>CM073426.1:58827500-68827500 GCA_037114965.1 Monochamus alternatus | reverse complement strand
AGAGAGGTATTAGAGCTGAATGGATTAATAGGTAAAGTAGATTTAGGGTTAGACTCTTTTAAAATTTCGTATTCGAATAGATAACTTTAATATTCGAATAATTCGCTTTATTTGAATAATCCAAATAATCGAAATTAGATATGTAGTTTATGGGATTTTTGAAATTATTGGTGTTTTCAAAAAATTAGTGGCTACATATAGAATGAAACAGAAAAATGTAACTTTGAGGAAACAGAACATTACTAACAAAATGTATTTATTAGATACTTATATATTTATACATATTAAGTAGAATAAATTTTTTTATATACAGAGTGATTTTAAATGAAGTAGCAAAAATGAGACCACAGATTTCTTAAGTGAAAATAAATCGATTTAACCTAACATATCTATATCCCAAGTCACTTAATAAAAAAGATACAGGATGTCAAAGTTAAAATTTTATTTTCGATATTTGTAGATAACTTCTTAAAAAATCCAAATATTTACTTAACATTTGTAAAGCAGGGGTTTTTGCGGATGAGAAATTCAAATTTGTTTCTAATTTTGATGTCACTAGTAGAGGGCGCCACCTATGGCATATCATGTTAGTAATATAGCTGTAGGGATTCTGGATCAGTTTGGTAACCTATCCATCTGAGTCTCCACCGCAGTCTTGGTGGGGTAGTTCTTGTGAAGTGGTGGCCAGTGACTAGAGGGCTGTCGCCGAAGAAGTGGTGGTAAACGAGCGTAGGGTGTAGAAGAAGTGGTCGACAATGACCCGAGAGTGCAAAGGGGTGTGAATGGCTTAGAGTAAATGTGTGTGAGAGAGAGCCGAGTCTAGCCTAGTCTAGCCTCAACCGTACTCTTGTATATTCTATTAGATTTTAAATATTTATTTTATTTGGAGATTTTCTAAGGGAGGGTATGTAGAGCAACAAAAAAAAGACAACAGATTGCAGTAATAAATTTTAATTTAGATGAGTGTAGATCAAAAATTACAATTACAAGGCGGATTCTATCAAGAATAATTACAAAAGGTCAAACATTCAGATGCATACCTGGTTGAAAAATTTTAAACATAAACATAATAGTTGGATTTCTAAGAATAATGTGGTATAACAGGAAAAGTAATAATTAAAACAGCTTAATAATCCTAATGCCCGTACGGGTGAAATATAAATGTATAAGATGTAAGGGAAATACCAATTATCTAAATGCAATATGTTTTCCATGTTCAGTTTATCAGTTTTTTCAAGAGGAAGATAAAGCAAAACATATACCTAGTAATTATTAAGCAGAAGAAATAGTAGTGAGATAAACCCAGGAAAATCAATACCACCACCACCACCAGCAGTTCTCTCACCTGATTCATCAGGATCATGCTCACCTACATCTCAAGAAATGATAGCAACAAAAAAACGATAAAAAATTACACCAACAACAATAAGACCAAAAACATCCACAAACAATAAAAATAAATCTACACTATTTGAAATTTTACACGGCAAAACACCTTTTGAAAAGGCAGAACTGTTATTTGCAATATTAGAAAATATTCTAGATAAATATCTAATTGAATATTAATGTAGTTGTCTGTCGTTGCTTTGTTTTATTATTACCTAACATTTATAAAAAATAAATTTGAAATACATGACATTATTTAAACAAATCGTTTTGTTTTCTTCTTTGGTCCACTGTGTAAACTAGTTTTAATATTTTAACTCATAATTAAACATTAGGTGACCTCAAGGGTCAACTATCTTGTTTATTCCATAATTAATGTGATAAAGATGTAACGTGACTTCAGAGGTCAACTAATCTCTTCTATTTTTGATTCTCGCAAATATCCAAGTTAAAATATACATCGCTTGAGACTAGGCTAGGCCAGGCTCGGCTCTCTCTCACACACATTCACTTTAAGCCATTCGCACCCCTCTGCATCCTCCGGTCATTGTCGACCACTTCGTCTACACCCTACGCACATTTACCATCATTTCTTCGGCGACAACTCTCTGGTCATTGGCCACCACTTCACAAGAACTCCACCACCAACACTGCGGTGGAGACTCTGATAGACAGGTTACCAAACTGATCCAGAATCCCTACAGCTATACTACTCATGTTTCTTTTAAATAGCAAAACTTTTTTGCTGCTAAGTGTATCCAGCTGATTATTGAAACAATCGATTCTCCTATGTTATATTTGAAAAAGGTATACCTTGCTAAAGTCGGTAGGAGTAACCATTTTTTAAATAATCCTATTCAAAATGCTCAGTGCACCGAGTAAAAACTATTTTCGAATATTTACTTGAAAAAGTTGTTCAGAATAGTAAATTATCGAGATGTGCAAAATTTCAAGAAGATCGGTGAGGTTTAATGAAACCATTTTTCAACAAAGCAGAAAGATTTTATCAGAGCAGGCCGATCTTCTTGAAATTTTGCACATCTCCATAATTTATCGTTCTGAACACTTTTTCAAGTAACATTTTGCTATATTTTCAGTAGAAAATGCACTTTACCTGAAATGATAACAGTTTTCAATCGGTGCACTGAATCTTTCAAATAGAATTATATCGAAAACTGTTACTCCTAACGACTTCAACAAGGTATACCTGTTTCAGATATAACAGGTAGGAGAAACGATTGTTTCAATAGTCAGATGGATACACTAAGCAGCAAAAAAGGTCTGCTATTTAAAAGAAATATGATGTACTATAGGTGGCGCCCTCTACTAGTGACGTCAAAATTAGAAACAAATTTTAATTTTTAAGTCAATATTTTTTTTAAGAAGTCATCTACAAATATCGAAAATAAAATTTTAACTTTAACGCCCTGTATCTTTTTTATTAAGCGACTTGGGATATACATAGACATGTTAGGTTAAATTGATTTATTTTCACTTAAGGAATCTGTGGTCTCATTTTTGCTACTTCATTTAAAATCATATATATTACATTTTTGTGCTAAAAAACGTATTTATTTAAATTTACTTTTATACAACACACCTTTATAAATTTTCTGTTAAAAAACAAAATTTCTGTACTTTTTTTACCTTTAAACAAGAATATTTAGCAGTAACTAGGGACATTACAAGCTTTCGAAAAAATTCTTTCGGATGAACGTTGCTGGGATTTATATATGTTTTTTTTTTCAATTTTGATAACATAGGGCATTTCGTGTCATTATTTCACCCCCAAAGTAATTATTTTATTAGTCGGAGTGTTCAAATACAGAAATTATATGAATAGTTGAATTACTTGAATAGTTCTATTATTCGAATATTTATATTTACACTTATTTGAATTTATAGAGTAATTATTTGAATATGATTTCCAGCACTATATTAGATATACCTAACTTATATGTACAACCATTAGTAGCAGTTAACTTTTCTCTGAATTAATTATAAAGAGCACAATGAACTACTAAAATTAATATTTTTAATACATCTGATATTCGTAGAGTACTTTTGTGTCTACACGAAGAAAACCTGGGTGGCTCACGCTGTTTTAAAAATTGCTAGGTTTATCTTTTATTAGAAAAGCTATACATAGGTGTGCAAGGCATATACAATAAATAAAGTACAAATAGTTTTAACTATATATATGTAAATCCTAATATGTTGCCTAATTGGAGACTCCAAAATTGTATATTCAAATTCTGCTACAAAATAATAACTACAGCATTTTTTCATGATTAACTTGTCTAAATTCTTCTTACTAATATATTCTCTAACTTATTTAACTGTTATTGCAATAGGTATATTTTATAAAGTTCTGATGTCAAATGCTGTGTACTGCCTTCAAGACTGTAGTTTTTTTCTTCCATTTTTTTAACACACTTCTATATACAATAAGGTTGTAGACTGACATACTGTTCACACTAATCAGTGCAAGAGTTTGAGTCGATACCTACCTAAGTAAAAACAGCATTATTTCAAATTAAATTTTAATTTGCAATTTACTGCCCCTTCTACAACTTTAATACTTAATACAGATTACTCAACAAATATAATATTAAAACTTATTAATACATTACGGAAGTACACTGGCCAACATAGTTTTAGCTTTTTGTGGCAGCTCGCGAGGAAAACGTATATCGAAATTAACAACCAAATCGCCTCGCTTAGATGGCTCCTTTGGGAAGGGTAAGCCTTTCATTGGAATGCGATTTACTGTATCAGGCCAAATTATTTCGGTTTTATAATCCAAAGTCATATTTCCACCCCCTAAAAGTGGTACGTTCACAGTGCATCCGCACAGAGCTTGTTTCAGAGTTATTTGGGCTATATATTTGACGTCACTCCCTTCCCGTTTGAACAGCCGATGAGGTTTGTCTCGAATTACGAACACTACATCAGCAGGAATTCTGTCAGTACCTTGATCTCCTTCTTTTGGAAATGTTACCTTTGTGCCAGCCTTCCATCCTGGTTTCACGTCGATGTTGAGCATTTTTTCCTCTTTTTCCATTCTTCCATTATTTAGAACTTTTCGCGTGATTTTCATATTTTTCTTACAACCCGTTAATATGTCTTCTAAGGATATATACAAGTCATATTCAATTGGCGGATCCTGCCTCCTAGGTGAACTTCCACTACTTCTGGATATATTGAACAGAGAATTAAAAGGATCGTGTGAATCACTTCCGTATGAATCGTCAAAAACAAAGAACTCTTGGAAAGGGTTTGTATTTCCGAAGAATTGAGCAAATGTTGCTCTTGGATCTCCATGGAAAGTGTACGTAAAACTTTCTCCGTTAAAAGCAGTACCACCTCCAGGAACACCACCCTTAAGGCCTTCTTCTCCATAAGCATCATATATATCGCGTTTCTTTTTATCAGAGAGTACCTCGTATGCTTCAGCGACTTCTTTAAACTTTTCTTCAGATCCAGGAGATTTATTTTTGTCTGGATGATACTTTAATGCTAATTGCCTGTAAGCTTTTTTTATTTCATCATCGCCAGCGCTTTTGGGTATACCTAAAATTTTATAATAGTCTTTACCCATGTTTCATAAGTTTTGTCTACAACTGACAATATTAAATGTCATTAAGTGGGACATGTCAGTGACCTATTTTTTGAAGCAGGTAACTGGATTCTCTAATTATTGTTAAATGATCCTGTTTAGGGCAAGGCCATGCTTGCAATCAGGTCGCAGACAAGCATAAAGTTTATACTTTATATTCAAACATGTATTGTGACTATAAACGTCAATAACATTACAGCGTTTTTGATCAGTTTCTGTCATGCTGCCGATGGATGATGTGATGTTAGCCATTATTGCCTCACTTTATTTAAAGGAAAAAAAAATAGTGTTGATAGTTCCACGCACTACTTTAAAATGAGCATCATTTTCATAATTTGATGAACTTAATAACGAAATACAGAAGCAAATCCAGTATAATCCGTAATGTTATATCTGTGGAAGAAAGACTTTTAGTAACGTTGAGATAAATTGTATTATATTTACATTAATAATGTAGTAACTAGTACTAATACTTAAGGTACATTTTAAGCATTGCAAAATCAAACTACATCAAAAAGTGAAGAATCAGTAGATCGTGAAGACTAAGCTGATGCGGTGAAATTTGTAGTCGAAGGCAATGCCGGAGATATATCTGGTTGTGTTACAGTACTAGATGACCTAGGGTTTGAGAATGTTAGTGGTTGGTGTCTATAGTCGGTGATATATATTATTGTCTGAGTAAAATTTGACTGCATGGGACACGTTCCTGACGGTGGCTGAGAAATTGTAATGGGTGCTTCAAAGTTTAATGTTTCTTCACAAGTTCTGGTATTTTGATGCGAGTCCATAGTTGTTCTATTGCTAAACCTCCTGAATATAGGTAAATAGAACAATAGAAACAACTTTAGCTACACTTTCTTCATTGACAGTCCTCGACTTTATGTGCTTAAGAACCTTGCCTTTAAAAACATTTTTTTTTCCTTTTCATACTTTGCCGAACAAAAGAAACACTACAAGTCGGAAGATCTGTTATTGATGTAGTGTTTAAATTACCGTCCTCATTATTCTCAATCTCACTACTGCCTCTTTCTCTATCATCGACGTTAATAATGGTTCTGCAAATAGAGAATGTTAACAAATGTATTATACAATTTTTTTAAATATATGAACTATGACTATTCCCTACCTTTGTCTTTATTGTTGTCTTCATTATTCAGTTCGTTCCACTTCTCGTTCATAATATTAACAGTTTCTATCCACAATTTCCTTCGAATATTCTTTCAGTTTCATATTCCACAGTTGTAGCTTGCGTTGAATTTCTTGGAGACTGCCGTTGAGCAGGCAGTCAAGTAGGGGAAAGACACTTTCCGCATGAGTTAGGAACAATTTTTTTTCTACAAACCCATGATGAGCTTGTATTAATACATGGGCATGTATTAATACAAATGGAAGAAACGTAACATAACAATAGTAAATACGTTGTGTGTGTTATCTTCTTACTTATTAATAGTGATATTAATTGTAAATATACAGTTATGTAAGTTAATTGAAGAAGTCAACATGTGGAATTAAGTAGCTGCTTCTTGGAAGAAGATTGCTCTAATACGGGGAACAAATATTAGGAAGAAGTTTCTTCAGAGACAGGTGTCAAATGGTGGCTGTTGATTACTGACGGTACATCTGAGCTGAGCTGAGATGATAATGGTTGTACATGGTAGTTTGAAGATGATGGAGTATTCAAATGCAGAATATTGTTGGACATTTCTTTTCTCGATTTGTAGAGTCTTCTATTCAGTAGCAGCAGAAGTTGATTTCCACCGTTTAATATTTGACCACAAATACCTTATATGATACCTTATCCACAATCGGTAATAAAAGTGTCCGAGAACCGCCTAAAACTGTGATCCGTGTATAGTTCCAGATTTTGAAGGTGTAAATAGGTTGCAATTTCGGAAGGTATTTTTTCTATTGAATCGATGCCTACAGGTTGCACAGTACATTCTCCATGTACTATCCGTACTTACTGTATAAATAATCAGCGATGTGGAGTTACTTTTGGATGTAAGCTAGTATATTTTCTGTATACATTCAAAAAATATTTATTATTTATTTCTTTACATATCACGGAAGATCTGGTGGAATAACTTCTAAACGAGGCACTTTTGGACTAAGCTAAGTTTCTCTAAATCGGTTCTATTTGATCACAGGAAGCTATGTTTAAGTTGGATCTCATTTCTTTCCGGACACCCTGTATAGTTGTATATTATTCTTAAAGTTAGTTGAGTGTACATTTCCCAATATGACAACGTGTATAACGGATAAACAGACAACTTAAAAATAATATATCTTTGCTAGACGGTTTTTGACACCATTATATGTCTAAAACACGTATTTCAAATTACTTATGAGAGTTTGTTGGACACATCTGTTATATAATACCTATCTATGCGTCCCTTCAACATTATCTGACATAAATATTAACCCTACTGATACAATATACCGATCAAATGCAGTAACCTTTTACTACAATATTAACTCCAACTGACATGCATGCACTTTGATTAACTCGCCCTAAACTATGTCACTAAATCTACATAAAATATCTGTTATTAATTTTAATGTGGATACTTTTGTAGGCCACATAATAAATTCATAGATGAACATAAAATATTTTTACCCCACAAATAAATTGGATATGGTATGACGTACAACCTAAATGTCAATATTAACTACTTGTATTTACTTGGAAAATGTTATGGGACTATTGATAATATTTTTTTTCATAATTTTATTAGTAGTTTTATCGTTTCAACAAAATTGTAGTTTGCATTAGTCAGTCCAAAAATTAAAAAATAATCAGCTTTTTAAATGATAGTAGGTACTGTCCAAGGTGACCAGTAAATAATATCATATTTCAATGGTGGGTGACCTAGGTCAGTACTTCAATCACTTAAGTTACTTTAGTATAATTTTTTCTTCATAAAAAAGTTTTTAAAAATTGCAATAACTGAAAATCGAAGTATATGAAGATTAGCAAAAAAGTAACAGAAAACGCATTCAAAGATTTTGGTTCCTGTTCTCTGAAGAAATTTATATTTTTTATATACATTTTGACTTTAACCCAGTAATCAATACAAAAATATATGTGACTTGAACTAGCGGCTTAACTTAATGGAAATTTACTGAAATTGTGTACAGGGTGATCACGCGAAATAGTATTTATATACCAGAATTATTTATGATGGAGCTTCGTGTTTCATCTCATGATCTTCTTTGCTATTTGTTTCTTATTATTTAAAGAATTCTCAACATAGCCTTCTACCATAGAATAAGATTTCCAGTCCCCTTGATGCTTTAACAGCTGCATATTTGCACCGCCATCAACCAGAATGGTGGTTGAGGACCTTTAAAAACAATGTTCAGTGTATTCTTCAATCCAAGCTTTGTTGCAATCATTTTCGGAATGCTTTCAAAAGTATTAACTCCGACTTACTGGGAAGTACATTTTCCTTGTCTGTAGAATACAAAAAACCGCCTGTGAGTTGCATTAGGAGGACTAAGCTTAGCATATTTTGAAAAAATATTTAAACAGTTGACATGTGCCATATTTCTTTCTATTATCATATATTGCCGGACAATTTTTGTTTTCGTTCATGGAATCACATGTTTTATACAGTGCTTTCGAAAAGTAACGAATAAATTTATTATTTTTGAAATTGAGAAGTTTTCGAATAAATCCTCTGGCATGACGATTTTGTTTTTAAAAAAGGCACTTTTTGACATACGACCCACATTTGTGACGTCATCGTTATTTGATATATGACGTCATCAACAATTTTTTTAAATAGCAACCTCCAATTTTGACCATGCCATTTGAAAGAGCGTGTCATTCTACATCATGAAAAATTATGGTGTTACATAACAAAAATTTCAAGAAAATAATGTTTGAAGATTTTAAAATTTTATTTTCACAATACTGAAAATGATAATGATTATGTAAAAAATCGACTAAATTAAATGGTCAAATTGTGCACCGGTGGCTGCCTGACAGTAGCCAAGACGATTAATAAATTCTTTTTGGACATTATTAATAACTTCAGGAGGTATACGATGTATCTCGTGACGAATTCTTGCTTTTAAATCTTCTAAATTAATCGGTCTAGTAACGTATACCTTGCTTTTTAAGTATCCGCACAAGAAATAATCTAGGGGTGTCAAATCAGACGATCTGGCTGGCCACTCAATATGCCTCTTCTCTAATGATTCGGGAACAGCTCATGTAAATAAGCAAAATTAAATTTTAAAATCTTCAAACATTATTTTCTTGAAATTTTTGTTATGTATCACCATTATTTTTCATGATGTATGTATGTAGAATGACACGCTTTTTCAAATGGCATGGTCAAAATTGGGGGGTTGCTGTTTAACAAAATGGTCAATGACGTCATATCTCGAACAACGATGACGTCACAAATATGGGTCGTATGTCAAAAAGTGCCTTTTTTAAAAACAAATTCGACGTGCCTGGGGATTTTTTCGAAAACTTCCCAATTTCAAACAAAAAGTGCCTTTTTTAAAAACAAATTCGGCGTGCCAGGGGATCTTTTCTAAAACTTCTCAATTTCAAAAATAATTAATTTATTCGTTACTTTTCGAAAGCACTGTACATATAGATGTCATTATATTAAATACAACATTGGCTTAGTTAATTTTTCGCGACGACAGGCCCCAAAAATGCCTATTATCATAGCAACCTTCATGAGTAAATATGTTTCATCATCTGCAGTATTTAGAAACTGATATAAATAGGTACTTCTTTCTTTGTAAAAATTCTTAACCTTTTGACCTTGTAACCCTCTGAACTTGTTTTCAAAAGTGCGATTAATTAGGAAAATCTGCTTACACTCAACAGTCAGTAGTGCGTCCATATAGATGGTTTTTGGGAGCGTTGCTTTCCATAAAAATAAGCCAACGACTTTCTCACACTTAATGGTACCTTGTTAGCTTTGCACCAATCTCAATCAAACTTTTAGTACTCCAGCTCATACCGCACCTTGGATTTTGTCAGAACTAGACTTGAGACGGTTCCGTTTGCCGCTGTTTCTACATCAGAGGGTAAATTTCCACTAGAATCACTCATTTTGAAAAAAACTTTTTATATTTATAGGTTTGTTTGACATCAACCATGCGAAACGTAATATAAGAAAACTTGATCCATAAACTTCATAGCAGGTACTTTACTCTGTCCATAGAAAATACACCAGCTTCTTGTCGCGTCATTTGACGCTTATTTTTTCGTGTTATTAAAAGAAAGTAGACACAATTTTGTATAAATATTCTTATTGAAAATTCATATTACTACATTCCAAGCTCGGCTGTCACCTACTGATAACTTTAACATATCGTGTTGTAATATGAATCTTTACAACACTAATATTGTAAATAACTATTACAGTGGCGAACTGAGCACATAAAAGCTAAGCTAATTATCAAATTTCATATTTTTTTCTCTGTTGGTTTCCAAGTTATTTAGAAAAATTTTTCATCAGAGTGGCCCGTTTAAATGACTGGATCTTAGGAAAAATTTTTGGACCTATATTTATATGAAGAAAAAGTAATCTTTTTCGACACCTAGAAATATTGCCCTCTAATTTCGGGATGCCCTGTATAAGGAATCTCAAACTTGATAGTATGGGCCTACAGTGAGGATACAAAACATTTAAATAAAATTTGGAACACATGGGAACAGAACAATGGGATGAGGTAAGCTCTATTTTCGAAAGTATTATCCTTGAGATTTGACAGAAAGGACTAAAGATGTCATCAATTATATTTTTTCCAGAAATATACCCAAATATTCCTGTTAAAAAACTCTTTTTTTTTCTAATAAACTTTTATTAAAGATTATTTTCTGTTTTACTTTTAAAAGTTATAAGCAATATCGTTCTAAAGAGTCTCAAATGAAATACCACCTAAAATTCACATTTGCGGTGCAAGGATTAAGTAGTCGTAGGAAAATAATTGAATGGTTGTTGTTTAAAGTGGATAAATGTCATTAAGAATAAATAAAATGATTAAAGTCGACAATTCCACTCATGTATAAAAAATCACATTGACGAACGCAATAATCGTGGTTTGCTATCGGCTAAATAGGAAGGAAGAGAAAATGCAATTGGATAAAAAAGCGGTTAAATTACGTAATCATAGCAACGCTATGTTACTTTATTTATTAAAAATAACGTCAGTTTAAAATTGGTTGATGTCAAAATCACAAATTTATTCAAATGTCTCGACTTTCGAATACTAGTTAGTATCAACAGATCCTTCAAAATCAGCCTTACAATCAGCATCCACAAGAGAATCATTAATAGAGTCAACGTCAACAGGACAAATTATTTACAATAATTGTGTTTTTAATAATTGTTATAGTATATTATTTAACGCAAGTCATAACTCACGCTGATGAAGTTTGCAGCACGAGCCGCAGGCGAGTGCTGTAATTCATCAAGTGAGTTATGACCATTACCGCAAGTTGAATACTATACTTTATCTACGACTATAACAATAAATACTAAGATACAAGTATCGAGAAAGAAAATTGATTTGAAAACGTCAAAATTATTTTGTTAAAATATCAAATGACATTAGTCCCCTCAATGATAATAATTGACAGTTCCGCCTTCTGAGAGGCGTTGGCAATTTAATAATTTTAAAATCTTTTAATTATTCATTCCTTTGCACTTGTTAAAAATTCTTTCCATTTTACACCAATGGAACGTATTTATCGACTTAAAAATTTCCAAGAATTTACTGCGTACACTATTTACATACCGAATTATCATTGTAGAAGCCCAGCGTGAGTTATAATAACTCACTATAAAAACTCACGCTATTTGTTTATTGATACTATTAATTGCTCAAAAGCAGCTGAATAATATATAAATTAATAGGAGTAAATAAAAAAAATAATCTCTATTATTAATACTCGTTCATTGTCTGTTTCTGAACTTTTAAATAAAGTTTTGATTAAATTATCATTATTCTATTCATGAAATTGTCTTACCAAATACCATTCGAGCTCAGATTTTGAGCTTGATATTTTTTTATGTTTATTTTCTCGTAGGTAATTTAACTCCAGCTGTTAAACAGCTACGCTCTTGTGATTTTGTCGCAACAGCTGTCGTTAAATTGCCACGACAGTAAGTACTCGAAAAGAAACATAAAAAAATATCCGGCTAAATCTGCTCTTATGGTATTACCCCCGATAATTCTTTAATATAGTTGACACAAAATGTGATGATAACAATAACTAAACTTAAAAATGAGGCACACGCCCTCATACTACATATATATTACAATCTATTCTCTACAGATACATAACCAATCTTCGCCTGACTTCTTTGTGGACTGCGTTTATTAACATTTCGCCGTTTAACTCATTACAATCGTGTTTTCTAAACCTTATTTTTTAACGAAATACTGTATCAGCCTAGCTGTATTAACATTATTTCTTACCCCTCGGCCGAACAGAAAATGCATCTTCATTTAGTCGCAAGGTCGTCTCCAAACGTGTAAAGGTTCGATGATCAGGAATGAGGCGCTTTGGATACCTTTCTCGATATAACTCTACAATTCCTTTTGAATTTTTTTGTAACTCGCCGTAAATTAACAACATATCTACTTTTTCTGAATGAGAAAAAATTTTTTTTAGTTTGATTGGGTTTTTGCCACACTTCTAAAAAAATTAAGATTAATTAAATAAGCCCTTGCGCTTAACGGATCAGTCAAGGGTTTGGCGCAAGGGCTTACTTAATTAATCTTTATTTTTTTGAAGTGCGGCAAAAACCCAATAAAACTAAAGAAAAACTAAAATTATGCCACAAATAATAAATAGTTTCAGACAATATCTTAACATGAGAAAACATTTTGCACAAAAGTTATACGTTTGACGTTCGTGTTGAGTAATGACAAGTTTTTTGTGACATTTATGCACTTTAAATAACGAAGATTCAATTATTTTCCAACGACTGCTTGATATTTCCACCGCTAATATGATTTTTAGGTGGTACTAAAACGGAAGTAATACAGAAAAATGTATCTAATAAAAGTTTATTAGAAAAAAGAGAGCTGTTTATCAGGAAAAATTGGGTATGTTTTTGGAAAAAATATAATTGATGACGTCCCAAAGATAATGCTTTCGATTGAAAATGGAGTTTACCTCGTCCCATTTTGAATGAACGCATGTATTTCAAAAACACCCTGTATACATTAAATAGCTAGTAGAAGAAAACTGTAAAAGCGCTTTCTCCTTCAGATAGGTATAACTGGAATCCTATCAGATATTAATTTTAAAAAATGTGTGTTAAAAATCGGTGCAAGTACTAGCTCTATACAAGATGAATCAGTCATAATGTCATTAATTTTAATCAAGTTTTCGAAAAGCCTAATAAAGCCAGAACTTGATCTTTCAAAAGATAGGTAAATCAACCCATAACAATCGATAACACGGCTCTTCTGGTCAGCCACAAATTATCTGGTGACGCGTTCGAGTGTTGAGGCACAATAGTGTTGCCACATCAGGACTACATACATAATAACAACATGTTCATTAAAGTTACATACTGAAGTGTTATATCTTTATTTTTTATAATCACAAATTTTTAATATGCAATCTAAAATGTCAATTCGTGTATTTTTTGAGGTGTTTTTAAATATTGTTGAATTTTTAAGAAGAATTTTTACAAAAATTTTAACAGTAAATGAGTTTGGATAAATCATACCTATTTTTATCACCTCTTCGTTATGTTTTTGAAGCGGAATCAAGTTGAACTTGTACGTTGATATTTCCAAATAATACAAATCTCATTTGATTATAAATATGAGTTAACATTTTCATGTTTTTTGTTTTATTTTCTCGCTTAAGTGCATCAGAATTATATCCCTTACTCCCGGAACAGCCACAAATCAAATTGTTTCTTAAATATGTTTTTATTAAAATATCTTTTAATAAATTTTTCCACAGTTCTGTTCAGAAACTTATATGTTAAAATCGGGCAGAGCCTACAACTGAGCTTTCAAAAGGAAATATAATTTGATGCTTTTTAAATGCCGTCCTGTCGTGCCGAAGTTGTTCTCACTTCTTTTATTAGCCAACTTAGAGTTCCGGTGGGTCCTCACATGCCAGTAAAATTGCGTTCTGTTCCAGGAGCAAATCCCACCTTGCGTGATAACGGACGTGGATTCAGGGCGGACCAGTGGGCCAGATTTTGCGGTCGCTATGTTTGCGCGGATGTCATCGAGAAGCACGCGAGGCAGAGACTTCTTGAGAGGTCCACTTCCTATGGGAATTGGGGTGGAGAGAATGAGCTCGGAGCCCGCGTTCTTATGGGAAAAGTCATTCCAGTCCCGACTATCCCTCAGCAGTCGTCTCACGGTAAGTGGTTATCAGCGATTGCTTTTTTAAGCAGTAAAAGAAGAATGAGTTGTAAAATGTAGGGCGATTGTTGGAATTCCGACGGTGGTTTTAAGAAAGTGGGAAGTGTATAATAATAAACTTTTATATTTTTTGCCCTACTGCGAAGTATAAGGAAGTCGTAAAGTTGCAGACTAAGTTTTTAAGCGAATTGGGAGAAAATATTTTGATATTTTCAATCGATTGAATTCAATTTTCCTACAGTTTCTGTTAACGTATGTATATGTATTTTCTTTGATATCAAATATTTAGGTATGGCAAAGGTTTAATTCCATATGCAAGGTTCGATTCAAGAAATATCTAAAATAAAAATTAATTTGGCAAAATTTCCCAACAAATTTCACTAATAGTAAGAAAATATTGTTTTGAATTAGCATATAGTTTTTTCCTAACTAGTGCGGAAAGTGATAATTTCCCGCACGCCGACAACTGTTTCGCGTCGTTCGGGCAGCTGCCCAATGCGGGAATAGTTATTTACCTAACAAGTATGGGAATTAATATGATAATCAAGTGCGGAAAAGATACCCCCTGCACGTGTTAGGTACAATATTTATTACCAATTTATAATATTAAGAAGTAATTATTAAGTTGTTATTTAAACAAATAGAATATTTTAACGAAAAACATTGAAATTAAATGTACAATTTGTGGCAGTTTGTAACTTCAGTGATTAGGAAATATCTGCTAGATGCTGTTCTTAAGTCACTGAACATAGTGTTACTGTTGATATACTACGTGCTTTAACATGGTTCTAAAATTCTGATGAAGAATTTGATGCTTTGAGAATGATATGGACTTCCACCCACCATGCCGTTTTATATTTGTAATATTGGACCCGGAGTTGGTATACGCTTCGGGGTTTGGGAGACCTAAATAACCAGCGATGTTAGGCAGCATTTTTTCCAACTTGTTGATATCTACACGTGGCTTAGTACATTTACTCTCTTTATAGAATAAGAAAAACTGATCGTCAGGATCGTCACAAATTTTCTTAAAACATTGGTTTTCGTGTTTGGTATGGTACTAGCAAGCAAACCCTCTTTATCGCCATACTTATTAGTACTTCGCTGCGAGAGGCACCGGGTAAATATAATGGCTGCTTTGGTCAAAAGATGTACGTTGTCTGTTATTGTTATTTAAGAGAAAATTTTCTATTTCCTTTCTTTCTAATACCTTTCATCTTTTTTGACTTGTAACCAAAAATTGTAAAAAATCTTCTCTTCTTCTCCATGCGCCATTGGTCGAAGGCAACAAATTCTTTTTCATAGCTAATTCTTGATTTTGCAGGAATTACAGGCATTACTTGCATGATTAGCGATCTCATCTCTGTTAGAATAACATTGAAAGACTCCTCGCTCATTTTGAGTAGTTTACGACGAAGAGAAATTACAAATAAATCAAACTCAACTTTCAAATTGAATTGATTGAAAATTTGAAAGTTTATCTTAGAAAATAACAATAATAATCAAAACTGCACGTAGTTATAGAAACGACAGGAATTTTTATTGGTGATTACTGATGTCCAACGTAATTCAGCGTAGCAGCAGCTTTACTGCTATTTACTGTTAATGGTAAGCTGTATCGAGCGGTATTTATAAGCACCTTGAGAAAAATCTAACGCTTTTTCTGTCAATGCTGCCTGCATCCGCTGAATTATGAAATATCTTGCGCAAAAGTACACTTTTCCCCATGATAATAGAAAAAGACACTTTCCGTACAACAATATTTTTTATCCGAACGCGGAACTACTATGGGGTTTCCTTTCACTTCAACAGTTATTTGTAAGTCCGACTACAAGCTCCGGCCAAACTAAAAATGGTAGCCACTTTGAACATGAGATAGGTTTCATTTGGTGCTGTTATCACAAATTTGGATATATCTTCTTTTGTAAATATGTACTTTAATTTTTTGTAGCCAACATCCAATATTTCTCTTTTTTAGGAAAGCCATCATTTCTAGAATTTACTTATGCCAAAGTTTTGCATTACTTTTGCTACACTTTTTATCATGGAGTAACGTGACAATAAGCTTTAAAAATATTGTTGAGGTCGGCAAAATACTTCTTTCAAACTTAATTCCTTTTTCGTTACACCAGCTTAAAAATGTTCATACTCTTTTTCATATATTTCTTTTGATTTATGAATAACAGATCCAAATACGCCTTACTAGCAGCTTCTAATATTGCATTTGGAAGTTCTTCGTTAGAAGGTACTTCTGTGTACAAAATTGGTTTACAGAAAAAAATAACGGCTAATTTAATAATGAAACAACTACCTCATAAGCACCAATTGTGTCAACTGAAGTTAACGCCGCTAAACACCAAAACTCAAATTTAACATCTCTCAGACACAAAAGGAAAGTCTATATGGGGACAGGAGACATTGAAGAAATAGAAAATTTTAAGGGAAGGGTTGATAATCCTAAAAATGTCCGGTTGTTTCTTTCAAAAATACCCGATATAGTGAATGAGGATGTAATTAAAAGCTACATAATCAAAAAAGCAAATTTCCTAAATCCAGAAGAAATGATTGTCAAACACTTGCAAACTCGAGATGAACAAGCATCACCCAATCACAAGTGTTTCCAAATTGGCCTGAATTTCGAATTAAAAGAAGTACCTAGTACCTATATCATCCAAAATGTTGGCCTAAAAATGTTGCCTTTCAGCGTTTCAGATTTAGAAGGATTGATCATTCCAACAAGGAACCGAGAAGAAACCCCTCTGTTGGTAATTTTTTATTCTCGTAGATTCTTATCTACCTCCAAAAGAGAAGGGCAATAATTTAAGTTCTATAAATAAAACCATTTTAAATTTTACTACTAGCTATTACATTTGAATATACAAAGTATAAAGAATAAGTCTGATGAACTAGAGGTAGTTATGAGTGACTTTCACTCAGTTGGAATATGTAAGTATCTGTAAATATAACCTTGTTTCTAAATATTGCAGGAAAAAAATAAAACACGGTGGAGTGGCAGTATATGCTTTAGATGCTTATCATAGCTGTATTAGTTTAACTCATATAAATGAAATCCCTTTAGAGCAATATTGTGAGATAGCCGCAGCAGAGGTGGGTAACCTTAGAATTATGTCAATGAATCGTTCTCCTAATGGAGACTTTAACATATTCTTAGACCGGCTAGATTTAGCTCTGATATATTTTACACAAACTAAAAAAATAATGTTAATTTTAGGAGACTTTAATGTACCTTTTTAGGAAATCTATTCTAATAACCGCGTAAAAATAGTTAACGATATATTTACATCGTACGATTTAAGTGAAGCCTTCTTTGGACTATCGCGAGACAGAAATCGTTTAGATAATATTTTTACTAATTTACCTTTAAATGATATTTCTACTGAACCACTCGATTCGAAACTGTCAGATCATAATAGCATTTACTTGCAGGCCCGTCTTATAGATAAAAATTCTCCTAAAAAAAATAGTTACCGTCCAATGGCATCTATAGTCTGTTTAGAAATGAAAGAGAGTAATAAAAGCTTATTATGTATGCAAATCGTAAATAAATGTAGTACTGGTGCTTATATTCAATATTTTTATATTATGTATTATCGGTACTTTTAAAAAAACTTTGTGTGATCGAACCGTACTAAATTGTAGTAGGTAGCTAAAATTTAATCCCTGACAATCCGTCTTTGTCTATGCCGCTTCAATTTTTCGGTCCATTTCTCTTAAAAAGTAAACAATTTTTATATTGTTGTTGTTGTTGTTGAGACTACTTTAAGCATCATAATCGGTTTAAGAGGGTTTTTCAAATAAAATTATTCAATATTATTATCAAAAGATATATTTAAATTTAATGAATAGACTTTTATTCCACATAAAAATATATGTATTTCGAAAATTTAAATTGTGGTGATTAAATATAGTGTTGTATAAATGTACAATAAAGAAAATAAAAAAGTAGGTATATTAAAATTCATCCTCTGAATATTCTGATGAATTATTTTCGTCTCCTAGATTGATAACGATAGGTTCCACAGTAACGTCAATTAAATTATCGAGTTCCCACATTTTCTCCTCTTCTTTTTGTACATGATGTATACATCTTTGCCAGTTATCTGCAGTTACTCGTTCCAAGGAATTTTTTAACAAAATTTTCAGGTTACTTAATTTAAACGCCGTATTATTTCGCGCTACATCTCCTTTTACCTGCGCCCAGACTAATTCGATTGGGTTAAGTTCACAGTGATAAGGAGGTAATCGTAGTATCGTTATTTGGCGATTTGTTACCATTTCATCGATAACATATTTTTTTCTGATCTTTATTAAGATTGACAAGTGTCAAAAGTTCCTTTTTCACCATATTTGTTTCAAAAGAAATGTTTTTTCCGGATAACCATTGAATTATAATGGCTTTCCTCCAAGCAGTCGTAGGCGTCCGCTCGGTCTGCCGTGAATGGTAACAGGCATTATCCATGACAATTTCAGACCCCGGAGGAATAAGATCATCTGTGTAAAATACTTTTCGAAAACATCTGCGTTCATGTCTTCGTGATAGTCACCTGTATTTTTAGATTCAAATAAAAGTAAACCGCCATCTACAAAACCACTGGCACTATATGTGTCACTATTAATTTTCGCTCTTTACCTGAAGGTGCCTTGAACCCTGTTGAAAGTCCATCCAAAAATGCTTGTCGAAAACTTTTTACATTTTCATGCCATACTTTTGTTACAATATATTCCTCGTTGACCCAAGTTTCGTCTAGATAATAAATATTCCTCCCTTTGTCACGGAATTTTCTAATCGATCTTAAGTAGGATCTTCGCCAACAAATAATTTCATCTTTTTCGATAAGAACTGACTTCCTGTTCTGCTTTTCCCAGCAAAACTTCAACTCTCGTAAGACGGTCCATAATTTGCTTCTACTGACAAATCGTTGTCCTCTGAAAGTTCACTAAAAATTTTGTTTAGCGTTGGTATTTCGTTTTTAAAATAAAATAAGTGTACTTTTCTGCTAATGACGTTTTTGAAGAAATCATCTATAACGACTTTTGACCTCCCTGTAGATGATTTTGGGGAATTTACAGTATCTTGTTCATTTTTTGTTTCCTTTAAAAGTCTGCAGATAGTCGATTTTCCAATCCCTGTCATTTTGGAACACTTTTCCACGATGTCGTCAACACTATCGGTAGGATTTTGGTGTTTCAATGCATTAAATATATTTAATCTTCTCATTCTGAGACAGCGCACATCTTTTCACGCGTTTAGCAGGTACGTAATCTGATAAGCTCGATATTTTACCCAAACAATATTATATCCAAGTCGAATTTTACTCTACTGCACTAGCACGTCTTTGTATATTCAGTTCTAAGACTGGATTGATCTGTCACGATACACTGGCTCCTGCCCTATGATGTATCCAGTAAAATATACTAATGTACACCCATTACCTGTTAGCATTAGTATTGCCCGATAATTACCTGAAACGAAATATTACCACGTCCATGGCCGGTTCTTATCTCGGGGTTTTATTACTCTCTTTCATTTCCAAACAGACTATAGTGAATGTAGGTATTAAGTTTTTTACTCTTGTTATTTGACGCGTGTAAACACTTTTATGTGTATATAACACCAGCCTTTATAAATAAAAATAAATAAATAAATAGAGTATCCATTCTAGAACGCAAAAGCATACAATATTTTTTTGAAATCTGCAATAAAATAAAACAATATTGTTTTTTACAACAATTTAATTTATATTTGAAATCGTTTGAACAATAAAACATAAATAAACATTAAAAATTAGAAGTTTGAGAAAGTAGTGTCAATTCATATTCTAAGAGTGTTTAATTGAAAATGAGCTAGGAAAGTGAAGACGAGCATTTCCCGGAGGAAGTATTGGAAAAAGGATGAATGCCAAAGAAAATAATTTAACTAACTGCAGTATCAGCACTTTCAATTTACATTTAGTGCAAAATAAATTGTAATCGTCCTATTTATAATAGTTATTGTTTTGTATTGATAAGCTATATTATTTAAAATATATATTGTTTAATTAATAAAATCATAAATAAGTTTCAAGACAATGACAAATTATTTTTACATTGATTTATGTTCTAGAACGAAACAAAATTTGGCATTCTAAAACATAAGAGTATTTAGCAGCTAGGTCTGTCAACTGATATATAACGAAAATATCGACCTTAGATTACAGTTTTCGAAAAAATGTATTAAAATGTGTTATTTTATTTTTCACATTAGTCCGTGATTATTATTTTATGAATAAATTTTATTATATACGATTAAGGTTAACACCTATAAAATTTTTACTTTTTTATATGAAACAAATTTACATAAATATTAGGATGTATATTGTATTAGGAAATATAAACTTGTTTTGTGTTGGTCGCAATAAAAAATAAATAAATATATTTAGCATTGGGCTTTGTCCCAGGAAAATAATATTATTATTAATAAAATAATGTGTTAAATGCTAGGCACCTATTTGTCTCTGTACAGAAGTAAGATCTACGCAAATAAATTAGACAAAAATGTAATATAAAACATAAAAATAAAAATATTTTACTAAGTGCTTTTTGCTCATAAATTTCCAACTAAAATTGATTCCAGGAAATTTATAGATATTGGGAGACGATAAAACCGTATTACATTGCTAAATATAAAAATTTAGTGTTTCCGCACCAATTGTACAGCTCCATATTAAGCCAGAAAGAAATACTTTTTCCTTATATAAATTTAGAATTAAAATTAGGGATCTATACAGGGTGTTACATATAAAGATTATATTATAAGATCATACATATTTAAGGAAATGATCTGTTTTGCAATGTTTGTAAATTATAAATAGTTCTTCTAAAACTAAAGTGATAAGACATCTGAATAGATAGTCTTCAGGGAGAACTTCAATATTGACGGAATCACCCTATATAATATACAGTACTTTCGAAAAGTAATGAATAAATTCATTATTTTTGAAATTGAGAAGTTTTCGAAATAATCCCCTGGCACGTCGATTTTGTTTTTAAAAAAGGCTCTTTTTGACATAAGACCCATATTTGTGACGTCATCATTGTTCGAGATATGACGTCATGGACAATTTTTTTAAATAGCAACCCCCAATTTTAACCATGCCATTTGAAAGAGTGTGTCATTCTACATACATACATGATAGAAAATTATAGTGTTACATAACAAAAATTTCAAGGAAATAATGTTACAAGCAAGAATTCGTCATCGTATACCTCCTGAAGTTATTGATAATGCCCAAAAATAATTTATTAATCGTCTTGGCTACTGTCAGGCAGCCAACGGTGCACAATTTGAACATTTAATTTAGTCGATTTTTTACATAATCATTATCATTTTCAGTATTGTGAAAATTAAATTATAAAATCTTCAAATATTATTTTCTTGAGATTTTTGTTATGTAATACCATAATTTTTCATGATGTATGTATGTAGAATGACACGCTCTTTCAAATGGCATAGTCAAAATTGAGGGTTGCTATTTAAAAAAATTGTCGATGACGTCATATCTCGAACAACGATGACGTCACAAATGTGGGTCGTATGTCAAAAAGTGCCTTTTTTAAAAACAAAATCTACGTGCCAAGAGATTATTTCGAAAACTTCCAAATTTCAAAAATAATGAATTTATTCGTTACTTTTCGTAAGTACTGTATATTATATAGGGTGATTCAGTCAGTATTGAAGATCTCCCTGAAGAACATCTATTCAGATGTCTTATCACTTTAGTTTTAGAAGAACTATAAACAGATGATTTCCTTAAATATATATGGTCTTATACTCTGCAGGATTACCAAACCACAATTGAAATACTTCCCAATTATTAGTTTTTTTTGACATTTCAATTCACTTGTACTCGACTACAATTTGTAGAAGTTTATGCACAAATTTAAATACATCGGCACATGATAAATAATTGGAATGCTCAAACTGAAATGAAAATAGGGGAGGACGACTAAATGTACATGTGTTTAGAGCCCAAGCCAAGGCTTCTAAAATATAGGTAGGTTCTTTTTTTTTTGGAAAAGGTTAGGACAGAAAAATTAAGCTAATCCCATTTTAAAGAATATGATTTAGAAACATTCATATTTGGTAATTATTATAGCTTGCTGTGTTAAATTTGGAAATAATTATTATATAATCATATGTTTTAATAATACATGAAAACTATGTCCATTTATAAAATTTTTCGTAAGCAATAAATTACTATTACTCATATATAAATTACTTCTAAATCTTTTTATTAACGTGAAACAGTAGGTTTCTTGTAATTAATTTCCTTCATTTACCTATTAATAGTTAGATTAAATTGAATTTACCACCACTTCCGTTACTTTGAATTTCCCGCCTAGTTTTAAATATCCTACCAGTTTAAATTTACCACCACTTCTGTGACTTTGAATCTGCCTCCTAATTTTAAATCTTACCAGTTTGAATTTCCCGCCTAATGTTAAATACTCTACCAATTTAAATTTACGGTCCCTCCTGTCACTTTCAATTTCCCGCCTAATTTTAAATCTCACCAGTCTGGGCGGAGCCCTACTTTTGCGCGTGACAGTGCACACCTGTAATTAACACCTGTTCGGCGGTACTCTTTGATATCGCCGACAAATTTTCCCACGGTCTAAGAAAGTTTCCTAAGCCCAATCGACGCTATGCCTACTAATGTGAACCAACTTTAGTACTGATACTTCAATAGCTTTAGATATTTTAAAAAACATTGCCGACAGGTCATATTAAAACTGTCGATTCTTCGTAATGGATCAGAAGTGACCACTAGCCCATTATAAATTAATCAGTCTAGAGGAATACTATGAATGCTTTTAATGGGGTCATTTAGCATTTTTTTATTACATTTTCTGAATGATTCTGTAATTTTAGTGCAATGTCTAAAGCCTTTAATGTAGTTTGAGAACATAGAACGCGTAAACCGCTATGTGATGTGATATCATGCCGGATTGCGCTCGCTACCGTTTATCCACATTTAGAATAAGAAGCATAGAAGGTACGTCGGCACCGTTAGGATTGCAGTTTATATTTCAATTATGAAAAATTCATGTTTATTGTTAGGAAAAATTACAGATTTGTAATTTTAGATAAAAATAAATATTTTAGAGGAACATAAGTTTTATAGTATTGTATGCGTCGCAATAAAGTTTTGATATGAAGATGGTTTTGAATTAATAAAAATCCGAAATGTAATCATATTGTAATAAAAATGCAATTTTGGTTTTTTTTTTACTGATATTCTCACTTAAACAGATTCGTCTGTAGAACGCCTAATTTTTGGTTTTTCAGGGGGACCTAATAAATGGATTCAAACTACTAAATTCTAATAAAGGTAGTGAAATTAGTATGCAATTTAAATTCGAATAATAAGATTTATAAACTAAACATCTACTTAATTATTTTTATAGTTATTGTGTGAAATTGGGGTTTTCATTTCACTATAACACACTTGTAAATTTTTCTTTTAATTTAAACATAAACTGCACGACATTGTCTTCGTATATCTTTCTCGTGAAGATTTTAAATATAATCATTTTTAGACATGTTATATTTTCATATAAAATTTTAAATATTTAAAGTCAAAGAGAATAGGTTTGTTTACACAATTAATTAGTAACCAAACTTTAAATTAATTAAAATTTAAAAAGGCTGGTTAATAGGTTTTGTTAAGGGTACCTACATCAAAGTCTTTTTTAAAAAACCAAAACATTCGAATTTCATTATTAATTATGTAACATAATACACACATTATACACATTTTTTAGTTACCTTAGTATCTATCTACATTATTTGAAAAACCTAACTGCTGTTAAATATTTCGTTTTAGAACTTACACCTCTCATTTCAGCATGCTTTTAAATAGCATGTTGTGAATTTTATAAGTAGTTAACTTTTGCTAATTTGTTTTAATTTAACATAGAAAGACCCTTGCCCGAATTCGAGGCAGACGAGTACCGAGAAGCTGTAGGACGCAATGACGTCACGCGAACATTTAATTCCAATAGACCGTATTAGTGATGACGTCACAAATTAGGCAATTAGCTTTACAAATATCATAAGAAAGTTAGCGCGAAGACTTACATACCTGTAAAATGTGACCTTAAAGGAAGGTGACTTAAAAGTCAAAATAAAATCAACAAAATACCACCAACTATTTCCTTTGCCGCACCTATTTAAGAGACATCATCTGATAGATCTTGTATATAGAATATTAAGTTACATTTTGGCAAGTTTGGATTTTAATATAAGTATACTTGGACAACAGTTCTACTGAATATACCGTTAACTTTATTTGCACTAACCACATAAACATTGACGATTGCAATCATATATTTAATACTACGATGCATTTAAAATTATAGATAAACTCACTTATCAAATTTAACACTAAAAAACACACAAAATCAACATAATCTCAATATACAAGTTTTCTGACAGATGACAGATAAACCAAATAAAATTAGATGCTCAATTGAGTTTAATACTGGTTTGTTATTGGTGGAGCAAGAGCATATTTTAAAAATTTATTTAACACATTTAAAGAGAAAAATATTTTAGAATGGTCCAAAATTAGCAAATAATAGTCTTCTATCGAAATCTAAGAAGAAATTTGTTAAATACTTATTAACAGAGGAATAAATTAAATTCCAGTGTCTCATCAGTCAGAAAATTTGACCATGAAATATAGTTTCTATAAGGGTCATTACAACAACACTTGATTGAAATTAAATTTCTTGTAGCACGAAGTACCGAGTGGTGCATACTACTGTGACATCACACTAATGCGGTTCATTTGACCTCGTATATTTCGAACGCTGCTTATCAGATATACTTCAAATTTTCTGAATATATCATAAATGCTACATAAAATTTAGACAAATAGTGAAATTTGCGGTTTGACTAAATGATCCTGTTCTCTTAATTCATAATAAAGAGGAGGTCGGTACCTTATATAGTTTGGCTTTAGCAAACTGGATGTTTCATCAACATTTGATGGAGTTACAAATATGTGTTACGCATAGTGATCTTACTAAATAGTTTTTATTTCTTGGTATATACATACTAGTCCTTGGGTTTCAGATAATTTTTATGAGCTTTAGTAGTGTTATACACAACATGCTACACCACGTCCATACTTATGCGTCATAGAGTTTAGGTACATAGTAATCTAGTAATAAAAATTTTATATCTAAGTTTGATTGAATCGATCAGTTGGTATGTCAAGGAGATAGAACAACTTAATTATTATCTGAATCAAAATCTTTTACCCACGACCTATTTACTGGGAAACAAATGAAGTAGAGTCAATAATAAAGTTATGAATAATTTGTTAAACTGTATGGCAGCAGTGGGAATATATTTAATATTCAGATGTACAGTGGCCTCAATATAAAGTATTCGAACCTAGCAGGTACAGTAGTTTTAGAGAGGTGAATCGGTGTACTATTAACAGAAATTTTTGGAGGCATGAATTATTAGGTCGTGTCAATACATGTCAAAAATAGCTTTTATCTAGGCACAAGCGGTTACATCGTCATAATTTAAACAAAATATGATCTGATTCAGACTGGAAACCCTTATATTGTGGTGTACACTACAAGTAATTAATTTAAAACAGTCTGAACAGACCGACAGTTGAAACCACGAAAGTCATACTTTATTAGTTTTTCAACATTAGTAAATGCATTAAATTAATTGAAGAAATAGATTGTAATACGCTAACATAGTATTAAATCACAAGATGACCATCCTTATAATTAATGAGGTTTCCCTCATTCCTGCACTGAATGGTGGTTAGCGCCTAACAACGTAAGTTGTTCCTGAGCGCAATTGCGGTCGTTAATAAAAATATGCCGCTCCTCTCCTGCACAACTCTTCGACTTCTGGGGTAACCCTAGTCGTTAGAATGAGGTGTAGAGATATTATTATTATTATTAGATGCATAGTAACAAGAGTGTCCGCCAAATTGTTGATATTGACCACAACTTTTGATCTTTGTAGGCCCCCAGGATTGAGAAAGAATTGCGATCACCAAAAGATCTAATAACCTGTACCAGAATAAGAGGTGATTTGTTGCCTAAACTGATATAGGGGGACTGGAGGAATACCACGTAGTGATATTTTGCACATTTATCAAATAAATTATTCAAAGTGAATGGTGCTGACATCTAGCAGTTAGTCATTAAACACTATAGAACAGGGAATCATTCGTTAAATTCCTACATGTGGCTTCAGTTGAGTTTTGAGATGAACCACTTTTTTTAAACCAATTTTGTACACAACAGCTCGGGGTAGTATCGCGCAATTCCGACATATTGTACGGTATTACCTCACATTGACTTATATACTAAAAGTAGATAGGCATTAAAGGCAATTAAATATTAATCTCTCATTCAAAAAGCAGGTTTTGCAATACGCACCAAATTCACTTTGTGTCCTTTTCACTCCACACATCGCATAACATACAATCTTTAGATGTGTCTTTGATCCCATTAAAAGAGCAGGAATGTGCTCTCCATGAAAAGATAAACATTCGTGAACTTGTCAGTTTGACCACAACGGAAAAAGCAATATCAGCATTTAGAGCTACTGGAATTTTGTTCTAAAACGGCGTATTTACAGCTGATGATTTTGCTCCAACTGAGGAGTTTGGAAGCATTCCAATTTCATTGAATGTGAATTGGAACCCGTAGTCAGCACATCAGCATTAGCAGATACAGTAGCGAAAACGTCAGCACCAGCAGATCCAGCATAAACAAGGGTTCCTTGTCTATGAGATCCAGTAGCCCTGAGTACATCAACACCTAATAGTTCCAAAATATTGAATCTATACGTTGGAAGAGGTGGCAAACCCAACAGACCTTCCAGAACAGCAGTTGGAGTCATCCTCGTTACTCCTGTAATACCTAAGAAGAACAATCTTTGGATCTTCGATAGCCTTTTGGCTAAGAGAATCATAGTAATAATATAAACGTTTTATTTGCGCAAGATTGTTTAAACACGAGAATGCATTTCGAGCGTTTAATTTTCATAAGTGGATAAAACACGACTAACAAACACACGAATGCAATACAACGTTCGTATTTTTAGTCGAGTTTAATACACGTGTAGTTAAGAGTAAATTACATGTTTAAACGTCAAGAAGAATGTTCCTTCAAAATCCCGATGAGAGTCCTGTGTCATGACGAGACGCGTTAGTTTCCATGGTTCGTTTTTAGTAACAATGAAATAATACATCTTTAAATTTGATAATGGAAAATGTTCAACACAAGGATTCCTATTTGTATGTAATTATACCTGATACAAAGACCAAGAATTCTAATAGTTTCACAATAATGCAGGAAGGATCAATCCTGCAGAATTATACAAAAAAATACATACCCAAAAAATAACATCCGTAAAAGATTTTTTGTATTTTATAGAAATGGCAAGTACTACAAAGTACCGCAGAACATAAACACTTGGCATAAACACTTTGCCAAACATACCATCAAAAATTGCTTACAGTTATACACGCCACTGTATGAGAAGATCACTCGTTACGACATAGGGGATGGAGATCTGCAACGGTTGCGGAAAGATATATAAAATAATCCATCAACTAAAATTGAAATTGCAAAAAATATAGGATGCTGCAAAACGAGCTGATGTAATAAGAGAACCTAGTTCAAGTACTGGAAATATTTAATGTTTCGTTCAATATTAATGTTAATTTAAGCAAATAAATTGTATAAATTTATAAATAAACCGTAAGTGTTTCTAGAAAAAGAAGTCAGGCGTGTATTATTCTTCCCTTTATATACCCTTTGTATGTATACATGCGAATAACGACTGTATAAGTAGTGGTAAAGGTAGTGGTAATAGTAGCAAATTTTGTAACAAGGTTAGAATGAAAAAATTCGATACGAGTGGATGAACCGCAATTATCGAAGTTTCATTGCAACCTAGTAAATAATTTTTTGTACAAAATTAAATTACCTTTTGGAAAATAGGAAAACAATTTTTCTTACAGGGTGAAACAATATTATATATTCTGTTTAAAAAGTCTATATTTTACAAAAATTTTTGAAACGCTGTATCTTGAAAGCACAAGGCGGTGTATATAATTTTTTCTTATTTTTTGGTCCTCTATCGCGTGGTACTATGCATTGTAGTTTTTTCAACGTCACCCTGTAGAATGAAAATTTATATTCTATTATTAAAAATGATTTCCGAATTATTACATTTACTAATAGTCGTGGAGAAAATTGCATTATTAACGCTCAGCTAAACGGTTATTATCATTAAGCTCTGTTTTGCTTGATGTGCGAACAAAAACATGTTATTATATATTCGTTTATAAAACAAATTCTATAATTTTGGTGTAATATTTTTAATTTAGTAGTTATTTATAGAACAATTCCACTGGGAAGAACAAGTAATCACGCTGACAATTTTAATAAAACAAAATAACTTTTATAAAATAGTCAATTTTTAAAATTATGGAGTTAGTATTAGCTAGGAATAATATATTTTTTTTCAATTTCAGGTTTGAAATCGAAATTAAGGAAAGTATTCCGAACGTCTTCCGGACCAAGTCCACACGACACGCTGTCGAGCGCACGTTTAGTCACGCAGCTTACTTCGGCCGCCCTTTGCGCCAGCTCCCCTGTGCTTCCTTCCGGCCCCAACGTCCCCCCAGTAGTGAAGAGTCTCATTCGCCCGCTAACAGTCCCCCGTCTTCAGATTACGCTGGTGAATAACAACGCCGACTTCCCCAACAGCAACGTCGGCAACGGAGTATCGAAACCCGCCCCTGTCAGCACGGAGAAGGTTTCCGACGACAAGGTGCCTACGGTGAAACCGAGAACCAAGAAAAAAAAATAGCACGAATGCCATCTCTGCAAATGGTAGAGTATTAAGACTAAGAGACTGTTGTTGAATACTGAAGAAAAGATTAGCATTCTGCGTTATTTTGATGTTAAAATTCTTGAGAGTAATACTTTAATGCGCTGCCAGATGTTTAACACGGAATAAAAATATGTTTTTGAGTATTATCGCCTACCATCTCAGCTGTCAGACCGCTGTAAATAAAGTAAGACAGTCTGTGTAGATGACTCATGTCATTTAGAATCTATAGACATATATACATGCATTTGATGAGTCTAGTTTGTATTTATATTGATCTCTCTTTGATCCAATATTTTTGAGGCTATTTGAAGTTTTTGTTTATCGAAATTCTCTATATATCCTTCTGCTACATTCGCTGCTTTCCATCCACCATGCCTTTTAAGAGTGATATCTGCTCCTGCATCAGCCAGTATCGAAGCAGACGTTCTCCGGAAATAGTGACCTGTGTAATTCTGCATTTTTTTAGGGAAACCTTCTATAGAATTTATACCAACGCATTCTATTTTTTCCATTTCTATATCCTACGAAAAATCTTGAATGACGGAGGAATATTTTCGAAACATTTTGGCAAGACCGACTCTATCCATCAATATATATGTCTTTTAGATGTTCAAGTTGAAGAAGTGTTAGTTCGTCACGTTTTATCATCTGCTTCTTTAAAAAATTTCGCAATTTCTGATTTTCTTAAAACACTAGACTAAAAACACTTCCTAGATCTAAGTTCTACAGATTTACGTTTAAGAAAAGCAATTAAACTTGGAAATATCTTTATGTTAGTATTCTTTTTCACAGACAATGTTGTTCTTTTCATTGAGTAAATACTCCACAAGGTAGAACTCTAGTATCAGTTCAAAATAGGCACTGCCTCAGTGATAACAGTTAGTTCCTTTTCTCAAAATCTTCAAATAAGCGATTCGCGCATTTGTATTTATCTTTGGATTTTGTCGGCAATATTGATTGAATCGCGATTCTTGATGATTTTTCTATATCATCTCCATATCATCGTTATAAGCAGAAGATTGTGACATATTAACGAAAAACAAACTCGTTTCTATATCAACATTCTCTTAGGATTCTTGATTTACATTTTCGGAAATCACATTCCTCAATAAAATATTATGATAACTATAGTTATTTGACCTATTTTCAACACTATAAAAAAATAATGTGTGCAACTCGTAGGAAAAGTTTCTTTTCTGCATATGGGGTATTGTTTACGCCTGATGCGAAAAAAAGTTACTTTTCCTAACTTATTGCATAAATAGCTATTGAGAAAATATTTATTTTACTTACACATTAGTCAGACTTATTCAATAATTTACTTAAAAAATGCACAAACTTTCTTTACTGAATCATTCATTACTTCTATAGCTTTTATTTGACTAAGTTACCAAGGCATGACCCTGTTTCTTGACGACATTATACGGGTAAACAAACCAGAAAGAAAAATAAACTTATGGTGTCTAAATAGTCTAAATAAGATTCGTTTTACACCAAAACTATTATTTTTCACTATTCCCTAAATAGCGGTGACAAACTCGAAATGGTTTTACTGATTTAGTTGTCATTTCAAACATTTGATTAAGTTGGCAAAGCATGTTATAATAAACATGTGTAGTAGAGGAAAAAAGGCGTATTATACCATTATCAAATTATAAATTAAATAATCACACATTCTGTTTGATTAACAAATAAAGCGTCAAATAATGTTCTATATTTAGTAGGAGGAATTCTTATAAATAATATTAAGCATATCAAATTATATGTATATCAATCAATTTTTGTTATTTATTTAACTAATAATGTTCTTCATTTAGTCAATTAGTTATTACTTACATATTGTCTGAAATTATCAAATATTATTTTGAATATTTAAGGTTTGTTTTAAAAAAATATATTTGTGTATATTTTTATTATTATGTAATTTCAACTTAAAAACAGTAAAATGTATTAAAATATTCTCAGATATATAAATTGTGGATTATAAATATGTGGAACATATGGACATAAGTCTATTCTGAACTTCCACAATCTTAGAATTCCTAATTCAGCATTAGTCTTCTAATTAGCCACCCTTAGCCACAATTAGACCTGACAGTGATTTTAGCTTATCTATTCTATGCTTTTCCAGACAGAAGATAGCAAACCCTTGTTAGGACTCCATACTCCAATGTTACATGAGTCATGAGCTGCTTTTTGTTAATTTTGCTGGCAAAAATTATCTTCTACCAAGCCCGTATTATTTAGATTTTTCCTGAGTGTACTATGTCTTTTTATCCTTATTGAGCTACGACATTGATTCAGTAGACTTGCCATCATTTTTGGGTTCTCTGTCCTCATTCTTGCATGAATGTCTTAACAAAGTTATATCAGAAAGCTTTGAACCTCTTCAAGGTTGTGAATCAGCATGCTAAGGACACTTATTAACTGTGCTGGCATAATACTGTTTTGAACCTTATCAAAGCAAACATACAATTCCATATTAGCCTGAATTTGATCTGGAGTGCGCTAGGGAGTAAACTTAGCGCTATTTAATTGTCGAAGTAAATACCAATTTAGTGATTTTTATTGATCCGGCCTATTAATATATATTTACCTCCAGACAACTGATGTATTCTGGTTAAGTCATTATCTAACAACATCACGGAAGAAAATAAAAGAGAAAGAAGAGAAGAAGAAAAGAAAGATATTTTTTTAATATTACTCATACTCAGTTTTTAAAGAAATTGACCTGAAGATGCATTGTATAATGTTGCCCTCAAATCTAATCATTTAGCAAACTGTTAATTTAATAATTATTATTAAAAATATTTACACTTTAATTTGAAAATTTACCTATACAAAAATAAATCAGATAGGCCTGGTGTGCATAAGGGTTAATTTGGTTTAACGTTGCTAAATAAGTGTAAACAAACTAAAAATATTTTTTATTAACAAGTATATGCCATGAATTTAATAAAGATCCAGGTTATTCCTTTTTACCATAATTTCAACAGAAAAAATGAAAAAAATATAAATACTGAGAGGAAAGTTTTTCTTATAATCTTCAAAAAGCTTTTTTATTTTGTCTTCTTTGGCATTCTTTAATTAAACAAAATGAAGGTTTATCTTACTAATTCCAAAAGTAAGAACGTAAAATATTAATGAGATATCTGGAAACTATGATCGCTTTGATATTTCTAGATGATAAGAATAACATGGTTTCCTTGACAAAAAACCTCTTAAAAAAAATATTAATGAATGGTGCAGGTATGGTAAACTGTTAACATAATATCAACTTTTATAGTAAAATTTTTTAAAATTTCTTTTTTCATCAACTATTTTTTATCCTGTTTCTAGATACAGTGTCTTATAACTTTTCAACAATTACTTATAGATTAAACATTCATGCTAAAATATATTTTTTTCTGCTATATAATATGTTTTTATCAAATTGCTATGGAATATTTTACAACTTGTCTTTCAATTCCAAATCATTATATATCCTAAAAGATACAATTTCATATTCATTTGTTTTTTACATTTCAATATGAGCATAAGTAACAAGTTTAGGTTTTAGCAAACTGTAATATTAAATATGGCTACATATTCAGTCTCAGTCCAAAAATTATACAATTCCAATGTATGCATATCAGTGGTAGTACGAATAGAATTTACATTTTAAGGTCAAAAATTTCAGCTGAGATGAGATTATTGATGGAATCCAATAATTAATATTAATCAATCGTGTTAAATGTCTGGTAAATATACCTTTATCATATAATCGCTTAGAAATAAATTATTTTATTTATTCGTAATTATATAAATATCTTATGTGATACTAGCTACCCCATAGGAATAATATATTAACAATATAATAACATATGTAGGTTAATACGATTAAATTTATCATATAGCTCCGCGTATATAAGAAAATATTGTTTTTGTTAATTGGGAACAAATATGCAAATTATCCAAAATGGTGCTAAAATATAGAATGACTACTATATCGGTTTACTATTTTCAGGTAGCCATATATTTACGATTGGTTAAATCTTAATAGTGAATACAATATCACAAAAGATTTCATATAAATGTTCAAAGGTTTTGTACAAAATATTGAAGAAATTCGAGTAGTGATGTATTGTAAACACAACCTTTTTTTAACCATGTTATAAAAGAACTCTTAAATAATAGTCACATAACGTTTACTTATGAAATAAGTAGCTATTATTCCGATAAGTATGCAAATTAAATGAGGAGGGGGAGAGGGGGCGGTGGACGAAACTTGTGCTCTAGTGATAATGATAAGACAATTTTGAAAAAATTAATAAAAAAGTTATTTCAATTTTACACTTAACAGTTAAAAGCAAGTATCCAAAGAATAGTGTGTTTTATACGTGTGAAATTATGTTCATGTCACATGTGACATTACTTACATGACTAAAATTATATTAATAGATTCATCAGTTCATATGACAAACTGATTTTTGCATATCAGTAATTCAGAACAAACAACAATATTGAAACTTTGGTTAATTTTTAATAAAATGTATTAGTTAAATAAAAAGTTTCAAGTTCTGGTAAGATAAAACCGATTAACAATCTAAATATACTCGTAAGTGTTCCCATCGCTATTTTGTAAATTAATGTGAATATTTTGTGGACAATTCTCAGACCATTCAACCTTAATATTTTTGTACAAGCTAAGTACAGTAAGTACAAGTAAATATTCAGATCCACAATAATTTTGCATACTTACTTCAGACATTATTTTAGAAGACGACTAAAATATATTTCTTGGTTAAAAATATGGTCTCTTCCTCAACATCAAAATATATACTAGACTACTTACTAGAGTTGCATCCAATTTTATAAAATGTTATAAATTCTTAATATTTTGTATAAAAATTTGAATATTCAGTTTCGTTGTCAATATTTAGAAATAACAGAATACTGATGCTGATGTTTTGAAAATAATAAAAACTACTGCCAATTCACTGAAACAAACTTGATATTAAATATTACACAGAATATAGAGAACTTGAAGATACTTTGGGCATTATTCATACTTCTATTAAAAAATACTTATTTGTTTTGGAAAATTTCTGTAAAATATGTATGAATACTGTTATTTCTGAGTATTAGAAAACAGAGTTTCTCTTCAGATGAGAAACGAAATTAAGACATATAAATTACTTTTAGCTTTGTAGAAACATAATAATAATAATATTTAACTAGTACTATATACTAATGTTTATAAAAATCGTTTCATATTTAAGGTCATTTTTAATAAGTTTAGTAATATAATTCGTAGTATTAATACTAGAATTTTCATTTGCCTACATGTCAAATAGAACAATAACTTCATTATTCATTTGCCTACATGTCAAACAGAACAATAACTTCATTATTTTCAAAAATTATCAATATTACAGAAGGGAAAAGCAAAATGAAATCAATTTTTATTTCATTCAACTAACACCATTTAAAACATTTTAAAGTTTTATTATTTAGGAATAGCCTACACAATTACCTGATCTTGCACATATTTATATGGTTGCATAACTCTGTTCTCTATGTATTTTTATTGTTTTTTCACTTTATCTTCCGATGTTACCAGTCCTTTTCGTTTTATTTATAATACTTTACAATCTACAACTTTGCAAATATAGTGAAATATTGCGCACAATACATATTTCTTCAAAGTTTTTTATACATATTAATTATTTTGTAAAGACGTTGTTCTCTGCACATTCTATTGAAGTTTTCTTAAGCACTTTTGGATAAACATTATGATATACAAAATCATGGTTTCGGTCAACCTCCAAAAAGACTTTTATTAAAAAGGACCAAAATTATTCTGTCAATATTTTATCTACAAGGTATATCTGAAAAATTGAAACAACATTTCGAAAATAATTAGACAATTTTTCATATCTCTATTACTATAATATTTGAAAATACTAGTTTTACATAATAAGTTGTATTTTTCGAGTTGTAATGTTTTTAATTTATTTTGTATTTAAATAAAAGTTATCTACGTAAATATTGTGTATTATTTTTATTCAAACTAACCAGATTAGCACGTAGGTTTGTACAAAATATTTTTTTAATTAAGTAATTATTTTTTATTTCCAATTGTATATACCTGTTTACCTAGCACTTCATTTTTCAAACTTCATAATGGTGAAATGTGAAAAATTGTGTTTTTTTTTGTTTGTCAGATTAATATGAAGAAAAATATTTTGTAAATGACATAAGCTTAGAACCATTACCTAAAAGACAGAAGCAATCCTGATTTGTTATCAGCATTGATCATTACTTATTCTTATTTCTACCCATATTACAGGTAGGACATATTTTGGCGTCAAACTGATCAAAATAGTTTACGTCTGTGTACTTATTTTAACATCTAAAAATTCACAAATAATATAATTTGTACCTAGGCTACTAGTATAATTTAATATGGTTGTAATGTATTTATAATTATTGAGCTGTATTTCATTGTAAACGCTAAGATTAATTATCAAATTAAAAACATTAAACGTAACTATAAAGATTTTTATATAAAGGTTTTATCTAAAACCTTGTATTAAAAAGATACAAGGCGTTAAACTTACATAACTATTTTTTTAAATATTTTAAAAACTAGTGAGTGAAATAATTTGAAATTGGGTATATGGATTAATGTAAACAGTGTTCAAAAGCTGAAGGCTTTTCCTAAATGCCCCAGTGGCTGATATACAAGGTATTGGTTACATATTCTTCTGAATAAAATAGTACCCCACTGCTTTATTATAACAATCATGACATTTTTTAATTCGTCATTCAGTCTTCTACAAGATTTCTTTATGGTTTCAGAAAATGCCTAGTTTTCGAGTAAAATGAAATCCAGTGGGTTGAGGTCAATTACAAGAAAGAGTACAGACTTGCTGTTTTTCATCAGATTCAAGCCACAATCAATTTAGAATAAATTAGGTACATTTTTGTTACTAAAAAAATATAATTAAACATTTACCTACTCAAATAAAATGTACCTATATAACTGAATTATTAAAAAAGTTTGTTATATAATTTAAAAGTTATTTTTATATAGTTGCGGCAAAATTTAAGGCAACTTACGTCACACGAACAAACGAATAATTTATTATATTTTTATCTAAATATTTAAGAAGCAACTGAGAAAAATTGGACTGTATACCACAATAAATGTTTGCACTATATGTTGCACCAAATTACAAAAAATGATTATTTTCAACGCGACAAACTATCGAAAAAGTCCCCCATTTAATTATTAATTTGTGCTTTAAAGTTATTCAAAATTTGGATAATAAAGCAAAGTAGGTAAGTAGGATATATCGATGTAGTCATGGATATTTCGTTATTTGTGATTCTTTAAGGATTACAATAATTGTCAACTTTAGCTGCTAGGATTAAAAGTGAATACTTTTGTTGCTAAGATATCATTTTTTTTCTTAGTAAGGAAAATGACAACTCCTCAAAAAATTTCATAGTTTTCTGACGAAGCAAAATGTGTTTTAGTTAGTTTTTCCAGGTTTACTGGAAAACTAGGTATTTTCCAAAAACCCTAAGGGAATCGTAATTTGTAGAAAATTGAAAGACGAATTAAAAAATATTAAGGCTGTTATAATAAAGCAGATGCGTACTATTTTATTTAGAAGACCATGCTAAATTTTAGGTCAAATTTAAATTTGGGCACATGTATTCACTCACTAGTTTCTAAAATATTTAAAAAAATCAAAAATAATTGTGTCAGCTAATACCCTTTATCGTTTTAACCAAGCGTCCTAGATAGAAACATATATGAAAGACTCTCTTTAAAGATTACCAAAGAATACGAGCTTTAATTTTTGGTCACAATTTGTCAATCAACCTGTACATAGCCGGTTTATATGATAATAAATTATAAACAATCAATGGTAGAAATTTTCAACAGTCTTTATGATATTTTAATTTACATTTTTCTATGAGGGTAATTGAATCTTATCTTTTTTTGTAATAAATTAAAGTTATCCAAACTAAATTTCATATTTACGGCCTTTTTCATTAATGGATGTAGAAATTTGATATAAAAAGAAAAAACGGGTATACTTAATTAATATCATTTACTTTTTTATTTTATAGATATATCAAAGTATCAAATTATTTTAACAAAATCATGTAAGTCATTTTAAATTTATTTATAACAAAAAACAGTTAAAAATTGACATTTCAAAGTTGTCTAGTGCACAACCTTAGCACAGAAAGTAAACCATGTTTGGATGTATAGGTATAATATTAAAAAAAAAAATTATAATTGATCCAATATTAATAAGTTGCACTGATTTAATAAATTATTGTATATATGAAAATATTCCCCAATGTTTAAAAGTTTCCAAGGTCGTTCCTATTTATAAAAAAAATGATATAAATAATCCGTCAAATTTTAGGCCCATTTCTGTAATACCTAAATGGCTAAAATATATGAAACTATTTTAAAAATACAAATAACAAGTTATTATGAAACCAATAGACGTTTCAATCCACAACAATTCAGATTTCGAAGTCATCTATCGACCACATTAGCCATAGCTTGTTTAACATCAACCATAAATAATAGTTTTGAAGAAGGGACATTTGATGGTATTATAGTCAGTTTTTAGATTTAACAAAAGCTTTCGATTGTGTATCACATAAAATTCTCTTACACAAGCCACATAATTATGGTTCTTCACAATAGCAATGAGCAATACCTCACCTGAGCAATAGGTTACAGTACGTGGTATACAATAGTATGAAATCATCTACAACGAAAATTGAAGATGGAGTTCCCCAAGGTTCCATATTGGGTTCTATACTATTTTTAATATATGTTAACGAGTTTCCTAATTGCTTACCTCATGATACAATGAGTATACTCTTTGCAGATGATACCAATATAACAAGAACTAATTTCAATTTATTATGACTCATAAACATAAATTTGAAAAATGTTTTACCAGAAACCAACTGAGTTTGCATACTTCAAAGATCGATACAATGATTTTCAGTCTCCGAAATTTGGAAAAACTGGGACAATTCAGCTTATGTTAAATTCTTGAGTGTTCATCTTGTGATCCTAAATTGACATGGGATCAATTATGAGTGCTCCACAATACCTAAACATACATGTCTCCTCCAGAGTCTCAAATGTAAAGTGTCAATATCAAGGTTGCTGATAGTTTTTCATAGCTATATCCACTTCATTATAACTTATGCTATTTTAGTATGGGGCCACGTCCCGTCTATGAAAAAAGTTTTTAGTCTTCAAAAGAGAAATTATCAGAATCATACGAGCTAACCTCGGTTTTAGAGATGATTGTAAAAATCAGTATATAAATTTAAATATACTAATTGTACCCTGTAATGTAGATATTTCAGTAGCTTATTTATATCAAAAACATATTCATAGATTTGAAGCCAGAAGTGGAATTCATTCGTATAATAATCGAAATAGCAAATACTTGTGCAATAACTTTCTAAGATTAAGTAAAACATGAGTCAGTACTAATTATTGGACCATCCAATTTTTACCCTATAAAATAGTAATAATTATAATAATTTAAAAAAGGGTAGAAAAAATTACTTAATTAGAAAGTTCTTTACTTCTGTTGTTTATTTAACGCGTGTAAACACTTATATGTATGTAACACCAGCCTTTATAAATACCTAAATAAATCAAATGACATCGGCTCAGTTGACTTCATAAATCTTTCACGGAGCTGTCTGTGTCCCATTTTTAATAAATTACTATTTATAGGTATTTGTATCGGAATTTTAAACAGGAAAAAATAAAAATAATGAAAAATACTTTACTTAAACTTAAGTTACTACTGTGTACATCGTTACTAGATAGTTTATAATCAAATTTTGCAGGCAGGTACTATTTAAGATATCTATAAATAATAAACTCAATGGTAAGGACTATTGTGATGCAATCGTATCGTATCAAGTTTGAAAGTTTACATTGTTCGAATTAAATTAGAATGTCTTGATAGTTGGCAGAATTAAGATTAATAAAAACAAAATCATTAATAACAAACGAATACTTGCTAAGCTAGCTAAGTTAACATTATGTTTGTAACATAATTTCGATAGAGATTGTAGAAACAGAATATTAATTTATATTATTGCTGTCGTATTAGTTGGCTGTTTTGATACCCAAAGATTTCTTCAGTTTGAGTGTTGATATCCTTATTATGAATTTTGTTTACTTCAATACAAAGAATTCTTTAAAAAAACAATCAATGGTCCAAATGAACCTTTCTCTCCTTTAAGAGTTACTTCTATGAACAAGTTGAAACTATGGAAAACATATACGTGGAAATATTTGAGAAACGGGTCTAGGGGTCAGTGTTTCTAAAATCAGGTATTGACTTAGATGTTGTCGGTAGATTCATAATATGGTTCTAATCGACACTTTAATAAAATGCATTCAAATATCAGCTTCATTATAAAGTTTCTTTCTTGGATATCCTTGTGAAAAGAAAACCTTAAGTCATATTAGGAGACAAAAAACCTACACACAGTGACAAGTACAGAATTAGTCTATTCAATACCTTATAGTACATCTAGTACGAACCATATATGAACTAGAACACTTGCAAGATGAAAATAATCTATAGCCCGGTCTAAGAGGAAATGAATATAACAGCAGAAACATTGAAACACCATGTGGTGGTTCCGTAAGATCGAGGAAGAGATAGAAATAGGTAATGAGCTATCTACCTTGATAAATTAACAAGATAGGCTGCTTCTTAAGAAAACATAGTAACTATCAATACCATCTACAATATCTCAAGGAATATAGGAGCAGCTTTACTTAATATCTATTGGAAAAATAATTGACTTTAAGATCTTGATGTATACATCAGTTTGTGTAAATGCGGCAAGGTTAAACAAACAGTTTAGCACGAAACTGAAGGAGCGGAAATGCCACCTTAGCAACGACAGCTGTGGGAAGCATATGAAAGATGCAGGGTATTCTATAGACCTGGACCAAACTATAATTCTAGTGAGAGGGAGGATTCTGACCAAGAATCTACAGAGAATCAATATAAATTAAATTTGAAAATCTACAAAATCGATAATCAGTACGTTATAGATCAGTGACTTCAAACCTAAACTGATGACGTGGCAATCAGTACAATAACTAGAAATTGTTCAACCAATCCATTGACCATATCTATAGTACTCAGAATATTTTATATTCGTCTTCTATGAAATCAAAATAAAATTCTAATCAGTAGTATATTTGGAATTGCTTACAGGAAATACATGCGTTCATATGGAGCCTTTCATACGTGGCTGCTTGCGAGGTACAGTAGCCGGTTGCAAAATTTCCATAACTTGTCCATCTAGCCGCCAGCAACTGTATGCGCCTCTCAGATACAGAATTGCTATTGCAGCCATTTCAGCTAAGGATACTGTATGCGAGGGACTAAATCCGCGGTCGAAATTTAACTTCGATTTGCCAGATACAGCATTTCAGTTTAGCCATTGTTCGTCAGCGGCGTAGGTAGGATGGATGTTGAAGAGTGTGCGATGTTGTGCTACCTTCTCATATAAAGAAAAAAGTGAAAAGGAGCAGTAGTCTATATACACGTATATGATATTGTCTGAAGCTATTTATTTGTGATATAATTTTAGATTTTCTTTAGTTTTATTGGTTTTTTTTCCACTCTTCTGAAAAAATAAAGATTAATTTAATAAAAATACACGTATATGGTTCTACTAAATTTATACATTTTTCCTTGTCACGCTCCATATTCGAAAGATTCGTGCAGTTCAACTCTTACTAAGTATAAAAAACAACCCACGCCTAAATATCTTATTTATTATGCATCCCCTTCTGAAATGATCAATATAAGCAATGGTAATTCTGTATGCTACCGGAGTCTAGATGGACTTGCAAGATATGAAAACTTTGCAGCCGGATACTGTATCCACAGCAGTCACGTCTGAAAGGCTCCATATGAACACATATATTTGTTGTATGCGATTGTGTACACAGTACCTGAGATACGGTATCCTCACCTGAAAGAGCTCTTTACAATATTTCATCGAATGGTCTGCAAATTCCTTTCTGTACATATTCCACAAAGACGCATTATAATTAGCAGATTCTTGCAGTTTCTGACAGTATTGAATGCAGTCACAAAATAAAATATCTATTCTGCTTACTGGACCATTGAAGTTATATTTCCTACTCCGTATTTTTCATTTGGTCTGCTAATCTGGATTAGGAAGTTTATGATTTACAGCAAACTGCTAAATATAAATAAACAAAATATATTATCTGCTATACAAATTAATCTCATCTTTAATTGTTACTCTTGTTTGTTTTGATGAAAGGAAAACCCTGTAATCAGTATAGTAATATACAAACAAATTTAATTTTTAAATTATTCTCAATTTCATTCAAATTCAATTACATGCATAAGCAACATAATTGTAAACAAATTATTGTTATTTTCAAAAATCATAAAACGTGAAACAATAAAACATAAACATAGGTAGATATAAAAGTGTTTTATATTTTATAGAAATTTACTATGGTAAATACAGATGAACATTTAAGTAAAAAATTAAATTTTGATAAAAATCTCTTCCAGAGTTATTCATGAAATTATATTTTATAAATTATAAGAATAAAATGAAATATCACTTATAAAATCAGTAATTAACTCAACTAACTATCTAATGACTCAATAGCATTACGTTTACGTTATTCTCAATAATCATTCATTGTCATTAATGTCACACTGCACAGTCAAACAATACAATCATCTTAATACTTAAAAATAATTTAAATATCCTATAGTTCATCCTCCCTAATAGACTTCTTATTCTTTCGTTTTCGTTTACTCTTTATGTTGGATAGAATTTCATACGCCTGCTGGATCTCCATGAACCTTTCTTGAGCTGCCCTTTGCTTATCGGGATCCTTCACTTTGTCTGGATGGAATTCCCTGCTCAGAGCCCTCCACTTGCCTGTTATTTCAGACTGACTAGCCGTGGGGCTCACACCCAAAACTCTGTAAGCGTTTTGTTCTCCTTGCGGGTCAGATAAGTCAATTATTTGCTTCCATATCTCGTACCTAAAACAAAAGACAGTTCTGTTTTATCTATATTTCTCATTCAGAAACTTACTCGTAAACAGAGGCGCAACTAAAAAATCGTATATTGGTATATTAGGATTAAAAGTGTCACTTTTGTGGCGAGTAAATTTTGTATTTGCTAGTCGAAGCGTAGCGTAGCCGAGCGGATTCAAAATTGCGAGACAAAAAAGACACCTCTAATCCGAATAAAAGATGTTACTTTTTTCTCTAACCGAAATCCCCCATTTAATTAATTTGTGATTTGAAATTATTCAAACCAAATTTGGATACTAAAGCATTGTAGGTAAGTAGGGTATACTGATGTAGTCATGGATACTTAGTAATATTGCTAATTGAGCTCATCTGTGATTGCTTATGATTCAATTTGTTAAAAAGTCTGTAAAAATGGAATCTAATGAATATTTAGGTGTCCTTGAGGATATACTGTAGTGTAGGAAAGAGGTTTCTTTGAATCTTCTTCCAAAGAAATCTCGAGAAATCTATAAATGTGTCTACCAGCGTTTTATGGATTGGTGCAAAGAAATAAACATTAAGTTGATTTCAGAAGATGGATTGATGGTTTATTTCTCAAACAAAGCAAATAAAATATAGCCGTCAACGCATTGGTCATAATATTCAATGATGCGATCAACGTTAGATATAAAGAAAGGGATTGATATAAGCAAATATTCAAAGTTACGTGCTTTCATCAAGAAACAAAATGAGGGATATAAAATCATATTTATAAAGTAGCAACTTGATTGCTTTTTGAATAGTGCACCTGATAATTTATATTTGATTGATATTGGGGATTGCAGGCGCATACCGTTCTGATAAATTAGTCAACAGTTGATAATGTTGAAGATGTGAAATTCACCTTAATTACAATAATTCGCAATACCAAAGCCAAGAGACCACATTCTTTGTGCTGGGAGGCAATTATTTAAGGTTTTATCGAGAATATGTTGCTTTATGTCCACCCGGATTGGTAGAACGTCGATTATTTCTTAGATATGTTAATGGAATGTGTCATCGATTGGTGGTCGCTATTCATAAAATCAGTGCCATCTCGCAAGAAGTGACAAAATCTATGAAGCGATGACTGGAAAGAGTACAGTGGACACCCATTACGAGGAATGTCTACTACCCTTTTAGTTGACGGCGGTGGTGACACGGAGGATGGAGATCGATCACTGTGGCGGAAGGTTACATTGGAGACTCACTTTTGAATAAAGAAAATATTGCGAAAAGAATACTGAAAGTTGATAGTGGTAAAGATAATTGTTTTATCATTATTATTTATCGTTGTTATTTCTGGTTTCACATCTAAAAATAATTGAAATATTATTGAAAACGTGTTGTACTGCTTTGACAATTGCTCCAAGAATAAGAGTAGTGTCAGTTTTAGTGGTTTATTTAATTTCAATACTTTTCCAAACTGTGTATTTAGTATCAATGTGGATAAACAAAACTTATCATAAATATTATTAAATAAACTTTTATAAAATAAAACTTGATTAACACTTTTAATCTAAGGATTTAAAGTATCTTTAAGTAAACTTTAGCTCCTAGGAATAAAAGTGAATACTTTTGTTGCTAAGAAGAAGAGAAAATGTTACCTTAGACTCCTCACAGCCAAAAAATGTCATAATTTTGAGACGGAGGGAGAAAAATGTACTTTTGAGCATTGAGCACTCGAATCTTAGCTATTAAAAAGGTGTGTAACAAACAAATATGATAATAACATATTAGCTATAATTTTAGTTATACATATACGTTTTTAATGATATAATTCTGGTAACTTTTATGGGGATCGTCTGCTTAATAACCAGTTTAACATCCAACCTTAAAAATAGGTACATATTATTCTCTGTCACATACTATAACGGTAGGTATAATTCGATTTATTTTTTATTGTTAAATGTTTGATATCAAAGAATACAACAACCGCTAAATATCCATTATATTAGGTCGGTTTGTTACCATTATATATTCAGATTTTCATATCAGATTTAATTTTGTTTAAGTTTATAAACTAAAAAATTTTAGTACTTCTCTACTTACCCAATGCAATAGAAAACATACAGGGTGTTTACTAAGTACATGCAGAATATCCAAGAGCGTATTCTATAGCTAAAATTAGCGTAATTTTCATAAATAAGTATAGGATCACAAGGGCGTCGTTTCAGAGACATAGGTTGTCCATCTTCATAAAAAATCAATTTAAAATTCATAACATTTAATTCCTTGAGATATTTTTGCTAAATTACGTAAAGTATCATTGGCTGGATTATGGGTACTATTATGTCTTTTTAAAATATATCGGCCTGTATAATCATACAAATAAAATTGGCTCTCATATGCTCCATTGCCTTTTTATCATTTTTTATCTCTGCATATTTTTTGTATCTCTAGCCGTTCAGTCACATTTGAGTACAGGAGTACGCCACTGGTACTTTACGTAAACTGCAAATTTTAAATTTTATACCTACCATCATACTAAAAAATTGTCAAATTTGGCACAAATATTTCAAGGGGTTTAGAAGTTATGAATTTTTAAATTATTTTTTTTATCAACATTGGACAGCCTATAGCTCGAAAACTACGCCCTTGGAATCCTATGCTGTCCTATAGTTTTAAAAGTATATGAGAGCACTGGAAAATTTTTCTGTGTGTTAATAAGTCAATCTTGTCGATGTGCAATGCAATGTAATGTGTTACATTGCAAAATTGACAAGATTGTTACTAAAAAGGCTTTTCAATTATTTACCTGAAATACCTAGTGTCGTTTTCATTAATTCGTATTTACAATCTATTGCAATAATAACGGTGCTCTTTAAAACTAGTTTGGCGATTTATTTCGAACTGCTGACATATTCCTAATGAAATCTACTTTACATTTTCAACATTAGTTCTTAGTCATTTTCCATTCATCAATACAGATCTAATAAAATTTCTACTCAGAACTACCACTAGTTCAAGAACTGATTTGAAGGAGTGTCGTTATTATTGCAACAGATTGTACCTAGGTAATAGTTTACCTTGCGTGTTAATCAGCTATCGAATATTATTTGTTAATGTGCTGTAATTCCGCTGACCTTTCAAATATATAAATAAATAAAAACCCGTTTTTATTTCTATATTTGTGTCTGAACTTTATAAGTTTAGTAAAATAGTTCTTTTAGATAAAAATCATAAACGACATTGTATATGAATACTACTATAATACACCGGAAGTTAACATAATTCAAATATTTTTAATTTCAATATTTTTTAATATATTTTATATAATTTTATCTGTACAGTTTCCTCTCCTATAAAAAAACACACACTAGTAAAAAAATTAGAAAGTAGTTTGTTAGGTTTAATCCTATTTTCCGTTCAACATACCGTTATTTGGGCCGCCGTTACTATTTAAATATTTAACTGTGATGCATTCTCTCTCGTACGTCAACTACAAAATTTATTTTGTCTAGGCGATTTCGATAGCATTGGCTTTAAATAAAGCTAATTTACATAAGCTACTTTTAAATATATGACTAAAAAATATTAAATGGGCTGAAGTCAACAGCTACTAATATGTATAACAATTTTTAAGTGAGGCACTTGCTGGAGGCAATTTGGTAAACCATTTGACACTTTGGAACATGGCATATTGTTGAATAAATTTGAAAGTTTCAAATTACCTCATATTTTTTCAGTCATATTTATATAGTCGACCACAATTTGTTTATTAGGTTTCAAATCGAAACCATTTACGTCATCTGGTGTTCTCCAAGGTTCAGTTCAGGGATCACCCCAACCAGCAAAACAGTTTAATAATTTTCAGGTTATACCACAATTATGTTTTTCTACGTTCATGCAAAAAACAAAACTTTATTGAACTATAATTAGTGGAAAAAGTGGTTGTTTATTGCACTAGTGCAATAAAATGTTTATTGCATGTCAATTTTCCTAGTGTTAGTGTCACCTAAATAAAACATTTTTTGGTTTTTGCATGAATGCAGAAAAAATATTGTATGCAACTCGTACAAAAAATGCTTATTGCACTCGACGTGTTGTTCTACTCGGCCTGACGGCCTCATTGGACAATTTCACGTCGCGTGCAATAAACACTTACTTTTTGTACTTGTTGCATAAATCACTATTCATTGCTGCATTATTATCGCTTTCGAAACCCATATTTGTTTTATTATAGCGGCAGCATCATTATTTTGTTGAATTCGCGAATAGTGTATACGTGGTGTGGCAATTAAGTTCCGTGAATTTAGTTATAACTCGGAAACTGGCAACACTGGATCGTTCATCAACGTTTTTCTAGAGAGGGGGGACCTTTCTTTTAGTTTAAGTCCAAGGTTGAAGTCGATAGTACGCTTGGTTTGTGCTTTATGTGTATTTTTTTGGAAGTAACTTTATTAGTGGCGTCGTAAAAATGCGAAAATCGATCTGTGAAGATTTGTTGTTCCTCATTCGAGGCGACGGTAGACACTGGATGAGTCGGGTAGTCACTGGAGATGAGATCTGGATATTTGAGTATGACCCCGAGATTCGTAAACAAAGTCAGCAGTGGGTGAAAAAGGGTGGAGAGCGGCCAACGAAAGCGAGGATGTCGAAGTCACGACTGAAGGCAATTAAGATCATTTTATTCGATATCCACGGCATCATTCATCGTGAATATGTTCCTGCCGTCCAGACAGTGACTGGACAGTTCTATTTTGGCGTCCTGGAACAGCTACGGGCCCGCGTTTTCCGTGTGCGACCCGAACCCGCCGAGAACGGCTGGATCTTGCACCACGACAACGCGCCAGCCCATTCCTCGTTCACTGTGCAAGAGTTTTTGGCAAAAAGATGAAGTCACACTTCAAGGGAACTCATCATGGCAGCGTACAGGAGGTCAAAGAAGCTGTAAGCGTGGTGCTGAACGAGTTAACTGCGGAGGATTACCAAGGGTGCTTACAATCGTGGGAGCAACGTTGGAGTCGTTGTGTAGTTAGAGGGAGACTATTGCGAAGGTCGATAATAAAATTTTGCTGAAATTTAATTTGCTTGTTTTTTCATTGACAAATTTCCGGAATTTAATTGCCACACCATTGCCCAGGGTCTTGTTCGTTAAAAATCCATTCACAAAAACCTTACACACTATGCACGAATACACGCATAGTCTGTAGCAAGCTTTAAGTGGGCTATCATTATATTATAGTCCACTTAATTATTACTTATATCATTATTATTTGTTATATAACAATTATAAGAGAAAAGCGTTTATTTTGACGCAAAATTACATTGACAAACATACAGTGGCGAATCAAGGGGGGGGGCTATGGGGCTGCAGCCCCCCCCAGAAACCCAAGAAACAGACGATTTTTTTCCCCAAGAAACAGACGATTTTTTTCACGAAAAATCACAACCTCGTTTTCCCCCAATTTTCATTCTTATTAAGAAACTTGGCAACCTTGCTTAAGTCAAAAGAGCCGTCGTATGAATATTATATTATAATTTTTTTGTCATTTTGTAACTTCAACATAAAAGTGTTTTATTTATATAATAATAAACAATATTTAATACTTGATACTATTTTCAGTTTTATTGTCACATCTCTAAAATCATAAATTTTCTCCAAAATTTCAATTCAGACACCGATGATATAAATAAAGGTTTAATAAGTTTAATAACATATTTGATCCACCCATTAAAATTTTAAGATGACATGACAGTACAACTTTTTTGTGAGTACAGCCTCCCCCAGACGAAGACCCTGGATTCGCCACTGCAAACATATAAAACAGATTCGAAAGAGCAAAATGGCATGACCTTGTTTTTGTTTGTGTGATAGCGAACAGTAGATGTCTAGTTTTATCCTTTGCTTTCATAGTAATTCTATAAGAATAAACATGTCCGGTTTAAGTCAATGGAAAAAAATCAAAAGAAATGTCATCGAAACAAAAATACTATTACTTTTATCTCGCCACTGAAAGAAGTCCTACTTTTATCTCACCCCTTTTATTGAAATGTTTTGGAAATATGAAAAATCCGTGATTTTAAATGCCTTACGATGCGGTCCTATTATGATAAATTCTTTATAGAATCATAATTTTAAGTGTTTTATAGAAATCACTCATTTAGCTTAATTTTCACTGGTTTTTACAACCAAATTATTTTATAAGCGGTAGCTATTTAGATACAACGCTCAATATCATTGTGGCGTATAACCATAAAAAATATCACAAATTATGAACCTGCTAATGGTTTCAAAGACCTAGGTGTTCAGTTTGACAGTAAATTATGTTTTGTCCAACACATCGATGATATTACTGTTTCTGCTTTTAAATCTCTCGCTTTCGTCCTTCAAAGATTTTCGTAACCTCTTTACTTTGCAAGTTTGTTTAATACCTTTGTCAGAAGTAAACTGGAATATGCGAGGGCAGTGTGGTCTCAACGCTATACCTCTCGCATAAATTGCCTAGAAAACACCCAAAGAAAGTCTTTATAATATTTATGCTATTAGTTAGATGGACTTGTTCCCATGATACATTTGATGATAAAAAGTTTCGTATACTAATGCATTAAAATATTCATCCATTAATAATATGTGTAATAGTAATAATAACTTTATTTAGGATAAATTTGATTTTTTTGATTACAGATGTTAAACGTGCTTTCATTAGTCAGGTCAATTTGTCTTGTATTTTTTTTAATCTTTCCAGACTCTGTAACTGGGATTCCCGTTACCCGTTGAATTTGCGTATAAATAAAATGAAACAAAATAAAAGTATCTACATATATTTTTTTGAGCCTAGTTACAGTTCTTAATTTAAATATATTCAAATAGTTCCTCACTCTATATGATCCATATACTTGATTTTACTCTGGTGGATGCTTATCATTAGTGAATATTATCCCTTTTATATATTCCTTTCCATTGAACAGCCCAAATTAATAAAAATAAATGTACTACAGAGTGGGAGTTATTAATTCATAAATTTTGAGAAATTAATTTGCAATTCATTTAAAGAAAAAAATATGGCTCTCAAACTGTTCAATTTTTCGGATACAGTATGTTAAAATTCATATTATCATTTTCAATTCAACCAGAAGTGTAAATATGAATAACTATATTACTATTTCTTGACACAAAAATAGCATGCCACTGATTTTTTTCAGTTTGAAAGTAGCGTAGAAGTTCAAATTAGCCACAAATTACGAAGTTATATGATAATATAACAAAAATTATGAACGAGTAGGAAAGTGTTTAACTTCTGAAAGAAATAATATAGGTTATTTAAATAATAATTTCATCAAGTGAAACTAATAGGTACATTCTTTAAAATTTGTAAAAAATAATTGCTAGAAACGAAACTAACCTTTTTCCTAGATTAAGTGCGTGTAAGCAATTTGACCTGCTACTTAAATTTGGTTGTACACAAACATACAGAATACAGAATTAGGACAGCTCATCATATGAAAAAATAGCGATATTTTTAGCGCATTTTTAATAGCCTTGAGCGCCGAAAGTCAGATCGCTGGTGCATTTCGCTCATTTATGTGTGAATTAATTTGGTGTCAAATTTTGAGTAAATTTAACTTTTTAACAAAGAAATAAGCTTAACATTTAGTTAGAGAAACCAAAATATGTGTGAGAACATATTGTGTAAAATTAACACTAACCGTTATAGATATTACACATTGTTTAGTAACTGGAAGGGGGAAAACAAAGTTGGGTACGACCAGGTACCGATGCGCAGTTGTAGTTTTGCTATACAAGTCACTGCTGTCTGTGGACGATAATCATAAGTGTATTGGATCATGGATCACAATTGTAAATACATTTTCAAATTACAATTTGCATAAAAATATGGTGTAAACTAGAAAATGGGAATTTATGTCATGAAGTTTTGGTAGAATTAGGTAAGTAACAATAGCCGTCTTCATCCGATAGAAAAAAATTATCGATTTGGTTCTTATTTCAGAAAACCTATCTTGTGTGTGTCATTACATAATTACCATTTCATTTGATCGTCAACTACTTATCTATAAAATTTTGGAAAATAGATACCTGGGAATTATATATTTAAATAGTTTATTCAATAAACAGCCTTTTGAAATTCATCAGTCATACAACACCTCTGAGTATTTTGTGACACCAAAGTATATTTGTTAAATTTAGAAAGAATATAGAAAAATTTAGAAAGACTATAATGTTTAATAATATAATAAAATAAAACATCTTTACATACTGCGTCATGTTATTATCTACAAATATAATCTCAACCTTTATTTTATTCAACTTGTCATAGCAAACTTTTGTTTGAAATAGTGTGTAGTTAGTAGTAGTAATAAATATTATAATATAATAATAACAAAAATTATTATTTTTCTACAAAACTGTTAAAAGTGGGCTTTTTAATTGTCATTTTTGATGTTAAAAATGTCATTTTTTGAAACGCGTGTTAAAAGTAAGTTACTTTTAACACTAGTGTTAAAAGTAAATCAAAGTTTATTTAAATTTCGTTTCAAAAATTAATAAAACGTTTTAACAAACACATGAACAACTTATTATTTTAAATAAGTACAAACCAACATTTTAACTAGTTATTACTATTAACATTTATAGTAAAATTAGAACAATTTGAAATTGTAATTCCCTGCGGAGTTATCATACTTAAGTTGGTTTTACTGTCAACATGTGTGACACATCTATTTTCTGTAGAAATACTACTGGTAGCACTGATGGTCTTGCTAGTAGTTGCAGCAGTAAGAAGTATTTGGCATGTAATTTCCTTCTATTCCAGTGAATTTTCAATAAAGTCTTCAGCTACCGTCGAAGATTTCCATCCTCCATGTCTCTTGATGGTAGTAAGATTTGCACCAGAATCTACTAACAATATCGCCGATGAACGACGAAAACAGTGTTCGGTGTAGAGTTGAGGATTTGGTAGATTCAAGAACTCTGCAATGTCGGCAGGCATTTTACCATGTTAATTCCGGCTGGATTCTTCACACATTTATTCTTCATATATTTAAGAAAAAGTCGTCTATGATCAGCGTTGGGTGGCCGGAGCGCCATATACTTTCTAAAAAAGTTTTAATAGAATTCACCAACAACACTGAAAGTCCGAGGCATTTTCGTTTTAGTATCTGGTATGGTCACAACAACCGAAGTGCCCAAATATTCGATATTGTCGATGGTCGTCTGACACAATTCCTCCCGGCGACACGCCCCGAAGACACCCACTATTGCTGCGACTTTCATCATCAGATACTTTTCGTCTTCTGCTTCTGTGAGAAATTTGTCGATATGCGTCTTCGTCATGGAATAATTTGACCACAGCGTTGACGATTTCAATATCTTGGCTTTTTCCTCAAAATATGCCAGTAAGACACTTTCGTTACATTTCCCAGGGACATTTTTAATGTTGCACCATTCCGAAAAGCGTCTATAAGCGATTTCGTACTGTTCCTTTGATTTCGCCGGCAAAAATTCCATCGGCAAAATGTTGGTCGACTGGCGGCTTCTTCGATTTCAGCAGGGATCGATTCGTTACGCTCATTATCTAGATTATTCATTATACTTATAATTTTACTAGACTGCCGTCAATATTTTTGCGTTTTTTCCGTAACTAACAACAGCACTGGCTGCTACGAAAATTTTGGTTCATAAACATTGCGATCTGTGTGATATTTTTTGATTTCTTATTTTTATTGAGTTTAAAATTCTTCCGATTGTTTTGTAGAAAAAATAGTGTATGATATACGTGTTAAAAGTGATTTTATTTTGTTCGTGAAGCTTAATCATCTTCACTCACAAAATAAAATCTTACTTTTAACAAGTATATCATAAATAGCTAATTTTATTGTTATTCTTGTTATGGCTGCTTCCACAATTGCAGTAAACCTATATTATGTACCAACTAAACAGGCTTTTTTTATACACTGTCATTTTTATGACATAATTATTTAAAATAATTTTATTATTATCTATTATTATTATTAATTTAATAATTATTATTTGCAATAGTCAATAGTAATAATAATTATTATTATAATTATTTACAAAGTGTTAATTTGCAATCCGTGCAAAATTAAACACGTTTAATAGGTACACAGTAGGTCTAACTTTCATAAAAACTGTTAGAACCAATATAGTATAATGAAAAATTATCACTATTTTGAGTTTGTTGCAACACTAAAATTATATAAAGTAACTCTGATATAGATTGTATATATATTGTGAAAAAATAACGAAATAGATTAATATTATAACTAAATTTTGTGTTGGGAATAACATAGTTCAGTGTTACTCATAAAATATTTATTTAGCTAACAAATAACTGAGTGAATATTAGTCAACGAATTGTGTTATTATTTCAACACAATCGGATGTGGAGCCGTTTTGACAACCATTTGTGTTGATTTTGATCTACACTCTCATGATAAATTATTCTCCGATTCTCTTCTGCGGTGCTTTGCTGCTAACACGTACATTACGTTTTTGTTTTAGGTATATGCAACGTTCCAATCGCAGTTAAATAAATACTGATCTGTTGAGTTTATTTAGTATATCTGATCTGATAACCGTGTAACTGCGTTTATAATATATATATATATAAAGCTGTTTACAGGCTTTTTAGGCTCAGAGCTGTGTTATTCTCCTCTATTCCATTCTGTCCTTCGCCTTTCTTTTCTCCCTTAGATCTATTGCCACTGCCTCTCTCCATCGCTTCCTCGGTCTACCTCTTTTTTTCTTGTAGTTAGGTTTACTCCCTACTATTTTCCTAACTGCCCTTTCATCTTCCATACGTTCTAGATGCCCTAGCCACTGCACTCTTCTGGCTTTTACAATTGCGTCTATTGTCGGTGCCTGGTACATTGCATATATTTCCTCATTATTTCTCCTTACATAGCCTTCCTCCGTCTTCTTACACCCTAAAATTCTCCTTAAGATTTTCCTTTCCCACCTTAAAAGGTTTTCTCTTGACTTCTTATTGAGAACCCAGGTTTCACTACCATACAGCTCTGTCGGTCTCAAAATTGTTTTATACATTCTACATTTTACTCCTCTGGACAAATTTTTTGATTTCAATAAGTGGTTGACTGCTGCCGAACTTCTGTTTGCTTTTATTATTCTCCTATTTATTTCTTGTTCCTCATCACAGTCAGCTGTTATTAGCGCCCCCAAACATACATATTCTTGAACTTCCTCAAACTCCATGCTCTGTTCTCAATTTAAAATTGGTATCCCTTTTTTGTTCTCCTATTCTCAAAAGTTAGTTATTATTGGAAATAAATATGTTAATAAGTAGTTGTAGTTCCTATATTCAAGATGTGTGTTTCTTTTTAACTTCGATAATTATTTACAGATATATAAATGCCTACATTTTAAACATATCCATTTAATTCATCGAAGTAAACAGCTTTCCGTGAAATAAATTTCTTACATTTTCGTTTAATATTAAAGAAATATCTGTCGTTTTATAGTTCAAAAGCTTTGGCTCAATCCGCGATCAGTTGATTGTTTTCAAGTTCAAGAAATTCTTAAGTTCAAATCAAATTTTCAAGTTGCAACAGTTTTCTTGCACAAGTCTGGTAAATTTGGTAATGCTAACCAAAACAAACATCTCTAGGCAGAATTGTTGCTGATATTTTCCGTATTTTATTGTGTTTTTTAAATATAAATTATGGAAAGCTGAGTGAAAAGTTAAATGTGGATGGACTGTCACAATAGTTTTTGTACCTATATTTAGTGAAAGTAAGTCCCTCTAAAACCCTAGAGTACTTTCGCTTTCAGACGATGGCCATTTTGCATTAAATTAAAAAAAATTGTGAACTGTAAAATAATTTGAAGCTTAAATACAGAAATTCACTCAAGAAAAAATTTAGGACTCTAAAACGGATTTAAATTACGTATTAATAGTATATAACACTATTAGTATGATGATAGTATGGTTTTTAGTGGCGAAGAGAAGGATATGACTGGCGAGTCGTAAACGAGTTTATACATTCTGAAGCCAGTAAAAACCGGTACCTTGAGTGTATTGTTATATATTTCATTCGTTATTCATTTGGAAATATATTATATAAATATTCAAATTTCGATTACAAAAACTTCTCAATAATTTGTAGCTTTGGAAGCGCTATGGTGACTACGTATGTTGTTTATTGATTTTGATAAAAATTAATGTGCCCGAATCAATTATTAAGGAAACCAGTCCGAATATATTATGGGCAGAAGAATCTATGTTGAAAAGTTATTTAGGAATCAAGATTGCAGGTTTGTTTTTTTATTTAAAATTATATGGTAAAATGTGACGTTTAGTTGATATTTGTAGATTTCTAAAGGTAGCTGCATTTCTCAGACGACGATAAGAATGAGCGTTAGATTCCAAATAAAAACCTACTTCATGAAATTGAAATCATTTATTTTTGTGGAGATCAGAAAAACATTCAGAACATCATATGAATAATATTAGGGATTTAATCAATGCGCAAGAGCGTCTTTGAATAAGTTTGGTATATTATGACTACGCGAACACATCTACGTGTTCACTTCGTGAAAAAATTTAAGGTTTTACGTCTCATTGTATTTTTGGAACATTAGAGACTCTTTCTAACTCTTTAAAATCCTTGTCACTTGAATTTTAATAATACATCACCTAAAAGTACTTAAACTTGGGTAGTTTTTAATATTTTTAATGATATACACAAGGTTTTACAACATATCTAATTACTATTCTTTCTTTCATTTCAACCTTCTGAAATTTGAAATAATTACATTTTTGGTCTATAAGATTAGGTTGTCTGACAACGTAAGCAATTTGTATGAAATCGCTAGTAGAATTAAAAAAACATGATGCTGATTTTGTTCCATAAACTAAAAGTAATACCTATTAAAATAAATCTTATAAGCATCTAATTCATTTCTAATAAATCAAGTAATAAGTATTTTCCAAGTGTTATCAATTATAATGGTCAGAAATTGTCTAATGATCAGGATATCTGTAATGGCAATGCCTATTGTCAATACTTTTCTTCAGTATTAGAGCCAAATGATACCTTTACTAACGTAAGCGATACATCCACCTTAACTGGCAATCAAAATTGTAGTCGAAACGTTAAACGTATATCATTAACAAAAGCCAATGTGTCGAATTGAACTAGTTTTCTGAGTACCATATTAACTCTGGAATACCACAAGGCTATCATCTGGGGTCTCTTCTTTTAGTCTCTTTTCAAACGAAATTGATTCCTGCTTCAATTATTGAAATTATATTTGCTGGTGACCTTAAATTGTAAAGGCTGTTCAAACTGTAGATGACATGTATGACTTGAGGAATATCTGTTCAGATGAAATGGATATTGCAAATCACATAAACTTTTCCTTAATATTAGTAAATGCCGTAGAGTAACACTTTCCAGAAAAAAAAAACTTAATATCGCTTAGAATTACACTATTGGCGGTCATGCTCTGAGAGTCGTTCGTGAAGTTAAGGACCTAAGAATAGTCAATTATCTTTTGAGACACATGTTGACTCAATAGCTATGAGACCTCTAGGCTTTATGTTACTCAATACAAAGCATTTCACTAACCCTTCTTCAATTATTATTTTGTATAATGCATTAGTTAGAAGGAAATTGGACTATGGTACGCTTTTATGAATTTATCTGAAACCGCTTCTTTAGAACATGAAACTAATACACAATTGAGTTTGTCGGAGCTGCAGCTGGGAGAAGTTGTAAACCTTTCTTGGATGCTAGATAATTAAGGAAAATATCAGAAAACAGACTTCCAACTTGATCTTAATTCTGCTTAATCAAAATTAACTACTGAGAAACACAATAGATCGATTTCAGCTGCAGTGCTTCTTTGCAGAGCTTTGCTACCGTTTCATTAATTAATTTTGAACAAGGATTTATATTTCTTTACCAAAAAATAAAACAGTGTCGCCTTACAGAGAAATTGACACAACATTTATTTTTGCCATAGAACACTCTGTATATTTTTACATTTTTTGTTCTAAGCTTTATGTGATTGTATTGTCGGTCAGTGGTCGCGCAGTTTAAGGCGTCAGTACTTAAATCGATGTGGCCAGACCGGTATTGGTTCGATCCTCGTAGCCGGTAGACTGTATATCAGCTATATTCGTGGAAAGGATTGCACCCTCTCTGCGGGTATGGTTCGATGGAAGAATATTAGCTTGGGTCAATGTGAGAGATAGATATCGGTCGGCATTTGACAACCCACCTAATTAATGAGGTTTTCCAGGTTTCCCTTATTTCTGCACTGAATGGTGGTTAGGGCCTATCAACGTAAGTCGTTCCTGGGCGCAAATGCGGGCTGCTTAATAATAATACGCTATCCCCTCTCCCACACAAGTCTTCGACTTCTGGGCTAATCCTCGTGATTAGAATGAGGAGTGGAGATATTATTATTATTATATTAATATAAACCTGTCATGGATTATCTTTTACTCTTTGCGGGATATCGGTGACTAAATAAAACTGAATATTTTTGTTATAAAGAAGAATACAAAAGGATAGTGCGATGATCGATTGTTTTTTTGATAAAAAAATGAAACTTTTGTGAAAAATTAGTGCTTCACTTTTCTGACATTTCCTAGGGTAGCAAAAGTACAAACGAATGTAACGTTTTAGCGTGATCACCCTGTAGAACTACTAATAAGTGTAGAATATAAGTAAATTTAAAGTAACGCTTTACGTGCATATCTATATAAATATATGTATTATCAAATGTAAGAAATATTACCATAAAATGCATTTACAATTCAGTCGATTCTGACAAAATATTTGTGATAAGGAAATGTGGTGCAGAGTATGCTATATTCAGAATATATTATCATTTGAGCACGTAATTTACAAATAAAAAATATTTTTTAACGTTATTGTATTACAACATATTTCCACTTAATTTTCCTTTTACAGGTTTGATAAGTTGTGCAATAATAACCCATAAAACCTTACAAATTTATATAAAAAAATAGTTTTTGATATTCTGGGAGTTTCTATAACGATTTATAACTAGAACACAACATATTTTAAAAGTATACAGTACTGAATACGGTAGATAAACTATTGTCACTTTTTTAAATAATGAAAATATTTGTAATAAATACCTGGGTAACTGAGTAACTGGGTACATATTGATTTATAATAATATCCAATGTACCTCTACCAGTTTACAATCAGAATTAAGTTTTAAAATTTCTTATGTACTACTTTCATACTGCTTAGAAAATTATAAGAAATGGTAACTACCCACAATTTTTTAAATTTATGATTTTTATTCCATTCTATGTTGTTTTATGCTTGAACTTGAATCTAAAAATAATAACTCCTTTCTGTAGGTCAAAGTGGTGAGAAAATTTTGCTAATATGAATATTTTAACTTTTTTTTCGGATTAAGTTCTGTATTAATTAAAAAAACATATTTGAAATTTCGTGATTTATTTAAAATTCCCTTAAACCTTTCTAATGATCTAAAATTTATGGAATACAACTTTTTAACGGTTAAAATTTTAAATTAATTAATACTAGTTTAAATATCTTAATATTTAAATATAAATCTTTTGGTTAAGATTAATTGAATCAGTTAAAAAATATCCAATAATATTTTCATATATCAATATTCTGTTATCTCTCTCTTCAAAGGTCTTCAAAGGTAATATACAGGGTGATTCAAAACTTATCAAAATTTGGGAATAGATGCGTTAGGAAAAATTAGTATTTTCAACCTTTACATCTTTGGGCTACTGTAGTCTCTAGCCAGGTGATTCCGAATATTGAAATCTCATTGCTCATAGTAGACATTAACGTTTCTATGATGCGTGTTTATATTAGTTTTTCAAGTGTCAAAAATGGCTTACGTATATATCAACTCGGACTTGATGGATACTTTTTTAATTTATGGTGAAGTGAAAATGCTTTATCAGAGCGATTTCTTGGTAAACATGTGCCAAATGCAGCTACTTTTACCACGGTGTGCAAATATAAGGCATCGTAGACATAACACAAGAAATTTGAAACCGAATCGTGAAAGAGTTGGAGGTCCAGGGCGTCCACGACGTATTGTAGCAGTGTAGTATATCATACACGAGGTTCAATTATATTCATACCATGTACAGTGTGTCCAAACATTAATACCAAGAGATTGGATAAGCAGGACCGGTACCATGGCCGCCACGATCTCCTGACTTTAAATCATTTAAACTTTTTTTTGTGGGGATTTTTAAAATATGAAGCGCATCGCACCGAAGTTGATACCTACTATTGATGATTTATGCAAACGTATCATAGCTGCTGCTAATAACTTACAAGTTCAAAACGGACAAGGAACAGAAACATTTGTGTTAGTTTGTAGAGACTGGGTAAGACGGGCCAAAAATTGTGTTGTTGTACCATCAGGTATGTCAAACTGTTTTGTTAATTAAAACCACAAATTAATTCTATTATTAATTAATAATAATTGCGGCAAAATCACTTGCAAAATTGCTGTATAAAATAGGTGTTATAAAATTATTATTATTACTATTTATTCCTTTCCTTGGGAATTTCTTTTAATTTCTTGTCCGATCGCCGATTACTTGTTTTGCCTTATTAGGTTTTACGGTGGACTAGTTTTCAATAGCGTGCAAAAGTGTACTTTTAAATTAGTTTCAAACTGCCCCTTTTGATTTTTATTTACAAAATTGTATTTGTAGGAGTCCCCCGTACATTCAAAAAATGTTTGTAACATAAGTTCTTCATCACCCTGTATTTACCTTGTCAATGTTAATTTCAATACTCATTAGTATTATAAGAGCATGTCAGTCTCTTAGTTGTATACCCTAGGTAATGTCTAAGTAAAAAGTTGTCTTAACTAAGTTTACCCATATGCCAAATGTGCTTTTTCGAAATATACAGATTTTTTTCGTTTACTTGGACCCGTCAGTTCATGTTTTGAGGATGTATTTTATGGATGTACTAATTCTCAAAATTCTATCTTTAAGTGAAGGTGACCTTCACAATTAAAATCTTAAATAATGCTATTGAATACATCATTTTAAAGGGCACTCAATTATTTATGCCATCTAGTTTCGAACTTTTAAAGCTGAAATTAAACAAATTCTGGAATTCGTGGGTTACTTTTTAATTTTAGTGTTAGTACTTAGTGCAATGTAGTTATCCATGGCACACTTAATTTTTGGAATCTGCGTCATCAAAAACGTTTGACCAATTTATTGTCAAATCTATATCGAAAAGGAATACCTTTTTTATATCTTTTATAAAAATATTTAGTAACTGTATTATTAAATAATATTTTTTTTAGAGCAAAAGTATTTTAGTTTATCCTTATGCCTTCGCCACTGTGAGTGAATAAAACAAACATATATTAAAATCGACAATTTCCGAGTTATCTAGTCAATCATCTTAGATTTATTTACTTAAAAATATGCAGGGTATTTATTAAAACATTTTTTACATCAAACAATGCTCCTTAATGATTAATAGGTGTGTACAAAATTTCATAAAAATATCTGGAGTGATAAGAAAATTATAATAAAAAAGTAAATTTTTTCTTAAAACTGTAACACCCTGTAGCTCAAAAATTAAGAGGTTTAGGACATATGTTGATATTAAGTTTCCTTCTTAAAATGACCGAAGGATTCACACCCTTAAGTATCGTCATTCAATTAATAAACACCCTGTATTGTTATGTATATCTACCATCTCGTATCTTTTCTATTGATATTCTTCAAATCTCAAATTTTTGCGTAAAATTATATTGTTTATCTCTAGTTTCAGTTTGGCACCTTCTTATTAGCAGAAAAATTGTTGCTTTTTGGTAAGCTGATAATCAACACCTTATTTGAAAATAAGTTTATATGTCTAATACCTAGGTACATATCTAACTGTAATAGCGAAACTATTAATTTCATATTTAAAGCTGCTGATGAGCACGTTTTTAGTTATCAAGCACTGGCCTTCCAGTTGTCCAGTTACTTTCATTTGGATTTATTTCTTGTTCATGTTTAATGATCGACGAAAATATTTGTACTCGTAAATCGATTTTATTAAGTAGCATGATTAGTAGCATGAGTAGCATTCAATTTCTTAACTGAGAGTATTTAAATAAATTTTGCAAGGAAAATTTAAACTTACCAACCGTGATGTTGAGCATAAACGTAGGTATCGTAAAGGGACTGTTTCAAGTCAGTCCACCATGGTGATGTAAAGAAGTGATGCAAAGCTTCGTGAACTGGTATTTCATCACCGTTGGAATCGGTTATCTTACCGTTGAAGTACAAATAAGAACTCCACAGTCCACAATACAAAACTGCACATAAAAATAACACTGTCACTCTTTTAGTCAGTGATTTCTTCTTCCTTGGAGTTCGCCTCCATTCTTTGGAAAAAGTGTCGAATGTAAGGCTTGCACAAAACACCATCAGTGTCAGCCAAATATTTTCGTCAAAGAAATACCACCTCGTTAGATACGTTAAGTAAGAGACCAGCATAGTAAGCCATGGTTTTCCTTGTTCTCTGCCTATGTTGCCGACTATCCATACTCCTGAAAGGAATACAGTTACGATTAGATATATAGGACGAAGAGGGTTCTTTTAATTGTTGATGTAATTGTTGAAGTAAATATATTGGTTATACAACATGCAGGGTGCTCCACATAAGCACCACCACCGAGCAGGTGTTTGTAGGGGCTCCCAAAATATTGCAATTTAACCAAACATTGTTGCTCACAGGCGAAGTTAAAAGTGGAATCAAATATTTTGAAAAAAAAATAATTTCTCTGAATTACTTTAACTTGGAAAACCAAATTTGGTACATGATTTAGATTTATTATCGGTCTTCTTTGACTATGAGTTCAAGTAAATTGAAATATTGCAAGATGTTCATTGAGGGTGAATCACCTACCAAATTTTTTTCAATTAATCGAATCTAAAGGGAATGATAATATCCCGCGCAGAATTTTAATATAAAATACTTTTTTACTCTTGTAAATTTTAAGGTTTTCAAGAAAAAATGCGTTAATTAAAACAAGATTTTAGTACTGTTTATTAGAATAATTCAAAGTCAGTACTTGGCTTTATTAAATTTGACAGTTATTAGTAATAGTAATAGTAATTTATTATTCCAACAGGAAAAATCCCAATTACAGGAATAAACTGATACAAAATTTTAAATAATACATCGAGTAAGTGAAAACATTAATATAAAAACAACAGCAAAATATATTGTAGAACAGAGAAAATTTTAAACTAGTTGCGAGGCACATGGCTACAAATTGTACTTATATTATCATTAAAGATATCACAATCCGATGCGAGTCTATTAAAAATATTACACATTAGAAATAACGGAGATTTGGCTAGGACGATGGTTCGAGGTGCACTGCAATAAAACAGTGTCTGATGTCTCAAGTTTCTAGGTGATACCCGAATATATATTTCACTTAAAATATCCGAACAGTCAATCCTATGATTCAGAATATTAAAAAGATATCGAATCAAGGCAATATTACGTCGTACTTCAAGAGTTTGGAATCCAAAGCGATTTAAGAGATCAACATGATTAAAACCTATTGATGGATAAACACCATCTTTCAAAAATGCCAAAAATTTTAGAAACTGCCTCTGTACCGATTCTAGTCTTCGATTGTGTACATTGTAAATTGGATTCCATATTATGGAACCATACTCCAACCTAGAGCGAACGAGGGAACAAAATAACACCTTTAAAGTTTGTACATCCTTAAAGTTCCTACAATTACGATAAATAAAACCTTAAGTCTGGACAACACTCGACATCACATTATTGATATGCGGAACAAAAATGAGTCTCTTGTCAAAGATAATTCCTAAATCTTTCAGTGATTCAACACGGCTAATGACGTAGTCATTAATGGAATAATCATAAATTACAAAATTGGTCTTACGGGAGAAAGACATAGCCTTGCATTTAGATGAGTTAAAGGATAGCTGATTGCGTTTACACCATAGAGACACCTGATCAATATTAAGTTTAAGCAAGTAACAATCTGACAAATAATTAATTACTGTATACAGCTTAAAGTCATCAGCAAATACCAATTTTTCACAAGATACCATATCAGGAAGATCGTTAATAAAGAAAAGAAACAGCAGGGGTCCCAAATTCGAACCTTGGGGAACCCCTGACGAGGGATAAAATGAACAAGATGTAAAGTTTGAGTATCTGACTTGAAACTGTCTGTTTGTTAGATATAACTTAAAAAGTGTAGTTAATGAATCAGAAAAACCAAAGTGATGTAACTTTTCCAGTAATATGTACTGATTAATTTGGTCAAAAGCCTTTTGAAAGTCAGTGAAAATTACATAATATTAATAATAATTATTATTATTAATAACACTGTTTTATTTCTCCTACTGTTACTGCTGAAAATCGCTGGAAAATTTTTTATTTAGTGATCAAGTTACATGTTTCTTGTGCTATGTTTCTGTGAAGGAAACTGTAGAAGAAGTGTGGAAGAATATCGTAGGAGATGATATCGGAGGAGAGGAAATGTTGAAGGACGGGCTCGAGAGACAGGAAAATGTTTCAATCATATTTGAGAACGTCCTAGTGTAATAAGGATACAAGACGAAGAACATATTTTGCAAACAATAAAATATGAACCTCAAATAAGTACTAAACGTTTATCTCGAGAAACGGAAATATCAAGAATTTCTATACACCCAATTCTTAAACGTAATCACATTCAAAAAGTGCAAGAGCTATTGTCTCAAGAGTTTATTTTGTATCAGAATATCAATTTTCACAAGAAAATTTTTTTTCACTGAAGAGGCTTACTCGCTAGTAAAGGTATTACAAATGTTCACAACTTTCATCAATATTCCGATGTAAACCGCTATGTAATAACTCCTAGACATTTTCAATACGAATTTAAGATAAATGTTTGGGACGACATTATTGATCATTATTTGATTGGAAGTTATTTGGAACTTCCGCAAAATACTCTTATTTATTATCATTTTTTTTATCATCAATGAAAAAAAAGTTTGTTATAATTTGATGGGTGAGTCACTCTCAATGAACACCTTGTAGTGTTTCAATTTACTTAAACCCATAGTCAAAGAAGAAAAATAATAAATCATGTGCCAAATTTGCCGATTCAAATTGAAAGTAATTCAGATATATTATTTTTTTCGAAATATTTGGCCCCACTTTGAAGGCCTGTAACTCCACATGTGTGCAACTTTGTGCAGGTAAGTTACATTGCAATATTTTGGGATCCCCTCCATTGTTATGTGGAACACTCATATGCCTTGCTATCAGATATGTCAAGGTAAAGTTTCACGTTTGATGACAAATTTGTCTCCAAAGGTAGTCTTATTTTGCCTGATGGAATAACGAAACTTGTAATAATCAATGCAGTTATCATATATCCTCCTATATTGTATATATCCATCAAATTATTGCCAAGGACCATTGCCATCGATATTGTCAAATCTAAAAACCTATATCACAGTCTCAGGCAAAATTTTACAATATAATAATAAAAGTAATAAATTCAATAAATAATAATGATAAATGCTAATTTGTTAAATACGAGGGCGTCGATTGGCATGTCCTCTAGATCTGGACAGCCTACAAACATCAAAATCTATATTCAAAAATAAAACCTAGCTTTTGACTCTGATCTGATAGCGAAGTTTATATAACGAATGCAGTTACCATTGGTAAGTTTTACTATCATCTAATGCAGTTACTATATTATTATTATTATTATTATTATTACAATATGGAAAAGGGCAGAGATTTTTATAACCTATTATGCCCAAAAAACAAAGAAACTACAATATATATCAAATTATACAATGACGTACAACATTTACAATAATATAATTACATTGTGTTTGTTCACGATTATAATTAAACATAAAAACATTAATAAAGTCTTAATTGGAAAATAAATAAGCATCTAATCGGTTCTTAAAAATGTTCACAGATGGTGCAGTGACAATCGATACTGGTAAATTGTTCCAGGCGGTGAATATTCTGTTTGTCAGGAAAAATTGTCTTGTCCTGGATTTGAAATTTTCTTTTTTTAATTTTAATTCATGGCCCCGTAATCGGCAGTCTGTGTTAAGTGTATACAGAAAAGACAGATTTCCAAAATTGTATCTTAAGACCTTAAAAGTTAGAATTAAGTCACCCCGAAGACGGCGCTGTTGAAAATCAGTAACCTTGGCCATTGACAAACATTCAGTATATGAGGGCCTCAACCGTCCAAATGAAAGCCTTGTTGCTGCACGTTGAACATTCTCTAATAAATTTTGATCACGGATGAGATCGGGGCACCACACTGGACCGGCGTATTCAAGAATTGGCCGCACATAAGTTGTATATAATTTACAAGAGGTTTCAAAAGATATATGGAAAAACGTCTTACGAAATAAAAATAGTCTGGTATTAGCGCGTTTACACACTGAGTTGATATGGTCTGACCATGATAATTTAGAGTTTACTATAACACCTAAATCGTTGTGTGTTGACACAGTGCTGATCAGTTGCTTATTTAAGTGATATGATAGGAGAGGATTGTTCTTGCCAAGATGAAGCACTACACATTTAGATATATTTAATGGAAGAAGCCAATCGCTACACCAGTTATTTATAGAAGTTAAATCATTTTGAAGAGACTGATGGTGAATGATGGGGTTAGCGTATATCTTGGTGTCATCCGCATAAAAAGATGTTTTGTTTCCGAGGAGATGTTGGATATCACTGGAGTAAATGAGGAAAAGCAGAGGACCTAGTACAGAATCTTGTGGGACACTGCTCGTAACCGGTCTTTCTTCAGAATATACATCGCCTACTCTAACTTTGAAAAATCTGCCAGATAAGAAGTTTCCAATCCATCGGTTCAGGTCTCCTCGAATTCCTAGGTGTTCAAGTTTGTGTAAGAGTCTTCTTATCGGCACCCTGTCAAATGCTTTCGAGAAGTCCAGATAAATGATATCTACTGGATTATTCATATCTAAAGATAATGACCAGTCATTAACACAGTGTAGCAAATTAGTTAAAGTTGATCTGCCCGGAACAAAACCATGCTGCTGGTCCGGTACGATGTGCTCCCGTAAAAGAAACTCAGTTATAGATTCAGCAATTACGGATTCCATAATTTTGCAGGCAATGGGAAGTAAACTTATGGGACGATAATTATTGGAATCTAGCTTATCTCCCTTTTTGTAAATTGGAGTGATGGATGCCGACTTCCAAACTGATGGGACATGTCCTTGTAAGAAAGATTGTGACATTATCATGGATAGCGGTAGAGTAATGTTGTCGGCACATTGTGTAAAGAAGAAAGGAGAGAACCCATCCAGGCCGGGAGAAGAAAACTTCCGAAGCTTTAATATATGTTTTTTAATTAACTGTGGAGGAAATTCTATTCTGTCTAGAGTGGACATCACACGAGGGCACAAAATAGTAGGAAGTTTATCATTGATAGGTTCATTAGTGAAAACTTTCGAAAATGTGATAGCCAGAGCCTCTGAAGTTTCTTTATTAGTACCACATAAAGTTCCATTTTCATTAGTGAGAAGGGGTATGGAAACTTTAGAAATCAGTGACGAACGGACAAATTTAAACAGCTTTTTGCAATTGTATATGCAGTGATGTTACTAAATAAACGATAAAATAAATGAAAAACTAAATTCTAAATAAGAAACGAAATAATAAAGCAAAAACGGAATTTCACGAAACAACTATTCTGGAAGCTGATACATCGACCGACATACTGATGAGAGCTAACGAAACGAGCTCGAAACCAGTTGACTGGTGACGCCGCTGACAACTAACAGTGGCTGTTCGATAGAGCTTTTTCATATGCAAAATACAATACTGGTCGTGGAATTAGAACACAGAGTAGTTATTTTCTTGAAATTCCGCTTTTGCAATTATCGCGATAGGTTATAGTGATACTGTTTCTTTCTGTTCCAGCATTGAGTAGCCAGTGACCACTTGATGTAGATACGTTTTATCTGTCGCGTGAAATACGAACCTTTCATTTGAATATATAGGTCTGCGAGTAATACAAAAATGTATTTTATATATTTATTTTACATTTAATCAGAATAATCAAATCAGATTCGGCTTTCCTGATATAGTCTCCTACTTTGTCTACAACAATTGTTTCCAACGATCTGGCGGTTTTATATACAGGATGTCCCATAATGTGGGCTTGGGTCATTTTAGGTGGGGTTCTTTCTATACAATTCTAAAAAAGCTTCTAAAAAAGTACCAGTAACAGGATTAAAGTGCAATTTTAGCATTCTTTGACCTGCCCTGGTTGTTTTCGGACTAACTAGGACAGACCCGCTATCGATATATCTGGGCTCGCCCATATATTGATTTAGCCTCCTGTTGCTGGTATTGTGACTTATACGGTAGGAACAGTTCCTCGGATAATGGTGGTCTTTCGAGACGTCCCGTAGCCGCCTCTGTAACGGATTGCATCCCATACTTTCAAGGTTTGGAATTGCACTTTATGTTTGTATATAGCAATACTATTAGTACAAAATGATTCGCATTAAAAATTGTAAAGCAGTTTCAAAGGGACGGTTTAAGTGACCACTGAGTTTTATTGTGAACGCTCTCAAATCACTAGTATAGTTTGATATTTTATTTAGAAATTAATTTGAAGCTTATTTCTCTAATTACATTTTTTATTGAATGATTTTTTTTGTTTGTAACAGTACACTGCTTTATTTGTATTTTATATTTACTTAAAATATTACATTTTAGTTCTACCAGAGAAAGTTATGGGGACTCGGCTATTGGTTATACCCTTTATAGTCAAGGGTTATGCTCAAGCTAAAAGAGCAGAACGTAAATGTCCAATACTCCATCTGGTGATCCATTCCGCGATATGACGTCACAAGCGCTAATCTCGCTGCAGGTACCGTTTGTTAGCCTCCCTAATTTTGATGTTGACGTATGTTTAGTTTATTTTGAACCACAATTTTTTAGGCATTTTACCAATAGTACGTGTATCTATAGCCTTAGAACTATCATTATAATTCTAAGAAAAAAATAGTGTACAAACGCATTTCAACACACTGTATAATTATCGCTTTTGATTATGACTATAGACATTTCAAACATCCCATTACCTATTCGAATATTAAATAGGTACCTACCTATTTCTGAAAATCATATTAATAAATCAAGTTGCTTTTTTCTAATAAATATTTAACCACTATACTATTTTAAACAATGTGTGAGCCTGTCTGCTACTTAAACATTTACTTTTAAAACAGTGAGATAAACATTTTCAAGTTTTGATTTTACTCTCTGAATAATTAATGTATAAGTAAATAATTGTAGCGGTTACAAGTCAGGGTCATTAAGTATCTATTTTTATCGTTGAAAATATGATTTGATATTAAACTTGTTCGCCATTATACTTTTTTTTTTAGAGATGAGGCTTTTTTTCATATCATTAATCATAAATATTACTTTACCTAAAGCAACTGCTAATGGAATGAACCAGTGGAAAATGCGGTTCCAATTAATTCCACCTATTTCGTCTTCTGGTATGGCCATCATGATGAGTTGTCCCCAGAAATATGAAACCATTATGGCAGATATAAACCTGCTAGATGAAAATGGGGGCTGCAAGAAAAAATAAACATATCGGAAAAATACATAAACTCCAGATTTACAAATTTTAAATGAAGTTAACAGGAAAGTCAGTGTTCATATTTCATAATTATTATAATTAATTAACATATTTTGTGCTTATAAGTTATAACTATGGTCATTTATAGTGAACAGATATTTTATAATAAAATTTGAATTACTATGAAAAGAAATATGCAAAAAATAAATAATAATTTATTAGGCAGCACTCATTATTTTATAAAATACTAATATTACTTTGTACTTAATTCATAATAAATTTATAAAGTCACTGAGGGTATATTAGACCCTCGTATGTTATTTCAAAAGGTTCATTAAATTGGGTATGCCGTTTATGTAAGCTGATTTTCAAAGTGTATCAAAAAATGTTTTAAGATGGTACGAAAACTGTATTCAATTAAACGGAGGGCTTGTGGAAATTGCGAATATTTAAATTGTTTTTATTTATTAAATTAAATAAATGTTATTAGCTATTGTAAAGGTATTGTTTTTATTTTAATATCTAAGGAACGTAGAGGAACAATATTGGAAATAAACAATTTTCAAGCATTTCTAACGCATTCCATTTTTAAATGGAAATAAATTCAATAAATTTAAAACTTTAAGGCTCTATAAAAAAATTATTTTTCGACGCAAATTGATGAAATTTGGGCCACAGGGGTTATAAGTGATGCCGAAAAACACCGTATTGCCAGATTTTTATTAAAAAAATAGTAAATTTCGAAAAAAATTGATTGCAAAAGAAATCGCAGTAAACTGTGGATTAACACAAATGGATCATCGTAATAAGTTGAACAAGTTCATCTAAAAGGCTAAAATATATATATATATATATATATATATATATATAAATTCTTATTAAAACCGCGCGTCCTAAAAATTTTATAGAAGAGTGTCTTAATCCTTATTGGGTCACCCTGTATATATGAGTATTTAATAGGTGCCGTTGTAAATATGAAATACATAATTTTTAATTATAACAATACTATTTTTTCTATAGGTACATAATTCAGTATTTTTACATCAGTTTATTGCACACATTTGAGTATGCTATTTTTTCTTGTCAGGGTGTTTCAAAGATGGCTCTAGGAAACAGGGAAAACTTATCATGTCTAAGAGAACAAAATAGGGTCTGCCTTACAACAAATATTCCTGAAATAAGGGTTATGTGTTATCCGCAATTGTTATCCTACGAATATTCATCGCCGTAAAAAGATTGTGTTTCTGAACGACTCTACTAAGAAATTTTCTTTATCACCATTCGTTCAAAAGTTACGCGTAGATATTGCTAAAAAATAAATAGTTTTGAAAAGTTGTATTTAATGTAAAGTGGGTAGGTACTAACTAAAATAAATTGAATGAATCATATGAATCGTAAAAGGAAACGAACGAAAGTATAAAAAAGTTCTAAGTGCATCTAATAACGAATTTATACGCAACAAAATTATCATATCTGTTTAATTGACAGCAAAAAATGTTATTGTAATATTTGCTTATAAAAACATAATGGGCACGCATACGTTTATATAACGTTTTCAAAACGTTATAGTGGTTGATTAAACGTTTTGCGTTGAATTATCCAACGTTGATTTTTAGTTAAAAAAATTTAAACGTTTAAAATATATCGTTTAAAACACGTTCATCTAGAGATTGAAGTGAATAGTAGAAATGGTTTTTTTATAACGTTTATTAGACTGCTTTACATATATAGATATATATTATACACGTTTAAATTAATTGGTTTGCATAAATCCATCATAGTAAAAAGTAATTGTGGATTAGAAGAAAAGTATTAGAAATAAGTACAGATAACTTTATATCGGGTGAAAGGTAATGAAATGTGTTATCTGGTGACGTGATAAAAATATGTGGATTCTATTTAAAAAAATATAACTTTAATATGATTCACCCTGTATATGTCTAGAAATACCAGTAAAAATATTTTTAGTTTGTAGCTCTTACTACCCTTCACCCCCCACCAACAGCAGATTTTAAAAATATGTATCAGTATAATCACAATCTTCCGTCCACACACTATTGGCCCACCCTGTACAATACAGGTTTATACTTTACGAAGTTTTAAGTACAAGAACACGTTTATAAAACGTTTTACGTAACGTTTACTTCACGTTGTACATATATACATCCAATTCGAAAAAATAGAGTATAATGGTCAATAGATGTAGACACTTATATCTCACGCATATCCTTCTATACTTTTATAGCCTTTTAGAGACTGGATATAAAACCAAGCAGTCCCGATTATCGTCGGTCTAGCGAGTTAACAAGCTCGAATTCGATATATGTCTGGTCACCTGCACCTGGACTTTCTGAACCTGATTGTCTGCTATAAATTTTCTGGGTGTAAATTCGCTGCTGGTTGGTCGAAAATCCGCTGTTTTGTATATAATTACATCACTGAATTATTGCCATAATTTAGAAAGAAAATCGTACCATATTATTCTTTTAATGTTGAAAAATACTTTCTATAAAACGTTATCAAAATATTAATAAAACTCTAGAAAAATTAATATTTAATTTATGTTATTTAAACGTAGTTGATAATGGTTTGTATTCTATTTAGTTCAAAATAACGTCTATTGGCGTAACACTTTGTCGTTATTTCAACCTTTGGTTTTTAACCACTTTTAAATGTTTTTAAACGTATGCGTGCCCATTTGGAAACTAAATACAGAACATTTTTTGACACTTTAATAGCCAGCTGAGCATATAAAAATATAGTTATAAATAAAGTTTGATATAATTTTCAATTTTTGCATAAATTTAAAAGTGGCCCAAAGGTTTGGTCACCACCAACATTTAATATTTAATTTGTTTTCATATGCTGACATTGTCGGAAACATAATTATTTCAGTGCAAATAAATTAAATTCATTAATATGCTTTAGCCACTTAAACAAATATTTGGCATTTCATGTGACAACTAAGTTTTAAAACAATTATCATTTTTCGTAAACTACATTTTGCACTAACATCTAAATGAATTACGACATTAAATTAAGAAAACTCGTTCAAAAACAATCTTTTTGACGTAAGACACATTGTTCCTAGGAAAATAATTGTCTGTGTGACGTATAACTACTAATTCAAGAACTATAAATGACACTATTATTATGTGTGTTGTTCGTTTTGTATTTATGTGTTTTGTGAATGTGATATTTTTAGAAAAAAATAATAAAAAAAAACAACTCCTCAAGGCTCACTTTAATTGAGGAAAGTATTGGTTCTAATTTTGTTTACATACTTGTAGATGGTTTTCTTCTAAAATTTTATAGATGTAAATATACTACTAAATTTATATGCCAATTAATCATTTGGTTTTTAACTCGCAATAAAAATTGGCCAGAAAACGACCAAAACACTATGTAATAACTAAATTTCTGAGAAAACTATACCTATCTGTATCTGAAGGCAATGATTGTGTTTTAATTATTAAAAAGTACATTGTGTATTGTTGAAAATTTTCAGTAAGTTACCTTTGCGTTTCGTCTCATCCTCTCTACTAGTTCCGCCAAAAATTTGGGATCATTGTTGCAGTCTCTAACATATCTAGGAATTTTGGTAATATCGGCGAGCCATCCAAGTCCATAACCTCCAATAGTGCTCCAAGTGAGAAAAGCGTGAGCGTCTCTTTCAAGATAAAACAGATGAAGGCCCAAAATCCCTCCAAACAGCCAGTACACATAAGCCCAAATAACACTTTTGGGTTTTCTATTATTCACACTCATATTTGCACTAATCATCTACGAATATACGCAATATTTGCAAACACAACTCGTCGCTCAAATTGCACGGTATTTTTAATGGGACTCACTATCAGTTTTAAATGAAGGTGATATTATTTTTACATTGTTTACCGGTACACACAATGCAGTATTGGGTAACTCTATAAAATAATATTTTTTTAAGTTCATTGAACGCACGGCGATGACTGACTGAGTCGAGACTTAAGACAGGTAAGTAGGCTGGGATGTCCACGTACACGTTACGTTGCTATTAGGTATACTGTTAAACCATAAGAAATTACCTGCTCCAGCGGCGTCCACCAGAGCAGCCTTAACCTCCCGCTAACTGGAAATCTCGGATTTAATTTTATTACTGCCAGAAACTTTCTTTAAAATTGTAGTTAGTAAAGTTAAATAGAATCACAAGATATCCATATGGATTTCTTTATTGTAGAAGATAATAATAGAAACAGCTTATGAAGCAGAAAAACGGAACTTAATTATCATATCGATCTCCATCATCTTGAGCAAAAAGAAAGAAGATCCCGAGTTAATAGTTATCAATGGGGAAGATGCATGATTTTATATTGGTTTGATATGTATTACAGTGTAATCTTTCAAATTCATATTGAAAGGTCAGAACATGTAATAATCAATAATCACATAATAATTAAAATATTAACATTAATAAAATGACATAAAAAATAAACAAAACCCCGTGGCCAAAAACGCGATATCATTGGTGTGATGTCACACGCTGTTCAGCACGGTTTATGTTTGCATAGATACAGGTACAGATTACGGTGTTGGTGATGTAAACAGGCGTTTGTTTCTCATCATTTTGCGTTTTTGTGGCATATAATGCCATAATTATTAGTGGTGATGTGGTGAACTCACGGTATTGTTAAACGAAACTTATTTCTTTGTTTACAAAATCACATTAAACTACTTGTTTTAATTTGAAAAATAATAAATAAAAGTAATGACTAATAATATTTAATATTTATTAATTTTTTAAAATTAATTTGTTAATTTTCTGTTGCTATTGCTACTGATTAAATTTCTCCTTAAGCATTTTAAAATAATCCTTATTTATTACTTTTATTTTTGTTTGCAGAATAAAACAGGTAATTTGATGTAGTGAAGTCAGATAGTGAAATTGTATAAATATCTCAAACAACATTCTACAACTCGTAAATGGTAGAAGCAAATACAGAACATGTTATTTCGGAATGAAGCGTTGGATACAATAAATGGAAAAAATGCAAGTTTGCTTCGTATTTTGGATTAAAGTAATTAAACTTGCATTAAAATGGTCTTCACAAACATACAATGTTGAAATGCTTCCTTTCGTCGCGGTTCATGGCCCTACACCACATTTTTCTTTTCTATTTTTGGCACGCTGAAATATTTTTTATTAGGTGCTGTACCTAATGTAATAATGCAATACTTCTTCCATTTGTCCGGTGAGCTTTTGCTTTACCATTTACGTTCTAAACGCCCTGTATTCATTGTGGTAGCTTAATAGAAAAGTTAAATTGATTCTTTACAACTTTACATTTTATATTATTCGATGAACTTGAACCTATCCATTTATATATTTTGAATTAAACGTACCTACATTAAAATGGTCTTCACAAGCAAACAATGTTGCAATGCTTCACCGCCTATTTTACGAGTCTATTTTACAAATTTATTCAATACCAATGTCTATTTAACACAATAAGACCTAATAACATCACAAATGATAAATTAAATATTCTAAACGTATGACCTGCGTTGTCCGAAAATGGAAATCATATACAGATATATGTATACTAAAACAGTGTGTATTTAGGTATACACTTGCGAACGTCGTCTGACGTCTGAGGTCCTCGTTGTGGCGGCGACCTGTTTTGTGGGGGCGTGAACAAAATAAATATTATTATTATTATAAGTATTATTTATAGGTATAATAATATAGAAAACGTTATTCTAAGCAAAATTATTGTTTTTACTTTGTATGACTCTAAAATGCTTGCTACAGACTATGCGTGAATTCGCGATTCGTAATGGACGATTTGTAGAGAATTCGTGCATAGTTGCTCTAAATTTTTGAAAGTTAGATATTATTTGATTTATTAGATAAAGTGTTAATTAATTGATATACATTAGTCTGCAGAATACAGTAATAGTTAACAATAATAATTTTCGGCATGTAACTGATTTATTTTTTTTACATTCATGATGCGTAATTTAAAAGAAAGAAAAAAAGAACTTTGGTAGTTTTTTGAAGTCGAAACATTGAAAGAAAAATCTCCCTCCGTAGTGAATCTTTTTAATAAATTCCGGTTGATTAATGAAGCCAACTAGTATATTTTTGTTCACAAATTTGGTAACATTCGTAAATTAATTATTTTAGAAAAATTTTCTTTCCCTTACTTTTTCATCAAATATGAATAATTAGATACTCACGTTGAACCTACCTGATGTGCATTAAAAGCAATTTTATTTAAAGCTCTGATCACTTTCCAAGATTTTGTTTTATTATATTGACCCTTGTAATTTGCTGCTAACTATACAGAATGATTCTTAATCTAAACGCATAAAGTATCTACTGCTACTTGTTTATCTACATCTAAATTTTTATGAACAAAAAAATTCACCTGTAAAATTTTTGTAAACCTCCGAAGCTTTAAACAAAGTATTACAGAGTTTGATAAAACAGTCTAGTAATATGAATTTACAATAAAAATATTTTACAAAATTTTATATACTTTCATTTAATAATAAGAAAAAAATATATATTTGACCATAAATAAGGGACTTGTGTTTGACAAAAAATGTCAAATGACGCGACAAGAAATAGGTATATTCTCCATAAACAGAAACAATTACCTGCTAAGCTTATGGATTAAGTTTTCTCAAAACTTTGTTAAACAAACCCACAAATATAAAAAGCGCTTTTCAAAATCAGTCATTCTAATGAAAGTTTACCCTCTCATATAGAAGCAGCGATAAATGGATCTTAAGTCTGGTTCCAACAAAGTCCAAAGCACGGTATAAGTTGAAGTACCAAAATTTTGAAGATTGGTGTTTGCTAACAAGGTAAAGGAGGTATCTCAGAAAATTCTTATTCTGACTTATTTGACTATAGACTCACTACTAAATATGTTGAAAATTATTAATTAAGATATGATTTTCTCAACTAATCGTATTTTTAGCTCAGAGGGTTACAAGGAAAATAAGTTCAGAATTTTTACAAGGGAAGAAGTATATAAGTTTCTAAGTACTGCAAATGATGAAACAAGAAGATTGCTATGGTAATAGACATTTTTGGGGTTTGTCATTTCTAAGAATTAACTTAGCTATTGTTCAGTACAATGACTTCTATATAAAAATTGTAATTCCATGCACGAAATCAAAAATTCTCCGAGAATTTGTTACAACGGAAGAAAATGTGGCAAGTATCAACTGTTTGAATATGTTTCGAAAATATGCTAATATCCTCTTAATGCAACGCACGGCAACAGACAACAAAAATATACTTCACAGTCTGTCGAAGTTAATACTTTTGTAAGTATTTCAAAAATGATTGCAACAAAATTTATTAAAATATTTTACTACATATTTCTTTTCACTATTCGTCATTATTTATCCTCACAGCTACAATTTCCCAAGTTTATGCGTATATAGATTAAGAATCAACCTGTTTCCTACATTGTGTGGAGGTCTAAAGTATGAAATCGCAAGACATGCCGGAGAGACATATCCATTACACCATCCTTTATGTGCAGCGTTTTATGTGATCATTAAGATGAATATCTTTGTTGAATGTGCACACTAAACAAATTGCTAAAGTCGATCAGACAGAAGTAGATAAGATAAAGACGGATTGTTATTCATATGACGATATAGTAGCAATTCATTGCAATATCTATTGACAATAAGATGGTAGGGTAGATGTATGCACCCAGACCAAACAATATCAAAGGTAACTAGTGTTGGGATCATTCGAGTGAGAAATAACTGATTATTCGGTTATTGCAATAACCGAAGACACTCGGTTATCAGTTATATGAGTAACAAATTATTTATTTTATTTTTTCCAGTGTTCACTAGGGTTGCCTCACCTTTTCATATACGCAAGTAAGATATTCTTATATTTTAAATTCTCAAGTAAGGACATTTTTTTTTCGTTGTATATGAACTATTTTTTTTACACATTTCGTCTTTGTCCCGATAATTCTATTTTAATACAAATTTAATCAAGTCCTCTGAGTAAGAGACATTTTTAGTAAAAATAAGGACGAAAGGACAGAGGCTGCAGTAAGGACTGTCCTTCCGAAATAAGAACAGGTTGCAACAGGTTGTCTGTTCGAGTTCAAGATTTGTATATACATACTCGTATAATACATACGCATAACAAGAACCGTTACAGTTGCGACAAAAATTCAAACGACTTACATATGTCATGGCTGACGCAATTTATTTTTTCCAATTTAGTGCAATATATAGTGCAAGTATTTAATGTAGTAGTATATAGTTATTTCTTATTTTCAGTTGCAGTTTTTTTTAATATTTTCATAAAGATATAATGAATTATTCATTTGTTTGTATGACGTAAGTCATCTGACTTCTTGCCGCAACTATAACAAACAACGAAAAACTGTCGTAGCCATAGATCAAAATAAAATTTTGTGTTGACGGAATGCAGGACAGTCGTAAAATAATTTTTTAAAAATTAAAAACAATTATTTGTTATCTAAATGCAACATATATATTGTTATATATCAAAGATTTGTATTGTTTATTTTAAATATATAAATTTACCCATACGAAAAGCATATATTTATGTATTTAAAATAAAACAATTACATATAAACTACAAAAATAGTTATATATACAGCTGCTGAGAATTCTAGTAACCATCACTTGAGTTATCAATGGGTTCTTCATATCACTTGAATACTCAGTATTCGGTTATATAAATAACTCGGTTTTTCCCAACACTAAAGATAACTTTAACAACAATAATCTCAGCAGGCCCAACCAGAGAGAGGGGGCTGGGGAGTGGGGGGCAAATTTCCAGGGCCCACGTCGCTCAAGTATAGTTTTGATTCTGCAAATTTTGTAACATAATTCTATTATAACTTTTAAATATACAAAATTATCTTGTTATATCATAAATTTTATAAAATTCGTACAAAATATAATAAGTACATATTACCGGTCAGTAAAACACGTTGTAAATATTACATGTGTAAGTAAATTATGTTATTTTGAAATAAAAATAGTGGGAATTAGATATTATTTATTACAAGAATGCATTAAAACCGATAATAGTTCAAGATCATTTGTCATATTTAGACTTATAAGCTGTTAAGCATATTTGTTTAAAATTTGTGACTAGTGCAATAATAGATTTATTCAAGTCAAGAAAAGCACCCCATCATATTACGTATGACTGGTCATGCTTTGTGAAAAACTGTTGGTTAGGTGTTTGTTCACTGTTTTTTATTTCATGTTTTAGATATTTGATAATTTAAAATATGGTCCCTATACTTCATTTAGTGGTGGCGTTTAAAAGATACAACTAAACGTTTCGACTTCACGACTGTGTCCATTTTACACGTTTTAAAATGGTGATTAGTAGTACCTACATTTTTTTTAAATTGTTACATGTTGCTAATGCGTTGTTAGATGACGAAAAGGAAGAATACCTACCTGATTTGTGTAAAAGACGACAGAAGACAAAAAACAATGTTTAACCGAAAGACTGAAGAAGACTGGTTCCAAATGTTAATAACGCACAAACACAGATGATATCCCATTTCATTTATGAGTATTTCATCCTTCTCAAAGAGGAATTCAAACGATTTTCTTCACTTTTGGCGATTTTCGATGGGGCGATTACAAATCTCAGGCGCTTAATTTACTTCTAGATCAAGTAGATTTTTAGACTTCATCGTCGGCTAAATCTCAGCAGCCGTGCTTTTTCTACTTATAAATAGGTTATATTAAAAGATAAACTATTATAGTGTCGATATCAAATGTCAAATTCTTACATTTATACCGTGCTGCCACACTACAGCACATTACAGAATTGTATATTGAAATTCATGTGATTCGACAGAGACAGATATTACAAAGGCGACGCAATTTAGCAGACGATGCTTCAATTTACTTCTACTAGCAGTGACTAGTAGAAAACGATGAACCAATTAGTTGCATTTAAATCAACTTGAATGATTGTGACGCGATTCGACCTAGCGTCTAAACGCTCTTCATCTAAACGAAGTAGATTGATCGTACGTTAAGTGTATTAGTTTTATGTTTTATTTATTTATTTCTTAAGAACATAAATATGTTATTGAATATACTCATATTTTATTTTATCACTGAATGTAGCTATTTAATCAAATTAATCCAAAATCGTAGTAAATAAAATAAGTATCAACATTGTTAATAAAGAAATAAAAAAAGGCTGAACATGCCATTCAGGGATTGGTTTCAGACTGTTAGAATCACTCAACCAGACAGTTTCAAACTAGTCCTTGACTGCTGTTGGAACAAACTTATACTGAGCAATTTTTGTTGCCTCTGCAACGTTGATACTGATTCGTTGTTGTTAGTTGCTACATTTTATCTTATTTTTTACTGAATTTTGATCGGTCAATTTAGTGCGATTAACTGAGATTTCAGGAAAATAAAACACAACAACAGAAATAAATTTATAAATATACGTATACATTTTAACTACCAACATAATCAATAAAAACTTGGAATACTTTTGTAAACCAACAACAGAAAAATATAATGGGGAAGTTGCATGAATTTTATATTGGTTTGAAATATATTACAGAGTAATATTTCAAATATAATAATTACAATATTAACATTAATAAATTGCCATGGAATGTGACGTCACACGACGTTCAGGACGATTTATGTTTCTATAGATACAGGTGACAAGTACGGTGTTGATAATGTAAACAGGCGTTTGTTTCTTTTTACATTTTTGTGACATTATTTTGTCATAGATAGTGTAAATACTATCAGTAGGCAGGTAATGCTGTGCAAATTCCACGATGACTGAAGCCGGCGCACGTGTGTGTGTCGTCTGACGTCACAGACCTTCGCTGTGGCGGCCACTGTTTTCTGGATGCGTGGTCAAACAAAAATTTTAAATACAGTTTTTAGCCTTATTTTTTCACGAAATTGTCTAGCGCAAACGCCATTTCGATGAAAATAAAACATTTTTCTGCACAAATTGGAAAAATCATGTAATTTCCCCATTATCATTATTATTAAATTGAAACCCCACTGTTAAAACCCTATTGTGACGCCGTTGGTTCCTATCTTCTCTTACGTCAGGTAGGCACCACAGGTAATTATATGATATCCGTTTGCTAATTTTGTTATATATAATAAATACACTGATTCTCAAATAGATGTAGGTATGGATACATAATTAGGTATATGTATAACTAAGAAAATATTGATTGTCATTATATAAAGTAAAATATTTTATATGAAAATAATTATTAAACTTTATGTATGTATTATACATATAATATAATTTAGACCTCTGAAATTAATGTGAATTTTCTATAGAGAAAATGTTCTATAATGTAGGTACAATCTATTGCAATAATAATGCTACTTTTTACAACCAATTTGTCGATTTGTTTTGAACTGCTAACGTATTCGTAGGTAATGAAATTTTCATTCAACTCTCAAGATTAGTTCTTAGTTGTTATTTTCCAGCCACCAGATATATTTAATTTCTACTCAGAACTTTCAGTAGGTAGTTCAAGGACTATTCTAATAGAGTGCCATTATTATTGCAGCAATAGATTGTACTGGCGTTGAATGAAGAAATGCCGTTGAGTGATATTCAGTCAACGGTATGTTGTAGATAGCTTTTTCTTGATGTAGAGTACCTACCTAAATTCCTGAATACTTTAGAAAACCATGTCTAAATATCAATATAATAGTTAACATGGTTTTCAATTAATATTATTTGCTAATTTTTTTCAGAGTAATTTCCAAATTAAATCATATTTTCCAAATTATAGTATAAATTAGTTAGCAAGGTTGTACAGGGTCTCTCAAACTCGATAGTACGAGCCTATTGCGAGGATAAAAAAAATTTAAATACAATTTGGGACACGTGGTGTTAAATGGGATAAGGTAAGCCCCATCTTCAATCGAAAGTATTATATTTGGGAAGAGTTGGTTCCTCTAGTGGGTTTTTAAGTCAAGAATAATAAAACAACAATGTTTTACTCATTAAAATTTACTGTAGGAATAACCTAATAGGTAAACACCTTTTTGTTAGATGTTGTCCTGTTATGATGATTAGTTAATGTTTGAGCTTGTACTGTAATGTTCTTGAGTGACACCCTACCTACGTTTACATTTATAGTAAAGGGTGGTTATTGCTAAAGAGCGGTGCAAATTGGACAAAATAACAACTATATGAATTATTGCTCTAGAAAATAAAAACATACATTTTTCGAAACGTTAGCTTGAAATTCAACATTGTTGTTTTATTATTCTTGATCTAAAAACCAACTCTTTGCAAATTTTATGGATCCTACTCTCATTATACAGGGTGAATCTTAAATAAGTACAAATATTTTAACTGCTGGTGTAGTTCGTCATTTAAATCAGTCTAGTGAAAGCCATTTTTAAAAATTTCTAATATTTACGGAGATATTAATTTTTTTTTAAAATACCCACATTTTGAGGACCGCTGGCTGATTTTTCATCCAACAACGTAATGAAACATATGATTTGTTGCGAGGTTGCCATATCTCCTCCAATATAAATATTACGTTTCCTTTAACGTAATAGTTCTATTTTAAAAATACTTGTTTTAAGCATAAGTACAGTAAAATTGGGTATGTAGTATGATACGCAGCAATATTAACATAAATTTTAACATCTGAACTAACCTTACTATACTTCAACGATTAAAAATGAATTTCCGCAAGTTCAATACTACCGTAAAATATTTAGGAAGATATTACGTGATATTACTATGTCCAATGTTCAAAAATTATACATAAACGTGCACACAAGCTTACCTGTTTGTTAAAAAATTAACTATTTAATCAGTAATCCACATTTCACAAGTTAAATGTCATTGTACACTGTTAGAAAGGGACACAAAACACAATTTCCTTAAGTTATTTTATGAAGAATAACGAAAAATTATGCACGCGTTTTTTATTTAAAATGGAAAAAATGTCAACTTTTAGCAAATTTTATTGCTATTTTCATGCATTATGTGGGGTTAACAGGTTTGACTTGGGCTTCCGATAATCTGTCATGACAGTCAATGACAGTTTGATAATAAAAAATAATATAAAATGTTACACTTGACAAAATTCGCTAAAAGTTGAGATTTTTTCTTCCTTGAAGCAAAGACATTTGTGTAATACTGGCAACACTGTGAACCACACGTTCAGTCTGCAGCACTATGACTCATAAACTATGAAGGGTCTGTCTAGGCCAGCGGTCCTCAACAAGTTTTCTGCTGAAAAATTACGAAATTTATTTAAAATTTCACTTTTTTATTTCTGATTTTTTTGTAAAAAAACTATTAATTATGTGTTCTACACACAAAACTATACTGCTGGTTAAAATATTTATACTTATTTAAGATTCACCCTGTATTTGGGATTTGACAGAAACAACTAATGATGTCATTAATTATATTTTTTCCAGAAACATACCCAAATTTTTGTCCTGCTAGAAACCTCTTTTTTCTTTTAATAAACTTTTATTAGATAATTTTTTTTTGTATTATTTCGTAATATCCTCCTTAAGAGTCTCAAATTATAAAAATTACATTAGCGGTGGAACGTAGTCGTTGGAAAATAATTGAATGTTACTTGTTCAAAGTGCATAAATTGCACAAAATACTTGTTATTACTCAATACGAAAGTCAAACGTATAACTTTTGTGCTTACAAAAAATGTTTTCTCAGTAGAGTTATATCGCGAAAGGTAGAAAATCGCCTCATTCCTGATCATAGAACCTTTACAAGATTGGAGGCGACCTTGCGACGAAATGAAGATGTATTTTCAGTTCAGAAGAATCAATTAATTGACCGAAGGGTAAGGAATAATGTGAATACAGCTAGCCTATTACAGTATTTCGAATACAATCCACGAAATTCTATACGGCAGGCTAGCCGGAAATTGAATTTGTATAAATCAATCGTACATTGAATTTTAAAGACCAATGGATATCATGACTATAAAAATCACAATTTGGAGTATTTGTCTGAGCGTCACATTGAAAGCAGTCGTAATATTATAACCCAAATTGTAGTAACTGTAGAAACTGTTGATAAGAATCTTTCTCGTCACGTTCTTTGGACGGACAAAAGTGGGTTTGTTAGTAATGATTTGCCAAACAGACGCAATGAACACTAGTTCCATTGAAAATTTCCTCATTGTAAATCCAATCCAAAACCAAGGCCATTTTGGAGTAAAAGTTTGGGTGGTATCATCGATAGGCATTTAATTGGGCCTAATTTTTATTAACATACATTGAACAGCGTGAATTACCTAAACTTCCTACAAGAAGAACTTCCTACACTTCTGGAGAATGTGCCTTTGTAGCTAAGGAGAAACCTATGGTTTCAGCACGACGGAGCCCTACAAAGCTAGGATTGTGCAGCAATATTTAGATAACACTTTCCCATAAACCACCCCTCAATTTTTTTATTGGAGGTTTAAAAAAATAAGACTTACAAAATACCTTCGCGAGATATTAATCATTTCAAAAAAAAATCACAAACGCTTGTAATGAGTTAAGCCAGGTTCAGAGAACGATTTAGTGTGGCCAGCACACTAGTCATGTGACTTTCAGCTAATGAAATTAATTGTATTCGTTGTTGAAGTCGAGTGAATTTCAAAATTTCCAACTTCAACTATTTAGATGACCAACATTTTTACATAAAGGATCCAACTAAAATATAACCAATTTTATAAAATCTTAATTTCACTGAAATTAAACTGGTGGTGGGCTACGTTGTTCTCTGAAGCAGGTTTAAAATGGCGAAATATTAATAAACGCAACAAAGAGTCAGGCGCAGATTGGATATGTGTCTTGAAATGAGGTGTCATAATATACAGAATAGATTGTAATATGTATGTATAGTATGAGGGAGCTTGCCTCATTTTTCTTTATTTTAACTATATTAAAGAATTATCAAATTTAAATCCTTTTATACAGGGTGCCGTCAAAGGTGGGGAAATCTCGGAGCTGGAGATACTGGTAACCAAAAAAAAGTCGATTTAGTCAAATATGCCTTATACGAATGTTGTCGGTTTCAAAAATACAGGGCGTTCAATGCTAGAATTTTATTTTGAAATATCTCAATAATTTTGAAACCTGTCGGAGTATTAAAAAAAATGGCACAATTATGTTTTTTGGCATGGCAAATAAGAATTTTTAACTAATTTTGACGTAAAGGGCGCCACTTATGGCACATCACATTTTTTTAAATGGCAGAACTTTTATGCAGCTTAGTGTATCCATCTGACTATAGAAATAATCGATTCTCCTACCTGTTGTATCTGAAAAAGGTAATCCTGTTGATGTCGTTAGGAGTAAAAGTTTTCGAAATAATCTTATTTGAAATATTCAGTGCACCGATTGAAAACTGTTATCGTTTCAGGTAAAGTGCCTTTTCTACTGAAAATACAGAAAAATGTTACTTGAAAATGTTGTTCAGAATGGTAAATTATCGGGACGTGCAACGTGCAATTTCAAGAAGATTGGCGAGGTTTGATTTTGAAAACATATTTCAACAAAGCACAAAGATTTTATCAAAGCAGGCTAATCTTTTGAAATTTTGCACATTTCCATAATTTACCGTTCTGAATAACTTTTTCAAGTAACATTTTGCTGTATAACAGTTTTCAATCGCTGCTCTGAATATTTCAAATACGATTATTTCAAAAATGGTTGCTCCTAACGACTTCAACAAAGTATACCTTTGTCAGATATAACAGGTAGAAGAATCAATTGTTTCAATAGACAGATGGATATACTAAACAGCAATTTAAAAGAAACATGCTGTGCCATAAGTGGTGCCCTCTACTAGTGACGTCAAAATTAGTTAAAAATTCTTATTTGCCGTGCCAAAAAACATAATTGTGACAACTTTTTTTTATTACTCCAAGTTTCAAAGTTATTGAGATATTTCAAAATAAAATTCTAGCATTGAACGCCCTGTATTTTTGAAACCAGCAACATTCGGATAAGGCATATTTGGCTCAATCGACTTTTTTGGTCACCAGTATCTCCAGCTCCGAGATTTCCCAACCTTTCACCGACACCCTGTATATTCTTAATGACATTTATGCAGTTTAAACAACGAACATTCAATTATTTTCCAAGGACTACTTGATCCTTACACCGCTGAGATTTTTAGGTAGTATCTCTTATTTTGGATCTCTTTAGGACGATATTGCTTGTAACGGGAACGGGATGTAATACAGAAAAAATTTTCTAGTAAAAGTTTATTAAAAAGTAGAGAGCTTTTTAGTAGAAGAAAAATGGGTGTTTTTGGAGAAAATATAATTGATGACGTCATTAGTCGTTTATGTCAAATCGATTGAAGATGGAGCTTATCTCATCCCATTTAATATCACGTGTCAAAATTTTAATTTAAATTTGCTGTATCCTCACAGGAGGCCCATACTATCGAGTTGAGACAATATGTTTTATTTTGACCGCGAAACGTCTATGTATCCAAAATATTGGGACATCCTGTCTTTTTCATGTAGACCATTAGTGTTACAAGATAACATAACACCATAACACACATAACAAGTCTTGTCTCTTGCCTACTTGGATGCATATGCAACACCCATTACAGGCAGTAATGTTTTTATTTGGTTGGCTATACTAATCTAAACCAAAATAAAATTTCCCTGAGAGTGAATGTTCAATGTTTTCACCCAGTGACAGATGCTGTGGGAGCTTATAAAACGAAAAGTTGTGTTAACAAAACATTTGAGTAAACTGTGAGTATGAACTAATTTTATTTAAAATGGCACAAAGTACTACTAGTGGAACTTCATCTCGGCGACATGCCAGGGATCATGATACTGCTTCAATTACTTCTTCAAGAATAGCAGATATTGCTGAGTGGGAGGCAAATGAGGTAAATACAAATCTGTTTTTATTATTAATTTATTATGTATTTTGTTTAAGTTACTATGATATCTAGCTCTAGAATATGGAGAAAATTCTTAAAGATGTGTCAGTAAACTTTCCAATTGGATACCCATCAGACATGGTACAGTTGGTTAAATAAGATTTAGCTTGCAAAGAAGTAACAAATAGATGGAATTTAAACTTTCACCAGCTTGCACTTATGCAATTGTGTTAGAAATTGTTCAAATTATATCATTATCAATGTATTACTAAGTAAAATAGTAATGTACCATATATACGTACCTACACTATATACCAATAGGTCTAATCTAATATTTACCACAAAATATATTTATTTTAGGAGCTACATTAAGTAAGTAATTATTGACAAATAACTTGGATTGAATCATCAAAAGTTTTTTTTTTAATTAATATGGTATCTGCACTAAATTACTGAGTAAAAATCATCTAATAAGTACCTATAGTTTAGTGTTACCTGTCTATTTATTATTAGGTGTATTCGTCCATGTTTAACTCAGATATGTTTTATTTAACAGAAGATACTATTTATCACCAGAAAATACTGTACATGTGTTTGAATTTAACCTAAATCGAGTTTAAAGTATAAATTTTTAACATCTTATAAAATATCTATCCTTTATTCATTTTTGGATTTTAGCCATCAGTTCACTGTTAGTTAATACTAAATTCTTATTAAGTCTATATTTACCTAAAGCTAATAAAACAAATAGTTTTTCACTGCAATTTGAAGAAATTATTGTTTTTCAATTTATTCAAGTTTTAAGAGGTCTTAAATGAAGCAAATTGTCATATGAAATTAAACCACTGTTTTTAAAGAGAGCAAACATATGGAAATAATTTCTGTATTATTTGCATGGGTAGGTATTGACTGTTTAAGAATAACAAACAATTATTTACATAACTGACCTTGATATTGAAAATTAATCGCAATTGCAAAGCATTCTAATATACATATTGTGTAGTATTGAAGTACGTTTATTATTAATTAATCATTGTTGTCACTACAAAAATAGAGGGCATGGTTATATGATATATGAAGATATATCTAAATATTACAAAATATGCTTATGATAAATTTATAAATATTTGCATTGGTTTTTATTTGTTAATTAATTGTAATTGATTTAATAAATTCTCATTAAAATTATTCAAAAAATTTTCAAATGCATATTATACTTTTATTTCTTTGTTCCTTAGGCCTTACGGCAAAGAGAATTGGAAGAAGCGAAGGGGCGAGCCGCCCAGATGGAAAAAACCATGAGATGGTGGTCTGACTGTACCGCAAACTGGAGGGAGAAGTGGAGCAAAGTACGTAATGAGAGAAATAAAGCCAGGGATGAGTGTAAGCAACTGCGTACAAAGCTAGAAGCAGCTCTTAAAGACACAAGTACAAATAAGCGAGAGAAAGAGGAACTCGAAATACAAAACGACCAACTAAAGAGAGAGATAGAGAGAATCCACATTCTACTGTTGAAACATGCCGGTCAATTCGACAGTCAAATACTAGAGGCACTAAGCGAGGACCCATTGAAAGAATTTGTTTTTAGCAATGGGTCTCCCATTAAAGAAAGAGAAAATGGAGTCTCGTCTTCTCAGTCCAATCCAGAATGTGATAGTACAGCAATACACGATCTAGAAACTTGCGCTATAGAAGAATATGTTTTACAGGGAGCAGTGCCTAGACAAGTTAAAGAGCCTGACAAAAAAGTTGGTAGTACCGTTGAACAGATTAACGGTATTGAAAAATCAACAAGTGACAGGGGAGAATATGACGAAGAATATGTTATCCAAAAACTGTCAATGCTTCAGTTAAGGTTAGAAGAAGCAACTAAAACACTGCAGATAGAAAGAGAGTAAGTTGTGGTCTGACAAATTTTATTTAATATTTATTGTGATTGTTATTAATTTGGTATCTTCATTTTTGTATAATTAAAAACAAAAAATTCTTATCCAGGATGTTGAAAAGATGATAACATGTTAAGTTTTCTTAAAGCAGAATAACCTTTTCATTTTAATGAAGTTGTCTTTATTTAACAAAATTTTTTGAAAACTGCAGAAATGTGCATTCAGCCGAAATAGATGAGATCTAAATTTTTAAGAACTGTCCTCTTTTTTAAAATTACATTATAACATGTTTAAATATACATATGTATAAAAAATGGTAAAGATTTGGAAAATTCAATTTTGAAATGTGATAATTTATCTAAATCAATACTAATATAAAGTTTATATTCAAATACATTTTAATTATATTTAAAAAAGGAGGCACCATCAATTAAAGTTGTTTGAATGCTGAATTTGAATTTTTAAAGTCAGGTATGTTTTTTCATCAGTAGAGCTAGTTTTTTTTTGTAATTTGGATATTATTTAAATTCAACTTTGTCTATGAAGTTATTTCTTTAGTGTATCTAATTAGTTACATACATGACTACTTTAATAGGAATTATAAAAATATTGATTTAAATTACCTTAATACATAGTATGTCCGGAATATGAGTGGCAATATTGAAAGTAGTGATGGGCATAATTGGCAAATTTCAGAATCGGATTCTACCGATTGAATTATTTTAATCATTGAATGGATAATCAAACCTCCTAGCTTATGCAATCAGTACTTCTTAAGTATGTCAAATAGGGTGTATTGTATTACCACAAACTAAACTGCAATTATTATAAGAGGGTTTTTTCCAATTGTGTAAATTATGAATAATATGAAATGAAAACAAAATTCAGGTTATTAAATTAGAAATTACTACAAAGTATGGATAGATCACTGTTAGTATTGTTTTATTATTTATTCTTACTTTACTTTTTCTTAAAAGAAATCTCCGATTTTGAATTATTTTAGTAAATCAAATAAATTTTATTTCAAACATTTAAAGAGAAAAATATTTTAGAATAGTTGGTCTAAAACCAGGAAATAACATTCTTCTTCTATAGAATTTAAGTGAAGAAATTTCTTAAATATTTCTTTTAACAGAGAATTAAATCAAATTCTAATTACTCTTTTTCAGATAATTCGAGTCTTAAATATAGATTCCATAAAGATTATTCATTATAATGACACTTGATTGAAATGTAAATTCAAAAAGTACCACGAGTTGCATATTACAAGACATCACAATTCGAATTTCAGTAATTTCATGAATTAATTGAAAGAGCTTCTATATTTGACCAAAAGAAACTAAAACGTAATAAGAAAAAATGTCTAAAATGAATACTACTATAAAATGCTAAACTGCGTCATGAAATTTCTAACTATGGTACAGTTTACCCCTTTTAACGTTCATTTTTTTGTAATTTGTTTTTTTGTGTCAGTATTAATGAAGTAAACTATAGAAGATTTTATAAAAATTCATTAACTGTCTCAAACCAGTTGTGCATTATACAAGCTTACTTTGTATTGTAAGAAAAGCTCTGAGAAAAGTATTTACATTAAGTATGTTAAAGAGGCACTTGTGATTATGACGTTGACACATATTCAGAACTTGTTGGTTATAAGTTGAATCCTGTTGACCAGAGAAAAAAAATTGTTAATCAATTATGTTTTCATTGATGCAATTTATCACATGGTAAAATAAAGGCACTAATATTCCAGACACCCTATATAATAGAAAGATTATTGTTAAAATATTGTGGGTGTAATTCAATACTTGTCGGAGTATTAGGCTGCAGAGTAGATTTTGCAGTCTAATGCCTAATGAATGGTAATAAATATCACTAATACCTAATAAATGTAAATATAAGTTTAATTACTGAAAATTTTTTATCAATAATATTATATTGATCAAAAATGAATAGTAAGAAAGTTTTCAACAATGCCGTGACATTTTGCATAAGGGTACCTCGGGGCTCTAGGGACCTCTACTGTTTATAATTTTTATAAACGACCTGCCAGATGTTCTAAAGCACTCAACTTGTATATTGTTTGCTAATGACATGAAATTTTATTTGTCATTGAGTAGAGATAATGGTTGTCAAAAACTGCAAGAAGATATAATTAATGTGTATAGCTGGAGTATACAAAATAAATTATTTTTATTTATTTTTTAAATTATTATTTTATTTAACGAAACTAAATGTTTCATTATGTCACTGTCAAATAGGAAAACTTTAACTTTAATTACAGGATGGGTTTGGACTGTTTAAATCGTATATATGAGATTAGAGATTTGAGTGTAAAACATGATAATAAATTTAATTTTACTACACACATAGAAAATATAAGGCATCACTCTCTTCACAATTTCGGATTTGTTACAGGGAAATCTAGACAATTTTATGACATTAAACAGATTAAAAAGTTATATTTTGCATGCATTAGGTCAAAATTAGAATACGCTTCAAATATTTGGTATCCACTCAAATTTTGCTACAAACTCAATATTGAAAAAGTTCAAAATAAGTTTTTACAACATTTATATTACAAGACACACAATCAATATCCTGATTTTGAAACTGTTAGAACAATAAATTTGAGAACAAAATTTTGTGTCTAGTTTGGAAGATCGGAAAACTTATTATTTAATTATGTTTAGATTTAAAATTTGGAACAACTGTATAAGTGCCAATAAAATACTAGTTTCTACTATAATGATGAGCTTTAATTCTTTTTTTATGTATCGCGGTCAGTAATTAATAAAAAATCACCCAATCACTCTTAACTGACATTGATTTTTTTCTAACATAAACGCAATTTACGAAGCATGTATTTGTATATATTAATTTAATAAGTCCAATATACAATTAATATGGCAGTCATATACATGAATGTAATTATTATTTTTTTTCTCTAAACACAGTCAACTGTGTATTTAATCTCAGTATAATGTATTATTTTATTTTCTCCTGTAATGGGACTTGTCTGTTGGGAATAAAGAAATAAAGATCAATATGTCTGGTATAATCATATGTGATTTTAGGGAGAAATCACTTTTACATCGCAACATTGAAAGATTGACCAGTGAATTACAGGAAGCAAAAGACAAATGTGACGAGCTACGAGAAACACGGCAGGATGCAATGAGGGAGTTACTGTTACTACAGGATGATCACCAAAAAGAACTGGAGTTAATAAAAGCTGATTTGCAGGAAGAGGCAAACTCAAGAGAGGGAATGGACAAGAGACTTAATGACCTAAGAACAGAAGTAAGTTATTTTAATATAGAGGGCGTTTATAAGATAGGTGCCATCATTTGTGAAGAGATTGCTCATTCAAACATAAATAGTTTAGAAGGAGTTTGTTTTTAGTCTATTTTGGAGATACAGGTGTTAAAGTTTTTTACTCTTTACATTTTCCCAAAATCTTCGAAATAACTTCAATAATTTTGATAAAAATTACACAGATTAATAATAATTTCCTATAATCATCCTATAATCAAGTCCATCTGTCATGTTATGATTTTATTTTTAAGTGATATATGCTGGAAACATTAAAAAATCATCAATTCATTGATACCTACATGCAGTTTGAATTCTTTTTTAAATACTATATGACAATTTGTTCTTACGTAGCAAAACTATTGTTTCTTCATATGTAATATTTTGATATATTTTTTGTTTCAAATGCCAAATTTGTCTTTTGAAGCTGATGCTAATGGCGGCAAAAAAAAACAATATAATTTGTCTTCTATTGAAAACATTAATAATCTTAAGGGGCAATGCAGGTGAGCGTTCCGCTAAGCGCATTGCAGCCATCCGACTTCATTTACATCTTTTGTCTTTACCTGGCTTGTAACTCATCGCCTGATACTATTTGAACGTAAGCGGCTCCTTTAACAGACTTTAACTTAAAATGCATTTTCTTAGTTGCAAATTTACAGTTATAATCAATAAAATAGTAGTGTTACATATTGATGTGTTCATTATACTCTCCATTTATTACCATCAAGATTCAATATGACGTCCATAAGAAAAGCAATTAAATGTTGCATAACCCAAGCTAGGAGCTGTATAAATTTTCTTTAGACAAAAATCGATTTCTCATATATTCCTAACCGTCTGTGGCAAATTTCAGCTCTTTGTGTTGTGAAATAATGACGCTAGATGACAATTTCTAAAATCGTTATTTTCAGTATTTTCATAATGGCAGCAGATATCTTGAATCTGTTTGGTTTATTATAATAGCCATCAAAAGGCGCAATTTTTTATAATTTGAGCCACCCTGTATATTTTACGATTGCCAAGAAAAACGGATCAAGCTGTATATAAACTAAAAACCTTTAAAAATCTTCTGCATTATTCATAACTTCTGTGTGTTATTGTTTTCAGTTGGAAAGATTGCAAGCTGAGAATGCAGCTGAATGGGGAAAGCGTGAACGTTTGGAAACGGAAAAGTTGGCTTTGGAAAGGGACAATAAGAAACTCAGAAGCGAACTGAGAGACATGCAGGAGAGACTGGAACGTAAAGGTCGACCCTTGACCAACTCCGATGCCGAAATCAGACATTTGCAGCAGGAACTAAGTGATAAAAACAAGGTAAATAATGAATTACTTAGATATAGGCTAGGCAATGAATGGTGACTGGGGTTTAACATGCATTGAGGGTGGTAGTTAGAAGTTAGAACACAAACATATTAAAAGTCCCCGCCTCTAGCCCATGTTTTATAGCGAAAAATTCTTTATATAAAAATAAGAGCTTATAAAATTAGTTTTACACATTTTTTCACTAAGATGCACTTTTCCGAGATATCTGCTCTCAAATATCGGTAATTCAAAAAAAGAAAAAAATTACATGTTTTTTGTTATAATTCTCCTAGTAACTTCTCGTTTGTTTGTTTTACACAAAAGTTGCATAAGACAATGTTTTAGAGGGGTAAATTTAGTTCAGGAATATATACAAATATGCAAATTTACCTTGAATAGAGCAGAAGTTACGAGCAATTTGAAATTTTTGGTTAAAAATAATGTTTTTTCAAAAAGAACTCCTTGAATTTCAAGAAAAATCCTTAAAAGTCAACAAAACCTGTTACCTTCGTTATTTTATAAGCTAATGTATTGTGTGTTCATACAAAAATAGTGTATACTAGGCGTACATGAAGTACAGTATCAAGCATACATATGTGAGTACATAAGTAAAAGTACCAATTTTCAAATTAATTGAGAAAATAATTGTGTAACGAATGTATAAATTTTATTTTAATTATGAAACCTAATAAGGAGATAATGTAACAAATAAAAATCTTAATAAAACAAAATTAAATGGATCTGTTTTTCTTGGGCCGAAATGCTATAACTTCTTAAAAAGCAAATATTTTCGTTCTGTAATCGCAATTTTTTATATAGATTTGCTTATATAATCAAAATATATTAGGTAAAACCCCTGCGCAAAAAAAAAAATTTTTTTTGTTGACCGGTGTAATAGGCAATGATGCTTGTATTGGGAAGTTTTCACGATCTAATTAATGCCCCATTTGCATTTGTTTTCCTCCACAAAATCAAATCTTCTATACCTATGAACCGGCCATTGATATTGAGTAGATAGGCAGGAATAAAACAAAATTAAATGGATCTGTTTTTCTTGGGCCGAAATAGCCCTGCTTCTGGCTCTACCATCAATACCGGTCACAGCACTAATTGTGAATCACCTTTGTCTTTGTCATCACTGTCTGCGGAGATGTGAGAATGGTCTGTAAGTCTTTTTAGTTTAAAATGGGGATGTCCTAACAGTTTTGACATAATCGAGAGCACCTCATTGCTGCCTTTGTGCAGCTACACTTTCTACTGCTACAATCTATCGTCCATCTACATAATATGAAATCCAAAATTTCCCTGGGTGCTGCTTCATTTTTGAGCTTCCCAATCAGAGCTGCACCTGGTGGAATGTGTGTAATGCGTGTTCTTTTTCTGCCCCCTCGCTGGTGGAAATGATGAAAGATCTCGTTTTATATTCGATGTCGATTTCAAAAATGAATCATACCTGAAAGTATTCAAAGAGCTTACCTTTACAAGGGTACCATTTCTGCATGCATATTTGCCTAGATTTCTCAACATCAGCATACGAAGAAGAGGGGTTGTGGAACACTACAACTGCTCCTTTTATGTAAGGATGTTTTTGGTAATTTTCTTTATGAAACCAAGTTTACAGAATGTCATGCTAGTAGAATCTCAGCGAGTGAATGTATGTGAGAACAAAATTTCCTTGAGTTGGTTTGTACTTTTCTTCTGTCAGGTGTTATGAAGAGGATATTATGGTCAGGTGGCACTTTTGTTGCAATTAGCATAATGACGTCTACGTTTTCCCCTGTAACAGCCACATTGGCTGTTTCAGTTTGCACTGGTCAATAGCTGTGCTTAAAATCAGCACATCAGCATTATGTGATGCTTGATAAGTTGTGATGCTGTTTTTCTGGAGTTTAGAGCTCAATAAGTTGATCAGCCTATCTTTGTTATGGTGGTTGGAGAGAAATAATTCTTGAGTCACTGAAATTTCAGTTTCCAGATTGAAGTTGATGTCAACACACGTTTTCATTCTATAGTGCCCTTACTGCTCTACCGACTTAGTGCTGTTGGGAGAGCTGCTATATCAATAAAAAAGAATAGTATACTTTCTGTCTTATGTTTCTATGAGTTAGCTGTGGAAACTAAAGATTTTCTTTGCAGAGGTTCTTATGTAAGAGAAAGTCCCCATAAATTATCAAGTCAAAGTTTGGTAGATGTATCCGTTCTCTGTTAGTTTAAACAGCTTTGTAAAGTATGAATTTTTTTCTTTTCCTACCACCTTCATTGAATAAGACCAAGGGAAATGGAGCCAATTTGTTCTGCAAATAATCCTTCAACTCAACGCCACTTTTTTACTGATGCAAATCCGTTAAAAAAGTAGGAGAGGATCTCGTGCAAAGTTTTTATCGCGGAACTTGATAGAACTGACAGAGGAAATATAGACCAGTGCTGAACCCTTTGAAAATGGTAAAAAGTGAAAAAAAAAATAGTAGGATGAAACCCATTGAAAAAGGAAGAGAATACAACAAAAATGAGAGGAAAAATAATTCACGGGCGATCTGAGGTTGCGAAGTGGAAGGGGGCTGAATTTTTAAGGGTAAAAAACGGTTTATCTTGATTTCCGGCAAAACTACAAGTCCTATGGAAAAAAGTTAAATAGCAAAGTTGTAGGTAATAAAAAGATCTACAACTTTTATGTTTACACTTTTTTCACATAACCTCAAAATTTATGTGAAAAATTCAAATAACCAAGTTTTTGTTTTTTTATTTTTATATTTTATAAAAAATATTCTTTTTCACGATATCTGATGAAAACTTACTTTTTTATGTCCCAAATACACTGTAATTTTTTTGATTTAAAATATACATTTTTTCACCTTATTTTGACTTAATATCGAAAAAGCACCCTAATTTTCAATCGAAAATTCTCACGTTAAAATATCCGCTATTTTGAAAAAGTCGGTTGGCTTTTTGTTCATTGGAATCTTTACTATCTTATGGTGTAAAAAATATATATTACTATGGTAAATGTTCTCAGAAAAAACAAAGAAATGATGCGACAAAATCGAATAAGAAAATTTTTATCATATCATTATGTACAGTTTTGAGCTATTTATTAAAATTTATACTTTAATTACTCGAAAAACGTAAGATTTCATATTGCACTGATAAACAAAAAAGTCGAAATATACTACTATAATTAACAACAACAAGTTAATAAAGTTAATTTAATAAAACATCTACAATATTTTTTCGTTTCTTTGCATTTTTTGAGAACGTTTACCAAAATAATGTATATTTTTTTACACCATCAGAAAGTAGACATTTCAACGAACAAAAAGCCCACCGACTTTTTTTAAAAAGCAGATATTTTGACGTGAGAATTTTCGATTGAAAATTAGGGTGCTTTTTCGATATTAAGTCAAAATAAGGTGAAAAAATAAATATTTTAAATCAAAAAAATTACAGTGTATTTGGGACATAAAAAGGTAAGTTTTCACCAAATATCGTGAAAAAAAATAATTTTTTGTAAAAGATAAAAATAAAAAACCAAAAACTTGGTTATTGGAATATTTCATATATATTTTGAGGTTATGTGAAAAAAGTGTAAATATAAAAGTTGTAGATCTTTTTATTACCTACAACTTTGCTATTTAACTTTTTTCCATAGGACTTGTAGTTTTGCCCGAAATCAAGGTAAACCGTTTTTTACCCTTAAAAACTCACCCCCTTCCACTTCCCGACCTCAGATTGCCCGTAAATTATTTATCCTATCATTTTTGTTGTATTCTCTTTCTTTTCCAATGGGTTTCATCCTACTATTATTTTTTTTGGTTTCAAAAATTATCGTCCCTGGTCTAATAGGGAATGCTCTCTACAAATTGTGTATTTTTTTTTTTTGTTTAGTTGCCGACAATTTAATAAAATCATTTTTATGCAAAGAATTTTCACTATGATGTAGTGTTATCAAGATATAAGCAAAAAAACCAAAAAAGAGACCTTTGTACCCTCCTCCGCCCTGAAGCGGACGGGTTAGGGGCGGGGACTTTTAATATGTTTATGTCCTAACTACCTCAAATATGTCGCCCAGAGAAATACTTTCCCCCTTCAATCCACGCTACAACTCCTTCGTCGCTTAGACTAATAGAAGCATACTCTTTTTTATTTCTAGGAAATCTCGGAACTGAAGCACTCTCACAACAAATTGAAGAAGATGGTGCAGGACAAAGTCACGGAACTAGCTCATGCGGTTCGCAGAGCCGAGCAGTATGAAGCTGAGGTGAAGAAACTGAGGAGCAGAGTCGAAGAGTTAAAAAGGGACCTGGCAGTGGCCGAGGATGAACTCGACACGGCGACTAACAACATCAGAAGGCTACAGAGGGCCAATGATGAACTGCAGGAACAGGTCGATAATTTTCAGGTGCAGCTGCAGCACCTCCACACAAGGTTAGTATCACCCGATTCGGTTACAGTTTCACTGCTAAATCAGTTTAGACGCAGCTTCAATCCTTCCATTAATACAGGTGTTGGGGTATATTTCGCAAAGTACTAGCGCATTAGAAGTATGAAACTGAGGCAATTAAAATACTTAACAGTTTTTATACAGGTTCGGAGAGTTCAGGTCTTTTCATTGTTGTTGCATTAGCTGAACAAAGTAAGTCAATAGACATCGGTTCGATAACACCGGTCTACAACATTTTTGCGCACGGGTTATACATACCTAATTTTTATTCCTTTTATACCTAGAAATAAGAAAAATAACAAAAAATAGTTCTAAATTTGTTTTTATGTGTGAAAAACGGAAAATTCAAATAAATGAAAATACATAAAAAATCGGCATAGAGATGATTTATTAAAAGATACCAAGCATCCATTTATGATTCATTCTTACAATAGAAGTTTCAAAATAAAGTCCAAACGTTTAAAAATTAACAGTTTTAGTTTTCCTTTCATGTTCAGTAGAAGTTTCTCTTATTAACCCCCAAATATAGTCCCCCATCGTGCTTTCAGTATACTGGCCTTGGTAACGTCTCTGAAATTCCATTATATCTTGATGGAAGCATTTCCCTTGCTCTTCCAAATAAGCTCCCATATTATTTTTAAATTTATCCAAATGAGAATGTAACATGTGCATCTTTAGAGACATTCTACATCCGATGATAGAAAAATTTGTAATCATGTCAGCTCGTCATAATTTTCAGCTCTATGGTTTTCAAGAAAACCATGAACTACTGCCTTAAAACTGTTCCAGGCTTTTTTCTCCTCATTGCTAACTAAGTCCGGGAAAATATCACAATCCATGATTTTTTTTATTTGAGGGCCCACAACAGACAGACTCGTATGAGCGGGAACGTCTTGCGCAGATTTTCGCGCATGCCGTTATTTGGGGATAGGTAGCGGCAGGGACGTGTGGTTGTAAAATATGCCCTTATAGCCATACCGTTTCACGACTGCGTTATTGGTGCACGAATGCTGTATTCTGTGGTTTGTCGATTTTCTTGTATTTTATACTGTTATGTTATTTTATTTTTATACAATTTCAAGTAAAACAAATTTATATTTAGTATGACACTTTCTAAATTGAGACAACTATTTTTAATCCGGTTCTGACGTGTATCCCGCGCAAGAGAGAGACAACAAGCTTCAAGGACAAATTTTCAGGTTTTAATACTTCAAAGGTGCCGCCGTAGAGTCTGTGAGCTGATTGTTATTTAAGCTGTGACGATAGCGCGCAAAGACCGACATTAATCAGGCGTGAAAATCAAAAATGCTATAACTTCTTAAAAAGCAAATATTTTCGTTCTGTAATCGCAATTTTTTATAGATTTGCTTATATAATCAAAATATATTAGGTAAAACCCATGCGCAAAAAAATTTTTTTTTTGTTGACCGGTGTAATAGGCAATGATGCTTGTATTGGGAAGTCTTAACGATCTAATTAATGCCCCATTTGCATTTGTTTTCCTCCACAAAATCAAATCTTCTATACCTATGAACCGGCCATTGATATTGAGTAGGTAGGCAGGAAGAAGAGTGTTGGCAGAAGGGAACCTTTAAGTGAATGTGGATCGACTTATTACAATATCATAGGACAGTGGACGTGTAGCTGTCACTTGACATGTATTTTTCGTATTGTAATAATTCCAACAGATTGTGTAGTACAGTTCTGGTTATACAGTATCATTTATTTTAAGAAAAGTTGGGGAAAATGAGTATAATACGAATATGTGATTAAAAATTAAAATTTTTAAATGCATATTTGCACTAAATAAATAGTTTCATACCATTATTTAAACTGATTTTCAGACTAACTGAACACAGTTCGACTCGATGTTGGCCTGATAAAAGATAAAAAATCAATGCACACTAGGCAATTTATTAAGAGAGGCTGAAAAGTTTTTCTTAGTCAACATAACACTGTCCAAGACATAAATGCACTGATAATAATCCGACAACAATTACTCTTGGCCTACCTTTTTTAGGTCAATAACCTTGTTTTCAATTCCAAAATTAGTAATGGAATGAATTTGTTCAATTTCCATGTATTTTTAACTAACAAAGACCCACTGAATTCATATCGATACGCACATCGAAACTTTTCGGATAGTAACTTAGAAGACAATAAATTTAGTATTACCATTTTCAGGAGAAATAGCGACCCAGCGATCTTCTGCCTCAAAATGTCATTTGCTCATTATGAAGCTATTATAACTTTATTGTTATAATGTTTTTTCATAATTTTAATACACCGCTGTTTGGACAGGCTGATGTCTAAATCAAGCAACCACGTGTAATAGGCATATACACTTAGAACTGTTATTATTAGAGACATTGTACCATTACTAAACATTGAACCTTATAAGGTTTTGTGCTTACACTATACAAGACACTTCACTAAATACCACTTTGAATTTCGGTACAACCAACTTTCAAAACTTGAAATAATTTTTTCACAAGTTTTCGGATTTTCATCTAAATTAATGTAAATATAATTGAAGGGTTTTTAGCAAAATCAGCCAATGTCAATGTTTACCGAATTTTAACTGGTTGGCGTGGTAACCTTATTTGTTATTGTCAGATAGTTTCTTAGTAAAATATGTCTTTGTCACATAAATATATATGTTAAAAGTATGTAATTTTAAGGTAAATGTAGTTGGAAAGAGGTCATACAATTACAAAAAGACTTTATTTTACATCATCGATGTTTTGACATATATGATGTCATCATCAGGATGCTATAAAATTACAAACAAATTAAAAAAAAAACAAAAATAATGACACATATATTATCAAAAAATAAGGCAGTACCTACCGAAAATTTGTTGTCTTTGATTGGTCTAAATGATCATATGTCAAGTAATCCATTCATTTGGAAAATTAATAAGAATATAATAGAACTTTTCTCTGGATTTTAAAGTCAGTTTGCAAATAAGTTATCAGTGACAATAATTTAATTTATGCTAGACAGGACAAAGAAATCTGTTAATAAAAACGGCAAAAAATGTGTATAAAAATTCAACTTCACGATATTGTATTTAAAATAATATCTAGTGTCAAATAAAAGAATATACTGGGTCACAATTATTACTGTTCAATTCTTTCTTCTTTTTTAAGAGATATGTGGATGACATCCTTACGTCAATACCAAAAAACAAAATTACTGAAACGTTAAATGTTTTTAACAGTTTTCACCCTAAATTAAAATTTACTGTTGAGATTGAGGAACAAGGATCTATCCCGTTTTTGGACTTGTTGGTAATAAGAACCACTAATAATAGAATTGTCACTGATTGGTATCATAAACCTACATTTTCTGAACGGTTTTTAAATTTCCATTCTGACAACTCTTTCAAACAAAAAATTAACATAATTAAAAATCTTAAAGACCGAGCTTTAAGACTGTCTCATAAACAATTTCATGAAAAAAATTTACATTGTATTAAATCATATTTAATTAAGAACAACTATCCGGTAAAAATTATAAATAAAATCCTTTACAATCACATTCACGTACAAGAAAATAAGAATGATGGAAACAATAATGCTACTAATAATAGCAAATATCATAAAGTTCCTTACATCAAAACATTATCAGAAAAAATATCTAAGGTTTTTTACAACAATGATGTTAATATCACTATTAAAAATGAGAACACTATAAAAAAGTATTTTACTAAAATAAAACAAAAAACACCTAAGGAACTGGAGAGTAATATAATCTATAGAATTCCTTGTGGCGATTGTGATAAAGTTTATATAGGGCAAACTAGTAGATATTTAAAAGACAGGTTAGCGGAACAAAAGAAATATTAGACCAAATTATATAGAATTCAATTATAATAAAACAGGTTTATCAAAACATTGTTTTAATTTTCAACATAATTTTAGTTTTGAGGAAACAGCTGTCATTGGAAGGCAACAAATACTGAAAAAGAGACTGTTTAATGAGATGTTGAAAATAAAAAGAAATCAAGACTTCGTAACTAACAAACAACAAGACATTCAATATTTAAACCATATGTATTTTAATTTAATTAAAAGAATTGAACAGTAATAATTGTGACCCAGTATATTCTTTTATTTGACACTAGATATTATTTTAAATACTATATTCGTGAAGTTGAATTTTTATACACATTTTTTGCCATTTTTATTAACAGATTTCTTTGTCCTGTCTAGCATAGATTAAATTATTGTCGCTGATAACTTATTTGTAAACTGTCTTTCTTCAGTTATACTTTAAAATCCAGAGAAAAATTCTGTTATATTCTTATTAATTTTCCAAATGAATGGATTACTTGGCATATGTTAATTTAGACCAATAAAAGACATCAAATTTTTGGTAGGTACTGCCTTATTTTTTGATAATATATGTGTTATTATTTTTGTTTTTTTTAATTTGTTTGTAATTTTGTAGCATCCTGATGATGACATCATATATGTCGAAACGTCGATGATGTAAAATAAAGTCTTTTTGTAATTGTATGACCTCTTTCCAACTACATTTACCTTAAAAATAATTAAATAAGGTCACTATCCCGGAACTATAAAAGTATTTAAGGTTTTTGAAGAACAGTCAATGTCATCGCAGAATTTATCAAAAACAACCAATGTCCACCGCTTTGGTTGTTTTTTACCAACAAATGTGGAGCAGTTTTTTTGTTCCCTATTAGGAGGCATTTGTTCCTACCAGAACTTTGCTCTTATTGAGAAAAGAAGAGAGTATGTAACCAGATTGGGATTTTTTTTACTAAAGAAACTCCACCGTTTAAAGTGGTAAATATGACTGAACTTTTTCATCATTTAAGATGCCTGCTCTTTATACTTTTTGAAAAGCCCTAGGTCTAGTTTAGATTTAAAATTGGTTTGCCTGTGGGAAAATTTTTCAGACTCTCAATATGTCAAGGTAAAAACTACATATATGATTCAAATATACTTTCCAAAATAAGAAAAAATTTGAAACATTTAAAGTCACCGAATTCAACTTAGATGAAGATGTTGACAGTGACCAATATGCTGTAAATAGTTAAACAAAAAAGGACAGTGACAGTGAATATTCAACAGTTTTTTAAAATGTTATAGGGTGCAATATATAGGGTGAGTTAGAAAGAATGTGTCAACACTAAGCTTAGCTTGACACCAAAATATTATGTTTGAGCTCATCGTGCCTTATGCGAATGTCGCTGGTTCAAGATTTAAATTTTATTCTCAAATTTCTCAATAATTTAGAAAAATTTTGATAGCATGACCGAAAATTGGTACTGTTGGGTTTCTTGGTGTGAAAATTGGGAATATTATTAGAGTACTGTGATATTTGGCTCACAGGCTCTGCGGTTCTATAATGCATCAGAATCGGTTATCGATGAAAACCATTGAAAAGTCATCAGCATAGGCTATACAAGGAATATCTTTTGCGACACTTGATATATTGCTGACATATAAAATGGATCCTATTATTGAGTCTTGGGGTACACCTATATCTGCATTTAAACAACATGATTCCATATAATCTATAGATTGTTTAGATTCATTCATTCAAGATACATACTGTTGACGGCTCCGAAGAACTATTAATTGGGTCTCCTGCAAATTTGCCTTTGTTGACTATGGCTCTTTTTACGAAAAACCCTTCAATTGAGACTTTTTTTACTATTATTAATTGTCTATATTTTGACACTTTTGGTAAAAATTCAGTTTTAGTTGTATATATTGAATTGAAATACATTCCATAGATCTATTTTAAATTGAATGTGGATGTTTTTCAATGTATTTTATATAGTATCTAATTATTTTCTATCTTCTTGGCTATTTTCTCCTCCATAGTATGGAAAAGGAGGATGGTGGCGAGGAAATGGCACATTATGATGAAAATGATTGTGTAAGTAATTTGTAATGTTTAAAACATTGACTGTATTATAGTAGTAGTAACTCATTGTCTCTTTAGATTGCACTAATTTCACAATATCAGGCTGTTGCTTTATTTTTCTGCTTTCTAATATGCTTGTGTCATTGAATACAAATGCCAGCTTTTGTTAAAGGTAAGTTATATTTATGTTATTTTTACGTTAATTATTTGTTTATTTTCCAATCTTTTAGTTGTAATTGTTTGTTAATTATTTGGCATGCTCAGTGTAGCTTTTAATTACATCACTGATATGCCTTTTGTCTAACATGCACTTACCATAACATTCATTATTGTTATTATTAGTTGTGATTTGTTGAATGTTTTTTCAAGGAAATGATAAATATCAAAATTATGAAAAAAAATTAATGCATGTTAAGAAAAAAGGAATATATGTATGTAAGAAAATAAAACAAAATTATAAATTGTTGTGCTTACCAAATGTTTCTATCTAAAAATTATGCCTGTCATAAATGTTGTTAACACAAAAGAAAAAATATAGTTTGATTGTATTTGTAAATTATTTATCTTTTATAATATAATTATATTTTTCTGATATTGAACTAAAGGCACTGCAATTTTCATAATAAACATTTTATTTTCAGATTACGTAACTGTAGCTCTTCAAGTTTGCTTTCTCACCGTGGAACATTGTTACAAAATGGTAGTGATGATGATGTAAATGAAGTTCTATAGTAATATTTATAAGTACTAAACACTTAACCTTCTAACTGTGTTCATTTTATTTATTCTATTTTTCTATTTGTACAAAATATTTATAGTTATAAATATAATATAATTTATTTTTGAAAATCGTTATTTATTTTCTACTCTCAAAAATTCGATGTGAATATTTTTTTTATGAAATAGCATTGTATTTCAACATCAAATTAGTAATTTTAATATAAAATTCTAAAAATGTTTAATATTTTTTTTAAAATTCTAATTGGAAATTAAATTCATTGTTAATTTGATCATTTTATTTTTTGTTAAAAATGAAGCAAAAACATTCAAGCAAGTAGTGTTTCAAAAAGTTTTCTTCAATCAAACAGCAAAATTGGTATAAAAATGTTTTATAAAAATGATTTATGTGGAGATATATTATGTGATTAATAAATATTAACATATTGAGAAATCAAATTTAATAAAATATGTACATAAAGTACTACAAAAAATACTGTATTATAAAAACTATATCTTCCATTTATTCTATATATCCATACAGATTATTTGTAAATGTATTTTCAATATCATTAACAGATATTTAATAATTTATTGTTTGTTCATTATAAAAATCCATTTCTCTTAGGACCGCTACAGACTATGCGTGAATTCGCGATGCGCGGTTTGTAAGGAATGTGTGCATCGTGTGTAGGGTTTTTATGAATGGATTTTTAACGAACAAAACCCTACACACTATTCACGAATTCCTCGCATATCACGAATCGCGAATTCACGCATAATCTGTAGCAGGCCTTATACAACTACATCTTAAACTTATACATATAGAATAATAATACAATTTTTAGCACGTCATTAGTGTACCATCTGGATTAGTTTTAAGTTTTGGTGAACATATCTTTTTGCTACCATTAAATATACAATGATTTGTGAATACACCACAGGTAGATGATTGTGAATAGTAAATATTTGGAGTTTTTCTGCCAGTGTAAATATTTTTTGAACCTGTTTCGGATTTTGTTACGGACACAAAATTCGGAAGCACTTTGCCGTTTTTCAGAAGATATTGGACTGGTTGGTAGGCTGGCTGATATGTATAACCCGAACCATAGCCATATTTACCATTCCGAAAATGTGTTTTTGATGCAACTGCATAAACTGGTTTCTTATATATAATTCTTCCAGATCCAGGTGATATTGTTACACTCTGTGCCTGTGAATTTTTTCCAATTGCATAAGTATTACGCCCATTTGATATAGATTTAACAGTTCCCCTAAATCCAAGGGGTATCTTATATCCAGGGGATCCGGGGATAGTTTCTCCTGGCTGTAATGTTTGACCTTCTGATGGATAGTTTCCTTTGCTTTGGTAGACACTTATATCAATATTTTCCAGTGGATCCAGTATAATATGTTGTCTTTGATTTTCAGATGACTGAGTTATAATGCTTTTTGTTAAAGGTACCTCTGTATTTTCAGCATATTCTTCTTCATTGTAGTCTTTATTATCCATATAATCTTTATTTTCTTGACTGTACTCTTCAGAATTGTTTTCATTATTTTCAATGGGATTAATAGTAGTTTCGCTTACATTTTTATTTGGTTTTTGAAATTGGGAGTTATTGGTTTTTTTCTGTGATATAGTTTGTGATTGTTCATTTATTGTCGAAAATGATGGTAAATGTACTGGTTTAAAAGGTCCAGGTCTAAAAGTTTGATTTCCCCCTACACCTGCTGCACCAGATCCAGCCTGAGCGGCGCCACTGTATTTTATTCCATATCGAAATTTACCTTGAATTTGAGTTTGAGTCATTCCAGAGTATGACCCACTTTGTGCACCAGCAGTTCCACCTCCTCTAAAGGGAGTAGTTTGATTATCTTCTTCATTTTCATCATAAGGGGAAAAGCCAATTTGTGCTTGTGACGATGTACTGCCTGGAGCATTTGCCTGTGCATCTGCCATACCTCCCTTTTCAGAGGCTTGAACGTGCGATTGAGTACCATGAGTAGAACCACTACTTTGCGCGCTTGACAGTGTATTTCCCGTTTCTGAAGATAAGACAACTTGCGCTTGCGACTGTCCCAAACCTCCCCGTCCTTGTGCAGAACTTTGAGCTCCATCTTTTCCACCAGAAACTTGGGTTTGAGCCCCTCTCTTACCGTCGTCGGAACCCGCAGACGCACTAAACGAACCTGATCCAGAATATGTACCTGACACTTGAGATTGGGCTGTACCTCCACCATATGTACCTTGCGCTTCAGCTTGGGCATGAGTACCATTATCTATTTGTTGAACGGATGTTTGCACTTGCGAGTCCGAATCGTCAGCCTCTTGCTGACCGATGTTACTAGGATATCTATATTGACTAGGTCCATATTGACCAGTTGATCCATTTTGACCAGTTTGGCCGCCGAACTGGCCGGTTCCACTAGGTCCATATTGACCGGTACCATCAGGTTGATATTGATCAGTACCGCCAGTACCATATTGATTTGTTCCTCCTGGTCCGTATTGGCCATTTCCTCCAGGTCCATATTGACCAGTTCCTCCAGGTCCATATTGACCTGTTTGTCCTGGTCCATATTGACCTGTTTGTCCTGGTCCATATTGACCGTTTCCTCCGATTCCCCCGGCTCCATATTGGCTTGTACCTCCTGGTCCATATTGGCCTGTTCCGTATTGTCCTGTTCCTCCAGTTCCATATTGACCGCCCGGTCCATATTGACTAGTTGCGCCTGGACCATATTGATTGGTTCCGCCTGGACCATACTGACTAGTTCCGCCCTGTCCATGTTGACCAGTTTGGTCTGGTCTATACTGATTAGTTCCACCTGGTCCATACTGACTGGTTCCTCCTGGTGCGTGCTGACCATTTCCTCCTATTCCTTGTTGACCAGTTCCGCTTGGTGCTTGCTGACCAGTTCCCCCTGAACCATACTGATCAGTTACACTTGGACCATATTGACCATTTCCACCAGGCCCATATTGATCGGTTCCGCCTAATGTTTGACTAGTTCCACTAGGTCCATAAGAACTAGTTCCACCAGATCCGTTTGGTCCATATTGACCATGTCCTGCAGGTCCATACTGACTAATAGTTTGTCCCGGCCCATACTGATCCGTTCCACCAGGTCCATGTTGACTGGTCCCTCCAGGAGAATACAGTCCAGCCCCGTTTGGTATATATTGGCCTGTTCCATCTGGTCCATAGTGAGTGCTTCCTCCTGGACCATACTGACTGCTTCCTGCTGGTTTATATTGGCCGGTTCCACTTGGTCCATACTGACCTGTTCCGCCTTGAGCATACTGCCCTCTACCACCTGGTCCATATTGTCCTATTCCACTTGGCCCACCTGAACCATATTGTCCAGTTCCGTACTGACCTGGGTACGTACCTGTACCAGTAGTTTCATACTGACCGGAAAATTGACCAGAAAAACGACCGGTTTGACCAAGGTTACTTTGATAGCCTCCCGATAGCTGTCCACCAAATATACCACCATTTACTCCAGGACCTACTTGCCCAGGACCTCCAGGGCTAACCTGTCCAGAACCTCCAGGCCCTACTGATCCCGATCCATTAGGGGCTACTTGTCCGGGTCCTCCAGGGCTTACTTGTCCAGGCCCTCCAGGGCTTACTTGTCCATGCCCTCCAGGACTTACTTGTCCCGGTCCTCCAGGGCTCACTTGTCCAGGTCCTCCAGGGCCTAGTTGTCCAGACCCCCAATGTCCTGTTTGTCCAGGTACTCCGGGGCCTACTTGTCCGGGCCCTCCCGGCCCTATTTGTCCGGGTCTACCAGGACCTATTTGTCCAGGTCCTCCAGGGCCAACTTGTCCAGGTCCCCCAGGACCTACTTGTCCAGGTCCCCCAGGTCCTACTTGTCCAGGGCCAACTTGTCCAGGTCCTCCAGGCCCTACTTGTCCAGGGCCAACTTGTCCGGGTCCTCCAGGGCCTATCTGTCCAGGTCCTCCAAGGCTTATTTGTCCAGGTCCTCCAGGCCCTACTTGTCCAGGGCCAACTTGTCCGGGTCCTCCAGGGCCTATTTGTCCTGGTCCTCCAGGTCCTATCTGTCCAGGTCCCCCAGGCCCTACTTGTCCAGGGCCAACTTGTCCAGGTCCTCCAGGCCCTACTTGTCCGGGTCCTATTTGTCCGGGTTCTCCAGGGCCTATCTGTCCAGGCCCTCCAGGGCTTATTTGTCCAGGTCCTCCAGGCCCTACTTGTCCAGGGCCAACTTGTCCAGGTCCTCCAGGGCTAATTTGTCCAGGTCCTCCAGGACCTATTTGTCCGTTCCATCCAGGACCTACGTGTCCTGACCAACTGGGATCTATTTGTCCGGGACCTCCAGGGCCAATCTGTCCCGGTCCTCCAGGACCAACCTGTCCCGGCCCTCCAGGGCCAACTTGTCCCGGCCCTCCAGGGCCAACCTGTCCCGGCCCTCCAGGGCCAACCTGTCCCGGCCCTCCAGGGCCAACCTGTCCCGGCCCTCCAGGGCCAACCTGTCCCGGCCGTCCAGGACCAACCTGTCCCGGCCCTCCAGGGCCAACCTGTCCCGGCCCTCCAGGGCCAACCTGTCCCGGCCCTCCAGGGCCAACCTGTCCCGGACCTCCCGGGCCTGGACGACGCTGGATATCAGCTGGATATTTTTTATCTGGTCCATAACCAAATTCTATAACTTGTTCTTGGTCTGTCGCGCCCGGTTGATCAAATCCGTGGTCGTAACAGCCGTCGCATCCTATAGGAATACTTTGACTCTGAGCTTGCCCCATTCCATTATTGCCACCTAAAAATTTAATCAAATCTTTACTTTCAAATATTACACATTTAGTTCGTATCAATTGAATTTTTGTTTGTTTATTATTTATTTTTCTTACTTCTGCGTCTTCTAGGTTTGCAAGGAAATTTTATTTATGTAAAGTAGTCTAATTCGTATAAGTATATACAGGGTGTCCTTATTATACTTCAACAAAACTGTAGCGTGAGTTAGTATTAAAAAAATTGTGGGAGTAGTACGTATAACATTTTTCATTTTAAAATCGCAGTTCTAAGATACAGGGTGTTAAAGTTACATTTAAGATGATTTTTTTAATTATTAAATCGGCTAAAAATAACATTTTCAAAATTTGTAGACAAGTAAATGTCAACCGCATGTTAAAAAAACGTTTTACAAACATCAGGGACATGTGTGCGAGCATTTGGAGGGCTCTAATTTAGAAAATAAAAAAATGTGTTAAGCCAAAATGTCAAATCTTCTAATGGACCTCAAATACTAATACAAAAATAAGGCATACTAATTGAAATTCTATAGAATGTACAGGTATTTCATGTAATGTAAAAGGTGCCCATTAGAATCTCGGAAACTATTCCGAATACTTCCGGAGATATTTGGAAAAAAGGAAATTCTGAAAATTCGATTTTATTTTTTTGTTGACTTTATTTGAAGAAATTTTGAAAAACTAATTGAACTTTCTCGTTGCCAACAAACGATTTTTCTACAAACATTATCAGTTTTTCAGTTCGCATTATCATCGGGCAAATGGAATAAATATTGCATTGTGCCATTATGTATACTTCAAACTAACTAAGCAACATAATTATTACGAAGTTTTAGTTTTAGATTTTTTTTTAATAATGTAAGGTACACTTTTGTAGTCTTCTATACGCCACCAAATTCTAGTAGTGAACATTATGCTAATTTATTTAAAGAGAACAATATTAGTCATACAAATAATTATACAAGGTGGTCCTTTATGAATGCGCCATAGACTAACTGTTGATTCTAGATATTAAAATAGACCGCGATTGTCTGGATGTTAATATTAAAAAAGATACAGGGTGTAGACGTGAAAATTTTCAAATTGATTTTTCTCAATATTTCAAAAAGTTTTTTTCTTTGAAATTCTGTACAGGGAGGATTTTTTGAAAGGCATTTCATATCGTATGCTTTGTGACGAAATAGGATTTATTCCAGAGAATACGATCAAAATTAGAGAAATATTATTTTTTTGCTGTTGAAATAGTGCAGTTTGTCAGCAGCAACCGTCATGAAAAAATTGGAAATATTAAATGTTAAATTGAAATCATTTGTGAGTAATATAAATAAAATAAAGGGTCCAATAACAGTACTGATAGGCACATTTGTAGAATAAGATCTAATAATATCAGCCGTTTTATGTTTGCTAAATACCATAGCGTACTAAATCTTTTGATAACATATATTATGTTTTACACAGTTAAATGCTTTTGACAAACCAATAACTTTGTGTCCACGGCCTAAATTTTATAATCAAATTGTATTATGATACCTATCTGAAACCCATACCAATTTGGAGCCAAAACTTCGCTTCCTTCCAAAAACGTTAATATTAATTTTTGTAATAATAATTTAATACTAATGAAATACCGCATTATCAGTAATTTTAGTACTTGTTTTTAATTGTTTGTTATTTTATAAAATCAGGACAAAGAAAATATTTGCTATCTAGTCTTCTTCTTTACAGTAAAGATTGTGTTACTCTAATTGACTTTTTATAACCATCATCACCAAGCTAGTCACAGTTAGGTATTTATAAAATACATCGTAAGGTGTCTTTTTACAGTAATAACGCTATATTTCATAAATATTAAATAGGTATATACGGGTTGGTTCGTAGTTATATGTCGCAAAGCCTACTACGGTAATGGCTATAGAAAATAGTGAACAATTTCTTAATAAAGTTTCGGTCAGTGGGGTCTATTTACGGAAGTTCTAAAATAAAATTAGCGAAACGGGTCGAAATAAAAATTAGCCATCTACTAGATGGTCTGGTAGATGTTGTTAGGGCCATGATTTAGTTGCATTACTAAAAAACTAAATTAAGTGGCAGGCATGGACGTCGTTACAAAATTTTTTAAGGAGGAGCAAATGCAGAAAAATATTAAACCGGAAAGAAAGAAATATGTATTTTAATAAAGATATAAGGGTTAACTATGAATATGTACAAAAATTTTAACCATAGATCCATAGATCAAGTTTACATCTGTCAATGCGGTAGTCTTTTTGCAGTTTCTAAATGCAGAAACGACAAAAATTTACATTTTTATTAGTAATATTATCTGATAGTAACAGTTAATCCAGATAGCTCTAGTATTTTGCAATCGTTTTTCATTATTTTGTTACAAACTGGCAAAACTACATTTTCACTTATTACAACCACTCACTACCGATAAAACACACTACAGTTAGATAAAATGCCTATTTATTATAAGAAAATTGAACGAAAGGAATGTGTAGGTATTAATAGATAATAGAAAACATTTAATGCACCCGCGGCAGTTTTGTCCCATAACCTAGAAAAACAAACCGGCGAACTATATTGTGGGAAAATATCTGTACTCGACACATATTCCTTTATTTAATAACTATAAAACGTAAAAAATTAAAATGGGCACTAAAAATTAAAGTTCACAAAACTACAATGTAAACACAGGAATGGAATTATGACAGTGAATTTTACCGTTGCTTGCTGGTTGCCTACTCTGATTCTGTAAACGTGCGGCGGACCGGTCGCATAGAAGGCGTTAAATAAGGATTTAATATAATACCGAAAAAAATGTTTTTACGCTTTATAAGTAAGATTGGAATTTTTTTGAAGGGCGATTCCGTTAATTCTTGATTTTATCTATTCCCACTTAAAATATTTGTACTTAGTCATAGTTAACCCTGTATAAGGTTCATATAATTTTTAAGCATCCTATCTTCAAAAGCTTAACAACAAAATATTATAGGTACTATAACATAAACAAATAAAATACTCGGCAGAGTATGATGTCAGAAGTAGTATTTCTGCTCTAAATAGTCAATTTGAATAGTAACGCATGCGCGCAACATACTACATTAAGAACGGCTCGAGGTTATGAAGCTTATGCTTGAAACCTGCAGGCTTGTATTTAGCATTTTTTGAGCTTGGCGCTCACTCAGTGCGTATTACGTATTTGAAAGAAAAAACAGAACGCACAACGCATGAATGTTGTGTACCTAAGGTATAAGTCTGAAAATTAGTTAATTTTATTTTTTTGACAAGACAGGCTTTTTTGCAAGGGGGGCAATTGCCCCCTCTTGCCTCCCCCTAACAACGCCCTTGGTGGCGGAGATATAGGGATAAACATATCATTTCTACGTTAAAAAACTAACAAATCGGCGTTTTTTTAATTGACCTGTATATTTTGAAAAATAATCGTCTTTAATCTACAACAAAGGTCTATTGTAAACTTTTAATAGGAGGTCGGGTTTTCGAGAATGCCTATGTAAAAATTCGAATTTTACTTTAGAACTTTTCAGGGCCATACCTATCCCATAAATAAGCCCCACGGATCGAAAATTTATTAAGAATATGTTTACCAGTTTATCATTCTCTACAAAAAGTTTTCAAGCTGGAAAGTACGATTCGATTAATCTAACAACACATATTAGTAATCATTGTATATTTTTACTGTATGCTGAAGAGATAGCATTTTTTGGAATAATATTCATATGAAAACCCTATGTATTTTCAAAATTAATATCACATCTCAGCTCGACGGTAATAATGGGTATCAGCGTGCAAAATGCAGGAATATCAATATAACTTCAAGAAGTTTCAAATACCGCTAAAGTTTATTCCAGCTGCGAAGCCGGTTAAGTATGCCGTGCCTTTGAAATACTACGGGATAAATCGAATCTACATTCTGGAATTGTGCAGAAAATTGGAGACATTACCGACGTTTCGAAGGTGTTTCATTGGGAAATCTACATACATTAATCGTGAATACAGGACATCTAGGAGACCTCAAAAAACTGTTGTCTGGTTTATAGTCCATTCAAAAGTTACATTTGGGGTTGCATTTTTTAGAGGGCGCAATTTTATTGTTTAGATGTGAGGGGAGGGGGGTCAAAAAAGCTTATCTTGAAGTTTGTGGGTCACAACCCTCCAACTTCGGCCGCCATCTTGGAAAAGGGGGTTAAATTGTTTTTAGCATTTATCAGGTAAACTATTGGTCATACAAAATTTTTTTAAAAACATTTTTTTATTGCAAATTGAATCCTCTACAATTTTAGTCGAGTTACTTTTTGTTGTAAAATTAAAAATAACAAAAATATTAAAGAAAAACAATCAAAATTTTTGGACAAATTTTCTTTTAGACGCCATAATTTATTTATTTTTTTTATTAAAAAAAAAATGACACAGCATTTTTGTAGAGTGGTTCTCAACGAAGAATTTTTATTACATACTTTTTTTATTATATTCATTAGTTTGGGTTTTACAGCGCTGTGAAGTGAACACTAATTTTCCCTATAGTCCATTCAAAAGTTACATTTGGGGTTGCATTTTTTAGAGGACGCAATTTTATTGTTTAGATATGAGGGGGGGGGGGGTCAAAAAAAGCTTAACTTGAAGCTTGTGGGGTCACAACCCTCCAACTTCGGCCGTCATCTTGGAAAAAGGGGATTAAATTGTTTTTAGCATTTATCAGGTAAACTATTGGTCATACAAAATTTTTTTTAAAACATTTTTTTATTGCAAATTGAATCCTCTACAATTTTAGTCGAGTTACTTTTTGTTGTAAAATTAAAAATAACAAAAATATGAAAGAAAAACATCAAAATTTTTGGACAAATTTTCTTTTAGACGCCATAATTTGTTTATTTTTTTTATTTAAAAAAAAAATGACAGAGCATTTTTGTAGAGTGGTTCTCAACGAAGAATTTTTATTACATACTTTTTTTATTATATTAATTAGTTTGGGTTTTACAGCGCTGTGAAGTGAACACTAATTTTCCCTATAGTCCATTCAAAAGTTACATTTGGGGTTGCATTTTTTAGAGGACGCAATTTTATTGTTTAGATGTGAGGGGGGGGGGTCAAAAAAAGCTTAACTTGAAGCTTGTGGGGTCACAACCCTCCAACTTCGGCCGTCATCTTGGAAAAAGGGGATTAAATTGTTTTTAGCATTTATCAGGTAAACTATTGGTCATACAAAAATTTTTTAAAAAAATTGGCCGCACAAACTTCAAGTTAAGCTTTTTTTGACCCCCTCCCCTCACATCTAAACAATAAAATTGCGTCCTCTAAAAAATGCACGCTAAGGCCAAAATAATGTAACATTTCAATGGAATTAACCATTGTCATTAACGACGTACAGGGCGTTCTTTAACTTGCAGTAAAAGGCGCACCACTCTGTATAATGAAGTGAAATTTGGTATAGGTATTCTACTTACTTCACTCAATCCGCTTAAGTGATAAGCGAAACAGAAATGCAGGTCTGGTAGTATAATTTTTTTATTTTGTTTATTCGCAAAAGCAACACCCTGTATGTAGGATTTTAAAAAATCTGTTCAAGCATTTGAGTAGAGCAGAAATAGAATTTATGGTAAATTTGCTGTAGTTGCGCATTTAAGTCTTCTTGTTTAATTTTCTGGTCAAGCTTTGAGTATTGATGTGTAGAAATAATAATACTAATAAAAGTGTAAATTTGAATGGTTTATGGTTTTTATAAATTGTCTAATTCAGTCATTCATACATACATTTCCCAATGAAACATCCTGTATATGAGGTATTAGGGATCAGAATGGGTCAGTTTCGTTTAGAGTCGTTGTTATATTGATGCCGATTAAGTTAATAGATTTTGATAATTTGAATAGTGATTAATTTGATGTATTTTGCAATTGTGTAGGTTATGAACGTACAGGGTGATTAATAAAACCTGTAAAAGTTAATCTGTAAATAATATATTAAGATGATGTTGCAGACTGGAATTTTCAACTTATAAAGTGTTAGTGGAGGTTTTATATTGAAAAATATTGAAAATGTCAGTTTATATTGAATTTCAACCTAAATAAATAGTGAAAATAGTAATGTAGTAGTCATTGTGATTGATCATGCAGTGGTAGTTAAACTATATTTTTGTTTCTCTAAAAATAGAAGAAAAAACTTCTATATTAACTCATTTGTACAGTCAAAAAAAAGCTTAAAAGCATTGAAAAGTGGCGTTTTATTAGTGGTAATGTTTTTGTAAAAATTATGTTAATAAGAATGCATCTAAACTAGGCAGTAAGTTTTTAGGAAAAGCTAGGGTAGAAATAATATAAGGGTGAATTTGCTTATTTATTCGAAATGTGAAATTGTTATATGAAATACCACCTTTTAAATTGGACGAAAAGTATGGGATATCAATATGTGTCACTTGCTATGAATCACCCTGTATATGAAACATCTATTTCCAGGACACCCTCTATACATCTTGAACAACTGAGGCTTTGTTTGAATCATACTCATATGTAAAATACCGGACCTTAAAACATTGTGCGTCAGCTTAATAATTAAGCCTTGAAATTCTCTCTTTCTCGAATTGAAAAAATACATTATTTAATAGTTTGATTTACTATTATAACAGTATAAAGTCATCTACAAATCTTTATCGCGGAATTATTCAATATGACAATGCAGCCAAATATTTATGAATTACTTACTAACAGCTGCTTTAGAACCTTCGAAATTAGATTCTGCTTGTGCCACTCCCGGCTGATCGGATCTCCCGAAATTTAAATACTGAGACTGAGTTTGGCCTCTGACCCGTCCCTTAAGATAATATCTCGTAGATCGTTTTTTACGTATCTTCTTTGAAGCCAAATCATTGAAATAAGAATTGTCGTCATTGTAACCTTCGTTGGTGTCCTCTTTTATTAGATATGTTGGAAATCCTCTGCAAAATTCTGTTATTCTTTGTCCTGCCAAACGCCATGTCTGAAAAGGAAAGTGGTCTCAGTTTCAGTTAGTAAAGAATATAGAATTGAAAGAAAGTATTTTTTCTGTTTTTTTGTTGTCGCAGTGTTCAGGCCCAGCATTGAGTAGCCGGTGATCACTAGATGTAGGCACGTGCTATGTCTTGCGTACGCATGTCTTCTATCGATTATGACAGAATACTAACCACCAGGATTGATCATCGGTTGCCTCACTCGCCGCCCTTTTCGCACAAGGGTGTATCTCAGTTTTTATCTAAATTGATATTTTTATCTGTTTAGTTTATTTAGTTTTCTCCTCTGAAAATCAGCGCAAGAGGTATTTTGATGTAATCGTATCTTGAGCAGTATAAATATCTAACACAAAGACAATCAGCCCAAGTATGTATCCCATTTTAGTCATACTATCATTTATATTATTTAAATTTTTTTAGCATGTATCACCCTGTAACTATTAAGAAATAACGGCGATGTTCTACATAACATGTCAGAAATAACATCGCCGTTATTTCTTAACAGTTACAGGGTGATACATACTACAAAAATTTAAGGTGATGAAATATAACATTTAATCTTGAAATAACGTAATAGCATATTATGCAACGATCATGTAATCTCGCATAAACCATACGAAACTCGCCTTCGGCTCGTTTCGTATCCCGGTTAATGCTCGTGTATTAATAACCATTACATGAGACTTGCAAATGCTATTTTTTTTACACCCGATAAATAATCAAAAACCATAAATTTTATATTTTTATTGAACACAATAGGTAACAGTAATTATTCGTATGAACTGTATTTTCTGCTTTCTCCGATATGTGTGGAGGAGTCGATGGTAATTCTTCTATATCGCTGATATCAGACATTTTGATAAATTATCGAAGCTTAGCTAGGTATCTACGAAAATTTAATACGTACTGATTTTGACATCTAAAATAATTACATAAGAACCTAGGATAAACATCAAATGCACAGCATGCTTGATTGAAAAATTATGGGTTTCTATTGTTTAAAGATCTGTATCGTAATGAAAAATCTGTATCGTAATGAAAAATCTGTATCGTAATGGGTATCATTATGAAACGGATTATGGGCATATAAGTGCATTATTATAATACGGGTGTAGAAAAATGTTATTATGATTAAAATGGGATACGGATTTGGTCTGAATATATCGACACACACCAGTTGTTGTTGATAATGTTTTTAAAAAGTATAGTATAACTATTACAGTAAAACTCTCTTTAACTATCATCCGATAATGGTAAGTTCTTTCACAGTACCTACCTTCTCTCAATGTTATTGCAAAATGTATATAAGACTTTACAAGTATCTCATGAAAAATTGAGATACGTCCTTACGAAAGGAGGGCGATGGGTTATGGCATACGGATCAGAGCTAACAAGCTTGAAACCGATATATGTCTGGTAGCACTGCTGACGACTAACCGTGACTATTTGCTTATTGTTTTTCAGGTGCAATTTAATGTTTGTTGGGACATTAGCTGGCAGAGTACTTAGTTGTTTGCTGAAAGTTTGCTTTTACAAGTAAATTTTTAGTAACTGGAAGCTATATAATATTGTAGATTTTCCAATATTATGGCATTACAAGATGAGTAGTTTATATAATATTTCTATCATTAATGTTGTGATTCCGATACACAGTATGTTAAAGTTGTTACTTGTAAAAGGGTTTTTCATAATTACCTTTAAATAGGTTAAATATTAAGAAAAACGTGGAAACGGTGCATCTCATGGCGTGGATGTGAACAGTTTGAGGGGTTTAATTGAAGGAAAATATTTTTAAAATCAAAATATCTTATAAATTTAAGGGTTTTGCAAACCCTAATTGATAATACAAAAAGTATACTTATTGAAAATCGATAGAACGTACATGTTTCGAAAAATATGAAGGTAAAGCCCTTTGCTCGCTTAAAAATGGTCGAAGAAAATTAAAAATGAAAGTACATAGGTAACCTAACTATAGATTCAGTATAATTTCACCGCACACATTTTCATTGTCCCAAGATATCAAAACAATTCTATTAATTTTTGAATATTCCGCTCTCTAGGAGCAACGTCAAAATAAGCTTCAAAGTCGTAATTCTCACACCAAAAAACCAATTTTCAGAGAGATTTCAAAATAACATTTAAACTTTGAACACCCTGTATTTCCTAAACCAGCGACATTCGTATAAGGCATGATGAGCTCAAACATAATATTCTGGTGTCTAGTATCTACAGTATAGTGTTGACCCATTCTTTCTGACCAATTAATTTAAACTCCTATGAACACTATATACTGACATTATACCAAAAATTCATTCCAGCCATTTTAATATTTTGCGACAATATTTGTTTTCTCAAATTATACCGAATTTGTAACATACTTTTTTATGTCAATATTTTCAAAGTTACTTATACCGGTTAGTCAAATAATTTTATCATATATTAACTCGAAAAACTTCTTTACTATAAATTACTTGTAATATTTTTTATATTTACTTATTTTATAGCACATTATGATGGCTAACAAATGTCAACAAAACACTTCCTTCTGCTAATACAGGGTGTTTTAGAAAAATGACATTTGATAAACACTATAATCCACTACTGAAAATTAGTATCTGGGTCTTCACTTACAACCGGTTCAGTGGTGTCATATGATGTGAAAAAATGTCCTCATTTCTTAAATAATAATAATAATAATAATAATATCAAACTGAAACAGAATATAATAATTTTTATTTTAACTAAAATCTGACACGAATATTTTCTTGCAAGTTTTACCATTTATTAATATAATATGGTATACTTTGGGTTTGCGCTATTTGAATGCCCATATGCGAATAGATATTACTTACAAGGGGTATGTTCCCTCAAATTGAAATTATAGCCAGTAGCGTTTATTGTTCAATTTTGACACGGTCTGTCTCAGACGAGAACTACTTTTTTTATTTGTAAATTTATGAGAAAATATTAATTTAATCTAAACATGTTACTGTTTTCTAAATTTTATTTACAAGGAAGGTCTTTTAAACTATAACAAAATTTAAATGACGACACTAATAGATACTAGATCCATTAAGCTCGAAAAATTCTTATGTGTAGTCCGAATTCAAAAGTGTTATAGAAGAGAGAATTGTAAGACAAGACAAAATTTAAAAAGAAGTCTTGCAAATACAAGGTGTCTCTAAAAGGTCTGTACAAAACACTAGCACGAATGCCTGAGGCTAACTTATGAGGATCTAGCCCAATTTACCCTAGTCCAAAAATTGATAGTTTCTCAAATACGGAAAGTCGAAGTTATTGTTTTTTTAAACTTTTTTGTAAATATTTATCTTAATAATAGCATGGTTCGCACTAAATTTGCCACCTAAGGGCGCCGTATTCTGAAATAGTGTTTTCTACAAATACAAGTAATTTTAGACATTTAAGAACTGAATAATATAGACTTTAGTAATTAACAAGAATTATCTCATGCCACCTGCGAATATTCAAAGGTACCGAAGTAAAATCAATATATAACGTCAGAAAGCGATCTATCCAACAAACTTTTAGGTACTGAAATCTTTCATAATACGTGTTTTTTTAAATTCAACTATAGATGTAAACATTGTTATAACATAAACTTACATAGTTCTGCATATAAGATTGTTCATTTTTGTTTATAAGTATGCGAAAATAATTGTTAAAATGTGGGGTTAGAATAGCGAAATAATGTGTGTCATACAAATGCATTTTAAAAGTTATTATTTTATTTGAGGAGAGTTTAAATAGTAAAAGTGTATAAACGAAACATCAATAATTTTATTTTTGATATTACTTTTGCTCTACGTGTTATATTCTTCGAAATTTCAGTACCTAAAAAACACCACAAATTTGGTCATTTTACGGCGAGAAATACGGCCACCTTTTAGGATGAGAATCGACATCTGATCACAGTTTTGATGTACACTGCATGGGGCGCCATCAGCAGCACTCCATCTACATAAAGCTTTATAACTTTTCTTCTACCTTGGTATATTAACTTTCGAGTTAAAAATTCTTGTTCCTTGTCATTAGTTACAAAAGAGTAATGTCAATTGATTCAATATCACATTTTTTTCCTTGAATTTTAAGATTTATCATTTAATTCTTAAATTGTTCGTTATGGCCTTACACCTACTACGCATAAATGACCGATATGATATTAGATTACGATTACGGTTATCACCAACGAAATGGTCGGCAGTTGGTGGCAATTGTAAATAGACGCATATCAAACCACTAAACATTTGCCGCTGTTGACAAACATATTCGAGCAACCGATAATTTTGCTCCTGCAACGGTTGATTATGAATGTTGAGGAAGAAACTTTAGAACAAGTTGAAGAATATCCGCCAGACATCTATGTTTGGAAATTTGTCAGATCGAATCGTTTGAGAATACTTTTTTATAACTAATTACGATACTACTGATTGTTGCTAGGTTTTTTCAAAAGTTTTGTAATGTATTAATATTTTGCATATTTGAATGCAAACGAAAAAGTTGCTTCCAAATACGAATAGAAAATAGTGTAGTGTCATTTAAAAAAACACGTCATGTTACTATAGTCTGTTTAGAAATGAAAGAGAGTAATAAAAGCTTATTATGTATGCAAATCGTAAATAAATGTAGTACTGGTGCTTATATGCAATATTTTTATATTATGTATTATCGGTGTAGATGAGGTGTACTTTTAAAAAACTTTGTGTGACCGAGTTGTACTACATTGTAGCAGATAGCTAAAATTTAATCCCCGACAATCCGTCTTTGTCTATGCCGCTTTAATTTCTCGGTCCATTTCTCTTATAAGTAAACAATATAAAAACAGCATTTCAAAACATGAGGCTACTTTAAGCATCATAACCGGGTTAAGAGGGTTTTTAGTAATTCAAATAAAATTATTCAATATTATTATCAAAATATTTATTTAAATTTAATGAATAGACTTTTATTCCACACAAAAATATATGTATTTTGAAAATTCAAATTATGGTGAGTAAATGTAGTGTTGTATAAATGTACAATAAAGAAAATAAAAAAGTAGGTATATTAAAATTCATCCTCTGAATATTCTGATGAATTCTCTTCGTCTCCCAGATTGATAACGATAGGTTCCACAGTAACGTCGATTAAATTATGGAATTCCCACATTTTCTCCTCTTCTTTTTGTACATGATGTATACATCTTTGCCAGTTATCTGCAGTTACTCGTTCCAAGGAATTTTTTAACAAAATTTTCACGTCACTTAATTTAAACGTCGTATTATTTCGCGCTACGTCTCCTTTTACCTGCGCCCAGATTAATTCGATTGGGTTAAGTTCACAGTGATAAAGTGGTAACCGTAGTACCGTTATTTGACGATTTGTTGCCATTTCATCGATAACATATTTTTTCTGATCTTTATTAACATTGATAAGTGTCAAAAGGTTCTTTTTCACCATATTTGTTTCAAAATAAATCTTTTTTCCGGATAACTATTGAATTATATCGGCTTTCCTCCAAGCAGTCGTAGGCATCCGCACGGTCTGTCGTGAATGGTAACTGGCATAGATTATAAATGTTTGTCGAAAACTGTTTACATTTTTACTTTGCCATACTTTTGTTACAGTATATCCCTCGTTGACCCAAGTTTCGTCTAGATAATAAATGTTCTTCCCTTCGTCACGGAATTTTCTAATTGATCTTAAGTAGGATCTGCGCCAACAAATAATTTCATCTTTATCGATAAGAACTGACTTCCTGTTCTGCTTTTCCCAGCAAAAATTCAACTCTCGTAAGACGGCCCATAATTCGCTTCTACTGATTTTTGGCAAATCGTTGTCCTCTGAAAGTTCAATTTAAATTTTCTTTAGCGTTGATATTTCTTTTTTATAATAAAATGAGTGTACTTTTCTGCAAATGACATTTTTGAAGAAATCATCTATAACGACTTTTGACCTATCTGTAGATGATTTTGGGGGATTTACAGTATCTTGTTCATTTTTTGTTTCCTTTACAAGTCTGTAGATAGTCGATTTTCCAATCCCTGTCATTTTGGAACACTTTTCCACGATGTCGTCAACACTGTTGGTAGGATTTTGGTGTTTCAATGCATTAAATACATTTAATATAATAATCTTCTCATTCTGAGACAGCGCACATCTTTTCACGCGCTTAGCAGGTACGTAATCTGATAAGCTCGGCATTTTACTCAAACAATATTATATCCACTGGCACAATAGTCACTAAACACAAGTCGAATTTTACTCTACTGCACTAGCACGTCTTCGTATATTCAGCTCTAACACTGGATTGATCTGTCACAATACACTGGCTCCTGCCGTATGATGTATCCAGTAAAATATACTAATGTACACCCATTACCTGTTAGCATTACTGTTACCCGATAATTACCTGAAACGAAATATTACCACGCCCATGACCGGTTCTTATCTCGGGGTTTTATAACTCTTTTTCATTTCCAAACAGACTATAGCTCCGAAACAAATTCAAAAGATGGAAACTTAACAAAAAACTTGTATCTGAATATTTTTTATGCAAAGCGTTTTTTAAAGTTATAACTCCATATACAAGGTGTCCCAAAATTAGCCTGCCAAAAATTAACTGGGGATTCTACTATAAAAGAAATAAGAAAAAAGTTATCCGTCCGTAGACGCTCCTTAAATGAGGATCTCAAAATTTGATTTTTCCCAAATATTTCCAAGGAGGATGATGATAAAAGTAATCAAATTTGAAACTGAGAATCGCATTTAGATTGCGAATCTAATGTTCTGAAAATAATTCCTCATAATTGGTCATAAGCGTGCCAAACTGGGGGGTCAGTGGGTAAATATTGCTCTAACTTTCTTGTATCTCAAGATTTTCGTCGTCAGTAGGCACATATTAAAGTTGTTATTCAAGCGTTTTACCATATTAAAGTACTTATAAAATGCATATCAGTAATGCAATTATTTGTAAATTTTTGAATTTTAATATAGCCTAACATGGTACTTTAAAAAAATGTGTCAAATAAGCTGGCAAACTGACATATAAGTTTTCAAAGCCTACTAGACACAATTTGACGCATGTCACAAAATGTTTAAATTAATATTACTCGTAAATGGAATAATGTATCGAAGTAAAACATGAGTACCTTTTTCTTGTAAAATTGTTCAACATTTTTCATATTTTCATGGCAAAAAACTCGAGACATGAGAAAGTTAGAGCAATATTTATCCAATAACCCAGTTTGGCACGCCTATGACTAATTATGGTATTGTTTTTAGCATATTAAATTTGCAATCTAATTACAATTCTCGATTTTAAATTTGATTACTTTATCTCGATCTATTTTAAAGAGCAATAGCTCCGTTAGGAGGCGTTTACGGAACTATGTTTACATAACTTTTTTTCTTATTTTTGATCGTAGAATCCAGAGTTAATTTTTGGCAGGCTAATTTTGGGACACTGTATTTAGTTATAAATTTAATGAATAGCATATATCAAATCAAACTGATTTATTACGTTTAAATTTGGTACTGATGTCTGCAACATATTGACTGATGGTCACTTGACAATTTTAAAATGAAAAAAATCTAGGTAAAATAATGAGAGCAAAATCTTACCTGTCGCTTTGACAGTAGCTTGTCGGATACTGGCAAGCTCTTAGAAATACTATCCTTAGTGTCATTATTAGATATCCATTTGTTAATATGACTTGTGCCTTCGTTGAGGATCTCCAGAATACATTTGGAACCGATAAGGTCCTTGAATGCTACAACATGCTTAAACAAATATTTACTCTAATAATATATAAATCAGTCAACTTTTAACTTACTGTTTGATAATCGTAAAGTATTCTGGACTTGACCACTACTGCAACTTCAGCGTCACTGTTCTTCGTGTTGTGATCCTGGATAACGAGAAAATATTTTTTAATTAGTTTAAAGGAAAGATATTCAAATAAAACGGGAAAATATAACTCCTATACTGAAAGATATTCAAATAAAACGGGAAAATATAACTCCTATACTGTTATCTATAACTAACGACATTGAACCAAAATCAATATATAATTCATTCACAATTTCATCATTATCCCAAAAGGTGTTAATTGTGTATATTTTTGGTATATCTACATTTTTGGAGCAGAGTAAAAACTTGTATAACTGTTTCTTTAACAAAACAAACTTTGTTATTTTTATAGCAATATTTTTTTGTTCTAGAATCTCTTTTCATGAAAATGGTTATTAGCATGTTGACCTTTTAAAATTAAGTGCTTAGTTCCTAAAAACAAAGGAAATAAATAATCTTACAGAGTTATGTGTAAATAGAAGATTATGGAAGTGGTGAAATGTGGAACATGACTGTTTCAGTGAACCGTTTACTCCAAACAAAAAACATGGCATTTGATAAGATATTTTTACATCTAAAATAGAGAGACTATTAATCTCTAATAATTGTCAGAGATGTAACTATCCACAAACAACACTAATAGATAATGAATTTCTATGACTTAATGTTTCTGTAAGAATTAGGTATAAAACTAATGTTTACATTCACGGCCAAACTCAGAGGAATTATTGTATACTTAAAGCATACAGGGCGGTCCTTGAGTAATTGCTAATGAAGACATACTAGATTTTTTAACTTCAAAATATTAGAGGGGGCCACATCTGCCATATTTGTGACGTAGATATGAGCGTAACTTTTTTGGATCTAACGTTATCACGTTTTTTATTAAAAAATATTAAACCTACATTGTTTGTGAGGAAAAAACGTATACTTGTCATTAATCTTAGAAATTAACCATTTCTGAGATAATAGCTTTTCAACAATCAGCTACATAGTTTGTTGTGCAATATTTTAATAATGGCACCAATTTATGTTAAAGTTAGTAAGTATTTCTAAATGTATTTATCCAGTTTTGCTTAAAATCAATTACAGAATCGAAAAATTCTGAGACACAACAATTTTTCATTTTCAGATATGAGAGATATGATTATTTGTTGGCAATTAAATTTCAATGGACGTGATGACATTGCGGATTATCCACAAACTAATTCCGGACGACTATCTGGAACTGCAAGAATCAGTATGACTTCCATTTTAAAAACGTTGCATGTTGAAAAGTACTACCCATACCATTAAACACCAATGCAAATTTTATTGCTTGTCGATCTATCTTCAGCATAGCCAATTTCTAAAGGAATTTTGGCACCTACTACGTTCAAATATTGTACAATGAACTATGCAGCTGATTGTTGAAAAGCCATTTTCTCGAAAATTGACAATTTCTGAGATTAATGACAAGTATACCTTTATTCCTCAAATATAATGTAGGTTTAAGAATTTTTAATAAAAAACGTTATAGCCTTAGAATAAAAAAATACGCTCACATTTACGTCACAAATATGGGGGACGTGGCGTCCTCTAGGAGATACGTCGAAATATACAACAGATTATGATTTTTCATATCCAAAAACATCTATTCTCAAATTTTTAAGTTGATAATTCAAAATTATTACAAAAAATTATTTCTTAAATTCCAATTTTAGTACCCTGTATCTTTTTTATTATCAACATTTTATTAAGGCAAGTTGACTGAATATTTTGAAATGAAAAATCTAACATGTCTCCATGGGCTATTACTTATGGACCACCCTGTATAAAGTGTAACATTTTTCCTATACACTCAGAATTAGAAAAAATTTACTGGTTTTCATCTGTCAAAAACTACGATATTGTACATAATCTTATCTGTGGAAACTTTCATTCGAAGCTGTTTTGTATTTCGAGCTTTTAAATACACTGTTCATGAATAAAAGTTCATATCGTCAGCAGGAGGTCATACGAGAAAATCACTCTCTTCTACGAGCGTGTCTGAAGGTTTACTTCCCACGTGCATTTTGTTTTAGAAAGCTTAAATATTTGGAAAAAGCATAATATTTATTTAATTTATTTTTCTAGATATAACATGGCTATTTAGATAGGTACATCTGCATTAAAGCTATGCCAAACATTTTTATCTGTTTAAGCAATTATTATGCATGTTTTAATTATTCAGTTTATTATATAAATTTTAATATGTTTTCAATGTCATCGGTTTAATATCTTTTAAAAATTACATCGCGCCAACAATCAAACCAAGTTTTTGTCATAATATCAACTGATTTATGATTAATTAGCCTGTCATACGTTTGACAAACGGCTCTCATACGTTTAACAAAGTACAATGCAGTTACAAAAAAAAAAAAAAAATATGTGCTAATGAAGAAGAAATAATATTACAATGAATTCTTCTGACGAAGAACTTTCAATAGCAATATTAGAAACTTCTGGTAAGGCGAATTTGGATTTATTACTCCATAAATCAAAAGAAATACAAGCTCGTGTAACGAAAAAAGGAGTGAAAAGTTTCAAAGAAGTGTTTTTAGTCTATTTTGCCGTCCAAAAAAAGAGTGTAAAATATTTCAGGAAGTAACGGTATGAATCAAAATAAGCAGAAAAGTCTTAATAAACATGGGTCCGCAAAGTAACGGTTGCGGAGATATGGACCACTATTCGTTTTTCAAACATTTTAATTTATTAGGAATAAACCGACAAAGGAAACTTTTAACAAACAAAAAACAAAGTTACGGAAGATGTTCAAAGTGCCCTCCGTCCATTTCCAAGCAGGTACGACATCTTCGTCTCAACGATACTCGAACTCTTTCGAAAACACCCTCCTTGGTTTGGATTTATTGACACATTTGATTAATCCGTAGCTGCAGCTCTTCCAGGCTATTTACAGGAGTACCATACACTAATGTCTTCAAATATCCCCAAACAAAGAAATCTAGAGGGTTCAGATCAGGCGATCTTGGAGGCCATAAAACAGGTCGGGCCCTTCCTACCCATCTATGTGAAAAAGTTTGGTGTAAATGCTCTCTAACGGCAATGAGCTGGAGGACCATCATGCTGGAACCACATTTGTTGCCTCTGATTCAAAGAAATGTCTTCCAAGAGCTCATACAGTGTGTTCTGCAGAAAGTTGAGGTAAGCAGCGCCTGTTAATCGGTTTGGTAAAACAACAGGACCTAGAAATGTATGGTACTCCTGTAAACAGCCTGGAAGAGCTGCAGCTACGGATTAATCAAAAGAGTCAAGAAATCCAAACCAAGGAGAGTGCTTTCGAAAGAGTTCGAATATCGTTGAGAGAAGATGTCGTGCCTCTTGGAAATGGACGGAGGGCACTTTGAACATCTTCTGTAACTTTATTTTTGTTTGTTAAAAGCTTCCTTTCTCGGTTTATTCCTAATAAAATAAAATAATGTTTGAAAAACGAATAGTGGTCCATATCTCCAAACCGTTACTTTGCAGTTATTAAAACTTTTCTGCTTATTTTGGTTTATACTATTACCTCCTGAAATATTTTACACTCTTTTTTTAAAACCCTGTATGTATTCAGACAGATCTTCATGCAATAAGGTGTTAAAATTGTTTTGTGTTTTGGCGATCTGCAGTGAAAATCAACTAGTGTCGTATGGATAAATCAAAAGATAAAGTTCTACAGGCGGCATACCACACAATATTACAGAATTTTAAAAAACTGATTAAAAATAATTATTATTTCGCCTATCAAAATCAAAGGCAACACTGCAGGTTATGTAAATCAAGCTAATGATAATATATCAATAAACACATCATAAGTATTCCATATGATAACACTGATATCGTCTCAGATGAATTCAGTAGTGCATGTGAATTAAAATTTAAATTGAGTTCCGTTCAGAAATATTTATTTTGTTTATTTCGTTGCTTATACGCACACATAATATTATTGGCTTCGATTAGATTTTTTTTTCACAAATAAATCCAAGAGTACATACTTAGTAATAATTTAGTTGATAATAAATTACCATAAAATATCTTTATTTGGAAGTTCAACCACAAAGTTAATATTTTGCTGTGTCAAATTGACTTCAAAGTTGATTTTATTTGAGCGTCCATGTTGTAACAAACACTAGATATTTTGCATGCTATTTCTAATTGATTACTCATTAAAATTATGTTAATACAGATAACATTAGTTAATACATATATGATGAAAGATTCTTAAACACTTTTTGTCACCAAATACATTTAGTTTTTATTTTAGGTTATTTTTCAGGATAGTAAAATTATTAAGAAGCAATAATAAACATGTATATTTATACCTATAAGGAGCGTTATTTTTATGAAAGTTTGGTCACATTATACGAAAAAATTTCCTGGATTATACAATTTAAATACACTATACTAAATATTTATAGATACCCATACACCTACTCCTACTCTACTTGTAGCTTGTAGCCCGATTTAAGTCTATACCTCTCTCTCTTCCTATCTCTGAAGTTGTCTCTCTCGGATACAAGTAAGCTATATAAAAGGCACAATTAAGGTATATTTTGATAATAATGTCTTATATCTTGATATTTTAACATAAAATTGGTTTGTATTTCTTTTAGATCCAATTATCTTATAGGAATAAAATTCTTGACGACCAATTATTAACTTCCATATTACTTTAGTTTTTTTTCCCACATAAGGAAAAAGGCCAACAAATATAGGTTTTTTCCCTATATGAAATAGGTCATGGACATTTTTGACCAATGCAGAGGTCAATTTAACGTAATTTTAATTTGAAATGTTTGTTGAGAATACACATGATCTACTCTACAAAACAGTTCTAAATATACAAAGGTTTCGATAGCTGAAATATGTCAATATATGTACTTGATTTGTTTATAAGTATCTAATTAAAACTATTTTATATAAAAAAATGTGAGAAGTATCGTAAAAACATAGGAAAAATGAGTATGACTTTTATTTTCTTCACCCCTATTAACTATTATATTTTCATAATACTAATCTGGGGTGATAAGCTGAAACGTTCTGACAAAATTTATGAGTTTGTACTAGTTTGTAGTACTTACAGTGTTTCTCTAACTACCTACTTTACAAAATAAAAACGTTATACCTGTTTTAATATATGGTAAGTGTGTATGTTCAATTTTTGTTACATTGCGGGGCAATATGTTAAAACGTAGAAATTTGTCACTATCTTTAAACTTTAGATACATACATTTTAGAAATATAGTAAGCATATATTTAAAAATATCGTTAAAATTATTTAGTATCGCAAATGTCTTTTAATATCTTCAAAATCTACTTATATATGGGATTGATCCTGAAATGTGTTCAATAGGGGACGTGAAAATAAACAATTTTTATTAGAAACTCGTGGTCATGTGTTCCAGTCCTTCGCACTACTTATCCAGCTGTTAACAATGCACTAAGTTTAGTCTCAATGTAGTTAACGGTATGAGTATGAACGTGTCTCTTCTACTGCATATTAATTTACGTTGTTTTCGACTGTAACTTTGTTATTTAAAAACATATCGGAAAATTGAAAAGTTCATTCATTGACTAATTTATCATAAGGAGTTAATTTTTTTTTTATAAAAAACAATTGAACATCGCACTACTGAGGTGTTGATATCAACTTGGTTTTTTATTTTGAAATACCCTGTATATTATTATAATGCACATTTCAATTTTTCGATATCTCCTAAAATCACAAGGTTACAGTAGAATCTAACATTTACGCGTGATCACTCTGTACATCGAAAGCACACTCAATTTTGTCACAGTCGATGAAATGAAATGTCTGGAGCATGCGAGATAATGTTCAGGGTCGCTTAGAAATATGTAGACCGTGGGAATATCTTCTAACAATTTTTGGTAAATTACCTTATGTCGACATGGTAAGTAGTTTTTTCTATTATTTTTAAATTATTTCAGTTCCAGAACAGCTTCCACACTTTCTAAACGAGAGCTCTACACTCGTTCGCGATTCACGGTGTGAAAAAAAACTGCGAGCAAGGCGACAAAAATTTGTTTTTCCGCACTCGCAATGTTCACAGTTTAGTTATCACACCGTAAAGACAGGAACCGTGAAACAGCAGTTACTGTGGTATTACGTACTATGTTTGCAGGTGAATGTGGACACTTTCATGTTTGTGTTTCACAAAACTCTATCGAGGGATAGATTTACCGACTCCTAATAAAAAAAGACGCACAAAGCCGTGTAGATGCCGCGAAGACCACGTGAATGTATCCACAGTCAAGTTCATTTTACCACCTGTCACATTTTTTTTAGTACTAAAAAAAATTTAAATGAGGAATAAATTTGGTTGTGCGAGTAATAAATTTCTCCCATTAAATATCTTTTTTAAATTAACATATTGGGTAGAATCTAGGTAGTACTTAAAAATGTATGTATTAAAAAAAATCCAACCCCCTATTTTCGAGGGTGCTGAACACGCACAAAACCAATTTTAGGTATATAATTGGTTTGTGCGCTTGACTCTAATTTTCGAAGAAAAAAAATTTCAAAATTGTAATCTCTATGTATACTTTACATTGAGGTTCAAGTTGCAATATAACGCTTCTGCCATCTTAATTTCATGACGTCACACTGTTGCCAAAATAAACAGCCTACCTAATGTAATATACGGGTGATATTAAATAAAGTAGCAAAAATGAGACCACATATTTTTTAAGTGAAAATAAACCGATTTAACCTAACATACCTATCTCCCAAGTCGCTTAATAAAAAAGATACAGGGTGTCAAAGTTAAAATTTTATTTTCGATATTTGTAGATAACTTCTTAAAAAATTCAAATATTTACTTAAAATTTGTAAACCAGGGGTTTTTGCGGGTGAGAAATTCAAATTTGTTTCTAATTTTGACGTCACTAGTAGAGGGCGCCACCTATGGCACATCATGTTTCTTTTAAATAGCAGAACTATTTGAATTATTCAGTGCACCGATTGAAAACTGTTATCGTTTCAGGTAAATTGACTTTTTTACTGAAAATATAGCAAAATATTATTTGAAAAAGTTATTCAGAACGGTAAATTATGGAGATGTGCAAAATTTCAAAAAGATCGGCCTGCTTTGATAAAATCTTTGTGCTTTGTTGAAAAAAATGGTTTCATCAAACCTCGCCGATCTTCTTGAAATTTTGCACGTCTTCATAATTTACCATTCTGAACAACTTTTTCAAGTAATATTTTGCTGTATCTTCAGCAGAAAAGGCACTTTACCTCAAACCAAAATAGTTTTTACTCGGTGCACTCAGCATTTCAAATAGGATTATTTAAAAAATGGTTACTCCTAACGAATTTAGCAAGGTATACTTTTTCAAATAAAACAGGTAGGAGAATCAATTATTTCTATAGTCAGATGGATACAATAAGCTGCAAAAAAGTTCTGCCATTTAAAAGAAACATGATGGCGCCCTCTACTAGTGACGTCAAAATTAGTAACAAATTTGAATTTCTCACCCGCAAAAACTCCTGGTATACAAATTTTAAGTAAATATTTGGATTTTTTAAGAAGTTATCTCCAAATATCCAAAGTAAAATTTTAACTTTGGCACCCTGTATCTTTTTTATTAAGCGACTTGGGAGGTTAAATCGGTATATTTTCACCTAAGGAATATGTGGTCTCATTTTTGCTACTTTATTTAAAATCACCCTGTATACTTAGAGGTTACAATTTTCATTTATTTCTTTTCGAAAACTAGACTCAGAAACTAATTTTAGATTCGTGTTCAGCACCCTCAAAAATAGAGGGGTAGAAAATTTCTACTTTACATTTTGGGCAGAGTAATAAATTTTAAGTAATACGGTAATAAATGATGGACGAAAATAATTTCTTTGAAATTGCTTTAGGCCAGGCGCGCACTAGAAGTTTTTCCCTGTGCGGCAAAAAAGCGCAGTGGCATAACGCCGCGCCGCAGTTTTGTGACATATTGTTTTCAATTGTATTGCGCGCACTTCGCAATGTCTGTAAGTGCATGTAATACAGTTGAAAACAATATGTTACAAAACTGCGGCGTGACGTTATGCCGCAGCGCTTTTTTGCCGCGCGGCGGAAAACTAATAGTGCGCGCCTGGCCTTATACAGCAATAGCGGTGTCAAACATTTTTTATTTTAAATTTTTTTATCTTGAAAATATATTTTAGACCACATACTGATTTGAAGTAATGTACTTATTTGAATACAGCTGCATGTACTTTATTTATTATTGTATTATCTATTTGAATTTAATCAAGCTAGTTATTGGACAGAAAATTAAAATAAAAAAAATATTTTAGAAGAAAAATCTCGTTTAGTTAGTAGTATAAAATATATAATACTGTACCGTACCCTTGGTCAGTCACTGTAATCATTGAATATTATTTATATTAATTTTCAATGAGGCAAATGACACCAACTTGTTTGGAATACTTCGTGTTGTACTGATATAACTAAAGATATATTCCTTTTGATGAACTGAATACATGTAGAAAACTGTTACTTAAATCGAAAAACTAGGTTATCGTCTGGAGGATTTTGGACGTTATTATTAAAACAAAACGTTATCATTCCATTTTGTTTACATGTGTATAGAAAATATTAGAATTCATGCAGAATTTGATTGTTATAATTGGCACTAAAATTTATCCTAGTTCTTTATCGGAATTATCTGAATTTATAATTTAAATTAAAAATAAATATTTTAGTAGGACTAAAAACTTTAAGTACCTATTAACGCTGCAAAAAAACGCATTTAAAATATACTACACTGCTATACTCGCGTCAAGAATTCAGATGTCTTACGTCACGGTAGACGTTACACATTTGTTTTTATTGTCACCGTAATTTTCGATATTTGGTCGCATTAAAAACAATCATTTTTTGCAATTTAGCGCAATATATAATGCAAACTTTTAGCGTAGTATATAGTTTTATTACTATCACTTGCAGTTTCATAAATATTTTGATTAACATATAATGAATTTGTTCATTTTTAAATCAAAATCTGTTCTTCTTTTCTATGTGATGGTGATTTTTTTATATTATGGGAAATACGTTTGTCTTGTAAACGACTGAAACAAAGTGAAAGTTGTCAAAGTTTGTTTTAACTGACTGAGACTTGAAATTAAGTAGATAATGAAACCAAATGATAACCAAACGACACACCATAATTTGTTTTCGCGGAAGCATACCTTTTTCTACGGATATTGAAGGTACTTTTCGTTTCAGATTTTCTTTTTCAAATAATTTTTTCTTGCATTTAACACTTCAAAAGATACAAACCACTTATCGTGTAACTGGAATATTTCGTTTACCACATCTATCATCAAGTAGTGTTTAAATTTTGTTTTATTTTAGTTCCAATTATATATAAAGTAGCCGTTGGAGAAAACAAGTACTTTTTCTTAATGTTGCGCAAATTAGAAGGAATATGGCTATTTTCAGTTGTCAAAAACTAGGACATTGCAGATAAATCACTCAAAAATTGAAACAAGATACAACATTTATGAGAATCACCTGATAGCAAAATATAAACAAATTCAACATAAAAATTCATCGTCAAAAATTAACGATTGTTTTTCCATATAGATCTGAATTGAAGATGCAGTTGTCACAATCCAATTTATTTTATCCAATGATTTGTCTATAATCTGTTTGGAAATGAAAGAGAGTAATAAAACCCCGAGATAAGAACCGGCCATGAGCGTGGTAATATTTCGTTTCAGGTAATTATCGGGTAACACTAATATTGTGACAGATCAATCCAGTCTTAGAGCTGAATATACGAAGACGTGCTAGTGCAGTGGAGTAAAATTCTACTTGTGCATTATTATCTAGACGAAACTTGGGTCAACGAGGGCTATAGTGTAACAAAAGTATGGCAAAATAAAAATGTTAAAAGTTTTCGACAATCATTTTTGGATGGACTTTTAACAGGGTTCAAGGCACCTTCAGGTAAAGGACGAAGATTAATGTGTGACACATATAGGTAGTGTCAGTGGTTTTGTAGATGGCGGTTTACTTTTATTTGAATCTAAAAATAGAGGTGACTATCACGAAGACATGAACGCAGATGTTTTCGAAGAGTATTTTACACAAATCTTGGATCTTATTCCTCCGGGGTCTGTAATTGTCATGGATAATGCCAATTACCATTCACGGCAGACCGAGCGGACGCCTACGACTACTTGGAGGAAAGCCGATATAATTCAATGGTTATTCGGAAAAAAGATTTCTTTTGAAACAAATATGGTGAAAAAGAAACTTTTGGCACTTGTCAATCTTAATAAAGATCAAAAAAAATATGTTATCGATGAAATGGCAACAAATCGCCAAATAATTCAGAGGATGAATTTTAATATACCTCCTTTTTTATTTTCTTTATTGTACATTTATACAACACTACATTTACTCAACATAATTTGAATTTTCCAAATACATATATTTGTGTGTGGAATAAAATTCTGTTCATTAAATTTAAACAAATATTTTGATAATAATATTGAATAATTTTATTGGAATTATGTACTAAAAACCCTCTTAACCCGGTTATGATGCTCATGTTTTGAAATGCTGTTTTTATATTGTTGACTTATAAGAGAAATGGACCGAGAAATTGAAGCGGCATAAACAAAGACGGATTGTCGGGGATTAAATTTTAGCTACCTGCTACAATTAAGTCCGGTCCGATCACACAAAGTTTTTTTAAAAGTACACCTCATCTATACCGATAATACATAATATAAAAATATTTATTTGCGATTTGCATACATAATAAGCTTTTATTACTCTCTTTCATTTCTAAACAGACTATAGTAACTTACTATATAGTTACACCTATAGTAAAGTTATATATGTAGATCAAATATAATTTTATGTGATTTACTTAAAATTAGTTTGTTTATCGGTGGATATATTTTAAACATGTTTTTATTTTTCAAGGTGCCAAAATAATGTTTTAAAATAAAACAAGTTGGAATTAAAAACTGTTTTTCCTTTTCCTGTCACTCGGACGTTATAAATTTAAATGATTTAGAAATAAATTTTTATTATTTTACGTAACTTGATTTTTATAAAATATATGGTAATTACAACTGTACCGTTACAACGGTAAAATGTATTTTTTCAGCTTTTTCAGTTAAAAGGATATAGCGTATGTAAGGCTAGTAGCAGTAGTTAGTTGTAGTGGTTCTTGTAAAGTATATTAATAGTAGGTATACACTTTGTTATTTAAAAAATACGAAAAAATAGAGAATATGAAATAAATTTGATCATTGATTGATCATTTAACTTTTTAAGGAAATATGGAGAATATAATGTAAGATATTTACCTCAAAGTGCTGTTGATAGGAGCTGTGGAAACTAGAAAAGATCACGAATACACAAAAAAATATCGGTAGCGCCATGGAGTATGTGACCGCAGTGCGGTCTATCTGTAAATGCCGAGTCTATTCCTGTTTATGAATGACCCCTGACATGGTGTCTCCTATATCAGTTTGTAACATACTTGAATCATATAAATAAAAATCATTATAATCTAATTAGTTACACAAAGTGTTCTTTAATGTCTCTTTTGACATCAATTAAAATATACATGGTGTTGATATACAGGATCCGCTGCTTCTCATTAAAACTCCTCACGCTATCTATCTCCAATAATAAGATGTCTTGGCGATCAACGAATTATTTTTACAAAATGACCGTCTTTAAAAATTGATTTCTATGAACGGATTTTTTCTTTAGCGTTCTGTATAATAATTATTCATTGTATAAGTGTTTTAAGTAGCATTTTTCCACGCAAAAATGTTTAAACGCGCTTAGAACATAATCATATCACAATCATATTTATGGAGTCAGAATTATTGGAATTTATTTGCACGACTTGATATTTCTTAGTACTCGATGAAACGTGGTAGATTTTGTTATACCTACTGGTTGCTATGGTACGTTGTTTATTATCAATTATTGAATAAACAGTTCTATCTGAATTTGGTAAAAATGCAAGAAAGTAATTGAATCGTTTATTTCAGAAAGGTATTAACTAACATTTTGTTACTTTTGAGAAAATGAGTAAAAACTTATTTGTAGTTTAATAAAATGTGATAATGCTATTTTTTTGACATAATTAGTTCAAGATAGAGTTGCTTAGATGTTTTTTTATGTTAAAACAGGTATTTTTTTTGATAATGACCGAAAAAAATAGATTACAAAAAGATGCAGTTAGTACCTTTCTCAAATAAATGGAAAATATATATATTTTAAGGAATCAACTTGGCGTTATCACTGAAATATTAAACAGTGAGTTGTTTTTTTTTAAGAATTACCCCAATAAATACAATAATAATGTTTAAACTTGTAATGTAAGCTTGTAATGCAATCGCTTTCTTTGTGGAAGCTTTTGTAAGCCATTCCAAAATTTCTTGATAGAATGGGTGATATTCCTTTGGAACGTATGACATCGCTTTACCGATATCCGTCATTTTTCTTTTCAATATTGGAACTTTATCTTGACCAACTATGTACTTGATACCTTTTTCAAATAAATGCTCAAAACTAGATCGAATTTACGGGCACTGTATTTACGGAAGATGGTCTCTTTCTGCACTAAAAGATGCATTTACCTTAAAATAATGTAACGAGCTGAAAAACTCAAAAATGCCGAAAATGTTAGTTAGTCCCATTCTGAAATTAACGATTCAATTGTGTCCCTGTGGCTGTTCTCGAAGAAGCTCAACAAGCAATTTTCCATTTATTGCTAGCGAATCCAGGGAATATTACGAAAAAGTGTTCGCCGAATTTAACGAATGGAGGAAAAAACTGAGCGTAATGACAATAAATGAAAAAGTCATGCTATCGTATTTTTCAAAATTTGAAGAAAAAATATGTAATTTCTTCTATGTGGTTGAAGTATACGATGTTGAAGGCTTACTATAAAGGTCTATTAAAATATAGATATTGGAAAATATAACACGCTTACTGCTTAATTGAAGAGTGAATCGATAGGATACAAAGCAAAAATAAAGCTGCAGTATTGGAAAGTGCACATATTGAAGAATTTTTGATTGGGGCTTCAGATAAAGAAGCATATACGGGGAGCAACAAAGAGGCGAAGTTTTTTTCCCGAAATTTGTAACATCCTGTGGGGTGTAACAGCTCTAGTCGCTGTTGTTAATTGGAGTCACACTCTAGCCTCATCTTTTGTGAACATTTTGTTTTTTTAATCACGACATTATCTCTGTTTTTATTGGAGATACACTTTAAAACGAACGCCTCGGAAAAAACTCATAAAACAAGTTAAATAAACAAATAAAATCAAAACGTAGATTAATGTGAAAACAATTGAAAAATTGAAAAAAAAAGATAAAACAAATTTTAACGAACTAATATCTAGTGTGGCCTCCTCGCTTCAAAATGGCTTCATTGAATCGACGTGGCATCGAATCAATCAGGTTTGTAACAAATCCGTGTGGAATTGCATCAAATTCTTCCTGAAGTGCAATTCGCAGATCAACAACATCCGTCGCAGATAATCTCACTTTTTTAATTTGACAACCGTTGACAAACTATTAATTATTATATTTCAAACAATCAATCCATTTCCACCTTGATTATTTATTTATACATAGAAATTTCTGCCTGCAAAGCCTTTTTCCAAGGCGTTCGTTTTAAAACAGTGTATCTCCAATAAAAACAGAGATAATGTAAAAAACACAATGTTCATAAAAAATGAGGCTACAGTGTGACTCCAGTTAGCAACAGCGACTGTAGCAGCTGTACTCCACAGAGTGTTACAAATTTCGGGAAAAAAAACTTCGTCTTTTTGTTGCGCCCCATATATGCTCAAATTAAATTCCGAACAGCATCCGTTCCTGAGAAATCAGTGTACAATTTAAAAAAAAAATCATCACAATCAAATAAGCAGTTCGCGAGGAAGTCAACTTTAAAATTGAGGCTAGTTTTTAGTGTAGAATAAGGATTTTGCGTGAATGCTATTGAAATATGCAGAAAATATGTTTCTCTATGCCCAATTCGCTTAACACAAGACAGATTCTTTTTACAATACATCAATCAAAAATGTATTTCCCAGCCTGTTGGAATTAACACATTGGCGAATGTACTGTCAATAGTTGCACATTAAATTATAGTTATGTATTGTATAAGTGTTTTAAGTAGCATTTTATCCACTTAGAATATTAAACTTTGGAACTACGTTCTCGCATTTAAACATTCTTGCGTGGATAAAATGCTACTTAAAATACTTGTACAATAAATAACTATAATTTGATGTGTGGAATAGGTTTTATTACTGTAGTTTTTTTAAAAAATCTTGTTATACATCAAAAGCGGCAAGCGGTAAGGGTTATTTCCTGGTTGAAGGCAAAACTTTAGTAACCGAGGGTATCGAGGAATTTTGCCTGAGATCGGTAATCCTTAACACTTGTGATGCTTATTAAGTTTTTTTGCACGATCTATGCAATAACTAATTATATATGATTAAAATATTTTTTAGATTTAAATTTATTTAAAGTCAAAGTCGCAATCCTGTGACAACTATCACTTACTAAAAAATCTCAAAATCCCACTATAGTTGCGGCAATAATTCTGACGACTTACGTCACGGCAACTGTTTTCATTGTCATCTTAATTTTCTATAATTTGTCGCATTAAAACAAAATATTTTTGTAATTTAGTGCAATATATAGTACAAATATTTGGTGTAGTTTCATTATCCTCAGTTGCAGTTTCTTAAATATTTTGATGAAAATATAATAAATTAGTATGACGTAAGTCGTCTGAATTCTTGCCACAAGTGTATTAAAAATGGCAAATGTGGCATATAGATGTCTTGACAACAATAGGGTTTTGTCTTATAAACACAGGTCTGCAACCGCAGCCTTTCAGAAATACAAGGTGTTCAAGTTGTAAATAAGTAGATATCTAGTAACCGATTCCAATAAAATTTGGAACACTTACTTAATGCCTGTACAGAATAATTGTTATTCCTTTCACTATTACTTTTGTTTGTTAAACTGAAGCAATTTTAAATATAATTAGGCTTATGATATTAGGATTATTTGGATTCTCAAATTCCCTTCTACAATAATTATTTGATTCATATTTGTCCAACATACTTCAGTATGTTCTGTTCAAAGGGTGTAAGTCTGTCGACTACTTAGCAACTTCAGGAGTCCCGCAAGGATCTGTCCTTGGACCACTGCTATTCAACATTTTTATCAATGATATAACTGATTGTTTAAGTTCTAACTGCCTTCTTTATGCTGATGACTTGAAGGTGTTTTCGACTATCGACAACCTTGATGATTGTGAGCGCCTTCAAGGTGATTTGATTAAAATTGAAAACTGGTGCAAATTAAATAGACTTCATATGAATCCTCAGAAATGCTACATAATGTCATATACTTTAAAATCGTCGAAAATTGTGTTTGACTATAGCTTTAATGACACTGTTTTATCACGTTCCAACACTTTCCGCGATCTCGGAGTTCTTTTTGATGATAAGTTGTCCTTCAATTTACATATTGAAAAGATTGTATCTGAAGCATATAGGTCTTATGGTTTTATAGTAAGAAATAGTAGTAACTTTGTTCAAATTAAGACTCTTAAAATCTTATATTATTGTTTTGTTCGATCCAAACTCGAATATGCCGCTTCTGTTTGGTCTCCTTACTATAATTCTCATATGCAAAATATTGAAGCAGTCCAAAGAAAGTTTCTTAAATTTTTTAATTTTAGGATGGATGGGGTATTTCCTCCTATTGGGTTTCCCCAATCTGAATTATTACAAAGACATGCTCTGATGAGTCTTGATACCAGGCGTCAATGTCACAGTGTGCTTGTCTTGTTTAAAATTTTAAATAATCTGATTGACTGCCCTGATTTGCTACAGCAAATAAACTTTATTGTTCCAAGAGTCAACTCAAGGGAAGGTAATACTTTTTACTTACCCACCCCGCGTACAAATATTCTTAAACATTGCCCTGTGTATAAAATGTGCACTTTTTGTAATTTATTGGAGCATCGCCTTGACATTTTCAATTCCAGCACTGCCAAGATAAGGTCATTGTATTTTAATTGATGTATTATTTTAATTGTGTGTTAGTTTTTAGACTTAAGATGCATTTATATTCATTATGTGTTCGTGCACTATTTGTATTTATATTTATATCTCTCTTTACTCTCCTGTTCTGTAATTGGGTTTTGTAACCTGTAGAACAGAGTAACAATAAATAAATAAATAAATAAATTAGATTGCTTCATTAGTTGGTAGTATCCTAAAAACGTCATCTAAAGTTCGGGTGATTTGTAGCAACCATTTATTGTTTTAAATATAAATTTAAACAGCTAAACACGTTACTTAGATATCTAAATACGTTATGACCTTTTGCTACAACAGTGTGCATTGAAAGTCATTAACCTTCTCCAATATCAGTAAATGGAGCAAATTTGATTAATAATATAACGTCTAAAATTTTTTTTTTAATTGACAACATTTGAATTTGAAATGTAGTATTTTCTATAGTAATTTACTAGATGCTCTAATCTAATAGAAAAAGATTTGTAATTATTACCTATACAAGGTATTCGTAAATTTTTAAGTATTAACTATATTGTGTGAAACTAACTACTCTGTGGACAAAAGCCCCAACCAGCGTTGAATTACACCCACAATATCTACCCATATATTCCTTAGATAATTATTGAATAGAGCTTTGTCTGTGGAATTGTTCATTAGCATACCTAGATGTTTGGTATCAGAGAACATACATATGACTTCATTGATAGGAATTGTAAGAGATTAGATTTATATTAGCTTAAAATACCTTTCTAATACAGTAAAAAACGTATCCGTAATTTACCGACAACGATGATAAATAAATTCCATCTAAAAAACATTAAATAAAAAATATTTATTTTTTGAGTTACGGCCTTCAGAGTCATCAAAAATAAAACTTATTAATTAAATAAGTTGTGAAGCTATTAATTAAATAGATTCGTAACCTCTTTACCAATCGCGTTGAAATTTGGAATATTTAAGCATTTAGACTATTATTGGCGTATTATTTATTTAAACAACTGTGAAACTGATATAGTGGATGGTAGTTTTCTCTGGTTGCCGCCCCCCTTTTTGCTTTTTGCAGTGAAAACTTTACTGTGGTCATACCTAGGTCAATTGCATGGTAGTTTCATTTTTCAGCCGAACAGTAGCGGGACTCCTGAAATCTCGATGTCATTGTATCGATATCGAGATAATTTCGAAGTCGATCTCGATCCATTCGTTTCGAAATATAAATTGGTACTCTTGAAACGTATCGAAATCGTCTTCGGATAGGTTCGGCAATTTCAGGGTAATCAGATATACCACCACGGTTAAGCCAACTCAGCGTATGTTTCATTTATGTCTAACAGATGATTTTAATTACCTGTCTCGTTTTATCCAGCACTCCCGCTGTTTATTTGAATTTTAAAATGAATAAATAGAAGGTTATAAAAGTCATTTATGTGTAATGCAAACTTTAAATTTACGTCATTTTTTTGCAAGTGCAAGAATTAGCCTAATTAGAGTAATGAGAAGCCTTTAGGAATGAAAATATCTGAAGAAGGCAGTCAACTATAGACTTTTTCTGACAAAAAATTTGTGAAACTTTTTAAATTATGGTATAATGTAGAATTTGTTGCTGAAGTAATCACTATAGTTTGTGTAATTTTCCGTAGGTAATACAAATTGGAGGGAGAACTAACAGAAATATTAAATAATAATATTGTTACATTGATTTGACTATAACATTTATTTTATTAAATATAATAAGTATAGACAGTAGGGCAATAAGTACTCATAATTAATAAAAAATATTCATAACCCATATCTATTGTTTAGGTACTGTTATAAAAACACACACATTATTTTAAATAAATAAAAAAATACATTAAGAGTCAATGACATTTACCTTACTTTTTAATTTTGCTTAAAATGGGAAGTCTTTAAAATCTAACACCTCGTTGTTCATTCATAGTTTTTGACCGAAATTCTTCCAACACTAAACCCCATGGGCTCCTTTGATAGTCAAAGTTTCAGAAGTCTGAAATTTTACACTTATTAAAAAAAATAATGATAATAGTGAGTTGTTACGTCATTAAATGGTTATTTGAACAAATTAACAAAAATAAAATTTAGATTTTCCTAAATCGTAGTTTCTCCTATAAATAATGTAGGCACAAAAGACATTCATGAAAAGATCCACTTCAAGAAAAGATAAAATAAATGTATACCTACTTGTAACAATTTTCTAGTCCTTATTTTTTATGTGCATGATATATAACATATTTATATTCCTTTTTCATAATCACTTTAAATATATAAACAAATATTTCACACCCTCATCTCAATATTCTAGGTTAAATGTGGTATTTTGTTTGAAGTAAAATAAATAAACAACACAACACATTCATATTCGTAATATTAAAAAGAAATAACATAATTCAGTACACGTGATAGAAAAAGACAGCAAATCGTTTCGGCCGACCAAGACCCGTCGATATCATTTCGATTCGAATGGACGGATTTTCGACATTATTTCGATGGTAAAATTTTCAAGAGTACCAATATATCGACATTATTTCGATCTCGATCCCTAATCATCGAATCGAGATTTCGGGAGTCCCTCCACAGATCTGTTTTAGAGCAACGTCGAGCAATCCAGCTAAATGCGTCTAAATATTAGGTATTTTTTATATAAATGGCAAGATGATTACCTAACTAAACAAAAATAGAAAAACGTACATTTTCAATTTATAAAATAATTAAATAGTTCTTAAAATTCAGTGCTTATTCGAATTTGGTTTATCTAAATTTATGAATTGGTAGACATGACTTTATACCAAATATTGTTGGACAGTAAATTATTAAATTGTTGTAAATTAGATGCATGTGCCTCGGAATAAGTAAAATAATACATTTTCCGGACTGATTGGTCTGTTATATTAGTATTTTTTTTTATCATACCGTGGATAAAAACATATTATTCATTCATTAATAAATTCGAAACGAGACTGTCTCATTGATATTTATTTTAAGCATTACTCGTAATGTCTGTATTTTGATTCGGTGTTATTAATCAATTTATTTAAATAAAACACATTATCAAAACACAATTTTGAACAGTTTCAGGTTATTCAGTAAATTTTGAATGTAGTAGTCTAATACTAAAGATTAATTTAGCTATAATAAAATTTGTACAATAAGTTAGGAAAAGTGAAATTTTTCCATATCAGGCGTAGGAAAGACACTTTTCCTCTGAGATGACTTTATTCAAGTGTTGTGAAAAGTTCTAAATTTAGTAACTACATCAAGCAGCAAAATATTTGGTCAAAGAGAGATCAATATAAATACAAACTCGACCTCTACTTTAGAGTTACAGTTAAAATTTAAATGAATAGTTAGTTCAAGAATTATGATGTATTTGATGTACGTGCGGGAAAATTGTTCCCGCACTAGTAGAAAAAAGAACTTTTCCTAACTCAAATTAGGTAATTGCTAAATGTACAACTTTTCAAATCACCATTAAAAAATATATATTTGTTATTTGTAGGTACGTTTCTACCTTTGTATCTAATTATTTGTATATTCTGTACCGAAAAAGAGAAAGATAAAAACAAATTAATTTGAACAAGCACTGTATGTTTCTAGTTTTTTTATATTTAAATTTGTTGTTTATAAACTGCAGAAAAATAAACTAAATAAAACGTACTACAAGATTGTATGTTTGCAGATACATTTAACAAATATAGAACAATAATTCTGTTTTTAGATTTCACATCTTTATCTCAAAAATTTTTATCAAATAATGTTTAGAACTGATTAAAAATCAGAGACTTCCTGGGTCAAGAACCAGTTATGATTAGAAAATAATAATGCTTTCAAGAATAAATTATAAGTAATCTGATTCTGCAGTTTACTTATTTTCAAAAATAACCCTTGACTGATACGTTTGGCACAAGGGCTTATTTAATTAATGTTTATTTTTTTCCAGAAGTGTGGCAAAAACCCAATTATACTAAAGCAAAATTACTAAGTTTTTTTGTTAAATTTGATTAAAAATATTTCCAGAGATGTTTTAAAAATAATAAGCAGTATATTTAATTGGTTGTTATGCCATGGGCTAGCTAACTGGTTGCCGCCAGTCAAAGAATTAATATCTTCCTAATCCTAGCTGGGAATATTTGTTAGTCCCTGATTAGGCTCTATGAGAAAAGGGAAAGGACCTAGCCTGAGAAGATTCCCAGCTAGCAAAGTAGTTCTATAGATTTAGAGTAATAGAAGTTTTATATTCTGTTAATATTTTATAGTTGAATTTGGAATACTAAATTGTTGCATTAATGTGACACATGAGACTATTTTGCCTTCAGAAATTGAATTATTTTTTAAATTTGTTGCAAGAACGTTCTTAGAGCATAATTTATAGAGCATTTATAACATAACTACTAATGTAGCCGTATAAGTGTGTACAATAACACAATTTTACAGTAACGGTGCTTATAGAATCAAATTACTGTAAAACCGATGCAAAATACTGCTGTATAGAATTATACCATCTCCTGTGACACTCTTATGGAATTATTCTGTATTGTCGCTTATAGTTTAATTATAGAACTATTGTATACGGCGTTGTTTAGGTACAATTCTTCTGTGGAAAACAAATTACAAATATGGAAGCTGCTATCGAACTTAAGAGAAAAAGCTCTTTAAAGCAGTTATAGAGAATAATAATAGAGTTGTTATAAAATCATTATAGAGTAAATAAGTAACAAAAGCCTTTTTGTTCCATAAAGAAACGCTACAGAATTATAATTTTTTATATATGTAGGTTTCCCATATCCCCATCTGACGAGACCTGCCTGTAAAAGTACGAAATATTTTAATCAAAGTATAATGGGGAAATTTGTATAACATTAAACATTTCATTACGATAGATAAGATTTATTTGATTGCTAATATAGAAATTGATTTTCTTATAGAAATTTAGTAACATATTTAATTTAGACCATTCCAAACCTTATCCATTTGTACTTCTAGATGTTGAAGTTAAAGAATTTTATTAGATTTATTAAATAAGATTGATATACCACAATAAAATATGACATCACTGTGAATATTAAGTGGCATAGATCTGTTATAGTAGTTGCTTACCAAGCATATTTGATCCATAATCATTGCAATCGACACAAAAATGTCATATTAGTGAGAATCCATTGGAAGTACAAGATAATGCCTTTCTTCCTGTCGCCATATTGTGAAGAAAGAAAAAAAATCTTAATTAAAAATATATACAATATAAATAGGTGAAATGATAACAATAATATGGATATACTTACTACTGACAATTTTATACACAGTTGGTTGGTAAATCCATCAATATAGAAAACATTTTTTTTTATTAAATTTCCAGCAGCATAGGAAATATAAGGTTAACTGAGGGCGCGTCAAAAAATTGCCATTATGTACTACATATTTCACGATAAAACTTTTTCCACATTAAAATGTACTGCTCGCTAATGGACAAACCAACTAAGCAATTCGTAATGTGAGTACTCCTATGCAGGCTGATTAGGTCCATCTTATTGGTTCTTATTGACCCATCCATATTATTTCTAACATATGCGTTACAGAAACATTTTGTTTTTAGAAGATACAATTAAACGATTTTAAAGTTCTCTAAATAGAACACCATGCAACACAAAAAATTTATAATGAAGTGCTATAGAATGTTTATGAGATTGCTTTGTAACTGTGTTATAAAAATTCTTTAAGACCTGTGAGAACGTTTATTCAACAATTCTGTAAGCATTTCCTGCAGACCTGCAGAGATGTTCTATAAAACGGTGCCCATTTTTATGGTATAAGTGTTGTAAGAACGTTTTGATAATGTTCTTAGAACAAACATTGCTCTATAAAATTTGCTCTGGAAACGTTCTTACGATTTTTATAGAATAGGAAATTGTTAGCTGGGTTAAGGGTAGGTTAAATAAAGATTCCCACCTGAGGTTACAAAGGCACATTAATTATGAAACTGACGGTGACAAGTTACCTAGGCCAGGGTAAAACAACCCAGAATAAATTAAATAACAACTGAGACCAGATACCGTGAAGTCTTAAAAATACTAACAGCAGTTTCGGTAAATAAAAAACATCAGAAAAAAAATTGTATATTACAGTGTGTAACTATATTGGACACTACTAACTAAATAAATATTTTCTTCATCGAATTTGTGAGATGCCATTTTTATATCTATGTACAGGGTCCTTGATAAAACATACGGTTTGAATAGAGAGAGAAACAGAGACAGAGAAAAAGGAGACAAAAGAGTAAGATTGTTTTGTCAGTCAGTCAAATCATATACAGTGTGACAATTTGAAAACTTACAATGGCTGTATGTTTGAGGAACAAAGAAACATATCAAAAATTCTTTGAAGAAATGTCTATAATATGAAATGGAAACCCAAATGATGTAGGTGTTAACTAAGCCATTCTAAATTACCCACTCACCCCCAGTAACTCCAACTGAATAATATTAAATGGCATCTACCGGCATCTTGCGATACCTAATCTTAAGGCTCTTAAAAATTGCTTTTCATGGTACCTAGCAGCTACATTTGGTCAAGTAGTTTTCAATCTATCCCTAAATATCACTTCTTAAAGTAAAACCCGAGAATAGCAAATAGAAATCTTGGATAAAACTGTTAAACTAGACCTGTACAATCTAATGTTAAAAAAACAAATACACATTCTTAAACTGTTTTATTTGTTCAAACAATAACAAAGGACATGAAAATAAATATTTCGAAACAAAGAACAAAATAGTTAATTACTTAATTTGTAAATGGTAAGGTAGCAATAGGAACCGTAGGGAAAATCAATAAATTGTCTTCTGACTACCTTCACAGTAGCGGAAAATGTCTACTTAAAAAAATTAAAGCTTTAAGCGGTTGTATATTCAGGGAACGGGATGTTCAAATGAGATTTGTTTAAATAAAAAAGCTATATTCGCGTCAAGAATTCAGACGTCTTACGTCATGGTTGACATTAGGCGATTGTTTTTATTGTCAACGTAATTTTCGATATTTGGTCGCGTTAAAAACAACAATTTTTTGCAATTTAGTGCAATATATAATGCAAACATTTAGTGTACTATATAGTTTTATTACTCTCATTTGCAGTTTCTTAAATATTTTGATAAAAATATAATGAATTATTCATTTGTTCGTATGACGTAAGCCGTCTGAATTCTTGGCGCGATAATACCTGACTCTTTTCGTACTAATTTATTTACACCCTGTATAAATTTTGTCTTATTAACTGTCGAAATCATGTCGTTAAAATATTGTATAATGAACTATGCAGCTGATTGTTGAAACTATTTTCTCAATGATCAATTACTGAGACAAATTACAAGTATATCTTTTTTCCACACAAATATAATGTTAGTTTAAGATTTTTTAATAAAAAACATGATAACAATGGAACCAAAAAAGTTACGCTCAGGTTTATGTCACAAATATGGCGGACGCAGCGCCCTCTAGGAAATACGTCGAAATAGAAAACAGATTATGATTTCCCATGTCCAAAAACATCTATTGCCAAATTTTTAAGCTGATGCATTCAAAGGCAGTGTAATTATTTCAAAAAATCACTTTTTAAATTCCAAATTTAACACCCTGTATCTTTTTTATTATCAACATCCTGTAGGGAATATATGTTTTGTAACTTAACAACCAAATGTCAAAATACCAAAACAAACCGCAACTACTAATCGATCGTTGCGGTTGACGATTTTTGCAGTAACCGTGTTTCATAACCTAACCAGATTTCAGGAATCGAAGGGTTAGGGAAGGGGAACCGTAAAAACTAAGAAAATTGTAAGTATATAACCATATTACAACGATGTATTTCTTCCCGGCCTAGTCCGGGAAATACGTACTTCCTGGACTAGGTCAGAGAAGTACTACTTTCTCAAAGAAAAAGCATCCGATATATGAGTAGTTTCCGGACGGTTTCCGAAAAAACTAATTATTATTAAATTTTAGAAGGGGAACTGTAAAAACCAAGAAAATTGTAAGTATACAGGGTGATTCGGAACTTATCTAAAAGAATTTGGGAATAGATGCGTCATTAAAAAGGAGTCAATATCGTAGACAAATTTTTTGTGAAATTATTAAAGTTCTATTAATTTCAACCTTTACATCGCTGGGCTACTATTATAGTCTTTAGCCAGACGATTCCAAGTCCAATTACTTATCGTATTATCTTTTTTGTGATGCAAGTATTTACGTTAGTTTTTCAAATATTAAAAATAGCTTACGTCTATAGCAACTCGCAATTAATGAACACCGTTTTATGGTGAACTGAAAATACTTTAGCAGAAGGATTTCCCGGTAAACATGTGCCAAATACAACTACTTTTACAACGGTGTGCAGTAAGTACAAGTGTAGTGAAAACACTGGCGTGACATGGGAAATTTGTAACCGAATTAAGAAAGAGATGGAGGTCCAGGGCGTCCACGGCCTATTGTAGCAGTGTGGCGTATCACGCAAGACTCAATTATATCCGTACTATGTACAGCATGTCCAAGCATTAATACCAGGGGATTGGACGAGGAGGACCGGTACCATGGCCACCACGATCTTTTGACTTTAAATCATTTGGACTTATTTTTGGGGATATTTAAAAAATGAAGTATATTACACCGAAGTGGACACTATTGATAATTTACGCAAACGTATCATAGCTGCTGCCAATAACTTACAAGTTAAAAACAGATAAGAAGCAGAAACATTTGTGCTAGTAAAATGGGCGCAAAATGTTGTAACATCAGGTATCTCAAACGGTTTTACTAATTAAAACCATAAATTAATTCTATTAATAGTTTATAACAATAGCGGTAAAAGCAGTTGAATTTTTTGTATAAAAATAAGTATTGTAAAATGTAATTTGATACATAGTGATTGTCCGGGTTATTGTGCCGTGACCTCCGTAACTGGTAGCTGCCACAAACAGAATTAAAATGCACATCCCTAGCATTAGTCAGGATTCCTTTACCTGCCTTGGTTGTTTTCTGACTAGGCTCTGTGGGAACAGACCCGCTATCGGTGTCTCTGGGCCCGTCCATATATTGATTTTGGTTCCTATTGTTGGCATTACGACTGTTACGGTCGGAACCGTTCCTCGGATAATGGTGGTCCTCCGAGGCTGCCGCTGTAACTGGTCGCATCCCATGCTTCCAAACTTTTCGTCGCTCTTCACTATCGGCATCTTCAGTGGTGACTCTGCAAAAGCTTCGCCGCGACTGAGACCTATTGGGACCTCGTTATCGGTCTCGTAATGTCGGTGCATCTTCGCGCGTCTTTGCACCTGTGCAGTCGTAATACCAACGATAGGAACCGAAATCAATATATGGACGGGCCCAGAGACACCGATAGCGGGTCTGTCCCCACAGAGCCTAGCCCGAGAACAACCAAGGCAGGCAAAAGAATCCCGGTTAATGCTAGGGACGTACATTTTAACTTTGTTTCTGGCAGCTACCAGTTACCGTGGTCACGGCACAACAACCCGGAAATTCACTATGTATCAAATTACAACACTGACCGTGAAAAGCACTATTGTAAAATGTAATGTATTTCTTTCTTTGGGAATTCCTATCAACTTTTGTCCGGTTGCCGATTATACGCCTTATCGGGTTTTATAGTGGACCAGTTTCCAATGCCGTGCGGAAGGGTTTATCAACTGCTCTTTTCGATTTTATTTTTACAAAATTGTATTTGTATGAGTCTCCTGTACACTCAAAAAAAATTTTTTTGATAAGGTCTGAATCACCCTGTATATCCATATTACAACGATGTAATTCTTCCCAGCCCAGTCCGGGAAACAGGTACTTCCTGAACTAGGTCGGAAAAGTGCTACTTTCTCAAAGAAAAATCATCCGGGAAATGAGCAGTTTCCGGACGCGTTGCCGAAAAAAGTAATTATTATTAAATTTTAAAGTGGAGTTGGAGCCAAATACATTTATTTTATTTTTCTTTTTGATTTATGAATACCTAGTATGAATTACCTAATGATTTCTTCTTTTGAAATAAGACAGCATATTTTCTATGAAATGTGTATTGTATAAAAGTACATAAATCTACAAAATACAGTTTCACGATCAATAATAATAACGCAGGGAATGAAACTGCAAAATGACAAAATCCAAGGGAATGAATTCTATTAATTATTAATATTGTTGGTTATACCTAAAGTCCACAAGCATTTTCATTATTTATAACACTTACACAACTTTATATTACAAGTTAACATTAACATCAATATTGCACCATTCGGCCACGTAAAATATACTCCTTAGTCTAGAAAAAGAAAATCAATTAAATAAGAGAACTAAAATTAATGCATCTATAAATAATGACTAGGAAAGTATTATATCATTAGCCGATATAAAACGAAACTAAAATCTAACCAGTTATCCTGTTACTGACACTAGTTCTTTCATACCAAACTATGATGGAGCATCATACTTATTCATAAATTGAACTGAAATTACTACTATACCGATTTGAATATGTTTCTATATTTCTACAATGGTTAGTAAAAAAAATAAATAACTTAAAAATTAATTGACTTAATTCGCTTTTCACCAAAACTGAGAGCCTGTGTGAAAAACGTTCAAACGACTAGTTACACTCTCGTCTATTGTTTACAAAGTGCCACAAAAGTAATTCAGAATCCTTTTGCGACACTTTATTATCAAAACGTCTCGTAAAATTAAAATAATAAAACCCTGGTTTATCGGCTAATAGTACGGTTTGCAATTACCACAAGGGTGGATTTGATCTGAAACTAACCAAAAATATGTACCTACTTCACGTAAAAAAATTGTTGCACAAAAAATCCATATTCTTTAAAAAAATTTGGTTTTAATAATGCTTTATTTTTTGTATACTTCTTATTTTTCTTTGGAAGAAAAATAAAAAGTTATTATATTTCCATTTAAAATTACCCAAGGGAATACATACCTCACAAAAGTATGAAAAAAGACATCTCTTTAAAGAAATTAAAAAGTGGTGACATTTTTATTTTGATGGTTAAAATTTATTACTATTACAATCAGTGTGGTTTAATATAAAAATAGTTCCAAAAACTTAAAATTAATTTTAAAGCAGTAAAATATTAATTCTGATTCTTTAAAAAAATACTTACGCTTAAAGCTGAAGTCAGTCATTTTCACTACATAATATTTTAAAAATTTGCTAAGCAATTTGTTGTATTTGTGGCACCGTTTTGTTTTACCATAAATTAATCAGTTTATTTGCACAATTAGGGTTGATCGCCAGTTGCCTCACTTATGGAATACTGATGAGAGCTAACAAGTTCGAAACCGGTATATGTTTGGTGGCATTGCTGAGGACCAACCCTGACTGTTAAGTTTTTCAGATGTGATTCAATGATTGTGATTACGATACAGGTCAGGACTTACAATTATACCCACAGTATAGTGGGTCGCTTTCTTTTGTTGCCGTATTGAGTTGGCAGTAACCACTAGATGTAGACATATGCTACATCTCGCGTACTTTTAAAAAGAAAGTCAATCATTGCAATAATAAATCGCAAACTATAATAGACTGAAAACTTAATACCAACTTATTAAACCGAAACAATAAATATGTATAGGTATGTAACCTATTATATAAATGTTTAAAATGAAGGTAAGTGTAAAATAGAATAATAAGTATAAAGTTATTAAAAATTATCAAAATAATTTATAGCCATCAAAAGTATAACTATTATATGTGTTTTTTTATTGATATTTTATTATAATTTTATGATATGTAACTTGCTGCACTATTTTTACTTAGAGCCCTGAAAGTGGCTCTAATATAGGCAGAAACGTTGGCAGTCTGTTAAAAATTGTTTTTTGTTTCTTTTATTACTTTGACCTGTTACCAGATCTATAAAAACTTCTTGACTAAATTAAAGGTTACAAGAAAAACCATATACAATAATTACGAAAGGTTTTTTCTAATGAAAATAATTTTCAAATCGTTAACATAATGTGAAGTGACAAAATGTAGGAAATTACTACTGTTTCATTTTTAAAGGTATCAAACGCATCATCAGGCAAATATCTACGAAGGGCTTTTATATTTGAGCTTGTGATTTATCCACTTAATCTAGGGCGCTACTGTACAACAAATTTAAAACGTGTCTCTTCGGCTTGATTTTGCTAGAAGAGATGTAGGAAGCTTTCTTGTTACTCTCGAATCCAGCCTTAAGGTACCATAGCCATTGTGAGTAGTAGGCAACTATTATCTTATTACATATTTCTAAGTTACTTTCAAAATCGATACATTTAAAAACATATCGTTAAACACAGACATAAATATATACATATCTTTTTAAAGATAAGTAAGTACAGCTGCCACTTGGACAAAAAAGCACCATTCGAAACAGCTCATAAATAAATAAATATGTACAATTATAATATGTTCTAATGGCACGCGAGAATTCACAGGTAGTTTTCATATCCTAAGGCACACGAAAGGCACGTAATAATACATTGAAATACTTGAATTTGGTTATCGTTAGTTAATCTAAATTACTTAAGTGTAGTATTAATTTTGGTTAGTTTTTGGTATGTATTTTCGGAGAACATCTTTTGGAATTGTCATGGTCCCACGTAGGAATTTAAAGATGAGTGCCAAACAAAAAGAAACAAAATTAAACGGCTATGGCTAAACCTAGCGCGTAGCCCCTCTCTGTATTTTGACTGTAAGTCTGCCTCTCTCTCCCAGATTGGGAGGAGAAGTCGACAGGTTGGTCCTGTAGCATTATATTGTTACCGAATCTACCAGTTGCGTTTAGTATGACTGAAGGGTGTCTTATGGTCGAGTAAAGTAACCTTTCTGGGTTAGGAGAGATTACGGTCGATCTGTACAACATTGGAGACCTGATAGCACTATCGGGGCCCTTTATTACCGAATCACCTAGTCTAGATCCAACAGAAACTATAACAGGGGTTGGAGACGCCTCGTTCTTGTCCGGAGATGCTTCTCTGGAGTTGTGACGAGCGTTCATTCTCATGCAGGATGACTCCTCGTGCTTGTAGAGATAGGATTTCAAGGCAAAAGCCTTGCCGCACCGTCCGCAAATGTGGGGCTTGGTATTGGAGTGAGTTTGTATGTGAGCGCGTAGGTTGGACTTGTCAGCGAAAGCTTTGTTGCAGATCGTGCACTTGAACGGTTTCTCTCCTGAAACAAATCATTTTAAATTTAAAATTTTATTTGTCTAAAAGGAAAAAGAAGTAGCGATATTAATGAAAATGCATAGCTTTTAAACAATTAACTATAGGGCAGAGTAACCTAAAATAAGACAAGAAACATTTCAGTAGCAAGACGATGGACGATGGATCATATGAAAAACATGACAAAATGAAAAATGTGTAACATCTACGTTATTTTTCTACATAGTCGCTAAATTGTTCCAAACACTTCTGATATTGAGGAACAGGCTCTAATAAATTCTCTGCACAGTATTCCTACACTTGGAATTATGTCAACTACTCGTAGTGTTATACTGAGGTTTTCAATTTGTCAGTTTCCGCATATATGCTATTGTTTAGGAAGAGGTAGTATAGTCACTGATACTATACAGTGGATGATCATAAATCTCCCATTCGAATTGTTGATTATAGGGGCAACACTATATGCAATCATGAATTATTGAGCTGAACAGTGGCTAATCATAGAATTCCTCATCATGAATTCTGAAAATCACGAAGCTAATTACACTGATTAGGCATCTGCCATCTCGTTTTACACCTCAAGAACTGATTCGTCTATTCGAGAAAACTGCCGAAAACCCCAGTGCAAAACAGGCTACAATTCCAAGCTTGTTCCACGATATCAAAAGTTTTTGCAACGGCATGGGAATTAGAAAAATAATCCAACTATGAACATTTAGAACCATTTATTAATTTTCTAATTTGTTTTTTCTATAACCAACCGACCCCTACTTCTGAAATACATCTATATAGTATGAGGCCATAAGTTATTTTCAGAAACAAGTTTTTAAATACGGGGAAATGTCTTTTACAACTTATCAAAAGGAGTGTGAGAAATGAATTCGTTTTTGTATGCTCTTGAAACACATATAAGTAATGTAAATTATACAGAATTTTTGTAGTGATTTGTTTTATAAACGAATATTTACATCTTTTCAATATATACACAGAAGGTATATCTATCTCATAAGTAATGACGTTTTTGCATATATTAAATACCTAGCTTTCTAATTAAAAGGAGAAACTATAAGCATGAAAATGAATGTGTTGAGCTGGACTCGTTAGGACTTTTCGAAAACAGTCATCCGATTAATCTAGTATGCTAGATTAGATTAGTATCTAGCATTAAAATCATTTCTTGTCTTCAAAAACTGAACTAGATTATGCTAAAACGTGTTCGCATTACTATATATGAGTGAGACATTTGCACGACGAAGACGTAGTCCGAGTGGTGTAATTTCACGAATGTAATAGAAAAAATGCCGTTATCCTAAGTGTACTACATAAAATTTTATCTAGAACTGCAAAATTTGTATCTACAACTACCTTAATTTGAGAAAAGTCCAAAATCAGATCCAGTTTGTAAGTTTTAATTCAAACTCAAGAAGCAAAGGCATTATGGTCAAACTTGCTTAAACAAAATTGAGTTTTCGTTTTTACATTTTTTTGTGAAACTAGTGATATTGATTGAAATAATGAGTGATTCAGAAACAGAAAACTTGCCTCTTAAAATTGAAAAAGCTGCTGCAACTGCAGTAGCTTCACTTCAACCAGATAAATCGAGAACCAAGTTGTGTGCGTCTAAGAATATAAAATATGAAGCAAAAGAAAAGGTATTATTAGCCTTTTTGAAAGAATTATCCAAGAAGTACAAATCATTTAGTGTTTGGAACGTCCAAATAGAATAGAACGCCTATTCTATTCTGCGGTCTACAATCTGTATGCGGCAAAATGTCGACATCAGCAAATTTAACAATTTAATTGCTTTTCTGAAAAAGTCATCAGTGGGATACAAACCAAAAAAGTCAAGAATATTAACGAAAGAGGATATTTCAAATTTTTTACAAGATGCCGATGACCCAAAATTCTTACTAACAAAAGTAAGAACAAGAAAATATTTGCCGTTTGAAATTCATAAATGCATAATTTAAGGTTGCCTTAATTATTGGACTTCAAGGTGCATGCAGAGTGAACGAATTAACTAATTTACTGTTAGAAAACGTAAAAAATGAGGTAAACATATTTCATATAACATTTATCACTGCCGGGGGAAATCAAAAATGTGAATATGGTCCAAGTAATACGAAAATACCTCGGCCTGCGTCCTAGTCATGTCGATCATGGAAGATTTTTTGTTGGTTACAGAAGTGGTAAATGCAGCTGGTATAAATATTTTTAGTGTAATGCCACAGAAGATTGCTTTTTTTCTCAATTTATCATAGCCTCAACTATATACAGGGCACTGTTTTCGACGATCATCTACTTCACTTCTAGCCCACACAGGAGCAGAGTCCAACATCTTGTGTGAAGGCTATATTGATACGTCTCTTGAAAACAAGAAAAAAATCACTACAAAAGTTCTTGCAAGAGAGATTGCTGCCATTGAAGCGGCCCAATATTCATTCAAGGGAAATCAGTTACAAAAGAAATTGTTCTATAGGAAGGTTCTACACAAGATTACTAGTATATAACCATTTTTTTTTCCGCGGAAATGTTTCGTTTACCGGAAAACTCTACTAATTTTTCTTATATTATATTTTAACTGAAAATTGCCTCTTTTCTAAATGTATTTATATTACATGCTGCTCTAGAAATACAAAATTAATAAAACTGCGGCTTTGATTTGATGTAAAAATGTAAAAATTTACGGAAAATTTCCATTTTCCTTCGACTTTAGAATAAGGGAAATCTGTTATAGAAATTATAATTAGATAATTTGATTTGACTGCTAATTTGCGCTTTAATGATATATCATTTTATTTGCGGAATTTTTTTTTAAGGAAGATATTGAGGAAAATCATTTACGTATTGATGTTTTTTAGGGTTTTGCGAATAATCGACGGTTAATTAGTATTAGTATTCATTTTTTTTGAGTTTTGTGAATAAACGAATGTTATTCAAGTTATAAAAAGTAAGTGGATTTGTAGCACTTTTTAAAAATTGAGCGCGCCCGGTCGACGTTTCGAAATCCGCGCGCGCGGATGAATGATTTTTATGTTGAAACTATTTATTTGAAAAATCTCCATATTCTAATTTTATATAATTAATGAGTTCATCCATCAGATCTAGACTGGTTTTCTTACAATTGCGTCTCCACAAGTACTCACAGAGTCGGTCTGCAAATTCGTCCGGTGGAATATGTTGACCTTTTTGAATTTTTTGCAGCCGACTACGACGACTCGATCCGTTGGGTATGAGCAACGAATATAACACTATGGTTAACAGTCTAATGCCATATAGGTAATGAAAATGACGCATTTCCGCGAGAAAATTTTGACGTTTCTGTGTTAAGAAAAATGTCTATAATTCACAGCAAACAATATTTTTTATGTAACTGATTTCCCTTTTCTAAAGTCCACAAAATTTCCTTTATAATGGGAATGACGCATTTCCGTGGGAAAATTTTAATGTTTCTGTGTTCAGAGAGGCCTCTGAATGCTATTTGTTATTTGTTTTTTTTTTTTCATAGCTGATTTCCCTTAAACGAAACTTGACCCATTGAAGCTACTTCAAGTTCTTGTAAATAAAATTTAAGAATTGTTAATACAAATACAGACCAGCTACGTTCATCTGGTATTAATCTTACGAATTGCCAAAGCTGTGCTATTAATATTTATAACAATTAATTCAATTTAATTTAAGTTAAATTATCTATTAATTGTCAAATTAATAAACCTGTTGGTTCTTATTAAAAATAACCATTAAGCAGTAATCTCTTTTTATTTATTTCACTAGTGGGGTAATATGTCACATTACTCCACCAGTGGATGAATATAAATCTATCGATTTAACTAATTTTGGACAGCTTTTCAGGTCAGTTTAAAATAGTATTGCTGGTGGTTTTGTGGAGCTTTGAGAATATATGTGCTACAAGGGTGCTACTAAAGATAACGATTAATGATATAGAAGAAAGATTCAATTATTATAAGAATTTCCGATTCTAAAACTCATACTCCGGAACGTTTTGTGATTTCAAGTCCAGACCAAATAAAGATATATTATGCTGTGTTTCATGTCCGTCAGTTACTACAAGTCGAAGATTTTTTGTTGAAGTATGTAAGAGAAATGTGTTAACCAAGTGGTTGGCGTCAACAAAATAAGGAATGTACCAAAAGAAATAGCAACTTGTCTCAATTTGCCTCATCTGGAAACTTCTACATTGCTTTAGAAGTTCTTCCGCCACTCTATTTGCCAACGCATGGGTCGATATTACCACCATTAAACGACATGCGGGGTGGTTTTCTAGTATACAGCAGCAGCCTCATTGAACACCCAGAACTAAAAGCTACCATAACTGACAGCACTGGATCTGACATAACGTGGCACTTTCAATTCCTATGCAAAATCAATTGTAATCGTCATGTTACTGTTTTATATCGAAATGTTCTATTACTTAAAATGTATATTATTTAATAAAATCTTAAATAATTTTCGAAAAACTGACAAATTATTTTGACATTTGTTATATAACATAACATAAAAGTATTTCGCAGATAGGTCACTAAAAAGACTCACTCAATCCATTTAAATATTTTGTTTATAAAACATTATTGTAAACTTAGTGGTGCGTATACGCACCATTGGCCAGATGTATGCAACTCATAAATCTTGGAAGCTCAGACTTGCAGTTTCGGATAGCTCTGACCCAGGCATTGTATTTAGAAATTAGTTCAACTTATGCAGCTGGACAATTCAGTGAGCCTGTTGTGAAAAATAAATAGTGTGTTCTAGTGTAAAATGGTTAAGTATTTGACTCAAAAAGAATTGGAGGAGGCTTTGCAGGACGCTTTAGATGAATTAGATGCCAACGATGCTATGTGTGTAATATTTATATTGTTAGGGCACAATTGATAATTGGTGTCAATTACTTTTAGACAATATTGATGCTGTATATATCCCTCCAGAAGTAGACGAGGAATATATCAATGACGAATTACTAACTGAAGAGTTCCAAATGAAACAGAGATAGTGGGTTCCTTTGAAATACATTCGAATAACCCAAAATATTATTTTGACGACTCTGACGATGAAAGTGGTGCGTATACGCACCATTGGCCAGATGTATGCAACTCATAAATCTTGGAAGCTCAGACTTGCAGTTTCGGATAGCTCTGACCCAGGCATTGTATTTAGAAATTAGTTCAACTTATGCAGCTGGACAATTCAGTGAGCCTGTTGTGAAAAATAAATAGTGTGTTCTAGTGTAAAATGGTTAAGTATTTGACTCAAAAAGAATTGGAGGAGGCTTTGCAGGACGCTTTAGATGAATTAGATGCCAACGATGCTATGTGTGTAATATTTATATTGTTAGGGCACAATTGATAATTGGTGTCAATTACTTTTAGACAATATTGATGCTGTATATATCCCTCCAGAAGTAGACGAGGAATATATCAATGACGAATTACTAACTGAAGAGTTCCAAATGAAACAGAGATAGTGGGTTCCTTTGAAATACATTCGAATAACCCAAAATATTATTTTGACGACTCTGACGATGAAACCCTCGCAACGAAAAAACGAAAACTTACAAAAAACATAAAAACAACAGTACCAAATTGGAGAAAGGGTATGATAACTACGTATGAGAAATTACCAGTATCGGAAGAAAACAAGCTAGACGAAATAAAAAATAATGTAGCTGAGAAGACCCCACTGGAAACTTATTTTTCGATGATGAACTTCTCTCCACAATAGTAAATTATTCTCTGAAATATGCATGTGACAATGGACAATGCATAGGTTAATTTAATTTAATATTTTTTTTTCCTGTTTTCGTTTAGTTTATAAAAATCATACATTTTAATAAAACTACTGTTTATACTCCATTTAAAAGAAGAAATATAATGTTTTTCTTTAAATTTCTTAGATTTTCTTACAAAACCGGTTAAATCCATTTAATTTTTTTCAATAGTGGTGACGCAGTGTTTTCAGACACTAAAAGTGCCTGAATTCCCTTGTTCTACCATAATTAAATCGTCCTCCATTATTACACAGTCAATAAACTCCTGAAGAAAAAAATAATAAACACAGAATATAAAAAAGAACCTTTTGAATTAACTGATATCTATAAATTTAGAAAAATCTTACCGATTGACAGACCACAACTGGATATAATAATCTCTGCATAAATCACCTGTGTACCGTACCTACCTAACTTTAGTGTTTAAGCTTCTATTGCCATCTATTAAAGAAAAGATATTGATATACTAAACTAAATTATACAAAGAACTTTCCTTGAAGGAATCTGTAACAATTTCACTAGATTCTGCATGAGGATCAGAATACACACGCTTTTGCACCCAAATTGGGATATAACCGATTTTGCTCCCAAACACGAACTTTAAATGACAGTTTAAGCAGGATATAACCACTTATGCTTCCAAATAACTTCAGAATCGTGTTGACGGCACAAAAGTTTTGTAGAAAACATATTTTACCCAATTTTGGTAAAATATGAATTTAACCGGTTTTTGCATGCGACCTCCTCAATTGCTTTTCGCACCCGTTACACATCATATATCAACAAATTATAGCAAATCGTTTAATTCTAATAGCAAAGTTAGTCATAGGACTGAGTTTATTAGAAATTCTTCTGAGTGCTTACCTGTATGAGTTCTAATATGCCCTTGAAGCAACCACGGCCTCGAGAAACATTTCCCGCAATATTGGCACTTGCAACCCTGGTTGTGAGTTCGCACGTGCATGGAAAAGGCCGGCATACTAACATAAACCTTGTCGCAGTGCGGACACCTTCTGGCTTTCTTATCCGCGGGGCTGCGATGGGTTTGACGATGTCTGGCGAGATTGCTGGAGGTGCTGTATCTCTTGCCGCATTCAGCGCATTCATGTTCGTGACCCTCGGAAGTTGATGATGATATTGATGGCGTATCGTTGCTTGAACTGGGCAATGCTGACAAAGCTTGTGGTTTGGAAATAACGCCGAATGTGGTATATTTGGAATCTTCAGTCTGAAGTAGAATACAAAGTTGTTAATATTCATAACTTCTTCAGTTCTAAAATAATTATTATTTGCAGCTCATTTTTTATTTATTTTCCTGAACCATTTGCTTATATTTAATTTTTAACATAGATTTCGATATTTTACTGCAAAAAAGGAGGTACAGAATATTTAATTCTGAAGGGTTATCCAAGTGCACCTTGAGAAAATAAACGCGTGACAATTGAGAGTGGTCAAGGATACGCATTGTCAAAACGGGTTGTTGTTTAGTTGACTGGTTGACATTGTAGAATATGGATCGTTTTACGACAGTACAACGTGTAAAAATTGTTAAAATGATCTACAAATTGCATTGGGATTTGCATCCGTGCAAAATCCAAGTCACACAAGAACTGAAGCCTGCAGACCATGGACAGCGTCGAACATATGACAATTGGGTGCTGGAACAACAAGCTTTAAATGAGGATTTTTCAAACAACATTTTCTTCAACGATGAGGCCCATTTCTCGCTCGGTGGTTATGTTAATAAACAAAACTGTCGTATCTGTGGTTCCGAAAATCCACATTCAATTGTTGAAGTGCCGTTACATCCGCAAAAACTGACGGTCTGGTGTGCACTATGGTCTGGTGGTGTCATTGGCCCTTATTTTTTTGAGGACGATCAAGGAGCACCCGTTACCATCAACTCCGAACGATATGGCCGTATGTTAACTGACTTTTTTTGGCATGAAGTTGAAGGTATGGATCTGGCCGATAAATGGTTCCAATAAGACGGAGCCACAAGTCACACAACACGAGCTAATCGGGCTTTGCTACAAGAAAAGTTTCCAGAACAAGTAATTTCGAGATTGGCTGATGTGCATTGGCCACCAAGGTCCTGTGACCTGACACCGTTGGACTCCTTGTGGAGCTATGCAAAAGATCGCGTTTATGCCAACAATCCTCTAACGATTGACGGATTGAAAGACAATATTCGTCAAGTTATGGCCGAAATATTGCCTGAAATGTGCCAAAAAGTGATACAAAATTACCTCAAGAGGATTGAGTCCTGCAGAGGGTCCCGTGAATGACAGTTAAATGATATTATATTTCACACATAATGGCATTACCCACATTTTAAAATGAAATAAAACTTTTATCGCAATCTCAATTTTAAGTGTTTTTTTTTTTTAATTTTTTTTCTCAAGGTGCACTTTGATAACCCTTTATGTATTTTTCTGATATAACAGTTTGCAATTTGTCAAAAAGTGCGTTGCGTTGGCGTTTTGTTATTACCTATATCTGGTGAGTTGTTGATTTATAATAAGTTTAAGATTATTTGATATTATTGGATGTTGTTGGTAGTATTATTTTAGCAATGTAATAGAATTGCCATGAAAATGTAATGAAAGTTCCTCATATTAAACATTTAAATAAAACTTTTGCATTTCATAAATTAGTAGAACACCATTCCAACTAGCACAATTAGTCATTGGAACGTTGCTATGACTATTGTAAGTACTTTCAAGCACGTAATAGAAACGTGCCCATTACGTGCTTGCAACTAAAATGGAGAATAAGTTTTTGGTGCTCGCTACATGTGGTTCCATGGAGGTGATGTTGCGACATGGAAACTACAACTTTGAAAGAACTTCACACTCTTCCATCACTCTTTCATATTAGTATGTTGCTTTCTTTATCTGACAATATTGTTATATTTCATTTCTTTCTACATATTCCATCTTCATTTCCTTAACTCTAAATCAAGTAGGTATTAGGCAGATATTTATAAATGCAGTACGTATTACTTACTCAAGTGGAATATGTAGCAGCTTCGAAATAAATATTATTGCGTGATGGTATGAACCAGAAAATTAAAACGAATGAAATTTTATTGACAAACATAGCGATAAAACTTCCAAATCCAGCACGCATCTTTAAAATGTATATGTTTTAATAGTAAAATTGTCTAAAATATCTGATATCATTATGTGTGAACGTGATATTCTATTTATTGTTCGTTGGAAGTGACAATTTTTATCCATAAATGTTTTTAATTTGATGCAGAAATAACGACAAAAGCTTTATTTGTAAAGTTAAAGTTAATATTTTGCAATAATGGCGACCTATGTCTTGCCTATCAAAATTGCGCATTTCTCAAATCTTACTTTGAAGCCGTTTGTTCTAAGAAACACAACTTGAGTAATTGATACTTTAGCATCCGTAACGGGAACTGCCAATATGTAACATTCAAGTAATATTTACCACAAAGTATCAAGCGTTAATTTGAAGTTAGTAGCAGTAAAGTTGTGACTGCCACGCATTGTCTGTACAAAGTTCTCACTACCCCCTCTTAGCAACATTTTTGCTGCTGTTCATTCTGAACGCGGTACTTCTGAAGTTTACATTGAACACATTATTATTTTTATTATGTCTTTATTTCTTTGCGGCTTTGCGTGTTACATCTGTTGCATGTTTTATTCTTTGGATTTTTTGTGGTGTTTTGTTGTCTATACTTACTAAAATGTGAGATATATTCGAAAAGACAAAAAATACACTCCACACTTTACATGATCGAATATACATTACACGATAACGAACAGCATGAAGACTTTCAACTTTGGCAAACTACATGGTAAAACGCACTTTGTAGTTGTGGTGTTCGATGATCGTTAAATACTTCTACGAGTAGTGATAACGCTTTTTAGACTAATAAATATTACTTATAAGTTCCACAACTTTAACAAATAATCAAGGTTCCCTAAACGTCGCGGTAACTATCATAACTACTTGAAAGTGATTGCTACTTTGAACTAATACTTTATTAACATCAGTTAGTCGCTGTTATGATCATTTACCACTTCAAGTTGCGGAGTAGTAGAAAATTACTTGCAGTGACTATAATTTTGTTGCATAAAGTTAATTATACAAGAAAGTACCAAATTTGGTGGCGGTTATGTAATTGAAGGTTTCAGTCTCAGTTAGTGTTACTTTGGTGCTAGTTGCGGGATTAAACTTATCCAATCTTATCCCTTTCAAAATACCTACTCCAATTATCTAGTCACATATTTTTCTAAAGGTGCATTTCCTGCTTCAAGGATAAAGAATCTACGTTTTCTGGCATACTCTGTATTCTGGCTTGCCGATTCTGTAGTTCCTCTAGCGCTTTTTTTTTGTCATCTCAATTGTGCCAAATTTTTATCTCTTCAGGGGGGCCTGAAGTTGATAAATAAAAATTGTCAACATGGGCCAAATCAGGCGAATATGGAAGTCGAGGAAGAAGATTGTGCAGAAGTTGCAAATAACAAGTACCCAATAAGTGGGCACGAATAGTCACTGTATCTGCTTGTGTCACCGAGTGCTAGGCATGCCATCTTAAATCTACTGCTCTTTTTTAATATGTTTTTGGTTGTTCTTTTTTAGTAACTGTAAACATTTACAGTCAGTATTTTAATTATCCTGTCGACAAGGATCTAGATCATATCGACCGTGTTCACAAATATGAGAAAAATCTTTGCCGTCAATGTTTCATAAAGTTCCCTGGTATAATGGTTTCAAGACGCTTGAATAAATATTGGATTAGCTTATTTTTTTAATATTAAATGTTAACTCTTCATCAAAATTATTCATTTAATCTTCATCAAAATCATTCTTTTAACCTCTTTTCAGTCATATCTCTACAAAGGGTATGTTTTTATTGGCATTGGTCAGTTTCTGTCTCACTGTTTGTGTTTTAACCACATCATTATCACAATATTTATCATATCAATATCATTTAGTTATTGCCAAATTTTACGATTACGCATACGATTTAATACATTTGCACTGAAAGAAGATACATAACAAATGAAATTGTGATATTAAATATATAAATATTTTATTCATATAATTTTATAGGTATATAACAGGAACAACTTTTCAAATATCTATAGTATCGACCAATTTCTGGGAAAGGATATATTTTTATGTTTTACAAATTGTCGTAAATCTAAGAAGCTTTCCTAGTAACGGTTGAATTTTGAATAGTTTTTATGTTTTTTTTATATTGTGCACAATGTAAAAAATTATCGCCTTTAATTTACAATAGGTATAGAATATTTAACTCATGTACATATATATTTTCAGTTTTGCATAAGTTGTCGTAAGTTTAAATTCTGTCAAGGCCTTTAAAAGGTTAAGAAACTTGTCATATATAAAAATATGTATTTCCACATCATACATAATATTTATAAATACAGCAACGCCAGCTTTGTGTTATTCATAGAAACTAATACAAATTTTAATGTCTGAATAAATGTGTCGTTTATGAGATAATTCTGTAAATGACAACTTCCTTACCCTTTCGAATAACCTTGAGAAATGTATAGTCAGAAAGTCAGCATCTAATAAAAGAAAAACATTCATAATAATTCTTACAAATCTTCAGAATTGCAAGTTATATTTTCATAATATACAGTATACGAAGAATATTTTTACGAAATTTTCTTGAAATAAATGACTAACTCCTGTTACATTTTAAGATATACAATTTTTAACAGGTTTTCCCACAACTGTTGCTACTTTTGTTCTGAAGTAGATAACTTAGCTTTCTGAGTAAGAAAATATTTGTATTTATACAGTGATGTATATTTAAATTTCCAAGAATTTTTTATACAATATAAAACATATGTATATAAGTGCAGTAAAATATAATTTTATTTTCAATTTGTTGTAAAGCCCTTTCTAGAATTTTGGTAACTACATTTCAATGAAAACTCTATATTTCTTTTGTCATGAAGAAATGTGATATTTTTTCGCAAAAGGATAGATCTTATAATTTTTTCCAGAACTTCGCCTCATGTTCTTATTTTATTGAAAACGTAAATATCTTTAGAAGAAAAAAATATAGAAATATTGAATATGTATGCTCCAACAGAAGAAGGAAAAGAGTTTTATGAAAAACTAGAAGAAAATTACGGCATGCTGAATAAAAACACAATACGAATGGTGGTAGCAGTGTTGCCAGTGGTTTGCAAAAAAAATGTACTCATTGGGGAGAAGAAAATGTACTTTAGCCATTAAAAATGTACTTCTGTCATTCCCCCTTTATAAAATAACTGAGGGATTACCCTTTGGCCCAACGATCTCCCTTTGACCCATTAAGCTTTCGTTTTGAAGATTTTTCTCATAAATGGGCACAAGGTGCACAAATTATTTAACATAAAGACAGAGACGCACCGACAAATTTCACTTAGGTGTGGGGATTCTTCAAAACTGATACAGGAAATTCATTATTCGAATTTTTTTTTTGACACTCCATTTCAATAAAGACGTTAATAGCGTGTTAATGTGTTTGCTGTTGCAAATAATGTATCATAGAAAACTAAAGCAAAATTGCGGACTTTGCGAAAATAGAAAATGGCGCTTCTTCCTATGCTTAAAGTTATATCTCGTTTTAAGTCTGTCAAACAACACAAACACAATAATTCTTTGTGTTTGTATCTTGTAAGAGTTCATCAATACTTTACTTACTGGTTCCTCAATCAATTAAGCTGTCAACTGTCAACGTGTAAATTAACGAAAATGTACTAAATCTGTGAAAGATGTACTTTTGTACCCTACTGGCAACACTGGGTGGTAGGGGATCCAAACGCGAAAATAGGGAGAGTAGGGATGTATGAAAATATAGTAGGGGCAGAAAATGAACACCAAGTGTGCAATGACTATGGGCGTAGGCTGATTGAATTTGCAGAATTACAAAAAAGACTAGACTAGACTAGTTGGATTTTGTAGAAAACACTATTTCAAGAATACGGCGCCCTTTTTAATAACTTTTCTGCAGTACCAATGCAACCGCACTAATCTTATGTGAATGAAGCTTAACTAAAGTTGGTAGTGAGTGACTATTCAATGGCATTTTTACCTAAAAGCGTCCGCAAGCGCTAGCGAAATATTGCGGCGTTAAACACAGTCATTCACTGGTATTATAAAATATGACGAATGCGCCAGTATTACAGGAGACCTAATGTCTGTTTCAAATGTTTTGCGGCATCACAGGGTCAAAAAAAGATACAAATGTTATGACTAACTTGATATATTTGTTCCAGTAGTACCATATACAGTGAAGTGTAAATGTATAACCTTTAGCCCTTGTTATACAGAGTACCTATCTCTAAAAGTTCTGTACAAAACGGTAGCACAAATTCCTAAAACTAAAAATATGAGGATCTAGCCCAATTTATCGTAATCCAAAAGTTGATAGTTTTCGAAATAATATAATTGTAGTTGAAATAGGTGTTTTATCATGTAGGTATAATTGATGTATATTCTTTGTTTTTATATAGCTTTGAGGCTCTTTAATATGATTATATTAAACAACCCAGCATGCTGGTCATAATTTGCAAAAGACGTGGTGTATTTATGGAACTATCATCGATAATGTCTACCAATCGTCGACAATGGTCGATTGGTAGACATTATAAAATATATAAACGTCCAGTTTTATAAAACTTTAGGGTTTGCGATCAGAAATTGTAAAGATTTTGCTGACCCTTCTACTATAATGTGTTTATGTACGATCTCGATTGGAGTATGCATCAATGTTTGGTATCCCCAATATGCAGTCTATAACAAAATATTCAATGAAAATTTTTAAAATATATGCAAAAACTCAAGGAATATATCCCAATATTGGATGTTCTCAAAATGTTCTTTTAGATATGTTTAACTGTAAATTCTTAGATGCACGTTGGAATATGCATTCTGTAATATTTTTGCATAGTTATTAATTCTATATATGACTGTCCTAAAATTTTAGAGCGGTTTAATTTCCACGTGCCTCGAGCTAATCTGCGCTATTCAAATATCATGTATCTATCTTTCAAGATCTAATACTAATTTCTTATTGTAGTCTCCATGTCTCCTTAAACCATTTTTATTACATACTGAATGGCTGTCCTGTTTTGGCGAATGCGCTCTCTGCATATTTAAACGTGTTAAGATTAATTTCCATAATTTTTAGAATGTTTTTCAAGAAACTTTTCCTAAGAACTAAAAGAGCATTGCTTAGGTAAATTTTTAATAATATCTTAATAAACCTACACACAAATGTTTAAATAAAATGCACGTTTAAATTTGACTTTTACAAAGTAGAAAAACTATGTTTATGAAGTTTTAGGTAAGTAACGAAGCCACTTTAAATTTTATTGGTTAAATCATTTAAATAACACAGCCCCACAAAAAAAAAGTTCATACACAAGAGAGTGACATATGTATTCCCATGTATTTTTCGACGCTGAATCCGATCCTGAGCTCATAATTGGGCCTACACGTCTGGAATTGGCCCCAGGGGCCTAAAATGGCCTGAAATGCGGTTCCCGGGATAAGGCGAAGTCGACGCTGAATTTTGGAGCTAAAGCCGGATTTGTGCTCGAAAAGTTTATGGCCAACTGATATTCCGGTTTTAGGTCCGGGAAAATGACCCCTTGGGGCGGGAAAATCCTGTTTTGGACGTCTCGGTCGCGACTGTGGTATTTTTGTGTGTTTTTCAATTCTGGACCTGAGACTAGGTGTGTAAAGTTTTTGGTCAGCTGAAATTCCCAGTTTGAGTCCGGGAAAATGGCCCATTGAGGCCGTAAAATCATATTTCGGATGTACACAAAAAGTTTTTGGACAGCTGAAATTCCCAGTTTGGGTCCGGGAAAATGGCCCATTGGGGCCGGAAAATAATATTTCGTACTTTTTGTGCATACTCTAAGGACCAGGATTGAAAAATACATGAAAATCCCACTTTTGCGACTGGTACATCCGAAATATGATTTTACGGCCTCAATGGGCCATTTTCCCGGACTCAAACTGGGAATTTCAGCTGACCAAAAATTATATATATATATATATATTGAAAAGTACATGAAAATACCAATGTCTCAGCTGAGACGTACAAAACACGACTTTCCGGCCCCAATGGGCCATTTTCCCGGACCCAAACTGGGAATTTCAGCTGACCACGCGAAAATACCACAGTCGCGACCGAGACGTCCAAAACAGGATTTTCCCGCCCCAAGGGGTCATTTTCTCGGACCCAAACCCGGAATTTCAGTTGGCCATAAACTTTTCGAGCATAAATCCGGCTTTAGCTCCAAAATTCAGCGTCGACTTCGCCTTATCCCGGGAACAGCATTTCAGGCCATTTTCGGCCCTTGGGGCCAATTCCAGACGTGTAGGCCCAATTCTGAGCTCAGGATCGGATTCAGCGTCGAAAAATACATAGGAATGCATATGTCACTCTCTTGTGTATGAACTTTTTTTTTGTGGGGCTGTGTAATCCATTGATTCCTAATAAAGAAGTATAGAAGTATTTGTTTTTCTTCTACACTTCAATAATTATTGTAGAAAAGCACGGTTGAATTAAAAAATTAATTTTCACAAATATTGTAACACTTGTTATGTTTCTTTCAATCGACTCAAAATCACGTATTCTATCAACTCCTAAAAATATTGTAACGACTTGCAAGACATCCTGTATATTGCACAAAATTGCAAAAAAATATTGTTTTTAACGCAACCAAATATCAAAAATTATTTTTTCAATAAAAACAATTGTGTAACATCAGTCGTGACATAGAACATCTGAATTCTTGTCGCGACTACATATATAGTACTTATCTGCTAATTTCAGTCCAATTTATTACCTGTTGAAACAGCGTCAGTCAAACCTCTTACACCTCGTATATATGAACAGATTAATTTTAATTATAAAAAGATATACTTATTGCATTTAATTGAAAATATGTGGATATTTTTATGCCTTTCTGTCTCTTAAAAATCATTTATAAATAGACTGTAATCAAATTAAATCGTTGAAACAGAAATTTTTAATTTCCTAGGGGATAACAAAATCTTCCCAAAACAAAATCTAATTCGACCGTAAATGAATTTTCGCAGATTTCACTGCAAAAAATAAAACTTCCATATATTACCTTTATTAAATGTGGTCTCGGGGTTCTGGACGATTTATCGAAAAGCTTGTGAGTGTACGTGAATGACGGTGGCTCATCGTCGGTTGTGCTAGACGGCGATGAAAGTCGGCGCTGTTCCAAAATTTGACCAGTGGCTACGGCTACCTCGGCCAGTTTCGTCAAGTTGTATAGCTCATCAGGACATTCGGAACTGTTATCCGACAATTGAGAATCCGTTTCTGCAATGCTGACCGCATGTTCGGGACTCAAACCTAAAGCAAAGAAAATATAAAAAATAAACATCACTTTTAATTTTACTTCTTTTTTAAATACTTTTCTATTAGATATCATTGCATATACAGGGTGTTATAGAATATTGTTACGAAGGGGCAGGTTCTATGTTTAAAAATAAGAAAAAAAGTTTATATAAACATGAGTCCGGAAATGCCTTGTTTTCGAGGTATAGGTTGTTTAAAATTTTCTGTCTTAAGTACTATAGTCTTCATTTCTCAAAAACCGATCGAGATATTGAGATGAGATTTGGCACACAACAGTGTATACAGTGTATTTAAATACGCGTGTTTAAATTTCTTTTGTAATATACTAGCATCAGTGGTATTCGTGCCGTTAAATACTCATTTTTTTGCAAAAAAACATTGTACGCTATTGATTTTTGGACAAATTCGTATCGCTTTCTTAAAGCCAAGTTAATTCTGCTTAAAATGCGTCTCTTGTACGTTTTTCTCCTGACGCATCGTTTTCGAGATAAAAATTAATTTATTAATCATTACAATAGGCCAACTTTGGAATGTTAATTAAAAAACAATAATCTAAGTGGCATGTGTCAGTTTATCATAAATTCCATGTCAGACTTGAACAAAATAAGTAAACATAAAATGTATGACGGCCAATTCTTCAAAGGAATAATTTTTACCTAGAAAACGGTGTGTCAGCAGGAAAAAGTCCAAGAAACCTTTTTAAACAGAATTAACTTGGTTTGTGCATAAAATGCTAAAAATTTATATTTAATGGCACGAACGTCACTGATGCTAGAATATTACAACAGAAATATATACACGTAAAAATAACTCTTCACTATACAGTATTGTGTACTAAATCTCATCTCAATATCTCGATCGATTTTCAAGAAATGAAGATTATAGTATTTGAGACAGAAAATTTTAAACAACCTGTATCTTGAAAACGAGGCATTTCCGGGCTCATGTTTATATAAACTGTTCTTCTTGTTCTTAAACATGGACTCTGCCCCTAAATAATCTTAACATCATTCTGTAATACCCTGTATATTCCATAATGTGTTCATAAGGTAACTCAACCTCAGAAATTTTTAAACAGTGTAACTGTATGGACCAACACAGTTTCACGTTGATATGAAAGACCAATTTAATAGTTAATTGAGTAAGGGCCGGTATTATAAAGCTCAGGTTGAACCTCCGGTTGTCCAACCGTAGGTTGAACTTGAACCGGCGGTTGAAAAAAATTCTATATTATAACACTATTTCATGTCACGGTTCGTCAACCCGACGTTTAAATGTATTTCTGGATGTTGGCTATGCTGTTAGCTCAATTTTAGCTAATGAAATATCAGAATATTTTCCCGCCAATTTTCGTAGATAACCTGTCTTTTATGTTTCCGTTTGGTGAATTATAATTATTGACAGTGGCATTAACCTTGGTAACATTCTTATATTACTATAAAAAGTAAGAGAGTAATTTGTTCTGATACAGACTGCCTCCGGCTAGTAGATGTAATCATTAACTATAGAAATATTATAAAGTGTAAGAAAATATCATTTTATGAACTTTCTTCCACAATGATATTTGGGACAAAACTGCAGATACTTATAATTTTATGTATGTTATAATTAATATCTACAGTTAGATGCACAAAAGAGAAACACATTTTATTTAGTTCCACAATGTCAGCTTGTACCATGGGCGAAATTAGGTCATCATATCTGGGGGGGCTAAAGCCCCGGGTGGACTATATTTTAATTTCGGTTCTGAAATGTGAGTTGTTTATGTATATTTTTGGAGGAACTAATACGATTTCTGTGGGTGCTAAGCTCCCCAAGCCCTTCCTTAACTTCGCCCATGATAAGTACGGAGAATGATGAAATGAATAATAAATATATTTTCCTTCATATTTCTTTGATATAATTTAATTGTAACTTCTACACATCAATTCTGAACATTACAGATGAAACTCATATTCTGAAGGTTTAAAAAATATAAAATAAATTATTTTCTAAAATTATGTCATTACAGATTAAAATTCGTCAAGAGAGTATCATTTTTAAATAGCTATTAACCAATAAAGATAATTTTAAAGCAAATATATTTAATTTAGTTGCTCTGCTCTGTTGGTTTCAAAATAATTTCAACCGACAGTTGAAATTCGACCTGAACTATAACCATCGGTTGAGTTCAGGTCGACGTTGCTAAACCGACACTTCAACCTTCAGTTGTTTATAATACTCAAATTGCAGTCCGGTCAACTGGACATTATAATACCGGCCCTAAAACTAGCATTATTTTAATTGTTAACAAACAAAGTGCAGAAATGATAGGTCAACAAGAAAGGGATCTGAAAAGAGAAAATTGAATTAACACATTTATTTTTCGTCATTTTTGATAAAAATATCTTCAGATACCCGAACCTGTATAATCACTAAATAAAGACGATTACTTTATTTAATTTTTACTCTCAAGGGCGTCACTCAAATGAGTGATCTATAGTAAGAGTCATTACTGAAACACTTCTAGGAAATATTTTTAGCTGTCGACTAATTTGTTATTGAGAATCTGAAAACAACACCGACTGCATGAAGAATTTGTTATGTCATCATATCTGTTTGTAAATAAAAATATAATAAAACGTTAATCGAATAATCTATTCTAATAACAGTTTGTTCCTCAGAATCATAATAAATTTAAAAATGGAGAAAATTTATAGGTAACAATGTCAATTCAGATGATTGTCAAACTGAATGTGTTATGTATAATCGACATGTTGAGATGATGCACAAATTTGTAGCGTTTTTGGTTTCTATAAAAGATAATTTTGTGCAGAGATGTATAAATTGTTTGAAATAAAATCAGTCAAGTAGAAAAAAAAATAGTAAAGTCGGTAAAACTATTTGTGCCATCGTAAACAATTCTCCAAGTTTAAGACTATCTAACTTTAGTGACGATTATTTGAAAACAACGATCCACGTCAGCCTACTCGTGAATTCACTAATACTCGTATGATGGTGTCTCTGTACAGTCTGTAACACCAAGAGCAGAAAATATTGGTTTTTGCTTTAACAGAAAGTCAACTGCTGAAGTAGAAGCTGGTACTCACACCGCATAAGCTGACATTCTGCACCTGGTGGGTAAATAGAAATCATCATCTACTATAAATAGACTGCTGATGTTTATTGCCAACACCTTGGTTTTTGAACTGCAAGTCAAGAAAAAAAGACTGGAGAGACATCATCAAATAGTGATAACGCCAGGCTTCATGCAACGAAAATCATAGGAAGCGAATATTCAGGAAGCCCATTATGAGGTTATTCTACTTGTCAGACTTCCATTTCTTTCGCTCTGTATTGAACAACCTTCAAAGAACTACTAGCCATCACTGATAAGGTTTATTGTCAGCACGTAGTTTTAAAGTTCAAGAATAAAGACTGGGAAGGTACCTGTCTCCACGTACTCAGGCTGTTAAATATGGTCGACCAATTACAAAAGGTTCCTTCAGGGGTACCTCAGAGATCTCACTGTGGTCCTCTTCACTTTTGTTCAGTTTATTTGTCGCGGACATATTTGGTGTAATAAAAAATAGTAAATTTTTCTTGCTTGCAGACGATTTAAAATATTTAGGGCAGTTCGCTAGAGTCTTGATGCTAAAGCATTTCAGTTTGATTTAGATCAGTTATCAATATGGTGCAGCAGTAACTGTATGTCATTAAATTTAAATAAATCTGATAAAATAATGTTTCCTAGGATTAATGAACCTATTGCATTTGAATATAGAATAAACAATATACCTATAACTGACACAAAATAAATTAGAGACCTAGGTATAACATTTGACAGCAAGATATATTTTAATCGTTACAAAAATAATATTTGTTAAAAATACTAGGCTTTATCAAACGCTTGCCTTTTGATTTGTCACCAAACACTTAAACTACTATTTCGTTTGTTACTACGATTTATCTTAGAGTTTGATTCCTCTGTATGATGTCCGCAATATATTACTTTAATTACTGACATTGAAAGGGTTTAGCATAGATTCTTGAGACACTGGAGTTTTAAAATTTGATTTATCTTACATTATTATACTTGTGATGATTACTTTCGATGCTTTCCAAGCAAGCACTTCAACAACGAACGATTGTTTCAGATATGTGTTTTTATATAGTCGCGGCAAGAATTCAAACGACTTACGTCATACGAATAAATAAATAATTCATTACATTGTCATCAAAATATTTAAGAAACTGCAACTAATAGTAATAAAACTATATATTACATTAAATGTTTGCATCATATATTGCACTAAATTGCAAAAAATTTTTGTTTTTAACGCGCTAAATGTCGAAAATTATGTTGGCAATAAAAATAATTACGTAAAGTGAGCCATGACGTAAGACAACTGAGTATATTATTGCTATTTCGTCCTCTATCAAACAACCTTCTTGTAATTTTAATGACGTCATCGCGCTTAGAAGTTATCTTGGTGAATTCTACAATTCCAAGCCACCGAATTTACAATAGAAGGTGTAGTATGCTATGAATAGCGTAATGTATCCAATGATAAGTAGGGATACCCAAATATACAAGTAGATATATTAATATGCACAGAATTTAATCAAAATATGCTAATACAAAATATTTGAAAATAGAAATTTAATGTTTCACTTAAAAATAAACAATAATGATAACTACAACAAATAAAACTTCGTAATAACTTCACTTAGACACTAACACAATCGGCGTGATAAGTTCAAAAGCACTATCAGGAATAAAATGTAGAAATGGATTATTTGCCTACCTGGAAAATTTTTCACATTATAATTTATCATGATTTTCTTTTTATTATATAAGGTAATAGTCGAGATAATAGTTTTACTTCGACAACACCAGAATCAGGTTTCCAGTCGTCAGGTATATGCCCATTTCAACTAAAATAATGCATTTTCAACCTTATTAAAAATAAGTTGCGCATGCGTCTCATGTTTCCAACTGTGAACAGGGCTAATAAATCTCTCACACAATACTCTGTGACCCTTTATTACCCGACCATAAAATTTATCCATTCCAAACTTAAAAGAATGAAACTGCCTGCCAAACATCTACGTAACTCTAAATATGTTTAATGCACAATATGCTGTTTTTAAGAATATATGCAAATATTTAAAAAGAAATGTAAGTATAATATGCGCTTCCATACACTTCTAATAGGGTTTATTGCTAGCACGTGGTTTTGGAGCAGCAATTCAAGAATAAAGACTAGAGATGGGCTTAGCAGTTCATTTTAATGATTCAGTTCTCGAGAACTGAATCACTAAAAAGAACTGATTCTTAAAACCAGCTCTTTAAGAACTGGTTTTTCGTCAAACACTGCACAGATATACGCTTCTCTCCGAATCCCGCATCTCCGTCAATCGCAGACGGTCGGTTTCTTCCGCGTTTTATGATTGCGACACGTTTATTAGCGTTTAGACTTTAGAATAAGAATTATTAATCAAAATATTTGAAGCCTCTTTTTTCCAAAATATCTCGAATAATTTAGATACTGATTTTTATTTATTTTTTATTACAGAATTTAATTTATATTTTTGTAAAGTTGTATTTTACTTGTTAATAAAATTCAGTTCTTAATTCTTATACATCATATAATTATAATTAATGGCACATACCTATATCGTTTTTATTAATGTAACAATTTGATACGGACACCTATGTGTGCTGGTATGCAGTTCTTGGATATTATATTTAACTAAGAATGATATTAACGCTCTGCAATCGGATCACCAATCAGTTATTCAGAATTCAGATCGCCCGTATGACTTTGAAGCTCACATAGGCTGTGAACACTTGTTCACTATTCACTGAACAGTTCCTTCTGACGTCTAAACTTGAAAATATCTCTCCCACTCTACATAAATCGATACAAATCAGTTCGCAAAGAACTGATTTGTCAACTTCTCGAGAACTGATTCTCGCAGTTCAGTGTCGAAACCCGTTCTTTTAAACCAGTCCACTCGGGAACTGCCCATCTCTAATAAAGACTACTAATACATCATGCAGTGATGATAATGCCACCCTTCGCATAAGCAACATCGAGGGAGTTCGATTAGGAGGTTCATCAGACTTCCACTTGCATTCTCTATTGAAAAGCTTCGAGGAATCTTGATGACGCCGTCGCGCTTAGAAATCATCTTGGTGAGTTCTCCACTTCCAAATCACCGGATTTTAAAATGGAAAATGTCATATACTATGGATAGAGGAATGCAGCTATCACTGTTGAGGTTTATTATCAATACGTGTATATAAAATCTCAATTCGAGAAAATAAACTAGGGAAGACATCAACATGTGGAAATAAATTCAGCCTTCATACAAGGAACAATTATTCCAGAAATCGCTTGGGGGTTATTCCACGTGGGCCTTGTTATCCTAATCTTGCTTCATCAGATTTGTTTTCTTTGTTCTCTATTGAACAATCTTCCAGGAATCATCTTTAATGACACCGTCACGCTTAAAAACGGTCCTAGTGATTTCTTCGGATGTGGAATAGAAAACAACCACGTTGGGAGGCCATCAGAAATAATGAAACCAGTACATTTAACTATAAAACCGGGATCGGACACCTATATTATAAACACGTACTTAATTAAAATATTAATGCTCGATAAAAATATAAACCGGAGGCTATAATATCCATAACATTTTCGTGGCATAATTTCTGGTTCCTGAAGTACAAATAGAATTCGATTTGTGGGGATATTAAATAAAATTTGTTTTTGTTTCTGCCATATATTCGATACGTCAGTGCATATGACGCGGCAATCCATCGTAAACTTAGTATTTGGGCCAAAAGTAGAGGCTCCGTAAGGTGTGATCGGCAATTTGCCAAATCGCAACAAGTCGTTATTACTAACAAGTAGCTGGCTCTCAAATTTGTGTGTGGCTCTCTTCCTACATTTTGGCCATGTGGCCCGCGTTATGTTTGGGATACCTTGAACGATTTCGAAATAGATGATATCAGTATTTTTGGTAGCCGCATCCGTGATTTCGCGGCCAAGCTATCCTGAAAACATTTAGAATATTCGTAGATATAAATCACCCGTGTGTGTGTGTGAGTGTGGTAACAGAAGAGACGACGATTGCGCTTTGAACAGTTTACAACCCTTTGGTCAAATAAATATAAAAATAATTTAAATTATTCCGAATTTAATACTTTATTTTCATTCGGCGATTGTATTTATAAACAGCACAAACAAGATTAATTGCTAAGTTTCAAAGGTAACATAAATTTTTAAATGGCCTATTTCAAAGTGCTTAGGGTGAAATGTAGTGAAATAAAGTATATCTTAGAAAAATAAACAGTTTCTTGTATAACAGAATCGTTAGTTTTGTTAAGGCTTCCTGTTATTGGTATTTCAAAATATTTTATTTTGTTTTAAACGTAGGTGATTCTCATATACATGATTAACTACTACTATGTACAAACATTTTAACCATGTGCTCAGAGAAGCCTAAAAAACAATAAGAAAATATTTAGGAATTTTAGCTTGATATTTAAAAAACGGGCCAAAATCCTCTTTTTCTCCGAAAAATCGGTGCCTATGAAAAGCATTATTTGAGATGGCTAAGATCTGTCAACAACCATGCCGTCGTTTTTACAGCGTTTCCAAATGTAGGAACGAGATAATGAACATTTTTATTAATAATAATATCTGACAGGAAACAGTTAATTCCGTTAACTGCAGTATTTTGCATTCATTTTTTGTTCTTTTGTTTCAAACTGTCAAAACTATATTTTCACCCATTACAACCACTACCACACTACCAACAAAACACACTTTGCGTATGCAGTTAAATAAAATTCCCACTTATTGTAAGAAAATCGGACGAAAGGAATTTTGAATGCACCCTCATTAGTCTTTGTCTATAAAAACAAAGGATATAAAATCGCAACAACGTAAACAGAATATCAATTATAACGACGAATTTTACCGTGTAGTGTTGCTGGTTGGAATATGCAGGGGTTTAATATAGTTTCAAAAACATTTTGTTTGGACAATTTTTTGATGGGTGATTCCGTTAATTCTTATTTTTCTCTATCCCCTTGTAAAATATTTGTACTTAATCATTGCTAACCCTGTATTTTGTATTGTTAGTAAGTGCCAGTAGCATTAGTAGTACCTACCTATATGTATCGCTTAAGAGGAGAACAAGTATTTTCAGAGAAAACCAACAAATATAAGGTACCTTTATATATTAGGTTTGTTTAGTTACATGGCAAGTAAAATTATTTATTGAACCAAAAAAATAAATACTGACAGAATTGTATTCTTAAAAATTTTTTCAACAAACTTAAAAGTCTGCCTGAAATTTCAGTTTGGTACTGGATTAACAACCGATATGAAATGTAGGAAAGGAATTTACAAAATTAATATATGCAAATGAAACGATGCCGATATATGTTTTCAGTTATTGACTTGTTTCTCAAATGTAAATATATTTATACCCAAATATTTCGAAAATGATCCAGTCTGTTGATTTGGAACAAGATGACTTTATTTACAATTTCGCAATTTCAAGCACAATACACGTTATGATAGATACCTCACACATCCTTCACATTCATCAATCTACCCCTTCCAAATCCGATATGAATTTAATTTCACTGTCATCCAAATTTACATCTAATATGTCTTCAAAAAAAATTATCAAAAATATGTTATTTTAATTGTCACGGAAACCCGCAAACCAGACTTTTTAATTTACCCTTTAAGTATCTACCTTACATAACACGTTAGAGAATATGGTCATATCGAGTTATACTTTTAGGAATATTATAAGTTTTGGAAGTTTGTTAAATTTTTTTAAAAATAAAGCGCATCAGCGATATTGTGATATAATTTAAGCATCTGTTTCTCAAAATAAGGAAAAACAACAAAAACAAGATTAACATTTTTCGTAAAATAATTTTTTAAGATGCATATTAATCACTATATTTTTAATTGATTTTCAATTAACAAGTGAATAATCAATTTTTTTTAACTAAAGATTTTATCTTAACCAGAAGATGGTATAGTCATTTGAAAATTTGAGCTTAAAAACATACGATCAGTTAATTAAGAAGTAGCATATACATTTTTAAAATTTTGAATCTAAAATTCGTATAGGCATTTCCAGCTAAAACTTATTAGTTTCTTAAAGCTTACGCAGTTCACAAAGAACGGTCTAAAACTATAACAATATTATGAGCATCACTAGCAGTGAAGTTAGTTTACTTAATTTAACATTTTATTTAATTTCGTAACCATTAAAATTAATTGAAATTTGTATTAAAAATATGGATTATTGGACAATCTGTAAAGTTATCTGACTGATGAAAATTGGAGGGAAAAAAATGAGTTTTCAGGATATGTTTTTCTAATATTATCTTTGTTTTCGGCCTTCTACTCGTAAACAATGATTTTATGAAAGAAGGCGTACACAAATTTTGGTTGGCAATGGTCTATCCTATTCTGTTCTAGATCCGTACTTGACTTGCATCCATCTTAATTTTTCAATATGTAGCATCTACTAGAAAAATATGAATAAATACAGAATTTGTGCCAAATCATGTTTTCCGTATTTGTTTTTCAAATATTTATGATCTTTGTAGTATTTTCTGATATTGCAAAAATAACTACGGGAAATGTAGTTTGTATAGAACTCTGGATGTTGTTTATAACTAGTTTTTAGTAAACTTCATTAATTATTTATATTCTTTTATATTTACACATAATAAACTAGATTGTAATTTAACTCTATTTTTTTTATTAGTTTTTGGAAAAAGGAAAAATATAATAAACAACCGATCTGTATTATTTGTAATTTTGCAGTAATCTTCATAGCCTTATTTATAAGCAGGTTTCTAATGCTTAATCAGCATTGGTTCGTGAAGAATAGATCAACTATTACTAATCTTGTTTGCAAATATCAATACACTGCTGAGGAGCTTGATCGAGGTGGTAGGATTAATGTTCACTGACAGGCGTTTGATAAACTGAACCACGGAATCTTATTAGAGAAATTTTCAGCCACTAATCTCAGTGTGCCAATTATAAATTTGTTGGAATCCTATCTGTATAATAGACATCAATTTGTTCAATTCGGTGGGTGCAGGTCTGAAAAGTTTTTGCAGAAGTCAAATGTGCTACAAGGATCAATATTGAGCCCTCTCTTGTTTATAATGTTTATAAATGATATAAGAGATGATCTAAAATTAATCACTGAGATTGCATCTCAATCAGATTATGCTAAAACTGCAGTATATGTTAAATGTAATATGGCTTTGGTGTGACGATGACAAGTTACCTCTAAATGCAGATAATGCCAAGTAATGACGTTTACACGTAAAACTAATCACATCAACTTCGATTACATCCTTATGTTTGCGAAGGCTACATTACATGAATGATCTTGGTGGTGTTTTTGACGCTAAATTAAATTTTAAAAAGTACATTGAGGAGGACATCATCTGCTTATAAATCTTTAGATTTTAGTTTACACTGTTCTAAGGGTTTTCACGATATATATACTAAACTACTTTTTCAATGTTTTGTTATATGGAAGCTTGAATACGCATCGTTTGTCTGATGCTCCTTTTATACCTTGCGTATTGAATCATTAGAAAGAATTCAGAGAAAATTTTTAAAAACGATTGCATTCAGACTAGCCGGAATGTATCCAGAAAGATTTCCTCGCAAAGCTTTATTTGAATGCTTTCATTTTAATGAGCTGAAAATACGTATTGGATGCACATCACGTTATCCTTTTACAATCTTTTAAATAAATGTAGTAATAACTTGATGGTACTTGGATGCTGCAAATAGTATATACAAGGTTAACTACGACTAAGTACAAATATTTTAAGAGGGGATAGAGAAAATTAAGAATTAACGGAATCGTCGTTCAAAAAAATTCCAAACTTATTTATAAAGCGAAAAAACATTTATTTTTAATATATTAAATCCTTATTTAACGCCGTCAATGCGAGAATCAGAGTAGGCAACCAGCAAGCAACGGTCGCTATCGCTGTCACGAGTATCACGTCATAATTCAATTCTTGTGTTTACGTTGTAGTTTTGTGTTGTTCAGTTTTTAGTCCTTATTTTAATTTTAAACGTTTTATAGTAAATAAAGGAATATGTGGCGGGTACAGATATTTTCCCACAATATAGTTCGCCTGTTTGTTTTTTGAGGTTATGGGACAACACTGCCGCGGGTGGAATAAAAGTTTTCTATTATCACACTCATTTCGTTTGATTTTCTTATAATAAATACCTAGGCATTTTATCTAACTGTGCCAACACGGGAAATGTGTCTTATCGGTAGTGAGTGGTGTGGTTGTAATGAGTGAAAATGTAGTGTTGCCAGTTGCTAACGAAATAATGAAAAACGAATGCAAAATACTGGTGCTAACTGAATTAACTGTTACTTATCTTTCAGGTATTATTACTAATAAGAATATTAATTTTTGTCGTTTCTGCATTTAGAAACGCTGCAAAAAGGCGACCGCATGGTAGTTGACATTGTTGACAGATGTAAACTTTATTTATGGATCTAAGCCGTCTCAGTCGATGCTTATCATAGACGCTAACTTTCCGTAGGAAAAAAGTGTTTTGCCACATTTTTTAAATATAGAGCTAAAATTCTGGAATACTTTTTGTATTGTCTTTTAGGCCTCCCTGAGCACGTGGTTAAAATTTTTGTACTTCGTCATAGTTAACCCTGTATAAGTTATCTGATACAAGAACCAATATTATGAAAGGGCCGTCATTATATCGGATGGTTGCTTGTTATTTTATTTTGTTAAATAACATATTATGCATACAATGTGTCTGATGCATATATGTTATATTTGAATAATATTTTTATTAACCGTTGTTTTAATTATTTTGTTTTGTCTCTTTCAAGTTATATACTTGTATATGTGTAGTTTTCGTATTTTTTCGCATATTATGTTGTATTTTGTATCAGTCATTTTCGAACTAGTATTCTTTAATTGAGCATCAATGTTGAACATGCAAAGTAAACAAATAAATAATCAATGTTTCCCTTGTTGGTTATTGTATGATTTAATTAATAACTGAATTGGTACTTCTCGAATAAGCATTATTTATTACATTCTTAACAGAGCACTTAAAAATTGAGTGTAAAATCTATAGTAAAAGAGTCATAGTACGAGTAGTCTAAACATGGATATTCTTCGCAGGTCGTGTAAATGTCATAATTTACAGTCTGCTGCCTGGATGTAGTAAATAAATATGCAGGGATATTTTCTACAGATACACATCTTTACTAAATTGGGGGAAACTTTGAGCACCTGGTATTCTGTCTTTTCTACAGCTTCTTGTATTTTTAATATTTTTTAAAAAGTTTGTGTGCAGTATTATATTATTTAGTTTTAATTCTACATAAAAGTCGGAAATGCTTTTTGTGCCAATTATAAATTAGCATTTCACCAAGCCTGTTAAAAATTATCCAAATGTGTAAACTTATGGTACAAATTTTTTTCCTTGGCTCCCAATACTTAGGTAAATTTGTCCTAAACCGTTAATGTTATCAATTTCGAAAGATTCTTATTAGAAAATTTCAATTAGATGAAAAACCAATGAATCTTGAGTACACACTTCGGTGGATTAAAAAGAAAATCCAAATATTGTGTATATTAAAAGTGTGTATTTATATTATCAAATCCTAGCTAAGCGCTTTCGGCTTCAAACATCCATCATCGGAGCTAATCGTCCAAGTATATAGATATCCTAACATTATAATAATCGAAAATTTTATCTTAACATGTTCAACATTGTTTGTTATCTCTATCGTTTGTTATATACAATTTATTTGTTTTATGTAATCTAAAACTAATGTTGAACTTTGTTAAGATAAAATTTTCGATTATTATAGTGTTAGGATATCTAGACTTGGACGATTAGCTCTGATGATAGCTGTTTGAAGCCGAAAGCGCTTGGCTAGGATTTGACAATTTAATATACACAATATTTGGATTTTCTTTTTAACTATTAGAAAATTGCTTGAGAAACTTATGTTGAGTGTCCCTATGCAAATCGCGAAATTCTGAATTATTAACCATTGAGCCTAGTCCGTCTCTAACATTTTAATATTTTGTTTCAATGCACAATTTAAAAATTATAAACAAAAATACGATTTACATATTTAACTTTAGAGGCCCGTAACTTAGATGCGAAGGCCTTTAAGGAAAAAACTCTCATTTCTGAATTTAATACCATATCTTCTGGGACACCCTGTATATTCAGTAAATTTATGGTTTCCCTACATTTAGGAGTAAAGTCTGACCAAGAAATTATATATAGATGCCAAGAATGTGGTGCTGTGACAAGACTTGGGTTATTGGCCTATTCTCGAATTTAACCTATACAGCTATTTAAAATATTTGTACAGGGTGATTCAGAACTTATTTAAAAAAAATTGAGAATAGATGCGTTATGAAAAATGGAATCAATATCGTAAAAAATTTGTAAAATCGTTATAGTTTCTGAGAAAAAAATTATTGAAGTTTTAGTAGTTTCAACCTTTACATCGTTGGGCTACATGGAGGTCCTGGGCGTCCCCGGCGTATTGCAGCAATGTCACGTATCATACACAAGGCTCAATTAATCCGTACCATATACAGCGTGTCCAAACATTAATACCAGGGGATTGGACGAGGAGGACCGGTACTATGGCCACCACGTTCTTTTGACTTTAAATCATTTGTACTTATTTTTGGGGATATTTAAAAAATTAAGTATATTGCACCGAAGTGGACACTATTGATGATTTACGTATCACAGCTGCTGTCAGTAACTCACAAGTTCAAAACGGACAAGAAGTAGAAACATTTGTGTTAGTTTGTAGAAACTAGGTAAGACGGGCTCAAAATTTTGTTGTAACAGGTATGTCAAACTATTTTACTAATTAAAACCACAAATTAATTATCTTAATAATTAATAATAATATTAAAATACTGCATTAAAATAGGTGCTGTAAAACGTAATTTATTTCTTTCTTGGGAATTTCTTTAAATTTTTTGTCCGGTCGCCGATTATACGTCTTATCGAGTTTTACAGTGGACCAGTTTCCAGTGCCGTGCAGAAGTGTATTTTTAAATCCTTTTTGAACTGATGTTTGTTATTTTTTTACAAAATTGTATTTGTAAGAATTCCCTGTACATTAAAAAAAAATTTTTTTAGATAAGTTCTGACTAGTATTTGTAATTTATAGTTTCATTAGATGCAACTGTCATTTTTCATTTAGTCCTTCTATCGTCTTAAAACCATTTTACGTTTACCCGTTCTTATTTCAATAAATTTAGAAAGCAAATGCGAAGTAATAATGGGTAAGATGATATTCATAGTTTTATCAGGATATTAGTAATAATAAAAATGATTCCAATTCATCGACCAATTTTGTATTTTAATATTTTATTCAATAACATCAATTTAGATACATTGTTTTTATTAATCTTTTATATATATATTTTTTTGTTATTAGGTATCAACAGTATTGTGACAAACTAACTACTCTGCAGAACCCCGACCAGCGTTGAGTTACACCGACAATATCTACCCATACTTTTGTTATTATTAGTTTTTGTAGATTTTTTCTGTATTGTATTTCAGCTAATATAAATAATTTTCCTTCAATTCCTATTAATGATGTCACATGCATGTTCTTTGATACTAAATATCTAAGTATGCTAATGAACAATTCCATTGACAAAGCTGTATTATCTAAAATAAAAAATAATCTAAATTTGCTACAAAGAAGACATACCTGGCTTAATGAACCATTCTATAGCATTCCAAACTTAAATTCACTTTTGAACATGTGGGAACCGTAAGTTCAACCACAATAGATGAAATCTGACCTATTTCTGTATTTTCAAGATTGTTTTTTCAGGTGATCTCCTTTAAGTTGATTGAGATAACTAACTATACAAATTATAATATAAATTAAAATTATTGAAAAAAATAAATATTGAAATGACAATGTCAACAGTGATGATCTGTCAAGATAAATATAAATTAAAGACATTCATCTACTTCAACGCTGGTCGGGGCTTTAGACCGCAGAGTAGTTAGTTTCTCACAATATTGTTAATACTTAATAAAAGATGTATATTATAAAAATTGATAACATAACGGGCAGATATATGAGATGAGATTATCTTTAATTTATATTTATTTTGAGACATTGCTATTTCAAAATTTATTTTCATAAATAATTTGAATAAATATAATTTTTATAATTAGATATCTGAATCTGCTTAAAGGCGACCAGACCAGAAGAACCAATTATGAAAATGCAGAAACAGGTCAGATCTATTGCTGTATTGGTTGACTTTACGGTTTCCACATGATCAAAACTGAATTTGAGTTTAAGCCTCCCAGATCACCCGATATGAACTCTTATGATTCTTTTGTTTGAATACATCTCAGGACATTAGTTCACAAGGTTCACATTGAATCTGAACAGCACTTACATCAACAAATTATAGCTGGCTGTGATGTGAAAAGAGTTACTCCTGGAATTTTTATACGTGCTCGAGCTGAAATTTCAGGAAGATCTGAAGCAAATATTTTGCTGAAGGTGGCCATTTCCAATATTTATTATAATAAATCGTAGTAGTAGTAGTACAAGTAATTTCATTGTTAATTAATTATTTTGTTATTATTTTATGTGTGTAACGAGTATTGTAAAAATGCACTTGATCAAATATGTTGTTAATTGGTTTGGAATACAAAAAAGTGTAAAGAAACAAAAAGTCAAGATAATCAGTGGCGCATATGACTTATTTTATTTGTAATATTATACAGAGTGATATAATTTTTTTGGCAAATAATGATTGATGATATCTACCCACACCTCCGCCACTGGTAGGATTCTAAAGCTGGTAATTTTTTTCTTTCATACCCACTGCCATACTAAATATAGGTACACACCGAATTTGGTTAAATTATCTATAGCGGTGTAGAAATTAAAAACAGTTTTTTTTCATTTTCACTCTCTGTTGCTGGACAATAGCTGTCCTAACATTTAACACCACATTCATATAATAAAAGAACCCTTATTTTTGGCCACAGAATACGTCCTTCTACTTAAGAAACATCTTCAAGAATGATTCATTAATCCAGATGTTTTTTTTTTTTGTAAATTTAGCTAAATTCATTTTTGTTTTTGTCTATGGAATATAACTTCATTAATAGGAATTGTAGGGAAATTGTTTATTAAATGCCTTTGCAATACAGTACAAAAACAGCTTACGTATAAGGTATATGTTTGTTATTGCAGATGCATTCATCTGGTACCTACAAGCTACAAAATGTTATCGTATGCTGTTGTAATGATTTTTTAAAAAGTTACTAGTGATTTTAAACTTAAGCAATAATTTGTTCAATTTATGACTTCGTAAAATTTACAACCTGAAATATATAAAAAAATGTTTCAAAAGAAGCAAATTATGACACTTGACTAAGTTTTTTAACATGTAATATATCTTTAAAGCATATACGAGTACGGCAAAAATATACAAAATATGTGTTAAGGTAAACTATTTTCAAATTGTAATTTAAATACATTTTTTGAGTGTACCTGTTCAATGCAACCTGTCGAAATTTGTGTATGCGACATGGGCAAAGCAGTAGGAGATCATGAATGAGGTCGCCGATATTTTTACTTACCCAAAATTGCCTATCGTCATTAACACCGTTAATCCAGATGTATTAATAGCCTCCTAGGGATTAATGTGGTAGGGGGGATTTAAATTATTTTACGTATTATCTAAGAATCACTGCAACTCACTATTAGAAAATCTACATATAGCCGAAAAAATTGTACATGGAATGCTAAGAGCATCGAAATCGAAGCTGTATAAGTGGACAACTAGAGCTTTTTCTGATTGACCGTATAGTGCTGTATAGTGAGTTTTCTGTATAGGTGCTTACATTATTGACAGTTCTTTAATTTGACAGTACCTACCTGTCAACTAAAAATTAATTTTACGTTATTGAAATTCACTGCTAAAAGCATAGAAAACAGAATTCATATCGAATGATTTTATTAAAAATCCGGTAATGTAAAATTTCTGCGTGACATTTAGATGTCATGTCTTAAGTACAAAAAAAAAGTAGTCACCAATACATAAAATCAAATATATGTTTTAATGTAAACAAATAAGTGAACAATTAAATAAATAAACAACGAAGCAGATGATATTTTATGAATAATTATTGTTTAAGATGTTAGCTAAACCGTGAATGTAAAATCCCCTACCTTTGTGTTCCACTTCGTCAAAATTGTAGCGGCGATGGGTGATCAAGAAAGCTCGGGGCATGATTTCAGACGATTGGTCGTACGTTTTCAGCAGTCGTAACGCGCACACAACTTTCAATAACTCGTTATTTGTTCGCACTTTGTACTCAACAGGTTGTTCTAATAATTTTGACAATAACAATAATAATTATTTCTGTCGCTGACATTGACACGCACACTTGGATCTGATTTTGAAGTGTTTTCTGTAGTGGTTAAGGACTTACTGACTTGAGGCAACCAAGTAGCTGTTCTATATTTACAAATCTTGACGCGTGCCAAGTTTCAGGTAGTAGGGATGCTGAAATCTCGCGTCCCTTCAGCGCGAGCTAGCATCCCATTGGCCCTCCCGCACTGAAATAGTTTCGTCTCATGTGTTGCGTGTATATTCGAGTGATGATGTTTTTTTATTCCATGCTTGTTTATTTTACAGAACGTTTTTATAATAATTCTTGTTAGGTGTTAACTTTTTTTCTAGTATAGGTAGATTGTAAATTGTTATTGCATGTAGATACAGTGTGTCCAGAAAATGATGGGCAATCAATCAGCAAGTTTAGGTATAAAAAATATGTCTGGTTTCATCTAGCTCTTGAAGTTGAGTGTTCATAACAATGTTCATTATTAATCAGTAAATTTGAGTAGTTTTCAGTAAAAATTGTGTTGTTAAAGTGACATCAGCTTCCTTGATAGTCTTAGCGTAAAAGCGCAGTTAAAAATTATTTTTATCGATAAACAACAGTTGGCTATAATAATAATATCTCTCCCTCTATCGAGATATTATTTGCACTCAGGAACGACTTATGTTGGAGGCTCTAACCACCATTGAGTGCAGGAATGAGGGAAACCTGGAAAACCTCAACAATTAGGAGAATGGTCAAACGCCCACCGGTACCAATCTCTCACATTGATCCAAACCAACGGAGTTAGAAGATAATATGTAAAATTTATTTTTAAATTTCAATTTCAAGTGCAAAAAAGCTCCTTTTTAAGATTTCTTGATTGCCTACAACTTCTTGAGGACACTGCATAAGTTGAAAAATACTGAATTCTACCCATGAAAACATGGCATGAATTATTTGTCTTCAAAACGTCTTGTATTAATTTTTTATTTTTTTAAATTAATCAATGTAATAATTAATGATTACTGTATGACATGTAATTTTCTTGTATGTTCAAATTTCGATCCGATTGCAAAACTATAATTGATTTTCAAAGTGCACTAAAATATTGGACTTAGAACAAGAGAACTATAGTTATGCTTGAAATTGTTGTTGAAGTATAAAAAATAAATTTTGTTATTATTTAACGGCAATATTCAGAATTCTTGTCAGGCACACGTTATGCCTAGAATTTTTCGTTAATTTAAATTTAAGCAATTCGTCGATTAAATATTTGGATAAGAATATTTAAAGCTTATAGTTTCTGGAGATTGCATTTTCTCTTCAATTCGTTTAATTCAAATCTTAAACGGGTGTGTCACTATTTCAGCTCAAACTTTATTCCACTATATTTTTTTCAAGAACAAAACTGACAAGTGAGTTAAGTGTCGAATTAAGAAATAAATAAATAGTCTTTTCTAGAACATCATTTTTGAAAGTAATAAACACAATTATAATCTATTTACCAATATTCAGTATAGAAAAGGCTGGAAATATGCAGGGTATTGCCTAAGATTGAATCTAAATATATTTCAACAACAGAGGAAAAAGTTCTAAACTTGAGAAAAATATTTATAAGATTAGTGTATCGGGGCTTCTAAAAATAAAATGTTAACTTCGTAGCAATCTGGAACGATGACGACGCAAATGTTCATGCTTACACTGGTTCAAAGATCCCACTGAATAACGTCAACGAAAACCTGTTGAAAATATTTTCTGGCAAAATTTCAGACAAAACAAGGTTCCTTTTACAGAAAAAAGTTAGAGAGGTTGGATTTTTTAAAGGTTTATTTTGTTGTTGCCAATAGTTATGACGAAAACATCAAATCACAGCAACGTAATTCTCCGTATATGGACTATTTATTTTACATTAAAAATACTTATGAGTCCTTAATGTCTCGAAAGTTTTTAGCGATAATATATTTTTTTACTGTTTTAGAAAGGTATTTTAAATTAATATAAATCAAATCTCCTACAATTCCTATCAATGAAGTCATATGTATGTTCTCTGATACCAAACATCTAGGTATGCTAATGAACAATTCCACAGACAAAGCTCTATTCAATAATTATCTAAAGAAAATAATCTAATTTACTAACCTGCTAATGAAACACTGTATAAATATCTAACTTCACTTTTTGGCAGTGGGAACACGACAAATTCAACCACAATAGATGAGATCTGACCTATTTCTGCATTTTTAGGATTGCTTCTTCAGGTGGTCTTCTTTAAGTTGAATCAAATATCTAACTATAAAAATTATTATAAAAATTAAAATTATTTGAAGTTAAGTATTGACAATGACAAAAAGTGACATCCTGTCAATGAATTAAATATGAGAATACCTACTTGAAAAATGTTCATCTTTTATGTTAGAGGGGCAAACTGGTACTTTAAGATGCAATTTTTACTTTTGTGACGGAATTTTATAAAATAAGCTAAATATAGCAAAAAAAATGAGCGTTTTTTGCTTTTTAAGTTAAGGAGTAATTCTGAAGTTAAATTTGGATTCACACACTAAATCCTTTAGAAACATAAATTAGTGTTTGCGCGATATAAAAAAGTTTAAATATTGGAAACCTGTATATTGTAGGTTGGCACCCAAATTATTATCTATATGGGTAGATATTGTGGGTGTAATTCAACGCAGGTTGGGGTTTTTGTCCACTGAGTAGTTAGTTTCACACAATATTATTAATACCTAAAATTATATAAAAACTTTTAGCGATAATATAGTTACATACTACTCATGTTTTCGCAATACATAGTTGTCTACCAATACCACACACCACATACTATGTGAAATATATGTTTACTGCTCTTTCGAATTCAAATTAAAAACTGGCTAAAAATAATATCAAATATTTACTTCGTTATGAAAATTGTCTCAGCATGTTATGCATTATTTACCAATTTACTAATGACTATTATTTAGTTGTGTTTTTTTGTAGTATCTGCCTTGGATAAAGTCTAGTCTCCGGTATCAACTGGGATCTTTTTGGTGGTAATTACTCTACTGAAGGTAACACAAAATTAAATAATAGTTTGGGTGCCAACCTACAATATACAGATTTACAATATTTAAACTTTTTTATATCGCACAAACACTAATTTATGTTTCTAAAGGATTCAGTGTGTGAATCCAAATCTAACTTCAGAATTACTCCTTAACTTAAAAAGCAAAAAACGCTTATTTTATAAAATTCCGCCACAAAAGTAAAAATTGCATCTTAAAGTACCAGTTTGCCCCTCTAACATAAAACTAAGATTGTTCGAGTATCTTTTTTCCTCTTCGAGATATCGTACATTAACATTTATTAGTTCAAACTCATAAATTACATCCCCGGTTTCCCCATACTCCTCTACCTTCCGTGAACCTTCACATGCCATTTAGATCGCGTTGTAGTCAAACTCTAAATTTCATCCCCCAGAGCCCATAGTCCCTTTTCCCCGTAACCACTTATCTGCTATTTCAGTCTCACTGTACTTCAATTCCATACATTACATCCACCATCGTTCGATACTCTCCGATTCCCCGACAGTCCATAAATCACAAATCCATACCCCAAAACACATAAAACTCAAAATCCTTACACTCCAAAACTGTAAATCCCGAAACCCCAAAGCAGTCCTTATGTGCTACGAACACAAATAGAATTACCCGCCAATTATTCAGAAAATAACTGTTGGAAAACAATCTATAAGTGCTGCGAACCATCTCGGCTTTGAAACTAGTGTTATCAATAACAATAATGTAATATATTCCTGATATGCTTTATCTACGGAAAGCAGCCAATTTGGTTATATCATATATGTCAATAAAATGCAAAACTAATAAATTTCAATAAACGATATCTCGAAAAGGAAAAAAGATATTCGAGTAAGCAAGTTGATTTCGAAAAAAAAAGATGTAATCCTCACTTTCCAGAAATTCTACTTTTTTTCGTAAAATAGCCTTTAATATAGCAAAAACAGCGTTTTTGTACTTTTAGGTTAGAAGATCTCGAAAAAAAGATGGAGCAATTCTGAGGTCAGATTCGGATTCAGCACATTAAAATCTTTTAAAAATTTTAGAATTATTGGGGTTCTTGTATTTAAGGACATCAATTTATAAAATAATTACAATATTACAAAAATTATAAAAATTAAATTTTATTAAAACATCCGAATTTCTGGTAAATTTAGGCCTCATAAACTAATGAAACAATAATTAAACAGGTACTAACTACTCTGTATATAGCAGTCTCCTAAATATGACTATTATTATGCTTCCCATAACATATCCGGCAATGAACATACCTTTCTTGCTTCTCATAATTTCTATTATAATCATAATTTTCTTCGATACACTAAACGATTTTTCTACTTATTTATTTTTATAATGTAATGGGCATACAGTGGTAAAGCTTTTGGGAACAGGTCTCATAGAACTGAGAAAAAATTGTAAACAGATAGGCACACATGTCTGACAATAATACAGTCGCAACAATATACGACAAGTCAGGATTTGTATACGAATTAAAAATTAATTTATTTATGTAGGTAGTAAGTCAATGAAAATACTCTGCTTTATCAACCTGATTGATATCTACGCTATAACAATGCGTAGTTTCATATGTTTCATCTTATATTTTTGTCTAGTTTGCAGATATTTGGTTACAGCATCAGAGTTTTGGATAACCAACCAACACTGTAGAATGGTGGCAAATCTATTAGTTGATGGAAAATATTGTATCAATATGGATTATAATATATTTCATGTATAAAAAAAATGAATTTTGCTTCGTCGTATAAATACCAGAATAGTAGAAATGTGGATTTCACTTATATTTATTTGTGATTGTTAACGAAAATTTCAAGAATGTTTAGATCACTAAGTGATAAAAAATTAGAGTCAGTTGTAGTTGGACTGAAAATTATGTTTCAAATTCAAAGGATATTTGCGAATACTAGAATAATTTATACTTAAAAAATTAAAACACATATGTTTACCAAAGCAGAAGCTGAATTATTTTATGATTTTGATACATTAGTGATTTCATTGGTCCCTTGTATTTTTATGTGAAGCAGAAGATATGCATTTTTGGTAGAAAAATTGTCGTATATTTAACTATTTACATTCCAAGGGAGCAAAGTATCACTTTTCTTCCTGTGGATTATTTGATCAAACAATCAAACATCCATATGAACACCATGAACAGAAGGAAGTGAAACAATTGCAGCTTCAGTATGTGAAGTATTGTCGCTTGCTTCATTATCACAAGAACGTTAATAACCCCTAGAAGTGCTAGATTGATTTTCATTAACAGGTTCTATATCATTTCCCACAATTTGATTCCTTTTTGCAAGACACTCTTCTATATAGCCTTCAGCAATATTTGTTGATTTCCATCTAACGTATTGCTTTACAGTTAAAATATCCCCACCTGGGGTTTTCTAATAGAGTTCAAGTTCTCCTAAAACTGTATAATGTGTGCGATTTGGAAGCTTCAGATATTCAGCTATTTTTTGTGGTAGGTACTTTAGATATAGTAGTGTAGTAGTCTAAAGCGTCAACAGTAATGATTTTGGTAATTTTTCAGCCGAAGACATATTTTCTGTAAATTTCTCTAAAATTTGGACTATTACTTGTTCCAACTGTTATGGTAAATGTACGTCCATAGGGAAGTTTTACTGTTGTAATAGATTCTTTATCTTCAACGGCATCTACCGTCATCTTAAGAAGCTTATCACACCTACATGCTCCTGAAATATCTACGAACGAAAATTGTAAAAAAATTTTTGCATAGAAAATTTTCTATGCCATTTATATTGCTTTAAACACAAATCTGTCTCATTTGTACCCATAGGATATTAAATTTAAATATGAACAAAATTATATTGGATTTGCAAAATTAAATTTTAAATATGTACGATATAAATCGTAGTCTATATTTCTTAAAATATGTTATAAATCATTGTTTTACATATTTTTAATCACTATGAAATATTTTGGATTTTCGCCAGACTACGTAAAATAATTCATACATCAATTTTAACATGGCGTTAATTATTTTTATCTCGTAAATAATTATAAAGAAAACTAAGAGCTGGAATATTCTTGTATAATATGATATTATTGCTGATAAAGACATTAGTATTTGATAGCAATAGTATCAACTAATAAAAACTAAACAGTAGCATTTTCCTAGATTAAGTATTTGTGATTAATATGACCTTCTTACTTGGATAGAAGGTGGATAGAAGTGTTAATAAAAACCGAATTATAAAAGTCCATTATACTAAAAATTAACAATAGACAGATTTAGGGTATTTTTACTTGATTTAATTGCAAAACTACCAAATTAAAAAAATCACTATGCTATTTTTTTTTAAATCTTAAAATTTTTACCTATGCACCAAGTTTTCATTAAGTAGATCCTATTATATATAAAATACTTAAAAATGTAATATTTTGTTAAATATTTAATACCCTGTATTTAAAAACAGAACTGTTGTGGATCCATGTTTATATGACTTTTTGTCAGTCGATTTCAGTTAGTTTCAATCCTAGAAGTTACCACCCTGTATTGTATACCTACTTTATAAAATCAATAAACATTATATAGTTTTTTTACTGTATTAGAAAGGTATTTTAAGCTAATATAAATCAAATCTCCTACAGCAGGTTAGCAAATTTAGATAGATTAATTTCTTTAGATAATTATTGAATATAGCTTTGTCTGTGGAATTGTTCATTGGCATACCTAGATGTTTGGTATCAGAGAACATACATATGACTTCATTGATAGGAATTGTAGGAGATTTGATTTATATTAGCTTAAAATACCTTTCTAATACAGTAAAAAATGTTACAAAAGCTAATAATAAGGAATATATGGGTAGATATTGTGGGTGTAATTCAACGCTCATTGGGGCTTTTCTCCACAGAGTAGTTAGTTTCATACAATATTATTAATACCTAAAAATATTCTATAATTGTCTGTCGATCGGGAAAGAAGAGAATTTGCATCCAAATAAAAAATTAAATTGGTTTTAGTCAAAAAGAGGCAGAATTAAATTTAATACCAAACTCGTGAAAATAGTTTTTTATCAAAAATAAAATGCAGTTGTATCATTTTACACCATAATAATTTTGAGGTATACATTATTTTTATTCAAATTTTACCATTTACATTTACACCCGTTATGACTTACTCAAATCGGTTATAAAAAGTCAGTAAAAATATGTAATTGTATATAGGAAAACAGGAAAAGCAAACATGATTATTGTATATCTTAAAGAGCCAAGGTCTCAGAAAACCTGGCAGACTTGAAACAACCACGGTACTCTACATATAATTATATATTAGTACTTATTACAATTCAGAAGCGTACCTAAAGGCTTTAGAATTTGATATAAATTACATCAACTTCTCTTTCTATTGACTTATTGAATACGAAGCAATGACTAAATTTATAAACTACTGGTTTAGAAGTTACCTTTGAATCTACAATTTGGAATATTGAAGAGTTGTCACTTCAGTAGGACGAATGGCCTTTGGGAGAGGGTTTACCTTCTTCTTGAAGTCTACAAAATGACGCACTAAAGACTGTGTGGGCAGGTTGATGTCTATTTGGGTATCTTCGTTGGTATTCTCGCGCTGCTTGTCTGGCGTTACCATTGGAATACCCATATACAAAGACAATATCTTCATACTCTTCAGCTGTAAGTAAATGTCGTGCATTAACCCAGGTACCATCTGATATGTTGGATAATTATTTTCGTAAGTAACTTCTATAGTTCGTTTAGATTTAGTAACTCTGAAATTTTATAGTTAACATGTTATTCGGTCATAACATTATTAAATAAGCCAAAGTATTTTTCTTGATTATTTGGTATAGAGTTCCCTATTCACAGAAAAGTAGAGGTATCTATTGTGTCCAATCAGAGCGTTGTTTAAAAATTGTACCCCAACGTCAAACTGCTTTGCATTAAAACTTTTATTTGAAGTTATAAAAGTTTTATTTATCATTTAGTTGTTTTCCAGTCGTTCAGAAAATGGCCAGGCGTTTTATGAAACGATTCTACTATTCAACTATGACGTACATAACATTACACTTTTAAATGTGATTTATAGACACTAGAGATACCAAAACGTGAACATTTACCAACAATAAAATCATTTAACGTGACTAGAAAATGCACCGATTTACAGCAGCGGTGCACGATTCTCAGTCAATGGATGCCAGTGTTGTTACTCAAGCCGTCTAAATTGGGATCTGGAATGCGTCGGGGCGCTGACGACGGCGTCTGAGGCGTCTTGGCTGTCGGCCACAACCACCTCTTGCTGCACTACCTATCTTAACTCTCTACCACTGACTCACTGGATTCGCCATTTGTGTTTTGTCGAGTTCAAGAATTTGAACATATCCTGCATGAAACTGATTTATTAGAACTTGTGGGAGGTTATTTATATGTTGGAATATTACTTTGTGCTGTGCATATAAGTTTTGGGAAAGGAATTTTCTGAAATTTTTTAACTCGTCAATGAATGTATATATAGGGAAATTGCATGATTTTTCCATATATGTATAGTATGTATATGTATATAAAAAAGAATGTATTATTTTAATCGAAATGGCGTTTGTCCTAGACTATTTCGTGGAAAAATAAGCCTAAAAACGGTATTTAAAAATTTAGTCTGGCCAAAACGGTCTCCGCCACAACGTAGACTTGTGACGTCAGGCGCCGTTTCCACGTGTATGCCTAAATATAGCAGCGTGTTTTAAGGCCCCCACAGACGCACGTTCTTTTTGGCAGTTTTACCCGTACAGTGTTATCTGTACGGGTAAAACTGCCGGTGTGTGGCTAAAAACCGTCGTTCTTCCCCGTGTTCAAAAATATCTGTCCCAGCTTGATTAAAACCGTCCGTTTTGAACGTGTTCGTTCAAGTCGGTGCGTGTGTGTGACGACGCTTTTAAAAAGGACGTTTTTTTTTCAATGAAGTGCTAGAAGTCATTCGCAGTGCATTTTTTGATTTTTGAGACGTCACTTTAAAAATGACAGGTCTAAGAAATTTTAATAAACAATTTGTAATCGAGTTTATAGAACTCTACAGTAGCTATCCATGCCTTTAGAAAGTTAAATCTTCGGGCTATTCCGATAGGGATAAAAAAAATAAAGCCTACCAAGACATGGTAATTAAACTAAAAGAAGTTGATAATTGTAACGAAATTAACCATTCTTTATTTTGAAAGTTTTTTTTTATTTTTTAGATTTAAGCTTTATAGCATTGCCGCCGCCACTGTCAGTGGTGTCGTATATTCCATTACAGAACGGTTGATGTTAATTACACCGCGATTTCAAAAAAAAAACACGTCTAGTGTGTGGCTGTTACAAAACTGTACGGGTAAAACTGCGAAAAAGAACGTGTGTCTGTGGGGGCCTTTAGTTCATGTCTGCATATGATTTTTATGTTTTCGGACAACGCAGTATATACGTTTATAAGAGTTAATTTGTCATTTGTGATATTATTAAGTGTTTCTTGTGTTAAATAGACATTTTTATTGAATAAAGTTGCAAAATAGACTTATTTACGTGATATATGTGGAATGTTATTTGAGTCATTTACAAAAATTTTGCTATCTGATTTCACTACAATATATTACCTTTTATTTTACATACATAATAAACAAAAGTAATAAATAAGGATTTTTTTTAAATGTATAAGGAAAAATGAAATCAGAAGTAAATACCAAGAAAAAAATAATAAAAAATGTTAAATATCATTATTCATTACTTTGAATTATTAGTTTCCAAATTAATAGAAATAGTTTAATGTGGAATCAGATGCTATAATTTTATAAATACCTCAAGTAAAACCATCTATCTGACACTTACTCAACAGCATTGTCACCGTAATTGTCACGAGCGCAACAAAGTTTACAATAAGTTACTTTTAACAGTACCGTAAATTCGCCACAGGACAACTAATAATGATGGCATTATCTACAAAATATTTACATTATGTATTTATGACTTCCAAATGCCACAAAAACAATACAAGACATAAATAAACGCCTGTTTACATCACCAATACCGTAGCGTGTACCTGTATCCATGGAAACAAACCGCGCTGAACGGCGTGTGATGTCACATCAATGATATCGCGTTTTTGGCTATGTGGTTTTGTTTACATTTTATGGAAATTTATTAATGGTGATATTTTATTTATTATGTGATTATTGCCCTGTAATACATTTTAAACCAGTATAAAATTCATCCAACTTCCCCGTTAATATTCTTAAACCTATTTAACAATAACCCTTTCAAAATGATGATTACAAATGTACCTCCAGTGCAACTGTAAAGTAAAGCACTAATTAGATTTCGTTACTTAGAAAACTACTCAAATCGGTTTCACCCATGACGTCAATGATGTTCTAATTAATATTTTCTTATTGGACATTCCACAAGCATCCTTTCGATTGCTTTCATTAAGTAGAAAATTAGTTTTCTGAATAGTAGCTATCATTTAGCAATTGGAAATGGCTGCGTACCCAAAAGTTTTATGCATTAGCGAGCATCAATTAATCGCATTATGTGACGTCACAAAGTATGCAACCCGCTGTACTTTGTGTCATAAGATGTCAGCTCAGGTTTCAAATAGTAAGGAAAGTAAATGGGTCTATTCTTCTTTGAAAATGCTGGAGGATGCAGTAGCTAACTGTGAATGGGCTTGGATCATAGCGGTTTATGTGATCTAAATTGACGAATATTTTTCTGTACGACACTCGGTTTCAACACGATAGAGCTATATTATTTACTAAGAGAAACATTTTCAGAACGTCTAATTTCAAGAAACGGTGATGTTAACTAAGCATTAAGATCGTATGATTTGAGCGTATGAGTTAAAAGCCAGATCTATAAGAACAATGAAGTACGAAATTATTTATGTTATTAGTGAGATAGAGCCGTATTTATATCAACATGTCATTTAAAATTTTAACAAAAACAGTGGACATCAGTGACGCTGTAACAGCCGGTCAATTGACAAAGATATTGTTTTTGTGTATAAATGTCATTTGTTATACAAGTACCAATAAAAAAAATAAAAAACCGCCCAAAACTGTTAAATACTTTTTAGATTTTCTCGTGACACTATTGACTTTGCATCCTATTTCGAATGCTAATAAAATGATTGAGATAATTCTTGAAATGCCAAAATAAATGTGCGAATTCCAAAGAACTTATATGTATCGAAACTCTGTTTTTTTTTTTTATTGGGAATCAAGTACTAAATATTTATTATGTAGGCACGGGTTTTCCCATTTTCTCTGGGATTTTGTATTTGTATTTTTTCATTGGTGTTTATTTTTTCTTCTAGGAAGTAATTTAATGATTCCGATTAATATCAATTTACAATCACGGTGCGAATTTTGGTATATTTACATTAATTAGTATTAAATTGGATTGTTAGCATATCTTCTGGTATACTTATTGTAAACACAGTTCATTTCTGTAATTTTTTTCATATTCTCTCATTATGTTATCCTCTCAAAGTTATGTGGTATCAATTTTGACCAGTATAATTTAACGTTAGAAATTTTGTTTCGTTTTTCTTTATTTTTGCGATTTGGTGTTACTTTGGACGATTATTTAGAATAATTCTGTGCGATCGTCATAATTTTAATTCGTCCTGAATCAGACTACACGTATTTATCTGTGCATACAAACTTATCCCAACCTTAGCCAGTTTCAATTCGACTATACAGATACCACTTTAAACTAGTTCCTGCATAGTTTCGACTTGAATTGCCTCCTTTATATCCAGATTTTCTTTTTTACTAACAAATTTTATATTACTCAAATGTTAATTGATTGTCTAGTAAGTAAGTTATATAAACCTAGTTTTTAGGCAATCTTCCTTGAAATCTTATATGCTACATTAGAAAATTGCTATATTTCAATAAAAATAAAGGTTTAACATTTTGGTTCAAAATGTTTCACAGAAAAATTTAATTTTAGTTGTTGAAAATCAGTTTCTGTATAATTTTTCTCTACAAGTTTTCCCGGGTTTTCTGGGTTTGCACAGTTGTGTTTATTATGATTGCATATGCATTTTTCCCGTTGGCGCCTGCCTTTTTTTTCTGAGAAGCAATTTGATCGCTAAAAATATGGATGAACATATATATTTTATTTTCTGTTCTAATAAATGTTTCAGTTTGTTGGAATTTGTAGTGATATATGGTATAGTGCGTCTCTTATATAGAACCACCGTAATACAGAGTAAATAACATGAAATTTATCAAGATGAATTATTTGAATTGACAGTTTCTGTAATTAAGCTGTTCGTTTCTGCAATACCTAAATCTAAAGAACGAAAATTATGATACATTTAATATGATGTAACATTCTTAATTTGCAGTTAAGAATATCCCCATATTTTTGCATACTTTCACAATAGACCTCTACAACTTGTGAAATTTTCATCCGTCGTTGTCAACATAGATTAAGATGAAACCATACTATCTACTTTGTAAATCTGAATTTCACTTGTAACCGTATATATTCTGAAATGGTTCACATTGTCTAATTTTTTCGTAGCATATTTTTTCTACTTATTCGACTTATTGTGTTTATAAATTTGTGATGACTACTGTATATGTTTATGTACATGTATGAAACGAACATGATTATTTAAATATCTTGTATAAATGTTAGTTAATTTTATTTGCTTTTTACCATTTATTGTAAAGTTTTGCCAGGTGAAAATAAACAAACACATTGAGGTCAAATAAAATTTGGCAAGCATTAAACTCTTGGTTTTCACAGACAGATACTTTATACTTGCTTAAACTTATATTTCAAAATTCCCTATGATTATCAACTTAAGATTGAATAACCAATCACATTGTTTTAATTTTTTGTTGAGAAAATTGTAATAAAAGCAGAAGGGAAGTAGAAAACTGCCCTTTTCCTGCTTTGTTTCTGGTAGTAATCACTTCTCTACTTCAATTTTAATTATAAGTATGCCGGTTACATTTGTAAAAATAATTTGAAAGTGATATTTCATCTTAGGAGGTAATTAATTATTTATTATACACAATTATTTATTTAGTATTTATTTAAAGTCAGTTCTATTATACAATTAATTTAATATTTTTGTTTTAAATTAAATTTTATTTGTAATAATCTGCAACTTGTCAACCACGTGCTAATCGAGAACTTTCTATTTTTTAAATTTTCTGGAAGAGAATAATTCTTTGATTGTAATTATTGATATTCTTTTGATCTAATAATTTTCTAAATTCATTCTTTCGTTTATTTGAATATTTCCTAGTAGGGAAAACTTAAGTAACAGATAACTTCTGTTTTATTAAATGTGATTACTTTTCATAGTTTAAATATTTAAGTAAAGTTTGATCAAATTACTAATTAAAGTTACTAAAGAAAGAGAGTATGTAGATTCTACTCTACCTGGAAACATTACAGGTGGAGGTGAGACACACGTGAAGTACTACTAGATCTGCAGTCAGCTCTGTTAACTTTTACCAATTCCTGTCATCTCTACCACCAGAGTTCATAGTTAGAAATAAATGTGTGAATTTTTATAATCTCAACAAATACGTTAAACGCGTTTTTTTCTAAAATTTCACCGGCATACAACAAGTATACCTTTTTTAAAACTAGTCGAAGGCATTTTTAAAATAACTAATAATTTTCCAAAAACTACGATTCTTAAAAAAAATCTGAATATAATACCAAAAGCGCTCTGATCGTCCTGTACGTTTAACTCACAAAAAAACTTTCTTATCCAAAATTTAAATACAATTACCTAACAAATAAGAATAATTTCTTAAAAAAATAAATAAAAAAGTAGTTTCTCACGCCTATAACTCCTTAAGGAAGCAGAACTGTACTAAGGTAAGTTGATTTAAATCACATTAATTTTATCCCAGGAAGCTATCCTTAAAATATAGTCTATCCTTTACTGAACACTCTGTATACGTACATGTATTTTCAAATATCTTAAGATAATTATTACGCTATTGACTCCAGTTAAACCTCTGTATACGATCGACATTTTAGGGGCACATGACACGTGTATGCCAGAAGTCAGGTCAAGGGTGACTACGACCTTAACACCGCACACGTCTTCTTCCGGCTTTCACAAAATATAAATAATCAACCCCTCTCGATCTTCTTCCATCAGTCCTTCATTAATGCCTACACTCAAAGAAAAATTCCTGGGGAATAATTTTGTCATAATTTGATAGTATAATTGCGAATATTTTGAATAATAGTTAACTAATAGAAAAATTATTAAAGTGAGTAAATGTGATAAGATAAGGCAAACCCGGGATATATGGTCATGAAGAAATATATTTGATAGTAGTTTAAACATAACGAGAACAATGTTCTGGTATATTTTTTAGGTTATATCTTACCTATAAAATACACCGAATATAATGTGTGTACAAATAAATGTGTCACAAAAATTTTACAAAATTTAAAATAATAACAATGGGCCACATGCAGTAGAAGGGATGGTCTTATCATGGATGGAATAGCTGGCTATATTAAGAAATAAGTTTTTGGTTTAAGGAAACAACAAATAAATAAAATAATGCTTTGCAAGCTAATATTTTTATTAAGCATATGTGTGTAAAGTCTTCTCAGCCTTTATTTCAGTTTTTAATCGACTTCAAATTTTTTTTGGAATGACATAGGTCATCGTAAATGCATTTCTAATAGATGAACCATTTTTGACAGCGCGAGATACTCCAATTGTTGTGACTTATATGGCATCTGAAAATATAATTATAATTATATTTAACTAATAGGTAATCAGAGGACTAGCCCTAAAATTCATATAATATTCAGTTAATAATAAACTAATAACTGAGCTGTCTTTCCTCATTATAAAATGGTTTATTGATTTCTAACTAAAAATGTATGAATGGTTTATGAAAGATATTTGAATATACGTATAAGTTTCTTTACTGTATTGTAAAAGTGTTTAAAGCTAACATAAATTAATTCTTCTACAATTCTTATCAATAAAGTCATATGTATGCTCTCCAATACCAAATGGTATGTTAAGAAACAATTCCATAGATAAAGTTGTATTTAATAATTATCTAAAATAAAAATGAATTTAGCTAAATTTACTAACCTGATTTAACGAAAACATTTTATAAATACTCAAATTCACTTTTGATACTGCGGGAACTCGAAAGTTCAACCACAATAGATAAGATCTGACCTTTAGGATTGCTTCTTCAGGTGGCCTCCTTTAAGTTAAGTCAAATGCCTAACTATAAAAATTATTGTAGTGAGAACTCGAAAATTCAACCACAATAGATGTGTTCTAACCTAGTAAATTTAGCTAGATTAATTTTTATTTTAGATAATTATTAAATATAACTTTGTCTATGGAATTGTTAATTAGCATACCTAGACGTTTGGTCTCGGGAAACATATATATGACTTCATTGATAAGAATTGTAGGTATTAGCTTTAAAAACCTTTACAATACAGTCAAAAATTTTGCAAAAGCTAATAATAAAGAGTATATGGGTAGCTATTGTGGGTGTAATTCAACGCTGTTAGTTTCGCAGAATATTGTTAATATCTAAAAATATAAACAAAATACATATGTTGTTTTTAAAAAATATGTCCTGCGTTTGGGAATTGGTAAAATAAGACCATGTTTTTTATGGGCGAAGGGCCTCAATCCTTATGTTTCTGATACACATGGCATCAATGATAATCAAATTTAGGTTGTGCACTCCGCAGATGTCACACTTAAGCCTTGTCCTCATGGACGCGAAATTCACGGATTTTTGCACGAATTTTGCAACTTCTGTTTTAATTATTTATGGCGGGAAAATCTCAATTTTTGACAATTTGCGAAACTGTCAAACACTACAAATATTATTGCCTTTTTCATTACTATATGGTGTTAATAAATTTGTTTTCAACTTCTGATAATCTACCATGCCAGGTTTCATGATGAAAATGATAGAAAATGTTATAGGTAGTTGACAAAATTTGTTACAAATAGAGATTTTTCTACCGTTAAATAAATTGCGCAAATATTTGCGAATTCCGCTTTCAAAAGGACAAAAGGCTTTAGAATACATACACACTATTTGCTATTGGTTACTGGCACTGTCACTATAACGGTCACACATTAACACTTATTATATCATATCGTACCGCTTTCCGTATGACCTTCATACGCCCATGTTTCGTCAAAATTTAATAAATTCTTCGATACAGAATATTATTTTTTAATATTTATTTTAAATAGTTTCTTGGCCATATCACTATTTCGTCCTTTCTATCAGTATACTAATTTTCGATTTCATTTATACGGACTAAGTTTCATCATGTATGATGTAGCACTAGATTTTTTTTTTGGAAAACTAATTTTAAAATTACAGTTTTTCTTCCGCGGTCCATCACTTTCCGTTTCACAGTTGTACTTCTTTACTACTTTTTTATTTGCACACATGTTATTCACGTACAATTTTGTTAATGAAATATATATTTCAACATCACTTACACTCATATTTTGACCTGGCGCACTAAACTCTTCATATATGTCATCATCCGATATTCCTCATTTCGATCAAATCACTAATAAAATTAATTACATTCATAATTAAATTAACGAAAAGATATACCCGAAATTTTGCTCGCCCGAACGACATACCCGCCCATGACAGCGCTGGAAATGAAACAGTTGGATCCGACAATTAGTCGCAGCCAATCAAAAAGCAGCAGCGCATGCGTACTAACGTGTACTAACTGCAGCGCATGCGTAGCAGAAGTTGTTTAATCGGGTATGCCCTCAGAGGTATGCGGCACACGATTTTGTAGGAAAAATATAAGGGCTGCAAATATTTTTCTTTGTGTTGACTGCTATAAATTGTGAGCAGGTTTATAACATTAGTCATTCTCTACAATTTTGGAAGTCGACTATTGTAAAAGTTTAAGGACGCCGTTATTATACGCAATTTTCAACAAATCCGCAGCTGTTTTTTGAGACAGTCTATAGAAAATCTGAGTAAGAAAAAAATTTCTTTTCGAGTTAATTATACATTTTCACCCAGGTTACAAACTGACAAGCCATTTAGAATAAGAGACAAAAAGAATTTTTTCATTCATTATGATTTATCAAGGTCAAATAATACACATTGAGAAATTTATATACGGCATTATAAACATTATAACATTCCGCAGAATTCTTTTAAAAATCTATTAACACAAGTATTTTTTATAGTGTATGGTACACAGTGATAAGGTACAATTTACGATCTTTCATGTTATCTAAATAACTTTTCCTCTCAAAGTTAAAGGAAATGATCACTTTCAGTTTTATAATTTACTTTAATTATTACTTTATACGTTATTACTTTAATAATAACCTCAACCTACAGAGTGAATTTTTGATACATCTTGATTATCCGATTTGAGTCAGCCTTCTTCTGGACAAAAGTATCTAAATTAATGGAGACCAAGGATATTATTACTGGAAAATATGAAAAGGTGACAACACTAGTCTCTCCGAACCGAACTAAACACGCCAAACTTTTTCCGTGCCTTATCGGTAAACTAGATTTGCGCGGCGCGTTCGGTTCGTTCGGATTAAAATGTTTCAGTCAATACGCATCTTAATAAATTGTCATACAAAATAAGAAATGTCCCTATGTATAATGAAAACATAGTAATGCAATTTTCTATTGGATAATGTCAAACTACTGTCATTTTTAAAGTAAAATTAGATGTTACAATTTTATAATTTAGAACAGGGCTGTCCAACATAAAGCCCGCTACGACATATACAGCGTGAACCTTACATAAGTACAAAAATTTTAACCAGCAGTACAGTTCACTGTGTAGAACATATAATTAATATTTTTTTTTTACAAAAAAATCAGGAATAAAAAAGTCAAATTTTAAATAAATTTCGCAATTTTTCAACAGAAAACTTGTTGAGGACCGCTGTTCTGGGAGTCATGGTAGATGTGAATTCCACAACGTTGCCAGTGTTACACTAATGTCTTCGAATAGGCTCCAACAAATATGTTTACTTATGAAATTATTACTGGCCATATCCTCCCCTTTGCTATTCCTATACCTCACCAATAAATTGAAAATATAAACCAGATTCTCTACTCACAATCATAGTTTTCCAGAATTTGTTCATTATCCATGTTTAATACACTCCAACTGAGTTATCACAATATGTTATCGTTATCACGATCACTGATTATTACTACTTGAGAAATATGCTTTTAGCATGTCAACCTTTTCACTCTTTGAATAATGTACCACATTTTATTTAATCACACTGTATTTCACGAAGAATATTAATTAAATACACAATGCACTTAAGATAAAAACACTGCCCGTGAAAATAAAAAGACGATTTAAATACGTTTTATACGTTAATACCGCAACTCTTAAAACAGATGCGTCAAGCAGTGTATTACCATTAGTTTAGTTTGGTTTCAGAAGATGCAAAGTGTAATGAAATTCTCCAATCCCTTTCTACAAATATTACATGTTTTATTTCCACTTGTAATTTACAGTTTATTTCTTTGCGCTGGACCATACTTGTAGTGCGGTATGAACAACAACCTCTTTGTCGATCTCGACCCTCGACTTTCAATCCTAGAGAGTGGGGCTGATACGGGACATTTCATCTACTGCTCGTGACATCTACCTGTTACCTGTGCCTACGGCACTAGTTTCTTTTTTCCATGCGATTGACATTGCTTTTAAATATTTTATTTTACCTTCTCTTGGCATTGAACATACACCAAACTAGTTATTTTGTTATTCCATGTTTTGTGTTTATGTTTAAAATCTGTTTCACCCACTACGAAGTACGAAATGGTTGGCGCAGACACGTTATTTGAGGTTATGTGGCGAAAATTAGCTCTTAAGGTGTTATTTGAAAATCATAGTTTTTTTTTGATAATTTGTGATAATCTTTATAACAGTGTACAATAATATTGTATTAACTTCTGAAATGTGGATAACTTTTGGTTTTTCAGTAAGTAAGTGAGCTTTTATGCACGTTTATGGGTAATTTTTGGAATCATTGAATAAAGTAACTTCTTAAACACTTTAATTGATAGTATCGAAATCGTGCGCAAATTCATATTTTAATCATTTATGATAATTTTACTTTACTTATTGTTAAAAATAAGTGTTTTTAAATTAGAAACAACCGCAAAAATTTAATTCACGTTAAATAATTATTTATCTTTCATCTATCATATGATTTATTTTATTAGGTTACGTTAGTGGTCTATCTGGTCAGCGGTCCTCAAAATGTGGGTATTTAAAAAAAATAATTTCTCCGTAAATATTTGAAATTTTTAAAAATGACTTTCACTAGACTTATCTATATGACAAACTACACCTGCAGTTAAAATATTTGTACTTATTTAAGGTTCACTCTGTATAAAAAATATAAAAATATGCTTTAAAAACGAAAATATATTTTCAAAAAGTCTGACACTGATGCACAAATGCAGAACTGTCGCTTTGTACGAAGTAGCCGTGGAAATTGTCAAAGCGATAAAACCTTTTAGTAACAATTCAATGAAACAAAAATTACCCAAAAATTCGTAGTAGTTTTAGTGTCGCATCACATTAATCACTATATATCCAAATAATCGTACGACACAATTGAAAAATGTAAATACCTACCTACCCTGAAGGAAAGCAGAAATTGAATTTGCACGACTCTTAAGACAAAACAATATCAACTGTCCTGTGATACATTGCAGAGTTCACTGCCCTATGTCCAAAATTCTTACGTTAAATGAAAGTCATGAAAGTAGTTGTTAAAATAACTAACATTATAAAAGGAGGTAATAACGCTTTAACTGGGTAAGTTTCATATTTTTTTGACCAAACTAGATGCTACATATGGAGATACCATTACTTCACATATTAGTTGGCTAAGCACCGGAAACTGCAATGTTTCTTCGCTCTTTCTTAAAAATGAAGAGAAGTCCGAGACTACAGAACTGAAAAATCTTATTGTAGATGCAAAATTTCTATCAGACATTGAATTTTTAACAGACCTGACATTTCACCTTAACAAATTCAATTTGAAGCTACAAGGAAAGCAGCAGAATATTGTCTATTTATATGGTCACATGAGAGGATTTAAAAATAAAATTAAACTTGTCAGGTCTTCACTAGAAAACATCCATCTTTCCCAAATTGTAAAGAGCGCTTTGAAGAAATGAAGGATTTTGAGTAAGTTCCATATTTAACTCTAAAATGCAGTGATACAATTGCAGAGGAATTCGAAAACCGATTTAGCGACTAAGAAAATCGAAGAAGAAATCCGTTTTTGCTCAGCAACTTATTAGTTCTGTTGAGAATGTAAGCAGAGTAGACCTTCAACCGGAATTGTGTGATTTTAAGTCAGATCCTTTTTACCAGGGAAGTCCCGAAATAGGATTGGACTTTTCTAAGTTACTTCCAGGAGAACACTATCCCAACCTGCGAAAGTTAGCCCTTATGGTGGGCTCAATGCTGGGAAGCACGTAGCTTTGCAAAAGCACCTTTTCCAACATACTTATAAAGTCAAAATATAGGTGTTCTCTGTCTGATAAATGACTTTCTCTGCTGCTTCGTCGGTTGTCAACAACAAATATTAATGTTGAAATTGATAATAGGTTAGTAAAATCCGTCAAACTTCCCATTAATTTTTATTATTATTATTTTTATTGTTATTGTGTTATTGTTTTGAATAAATAAAAATAATTATACAAACAGAAACTTTTTTGTATCCATTACAAATCACTGTTAAAATAGCATACTGGGTATTTTATGATGCAACCCAATTTTATTTGGGGCCACTTGAAGTTGGACAGCTCTGGTTTATAAAGTGGTTATTGTTTGGAGTGTAAAACTTTATTCATTGTGTATTTAGTTTTCTCTTTTTTTAATCTGTTACTACAAAATTGACTTACTTAAATAAATAGCATTCAATAAAACAACAAAACTGAACATTCAAGTTTTGCTTAGTATAACTGCGCTACTTAGGTAAATATGAAATAATGGATAGAGTTAAATATTTTTAACGGGAAACTACTGAATGTGAGAACTCTGGTAATAGGTTACTAGTTCGTTCAACTCTCAATCATTTTTAAATAGACTATAGATCCCAATCAAAATATGTCATATTCTAACTTTATGAAACATTTCTATGAGTGCATGCAACCTCAAATGACAGCTTCCCTTTATCTAGATCGGCTCGTCTGTGGTAATTCAGGGCAACCCCCAACTTCCTGACACGACCCCATGGCTTCACCCCGCTAGACTTCTAACCGAAATTTCGGAATCCCTCGCGCATATTTCACTAATGGCTGTCTACTGTATGTCTAGATGATTTCTTGACTTCCTTCGACCTTCCACCTGGACTCCTGCCACCTTTGCCATGTGCGGCTTTATCGTGTGTCGGTTTAATGGAGCAGAAAGGGAATGTAAACAAAGTAATTATTGTTGTAAACCTTGTGCTCCAATATTTGCCCCGCATATTTTCAATAAACAAAAACACAGACAGATTTTTCTTTGAATGAAGTAGGTGAATGCTTTTAATTTTTATTAATCTCAACAGTTTATCAACACTTTTGACATTGTCGTTTCAAAATTTAATTTTTCAAATAATTTTTATGCTAATTTTTTATATATATAGATATATAATTCAATTTGAAATAGTCCATCCAGGATGGTCCATCTGAAGACCTGAAGAAGCAATCCTAGAAGTACAGAAATAGGTCAGATCTCATTTAATGTAGCAGATTTTGCGTGTTTGTATACATTCAACAGTAAGTTGGAGTTCTGAAAACATTGAATGATTTTATTAAGCCAGTATGATTTTTTTTGTTAGTTAATTCAGCTAGATTAATTATTTTTATTTTAGATATTTATTGAATTCAACTTTGCCTATGGAATTCCTTAGCATAGGCAGATATTTGGTATCAAAGAACTTACATATGAGTTCATTGCAGGAAAATTTATTTTTATTAGCTTAATACCTTTACAATATGGTAAAAAAAGATTTATCTGAATTAGACATAATAAAATAAATTCATTATTATTTTCTTTTCCTGTTTCTTTATTATAATTTATACTTTATTTAAGCAAAAGTCTTGTCACTGATGAGAAAATATTAATTTAAAAGAAAATTCTATTAATATAAGTTCATTTTTGTTTAGCTAGCATATTTTGATATTCAGAAAGTTTTTTTGAAAGTTTTTGGAACAGCTATTTGAATAAAAATCAGTTATTAAAAATTGTACATAGGTATTTTCGCATAAAAGTACTCAACAGCTCACCGAGAAGCACGCACGAGCAATAATTTTGTAAAAGAATTACATTAATGATTTCTTCTTAAATAAAATAATGGAAAAAACAATTAGCTGTTGGAACGTATGTATTTTGCTAGTAGCTATGCGCACATAATAGAAACAAGAACTATGAAAAGAGACCTAAACTAATAGCTACAACAGATTTAGTTCCATTTCTAATACGTGACTATAGATTTGTTTTTGCTAAACTTTTACAAACTTTGATACATAGTGATTTTCCGGGTTGTTGTGCCGTGACCTCAGTAACTGGTAGCTGCCAGAGTTAAAATGCACATCCCTAGCATTATCCGGGATTCTTTGATTCTTTTACCTGCCCTGGTTGTTTTCGGGCTAGGCTCTGTGGGGACAGACCCGCTACCGGTGTCTCTGGGCCCGTCCATATATTGATTTCGGTTCCTATTGTTGGTATTACGACTACTACGGTCGTAACCGTTCCTCGGATAATAGTGGTCCTCCGAGGCGTTCCGTAACCGCCGCTGTAACTGGTCGCATCCCATGCTCGCGTTTCGCCGCTCTTCACTGTCGGCATCTTCAGTGGTGACTCTGCAAAAGCTTCGCCGTGACTCAGTCGCGGCAGGTAAAAGAATCCCGGCTAATGCTAGGGATGTGTATTTTAGCTCTGTTTCTGGCAGCTACCAGTTACCGATGTCACGGCACAACAACCCGGAAAATCACTATGTATCAAATGATAGCACTGACCGTGAAAGCCTAAAAACTTTACAAACTTTGTTTAACTTATGCCTGAAATCAAAAACCATTCCTAAGATTTGGAAAACATCTAAAGTCAGTCCGATCCATAAAAAAGGTGACAGATCTGATATTAATAATTATAGACCGGTATCAATCATATGTAATTTTTGCCTTCTACTTCAGGACTCGATTTTTCCTTTAACAAAAAATTAACATTCATCCTATATGTCATTACTTCTTTAAAGGTAGGTCTACGACTACAAATCTTTAGATTACTACACATGATATTGCTGAATCATTGGTCGATTGTCAATAAATGGACGTAATATATCTGGATTGCACTAAATCGTTTGACCACGCAACTTCATTTCAGTTTTATCTCGACGGTCCTATAACCAATATGTTGAGATTCATGGATCATTATATTGCAACATCAGGTATACAACAGAGTTCGGTATTGTTTCCTCTGTTATTTAATCTGTTTTTGAATGATATAGATAGCAACATTGATACCAAATTTTTATTATACGCTGATGATGTATAAAAATGCGTACAGAACTGCATCAAACTTCAAAAAAAAACTTAAATTAAGTTGTGAGTGGTTTATTGTAATGAATCTTTAACTAAACATCAAAAAATGCCATGTCATGTTCTTGACAGAAAAATCAATACCAGTTGCTTATAACTGACTGGTGTTCAAATTTTGCGAGTGGACATGTTCAGAGACCTTGGTGTGCTATTTGACAGTAAATTATCATATTCTCCTTAAGTAAATGCAGCTGTTTCCAAAGCATTGAAATCGTTTAGTTTCATTGTAGAATTTACATGAAATTTTACAAATGATGAAGCAATTAAGATTCCTTATACTTCTTATGTGAGATCTGAACTAGAATATGTGGCAGTAGTTTGGGTTCTGGGCTATAATGTTCACATCGACAACTTAGAAAGATTATAGCGAACATTTTTTAGAGTATTAGACTTTTAAAAGTGTCAGTTGTTATCAAGAACAATGATTTCCACGTGATAGACTTCTCAGGACGTGTAACTTTTCTGAAAAAATAAAACGCAGAACATAGGTACTTCATGTTGATAACGTTACATAATATAATAATGTATTTTCGACACTTTCCTACAGCATTGACTGAAAAAGCATGGTCGTAAAACTTCTTGTGCCTTTGTCTGAGACTTGGGTGATATCCAAAAAGGTTAATTCATTGCATCGACAAGCACCTGCGACTCCCATGATCGTTGCAACCTGTAAAGAGTTAAAAATAAAACGCTCAATGTATAAATTGAAATATTAAAATCGTATATTTTCCACATTGTATACCACATTCAATATTCATCCGATGCATTTTCTTCTCTCCAGTATCTTTGCCTTCTTTGGTTTATAATTTCTTGATTCTACTTTCAAATATGAAGTAAGTCCCATACGAAAAAAATAACGAAATATCAATACCTTTGCGCGTTTTCATCATTGATTTTAGCTTGGAATATTTTGTCCACATCGAAGAAGCAGCAAACCGTTTCTCATTGGATAGCAGCATCTCTGTAATTGCTCCTTCTCCTATGCCCCTTTTTTCGAATTCTTCCAATTTCTTCTCGTATACACTTTTGCTTTTCACTGGTAACAGACGTAATGTCTTGGCTTGCCTTGGGCTTCTTGCTGGTAATAGAAGCGTTTCTAAGACTCACAAAGTATTATACTTTGTGCTAAGACTTTCTAGTATTCAACTGACAATCAATATTCTTGATTAAAATAAATTTGTCACACATGACGTTTTACAAAACCATAATTTTCACCTGTTTTTACACGGCTTCACTCTCCAAATTGACCGGTTTTATAGTCTGTTTAGAAATGAAAGAGAATAATAAAAGCTTATTATGTATGCAAATCGTAAATAAATGTAGTACTGGTGCTTATATTCAATATTTTTATATTATGTATTATCGGTATAGATGAGGTGTACTTTTAAAAAACTTTGTGTGATCGAACCGTACTAAATTGTAGCAGGTAGCCAAAATTTAATTCCCGACAATCCGTCTTTGTCTATGCCGCTTCAATTTCTCGGTCCATTTCTCTTATAAGTAAACAACATAAAAACAGCATTTCAAAACATGAGCATCATAACCGGGTTAAGAGGGTTTTTAGTAATTCAAATAAAATTATTGAATATTTTTATCAAAATATTTATTTAAATTTAATGAATAGATTTTTATTCCACACAAAAATATATGTATTTTGAAAATTCAAATTATTGTGAGTAAATGTAGTGTTGTATAAATGTACAATAAAGAAAATAAAGAAGTATGTATATTAAAATTCATCCTCTGAATGTTCTGATGAATTATCTTCGTCCCCTAGATTGATAACGATAGGTCAATTAAATTATCGAATTCCCACATTTTCTTATCTTTTTTGTACATGATGTATACATCTTTGCCAGTTATCTGCAGTTACTCGTTCCAAGAAATTTTTTAACAAAATTTTCACGTCATTTAATTTAAACATCTTATTATTTCGCGCTACATCTCATCTCACAGTGATAAGATGGTAGCCGTAGTACCGTTATTTGGCGATTTGTTGTCATTTCATGAATAACATATTTTTTCTGATCTTTATTAAGATTGACAAGTGTCAAAAGTTTCTTTTTCACCATATTTGTTTCAAAAGAAATGTTTTTTCCGGATAACCATTGAATTATATCGGCCCGGAGGAATAAGATCTAACATCTGTGTAAAATGCTCCTCCAAAACATCTGCGTTCATGTCTTCGTGATAGTGACCTGTATTTTTAGATTCAAATGAAAGTAAAAAGCCATCTACAAAACCACTGGCACTACCTATATGTGTCACTATTAATTTTCGCCCTTTACCTGAAGGTGCCTTGAACCCTGTTGAAAGTCCATCCAAAAATGCTTGTCGAAAATTTTTTACATTTTTATCTTGCCATACTTTTGTTACAGTATATCCCTCGTTGACCCAAGTTTCGTCTAGCTAATAAATATTCCTCTCTTCGGAATTTTCTAATTGATCTTAAGTAGGATCTTCGCCAACAAATAATTTCATCTTTATCGATAAGAACTGACTTCCTGTTCTGTTTTTCCCAGCAAAAATTGAACTCTCGTAAGACGGCCCATAATTTGCTTCCACTGATTTTTGACAAATCGTTGTCCTCTGAAAGTTCACTTAAAATTTTGTTTAGAGTTAGTATTTCTTTTTTAAAATAAAATGACTGTACTTTTCTGCGAATGACATTTTTGAAGAAATCATCTATAACGACTTTTGACCTCCCTGTAAATGATTTTGTTTCCTTTAAAAGTCTGTAGATAGTCGATTTTCCAATCCCTGTCATTTTGGAATACTTTTCCACGATGTCGTCAACACTGTTGGTAGGATTTTGGTGTTTCAATGCATTAAATACATTTAATATAATAATCTTCTCATTCTGAGACAGCAGACATCTTTTCACGCGTTTAGCAGGTACGTAATCTGATAAGCTCGACATTTTATCCAAACAATATTTTATCCACTGGCACAATAGTCACTAAACATAAGTCGAATTTTACTCTACTACACTAGCACGTCTTCGTATATTCAGCTCTAAGACTGGATTGATCTGTCACAATATTAGTGTTACCCAAACAGACTATAGCCGTGGCCGTGGATAAAACGTTGAATTACAGCCTGGAAATTAACCAGCCTTTAAAGGCTTGTTAATTCCCTTATATAATTAATAACTATATTGACTGTTCGACTGTTATCGAGACTTAATTTGTATATGTCTAAAGTAAATCAAAGATATGTCAGTGACTTTTATTTACTCACGCCGAGAACAAATGCTTTCAAGTTCTTCCCGTTATATTCAAAATGTGATACCTATATGCAACAGTGATTTTAATTTGGATAATTTCAGCTGTTGCCTGTCAACCATGTCTGGAACATGAAAACTCTGGTTTTTCCTTTTCTTTTCTCTCGTTTTTTAAATTTTTCAATTTAATTTTATTATATTATTTTTCATTTCACTTTGTTCTTTGCTTGTTTTCTCTTGTTTTTAGCTTATTTACTTGTAATTTCAATGTTTGTTACCTTTTCATATATTATATTTTCTCTTCGATCTTGCTTTCTAATTGTAAAATAAATAAATAAATGATAAAAAGTCAAGTAGATAGCAAACTTTTGTAAAAGATTCGTTTTAATCGAATTAAAACAATTTAAAGAAAATATTTCACGATATTTTTCTCTGTGGTTTTTATTTCATCATGATACTGACCGCGATATTGAGAAAGCCACGAGGTATATTCTTAGTCCCAACACACAACCTGTTCTGAAATCAAAATTACATTGTTTATTGTCGTTCCTTCAACCCAGGAAAGAGGAGATCCAAACGTCAAGTCATTGACACGACGAGCTTTCGTGAAGCTTTCCAGAAAGCTATTTGTACGTACGGACATATATCGCATGCAGAGACGTTGCGTTCTCTTTAATGTTAATGAAAAGTAAAAACCACACTGGAGTTATACTGGAACAAAGAAAATCATAAAATGGCATCCGTGTTCAATGTTACTGCACTAAAATAAATTCAAAGTTGTGCGCGCTTTGAGCGCGAGCCGGATGTTGGAGGTGGTGACCGAAATAGACCTAAAATATATTCTTCCTTTTTATAAACACCGATCGACAACCCCGTTGATTGTCTTATACTATTATTAGATAAACATAAATCCGATCTACTATTGGTTTGCCTTGATTTGTAAACATTTATTTTACCCACAAGTTCAATGAATCCAGAAATGCAGATCGATTTGTTTGTAAATAAAATAAATAATAACTAAATGACGCGGTGTAATTATATTTTTATCTACAACTGCTTTATAAGAGCCTCATTACAGCATTTATTTCACACTGTTTCAGCTGAATAATGAAGGTCATTGAGTCATGAAAGAGTAATGTGACATATTACCCCACTAGTGAAATATTAAAAAAAGAGAGACCACTGCTTAATGATTATTTTTATCAAGAACCAACAGCCTTATCAATTTGAAAATTAATAGATAATTTATTTTAAATTGAATTGAATTACTTGTTATAAATATTAACAACACAACTTTAGCAATTCGTAAGATTAATACCAGATGAATACAACTGGTCTGTATTTGTATTAAACAATGCTTCAATTTTCTTTGTAAGCACCTGAAGTAGCTTCAATGACGGCAATCTCTCCTCCAAGAACTTTTGTAGCGATTTTTTTTTGTTTTCAAGAGACATATCAATATAACCTTCACACACGGTTCTAGACTTCGAACCACCATACCATTTTATAGTTAGGTCTGCCCTGTGCTAGCTAAAAGTGAAGTAGATGATTGTCGAAAACAGGGCCCTGTTGAGGCTGTGATAAATTGAGAAAAAGAGCACTCTTCTTTGGCATTTATTATTTATATGTATTTATACCAACAGGAAGTTTTATGCATTTACCACCTCTGTAACCAACAGAAAATGTTCCATGATCGGCATGACTAGGACGCAGGGCGAGTATTTTGGTATTATTTGGACCATATTCACATTTTCCATTGCCCCATGGCAGTGATAAAGATTTCTCGGTAAACTTTGGGTTTCGTATCCGGTATGAAGATATGAAAAATGTTTCTAACAGCAATTTAGTTAACTCGTCCGCTCTGCATGGACCTCCAATAATTAAGGCAACCTTAAATTATGCATTTATGAATTTCAAATAGCAAACATTTTCTTGTTCTTAATTTTTGTGTCATCGGCATCTTGTAAAAATTTTGAAACATTCTCTTTCGTTAATAATCTTGAATTTTTTTGTTTTTATCCCACTGATTCCTTGAGCAATTAAATTGTTGAATTTACTGATGTCAACATTTTGCCGCATATAGATTCTAGATCTCAACATAGATTAGAACGCCCAAAGACTAGATGATTTGTACTTCTTAGATAATTCTTCAAATAATTACTTTTTCTTCTTCTTAGATGCACACCAATAAGTGAATCGTTTATAAAATTGTTCGCACTTGGTTCTCGATTTATCTAGTAAAAGTGAAGCTACTGCAGTTGCAGCAGCTTTTTCAATTTCAAGAGGCAAGTTTTCTGTTTCTGAATCACTTATTATTTCAATGAACACCACTATTTTCATAAGAAAATGTAAAAACGAATACTCAATTTTGTTTATAACAAGTTTGATAGTCAAACTCAATCCCTCATTCTAATCACGAGGATTAGCCCATAAGTTGAAGATTTGTGCGGGAGAGGGGGTGGCATAATATTATTAAGCAGGCCGCATTTGCGCCTAGGAGCGACTTACGTTGGTAGGCCCTATTCACCATTCAATGCAGGAATGAGGGAAAACATCAATAATTAGAAGGGTAGCCAAATATCGGCCGAAATCAATCTCTCACGTTGACCCAAGGTAACATTCTTCCACTGTACCGTACCCCCAAAGAGGGTGCCCATCCTCTCCACAAATATAGCTGATATTCGATCTACCAACTGCGTGGATAGAACCTACACCGGTCTAACCATTTCGATTCAAGTACTGACGCCTTAAACCGCGCGATCACTGATCGACCATCACACAATGACTTTGCTTCTTGATTTTGAAGCAATACTTACAAACTGGATCTGATTTTGGATTTTTCTCAATTTAAGGTAGTTGTAGATAAAATTGTTTACAGCTCTAGATACAATTTTATATAGTACACGTGGGATCCCACTTGTGCTATAAATAACTATTATACGATTGTTATAGCTACTACAGAGTAATAATTTAGCTTAAATAATAACAATCTTTATTATTCCTACAGAATCCAAGGAATAAGACAACTAAAAAATAGTGTACAATACAACAATTAAACTATCTTCAAATGAATATAATGATATAATACATACAACAAGGTCATCATTAAATATGTCAATCTACCGTAATTTTGTTATATAAATTACACATAAGTGAAGTTCCTACTTCACATTTAACTAACATGTTAGAGCTCGTAGTAGCACAATAGAAAGTATGTTGTCTTCTGTTGGCCCGAGATACAATCAAGTTTATCATGATATAACTGGACATCAATGTTACCATGCAAAGGATTATACAGAAAATGTATTCAAGAAATATTATGTTGAATCTCTAATGATTCAAAATTGAAACTATTTAATAAATCTGGTTGACTAAATCCTAGTGGTGGATAAAATCCATCTTAATGGAAGCCTATAAATTTTAAAAATGACCAACTAGCTTTTTAATATACGTTATCTAATAACTGGAATTATTGTGGCTGCTGGTAGCAAACTTTTGCTCTCTAATTAATTTTCTTTAAATGGTTTACAGTTTAGAGTGTACTCATTCCGATTACGAGATATAAATCGAATACCATATGATAGAACTGTATTCAAGATCGTTAATGAAGATTAAAATCTAGATAAGACCCAAGTTGGAACCTTGTGACACACCGTCTGATAAGTAAGATATAAATACTTTTATTAAAGCGTCAAAAAAACCAAATCATAAACATTTCAATAGTAAAATATTGTGATTAATTTGATGAAATGCTTTTTGAAAATCTGTGTAAATTACGTCAACTTGCCCACCACCATCTAATATTTCAGAGATGTAGGTACTGAGAAAAAACAGTTGGGTAAATTCTTAGACTTTATTTGCATAAATCCATATTGACTAAGAAATATCGTCTGCTTGGTTACGTAATAAGTTTACTATAAGTCTAGTATCAAATGTTTTAGAAAAATTATAATAATACATCTAACCCTCATTCTATTCGCCAGGGTTAGCCCAGGAGACAAGTAGGAGAAATGCGGGAAATGGGTGCGGCATATTATTATTCAGTAGACTGTATTTGCTTCCAGGAATGACTTACGAATTATAACTATCATTTGAAACGCCGCAGTGCTCACCACTGCCTTCATAATTTGTCCAGCCTTAGAACGACTTCATGATCTCAGATTGATTTTTCCTAATATTTTTTAGAGATATAGTTAAGCAGGTACACTCCAAACAAGAATTAACCAAACACAACAACGACAAACGACAAAAATGGCATACTGTGCGGAAATTTTACACACCCTGAAACACACTGGAAAATTCCATTTACGCAGCAATTTTTTTTTCCAGTATATGCTGGTAACTTGTAACTGAGCTTATCCCGAATCTGTTTTTTTTTTTAAATTAAAACTTTCTTATTGTAAAAAAATGTTCTCAAAATATTAAAAAATTTTTCACTGATAGACACATAACATTCATATATTTTTAGGTATTAATAATACTGTGTGAAACTAACTACTCAGTGGACAAAAGCCCCAACCTGCGTTAAATTACACCCACAATATCTACCCATATATTCCTTATTATTAGCTTTTGTAACATTTTTTTACTGTTTTAGAAAGGTATTTTAAGATAATATAAATCAGATCTCCTACAATTCCTATCAATGAAGTCATATGTATGTTCTCTGATACCAAACATCTAGGTATGCTAATGAACAATTCCACAGACAAAGCTCTATTCAATAATTATCTAAAGAAAATAATATAATTTACTAACCTTCTAATGAAACACTCTATAAATATCTAACTTCACTTTTTGGCAGTGGGAACACGACAAATTCAACCACAATAGATGAGATCTGACCTATTTCTGCATTTTTAGGATTGCTTCGTCAGGTGGTCTCCTTTAAGTTGAATCAAATATCTAACTATAAAAATTATTATAAAAATTAAGTAGGTATTGTCATATTTAATTCATTGACAGGATGTCACTTTTTGTCATTGTCGATATTTAACTTCAAATAATTTTAATTTTTATAATAATTTTTATAGTTAGATATTTGATTCAACTTAAAGGAGACCTGACCAGATCTCATCTATTGTGGTTGAATTTGTCGTGTTCCCACTGCCAAAAAGTGAAGTAAGATATTTATAGAGTGTTTAATTAGCAGGTCAGTAAATTAAATTATTTTCTTTAGATAATTATTGATTAGGGCTTTGTCTGTGGAATTGTTCATTAGCATACCTAGATGTTTGGTATCAGAGAACATACATATGACTTCATTGATAGGAATTGTAGGAGATTTGATTTATATTAGCTTAAAATACCTTTCTAAAACAGTAAAAAAAAAACATAACATTCAATAGTTGCACATTCTAGTTATTATCTAAAGAAATGGTTTAATATATTCATCTAAATAAAATAGCAATGGTACTAATATTAAGACATGTATGAACGATTTAGTTTAGGTTCTATTGTTTGAAACTGCACGGAAAAAAAATGGTTGCAAATATTCAAGCCATTCTAAACGACACAATTGCAATATGTAACAGTATAAGCGCCAAAGCAGTAGTAAAATTCCCTTCGTATTTATAATAAATACTTAATAATAATTGTTTCATGATATTAGAGACGCGCCGTTGATTTTGTTTGGATTATCGAACGAACTGTAGTTGACCTGTGCAAATAATATAAACGCCTACTAAACTACGTATCCGAAATGTAGCAAAGCTACGTCTAGTGATCATTAGCCAGCTGTTGGACCTAAGCCACAAAGCATTGTCTACTGAACTAATACTGCTCATAAAATTGATACAAAAAACATATTCACATTGAAAATTATTGAGATTTACTACTTCCCAAATAATGTAGTAATGAAGATTCATATTCCATTATTGTTGTTTGTTATTATACCCTCCAGCTACAAATTTTTAGAACTCGTTGCTTTTGATAATATGATATTAATGATAAAATTTATGCTCAGAGCGTCAATAATAAATATATTTAAGGGCGCCGTCACCGTGTATTAGCAGTATAGTATACAAAGTACAATACAGTAAGATTTTAAACCCTTGGCATATACTGCTACCTAGTAATAGCTACACAATTTTCTTCTTGGCGATATTCAAAACAACGTGCAAATCGACATAGATAATTTTAAGTTTACGTTTCTTTTCTACAGGTCAATACTTTATTTGACTGCAGTAAAGTACACATAAAGAATGAACTTAGAAAAGGTGAGTGTGTTCATTTTTCTTACGTTGGTTTTTAAATGTGAAAAATTAATTGTTGAGGTTTATGTAAAAATTCCATAAAAAAAGACATTTTCAAAGTATTTTAAGTATAAAATCGCTACATGTTGGCTACATAAATACTAACACTACCTAAGTTGAACTTTCTAGTATCCAATGATGTATAATTCTTTTTAGTAACTAATAGGGTTTAAAATTCCTAGCTTTAAAATCACATCGACATTCCACTATTTCGGACCATTGGTCACCTCAATGCAATTTTCGAGATACAATCTTAAAACCTTTCTGTTTCTTTCCACGTGTAACCCGATACTATATCTTAAAGATTAAATTTTCCAATGAAAATATAATTAAACTCCACCTAAGGTCTGATTTGACGTCAGTAAGGAGATTTATCAATCGAATTATATAAAGATAAAAAAAGAAAATCAAATGCGTGGTTAATTGTTGAAAATTAACTATCCTCCAATTTCTCAATAAAATAAATTTTGCTGGGATCAAATTTATTGCTTTAAATGGTCAGTCACTAGTTGTAATACAATAATTATGATTATAACTAATTATTAAAGTTAGCTTGTGAAATGAGTCTGTCATATTCAATCGTTAATACAGTTTTTTATTGAATATAAAGTTTTATAAACGTGAAATCTTAGTTGTTCCTTTTTTAGCATGCTAGTAAATAGAACACAATTATGAACAATTCGCAGCAAAGCTTAACGAAATATGTAATAATAGTATATTATGAAATTAGTGTATAATGCAACAGATTATGAGATAATTAGGGATAATTTCACGAATGCCATAATCGTGCATTATAAATGAATTTCATACGCTATTTTATAGTCAAACTATGGTTTTAACAGACAATTTAAGTTTTAAAATCTTTAATTTCTTGTAAATATGAAATTATTATTTGACCAATCGTAGAATGTACTCATGTTCTTCACACAAAGCAAATTCTTTTCTAAAAATATGTATTCATGTGAAGAATTTCTTTAAAAAACCGAATCAAGCTGAATCAAGCCTTATTCCAAAAAATTCAGAAGATATTTATACAAAGGAATTGGATAGTTTTCTCAATGAATGCGAGTTAGTAATATGGAAATTAGAGAAATGGATACCGAGAAAACTTTACTTGCATATTTCTTTGAACAGGTAAATTAATTACATTGATGTAATTAAACAAGTTAATTGTACCATACTTTATTAATCAAAGAAGTACAAGTCATCGTCCATATGGTGTATGTATTCGAAATTAAAATATACAGTACTTTCAAAAAGTAACGAATAAATTAATTATTTTTTAAAATGAGAAGTTTTCGAAAATATCCCCTGGCACGTCGATTCTGTTTTTAAAAAATGTACTTTTTGACATACGACCTATATTTGTGACGTCATCGACAATTTTTTTAAATGGTAACCCCCAACTTTGACCATGCCATTTGAAAAAGCCTGTCATTCTACATACATACATCATGAAAAATTATGGTGTTACATAAAAAAAATTTCAAGAAAATAATGTTTGAAGATTTTATAATTTAATTTTCACAATACTGTGCAACTCCCCATTATGCAACGCCTGTCCGTGCTTATTTAGATGAGCTGTTCCCGAATCGTTGGATAGGGAGAAGGGGGCCGATTGAGTGGCCAGCCAGATCACCTGATTTGATAACCCTTGATTATTTCTTGTGGGGATACTTAAAAACCAAAGTATACGTTACTAGACCGGTTAATTTAGAAGATTTAAAAGCAAGAATTCGTCACGAGATACATCGTATACCTTCTGAAGTTATTGATAATGTCCAAAAATTAATCGATTTATTAATTGTCTTGGCTACTGTCAGGCAGCCAACGGTGCACAATTTGAACATTTATTTTAGTCGATTTTTTACATAATCATTATCATTTTCAGAATTGTGAAAATTAAAATTTAAAATCCTCAAACATTATTTTCTTGAAATTTTTGTTATGTAACACCATAATTTTTTATGATCTTTCAAATGGCATGATCAAAATTGGGGGTTGCTATTTAAAAAAATGTTCGATGACGTATCTCGAACAACGATAATGTCGCAAATATGGGTCGTATGTCAAAAAGTGCCTTTTTTAAAAACAAAATCGACATGCCAGGGGATTTTTTCGAAAACTTAATTTATTCGTTACTTTTCGAAAGCTATGTATGTTATAAATCAAAACTGACATTGACATTACTAAATTTTCTTTCGTGGCATACAAATGTAAATACAAAAATATAATAAATTTTTAATTTTTTTATTTGTAAAATTGAGAAAGATATCGAACTTCAATACCCAGGCAATTCAATTTAAAAGGCTGAAACCTACTATTTACTATCTTGCCATAAAGTCGACTTTATGGCACGGTTCTGTCACATTACAGCACGGGTGTTAGAAAGTGGTGGATTATTAACGATTTTGACGTTCATAATGACAGCATTATTATGACAGCCGACTATAAACGAAATTAAAAATTTGACAGACATTTTACCTAATAGGAAGCCTTAATTAACAGGAAAATAGAGCCATGGCACATGTGTAAAAGCAAAAAGCCTGTTATTTAACTTTAGAGCAGCGCGCAGCAACACATATACATCCTGTCCTGCAGTTCATGAGCTTACATGGTGTTCCTGCTATGCTCCTGCTATTGCAGGAACTCAACACGTGCTCCTGGTTTGTTTTTGTTCACTTCCGCTGCACGAGAGCTTAACTTTCAGCTCACCGCTTTTTATATACACGACGCTTATGACTTGGTTAACCGCAGGCAAATCTGCAACAATTTATCAATGAAATCGTTACACCACATGTGACATCCTGACTTACTCACCCACTTTTTTAATTAAAAATTTGTAAAACGTAAACTACGAAATATAGGTTAATCATGTTTATATTTGTTACTATATTTTACAGATCAGTAGACAGCAGAATACACTGATAAAAATAATATCTGGTATCAATGATACAATTTGCAGAGTGCAGGAATTTTAGTTAGCTCAAAATTATGGTACGTTCATATAAGTAGCTTGAGTGGTGAAATAGTCCTACTACAAATATTGCCAAACTTCATTATTTTTAAATTTAGATAATAATAATTTGTTTACCATACCACGTTAATGTATACAAATGCATAATAGCGTATTAAATTACAAATATTCACATGATGCAAAATACGTATGATTAAATTTGATAAATAAAGGGGTGACTCCACAAAAGTTACCGTGTACGTGGGGGATGTTCAGTTCAAAAAGATAAATACACCACATGTAACTATAGCAATTATTGCTTTTAGTATTAATATATACATTTTCAATTTCATACATTATCAATTTCACACATTTCAATTTTATACATTAAATCATTGGAAACATTATATTTATATTAATCACTCGTTGAACAAATTATTCATACATCAAACATTAAATAGAACACTTGTTTGTTTTAAACAAGTAAACTGAAAATTCATAGTTAAGCAATATTGTTATTTTTTGCGTTTTTGTTATAGGCCATTTAATTTAATAAACGTAGTTTTCTCTATCAATAATTTCATGTATTATATTTTTAGGTGTTGTCAGAAGTAAAAATTTTACCTTTTTCTTATATAAAGTTATAGAATTTATATTTTTGTTATTAAGTGGGATATACTTATAAACAAATGGAATTAAGAAAATGAAACTGCTTTGACCGATAGTTCTATTAATTTTTGGCACTAGGCAGCAGACCAGTTTTAGATCTGATAGATTTAACATGATCGAAAAATATTGTATCTTATGGATATTTATACAGATAAATGGAAATACTTAGAAAAAACAGTTGTCGGTGTTCAAAGATTTGAGTCTCCTCGAAAAGTGAATCGGTTGGGTCAGCATAGTGTTTTTTAAATGCAATTTTCATTAACCACTTTTGTGTTTCCAGTTTTTTAAAAAAGAATTACTCATCACTCCTCCCCATGCTAGTATCCCATATGATGTGGTTGTACTAATGCAGAATATAAAATTTTCATTTGCTCACTGCTTAATATATGTTTGAAAAATTTCAATTTACTTAAAAGACACTAATTTTTTCACAACATATTCAATATGTTGATTCCATTTTAAATGTGGATCAATAAACAATATACATAGATATTTTCTTTTATTTGTCCTGCTTGTACTTAGTAATTTTTCGTCTATATTAATTTCAAGGCTATCCAAATCTGGTAATTTGTCACTGTAGCATGAAAAGGGCATAAAAATGTTTTTGAAAAGTTAATAGTCAACAATCCACAATTCTTTTATAAGCTCTTCCATTTCTTTCTTTTAAGCAATTCCAATTATCTCACCCTCAATTTCCGTAAAAATACAGCCCTATAGATTGTCCTAATATTTCAACATTTGAAACGTTGTTTGCCACAAAGAGCATACTTTCCTGTTATAACTTATGTCACATTTATAAATTGACATTACATGCAATAGTGTCAAAATCTTTTGAAATCGGTTTTTTAAAAATTTTGTAATGCAATTCCATAAACATGTTGCAAAAAAGAGACAAAAATATTTTGATTCCATTAAAAAAAACAAAATTGGTTGCCATGACAATAACTTACTGGCTTTGAAACAGCCTCAAGGTTACCAAAGGGTAGAAAATGTTAACTATAAAACTTTTGTCTGAATATTTGTCTATATAGGGTGCTTTTGAAAAGCTGGGCACCCTACATGTTCATAGTGCCCCAAAGGACAAGACAAGTAAATGTACATGAATGGACCGGCACCTGTAACGACCGTAGCTGTAGGTCGTGCCGGTCGCCTGCAATGTCTATGCTTGGCTGCGCTAGTCAAACGTAAGTTCTGTTCCCACAAAAGTCAGGAATTGCTTTCAAAGTGTTAGAAATATTCAACCAGTAAAGTTGTGAATGTGTCGCTGAACTGTCGGACACTCTCATTTATCAACAATCTCTATTTACTTACCTTAAATGAACTCTCTTTCGTCAGATGACACTGCGCTGCGAAATCTTGTGTTTTCGTGACGAGGACAATCCAAGAACTCAAACATTTACTTGCATAAATTACTGCAAAATTATCATAATATTACATAGCGCGAGATACCTGATGTAATTTACAGTTACATACATTCTACCAAAAAGAATCTACCTTCGAAAAAATAAATGCTTAAAAAACGAAATGTGTTTTAAATAGAAACCTAAACATTTGTCTTTGAAGATTTAATTTATTTTATTTTTACTATTGTTATAATTATTTCCTTATATTAGGTATTTAGATATATAGTTTTACACTGTACATATTTTTTCATTTTTTGTATAAAAATCAACAAATAATATTATTTTGTATCATTCAATTAGAGGACTAGTTTTATAGAAGGTGAGTATACTTTAAAATGTCGTAATAGTAAAATTTCATAAATTACAAGCTAATTTGTAATTTACATGAAATGTTGCCCGTAAATTTACATTTACATAAATTGCAAATAATTTAACATCACTAGGAAAACTAAAAGAATTATGTACCTAAGAATTAAACATTAAACTTCGGGAACGAAGTGAATACAAAAGTTTTTGAAGGAGTCTGAGCTGAATTTTGTTGTGGAGCCTAAATTCTGAACCTAAATAATACAAAATACATAATACATTCCTAATTAATATCAGTTTGAAGTGATGATAATCTCTGAAATAAAATTTTTAATTTATTACGTACATTTTTAGGAAATAATTTAAAAAACTGTCTTATTTTAAATAGTTCCAATGTCTCTTGCAAAAACACAGTAACTGCTTCGAACTGTTTCTGATGAAAATTTTAATTTTGTAAAATTGCTTAGCATTTCAAAACCAATAGTAATAATAATAATAATAATAATAATAATAATAATAATATGTCTTTATTTACCAATTTAGATAATATTATACAAATAAATATTAATTACGGGTGGCGATATCCAACTAAGTTGCTCATATAACCACCGCTCTGGAAACAATATTTATCAACTAATATTACAAAGGAAATAAGAAAAATAGTACACACACATTATAAGACAAAAAAGGCAAAAGAGAAAAGAATTTAAATAAAAATAAATAAGAAGGAATTGAATGCTAGAAAACATTAATTAACACGATCGCGAGTTTTAACTATAAATGTTTTGACCTCTATTTTAAAACTTGTAAGACTGATGGTGTCCCTAATATTCCTAGGCAACAAATTATAAAATTTAACAGAATTGTAGCTGAAGCTGCGTTGAAACATATCAGAATGATGTATTGGCATGGATAGTAAATCACGATGGCGAGTAGGCCTATCATGAATTGTGGAACCTTTAATTAATTTTTTGTAAAGATATACAGGCATTTCAAATTTTAACACTTTAAAAACAAGACAAACCAAATGAATTTGAAAACGTTAATTCAAAGTGAGCCACCCAGAATCTTTAAAAGCCTCAGAGATGTGGTCAAACTTTCTTAAATTATAACAAAATCTGATACAGGCATTTTGCAACTTCTATATACTATACTTGTCGTGTGCCAATAATGCGGGCCAAAAAACAATATCACAATAAGTTAAAATAGATAAAATCAAGCTATCCGTAAGTCTAAGTTTAACATCCATACTTAATATATCTTTGTATATGTACACCTTCAGCTTACCGAAATACTTTTTAAATAAACTATTAACATGTGAACCAAATCTGAGATCAGTGTCAATCAACAGTCCCAAATTTTTACATGTGTTGACTGATTCAAGTAAACAATTGTTTATTCTAATTTGAAATATGGGATTAGTAATAATTAATTGTCTATGAGAACCAAACACTAGCGTTTGGGTTTTTTCTCATTGAGAACCAGGATATGAGCTGCAGAAAATTCACTAATAATCTCGAGGTCAACATTGATGTTATGAATAGCAACATCTAGATCATTATATAAAAAATGATAATATATCTGGGTGTCATCCGCATACTGATGCAATGAACAAAATTTAAGAAACCGCGATAAATCCCAAGTATAAAAAGAGAATAGCAAGGGGCCCAAGATACTAAAACATTATATAATAATACTCTTTGTCGTGTCTGCAGTAAATAGTTATTATAAAAATTAAGTTCAACTTCGCCCACACCAAAATACCTAAGTTTAACAATTAGAGTTTTATGGTCAATAGTATCGAAAGCCTTACTATAGTAAGTATAGACCAGCATAATTAAACACTTATCCATATTTGCATCGCATGACCGTAGAATATCATCCGTTACATTGAGTAAAGCAGTTGCTGTGCTGTGATGGCGACGAAATTCAGATTGATTGTTAGATAAAAAAATGCTTTTAGTTAAAAATTCATTAAATTGTTCATGTACTATTTTTTCCAAAATTTTAGACAAAACTGGCAGTATACTAATTGGCCTAAACTCAGATACACTCAGAGGATTGCCTGACTTCGGCACAGGAGTTACGTTGGCAATAGCACTAGCAGTTTCAAATTTGGACTAAATAAAAATAATTAGTGTCCAATATTTTCTATGTCGTCTAAAATTATTCGTTTTTAAAATTGAAGGGCTTATCAATGTTTGTTTTACTATGGGATATTATCGAGTATTTCAAAATATATCTGTAAAAACAGTAAATAAATTTGCAAAAAAAAATGTTGAAAATATCACAGTCAAAACGCAGTAACTGCATTTACTGTTATTTTTCTTGGTTAATATTCAAAATGTACACATTATTTTTCAGTAGTTATTGCATTTTTGTGCATGATGTGCAATAGGACACAAAATAAAACGTAAAAACCAATATTTTAATCAGTTTAATTTTAACCACAAACGAAAAATGTTATAAAAATAAGGATGAAAAACTTAACTATATCGAAAAAACAACAGGTTGTCTTATAAAAAACAAATAACAAACAAAACAAAAAACAAAAAAAAAACTGAGCAAGAAACAACATAAACAAAGTAAAAGCATGTACTGGTTTTATTTCAAAAAGATATTGATCGACTTACCTAAGCAAAAACACAATATAATCAATTATTTTGTTCCATGACTATAAAAATAAAATTGATTTCCCATATAAAACATAGCAACTGCAAGTGTGTACTGTGTGTTACTGTATTTTTACATGGGATAAATTCAAAGATGACATTAGAACAAATATAGTAATTACTTTTTCCATTGAAAACTGTGTATTATCAGTTACTGGGTTTTGTAACTGCTGTTTGCACTTACTGTGTTTTAACCTAACAAAAACTATTAAAATATTAAAAATTAATTCTTGCCAATTTTAAATACAAAGTATACGAAACAATACCTAGTTACTTCACGAATTGGGAAAACACATTTTTTAGAAAATGTCAGTTACTGTGTTTTTGCATGGGACAACCGAGTTGTCCAGCATAACTTTGTAGGTAACTATTTTGTGTGTAAACTCATAGTTATTACTTACCACTAAAAATACTGTTACTAACCTACTAACAACTTTTTATTGTTCACGCGTGGGCGTAACTTCCTCTCGGTATAGTCTTTAGAGAACTATGTGGAAAAGTCTTTATAAGAAATAAGGGTTGGATGTCTATTTGCGGCTGCTCAAGCTGTGTTGTGTCTGCGAATGTTGCACACGTGTTAAGCTTAAGGAGATTGGCGCGTGGCGTTAACCGCACGCGAAATCAGCTTGCAGTAAAGTCACACTGAAAAAAATTGTTTATTTATGGCATGCATGGATTCGTAACTGAAAAATAAATGTGCTTTGTTCGTTGCCTCAGGAAGGTTGTTCATTTTTTTGAAAAATGTATGTACGCAAATATCTTTGAAAATGAGTGACGTAGGCTCACTAACTTTGTAGACAATTCGGTGTTTTATTCACTACAGTAGTGTCGCGAAAATCCGGATCAATTAAAACCAAGGTGATGCGAATTACCAAATATTCGGGGGTAATACCATAAGCGTTCCGATTTAGCCGGATATTTTTTTATGTTTCTTTGTTTCGAACAGCTGGTGTTAAATTACCTAGGAAAGTAAGAATGAGAAAATAAACATAAAAAATATCAGGCTCAAAATTTGAGCTCGAATGGTATTTGGTAAGACAATTTCATAAGTAATGATAATTTAATCAAAACTATATTTAAAAGTACAGAAACAACAGACAATGAACGCGTATTAATAATAAGGAGATTATTTTTTTAAAGTGAACAATTATTAGAAATCTTGTGGATGCTTATTGTAAGGCTGATTTTGAAGGATCTGTTGATATTGACTGGTTATTCGAAGGTCGAGACATTTGGATAAATTTGTGATTTTCACATCTAACAATTTTAAACTGACGTAATTTTTAATAAATAAAGTAACATAACGTTGCTATGATAACGTAATTTATCCGCTTTTTTAATCCAGTTGCATTTTCTCTTCCTTCATATTTAGCCGATCGCAAACCACGACTTTTCCTATCGTCAATGGGATTTTTTAAAATACATGAGTGGAATTGTCTCAATTCATATTATAAATAAATGTGTTAAAATGAAAAGGAGGGTAAAACTGCATATACTTAAACTAAGTCCATTTTCATGTATTGCATGTACAATAGTTTGAAATAATAATGGCACTCTTTAAAATTAGTTTTGCGATTTCTTTTGAACTGCTGACATATTCGTAATGAAATCTCCTTACTTTCAGCGTTTAACATTAATTCTTAATTGTTTCACTTACCAATAAAGAAGTTCAACAACTGTTTTGAGGGCGTGTCATTATTATTGCAAAAGCATGTACATACACTGAAAATAAATAAATATGTACTCCGAAAATAATAAAAAAATCATATGCATATGTATTTGCACTACATACATATCTGAAAAAAATATATTCATTACTTTCTTTTATAATATGTATGTATCAGTTGTATCATCATATTTTGCGTTTTTTTTGCAAAGACTGAATGAAATATTTTTCTTTGTTTTGTGATAACGCTTGGTACTTAAAAAATGTATTCCGGATTGTGGAGACATCCGGATCACCACAGATGCGGATTATCGCGTCTATTTCAGGACTCAACTTTGACAAAGCCTCAAGATGTTGTAAATTTTTTTGGTAGTTTGTTCCTTAGTTTATTGAGAATCTGTATCTCTCTTGATAATACCTAAGATTACTAGAGAACAGATAATCGTGGTTGGAAAAGGATTAAAAACTAAAATTACGGCAGGTGTTGACGCAATACCTAGTTTTTTTGTGAAATACTATATATATTTGTTAGCTGAACCACTAGCATTTGTTTTTAATTTAGTGCTGGAGTTCTGAACGTTTCCTTATATTTGGAAGGTTGCATGCGTGTGTCCGGTTTTGAAAAAGGGAGATCCTACGTTGGGTAATAATTACAGATCCGTGTCCATGTTATGCAATTTAAAAAAAAAAATTGAAGTTCTAGACTATAACTTCTAAGGAAACCCAATTCAGTAAAAATTGAGTTTTGGTTCAAAAACGATGCTATGTGAACCCCAATGTAAATCAAATGGATCTTTGTTCCAAAGTAGGATGCCATTTCTTTGTTTCTCATTTATGAAGCGACAATTTGTGTATATTAAAAAAGGTTTAAGTGTCATTTATAGCATAAGAAAAATGTATACAAAGTCTTCATTCAATAAAATACAAGATTGAACTATTTGTAAGGTAATAAAAAAAAGAAAAAAGTGAGATGAGATCAGGAAAATGCCACTTGATCGGCTTAAATGCAAAAACAAAATATCGAAAGAAAAACTGAAAAATTTGCAAGATATGCTTGATTACATCTAGGGTTTTACAAAGATCTCATTGAAAACAGAAAACAAGGTTTTGCCGTAGACGCAATTCTAATAATACCAAAAAAAAATCTTATAGTTCTTACTTAGATCCTTATTAAATGACATAAATTTGGCACTAGGAAAATATGTTAATTTTCTTATTACACCTTGTAGTTTTATTTTGTAAGCATCTAAAGAATAATAAAGCAAACACACACATATCTGTTTTTATATTATATTGTATATGGTTTCCTAGATTAGAAAATGTTGGCACTTTAGAGCCTTTAGAAGTTATGCTTTTCAATTATTATTCATGACGTGGTATTGAATGATATTAAGAATATATAAGCCACGGAAAATCATGGTTTTATGTCTGGAGGACGATCAGCGGGGCCAAATTGCCGTTTATACCGACAATAAAACAGCCTTCCTCCAAATCGACCATTTTATTCTATTGTATAAACTTGAACAAGTGCGACAGCTCAATTACTTTCTCTTTTCCGCTCATGTTTAGTAGACCGTTCGTCGAGGTCGTAGGTTTCAAGTCACTACCGTTTATCCCATTATCAGGGGTGCCTGAGGGATGAAACCTGAGACTGATGCTTTTATTGATTTGTATTAATGATTTGATCGAGCAGATTAGGCACAGTAAATTGGTTTATGCAGACGATGTAAAATGTTTTTCCGAAATAAAATCCATTGATGATTGTCTGTTACCGCAAAACAACATAAACACTATAGAGAACTGATGGACTCATAATGGATTGAATCTTAAAATTGATAAGTGTAACATCTTTAGCTTCCATAGAAAACGGGATCCTGTTTTGTTCGATTATAATATTGATGATTGAACAAATAATTTCATCTGTTTTTAAAGAAATGTCACATAAGTAAGGTGGAGTTCATTCAAAGGTAGTTTTTAAAGTTGCTAATGTATAGAGGATTTTGTCATGAAGTATTGTTGTCTAGATATAGTCAAATATCAATGAGTAATAGGCAGAAAATAAATTTTATTAAATTTTTGTCCTTTATTCCAACTTTTTAATCGATTAATTCCACATAAAGAATCTAGCCAATATGTAACATTTTATAATCATGGCATCAATACAAACATAATGTTAAATTATTCTATACAGTATGACGAAAAGTTGAAGGAATAAAGTATTGAAGTTATACATTTTTGAATTCAGCAGGTTAAGCTCTACAAGAATCCGATGAAAATATATAGGGGTTCTATTTAAAAAAATATCCAATGACGTCATCACGCGAAAACAAATGAATGTCGGAATTGCGAAAAGAGTCTTTTTAAAAAGCAAATTCGACGTGTCCGAGGAAATTTCATGAAACTTCGTTGTTTTAGAAATAATGAATTTATTCCATACTTTTCTTCCACACTGTATATGTGATGTATCAAAATTTCGTTCATTTATGTCGTTCTTGTGACATACACACATACGCAGTGGTTGTCTTGCTACGATTTTAAATTATGCAATATCTAGATTACATTAATAATATATTAGTAATAAATTGGCTTGTCTTATTTGTCTATATTATTTGTATTACTGCATTAATTGTATTAATTTTATATTTCCTGTATTTGGTGTAACCTTTTGGAAGTAAACGCTGTTATTATTATAACAGAAAAAATTTTTGCTTAGAACCTATTTATAACAACAATAATTTTAAATATCAACACAATGGAAATTTCTGTTAAATGGATATTTTTCTCTTTCGATTTTATTCAACAATGTGGTAAGGTATCCTATTTGTGGCAGATATTTCTCAGCTAACATCAACTACTCGTATATTGCAAATAAGTGTTTCAAAGAAAAGTTACACCAAATCAAGTAATTTTAAAATAATCAACACAACATAGTTCAGTAAATAAGTAATTTCAAAAACGCTAATTTGGCAGAAAAAATCGTTACTTAGAACTTATTTATAACAACGATAACTAAACATCAAAACAATGGAAATTTTTGATAAATGGATATTTTTCACTCTCGATTATATGCATCTATGTGGTAAGCAAGGTATCCTATTTGTGGCAGATATTTTTCGAATAACATCAACTACTCGTGCATTGCAAAGAAGTGTCTCAAAGAAAAGTTAACTGAGTATGCCTTTACTCTGAGAGTTATCTAACTTTATTTCTCAAGTAGTCTACCCTATATATTTAATTTTTATTAAATTTCCTTGAATTTAAAATCTACATATAATTCAGTAAGCATATCTTTTATTCGATGATAGTTCATGTTTTGTTAATGACGTTTGCAGCATCAAATATATCAGATAATTCCCAGTTATATTTCTATTATCTTATTGCATGTATGTGCAATAAAAATAGATAATAAAAATATTTAAAATAAAAAAATTAGAAAAATGGTTGTGAAATTAATTGGTAGTGCCTATCATATTTAAGGCTTTTGAAGTTTAGGAATTAATAAATAAACATTTACAGACATATTTTAGAAACAAAGGTTTATTTTGTATTAGAAATTGTATTTCAGCATGATTTGAAATTAATTTCAGACGTTTTTAATTATCAGTATATGTATCATTGCATCAAATAATAGTAGTTATTGCCTATTTTCTCGAAAACTGTGCAGATTATCGATATACAGGGTGATTCCGAATAATGTGCAAAAATTGAGGGTAGATTATACGATCAATATTTGATATCATTGACATAAAGAGCCATAAACTGTCATTAAATGCAAAATGATGGAAACTTACTAGATATCGCAGATATTGGAAAGGAAACTATTGTGTAGGGACGTAAACCTATTTTTTATCAAAACCTGTAATACTTATCAAAAAATTGTTAGAGACAAAAAACATTTAAATCTAAAATCCAACAGGCATTAAAAAAATGTTTTCAGCTGAAAAAGTTAACCCCAAAAAAATGAAAAATATACATGGGGTACTTTATTCTAACTTCTTATAACAGATTGAGGATTAAAAAGTACTCGTCCAGAAGAAATTTAAACAGTATAAATGTCTTGCCAAATTTCACTTCTTAATTTCAAAGCGTTTGGAAGAAACTGAATAAAATTTTTAATTTATATTCAGGGATGCTTGGATAAAAAAAAATATATCTGAAGAACCTTTATTAAAATCGGTCGTATAATATGCCCTGAATTTTTTTGCACTTTATTCACGATTACTCTGTCAAACAAGATTACTCGTTTTGGGGCTTATTAGATACTCTCATTGTATTATATTATCTAAATAAACTTTAGTTACCCACTAACTCCGTTCTAGTTTCCGTCATATTCTTTTGACATATGAAGCAGTTACTTTTACCCATCTTGCACATTTGGAGTACTAAATATCTGTATCTGCTTAAACTCATTTCAGTTAATGTCTGGGTTGGTACTGTAAATGTGTAACTCATCGAACCACTTATTCTAACTAATCGTTTAACTGAAAATTATTATTTTTCTACAAAATTATTCACCTGGTTTACTAGAAGTACCGGTGCGGTACATACAAGTATGTTTTCAACAGGACACTGCTCTACTAAAGTTAAGTGCAACAATTTTTATCCACTTATTCCAATTCAATTAGAATTGGAATAAATTCCTTGGACTTTCAAAAATCCAAATTTAAATCTGTTAGATTTCTATTTGTGAGGGTGAAAGGAAAATTTTAAATCCGAGTAAGAATTTGCCTAATTTTCACATGGGCATGTGTTAAAATATAATCAGGAATTGTATACGATATCAAGAATTGTAATAGATTCCAGACGATAAAATAATGCAATGTAGCCACACTTACCTTAGTCATAAGTTGATGGTTCAGAAAATATGTAATGTCAAAATAAAATTTTATTTTTAATATTTCTTAAAAAATCCGAATATTTGCATACATTTTGAGATATCTGGGTTTTTTGGGGACGAGAAGTTCAAATTTATTTCAATATTTGACGATATTAATAGAGCGTCATCTTTAAATTTTCAACAATGGTTTCATCAAAGCACAAAGATTGCATCAAAACAGGTCTCTTGAAATTTTTTCTGAATTCTGAATTTTATTCTGAATAAGTTAATCCAGTGACATCTTGCTCTATTGTTAGCAGAAATGACATTTTACCTGAAACCAACACATCTTTTACTCGGTTCACTGAATATTTCAAATAGGATTATTTCGAAAACGGTTAGTTAACTATTTTAAAGAAGCATGATGTATCATAAGTGCCTTCCTCCACTAGTGATGTCAAAACTAGAAATAGATTTGAATTTCTCGCCTCAAAAAACCCCGATGTCCAAAATGTATACAAATATTTTAAAAGATATTTTCATATGTCGAAAATAAAATTTTAACTTTTATACCCTGTATCTTTATAATCATCAACTTCGAACTAAGGTAAGTTTCGCTACATCGCAATATTTTGTCGTCAGGAATCTATTCTTACTCTATGTAACAATAATTTCGAGACACCCTGTATACTATAGTAAATATCACTATTTAAAATTAGGCATGCAATGATTAAAACATCCTGTATAAAATTGAAAAATAATTAGCGAAAATCTCAGTTTAGAAGCAGTTATGACTGATGGGTATTAAAGTTGGCACACTTTTCTCCGTGTATATTCATAAGGAGCCGATGTGATTCCGGTCATAAAAAGAATGCCAGACCCCCCTTGTGGCTTTTTTACGCTTCTCAATATACACAAGAGCAGGTGAAGTATTGCTCGGGCAATAAGGTACACTTTTATAAAAAGATGCCGCCCGCTCCGACGCCAATTTCAGCATAAAAATAAGTTCGTACATGCCAGTTGTTGCACCAATTCCAGCGTAATGCCAATCGTTAAACAAAGAAAAATAAATAGCCATTTACTTGGCTTCCAGTTTCTTTAATTGTAAAGAACCAGTGTTACGCATGAGAAATGAAAAATGTGTGCCCGTACACATCTAGCTGTCCTTTGTGTTCCTTACTCCACAAAATTTGTCGTAAAAAGATTTGTATTAGGTATCACAAATATTTAAACAAAGTAGTTTAGAATACAAAAAGGTTTTTTTAAAGATGCTGGTATGCATGTCTGGAAATAAGAATATTTGAGTAATGAGTAACACATTTTGAATTTTACATTATACAAGGCGTCTGTTAAGTATATGGCATACTCTCGGGTGTTAAAAAAAGAGTGTAAAATATTTAAGAAGGTAATAGTATGAACCAAAATAAGCAGAAATGTCTCAATAAACCTGGGTCCTCAAAGTAACGGTTGCGGAGACATGGAATGTTTTATGTTTTTTGGCACCTTTTTTATTTTGGAAAAACGTTGTGTATTTTTTGGTTGATGTTTAGTGCAATAAACAGTACGTATTTGACAGTTGTTCTCAGTGCACAAGTTTTCTTTCGCTATGGCTGGTTACTCAAACGCAGAATTAACAGACATGCATTTCATCTATGGTTGTACTAATGGGAATGCCATCGAAGCGCGTCGTCTTTATGTTGACGCTTATCCAAATCGCCAGATTCCTTCACAACGCATGTTTGGAAGAATTCACCAAAGATTGCGTGATACCGGTTCCTTGAGCAAACAGTGCCATTTATCCGGAAAACCAAGGCCGGTATCCACTTCTAGAGCAGAAGAAGAAATTCTAGCACTGGTAGAGCAGAATCCAGGTACGAGAGTGCGGAGAATATCAGCCGAGGTAGGAATTAGTAGCCCTCTTGTTGGGAGAATCCTTCACGAGCAACCGCTTTATCCATACCATGTGCAACGAGTACAGGCCTTAAATCCAATAAATGATCATCAAGCACGTTTGGTTTTTTGCCGCTGGTTTCTACGTCATGGTGCTGAAGACCCTCGTTTTCTTGCAAACATTCATTTTACTGATGAAGCCCGGTTCACAAGAAATGGAGTGTTTAATTTTCACAATACGCATATTTGGGCCGACAAAAATCCTCATGCTCTAATAGAATCTGGACATCAGGCACGTTTTTCATTAAACATTTGGATGGGTATTGTAGGTGACAGGTTTCTAGGTCCTGTTGTTTTATCAAACCGATTAACAGGCGCTGCTTACCTCAACTTTCTGCAGAACACACTGTATGAGTTTTTGGAAGACATTCCTTTGAATCAGAGGCAACAGATGTGGTTCCAGCATGATGGTCTCCAGCTCATTTTTTCATGGCCGTTAGAGAGCATTTACACCAAACTTTTCCACATAGATGGGTAGGAAGGGCCGGACCTGTTTTATGGCCTCCAAGATCGCCTGATCTGAACCCTCTAGATTTCTTTGTTTGGGGATATTTGAAGACATTAGTGTATGGTACTCCTGTAAATAGCCTGGAAGAGTTGCAGCTACGGATTAATCAAAAGTGTCAAGAAATCCAAACCAAGGAGGGTGTTTTCGAAAGAGTTCGAATATCGTTGAGACGAAGATGTCGTGCCTGGTCGGGCACTTTGAAAATTTTCTGTAACTTTGCTTTTTGTTTGTTAAAAGCTTCCTTTGTCGGTTTATTCCTAATAAAATATAATGTTTGAAAAACGAATAGTGGTCCATATCTCCGCAACCGTTCCTTTGCGGACTCTGTATATAGTAAAACTTAATTTTATTCCAAACAAATGTATCTTTTAAAAATCAATTTTCACTTCTATAAAATGTCACCTGCCAAAATGTTGGCCTAATGAGTGTGATGGCCGTTCTTGAATTCCCTGACAGTGTAAACATCTATTGTATTATGGTTTTATGAGCCTTTAACCTTCCTCGAGAATTACAGAAGCAACCAGAAGATTGTCGTATTTTTTTACGTATGGACATAGACACGTACTTAACCTCACTTACGTACTTGCAACCGTTGGAGGTTTGTTTTTTTAATACAGGATATCTGGTTCTCTAGACAAAAAAATCTGCCAAATTTCTCTTGAAAACTAAAATGTCTGTATGTGAACGTTGTATGAATGTAATAATTCTCTAAATAATTTAATTTATGCCGTTTGTCGAGCATATATTTACAATGGGGAAGTTGCATGGCTATTATATTGGTATTAAATTTATTACAGGGTAATAAACATATTGAAAGGTCAGATGTGTCTGGTGGCAATAATCACAAAATAACTAAAATATTAACATTAATAAATTACCACAGAATGTAAACAGAATGTTACGCCGTTCAGTCCTGTTTGTTTCCGTGGATACAAGAAAACTATTCGAGAATATATAAGCGAGATTATCAGTGTAGTATCTTAGAAAATGTTCTGTCAAACGTGCAGTTATAGCGAAAAACTAGCCTGGAATACCTGTAGGAAAGGTTTTCAGCTTCCTTCTAACCTCTATCTCAACCCTACTACAAACTAACCGCTATCTTAATGAAATTATCAGTTACTGTATACGAGTATATTATTAGTGTTATACAGATATCGATTTCAATCACCATTTATATCCTCATTATAAAGTTATGCAAAATGTAAGAAATTTAGTAAACATCAGAACATTGCCAAATAATTTAAAATTGTTTATCAACAAAAAAATTGCACAAGTATTCTCACATGACAAATAAATTCGTTATATGTAAACATTAATTAAATGTTAGCATATTTCTGTTTTATACTGTATATTTTTCAATAATAAAGACTAAACTAATTTTAATAACGATTGTAGTTATTCAAATTGAGTGTATTAGCCTAAATTCACACACAAGGTGATTAAAAAAATTATGTACAGAGTCAACTTGAGCAATTATTTAATCTGCATTTTTTGCAAATACTTCTTGAACCGCTAAGTCAATTTTAATGGATTTTGACATTTGTTGACAGTGTTTTTTGAAAACTTTTTTCTTATTTATTATTTATAGGTAAATGAGAAAATACAAATACAGGATTATTTGAAATTGGTCTACTTCGTTAGGCGAATAAATTTATTTAAGAAAGAATGAACTAATCTAATCAAAGGAACTAATTTTTGATTTATATTTTACGCGCATCGTCCAATGCCGTTATAATATTTTACTTACTTGTTACTCAATGTTAATTTACAATTTAAAAACATACGATGAGTAATTTCCACCAATATCTATTTTTGAAAAAGCGCGCTTATTTATTAAATAATGAATAATACCGTTACCATATTCGTCACATTTTCCCATTGTTCAGTGGTACTTGAGGTACCGGGCATTGCCTTTACATAGTTACAGCGCACATATCTGTACACACATTCGGTAACTAAAACGAATTAGGAACGAAAATACAATATTAATTGCAGTGCACTGAAATTTTAAATATTGTATATTAATAACAGATAAAAATTCACGAAACAACCGTACAATGCGGCAATGAGTCACTCACGTAACAAGTATCGCCAGTGTGGACGGGGTTTTGAGCGTAGTTTGAACCAACTTTGAGCCACTTGCTGTGAGCCGACGGAAATCGTTTTTTTCAGCGAACACAAATAGATGCTCAGTGTCAGTTTGAACGGCAAAACTACCTGCTCGTAAATGTGGACAGGCTTTTTGAATCAAACCAGGGCGATCTGGCCAGATGAAGAGATACTTAGGCTAATAGAAACAGTAAATTTTCAAAATCAGTAGGTGACATTTTTGTAAAAATTTTATACTGCCCACTAATGCTCTGGAGCCCCATGTCCAACATCAATTCAGCTCCATTTCGTTTTTTGTATAGCTCAGTGCGCTAGCAACGATGGGGTTTCTTTTTCTTATATAAGTTGGCCATTATTATACCTGCGCCACTTGCAACCATCACGGCAAACAAAGTTTCTTATTCAGACATTTTAATAAATTGAAACAAATGAAGAAACTGAATGGTGTGATGGATTTACTCGCGATCAATGTTGGCTCAGTGCTCATAGGAGACTTTTTCCACGAGCGCCTTATGAGCGGCTCATGAGCCGCTCAGCTCGCAAATCTATACGCTCCTTTAGACTACACAAAGACGAAATTACAGGAAACAACTACTCTTCGGGCTAATGCCCCGACCAATATTGATTTACACCTGGAAAATCTATAGCAAACAGCTAGTCATTCGTCAGTAGCCCACCAGACATGTACCAGTTTCGAGCTTATCAGCTTTCATCCAGTACACCATAAGTGAGGTATCTGACGAATAGTCATAGTCCTAGCTGTTTTAGTTTATCTAACCTGACAGAAGGGACCATGAGTACGCGGTGTAGAACAAACTACATCTATAGGCTATTCGCTACTCCATGCTGAACTGAAAATGTCACAGACACGAAGCGTTCTACATGCAGTATATATATATATATATATATATATATAAAGCTGTTTACAGGCCTTTTAGGCCCAGAGCTGTGTTATTCTCCTCCATTCCATTCTATCCTTCGCCTTTCTTTTCCAATCCGTTACATTTTTCTCCCTTAGATCTATTGCCACAGCCTCTCTCCATCGCTTCCTCGGTCTACCTCTTTTTTTCTTGCAGTTAGGTTTACTCCCTACTATTTTCTTAACTGCCCTTTCATCTTCCATACGTTCTAGATGTCCTAGCCACTGCATCCTTCTGACTCTTACAATTTCGTCTATTGTTGGTGCCTGATACATTGCATATATTTCCTCATTATTTCTCCTTACATAGCCTTCCTCCGTCTTCTTACCCCCTAGAATTCTCCTTAAGATTTTCCTTTCCCACCTTAAAAGGTTTTCTCTTGACTTCTTATTGAGAACCCAGGTTTCACTACCATACAGCGCTGTCGGTCTCAAAATTGTTTTATACATTCTAAATTTTACTCCTATGGACAAATTTTTTGATTTCAGTAAGTGGTTGACTGCTGCCGAATTTCTGTTTGCTTTTATTATTCTCCTATTTATTTCTTGTTCCTCATCACAGTTAGCTGTTATTAGCGCCCCCAAATATACATATTCTTGAACTTCCTCAAACTCCATCTCTCCATGCTCTGTTCTTAATTTAAAATTGGTATCCTTTTTTTGTTCTCCTATTCTCAAAAGCTTACTTTTCTCTTGATTTATCTGCAATCCCACTTTACTTGCTTCCTTTACAAGTTTTCTCGTTACTTCTTCTAATTCCCTACTATCTCTAGCAATAATAGCCACGTCATCTGCATAACTTACAATTTGATGACTTTTAAACAATATGTGTCTTCTCTGTTCAACTGACTATCTCTTATGACCATTTCTAGTACTAAATTAAAAAGAAGCGTTGAGAGTGGGTCTCCTTGTCTCACCTTGTCACCTTTTATTCGTACTTTGGATTTGGTATTTTCTAAGGTCATTTTCAATAGCCTAATCAGTTTGGTTGGTATCCCAAATTGTTTCAAAATTTTACTTAGTTTATTCCTTTTGATCGAATCATATGCTTTCTTGAAGTCCACAAATAGAACCATTGCTTTGATCCCATACTCATAGCATGTAGTCAGAATTTCCTTCACCATGAAGATTTGGTCCGTTGTTGACCTTCCTTTTCTAAAACCTGCTTGATACTCCCCTATTTGTAGTTCTGCTATAGGTTCTATTCTCTGTTTTATTAACGTTGCCATAATTTTATACCCTTCATCTAACAATGATATACCCCTATAGTTTCTGCAGTCTGTTGCATCTCCCTTTTTTAAGATTGATATAATCAAAGCATCTCTCCAATCTTCAGGCATACATTCTCTTCCCCAGATCATTCGTATCATTTCGTATATTCTTTGTCTTAAATCCTCTCCTGCGTACTTAATGTTCTTTGCTGTTATTCTGTTTTTTCCTGGACTTTTGTTATTCTTTAAAGCTTCTATAATTGTATATATTTCCTTTTTTGTAGGTTCTTCTATATCCACTTCCTCTTCCCTTCCCGGTATCATCTCCTCGTGCTCCTCTCCTTTCCTTACACTCTCTTCATTCAACATATCTGCAAAGTATTGCCTCCATCTTTCTCTCACTTCTGTTTCCTCTGCAATTAGATTTCCACTTTCATCCGTCACATATATTACTTCCTTCTTTATCTTTTTTCCCTTTTTTATCTCTCTGTAGAAGTTACGTATTTACTTCCTCTTATAATGTTGCTCTATTTCATCTATTTTCTTAACCTGTTCTGCTCTCTTCTTTTGTCTAAACACTTTCTTCGCCTTTCGTCTTTGTTCCCTGTATTTTTCTTTATCTTCTTCTTGTACTGACTGAAGTGCTTTAATTCTTAGCTTATTTCTCTTCTCCGCCTCTCTTATACACTCATCATCCCACCATCTTTTCCTACCTGCAAACTCTTTTTTTGGTATTACTTTCTCACTTGCTGTTTGTATGACATTTTCGATATTTATCCATTCTTCATTTATATTTGCTTCCAATATCTGTATGTTTTCTTGCAAACCTTTCCTTATCTCTTCTTCATACTTCTTTTTGGTTCTATAATTTTGTAATGACGCCATATCTAGTTGTCTTTTTTTCCTTTGTAATCCTTTCCTTTTAATAGGTTTTTTTATCTTCAAATCTATTCTCACTAGATAGTGATCCGAGTCTATGTCTGCCCCTCTGCATGACCTAACATTTTTTATTATGCTTCTGTGATTCTCATCTATGCAAACATGATCAATTTGATTCGTATATGCTCCATCTGGAGAGGTCCAGGTACGGCAAGAAACGATATTTTACAAACACAGAATTCCAGGAAACAACTACTCTGCCAGTTAATACCCCGACCAGCATTGAATTACACCTGGAAAACCTATAGCAAACAGCTAGAGTAGTTGTTTCTTGGAATTCCGTGTTTGCAAAATATCGTTTCTCGCCGAACGCGATAAAGGTTGATAGCTTTAAATGGGATCTACTGCATGTAGAACGCTTCGTGCGCGTGACATTTTTAATCCGGCATGGAGTAGAGAATGGCCGATAGATATAATGTGTTCCACATCGCGTATATTAGACTATATCTGTTGCATTCTCATAGAGACGAGACCTCTGAAGGGCTTCTCTCTCGCAATTGGCTACCAACGGATGCCATGCTCTCCATCTCTTTCATATACTCGTATATTATTGGTATGAAGCATGCCTCAGACGGATCCTTATTTGTATTATTATGTTTATGAACGAAGATTGCCTATACCTAGCATAGCATAGTAGTTACTACGATTCACAGAGACTTTACTAAGCCAATATATTTTATTTTACTGGATGTAATAAATTGATTAAATGATTAAAGTAAGCAGTTAGTAACTCTTATTTTGTTACTTATTACTTTCAAATTTGTCATCCTACTGACCGTCACTGTAATAGTTTTACCAAGTTACACAGAGGGCCTCAGTTATACGCAGGTATGCAATTTATTTTATTTTCCACTCTTTTAAATATTTGTCTAGCTGGTTCGAAGCATAGTTTCACTATGCAAAAAGGTACTCTTTATATTTTCTATTTAAGGGTTGCTTTACTAGAGAATGTCGCTAAAGATGTGGTAGATACCTACTATTATTCGCAAGCCTGAAAATTCAAGAAATGGCTGAAAATAATGCATATTGAATAATAGACGATAGACGTCAAGTGGTGCTATATGCGTTGCTACTTTATTATTCTTGGCAAGGATTTTAATAAATTGCATTTAAGTTTTTTACTAGTAATACCAGTAAGCCAGAAACTTATTAGATATTTTGTAAAATACCAAGTCGGAAATGAAGAAAACAATTGTTACTCGTACCTATATTTTGGAAAATATTTGTCTTGTGGTATTATCAGTCGGACGCTTCGTTTCATTTACGGATTTTCAATTGCATTTGCCAATGGTAAATACTAAACTGAAAATGAAACTGCAAATAAAAAAGTGTATATATTTTACGAAAAATGAAACGATGCTCGAATACCCTGCAAAAATATTTTGAAAAAAAAAAGGTTTTTTAAAAAGCTAAATACCATTACGCATACCTTTTGTTGCGGCTTGATAAAACTATACCATTAATACTCACTAAACGCTAAAGTTTAGCGTTTAATAATATAGACCTAGCGGTTAAACTATTAAACATATTATTAAGGTAGCCACATTTATAATTATTATTAATAGTGTCTTTAAGTCAGATAAGTTTAAAACCTCAGTGAGAAGGATGGTGCTACATGCTTGAAACGCGCAAGGATAAAGCTGGGGGCACATTGCTCTGATGCCACGCCACGCTATGCCACCCGACGTGATGTGACCAGAGACATGGAGTAGGGAGAATGATCGTCAACATGCGCAAACTTCCTAATGTAGCGCGCGGACATCTTCTAACCCAAATGTCAAATTTTATACAGGGAGTAAACAATATTTTATAATTACCAGGGCTGTTTACAATTACATCGACATTCTTTAACGCAGCAAATCGTATGAAAAATTGTTAAAAAATAAAACTATTTTTGTAACTATTCTGCAATTGATGTTGAAGTAAAAAAAACTTATATTTTAAAAATTGGATTATTCTGAAAATGATTTTTTACGCAATTGTAATATTAATATCAATTATAAGAAAAATCTCCTTTACCTTGAAAGTTAAACTAATTTTTTAACAATTTATATGCAATTTGTGTAAAAAAAATCTGTCGCTCCGTGTTACTTTTGATTGTGTAAAAATTTTGTAGATACCACTTTTCAGTCACGCCTGAAAGCGGTATGTTAATAAAAAAATATATATTTAACAAATTAGCTCATGACTATTTTTAAGTTATGAAAAAATTACGCAAATCTCTGTCTTGTCAATCAGTTCTTATAACTCAATTTTGACAAACGGTGGACAGCATCTCAAAGCAAAGCACACCAGGTATGATGGGTGGTTAGACTCACTTCATTCTATGACAATAAAACTCAAATTAATGAAAATGTCATTATTCTATTTTGCAAAGCAAAATAATAAAGACTACTAGAGTTACAGTTAAAATTTACGTACGTCTTGTGTTTATTTTTTATTTCTTTTATTTATTAACTTACCTTGGATAGGCTAGCTATGTACAAAATTAGGGAAAAGGGGAAGATTATAAAAAGAATAAATACACCTACTTTATTTATTTTCTGTCGACAATGAAGATTATTAACAAAAACCTGATTCAACTATGAATGACTGAGTGGAATATAAATGAGAATTAGAGTGCCGTACTCAGCGTTCAATTCACACGTGAAAAGAGGACGGCAGAGAAAACCCCGATTCAAACAAATATCTGTAATTCTGTTGTAATGATAAATTAAACTATTTACAAAATATAGGTACTTAAATCAACAGTAACACACAAAAGATATTACAATACCATAGCCCTGGAAAAAGCCTTAACATTCAGCTATCATGATAATGGTAGGTCCCAGGCCTATATCCGTCATCACCTAAACAAAAAGAAAAACAACAACAGCAGTGTGACCATAACTGGTAATTTTTAGCTTTTTAACGATAGTTAACCTGCTGGTTCCGAATAGAAAAGAGGCCCAGCTAGCCCATGTCAATAAAAATTGTAATAAAATAAAAATTTGACATTAATTACAACTCACCAGTTAGGGTTTTTCCTTAATGTTGCTTTCTATAAAACCTTTAAACATTCTCCGAACCTGGGCAATAGGTGGTATCTACTTCTACAATTTGGATAGATCCAAAATATCTCAATATCAGTTTAGCACTAGTTAATTCTCAAATTAATGGTATCCTCTTAACCATAATCATGTCTTCAGTAATTTTAAATAGTTTTAAGTGATTTTTGTTATATAATTATGATCTTCTTGCTTAAATACCTTATTGATGTATTTGAAATTTATTTACCTTGTTACTACGTTTTACGTTTTCGTCTTTTTTGTGTTTTAATTATATTTTAATCCGTCAATAATGTTGATTCTTGTATAATTGATGGAGGTTCTATAGTACTTGTCGAAGGTACTGATATATTGGACGACGAGAAGGTGTCAAATGAATCAATTTGAACTTTTCCTAATTTCGGTAAAGGTATCGCATTAGGCTTCAATAATCTTTACAAATTCTTCCTTTTTAAAATGCTCTGAACAAACAATTTTATTTTTCGACCAGACAAATTTTTCATTAGATTTACCCAATGCTTGTAGCCACTCTTTCTGCAAATCATCTTTAGGAAACCTGTAAAGAAAAAGTATTATACCGTAGTTTCAAGTTATATTATCACAACTAGCCATGGTAAAATGTTTAAATTTACACTAACAGTCAATATTGAAACACAAAGATCAGAATAATTAAATTCAAATATTCACAAAATACACGAAAAAATATATTTATAACCACAACAAATTCCACAGTAAACAAAGCTCTTTGACAGTTGGGTTAGAATATGGCTGCCCGGTTAGCGTCGGACGAGAAACCGATGCGCAGTCGTCGAAGCGCGTTCTCCCTACTCCATTTCTCTGGATGTGACATATGTACTCTGTGGCACACTGCTACCACCCCAGTGGCCAAAAATTTGGATGACCTTCGTTCTGTGCTACCTATTCAAGCAGCCGTACGGCAGCGTGCATATACAGTTTATCACTCAATGCAGACCTGGAAATAAATTCATGAAACCAGTGGAATGGAGTTGGAAACGCGCTAGCAACGGTTTACTGCCTGTATCCACTGAAAAAGAAGCATCGCAACTAGCATTACTCAGATAATCTCTTGTAATTGTCAAAGTGTGTGCAAGGGCAATTGTAAGCTTGGGCTGAGATGTTCGATCACTTTTACTACTTGCAAAGGTCGAACTTGAAACGTTGATGAACCTATTGACATTGATTTAGAGAATTTCCTGACAGTTGAACTATCGAATGAAGACAATTAAGAAGCAGAAGAGAGAACTGAGGAAACTGAAAAAAATAGAGAAAGTAGAGACTGCGAGCCACCAACGCCATATCACCTTGATGAGCACTCCAAATGTAAAAAGCGGAGATGAATAGAATAAAGTAAATAATTCATGTAATATAAATTTGAATAAACAATGATGATTTAAATATTCCACTAGATTTCGTACAATTATAATTTAACTATTCTGTGACATATCGACTTTATATATTCAAATGGTACACAAAAAATAAAGATTTCTCCATCTAACATGAACAAAATTTCATCAATTTTGTGTGTCATTTTATGTGTTTAACATGAAATTCAGGTGCACACTGTTACCACGTGGCATGATGAAAATCTAACAAGTCGGATTCGCAGCACGTCGAATAGCGTCGCATGGCGTGGCGTGATGTAGCGTCAGAGCCATGTGCACAAAATATACAAAAATACATAAGAATACGCGGTGCCAGATCCTTCTGACGTTGCATCACATGGCGTGGCATCAGAGCAATGTGTCCCCGGCTTCATTCACATAAGATTAGTGCGGTTGCATTGGTATTGCAGAAACTTTATTAAAAAGGGCGCCGTATTCTTGAAATAGTGTTTTCTACAAAATACAAATAATTTTAGACATTTAATAACTGAATAATCTTGGGTTTAGCAAATAATAGGAATGTTAACTCATCCCACCTGCAAATATTCAAAGTTACTGAAGTAAAACGGCGAGAAATACGGGTGACTTGTGTAACGTTCAGATAAACTTAACAGTAACGCCTTTGTACTGCTGTTGTATGGCAGAAGCTAAAAGCATTTTAGCTTTTACCAATCCTTTTCCAACAATCATACAAGGAGCAATCACTGCTTTTTTGACAGTAAACAGAAGATTCACATTTTTGCAGGTTAAGCTTTTAAATTAGATTCTAATTTAGATATTTAGTTTAGAATTGATATGTTTCTAAAAAATGGATGAAGAGGACTGTTTGGTTTAGAAACAGTTACCTTTGTTGCTCTTATTCGCAGCGACGTCAATATGTATAAAAACTATACATGCAAAAAAAAAATGAAAAGAAGAACTCAGAGATGGTGGGTGTGACCTATTAACCGCAGATAGTACATGCAAGGTTATTTCTATAATTTATATAATGAAATGTGAAATGAGAATGCCTATTATTTTTTCATTTCACCCGAATGACAGTGGCAGTGTTTGATAACTTGCTGAAATTAGTGGGGCCTCATTTAACCCACAATATACTAGTATACTGTGATTTAACCAAACATTCAAATAGACCATCTATTCCTGCAGATTGTAGTAGGCTTATATTTAATCTAGGGTAGGCTTTTAATTACTATTCGGCAAATGATAAAAACCAACAATTTCCGTAGTTAGGGACGTAGTTGACAAAACATAAACATAACCTCTCTGAAGGTCAAGAATCTTGAGTTTTTGCATGTTGCCAACTTACAGCAGAAAAATTCCCCAACTTCTTAAGTCTACAGTAATTTTATGTAAATAGAGTAAATAATATTTAACACCATACAATTACAATACAACAGTACAACTGCAGTGCCATTGCACTAACGTTTATCTGAACCACAGTATACTAAGCAATCAGTAGGGAAACTCAGCTTTCCCGCGTCTTCCAAAAATCCGCCATCTTGTTGGCGACTGACAGTTATTACTATAATTTCTGTGTGTCAGTTAGGTTTTTTGAATTTTTGACATTATTACATGGTTATCCACTCGTTATCGTTATTGTACTTATATTCCTGCTTTGTATGTCGTGTTGAGTGTTTAGTTATTTGTATTTTTATATTAGTGATTATTTATTAGTGGAACTATACCCAGTAAAATAAACTATGGGAGGAAATAAATGTGTTGTAAAAAACTAACGCATAACGCAGCTCTGGGCGTAAAAGACCTGCAAACAGTTTTATATATGGGAGACCAAGTTAGACGTGATAGCTTAATTGAGAAAATCCTAAGGAAGAATTAAAACATAAAAGGGGGCAAAGAATTTAACTCCAAATAGGAAAGAGACTGCTTTCATACATGAATGAAAGAAACCACTCTATACACCTAATAGAGCAACGGGGGTTTTTGATTATGTTACCAATATATATATATATTGTAACCTCAAAATAAATTGTACCTAATATTCACGTTTTAATTTCATTTCGTACTTTCCTAAAAAAAAATGAGTAAAAACATAAAAATTATACTGGACTTAAATTTGATAATCTGCTAACAAAATAAGGTAAACGTATACATCTTGACTAAAAGGCAAAAGTACTACAAAATATAAAATAAAAGTACACTCCTAGTTGACCTAGTTTCCATGTTTTCGCTAATTTTTTAAATAAATTTAAATTCATACTGGTTTTATAATCAAATTCAAATTATATCTGCTAGAAATCTAAATTAAGACAAAATGTGACGAAAACCTCAATTTACATTTAACTACACTGGATTACAACAGTTAATTAAGAATTAATGCAAAAGTATTAAAACTACGAACAACTTTGGTTACGTTTACGCCAAATTATTAGCTATTTTTTCGTATGTTCTCTGGAATCCGCCATATTCTTGGCGACTTTTTCTAGAGTGGGGGTATTTAAAAACTGCCAGACGTATTTCATTCATAAATTGTCTAAGATTCCGTACTGATTGCTTAGTATACTGTGATCTGAACGTTACTTAAGTCATAACCGGTAACTCGGCATACGCCGGCTTTGACAAAATAAAATAATGAAATTTTTGTCAATTTTGACAGTTCGCTTGACGTTTGTTTATTTTTTACAAAGGGACGCAACCATAACGAATTATAGTATTTCCTGTGTTAGATAAGTATCTGCATAAACCTTTTCGAATATATGGGAACACGTGTGTCAAATCGACGCGAATGTTCGATGAAAACATGTAAAACCACGTACACACTTGTAATAGAACCTAGTCTTAAATGTCGCTGTGTAACTTCAAAACGAACGTGTGGACAAAACCCTGTAACCTCGTTACGTCCCATCACAGTGAACATGGCTGTTTCCATCGAGGTTTGCAACTTTTCCAACACTTGTCGATATTTACACATCAAAAGATGATACGGTATGCAGTTGACTAAACTGCATAGTGGAAACACCAGAGTGTTCCCGACGCCACGTAGTTCTATTCGCAGAAAAATTTTCTGTCAACACTTCACGCGTATCGTGACCTACTCATTGAGGCACAGTTGCGTATTGAGGTTCTGTGTGCAAGGCTTTATTTTGTCTTATGGTACGGTATGAGAGCCGCTGTGATAGACTATTTAGGATAACATTTCTACCAAATTCTATTAAAAAATAAAAAAATAACATGGACCCAATTTCAAGATGCCCTGAAGCTAGTGGTGTAAACTGAGTGCTCCCTCCCTCAAATGTGTTCGGTCAGTCCTATCTCTACATGAGTGGAGAATTACAATAATCAGTCTCATTTTCATTGACATTAGGTCATTTTTTAATTAGTTAATCGCGATATAAACCTACAATCCACATATTATGTACATAATAAAATTGCTAAAAATTTAAATTTATAGCAGATAGATATATAGATAGATAGATAGATATAACATAAATAAATATATTAAGGCATAAAGTGAGAGTCCAGATCTTTCCCTTTTGGACGTCACCTAAGTATTTCGTTTTTTATAAAATTGCAAAATAGTTCATTTTATCTATACCCTAAGAAACTGTGATTTCGATTTTATTGATTAGACCACGAATTAGGAAAATATCAACACTATTCTTAACTTTTGACTAGAACACTTCACTATTTCCAATATAGAAATTACTCGTCCACATTTTGCGAGGAATTCGCACTGAATGTATTGTTATGGGTTTCTTTTACCATAAAAAACCATCAGTTTCACAGATCTTTACTCTACACTGCACCACTGAATACTAAATACAACTAAACTAGTAAATCACTATCCAAATCGCTTTGAATCTTCAGTTGATCTCACCTAAATATCCAAATGAAATGAATAATTTGGTCGGTCAGAGGTCACGTGGTTTAAGGCGTCAGTACTTTAATCGATGTAGCTAGACCTGTGTGTGTTCGATCCCTACAGCCGGTAGACTGTATATCAGCTATATTCGTGGGGAGGAGTGGCTCCCTCTCTGCGGGTATATTAGGGTGGAGTGGAGTATTAGCTTGGGTCAATCTGAGAGATTGATACCGCTCGACATTTGACTACCCCCCTAATTAAAGAGGTTTTCCAGGTTTCCCTTATTCCAGCACTGAATGATGATTAGGGCCTACCAACGTCGTTCCTGGGCGGTCTGCTTAATAATAATATGCCGCCCCTTCTCCCACCCAAGTCTTCGACTTCTGGGCTAATCCTAGTGATTAGAATTATTATTATAATCCTGTACACAATAAAACAGTTTAATGACCAATATTATACATTTATCAGATTCAAGTTTAATAGCATTATATTTGTTTATTTCCGGAGAATCAAAATCATAAAGTAGTTTTGGCATACGATCTTAAAACTTAAGCCGACCGATGAAGAGGATCGAATCATCAAAGCCTGAAACAATAGATCACCGGTTTAATAAAACCGAATCAAAAGGAAATTATTTAAGGGTATATTTATTTACAGAAAGGAGCAGCTGTTTGGGTAGTGCTCCTGGTTTACTAAAAGCCATATAAACAGCGTAAATGAAAGTAAAATGATGCAGAGTAGTACCAAATCACCGGGACTGGTTGCTACAACCGCCAGAAATAGACCAGCAGCTCATCATCAAAAAACTAACTCAAAACGTGAAATATGAAACAAATTTAAACATTCCTTTGATTGGGTCGATAATAATGTAATAAGTCTGAAAATAGCTGATAATTTTAATTTATTTGTAAACTTTAGTACCCTAAACAATTGTTACGATACAAAAAAGCAACATAATTAATAATTAATAATAATTTAATATACCAGTGGTAAACAAAACAATATTTTTGAAAAGTATTAATATAATTAAATTAATTGATTATAACTTGAAAAAGAGTAATTTAAACTGGGAATTTGATTAGTAAACTTCTATGAGAAATTATTAGTGAATATTTAAAAAATGGCACTCTCTCAAATATGTTAAAAATATCAAAAATAATATGTCTTCTAAATAAGGTAATCCTCAACAAATTTCAAATTATAAACCTTTTTCTTTATTGTCTGTTTTTCTAAAATCATTGAAAATTTATTGTCCTATATAATAGTAGAATTTCTAGAACACAATAAACTATTCTCTCCCAAAAAAATTAAACTACAATTATCTTATTAAGTTTTCAAAATTGCGTTTGTGAATAGTTAGATGAGGAGCATAAAATAACTGCGGTATTCCTATCAAAAACGTTGGATTGTGTGAACCATGAATTGCTTATATCTAAATTCAATTATAATGGTTTACGAGGGAAATGTAGTATTAAGAAAATCTGATCAACTTGAAATTGATATAGGAGTCCTGCAAGAGAGGGTCTTGGGCGCATTACTGTTTTTGTGGTCTATTAATGACATAAGAAAATCAATAACTATTTCTCACTGTGCTTTCTCTGACGACATTGCAGTTGTATCAAGTGATGAATGCTTGAAGTATATCAAAAGTAAATTTAATCTATTTAAAAATATTTAAAAAATAATTATTTGGTTATAAATACCGACAAAAAATTTGTTAAATTGTATACACTTGAACGTAATTAAATATCTAGTTCGCTTTTAAAAATTAAAAGTCAATCTGTTCAATAGTTAACGGAATTTAAGTTGTTGGGAGTATCTATTGGTCATGCCCTAACTTGGCAAGCTCATGTACCAAGTTTGTAGTAAATATACATCTAATTGTTATTCCTTAAACTATTTACGTCAGATATCTAGGATTAATGCTGTGAATATATTCTATATTTAAAATTTTAAAAGTTACTTTAGATATCCCAACAAACAATTAAAGTTAAAATTACGTTAACTTGACCACTGAATTGGTCAAAAACTTTTCATGACCAATTCCGTATAAGGAATGTTTACCTATATTCGTTGGCCTTTTTCCTTATGTGGGGAAAAAAACTAAAGTAATATGGAAGTTAATAATTGGTCGGCAAGAATTTTATTCCAATAAGATAATTGGACCTAAAAGAAATACAGACCAATTTTATGTTAAAATTTCAAAATATAAAAGACAGTATTACCAAAATATACCCTAATTATGCCCTTTATGACATACTTTTGCCAGAGAGAGATAACATTATATGTTTGATTTTATACATTCTAATAGCGAACAGGGATGGAAAGAAAAAGAATGTACAACCCAGGAATTTTTTTCGTATAATGTCATGACTAAACTTTCATAAAAATAACGCGCCTTATAAATATACATTTTTACTATTGCTTTTTAATAATATTACTATAACCTAAAATAAAAACTGTGATAAAATGTGTTATAATCTTTCGTCATAAATTTATTAACTAATATTATCTGTATTAACATAATTTTAATGAGTAATCAATTAGAAATAATGAAAAAAACATTTAGTGTTTATTACAACATGGCCGCTCAAATAAAATCAACTTTGAAGTCAATTTGTCTGTAAATTTTAACCTATAGGGCAAATTGCCTATGCCAATGTTGACGTCACAGGAAAATATTAACTTTGTGGTTGATATTTCCTCCAAATTAAGATATTTTATGGTAATTTATTACCAATTAAATTATTACTATGGTACCTACATAAAATTCTACTCTTGGAGTTATTTGTGATTGAAAATTCAAATTAAAGCCAATAATATTATGTATGCGTAATAACAAAAACAAAATAAATATTTTCGAAAGGAATTCAATTCGAATTTCAATTCACGTGCACTACGGAAATCATCTGACACGATAACAGTTATAAGAATACTTATATATGAAGTGTTTATCGATATATTATCATTAGATTGATTTACATAATATGCAGTGTTGGCTTAAATTCGTTTTTTACAACTTTGTAATATTGTGTAGGGCTTGGTTTTCACTGCAGATCGCCAAAACAATTTCTACGCGCTATTACTTCAAGATCTGTCGGAATACATATAACAAGAAGTTTGTTTCCTAAAAAACCTTTATAAGACACACTTACGTCGAAGTATTATTAACAAGTAAATTCATACCATAATATAGAACAATATTTCTATTAGGTTAATTGAAATGGTTAAATATTCTTTAGAAATTATCAATAAAGTTGAAAATAGGTTGATATTGTAATAAAAATAGAACTTAACCAATTGAAGGATTTAATAGGGCAAAATAACTAGTTATTACCTTATTTTTAACTACTAGTTGAAGACAAAATAAGTTTTACAATTTCGTAATAAATATGTAAATATTTACCTATTGTAATAATTTAAAAAATCCTTGGATATTGAAGACAGATTTCAAGGCGAAATTAAGTAAATTATAACTTCGTCTTACACGTTATTGGAATGTTAGTATTTGAAAACAAAGAATAGGTAAACAATATGTAATTTCGAACTGTATAAATTGACATATATTTCATTTCACTTAGAAGTCATTATATTACTCTTAATTAACAAATTTTTTACTAAAATTTTGGTATTATAAGATTTTGTAACTTTGAAGACTATTTTTATGGAAGAAAGTAGTAAATCTTGATCAATTTAGAATTATTTTTCTTGTGTAGTAGTCTATTAGGCTTAAATGTTAGTTGAGATGGCATAGTATTTTGGGGAAACTGCGAATAGCTTTCTCTCTTCAAATAGAAAATATGGGGAATCCTGTAAACTAAGATTTATAAAACAAAAAATGTTAACGCTATCATGTCTTTATATTTTCGAAATTTTAGTGTTTGTAAAAAGACATTTGTCCAATTTTATATTTCAAAATTTTTATCATAAATATCATACACAACTTGAGTATAATTTGAAACATTCAATGCGTGGGCTAGAATTATTTTAAATAAAAGCATTATATAGAAACGGTTATATTAGGTATGCAATAAACTTCATACATCTATAAAAAAATATCGTTGGTTTTAATGAATTTTCCAGGGCAATAAAGGAATTCTTAAATCATTGTTGTTTTTGCTCTACAGATGGATACTTAAATTGTAATTAACATTTTATTTTTGTCTTATTGTTTTTTTTTTTGTTCTGTGCTTACAATTTCTATGTAAATATCATGTTTTTTTGCTTGTCCTATGCGATTCTGCATGATGTTTTGGATTGAATGCTAACTTACTCACTTACCACTTATATGTGGTTTTTTATTGTCTTTTTTGTTCCCTAAGTACATGTACATTTTTACCACATTAAGAAAAAGCATTAGGTTTAATCGAATCATTTTATATACAGGGGGTCCAAGACTTTTAACGTTGTGTGTATTAGTTACAGTATGAAAAGATAAAAAATACAGTAAACATCAGAACTGTGCCAAATTACTTGAAATTGTTTATAAACAAAAAAATTGCACATGTTCTCTCACATGGCAAAGGAATGCAGCTATATATAAACAGCAAATTTTATCATATATCACTTTTATAATTTCCCATTTTTAAAAGTAAAACCAAAGTGTTATTTTCAAATGGAAAATTTGTACCCGATTTATGTATACATGTTGATGCTCTTGCAAATATTCGGTTTTAAAATTAGTGGGGTGGTATTTTTCTCAATATGTCCGTGAAATTAATGGCATGTTTACCGACAGAATTCAACGATTTCATTGCAGTCAATAATTTGCTGTAGCGATCTTATATAATATGTAAATTACACAGGTTTACCAATTCGCACAAACACTAATTTATGTTTCCAAACTATTTTAGCGCGCTGAATCCGAATCTGAACTCAGAATTGCTCAATTATGTCAGGTTTTCATAAAATTCTAACCTAAAAAAAGCAGTAATGCTTTTTTTCGCTATATTTGAGCTTAATACGCTATAATATAAAATTCTGTCACAAAAGTAAAACTTCTCAAACTGTCAGTTATCCCCTTTAAAATTAAATTGAGTATCTTTTTCCTCTTCGGGATATCATACGTTGACATTTATTAGATCAAACCCATAAATTACAGCACCCATTTTCCCATATTCCCTTTTCTTCCATCAACTTTCACATCCCATTTCTGTCGCGTTGTAGTCAAACGGAAAATCACATCCTCCAGGACCCACATTGATCTGTCCCCCTAAAAACTTATTTGCTATTTCAGTTGCATTGTACTTTAATTCTATACATTACATTCATCATTTTTCGATACCCTCTCATCCCCCATACCCCTGACATACACAAAACATGGAACCCATAAACACCAATACCGATAAACCTCTGTGTCACAAATCCATATCCCAAAACCCATAAATCTACAAGTTCATACACCTCGAAACTAATTCCTGAAACCCATAAACTCCAAATTACATAGACACCAAAACCCATAAAACCAAAAATTCCATAAAGCTGTAAACCTCGAAACCCATAAATCCCAAAACCATAAAACGGATAAACTTTAAAACTATAAACCAAGAAACCGGTTCCCCAAACCAAATCTCATTCCAAAATCTTAAAATCAATAAACCTCAAATTCCATAAACCCGAAATCCATAAATCCAACTATCCAGAAAAGAACTGCTGGAAAACAATCCCTAAGTGCTGCAAACACTGAAATAACCCGTCAACTATCCTGGAAAGAAGTGTTGATAAGTGATCGGATTTGAAACCAACTTTTCTATGGAAAACAGCTAATTTGGTTATTTTCCGACATGTAAATAACAAGCAAAACTAATAATTTTTAATGAATGATATCTCAACGAAGAACGTAGATATTCGAGCAAACTCAGTTTGATTTTGAATTAAAGCTAGCACTTTAAGATGCTATCCTTACCTTCCAGACAAAATTCTACCATTTGTTGTAAAATAACCTCTAATACAGCAAAAACAGTGTTTTTGCACTTTTGCACCTGTCGTGATGGAGCAATTCTAAGGGCGGATTCCGATTCAGCGCACCAAAATCCTTTTGAAATATGATTTAGTGTTCGTGCGATAAAATTATGTATTATGTTATTTAGAATATCGGAGAATTAGTCTTCTTGGATCATGACAATCCTTCGCGTTTGTTATACAGTTATGGCTCTGTAGATTGATTACTATGTTGATAATATGTTACGTTATTAAAGATTCTAGTGCTGTTCATCTATCTGCAATAAGTTTTCAGTTACAATATCATTTGTCAGCGTTTGTATAATTACATAATATAATCATTTATATTGGGTGTCCTATTAAACCTGATAACTCAAAATAATTCGAAAAAATATACAAAAAAAGAAATTGACCTAGATAAAAATTCTGCCTTTTCTAAAATTAACCCTTCCCTCTTTTTCTCTCTCTCAACTCCTTTGGGTCAGGCTGAGCTTACTTTAAAAATTTAAATAGGAACCCTAAAATTCAGAATCTAGTGATACCAGTTAACACCTCATCTTTCTCCACTCCCTGGGGATGAAGTGGGTGGTGTCTTTCAAATTTCAAATGAAAACCTCTGTTTATATTGCAGAATAAATTTTACGTGTAGTTTTATTAGAAACAATTTTTCTCATTCCTAATAAATAGCGCTGAATTTTTTTAAGAAACTACTTGAAATTGATCGATGTGAAAGTTACCACCTACCTCATATCCATGAATGGAGGAAGTGGTTTACCTGTTATCACTAAGTGCGTTTTTTAAACATTCTAAACCGGTATTTTGTAATCCAAAATATAAGTATTTTGCAACAACTGCAAAAAATCTTGTATACTGCCGTTACAATGCCATCTATTAGGATTTTAAAAAATGTTTCAGACAAAATTTAGGTATTTTTCAACAAAGACTCCGAATCTGCAACAAAAATTGGAAGTTTTCATTAGAATTTTCAAAATTGCTCCCCACCCCACCCTTACGGGTGGAAATAAGGGCTGATTTTAGGACAGGTACTTCCTAGGAAATATTAATTTTTCATGTGAACAATATTTTTGTATGATGCGTATTTATCGAGTTATTTTGATTTGTCAAGTTAAATGGGATTCCCGGTCATCAGGTTTTAATTATGCATGATACGTTGATTTCTAATGTAGGAAAAGTTTACTTGGTGGCGAATTCTGCAAATTTTTAGAAAAATGGTTATTTAATACATGCGATGGTCCAATTTTACCCAAATCATTTCTGTAATATTGATTGTATATTGGGTAGATTTGTGGTCTTTGGTGAAGTTATGCCTCGTTTATAATCTTAACCTTAAATAACAACGTAACACGTACGTAAACGAATCGTGGTATTTTTATTATTCTAGGTATTTTTATTATTTTAGGCATTTTCTAGTGTGTACGTGGTATCATTTTATGTTACACGTAATTTGCTGACACAGTGATACAACAATGGCCGAACTGTATTGATAATAATTACCTGTGGATACGTCATTAGTGTAGCGGAGAGTGTAATAAAAATCAGCTGGTTCTGTTCCACGAAATACATAGAAAACTTACTTATAAATTTTATTTCTCTGCGTGACGATTTGTTTATTTTACACAATGAACCTGGGATACAGGTTAACGCGAGGCGTATATAATTTTCAACATTTGCTGTGATTGTACGGATCTTCAAATTATTTTGTACCTTCAAATTATTTCGTTATTGGTTCTATATTGAGTAACTATGTTGGTGTGGTAAAACGTATATATGTAAATAATTTACAATATTAAGCCTTCAAGGCTTCACATTAATTAATAAAATGATACCTTACAATCATGAGTGTTACAAGGTCGATAGCAAGAAATATTAAATCTTGATCTGAAATCAAACGTACATTCTCAACCACAACTTCAAAACAACACTACAGTATGACAACACCATATAGAAGAAAATGACGCATGGTAAATTAAATAATTCAGTAAATGACCACCGAGTGTGTCTGCCACAGGGTACAGGGAGTATAATGATTTATGAAGATAACGCCAATATTGTGCCAACCATTTACAGTTAACAACATATGTAATAAAATAAATATTTAAAGGTCCTACATTGACCTTTTTTGTTTTATCAATATTGGTACAACGACGTTAAATAATTCTATACCCATAATAGTCATAATATAATGGTAGAATATTGCAATTGGGTTAAAAACGAATATTGGTTCAGTCACATAAAAATACATATTTTTCCACAAAAATAAATCCAATGTTATGCCAATACTCCAAACCAATAAAAACAAACAGTTATTTTTATTAATATAATGCTCTAATATTGCTTTCATATAGTTTCAAAATATTGGTTCACTAAATGAAACAATTAATATACCAATAATGACAAATTCTTATAAATATTGATCCCCTATATAAATATTTTGCCAATATTGGTCCATTAAATGTGTGCTACATTGCGAAGTTGACTTTGCATTCCCGATTGGTTTAGTTGTATTAGCTAGGGTTCGCAAAAAACTCATTTTTAAATAGAAATCTGATACTTCTGGGATCAAAAATAACAAATTACAAAAATTTAAGTGTAGGTCAGCTTTTTAAAAATATGCCAATGTAATCTTTGCAACCTGATTTGACAAAACTGAAAATCGGGGATGAGCTACAGGCCTAAACAACTTCGGGGAGCAGTTGCCGCCAGAAATAGACGCCGCCGCAATACGCCGCGACGCGGCCGTGGCCTCCTACGTGACAATGAACTCGCAAGTGTCTTTACAACCTAGCTTGTTTATAATCCTTTCTCCACCGGCCCCAGGGGGATATTTCGAGAAGGCAGAGGGCCCACTGTCAGAAATAGGAGTCCTGGCTAGTGGCAGACCTGTTACTGTGTTCATTTAGATTTTAGATAAGTACTTATATCTTTTTATGTTAAAATGCATGCCGTTACTTGACAAAGCAAATAAAATATAGAAAATAATATAGCGTGATTCAATCGTAATGTAATTTTAACCACCCATTCGGAAGACCTAATAAAGATAGAAAATAGAAAAAAAAATTTTTACTCGCCTCTTCAAACGATAAACAAATCACCCCATGACAATCGGTAATATGGCGCTCCTGGTACACTACAAATTTTCTGATGACGCTTAGGAGTATTGAAGATAGAAGATAGAAGCCCAGCAGAGTTACCACTCAGGATCAGATATACATATACAGTGCTTCGAAAAGTAACGAATAATCCCCTGGCACGTCAATTTTGTTTTAAAAAAGGCACTTTTTGACATACGACCCATATTTGTGACGTCACCGTTGTTCGAGATATGACGTCATCGACAATTTTTTTAAATAGCAACCCCCAATTTTGATCATGCCATTTGAAAGAGCGTGTCATTCTACATACACATCATGAAATATTATGGTGTTACATAACAAAAATTTCAAGAAAATAATGTTTGAAGATTTTAATTTTCACAATACTGAAAATGATAATGATTATGTAAAATATCAACTAAATTAAATGTTAAAATTGTGCACTGTTGGCTGCCTGACAGTAGCCAAGATGATTGATAAATTTTTTTGGATATTATCAATAACTTCAGGAGGTATATGATTTATCTCGTGACGCATTATTACTTTTAAATCTTTTAAATTAATCGGTCTAGTAACGTATACTTTGTTTTTTGAGCGTCCCAAAATGAAATAATCTAGGAGTGTCAAATCAGGTGATCTGGCTGGCCACTCAATCGGCCCCTTTCTCCCTATCCAACGATTCGGGAACAGCTCATCTAAATAAGCACGGACAGGTGTTGCATAATGGGGAGGTGCACCATCTTGTTGAAAGAAAATGTAATTTCTTGGAAGATCATATCCCTCTATATCTGGATATAAAGTTATTAGTTCAGGAATGAGGTCGTCTCGAAGAAAATCCAAATATCAACCAGTTAGGTTGACGTTAAAGAAATAGGGACCCAGAATTCTTCCGTTGACTATGCTGCACCACACATTTACTTTCTGGGGACTTTGAGTGTGATACTCCATCATCCATCGGGGATTCTCGGTAGCCCAATAACGGCAGTTTTGCCTATTGACATGGCCGTTCAAAACAAACGTAGCCTCGTCAGAAAAAAATACGTTTTTTACGAAATTATTATCATTATTGCATAGCTCTTGAATTTGCTCGCAGAATTGATTTCGCCGATCAAAGTCGTCTTCAGATAGCTCATGAACAAGGCATACCTTATAAGGATGATACTCTGCTTTTTTCATAATTTTGTGAACTGTGGATGCTGCCATATTGAAATCAGAAGCCAATTGGTTAAGTGTTGAGTGATGATTTTCTTGTATTGCCAACAAAACATTAAGCTCATCGTCTACTGATTTTGACGGTCGACCAGAAGATCACGAACATATCCAAAGTTACGGTATTTAGACTCAATATTTCTTACCATCCTTTGGCTAGTGGGATGTCGATCAGGATGAGTTTCATTGAACAATTCAACTACTTCTTTTTGGGTGCGCATCCTGCCTCCAAATTCGATCATGCAGAGAATTTCAATTCGTTCTCGTTCAGTTAATTTAACCTTTTTTTTTTTGTAAAATGACAAAGTTAGTACTCAATAAACACTTCACACGCACTGCTTTTGCCAATCAAAAGATGAGAACTAAAGAAATAACTCAAAAAACAAAAAAAAAACTATTTAATAAAATACGATTTCAAGTTTTTATCTGACAGCAATAGAAAACATTCTCGGTCGCTAAGGCTACGGTAACCATGATTTTTGACGATGCGTATGTAGAATGATACGCTCTTTCAAATGGCATGGTCAAAATTGGGGGTTACTATTTAAAAAAATTGTCGATGACGTCGTATCTCGAACAACGATGACGTCATAAATGTGGGTCTTATGTCAAAAAGTGCCATTTTTTAAAACAAAATCGACGTGCCAGGGGATTTTTTCGAAAACTTCTCAATTTCAAAAATAATGAATTTATTCGTTACTTTTCAAAAGCACTGGATAATAACAGCATATTCGGTACTGAAGTGACAGATTTTTTTTCTAATGACAAATTTCTTGTTTGCAATCTAAAATGTATGCATTTGTATTTTTTTTTGAGGTACCTTTAAAAATTGTTACATTTTTACGGTATTTATTAAGCATTTTGTCAAATTCTGACATAAAATTCATTCATAATGCCCTGAGCGAACGCGAGCGCAAGTTCAAAATCTCCGAAAAATTTGATACAATAGGTAAATGAGTTTGAATAAAACATACCTATTTTTTTGTCCCCTTTTCCCAAATAATGTAAATTTCATTTAATTGTGAATATGAATCAGAATGATATTCATTACTCATGATCAGTAGGTTAGGTACGTACCGAATAACAGGCGGACACGGAAAACACATACGCATATATCTATTAAAATATCTTTTACAATTTTTTCTACGACGGTTTTCACTACTTCACTTTACCTAACTTGAATTGCATTTTGATTACAGCAAATTTAATTAATAATTATAAACACTGACGACACAAACCCATAAAATTCATCAACGTCTACCACGCGAAATGAAAATACTAACTGAAGTAATGGATGCGCAATGTGGATGAAGAATAGAGAGAAGTCGGGTCTTGTGCATCTGTGCTGCCCAGATGCAGTCGAAGACGGGCTCGCCTACATAGGAAAACAGACCCAAACGATGTTCGACTTGTTCCGTCGGTAACGTATTAAACGGGAATTTGAACTGCCAACTGCTGTGCCTAGTGTGCCGATTACAGTCTATCCGATGTCGACGCTGATTACTGCGGTTGGGCATTTATTATAAAATTCTCATGATTCCATATTGATTACACTGTTCATAAAAATGAAAATTTAATTATTGCTTCTTTCTGTTATTATTTAACGGTTATGTAGCTCTGCAGCGCTTGTCATTGAGTAGACATTAAAAACAAGGTTATTGACCTAAATACAGTGGGTCAATATTTGGATGGCTGGATTGTTTATCACTGAACAGGTATTTCTTGGACAGTTTTTTTTTTGTTGACAGCACGAGGATTTTTTATTACTGTCTGTAATACAAATTACGTTTCAGCCTCTCTTAATAATTTAACCTAGTGAGTATTGCATTTTATTTCACTATTTATGTAATGAAATGTTAACGATTTATTTTGACCCGTTGGCGTTTTGTAATTTCAATATTAAATATTTTTTATGTTGAAATTTATTATTATGTTAATTGTATACTTTTAAACAATAATTTATGACATTCATTACATGTTAATAAGATCTATAGGAAAATATTTAAATTTGGCGGGTCGACACAGAGCTGAACTGCCGCCAGTGGTTAGTGACAGTTTGAGAAGAGGTTTAAATAATGATTTGAAGATATTATTTTTCGACGTAAATATTCCGATTATTTCAAGTCGCGTATTTGTATTATAGGTACTCATTTTCTCTCTCTTCTCTTAAAATTAAAGACATTATGATTGATTCACCTTGTATATTGCTATTAAAGTTTCATTTACCTTTTGTTTTTCGCGTATGAATAATTTGGACCAAAATAATATAAAAAAGTGTAGAAGTAGATTCAAAGAAAAACGAGGAAGGAAAATAAGTCGATGGTGACGTAAAATACGCTATTAATAGAAAAATTCATGGATTCATCATCTTTAGAAATGAAATACCAAGGTTAAAAAAACTTCAAAAGTTGCGATAGCTGCAGATGAAGACATACAGTTTTTAGAAGAACAATTCATGACATGCATTTTTGGTATTTGAAATCGTAAAAGAATACGAATAATATGACGAAGAGAATACTTGGAAAAACTAAGAGAATTTCATGCACCTGGCAAAATGATTGATGGATGAAACATGTGTAAACGAAGGCCATCCTGTATCAAAAGTTTGGCAGGATGGTAACGTTCGGAATAAAAGAGAAGCAGTTTTATATAGATTTTCTACAGTATTAAAGCTGGATGCCTTCTGCAAAATAATTTTAATTCTAATATTACAATAACAAAAATTCGAATAGCTCCAGTCGATGCGTAACGATAAAAATAACCCACGAAGCTGACAAAGTGCTAGGTAATCGAATTACATGTTAAAGAACTAAATATGTAGTTTACTAAGCTAGAAATAAAAAGGTATCTAGAAATTAAAAGTAGCTGACAGTGAGTGACACGCCTTGTCATTCTCGTGATTTAAACTTGAATATGGAATACTTCTTACGTTGCTATTTTGATCACTTTAATGCTTTACCAAGGAGTAGCTTACATGATAGAAGAAAAAGGAAATCCATGGTTGATTATATTAGTACACTGATAGAAGCTTGTTCTGCAGGTAATTTTCATTATCTTTAGATTATGAACTCAAATCCAAACAACTGATTGGTTAAATCTAAAGTCAAATCTGAAAATAAGTTAAATAATTCTCCAATATGCATTTTATCCAATTTTTCATACATAAATATTCTAAATGCTATAAAAACAGTTTTACAAAATTTAATGACATAATTGACAATTTCTTTAAAAGAACAAGTAGCTACCTACTGTTTGATTTGATCTCCTCTGCTCCAAATATTTTTGCGAAAATTACAAATTTGTTTATTTTAAAATTAAGATTAAGAGTACTGTGTTTAGAAAGTCAAATACTGTATATTCTACTATTAAAGGTTCTAAGAAACAAAATATTAAAGTATAATTTTGTTTTGTGTAACAAAAACTAGTATTTTTAATATTGATGGGTAAGATAAATGGAAATTTTCAAATAAGTGAAACGAAGTCAGTTTCGCAAATAAAATGATGTTTAGAGTAAAAAAGTATCTGGTTGATGTTTCCATAATGTTGTTCTCTCACTCCTTTCTTATGCACGATTGTTGTTTTAGTGGAAACAGACATAGAAGAGACTTGTCGTCTAGCGGTGTTAACAATAATTCGTTATCATGAAGAAATGAGAGGTAGTAATGGAACCGTTTGCATGATGGGGAAGTATCACAACATCCTTTACGTCGCTGTTAAAATTTGTTACGACTGGCAGTTGAAAGATTGCGAAGTAGTACGTATGTTTAAGCGAGGGGGTAACCACTCATAGAAATCTTGCGAAATAGAGCGAAATTCCAAAAAATCGTGCAAAATATTGAGAAATTGTGGGAAATCACAAGAAATTGCGCGAAATCACAAGAAATTCCACGTCATCTGGAGGCAAATTTATCCGTAAAGACTAACAATAGATACTGTAATTGGGATTTTGTTCCTGTTGGACTATTAAATACTATTATTATTAACAATACTGTCACTTTGCGAAATGGATAAAATGCCATCACATGTTCCTAGTTTAGACTAAGATAACTTTATTTATGGCATCATATTTTTGTCCACAGAATATGTGTTTTTTTCCAAACCTTTTACATACAACCAATATGAATATAGTAATTTTCGAGGTAATTTTTATCAAATGCGAAATCCTTGGAAATTCCTTGAAATTGCTCCGAATTCCGCGAAATATCTTGGAAATTTGTATTTTGCGAAATCTTGTTACAATTTTGATGCCAGTGGTTACCCCCTCGGTTTTAGGCATAGCTTTTTATGAGCTTAGCTTAATTATAATAGTCTAATAAAATTAGATTTGGACTCCTACAAACCTCCGACTACGTATATTCTTTACCATATCATCGCAGAAATAGACCACTGAGAGCGTTTTTATGTGGTATCCTCAGTGGGCCTAATCCACATCCAAATACAATAGTTGTCTCCTAACCTAACCTAACCTAACCTAACCTAACCTAACCTGACCTAACCTAACCTAACCTAACCTAACCTAACCTAATCCACATCCAAATACAATAGTTGTCTCATCCTCCAAGTCTATTTCTATGAGAAATGCGTCACCTTCTGCAACATTTTTTCACCAATACGTTCAACTAGAATCCACATAACAGCTTTTAGTACAGTTTCAAAATATTATTTATTAACTGATGTGGAGTCAATTACAAAGGGTTTTGAATAGGTTTTAAGTTAATGAATTGTTCACCCTCAATCTTCAGAATTTAACTCATTATCAAAATCTCATGGACCTGTAGATAAACTCTAAATAAATTGTGTTGTGATGCATTGAATGTGGACCGTAAATTGGTTTTATCAGTCGATTTTTCGTTCGGTGGATCATTTTATATTGGCACAAGTAAACGAACTGATTACTACGTTATAAATATTTGAAACTGGATATGAAGTCTTCTGATTCCAAATAAAAAAATCAATCAGGTACCTAACAAAAATCAAGTGTCACTTCGCATATGTCAAGGATGAAAATTTAATAGACTCACCAAAAGTGTACACCAGAAGAGGAAGTCATCATTTATTTATCCTTATTCCCAGCCTTGGCATATATCTATATGAAAGGTTTACTGAAGTTTACCTGACGCCAATATTTATCAACATAGCCATTACTGTATGATATTAAACAGAAATCGTTTGTCGCTGCCCCAGAAGTAAATGTTTTGTCGCGGATTAATATTTCTAGAGAATGATGAATGAAGACATTCAGTGCACGCCGCCGGGAAAAGTGTTTCGAAATTGTGCTACAAAAATCAGTCGAAAAATACAATCGCTAGAATGACATATTAATGGAATGGTGCAAGAAACACAGAATTAAAATATATAGTGAAAATGATTTACTGGCGCATGTGAACGTATGGTGAAAGCAACCCTTTCGACAAAAAATGACGTTGATATTAGTGAAACTTAAAAAAGAAGAAATCATATTCCAAAACCCACATTCCAAATATTTAATTTTTTACTAAATGCACCAGATGTAATCTACCTGATGGTAATTTATGCTATTTTTTTAATCAATAAATTTAGTAATTATTTTAGATTTGTTTTGTGTTCTGCATTGATGGGGCTTTACATAACAAAGAACTTTTGAATTTACAAGTAAATGAGCAGAAAGAAATAATTCTGGCTGCTTATGTAGCTAAAACAAAGACCAACAGGTCTCGAATATTAGTGATCACTTCATAGTTTTAAGGAAATGTAAAATCTGTAGAATCATTTAACAACAACATCATTTATCTCTGCCTCGTAAACAGATGCCCCGCCACCTAACTTATAGAAATGGTAAATGCGCAGTCCTGCCAGTTGCAATCCATACTTTTGAAAGTGTACCAAGCAAAATTGCTAACTATCTGCATTTACCAGAACCATCACATTATACGGGATATTTTTTTTGTCGCACGTCCACCACTCTTTTTGCCAACGAATACGGCAGTAAGTAAGGAAGATTTAAAACGTCACGGAGGATGGAAAAGCGACACGATTGTCTTATGTTAAGTGCTCAACAATACAATTTTAGGTAGACCAAACTGAAAACATAATTATTAATAATAATTTTTTCTACAAAACTGTTAAAAGTGGGCTTTTTAATTGTCATTTTTGATGTTAAAAATGTCATTTTTTGATACGCGTGTTAAAAGTAAGTTACTTTTAACACTAGTGTTAAATATTTTGTTTTGAAAATTAATAAAACGTTTTAACAAACACATGAACAACTTTTTATTTTAAATAAGTACAAACCAACATTTTAACTAGTTATTACTATTAACATTTATAGCAAAATTAGAACAATTTGAAATTGTAATTCCCTGCGGAGTCATCATACTTAAGTTGGTTTTACTGTCAACATGTGTGACACATCTATTTTCTGTAGAAATATTACTGGTAGTGGTCTTGCTAGTAGTTGCAGCAGTAGGAAGTATTTGGCACGCAATTTCCTTCTTCTGTTCCAGCGAATTTTCAATGTAGCCTTCAGCTACCGTCGAAGATTTCCATCCTCCATGTCTCTTGATGGTAGTAAGATTTGCACCAGAATCTGCTAACAATGTCGCCGATGAACGACGAAAACAGTGTCGGGTGTAGAGTTGAGGATTTGGTAGATTCAAGAACTTTGCAATGTCGGCAGGCATTTTACCAAACATGTTAATTCCGACTGGATTCTTCATACATTTAGTCTTCATATATTTAAGAAAAAGTCGTCTATGGTGAGTGTTGGGGGACCGGAATGCCATATACTTTCTAAAAAAGTTTAAATAGAATTCACCAACACACGCCCCGAAGACATCCACTATTGCTGCGACTTTCATCATCAGATACTTTTCGTCTGCTGCTTCTGTGAGAAATTTGTCGATATGCGTCTTTGTCAAAACTTTTGACTTGTTTGCTTGATATCCTTCATCCTTCCGTTTTAAAAAAACAATAAGTTTATAATGTTTGCTTATATCTTGATCTTGCTTTATTGTTAACATAGTTTTGATCATGGAATAATTTGACCACAGCGTTGACGATTTCCATATCTTGGCTTTTTCCTCAAAATATGCCAGTAACACACTTTCGTTACATTTCTCAGGGACCTTTTTAATGTTGCACCATTCCAAAAAGCGCCTATAAGCGATTTCGTACTGTTCCTCTGATTTCGCCGGCAATAATTCCAATGCTGCTCGACTGGCGGCTTCTTCGATTTCAGCAGGGATGGATTCGTTACGCTCATTATCGAGATTATTCATTATACTTATAATATTACTAGAAAATGCTGTCAATATTGCGATCAGTGTGATATTTTTTTATTTCTTATTTTTATTGAGTTTAAAGTTCTTCCGATTGTTTTGTAGAAAAAATAGTGTATGATATACGTGTTAAAAGTGATTTTATTTTGTTCGTGAAGTTAAAAAACTCACTACGCTCGTTTTTTAATCATCTTCACTCACAAAATAAAATCTTACTTTTAACTCGTATGTCATAAATAGCTATTATTAAAGATTTATAAACATAGTTGACATAGATAATAAATCCTCAAACATTTTCAATTAAAACTCCTTCGACTTCAGAAATTTATTTTTATGACGCGCTTGGGTATACGTTCACGTTTAATACCTATATAACAAAAATAGATTTGCTATTGTTTCATTTAGTTGGTAATAATAAAATGTGATAAGTTATAATATCTCCATTTTTTAAATTATAAAATGTCAGTGTCTTTATCGAACTCGCCTGTTACTCGGCTCGCTCGCTCGGCTCATAATTTCAGGCTCATTCAATAAAGAATTACTTTACTAACTTAACATAATTAACTATTATTTGACACTATCCGTTAAATATACATTGTCTTCTGCAGCTTGCAAACAAATTATCAAATATAAATTCTATTTTGTATTTATGTTAACTTAGTGTTTCATAAATACTTATTATTTTATACTTGTATGTTTTTATATTTGTAAATAAATATGTGTCCTCTTAAAAAGTTAATACTATCTCAAACCTCAAGGAAGATAACACAATCTGCAAGAACGCAAGCATCACCTAAAAATTAACGGAGCATGAGGATGACACAGGACATTCAATATTCCGGGTAAGGCAGCATACTGGTAAAAGAGAAACAGTGTTTTGACCAGGACTTTACAGAGGACCAATATAGGTACCAGGAATTTGGGAACGATTCCAGATCAAGAGCTGGAACAACACAGGCCAGTAACTTCAAACTATGAAAGTCACTGGTCAGTACACATATAAAATATATAAATACCAATCAGAGGAACTTATTGTTCCATTTCTTATGTAGAAGAGAGCGACTTGCTCATCGAAACGTCAAGAACGGTAATCCGGCCCAGAAATTCATCTGCCACGGTCTGTAGACATAGATCAAGGTATTATCATTACACAACTGATTTGTGCTACCTCTGTAAACTGCTGATATAAACTATCCAAATAAATGATGACTAGCACGTCGAAGAATAAGTATATCATTTTCTCTTTGATGACAGACTGTCATACGCATATAGTAATATCGAAAAATATGTTTAAATGAAAACACTGTTCGTAAACATATTTTGAATCCCTTATAGAAATATTTCAGGACAAGGCAAAATTTACACGTGTTGTTTATATTATTTGTAACACTTATCAAAACATTTACTTAAAATTCGGCATACTTTCAGGTATCTACGCTTCTGGAAACTATTTACAATTGCGAGAAAACATTTGAGCGTATTTTAATTGGTGCTATTTTTGGTAACAAGGCACCCCACTTCATAGCAGGATGGAAATGCGATTTTGACACACAGGAAGAGAATTTGAGGGCCGTTGTTTACTTCATTGATAAAGCAAATGCTGCTGGTTTAGAATTACCTTTTACTACTGACGGTGAAGAGAAGTTATTTCGTTTCATTGATTTACCAATTGAAAGTTGTGGGAAAGCATCTGCTTTGAAGGTAGGTTGTATATAAAAAAATTAATTATTACATTTTTAAAAAAAAATCACTTCACTTTAACTACACTGTTATGCTGAATATGAATATTTGAATTAATTGATATACAGGGTGATTCATTAAAAGTTGAAATTGAAATTGCAACCGTTCTGAACAACTTTTTCAAGTAAAATTTTGCTGTATTTTCAGTAGAAATGACACTTTACCTGAAATGATAACAGTTTTCAATCGGTGCACTGAATATTTCAAATAGGATTATTTCGAAAACTGTTACTCCTAACGACTTCAACAAGGTATACCTTTTTTAGATACAGCAGGTAGGAGAATCGATTGTTTTAACAGACAGATGGATACCCTAATATTTGGCTCAATCGCCATATTTTGGTGTGCACTATCTCCAGTTGAGAGATTGCCCATTCTTAATGAATCACCCTGTATAAAAAATATTGTTTTCAATATTTGAGAGTATTAGTGCATAACAGCGCTATTTCCATCACATAATTGTGTATAAATTGTTATAAACAAAGAAATACTACATAATAAACAATAGAAGATTGAAAATACATGTAAATATTTTAACTGCACTTTTTGAAATATATTAATTAACAATTATTGAAATTCCTAAATAGATTTTCGTGTGTTTTATTTAAATATGTTCATTTTTATTTATTTTATTTAATACATCGGCCAAAAACTGGGAAAACCCAGTTGTAGGGTGCATAAACCAACAAATAAGTGTCAAATATAAAAAAAGATGAAATAATTATTAAACTAAAACTATGACATAATAAACAAATCACATCAGATACAAAGGTAAAATAAAAAAAAACGAAAAGAGAAAGTTTAGACTTGAAAAATATTCTTAATGCATTAATGCTACAGGTAAATATATCAATTTCATTTAAAATATCGTCGCATGTTAAACACATTCTAAATAAAAGTGAACATTTTAATAAATTCGTTCTGGCCCTCGGCAAGTAAAACAAACGGCTACTATGTGTTGCCTGATTGGGTATTTGAAAATGGGTTAATAACAAAAACTTTGGACAATCACACATTATGTGTAACCGAAAGCATACTTCTACATTGTTTCAGACTACACACTCTAAATCTACCAAGTAAAATGTTGTAAGGAATATCTATCTAAGGATCATTTCTATCCTGGCAAAATTAAAATAACTTTAAAAATCGCCTATGAACATCTGCAATTTCAGTTTAAAACACCTTATAACCAGGATCCCACACATAGCGTACATAGTGTCATATATACTTGAATATCCGAAAATCCTTGACTTTTATAAGCAGACTGAACAATTTTGCCAATATAAATATTGAAAATTAGTTTATTAAGTTTCAGGACGGTTTAGGATAATGTCATTGATATAATTGCATAGCATATGATAAGCGTTTCCTAGAGAAAGTCATCACAGTGCACTTGCTAGCATTTGAAGAAAGTTTGTTAATGTTACAGCAATCATTAATGCGGCTCAGGGATTCCTGTAACTTAATACAATCATCAATGGTAGTAACATCACTATAAATTTTTAAATCGTTCGCATACAAGAGATAATTGCAATCAAGATTGTGAACTATATGGTTAATATAAATACCAAACGATAAAGGCGAAAAATGAACCCCCTGAGGTACATCCGATGTAACAAGCACTGACTCAGGCATGTAACTACCACACTGAACATATTGATACCTACTATCCAAGTAAGATTTGAACAATTTGAGTAGTAAATCCGTTAAGATATTGAGCTTTTGAATTAACGCATTCTGATCTATTTTATCGAAAGCCTTCGAAAAATCAGTATACAAAACATTAACTTGAGTTGATCCACATGTTGAAAGATGTATGGGGCGGCACATATCAAATTAGACACAGTGGATCTATTTGTCATGATAAGGGCTAATATGGGCTGCACATATGGATAAAGTAAATTGTAAAGAGCAATTTCGAATACTTTCGAAAATTTTATATATTTTTAGGTATTAACAATATTGTGTGAAACTAACTACTCTGTGGACTAAAGCCCCGACCAGTGTTGAATTACACCCACAATATCTACCCATATATTCTCATTAGCTTTTGTAACATTTTTTACTGTATTAGAAAGATATTTTAAGTAAATATATATCAAATCTCCTACAATTCCTATCAATGAAGTCATATGTATGTTCTCTGATACCAAACATCTAGGTAAGCTAATGAACCCACAGAGGAAGCTCTATTCAATAGTTATCTAAAAAAATAATCTAGCTAAATTTACTAACCTGGATTAATGAAAACACTCTATAAATATCTAAGTTCAATCTTGAAAATGTGGGAACTCGAAAATTCAACCACAATAGATGAGATCTGCCTATTTCTGCATTTTTAGGATTGCTTCATCAGGTGGCCTCCTTTAAGTGCAGTCAAATATCTAACTATAAAATTTATTATACCAATAAATTATTTGAAATTAAATGTCGACAATGTCAAAATTGATTAATCTGTCAATGAATTTAAACATCATAACGACCTACTAAATTAATAACACAATTTTACCCTTTATGTAATCGGTTTTTTATATACTTTTAGGTATTAACAATATTGTGTGAAACTAACTACTCTGTGGACTAAAGCCCCAACCAGCGCAGAATTACACCCACGATATCTACAGATCAATCAGTTTTGACATTGTCGACATTTAAATTCAAATAATGTATTGGTATAATAATTTTTATAGTTAGATAATTGACTCAACTTAAAGCAGGCCATCTGATGAAGCAATCCTAAAAATCCAGATATAGGTCAGATCTATTGTGGTTGAATTTTGGAGTTCCCACATTTTCAAGAGTGACTTTAGGATATTTATACAGTTTTTTCATTAAACCAAGTTAGTAAATTTAGCTAGATTAACTTTTTTTAGATAATTATTGAATAGAGCTTTGTCTGTGGAATTGTTCATTAGCATACCTAGATGTTTGGTATTAAAGAACATACATATGACTTCATTGATAAGAATTGTAGGAGATTTGATATATATTAGCTTAAAATACCTTTCTAATACAGTAAAAAATACTTTAGAAAAATTACAAACAATTGTAATAGATCTATAATTGTTAATATAATTGTTCAGGAACAATAGAAGCAACATCAGTTGCTTTATATTTTTATAAATTCTCAATTCTTTGCTCTCCTCGGGTGGTGACACCTCCTCCATAGCAAATTGTGCCTTATAAAATAATAGTGTGAACTGCAAAATATTACAGTATGTCATTACAAAAGCCGTTGCCATCTGCCGTTGTTGCTCGAAAGTCTACCTTTAATAAATACCTACTATGCTCGGTACTGATGACCTTGAGGTTATGTTCCTAACTTTGCTTCTACTCCTAAAGGCTCTGATCAATATTGTCTATAGCAAACTGCTAGATATAAATGAACAAATTAAATTATCTTTCGGACGCAAATGAACAACATTTTTCAACTTTTGTTGCTTGTATCGACACAAGTGAAAACACCTTTTGTAATATTGTTTTACTTTTGCAAGCATATTTCTTACAGATTTGTGTCCAGTTGGGTCTACCAGACAAACTATCAATATTATTGCGATTTGGAGCTAGTGTATTCAGCAGCAGCAATGAAGAATCTAACGTTTTCGATCACATTTTAAATCGTCTTATGGAATTCAACCACGTTTATCCTTACAATTTGGTATCTTGTCTGCAGCATCTTCTGAGAGTTGTACCTGCTATAACAATAGGCTCTAAGGACAGTGTAATCCTTAATAAAGATGAAGATGCATTAGTGGATAGGGTAAAGGAAAAATATTCTGATCTCATAACAGACGGGCTTTTGCCACCTTCAAGGTGTGGTTTGATTCCTCCTGAGTTAAAGCACTTGTGTAGATGTTGCATAAGAGGAAGGCTTTGGGAGAACTATCAACTGCCTAATGGAATTAGAAGTCTACCAGTACCTGACTCCTTGTGGAGGTATTTGGATGTATTAGAAGATTAAAATTTTAAAGTTTAAAATGGTATTCCCTAATATGGTTTTAATATAATTTCTTATAAACTCGGCAAGCATTATTTAAAAGCAATTTATATATAGATATATTAAAGGCTTAAAATTACGAACAATTTAGAATTTTTTTATTACATTTTGTGAATGCTTTTGTAATTTTAGTGCGATCTAACAAAAATTATAATAAGTCTCTGAAGTCTTTAAAATAATTTGAGAACATGAATTCGCGTAAACTACTGTGTGGCGTCACTGCTTTGTACTGAACTGTCTCAGTACAACGATAAATTGCCCAGATAAATAATTTATTAGTTTACTCCGGAATCCCAATACGCGTAACTCGTGGCAAACAGCAATGAAACACGACATAATTCTTGGATCCAAACCAAATAAATGTGTGTTGTATAATAAGACCATAGACTTTATAAATCATGGACCGGCCCTAGAGAGAGAGGTCCGCTGTCCTGATGTATACAAGAAGGATGAAGCTAGTCCGGGCAAAAACAGATGTTCTATGACAGAAAAATATATAAACATAACCTGACAAAACCTTTCCTGTTAATATTGTTCATGATTTGTGTGCCTTTTGTGATTTAGTTGTGTTTAGTGTGTTTATTAGCAATAGTTTTTAAAGGCTCATAAACTATGGTGGAGTCGGTCTGTCACCGTAAATGTCATACGTCTGTCATTTACGGTTTTTGTTTTTTTTTGGCCAATGATCTGTGAGTTTTTGCCCGGACTAGCTCTATCTCTGTCGCACACATCTGAGCATCAACGATTTGTATAGGCAGAAAACGGTTTTGGGCGCGTTCATGATTTATAATATACTAGTACTTATGTAGAATTTATTCTTAAGAATTCGCTGATTATTTCTTGGCGGTACATTACGATTATGATCATTGTAGCGGCGCAAACCATATTCCGAAAATCGACGCTGTATATCTACAAAAACTTGTGCATTTGGAATTCTTCTATTAGGGAAGCGTGCTCGGTACTCTCGAACCATACACATAATGTATATCGGTATATTCAGCATTTGTAAACGTTCTTGGCATTTTTTCTTAGCACTAAAAATGCTCTTTAAATAATACTTTTGACAATGATTTTGACAAACGTTAGTTTACACAAATCACTGAGTTTTATTTTCATGGGTTGCTATAACGTTAAATGAAATTTGCGCGGCTGATGCGCTACACTGTCACCAATTTCTTTGAATATCTCAGAAACAAGACCAAATGTAGAAAAAAAGGAGACGAAAAAGTTTCGAAATTAATCAGGTCAAAGTGGTGTGTAGATGTTTTATTGAATTTAGAATTTTTTTATTACATTTTCTGAATGCTTTTGTAATTTTAGTGCGATCTGACAAAAATTATAACTTTCTAAGGCTCTGAAGCCTTTAAAATAATTTGAGAACATGGATCCGCGTAAACTGCTGTGTGACGTCACTGCTTTGTACTGAACTGTCCCAGTACAACGATAAAATGCCCAGATAAATTATTTATTAGTTTACTCCGGAATTCCAATACGCGAATCTCGTGACAAACAGCAATAATACGCAACATAATGCTTGGATCCAAACCAAATAAATGTGTGTTATATAATAAGACTTACAATAATAATTTATAATATACTAGTACTTATGTAGAATTTATTCTTGATTTTTAAATTCTAGGGTACACATACCTACATATCTTTAGAACTAAACAACATAGGTAGGTACTTTATTAGTTTTTTTTAATATCGACTTTATAGATTGCTTAATTTTAGGTTTTACAACGAGGCCCAATAAAAGAAATCAAACTACTAAGTTTTAATAAAGCTACTGAAATTTGCAATTTTAATTTGAATAATAAGATTTATAAACATAAGATAATTATTTATATAGTTATTGTGTGAAATTATTGTTTTTTTTTTAAGTTAAAAGATAACTGTAAATTTCTTATTAAGCGGCACTGCATTATTTCCTTAGCTTTTTCGTGAAGACTTTAATTACAATAATTTGTTACAAATTTTATATTTTCATGAAAATTTTAAATATTTAAAGTTAAAAATAGTAAATTTGTAGATTTGTATATGCACCTCAATTAGTAACCAAATTTAAATTATCTAAAATTTAAATAGGCTGGCTTTACCTATGTAAAACTCTTTCTCTTAGAAACCAAAATATTCCATTTTATTATTCATTTCGTAACATAATAAATACATATTTTTTAGTTACTTAAGTACCTATATACATTATTTAAAAAACCTAGTGATATTAACGATTTCGTTTTAGAACTTACCGTTACATTTTTACACCTCTCATTTCAGCACTTACAGATTGGTGATTTGTATTAAAATAGTCCATCATAAATCTACCACTGGTAGATTAGATGAATATGCTTTTAAATACCATGTTGTGAGTTTTAAACATGTTTAGATTTTGTTAATTTGTTTTAATTTAACACAGAAAGGATTTTGCCGGAGTTCGAAGTGGACGAGTACTGGGAAACTGTAGGAGGCAATGCCCAGTTAGCAAAGTAGTTCTATAAATTTAGAGTAATAAGATTGTGTTAATAATTTATAGTTGTATCTAGAATACTAAATTGTTGCATTATTGTGGCACATGAGACTATTTTGCCTTCAGAAACTAAATTGTTTTTAAATTTGTTGCAAGCACGTTCTTAGAGCATAATTTATAGAACATTTATAAGATAACTGCTAATGTAGTCCTATAAGTGTGTAAAATAACACAAAACAAGTTTACAGCAACGGTGCTTATAGAATCAAATTGCTGTAAAACCGATGCAAAATAGTGCTTTATAGAATTATACCATCTGTGACACTCTTATAAAATTATTCTGTAATGTCGCTTATAGTTTAATTATAGAACTTTTGTGTAAGATATTGTTAAGTTACAATTCTGCTGCGGAACACAAATACGGATGCTGCTATCGAACTTAAGAGAAAAAGCTCTATAAGCAGTTATAGAGAATAATATTACAGTTGTTATAAAATCATTATAGACTAAATAAGTAACAAAAGTCTTTTTGTTCCATAAGAAACGCTATAGAACTACTATTTATATACATTTATAGGTTTCCCATACCCCCATCTGACGAGACCTACCTATAAAATTACGAAATATTTTGATCAAAGTATAATGGGGATATTTGTATAACATAGTCGTGACTTGTAGAAATTATTATCTGCTTGCAGAAGGAAAATTTCATTACGATAGATAAGATTTATTTGATTACTAATAGAAACTGATTTCCTTATAGAAATTTAGTAACATATTTAATTTAGACCATTCCAAACCTTATTCATTTACACTTCTATATGTTGAAGTTAAAGAATTTTTATTAGCTTTATTAAATAAGATTGAAATAATTGATATTACCACAATAAAATATGACAACACTGTGGATATTAAGTGGCATAGATCTGTTATAGTAGTTGCTTACGAAGCATATTTGCTCTATAATCATTGCAATTGACACAAAAATGTCTTATTAGTGAAAATCCATTGGAAGTACAAGATAAAGCCTTTCTTTCTGTCGCCATATTGTGAAGAAAGAAAACAAATCTTAATTAAAAATATATACAATATAGATAGGTAAAGTAACATTAATAATATGGATATACTTACTTACTGACTATTTTATATACAGTTGGTTGTTAAATTCATCAATTTAGAAAACATTTTTTTTTTATTAAATTTCCAGCATAAGGCTAACTGAGGGCGCGTCAAAAAATTACCATTATGTACTACACATTTCACAATAAAACTTTTTCCGCATTAAAATGTACTGCTCCCTGATAGACAAACCAACTAAGCAATTCATAATGATCATATTAAATTTCCAGCATAAGGCTAACTGCGAGTACTCTGATGCAGTCTGATTAGGTCATCTTTTATCTTGATTCTTATTGGATCATCCATATTATTTCTAATATGTGCGATGCAGAAACATTTTATTTTTAAAAGATGCAATTAAACGATTTTAAAGTTCTCTAAGTAGAACACCATGCAACACAAAAATTGTATAACGAAGTGGTATAGAATTTTTATTAGATTGCTTTGTAACTGTGTTATAAAAATTCTTTAAGACCTATGAGAACGTTTATTCAACTGTTCTATAAGTATTTCCTGCAGACCTTACAGAATAGCTTAAATAACTAAACAGTTCTATAGAACGGTGCCCATTTTTATGGTATGAGTGTTGTAAGAACGTTTTGAAAATGTTCTTAGAACAAACATTGCTCTATAAAATTTGCTCTGGAAATGTTATGATTTTTATAGAACAGGAAATTGTTAGCTGGGTGACGTCACGCCTCGCGAGCATTTAATTCCAATTTGACCTCGTATATTTCGAAAATTATTTATCAGGTCGACTTTAAATTTTGTGAGTTGACCAAATGACCCTGTTATCTACACATTTCAACATTTATCAAAATATAGAATTATCATTATTTTAGATATCAATTTGCTTGTTTTAGTCAACTTGTATGATATACGTTACTTTCCACGTTCGTTATACAGCGTGGTCGCGATGTAATGGGCCAAAATTCATTACTAGATTCCTGACGTGAAAATATTGCGATTTAGACAAACTCACCTTAGTCCAAAAGTTGATACTTACAGAGATACAGAGTGTTTAATGCAAAATATTATTTTAGATTTTTCTTATTTATTTCATAATAAATGTTCATATCGAGAAAAAAATTTGGTGTTAGGGGTTTTCTGGGGCGAGAGATTGAAATATATCCATGGTTTGCTTGTAGCTCATAGAGAGCGCCACCTGCGCTAGATCGAATTCGTTGAAAACGATAGAACTTTTTTATCTTTCAAAAATCTAATTCTCAGGTAGCAAATTCTGATTTTACAACTTCTTTCACACAAAAAAGCTATACTTTTTGATAGTCGCTATCTTGCACCGTTCTCAAGATATTTAGCTTTGGTAATTCGAGTAATTAAAATAAGGTACGAATGTCAAAAAGAACAAGAGTTTATTTCAAATTATAATTTGTGATGAATAATTGAATATCCAATATTACAATAAATGTTCAACATATCCGCCTCCAACTTCAATACATTTATTAACACGTTTGTTCAAAGACTGCCGTATTTTAAAATAGAGATTCTTGTTACGAAACGATTCGGCGGCATTTACAATTTTCTGCTATAGCTCTTCGCGGGTGTTTATAGTTTCTCTATAGACAACCGATTTCATGTAGCCCCAGAAACAAAAATCCATAGGATTAAAGTCAGAACTACGAGGAGGCCATAATATTCGACTCCCACAACTGATCCAACGATCCGGAAAAATGTGGTCAAGATAGTTCCGTACTCTGACAGAATAATGAGGGGGAGCTCCATCTTGCATTAAAAATAGATTTTTCCGTGTATTTAGTGGCAAATCGTCGAGGTAGTCAACTAAATGGTGCTGCAGGAAATGTAAATACAAGTTACCATTTAGATTTGTAGGAAGCTCATGTGGACCTAAAAGGTGATTTCCTATGATTCCCAACAAACATTTATCTTAAATTCACTACGTGAGGATTTTCATTATCCCGTGGACTGACGGTAGCCGAGCGGCCAAGGCGGTGACGAGCAGTCGCTGCCAGGGAAGCACGAGCAGCCGGAAGTTGGTTCGAATCCAACACGGGGCAGGAATTTTTCTGTCTTACCCATGGATGTTTGTGATTGTAAAGGTGGAGGGTAGTATAAGTTAGTAGGTAAAAAGGGCCAAATATGGCCTAATTACCAGTAAACTTAATTACCTTTTTTTTTTTCATTATCCCGTATGTGCTTGTTTCTAAAATTGAAAATTCCTCGACGAGTAAAGGTCGCTTCATCAGTGAATAGTACATTATCTAAAAATTCCTGGTCAAGGTTTTGCTGATTGCGCATAAAATGAGCAAATTATAATCTAGCTGGTAAGTCTGCTGCTAAAAGATTTTGCACGGGTGTAAAATGGTAGGGATATAAATTTTCCTTCTGAAAGATTTTGAGAACTGTTGTTTTACTAACACCGGTTTCTCTAGCTACCTGCCTGCTGCTAACTTCTGGATTTCCTGCCACTCTTACTAAAATTTCTTCTTCTTGGTGAATTGTAACAGTACGCCCTGCGTTGTCTCTTTTAGGACGAAAACTACCAGTTTCTCCAAGTCTATTAAAAAGTTCTTGAAACAGTTTCCGATTTGGTTGCCTTCTATTCGGATACAAATCTGAATACCGACGAAGCGCTCGACGTCCAACATAATCTGATTGCGCATAAACGCAAACCATATCGCGCATTTCTCCATTTGAAAATAAATTATGGCGTGGCATGTTATCTCGCACTACGATTTAGATCAAAAAGTAAAGAATACTTTTAATAAGGCACGAATAATACTGTAATATTACTGACAGCACTAAGATAAGTGGAAAATATCAAAATTGGATTTTAACATAAGCTTACTTGAAAATTTTTGCCGATTAATTGAATGCAAATACATTGAAATTTTCAATGGCAATTTTTACGAGAACGGTGCAAAATAGCGACTATCAAAAAGTATAGCTTTTTTGTGTAAAAGAAGTTTTAAAATCAGAATTTGCTACCTAAGAATTAGCTTTTTGAAAGATAAAAAAGTTCTGTCGTTTTCAACGCATTCGACCTAGCGCAGGTGGCGCTCTCTATGAGCTACAAGGATATATTTCAATCTCTTGCCCCAGAAAACCCCTAACACCAAAATCTGATTTCGATATGACCATTTATTATGAAATAAATAAGAAAAAACTATAATAATATTTTGCATTAAACACCCTGTATCTCTGTAGGTATCAACTTTTGGACTAAGGTGAGTTTGTCTAAATCGCAATATTTTCACTTCAGGAATCTAGTCATGAATATTGGCCCATTACATCGCGACCACCCTGTATAATATTAAGACGATAGGTAAGATATTGTAGGTATTATTCAATCCTGATTAAAGCATTCGTCCGTACAGTAGTTATTTTCACACAATATTATTAATAGCTAATAAAAAACAAGAGCATATTTATTATTTAATGAAAATTTATAGAGTTTTAAAATAATAATTAAATGTTATTATTGCATATTTATCAGTTTATTCTTCAAATCAAATAAAACATTTTTGTTATGCTAATGGCCAACTTTTACTTCAGGTAGACTCAGCTTATTTACAAAGATAAAATTTATAATTCAATTTGTTCACTCTCATAGGATTTGACCTGAAAACGTTGTTTATAAGTTTATTACTCAAATCGGTGTCAGAGTATTGTTGGCGAGATATGATAATATACAAAGCTGTCGTACTTCCTCTTTTCGGCCGCATGAGCGTGTATGGGAGTGTGGGAGCCGGAATCGTGGATGCTGCCGAAGGGGAATACGGCAGACTCTTCCTGTATTCGACACGTGGCAGCGGCGCGTTCAAAAAGTATCTAAACAGATCTCGGACCACGTGCTGCTCCATGTTTCCTTTCACTTTCCGAACGAATTTAGCACCTGATTAAATTATTGTAGATGATATATACATTCAATTGATCTGTGAGGTTAAAAATAATTGGTAGATCTCTTAATGTCCGATTTCTGTTCCATTTGTTATGGGAACGATATATCTATTTATTAGATAGCATCATCAATGTGATAACGTTTGACTAGTCTCTGAAGAGGCCGACTGGAAATTGTAAACATCCATTTAAATTCATAAGCCAGTGCTTTTTATTCAAAATATGGAAATACATTGATGCCTAGCTTCGCACTATTAAAAACATCTCTAAGTTACTCATATACAGTGTGTTGAAAGGAATAATTTTTTATTTTTGATTTTTTTGAGAAAGATCATAAAGTCTTTTGCTTGTTAAAATAATCATACTACCAAAGATACCTAAATATAGATTTTGATTTACTAATAACTTAATACTTAATTCAATTGGTCCACGAGGTTAATAACTGATTGCCTTAACGGCTGGTGTTTCGTCTATTTCGTTAATTATGGGATCGATAACTTATTAGACAGCAGTATCAATAGGATAACTTTTGATGAGTTCCTGAAGAGGCCAATTGCAAATTGTAAACTTCATTTGAATTCTCATAAGTCAGTGATATCTTTGTTATTGTTGATATGAATGTTTATAAAAAAAGACTGTCTCTAAATTATTCATATACAGTGTGCCTCTGAATTACTGAATGAAGATAACTTTTTTATTAATTTTTTATTCTTTTTGAATCCTTTTTCCATTTTTTTGTTTGTTAAAATAATCATACTATATATCTAAACCTAAACTGTACCTAAATGTTTTGATATCTAGGTGTTAAAAATTTGAAACAGTGGAATCTCCATATTTAATTATACAGAAAAAATGTCATAATAAAAAGTTAGTTCCATATGAATGTTTAACATCTGACTAAAAGTATACAGGGTGATTATCAACTCATTCAAAAGTCAACTTATCCAAAAAAATTTGGGAATAGATACGCCATGAAAAATGTAATTAATATTGTAAGAATTATTTTTGTAAAATCCTTAAAGTGCCCGAGAAAAGAATTATTGAAGTTTTACATCGCTGGGCTACTGTAGTCTCTAGCGTTATCGGAATGCAGGCTATTGTAGTATTAACGCTTTTATAATAGTGTTTACCTTAGTTTTTTCAAGTGTCAAAAATGGCTTACATGTATAACAATTCGGTGTTGATGGATATCGTTTAAACTTATGGTTAAGTAAAATAAAATGATGTTTTATATATTTTTAGGTTTTAACAATATTGTGTGAAACTAACTACTCTGCGGACTAAAGCCCCGACCAGCGTTGAATTACACCCACAATATCTACCAACATATTCTTTATTATTAACTTTTGTAACATTTTTTTACTATATTGGAAAGGTATTTTAAGCTAATATAAATCATATCTCTTACAATTCCTATCAATGACTCAACTTAAAGGAGGCCACCTGAAGAAGCAATCCTAAAAACGCAGAAATAGGTCAGATCTCATCTATCGTGGTTGAATTTTCGAGTTCCCACAGTTTCAAAAGTGAACTAAAAGATATTTGTAGAATGTTTTCATTAAACCAGGTTAGTAAATTTAGCTAGATTAATTTTTATTTTAGATAATTATTGAATAGAGCCCTGTCTGTGGAATTGTTCGTTAGCATATCTAGATGTTTGGTATCAGAGAGCATATATATGACTTCATTGATAGAAATTGTAGAGACACGGGAAATTCACAACAAATCGCTCAATAAGTACAAGGAATGTCCCGCGTGGCGTATCATACACGAGGCTCAATTAAATCCGTACCATGTACAGCGTGTCCAAATCATGCATTAATACTAATGAATTATCCTTTATGAATTAGATTTTGTGAATGGTTGCTGCAGCAAAATGCTCAAAATCCCTGATTTACAGCTGACATGTTAGTTATAAATGAATATATTTTTTACACCGAATGAGAAGTATAACTTTCATAATACTCATGTTTGGGATTTTGGAAATCCGCAAGCGATTCAACGGAATCATTTTCAACAACGCTTTTCCTTCAATATTTGGGTAGCTATTGTTGATAATCGCTTCATTGGACCATATTACTAAATTGAATGGATCGGATTCAGTATGTCTCGAGTTGCTTCGAAATAATCATCATCTTCACAGAAGTCCAGGACAATTGTAGTTCTGACCCGATGGTGCTGTCCGTTATTTTCAGAAAAATGTTCGGGAGTACCTTAATAAAGTTCAAGGGTTACGATCGATTGGTACCACGGTGCCACGGTCTCCTGACTTAAACTCTTTGAACTTCTTTTTGTGGGAATATTAAAAGAGTGATGTGTATCGTACTGTGGGCACTATTAAAAATTTACGCGAATGCATCACAGCTGCTGCCAATAACTTACGAGTTAATTAATAATAACTATAGTGCAAAATCATTTGAATTTGCTAATATAAAATAAATGTTCTGTCCTGGGAAATTCTTTCATTTTTTTGTTGATAAGGCTTATATTTCGAATTGAGTGTTTTTAATTTTTAAATAAATATTAAACCGGTCAGACAATTATTTGTCCGATTGCATACATATCTATTTATCAAAATACATTATTACCCGTCTACGATGTCATCTATCTACTTTCAAAGGTATACTAAATATTCGCACACTAGTAATTTCTAACAAATTTATCTGTCAAAAAGTTTAGAGTTTCTTAATAAGGAAATTGAACAATACCTTCAAGTCAACATTGCTGTAATTGTCAGCAAGAAACAAACATTTTCATGAATTACCTAATTCAAAACAATAAAAACGATTTAAATTCACTTGCAGGTAGTTACCAATAATTAAATTCTCAAATTATCCTGTCTGAACTGAAATACTTTTGCAACAATTTTAGTAATAACCTCTAGGTAAGGAAACGGATGCTCATTAAACACATATGGTGGTTTTAATTAACTCTTTGAGGGCACACCAGCCACTATAAATTTCCTAGAGCGGAAGTCAAGTAGCACGCTCTCAAAAAACAGGTACACATTCCTGTTCATATTTTAGATAAAATTTAATCTCCATTCTAAATTTTAGCATCGAAAAGTTGAGCAGCTAATGTGCAAATGCGTTATGCTTTATCCGAATTAATTATAGAGATTATATTTCACATAACGCTAGAAATAGAAATAAAATTGAAACAGCCAAATAATAAAAAGCAATAAAAGCAATTTTATTCCGGAATTGTCTAGTATCTTTCAACTATTAATAAGTATACTTAATTGGGACATTATTTTTGGTCAGCCGGGAGTTTTATGTCCCAATATTCTGTGCAAATGCATTTTTAATGGAATCTATGCATCGTTATATAGATGAAATCTAGGTAAAAATTTCTGTATTGTACGGTAATTACCTTTAGGTAACGTTTCCTAGAAGGAACACTGTGTTAAACGTTAAAATTGTTGAAATACATTTCTGGACTCTGGACTATAATGTAGTAAATTTATGCTGTCAGAAAAAAATGCATGTTCAACTAGTTTTCAAGGAAAATATAACTAGTAAAAAGTGTCATCTTGGCGTTGATCTGTATATAAAAATATGTTTCCATAACACCTTACTCCTATTAAATTAGACATTAGGTCCATAATTAAAAGAAAAAAATAATACGATGAGTCTGCCTGAAGAAGCGAAACGTTGAATTAAAAACTGACACTGAAGACGACAATTGGTAGAGAAAAAGTAAAAATACTTTCAAGAAAAATCATGTCATGAAAACAGAAAATCTAATTTTTAAAATTAAATTTTTTTCGACTATCTGCGAAGTATTAAAGTTTCTTTAATTTAAGCGTTTTTCTATAATTATATTATTGTTTTTCTGCTTGTCGAAGTTCGTAGCGAATATGCGAAGAAGTGGAAAAGTTATACCAACTAAAAAAAGATTTTCAGAAAAATATTTAAGTGGGGAGTGAATATAAATTAAATTGTTATTTGTAATATGTATATAATTTGATGTTGAAAATTTTCTTTAAAAATAAATTGGGCGTTATGTATGACTTTCTGGACAAAAAAATATATATTTTGTATATTTAATAGTTCTACATCAATAATAAATTAGGATAATAATTGTAACGACTTGATAAACACATATAATATTACAATAAACGTATATAGGGCGGTTATAAACATGTGCCTTTTAATATCTGGTTCTTCAAACACATGTTGAGGTACCACATGCTATGATGTTTTGTGACATGCCCAACTGAAGTTATTTTTTGTGGGCTACTTGTAGATTCTGTTTTTACACGTGTTATTAGTTGAGAGGATTCCATAATTCTGTAAAACACGTTATCTTCCCAACACAAAAAAACTAACTAATTTGTTTTAAGCCATAATGGCCCCCTGCTTATTTAGCTACTGCACATTTCAGAAAGTTTTTCAGAAATATTTAATGACCTCTTAAGTGGGCGATAATATGCCTCTATTATCACGTTTTCACAGTTGAAAACCATAAATTGTGTTTTATGGTAATGCTTTCTACAATAAAATAGAAAAAGTAACGCCAATCCGTTATTTGTAAATATACTAAATAGTTTTATGTCATCTTAATGGTCTCACTAAATACTTCTAAATAATTCTACTTTTTTTCTATAGTTTAACTGGGTATTTTGTCACATTTCTGAAAAAATAAAGATTAATTAAATAAACACTTGCGCCAAAAGGATCAGTCAAGAGTTATTTGTGAAACTAGAGGTGTGGCAAAATACCCAATTAATCTAGAAACCTAGAATTATGCCACAAATAAATAGCTTCAGAGAATATAATAATTCTTTCTTTAATAAATATGGATTTTAAAAGTTGTACTTGATACAGAATGCAAATAAAACTTTAATGCAGTTTGCTACGTTAGAATATGATAAAAAATATTGAAATTGTGCCATTTGTTAACTTATATTAGAAGTATAGTTTTATATAAAATTTTATCTTCTATAAACTGTTTCATACTACCCTGCTTGCACATTTTTGCTGCTTGTTACATTTTAAAGCTAAATTAGTATCAAATTCAGATAGTAATTGTGTTGGCGCTGAGACATAAAATCTTGCAGAATTTGATAAAGTTAAGAGTTTTTTTAAAGTCTTGTTTTTGCTCGCCTTACGAGAGTCTTTCTTGAAAATTCCTTGTGTCGCAACTTTGCAAGAATGCTTCATAGTTTTGTGTACAAATAAGAAATATGGCACTTTATTAGGAATATGGTAACAGTGGTGGTTACTCTCGGTCAGATACGGTCCCGCTCGGAGCTCACACGTAACTATCGTATTCGATCGTCAATAGCCAATTAGTAGACATTATAAAGTAAAGTATACGAACGGCCAGTTTTACATAATAAGTAATTGACGAAATAGGCTAAACAGAATCGGAGTTCTTTCACTCAAGTGGCATTGAATTTATAATTGGTTCCTTTAAATAAAGCATATAGGTACCTAGACTGCAATATTTATTTGTTCAGCTAATGTTAACTTAAATGTAAATCCCTTCTTATATTTATAAAATTGCCGTAACAATATTTTTTTCCTTCTCTCGCAAGACTTTTTGTTTTTAAATCTTGTATTGTCTTGCAATTCGAGCTGCCAAGTATTATCTCGGTCTTGCTTTGGTCTCGCAGGACAAGAAAAAATAAGACAAGATTGCTAATAAATACTAGATTGTCCTGAATATACCTTAGTTGTTGTAGCAAACAATTTGAAAAAGTGTTTGTTAATTTCTTAGAAAATTTATATATCTATTAAGTTTCTTGTCTGGAGTTCTGTAAAAGAAGCAACAAGTTGATGCAATTTACACTTCCTCTTCTTCTTGAAGGATTTTGACAAAGTCAACTATAAAGTATTGGACAAGATATTGACTTTTTGCAATTTTTCGCAGTTTACTCAAAATTTTGGATTGCCGACTTCAGATTCAAATTCAATTCGTCAAAATACATAAAGATAGGTGGATCTGGTCAAAAGTACAGTCCACTTTTTTGTGTGCCGGTGTAATGTATAATTAAAAAAAAAACTTTAACGCCCTGTATTGATCTTAAGTTACCGTTTGATCCTTGGTTATCGTCTGCAAGATATGTGCATTGAAAACGTTATCTTCATCTTCATTGAAAAATTTAAATTTAGAAACTCAAAATATTTTGTCAATGCTTCTACTCTTTGATTGTAGAAAATTAGAAGCAGTAGAGATTTTCAGCTATTTTTCGCGATTTTTGCAAAATTTGTGTGAAGCAGCTTAATAGACTTCAGATTCGAATTCAGCGCATTGAAATACAAAAGAAACACACTTGATCAAGGTTTGAAAAATATTCTTGCGCTCATTAACGTAATTTTCTATGATTTTTCGATATTTTTGCTATTTACTCAAAATTTTGAGGTTGATTGCGCTAAATATACTACAGATTCAGGGTTGTCAAGATACTTAAAGATATAGGTGAATCTGATCAAAAGTACAGACTACATTTTTGTGTGTATTCGATGATTAAAAAAATCCTTAATTTCACACATTTTTATGTCAAATCTCAAATTATCTTACGTTATTATTTTGAGGGCACAATTTATGTTGTAACTACTTGTGAAACTAAAAGGAAAACCGGCTATTAGTTTCCATAGGTTCGCAAAAGGTCCTTAGTTCAGAGAAGAGAGGAACGAAGGTGCTAAGGGGCAATCGGAAAGATACTTTTTTTCCAGATATCTAAAGAATTTGCAGTAAGCATTTTCATTTTAAAGACATATGTTGTAGAAGAAAAATTAACGTAGCTTCATATAAATTATAACCTACAGATATAAATTCTTGTCATGTGTTGATACAGCTATTGTATCACATCATTTTAGCGATTTTTTTGCCTTCATCTGAAGTCTACATCGTGCAGTTGTTTTGTGAAGACTATTCCATCCATTACCATCCATCAGTAGTAACGCAGGCGCTCCAAAACGTCATGCAAAAAGAATAAAAGAAGCTACCCAGCTAACAATTTCCTGTTCTATAAAAATCGTAAGAACATTTTCAGAGCAAATTTTACAGAGCAATGTTTGTTCTAAGAACATTTTCAAAACGTTCTTACAACACATATACCATAAAAATGGGCACCGTTCTATAGAACCCTTTAGTTCTTTAAGCGGTTCTGTAAGGTTTGCAGGAAATACTTATAGAATTGTTGAATAAACGTTTTCACAGGTTTTAAGGAATTTTTATAACACAATTACAAAGCAATCTCATAAAAATTCTATAGCGCTTCGTTATACAATTTTTGTGTTGCATGGTGTTCTATTTAGAGAACTTTAAAATCGCTTAATTGTAACTTCTAAAAACAAAATGTTTCTGTAGCGCACATGTTAGAAATAATATGGATGGGCCAATAATAACCAATAAGATGGACCTAATCAGCCTGCATAGGAGTACTCACATTACGAATTGCTTAGTTGGTTTGTCCATTAGAGAGCAGTACATTTTAATGCGGAAAAAGTTTTATCGTGAAATATGTAGTACATAATGGTAATTTTTTGACGCGCCCTCAGTTAACCTTATATTTCCTATGCTGCTGGAAATTTAATAAAAAAAAATGTTTTCTATATTGATGAATTTAACAACCAACTGTATATAAAATTGTCAGGAAGTAAGTATATCCTCATTATTGTTATCATTTCACCTATTTATATTGCATATATTTTTAATTAAGATTTTTTTTCTTTCTTCACAATATGGCGACAGAAAGAAAGGCATTATCTTATACTTCCAATGGATTCTCACTAATATGACATTTTTGTGTCAATTGTAATGATTATGGAGCAAATATGCTTGATAAGCAACTACTATAACAGATCTATGCCGCTTAATATCCACAATGTTGTTATATTTTATTGTGGTATTTCAGTCTTATTATTATTAATAAATCTAATAAAATTATTTAACTTCAACATCTAGAAGTGCAAGTGGATAAGGTTTGGTAGGTAAATTAAATATGGTACTAAATTTTTATAAGAAAATCAATTTCTATTAGTAATCAACTAAACGATTATGTTATACGAATTTCCCCATTATATTTTGATCAAAATATTTTGTACTTTTACAGGCAGATGGGGGTAAGGGAAACCTACATATATAAAAAATGATAGTTCTATAGCGTTTCTTTATGGAACAAAAAGGCTTTTATTACTTATTTCCTCTATAATGATTTTATAACAACTGTATTATTATTCTCTGTAACTGTTTTAAAGAGCTTTTTCTCTTAAGTTCGATAGCAGCTTCCATATTTATAATTTGTTTTCCGCAGCAGAATTGTAACTTAAAACCGCCTTATACAATAGTTCTATAATTAAACTATAAGCGACATTACGGAATAATTTTATAAGAGTGTCATAGGAGTTGATATAATTCTATAAAGCAGTATTTTGCATCGGTTTTACAGTAATTTGATTCTATAAGCACCGTTGCTGCAAGAAGAACATTCTTGCAACAAATTTAAAAGACAATTCAATTTCTGAAGGCAAAATAGTCTCATGTGCCACATTAATGCAACAATTTAGTATTCGAAATACAACTATAAAATATTAACAGAATATAAAACTCCTATTACTCTAAACTTATAGAACTACTTTGCTAGCTGGGTAGTAAGTGAATTTCCCGACTTGAAAGCCTCAGTAAGACAAATATTCTTAGTATGATCACGTTTCAGGTGTACTATTTTGACCTCAGGAATTAAGCTGTTAATTCATTCATTATTCATTGTTAATGAAACACTCTGTATACCTACGCTTTGCAAAAGTTGCAAATATTCATCTGTTTGAATGTAATTTGAATAATAAGTGCTATATTGTAAGTATATTATTCAGCTATGTTGTTGTCAAATTATAAAGACAAAATTTAATAATAAATATACTCGTATTTACTTTTTATCGAGGAGCAAGTCACAATTTAAAATTGGTAAAATTTTAGTACACTAAAATTCCTATACTATAGGAATTCTATGTAATTCCAGGAATTATGTCGAAATTACAACGAAATTCTGTTAATGAAATTTTTTAAATTCCGCTGGAATTCCTTCAACAATATTAACATTTTGGAATTTCATAATAGTATCATTGGTATATGAGACATGATTACTGCACTATGTTTAGGAAAAATTACCCTTTAAATTCTTATGATTCTTTGTCCTTGAAACGTCAGCGTTATAATTGATGATCCAATCTATTAAAGAAAAAAATGTATAAATTTGATATGATTCTTTGTCCTTGAAACGTCAGCGTTATAATTGATGATCCAATCTATTAAAGAAAAAAATGTATAAATATCAAAAGAAGCATAAAATAATAGTCATTTGGTAGTTTCACCTGAGAAGTTTTCCGGGAGTTTTGAAAATTGGTAAGTTTACAGATTTTGAGGTGCTCTTTCCGAATTTCGACTTTGCCACCTCGTATTTTTGCCGCTCGCGCCGCCATATTGGAAAAATGGCGCCTAAAAGCAGTTTTTTGACAATATCTCCTTTCCGACTCATTTTACGATAAAAACAGTTATATACAAAATGAAACTAGAGACAGTTGCCTACAATTCATGTATCTACCTTTTTTTCATAAAGTCAATAGTTTTGGCGTACGAGCACCGCAAAGTGTACTCCAACGCGCGCTTTGGTCTTTACTCATTATGCATGCAACCTGTGGCATTTAATTTCAACTCATTATATTTGTGAGTTATAATATATACATTCGTTCCGAACTTACCACCAGGTTCAGCAGTGGTATGGGAATGAACAAAATGCGAGCAATGGGGGTGGAAAAAAACAAGAATGGACTAATTCCTGTCACCACACTCGAGCCCCCAGCTCCAGAAAGCTTGTTAAAACTCATTTCTTGCGAATGCAAAAAAGGATGTCAGAAAGCTTGTGGATGCAGAAAGGCTGGGTTACTAAAGTGCTCTGTTATATGCACGAATTGTAGCGGTACCTGTGGTAATTCGCAAGTTCCATCACCAGAGAGCGATGATGAAGAAGAAACGGAGACTATAATTGAGCAAACATATGATCAAATCGAGAACGAAGCGGATTGCAATGAAATTGATACACCCATCGCGGATGATGTAGATGAAATACATCTGTGACGTTACGATTGGTACTACAGACGATGAATTTGCAACACCTGATCCATCGAGAACAATAAAACGAAGGAGAATACGATAAATTTTAGTACATTAAATTGCATGTGGATTAGGCTTATTGGGGATACCACATTAAAAAAAACGTGCCACTTACTCTGCCTCAAGGTGGTGTGGAAATGAGTTTTTTTGGCCAAAATGCGCGTTGGAGTACACTTTACGGCGCTCGTACGCGTAAACTATTGACTTTATGAAAAAAAAGGTAGATACATAAATTATAGGCAATTGTCTCTAGTTTCATTTTGTATATAACAGTTGTTTTTATCGTAAAATGAGTCGGAAAGGAGATATTGTCACAAAACTGCTTTTAGGCGTCATTTTTCCAATATGGCGGTGCGAGCGGCAAAAATACGAGGTGGCAAAGTCGAAATTCGGAAAGAGCACCTCAAAATCTATAAAATTACCAATTTTCAAAACTCTCGGAAAACTTTCCAGGTAACCACTATATTTCTCACCAAATGACTGTACTAAAAAAGCATTAGCGTAATGCTGAAATCGGATCATTTACTTTAACTTTTTCGGAGAGAGGGGGGTAAATACGATAGAGAACATGAAGTACCGTGAATTGTACCTTATTACCTTGCACCGTGAAAAATACTTAATAATTTACGTCAATTCAAGTGTTGTTTTTTAAAAGAATTATGCGGATTGTAATAATGTTTATAATGTTGTATACAATTTTCTCAGTGTGCAGTTGAGTGTAAAATTCAGAGATTTTTATGAGAAAACATAACAGGACAAACTCTGGACAAAACTAGTAAATTGGCACGGTGAAGATATATTCTTCACTCATTTCTTTAGACTGTCCTCCACTGCCTCTTAAACAGATATGAATTAATTGAATATTTGCGTATAAAAACGGTGTTTTCTACAAATGGAAATGATTTTAGACATTTAAAAACTGAATAATATAAGTTTAGTAACAGGAATGTTATTTTATGCCACCTGCGAATATTCATAGATACCGAAGTAAAACGAATATACAGGTATTCAGAAACTCTCCTGACAAACGAAGACCGGAGATTCCTCAGATAATTTTAAGACAATTTAACCCAATTCACCTAGTCCTAAGTTACTAAGGGAACTAGAGCTCTTTGAAGATGGCGCCTTGTAAATAGTTTTGTTTAAATACCTCCAGAACGCTTCTACTTAGAAAAACAAAAACTGGTATGCTTATTTAGCCTTCAGAGATGAATCGATTGCATCAATTGCGAATTTCTAGTACTGGTCATAGGCGTCCGTTTTGGGTAGGTCAACGGTTATTTTAACGCATAACTTTTTTATCTTTAACTGTTAAGCATTTGTGACACTAGATTATTAAATTTTCAGGTATTCTAGTACTAAAAGGTACTCTTACTTTAAGTCATTAGGATACACCGTTTTCTAGAAAAAATGGATTTGAAAATTTTTCGTTTTTTCGTCATTAAAGTTCAATTTATATTTTTGCACTAGTTGGCTCTGAACTGCCAACAAAAGTAAAACATACGTTTTTCATTGTCAAATTGTTGTCAGTTCGCGAAGTTTGTCTTTTAATTTTTTACTTTGTGGAATTTTTTAAAAAATGATTTTTACTAATGAGGAAATATTTAACTAAAATGTTTAAACTTTAATGACGAAAAAACGAAAAATTTTCAAATCCATTTTTCTAAAAAACGGTGTATCCTAATAACTTAAAGTAAGAGTACCTTTTAGTACTAGAATACCTGAAAATTTAATAATCTAGTGTCACAAATGCTTAACAGTTAAAGACAAAAAAGTTATGCGTTAAAATAACCGTTGACCTACCCAAAACGGACGCCTATGACCGGTACTAGAAATTCGCAATTGATGGAATCGATTCATCTCTGAAGGCTAAACAAGCATACTAGTTTTTGTTTTTCTAAGTAGAAGCGTTCTGGAGGTATTTAAACAGAACTATGTACAAGGCGCCATCTTCAAAGAGCTCTAGTTTCCTTAGGAAGCATTTTTGGACTAGGTGAATTGGGTTAAATTGTCTTAAAATTATCTGAGGAATCTCCGGTCTTCGTTTGTCAGGAGAGTTTTTGGACACCCTGTATAACAAACAAATTGTTAGGTACAAAAATGATTAAAACAATTTTTTTGGTCAATTTCGCTGTACATATAAATATTGTTATAACAGAAATTCATGTAAGAATAAGAATAACTTATTTACCAACAATTTTAGAATTATAAAATATTACAGAAATCCCTAAACTTTCACGGAATTTCTAGCTCCTGTACACCAAAATTCTTCTTGCTCGCTTTTTATGTAGACATATTATTATTAATAAAGTACAAAGTGTCATTAAACTAAGAAACTAATGTTTATAGCATCCGTTATAACTTATGTGCATCCTTTTCGTAAAGGAGCCCCCCTTACCTACCCCTTCCTTAAATAATTTTTTTTTTTTGTTCAGTTTCATGTAGGTGCAGAAACTATTAATTAGTGATTTCCACAAAACTATAAATTCTCGTACTTCTTCTTGAAATAAAGCTTATTCATTGCAAATAGCGAACATTATTTTAATGTAAAACAAAATAAACAAACCTTAATAAGCTCTTAACGATGTGTTATTGATATCAACAAGTTTATGGATATGGTAAAATGACTAATAAAAGTAAAAGCCACTTAAGAGAATACGATATTTAAAACTACTAGTACGTGCAGTAACTAACTCAATCACCGAGAAATAAATCATGGGACGTTTAGAAAAACCTTGGGACGCCCTTAGCAAATGCAACTGAAATACCGAGGGGAATAGTAATTTATGGTGTCTGCGGTATTTTTGTATTTCGGAGATGAGGGAGCAAAACAATAAATGTACCTACTCTTATTATCAATACAGGAGGTAAAGCTACGTTGCAATCCATGTTGTAACCTACAACAAACAAAATATATATGATAAAAAACATTTTTCCTAAAATTTTTTATCATTTTAAAAAATATGATAAAAAATTGTCATCCTATTAGTAAACTAAATATTATCGCAAAATATTTTGAGTTATTGGTATTTGATCATATTTTTAATTTGGTAAGAAATCTCATAATGCCAGAACAGCATGGTTTTTTTAAGGGAAGATCATCCGAAACAAATCTTGTTACTTACTGTGAACAAGTTGATGTTGTTTATACGGACTTCAGTAAGGCTTTTAACAAAATAAGTCATAACATTTTGCTGACAAGGCTTACTGAGATTGGTATAAATGGATCATTACTTAAATAGGTGGAGTCTTACATAAGTGGACGGTTGCAGTTTGTTACAGTTGGGGGTTATCAGTCTAAATCTTTCATTACTACTTTTGGGATACCTCAAGGATCACATCTTGGTCCGTTATTTTTCATAATTTACATAATTAACATTGGAGAATGTTTTAAATATAGTAAAATTTTGCTATATGCAGATGATTTAAAAGTATATATTTATATAAATAATCTATCTGACTGTGACAGACTGCAACATGATCTAAATCTTCATCTTGGGATGAATTCAGAAGTTCTTTTATATGCCGATGATTGCAAACTGTTTCGCGAAATCACCTCCTTAGATGACTGCTTAATCCTTCAAGAGGATATTAATAAACTGGTTAATTGGGGCGATGTTAATTTGTTAAATCTTAATGTTTCTAAATGTAATATTTTATCTTTTACCCCCTTTTAACATTAACTAATTTTACCTATACTATTGATGACATTAACATAAACAGATGTTCCTAATTTAATGACCTCGGAGTAGTATTTGATAGTAAATTAACGTTCTCTTGTCAGATTAATAATATTGTTTCAGAATCTTTTTGAACTTTAGGTTTTCTTATAAGGAACTTCAAGTGGCTTTTACGGACGGATTCAGTTAAACTCATTTTTAATGCTTTGGTTTGACCTAAGTTAGAGTATGCCAGTATTGTTTGGAACCCTGGCTATAGGTTATATGTCCAAAGACGTTTTGTGAAATACTTGTGGTTTTCTGTTGATGGTGTCTATCCATGTCGTGGTATTTTGCAGGATGTGCTAAACAATAGATTTAATGTGCAGTTATTGGAAACACGTCGAAAATATTTTGGAGTCTTATTTTTATATAAAATTTTAAATAATATTATTGATTCTCCCCAACTGCTATCACTTATTAATTTGCATGTACCGAGATTACCAGGCAGGAACTTAAATGTGTTTTACCCTCCGCTAGCACATACTAACATTTTAGATTTTTCTCCGATGCATAAGATTTTAAACGATTTTAGTCTCGTACAGGCTAGCATTGACATTTTTGCTTGTAGATGTGGTGATATTAAGAAGGCATTCCTTGGCCTTCCGATGTATTAATATTGTATTTTTAACATATTTCTTGATTTATTTTGTAGATTATTCATTTGGTATGCATGTTTATATTCTCAATTCATTTAATATTTTTGTTGTACTTTTATGTATTAGTTATTAGCGATTTTGTATTTGTTTGTCTTTTTGTATTGTATTTTCCCACCCTGTTAATGGCCTAGGCTGTTGGGTGGTGCACTTCTAAATAAATAAATAAATAAACTGTTTAGATATATATTGTAAGCAAAACTGTTTATTTTTTAATCATTGTAAGTGTCAAATAGTAACATATATTAGAAATGTCAATAAAATTACTTACCAATACTTTATTAATGATCAAATACTAAATAGAGTGTAACATATTAAGGATTTAGGGATAATTCTGGATTCAAAATTGTTGTTTAATACTCATATAGAGACCTTAGTTCATAATGCTTGTACAATGTTAGGTTACCTTAAAAGGCAATGTAAACCATTTGAAAATATTAATTCAATTGTGTCCACTTATAATTTCTATGTGCTAAGCAGGTTGAATTACGCGTCTCCTGCTTGGTCCCCTCAATATAATATTTATAAAGCCCGTATAGAACGTACACATAAATTTATAAGATATCTATCTTTTAAAACAAATTATTTTATTGAAAACGATTATTGCCAAGCCCGTCAGCATTTTAAACTGATTTCATTGGAAAGTCGTAGAATATTTAATGACTTAGTTCTGTTATTTAAGTTAATGAATAATATAGTAAATGTTCCTGGTGTTCTTCAAGATATATATTTTAACGTACCTTGTAGAAATCTTCGAAACCATGAACTTTTTTATGTGCCGTTTAAACGGACAAGCTACTGCTAGAATTCTGCACTGCGTAGAATGTTTGTTGAGTGTGTTGTATTGACATTGATATATTCAATGTAACTTTGGCCAGATATAAAAAACACTTGAAACATGTACTACCTGTTTAACGTGTTATGTTTATTTATGTATATTTGTATTTCTGTGTTTTTTACATTACATTTTTTGTTCCTAAAATTTTTTATTTTCTTTTTATTATTGTGTGATTGCACAACTGTTGTATGCCAACCGCCTTGATTGGGTCGGCGAAATGAGGGACCCAACGATACTTGTGATGAGTGGACTGTATTGTGGTTTTATTGGCTGGTTCCCTTTTCTTTTTAGTGTTGAAATAAACTGAACAAGCTTGAATATGTACAATTTATTTACACTATGTACATGAACGAATGAATGAGTACAATGGCAATTACAAAAAATAATGCGTGCTGTGCGCATCTAAGATCTGAACTGCACTCGTGTCTGTTTTGTACTGTCTTGTCGTTTGTAGGGGTACTTGTGAGACCCTCTTGTCCTTAAAAACTAACGCCCAAAGTCACGTGATAGGGCACTCACTAACAACCGTATGCAAACGCTCCAACATGCCCCCCGCCTTGAAAGCTTCGCTTTCAACACTTCACTTCACTGTTTTTGTCGATGGGCAACGGACACATTTTTGAAAACGCACGTTTCACAATACCACTTGTCGTTTTGATGCTTGCGACCCTCGCTACCTGGTCCAACCCTGGATGAATCTGGATAACGCGTCCCAATCGCCATCGCATGGGTGGTTGATTGTCCTCTTTTAACAACACTAAACTGTCTAGTTTTAGCTCTCCCTGAGATTGTTTCCATCTGGTGCGCTGTTGTAATTCCGAAATGTACTCCTTACTCCAACGTTCCCAAATATTTTGAACTAGTTGCTGGAGAAACTGATACCTACTGAGCCTTGAACTGACAGTGTCCCTCCAATCGTGATCTGGCAAGGCGGTAAGTGGCCTGCCTACTAAGAAATGGGCTGGAGTTATCGGATTGAGGTCTTGGGAGTTGGATGAAATAGGATGCAATGGACGAGAATTTAAAATTGCCTCGATTTGTGTTAAAAGAGTTGAAAATTCCTCGAATGTGAGGTGAACCTCGCCTACTACTCTCTTCAAGTGATGTTTCACTGATTTTATTCCCGCCTCCCAAATGCCGCCAAAATGAGGAGAACGCGCTGGAATAAAATGCCAAATGATACCGTCATTTGAGAAAGAATTTTCAATGTCTTCTTGATTATCTTTTAGAAATGCCGCAAAATTTTTGAATTCCGCGTTGGCGCCCACAAATGTTGTTGAATTGTCTGAGTAAATATGAGCGGGCAAGCCACGCCTTGCAATGAATCTACGAATAGTCGAAATGAAGCTCTCCGTAGAAAGAGATGAAACAAGTTCTATGTGTACTGCTCTGGTAGTGAAGCACACGAACAAACATGTCCAACACTTTGTTATTTTACACCCCCGACCCCTTCGGTCTGTGATGTTGAAGGGCCCGGCGTAATCTATACCCGTAGAATAGAATGGAGGTGCTGGCTTAATGCGCGCATTAGGTAAATTTCCCATGATTGGTTGTATTCCTTGTGGACTACATCTAAAACATTTTATGCAATTTCGGTATGTTTGCCTTGCCAAATTTCTGCCTGAAATTGGCCAAAATTGTTCCCTGATTGAACTTAATAATGTTTGCGGTCCTGCATGCAATAATTTTTCGTGTTTGTATTTGAATAATAGCTTTGTTAATGCGTGATTTGGAGCTAATATTATAGGATGCTTCTTGTCAAAACTATAATCCGAGAGCTGTAATCGCCCCCCGACTCTCAAGACGTTGTGATTATCTATGAATGGATTTAATGCTGCTAATTTACTATTTAACTTAACGTGATTGTTTTTACGCAATTCTCGAATGTCCTCGGGAAATGACTCCGCTTGCGCAGCATTTATTAAATACCTGAAAGCCTCTTGAATCTCTGTAACGCTTAGTGAGCCTAATTTCTTAATTTTGCGAGAATTACAATTGTTAATAAATCTTAGGGCGTACGCCACTGATCTTATTAAACGGTTGTAATTGGAAAATCTGTTGAAGCCGTCAAATTTGGGATGTGACCCTAATTGAGCTACTGCGGCTAGACTTGTGGTTTTCAATTCTGGTAACGCCTCTGTTAAAAGCTTGTTTATGATAGGCCATTGTGTTTCGGCCTGTTGTAAATAAAAGGGCCCGTGCCACCATAAACTTGAGGTAAGAATTGAGCCCGGACTGACGCCACGTGAAATCAGGTCAGCCGGGTTATCCTTTGAAGGCACATGTCTCCACTCATGGTGTTCGGTAATGTTTTGGATTTCAGCAACGCGATTATTTATGAATGTTTTCAACAAATTGGGTGACGTTCTCAACCAACCCAGAACTATGGTTGAGTCACACCAGAAAACAACTTTATCAAAATGTAAGCTTAATGACTTAAGGGCCTTTTGTGCAAGTCGAGCTAATAATAAAGCACCGCAAAGCTCTAATCTTGGAATGGTTAATGATTTTAATGGAGCCACCTTTGACTTTGCGCACAAAAGGTTCGCGTGAGTTGTACCCTTTCTATCTACTGATCTAATGTAAATGCATGCGCCGTATGCATTTTCTGACGCGTCTGAGTAACCATGCATTTCTAACCGCACTGGTTCTAAACATATGACGTGACGTGCAATTCTTAGATTGTTTAATTCTGAAAGCTGCTGCTTAAACCGTAACCATGAATTGTGTAAATCAATTGATACAGATTCGTCCCACGTAATTTTTTCCCTCCATAGGTTTTGCAACATGATCTTTGCTAAAATTGTACACGGATTTAATAATCCCAAAGGATCGAAAATTTGAGAAATTACTGAAAGTATGGTACGTTTAGTAACTCTGTCCGACTGTGAAAATGCGCCTATCTTGTACAGCAGCTCGTCTTTGGAACATGACCAAATTAAACCTAATGTTTTTGATTCGTCATCCGCTGCGAAACTGATATCGGCCGGATCCATATCTGTAACCCCTTCAATTGCCTGGAGCACATTAGATTTCCACTTGCGCAAGACGAAACCCCCTTCTTGTAACGTGCTTGATAATTTCCTGCAAATTTCGGAGGCTCCCTGTATCGAATCCGACCCTGTGAGTAGGTCGTCAACGTAAAAGTCGCGCTCTATTATGTTCGCAATCTGTGGTGATCGTTCTTTGCATATGTTTGCCAATTCGAATAAACACCGTATAGCTAAAAATGAGGCGGCCGTGGTGCCGTATGTTACCGTGTTTAATTCATATACTTGTATTTCGTCTTTCGGGTCTGCGCGCCATAAAATACGCTGAAATTTGCGTTGTTCGGGTTGTATGAGAACCATACGATACATTTTCTCGATATCACTCGAAATAACTACTGCGTGTTTCCGAAAGCGCAATAAAATGGAGTGCAAGTCCTCCTGTATAGTAGGGCCTGTCATTTGCAAATCATTTAGTGATTTGCCTGAAGATGTAACTGCGGAAGCGTCAAACACAACACGCAGTTTTGTGGAGGTACTATCTTCGCGCAGTACTCCGTGGTGAGGCATAAAATAGCCACCTGTAATATTCGCAGCGTTACCGATTCGTGTCATGTGCTTCAAATTTTCATATTCCGCTAGAAATGATGCATACATTTCTCGAAGTGCTTGGTTGCGCTGTAATTTCCTTTCCAGAGATGTGAACCTTTGTAATGCATGTGCCTTGGATAAGCCTAAATTGTCTGTTGAATCTTTAAATGGCACAGACACTATAAATCTACCGTCGTCTGTACGACACATTGTTTTTGTGAAGTGAGCTTCACAATCCCCAACGATACTTGTGATGAGTGGACTGTATTGTGGTTTTATTGGCTGGTTCCCTTTTCTTTTTAGTGTTGAAATAAACTGAACAAGCTTGAATATGTACAATTTATTTACACTATGTACATGAACGAATGAATGAGTACAATGGCAATTACAAAAAATAATGCGTGCTGTGCGCATCTAAGATCTGAACTGCACTCGTGTCTGTTTTGTACTGTCTTGTCGTTTGTAGGGGTACTTGTGAGACCCTCTTGTCCTTAAAAACTAACGCCCAAAGTCACGTGATAGGGCACTCACTAACAACCGTATGCAAACGCTCCAACAATTATAATGTGAATGCTCTTGTAGGTCTTTTAGACCTGTTGTATTCCATATGTATCAATAAGCGAACAATCAAATATATTACTAAGTACAAAGTGTTGCTAGACTAAGAAACTCATATTTATAACACCAGTTATAACTTACAAGCATCCCTTTTGTATAGGTTCCTATTCTTTAAATAAACATTTTTTTGCGATCAGTTTCATGTAGGTGCAGAAACTAAGTATTTTATGAATTCATGGTATCCATGAATATTGAAGATTCATGAATACTGGAAGATTTACGATACTAGAGGATTAATGACGCTTCAGAATTCATGAATATTCGGGAATTATTACGTATAGGTATGTGGTAAAATCTTGTCATAACTAATTACGTTAAAAGGTTGGGAGAAGGAAAATGTATTTGGAGAAGTGCAAGTTGAAATCGATACCGTTGGTGGTACTAGTAGCAGAGACTATACAGGTTAGTATCTTTCTTTCAGTGAATGTGATGGCGTGAGGAATGATTTGCATATTTTAAATAGACAAAAAATATTTTTACGCTTATTTCCACGAATTTTATTTAAAATGCACACCATCAACATTAATTTAACTATCCTATATAGGTATACTAAAATATTCTATAATTTTGTTATCGTCATTATTTATTTACATACATTTTCAGTTATAAGAACATTTTAAAAATGATGTTTAGTATAAAAGTAGGTATATACATATAGTGCAACTAAACTGAAACGGTAGCTCACCATAAGTATTACCCTTCACTAATAGTTATTATGAAAATTAGGAAAAAATTAATCATAAAAAGTATATTATAGTTTTATTAAAGATTAATAGTGTAAAAGAAAGAGATAGACGGGTATCATAGGATCATAGGCGGGTAAAAGGCTGTAATATTTTTCAAAAGTAGTTAGATGTATGTAATCCGATCAATCCATCCATATTTAGTTTTAGCTGATTTAAGATTTATTAAAGAAATTAGTAAAATTTAATGGGAGATGTAAGTGCTCTCAACAGAATGAAAATAATCTATCTTTCTCTTAGGTCGTGTTGAACTATGTCAATGTGTTCGGTGAGAAGGTGTATTAATACTCGCCGATACAAAACATTTAAATGGAGGAAACGCCCTAGGCGGTCGCGGTCCCATCGCGCCGTGGACCATGCTAATCTCGTACTCGTCTAGTGAAGTCTTTGTTCAAGTCAGTACAATTGTACTAAATTCAGTACACTTGACAGTGTGAATGCACGACTGTACCCCTTTATAAAATTTAGTACAATTACGTATCACAAACAACAGATTCAGGAATGATATCACAGTATCACGACAGATCTGTTGGACCGTAACCACAGAGTACTTATTTCATATATTTGCCTATATCCTACTTATTCTGTAGTATGTGATATTTCTTGGTTTTGTTTTTTTTTTAATGGATAAACAATGTCTGAACCATTGTCGGCTAAATCGCAGCAGCTGTGCTTTTTCAAGGCGACGCAATTTAGCAGACGATGGCTGAACCATCGTCTGGTAAATCGCGTCGTCTTAAAATCTTTCGAATCACCTGAATTTCAATATAGAAGTCTGTAATGTGCTGTAGTGTGACGACACCAACATCAGTTTTTTTTACTGTATTTTAAGCTAATATAAATCAAATCTCCTACAATTCCTATCAATGAAGTCATATGTATGTTCTCTGATACCAATCATCTAGGTATGCTAATGAACAATTCCACAGACAAAGCTCTATTAATACCTAAAAATATAAAAAAAACAACGTCAGTATTTGGAAACATATCGTCAGAATTTGATATTGACACTATAATAATAATTATTATTATTATTAAACTACAGGGATGAGCAGAGGCCAAAACCTATTATGCTCAAATTACAAAGGCAGTTATAACATATTTAATAAATTGAAACATTAAAAGTAGGTATGACATCTTAATCGATTAAACAACACTACAATAGAAACATCATATCAGTTCATTCTTTTTAAATGTGTCATATTTATGCTTAAAACTGTTAACACTTCCAGAAGCTACAACATCACTAGGTAGTTGATTCCATTGATTAAACACTCTGTTTGAATAAAAACTCTGATTTATAGATGTCTTGAAGTTTTCCTTGCGTAGTTTCAGTTGGTTGCCACGTAAGCGGTTATCTGTGTTTAATGTCAGCAACGCACCAATTTCTTGATTGAAAAAATTATGTAATAATTTGTAAGTGAAAATCATATCGCCTCTAGATCTGCGTTCGGAAAGTAGTGGGAGATTTAGGATTTGCAGCCTCTCATGATAAGTATGTTTCCTCAGAGTAGTCACTTGTCTACTACATTTGCGTTGAACATTTTCTAGTAGGTTATTGTCTCTAATCAATCGAGGTGACCATATGATACCAGCATACTCCACCACAGGCCTTACATAGGATTTAAATAGAAGAAAAAACAATCTGAATCTAGAATTTTGAAATGTTTTAAAAATTATGTAGGATCTTTGATTAGCTTTTTTTGTAATTTTGGAAATATGTGTGGACCAGGAAAGATCTGTAGTTATTGTCACATCTAAGTCAATCTGTTCCGCTACTGCTTTAGTTGGGGATTCATCGATGGTGTAATAGTTATGAGGATTTTTGTTGCCCATGTGAAGTACAGTGCATTTATTCGAATTTAGAGGATTTAATCAAGTTTTACACCAGGCATCAATCGCTGTAACATTACTTTGAACGGTGTTGTGCTGTTCTAGTGAATTTCCATATAATTTTGTGTGGTCAGCATAAAAACTATGAGAGATAGATATGAGGTCATCAAGATCCGCCGAATATAACAAGAACAAAAGTGGTCCAAGAACAGAGCCTTGTGGAACCCCGGACCTTACTTGATGCCAAGATGAATGATCTGATCCAACGCGAACAGAAAAAGTTCTATTGGATAAATAGTTGCAAATCCATGAGTTCAGCTCACCTCGAATTCCTAAATGGTCTAGTTTTAAAAGAAGTCTATATCTGGGAACTTTGTCGAAGGCTTTGGAAAAATTGAAGTAAATTACGTCCACAGGATCTCCTCGATCAAATGCCAGAGACCAATGATTTAAACAGGACAGAAGATTGGTGGTAGTAGATCTTCCTGGAATAAAACTATGTTGAGATGTTGGTAAAAGATTATGAGTTAAGGAGAACTGAATTATTTGGGATACTATGATTCTTTCTAGAACCTTAAAACAAATAGACATTAAACTAACTTGTCGGTAATTGTCGGGATCTGTTTTTTAAATATAGTAATTGAAGTAGCTATCAACCAATCAGATGGGAGAGATGACGTGGCAAGAGAAAATTTATATATAAAATATAAAGGTTCTGCTAAAGAAGAAGTACAGCGTTTGAGTACTGCAGCTGAAAGACCATCGGGTCCCGGTGCCAAATCCACACGGAGGTTATTGAGATGGTGTATCACATCATGCTGATTAAATATTATAGATTCCAAAGAGTGGTTCTGCCTAAGAGTTGAAAATTCTGGAATAGGACCCAGAGATCCCTCAGTAAATACTTTTTGAAAAGTAGTAGTTAAAATTTCAGCACATTCAAAATCAGAGGCGCATAAGTCCCCTGGGGCATTACGAACTAGTGGAGTAGAAACTTGAGATGATATAAATTTTCTGGTATATTTGAACACAGCTTTTTGGCCCCTATGCACAAGAGTAAGTTCGAAATTTCGTTTTGACAACTCAATTTCTTTTTGCAGCGCATTAGAGAAATTCCTGTGAGTAGTAAAATCGTATTGAGAGTTAGATACTTTGAATTTTCTCCAAAGTCTGCTTTTAGTTTTACAATTAGCAATAATTTCACTTGTAACATGTTGTTTTTAACATTTTGAGTGGTAGTTTTATATCTAATGCATTTGTCTGTATTGGTTTTCGTTACTGTCAAAAATGATTGCCACAGAGAGTTTATGTTATCAAAATTGAGAATATTTTGCCAATTTGTCTCCCGAGATAAATTATTCAATTTTGAAATGTCAATTTTTTTAATTACTTTAGTCTCAATTTTAGGAGTACTATAAGTTAAAAGTTGTAATCTTGTCCCAATAACAATGTTGTCAGATATTCCGACAGGAGGTAGGTAACGAACAGAAGAGAAAATGATGATCATCATTAGTGAGTAGTAGATCTGTACGTGAAGGTACTTAGTTGGCGCGAAAACGAGTGTTTTGTTTAACGAATTGTGTAAAGCCTACTTCTAGTACAGTATTAGAAAACAACGAGGATGAATCATTATTATTTTTATGTAACACAGTTTCCCAGCAGATACTGGGGAAATTAAAATCACCAAAAATAATTAAATTCTGTATAGAATTGCTAATTTCACGTAATTTACTACACAGTTGCTCATCTTGATTTGTAATTTTTTTTTGGAGGACGATAGATGCAAATTAAATGAAGAGAAATTAGCTATAAACAAATGTACGACATCAACTCTATCAACAGTCCAAGACCGCTCTTCAATTCTGAAATTAGAGAAATATCCTGTTTTTAAGTATATCCTTGCTTCTCCACCCCTACGACCATCTGTTCTATCTGTTTTAAATAATGTGTACCCAGTAATATCAACAACACTATTAGGAATGGAGGACTGCAGTGATCAGAATAGCATCTAGATTCTCTTGATGAATGAAGAGAAGTAAAGAAGGAAATTTTGATGGCAACGAATCAAGGTTTGTATACAGGAGTGATATTTCGGACAAGCACGGTCTTAGTTTTTTTGAGGAGACTATGGTGGGAATACCATGAATGGATTTGATAGTCAAATCGTTTTCACCTTCTTCATCTATGCGTCTTCTCAAATCTGCCCGAACAGTTCTTAAATATTCTCCAGTTCCTTATATTCTCTGGAGATCAACAATTAAATCGCTTTAATAGAGCAACACCAAAACCTCTAAGCGGATAGAACTCACTGCTTTTAAAGAATATTATATTTTATCCACTTTCCTTGAAGAAACTCTATTCGCTGAACGTTATTTTGATACTAGTGGAAACTATATGTCTCAGAAATATTATTTTATTGTTTTAAATAACATTTACGTTTTTTAACGTTCAGTTGTCATTGACTCTAAAACTTTGCTATATATAAGATGTCAACATTTGTATACTGTCGGTTCGATGAAACAATATCTCAAAATAAAAAAAAAAATCATTTAAAAAAATTATAACGTCAAAATCAATTGAAGGTTGAAAATAGACTTTCATGCAAAAATGTGATTTTTTTTCAGCTAAATCTGTTTTCTTCCCGCATCTGAATTTGTTTTTGTTGACGGGATAAGATTAAATACATGAAGTGGATTCACTAAGTACTTGACAACAAAACTTGTTGTTTTGTTTCTTGGCATCTTCAAAAAATACTTGTCCACTCCGTGATGAATACGCCATAGATGGACAGTAGATTATAGATATTAAAATATACCGTGTTACCCATATTGTCTTAGTCCAAATGTCAATATTAAAAAAGATACAGGGTGTAGAAGCGAAAATTCTCAAATTGATTTTTCATTGATTTCAAAAAGATTTAGAAAGTTTTCTTTGAAATTTTATATAGAGAGATATTTTGGAGGGCATATCGTAATTTCACTTTCATGACACTACATACAGGGCGCTATGTGTTTTACCGATATAATCGGATTAAACTTTTTTGTAGATATGTTTATTGTATTTCTTTATAACACAGATGAATCCCCAATCATTTTTGAGCAAAAAATATATACTTGTTTCATTTCGATAAATTCGACCTTCAATATTTCAATGCACGTTGACTTTATGATTTGTGCTTTTACATGGCAGCAAATGTCAAAAGTTGTCAAAAAACTACGTTGCAGTTGCTTTTCTGTTAAAAAAATTGGTCGTCCAAAAATGGTGACTGTCCAACAGGACGAAGAGATCTAAGTGAGATAGTTTATAATCCTGAGATAAGCATAAGGCGCTAACGTGCAGCGAATAAAACAACTATGTTTTCCATGACGAAATACTTTACCATCCATCTTTATACCACTGTCCAGAATTTGTTGCCTAACGACCTTCTTGTAAGAATAAATTTGCAACTTTTTATTACATCAACAAAGTAATGAATCTGCATTCCTAAACAAGATATTGTTTACGCACGAGGCTACCTTTACGTGACATGGAGTATTCAACTGAAGAAATAACCACACCTGGGAACAAGAAAATCCTCATTTAGGGAAGTAAACACATTTCCAGCATGAACCTTCCATAAATATCTGGTGTTGCATTATTGCGAAGCCCGCATTAATGGTGACGCATATTTGAGATTCCTGCAAGAAAATTTGCCAGGCTTGTTTTGACCTTCCACTAGCAGTTAGACAAGACATGTGGTATATGCACGATGGTGCATTTGCCCACTTCTTCTTACTGCTGAGAAACTTCCTGAATGAACATTTTCCACATAGATGGATAGCTCGTGGCAGCGAATTTCCTTGGTCAGCTCGTAGCCCCGACCTTAACTCCTTAGACTCCTTTTGGGACCATTTGAAAGATTTGGTTTATAAAGAAGAATTTTTTATCCCACGAAGACCTTCTTCAAAAGATTAATGATATCGTTAATGTAATTCAGAACAAGGTAGGTACTTTATTTAAATTAAGACAATATTTAAATAGGGACATAAGAAAATGTATTCATGTTAATGGTGGACATTTCGCTCAGTTATTAAAGTAGTTTTCACTGTAATAATGTAAATTTGTTGTTCATTATTAAACTATTTATTTAAAATTTTTGTTGTAGTTAGTTTTAATGACTATTGTTGACCGTTATCATAAAAACAACGTGCATTGAAAGACTGAAGTTCGAATATCTAGAAAATTGGTCGGTTTATCGAAATTAATTAAAAGTGTACCGGATTTACTCAAAATTGTTTGGGGATTCATCTGTGTCATAAAGAAATGCAATAAATATATTTTCAAAAAAAGAGGGGTAACCACTGGGTCAAAAATTGTGACAAGATTTCGGAAAATAGAAATTTCCAAGGCATTTCGTGGAATTCCGGGCAATTTCAAGGTGTTTCCAAGAATTTCGCATTTGATAAAAATATTGTGTGAAACTTACTATTCAGTTGACAAAAGCCCCAACCTGCGTTGAATTGCACCCACAATATCTACCCATATATTCCTTATTATTAGCTTTTGTAACATTGTTTACTGTATTAGAAAGGTATTTTAAGCTAATATTATTAATACCTAAAAATATATAAAAACTTTTACATAAAAGGTGAACATTATTCAATTAGGTATTGTCATATTTAATTCATTGACAGTCTGTCACTTTTTGTCATTGTCGATATATAACTTCAAATAATTTAAATCTTTATAATAATTTTTATAGTTAGACATTTTATTCAATTTAAAGGAGGCCACCTGAAGAAGCAATCCTAAAAATGCAGAAATAGGTCAGATCTCATCTATTGTGGTTGAATTGTCGTGTTCCCACTGCCAAAAAGTGAAGTTAGATATTTATAGAGTGTTTCATTAAAGCAGGTTAGTAAATTAGATTAATTTTTTTAGATAATTATTGAATAAAGCTTTGTCTGTGGAATTGTTCATTAGCATACCTAGACGTTTGGTATCAGAGAACATACATGACTTCATTGATAGGAATTGTACGATATTCGATTTATATTAGCTTAAAATACCTTTCTAATACAGTAAAAAATGTTACAAAAGCTAATAATAAGGAATATATGGGTAGATATTATGGGTGTAATTCAACGTTGCTTGGGGCTTTTGTCCACATAGTAGTTAGTTTCACACGATATTATTAATACCTAAAAATATATAAAAAATAATAAAAATTTCCTCGTAAATTACTATACTTATATATGGCCTAAATTAAATTATCTTAGTCCAAAATTTTATAATTTGCGAGATACAGGATCTTGAAGTTTTAGTTTTTTCTCAATAACTTTATTATAAATAGTACTAAATACATAAAACTTGGTAGTGGTGAGTTTACTGACAAGAAATTGAAATATGGCCTCGAATTTGCTCAATTGTAGAGGACGCCATTTACAATACTTTACATGCATTTAAGTCGTTACATATTTTATGTGCAACGGTGTATTGATTTTTTAATCAATAATTTTTATTCATTGACGTTTTTGTCTTAAAGAAACGTCTTGAACAACCGTTTTAAGGTTTTATTTCATAAACATAAACCCATTGTCTTCTTTCATACTTTATTCAATTAAGTACTATCAAATTTTGGGCTAAGGTAGAAACATGTGGTAACATTTTGTCCAGATTATTTAAAGACAGTCTGAATTGGATGTACTGGCACCAAAAAGTTATGAGGATTTAAATGCATATGAAGTACAATAGGTGGAGCCTTCTACAATTGACAGCAAATACGTGAACATATTTCAATTTCTCGTGCTAGAAAATTCCTCTGTAGCAAGTTTGATGTATTTACTACAATTTATATGAAGTTATTGAGGAAACACTAAAATAAAATTGTAATTTCAACACCCTGTACCTCGGAACTTATAAAATTTTGAACTAGAGTAACTTCTGGAATCTGGAATTAAGGGGAAGGTAGCAAAAAGGCTATAGCACTTAGGCCCCATTGGGCCCCATTAGGAGATCAGTCCACCTGAGCCGCCAGCCAGCCTAATAAGGAGAAAAGGGTGGTGACGTTGTTCAGGGGGATCTCTCTAATGTAGGCCATAGAAGGCCATCGCTCTTCGCTCTCTCAACGCGGACTCTCTTATTGACGAGATAGCAGTGCACTCACAGAGTGCATGGAATATTGTCTCGTTTTCCTGTTCGCAACCCCTACAAAGAGGTGTATCACACTTCCTCATATAATAGAGGTGCTTTCTTAGCCAGCAATGTCCAGTTTGAATACCTGTCACTAGACGAAGATTTGTCCTAGACATAGCCAGGTACTTTTTGACTGTATCCTTGCAGGGGTACTCTAGGAACTCCTTAGCAAATTGACAGCCATTTGTTTCATCCCAACGTTTCATAAACTCTTTGTGGGTTAGAGTAACTTAATTTAGATCAACACATTTTGGCCCTCGGAGTATAAGGTAGCATGTTTGCCCAACCTTACAGACACCCTGTATACACTAATTTATAATAGTATATTAAACAACAAGGTTTGAAAACGACTTTTTGTACACGAGTGAGACATATTGGTGGACCGAGCCGAAGCGAGGTCCACAAGTCGAGCGAGTGTGCAAACAGAGACCACAAAAATCAAATTTTAATTTAAATCGTTTCTATTACTAAAATTGCCAACGCATTAACAAAAGAAAATAATATTTAATATTTATGGCAACATTTGAACATTCCTTCAAGGTTACCCTGGGAAAAGCAGTATTACCTTGTTTTCTGTAATAGAGAATATTTTTGGTGTCGTGTTTTTAGTGCAGTTTTTCAGCGTGCGGTCATTGTTTTCTTGTTGTATTTCAGTTCGTTGTTCTGGTTCTGTGGCAGCAGAAGGCACTGAAGACTCTATCTTTTTCGAAACTTCCATTTTATTTCTCAAACAGTCATCAACGTAGTCTTCGGCAACTATACTGGATTTCCACCCTCCATGGCGTTTGAGGGCAAGCAGATTTGAACCAGAATTGACTAAAATTGTGGCCGGCATAATTTGGGTGACAACATCAAACAAAAATCACAATCTGAAGAGGCGTGTGCAAAGATGACAACCGTGTGCAAAATGTTTAGCACATGACGTGTGTGCGTCAGAGCGTGTTTTCCGTGTGCAAAACCCCCTTTTGCAAGGCAGTCGTATAAAAAAAATTTTAAAACCGTTCCGATGTATTAATTCGACAAAAAATAATCTTTCTAAGATTGCTCAGAATTGTAACATTCTTGATAACAAAACTGATTATGACTCTAGTCACACCTTGTACAAGAAAAAAACTGTAAAAGAATTATTCAATGCCTGTGGAGAAGATGCGCAAGATTTCGCTTTACGGCAATGGCTGACACTCTCAGATTGACAAACAATGCGAAATTGACAGTTTCTTAGATGTAGTGATTTTTTTGCTGTGCACAATAATTAAATTATTAATTCTTGAGCTAACCCTCGATTTGCCCCACCCCCAGGTGCAGGGTGTCCGGTTTGAATGTTTACAAACTTTTAGAGAAACTAGTGGAGAGGGACAATTAATTCAGAAATTAGTGTAAAGGCAACAAAATGAAACAAACTACATTAAACTTTGAAAACAAACAGCATTCCACTAGTTCCAACCGTGATACGTGTCGCTAACATAATAATGTGAGCTAGAATCTGCGTTATTCGCGAAATGGAAACGCGAATAAGTATAATAACATCGATAATGACGCAAGGTGGACAGTATTGTTAGTCTTTACGGGTAAATTTACCTCTGGATGATGCGGAATTTTGCGCGATTTCTTGTGATTTCTCGAGATTTCAAGGGATTTCGGAGGATTTCACAAGATTTATGACAAGATATTTATAAGTGGTTACCCCCTCGGACAAAACACACTGTAAACAATGCCGTGTATCCTGTATATTGTATATTGAAAGTGAGCTTACGATATGATATAACCCTCAAAAGAACCTCCCTATATAGTCGAGGCAATGAACTAAAAAAGTTATAAAACTAGTTGTGGTGGACGGATCGGAATGCAGTTTTCTGCATTCTCTTACAAAAATTATTTGTAAAAAATGTGGCGACATTGAATTTCTGACAAATGGGAAATTGCATTGCTGCATTCAAAAAATGCATTATTTGAGAGGCCTCTTGGAAGATGTTCAAAACTTGGTAAATAAGTGTCAGATCTCGGACCAGATCGGGTACTTGGGGGTTTTCGAGGTCGCTGATCACGAATATGATGTTCAAATTGACCCCCTGAACACCTGGAGCTCAGGACCGCCGATGAACGTCATCTCCGTGGGACTCTCCCACAAATCACGCGGGAAAGAAGAGAAACTCGGCGCCCGGGGTTTTTTTGGGCCGCTGAATCCAAATCTGGCATCGGCGAACACCCCACGGGCACCTGGTGCTCCGGAACCTGGACGCGGACGTCATCTACGAGAATTTTCCTGAGAAGAGTACCAAAAACCACCCGAAAATCATAATAAGAGCGTTTTGTGGGGCGTTGCATCCAAATTTCACGTCGGAAACGGCCCCCCGAACATCTAGTGCACCAGAACCTGACCCTAAACGTCATCTCCGTGGCTTTTCGTGACAAAATCAAAAAAGGCGAACTGAAAATCGTTAAGGGTTTTTTTTTTTTTGGGGCGCTGAATCCGAATTTTACGTCGATGACGACCCCCCGAACCCCTGGTGCACTAGAACCTCACCCGGAACATCTTCTCCGAGGGATTTCCATACACGATCGAAAAAGACGAACCGAAAATCGTTATGGGGGGTTTTTTGGGTCGCTGAATCCAAATATGACATCAGCGAACACCCCACGGTGCCCCCGTACCCGGACGTGCACGTCATCTCCGAGAATTTGCCCACCAAGATCGCTAAAAATGACCCAAAAAATCATTACAGGCGCGTTTTTGGGCTGCTTACTTCAGACACCTGGTAAACCGCGGGACCTGGACCTGAACGTCGTCTCGGAGGGTTTTACAAACACGACCGCAACAAACTCACCAAAAACCGTCTCATAATTTGACACATTCATTGAATAGGATTTGAGTTCAATAAAAAGTTTTTAAACGCCAATTATATAAATATTAACTTTCTATTCCTTTTATTTCTCTCCTCCTCACATAATAAGAAGTAGAATCAACAATTCCACACGATGTCAAGATAAAAGTTCCAGTGCGCCAGGCGTTGGGAAGGTAGTTTTGGGCGTGAAATTTGGATTAAGCGGCCCAAAAACGCCCCTACAATGGTTTTTCGGTTGTTTTTGGCATCCTTCTCATGAAAATTCTCGGAGATGACGTGCACGTGGGGCCGATGTCATATTTGGATTCAGCGACCCAAAAAATAACGATTTTCGGTCCGTCTTTTTCGATTGTGTCTGGAAAAGCCACGGAGAAGATATTCAGGGTGAGTCTCCGGTGCACCAGGGGCTCGGAGGGTCGTTATCGACGTGAAAGTTGGATTTAGCACTCCAAAAACCCCCCCATAACGATTTTCGGTTCGCCTTTTTTGCTTATGTCAGGAAAAGCCACGGAGATGACGTTTAGGGTCAGGTTCTGGTGCACTAGGTGTTCAGGGGGTCGTTTCAGACGTGAAATTCGGATTCAACGCCCCACAAAACGCCCCTATTATGATTTTCGGGTGGTTCTTGGCACACTTCTCAAGAAAATTCTCGGAGATGACGTCCGCGTCCAGGTTCCGGCGCACCAGGTGCACGTGGGGTGTTCGCCGATGCCAGATTTGGATTCAGCAACCCAAAAAAACCCCGGGCGCCAAGTTTCTTTTCTTTCCCGCGTGATTTGTGGAAGAGTCCCACAGAGATGACGTTAATCGGCGGTCCTGAGCTCCAGGTGTTCAGGGGGTCGATTTGAACATCATATTCGTGATCAGCGACCTCGAAAACCTCCGAGTACCCGATCTGGGCCAGTTCTGACACTTATTTACCAAGTTCTGACATCTTCCAAGAGGCCTCTCAAATAATGCATTTTTTTAATGCATTTATGGCTGCAGCAATGCAATTCAGAAATTCAATGTCGCCACATTTTTTACAAATAATTCTTGGAAGAGAAGGCAGAAAACCGCATTCCGATCCGTCCACCACAACTAGTTTTAGAACTTTTGGACTTTTTACTAGTTTATTGCCTCGACTAATAACGAATTTCAAAATAGAGAAAAATCAGTTTGACAATTTTCGTTGCTACTGTAGAGTGTTTATTATTTACATTTAGACTTTTTCAACATAACTCGCACGGTATATTTTAATATCTAGAGTCTACATTCAGTCATTACGGACCACCCTGTATTGTTACAAATCTCAGCGTAGTTTGTGGTTCTGGAGCAAATGCATTCAACAATGACTTCCCCTACCTTCCCATTAACTTTATTACGTTTTATTTTTAAAGCGAACATTACCACCGTTGTGCTATCCGGGGTGTCTATTTTTTCCGAAACAGCTGCGCGGGCACATCTGATAAATTTAAGACACCTCAGCAATGGCAAGTGGCACAAAAACACGTGCTGCACATGTGATTCAGTAAAAGGACCGGGGATAAATTCACGACTACTCATTATTAAGGTGTTTAGACCAGATCAAAACGGAAATGCTTTCGAGGTAATCCAATGACTATTCCAGAATTTCCAGAAATAATGCTGTGCAACGGCTAAAAATAATTTAAATGAATTTTATTGCAAAGGAAACCACGTCCATTTTCTCTAAATATCGTGTAACTAACTTATTTTTTTATTATTTGTTTATTTATACTGCCAACAAAATAAATTAAATTATGGGAAATAATAAATGTGGTTTGGAAGGTCCTCCGAATTGCATGGACCAAATTTTAACAGGTACTAGAACTTTTTAAAATAAGAAAATAAGTTCATATAAATATGGGTCGGAAAATAGCTCGGTTTTCGAGATACAGGGTGTGAAAATTTTTGAAATATAACGTTTAAGGTAACAACAGAAAATATCACGATTTACTATCAACACGTATATGTATGGAAATGTCAAAATTTTTCTTTTCTATCGTTTAAAAGCCAACTACGTTTCAGGTCCAGTAGATTTTTAATGACATGGAATTTCACCAACAGTACCTTTTTATGTAAAAATAATTAGTTTTCATTTTTGCTATGAAGTTATCAAAAAATCATACACAAAAAAGTTTGGGTGTTTTTAAAAACATTAATCACTTTGTTTTACCCGCCTCTGCGTCCATTTCTTTTTGGATTTTCAAAAAGGGGGGATTATGTCAAATTTTATTAATTTATCTATAAGCATTTCGGAAATACTAATTAAAAACCATCATCAGCTAATCTTTCACATCCTGTATGTCGAAACAAAACATCTTACGATACATGTTCATATAAACTTTTCGTCTTAATTTGGGGTCTAGAAAATGCAGTTAAGTTTATGGTATTATTTGGGAATCACCTTGTACATCACTGCAACTCAAAGACAAGTAAAAATATTTTTTAATAATAATATCTACTTCTCATTCTAATCACGAGGATTAGCCCAGAAGTCGAAGACTTGGGCGGGAGAGGGGGCGGCATATTATAATTACGCAGGCCGCATTTGTACCCAGAAACGACTTACGTTGGTAGACCTTAACCACCATTCAGTGCAGGAATGAGGAAAACCTTATTAATTAGGGGTGATAGTCAAACGTCGACCAGCATCGATCTCTCACATTGACCCAAGCTAAGATTCTCCCACCTTACCATACCCGCAGAAAGGGTGCCAATCCTCTCTACGACTATAGCCGATAATAAAATTAATTATTAATAATATCGTATGAAAGAAACTACCCATTAAGCAAAAAGAACTCTGTAAGAAATGTTAAATAAGTTTCCTCACGATAAAACCTCGCTTGTGGCTTCTTGTGCGAAGCTTATTAACCTCTGACAGAAGTACAAATGTCAGCCATAGACCACATATTATATCATGACTCGTAAACATACCAAAATGCTATTAACACATAAGAATTTGAATAGGTAAAAGGTTACTTCTTGCATACATCACCCTTTACGATTTTAATATTTAGATAGCGATCGATAAATTATTAATTATGCTTTGTTAATTCTTATAGTAATAAATTTATACAGGGTGTCCGGAAATGATGAGCAGAAAATTCAAGGGATAATTCTAGACCGAAAATAAATGCTACCTCTTTCTATAACATTTTTTCCAAAACTGATTATTAACGGAGTTACAGGGTGTTAAGATTAAAATTTATTTGCAGTTTTTTTTGCAATACCTTTTGCCACACTCATAATATTTTGGCAAAATTTCGTATATGGGGATTTTTAAGGATAAGGATTATAAATTTGCCCACCGTTTTTTCGTATTTTGTATAGGGCGCCACATACGAGCCTTTATTTTGGTTTAAATGGTTCCAACTTTTTTGTGCTATACTTTATGCGATTTGTGACTGAATATTTTTATTCTCCTAACCTTTTGGCATACTTTATTTATTTCGATAAATCTAACCGTTTTCAAGAAAACCGCTAAAATAACATTGCTTGCACTCATCACATATGAGTATGAAATCATTTTAATTTATTTTCTACATTAAACATAGCATGCTTTGGAAACAAGCACTTAGTTGCCTTGGAAACAAGTTTGTGTAGAATTAGTTTCGACAGATAGTAATTTTTGTGAAAATTTGTTGTTACGCTGATGGTGGTTAATGATAAATAATACACAAATAACGTCCTCAATAAATAAAGAATAGTTTACTAACAAAATCATAAGGTTAAAATACATAAGTTACTAGAACAATACAAATATAAATTAAGCATTCAAATCAAAGGCTCAAAATAACGAAATGGAGTGGCGTGCCATCTTGAAACAGCCACATTGCATTTCTTAGTCCGAGTGGTACATCTTCCAATAGAATGGATAAGTGGTTTCTTTGAAAAATCCAAGTAAACTTCATCATTGAGTCTTTGTGGAAAGAAATGTGGCCCAATTAAGTAGTTCCCTGCAATACCGGCCCACACGTTGACGGAAAACTTATTTTGATAACCATGCTCTATTGATAAATTAGGATTCTTATCAGACCAAAAATGCTCATTGTGAAGGTTTATTAAGCCATCATGGCCAAATCCAGCTTCGTCCATGAAGGATATTACGAACAACATTTTGGTCACCATTAAGAAGTATTCTAATTGTATTGCATAAATTCACACGAGCAGCAGTATCACAGCATATAAGGCTTGCACCTTTTGGTACTGGTACGGATGAAGGTTTTGTTCGCGTATTGTTTCATGCAAGGAGCTCTTTGGAAGTCCTCCTGAATAGCAATTTTTCTTATACTTATATTGATTATTCTCTATCCAATACGAGCTTCTGCTGTTCTAATATTCCATTGTTGACCTACATCAATAATTCTAGTTTTCAATCCAAATTCTCCCAGTATTCGATGAATAGTACTGAACATTCGCGATAGGGGTAGGATTCTATTTGGAAATGCTCCGCGATACAAGCGTCGTGCTGCAAGAGCATTGCCAGCAGCTATACCGTACCTAATAATAATGCATGTCTCACAACTCCCAAGGCAACTAAGCGCTTGTTTCCAAAGTATGCTATGTTTAATGTAGAAAATAAATTAAAATAATTTCGTTTATCGAAACAAATAAAGTATATCTTTTTTATGTCAAAAGGTTAGAAGAACAAAAATATTCAGTCAAATTTCGCATGAAGTGTAGCACAAAAAAATTGGAACCATTCAAATCAAAATAAATGCTCGTATGTGGCGCCCTCTACAAAATGCGTGTTATCCAAACACCCTGTATATATATATTTTCCTGTTATTCACATTCCATTTTATAACGTTATGTAGTTACAGTAGATTACTTAGAAAACTCACTAGATAAAATTATGCTTACGCAAGTAGCACGTTTATATATAATATTCAGCTGGCGACTAGAGCCAAGAGATAATAGATTCGACATTCGTCGCGTTAGTTAGCATTGTAACTAATAGGCAATAAAGTGCTTTCTTCAGTACAACAAAAGCAACTGTTATTAAACGCTCCCGAAGGAACAAAATAACTGGCGCAGTCAACGGTGGATTTTGTGAATGTTATTCTAGTTAAAGAACTAAGTGAAAACCTGTGCGGTACCTTCATAGTTCCTAGAACTGCAATTTCCGAGTGAGAACTGTACGAGAGAAGAAGTTATTCTAGTGAAAGGATCAAGAGAGAACCTGTCTAAAAGCTGCTGCATTCTTCACGGTCCCTAGAACTGATTCCTCACGAAGAAGCACTTTCCAGGAAGACTTCACCGACGAAAACCTGTTCTCTACAACCAGGCTCTACTGTATTTTCAAAGTAAGTCCTTTCCTCAAGCCCTATAAAACAATTCTATTAACAAAAGTGAATCTATTGTCCTCATTAATTTTAATCATTAATTTTAATCAACATTTAATCAACACATTAGTAGCAAACTTGACATTACTCTGTTAGGAGTAGGCAGATTGAGGCCTAACAGAGTTAACTAAGCCAACGTTGAAATTACCTTTTTCAAAATTCAAAATTTTACCACCGTAATCAACATACTAGTAACAAACTTGACACTATTCTGTTAGGAGTAGGCAGATTGAGGCCTAACAAAGTTAAGTGAGCCAACGTTGAGATTACGTAATCCAAATTCGAAAACAATTTTTTTGAAAATTATTTCTTGAATCGAAAAAAAAACAAAATTTTCTATTCAAATTTTTTCTAGATGCCAAATATTTCATTAATTCGCCCGAGTCATTTTAGTCAAGAACTAGACGAACCAATCAGTACCCCTAGTAACTCTCAAAGAGAAAACGTAGATACCAGACCTACTTTGATTAATAATCCTCCTACTGAAAGAACTCTTGTGCGCATGTATATCGAAAATATCCCAAAATTTAGTGGTGAAAATCCTCAACTTTTACCAAAATTTATCCGTGCTGCTGATGAACTTTTTCGGCTTTTCCTTCAGAAAATCAAACATTTCTTTTATTCCTTTTTTCATCGGTAAAAGCTAGGTTAGTAGGACAAGCAGACTTAGCCATATCATGTCGCTTAGAACTAAATAGTTGGGATGCTTTGAAACAATTATTATCTGAATTATTTGAAGATGGTCATACTATTTCCTCATTGCAAAACAAATTAATCCACATTCAATCAGATGCAAAACTTACACCAAAACTTTTAGGACAACAGATTATGAGTATTTTAAGTAATTTAGTCGCGAAAGTCAACGAGCAGAACCGACCAATCGAAGAAAAGCAAGCCTAAGTAAACATCTATTCAGAGATGGCGTTAGAATGATACACGCGTTGTTTGCCTTTCAATTATAAACAGTTAATTAGATCTAGAAATATAAGAAACATTACTGAAGCAATACAGGTTATTATCGCAGAAGAACAATTCGACGAATCTTCCCGAAATCTAAATTTAAAATCACTTCCACAAAAAACCAAAATCAATATACCAAGACCAAATATAGATCCTCATCAAAATCAATACTACCAACCAACAACTTTCAAAGGCATCAACCATTTCAATCCAATTCTCAAAATTTTAATAGACCACAACAGCCAATTAGGCAACCATTTTATAATAATATAACCCCTACAAAGCAGACAGTACCTACCCCAATGTCTGGTGTATCCACCATACAATCCCAACAAAATAAACCATTCCAACAGCCCTTCAGGCCAAAAACGAATGACTGGCATACTAGAAATATTAATAAAGCAGGACAAAGTTTCCAAAATTTAAATTTAAACCATATTGAACACTCTGATCCAAAAACTGACGATACTGACGAATATTCTATGCAAAGTAATCCATATTATTATTATCCAGATCAAGAATACAATACTGAACAACCTGACCTGACATATTATGAAAACTCAGATGTAACACCTCATGATGTAAATCACTATACCGAAAATTATTATCCTGAAAATTCTTGCGAAAATTATAGTTCAGACCCTATTGACGAAAATTTTCCCAAAACAGCCTCAGCCAATATCCAGAGATGATTTTAGAATATAACTCTTTATCATTTTCATCCTCTTTACCATATATTCAAATTAGAGGAAAGCAAAATTCTACTTTAAAACTTTTAATTGACTGGAAAATCATTTTTCTGAATATCTCTATAACGATCCTGTACACATCAAGACATCTTTAGGAACTAAAGCCATAACGCAAAAAGCCAATATTCCTTATGCTCCAGAATTTAATTTAGAAGATACGAAGAATGTAATATCGTTTAATTTTCATGATTATTTCGATGGCGTAATTGGACTGTAAGATTTAATCAAAACTCAAGCTCACATAGATTTTTCAAAAAATATCCTAACCGGATCTAGTTTCCAACTTCCCATATTTTTTCATAGACCCGAAACTGTTTTAACCAGCCATTACTTAGAACCTCACCAAGGTAAATTAGTCAAAATTCCCATTGAACAAAATTATCCCGATGATACAGAAATTATTATCGAAGAACATCAATTTCAGGACAAGAAGGTCATAATTCCAGATACTGTTTCAAAAATTAAAAACGGTCAATGTATAGTCGAAATCCAAAATTTTGAAGACTCCCCACAAACCATTGAATTTAAAGATCCATTCTCAGCTGAACCAACTTCTAATTATTTTCTTCCAAAAGAGAAAGATGTTTTAAAAATTCCTACTGAAAACAACACTAAACCCGATTTAAATTCTCAAGAAAAACATTCCCTTTTTAAAACGCTTGCCAATTTTCCCTCCATTATTCATCAAGAAGACGATAAATTAACCTTCACAAGCAAAATTAAACGTAACATAAAAACAGTAGATGAAAAACCGATATATAAAAAATCCTACCGATACCCCTATAAACGGCAAGTTCAAAAGAAACTATCCCGCATAAAAACTGAAGACCTTAATGCCCTAGAAGACACGCAGTCAATGATTGTTAACATTCCAGACGATTTAGATGACGTAGACGTCGATGATCTACTAAACCAAAGTTCCACCCCTGATCCTCAAATATTAGAAGAATTAGCCCAAAATTTACCAGACAATCAAACAGTCCATTCCTCTTATGAAGAACTTGTCTTCACTATTGCTATCACAGAAAAACCAATAAATAATTATAAAAATCAATTACGAGTCACTGAAAGCCCAAATATAAAAGTAAATGACTCTTCCTTTCAATTTTTGTTCAATAAATACCGAGTAAATGAAATCAATTTAAAGACTACTAGTTCAGATAATGAAACCTTTAGCTTTATAAAACCCTTCCTCAATCTAAACGAATTAAATTGTTTCTACTTCCAAAATTCAAATACAGAAAGAAAAATTACTAACATCTTAAAATCGTCATTTTCTACCACAATATCTAAGAACTTTATCATCTCTCACATAAAATTGGAAGATGTCACCGACATCAGAAAACAAAGAAAAATTATACATTACCATCATCAAGGTAAACAAATACACCGTGGCTTTAACCAAACGATAGCCTCTATTAAAAGGTTTATATTATTGGCCATTATTAGACAATGATGTAAAGAATTTCATCAACGAGTGTGTCCCATGTCAATCAGCAAAATACGAAAGGAACCCAGTAAAAATCAAATTCCAACTAAGTCCAACACCTTTAAAACCGTTGCAGAAACATTGTTATTCATGAAGCTAAAGAGAACCAAATGTCTCCTCCAAATTCTCCACCTCAACCTCTTCCATCTGTAATAGCACACCCTATAGTTACTAGGCAAGAACCAGACAAAACATTCAGACATACTCGAACTTTAGAAATAAACCCTAATAAAGACGAACCATCTCAGTTAACCCCTCGATGTTTCGAAAATCGATATACTACAGTGAAACGTTCTGTTTCAGATGTACCTTCTATTACTGTACATCGTTATCCTACCAGAAATCTACCCCTTCTAAGTAGAAGAAATAAAAACACCTCTATTACCAATACTTCTCTACAATAGTAAAAGAAGAAGTAATTTCTACTCCAGAATCGAATTTGCCATCTCAAACCATTATATTGCCACAACCAAAATATTCAAACTCTTCAATGGATATCTCCAACAAATATCTTCTGTATCTAGAAGACATCCAAAGATCAATCTCTGAACTACCCGAAGTTTATATTCAACACTTTCACCCTAATGAGTACAATAACCTATGGATTTAGTTCACCCTAGGAGTTATAATACTCATTTTACTCCTATGTATGTTCCATGTGAAGATATGCCCACATTGCAATCCCTATAAGAGGATATTCTCAAGAATCACCCCCAGGAGGACCACAAGGAAGAAGTCAACGGATAATCCAAGGTCTTCCTCACCAGAACTTGACGCCTCGAGGTCCAACAACCCTGGACCTACCCCAAGGCTCCAACTTCCGAGGAATCCCTTCTAAGGAGGGAGGTGTTATCCAAACACTCTGTATATATATTTTCCTGTTATTCACATTCCATTTTATAACGTTATGTAGTTACAGTAGATTACTTAGAAAACTCACTAGATAAAATTATGCTTACGCAAGTAGCACGTTTATATATAATATTCAGCTGGCGACTAGAGCCAAGAGGTAATAGATTCGACATTCGTCGCGTTAGTTAGCATTGTAACTAATAGGCAATAAAGTGCTTTCTTCAGTACAACAGAAACAACTGTTATTAAACGCTCCCTAAGGAACCAAATAACTTGCGAAAAAGCGGTGTGCAAATTTATAATCCTCGTCCAGAAAAACCTCCATATACGAAATTTGGTCAAAATATTATGAATGTGGTAAAAGGTGTAGTAAAAAAACTGCAAATAAAATTTGACTTTAGCGCCCTGTAACTTCGTTAATAATCAGTTTTGGAAAAAATGTTATAGAAAGAGGTAGCATTTATTTTCGATCTAGAATTATCCTCTGAATTTTTTGCTCATCATTTCCGGACACCCTGTATAATACTCTTTTTTGTGATGTAAAATGTATGAAACCTCGTAGTGTAAACTTTAATTCTTAGTTATAAATCTGCAATCAGTAATGTTAATGCATTTTAGTACTAATATTAGCTAGTCAGTGGGTGCATAAGATATCACATAGTATCTTGAAAGTAACTGCACACTACTTCTGCACAATGTCTTAAACTTTATTTTTCTACAGGTTGAATATTACAAGCAAAAAATATTTACCTAAAAATAACTGTATAGATTCATACGACACCATTTGGAAATTTCAATATTGTTGGAGTTTTTTATATTAATCAATTTGTTCCTTAATTACTTTTGGACCACACTGCTGTACTATGCGTGAAACAATCTAACCTATCGATTACGCAATTATATTAATTTTTATATTTCGCGCTCCTTGATCCGATATCTGGTCATAATAGGTATATTAACAAATAATAAAGTCTAAAAGTTTTTAAATGTCTGACCTGACAAATATGTATACCTGACATGAATCAAATGACGCATAGCAGTTCGGTTTAAAATAACGTTTTGAAAGTATTAGCGACTGCTCTGCTAAGTAAATTAACTACTTGGCAAATTATTATTTATTTATAAGCAGAACAAATTCTTGTCTTTAGTAATCATAAAAAACATATAGAAGAGGTCTGCTTTGTATTGTGAAGAAGATATCTAACTGTAGTTTTTCAAATATCAAAAAACATCTCATAGGAACTCTAGTTTTAGCATAACTTTATATATTAAATATCGTAAGATAAAGTATTAAAGAAATTTTATACAAGTTGCATAATAGTTATTTATGCAACAAGTACAAAAAGTAAGTGTTTATTGCACGCGACGTGAAATTCTCCAACGAGGGCGTCAGGCCGAGTAGGACAACACGTAGAGTGCAATAAGCACTTTTTGTACGAGTTGCATACAATATTTTTTCTACGTTCATGCAAAAAACCGAAAAATGTTTTATTTAGATGACACTAAGTCTAGGAAAATATGACGTAGATTTGAACGTTTATGTCAGCCACGATGACAAAACTGTAGTAGGATGACAGATGAATGCAATTATCATTTTATTGCACTAGTGCAATAAAGAACCACTATTTTTTTACTGTTTTAGAAAGGCATTTTAAGCTAATATAAATCAAATCTCCTACAATTCCTATCAATGAAGTCATATGTATGTTCTCTGATACCAAACATCTAGGTATGCTAATGAAAAATTCTGATTTTTATAATAATTTTTATAGTTAGATATTTGATTCAACTTAAAGGAGACCACCTGAAGAAGCAATCCTAAAAATGCAGAAATAGGTCAGATCTCATCTATTGTGGTTGAATTTGTCGTGTTCCCACTGCCAAAAAAGTGAAGTTAGATATTTATAGAGTGAGTAAATTAGATTATTTTCTGTAGATAATTATTGAATAGAGCTTTGTCTGTGGAATTGTTCATTAGCATACCTAGATGTTTGATATCAGAGAACATACATATGACTTCATTGATAGGAATTGGAGATTTGATTTATATTAGCTTAAAATACCTTTCTAAAACAGTAAAAAAAATGTTACAAAAGCTTAATAAGGAATATATGGGTAGAATTGTGGGTGTAATTCAACGCAGGTTGGGGCTTTTGTCCACTGAGTAGTTAGTTTCACACAATATTATTAATACCTAAAAATATATAAAAGAACCACTATTTCCACTAAATGTAGTTCAATAAAGTTTTGTTTTTTGCATGAACGTAGAAAATATACATATAAGTTAATACATTTAGAGATTAATTTTTATTTTAGATATTTATTGAATCCAATCTTCCTCTATCGAATTTTTTACAAACATACCTAGATATTTGGTATCAAAGAACATACATATGACCTCATTAATAGAAATTGTAGGAAAATTGATTTATATTAGATTAAATGCCTTTACAATCTAGTTAAAACGTTTATTTCTGATTTTAGAATTGTTTCATCATTGGTTTACCTGTCTTTAGTATTCTATATACTGACACTTAGCACGCGTTTAGTTTGTTTTATAAATAAGTAGTAAGAACAAATAGGAAAGGTGCAATCGCGAGAGCTTTATTATCGGAATAACCAGAAATCAGACCAGGTGCTCGACTAGAACGAATTGGTGCAGGACAAGAATAGACCTCATTTTTAATTTAAAATGGCAGTTGTTACATATATTGCCTCCTGTCAGAGTAAATATTCCAGTGCCAGTTAGTCGTTTAAACTTTCTAATTAAGTGAACAATTTGAAATTAAGCAACACTTAATTATCTAGTATTTGTATTTAGTGCGACCATCTCAATATCTAAATACAAGAAATCATATGAAATATGATGTATATTATTCTACAGTTGTAAATAGAATAAAATATTGGAACGAATGATGAACATTTGTATATACCTACATATTTGTTTTAAATGGAAATGTGGAATTATTTATTTTTGTATTTCTTTAGTATAGCACAAAATTCCACATGAAATTGCAATATTTACGGTAATTTGAAAATGCCCCACTCTAGGGCAGGGGGAGTAGTAGCAGTATGAGGAAGGAGAAGTAATAGTAGGAGGAATATTAGTAGTAGCCATGCGTCCGGATAAAGCCGGACATGTTCTCCTTTTTAAGGCTTTTAAAAATAATATCAATCCGAAATCATGGATCATCTGAAAAATATTGTTCTCAAGCATCACCTGACCCCGAAACAGAACGCCGATGAAAATAAAAGTCTAAATCTAATTATATTTTGACTTTAATATTTTATAATATTATGTTTTATTTTTATTATTTCTCATTCTTTATGTTTGATATTACAAATATTATACATAAATTCAAAGTTAATAATTATTAATTCATTTATATAACTTTATAAAGTTTTTGTGTTTTGTTAACGCAATATAGCAGTGCAATATTTTTAAGGATACTTGTGTTTACAAGTATAGGTATTTTATGTTACTAAATAAAGTAAAATAAAATGTTCGAAAAATGTTCTCCTTTTCTATTGAAAATCGTTTTTTGTTACAATTGTCATACTTTACATGTTTCACAACCGGTAACCCTAGAGGAGGTGTAATAGAAGGAGGAGTAGTAGGAAGACAAGAAGGCAGAGACAGAACAGGAGGAGTAGAAAAAGGATTATTAGTAGAAGCAGGGGAAAGAGCACTTCTTAGTAGTAGCAGCAACAGCAGCAGCAGTAGCAGGAGCATCTAGCAACAGTAGTAGTAGTAGTAGCAACAGCTGTAGAATAACAAGAACAATAATCAGTACCAGGACGAGTATTAAGAACCAGAACAATAAAAAGAACGAAAGGGAGAACATGAACAAGAAATCAAAGACAAGAAAACAAGGACAATAAAAAACAACTAATGGTAATGGCAGTAGGAATAGCAGTAGTAGTAGTAGTTCTTCTACCCTGCTATCTCCTCTAATTTCCAAAATACCCGGACTTACCTAGTGATACATTATATGTGTATTAATTTTTCCCAAGCCCTAATCTTTGCAACTGGTGCATCCAATACTGCTAAACGTTTCACCGTTCTTCACTATCAACATCTTCAGTTATGGCTTCATAAAAGCTTTAGATTCACAAAGTTACACAGCGTACAACGGAACGTCTCAGAAGGTTACCACTATCTGAGGAGATATTTTCACTGTACTAGCCTTCGGATCAACAGTAAAAACCGAAACCAGTATATAAGTGAGCGCAGGGGTTTTAATAATAGGTTCATCCCTTCATAACTAAGTCCGAGACAACAAGGGCAGGTTAAAGACTGCTAGGGAGTGTATAGTACTTCCTACTCCTTCAAAAATCTAGTTTGACTAATAGCAGGAGGCATCGAAGCTTTAATATCATTATCACTTAAGAGCTTAAGAGTTTTAGCGCCCCTTTCCTTCATAGCTAAATCCGAGAATAACAAGGGCAGGTTAAAGATTCCTAGGGAGTGTACTAATTCCGGCAACCTAAGTAAAATAATCTAGTTTGTCTAACAGCAGAGGCCGTCGAACCTTTAAAATTCACTTACCTAATATGTTTTTGGCGTCCCTAATGTGGGGTTCGCGTTCTGGACTCATTTCAACCTACCAATCGCACGACCCTGATGTTGCTACTTTTATTTCATTTAAATCAATGATTTAAATTTATAAATTTGCATAATTCATCATATAACTCTGCAGCGGAAGTTTCAATATCTGTATGTATAACATTTAAAAATAGGACATGAAGGCACTCTACTGATATTATTGGAAAAATATGTAGAAATTAGATAGGTCTGGAATCAAATTCCTAATGAAGATTTAAATATATCTGAAAAAAGATTGACAAGTCGATGAACCGTTCCACATGTTTGTGACATAAATTCATTGGATGGAACTTATCATAGTTGAAAGTAAGAAAAGATATATTTAAGTTATTCAGAAATTTAAAAAAAATTCAGTAATGAAAAATATAAAAAATGTAGGGGGTAGTTCATCTGTATTTATGTCCCTTTAAACCTATTACAGTGTCTATTCGAATATGGGAGGAAGGGGGAGAGGAAGATCATTTTCCGAATAGACGTACAGGGTCGAAATTCTTACAGAATAACAAAATATTCCTAAAAATTTCCAGTTTTGAAGCTGTTCGATCAAGTATTACTATCGGTACACTGGCCCTCCAAAATGCCATGCGCAAGGAGAATAAATAAGTGAACTGTCGTAGTCGAAAACCACAAGGAAGTCTTAAGGAAGAAAAAGAAATGTGCATTTTCTTTTTCCTTTCATATTTTTTTATTTTTAATGAAACTGTTATACAGTTTGGTACTATACAGAGTGACTTGCAAGTCGTTACAATAATTTTAGTAGTTGATAGAATACTTGATTTTGGGTCGATTGAAAAAACATACCTATATATCAAGCGTTACAAAATTTCTGATGATTAATTTTTTATAATTTAACCGTGCATTTCTACAATTATTGAAGTGCAGAAGAAAAACAAACTTTTTTATAACAAAGATTTCCATACTTTTTTATTAGGAATGAATGGATTATTTAACCAATAAAATTCAAAGTGGCTTCGTTACTTACCTAGAACTTCATAAACATATTTTGTAAAAGCGAAGAGGCAAATTTAAACGTGGATTTTATTTAAAGCTTTGTGTATTTGTGTATAGGTTTATTCAGATATTATTAAACACTTAAGTATAGAAACATTTGTTATAAAAAGGTTTGTTTTTCTTCTATACTTCAATAACTGTAAAAAAGCACGGTTAAATTAAAAAGTACCTATAAAAAATTAATTATCGCAAATATTGGTATATAGGTACGCTTGTTTCAATTGACGTATTCTATCACCTGCTAAAATTATTGTAAAGACACCCTTACAACCTATACAGGATGTTTGCCAAATGTCTATAGGATGTTCCGTCAAAAAATATTCGCGTTTTTCTTATTACCTACTAACACTGTGTAGAACCGACTTTTCATATCTACTCCGAAAAAACTGTCCGATGTTTTTATCACCTGGAAAATGTGAATTTTGAATTTATATCATGATAGACCGAGAGGTGAAAATGTTGGCTAAAAAGTGTACACTTAAATCTTTCTTTTTTACATAAATCCTGTAATTCCTTTTAAAATTTTTAAGAATCCTTACTAGCCTTGCACGGTCTGTGCATAAATCCTCCTATATATTATCATTCTTCTAGGAATTTTTCATACATCATGAAAAAAGGTGAATTTAACCATGTATAACACATGCATGTTTGCACATTTTTTTCTACCTCTTATATTGTGTGCAATACAAGGTTTTTATTACTCTGCTTAAGCAAAGATACATTATATTTCTATTTTAGACTTAGAAAATTTTGTGCATCACCGTTTTTAATTGTTCATTGATTTGACTGCAGAGTCATCTGTTAGACTGTAAGAAATTGAGATGAATAGAGAAACAGATGATTATAACTTACTACAATTTATCACCACTAGGTATCGCTGAATAACAATGCCATAAAGGTTGCTGTCTATAGACAACCAACAATACACGTCTATTTCATAATTATTACATGGTTCACTATGATTTATAAATTTCTCATTCCAAATTCACTTTTTACACTTGTTACATACATACAATATGTATGTGTATACTCGTATATACTGCATAATTCGTGGAACAGAAAATTTGTCTCAAATTTATAAATTATCTTTGGCATTTCGATTATTGAGAGAGAGACAATGCTGTTGGTTATATATATATTATGAAAATTTTAAGTATGTATATTCTCAAATTATAGATTTCAGATGAATTTGATATAAAATATTTATTCCATTCCATAAATTTGTACTTAAAGAGAATAGACTTTCGTATTTCTTTTCTTTCTTTCTTCTCTATTTCTTCTTTGTTTTGACAACTTATTTATTTTGAAAATCTGACTTTGTTAATTTTCATGTCCGCTGTATTACCTTTTTAAAGGAACCCACTTATATCAGAAACACCCTATATCCAGGGTGTTTAGTAACTGGACAACAAAAATTAAATGACATATCAAATTTTCGACATAAAACAATAAATAACAGGTGTTTCAGATCAGAGTAAATTTTAAAAATACTCAGTTAAAAGATACTTTGGATCTTTCGGTAGACCTCCGTTATCTGAGGAGCGGTTCCAACCGTAAGTCATAATACCAACAGGACCCAAAATCAAGATTGGGCGGGTCGTACTAATAGCGGGTCCGTCCCCACAGAGTTTAATATAACAGGATAAACAAATAAGCTACTTCTAGGAATATGTGCAATAATTATTCTGTTACTGACAGCGACCAATACCTAGGTCAGGACTACTAATTGTTTTAAGTGACCCCCTTAAATAAAAATCTAGAGTGTTAAGGTCCCAAAACCTTCGCCTGTTCCTATCTATCTATTATTGTTGAAAACTAGTTGTCAAACAATAAATAAATAAATTTTTATTTTCAAAGCAGTTGTCAGTTTTATAATTTTTTAAAATATTTCTTAAATTAAGTCCAATCTGAAAATAAGTTATTTTGTTTTATGTTTAGAATTGGTTTTTACATAATACGTATTTTCGCGGAGACATCCGAAAACATTCAGACCATAAACTGAATACGTTAGGGATTTTATCAATGCTCCAGGGTTTCTTTGAATTAGTTTCAGATGTTTTAACTCCCCGACACATCTATGGACGTTTTCACTTTGTTTCGTTAAAAAATTAAGTTAAGAGTTCTATGGTCTCATTGTATCTTTTGACACATTAGGGATTCATTCTAACTCTCCCAAATCATCATTGGAAATTGTCATTTGAAATTTAATGCATCCATCTAAAAGTATTTAAACTTCAATTTTGAATAGTTTTATTGCTATACAGAAAATGTTACAACATACTATGATTTGGTTTGGTTATGCTGTTACCAAACTCCTTTATATTGGTTTTTACAAAATATGAATGAACTCATCAAGATATTCTAGATTAATTTCTTCTTCTAATACAGCATCAAAAGAAACCGTACTGTCAACCATGAAGTCACTATCAAGTCGTCTATGCGTTTCGTGGGTGATACTATTTGTACCAGTAACCTCATTTTTTATCTAGAACGCTCTAAATCACTCTGGAATGTTCCAGATATAGTTTTAATAACGTTATTAAATGAGAAAATACTCTAGTCCAAGTATCAGAAAATTGTAGGTATTCCAATCAGAATATCATGATGAAGAAACAAACCCATTGTGTTCCGGCATAAATTCTGTGAAAGTGTTTATATTTACATTAGCAAATTCAGTGCGCGTATCTTCGAATTCTATTAGCATTGATTTTACCTACTCAATTATATTTTAATGGTTGTACTGGATCGAACTTACCCTATTGTTTCTCTATCGTCTAGCCAGATGGTACTTGAAATATGTATACTTATCTGTTTGAAATATATGGGAAGAAAATATAATTGCAAAGCTTTTATTTAATAACACTTATCACCTTCTAAGAGTACAAAATTTGTAATAAATAGTTACAAACACAATTTAAACATATACATAGTGTGATGCTTAAGTATTGATAAAATTAATCTCGTGATTAATTTTTCCAATTCGAATCAAAACCTGCTGCTGTATCCGAATCCGAGTCATTACAATTGAGAGTGTTGAAATTCTTTGTTGGGGTTTTGGGTGTAGACGGCGTACTGTTACGTCCAGATTCGTAAGTCCTTTTTGGTTTCTTTTTTGAAACGTAGCCTTTTGGTGCTGCCATATCTTCCTGAAAAATGAATTTAAAGTTAAAGATCAGTACACAGAGTGTTTCTGCAATACATGCTTAGTAATTCATTCAAATGTTTATTGAAGAACGTGAATATAAATAATCTTATTTCAGCAGTCTAAAGTCTCTGATGTTCCAAAAAATTAATTAAGAATTATTTCGCGGAACATAGGCTGATCTTGCAACACCCCCCCCAAGTTCAGTGTATGCCAGGACGACAATGCGGAACTGTTTCGCGTTGTTTTCTTTCATAAACATGATTTAGCAGATAGGTATGGTATTCATATACAGGGTGATCCGTAAATAATGGTCCATAGATAGATGCTACATTTTTTACTTCAAAATATTACGATTGGAGCCAATATGCCTTAATAAAATGACAATAAAAAAGATACAGGATGTCTAAGTTGAAATTTAATTTTCATAATTATAACGTTTTTGAATGCACGAACTTAAAAATTTGAGAGTAGATGTTTCTGGATACGAGAAATCATAGTCTGTTATCTATTTCGATGTATATTGTAAAATTTTTTAAACCTACATTATCTTCTTGAAAAAAGGTATACTTAGTAGCCCTAGAAAGTAACCATTTCCGAGAAAATCGCATTTCAACAACTGAAGCGCTGACGACATAAATTTTGACAATTAAACATTACTCTTCTGAACATTTGTTTGAAAGTCGATTTAAAGAAATTGAATTTTTGAGAAATAGGTAATACAGTAGACTATAACGAAAATTTGGAAATGGCTTCTTGTTTGGACCTTACCTTCTCTGATGAATGTAACGATCTTGAGCAGTTTTTTGACCAGAAATGAGAGAGAGAGCGAGGGCTTTTCTTAGCACAATAATGAATAGCTTTTTCACGTGTATACGGTTCACGTACTCTATTACTAGTCTCTCATCGCGCACTAGTTAGTCAGATCTGTGCGCGAAGGTCCGTTTTTTTCCCATTTTCAAAAAAGGACCGCGAAAATATTTAGAACAATGTGAAGAAAAAAGAAAAAACACAACATTATTTACAATAGTTATTACTCTAATAGAAAAAAAAGAAACGAATTATGAAATTAATTAAAAGAATTACACTAAATATAAATTTACAGGGTGAAGTCGGAACAACATTAAAATACAAATTATCAAATTTTATTTAAAAACCGTTTGAAGTCAAAATCTAATTAAACGAAACTCGATTTGATCATGAGTACAACAAGTAAAAAGACAAATATGCTACTCCCAAATTTTCAAATTCATGTCTCTATGGATAATTACTACGGATCACCCCGTATAAGGAGTGCGTATCCCTATAACTGTTGATATTGAGTATGTGGGACTGCTTAGTATATTGTCTTCTATTTATCTCATCTCAAACTGCGTATTCTATACCTTCCGAAATATTAGTGCGCTTTGTTATGCCAAAAGTGTCGAATAGACCTACAGGGCGGTGTTAAGGAACGCGAACATATATCCGAATCGGACAGATGGCACGGAATGGAAAAATACATGCAATCATATGGTATCAAGCACATTCATGCGGACGCGACTTTCACCATTTTAAAAATTTGTCGAGATTCCAAAAGTTACAATTAAAATGCGTCCGCTGTCCTCCATGCGTGTCGTGCGTGCCGATGCCGATAAATGTGCGATACAGGTTGGAACTTATACCGGATAGTTCTTCTTTCAAAATCGCAATAAATTCTATCTCCGAGGAACTCATGATTGACAGTACTAAGCTAAATTCTTCGAATCGATTTCAATGTATGTGCGCTGATGGGAAATAAAATTCCAAAGATGCCGTGCGTCCGTTCCGTGAAGTCCGTCCGATTTCAGCATCTGTGCGTGTTCCTTTAGACTCCGCGTCAGCATTTACAGCATTGGTTCTCACACTTGTTTGTCTTATAGACCACGTGCCAATTTTTTCTGTTTTGAAAATTAAATGTGTGAAGTTAAAATAATTGTTTAGTATGAGTAGTTAATAATAATTATTAAATCGTTTGATAAGTATATGTAGATATAAGAAAATAATATCATAAATTTCAATAACGAAAGTATAACAATTAGTATTAAAAGACAAAACAATTCAATTTTTTGTTTGACCTGTCGACGGAGAATGATCCCATTATCGATCTCGAATTTTACCATGATTAAAGCATGAAGTCATAAAGTTTCCCAAATCTAGTTCCAGATCTACATCATATTTCATAAGCATTTATGTCTCTAAAAAATTTTAAATTTTATTTTGATAGGTAATTTATATGTCTATTATAGATAGTTCATAATAATTATTTAAATACATACATACTATTTATGCTATGTGAATTATTCCATTTATTGAAAGCCAAAATTTCTGTCACGACCTGCTTAAATAGGACCCCTATTTACATCTTATGCATCTTCACTTTTTGTTTTCGCTGACATGGACCCCTTGCAGTTCGGAGTCGACCCCTAGGGGTCGATATAGACCATTTTGGGAATCATTGATTTACAGAATAAAACAATATAAATAAGCATGGTTAATTCTCACAAAACTGTTAGATATCCCCATCCATATTTTAACAAAATCATATCTAATGCATAAAGAATCAAACATGGATCTAAGCAATATTGTATATGGTGATTATCATCCTTATGATAATCGAGAATCATTTGACGGATTCTCAACCTAGCAGCTGGCAAGGAATAAAATAAGCTATTGAATATCACGGTGACTCAAAATTAGTCCAAATGTTCGCAAGAGGAGTGTCAGGTTAAGTGATATAATTATTTAAATATGAGTTGTCGTTTGTATGCGAATCATTACTCCCAAATAGAACAACTGAATCCTAGAAGAGTGGATGGTGGATTAAATATGATTTCATCTTTTTGTGCTTCACGTACGGATAAGTGAAATGATTAAATTTTATTTAATCCGTCATCATAAATATCCCACCTTCGTCTTTATATTTTTTCATTATTTATTTATATCTTGGTGAAAACGATCATCTTGCTCTTATACTATAATCGCCTATAGTTTCTGTAAAGTAGTCTAGGTGAGCATCAACGAAATGTAATTTCAAAACGCATCAAACACTTTTACCTTTGACATGTTTTTATAATATCTGTCCGTACACTTCATTTCAAGTAGGAGCATTAACATTTTTGGAGAATTGGGAGAATTTACAGAAATACATGCTGATTTATTTAAATCTATAGCTGGTAAGTTAGGCTTAACTGATATTAAATATTCTTCTTTAAATCAATGGTTTGGTACATATTATTTTGGGTTAAATATCCAAACTTGTATCTAGTGAGGTATAAAAAAAAGTCTTGAAAAACAGAATAAGGTATAGGAAAGAGGGAGATTATGTTATTATTCAATCAAGTTTTTGGCTGTATTGATACTGTTGAGTCTCAGTAATTTTCCAGAATAGATGTTATTCCTTATTATTACTTAACCACTTGCACTGAACAAATTGTACTTAGGAGTTACGAGAAAAAAGTGGCCCCTAAGTTTACTAAAACCATAATTTCTAATAAATTAGTCCGAGTGAATCTCAACTAAATGTTATAAATAACCAATTAGTTTTTAATGTCACAACAACGCTCGGTAACTAACATGAAAAAATGATAAGGTCTACAACTTGGTAACTGCCCTTTTAACAGGCTTGACTAATTACTTATTCAACGACTGTATCATGATTATTTTCAACATTTGGATATTGAAAATTCTAACGGTATAAACAAAAACACATGTCGAAATATTTCGGTTGTCTAGAGAAGTTCAGTCTTCCCTCCCAATTCATTATTTATTTTTAAAATTTTTCAGTTACTTTTACCAATTCACTAAACACTGAGAAGTGATGCGTCAAATCTGGTATAGTGTTCAGTGCGTCAAAATGGGCATTAGAATAAATAAAATTGTTCGAAATACAATACCTCTTTGAAATTAATTTTTGTATTTTTTTTAATTTTAAAAGAATTGCCATTTTTATTTAAAATTACTAATATTACTAATATTTCATTATTTTCGATTTGAATTGACGCTGTATGAAAAATAAGAAAGTTGAATTACCAGCACCTTCTATAAACAAAAAATGAAGATTATTTGCAAAATTCTCATCGCAGAAAATATTGGCAAAATATATTTTTTAAATATTTCCAAAATTAGAATTATATTTTTATTTGACACCCTTTACTTAAAAGAAACAATATTTGATCAAGTATGTTTCAATAATACCTGACCTCAAGACCTCTTTAAAATGTGTGCCACTCTTGAGACAACACTCTATATAATACTAAATAAAAATCAATAATCTAGAAAATCAAGTCAAGCAGTGAATCCCTGTCAATGCGTAAAATAAGAACAAATTGTAAGGATACTATACAAGGTGATTCACAACTAATCCGAAAAATGTCAGTATTGTAAAAGACATGTTTGAAAAATCCTTATACAGGGTGAGTCAGTCATAATGTTACTAATTTTAAGAGGAGATAGGGAATAATGAGTATAATACGAATACGCGATTAAAAAAAATCTAAATGCATATTTACGCCGAAAAAAATATTTCCAAATCATTATTTAAACCCCCTTTTCAAACTGTCACTGACCGCTCACAGTTCAACTCGATGTCGACCTGATCCAATGTTGCCAAGTTCAAATATTTTTCTAGTACCTACTTACCTAGGTTCTAGACATCACAAATAAATGGATGTACTGACTATTTTAGAATATCATTTTTTCTTGCTCAGCCAATAATAATTTAAAATGTCAATATCCAATGAAATCAAATTATTCTATTAAAAATTGCAAGAACCTGGTCCACTCAGGTTTTCCGTTAGAAAATACGGTCCAATCAAACGATACCCGTACACTCCTGCCCATACGTTAACAACAAATCGCCTCTGAAAGCTAAACCGACAAGTAGCGTGTGGATTTTCATTTGAGCAAATGTAGCTGTTATGACTGAAATTAGCTTAGTTACATTGAAATCACAAAACTTCAACGTATCTAATAATAAACCGAGTAATAAATCATTTACATACATTACATGAAAAACCTATACTCAATGGGTAAATTATTAAGAGAAGCTGAAAAGTGTTTCGTGTTTAAATTACTAAGTAATAAAAAACCATCGTATTGTCGACAGAAAACTGTCCAAGACCGAAATGGCACGCCTCTGATCTGATGCTCAAAAAAGTTAATCTTGACCTACCATATTATTAGGTCAATAACTTAGTTACCTAGTTTTTGTACTGTTATTTAACAACAAGGAGTAAAACTATTTTTTTTTTAAATCTAGATACATGAATGAATTTTCCTTAAATGTTGATATATTTGTTAATAAAAACAAATGTAGATAATAAATAAATGTTTTCGAATGTTAGGTTATTACAGTTTAATAATTTTGATATTACGTTTTCACTACGTTTTACAAATAAATATGAATTTTTAGTATTACTCGTAAGTATAATTAATTATTCAGTTTGTAGTTACGTACATCTTGCGTAGCAGCAGTTTCTAAAGTATCTAAAGCCTGAACTTTCTGAAAATGATGCGGGTTCAGTGATTTTTCTCGTAATATTCTGCAGACCTTGCTTTGGGATATCTCCAATCGCCTTGAAATGGTTCTTGTAGAAATAGTAGCCTGCTCTCAACTAAATTTAAAACAGTCTCACCGACGCAGTTTCACAGAACCCGTATCGCAAAGTCACTTAGATGCACAAAGTTCGCGCATCTGGTAGGTAGACATCTCCAATATTCCGTAACAGCGGCATTCGCATTTCGTAAACATTCTCCGTATAACACTACTATTTTCGCATATTCAGAAAATTCGTAAAGTTATGCATTGTTAATTTACGACGAATACGCGAGACCGAAATAAACAAACTACTGCTTACTACTTGTATTCTCTCCATCCCCCCTCCAAATGTGTGGCGTGATCTACAAATTTCGGGGGAAAGAAATGCGGGAAATGCAGAAAGTGCTAAATGGGGGTAAATTTGAATAACACGTTGAAGTGTTAGATGATATTATGTATGTAAACATGATGTGGCAATCAGAAAGTTCGTAGCGCACCAGGAGCGTCGTGTTGCCGATTTTTATAGGGTGATATGTTTATTTTTTAAAGGTCGAGTATTTTTTTTTCGATTTTATGCCTTTATTAGGCCTCCCGAATACGTGGTTAAAATTAATGACATTATGACTGACTCACCCTGTAGTTTCCTAGAAGAAAATTATTGAAGTTGTAGTATTTTCAACCTTTACATCGTTTGGCTACTGTAGTCCCTAGCGTCATCGGAATACTGACATCAGATTAATGTTTTTTGCGATATTGTTTACATTAGTTTTTCAAGGGACAAAAATGGCTTACGTGTATAGCGATGGATATCGTTTTAATTTATGGTGAAGAAAGACAAACTCTTTAGTAGCTTCTCGTCTGTATTCTGTCTGTCTAGTTTTACCGTGGTAGAGCAACGCGGGCGTGACGCGGGAAATTTGTAACTGAATTGTGGAAGAGGTGTAGATTCAGGGTGCCCACAGCGTATTGCAGCAGCTGAGGAACACATTTTAGAGATTGTTGAAGATAATCTCCGAATAAGTCCGTGGCAAATCTTTCAATAAGTACAAGGAATATCCCAATCAACAGTGTGGCGTATTATACACGAGGCTCAATTATGTCAATAACTTACGAGTTCAAAACGGACAAAAAACATTTATGTTAATTCGTAGAAACTGGGTAAGACGGGCCCAAATGTATTGACACGTTGGTTAACAAAATTTTGAACAGTTGTTGTAACATCAGATATGGCAAATTAATCTATAATTAAAACCAAACATTATTTTAATTAATTAATAATAACAATAGCGGCAAAAGCCGCGAATTTGCTGATATAAACCAGGTGTTATAAAAATTTTTTGATTTCTTTGCCTGACGCAAGGTCAGGTTTTGCAGTGAATCAGTTTCCAGTACCGTGCAGTAATGTATTTTTAATTAATTTACGAACTACCATTTTTGATTTTTTTTTACATACTTGTATTTGTAAGAGTACCCTTTACATTCAAATAATTTTTCAGCTAAGTTCTGAATCACATTGTATGTGCGGAAAATATATATTTTTTTAATGAAAATAATTTCCTTTCGTGAAATGGATTTCAAAATAAACAATGCAATAATTCTCTCAACTTACCTTATTGACATTATCAGCAGATCCCCATCCTTTAAGAACTTTTTCATTAACGCCATCAGCTGGATTGATAGCTCCTCCTCCTACTCCTAGAAAATTGCTAAAAGCCTCGGTGGTTTTCTTGACGCGAACATTCAACGAACCGATTCGTAAGAAACCTAAATCTTTTTCTGGAATAGAACAAATATTGAAATTAAATGATGGGCGTAGGAACGCTATGCTTAGGTAAAGAAAATAGAGAATTACCTGACTGCTTTTTTCTCCCTTTAATTTCTGTAAACACAAAAAGAAACAAGTGAACATACTGATAATATATTTATTTAATACAATTTGATATAATACTTAATAAATGCAGTACTAATATGCTAATAGATTTCTACATTAAAATTAAATCAAATTTAGTCTAAAAGAAAAATATTAAAATTACTATCACCTAGAGAAGCTACTATAAAAGCAAAATGAAGGAAGTTATAGTATTTTCTATACAGAGCATTTAAATATAAATACATTCCACTAGCTGTTTTTTACATGCTATAACCAATGTAACCTTAACATTTTAATTTTTTTTTTATATAGGTACTCTGTATATAAAATTGTCCAGTGGCATTAGTAAAAATTTCAGTTGACCATGTATTTAACCCCACTATAATATATATTTTCAGCATTCAACTTTCATTTCTACTAAGGCTCAGTGATGTCATAATCATTTTCACAATTGAATTCAAATTTTTGAAATGTCATTCAATCAATCATGTCATGTATATAAATTATTTTGTAATATGTTGCAATAAATAATTAGCACTGTATAACAATGGCTTATAAATTATGGGGAAGTAATAAAGGGTGTCCGAAATAAGAGTGCCGTTACTGAAAGCTTTTTTATATCTAACCGAAAGCAACAAAACTGTTATACAAGTGAATTTAAAAACTAAAAATTGTTCTACAAATACATTTCGAAATAAAAACAACAAATACTCTATACAAACAAACCTGTTAGGTTAAGGCAAAGTAGAAGCCCTCTTAATGTAACTTGTTTTTTTTTTTGTAACTGTATCGATGAAGGAAATAATCGAAATTTTCCTAAATATTCTTCAAACTATAATACCACAACACTATATTAATCTGATGCCTATTAATCCCGGTGAAACTAAATCAAAAGTTCGATTCTACTTGGTATTGTCAGCAGCGCGTAAAGAAAAATTGGAATATTTTATTAACCTGTACTATCTGGTCCACTCAATTTGCAGACATCAGTCCTCTAGACTTTATGGAACTGTATGAAGAGTTTAGTGTATTTTAGTACAGCATAGTTAGACTAGCAAGATCACTCTAGTCGAAATAATAAGCCGTGCATACCAGCTCGCGCATCCATTTCAGACTGCAGTGACCTCCGCTACCCGTCAGTTTGTTTCAAACGTTGGCGCGTATCGTTTGTACAGAGGTGGATTGAAGTAAATTAATGAGTCGGAATCGAGAAATGAGTCGTATTGCCATACCTACCATTAATTTCTTTGTAAAGTCGGTAACATGGGACTATAAATACTTGTCATGAAAGTGTAGTTTAGGCTATTTCGACCACATTTCTACAAGAGAGTTCAAATTATATAGACGACCATATTACTTTTAGACACTGTAATGACAGTCTTAATTAGTTAATCTTATGTATGGTCATGTGGAAATATTTAAACTCTAAGTATGTATAACAATAATTTTGTTTTGAAACATCAGTGATAAGCCTAAAGATAAAAAAGAAAAAAATTATATGATATTCAGAATTTGATATTTGCCGTTCTATTACCGTACAAGTTTACAAGTCGTAATAAAAACTTTCTGTACTGAGATTTATCATTTATTTTTTCGTATACAATTTAATGTATTCCATAATTTTTTCTCGAAACAAAATAAAAATATATAAATTTCAAATAAGATACTTAGTGGATGCCATCCATTCTTATCTTCTAACAATACAATACAAACCCATGCTAACATCTTTCAATGCATTGGAGAAACTAGATTTGAAGGAGTAGAGTGTATAAGAGCAACGGTAGTCAGTTAGAACACTTTTTATAACTATTTCAGTCTTTATTCTATATTATAAGATGAGAATCATTCATGGCAAGTGATAGATGCGCGATGTTGTCAGACATTCGAAAGGAAAGTCTGTTTTTTCTGTTACAGTTAGTTAAGAAAAAAGCTGTTAAGCGGATTATGTTTTGTTTAGTACAATTCATCATATAGCAAAAGCACTCATATTTCGGACACAATAGTGTTCCGAAATCAACCAATTAGTTTTACCTGCGCATTCTACGTCAAAAAATTGTAGCTTATTTTTGCTCTTGCTAAAAAGTTTTATCCATGAAAAATTATGTTACCTACATGGCTAAAAATACCTGGTCTAGCCTTATTTTTTTGACAATTTTATCAATGACTGTGTTACATGCCTCAAAAATATCTGGTCTATGCTCTAAATGGAGTTATATACTATTCGAAGTGATCATGTCATAGAAGTATTTATAAATTTGGTGTTAAAATTTACAGAATCTGAATTAACAATTTTGTGCTACACATAACTACAGCATAAAAAAATAAAGTTATGGAAAAATAATATTTGAAACACTAAGAAAGACTGCTGTTCATACTTACAAAAATAAAGACCAGGAAAACAAAGCTATACAATTTGATCAAACATGATCTTCCTATTTTTACAGGAAGATAATGTTTGACTAACACAATAACTAAATAATTATTACAAGGGTTTAAGCTCATTCATTTAAATCCAATATTTTTATTATTACTATTAGATTTTAGGCATTTGTTATAAAAAATTAGGTAGCCGATAATTTCGATAATTTTCAACGCGTTTTCAGAATTACGTTAGGGATTGTTGTTTGCATTTTTTATTATTTATGAACAGCAGCCCTGGGGCGTCGGGATTCAGACACCCTGTATATAGATTCCATTTTACAGTTTTACAATATGTAACATAATTTTCATATTTTTTTCAAAGCGATGCAACCTATCGAAATGGTACCAAGAATTTTGTTGGTAAAGTGTTAAAAAGCTGAAGCAGTAGGTATGTAGGTATTCACAAACCGCCTTATCCCACTTAAAATTGTTTTAGATTAGCAAATAACAATAGTGCCCAGTTAAAATTTCATTACATTATTTTTAATTAAACTATGTTTTCGTAAATGCACAGGTAAAATAGTGTCGGCTAATTTAGGGACACCTTGTACTTATATTATTACAAAATAACCTGCGGGTTTGATAACGGTAAGCTTAATTTTTTATTACTTATTATCTAAGTTGCTCCTTGTGAGGTCAGAATACATATTATGAATTTAAAAACAATGTGGACAATATATTGTTTTTTGATACCTATTATTCGATTTTAATAAAGTTTAAATAATACATAGTTGTTCTTTATTAAAGCTCGGTAACAGGACAATCTGAAAATTGTTCACTCTTTATGTTCGATTAGTTTTAGCCCCCCAAAACCCTAAAAGCACAGGCGCCAATTTTAAGACACTAATATAATAGTACCTATAAATATGTATCTAACTTTGTGACTAGCTTTTTACACGTCTATTATTTGGCCAGCTAGCTGACTGAACATAACAATGGTTTACATATTCACTAGAATGCGGTATTCCAGCTAATTTCAACTACAATTCATATAGAAAAATTATTTCTATTCTTTTTTAAATACATGTACAGTAGGCAGGTAATAAAAAAACTTTCACATTTCACTGTTGATGTAATTATCAACTGAAATTGAAAATTAGTTTTACCTATGTATCGAAAATGTTAGAAATAGAATAATGATATTACATTTTCAACATCGGTATTTTTAAAATTCATTGAATTGGAGGTATACAATTAGCTGTTATACCGTGCCTACACTAATACCTAAAAATTAAATTAAGATGTGATGATTTTTTGATGATCTTTTATTTTCGACTAGGAGTTTATGCCTACCATTTAATCAACAACAATTATTTTTTCAGTATTTTGGATTAAAACACAAAAAATGTCTGTATTGTATTGTACAGTACAATATATATTTTTTCAAATTTTTGTAGATCTCTTCAATCTTCAAGAAGACAAAAACTACCGATTGTTCAAACGAAATTTATAGCAGCAGCATTTAACATACCTATTGTTTTGTAATCAGATAATAATTTGTTATCTTTCTTCGTTGATTTCTTAATTTCGATGTGCATTTGTAAAACCGCGAATTAAATAATGTACCTAATTTAATAAGCCGCCCATTTTCACAATCCAAATAACATATACGTAAACTATAGCGTAGTGTCTTTAAAAAAACTCAGTTAAAATTCTATATAACGTGTTAGAGATAACATTTAATCTTGAAGTAACGTAAATGTCATTATAAGCAAAATGGGATACATACTTTTATATATATTTCATAAATATAAAATCGTATGCAATAGCAAAATGTTTCTAAAATACGATGCCAATATGAAACAGAAGATAAAAAATGTCAATTTAAGTATGAAGTTCCCTGTGAGTGTCAAAACGCGTAGGTACGTAAAAATTTTACAGGGTACTAAAAATACAGTTATTTTTTTTTTCAAATATCTAAAATATGCTTGAACATCGCAGTTTACGGTATTGACAGTGACTAATTATATAACTATTTTGTTAAAACACTTGTTTAGAACTGCAGAAGTATAAGGTTTAACACTGCCTTGTTAATTCAGAAGGGCGAAGTTGTGCCTCTAAAATATTATTTAATTTTAAATTTAGAAAACTAAAAAAATGTTTTTATTTAGATACTTATATGAATCATAGAATTAACTTTCACAGCGTTTAGTGCACTCAAGTAAAAATGCCTTTATCCAAAATTTTAAATTAGCTGATTAATATTACGCAAGAGAAGTTTTATGAACGTAATGCGTCAGAAAGAGATTATTGTTAGTTGCTAGGCAAAAAGCAAAAGCATATAAATCTACTATATTTTGGTCACATCTTTCTTATATTATACGTCGAGAAGCCTTAAACCTTACATCTCTGTAATCATGAAAAAGCAGTGTAACGAAGTATGAAAAAATATCCAGAATATTCCACAAGAATAAAATAGAATTGGAATCTACAGTATGTCCATGATCGGTAAGAACAAAAGGAAAAACAATTGTATTCTTCATTCTTCGTAAAAAGTAAATCTTAATTAAAAAGTTTATATGCTTTTAAATTAAAGTTGATATGGCAAATTTTTAGATTGTACAAAAAAAAAATCAGGAAATAAAAGTTTTATATGACGCAGGCTTATCGTAAAATTAGACATATTACAATATGACTGGGCGTATTGTGTAATACGATTCAAAACATTGAGAATCTTACAATTTGACTGAAAACTTTAGGCGGATTGTAATATGCCGACCACTTCGTAATCTTATTGTCAAAATGAGCGCTCCGTCATATTGTAAGATTTTTGATGTTTTGTATAGTAATACAATACACAGTCATATTGAAAAACCTAGGCATATTATAATATAAATTCAAAATTGAACAAATATGTGAAGCCATTGTAAAATTCAAAGGGAAGAAGAAAAATCCAATCAACTCACAATACTTTATTCATTAGTGACAACCGGTTTCGAGGTCAAATCTTGCATCTCATCTTCAGGTCAGACAAGAGAATATCACAATTACAAGTGTCACTGAATCAGATGCAAATTAACATTCATGAATAATACTTAGGTATTAACTAATCGTCAGTCAAAATCAAATTTAGGTTAACATGAAAAACATAAACCATAGACAAAATACTAGAACGTTACATTTGGTTAAGTTTTTTTTGAAGATAGAGAATTTAAAACTACTTTGGAACACAATAGGAAATTACATTGTCAATAATCAAGGCCTACTTTGATTATTTCGATGTCAAAATTGGCAAATAATAATAATTGAAACATAAAAAAAAACAAAGTAGGCTTTGCAATTTTACCGTTAATAATAACTAGTTCTTTGTGCAATTTGGTACTTACCCATTTTTGGGAGTAGAGGGAGAATCCAGTGGTGTGTCAGACTTTCGATAAAAAAGTCTTTAAATAGTTTTGACAATGGAATTTCATAATGTGAGCCAAAATAGAGTTTTAAATTATATATCAAAAAAAACCGAACCAAATCGAATAATATATGCAATTTTTACAGAGGTGTTTCCATCTTAAGTGGGCCACACTGTATATACCTATTTTTTTAATTCAAATTACAGTCTATTTATCCATAAACTACAATTCTGACAAACTATTTTAATTAAATTTTTCTATACCAACGAAAATAATTAGGCAGCTACAGTTTATTCTTACCGAATTGAAAAATATATCTTTCCGGAACACCCTGCATAAAAACTTAAAATTTTGCACCCATGCAAATTTAAAATTATGCGTAGCAATTTTAAAATAAAAATTTTGTATCACGAACTACTTTATTTGGAGAATGAAGAATATAAATACTTTCCCTTGTAATTACTCTAAATCATGGACATACTATACTTACAGGGTGATTCAGTTATAATGTCATTAATTTTAACCACTTATTTGGAAGGTCTAATAAAGACAGAAAATCGAAAAAAAAATGTTCACTCGATCTTTTAAAAGAGAAGCAAATCAACCCATAACTCCTAGAAATACGGCGCCCCTGATACGTTTGAGCGTTAAAGCAGACCGATACCGCGTTAATTTGGCAGCTGTGAATGAATCGAGGCCACCAGCGATCAGTAACAGTCCGAGAAGGAGTTTAAATAATGATTTGCAAATATTTCTTTCAGCGTAGGTACCTACATAAATACATAATTAACATTTTTTTGCACGATCCGTCAATTTAACGTAGTTACTGGTTGGATTCAAAGGAAGTTGTACTTATAAATGTCAGATCGGTAAGAACAGTCACTTAATATCTGATATTTAATATTTATTTAAACAAATTTACACTGAACTTAAAAATAAATTACTATCATTTGTGGTATTCAGCAATTGTTTTAGCATGGTTAGATGTATCGTTCAAAGAAATTCCAGATTTTGGTTTACAAGAACCGTCGAACCTACACGTATCTCTGACGTAACGCTATCAGATTTAAACATTGGATGATGACGTACAAAATATGCAGTCTGTAATTCATCTTGGTTGTAATTTACAGGAGCCATGTGACCCGAATTAATATATTCCTGCATAAATTATGAATATTTTTTCTTCGAAGTACTATTATTATGAAATATTTTTTTAAGTAAATCAAACCCATGTTTTGCTATAGAATATGATTCCCCTAATGGACTAATATTTTCGTTAAAGGGTAAGCGAACAATAAATTTACCATTTGCGTCACGCGTAGTTGTTTTTGTATATAAATTTTCACAATGATTTTCTTCCTTTGATAACAAAGACGTTGGTTGTATTTCTTTGAGTTTCCAAAACCAATTAATTGTTGTTGAACTGATGATGTATCATCTGGTTGTGAAGTAACCAAAGAAGAAAAACAATTAAGTATGTGGTATTTTTCATAAACCTTTGGAAATAAAATTGTACCAGATATAATCCAACCAAAACGCGTTTTTTGAGCTATAGGTACATTTTTACCAAGAGAGATTTGTCCTATACATAATATAATTAATAATTTGAAAAATAATTCAGCTCCTACTAACATATCTATTTTACTTGACTCATAAAACGTTGGATCTGCTAATGAGAAATGAGATGGTAAATTTAATTAATTTATAGTGAATTTAGACTGCTGTAAATACACATTTAATTTTTTTTGCACGGAATACAGTAAGTTATAAAAATAATTGATAGGTAATAATTCAAACGACTCAACTGATTATTTTTTTCAAATAAGACTACTGATGTTTATAAATCTCCAAGTTAATTGTGTGTCTTTTGTCGTTTTTGGTAGTAGGATTTTGAGATTTTTTAGTAAGTGATAGTTGTCACAGGACTGTTACTTTGATATTAAACAAATTAAATCTAAAAATCATTTAAACCATATACTTACTTTGGTTATTACATGGATCGTGCAAAAAACTTAATAAGCATCACAAGCCATCAAACTTTTGCCTTCGACAAGGAAACAACCCTTACCGCCTTTGATGCTTAAATAACTATTTCAATCGTGTATTCGTATTATACTCATTATTACCTATTTTCCTTTAAAATTAATGACAGTATGGCTGAATTACCCTGTATATCTTCGAAATGCGCGATGTTCAATTGTTTTTTGCTAAAATTTATTGAAAAGCTCGATTTTATCACTATTAGTAATTTACTGAGTATAACGGCAAAGCATATGCTAAGGAAATAGAAATATCAAATATTTTACAAATACATATTATGTACCTCCGAAATAATAAACTATAGTAAGCTTTCTCAGAAACTAATGTGTTTTTTTTATGTCTTTTGACTAAATGAAAATAGCTGAAATATTAGCTTAAAATGTAAAAATATATTTGTTTCACACACACTCAAAAATAAAATGTACTGGTTCTACTGCTATAGAAAATTAGAAACTAATACTGCATCAACATCAATACAGTGGAATATAAGAATACTTTTAAAATCTGACACCTAGTATAAAGAAAAATAAAACTAATGTAGGGAAGAGCCCTTCTATCTACAGTTTTGTCACCGTGTAAGACCCGAAAAGGTGTTTGTTAGGATATTCTACTCTAGAAAGATGTGGTTTAGTATGTGGAGTGGGGAGAGAAATGGTTTTGTTGCGGAAGCTCCTGCTCTTTCGTGCAGATTTGCCATGCTGTGACTTGTCCCTGGTATACTCACTGCGCAAAGTTATGCCGGTTCCCTCTTTCTGTTCCTTTGCTAAAAGGTAGTATTCCGGTGTCCTACCGCTGTAATCCCTTATATTCGTGTCGGCCTCTGAAATTAGATGATTGCTAAATCAAAAAAATATTGCACGCTTTCTGTTCATGGTTAACAAAATGGATAATGATGCTCCAGTGGTTTAGAGCTCTTAACAAAAAGTACCTATGTATAATGGTGCGAACAGACCAAAATCTTCCTCTAATGGTTAAAAGCTCCAGAGTTGTTAGTGAACACCACATTAAGATGTGAATAAACAAAAATCTACTTTTCTTTCACAGTTACAAGGAGCGCGAACTGTAATGGTACAAAAGTCAAATAAAATCATCAAATGTCGTAGTTGTGCCATTTATTTAGAGAGCATAGTTCCATTATAACATCGAACTTAAAAAAAAATCAATCGATTCAACAAAGAATGATGTTATAATTATCGTCTGTTTACCATGTGAATAGAGTCGTTCCACATTATTTTTTTGTAATGTTCGATCATTTTCTACAATAACACTTTTTAATAGCAACAGTAAAAAAACTATCTAATACACAGTCAAGCATACGATTCGCAAAGTGAAATACATCGGTGGCATTGATGATTCCGATTAAACAGTGTACTTACTATAGGTACTTGGACTATGTACTTAAAATGGAAAAATTCTTCCGGAGCAACGGTACTGGGATATAATCCTCCAAAAGGGTTTTATAATTTAGATATGTCTTTCTGATCAAGATAATGGAGTGAAAATTTTAGGTAATAATCATACCAGAAAGGGTCTTTAACTCCATAACTTTAATCAAAATCGGTTATGAACAAGGGTAGCTTTCTAACTACCCTTAACAGAAATTTTTCGAAATGTTTTTATTCCTTTGAATTATCAAGCAAATAGCAGTATTTTTAATGACTCAAAAAATCTTAAAATTACTTTAAATCATGCCTACAACATCTTGGACGGCCATACTCCCGACATCTTGGAGTTAGAGCTCCAGATTCCATCACTCTTGCATGAACTTCCCTAAACAATCTTTCAGAAGGTTGCCTTCTATCAGCAAACCGTTACTGATACTCTCTTTGAGTCGCCAGACTATTTCCATTTTAGAAACCATATACACTATGCGCCAAAAGTATAGAATAAATTCAATAAAAACGAAACAATTATTTTTTGGGAAAAATCCTCGAACAGGTCGATTTTTTATTTTAAAAATACATATTTTAGCGTTAAATGCGATTTTCAAATGTCATTTGTTTTCGAGTAATGACGTCATCGATTTTTTTTTTAAATGGCAACACCATATCTTTTCCGTTGATTCTGAAAGATCGTTTAATTATCTATCAGACAGTACTAAAATTTTGCCCTCTTACATAGGAAAGTTTTCGAGTAAATGATGATTGAATGTTAGAAAACGTAAATGAATTAATATAAAGCAGAAACATTATCAAGTTTAGTTTTTCGAATTCCATAGTTCTTTTATGGATCACGTAGGTGAAAATCTTTGCAAAGTGTCATTGTCACACCGACTTTCTAATAAGTATTGTAAGCGACATATAAATTATTATTCAATTTAAAGTATTATGGCACATTTAACTGTTACTCTCAAAGAATTGAAATTTTAATTCTTATCGGATGCGGGAATATGACTAGAACTCAGCAGGAAGTTTGCGATTTATTTAATGAAAAATATCCAGATCGCCCTATCAGCCAATCAACAGTCAGTAAGGTAGAGTCTAAATTTAGAGAAACTGGCAATGTTGTAAATATTCCAAAACCTGGACGTCCAAGCATTAATGAAAATCAGAAACAGAACATTTTGATAAGTATGGTGGATAATCCTTATAATTCTTCACGATTGGTTGCATTAAACAATGACACTAGTCAGAGCACAGTGCTATGTATCTTGAGGAAGGAAAAATATCATCCCTACAAAATTCAACTTGTGCAGGAACTCAATGAAGATGATCCCGATCGCCGCTTACACTTTTGCGAAATTCTAATGGATTTATGTCAAGGAAATAGAAATTTACACCGGCAAATACTTTTTTCAGATAAGGCCACATATTGTCTGAATGGTACAGTAAACCGTCAAACTTGCAGATATTGAAGTCGGAAAAATCCTCATTGGATGGCAGAGGCACATACCCAACACCCTCAGAAATTAAATGTGTGGGCTGGAATAGTTGACGACAGAATAGTAGAGCCTTTCTACTTTGAAGGAACCCTTACAGGAGAAATATATTTAGAGTTTCTAGAAAATGACCTTGTTCCAGCCCTTGCAGTAATTTTTCCTAACGATAATGACCCTGACATTCCTGACGATACCATATGGTTTCAGCAAGACGGTGCACCTCCGCACTATGCGTGCCCTGTACGAGATTATTTGGACAACTGTTTTCCTGGGAGGTGGATCGGCAGACGCGGACCGATAGAATGGCCTGCAAGATCGCCAGATCTTACACCTTTTGACTATTTTTTATGGGGATACTTGAAGCCAAAAGTGTACATTAATAAACCACGTAATTTAGAAGAACTTCAAAATCGCATTCGGGACGAAATACGCAGAGTTACCCCAGAAATCATTCATAATGTGCAAGAAGAATATCTTCACAGATTTGCGCATTGTCAAGAAGTTGGTGGATGGCAATTCGAACATTTAATTAAAGTATAAAATTTAATCAATTGTATTTTATTTTACATACCTCAGAATTGTTACTTTTTTATGGATAAAATTTACGTTTTCTAACATTCAATAGTCATTTACTCGAAAACTTTCCTATGTAAGAGGGCAAAATTTTAGTACTGTCTGATAGAGAATTAAACGATCTTTCAGAATCAAGGAAAAAAATATGGTGTTGCCATTTAAAAAAAATCGATGACGTCATTACTCGAAAACAAATGACATTTGAAAATCGCATTTTACACTAAAATATGTATTTTTTAAATTAAAAATCGACCTGTTCGAGGATTTTTCCCAAAAAATAATTGTTTCGTTTTTATTGAATTTATTCCATACTTTTGGCGCATACTGTATAAAATACATATCGGCATATTCACGGTTAGTAAAAGCATGATAGCTCATGGTTGTAAAAAAGTCGAATGAAATGCAAGCACAAAGATCACAACTCAGAATGTAAAGAAACGTAAGAATTTAAATGGTAGTACGCGAAAGTGATAATTAATCATTGTAATGAAACCGTCATCATGACAGATGCCTACTATGTGAAAATGTTCTGAATCATCCATTATTTAAAAAATAATTATTTCTGACTAAACTATACAGAATTCGAAAAAAAGAAGAGAAATGTTTTCTTTAAAAAAGTCTAATTCATTGAAAAATAATAATGTTTGCTTGATAATTCCAAATACAAATTTTTTTATAAATTTCTAGTAGTAGTTTTAACCGATATTGATGAAACTTATGATAGTTGAAGACCCTTATGGTTTGATTATTAATTAATATTTTCATTCCATTCTCTTAATCAGAAAGAATGTGACTTTAAAAAATATCCAAATGATAACACCCCTTTGAAGGGCCATAGTTCAGTAACGTTGTGATGACCAATGTTTATATATATTTTATTACTTTTTTTGGCCGCCTTAAGTTTTGTACCAACTTTTCCAAACATCCTGTATATAATCTGTCACATACAGGTTCGGAAGTAATAAACGTTATCTCTGGTCTATAATATGAAAGAAATAGTGTAATGTTTAAGATTTTTTTTTGTTAAAGTCCGTTAGAATGTGTGGCTCTGCTAAAAAATAAAGGCATATTACTACTATTTAATAAACTCTTGTGTTAAAGCATGTAGACAGAGAAAGTGACGCTTCCATGGTTGTCAGACTTTGGAGATTTCTCCTAAATTTTATGCAGATTTAATTTCACCGTGTGGGCATAATTAGATTGTGAACTGTTGGAAAACGAAATCATCTGAAACAATTTTCACAATAAAATAGATATGTGACATACAGGTTCGAAAAGTGAAAACATTTCCTATTATAGGATAAAAAGATAAAAAGTAGGTAGGCAGAAAAATTTACGTTTCTATGGTTTTCAGACATTGGAATTGCTTGTTTGCTAAATTTTATGCATACTACATAAAATTACACCTAAGAAAACGACCCCAATCCACACAGTCACAGTTGTTCACTAACACTCGAGAAAATTACAGAATTTTATTTGATCACACATTTAGGTGACATTTAAATCTACTTATATCTAAAACAAAAAAAGTTTAAAGTTTATTTAACACACCCGTTTGGATTTAGTTACTGCAAATTTACCTTTTGCCTTATGATTCGCCATTTTTCGTACAAAGTTATCCACTTTTTTTTTTTTTTTGTAAAACAATCATACGTTTTTAAAAAATATTTTTTGTCTACATCAATACCACCTACCTTATCTGATACAAAAATAAATTATTTTTTCCTATAAAATTTTTCCAAAAAATTTGTAATTTGTTGTAAATTGTTGGCGATCTACGCAACAGATAACGAAATGACATAAGGGACAAGGAAATTCAGTACGGACTCGATTAGCTGGTCTGAAGCACACAATAAATCAATGTTTTGTTCAATTCTTGCAAATATATAGTTAGAATGAAATACATAATTTTAAAAATAAGTTATTAATAAGTAATCCAACTGAAGTGATCCAGGAACTAAGAAGACTAACTACTTCAAGCATATACTTACTGTAGACTTCTATCAACAGCTTAAAAATATCTTTGTGTCCAAATTGTGCTGAGATGTGCAAAGGTGTGTACCCCTGAAAAATTGTTATACATTTAGTAAGTAAATTATTATTTTCTTAAATAGCATAAGTATAATTTACAGACATCGTATAAATAAAAAGTAATTACTTTGACCAAGTTCGTTCTAAGTTGTTAGGTACTTTCAGTAAATTCTACAGGATAATCTTAAATAGTCTGATGAAATTTTCATGATAGATATTAAGCAAAAAATAAGAATAAAGTGTTGTGTCAATTTTTTGTAGAGAATATAAGATATGCAGGTGTTTGTGATGTAAGTGTGCATTCCTAATAGGTCTCATGCAAATAAACAGTTTTTATTACGCAACCTGTACTCTACACGAAACCCTGTACCGCTCCGCTTATTCAACTGTTTACAATTCTGTAATCAATATGTGGTGCGGGAGCGAAGGTGGATGGAAAGTGCTAATATGATTTAAACGACGTGTATATGTAAGTCATTACCCGTAAGGACAACAACAATCCAGAATAATAGAAAACGCTGTTGACTATGGGACACCGGTACAGTTAACTCAACCTCTAAAGGCCATGGATAAGAAAATTCTCAACATGTCTTAAATAGACCGCACGACAGTACCTATGGTGCTACACGAGAAATGATGTTTCAAATACTACTTGTGCTTAAATCGGTTCATAGTAAGCAGGTAGTTTGTTTTCATTATTTTTAAATTAATCTCTGCCCAAGAGGTACAGTACTTTCTAACCGAGAGTCCTTAATAAAAGTAAAGTTTAGAAGTAAATAGTTTGACTGGAAAACAATATTGCAAAGCGATGCCGTTGAAATTGCCACGAGCACTCTACATAACAGGGTGACTATTTGGAATGTATAAAATTTTCTTCGAGATGAATTTCTCATATTTTAAACTTAGAAGAGTTTAAGGCACTGGTTCAGTATTATCCATTATTTCATTTTATTTTATTTTTTTTAATATTTCTCCTATTTTAAAATATACCTATATGGTTTCATCACATTTTATATTTCTGATATTGGGTAACATCTTTATAACTCAACTTGCACTTCTAATTAGATAAATCAGTAGCCCAAGTTTCATAAGTTTACAGCAAACATTCAAATATTTAGGAAAATTATTCTTTTTCTGCAACCGTCACAAAACTATGATATTTTTTGAGTATCAGGAGTCTCTAAGGTTGACACTTTCATTATTAAGAAAAAATTGGTATCTTAGCAACAAAAGTATTCTCTTTTAATTCTAGGAGCTAAAATTGACACTCCTAATCCTTAGATTAAAAGTATTAATTAAGTTTTAATTTATAAAATTTTATTCAACAATATTTACTATAATTTTATACAAGTATTAAAATTAAATAAACTACCGAATTTCTACTACTTTCATTCTTGAAGCAATTCTCAAAGCAGTCCAACATGTTTTCAGTTATAGTTATATTAGGTGTTTAGTTTATCATTACCACTATCAACTTTCAGTATTCTTTTCACAATATTTTCTTCATTCAAAAGTGAGTCTTCAACCACAGTGCTCGATCTCCATCCACCGGGTCTTTTAAGACAAGTGTCAACTAAACAACTAACTAGGTAGCAGACGTTGGTCGTAACGCGTGTCTACTGTACTATTTTCAGTCGTCTAGCTTAAAAAATGTTGCCACTTCTTGCGAGACGGCCCTGATTTTATGAATACCGACCACCATTCGCTGACACTATTCACTAACATATCTGAGAAATAATCGACGTTCTACCAATCCGGATGGACGTAAAGTATTTTAACATATTTTCGATAAAGCACAGCAAAAGAACGTGATCTCTTGGTTGTGGTATTGTGTAATTAAGGTGAATTTCACATATTCAACGTGATCAATTGTTAAATTGACTAACTCATCAGAACGGCATGCGCCTGCAACCCCCAATATTAAGATGACCTTTATAGAAACTTTTTAGAAATGTTGTTCTTTTATTTTTGAACAGTTTACCTTCATCATCAAACATAAATTATCACGTGCACTATTCAAAAAGAAATCAACTTGTTCATTTGTAAATACCCGCGATTTTCTCGTTACATATCCCTAATTTTGTCTCTTGAGAAAAGCACGTACTTTGAATATTTGCTAATATCAATCCCTTCTTTATATCCAACGCTGACCGCAACATTGAATATAGTGAGCAAAGCGTTGATAGCTTCATTGTATTTGCTAAGTTTTAGAAATACACCATCAATACATCTTCTGAATACAACTTAATATTTTTTTCTTCTGCACCAATCCATAAAACGATAGAAGATTCAAAGAAATCTCTTTCGCGCACTCCAGCATCTCCTCAGGTACACCTAAATCTTCATTAGATTTCATTTTTATAGATTTTTCACAAAATTGAACCACAAACAATCACAAATGAACTCAATTAGCAATATCTACTCAACTTTATTATCCAAGTTTGGTTTGATTAATTTTAAAGCAAAAATTAATAATTAAACGTGGATTTCGGTTGCAGAGAAAATAGCATCTTTTATTTGGACTAAGTGATTTTATTGACTAGTAATTTTGCATCTGCTCCCCACCAAAATGACACTTTTAATCCTAATATAACAATATACTATTTTTCAACACTTTTAAACATCTAATTTTATAAAGTGTTTTAAATATAAAATCCTGCTTCATATATAATATTTATTCAATTTGCTTTATTGAAATTTTCAAATGAAACATTATTATTTTATATATTTTTTTAACGAAATAGCTTTAGAAACAATTAAGTAGTTAATAGTATACATGTTTTCGTTATACCTACCTATTATCTATTTGACGCTAGAAACAGAAAAATGTTGTTACATTTTATTGTTGGGTAAATTTTGTAATATGGAATCCAATTAAAATGAATGATGACAGGAATAAATAAAACAATATTTACAACGAAAACAAATTGGCTCTTGACAAGTTGTTGTCATTTTCATTTCATTTATATAGTAGTATATTCGTAGGACTACCAAAATACATTTCAGTGATGTTTAATGAAACATCAAACAGATATGTGTTAATGAAATGTATATTTTTTAACCAGTAAAATTACATACAATGCACTATCAAAAAGTTAATGTCCTCCCATTGATTGTGTGCAAGGGGAACAAAATAAGTCAATAGACCATGCTAGACTATGACGATAATACAGGTTCGGAAAGAGCAACCGCACGTTCAAATTAATAAACTTTTATGTAAAAAAAATCACATCTAAAGTTGTTGTTGCTGTTGTATCTGTTATGTATATAAACATAAATAAAACTAAATGGCAAATGGGTTTTGGAAAGTAGATGGAACGGGCGTGGAAAATTTTACTTTATCGAGTAGCGATTTGAAATGCTCCCACTACAAACGAACAACCACTTTGATTATAGCTACTGCTGTTAATACGTGATTAACAAGATTTATCCAAATTAGAAATTTACTAATACTTTTTATTTTACTAGGAAATAATATTTATAAAAGCAAAATGTATTAGCTAAATGTTCCAAATGCTTGGTATTTCTTGTTAAAAGTTCAAGTCTTTTTCCTAGCGCATCTATATTCCTCTAATTTTATTAAGCTTTAATTATCCTCAAACTAGAATATGCTATATTAGTTTGATATCCCTGCTCCCTGCATATGCCAACAGTTTTGATTGTATAGAAGTATTGTTTTTACTACCATCTTTAAATTAGATGGAATCTAATTACGCGGAATTACAAAAAATGAGTTAAAAAAGGTTTACCATGAATTCGTAAATCATCTATACATTAGTTAACAATCTGGCTGTCTATTTTCATGTATCAGATATTAAAATACGTAATAGTATATTATTTTATGCAGCATAAACTCATTCTTACACTGGTTCAACATTACAATAACATCACGATGAATACATTTCGTATATTTTGTTTATTCGTTTCTAAAAATCAATCCATAGAAAACTATAGACCTCCTACATACAGGGTGGTCCATTTTTCATGGCTCACCATTGATATCTCGGAAACCGTCAAGTATACAGGGTGGTTCAAATCAGAAAATAGGTGCGCCTTTGGATGCCCGTTAAGATAAACCAAACAGATCCAAGATATCTACTGCAGTTGCTGAGACGGGATACGAGATCGTAAAAAAAACTGAAAATAGTAGTTTTAGAGAATACCACCTAGCGTTATTATTTATCAACAGAAAGAGCTGAAATTTAGTATTTCAATAATAACCCATACAATTATAAAAATACAGTAATTTAAATAAAAAATCTAGTTGTTCTTGACGAAAAACAAAATTCAATACTTAAGCAAATAAAATACACAAATATTTCCAAATGACGCTCACTTTCGAGCACACAGGTCTTAATCTAATGCTGCTCATGATGTTTCAAATAATTTGCACAGTCTCATAAGTTCAATTACATATTTGGATTTTATCTACATTTCTGATAATTATAATTTGACAGGTTATCTGTGCATTCTCCATTTCCATCCTAAATATATTTAAATACTGCTCAGAAGTAAGGCTTCCAACAATAAAAACAAAGTTAGCAAAAAATATAGAATCTAGCAAAATGTTTGCACATTTTTGTTTTACGTCAATAACAACTAGATTTTTTATTCAAATTATGGTCTATTTTTTAAATCATAAAGAGATACTTTTCATATTGAATAATAGAGCTTTTATTTTTACGAAAAATTTTGATATATATTTTACATTCTTAGGGGTACTTTAGTTTGCATATTTTCTGTTAATGTATATTATCTTTCACTATTATTTGTGTTATATATTTTTTTAAAACTTATCCTCTTAATGGGCTTTATCCCGTTGGATATTTTAATTAAGCAAATAAATAAACATATCTGAAGGTATATTTTGTTTACTTAGCACGTTACAGTAGGACTGTTATCTGCAAAATGTACTTTCTGTAATGTGTATAAAGTAAATGAAACATTCGATCAATATTAAGATTTAAAAACTTTTCCTTGTCAGCAAATTATTTTTAAATCAGTTTCATCAGACTGTTTCCACACCTAATATATTGTTTTCCATTAAGTGATTTAATTTTTTAATCGTTTTCGCAATTTTATTCTACATTCCAAATATTAGGGAACACCTTTTATCAACATCTCAAGATGATGAAGAAGATAAATACATTGAAACTGATGAAATGCCCATGGTACTAAGTCAAATTGATAACTCACAAACTCAAAAAACAGCTGGAAAGGAACTCCCTGTCTCCACAAATAAGCTAATAAAAATGAAAGAAGGAAAAAACATTTCTGAGAGTGATGCAAGGAATCTAAGGAATAAGCCAAGAAAATAAACAGTTTGTGCGGGGAATATTGTTCATTTGCAATAGTATAGAATACTCTGAATTTGAAATGAGAGTTTGTAGTAGGTAGTAAATATTGTTCACTTCTAAATAGTATAGTATTACATTGATTAGGTTGTAGCACTTTATTTAATTTGTTATGGTTTGTTAAATTGTTTCTAATTGCTGCTATAGGAAATATTAAAATAATATACCATTAAAATGGACCAATACATAAGAGAATATAACAATGAACCTATTGCGGCAAAAGAAATAAATAATTTAGGGGATTTTAAAGATCATGTAATCAACAATGACTTTAAGATTTTTCATATGAATATACGAAGCGCTAACAAGAATATCGATCAGTTGTGTGCTATGTTAGATAGAATAGATGTACATTTTGATATAATAATATTAACTGAAACATTGCAATTGAGTGATCCTAATATATTTAAAATCAATAAGTACGACATGGTTTATAATGATGGACAGGTAAATAGAAATGATGGGGTGCTAGTATATATTAAGTCCAGCCTAAAATATACAGCCTCTACGGTTAACATTGGAGAAATTAAGGCTTTAAATATCCAAATAGTAGCTCTTAAAACAAAAATCAATATAACAGCTATTTATCGGTCGCCAAGTACATCTCCATATGTTTTTAATTCAGCTTTGCTGGACTACTTAGAGCGTATTTGTAAAGATCATGTCAACATCGTTATAGGAGACATCAATATTAACATTTTAGATGACGAGGAATATATTGAGGAATATAAAAACATATTAAGTTATAATGGGTTTGTATCCTTTATCAATGAATATACAAGGTTGCCTACTAAAACATGTTTGGACCATATTTGGTTAAAAAATAAGTTGATTCCAAGAGATTTAAAAATAAGGTCTTTCATTTTCAGGCATTACATTACAGATCATAGTCCTGTGGGTTTGCTTTTTAATTTGGATGAACAAGAAAAAATTAAAAATGATAATAGGAGTAAAACATACTTAAATTACAAAAATCTAAGATCCGATTTAAGAAATGAAATTTGGGAAGAAATATATAATGAAACAAATCTAGATAAGTTATTTGAATGTTTGATATCAAAGTTAAAATATTATATAAATAAAAATAAGAATACTATAACACTCAAACATAAATTTATTTACAAAAAAAAATGGATAACACCGGACATATTGAAATGTATTAGAGAAAAAGAAAGACTTTATAAATTAACTTTAAATAATCCAGATAATATTGATATCAGGGAGGGATATAAGCATTATAGTAATAAATTAAATAACTCTATAAAAAAAGCCAAAAAAGCATACTTTTGTAAGCAAATTGAAAAAAATAAAAACACATCAACGGCTCTTTGAAACTGCGTAAAAAACATTTGCGGTAATACGAAACAGAAAACGGATGTACAAGAAATTGAATTACCAGACGGGTCACGGGTAACCTGCAAAAGAGAAATTGTTAATCATTTCAATGATCATTATAGTACAATTGGAGAGAAATTAGCTGCGAAAATACCAGATATAGATAACTTTAATGATAATTTGGGATGCTTGGAAAATACAATGTTTATGTACCCAACTGACGAATTAGAGGTATTAGATATAATAATTAATCTAAAAGGAAAGGTAACACCAGGACTAGATCAAATTCAATCAGACACTTTAAAAGAAATTAGACATGAAATCGCACAGCCATTAACTTACCTAATTAATTGCTGTTTAGAAACGGGCTATTTTCCAAAGATTCTAAAGTGTGCTGTGATAAAGCCGTTATACAAAAGTGGCAGTAGGTTGGATGTAGGAAACTATCGCCCGGTTTCTCTTTTGTCAAGTATTTCAAAGATTTTAGAAAAAGTAATAAAAAAAAGACTTTGTAAATTTTTAAACAAATATAAGATACTATCGAATTGTCAGTATGGTTTTAGAGAGGGACGATCGACTGATGATGCGATTCATCAATTAACATCATACATTTATGAGGCATTAGATAAAAAAACTCCTACAATTAGCATATTTCTCGACCTCTCTAAGGCCTTTGACACTGTGTGTCATAAAAGACTGTTAAATAAATTAAATAAATATGGAATTCGTGGTAAATCATATAAAATCCTTGAAAGCTATTTATCACAAAGAGAACAGCTGGTCCAACTGGATGATGTCCGGAGTGATTTGCGGGCGGTTACCGTTGGTGTTCCTCAAGGAACGGTATTGGGACCGCTCCTTTTCACTGTTTACATCAACAGTTTATTAAACCTTAAGACATCTGGCAAAATTATTAGCTTTGCTGACGACACAGCTGTTGTGTATAAGTCATCTCCCTGGTCAAACCTAAAAAGAGAAATAGAAAATGAGTTTCCAAGGATTGTTGAATGGTTCCAGTATAACAAGTTGACCTTAAATTATGCAAAAACAATGTACTTACCTTTTGCGTCTTATAGCACAGGTCTTCCTGCTTTGGGTCCTTTGAATGTAGGTCACAATATGCAAATTTTGGAGCCTTCTACGGTAAAATACCTAGGTGTTTATATTGATAGACATATGAGTTGGGAATTACAAATGAAGCAACTTGTAAAAAAGATAAGGGGTTTGATACCTACATTTAAATACTTGCGAGACTTTTTAAATGTGCAGCAGTTGAAAATGATGTATTTTTCTTTAGTGCAATCATTGTTATCATATGGTATCTTAGGATGGGGAGGTGTGTATGACTGTTATCTATATGATGTTCATGTTGTACAAAAGTGGGTTTTGAGAGTGATGCATAGGAGAAACAAATTATATTCTAGTAATTCATTGTATGAACAATCTAATATATTGGATTTAAGGCAACTATATTTTCTGAAAATGATGCTTTATTTGAAACGAGGCAAGATTAGTTTGATTCCCTATGAACATCCTCATAATACTCGTCGACCTGTAACTATATTATACCCTCGTTGTGATAAAACAATTGGTCAAAGATGTACTAATTATCTGGTATCTAGATTGTATCTTATTATCCCTAGAGAAATACAAGATGTACGCTCTTATAATATTTACAAAAAGAAATTGAAAATATGGATAAACCAACAAGACAGGTTGTTATTTAGTAATATAATTAATCAACGCATATTAACATAGTAAATTGTAAATATGATATATATGATTAATATTGTAATGTTTAATAGCTTTTGTTGTAATTATCAAAAAATTGAACTCTAATCACGATTCTGACTTTTCCCTAGTATGTTTTATTACCTTGGCTGCGACTTTTTTTTCATGTTGAAACGTAAATTTAAGTATCTTATCTATAAGTTTTATTAATTATATAATTATTATTATCATGCAAACTGAAGTGCAATTAAGAGCACTGTAGAGCACTGCAAGTATACTTCATGTTATTAATGTTTGATTTTAGTATAGTAGTGTAGTATATCACGTACAAGTATCTATTGATACTTCTGTGATTAGCTATGTTTATTCCTATGCATACCCGTGTATGATTTGTACCTATTTAAAGATGAATAAACATTATTATTATTATTATTATTATTATTATATTATTTGTTAACCGAAACTAATGGCCGCAGAAATTTTATTTCGATGAAAAATTGTTTTCTCGTATATTCTTATCCCATGACATTTTCTAAAATCGCTATTTTCAGTTTTTTTTTTCAAAATACACAACTTTTTGACCGGCCTACACCGTCATTGGCGTAGGTTTGAGAGTCCCTGTATCCCTCTAGAGTAAGGCGATTAAGGAGACCGTCCATCACCAGGCACCATAGGTGTGGCGGTGTGGCGAAAGGCAACCACCCTGCGTCATAAACCAAGGACAGCTTGTATTATCGGGGGTAATAGCATAAGAGCTCAGATTTAGCCGGATATTTTTTGAAAAATTTTTTTGAACGGCTGGAGTTAGATTACCTACGAGAAAATAAACATAAAAAAAATATCAGGCTCAAAATCTGAGCTCGAATGGTATTTGATAAGACAATTTCATGAATAGAATAATGATACAATTTTCGATTTCATTTACTATTTCTTTTTCACACGTATTTGCAAATCGAGACATTTTGATAAATTTGTGATTTTGACATATAACAATATTAAACTGACGTTATTTTTAATAATTAAAGTAAAATAGCGCCGCTATGGTAACGTAATTTATCCGCTTTTTTATCCAGTTGCATTTTCTCTTCCGTTCGTCAATGGTATTTTTTATACATGAGTGGAAGTGTCGCGAAAAACCAGCTATTTTTCAATTCTGATTGGTCCATCAGCTTTGTGTTTTCAAGGACGTAACCATGGTTATAGATCGCAAAGCAAAGTTTGACAGTTTGACAAATAATAATTGTCGTTGCAGACGTCAAAATGAGTCGCAAATATACCCAAGAACACAAAAAAAAATCAAAATATGCGGAATGTTGATGGTAGTGATGACAAGGTGTTATTAAAACCATATGGAGCACTACTGTAATTGGGGTACTTATATATTAAATATATTATAAATAAATTTTTTCGTCTCATTGTGCCGAATTTAAAATTTTTGGACCTCTCATTTTGTTCGTGAAATAGTCTAATAAAATACCGCTCGTGATTGAATTTTTCTTATAAGTTTGTCGATTTATTTCTAAACCACACTGAGTGCAGGACGAGTGGTATTTTCTTTAAGCAACTCAGTTGACAAACTTATCTCGAAAATTCAATCACTACTGAAAATTTCATAGCAAAAATGAAAACTCTAAGGATTTTTACATGGAACAGGTACTCTTGTTGAAATTCTATGTCGGCAACAGTCAAGAAAAATGGATTTTAATATTTGGGCGTATGCTAAATCCCACTAAAAATCTATGAGACTTGAAATATAGTTGGCTGTTAAATAAATTAATTTTTATAAATAAAAAATTTCACCTGATAAATTTTTGTAAACTTCTCCGAAACTATAGTCTGTTTGGAAATGAGAGAGAGTAATAAAACCCCGAGATAAAAACCGGCCATAGGCGTGGTAATATTTCGTTTCAGGTAATTATCGGGTAACACTAATGCTAACAGGTAATGGGTGTACATTAGTATATTTTACTGGATACATCATAGGGCAGGAGCCAGTGTATTGTGACAGATCAATCCAGTCTTAGAGCTGAATATACAAAGACGTGCTAGCGCAGTAGAGTAATATTCGGCTTGTGTTTAGTGACTATTGTGCCAGTGGATATAATATTGTTTGGGTAAAATGTCGAGCTTATCAGATTACGTACCTGCTAAACGCGTGAAAAGAAGTGCGCTGTCTCAGAATGAGAAGATTATTATATTAGATGTATTTAATGCATTGAAACACCAAAATCCTACCAACAGTGTTGACGACATCGTGGAAAAGTGTGCCAAAATGACAGGGATTGGAAAATCGATTATCTACTGACTTTTAAAGGAAATAAAAAATGAACAAGATACTGTAAACCCCCCAAAATCATCTACAGAGAGGTCAAAAGTCGTTTTAGATTATTTCTTCAAAAATATCATTCACAGAAAAGTACTCATTTTATTTTAAAAAAGAAATACCAACGCTAAACAAAATTTTAAGTGATCTTTCAGAGGACAACGATTTGCCAAAAATCAGTAGAAGCAAATTATGGGCCGTCTTACAAGAGTTGAATTTTTGCTGGGAAAAGCAGAACAGGAAGTCAGTTCTTATCGATAAAGATGATATTATTTGTTGGCGAAGATCCTACTTAAGATCAATTAGAAAATTCCGTGACCAAGGGAGGAATATTTATTATTTAGACAAAATTTGGGTCAACGAGGGATATACTGTAACAAAAGTATGGCAAGATAAAAATGTAAAACGTTTTCGACAAGCATTTTTGGATGGACTTTCAACAGGGTCCAAGGCAGCTTCAGGTAAAGGGCGAAGATGAATTGTGACACATATAGGTAGTGCCAGTGGTTTTGTAGATGGCGGTTTACTTTTATCTGAATCTAAAAATACAGGTGACTATCACAAATACATGAACGCAGATGTTTTCATAGAGTATTTTATACAGATGTTGGATCTTATTGTCATGGATAATGCCAGTTGTCATTCACGGCAGACCGAGCGGACGCCTACGACTGCTTGGAGGAAAGACGATAATTCAATGGTTATCCGGAAAAAACATTTCTTTTGAAATAAATCAAACCTTGTCACTGTGAACTTAACTCAATCGAATTAGTCTGGGCGCAGGTAAAAGGAGATGTAGCGCGAAATAATACGACGTTTAAATTAAGTGACGTGTAATTTTTTTTAAAATTCCTTGAAACGAGTAACTGCAGATAACTGGCAAAGATGTATAATACATCATGTACAAAAAGAAGAGGAGAAAATGCGGGAACTCGATAATTTAATTGACGTTACTGTGGAACCTATCGTTATCAATCTAGGAGATGAAGATAATTCATCAGAATTTTAATATACCTACTTTTTTATTTTCTTTATTGTACATTTATACAACACTACATTTACTCACCATAATTTGAATTTTCAAAATACATATATTTTTGTGTGGAATAAAAGTCTATTCATTAAATTTAAATAAATATTTTGATAATAATATTGAATAATTTTATTTGAATTACTAAAAACCCTCTTAACTCGGTTATGATGCTTAAAGTAGCTTCTAGTTTTGAAATGCTGTTTTTATATTGTTTACTTATAAGAGAAACATATCGAGACATTGACATAGACAAAGACGGATTGCCGGGGATTAAATTTTAGCTACTTGCTACAATTTAGTACGGTTCGATCACACAAAGTTTTTTAAAAGTACTCCTCATCTATACCGATAATACATAATATAAAAATATTGAATATAATCACCAGTACTACATTTATTTACGATTTGCATACATAATAAGCTTTTATTACTCTCTTTCATTTCTAAACAGACTATAAAAGTATTTTTTAACTATTTGTGATTATTTGGCCTCAGCTATAATTTCCTAAGTTTATGAGTATAGATCAAGAATTACTCTGTATATTCAGCTGTCTCCATGAAAGGTATTCCTATGATTTGGTATTTATTTTGTTGTTCCATTTCCATCTATAATTAGTAATTGTAGTGTAAGTTCCCGTAAGTAAAATAAAATAAAATAAAATAAAAACTGAAATGTATTCCGTCATCTCAGAGTAGATACATGCTACAAATCCTGCTTTATTTTGGCCGAGCCGGTCGGAATCCAAAACACCCGGTGAACAAAAATTAGATACAAAATTAGTCCTCATTATTCATAGAAGATGGGACCCTTACGATAATACACTGCGCCGATAAATCAAAGAGCTCGAACACACCATACCAAAAAAGACATTCCGGAATAGTTCCCGGCCATAAAGCGGACATTAATAAGTCGGCTAGGCAGGGGTATACAAATGTAAATGTCATAAACAAGCTGTTATCTATTGTATTAAAGGCATAATCTGAGATGTGACATCGGTCCGCACAAGGAATGTCCGGCATGCGTCGTCGCAACGTCTTCGTGGCCTGACGGTGGCCCTTATGACAGGACCACAGGCTACCGGAGTTGCTGGAAACGCGACCAGAATAAAGAGATTTCCGAAAATGATGGCCCGCACGGTATGCGGCAATATTTTCTTGGCGGCGAGGGCATTTCAAATATTTTCTGGAAATCCGAGACGTTCCTCTCACGGTACCAGTGGCGATAAATTTGAGGTAGTGTCTCAATTATAACCATCTTATAAAGCAAATGTTGCGGCCTAGATGGATTGTTGAAAAAATGATTTCTACATATACAAATAATTTTAATCATTTAATAACTAAACTATATACGAGTAAATTTAGAGCAGTATTATAAAACTTCATTTGTCAAACCGTGATATGAATTTAAACAGGTGCCATAATAGTTCAAGAATAAGTACAATGCGGCCAAAAATATTTTAATACGTTTATTAAGTGTATTTTTGCAAATCTGATGTAACATAGAGGAAATATGAAAAAGTGACCATAATTACAATTAACAATTTATTCCTAATGAAAGAAATGAATAACATATAACACCTATTTTATGCAGAAAATTCGACTTTTGCTGTTATTGTTTTTAATTATTAATAGAATTAATTTGTGGTTTTAATTACCCAAGTAGCAATTTATGGCAAAACTCGAGCACAATGTTCTTGTGCCTGAATCGTGTCGACTCTTTTTATTTTTGTGTCCAAAATGTCAATATGAGATGCGTGTCTAAATAGCAACATTTTGAACACATGTATTTAAAATGTATCTATTTTGTGTCACTTTGGACTCTTCAAATATATTTAGACACTAAATAAACTCAAGTTTGTCTGATCTGTTTCTTAACAAGGTGTTTCTATTTTGTTACTGAAATGAGTTGAGTAGACACAATAATTTCCATTTGGGTACATTTTAAACATAGAGTTTCTTTATTGTTTCTACCATGTGTCGTATTGGTACACATGTATCTATGTAGAAACATTTTACACATAATTTCCATTTTGTTTCTATAATGTGTTTAGTTCATCCGGTTAAAGTGTTTGTGTACTTAACATGACGCATATTATTATGATAAACGTTGATCTGTAATAGTATTTTAAGTTTTACAGGTACAATAGAGTTATAATAAAAAAGGTGCTATTCCAAAGCTGCACACTAGCACTTACTATCGACGCGTGAAAAAAGAAATAGACATTACTCAGAGGAAATTGCCCCATTTCTATTAAACAACAAAAAGGAAAACATTGTAGTTGGCGATATTTCAGTGAATTTTTGGTCTATATGTCGAAACATTACTCTAAATTGTTTTTTCTATTTTCAAATGTATCGGGATGTACAATTTGGGGGCAAATTTTATTCACATTACGGAAAGATGGTCCTATTTGGACATCACCTATAAGTTCGCCATGTTTCAACAAAAATGGCGGCCTTTAAAATGTTATTTCAAATCAAAGCTTTTATGGACTATTTAAGCCATAACTGTACTAAATATGATGTCCTAAATAATAAAATATCATTGGTTTTTTATTTTTTTGAGAATTACAGATATATATTTTTTATCGAAAAAAGAAAAAAAAACATCGACTAATTATAATTACTTGGTATTTTTAAGGTCTGTTTAATTTTGAGAAGTGCCATGTCAACTATTATCGGTAAACTTTAGTTCACAACGCGAGAAATAGAAAAATGCTCAAGATAAATTAAAATCTCATTGTTGTCAGGAGATGAATGCCTTCAGGTCTGTGTTCATGATTATCCATAATGTATCGGGAAGAAATATGATTTGTGTCTATTAGGATTTATTTTGATACACAATGAATAGAAAATAATAATTTCGGTAAAATTGAAAACACCGTGTGTCAAATTTGGAAACAACATGACCACATACGAGGCACATGTAAAATGACTTTTGGACACATAATCGACACATATTTTGGCCAAGTTAGGAACAAAATAGACATATTGTGGACACATTAAGGTTCAATTTTAGATACATATTGGAAACGAAAGGCACAATCAAGACATACTTGTGAAAAAATTTAGGTAGGTATATTTCAAACTCGCTATTGGACAAATTTTAGACCATATTTAGTATACATTTTAATCACCACTTTGGTTACATTTTTCGCTTATAATGGTCTAAAAGTCGACAATCTGCCTTAAAAATGTGTCGTGTCCAAATTACAGTGTCGACGTAGCATCGACACTTTGCCCAAAATGAATCGGAAATTGTTACCTGGGTAATAACATAGTTTGACATACCATACAAACCAATACAAATATTTCTTCTTCTTGTCCGTTTTGAACTGTAAGTTATTGACAGCAATGATATGATATGTTTGCGTAAATCATCAATTGTAGGTATACACTCTGGCGCGATAAACTTCATTTTTTAAATATCCCCACAAAAATAAGATTTAAATGATATAGTCAGGAGATCGTGGCGACCATGGTACCGGTCCTTCTCATCCAATCCCTTGGTATTCATGCTTGAACACGTTGTACATGGTACGGATATAATTGAGCCTCGTGTACGATACGTCACACTGCTGCAATACGCTGTGGACGTCTTGAACCTCCATCTCTTCCACGATTCGGCTTCAAATTACCCTCGCGTTGCACTACACATACACTCACTGCACATCGTGGTATAAGTAGTTGTATTTGCCTCATGTTTACCGGGAAATATGCTAAAGCATTTTTACATAGCCATAAATTAAAACGACATCCATCAACTCTGAGTTGCTATACACATAAGCCATTTTTGACATTTAGAAAACTAATGTAAAGACCCGCATCACAAAAAAGGTTAATACCTACAAAAAGTAATCGGATTTCAATATTCGGAATCGCCTGGCTAGAGACTAGAGTAGGGGAGACCAGGTACGAAAGTAACATATTTTTGTGAAGCCAGATAAATAAAAAATTAACAAAGTCATATAAATTTACTTACTATAAGTCGTTTCCTTGGTATTTTATATATAGAAGAAAAATAATATTGAATTAATTTAAGTTCATATTGATGTACAATTAATAAAAAAGTAGAGAGTGTACGTCGTTACAATCTACCCAATGGTATGAGTCAAAAGTAACAGAACATGGGGACGTTTGTAACATATGAATAACAGGTAATAACTAGGTATAAAAAGTATTTAAAAGGTTTGTCTATTTATTATACCTGTATGAAAGTAAGTTGTAGTGCATATACATAATATTTTTCTTTGAAAAAAAAAAAAAAAATAATAATAAATAGAATAATGAAACAAAAATATATAATAATTTTTTTTGGTAATAACAAAGAATCCTATCCCTATCTGGCTTTTTCACGGTTGTGTGTCGACAGACTCGTCCATATTCCATATTTGGGATGGACCAAGTTTTTCCCAATCCATAACAATATTTCCCACAATCTGTTGTTAGTTGTCTTTTGTTATACATCCTAAATAAAGAGAATAAATTTGTATATTCCCACACAATATAACAAATACTGAAGTAATTATCTGGATATATACAGAATTATCATTTTAAATATGACAAATACGATCATAGGTATTAAATATGAAGGACGGCTGCAACATGTTACAATCGTCCCCCTATGGCATTGTTGCAATCGTCCCATTACGCATTTTTCACGCGACTGACAGAACACTTGCTTAAAACTTTTTTTTAAAGATTATTTTTAATTAACATACCATGCTTAGGTTATAGCCAATATTGGTATTAACTGAAGAAGCCAATAAAATAATTCAAAATAACGTTTAGTTCTAGGAATATGATAGATTAAGATAAAGAATGAAAACTTACGTTGCATATCATTTTGCACCGTGCAAGTCTTAACTTGAACTAAAACACACTATGTATATTGTTGTTCAAATAAGTAATTGTAGATTTCACTGCCGACTCTATGATGATAGACAAACCTCTTTAAAAAGATAACAGGCTTACTGTTACAACCAACCCGTGTTACTTTCGTACCCGGTCTCCCCTAGTCTCTATTTTTCATAACGGAAGGTATCAATTTTACAATAAAAATTTATTACCAATAAGTTTTCTCTATCTCTTAAAATAAAAAAGTTAGACAGCCTTAAAGTTTGGGCACTTTACAGGTTTTTTTGTTATTACTTGTAAAGTTGACCATGGATCTCAAATTTGTTTTTACGAGCATAAAGGCCTCCAAAAATGCAACAAAAAACAATTAAAGATTTTTAACGTGTCTCGCATATTAAGCGAGATACATGGGAGTGGCCCTCTTATGTGATACAGCCTGTATGTATAGTATATTCTGTTTGCATTAAAATATTAACAAATACTTTATTAATAGAAAGTATTTCGTATTTTCGCTCTATTCCATATTAGCCTCCATATTTAATCATCGTAAGAAAATGTACTTTTTTATTATCTTAAAAAAAATTTTATAAAATAATTTTGATTCCTATATATTAAGTAATACTATTAGAAGACACCATAAAGCATATTTGCTTAAAATATTGTAGTCCTCAACGCCATGGTGTTCTATTAACAGCGCCCTAAAGGATGGGTATTCCATATATGCCGACTTTACTCTAATTTCTACTCCCAAATTTTTTTTGATAAATTCTGAATCACCATGTATAAATTATAAATGAAAAATGTCAAATATCACACTCACACTTATTTTACGAATAAATTAAATTTACAAACGAATTACTAACTTAATTATCATCAAACTACTCCCAATAACTACCACCACAGAATATTGGCGTAGCTATATTTTCTGTGCTACCACTCAGTTCTTCATATTGTTCTTGTTCTGCTCTGCAAGATATGTTCTGTGGAAGATGTATTTTTATTAGCTATTTTATTTGACGCGACTGGGCGAAATTCCGCAACGCCAGCGAGTTCAGCTGCCAACCTACTACCTAATGCAAATGTGTACATTTAAAAGCATTGGATTAGAAGATTCTTTACTTACTTAGTATGGTCCACAGCACGCCTAGATCGCGACTGCATAGTGCGTTTCCTCTTTTAAGAAGCAAATTATTAGATACTTGAAACCTTTTCCTGCTCATCACATGAATCGATTAATTTATTAAATTTTACTACTTCAATAGAAATTAGGGTAGAATTAACTAGTTGAATAGTGACGTTACATACATATGAAGTATTTTTTACTAGATCGATATTCAACCTTACATACATTGGACATAAGTGCCAAAAAAGTATTGATATTCTGGCAATATCAGAAATATTTAAAAAATTTCAAACAATAAGTGACAATGTTTGCAATTCGAGTGGAACACAAAAAAATAACATGACATATTCTTATAAATTTTGTTCCCACGGTCCTTTCCTACGGAGATACAGGCTCCTAAAGGACTCCCCTGAAAATATTTTTGTAACTAGAATAATTGGCGTAATTTAATAATCTTTTAATATGATGAACACTAGATAAAAACCCTTAAATGGAATCCATTAAAACATGTTTGTCTTATTTATTTAGCTAGGGAGGGACTAGCTCTAGTATAATAATGCACATTTTTTCACACTATACGTTAAAAATATTTCTAAATTATTTGAATCTTATATTAAAAAAAGTAGTTTTGGTCGATATTGATAACAGTTTGAGAAAAAACTCTATTTTTGCTTACACTGTATTTTGTAATGGTTTTTTTTTGACGTACCAATTTAAATACAAATTTTTATGGCAGTGTTTGTCAGTTAGCCACGCAACAGGACATCATTCAAGAAAAGTTTGGTTATATTTCAACTTTGTGATTTTGTTTACCAGGGTTTGGTTTCTTTCATTTCAATTTTGCAACAATTATTGGTGATATATTATCATTATTAACAGTGATGACACATGAATGAGATATCACCTGCGTATGAGGCTATTCTTTCCTGTCATGTGCATTAGAATTAACACGACTAATATAAAAATTTTTACTTTATTTAAATTTAAGAATATTTTTATATGAATTTTTGTTTTAAGCACATTAGTGTATCTATTTTACGAAACAAATGTTGGTTGTCCTTAAAATCCCCGTAAAAATCTACTCTGTCCTCTGTTCATTATTACACAGTATCTATATAAATAGCACACAAGAGTCAGATTTGGTCTGTACATTTTCAACTATGAGAAATCGTTGCGGATTGCCTAAATCTGTGATGCCACACTAAAAGAGTCTATTAAAAATTAAGGTAGAATTAAAAATCGCATAATTATGAAAACTTGCCTAGTACAATTGCCAGATTCATGTCAGCCAAGTTGCAGGTAACAGCTAGTTTTTCTAAGATTAATGTAGACAGAATCCTAATACCTAGTGCAAATAAGATTTTGTATTTAGCAAATGCCAACTTTTTAAATTTTATTCTCATTTACCCTGTAACCTTGACCTTGAACTAAATCACTTCTCACAATTCTTTTACAAGTTAATACCGATCTATTTAATGCTGTTATGCATTAATATTTCTGTCATATATCCAAATATTTATATTATAGATTTATTAAAACGAATATGAATATTACTTTAAAAATGTTCACACATTTCCTCATATAAGAACCTTAAACACAATAGTGATGGAAGATTTAAATAAATTTTGACCTAGTATAAACAGTTAGAAATAATTAATTATTTCAAAACATTAAGCATTTAATATAATTTTATACAAATTTATTTACATACATATTTTAATTTGTGAAAACGAACTGAACCGAACAATGATCTCATCGTTTAATCCGATGTAAAAGATACGTAAAAACAAAATGATTATGATATTCGCCCATGTGAAATTAACTTAATATATTATTAGCGGAAATTCGTATATAAAATAAATTTAGATAATCAATAAAATACAAGCAGGTGCAACACCGCCAATTATAGTCCTTCGAGGTGGTATTTCCTGACGCCTTTATTTCACAAATCATAAAAAAACATATAAAATTAATGGTGACGTGTTGTTGAAAAATAAAAACATATTTATCAAGAGCAAAAGATAAAATATATAGATATATACAGGGTGTTTATTAATTGAATGCCGATACTTAAGGGTGTGAATCCTTCGGTCATTTGAAGAAGAAAACTTAATATCAATATATGTTCTAAACCTCTTAATTTTTGAGCTACAGGGTGTTAAAGTTTTAAGAAAAAAATTACTTTTTTTAATATAATTTTCTTATCATTCCAGATATTTTTTATGAAATTTTGTACACATCTATTAATCATTAAGGAGCGTTGTTTGAAGTAAAAAATGTTTTAAAATCTTTGCCTTTGTATCGGCATTCAATTAATAAACACCCTGTATATATAAAATTAAATAATTTTTATTTCATTTTATAAGGAAGGTCTAATTTTATGATATTATTCATCTAAAAATTATCTGCAGATGTTCGTACTTAAAAACCGAAAATTATTTTTCTCAAAAATTGTTCAACAAAAAATTTTACACTTAAAATAACTTATCAGTAGATTATCTGCGGAGTTTCTCTCGCAAATCCCAAAAAAATATATATGAAAATTCTCTCCTAAAAGTACCTGAGAAATCTCTTTCCAAATATTTGCACGTTATTTTAGAACACCTTATTTATAAATTTCAGTTACTTCAATAATATTTTAACATTCGCATGTATTTTGCTAATCTAAATTAATTAATCTTAAGGCAGTAACATTATTTCTGTTTCATCGGTAAGGGATAATATTATTATCAATATCGCTGCATTCATTTTACCCAGAAGAATCTAACAACTTAGAAATGAACTTGCAGACATGAATACACTTCATTTGATCATGAATACGTGCAGTTGTGTGATTGTGGAAATTAAACTATTGCATTTAAATATAAAAAAATTAAAGAATGACAAAAAATAAAAAAGCAGTGGTAACAATGAGAAAAAAACTATAAATTAGTTGAATATTATATGATGATAAATGATAAGCTGTTTGGTGGCTACTTACCCCATTCTTTTGATGAAGAATTATCCAAAAACCGGAAAAAGAAAGATTTGAATTAGATATATTTTTAGCAAATTGTCATTAATACTAGCTCAGTTTATGAAAAATAGAATGAAAATCGTATTTTTTTAAACAAGTTAATTTTTATTTTTCATTATGATATCTGGTGTAGGCTGTAAGTTGTTATATTATTAAATAACACGAACATTTATATACAGGGTGTTCATATATTTTACCAATGTATTCCACAAGCTATTTCAGGGTGGGATCTTCATGATATTTTTCAATTTGGGTCCTCCCTGTTGAGATATTCGAGTCTCAAAATGACGGAAAGAAATAGTTTTTTTATTTTTCTTTAAAAACCGTTACACTTTGAAATTTTAATTTTGGTACACATTATCAGCTAATCAAAAGCTATTTTGTGGTGGTGTCTATTCCTTGACTCATGTTTCTGGAGGGCGAAAATAATTTATTTCTTTTAGAACGTTTTCCTGCAATGGCCGATTTCAACAAAACTTTTTTATATATCACATCTAATTTTCCTACTTTTTTCCCTCTTCTAATTGTTTCATATAACCAACAGTTTGCGCGGAAAAAAATACAAATTGTTTTCATTACTCTAAACATCTTTTCGTCACTGGTTACTGATAACGGCAGTAGGCGGTTGCTATGTTGACGTTTCTCTGTTATCTTATGAAATAAATCGCCATTAGGTCTATAACTGACAGTTTTGCAAATATTTCTTATAAAGGAATTCCTATAATGGTTACCAATCGTGCGTATGCATATTCGCTAATATTTGCACGGAAGAGTCACTTGTTTACAAATATCAAATATTCAAAAACTGTCAAGACAATTGTTTGACAAGACAACAGAGAAACATCAACATAGCAACCGCCTACTGCGGTTATCAGTAACCGGTGATGAAAAGATGTTTAGAGTAAGGAAAACCATTTTTATTTTTTCCGCGCAAACTGTTGGTTGTATGAAAAATTACAAGAGGGGAAAAAGTTGTAAAATTATATGTAGTATTTAAAAAAAAGTTTTGATGAAATCGGTCATTGCAGGAAAACGTTCTGAAAGAAATAAATTTAGGGGATGCTTATTCTCGCCCTCCAGAAACATGGGACACTACCATAAAATAACTTTTGACTAGCTGATAATGTGTACCAAAATTGAAATTTCTAAGTGTAACCGTTTTTAAAGAAAAATTAAAAAAAGTATTTTTTTCTGCCATTTTGAGATTCGAATATCTCAACAGGGAGGACCCAAATTGAAAATTTTTATATATTTTATATATATCCCTCCCTAAAATGGCTTGTGGAATACACTGGTAAAATATTTGACCACCATTCTGAAACACCCTGTATAAAATGTTTTTGATATCTCACTATGTAGTTCTGTTTATTGTTATGAAATTTATTTATTATTGATATTAAAAATTGTCAATTTTTACTAATAAACTCAACTGAAAAACCTAATTCAACTAATGCAATACAGTCCCATGGCAGAAGACACCGACTTGAATAATAATAATATGACAAATACATTACATAAAATAAAAATGATTGTGCAGCCCTATGTTTAACTTTAAATATTTACTTACATAGAAAGTATAGAAGAATTGAAAAATTGTACCAAAATAAAAATTCCGCCAGTGGCGTAGAAGTTAGCAATGAAACTGCCCTCTACCCCTATCGTATGTCTCTGTATGTTCTAAAGTATCTAAACTTTATGCCAAGTATGATAAGGAAATATCAAACAGTTAAAATAATGTGTAAAAATACTTTAAAAATTGAAATAAAACCAAGTAACTCCGTAAGGAGCCATATCCAGCTAGCATATGTACAATTATTATTAATGAATCACTTAATTTAATAGGTACTACATTATACTTAAAAATTGATAGTTCTTATTTATGATAGAATACTTCACAGAGAAAATGTAAGCAATTGAAACACTGGCATTATTAACACATATAATTTTATTATTTTATTTAAAGTTATTTTTATTAAAAAAAAATAATTTAAATAACGCGAATATATATTACACATAATACAGTGAAAGTTGGAACACAAACAGCTATTAATACTTATTTATGCAACAAGTACAAAAAGTAAGTGTTTATTGCACGCGACGTGAAATTGTCCAACGAGGCCGTCAGGCCGAGTAGGACAACACGTCGAGTGCAATAAGCACTTTTGTACGAGTTGCATACAATATTTTTTTTACGTTCATGCAAAAACCAAAAAATGTTATTTAGATGACACTAAGTCTAGGAAAATGTGACGTCAATTTGAACGATTATGTTTGTCATGATGACAAAACGCTGTAGTAGAATGACAGATGAATGCAATAAAAATTTTACTGCATTAGTGCAATAAAGAACCACTTTTTCCACTAAATATAGTTCAATAAAGTTTTGTTTTTTGCATGAACGTAGAAAAACAATATTTATTAATTTTGGTAAATCAAAAATAATTTTAATGCATAAAAGTCGAAAAAGAAAGACTGCTCAAAAAGAAAAATGATAATGTCTTGGCAAATTCTTCACAAAATATATCTATTTTATTATTAACAACTATGGGTAAATATTTCGAATATTATTTTAAATTTATCAAAAAACAAAAATGCCCTGAAGCTGACACACTGATGCAACGAAAAGTAGCAATTAATAATACTCTCACTTTTTCGCCAAGCAAAAAAATATAAAAAAAACATGATTTACTAAGAGCTTAAGTTAATAATCAAAAAATCTTACCGTTTTTCCATTGACGTCAACCTTGTACTTCCCAGCGAAGATTTTGATAATGTCTGCATTCCCATATTTTGCTCCCCAATGCAGAACCGTCTGTAAAACGACAGGTCACATAAGTTTTATTTCCCGCGGGTGTAATTTAAATATAAGATAGTAAGCGACGTAGGCTTCGGAAAGAGAAAATGAATTCAAAATATGTGGGCTACGCGATCCAGGCAGATATGACTTGTATCAGATAAAATTAAACAAGGGGTCGTATTGTCGGGAACACTGCAAACTCTCCTTACCTAATGTAATCGGACGGATTATGCGTCTCATTCACAATTGCCGAAAGTCGAATTGCCGAAAAGATAATATTATTATATGAAAAAGCCAAATTACGCTGAATAACTGTAACAAAATTTAAGAATTTTTAGTTAAAATATAAATCAAATAATTTTTCCAAAAATGCCAAGCAGGTCATTTTCAAGACTGTTCAATTGCTATTTTTTAAAAGAGTTATTATTTTTGTTAGTATCAATGTCAATAGAATTTACTAGTTTGAGTATGCTTATTACCCTTTGAAAAGTTTACCTTTTAGAAACCATGAAATGATTCTTCTCAGATGACAATGTTTTTTTAAATAAGCCAAGAATTTCAGAACATTTTTTATTGAATAAATAGTTTACGAATAACAGCTACCTAATAATTGCCCAATGTTCAAATTCAGCACCATTTGTTTCTTGGTGAATAAATTTGTAATCCTTTAAAGATAAATCTACAGGATATCAGTTGTGATTATATTTTCTAAATTAAATTGTTCATTAATTTGTTCATCGTACATCATACTATGATGCCCAATTTAAATATCGTATACCTACTAACTTCTATTTTATTCTTGGAAAATGCTTCTGGCGTAAATAATTTCATAATTTCTAAATGCTAGATTATAAATTGAATCAAGGAGTGTCAGTGTACTCAGATATGCAAACTCTACCCAATTTTGATGAAAAACATTGAAGATTAATATTTTAAAATGTGATTAGAATATCATAGCTCATAAAAAATGCACTTAAAAGTAAATGAAACATGAAAAAAGGTTTTCTAAAAATAAAAATCGATATGTAGGTATTTGGTTTACAATTGGTATTCCTGAGTTTTGGCTACATCATGAATCATTTCAGTTACAACGTATCTATTAAAGTAAAAACAGCCTAATAAGTTCAAACAAAATATCAAGATTGCCTTGAAATTGCTACCTTTTTGAATAACCGTGCAATGGTTTGAAATCTAAGTTTGTGAAAACTTTTTGTTTGATAGTACATTCAATTTTGAAAATTTATGTTGTTTTTCCGAAATGTGGATTATAACAACTTACAGTAAAAGGATAACATTTTATCGTAAATTCAATAATATCTAAATTCCATAATAAAATATAGTTTTTAATCAATTACTCATTGAATATATATGAGTAGAATTAAAGTTTGGTAAAATTCAATTTCCTTATAGTAGCTACTAACAAGTGATATCGGATAGATTAATTTCAAGTAAGACTTTTGTGCTTCTTCAGCTAGATATTTTTTTAAATAATATAATTTGCTTTCTGAAGTTGACAAAATATTACCGGATCAGCAACCTGCATTGTTCCATTTATCAAAAAGTTGAAAGCAAACGGGAACGAGTACAGAGTTAAAAATTTAATCAGATTCATGAGAAATAAAATAAATAATAATAATAACAATACAATACAAATAACGCTTATGTTTTTTCATTCAGTGCTTCCACTCGTAGGAACTATCAAAAATCACAGGTCCAATCCAATATTGTTCATATAAATAATGTTCCCATCTGACTACTGTTGGCAATATTGTTTTGCTTTTTCTTGGTCATGTCTTGATCGCACAAGACAAGACAAGATAAGACCAAGACAAGGCTTGACAGCTCAAATTACAAGACAAGATTTAAAAAAAATCTTAGGAGAATAACAAGAAATATTGCTACGGCAAGAAGTCTTGCAAATGAAGACCAATAAGTTAAGTGAACATTAACTGAAAAAATAAATATTGCATTTCTATTGTAGATATTTACTTCATTTAAAGGACATCCATCATACAAAATTATTGAGTCTAGATCCAGTTATGATAAACTAGAACCAATCATATCCGTGATTCTGTTTGTCCATTTTGTTTATCATTTCCATGCGTTTACCAATCGACTACTTCGACAATAGTTACCTACATGCGAGCCCCGAGCGGGACCGTAGCTGGCCGAAAGCAACCACCACTGTTATCAAAATCGTTATAAGTTCATTGCTTCTCATTTGTATGCAAGAGTCTGGCAAGAATTATGTAAGTGTCCTTCAAAATTGCAAGGCAAGACATTTACCATGTACACAATCTTGCAAGATCGAGCAAAAACTAAACTTGAAACAAACTCTAATCTTGTTTCGTAAGATAAGACAAGACTTATCAAAATTTTCAAGATTTCTAGTCTCAGCCAAATTTTGTAACTTTCAAGTTATAATTTATGCTCATCATAACTTGGAATACGCTAGTTCAGATATCCTGTCATATGGCAGATGTTCTAAAGATTGTCTCTAGTGCTGAATTAATTTTAGAAGATTATTTAATGAAATTCACAAACTACCCACTGCCCTGTATAAATTAGCATGAAAGAAAAGTATGCCCACTTACCTTATACGTATATAGAACAAATATTTTATTTATTCCTTCTAATGTAACAGTAGTAGTGGATCAGATATTCAAATATTTCCTCTACGTACGGTTAGAGAAGAATCCATTAAATACGTTACGTATTTTAATTTTATTCAGCTATTAAACAAATGTAAGTGAATATGTATGGCTCATTATATCGTTACATTTGTGAACGAAATATTAAGGAGAATTTCGAGTGTCCCGAATGGAACAAACTCATAAATTTTGAACAAGTCAAGATAAAAAACCGGAGTAAATATACAACTTCCTTCCACTGACTAAGAGACATGGACACCAGAATTAACACCTGAATTTGTCAATAATTGCAGATGTCCATGCGACCCGTCGGGATAAGGAATCTTGATCTGAATTGGTAATTGGCAAATTGAATCCGTCGAGGCGTATTTTGAGACAATGAAAATAAAATGCGACATACAACGAAATCCGTAATATATGTGCCACGTTTCTACGAATGTTAATTAAATAGAAACATAAAAGGTACACGAAATCAGATTCAGCTTTGGCGAGCCCACTTATTTTGTAATTTATGGCATGAGATATTTTTTTGCTGATACAGGGAGGTCACTGGAAACATAAAACAATAGGGCGCTTGCATGATGTCAGTAGGTGGGTGAAAAAATAAGATTTGCACAATATACTTTTTTTGTATATATTGAGGCTGTAATTGCCAATAAAGACGATATTATGTTCATAAAATTAAATAGAATGCACACTATTTGAGATAAAAGTATTTTTTATTTTAAAGTGCAACTGATGAAAATTATGTGATGAATAACACATCATCCACCTCGACTTCGTTCGTAGGATCGAATTGGATACACCTAATTTTAAAATAACTAATTCCATGAATACAACATTCGACATTCAATTTTAAAGCATCAATAGTTTGAGGTTTGTTGGCATAAATCAACGACTTCAATGTCCGCACAAAAAACTTCTTATCAATTAACAGTTTGATTTCTTGAAATAATATCATAAGTATTGTCTTTCAATAGTTTCGTTAGAAAAATGTGGTGCAGCAGCTTCTTGTTGCAAAACATATTTTTAGAACCAATTTCATTCAATTTTGAAAAAATAAGGACCAATGATGCCACCCACCATGACATAAACCACACCATAGTTATTCTTTTCTGGGCGCAAAGATTTATTTTGAATCGCCTGTGATTGATTGCTTTCACACCAAAAACGGCAATTGTGTTTGTTTACAAACCCTTAAAAAATGGGCCTCATGAGAAAAGATGATTATTTTGAAACCATCAGGATTAATTTTAAGTTGCCCTAAAGCAAACACATAATGCTTGTGTTGGCAAATTGGCTTCAATTCTTAAACAAAGGCAATCTTATACGAATGTAAACCCAAATATTTACTCAAAATACGATTCAGTTCTCATTCTTGAAAGACCAAGTTCTTGAGAACGTTGATTAATCGACCTTAATTTGGACCTTTTGCAACACTGGCACTTAGGGCATCAATATTTTCTTGATTTCTTTCGAATACTTCATCGATTCGACATTTCTGCTGTTTTAAATATGGCTGCCATGACTTTTTTAAAATATATCGTTCCTATTGGCAAACATAATAGTTGTTATAAAATAATAGTTGTAATTGCAACATAACTGTTACTAAATTAATAATCGACAGAACTGTAAATAAAGCTACGCTTTTGCCCATTAATGTATATAAATCTTAGTACATGTATAAAATTCCATTTTTGTACCTTTAAACGTTTGAAGATTATTAAAAGAAAACTATTTTCAGCATTCAATTTCACGCACCTTGCACATTAAAGCTAAGCAGTGTAGAATACATGTTTATGTGAAATGTTTTGGTACACCATATACAGTAAGTACCTAAAATCACGCACAAATTCATTATTAGGTACATAAAAGGTCCCGAAACAGGTCAATTTTGATTTTAATTTACTTTTTTTTAAATAATAATTTAATATACAAAGTAACCTACCTTCGAGTAATGACGGCAACACATTTTTTTTTAAATGGAACACCACATTTTTATTCAATTTCCGGATTACCCTAGCTGAGCTGTTTCCAAAAATGTATCACAAGTTGCTCCTAATTGTTACAGGGTGGGCAACAATATCCAAATTATTTACAAATACTAAAGCTATTTACAAATGAATAAACGTACTAAAAGATTGATTGAAATTACGACACGTCTTTTGAAAGTGTCTACTGGAACGTACTCAATTTACAAAAACATTGGTGTTACATATAAAAACGTGATCGATCGTAGGAAATTTTATTGTTCGTTAATAAAACCTTTGGATACAAAAACCTAAATTAAATTTGCAAATTGTTGACCATGTACTGCCAAACAGATCTGGGCCATACGAGAAACAAATTCTTGTTGTACATCTCCAATAACTTCAGGCGGGATGCAACGAACTTCTTGTCCAATTCGTTCCTTGAGATCGTCAAGATTATTTGGTTTAGTGACGTATACCTACTTTGCTTTTTATGTATCCCAAAGGAGAAAATCTAGCGGACGATTCCTTAGGTCCTCTTCTAACAATCCACCGATGAGTAAACACGTCATCTAAGTAGCGGCGAACAGCGATGCCACAGTGCGGCGGTGCACCGTCTTGCTGTAACCAAATTGAATTGAATTGAATTGTCATTGGGCAAATTAATTGGGGAACAATACCACCAAGGAAGGAACTAAATCGAATTGAAGAAAATCTAAATATCTTGACCTACCGAAATCTCCTTCAAAGAAATACGGCCCCAAAATTCGATTATCAACAATTCAGACCCAAACATTGACCTTCTGGGGACGCTGAGTGTGTGCTTTCATCGTCCAGTGTAGATTGTGATCTGACTAATACCGATCTGTTTATTAACGGTGCCACTCAGACAAAAAGACGCCTCGTCCGAGAAAATTAAGCGTTTGACAAAATCCGGATCTGCCTGACATTCTTCTATCATAATTTCGGAAAACTCTGTCCGTCTGTCGAAATCGTCGTCGGACAATTCTTGCACTGAGTGAACTTTGTAGGGATGGTACTTGCCATTGTGAAGAAATGTACCCTATGTGCTTTTCCACATCTTCATTTAGTATACTTGGTCGACCAAATCTGGGCAGATCTTTAACTTGACCATGGTTTCGAATCACTCGTATAATCAAAAACAAACTGTTTATAAAAGCGTCAAAGAAATTATGACAAAAACTTTTGCATTTATAAATAATTTAGGTATCGTTGCCCACCCTATAACAATTAGGAGCAACTTGTGACATATTTTTGCAAACAACTCAGAGTAATCCGGAAATTGGAAAAAAATGTAGTTCCATTAAAAAAAATATGATGACGTCATTACCCGAAGGTAGATCACCCTGTATATTAAATTATTTGAAAAAAGTAAATTAAAATCAAAAATTGACCTGCTTCGGAAATATTCAATAACATCTTTTATTTACCTAATAATGAATTTGTGCGTGACTTTAGGGACGCACTGTATATGGTAAGATGTATTGACTACTTTAGGTTAACGTATCGAACGAGTTAGCTTTAGCATTAACAGAGACAAACAGCTTTATTTTTATTTCATACTAAGGCAAACAGGAAAGCTAGATATCTGAAAACTGGCGGAGAAAATAACGATGGCAAAAAACGCATCTCTCTATCTCTTACCATTTTTGAGCTACAGGGTGTTTGCAAAAACAAGTGATGCCGAAAAACTCCATATAGATCGAAGTCGGCAAGAGATAGAAAAACAGTTTTCGCCATTATTTTTTCGAAAAACGAGCCGAGAACTCGCCCATCAGATTTGCTCTATCTAAGACAGATCGACCCGTAGCCCCTCTCGAAAACATGCCAATTTGAACCACACTATACAGGTTGCAATCCATCGACGTAGATCAGCAAACCCTTCTTTTTAAAATAAAGTGTGAAACATGATATAATTAATTAGTAGGTACATTAGTTTATTCACTGTACAATATTGTTTGTAGTACATCCTGTATACATATTAGATTAAATCTTAACTATAAATATGTACTTACATACTGATCATATCCATTGTATTAGAATCGCCATCAGTCACATGAAAAAAAAAACAAGAAATATGACATTAATATAAAGAAAGTGTAGTGTTTTTAATTGCTTTAATATAGAGGATGTTTCCTAAATGCGTGCAGAAAACCCAGGGGCGTATTATATGGTTAAAATTAAGGTAATTTTGTCAAATAAGCATAGGATTCCAAACACGTTGTTTCCGAGATATAGAATTTCCAAACCTAATAAAAAATCGATTCATAATTTTTAAACCCCTTGAGACATATTCGGCAAATTTGGAAACATTTGCTACATAAGTGAAGTACCAGTGACGTACCCCTGTTAAGAAAATTAAATTTGTCTTTTAACGGCTAGAGATACAAACAAATGTGCAGAAGTGATATGCTTTTTCTTGTGAAACTATCATAGTACCCATAACTCCGCTGGTAGTTTACGTAAGCTATAGATTTTATATTTTATACCTACAAATATACTAAAAAAATATTCCAAAATTGCCAAATATATCTGAAGGGGTTTAGAAGTAATGAATTTTAAATTGATTCTTTTTATTAGCGTTGGAAACCTTATATCTTGGAAATGACGCCCTTGGAACCCTATGCTTAGTTACCAAAATTACTCCTGAATTTTTTGCATGCAATTAGGAAAGATCCTAATGAAAAAGTAAGACACGCAGAACAAAGGTAAGCACAGCAATAAAATTCTTGATGTTTTGTTACTACTCGTATTTAAATTTCGATCAAATGAACTAATAACTTTTAAAACATGTTTTTAAAACACGTTCATATTGCGATACTGACATCACATTTTAGCGATTATGTTCATATGCCTACAAAATATAAGTAAACAATTTTATTAGTAGTAGTAAGTTTATGTTATAATAAATATTTACATAGTTATAGAGTAATTTAAAAAAAATCATATATTTCGATGAGTATACAGTATGCGCCAAAAGTATGGAATAAATTCAATAAAAACGAAACAATTATTTTTTGGGAAAAATCCTCGAACAGGTCGATATTTAATTTAAAAAATACATATTTTAGCGCAAAATGCGATTTTCAAATGTCATTTGTTTTCGAGTAATGACGTCATCGATTTTTTTTAAATGGCAACACCATATTTTTTTCCTTGATTCTGAAAGATCGTTTAATTCTCTATCAGACAGTACTAAAATTTCGTCCTCTTTACATAGGAAAGTTTTCGAGTAAATGACGATTGAATGTTAGAAAACGTAAATCAATTAAAATAAAGCAAAAACGTTATCAAGTTTAGTTTTTCGAATTCCATAGTTCTTTTATAGATCACGTAGGTGAAAATCTTTGCAAAGTGTCATTGTCACACCGATTTTCTAATAAGTATTGTAAGCGACATAGAAATTATTATTCAATTTAAAGTATTATGGCACATTTAACTGTTACTCAAAGAATTGAAATTTTAATTCTTATCGGATGCGGGAATATGACTAGAACTCAGCAGAAAGTTTGCGATTTATTTAATGAAAAATATCCAGATCGCCCTATCAGCCAATCAACAGTCAGTAAGGTAGAGTCTAAATTTAGAGAAACTGGCAATGTTGTAAATATTCCAAAACCTGGACGTCCGAGCATTAATGAAAATCAGAAACAGAACATTTTGATAAGTATGGTGGATAATCCTCATAATTCTTCACGATTGGTTGCAATAAATAATGACACTAGTCAGAGCACAGTCTTGAGGAAGGAAAAATATCATCCCTACAAAATTCAACTTGTGCAGGAACTCAATGAAGATGATCCCGATCACCGCTTACACTTTTGCTAAATTCTAATGGATTTATGTCAAGGAAATAGAAATTTACACCAGCAAATACTTTTTTCAAATGAGGCCACATTTTGTCTGAATGGTACAGTAAACCGTCAAACTTGCAGATATTGGAGTCGGAAAAATCCTCATTGGATGGCAGAGGCACATACCCAACACCCTCAGAAATTAAATGTGTGGGCTGGAATAGTTGACGACAGAATAGTAGGGTCTTTCTTCTTTGAAGGAACCCTTACAGGACAAAGATATTTAGAGTTTCTAGAAAATGACCTTGTTCCAGCCCTTGCAGTAATTTTTCCTAACGATAATGACCCTGACATTCCTGACGATACCATATGGTTTCAGCAAGACGGTGCACCTCCGCACTATGCGCGCCCTGTACGAGATTATTTGGACAACTGTTTTCCTGGGAGGAGGATCGGCAGACGCGGGGCGATAGAATGGCCTGCAATATCGCCAGATCTTACACCTCTTGACTATTTTTTATGGGGATACTTGAAGTCAAAAGTGTACATTAATAAACCACGTAATTTAGAAGAACTTCAAAATCGCATTCGAGACGAAATACGTAGAGTTACCCCAGAAATCATTCATAATGTGCAAGAAGAATTTCTTCACAGACTTGCGCATTGTCAAGAAGTTGGTGGATGGCAATTCGAACATTTCATTTAAGTATAAAATTTAATCAATTGTATTTTATTTTACATACCTCAGAATTGTTACATTTTTATGGTTAAAATTTACGTTATCTAACATTCAATCGTCATGTACTCGAAAACTTTCCTATGTAAGAGGGCAAAATTTTAGTACTGTCTGATAGAGAATTAAACGATCTTTCAGAATCAAGGAAAAAAATATGGTGTTGCCATTTAAAAAAAATCGATGACGTCATTACTCGAAAACAAATGACATTTGAAAATCGCATTTTACGCTAAAATATGTATTTTTTAAATTAAAAATCGACCTGTTCGAAGATTTTTTCCAAAAAATAATTGTTTCGTTATTATTGAATTTATTCCATACTTTTGGCGCATACTGTATAAAACTTCGTTAGCTACAAGATTTCATTTGTCAGCAACATGTAAAAAGTAGTCTTGTTCAAATCGCTATAAATGCACTATTTTCTTCATAAAAATTTAATTGACTATACTAAAGTCAGCTGGTAGTCTCCAATATATAGAATGCTCAAAAAACATCAGACAATACTATAAGAGCAACTTCTTTGGATGAAACAAATTCATTTGGATCAAGTTAAGTTATCTTGGTGCAACTTTCTTTTCTTTTTTAGTAACATTCAGATACGGGTGCTTTTTAAGAAGTTAAATTATGACGAATGAAATAATTATGAATTACATTTTCTGAACTGTCCTCTAAGTAAATGAATTTTAGTTTTAAAATGTATAGTACCTAGTAATTCATTAATAATTTTTATCAGCTTTAATGTCGCTTGAACAATTTTTATAGCTGAATTTGGTGGTATCAATAATATTCGGCAAAACAATAATTCTTTAAGGATACTACTATACTACTATACTATACTATACTATATTAAAATTGAAAGAAAAATGAAGGGCAAAAGGTGCCATTCTGCATATATGATAGTATTTGTTTTCCAAAAATATCATACTTAAATATCCAATTCACTAAATCACCATAATATAATTTTTTATATATTTAATGGAACTGTTTTGTAATAGTTAGTAGAAATTAGTAACACCAATATGACCAGAAGTAAAGTCCATCTAATTTTCCATTATACTTATTTTCTTTAAAATATCTGAAATATCAGGGAAAGTTACAATGTTATATTTATATTTATGTAGTTTTTGATAACATAACTGTTACAATGCAATAAAAATATTTACTGCAATATAAAAGAAACATAGAACAGTTTTGAGCTTGATACATCAAATACGCTTTATTTATTGATACAGCGAAGCAACTTTTCCTTAAGTGACGTTTATATAGTGGACTGTAATAAAAACAGTGTTGCACAACTTTACACGGGTTTTAATGTAAAAAATGAATGCGATAGCCATAACAGTTTTAGTACTTTCATCGAACAAGTGCTGCTCCAAAAGTTGTCCTACGACTTACAAATGACCTGATTTACTATTTTTTCTTCGTTTCACAAGTGAAAAATCAGCCGAAGGCCCATGTCAATCTACATCGACTTGACTAAATAACAAAAAATAGACATTTTCACAAACGAATATAAAAAATTGTTATACTGCTACTTCTTAGCCAAATTTAAAAATATAAAAAGGTTTCTTGTATTTGGCACATCGATGGCTAATAATTTAGTTATTTAGTTTAGTTATAATAAAGCTTTTGCTATAATATAGGTATATATTTTATGAATGTACTTAATTTTTTCTTAAAAGATGAAGCTAATTAAATTCCACTTGTGAAGAGTGATTCATTTACTGTCTATAAGTTGTTACATGTCTTAAATGAAGAACTTATCATATTGAAATAAAAAACTAATTTCAACAAAGAAAAATTAAGTATTCAACAATAAACGTAAATAACTTTACCAGTATGTAAGTTAAGTAAGTCACCTTTGAGTTCAAGATATGCTTGCTCATAACCGAATTGTTCTAAGTTCCGTTCTTCAGTTGTGTAATTGTTTATTAGATGTTGCGGTCGTCGTACTTTTTAACGATTAAGCTGATACAAATACGGAATTCCAGGAAATAACTACTCTGCGGGTAGTATGTCCGGACCAACATTGAATTACACCTGGAAAACTTATAGTAAACAGCTAAATTGACTCGTCAGCAGCCCACTAGACACATACCGGTTTCAAGCTTATTAGCTGTCAGCAGCATGTCATAGGTGAGGTAACCAACGAATAACCTTAGCTGTTTTAAGTCTGTCTAACCCAACAGTAGGGTCCTCCGTGTTCCTCAAGGAGCATGGAGTAGCGAATGACCGCTAGAGGTAGCTATACTACTCCCCGTTACAACTGGGCTGATAAGTTCGTAATGTTTTTATTAACTTCATTTTTGTAAAGTACAGAACTAATCAAACATAAATTATCCTTCAATGCTTACGATTGTTTCCTAACGCCTGAAGAAGTACGTTGATTTAGAAGTGATTAGAGAAGATTCCTCGAAAATTAATCGATAAAGTACAGACAGATAAATCCCGACGAAGCAAAATGTGGAGAATATGGTACATATGGAATAAGCTCTCAACTGATCTCCTGAATGGTTACTTTTACGATGTACTTACGAGAGCTGCAGTTATTATGCAAAATTATTCAATGATGTCTTTATGGTCTTTTCTCTTGAATTGAGGCTCTAAATCACGGACTGACAACAAACCTGGGTAGTAATGAGTATATACTCATCAAGTAGTTAATAATTATTGTGAAGGCCACCTTCACTGTCAAACAAGATATACAAAGTCAGGTTACGCTGTAGCTCAGCATTTGCACTAGGAGTTGCCTTTCTGTTAAGGCTAAGCCATTCGTTTCAGTTCATGGCATTGACGTCGCCAATAATTACAACAAAAACGGTCGCTATTGCTGATGAGCTAAACGATGATAAGTAAACAAGGTATAAATATTGTACGCACTTAAATATGCGACACCCACACATCCCGTATTTCAACTTTGCCCATGATGCAAATGACTTACTATGCTCGGCCACAGCCACCTTCTTAGATGAATGTGGTTCGGCTGATCCATCAAAATAACAGCAATTTCCGAATTTCTCAAACGATTCCTGAGCATAGATAATTGATTATATCAAAGTGGCCCTCTGAAACAATATTTTATTTCGTCTTGTACTTTCTTTCGGCAATGGGATTTTCTTCACACAAATAGTTCTTCAACCGATCTGATATTATTATTTATTAAAATACAATAATAATGATACTTTCTACTTTATTAACTTTTTTTGCAAATAATTTCACAATCATTATACAAACCTACAAATTCGAAGACTATTCAATTAAACAATAATAATGGCATTAAAATCTACGTCGCTTATTAAACATCACGCAAAGCTTATTCACCTGCCTTATGTTTCGTGCATACATATCCCTAAGGTATGTGAATTTGTCCAGACTTCTACACTCGACACATTTCCAATTTAAACATTTCTAAAACTATCAAGATTTTAGTAAAAATGCTGTACAAGTTTGTTTAGAAGAATGGCTAACATGTGACGAGAGCCTCAAAAGCAGATTCCATATCTTAGATGTGACTTCACCTGAGACATATCAATTCCTCAACATTTGAAAATTTTAAAGTTGGTATTACACTCTAGATAAGTTTTTGAATTAAACTATCACATTGTGAATGCCAACTGAGACATTCATCCAAATGTAGAGAAAGGAATATCACGCTGTTGTAGACCAATGAATCTCTCATTGCCAGAATATTTTGGTGTACCTAGTAAAATTATAAATTGTGCTAAGACTTTACCTTTTATCTGGTATGAAAAAGTAATAATTGGGATTATCAGGATCAAATATAAAAAAAATAAAAACTCTAAAAACAAGAAATACCTGCAGAAGCAACTCTGCGTTTATTTCCAGGCAAGTCGAAAGGAGTTTATTAAAAAGAATTTTCAAAATTTAATAGTTGGAAAATCAGCCACACTGAGAAAAACCCCCCAAGTAAACTATGTTTACTTCCGGTTACTAGTTTACATGTCATTATTTTACAATTATTGTAGTTGGTAGTTGATTACTGAAAGATAAGTTATTGTCATAACGAATTCATTGTCACATCAGCGGTACAGATAGGTACCACAACTAATTATGTTGCGGTAAGTTAACTTGTATACTTGTAACCGCCGAATACGTCCCGAATAAAGCCGAAACGTGCCGAAGTATCGTGAATCAGTTCAATTCAGCGCCATTACGTTTTGTGTGGATGTGGTGTGTACTTTGAGGCGGTATAGTTTGTGTGTTGTGGGTAATTTTTTATAATTATGGAACACCAAATATTGTTACTGCATCAGTGGGATTCAACTCTAAGCGCTCATATAAAGGTCCATCCATCAATGAATTCAAGAATGGTTATGATCGTCACCGTGCTAGTTTGAGCGCTTGAGTTTGTTTGTTATTCCGTGTACGAATAGGTCCTGTTATGATTTCTTTTTTATTATTTATGGATTTTCTGTTTATACAAGTAGGCACATACTTTCTTATATAATTTTATTTGCCTGTTTAGTTTTCACATTAGCAAGTGAGCTATTTTTTGTATTTACCTACCTATTGGCATAATAGATATTGTCTCTAATAATAATAATTGTAGATATCTTTATCTTGTGATTCGTATAAGTATGTAAAAAAATTGTTGAAAGAACTGTCTAGATTCTGAAATGTGTTGTAAAAAGTGCCGTTTTGGGATGTGATCTGTATGTAAAAATGTATCAATAATATCAATAATTATATAATATACATTGCATAATATGCTTACTTTTTGGAATTGTGACCTAATAATCGTTTTTATTTATATTAGATTAGTATGCTCTTTAAGAAAAGTACAAAATTTATGCTTGTATTGTCTAAAATACAGCTAACTTATAAAGTAAGTACTACTATAGCAATACAGGGTGATTCAGGACTTATATAAAACAATTTGGAAATAGATGCGTCATCAAAAAATTAAGTCAATATCGTAAAAAAAAAAATTTTGGAAAATCATAATTTCCGAGTAAAAAATTATTGTAGTAGTATTGTAATATTTTCAATAATTGTAGTCTCTAGCCCGGCGATTCCCAAAACTTTTTGTGATGCGAGTTTTTACATTAGCTTTTCAAGTCTCAAAAATGGCTTATATGTATAGCAACTCGGAATTGATAGATATCGTTTTAACTTATTGTGATGTGAAAATGCTTAGAACGATTTCTTGGTAAACATGTGTCAAATGCAGCTACTTTTACCGTGATGTGCAGTGAGTACAAGTGTAGCGCAACGTGAAGGAAATTTGAAACCGAATCGTGGAAGAGTTGGAGGTCCAGGATGTCCACGGCATATTGCAGCAGTTTGGCGTATTAAACACAAGGCTCAATTATATTCGTACCAGGTACAGCGTGTCCAAGCATTAATACCAAGGGATTGGACCAGGAGAACCGGTACCGTGGCCGCCACGATCTCCTGACTAAATCATTTGGAATTCTTTTTGTGGGGATATTTAAAAAATGTAGTGTATCTCACCGAAGTGGATACCTGCTATTGCCAATAACTTATAGGATCAAAACGAACTAAAAGCAGAAACATTTGTGTTAGTTTCTAGAAACTGGGTAAGACGGGTTCAAAATTTGTTTGTAATATCAGATACATAAAATCTATTTTATTAATTAAAACCACAAATTAATTATTTTCATAATTAATAACAAGAGGGACAAAAGCAGTTGAATTTGCTGTGCAAAATAGGTGTTATAAAATGTTATTTATTTCTTTCCTTGAGAATTTCATCCCTTTTTTTGTCCGGTCGCCAATTGCATGATTTACTGCCTTATCAGGTTTTACAGTGGACCAGTTTCCAGTACCGTGATTTTTTTTTCAAAATTGTATTTGTATGAGTCCTCTGTACATCCAAATTTTTTTTTTAGATGAAGAGGATGATGTTCTGAATCACCTTGTATAATACCTTACTACTATTTTATATTATATAATATGCTTACTTTTCGAAATTGCGGTCTATCCATCTTTAAGATAAGTACAAAATTTATACTTATTTTATCTAAAATACAGTTAACTTACAAGGTAAAGAGTACTACTACTGTAGCAATACAACATGTCTAATTATTACTGAATTACAATCAACTAACCATTAATGTACAGTTCACTTGTCCTTACTGTATCAGAAATACATCTAGTTAAAACTTTTAACAACACAGTTTACTCAAGCAAGAAATTTTAGTCATTACTGGTAGCCACAGTTTGATGACCTGTTTACCTGTGACTAGTGACTCGTTTTCAGAAATCTTGATTTAGCTGCTTCAGTTGAATTGGTTATCTATCCTCTATTTATACAAGAGTTTTGCTGGGGCAAATGTATTTTTATCTACCACTATCGTCTGTTCAGAAATGAAATAGAGTAATAAAAGCTTATTATGTATGCAAATCGAAAATAAATGTAGTACTGGTGCTCATATTCAATATTTTTATATTATGTATTATCGGTATAGATGAGGTGTACTTTTAGAAAAACTTTGTGTAACCGGGTTATACTAAATTGTAGCAGGTAGCTAATATTTAGTCCCCGACAATCCCTCTTTGTCAATGCCGCTACTCGGTTCATTTCTCTTATAAGTAAACAATATAAAAACAGCATTTCAAAACATGAGACTACTTTAAGCATCATAACCGGGTTAAGAGGGTTTTTAGTAATTCAAATAAAATTATTCAATATTATTATCAAAATATTTATTTAAATGTAATGAATAGACTTTTATTCCACAAAAAAATATATGTATTTTGAAAATTCTAATTATGGTGAGTAAATGTAGTGTTGTATAAATGTACAATAAAGAAAATAAAAAAGTAGGTATATAAAATTCATCCTCTGAATATTCTGATGAATTATCTTCGTCTCCTAGATTGATAACGATAGGTTCCACAGTAACGTCAATTAAATTATCGAGTTCCCACATTTTCTCTTCTTATTTTTGTACATGATGTATACGTCCTTGCCAGTTATCTGCAGTTACTCGCTCCAAGGAATTTTTTTATAAAATTTTCACGTCACTTAATTTAAACGTATTATTTCGCGCTACATCTCCTTTTACCTGCGCCCAGACTAATTCAATTGGGTTAAGTTCACAGTGATAAGGTGGTAACCATAGTACCGTTATTTGGCGATTTGTTGCCATTTCATCGATAACATATTTTTTCTGATCTCTATTAAGATTGACAACACAAGTCGAATTTTACTCTACTGCACTAGCACGTCTTCGTATATTCAGCTCTAAAACTGGATTGATCTGTCACAATACACTGGCTCCTGGCCTATGATGTATCCAGTAAAATATACTAATGTACACCCATTATCTGTTAGCATTAGTGTTACCCGATAATTACCTGAAACGAAATATTACCACGCCCATGGCCGGTTCTTATCTCGAGGTGTTATTACTCTCTTTCATTTCCAAACAGACTATAGTAAATTTTTTTTTCGGTATAGTTTCGTTAAGACATGTAAAATAAGGGATGATAAAACACAACATGAGTATATCTGCACAAACAAGTCTTGCTTCTGTCTGTCTGTATACTCCGTAGCACTTGTCCATTTTTGGCTGAAGTAAGAAATGTAGATTCGCGGAGATAAAGATACGTTGTTATAGTAGCATTCATGGGCACGAAGCAAGGGTGCCTGAAGGCCGCTACCGTGGAGCTGTACGAAAACTCGGACGGGTGCTCCTTGTCATTTACATAATGACGATGATAACATATTAACTGTCTCAGCTGCGCGGCCGGCGGCAATTAGTATCGCGCGTTCGCCAGATCTCGATATAGCTGGCCGAGCCGGTGACCGGCTATGATGATGATGCGAAGACCTGGCCGTTTTGTTCAATTAGTGGTGTGTGTGTGTGTATGAATCGCGGCCGGGCCTGTCACCTCACATCACCTGGGCTCAGTGGCGGCCCGTGTATGTGGAGCAGTCTCAAATATTCAAATCCAACTGCCCTTTCCTGAATGCAGCCCGAGAAAGATAATTTGGGTTAATTTTGATAAAGTAGATAAAAAAAATTGCGGTAAAATTCTCTTGCTTTCTTCTTGGCACTCTCTACGACGAAAAAAGTTAAAAATTAACTTTGCGGCAACACAGCTAATAAATCTGCAAAAGAATTTCAATACTAAAAGTCCACATTTTACTCACTAGAAAAGTAAAATTGGTTTTATTTTAAAGGAGTCTTATTTCACTATTATTCAAACTGAAAAATAACACAGCATCACAAAATGTGGTTTGTCCGGCGGACTAGGCCACTAGATATTCTTATGTATTTCGACTCGCTGAATCGGGGGTCCATTTAACCCTATCGTCCTATCGTTCAATGTCATTCCAAGGTCAAAGTGAAAGAGATATGCTAGCGGACTAGACTATAGTCGTTTTTTAGGTTGCTGAATCTAAATCTGAGATTCATTTAACCGTATCAGGTCAGATTCAAGGCCATTCCAACGTCATATCCAAAGACAGATTTGCAAATTGGCAAATTCATCATATATTTATGTCACTGGGCTCGCTTTATATCTGCCTCCGTTCTCTAGATAATCCGGAAAAACCAAAATTTAGGTGTAAACTTAACCCTTCATTTTTAATAAAATAAAAAACAACGGTTGTACAAAATTGCGCTAAATTTGTGCTACATTGTACTGTTTAAATAAATTTGATATATATTTCCGTTCTCCGGAAAATCTGGAAGAGAAACCTGATTGTGCTGAATTGTGCTAGTTGTGTCGAACGCTGTGCCGTTTAAGAAAATTTCATAACTATCTCCGTTCTACGTAAAATCGGGAAACACCGGAAAATTAAGCTTGAGCTTAACCCCCCCCCATTGTTTTCAAAAAATAAAAAAAAAACGGGACCTTGATGAACGTGATTGTGTTGAATTGTGCTAGATGTGTTGAACGCTGTGCCGTTTAAAAAAAAAATATGTTTATCTCCGTTCTCCGGAAAAAACAGAAATTTTGACACGACCTTTCTGCGTCTCCCATTTTGTCCGAAAATTAAAAAACGTGATTGTGCTGGTTGTATCGAATGCTATGCTGTTTAATGGAATTTTATATACATATATCTCCATTCTTTGAAAAATCCAGAAATTTAAGCGTCTACGTAGCCCTCCAGTGTTTTCAAAAATTAAAAAACGGGGTTGTGCTGAACTGTGCTAGTTTTTCTGAACATTGTGCTGTTTAAAGAAATTGGATATCTATCTCCGCTCTCCGGAAAAAATCGGAAATTTTGACACGTCCTTACTGCTCTCTCATTTTGCCTGAAAATTAGAAAACGTGATTGTGCTGAATTGTGTTAGATGTGTCGAACACTGTGCCGTTTAAAATAATATCATACCGGTCTCCGTTCTTTGAAAAATTCGGAAAAACCGGAAATTTAAGCTTAAACTTTGCCCCCCATCGTTTTCGAAAATTAAAAATGGGGTTGTGCTGAATTGTGTTAGTTATCCTGAACATTGTGACGTTTAAAGAAAATTTATATATATCTCCGTTCTCCATAAAAACCAAAATTATTATTATGACCGAAAATTAAAAAACGTGGTTGTGCTGAATTGTGATAGTTGTTCCGAACATTGTGCCGTTTAATGAAATTTGATGTCTGTCTCCATTCTGCGGACAATTCGGGGTTAACCTTTTTCCCCACTTTGCAAATAACAATTTATCTCGATGTTTTGTGCTGCGTTAATTAAGAAATTTCATAGGTGTCACATTGTCCCAGGTAGGTATTTCCTGGATTTATTTTAAGGACTAGATTCTCTACAACTAGATCTCTCCATCTTAGGGTCAAGTGTTTTTGTTTCATTCGGATGCACATCATCATTTACTGTGCATTGCACATACTCATTTAAAGTGTATATAATAATTTATAAAAACTACTGGACACATACACGATTAGTTGCTAGTGTTAGACCTAATGCAAATTTAAAATATTTTTAATTTGCACATAGCTGATAAACGTATGCTGCTAAATAATTAAGAATGGTTCTATATTAAGATATCCTAATAATTTTAATTTATTTAATAGGTATTGAGAATTATCTGTACTTCATTTGCAGTTGTGTTTTAACACAATTCTGTATATAAGCATTTATGCATAAACAATTATTTTTACATAAGATATCAGGAGAACGAAGATAGATATCAAATTTCTTTCAACAGCACAATGTTCGGGATAACTAGCACAGTTCAGCACAACCCCATTTTTTAATTTTCGAAAGCATTAAGTTCATGCTTAAATTCACGGTTTTTCCAGATTTTCCGGAGAACGGAGATAGATATTAAATTTCATTTAATGGCACAGCATTCAACACAACTAGTACAATTCAGCACAACCAGCTCTATTAATTTACGGGCTAAATGGGAGGCGCAGTAAAGTCATGTTAAAAATTCTATTTTTTGCGGAGATAGATATCAAATTTCTTTAAACACAATGTTCAAGATAACTAGCAGAATTCAGCACAACCCCGTTTTTTAATTTTTGAAAACAATGGGGGGGCTAAGTTCATGTCCAAATTTCCGGATTTTCCGGAGAACAGAGGCAGATATCAAATTTCAACGGCACAATGTTCAGAACAACTAGACCAACTCAGTACATTAAAGAAAAACACGATTACGAAGTAGAGGGCACAGAAAGGTCTCAGCAAAATTTCGGTTAATTGTTTTTTCCGGAGTACGGAGGCAGATATCATTTTTTTTTAAACAGCACAATCTTCGAAACTACTAGCATAACTCAGACATTGATCAATTTTTTTTTAACGGTACAATGTTCGGAACAACTAGCACAATATAGCACATTAAAGAAAAATACGATTTTCGCGAAGTGGGGTGGAAGTCTATCTTTGCATTTTCTAGGAAAATGGCTATCATTCTTAAAACTTTTACGGCACAATTTAGCACAACTTTTACTGTTTATTTTATCAAAAAATGGGGGGCCAAGTTCACGCACATCCATATTTCAGTAACGTTGCTCCGGAGGACTAATGTTTATAGGAACATTTTTTGGCACTACTTTTACCGACTTAGGTTTTTCCAAAAACCCTGTACATATAATTGCAATGTAATATTATAAGTATAAAGTTTAAACTTGGGTAAATATTGTATTCGTTTTCCACACTATTGATGGTGAGAAATTAATTGTTGAAATTTACCTTGAAATGTGATAGAAACTGGTATTTTCAAAAATTTCTTAACATATAAAATCCTCGCAACACTGTTTCAAATTTCTAAATAAAATTACATCAACATTTCTGCACTTTGCGCAGCTGACACGCACACCTTAACTCGAAATCATTTACTGCGCCACTGTTTGGGCTCCTGCCAATGGACTTACACCACCGGCCCCTCTGAGGCACCTGCCACTTAGGCACGAATGCTCCGCGCCCAACACGCCACTGCGCCCATATTATGTCAACTCGTCAAATGTCGCTATCAGCGGTTGTAGAACATCGTGTAAAATTTACGTTTAATAACACTACGAATAAGGAGCAACATGTGTTCTCATTATTTAATAAAAAAAACGCATCGAAAATCAATCGAGAAGAATATTATTTTCATTAGTAATACAACTAGTGATTGAATTTTCATGATAAGTTTGCTGATTTATTTTTAAACTCAACTGGGTTGCTTAAAGAAAACATCACGAGTTCGCAGGACGAGTGGTGTTTTCTTCAGAATTAATTATGCTCATTAAATATTTATTATAACTATAAATAATTTGTTATAATTATTATTTGTTACCTATAACAATATTTTTTATAAACACGAATAAAATGCATTGTTCTTGACTATAATTATTATAAATGGTGCAAGCACATGGTTTGAATAGTAAAACCGTTATTAGGTGGATACAATGTATTGTTGGTATTATTATTTGATGTACTTGGAATGCCCCTAAAAGTATTCACTATGTTACGATTTACGATGATATTAGGCATTAAGACGCAAATACGATTTCATCGAATTCGAACTTCCATGTCCAGTGACTTTTATAGCTTGTTGTTCACTAACGCCAGATTGTAGTAACTGACTAACTGCAGTGGCACGATTAAAGTGATTTGTTATTCTTAGTTTTTTAGTGTCTAATTTTATCTTTTCTCCAGACAGTTTTGTCCATTTTGATATTATATTAATACCAATAGGGCACCATCAGAAAAAGTCTGTCATTGGTAATAATTCCCCTTAGCCATTTAGTATCTGCACAGTTTTTAACACCACCTTGGCGGGTTTTGGAGAAGACAGGGTTACATGAAACTCTTTTTTTTAAACAGCCTTTGTTGTCAGTCTCTTCCTTAAAAAATGTAACATGGAAAAGTTGTTTCGTTACCTCTCCAAACTAGTTCTACTGCAGCTATGTGAAAAAAGTTATTTTGGAGTCCCTCTGACGTGTCTTCGTCCCATTGTATGGTATTGTTAAACGTAACTTTCTTTGTTCACAATATAGATCCGCTTGTGAAAATTACGGCGACAATCATATTGGTTATGTTCTGGGAGACGTATTTATAAAATTATGCCGTCTGATTTCATATTAAACTACTTGTTTTAATTCCAGTAATAAATAAAAGTAATACCTAATGATATTTAACATTAATTTTTTAATTAATTCTTTATTGCTTTTTATATCTGATTTCATTTCTTCTTAAGCATTTAAAAAGACCTTGTCTATCACTTCTGTTCTCTATGTTTTCAGAATACAACAGGTAATTCAATGTATTGGTAATTTAATAAACATAGTCAAATTTTCTGTCTGTCTCAAATAGCATTCTATGTCTAGTAATTGGTAGAAGCAAATACAGAATTTGTCATTTGAAATGAAGCTCTGACTATAATAAATGAAAAAAAAAATGTAAATTTGCTTTACCACTGATTTTCTAAACGCCCAGTATACATTTTGATAGCTTAATTGATTGCTTACAACTTTACATTTCAATTTTTTCCAGGAAATTTTGTAGGGGGACAAGCCATTTCGATTAAAATAATACAATCTTTCTTATGCCCATGGAAAATTTATACATTATCCCCATTGCATTAATATACTAGGTATAAAAGAGTCTAGGATGACAGTATGTAAGACTGCTAAATATTTGGATCTTAAAAGAGGAATGTCAATTATGTTGTAAGAAAATACTAATGTACTTTGCTTGCTAAAAAAACATATGATGATGATTCAAATTTAAAATAATCCAAGAATCAACGTTCTGAAGATTTTGCAGACACTGCCCCATAAAATTTGAATAGATTTTATTTCAGAAAACGTTATTATTATTAGGTTAATAACCATACATATGCTTACAGGATCAGTTGAACTTTAAATGAAATTTGCATATGCATTATTAACAGCAACTTCGCTGGATGACGGAAACACAAGCACAAATTAAATAAATTTGCGGTTTTCAGCCTTTTATAATATTACTCGTAGCCTAAAGAGTGTGAAATGCTAGATTATATGGTTTAACTTCAACATTTAGTGATATAATGGAACACCGGTTGACTGTAACAAAATATTTTCATTATTAATTCAAATTTATGGAAGCTTAACGGTTGCATGGGATCCATTAAGCTAAATTATCATATTCATATTATTCTGTTATAATATGATTTAAGATACTGTTGCTTATACGTATAATTATAAGCAGACTTTATTTTAAGGACAATAAGACTAATGAAACTAAATTTATATTAATATACTTTAAGTTTTGACTATTGTCCTCGACATAGTTTAGTTTAATATGTCTTATAAAATATTTAAATCACAAGAGATTGATTAATGAAGGATATGAGATTAGGCCACGATAATTTATTTCAAAATTTTATGCAAGACAGACTAATAGTTGCGCTTTCTTTCTAGGAAGCAGTAAGCAGTGTAATGGTGAAAGTAAATTTCGCAATTACATTTTTTGAACAATACTTGGAAACGTTTAAGTGACACTTTTTGGCGATAAAGCTTTTGTTTACGTGATTTATGAGCAACATGAAACATTTATAAAGTACGAATTAAGTTCCGTTCGGTCGTGGTGTACATAATATTTAAAATTTACTGTAATTCTAGACATTTCGTCCTGATAAAATTATCTGATGCATAAATTTGCCTACATAGTATTGGTTACACAAAACTGAAACTTTATACATTTCTATGTATGATATATTTCCTCCAGTAGTGTTTCCGACATTTACTTTGTAAACGATATGGAACGGTATAATTTTTTCCAACTAACAATTATTAGATTGATTAATTTAATGTCACAAAAACAGTCTATTCCTATAACTATTAAAACAAGAACAATATGGAAATAATTTCAATTATATGTTTCTCAACGTTGTGGAACAATTTCTTTCTTGTAATTGGTCACCGAAATTTATATGAAATTTAACATTATTCATAACTTTATTCAAATAAATATTATGCACTTTTAACATTATAAGTTGTGAATGGGGGAATTGCATGATTTTTTCAAATAAGTGTAAAAGAGAGAAAGTATTATTTTAATCGAAATGGCGTTTGTCCTAGAAAATTTCGTGAACAAGTACTTACAAATTTTAGTCTGGTCACGCCCTTAGAAAACGGTTGCCGCCACAGCGAAGACCTGTGACGTCAGACGACATTCGGACGTTTATACCTAATACAACATTGTGCTTTATGTCATATCTGTATATCATTTCCATTTTCGAACAACGCAGTAGATACGTTTAGAAGATTTAATGTCATTTGTGATATTACTGATCTTGTCTTAAATAGACATTGGTATTTAATATAGTTGTAAAATAGATACCTACGTAAAATGAGCACAGAAAGTGTATCTCACCGGACAAATGGAAGAAGTACCTATTGCATTATACCATTATGAACGAATGCAGCATACAGCGCAATAAAAAATATTTCACCGTTCCAAAATATTAAAAGAAAAATTGGTGTAGGGCGATGAAGCGTGACAAAAAAAAACGTTAAGCTCTCCGCAACTCAAATTAAAATTTACTGTGGCTTTATCAAAGCAACTTTAATCTGGATTTAATTAAATTCTTGACAAGACCAATAGACAAGACGTCTCATACATTAGTAACCAACCTTAGTTTAGTTAAGGCATAGTTAAATTTTCTTGCATATAGGTATTGATTATTATAAATATCTCCATTGCTAAACTACGATTCATTAAGTATACAGTGTGTTCACGGATGGAGTTGATAGAAGGAGAAAGTTTTTTGTTTTTGACTTTATCGAAAAATGTCACCCTTTATCAATAATTCTGCTTTTCGAAAAAAATGAGACTATCATAAAAACGTCTTAGATCAGATATACAGGGTGTTCATAAATTAAAAAATATGAAAATACTCAGGAGAGAAATACCATTATTTATTATTTTACACAATATTTTTATAAAACAAATTTGTTTATAACCTGAAATTGAGTCCTAATAATTCTATGGCAGTCTTTTTTTTCGAGAAGCAGAACTTTTTTATAAAGAGTGACATTTTTCGATAAAGTCAAAAACAAAACAGTTTCTCTTTCTGTCAGCTCCATCCGTGGACACACTGTATACATTACTTCCATTTCGCCTTATGCGAAGGGTTAACTACAAATATTTTAAAAGCAGATAGGGAAAAATAAGAATTAACGGAATCGTTCATCAAAAAATTTCCAAACTTATTAATACAGAGAAAAATATATTTTTTTTGAAACTATATTAAACCCTTACTCATCGCCATCTTTGGCCTTCTGTCAGCCGCGAAGTTATGCATATTCCGTCAAAGTAAATGGTGGCAAAGGTAGCGACAGATCACCGCTGTGACATGTGTATCAATTTACACCGCATTAAAGGAAAAAAAATTACTTACAAAATTGGAAAACATAGGCTTTTTTTGTTTAAAGCGAGGTAGCACAGGTAGGTAGCACCTACTTTACTAATATTTATTTCCAGGATTGATTGATATCTGCAATGAGTGAAAATGTAGTTTTGGCCGTGTGCAACGAATGAACGAAGAACGAATGCAATATACTACAACCGATTTTCCAAGGGAAAAGAGGGTTTTTCCCCATTTTTTAAACGTCGAGCTAGAAATCCGAAATAATTTTTTTTTGTCTTTTAGGCCTTCCTGAGCATGTGGTTAAAATATTTGTACATAGTCATAATTATTGTTTTTATTTATATTAAATGTGTATGCACCATAGAAATCATAAAATATATAGAACGCCAGAAGCACATTAGGTACACAAAAATAATCAAACTACGGAGGAGAAGTAGCGACCTAGGGAAAAATTAATGTAAGCTGTTAGTTATACTGCATTTTAATCCCAGCATACAAATAAAACCAAAACGGAATGTTTTTAATTGTACCATAGAAGTCATATGTTTCTACGAATTGGTCGTAAAAGTTTCATATTTTGAAATTCCCGCCCATTAGTGTGAAGTTACCTCATTAGTGCAACCAACAAGCTAAGTTATTGCAATATTACCAGACTCGTGTTTTCTCCATAGGTTGACCATTTTCGGTACCTCGTTTGGCGTTCTATATATTTTACGATTTCTATGGTATTACAAAATTTATCGTGTTGTCTAAAATACAGCTAACATACAAGTTAAAGAGTACTGTTGTAGCAATACAGCATGTTCAGTTATTACTGCGTTACAGTCAACTAACCTTTAATGTCCTTACACATTATTATTTTGGAAGTAGTAAACAAATATGGTGTAAAACTTTACACGCTTTATTTCTAAAAATGTTGGAAGTGTAAAAATATTTACAAGAATTTTAAACGGTAAAATTTAGAATTTTAATTGTCTTAATTCGTGTTCATAATGTTCACATTTAAAAGTAAATCAAATTGTTATATTTATTGTGCAATAGTAAATGTGTATGTCTGTGGTGTATTTCCCTTTAAGGATGATATTATTAAACTCAATAATGGAAAAGGACAAAACAAAAAATATAAGAAATGTAAGAAAACTTATACAAGTGCAGCTATAGAGACATCATGTTGTGATAAATTTTATATTAATATACTTTAAGTTTTGACTATTGTCCTCGACATAGTTTAGTTTAATATGTCTTATAAAATATTTAAATCACAAGAGATTGATTAATGAAGGATATGAGATTAGGCCACGATAATTTATTTCAAAATTTTATGCAAGACAGACTAATAGTTGCGCTTTCTTTCTAGGAAGCAGTAAGCAGTGTAATGGTGAAAGTAAATTTCGCAATTACATTTTTTGAACAATACTTGGAAACGTTTAAGTGACACTTTTTGGCGATAAAGCTTTTGTTTACGTGATTTATGAGCAACATGAAACATTTATAAAGTACGAATTAAGTTCCGTTCGGTCGTGGTGTACATAATATTTAAAATTTACTGTAATTCTAGACATTTCGTCCTGATAAAATTATCTGATGCATAAATTTGCCTACATAGTATTGGTTACACAAAACTGAAACTTTATACATTTCTATGTATGATATATTTCCTCCAGTAGTGTTTCCGACATTTACTTTGTAAACGATATGGAACGGTATAATTTTTTCCAACTAACAATTATTAGATTGATTAATTTAATGTCACAAAAACAGTCTATTCCTATAACTATTAAAACAAGAACAATATGGAAATAATTTCAATTATATGTTTCTCAACGTTGTGGAACAATTTCTTTCTTGTAATTGGTCACCGAAATTTATATGAAATTTAACATTATTCATAACTTTATTCAAATAAATATTATGCACTTTTAACATTATAAGTTGTGAATGGGGGAATTGCATGATTTTTTCAAATAAGTGTAAAAGAGAGAAAGTATTATTTTAATCGAAATGGCGTTTGTCCTAGAAAATTTCGTGAACAAGTACTTACAAATTTTAGTCTGGTCACGCCCTTAGAAAACGGTTGCCGCCACAGCGAAGACCTGTGACGTCAGACGACATTCGGACGTTTATACCTAATACAACATTGTGCTTTATGTCATATCTGTATATCATTTCCATTTTCGAACAACGCAGTAGATACGTTTAGAAGATTTAATGTCATTTGTGATATTACTGATCTTGTCTTAAATAGACATTGGTATTTAATATAGTTGTAAAATAGATACCTACGTAAAATGAGCACAGAAAGTGTATCTCACCGGACAAATGGAAGAAGTACCTATTGCATTATACCATTATGAACGAATGCAGCATACAGCGCAATAAAAAATATTTCACCGTTCCAAAATATTAAAAGAAAAATTGGTGTAGGGCGATGAAGCGTGACAAAAAAAAACGTTAAGCTCTCCGCAACTCAAATTAAAATTTACTGTGGCTTTATCAAAGCAACTTTAATCTGGATTTAATTAAATTCTTGACAAGACCAATAGACAAGACGTCTCATACATTAGTAACCAACCTTAGTTTAGTTAAGGCATAGTTAAATTTTCTTGCATATAGGTATTGATTATTATAAATATCTCCATTGCTAAACTACGATTCATTAAGTATACAGTGTGTTCACGGATGGAGTTGATAGAAGGAGAAAGTTTTTTGTTTTTGACTTTATCGAAAAATGTCACCCTTTATCAATAATTCTGCTTTTCGAAAAAAATGAGACTATCATAAAAACGTCTTAGATCAGATATACAGGGTGTTCATAAATTAAAAAATATGAAAATACTCAGGAGAGAAATACCATTATTTATTATTTTACACAATATTTTTATAAAACAAATTTGTTTATAACCTGAAATTGAGTCCTAATAATTCTATGGCAGTCTTTTTTTTCGAGAAGCAGAACTTTTTTATAAAGAGTGACATTTTTCGATAAAGTCAAAAACAAAACAGTTTCTCTTTCTGTCAGCTCCATCCGTGGACACACTGTATACATTACTTCCATTTCGCCTTATGCGAAGGGTTAACTACAAATATTTTAAAAGCAGATAGGGAAAAATAAGAATTAACGGAATCGTTCATCAAAAAATTTCCAAACTTATTAATACAGAGAAAAATATATTTTTTTTGAAACTATATTAAACCCTTACTCATCGCCATCTTTGGCCTTCTGTCAGCCGCGAAGTTATGCATATTCCGTCAAAGTAAATGGTGGCAAAGGTAGCGACAGATCACCGCTGTGACATGTGTATCAATTTACACCGCATTAAAGGAAAAAAAATTACTTACAAAATTGGAAAACATAGGCTTTTTTTGTTTAAAGCGAGGTAGCACAGGTAGGTAGCACCTACTTTACTAATATTTATTTCCAGGATTGATTGATATCTGCAATGAGTGAAAATGTAGTTTTGGCCGTGTGCAACGAATGAACGAAGAACGAATGCAATATACTACAACCGATTTTCCAAGGGAAAAGAGGGTTTTTCCCCATTTTTTAAACGTCGAGCTAGAAATCCGAAATAATTTTTTTTTGTCTTTTAGGCCTTCCTGAGCATGTGGTTAAAATATTTGTACATAGTCATAATTATTGTTTTTATTTATATTAAATGTGTATGCACCATAGAAATCATAAAATATATAGAACGCCAGAAGCACATTAGGTACACAAAAATAATCAAACTACGGAGGAGAAGTAGCGACCTAGGGAAAAATTAATGTAAGCTGTTAGTTATACTGCATTTTAATCCCAGCATACAAATAAAACCAAAACGGAATGTTTTTAATTGTACCATAGAAGTCATATGTTTCTACGAATTGGTCGTAAAAGTTTCATATTTTGAAATTCCCGCCCATTAGTGTGAAGTTACCTCATTAGTGCAACCAACAAGCTAAGTTATTGCAATATTACCAGACTCGTGTTTTCTCCATAGGTTGACCATTTTCGGTACCTCGTTTGGCGTTCTATATATTTTACGATTTCTATGGTATTACAAAATTTATCGTGTTGTCTAAAATACAGCTAACATACAAGTTAAAGAGTACTGTTGTAGCAATACAGCATGTTCAGTTATTACTGCGTTACAGTCAACTAACCTTTAATGTCCTTACACATTATTATTTTGGAAGTAGTAAACAAATATGGTGTAAAACTTTACACGCTTTATTTCTAAAAATGTTGGAAGTGTAAAAATATTTACAAGAATTTTAAACGGTAAAATTTAGAATTTTAATTGTCTTAATTCGTGTTCATAATGTTCACATTTAAAAGTAAATCAAATTGTTATATTTATTGTGCAATAGTAAATGTGTATGTCTGTGGTGTATTTCCCTTTAAGGATGATATTATTAAACTCAATAATGGAAAAGGACAAAACAAAAAATATAAGAAATGTAAGAAAACTTATACAAGTGCAGCTATAGAGACATCATGTTGTGATAAATTTTATATTAATATACTTTAAGTTTTGACTATTGTCCTCGACATAGTTTAGTTTAATATGTCTTATAAAATATTTAAATCACAAGAGATTGATTAATGAAGGATATGAGATTAGGCCACGATAATTTATTTCAAAATTTTATGCAAGACAGACTAATAGTTGCGCTTTCTTTCTAGGAAGCAGTAAGCAGTGTAATGGTGAAAGTAAATTTCGCAATTACATTTTTTGAACAATACTTGGAAACGTTTAAGTGACACTTTTTGGCGATAAAGCTTTTGTTTACGTGATTTATGAGCAACATGAAACATTTATAAAGTACGAATTAAGTTCCGTTCGGTCGTGGTGTACATAATATTTAAAATTTACTGTAATTCTAGACATTTCGTCCTGATAAAATTATCTGATGCATAAATTTGCCTACATAGTATTGGTTACACAAAACTGAAACTTTATACATTTCTATGTATGATATATTTCCTCCAGTAGTGTTTCCGACATTTACTTTGTAAACGATATGGAACGGTATAATTTTTTCCAACTAACAATTATTAGATTGATTAATTTAATGTCACAAAAACAGTCTATTCCTATAACTATTAAAACAAGAACAATATGGAAATAATTTCAATTATATGTTTCTCAACGTTGTGGAACAATTTCTTTCTTGTAATTGGTCACCGAAATTTATATGAAATTTAACATTATTCATAACTTTATTCAAATAAATATTATGCACTTTTAACATTATAAGTTGTGAATGGGGGAATTGCATGATTTTTTCAAATAAGTGTAAAAGAGAGAAAGTATTATTTTAATCGAAATGGCGTTTGTCCTAGAAAATTTCGTGAACAAGTACTTACAAATTTTAGTCTGGTCACGCCCTTAGAAAACGGTTGCCGCCACAGCGAAGACCTGTGACGTCAGACGACATTCGGACGTTTATACCTAATACAACATTGTGCTTTATGTCATATCTGTATATCATTTCCATTTTCGAACAACGCAGTAGATACGTTTAGAAGATTTAATGTCATTTGTGATATTACTGATCTTGTCTTAAATAGACATTGGTATTTAATATAGTTGTAAAATAGATACCTACGTAAAATGAGCACAGAAAGTGTATCTCACCGGACAAATGGAAGAAGTACCTATTGCATTATACCATTATGAACGAATGCAGCATACAGCGCAATAAAAAATATTTCACCGTTCCAAAATATTAAAAGAAAAATTGGTGTAGGGCGATGAAGCGTGACAAAAAAAAACGTTAAGCTCTCCGCAACTCAAATTAAAATTTACTGTGGCTTTATCAAAGCAACTTTAATCTGGATTTAATTAAATTCTTGACAAGACCAATAGACAAGACGTCTCATACATTAGTAACCAACCTTAGTTTAGTTAAGGCATAGTTAAATTTTCTTGCATATAGGTATTGATTATTATAAATATCTCCATTGCTAAACTACGATTCATTAAGTATACAGTGTGTTCACGGATGGAGTTGATAGAAGGAGAAAGTTTTTTGTTTTTGACTTTATCGAAAAATGTCACCCTTTATCAATAATTCTGCTTTTCGAAAAAAATGAGACTATCATAAAAACGTCTTAGATCAGATATACAGGGTGTTCATAAATTAAAAAATATGAAAATACTCAGGAGAGAAATACCATTATTTATTATTTTACACAATATTTTTATAAAACAAATTTGTTTATAACCTGAAATTGAGTCCTAATAATTCTATGGCAGTCTTTTTTTTCGAGAAGCAGAACTTTTTTATAAAGAGTGACATTTTTCGATAAAGTCAAAAACAAAACAGTTTCTCTTTCTGTCAGCTCCATCCGTGGACACACTGTATACATTACTTCCATTTCGCCTTATGCGAAGGGTTAACTACAAATATTTTAAAAGCAGATAGGGAAAAATAAGAATTAACGGAATCGTTCATCAAAAAATTTCCAAACTTATTAATACAGAGAAAAATATATTTTTTTTGAAACTATATTAAACCCTTACTCATCGCCATCTTTGGCCTTCTGTCAGCCGCGAAGTTATGCATATTCCGTCAAAGTAAATGGTGGCAAAGGTAGCGACAGATCACCGCTGTGACATGTGTATCAATTTACACCGCATTAAAGGAAAAAAAATTACTTACAAAATTGGAAAACATAGGCTTTTTTTGTTTAAAGCGAGGTAGCACAGGTAGGTAGCACCTACTTTACTAATATTTATTTCCAGGATTGATTGATATCTGCAATGAGTGAAAATGTAGTTTTGGCCGTGTGCAACGAATGAACGAAGAACGAATGCAATATACTACAACCGATTTTCCAAGGGAAAAGAGGGTTTTTCCCCATTTTTTAAACGTCGAGCTAGAAATCCGAAATAATTTTTTTTTGTCTTTTAGGCCTTCCTGAGCATGTGGTTAAAATATTTGTACATAGTCATAATTATTGTTTTTATTTATATTAAATGTGTATGCACCATAGAAATCATAAAATATATAGAACGCCAGAAGCACATTAGGTACACAAAAATAATCAAACTACGGAGGAGAAGTAGCGACCTAGGGAAAAATTAATGTAAGCTGTTAGTTATACTGCATTTTAATCCCAGCATACAAATAAAACCAAAACGGAATGTTTTTAATTGTACCATAGAAGTCATATGTTTCTACGAATTGGTCGTAAAAGTTTCATATTTTGAAATTCCCGCCCATTAGTGTGAAGTTACCTCATTAGTGCAACCAACAAGCTAAGTTATTGCAATATTACCAGACTCGTGTTTTCTCCATAGGTTGACCATTTTCGGTACCTCGTTTGGCGTTCTATATATTTTACGATTTCTATGGTATTACAAAATTTATCGTGTTGTCTAAAATACAGCTAACATACAAGTTAAAGAGTACTGTTGTAGCAATACAGCATGTTCAGTTATTACTGCGTTACAGTCAACTAACCTTTAATGTCCTTACACATTATTATTTTGGAAGTAGTAAACAAATATGGTGTAAAACTTTACACGCTTTATTTCTAAAAATGTTGGAAGTGTAAAAATATTTACAAGAATTTTAAACGGTAAAATTTAGAATTTTAATTGTCTTAATTCGTGTTCATAATGTTCACATTTAAAAGTAAATCAAATTGTTATATTTATTGTGCAATAGTAAATGTGTATGTCTGTGGTGTATTTCCCTTTAAGGATGATATTATTAAACTCAATAATGGAAAAGGACAAAACAAAAAATATAAGAAATGTAAGAAAACTTATACAAGTGCAGCTATAGAGACATCATGTTGTGATAAATTTTAATGTTTTTTAGGTTCAGTACGGAATAGGTACCTTTACAGACCAGCGTTGTTTTTTACAAATACATCTAGTAACTTTTACAAAATGCGAGTAAAAATAAAATGTAGGTATACAACATGCAACGTAGTTGGTTTGAATTTCAACAGTGATGACAAATAATAGTAGTACATACCTAATTCACATTTCTTATAAAAAGCAGATGTTTGTAAGTAGTATACGATTATCCACTTATTTTATTTTTGAGCTTATTTATATTTTCTTGTAACTTATTTTCAATATGAAATTATAATACCTATATAAAATTATTCAGAAATCTGTGAGTTCACCTGTCCATTACTTATTTATATGAAAAAGAATAAACTAAATTCAGTTATATACAGAGTGTAACTAGGTAATTGCATACGCCAAATTTTACCTGGTAATATGACACGTCAAAATAAGAAATTTATAATAGGCATTGCCAATTAAAACCTAGCGCTGATCTTAATGTCACTGATTTAACATTCGTAGTATATAAAGAGCCTTAATTATTCAACAGAATACAGGGTGAATCTTAAATAAGTACAAATATTTTAACTGCTGGTGTAGTTCGTCATTTAAATCAGTCTAGTGAAAGCCATTTTTAAAAATTTCTAATATTTACGGAGATATTAATTTAAAAAAAAAATACCCACATTTTGAGGACCGCTGGCTGATTTTTCATCCAACAACGTAATGAAACATATGATTTGTTGCGAGGTTGCCATATCTCCTCCAATATAAATATTACGTTTCCTTTAACGTAATAGTTCTATTTTAAAAATAGTTGTTTTAAGCATAAGTACAGTAAAATTGGGTATGTAGTATGATACGCAGCAATATTAACATAAATTTTAACATCTGAACTAACCTTACTATACTTCAACGATTAAAAATGAATTTCCGCAAGTTCAATACTACCGTAAAATATTTAGGAATATATTACGTGATATTACTATGTCCAATGTTCAAAAATTATACATAAACGTGCACACAAGCTTACCTGTTTGTTAAAAAATTAACTATTTAATCAGTAATCCACATTTCACAAGTTAAATGTCATTGTACACTGTTAGAAAGGGACACAAAACACAATTTCCTTAAGTTATTTTATGAAGAATAACGAAAAACTATGCACGCGTTTTTTATTTAAAATGGAAAAAATGTCAACTTTTAGCAAATTTTATTGCTATTTTCATGCAATATGTGGGGTTAACAAGTTTGACTTGGGCTTCCGATAATCTGTCATGACAGTCAATGACAGTTTGATAATAAAAAATAATATAAAATGTTACACTTGACAAAATTCGCTAAAAGTTGAGATTTTTTCTTCCTTGAAGCAAAGACATTTGTGTAATACTGGCAACACTGTGAACCACACGTTCAGTCTGCAGCACTATGACTCATAAAAGTATGAAGGGTCGGTCTAGGCCAGCGGTCCTCAACAAGTTTTCTACTGAAAAATTACGAAATTTATTTAAAATTTCACTTTTTTATTTCTGATTTTTTTGTAAAACAACTATTAATTATGTGTTCTACACACAAAACTATACTGCTGGTTAAAATATTTGTACTTATTTAAGATTCACCCTGTATATATTTTCAAAAAATTTTTGTTAAAATTATACCTTTTTATTTATTAGAAATAAGAAAGGATATACATTTTTTAATTAACCTCATTCATAATTCCATAGAGTTACCATGAGAGTTGCTTTATTATCTGTAAGTGGTAGATACTACAATAGATATAACAACTTTGGAAACATATTTTTTTAACTACTTTTTTGAAACTATCAAAACAAAGAATTAAATAGTTTGAGTGATCTACGTATAAATGGCAGTCCAAAGATGAATATACAAAAGCTCAAATGTGGTGATTTTTTTTATAAAACTATATGCATAGTGATTCGTTTTTTCAGTAGCAGCATATCAGATTTGTTTTTTGCAAGTGACTAAATTTTCTCCATAGTAAAATTGCACATTGCTATAAGTTAAAAAAATCTTTTTGAGAAAAGTATGAAAACACTTTTTACATCTGGTTATGAATAAAAATAATTAGCTATACATTTGTTCGAAATTTCATTATGAATGGGTATAAAAATCATTGACACAGTTGACACTGAAGTAGAAGGTTTATTATAAAAATTAGAAATAAAAAATACGAAAGGTATTCCCATACCATTTTTTGGATTAATTTAAATTGTAACATTCCTTTTATTATAAAATTAAGAATGTCACAATTTCAATATGAAACGTCTAGTAACAAGGTATTTTGCACATCCTGTATAATGTCGGTAGATTAAGTAAGTGTAAACCATATCCAGTGTACCATGTAACTTTAGATTTCTTCAAGTTAGTCTAAACACTTTGTACAATAAATATTTTATTATTTATTTACTTACCATTACTGTGAACCAGTTACATCGATGTATATCGTTATGTTATATTTTTCTACTCTGTATAACACTCTAGTAATTTGTTAACAGTTTATTATTTAATTAGTATCACTTATTGTAATAAGCTTTGTTTTGGCAAAAAGCAAGGTTAAGGTAACTGTCAGAATAATTCAATTCGATTCGAACTATTGGAACAATGTGCTGAGATCTCGAACGAACATTAGCCCGAAATTACATAGAAACCGAACCAATCAAATTTCAGTGAGTTTTTAGATCTTTGTAGCGTATAAAACCTGCAGGAACCTAAATTCTAGTCCCTTTTCGTTCTGATTTTGGTCGATTGAAGTATTCCATATTACAGATTTAGTTATAGTGCGAAGTCACATTTTGAAAATAAATCTGAATTTAATTGAAGTCATCAATAAGGATGGAGGTAATATATTTAATTAATTAAGATTATTATCGATAGTAGATTTCATTTTAAACAATATTTTATGTTATTTTTTGAAACTAAGGATATAAAATACCTGACCTGACCTTGATCTTTGCTAAAGCACATGCTAATTATTTTTTTTCTTTTCTTTTGTTATTTTTCTTAACTTTAGAGGCCAATAATTAATTAATTAATTAACAAACAATTTAAATAAACAATTAATTAAACAGATAATTAATTAAATGAACAATTAATTCAATAATCGATTGAATTTGTAGAATTTCTATTTCCTAAGTTGGAATATTTTGTTTAACCGTTGCTGGAAAGTTTATTGGTTGAAAAATCAAAATTGAAATAAGAAGGCCATTCTAAAGTTTAGAAATCTAGATTGTAAGCGGCACTATCCAGGTACGAGAGGAAAGCTGCCCATCTCGGAGTCATCCCCAACGTTAACAACAACGGATGAACTTGTCAACTGGCTACAATTCCAATTCTGTATGTCAACTTTTTCTTCAATTCCACGTCTGTGTATCAACTGGTGGGCAAGTTAATAAACTGTGTTTATTTTTTTTATGTATGTATTTTATTTCAAACCGTTTGACTTCAGCAAAATTTATCATCCTCCTACAGGGGTGAAAAGGCAAACCGAACAGATTATTCTGTAGGTGGCGCCCAATTATAACATCTTTTTAAACAGTTTGCTAGTCAAGAACCCACGACTATAAAAAAGTGCCCCGACTAAAAGAGCAGCCGTCCGCAACATTGTACATTTATTGTTTATAACAAACGATAGGTAACAAAATAAACAAATAAATGTCAAAAGGCATAGGGGCATTCGCATTTATTTTAAGATGAGGCCAAAAGGAGAGTTCTAAAACTGTTGTATAATTTATTTCTTTTAATTATAATATCTTCCACCTGGATGTTAAAATATCCAAGATATAACACCCTATACATTTTGATTAAAATTTACACCAGACGGTGTAGTTTTCAACGCCTGTAGTTTGAAAATTTACACCACATATAGTAACTGATTTAGACTATTGCAAATTAATTCTACCAAATATTACATTACTTAAGCATTTTTGTAAAATTTACCAAATCGCGATGGGGTAAAATTTACCCTTTTTCCGTGCGGACTTCCCTGGACCTAAAATAGTGTAAATTTCGTGTAAAATTTTACCCGTCTTTTTTTGCTGTGTTATGTATCAGAAATACATTTAGTTACAAGTTTTAATAACTATAGCAACACAGTTCAGGTACTAGGTAATAATTTTAGTCACTGCTGGTAGTCACTGATTTTCAGAAAACTTGAATTTGCCGCTACATTTCAGTTGTTTATCTGTCCTCTATTTTATACAAGTCTTTTTCTGGGGCCAGTGTATTTCTACCTACCACAAATGATTTTTGTTCTCAGTGTAAACAGTGTTAGTCAGTGACACAGTATACTAAGCAATCAGTACGGAATCTTAGACAATTTATGAATGAAATACGTCTGGCAGTTTTTAAATACCCCCACTCTAGAAAAAGTCGCCAAGAATATGGCGGATCCCACAGAACATACGAAAAAATAGCTAATAATTTGACGTAAACATAACCAAAGTTGTTCGTAGTTTTAATACTTTTGCATTAATTCTTAATTAACTGTTGTAATCCAGTGTAGTTTCATGTAAATTGAGGTTTTGGTCACATTTTGTCTTAATTTAGGTTTCTAGCAGATATAATTTGAATTTGATTATAAAACCGGTATGAATTTAAATTTATTTAAAAAATTTGCGAAAACATGGATACTAGGTCGACTAGTAGTGTAGTTTTATTTTATATTTTGTAGTACTTTTGCCTTTATGTCAAGATGTATACGTTTACCTTATTTTCTTAGCAGATTATCAAATTTAAGCCCAGTGTAATTTTTATATTTTTACTCATTTTTTTAAGAATGTACGAAATGAAATTAAAACGTGAATATTAGGTACAATTTATTTTGAGATTTACAAAATATATATATAGGTAACATAATCAAAAACTCCCGTTGCTTTATTAGGTGTATGGAGTGGTTTCTTTCATCCATGTATGAAAGCAGTCTCTTTTCTATTTGGAGTTAAATCCTTTGCCTCCTTTCATGTTTTAATTCTTCTTTAGGATTTTCTCAATTAAGCTATCACGTCTAACTTGGTCTCCCATATATAAAACTGTTTACAGGCCTTTTACGCCCAGAGCTGCATTATGCGTTAGTTTTTTACAACACATTTATTTCCTCCCATAGTTTATTTATTATTTACTGGGTATAGTTCCACTAATAAATAATCACTAATATAAAAACACAAATAACTGAACACTCAACACGACACACAAAGCAGGAATATAAGTACAATAACGATAACGAGTGGATAACCATGTAATAATGTCAAAAATTCAAAAAACCTAACTGACACACAGAAATTATAGTAATAACTGTCAGTCGCCAACAAAATGGCGGATTTTAGGAAGACGCGGGAAAGCTGAGTTTCCCTACTGATTGCTTAGTATACTGTGGTCAGTGACCGCACGATTTAAGGCGTCAGTACTTAAATCAATGTGCCTAGACCGGTGTGAGTTCGATCCCCGCAGCCGGTAGACCGTATATCAGCTATATACCGGTCGACATTTGACTACCCCCCTAATTAATGAGGTTGTCCAGGTTTCCTTCATTCCTGCACTGAATGATGGTTAAGGTCTACCAACGTAAGTCGTTCCTAGGCGTAAATGCGGCCTGTTTAATAATAATATGCCGCCCCCTCTCCCGCACAAGCCTTCGACTTGTAGGTTAATCCTCGTGATTTGAATGAGGGATAGAGATATTATTATAATGATTTTACACAAAAGCATTGAATTTGTTTGTAACATTTGAAGTTCTAAACGAGCACAAAGATTTGGGTATGTGAAAGTAAACAGCATTACAAAATAATTTCCCGCAAAAACAACTCTTACCCGCCACCTATTAATTCTAAGATCGCTCGCGCCTCCAAGCGTCCGGATAATAAAACCAAAACTTCCATACGAAGTGAGTGCCCAGTAGGAAATACTTTACCAAGACTCATAACGCAGGGACACGCTGTTTGTTTTAGGACGCCCCGCGGACCTGTGGCCCCCCGTGGGGCTCCAGCCCCCCTAAAAGCTACTCCTTATCAGATCTCCACATGATGACAATTCCAATTCAGTCGCAGAACAAACTAGCCCACATTCAACGGAAGAACCACCGCCGTCACCATCGTTCATCCTTGTCCGAGCAAAGGATATATATAAAGGATAGCAAAGGACGACGGTGAGCGTGAGGTAACTTCGTCCTTACAATGTAAATTAAATTTCTAGAACACTAATGTGGAGTCCGATGTTTGGCGCCTTTGTAATAATTTTACTACAAGGCATAATACGTTTTTCATATCGTACTTGTCATGACTACGTCTCGGGCGCAAGAATGCGCGATAAAGAATAAAAATGAAATATTTAAACGTTTTACTTTGTTGGAACGGCATTTTTCTGCAGGTACCGACATTAAAAAGAAGTTATGTCGGAATGGTTTATTGTTTCTTTACTTTTTTTCTTCTGCATATGAAGTCGGAGAATATTTACGACATGGTCCCACGGCCAACTAGTAAAATTCTGAGTAATAGTTTTCCTTTTATTTTTATTTTTTTCTTGCTCTATTAGATAAGTAGGTGGTTATCGGTTATCAATTAGATCAACACTAATACTACAGCTTTTATACTTACAGCCTGGTCCATTAGGCATTCCACAGTGTTCAAGTGACAGAGATCCAAACATGAAAAAGAAAAGAATAATAATTATTCACTGGTATTAACGGCACAAAAAAATAATTAAACAAAAAATAAACTTGAACGGTCTGTATTTTGAGTATAAAATATGATATACCTATTATTTAGTTTATACGAAATAATCATATTGATAAAGTTCTATATTACCTGTAGGACTAGTAGTAGTAATAAGTTTTATTTTACTATTTTTTACAATTAAATAATTACAATATTTCGTATTAATTGTGTATATGCCAGACACAAAAACTAATATGAAAATTTTTATACAATATATTTGAACTAACTAAAGTACATAGTCCTTCATTTAGTGACCACTAATCATTTAAGAATTTTCATAAAATACATTAAGAATAAATGTGCCACGGCTCCAGTTGGAATCAACACATTTGGTAAGATGCCTGCCAATGTTACTGAATTTCTAAATTTGCCTGATTCTCACATCTATGCTGGGCATTGCTTCCAATGATCTTCGGCTAATTTGTTGGCAGATTCTGGTGTTAATCTTATTACAATTAAGAGACACGGTGGATGGAACATCAGTACAGTAGCGGAGAGTTATACAGGGTGTCCCAAAATAGAAGGCCATACCATTAACCACATATTCTTTGGACAAAAATAATACGACTTTCCTTATACCATTTTTTATTTGGGCGTCCCTGTTTCAATATACAGAGTGTTAAAGTTACATTGAAAAACTATTTTTGTTAATAGTCCCATTATTTTGTAAGATACACACTTGAAGTTTTGCACGTACTTTTATCTTATTCCGGCATACTTATCATGTAATTTTGGTGAAAAAAATCGAAGGGTGAATGGAGGTAACTGAGGGATGCAGTACTCTTTATCCCCTCCAATTATTTCTAAGTACGCCTGTGTAGCTTTTTCTTGAAATATCAAACGTAGAATCTTCTTCTGATCATTTTATCTCTTTTGTATTTTTTTGTTTAAATGCTCCGTTTTGAAGAAAAACGGCAATTTGTAGTGCTCATAAATCTATCATTCACTATCATTTTCAAGTGAAACTGAAATTTTGTGAATATACCTATTATTACAATACCTTGGCAACTTAGCAAATCGTAATACTTACTGAATGAATAATTGGTAATTAAAACAGAATGGATAATTTTAAATTTTATAAAATGGGGAATACTTATGAATTAAAAAATAATATGGCATTAAAATATGTAATACAGTTGTCTTATTAACCAAAAAATAATAGTTTTGTTTAGTAATAGTAATAATCATCAACATAACTTTTTACCTAAATAACATTAAATAAAATAATTTATTAATTACTACTAATTTAGCAAATGTTCTACTTGTCCACCCTCCTCATTAACATATGTACGTGCCCTTTTAAGTAGCGAAAACCTTATATTTTGAAAGATATTCTCTTTTTATTTTAATTAGCAAATAATCATTCAGTAAGTATTACAATTTGCTAAGTTGCCAGGGTATTGTAATAACAGGTATATCCACAAAATTTCAGTTTCACTTGAAAATGGTAGTGAATGATAGATTTATGGGCACTACAAATTGCCGTTTTTCTCCAAAACGAGGCATTTAAACAAAAAATTACACAAAAGGTAAAATGGTCAGAAGAAAATTCTACGTTTGATATTTCAAGAAAAAGCTGCATGGGCGTACTTATAAATAATTGGAGGGGATAAAATAAGATAAAAGTACGTGTAAAATTTCAAGTGTGTATCTTAAAAAAAGTGGGATTATTAACAAAAATAGATTTATAAAATGTAACTTTAACACTCTGTATATTGAAACAGAGAAGTCCAAATAAAAAATGGCATAAGGAAAGTCGCATTATTTTTGTCCAAAGAATATGTGGTTAATGGTATGGCCTTCTATTTTGGGACACCCTGTATGGAAGTCTACAAGTACAAAACAAGAAGTTTCGCTGACCAAATTTTGTTCAAAATTTCGGCGGATAACATTGCTCCCTACTCTGGACAAAGTTTCACAGAAATAATTACTACTACAGCTACTAATGAGACTGACAATGGAATTATTTTAATTGAAGGTTTTAAATAAATTACACCAGAGCCTTAAAATCACATTTTAAACACTGATAGCATGCTCTAAAAGAATATTTTTTTTTACTGACTTTTGTAGAAAAACTATGTTATTACCGGATAAAGATCTGCTACTGTTATTATTAAAGTACGAATTTCTTTTTGTTTTATTTTCGAACCTTTTATGCGAATATAAAATAAAACATATTAGCAAATTTCTTACTAAATGCATCAGAAGAATTTATTTTTTCCGAGTTAACAGAGCGATACTAATTTTCTTTGGGATTTTGAAGTAAGAATAGATTAAGAATCTAGTTCGCCGAATATATTATCGGTAAAATATTGAAAAGTATAAAAATTAATTGCTTCACTGACTAAATGGTACTTCCAACAATGTATTTCATAAATTATATTAATATTATTAGTAATTTCACATTGTTAAATTAATGTATACGCTGCGTAGTCTGTATTTTTTTCTCAAAATATATGTATATTAAAGTGACACCTTTAACAAATGACACTTTACAATCCTTACTTGTTCGTTAGATGTCTCATTCACCTGCTTAACGCCTATATAACGACTTTTAAACGGTGTATTATTAGTTCGTGCCATTGTGCTAAGCAATACAGGTGATGATGAAAATGTCATTTTGATTTTATTACCTCATAAAAAATGGACACACCTCATAGTAGTAAATTAAATTGAAGGTATAAAGTCACATAAAAAATATGTAAATATAAGATGTAGCAGTGATGTTACAGTACACTCACATTTCTATGAACAAAAAATAAAACACTGAACAAAATTTTACAAAAATACAGAAAAACAAAATAGTACATACTAGATAACATTTAGTAATTTTTGTAAATAACAATTTGTAAATAAATATGGCCACAAAACGACAAGTCCTTGAGGATGGGTCGCTGGTTTCTTATACTGAGAATTACACAGTTACTTAAGCTATCAAAATGTATTTAGATTTGCAAAATCTAATATTGAAAATAGTGTTGACTGTAACCAGATACAATGCAAAACTCAATAACATACATTCAGTAACGGGAAGAATTGTTATAACAATAATAATTAGAAAATTCAAATACGGGGAGTATACATTAACATGCACATTAAATGACTAGAACATAAAGCCATGGTTTGTTTCCTTGTACAACTCGTTACTTGAATAAATAAGTGGCCTATCTGAAATAATTTATATTATACGTTTTTGAATTTTTTCCAAATTATTTAAATAATTTCGATTTGCAGCTTCCCATGCTAGTATTCCATAATTAATATGTGTTTCTACAATATACGCAATTGTTCAAATTAGAATATTTTAGAGCAATATTTAATTTTATAAATAAGTGTTCGGAGGTTTTTTACCACAAAATCGATGTGTTTGTCCTTTTTAAATTTGAATCCAAATAAACATCTAAATACTTTATGTCATTTTTAGAAAATATTTTGACAATTTCACCATTACTGCACTGTATATTGAGGACATTACTGTGGTAAATATTTAGAATAAGATGTAAAAGATACAAAGAATATGTTACTGAATTTAATATAAGTAGGTTAGCAGTAAACCACTGCAGCACCACTCTGAAGTCCATTTCAACAATATCTTTTAATTTAGACCTATCAGTGGCTTTATAGATAACTGCAGTGTTAGCTGCGAAACTGACAAGATCGGTACATTCTTTGCTGGTATTTTTGACTTCGCCACTTTCATCCCCAAGCAGGGGTAAGCATCACTCCAAAATATTTAAATATTTAGATGGCATTGGGGGTTGAGTAATATTTATTTTGAAAGCTCTTACAATTCTCTTTACAAAGGACTTTATAAGAATTTTGATTTTAAAGTTGAAAATGTACAAACAACTAGTAATGGTAAAAATGTCACTCATTCGCGTTAATTACGTCAATGGTATAAATTTAGTATTTCTTGCGTTACTTTGGTTTTTGGCGATTTGTTATCACTTTTGTAAAAAAAACAACAATTATTGTAAAAAACAGAAATGAATATTATATACACACAACGAACGTAAAATTAGTAGATTCCAAATTTATTTTCTAGTATTTTTTGGAAGAGTTGGGTGGCACTTTATTTAACTGTGTTTTTAAAAATTAAACACTATGGTTTATTTCATTGCGGAAAGGGTAGATATCATTTCGCTTTATTTTATGAACAATAAATGTGCGAATAGAACAGCTCAGCTATTTAATGAACAACATCAAGATCGACATGACAGGAGGAAGTATGTTCTAGAGTTAGTAAAAAAATTTCAAGACAGGGAATGTAGCCAATAAAAAATGAGAAATGAAAAACCTATAGTTACTGAAGCTAGTGATGTTGCAGTTTTGGGACAAGTTCATCTTGATCCTACATTAAGTACGAGGGGCAGCTGGCATCTGTGTCTGGAATCAATTGAACCAACAATTTTGAAGAAGAATAAATTCCATCCATACAAAATACATTTAGTTCTGGAACTTCATGAGGATGATTATGACCGCCGTTTGCAATTTTGCGAAATAATGAGTAAGCGAGCAGGGAACGATCCACAGATGAATGCGGTTTATTTTTGAACGGGGTGGTAAATCGTCACAATTGTCGCTTTTAGTCAGATTCAAACCTGGAATTTTCGGTGACCGGCTGGTGGGTACTTTTTTATACCTGGTAATTTGGCTGGCCTAATGTATTTGCAATTCAAGATCATTCGATTTTCTAACAGGATTTTCCTCCGCATAATGCGTTGTCCGTCAGTATTTGGACCAACGTTTTCCACGGAATTGGATTGGGAGAAGAGACAGCTTTGAGTGGACTCACTCCATGACCACCGGATTTATTTGCGCCTTGATTTTTTGAGAGGATACCTAAAAAGTAAAATCTATAAAACACAGCCAGCGTCGCTGCAAGATTTGCGTCAAAGAATCGTCGACGAATGCCGTCGAATCACTCCGGAAATGCTTCAGAATGTGTGCGAACGTTTCGAACAAAATCTTTTTTCTTGTATGGAGACGGGCAGTCATCAGTTTGAACATTTATTCAACTAAGTAGTAAGTAAGCAACTAAACATAATTTAAATTTTAAAATGTAAATTTTTTCAAAGTATTGGGTGGAATTATAAAATTTAAAATATATTGTAAAGAGAGTTGTAAGAGCTTTCAAAATAAATATTACTCAATCCCCTCAATGCCATTTAATTATTTTAGGGTGATGCTTACCCTTGCTTGGGGGTGAAAGTGGCGGAGTCAAAAATACCAGCAAAGAATCTAAAATCGACGGGTCTGAGCATTTTTCTACAATCTTGACGCAGTTGTTGAAAATGGCTCTGTTTCGTTTTCATTTGGCCGCCCTGTATAATTATACATTAATTTATAAGGTACTCCTCTAAACCCAATATTTTCTAACACTTCCATAAATTTAATGTGACTAACCATATCAAAAACCTTTGCTAAATCTACAAAGATCGACAGTGTTTTATTCAAAAAATCTAAAATACGTGTTTTTGTTGAACTTGGTACCTAGTTGTGCAGTTCTATCGTAGTAAAATACCACCTGCTGCAAAATTTTATATGTTAAAACTTACAAAATAATGTTAGTTGTATTGTATGCCGTTCAAAGTTTGCTGACAAATATTTCTGTCGCGGCGGAACTTTTTTCTATCCAGGTACTATTATTCAGTCGCCTGTACTATTAACACTCACTAAACTCTAAATTAAAACTTAAAAGTTTAGCGTTTAATAATATAGACCTAACAGTTAAACTGCATAAACAATTATTTTTTCGACGAATATTACATGAAAAAACATGACGACTGATTACACACAACATTTCATTCAATAAATCAATTAAATATTTATCTATCTGCCTGATCTCTTCTGGTAAAGGTGCAACTACTAAATAAATTCCTACATAAAACGAAAAACTTCAGCTGCACCTATAAATATTTCTGATATAAATACCATCCACAAAATAAATACGAAATTAGTATACAGAAAACGATATTATCAAGTTGTTTGTCGCTTTATTTTATTATTTAACGATTGTTCAAGAGACATAAACTTAAAAGGTTTACTACTACTGGCTCGTGGACGCTGCAGAAGTTTGTGTGATGAACTGTTTAAATCGTTGGGACAACCTAAAGATCAACAAGCATGAATTCACAGCTTGCCGTTTGGTCACGCGACACGTCCCCAACGAACCCCGAATCAAACACCCGTTTTAATTTCTTGTCAATTTATGAAAACAAACAGAAGACCGTTTATCGTCCTTCCCATCTCCGTAATATTTATTAAATTGGGACTTAAATATAGACTTATTAATGATGAATGTCATTAGGAGGGACTAGAACAAATTCATTCAAAAGTAAAATGCTATTTTTACCTACCATGTGACGTGCTAACAAGACAGGATGATGGATGGGTTTCTTTGGGATTCCTACTTGCATTTGGCCTAGAATTCGCAACAAATTATTCCGAAAGACGTTTATAACAATGGGAATGGTTTTACATTCGAGCAATATCGGAATACTTAACGGAAATTGATAAGTAAACTTGGCAATTCTATCCGTTAACAAAAATTTTCTATTAAGATAAATTATACATTCAAGAGATGAATGATAAATATCCGCAAATAGACAAAGTTTTATAGAAACAAAATTTTAACAAATTAGAATCTCCGCCATGTCTCAATACAGGGTGAATCTTAAATAAGTACAAATATTTTAACCAGCAGTATAGTTTTGTGTGTAGAACACATAATTAATAGTTTTTTTACAAAAAAATCTGAAATAAAAAAGTGAAATTTTAAATAAATTTCGTAATTTTTCAGTAGAAAACTTGTTGAGGACCGCTGGCCTAGACCGACCCATCATACTTTTATGAGTCATAGTGCTGCAGACTGAACGTGTGGTTCACAGTGTTGCCAGTATTACACAAATGTCTTTGCTTCAAGGAAGAAAAAATCTCAACTTTTAGCGAATTTTGTCAAGTGTAACATTTTATATTATTTTTTATTATCAAACTGTCATTGACTGTCATGACAGATTATCGGAAGCCCAAGTCAAACTTGTTAACCCCACATAATGCATGAAAATAGCAATAAAATTTGCTAAAAGTTGACATTTTTTCCATTTTAAATAAAAAACGCGTGCATAGTTTTTCGTTATTCTTCATAAAATAACTTAAGGAAATTGTGTTTTGTGTCCCTTTCTAACAGTGTACAATGACATTTAACTTGTGAAATGTGGATTACTGATTAAATAGTTAATTTTTTAACAAACAGGTAAGCTTGTGTGCACGTTTATGTATAATTTTTGAACATTGGACATAGTAATATCACGTAATATCTTCCTAAATATTTTACGGTAGTATTGAACTTGCGGAAATTCATTTTTAATCGTTGAAGTATAGTAAGGTTAGTTCAGATGTTAAAATTTATGTTAATATTGCTGCGTATCATACTACATACCCAATTTTACTGTACTTATGCTTAAAACAAGTATTTTTAAAATAGAACTATTACGTTAAAGGAAACGTAATATTTATATTGGAGGAGATATGGCAACCTCGCAACAAATCATATGTTTCATTACGTTGTTGGATGAAAAATCAGCCAGCGGTCCTCAAAATGTGGGTATTTTTTTAAAAAATTAATATCTCCGTAAATATTAGAAATTTTTAAAAATGGCTTTCACTAGACTGATTTAAATGACGAACTACACCAGCAGTTAAAATATTTGTACTTATTTAAGATTCACCCTGTATACATATTGGTGTTTCTTTCTCTTGTGACAAACTTGTTACTGAGTTTGTAATAATAATAATAATAATAAAATGTCTTTATTTAAAATTATTGTACACTACAAGCACAATTGATATAGATAAGGCGAAGTCTAACAAAAAGCTACTGTACTTAACCTTAAATTAGTATGAAATATTAAAAACATACAAACATAAAATAACATGGTAAGTGAAGGTAGAATTTATAAAATTCATAAATAATAATTTTTGAGAGTAATAAAAACCTAGAGGCAACGGAACAAACCGAAGGTAAAACTTATTCTAATGACCCTCGTTTAAAGCTTATTGTAAAAATAAAAAATGGGATTTGATTTTTTACAGAAACTGTTTAAGGACAGATCTTTAAATTTGTTGTCAGTATAATTATCATATCATTTTAGTCTCAAATTAAAATTAGGTATATTATTACAAAAAATAGTTTATCTGTCAAGTAGGACGATGAACATATAAGAATGGACCATTACTAAAAAGTGGTACTTATACACATTTTCAACACTTAACTATCCAAGTTCATTTAACTTTTGGCAAACATGTATAATTATACTTTTTCAATTTGTATATAAAACGATAACAACGATTTTGCTTCTTTTTGTAGTCAATTTTTTATTATATTACCTAAATAAGGAAAATAGACGGTACTGCAATAACTCAAAATCGGAATTTCCAAACTTTCACAAAGCCTCTAACATAATTTGAAAATAATTATACTTATATTATTATTAAGTAGTTTCAGAACAAAATAACTACTTTATTAACATTAAAACAAAACCAGTAAGTGCAAACCTCTCATCAAAAAAGTATGGTTATCAATCGCACAAGTTAAATTGTTTACAACATAATATTGTCTCCTCTTTTTCGAACAAAAACCATCGCACATTTATATTATGCACTACAGCGCAGCGCAGCACTATTGCACCTACTGTATTTCCAATAAACATTTTTTATAAAAGGGGCGACAAAAAGGAGGACATTACCATTTGCTTCGTGAACCATTCCTGAGAACTTAACTTGTTTTTGATTTTATTAATATTCTTCTTTTAAGCGTTTCATTCCTAACAGTATATTTATTTCTTATACTCTTAGCTGTTCAAACCTGGAATATAGAGTAAATATGTAGGGAGTTATAATCATAATTAATTGCGATACAATTAATTTGACAGATATTGAACATACACTGAAGTAATATAAATTGATACAGGGTATTTTGAGTTCAAATAGAAAAGTTAATTTCTTTAACCCTAGGCTAATATGTTGGTGGCCTATTTACGATTTATAATAATATTTTACCCAAGAGAAAAAAACATTGAAAAACGCAGCCAAGTGTTAGATAAATGTATTTTTTAAATTTCTATAATGTTTATACTACTAAACATGCATACTAAATGCATAGATATTTCTGGATATTTCCAATTGCTTTCGTATTTTATCTAAAAAGTATAGTAGTATAGTAGTGAATTTCTGTGACTGATTTTTACATATCTTGTGCCTTATCTTTGAAAAGGAATCTTGTAAAAATATTTTATAGTTTTTCAGGTACGCTCATTCTGTCTTCTTTTTTTCTCGTTTTACTGCCATTGTTTTCGGTATCGTATCTGCTCTCTGAAACATTATTTCTGTAGTTTAAAAATTAATTCTTGGATATTGGACAGGCTGATAAATAGTAGGCAGGTTTTAACCTAGGAAACGTAAATTCTATTTTCTCTGCCTGCCTTTATAAGGCACGAGATATTAATTTATTTGCAAATAATATTTAGTCCTCATGCAACGTTTCTTGTAAAAGGTATGTATGCCTAAAAAACCGTTGCATTTGCAAATAAAACGTTGCTTTAATTGCACATTTTGTCGATGCATTTGTAACTGCAACGATCACCTAAATAACTGTATTTAACGTTTTTATAAGCGCCTGGTAAAGCAACAATATTTTTTCTTACTTTCTAAATAAAAACTAACTGCTATTAATTAAACTAACTGCACTGCATCTGTAAATGCAGCAATGTAATTGCGGCGCTGTCGATAGTGCAGAACAGGAAAACGTTTGGAAGCATTAGATCCGACCAGTTAAAGAGGCGACTATGGGATATCTTTGAGGGCCGCTGTTGTCTGAGAAACGGTTTCAAATGTATGGGCCGTAGTACCAACAATAGAAACAGAAAATAACACACGGGTAGACTGTAGGTAGCGAGTTTGTCCGAACAAATTTTATAAATGACAATAAAACACAAATTACCAGCTATAGACCCAACTCTATATATAACAAACATAGCAACAATCTCAGAAAAACTATTAAAAATTATAATATGCGAATATTTGAAAAAATATCATACTATTTCTAATATGCAATATCGCTTCCACGAAGGTAAAAGCCTCTAGGATATAATTTTAGAATTAGAAAAAATAGTCCATCATCATATGTTAATCTATTATCTATCAAAAGCATTCGATACCTACAGTAAGTCGTCTATTACTTGTGGAATCTTTGGAAGATGTCGGTATTAGAAATAAACCCGTAAAACTCTTAACTGCTTATATTTGTGATAGATGTAAGTGTTAGAATTAATAATAATTTTCAGTAATTAAAACAAACCTGAATACAAAGTTCCTCAAGGGACTGTATCGGGACTAGTTTTATTCAATATTTATTTAAATGATCCATTTACTGTGAAAAGTTTATTATTGGATATGCTTATGATACTGCAAATTTTTTACCCGTGTAAATCTTGGGCATCTTTAAAACAAAATATAGAAAGAGATCTAGAACACTTTAAAAAAATGTTTGATTACCAATTATTTACAATTTATAATGATAAACACATTACTTATCTATAGCCTCTCGGTAGTCTGTTATTGTGCAAATCTTAAGATAAATGAATTTGAAATTAAATAAAACTGAATAAAGTATCTTGGAATTTTCATTGACAGTAATTCGAGATGATAGAGTCATATTCGAATTCTTAGGGATATACTTGATATAAAAGAACCGAAAATAATATACCTTAAACTGTGATATGCTTGGATTGGAAGGTTTCGCCAAGACTATTTTATAGAAAATAGAAATAATACAAAAACCTATATTTAAGATAATTTTAATAGAACATTTACTTATCCAACTCATTAGATACTAGGTATATAACTGCATTTTGTTATCTGTTGGATAAGGAGTTGCCTTTTTTGGACGATATTTATAGGTTGCATCTGCAAATACAACGATCGATGTGACTGCATTTGTTTTTTTTTTTAGAAGAGATGATATAAATATATAACACATGTGTCTAAAGTAATTAAATAAAAATCATAACAGTATAATAAAAGTAAATTTACAAGAGTTTTGTATCTGTTGAACCTTGGTTGGTGCACCTAGTTTAAAATAAAAATCGGAATAAGTACACCTGATCCAAAAAAAGTTGATGCACTCATCCCTAATATTCAGTTAGTTAAAAAATATCCACATTTTTTTGCCTAGTTATCACAGTTTTTGTTGTCTTTTCCAAAATGTTGAACTTTATATACCGTTTATTCGCAAAAAATTCTGGTCATGCAGATGGGCTCTAACATTTATTGTAAAATGAGATGTTCACTATTGAGCATGAACCTTACAAAACGGTTTCAGGAAACAACAACTCTGCGGGCTAATACCCCGACCAGCAAACAGCCAAAGTCATTCATCAGCGGCCCACCGGACATATACCGGTTTCGAACTTAGTAAATCTGACAGAAGATACTCTGAGTACTCAAAATCTAGCAAAGCTACATCTAGTGGCCATTAGCTAATCCCTGCTGGACCTGAGAGGTCACAAAGCGTCCTACCAAGCTGTAGGCACCGTTGTAAGCTTCCGACCCCTATCGCGTTTCGGCGATAACGATATTTGCAAAATGAAATTCCAGAAAATAACTACTCTGTGCAGAGTCCGTTTTACAAATACGAGTTGTTTTACGGATGAGGTGACGTAGTAGCCGAGTCCGGAATAAGTAAGTACTGCAGTATGGTCTAACGAACGCATCGCATCGCATAATATTACTATTTTCTATTTTAATTTAATAAAAAATTATAATTATTAAAATTTCAAATATACATAATAAGAGCGTAGATATGGAGATTTAGACCCCCTATTTAAAAACAAAATGTACACTAATGTATATTTGGAAATATTTTTCATATTTTTTTAATCCTCATAACTTTCTTGATAAAAAATCTCTAAATAATATATTTCTGTTAAGTTAAAATGATTAAAAAATCGCGCACATAATTTAAAGCAAAAAAATGTTTATAACTATTAGGCAACAAATTAATATTCTAATAATTTAAATTAATTAAGGGGAACTCCTGTAAACTATTAGAGAAGGAAATACATAGTACGCGATATTAATTACTTATTTATATATTGCAGACATTAATGACTATTTAGACAAAAATAATATTAATATTAATTACGTTTTTTTCTTTAAACAACAATTTCCTGTCGCCCCTATGAAGGAGTTACACAACATGTGAGACTAAATTATAATTTCAAAATTAAGATACGAAGCAAAACATGTAACTTTTTAGTAACATAAAATTACTAAATAGGTAGCGGTCAATTTTGTATAATTATTATAATTATTACATTTGTATAACTATTACAAAATTATATGAATAATTAACGGACTAATTAGGTATATTGCTATAATATGATGAGTTCTCATCAAGAAATAGATGTAATTATTAATTATACATGATTTATTTCTCTTTAGTGTTCTGCTGTCAGCAATAAAAAATATACAAATTATTATTTGAAGCGCAGTTAATGTGACTACAATGGCAAACTCTTTGTTCAAGTTAGCCGTGGTCAAACAAAAATGATGCGTTGCTTAGTTCATGGTCAGCTAAATCACAGCAGCAGTGCTTTTCTCAGTCCGTTCCTTTGCCCGTTTGCAGTGACTCACTGCACGTGGCAACCACTACAGCACAAATGACGTAGTCGAACATAGTCGTCAATTGTTTCATAGAAATTATGACAAATGTCAAATATTCGTTTCTGTTTACGTGTTATTTTTTAATTTATAAATTGGTACAACCTAAAATAACAAATATTATGTTCTGACATTTATGGCATCATGTGTGTTTCCAAATACTAATGTTGGTGGGGTGATTCGACAGGCAAGAATTACAAAGGCGACGCGATTTAGCAGACGATACTTAGTTAATAGTATAAACTACTTGTTACTGTCCACGCGATGTAAATCATGTATACAGCTTAAGGAATATTAATATTACCTACAATATTTAATTAATAATAGTTTTCAAAAATGCCAAGATATACTTTTGAAAGCAACGAATACGGTGACATTCATTTTATTTACGGATTTTACAATCAAAATTTAAGACGAGCTATAGCAGAATTTCGACGCTGCTACCCAAATAGACGAATTCCAGATCGCACTGTTTTTACTATAATTATAATTTGGGTCTATCTAGCGTATGCTATAGGTGAGATAGCCAACGAATAACCCTGGGTTTTATGTCCGTTAAACTCGACAGAAGAGACGCTGAGTACGCGAAATGTAGCATCTAGTGGTCATTAGCTACTCCATGCTGGACGTGACAAGCCACAGAGCAACGAAGCGTCTTACCATGCTATATGAACGATTTAAAGCCCCCGACGCCTATCGCGTTTCGGCGACAACGATATTTCCACTTGTAAATATCGTTATCGCCTAAACGCGATATAGGTTTAGGGTTTTCAATGATGCCTACAGCACTTTAGGATGCTTCATTTCTTTGTGACATGGCAGGTACAGTAGAGAGTAGTTAAAAGCCACTAGATTTCGGGTAAAAATAGTGTGAGGAGATGTGTACGTTACCGAATGCCCATTGCCGACGCCGCTGATACAGAGTATTTTTGTTGCAGTCGATGAAATTATAAACTGGGACTAATAATTATTATTAATAAGGATGAATGTATGGTATGCGGTGTATGTTTAAGAGTCTTTTCACAAGGGTGAGAGTCGGCGACTACGCGCCACCGTGGCGCTGCTAATTCTATGGCGCGCCCGTGTGAATAAGTCTATATAAAATAATGTTTCGTCAAAACGGACCACTCAACGACGCTTCCGAGAAGCGCTGCATGGTGGCCCGTGTGAAAAGGCTCTAAAGGTATGATTTTTTAGCGACGTCCACCGTTCGTGGCTCGCCGCAGCAACCAGCCGTCGAGCACCTGAACAATAGATTTCAATAGCAATGATTTCCTAGACGCGGCACGTCTCGACTATGCAGCGTCCGGCCGTCGATGGCTACGGCTCGACTGTTGAAAAACATGTCGGGACACGGATACCAACCATAGCATTATTTAATGTAAGCGCAATAATATAAAAGTAACCTTATTTGTGCATATATTTTTTAATTAATATCTAGAGTAATGCCACCGAAATAGATATAAAAGTTAAATGGTTTGAATTGGTATTGTAATATTTTTCTCGGCTTCTAGATTTAAATAGTGTGAGTTTCGTCTTATATGGACAATAAGGTCACCTATCAAAAGCAATGCTGCAAATCGTTTTGGATACATTTTTATAAGTTTTATAGAATTTTGAAAACGACTGTTTAAACGCAGACGCCAGACGCTTCTAGCAAATCACGTGAACGTAACTGCCAGCCATTACTGCCAGACGTCACGACGGGCCGCAAGCGCTGGACGTCGCTAGGAAATCACACCGTAACGCCGGCCACAAACCTCGTGATTTTTCCATCGGTGATCGTGACAAGCGATTGCGACAATATCGAAGTATGGGGGTGGAAATTGTCACGATACCCTGTCACAATTGGTCACAATGACAATCTGCCAATGACAATCATGACGGTTTGACACGATAACCGATGAAAAATCACGAGGTCTGTGGCCGGCTTAACACATTCTTACTGACCGCATTTAAAAAATATTTAAAAATTAACATTTCGACTAGTAAAAACCGAGGTAATATTGTTGCGTGCATCTATACAACAGGAACGATTTAAAAAATTTCTATTTGATATATTATATATATATATATTGAAAATATGATAATTTAGACCTTAAGTTAGTTTATATAATGTATTTATTTTCGCGTTCTTTATTGTCGTTTGAAGAAATGCATTTGTTTCAAACACCCTGAATAAAAATTAAATTTTGTTCTATTTTTTTAATTACAGACATTTTGTCACAAAATTATAAAAAAGTCACCTTATTCTTCAAATATTTCACCTTTTCTGAACATTCTACCAAAATCTAACTTTATCTAAACTATTATTTTGTCTAGAATTTATTTTACGAATAACTTTTCCCAAAAAAAAAATATAACAAATAAATGAAAAATAAATTTTCGGCCAGTGTTCCGTGGATACACTGTAGTATATTATCTAATATAAGGGTATCTACGATATGATATACCGACAATGTTAGACGTTCTTATCATTTGCGCTCCTTTCATTCAACAATAAGTAAACAAATCAAAATTTTATCATGTCATGTGTCGCCTTTTCAAACTTGTTTTGTGATATAGCGACAACGATTTCTTTACGAAGTTCTGTTGCATATGAATACATATCTAAATATAATCACGCCGCCATATTGCCTGCCCCTTTTGATAAATTTAAACTAATTTTATTGCAATCTCAGGAAAATGTATCTCTTAAAATTAAAATGAATTTTATCTTAGCTATTTTTTACATCGATTTTGTCGCAGAGTTTTAGGTTTTCCTTCAGCTTTCATTTCATATGAAATTAGACTTTTGATTTATTCCAATGGAAAAGTGTAATGTAACTATGACTTCTCCCAGTGTTATAATCTGTGTGAACATAAAACACAAAATTCTCCGAGCAGTCAAAATGTTGAAGGTATGAGTAATCGATATCATCGTATTAATTATGGTTAATATGAAAATTTTTGTTCTAGATTTCTGTGAATTTGAGGAGAACATTTATTAGATAGATTATGATGTTCAACTGTTTGAAAACACCCCGGTGTATGTTTTGAAGTCATCAGAAGGGCACGTAAGATCAAGGAAAATTAAGAATATCCGACCGACAACAATTTACATATTCCATTAGGGACGCTACAGAAACATTAAGGGACTCTTTATTTTTACTTCACTTTTAATAGTCATTTAAGTAAAAGAATGATAAAATTAAGAAATGTCTTGTTTAACACTATAATTTTTTACTCTATTTTATTAAAGTATAACATGCTGCATTTGAATTTTAGTTTTGATACAATAAAATCTCCAATATATTCTGTATCTCTATTTGACTGCCAATATTTTTCTGTTTTCCCTGATATCCATTAGAAATGTTTCTGGCTTTTGCAACTTTTCAATATTTGCAGCAACCGCGTCTATATAAGATGATGTACTGGCGACTATTATTGCAATAGATTGTAGATGGGGTAAGATATATTGGACAAACAGAAAGGGGCATGTTAGTATGAGGTTATACGAACACAAGTGTCACCTAAAGAATAACAACATTTAGTCACTAGTTGCGGGACAATCTGTACACTTGAACAAAATGAAGATTCTAGTGTGAGAGAGAAAGAAATTTAGAAAACATTTTAATTCAGACAAGGACTTGGAACTACCTGCAATTAGAAAACGATTTATATGTAAAAACCAAAAACTGAAACGTCACATAATAATGACTTTAAACCACCAACCAACCACCTGAACGTTATGGAACAGCGCACACATGATGAGCATCACTAATCCATAGGGCAATTTCAAGAACCGGATTATAATCGAACCTGCATAAGCTCAGTATGTTTATGCAACCAGGACTAATCGTTGTATTGGATAGGGGTACATATATATCCTGAGGTACTCTAGGTTCTAAATTGCTATGTATTACATAACACGTACGGGATTCTTTAGGTTGTTACCAATTGCTAAAATAAGTAAGTAACAAATATAAAGTCACGTTACCAATTGCTTACTACGGGTAGCGGTTGTTACTAATTAATATTATTATTTAATTTGTATAATGAGTTCTACAGGAAATTCTCCGATTTGCAAATATTTCAATAAATCGAAAAATAACTTCAACACATTCAAATTATGCAGAAAAGGAATTCTTGGGGGCAACACAAGCAAGGTACAAGCTTACCGCTCTACGAGTACTGCTAATATTCTTAAGTAGCAATGATTTCATGGTTATGGTAGTTCAAGTTCTTTTCATAACATTATTTTGAGAGCATAACAGTATTTAGAAATAGTAAGTAATAGTTTATATCAAATATTAACGTTTGTTGTAGTTATGTGAATTATACATTTCACTGTAAATAAAAATATTAATTTTCACACAGATATACGTATATCTACAAATATTTCCAAAAATCAAGGAATATAATTAATTCAAGAATAAGATGTCATTTTAACCGAAAACATTTCCTAAGGCGAGTGAAATACATTTTTAAATGATGGATGAACAATACACTTCCACTATAAAAATCTTCGTAACTATTTTGAAATAACAATGTAGCTGTGTTTCTAATAACTTGTTAGTAAGAGATACCTGCATATTATGTTCACACTTGTATTTTGTAGATTTTAACAACCAATTTTTTAACCCGAGCAACTTTTTTCCATGAAATTAATAGTAAAAAGTTTTCCCGCTTTTCAACTTCATCTGTCGATACACTCTATATGGCTACAAAAATAATAACACAATAATATATTAAATTAGTTTCTGATATACTATTCAGGTTATACAAAATGCAGATACTTGAACTGACTGATGAATTCTTTGGTATACACACTCTATTAGTATGTGGACATTCTTCATTATTTATATATTTTATACACTAATACATGTGAAATAATGTTACTTGTTTTCTCTATGCATATTTTTTAATTGTAGTTATAAATGTAAGTATATAAACAATATAATAAAAATTACAGTCTAAAAATTACAATAGAAATTATAGTGTCGGAAATTTACGATGGAATTTAGCAAAATAAATATAAAATCATGTAATATAATATAGAATTTTATGTCTGTAATTCTACAGTGTACTTATTTTATTTACAAAATTATTATGTACTTTTAGATAATTTTACGCTGATCACAAATTGCAAAGTTATGAGAAATTACATAATACAGCCAAGTTTTAGTGCTCTAACACAATTAATATAAAATATTACAGCAGAATAAGAGTAATTTTCTACAATTATTTAATATCGATTTATGGTAAGTATAGCTTATTTCTATTATTTTTTAATTAACTTCAGTTACAGCAGTTATTTTTTATTTTCGTGACCACTGTTACTCTCACATAATTCAGGCACATTCTGTATATTTCTTAAACTTGTCGGAAGAGAATCGTCAGAAATTTTCTTACGACAACAAGTCAAAAGGAAATTGACAGTTGCACATACACTTGTTATTTGTGGCATAATAAAAACAATTACAGCAAATTAATCACAATGAGCACTTAAAAACGTTGATCATTATAAAAAAACTAAGTTGTTTCCTGAGGAAATTAACAGCGCAAACAGGGAAATGGCTGTACCGTCATATTTTTAATTCATTTTATATGTAAATTTTTAATCAATCTAATATACGAATAAATAAATAGTGCTGTCAGAGGCGGCCGTCGTTAACGTTTTTTCTACTTGTTTTCTTTTCTTGCTGGCTTCATTATTTCAACTGACCACATACCGGCGAGGTCTAATGATATATTAACCACTTAATAACTTAACCCACGATAATAATTAAATACCCATTTATAATTTGTGTTCTCATTGTTCTCCATTCCGTTTCTCTAACAGGTGTGGTGAGCCGTCTTTGTTAAGTAGGCAGTGGAAGTTTCATTTCCTATTTGGAAACGGGAACCGTGTTTCGTGATAGTTTAATAGCCTTAATTGCCGTTATTTGATTTGCTAATCGTTAAGTGTTTCTTTACTCGCCAATGATTTCTCATTGTTGTTGTAAAATGGCCGCGATCCGTACCGCAAGAACGTTCTGTCTAATGTATGCACCGTTTTTGGGTTGCGTGGCGTAACATCGAAAGCTTTCACGAATAAGGAGGGATTATTAATTCCGAAAAGTTTGCTAATCCATCATTGTGACGTCTTAAGGAAAAATTAATACTGACGATTTTCATGGGAAATAAAATTTTTAATAATACTCTCGGAGTCAAAAAGGTTATTCCTGAAATACATTGTGTTGCGGTAATTTTTATTGGCAAACTATGTACAGGGTGTAACAAAGAAGCAGGTGATCCCATTTATTGTATATTTGTGACGACAGTTTATGACGATTGAACCCTACTTACATAGAGCAAGAGTAGATCCCTGACAACAAAATAATGCGATGTTGCCAAACTTAAAAAGATACAGGGTGTAAAAATTATTTTCGATATTTGTAAACAATTTTTAAAAAATTCAATGCATATATTTTAATAATCGCGGGTTTTTGAGGGCGAGAAATTCAAATTAGTTTCTAATTTTGACGTCACTAGTAGAGGGCGCCACTTCTGGCACATCATGTTTCTCTTTTGCGGGTTACTGTATCCATCTGACTACTGAAAAAGTCGATTCTCCTATCTTTTTTATCTGAAAAAGGAATACCTTATTGAATTCGTTAGGAGTAACCGTTTTTGAAATAATCCTATTTGAAGCATTCAGTACACCGAGTAGAAAGTGTTTTAGTTTCAGGTAAAAAGGCTTTTCAGTTGAAAATACAGTAAAATGTTGAAACTTGAAAAAGTTATTTAGAATGGTGACAGGCAAAATTACAAGAACTCTTTCTCTATGTTGCATTTATTTCGGGACACCCTGTATACAAAAATACCTTCCTTAAAAGATACAAGGTGAACTTTTAAAATTGTTTTTCCGCAATAAATTTTTCACGTATCAGTTTGAAATTTAATAGAGATATTTTTTGTAGTTGATCAAATTGGTAAGGATATTATTGTAAGCGATGTATAGTCGAGGCCAGAATTTAGACGACTTACGTCATATGAACAAATTAATTATTCATTATATTTTTATCAAAATATTTAAGAAACTACAACTGAGAGTAATAAAACTATATACTACACTAAATGTCAAAAACTGTTTATGCATTACTAAAACAGACGAATATGCTAGCCTTCATGTGCATAAACACTCTCTATAAAATCAATTATTTAAAACCTGGACAGATTATGAATAATATTGAGGAAGTTTAGAAGTCGGCTCATTCATCACTTTATGGCTAAAGTTCCTCTCCTACCGATGCACTTTCTTTTGCCTACCAACTCAATAACGTTGCATCCGTGTGATACGTCTGTGAGCTTTTCATAATTTTATTCTTACGTTCATGGTTGTAAAGTTAATATGCAGAATAATGTCTGGCACTTTGTCATAACTCTACTACCATTGCTAAAAGAATAATTTCTTAAAGACAAATATTAAACAATATTACACCAATTTCTGACTACCAAAATTTATTGACACAATAAGGAAATGTATTGCTATTATGACTGTAAATTTGTTTCGAAACTATCTATTAAAATATTCATGAGAAACTTGTTCAGAACACTATAATACACCAAATTCAAATAAATTCACAGTTCACAGTTTGTGAACGAATGCGGTCTAAAAATGATTATAGAAGGCCTACGCACACTGTTTTATATCATCACTCAGAACAGAAACAGGACATCCTCAACACCATCGAGCACAAAATATCTGTGAACTAGAACACTTGGAAGATGAACTGATCATCTACGATCCGCTCTCAAAAGAAATGTATATATTAAAAGAAACATTGAACAAGCCATCAGGAGGATCTCTAAAATCAAGGCAAAGGGAAATATCTGGCAATAACCTATCTACTCTATATGCCGCCTGCTAAGAAATCGAGCTATTTACATCTCGAGGAAGATAGAGGCAGCTTTTCCCAAGATCAACTGAAAGGGAAATTTACTACAAAGCCCTGTGTACATGCGGCAAGGCGTACATAGAGCAAACAAGGAGATATATTAGGTTAAGTGAGTAAGTAAGTGTAAAAACAGTGAGAATGCTGTATTGAAGTATACGGCGAACAATATGAAAATACTAGTGAGAGATTCTGGCAATAGAAGTTCAAAAGAATCGAAATCGTAAAAATCATGGGCTCTTAAAAATTGACCTATTTTACAGCGATGTGGAAATGATTCCATTACTTGTTACGTCCTCAAACGTAGGTATACAACCAGCAAATCATCCGGTCATGCATTCCCGTTTAAAAACTACGTCACTTTCTATGACCCTAAACAAACCGCCCTCGTACCCCTGTTGCCCTCTACAGTAGATTATGTGGCCAGGTCACGCTGACGGCTGAAGAAAAGAACAGTGAATTTCTAGCATCCAACGACTTCACGTCGACTTTGCAACGAGAATAAGTTCCTCTAACTCCCCCATTAGAGCTACACGTATCTAATAAAACTGACCCGCAAGCAAGCAACGATTCCACGTCAACATTGCACCGGGCAAATTCTCTGTTGCCTGTTGCATACTACAAATTTCTACAAAGGCTAATCGCTAAGTAGTCTTCCTAAAATCAGTAGCTAACAAGCAGGGCCGAGTGACATCACAAACTCCTGTTCTCGCTGTATAACAACAAAAATCAAAGTACTGTAAGCTATTCCCATCTATTCCCTATTAGAGTTTACATTATTTCTTCCTGTGTTCCAAATCTCGGACAAAAGAAGCCGCCAAATCATTCTTTTAGTTAATATATTGTATTATTAGCATTGCTTTGTGAATGTCCTGAATAAATCCATATCTTTTGATCCATAGACAGAGCATTTTTTTAGTATTCTCAACCAAAATGACAAAATATATGCCAGCCAAGGAGTTAACTTTTATAGAACGTTACCTCTTTGGCTCATTTGTTGTAACATAATTATTTTACAAAAACCTCATTACTCATAGGTATTGTACTATCGTTTGCAATAATAATGACACTCATTAAAATGAATTTTGCGGTTTCTTTAGAACTTCTGATGTATTTGTAATAAAATCTTCTTCACATTGTGTGTCATTATTATTGCAAACGATTGTACCTATACTTTGCGTGAGAAAAACATATTTCAGACAAAGAGAAACTTTTCAGTAAATATAAAGAGCCTAAAAGGAAAACACTTTTTAACTCTGTCTCCAAGACTCTACGACTACAAGAAAACGAATGTCTTGACTACAACGTAATACGTTGTCAACGATGTTTCATTTCCGTATCCGTTGCCATAGCAAACAGTGCGGAAATCTTCTTTCCTGAACAGGCATGGTATAATTCTCATGCTGAATATTTCTAAGAGATAATTTACTGATGAATAGAAATGTTAACTTTTCCTTTTTTTCTACCCAGTAAAGGATATGATCCTGAAATTGTTTTAAATGTTGGAGAATTACTTTATTTTTGAGATACTTGAAAAGTTACTTAGAGTATGTACTGTTTTTTTAATTCTTACGAAAAGTCTTGCTACTTTAAAATCATCCAATATAATGGATATGTACTGGTAATTCAAATTTTAAAAGTACCAATAAAAATGTGTATACTTCTGTCTGCATATACAATAATAATTTGTATTTGTATTATTGTATCTATTGCATCATTGTAGGCATATAAACTATTCGCGGAAAAGTGAATTTTCAGGTAGTACCAGTACAGGATTAAACTAAGTGAAGATTCACGTCTAACAATACCAGAAATAAGAATAACATGCAAATTAGCGTTACACCTTCGTACTATATTTTGCATATAACATACAACAGTTACCGAGCTTTATCTTATGCAAATTGACCATAATATATTTATATTCTTCAACTGTTTCATATTTTACTACCTGGAATAAATAAACATGTTATTACAAACTTGTTCTTATTAATAATGAATTGCAAACAAAATTGGTGAGACAATTGTTATAATTCAGTAAATTCTATATTGGTTAAATAATAATCTGCACAATTTAATTTACATTTATTCTAAAAATAACATAATCATGAATGTGAAAGATTTATAACTTGTGCCAGACTAACACAATTGATATAATAACCCAGTGTTTAAATAAAACAAGTACAAAAAGTACAAAAAAGTGTAAAAACAAGTTAGAAAATGTAACTAAAATTGGTACCTACTATAGAATACATGATACTAAGAGTTATTAAAAGTATTCAAAATGTCCTACAAATTATTATAATCAGCTCCATTGTAGATAATTTATTTGTAAATTAATTAGATTAAAAATCATTCTTTTATGATAAAAATTAGAGAAAAAATTTAAAAATACATAAATTACATCTAACTTTAGGTAAATAGATACTATCCAGTTACTATTAACATTACGAACATAAAATGAAAAGAGAGAAATATTTAAATTATTCTATATGAATTTAAAATTTCTTTCTGCCAGAACTATGATTATTTAAAATTACCGGTAATCATGCATAATCACCAATTTATTACATTTATTTACATATTTTAACTGTAATTACAATAATTTGCACTAAGTAAGAGCGACTATTGAACTGGTATTTGCAAATGAAGCGCATTAAATATATTACTAATTATTTTTGTAGCTTGAAACTTACCGTAAGAAAGACCTTACTGCCTCTCAAAATCATTGACATATATTTGCTAGTGAACTTTCTTCAGCTTCAATAGTCTACATCAATGATTTCAGGATAAAAATGTAACATATTTTTTTAAATTTTAATATGTACTCTGTAACTCGAAAACGTACGTTTATATAAATTGCTTTATTTAAAATAATTCGTTAGACCGAACAGTAAAATTTCCCGATTAATAAACTTGACTATAATGTGTACGTACCGTAAGCATTGGATGTACCTACTAATCTAATCCTCTAAATGCACCAATTCTATAGCTTCTGGTAACTTACCGTAAAAGGATCCTGAAACAGACAAAGAGAATATGTTAGCAATGGTTGATGTATAGAAACAGGAGGAGAAATTATCAAAATACTATACATAATAAAAAATCAAATTTTCATTCACACAGTAAAAAGAATAAGTAAATTTATCATTTGGATCTTAATTAAAACTGTTAGATAGAGGGCCTTCTAAGGTATTTTTAAATGGTCAGTTTAGTTTTCCGTTTCCGTCAGTTGCCTTTATGTGTACATACATTACAATTACATTGTGTTTAATAAAAATAACTGACATTAAAACTGACTAAATTAAAATGCACTATCTAAATGAAGATGGTCTACTATGGTTCTCCGTGACCTAGGTAATTGATAACTGTCAGTAACAGAATTAATGTGCATATCCTTGGCCTTAGTTAGAAATCTTTAACCTACTTTTATTGTTCTCCGGTTAGATTACGCGGGTGCATTTCTTTTATCAGTACTCCTGGGCCCGGCCATATGTCGATTTCTATTGTTGGTAATGCGGCTGATAAGGTCGAAACCGTTCCTCGGTAAACGGTGGTCCGCCAAGACATAACAAGGCTATGAACTTATTATTCAAATTTGACTATTATTTTATATTTCGATATTAACATTACTCTGCTTCAGAAACGAAATTTTCATTTATTGAACAGGTTGATATGTTGTTGGTGTTGGGTTTCTCTGAAGGAAACTGCCGAAATCGCATGGAAGAGATTTCTACACGTTTATAACATGATTATTATAAGTATAGATAAATATATGTTTTGAAGCGGTTATTTTACGGACAACTAAAACAACTTTGTCTGAGCGAAAAGTAGTATGGAAAAGTCCATACAATTATTAGTAGAATATTGCATTGTTACCGTGAACAAAAAGTTGTCTTAGGATTCAGACCTACGAGGCCTATGACCTTTTTCGGTTTATTTTAAATGAATATATTCACAAAAAAAAACCTTGATATATGAACCTTTTTGCATCTGCATAGGAATTTACTAATCTTCATAGTCACTATCATTATTCGCATGCTCTTCCACAGTTTTAAGGCAAGTCTAAAATAAATGTTTGGAGTATTATTAATAGATATTTTACCAAATCATCTAAATATCGAATATAATTTGTTTCTTGTTGCTATTGGAAGTCAGGTGACAATTTCAGTTTATGCATGATTGCCACCTTATTTTAGTGCTTCGGTAAAATTTATTTTAAATACTTACACATGTAAATAATAAGTTATTTTCTTTGGTGAACGCTAAGGAACTTATGGAATCACATTATCAGTAAATATAACTTATAACTTATTATTCAGAGGATTTTTGGTGAAGAATATATTTATTCCTAAGACTGGTAGTCACTTTAAATAATTTACGAAACAATTTAACTATCATATTAATTATAATTATTTTCTCTTGTAAATTTAAACTGCGTTATTATGAACATTCTTCCGAATAAGTTGATTTCATTTAAACATTTTTTACGTATACAAATGTTAAAAATTGTACGTCGTTCTTAAAAATAGTACTAAATTTATATCTGCACCTGTTAATTATAACACTTAATTGAGAAACTTATATCCCACATTTTGATGATTCTAATTCACTGCTAGAATACCTTACTTCGAATACATCTGCTTTTTTCAGAAGGGCAAGTTTTATTAAAGTAAAGCAACATCAAGAAAGTTTTAGAGAATTTTATAATCGATTTCTAGTATAAAATGAGGACAACTGTTCTATATCAATTTCCAAACTGTACATTCAGAGAAACCTAATTTTATGACTGTCGAAAATTTTCTAACTTACAATGAAATATTTCAACTCATTACGAAAAATATTACCAAACAGAAGTAATTTTTTACTTTGTTGTTGTAATATTGCTACAAATGTTGCTGAACAGACAATTATAATAGCTTTATAATGGCTACGGTAGGATCAATTTTTCCCATTTCATTAAAAGTTAGCTCAGTAAGTAATTCATCCAGATCAGTATTTATGAGTGTTGTTAATCACCTGGGTGCTTAAAGTGAATCAATGGAGGCGAAGCTCCAAATCATGCGATATAGAACAGAGAGAACGTTTATCATCGGATCATTGATTGCCAATAATAGTTCAATTTGCGCTGATTACAAGGCAGAGCGGCGGAAGCTGCGGTCGCGCAATCGCCAGGTTCGTAATGAACGTTGATAGTGGACTGGCGGACGGTGAAAACCGCGTAAAGTTTCCACACACGAGCGGGTTTTCATCATGTACCACATGTTTGGGAAGTCCCTTAATTACATTTCATTAGTAGATAGTCAGATATTCTTATGAGGCCATCTTTTTGTTCTAGGTTTACTCTAAGAAACAGTAAGCATTAACTATGATGAAGAAATAGGAACACCGATTTTCGCATTATTTCACTGATTTTTTTAAAACGTTTGAAATTACTATTTTCCTTACAACCTTAAACTTCAGATACAAGTTTCTGACTTTTATATCAGTTTTTGCTCCTTTACAACTCTTTTAAATTTAACGTAAGTCCATTAACATCCTGCATTTCTAAACCATGTATAAACATTTAAATATTCTAAGCTACTCCGAACAATCCTTTAAAATATCTTCTTCGTTGTTAGAAACAACAGTATATTTCATTTCTTTTTAAAACAGTAGTTGATTAAAACACTGACAAGTACAAATTTTGTTTTGCTTGCAGTAATAATTCCCATAAATTTATTCACCAATAAGAAAGTTTTTGTCAGTATCATAACTGGAATATTTTGTTGTTAAAACATCATCTACCATCTCTATTTTGCTTATTTAAAGCACGGCTCAGCGTTTTTAAATCCAACTTTTAAAAACGAGCGAGAAACGTGAATCTAAATTACACTTTTTTAATTATTAATCTGACAGGAGTACCTTGTAGCGTCAAATGAAATATTACTAACAAATGATTCAAAAGCTTAATTCAAATATTCAACAATCTTATTTACGTAGATAGGCATGCCCACTGTATTTCTCAGGATCGTCCAATTTAAGATAACGTGCAATTTGCAGGGGACATGATCCATATGTATCCAATCACTTGATTGGTGCACTTTTCCTTATCATATCGTAAGAAAACTCGGTATGTACTTACATTTTGGGGACGCAATGATAAATACTGCTTCAGCAAACGCATATAGCTAATTCCATCACTGTAGGCAACGTCGAGCCTTCACTATATTAGATGCTCGGATAATAATAAGCAATAGGCTTCCTTTTTCCTTGACGTCATATAAGCGTAATCTTCTACAAGAGCCAAAGATACCGCAAACGACTACCACTTTCAAAAATAAATACGTAATATCCGATGCATCTTTAAAAAACGTTCGCAAATTGTCTTCCTTGAATACATATGTATGCCTTTTTGGCTACATCATTCTTGCTAATTGCCTTCATCAATGCATGCACTTTCACAAATGATTTTAAATCAACCCCTTTGTTTATCCTGAACATACTTTGTAATTTCGAATCGATAGCCCACATAGTCGACGCCTTGTACAGCTCCGACATTTTCTGAAGGTAAGCATTCACAACTCATTCATCTGTATCTATTACCTTCTGCTCCTCCATCCATTTGATGAACTTGTGTTCTTTTTTATAAACGTTTTCCGATTTTTGCGGTATTAATCCGGATACTGTTTTACTATTTAAGTAATTAATGTTATAACTCATTTTTAAATACTATACAACCAGTAACAACTGTCGTGACAAGAATTAATCTTACAGACAGATTACAAATTAATTTCTGTTTTTTCTTATTTTCATGACAAAAAAGGTATCCTGATGTACTTGCTCTATTTGATGATTCGACTGAAGCCGATATTTTGTTAGAACAGAGTACCTTCTTTCAATGAATACGTATATTTTTTTCTAAAAAAAGTTACATAAAAAATCAATACATGTAAGAGATCTCTACCCCTCATTCTAATCACAGGGATTAGCCCAGAAGTCGGAGACTTGTGTGCGAGAGGGGGCGGCATATTATTATTAAGCAGGCCGCATTTGCGCCCAGGAACGACTTACGTTGGTAGGCCCTAACCACTATTCAGTGCAGGAATGAGGGAAACCTGGAAAACCTCATTAATTAGGAGGGTAGTCAAATATCAACCGGTATCTCTCACATTGACTCAAGCCAACATTCTTCCACCTTACCATACCCGCAGAGAGGGCGCCAAACCTCTCCACGAATATAGCTTATATACGGTCTACCGGCAGCTGGGCTCGAACCAACACCGATCTAGTCACCTCGATTCAAGCACTGACGCCTTAAACCGCGCGACCACTGACCGACCGATATGGTTGTAAAATTTCTCCGGGTTCCTTTCTGCGATGAATCTGCATGGTCCTCAAAAGATTTGTTTGACAACGTTTCGGTAAAATCTCATTTACCATCTTCAGGTTTTCTTACTTCTGCTTCGCGTTACTACGTTTGGCTTACTGCCACATATAACACCCGCGGAAGCCTACGATCTAATTCGTTACTTTTGCTTTTTTTTATTTCAACGCCATGAAAACTTCTTGAAGTGTCTCTGTTATATTCTTAAAATAGCAATTGCTTATTGCTTAATAGATAAACCATGCTTAAGAACTGAGAAAACAAATAGCCAAAGATTTAATGTGAAGCACGATCATCAAGAAAAAGACTACATATAAGTTTATCATCAATGAACATAAAACGAAATTTGATTTGAAACTTGAACTTGAAGACTTTTAATTCCCTGAAAAAAAAACTAAATGAAGGGAAACAATAGTGTACTAAACTCTCGTGTATGGCTACATTTTACGCGACCGAAGCCGGTTCGCACGAATCCCAGTTTTTCCGAGCCAACTCTCCACGTCTCTATGAACGGTTTATGATTGCTACATCGTGTGAATTAATTTACCTTTGCAATATTATGTAGAAGATACACATTACCTCTATGGTCAATTTATGTGTTCTTTGTTGTGTAACGTTAATTTTTTAGATAATGATATGCTCCCGCTATTCATTTGAAGGAAGATATTAATCGAGGATAAGGTAACTGCCGGTAATGTTATCCATGTATTACAATGGTAGATTTAAACCATGGTACAAGAAAGTAGCAGAGCAGAGCAATTTGATGTAGCATAAGACACTACTGGACATTATGTAAGAAAGAAAAACAATAATTTATAACAAGTATTTATGATTACAAAATTGACCGGACATTGAAAATCATTGGATTCTTGCTTAATTGCTACTGAAGTTTTTTAGTTTTTGATTACTTGCTTGTATCCATGAGGAGAAGAAAATTTAAAATGCGCACCAAAATTTGTGTAAACAAATATGAAGAAGGTTTTCGCGTTTCTCTTAAATATTTCCGAAAATATTGATTTTAGGAATTAGCAATTTCGAATTTAAAATTTATGGAAAGTGCGAAAAACATATATTTTAGTACATGAAAAGTTAAGATTTAATGATTTAATGTTAATACGTTAATCCAAATATCCATTTTTTTTAAGCTTTTCTACTCAAATAGATTCATTTTAAATTTTAAAGTGAGAGAAAAAAACTTGAAAAAGCCATGTTGTGGCTTTGTATTTGGTTCGAGGAAGTTTGATCATATAGAACATATCTAGAACAGAATAGAAACAGTTCTGTTTCTATTTAGTAAATTAAATAGCATACGGACACAAATATGTATTGGGTGCATGGCAATCTTGACATTAATCATTGTAACGGGTTAGTAAATATTCTAAGATGTGAATGCAAACATGTCAAAGCAAATAGGTGTATGACATCTAGGCTAAGTTTATAAATTTAGCGATGGTTGCATCAGTTATATTTTAATCGCCATATGTTTGAAATATGATAAAGAAAATACATTCCATGGAGTCATCACTAAATATAAAAATTAACCAACTATGTACACGGTGTAAATATGTAAAGGAATATGGAGTTTTCTTTTTCCATGTGTAAAAAAGGAAAAGAGAGCACCTCAACTGACTGAAATGTGCACAACAGAGTACTTAACGGCAATAATAGGCAAGAATTATTAACAGCTGTCAAATATTTGACAGCCGCCTACTAAGAAAATTTTCATTTTAATATCCATATGCAGATAAGGATAACATAATATGAAGCATATTTTTGTAAATTATAATATTGGTAATAGATTAAATGTTCCGCAAGAAACTAAAGGCTTTTAAATAATCCTATTGTTTGTTTTGTAAGTTTCCCATTCAGCTTTTCTTTACCCTTCATTATGTAGATAGTGTATTTCCTTTATATTTTGCAGCAATGTATATTTAAACTTAAAAAAAATATAAAATATAAAAGTTCTTAAAATTTTCTTAAAACATGTGTGTTTATAACAAGGGAGGCATTTCCAAAACAATATGTGTCTAATATGTTATACATAGACGTAGTAGTTTAGTAACTGCTATTAGATTCATGTTTTAAAATGTTAATATCAGTTGTGGAACAGGGCAGTTATAAATTATTTATGGTAATATAAAATAATGAAAATCAATTTATATAAAGAACACATACCAGAAACAATACTTATCTTCTTCAAAGTAATTGCAAAGCTTCCCATAAGTAATTACTGCTCCTACCACGCTCCAACAATTTATTTAATTTGCGGTTAACTAAAGATTACAGTTAAAAGGCCACATAATTTAGATATTTTGAAAAATTATCTATATATCGATAAAAACGAAGCCTGTGCACAATTTTATAGTGCTATTTAGAAACTCTTTTTACATTATTAAAGATATTATACAAAAATCACGCTATTGGCAAATCTATGAAGCCAGTGGTGTTTCTTGAATAAATCTATATTATTGCGCTAGTTAAATTTAGAATCGATATTGCACGCAAAACTGTGAATCTCACGTAAAATGTAACTCGCGTTATTTTTGGTATTTCATTAACAATTTGTGTAATAGATCTTTCATTCCAGAATGAATTATCTTCGACAATTTTAGTTTTAATAATCCTCAAATTATTGTTAACGTATTTACCAGAGTTTTTCCAATCAGCTTATATTTCTTCATCTTCATTTGATGCAGTTAACTTAGACTCGAATTGTAATATGGCTATAGTTATGTTTTAAAAGCTCTAAAAAAATTTAAAAATAATTACAGGTCCCTCTTTTTTTGTTGAAAGGTTGTGCATTATTGTTGACATCTCTCTTGATTATTATTTTTAATTTGGCCCTTCAAACTGCAACTTTTCCTTCTATGGGGACTAAAACTAATATCTGCCTATTTTCAAAAAAGGTAAAAAAATTTGGTTAAGAACTACAGGCTTATTTCAATTGTGAACAATTTTGGAAATTTGTTTCAAGGTATTATTTATAATATACTTCACTTTCATTTTAAATAACAAATTTCAAGATGTCAATATGGATTCTTGACCGGTAGATCTACTTTAACTAATCAATCTTGTTTGTACTACTTATTTTATTTCTAATACGTTGGATAGCAGTGGACAGGTTGACGTGGCTTACACATACATGTCAAAGGCTTTTGATAGGCTGGATTACGGTGTTCTCCTTTCTAAGCTGTCTAATTTTGGTTTGTCTATAAACTTCAAAATTCTTTGATTGTTACCAATAGATTGCTAAGCGTTCAATATCATGGTTTTACTTCATCCTTCATTTGGAGTACCTCGGGGTTCAGTTCTTGACACTCTACTGTTTAATATGTTCATTAATGATACCTGTGACTGTAGGTATACATCTGTTTCATCTACAGATGATTTATATTATATTGCCTTTGAATGTTTCTAAATATTTCATTATGATTTACACCAGGAAAATTAATTATTACTTACATGTACAACAGTGTTTTTGAGAGCTAACGCTAAATTAATCTTTGTTCCCCATATACATCTCTTGTGAATAAAAATCTTGGTTTTGTTATAAGAAATGCTAATCCAGGATACGTTGTTCATATACATAGCATTGAAAGAATTCAAAGGCAATTACTTAAATATCTTTCGTTTAAATCTGACAACGTTTATCCACCTCGAGATCACCCACAATGTGAACTATTAGCCAGGTTTCATCTCAACTCGTTAACCCAGAGAAGGATATATTTTTCTGTTTTATTTCTGTTTAAACTTGTTAATGGCATAATAGTTTGTGAAGAGTTATTGCGCTATTTAAAGTTCAATATTTTAGATAGAAGAACTCGATATAATTATTTATTTTATCTAAAAACACCCAGGACAAATGTTCTTCGATTTGCACCGATTAATGTAATGTGTTCAAATTATCATCATTATCAGAACTCTTTCGACATTTTTTGTTCTACTGTACGGAATATTAAGCGATGCATTCTCGACGCGGATTGAATCATTTGTCTGGGTTGATTGGTGTGTATACGTGTATCATATGTATTAGTTATTTTTCCTTTGTTTGTTTACTCCTGTTATTTTTCTATTACCCTGTACTAACTATACATGTTGTTATTTTATTATTCATCTGTATATTGTTTTTTTGTACTGTTCCTACCATGTAATTGGGCGTTTGCCTGTCTTGGTAGTTGTATTAAATAAATAAATAAATAAATAAATAAATAAATAAATAAATAAATAAATAAATAAATAAATAAACACTTCAGAGAGGTTCCTACAATGTCTACATTGTAAAATTCATTTGTCAGATCAAAACTTTAAAATTCTATATACTTATATCATTTGCTTATATTTTTTTTTCTTTGATGAAATATTTTATTTTTAAAAAATATCTAAAAAGCCCCATTCATTTAGTAACTTTTTGGTCTCGTTTTTTTCGAAAAATTAAGGATTTATTAGAAAAAATAAATATATTACAATGCATTTTTAAAAAGGTGAGCTGTTTAACGCGAGTGTATTTTGCCGAGAGATCTAGTGGCCCGGTTCTTTGCAATGGAATCCATACAAACAAATATCAGTCATTTATGGTCACAGTTTCTTATTCTTTCACAAGTTTTATGATTTTTTGTAGAAAACATTAGTTGATAAACCGAAAACATGGTTAGAACTGAAACTGTCGATGAAACCATACTTAATTGAAGAATCCCCAAAATGTAAGCCATTCGATAGTTTTTAGAATTTTAAAAGAATGATAGATTTTTATTTTGCGTTAGTGTTATAACATTACTTTATTCATCCTTCACTTTTATTCTTAGTTCCAAATTTTTTAGCATAGTAGAATCATAGGTGAACTATTTGGTTGGCTGTTCTTTAATAAAATGTTATTTAATATGAGCTCTAACGTTTTCCTATTTTTTCGGTGTCTACCTAAACGCTTCTACGCCTGTCGAGGTATTAGCTAGCGGACTGTTAGCAGTCTTTGCCTCGAGATGGCGGGCGCCACGTACATTCCACGAACAAAACTATAGTCTGTTTAGAAATGAAAGAGAGTAATAAAAGCTTATTATGTATGCAAATCGTAAATAAATGTAGTACTGGTGCTTATATTCAATATTTTTATATTATGTATTATTGGTATAGATGAGGTGTACTTTTAAAAAAAACTTTGTGTGATCGTACTATATTGTAGCAGGTTGCTAAAATTGAATCCCCGACAATCCGTCTTTATCTATGCCGCTTCAATTTCTCGGTTTATTTCTCTTATTGATTCAATACTATTATCAAAATATTTATTTAAATTTAATGAATATACTTTTATTCCACACAAAAATATATGTATTTTGAAAATTCTAATTATGGTGAGTAAATGTAGCGTTGTATAAATGTACAATAAAGAAAATAAAAAAGTAGGTATATTAAAATTCATCCTCTGAATATTCTGATGAATTATCTTCGTCTCCTAGATTGAAAACGATAGGTTCCACAGTAACGTCAATTAAATTATCGAGTTCCCACATTTTCTTCTCTTCCTTTTGTACATGATGTATACATCTTTGCCAGTTATCTGCAGTTACTCGCTCTAAGGAATTTTTTAACAAAATTTTCACGTCACTTAATTTAAACGTCGTATTATTTCGCGCTACATCTCCTTTTACCTGCGCCCAGACTAATTCGATTGGGTTAAGTTCACAATGATAAGGTGGTAACCATAGTACCGTTATTTGACGATTTGTTGCCATTTCGTCGATAATATATTTTTTCTGATCTTTATTGATAAGTGTCAAAAGTTTCATTTTCACCATATTTATTTCAAAAGCGGATAACCATTGAATTATATCGGTTTTCCTCCAAGCAGTCGTAGGCGTCCGCTCGGTCTGCCGTGAATGGTAACTGGCATTATCCATGACAGTTACAGACCCCGGAGGAATAAGATCCACCATCTGTGTAAAATACTCTTCGAGAACATCTGCGTTCATGTCTTCGTGATAGCCACCTGTATTTTTAAATTCAAATAAAAGTAAACCGCCATCTACAAAACCACTGGCACTACCTATATGTGTCACTATTAATCTTCGCCCTTTACCTGAAGGTGCCTTGAACCCTGTTGAACGTCCATCCAAAAATGCTTGTCGAAAACTTTTTACATTTTCATCTTGCCATACTTTTGTTACAGTATATCCCCCGTTGACCCAAGTTTCGTCTAGATAATAAATATTCCTCCCTTCGTCACGGAATTTTCTAATTTATCTTAAGTAGGATCTTCGCTAACAAATAATTTCATCTTTATCAATAAGAACTGACTTCCTGTTCTGCTTTTCCCAGCAAAAATTCAACTCTCGTAAGACGGCCCATAATTTGCTTCTGGCAAATCGTTGTCCTCTGAAAGTTCACTTAAAATTTTGAATAGCGTTGGTATTTCTTTTTTAAAATAAAATGAGTGTACTTTTCTGCGAATGACATTTTTGAAGAAATCATCTATAACGACTTTTGGCCTCCCTGTAGATGATTTTGGGGGATTTACAGTATCTTGTTAATTTTTTGTTTACTTTAAAAGTCTGTAGATAGTCGATTTTCCAATCCCTCTCATTTTGGAACACTTTTCCACGATGCCGTCAATACTGTTGGTAGGATTTTGGTGTTTCAATGCATTAAATACATTTAATATAATAATCTTCTCATTCTGAGGCAGCGCACATCTTTTCAACCGTTTAGCAGGTACGTAATCTTATAACCTCGACATTTTACACAAACAATATTATATCCACTGGCACAATAGTCACTAAACACAAGTCAAATTTTACTCTACTGCACTAGCACGTCTTCGTATATTCAGCTCTAAGACTGGATTGATCTGCCACAATACACTAGCTCCTGCCCTATGATGCATCCAGTAAAGTATACTAATGTACACCCATTACCTGTTAGCATTAGTGTTACCCGATAATTACCTGAAACGAAATATTACCACGCCCATGGCTGGTTCTTATCTCGGGGTTTTATTACTCTCTTTTATTTCCAAACAGACTATAATGTTCAGTAATTTAAAAATAATAAATTTGAAATACACTAGCGTTAAACAGCTTATCTGGTTAAGAATGCATTGCAATACATTTTTTTCTCATAAATTCTTAATTTTTCAAAAAAAAAACTTCAGAAAGATGAAAAAGTTAGTAAATGAATGGGGCTTTTTAGAAATATCTTTTAAAAGAAAACAAAAATTATCGAAAAAACAAATATATAAGAAAAATGTTATAGAGGTTAATTATTTCAATCCCTTACAAAAATCTTTCAGGGTTGAACAAATTTCAAAAAGTGTAGTTTTATTGATCACCAAATTTGGTTTCTTTAGCTTGATATACACGGAAGATAAAAAGAAAAACAATTTTAAGTTTTAGTAAGTTTTCAGGAAAAGGATTTTTCAAAAAAATGTATACCCGATATTTTATTAATTTTCATCATTATATTTATTCGGTATTATTTAGATACACCCGTATGTGTTTATTGGATTAGAGAAGAAATATCTGCAGTATCCATCAGTCTACCTACGTTCAATGTGGAATCAAAGAGTGAAAATAAGAGATGAAAAGACCGCTGCGGCCAAAGACACAAGAGGAACAAAAATAAGACGACATTAAAGAAAAGAAAAAGTTCGGTTATTAACAAGTTATTACTCAAGTTGCGACGCGCCCGTCGCCAAGTGATAAAGCGACCTCCTTCCGAAATAACCTCTCAGCCAATTCACCGGATCCAACTGGCACATAACTTATAATTTGAATCCGTTTAAGCGGCAATGAATCAATCACAGTCGACCTTATCTTCTTAAATACCCACGTAAACAAACATGTGTAAGCTACAACTCGACACCTTATTTTCAGATGCGTTAAAATAAATCCCGCGGCTATCGAAAAACAGCGCGCTATCGCTAAGAGCGCTGTCATTGACAAAGTGGCGAACTGAAATAAAGCCAAGCAGCTGTTCCTCACGACATAAGGACACCGGCTCGTGTTGTCTGTCACCCCTGTATGAAAGCAATCCGTACATGAATACTAAATAGACCAGCCTCATAGTTCGGGAATATAACTTGAAAATTTGTGCGCTCGTAAATTTGTGGGAGTTCTGGGTACCTAACACTGCGCATTTTAAAAACAGTTGCTGATTTATATTAGGTATTAATTTTTCTTCTGAGAAATTTTACAGGTGCGCCTCAGTTGCCTATTGTAAATATTTCTATAAGTTTACATAACGCAGGCAATGACAGTCCTTCTTGGTAACGCTAAAGTCCAGTATTTTAAGTTTCATTATCGTTTGATAATTACTCAGATTTTAACTGGGACTTACAATATTGGCCATAAAATCGCGTATATCTAGACTTCTTCTTGTGGTAGGCGGCTCATAAGCAGCAAATGAGCCAGCATTATAGATAGATAAATAGAACTTTATTTTCCAACAGGAGAGAACACCTAATAAAAAATCATAAAAAATGCATTTTGTTTTTGATAAAAAAAAATAGATAAAAAAACAATTAATGATTTAAAAAGTGATAATATAAAAATATAAAATATATGTTGTATTCGCAAACATAACTTAATAATAGTAATAACACGAAATTTAAAAAATATTAACTTATAGATCGCACACATTATGCCTGCACGGACCAGTATAGCACGTACCTGCAAAACCGGTTCATGAATGTACGATGTTATTTAATGGAGCATCGCACACTAGACCAGCACTAATATGAACCGGCACCTGCAATGACCGTCACTGCAGGTCGTGTCGGTGGCTTGCAATTTATATAATTGGCCGCGCTGGTCCAACGTAAGTTCTGTCCTCACAAAAGTCAGGGATTAGTTTCAAAGTTAGAATATGTCTATTCCTTCGAAATCTTTCTGCATATCCATTTATATAACATACACTTGGTCTATATTAACTCTCGCATATATATTGACTCAAATATACTGGATTTGTCTGACATAACATGATTTTTTGTGAATAAAACCATGTTGGCCGATAGAAAAAATTCCCTGTATTGCGTTGTATATGAACTGATATATGATTATTTCGAACAACTTCGCCAAGTTATACAATATAGGTCTGTAGTTTATAATATCAGATGGATACTGACGGATGAATTAATACAATCTTAGTTAGGTATCTGGTTTGATTAGTTTGTTTTTTAAATTTTTAGACGATTTGATAACATTAGCCTCTGTATTACTGGTAGTATTGATAACAGGTAAGTAGTAATTTAATTTTAAACCACACAATTACGTAGTAGAATAATAGTTGATATGCAGTGCGTTTTCAGCGGACTGCTACATTTTTTATTTCTTTATTTTTAATACCAAAGAGTTCTGCGTTTTCGAGTCTTTTTAGATTTACTGATTTCATGACCCACTACGATTAAAAGTTGCACTCTAAATTGGTGTAAGTGTATTGGGTATACTTTTCAAGAATAAAATAATCAACATCGTGGTTACCACCTGTCCTTATTTCAGAAGGACAGTCCTTACTACAACCTGTGTGCTTTTCCTAACAATGAGAAAGTAGCAACCCTAGTTGACACCACTGATCTGGTTGCATGTAAGAGTCAACTTCCAGTGACCAAGCTAAATGGTGTTTATGAAATAGACTCAATTTGATTTTCTTTTAGACAGTGTATTAATGTTTACAGAATTTATAGTTAACCAATAGATAACGACACTAGGACTGTGGTTGTACATATAATTAAGTTAGTTATTTCATGCACAAGGCGTACATGACGAAGATGTGAAGTTGAAGTTTAAAACACTATAACGTGTGCCACTTTTGGCGCAAGGTTTTAATTAATGTTGTTTTTTTTTTGGTCTTGTCTTGGCAAAACAAGACAAGACCATGACATATAAGAGATACCATTTAAGAGAACAGCTGAAAAAATAAATATTGCATTTCTATTGCAGGTATGTATTTTACTTAAAGGACATCCAGCATATAAGATTATTTGTATACATTTGTATAATTTATATTGTGTATATATTTATAAGTTATTTGAATCTATATCAAGTTTTGCTAAACTGGAACTAATTATAAATTCACTGCCACTTGACTGTAAGAGCTCCGATTCTGTTTCGCCTATGGAATGCAGTGGGTTAAATGCGACAAAAGCTCGATTTTTTTTTAATGGCGCTGTAAATTCATTGCAGGGAAATATTTCTGACTTTCAATTAAGTTGGCTACATTTAAGCAAACCAAAGAACACGTTCCCATCTGCTTTATGCAAGTTGAATGGTCAAATAGATAATTTACAAACGTTTATTTTCAATATCACATTGTTTCAAATGCAAAATAGTTCACAGTACAAAATATATAAATCGTAGGCTACCGCATCCATGGAGTTTTTTTTTAATTCAAAGTATAGGCTACCGATATATTAAATATAAGGTTAGTATTTTTTAATTTTTGCCAGAAAACGATTAAAAAATAACAATAGAGGGCATTAGTAGGGTAATTTGGAACGGAACAATAATGCCACGAAAATATATCCGGAAGTTTGAAACTAAACCCAGATGCGATTACGACCCACAAAATTTAGAAAACGCCTTACAAGCAGTTGTTGAAGATAAACTCTCTTTTGGTCAAGTTGCAGTGAAGTATAATGTCCCTAGAACGACAATATATCGGAAATACAAAGGTTACAATGGAAACAGAATGGGATAACCCCCTGTGATAAATGAACATGAATAAGCTGCAATTGTTGCAATAACTGCAGCTAGTTATGGATATCCATTTACAAAGACATATTTGAAAGAATTTGTACAAAATTACATTAACCACAAGGGCATAAGGGTTAAGATTTTCAAGGACAATAAGCCAGGAAAAGATTGGGCTAGAGGTTTTTCAAAAACGTAACAAAGCTTTACGAATTATATTATTTTTAACGAATATTTTTATAGATTTTTATATATGATGTAATAATATAATTATTTTATGATATTGGTACTAGAAAGAACCCCACAAAAAGTTTGTAGCTCAAGTTACCCAAATATATAAATCGGCCTATCAGATGTCTTTTATGCGATCGTATAGGAGGCAACACGGGTGTTTTCTTTCCTGTTGTTCCTGACCTAGCAAATATAACACTTAATCAAATAAAAAAGGTTCTTCTTCCACCTAAGAACAATAGAGGCAGATTTTCATTTGATTGTTGTATTGATTTATAGTCCTACATATTTCCTATATATTTTTTTTTAAATAAAAAAACCTTTCATATATTTTATTTACTAGCTACAAGTTTTTATTTTGCTCTGTGATGCTATTGCCTGTTTCTGTTGGAGTTATTTGTACCCAAAGGTAAAATAAAGAATTTATTTATATTTTTTTTCTTTGTGTCTTAAGAAAAAATATTATTATTTTTTATTATCTTTTTAGATGTTCCAACATTAGATTAGATGGGGTAAAATGAAATTATAAGTAAAATATTAGCTTTAACTGATCATTTTTATGAATGTTCCAAATAACCCCCTACCTGGTAATTTGGAGCAGTCAATTTTTTTTTTGACGAAACCTTTATTTAAATGTTCGTAATAATATTCTAAACATTTAGTTATAAGTATCTGTGTTACACACATATTTTCTGTTTACTTCTGAAATGCATATGTATCTTAATACAAATAAATTTATATAGAAACCGTTCCATATTACCCCATTATACGGTACTAATTATGTAAAACTGACTTTATAACATCTACTAATCGACCACTGTCGACGATCCACCATATCAATAATTACCGGTGAAATCCAAGCGAGACCGTAGCCGACCGAGAGTAACCACCACTGTTAACAAATTCGTAATGAAGATTCATATTTCTCATTTGCATGCAAGAATCATGAATGCGTCTAGCAAAATTGCGACTCTTGCAAGAACAAAATTTTAAAGAAACTCTTGTTTTGACAGTTTTTGTCTTGAAAGCTAGCGACCTCTATTGCGAAACGGCGATAACGTTATGTTGCAAAAAGTGAATTCCAGGAAACAACTACTCTGCGGTCTAATGTCCCAACCAGCACTCACGAGAGCTAAAAAGCTGGAAACCGATATATGTCTGGTGGGTTGCCGACGAATGACTTTAGCTGTTGTTAGAAGTTTTCCAGGTGTAATCCAATGCGAGTCGGGGAATTAGCCCGAATTCCGTTTTTGCAATAACAATATCGGCCCATCCGCTGAAAATACGGAATTGTTAAGTATCAAACTCAAGCGCATTGTGTATCTAACAAAAATATGCCCTTCCATCAGCCTACAATTGAATGATTTTTTAAATATCATAACAACATTCGATGTGCATGTATTTGAATGTAAATGGTAAATCACACTGTGATTGGAAGTTATTATTATGAACAGTCTTACGTAGAAGTAAATACTTAGGGTTTAAGATTTTAGAAATCAAGAAAAGTTATTAAATGCCATTTTACAAGGATCAAATGAAGTTTTGTATAATTAAATAACTATTAGTTATAGCAATTATAATATAAAATTGGAAAAATGAAAGAAATTTTAATTTCAATTTGCTATATGTTAGAACACCTACATATTGCCCGTGTTGAATAAACTACTTAGCTCCTGGACTATATTCCAATCCGCTATGCCCACAAATTTACATGTGTAAAACAAGAAAAGACTTCCATGTACACGAATTTCGCTGTAGCTAGAAAATTCCAGAGGTTATCATGCTTTTGATAATTCCCGCACTAATTTTCCAAGTTTAAACAAGTGTATAGAATTATCCATTTTGTATGCGTATCAAAGAAAATGTGTCTGTGTTTTGTCTTTGAGGTTAACACCCACATAATGGATGCTTGTAAAACTTATTTGTGGAATAGGTTCACGTCCAAATGATAATTTATTGTCTACAATAATAAAATATCTGTGCTAGTCGGTAAATTGTTTTATTGAAGAAGAAATAGGTTGACATATTTTATGAGCAACGTACATATTGATATATTTTTAGCAGTGCCTACTCTTTATCAATGATCTCCCAGATAATATTTCATGTGAAAAATTGTCTTTTTGCTGATGACTTTAAACTATTATCTGCAATAAATTCTATTTCAGGTTGTGATCATCTCCAACTCTGTATGGATCGTTATGTTGTCATGGTGTGTGTTAAATCGTTTGTATCTTAATATTTCCAAATGTAAAATAATGTCTTCACTCGTAGAACCAATTTTATTTTTTATAAGTATAACATGGTATGTCATAATTCGTGTTCCTTTATTCAAGGATTTAGGTAGCAAACTTATTTTCATCGAGCATATTGACAATGTTGTGTACTGTGGATTCCGGACTTATGGGTGTATATGTTACACACAATACTCGAATTCGGACATGTCCGAAAAAAGTATGCAAAACTAGTTCTGAGCCCAGAAAAATTCCCATACCCGAAATTTTACGTTTAAACGACTTTTGACTATTGTAAAATAGTAGAACTAGTTCTGGGCATTATAAATTGGCCAAAACTAGTTTTGTGCATTTTTAAATGACCAAAACTAGTTTCCTTCATTTTCTGAAGGTTGTGACACACAATACTCGAAAAAGTATGCAAAACATTGCTCTAAAATAAAAATTTGTATTTGTGAAAAATATAAATATGTTTATTTTAAACTTCACTTTCATGAGAAGTATTTATATTCTAATGTTATACTTAAGAAATAAGTTAATAGGCAAGGCAATAGCAGTAACATATCATTTATAGTTTGTACAGTATATTATTGATTACTTATTTATGTCTTTAGGAAATTTAAAGAACTAAATTACTATTTATAGATGATATGTTTAAACATCTAACTGCTGCGCAGCGACTCTTTCCTCGATCAGACTCAAAATATTGCTTTAATACGGCTCTGTATAAACGATGTTCGCACTCTCAAAGTTGGATGTAAACTGAGGTATCTGCAGCTTGAAATGGATGCGCGAGCTGTTATGCGCGGCTTATTATTTCGAGTGTTTTTACTGGTCTTTCTATACTGTGGTTATAGGTAAATTATTTTCAACCATTAATACACACGCCACAACTGAAGTCAGTCATCTACTAGAAAAGTTATCTAGTTCATTAGTGGAAGTGATAAATAAATGTAACAAAACACCGAATTAAAGTAGTAAAATAATATTAATAACATAATTTTTATTAGTTATTATTTTATCCCCACAATGTTTATCTGGCGATTGTGGACGATTGTTTATAACGGCATAATGTAGAATTTTGTTTAGAATATTTTATTACTCATGATAAGTTTTCGTAAAATATTTCATTTTCGATATAAATTCGATTTTTGGGCACGCAACGTTAGAGACTGTCGCAGCAAAATGAGTTATAGTTAGTAACATTTTTAAATTTTAAATTGCAAAAGAACAATTTGTAAAGTTCTAACTTGCTCTAAAGGGTTCTAACTTATTTTATAAAGAGTGCGTTTGAACATAGGGATCGCCTTACACAAATAAAGATTTTTATAAATGTAAATTTGTTTATTAAGAAAAAAGAGGGATTTACGAAACATATTAGTTATATAACATTTATACTAAAATTTAATTTAAACATGTAATTTTAACATTATAATTTACCACTTCAACATTTTACTTACTTATGACCACCTGCCTCTGAAGTGCATAAACGAGCAATAAAGGATATCTGCCATATTGGAAAACCTGTGGTTATTGTCTAATTTTTTTTTTGTATTTGTGAAACGCTTTTTCAGTTGATAAATTTTCTCAATTGATTCGGAATAAACGTCGTCCTTCATAAATGCCGAAACATTGAAGTCCAATGGACTAAAATCGGAAGAGGGTGCATTTCTTCCAATTTATCGATATGAAAAAATTAAACTTAAATAATGTCTAACATTTAATCCAAGATGAGGCGAAGCTCCATCGAGTTGCATCCACATATTTTGTAGTTTAGGAATGTCGCGGAATCTAAACTTGTTGGTAGCTTATTTGTAGGGTATATGCATTAGTATAAATCTGTTTAATAACTAATCTTAAATCCATTATTTTTTCTTTAATAAATGAATTTACAATGATAAAAAACATATATTATAGTCTGTTTGGAAATGAAAGAGAGTAATAAAACCCCGAGATAAGAACCGGCCATGGGCGTGGTAATATTTCGTTTCAGGTAATTATCGGGTAACACCAATGCTAACAGGTAATGGGTATACATTAGTGTATTTTACTGGATATATCATAGAGCAGGAGCCAGTGTATTGTGACAGATCAATCCAGTCTTAGAGCTGAATATACGAAGACGTGCTAGTGCAGTAGAGTAAAATTCGACTTGTATTTAGTGACTATTTTGCCAGTGGATATAATAAATATTGTTTGGGTAAAATGTTAAGCTTATCAGATTACGTACCTGCTAAACACGTGGAAAGATGTGCGCTGTCTCAGAATGAGAAGATTATTATATTAAAAGTATTTAATGCATTGAAATACCAACATCCTACCAACAGTGTTGACGACATCGTGGAAAAGTGTTCCAAAATGACAGGGATTGGAAAATCGACTACCTACAGACTTTTAAAGGAAACAAAAAATGAACAAGATACTGTAAATCCCCCAAAATCATCTACAGGGAGGTCAAAAGTCGTTATAGATGATTTCTTCAAAAATGTCATTCGCAGAAAAGTACACTCATTTTATTTTAAAAAAGAAATACCAACGCTAAATAAAATTTTAAGTGAACTTTCAGAGGACAGCGATTTGCCAAAAATCACTAGAAGCAAATTATGGGCCGTCTTACGAGAGTTGAATTTTTGTTGGGAAAAGCAGAACAGGAAGTCAGTTCTTATCGATAAAGATGAAATTATTTGTTGGTGAAGATTCTACTTAAGATCAATTAGAAAATTCCGTGACGAAGGGATGAATATTTATTATCTAGACGAAACTTGGACCAACGAGGGACGGTAACAAAAGTATGGCAACATAAAATGTAAAAAGTTTTCGACAAGTATTTTTGGATGTATTTTCAACAGGGTTCAAGGCACTTTCAGGTAAAGGGCGAAGATTAATAGTGGCACATATAGGTAGTGCCAGTGGTTTTGTAGATAGCGGTTTACTTTTATTTGAATCTAAAAATACAGGTGAGTATCACGAAGACATGAACGCAGATTTTGTCGAAGAATATTTTACACAGATGTTGGATCTTATTCCTCCGGGGTCTGTAATTGTCATGGATAATGCCAGTTACCATTCACGGCAGACCGAGCGGACGCCTACGACTGCTTGGAGGAAAACCGATATAATTCAATGGTTATCCGGAAAAAACAATTCTTTTGAAACAAATCAGAAAAAATATGTTATCGATGAAATGGCAACAAATCGGCAAGTAACGGTACTACGGTTACCACCTTATCACTGTGAACTTATCCCAATCGAATTAGTCTGGGCGCAGGTAAAAGGAGATGTAGCGCGAAATAATACGACGTTTAAATTAAGTGACGTGAAAATTTTGTTAAAAAATTTCTTGGAACGAGTAACTGCAGATAACTGGCAAAGATGTATACATCATGTACAAAAAGAAGAGGAGAAAATGTGGGAACTCGATAATTTAATTGACGTTACTGTGGAACCTATCGTTATCAATCTAGGAGACGAAGATAATTCATCAGAATATTCAGAGGATGAATTTTAATATACCTACTTTTTTATTTTCTTTATTGTACATTTATACAACACACACTGTATAAAATAAGTTAGAATACTTTAGAGCAAGTAAGAACATTACAAATTGTTCCTTTGTAATATATTCTAAACAAAATTCCGCAATATGACTTTAAAAATTATCCATAGGCGTATTTCAGAAAAAAGTGGAGGAATAAAATAATCCCTTTCCCACCGTTTCTACGCTTGCTTTTTAGGCGTCGTTTACAATGATACTCTTGGGGATTTGGTTAATAACAAGAAGTATCTATAAAATTTCAAAGATATACAAGAAAATCTGAAGAAATTAATTATAGCAAAAAACAATTTTAAAAGTTCAACTTTAAAACAACCTGTATATTTTAAGAGAAGCATTTTTGTATATAGGTAAATAGGGTTAAATCGTCATATTTTACTACCAAAAATACGCAGTTAGCATATTGTATAAACTTGCCAATCATAGAAAGTTAATCAGTTGTACTTGGAAAACTTTGTCATATAATTGTTAATGTAAATTTTCTTAAAAGAAAAAAAAAATAAAATAAGCTATTCATGGTCGTTGACTAATAGCTACACTACCGCTGAATACAATGTTGCAAATTAAAATTGACAGCGACTTCCTCCCAAACGAACAGTGATTGATCACCCTTTATTTATCCAAAAGAAAATGCGACACAAAAACAGTTGCCAAACATTATTTATTGCGACATAGCGACACGTGGTAATATGTTCTGTTTAGTTTTACACATCCAAGGGCTACTTTAACAAGTACGGTTCACAGGGCAGAGGGCGTTCCTTGCGACGCATTCTCAACATTCAAGATAGTGCGTAGCTCGCTGTCCAGAATCGGTAAATTATCCCTAAATAATGTTGGCGCCACTCAAGACATGTGTCAACTTTGTTACCACTTATTGATGATGGACGGACAGATGAACTCGAGGCAGGAGTCCTACGAATGCCCCCGGAGACTGGAAAAAACGAAGAAGCTCCATTAAACATTTATGTGGGAAATTATAGCGTCCTATATCTCAGACTGTAGAATAAATCATATTGTTTCGATTTAGGATAAAAGTAGTTATTTTAATATTACCAGTAATTGCACAAAATCAATGTTTCTTTAATGGCGCCTGAGAATGTGAATTTTTCATCAAATTTAAATTTCATTCGAAATCGCCATAAAACACTGATTTCGCGCACGAAATATAAACAATATTTTTTGTCTAACAGTGCTAAGTATTTGTCACTGTAGGTTTAATCTGTTTCAATGCGTTTTTATCCGAAATTCAATGTTAAAACTTTTTTCATGATCGCGTTTTTGTTTCCATTTTTTCACGATAGCGTGCTTTTGTTCATAGCCGTTACAAATAGCTAATTTTGCGAATTTATAATGATTAAAAAAAGTCGTATTTTTGTAACTACGGTCCTGTACCGATCAGGGTAAAATGGATGACATTTTTGAAATTCCCGCCTTAGAAAACAAAACTCCCTACTGAATTTCCTGACACATGAATAGTCAAAATATTTACAACATACAATCTTTTCTTTAGACCTTCACATTCTGTAGACTAAGAAATGCAACATTTTATGAAGACAAGTTAGGCTCAGTTAAATTAAATAACTTGATAGAAAATCTCGTTAAGGTGAAGCACATACTGCGCCTTGCTATTTTTAACAACGTGCTATACTAATGATTTTTTTGGACTTTGCTTTGTGTTTAAAATCATATTTCTAAAAGCAAAATCATAAAAATGGCAATGAAAGAACCTTTGAGACAACTTTGAGACTTTATGGAAGATTTCTCGTTGATATAAAATATGCGAATCTAGTTCCCTTTAGGCCGTGTACTGACCAAACATGTGTGACATTGAAGATCACTTAAGAAAATTTATATTCGTAAATATAATTTTCCAATTGCCAATTTTTTAAATTTTTTGCGGTAGTTTCTCATCGACTAGATTGTTGTTCAGTTAAGTTGTGGTCAGTGGAAATACGTGCATTGAAATATTATCACTGCATCGCGTTATCGTCAACGAATTCTAACCCCTAGAAGGACGCTTTTCAGGCTTTGTTTGCGAATCTACATAAACAAAGCAACTGTCCACAATGAACACAAATTGTCGGTATGATCGGGCGTCGTACGTAGTTGGATGCGGCGGTCATTGGCATGTCTCGTTTCCATGAGAGTGGCATTTAAAAAATTCGCATTGAAAGGAATTGATGGGTAATATTTGTAATCACATAAATATTGAAAAAGGTGAGGCTTTCAACATTAAATACTGAGTACTATAATGAAGATATCATTTTAACGTACAGAGTAAAATATGTGTCATTTTTTACTGTGGGTTTGACCCTCGCAGCCGGTAGACCGTATATAAGCTATATGCGGGGAGAGGATTGGCAACCTCTCTGCAGGTATGGTAGGGTGGAAGAATGCTGGTTTGGGTCAATGTGAGAGATTGATACCGGTTGACGTTTGACTACCCCATAATTAATTTAATTTAATATTAAGGTTTTCCATGTTTCCCTCATTCCTGCACTGAATGGTGGTTAGGGCCTACCAACGTAAGTCGTTCCTGGGCGCAAATGCGCCCTGCTTAATAATAATATGCCGTCCCCTCTCCCGCACAAGTTGTTGACTTCTGGGCTAATCCTCGTGATTAGATGAGGGGTAGAGATCATAAAGAAGGATGCATTGATAAGAACGTATAATAATATCATCTGTAATCCCTCGGAGAAGGTAGGAGCTAACCTTTCAAAAATCAGTTGCATGAACAATAAACTCTAAGGTTCTAGTATACAGGGTGTCATTCAAATGTTATAAATAGTTCCAGGGAGTGATAGTACTCATAAAAATAAAAAATATAATTCAATTGCATAATAAGAGAGATAGCGGCCTTAAAATAATAAATTTCAAACAAACAAATTCAAATAACTAAAACAAGAAAAAAATACGAAAATTGTCACACCTGTATAAATTTTGCTCTTAAATCTGCATGAGATTTCAAAAAGCTAATATTCGAATCAGAGTGTAGTATCTATCTGTTTTCTAATAATTGCTTTGGGGATATATTTTTAAGTCAGAAATATAATTTTCAAAAACTGTGTACCTACTTCATTACACAAAAAAGACACTCTTGTTGTAAGCCACTGGGGGCAATGATTTTCCAGAAAATTGAATGTTAATATGGAGCAATGATTTTCCAGAAAATTGAATGTTAATATTTTGCTGCAGTTTCACTTAAAAAAATTAAAATTTTCGTTGAGTATTTTGTGTATCCATTTAATAATTAAATTTGATTATTTGGAAAACAAATTTAACAGTTCTAACTTAAAATTTTGCTATTTTGTGTCATAAAGCACCTAATCATTTAAACATTTAACTGATAACAGCATTCAGGGATGTTTTAAATCACTATGACAGCAAAATTGTTTAAGTTTAGCAGCATCATATTTTGAATAAATTTCAATATGCCACGGTCATAACTACTATGGTGGTAATAGACCTATTATTGAAGAAAAAAATAGCCAATTTAATGTTGCGTTAAATTTTAATAACTGTACTTTTACCAGCTGTACTTTTAATAAATAAAAAGATGTTTCTTGCGTTGCGATCTGATTTTTTTGTCAGAAAATTTTCTAACCGAACATCCCTCTGACATTGACAAATGCCATAATTTTATGTGAAATTTCTCAAGCAATGTACTTTTGAATGCTTTAAAATTATATCTGACATTATCAATGTCCTAGGGATATTATAACCCAAAATTAAATTAGTAGACATATTTTCCGAATGAAATAATAGGAAAAAAATTATATATTTTTTAAATTTTTACACTGACGGCCTCTACAGGGTGTTACAGAATGATGTTAAGAAAATCTAGGGGCAGGTTCTATGTTTCCAAATAACAAAAAAAGTTTATGGGTATATGGGTCTGAAAATGCCTTCTTTTTAAGATACAGGTTGTTTAAAATTTTCTGTCTCAAATACTATAGTCTTCATTTCTTTAAAAAAATTGTACGCCACTGATTTTTAAACAAATGGTATCACCCTTAAAGCCAAATTAAAGAATGCATCTTCATAGAGACGCCTTGCTTCATTCGAATTTCCGTTTGCTTTTCCATACATGCGGACTTATGATTGATTACATCCAGTTAATAGCAACAATCCTGTTAAAGGCAACTGGTAGGTTAATTAGAAATTCGTATGATTTACACTTCTGTCAAGTTTATTTCTCCTACTTAACTTAATAATGATCACGTGACCCAATTATGAAACTGTTTGGAATAACCTGCCGGTAAATGTAACCGGAGCGTTTTACTGATCAGAAATTTAAATTTTATTTCTGTTAATTGACGTGTGACATTTGACATATTTATAATATGTATGATTTTATTATTATTTGTCTATAGCACAATTCAGTTTCGATTTATTACTATATCATAGTTTTACATAATAAGTAATAAATACAGTATCACTAGTTTGACAGTAAATACCTAAACAAAACCTAAAGTTCGTTCTAGGTCAGATTACAATTAAGATTGTTATTCTGAGTATGATAGCGATACCTAAATGAATATTAACAAACAAAAAGAAATATTTTTTTACTGTTTTAGAAAGGTATTTTAAGCTAATATAAATCAAATCTCCTACAATTCCTATCAATTGAGTCATATGTATGTTCTCTGATACCAAACATCTAGGTATGCTAATGAACAATTCCACAGACAAAGCTCTATTCAATAATTATCTAAAGAAAATAATCTAATTTACTAACCTGCTAATGAAACACTCTATAAATATCTAACTTCACTTTTTGGCAGTGGGAACACGACAAATTCAACCACAATATTATTAATACCTAAAAATATATAAAAAGAAATATATTTTATTAACTAATATTATTAATAATTAAATAATTTATTTATGAATAAAATAGGGCGAAGATACAATGAACACAGCTACTTAGTTTTTAATTATTGGTAGTAATTTAGATTCTATAAGGAAGTAGGTATATGAATAATACATTTTATCTTTTTTAAATATTATTTTTATTAAGTATGTGTTTGTGGTGGGTGAACACTGATGGGCTGCATCCCATCCAATTATAGCATATTGCAACATTGACTCCACCAAGGCGTAGTCAATTGTAATTAGCACAGATCACATGCCTAAAGGTACGTTTTTGATTACCTACATCAACTGAGTATACATATTTAATATTTGTATCCAGTTTTTACTAGTTTTTGATTCCTGATGAAGTTTTCTGCTCTTTCTTTTTACATTCTGCTTCCACTTTACATGAAGCTTGAATAATTTAAATAATTATCTCGATAAGTTAATATGAAATACTTAACGTACCTACCTGCCACCACTGTTGGGTATTTATTTCCGGACCATACACTAACGAATTTATATTTACTTCAAAAATTTTACCAAAGTGCCTATATTAACATGCGTTGGAATTTACTTGGCCTTCCAACAATATTTTATTAGGGGAGACCGGGGCACGTTCGGACACGGAGTAGCTCCGGACGTTCTAGTTTAAACTAGTTCTATGGTTGGTAGCGCTGCGATTTTGCATAGAGGAGTAGCATTCAGTTATTCCTGGCCGCTTGGGAAGTTACATGTGATATAGTGGCGTAGTTTTGGAAAAATAAATGTAAGTATGTTTTGGCTCATTACAGTAAACATTTCTGATACGGGCTCTTAAGGTTTTACATCAAGTTAAGGGGGGAAAGTGGTCAGTTTTAATTATGTGTCAGTAAATGTGGATTATTTCCTACGATTGTCTTTGTTGTTTATCCTAAAGTGAGGTTAGTTAAATTTCTGTTAAGGTTTTATTCTAGAAATGCATCTTGGGGTACCTCCGGACATACGAACCGGGGCACAAATGGTTCGAAATTATAAGAAAAAAGGCAACAAAGGAAATACACCCGAGGATATTATATATATTATTCGAAACCGAACAAGTCTCCGAGAAGCTGCTAATAACTTCGGAGTAAAAAAATCAACACTTTACGATCGTTTACAAAAATATAGAATAACCGACCAAGGCACAGATGACTCAGGTGTTGAAGAGGAATCTATAGTAGTTGATGATCTCGCTGATATAAAATCCAAATATGCAACTAGGAAATTGTTTACTACAAAAGAAGAACACGAATTACAGGATTATTTGGTCCAGTGTTCTAACTACAATTATGGATTAGGGTATAAGGCAGTTAGAAAATTAGCTTACGAATTCGCCAAAGGTCTTGGAAAAAAGTATCCTGCTGCTTGGGATACTAATGCAATGGCCGGAGAAGACTGGTTGAGTGGTTTTATGAAGAGGAACCCTAAATTATCCTTAAGAAAACCAGAGAACACCAGCTTAGCCAGAGCACATGGTTTTAATAAAGATAATGTGGACCAGTTTTTTATGAATTACAAACGAGTACTAGCTAGATATCATTATACACCAGATCGTATTCTTAATTTGGATGAATCAGGAATTTCCACCGTATTGCAGGCACCAAAAGTGATAGCAGAAAAAGGAAAGAAACAAGTAGGACAGGTAGTAAGTGGGGAACGTGGTAGTTTGGTAACCATTATTTGCATTGTATCTGGAAATGGCGTCGCGATACCGCCAGTATTCATTTTTCCAAGAAAACGCATTAAAGATGAATATCTAAGAGAAGCACCATTGGGTTCAATAGCATTTGGATCTGATTCAGGTTGGAGTAATGCAGATATATTTTTTAATGTCCTAAAACATATTCGAAAACACACCCATTGCTCCAAAGTTAATCCTCTCGTTATTGTAGCTGATAATCATGAAAGTCATATTAAACTTCCCATAATTTTATATTGCCGAGAGAATGGTATTACACTGGTCACATTCCCCCCTCACTGCACACATCGAATGCAGCCTTTGGATGTGGGTTTATTTGGACCATTTAAGGCAAGGCTGACTACCAATGTTGGACATACCATAAAAATAGATATAATACCACGCCTGTCCGCTCAACCCTATTACAGCACATTTACACCCCTAAACATTATTAATGCTTTTAAAAACACTGGTATCTGGCCTCTTAATTCTCAGATATTTGAAGATACTGATTTTCTACCTTCCATGACTAACAAGAGAAATGACAAATTAAAATTAGATCTGCCCTCGACGTCAGGAAAAGCACAAGATGATTTAGATACGGTTGCGATATGTAAGCCAACTGAAACACTTGGGTATTTTATTGAAAATATCCTGGAGGAAATAATAAGCAATGTTGTTAAGTGTCACATGCAGAAAAAAATTAAAATAATCGATATTAGGCCACTTCCAATGGTCCAACACAGAACAGATACTAAGAGAAAATCACAAGCAGGTGCATCCCGAATATATACAGATACACCCGAAAAAGACAAGATCGAAGAAATGTATCAACGCAGACTTCTAAATGATCATACCAAACAAGTTAAAAAACGGGTTTTTCTGGAAGGTGGTGCAGCTACTTGCAGCAAGAGTGGTGAGAATAAAGAAATAATACCAAATAAGAAAAGGAAACATTTGAATATTAAACAGAAGGCAGTGAAACAAATTACAGAGCGGAAACAGTATTCATCAAATGAATCCGATAATAGTTCAGATATTGAAAATATAGATCCAGAAGTTGAAATCCTACCATTCCTAGTCGACGACATCATTCTTGAACCTGGGCATTATTTTTTAGTGCAATTTCCAACAAAAAAAACCATAAAGCACTATATAGGCCAAATTGCGTCATGTCAGTCTGTAAATGAATTTGAAATAAGTTTCTTTAGAAAAACTAACAATAGTTTTGTACTCCCGAACATTTTGGATATTTCAGTGGTGGACAGATCTGACATCATATTAAAACTTCCTTCGCCTTTAAGTGTCAAAGGCACTTCACGAGTTAAATCTAGTATTCGATTTAACATTGACTTTAGTTTGTTTAATATACAATAGAAAATATGAACGTTGTTTTTTATAGATTATTTTGTTTAGTTTTCAAATTAGTATGTTATAAATAATTAGTAATATACCCTCATTTAATGGAATTAAGTTGTTTTTTTCTCTATATAACGTAGAACTTTCGTTAATCCACTTAGGATATATAAAACTTTATATTTGTCCTTCATTTGTAATTTCCATGTTATGTCTGGAAGTGCCCCGGCTTGTCCAGAACTACCCCGGCCCTATCCGGAACTACCCCGGTATGGGGCACATTCGGACAAATGCAAGCCTTTTGTAAAATGGTCACAGTTCAAAATTTGGTTAATTTTAATCAAAATATCGGGCACCATCAGGTGGCAAAATAAACTTACTATTTAGGGGCATGTATGCGGTTGCATAATTTTACCATTCAATATGGTATTTAGGCGTCTGAATAAAAGCGTCCGAACGTGCCCCGGTCTCCCCTACATTTAATGAAATGTAGCGTTTCTTCAAATTGTCATTGAGCCGTGCGCCCTAATTGTCTTGCCATATTTACCCACTTTTAAGTACCCATGCTTTAAATTTTAATTGCGTTAGTTGACAATTTTTGACATATGAGTGATAACAGATGACGTATGGTAAAAAATTAACTGCCATGACAGGATTATCTGGCCATAACAACAGGCACGGATAACTGATTGTTCGATCATAGCGATCTATCTATTTCGGTTAAGAGCTCAATTATGTCCACCCAGTTATGCTAACTTAACTGCTATCGGTTACGTTAACCTGAATGTTCAATCCTAAGACGTAATTGATTGTATAACGGCCAATTCTTCAAAAGAATTATTGACCATATTTTTATTTTGTAAAATATGCATTAAAAACTAACTTAAATACTTCAAAAACTCGTTACTTTATCTTTTTTTGTTTGTCTGACATAGAATTTATGACAAAGTGACACATGCCACCTAGATTATTGTTTTTTGATTAGCAAGTTGGTCTACTGTAATGATTAATAAATTAATTTTTATCTCGAAAGCGGTGCGTCAGGAGGAAAAAGTCTAAGATACACATTTTAAGCAGAACTTGGCTAGAGCGATACCAATTTTTCAAAAAATCAGTGGCGTACATTTTTTGCTAAAAATTAGTATTTAACAGCATGAACGCCACCGACGCAAATATATTACAAGAAAAATTTATACACGCAAAAGTAGCCCTTCATTATACTGTTGTGTATCAAATGTCATCTCAATATCTCGATCCGTTTTCGAGGAATAAAGACTATAATATTTAAGACACACAATTTTAAAGAATCTGTATTTCGAAAACGAGGTATTTCCGGACCCATGTTTATATCAACTTATTTTTCTTATTTTTAAACAGAACCTGCTCCTAGATTTTCTTAACATCATTCTGTAACACCCTGTCACAATTCTGTTACCCACGGTAACAGAATTATGACAGCGAACAGGTTTTGAATATGTGACAACGTCGCTCACATACTGTTGTATCTTTAATATTATTACGAGTATGCCACTAGTAGGCGCTTAAAATCTAGATAGTATTCTGTCTATTGTATTATTTATGATTATGATATGTACTGATAGAAAAGTCAGAGTGCTATGGAAATAAACAAGACAGTTGTTGTCAATGATTTGTGAATGAAGAATATAATTTTTTTACACGTTTTCAATCCTTAAAAGTATACAACACATACTATCTTAGGATTGTTATGTTTTATACATAATTATTACAAATAGGTACACCTAAACATAGGTACTTACTGTGAAGGGTTTTCTTGGAGCTCTTTTCACGACACAGAATAATAGTTACAGGAGTATAAAATGACTTCTGTATCTTGTAAGAAGCGTTTACCGTACAAATGTCTCCTAGCTAGAGAGCCTAGATTCGTCGTAAATTAACATGCCATGCAGCTGGTTATGATTACTATAAATTTTTCATTTTTGTTTAAGTACATTCACAAACATCAAAGAAAAATTAGATAACAATAAATCGCACTAGCTGTACACACCAATATGACTAATATTACTTTTAGGTTATCACTTCAATTGTTTACTTCATTAATACTAATCAAATTATGAACAAATTACGTTACAGACGCTTTTACTTAACCTTAATTGTACCTTAGTTTGTAATTTCGTAACATAGTTTTGTATATTATTGTAGCTGTATTTTTATTTTCCTACTCGTTTTAGACATTTTTTTCATAAGACTTTTTTATTGCATTAAGTCAGATATACAGGGTGTCCCATAACTTATGGGCCATAGAGCAACCGGAGATAGTAGACATAAAAATATATCTTTTGACCCAAACTTGCCTAGGTAATATGTTACTATTTAAAGAAAATACAGGGTGTTGGAAATTAAAATAAATTTTCGAAAAATGATAATTTTAAAACAGTTGAAGATGTCGAATTCAAAATTGGTATAATTAGGTTTTTGGGAGCGAGAAATACGAATTTGGCATTAGTTTCAAGATATTTCTTAGAGGGCGCTTGCTACGTGCTTTGAGTTTAATCACTAATACTTTTCTTACATGTACAGTTAATAGAATTTATAGATTAAACTATAAAAGAGCCAACATATTTACATAAAAAAGGGACTCTTGTTCGATCTCGATATCTCAAGCCGTTTTCCAGATTTTCACGATTAAATGTGTCATTGCACATTATGTCGATGGCTGAAAAATAATTAATTTACAAGTGTGCCTTGAATGTTAACAAAATTTATTACAGTCACAACTGTCAGTATTATCTACCTTTTCATGTGATAGCTTAGCTACTTAAAAATATTTTTTTTGCAATATTTAAGTACAAGAATTTTTGTGTTGTGTTAATTCACCAATACTTTTTTTATATATACTTCCAATTAGTAGATTTTTTTATATCTACTTTAAACTATAAAAGAGCCAACATTTTTACGTAAAAAACACAACATGATTTATTCATAATAATAAAATCATTCAAATTCATTTTAAATTACTAGTAAAAGTGGCCACCGTTTTCCTCAATACATTTTCTTAATCTTTTTATGAAATTACGTCTCACATCCAAGAAGATGTTTTGATAACGTCTTATAATAGTGGCGGCGTCTTGAATTTTTTGTTCAAGTTCTTCTCGTGTATTGATATCGTCTTCATGTGACCCCATACAATAGAAATCTAAAGGGTTAATTTCTGGGCTACGAAGTGGCCAAAGAAATTCACTACACCGACCATTCCATCGATGTATAAAATGCTGATTCAAATGATTTCGAACAGGAAGTGAAAAATGTGGTGGAGCACCGTCTTGCACAAACCACATATTTTGTCTTACGTTCAGAGGTATACAATCGAAAAAATCAAGAAAATCGTTTTCTAAAAACTGCAAATATTGTTCTCCATTGAGTCTCTGCGGAAGCTGAAATGGGCCTATCAAGAAATTGTCGATAATTCCGCACCAAATATTTATTGAAAACTCGTGTTGGAAATGTGTGTCTCTGGGTAGATGTGGATTTCCCAAAGCATAGTAATGTTTATTTTTCCACTTAAAAATTCCACGTCCTGTAAAGGTTGCCTCGTCAGTAAATAATATGCTTTTCAGGAACATGGAGTCTTCGTTTATTTTATTTAGTAGATTTTGACAAAATTCTGATCTAGCTTGCCAGTATCCTTGTAAATTTTGAACGGGCATAAAGTGGTAGAGAAACAAATTTTCTGCAGGAATGGCCCTTGAGACGGTTGATCTACCAATTCCCGTAGAAGCTTCCAAACACCTAGTGCTTAATTCAGGACCGTTATACTTTTCGGTCGTCCACCAGAATTTTTAGTATGAAACGAACCTAACTGATTGAATATTCTTTGAAATATTTTTCGGTCTGGAAGAGGTCTTCATACCTTCTAAGTGCTGCACGACTGTTGTAATTTTCTTGCACATAAATGCAGAGCATATCTCGTAAATCACGGTTAGAAAAATTAAGCCTGGGATTTTTAAATAAAAATATTCTTGTACTTGAATATTGCAAAAAAATCTTTTTTAAGTAGTTATCACATAAAAAGGTAGATACCAGTGACAGTTGTCACTGTAACAAATTTTGTTAACATTCAAGGCATAGGTAAATTAATTATTTTTCAGTCATCGACATAATGTGCAATGACACATTCAATCGTGAAAATCTGGAAAACGGCTTGAGATATCGAGATCGACCAAGAGTCCCCGTTTTACTTAAAAATGTTGGTTCTTTTATAGTTTAAGTTATAAATTCTATTAACTGTACAGGTAAAAAAAGTATTGGTGAATTAACTCAACACAAAGCACGTAGCAAACGCCCTCTAGCAAATATCTTGAAACTAATGCCAAATTCGTATTTCTCGCACTCAAGAACCTAATTATACGAATTTTGAATTCGATATTTTCAACTGTTTTAAAGTTATCATCATTTTTCGAAAATTTATTTTAGTTTCCAACACCCTGTAATTCTTTAAAATAGTAACATATTACTTAAGCAAGTTTGGCTCCAAAGACATATTTTTATGTCTACTATCTCCGGTTGCTCTATGGTCTATAAGCTATGGGACACACTATATAAGCTCTTAAAATTATGGCACTCATATTCCGGATACCCTGTATATTAAGTCTTAACATTTATAAAAAAACAACTACTATATTCCTAATGAACCACGTAACCGATTATTGCAAAATTACGATTTGTTAAATTCACGCAGATACCAACGCCATGGCCGTCGCATCGAACCAAACTGATAATTTATAAAACCTTATACGATATTCAATTATTACAACCTCGATTATGATCGTGTGAAGGTGTCAGATCGTTATTATTTTTATTTAATGACCGTTCTCAAAGTCAACAAACGCGATAATCGTTTTTAACAGCTAATGTTAACACCCCGGGATGCTGACATCTGATCCGGACGAGATAAAGACAGACGACCGGCTGGATCTGGACGAGTGATGGATATAAATGGTAGGCGCTAAGCCCTTATGAGCAATAGACGATCTCGAGACATAATTTGGATTACCACTTATAATTATTATTTTAATGGATGCCCCTGTCATTTCTTTCCGCGCCTAGGCGTTTTAATTTAGTCGATTAATCCTTGACGTGAGTTGACGTGATTTTAAATAAATTAGAACCATTCCACATAATTATTTTTGTGATGTTTCCCTGCGACAGCTTAGTTCGGAGAAATATGAGTTGAAATGATAGGGTTTCGATAAAGAGTTATTTCGGTATTCACACAATTGTTTTGTTCTTTCCAAATTTTTTCATGCTGCATGACAACATTATGCAAACAGACATTTTTCGAAAATAATTAAAAAAAAATTATTTTCTCATCCGTTTGTCTTGAACATTTACATCTTGCAAATTTGTGTTAAAAAGTCAGTCATAATTTACTCGTACAGTTTCAATAGTTTACTTAACATTTCGTTGCGTGACAACCAAACTATTCTATGTCCATGTTATTCTGAAATCCACATTTTTAAATGAAATTATACTAAATACCTCAAGCGCTATGCGATTAGTAGTTTTGTATCAAAAATACTAATTTGTTATATGTCCATGCCAACCCTGTTAAAATTTGAACCATAATATTCCAAGTCTAAGCGAACGATCAGATCACAGTATTATAGTCGCATGACAGAATAAAATGGTCTCAAGTATTAATATGAAACCAGTGTGAATCAATATTGTGAACAGGGCGAATAAATATGCTTTCATGTCCCTAATGCTTAAAAATAATAATTGGTGAATCAGAAGGAATCAACTCAGGATCAAAATATCAACCATCAGTGTCACGAACATGTTTAAGGCTTACGGTGAGCGCTCGATCCAAAGGGATATAGTTTTCGCTCAGTAACTCCTCAACGAAAAATGATAAAAAATATGCGGTTTTTTAATATACTACAAATATTATTTTACGTCGACGCTGTGTTTTGAAATTTTGAAAATATGCAAAATTCATTTAAAAAAAAGTTACTGAGCGAAACCTATGGGTTTGTTCTAACACAGCATGAATCGATTCCGAACCGTCCAGAATTAGTCAGTCAGTTGAGTTGTTAATGTACTCTCGGCGAATGCGACGTAAGACGGTGCTGGTCAAACATTTCTCACGGTTCTGAACCAGTTCTCGACGGTTGTTGGAACAGACCTTATATATCGTTTGATAGAGCGCTCACCGTAAGCCTTAAGTTGGCAGTTGATAAAATTTAATATCAAGTTGGAGTTTTTGGTAGTGGTCAGAGGATTAGTACGAAAGAGGCGCTTGTTCTTGATTCATGTTTAATGTTAAAGCCAAGATAAAGAGTTAAAATAAAAAAAAACTATTAAAAACAATGACGACTTTAAATTACTCCCAAGAGTCAACAAAATAATCAAAAGATGGTGGTAAGATGGTGGAAAGAAACTATTTATTTTTTCAATATAAACATTCTAGTACCAGTTTTATTAATTAGTAGGTATATCTTGAAATAAAAATTTGGACATAGAAATAAAACGATTGCAAAAGTTTTTTATTTAATTTATTCTATATCCAAGAATGTTTTATGTATTTTTTAACCCCAAGTGTCTTCTGAAAAACATGTATTATTTATTATTTTAATACTAAAATAGTTACTGAAAGTGAAAAAATTATTCTGTACAAAAAATATATGTTGGTTCAGGATTATCATACTCGTAAGTTTTGAATATGCTCTCCTGTAGAATTTAATAAAATAAACATAGAACAGTGTGACTGTCAGACGACAATGTTATTATAATTAAACAACTATGCAAAATGATTTATTGGATCGTTTATTTATTTAATGACTGATATATCCATAAACCGCAAAGCTTTTCGCAATTTTACATTTCTTTACCAATTTTAAAATTAAGTTATCGAAAAAAAGTTACCAACAGAGGAATTTAGGATATGCAATTTACAAAACAAAAACCATGCGACAACCTTCATCTTCCAAATATGAATATGAATTTTCCACTAATTAAAGAAATGTATTAAAATGTACCAGTCATGAAAGACCTAAATAAGTTTGAAGTAATTGAAACAAACATACGTTTTAATAAAGAAAATTAAAACAACGCATCATCTGTTTACGACTGACACCATTACTTTTTGGATGAGCAAGTAATAATTTAAAATAAGGTTGGTTGCTGCTATTTGTCGTAAAACTTAATAGTTAATTCGCTTCATTTATATAAATAATTTGTCGCTTGTTAAGGTCTCCCAAAAGTTCCATAATTTTATTCAGAGAAAATTTCATGTGTAACAAAGACTACAGTACATTTTGCATATAAGTGTTAACAAAAAGTACCATATTGAAATAAGAGATTGGAAACGCAGTTAGAAAACATATTTCAGTGTATATCGGTACACTGTTGAAAATATATATCCATTTTTTAAATAATTCTAAAACCATCTATAACATTCAAATAAAACTCGAACCGGCTTTTAGATTACCGGTGACAAAATAGATTTTTGGACGATATTATTACGACTTCCGTTGCATAACGGTCATAAACTAAAATGTTCTTTTAAGAAAAAAAAAGATTAAAACAATATTTAGACAACAAGAAAATACAAGATTAGTTTCTACCCAGCTTGAAGGTTAATAAAACTTTACAATAGCTGCTTACTAAGATCTCACCTTCATGTTGTAAAGGAGACCAGAGTGGGAGCTTTGTCCCAGAAAAAACCTCACTTCACCACACTCCAAACACCTACTTTACGTTTCCGTATACCTGTTACAAAAATGTTTTTACGCAATTGAGATAAAAAAAAATGGAATAGAATTGGGATTCGAAAATTATTTAGATATGAAATTATATTTACATAAAGATATTCATTCTAGTCAAAATCGATATCTTAAACTTAAAAAATCACATAATTTTCACTAACAAAGTAACTTTTTGCTTAAACGGAATCACGAACAGATAAAATACTAGGTTTTACAACCCAGAAAATCCGTACTGGCTGCAAGAAAAACATAGGTCGAAAAAACTGAATGTTTGGAAATCGGCACCTTATTTTTTTTAGGGTAATTTAACAGGTGAAATTTATTTCGTATTTCCATTTTAAGCTAATTTCAGTCCTGGAATTAATTTTTCTTACCCTAATGACCCCAATATGCCTGCTTCTGATGCCTGGTTCCAGCAAGATGGTGTTCTTCCATATATTCGCCTCAATGTAAGAAATTACTGAAGTTTTTCCAAAAGGATGGATAGGCAGAAGAGGTCTATTTGAATGGCCGCTACACTCCCCTGACTTAACCCCACTTTATTGTAGGGCTATATTAAAGTGTAAATATATGAATCGGTAAGACACTATAGAAGACTTGACAGATAAATAGTTCGGAACACAACACCAGATTATTACTCAACATGTAATTGATGAATTTGAACACCGAATTGGGCATTGTACAATGGTTAATGGAGGACACTTAGTACTAGTACAAAACCTACTGTTTTAATTTAATTCCTTAAAAACATATCCCAGATTTTGTCTTTAGATCTTCTATTAAACACATATCGGTAATATTTATAGCTCTGTATGAAACATAACCTTTATTTTAACATTTTGAGACACACTGTATACCTACATAACGCAACGTATTAATTTCCTTTGCACAGACGGATCGAAATAAGTTATAAAAAAGCGATGAACAGATCCAACTTGAAGATGTCTTCACATGTGCTTAATTCAAACATTGCACACCCTTGGTATTTGATTATATCCTAGATTAACTGGCATTAGTCAAAACTACATATCGGTAGAGCCGCGCAAATGTCTAGGGCCCGAAAAGTTCACATGATTTATCATCATATCGCATCAACATTCACACACGTACAAACATTGATTTCAGCTTCACATCAATAATCCATTGAGCTGTCAATGGAAACAGACAAACGCAAACAAAAAGCAGTCAACAAGTGTGAAGAATCTCAGCTCTAGGTCCAATAAGCTTTCAAAAGACCTGTTGAAATCAATCATTTGAAGGTGTAACAGTTACTTTACATTTTATTAAAAATGATGCGGTTTGCAATGTCTGTGGATGGACACTGTTTAGGAGACCATCATCGAAAATTTGGGACATAATCGATTTTAATTCTTGAAAAGCAGTTCCACATTTAGTTTAAAATATAATTTATATTAATTATTACAGTATGAGCACTAATGTATGAAATATCCTAAAAATTATACAATGTGGTCAGTTTAACAGTTGATAGAATAATTAATTTTAAGCAAAGAGTTCCTTGTGAATATGGGATCGCTAAAGTTTTGTTTCGAAAATGTACAGTGTTAAAGTTTTTAGAAATAAACCGAGATAATTTTATATCTCCGAAAGTAGAAGAAATATGTTAACTAAACTTAGCGTATATTATCACTGTATATGGAGTACAACAATCATTCGAAATAGCAAGCTTCTAAAGCGTCCACTAACAGAGGTATGTGTAATAATTTAATATAATATAATATAATATAATATAATATAATATAATATAATATAATATAATATAATATAATATAATATAATATAATATAATATAATATAACATAAATATAACAAAGAAAGTTTTAATACCTATACAATATCTAGTTGATAGCATATCTCAATGCATTTATCAATTTCAAAATGTATAATAATAATTCATAATAATAATGTCCATCTTTGATCAAAAAAATTGGGTCATGAAAAATATTTCTTAAGTCCTTATAGTTTCCGAGAAAAAAATTATTCAAGCTGTTCTATTTTCAACCTATACATCGCTGTAGTCTCCAGCGGTGTGGGATGCAGTCTATTCGCGTGCTTACATTAGTTTTTCAATGTAAAAAACTACTTTTTTGAAACTAATTTCTTTGCGGACTAAAACCTCGACCAGCGTTGAATTACACCTACAATATATACCCATATATTCTTTATTATTAGCTGTTGTTGTTATAAAAGCGAAACATAAGAATCAGAAACAGTTTGTTAGTTCATAGAAACTGGGCGAAACGACCCAAATATGTTTACATGTCGGTTTACAAAATTTTGAACAGTTGTTGTAACATCAAGTACGTCAAATTATTATATTAATTACCCAAAAATTGTACCTACTACTTATCAAATAATTGCGAGACAAAAAACATTCTAAAATCACCGGTGTGAAAGCAGCACTCAAAGAAATTTCCGAAGCCGAATGACCATGGACGTTCGTTGACTAAGGTACAAATATCAAAATGATATTGTGAGTTCCAGGGCGTTATCTCATACTACGTAACATCCTGGGGATGATAAATAGTATGAGACTTCTACAAGGGATGCTTATCACTCAGAAAAAATATGATCAACTTGAAATAGGTCCCAGGGGATGAAATATGATAGCATCCGTAAAAGATATTTTCCAATATCTCAGAAAATACATGCCGTGTCGTTGCAACTTGTCACTTGGTATGTAGTTTTCACAACGGATACACATCATGTAGAAAAAAATGATCGACTAGAATTGAGTCCCAGGGGGTGAAATATAATAGCACCCGGAAAAAATATTTTCCAATATCTCGGAAAATACATGTCGTTGCAACTTGTCACTTGTTATGTAGTTTCCTCAAGGAATACACATCCTTAGAAAAAAATATGATCGACTAGAAACGGGTCCCAGGGGGTGAAATATGATAGCACCCGAAAACGTCCATAGAAATTTCGGGTGCTATCTTTGGGTGCTGCTTTCACACCGGCCTAAAATTAACAATCATTCAAAACATATATATTTTCAACGAAAAAGTTAACCCCCAAAAAATTTTTTATTTCAACGCCTTATGACTGGACGAGGAAAATAAAAAATACTAGCTCAGAAAAAGTTTCATCAGCCTAAATACCTTATATAAAAGAAAAAAAAACTAAAATAATTTTAATAAATTTAGCTATTCCAAATTTTTTACAAAAAAAAAAACTACCTACATAAGTTTCAGTTTTGTATTGCATGATGTTACTAGAATATAAACAAATTTATTCATAAAATATTTAAAATGAAGCGCATTAGGTCTGTTCCAACAGCCGTTGAGAACTGGTTCAGAACTGTCAGAAATGTTTGACCAGCTCCGACTTACGTCACATTCGCCGAAGTACATCACAACTGAACTGACTGAATAGTTCCGGACCGTTCGGAATCGATTCTTGCTGTTGATGAAACAAACTTATTAATTGTCTACTTATAAAGGGTGTCTACAAAAGAAGTAATACAAATAGGAGATACAGCTTTTCAAAGTTTCCAAAAAATATGGAGTGGCGGCTGTAATTTGAAAACCAAAAGAGGTATACCTAATAGTGAAATTTTCTTCTAATTCATGTGTAACTTCTCAACAATTTTTCGAAAATTTTTACTCCTTAAAAAAGGCTGAAATAAACATCATTGACTTTTGTGAGTGCTTCCTTAGATTTACTACTTAAAAATTTTATTTAACACTCTGTATGGCGTATTCATAAAATTTCTTCAGGTTTGTGCTTGACAAGAGACAAATCTAGTTTTAAAATTCAAACAAGTGTATAATCTAACAAGTCACATCACGACATGGAAATTATTCATTTCTAAAAATGCCAATCCAGCAAGTCGTTCGGATATCGGAAAGGGGCGGGCACCTAGTGCGAACAGGAAGTTGTAGCGGGGGTGTCGTAAATCAGGGTGTAGGTACGCGGGGCTAATTGGGTCCCGTCTGGAGCCCGAGCTGGCGCCATGGTACCACCTAAGGCACTCCCTCTAGTACAGGTCAAAATTGTGACTGTAACCCACACACTACACGTGGTACATTAATCAGGGGCTATACAAATAATTTTTATTTAATTTATCTAAACAAAATAATTTATGTACAAACAATTGTTATTTTTTCTTTAGTTTTATTGGGTGTTTGCCACACTTCTTTATTTTTTCAGAAGTATGGCAAAAAGCCAATAAAACTAAAGAAAAACTAAAATTATGCCACAAATAAATAACTTCAGACAAACAATTGTTACATACTACACATACACACTAACAAGATGTTTGATGAAATTAATAACAATTTCTTATTCGTACTATTATCAACCTTTAATTGGTGAGATATTCACTTATCTAATATCAAAAGACCGGATTAGATGCAAACACAGACTATAGAGATGTGCATATACAGGTTGCTTCGTAAGAATAGGGGGCACCACATAATACGAGGGGTAATCAAAAATTAACGGGAATTATCTCGGGTTGTATGAGTCTGAATCGCCCTATATTTTCTTTGTTGTGTTGGTAAACCTGTCTGAAAAATATCTATACATTATTAATCCCTATCGGACGTTTAGTCTGTTGTAACCTGTCACAAAGGTTACATGTGTTTTGGTGCGATTCACATTCATTCAGTAATTCTGCATATTTTATTTCATTTAGCGACTCCATAAGAAAATTCAACAATATGTCAACATCATCAGAGACTTCTCTGATTGTGATTCGGCGATCGTTCATAGTCATTTATTTCACTATTTTCAAATTTTCATTACTTGTTGATGTGCTGCGTTTAGGGCGCTCGTCATCTTCAACGATGCTATGGCCTCTTTGGAAACGCTTGTACCACTCGTAAACCCTTGTCATACTTATAGCAGGTTGACCAAAAGCAATATTTAACATTTCTAAAGCATTGTTGCCCTTTATTTTATGCAAAAATGCAAAATGAAAATTCTCTGGATCATTTTTTTTTAAATAATTACCGATCGCACCAAAACATCTGTAACCTTTGTGAGAGGTGACAACCCACTAAACATCCGATTTGGCTAATAATGTATAGATAGATACCCGAGATAATACAAAATCACCGCTACTTTTTGATCACATCTCGTATACAAGATAATTCTAAAAGTAGTACCATAAATTTAATTGCGTTTTCTAGACCCCAAAATAAGATTAAAAGTCTATATAAACATGTATCCTAAAAGAATTCGTTTTCGATATATACACACGTTGGTCTCCTGCATCACTTCTTTTCCTATTTCCATTTCTCCTCTTCAACATGCAGCAGTAGCCTTCTACGCCCTAGTTACAGGGTTTTAGAAGCATGTATATCTTGTAGGTTTGCGATTTTGAATCACTGCTGCTACTTTGTTAGTGCTGCAACCCAGAACGACAAATTTAAGGTGTGCAAACTTCAGAATATCCATAAAGCCAAAATACCATCTATCCGTTTTGCAAAAGTTATATGCACTGATAAAAATGGGTGTAAATTTCCTTTGTTACATGTGCACTCGCAACAATTCATAAATACTGAAGCCGTACGTTGTTTAGACGTTTGCATCAAAACTACGGCATTACATGTGTCTCTAAATCGTACAACAAGTAACACGTTATTTTTGACAGTAAAAATAGTAATTGTTTACAACTGATATTAACATTAGTTGTAGTTACGTTAATTATAAATTTACTGTAACTAAAATTCGGGCCAAAAATATTTATTTTCACACATATAAATGTATATCTACAAATATTTGCAAAAACCAAAGAATATGTATACTGTTAATTTAAGAATAATTACCTAGTAATTTCAGCGAAAACATTCAACATCTTTTGTAATGCGAATGAAATACCTACATTGCAATACATTTTTAGATGATTGATGAACAATACACTTTCACAGAAAAGGATGAATAATTCACATTTAGAGGATGTACAAATTCCACTAAAGAAATCTTCCTACGCACAGAAGTGATTTCTACTACTGACAAGGCCTTCTTAACTATTTAGAAATAAAAATGTAACTCGAATAGTGTGTTTACTATTGAATTCTAATAATAAAATCTACTGTACTTCTAATAATTTGTTAGTAAGAGATGTCCTGCATAATATATTGACTAGCTTAAACCTGTACTTTTGTACAACATGGCGACTTTTTTATAGCATTAAAAGTAAAAACTTTTCCCTCTCATCAGCTTCATCTGTCGATACACTCTATATATGACAACAAAAACAATATTAAGACATCTTTAAATTGGCTTCTGCTGTACTATTCAGGTTAAACAAAATGAAAATATTTGAATTGATTGACGAATTCTTTGTTACCTATATACATATTTTTAACATGCGAACATTGTTAAATTTCTTACACATTGATATTTGGGCATATATGTAAAATAATATCAGTTATTGAAAAAGCTTTCTCTATGCATATTTTTCAATATTAGTTATAAAGGTAAATATATATAAAATACAAGAAAATTTAAATAATCTACTCAGTAAAACTAGATATCTATATTTTACAATTCCAATCTAAAAATTACAATGTGTAAATCAATACAAATTATAGTGATGCAAATTTACGATGAAATAATAGTAGTAAAATCACATTAACATAATATGAAATTTTATCCATGTTTATTTTATTAAATTTAAATTATCTACTCAGTAAAACTGGATATCTATATTTTACAATTCCAATCTAAAAATTACAATGTATAAATCAATACAAATTTACGATGGAGTAATAGTTGTAAAATCACATTTACATAATATGGAATTTTATCCATGTTTATTTCTGTAATATTACAACGTAGGGGAGACCGGGTATGAAAGTAACACGGGTTGGTTGTAACAGTAAGCCTATTGTCTTTCCAAAGAGGTTTGTCTATGATATTATATCATCATAGAGTCGGCAGTGAAATCTACATTAACTTATTTGAACAACAATATCCGTAGTGTGTTTTAGTTCGAGTTAAGACCTGCACGGTGCAAATTGATATGCAAAGTCAGTTTTTATTCTTTATCTTAATCTATCATAATCCTAGAACTGAACGTTATTTTGAATTATTTTATTGGCTTGTTCAGTTAATACCAATATTGGCTATAACTTAAGCATGGTATTTTAATTAAAAATAATCGTTAAAAAAAGTTTTAAGCAAGCATCCTGTCAATCACATGAAAAATGCGTAATGGGATGATTGTAACAATGCCATAGGGGGACGATTGTAACATGTTACAACCGTCCCTCATATTTAATACCTATGATCGTATTTGTCATATTTAAAATGATAATTCTGTAGATATCCAGATAATTACTTCAGTATTTGTTATATTGTGTGGCAATATACAAATTCATTCTCTTTATTTAGGATATCTAACAATAACAAAAGACAACGAACAACAGATCGTGGGAAAGACTGTTATGGATTGGGAAAAACTTGGTCCATTCCAAATATAGAATATGGACGAGTCTGGCAACAGAGAACCGTGCAAAAGCCAGATAGGGATAGGATTCTTTGTTATTCCCAAAAAAAAATTATTATTATTTTATATTTTTGTTTCATTATTTTATTTTTTCATTTATTTATTTTTTTCAAATAAAAAATATATTATGTACCTGCACTACAACTTACTTTTATATAGGTATAATCAGTAAACAAATACCTTGTAAATACTAACTTTCTATACCTAGTTATTACCTATTTTTCATACGTTACAAACGTCCCCATATTTTGTTACTTTTGACCCATACCATTGTAACGACGTACACTCTCTACTTTTTTATTAATTGTACATCAATATGAACTTTAATTACTTCAATATTATTTTTCTTCTATATATAAAATACCAAGGAAACGACTTATAGTAAGTAAATTTATAAAACTTTGTTAATTTTTTATTTATCCGGCTTTACAAAAATATGTTACTTTCGCATCTGGTCTCCCCTACTTATTTTATTTACAAAATTATTATGTAATTTTACATAACTTCACGCTGATCATAAATTGTCAACGTAAAGTTATGTGAAATTACAGACAAATTTTTATCAGTGTCCTGTAAGTCTCAAGTAGAAATTTCATTAGAGCTTTATTAGTGAGCGGAAACAACTAAAAACTAATGTTAAAAGTAGATTTCATTAAGAATACGTCAGCAGTTTAACACAAATCGTCAAAATTGTTTTAAAGAGTGTCATCATTATTGCAATATATAGTACATGATGAGTTCTATAGGTTAGGAATATATCTTCCTACCTTCGCTTCTAATAAATACCAACAATTTTCTAAAAATGTCTGAAAATTGTCAAAAAATATTATAAAAATGCCAATAATAATTCCAAACAATTTCTAAAATACCAAAAATCCCAGGACTGTGTACACTAAAATACCGCAGTGATTTACCCCTCGCCTTTGTATTTGTGAAAAGTGTAATAAATGTGCTTCATATAAACGTAAACATTTGCACATTTCTTCATAACCGCGACAAAAACTCTTAATTTACTTTTTAAATAAAGCCGTGGAGTAAATCACGTCTCGAGATGTAATTAAATGTGTTCGTTAAGCCCCATTTTAAATTAATTGCAACATTTACAGATATTTATGTAAAACGAAATGAAGTCTGTCGTTTCACCGTCTTCGCTTCGTGGGTTAACGACATGATTTTCATGTAAACAAGACTGGTTTTTGTGTAGTGCAATTATTTTATACTCTCAAATCTAGGTGATAAAATTTAAATTAAACATTTATGTAAATTATGCATGTAGCCCTGTGTCGACAAAATCATACTCGTATATAAAATGATTAATTTCAACATCACACGAAAGTGCCACCGAACCCATACCACAGCTTTCATGTGCATTTTTCAGCGTTTCCATATTTCATTGATGTTAATATCCACAAGTCTACAGAGGTCGTTTTTGTGATTATATGGTAATTTAGTCCATTACTTTCAATAAATTATAAGCAACGCGCCATAAAATATTTACGGTTGTTTGTTATTTTTCTTTCGTGTTTAAAGCGTGTTTTTCCAACTGTAATCTTTTGCTCCTATCTACCGATTTTTCCGTTTTACGGAACGGCCTCAAATAAACTATTTAGTTTTATGAGTGCTGTTGTTTTTTGTTATTTTTCACGGAGTTATCTGCGTGTCCATCTAACATTACGGTCTTAATAGGGGTTCCACTTTTCCTTTAACCACGTATTTAAATTCTTGGATTTCGTTCGCCTTGTTTTAGATTAATTCTTAGGATACAGAAAACAAGTGTACGTTAATGTCCTTCAAATTACTAAAACATGGATTATCTACAAAACCGACACACATAATTTAGATAGCCTTTTTTGCACATTAAACGCAGAAAATGAAGTTACTAAAACAACTATTTAGAGGCTTTTATTTTATACAAGATGTAACAAAACATTGTATGCATGGGCATTTTTCCTCGTTTATTTATTTAACAATAGTCTTAGAGATTTATACAATTTTTACGGTGCTGCCAAATTTGACATTTTACATTTGCAGTTTGATTCCCGTATCATTTTGCTACAAAAGAACAATAGGTACCTTGTTTTACATTACACGGTGTATTATTGGTTATTTATTGCCTAGGTCTAATAGAGTGAAATAACACACCAGTATGTAATATTAGAACTATTATGGAACATTACTACTCATGAATATATATTTTTCATAGCAAAACGGTGTTTATGTACACATGAAATGTAATTTAACAATGTTACTATGTATTTTCTAGAAAAATCATGTAATTTTGCATGAAATATGTAAATATGCGGTATTCACAAGGATTCTTGTAATACAGTATAGGATTAGGATTTTTTTCATGTATGAACAATGTGTAAATTTACAATCATTTTTATCACTATAAGTTAGAAAGAATATCTTTTCACTGTGTTAATTATACAAGTTTTCTCTAAGGTGTATAACCATCATATCATATAATTTTTATTTTTATACGCATTGATAGGAGGCTATGTGGAACTGGTAGTATAGTGATAAAAATGATTGAATTATATAAAATACACATTCCTAATTTGTATAGTGTGACTAACTCAAATAAGATTTTTTTTACTTGTTACACTATTAAACTGGGGTATCGATTTAGACTTATCTATGACCTATTATTTTTGACTACTAGATTCTGGACATCTTGAATAAACGTTTGCACCCGAAGACCATATTGTTCAGATACAAAATAAATAAAAAACGAAGTATAGCGATAATAGTAATAGTAATTTATTATTCCAACAGGAAAAATCCCAATTACAGAAATAAACTGATACAAAATTTTAAATAATACATCGAGTAAGTAAGAACATTATACATGATACAAAAACAAAAGCAAAATATATCCTATAACAGAGAGAAAATTTTAAACTAGTTGCGAGGAACATGGCTACAAATTGTACTTATATATCATTAAAGATATCACAATCCGATGCGAGTCTGTTATAAATATTATTAGAAATAACGGAGATTTGGCTAGGACGTTGGTTCGAGATGCACTGCAATAAAACAGTGTCTGATGTCTCAAGTTTCCAGGTGATACCCGAAAGTATATTTTACTTAAAATATCCGAACAGTCAATCCTATGACTCAGAATATTAAAAAGATATCGAATCAAGGCAATATTACGTCGTACTTCAAGAGTTTGGAATCCAAAGCGATTTAAGAGATCATCATGATTAAAACCTATTGATGGATAAACACCATCTTTCAAAAATGCCAACAATTTTAGAAACTGTCTCTGTACCGATTTTAGTCTTCGATTGTGTACATTATAAATTGGATTCCATATTATGGAACCATACTCCAATCTAGAGCGAACGAGGGAACAAAATAACACTTTTAAAGTTTGTACATCCTTAAAGTTCCTACATCCTTAAAGTTCCTACAATTACGATAAATAAAACCGTAAGTCTGGACATCACTCGATACCATATTATTGATATGCGGAACAAAAATGAGTTTCTTGTCAAAGATAATTCCTAAATCTTTCAGTGATTCAACACGGCTAATGACGTAGTCATTAATGGAATAATCATAAGTTACAAAATTGGTCTTACGGGAGAAAGACATAGCCTTGCATTTAGATGAGTTAAGGGATCGTTGATTGCGTTTACACCATAGAGACACCTGATCAATATTAAGTTGAAGCAAGTAACAATCTGACAAAGAATTAATTACCGTATACAGCTCAAAGTCATCAGCAAATACCAATTTTTCACAATATACCATATCAGTGAGATCGTTAATAAAGAAAAGAAATAGCAGGGGTCCCAAATTCGAACCTTGGGGAACCCCTGGCGAGGAATAAAATGAACAAGATGTAAAGTTTGAGTATCTGACTTGAAACTGTCTGTTCGTTAGATATGACTCAAAAAGTGTAATTAATGAATCAGAAAAACCAAAGTGATATAACTTTTCCAGTAATATGTAGCGATTAATTTGGTCAAAAGTCAGTGAAAATTACATCGACTTGGCCATCTAAAATTTCAGAAATATACTGTGAAAAAACAGCAAGATTCAAAATAGTTGATCTTCCGTGCATACATCCATGTTGTTTTATGGATATTAACTGGTTAGTTACCCGATAGATTTCACTGTACACTGTGGCTTCAAAGATTTTCGAAAAATTGCATAGCAAAGAGATGGCTCTATAATTAGTTACTTCGCTTTGATTGCCCTTTTTGAGTCTTAGGTAAAGTGTTTTAATATACAATTAAAAAGAATATACAATGGTTCAACCAAAACATAGGCGCAGTACCTGACGATAAAACCTGGAATACCATCTATACCCATGGTGAAGGAATCTTTAGATCGCCTAAGTACATATCTGTAAAACATCATTGTGCCTAATAACTGGCAAAACGATAGGTACATTGAAACTTATCATATAAAAAGTTAGGTGAAACTAATGGCTGAGATTGTATAAAATCACTATTAAAATATTTCCCAAAAGCATTTACTATTTCAGGGGGATTAGAAATCTCCACATTATCGTAAATCACAACAGGAGGAATGCGTGACTGCCCTTTCTTTTTGTGAATGAAGTTCCAGAACTGTTTTGGGTTGTTAGATAGAAATTTTTCAGTATCACTGATAAAGTTTTTATAGGCTTCATTGATGAGGCGTTTACAGTTAGAGCGATGTTGACTAAACAAATTGTAGTGTTCAGCAGCATAATAGAATATATAGCTACTTTATAACAAATGCTGCATTATATAGAGTAATAGAATCCTCTAAATGCGTCTAACAGCATAACTCGATCATGAGTTTTGAAAGAGGTGACTATACAGCGATCAGTTGATAATACAATTTTCTTGCACCCATAACCCTCTTGTCAATTTAACTCTTTATTATTATCCACTGAAACAATATTAAAATAACACATCAAGACAATACAACAAAATCTTCATTCATACAAATTATGAAGAGTAAAAACCCAAAAACAGACATCTGCGGCATTCTACTCTTCACTGTAATTAGATCACACACAAAGAGTATATATTTTGTTTTTTTTTAAATAGTTACATATAATTAACCCTTGCCTTTTCTTAAGGTATTTACACGGAAAAAAACTATACTACTAAATTACTATACTTAATATGAGATAAAGTTATGTTTTCTTTATTTGAAATTTTAAGTGACTTGAAAGAATTACTTCCAAACAATTGAAATCATATTAAATAAAGTAAATAATAACTTTGCACTAAGAAAATATAAAACTGAAATACATAATTAGTATTTCAGTATTCTTGCTATATTGTATTAATTTCTAGAACAGTTACTAATCTACTCCCTTATATAAATAACTAAATACTAGTCACCAGCGCTATTCAATTATTTATACAAGGAGAGAAAGACTAAATATTATAATTTTGTACTATAGCCGCATTTTAAAGTTTACAGTACCTAAGACATTTATTACAAAATATTAATAATTTTAATTCGTACAAATATATAAACCTATAAGAATGATTTAAGGAAGAACAACCTATTCTATAATTAATATTTTATTCATATTTTAACAAAATATTATTCTTGAAGTAAATCTTAAATTTTATTTTAAGAAATAAAAGGGTTGAATTAACATATTTCAAGATAAATGTGTTCGACTTATTACAGAAAATAGGTACGGCCGGTTCTGCCTGCATCACTAAAAGTAATATCGCACACACTTGCTTAGAAAATCAACAAATATTAATTGAATTTTGTTTGATGTCAAAACTAGCAAAAAAACAGACGTACATCTATCTAAATTCGATGACGACCGTTGTAACGGGAGACTTTCACACAACCATTTTAAAACCGTTAACTGATTGATCTTCTTTTTTAACGGATGTTTGGGTTTAAATGTTTCGTAAGACACCAGCACCTGCTGGCGTCAAAAACGAAACTCCGAATGACAGATTTTTTCACTTTTTACTCAACCAAAAGAAAGTGATCCTGATGTAGACGAATATCGTACGCTTAATTAACTACACATGTTAAGTATTTTGTTACAAGTCATTTATTTTTCATTAGGGATGGTGCAGTGTGGCCGCAGACTAACAGCCTTTCTAAGAAGACTGTTAATTATTACATATGTAATTTTTTGTAATGAGCGGTAATGATGTACATAAATTTGTTATATGAAACTTAAAAAGCATTGTGGGATAAAGTGACACTTCGTATCAGAAAACAATCCGGCCGTGGGTAAAACAAGGATGTCTTATTTAATTTGTGTAAGTGGGCAGCAGCTACCTCTATTCATCTCCTAAAGAGAGATTCGTAAACAATTGGTATTTTACACACAGTGGCGTGACAAAAATTTAGTGGCTCCCCTACGAAAGTGGTTGATGATCAGCCCCCTCTCTACAATGAGTGGAGAATTACAACACTGTAAAAAAAGTTGCTGTGTAAGCAAGATTTTCCAGTGTGTAATTTAGGATGTGTAAAAATTCCGTGTTAATAGTTTTACACACTATGGCTTTTCTGTACGTTTTACACAAATTGGGTTAAAATTACTAGTATTATAATAAAATATGTATTACTGAATTTGTGTAACATTTACCAGATGCGTATTAAAAGTACACCATTTTGTGTAAACTTAACACGCACACAACTAAATTGTGTTCCATATCCCTACTCCTGACTGGTTGAGCACAACTGCGCAGCTGCAGTATATCAGCTGATCCAACATACGTCACTACGCCATATTGGTCATGTGGCGGTGTTGTGTACAGTTACCTCTCGTTCACTGTGTTCAAATGGAGAATATTTAAATTTAAATTGAGGTTTAATCAAGGAGTACTTACCTAACTATAACAAATATTACTGATAATTGTAATAAAGCTAAAACTAATTAGAATATAACTATTACAAATATTAGGAGTTTACTCTGACGTTTTAGATTACTCTGTAATCTAACATTTTTGTAACTTTAGAGAAAGAAAATTATACGTTCAGATCACTACCAGTTAATTTTCGTAAACTCCTATTATGTAGTGCCTAAATACATCTTTGTTTGTTGTTTCATTGTTTATGATTTACTAGAACATTATTAGTCCCTTATTAGAATATGTACTATTATACTGTTAATTTTAATACATACATATTTTGTTAGCAGACTTGGTGGTTCATTTGAACAGAATTTTATTTTTTTAATAAAATCATAAAAAGTACAATATATATATATATATATATATATAAGTAAAAGTTTTGTTTTATAATTACACCATAATTCAGAAAATTCTTTATATTGATACGGAAGCTCACCTACCTTGTTAATTATGTTCTTGTTTGCTTTTGAAATTATAATTTATATATTCTGCCGCTTAATAGAACATTCCAGGCTATTTGGAAATTATTTTCAAAGTAAACAGGAACATAATTAACAAATTAACATGTTAATGTGTAAAGCCTACACCTTCGATGATACAAATAACACAGAAATGTGTAAAAGTTACACATGACATTTGTTATAATAACACAGCGGATTGTGTTAAAGCTTTAACACACTGCTACATACAGAGAAATGTGTAAAAAAATACAGAATTCCGTGTGGACCTCGATTAACGCAGTATTTGTGTTCCTTTGTGTTAAAATGTGTAATTTTTTTTATAATGAATAATATAATAGCTATTTTCGATACAAGTTGCGAAATAATGGTGTTTTAGGCATGCGACGTGAAGTTAAGTGCCTAAAACACCTATTTCCCAACATGTATCGAACAAGATTTTTCGTAAAATCGTCAAATAAATATTCAAAATAGTTTCGACATAGTATTCGATTGCATTTGCTAATATGATTGCTAGACTATTTTATTTAAGTTGCCTATAAGATTGTTGCTATGGAACAGCTGCTATGGTATGATGCTTACAAACTCTATAAATATTTTAAAAAATTCTGAAGTTGCCTATAAGATTGTTGCTATGGAACAGCTGCTATGGTATGATGCTTACAAACTCTATAAACATTTTAAAAAATTCTGAAATCTGTGAACGTTTGTGACGGTGATTGGTAGTTCCAAAATTTTGGGTGGCTAGTGGACAAACGGGACAGATAATATCCATGGTAGGGGTTGGCCGGTTAGCTTCAGCGGAGACGTGGTGGGTATAAACTATAACTGAAAATTTTAAGGACGCCACCCGTTTTTGCAACCCCGGATATTGTTTCTACCCTATAAAGTGGTGGATTTTAGATGCCACAATGCCCTCGCGCTTACAATATTCAAATAAAAAAAAAACGGGAAAAAGGCAGGTCCACAAAAATAATACCACATATTATCAAGCAAAATAACCAGGGTACGACACAAGTGATCGGATCACTTTCTACACCAGTGGAACGCATCTGGTGCCTAGCGGGCAAATAGTTCGCAGGCTAATAGAAGAAAGTGGACCGTGTCTTGTGGTCGATAGCCAAAAATAGGTTAGTTCCGTTATTTTACATTCTATGATATATGTCAAATTTTATGTTAGATATTTGAACAAGAAATGCTTAAATATCTCATATACTATTACTGGGAAAACCTATGAAAACAAAGCAACTCAAATTGCATTTTATTACAGCGCTGTACTATAGGCTTACACAGGTAAACTTGGAATTTAGTAATGATAGTTTATATTATTAAATAACCTCTATGAAGGGATGAGATCCCTGAAATGTTAACAACCTATCTAACTTATACTAAATCTTATAGCTAATCTTATCTGAGAGTGGCGTGTGTTAGTGGCACAGCTCCAAGCCAGGTTCCTCTGGGGTGGTAGATGTCTTAAATGGAGAGCGAAGTGATACATGCACCAATCACTAGGTCTGAGCGGGTGCAAAGTAGAATATAGCAAAGGGTACAGCAAGAACAAAATATTGTAGTACTACTTCTGTCATGCAAGTCACCAACAAAGCAAGTTACTAGCGTAAGACGATAGCTATGTAGTTGATGCATCAAGGAGAAAACTTAACAGGAGAAAATAAAAGGCTTAAAAGGAAAAGTATCTGCTAAAAGTGTCTACTAATTTGTTCTAAAAGCAATAAAGCAAGCAGTAAAGCACATGCACATGTTCTTCCTAACCTAAAGTTCTTACATTTGTTATAGGTCGGCCTTAAAATGTAAAGTATTGGAAAAACTCTTTTAATGGCACTGAGATCCACCTCTTAAAGTTGTAAAAATGTCAAAACTGTTTAATTGCAATAATTAATATTCCAAATCCGCAATTTGCGAGACGCACAAGCATGACCAAGAATATCAAAAAAGAGGCTTTTTTTCTTATCTTAATTTCTTTACTTTTTAATTACTTTAGGGGAATTCTGGTATCTGTTGGCTTGACCATGAAATGAGAAGTGACAGAAAGTATTTGAGATCGGTTTATAAATCATAACAAAGATTTAGGTTAATGATATTTGAAATTCTGCCATGTATTTATAAAATAAAACTGTTACACGTTTATGAACATAAACCCCAACAATTAAACTAAGTATTAATTATTCATAAAACTTCAGTAAATGTGATGCAGATTCTAGTGATACTGAAACATTTGAAACAGAAAATGAGGCGGAAGCTATCTTATGCACATTGATCCCCCAGAAATTGTACCAAAAAAACTTATGCAAAATTTGATATTCTGTGTGCCGAACAAAAGGTATATGTAATATTTCGGAGAAAATTATTCTAGCGTACTTATCCCAGTTATCTTTAAAATGTGCATTATGGAGTAATTATTCCATGCTGCAAGCTACAATTTATTTGAATAAAAATATGGATATTAGTAAATATACCAATGTTATTGCTTTACTCAAATGGAAATCAAGCAGTTATAGACCCAGAAAATCCAGTATATTTTCCAAGGAACAGGTTGAAAGGTTTATCAAAGTGGCAGATGATGAAAAGTACTGATTCCTAAAAGTTATCTTGATTATTATTATATTTGGAGTCTCTAGAAGAGAAGAATTATCTTATTTATATACAGATAACATTGAAGATGCTAAGTCGTTCATTATAGTGACTATTCCTAATACCAAAAGTAATGTTCCTAGATTATTTACAATACCAGAGGGAGAGAAGTAGTCAATTTTTCGTGCATCCACCATTGATCACAACCGATTTCTTATCACGTACAGAAACAAAATGTACTACACAATCAGTGGGTATAAATAACATAGGTTCAATTCTTAAAAAAATTGCCGAATTTGATAGATTCCCCAATGTTATTGAGTATATTGGGCACCGCTTTAGACGATGATTTGCAACCTTCCTTGCATTGTTGGCTACTGCAGATGCAGTCTTAATGAATTCTAATTTCTCTTAAATACTATTTTTAATTTTGAAATACTATCCCCAAGCCCCTTTCTCAAGCTTATTAGAAAAGTCAATGGACAAATCTTCATGGTATGGTATGGTATGGTAATACTTTTATTATGTACGTAAATTTATTATTCCCAGTATCATGGCTTGATATCATACTTGCAGGAGGTAAAAATAAAAATAGGCAGTATTGGGAATGCAAGGGTGTTTGTTACGCCACTGCTTACTCAACCTAGTAACACATATTGAAATTATTGGCAACAATAAATATCTAATGTAAAGCTTTAATTACTAATAACAATTGGCTAATAACAATTTTAAATTTTCATTGATGGAATTCGTTTACGAGCCGCAAACCTAATTGGAATTACACCGTTCGAAACTAGTACCATATGTCGTTAGGACGTGTCTCTGTGAATTTAAAACATCTATTTTAAATAAATAATGTAGGTATCTATTTATACAAATCATCTAGAAATTCTTAAAATTTTGGGGCGCTAATATAGCGCCTGCAGGAGGCGTTAAATACTGGGTGGTACATTAATTTGTCAAATATTAATATGAGATGTAAAAAATGTTCTAATAATAAATGGACCAATAAGAAAATACGTAAAATACAGAATATTGTATTTGACAATAGAAGAAAATAAGCACGTTTCTAAAACTAGTATCTGCAAGAAATAATGGAATACTTCACAGGTTGTTGTGTTTAGCAAATCTCTCCACACTGGTATATATTTTAGCCCTTTTATTAATATATGAAAACGAGACACTATTCACTCCTGTTGTGTTTTTAAATCGATCGCAAAATTAGCATGGAAGTCTGAGAGATTACTAATTTCAGGTCGCTATTAGTAGTTTTCTTACGTTCTGATCAAACTGAATTTCCTCAATTTTCAGAGTCGGGTGATATAGTTTTGAATGATACATCCGATGGACATGTATATTTTAGTCCATAAAGAATGAATGCATTTGGTGTAGGTACCTAATAACCAGACGAAAGAAAAATATGACTGGATTAAGTGTTTGTTGTGTTTGAGATGGTTACATTAAGGCTGAAAACTTTCTAAGAAATTTAAGAATTTCGAATTCAAAATTTGAACTTTAACGCCCTGTAACTTTTTTATTAGCCACAAATGGACCAAGGTAAGTTTAGCTTAATCGCATAATTTTGATGTAAGGAATCTACTCCTGCTCTGTGTCTCATTAATTTCGGGACACCCTGTATAGGAATAAGTAATTAAGCATACGGTAATATTAAAATTAGTTCTTTGTATTTTCGTTTCTCCAGGTACTGTTTATCACACATTTATGTGAAACATTCTTTATTTACATACTACTTGCTGATTTTATTTGTCTACTATCTAAAAAAAAAACAATAACCCAGATAATCTTACGGTCAAAATATAATAGATGACCCTCTACATATCTTTTGCATCTAGAATAATAAGAGCATTCATTATTGTACTAGATTGTATTAATCGACCTCCATGTAGGTGCTATTTAATCAAATTCATATACGAGTAAGTTGCCAATCTACTCACCTGTGGTAATAGGATACGTATAACAGGTGGTGATACGAAAAAATTCTCAGTAATGCTGCTAATAGATTACTTCGTGCCACATTCTATTGTTTCTTATGAGTCAGTGTCCTTTGGTAAGCTCATCTCTCAATGTAAATAATTATAAGCTATTTTTTAATTTTTCATGCTGTTTTATTGCCCAAATAATACAGAATGTTTACAAAATAACGAAGATATTTGGACAGAAAAAATTTTAATTAATTAAAATATTTGTGCTATGAAAATAAAATTGTACTTAAATCGAATTACTTTGGGAGCTACTGACTGAGTTAGGTCATAATTTGCGACAAATGCATCGTAAGAAAAATATGTGTGCCAAAAATTATAAGCTACTTATTTTACGTTTAGTAAATCTTGCATTCATTTAGTAAAAATGATAAATATCCTGAGTAAGAGAGTGGTTACTAGCTACTCCATGATGCTGAACTTGGGAGATCACAAAGCAAAAAGCGTCGTACCATGCTGGATTTACCATTGGAACCGCCGAAACCTATAGCAAGCAGCCAGTCATTCGTCCGCAGCTTACTTGAGGTTTTGGCTTTTGGCTTTCAGTTTACTAGCTCTTATCAAGATGGCATAGGTGAGGTAACCAACGAAAAATCCTAGTTGATTATGTCTCTCAAAGCCGACATAATTCCCCATTTAGAATTCAATACACTTAAAAATTACTTCTGATATTAATGAATTTATGAAATAATACTTCGTCTTTTGTCTATTGTCGTCAAATAAAAATGTATCGATATTTTTATCAGTATAAAAAAAGAAAAGGCGTAAGTATACTTTAGAAACATCATTTTAAAGATGGCGTGTACTCATACTGTCATAATACCAAATTTATTTAGAAGCTGATAAAGAGTAATTTAGTAAACATGCCAAGAAACCTCTTGCACAGCTGTAAATAATTCAGTCGTTAGGAATTAATAAAAAATGCCAATCATCTCAATATAATTATTAATTAAAAACTTAAATGACTACAAATTATTACTATGTAAGATAATTAAAAAATTCAATTAAGATACATCTAAGAGCAATGTGTACGATTTCCTTCACCTGGCTCCACATATATAATTAACAGTTTGGATGACGCCAGTACTGTTTATTATGCAATAAGTGTCCATAAAATAAGTTACCTTATCATTCGCGATGTTTATATTTGATACAAGGGATTTTATTGCTGTTATTAAATCCATGTGGTGGTTAAGAAGGTGCCATTAAAATTGTTCGTGGACATTTTTACACTAATTAGTCGTAAATTTATAAATAGATTACTACAAATTTTAGTAGCCAATTAAACCCTTGTTCAAAACCTGCAGTTAAATATTGCAGAGATCGTATTTTGAATCTTAGTATACCAAAAATCTAAATGGCATAAGAAAATCATTATTTAAATCCAGATTTATATTAATGTTAAACAAATGGGTTAAATACTAATTAGAAAAATACTGGGATCAAGCAGAAATAGTCTTAAACATTAATATTCTGATTAACATATCAGAACTATTAGACTAAACATGAGGGAACTTGGACTAAGAGAACAAGTACTTATATAAAACGCAGCGTTTTTCGAAAAAATGGCAAAATGTGATTGGATGCATATCGAGGTTCATATGAAATTTTAAAGTGTTAATCGTAGGTGGCTGGCATTCGCAATAAACAATCAATTTTATTCTGTGACAGTTGTCATTAACCAGTGTCAAATTGTTACCATTAATAGTTGTCAGTAATCATTGTTCCCGAAAAAATGGTGAGATTTTCTGTCCAAGAAAGAGTACAAATGCACCTAATTTACGGGGAGGCTCGTGGAAATTCACGTCTCGCACGCAGATTGTACACCGAGCGATTTCCTGCACGCATACTCCCATATCATTCAATGTTTGCACGAGTACATCGGCAGCTAATGGAGACAGGATCCGTAGTTGTGAAAAAACCTAACTCAGGGAGAAGTTATTTATTAACTCCCGAACAGGAAGAAATTATCTTAATTTTAATTGAAGAAAATCCCGAAATAAGCATAAGACGCGCGTCATCTCAACTTGAGATTCCCAGAACAAGAATACACCGCTTTATCAAACGACAACTGTTGAAACCTTTTCACTTTCAAAAGGCCCAGGAACTTAAAGTAGAAGATTTGCCACGAAGAAGACATTTTAGCTTATGGGCTCTTCAACGTTACAACTTAAATCCGGGATTTATACGAAATTTTTTCTTTACCGATGAGGCGTGCTTTACAAAAGATGGCCTAATAAATTTGCACAATCTTCATTATTGGGCTATGGCAAATCCATTTGTCTTAAGGCAGACTCATTCGCAAGAAAAATTTTCAATTAATTGCTGAGCTGGAATTGTCGGAGATTGCATCATCGGTCCATATTTATTGCCTCCACGATTAAATGCTGAAAGTTACCTTAATTTTTTGGAGCATGAACTACCGCCTCTTATGGAAGATGTTCCTCTCGGTATTAGACGCAATTTGTTCTTTATGCACGATGGTGCCCCACCACATCGGGGGCACTTCGTAACTGAGTGGCTGAATGAAAATTTCCAAGGGCGATGGATAGGTAACAATTCTCCTCATGTAACATGGGCCCCCCCGTTCTCCCGATCTAAATGCCATGGACTTTTTTTTCTGGGGGGCCATGAAGGATCGCGTCTATGCCGTACCAATTAGAACCAGGGAACAATTACATGAACGAATCCTTGCTGCGGCTGAAGAAATTAGACAGATTCCCAACATTCACACGAAAATACGTCAAAATTTCGTGTCACGTTTGCAGGCTTGTGTTGAACAAAACGGTGACTGACCAGTGTGATTTTAACAAACTTTTTAGAATTAAATTATTTAATCATGAAGTACCATTAATTTTGTTATTAATTTCCAAGTTTATTGTACCTTATTTTGATATTCACATTTTCTTATTAATTGTTAATGTTTAACTTGTGATTTCTTTAAATTAAAATTAAATTTCTTTAAATTGTGATTTTTTTACAACTACTGATCCTGTCTCTATGAGCTCCCGATGATGGTTAATGACAACTGTCACAGAATAAAATTTATTGTTTATTGCGAATGCCAGCCACCTACGATTAACACTTTAAAATTTCATATGAACCTCGATATGCATCCAATCTCATTTTACCATTTTTTCGAAAAATGCTGCGATTTTCGAAAAAAATTTAGGAGACAAAAAAGTTTTTAAATTCCCTGGAGTTTCTAAGAGGCTACTAATTTTTTTTAAAATTAAATATGCAACTAAATTTCGGTGGCCCCAAAGGCAAGGGGGCCCCCGAAAAAGTGTCTTGTGGGGGCCCCTTGCCAAAAAGCTTATCAGCATCGCATTCTACATGTCATAAAATCCCTGTGTACCAAATTTGGTGGTTCTTGTGCGATATGGCTCTGAGATATAAAAAAAAATTAAATTTTTAGGGGCTTGTTTCAGGGGGCTATATCTCCGAAAGGGGGCCGCACTTATCAAAAGTAAAAAATATGGGTCCCTTAAATTTCTCTTAAGAATTTCTGACCAAATTTTGTTGCATTTATTTCGGGACACCCGGTATAGCATATTAGTACTTGATAAATATAGATGTACCACAACTATTATCTATAAAATTCTACATTCTGTTTTATGAAAGATTTAGAAGTTTGTATACTTAAAAGATATCAATGTAATTGTATTGGTGTCAAAAATATGTATCAGCAAATTATATGATACATTATATATTGAAAAGTAAAAACAAAGAATACAAAAATAAGAAGCATAACTCTCCGATTTTCCATTTTAATTCCCATTGTTGCCCACCTCCATGTCTGGCAGGCATTAGCAGGCAAAGTTCGGCCGGCTATTCAATAGGTTATACACAGTGGCTCACGCCGTTGCCTTCCAGCTGTGTCAACGGGTGGTCTTTAAAAGATGAGAGGTATTGAAAAGAAATGATCCAACTCGTGGAGTGTGTCCAACGTCTCCCTTACACATCTCTTTTTAAATTTGTTTTTCAATTTATCTAAACTTTTTTTATTGATACAACCAGTAAAAAAGTTTACCAGTTACGATCTACGAGCCAATTGAAAATAATGAAATTTTTGAGAAAATATAGTAGACCTAGGTTTATTGAAAAATGTGATAGATAATAACTGCAAATTTACACAATGTTCACATAATACAAAAATGTAAAAAATACCAAATTCAAATTGTATTATAAGAATCTATATATGAATACCGTACTCTCTTTCCAGCTAAAATACATAACTTTTTTTAATACATAATAACGTTGTAAAATTACATTTTGTGTGTACAAAAACACGGTTTTACTATAAAAAAATGCATACTCATAAATAGTAATTTTTCATTACAGTTGTAACATTACATTTTGGTGCGTTATTTCAGACTATTGATCTCGGCAACAAATAACCAACAATTCACCGAATAATATCACTAATAATTTTCATCAATGATACCGAAAAATAAGCATTAATCCTTCCTCAAAAATTGAGAACATCTATAAAAATATAAAAAAGTGGCTTGATAAGTTACTATAAGCTAATTATGCCATTTTAGTTCGTTTCTGTTATTTTTGTTTAAATTTGTAATACAACATAGTTCAGACCTTTATAAAAATAAAACCTTAATTTGTCTTCCTAAAGTTTTGAATAAATTCTAAAATTTACAAATCCTAAAAGATATTTTTTTAATGACATCTTTTGATTTAATTAAGTCTACTATACTTTTAAAAAATGACGTTATTCACAAAAATATTGATCCTTGTTGATTATATATATGTAAATATAAATATGCATATGTAAAAAATGCAAATGTATTGACAAATAGTTTAAAAATACGAAGACGTGTAAGCAAGAGAGAGAAAACAAGGTTCACACTGCAAAACATATATTTTGGCAATTAATAAATTATAATCTCTAGAGATTTTTAATTTATTAGGAACAAGGTTGGTTTCTTTTATACCACAAAAATTAAAATCCTCGATTACTAAGAATAACGTTAGGTTTCGTTCCTGATCAGGAACTTAATTAAACTTTTTATTCAAAACAAAAATTACATATTCATAACCAAAACCCAACTAAACAGTGCAGAAGTCGTACATGACAACAAATTACTTTCCTACCTAAAATTGCAATGAATAATTATTAACCAAAATGATTGCGTTTATGTTTAATTTCTGTATTGTCTTCATTATTGGAGCTTTTTTAATAAGAATATTATTAGCAGAGAAACTTTTAGGAACGCTTGTCTTGTGGACACAGCGACGAAATGGAGTTTTATATTAATGAATTTTATCCTAATGGTCATGGAAAATTCTGTGCTGCTATTTCGAAAAATCCATGATTATAATCGATTGATTATATCTTATATTAAGTTTTATTCAGATTATATTAAGCATGTCATGAAAAACATTTTCTATCCAATTTTTAGGAAAACCTTTTTTATTGAAAATATTGTTTCGGTTTGACGCCATAAGAAAATTACAAACTTCTTATACATTAAGGTAAATGAAAATACACATATTTTAAATACACTAAATTACAAGTCTCATAAATGTCAGTCTGCTATCGACTCTTGTCGCTGTAACAATACACATCACAACAACAAAACTAAAAACTTTGTCTTTTAACACCTAGCACATATAAAGCTATATATAGCGAGGTAACTCCATAAAGTAGTAGGACACGTAAACGATTCGGAGAGATATAATTTGTTATGGGTTTCTTTTCAAAACATAAATAGGGTAATATAACACACTAAGAGCGTTACTTAAAACATTCTAGATTTAGAAATCCATTAATTTCCTCATCGCACCGCCTCGTATTTTCAGGCGGTGTGATAATATTTTGAATGCTCCTGCAGTCCTGAAATTCATTGAGGAAAACACGTAGTATATCTTACTAACATAACTCAGTAGTTATTTATCTACCGCATTAAGTCCTGGCGAGATGCCACTTAACTTTAAAGAGCAACTAATTTATCGACCGTGACAAAAATTCCGCCACAATCAGTAGCGGACAGTGCAGAGTTTTTGGTCCATAGTGATTTTTTTTTTCATATCTATAGAACCAAAGCTAAACAGTACAGAAAGAAATAAAAACTTAATTTATTTTTTGAAATTGACCTATTGAAAGCAGGTTAATATATATTTTTTCTTAAATCAACACTTTACACAAGTATAAGAAAACCCATATCAGAGAGTTAAAAAAAATGATAGCGTTTACTTAGTTTTTACATTAAAATGATAGACGATATAACCTTCACGGAAAAGTATTTTCAAAATTGTGAAATTACGATTTTTTGTCAAAAATGTGAAAGTATCAAATTATTTTTTTTTGCATACTGTAGCAAAGCCTTATACTTCTTGCAGCTCAACCCATAAGTGTACAACTGTGTAAATTTGTAAAAAGTTCTAAGTACGCATCCCCAAATTAGACCAATTATTATTAGAACCATTTTTACTTCAAATGTGACAACGCCTATTTTAAAAATATAGGGTGTCCAGAACAGACATGTACAACGGAAGACCACAGACTCCTGGGTTCAAAATAAGCCGATTTATCCCAATTTACTTATTTCCAAAATTGCTTCGTTTAGCCGCCAGAGAGCGCCAAAGTTCGCGAATAATTTTTGTTTATTCCGAATATCTCGAAAACGACTTGATCGATTTTAACCATTTTTGTGCTACGCGGTTATGTCTAATCGACACTTTTTGACATTATTTAAAATCTTTTGCAGTCATTAGAAATACAAGAAAAGTCATGTATCATGCAAATATAAGCACATATTTTTTTAACCCCCTGTATAATTACTCTCAGTTTTTTTCTATTAGTAGCTTACTTGAGAATGCTGATAATGTTGACATACGAAAAATATTTTTTCTGCCTAAACTACTCATCTATTCAAAATTCTGAAAGTATAAAAAAGTTTCTAAATAAAGTCAGCTACTAATAGAAAAAAACTGAGAGTAATTGTACAGGGGGTTAAAAAAATATATGCTTATATTTGCAAGACACATGATTTTTCTTATATTTCTAATGACTGCAAAAGGTTTTAAATAATGTCCAAAAGTGTCGGTTAGACTTATAACTGCGTAGCACAAAAATGATTAAAATCGGTAAAGTCGTTTTCGAGATATTCGGAATAAACAAAAATCTTTTGCGAACTTTGGCGCTCCCTAGCGGCTAAACGAAGCAATTTTGGAAATAAGTAAATTGGGCTAAATCGGCTTATTTTGTCTGTGGTCTTCCGTTGTACACGTCTTTCCCGGATACCCTGTATATATAGTGTCGAATGTCAAAATTATTTATATATAATTTTACATGCTGCTGCTTATCGCTTTTTGCGAGGACAGTACATCGTTCATGACCAAGTTTTTGATATTTTGAAGTCTCCATGACTCTAAGATGAACAGTGATGAAAGTGAGGAAGAAAACATTCCGTTCGATATTAAAGAAGCGGTTGCTAACACTTTACCTGAAAATCATGGTTAAGTTATCAAGTGAATAGAGTATGCACCTTTTCTATTCTTAAAACAATATTAATATCCAAGAAAACGATATTAGCAAATTTTCGAAATCAATATCTTTCCTAAAGTAAAAGCCTGTGCGACATAAAGTAAAGAGGGAGATATTTTAGCAGACAAGCAGTATACACAAATCCTTTATAGAAGCCTGGAATCATGATTATCTTGCTATAAAGATGCCATGTAATAAATCTTAGTGGTTGCATTAAAAATTTAATTAATAGATAGAGGTGTAAATTTCACAAATTTTATGAGTAGGATAGAGACCTACCGTGGCAGGTGACTTGAGAATTCTATTTAGAATCAAGTACACATAAGAAATACAATTTTTAATGAAAGAAATAAACAAAAACAACATGAGACATACAGAAACGAATCCAATATTACTGATAACAAACATATTATAACTTCTAGACTAAAACATCAGGATTTAATAAATGTACTTTGAATAAATACAGTTTCAACATAAATATTAATAACAAATAAGTTATATATTTGATATACATTTGTGACCAATGCATATATTTTGTAATTCTACCATATTTTTTGTAATTCTATTATGTTCAAATTATTGGATGCTGCACAAAAAATATTGTATGCGCCAAAATTTTGATCTGATCTTGGTACCTAAAAATTATTTTGATTTTTTTAAATGTATTACAACAAACAAGGAGCATATTTGAAAAACGCCAATCCAGGTGTATGTTAGATGGCGTTAGATATGACTTTAATAAAAATTAAACTTGCTTAGAATTTTGGATACAAAGTCTATTAAGTGACGCCCAACTATCATTCTAAAAGTATAAACCGTAGTTTTGTCCACCCATATTAAACCAAACCACGTTTTCCAGAAGAAGAGTGATTACAACTTATAACCATTAACAATAGTAGTAAAGTAATAGAGCGGCAACAGCCTGGCAATTAGACCACAGGTGGGGTCTCTTCATCTACCCTACCATCTCCATCACCTATAAATTGTCTGCCCCTAATGAACGTCAGATTTTAGTTCAAGTTAGACCCCTCATCTCTATCCTATGTCTTAGTCTGTCAAGACCCCTGCAGTGCCCTAAAAAGTGGCACGTTCCAGGCATAAAGGATCGTGCTGTATTGCTATCAAACTTAGATGCCTTCTGAGCCTGCAATGTCATGTCAGGACACCCACAATTTGGTTCAAGGACCTTCGTTTTAGGTTCAGTAGCCGAAAGAGTCATGAGCCGTCTACATCCTCTACTTGTTCTCCAATTCCATCCTGTATTTGGTAGGCCCATTTATTAAGAACATAATTCGCGTAATTCCACGAATGGAATCGGATGCCTAGCCAGGCACCCATTTAGATCGGAGATGAGTCAACTCGTCGGCCTTTTCGTTACCAGGCATTCCTTTATGGCCCGAAACTCAGACCAACTCAACCTACCTCTGTCTCGCCAGAGGCCTCAGGGCATCTCCACACTCCTTAACGAAGATAGATCACATGTTTGGAGAGTTAAGAACCCTGAATGCAGCCTGACAGAACAGATACATTTTCTCCTCTACACAGTGCCTTACTTCTTTCTTGGTTGCTATGATCAAAATGGCAAAGACCACTGCCTGGAAAACCATGACGTATATAGACAGCGAAAAACTGAATATTCCAATTTTCCAGGTATATTGCTGCACCCGAATACTCACCTTCTACACGTCTACCTGTTCCAACCGTTCCCTCAAAGGGAAGGTGGTAATTTATAATCGTTAGAAAAGTAAGATTTCTTACTCAATGCTATATAAAACTGAAACGGTAAGATGAAAAAAAAAACAAAACTGGATAAGAAATATTAGCGGTACTATCAATAGAAAAATGGGCTGTTAATCTCAAATAAAAATTATTACTGACGAATACTGTGTACTAATATGCTATATGATTTTTGAGTGTTTAATATCTTTACCCCTCATATTTACAAGGATTACGCTAAACTAGAAGATTGTCTGGAAGAAAGAGGGGAATATTCAGTATTCAGTAAGGTGCATTTACGTTTGGGAACAATTTCATTCGTAAACTACACAGGGTGTCAAGTTTAAATAGTGAAATTTTAGCAATCAATTTATAACCAGTGGTGTCGTCATGAAGGGTCTGTAACACACCCTTTGAGAAAAATATTTTATATATGCCCTGTGGCAAAAAATATGCGAGTTTTGGAATGCTCAATCTCTTTACTATATAAATGGACTCTTGTAAAAAAAACCTTTTTCCTGTAGAAATACTTTTGCTTATGATAACTGCTGTACATTATATAATAAAATTAAACAGATACATATGTATCCAAGCAGGCTGGCTTTAAAAGCGGTGGTTGTTCGAAAATTTTTCTCCTAAACTTGATCACCCTTTACCTCTGTTGGAGAGCGAGATAAAAGTACGTTACATTTACATTTTTTGCTTGAAATTTATTCGTGAAGTTAAAGTGAGTATTTAAACTAGACTCACCCTGTACATGCATTACAGGAAATGTAAGAAATCTGGAAAACGCCCAACAATGATCTTTCATCCTATCCAATCAGTGGTAAGACTGTTTCATATCTATGGACACCTATACAGGATGATTCAGTCATGTCATTAATTTTAACTATTGAGATATAAGTGGTTTGCTACTTCCTGCTCCGCCTAAGCGGCTCGACTTGCAGGAAGCGACCTACATTTCAGTAAGTACTTAATCGCAGACCTCTCGCCCTGGGCGACGAGCCATTAAATCTATAAATTGATACTGCAAGAAAAAACCACTCCGCGGACTAACCCCAACCGGCGCCGAATTACTCCTGCAGTATCTGTGTGAACAGTCAAGATATAAATTTTAATAATGCTTTTAACTAATTTTACATAATGCCGGCAGTCGCTCATCCAACAAATATTCATTTAAACATGGCCACTTATAATACAACGATTTTGTTCCACATCAAAGCATAAAAAATATTTTAGTGTAAATTAGAACTTTATACGATAAAATTCTATTATAGTCCTGAATATATAAAAAAATTATATGCGCAAGAGGATAATATTTGCATCGAAAGGAGATGCCAAATTTCATAAAAAAATTTTGAAATTTAATATAATACTATCAATACCTATATTAACATAAATATTAGCTAAGTATTATTAGTTAATTATAATAATATTTAATCTAAAACTAACCTAATTATTGCATTACCAAAAACTAAAGTCATTGAAAAATAACTAAACTTGAACTGGCTGTTCCTTCATACCATATACTGGTAGTGTTACCAGTACTAGGAAAATATTTTAATTTGACAACGTCAGTTAGGAGGTACCTTGGTTTACATTAGAACTATAAATTTAAATTAAATACATACGATAGTATTTGTGGGAATAATAACATGTATACATATAATAATATAGTCTATAGCGGATCTTACCCGCCACTGCACAGATGAATTGCAAACGCATTCTCCAATTTTTTGCCACGCTACTATAAATCACGGGTCGATTTCTCAGTTTATTAAATCTTCGAACAGTGTATAATTGCGATACACATGGAGGAATAAATCATGGCGGGACAAACTGGCATTTATCAGACGGTTCTGTTATGTCGGTTGCTAATGAACCTCCAGTTGTGCAGCGATCCTGTAACAGTACGCCATTCTGGGAGCACCGTAATAGGGCGAACTGTTACCAAATTGCACTTAATGAACGCCGACGTTGTACGGCCCGATCCGCAAATATGCGCAACAATTATCGAGCAGCGCGAAACGGAATTCGACGCACCACCATGTCGGTAATATGGTGCTTTTAGTGAAATAACAATAATTAGTAAGATAGTAAGGAGAAGGAATCACAGATTTTCTTGCTATTGAAATCAAACACTTATAATTGCACAAGAGGTTTGTAGTTACCGGGTAAATTTGGGTGGTTTAATGAGAAACTGTTGCCTGGCAATTAGTTGAGAAAAACTGTCAACTATTAAAAACGCGACACCGAAGGTGGAGCCTCTTTAGGTTTACAGCTTTTCGAGTTAAACTGCTAAAGAGTTTAGAATTTAAACAACACAAATTTACTCGGTATCAATACAAACAATTTAATGAATAATAAATTTAGAAACATATCAATGCAACTTTATACAGGGTTATCTATGACTAAGTACAAATATATTAAGAGGGGATAGAGAAAATTAAGAAATAACGGAATCACCCTTCAAAAAAATTCCAAACTTATTTATGCGACTTGTCCGCCACATGTTTACAGAATCAGAGTAGGTAACGTAGGCAACTAGCAACATTACCGTAAAATTTCCAGTCATGTACTAATTTAATTCCTGTGTTTACCATGTGTTTACGTTGTAGTTTTGTGTTCTTCAGTTTCTACTGCCTTTTTCAATTTTTAAACATTTTATAGTTATTAAATAAATAAATTTGTGTTGGGCGCAGATACTTTTCCACAATATAGTTCGCCGGTTTGGTTTTCTAGGTTATGGCACAAGACTGCCGTGGGTATATTAAAAATTTTCTATTATCTATTCCTCTCGTTCGATTTTGTTATAATAAATAGGTATTTTATCTAGCTGTACCTACAGGAAGTGTGTTTTATCGGTAGTGAGTGGTTATAATTACACATAAATTTGTTGTCACATAATTTATTGTCACCGCCTTGTCCTGTTTTCAAAAATAGAGGATTATACTCGATACGACCAGTTATTTTTTCATTATTTTCAATTTCAGATACGAAATAAGTGGTTTTGCAATAAGTTGCTTCTCCCCCGCACCAAGCTAATGCAAACGCCAAAATGTGATATAATTTTTTTAAGTCCTTCCGCGTCCATGAGGACAAGGCTTATGTTATGCGGTTGGTTGGTTGTCCGTGAGTAGTGTATATCGTGCAATAAAAAGTGGCAAAGAAAAACATACAACTGCGAAATGGAAAATAGTGGAAACTCGCGGAAGGAAGAATATATATGCTGATGACGACATAAAATACGTGATTTGTAGAATAATTCATGGATGGCATTTTAATATTAAGCTTTCCACAATAAAATATGAGGTTGCTATCTCAAAGGATGAAACATTGGCGATACTTCGCTTTTGAGAATTTTGCATGAATGAATTTCCGTTTTATAAAACAAAATCGAAGCAGTATACTTACAGAAAAAGATGAAATAGTGATATAACGAACAAACTATTTAAAACAAATATTAGAAGGCCGAAATCTGAATCGAAGAATATATCAGATTGACTAAACATGGATAAATTATGGACAAACGGAGATCGAAGTGTGGCACGATTGGAGTATCCAAGGCAAACGGCAAACATTTCTTGAAAGATTTTCGTCTGGATTAAAGGCATATTCTGAAATTGACGGTACCTAATACCTAATAGCGAATATTGGAAGTACATAAATATTTTTGCAAATTGGTTTACCTGTTTTTGAATCATAAGGAACAGGAGAATATAATGAGGATATGGATAGCGATGTATTTGAAAAATGGTTATAATCTGTTTTGCCGCATTTGAAACCTGGAATGGATAAAACTCTATCAAAGCCGAAGAATGGAGAAGTTGCCAATATCAACATGGAGAAAGGCGGAAATTATAGACTGGTTAAAATCAAATAAGACCAATTCTGACGGACAATGCTTAAACCTGAATTACTCAAAATCATGAAAAGACAACAAGGCCAATACATTAGTAGTATGCAGTGGATAAAATGGGATTACAATACTTCGTTTGCCAATCTAGCACTGAACTGAATCCCATTGAGTTAATCTGGGCCCAGATAAAAAATAGAGTAGCATGAAAGAATGCAACATTTAAATTACAGGATGTAAAATACTTTTGTACAAAGAAATTAATCTAGTTGCTGCAGAAGCATGGAGTAAATTCATTATGCATGTTGGTTCTAAACCGATATATGTTTAGTGGTACTGCTGACGACTAACCATGGCTTTCTGTTATAAGGTTTTCCAATGTAATTTGGTTTTCGCCAGGGAATTAGCCCATTAGTAAAGTAGTGGTTTTCTGAAATTCCGCTTTTGTAAAAATAAATTATTTATGTAAATATACAAACTATAAAATATAGAGCACCAGACTACGGGAGATGACGGTATTAATAAAAATAAGAAAATAAGTTCTTGTTACTGACTATATACCCCAAAATGAGTCTTACGGGATTTGCAGCTTTTTAAACTAAGAACAAAATGTATACTCGTACTTTGTTTATACGAGTATTTACTTTCAGAAAATTTCGTATGTCACATTTTATTATGATGCAAATAACTATATCTGTTAAGAAGAGGTAATTTTGTAAAGGTAATGGGTTGATTATTACAAAACTTAAGTAGCGTTGACATTTTTAATATAATTTATGTAAAATCACGATTTTCCTTCTTGCATCTCATTTGATTATGTTCGGGTAAAGCAGTTTATCCAAGTTTAAGTACTTTTCGAAAAATATTTAACTTAGATATAATAGATGACAATAAAAAAGTAAAAGAATGTATTACGATTCTCTTTGATCATGAATTCAATAGTAAAATAAATCACAAAATATTAAAAGAGTAGAAAATTTTGTGTACAGAAAATGGGAATAAATCATGAAATCTCGGAAAGAAACGAAAATAACGGAAGTGTTAATGTTTCAAATAAATTTTAACGGAAATTTCGTGAAGATCTAAGTACTAGCTTCAGTTGTTTAAGGCTGTTTCAAGGACAGCGAATTGTATCTAAAAATGCATACAAAAACATCTAGAATGTGAAGGTTCTTATTAGCGTAGTACTAAAATATAATGCTAAACCCGTGAATTGTTCCATACCTACACCGTGAAAAGTACTTAATAATTTACATCAAATCAAGTGTTACTAATTTTTTAAAAGAATTCTACGTAATGTATACAATTTTCTCAATGTGCAGTCAGCATGTAAAATTCAGGAGATTCTATGATAAAACACAACCGGGTGAAAATAATGCTTTTTTTTCTAACTGACTTGCCAGCTGGAGAAAACTTGTATAAGTGAGACACAGTGAAGAGATATTCTTTCTAACTTACTTACATTTTTTTAGACTGTATCAACAAACAGCTATGAAATTCGTTGAAAATTTGTGTATAAAAACGGCACCCTTAATCTTCAACTCCTGCTATACCAACGTTTTTCATATCAGAAAGTAAAATTAAAATTTTCTTTTATGTCGGAAGAACAGTATCTACATGTATTCAAAGCGCTTGTAGGAAGAAGCTAAATTATACAGACAGCAATGTTTACTGCGAAACAACGGCTTTTTCCGCATGCGCAAATAGAGTAATATGGCAGCAGACAAATGAGACGACAGAGATGCATTCCGAAACCGAGTGGATGGTTCGGTAATTTGTCTGTAAGTTGCGCAGGAATTAAGTGCGTGATTGAAAGGAGAGTGTGTCTGGTGTGACGCGCTGTTCACAAATAACTCCGGAGTAATATATTGTACACATCCGCGACGCTCTTCTAAATTGATTGTATTAGTCACAGGCATTTATCATATATTTAATTTTAATACCTTCTATAATTAGAGCAATAATTATGAGATATTCTATTTGCGACAGCTTTGACAATATTTTTTAGATAATTTTCAGTTTTGTCTTCCAATATTCCTGCGTTAGAAAAAATAGAGCTGATCCAAAGGTCAAATTTTTATAAAAAACAATAAATAGTTTAACAGACTATGTTACATTCTAAAAAATGTCTGTAAAATTTTAAGGAAACATTTACCATATTAGTTTTGGTAATTTTATAATTATCTCATGTAATTTTATAAATATTAAGCTAACTTACAATATTAATTGAAATAATACTTAAATCGTTTAATAGTGTTTATTAAGTGTGAAACATGGAAATGTGTAGTTCGAAGGAACATTACTTTAACGATGTTATGTTAAGAGAAAAGCCAAGAAAAGGAAGGTTCTGAGTTCACCTCGTCAATGAAAAATTAAGCAATATGATGAATGTCATTATTTGTTTCCTGAACTGGAGACAGATCAAAGAAAGGCTTGCAGTTTGTTTGAGATAAATAAATAGAAGTTTTTGACAAGCGAGCGTGCCCGAGACTTTAGAAAAGTTGCACCAACAACTCCATTTGCGTATCTCCGCACGTTAGAAGTCTGTTCCCACAAATCAGGGACTAGTTTGAAGCTGTCGGAAATGTTCGTCTAATTATTTCTTGAGCTACATTTAGTGAAAACATCCACAACTTAACTGGTCGAATATTTCTCACAGTTCGAAACCAATCACTGGCTCTTGTGGAAACAGACCTTAGGTCAGACTAGCGCAACTAGGCATAGAAATTGCAGGTCATAATTGTACTCCAACCGACACGACCTGCTCCGACGGTCATTCTGGATGATGGTACGTGCTGGTGATGGTCTACTGTGTGTTACTTTTATCAAATAACATGAGTATGTGAGTCAGATTTTTCAGCCGTCAAAATAAAAATAAAAATATTTATTTTTTTTTATCTAGCAAACAGATAAACATAAACACGGTAGTAAAAATACATTGTAACAGAAATAATCCAATGTAAAAATCAGAGCAAAAATAGAAAACACGGTTGACCAAAAATACATTTTTTATTAAATGAACATTACAACAAAAGATAACAAACTTATCTTGGTAATTATGATATAGTTAAGAGCACATCACATTTATAGGAGCAAATTACAATATTACTGCAATAGTAATTATTACGTGTGCGGCATCCAGATGTATTGAAATACAAATTTTTCAATAGATCGGGGCAGGCAATTTTACCATTTAAAATTTTAAATGAAAAGATAATTGAATAGTAACTTCTCCTAATTTGACCCGGAAGCTTTATTTGTTGCGACAAACGTACATACTTATAATTTTTTACGTCCCCTCTAACAGAAATCAGTGTCTAAACTTCCTTTTCAGTAGGTTTTCAAAATTGCTGAGATGAAAAAAGCATACAAATAGCCACTCCCATTTAAACGAGTCATCTCACTTATTTTTAAACGACATATTATTTATTTTCAGATGCTATGTCTAATATTACGTTAACTTGTACTAAAAAATGTATTATGCATGTAGAACCATTTATAAACTTTTAATTTTCTCAATTACTAACTTCTTACTTGACCAATCGTTTTAAATATGTTACATTTAATGGTTTTAAATCAATCACTGCCACGTCAGGGGTTCCACAAGGTTCTAATATTGGCTTCTTTTATCTATTTTTATTAACCATTTACACTCTATCATTACGTGTTAAAAATTATTTTTCGCCGATGATTTAAAATATATACATCTTACATCCAGAGCCCACTGTGTAAGACTAATATTAATATATGTGGTGCAGATTGAATCATTTCAACCTGAACATTTCTAAATGTAAAGCTGTAACATTTTCTCGCAAAATTAACAATATTGCCTTTTATCATCAACTTGGTTCCGATGTTTTAACTCGGATAAGTGAAATTAAAGATTTGGAAGTGCTTTTTGATAATAAGCTTTGTTTTGTATCACATATTGAATTAACTGTTTCTTCGTCTATGAGAATGTTGGAATTCGTTTTCAAATTGGGTCAAGAATTTCAAAATATTAATGTCCTTAAGAAATTTTATTTTACTTATATTCGATCAAAGTTAGAATATTATTCTTTGATATGGAACCCTATTTATAAGTGTCATATTAATACGAATACCGCAGGACAAAGAAAATTTTTAAAATTTCTATCATTTTGACTTGATGGTACGTACCCGACTAGAAGTTATTGTAACTTCTAAGTTGGGTTAGCGTGCAAACATCACGTATACAAACAAACTTTATTGTCACTCTTTGAGTCAGCGAAACCGATCCGCTTATATAGGTTTTTAGGGTTCTAGAAGTTTTCCGCGGTCTCGTGAATCAAATGTGGCCCAGAATGTCAAAATAAAGGTATCACAAAAATTGTAAATTCTACCGTAAGCAGAAACATAATTAACAAACTAAAGTGGTAGGTGAGCTTCCGTAACATTATGATTACAACCCACTGTTAACCAGATTTAATACCAATTCACTTTATTTTAGTAGAAAATTTTACAGTGTTAAATTTCTGTATATTATGTTATTGTACAATAATGTTGATTCCCCAAATATCCAGGGTCAACTTAAATTTTTTCTTCCAAGACTCAACAGCCGATTACCTACTCTCTTACCTTTTATTATTCGAGTGCCCACACTAATATTTTGCTAAAATCTCCAATTAACTTTATGTGCGGTAACTATAATCTTATATCTAATATTTTTGATATATTTCACTGTAACATTATTATTTGTCGCTTTTAGAGATTGTAATGAACCGTAATCTGTTATTTTGGCAATTCTAGTTGATTAATTATCAATACATTACTAGTTTTTTGTCATTATCCTTCATCAATTATTGTATAATATTAATTAAAGTGTTTTTGTTTCTTTTTATTGTTTTGTCCTGTAATTGGAAATATTCTGTTGGACAAATAAATCTGTTATTATTATTATCATCATCGGCCCTTACTATTAAAATGCGTCTCGTATAATAAAGATATGATTTACATGTTCGTGCTATAATTTCCTTATTTTTCCCTCAGAATAAGCGTATTCAATTATCATGGACAAGTAAGTATACCACAAGTTCCCAAGTGGAAAATAAATTTCAACAATTTTACGGCAATCCACTGGAAAAGATACAAACATGCTAATTAAATGGCACACAATTAAAACGAGGAAACACAATAATTTACAGCATAGCGATACAATAATTAAACCATAAATATTAAAAAGTAATTAACTATTCGCAAGTTGTTATTAAATATCTTATAAATTTACAACTAAATTAATCCGTATCCAGGGGCCGATTTACATACAATCTCTGCTCTTCGATATCGCGGATTTATTTTAGATGCATTAGCATCGTGATAATATTCATTTCGTAATTAATAGCGTTAAAAACGACTTCGCATCGTTAATTCTTCGAGGAAGTTTCTGCGAGATACGGATCGGGACTTCTTGTGTGCCGGGCAGACCTCCGCGGCCACCGCCGAGAGCCCGCTATCGACAAAGGAATTCGACGGATCCTTCAAACAATGGCTCGCTGATTCTTCCGTTCGATATGCCCTCGGACTGCATTCATTAGCATCAGCTGCAAATAAATATTGGTTTGATGACGGGTCTACGAGAGTCGTCTTCATACCCCACGGTCCACACAGGCGAATTTTACTAAATTCGTGGCCAAAATCATAAAATTTCAATTTGCAAATTGTTGGAAAAGCTCTAGCCGGGCAATTAGGTAGATATTACCACCTACCATTAGGTAGAGATAGCTGAGGGTTAACAGGGTTACCTATGATTAAGTACAAATATTTTAAGAGGGGATAGTTGAAAATAAGAATTAACGGAATCCTTCAACAAAAAATTTCCAAACTTGTTTATAACCTATATTAAACCTTGATTTATTACCGACTCTGGCTGCCTATTAGCCGCTAGGTTAGGCATATATCGGCTTTGAAATTATTATTTCAGTCATTGCTCTGTTCGAAGTTGGAATATACTGTTCACTTATTTGGTACCCGCTATATCAAAATTATATTGATTCAATTGAATCTGTTCAAAGGCGATATCTTTGTTATAAGGAAGATGGTATATATCCTCAAAGAGGTATAGATAATTGCTTACTGCTGCATATATACAATTTTTTATCCCTGCATACAAGACGCAAAATTTCATCAGTCTCTTTTGTATACAACTTACTACACAACAATGTTGATTGTATTGAGTTACTGATTATGCTTAGTTTTTATATTCCAAGAATTGGAAGTAGACATGAGCGTCTTTTACAAGTATCCACTACACATAGCAATCTGCTTCTCAAGTTACCTATTTATGTTATGGCTAATAATATAAATTTGATTTGTAGTTCTTGCGATATTAATTTTGATACAATCTCTAAAATAAAGAATTGTTTTATAGCACATACTAATAGTACATAATAGGGTTTTTTTCTTTTATTTCTTGGATTTTGTCATAAATGTCTATGTATTTGAAAAACTCAACTCCAGCTTTTTTCTATAGTATTTAGTTTTTAAAGATATGTTAGTTAGTTATCACTTATTGTACTGCGTTTCCTGTCACTGGGTGCTATTTGCCTGTTGGAAATAAATGCCTTATTATTATTATTATTATTATATTACGCATAAGGTAGTGACAGGGCATCGCGTTGTCACATGTATCGAATTACGCCGCTGTGAAAGAAAAAAATTTATTTACAAAATGTAGATGATTATTTAATTAGAACACGATATGGTAGCACCTACTTTACAGTTATTTATTTCCAAGATTGATATTTGGAGAGATTTCAAGAAAGTTGTACAATTATCTGTTTTATTAACATGATTGCATTAAAACTTGTCATTGCAAATATTTTTGCACTTGCTGGATACCTCTTCTTATCGCGACAATTCATTTTGTTTAAAGCGACGACATACACAAATACATAAAAATACTGCCACACGTTTTCCGCCAAGGCATTACAGCAGTTGTTCAATGTGGCTCAAAGAGTATTTGGCATAATATTTCGTCTACTCGGATACCGTCTTCGGTATTACGCTGCCACAGAATAATATGGACTTGTCACACTTCCCATAAATCAGCACCTTATCCATCATCTCAGCATTTTCGTGCACGAAAGATAAAATTTGCGAAAAGCAAATACTGAAAAATCCGAGGAAAAATCATTTCAAACCAACCGTATGCGATATTTTATTTTTGACAGATTCTGATGCAGTCACCATTTGTAGGTCACTAGTGCAAGGTGTACTTCACGCCAATACATTTTTAAACTTCTTGTGTTGCTGAGGAATTGGTCAATCAGTGGTCGAGCGGTTTAAGGCGTTACTACTTGAATCGATGTGTGGGATATTCGTGGAGAGGATTGGCACCCTTTTTGCAGGTATGGTAAGGTGGAAGAATGTTGGCTTGGATCAATATGAGAGATTGATATCGGTCGACGTTTGAGCATTCCCCTAATTAATGAGATTTTCCAGGTTTCCCTCATTCCTGCACTGAATAGTGGTTAAGGCCTACCAAGTCGTTCCTGGGCGCAAAGTCCCAAGTCAATTAAATTAAGTTAATACTAATAATAACAACAATAAACGATGTTTGCATAAAATAACTAGTACTATTTTAAACTATTACATCCCGAGATGTTTACAGTGTTCTATAAAAATCCTTCTTTGATCCTTAGAATTTAATAGTCTAAGCTTTGGCAATAGTGTTTTATGTTAGTATTTTTTTTTTGTTCGGGTGCTGACAATAACGTCTGAATTCTAGTATGCAACCTGTTGCTGCTGGAGGTAACTACAATCCTATAAAACCTAGATAATACTCAATATACCCCGATTGACCTTTATTTATTTCTTTTTAATTTGTAAAAAGTGAAAATATGCAAGATATTTACGTAAAGAATAAGTTTTTTGTTTAGTATAGTTTAACAACTAGTGTGTATTTACTTTTTACTACAACAAGTTCTCTTTTTAAATGTCGCTAAAATTTGTTGCGATCTTTGCATATATTAATGTAAGGGGAATGTATTAGTAACGTTTGTATATTAAAATATGTTATCATTGTAACCAAGCCATAACTTGTTTTATATTTCAGGGTCTGTCGCAAAATACATTTCTCTAAGAAAGTCTGAAAAGTGTGACTATGCAGCTGCTAAAATAAAATCTAAAATGGGTAGCTTATCTGAAGAATCCTAACAGTCAATAAAAAGAATTCCCGAGCAATAAAAAAAGAAGTGTTCTGCATCATCAAGAAACAAAGAATCTTTTAGCATGAAAATTTATTTATGGCTAGAATTCCTGACTGACTAGACCTAGAGTCACTCAAAACAAGATAAAAGCAGCGAGTCGCATAGTAGACCCGAAACAGAATTTCTTAGTTTAACTGAACGCTCGAAAAAGAGGAAAATTGAACATATTCGTTCAAATTTTAATCCAGAAGAGTTGTTCTATGTCGCTCAAATCCAATTCCGGTCCGGTTGGAGTTTTTTCCACCCTAACTCGAACGACAAAATACAAAGGAGCATATACTAAAACAAACGTGCTTCCTTTTTCTGCTGATAATGCTTTGTCTCTTTTTAAAGACGTCAAATTAACAAAGTTTCAGTACAATTTATCTTTATCCAAATTATGAAGCCGTAACATTAGCAAAAAAGGTGTTACCCAAACAATTTACTCATCACTGAAGACGAAGCCGAAGTACTTCTTCAAAGTTCGTTGGATCACACAGTTTCGAGACTGTTTGAATCACTGAAGGAGGTTTTCATTGTTGCCTCTAAAATTTAGTAACGTAATAATTATAAAATATCCGATGGAAGTTCTGGAATAAGCCAATACAAACATTTTCTTTTATCCTACTATGTCCAACGCAAATGTTTTCCTAACCTATCTATCATACCTATTCAATTAGCAAATGGCGATCTCGACTCCGATGACAAGTTCTTAATTTGGCAAAATCCTAGTCCTGCTTCTATTTACCTTTCTAGATCTTTCTAGTCTAGATATCAGTTCGGGTTGTCATCCTTAGATGTGTGGATTCATTTCTTTGAATGCGTATTGCATTTTTCTTATAAGTTAGTTATTCGACAGTGGCAGGCTCGAGGTAAGGAAAATAAAGAAGTGGTGCAGACAACAAACAACATATTCAAGAGCTATTTCAAATAGAAATGGGTATTTTAGTTGATAAATCAAAACAGGATTGGAAGTACATTGATGGCAACACCGCGTGTAATTTTTTAAAGACCCTGCAACAGTGGAGTGGACGAAGAATGTATATCTCGATTTAAGTGATTTTATTAACAATATCTAGTAGTTACTCGATACAAATCAATGTTTTTAAAAATTTATGGTACAGCAAGAACATTTGTAACTCTCTAATTGTGGTACAGCATGCCAGTTTCTGTACATGATTTTAGTGTAAGGTTCAGAAATAATTTCATTCTTTAATATTATCAATTGAAGAGTTAGGTGAAGAAGCACAAGAGTCCTTTGTCCTCTGAAAATTTTCTAGAACTCAAACAATGGAAGATGTGTTTCACAATTTCCTCAGAACATCGGTTCGTTTAATTTCCAGTATGAAAAAATTCATTACAAACAAATAATACCCTTCAGAAGTTTTATAATAATAAAGCGCAAACGTTCTAAATGGGTAAAACATTGATTAAAAAGCGGTTCTTATATGAACGAATTACTACTCACAAGTCTCATAATTACAGAAATGATACACGGACGAAAATTCATATCTACGGAATTACTTAAATATGTTTCTTTTTTATTTAAAAAATAAGATACTACATCTACTCTTTAATTTTTACATTTACATATTATATGCAGTTAAATTTGAAGAGACCACGTTCTCATGTCAGTAAGTTTTTACATAAATAAGTGTTTGATAAAAGCTGCTTTTGCAGTCGTAATTCCCAAAGATTAAAATATTACTTTTAATCGCTTGGTATCTAACTCGGCAAACGACAAGAAATAACCCTTAAAATAAATGGATTCATTCAGGACATTCACAATGCAATGTTAACAATACACTATATTAACTAAAGCTAGAGAGTACTTTGATGTTCGATGTTATGCAGCGAGAATAGGAGTTGGTAGTTTCACTCCGCCCTGCCTGCTAGCTGATGGTTTTCGGTAGACTGCTTGACAGTTAACCTTTGTAGAAATTTGTAGCGTACGTACGGGCAATAACAGATTTGCCCGGTGCAATATCGATGAAAAGTTGTTGGATGCTAGAGATTCACCGTTCTTTTCGTCAACGTGACGACTTGACGACAGACTGTACTGTAGGAGGCGACAGGGGTACTAGGACGGTTTGTTCAGAATATTAGAAGTCATGGAACGTGATGTTTTCAAGCGGGAATACCTGACAGAATGATTTACTGGTTGTATAAGTATATAATAACCTGTTTCCTCTCGTTCTAACTCTTGGCCTGTATCCTACTCCTCAGCTCGTTATTACTCTTGGCCTGTACGTCACTCCTCAGTCCTCACATATACACGGTTTGCCTTGCGTGCGAGAAGGCAAACCGGCAGCTAAAATTTCGAGCACTGGCAATTCTTCGAGAATTCGGGTTGAGCCTTCTGGCCAATAAAACCCGTTACGGTTTTCAGGTCGGTTTGTTAATCGGAAGCCTGAAGCTTTTTCCGTTGAAAGTTCATCCTGCAGCTTGTAGGTTTTGTTTATCTTATTGAAAAGGTTCGAGAGACTGGAAATCTTAAAGTAAATCACGGTGAACTTGCTGGAAGGTCTAGGCTACCTAGCATGACACATATTGGACAACATAGATGAAGAAAATCCAACAACGAGCACTAGAAATATCTCAGAGCAAGTTGATGCATCTCAAATAACAGTATGGAGGATTTTAAATAGAAATTAACTTCATCTCTATCACATGCAACAAATTGAAGCGTTAATGCTATAAAACCATTCCCAAAGGCTGCGCTTTTGCAAGCGGCGCGTACAGGAAAGCGCTTGCAACAAAAATTTTACTAAATTTATTCTAATAACGGATGAATCCTAGACCCAAGAAAATACATGTCACTGTTGATGTCAAGAGGGGATATCAAAGTCATGTTGACTGTTTTCTTTAATTACCAGAGAGTTGTCTATAATGAATCCTCATTCATATTATCCTGATGTTGTCAAACGATTGCTTGAAGTTGATCGAAGGAAGAAACCTTGAAGTTTTGGCACACTAACGAATGGGTGTTACTTCCACTCATTTGCCACTAAATATTCGTGCCTTTTCCACAAAAAGTGACTAGTCCTATTCTAGATAAGCTTACGCTTAGCTTGCTGATCAGATATTATTAAAGTGTTTATTTGTGAAAACGCAGATACATAATATCAATGCCTTACAATGGTAATATTAGTTTTATTATTTTTTATATATGTATCTAGAATGATATCGGAAATACCCGGACATTTTCTCTTCCATGTTTATATAAATTTATTTCTATATATTTTGGTAAAATATAAAAGTCTAATTTTGGGAGCGACTTATGCAAGTCTTATATGAAATATAAATATAGTCATATTTTAGGTATAATATGGAGATCAGATAATATTAAAGAGCCTACGCTTATGCAATCATATTGCTGTTAAAACATTAAATAAGAATTAAAAAGTGTTTTCAATGATAATAAATTATAAATTTCAGTTCCGTCGGATCGCAAGTTTCTTTGACGCTCAGAATATAAGCAATAGATTGTTTATTTTTTATTGGCGGAGACTGATGATAGCTTAAAAACATTATGGTGCCTGTAAATGCTGCACCATCATTTATATTTTTTGGAGAACTAAAGATGCTAAATAAAGCAATAAGACATGGCATTTGACTTGCTAGTTATGAGTAGTTGTGAGTGGCATTTATAAATTTTGTATTACTATGAATTCAAAATTAAACTAGGTTTAGAGATATATATGTATATATATATATATATATATATATATATATATATATATATATATATATATATATATATATATATATATATATATATATATATATATATATATATATATATATATATATATATGTTAATTCGTAGGCTTCCGCGGGTGTTATATGTGGTTGTAAAATTTCTCCGGGTTCTTCTCCGCGATGAATCTGCATGGTCTTCAAAAGAACCATTTGTTTGACAACGTTTCGGTAAAATCTCATTTACCATCTTCAGGTCTTCTTACTTCTGCTTCGCGTTACTACGTTCGGCTTACTGGAAGATGTTTGTCCACTTGGTGAGTTATATACTGTGCTTTCGTTCCGGTGTGTGCTTTTCTTCGCATGGCTGCGCGTCACGGGTCTTGCGTTTAATGGTGCTGTGGGTTCTTGTGTTCTGCTTGGCCTACTCTCACCGTTGCGTGTCACTGGTTTATTGATCTTCTTGATTCCCAGGACAGGTTTCCAAGCTGTTGGTAATCTTTGGGTATCGTCACGTGTATTGAGATTTTGAGGATGTTTTTCAATTTCGATGGCTTCTCTAATTATTCTTTTTGCCTTATGCTCCATTCTTGCTAATACCTTGGTATTATCGAAATCAATCTCGTGGCCGGTGTCTTTTACATGTTGAGCTAATGACGAAGTTTTTTCATTTTTCTGAACAGCATTCCGATGTTCTTCTTTCCGGGTTTGGATTCTTCTGTTAGTTTGTCCAATGTACGTCTTCTCACAGCCTCCGCAAGGAACTTCATATACTCCTTGGTCTTCTAGAGGAATGTTTGTTTTGGCTGATGGTAGCATATTACCAATCTTCCTGTCCGTGTTGAAGACGGTTTCTATTTTGTATTTCTTTAAAACCCTGCTTATTTTGTCTGTAGTTCCCTTGACATATGGCAGGAGAGCTTTGCCTATTGGTTTATCTTCTTCCTTCTGTTCTTTGTTTCGCCTAGGTCTTAAAGCCCTCTTGATATTGTTGCCGGAGAAACCATTTTGTTGTAAGGCTAATTTAACGTTTTTAATTTCCTCTTCTTTGTGGTCGTCGTCAGAGAGTCGTTCTGACCTTGTCATTAGTGTTTTGATCACTGATTGTAGCTGCGATGGGTGGTGGTGAGATTCTGCATGTAGGTACCTATTCGTGTGTGTTGGTTTCCGATATACCGTATAGCTTAGACCTCCATCTTCTTTTTTCTTTATACATACATCGAGGAAAGGTAGCTGTTGGTTCTTTTCCAGTTCCATAGTGAACTTGATTTTTGGATGTCTGCTGTTCAGATGAATTAAGAACTCTCGTAATTTCTCCTCGCCATGTGTCCATATGACAAAGGTGTCATCGACATATCTCAGCCACATGGATGGTTTATATTCTGCTGTTTCTATTGCTTGTTCTTCTAATTCCTCCATGAACAGATTGGCTATGACTGGTGACAAAGGCGATCCCATGGGTGCTCCCTCTTTACTCTTACTTTGTCTACAAAAACCAAAAGTATAGGCAAATAGAGGGAGCACCCATGGGATCGCCTTTGTCACCAGTCATAGCCAATCTGTTCATGGAGGAATTAGAAGAACAAGCAATAGAAACAGCAGAATATAAACCATCCATGTGGCTGAGATATGTCGACGACACCTTTGTCATATGGACACATGGCGAGGAGAAATTACGAGAGTTCTTAATTCATCTGAACAGCAGACATCCAAAAATCAAGTTCACTATGGAACTGGAAAAGAACCAACAGCTACCTTTCCTCGATGTATGTATAAAGAAAAAAGAAGATGGAGGTCTAAGCTATACGGTATATCGGAAACCAACACACACAAATAGGTACCTACATGCAGAATCTCACCACCACCCATCGCAGCTACAATCAGTGATCAAAACACTAATGACAAGGTCAGAACGACTCTCTGACGACGACCACAAAGAAGAGGAAATTAAAAACGTTAAATTAGCCTTACAACAAAATGGTTTCTCCGGCAACAATATCAAGAGGGCTTTAAGACCTAGGCGAAACAAAGAACAGAAGGAAGAAGATAAACCAATAGGCAAAGCTCTCCTGCCATATGTCAAGGGAACTACAGACAAAATAAGCAGGGTTTTAAAGAAATACAAAATAGAAACCGTCTTCAACACGGACAGGAAGATTGGTAATATGCTACCATCAGCCAAAACAAACATTCCTCTAGAAGACCAAGGAGTATATGAAGTTCCTTGCGGAGGCTGTGAGAAGACGTACATTGGACAAACTAACAGAAGAATCCAAACCCGGAAAGAAGAACATCGGAATGCTGTTCAGAAAAATGAAAAAACTTCGTCATTAGCTCAACATGTAAAAGACACCGGCCACGAGATTGATTTCGATAATACCAAGGTATTAGCAAGAATGGAGCATAAGGCAAAAAGAATAATTAGAGAAGCCATCGAAATTGAAAAACATCCTCAAAATCTCAATACACGTGACGATACCCAAAGATTACCAACAGCTTGGAAACCTGTCCTGGGAATCAAGAAGATCAATAAACCAGTGACACGCAACGGTGAGAGTAGGCCAAGCAGAACACAAGAACCCACAGCACCATTAAACGCAAGACCCGTGACGCGCAGCCATGCGAAGAAAACCACACACCGGAACGAAAGCACAGTATATAACTCACCAAGTGGACAAACATCTTCCAGTAAGCCGAACGTAGTAACGCGAAGCAGAAGTAAGAAGACCTGAAGATGGTAAATGAGATTTTACCGAAACGTTGTCAAACAAATGGTTCTTTTGAAGACCATGCAGATTCATCGCGGAGAAGAACCCGGAGAAATTTTACAACCATATATATATATATATATATATATATATATATATATATATATATATATATATATATATATATATATATATATATATATATATATATATATATATATATATATATATATATATATATATATCTTCTGCGGTCATTTTGAGACTTATACTGGTATATACTTTTATATACCGGTATATATATACTATAAACTTATACTGGTCACTATGAGAAACTATAACATTGATATTCACAGAAGCTGTTCTGCTAAGCGTTAAAGCTTTTATATGTGTATTCTAGCAAGTACAAAATTAAAGCTTTAAATTGGCTTTCGTACCAATAAGAAATATAATACCTAGTTAAATTCTGTAGTAACACACATCGAATCTATAGTCCGCATCATATTAGTTAAAATTAATTACCAGGTTAATACATACATAACAAAGGCTGCAAATAGCATTTTACACGCGAGTTTAATTTTTCCATGAGCAATTCTGCACGAGCTACATTTACCTATATTTCTAAGCTTTGACCACAGCTTGAATAACAATAAGCTGTGCTTTGACATTGTCAACGTTATGAGAGTTTATATAGTTGGGGTTTTGTAGACTGTATACAAGGTGGGCGCGATGTAATGGGCCAAAATTCATGACTAGATTCACGACGTGAAAATATTGCGATTTAGATAAACTCACCTTAGTCCAAAAGTTGATACTTACAGAGATACAGGGTGTTTAATGCAAAATATTATTTTAGTTTTTTCTTATTTATTTCATAATAAATGCTCATATCAAGATGAAATTTTGGTGTTAGGGGTTTTCTGGGGCGAGAGATTGAATTATATCCATGGTTTGCTTGTAGCTCATAGAGAGCGCCACCTGCGCTAGGTCGAATGCGTTGAAAACGACAGAACTTTTTTATCTTTCAAAAATCTAATTCTCAGGTAGCAAATTCTGATTTTACAACTTCTTTTACACAAAAAGCTATACTTTTTGATAGTCGCTATCTTGCACCGTTCTCGTAAAATTTGCCATTGAAAATTCCAATGTATTTGCATTCAATTACAAATCGGCAAAAATTTTCAAGTAGGCTTATGTTAAAATCCAATTTTGACATTTTCCACTTATCTTAGTGCTGTCAGTAATATTACAGTATTATTCGTGCCTTATTAAAAGTATTCTTTACTTTATGATCTAAATCGTAGTGCGAGATAACATGCCACGCCATAATTTATTTTCAAATGGAGAAATGCGCGATATGGTTTGCGTTTGTGCGCAATCAGATTATGTTGGACGTCGAGCGCTTCGTCGGTATTCAGATTTGTATCCGAATAGAAGGCAACCAAATCGGAAACTATTTCAAGAACTTTTTAATAGACTTGGAGAAACTGGTAGTTTTCGTCCTAAAAGAGACAACGCAGGGCGTACTGTTACAGTTCACCGAGAAGAAGAAATTTTAGTAAGAGTGGCTGGAAATCCAGAAGTTAGCAGCAGGCAGGTAGCTAGAGAAACCGCCCCAAAAAAACCCTAACACCAAAATTTCATCTCGATGAGTATTTATTATGAAATAAATAAGAAAAAACTAAAATAATATTTTGCATTAAACACCCTGTATTTCTGTAAGTATCAACTTTTGGACTAAGGTGAGTTTGTCTAAATCGCAATATTTTCACGTCAGGAATCTAGTCATGAATTTTGGCCCATTACATCGCGACCACCCTGTATATGACTTCTTCATTTACTCCTCTTAGTTTAAAAATAGAGTATAGCTTCGTCTCTCTTGCACATATCTAGGGCCAGTCCATGGTTTATAAGGTCTATGCTTTAGCCAGATAATAATATGTTAATTTCAAGTAGTACACTTTGATCTAGAAGTATGTATTTGTTTAATCATGACAAAAACATTATTTATTATTAGAGAACAGAGAAGAAATATGGCGGCTCCCTGAAAATGCCCCCTTAAGCTATATTCACATTTATAATATTTCTTAACGTAGAAGAGGAAATATTCCGAAATTCTTCTGTCTTATTGGCTCTAACACAATCAGTTCATGTATCGACCAATAAGAAGTAAATACGTAAAGGTTCCGGCTTTTAAAATTGCATTTGTACAAGACTTTAGACTAGGCCTTGTTTATGTATTAATGTTTTGTGGCTTATAATGATAATTTTGTTAATATTCCCTGTTAAATAATAATTAGTGATTTACTTTACTATATAGTTCAATAACTTATTTACTTGTGTATGATATTAAATTTCTCTTGAATGTGTTTTAAATGAATTTGATTAATATCTGTTACTATAGTTCAAGTTGTGTTTGTTTTGTGTCTTTAAAGTATAGAAAACATATTCTGTGATTTTACTAATAATTTTCTTATCCTGCATGTACTAATAATTCACAAACTCAACGTCATATCAAATTAGTTTTTTTCTTGAATACATTAACAGCCACTGTAACACATACTATATATCTGATGCCTTCATCGATTATTTTAATGGTATAATATATTGAAAATTATGTTGTTATGAAAATTTGTTCTTGCCGTGATGTACGCAAGTTGAATTGATTTAGCAATACACAGTAAGATTTGTCAGAATGTTGAATTATGTCTTATCGTCATCGCCAACTATTTTATCAAATACCTATAAAGATTTGGTTATAAATTCTATCTAAGAATTTATGTGTTTAAACTTAAAATAAATAAATGACTATACATTTCTTGCATATTCAAACAAATATTATGGATATTTCATAAAAATTAAAGGGTCAAATTATGGCAACCAATTCCAATTTTATTATGGTATATATTACTTTCAGGAGATATTAAAATATATTTTTATATTTTAGTTAACTTTAACTTTCTTTTCTCCGGAACCCCAAGTATTTATCAGATTTATAAAATATAAAGTTTATATGAAAAAGATATTTTTCAAAAACCTAGCATTCTGTATCAATTGATCAAAACAAATATGGTTTTCGACTAACATCCATAAAAATGTATGTAATACGTTTTAAAATCGTACAGTAATTATTTTCAACGATTTTAGATTTGTATCTACCTCCATATGTGTATGTATGTAGATACAAAAGAAGAAGTCATCAAGTATTGATAGTATACATTCTATTTTGCTACTCACCTGATTAAAACGTAGCATTTTTAATAAAAATATAAATATATTTAAATAAAAAGATAGTTAAAACATATAATTTATTTTCTAATGAAAAGCAATATTTATGTACAGGTTATTTTAAAGTTAATAAAACCATAATTAATTAATTAAGTTCATAAAATATTTATATTTACTAGGTTTTTAATTACGTTTGAATTTACTTGAAAAAAAAACTCAAACTCAAACCAAAAATCAAACCAAATACAAAAAATATATCTGAAAAAGAAAATGATTTAGCTAATTAGGTAAACGCTTTTGACAAATGGCTTCAAGTAGGTACCTACTCAAATTAGTTTTTTTTAAGTTCACATTGACTTAGTTTTAAATTATAACGATAGTGTGGATTCTTCATCAAAAATTCAAAGCAATGCTTCACAATTATTGATATATTTCGAAATTTGGTTAACAAGTAACGTTGCGCGCTCACTCTCTGTCACTTTATTTTAATTACCTAGCATTTTTAACGGCAGACAACTCCTATATGCGGCTTTTTTATAGGCAGACATGTTACATCACGTATAGAGAAAAATTAGCTGTGGCACAATTGAAATGAATATAAGCCATGAACGTAAAAATGTAACAAAATTATAGGTACCGGGTGTCCAGCGTAACGCTCTCACTCGATTTGTGTTTTTAATGTCATAGTTACAAAAAAATATCAAATAAAAAAACTGTGTCATTTTTATAGATGACTTGACGTGTCTTAGAAAAAAAAAACATAGATCATCGAATTAAAACAATTATTCACCGAAGTTCAATTTTTTTAAATGTATACATTTTCCTTTATATCTCAGTAACCACTGGGACATATATATATGTATATCATATGGATGTAACCAGAATTGTATGCTTTTTCAGAATCTACAAAAATACATAGGATGTTGCATAAAAAAAATTGACCGTCGGTAAATAATTATTTTAATTCGATGTCCTATTGTTTTTTCTAAGACACGTCGAATCGTCTATAAAAATTACGCAATTTTTGAATTTGACATTTTTTTGTAATTATGACATTAAAGCTACAAATCGGGTAAGAGCGTTACGCTGGACACCCGGTATCTGTTTACACCTGGGTGCGGAGAGATTACGGCTAAGTGATCAATAGCAACTGTGCCTTTTCAGTTCTTAAATACATTGCCGTGAAGTAGAATATGCTTCATTTCCATAGGACGTAAACGAAATGTTTCACGAAAAGCCAATTAATAATATTTTAATTAATAATAATCGCGGACACTTTTTAATTGGCACCTCATGAGAAATGGGTTCCTCCATTTATAAAAATACATCAAAATTAAATCTCGGTTAACTACATTATGAATGTACTAATTTTGCAGCCGGATCCCGTACTATTATCTTAATTCACATATTAAAGTTTTGTTTCATGGAAATTTAACATCCTATATTTAATATAAATTTTTTAAAACATTATATTTTATATCTCAAAATGCACCTTAAACATATTTTTAAAAAATGTCACTTTGAGGAATCCCCTAAACGAACCCTTACGTGTCTGAAAGTTTCCTAAAATACACGATTTAATTTTCAACTTGTGTGGGAAGTCAATTTGATTCCCCAAACTGTCCGCGCAGGATATATTTATATATATAGATATATATCCTCTGCGGTCATTTTGAGACTTATACTGGTATATAGTTTTATATACCGGTATATATATACTTTAAACTTATACTGGTCACTATGAGAAACTATAACATTGATATTCACAGAACCTGTTCTACTAAGCGTTAAAGCTTTTATGTGTATTCTAGCAAGTACAAAATTCTTTCGTACCCTCTTCAACGCAACAATAAGAAATATAATACCTAGTTAAATTTATCTGTAGTAACACACTATTGAATCTATATCATATCATATATCATATCTGCATCATATTAGTTAAAATTAATTACCAGGTTAATACATACATAACAAGGGCTGCAAATAGCATTTTACACGCGAGTTTAATTTATCCATGAGCAATTCTGCACGAGCTACATTCTAAGCTTTGACCACAACGTAAATAACAATAAGCTGTGCTTTGACATTGTCAACGTTATGACAGTTTATATAGTTGGGGTTTTGTAGACTGCGTTAATAAACGGACAATCGCTGTTCGAATCCTGATAAAACTTTGTCAAACTTGAATCGGGTCGTCGTTATTCCATATTGAAAGTTTCATCAATATTTTTTTTTAATTTCATGAATCTTGACAGTTTTCAGCAGGGTCGTAGCCAACATTTTTTTTCGGGGGGTGTTTACTGTAGAATTCTTTTTCAGGAAAACTGACAAGATAAATATTCGAAAACTCTAACAATGGTACTGGTTTCCAAAAAAAAAGGAACAGCAACTCTGATTTAATTTTTTTTTATAACAAATAATAATATAATAATATATTGTAATGATTGTTATTTATGGTACAAAATACAATAAGACATGGCAATCTTACAAATCTAAATAATTCATTTTAAAATCAAACAGTAGGTGGTGATAGGTGGATTAGTACAGGAACACAAAATATAATCTATATTACAAAATCGGACAGCCTTGATTTATTAGAAAATATTTCTAAAACACGTTGATTATCGTAATGTTCCTGTGAATACTCATAAGTGCTGTTCTGTTGAATTCCATAGGTAATTTTTTAATCTCCTTAGTGATGAAAAGGATCGTTCTGGGTGTAGCTGTAGTTACTGGTAGAGTCGCTAAGACTTTAATGAGAAAGAATACACTTAGAAATATTTCTTATATTTAAAATATATTTTATAAATGAGAATCTTAATACTATCATAGATAAAAATACCTACTAGGCTTGTTTTTGCAGTTGAAAACTGTCGGAAATATTCGACCAGTTAAGTTGAGAACGCGTTACCATTGAATTTGACGCAATAAATAGTTGGAAGGACATTTCTGATAGTTTTCAACTGGTACTAAAACAAACCTACTAAGTAATAATAAAGTCACTAGTGACTACTAAAATACAAATTACAGCGCTCCAAGCGTCGGCCGAAAAATATTGTTTTAAACGGGACTTTCTCGGGATATGTGTTAAAATATCTTCATTAGTAACGGCAATTATTAATTAATAATTCTTTATCTAACTTGAGAACATCGTTGGCGGTACTCTCCTTATTTAGTGACTCTACTGTAAATAAGATTACAGCGCTAAAGTGTGTAGCACAAAATATCAGCTCCCCCATATATTCTTTATTTGCTTTTGTAACATTTTTTACTGTTTTAGAAAGGTATTTTAAGCTAATATATATCAAATCTCCTACAATTCCTATCAATGAAGTCATATGTACGTTAACAAATCCATGCACGATCCATAATATAACCAAATTATATGGTTTAAATGATTTTTATATTTAAATTTGTTTAATATCATAGTGACAATCCTGCGACTTACTAAAAAATCTCAAAATCCCACTATAAAAAATGACAAATGACACACAATTAACTTTAAGATTTATAAACAGCCATATTAGAAAATATAATCAGTTGAGTAGTTTGAATTATTACCTATCAATTTTTTTTATCAGTGTAGTGTAAATTACACTACGCTGAAAATCAGCTGTTCAGCGCAGTGCAGAAGTGGTGCAAGAACCAAAGGAATAACGAAGTGTGGGATGGTGTAGCCAGAGCATAACCATGCGTGTGCAGTAATAAGACTAGGATATGTATTCTAAATTTGAAAAATATTTCCTAACAATTATTAATTATGGACGTCAGAGATGTTTTTTGTGTTGATGACTAGACAATAGATTAGTAGATCTTCATTCAAGCTCGGCTAGCTCGAGTAATAGTGGTGATGAAGCAGAAATATTAATTAGTTCTTTATTTAAAAGAAAAACGAAATTCAATTAAACAATATGTAGAAGAAATTGTACCTAAATATTGTGATAGAGTTTTTAAAATACTTTAGGATAAATAACACTATTTGAACATATTATTTATTTTCGATTATTGTTTAAAATTTACGTTTCTTTACACAACACATGTTTGTATTAGAACAAAATTTTTGATTTAATGTTATACGTTATTTGAAGCTCATTCTCAATAAAAAAATTCAAATTGTCGTAGATCTTAATAATTGTAGGAAATATGGCATCGTTACTTTCCTACGATGAATAGAGCATTTACATTAACTCAGTGTTATTAAATTCCGATAGGGGCGCTAGCGTCAAAGTTAGGTATTAATATTAATGTTCTATGATCTAGTTTACGAGCCTATGGTTCGATAATTTTTGATTTGAATTCGTGTATGACAAATAGTGATTGTATATTTAATTTGCATACGTATTATCAAAATAAAACTTGTACAAGTACAAAAAGTATTAAAATCTTATTTATGTTAACCTCACATAATTTTGTTTATTTCCATTCTACATTAGCAATTTGGAAAGAGATGTAATAAAACGATATTTAACACAGAAATTGTTAAGGTTGGAGTGTCTAAAGAATTTCTTGGTAATTTTTAATTTAAAACTCTTTGTTTTTTAAAGAATTGAAATTTTATAAATCACGAATCGATAGAAAAATGGTTAGTTTTCGCTCAAATTGCAAAAATGTTGCATGTAATATGCTCAGTAAATAAAAAAGTACATTAAATGCCCAGTTTCTGAAAAAATACGAATAATATACATAAAAATCAGTATTTTAAATAATGTACATGTGACATATATAAATAATAAACATATGCAGCTTTTATTTGGTATTTTTATGACAGTGCAAGTACAAATACAGAACAAGTTGAAAACCCTGTTAGGTGTTTTAAATGGTTTTCATTTAAACATTTGAGTGATATTAGTTGTGCCCTTTTGTAACTAAAAACATTTTGAATCGCCATATCGTAAAATAACTTGTTACTACTAGATGCACTTGTAGGATTACCGTCGTTATTATCATTCAAGTAATTTTCGTATTATCACATTTAACTCGTGTCACATTTCTACTTTTTTCCATCTGCAAGTTTGCCTACATTTTCATCCTGTTTTCGCCTTTTCATGTACCTTTTCATGCGTTCATTAATTTTTACAGTATTGGTATCGTATTTTCGTGTACGGGTAAATATAATGTTGAAACAGCTGTTTTTTGAGAATTTTCCAGTTCTAAAAATGAGAATGAAACTTTATCAAATAATGACAAATATACACTGAAAATAGATCATGTATGCTTGTACTTACCCATACTAGTAATAGTATAACAATCTATGTAAAATCTTTTCAGCAGATCTTTGTGTACTGGGTTAGTTTCTTGCTGGCATCAATTGCTATTAACCATTTTTTTCAGCATTATTAGGGAACTTGCAAAACATGAACTCTTTATTTTTATTATGTGAGCGGACGAAATTGTGGACAGTGACTAATCGCTAGCTTGTGGACAAGCGCGACGGGCGAAGTGTGCGGGGAGCAACATTTCATAGGCGTACTAAATTTTAATGCGATCAGATATAAAAAATATACAAAAATGACAAAAATAATTGCATTACATGACATACATTATTTTTAGAGTAGAAACAGTAATATAACAGTTTTTACCAATTTCAAGGCGCTAGATAATAAAAATAATAACAATTATTTCAAAATTTAAAGTTTTTATCTTATATTTTCAATTGCCCAAGGTCGAAAATAATAGAAAGTGACTAATTCACAACACAGATATGAGTACGGAAAATACGGGTAGTATGATTACCTAAGCGTGCCACTTGAGAAGAGTTAAAGCACACAAAATTATCAAAAATAATTTGACGTCGCGTCGGCTGAACCTAGCACATTAACAATTTACTTTAAATGTCATGTCATCCTCTCTACAAATTAGAATGCCGTCCTTATGGACGGCGATTGCCCACTACCACCCACTTACACCTACCTGATGCGCACTTCGCAAATATCGCACTTAAGCCGTGTCCTCATGGACGTGAAATTCACGGATTTTTGCACGAATTTGCAACTTCTGTTTTAATTATTTATGGCGGGAAAATCTCAACTTTTGACAATTGCAATTTGCGAAACTGTCAAACACTACAAATATTATTGCCCCTTTCATTATTGTGTGGTGTTAATAAATTTGTTTTGAGCTTCTGATAATCTACCATGGCAGTTTCACGATGAAAATGATAGAAAATGTTATAGGTAGTTGACAAAATTTGTTCTTCCACCATTAAATAAATCGTGCAAATATTTGCGAATTCCGCATTCAAAAGGACAAAAGGCTTTAGAATACATACACACTATTTACTATTGGTTACTAGCACTGTCACTATAACATTAACACTTATTATAATCATATCGTACCGCTTTCCGTATGACATTCATACGTCCATGTTTCGTCAAAATTTAGTAATTCTTCGATCCAGATTCTTATTTTTTAATATTTATTCTAAATAGTTTCCTCGCCATATCACTATTTCGTCCTTTCTATCAGTATACTCTTTTCGATTTCATTTATACGGACTAAGTTTCATCTTGTAAAATATAGCAATAGATTTTTTTTTGGAAAACTCATTTTAAAAATACAATCTTTCTTCCGCGAGTTTCCATCACTTTCCGTTTCACAGTTGAACTTCTTTACCACTTTTTTATTTGCACACATGCTATTCACGTACAATTTTGTTAAAGAAATATATATTTCAACATCACTTACACTCATGTTTTGACCTCGCGCACTAAACTCTTCATACGAGTCATCATCCGATATTCCTCATTTCGATCAAATCACTAACAAAATTAATTACATTCATAATTAAATTAACTAAAAGATATACCCGAAATTTTGCCCGCCCGAACGATATACCCGCCCATGATAGCCTTGGAAATGAAGCAGTTGGATCCGACAATTCGTCGCAGCCAATAAAATGCCAAAATCGCATACGTACTAACTGCAGCGCATGCGTACTAACTGAGTGCATGCGTAGCAGAAGTTGTGTAATCGGGTATGCTCTCAGAGATATGCGGCACACGATTTTGTAGGAAAAATATAAGGGCTGCATGTATATTTCTTTGTGTTGACTGCTATAAATTGTGAGCAGGTTTATAAAATGTTATAGTCAGTCTCTACAATTTTGGAAGTCTGGTATAGCAACAGATAAACACTGCGTTACACAACAGTAATATACCTAACATTGATCGCAGCGCCGCCTACATGTAAATGCTCTATTAAATAATTTAGTACAAATATCTATAATATGTGGTGTAAAACTATATTAATTTGAAGGAAGTTTTGTGCAGAAATCATAGATGGCGCCACCAACAACTCTGTTCCTATGAGTTTCGCTTATAGTCTATGGTTTCACCCCCCTGGAAAATTCCCGTTTTCCTTAAGCTATAGCTATATTCACATTTATAATATTTCTTAACGTAGAAGAGGAAATATTCCGAAATTCTTATTGGCTCTAACACAATCAGTTCATGTATCGACCAATAAGAAGTAAATACGTAAAGGTTCCGGCTTTTAAAAATTGCATTTGTACAAGACTTTAGATTAGACCTTGTTTATGTATTAATGTTTTGTGGCTTATAATGATAATTTTGTTAATATTCCCTGTTAAATAATACGTGATGTACGCATGTTGAATTGGCGATTTAGCAATACACAGTAAGATTTGTCAGAATGTTGAATTATGTATTATCGTCATCGCCAACTAGTTTGTCAAATATAAAGATTTGGTTATAAATTCTATCAAAGAATTTATGTGTTTAAACTTAAAATAAATACATGACTATAAATTTCTTGCATATTCAAACAAATATTATGGATAGGTATTACATACAAATTAAAGGGCCAAATTATGGCAACCAATTCCAATTTTATTATGGTATATATTACTTTCAGGAGATATTACAATATATTTTTATATTTTAGTTAACTTTAACTTTCTTTTCTCCGGAACCCCAAGTATTTATCAGATCTTTAAAATATAAAGTTTACCTATATGAAAAAGTTATTTTTCAAAAACCTAGCATTCTGTATCAATTGATCAACTTTCGAATCAGATTTCTTCGTGCCTTACGTTTCTATCGGAATTACTCCAGTCCTTGATTGCTCGTAACCAAATATGTAACAAAATAACAAACATGGTTTTCGACTAACATCCATAAAAATGTTTGTAATACATTTTAAAATCGTACAGTAATTATTTTCAACGATTTTAGATTTGTATCTACCTCCATATGTCTATATACTCGTATGTAGATACAAAAGAAGAAGTCATCAAGTATTGATAACTACATAGTACACATTCTATTTTGCTACTCACCTGATTAAAACGTAACATTTTTAATAAAAATGTAAAAATATTTAAATAAAAAGATAGTCAAAACATACAATTTATTTTCTAATGAAAAGCAATATTTATGTACCGGTTATTTTAAAGTTAATAAAACCATATTTAATTAATTACATAAAATATTTATATTTACTAGGTTTTTAATTACGTTTGAATTTACTTAAAATTAAAAAAAAACTCAAACCCAAACCAAAAACCAAACCAAACACAAAAAATATATCTGAAAAAGAAAATGATTTAGCTAATTAGGTAAATGCTTTTGACAAATGACTTCAAGTAGGTACCTACTCAAATTAGTTTTTTTTAAGTTCACATTGACTTAGTTAAATTATAACGATAGTGTGGATTCTTCATCAAAAATTCAAAGCAATGCTTCACAATTATTGATATATTTCGAAATTTGCTTAACAAGTAACGTTGCGCGCTCACTCTCTGTCACTTTATTTTAATTACCTAGCATTTTTAACGGCAGACAACTCCTATTTGCGGCTTTTTTATAGGCAGACATGTTACATCACGTGTAGGAAAAAATTAGCTTTAATGTGGCACAATTGAAATGAATATAAGCCATGAACGTAAAAATTTAACAAAATTATACCTGTTTACACCTGGGTGCGGAGCGATTACGGCTAAGTGATCAATAGTAACTGTGTCTTTTCAGTTCTTAAATACATTGCCGTGAAGTAGAATATGCTTTATTTCCATAGGACGTAAACGAAATGTTACGAAAAGCCAATTAATAATATTTTAATTAATAATAATCGCGGGCTTTTTAATTGGCACCTCATGAGAAATGGGTTCCTCCATTTATAAAAATACATCAAAATTAAATCTCGGTTAACTACATTATGAATGTACTAATTTTGTAGCCGGATCCCGTACTATTATCTTAATTCACATATTAAATTAAAGTTTTGTTTCATGGAAATTTAACATCCTATATTTAATATAAATTTTTTTATCTCAAAATGCACCTTAAACATATTTTTAAAAAATGTCACTTTGAGGAATCCCCTAAACGAACCCTTACGTGTCTGAAAGTTTCCTAAAATACACGATTTAATTTTCAACTTGTGTGGGAAGTTTGAGGAATTCCTCAAAGTGACCAAGAGTTCCTCAAAGTTACCTCAAGAAGTCAATTTGGTTCCCCAAACTATCCGCGCAGGATATATATATATATATATATATATATATATATATATATATATATATATATATATATATATATATATATATATATATATATATATATATATATATATATATATATATATATATATATATATATAAACTTACCAATAGTATCGTCTATTACAAACCCACGTATTTGTTTCTATTTTAATAAATAGTATCCAATTTACTTAAAATATTTATAATTACACAGTACGAAATTTTTTTATTTATTTTAATAAACTTTTTCTGTTAGATAAATTAGGAAAATATTTCATTTACTTTTTAATATCTTAGATATAAAAATTACATTGGAGAAAAACACATTTCACTGATGCATTGACACAAATATAATATAATAAGTTGTGTTACGTATTGTACAGTCCACAATATTTATAGTAAACCAAAACAAAAAATATTTTTATTACAGTAAAAATTTGTAGGCATATTTTCCGTAAAAAATCCTAACAATTTGTTTGTAATTTATGCACAAAAAAATATCTACCTACCTACTTTCATAAAATAAAAATATATGACAAAAAAACATCCAAGTTATAAATCATTAAATTCAGTTAATAAATAACAAAGTTAGAGGAGTGGCTAATCCTTAAGCACAACATCCTGTTCATTTATTTTACAAACAAATTACCAAAAAATAAATTGCTCGAATTGTGTGCATAATTACATTTACCCGGCTTCTATCACCAACAAAAACAAATACCGCCACCAAAACGCGATGTAAAATATGAATTAATAATTAGAACTTGCGTTATCATAAATGTCTTTTTAATAACTTATTTCCACATTTATGCTGGCAGTATCAAATGGAACATATCAAAATATGAAGACAAAAACTAGTCATAGATTATAACATATTGTTTAGTGTTGTAAAAAGCGCTGCTAGGCTGAAACTGTAACAGAATAAAGAAATACATTTAAAAGAAAGTGTTTATATGTATTATTATGAAAATATCGAACTAATGTAACATAAATGGAAAAGGCCAACACTAATTTATTTATACTTAATTGAAAACACACACCACAACCATTTGTTTGACAACGTTTCGGTAAAATCTCATTTACCATCCGTTTACCGAAACGTTGTCAAACAAATGGTTCTTTTGAAGACCATGCAGATTCATCGCGGAAAGGAACCCGAAGAAATTTTACAACCACATATAACACCCGCGGAAGCCTATGAACTAACTATATATATATACAGGGTGATTTATAACTTACCTAAAAAAAATTGGGAATAGATGCGTCATGAAAAAAAATTTGTAAGATCCTTATAAATTCCGAGACAAAAATTATTGTTCTAGTAGCTTCAACCTTTACATCGTGGGGCCACTGTAGTTCTAGTCAGGCGACTTTAAATATCCGATTACTTCTCGTATTACATTTATTGTGATGCAAGCATTTTACATTAGTTTTTCAAATATCAAAAATGGCTTACGTATAGCAACTCGCAGTTGATGAGTATCGTTTTAATTTATGGTGAAGAGAAAATGGTTCTCAGTAAACATGTGCAAAACGCAACTACATTTACAATAGTGTGTAGTGAGTGTAAGTGTAGTGCAAAAGCAGACGTGACGCGGGAAATCTGAATATTTAAAAAATGAAGTATTTAGCACCGAAGTGGACAGTTGACGATTTACGCAAACGTATCATAGCTGCTGCCAATAACTTACAAGTTCAAAACAGACAAGAAGCAAAAACATTTGTGTTAGTCTGTAAAAAATTGGGTAAGACGGGCCCAGAATGTTACATCAGGTATGTCAAACTATTTTACTAATTAAAACCACAAATTAATTCTATTAATAATGAATAACAATAGTGGCAAAAGCAGTTGAATTTGCTGCATGAAAATAGGTGTTGTAAAATGTAATTTATTTCTTTGCTTGGGAATTTCTTCAAATTGGGAATTTCAATTTTTTGTCCGGTAGTCGATTATATGCGTTATCGTTATCAGGTTTTACAGTGAACTAGTTTCCAGTGCCATGTGGAAGTGTATTTTTAAATCATTTTTGAACTGTTCTTTTTTCGAGTTTATTTTTACAAAACTGTATTTGTACGTAAGTCCCTTGTACATTCAAAATTTTTTTTTAGATAAGTTCTGAATCACTTCAAAAGAACCATTTGTTTGACAACGTTTCGGTAAAATTTCATTTACCATCTTCAGGTCTTCTTACTTCTGCTTCGCGTTACTACGTTCGGCTTATTTTAAATCGATAAGCCTGGATGAACCAAACGATTAAAGCGAGTGAATTTCGAGATATGTTTTAAAACATTATTTCATTCATTAAACATATCTGACTTATGTTGAAGAAACTTCAGCTAAAGGTAAATATAATTAATTATAGGCAAAATTTCTTCGAATTAGAATACAAACAAATCTGTCAAGCAGAATTGCTATATAACACTGATTAAACTTATAATGTTACTTGTATAAGAAAACATCTGTCTACCGATAAATTAGAAAAAAAAAATTAATATAATCTAACAGCTACAATAAAAATATTTTTGAAACCATTCAATTGAACAAAAAAGCAGATATGTTGTATTCTACACAGTATAACCAGTAAAAGTAAAAAACACTGACAAAGAAATTTTAAATGTTTTAGTCTTTTCCTCCCTCTCTCTCTCTGACTCTCTCTCTATTTCTCTCTCTCTGTACAGGATAGGTACTCAAAATCGTACATAAAATTGTTTACATTTATTATTAATATATTACATTACAAATTAAACGTACTAAATTTTAAGTAGTGTCATAATTTCGATGTTTGACAAGAACTTGTGCATCAATTTAGCTAATTTTCGATTTAAGTAATTATATCATTAGCCCACATCTTATCAACATAATGAAAACATTATAACAATAATTGTTTTTTTTTTCTAATCCTGTACCCTGTATTTCGGGTACTTGGGTCACTTTTAGTACAAAATCCCGCAGTTATAGCATGGACTTAAAACATCTTATATATTTCTGCCAAGTAGAGTATTGCCTTTCCTATTTTGATAGTTTCCATATAATTTTAGAGTTATTTTATATTTACGCCAACATAAACAACTATTTAACATGTTTTTCTTCTTCGATGATGTTATAGTTTTGTAAAGTTGTAACAAAACTTATATCTATCGAACGACAGATCTGCGACAATCCAAAACATACATATAATATATACAAATAAATTATATAAAATAATATTAGGGTTATAATTTTAATATTAAATTTTAGTATATTTGGTAACGTGCCAATTTATATCACTAGAATATATTTGACTTAACTGTTAAATGGACTGACTGTCCATTTGCCCATCCTCATTATGTAAATAGAGTGATCCAAATTTATTAAATAATCATTTCTCGAATGACACCCTGCAGTGAAATAAATATATTAACTTTAATAAATATTCCATTTATAACGGGTAAATATTATATAATAACTGGAGTATATTATTTCATTACGTCGGTATACAAAAATAAAATTTTCCAGTATGCATTCTTCTCAAGTAGAACGCAACTTTACAGCATTACAAATATTTTTGCAATAATTCACTTTCCCAGATATCTGCTCACATATAAACATATATAAGGTGTCGCCAATACAACTGCCGATACTAAGGGGGCTTGTACATCTGACCAAAAGCAACAAAAATTTGTTTCGACATTTTTTTTTAAAACGAATAGTTTTTCTACAAATACTTTTCAAAAATAAAAATACAACTGCAATAAAATACAAAACTGTAGGAAACAAACACATGACATGGTATGTTAGGTCATTTTTTCTGTATTTTATTATATATCATTTTAACATATTAAACACGTTCAGTAAATACTATATATATATATATAAAATTTTGACGACGTACTCAGGAAGGCCTAAAAGACAATACAAAAATATTTCGGGACTGGAGGACTCCGAAGAAAATGCAAAACCCTCTTTCTCCGGAAAATAGGCGCCTATGATGAGCATCGACCGAGGTGGCTTATATCTGTCAACTACCATGGGGTCGTTTTTTTGCAGTATTTTTAGTTGTAGAAACGACGAAAATGAATATTAATTATATGTAATACCTGATAGGTAACAGTTAATCCGGCTAGCTGCAGCATTTGCGTTTTTCATTCCAAACTGTCAAAACAGCATTATCATTAAAGGTGCCTCAGGATTACCCACTAAAACACACACTTTGCGTAGTACAGTTAAATAAAATTCTCATTTATTCTAAGAAAATCGAACGAACGTAATATAAATAGATAATAGAAAACTTTGAATGCACCCACGGCAGTCGTTAATTATAAAATCTTGTCTGATAACCAAAAAAAAAACTGCGAATTTTATTATAGAAAATTATCTGTACCCGATAAAAATGTCTTTATTTAATTACCACAAAACGTCTAGAATTCAAAAAATATACACTAAAAACTGAAGAAAAAACAAAAATCACAATCGTAAACACATAGGGTTTCAATACAGTCTCAATTACAATATATTATTGCTGGCTACCTAATTCTCTAAAAATCAAACGTGAGCTGGCGGCTGACGAGCCGTTAGAGTTGGCGATAAATTAGAGTTTAATATGGTTTCGATAAAAATTGTTTTCGGTTTACATACGTTTGGAAATTTTTTAAAGGGCGATTCCGTTAATTCTTTTTCTTTTTCTCTATCCCCTTTTAAAATATTTGTACTTAGTTATAGTTCACCCTGTATAATGAAATTAATACTTTATGAGTAAAAAAACAAAGAATACAAACACCGAAATCTGTAAAAGTTACACATAGCATTTATTATATTGTCACGGATTTCCCAATCCGAATTTTACTCTTACCAGAAAAACAATCCGTTAATTAATGACTTATCTTTATTAACTACTCAGTACACTACTCAACACTAATTACAACTCAACTAAACACTTATTTAATTAATCGCTATCTAAATTTTATGAAATTTTATTTTATACTTGATAATAAAATTATTAAATTATTATTTTTACGCTATGTAATATTATTTATTATTTCCAAATTTATATCCAGGATATTCATATTAACAATTCTTTATATTTTTTTATAAATCTACACTAATAATTATTAATTTTATTTAACTTTAAGTTCGGTCAGTATTACTTTCATGTGATTTTCTACATGCATATTTCAAATTGTTACAATACATACCATGTCTTGAACGTAAGCTTCACTTATATTTTTGTTTTCAATACAGTTAACTTTCAGTCACTGCAGAAATTGGTCTTATTCTTTTTTATATTTTGGTTCCGACTTTGTTGATAGTAGTGTGACACGAGATTTCTCAGCCTATTGCAACAAATCGCCTGAAATCTCACTTTTTCTTCAGGTTTCCATTCATTTTCACAATAAATTTGATAAACTTTTATTTACAAATTTGTATCATGGAAAATAAAGAATTAGATAAAAATTAAATCACCGAAGCAGAAGTGCCAAAAGACCCCCAAGGCGAGAAGAAGAGGAGTTATTACGACAAAATAAATAATAAATGAACACTAATGAATTATTGCATTCCCGGCAAGTCGACGGCAAAACCACACAGGCCTGTTCCCCTTTTTTGCGACTTCAATCCGATGCTTAATTGTCGCAATCGGAGAGTGTGTCACGTGCAAGGCGCCCAAGCCGGGCGGAATATTTCGAGACATTCAAAGCATTCCGCTCCTGTTCAGCCGCTAAGTAGAATCTCAGGACTTTCGAAGTCGGACGACAAGCGCTTGATTGACCCGCGACAGGCTCCTTAACTGCTCGGGGCACTTGGCGCCCTAAATAAATGTCGCAGTCGGCACTTGTTAAAAGAAAAACTACGACCTCCCGGATTACCGCGAAAGTGCGTGAGAACGAAAACGTGTTTTCTAAACTTGACACCCTTCCAGTTTATGTTATAGGTCTATTAGTGGAATTTTAATTCGTTTGCACTTGTTTGTTAATGTTTAGGTCGGCTTAGTTGCGTTGTAACTCACGTATTTTACAAGTAACGGCTTTGTGATTAATACCAACTTTTAGCCGTTCGACAATAATTGTAGACAGCAAAAAAGGCAAATTTATTTTCAATCTATTTGATTTTATTTTCACAAAAATATGTCTCTCAACAGATAAATCTAATTATCCGATAATAGAGTGACATAAATAAACAGTACAGCTTATACATATAGAACATAATACAGGTTGAATACACAATACAATTCAATATTTATATGACAAAAATTAAATAAATCAGTGTATCCCCAAATAATATTACTGGATCTCATACATCTTATAACATACATACAAAAATATTGTCTGTTCCTAATATTATCGTACGGTCTACAGTTAATGTTGAAACAGTTTATATAATATGAAGAGTCGAATAAATGTAAACAAAATAAACATCAGCAAAACGTTTCCTGAACCTCAACCGATCTAATTAAAAAAGAGAGATTATCGTAATAATATAGTAGATAATTCCAATTTCTATAAAATTTATAATTAATATGGCGGCTCCGTATACGATCTCTGAGGAACTCCCAATGTTACATTAACTGAATTTAATTTAAAATCATTTAGGGTCCTATATTGAGATTTGCTCGATTAATAACTGAAAATATTGACATTTCTGAGCTTATCTGTGAGACTATCCTTCCTGTATTGACACATCTTAAATAAAATATTTGTTAAAACAGATCACATTTTATAAAAACCATGTTTAGAGAATGGTGAGATTTTTTACTATAAAGAAGAATTCAACGGAAATAATAGCCTCAACGACTTTACCAAAATGATATAGAGGGAAATGGGTCTATAAGATTTAGCAACCAATATGCACAGGAGTTGAGTGTAATAATCATAAGAAGTAGTTTTGTATTACAATTTCAGCCAGTAATGTCATGAAAATGAACTTTTGATTATGGTAAACACAATTATTTTTAGAGATTGATTAAAATAAAATTAATATATTTTAGGAGAGACCTATGACAAAATAGGTAGGTACTTTAAATGTGTATTTGCCTTTGTCCAGTCACAGTCATTTATAATGTGGTTATGCTATAAGCAAATTCAACAGTAACAATAAGTATTAAATGAATCAAATCTATTTTATCTTTAAGCTAAGTTTATATCACTGTTTTTGTCATCTACCTTTATACATGTGTACCCAATTGGTCAATTTCTCGATTGCATAAAAAATTAATAAATATAAAAGGAGTTATAGTCTGTTTGGAAATGAAAGAGAGTAATAAAACGAGATAAGAACCGGCTATGGGCGTGGTAATATTTCGTTTCAGGTAATTATCGAGTAACACTAATGCTAACAGATAATGGGTGTACATTAGTATATTTTACTGGATACATTATAGGGCAGGAGCCAGTATATTGTGACAGACTAATCCAGTCTTAGAGCTGAATATACGAAGACGTGCTAGTGCAGTAGAGTAAAATTCGACTTGTGTTTAGTGACTATTATGCCAGTAGATTTAATACTGTTTGGGTAAAATGTCGAGCTTATTAGATTACGTACCTGCTAAACGCGTGAAAAGATGTGCGCTGTCTCAGAATGAGAAGATTATTATATTAAATGTATGTAATGCATTGAAACACCAAAATCCTACCAACAGTGTTGACGACATCGTGGAAAAGTCATCCAAAATGACAGGGATTGGAAAATCGACTATTTACAGACTTTTAATGGAAATAAAAAATGAACAAGATACTGTAAACCCCCAAAATCATCTACAGGGAGGACAAAAGTCGTTATAGATGATTTCTTCAAAAATGTCATTCGCAGAAAAGTACACTCATTTTATTTTAAAAAAGAAATACTAACGCTAAACAAAATTTTAAGTGAACTTTCAGAGGACAACGATTAGCCAAAAATCAGTAGAAGCAAATTATGGGCCGTCTTACGAGAGTTGAATTTTTGCTGGGAAAAGCAGAACAGGAAGTCAGTTCTTATCGATAAAGATGAAATTATTTGTTGACGAAGATCCTACTTAAGATCAATTAGAAAATTCCGTGACGAAGGGAGGAATATTTATTATCTAAACGAAACTTGGCTCAACGAGGGATATACTGTAAAAAATGTAGGGCAATATAAAAATGCAAAAAGATTTCGACAAGCATTTTTCGATGGACTTTCAACAGGCACCTTCAGGTAAAGGGCGAAGATTAGTAGTGACACATATAGGTAGTGCCAGTGGTTTTGTAGATGGCGCTTTACTTTTATTTGAATCTAAAAATACAGGTGACTATCATGAAGACATGAACGCAGATGTTTTCGAAGAGTATTTTACACAGATGTTGGATCTTATTCCTCCAGGGTCTGTAATTGTCATGGATAATGCCAGTTACCATTCACGGCAGACCGAGCGGACGCCTACGACTGCCGATAAGCCTAAAACCGACATAATTCTATGGTCATCCGGAAAAAACATTTCTTTTAAAACAAATATGGTGAAAAAGGAACTTTTGACACTTGTCAATCTTAATAAATATCAGAAAAAATATGTTATCGATGAAATGGCAGCAAATCGCCAAATAACGGTACTACGATTACCACCTTATCACTGTGAACTTAACCCAATCGAATTAGTCTGGGCGCAGGTAAAAGAAGATATAGCGCGAAATAATACGAGGTTTAAATTAAGTGACGTGAAAATTTTGTTAAAAAATTCCTTCGAACGAGTAACTGCAGATAACTGGCAAAGGTACAAAAAGAAGAGGAGAAAATGTGGGAACTCGATAATTTAATTGACGTTACTGTGGAACCTATCGTTATCAATCTAGGAGACGAAGATAATTGATCAGAATATTCAGAGGCTGAATTTTAATATACCTACTTTTTTATTTTCTTTATTGTACATTTATACAACAGATTTACTCTCCATAATTTGAATTTTCAAAATACATACATATTTTTGGGTGGAATAAAAGTCTATCCATTAAATTTAAATAAATATTTTGATAATAATATTGAATAAGTTTATTTGAATTACTAAAAACCTTCTTAACCCGGTTATGATGCTTAAAGTAGCCTCATGTTTTGAAATGCCATTTTTATATTGTTTACTTATAAGAGAAATGAACCGAGAAATTGAAGTGGCATAGACAAAGACGGATTGTCGGGGATTAAATTTTAACTATCTGCTCCAATTTAGTACAACCCGGTCACACAAAGTTTTTTTAAAAGTACACCTCATCTATACCAATAATACATCGGCTTTTAGCTTTTATTACTCTCCTTCATTTCTAAACAGACTATAGTGATAACACAACAGAACACAATGATACCGTTATGTAAATTCAAACTTATTTATGAAAATTAACTTAGGTATCACAACTTTTGGTTAGAGTGTTGGTTTATGAAGAAAACACCGAAATATATTGACAATATAACACATTTTGTGTTTGTACTAATATATACATAGTTTACTAACTCAAATGTTACTCTGTGCTACATAAAAATTTATTTATCTAACAAATAACAGAGTGGAATTTAACTCGTGTTAATGAATTGTGTTATTATTTCAAGACAATCGGGAGTGGTCTAGTTTTAACAACCCAATCCAAAATTTACTCAATTTTTTTATGGTGGACGTATTTAAGAGAGCCGTATTCTTGAAATAGTATTTTCTACAAATACAAGCAATTTTAGACATTTAAGAACTGAATAATATAGAGTTTAGCAAATAACAAGAATGTTGTCTCATGCCACCTGCGAATATTCAAAGGTAACAAAGTAAAATCAATAAATAATGCCAGAAAGCGATCTATCCAGAAAATGTTTAAGTACTTGAATCTTTGAAAATACGTATTTTTTAAATTCAACTATAGATGTAAACATTGTTTATAAGTATGTGAAAATAATTGTTAAAATGTGGGGTTAGAATAGCGAAATAATGTGTGTCATTCAAATGTATTTTAAAAGTTATTATATTGTTTGAGGAGAGTTAAAATAATTAAAGTGGATAAACAAAACATCAGTAATTTTATTTTTGATATTGCTTTTGCTCTACGTATTTTATTTTTCGAGATTTCAGTACCTAAAATACACTACAAATTTGGTCATTTTACGGCGAGAAATACGGCGACCTTAATAAAAAATCGTTTCAGTTAAGACATTTATTGGACAAAAAAGCCTCATAAAGAAATGTTCTTATAGTTTACTTTTCGAAAATATTTAATTGATTTAATTTTGCTGTATTCGAAAAAGAGAATATACTTATACTTATATTTTAAAATTTTCAAACAATTAATTTCTCAACGTGAAATTTATAAAAAAAAATAATGAACTATAACAGTTTTGCATTAATTTCTTACCTTTATCAATTTCACTTTAAACCATTCAACTATAAATAAATTTCAAACTTAACTGTACCTCAATACAAAGCTACACACCAAGGATCCATGTTAACATTAATACACCGACCTCTCCCCACATAAATGTGTGACCCGGTTCGAACGCGGAAATGCCATACTCATGCGCTGCTTTCCTTTTTCATACAGAAATGAGTAATAGCTTTTCTAATTTAATTACATGCATAATATACCGTTTTTATCTGTACAATCTGCACGTCAATATAATTTGCAATTCATAAATTAAATATGCGGCGCATAAAATGACAATACATAGTTTTAATTTGAATAATACGTGTTGTACTTAAGTCGTAATTACAAACACGTAAGTGATGTTTATTAACAAAAATTATGAATATTTCATACCTCGTTTGTTAAATGAAAAACAGTACATACTATTATTGTATTGGTTTACAAATGATTTAAGAATAAATTTGTAATCGCTTTGCATTCATTTCAGCCAAAGACGACGCAGACGAAATAATAAGTTGGGCAAAACAATCGACACTACAGATGTTAATAAATATTTATTATTTGTCATTTCGATATTGAAATTGACGAATCTGTAAAAAAAAATGTAACCGAAAATAGAACCGAAACTGAGTCATTATGTTATGTGTGATAATTTATAGGTACAAATAATAAAACTGTAACCAGAACAAAACGATTTTGGAACATATTTCACAATAACCATATGCAGTATTACTAGAAGAATGTGAAACTTATTTAGAAAAATTTAACTTTACAGTTGATTTGGTTTTTAAGAACGTATGTTAATATGTTGTTTTAGAATGTTTTGTTTTCAGTTTTCTTCTAATGTTGCGTTGCATTAAAAATTTTTGTACGCTAGATTATACAATTATCTACACAAGGTGTTTGAAAACTAGTGGCTAAATATTATAAGGCATACAGGGAGAGTCAAAATAATGTCTGTACTTCATATAGGTACCTACATTTTTGCCCTAGTTTATAAGGGAGAAGTTAAATATTGAATTTCAGTCATTTCTAAACCGTTGCCTTGGCTACTTCGAAATTTGGGAGATAATAGTAACTCATAGTAATATAACTTTTGATTTTTAAATTGGAATTAGACATGCTTCATTATATAGGTATGGTTAAAATGAAATTTTAGAATTTATACAAATTTGAGTGTTGCCAAATTTGACATTTTGCATTCGGAGTCCGATTCCCCTTCAAATTGCTATACAAATATGCTATAGACTTGGCATGTATAAATTAATTCTCTGACTAGAAGCTTTATTTAAATAATCAAAGCTGAAAGTTACTTATTTCATGATTACAGATATCCCTGAATGAATGTAAGTAATTTATATAACTCCCTTACTATGTTATGAGCCGCGGAAGTTAAAAATTGAAATCTTATTTTATGAGATTTCAATATTCAAACTCTTAAACATGCACCCCATATCCAATAATAGAATGATCCAAATCTGAAAACTATTCAAGGTGAACCTTAAATAAGTAAAAATATTTTAACCAGCCGTACAGTTCACTGTGTAAAACACGTAATTAATAGTTTTTTACAAAAAAATCAGGAACAAAAAAATCAAATTTTAAATAAATTTCGTGATTTTTCAATCGAAAACTTGTTGGGAACTGCTGATCCGACTCCGATAGTAATATTTTTAAGAGTCATGATGAATGAGAATTCCACAGCGTTGCCAGTGTTACACTAATGCCTTCGAATAGGCTTCAACGATGTTAACTAGAATTATTAGACATGTCAAAGAATGATTGAAATATGTTAATTTATGAAAATATTAACTGCCATCTCCTCTCCTTTGCAATTCTTATACCTCAACAATAAATTGAAAAAACAAACCAGATTCTCTACTCACAATCATAGTTCAATCTAGAATTACGTTATCATTGATTATCTGTTTGAATAATGCGCCATATTTTATTTAATCATACTGTATTTTACGAAAAATATTAATTAATACAGAATACACTTAAGAGAAAAATATTGTCCATGAAAATAATAAGATGATTTAAATGCTTTTTATACGTTAGTGCCGCAACCCTTAAAACGATGCGTCCAGCAGTGCATTACTTAAAGAAACCATTAGCTTAGTTCGGTTTCAGAAGATGCAAAAGTATCTCATATTAACTTTCAATTTACGTATATTGAAATTATCAAATCCCTTTCCACATATGCTACATGTTTTGTTTCTAATTGTCTTTGCCACAGTGTATTCATTTGTCCTGAACCATGCTAATGCACCGGTATTAACATAATTAACCTCTATTAATCTTAGAAGATGGGGCTGGTCCGGGACAATTCGCCTACTGCTCGTGACATCTATCTGTTACCTATGCTTACGGCACCAGTTTCTTTTTTGCATGAGATTAACTCTGCTTTTAAATATTTTACTTTGCCTTCTCTTGATATTGAACACATACATCAAGCTAGTTATTATCCATGTTTTGTATATATTTTTTATAAAATCTATTTCACCCACTACGAAGTACGAAATGGTTAGCACTGACACGTAGTTTGAAGTTATGTGGCGGAAATTAATTATAAGATGATGTTCTTTGATATTCTTCATAAAATAATTTTAGGGGATAATTTGTTATAATCTTTTAAACAGTGTACTCGTGAAACATGAATAACTGTTTAAATAGTTGGTTTTCCAGTAAGCAATTGAGCTTTTATGCACCCTTATGGATAATTTTTGGAATCATTCAGCAAAGAAGTAACTTCCTAAACACTTTAATTGATAGTATCGATCTTTCGAAAATTCATATTTTAATCGTTTATGATAATTTTACTTTACTTATTGCTAAAAACAAGTGTGTTTAAATTTGAGACAACGGCAAAACTTGAATTTACGTTAAAAAAATTATTTATCTTACAGACGATATGGTAACCTCGCCTTCAATAAATCATATGGTTTATTTTATTAGGTTACAGCGGGCCCCAAAATGTGGGTATATTTTTAAAAAAAATATATTTCCGTAAATATTTGAAATTTTTAAAAACGACTTTCACTAGACTCATCTATATGACGAACTCCACCTGCAGTTAAAATATTTATACTTATTTAAGGTTCACCCTGTATGTGGAAAGATATTCAAGATGCAGACTTATGTTAATGAAATCGTAACCACACACCTAGACATTCTTTTACCAACCGATTTAGTTTTATGTCCTCTACCACCTTTAATAGAAGTATAATTTCACATGGTAACAACGTAAACGGTTTTGTCAAAATATCTCTTTTATACAGTTGCACAAATTTTTATTGTGGATATACATTTAGTTGTTGCAATTTGGCCGAACGTACGGTTGAATGCTGCTACTATTTAATAAACGTTCGGTTATATTATACACTCCCTCGACAATCTCTATTTAAAATTAATATAAAAAAATAAAATATATATTACATTACCTGAATCGGAAACCTCATTTTCACTCACCTGAAACAAAAATGACATCAACTATTGCATGTTAATGTATGTAAAACAGGGTAAACCATTAATATTACGCCATAGAGCAAGGGTGACATTTTTGAAACAAAATATGAAGGTATAAGTCAAATAAGTTTTAATAATATGTGGTTGTGGAAAAAGATAGAGGCTGTAATTAAAGTTGAACTTTTCTTTTCGTTTTTTTGTAATAACTCGAGTACATACCGCTCAACCAATTGTTACCAAATTTAATAGGAAAACATTTTTTAAGAAAAGGAAATAATTTATACAGGGTGATTTAAAACTTGAGAATTTAAATATGGGAATAGATGCGTCATGAAAAATGGACTTAATATAATATATTTTTTTTGTAAACTCCTTATAGTGTCCAAGTAAAAAATTATTTGAGTTGTAGTATTTCTAATCTTTACATAGTTGGGCGGACTACTGTAGTCTCTAGCCAGTAGATTCCTAATATTGAAAACCGATTACTTTTTGTAGGTATTAAACGTTTTTATGATGCGAATTATTACATTAGTTTTTCAAGTGTCAAAAATGACGCGTATAGCAACTCGGAGTTGATGGATATCGTTTTAATTTATGGTGACGTGAAAATGCTTAAGCAGAACGATTCCCGGTAAACATGTGGAAGAAATGGAGGTCCAGGATGCCTACGGCGTATTGCAGCAGTGTGGCGTACATGACGAGCCTCAATTATATCCGAACCATGTACAGCGTATCCAAGCATTAATACCAAGAAATTGAGCGAGGAAGACCGGTACCATGGCCGCCACGATTTCCTGACTTTAAATCATTTAGACTTATTTTTGTGGGAAATGAAGTGTATCGCAATAAGAAGCAGAAACATTTGTGTTAGCTTTTAGAAACTGAGTAAAGCGGGCCCAAAATTTTGTTGTAACAAATATATTAAATTATTTCATTAATTAAAACCACAAATGAATTCTATTAACAATGAATAACAATAACGACAATTGAATTTGTTGTATAAAATAGGCGTTATAAAATGTTATTTATTTATTTCCTTAAGAATTTATTTCAATTTTTTGTCCGGTCGCTGGTTGCATGCGTTGCCGCCTTATCAGGTTTGGCAGTGGACAAGTTTCCAGTGCCGTGCAGAAGTGTATTTTAAATCATTTTCGAAATGCTTTCTGATTTTTTTTTACAAATACAATTTTGTCCCCTGTACATTAATTGTTTTTTTAGATAAGTTCTGAATCATCGTATATATTATATCAGGTTCGGTCACAGAGCAATGCTTCTCTTATTTTTTATTGATGAAATTAATTCGGTTCACTACAAAATCTTATCCGGGAGTTATTGCTACGTAAAATGGTAGACTTGGTAACATTAATAATTACCCTAAAATATAAGGGATAACATCTAATCATAATGTTCCGTCAACAAAAAAAAATAAGCCAGACATTGCCAACGTGACCCTTTCTATGGCCGTATCTGATGTTAGATAAAAATTATTATTTCATTCCTTAAAAAATATTTCCCTACAAAATTTGGTGACAATCGGATGAACGCTACTCGAGTTATAAAAAAAAACGAAAACATTATTTCAATTTAGACACCCTACATCTTTTTCACAGTAACATTTTACTATAGTCTGTTTGGAAATGAAAGAGAGTAATAAAACCTCGAGATAAGAACTGGCCATGGGTGTGGCAATATGTCGTTTCAGGTAATTAACGGGTAACACTAATGCTAACAGGTAATGGGTGTACATTAGTACACAGTGTATTGTGACAGATCAATCCAGTCTTAGAGCTGAATATACGAAGACGTGCTAGTGAAGTAGAGTAAAATTCGACTTGTGTTTAGTGACTATTGTGCCAGTGGATATAATATTGTTTGGGTAAAATGTCGAGCTTGTCAGATTACGTACCTGCTAAACGCGTGAAAAGATGTGCGCTGTCTCAGAATGAGACAGCGCACATCTTTTATTATATTAAATGCATTTAATGCCTTGAAATACCAAAATCCTACCAACAGTGTTGACGACAAGTGTTCCTAAATGACAGAAATTGGAAAATCGACTATCTACAGACTTTTAAGGGAAACAAAAAATGAACAAGATACTGTAAATCCCCCAAAATCATCTACAGGGAGGTCAAAAGTCATTATAGATGATTTCGTCAAAAATGTCATTCGCAGAAAAGTACACTCATTTTATTTTAAAAAAGAAATACCAACGCTAAACAAAATTTTAAGTGAACTTTCAGAGGACAATGATTTGCCAAAAATCAGTAGAAGCAAATTATGGGCCGTCTTACGAGAGTTGAATTTTTGCTGGGAAAAGCAGAACAGGAAGTCAGTTCTTATCGATAAAGATGAAATTATTTGTTGACGAAGATCCTACTTAAGATCAATTAGAAAATTGCGTGACGAAGGGAAGAATATTTATTATCTAGACGAAACTTGGGTCAACGAGGGATATACTGTAAAAAATGTATGGCAAGATAAAAATGTAAAAAGTTATCGACAAGCATTTTTGGATGGACTTTCAACAGGATTCAAGGCACCTTCTGGAAAAGGGCGAAGATTAATAGTGACACATATAGGTAGTGCCCGTGGTTTTGTAGATGGCGGTTTACTTTTATTTGAATCTAAAAATACAGGTGACCATCACGAATACATGAACGCAGATGTTTCCGAAGAGTATTTTACACAGATGTTGGATCTTATTCCTCCTGGGTCTGTAATTGTCATGAATAATGCCAGTTACCATTCACGGGAGACCGAGCGGACGCCTACGACTACCGATAAGCCGATATAATTCAATGGTTTTCCGGAAAAAACGTTTTTTTTAAAACTAATATGGTGGAAAGAGAACTTTTGACACTTGTAAATGAGGGAACTCGATAATTTAACTGACGTTACTGTGGAACCTATCGTTATCAATCTAGGAGACGAAGATAATTCATCGGAATATTCAGAGGATGAATTTTAATATACCTACTTTTTTATTTTCTTTATTGTACATTTATACAACAATTCATTGACTCACCATAATTTGAATTTTAAAAATACATATATTTTTGTGTGGAATAAAAGTCTATTCATTAAGTTTAAATAAATATTTTTATAATAATATTGAATAATTTTATTTGAATTATTAAAAACCCTCTTAACCCGGTTATGATGCTTAAAGTAGCCTCATGTTTTGAAGTGCTATTTTTATATTGTTTACTTATAAGAGAAATGGAGCGAGAAATTGAAGCGACATAGACAAAGACGGATTGTCGAGGATTAAATTTTAGCTATCTGCTACAATTTAGTACAACCCGGTCACACAAAGTTTTTTTAAAAGTACACCTCATCTATACCGATAATATATAATATAAAAATATTGAATATAAGCAGCAGTACTACATTTATTTACGATTTGCAGACATAATAAGCTTTTATTACTCTCTTTCATTTCTAAACATACTATAAGACGTGAGTATTTAGCTATATCTTCATATTTTTTACCAAAGATGTCCATTGTTAATGGACCACTCTGTATAAATAACAAACTCCGAATTTAGTTTTCCCTTTTGGAATTTATGAAAAGCGGAAATAATACTGTTCAATAAAATATTGTAAATTAAAGCCATATTCAATTGTATTCTGTTAACGAAATATGAATGGAGGCAGCAACAAAACCCGTTTAATGTAGCAGAGAGAATAAAATTATTTTAGAGAACATTAACAAGCCGATTTTCCGCAAACAGAATAGTTACAACGCCCCAGGGTTACACAGCCAATCTGTACAACTTCAAAAGGATGCAAAGAGTTTGCCGTATTGTTGCTTCTTTGGTTTGTCATTATTTCATTGTTTTGGGCGGTCGGATAGGTATTGTTAGGTTGTATGGCTTGGGGCTTTCGCCGTTGTTCGTATCGACAGTGTCACAGGATATTATTCTGAGCGACTCCATTAGTCCGCCCTAATTGGCCGGAAATTTAAAAGTTTAGCGAAAGAAGGATATAATAATGATCCCGCTAAAAGTCACATAAAATAAAATTGTTTTCGGCAGGTCCTATAATAAACTGAAGAATCTTTTAAATTTAAAGGAATTTAAAGTTGTCACAGCAATAAGTTACATTATGGTAACGCAACGTTATCATTTAATAATAAGTTACGTTGTTATCAATGGTAGGCGATATGAAAGGAAAATAGAAAAAAATTACGTAATGATTAAGTTAGTTTCTCAGATATACTTAATGAGTCTGGAGAGAAAGGCATTTTTGAGTGATTATTAAGGAAAGGAAAAGGAGGTAACTGTAGAATAAAGTGACAAGGCCACCAACTAAAGAAGAAGTAGAAGATTGTATAAAGCAGCTAACAAGAATGTCGGTGAAACAACATAACAATAGAAATGTTGAAAGGTGATGGTAATACATTGATAACAATATTATGAAAGTTGACGGATAAAATTTGAAAAAAAATGATGCCACAAAAATGGAGTAAAGCACTGACACCTTCATAAAATAGGTGTTAGAGAGGAATGTAGTAATTACCAAGAAATTACCCTGCGATATGTGATATACAAGGTGTAACAGTAGTAAGTATTCAAAACTTGTGAGCTTGTAAAACAAGTCTAAAAATTACGAAAACCTTAGTACAACTTTTGTCAATAGCGGCTCCTAAGGGAGATACGCTCACTTAAAGGGGTAATCTCAGAAACAGTTTTTAATGCGTGACATCAAAACGGTTCAACATTAAGTCACAAAAATTTGGTGAGATATTAACCTTGACGTGCTTAATAAATCTCATAAACTACATTTCAAAATTTTCTACAGGGGCGTGAGAAAATGCAAGGTTCTGGTACAAATTTAGTCATATCTTTTTTGTAGTTAATTTTTTCTAGTTTTTGACTCCAAAATATTAAAGTATTAAGTATTTAATATAAAAAATGTACTCTTGTTAGATTTCAGTAGGATGTACCGTTTTTCAGTAAAATGGATTTCAATCATTCCTAATGTGACCCACATTTAACATCCAATACAAAGCAAAAAAAATTAATTGCTGTGTGCCATGGAGAAAACAACTAGTCTGACAATTAACAGAAATGTCAAGTATTTTTAGTTTGAAAATTGTGTTATTTGAGTCTAGATACAAATTATTTAAAAACGCAACAATATACATATTCTGAGTATGTAGATATGCTTTTGACGTTAGGTGAAGTGTCATTGGAGCGCAAGAGCAGCGCACACTGATATGGTATAAAGTTTCCCAATAGAAATGTACCCAATTATAAAATATTCCTTTACACCGAAGGGCGTTGTTTTTCTGTTATTTATATCATGGTATTTTTATTTGTACTATTGTTTTTAATTGTTACTGTTAAGAGTGTTAAAAATACTGGACATTTTTGTTGTCAGATCAGTTGTTTTCTTCATGGCACACTGCAATTAATTTATTTGGCTATGGATGTTGAACGTGGTGCACGTTAAAATGATTGAAATCGATTTTACTGAAAAACGGTACATCCTATTGAAATTTAACAAATGTATCTTTTTTATGTAAAATACTTCAAATTTCAATATTTTCGAGTCAGAAACTAGAAAAAATTAACTACTGAAAAGATATGATTAAATTTGTCCTTGAGTCTTGCATTTTCTCACGCCCCTGTAGCAAATTTTGAAATGTATTTTAAGAAACTTATTAAACACGTCAAGGTTAATATCTCACCAAAATTTCGAGACTTAATGTTGAACCGTTTTGATGTTACACATTAAAAGCTGTTTCTGAGGTTACTCCTTTAAATGAGCGTATCTCCCTTAGGAGCCGCCACTGACACAAGTTGTAATAAAGTTTTCGTAATTTTTCAACTTGTTTTACAAGCTCGCAACTTTTGAATACTTACTACTGATACACCTTGTATACAGTTATAGGAAAAATAATAAAATATAGATTTGGGAAATACCAAGATGAACAGAAAGAAGAATATCAAGGGTTTAAAAACAGGAAGGTCAACTATCGACCAGATATTCATTATGAAACAGAAGCAACAAAATAACTAGGAACAAAAGTTTACATTTGCATATAGATTATGTACTGCATTAGCCGGAGAAAGTTATTCCAAGCGATTAGGAGTCCCATAAAAGTTAGTGGAAATGACCATAAGAAGAACAGACAATAAACCTTAAATCGATGGGGTAATGTCTCAAGAATTTTCAGTATGAAAGAAGATCCACTGTCTACAGTTCTATTATCTAGCCAAAGTATCCAAAGTGATCCTGAGAGAAAGTGGTATCAACACTAAGGGATTATTATATGAGCACCAGACATCAATGCCTGACATATGCCGACGATATGGTACTAATTGCGAGATCCCGGGATGAGGTCATAAGAATATTCATGTTATTAAAAAGTAAAGCGAGGAAGTATGGCCTAACAAATAATGAAAGGAAAACCAAGTATATGGTAATGAAAGATATGACTACAGGACTTTCCACTAATCTAGTCATCAACTGTGTAGATAATTAGAGACATTGGAGAAAGTCTAACAGACACAATATTTAAAGGTAATACGGACAAGTAATGGGGATGGAGATAAAGAAATAGAAAAACAGTTAGCAAAGAGAAATAAAGCAGCAAGGATGTTTACCCGATGAAAGATGGTCAACAGAAAATTTATGGGAGTAAACAAAATGAACGATTAAGGAAAAAAGGCCTGGACGAAGTGATGACAGATCTAAGGAAAATATGAGGTAAGGACTAGAAGGACGAGGCGTTAGGCCGAAAATTATGGAAAAAAAGGGAAAGAGCTCGAAGCCAAGGGCCGCTAGGCCGCATTTCCCTGAAAATCATTTTCTCTATTTCCCATGTGATATTTAATTTCATGAGTTAAGAACTTAACTTCAATTTTCTTGGTCTGTTTGGAATGCAGTAAAGTGAATTGAAAACATTCGTGTGGCCACACCGAAGAAAAATAAATAATTTTGTCAGATATTAAATTAAAATATGGTTTTGGACTGTCCCACAGTATTTGATTTACTGTGCTTAATTACTGGGAGTCGGTTAAAATTGTAATTACTTGCCAAGCAACCTGCTTAACTCATTATATTACCATTAGATATATTAAAGATAAATTTAAATTTTGTTTGTATAGATTACAGATCGCGATACTCATTAAAACCGGCGAACAGTTAATATGAATTCTATATCTGGGAGTTGAAACTGCTACCTATTAATCATGTTTACTTTCTGTAAATAATAACGTGCGGCCCCTCTATTTTCATTCATAAAATGTTCTCATACATCCAGAGAACAGTTTAATACACGAAAATCAATTTAAACTATTTTACATAAACCAAACGAAAACAGCATCAAACTTGACATAAAATAAATGTACGTGGTTAAAGAGAATATACAAGCTACGTTGATATCTGTACAGCCTAATAAGATATCAAACATTTAATTCTGTTTTGTGTATTTACATTAATTTTTATATTAATACTAGGTGATCCGGCAAACGTTGTTTTGCCATATGAATTATTTCTAGTGAATACTTTGGCAGTTAAATAAAAAATAACTAACTTATTGTAAGTGTGTGGAGATGTGGTATATGACTAAAAGAGGAATGGAGCATTGTGAACGATCACGGCCTATGAGAATAACAAAATACGAAACATTCATTTTTTGAATTATTTCGCCTGCCTGCAATTTTACTTGTTTGACGGCCTAAATTAGCCCCTTTACGTCTTGTTGGCATTGTTCACTGTACAAGAAAATAGCCATATAGTAAAATAATAGCCGTTGTTGGCGGGAGCTCGTGACACGTGTTGCGTACTTTTGAGGTAGATCACTTAATTAACTAATAATGAGAACTACACTTAAAATTAATAATTTTATTAATTATTGATGAAATAGGAAATAAATAATTATGGCCCAGCAAATTAATAATAAATTTACTTGAGAATTACACTTAGAAGATAAAATGATAATTGTAAACGTCACTATTACGCTCGATTCATACACAATAATAATGGTCCAAAACTGTGTAGGGAGTGAGAGAAGGCTTATTGTGAGAGAGACAGTAGACCGGCTTCGTTCTCATCCCTACTCCGCGCTGTTTACTGGGTGAGAAGTGACACCGGTAGATGCCTGGCGGGGATAACTGATCTAGTGATAATCGATCAGTTATCGACCAGGGTTAAAAATGATTAAATTGCTAAAATGGTTATTAAAAAATAGGGGCTTGTGATAGAAGGATCAAAATTAAGGGTTGTATGTATCTTTTAATGCCACATCATAAAAAAAATAAAAATAAAAAATTTTGTCCAAAAAATAAAAAAAAATGTTTGGGGTGGACCACCTCTATCACTTAGGGGTATGGAAAATAGATTACGACCGATTTTCAGACCTACCGAATATACATATAAAATTTCATAAAAATCGGTCAAGCCGTTTCCGAGGAGTATGGCGTCTAAAACTGTGACACGAGAATTTTATATATTAGATTTAAATTGTTTGAAATTTTTTTCAATAATTTCAATACCATAAAAATGGTATTCAATCATATGTTTATATGATTGAATACCATTTTTACATAGAGAAACATTTATAAAGTAAGAGGAAATATTGAAAATAAAGGAAAAGAAATGGAAATTATTTTTTTTTAATCGTACTTACATGTAAAAGAATTGCTACCTAGTTATATGATTTATAAAATAAAATCTGCCATATAATTTTGAATTCGTATAATCTAGTAAGCCTTGGAAATTCAGAAAAATCGTTTTTTTATCAACAATCTGCAGTATAAGTTTCCTTAATGACTGACATCCACAAATAAACAAGAATGAAAGAAAACGAAACGATTTAAACACTTGTTTTATAAATGTTGCATTCATTTTTACAAATAAGTTCCTACAGTCGGTGTTGCGTAGATGATTTTGCATATTCTGCTACTTTCAGTCATTGGGAAGACACTATTTTCAGTTAGGTGCTGTATGGCAGCCTTAATCGTGCACTTCCTAAATACAATCGACGAGTACCAGATAGAAATGTATTTCAGGCAGTTTTCTCCAATGCACATGAAACTGTAATGTTTGGAAATGTAAACATCACATTTGAGAGGTAAGCTGGTCCCAGTCTAACAGTGGAAGAAGAAATTCTAAATATGGGAAAGCGTAAATATAATTGTCACAATAAACATTGTTGGGTATACAAATTTGCACGACGCGGTCACAAGTAACTTTCAACATCGATCGATCATTAAACTATGGTGTGGTATGATTAAAATCAATTTGTTGTTCCAGTTGTGCTATTTGGTCGAATTACTGGAATATTTAGAAAATAATTTGATACATCTATTGTACAATGTTCAATTGAATCAGGTACAAACCGTGGCTGTTTCCAAAATTGGACATCGATATCAACTGATTTGAATACTCTTGGTTATTGCCTTTGAAAATGACAATAAGGAAGTTGTATGAATTTTATATTGGTTTCAAATGTATTACAGTGTAATCTTTCAAATATATTAAAAGGTCAGAACATCTGTCTGGCGGGAATAATTACAATAATTAAAATATTAACATTAATAAATTGCCATGGAATGTAAACAAAACTACGTGGCCAAAAATCAAATCATTGGTGTGATGTCACATGACGTCCAGGGCGGTTTATGGTTACAGGTGCAGTGTTATGATGTTTGTGATGGAAACAGGCGTTTGTTTCTTGTGTTTTTGCATATTTCGTGGCATTTATGGGTTATGGACAGTGTAAAACTGTGCAAATACCACGACAATGGATGCGGGTTTTGTGTAAGCACAATCGGACAATTGCCATGAATGAATTTATTTAATTTTATGCTTACGAACTTAGTGCAGAAATTCGAGTCAAAGCAAGCAGGTGTTTATTTTCCGATACCCGTTAACATTACCATAATTATTAGTGGTGATTCGCTGAACTTACAGTATTCTTAAACGTAACTTATTTGTTTGTTTACAGTATATAACAGCTCGTGAAAATTACGATGGCAATGCTGTTGGTTACATCCAGACAAAGGGTTTTACTTGAAATATTTATAAAGTTATGCCATCCATTCACATTGTTCAATTTGTTTCAATTTGATAAATAATAAATAAAAGTAACGAATAATGATATTTAACATTTATTTTTTTAATTAATCTATTTTTCATTTTATTTCTTTTTACTACTGATTTCATTTATCCTTAAACATTTAAAAAATCCTTATTTATTACTATATGCGATGTATGTATTCCACAGTATAATGTTCCATGATATTAGACAGTTGGTAACCCTGCGTGGCCTGAACAGTCAGCCGACTGATGTCAAAAATATAATATACAGTACCGCCCTGTTAATGTTGTTGTTTTATTTAAACTCTAAAGTGCATGAACTAAAATGTTACATGGTGATAGCGGTAAAATGGTGTATTTGTGTTACACGTTAATCGCGAAAAATAGCGGCGTGCGAAGAAATAGTAAATACGAACAGTTGGTGTCGGCAAGAAATGAGCGGTTGTAAAAAACCGATTTAAACAAAAAACGTGTTGACTTTTGTGTTTGTTAAAGTGAATAATAATAATAATTGCTATCTCAGAACAAGGAAGGGCTCCGGAACCATTTAGTTTGGAAGGAGACAATGTAGCTAATAACTGGAAATTTTGGAAACAAAAATTTGAACTATTTTTGTTAGGGAAAAGCAGTAAAGATGATAAAATAAAAATCGCCATTCTATTAAATCACATGGGTGATGAGGCACTTCCAACATTCAATATATTTGAATATGATAATGAAGGAGATGAAAAAAGTATTCTGTTGTATTAGAAAAATTTGATAAATATTGCAGCCCTCAAAGAAATCTGGTGTATGAACATTATAAGTTTTTTAAACGATATCAATAACAAGATGAAACCATAGATCAGTTCTTAACTGCTTTAACACAACTTGCGGCATCCTGTGAATTTAAGCAACGAGATGTTTTATTCCTCGATCGTGTGGTATTGAGTGTTAAAGATTTGAATATGCAGGGCAAGTTATTACATATCTCTGACTTAACACTTAGTCAAGCTATTGACATATGCCGGTCCATGGAAAGCACTGTGGTGACTCAACGGAAAATTATAAAAGAAGAAGATAAGAGAGCAGGTAAAGGAACTTATAGAAGAGGTAAACATGCTTCAGGAAATTTTGAAAGCAGGGCAGGAGGTAGTAGCAGCTACAACGCCAACAAGTGTCTGAAGTTAAGTGCGCGTGATAAGTTGAAGAATAAATGGCAGGACAGAGGTATATGCCTTGTACGAGGTGCGGTCTTCAACACGATAGGGGTAAGTGTCCTGTGTATTTTAGACATTGCTCGCTGTGCCATCAAAAGGGACATTACCGTAAAGACAGTGATGTACATGAAATAAACAATGACTCTGATAGTGACTCACAGAGTGATACTCAAGTAGTTTGGACAATAAATAATTCCCTTGTAGGATCGCGTATAGAGTCAGTTGAATGGTTTGAAAAAGTTAATAATTGTATAATAGACTTAAAGGTAGATACTGGCAGTCAAGTAAATATATTAAATAGTGTTGATTTCATTAAGTTAAATGTAAATTTCAGTGAATTAGAACCAGCGCAGCGGCTAGCACTTTGTCTAGCTACACCGGTCATAAAATTAATGTTAGTGGTCAAATAATGCTCCCATGTCAGTACTAAAATAACACTCAATTTTAGGGCTACCTGCTGCCCAAAAGTTCCAAATAGTTGTTGATAAAAATTCTTATAAAACAGTAAGTGTTGTTAATATCGGTCTAGAAAAATTGTTAAATGCTTATAAGCATTTCATGGAATTGGTAAAGTCAGCAAACAATTTACTATAACTTTAACCAATGATGCAGTACCTTTTAGTAGCAGTACTAGAAAAATTCATCTGGAATTAAGAGAAAAGGTTAATGATAAACTTAACGAGATGGTGCATAATAATATTATTGTACCCGTCAGTGAGCCTACTGATTGGCAGAATCCTATAGTTGTAGTTCCAAAATGTAATGGTACTGACATTAGAATTTGTATAGACCCCTTGCATTTGAATAAATACATTAAACGTGAAAGGTTTCTGATTTCGACTCATGATACGTTGTTCACGAAATTAGCTGGTGCAAAATATTTTTCTCTGTTGGATGCGTCATCTGCGTTTCTGCAATTACCACTAGACTATGAAAGCTCTTTGTTATGCACGTTTACAACCCCTTTTGGTCGGTTTCGCTATTTGAGGCTACCCTATGGCTTAACATGTTTACCGGAAATTTTTCAACGATATATGTATAAACTACTGGAAGATGTACCAGGTCAAATCACATATTTCGATGGCATTTTAATATTTGGGAGTACAATTCCGGAATATAATAAAAGTTTGAAATCTGTATTAAAAAAGACTCAAGAGAGTGGATTAACACTTAAGAAAAATCGAAATTTTGTCAAAATGAAATCAAATTTTTGGGCCATCAAATTAGTGATGTAGGAATTTCTCCAGATTCTGATGAAACTCGTACTATTACCAGTCTGTCGTCTCCAAAAAACAGCAAAGAACTACAGCGTTTTTTGGGAATGGTAATTTACTTAGCTAAATTTGTTCCAAATTCATCAAAATGAGACAAATAACCTGAGAAAATTGTTAAGTGACAAAAATGAGTGGCAATGGATAACAACAGAACAGAAATGTTTTGATAAAATTAAACAACTAGTAGCATCTGCATCAGCTTTGCGTTATTTTTATGCTAAAAAGGAAACTGTTTTATCTGTTGATGCCAGTCCATACGGCCTTGGCGCCATGATTTCACGGGAAGGATTTCCTATAGAATTTGCGTCTGTTTCCCTGACACCTACACAGATGCGCTATAACCACATAGCGCATCTGTGCTAGCTTTTAAGCTTGGTATTTGGATGTGAAAAATTTTCATTTTACCTCTATGGTACTTCATTTCAAACTGAAACTGATCATCAACCACTTCTCGGACTTTTAAAGAAACCATTAGAAGAAATGTCCCCAAGAATACAGCGACTTGCATTACGATTACTTAGATACCAAATCAAGTTAAGGTACGTCCGTGGTAAAAATTGAAATACATTCCGATACATTAATTAGAGATCCTTTAAAAGAAATTATAAATACGGATTACGTGGAAAATAATTTAAGAGTATATTCAGTGCTAACAACAACAAAAGAAAATAAGGAACGTCTAAAAAAAGAAATTAACTTGGATGGTGTCCTACAAAGAGTAAAATATTAGGTACTCAATGGGCCTCATCACATCAAATCAGTTCCAACCTCTGTTAAAAATACTGGCCTATAAAAAACGACATATATCTTCATAGAGATGTTTTATTCTATAAGAAAAGACTGATTATACCGGAAACATTGAAAGGTGAATTTTTTAATATTATCCATCAGTCACACCAAGGAGTCGTTTTGTAAAAAGAAGGCCCTGGAAGCTATTTATTATCCTGGACTCATGAGTTATATTGAAAAAATTGTACTTAACTGTAATACGTGTCAAATGGACTCTAAAAATAATGTGCGCGAACCATTAACACCACATAAACTACCTAAACTTCAGTGGAAAAAAATCGGAATAGACTTTATGACAGTAGCGTCACAAGACTTTTTAGTGATAGTGGACTATTTTTCAAAATTTGCTGTTGTCCAAAAACTTCCAAATAAAACTGGTGGTACTGTCATTACAATCTTAAAAAATATTTTCATATTAACGGGGCTTCCATTTGAAATTTTTTCCGACAACGAGCCACCTTATAATTCCAGAGAATTTGCAAATTTTGCACGCAAATATGATATACTCACAACTTCTAGCCCCCATTATCCAAGAAGTAACGGTATAATAGAAAGGACAATTCAGACTATCAAAGGTGTCTTTATCAAGGCACTTCAAAATAATAAAGATCCTTTTATGGCAGTTGCAGATTAAAATTCTACTCCTAAGCAAAATTTACCAGCTTCATGCATGTTGCTGATGGGCAGAAAATTAAGGACAAATTTTCCTGTTAAAACAGATTTATTAAAGCCAAAATATTCCACAAAAGGTGTCCAGTCTGCATCGAAAAATAACCAGAGCAAACAAATACATGGGTATAATAAATCAATACATAAGTTGTCAGAATAGGAAGTTGGCCAACCAATCTTACTGCAAGAAGGCAAAAGGAAGTGGAAATATGGAGTAGTAGTCACTAAAAATAGACCAAATGATTATACTGTCAATGTTAATGAAACAGAATACAGGCGAAATAGGCAGTTCCTTAGACCATATTCTAAACAATCATTTGTACCCCCTGAAGCTTGTGGTTCAGGTTCAAGTTCTAGTAAACAAGAGGGAAATAATATCACACCAGTTCAGTCCTCTGTAAAATTCGATGCAAATCCTGAAGGGGAAAACATCATTCAAGCAACATGTGGCAAAAGGCCCCCAGTTTCCAAATTAGGACCCGACAAGACTGAAATGAGAACAAGAAGTGGTCGAATTACCCGGCCGCCCCATAAATTTAGTGTCATATAAAATACGTATGATTTTTAGTGTTCATTGTAATATGTGAAATGTTATTATTGATTCTTTTTAAAATATTGTTTTTTGTTTATTATTTAGTTTGTTAAAATAGGGCGTGTGACGTATGTATTCCACAGTATAATGTTCCATGATATTAGACAGTTGGTAACCCTGCGTGTGCATGAACTAAAATGTTACACTATATTTTCAGAATAAAACAGGTAATTCTATGTAGTGAAGTCAGGAAGCAAATATTTTATAAATGCCTCAAATAACATTTTAGATCACGTAAATGGTAGGAGCAAATACAAAACATGTTATTTGGAATCGGAATGAAGCCCTGAATATAATAAATAAAAAAATGTAAGTCTGCTTTACTATAGGTTTTCTAAATATCCTGTACACATTCTGGTAGGCGCTGTATGCTGTATTCGTATATAATGGCACAATGCAATACTTCTTCCATTTGCCTGGAGATGATGCACTTTCAGCTCAGTTTACTAGTTTATTTTGCAACTTTATTCATTACCAATGTGTATTTAACACAGTTACATTTAATTATATTACAAACGAAGCCGTCTGATGGCACAGGTCTTCGTTGTGGTGGCGACCGTTTTCTGAACGTGGCGGACGATGGTATATTTGAAAATTTAATTAATTCATTAGATTTTTAATCAATGTTATTATTTATAACATAGAATAAACAATTCTCACTGCTCATGCATGTATTAAAATATTCAAACCGGGTAAGTTTACGGATATCTCAGTATCTAACTATTGATACTCGGTTCTAATTTTTTGTTCACTTTTGCCTCTTCAAGGTCTTTAAATATCGAGGGCTTTTTCCCAATTATCCTGTTATACATATATCTATTTGTCAATGATGTTTGTTCGTCAATTATGAGAGATTAAGATCGATTTATACATTTCTTTCGATAGCCATTAGGTACCATTAACTAGCAAGTGTATCTATAAATCTATGCATCATTTGTCGTCGTTTCTAGATGAAGAACATGAACAATGAATATACCGTAAACAATTTTGAGTAAAATTTGTTGTAAACATGAGTCACACCCAATTGTGTTGAAATAATAACACAATTCGGTGAGTAATGTTCACTCAGTTATTTGATAGTTAAATCAATATTTTAAAAGTAACATAATGTGTTACTACAAACCCAAAATTGAGTTATATTATCAATATATTTCGTTGTTTTTCTCACAAATCATCTTTTTGACAAAAAAATGTGTTGATAAGCTCTTTTCTTGGTTAAAATGTTTAATTACTGAAAATTCGACACCAAAATAGTTTCACTCATAAATGAGTTTGAGGTTACTCAATGTTATCTTTTATTGTGTAGGAAAGTGTATAAGTATTTTTCAGTTAACGGAAACCGCTACAGAAAATGTTATAAATCGACCTTTACTCTTTAGTTTAGTGAGGTAAACATTATATAATATATTGAGTTTACTAATTCAGGTAAATTGTTTTAACTAATAACATTTGCTAGTACTGTAACATCTACGTTGATTTGATTGCACAACAAATGTACTTCAAATTCAGATGTGTCAAAATTTTACTTTGACGTTTCAGTCATTCGTGTTCGACTCCTTAATATAAACTGAACGCTGACGGCGAGACCGAGCCGCTTATATATATTTTTAGGGTTTCCGCGATCTCAAAAAAAATAAAGGAATTGCCAAAATTATAAATTCGAACGTAAACAGAAACATAATTAACAAACTAAAAAGGTAGGTGACCTTCGGTAATAATACACTGTAATTAATTAAAAGTTTACGATTAGGTACCATTTCACATACGTAATAGTACTTAAAAACCAAAATATGATATCCGAATATACGCACACTTCTCTCAGTGTAACTACAACTACTCCCTGATCTCCATTGATAAAAAGTCCAGTTAATTTACAGCGGTCGCGGATGAACTCTAAAACAAACAGAAGCCAAGACGCCCCTGCCCTGAGAAAGAGCGACCGCTCCTCCGTTCATAAATTAAATATTTCATAATTGGTTTTCAGCATTGTAATTAAACGTCCTGGCGCGGGGCGATCGTGATTTATTTCAGATTTATCGGGCGGCGGTTTTGGTCCGACCTACTCTGATGCTGTAAACAAACAAGCGACATGCGCGATCGCTATCTGCAGACACACGCACGCGGACGGTCGCGGACGTCTGATGTTTTATTGGTTCGACTATTTTATGGTCTTGGAGAGCCGCAGATCGCCGCAAATAGAATATTTACTTATCACTGCAAACGGTAACAGCATTTGAACCATTAACATGTGTCAATAGACACAAATAAAGATACAGAATGATATCTGAGTCGAAGCATTTTTTTAATCGCGTAGCGTAGAACCGAAAAGAGAAACACGCTTTTGAATACCTCCTTCTTTATCACTCAAAATTAAAAAGCATCCCCGATTAAAAAATTATGCGTACAATTGCGTAAGTGTTGTGGAATCGTATTAAGTAGATAGATTTACATCATACCTGGCGGATGTGTCGTAAAAAATATCCTTTAAAAACGAAAATATACACAAATGATGAAATGATTAAATAAAATAACATATACACATTCCATGTGACGCCACTGGCACTGGATAGAACACCGCAACGAAATTGGTAGAATAGTGGTAATCTCACTGGACCGCTCAAGCGGAAAGAGCAGAGTTAATAGTTGATAGTATGGAATAGAAACTCATAGACAGAAAGACGTTAAATACGGTTCGCAAAGTTAGTTGTTTCAGTTATGTATTTATTTGTTATGTAGATATTTTGTTCTGCTGTGTGGTACGCAGAAAGTCGATTTAAAATGTTCTAATTGTCTTCGCAGAAAAGGAAAATAACGAACGGACATCGAGTTTACAAGGACTGTCGTAAATCAGACTATTGTTCATTTGTGTTCGTGCTATGGAATCGTATTAGATACGTTTACATCAGGAACTGCAAAATAAATAAAAATATGCTTTAAAATCAAAAATATGAAATGAAATGATCATAAAGATAGTTGGGAATCAGACTATTTAATCACAAACAACAGTAATACCCGTCAGTGAATTGTTTGTATGCAAGTACTATCAGTTTCAAACATGAAAGACATTACGCGATTCAGCAGTATATAGCAGAGAAGTCTACCATTACGAGTTATAAGAAAACATTAAAACAACAAACACATTTTTTCCAAAAGTCTGATACTAATAGCAAATGCAGTATTGCCGCTTCTTATGAAGTAACTCTGGAAATCGTCAAAGCGAAAAAACAGTGATGGAGTGTTATTAAGAATTGTGCAATCAAAACAATTCAATGAAACAAAATATCCCAAAAAAATCGAAACAGTCTCAGTGTCACATCAAACAATTGCAAGACGTCTAGACCACATTAATTAATACGGAATCCACAAAATTGGACAACACACTTGAAAAATAAATATTTTTCACTCTGTCTAGACGAAAGCACTGACCGTAATTTTTGATCGACCTGTTCAAGAGGATTTCAGTGTAGCAGAGGAGATGCTCTTATTCCACTCCGTGGTACATATAAGAGTACGGATATTTTTGAAGCTGTAAATAAGGTTGTATCAGACTATGGGGATTCGATAAATGTTCCTGCATTGTCACTTATGGAGCTAGAGCTATGATAGGAACTTAAACTGGATTTGTAGAACTCTCAAAACGAAACAATATCAACTGTCCTGTGATACACTGAATTGTTCACTAAGTTGGAAAGTCCTTACGTCAAATGAATGTCATGAAAGTGGTTGTTAAAATAACTAATAATATAAGATGGGGCAATTGCACTTTGACCCACAGAAAGTTTCGCCACTTCTTTGGTAGGTAGTAGATACTATATATTGGGACCTGTTACTGGTTAAGCGCGCCGACTATTTGCAAAGTTTTTTCGATCTAAGCAGGGAGATTCCCATTTACCTTAAAAATGAAGTGAAGAACGACACCACGGAACTGGAAAATAAAATTGTAAATGCAAATTTTATACCACACCTTGCATTTTTGACAGACCTGACATCTGACATCTCACCTTAACGAACTAAACTCCCAGGACAACGTCACCCCAACTCGCGAAACTTAAGCCTAATAATGGGCTCGGTGCTGGGAAACAGGTTTCTTTGCGAAAGCAGCCTTTCCAACATAAAATTTATCCAAACATAGGTGTTCCCCGTTTTTTAAATCACTTAGTTGCTTCGTTTGTTAACAACAAATATTAATGTTAATATTATTAAGATACTGGTTAATGACAACCAATATCTCCATTAGCGAAGGAAACGTAAGACGAGTAAGTTCTCTGAAAAGAAACAAGGTTTGGATTTAGTGCAAATCAAAAACCAGTTAAATTTGCCGGTTCGAGGAAACTAGAAGGAAGTTTGGCCAACAAGAAAATTTGTACCATCCTTACCATGTTCAGCGAGATCCAGCGTTTTAACTCTATGTCTAGTCACGTACAATTAAATTATGCAATTCGACTCTAGAGGACTTGTTGCGTAGTCTCCAAGATCAATAGATCTAAATATTTTGAGTGTCTTCTAGTGGCGATGAACTACTGTAGTAGTTAAAACCTCGGTTAATATGAGAGAAGGATTAATAATTCTTATCGAAAATTTAGCCTAATTAATTCATGGAAACTCCTTGTCGCTATTACGAAATATAAACGTGAGGTCTCAATGTCTGAAAGCCAAAACAGACAACTTCGAACAACTTTCTTGTCGTCTTTGAAGAAAGTGCAGAAGCCAATACTTATTGTAAAGGACTAAAGGAAAAGTTCTTTCGTTTCATGAAGAAATAAAGCAATGCTGTATAAGTGCTTTATTTCGAAGTTGAAATTTAAGTCTTTGCAGTGTTACTTTTTTATTTTCTAACTTTACCTGATGTCAGTTTCTAATGGTAAAGATTTAAAAATCGTGATATGAATTATTTAATGAAAAGATTTCATGGAAAATACCATTATTTGATTAGTTGAATCCAAATAATGATTAAAATATGAAGTCTACTGTTACTTATGCATACATGGATACTTCAATAAATCGATAATCATATGGTGTGTACCAATTACCAAGCTTTGGGTAACTAACTGTGATACCCCATAAGTATTTTTAAATAATTATATAATAGCTAGATGGATAGTATTGTCTGTTTTCTTTAGAAACAATCATATGCTGAAAGAGTATAATACCAAAAAGTTTCAGTTCCTTCCAAATACTAGTAATCATGCCTTCCGTCGAATAATCACGGACTTATCAAAATAAAAAGAAAACTGTACTACTGCATCTAATACACGATATTATTACCAAAGAAAAGCCCTTTACTAAAACATGCTAATATTTGATGTAGAGAAAGATTACTTTTTCACAAAATCACCTAAGAGACCATTTAGCATTGCATTCTAGAGATACTATTCAGTTCTGTTCTAGCGATCATAGCAATACATATAGAATTGGATGGAGCGTCTAACAGTATAGTAGAAAATATTAAAAGGATATACCATACGCGCAGTGTGTTCTCTGAATTATCAATTGCATTGCATTTAACCATATATTTCCCTTATTATCAGACAAAAGCCCAACAAACTATGTGTTACTGAAATACGGAAATACATAAAACGCGACGACATCGAATTAATTTTTAATGATTTTCGATCCCGGAAAGTTGAAAACTAATTGCATTCTTTCTTTATTGTTGTATGTTTGTAGATGTATCTTTCGGTGGCACTTCTGTTCTTTCTACAATGTATCTTCCTGTTTGCCCAACGTATACTCTGCTGCCGATATACGGTATACACTAAGGCTTTGTGGTAGGTATATCACTCTTGTAGCTGGTAGAAAAGGCTGCATCTTTCCTCCTTGACGTGTTATATGATATTAATGTTGTAGCTTTTTCCGCTGTTCAGAGAACAAAGATGAACCAGCAAATGAAGTTCGAGTATTAGTCCCAGCGCTGGAAAAGGCGGATATGGAAGCTTTTCAGAAGCAGCCCTTAGACTTAACAATACTAAAACCAAAGTTTGGTTCAGATATGTCTTTCATCATATGGCCTTATGGATACAACAACACAGATGGATTTCTGAACTGACCGTATTTCATCGATGGGCCTTGGGCAACAGCTTCACGATGAAATTGGAAGCAAACAGTTGCCTTCCATTCCTAGACGTCCTCTTAAAGACAAAACCAGATGGCACTTTATGGCATAGCGTTTACAGAAAGCCTATTGTAATACAAATGTAATTTGTTAAATACGAATATTAATACTTTAAGCTGTGATTTAAAGACATATTTAACTGATTCTAAAAACGCATTGAAGAGTGAAACCATTGGTAATATATCTAATAAACAACCAGTTGTAAATTTATGTACACATGTACGAGTATTAATGAAAGGTTCCCGAAATACACTGTGCAATGAAGTTCAACATAAAGAAAAATTAGGTTACTTCAGTTTTAACACCCTAACTGATGCCTGTACTTTAAATTCAAATGTAAAATTTGTGTTATGCGTTGCAAATTAGAAACTAGCTAGGACAAGTCTTGTAAAAAGCATCTATTTGTCACTGTAAAACACGATGTTCGAAAATAATTCTAATATCTGGTTTGTAAAAACACATGCTTTTTAGCTCGAGACGAGAGTTATTAATGTTAAAATCAGAGTTACTATGTTTGTAAATAGTCGAATTCCAGAGCAATTTATATATTTAGCAGCAGATTAATCTCTTGTCGCGTTCCTCCAACGAGGTATTTTAATCATTTGAGGCTTCCTTGTCACGTCGCGCCATATTACTAAAAAAATATGCTCAATGCCAGATGACATGAGGCAGCACATAATTGAAATATAGCACCGGTGTTTATTCACTATACGCACGTATTTAATACCCGGTGTAATACTTACCAGTTGTTTCATGTCACAAGAAACATTTGGACTTACGATTAAAATAGTGCAAGGATAAAATTGAATTATTTCATTCCTGTATCGACTAGCACACGCATTTTTTTTATATAGTTTGCGCCGCGTACACATTTGCAACAGACCCTCGATGCATAACTGCGTCTCGAACAGGGTCAAAGTAAGTCATGATACGTGTAACATGTTGGCAACATATTTCTCTTCCACCAAAACTTCGTTGGGTTGCGAGCATTTTGATGTTTCCATGTTGTGTGCAATCCAGTCAATTATGTTAGGAAAAAATTGATGTGTATTGAAAACGCTACAAGCCTCAATGCGAACACCAATATTTGCTGTTATGTGTTGCGACAATGTTGCAGGGTTCTGTCCACACAGTCGTGTTGAAGTTACATGACAAGGTTTGCGACGAATATTTTCCATGTTTCCATGTCGTGTGCAGTGTTGAAAACGCTGTGATGTGACGCGATGAGGTTACAGGGTCCCGTCTAGACGGTCGTGTTGAAGTTACGCGACGAGGTTTGGTTACAAGTGTGCGACTTTAACAAGAACCTAAGGATTTACCAACGAGACGCAGTTTTAGTCCGTTTATTATGACGCAACGCATAACAAACGCAGAGCAGAATAAAATCTTAACAAGTTTACAATATTCAGAAAATAAAAAATATACCGTAATTTCTGCTATACAAAATATGACATATCAATGGAAGGGATCGGGGTTTGAGACACACACATTGAATAATAACTTTACCACAGCTCTTTGCATTTGAAAACGGTGCATTATTAACATTAAGAGCGCCCACTTTTTGTAAAATGAAATTTTAGGAAACCGAACTTACTTAAAAAATGTGTACAGAATAAAATATCAGTGTCAAGTACAAAGAAATAACGCCCTCTACTTTTTACATAAAAACTGATAACACCAACGTGTTTCTAGTTAATAATGTAAAAAAAGAATAGTTTTACACAGCTTACATCTCTTTATAGTAGTACTTACGTGCTACTTAGTTTTCAAAATTCAGATATAGTTTTAGTAAAAACATTTTAACTCAAATATATTAATTTATACCAAGTCAGTGTATTCCCAATCAGCATTCTATTATTTTGATCGAAGATTACGGTTACACAATAAATAAAGTATATTGTCAAAATTAACCCTTACCTTAGTTTCACAAAACAGTGAGTTATTCGATAGTAGGCATGTGTGTTTTATTACAATATAAAACGGGTATTGTACCCTTATACCAAACAGTGTAGGGTAAGTAAGTAATAATCATAATATAATGTAGCATAAATACATATGCAATAACAATCAATATATCGCATAAAATAAAATAAAAAAAAATACCTAAGCAGGATGTTTCATAATAGTATGTCTTCATACAGGCGTCTTCATTTACGGGCATATAAACATATGCCCGTAAAATACTTTGTTACCATGATAGAGGATAATAATACGCAATAAACCAGTAAGTTTCAATAATTTTTCTGTTTTTTATTTGTATCTTCCACAGGTTTTGAGATATGTAACTCAAATTTGGAACATAGACTAACCTATATTACCTGCATCATTAGCTCTGCCTAATAGTTGTCACTAAGATGATACAAAGTATACATATAATAATGTAAAAAATTATACATATTCAAGTATATTCGTTTGATTATAAGAAAAAAAATTGTTAAAAGTAGGTACAACAATTGATATTGGCGTATGTATATTTAGACTAAATATTACTTCGGCCACCTTTCATATGCGCACCAATTTAAAAAAAAAGAATAGCTATTTATGATATACGTGTTAAAAGTAAGATTTAATTTAATAAAATCACTTTTAACACGTATATCATAACAATTTTTTCTACAAAACAATCGGAAGAACTTTAAACTCAATAAAAATAAGAAATCAAAAAATACCACACAGATCGCAATGTTTATGAACTAAAATTTTCGTAGCAACCAGTGCTGCTGTTAGTTACGGAAAAAACGCAAAAATATTGACAGCATTTTGTAGTAATATTATAAGTATAATGAATAATCTCGATAATGAGCGTAACGAATCCATCCCTGCTGAAATCGAAGAAGCCACCAGTCGAGCAACATTGGAATTATTGCCGGTGAAATCAAAGGAACAGTACGAAATCGCTTATATACGCTTTTCGGAATGGTGCAACATTAAAAACGTCCCTGGGACATGTAACGAAAGTGTTTTACTGGCATATTTTGAGGAAAAAGCCAAGATATGGAAATCGTCAACGCTGTGGTCAAATTATTCAATGATCAAAACTGTTAAAAATAAAGCAAGATCAAGATATAAGCAAAAATTATAAACTTAATGCTTTTTTAAAACGGAAGGGTGAAGGATATCAAGCAAAAAAGTCAAAAGTTTTGACGAAGACGCATATCGACAAATTTCTCACAGAAGCAGAAGACGAAAAGTATCTGATGATGAAAGACGCAGCAATAGTGAGTGTCTTCGGGAGGAATTGTGTCAGATGACCATCGACAATACCGAATATTTGGGCACTTCGGTTGTTGTGACCATACCAGATACTAAAACGAAAATGCGTTGGACTTTCAGTGTTGTTGGTGAATTCTATTTAAACTTTTTTAGAATGTATATGGCACTCCGGCCACCCAACGCTGACCATAGACTTTTTCTTAAATATATGAAGAATAACTGTGTGAAGAATCCAGTCGGAATTAACATGTTTGGTAAAATGCCTGCCGACATTGCCGAGTTCTTGAATCTACCAAATCCTCAACTCTACACCGGACACTGTTTTCGTCGTTCATCGGCGACATTGTTAGCAGATTCTGGTGCAAATCTTACTACCATCAAGAGACATGGACGATGGAAATCTTCGACGGTAGCTGAAGGCTACATTGAAAATACACTGGAACAGAAGAAGGAAATTGCGTGCCAAATACTTCCTACTGCTGCAACTACTAGCAAGACCACCAGTATGACTCCGCAGGGAATTACAATTTCAAATTGTTCTAATTTTACTATAAATGTTAATAGTAATAACTAGTTAAAATGTTGGTTTGTACTTATTTAAAATAAAAAGTTGTTCATGTGTTTGTTAAAACGTTTTATTAATTTTCAAAATAAAATTTAAATAAACTTTGATTTACTTTTAACACTAGTGTTAAAAGTAACTTTTAACACGCGTGTCAAAAAATGACATTTTTAACATCAAAAATGACAATTAAAAAGCCCACTTTCAACAGTTTTGTAGAAAAAAGAATTTTTAATTGGCAACGGCATTATTACAAACTATATACAGGGTTAACCATGACTAAGTACAAATATTTTAAGAGGAATAGAGCAAAATAAGAATTAACGGAATCGCCCTTCATGCAGCTTTGACAGTTTGGAACGAAAAATAAATGTAAAATGCTGCAGCTAACTGGATTAACTGTTAACCTATGTATTATTAATTATGCTCATCGTCGGTTCTACAATTATTGGAAATGCTATAAAAAATGACCGCATGATAGTTGACAGGTCTAAGGCAACTCGGAAATTGCTCTTATTTTCCGGAAAAAGAGGGTTTTGTCCCATATTTTAAACATTGAGCAAGAACTCCTAAATAATTTTGTTATTGTTTTTAAGGCCTCCCTGAGCAGGTCGTTAAAATTTTTGTACTTAGTGGTAGGTAATCCTGCATATAACAATCTCTAATTTATAATTAGAACTTAGGTGCTGCTAATGGCATGAATGTATAGATTAATATTCGTACTTATTTATACAGATTACGTATCCTACCATCACAAGAGATAATAATAAGAAAAAATGTACAATTATTGTCCTAAAATGTTTCATAGATTTCATTCTAAAAATATATACTTAGCTGACTTGATATTGTTTGACATATTTCTAATTCTAATTTATTAACATGTAATTAAATATATACTTCGCTATAATTAAAAATAAAAAAATATATATAACTGATCTTATCAGTGAGAGGTCATTTAAGTGGGACTACTCGTATAAGTATTTAATTCAATTAGGTGGGTGATTTGCAATATCAACTAATTTCATCTGCCGCTATATTGTGATGCCCTCATGAACTATCTCCGTGTGTGGCAGAGGACTATAATAGTCAGAATTAAGTTCTGGCTCCGTCCTCAAGAAAAGACTCATGGGTTATATATGGTGAACTAAATACCATTATGCTCCAAGGATATTTTTTTCCGCAGACTATAGATACAACTTTTAAATACGGTAAACTTCGGAATATATTGATCGGTGAAAAATAATAAGTTTTTAGCCTACATTTTTTTCGTGACATGCATGGAGGTAGTGAGAGTTGACAATTAATTTTTAATTCATTACATAACGCGGCATAACTTTAAAATGGTTTAATACAGCGATTCTCAACCAAAGCATATGAGAACCGCTGGTTTAATATACTGCCTTACAATTTTTATGTACAGTGTATCCCACTTTCTCTCTCTAGTTAATATTCTGAATATTTTGGAATATCTAAAATCTGATTCCCATATATTTTTTCTGTACAATCCATTGGCGTAGGTACCCAGTTTTTTCTGGAGTAAAATAAGGAGGTCTCCCTCCTTCATATTTGCGACTATGTGATAATATATAATATATAATTCTATGATTTTTCTTAAAATAAATCTATTCGTTTCGTTCAAAATTAAAGAGCAACTTATTTATGAAGTAATGCTGCAGGAAAAAAATATATTAAAAAAATGTCAATTACGTTTCAGCAATGCGCCTCATGAAATAATTGTAGAGGGCAAAAAGTGTATGACTTTTTCCGTAAATTAAACTATTTTTAAAATTACATGAACATTGTTTCTATAGAATAGAATAGAATTTTAACAAAATTAAATTAAACATTTTGTTTAGCTATCAGTAATACGTAACGAAACTTGAAATAATATGAATTGTTGATCTTTCATTTTGATTTATTGTTATACTTACCTACTACCTTGAGTTACCAACTTTTGGTATTTTCCAGTAAGGAAATTCTTCATTGGAGAAGAGATATATATAAATTGATACGCTAATTTTTCTCATTGTCCAATTTACATAAAAGTGTTCTATTTTTGCATTTCGTCGCTATCTGTTCCAATCATTAACCTTTATCATCCAAGGTGATTCACAACTTATTTAAAAAAAATTGGGAATAGATGCGTCATGAAAACTGGACTCAATATCGTAAAAAAATTGTTCTAAAATCCTTATAGCTTCCGAGTAAAAATTGATTGAAGTTATAGTATAGTAGTAAAATGTGCCAAATGCAGCAACTTTCACCGCGGTGTGCAGTGAGTGCAAGTGTGCTGCAACGCGGACATGACACGGGAAATTTGAAACAGAATCTTGGAAGATATGGAGGTCCAGGGCGTCCACGGCGTATTGCAGCAGTGTAGTGTTTCATACACGAGGATCAGTTATATCCGTACCATGCATAGCGTGTTCAAGCATTAATACCAAGTCGATTTTTGATGAAATGCGTTGTTCTTTAAAAAAATTACATCCAAAACGCTTTGTCTCACACATAATAACTAGAACATACGTTTATTAAGCAAACCCTACTTATCTTTCCATGTTCTATTGACCCAAGCGAAATACTCTGTATATTTATGGACTCCAACCTTGTCTAGGAAGCTATTTCTTCTGAGGAGTTGAAGAAAAATTTGTTTGAATCATCTTTACAATGAAGTACAAAAAAAATTATTATCTGCGTCTGTTTACTCAAAATTTTCAGAAATAGGTACTTGACAATCCTTGTGTATAATTGAATTATAATAATTTTTACTATTTTTACCCCAATACTTTTCAATTTTTTTACTTAAAATAGAAAAATAAATATTCACGTATTTATTAAATTTATATTTCAAACTATTTAACATCTAATTTAAAAGCTCAAACCATCTGCCTACTACGTGTAGGCCAAAACTGTAGGCTTCCCCTTATTAAAAAACCTAAGTTCCAAAATTATTAATCGTAAGTAAAACAGAACAATATAAACACGATTATCACAAAGTGTACACCTGCACTACACGACATATACATTATTAAATATTTTTTTAGCTATTAAGCGCAAATCCCTAATTTGTTTACACAGATAATAAAATCATCAAACAAAATAACGATTCATTTTAACAACACTTACTGGGAAATTTGAATATTATCACCGTTCAAACGAAAAGTACTCTGTCTAATTAAAATCAAACAAATATGCATATGTATTAGGGGAAATTGTTACATTCTGTGAATTGTATTTAGTTATTTTTAGTGATCTGTACAACAGAAAAACAAATTGCATGGAAATGTGACAATCATATTTAGATTTGACACTGAAAATTAACGGTAGATTCTAGAACAAATTGAAGCAGAGTTGCCAAAAAAATATATTTTGAAATAAGTACAACATTTGCAAAGTCTATGAAATGGATAAAACAAACTTAAAAAATATGTTTTGAAATAAAAACAACATTTGCAATTAAATAGAATTATTAATACAAGGAAAATTGCTTTAAAATAATAATGGGTAATGTAATAACATCAAAATCAAGTAATGAAATATTAAATTATGTCAATTTTTTTTAAATAATACAATCAAAAGATTACACAGCCCTACAAAAAATAAAATCAGATTTGGAGGTAGACCATATTTACTATATGTTTTTTTGGGTTTCTAAATTCTGGGTCTGTTTAACCCCATCACGTCAGGGTTTTGTTATAACCTCAGAAAACCCAATAATTTAGGTTTTTCAGCAATATTAAACACGTATAACCCTATAACTATAAACACAAAAATTAAGCTGTTAACCTACAAATCAATCAATCAATCACCCAATAACCGTTTCCTCAATACTTAAACTTTTGCCATAACCAATAAACCCAATAACTCTGTACTTAAACCTATCTCACATTACGCGGTTGATCAGGGTTTTATAAACAAACTTCATCTCATGGATGCTAGTTCTACCTGTGTCTACATCCAGGGCAATGGATGCCCTGAAAGTTGGGACATAAATATGATGGCTGATTTTTGTTGGGTGCTAAAAAAAGATAATTATACCAGAAGGAAAAAATAAAACGTAAAATATCAGTTGAATGAATAAAAAATAAGTATGTCCGTAGTTCTATCTATCAAACACTTTTTAAGGGCTACATGATGTACAAAATCCGCTCACGCAACCTCTTCGTAGTGTACATTGGGTAACTTTAATACCGACGGACCCATTTCGTTTTTCGGGAAAAATACAACTGTTATTGTTTATGAGGTACCTACTGGAGTTATGGGGTTCTTGGATTGTGGGGTTGTTAGATTATAAGTTTGTGGGGTAGAATATTTTAGTCTAAAGAGCATTGACAAATTTCGTGATTTAAGATAAGTTCAAGTACTGAGTAACGCGGTTATGGGGTTTATTGGTTATGAGATTATGAGGTGATTGGTTTATAGGTTTGAGGGTTAATAGCTTGGATTATATGTATTCAATAGTGCTGAAAAGCCTAAATAAGCGTTTTTTTGAGGTTATGGCAAAACCCTGGCGTGATGGAGTTAAATAGATCCCGGATTTAGCGGCCAAACAACAAAAATCCCGAATGCAATTTTGAAGTATGATAGCAGCAAAATTATATACCAGGAAGAACCCAGAGAAGAGGTGAAAACTACTCACAACCAACTCTACAGAACTGTCAAATTGTCGAAAATCGTCACTCTTAACATCTTCTAATGCCAGATACCAGATAGAAAAAATATATCAATATTGATAGTGAGAGAACAAAATGCATTTCATTAAACTACAAATTTAGAAGAAGACACAAACTAATATCAAACAAACATATTCATATGCAGTGGAAAATTTTTTGTGAAAGTGACAAATGCACTGTTTTAAAAATTTTAAACTCAGTACTTAATTATAGTTGTTTAAAAAGTTCTAAAATTTTCAAAAAGCTAATTGTTCATGTATTTTTTGGCGTTGTTTATTGAATTATATCGTGCCAATCTCCTAATTTGTTAATAAATATTTATAAATATTTTACTTAACCTGTTTAGATATTCTTACAGTGATTATTTACTAGATCCACCGCAAAAATGATTATAAAAAAAGAAAACAAATCAATATTAATATCAATTATTATCTTGGAAAAGAAAAAAGAAAATTATATTATTTCTAATTTCCTAATGAAAATATCTGTCGTTCAACTAAATAAAGTAATACATTATTTTGAATTGGTTACCTATATAAAATAAGATTTATTTAATATTTAGGATTATTCAAAGGTTCAAATGACACAATACAGATTAAGCAGCTGATAATGATTAAAGGTAAGCATACAGTATAATTATTTCTCATAATTCGACTCCTAATCCTCACACATTTGAGACAATAAGAGATATTACAATAGAAGAATATTTTTTCTCAAAATGTGGTTAAATATAATTGAGGGGAAAACGCACATGCGGTCGCGATCTAAACGCCCGCGGATCATGCTAGTTTCGTACTCGTACTCGTTTAATGAAGAATATTCTAATGATTTGAAACATACATGTTTGCAGTAGCAGGTCAGGAGCTGGACTAGCTTGCATCGCCGTCTCGCCGAAAACCTTTTGGAGAATTTCGGCCAGTGCAATAAAAAAGCTAACAAAAATACACCACCGAAAAACATATTTTGACAACTAAATAGTATAGTAGGACAAGTCGGGAGCACATAGAGAACGACATATGTGACTGATATTGTAAATGACAGTGATTAACTTGACACAGAACGATCCACGATGCGCCTAGACCGCGACCACATAGCGCGTTCTCTCCTTTAAGAGTTATTTTAAATAAAAAGCAATACGCGTACACCGACAAAAACGAGGTTATTTTTTTCTAATTGGTATTTTTACGTAATAATTAAAATATTGTTACATATCTGAGACATAAAGCCTGTATTTATTCTTTTTTTTTTCGATAAATAAAAAAACTAAGGTTTCACAAATATTCATATTGGATCACCATTTTTATCTGTAAAACTTACCTGGAAATCTTCAAAAGCAAGTTAACAGTAAGCTTATTTGGAAATCACATTACTACGAGTATATAAAGACAAATTGATTAATAAAACATCAGTAGTTGAGGGACGGCCAACGTATATGTAATAAAATGACTGAAGATAAAAAGCAAGAAATGGTAGTTTCTCAGCCAAATACCACTAGATCGGCGCAACCGATACTAAGCATGCAATAAGTCAGTAAATGGAACCGACATTATAGTACAGTGGCAATTTTTATTTATATTTTATAGTTGCCTTTATAGAGCAGTGAAACTTTAACATAATATGATTTTAATCAACGTATGTAAATACCGTGTTAACTGTAATTTATATTACGTATGCAATATACAGAGTGGTCCAACGAAAATTTGACATGGAGGTTTTGGGTGATAATAACATAGATAATAATAATAATATTAATAATAATAGAAGTTTATTGCCCAACAGAATAATCCGATTATAGGACAATGTAATTAATTATAACAGTAGCACATAACTAACTAATATACCTGTAATTGAGGTCGCTAGAATTTAATGAAAATGAACACTTAATATTGAAAATAAAAGATGAACATATTAAATATCTACATAAATAAGTGAATAATTGCAAAACTTAATATTAAAAAATCGAATTACTTATTATATGTGAGAAACTACTGAAACTAGTAAAAGATAAAAAATAAATCACAGTTAAGATTTGTTGATTTATAAGCAGTTTCAGAGCTGCATTGGCTTGAACGTTAAATTAAGTTTACTATCAAACATTATTGTCAAACCTTTAACTTTAGCTTAAGATCATCAGCAAACAATAGTCTACCACACTTTAAACCATCACTTAAATCATTTACGAAGATAACAAAGTAATGGGTCTAAGTTGGATCCTTGAGGTACACCAGATGATGCTATATAATAATCTGATTTGTAACCATTATATTGGACATAATGAGGTCTATTATGAAAATATGATTTAAAGAAATTAATTAAAGGAGTTATAGACTAATTTAACTTCTCTAATAATACATTATGGCCTACGCGATCGAAGGCTTTTGAGAAGTCAGTATAAATAGCATCAACTTGACTACCTCTATCCATCGATTCTGAAACAAATTGTGTAAACCAAGCTAAATTAAAAATTGTTGAACGTCTCTCCATAAAACCATGCCGACAAGTAGAAATCGTGTTCTTTATGGCGGAATATATAATAGTATACATTGACATTTCAAAGACCTTAGCAAAATTGGATTAGGTAGCAATAGGCCTATAATTATTTACACTGTCAACATCACCACTTTTATGGATAGGACATATTTTTGCCAACTTCCAGCAATCCGGAAACGTTGAAGTGTATAAGGATAAATTATACAAAATAGAAAAAGGGGGATAGAAAAAGCACTAAAATAAAACTAGGAAATTGATCATGTCCAGACGTCATTTTGTTTTTTAATTTCTTTAGAGTTTTTGTTATATTTAGCTCGGTTAATTGTTTAATGCCAATAAATGGCAAGTTACTCACTACGCCACTGTTTTGAAGTACATCTAACGACTTTGGTGAATAAACACTGCTAAAGAAAGCACTATAACAATATCCTATGGGTTATCCAGAACTTTATCATTGTATACCATTTTACCGGGAACTCTAGAGCTACATTTTTTCAATTCTCCAATCCAAACCAAAAAAGAGCACTCATCACTAAAAAAGATGTTGAAAAGAAATTGTGAATTTTCTATGGCTTGCTCACTTACTACCTCGCAAAATTATAGATGACGATCACTATCATCTTCATGCAATTCTCGTGTCAAACTAATTTTATAAGAGTGAAATTTGTGGGTTTTAAAATCAGTTGAATACTAATTCATGATGCACCAGATACAGTTGACATCTTTCTTGTATTTAACGCAGGGTGAAACATGACCCAAAATTGTCAGTTCTGTCGCCTCAATTCTTATGGGCCATTCGCTGTTCCTTTTTTATCTGCTGCAGACCCAGTCTCTTGGAATTTTGAAACCAATTCTGAAACGTACTGTCGCAAAATAGACACATTTTCATATCGATACATTGAATACTTCGGCAGTCCTATTACCCAACAAACAATTAAAGTTAAAATTACGTTAACTTGACCTCTGAATTGGTCAAAAACTTTTCATGACCAATTCCGTATAAGGAAAGTTTACCTATATTCGTTAGCCTTTTTCCTTATGTGGGGAAAAAAACTAAAGTAATATGGAAGTTAATAATTGGTTGGCAGGAATTTTATTCCAATAAGATAATTGGACTTAAAAGAAATACGGACCAATTTTATGTTAAAATTTCAAAATATAAAAGACATTATTACCAAAATATACCCTAATTATGCCCTTTATATGACATACTTTTGCCAGAGAGAGACAACATTATATGTTTGATTTTATACATTGTAATAGCGAACAGGGATAGGAAGAAAAAGAAAGACTACAAGTCAGGCTACTAAAGTACAAGTAGAGTAGGAGTTACTATATTTATAGATATTTAGATTTTAATATAATAAAGTCTGTATTTTTGGTTTCCACTCATCAAATTGTACAACCCAGGAAATTTTTTCGTATAATGTCATGACCAAACTTTCATAAAAATAACGCGCCTTATAAATATACATTTTTACTATTGCTTTTTAATAATATTTCTATACTGAAAAATAACCTAAAATAAAAACTGAATGTACTTCGTGATAAAATGTGTTTAATAATCTTTCGTCATAAATGTATTAACTAATATTATCTGTATTAACATAATTTTAATGAATAATCAATTAGAAATAATGAACAAAACATTTAGTGTTTATTACAACATGGCCGCTCAAATAAAATCAACTTTGAAGTCAATTTGTTTGTAAGTTTTAACCTATAAGGCAGATGCCTATGCCAATGTTGACGTCACAGGAAAATATTAACTTTGTGGTTGAGATTTCCTCCAAATGAAGATATTTTATGGTAATTTATTACCAATTAAATTATTACTAGGTACCTACATATAAAATTCTCCTCATGGATTTTTTGTGATTGAAAATTCAAATTAAAGCCAATAATATTATGTATGCGTAATAACAAAAACAAAATAAATATTTTCGAACGGAATTCAATTCGAATTTCAATTCACGTGCACTACTGAATTCATCTAACATGATAACAGTCATAAGAATATTTATATATGAAGTGTTTATCGATATATTATCATTAGATTGATTTACATAATATGCAGTGTTGGCTTAAATTCGTTTTTTACAACTCTGTAACATTGTGTAGGGCTTGGTTTTCACTGCAGATCGCCAAAACACAAAACAATTTCTACGCGCTATTACATGAAGATCTGTCGGAATACATATAACAAGAAGCTTGTTTCCTAAAAATCGTTTATAAGACACACTTACGTCGAAGTATTATTAACAAGTAAATTTGTACCATAATATAGAACAATAGTTCTATTAGGTTAATTGAAATGGTTAATTATTCTTTAGAAATTATCAACAAAGTTAAAAATAGGTTGATATTGTAATAAAAATGGAACTTAACCAATTGAAGAATTAAATAGGGCAAAATAACTAGTTATTAGCTTATTTTTAACTACTAGTTGAAGACAAAATAAGTTTTACAATTTTGTAATAAATATGTAAATATTTACCTATTGTAATAATTTAAAAAATCCTTGGATATTGAAGACAGATTTCAAGGCGAAATTAAGTAAATTGTAACTTCGTCTTACACGTTATTGGAATTTTAGCATTTGAAAACATAGAATAGGTAAACAATATGTAATTTCGAACTGTATAAATTGACATATATTTCATTTTACTTAGAAGTCATTATATTACTCTTAATTAACAAATTTTTTACTAAAATTTTGGTATTATAAAATTTTGTAACATTGAAGACTATTTTTATGGAGGAAAGTAGTAAATCTTGATCAATTTAGAATTATTTTTCTTGTGTAGTAGTCTATTAGGCTTAAATGTTAGTTGGGTAGCACATCGATCGTTCTCATAATAAAGACCAATCATGTCAACTTTCTGTGCAATTGTATAAATCATTGTTGCATTTTAAATAAATTAGAAGTCACGAACAATAAAGTAACGTAAATCATGTTTATTAATAAAGTGAGAAACTGAATTGTTGTTGAATTATTTTAATTTTTTATCATCATCAACTGACAATAAAAATTTCAAGTTATCGTATTTACTCATAAAGTAAATGCAAATCAATTTAAACAGTGACATACTAAATGTTTGTAGCTCGTAAATGTCAAACAGGTTCAGTTCGGAAAAAAATCAGTTTCTGAAACGGTACATGTAAATTCCAAAAACTGTATATAAGAGACAATTCAAAGATCTTTCTGACGATACATGATTTCTTCTCCTTCCCTATTCAAATTTTAAGGGTTGATCACCCTACTGCTGAAGGGTTGAAGTGACGATCAAAGTTTTCCCCCTCCAAAATAAAATTGACCTGTTTGAGTGTTATTTCATTTCTACGCTATTATCACCTAAATCTTCCATGTCAAGATTTCGTTGGGCCACTGTGTATACCTTGTGTTCCAGCTTTTCGTTCTTAACTTTGGGAAAACAAACAAAACTTTAACTTCGATCAACTTGAACAAAATATTTTAATTTCTTTATTATACAGACTGTCCCAAACATCCCCAGGCAAATATTTCAATTATTTTTTAAGTTAATTATAAACAACCCTATAGATACTCAAATAGGAGAAAATTCTGTACAATATAAAAAAATCAACTTTTCTTTAAAATTATGAATTGGGTTACATTCAATTTTTTTTCAAATGGCTTCGATTTTTAGTTTTTATTTACATTTTTATTTTCGTTTTATCCATGTTATAATAGTAATGGAGAAAATAAAGTGATAAAAATTAAAAATTAATGCTTCACATTCAACTAAGTAAGCATATGTCAAATTCAAATTAATAGAAATGTCAAAGTGTCGTGGCTCTGTACTGTGTATGATAAACTGACTTCTCATTTCAATGAGTTGTTAGAGTAGTGTAATTTTTATAATAAAGAAGAAGTATTATATTTCTCCCGTCATTTTTTTCTATTATTCTGTTGTAGTCGTAGCCAGGCCTACCATTGAATAGCCAGTGACCACTAGATATAGACATGTGCTACGTATCGCGTACTCATGTACTTCTGTTCATTACGACAGAATATGAACAGCCAGGGTTGCCCGTCGGTTATCTCACCTGTGACATACTGACGAGAACTAACAAGCTCGAAACCGGTCGCCGCTGACAACTAACCGTGGTTGTTTGCTAGGTTTTTCAGGTGTAGGTAATTCAATGATGGTCGGGGAATTAGCCCATAAAGTAGTTAATTCCTGAATTTTCACACTTTTGTATATAATGTTTACTTATTTAATTTCTCAAATTAAGAAAACTCATATCATTAACATAAGATTTCGTAATACTTGAATTGAGTAAATTCTAAAATTGAAGTTTTCCATGTGAATAAATTATATTGAAATTGAAACGATCCATTTATAAGCTTTATCGTTATTAAATGTGTAATAGTTGTTAGTACAAACAAGAATATATATTTTTATTTTAAATAAATATATATTCTGGGGTATATATGAGATTAGAAAATACTCAATCCTAGCTAATTAGGTTTCTCCTAATTATAAGAATTTGCTTTTTTGTGTGTGAATTTGAAATACTTAAGGCATTCAAATGTTAATTGTTTGTTTGCTGAAATGCTGTCATAACAACTTAACGTTTACCAAATTTACGATCTTTACATCATCAAAGATCAAACCCAAAAGGACAGGAAATCAATAAATAATATCCTCATTGCAGTTCAGGATGCAGCCTATTGAGAATGACAAACTACTAAACGTTGTTCAGCGATATGGGCTTTCACCAAAGATGTTTTACAGTTCTGAAACTTTAAATTAAATATTTTGAAACCCTCTTAGAGCCGTTGCCAATATGTTATGTACTTCTAAAACTCAAAGTTTGTCAATAGTGCCGCTGATCTGACAATATAACAGATGTTAACTCCTTGCTCCACTTTATTGTTTGCATGCATCCAAAAACACACTGTGAAAGCTTATTTCTAGTAACCTACTTTATATTGCTATACATGTTTTCTCCACACAAAAATTGTTGCTAGAATCTTTGGCGTCGTAATTACTTTATACATCAATAAGCTTGGTCTTCTTAAGGTCGCCATATTTCTTGACGTAAATTTATAGTGTTTTTTTGGTACAGAAATCTCATAAAATAAAACGCGCAGAACAAAAGTAAAATCAAAAATAAAATTATTGTTGCTTTGTTTATCCACTTTTACTATTTAAATTCTCCTCAAATAATATAATAACTTAAAATAATATGGCACACATTATGTTGCTATTCTAACCCCACATTTTAACAATTATTTTTACATACAAACAAAAGTGAACAATCTTATAAGCAAAACCATGTAAATTTATGTTATAACAATATTTACATTAGTTGAACTTAAAAAAATACGTATTTTGAAAGATTTCTGTACTTGATGTTGGTCAGATCACTTTCAGCCGTTCGTTTTACTTCGGCACCTTTGAATATTTGCAGGCTACATGAGATAACATCGCTGTTATTTGCTAAACTCTATATTATTCAGTTCTTAAATGTTTAAAATTGCACTTGTATTTGTAAAAAAACACTTTTTCAAGAATTCGGCGCCCTTAAGCATTTGTTTAAAAATACTTCTTTTAAAAATAGAGCGGAAATATCGTATAGATAAATCATAACAAATAAAATATAATATACAGGGTGTCCACAAGCAACCCCTAAAAATACAGAAGTTGATTCTACACAAAAAACATGAAAACTTTTGCAAAACAACCCCTAAATAATTTAGATTTTAAAACAGAATAAAATGCTAGAATGAAATGACCCCAGGTAAGTAACATACATTTAATGGCAAAATATTTAAACAGTGGCCCAATGTTTGTAAGAATTTGTTATTATTGGCATATTCATGGTCTCATTTAGTGAACCATGCAATATTACAAAAACTATATAAATGAAACCAATATTAGATTTATAACTTTTTGTTTTCACTGACTAGAAATATTGGCATAATATTGGATTTGTCTTTGTGAAAAATATATTTTTATGGGATTGAACTAATATTGGTTCTTAATTAAATTACAATATTCCACCATTATATTATGAATATTAATGGTATAACTTGGTATTGGTATTACCACATCCACAATTGTTGATTGTTGGAATCAACACATTTGGCAAGATGCCTGCGAATATTGCTGATTTCTAAATTTACCTGATTCTCACCTTTATGCTGGACATTGTTCCCGATGATCTTCGGTTAGTTTGTCCGTAGACTCTGGTACTAATCTTAGTACGATTAGGAGATACGGTGAATGGTCCAGTAATTCCAGTATAACAGCGGAGGGTTATACAGGGTGAATCTTAAATAAGTACAAATATTTTAACCAGCAGTATAGTTTTGTGTGTAGAACACATAATTAATAGTTTTTTTACAAACAAATCAGAAATAAAAAAGTGAAATTTTAAATAAATTTCGTAATTTTTCAGTAGAAAACTTGTTGAGGACCGCTGGCCTAGACCGACCCTTCATACTTTTATGAGTTATAGTGCTGGAGACTGAACGTGTGGTTCACAGTGTTGCCAGTATTACACAAATGTCTTTGCTTCAAGGAAGAAAAAATCTCAACTTTTAGCGAATTTTGTCAAGTGTAACATTTTATATTATTTTTTATTATCAAACTGTCATTGACTGTCATGACAGATTATCGGAAGCCCAAGTCAAACTTGTTAACCCCACATAATGCATGAAAATAGCAATAAAATTTGCTAAAAGTTGACATTTTTTCCATTTTAAATAAAAAACGCGTGCATAGTTTTTCGTTATTCTTCATAAAATAACTTAAGGAAATTGTGTTTTGTGTCCCTTTCTAACAGTGTACAATGACATTTAACTTGTGAAATGTGGATTACTGATTAAATAGTTAATTTTTTAACAAACAGGTAAGCTTGTGTGCACGTTTATGTATAATTTTTGAACATTGGACATAGTAATATCACGTAATATCTTCCTAAATATTTTACGGTAGTATTGAACTTGCGTAAATTCATTTTTAATCGTTGAAGTATAGTAAGGTTAGTTCAGATGTTAAAATTTATGTTAATATTGCTGCGTATCATACTACATACCCAATTTTACTGTACTTATGCTTAAAACAAGTATTTTTAAAATAGAACTATTACGTTAAAGGAAACGTAATATTTATATTGGAGGAGATATGGCAACCTCGCAACAAATCATATGTTTCATTACGTTGTTGGATGAAAAATCAGCCAGCGGTCCTCAAAATGTGGGTATTTTTTAAAAAAATTAATATCTCCGTAAATATTAGAAATTTTTAAAAATGGCTTTCACTAGACTGATTTAAATGACGAACTACACCAGAAGTTAAAATATTTGTACTTATTTAAGATTCACCCTGTATAGGCTCGTTACAAAACAAGAGGAACATCGCGGGACAAATTGTGTCCAAAACTAATAAGCGATAACATTGCTCCCTACCTTGGTACAAAATTTAATTACTAGGTAGGTACTACATCTACTAATGATGACATTGGCCATGGAATTACTTATTCTAATTGTAAAATAATATAACTGTACGTTTAACTAATTCAAAATTTCTTTGATTTAAAATTTCTTAAGTGTTTTTCTTAAGTGCGAAGGAACCAGTTCACTGTTAAAAGTAAATGACATAATTTATTTTTAACATCAATGCCTTAAAATGACACCATGCGTAAAAAATTATGCTTTTACTGACGTTTGCATAAATAGTATATTGTTATATTAGGATTAAAAGTGTCACATTTGTAACGAGCAAATTTTGTATTTGTGAGGCGAAGCGAAACAAAAAAGAGTTTATTTTCTCCAACCGAAATCTCCCATTTAATTATTATTTTGAGCTTTGCAATTATTCAAACCAAATTTGGATAATATACATAGGTAGTAGATAAGTAGCAAAAAAGTCACTTAGTCCAAATAAAACATGCTATTTTCTCTGCAACCGAAATCCACGTTTAATTATTAATCAAACCAAACTTGAATAATAAAGCAAAATAGATAAGTAGGATATATCGATGTAGTCATGGATACTTTGTTAAACATTAGTCGCCATATTGCTAATTGAGTTCATTTGTGGCTGTTTGTGGTTCATTTTGCTGAAAAGTCTGATTTGCTGAAAATGAAATCTGATGAAGATTTAGGTGTACTTGAGGAGATACTGGAGTGCGAGAAAGAGGTTTCTTTGCATCTTTTCCCAAAGAAATCTCGACAAATTTAAGAATGTGTCTACCAACGTTTTAAGAATTAGTGCAATGAATGAATTAATGTATAGATGGTGAATTTGTCAAACTTAGCAAATAAAATGAAGCCGTTAACGCTTTGGTTACAATATTCAATGTTGCGGTCGACGTTGGATATAAAGATGAGAATTGACATAAGCAAATATTCAACGTTACGAGATTTTCTCAAGGGACAAAATTAGGGATATGTACCGAAAAAATCGCACAACTAGATTAAAATGAATCTAAACATTTATAATGCCTGTATAAGTAATTTAAATACTACTAACAATTGTTCGATATAAAATTTGTAAAAAAACTTACCCCTGCGATAAGAAAACTGGACAATGTTTTTAAAAGAAGTGAACAGCAGTGAAGGTTCCAGATATATAATTTCTTTTTTGTCGCATACAAGAACTGATATCTAAAGGGTTTCAACACCAGGCTCAAAATACTACCTTTTATATTAATCCATATACAAAGCAAAGTATTACTTTCGTTCGTTAAATGCTAAATATTAGTGCAAGTGCGTACACAATGAAAACTTATATATGAAATTTGAATTTCCGCTGTAAACATGTGAGATCTGTTATTCTGCACGGCCATCACATTTGGATAAATAAATTTTAGTAACAAAGATGCATACCAAGTTTCATCTTGATATTTGAAAATAAACTTAAATACAAATAAGTTCAGGTATACAGGGTAAATACAAATATTAGTGCTAGGTAATAAAACTATTATTCAATAGAATTATTTAAATAACTTATTCTGATATTTATTTGTAAGTTTATTATTGTACCTACAGATATAAGAAAAATAAAAAACTATATTAACACAGGTATATAGTTTTTCTCTAAAATTATATTAATTACATTCATTTATGATACAAGTTAACTAACCGATGTAATTAATAATTAACAAAAATCATGTCCTATTAATTAATAAATAATTAATAATAATCATGCATTATTCATTAATTACTAATCAATCAGTTAATAATCAATCATTAATTATCGAGGACTTTATTAAAACTGTAAATTATCTTTTTTTTCAACTTCATAGCGAAAAATAATTTCTAGACTAAACTCTGCTTCATTAACTTGTTTTATTTTTGTACGATTTTTAGATAATTTCCTGCTATCTGAGATTTTATTTATTGAATGTCTCACGTATTAGTTCGGATAATCGAGGGTGTACTGTAATTAGTACTTAGAAAGTCAATAAACCGGAATTAGGAATAAATTCTATTAAACTGATGCATACAAAACATTTCAATATGCAGGGCGTTTCAAAAAAGGTATTGCTAATGTTAATATACTCTGTTGTAAGCAATTACTATTTTTACTGTTACATAATAGTTTAATAGTTTTCAAGCAGCTAAAAACGTACCGTTTCAGTTGCAGATATTTATGAATTCTATAGTATTTAAATTGGCACAAGCTGCAAGTGCACACGTAACAAAATATAATCTTATACTTATCCGATACGAATATCCTAAAATTCCTTATTAATGAACCGTATATGCTTGTCTACTAAACTTTAACACAACTAAAATGTATTAGGTTAGAGGTTAGGTTGATGTGACTTTACGCATGTGCAACAAAAATCACATGAAAACTTCTGTAAAATTTCAAAATAAATTTAGTAACAGTAAATAGTTCCATTATAGTACACCATTTTGAAATGTACTAATTTCATTATACTAGGTACTTATTAGGTACTTGTACCAAATAAGGCCAAACTCCTAATAAGGCCACTGTCACTTTTTGACAAACTAATTTATTTAACCAAAAAAATGTTTACAGTAATTTTACAGGTTTCATAATATGTCTAAATTTGCACAGTTTTTAGTTTCTAAATTGTATCATGGGTGGCGCCATTAGCAATCATCATTTTACCGGCTGTGTGATGGTATTTTTGATGTGAATACAAGTTCATATTTTTGTCTGATGAAAGCTTTGTTTTAAAGATATGTAATGACATTAGGAACAATTGAATATCCGGCAAAGATTGACGGTATATATGGTCATGCCTAGTTTTCGTTGTTGGTCTATAATACAATTTTTATAATTTGGGATAGGTGTGCCTAATAAAGCCATACGTCAGCAGGACAAAGTTCAAGACATGTGACTGTGTATTATTTGTCTAAAATACGTTCACGAAGAATACGCAGGATTGTGTAAAGGCGTCAAAGCTAAATTTGTTTGCCCAGAATGTCAAAACTGAAATTTATTTTTCGATTTTGTTTTAGTTTCATATATGTAAGTTTTATATTTGATTTTAGAATTGTTATTATTGTTTTTAGTGAAGAAAGTTATATTTTTGTTTCAATGAAATATATGTTATTAAAAATCTAGTGTCTAATAATAATTATTGATGTTTATTTGCAATATTTGTCAAATGGCTTTATTAGGAGCAAGTGTTCCTAACAAGGCCATTTGTCACTTCTTTTTTAAATTAGAATTAAAAATAATCTACCTCGACTTTTTTAAATTTACAACTATATAACCGTTTTAAATAAAGTTAATTTAATATACTCTAAGTTTTATATATTTTTGTCAAATATTAACAAAAAAATAGGGCCTCAATGCTTAACATGGCCTTATTTGGTACTGGTACCTTATAAAAACAAATACATTTGATTATTCCTTATAGACCAGTGCTGAAGCCTTTGAAAATGGTAAAAAGTGAAAAAAATAATAGTAGAATGAAACCTACTGGAAAAGGAAGAGAATACAACAAAAATAAGAGGAAAAATAATTTACGAGCGATCTGAGGTCGGAAAGTGGAAGGGGGTGAGTTTTTAAGGGTAAAAAACGGTTTTTCTTTATTTCCGGCAAAACTACAAGTCCTATGGAAAAAAGTAAAGTTGTAGGTAATAAAAAGATCTACAACTTTTATATTTACACTTTTTTCACATAACCTCAAAATTTATGTGCAAAATTCAAATAACTAAGTTTTGGTTTTTTATTTTTATCTTTTATTAAAAATATTTTTTTTTTCACGATATTTGGTGAAAACTTACCTTTTTATGTCCCAAATACATGTAATTTTTTTGATTTAAAATATATATTTTTTCACCTTATTTTGACTTAATATCGAAAAAGCACCCTAATTTTCAATGGAAAATTCTCACCTCAAAATATCTGCTTTTTTAAAAAGTCGGTTGGTTTTTTGTTCGTTGGAATCTCTACTATCTTATGGTGTAAAAAAAATACAAAGAAATGATGCGACAAACTCGAATCCAAATTTTTTTTTTAATCATTATGTACAATTTTGAGCTATTTATTAAAATTTATACTTTAATTACTCGAAAAGATTCCATATTGCATTGATAAACAAAAAATTGCAAGTCGAAATATACTACTATAATTAACAACTAAATAAGTTAATTTAATAAAACATCTACAATATTTTTTTGTTTCTTTGCATTTTCTGAGAACGTTTACCAAAATAATGTATATTTTTTTACACCATCAGAAAGTAGAGATTTCAACGAACAAAAAGCCCACCGACTTTTAAAAAAAAACAGATATTTTGAAGTGAGAATTTTCGATTGAAAATTAGGGTGCTTTTTCAATATTAAGTCAAAATAAGGTGAAAAAGTAAATATTTTAAATCAAAAAAATTACAGTGTATTTGGGACATAAAAAGGTAAGTTTTCACCACATATCATGAAAAAAAAATATTTTTTGTAAAAGATAAAAATAAAAAACCAAAAACTTGGTTATTTGAATTTTTCACATAAATTTTGAGGTTATATGAAAAAAGTGTAAATATAAAAGTAGTAGATCTTTTTATTACCTACAACTTCGCTATTTAACTTTTTTTCATAGGACTTGTAGTTTTGCCAGAAATCGAGGTAAACCGTTTTTTACCCTTAAAAACTCACCCCCTTCCACTTCCCGACCTCAGATCGCCCGTAAATTATTTTTCCTTTCATTTTTGTTGTATTCTCTTCCTTTCCCAACGGGTTTCATCCTACTATTATTTTTTTTGGTTTCAAAAATTATCAACCCTGGTCTATTAATACATAATGTAAATTAAAATTCTCCAGTTAATATTATGTAAACAGCGCATAACAAAACATAGAAATCTCCACGTATTTTTATCAGTGTACCAGAACCCAACCATTATGATGCACTTTATCTTTTCCAGGAAAGCGCTAATGGTAGCGGACAGATTAAAGTTTTATAGATACGGCTGAATTCTTCGATGGTGGCTTCAAACAATACAAGACACATACGTGTTTATCATGGGGTATCCCATTGAAGGTACACGAAAAAGCGCACACAATTTACCTCCCGTTTCCCAAGAATAACACATTCTTCTGGAGGTGCATCTGATAAGGGCTCGGTGGGCCTTTAATTAAATTTACAATTAGCGTCCGACGTGCACCCGCTAATTAATACGGCGAGGAGGCAGCATGGAGTCGGGAAGGCGCACATCGGCTCCCCGGGGATGTCACAAGAAGAGGATGCGGACGACAGTTGCCGTCGTCTTCGGGCGGCCGCGATCTCGGATATGTTAATACGGCCGTCTGCCGGGGCCGCCGTATATCTCCGGCTGCTAATTGCATACAAATCAAAGGCTGAAAGAGGCCGCTAAATTTATGTTAAATATCCGAGAGATGCGATCTTAATCTGCAACCGACTGTCTGCGGCCTCCGCTCCGAATTGGGCTGTTTGTTTCGTTAATATCGGTTTCATTTGCTGAATTAATGTGTTTTTTGTGAGAGTCGGCAATTTGTTGTTGCCAATAGTACAGCGGCCGGGGTTCTATCTAGATATCGGCCAAATCAGCCGTTTTTTGTTTTAATTCAATTAGACCGATAATATACAATATCTTTGACTTCATCTACTTAATAGAACACTAAAAAGTAGGTAAATTATACAACAGATAATAATAACTAAAGCCTGCACTTTGTTCGTAGATCTCAGGTCTGGATTTGGAGACGACATTAATATTTAAATATACTTTATTTATATTAAATACAAATTTAATCTTCTTCATGCCAGCTAATCATCAGAAACATCTCATTTATTTACCTGCAGGGGCTCGATTCTCGAGTTTAATAGGTTTAATTATTCACGGACACCTTCAGCAACTGTGACAACATCAATTATTCAATAAATAACGCAGTAAATAATATTTTTATTTGCGACAGTTTATTTCCAGTTCCAAAAATATTCCCAGCTAGCCAAGTAGTTCTATAAATTTAGAGTAATAGGAGCTTTATATTCTGATAATATTTTATAGTTGTATCTAGAATACTAAATTGTTGCATTATTGTGGCACATGAGACTATTTTGCCATCAGAAACTAAATTGTTTTTTAAATTTGTTGCAAGTACGTTCTTAGAGCATAATTTATAGAACATTTATAAGATAACTGCTAATGTAGTCCTATAAGTGTGTACAATAACACAATTTTACAGCAACGGTGCTTATAGAATCAAATTGATGCAAAACCGATGCACAATAGTGCTTTATAGCATTATACCAACTCCTGTGACACTCTTATTCTGTAATGCCGCTTATAGTTTAATTATAGAACTATTGTGTAAGGTGTTGTTAAGTTACAATTCTGCTGCGGAAAACAAATTACAAATATGGATGCTGCTATCGAACTTAAGAGAAAAAGCTCTTTAAAGCAGTTATAGAAAATAATAATACAGTTGTTAGAAAATCATTATAGAGTAAATAAGTAACAAAAGCCATTTTGTACCATAAAAAACGCTATAGAACTGTCATTTATATACGGTCGGTCAGTGGTCGCGCGGTTTAAGGCGTCAGTACTTGAATCGAGGTGACTAGATCGGCGTTGGTTCGAGCCCAGCTGCCGGTAGATCGTATATAAGCTATATTCGTGGAGAGGTTTGGCGCCCTCTCTGCGGGTATGGTAGGGTGGAAGAATGTTGGCTTGGGTCAATGTGAGAGATTGATACCGGTTGATATTTGACTACCCCCCTTATTAATGAGGTTTTCCAGGTTTCCCTCATTCCTGCACTGAATAGTGGTTAGGGCCTACCAACGTAAGTCGTTCCTGGGCGCAAATGCGGCCTGCTTAATAATAATAATATGCCGCCCCCTCTCCCGCACAAGTCTCCGACTTCTGGGCTAATCCCTGTGATTAGAATGAGGGGTAGAGATATTATTATTATTATTATTATATGTAGGTCTCCCATACCCATCTGACGAGACCTGCCTATAAAAGTACGAAATATTTTGATCAAAGTATAACGGGGAAATTTGTATAACATAGTCGTGACTTGTAGAAATTAACTGCTTGCAGAAGGAAAATTTCATTATGATAGATAAGATTTATTTGATTACTAATAGAAACTGCTTCCCTTATAGAAATTTAGTAACATATTTAATTTAAACCATTCCAAACCTTATTCATTTACACTTCTAGATGTTAAAGTTAAAGAATTTTATTAGCTTTATTAAATAAGATTGAAATAATTGATATTACCACAATAAAATATGACAACACTGTGGATATTAAGTGGGATAGAGCTGTTATAGTAGTTGCTTATGAAGCATATTTTCTCTATAATTATTGAAATCGACACAAAAATGTCATATTAGTAAGAATCCATTGGAAGTACAAGATAAAGCCTTTCTTTCTGTCGCCATATTGTGAAGAAAGAAAACAAATTTTAATTAAAAATATATACAACATAAATAGGTGAAATGACATCAATAATATCGATATACTTATTTTCTGACTATTTTATATACAGTTGGTTGTTAAATTCATCAATTTAGAAAACATTTTTTTAGTACATTTCCAGCATCATAGGAAATATAAGGTTAACTGACGGCGCGTCAAAAAATTACCATTATGTACTACACATTTCACGATAAAACTTTTCCGCATTAAAATGTACTGCTCCCTGATGGACAAACCAAAAAAGCAATTCGTAATGATGCGAGTACTCTTATGCAGGCTTGTTAGGTCATCTTCTATCTTGGTTCTCATTGGCTCATCCATATTATTTCTAATATGTGCGATGCAGAAACATTTTAATTTTAGAAGATACAATCAAACAATTGTAAAGTTCTCTAAGTAGAACACCATGCAACACAAAAATTGTATAACAAAGTGCTATAGAATTTTTATGAGATTGCTTTGCAACTGTGTTATAAAAATTCTTTAAGACCTGCGAGAACGTTTATTCAACAATTCTATAAATATTTCCTGCAGACCTTACAGAATAGCTTAAAAAACTAAAAAGTTCTATAGAACGGTGCCCATTTGTATGGTATAAGTGTTGTAAGAACGTTTTGAAAATGTTCTTAGAACAAACATTGCTCTATAAAATTTGGTCTGGAAACGTTCTTACGATTTTTATAGAACACGAAATTGTTAGCTGGGTTGGTATCATTTTGTAGAACAATCCGGGATTTCTTGACTTTATCCCGTGTAGGAGATCTCTTTGTTGACAAAGAAGTAGATTTTCCTGAACCCATCGTAAATGTGCCATTCCTGAAAATTATATATAATTTAAATATGTCCCCGTGACCTATGTGACCCATGAACATTTACAGCAGTTGCTGGTTATTCACGTAGAGCGATTTGCAAACTAATAAAGTTAATATGAATAATGTTGGATATTATAAATTACCAGTACAAGGTAAGAGATTTTTGTAGGTATACGTGCACCTCGGTTTCTACAAACATTAACTTCGTTCTAAGTACGCCCCTGATGATGACGTCATCTGCGAACGAAGTGCGGACTGTAATAGTAACAACCAACAGAAAACATTAAATGCAAGAAAATACAGTTTTTTATTAATAGATATGGCAATGTGAATCTGGCATTCGACTTTTAAAAATTCAATTTTTCCTTTGGGATTCTTATAGATTATCGTTTATAGTTGTTTGTAGTGAAAAATTTTTCAATTGTTATAGCTTTTTAATATTTGTAATATATTCCCGTGTGTAAAGCAGTGTGTCGTTTGATTTAAATCACGATTTAAATCAATGCTTTTAATCAAGTGATTTTTTATTTCAATCATAAAACATCTGAAATTAGAAATAATATATAATACAATATAACCAAAACAAAATACAAATTGAACACTGTTACAAAACGTAAATAACACTTTATTCTTAATATTGAAACAATAATTTATAAATACAGCTGGAATTTGAAAAGTGTTTTTTTGTAATAATTATATTGTGATTGACTGTATGAATTTAAAAATTTGGGAATAGATGTTTTTGGATCACTGAAATGTACGATATGGAATGAGTTTAGTCCATTTGCGCATCCAAATAAAGGTACCAACCCTAGGAGCAGACAAAAGGAGGCACATGAAACTCATCAAAGACATACTTCATTGGTTATGTATGTGGATGCGAGAGAGACAACCAGCTGCACGTGAATTGTGTTCTTAATTTCTCATTATTTTGTTTGTAAACACGTCACTGGCGTACATAAATTTTGTCTAATAATTGTTAAAATTTAACTTGCTATTGGTTACAATAAAGTTAAAATATACCTACAAGGAACTCTGCAACTAATTGTTGAAAAGCTATTATCGCGAAAATACTCAATTTCTTTATAAAAAAGATGACAGAAAACCTAAATGTAACAAAAAAGTGCGCTATCTAAAACCCTTGTTACCAGAGAATATAAAAACTACGTATCTAAATGTGGCGAATCAATTCAAACTGGTCCTAAATACTTTCGGAATTTTATAAATAATAATAAAGCATTGCAATAAGACCGAATTAAATTCCCCTCAGTTGATGTTTTTGGCGACTTTTTTAATAGCGTTTTTCTTCGGCCTAGTAGTAATGATTTTTATAGTAACTGGAACATTGACATTAACATGCCTAGTTTAAACATTTCTTTCTTCTCTGAAGATGAAGTTGAATTATCAATTCGTAAAATTAAAAATAAAAATACGGATGCCCAAGTTTTTTAGTATAAGATTGTGGAATGGCGTTGTCTCGGCCACTAACTACTATTTTCAATGTATCGCTCTAGTTTGGTATTTTTCTGACTTATGTAAATCTACTAGTATTTGCCCTATATTGAAACAGGGTGATTCTGCCGACATAACTAACTATAGACCGATTCGCATCTATTACCTTGTTAAGCCTATTATTACCATTGACCAACACGGTTTTATGCCAAAACGTTCCACATACACTAATCTAATAGGTTTTATGCAGTTTATATCTAATATTATTGCCCCTGCTTGGGCAGGTGGATGTGGTTTACACGGACTTTTCGAAGTCATTCAATCGTATTGACCACAACAATTGCAACGATATGGTTTTTCCGTGTCCTTCGTTGAATTACCTACTTAACAAATGGTTTGCAATATGTTACAGTTAACGGTTTTAAATCAAATGTTTTCACTGCCACGTCAGGGGTTCCACAAAGTTCCAATCTTGGTCCACTTCTTTTCTCTATTTTTATTAACGATTTAAGCTCTATCATTATCAGAGCCGACAGTGTAAGTTTACAGACTAATATTAATGAAATAGCTCTGTGGTGCAGATTGAAGAATCTCAAACTGAACATTTCTAAATGTAAAATTGTAACATTTTCTCGCAAAATTAACAATATCTCCTTTAATCATCAAATTGGTTCCGATGCTTTAATTTGTGTAAGTGAAATTAAAGATTTGGGAGTGCTTGTTTCATTGTCTATGAAAATGTTGGGGTTCGCTTTCAGATTGGGTCAAGCATTTCAACATATTAATATCCTTCATAAACTTTATTTATATTGTTCTTTAATATGGAATGCTTTCTATAAGCCTCATATTAATTAATACGATGGACGCAGTACATTTTTTTTAATTTCTATCATGTCGTATCATTCGTAACCGGCTGGAGGCTATGATTACAACCAACTGTTAAACAGATTTGATATTAATTCACTTTATTTTAGAAAAAAAATTTACAGTGTTAAATTTTTGTATATGTTATTGCACAATAATGTTGATTCCCCAGATATCCTAGGTCAACTTAACTTTCTTATTTCAAGACTCAACAATCGATGATTGCATACTTTTTATTCAAGTGCCCACACGAACATTTTGTTAAAACCTCCAATTAACTTTATGTGCGGTAATTAGATCTTATATCTAATATTTGTGTGCAATGTAATATTTCATCATTATTGGTTGATTTCAAATACAGTATGCGCCAAAAGTATGGAATAAATTCAATAAAAACGAAACAATTATTTTTTGGGAAAAATCCTTGAACAGGTCGATTTTTAATTAAAAAAATACATATTTTAGCGTAAAATGCGATTTTCAAATGTCATTTGTTTTCGAGTAATGACGTCATCGATTTTTTTTTAAATGGCAACACCATATTTTTTTCCTTGATTCTGAAAGATCGTTTAATTCTCTATCAGACAGTACTAAAATTTTGCCCTCTTACATAGGAAAGTTTTCGAGTAAATGACGATTGAATGCTAGAAAACGTAAATCAATTAAAATAAAGCAAAAACGTTATCAAGTTTAGTTTTTCGAATTCCATAGTTCTTTTATGGATCACGTAGGTGAAAATCTTTGCAAAGTGTCATTGTCACACCGACTTTCTAATAAGTACTGTAAGCGACATAGAAATTATTATTCAATTTAAAGTGTTATGGCACATTTAACCGTTACTCAAAGAATTGAAATTTTAATTCTTATCGGATGCGGGAATATGACTAGAACTCAGCAGGAAGTTTGCGATTTATTTAATGAAAAATATCCAGATCGCCCTATCAGCCAATCAACAGTCAGTAAGGTAGACTCTAAATTTAGAGAAATTGACAATGTTGTAAATATTCCAAAACCTGGACGTCCAAGCATTAATGAAAATCAGAAACAGAACATTTTGATAAGTATGGTGGATAATCCTCATAATTCTTCACGATTGGTTGCATTAAACAATGACACTAGTCAGAGCACAGTGCTACGTATCTTGAGGAAGGAAAAATATCATCCCTACAAAATTCAACTTGTGCAGGAACTCAATGAAGATGATCCCGATCGCCGCTTACACTTTTGCGAAATTCTAATGGATTTATGTCAAGGAAATAGAATTTTGTCTGAATGGAACAGTAAACCGTCAAACTTGCAGATATTGGAGTCGGGAAAATCCTCATTGGATGGCAGAGGCACATACCCAACACCCTCAGAAATTAAATGTGTGGGCTGGAATAGTTGACGACAGAATAGTAGGGCCTTTTTTCTTTGAAGGAACCCTTACAGGACAAAGATGTTGCTTTCAAATATTATAATGAATCGTAATCTTTTGTTTTGATAATCCTAGTTGATTAATCTTCAATACATTACTAGTTTTTAGTCATTATCTTTTATCAATTGTTGTATAATATTAATTAAAGTGTTTTTGTTTGTTTTGCTTATTTTGCCGTGTAATTGAAAATATTCTGTGGGACAAATAAATCAATTATTATTATTATTATTTATTCGTAATATTTTGAAGTAAAAAATCTAGTATGACTCCATGGGCCATTACTTACGGACCACGCTGTATATAAAGTCAAACTACTCGATGAAGGAGCGAAAGTCCTCAGAGGGGAGTCCAGTTCAACGTCAACATCTTCGGGATCCTTGGCGCTGTAGCGTTCGCAGAGGAGTGCCGCGCGTGGAGCCCGATGCAGATGTGTTCTGCACTAAGTGCATTCTTGTACACCGTCGGGTCGGACCCCGCTCGCTCGTAAGTGCATTTACGTGTCGCTCCAATCCAAATATGCGAAAAAATATAGCATGCTAAACATAATACGACACGGATGGGAATCGATCACCGTGTTCTGCTGCCAGGATGAGCCGTTTAGCTGTTACTTTAGCAGTCGCCTTTCAATTTTATGTATACGGATCTCTGTTCGGGATCAATTTGTTCGCTTGTACTTAACGAGTGGTTTTAGGTGTACCTAATGATGGCCCGGATGTTGGCGGAGCGTCCGGGGAATGTTAGACTGCGCCCTTAAAGGAACCTCAAATGTATGTTTATATGTTCGATGTGACGGCGGGAGGGCATAGGATGAGACACGGCTTATTTTTATTTATACTTCTCTGTAGCATCTCCCGAAATTCCAAGAATTTATTTGCTACCTATAAACGAAAGATATTAGGAGCCATATTCAGTTTTAAAAATAATTTTGACTAAATATTTGCTTCTAATAATATACAGGGTGATTGAGGAGAACCCCCAATATTCGAAAGGGGTGTTCAGGGGGCAAAAGTTAACAAAAAAGCCTAATAACATATGGTCGAATATCAACGGTTATTGAAATAGCAATGAAAATATTTCTATTGCTATTTTTGCGAAAGCTGTTATTATCGATATTTTATTTTGAGTAGGTCATACATTCTAAATCAAACTCATATTGAGGATTACTAATTGTCACATTTATTTTGACATTTGTGATTTAAACGCTCATTTTATAACGGTCGCATTTATTTATACATGTGCGTTCGTTTAGTCGGTATTGTACACACATAATTTCGTAATGCCTGCAACATTTAGTCATCGAGAATATGCTGATATTGTTTTTATATGGGTATTGCAACGGTAGCGCTAATCGTGCTGTTAATAATTAACTCGCATAAGAATATTTTCATTGCTATCTCAGTAAGCATTGATATTCGACCATATGCTTATTATTAGGCTTTTTCGTTCACTTTTGACCCATGAACACCCCTTTCCTTACCAATCACCCTGTATAATAGCGATCAAAGAAATCAAATAGAATGCAAGAGTTTCCTTAATATGCTAGTACATAATTTTTTGATATAGCTTTTGTATTCTGATACACCGACTTTTGAGCAAAATACCTAATCACTTTAAATATGTATGAACGCTAAATATATGTTTAAAAAACATTTAAGTGGCTGATGACCAAAAGTTCAAACAACGAAAAAATGTCACGCGAGAAAACGTTATTTTTAATTAAAAAAGAAACGTTTATTAAACATTATTAAGGGTCATTTCTGTATTCTGGTGTTAAATTTTAATAGGATGTTAAAATTTTTACAACTCTTTAAATTTTAAATGGTATTCTGTGACATACAAATTATTTAAAATTTTAATAGATACCCGTTATTTATAGGTGTTAAATTTTAAACTCTACTATTTCCTAGCTGCTAATTTTAAGACTTTAAAATTACATAAAATATACAGTTTTGACAAGAAATAAAAAAAGAAACATATTTTTATGATAACTTGCACATTGTAGCTACAATTTGTAAGTGAAATTTAGTATATATTAACTCAATTTTTATTATAAAATGGCAGATTTACTTATTGGAATATGGCATATACAATTAGTAGTATACAAAACATGGAGCGTAGGAAAAAAAAGTAAGTAGCAAGTTAGTAGGTATCTACATATACAGGGTGTCCGGAAATGAAGAGCAAAAAATTCAGGGGACAATTGTAGACCAAAAATAAATGCTACCTCTTTCTATAACATTTTTTTCCAAAACTGATTATTAACGGAGTTACAGAGTGTTAAAGTTAAAATTTTATTTTCGATATTTGTAAATAACTTCTTAAGAAATCCAAATATTTACATAAAATTTGTAAATCGGGGGTTTTTACGGACGAGAAATTCAAATATGTTTCTAATTATGAGGTCACTAGTAGAGGGCGCCACTTGTGGCACACCATGTTTCTTTTCAATGGCAGAACTTTTTTGCATCTTAATGTATCCATCTGACTATCGAAACAATCGATTCTCCTACCTGTTTTATTTGAAAAAGGTATACCTTCATGAAGTCGGTAGGCGTAACCATTTTTGAAATAATCTGTTTTGGTTTCAGGTAAAGTGCCTTTTCTGCTGAAAATACAGCAAAATGTTACTTGAAAAAGTTGTTCAGAATAGTAAATTATGGAGACGTGCAAAATTTCAAGAAGATCGGCGAGGTTTGATGAAACCAATTTTCAACAAAGCACAAAGATTTTATCAAAGCAGGCCAATTTTTTTTTAATTTCCCATTATTATCACTCCTTTCATCATAATATACGTTTTATCGGGGGCTTCCAGCAGGAATTTGTTCATCTCTTTTCTGGTAAATACCTTTGATTTTTTCGCATGATGTCCAGTATTTTTCTTCTTTAGAAATGCTACTAACTTCTTAAATTGCAATAAATCTACACCATTATTTAAGTTGATTGTACTTCTAAGCATAGAGTACTCTGCCCATAAGCTTCCCGGAGACTTCAATCTTAAATTTCTCTGAACAAAATAAGCCAAGTTTTTTCAGATATCTCCGCTTTCTTCTCATTCAACAATTTTTGAAGGCATCGTAGACTTTTTCATTCCTCACCTTTGATTTTGTGGGAATTAATGACCCACAACTTATTTGATACGATTCTTCAATGTCCGAATCTACCTCTGAATCGTCTTTATCAGCCATTATAAGCACAGTTTTGACAACAAAACACAAAATTGTTCAAACTTCAAATTGTTTTTTTTTTGTTTCCAACAAAATAAATTCAAAACACGCTAGATAGGCCACGCCATTTCAGCAATCAAAATAAATTACGTTACACACTATAATAAAATTTCATTTTCAAATTATAGTAATAATTTATACTACTAACTACTACTACTATACTACTCCGATATATCAAATTATATCGGAATTTCCAAAAACAACTATTCTGAGGGCTAATACCCCAACCAGCAGTAAATTTACTCTAAAAAAACCTATAGCAAAGAGCCAGGTTCAGAGTTCAGGTGGTACCAGACATATACCTACCGGTTTCGAACATGTTACCTCGTTAGGCCGACGATAAGCTTGACTTGATTCTATAACTAGGCGATAGGACAGAAGTATCGAAGGACATCAGTACGCGAGATGTTAGTGTCTACATCTTGCAGTCATTCGTTTTTATTTTGCCGAGTTCGACGTATATTACACATTACATAAACGATATGAAATAAAATAATGTTCAGTTCAACCTCTTTTATACATTTTAGATTTTATGTAAAAATAAACGTTAAACTTTCAACACAAACCGTTTAATCAATCACTGTTTTCAAAACGTTATACAAACGTACGTATGTCCATTGGGCATATTCTATACTTACACCATATGCAGCTATGTAAATAAAGTTGTAGCCCAGAATACAATATAATTTTCTCTTGCAACAGTCGTCATGGATTTTTGTAGCGCCAGATAGTGGCCAATACAGCATGTTTTTCAGTAATTTTGTATAAATTGATTATAATAAAAAAACGTTGCACTTAAAGCGGCATGTTACCAGAAAATATTTTATTTCGATGTTCATTTCTACCTTCAGTTGAAGGCAGGTGTAGTATTTTACACGTTTTTTGTGTGTGTTATTAAAAAGTTGTGTAGAAAAAGTGTTATTAACATTATTTTGGATAACACGTTTACTATATTAAATTCATATATGTATTTAAACGTTTAAGTTGGTTGCGTAATGTAATTGGTTAATCTAGAGACAAAGAAATGCGATAAATAACTTCACTTCTAATCAAATATGCTCATACAGTATGCGCCAAAAGTATGGAATAAATCCAATAAAAACGAAACAATTATTTTTTGGGAAAATCCTCGAACAGGTCGATTTTTAATTTAAAAAATACATATTTTAGCGTAAAATGCGATTTTCAAATGTCATTTGTTTTCGAGTAATGACGTCATCGATTTTTTTTAAATGGCAACACCATATTTTTTCCCTTGATTCTGAAAGATCGTAATTCTAAAATATGTGTTTTTTAAATTAAATCGACCTGTTCGAGGATTTTTCCCAAAAAATAATTGTTTCGTTTTTATTGAATTTATTCCATACTTTTGGCGCATACTGTATATTGTTTATCTCATTAGTTTAATTCCTTTCAGTTTTGGCATAGTCAATTTATTTATTCATCAACATATATGGTATGAGCTCTATGGTAAAGAGAGGAGAGATCAAACTCTAGATGAGACGAATCACTGACGATATCTTTTTTACCGTGTCAAAAGCCCAATTTCGATAGGTACATAGAGACGTCGTGGTCATTTGCACTTGGTGAATAATACAGTTGTATAATTTATTGTTATTTTCAGAAATTATACACGAAAATTATTTTTGGCGACATGTAAAATTTTCGGAATAACGAAAGCTGTTCATGGTAACATTTAGCCAAAGTTTTTGAACTGAAATGGTCAGGTGTTCTGCTACATACATAGCTCAAAAAAAATTGTTTGCAATATTCTCTTTCGTAAATATTATCTGATCCATCTTTACTATCTCTTTAGGAGAGATGGACAAGAAAATTCAGGTAAAAGTTTCTTTTTATAGAAAAATATCCAAAGCTAAGAACACCACCAAGTCCGCCATAAGGAACAACTCATAATTTTCAGGAACATGAACAGGAAAACACTTCACGAAGAGCTCTGGATCATAATTCACGTGTACTTCAAGTAATACCAAATGTTAGAATAGTCCGAGCCAAGTGGGTAGTCTCAACTTCACCAGTGTATATTGATAAAAGAAAATATGTAACAGCGGACAAGGAAAGCAGCCAAAGGTTTTCCAATCTGAAGAACACAAAGAAAGTCATTAGAAAACATAAAATAATACAAATGCTATTATACTCCTTCAGAGACGGGTGATGTAGTTTTTAATGGTTCATCAGATAGAGATGGATGTTTTAGTCGTTTAGAGAATGAATACGTTGGAGATAATGAATACTAACTAAATGAAACCAAAATACTATTGGTGTTTATGGTGTTCGAGACAGTTGCATCTGCAGTGCATTTAAAAAAAAGTACTAAAATTACAACATTTTTATTTATACCAAAAGTAGTACAATCCAACAACATTATATTAAATGCTACCCAGGTACGGACATGTATTTAATATAATCTCAAACTACACCAACCAAGAATTGTAGTAAACCATCAAACAAGAGGTAATATCGCATTACCCTCTGATTGGTGGGTGAGAGGAGTGGAAAATTGGCAGGCTGCGCATTAGTCTTTGGCTTATCTTCCTCATCCTAAAGCTTTGGCCAAAATCTATGCTTTAATCTTTCAACAATTGTTAGCGATACCTAACTATGTAGAGGTTGGATCAAGTATGAAAATGGGCAAAACTAAAAATTATTTTGATTGTTGCATATCTGTAATTTTGCCAAAATTTTTGAAATCCTTCTCCATAATGTCATCTATAATCAGGTTTCCATCATAATCTCTACCGAACAACACGGTTTTATGAAAAATAGATCAACCATTACTAACCTCATTTGCAAATCTCAATATTTAGCAGAAAATCTTGATCGGCATAATCAGCTCGATGTGGTATACACCTATTTCTCTAGAGCATTTCACCGACTTGACCACGGAATTTTATTGGAGAAATTAGAAACGTTTAATTTGTCCACCTCTATCATAAATGTGTTGAAGTCATACTTATCGAATCGATATCAGTTTGTTCAATTCCGTGGCTTCAGGTCTAAGAAATTCTTGCAGAGATCTGGTGTCTCTCAGGAGCTGTTTTGGGCCCTCTCATATTTATCATGTTTACTAACGATATAACATTAAATCTTAATGGCGTATACTGTTTGCTATATGCTGATGACTTAAAACTGTTTACGGAAATAAAATATATATTGGACTGCGCAGTTCTTCAAAAAGCATTAAATGAAATAGATCTCTGGTGCATTCAAATCAGATTACCCTTGAATGTAGAGAAGCGTAATGTTATGACTTTCACACGTAAAATAAACTACATTAGATATGACTACGAAATTCAGAATTCTTCGTTGCAAAGACCTTGGCGTTATATTTGATTCCAAACTATAGTTAACGTCTTCAGCTTACAAAATTTTAGAGACTATTATTCGCTCTTCAAAGGAATTCAATAATATGCATACTTTAAAATTACTGTATCAGTTCTTTGTCAGGTCGAAATTGGATTACGTTTGGAACCCTATTTATAAGGCGCATATTGATTCATTGGAGAAGGTTCAGAGACGATTTTTAAAATCAGCGGTGTATATTCTTGACGGTACGTATCCTGAAAGAGGTTTTCCACAAGATGTGCTACTTGCACGCTTTAATATTCCAGCGCTAGAGAAACGTAGATCAGCTCAGCAGGTTATATTTTTATATAAAGTAATAAACAGTCTAATTGACTGTGCATGGCTTTTAAATAAAATTTCAATCAAAGTACCACGATTTTCGACTAGAGCCCATAACATTTTTAATATTCCCCCTATAAGAACTAATCTCATGAGGCCTTCTCCTCTGTATCAAACGATTTATAATTATCGTGACGTGGAGGACAGTATAGATATATTATTCTGTTCGATTAATAAAATAAAAAACCGATTTTTAAAATGATTTACTTTTGTTTTATAATTCAGATGTGTGTGTATTTTATGATAAATTTTAAACAGTATATAATCGTAGACAGTAGTTTTTCTTTTTTTTTTTGTAGTGTATTGGTTGTGTGTTTCCTCTTTAGTATGTACTCTTATTAATTTGATGACTTGTGTTTTATTTTTTATTGTATACAAAAAGTAATGTATGACGCATGTTTATATTTTTTGGTTGTATCCTGTAAATGGGCACTAGCCTGTTGGATATGTATTTAAATTAAATAAATAAATAAATATATTCTTCACACCTATTTGTGTTAAATTTGTTGTGATTTGTATTGGTGAATTTTATTTGGAGCTGGCTGTGCAACTCTTGTAAAAGAAAATCATGTGAGTTTTGTAATAATACTAAAACCCCTTTCGAAAATAACAATTAAAAAATACAAGGTAAATATATTTTCTCATTAATTATTTTAAAGAGACCATTAAAATGAGAGCGATGTCATCCGACATTGTTGTTTCAGTTATTTTAAGAAAAATTCAAAGAATTTAGAACACAATGATACATAATTTCAGAATAAAATTCAACATAAATAATCTCGAGTCGCCCATTTACCAGATTTATTCCCCGGCGTATCTGAAATTTATCAGGAAAGCGTTTTGATGCCTGATCATTACGAAATTACATGCCCGCCACAAGTTAACAGTAATTCACCCTTATTGTCAAGAGGACGCCTTTATAAAACACACTTAATGGTGAAATTTTTCGACGCTTAATTGCTTAGTTGTTTCCAGATGTTTGCGCGATATGCTCGAACACATCAAAGAGTAGACGAGGAAATAATTTAGCCAACACTAAATTATTTAGCGGGCTATAATCATAAAATAGAATCACACTAACGTCAAAATGTCATTTAAAACAAATCTGGAAGGCATAAAGTACGGTATCCATTTTATATTTTAGTTGGCTGTGGAATCCGGCGGCCATTCCGAGGGATCTATAATTATTAGGAGGCAATTACAATGTTTACATCCGGGGTGGAACACAATATTTTCATTCGTTCGACATGGTGAAATTAGTGCTTTGAGGACGGCGTTCACACCAACGACCTCTCAATTTTGTTTTAATTTCATCAGAGATAATATACAGGATGTTTCATTGGAAAATGTACAGGATGTCTCAAACTCCGATAGTATGAGCCTTCTGTGAAGATACAAAAAATTTAAATACAATTTGGGATACGTGGTGTTAAATGGGATGAAGTAAGTTCCATTTTCAATCGAAAGTATGAAAATATGTCAAATGATTTACATTTTAATAAATCTGGTGTTATGCATATCCCACAAGAACAATCTGATCACTTTTTAGTTTTCTGCTCTTTTGTAAACTATGTTATGATGACAGTATTGTAAAATTTAGAAATTTTAAGCGCATTGATCGAGAATTATTGTTGCTAACACCATTTCATGATATATTTACTATACATGACATCAATAAAAAAGTTTCTTATTTTAATAGCATAATAATAAACATTTTTGACACTATTGCTCCAGTAAAAGCAATTTCAATTAAAAAACAAAATCCTCCATGGTTACCCGATAATGTAATACTTTTAAGAACTCTACGAACTAAAGCATATAATAAATTTAAACTGCCAGGAAGTATTATAAAAGTTTTAGAAATCAGACCAATATATCAATAAGAAATGAAAAAAAGGCTTACCTTCATAGTTTTGAAAATGTAAAATCAAGTAAATTGTTATGGAAAAAATTGAAAAATTTAGAAATCCATAGACCTTCCAGTTTTAAAATTCCTGAAAATCTAAATAAACTAAATGATTAATAAACAATTTCTGCAATACTCAGGTTCTACTTTTATACCGAATAATGAAATGCTACAATTTTATTCAAACAATTTTAAATGCTCCTTTAATTCTCTGTTTGCTTTTAGCACTATATCTGAAAACACGGTTTATAAGTTTATATTAGAAATAAAATCTAAAGCTACTGGGTCAGATGATATAAATATAGAAATGTTGTTATTATGTTGTCCATTTTTTCTACCATATTTGACACATATTTTCAATTCTTGTTTAATAGATAACATTTTTCCAGAGTCTTCGAAAATTTCACGAGTGGTTCCTATACCTAAAAAAACTGATGCAAGTAGTAGGTCTTGGAAAAGATTATGCATTCGCAAATATGTTCGCATCTGGCAAAATATGATACATTACCAATGTATCAGTCAGATTTTCGTAAAGGATACAGTTGCGCAACAGCATTACTTAATATAACAGATGATATTTTTAAATATATAGATAAAGGAAAAACTACAGCCCTTATGATTAGTCATGAAATTTTATTATCTATCTTACATTTTATTGGATTTCAACACAATGCATTAAAATTATTAAATAGTTATGTAAATCTTAGGTCTCAATTTGTAGAAACATCGAGTGGTAAGTCTGATACAGCATTTATAATCTGTGGGGTACCCCAGGGTTCCATATTGGGCCCATTGTTTTTTAGCATATATACGTGTCACATTGTTTCTTGTTTAGAGCGGGTTAAATACCGTTTATATGCTGATGATACCCAAGTATACGTATCTTTCATTGCTTCGGAATTGAACGATATTACTTCAATCATAAATAGTGAAATGAAAAAACTTATTGAATTATGTGAAAAACATAACTTAAAGTTAAATTCAGACAAGTCGTCGGTTTTGGTATTTGGTAAGTGTCGTACTGTTATAGAAGACAATATTAATATAACCATAGGTACTACGAAATTACCTTGTTCTAGTGTTGCAAAGAGTCTTGGGGTTTATATTGACACAAATTTATGTTTTAAAAAGCATATTTTAAAATGCCTACAAAAAGCTTATATAAATTTAAAAATGCTGTACCCTCATCGTCATTTTACTGTCTACTTCTTTAAAATTGATGTTAACTGATTCGTTAGTTTTGAGTCATTTGAATTACTGTGACGTATTATATAATTCATGTTTAGATAACATGGACAAAACTCGCATTGAAAGTTCAGTTCAGAGATCATGTTTAAGATTTTGTTATGGTGTTCGGAAGTATGATCGCATTTAATATAAGTTAAAAGAAGCAGGCTGGTTAAATATGGAAACAAGACGTAAACTTCACTCGTTAGTACTTTTTCATAGAATTATAATAACAAAATGCCCTCCATATATTCATAATAAAATAAAATTTCGTACTGATGTTCACACCTTAAACCTCAGGTTTAAAGGATTGATTTCACCACCGCCTCACAAAACAGACATTTTTCGTAAATCTTTTCCATATAACATTTACCGCTTATATAATGGCTTATCAGATCATTTAAAATCATTGCCGGTTTCTCTATTTAAGATTAAACTCAAAGAAATTCTTTTAAATCCTCCTACAAATTAGACACAATTTCATGTTTCGTTTTATTTTATCCCCTCATATTGTCTAAAATTTATTGCCTAAAATTTTTGTTATCTTTTTTATATAATGTAATTATTTTTTTTCTTATTTCTGTATTTCCTCTATACGATTTATACAGTTGTTAAAGATGTGAAGGCTGAAACTTGTTCAGCAGGTAAATTTTGTTTACCATGTTGTTTTCAGTCCTTTTTGCAGGCTATAGGATGAGTAATTAGTTCATTTGTTAATGCTCGTAACTGCAAATAAATCATTATTATTATTATCATTATGATTTTTGGAAAAAAACGACTAATTACGTCATCAATTATATTTTTTCCAGAAACGTACCCAAATTGTTTTCCTGTTAAAAAGCTCTCTATTTTCTAACAAACTTTTATTAGAGAACATTTTCTGTATTTCCTACTTCCCTTTATTATTAAAGTTATAAGCAATATCGTCCTAAAGAGTTTCAAATATCTCCTAAAAATCACATTAGCGGTGGAAGGATCAAGTAAGTAGTCGTTTGAAAATAAGTAAATATTCCTAGTTTAAAGATCATAAATTTCATTAAAAATAAAGGATTAAATTCGATAATTATTTAATACAGTTAAAACAAAAGGTGATGTTAACAATAACTAAACTTAAAAAATAAGGCAAACGCCCTCAAACTACGTACAATCGTTTGCAATACTAATGACATTCATTAAAATTAATTTTGCGATTTCTTTTAAACTGCTGACGTATTTGTAATGAACTCTACTTTAAATTTTTAACATTAGTTATTAGTTGTTTCACTCACCAAGAGATCTAATGAAATTTCTACTCAGAACTTCCAGAAGTTAAAAAACTGTTTTGAGAGAGTGTCATTTCTATTGCAAAAGCATGTACATACCTCCTCTCATTTTAAGACACATATCCAATCTTCGCCTGACTTCTTTGTGGGCTGCGTTTCTTAACATTTCGCCGTTTAATTCATTACAAGTGATTGTGATTTTTTCTTTCTATTGATTAATATCTTGTCAAGTTGATTTGTAAACCTTATTTTTTAAAACCCCCATAAAAAATCGAGGAGTGTTAGATCTGGTGACTTTCCGGGCCACTGTTAAGGTTTATTAATCCCAATCCATTTTTCTGGGAAAGTGTTATCTAAATATTGCTGCACAATCCTGGCCTTGTGGAGTGGAGCTCCGTTGTGTTGAAACCATAGGTTTTACCTTAGCTACAAAGGCACATTCTCCAGAAGTGCAGGAAGTTCTTCTTGTAGGAGATTTAGATAACTCCAGCTATTTAATGTATGTTCATACAAATTTCGGTTTTGGCCGTGGTCGTGGATAAAACGTTCAATTACATTCAGGAAATTAAGCAGTCTTTAATCCTCTAGAAAAAGTGTAACTGTCGGCTGTGCCCTGAGTGTCTATTTTTTCTCATTGATTAGAGGCTTGTTCCCTTATATAATTAGTAACTATTATACAAGTAAAACAAATTTGAGTTCAGTGAGATCGACGAAACAATACATACCTACAACGTAACCTATATATTAAGTAGCTAACAACTTAACAGGCAGAAAAAAAAATGTATAAGTAATAATACAGGAAAGAAAAATAAACAGTACCTATATATTATATTTAAATGTGTTCTCTAATTAAATATGATTTTCATTTATTACAATTTTTTATTGTCATTTTGAATTTACAGATATTACCAATATGTTTTACATCAGCACACAATTGACTAAACAATTTTAGTCGCATCAAATTAGCATTTCACTTGTAACTTTTTGCGGAGAGTTCCAATTGAGATGCGGTTTTCTGCAAAATGTTCAGCGAATTTTTTATCACAAAAGGTACATCTAACCTCTGTACGGTCGCAAATTTTTAATTTTTTATTTAACAAATGACCCAGACCCAGAATTATTGCAAAAAAATCCGATTTTTTATCGATTCCGGGAGAAAAGTTATTAATTTGTTAATTAGCGAGGTTGCAACAATCGAACAATAAACAATTATATTTACAAAAATCTTGTGCCGATGGTTTGCCTTAATAAGCCAGAAATCCTGGAAAAAATTCCGGTTTTCTAGTGATTTCGGGGATGGAGTTTTTAATTTGTTAATTAGCCCAGTTACAACAATTTAGCACCACCATTTACACCAAAGTGATAAAGAGGGACCTCGAAAATCCCCGAGAGAACATTTTTCAGACATTTTAGTTGAATGGTGTGTGACATTTCCCATATGTTCAATAAAAATGGGTCATTTGTTAAATAAACAATTAAAAATTTGCGAGTGTACAGAGGTTAGATGTACCTTTTGTTATAAAAAATTCCCTGAACATTTTGCAGAAAACCGCATCTCAATCGGACTTCTCCGCAAGAAGTTGTCTATTTTCACATTTTTCATGCTAATTTGACGCGATTATTTCGGTCTATAAAAAAATACAAAATGCTGGGTATGAGATTTAACATAAGTAAGTTTGAGATTATCACGAATTTGGTAAGATGCATGTATTAATCTTCTAAGCCTCTTAGTAAGATATTGCACGATGATCCCAAGAAACTGATCAACTACAGCTCCTAATTTTTTAATTTTGTTTACTTTTTTAAAACTTCACATTTACAACTGTTTACATCGTTACAATTATTATTGTGGAGTTTTATACGAGATAATTTCACATGATCTGCCGCAGTAATAGTAAAGGTAATATACTATTATAACCTATACCGGAGGTGTTTCATAAAATGCTTTGTTTTGTGTAACACTGAGAGTCAATGAATTGCAGTCAATGTTGACTAAAAATAACAAAATACTGATTTATATTCGTATAGAGGGTTAACTATGACTAAGTACAAATATTTTAAGACGGGATAGAGATAATTAAAAAGTAATGGAATCGCCCTTTAAATCCCAAACATATTTATAAAGCGAAACATTTTTTTTTCGATATTATATTAAATCCTTATTTAACGCCATCTATGCGACCCTTCCGCCGCACGTTTACAGTCACAGCACAACCAACAGGCAATGATAAAATTCATCATGTCATAATTCAATTCCTGTGTTTACGTTGTATTTTTGTGTTGTTCTTCAGATTTTAGTACCTTATTTTAATTTCAAACGTTTGATAGTTATTAGATAAACGAATATGTGTCGGGTACAGATATTTTTCCACTATATAGTTAGCCGATTTGTTCGATCTAGGTTATGGGACAAGACTGCCGCGGGTGCATTAAAAGTTTTTATTATCTACTAATACCTATCAATTCCTTTCGTTCGATTTTCTTATAATAAATAAGTATTTTTTCTAACTGTACCTACAAGAAGTGTGATTTATCGATAGTCAGTGGTTGTAATGAGTGAAAATGTAGCTTCACCAGTTTGTACGAAATAATGAAAAACGAATGCAAAAACTGTGGCTAACTGGATTAACTGTTACCTATCTATCAGGTATTATTACTGATAGGTATGTTAATTTTTGTCGTTTCTACATTTAGAAACGCTGCAAAAAGACGACCACATGGTAGTTGACATAGTTGACAGATGTAAGCTCTATCTATGGATCTAAGCCATCTCAGTTGATGCTTATTATAGGCGCCGACTTTCCGTAGGGAAAATGGGTTTTAGCCCATTTTTAAGCTAAAATTCTGGAATATTTTTGTTATTGTCTTTTAGGCCTCCGTGAGCTCGTGGTTAAAATGTTTGTACATCAAAAATAAAGCAGAGCCCAATATTGTATTCTGCGGAACACCTCAATTAACTAAAAGTGAGTCACTTAATATTTTATTCATTTTTACATTTTGTTTTCCACCAGACAGATAAGTTGTCTTATTACATCAAGCTCAACGTTTTAGACATTCCTCATAATTCAAGTCATTCTGAATTACAAATTTTTATATTATAAAACAAAACCACGCATTACACTGTCAGAAAACTGTACCTCGCACGAACTTATGCCCACATACACACATTCATCCCCGCGCAGTTTTAACTGAGCACGCCAAAATTCAAACCCTGCCAGATTTGAAGACTTAACTGCGCATTCCTGGGCGTGAGACATACACCGGCAGTTTTAACTGTACCCCATGGAATGCATATTCTCCTTTAACGAAAGTCTCTGTGTGTGTGTGGCGACTTTAGAATCAATCCAATCAATGTAAAAGTAAATATTTTGCTGATATAAGCAATAAATATTTTGCAGGTATAATCAATCAAGTTTTACTGCATAAAATTTACCATATCTTTGAATATGTTTATTATACTTAATACCCATTGTTTGACTCGAGGTCACACATATTACAATTGCGTTAAGTGCCAAGAATAACCATTTCTGAATCGTTCCTCAATTGGCATTACTGGTGTGTCAAACACTCTACATTTTCGTTCGTAGGTGTGTCTGTTATTAAGTTAGTTAAAGATGGTTATGTTATCGTCAGTAGTGCAGTGAAGTTCTTGTACCTAACTAAAAGGTTTTAGCTTCTATCTTATGACCATTGTGAAGTACTAAAATGGCAGTCCACGCTCAGGAAATTAGTAAGAAAACAAATCCTGATTTAGTTAAGGAACGAAAAAAATGTACCTTCAACACCGTAGAATTGATCCATTTGTTGGATGGGGGTGAAGATAAGACCAAAGAAAGACATCAAAGAGGTAGGTTGCTATAATTACTAATACTAAAGAATTATTTTTCTATATTTCTTAAGTTCGGTATATTGTGCTCAGTCCAACAAAAACCATGTTACATTTTCAGAAGCGTTTTTCTTGAAAGATCCTGAATTGCACTTAGAAGTTCCTCTAGAATATTTAAGTCATAAAGAACAATACGAAGAGTCTGTACGAATCACTTGCAAAATTTTTCAGAAGTTGCAAGAGTTTCATGGAGGATTGGAACATATCAGGTTAGTTTCCAATATTCTTATCCAAGTTTTACTACTGAAACAATAAAACTGACCTATAATAAATGAATGAAATATAAATTTGACGAATGTCATATAAGTATGCAAATAAACGAATTCAGGTTGTCTAGAAATATTTTTAAATATTCATGAAATGAAGTTGGGAATTAATTTGAATTAGTTTAATACGTTTAGTCATGTAAACAGATACAAAACAATAATAAATCTGACATTCTACCGAAGTTAGCATACATGAAATTATTTTAATTTTTAATAATTACAGTGAAAGCACGTGATTATGTAAAAAATCTTATTTTTAATTTAATCTGTTCAAGTATGTATTGAGAAATATAGGAAATAGTAGGATATATAGAAATATAAACTATCAACAGTTACACTAAACGAGAAGGAAACATTTTTATTTAATATTTTACGGTAATTCTTGCTTTAAAAAATGTTTCTTTTATAGAATATAAATATATAGTCATAAGAATTGTTTAGTTTAATTATTTACGATATTATGATTATTATTATTAGTCAGTCAGCGGTCGAGCAGTTTAAGAAGTCAGTACTTGAATCGATGTGGCCCGCGACCGGTAGACTATAGATTAGCTCTATTCGCGGAGAGGATTGACACTCTTCTTGAGGGTATGGTAGGGTGGAAGAATGTTAGCTTGGGTCAATGTGAAATATTGATACAGGTCGACGTTTGACCAACCCCCTAATGAGGTTATCCAGGTTTCCCTCATTCCTGCACTGAATGGTGGTTAGGGCCTACCAACGTAAGTCATTCCTGGATGCAAAAGAGGCCTGCTTAATGATAATATGCCGCCCTCTTCCACACAAGTCTCCGATTTCTGGGCTAATCTTAGTGGTTAGAATGAGGGGTACAGATATTACTATTTTAATTTTATCATAAGACATTATGACAAATAAATATATACAATCTATTAATTAATTATATAAAAATATGTACTATATTATAAATATAAAGATAATTAATTCTAATCTGTATAAGAAAATAACCTTAACACAATCTTCTAAAAATAAAACAACTGCAGAACTAAGCTAAATAGCTTCAATTTACTATTGCTGTGGCCTAAGTAACTGGTCGCCGTCAGTCACAGAATTAAGATATACTTCCCTTAACTCAGGATTTTTTGACATGGCCTCTTAGTGTATTCGAGTCGAGTTATGCTCTATGTAGGCGCATATATTGAGCAGTATCTACTACTAATTCTAAGGTTGCTACTGTTGCAACCACAATGGTGGTCCTCTGATACGTCCCATAGTAACTTCAATAAGTAATTGGTCGCATCCAGTGCTGCCCCTTATCTGATTATCTTGTCTTGTCTTATCTTGGCATCTTATCCATTTAATGGCCTACATCTTACAAAACTTTTTGTTAAATTTTTCATTAAATCATATTCCATTTTTGCCTGCAAAAGTTTATACTTATCATGAATCCTTTGATAATATAGTGTGATTCATAACTTGCGCGGCAAAATCTGGATATACATGTAACATTTAAACAACTACAAAATAAAATCAATCAATATCAGAAAAAGTTAAATGGATGATTTTAAGTTTCATGCATGTGCCCTTAGGTAGTATCAGACACGATTTGATTTGAGGAAAACCAGTATTATATGGCTATTTCCGTAAAACTGTTTACTTTTTATACTCGCATACGATTAAATTCAATAATTTCCTTTTGATAAGTTTTGAATCATCCTCTATTCACAAAACAGATACAAATTAACGTCCTTACAATTTTTTTTTTTAGAGAAATTCTTGGAGGGCAGTTAGGGTCTGCTCTATTGAAAGATGGCACTCCATTAGGAGTACACTACGTAATGTTTATACCAACATTGATAGGTCAAGGAGATACTCAGCAACAAGCAGAATGGCTCATGAAGGCATGGACTTGCAACATTATAGGAACATATGCACAAGTACGTAAATGTATGCATATTACTTTAAAGCAATATACAGATAGGGAAAATATTTAACCGATCATATGGAATGCTAAGAATAATCCCTTCCACTGCTCGCCGTCCAAGCTTGACGCGTCCTCCCCTATTTTGGCGGACTAAACCAGTATTCGTATAGCACACTATTCGTTTGGCGTTCGGCCGTGGGCGTAGGAGAGTAGGGGAGTACTGACTAAGCCCGCCCTGCCGTGCGTCATCTTCCCACCAATACCCATGCATTTGAAATGTATGTAATAGAATCTCCCCATGATCGGTTAAATATTTTCTCTATCTGTATACAATTAACATTTTAGACCGAATTGGGACATGGAACATTTATAAGAGGCCTGGAAACTACAGCTACATACGATCCAAAGACGGAAGAGTTCGTTTTGAATTCTCCTACACTAACAGCGTACAAATGGTGGCCAGGGGGGCGTAAGTTAAAAACAGTATTGTCGTATTTTTTCTTTAATATATTTCTTAGTTGGTCAGTCGGCAAATTATGCAGTTGTACTCGCACAGCTTTACACCCAAGACAAATGCCAAGGCATTCACCCGTTTATAGTCCAACTCAGAGACGAAGACACACACGAACCTTTATGGGGAATCAAAATAGGTGAAATTGGTTGTAAATTGGGAATGAACGGTGCAAATAATGGCTATTTAGGCTTTGAGAATGTTAGAATACCAAGAACAAACATGCTCATGAAACACAGCAAAGTTTTACCTGTAGGTAACATTAAATTTAGTAGTTTTATAATTTACATTACTTACTCTGATTTTAGGATGGTACTTATGTCACATCATCTAGTAGTAAGTTGACGTATGGTACAATGATATTTGTACGAGTGGTTTTAGTGCAATACGCTGAGTTATATCTCAGAAAAGCTACCATCATAGCCACAAGATACAGCGCTGTACGTCGTCAATCACAAATAAATTCAAAGTAAGGAAATTAAAAAACTTGTCGTTATCGGTTTAACTTAGTTTATTTAAGCGAACCTGAGGTGCAAATTATGGACTATGTAACACAACAAAACAAGTTATTCCCTTATATTGCCACATGCTATGCCTTTCAATTTGTTGCTAACTGGTTGTGGGATGTTTATAACAATATTACCAATGAACTGGAGTCTGGACAGTTGGACAATCTACCAGAGGTATGCATGGTTGATTTTTTTTTAATACCTAATCAATTGTCTTGTAGCTTCATGCAATATCTTGTGTTTTGAAAACAGTGAGCAGTGCTGACGCTGCGGAAGGAGTTGAAACTCTTCGTTTGGCTTGTGGAGGCCATGGTTACATGACCTCATCAAACTTACCAAGAATATATGGATTTGTTACTGCAATGTGTACATACGAAGGCGAAAATACTGTTCTACTACTACAGACCGCTAGATTTTTAATAAAAACTTGGCAGAACAAGAGGAACTTGAGTAAATCACAGACTCTCAAGTACTTAGAAAAGTCGCTTGATGAACATATTCAATTCGAAAAATCAGTAAACTGGATCATTTATACTTTACAGCAGACTACGGCAAGGTAAGTTACTAAAAATATCTAAATCTTAATTATCTACCAAATGACTTTTTTGCATTTAGAAAAATCAACCTAGTGAACAATCATATCAATGAACGAGTTAAAAAGGGACATACGTACGAGGACGCTTGGAACAATACCTCGATAGAATTAATAGCTATGGCACAATTACATGGCAGAACGTTTATAGTCGAAACGTACTATAACACCGTTAACAATTTCAAAAAGCAGGTTTCGCCAGAGTTAAATGTTGTGTTGCAACAGCTTTTAGAACTTTACGCAGTTCATACTTTTCTCAGATCAACTGGGGACATCTTAAGAGTAAGTACAACTATGTTCATACTCTGTTTTTATTATGCTGAATCTTGTAGTTTTCTGGTGCTTTAAAGAAAGATATTGAAGTGGTTCAATTGTGGCTTGAAGAATTACTAGCTAGTATACGCCCTAATGCAGTTGGACTAGTAGACAGCTTTGATATGTCCGATGAGATATTATCGTCAAGTTTGGGAGCTTATGATGGCAATGTTTATGAAAGGCTATTCGCTGAAACCCAGAAAAGTCCGCTAAATGCTGAACAGGTCAATAAGTCGTTCCATATGTATCTTAAGCCTTTCATGCTATCTAATCTTTAAATTAGAATCCTTTGAAAGATACAGGCGATTTTTTCTTCAATCAATTATTTATTTGTTAATGTTTTCCTCATTCAGTTATTTGTTTTTAATACATGTTGTATACAAAGAAAATGCGGATCATTAAAATATGTATTTATAAATATTAAAGACTACATTACATGTAACAAATATGACCTGGTCATTCGGGTCGAAGACCATATTAAGTATGCTAAGTAGATACGGAAATATAATTATTACTGCTTTTAGTTAGAATAAACAAAAAATAAAAAAAAAACAGAATATTTGCTTTTTGACAAAAACTTACTACGTAATAAGTTTAATAAATGTATTATTCACTGAAATATCATTTGGTCGAAGGATGATTTTTAATACTGCAATGTGGAATTCTTTACTAAGATTATTATATATAACTATAATACTTAGTTATATTATCATTATTAAAATCATTATTTAATATAAATTGGCTTGATGGATAATTGATGGTTTCATGAGTAATAATAAAAACATAACTTACCTACGTATTTGAGAAAAATAGAAAAATATTAGACTCTCATGAAAATAAAAAATATATTTAAATTTTTTTCCTAAAAATATTTCCTGAACACTGGAGCGAATTTTTAGTTAAGAGCCAATATTTTCTACAATTTAACCAACGGTTAATTGTATCTAACTATAGAATATGTTGGTCTAGCCACATTTTTACATGAATATGTGCCAAACCTTAAAATATATGGATTTTTAAATATTGTGGTTCAGTGCAATATTTCTAGTATTGTTCTAAAATGTAGACTATTAATATTTTTTTTGACAAAACAACCCTCAAAATAAAGGTTTTTGATACTGGCTAATTTTTTAAATTTGATATGGTGTATAATGAAGTAAACAAATTGTCCGCGTATTAATAACTCATTATTATAAACATAATCTACTTATCATCGCCTTGATATACTTTCCATACAGAGTTTTTGATTGATATATTTTTCACATATTAGCCTTGGGATTATCTAATAAAAGTAATAAAACAATACTACCAAAACAACATTCTGTAAGTACACTGGCAAAAACCTTGCAATAATTCCATAATTTATGTTGCTAAAAAAATAATTACCTACATAAATTATTATTATTATAACTGAACTCATTACTGTCACAGCGGGACAGATCGGTACCACAAGTAATTATGATGATGCGGTAAGTGAACTTCTTACCGCCGAATGCGTTACGAATTAAGACGAATTAAGTTTGGTGTGGTTATGTCATTATAGTGTGCACTTCGAGACGGCAGAATTTATGTGCTTTGTGTAATTTTAATAATTATGCATTATTATTGCATCAGTGAGACTCAACTCTAAGCATTTACATGAATTTTAAAATACTATGTTTTTGTTCAATAGCTAATAATTCAGTATAATTTCACTATTAAACCATCTACCTAACTCTGTTACTGCTGCATCATCAATTGATCAATTCATTCAAGAGTGGTTATGACCGTCACCATGCTTGTCTGAATGCGTGTATCAGTATATTGTCAACTATTTTACCATGTTCTTTACTTATTTATTGATTTTCTATTTATACAAGTAGGTATATAGTTTGTTGTATGTTTTGTTTTCACATTAACAATTAACCTATTTTTGTATTTATATACCTATCTATTAAACACAACAGACATTGTATCTGCCCGTATTGTATTTTAATAAGTAATAATAAAGGGTTTGTTTTATAATGTGGCCAGAAGAAGTGTTAGTTTCGTCACGGTAACGAGTTAAGTTATGATTATGAAATATATTTTAAATTTTTCAGTTTTTCAACTCGTAGATCATTCAACACAAGTAAAGTGTTATATTTTTATAATTTTATTGTAAAATATATTTTCACAAAAACACATTTCTGGATTCTGAAGTATACGGTATGTTCATCTAGTTTTAACAGAAAACGATGAATAAAAAGTGTCATCTTGGCATGTGATTTGTATATAAAAATAGTCAATACTACCTTATTTGTATTTTACATTATACGAGTGTCTCAGATAATTGTACAGTGAAAATAAATGAGATTTGCCCAAATATCCAAAAGTTCGTTTCCGAGATACAGGGTGTCAAAAATTTTTAAATGTTTATATATTTTATTTAGTTGGAAATCTTTCGTCATAAAACAAAACTAATACTTACTAGATTGTATTGAAATATCTTTAATTAATCAGTATGTTTTAATATTTCCATTACCACCAGTGGCGCAGAAAACTTGCACCATCCTTTTATTAATACGCCACTGTATTAATTATAAAGATACTTTAAGTTTTGATTATTTTGAACGAATAATTATTTCTATGCCACTGGTAATAATAGGAACTACTTTAACAGTATAGCATGTACTATAGTTTGTGTCCTTTATTTTATACAAATTGTATTTTTGACATACAAACGTAGCTTGGGATTATCTAATAAAAATAATGTAATATTGCTAGCAAGACATACTTATGTAAATTAGTATGAAAATAAACAGTTTTTAACGCTGATGGCTGTTCAAAAGTCTTATTACTATAGTTTTTAGTTGAATTTAAAATTCGATTAGAAACACTAAAAACCAGCTTATTTCCTTGAATACATGAACCCTTATAATGTGCTGCTATATTTTCAAATCATGTTTGAAATAACTGCCACTCATTTCGTCTCTTGATTGGCATTTTAATTCACTAACAAAGAGTAGGCCCAACTACTAACTTATGAAAGAAACGCACTAGGCGGTCGCAGTCGAACCGAGGACTAGGCCAGTCTTGTCTAGAAAAGAATATTCTAATGCTTTTAAATGTACATGCTTGCACCAGAAGGTCGCGAGTCGAAAAATTTTTGGAGAATTTCAGCCAGTAGCGTCAAATAATGGAGATAATAAAATCATCATCACATCCTACAAATAGCACATTTTCTAAATAGTACAGTAGAAAAAGCTGAAAATGACATGTAGAAGTTCGTGATCAGTTTCGCACAGAGCGGCTTGCGATGCGTCTAGACCGCGCTCTCATAGTGCGTTATCTCATTTATGCACACGCATACACGTCTGACAAACAACTGAAATGAAAATCGAAAAGGAAACCGAATGCAATTCTGTTAGGACCCACATCTACTCAAATCGCAAAAATCTGCGAATTGAAGGTTGGATCGTGATGGAAGACATAAATCAGAGTCCTCACTTTAACGTTTTGATGAGGTTCCCAACTCATTTCAGTGGAATGCATAATTACCGGACCTCTATTACATTGTTTACATCCGGTGTGTAATACAATATTTTCATTCGTTCAACATGTTTGAAATTAGCGTCTGCTTCAGCCCTGGAGATCGTTATGGGCTTAGAAGCAATCCTAATCAATCAGGCTACTTGAAAATTTGACACTTTTAAGGCTCTTGCTAATGCCCTGGATCACAGGCAGATCTACTAGCCGTGTTTTGGTGTAAAACGATATATGTGTCGATGGCAAATAGGACAAGGTCCTTAAGCGCCACCAGATAACCTCAACGAATGCGAAGGCGGTTTAAATTCTAACAAATGTGTAATACTATGCCACGGCTTAGTATAATAAACAGTGGATTGCTTTTACTGGACAAGCGAGTAATTTTTTTGCCGGTAAACAGGTTGTTTATTTAGGTAACTGTGAAGGTGAATTTTACAACATAAACCTTAAATTATGTTGTTTTCAACTACTTATATTCTTGTTTCACCTACGCTGGGAAATAATTTTAAATTCAACATTTAGTACTTTCTTTTTACTTGTGAGGTGAGTATGAAGTGAGATAAAATTATCTAAGCCACTCAGTTTAGCTCATCATGTAAAAGGAACATAAATCGGCGAATTTAGCGCAGCGAACGTCCTTTGTTGATAAACTCAAAATTGTCAATGTCTAAAAAAATGTTGATAATTATTTACAACAGCGTAAAAATCTCCATTCTTAACAAAAAAAAAATCCTACTCCCTATTCTCAAAAGTGCAGATCACGAATCTGAAGTCAGATTTCGGCTCTCGCATGTAGTTTTCGAAAAAAAATACCTTTTTTTAAAATAACAACAACCTCATTTTTAAAAAATCACAGAACAGACAGAACTTAATAAAAATAACTTGTGAATGCGGCATAAGTCTTAAGTATATGATCTAGAGGCATAAGCCAAATTTCTCAACTACAAGCCAAGCGCAAGAGGTTGTGCTGCATCAGTAAGAGGGGAGGTAAAAATTCTCAGTTTGGCTTACTTCATTATTGCAAAAGGAACGGCACTCATCTAAGCTGAGGTAAGAATAACTGAGTATCGTGGCAAATGGAAAGCAGTAATTATCAACTATTAAAATAGAAATTCTCACGGAGTGTCTTTAACTGAACGTACAAAAATTTACAGCAATGTAGACTAAAAATTTTGTTTTCGTAATTTGATGGCCATTTTTAAACAAATATGGAGCTCTTCAAGATCATCAATTAAATAGGTCGAGGGTTTTTAATGATACCTAACTGCAGTATGCTAGGATGCTTGATGTTGGGACCTCTTAAATCCAGTGTAGAATCAAATTTCGCGGGTATTAGAAACCAGAAATATTCGGAAAAACTCACGTAGATGTTCCTGAGTGCAACAGTAAACATAATATACAGGGTGTCTGTGAAAGGTTGGGAAATCTCCGAGTTGGAGATACTGGTGACCAAAAAAAAGTCGATGGAGCCAAATATGGCTTATCCGAATGTTGCTGGTTTCAAATATACTGGGCGTTCAATGCTAGAATTTTATTTTGAAATATCTCAATAACTTTGAAACCTGTCGGAGTATTAAAAAAAATGGCACAATCATGTTTTTTGGCACGGCAAATAATAATTTTTAACTGATTTTGACGTCACTAGTAGAGGGCGCCACTTATGGCACAGCAGGTTTCGCTTAAATGACAGAACTTTTTTGCTGTTTAGTGTATCCATTTGTCTATTGAAACAATCGATTCTCCTACCTGTTATATCTGACAAAGGTATATCTTGTTGAAGTCGTTAGGAGTAATCATTTTTTAAATAATCGTATTTGGAATATTCAGTGCAGCGATTGAAAACTGTTTTCGTTTCAGGTAAAGTGCCTTTTCTACTGAAAATACAGCAAAATATTACTTGAAAAAGTTCGCTTGCTTTGATAAACTATTTGTGCTTTGTTGAAAAATGGTTTCAAAATCAAACCTCGCCGATCTTCTTAAAATTTTGCACGTCCCCATAATTTACCGTTCTGAACAACTTTTTCAAGTAAAATTTTGCTGTATTTTCAGTAGAAAAGACACTTTACCTGAAACGATAACAGTTTTCAATCGGTGCACTGAATATTTCAAATAGGATTATTTTGAAAACTGTTACTCCTATGCATATTTGGCTCAATCGACTTGTTTTAGATCACCAGTATCTCCAGCTCCGAGATTTCCCAACCTTTCACAGACACCCTGTATTTAGAATTCGAAAAGACAAGCGGTTTTTAGCAACAATTGTAATTTACGTAACAAATCCGGAAAATAGTGTTTTCTTGGATCGGGCAAATTGTTGAGGATAGAAGATAAAGATAAAATATACGATTCATGTTTTTATGTGATAATTTTTTAATGATCCAATTTTAATTTTGTTTTCCAGTGAATTGTCTATATAAAGTAATTTTGAACTTATCTAAAAAAAATTGGAAATAAATGCGTCATGAAAAAATGGAATTAATGTCGCAAAAATTTTTTTTTGCAAAACCCTTATAATTTCCGAGAAAATAATTATTTATTTCAAATAACCGATTATTTATCGTATTAACTTTTTTGTAATGCATCTTTTTACATTAGTTTTTCAAACATAAATAATGGCTTACGTGTAATCAATACGCAGTTGATGGATATCGTTTTAATTTATGGTGCAGTGAACGTACTTTAGCAGAACGATTTCCCGGTAAACATGTGCCAAATGCAGCACTTTTACAACGGTGTGCAGTGAGTGCAAGTGTAGTGCAAATGCAGGCGCAACATGGGAAATTTGCAACCGAATCGGCGTATTGCAGCAATGTGGCGTAGCATACACGAGGCACATTTATATCCGTCCAATCATTAATCCCAAGAGATTGGACGAGAAGGGCCGGTATCATGGCCGTCACGATCTCCTGACTTTAAATCATTTGGACTTATTTTTGTGTGGATATTTAGAAAATTAAGTATATTTCACCGAAGTGGACACTACTGATGATTTACGCAAACGTATCATAGCTGCTGCCAATAATTTACAAGTTCAAAACGAACGTGACGCAGAAACATTTGTGTTAGTTTGTAGAAACTGGGTAAGACGGACCCAAAATTTTGTTGCAACATCAAGTATATCAAACTATTTTACTAATTAAAACCACAAATAAGTTCTATTAATAATTAATAACAATAGCGGCAAAAGCAGTTGAATATATATAAATAGGTGTTGTAAAATGTAATTTATTTCTTTTCTTGGGAATTTTTTTCAATGTTTTGTCTGGTTGCCGATAGTACATCTTATCATGATTCACAGTGGACCAGTTTCCAGTGCCGTGCGGTAATGTATTTTTAAATCATTTCTGTAGTGCTTCTTTTAATTTTTTTACAAAAAGTTATTTGTAAGAGTCCCCTGTATATTCAAAAATTTATTTTTAGATACGCTTTGAATTGCGCTGTATATCCTTCAGCGACATTGGTACATTTCCAGCCACCGTGTTTCTTTAAATTTGTGGTATTTCCACCGTCATCAGCAAATAACGTTACCGAAGTTCGACGAAGGCAAAGGCCTGTGTAATTCTTAGGATTAGCTTTAAAAAATTTGCAATCTTTAGTCCTGGATTTCCAAAACTGTGAATACCAAACTGAATCGAACATTTTTCTTTCTTTGTAATTTACTAATAATAATCTGTGTGTGAAGCACGGGACGGTCGCAAATATAAATATTGCCTATACAATACCAAATGTTCTCCCAATGTATGTTTTCGAATTCGGTATTTTCACAAGTAACATTATATTCCCTGTCATATACAGTTGTTTCGAAAAGTAACGAATAAATTCATTATTTTTGAAATTGAGAAGTTTTCGAAAAAATCCCCTGGCACGTCGATTTTGTTTTTAAAAAAGGCACTTTTTAACATAGACTCACATTTGTGACGTCATCATTGTTCGAAATATGACGTCATCCGATTGAGTTGCCAGCCAGATCGCCTGATTTGACACCCCTAGATTATTTCTTGCGGGGATACTTAAAAAGCAAAGTATGCGTTACTAGACGGATTAATTTAGAAGATTTAAAAGCAAGAATTCGTCACGAGATACATCGTATACTTCCTGAAGTTATTGATAATGTCCAAAAAGAATTTATTAATCGTCTTGGCTACTGTCAGACAGCCAACTGTGCACAATTTGAACATTTAATTTAGTCGATTTTTTACATAATCATTATAATTTTCAGTATTGTGAAAATTAAATTTTAAAATCTTCAATCACTTGATTAACACACAGGGTGAGTCAAAAATTAGTAAAAAAACATGACTCGAGTTTTTCCACTACCATCCAGGAGGCTTTGAAAAAATTTCGGCGTCTTTAATTTTTTTGGAAAGGCAAAGGAATTACCTACCAACAAATAAAAAAAAATTAAAAATTGGCCAACTGGTTTAGAAGTAAAAAGAAAACAAAGTTAGGTCAAGTGCGTCACTTTTTTTGGAACTGAGTGTATATTGTCCAAGATTGTTATATGACATACTATGTACAACGAGACTCGGAAAACACGCGGAAATTTTGCCTCTAATTTCCCACTATCGACAACAAACTGAACAAAAATAAAGCTACTAATCATCATTAGTTAGAACATAAAAGTTTTCGTACCTACACTTTTTCAGGTAATAACTGTGCTGTAGCAGCAGCTTCTATATTGGAAATTCCATCAGACACATTTTTAAACTCGATTTCGCTGCTGCTTTCCACTATCGAAGAAAAAAGTGTTCACTCTCCCCTAGTCAGTTGCCACTAGGTGTAGCTACATGCTAGAAAGCATGTACTCAGTTGTCTTTCTGTCAGGTTTGACAAACATGAACATCCATGGTTAGCCGTCGGTTCCCTCACCTATGGCATACTGAAGTATCTCTCTTTGTTACCACCATATCCAAATAAAATTTATATGTTCAAAAGCATAACTATGCTATAACGACACTGAAGAGACAGGAATAGATAAAAACGAATTTTTGTCCTAATTTTTCAATTTCGTAATTCTTTCAAATATACAATGTATCCATCTTTGGCTTCAATAATTAGCTGCACACTATCAACGATTAAGATCTGTTGCTAACAATACAATAGTGGCATGCACAATGGATCTTAAGACCTAAGTGTTGGGGGTAACCATACCGCATTTACAACAACAAAAATGCTCATAAAAATACCTTGCAACCTTTCACTATTTTTTTCTAGGAAACAAAAATCACTATTATTAAGATTATTAGATGTAAAGGATGTTTCAATTTTACAGATAAATTTATGACAACAATGTAGTGCCTGACAGGGTCCATTATATTTTGATTGTACGATTAGCTTAGTTATTACTTTGAGAAAAAAAACACTGGAAACACTAACTTTGTGGACATCTTTTTGAAATCGTCACAAACTCATCTTTGTTTTGTCGTCTAATACCAGCAAAATTTTGTATCTAGTTCTACAATATCAATGAATTCAATTATGTAATATAGATAGATTATTTGAGAAAAAGATAGAAAACTTACAGAATTAAATAGACGGGGTGCTATACCTTCAGTCTCTTGAAGTGGATTCCTCGGTGACGTCAAGCCAAAACAAAACTCGAATCGTACAAATCAAAGCAACCCACGTTCGGTCGTTCCTCGACCAAACGTGAAATAAATTATCGGCAAATTTTAACAAATGCTTGTTATTTTATATGCGGACGCCTACTCTATTACACTATAAAGTGAAATTTATTGCAGTCATTTTGAATTGCAAATACGTTAATCTTTTTGTTCGATTCGAAATAGCAAAGCTGGTTGAGATATGAGTAAAATTTTATTGCTCACGTGTGAAAACTGAACTTCTGAAAATAGCTGGAAATTATTGTATAAAGTGTATAATCAATTATTTACTAAAAAATGGGAACTGTTTGGAATAATTCCACAATTGTTATTAATAATATAGGTAAATACATTTCGGTTATTGTCTGAACATTTAAATACAGTATATTCTCAACAAAACGACAGCAATTCAATAACAAGGAAAAATCTTGGACTGCGTCAATTTATGTATTTACTTGCCTATTTTGTATGTTTATAAATGTTTATAAAATTGTTTTCAAAAAGCCTTCTTAAATATTCAACTTTTCTTTCGCGACCAAAAATAAATTTGACGAAGTCGTCCAATACATAATAATTACTTGTTGCTATTAAGTAAATGTAATTATTAGAAATATAATTAAAGAATCATTGTAGTTTTGATATAAGTGCGTTCCTGAAATGGGCTTGTTTGTGTGTATGTAATGAATTGTAATTTTTATTTTGTATATTGGGCGCTAATATTTTGTGTAATTATGTTTTGTTGTTGTGTTTGTATTTAGATGTGTATTTTATGATAAAGCTGTGGATTCTGTATTCATGTGTGAAGATAATTTAACTTTGGAAAAATTAAATTTTGTTTTTATTCTAGACAATACTATTTAATTTTATATTTCACTGCCCTGACTACGACTATGATCTCACTAGTGAGTTCTGGCAGAGCAAAAAAAAACTTTTTCTTTAGACAATTATATTCATAATTTATCCTGAAACCACTCAAAACATCGCACTAATTAAAGGACACATGTAAATTTTATAAACGTTATTGTATTTCACGTAGAAAGCAAAACTTTTCAAATAACTTTGTTGTTAAGGAATATTTTCTGCAACTTCATGCACTAAAACAACAATATAGCATATTTGTACTTACAATTTAAATTTAATTGACTACTTTTCATATTTTTTTGTTTGGTAACCACCACTGTATAAAAAATATGCTACTTTAGTTGCATCTTATTTATTTCCTTACGAATTCTCTGGTTTTACAAAATGGCCACTGTGACAGATGGTTTTATTTATTTACTAAGCTTGCTGAATTTATAGGTAAGTCTTGATTTGCAATACTTTACAGTTTTGTAGTTAGAATATCGATATTTGTTAAATTACATTTACTAACTAACTTCTATTGTAGCCTGTGCACAAAATTGGTACCTTACTTTTGCTTGGACCTAAACCTGGATGGATGCGAGCATGATGAATTTCTGCTCATAATGGTAAGCTATATTACAAATACGTTTTTTACTAAAGAAAGTTTTATAACCAATATTTATTTCAGGTTATTTTGATTATTGGTTTGGCGAGTGCACGTCGGCAGAAAGAACTCACAAATCTGCATGTAGAACAGGTAAAAAATGAAGGACTATGTTTCCAAGTCATAATTCCCCATACCAACACAAAAGTGTCTAGAGAGTTTTTTGTAACATTTGGATATACTGACAACTTCAATTTAATAGAACTGGTAATATGTGAAATTAAGAAGTGAAAACTTGCACTATGTTCGCTTGTTTCTTCGATATAAAGCTGGTAAATGTACTAAACAACATATTCGCACACATACTATTGGCAATGTGCCAAAAATGATTGCATGATTTCTTAAACTGGCCAATCCAAATGCGTATACTGGCAACTGTTTTCGGCGATCTTCAACGTCCCTTTTAACCGATTATAGGGCAGATTTTTTCAGTATAAAAAGATTTGGTGGCTGGCTCTATCTCAGAAGGCTACATGAACCTTGTACTGACAACAAAAAATGAATGCCTATGAAAATTCTAGGCGAAAGCTAGAATAATTTCTTGGCAGCCGAAAAAATTCCAAATTTATTTCATTAACATTTAAGAATTATGTTCATACTCAAATATTTCCACCTCTTCAAGCAAATCATTAGACAGCATCTGATACAAATTTGTCCAATTGTAAAGATGTCAATATATTTAATAAATGAGTTTTTATATGATCTTACATATGTGCGCGGTGTAGACAAACTACATCTAGCGGCCATTACATATTTTGTTTGCTTAACCTTAATTAATTTAAAAAAGCACATATGTGGCATAAAGTAAGTCATTAAGACATTCGAAATTCAAATCATAGTTATTACATGACAGTTGTAGATAAATAATCGTATTAGACTTACACTTGTAGAACTTACCACAGTAATATGAAAATCAGCGTCATCGAAGAAAGCATAGCTTACCTGAAACAAAAAAAATAATATTTTATGTCAGACAAGGTGAAAACGTTGCATAAAACATGCTTCAAATTATTGCCGCTAATGCGGAAACGGGGACTTAATATGTGAACAACTTTACAATCACTGTAACAAGAATGTCTAAAATAATTACCGAATGCGATTTTAAATTATGACTACAACAAAATATATGTTAAAACGAAACGTGATAAATGTTTTACAATCTAAAATCACCTCCTCGAAATTATAATATACTTCAAAATTGATTTCTAAGCCATTGCTCATGTCAGTTTTTGCAATCACTGCCATTAACTTTTCGACATTATAAAAATATAGGACGTCATGTAGGATAAACCTACATTATTAAAAAATGTCTTAAATTTATAATTTCCAAATCATTGCTGTGTTCAGCACGACTTCCAACTGTAAATAATAAGTGAACATTTGAATGAATTAGACATAACAGATATACAGGGTGTTCCTGAACAAATGGGATAAAGAGTAAATGTGATTTTAAATGACCAAAATAATTCATACAGCTTTATAATGTTTACCTTAGTCTGATAAAATAATATTTTATTATTTTAATTTTTATTTAGTATACAACTGCCCAACAGTGAAAACCAATTACAGGGCAGGCTGGTTACATAAAATTAAAAAACAAATATTTATATATAACAAAAAAAACATACAAACATATAAGTAATACAAACAGAAGAACAAATACAGGTTAAAAAGCAAATAACAAATAGAAAAAACAAAAAGCTCAAATTATGCTAAAGGAAACACAGCAACCAGCATGTACTAAGGTCGCAATATAATAGTCTTAATTTTAGAAGCCGAGGTATCAAACAGGTCAATTTAATCCTACAAGGATATATAAATTTTGCACATTTTCTACAGTGGAGATGACAATGAAATATTTGTTTTCGGTATCGGAAGTCTAAATGTGTTATGATGTCGTGAATTTACGCGAGGCACATTAAATTCTAGTCTGCTCAGGATTTCAGGACAGTCTAACAAATTATTTGCAATTTTGTACAAGGTCAAAGAGGTACAGAGTCTACGAGTGTCTAGGCTGTCGACTCTGTACTCTGCTAATAATAGGTCATGTGGATGACCTATAGGTGGATAAAAACCATGAGCTTTAAAATAAACGTGCTTTGGAAATTTTCTTTGAACGTTTTCAATCATGTACTTATGATTGCCATACATAGGATGCCAAACTGATTAACAGTACTCTAATATTGAACGTATTAAAGAAAAGTAAAGAGAAAGTAATGCATCAACTGACTGAAATTCTCTCGAATTGCGTATAATAAAACTCATCTTCCTGTTCGCATGTGCAATGGTAGCGTAAATATGATAGTTAAATGAAAGTCCAAGATCAAAAGTAACTCTTAGATCTCTAACTGTTTTGGGTCTAAGAAGAGAAGTGTCATTAATGTTATAAGGGGAAACTAATGTACTTCGCTTATGAGAAAATGACAAAATATTGCAATTTTTTTATGTTTAACTTGAGATGATTCGAGTTGCACCAGTCACTAGGTTCTTCTGTAATAATTCACAATGTGCAACAGTAGATACTGACCAGTAGATTCTCATATCATCCGTGTATAATAAGTACTTAACATCAAGACAGGAAGATATATCATTAACATAAATGTTAAATAACAAAGGGCCAAACATTAGACCCTGAGGAACCCCGGAAAATGCATTAAACTGTGGCGACTTAAATCCTTGGCACTGGACAAATTGTAGTCTGTCGTGCAGATATGGCCTAAAGAGTTGACATAATTTACCAGAAACACCTATCCGATCAAGTTTTTCAAGAAGAATCTGATGGTGGAGACGATTATAATTTTAATATAGTATCTATGCGGTGAAAAAAAATCTCTATTTAATATTTGGAGTTAATTTCTAAATATTTAAATTTTAAATATCAAAGCTAAAATAAAGAATGGTGAAGCGTAAGTTCCTCATTTAATTTATTTTAATAATTTTTTTCTCTATCTATCTTCTTAAATTATGTTTAAAATTCACGACCAGTTTCTACAAAATTATATGTATATACTTAGTTGTTTTAATAGCAGTATTAAAATAAAATGGTTTCGTCTTGGGTCTTATAGAAAAATTGTCATCGTATCTTCTGACAACATTCTTTATGAAAAAACAATTTGTACGTATATTCCTATGCGAAATTTCAGTTGGTCATAAACTTTTCGAGCACAAATCCGGCTTTAGCTCCAAAATTCAGCGTCAACTTCGCCTTATCGCGGAAACCGCATTTCAGGCCATTTTCGCCCCTGGGGCCAATTCCAGACGTGTAGGCCCAATTCTGAGCTCGAGATCGGATTCAGCGAAAAATACATGGGAATACATATGTCACTCTCTTGTGTATGAACTTTTTTTTTGTGGGGCTGTGATATAATTGCTACCCACAAATGTTTAGAAATCGGATTTAAGTTCTTACTACTAAAAATTAATAATAACGTATCTTATGAATCAGAAATGTTTCGTCTGATGTTTGCATTGATAAATTTGGTCAATTCTTCTTTGATAAAAACAGTCTTAACAAATACAATCACCGTAGAAAATTTAGATATACCAATAGAATCGTATAAAAAAATGTTTGCTTTTAACATAGAATACTCGACATATAAAGTGCCAGGAGAATTTTTGGTTTCTTTACACAAAATATGCCATCAAGAATAATTATTCATTTATGCTCTTACCATAATTCTCTTTAAACCTTTTTTTGAAACTGTTATATGTCTTTTCGTAACGTTCTTTTGATTTTTCAGGAATCACTGAAGAACATCCTATACCCCAGGCCTCTTCAACATTTGAATTATTTTCATACTCTCTCGTTTGACAACTATATTGACATTTAAAAATAAATTTAAGAGCGTATCCATGGTAACGACAAAACCTACTTACGAGACACCAGACAAAAATTATTTTAATATTTTCGAGATATTTTGTCAGTTGACACCTTTGTATTCATATAATGATCGTACAAAAAATAGTATAAGCATCTCGAACAATAAAGAGTTTACCAGTCTCCTCCATTGTTGTCGATCGGTATGTACAACACAAACGTTGTCGTCCACCGGTAAACTCTCTACTCCTTACTGTTCTTGATACTTAATATCCCTTTGCGCCCTAGTGGTACCTTTCAAGGACCACCTACTAGATTGCAGTACCTAAACCTGGTGAGAATACTAAACAACCAGGAATACATGTAATAGTAATATAGTAGTGCCATCTATCTGATGACTTAGCATCATTTTGTTTCCATATTTTGATGGAAGTGGCCGACTAAAGTGAGATTGTGAACATTTGTTATGTGTATTTGGATCAATTGATAAATAATGACAGATGAGTAGTAAATAATTAAAGATATATGGCATATATTCATTCGTGAAGTTTGCAAATTGTCTCTTGTAAAAATTTTCTTAAAAAAATGCTTTTTACTTTGTGGTCCTTCAAGGGACCACTAGATCGCGGTGAACAAAAAATAATATTCAATTATTGTTTCTGTTCATAAATTTATATAGCAAACACATTGTATTATTTACAGATGACAAAAAAGTTAAAAAAATCTTTCAGCAAATCAATCGATCAGAATTTGTCAGTTGATGCCTTTGATGCTCTTATTGAGGAAATACCTTCAGATATCGAATCTGACCTAGGAAATTGTACAGATTCAGACAAAGAAAATGTGGAAGAATCTGTCGGTATCAGAATAGCAGAGAATGTTGTCGATGTAGAAGTTGAAGGAGAAACTTCATATCTCCAAACTCCATATGAGCTTGACAGAAAAAATAGACATCGATTTTTTTTATTTATTAGATTTAAGAATCGTAAATGCATGTCTCCAAGAATCTAGAAACTGCTTTCCACAATTTCACTTGAAAAACTAGTCTTTTTGGCCTAGTGGTACTTTGGAGGAACCACCATTTTTTGTATAAAATTAATAAAGATTTCCATAAAAACTGTATGTTTTATTCTTATTTATTCCTATATGAAACAGTCTATGTAAAAATAAACATATAATTTTTAATTCAATTAAATCAGGGCTTAAAGGGATATACTAATGTATGATATAACTTGAGATGACCGAAAAATTACTTAAATTTGCAAATAAATTAATCTAGAACAAGTTTTTCCAATTTCTTGTCAAGTTTATTAGGGCTAGATAATTTACAGCAATTTGTGTTACAATGTGTTACCCAATAGAACTCGATCAATATCTTGAACATTTACTGAGCAAACATTGGTATATGTCAAACGATTTTAAAGGAAGAAAGACCAGCAAATTTGAAGGATTAGATGCAATAAAAATATAATGTGTTTAACTCTACCGGAAATATTCACACAAATCTTATTTATTGCGTACAAGTTAAAACCTTCGAATGTAGGTGCCGATTATACGCGTTCACTATAATTTATTTCACATTCATTTTTCACGTCCAAGTAATAGCACTGTATTGTCGCCAATTTACAGTATGTAGGCGCAACTACATTTCAAAAATACTTGCCTGTTGCTGACATATATTATTATCTTTTGTGACGTGTAGACGCTATAAAATTTTACATCGATCTGTTTGCATACTTTGAATCTAAAACATGGTCATTATTACATTGCAGCTCGGCAGCAATGTTCAGCTGTCCTAATTAAACTGAAATGATATAACTCCGCATAGCCATGCCGCATTAGAAATCTCCAAATTGCTGCTTTCGAGTTCCAATGTAAATTAGTTGGACTAATTTGACATCTGTTCCTACAAATTGTGCTAATTTTAGTTTGTATTTCAGATTTATATAATCAATTAATTTTCTTGTACCAAAAAAGTGAATATACCTACACCTGTTTATGTAAATAGTTAAACATCTTCCAGAGAAAGACACACACTAACTAGTCAACAATAGGGATGCATTTTGTTAAGACTGCACAAGTTGTCTCAAACCCGATAATACTGTAAAAGTTTAAATAAAATTTGGGACACGTGGTGTTAAATGGGATGACATACGCTCCATTTTCAATCGAGGAAAAGTAGAAACGATTAATGACGTCATCAGTTATGTTTTTTCCAGAAACGTACCCAATTTTTGTTTCTGTTAAACAGCTCTCCTTGTTCTAGTAAACTTTAATTAAAAAAAATTTTCAGTATTACTTCCCATTTAAAGACTATAAGTAATATCGTCCTAAAGAGTCTCAAAAGAATTGAATAATTGAATGTTCGTTACCTCGATAATTCTTTAATACAGTTAAAACAAAAATGATGACAATAATAACTAAACTTAAAAAATGAGGCACACGCCCTCATACTACATACATATAACAATCTATTCTCTATATCACCTCTTCTCATTGTAAGGCACATATGCAATCTTCGCCTGACTTCTTTTTGGGCTGCGTTGGGTCAAGTTTCGTTTAAGGGAAATCAGCTATCAAAAAAAACAAATAACAAATAGCATTCAGAGACCTCTCTGAACACAGAAACATTAAAATTTTCCCGCGGAAATGCGTCATTTTCATTACTTATAGGGAAAAATTGTGGAAAAGCGGAAAAATGTGACCAATTTTTATTTTTGAATTCTAAACGTATTTCTCAACACAAAAATCCAAATTTGGTAAATAAAAATATAACAGAGGAAGTGCAGTTAAGGTCCCTGGGTATTCGGAATGATTGCCGATAACTCAGAAGACTTAGGAATGGTAATTTGTTCCGAAAATAAAAAAAGGGATGCAGGCACGTTAATTCTCTTTTTACAACATGTAGAGAAAGGGTCTATTATCCATTCGAATATGTGGAAAGCGTACGAGAGATTCACTAAATATGGCATTAGACTGTTAACCATAGTGTTATATTCGTTGCTGAAGACGATACTCATACCCAACGGATCGAGTCGTCGTAGTCGGCTGCAAAAAAATTCAAAAAGATCAACATATGCCACCGGACTAATTTGCAGACCGACTCTGTGAGTACTTGTGGAGACGCCATTGTAAGAAAAACAGTTAAGATCCGATGGATGAACTCATTAATTATATAAAATTAGAATATGGAGATTTTTCAAATAAATAGTTTCAACATAAAAATCATTATTCGCCATAATATTGCCACAAAAGATACCTTAACTTTTAAATACATACAGAATTCTTACAAAGTCACACGATTTTTATTTAACATTTATATTTATATAACAAACATCTATGTGGATATAATTAATATATCCGTGACGTTTCGAAATCCGTGCGCGCGGATTTCGAAACGTCGACCGGGCACGTCAATTTTTAAAAAATGCTACAAATCCACTTACTTTTTATAACTTGAATAACATTGGTCTATTCACAAAACTCAAAAAACATGAATACTAATATTAATTAACTGTCGATTATTCACAAAACCCTAAAAAACATGAATATGTAAATGATTTTCCTCAATATTTTCCTTAAAAAAAAATTCCGCAAATAAAATTATATATCATTAAAGAGCAAATTAGTATTCAAATTAAATTATCCAATTATCATTTCTATAACAGATTTCCCTTATTCTAAAGTCGAAGGAAAATTGAAATTTTCCGTAAATTTTTACATTAAATCAAAGCAATTTTATTAATTTTATATTTCTAGAACAGCATGTAATATAAAGACATTTTTGAGGCAATTTTCAGTTAAAATACAATATAAGAAAAATTCGAGTTTTCCGGAAAACGAAACATTTTCGCGGAAAATGAAAATTGGTTATATACTAGTAATCTTGTGTAGAACCTTCCTATAGAACAATTTCTTTTGTAACTGATTTCCCTTGAACGAGAGTTGGGCCGCTGCGTTTAATAACATTTCGCCGTTTTAATAGTTACAAGCGTTTGTGATTTTTTCTTTCAAATAATTAATATCTCGCGAAGGTGTTTTGTTATCCTTATTTTTTAAAACTACACATAAAAAACCCAGGGTAACTTTCCGGGCCACTCAATAGGTCCATTAATCCCAATCCATTTTTCTGGTGCACAATTCTGACCTAATAGATGGAGCTCCGCCCGTAGGTTTCTCCTTAGCTGCAAAGACAAAATTCTCCAGAAGTGCAGGAAGTTCTTCTTGTAGGAAATTTAAGTAACTCACGTTGTTCAGTGTATATGTTCATAAAAATAAGGCCAAATCCCTACCGATGATGCCGCACCATACTCAAAAATAGCCTTGGTAGTGGACTGGAATGAGACGGTCTGGATACCTTTCTCGAGATAACTCTACAGCTCTTTTTGTAAGCACAAAAGTTATACGTTTGACGATCGCATTGACTAATACCAAGTATTTTGTGACATTTATGCACTTTAAACAACGAACATTAAATTACTTTCCAACGACTATTTGATCCTTCCACCGCTAATGTGATTTTTAGGTGGTATTTATTTTGAGACTGTTTAATGCAATATTGCTTATAACTTTTAATAGAAAAGTAATACAGAAAAAAATCTCTAATAAAAGCTTATAGAAAAAAGAGCTTTTTAACAGGAAACCAATTTGGATATGTTATTGGGAAATATATAATTTATGACGTCATTAGTCGTATCTTTCGATTGAAAATGGAGCTTACCCAGGGTTTCCTCTTTTAAATTCATGTTAAATTCCGTGACTTTTCCAGGTTTCCCTGACACATTATAAAAAAATAACTCAGAATATTGTAACAAAATAACTATTCTTTGGCATGAATACATAGTATTTGTATTTGGAACATATTGTAAGATAGATATAAAACCGAAGTAAATTAGAAAAAAAATATTTGTCAATTTCAATTAATTTAAAAATTACCTGACTTTTATGCCATATTTTTAAATTCCCTGACTTTATTACGATTAAAACCAATTCCCTGGCTTTTCTAGGTTTTCAAGGTTTTCCAGGTGAGAGCGAACCTGTTACCTCATCCCAATTAACACGTGTCCCAAGTTTTATTTAATTTTTTCGTATTCTCACAGTAGGCCCATACTATCGAGTTTGAGATACCCTGTACAATATATGAGGTTTCAAAAATCTATATATGTATCCAATGTTTAATTTTTACCTCACTACAATGCCCATACCGATATAAACACACCGTCATAGTCGCGTCAAATTAGCAAGAAAACTTTTTGCGGAGAAGTCCGATTGAGATGCGGTTTTCTGCAAAATGTTCAGGGAAAATTTTTATAACAAAAGGTACATCTATCCTCAGTACGCTCGCAAATTTTTAATTGTTTATTTAACAAGTGACCCATTTTTGTTGAACATATGGCAAATGTCACACACGATTCAACGAAAATGTCTGAAAAATGTTCTCTCGGGGGTTTTCGAGGTCCCTCTTTATCACTTTGGTGTTAGCTTTATTATTTATTGCTAAATTGTTGTAACTGGGCTAATTATCAAATTAAAAACTCCACCCCTGAAGTCACTAGAGAAGGCAAGAAGGCAAACCATCGGCTCAAGATTTTTGCAAATATAATTGTTTATTGTTCGATTGTTGCAACCTCGCTAATTAACAAATTAATAACTCTACTCCCGGAATCGTTAGAGAACCAGATTTTTTTGCAATAACTCTGGAATCATGGGGAGAACCATCGGCAAAAGGTTGTTACACGAAATTGTTTATTTTTCTATTTTTGCAACCTGGCTAATTAACAAATTATAACTCTACTCCCGGAATCACCCGAAATTTTTTCCGGGATTTCTGTCTTTTTAAGGCGAACTATCGGCACAAGATTTTTGCAAATATAATTGTTTATTGTTCAATTGATCCCAGAATTATTACAAAAAAAAATCCGATTTTCTAACGATTACGGGAGAAGAGTTATTAATTTGTTAATTAGCGAGGTTGCAACAATCGAACAATAAACAATTATATTTGCAAAAATCTTGTGATGATGGTTTGCCTTAATATGCCAGAAATCCTGGTAAAAATACCGGTTCTCTAATGATTTCGGGGGTGGAGTCTAATTTGTTAATTAGCTCAGTTACAACAATTTAGCAATAAATAATAAAGCTAACACCAAAGTGATAAAGAGGGACCTCGAAAACCCCCGAGAGAACATTTTCTAGACATTTTCGTTGAATCGTGTGTGACATTTGCCATATGTTCAACAAAAATGGGTCATTTGTTAAATAAAAAATTAAAATTTGCGAGCGTACAGAGGTTAGATGTACCTTTTGTTATAAAAAATTCGATGAACATTTTGCAGAAAACCGCATCTCAATCGGACCTCTCCGCAAAAAGTTACAAGTGAAATGCTAATTTGACGCGACTATCAAAAAAGTTGAAAAGTTTTATAAAGCATAAGTCAGTACTTCATCGTAAATTATATATTATGCAGGTATATTGTTCAACAACAGTGTTCTATTTACGTCAATTCGACACATTAGCTCTCAAAGCTCAGTGGTACAGGATCAGGAATAAGAACTGAATAATATAGAGTTTAGCAAATAACAAGAATATTATCTCATGCCACCTGCGAATATTCAAAGGTACCGAAGTAAAATCAATATATAACGTCAGAAAGCGATCTATCCAACAAACTTTTAGGTCTTTTATATATTTTTAGATATTAACAATATTGTGTGAAACTAACTACTCTGTGGACTACTAAAGCCCCAACCAGCGTTGCATTACACCCACAATATCTACCCATATAATCTTTATTATTAGCTTTTGTAACATTTTTTACTGTATATTATTAGCTAATATATATCAACTTAAAGGGGGCCACCTAATGAAGCAATCCTAAAAATGCAGAAATAGGTCAGATCTCATCTATTGTGGTAGAATTTTCGAGTTCCCACTGTCAAAGTGAAGTTAGATATTTATAGAGTGTTTTCATTAAACCAGGTTAGTAAATTTAGATAGATTAATTTCTTTATATAATTATTGAATAGAGCTTTGTCTGTGGGATTGTTCATTAGCATACCTAGATGTTTGGTATCAGAGAACATACATATGACGTCATTGATAGGATTTGTAGGAGATTTGATATATATTGTTAACCCTTAACTTAATACGAATATAAATATAAAAAGAGATAGCTTTAAAGTTGATGTGTTGGTAGTAAGTATTTATTTTCTTCATATTCTTAAGTAGTAATATAAAGTTGCATTATAGCTTTCTTTTTTATCCTCTATAAGTTTATGTTATAACTTGTTTCTTATTTGGATATGAAAATTTGGTAGATACTAAGAACCCCATTATTTTGAAAATTCAAAAAAATTAATAAGCTTACCGCCTGGATGGGGAAAATTCTTTGTGAAGTAATATGTATACGATTTTCTACTATGAATATTTATTTAACTCTGTGAAACATAATCTAAAGTTTTCATCATTTCTGAAACACTTACAGTCTCTATAACAAAAATAAATAAAAATACACAGATTGCATTTACAATTTCATAGCTTAGGTCATACCAGGTGAAATCGGACCAAAATATGACATATATCGAACATGTTGCATTTTCCCCTGCATATTTATGTCCTCCAATCTCTATTCTACATCTAGAAAGCCCTGAATGCTATGACTTGTTTAATAATTTCGTTAACATCCAATATACCGAAATACAAATTTTATTTGCTAACTGTATTATTCTAATATAAAAGCACCCATACAGCAAAATGAAGTAACGCAATCTATTGGGGTTTAGTAAATCTCCAACTAAAAATAACTAGAATTCTGGAAATAACAAACCTATAAGAAAAACTTAACACTCGTGATAAAATAAACCCCACAATGCGGTAAACAAAGCAGTGTAAATAAAAAGAGACGCATGAAATGAAATTTACTGGTCCAAAGAAGAGACACTGCATCCTCTCAGTCCAAGTTTATGTCTGTGTAATGCGTCCTGCTAGGCGACTAATGACACCCACATGAAACTCGGTCCAAAAAACCAGCACATATTTCACGCATTGCTCCTGTCTTGTCATTTATACCCGTCCTCGGTTAAATTCTTGATTATTTCCCTTTTTCCAGTTCCAATTCTTCCAACGAAAAAAATTATCCTTCTTTTACTATTTACTTCCATCTTACAATTTGCATATTCATTTAATATACATTCAGGTCTAATAAATATAACATTTTGCATTTTTATATATAAACTACGTTTTCTACATGCTGCTGATATTCTTAACACAAACGATTGTTACAATTACAAAAATATGCACCGAATACAAATAATACAAAAGCACACTTTATTACTGTAGTAAATATTTTGTAGACAATGAAGTTAAAGCGTTGTTTTAGTCAAGATAAATAATTATACTAAGTAAATACAGCAAAATGTTTAGATAATTATCTTCTAAACGGAAACAATTCGTTACAATAACATTCTCAATAAATAATAGCAATTTATATAGATACTACATTAATCGCAAAGTAGAATAAAATAATTGACGCTTGATATATAATAAAAGTAAAAATCAAAGGCCCAGAGTTGAACGAATTTAAATTTCTATAAATAATTGATTCCCTATATATTTTTTTGACTTCTATTCACAAGAAAATTGAAGCTTGAAGTCAAAAGTTGCTACATTTAGAGCAGATACAAGATATACAATATACCTGAACAAAACCAAGATTCTGAGAGAGGGAAATTCAAACTAGGACTATATACGCAATATCGTTTTAATAAATAACAATAACGCATACGTAAAATTAATTTCCAAATTTCCAAATTATTGATTTGAAACCAATGCATCGGTATGTTATATGAATGAGTTTTAATCTTTATCTAGTTTCAGAACTATTTTTGAAAAAGTGGTAGGTATGCCTCCCAAAACGTTAATAAGCCTAAAACGATGTTTGAACCACAAAGAAATTGTCCAAGCATTGAAACTGGAGATAAAGTCTCCTGATTGGTATTTATACTCAAAGTTTCCTTTGAAGCACACAACAATGTCTCTTGAAACGTCAAGAAGCCTAAACCAACAACCTGGCAACAATCTCGAAACTGGATCAATCATGAAACAAGATTTAGTAATATGATTAATACTAAAGGATTTAATATTCAATTTCACTTTCTTTTGAAGAGCACAAAATAAATAATAAATAATAAGCATAAATAAACATATTTATTCCTTTTTTGGATTCCATTACTTACGCAAGATAGGACTCTCTTGCGTAAGTCTTAACATGAACTTATTTTAAGTAGTCAGTCGACGAAGAAAGTGCAAGAAAATTGTATTGGACAAACATGTAAGAAGCGTATAGTTTTTGGATAAATAAAGCTATGGAGTAGATTATTAACTGAAGTTGAAAATCCATAGCGCTTCAATTTATCCACAACAAAATGACAATTTTCGCAAACATAATATTCGAGATAATACCATTACTTGAAATATACAGGGTTAAATTATGACTAAGTACAAACATCGTGCTCAGAGAAGTCTAAAAGACAATATAAAATTTATTTCGAAATTCTAGCTAAATGTTTAAAATATAGGGCAAAACCCTTTTTTTCGCGGAATTATCCACTAATAGAATACACAAATGTGTGTTAAATAAAATACTCTTTTATTCTAAGAAAATTGAAATTTAATGTAATGAAGACCTACTAATATAATGCAACCGCGGCAGTCCAATACTTCTGTATAATATAAAATCATGTACGATTGCCTAATTCTGCTGAATTTATTCTTAACTCTAGAAAAACAAACAGTACATATCATAGGGCAAAGCATGTTATGGGGAAATATCTGTATCCGACATAAATGCCTTTATTTAATTACTATATAACACGTTTAAAACTAAAAACATCGAACTTGGTTTCGTTTATGATAATTTGACATTTTGGGTTGCTAGTTGGATACTCACCAAACATCAAAGAACACTGACCAAAGCTTAGAAGGAATATTCTAACGGATTTTTACAGAAAACTGTAAACATGGAGGATGTAATAGTTTAAAATAGTACTAATTGTTTTATTCAAACATCATCGACTATTGTTAATATTGTTGCTATTTAATTTCCCAGCAAAACAAGAAGTTAAAAAATTTATCGGTGTGAAGTACATTTTGCACTAGTGGCCTACAGATGGCGACTACAGACTTCATCTGCAAAGTTTATTGACTGTGGCATCACATTCACAGACCTTAGAAGTCTGTTATGAGATTATGTCAACAGTAAGATATCATATACGGTAATTAGTTTGAAATAATTTTGCAGAACTTGCTTTCACAAGGCAAAGGTGGCAAACATCTAGGTATGCTAATGAACAATTCCGCAGACAAAGCTCTATTCAATAACTATTTACTTTTGAAACTGGGACTCGAAAATTCAACCACAATGGATGAGATCTGACCTATTTCTATATTTTTAGGATTGCTTCTTCAGGTGGCCTCCTTCCAGTTGAGTCAAATATCTAATTATAAAAATTATTATACCAATAAATTAAAATTATTTGAAATTAAATATGGACAATGTCAAAAATGACTTTAACCTTCGATATTGATATATTAGCTTAAAATACCTTTCTAATACAGTAAAAATTTTTTATAAAAGCTAATAAGAAAGAATATATGGGTAGATATTGTGGGTGTAATTCAACGGTGGTCGGGGATTTAGTCAGCAGAGTAGTTAGTTTCACACACTATTGTTAAAACCTAAAAATATAAAAAAAATAGACAAAATTTTATGCCAAATCGTCTTTGAACCGCAACAAACAACTGCTGTAATGCTTTGGCGGTAAGCGTGTGGCACTATTTTTATGTATTTGTGTACATACGATCGAGAGAAGGAGAGGTCCTCAAGAAACGAGAAGTAGCACGTAAAAAATTATTTGCAACGAGAAGGTAAAAAAGTAAGAAAACATTCTTGACATCTGTCCAAATAGCAAACCTGGAAATAAATATCAGTAAGGTAGGTGCTACCGCCATAATGCTACCATATCGTGTTTCTCATTAAATAATTATAAACATTTTGCAAATACATTTTTTTCTTTCAAAGCTGCGTAAATCGATACACGTGACAACGCGGTGTCCTGTCACTACTTTTGACGCCTTTGATTTGTGGCATATAGCTAACTTCTAGGTTGACAGAAACTCAGAGGCTGCGAATAATAAGGATTTAACATAGTTTCGAATAAATTATTTTCGCTTTATAAATAAGTTTGGAAATTTTTTGACGAACAATTCTGTTAATTCTTTTTTCTCTATCCCCTCTTAAAATATTTGTATTTGTATTAGTAGAGTTAACCCCGTATATGACAAAAATAAAACTTGAACGTAGCTGCAAGTGAACCCTAATGTAACAGTAGTCTTCTTTTCTTTTTAGCAAGTTCATCCAGCACTTCTGTCGCAGATGTCTCACTATTGGCGTCTCGGAATTCATAAAATATACAGAGTTACTAAAATTATGGCCATTAAGATAATATGGCTGAACAGATCCAAGACTTTTGCTGCCGTTGCTGAAATATTGCGAAAAAACTGAAAATAGCAATTTTTTGAAAATGCCATCTAGTGTCATTACTCCTCAACAGAAAGAGTTGAAATTTCGTACATGGACATAAGGATATATGGGAAATCGATTTTCGTTGAAATCAAATTCTACGACCACTAGTTTCGGTTAAGCAACATTTAATTGTTTTTTTTCTTATGGGTGCCACACTGGATCTTGATAGTAATAAATGTAGGTTAAAATTACGAACTGGTCAATATGTAACAAAACTATTTTACTTGAAGAATAACCCATAAAGTTTAAAAAATACAATCATTATAAAAAATCTAATTACTCTTAATATAAAACAAAATTCAATACTTAACCAAACAGAACATACTTTCTTCTAAATTATACTATGTAATTTAAAGGATTTTAATACAAAAACACTTGCAAAACCTCCTAGATGTAAAGTTAATTTATACATAATAATTTTATTCCCTAAAAATATACATACCTATATGTTCTAGTTAACTTCATTATTATTTTGAGACAAGGTTCATTAAAACAAAACACGCGTACATATCAACAACGGAAAAATAATTTATCAATGATGATAATTAGGAAACTATATATCTATTAGAGCAATGCAACGAAGTACCTACCTACTGGAAAAAAGTTAACTGAAAGGTAACATAATATTTTCGCTTGGTAAAAGAAAAATATAAATTTCCATTTTGCTTAGCAGATGCTAACTTTACATTTTATTCCTAATCTAATTATAAACTGTATAATTTATGTAAAGCCGTGATTTCATTTGCTAGTACTAATTATCCACACTAACACAATAAATTATTTTCTGCCCCCATTTTAATTATTACACGGAATATTGATATGCAATTAGACCATATACGAGCGCGTGAATATAACATAACATGAAAAAGGAAGACCCATATAAATCAAAAACGGATAATAATACATGCGGTAAAAATGTACGTCGATGTAAAGCACACTGATAATTTTTAAAAACACTGTTCAGTAGAGCATATCTGAAATATATGCTTATAGATCTCACATATCAAACATGCCAGAAACAGAAATGGGTAAACAACTAAATTTTTCTCAATGTTTTGCTTATTTAACTTATCAGGGTGCCCAGAATTAATCTCTGTTTTTTTTTTAATGTCACCGTATTTCTCGTCATAAAATGATCGATTTGTGGTGTTTTTAAGTACATAAATCTCGAAAATAAAACATGTAGAACAAAATATCAAATATAAAATTCTTGATGTGTGTTTATTTATTGGTACTAAATTTTCCTCAAATAACTTTTAAAAAGTGTTTATACGACACATTTTAACAATTATTTTCACATACTTCGTAATATATAAAACAGAATTATCTTATAAGTACACTAAGAAAAACCTTCCAAGTAAACTATGTTGCTAAAAAAAAATTAATTACCGTAAATATTTTTTTTTATTTGGTGTAGGTATTTTAAGTTTAAGTCAGTAAAGTGTTTTGTTCAATTTTAAAATTCACCTCCGGTAAGTCATTAATTGTAATTGTTTTGCATCTAACTGTAGTTGGTAAATATGATTATTGAAACATATATTATAACTGAACCTATTGTCACAGCGGTACAAATCGGTAAAACAAGTTATGTTGCTGCGATAAGTGAACTTGTTCACTTCTTACCGCCGATTACGTCACGAATAAAGGCAAAATGTACCAAAGGATATCGCACATAATCTCAATTCGGTGGCGCCAATAAGTTTTGCGTAATTCTAATAACTATGGAATACCTAACATTATTATTGCATCAGTGGGATTCAACTTTAAGCGCTTAAATGAAGTATTTCAAAAAGCTACGGATTTATTCGTTAGCTAATAGCTTCTCACTTTATTGTTGCTGCATCACTATCATTCAAGAATGGCTATGACCGTCTCCATGTTAGTGTAAGGACGCGAGTTTATTTTTTATCCGTGTACGGGTGTGTCCTGTTTCGATTTCTTTATTATTATTTATCTTTTCAGTAGATTTTCAATCATTTTGACGCGTCTTTGAATTATTTATGGATTTTCACTTTATACAAGTAGGTATATACTTTCTTCATGATTTTATTTATCTATTTTGTTTTCGCATTAGCAATTAAGGTATATTTCCATTTACCTATTAGGCATAGGTAACTTTGTTTTTGCTCTTATTATATATTAATAATAAAAAAAATATTTGATGCCATAACATTCATCCCAGTTATTTATTATTTTTTATATTTGTTCTAAGTAGTTTGTTTTACAACGGGATAAGAATTGAGAGTGTTAGTATAGTTACGTTAATGAAGTTTGTCAAACAATTCAAAATAGTCATCAAAGTGTTTTCTTATAACGAGTTAAGTTCTGATTATAAATAAAACATATTTAAAAATTGTTAATTTCACAACTTATAGTTCATTTTACATGTAAAGTGTTATGGTTTTGTATTTTTTATTCTAAAATAAACTGGTATATACTTATTTTCATCCTTATTGAAAATATACCTTTTTATCTTGTGACTTGCATCGATAAGTAGCAAAAAAATTGTTGAAACACATTTCTGGATTCTAAACTATAATGTAGATTCATGGTGTCACAAAAAATGCATGTTCATCTAGTTAAAAAAAAATTAGCTAGTAAAAAGTGCCATTTTGGCATGTGACCGGTATATAAAAATATAAAAATATACCTCATTTGTATTTTGTATTATATATTGCATATTATGCTTACTCTTTGGAATTGTGACCTAATTATCATTTTTATTTATGTTTAAGGTAAGCATAGAATTTATAATTAATTTATTGTCAAAAACACAGGTAACTTATAAGTTAAAGAGTACTACTCAAGCAATATAAAGCATGTTCAATTATTACTGCATTACAGTCAACTAGCCTTTAACGTATAGTCCAATTATCCTTAATGAATCAAAATTGCATTTAGTTAAAAAATGTTATTAACTGTAGCAAAACAGTTAAATTACTCCATATGAATTTTCATTCATTGATATTACCACAGTTAGATGACCTATTCACTTGTGACTAGTGAGTGGTTTTCAGAAAACTTGATTTAACTGCTACAATTAAATTACATCTGTCCTCTATTTTATATAATTTTTTTACTAGGGCAAGTGTACTGTTACCCAGTGAATTGTTTCCTTAGTGTAATACTAAGTAAGTTTATGTCAAACAATATTTATATCTACAGTTTAATTTAAAAAATATATGTATTTTCATTGATTTCTGTACCTAAAAATTTGTTGGTTAAACCGCTTTTCCCCGCAGGTGGCATAATATTCCTGTTATTTGCTAAGTCCGAAATTATTCAGCTATTAAATGTCTAAAATTATTTGTAACTATAGACAGAACTATTTCAAGAAGGCTAATATCAAATAATGTACCTATGAAATACGATATCACTATCAAGTAATTTCAAATTATTTATAATAATTTTCGTAAAACATATCATTACGAAGTTGAATTCTTGGAAACGTTTAGTTTTTATTATCGAATAATAAATCAAATTCGTCATGACAAATTAGTTTTCAAAATCAAAATTTTTTGATGATTAATAAAATAATAAATTACAGGAAAATCAAAATTAGCATATCAATTGCAGAAAAGTTAACCTATGACCGTTTTGTAGGTTGATATGTCGTGACATAGGCTGAGCCTAGCCCATGAACAACAAAGGCAGATCAAATAATCTCAGCTAAGGCTAGAAAATGTGCGCATTAATTATGTTACTAGCAGCGACCAGTTACCTAGGTGAAATTGTGTTTACATGACGAAACAAAACTCAATTTTTAAAGTTACCTACCAAAAACATACCAAATTTAAATCAAATAAAGTTTTTAAGAAAATTTTGCAAAACTTAAATATATTGCCAGGTTTGACTAATGAATTCAAAGAATATTCAACGTTGTTAGTTGTTGGTCCTTCCAAATACAAAAGGACAGAAAACTACAATATATAGAGGTTTCAAATGAAGAATCTGTAAAGACATGATAATTTATAGTGTGTTCTATCAGTTATCCAGAAGAAGATGTCACCAATTCAATCTCAAAAGCGAGGAGAGAAGCAAAAAAAATTTGATGATGAAATCAAAGCATATATGTGTTGAAAGGGAAATAAGACCAAATGTCAAACAGCCAAAGAAGAACAAATAATGATAAAACATTAACTGTTCTTTACACTAAGAAAGTCGTATACGCATTATCAAACTCCGCACAAAACCTTTAAAAAATCACTACCATTTGAATTGGTATACATCATTAAGTATTTTTGACAAAATACAAAAACAAAATAAATATTTTAAAGTGATACAATTATATTTGCATAAATGCAAGTGGAGAAATAAATAAATATATGCCCTTAACATTTAAAGTACTCAAAGAAGCTGTTCTTGAAGTATATATCATTCGTCCTCTAAATACCACATAATAAAATTACCAAATATACAGTATGCGCCAAAAGTATGGAACAAATTCAATAAAAACAAAACAATTATTTTTTGGGAAAAATCCTCGAACAGGTCGATTTTTAATTTAAAAAATGCATATTTTAGCGTAAAATGCGATTTTCAAATGTCATTTGTTTTCGAGTAATGACGTCATCGATTTTTTTTTAAATGGCAACACCATATTTTTTTCCTTGATTCTGAAAGATTGTTTAATTCTCTATCAGGCAGTACTAAAATTTTGCCCTCTTACATAGGAAAGTTTTCGAATAAATGACGATTGAATGTTAGAAAGCGTAAACCAATTAAAGTAAAAACGATATCAAGTTTTTCGAATTCCATTGTTCTTTTATGGATCACGTAGGTGAAAATCTTTGAAAAGTTTCATTGTCACACCGACTTTCTAATAAGTATTGTAAGCGACATAGAAATTATTATTCAATTTAAAGTATTATGGCACATTTAACTGTTACTCAAAGAATTGAAATTTTAATTCTTATCGGATGCGGGAATATGACTAGAACTCAGCAGGAAGTTTGCGATTTATTTAATGAAAAATATCCAGATCGCCCTATCAGCCAATCAACAGTCAGTAAGTAGAGTCTAAATTTAGAGAAACTGGCAATGTTGTAAATATTCCAAAACCTAGACGTCCAAGCATTAATGAAAATCAGAAACAGAACATTTTGATAAGTATGGTGGATAATCCTCATAATTCTTCACGATTGGTTGCATTAAACAATGACACTAGTCAGAGCACAGTGCTACGTATCTTGAGGAAGGAAAAATATCATCCCTACAAAATTCAACTTGTGCAGGAACTCAATGAAGATGATCCCGATCGCCGCTTACATTTTTGCGAAATTCTAATGGATTTATGTCAAGGAAATAGAAATTTACACCGGCAAATACTTTCTTCAGATGAGGCCACATTTTGTCTGAATGGTACAGTAAACCGTCAAACTTGCAGATATTGGAGTAGGGAAAATCCTCATTGGATGGTAGAGGCACATACCCAACACCCTCAGAAATTAAATGTGTGGGCTGGAATAGTTGACGACAGAATAGTAAGATCTTTCTTCTTTGAAGGAACCCTTACAGGACAAAGATATTTAGATTTTCTAGAAAATGACCTTGTTCTAGCCCTTGCAGTAATTTTTCCTAACGATAATGACCCTGACATTCCTGACGATACCATATGGTTTCAGCAAAACGGTGCACCTCCGCACTATGCGCGCCCTGTACGAGATTTTTTGGACAACTGTTTTCCTGGGAGGTGGATCGGCAGACGCGGACCGATAGAATGGCCTGCAAGATCGCCAGATCTTACACCTCTTGACTATTTTTTATGGGAATACTTGATCAAAAGTGTACATTAATAAACCACGTAATTTAGAAGAACTTCAAAATCGCATTCGGGACGAAATACGCAGACTTGCGCATTGTCAAGAAGTTGGTGGATGGCAATTCAAACATTTAATTAAAGTATAAAATTTAATCAATTGTATTTTATTTTACATACCTCAGAATTGTTACTTTTTTATGGATAAAATTTACGTTTTCTAACATTCAATCGTCATTTACTCGAAAACTTTCCTATGTAAGAGGGCAAAATTTTAGTACTGTCTGATAGAGAATTAAACGATCTTTCAGAATCAAGGAAGAAAATATGGTGTTGCCATTTAAAAAAAATCGATGACGTCATTACTCGAAAACAAATGACATTTGAATAGCGCATTTTACGCTAAAATATGTATTTTCTAAATTAAAAATCGACCTGTTCGAGGATTTTTCCCAAAAAATAATTGTTTCGTTTTTATTGAATTTATTCCATACTTTTGGCGCATACTGTATACAGATCTATAATGAAAATAAATAAACATTATAATAGAAGAGGCCTCTTTATTAATCGAGATTTTAATGGGAAAAATTGGATTAAATAGAAACCAACGTTATATAAAAATGTATTTAATTAAAATATCTGCTTTAAACTCAATGGTACATTTCTTATAGATATTATTGATGAATCAATATACTACAAAATATATTCTAATTTAGAGAGTAATCGTCTTTCCTTATTATTTGTTAATATTTCAGCTAATACTTTATGAATTAAGTAAAAATTGCAAATCTTCAAATTTCTAACGCCCGTAACATGACAGAAACTAAACAACGACAAGAGAAAGGATATCATAAATCACTAGCTATAAAGATTCCACGGTATACGTAAACATTAAAATTTAATTCTCTAATAACAATTTATTTTTTGTCAGGATAATTTTATATGCACTCGTAAAATACTTCCACAAAATAAAGCTGCTGAACATAAAAATGTACAAACGTATTAATATTTATGAAAGAATTCCTAAGTTGAATTCTCACATTCCACCAGAAATATTAAATGTTCGCAGGAAACCGCGGTTATATAAATTTCAAATTCCTCAATGAACCCAGTAATATTTGCACGTTTCAAAATCTGATTTCAGAGGTAACGATTATTTATAAACCCGTTTAACAACTGTATTGTTTACAATATGTAAATTCTCTATTTTTAACACGCTTATATTAGCTTCACCTGTATGTATGTATGTATGTATGTATGTATGTATGTATGTATGTATGTATGTAACGGAATCTTTCAGCGTAATTTTCACCAATTTCAAGAAGTCTGATCAGCTTGAAAATTTGCACAGGGGTCAAGGACTGATGACAATACAATTATTTAATAACTTTGTTCTAATGTCCTGACTAGGATCATCAGAATAAAAACTATTTAGATTACTTTGCAGGTTAAGTGTATACAATCCATCAGTGTTGTTTCCAAGCAGGCAAGGCAGGGGCAGGGGACTGTAATAGATTCGTGATTTTGCTTTTCACGTATAGATGGCGACCTGACAAAATTAGTTTTCGGTTTTCGCCTAATTTTAAATTAAAAATTTTTATAAATAAATAAAAATTTGATAATTTATAACAAAATTCAAATAAACATTTTGATTTAAAAAATTTCGAAAAAATACAGAATTCAAAATTAAAAAAAAAAATTCTAAATATAAAATTTTGGAGTTTAAAAAAGTTTTGAAATACAAAATTTTGTAAATAATTTTGGATTGTGGAATTACATGATAAAATCAAATTTAAAAAATTTTAGAAATAAATAAAAATTTGATAATTTATAAAAAAATTCAAATAAAAATTTTTGGAAAAAATTTTCAATTGAAAAATTTTAAAATCCAAAAATTTTGAAAAAATTTCGAAAAAGACATTGAATTTTAAAATTTTGAAGAGCGTAAATTTTCAAATTCAAAGAAATTTTGATTTGAAAATTTTGGCAAGAATTTTGAAGAAAGTTTTGAATCTAAAATTTTGTAAAATTAGAAAGAAAAAAAAAAGATTTTGATACGAGAACGTTGACAAAAATTTTAATTTGCATATTTTATAGAAACAAACAAAAATGAAAAATGAAACTATAACACAAAGAAAGAGGAGACTGGAGAAAAAAAAATGTATAGAAAAACTATATGAAATGGAAAGGTTACGTAAACATGAATGAAATGAATTTAGATTTATTGTCAAATATAAGATATTTTAAAAATTAAGGCTCTTAATTATAATTACTTTTGTTATTGTTTTGAGACTAAAAATTAAGAAAATAAATTATAGTTTAAAAAATAATTTTGAAGTATCAAGAGTTTGTTACAGAATAGAAAATTCCGACAATCAATTACGACTAATTAATTGAGAATAAGATTAAATTAGAAATTAAATTATTAATAAAATAATTCAATTATAGTAAAAAAAAGCGTGGGGTGCAATTTACTATATTTTCATAATGACTTTATTTTTATAAATAGCTGCACTACTGAAATAATGGTAACACGCTTTTTTTTACTATAATTGAATTATTTTATTAATAATTTAATTTCTAATTTAATCTTATTCTCAATTAAATAGTCGTAATTGATTGTCGGAATTTTCTATTCTGTAACAAACTCTTGATACTTCAAAATTATTTTCTACTTTTTAGTTCGGTTTACTATTAAAGCGTGTTTTTTTAGTTTTTTTAAACTATAATTTATTCCAATGATATTTCAAATTAATATTAAATATACAGGGCGGTTCACAACTTACCTAAACAAGTTTAGGAATAGATACGTCATGGAAAATGGAGTCAATATCGTTAAAAAATTATTGAAGTTGTAGTATTTTCAACCTTTACATCGTATCCGCGTTTTTAATATTAACGTATTTGCGATAGCGTTTACATTAATTTTTCAAGTGCAAAAAATGGCTTACGTGTATAGCAACACGGAGTTAATGGATATTTCTGGTGAAGTAAAAAAAATTCTCTTCTGTAAAATTTCCCGGTACATATGTGCTAAATTCAGGTACTTATAGCGTGGTAATGCAATTCGAGCACATGGAAAATTTGCAACTGAATCGTGGAAGAGATGGAAGTCCAGGGCGTCCACGGCGTATTACAGTAGCGGAGGAACACATTTTAGAAGTTGAAGAGAATACTCGAATCAGTACCGGGCCAATTGCAAACACACAAGTAAGATCCCAGTTAACAGTGTGGCGTATCATACACGAAGTTCCAATAACCTACGAATTCAAAACGGAGAAGATCCCGCAACATTTGTGTTAGTTCGTACAAACTGGGTAAAACGGGTTCAAATGTGTTTACACGTCGGTTTACAAAATTTTTAACAGTTGTTATAACATCAGGTATGTCAAATTACTTTATTAATTAAAACCACAAATTAATTCATTATAACAATAACGGCAAAAGCAATTGAATTTGATGATATAAATTAAATAAAATTTTATTTATTTCTTTCTTAGGAAATTCTATCATTTTTTGTGTCCGTTGGCAACCGCCGGCCGAGCTGCATGTTTTGCTTTGCGCAAGGTCAGGTTTTACAGTTTCCAAAACCGTGCAGAAGTGTATTTTTAAATTATTTTCGAACTGTTCTTTCTGATTCCTTTTTTCAAAATTGTATTTGTAAGAGTCTCCTGTATCTACATACAAACATGTTTTTAGATAAATTCTGAATCACCTTCAGCTCTAAAAAACAGTCAAAATTGTTTTTAATTAATTAAATGGAAATAAATACAAAAATAAATAACAAAAATCATATTCAATCAAAGTCAATGTTCTATGTTACATCCAGCGTCGGCGTTTTTCGTTAAAAAATATAATAAATAAAATTCGACACCCTGTATCTCAGAAACTAAGCGTTTTAGGACCCATATTGATAGGAATTTTTAATCTCAAAATGCGGTCGTCTAGAGACTCTTAAAGTCCTGCTATTAAAAACTGAGATACTCTGTAAATCCTCAAATTTTCACGCAAGACTTTTAGTCATTCCCTCACTTGACTTGGTTGCCCAACTTTACCCTTACAGTTTATACCACTGATGGAAAGAAGACATTAATGAGAAGTTCCAAAAAGTTATACTATTAGTTATCTGTTTTTGTTTTACATGTATAGTTCTTGAAATTCAAACTTATCTAGCATTTTTATTTTTATTTTATTTTAACAATTCTTAAGCCCTACACTAATAAAAAATTTTCTGTAATTTCACATAACTTAACGTTGGCAATTTATGACCAATGTAAAGTAATGTAATATTACAGAAATAAACATGGATAAAATTTACTATTTACATCATTTATAATTTGTATTGATTGTAATTTTTAAGTTCAAATATACTGAATATCAATGTGTAAAAAATTGAACAATATGCACATGTTAAAAAATGTATATACCAAAGAATTCATCAATCAATCTGTGTAACAGAATCAATTTATTATATTATTTTTGTAGCTATATGGAGAGTGTAGTGACAGATGAAGTTGAAAAAAGGGAACAGTTTTTAATTTTAATGTCATGGAAAAAAGTATCTGCCTGTTGCAGTGTACAAAAGTACAGGTTTAAACTAGTCAATCTAATATGCAGGATATATCTTACAGGATTCCCTTTTTTAAATTCATGTTAAATTCCCTGACTTTTCCAGGTTTTCCCTGACCAAAACTCATCAAATTACAGGTCGATGAAAGTAAATAGTTAAGCAAAAACAGTTTTAAAATATTTATTTCGTAACAAAATAACTATTCTTTGGCAGGATAGTATTTGGATTTGGAATATATTGTAAAATAGATATAAAACCGAAGTAAATTAAAAAAATATATTTGTAAATTTCAATTAATTTTAAAATTCCCTGACTTTTACGCTACATTTTTTAATTCCCTGACAATTCCCTGACTTTATTGCGCTTAAAACAAATTCCCTGATTTTTCCAGGTTTTCAAGGTTTTCCAGGTGAGAGGGAACCCTGTCTTACTAACAAATGTTTAGAAATACAGTAGATTTTATTAATAGAATTCAATAATAAATACGCTGTGCGAGTTACATTTTTATTTATAAATAGTCAAGAAAGCCTTGTTAGTAGCAGAAATAATTTCTGTCTAGGAAGATTTTTTTGGTGGAATTTGTCCATCCATCCTCTAAATGTAAATTATCCATCCTTCCCTGTAAAAGTGTATTGATCACCCTTCAGCTAAAAATGTATTGCAATGTAGGTATTTCAGTCGCATTAGAAAAGTTCACTATATACCTAACAACGTGTAAAAGATAAGGAGATATTACCTTAATCATTAAATATTCTTTATCGGAAGCCCCAGTCAAAAATACTACAATATGTGTTCTTTCCAATATTACAGTTTTTTTGTATCCTCTCGATTCGATCTTCATATAAGCAGTAAGCTTTATACTTTCTTCATTTATTGTCATTACTCTATTATTTTTCCACCATTCGTTAAATTCGGCAAACACTTTTCGTAATGTTCCCTGGATTTCGCTGGTAATAAATGGTAAATTTATTCTTGAGCATCTTCGAAAACAGCTACAGGAACACAACTACTTTCTTGTATTTTGACTAAATTCAGAGAGAACTGTTTATTCAATAATAATTGACAATAAACAACGTACCATAGCAATCAGTAGATACAACAAAACCTACCACGTTTCATTGAGCAATAAGAAATATCAATTTTTCACCGTATTAGAAAGGTATATTAAGCTAATATATATCAAATCTCGTACAATTCCTATCAATGTTACAAAAGCTAATAATAAAGAATATATGGGTAGATATTGTGGGTGTAAATCAACGCTGGTTGGGGCTTTAGTCCACAGAGTAGTTAGTTTCACATAATATTGTTAATACCCAAAAATATATAAAGAAATATCAAGTCCTGCTAATATTTTTTTATTAAATTCCAATAATTCTGACTCCACAAATATGATTGTGATATGATTATGGATAAAACGTTGTATTGTATTCGTATTTTAACTGCCTTTTACCCACTTAAGAGTTTTATTGCGTGGATAGAATCCTACTTAAAACACTTATACAATAAATAATTATTATTTGTAACAAGTAGCAATGTTTTTCCCGCACAAGCCCCCGACTTCTAGACTAATTCTTGCGATTAAAATGAGGGTAGGAATTATTCTTTTCGAAGAAGATTTCAAGAAATATACTTTTAAACACAAAATGCGTACAATACATATTATATAATATGAATGTACTTCGCTTTTAACATATTTAGAATGTCGACCAATTTCTAATAATTAGATATGCAAATAAGTATATTTATAATGCTATATAAAATTTTTTAATACTACTGTTATCGACATTTTTCAACATTGTAATGCAATTAACTGCCAAACGATCAAATGAATTATTGAGAGAGTACATGACACAACAACCAACTTACAATAATTGAAATTCTACAACCAGTATTATAATGTATGCTACAAAGTTTTACATATTTTTTAATATTGTGCCACGTGCTAAACGTATTTCGGTGTTACTAAACTATTACTAAAGCAGATGGACAAACCGCTATTTATCCATATTTGGGAAAACGTTTAACAGGTTCATTCAAATCAGTTTTACGACAGTTATATATTATATTGGAAAACAAGTCTTTATTGTAATAGGATAATAAAAGCTTGTGACAGGATTATATATTTTTCTGGAGTAAAAAAGTGGGATTTTAAAAAATTATAACAATTTAGAAGGTGCACCTGTTTCTAAGAGGTCATTTATATTCTTTAAAACGAGTCTGTTTATCGCATCAGGCATCTGTTTTAAAAAGAAAAATAGGTAGAGGTACCTTCTTAACTATCAATGATCGATTCTCTTATACAACTAATACAAATATGAGGGAATATGTCACTTGCGAATTCACCAAAATAAAAATATCATAGGTATGACTGTATAATTTGCAAAATTTAGGAAATATAACTAGTCCAGTTTACGCTTACACTAGTCTTTATTTGGCCGTAACAAGGATACAAGCAGCTTTTTAATAAATAAAAAAAATATAAGAAATTCAACGAATAACTCCAATTTGACACTTACGTCGACGAACAATCGTGGGCTTTACAAATACGTACTTATGCATGATTTATATCTGAATGAATATTTGTTAAATAAGCTTTACAGAGAATACGTTGCAATACAATCATTACTTTAATTTGTTATTTTTATTACTACGATTTTTTTTTGTCATACTTTTATCTGTATTATTGTGTTGATATATTATTTATGTTATTTTATACTATTATTTATATGTATGTATGTAACTGCCATTGACATGTTGTAAATGGAGTTTCTGTTGGACAAACATTTTCTAAATAAATAAATGAATAAACTACTATTAAATAGTAACAATCAATATTTATAAATGTGCAAAAATAAGAACAAAGTTATCCACAAAGTTTAGAATTCTAGTAAAGCATTCGTGTCAAATTACATAAGTTTAAAACATACACGCTTTTCTAAACCTTTTTTGCGTATACAGGGTGACAACGAAAAGTGGGAACAAGCTCTAGCTTTTTGATGACTGCTGATAAAAATTTGAAATTGGGTGGGTTTATACTAGATGGTACCATGGTTTCATTGAGGTCATTTCGAATTTCATGACATTTCCGGTTTGACCGGAAATTACCGTAAATTTATATTTTTAAATGGGACACCCTGTATTTTTTGACATTTTTGGAATCAGCGGATCATTTTACGTATGGTAAGACCAATTTTCTAAAACATTTTCTAGATGTAAGTATTTTTTCTTTAATTTTTAAAAATAAGACTAGAAGACCGCGACTAAATGGCAAGTGGCAAGGATTCCTACTGCTTTTGCACAAAGGAAATATACGTATATATAACGTTTCCAATAATTTATTTTTAACATCTTTAATATTACTAGCAACAAGTAGCACATTTTAGTTATCTCTTCTTGGTTTCTACACAGTTCAGAAGCAGAGACATATTTTATTTACTACCATATATGCAGAATGTCCCAAAATAGAAATCTATGCCATTAACTACATATTTTTTGGACAAAAATAATTAGATTTTCCCTGTTTTTTATTTGGGCGTCCCTGTTTCAATATACAGGGTGTTAAAGTTACATTTTAACTATGTTAATATTCCCATTGTTTCGTAAGATACAGACTTGAAATTTTGCACGTATTTTTATCTTATTCCGGCATACTTATCATGTAATTTTGGTGAAAGAAACCGAAGGGCGAATGGAGGTAACTGAGGGCAGTACCCTTTATCCCCCTCAATTATTTTTAAGTACGCCTATGTAGCTTTTTCTTGACATATCAAACGTAGAATTTTCTTCTGATCATTTGAGTAATTTTTTGTTTAAATGCTCCGTTTTGGAGCAAAAAGGCAATTTGTAGTGCCCATAAATCTAACATTCACTATCATTTTCAATTGAAACTGAAATTTTGTGGATATACCTATTATTACAATACCTTGGCAACTTAACAAATCGTAATACTTACTGAATGAATATTTGCTTAAAACAAAATGGATAATTCTAAATTTTATAAAATGTAACTTTAATACGCTGTATATTGAAACAAAAAAAAAACAAATAAAAAATAGCACAAGGAAAGACGCATTATTTTTATCCAAAGAATATGTGAATAATGGTATGGTCTTCTATTTTGAGACACACTGTATAATGTTGATATTTCAAACTTATAGTAAGTTTGAATGAAACATATTTCTGACTTTGACATATATCCAGATGGTAAGTGGAATTTGTCAACATTCAAAATGTTTGTTTCAAAAAATATCTTAATGTACATTAAAACATTCTCAACAAATTTTATTTACATTAATTATTACAAATTATTTTACTATGTGAGTAAATGAGTAAATGCACCGAAAGGTTGACGGCTGTTTGATTATGGCAATTTCGCTAAAATATGCCAGTACAATAGTTTCAGAACATCTTTTTGTCAGCACCAACTCTTGAAAACATCATAAACTTTATCGTACCTTGCACAACTCTTCTTAGGTAACAAAAAATCTTTTTCAAACTTTCAACGACTTCTTTCAGTTTAGGAGTACAAATAATTTGTTCTGAATCGCGCATTGTCTTCGAACACACTTTTTTGATGAGAATCTATCAAAAATGCATTTAAGTTTGTATGTTTGACTTTTTTGGTACCATAGTAAACAATGGCAAAATTAAATGAGACTTGACATTTTTCTTATATGTAATCAGGTTATACAGGGATCTTACTTTGTTCATTTCTCACGTAATAATTTTTGTTAGAAAAAAGTCACTAGCATTTAAAAAGTACCTATGATTGTAAATAAATTAGTATACAAGCCTCGGTGAAAAGTTTCATTCTTGTCTCGAGAAATGGTTCACCATCCTTATCTCTCAACAAGAATGAAACACTTTCCACCTAGGTATGTAATATACTATACTTCAGACCCAGTTTTACGTAATATTAGTATTAGAGTTTGACGTTTTCGTATGAAGTTAGTAGTGAAGTTAGATTTTCATACTACTATAAAAATTTTGAATCTGTTCTAAACCCTTGTAATAACAAATGGTACATAATAAATATTTGCAAATTGATAGTTAATTTTCACTAATTTAAAAATGTTTTAATATGTTTTATTTTAGTACCATAAATGGTAAAACACTTTTCAACGTTAACCATAAAAGTGTAATATCCTGAATATTCACAGGTAATTAAGTACCCTTCTGCAAGAAAGGCATAAACAGGACACACTTGAAGAGAAAATACCTTGTAGTACAAACGACATTTTTTGTCAAAACGGTTAGATGGCCTTGCAACAGCAGTGAAACCGAATGTTTTATGGTTGCCCATTTTACGAGAATACCCATCTCGCTTTATTGGCACATCCCGACAAGTTGAGGTTAGATTTTACTGCTATCACAGTAATCTAGACCTGAGATGGCGCCTGCGATGACCGATTCTTCTGTGACTTATCTTGGATTATTGACTTGGTCTAGACTGGGTATTAACTCTAAACCATCTCCAGTTACATCATGACAAATATGTGAAACTTTAAACTTTTTAGTAGGTACCTGAACAGTTTAGTAATAAGATAAAACAATCGAATTTCCATGGAAATTTTTTATATTAATTGCAGCAACATTTTACGCCTTAATATCCGAAATCTAAAATTATATGACGAATAGTTAACGCAAATAGTAAGTTTCACATTTTTCAAAAGAGGTTTACTTGCAAATTCTTTCTACAGAATTAAATGAATTGTCAAATTTTTATAACATCTTATGTAATAATTGTTTCTTTAAACAAACAAAATCGAAATGAGGAAACCGTAGCAGATACAAACAATATTAAGAATACGTTTTGTGAAAATTTAAAGGCCACTGACTCCTCGATCAATCTGATCCTGTCCATTTAATGTCAATCTATTCCAGTATACAGTATGCGCCAAAAGTATGGAATAAATTCAATAAAAACGAAACAATTATTTTTTGGGAAAAATCCTCGAACAGGTCGATTTTTAATTTAAAAAATACATATTTTAGCGTAAAATGCGATTTTCGAATGTCATTTGTTTTCGAGTAATGACGTCCTCGATTTTATTTTTAAATGGCAACACCATATTTTTTTCCTTGATTCTGACAATGCGCAAGTCTGTGAAGAAATTCTTCTTGCACATTATGAATGATTTCTGGGGTAACTCTGCGTATTTCGTCCCGAATGCGATTTTGAAGTTCTTCTAAATTACGTGGTTTATTAATGTACACTTTGGCAATTCGAACATTTAATTTAAGTATAAAATTTAATCAATTGTATTTTATTTTACATACCTCAGAATTGTTACTTTTTTATGGATAAAATTTACGTTTTCTAACATTCAATCGTCATTTACTCAAAAACTTTCCTATGTAAGAGGGCAAATTTTAGTACTGTCTAATAGAGAATTAAATGATCTTTCAGAATCAAGGAAAAACATATGGTGTTGCCATTTAAAAAAAAATCGAAGACGTCATTACTCGAAAACAAATGACATTTGAAAATCGCATTTTACGCTAAAATATGTATTTTTTAAATTAAAAATCGACCTGTTCGAGGATTTTTCCCAAAAAATAATTGTTTCGTTTTTATTGAATTTATTCCATACTTTTGGCGCATACTGTATATAAACCAAAATATGGTTTTAATAACTACATTAGTTTCAAATACATTAAAATATATTTTCCTTTAACATTGTGTTCATCCTACGGAGCCTCAAATATACAGGGTGAGTCAGAACTAGGTATAAAAGGTTTACTAACTAAATTTAATTTCAGATTATTTTCGTCAAAATAAAGTATTTATTAAAATTTTTTATTTTAACATGCCTCCTTACAAAGATAGAAGATGAAATTTAGGTTCATGCAATCATCACTATGCTGAACCTCTTTTTGAACCTTTTAAAAAAAATTATGTTGCACTACTGACTAATATTAAAACTTAGCAGTTTTCTAAATTAAGCTCCTTTTTAACAACAAAAAACGTATTCTAGCATAATTTCAGAAAAGCTCCCTTTTAGAGTATATCAAATTTTTACGAAAATATGCACATAAGTATGAATTTTTAGTAACTGAATTAAAAATATCCAACAAATTAAAGCTGTTGCTCTTATTAAAAATATTGCTTGTTAAATCTAGTAAATGATTGTTTGAAAATTCATTTACGTCTTTTTACCTCCCTATATTTTGAATGATTTTACTACACAAGAAGCTGCTGACATCGTTTACCTATACGGTTTTTGCAATGGGAATTGCTTGGCAACCGTGAGAGAATACCACCGCAGATTTCTTAATAGAAGAAACCCAAATCATCAAGTATTTGCATCAACCGATCGAGTGAACTTGAAATTTCAATGGCTAAAAGAGCTGGAGTATCTCGAACACAAAATGTTGCAGATCATGAAGAATATATAATTGCTGCAGTTTTAGACAAACCTACCACAAGTAAGCATCAAGTTTCCGTGGAGTTAGGATTTTCACAAAGTTTTGTTTCGAGTACTGTACGTAAGGAGGGAGGGAGAATAAATGATAATCCCTACTTTGTTTTGTCTGAACAGATAAAGAAAGATAAAGTTTTTTACGAAAGTTGGCATTACAAATTTTCGAAGCTTGCTCAATTATTCACTCAACAACCCACAACCCAAGAGAAGTGGAAGATTTCAGCTCAGATTTTCTATCGATATTTGGGTAGGAATCTTCAATGGTAGTTTATTGGATTTGTAAGAACTTAATAATAATCGCATGAAAATAGTTACAGGGACTTTCTCGAAAACCATTTATACGATAGAAGACATTCCGTTGAATATTAAACTATATATGTAATTCCAACAAGATGGTGCGCCTCCTTAAAATGGCACATTTGTGACAAAGTCCAGACTTAAATCCGCTAGATTCCATTTTATGGAGATTCCTTTTAAAGAACGGATTTACAACGAAGCAATCAACACTAGAGAACAGTTGCAAGAACGAATGACAATGGTTGCAAAACAAATTCGTGACAACTTAAATATGCGCCATATGTACACATCGCTAATACGACGATGTCAGCCTGTATTTGCCCTCCGAATATTTGCTATAATTGTTTAATACTTCTGTTTATTTTCTGTACTGTTTTTTAATTTTAAGATCATTTGATTGATAAATTTGTTTTTGCAAAAAAAAATCCCTTGAAGGCTTTACACGTAACTATGTCTTACTACTCCGGTACTATGTTTAACGTAAAAATTGATTTAGGTAGTGCAAAAGGAAGCTATTTACTGAAATTATATAGACTACTTTTTTATAGGAAAAAAATGGTTTAAATTGATTAGTTTTAATATTAATCAGTGGCGCAACATAGTATTTTTTAAATTGACCAGTGACGATTTCATTTTCCAAAATTGAAACACCCTGTATGTTTGTAAGGAGGCATGTTAGAATAAAAATGCATTTGAATAAAAACATTATTTTGGCGAGAAGAATTTTCAGTTAATTTTTTTAGATTTACTTCTGACTTACCCTGTATAGTTTCAACGATCTATCGTTCCCTAAAGTTTACCAATTTAACACTGAGACACGTGGGTCCCAATTAAGGTTGCCAACTGTCCCGGAATTTGCGGAATGTCGCGGATTTAAGGGTATTTTGAACTCGTCCCGCAAGAACTATCTGCGGGATGTTAATTGTCCCGGAAATTATTTAAAAAGTAGAGTATATAAAAATAAAACAGTGTTACAGAAAAATTTCGTCATTTTTTTGTTTGTCAATTACGAGAAGACGGCTCTGTTGTTGTAACTTATATTCGAGAACAAAAATTATACGATATAATTTCCAAATATACAGGCTGTAATAAAAAAGCAGATCATCTCGTTCAGTGCTTAGTTTTGGCGGCAAAATATGACGATTTAATCCTACTTATCTATAAAATATGATTTTACAGCAAGTTTTTTTATTTGTAATTTGAAATTTACGAATCTATCTCAAAAATTAAGAGCAATCCTAAAAATGCAGAAATAGGTCAGATCTCATCTATTGTGGTTGAATTTTCGAGTTCCCACATTTTCAAGAGTGAACTTAGATATATATATATATATATATATATATATATATATATATATATATATATATATATATATATATATATAGAGAGAGAGAGAGAGAGAGAGTGTTTTCATTAAACCAGGTTATTAAATTTAACTAGATTATTTTTTTTAGATAATTATTGAATAGAGCTTTGCCTGTGGAATTGTTCATTAGCATACCTAAATGTTTGGTATCAGAGAACATACATATATAGGATTTCATTGATAGGAATTATAGGAGATTTGATATATATTAGCTTAAAATACCTTTCTAATACAGTAAAAATGTTACAAAAGCTAATAATAAATAATATATGGGTAGATATTGTGGGTGTCATTCAACGCTGGTTGGAGCTTTAGTCCACAGAGTAGGCAATATTGTTAATGCCTAAATATATACATAAACAACGATTACATAAAGGATAAAATTTTGTTATTAATTTAGTAGGTCGTTATGGTGTTTAAATTAATTGACAGATTAATCAATTTTGACATTGTCGACATTTAATTTCAAATAATTTTAATTTATTGGTATAATAATTTTTATAGTTAAATATCTGACTCAACTTAAAGGAGGCCACCTGATGAAGCAATCCTAAAATTGCAAAAATAGATCAGATCTCATCTACTGTGGTTGAATTTTCGAGTTCCCACATATTCAAGAGTGAATTTAAGATATTTATAGAGTGTTTTCATTAAATCAGGTTAGTAAATTTGATTAGATTCATTTTTTAGAAAATTATTGAATAGAGCTTTGTCTGTGGAATTGTTCATTAGCATACCTAGATGTTTGGTATCAGAGAACATACATATGATTTCTTTGATAGGAATTATAGAAGATTTGCTATATGTTAGCTTAAAATATCTTTCTAATATAGTAAAAAATGTTACAAAAGCTAATAATAAAGAATATATGGGTAGATATTATGGGTGTAATTCAACGCTGGTTGTGGTTTCAGTCCACATAGTAGTAAGTTTCACACAATAGTCCCAATTGAAGTGAACAAAACCGTAAAATCTATATTTATTCTAGGTTTCCCCGGATAGATAAGAATCCTTGTAAGAAACAAAAAAGTTACTACTGAAATATGGCTTGCTGTCTATGGAAGTGTTCTTTAGCATATACCTAGACATTTGGTGTCAAAGATCATCCATATGATTTCGTTATTAGCAATTGTAGGAAAACTTATTTACAATAGCTTAAACACCTTTACAATACAGTAAAAAAAAACATAAACCAACTTAGTAGGAGTGTGGAGAAGATAGCAAAAAATGCGTGTCTTACAAACGCTTTTTAAAAATTGATTATTTAAGCAAAATTAAAATAGTAGATAACAATAAATAAACAGGACATCAAGAATTTATTTTTGTTCTACACATGTTTTTTTTTAATTTTAGTCCTAAATACACCAGAATTTAATTATTTTGCGGTTAGAAATACGGCTTCTTAACATCCTTGACCTTTCTAAGCATCGACTTTTAGACTACGGTAAGTTTGACTTTGTCACATTATTTTGTCGTCGAAAATCTACTCTCCCATTAATTTTGAGACATTCTGTACATCTGCACTTACCTAATTTTTCCACTTCGATGTTAAATTAATCCACCATAAGTTTTTTATAATAATTATTATGTTAATCAACATGACGATGACTATTTGCAGACGTGCAGAGCAAGGTGTCTGACGCGTAGACCCCTAGAAGAAAGCTGCAAGTAATCCGCGGGTGGTCAACGCGAAGAATCTGTTAGCGTCATTACACACGCATCTAGAACTCGTTAGTATCGTTCATCTTAATTAAAATCAAAATACACATGTGCGTGTACACATACATGCTGGTCAATCCTTGGAATTACTGTTTTATAATAGGCAATAGGTACTAGACACAACTATTTCCTATTATAGAAAGCTATGCTCGTAATTGTTTCAATAAGTCGGGAAGCAAGTAAACATGCACTAAGTACCTGACCTGTTAAAAAAGATTGAAAACGTACATTACATTTTATTTAAAAATATACTTTGAAACAAATGCATTTATTATTATTTATTTTTATTAAGAACTTTTGTAATACTTATTTTACAAATTTTTGAAAAACTATTATTTTTCGATAGCATATTTTTGTTGCAATAAGTAGGTAAGTACATGCATAATATACTATAGAAAATATTTAACTAGTACATGTAAAGTGTATTAAAATGCACTTCTACAGTAAGCTATACAGAAAATAGTATATTATATTAGGGAATACGTGATACTTTATTTGCTAAGCGTGGAAAAAGACATTTCATGCGAAGCACATAAATTATCTTATTCTTCGATAATAGGTATACTTTTTTTCAAACCTTACAAATTCTAGGCGAAATGATTAAAATAACTAAGAAAAAAAAACGAATTTTAAATAGATTGTAAGATTGAATCTTTAACTTATTTCACTGTATATACCTTTACTTATCGTTACCGTAGATACGTACTTGTATCAATCAAAACAAATATTTAAAATTTGGCACCCCCTCTATTATTGACGGTGACTAAAAACTGAAAATGAGTGTAGAAGTGACTGACCATCCTCCCGAGATGGTGGACGAAATCTGGTGAAGAATATGAAGTTGCCTTTGTCAGGCCCGAGAAATGGTGAATTGGAAAAAATATGTAACGCAATACTTACTCTTGATACTGTTTTATTGGCATACTTTTAAGAAATGGCACAAAAACTAAAAAGCTCTAGAATAAGGAGAAAAATAAGCCAAAGAAATTAAGCCTTGTTAAGGGAACAGTTCCATACCTTTTTGTCAGATGAAAAGTAGTTGGCGATAAAAGTAATAAAATTACATTTTGTTTGTTTCATATTGTGCATATATTTTCGGGTAATTCTGATATTTAGTATATCTGGGGCATGTGTTGCGACGAACTAGTGTGAACATGTATGTAAATTTGCGTCCTCCCGATATTATGGGACGTTTTTTTTTAATATCAAAATTATAAATTTTATAAAGCTGTTATGGGTATCCACAAAATTAGCAGTGTAGCAAAGAATAAAGGATTTGGCATTGTATTTGAAGCTTTCAAATTGGCAAGAGTAATCAGTCTGAGAGGAACCCCAACAATGTTTGTCGATAGCGGAGGGATACTACTACTCTAACAAGGCATGGGGGTTGGAAATCGGATGCGGTTGTTGAAAGATTATGGTTTCTTGTCTACCTTAATTTCAAGTCTTAGCCCAAACAAACTTTGCTTGGCAACGCTCAATTTGCTCCAGCCTTTTATAAGAAAACTGCATTTCCCATGAAAAAACAATATCTTTGTGTTTAACGTGATTTTTGTCATATACGATATTTATTGGGTAAGTTGTGTAATTCATCGCCATGTTTTTTAATTTAGCATTGTGTAGTGTTTGTTGATTATATTATGAATGTATTCAGGCCAGAGGAAAATTCCCAAATTCAACTTGGTCCAAGTAGTTATTATCGTACAGACTATAGTCTGTTTAGAAATGAAAGAGAGTAATAAAAGCTTATTATGTATGTAAATCATAAATAAATGTAGTACTGGTGCTTATATTCAATATTTTTATATGTATTGTCGGTATAGATGAGGCGTACTTTTAAAAAAACTTTGTGTGATCGGACTGGACTAAACTGTAGCAGGTAGCTAAAATTTAATCCCCGATAATCCGTCTTTATCTATGCCGCTTCAATTTCTCGGTCCATTTCTATAAGTAAACAATATAAAAACAGCATTTCAAAACTAGAGGCTACTTTAAGCATCATAACCGGGTTAACAGGGTTTTTAATAATTCAAATAAAACGTCGTATTATTTCGCGCTACATCTCCTTTTATCTGCGCCCAGACTAATTCAATTGGGTTAAGTTCACAGTGATAAGGTGGTAACCATAGTACCGTTATTTGGCGATTTGTTGCCATTTCATGGATAACATATTTTTCTGATTCTGATTTTCTTTATTAAGATTGACAAGTGTTAAAAGTTCCTTTTTCACCGTATTTGTTTCAAATGAAATGTTTTTTCCGGATAATCATTGAATTATATCGGCTTTCCTCCAAGCAGTCGTAGGCGTCCGCTCGGTCTGCCGTGAATGGTAACTGGCATTATCCATGACAATTACAGACCCCAGAGAAATAAGATCCAACATCTGTGTAAAATACTCTTCGAAAACATCTGCGTTCATATCTCCGTGATAGTCACCTGTATTTTTAGATTCAAATAAAAGTAAACCCCCATCTACAAAACCACTGGCACTACCTATATGTGCCACTATTAATCTTCGCCCTTTACCTGAATATGTCTTGAACCCTGTTGAAATTCCAGGATCTTCGCCAACAAATAATTTCATCTTTATCGATAACAACTGACTTCCTGTTCTGCTTTTCCCAGCAAAAATTCAACTCTCGTAAGACGACCCATAATTTGCTTCTACTGATTTTTGGCAAATCGTTGTCCTCTGAAAGTTCACTTAAAATTTTATTTAGCGTTGGTATTTCTTTTTTGAAATAAAATGAGTGTACTTTTCTGCGAATGACATTTTTGAAGAAATCATCTATAACGACTTTTGACCTCCCTGTAGATGATTTTGGGGGATTTACAGTATCTTGTTCATTTTTTGTTTCCTTTAAAAGTCTGTAGATAGTCCCTGTCATTTTGGAACACCTTTCCACGATGTCGTCAACACTGTTGGTAGGATTTTGCATTAAATACATTTTACCCAAACAATGTTATATCCACTGGAACAATAGTCACTAAACACAAGTCGAATTTTACTCTACTGCACTAGCACGTCTTCGTATATTCAGCTCTAAGACTGGATTGATCTGTCACTATACACTGACTCCTGCCCTATGATGTATCCAGTAAAATATACTAATGTACAACCATTACATATTAGCATTAGTGTTACCCGATAATTACCTGAAACGAAATATTAAAGAAAAATCGATCCATCTATGAAAAACAATTACACAACACGATTTACGACAAATATAAGAAACATAAATTGCTGACTTTTAAATCTACTAATGGAAATTAAATGAACGGTATATTATCTGCAAGTACTACAATGTTGTGGAGATGGCTTCGTCAAATAAAATTTATATTAAAAATTATTAATAAGAGGCCGAAAATAATGGAGTCAGAAAATTGTATTTTAGAGTAGGTACGAAATATAAAAAATATAAAATTTTGAGATGAACAGACTATAAAAAATCTACAGGATTCAAGCGTTCTATAACTAAAACATGAATAGCGATATTTATGAGGAATGGTTTAAACGTTGTTTATTTCTAAATATAGAAGCAAATAGTGTCACTGTTTTAGATTAACGTTCCGGTTACAAGAAAAATTTCCGAATTTGAGTTGAAAGAAACAGGATACCCAGGTTATTTTACAGAAACATAATTCCAGAACAATTTTACAAGTCATAACCTTTACAGACCACTAAAACCAATAATTTTGTCCAGAAATATGTTACATATGAAACTGAACAAATAATTTTGCATTGTATGTTCAAATAGAAAGGGACACCTAAGTACGGCCCTGTTATGCTCAGCACACGACACGGTTTTTTTACGTTTTAGGCAACATAATGTATCTCCAACACGTACAAAAATAGCTATAAGAGAAGTTATCCGGTTACATTGATAAAAATAAATTATTAGCGATACTACACGATGTATTGCTGGTTATTTATTGCCTAAGTCAATAGTGTGAAATAACGTACCAGAATGTGATGTTACAACTGTAATGGAAAATTACTACTTATGAATACTCATACTTTCATAGTAAAAACGTGGTTTCCTACACATGAAATGTAATTTTACGTAATTATATATTTTTAGACAAAAATCATGTCCTTTTATACAAAAGTGGTGAATATAGGTATGGTATTCACATGCAAATTCTTGTAACAGATAATGGATTTGGTATTTTTTTACATTAATGTGTGATGCGAACAATGTGTAAATCATTTTTATCAGTGTATAGTACGCTTAACGAAACGGGAGCTGTACGAATCTGAACAATTGCATCTAGTGTGACCCCTTAATAGAACTGTATATGACTAGCCAGGTATATGGCGTGCAACATACGTTAGTTAGGGCAGAGAGGCGTAACTTGACGTGGTGGGTAAGATAACGAATTCTATTTATTTGACCAGTCACTACAGATATCTGTAATCTAACTGCATTTAAAAGTTTCCTTCTATGTATAAACCTAAACGAAATGTGGCGCTAGCTTATTTCGTCTAAAAATAGTATATCATGCTTGCTTTCAGTGTATGTGCTTATAACAATTTGTGTTAACAAATTAAGATTTTTACAGCAAAGATAACATAAGAATAAACTAATTATATTGATCATAGATATAATGTACTTTTGTCATTTGTTAACTAAATATAATTATATTGAGAAATGTTAGGTTAAGTGTGTGTATGGGGAATGTTGACTGGGGTAACATGACGAATTCTTCAAATTGCCCTAATGATTTGGAAACATTGTTTCAGATGCCGAGAAACTACGTTACAAGGACTAATAGCCGTTCGTGATCAAAAGAGATCCTTCTACATCCTAAGCTAGATATCGACCTTCTACTCCCGTTACTTCTGTCGTTTCTCTAAATGTTCATCTCCTTTAAAACGTCTTGAACGTTCTACCACTTCCCCCGAAGCTTCTACTTCTACAAGAAACAATAACGTGGTTAATGACAAAAACAAACAAAAATCTGTTTGGCAAATCAGACCGCTACCCAAATACGACAGACTTATGTCAAATCAACCAAGAAGACGGCATACGTCATCAGTTATTATTTCTACTCCTATTAAATTCATGTTGGAAGAAAAAGAAAAAGGAACTGGCAGGCAGGCAGGCAGCAAATTTAATTTAATGAGTAGGGAATCACGTTCAGCCAACAATGAAAAGGAGCAAAATACTGGATGTCCTGGTTGTTTAAACCTGTTTTTATATCCTCCTATTGAAAACTGGATACAATGTGTATCATGCAAAGTATGGCGGCACGAAGCCTGCTCAAATTATGACCTAGAACAATTTCTGCGTGGACTGTGCCATAAATAGTCATCTTACCGCACTAGGTTCATCATCTTACCTCATTGGTGGGGTAAGATGAAAAAAACACGAAGTTGTTAAAAGCCATGAAAATAAATATTATAGAATGCCGTTTTTTAATTTTATTAACATATTACTGTTAAGCAGTATCTTTTTCATTATTTGTTTCCTTTAAAAGTCTGTAGGCTGGCATAATAGTCACTAAACACAAGTCGAATTTTACTCTACTGCACTAGCACGTCTTCGTATATCCATCTCTAAGACTGGATTGATCTGTCACAATACACTGGCTCCTGCCCTATGATGTATCCAGTAAAATATACTAATGTACACCTGTTAGCATTAGTGTTACCCGATAATTACCTAAAACGAAATATTACCATGCCCATGGCATTGACTTGTAGAAATCTTGCTATTTTGAAATACACATTTATTATTTTTTCCTTAAGCTAGGTAACTTAAGCCACTCTTCCCTATAAAATTGCATTTTTTTGTTTGTTCACAAATCTAAAACTCTGATATGTTATAGTTTTTAAAATACTTTTTAATATTCCATATTTGCCACCTTTACTCTACCTACATATTATCTTTATGTTCCTCTCCATTCCAAGCCGCAAAACTCCCTATACCAGTCCGCCACATCCACTACATAATCCAATTTATTCGCATTAATTGCCCTCCGGTTAGATAATAGCTGCATCTAAATGCGGCGCAATCAATAATATAATGTTCCGACGGAGAACATCGTACGTCGCATGAATAATTGCTGCAGCGATGTCACCGCCGCTCCGGGATATTGTACCTGTGCGTATTTCCTATCGGCGCCCCAGGAGACGCTCGAAATCGCTGATTGCGAGGCCTTGTTTCATTAGCGGCCCGTGTATGTGCAGGTATCAATAGCGCGCGCGGGCCCGCCCCCGGGTCTCTAAGTTAATGAATGACCTGCACTTGTACTCCTGGAACACCGCCGGTCCTCCCTTCCGCCTGAGCCATGGCAATTCCGTGTGACTGACATACATATTCGGTTGGGCCGGATTAAGTCGTGGGGCTGGATGAAGGATTAAATATTAATCTGTACGGTATATAGGCCGCAAGTACAAAGACCTGGGCCTGATGCATCTATATACAAAAATTACAGAATCCTAGACACGACAATGAAGTACAGGAACGATTATGCCCGCAGGCGACAGGAAAAACTATATAAAAGGTCATAGCTTTGACGTTTCTTGGTTTATGGTGACGACTGGCCAAGTTTCTGAGTAATAACAAAAAAACCTGTAAACTACCCAAACTTTAAGTCTGTCTAACTTTTTTATTTTAAGAGATAGAGAAAACTTATTGGTAATAAATTTTTATTGCAAAATTGATACCTTTCACCTGATATAAACTGATTTTTGAAATATCGTATGTGATTCGCTGCGCCCTCTAAGCGAACAAAAAAAATTCTATCGAAGTAGGCTATGACCAAAAGACCCAATTGCTTGTAATGTGAAAACCAATAAAATAATAATATTATAAGAAAATCTGTATTTTGCATAAAAAGTACATTGTGTTTATTATTTTTTTTGCAGTTGGCGTCTTTAAAACAGGTTCTACATTATCTTCAGCAACACGAAAATTTTAAGGTACATTTTTAAACTAAAATTGAAAAAACTAATAAATACAAAAGATAAGGGCAACATGTAGTATATTGCATGAAAGACGAAAGAACAGGCATTTTTTTGTGGCCATAGCCTGCTTCACTAAAAAAAAATTATCCGCCTAGAGGGCGCAGCGAACCACATGTGATATTTCAAAAATCTGTTTATATCAGGTGAAAGGTATCAATTTTGCAATCAAAATTTATTACCAATAAGTTTTCTCTATCTCTTAAAATAAAAAAGTTAGACAGCCTTAAAGTTTGGGTAGTTTACAGGTTTCTTCGTTATTACTCATAAAGTTGACCATGGATCTCAAATTTATTTTAACGAGCATAAAGGCCTCCAAAAATGCAACAAAAAATATTTGACGTGTCTCGCATATTAAGTGAGATACATAGAAGTGGCCCTCTTTAATATGTGAGACGGCCTGTAATAATAGTTAGTTAATTATGCAGGGTGTTCAGTAAAGAATGAACCAAACTTCAGATGTAAATAGTTTGGATAAAAATAAGCTGAATTAACTCAACTTACCTTAATCCAAAAGTTGATACAAACGGAGCTAGAGGGTGTCAAAGTTGAAAAAATAAATCACATTTTCTTTATTATTTTTCGATCGCATCGACCATATTTTATGAAATTTGGTATAGGGGGTTTTCTTGGGACTAGAAATTCGAATATGTCTACGATTTTGGTGTATCTGCTAGAGGGCGCCACCAGCGATGGTTTGGACCCCTTTAAATAGCTACGAATTTTTTGTGCTACACTGTATCTTATTTTGAACTGAAAAAATTTTCTTCCTATCTTTTCTAGTTGAAAAAGGTACACCCTGCTGATGTCCCTAGAAGCAATGGTTTCTGAGAAAAACGCATCTAAATCTCATGAAATGCAATTTATCTAAAAAAAAAATCCTCTTCTCGTAAAAGCTATTGTCTATTTGTCTATTATTTATTTAAGATAAATAGGCAGAAATTTCTTCTTGCTCTCATTTTGTAGCAGGTTCTGGACTGAAGTAAAATGGTAGAGGTATAATTGTTGTTCATGTAAGATGTTAAATACAGTACCCTGACTTAATCCAATATTGGCAGATATATGGCGGATAACTACTGGTTGTTGGGTCATCTTCAACAATGTTTAATACCTCCTCCTCTTGCTCAACATTGCGAATCATAGGTCGTCCATAGACTCTGTGTGGGCGAAAACTTTCCCTTAACCTGGTAAACAGGCATGAAAATAATTTTTGGTTGGGCTGTCTTCGATTTGGGCAAATGTCTGTGTAACTTCTTGCCGCAGCTGTTGCATTAAACATTGTTGGGCGTAAACTGAGATCATGTTGGTCATTTCACCGTTTGAGAAAAAAAGTTATGTCGTGACATTATACAAAAATAGCGAATTTTATTGCATTAAAAGCTAATGCCTATAGAAGATATGTAATATGTACATAAAACTAATGTCGACAGTACGAATGCATTTCACAATTACCTACTATATTACAACATTTGTCTTTTCATTGTTTATGTTTGTGAATAGCCAGAAGCGAAATTTCGTAAAATTTTCTTCAAGCGATCGAAAGATAAGAAAGAAAATGTGATTTATTTCTTCAATTCCCGAATGTAGAATGAAAATGGAGAATGAAGAATGAAAACCGTGTGAGAGCAGGCGAAATATTATAGTTTTGAAAAGTCATATTTGACAAATTTATTTTTATCAAGAATATTGATTGTCAGCTGAATAGTACAAAGTATTGGAATTTATCAGATACGTTTCTTTATTTGTCAACAAGAGTGAAAAAATTTGCAAAATCGAAACAAAAAATGAATAAGAATGCTGAGAATTTCTTCATTCCGGCTGAAATCCAGTAAGAACCCCAAGAAGTAACATTACGTCTGTTACCAGCGAAAAGCAAAAGTGTGTACGAGAAGAAATTGATGAACTAAACTGAATTAAAAAGGGGCATAAGAGAAGGAGGAATTACAGAATAGGTGCTACTATTCTACTTTTTCAATGTGTATTCGATATGGACAAAATATTCCATGCTAAAATCAATGCTGAATCAAGAAATTATAAAGCAAAGAAGACAAAGATACTGGAATGAAACCAAATGAAAAATTTTTTTGAAAAAGTGCCGGATGAGGAATATTTATAAGTTAAGGTAGAAAATACACGATTTTAATATTTCAATTTATACATAGAACGTTTTATTTTAAACTCTTTAGGCCCGACGCAAAATGAGACGCAGCTTGGTGAGGTGACGCAGCGTGAGTCACGCAGAGTTTTTGTGAATCTAAATAATAATACGAGGGTTCTCCGTAAATTAAAGTCTCTAATGTTTTTTCAAATAGTAAACTATCATTTTATTGCAAAAATTAGTACATACTCTGAAAGTTTGGACTTTTAGCTATTTTTCTACGTAGTCCCCGTCACGATCAATGCATTTTTGGAGACGTTCTGGGAGCTTTTTCATACATGCGTCGTACAACTCTCCCGCCGACTCGCGGGGAGAAGGTATCGATGGCTGTCTTCAGCTCTTCGTGGCTGGAGAATTTCATTCCTTCTAAGTGTTGTTTCAGGTTGGGAAACAAATAGTAGTCATTAGGGGCCAAATCAGGGCTGTAAGGAGGATGGTCCATGATTTCCACAAGGAAATGCTCCTCAACTTTCGTCATTGACTCGTCCGAAACTGATGGACGCCCACGGTCGGCCTCGTCATGCACGTTTGTACGATCGGCTGCGATCTCTCTACACCACATTTTTTATGTCCATACACTTTTCTCCATACACATCGATCAACTGACGATGAATTTCAATCGGGGGTGACCCCTTAAACCACAGAAATTTAATCACCGAACGCAATTCACACTTGGCCGTGACCAGCCAGATTAGTGGTGAGGGAAGCAACACGGTGCTGTTGTCAGATTTAAGGTAGGGGAGCTTGTTGGAGACCTTAATTTACGGACAACCCTCGTAGTTATTGCGCATATTTCTTCGCAGCGTGACGTGACGCAATTTTGGCTCAACGTGATGCTGCGGAACGCAGTGTAGTTGTCGCAGTTTTCTTGCCACGTAGACTACATAAAAACAAAATCGTCACCGAAGTAAAAACTACAATCGTATTTGCGCGGTACCCGCGCTAGCAGTTTCCTCCGGCAACACACAATTTCAAAAACGTTTTCAAAATTGCAATTCTTGGGCTCATTGGTCCAGAAAGTTTTACCGTACATGGAATGAGGCGTTCTTCGGCAATATTACTGGCCAATGCTGGAGGTGAATTACCACTGCGAAGGGTCATGGTGTTTGGAAATCGACTATGTTAGCGGTATATTGAAAATTCACTGTTCAGCAAGATGTCAATTGCTGAAAAATTCTAGGTCCTACCTGGCAAAGTTCTAGGCCTCTCCAGTTATTCAGAAACTCCTTATCGAATGACTTCAAATAATCTTGGACTAAATGACAAGATCGTTCTTGAGATAAATTTTAATAGTTTTTATATATTTTTAGGTATTAATAATATTGTGTGAAACTAACTACTCAGTGGACAAAAGCCCCAACCTGCGTTGAATTATACCCACAATGTCTACCCATATATTCCTTATTATTAGCTTTTGTAATATTTTTTTACTGTTTTAGAAAGGTATTTTAATCTAATATAAATCAAATCTTCTACAATTCATATCAATGAAGTCATATGTATGTTCTCTGATACCAAACATCTAGGTATGCTAATGAACAATTCCACAGACAAAGCTCTATTCAATAATTATCTAAAGAAAATAATCTAATTTACTCACTCTATAAATATCTAACTTCACTTTTTTGGCAGTGGGAACACGACAAATTCAACCACAATGGATGAGATTTCATATTATCGAACTGAATTCACATTTAGATCTCACAAGAGTACAAAACAGGCTTTTAAAGGGGTTTGTATTTGAAAAATCCTGGCAGTTGTGATAAATGAAACCATACGATTTAATAGCACTAGAAAAAATATTATTGATATGAGCGGTAAAAGTGATTTTACTGTCAAAATATATACTCCTGAATACATCAAACCTATCTCCAATGGAGTATTCATAAACAGGAAAGCTTTCTTTACTTCTCCATAGTTCCGTCAAATATTGAATATGACTACATAGTATGGAATCCTATTTATGAAAATAATAAACTAATGATTGAAGGAGTTCTTCTCCTAATTATAACCATTATAAGACATGGAGGAAGATATTCGAGTAGAACTCTTATTTGGAATTAGTAAAGTTCCAAAATTTTTTTTAATTACTCGTAATGGAACTTTCCGATTTGACGATATAATTTGTATAAGCGACGTTGGTGGCAGATTTTACTTGAGAACGAATATCCCTGAATTTGATGTAATCATTGATCTGTAAGATATAAGTAGTCTGCTACTTCCTGCTCGGCCTAAGCGGCACGACTTGCAGGAAGTGACAAGCCCGAAACCGGACTATGTCTGATGAGGTGGTCTTGGCTGTTCACACAGATACTGCAGGTGTAATTCAATGCCGGTCGGGGCCTCAGTCCGCGGAGTAGTTGTTTCATGTAGTATCATTTATAGACTTAATCACTGACCTGTTTAGATCTTTTATACAATCTCCACGCACTGCTCTTATTTTTTAAAAGAGTCAATAGACTAATGGAGGATAAGCTTTATTAGTAGATCTTTTTAATTAAATATTTTTAGCAACGGCATCATTAATTTTAATGTAAAACTGTTGAAACAAATCATTCGTTGGTAGACCACTAGAAGGCGACCAATCCACTATACACAGTTCATTATATAAGTCCAGGAAGTCAGTGCGATTAAAATTGAATTAAGAAGTATCTTGCACTGGAAATATGTTGCAATGACTGTATACATTAGTACTTAGCAGTACTCCTATAAATGGCTGGCTATTTGGTTTATAACCAGTGCCATAGAAAGAAAACACACACACACACACACAGTACTCCTATACAGGGTGAACCTTAAATAAGTACAAATATTTTAACTGCTGGTGTAGTTCGTCATATAGATCAGTCTAGTGAAAGCCATTTTTAAACATTTCTAATATTTACGGAGATATTAATTTTTCTTTAAAAAATACCCACATTTTGAGGACCGCTAGCAGATCTCTCATAACCAACCTAATGAACCATATGATCTGTTGCGATCTCCTCTAATATAAATATTAAGTTTTCTTTAACGTAATAGTAAAGTAATACGGTTAAATTCTATTTTAAAAATACTTGTTTGAAGCATAAGTACAGTAAAGTTGGGTATGTAGTATGATACGCAGTATTATTAACATTAATTTTAACTGCTTAACTGACCTTACTATAAACGATTAAAAATGAATTTCTGCAAGTTAAATACATACTACCATAAAGTATTTAGGAAGATATTACGTGACATTACTATGTTCAATGCTCAAAAATTATACATAAACGTGCACACAAGCTTACCTGTTTGTTAAAAAATTAACTATTTAATCAGTAATCCACATTTCACAAGTTAAATGTCATTGTACACTGTTAGAAAGAGACACAAGACACAATTTCCTTAAGTTATTTTATGAAGAATAACGAAAAACTATGACTTTCACATATTAAATTTAATATTCACCACATAACTCCAAATGAGTCAGTATTAACCATTTATTTCAAATCCAGAACCATAAAGTGACTTCGCACTTTAATTAGTGAAACAAATTTAAAAAATAACACACGTACACACAATATTAAATAACAAAATAGCAGCTTGACGTATTCGCTTAATATCAAGAAAAGCATTTGTGTAACACTGGCAACACTGTGAATCACATGTTCAATCTGCAGTGCTATGACTCCAAGTCCTCAACAAGTTTCCTACAGAAAAATTACAAAATTTTTTTTTAAATTTCACTTTTTATTTCTGATTTGTTTGTAAAAAAAAATATTTCTATTAATTATGTGTTCTACACAGTGAACTATACTGCTGGTTAAAATATTTGTACTTATTTAAGGTTCGCCATGTATATAATACCCTTTTAACCAGCTTTGTGAAGCTAATTAGAAATCTATTTACTTAATTTGCAGCAATTGTTTTCGAGATTTTTTTTATGTTACCATATTATGTTAAAATTTTCATACCGATATTGTTTTACTTTATTCTTTATAGGCATATTTGTATATAAACAGATTTTTTGTATATTGCTCCGTAACTGGAATTTTCTGCTGAGCAATAAACTTTTATTATTGTTAATAATATATGCATAGGCATATCTTTCCAAGTCCAATTTAAATAGATATAACTGATAACTTCCTCGCTCAAGGAAGACAAATGAAGAAGGTCAAACACTATCGGCAATTTCCAGAATCCAATGGATAAATTCGTTACAACGACTCAGCAAACTTAAAGGACGATACTTTTATCTACGTTCAGGCATCTCTTAAGTGCTATTATGAACATAACTGCGTACCTAGGCCGACCTGGCGACTTTAATTAATAAAAAAAACACAAAACCCTCAAAACAACAAAAACCGAGATAACGTTAGTGAAATATTCGAGCGTTGTCAGAGATGGACGAGAGGACGGTGGGCATTGCCATTCATTCTCGTCAGAACGCCGGCTACCAGTGTTGCCTCATTACTAGTGAAATACGAGCCGCGGCTTTAATAACACCTCATGTTGGAAATAATTGGCCGGGAACACAAAACGCTTGTTTCTGTTAGGTGGTCCTCGGCCACGGTCATAAACAAATTCGCTAGGACTTTTTTATTTGACCGGTCGGTGGCGATATATAAAATTTTAAATATTCATTCTACTATTTTACGGCCGACGATGGCTTAATTGGTCCAGTATCAGATGACAATGCAGAAATCAGCAGTAATTTCTTTAACAAATTATTGCTGCTTACCTACAAATTTTTATCTTTAATTGCATCTAATTTTCGACGCACAAAGGATGTAGTCTAGTAAACTTATCGTCTGGAAGATGCGCCAGATACGATAGTTCTGATTTTTCGTTGAGTTGTTTATGATGTTGGTCCAAATAATCCAAGTTTTGATAATAATAATAAACTATATTTCTCATATGTATAGTTACACAGAAAAATACGTCAAAATAGTACAAACTAAAATAAATACCACAATAATACATAATATACAGGATGTTAAAAAAAGAGTGTAAAATATTTAAGGAGGTAATGGTATGAACCAAAATAAGCAGAAAAGTCTCACTAAACATGGACCCGCAAAGTAACGGTTGCGGAGATATGGAATTTTTTAAGTTTTTTTATCCCCTTTTTTTATTTTGCAAAAACGTTGTGTATTTTCTTATAATAGTTGGTTGATGTTTAGTGAAATAAACAGTACGTATTTGACAGTTGTTCTCAGTGCACAAGTTTTTTTTCGCTATGGCTGGTTACTCTAACGCAGAATTAACAGACATGCATTTCATGTATGGTCGTGCTAATGGGGACGCCACCGAAGCGCGACGTCTTTATGTTGACGCTTATCCAAATCGCCAGATTCCTTCGCAACGCATGTTTGGAAGAATTCTCCAAGGATTGCGTGATACTGGTTCCTTGAGCAAACAGTGCCATTTATCCGGAAGACCAAGGTCGGTATCCACTCTTAGAGCAGAAGAAGAGATTCTAGCACTGGTAGAGCAGAATCCAGGTACGAGTATGCGGAGAATATTAGCCGAGGTAGGAATTAGTGGTCCTCTTGTTTGGAGTATCCTTCACGAGCAACTGCTTTATCCATACCATGTGCAACGAGTACAGGCCTTAAATCCAATAAATATCATCAAGCACGTTTGGTTTTTTGCCGCTGGTTTCTACGTCATGATGCTGAAGACCCTCGTTTTCTTGCAAACATTCTTTTTACTGATGAGGCCGAGTTCACAAGAAATGGAGTGTTTAATTTTCACAATACACATATTTGGGCCAACGAAAATCTTCATGCTCTAATAGAATCTGGACATCAGGCACGTTTTTCATTAAACATTTGAATAGGTGACAGGTTTCTACGTCCTGTTGTTTTACCAAACCGATTAACAGACGCTGCTTACCACAACTTTCTGCAGAACACACTGTATGAGTTTTTGGAAGACATTCCTTTGAATCAGAGGCAACAAATGTGGTTCTAGCATGATGGTGCTCCAGCTCATTTTTCCATGGCCGTTAGAGAGCATTTATACCAAAATTTTCCACATAGATGGGTAGGAAGGGCCGGACCTGTTTTATGTCCTTTAAGATCGCCTGATCTGAACCCTCTAAATTTCTTTGTTTGGGGATATTAGTGTATGGTACTCCTGTAAATAGTCTGGAAGAGCTGCAGCTACGGATTAATCAAAAGTGTTAAGAAATCCATTTTCCAGAATTTCGAAAGAGTTCGAATATCGTTGAGACGAAGATGTCGTGCCTGCTTGGAAATGGACAGAGGGCTCTTTGAACATCTTCTGTAAATTTGTTTTTTGTTTGTTAAGAGCTTCCTTTGTCGGTTTATTCCTAATAAAATAAAATGTTTGAAAAACGAATAGTGGTCCATATCTCCGCAACCGTTACTTTGCGGACCCATATTTATTAAGATTTTTCTGCTTATTTTGGTTCATACTATTACCTCCTAAAATATTTTACACTCTTTAAACATATTTCTGTATAATAAAAAAATGCATAATACAGAGATAGGAGAACATATTGGCTACACTGTGTTGATAAACATTTAAGGCCATAACAAGATGTTAATTTATGACATAAATGATTAATATGACAAGACCAGTCGAGTTTATTATCTACATACATGCCAAGGAGTTTCGCTGATCGAGAGTATTGCAAATAATTACCCGCCACTATAAGTCCCTCATCAAAAGTTATTTTACAGTGTAGTGATTTAAAAAGCGTAATAGTGGTTTTATCTGTATTTAAAATAAGTTTATTTTTTTCTAGCCACAATACTAGGTTTTTAAATACAGAGTTGGCAGCCACTTCAACATCCATAATATTACTTGATCTAAAAAGCACATTTGTATCATCAGCGTAAGTCACTAATAAGTTTCGACCTCTAGCGCCGAACGCAACATTGTCAAATATCCAAAAACGACAAAACTGTCTACCTTTCTTCAGTATCCGGTGTAGAACAAGTTACATCTATCGGACTGATGCCACTGACACGAAGAGTCCTACATGCAGCAGACACCATTGAAAGCTGTCGACATTTATCGCGTTCGGCTGTTTGTTCCATGTTCGCAAAATATCGCATCTCGCCGGTGTAATTCAATGCTGGTCGGAGCATTAGCCCGCAGAGTAGTTGTTTCTTGAAATTCCATGTTTACCTTTCTTCAGTTTTTGGCGATCTTAACTCAGAAGCACTAGTTGTTTATTATAACTACGTGTAAGTTTTCAAAGTAAACAAAATTTGAGCCCAGAACCGTCTCTGTAAACCCGATAGTTTACGAAACACAGCTTTTCGAACTCGGAAATAATAATAATAATATCTAAACCCATCATTCTAATCACAGGGATTAGCTCAGAAGTTGGAGACTTGTGCGGGAGAGGGGACGGTATATTATTATTAAGCTGCACCCACAAACGACTTACGTTGGTAGGTTCTAACCACCATTCAGTGCAGGAATGAGGGAGGGAGTAGTCACAGCTGAAAAGCTGTATTTCGGAATCTATTGGGTTTACAGAAACGGTTCTGGGCTCAAATTGAAGTAAATTTTTTTTTAAACTAATGTTTTAGGATTAAAATAACGAAAAACTGAAGAAAGGTGGAAAATTTCATGGTTTTTTGGATTTTTGACAATGTTGAGTTCGGCGCTCGAGGTCGAAAACTAAGATTATTCATTAGGCCAACATCATAGAGAGCAAAAAATCAGACCTACCGAATCTGACACAGAGTGGTATATATCATTACTGGATTAATGTTTAGCAGGGTGAACGTCACGTAGAGCTATGAAAAAACAAGCGTACAGGGTGTCCGGAAATTCAATTTCGTCATTTGAAATGGGAATTCTATACATAGAACATGAAAGTTAATTTGAATCTAGGTTATAAAGTACGTCATAAAATAGTATTGCTTCTAAGGAATATAATCATTTGTGCACAGGTTTGCTGCCAACAGCTCCATCGTTTTGAGATTGCAATTCGAGAAAAAAATCCTGGAAAATAGCACCAAATGCTCGCGCATCATGATAATGCCCGATGTCATATCATAAAAATGGTTATTCTGAGAGGTAAGCTCATTTGGAAGGTTGTTACATATCCGCTCTCCTGATTTTGCTCCATCAGATTTTCATCTGTTTTATTCTTTATCAAACAATCTTCAAGGGATATCTTTGAATGGCGACATTGCTCTTCGAAGATGTGATAGTGATGCAATAAAGGAGAATATGTTTATTTGTTCATGATGTATTTTGCTTATTAATAAGAAATTTTGAATTCAGTGGAATCGCTACGAACTTATTCCGTCCGAGATAGCTCTTGAATTGATTTATATATTGTAATGGTTCTTTTTATCTTAGAGTACCTAACTCTTTCAATATGGAAACAGGGTGAGGTACAAGTAAAAATAATTGTAGATACAAGAATGCATAATTACGGATTTCCGTAATTACAATAACACTGCGATAATTCTCGAACACGGCTATAGTCTAAGAAGGTTAAATTTGAGTCGGGAAAGCAGAATCAAGTCTAGATTTCAGGACCTGGTACGGCTTTGGAGCAGTATTTTTCAATATCCTTATCAATAAATATTAACGATAAACTGGCACATGGCACATATCTAAATGAATTTTGAAGAAATACAAATAAATGCATTTTTTGCAGTTGCTTCCTGTTAATCATCCCCCAGGTGAGGATCTTTACTCCTATTTTATTATAAGCGGTTCTAAAGATATAAAATAAAAATTTAGCATAACAGACATTTTCAGTGACCATTTCTGACCATGCTATTTTATGACGAACCTAGATTCAAATTAACTTACATGTTCCATGTGTAAAATTCCCATTCCAAATGTGGAAACTGAATTTCCGGACACCCTGTTCCCTTGTCTTTCATAGTTCTATGTGAGGTTCACGCTGCTAAACATTAGTCCAGTAACCATGTTTATTAAACTTTGTTAGATCCGCTAGATTTTTGCTGTTTATGATGTTAATGAATAATACAAGTTCTCGACCTCAAGCGGCGAACTCAACATTGTCAAAAATCCAAAAAACATTTTTCAAAAATTTTCTATTTTTCTTTAGTTTTTGGCGATTTTAACCCTGAACAATTTGAGCCCAGAACCGTTTCTGTAAACCCAATAGTTTCCGAAATACAACTTTCAAAGTTTATAAATTTTGTAACTTGAAAATTTTTAGCAATTTTTTATTGATCTGAAAGAATTTCGACACTGTACGTAGATTATTATTATTAATAATTTCATATACATTGTTTTAGATCCAGTTATTTCATTGCTATAACAATATAATTACACTATCTGCCGTCTCTATTTGAAATCAACTTTTCTTTGCACACGGACGTGTAAAATGTGTATGAGGGTGCACTACAAAAAATCTAGTCAACTTGTCGGATAACTTTTAAGTGTCCTCAAAAATGGTTCATAGTTTGGTTGCGGTAGAATTCGTTCAAAGACTTTCAGGCTTCGATTTGTGTCCTTTTGTAATCCCCGTATCCTATCATTAAAATTTGTATGCTAAACGAACCATTTTTCACACTGACTTCAGCTAAAATCGTACTTGTTTGTTTGGTGGAAATTAAATTCCATTATATTATTTTATGGTTAACAAGTCAGTCTGCATGGTATCAGATAGCAATGCGAAAACTTGCAGCGATTTCTTAACGAAATGGAATATACAGAAATAGCTAACATTTTACAAATATTTAGTTCCTTTCAAAGAAGTACGCTTAATTGCATTTCATTACCAGCAGAAAAGGTTATTCAATATTGATCAGGTTTGCTACTACCGTGTAAATTCCTCATTAAGGATTTGTAGCTGAAATTGCAACAACCTTCGAATAACTGCGACATTTAAATATCGAAAATCAAAGCACTAAGACAAGAATTAATTTCAGTGATAAACAATTGAGGTAACTAATGAGTCTCAGAATGTTATAATTTCAAATTAATACTTATTAATATAAATATTCCTACAAAATTTTCTAAGGTACAATCAGTACAACATAATTAATGGGTTCGATTCTCGCGGTGAGAAAATTATGTAAATATGACTTCAATTATTTAAACACTACAGTAGTTTACGCGGCAATTTGGCAAAATTTTGTTATTCTCTCATAAGAATTTATTGTATCAACTCGAGACTACGAGAATCGAGCCAATCAGAGAAAAATATTGCCATTGATGGATGAATTTTTTATCTAATATTCTACATATATAATTATAGCAGAGTATAACATCGTTGGTATTATGCTATTATAAAAAATTATTTCAAAATTTGTCAGAACAATTCAGAAAGCAGCGGAATATTGGTGACAAATTTTTAACTTAATAAGTAATTTTAAACCACGGAAAAAAATATTTATTTCTCTGTCTGATTGGTTAGAATACCTTAACTTCACAGGTAATTTTCACTTATCAAGAAAATTTAATAATATACTACGTAATAAAGTAAAGGTATACTTCCATTAAATGTTTGCATGTTTACTTTTCAAACAGTGCATCGTTCCTCGTGTCCACTCTAGGAACATAGAAACTTAAAGTTTCTAATAAAGTAGGACAATCAATTAAATTGTTAATCATCTTAAAATAGAAGATTTGGGAGTGCATAACAGACCTAATTTCAAGACTATGTACGCCATGCCGCCTTAGAAACATATTGTGATCAGTGCCAATTTCCGGGTAAAAGCCATCGGGTTTAAAAGACACGTACTTCAGAAATTTTCTCTGGATATTCTCCAGCTTATTAATAGTATTTGATTAATGTGGACAAACTGTTCTAGCGTATTCTAACTTAGAAACAAAAAAGCGCGATATAAGCAAAGTAACACACGAGAGTCCGTAAAAGAATGTGAATTTCTAATAACAAATCCCAAGCTTTTGGAACATTCAGTTGTTAATTGGTTAATATGTTCTGTACACACCTGGAAAACTTCCATTAAATGTTTCGTTTTGAAAATTTTTGCATGTTTACTTCTCTCAGTAAAAGCAAAATATCAAATTTCCAGGTTCACCTGTTTTTTTGAGTTTGCATAGGTCCTACACTGATAACGTAGCATTCTGTTGGGGGCGGATTGTTGAGTTGCGCGAAGCAGGTTTGTCAGTGAGAGAAATTTCTAGAAAGACTGACAGATCCTTACATACCATAGTACGGCGTAGACTCAAGCAGGCCGTGGACACAGAGCGAGGCACCAGCCATCGTAGAGGAACCACATAGAGTGAAAATCGTCTTTAGCGACTCTTAGCTCTCACTGATCAATTTAGTAGAGATGTTCGGTTTACGTACAGTATATCGTCGAATATGAACTTTTGGCCTCGTCTTATCGTCCACATTGTATACTACCTCTCACTCGTCAATATCGAGCTAACCGCTTACAACAATAAAGAGAGGATTCAGTGGAATCAAGAATGGAATCAGGTGATCTGATGGTTGTGCAAGGGTAAAGAGGCGGCATGGTGAAAGACGCAATCCACAATTTGACAGATAACGTCATGTTCGCTATGGCATGGAGTGCTATCGTGTAGAGTAGCAAATTACCACCAATTTTCATTAGAGACAACATGGCAGTCCAACGCTACATCCAGAAATTACTGGAGCCATACGTTATTCTTTCATATTTTCTTCACGCTCCGCCGTTTCTCTACGACGGCCGGTGCCTCTCGCTCTGTGTCCACGGCCTTGCTGAGTCCACCCTTGATAATGCCGGTAATAATAGTACGATACGTAAGGATCCATTCCTCTATAAATGTCTCTCACCGACAAAACCTACCTCACACAACCCAACAATCCGCCTCCTCTAAGTCATTTTTTTAATTTACAATGTTTTTTGTATTTTTTGGATAAATAGTACAGGTTTTGAGTAAAAAAAAAAGTTTACGACCCTACACGCATGTAGCTTCCTTTCCAACACCTAATTTACAATCGATATCTATAGTAAATTAGGTACAATCTTCGCGCTCCTAAAGGGCTTTCATGACATTTCCTATAAGTGAAATGCATATTTCTATATTTCTCATTCGAAAATTTATATGCCAAAGCTTCATCAGCTTCAAATATTATTTACGACACAAATGCTGATTTTGCAAATTGTTCTTCATGCTAAGTATTTTTACGAGTACGAGTATATTCCTTATTGACATACAAGAGATAAACTTAACCAATGTTACGTATAACACACGCCTACTGTTCTTATTAATTTTTACGGTCAGACACTGCTATCAGCATGATTTTAATTAAATCAAAACCTGAAAAAAAATTATTCATTTATATGTGCGTCGTACGTATTATGTCCTTTGTCGAATCTTTCCCTGCGGGTGTAATCTTCTTTCGACTCTTTCTAAGTAATTCCATGTAAGCTATGTTGCTAAATAAATATGAATTACCGTAAATATGTTTTTATATGGTGTAGATGTCTTAAATATTTCCCACAGGTAAATTAACATTTCTACATATGTATATCATTGGCAAACGATTAAAGTATTTTATTGAATTTTAGAATTTACTTTCGGTAAATCATTAGTTTACTTGTAATTATTTTGCAGTTAACTGTAGTTGCTAATATGATTTCTGAAACATAAATTATTGTCATAACTGGAACCCAATATTCTCACAGCGGTGCAGATCGGTACCACAAATAATTATATTGCAGTGGTAAGAGAATTTATTTACTTCTTATTGCCGAATACGCCACGAATATAGGCAAAATGTGCCGAAGAATATCGTAGGCACATCAGTTTAGTTCATTACGTTTTGTGCAGTTATGGTGTGAATTTCGAGGTAGTGTAGTTTAGCTTTGTGTAATTTTAATATAACTATGAAATACCATTATTACATCAGTGAGATTCAACCCTAAGCACCGAATAAAAGTTCTGAAAAAACTATGTTTTTATTGCTAATAGTTCAGTATAATTTCACAATTAAACTATTTTGATGTACCATCCAATAATTCATTCAAGAATGGTTATGATTGTTACCATGCAAGTTTGAGAACGTGAGTATTAAAAATACATTTAGTTAAAAGTTTTAATAACTATAGCAACACAGTTTAGGTACTCCAGCAAAAAAAATCATTACTGTTGGCAGTCACAATTAGATGACCCGTTCACTTGTGACTAGTGACTAGTTTTCAGGAAACTTAATTTAAGCTGCTACAATTGAATTATTTATCTGTCTTCTATTTTATATGAGTTTTTTACTGGGGCAAGTATATTTTTACCTACAACTAATAAATTATTTTTCAGTGTTCATATGCGTCTTTTTCTAATTCAGAAATATAATAGCTACCTCAACGAAATAATTGAACTACGATGCTAACTAGCTAAATATAACACACTTTTTGATATACGATAGTCGATCGCATAACGAGAAGACATATTTCTTCGATTAAAGTAACATCATCAATCGCTAAGAACCACTTCGTTGAATAAAATATATAAACTAGCAAATCCTACAAGACGTTTTATTATTTTCCCCCGTAAATAACGAGCTCAAGTCTCCATAACAGGTAGTCTTATACAGTCCTTACTAAATAGAATTTAATTACAACCAATAATATATTATCTTAATTATCGAACGGTCCCATCCAGCTCCGATGGAAGAGGTGGGCGCGATCGCTCTCAGCTGATATATCGCCCTTTTTCCATTGGACCGGTAAAAAAATTAATTCATTTTATTCGGCCCCTGTGTGTGATTCATTAGAGGTTTGTGTGTTTAACGAGTTGTTTTTGCAACCGCTGATTAAGCTGCGCAGCTCTATAGGAAATGAAATTAATTAAACTCCGCTGTTTTCCCAACAAAAAATTTACATAACGACAAGGTACATAATTAAAACACAAATCTACAATCAACAGTAAAATAAGTAAGGGATGATGTTTTCGTTAAATACGTTCTATTCCATATTGAAACTGTTGCACATAAGTCAGACAAAACTGTTGTCTAATAGAGATGGTAGTATGGTTCAATTTATTTTGCTACTGAACATTATGCAAATTTTTGCTGTTAACTACTGTTTAAATTATAGTAATAAATTCCCATGTGCATCTAATTATATCTTTAAAACGACGTTCGAAGATCTCTTGACACAAATGACTGTGTGAGGGTTTAGTGTATATTTAGTACTTATTTTAAATATATTTTTTCTACAGACATGTTAAAAATGCAATTTTTAACACTTCCTTATTTTATTTTAGTTTATTTTTAGATTACACCAACCTACAGTACACTGTACCAATTACAGGCGGGATAACAGATAAAAAGACACATTTTATACTATAAACATACACTAAAACAATAAAACAATATTAGCACAAGAAATGAAAAGTAAATTAATTCAAGTTAGCTACAGAAACTACGTACATACTGATCTAATATTAGCCACTGAAGAGCTGAACAGGTCAATTTTGTTTTTAAATAAAGTATTATATGTGTTACACATGACATACATTGGGTAATGTGATAGTAAGTTGGTCCTTGGTGTCTTCAGGTAAAACAGTGCATCGTTCCTCGTCTCCACTCTAGGAACATAGAAACTCAAAGTTTCTAATAAAGTAGGACAATCAATTAAATTGTTAATCAACTTAAAAAGGAAAATTTGGGAGGGCATAACAGACCTAATTTCAAAACTATGTACGCCATGTCGCCTTAGCAACATATCGTGATCAGTGCCAATTTCCGGGTAAAAGCCATCGAGTTTAAAAGACATGTACTTCAGAAATTGTCTCTGGATATTCTCCAGCTTATTAATAGTATTTGAATAATGTGGACTCCAAACTGTTCTAACGTATTCTAACTTAGTCGGTAAAAGAATGTGAATTTCTAATAACAAATCCCAAGCTTTTGGAACATTCAGCTGTTGCTGTTAATTTGTTAATATGTTCTGTAAAACTCGGAGTAAAAAGCAGACCTAGGTCTCTGATCTCAGTAACTCTAGATAAATGGAAACCAGCGAAGGAATAGCTGTTCAGATAATGAACTTTCCGAGTAAATGTCATAACATGGCATTTACTAATATTAAGAGGAAGATTGTTATCTATACACCAAGTATTTATATTATCTAGCGAAGTTTGCAATTTCGGGGATCGCGATATGAATAAATTTTAGTAAATATCTTCATATCATCAGCGTACATGAGACAGTTAACATCATGTGATTGAAATATATCGTTGATGAAAATCATAAAGAGCAAGGGTCCTAAACAGGATCCTTGGAGAACCCCTGACGATGATAAAAACTTTGGAGATCTGAGACTGCGAATTTCGACAAATTGCGTGCGCAACGAATGATAAGATTCAGGTAGCCTGGAAACCTCATAGTGCCCAGTTTATTCATCAAATTTACGTGATCAAGTCTAACAGACGCTTTACTGAAGTCCGTATACACAACGTCTACTTAAAGACCCGCATTCAGGGTTTAGCTAAGATAATGAGTGAAACAGAGAAGGTTAGTTGTAGTCGACCGAGTTTTCATAAAATCATGTTGTGTAAAGCCAATTTGTCTGGGAATATTATAGTAAATTGTGTTGTGAAGTATTATTTCAAAGACTTTTGAGAAATTACAAATTATGGTTATCGGCCTATAATTGTCAACAATATTTACCTTTTTTATGAATGGGCCAAGGAAATCTTCCAGGTATCGGGATATACACAAGTTTTCAAAGATATATTCAACAATATTATTAAGGGGGCTGCTAGAACATAAGTACAATCATGCACAAGAAAAGAAGGAATATGATCTGGTCCAGAAGTCAACTTTGGCTTGAGCTTTTTCATAGCAGATACTATTTCTGACTCTAAAATATTCTTGAGCAGAAACATGTTTTCATGAGGACATACTGTACCGTTATCTGATGAAGCAGATGGAAGGAAATTAGATTTAAAACACTCAGCAAACGTATTAACAATATCTTGATGATCATGAATATCTCTATTTTAGTAGGACATAGACATAGGTACAGACTGATGACCTTTCATACCGTTAACAAATGACCAAAACTTTTTGGGATCTTTTGTTGCATTTCTTTGAATATCCAACAGAAAACTCCTATGAGAAATTGCAATATCACATTTAACTTTGGCACGCAGATCAGAAAATCTTCGATAAACGTCAGGATTTTTATATCTAATGAATTGTTTATGCAATTGAAGCTTATTTCTCAAGTCGGAAATTATATATTTGGAAAACCACGGTGGATATTTTCTAGACCTAGGATATAAAGATTTGTAGAACTCCTCACAAGCCAGATTACAGTCAAAAAACTCATTTAGGAAACACCAATCAACCAAACTCAATTGCTCATAAAGTAGGGGAAAGTTCGCATACTTAAAATTATAAACAGGTTCATTGCATATAAACCCCTTTTTATACTTGACTGATGTAAATAAACGAATAAGTAGAGCAGGATGGAAATCATTAGGAGGTACCAAATTCTCATCACAGGCCTCAACTTCACAAAAATTACTTCCAAAAACAAGGTCAAATAACTTGTTTTGAATATTTAAGATTGAGTTATATTGTTAGAGGTTATAAAGAGCAACAAAGTTCTTGAGCGACAGTGGAATGTTGTCATCAGAATTATAGCCAGGTATGTTAAAATCAGGTAAATATAGGTAGCCCTCAGCAACATCCTCTAGAGACATTAAGTATTCCAGCAGTTGATCATAACAACATAGTTCTGTACGCAGAGGAATGTACAGGACAATATGAACAAAAGAAATAATACTTTTGATTGTGTCCCCAACGATATCTATAGAAGGTAAAATCTGTCAAAAGTATGAAAGATTCAACTCAACGCGCAGCAAAATGAACTTTTTACCGCTATGGAAGCTCCATCACCTTTTGTTAGGCCCAAAGCAGAGAGGTTACGGTCGGCACGAAATACTGTATACTCAGGGTCAAAGAGTTCAGAGTCAAGGCAGCTAAGCTGTAACCAAGTCTCAGTGAGACATATTATATCAAAGTTACTACTACTACAGGCGTTATTATAAAAATGAGCTGTCTTCGAGTTTAAGCCACAAACATTTTGGTAATAAACGAGTAAATTTTTAAGTGATTTTACTGAGGATTGACAACCACGACTTGGAATTTTATACTGGGGAAAACAAATTAGATTTGAATTCACCACCTTTGTTTAAATACACTGGACAGTTGGAGTCCCAGGCTGCATGTTTAAAACCATAATCGGTACCTTTTTCGTTTTTACATCGAATGCAATTAATACATTTTAGATTATCTGCCGGTGCCACACAGTCGCTAACTAAGTGATTGTCACCACAGAGAGGACAAGAAGGATGGGGTTGAGTACACTGTTTAGAGAAGTGTGAGAAACCACTACATTTGTAACATCTTTTAATATCAACAGTACAGGAATCATAACCAAGGAACCCCTTACCCTCTCCCGTTGACATAATTTTGTTATATGACGCCATATCCAGCTGGATAACAGACTGAAATATATCATTACACTGATACGTTTCGGCAATGAGATTTTTTTCTGATGCTGTAGATAATCCGCAATCTCTTCCTAAGAAAATTTTTCGGAGAATCTAACCACCCTGACTCTAGGAGAAAATTTTGATACTTCTTTAACTTCATACTTGTCACTCAGTCTCTCAGTTGCTATTTTCATGATTTTCGATGTACCTTCAATGTCGTTTGATCCAATTAAAAGACCCTTCATTTCTGATATTTTTTACTCCAGTAATGTCTATATCAGTTGTCACAGGGTTAATATTACGCAGGATGTCTGATTTAGTGGCAGTATTATTTTGTTGAATAAAAATGCATTGAAGCATTAAAAATATTTCAGTGCCTTAAAATGATCACTTTAAAGCACTAGTGCCTTAAAGTAAATGTCAAACTGTCAAATGTCAAGTGATAAATCCAAAACTTTCAAACTTTTCGTAAATGATGAATACGACAATGGTCGCCACCATGGTTACCATATATCATTGACAAGTGTCCACTTCGAAAATTTGATATAGTGCCTACGATGCTATTTAAAACTTAACTTATTTCTACCCGGGTTAATTCTTTTTAATGCTGTTTGTAGAAAAAATATTGTATGATATTTGTGTTAAAAATGTTTTCAAGGCAGAATTCGCAAAATATTAAAATTCTATTCAAACGTTTAGTACCTTAAAACTAATTACAAATCTCTAGCGCGCGAGAATGGGGCGTGGCCAGGCGCTACGTCATGTCACGCATAAACCCAGCCATTGCGCTCGACTCAATGCTAGTTACATGCATTTTCGGAGTATTGTTCCTGTTGCTTACTGCTTGTTTGATTCAGTATGAGTGCAAACAAATTTAAGTACTGCGTAGGGTAATGTTACAAATGCGCCGGAAAAATTATTTATTTGTTTGCCAATGGACCAAACGCAAAGAAAAGCATGGAAACGTGCAATGCAGAGATTTGGTTTTGTATCCGACAAAGGCACGAAATTTTGTTATAAGGATCCACTATGTTTACTAGTTTTAGTTTTAAATACAGGTTGAAGAGGTCATTGAAAATTATATTTGTTTATAACCCACGAAATGTAGGAAAACATAATTGAAATCAGAAATGTCTGGTATTATCCACTTTTAAGTTTTGATTATTAATACAGAAAAAGCCGTTATAGCAGAATTATTACGTGAAATTTTGGCAATTGGAATAGTGGTTTTGAACTTTTACGGTCGGTGCTGTTATTTAATCTATAGTGATTTTCTGGTTTGTTCGTCATTTAGCAGCCTTCGTATTTTGAAAAATTAAATATTTTAGACAAAACTGTAAACCCAGTTAAAAAATACATACATTTTATTTCTAAAATTTCGAAATTTTTTATTAAAAAATAAGCAGTATAATTTTTTTATTTTGAATTATTTTTTTTTTAACTTTTATACCACTACTTTTTTGCGTCGTTAATCAATTATAAGTAAAATGTAGCATAATAATAACGCTGTGAAGGGCCAAACCATTTTACTGACGAATACAAATTCGACCGGATACTCGTTTTTCTTAATTTCTAATAAATATCAGTTTCAGTTCCAATTTTGGTATATGCACTTACTTAAGAGTTGGTATTAGTAATAGCCATTGGAGCATAGGCGCCGATTTAATGGGGCAAGGGGGTCGCAACAAATCTGCAAGGGGGGTAAAGGCCGTTTAGCATTTTTTACTAAGGTCATATCTATAAGAAGTATTTACTACCTAGCTCACAGATTTTAAAATAACAACATTTTTGAGGAAGTTGCGGCAAACGGTTTCTATAAAACAAAATAGTTCCTTTATTTTATCGCATTTCATATTTTTATGAGTAAAAATGTAAGCAATAGATAGATATTTAGCTCAGGAATATTTTATTTTTTATTTTGGATAAAATAATCCTATAAATAAATAGTATACAGGATGTCAAAAAAAGACTGTAAAATATTTCAGAAAGTAATAGTATGAACCAAAATAAGCAGAAAAGTGTTAATAAACATGGGTCCGCAAAGTATCGGTTGCGGAGATATGGACCACTATTCGTTTTTCAAACATTTTATTTTATTAGGAATAAACCGACAAAGGCAGCTTTTAACAAACAAAAAACAAAGTTACAGAAGATGTTCAAAGTGCCCTCCGTCCATTTCCAAGCAGGCACGACATCTTCGTCTCAACGATATTCGAACTCTTTCGAAAACACCTTCCTTGGTTTGGATTTCTTGACACTTTTAATTAATCCGTAGCTGCAGCTATTCCAGGCTATTTACAGGAGTACCATACACTAATGTCTTCAAATATCCCCAAACAAAGAAATCTAGAGGGTTCAGATCAGGCGATCTTGCAGGTCATAAAACAGGTCCGGCCCTTCCTACCCATCTATGTAGCACGTTTTTCACTAAACATTTGGATGGGTATTGTAGGTGACAGGTTTCTAGGTCCTGTTGTTTTACCAAACCGATTAACAGGCGCCGCTTACCTCAACTTTCTGCAGAACACACTGTATGAGTTTTTGGAAGACATTCCTTTGAATCAAAGGCAACAAATGTGGTTCCAACATGATGGTGCTCCAACTCATTTTTCCATGGCCGTTAGAGAGCATTTACATCAAACTTTTCCACATAGATGGGTAGGAAGGGCCGGATCTGTTTTATGGCCTCCAAGATCGCCTGATCTGAACCCTCTAGATTTCTTTGTTTGGGGATATTTGATGACATTAGTGTATGGTACTCCTGTAAATAGCCTGGAAGAGCTAAGAGAAAGTGTCAAGAAATCCAAACCAAGTAGGGTGTTTTCGAAAAAGTTCGAATGTCGTTGAGACGAAGATGTTGTGCCTGCTTGGAAATGGACGGAGGGCACTTTGAACATCTTCTGTAACTTTGTTTTTTGTTTGTTAAAAGCTTCCTTTGTCGGTTTATTCCTAATAAAATAAAATGTTTGAAAAACGAATAGTGGTCCATATCTCCGCAACCGTTACTTTGCGGACCCATGTTTATTAAGACTTTTCTGCTTATTGTGGTTCATACTATTACCTCCTGAAATATTTTACACTCTTTTTTTTAACACCCTGTATATATTTAAAATGGAAACGTTTATTACTCTGACAAGCCACACAACAATCAAAAACAGGTGATTGATATTTTGTTGCTAATTTGTACTACCAATTCCAATTGCCTACTCTGTGTCATTTTTTAGAAAAATTATGACTGCAAAGCGATTTTTACGTCACATTTTGTTGCTCTTCGAGTACTTTCAGAAGGCGTCTAATTTTTTTTCGAAATAAAAAAAATTAGCCATTCAATTCATAGTTAAAAATTAGTTGTTGCTGTTGATAATTTAAATAAAAATGACATACCAGGTGTCAACAAAATTATTAGACGAGTTATACATACGGAGCTTTCTAGATATAGAATTGAGGGCATAATATACAGAAATAAATGCAAATTTTTCAATGTTTATTACATTTTTGTTATTTCCGGTAAAACGAGTAATAACGTCAATTATGAAATTTTAAATGCAAAACCCTGTACCTTTGTATATTTTTTGATTCTAGTGGGACAACACTTCTATTTTTATTTTTGTATCTCGATTGCCGTAAATGTGCTATCAATCCAAGAAAAATAGAATTGTCCAATATACGTAAATCATTAATTTGCATTACATTCATTTTCTCAAGTGGCAACGTTCTTTAGACACCCAGTACTTAAATAGTTAATACTGTTCAAGACAAATCCATTCAGTAGTACAATGAAAATTAAACAAGAAATTGATTTAAGCTCATTATTCACGGCAATCTAGATAGATCTCATAAATAGAAATAGCCGTAAAAACCCTTATTGGTAAAAAACATATTATAGAAATGAAGACATTTGTTAACAAGAACGCAACCTTTAGAAAATATTGAAGTTATTAAAATACCAGAAGATTCAAAAAGCTAAATACTTATTTTAATTGTTCAAATCTTAAAAGCTAATTTAAAGTTACGGCGTAAAAAGCAATGTTTCTATTAAATAACTTGGTATACCATGAGAAAACAATTGTCCTTAGTTTCCATAGCAAAATAGTAAATGTAGATCAACTGTCAAACTATACGTTCGAATCTCAGTTAAAGTGCAAAGTACAAATATTCATTTCTTAAACCATTTTTATTACATATTGAACGGCTGACCTGTTTTGGCGAAGGCACTCTCTGCATATTTAAACGTGTTAAGATTAATTTCCCTAATTTTTAGAATGTGTATCAAGAAACTTCCTAAGAACTGAAAGAGCATTGCATAGGTAAGTTTTAATAATATCTTAATAAACCTACACACAAAAGTTTAAATAAAATCCACGCTTGTACAAAGTAGAAAAACCATGTTTAATGAAGAAAAAAAGTATATAAATATTTGTTATGAAAAGCATTGTTTTTCTTCTACACTTCAATAATTGTAGAAAAGCACGGTTAAATTAAAAATATAAAAAAAATAATTATCACAAATATTGTGATATAACACTTGGTATATAGATATGTTTGTTTCAATCGACTCAAAATTAAGTATTCTATCACCTCCTAAAATTATTGTAAGGACTTGCAAAACACCCTGTATACTTACCCCATCACAGCAATTCAATTTTATAATGGTGTTTACTGCTACGACAAAAAAAGACAATTTAAATAATAGGACTCGACTGTTCGATTTCTATTCCGGTGAAAAGCAAATACGAGACGAGGAAAATATGTACTTGACGTATGATAATGTTGTTGTTTAAAGCACACGAAGAGTAATTATAGTATACAGACACAACCAAGTATTCATTTCAACATAAATACAACTATGCTTGTAAAGATTACGAAGTTATTTTAATTGTATTATAAAACCTATTATTACTATATCTAAACAACCCGATGAACATTGTTGCACAGGTCATCAAATAACAAATAGTACGTTATGATACGAGCAAAGAGATTCTTACTTACATATGCCATTTATCATGACATTTATAGTAATATGGGGAATTATTAACTCTGGTTTAACAAACTTATTATCAATAAGGGTTTTACATAACACCATTACTACTGTTATACACGGATGCCCGGAATACTGTAGGTTCTACAGGGTGATTAAGAACTTATCTAAAAAATTTATAAATAAAATATATGTGTCACGAAAAATGTAGTCAATATCTAGTAGTTTCAACCTTTACATCGCTGGCCTACTGTAGTCTCTAGCCAGGTGATTTCAAATATCCAATTACTTATCGTATTAACTTTTTTGTGATGCATGTATTTACATTAGTTTTTCAAATATCATAAATGGCTTTTAATTTATTGTGAAGTAAAAATGCTTTAGTAGAACGATTTCCCGGTTCCAAATGCAGCTATTTTTACAACTGTGTGCAGTGAGTGAAGTGTAGTGAAAACGCTGGCATGGAAAATTTGCAACCCAATCGTGGAAGAAATGGAGATCCAGGGTGTTCACGGCGTATCGCAGCAGTGTGGCGTATCATCCACGAGACTCAATTATATCCGTACCGTATACAACGTGTCCAAGCATTAAAACCAAGAGATTGGATAAGGAGGACCGGTACCATGGCCATCGCGATATCCTGACTTAAAATCATTTGGACTTATTTTTGTGGAGATATTTAAAAAATTAAGTACATTGCACCGAAGTGGATACTATGGATGATTTACGCAAACATATCGTAACTGCTGCCAATACATTAAAAGTTCAAAACGGACAAGAAGCAGAAACATTTGTGTTAGTTGGTAGAAATTGGGTAAGATGCGCTCAAAATGTTGTAATATCAGGTATGTTGAACTATTTTAATAATTAAAACCACAAATTAATTCTATTAATAATAATAGCGACAAAAGCAGTTGAATTTGCTGTATAAAAATAGGTGTTATAAAATATAATTTATTTCTTTCTGTCCTTGGGAATTTCTTTAATTTTTTATCCGGTTACTGATTATACATCTTTACAGTAAATCAGTTTCCAGTGCCGTGCGGAAGTGTATTTTTAAATCATTCAACATTTCTTTTTTAATAAGTTCTGAATCACCCTGTATGTAACCAGTATAAATTTTTATGAAATGAATGTCTGAAATAAATAATTTTGCCACAAATAAATCTCAAAAATAAAAATACAACAACAATTAAATGCAAAACTGTGTTACGAAATTGTAAATTATGGTACAAGTATGGATCGATCGATGATCTAGCAATTTACCGCGTCAGTACTTGAATCGTATTTGTCACCCGCTGCGGGTTCGAATCCTGCGGCCGGTAAACCCTAGATCAGCTATATTTGTAAAGATTGGCATACTCTCTGCAGATATGGCAGCGTGAAAGAACGTTGGATTGGATCAATGTGAGAAATTGATACCTGTTGGCGTCTAACCGTATCCCTAATTAATGAGGATTTCCAGGTTTCCCTCACTGAATGGTAGTTAGAGTCTGCCAACGTAAGCCGTTCCTGAACGCAAATGCGGCGTGCTTAATAATATGCCGCTTCCTTCCGCACAAGTCTCCCGACTTCTGGGCTAATCCTCGTGTTTAAAATGAGGGATGGATACCATTTTAACGTAATTTGTTGTTTGTATCAGAATTAATGAATTAAACGATAAAAGTCTTCTAAAAATCTTTCAAACTGATGCAACTTATGACAACATTCCAAACCGTACCTCTCGTTAACCTGAAATTATATCAAAACAGTTGTACATCGTACATCTTTTGTACCGGAATTAATGAAAGAAAGAATAGAAGGTTTCCTTCGTTCGAACTGTAATGTATTGTAACGTGTGACAATATTGTAGTCCATCGTCTGAAAATGGTAACCATAAACTAACTGCACATTGTACAAGGAGTCTCAAACTCGATGCCCAGGATTGCTATTTGCTAATAAACAACGCGAATAAAAATTTCGCTTTCAGGTTTGAAATAACTTAGGCTTGGCTTTGAGCCAAAAAATATTATTTTTGGAACTTTTTGGAAATGCCACCATGAAACATATTTTTCCCAGAAACATACTTATTTCTTTTCATATCAGGAAGAACGAAGTTTCCCTGATAAACTTTCATTAATAATCTTTTTTGGTACCTCCTTTTGCTTACAGGAATGTGAAAATGCGCTTATTTTAAATATCTTGAATCTCTCGAACAAAATCTAATTAGCCATGACCTAATTCTACTATTTACCGGATACTAAAAGTTAATCGTACCATGGTGTTAAAATACACTTGGAATATTTGTCTGATACTCATCTAGAAAGAAGATTGGGTTTCCTTGCATCCATCACGGCTGCTGCAGAAATTACCAATCAATATTCCATTACATTATTTGGACGGATGAAAGCCATTTTGTAAGTAACGGCTTAGCAAATAAAAAAATAATAATAAATAATAATAAACTTTATTATTCCAACAGGAAAACCCAATTTAAAAAATGAACATTATTGGTGAAAACGTATCATCTGAAATTTTCAATGTGACTAGAGTAGTAACATTTTTTGCTTTCAAATCTGATATCATATAAACAGAAAATATTTACTTTAAGAATTTCCCATTAAGGCAGCCGTATTCTTAAAATAGGGTGGAATTCATAGATTCAAGGTTAAGTGTGCACTTATGCACTTTCTACAAATACAAGTAATGTTCGACATTTAAAATTGAATAATATAGAGTTTAGCAAATAACAGGAATGTTATCTCATGCCACCTGCGAATATTCAAAAGTACTGAAAGCGAACAAATTTTTAGCTACAGAAATCTTTCAAAATACATATTTTTTAAATTTAAACAGTAACTCATAATAACACAACATTCACTTCAATCACTGTTTAAATTGGAATTTGTCATGCTTGATTATACAGGTACAGTCTAAATTAAGTTTTAGAATTTATACAGTTTTGACAATATTGCCAAATCTGATATATCAATTTGCTGCAAAAAAGCTATACATTGTTTTATTCAACATATTTTACCATTTTTGAGATAAACACACATTTAATGATTTTATGTAATAATTTATTAATAGCGGAGTTAGCATTTCCAGGCACAAAAAAAATAAAATAATATTAAGAAACGTTTTCAATATGAGCACTTGAGTTTCTATACATTTTCTAAAATTATCTAAACACCTCCCTTGCACACGAAACAATACGTTGAGGTCATTTCTGACGAAATCACAATTCATGACAATTCGATATAGACACACTCGACATATTTATAATAATATTGGACAAAAAACCTTGTAAATTCTCAATAAATTAATAAGTAAAACATTTATTAAAACATGCATCTAAATATTTGATTAGCTAAATTAAATCTAATGGTAATGTTTAATGACACAAATAAAAATTAACACGTTTAAAAATCTAGATTTATGCCATTTTGAAAATTTAATAAAATTATTCACGGTTAGAATGTACATGCTTTTGCAGAAATAATGACAGTCCCTCAAAACAGTTTTTGAACTTCTGGAAGTCCTGAGTAAAAATTTCATCAAATCCCTATTGGTGGGTGAAACAAATAATTAATGTTAAAAGTTCAAAGCAGATTTCAATATAAATACGTCAGCAGTTCAAAAGAAATCATAAAATTAATTTAAAAGTGTCATTATTACTGCAAATGATTGTCCTGTTCAATTATGTTTAAGTTTATAATTTTTCTTTTGACTTTAAAAATTACATTACGTTCATTTCTGGTACCTACCTTCTAATTTTCCTGTCACACATCATACTTCTATTATTAGTAAATGTTAAACAGATTCAATATATTTTACTTATTATGTTACTAGTATAAAGCTTATAAAAAGCAGGCACCCAACTTTTTTTACGTTGTATGAATATCTATTATTTGGTTCGGATATGTATGGGCACTTACTCAATTCACAAAAAATACCACTTACAATGAATTAATAGAATATACTTTTTTACTTTTATGCATTTATTTTTAATGGAAACAGCCACTGCCAAGATCGAATAAACGATCACGAAACATCCTAATTATCACGTCAGCCAAAGAAGGATTGATCATCAATCAAGAAATAATGTCCAATCATTCGGTCTACATCTCTTACACCGGAAACAATCTAATTCGTCAAACCCATTAAGTAACGATTTGACCTTCCCAACCCATTGAGGAACCGCAAAAAATTAATACCAAAACATAATCCACCCGGCTACTTAAATTTTACAAAGGATACCCCACAATTTCCAGTGTCCACTTCTAAAGGTGCCACGTGGTGTTAAATGGCAGTATACCTTTAAAAGGCTGTCATTTTTACATATATTTTATTTGCTTTAAACAGGTCCCCTGCAGTTAGGTTTCGGATACATTTAGTGCGCCACGCCTCCAAAACAAACGAACGTCTCACGCCTAAACAAGGGTCTCTATTGTTTTAAGGACCAGAACCAGACCGATAGATATCGTCGGACCTCTCCAGGTAAGATAGCCGATTGATACGTCTCCACTTTGCTTATCTTGAGAACAATCGGACAAATCGTTTCTTTTTCTGGTCGTTCGTCTAGACTCGAATGGGGTAAGTCCCTCTAGTTGAAGACCGGTGAGGCGCCGTAACTACGACAATGCACCGAGGGCAGTTTTGAAGCCATACATTTTTTAAGTGATGGAGATAACACTGATTAGCGGTACCCTAGTCTGTAACTCAGCAGCTTGACATGAAGTAATGGGCAAATGCCATTATTTCGCAAACTGCAAGTTTCTAGCAAAAATTTCCAATTATACAGGGTCTCCAGAAAGTAATGGGACCCAGTTTAAATACAGCTTCCTATGATCAAATAGAACCGATTTAGACAAACTTAGTTTAATTCAAAAATGCCTTCAGAAGTTACAGAGCTTCAAAGAAAAAACAATATTGTCTTGTTATGGGCATAATTAAGAAATGTATCGTACAATCATGTTGAAATCTGGTACAGTTATGTTTTAGATAAGTGCAAACATTGCAAAAGAGTAAGTAGTGCCCGCTCATGGCAGTTTTTTTGTAATTCGTTTTTACCGTATCTTTTTTGTTGGTCCTATTCCGCTTGACTAATAATTATGATGAAGAAATTAATTTTGCGTAGAAAAGCTATACTTGTTCCATGTTGATACAATGCACTGTTTTCGGTAAAAACACGTTTGAAAATTTCCGCACATTAAAATAGAAATAACTTTTCTAATTCGATCAAGTTACCACTGATGTTGATACGCATTTTAAAGTGTCATTATTACTGCAAATGATTGTACTGTTCAAAAGATCACAGTTCCGACGAAGCTTTTACGGAGTCAACACACTGATAAAAATGGGAGTAATTTTATGTAATTAGTTATGCATTTATTACATAATAACTAAGTGAATTTTCTTTTTCTCAGACTTAATTACGAATATTTACAAATAATATAATAGGTAATACATAACAGTCTGGTGAAATTACATACTAAATGTAAAACGTGAATTTTGCAAAAGGAACATTAAATATTGTATAAATCTTAATATTATCGAACATATTTATGTTGCATGTAGTAGTGCATGATATATTTTTAAATGATCCCCGATGACAGTAAAATATGACATGATATGAAAAAGGTATTTGAGGCAAAATATGTGAAATTTTGCGCTAACATGAATACAATTTGCAAGTAGAGTTAACACGAAAGAGAAATTTGCAAGTAATTTTAGCGACAAATAAACTGTAATGGATGTCTATGAAGTTTCCTTTGTTTGTCCTATGTCTTGGTTCAAAAAATGTTTACCTCCACAAAGCATAGCTTTATTGAAATAAGAGTTCTGTGGATAAATATGAAGACGAAATTTTATTATTAATAGTTTTTGACGGGTTGAAGAACCTTGTATTCAAATATATACTGTCTTAGTAGTATAGTTATCATCTTCACACTCCTGTAAAATTGTAGTGGCTAACTCGATTTTTATGATTATTTTGTAACTAAAAACCCTTCAACTGAAGCTGTACAACCTACCACGGCGGCTACTTTACCAATCCATAGTCTTCCATGTTTTTTTCGGGCCATTTTTCGAAAAATCAAATTAGCAATTTTTAATGAAAAATCTGTCAACGTTGCTTTGTTCAGCGCTTTCTAAAACCTAATTGTAGCAAGATTTCTTAAATTATGTTGAAAAATAATTCTTATACAGCGCTTTCAATGTTACACTAATCGGGAAGTCTATTTTTACTATGTATAAACGTTCAGAAGGCGTTGGAAATAAAACAAAAATAAAAAATTAGACGTAAAGGGTATATGCAAAGTTACTTTTTTGTTTTTCAATATTATAATAAACTTTATTTATACTTGTGTTAGTAGCATCTTATTTTTTTAATTGCAGGACAAGAAATAACCTTAAAAAACTTATATGTTGCATCATAACCAACTAAACTTTAAATAACAATTCCAATAAAAATTGTATTGAAAATAGAGAAGACCTATGTTATAAGATTAGACCAACACGTCAAGAAATAACAGAAGAAGAGTTACGGAAAGTTGTTATTGACATTATAAAGGGTATATAAAACTGCATGCGGCTTACCGGAGGTTTAGAAAAAAGGGATGTGATTTAGTTGAGAAGTTTAGTTATGGATGTCATATTTAAGTTTTTAAGGTTATCTGTTGTTGTCCTGGAATTAGAAAAATAATATGGTAACAACACAAGTACATAAACAAAGTTCATTATATTGTTTTCAATAATATTGAAAAACGAAAAAGGTTCTTGAAACTTTGCATTCACACTTAATTTTTTATTTTTATTTTATTTACAGCGCCTTCTGGACGATTATACTAAAAACATACTTCCCAATTCTCGCAATATTGAAAGCGTTGCAAAATTCAAGATGTCGGAAATAAGGTTGATCAACAATTTGTTTACAAATGCCGCTAAATATTATAAAGCTTTTAATTGCTAGAGACGTAGAGAAGTGTATTTCAGGACTTATCAAAAGAATTATTTTGTAAGACAAATTCCTAGGATGCATAATATATATCGTGAATTCCTAGTATGCTCGTAACCTTTCAGATTCTAATATAATGGTTCGGTTCGAGATACAGTAAGATATTTTGGACTACTTGAGGGAACGTGTGCGACCTCTCTAAGAAGGTGAAAGTTTTTTAGGTGGGTACATAATTTTCTGTGGGGAAAAACGTGATCAGCCCCAACTTGTCAAAAGACTGTGTTTACAGACGCCTGCTTTAGCTCACCAGCCACCTCATGAAATATTTACTTTATTAAGTAGTGGAGAAAATCGGCAGTATACAGGGTGTTAAAAAAAAATGTAAAATATTTCAGGTCTAAATAAACATGGGTCCGCAAAGTAACGGTTGCGGAGATATGGACCCCTATTCGTTTTTTAAACATTTTATTTTATGAGGAATAAACCGACAAAGGAAGCTTTTAACTAACAAAAAACAAAGTTACAGAAGATGTTCAAAGTACCCTCCGTCCATTGCCAAGCAGGCCCGACATCGTCTCAACGATATTCGAACTCTTTCGAAAACACTCTCCTTGGTTTGGATTTCTTGACTTTTGATTAATCCGTAGCTGCAGCTCTTCCAGGCTATTTACAGGAGTACCATACACTAATGTCTTCAAATATCCCCAAACAAAGAAATCTAGAGGGTTCAGATCAGGCGATCTTGGAGGCCATAAAGCAGGTCCGACCCTTCCTACCCATCTATGTGGAAGAGTTTGGTGTAAATGCTCTCTAACGGCCATGGAAAAATGAACTGGAGCACCATCATGCACATTTGTTGCCTCTGATTCAAAGGAATGTCTTCCAAAAACTCATACAGTGTGTTCTGCAAAAAGTTCAGGTAAGCAACGCCTGTTAATCGGTTTGATAAAACAACAGGACCTAGAAACCTGTCACCTACAATACCCATCCAAACGTTAAATGAAAAACGATCCAGATTCTATTAGAGCATGAGGATTTTCGTCGGCCCAAATATGCGTATTGTGAAAATTAAACACTCCATTTCTTGTGAACCCGGCCTCATCAGTAAAAAGAATGTTAGCAAGAAAACGAGGGTCTTCAGCATCATGACGTAGAAACCAGCGGCAAAAAACCAAACGCGCTTGATGATCATTTATTGGATTTAAGGCCTGTACTCGTTGCACATGGTATGGATAAAGCAGCCATAGCGAAAGAAAACTTGTGCACTGAGAACAACTGTCAAATACGTACTGTTTATTTCACTAAACATCGACCAACTATTATAAGAAATTACACAACGTTTTTGCAAAATAAAAAAAAGAGACTAAAAAACATAAAACATATCTCCGCAACCGTTACTTTGCGGACCCATGTTTATTGAGACTTTTCTGCTTATTTTGGTTCATATATATCATATATGTCCTTAAATAGTTCACAAAATAACTTTGTTATAATTACCTGTCATAAAATCCTCTATAGAAAAATGTTTGCTACATATTTTCATGTGTTTTCTTATCGGTTTTATGATTTTCAATTCAGAGTTTCACAGTGGTATTCATAGTATGTCTCCAGTCGCCGGAGAGCCGTCTTCGTCCCGAAATTATGCGAATTTCATAATGAAATTCAAATAATTTCGGACGGACAATGCATACAGTGTACGGTAACAGTGGTATCTTATATCACCTTTTCGAAATTATGTGAATTTCATTATGAAATTGAGACCGCCCTCTAGCGACCGGAAACGGACTATGAATACCACTGTAAGAGTTTCGGCTCTATGGGGAACGCATGCAGGAAAATATAAAAAATGCTGTAAGAGGAGCACAGATTTTCCGATATTTTGTGTAAGTATTCTTGCGTATGTTTTGCTTATTTGTACATTTTTTATAACTAAATATCAATAACGTTTGCAAAATTACAAAAAAATATAGACAATTTTTTGATAAACGATTCCGTTAATTATTATTTTTCCTTTTAAAATATTTGTACTAAGTCATAGTTAATCCTGTATACATATAACTGATACAAAAACCGTTTCCGACTTTATATTAGAATGTCGTTAACAGTAAATTAATAAAATCAGTCCACTAGTTCCTATCGCATACTCACTGATCTGTGAAGCATTACAAAGAGAACCTGTTAAGAATAAGGAAATGTTATTACTCACAGCACTACCCACTAAAAGTGTTATCATTATTACTTGGTTAACGTTATCAAAACAACTGTTCTACTGGTCTGAATTAATTAGGACCATAAATATTTCCCTGATGTATTCTATTACCTTGTTTTACGTAGGAAAAATTGTATCTGTGTGTATAAACAACATCGAACTAGATCAAGATTTAAATAATCAGTACATTTTGAGCATTCATTAAGTAATTTGAAAATAATTTAAAGAAACAGCCAAAATGGAATAAAATATACCTAATTTATAATTAGGCATTGTAGATAACAGCCCTGTGTAATATTAAGAAGAGATAAAGTGTTGGTGTTAAAGTTGATGAAAAAGATCAGCAAAAGTAAATTTTCTTGTTATCACTAATCACAGTCAATTGTTTGTTTATTTTGATCACCGTTACACTGAGAACATATTACTTATCAAATTTACAAAATTTTATAAATTTTTATATCACAATTCTTTCTATTATCTATTTCTACGTTTAAAACAATGAAGACTGTTCACGTTAAGCATAAAATAACAATGTCAAAAAATTACATTCTCAAGTATATTTTTCAAAACAAATTTTGTTAAATGAAAAATTTTTTATTTTAATTTTTGAGTTAGTTATCTTTATCGACTGCACCTTTGCTCCAAATAAATTACGCTTAAAGCTAAAAACCTTACGTTATACAGGTCGTGTCCGGAAAATTCTATCGAAAAAATAATGTGTCACGTTCATGTAACATTTTTTCGAAAAGTCAATATTAGCGAAGCTACGTAACCTCAAATTTATTTTTTTAAATTTGTTTTTTGGCTATAATTTTTTTAAAACTGAAACGATTATTTTCAAATTTGCCATACTTACTTTTATAGCGACGCAGTTTTAGGTAACATATTTTTAAAATTGCAACGCCCTAAACGGTAAAAAGGGCACGTGTTGCGTGAAGCAATGATCATAATTTATTTGTCTTTAATTTTATTATAATTTGGATAGCATCCCGTTAAGAAAATATTTAAAAATTTTATATAAAAAAAGAAACAACCGTTTGTGAGAAAATCGACATTTAAATGTTGAACATTCTGATGAATCTCATTTCTTTTAGGATTATGCAAAGTATACTTTGAAAACAATTGAACGATAGCTGTTCCATCCTTATTACCTAAAACTCAATTTAAATTTTTCCCGCTACCTATCATCCATGTCTCCGTGCGGAGTACACTCGAACTACCCGAGAGTCAACCGGCCTCGGCAGCGCGCGAAACGAAACATTCCCCAACAAGGCATCACATGAAAGGGACGTGTGAGAGACATCCTCTTGGCCTGTGGCAATTTTTTCCTTTCTTTGGCACAGAATTGTTCCGTGAACAACTAATTTCGTTAATTATACGTGACTGGGACATTCCGACAACCATACAGGGCCCACATATTCTTCGGATTGAGGCGACGAGTAAAAATAACAGGACATAGCCTAACCACGTGTTCACAAGATAAGGATTCACAATTTTATAATATACTTATTATCTAACATATCATGTAAATTACCAAGAATAAATTTATGTTGCAAAGTTCCACACATTGTCATTTATCTATAATGTAGTTTTATATATATTGAAAGGTCCTTCGAATAAAAAATCCAGCCGAAATACTACAATAGCTATCATATTGCTTTGGCGGCAATTTCAAACCTTATACCATTCGTTCATACAAGATAAAGACAGAAACGCAGCCTTTTATGGCAAAATATATATTTAACAAATTTATTCTAACCTTGGTAGAACAATTTCCGGACTGTTCGCCACGTTGTCGGTTTAGCTTCCTTAAGTTTTCAGAGACATATAATAAGGTGTCAAAGTAAAGTTTCAAAGTTACTTCTGAGGAAGATAACGATATGTTAAACAACTTTCCAACTGTTTTCAAAGTATACTTTGCGCAAATCGTAAAAGAAATGAGAATCATTAGTATATCCTAAAAATTTAAATGTTGATTTTCTCGTAAACTGTTGTTTTTTTTACTTCAAACAAGAGTATCAAATTTTTAGATTAACTTTCATTCCTTAAAAGAATGCCATCAAAATCTTAATAATATTAAAGACAAAAAATTATCACTTCTTCACTTAGCACGTGTCTCTTCTGCTATTTAGGGCGTTGCAATTTTGGAAATATTTTACCTGATACAGCTTCTCTATAAAAATTAGAAGTGTTCCAAATTTAAAAAAAAAATTGTTGCAGTACTAAAAATGTTATATCAAAAAAAATTATTTTTTAAATATTTAACTTTGGGGTTACGTAGCTCCGCTAATATTGACTTTTCGAAAAAATGTTATATTGACACATTATTTTTTCAAGTAGCACCACCCTAAATTCTACACGACGTTTCCGGACACCCTGTATTTTTGTGAATTTTATGGTAAAAGAGCCACTGAGCTGACTAATTTATATATTTTATGGGGATCCGAGTTCGCTATGGTGTAGAAATAAAATAATTATATTTTCTCGTAAAATATACCGTCATACTTCGACGAATAGAAGAGAAGCAGAGAGTTTTATATTATAGGGTACAACAAAAAAGCAGATCACACTGTTAACTGCATATTTTTTGCATATAAGTACTTATCTATAAATAAAAAATGTCTCCCTTAAAAGACACAGGGTGTTGAAGTAGATCTCTTAAAATTATTTTTTCGCAATAACTTGGTAAATTTTTCATCTATCAATTTGAAATTTAATAAAAATATTTGTTGTGGTTGACCAAATCCTTAAGGTTATTATTGTAAACAACGCTTAAAAAACAAACGTAGAAACTTAATTAAATATCAAACTTGTGCTTTCATTATGTTATATTTTGCTTTCAAAACTTGCAATTAACTGGTTTACTTATTTCCAGGACATAAGTAGACAGCATAAATTGGATATTATCTATTTAGCTATTAAAATAGTTAAATAGGTACAAACCACCCAGGTACAAAACAGAAGCACTAACCTTTTTGTTGACCAGCCTGGGTTCTGCATTCGCAAGCTTCAAAAGTTCTTGAAAATCTCCCTTGCTAGCGGTCACATACCACTCCATGCATTTTTTTGGCTCCAACTGTAACAATATTTTATGAATTTTATGCATTTGGGTATCTAACAGAGCGACAGTTATTGCTCCTTACAACGATTAACTGACAAAGCACACTGTTTTATCACCATTTAAAATGAAATAGTTTTAAGTTAATGAATTTTTATTGGAAAAAACGAAAGCGTATGCTATTTACTAATAATTAGCTATCCCGTAAATGATGTTAAAACTTCTACCGCAGGTAACAGTCAAAGGAACAATGCAACTTAAAACGACCAAAATTATTTTAAGGTTATTCGACAATTATGTTTTATTACTATTGCTTTCGAAATACATATTTGTCAGGTTTAAGCTAGTGGAAAAAATTCAAACGAAGTTTGAAGAATTCCTACTTTTATCATTTAAATGTTTTAGAAATATGAAAAATCCATGATTTTATATGCCTTCATATGATAGGACTTTTCAAGCTTAGAATCCAGACTGGTTCCACACTGTCAAAAACGTTCGTCCAACTATTTCTTGCACAATTTTTACCGAAAATAAATTGATAACTTTAATGGTTGAATATTTCTGACAGTTTGAAACCATTCCGGATTCCTTGCTTGAACAGACCTATTACTTACCATAACGATGCGGCCCTGTTATGATAAATTCTTTATATGTATACAAATTTAGTCGGTTTCCAAATATTGAATATCTGAACAAAGACAATTAAGAAAAACTATGATGAATTTAATGATTTTACTGCTAGTTTAAATGTCAAACGCCATGAAATTAAAAAAAAAATAGTTATAATATTGTAAATAATCATTTAACACGCGACGCATGTAAAATTAATTAGATTTGAGCCAAACAAATCACTATTAAATTTTCTCCGCAATAAAAATTGATTTCACAAAACGGAGTAAAGCGCGTAAAGTAATATTGAGTAATACATCACATAACATTCCAGTTGCAGACATTGTGATTAAAGAGAGATGCACTTTACTTTATAACTACTACTACCTTTACGATATAGTTGCTTAATAATATACTTTTGTTGATGCATTTTATGCTACAAAAATGTGGTATTACTGCTACTAAAGTCCTTATAAAATTGTTGTATAGTTGCTGCTTCTAATAATATTTTTATGATTTATGCTGATTTGTTTCGAAAATTTTTGTAGCTGTTATAAAATACCAAATTTCTAATATAAGAGATACGGCTAAAAAGTAATGCACTAATTCCTAATTTATACCAAATTGTTAAGATATTTTGTATATAATATAAACAACCCTTAATAACAGGAAAAACATTGCAGCCAGTCGATTATCTTATGGAGAGTGTTAACGCTAGGTCATACATGTGTCACAAGTGCACTTATATAGTCTCCCAAATATTAACATAACAGTTGTAGGTAGGTAACGTAATATTTTAGTGTTTCTAGTAGCTTGCAGTTATTAAAATCAATGGATCAAATTATACAAGCTATTTATATTGCAATATACAAAAATTTAACTATAAATTTTCTTATCAAGGAAAGTGTATGTCAAACCAATGTGCAACAAATTGTGTTTAATTTTAGAAAAGCTAACTTTCCTGGTTTATATAATGATTTATCTAGAATTGATTGGCCTTTTTTATATCACTTTGATGATGTCAATACAGCCTTGAAAATTTGTTATGAGCGCTTATATAAAATATGTGATATTCATAATCCTGCATCCTCCAGCTTAAAGACGGTGGTCTGTTTTTCATGGCTCTCCATCTGGCATCTAAGAAACAGTAATATATATATATATATATATGGCTTAAATTAGGAAAAGTTACGCCTTTTGATGATCAATATGTTAAACCAAACAGATTCCAGATAGCTGCTGCTGTTACTGAAATAAGGTGAAGAAACTGAAAATTGCAATTTTATAAGATGCATATAGCGTATTTTTTTCTTGAAGACGCCATATTGGAAATTAACAATAAGAATGGAGAATAAAATTACGAACACGTCAATATTTAACACTTCTGTTTTATTCGAATAGTAATAAAATTACAGAAATTTTCAATAATTTAAATAAAAAATCTAGTTGTTCTTTACCAAACAAAAATCAACAAACATTGTGTTGTTATTATTGGCCTTACTTCTCACAAGTAGGTATTATATATTTCAAGAATGGAAATGAAGAATCTACTGATAATCTGCTATTACATTAGCAACGGTGTTCCAATATTGCCCCTCCTGTTGCTTAACCTCCTATGGTTTCCATGTCTTAACCTATATTTTTATCCTGTAATATTTTCCTATATATATATATATATATCAAGAAGAATTTGATCTATTTTTAAATGAAAATTTGCATCGATAAACGTTCTTATTAAACGAAAATAAAAATAAATGACATTACATTTATCAGGATTTAATTTTAGATTATTTTTAAAAGAATATATTTATCTGAGTTTATTTTACTGCAAGCATCAACGATATTTTTTGAACAAAAACTAAAAGAGAGTTGTGTATCGTCGGCATAACATTTCATTCCCGTGTATTTTACACAGTTAAACATATCTGTTGTATACGCCAATAACAAAAGAGGCCCAAGGACTGAGCCCTGGGGAACTCCTGAGGTAACAGACGGAGAACTGGAACATTTATCATCAAATATGACTATTTGACGTCTTTCTCCTAAATAAGACTTTAAACACCTGATAGTTATATTATCATAATACTTTAATTTAGAACAAAGTAAGATATGATCAAGGGTCTCAAACGCTTTTGAGTAGTCAAGCAAAGCAATATATCCCTCTCTACCAAATTTCAGCTCTTTCTGTTGTGAAATAATGGACCTAAATTGAATTTTCTAATATCGCTGTATTCAGTTTTTTCACAATTCAGGAATGGCAGCAAATATCTTGGATCTGCTTGGCTTACCTTATGGTCATGAAAAGGAACAATTTTGTTCGAATTTGAGGCACCGGCACGCTATATATTTTACGGTTTCCTAGCTACTAATGGTGAGCCATCAGAAACAGACCACACTATATAGTTTTTGTTGCAATAATCTATTTTATTATATAATATATCATGCAAAAATAAAGCTATTTTGGAAAGAAAAATCGGAAAATGTGTACATCGATAGCAACATCAAGTAACTGAATTATGATAATATCATTATTTTAGAATTATGTACTGCTCCTCCTCCTTTTATATTTAGACTACCATTTAGTGAGTAATAAGCACTCAGTTATCTTGGTTCTATGGAACTGTTTACCTTAACACTCATAATAGAAAGTGCTAATGTTAATTTTTACTTGCAACAGCAAAGTTCACGTGTAATTATAAGTATCACATAACGTCTCTTGACATCAATAATATATTGACTAATTAATGGAAGTAATGGTTTATGTAAAAAGATAATAACAGCTTAAAACAGTGACCTGCGCGTCATTAAAGACCTTCACCAAATCGTCGCATTAGGCAATTAGAAAACCAGATAATATGATGGAGGTCTGTAAATTGGACGTAACTATTTATTTCTTTTCAACTTATCTCTTAATTAAAGTTACTTTAATTTGTTATATCTAAAGATTCCTGCAAAGGTGCCATTTTAAACTGCAGCTACGAATACACAAAGTAAATTTCTTTTATCTAGACATTAAATTTTACAGAAATCATAATGCATATTACTACTGCACGGAGAGAAAATATTTGTTCATTCAATTAAATATGCTTTATCAAATAATTAATTGAAATATATGCAGAGTGTTATAGAATGATGTTAAGAAAATCTAAGGGCAGGTTCTATGTTTAAAACTAAGAAAAAAAAAGTTTTCGAGATTAAAATTTTCTTTCTTAAATACTGTAGTCTTCATTTCTCGAAAACCGATCTATATATTAAACTGGTCGTGCCGTTAAATACTCATTTTTAGCAAACAAATTGTACGTCTCTAATTTTTGGGAAAATTGATATCGATAGAGATAAAAATTAATTTATTAATATTTGTAGCATTCGTTTTTGACATATATGATACAATTAAACCTATAGCAAATGTTTTATTTTTATTGTATTTGTTTAGAAAAAAAGTGTATTAAACTTTTAAAATTAAATGATGGAAATTGCATCAATACATACTCTAAATCCGAGGGGTCAACCACTAGTGGAAATCGATGTACATTTTTAATTGTAATCGTTAGGAATCATTTGAGAAATCACATGAAAATGAGAAATACCTAGTAATTACTGCGAATTAGGCGTAATCACTGGTAATCGATAGGGAATCAACTGGAAATCACCTGTTGTTTACAGCAGGTTTAGGTAGGCGGTATTTGGAGAACGGCACGAAGCGAAGAGAAGCGTCATTTTGAACCTGGTTCACTCATTAGGACAAAGCGATGGAAAAGAAAATACTACGTAGCTTTTGACTCTGATCGATGTGGATGTATAAAAGCCATATGGTATTTTTTCTTTGGTTGCTTGGTGTCAATATATGGACCCAGGATTAACATGAGGCGTCCCTTCGCTTTGCGCTGCTTCTCCTCAGTGGGCGTGCAGCATAGTAGTACACGCGTTGTCGGAATAAGTAGTGCCTAGACTCTTACATACGGATTCATCAACGTAACGTTAGTCAGACTAGCGGAGGTTCCGCGAAAAATTTACGCATCTGTTGCACCAATTTAAATAAAAGGCATACTCCTATTCACTACTATGTATAATACTTACTTTATAATAGGTTAACTAATCCGTAGCACTTAAAAGTACTGTTTTTGAATATAAATACTAAATATGCAATGGGAAACGCAAGGAACTAGAGGCCGAAGTTACGCGATTTTTAGACAGGTACAATACTGGGTCTAACTTTTGGCGCAAATATGGACGTAAATAAACAGCCTACCTAGCAACGCATGTTTGGTGAATGGGCGCAAGGCTGGTTAGACCAACTAACGCGCTTTACACGGGCGCAAAGCTGGTTAGTCCGACTAACGCTACGCCCGTTTCATGAATCCGGCTGTTAGTGATTGTATGTTTACATTTTGAGAATACCTACTTAGCTATGGTTTTGATTATAGCACAGCTAAGTTCAAGGGTAGGTTTATGAATGCACTAACTGTCAAGTTGTAACTTTGCCATCTTCTGAAACATTTCCTTAGAAGTCTAGCAACGGGGATCCAGATATATAAAAATATAAGGAAGTTGTTTCTTTTGGAGCGAATATATCGGTTCAGAGTATTTTTTCGCCCAAAAGCACGATGGTTTCGCCTTTTCATATTTCAGTGCCTATTACATAAAAGGAAACCAATAATCGAGAAATACAGGGTTGCACTTCGATAGTTATAACCTTCTAGCCATACAAAGACAACCTAAATGAAGGCATTGCACTGAAATCAAAAGTTGATGGTGCTACAAAAAACATTTTGAGCGAATCTACGATGAAAAAAATCAGAAAAAGTGCACCATCAAAAAATCGATCGAAAAATTAAGAATATATAGTCAAGCCAATATGAAATATCATCGAAAAGTAGTTCCTCCATGAAATCATGTTAATAGTGATGATACAATCTGCATTTTTTGTGAAAGAAGATATTTAGAAGATGCCAGAGGGAAACTTCAGTGCCTTATGTGCAGACTATGGGCTCATGTAAACTGTGCTGGTGCTGAAAATGGCACTATGTGTGCGATTATTGTTCCTAATTTTCGTAAATTATGTTTTCTGTTATTTTCTGGTTGAGATTTTTCAGGTTTAAGACTAAAATCAGTTTTTTCCAGTGTTGAAAGGTTTGTAAAATTTCAAATAAACTTCTTTTGCGTAATTTTACCCTCTTTTTTGTTATGTTCTTCATATGCTTTCTCTAAGGTCAAAACTATATACTAGCCCATAATTAATCAAACTAATATAAGTGCATTGCTTTAGTTATTCGCTGTTACAGAAAATATTTGAAATGAGAAGTTCACAGTTGAAAAATGAAATGGTAGCCCATATTTGTATCAGTTCCTTCACTTATTTTTTAATGGCAGCCCTATATTTGTACAGTAAAAAAAAAACAAAAAATAAAATTGCAAAATACAAATAAAATACAGGAAAAGCACCACATACACATATAAAAGAGGCTTTATTGAAACTAGAAATTTCATTTAAATGTGGTGTGAAATATGGATTACTATTAATTTTATTAACTTTTAAAAACTGGAAATCATTCCATAATTGACTGGAAATCATATATCAATCACCTAAAGTCTTAGAAATCAGCTAGTAATCATGAGAACATTTGAGAATCAGCTAGAGTTCATATGGTAATACTTGGGTATCATTGAGAATTACTGGTAATCAAAGGAATCACTAATTATAAGATATGATTGCCAAAAATGGAAATCGGTGTACATTTTTTGAGGTACTGGTTGACCCCTCGTCTAAATCGCCTTCGCATGTGTCTTCTAACTCTTCGGAATATCCCAGGTGTATTGGCATATTGTTCCACAGGCGTTGGTACTATGTTCCGCTAATGCAGCTTCATTCGCTATATGGGTAGAATACACAAGTTGCTTTAGATGTCCTCAAAATATAGAAATTGCACGGATTTAAGTCGGGCGATCGGGGTGCCAAGGAGTAGGCCCGCCCCGACCAATCCAATATCCTTGGAACGTAAGATTTAAATAGTCTCTTACATTGCAACTAAAATAAGCAGGTGCCCTGTTGTGCATACCATAAACGACAGTGAACATTAAGAGGGGCAGCATCAGAAAGATAGGTAGATTTTCCTATAAGAAATCCAGGTATGTTCGTCCATCTAATCTTCTCGGCAAAATGAAAGGTTCTACCAAACAATTTTCAATAATTCCTGCACATACATTGTCTAAAAACTATTACTGAATAATGTATGGATTTTCATCCGGCTAAAAATGTTCATTGTTACAATTAAAAATACCGTTTCTGGTAAATGAAGCTTCATCTATAAACAAAATGAAAAAAGTAAATTGCCAATCTTCTGCATTTTTTGGCTTAGCCGTTGACAATACTGCAGTCTAACTGGAAAATCAGAAAGGGCTTGAATTCTCTGCAGAGCATAAAGATATAGCTACTGCTTTTGGAGGATTCGCCATACATTAACAGGTTCATGTTTCTTAATTCATTTGCCAGATGCCTTGTACCTATTGCAGCATTTTCTTCAACCGTTTGTAAAACATTTTCATGATTTTCTACTGTTCGTGCAACTCTTTGCGACCCATAATCTAAAAATGTCTTTGTTAATTTTCCCTCAAACGTCTATGAACATTTGGAAAAGCATTTACACAAGGTAATTGGCCGCCAGGGAATGCATCTTCATAGAGACGTCTTGCTTCATTTGAATTTCTGTTTGCTTTTCCATACATAAAATGTATGACGGCCAATTCTCCAAAGGAATAATTCACCATCTTTACTTAGATTGTAAAAAAATATATTAAAAACTTAAAACTTCAAAAATAAGTCACTCGACACTTTTTTCTCATTTTTTGTTTAAATATGACATGAAATTTATGACATACTGACCTAGAATATTGTTTTTTAATTAGTATTATATGAATTAGTTGTTTGGATACTGTAAAAATTACTGTGACTGGACAACTCACATAATCTGATATGAATCAATATTTTAAGCATTGGAATACATCAAAAAGTAAATAAAATTGTTCAAAATAAACTTGAAATTATCCCCCTGATGTCAACAATTACTTTTATATCTAACATTACTGTTTTATTTTTAATAAAATTAATCAAGGTTTCGTTGCATTAGGTCTGTATTGTGTGAGGAACAGTAGAAAACGAATACCGTCTTTATAAATGTTTACTGAGACACATAATCAGTGATCAGCTTGATTGGTGCAAAAAATTAACATTTCTTTTGTTATCTTCTTTCGACTTGATATGGCTAATGTATTTTTGTGAAATATGTTTTTTTGGCAGATGTAATAGAAACACGAAACACTAAATTTTTAATGGAATATCGTACACAAATTTACTTATTTAGATAGAACATTCTCCTACGATTATATGAAAATTGATCCGTTATGTCTAATAATCAAATTGATATATAGATCTAAATCAATTGCAATCATGAGATTGATCATGTACTCTTATCGGTAGAAATTTGAAATCAATCGATATAAAAGTATTACTTTAAACAATACCTTAAATCGTATCGGCTACAAAACATATGGTTAAAGATTGATATGTCTTTGAATGCTAAAGACTACGATACGTCATTCAGCAAACAACTTCATTCTCTCAATTTGACTAACAGAAAGATATTCCAGCTTCATTTATTAAAAACCTGGGAATTTCACCTGATACCAAGCTTTCTTTAATATGTATCTGCATTAAATAGAGAAAAAATGCATTAACTAACACAAGATTTAATAGTGCTTATTAGAAGAAATCAAAAAGTCAACAGTAGGCTTTGTCTTTAAAATTTCAGTTGATATTACAATTATTTTATTTCTGCTACTGTTTGATGTTGAAAATGGCTGGAAAATTGACATTCAGCGAATAAGAAATGTTACTTGTGCTAGATAGAAACCGTAGGACGTCCTAGTGTAATAAGGGTAGAAGATGAAGAAAATACTGTGCAAACAGTTGAAGATCAACCGTAAATAAGTACTAAACTGGATATCAAGAACTTCTGTACACCGAATTCTTAACCATAATCTGTTACATCCACCACATTCAAAAGTATAACCTTTTGGGAGTTTATCTTGCACAAGAAAATTCTTTTCACTGATAAGGCTTGTTTCTTTCACCCGTAGAGGAATTACAAATGGTCATAACTTTCATGAATATTCCGATGTCTCAACATGAATTTAAGATAAATGTTTGGGTCGATATAACTTATAGTTATTTAATTGGATCAGTTATTTTGCCAAATCGATTGGAAAACGAAAGTTATTTGGAATTTCTGCAAAATGCTCTCTCTTATTTAATCGAAGATTTACTGTTGCAACTTAGACCGGAGTTTTGGTTTATGCAGGATAGAGCACTGCCTAATGTTAGTGCTATCGTTAGAAACTTTTTGAATTTTAAGTTTACAAATAAATGGTTAGGATCAGGAAATAATTGTCCTCAAAATTGGCCACCACGATAGTCACATCTCAACAAATTTATGATTATTTTCATTGGGGAGCATTGAATGGTTTCCCTTAACAAAAGACGATGTGAGAACGATTGATTATCACTTCGCTCAACAGTAAAAAATAAAGCCAAGATCAATCGTAAAACTGAAAAAGTTGGTTACGATTGGCTTAGTTTGTTTCTAAGCCGTCATCCAGAAACAACTATTCGTAAGATGGAAGGTCTTCATAGCAAGAGCAACTGCAATGAATCGAAAAAGAAATAGAAGACTATTTTAATTTGCTTGAAAGAGCGATGGGACTGGTTACTGTTTACTGGAAAACTGTTTATTTGACGAGCCTGTCAATATTTAAAACTTTGATGACACAGGCCTCCAACTAAATAGTAGACCTGGCAAACACTTGCAAAAAATAGGATCGAAAGCTCATTCGACGGTAACGTCGACAGAAAAAGGTAAAACAATTACGTTGATAGTGTGCTAAAATGCAGAAAGCAACTTTTTACAGCCTGCTGTAATCATGGAATCAGGAAAAAATAAAAAGCAGGAGTGGGAGGATTCTTTACTACCAGGATCTCTCCTATTTATGGCACAAAAATTCGCCTACATTAACTATTTTTCTTCAATGGAACATTTTGTTCCTAGAACACAGCTAGGAAAAGTCCTGTTAATACTTGACGGGTCACGTTAACTCTGTTGAAATGTTAGAGTTTGAAGAGTCGAATGATATCATCATATTGTGCTTACCCAGCCACACTACGCATTATCTTCAACCACTAGAGAGAAATTGTTTTAAGTCATTGAAAGCAAATTTTTATGCTGAACGCCGCATTACCTAATATCAGTTCGGTGAATTGCTGAGTTCGAGCTGGAGTAAGGCTGCTTCAATACAAAATGGTTCACCGGGTTTTAGAGCAACAGGTATTCTGCCTCTCAACCGCGACATTATACCAAATTATGCATTTTGCACGGCAGAAACCCCTACGGCAAACATAGCACATTCCCCACTTCAAAAACAGAGACAGATTGTACAACAACCAACTAATTGATTAGAAGAACAACCATCGACTAATAGGGAAGAAGCTGACAAAATTACTCCCTCAAAGATACTGTCTGATTTGTTATCTCCAGTCCCAGGAAAAAATAACTACAGTTAAGAAATGAGCTAAAAAATAGCAACAATTTTAACTTCGCCAGAACATTTGTAAATACGCAAATAAAAAGAACAAAAGGCCCAAAATAAAGATGAGAAATGAAGAAGAATGAGAAAACAGAAAATAAATATCCTGATGATAAAAAAGAAGAGGAAAATAGAATCTTCGAGCAACGAAGACGATGTAGAAATAAGTTTTGAAAATTAAGATTTTGGGGAAAATTTCTGCGTGGGATGTGGAGAAGACTACAGGGACATGACATTAAAAGTAGACTGGATTAAGTCTGTTAATTGTCTGCTACGGCTAATACTTTTTTAATGGCCATCTCTCCCAGAAGACCTGGGAGAAATGGTCATAGCACCTCCCTTTTAGAATATGTTGCTACGTTTATAATTTTTTTTTTTTTCAGAATTGACTATTTTATATTTTAACAGTGTTCTTATACTTTCATTTAAGTATTAAATATTTTTAAAAACGTTTTATTAAAATTATGTTTTTAATTATAATTTATATATATATATAAGTTTTAATCCATCTACCCTAATTTTAAGGGTGACTCACACTCAATGAGCACCTTGTAGTGTTTCAATTTACTTGAACTCATAGTCAAAGAAGACCAATAATTAACCTAAACCATATATTTGGTTATTTCAAGTTAAAGTAATTCAGAGATATTCATTTTTTTTCGAAACATTTGCCCCACATTGAAGGCCTGTGAGCAAGACATGTTTGGTTAAATTGCAATACATGCTCTGTGTCGGTTGTTATGAGGGACGTCCTGTATATTGAATGCTGCCTGCAACAGAAATCAGGATGTGCATGACGGAGGTGGCCTTTCGCTTTCATACTTTTAACTGGCTGCCTTTCAAATATCATCTTTAATCAGAAAAATCTGTAGGGCATCTCAAACGGAAAACAGCGCGTACTCTCCCACCTAGAACTAATCACAAACAAACAAATAATAATAATACACCCATTCATCATATCCAATTTATTTCAACTTGGGTGTCTAGATTTCAATACCGCGATAAAAATATTACTAGACAATTTATTAAACCACAAATACAACTCCTCAAGCCATCGCGCGCCGTACCAAAAGTAATTACTTCCAGACATTTTAATATTTTAATTAAGCGTACCGCACCGTACGAGATACCAATCACGGACTAAATTAATACTAGTTATAATAATTCAGCAATTAATAATCGAGATACGCATCTACATATCGTATGAGAAAAGCTGATAGCGTTTAAAATAGTAACGAATTCAATTTAAACTTAAAAACTAACAACATTAGGCACGGAATACTCACCGGGATGACGGAGGCGCCGTCGTCCTCGTCGGCCCCCTGCGAACAAAACACAATACTAAACAAAAGAGCATCGTGTATAAATTAGCGACTGCTAGCGATAACATCGCCATACGCTAAACGGGCCAGTCACGCCGTTTTTTATTAACGAATTACACGGGACATCTAAGTAATTTGTCTGTCTGCGTAAGGTAATGGTCCTCGACGCAACAAGGAGACATTAATAAAACCACAAAATCTGAGAAGTCCCATTCGTAAAAACGGCGTCACTGCCGCACAATGGCGCAAAACGCCACTGTGCCACTCAAATTACTGTACATCCCTTACGATTGGGCGGTTTGAGGTGATTTTTTTTTAAATGTTCGTCATAAAATTCCCTATCGATCCCTCTTTCTCAATTTTCGCTTTGGGTCTTCATTTTCGCGGAATTTGGCTCCAAAAATGGGTTTGCATGGAAAAAACTAGATTTTTCGCACAAAAATGACCCTACGGAACACGAGATTGAGATTTTGCCGGACTTTTTTATGGGGGAATGCTCGTCTTGGAAAGCCCTACAAGACTGTCCACTTAGATTTCGGAGAGAAATTTTCCGTTGCCCTTAAAATGGCTACAATCATCCAAAAATGTTCACATATCAGAAATCGTTCTACTGAAAACTGGGAAAGTATTGGAAGAAAATCTCACTTATGTGATTATTTTTTCACAAAAATTATTTGTATATTCGAGGAATCCGCAAAAATTTTTCCAGAATTTTTGGACTCATTTTTGGACATTCACCAAAATGGCCATATACAGATTTTCCGAATTTTCCCGTAAATGATTGATATTTCCTGGAACTGTTCGGATCGAAATGTATGATAGTGAAAGTCTTCAGCATCTACTGGATGCTTTAAACTTTCGAGACCATAAGATTTTATGTGGATCTTTCTCTTTTTGGTAATTTTGATCCAAAATCCACAAATGGTCAAAAATACTGGGAAATCATCTGGCATTCCCGAAACGTAAATATTTTGGCTGTTCAAACAAATTCTCAAAAAGCTCAGTCTTTTGAAGGGTTATTGTTATATATTTTATAAATGCCTTGTATATAAATTAATGTAGACAGATATTGTTTTTGTATATTTTATTTCTTTTATTTTTTTTTTGTACAGCGCTCGATATAAAAAAGCAAATTTCGACGTTGTTTTATGTTATCTCTGTGTGTTGGGAAGGAAATAATCAAATCAATCATTTCTCATTAACAATGAACTATTGTATCCAAAATAGCCACTTTTATCAAAAAATTGAATTCCTAAAAACATGTTCAAAATCATTTTGTATAGAACCTTTCTGACCTTTTTCAGAATTACGGGAAAATTCGGAAAATATGTATGTGACCATTTTGGTGAATGTCCAAAAATGTGTCCAAAAATTCTGGAAAAATTTTTGCCGATTCCTCGAATGTGTACAAATAGTTTTTGTGAAATGAGATGTTTCCAATACTTTCCCAGTTTTCAGTACAACGATTTCTGATAAGTGAAAATTTTTGGATGATTGTAGCCATTTTAAGGGCAACGGAAAATTTCTTCCCGAAATCTAAGTGGACAGTCTTGTAGGGCTCTCCAAGACGAGCATTCCCCCATAAAAAAATCCAGCAAAATCTTAATCTCGTGTTCCGTAGGGTCATTTTTGTGCGAAAAATCTAGTTTTTTCCATGCAAACGCATTTTTGGAGTCAAATTCCGCGAAAATGAAGACCCAAAGCGAAAATTGAGAAAGAGGGATCGATAGGGAATTTTATGACGAACATTCTAAAAAAAATCACCTTAAACGGCCCAACCCTAAGAGGTGTACAGTAATTTGAGTGGCACAGTGGCGTTTTACGGTAGTCTGGAATAAGGTATATAATGGATAGTGATTATTTTTATTCTAAAGTTAGTTAGTATTAAATAGCATCAATAAATTCACTTTATTGTAACATGTGAAAAGGTACTAGTGGTACTACCCGTATTTGTTATTCATTCTGATTTCATAGAATGTGATTACATAAATATTTGTCTGTGGGTATTGTGGATATGGATACTGGAATGCTTATAATAATTAATATTATTGCAATGTATAAAATGTATAATAAGTAATGAAGATCATTACAACAATAACAGTAATTAATATTCTGTTTTTGAAATTCATATTGAAAATGAAATTATATTATAGTTACTGCTATTTAGTATTTATTATGAGTTCCGACTGTGATGGCTGAATTTTATTTGTTATGGACTATAATAGACAATATATTTATTTATTTAACCCAACGGGATAAAAATTCTTCTATACAAAATGAATAAAAACAGTACATCAAAATAACAAAACAACTAAAAACAGTAAAAATTAATTAATTAAAACAAAACGACAAAATGGTACAAAATAGCGATAAACGGAAAAATATAAATAAATGGTATAGAACAACAAGTATATTACAATATTGTATACGATAATTGAAATATAAATTTATAGTAAAAACACAATAATTATTAAAATAAGAAAGCACATTTTATATCTGCAAGGGTGCAGCTAAATATGTCCAGTCGATCTTCAACGTTATCTGATCAGTAAACATTTGATGTGTGGGAAACGATTGCAAAACATTAGTTCGAGAATAGGGGATAAAAAATATATTATTAGACCTAGTGTTAGCTCTAGGAATTCTGTAGTCAATAACTGAGGTAAGTATAATGCAGTCCATACCGTTGTTAATAAGTTTGTATGGGGATATTACAGAATTAATAATTCTCCTTCTAATAAAGCTGTCCATCTCAAATCTTTTCAACAGTAGATCTTGAGAAATCTTATCTGCACCTTCTCTAAAGATGTTATATGACAGTTGTAACTAAGAGGCCAAATTATAGAGACATACCCTATACCCTGGAAACGTTTAAGGGAAGGCGATGACACTAACACCATATATCAAGCAGGTTCAAACTATTCTGCTATGTGGTATACAATCCGATTCCAAGTTAATAGCTCATTATATCATTAATAAATAGAGTGAAAAGCAATGGACCCAGTATCGAGCCCTGTGGCATACCGGATGTTTGATTAAATATTTCGTATTTGTAATATAATGTACATACTATTAATAAACAAAATGGCAATGAATTTTTACAATCCCAAATATAATGAATTGAAGAGTGGTGCGAAACATTTAAACTTAATTTGATTTTATCCAAATGCAAAGTAGTTACTTATTCTACGAAACACGAACGTACACAGTTAAAAAAGTTGGACTCAAATCTACTCAATAATGTGTCAAACGAAACTGAGTGAAATTTAATTCTATCGATATAAGAAAAGTAATTGCAATTTTATGTGCTAACCTACATAAATGTCAGACATATATTTACATAGGATGTACACAGTTTATCTTATAAAATTACAATTACTTTTGTCATATGGATAGAATGAAAATTCACTCAGTTTAGTTTGACACATTATTGAGTAGATTTGAGTCCAATTTTTTTACAGTATATTTCATTTCGTTATTCTTTAAACAATACTGTTTTCCAGAGGGAATGTACAATAAGAGATTTGGGCATTATATTTGACTCTAAACTAAGTTTTTCAGAACATATTAATAATGCAGTTAAATCCTTAATATTAACGCGCTAAAGGTGCTCTATTTTTGGTTTATACGGTCTAAGTTGGAATACGGTGCTATAATTTGGTACCCTATCTATAAAACTCATTGTTTAAATATTAAGTCAATTCAAAGGAAATTTTTAAAGTTTCTCTCTTTCAAGTGTGATGGTGTATATCCTACTTGGGGCTGCAACCATGAACTACTGCTTTCTAAATTCTATATTTCCCCATTAAAACTAAGACGAGCTAATCATAGTGTATTATTTTTGTACAATTTGTTTAACAACAAAGGAATATTAGAATATTTGAATGTCTGAGGCAAAATGATACTTTTTATTTACCAGCAGCCAATAGGAATATTCTAAGAAAGTCTCCAGAAAGTCTCATAATTTTAATATCATATCTGATAATTGTGATATAAACTTTTCTTCTATTGAATCTATAAATAGAGCTATGAGTTTTTTGTACTTACAGTTACTTTGTATTTGTTTTGTTTTTATTTTTATAGATACACCCTGTATAACGTTTACTGTTAATAATTAAGAAATTTTCATTAATGTATTAGTCATATTGTAAGAATACTATGTGCGTGCATATTAATTACTTTTTTGTAGAACGTAATTACTCATTTAATGCATGTAAAAATTATAAATATATTTTTATAATGGAAATGAACTACCTACGTATTTACTTAACTAATTCTCTGTAAAACTCTAATATAATTAAACAAAACAAATATACTTAGATGTAACTACTTATCTAAAAATTATACAGAATATATTCTGGCATTCTGTTGATGAGAAATTTCTATAGCTAAACATGAGTCTGCAAATGTTTCGTTACCAAGATAAAAAGAGTTTTATGAATTTAAGAAAAATTAATCTAATTTTTTTTTATATTTTGAAATATTAATATAGTATCCAAGTGTGTGAAGTGTGAACGATGGATAAATGTCAATCGGTATCAATCTCTGACATTGACCCTATCGAACATTTTTGCACCCTACCATACCCACAGAGAGGATGCCAATCCTTTCCGAAAATCTAGCTTGTCTATGGTCAACCTGTCGCAGGATAACAATAAAATAATAGGACATATTATACAGGACTATTACACGCTTGATTATTTAAATTTTTATAGCAAATTTCTTTAATATTTGTAAAATTACATGAGATTAATATTTCTTAAAAGTTCCAATTTTCGAGACCTATATACTTACCATGTTTTAAAAAATACCAATTTCTCATTAAAATTTTGGCAGATCAAATTTTGTTACGAGAAATAAAAATATTGATATTAAAATTATATTCTTGTCAAAATATTCTGTTTGTTTTATAATTCCTTAAAAGTATTTTTCCAATTTTATATACAGTACAACTTTTAAAATTGTTTAAGACCACCCCAATTTATTGAGATATTGAAAAGCGTCACATAAAAAATACACTTACCAGCAAAAAAATCGAGTCACTCACAATTTTACCAAAGTTTATTACTTTTTATATAATTTTTTTATTTTTCCATTGATTTATTTGATTCCTTCGTCAAGTTCTAAGTAATCTCGTTCAGTTTACCATAGACTTGGTAATTTTTGAAAAAATGATGGTTGGAAGCGCAAAGCAATGTTTTCTGCATTAAAATTGAAACGCCCTGGAGAGATAGCAAAAAGATCCACAATTATAAAATGTTAGAAAGGATAAAACCCATTTTCTTGCGTATCAAATGTTTTTTGAGTCATCTCGATATCTGACGTACTTCTCCAGAAAGTGGCATTTAAAACATACCGTATCAATGTTTAGAATTCTTACTACAAAAAAATAATCCTAAATCTTAAACCATAACAAAAAACAACGACTTTAAAGTCAGTTTTTCTAGTACCGATTATTGCCCATCTCTTATGGTATGGTATGTTGGTGAATACTTCCCACTCTTCCAACAAAACATCTCGAAGTTGTCCAATATTTCTTACAAGCCGCCTCCTGACACGTGTTCTTAACTCATCCCAAACGTGTTCTCTCAGATTCATATCCGGGTTACTAGCAGGCCAATTGAATTATTCAGTTCCAGTTTCTTCTGAGAAATTTTGCACTACGTTGGCAGTATGCGGCAGCGTGTTATCGTGCATAAAAAGAAAATGTTGTACAAATGGTGCATAACGTGCAATAAAATGTTGCAAAATTTCATTAATGTACCTATCGAAATACGAGGCATCTCCTACGATCATGCCCAACAAACATTTAAAGTTAAAATTGCGTTAATTTGACCTCTGAATTGGTCATAAAATTTGCATGACCTATTCCGTATAGGAAAAGTTTACCTATATTCGTTGGTCTATTTCCTTATGTGGGGAAAGAAACTAAAGTAATATGGAAGTTAATAATTGATTGGCAAGAATTGTATTCCAATAAGATAATTGGACCTAAATGAAATACAGACCAATTTTATGTTAAAATAAATATAAGACATTATTACCAAAATATATCCTAATTATGCCATTTATATGACTTACTTGTACCCGAGAGAGACAATTTAATAGCGAACATGGATAGGAAAAGAGAGATATAGAAACTGTAAGTCAGGCTACAAAGCTGCAAGTAGAGTAGGAGTAAGTAGACAGGGTGGTCGCGATGTAATGGGCCAATATTCATGACTAGATTCCTGACGTGAAAATATTGCGATTTAGACAAACTCACCTTAGTCCAAAAGTTGATACTTACAGAGATACAGGGTGTTTAATGCAAAATATTATTTTAGTTTTTTCTTATTTATTTCATAATAAATGCTCATATCGAGATGAAATTTTGGTCTTAGGGGTTTTCTGGGGCGAGAGATTGAAATATATCCATAGTTTTCTTATAGCTCATAGAGAGCGCCACCTGCGCTAGGTCGAATGCGTTGAAAACGACAGAACTTTTTTATCTTTAATAAATCTAATTCTCAGGTAGCAAATTCTGAATTTACAACTTCTTTTACACAAAAAAGCTATACTTTTTGATAGTCGCTATATTGCACCGTTCTCGTAAAATTTGCCATTGAAAATTCCAATGTACTTGCATTCAATTACAAGTCGGCAAAAATTTTCAAGTAGGCTTATGTTAAAATCCAATTTTGACGTTTTCCACTTATCTTAGTGCTGTCAGTAATATTACAGTATTATTCGTGCCTTATTAAAAGTATTCTTTACTTTATGATTTAAATCGTAGTGCGAGATAACATGCCACGCCATAATTTATTTTCAAATGGAGAAATGCGCGATATGGTTTGCGTTTATGCGCAATCAGATTATGTTGGACGTCGGCGCTTCGTTGATATTCAGATTTGTATCCGAATAGAAGGCAACCAAATCGGAAACTATTTCAAGAACTTTTTAATAGACTTGGAGAAACTGGTAGTTTTCGTCCTAAAAGAGACAACGGAGGGCGTACTGTTACAGTTCACCAAAAAAAAGAAATTTTAGTAAGAATGGCAGGAAATCCAGAGGTTAGCAGCAGGCAGGTAGCTAGAGAAACCGGTGTTAGTAAAACAATAGTTCTGAAAATTTTTCACAAGGAAAATTTATATCCCTACCATTTTACACCCGTGCAAAATCTTTTAGCAGCAGTCTTACCAGGTAGATTACAATTTGCTCATTTTATGCGCAATCAGCAAAACCTTGACCAGGAATTTTTGGATAATGTACTATTCACTGATGAAGCGACCTTTACTCGTCGAGGAATTTTCAATTTTAGAAACAAGCACATTGGGATAATGAAAATCCTCACGTAGTGAGTGAGCGTCACTTCCAACATGAATTTAAGATAAATGTTTGGTGCGGAATCATAGGAAATCACCTTTTGGGTCCACATGAGCTTCCTCTAAATCTAAATGGTGACTTGTATTTAGATTTCCTGCAGCACCATTTAGATGACTACCTCGACGATTTACCACTGAATACACGGCAAAATATATTTTTCATGCAAGATGGAGCTCCCCCTCATTATTCTGTCAGAATACGGAACTATCTTGACCACATTTTTTCGGATCGTTGGATCGGTCGTGGGAGTCGAATATTATGGCCTCCTCGTAGTCCTGACTTTAATCCTATGGATTTTTGTTTCTGGGGCTACATGAAATCAGTTGTCTATAAAGAAACTATAAACACCCGCGAAGAGCTATGGCATTTCGTACCAAAAATCTCTATTTTAAAATACAGTCTTTGAACAAACGCGTTAATAAATGTACCTATTGAAGTTGGAGGCGGACATGTTGAACATTTATTGTAATATTCGATATTCAATTGTTCATCACAATTTATAATTTGAAATAAACTCTTGTTCTTTTTGACATTCGTACCTTATTTTGATTACTCGAATTACCAAAGCTAAATATCTTGAGAAAGGTGCAAGATAGCAACTATCAAAAAGTATAGCTTTTTTGTGAAAAAGAAGTTGTAAAATCAGAATTTGCTACCTAAGAATTAGAAGTTCTGTCGTTTTCAACGCATTCGACCTAGCGCACGTGGCGCTCTCTATGAGCTACAAGCAAACCATGGATATATTTCAATTTCTCGCCCCAGAAAACACCTAACACCAAAAGTTCTTCTCGATATGAACATTTATTATGAAATAAATAATAAAAAAAAAACTAAAATAATATTTTGCATTAAACACTCTGTATCTCTGTAAGTATCAACTTTTGGACTAAGGTGAATTTGTCTAAATCGCAATATTTTTACGTCAGGAATCTAGTCATTTTGGCCCATTACATCGCGACCACCCTGTATATGGGAATCTATAGATATTTAGATTTTAGCCTACAGACTTTATTATATTTTGGGTTTCCATTCAACTGTCTGTAAGTTTTAACCTACGCCATTGTTGACGTCGCATCAAAATATTTACTTTGTGGTTTAAATTCCTCCAAATGAAGATATTTTATGGTAATTTATTACCAACTAAATTATTACTATGAACCTACATACAAATTTCTACTTTCGGATTTATTTGTGATTAAAATTGAAGCCAAATATATCATTTGTGTGTATAATCCAGTTAAATAAACAAAATGAATAGGTATTTCGGAACGGAATTCAATTTAAATTTCAATTCACATACACTTCTGAATTCATCTGAGATGATAATATTGCTGTCACATGGAATACTTATGATGTGTATATTGATATATTATCACTATCTTGATTTCCATAATTTACAGTGATGACAGATGTTGGGAGACGAAATATGAACACAATAACTATTTTTTTCTACGTTCATGCAAAAAACAAAACTTTATTGAACTATATTTAGTGGAAAAAGTAGTTATTTATTGCACTAGTGCAATAAAATGTTTATTACATTCATTTGCCATTCTACTACAGCGTTTTGTCATCATGACAAACATAAACGTTCAAATCAACGTCATATTTTCCTACACTTCGAGTCATCTAAGTTAAACATTCTTGAAATAGTGTTTTCTACAAATACAAGTAATTTTATACATTTAAGAACTGAATAATATAGACTTTAGTAAATAACAAGAATGTTATCTCATGCCACCTGCGAATATTCAAAGGTACCTAAGTAAAATCAATATGTAATGCCAGAATGCGTTCTATCCAACAAAGTTTTAGGTACTGAGATCTTTCAAAATACGTGTTTTTTTAAATTCAACTATAGATTTAAACATTGTTATAACATAAGCTTACATAGTTCTGCATATAAGATAGTTCACTTTTGTTTAGAAGTATGTGAAAATAATTGTTAAAATGTGGGGTTAGAATAGCCAAATAATGTGTGTCATACAAATGCATTTTAAAAATTAATATATTATTTGAAGAGAGTTCAAATAGCAAAAGTATATAAACAAAACACCAATAATTTTATTTTTGATAGTACTTTTGCTTTACGTGTTTTATTTTTCGAGATTTCAGTACCTAAAAAACACCAGAGCCGAGAAATACGGCGACCTTAATAAGGTAAAATAACTAGTTATTGCCTTATTTCTAACTACTAGTCGAAGGCTTCTTGCTAAATCAAGAGGGCGTTTTAAATTTACGGCAGAAAACATTGTTTTGCGTTACCATGTATATTTCAGCTGACACCAATATTTTTCTAAAATTGCCAAGCATATTACAAACTCAACGAGAGCAACTTGGCTTAACTTGGCGAAGGAATCCTCTAAATCAATGGAGAAATAACAAAAATATATGAAGTAATAAACTTTGACAAAATTTTAGGTGACCCGGCTTTTTTACTAGTCAGTGTTATTAAGAATTTCAACAATAGAAAAGTTTTTTTGCAAAAAAAATAATTACCTCATGTCAAGCCAGGAAAATGGCTAATAATATAATTCTTGTCTTCCTGTCACAAACTGATTAACATTATATGTCTAGGTAGAGTTACTGCTATGCTCCTTGGTAGTTATAATTCTTATGTTATGTTTCGCAGTATGCAATACTTTAAGAAATATAAATAAATATATCATTTTGGAGCTGGCCTGATATGGAGTACTTTTTGTAAAGCAACTGACATTTCCACCTTCTAGGAATTCCTAATTATATATAGACACTTTAAGTTCGATATTTCAGAAAATCTATAATCTTTATGCCTATTTATATACTGCCAATGCATTTTTAAACTATTATATGCCTTCTTATTAACTTTAACTGCCTTTTAGTTTTCTTTTCATAGTATATTTTCTAAGTGTGACTCAACAGGTGCTAAAACTCTTCTTTAAATTACTGCTTAAAAAAAACAGAGCCTATTCAATGTTTCTGAACTGGTTGTTACTTTGTCATTGGTGATGCAAAAAATATATTCTCTTTCCAATAAAAAACTTCAGAAATATAGAAACTAGATTTTGGAAAGAACAGAATCGACACACATCAACCTCGACGTTTTTACAAAGACAAGAGTTTCATACTGCATAAGAAAATTGCATTTAATGTTTACTCAATAAGCTGTTTAGAAAATGTAACTCATAAATTGCAGCAACAAAGCAGAACCAGTCTTCGTTCGTTGATTGAATGGATATTGAATGGATTTTGAATGGTTTTTAACAATTTAAGTTTAAAACTTATTACGCCATATGGACACATCTGTTAATAAATATTTTCTATTATACGTGTTTATTACTGTAAATTGGTAAATGTAACACAAACTAGAGTTTTACAAATACCAATGATTAACAATAAAGAACAACTACGAATACTACCTATATTTACTATGTCCTCAAAACAATGTTAATAATAGTTTCTAAATAATATCTTACATTAGAGAGTATTTTCTCGGGATTCCTTTGAAATTAATGTGTTGTTGCTACCAAATAAAAAAACTGTCATAATTTTTAGTGACAAAAGCGTTGACATGGACCACCCATACCACACAGTGTGACACAGTCAAAGATACTTCTGTGGGCGTTTGGCACTGGATATAAGTTTTTAATAGAATTATTAATTACGCTCTTACAAAACAATGTTGGGGAAATATTGAAGAATAAATAAGAAATAATAACATATGACGTAAAAGAAATTTGCATCTGAAGTTATTTAATTTTGTCAAGTTTCTGAAATTATTTTGAGAATTATTTGAGTTCATAATTCATTGATATTTTGCTGAATAAAAATATAAAAGTGAAGCGTGATTACGCCAAATAAATAAATTAAGAAGTATGTGAGTGACTACTATGAATTAATCACTCATAACACGCTTATATACAAGCGAAAACAATAGTGTGTCTATATGTCTATAAATATGTGTAATGTGTTGATCCTCAATATTGTTTACAACGAAAGTCAACAAAATCAAATGTACAGTGTGTTCTATTTTCGATGTTTTTCCTGAGTATCCCGGAAATAACAAAAAGATGTTTGCAATAGTCTCTTCCTCTTTCGAGAAACAATTGAATAAGTAAATAAAATTTTCAAAGCACTTTTCATTTCTGGGAAAGGAATTGAAAAATGTGCGTTTTTGAATCACTATTGCAATATATCTACGGTTATCATTTTGGAAGTATAAAAAATCTGATTTGCATAGAATCATTTGCATAATTCAATAATATCCCCATTTTTTGTTCTTTTTTTTCTTAAAGTAACATGTTCAAATTAAAAATCAAACATTTTTATTTTATAGAACTTCTTGTATATTTATCCATTATCTAATTCTGTACAAAATTCTCTTTCAACTTATACTGTAAGGTAATTTTTATGTTTGGTCACAGTAAAAATCAAAAGACTATTTTAAGTCGTATAAATTAAATAAACAAATTATTTGCATACATTTTGGGGATACTGGGTTTTTGGGGGCGAGAAATTCAAATTAGTTTTTAATTTTGACGTCACTAGTAGAGATCGCGACTTATGACACATCATGCTTCTTTTAAATGACACATTATTTTGCGGCTTAACATACCCATCTGATGAGTGAAACAGTCGATTCTACTACCTTTTTTATCTGAAAAAGGTATAGCTTGTTGATGCCGTTAGGAGTAACCGTTTTTTAAATAACCCTATTTGAAATATTCAGTGCACCCAGTAGAAACTGTTTTGGTTTCAGGTGAAGAGCCTTTTCCGCTTTTCCATATTATGAAATTACAAGAAGGTTTAATACCCTCAAGGTTTGATAAAACCGAATTTTCAATAATAGTTTCATCGAAGCACAAAAATCTTGAAACCAAAACAGTTTCTACTCGGTGCACTGAATATTTCAAATAGAATTATTTCAAAAACGATTACTTCTAATGCCTTCAATAAGGTATACCTTCTTCAGATAAAAAAAATAGGTCAATCGACTGTTTCAATAATCAGATGGACACACTAAGCCGCAAAAAAGTTGTCATTTAAATAACGCATGATGTGCCACAAGTGACGCATTCTATTAGCGATGTCAAAATTTGAAATAAATTTGAATTACTAGCCCCCAACAACCTCCAATCTCCAAAATGTATGTAAATATTTGGATTTTTTAAAGATTATTTACAAATATCAAAAATAAAATTTTAACTTTGACAACCTGCATTAACTTGCGACTAAGATAAGATTGGTAACATCGCCTTATTTTGTCGTCATACAATGACTGTAAATTTTATATCATATTTGGTAATTTAAAATTCAATAATCTCAAAATAATAATTAACGCAGCTAACAATGTTCCATTGCACCTCACTAGTGTCCCTCAGCCATTTCTCATTAAAAGTCTCATTTACAAATAGGGTAACAATACGAACAGTATTTTAATAGACAGTATCTGTCTTATTGGAAATGAATTTAGTTTCTCTGTGCCAACGAAATTTCATTTTAAATCTCCGGAATCACAACTTCTAAAATTTCGAGGTATACTAGCACTCAAACTTCATTTATAATTGCAATAAATTATTCTAGGTTCAATTATAAAACAGAAAATCTCGAACACAAATCGTCTTTGTTATAGTCGAGGGAAGCTGTTGTTCAATATTTCTGCACAGTTACGTCTATTATTGTACTTTCTATTAATAAATTGGGCACTTACCATATAGTCTAATACGTTGCACTTAACCATAAAATTAATTTTACTTTTACATTTTTTTTAATGCAAGAATGATTTTAGTCAAAAATGAAAAAATACCGTATCTGAAAATATAGCACCCAATAGTTTCTGTTTGGTTGTAGCACATGTACATATTTATGAATTCATTTATTTCCTTTAGTTAATTTTAGTTTCCTTATATAAAATTAAAATAAAATAATTCTTATTGAAAAATTATATAAACATCAGCTGCAACAAATAAATACACTTCAGTATATTAGCAATTCTGGCGTAAAATTAAATATTATAAATGTGGTCATCAATTTCACTCTTGAGGTGAGACGCATAACACCAACGTATGCACGCATGTTTCTCTTCATGCAATATACCTATAAATCAACATCTATCCAATTTGTAGTTTTAATTTAATAAACCACAAGCTTGAAGACGATAAGGTTGCACAATGATTTACCGTAATTGCAATTATAATTAAATGCATAGTAAATTACAAATACATTAGAATTTTTAATTACATCAAACCACAATTTTTTAAAAAACTCGGTCAAAAATTTAATGCCAAAATATAACTGAATTTCTTCATGTACATTGACGATATACATAAATAACTTATCTCAATTATTTCTGTATATTTGCATAATAATTTAGTAATATTTTTTTCTAAAAATGTATAACATTGTAATAATTCGGTAAAATTTAATAATATAATAAGTTTATTTAAAACAATATCTGCATGTACATTACAACAATAGTGCTTACTAATAACCTAAAATTCACAGAACTTTAGCTTAAAGCTATTGCTTATTTGGGATTTAATTCAGGTACTACTAACTTTATGGATCAATAACAAAAGGTAAGCATATTTTTTACTTTGATCTATTGATCTCTCATCTGTAAAGCAGTATTGTTAATAAATTTTTTCCACATAGTTATGTAACGATAGTAAAATATATCTGTAATATCATATTTGTCAGTTACCTCTCCTTGTACTGACAATATTAAAAACGTTGGTTAAAGTGTAAATTATCTAAAGTAACATATTGTAACCTCTACGTTGATTTAAAGTGGAAACACGTCACGTGACTTTATTGTCACTCTTGACTCCACAACAAATGTACTTCAACAAATTCACAACTGTCAAATCCTTTACTTTGATGTTTCAGTCATTCGCGTTTGACTTCTGAACATAAACTGAACTATAGCGGCGAAACCGATCCGCTTATATATGTTTTTAGGGTTCTCGAAGTTTCCGCGGTCTCGAGAATCAAATAGAATATGACCTGGAATATTCTAGAAAACGTCGAAATAAAGACATCACAAAAATATCAAATTCTAACGTAAGCAGGAACATAGGAACATAATTAGCAAACTAAAAAGGTAGGTGAGCTTCTGTAACAATATATTTTAAATTTACATAGCATACAGTATAAAAAAATCATGTAGAATTTCATAATTAAAAAAAACTTATCATAAAACCACATAAGTACTTAAAATTACAAAAACAATACGTTACTTTTCCAGTTAAAAACTGTGGTAGGAAAATATTTTTTATGCAAAATAATTGTGAAAATGTAATTTGATTACAAAATTACAATAGGTAAATATAAGCAAAATCGCAATGTTTATAGCTGTTTCTGTAAAAAGACCAAAATAAATCAATACTGTATGACGATTTACATTCCTAATACCTTACAATTTATATAATACTGCTCATTTAAGGGTAGTGGTAGCATCTCAAATCCCTGCTCGATAAAATCAAATCTTCCACACCCATTCCAAATCACTCAAACTGACGCAAGAAACCACCGACAAACCTTTCATCGATATTGGATTGATAGGCAGTAAGAAGTGCGTTAACAGAAAGGAAACATTAGGTGCGAGAGAGAGTGAACCGATTTATTAGGATATTATTGAGCGGTGGGTTCCTACGCTCCTTTCACCCTCCTGCATTTCAAAAACTACTTACTGTTTGATTTATGTTTATGTGAATAACGGAGGTTGAGCGAACAAAATATCAAACAAATATACACTTCCACAATCTGGCAATGTTGGAAATGTTATTTTTTGTTGCACTGAGTTAACACAAGTAGTTTCCTTCTTATTGTAAACTACAAGGAGCTTTCGCAATTTCCAAATCTGTAGATTGGTAACATGAAGTCAGCGTACAGTAACTCGTTTTTTCAGTGTAGATTATAATTCTAGAGCTATTTGTTAAGATTATACAGCATAGGTATATTATTTACTTATATTAATATATAAATTCTCTACCATTAGATACACACGCATGTTTGAAGACTATTATCGTACTAAAATTAAACTGTTCTGTGTTTGCATATTGTTAACATATGTAAGGTCTCAGATTTTTTTTATAGGTAATTGCATATCTTACATGCAAACCTTAGGCATTATAAACTACAGAAAGAATTACTTCATGTAGGTACCTGCCACATTTTTTGTATAAATAAACTATAATTCTGCATGTAATTTGCATTTGTATAATGTATTATTTAGTTCTTGTTCATCAGAAAAATAAAACATTAAATTTAATTAAATTAAAATGCCCACAATTAGTCGACTCTTCGTAACCAATGACTCCAGTAGAAAACTGATCCATTTTTCTCAGCAATTATGCATTTCAGAGACATAATACAACTAGGTAACTATTAATTTTTTCGTAAAATATAACGTTATAATAATAAAATATTATAGTAATTATTATATACCTTATATACCTTAATAAGTATGTTTGGGTACTAGCTCGGAACATTCGGAACTAGAAGCTAGATGAATACAACATTTATCAAAATGGAAATATGTAGTAAATATTGTCTAGTGATGAGTGTTTTATTAGATCAACATATCTTCATTTTCTTCACAGGATGTCATGACTTATATACTCAAATGACTAATAAAATATGTACGAACTGAAAGTGAACACTTGCAGATATACAGGGCGAACCTTAAATAAGTACAAATATTTTAACTGCTGGTGTAGTTCGTCATATAGATAAGTCTAGTGAAATCCATTTTTAAAAATTTCTCATATTTACGGATATTAATTTTTTTTTAAAATACCCACATTTTGAGGACCGCTGTTATAACCAACCTAATGAACCATATGATATGTTGCTAGGTTACCATATCTCCTCTAATATAAATATTAAGTTTCCTTTAACGTAATAGTAAAGTAATACGGTTAAATTCTATTTTAAAAATACTTGTTTGAAGCATAAGTACAGTAAAGTTGGGTATGTAGTATGACACGCAGTATTATTAACATAAATTTTAACTGCTTAACTCACCTTACTATAAACGATTAAAAATTAATTTCCGCAAGTTAAATACATACTACCATAATGTATTTAGAAAGATATTACGTGATATTACTATGTTCAAAAATTATACATAAACGTGCACACAAGCTTACCTGTTTGTTAAAAAATTAACTATTTAATCAGTAATCCACATTTCACAAGTTAAATATCATTGTACACTGTTTGAAAGAGACACAAGACACAATTTCCTTAAGTTATCTTATGAAGAATAACGAAAAACTGTGATTTTCACACAGCATATTAAATTTAATTTTCACCACATAACTGACTTCGCACTTTAATCAGTGAAACAAATTTAAAAAATAAAGGTACACACAATATTAAATAACAAAATAACAGCTTGACGTATGCGTTTAATATCAAGAAAAGCAAAGACATTTGTGTAACACTGGCAACACTGTGAACCACACGTTCAATCTGCAGTGCTGTGACTCATAAATGTATGAAAGTCAGCGATTCTCAACAAGTTTTCTGCAGAAAAACTACAAAATTATTAATTATGTGTTCTACACAGTGCTGTTCTATACTGCTGGTTAAAATATTTGCACTTATTTAATGTTCAGCCTGTATACAGTGTCCCGTTTTTTTTCAGATCCAGAAATGTGAGATGGCTGTGAAATTTCTGCAAGTCAATATTTTTTACAATAGCACTCTGAAGGGAGGTTATATTTTACTTACCATTTTACTAATGTGCTTGGCCGATTTTTTAATAGTCGTTTTTCGATAAAGTGGTATTAGGCTTTTTTTATTAAAAAGATAATATTACTATATTATTCCGTACCCATACACATACACCAAATTTGACCGAAAACTATTTATTCTATGCTTTTTATGGAGTGTCAAACTTCGAAAAATCAGATAACTAAAAATTATAATAAGGTCAAAGATTGCCAAGAAAGTGAAAACAAATAAATCGGATAAAGAAAAAACATGTACACTACAAAGTTTAACACTTTTAATTGCGGCCACAGTAAACATAATGAACGTACAAATTACAATACGTTAAATAAATGAAATGTTAGTTTCCTCCATCATACCTCCTTCCAGTCGAACACATTTTTCCAATCGTCTTCTTAAATTTAAAATTATTGTATGCGGCTAGAGTAAAAGCAGTTACCGTATAAAAAATGTATTGAATTATTAATAATAAGTTGTTAAACAATATTAGCTATGTAAAGTAATTTTAAATTTAAGACGATGGAAAAATGTTTTCGCATGATAGAAAACTACAATTTAATTTAGATTAACCCTTTATATATTTTTTAATAATTTAATATTCATAATTTATTACATTTTTTGTACGTAAATAATTTTATTTCATATTAATACATTATAAATAAATAAACCCTTATAGTCTGTTTAGAAATGAAAGAAAGTAATAAAAGCTTATTATGTATGCAAATCGTAAATAAATGTAGTACTGGTGCTTATATTCAATATTTTTATATTATGTATTATCGGTATAGATGAGGTGTACTTTTAAAAAAACTTTGTGTGATCGAACCGTACTAAATTGTAGTAGGTAGCTAAAATTTAATCCCCGACAATCCGTCTTTGTCTATACTGCTTCAATTTCTCGGTCCATTTCTCCTATAAGTGAACAATATAAAAATAGCATTTCAAAACATGAGGCTACTTTAAGCATCATAACCGGGTTAAGAGGGTTTTTACTAATTCAAATAAAATTATTCAATATTAATATCAAAATATCTATTTAAATTTAATGAATAGACTTCCACACAAAAATATATGTATTTTGAAAATTCAAATTATGGTGTATAAATGTACAATAAAGAAAATAAAAAAGTAGGTACATTAAAATTCATCCTCTGAATATTCTGATGAATTATCTTCGTCTCCTAGATTGATAACGATAGGTTCCACAGTAACGTCAATTAAATTATCGAGTTCCCACATTTTCTCTTCTTCTTTTTGTACATGATGTATACATCTTTGCCAGTTTCTGCAGTTACTCGTTCCAAGGGATTTTTTAACAAAATTTTCACGTCACTTAATTTAAACGTCGTATTATTTCGCGCTACATCTCCTTTTACCTGCGCCCAGACTAATTCGATTGTGTTAAGTTCACAGTAATAAGGTGGTAACCGTAGTACCGTTATTTGGCGATTTGTTGTCATTTCATCGATAACATATTTTTTCTGATCTTTATTAAGATTGACAAGTTTCAAAACTTCCTTTTTTACCATATTTGTTTCAAAAGAAATGTTTTTTCCGGATAACCATTGAATTATATCGGCTTTCCTCCAAGCAGTCGTAGGCGTGCGCTTGGTCTTCCGTGAATGGTAACTGGCATTATCCATGACAATTACAGACTCCGGAGGAATAAGATCCAACATTTGTGTAAAATACTCTTCGAAAACATCTGCGTTCATGTCTTCGTGATAGTCACCTTTATTTTTAGATTCAAATAAAAGAAAACCGCCATCTTCAAAACCACTGGCACTACCTATATGTGTCACTATTAATCTTCGTCCTTTACCTGAAGGTGCCTTGAACCCTGTTGAAAGTCCATCCAAAAATGCTTGTCAAAAACTTTTTACATTTTTATCTTGTCATACTTTTGTTACAGTATATCCCTCGTTGGCCCAAGTTTCGTCTAGATAATAAATATCCCTCCCTTCGTCACGGAATTTTCTAATTGATCTTAAGTAGGATCTTCGCCAACTAATAATTTCATCTTTATCGATAAGAACTGACTTCCTGTTCTGCTTTTCTCAGCAAAAATTCAACCCTCGTAAGACGGCCCATAATTTGCTTCTACTGATTTTTGGCAAATCGTTGTCCTCTGAAAGTTCACTTAAAATTTTGTTTAGCGTTGGTATTTCTTTTTTAAAATAAAATGAGTGTACTTTTCTGCGAATGACATTTTTGAAGAAATCATCTATAACGACCTTTGACCTCCCTGTAGCTGATTTTGGGAGATTTACAGTATCTTGTTCATTTTTTGTTTCCTTTAAAAGTCTGTAGATAGTCAACACTTTTCCACGATGTCGTCAACACTGTTGGTAGGATTTTGGTGTTTCAATGCATTAAATACATTTAATATAATAATCTTCTCATTCTGAGACAGCGCACATCTTCACGCGTTTAGCAGGTACGTAATCTGATCGACATTTTACCCAAATAATATTATATCCACTTTTACTCTACTGCACTAGCACGTCTTCGTATATTAAGCTCTAAGACTGGATTGATCTGTCACAACACACTGGCTCCTGCCCTATGATGTATCCAGTAAAATATACACCCATTACTTGTTAGCATTAGTGTTACACGATAATTACCCGAAACAAAATATTACCACGCCCATGGCCGGTTCTTATCTCGGGGTTTTATTACTATCTTTCATTTCCAAACAGACTATAGTTACCGTAACTATAAACATGTTCATAACTCCCTTGGGCGTTATACTAAGTACTTCAATCCTCACCTCCTTCTAATGTATTTGCAAAAATAAACCGACAATTGTCGAATTTTCCACTAATATCATTTTCCGAATTGCAAGAATTTTCTGTTGAACTGTTGTCACTGTCTATGACTGTAGTCAAACATGAAGTTGATGTTCCACTTCTTTCATGTGACATGCCAGCCAACGTTCTTACAGTTTTATTTTTCAATTCCATGCTGTCGGCCAAATATCCTTCCGCTACCGTTGAACTTTTCCATCCACCATATCTCTTAAATGTCGTCATATTTCTTACTGCATTAACCAGTACAATTAAAGCAGTCGCGGAAGTCCTCCGCAGACAATGTCCCGTGAAAGGTTCTGGATCTGGAAAACCCAAAAGAACTAGCAATTTTGTTTGGTAATTTTCCAAATGTATTTTTCCCAACGGACTAAACTGTGTAACGCCTTTCGCGATACGTTAGAAAAATTCTCCCTGAACCCGACCGCCGCAAAGACATATACTTCCTCACTAGGCCCAATGCAGAGAACTCATTTTCCTCCACAATTGTAAATTTCTTAAGAATAACTGTTTTACTTTCCGGAAGGTCAACCACCATAACAGAGCCTTTTCTTCAATATAATTAATCTTCATGTTCAAAAGTTCTTGACCTCCCCCTTGACAGCCCCCAAAATAACCCATAATCAGAACCACCTGTACAACAAAGTAATAAATGTGTAATTCTTATAGTTTAATAGATTACCTTATGTAGTAAATGTTTTTCATAGGAAGCATCCTTCAAAAATGTTACAATGTCATCCCGAGTAAACACTTTAGACTTTTTTGGCTCATAGCCTTTACTTTTTCGTCGTCGAAACGCTTCCAGTTCATGAAACTTTCTTCTATACCATGTCTTGAAAGTAAGCCAACATTATAGTTTCACTTATATTTTTGTTTTCAATACAGTTAACTTTCAGCCACTGCAGGAATTTGTCATATTCTTTTTATACTTTGGTAATAAATTTGACAAACTTTTATTTACAAACTTGTCAGTTGATATATCCATGGTAATCATGCCTACTTAATTACTTACATCTTCGTAACTTCCTTGATACATAAATAACTATTTACTGTGGCCGCAATTTAAAATGTTAAGCTTGTAGTGTATGTGTTCTTTGTCCGATTGATATTTGTTTTCTCTTTCATGACAATCTTTTACCTGGTTGTTATAATTTTTAGTTGTTTAGTTGAAAAATCAGTTTTTTGAAAGTTTGGCACCCCATAAAAAATCAGTAAATATACATTTGTCGATCAAATTTGACATATGGGTATTTTGATGGGTGCTGAATAACGTGGTAATATTATCTTTTTAGTAAAAAATGCCTAATACCACTTTCTGGAAAAAAAGATCCTTTAAAAATCGTAGTAGGCCAGGCTTTTGCCACATCAATAAAATTGTTAGTATAATATAACCTCTCATCAGAGTACTAATTGTACAAAAATTGGCTCTCCCAAATTCCACGGGACAGACTATACGAGATGCGGCAATTAAGTTCCGGGAATTTAGTTATAACTCGGAAATTGGCAACACTGCATCGTTCGTCAACGTTTTTCTAGAGAGGGGGGGACCTTAGTTTTAGTTTCAGTCCAAGGTTGAAGTCGATAACACGTTTGGTTTGTGTTTTATGTATATTTTTTGGAACTAACTTTTTTTAGTGGCGTCGTGAAAATGAGTGACTCAAACTACAAGCAACGCGTTGTGATTTAATTTTTAATGAAATCTGGCGAAAAACCCTCCGAAATCCTCCAAAATTTACAGGTGGTGTATGGAGACGAGTGAATATCGAAAACACGCGTGTTTGAATGGGCAAAACGGTTCAAGGAGGGGTGTGAATCGGTAGGCGACACTCGTAAAGGAGCTGCCGTCACCTCTCGTACTGACGCGAATGTTGACTGTTTGCGTACACTGATCACGTCTGACCGGCGCCTGAGCATTCGTGCGTTGTCTGAGGAGATAAATGTCAACAAAGAAACCGTTCGTAAGATGTTACAGCGAAATTTGAATGTGCGAAATATGGTGCCGTGAACAGAAAGACATGCGAAAATCGATCTGCGAGGATTTGTTGTCCTGTATTCGGAGCGACGGTAAAGACTGGATGAATCGAGTAGTCACTGGAGATGAGACTTGGATATTTGAGTATGACCCCGAGACCCGTAAACAAAGTCAGCAATGGGTGGAAAAGGGTGGAAAGCGACCAACGAAAGCGAGGATGTCCAAGTGACGACTGAAGGCAATGTTGATCGTTTTTTGCGATATCCACGGCATCACTCATTGTGAATATGTTCCTGCCGGCCAGACAGTGACTGTAAAGTTCTATGTTGGCGTCCTGGAACGGTTGCGGGCCCGCGTTTTCCGTTTTCGACCCGAACTCGCCGAGAACGGCTGGATCTTGCACCACGACAACGCGCCAGCCCATTCCTCGTTCATTGTGTTCAGAGTTGTTGGCAAAAAAAGGCATTCCAACGTTGCCGCACTCACACTATAGCCCCGATATTCCCCCTTCGATTTTTTTTTTATTCCCCAAGATGAAGTCGCACCTCAAGGGAACTCATCAGGACTGCGTACATAAGGTCAAAGAAGTTGTAACCGTGGTGCTGAACGGGTTAACTGCGGAGAATTACCAAGGGTGCTTCCAATCGTGGGAGCAATCTTGGAACCGTTGCGTAGAGTTAGAGGGAGACTATTGTGAAGGTCGATAATACAATTTTGGCAAAATATATGATTTATTTAAACTGTGTGACCAGTAACTAATTATTAAATATACTTAATTTTACCACTATAAGTTCTCTCTATACGACTAATTCCAATTTTATAAATTGCAGTAATGAAAAATGTTTATATGTAAACACTATTGAAACATAAATCGTACCGTTTCTGCAACTGCATTCAGTGACCGTTTCAACGTGAAATTATAAAAACGCAAACTCCACATATCATACCAGTACCAGTACCGAGCGGATTATTTTTATTTAGATATGTAAGCTCGGTACGACATGAAACAAATACAAATTAAAGATTTGTATTTCCACAGCCTCGGTTTAATATGCATACGAGCAACAGATTCTATCAGCAACTCTGACTTATGCGTTGCGCAATAAAAAATCATGATTTACGTGTATCGTATTGCCGTATAGTGTCGTGGCAGTCATAATTCGAGTTATCTTCTTATTTATTGTGCACGCAATCATGCTTGCCGTTCGATGCGAAAAAAGAAAACACATCGAGTAATTTAATACCTTCCAGCTTCTGTTGGTTTATTTTAATGAATATTACCGATCGACTCTTCAATTATTAAGAAATCCAATTACACAGCTAAGTTATTGTAAAACGGCGTACAGGAATGGACAAGAACGTAAATCATTATACCCATCAGAACGTAACTATGATGATTTAACACTAAAGAAGTATAGAAGTAACCATAATAAACATTCTGTTAAAAAATTCGCAAAGAAAAATAACTAATTAATTCTATGCCAAGAAAAGTAAATAACAACATTAAAGAGAAATCGCTTTGCAGGTAATCATAATTTAACATAAACTTAAACATTATGGAAATACTTTGTTGTCAAAACTGAGATCTGAAGTAACTGATGGATAGGTTTATCAATTCTTCTACAAATTTGAGCTTTCTAATACCTATGTTAACCATTTTTCTTATACAGGGTGTTTCTTAAGTAGAAGAACAAAAATACAGGTTCTGTGACCAAAATAAGGGGTTTGGGACAGCCATTGTCCAGCTAAATGCTAAACCGCTTGACATAATACAACCAAATTCGGTGTGTATATTTAGTTAAGATTATCAATGATTATCTGCCGAAAATAGGTCATCATATGCGGCATTCTATTATCTTCATTTTGGATAGTCTTGCGGCAGTAAGGCTTAAATCTTTTGTATGTGATACGGGCGTAACTGCTGATGCTTCAGAACGGACCAAACTAATTTATGGTTTACATTAAGATTTGCAGCGATCTTCTAGTACTGATATTTGGATTGTCTTAAATTTCGAAGAATGACTTCTTCCAATACAGGCGTTCTAACATTCAAAGGTCTGCCAGGAACTGGACTTTCTGAAATAAATCTGGCTCTTAAAAACGTTGAAAAACATTTCTGAACATTCTTGGATTTGGAGTTGGATGATTTGGAAATCTTTCCATATAAATTCGCCTAGCCTCAGCACCATTTCTATCTGCAAGGCCATCAATGTAAACCATATCGACCATTTCAGCATAAGCCATTATTAAAACTTAATATTTAAAAAAAAATAAGCTTAATTTGACAATAACGACTTCTTATTATTGTTTTGCATGGCATCCCTAAGGTATGTTTAAGTAATTTTAGTAACTGTAAAAATGCATTTGAACAAATAAATCAATTTTGTTTGTAATATTTATACAGGGTGATATAAAAACTGTTGCAGCTGTAGCTGGATAAGGAATGTCCTAAGACATATATATATATATAACCTTATTTTTGTTTTTTGTCCACAGAATACACTCCTGGCTTTTTGACCTCTACTTTAATACCCTGTATGATCGATATATTCATAGCATTTTGACTGAACAAGATAACATGAACTAATTAACGTTATATTATAGCGCACTGATGAGGACTAGTAAGTCCCAAAACGGTATGTATCTGGTGTTGTTACCTCCAAATGATGTTAGCATAGATTTTACGAGACTACTCACAGTACACTGCTAAGCGGGTCGCTCTATGTCGAATCGGGCACTAATCATAGCCTTATGCCTACAATTACATGGCTATATATCTCACGTATATTCATTTCATGTTTGTAGATAGGCTTCAGAATATAATAGCTGGATCACTCGTCGGTGGTCGCACATATGGTACACTGATGAGGACTAATAAGTCCAAAACCAGTCTGTATCTGATGTGAGTGATGTTAGCTACCTAGACGTTACAAAAGTAATTCAATACTGGTCGGGCTTTAGCTCGCAAGGCAGTTATTTCTCGTAACATGTCTTTCCTGTCCTTTCTCTTAAATTGCTACCTCAACATGAAATGCTAGCAATAAACCTCATCAGAGCTGGTTACACCCTTCGGTAGTAATTCATAGAAGATGATGCCTAAATATCAGCATATGGACTGTTACCAGCTTTTGCTTAAGGAGTTCTGTTAGTAAAGAGACACACCCAATTTTTGCACACACACATGCCATCACAATCACGAAATTAAACAAACTTCGTACAATAATAACACTAAAAATGTATATAAAACTAACCCTTAATGCACCTGTAATGTAAAATCCTAAAGGTCCAATAATGTCTAACCCTATATTGACCTATTATTATACAGGGTAACATTCCAGTTTCACGTGCATTGTTGAAGACTGTCTGGAATACATTTCTATCTGGCACTTTTCTGGTCGGGAAGCAACTGCACGATTAGCGCTACCGTTGCAATACCCATAAATAAAAATATCAGCATATTCTAGATGACTAAATGTGGTAGGCATTACGAAATTATGTGTGTACAATACCGACTAAACGAACGTACATATAAAAGTAAACGCGATAGTTATAAAATAAGCGTTTAAAAACAAACGTCAAAATAAATGTGACAATTAATATTCGACCATATGTTTATTAGGCTTTTTTGTTCACTTTTGCCCCTTAAACACTTCTTTCGAATATTGGGGGTTCCCCCCCAATCACCCTATATGTAACTGCATTTTCCATTTATATGTTTATAAGAAAAAACTTCTGTCACCGTAACATCAATTTTCTCTAGTATATATGAGTCACATTTTTATATCATTCTAAAATATTTTTTTCTACGTTCATGCAAAAACAAAACTTTATTGAACTATATTTAGTGGAAAAAGTGGTTCTTTATTGCGTTAGTGCAATAAAATGTTTATTGCATTCATCTGTCATTCTACTACAGCGTTTTGTCATCATGACAGACATAAACGTTCAAATCAACGTCATATTTTCCTACGCTTAGTGTCATCTAAATAAAACATTTTTTGGTTTTTGCATGAACGTAGAAAAAATATTGTATGCAACAAAAAGTGCTTATTGCACTCGACGTGCAAATAAACACTTACTTATTGTACTTGTTGCATAAATAACCATAAAAGTAATAGGTTCAAACCTCCTCCTTCTAAACCTTCTTTTGCACACAAACGTTTCAGATTTTATATTACGAAGTTCATATTGTTTTCATAGAAGGCTTGAATTAGCCGTCTTATTTTAGAATAATTTGCGTTCTGTTTAAACTTTTCCATATTTTCTCCATGGGCATTTTGTCGGAAGCCTTTTTAAGATCAATGTAGAAATATTTTCTGTGGTTGTCGCACAAATTTTTCTACTTTTTATTTACCTATGCGGTTCCTTATTTAGTGGAATGAAACAATACAGTTACCCGCTGTAGACACATAATTATAAATCTAGTTTCAAGGCAATGAATGTCCGAACAAATACATATTTCGTAAAGTGCTTGTAAGAATCCTCAGTTTACTATTCTTTATAAAATTTATTGTTTTGCATATAATGTGAGTACATGTGCTTGTAGACAAACTACGTAAATCGTTAATTAATTAATATACCTCCACTGTTAGCAAGCAGGTTACCGGAAATAGAAAAAATGCTGTATAATAAATACCATTCATAAGGGTGTTCACATATTTATAAGCAAATTGTAATAACTTCTTGCATTACCAAGTTGCGCGATAATGATTACCAACAATTTAATGAATTACAAGAAAAGTGTATAGGGGTCAAGTATTGCATGTTATATATCAATTACATGTGTCATTTTAATCTGGGAAGTAGTTAGTAGCTTACAACGGTAGAAAATTAAGAAAGAAAACTATAGGCGTAATAACTGTTACAACGTTTCTAGACTATTCAGAGTATAATTTTAATTGGAAGTCATACAGGGTGTTTTGAAAAGACATGCCAATATTACTAGGGCCGATAGAACATTGAAAAATAAGTGGTATATGTTTGATAAACGTAGGTTCTAGAACACTCATTTCTGACATACAGAGCGTGATAAGATAATTCCTGGTTTCTACATGCTCCAAGTATGCCAATTATAAGAACAAACTAAAATGACAAATAAATTTATAGGTATTTCCGAACAAGAAAAATAATATATCTTACCTTCATAAACAAATATTGCTTATCAGAGGCTTTTTTAGAAAATCATTGATGTTCTCAGATGTCAAAACCTTTGCTTTCTTACTTTTAAAACCATGCGATTTTCTTTTTAGTAGAGGTAATAATTTAGAACAAGATTAATTAATTGTTGTTCTTAATATAGAATAAAAGGCCCAAAGCGAGGAAAGTTTCATCTTTTCAGATAATTCTTGAAAGTATGCCAACATTACATTCTCCGAAAACGATTTGACATTATTTTTTAACCTCCAATCCATAAACTTTTGGTATGCAATTTCATATCATTCTCGAGATTTTATTGGCAATAAGTTACTCGTAGCAGTTCTGCAATTTGCATTATATTCGTGTTAGGGTTTCGTTGTGCTCACTATCGTTTGACATTTTTATTTACAAATATTTCGTAAAACTTAGCTTAACTTAAGCTTCATTCACATAAAATTAATGCGGTTGCATTGGTACTGCAGAAAAATTATTAAAAAGGGCGCCGTATTCTTGAAATAGTGTTTTCTACATATACAAATAATTCTAGACATTTAATAACTAAATAATCTAGGGTTTAGCAAATAATATGAATGTTAACTCATCCCACCTGCAAATATTCAACGATACTGAAGTAAAACGGCGAGAAATACGGATGACTTTTATAACGTTCAGATAAACTTAACAGTTACACCTGTACTGCAGTTGTATGGCAGAGGCTAATAGCATTTTAGCTTTTACCATTCCTTTTCCAACAATCATACAAGGACCGATCAGAAAACAGCTTTTTTGAAAGTAAACAGAAGAATCATATTTATGCAAGTTTTTAAATTAGATTCTAATTTAGATATTTAGTTTAGAATTGATTTGTTTTTAAAAAATGGATGAATAGGAATTGGTTAAGAAACAGTTACTTTTGCTACTCTTATTCGCAGCGACGTCAATATGTAAAAAAACTATACATGCAAAAAAAATTAAAAGAAGAACTCGCTGATGGTGGGTGCTTCCTATTAACCGCAGAAAGCACATGCAAGGTGATTTCTATAATTTATATAAAGAAATGCGAAATGAGAATGCCGATTATTTTTTCATTACACCCGATTGACAGTGGCAATGTTTGATGACTTGCTGAAATTAGTGGGGCCTCATTTAACCAAACATTCAAATAGACCATCTATTCCTGCAGATTGTAGGCTTTTAATTAGATAGGGACGTAGTTGACAAAAACATAAACATAACCTCTTCATCTGAAGGTCAAGAATCTTGAGTTTTAGCATGTCGCCAACTTACAGCGGAAAAATTCCCCAACTTCTTAAGTCTACAGTAATTTTATGTAAACAGAGTAAATAATATTTAACACCATACAATTACAATACAACAGTACAATTGCAGTGCCATTGCACTAACGTTTATCTGAACATTACTTTAGATATGCATCAACAATATTGTTCAACGAATAATAACACTGTTTGAGTTAAATAGGCGCATTTGTTTTTTCTTTGTCAACTTGTCAGCAATCACAGCCGTATCTGTAATATGTATTTGTCGTACTCCGTGCGTTTTATTTACTGCCCGTAATATTCAATTTATATAGATGGTTGGTAGTGCGTTTCTTACTATTTACAGTATTGATCGTAGGTAAAACAATTTTACATAAAAACACCAGAGACAAAAGTCTCTGACCTTTCGGAAAATCTTATATTTGTTGCAGCTTTTCAGAATATAAGATACTCTATTTTATTCATATTCACATTATTTATCTGCTTCCTAAAGCTGACTAGATCCTGAAAATTTCATTATTTTCTTTTTCTAACTAAGAATTATGTCACAAAAACTATTTTTGCAGTTGCATCTTTTATGGTCTATTACCGCAGAACGGTGCGTTTAGTAATATATTTTATGTACAATTACCACCCAAAGTTTGTAACATACTTTCCGGAACAACCTGTATAACTTTTAGGCCATCATATCGAACGAATCCCTATGTAATAGTCTATTAAATAAGTATCTTATACCTTAGTAACCAAACTCGATTTAGTTAAAGCGCAGTCATACTTGATAAATATTGCAATTTAACCAAACATACAAACAACCTATACAGGGTGATTCAGGTTTAATCTTGATAACTTCAGGATGAGGATAATTCTCATCCAACCACTGCCGTACTTGCCTTCCGTAATGTGCAGGGGCACCATCCAACTGCATCCACTTTCCTTGGCGTAAATTTAAGGGGACATCGTCAAGCACGTCGGGGAGACAGTTTTGCAGAATCTCATGAAATAAATTCCCGTTTAAATGAGGAGGCAAAATATGCGGCCCACAGAGGTTATTACTTAAAACACCTATCCACACATTTACACTAAATTGTTGCTGAAATGAAGATTGTCTGACACATCGAGGATTGAGTTCACTCCAAACGTGAATGTTGTGGTACTTCACAATTCCAGCTTTTGTGAAATTAGATTCGTCGGTCCATAAAACCTTATGCAGAAATTGTGGATTAATTTCTGTTGAATCTAAAACCCATCTACAAAAATTTAAACGTTTTTCAGCATCTGCTGGCAACAAACCTTGAACTGGTTGGAGATGGGAAGCCCTTCGATGATCTTGTTTGAGTGCTCTCAGTACTTTTGATTGAGATAAATGGTTGCCGAGCTGCTCGGCGTGTGCTTAAAGTTCTATCGATATCAAAAAGATTAAGAACTCGCTGATTATTTGTTGGCGGTACGATTATGATCATTGTAGCGGCGCAAACCATATTCCGAAAATCGACGATATACATCTACAAAAACTTGTGCATTTGGAATTCTTCTATTAGGGAAGCGTGTTCGGTACTCTCCTCGAACTGACGCGTTGGAATTTCCGTCACAGAAACCATAAACATAATGTATATCGGCATATTCAGCATTTGTAAACGTTCTTGGCATTTTTTCTTAGCACTAAAAATGCTCTTTAAATAATACTTTTGATAATGATTTTCACAAACGTCAGTTTACACAAATCACTGAGTTTTGTTTTCATGGATTGCTATAACGTTAAATGAAATTTACGCGGCTGATGCGCTACACTGTCACCAATTTCTTTGAATATCTCAGAAACAAGACCAAACGTCGAATTATTAATCAGGTCAAAGTGATGTGTAGATGTTTTATTGAAATTAATTATTTTTTTTATAGTTTTGAAATAAAGTAAGAGGGCATACAAAATACACTTCTACGAGGGGTAGGTAGTTCAAACTTAAGAAGCTTATGTAAGATCATAAAGAGTGTTTGTGTTTCGAATTTCACTTAAATCGGATAAGTGGTTCAAAAGTTATGAGAGAAAAACGAGGAAAAATTCCTACTTCAACGCCCTCTATTTAGGAAACGATGCGTTTTAGGAAATAAGTTTATATCACGAATGAACATTATTTTAAACTGTTCTATCGATTCCTGAAGTTATCAAGATTAAACCTGAATCAGCCTGCATATAAAGTTGCACACTGGCCTTCATATTGAGTCAAAATATTTCTAAAAAAAATGATTCTCTGAATTACTTTAACTTGGAATAACCAAATGTACAAGATTTAGGTTTATTATTGGTCTTCTTTGACTATGAGTTCAAGTAAATTGAAGTACTACAAGCTGTTCATTGGGGTTGAATCATCCTTAAAATTATACTAAACCTTTCTTCATTGATAGAATTCAAACAGAATGATGATACCTCGCGCAGAATTTAACTTAAAACTCATTTTACTCTTGTTAAATTTAAAAAAAAACTAAAAAAAGGTTTTCAAGAAAATATGCATAAATTAAAACAAGATTTTAATAGTGTTTATTAGAAGAAATCATAAAGTCAGTAGTAGGCTTTGTCTTTTAAATTTTGGTAGTTAATAAAAGTAATTTATTTCTGCTACTATTTGTTGTTGAAAATGGCTGGTAAATTTACATTCAGCATTCAACAAGTTGATATGTTACTTGTGAAAATATATCGTACAAGATTTACAAATCGAGAGATTCCCCATTTTTTAATGTTGAACGAAGGGTTCAAGAGACAGGAATTTTTTTTAATAATATCCCGTCCCACTGTAATGAGGGGGCAAGATGAAGAAAATATTTCCCAAAAAGTTGAAGACAAACCGCAAATTAGTACTAAAAGTCTATCTCGAGACACTGCATTATCAAGAACTTTTGTACACCGAATTCTTAAAGGTAATCTACTACATCCATATCAAAAAGTGCACAAGAGCTATTGCCTCAAGATTTGGATCGACGGGTGACCTTTCGGGATCTTGTATCAGGGTCTTAATTTTCACAAGAAAATTCTTTTCTGGCGGATTTGGCTTGTTTCAGTCGTAGAGGAATTACAAATGTTTACAACTTTCATGAATATTCCGATGTATATGCAATAACTAGACATTTTCAACGGGAGTTTAAGATAAATGTTTGGGCCGGTATTATTGATTGTTATTTGATTGAACCAGTTATTTTGCCAAAGCGATTAAATGGTGAAAGTTATTTGGAATTTCTGCAAAATACTCTCCCTAGTTCAATCAAATATTTACCGTTGCAACTTAGACTAGGGTTTTGGTTTATGCATGATGGGGTCCGCTTCAGTTTAGTTCTACTGTTAGAAACTATTTCAATTTTATGTTTCCAAATAAATGGTTAGGGTGAAGAAACAACTGTCCTCAAAATTGATCACTACGATCAAGATGTGGGATTATTTTCTTTGGGGAACATTGAAGGATTTTGTTTATTCCTCGTTAATTGAATTCCTATTAAAAATAAATGTAACGTTATAAGCAACGATTTTTATTTATTAGACAGAATAGATTTCAATTTTTAGCGAAGAGTAAATTTATGTTTTAAACGAATGCATAAGAAAATGGTGCCCATTTTGAACAACTTTTTTAGTGATAATTTTATTTATTTTTTATTTTATTTTATAGCATTATTAATGTCAAATTTTAAAGACAAAGGGATATTATCATTATTTTTAAATTCGATCAATAGAAACAAAATTTGGTATAATTTTAGGGCTAACTCACCCTCAATGAACTCGTAGTGTTACAATTTACTTGAACTTATGGTCAAAGACCAATAATAAAGTTGAAGTAAGAAAAAAAGAACGGGCGTATAAAAATTGTAAAAAATATAAATTGTTTGTTAATAGGATGGAAAATAATATTACTGAAAACCCATCTACTTTCTGGTTATTTATTAGGAATAAGAAAGGAAACAGTCGAATACCGGGAATTATGCATGACGAGATTTTTTCTTATACTAATTCTCAAGAGACTGTACATGGTTTTGGTAAATACTTTTCTAGTGTATATAATGTTTCGAACATACGTAATTATAATCAGTCGGATTTTAACAACTATATTCTACCTTGTATTTCCTTAAGTAAAATAACGGATGAGGATATGTTGTTAGCGACTAAAAAGCTACAAAACAAATTAATAGTGGGTTCCGATCAGATTCCGAGCTTTTTAGTTAAGGATTGCAAAAACTCATTGCTTCCACCATTATTGCATTTATTTAATTTGATTGTACAGACTGACACCATTTCAAACGATTCGAAAATTGCTCGAGTTAGTCCTATACTAAAAAAGGGCGATCCATCTCTTATAAAAAATTATAGGCCAGTATCTGTTTTATGTAATTTTGCTAAGATTTTCGAACTTATTTTGCATGATTTAATATATAACTCCTTAATAAATGTAATATCTGACAACCAGCATGGCTTTATCAAGAAAAAATCGTGTCGTGTATTACAAATCTTGCTTGTTTTACGCAAGATATAGCTGGAGCTATGGATAGGAGAAAGCAAGTTGACGTTATATATACAGACTTCCAGAGGGCAGAAATTGGATGATTATGGCTTTTCTGTAAAATTGTTCTCACTCTTTAAGTCCTTTTTAATCGTAAGCAATATGTAGAGCATGAGGGTTTTAGATCTAACTACTTTTCCCCCACTTCTGGAGTACCTCAAGGTTCTAACCTGGGTCCGCTATTGTTTGTTCTTTTTATTAATGATGTAACACATGTAGTTCGTAGCTCTAAACTGCTTTACGCGGATGACTTAAATATATATCGTATTATTGATAATTTAGATGATTCATCCCTACTTCAGGAAGATCTTGAGAGTGGTCTTCAGAAAATTGCATGAAATTAAATGCGGAGAAGTGTTTTATCATTTTCAAAAAAACATGATGTAATTAGATGTTCTTATAGAATAGATACTTTTGAGTTGACCAGATGTAATGAAATAAAGAATCTAGGTGTGGTATTTGATTCGGAACTTTCTTTTGTTACTCACATTGAAAAAACTGTTGCCTCTGCCAATAGAATGATGGGATTTGTTATGAGGAATGGAAGAATTTTTGGGAGCATTGATGCACTTTCAACACTTTTTATTGCTTGTGTGCGCTCAGTTTTGGAATACGGTGCTTTAATTTGGTGTCCTATTTATGCTAATCACATATGTCTCATTGAACGTATCCAGAGAAAATTTTTAAAATTTGTTAGGTTTAAAAGGACAGGTGTATACCCAGAGAGGGGTATAGAGTATTTAACTTTGTTGAATGAATGTCAGTTCAATTCCTTGCATAGTAGATGAAAACTTTTATCTGTATCATTCCTTTATAACCTATTAAATAAATATGTAATCTGTCCACGTTTTCATGATAATGTGAGGTTCCGGGTTCCTAGATTGGGTTTAAGAAATTCTTTACCGTTTCATACATATTTGGCAAGAACAAATATTCTGCAAACGTCACCGGTTCTTAGTGCTTGCAATAATTTTAATAATTACTGCTCATCCTGTGATATCCATATTAGTTCTTTAAGAGAAATTCATGAAAAGATATTGGAACACATTAGTGGTAATTGATTGATGTTCTACCATAACTTATATTCTTATCACTGCGTAGAGCGTTGTTTTTATTTTATTATTTTGTTACATATTTGTATTTTAGATGTGAACTGAATATTATTGTTTATATTGTAACAACATTTCCTGTTATTGGGTTTTACTTGTTGGAAATAAAAATCTATCTATCTATCTAGTAATTCAGAAGTACCTATTATTTTCTTCGAAATATTTGCTTCCACTTTGAAAGCAGCTTTTTATATAAGTATGTTTGGTTAAACTGCAATATTTTGGGACCCCCTACATGCATCTGTTCTGTGTCGGTTCATATGCGGAACAGCCTGTATACACATTTTACAATATAGCGTCAGAACCAAAATATTTTTAAGTTATTATTTTGTGACACGAACGACAGTTTGTAAATTGAACATTTCAAATTGTTATAACGACAACACCAGACTAACGTCAACGCTGATAACAGCGAACAGTTTATAAATCCAATTGTAAGCAACAGTGAACTGACATTTTATAAATTATTATGAGAAAACAAATATTAAAAATAATTCGACGGTCAAACAATTTTAGACGCATCCACATCCATTCAATAAAATAATGTAACCGACTCGAGACATTTATCAAAACCCAAACAGTATCTGATACACCAAAGACTGCGGTGCCACTACAATTCCACTTTTCATCTCGGATCTCGGACAATTTGTAATCTTTACAAACTATTCCTGTTTGACACTATGTACTGTGTCAAATACGCGTCAACTTAAATTCCCTTAGTAATGCATATGTTTACGGAGTGACGTTTAAGCGCCGTTATTCATCAGATTTTTTTACCAGCAACTGCCACATAGTAAATCCTCTCTGCGGGCTGTCAAGATTCGGCGCTATCTTCCATGTCCATCTCCATTGTGTCGTACCAATAACATGTAGTAAATTGAAAAGATTATAAAATCAATTGCCTCTCGCTCCGTACCACCTTAAAGTGACAGTGTGACAGTTGCGCCCGTGAACGGTTCGTCGAGGTCGGAGCGGTGGTATTTATTGGTGGTAAAAGGCTCTGCTGAGTGGACCATAGGAGGTCGGGTCAAAAATCCCACTGCTCCTACATTGCGACATTTTATGTTCTATTGCCTTATTTAGGTTAGGTAATCTTGGCGCCACGAGGGAAATGTATGCTAAAAGTTTCCTGGAAAATTTTCGAAACCATAAATTTAAATGACACTATGATGGTACAAGGCAAGAGTACAGCTGAGTACGATATAATCATACGAAGTGTTCTATGGAGAATTATCGAAAAATACTATTTGTATACAAATGGATGACAAATAGATATGAATATAATTTATAAGTGATGAATAATTAATTAATTAATTTAACATTTCAAGCTCGGCCCAACTTTCGTTAAAGGAAAATCAGTTACAAAAGAAATTGTTCTATAGGAAGGTTCTACACAAGATTACTAGTATGTAACCAATTTTCTTTTTCCTCGAATTTTTCTTATATTATGTTTTAACTGAAAATTGCCTCTTTTTTAAATTGGTTTATATTACATGCTGCTCTAGAAATACAAAATTAATAAAATTGCGGCTATGATTTGATGTAAAAATGTAAAAATTTACGAAAAATTTCCATTTTCCTTCGACTTTAGAATAAGGGAAATCTGTTATAGAAATGATAATTAGATAATTTGATTTGACTACTAATTTGCGCTTTAATGATATATAATTTTATTTGCGGAAATTTTTTTTAAGGAAAATATTGAGGAAAATCATTTACATAATCATGTTTTTTAGGGTTTTGTGAATAATCGACGGTTAATTAGTATTAGTATTAATGTTTTTTGAGTTTTGTGAATAAACGAATGTTATTCAAGTTATAAAAAATAAGTGGATTTGTAGCATTTTTTAAAAATTAAGCGCGTCCAGTCGAGGTCGAGCGCGACCGGGCGCGCTCGCTTTGCTCGCGTATATTAATTATATCCACATGGATGTTTGTTATATAAATATAAATGTTAAATAAAAATCATGTGACTTTGTAAGAATTATGTATGTATTTAAAAGTTAAGGTATCTTTTGTGGAAATATTATGGCGGATAATGATTTTTATGTTGAAACTATTTATTTGAAAAATCTCCATATTCTAATTTTATATAATTAATGAGTTCATCCATCGGATCTAAACTGTTTTTCTTACAATGGCGTTTCCACAAGTACTCCCAGAGTCGGTCTGCAAATTCGTCCCGTGGAATATGTTGACCTTTTTAAATTTTTTTGCAGTCGACTACGACGACTCGATCCGTTGGATACGAGCACCGTCTTCAGCAACGAATATAACACTATGGTTAACAGTCTAATGTCATATTTAGTGAATCTCTCATACGATTTCCACATGTCGGAATGGATAATAGACCCTTTCTTGTTCCAAAAGGAGAATTAACGTGCCTGCATCCCTTCTTTTATTTTCGGGACAAATTACCATTCTTAAGTCTTCTGAGTTATCGGCAATCATTCCGAATACCCAGGGACCTTCAACTACACTTCCTCTGTTATATTTTCATTTACCAAATTTGGATTTTTGTGTTCAGAAATACGTTTAGAATTCAAAAATAAAAATTTTTCCGCTTTTCAACATTTTTTCCATATAGGTAATGAAAATGATGCAGTTTCGCGGAAAAACTTTGGCGTTTCTGTGTTAAGAAACATGTCTATAATTCACAGCAAAAAATATTTTTATGTAACTGATTTCCCTTTTTCTAAAGTCCACAAAATTTCCTTTATAATGGAAATGACGCATTTCCGAGGGAAAATGTTAATGTTTCTGTGTTCAGAGAGGCCTCTGAATGCTATTTGTTAATTTTTTTTTTTTTCATAGCTGATTTCCCTTAAACGAAACATGACCCTCAAGCTCTTCTGATTAGTCCTAATGACATCATACTAGATATGAGAAAGACAATTTTCTAAATTTAATTATACAGGGTGTTCGGAAATTATGCGTCAAGACTTCAGGAAGTGTTTCCTCACAAGAAATTAGGGTCACAAAGTCCTATAACAATTTTTCGAAAACTCAATATTAACGGAGATACAGAGTGTCAAATGATTTTTTTTAGTTTATCTTAGATAACTTTTTTATTTATGATTTGATTTTTTTTAAAGCTTTCCTATGTATTACTAGTGCCCCTGTAGATTTATGTTCCAAATATGATGATAATACTTCAGTGCCAAAGGGCCTAATCTGACCTTAATCTTTGATCTATGGCCCACAACTTTTTTGTTTTCACCGCTCTATAAATTTGAATAGCACCTTATTAAAGAGTATCAAAAATTATTTAAAAAAGTATCCCTTGTTCGATACAATAAAATGAACCGTTTCTGAGAAAAACACCTTCAAACAGTTTCATGCGTTAACACTGTTTTATTTTTAAGATTTACAAAGAATACTTTGGAAACAATAACTTAATGTTGCCTTAGCTACTTTTGACAGATAATATTTATGTGAATTATTCTTGTGATTATTTGTGTGTAATAAGTATCGTGATTAAAACTAATAAATTGAATAATAATAATAATAACAATAATAATTATAATAAATATTCGAATGAGGAGCTGCGGGACATGCATTATTATTATGGCTTAGCTGCGTGAAATGCATCAAGAGCAAAACATTTGTATCGAGATGCATTTCCAAATAGAAAAATTCCACGACCGCAGTTGTTCAGTACTGTCTATCAGAGATTAGGTGAGTTTGGATCTTTTAAGACTAGGCGATTTGATGTCGGTCGCCCACGACGACGAACTCCTGGGACTGAAGTTTGTGTTTTGGTTGATAATAATCCTGATATAAGCGTCAGGTTAATTGCATCGCAGGAAAATGTTCCCAAAAGCTCAATCCATGAAATTTTGCAGGAACAATTCCTGCATCCATTCCACTATCAAAAGGTCCAGGCCCTACTCCCTAGAGATCCGATTGCACGATTGAATTTTTGCAGGACAATTATAAATCTCCATGATGGCTATAGAAATTTCATGGGTGAAGCTGGATTCGAGCATGATGGTGTAATAAATCTACATAATAAACATTATTGGTGTGACGAGAATCCTTATTTAGTGGTAGAACGTGGGTTCCAGAATAAATTTTCTGTGAATGTATGGACTGGCATCGTGGGAGATCATTTAGTTATACCATATTTCTTTCCATCTGCCAGTTTTGTTGGAAAACGTTCTCTTTGGAGTGCGACGTGCAATATGACTACTGCATGACGGTGGACCGCCTCAATACAGTTTAGCGGTGAGGGAGCACCTCAATGAAATTGTTCCTAAGAGATGGACAGGGCGCGGTGGATTCATAGAATGGGCTGCCAGATCGCTCGACTTAAACCCGATCGACTTTTTCCTTTGGGGCTATGTTAAGTCACTGGTATACAGAAGGCCTGTGAATAACGTGGAAGAGCTGAGACAACGAATTATTGACAGTTTCGTAATAATAAGAGCAAAAGAGGGTATATTCTTCAGGGTTCGTCGCAACTTTCTGAGAAGAATGAATTTATGTGTCGAAATGGAAGGACAACATTTCGAGAACTTATTATAAGAGCATAGACTAAATAAAAATGTTACTTAATAATGTAGTTAGTGAATAAATTTTGTATTGATGAGCTGAAACTGTGAATATCAGTTTAAAACAGCGTTAAAGCATGGAAATGTTTGAAGCCGTTTTTCTCAGGAACGGTTCATTTTATTGTATCGCAACAAGAGACACTTTTTTAAATAATTTTTGAGTAGTCTTTAACATGATGCTCAAATTTATAAAGCGGTGAAAATAAAAAAGTTGTGGGCCATAGATCGAAGATTAAGGTCAAGTTAGACTCTTTGGCACTGGAGTATTTGCATCATATTTGGAACATAAATCTAAAAGGGCACTAGTAATACAAAGGAAAGATTTGGAAAAAATCAAATCACAAATAAAAAAATTATCTAAAAAAAACTAAAATTTCTTTTGACACCCTGTATCTCCGTTAATAATGAATTTTCGAAAAAAATTTATAGGACATTGTGACCCTAATTTCTTGTGAGGAATCACCTCCTGAAGTCTTGGCGCATAATTTATGGACACGCTATATACCTACCCATTTGGTACCTATTTTAGTTCAAATTCGCACTTTAAATAGTTCTATTAAAACATTTTGCTAGTAACAATAAATGAATCCAAGACTAAAATACAGCGCATAGTTAATACAATTGATGATGACAAGTCACCTTAATGAATTAAATTTGAAGTTACAAGAAAAACAGCAGAATATTGCCGACTATATACTATATAGTCACATAAGAGGATTTTAAAAATAGAATTAAGCTATTCCAGTCTTCACTAGAAAAACATTTTTTCCAAGCTGTAAAGAGACTTTGAAAAAATGAAGGATTTTGAGAAAGCCACTTACTATTTCTGCTGAGAATGCAAGCAGAGCAGAACTTCAACTGGAGCTGTGATTTGCAGTCAGATCATTTTTACTCGGGAAGAAGTGAAATAGGATTGAAAATTTTTAAGTTACACCCTGGAGAAAGTTACCCCAACTGGTGAAACTGAGACCTTATGATGAGCTCAATGCTGGGAAGTACGTATTTTCGCAAAAGCAGTTTATCCAACATGAAATTTACAAAGTTAAAATATAGGTACTACAATTGTGTCAACTATACAAGTTTTCTACAGGGTGTATTGTTGGCAAGTCATTTAGATTAAGAAAAAAATCCTATTTTTACCGGAATTGTACACGCCAACTGCATTATCACGCTTCGGACAATTCTTTTTTTTTAAACTAGTAATATTTGAACTGAGATAAATTAAGTATCTTTTTCGGCGAAAGGTACAAAGTAAAAATTTACAATTCACAATCTTTCAATAGCGAAACAAAAGTTAATAAAAAAATGATTCAATCCTGGATTTATTTTCTTTGTGCATAATTATTTTACTAAACATGGAATTTTATTAATAGTTTACCAGCGGTATAAAAATGATGAAAATATACGAAAAAGTAAAAAAGATAAACTGAATCGAATTTTGCTAATTGTTTCATAATATTTTAAACTTCTCTGGTCGCTTGTGTAGTTGTCACGTATACAAACCTTGTGCGGATTATTTAGCATGTGAATTTATTTGTCACAAATTGCTTTCCCTATTGGTCTACATGCATTCCTGTCGTCATTTGTTTTCCACGAAATTTATGGCCTAATTATAAATCGTTGTCTGTATTTGCGATGTGTAATTTACGACCTTATTTTCCCACAACCGCAGATATTTTATAGTTGCAACGGGCTCTATAGGAAATGTAGGTGTCCGGTCGGACGGAGTGTGTGTGTGTACACTCCACAACAATAACCACTAATGTGTCCTAATTGATATGCCTCAAGTAGTCATTAAATTTTGAAGAAGCCGTTCAACAATGGCTTGAGGCAGCCACTTGTATCCAGGCACGTGCTCTTTGTTCTTATGACAATTGTAAGGTACACGGGCCTTACATCAGAGCATGCCTTGAATACGCCACTCGTGATAATCAGAGGACCGAAGTTATGACCCCACTCAATTATGTATCGTAATAATGAAATTGTTCGATCAAATGAAACATTTTAAACCCATGATTCCCACAGCTACACAGTTACATATCATATCTTGACCATAAAAGTCTGTAATGGTTATAGAGATCATTTATTTTGTTTCAATAGGTTTCCGTTATGATACATCATTAAATGCATTTTTGTATTGCTGCTATTAAGAGTGATATTTTAATGATTGTTTACAAGGTTTAACAGAGCATATGATGAAAAATACTATTAATAATAATAGATATTTTATTACAACAAATAAATCACGTATAAATGGTGGTTATAAGCGAAAAAACGTATTGTCTATACAAAATAATAGCTATTTATGATATACGTGTTAAAAGTAAGATTTTATTTTGTGAGTGAAGATCACGAACAAAATAAAATCACTTTTAACACGTATATCATACACTATTTTTTTTACAAAACAATCGGAAGAACTTTAAACTCAATAAAACCAATATTTTCGTAGCAACCAGTGCTGTTGTTAGTTAGGTAAAAAAACGCAAAAATATTGACAGCATTTTCTAGTAATATTATAAGTATAATGAATAATCTCGATAATGAGCGTAACGAATCCATCCCTGCTGAAATCGAAGAAGCCGCCAGTCGAGCAACATTGGAATTATTACCGGCGAAATCAAAGGAACAGTACGAAATCGCTTATAGACGCTTTTCGGAATGATGCAACATTAAAAAGGTCCCTGGGAAATGTAACGAAAGTGTTTTACTGGCATATTTTGAGGAAAAAGCCAAGATATGGAAATCGTCAACGCTGTGGTCAAATTATTCCATGATCAAAACTATGTTAAAAATAAAGCAAGATCAAGATATAAGCAAACATTATAAACTTATTGCTTTTTTAAAACGGAAGGGTGAAGGATATCAAGCAAAAAAGTCAAAAGTTTTGACGAAGACGCATATCGACAAATTTCTCACAGAAGCAGAAGACGAAAAGTATCTGATGATGAAAGTCGCAGCAATAGTGGGTGTCTTCGGGGCGTGTCGCCGGGAGGAATTGTGTCAGATGACCATCGACAATATTGAATATTTGGACACTTCGGTTGTTGTGACCATACCAGATACTAAAACGAAAGTGCCTCGGACTTTCAGTGTTGTTGGTGAATTCTATTTAAACTTTTTTAGAAAGTATATGGCACTCCGGCCACCCAACGCTGACCATAGACGACTTTTTCTTAAATATATGAAGAATAAATGTGTGAAGAATCCAGTCGGAATTAACATGTTTGGTAAAATGCCTGCCGACATTGCAGAGGTCTTGAATCTACCAAATCCTCAACTCTACACCGGACACTATTTTCGTCGTTCATCGGCGACATTGTTAGCAGATTCTGGTGCAAATCTTACTACCATCAAGAAACATGGAGGATGGAAATCTTCGACGGTAGCTGAAGACTACATTGAAAATTCACTGTAACAGAAGAAGGAAATTGCGTGCCAAATACTTCCAACTGCTGCAACTACTAGCAAGACCACCAGTACTACCAGTAGTATTTCTACAGAAAATAGATGTGTCACACATGTTGACAGTAAAACCAACTTAAATATGATGACTCCGCAGGGAATTACAATTTCAAATTGTTCTAATTTTACTGTAAATGTTAATAGTAATAACTAGTTAAAATGTTGGTTTGTACTTATTTAAAATAAAAAGTTGTTCATGTGTTTGTTAAAACTCTTTATTAATTTTCAAAATAAAATTTAAATAAACTTTGATTTACTTTCAACACTAGTGTTAAAAGTAACTTACTTTTAACACGCGTGTCAAAAAATGACATTTTTAACATCAAAAATGACAATAAAAAAGCCCACTTTTAACAGTTTTGTAGAAAAACATATTTATTTTAAATAAATCATATACAGGTCAACTATGACTAAATACAAATATTTTAACAACGTGTTCAGGGAAGCCTAAAAGACAATAGAAAATTTATTTCGAAATATTAGCTCAATTTTTTAAAAATGGGGCAAAACCCTCTTTTCCCGTGGAAAATCGGTGCCAATGATAACCGTCGTTCGAGATGGCTTAGAAATGTCAACTACATACATGTCAATTTTAAAGCGTTGTCAAATGTAGGAACGACGAACATATAGGTACATTTTATTAATAACAATTTTTATTAATAATAGTGTAAGCACCTGATAGATAACAGTTAATCAGGTTAGCTGCAGTATTTTGCATTCGCTCTTCGGTCCTTCGTTACACACTGCCAAAACTACACTTTCAGTATTTTTACTCATTACAGGTCCCTCAGAATTATCCACTAACAGAGTACACAAACTATGTAAAGCAAAATGCCCTTGTTGTGCTCAGAAAACTGAAATTTAATGTAATGAATACCTACTAATACAATGCATCCACGCCAGTCCAGTACTTGTGTAAAATCTAAAATCGTGCACGATTGCTTAACTCCGCTGGAATTACCCTTGATTCTAGAAAAAACAAACAGCACATATCATAGAGTGAACCATGATATAGGGAAATATCTGTACAGGACATCCATTCCTTTATTTAATTACCATAAAACGTTTAAAACTAAAAATTAGTCACTTCACTAGTACTGAACAAGGTTTCGATTGACAATTTGACACTTTGAATTGCTAGTTGATGATACTCTCCAAACATCAAAGAGCACTGATCAAAGCTTAGAAGGAGTATTCTAAGAAAACATAAAACTGTAAACATCTCAGGATGTTATATTTTAAAATAGTACTGATTATTTTATGCAAACATCGTCGATTATTGTTAATATTCTTGCTATTATTATTAACAGAATTTAATTTCCCAGCAACACAAGAAGTTAAAAAATGTATCGGTGTGTAGTACATTTTGCACTAGTGGCCTACAAATGGCAGACTGCATCAGCACAATTTATTGACTGTGGCATCAGATTCAGAGACCTTAGAAATCTATGATCAGATTCTGTCAAAAATAAGATGATGTATACGGTAATTAGTTTGAATTAATTTTTTCGTACTTGCCTTCGCAAATTTAATTTTTCGCGCATTTTTTTTGTAATTTATGGGGAGTGGACTAGTGCATATTATCGTGTGGCAGCGTAATACCAAAGACGTTTTCACGTTTTCCGAGTAGACAAAATATTATGCCGAATTCTCTTTGAATCACAATGAACAACTGCTATAATGCTTTGGCGGCAAACGTGTGGCACTGTGGCAGTATTTTTATGTACATACGGTTGAGAAGAGAGATCTTCAAAAAACGAGAGGAAGCACGTACAAAAACCATTGCAACGATAAGTTTTAAAGTAAGAAAACATTCTGAAATCTCACCAAATATCAATCCTGGGAATAACTATCAGTAAAGTAGGTGCTACCTCCCTGTGCTACCATATCTTGTTTTTCATTAAATCATTAAATAATTATCTACACTTTGCAAATAATACCCTAACCTCGAGACTGTCCGAAGGTCAAAGTCGGCAGATAATAAACGTTTAACTTTATAAATAAGTGGAAATTGTTTGATGGACAATTCCGTTAATTATTATTTTTCTCTATCCCATTTTAAAATATTTATACTTCATTATAATTAACCCTGTATATGGCTGTTAGATTAGCTAATATTCACACAACGTTGGGAAATAAAATTTATAGCATATTTTTAAACAATTAAAACTTGCCATAAATTTATCTAAGACAGAAACAGTGATCTTTAGCCTTCACAATCTGAAGAATACAGGCAATCCAGAAATTATCAAATTTCTAGGCGTTTATTTGGATCCTAACTTGGAATTAACATACTACTTACTTATCTTTGCAAGAAAATATCAAGGGGCTCTATATACATTAAAAACTGCGTATCACTGTTTATTACATTCAATTATTTCATATGCTATTCTTCTTTGGGGTCATACTCCTTCTAGTGCCCATGTTTTTTCTCTACAAAGGAAAGCAATACGGATTATTTCAGGGTTGGGATACAGATGACTGTAGAACGTCTAATTTAAATATTCTTACTGCTCCTTCTACTTACATATTCCAGTGTCTCCTTTTTATAAAAAACAACATGTACAATTTCCACAGAAGAAGTCATTATCACCAGTATGATATTAGAAATAAAAATGGCATTAATTGTAGTCACTTTCGACTTCTGAAAACTAGAACAGGGTCTAATTATATGAGAACTCAGTTTTTTAATAAACTGCCTCCAAATATAAGAACTCTATTTGAAATGTTTTATTAACGTTGTCTTATATGGTTTTATCATTTTCTTCGTAGTGTGTAGTATTTTATTAATTTTTATCAATTTTGTATCATTAATTTACTTTATGCTACATCATAGTTTTTAAACTGTACTGTTCTGTTTTCTATAGAATTTGTTTCCATTTTCTCTTGTTTCATGTGTGTTAACAGTTTGTTGAATGTTAGACGAATGTTAAAAAAATAATAATAATTTGGAAAGAAAATTTGAAACACCACTGCAATGTTCTATACAGGGTGTCCCTGAAATGCATGTACCATCAAGTTTATTGAAAAATTTAAATCGGTTATAAAACAGAAACACGTTGAACTATTAAAATAAAATTTGGTATATGAAAATATATCGGTAAAAGGTTTTTTCGGCATAGTTAATGTTAACTACCGATTTTCACAAATGCCTTAAACTGGATACCTCAGTTAAAAAAATATTCATGTTTTTTTTATCATTTCAATTTCATCAGTCGACACACTCTTTATATAGCTACAAAAATAATATTAATTACATAAAATATATTTTTAAATTAGCTTCTGTTATAATGTTTAGGTTAGTCTGTAAATGATACTGCAGGAAATAACTACTCTGCGGACTAATGCCCCGACCGGCATTGGATTACTCCTGCAGTATCTGTGTGAACAGCCAAGAACCCTTGTCGGACGCACCACTAGACATAGACCGGTTTCGGGCTTGTTAGCCCTCATTAGTATGCCATAGGTGAGATGACCGACAATTGAACTGGCTATTCCTTCATACGTATGTTCCATATAAACTGAGTACAGGTGAGATATAAGTGGTCTGCTTACTTCCTGCTCGGCCTAAGCGGCTCGACTTACAGGAAGCGACCTACATTTCAGCAGGTACCTAACGCAGACCTCTCGCCCTGAGCGACGAGCCATAAAATCTGTAAATCCGACAAGGGTTCTTGGCTGTTCACACAGATACTGCAGGAGTAATTCAATGCCGATCGGGGCATTAATCCGCGGAGTAGTTGTTTCCTGCAGTATCATTTACAGATTTAATGGCTCGTCGCCCAGGGCGAGAGGTCTGCGTTAAGTACCTGCTGCAATGTAGGTCGCTTCCTGTAGGTCGAGCCGCTTAGGCCGAGCAGGAAGTAAGCAGACCACTTATATCTCACAATGTTTAGGTTAAACAAAATTAGAACTGACTGATGAACTCTTTGGTATATACATTTTTTTAACAAGTGCATATTGTTCATTATTCAAATTTTGATATTCAGTTGTATATGTGAAATAATGTTAGTTCTTGAAAAAGTTTTCTCTATGCATATATTCAATTGTAGTTATAAAAATAAGTAGAAGGTAAGAAAATTTAAATTATCTAGTTTAGTAAAATCACAGCTAAATGTTTTAAATTTCAACATAAAAAGTAATGTATAAATCAATACAAATTATAGTGTCGGAAATTTACGATGAAATTTAACATAATAGTTGTAATTACATAAAATAATATGGAATTTTATTTTATGTTTATTTATGTAATATTATCGTACAGTATTTCATTTACAAAGTTATTGTATTAATTTTACATAGGTAACTTTACTTTACTGGTCAAATAAAGTTGGCAATTCGGTTAGTTTATCAAATTTGGTCTAACTAAAATGACAACAATCATTTTGGTTACATAAAATAGACCAACCATTTTTTGGATAGTATATCGGACTAGCCAACTTTTTCCCTCATTAATTTCATAAACATGTTTTGGAAGTTTCCTTCCAACTGCCAAAATAGAAAATCATGAATCAATAAACAGGCTAAAAATGACGTTAACCAATAAATTGAATTCTGCGAGTATATGATGGGCCAAAATAATCGAAATAACAACTTCATTGCTAACGTTTTATTTATCCGTTATTGATCTCAGAAAAATCCACACTGAATGCAAGAGTACCATACGCAACGACAACAAAAACAATTGTTACTCCACATTCTTTTGAAGAAAATTTGACAGGAGCATTGTATCTGAGTTTTTAAACAGAACCTTTCCAAGTCGGTGGTTAGGAAGAAGGGGACCACTGGTATAACCCGCTAGATCACCGGAAATTAGCCCATTAGACTTTATTTCATGGGGTTATTTAAAATCTAAAGTCTATACTAACAGACCTGGCAATATCCTTGAGTTAAAAGACTGAGTCAGGCAAGAAATGCTGAACATAACACCCGTTGTGCTCCAAATGTCAGAGACGAATGTAATGCCCGGTTAGGCCATTGTCTAGCGGTCTACAGTAAAGTATAACTTTCTATTAAGTTTTTTATAAATATCTTTGGTATTGTTGCACACCCTGTACCAACTTCTGATATAGTTTTGGAATAAGCTCAGCAAGGGAAATCCGGAAATGAAAAAAATGGGGTATTCCATAAAAACCGGTGATGACACGAAGAAGCAAGAAGATGTGAAAACAGTAAGTAAAGAGATGAAAGTAGCAATATAACACAAACAGACCATCCACCACTGTATTTTTTACAATGACAATTTTAGTTAATTTTGGTTCAAATCTGCTTGCCCTCAAACGCCATAGAGGGTGGAAATCAAGTACAGTTGCCGAAAGCTACGTTGATGACTGCTTGAGAAATAAAACGGAAGTTTCGAAAAAGATACTGTCTTCAGTGTCTTCTGCTGCCACAGAACGAGAACAACTCGTCTACTATCGTCTACTGGAATACAACAAGAAAACAACGACCGCACGCTGCAAAACTACACTAAAAACTCGACACCAAAAATATTCTCTATTACCGAAAACAAGGTGCAAAGTAATGCACAGCTGCTTTTCCCAGCGTAACCTTGAAGGAATGTTCAAATATTACCATAAATATTAAATATTAGTTTCTTTTCTTAATACGTTAGCAATTTTCTTAATAAAAACGAGTTAAATTAAAAGTTGTATTTAATTTATTTTGGTAATGCGTTGGCAATTTTAGTAATAAAGACGATTTAAATTAAAATTTGATTTTTGTGGTCTCTGTTTGCAGTCGTATAAAAAGTATCGTAAAAAACTCGTTTGAAAACCTCTTTGCAAACCTTGTTGTTTAATATACTATTTTCTACAAACGTCAACAAATGAAGAGGTTCGCGCATTGATAACAATATGCGCAACAATTGATTTTCCTACGTTACCATGACACCGTGTGCAAAATAGTGTGCGATATAAATATTTCGCAAACTACATGTAAACTATATTAGATTTTTGTATTTTAACCTTTGTGATCCTCAATCAAGCAAAAATCCAAGAAATAATTTATTTCTAAACGTTTAACAATAATGAACAGTTTTTCAAAGTATGACAAAATTTTACACTACTTTATTATATATCTAAAAACTAAAAATTAAACAATTGAAACTATTAACTAAAAACTAAAATTACATATAAAATGTGTCTAATATAGCTTCAACCACAAACAGTGAATTGAAACACCATTAATCAAAAATATAAGCATTTTCATAAATAAATTTTACTAAAGCTCCTTGAGATACCCATATCGATAAATTCACCCAAAAGGTTACAATTGTTACACATAGAATATATTGGAGACCTCGAAGTTAACCGAGAAATACAAAAATATAATTGTGACGTCAATTGAAAACATAATTTTATTATGTAAAAGTTTATATAGAAAAGTTAGACCAAATAATATTCTTCTAATATGAAGAGAAGGGATATGAAACTCACATTGCAAATTTTGCTGACTGTAGCCTTGTTCGGGATATATACCATAATTTTTTAAATAAAGCAGCTTCAAAAACTTGCGTTGAATATTTTCAATTTTATATTTATAAATCTGATAGAATGGTGTCCAGATAATGCTTGCACATTCTAACTGAGACCGAATATATGTATAATAGAGTTTTAAGACAATCCATATTTTTAAAATCTTTACAAAATCTCATAATAAAACCTAAGGAACGAAGGGCAGAAGCTGTGATATTATCGACATGAATATCAAATAACAATTTACTATAAAATGTAACACCTAAATCAAGGATTTGATCACATAGTTGTAGTATAGTGGAGTCAACCGAATACTTATATGTTATTGGATTAGATTTTCTCGAAAATATCATTGTTTTGCATTTTTTACATTTAAAGAAAGTCGGTTCTGCTTGCACCATTCAGCTAAGTAATCAAGATTTTGTTGTAATTCAATACAATCTTGAAAGCTACTGACTTTTCCATATAATTTAAGACATCCGCATAAAAGAGTGAATTAACCGTGAATCATTTATCCAAATCGTTTACAAAAATTATGAAAAATAAAGGGCCTAAAATGGAACCCTGCGGAACTCCAGACGTGGCCATGAATTTAGATGATTTATAACCAATGTACTCTACAAATTGAAATCTATTTTGTAAATAAGAAATAAAAAATGAAATCATATTGTCACTGAATCCTAAGCAGCCTAACTTATGCAAAATGATTTTATGATCGACCTTATCGAAAGCTTTCGTAAAATCTGTGTATACAGCATGAACTTGTTCTTGAGCATCAAGTGCATTTGAGATAAACTGAGTAAAACAGCATAAATTAGTTACCGTTGATCGACCCTTAATAAAACCGTGCTGATTGTTAGATATGTGTGATTGAATTTCATTATATATGAGTGAATGCAGCACTGTTTCAAATACTTTGGCAAAGTTTGATAACACTGTTATAGGTCGATAATTAGAAATTAATTTTAGTAAGTTTGTCACGGCGGCAAGCACCCGAAATTCCCAATATTAAAACGACCTAAATAGAAATCATTGATGATATTTAGTAATTTAAGAAACACATAAAACAATCATTACAAATGTACCTTAACCATCAAATAGATCTCATCATCTGCCTCTCTTATGAACTGATTAACTTTCTCTCGAGTTAATACCTTAGATTTCTTAGGATAATTTCCAACTGACAATTTTTTCAAATATGGAACCAACTTGGTAAATTTCTTAAAATCCACGTTTTCTTTAACAAGTGTTGATTTCAAGATAAATATATTGCCCATAACGTGGATGACTTCACCTTCTAAGATTTTTCTGCAAACTATGCCAACAGCACATTTTCGGATATTTTTCTTGCTTTATTTGCTTCACAACACTCTTTAAATTGCTGATATGCATTTTCATACTGCCGCCTAGATTTTTGCGGTAAAAGATTTGAAATTACCGAATTGCCTGCATCTATTAAATTAAGTGTGGTATTACTTAGTTCATCGTCGCTCAAAATTTTCATTATTTTACAGTTAAAAATATCAGATGCTGGAAAACTGACACTAGAAAAAAGGTCACTTTCAAATAACTATGGTTGTCAATAATTCCCATTTTATTTCTATAGTTACAGTGAATACTTGATTTTGAAGTAGTATATTAAACAACAAGCTTTGAAAACGACTATTGTCAAGTGCAAAGTGTGCAAAAAGGTTTTCACACGAGTTTTTTACGATATTTTTTATGCGACTGCACACAGACACAACAAAAATCAATTTTTAAATCGTTTTTATTACTAAAATTACCAACGCTGGATTTTGTGGGCAGCAGTTCCGAACATATTTCGCTTGCTTTCTGTAAAATCTCTTCAGAATCACACATTTTCACACTCAAACTTCGGGAATTCAACAATTTTTTTAATATCTAATCAACAAAATAAAGGACACGTGACGGTTATGAAACTCAGCCAACTTGAAACATTGCATATTTTGGGTGACAACATCAAACAAAAATCACAATCTGGAGAGGCGTGTGCAAAGATGACATAACCGTGTGCAAAATGTTTACCACACGGCGTGTGCAATATACCGTTTTCAGAACATGTTTTCCGTGTGCAAAACCCCCTTTTGCAAGGCATTCATATAAAAAACATTTTAAGCCAGTTCCACAATATTTTTTTTTATTAAACTAAACATTACTAAACTTATTTCAGAATAATTTTAAGCGAAATACATATTTTGATGTTTATAGAAAAAAATGTTTGCAACACGTACGCGAACTACTTTAGTGAAAAATTCAACTCTCAGTTACCAAAGTAGCATTTCGCGCACTAGATACAAAAATAACTATTAAAATCGGCCTTAGACGTTAACGTAAATGTAAAAATGTTTTGTTCTTTTGCGTCGGCTCTCCCACCACTCAGCTGATTGCAAATGATTCTATCAGATAAATTACATCACTTTAATCATATACCTAAGTTAAATCAGAACGAAAGAAAATTAGTATTTATAACACTTTTAATTAGTATGACTTTAAGGCAATTCAAATTAGAAAGGCTCATTAACACTATTAAAATCTACAAGAGGGCAGGTAAATATTTAGATAAAGGTTTTAAAGATACTGCAACTCTAGAGCTACACAGAACATAAACTTTTAATGGGAGGTTCCTAGGAGGGGCCTATTCAAATGTCATTAATTTTATTACCTAACGTCCACGTAAGTCCTAAAAAACTATTAAATTATGTTTGATATTAATGGTAGTTATACACAAATATTTAGTTACGGGCTATTACAGCGCGCACAGCAACCATTTTTATACGATAAGAGAGCCGTTATTATGATTAAGAATGAGATTATCTCTAATTTGTGTATAATAGTTTATTCGAAAAATTAACTGGAGTTGCTTTTATCAATAAATTATGTTCCCAAGGTTTCATGCCGAGCATTACCTAAGGCTACAGTTAGTGTAAGGGTAAAGACAGAGAGGGAGCAGGTTTTCCGCAGGGGGGGTGAAACTCATGGGAACAGAGTTGTTGGTGGCGCCATCTATGATTTCTGCACATAACTTCCTTCAAACTAGTATAGTTTTACACCACATATTATAGATATTTGTACTAAATTATTTAATTCATCCTAGGAAAGTAACGATGCCATATTTCCCACAATTATTAAGATCTACGACATTTTGAATTTTTTTATTGATGATGAGCTTCAAATAACGTATAATAACATTAAATTAAAAATTTTGTTCAAATACAAAAGCAAACATGTGTTAAGAAACGTAAATTTTATACAATAATTGAAAATAAATAATATGTTTATTTATTTCTACTTTCTACATATAGAAGATATTTTATTCGAAAGTTACATATATAAAATGTATGGAAAGACGAATGAAACATTATTTTTCAAAAAGAATAAATTTCATGTTTGTTATAGTTGAATTTTATGTTAATGTATAATAAAAATGAAAAAAATAAATACATATTTTTGACAGGTACGTATAAATACTTAATTATATAAGTATTTTTTTAAAATTGAGCAGAAATAGGTATTTAATATTGTTGTTTAAAGTCGTAACTAAAATCTTTATAATTAATTTAAAGCAATTCTCTATCACAATCTGACAATAATGCATTTAGTTCGGATTCGGTGGATCGCGGATCAGTCGAATTTTCGAATTAACTTTTATAACTTGTTTGGATGATTTGTATATATATATATATATATTTACTTATAATATTCATTTCATACATTGCATAATATATGTTGTATTAGGTCCGTAACAACAAATTTTTGAATATTAAATTGAAAAAACTGTAGTGATGGAAAGGAAACTAACTGTTGTGTGCCTGACTGTCAAGATAAAATTTGAAGACGGTAAGTTATTTTCATAGTTTTAGATTATTCTATAAATATAACATCATTTTATGTGTTTTTAGTTTTTCACTGCCTACAAGTGTATAGAGGTGAGAAGCATGTGGATGGAATGTATTGGTAGTGATTGGTTATTAACAGTTCCTGAATCAAGAATTAGAAACTACGTAAATTATTATTGTGCTAATCATTATTATGATGTCTGGTTTCATAAAAGTGGAAAACTATACCTAATTTTTGTTTTCGGACAAGATTTTCAATTTTCTCGGTAGGTATATTAAGTCAAATGTGCATAAATTTATAAATGTGGTTGCATCAAATGCCATCACATTAATACCACCACACTTGAGTTTTTTTTTATGTATGAATATATTATGAGTACAAAATGTAAAAACATGTTATTCTGTGTCCCTATAACTATATTAATTTTAACTCGTACATTTGTATTCTAGATACTTTGGCGACTATGTTTTTAAAATAAATTATCTTAATATGTGAAAGCACTGTGGGGCCAATTAGAATTCCTAGTAAACTGTATAATAAGTAGAAGCAGCCAGTTGTATAAAACATCAAAATATCTACCAAACCCTCCAATGACAATTGTGAATTTCCTGAACCATCGCAATATGTGCTGCAGGGTCGTCAAGACGAAAAACTAAATTTGGGTTCAAGTAACGTAAGTATGTAGTAATTATTAAAAAAAAGGATTTCAGGATCTAAATTAGGCTAATTTTAAAATCTATCAATTTGTGCTATTGAAAGTATACTTTCTTAATAAATAAAGCAATTTTAATCATTAAAATTATGTTTTTTTTTTCAGACAGTGTTAGAAGACTTAATTTAAAAAGTTTGGTAATTATTAAGAAAATACAACTTTCTTCAGAGGGCAAGAGGATTCTTTATGAAAGAATAAATAAATTGAAATGTAGGTAATATTCATGAACAGATTATTAGGAAAATGAAACAATTTCAAAAAATGTTCTCCATATAAATTTAAAAATGTAATGTTTGACAAGTAAGTTTATGTATAGTAGCAATTATTTCCGAGCAAGGAGCAACTAAACGGAGGGAGGAAATTATAAAAAAAACTAGAAACAAAGAAAGATATTGGTTGTGTTTATGAAAAAAACATGAAAATTACAAAAACATATGTGACTGTATACTACTTGCACACACAATTTATTGTCAACATAATTTTCGATAGTTTGTCGTGTTAAAAACAATCATTTTTTGAAATTTACTGTAATATATGCAAACATTTAATGTAGTATAATATAGTTTTATTATTCGCAATTGCAGTTTCTTAAATATTTTGATGAAAATATAATGAATTATCTTCGTATGCCGTAAGTCGTGTGAATTTTTGCCGCAACTTTATACTTTTATAATGTGTATTTTACTTGTTACAATGATTTTCATTTATCAGAAATTGTTTTAAATAAGAGTGTCATGAATTTTGAGGTTTTTTTTAACAAATAATGTAATTCCACTTTAATGTTAACAAATTTGATACATAAATAGTCAGGTTAATGTTTCCACCTGTTTACCCTGACTATTTTGTATTAAATTTGTTAACATTTTAAATAATAATAAATTATTATTTAGTACGGATATACACCCATAAATAACGCAATTTATAGTTATCTATATTGCCTACTTCAGAAAAGTTCTGTGCAGAAATGTTAGATGGCGCAGTAAACACTCTGTTCCGTCTTCAACAAGGATAGAGTGGGCCATCTATTCTTGTTTAATCTGTGGTTTTCCGCTTACCGGTAACGCTTATCGGCGCTGTTTTCTTGCACGGAGACCGCACACAGTAGAAGCTGTTAAAAGCGGAAAGGGGCCAAAATGTATACGTCTTAGGTACTTCCTTCCAAAATATCAGCATTTGGTGATGAACTGATCGGTTTGGACTCTACAGGGTGTCCGGTAAGTATATGGCATACTTTCGTGAGTGTATAGGGGAGCTCAAAATAACACTAGTATGCCATATTTTTTTTCTAAAGTGCCCTTTAACAGAGATACAGAGACCCTAAGAGGTACCCAGCGATAGATGCATATCAGCATTAATGTGATGTAGTAATAATAAATTTTATTATTTTATTACGCATTATTAGTTATTGTGTTATTCCATTAGTTATTGTGTTTAAATAGCATAATATGTCAATAAATTTCAATGTTTTAACGTGTTATACAAAAACTTTTTTTTCGAAAACAATTTTATCGAAACAAATGTAGAGTACATTTTTTAAAGAGGAATGACCAAAGTATTTATAAATTCAGTTTCACCTCTATAAAATGACACCTGTCAAAATTTTGGCCCAACGAGTATGGTGGTAAGTCCGTTCCTGACTTCCTTGACAGTGTAAAACATCTACTGTAGTATGGTTTTATGAGCCTTTATGACCTACATAAAACATTAAAATTTCATTTCATTGTGAAAATTAAATTTTAAAATCTTCAAACTTTATTTTCTTGAAATTTTTGTTATATAACACCATAATTTTTCATGATGTATTTATATAGAATGACACGCTCTTTCAAATGGCATAGTCAAAATTGGAGCTTGCTATTTAAAAAAATTGTTGATGACGTCATATTTCGAACAACGATGACGTCACAAATATGGGTCGTATGTCAAAAAATGCCTTTTTTTAAAACAAAAATGATGTGCCAGGGGATTTTTTCAAAAACTTCTCAATTTCAAATATAATGAATTTATTCGATACTTCTCGAAAGCACTGTATATTGATTTTACTTCAGTACCTTTGAATATTCGCAGGTAGCATGAGATAACATTCTTGTTATTTGCTAAACTCTATATTATTCAGTTCTGAAATGTTGTATTTGTAAAGAACACTATTTCAAGAATACGGCACCCTTAATAAACGAAAAATCATGCATTTTATGTTGAACAGGCAAATGAGATTATCCCAAATCTGTCCAAGCCTATTTTATCGAACTCTGTGGATATGCACTAAAATAACCATTAATTTGATTATATTCGTTATCTACAACTAGCTTCAGAACTTCATACTTCATGTCTGTTTTTAGTTACTGGTGGTAATTATGGACATCGTTGTGCGCGGAGTCTGTCCAAATTCTGTTGCACTGAATGTTGCATTGCATTTCATGTTGCACCAAGGGTCCGTTCAAATTGATTTTTGTTGCATTGCATGTTATGTTCTGAACAACTTTTTCAAGTAACATTTTGCTTTATTTTCTGTAGAAAAGGAACTTTACCTGAAACGATAACAGCTTTCAATCGCTGCACTGAATATTTCAAATAGGATTATTCGAAAACTGTTACTCCTAACGACTTCAACAGAGTATACCTTTTTCAGATACAACAGGTAAGATAATCGATTGTTTCTATAGTCAAATGAATATACTAAGCTATAAAAAAGTTCTGCCATTTAAAAGAAATGTGATGTGCCATAAGTGGCACCCTCTACTAGTGACGTCAAAATTAGTTAAAAATTCTTATTTGTCGTGCCAAAAAACATAATTGTGCCAATTTAATTTAATTAATTTTTTAATACTCCGACAGGTTTCAAAGTTATTGAGATATTTCAAAATAAAATTCTAGCACTGAACGTCCTGCATTTTTTAAATCAGCAACATTCGAAAAGGGCATATTTGGCTCAATCGATTTTTTTTGGACACCAATATCTATAGCTCCGAGATTTCCCAACCTTTCACAGACACCCTGTATGGTAGATTTACATTTAACCAACTAAGTAACCACTACTGCCATTTTTGGCAATGCTAAAAATTTAATGAGTACCAGTTCTTAATTTGTAATATATGAGTAAAAACGTTACCATTTGCTTTTTGCTTAGAAATTAGTATTTTATAGTTATTTAACATTTTTTATTTTCACTTATGAAAACAGTCTAAACTTTTTTTAAAAATCGTTGCTCGGAATTATCCAGTCCAATCCAGTTCGTATAAATATTACTCTAAATTATCCGCATTAATTTCATGGGCATTGGGGCGCAAATTAATTTCCCAAATGTAAATGACAAAAACAACGAACGCCCGCTAGACACTGACACCGTTTTGAATAACTGCTGTAAAATTTTAATTCATTTCGTGTATGCGCTTGAAAAGTTTATGATTTAGTGTTGTTTAATTCAAGTGGGTGAATATTAGCCGGATAACAAGCGTGTTGAATGTGTGGCGAATTTTTCCCGCGCGTGCAGTTTGGGCGGCCGCCGGACCCCCGGGAACGCCTCGGGCGCTCGGATGTGCATCGGGTGATCTATAGGCTCGCCCCGGGCTGAATGCAGTGCGTACAGCCCCAAATGCACTTTATACAGACCGTGAACGAGAGTCGCAACCTACCATCTAAATATATTCACAATTTTTCTTGACGTATACAATACATGAAAGAGGAAACAGAAAATAGTTCTTGGATCTAATACTCCGCCAGTGGTATTCCGCAAGGAAATATTTTAGGCCTTCCTTTATAGGGTGTTCGCAATTTTTATTTTTATGAATTTCTTCTATAGTCGACTTCCAAAATTGTAGAGAGTGACTAAGGTTATAAACCTGCTCACAATTTATAGCAGTCATCACAAAGAAATATACATGCAGCCCGTATATTTTTCCTACAAAATCGTGTGCCGCATCTCTCTGAGAACATACCCGATTACACAGCTTCTGCTACGCATGCGCTACAGTTAGTACACGTTAGTACGCATGCGCTGCTGTTTCTGATTGGCTGCGACGAACTGTCGGATCCATTGTTTCTAACGGAAAGTGATGGAAACTCGTGGAAGGAAGATTGTATTTTTAAAATTAATTTTCTAAAAAAAAATTCTATTGCTATATCTTACAAGATGAAACTTAGTCCGTATAAATAAAATCGAAAAGAGTATACTGATAGAAAGAACGAAATAGTGATATTAAAAAATAAGAATCTGGATCGAGGAATATATTAAATTTTGACGAAACATGGGCGTATGAAGGTCATACGGAAAGCGGTACGATATGATATAATAAGTGTTAATATGTGACGGTTATAGTGACAGTGCTAGTAACCAATAGTAAATAGTGTGTATGCATTCTAAAGCCTTTTGCCCTTTTGAATGAGGAATTCGCAAATATTTGCGTGATTTATTTAATGGTGGAAAAATCTCTATTTGTAATAAATTTTGTCAACATTATCTATCATTTTCATTATGAAACTGCCATGGTAGATTATCAGAAGCTCAAAACTTGCAGCCATGAGAACAAGGTTTAAGTGTGATATCCGCGGAGTGCGCATCAGGTAGGTGGAAGTGGGTTGTGGTGGGCAATCGCCGTCCAAAAGAACGGCATTCTAATTTGTAGAGAGGATGACACAGGTGGCACATTTAAAGTAAATTGTTAATGTTCTAGGTTCAGTCGACGTCAACTTATTTTTCATATTTTTTTGTGCTTTAACTGATTTGAAGTGGCACACTTAGCTAATCATACCACACGTATCTTCCGTACTCATCCCTGTGTTGTGAATTAGTCACTCTCTATTATTTTCGGCTTTGGGTAATTGATAATACGAGATAAAAACTTTAAATTTTGAAATATTCTTATTATTTTTGTTATCTAACGCTTCGAAATTAGTAAAAAGTGTTATATCACTGTTTCTACTATAAAAGTAAGGATGTTATGTAATGCAATTATTTTTGTCAATTTTGTATATTTTTTATATCTGATCGCATTTAAATTTAGTACGCCTATGAAATGTTGCTCCCCGCACACTTCACCCGTCGCGCTAGTCTACAAGCTAGCGAGTAGCCACTCTCTACAATTTCGGCCGCTGACTATAATAACTTTTTTGTGAGTATACCGATTTTTTTCTAATTTTATATAAGTATCACTAGTGTTCCCTAACATCTGCATTCTTAGTTGGACACATATCATCAAACGCCAAAGAGCTTAAACTGTTCTTGGTCTTCAAATAATGACTTTGAACTTTTTTGTTTGAACATTTTTATAAATTTAGACAGAATCTAATTAAAGTTCGCCAAAGATCTTTAAAAAAGGGTTTCTTGTCATATTACGAAAATAAATCCTCACTCATTTTCAAAATTAAAGAATGGCATATTATATCATTCATCGTAACTTTCGGAGAAGATTTAATGTTTGTATTAAAGTGAAAGAACTTAAATTATTACAATAACAAAAATAATGTGACTGACATATAGGAATTAAATAAATGTTTGTCAATTTAAAATGGTTTTTCTCGGAAACAATTTATTTTAACGTGAAAGAAAATCTTTTTTAAATATTTTTTGATGATCTTTAATTACGTTCTATATATCTATACAAATTTATAAAAATATTCAAACAGAAAAGTTCATTATTTGGAGACTAAGAACAGTTTAGGCTCTTGGAATCTTATATCCTTGGTTGGAAGATACGCGTCAAATTAAGAACGAAGAACGGAACGCTAGTGATACGTCTACAAAATTTAAAAAATCGGTAGACTCACAAAAAAGTTATTAGTAGAATTGTTTACACCCTGTAACTTCGCTAATTTTGAATTTACGAAAAAATGTTATAGGACTGTGTGGCATTATTTTTTCGGACATACTGTATAACACACACTATCTAGATAATTGAATCCATAACTGCAGAAACATCCACAAAAGCACATTATGGGGAAATGGAAAAAACATTTTACTCTACATTATATAGAATACAATTTGTTTCATCATTTTAATCATTCAAAATATTAGTATAAAGCATTTTCAATACAACGAAACATTGTTTTTATTTATAAATAAACATGCGAATTTCTACATTTTTACAAACGTCAGTACAAGATTAATTTTTAACGCATGCTGCCAGTGTATAAAGTGTCATTTTAAGGCACTGGTGTTAAAAGAAATTTACTTTTCGCAATTGTGTTAAAAATAAATGATGTGATTTACTTTTGACAATGGTGCGAAAACAGAAAACAATTAAGAAATTTTAAATCTAATAAATATTTATTTACCTAATTAAATGTAAAAGTACAGAAACTACAATTAGAATAAGTAATTCCATGGCCAATCTCATTAGTAGCTGTAGTAGCAATTATTTCTGTGAAACTTGTACCAGGATAGGGAGTAATGCTATCTGTCGAAATTTTGGACAAACAAGTATCTTCTACAAGTGTATAACCCTCTGCTACTGTACTGAACTTCCGTCCGCCGCCGTGTCTCTTAATTGTAGTAAAATTAGAACCCGGGTTTGCTAACGAACTTTCCGAAGATCTTCGGAAGCAATGTCCAGCATAAAGAGATGAGAATCAGTCAAATTTAGAAATTTACCAATATTGTTAGGCCTTAACAAATGTATTGGCCATTATTTGATCATTATATTATTCTGATTATAAAAACTAAGAAATAAACAAGTCAGGACGATATGTTCGTGTAGTAGTACTGGTCCTATTCGAATTTTTTTCTTCACGCGATTATAAAAGTATGGACATGATGCTGGCATACGGGGAATCACATCAAAATTCAGTAGCTGCAGCTCATCTTTATACTAAAGGTTTAGCCAAAGATATCATCGGAGATATGAAGCCTCTTTACGTGTGATTCAGCGGGGTGAAGAAACTAGTAATTTACGACCGAGGCATGACAAATATTAGATTCAGATTGTTAAGTTGTGTACTTGTCTTCTATAATATGTTATACTACTACCTATTTTATTCCCCATTTTATATATTTGTATTTTACACTGAAAACATTTCTTGGATTGTCCTGAACAAGACTTAAATACCGCCGAAACGTAGACTTACTAATAATTTGGTTTTCTTTAATTTTAGACCACATTCCCAACAAAAATTCTGAAGATATTATATCATCCATACGTAACGTTGTATGCTTCTAATCACAAGCGATATTAGTAAAAAATTAACAGATTCAACTTCTATACATTTATTTTTGTTAAGGAAACTATAACTTAATAGCTTCTATCCGTTTACTTATTTTTACCTGTTGTCTCCACATCGTTAATAGCAGTAGTTTTATACCTAAACACGTGGTGTTTTCAATATTATAAATATTTCAGTAATTTCTTTAACGTGTTCTACTCTTAACGTATAAAATATAGCGTAATATCAGCGTAAGAATAAACATTTTAAATTTAGTAAACGATACAAATAACTCAAGAAAAGGAAACCTTACTAGAGAAGTAGTTGGTATAACATCATATGTCACCAAATCGGGAAAGAAAGATATTTAGGAAGTTGAGAAAGGAAAGTCAGCACGAGGAAAGAAGTCTAATAATAATTACAGAAGATATAAGAAAAAATAGATGAGTACCTAATGCTAACATTTTATATTTGATTTCCTCTAAAGCAAAAATGTGACATCAGTATGAGAGTACATACATGAAGAAGACATATGCAGATGTAGCCATTAGAGATGGGTAGCAAACCGCAGACCAATCCTTTTGATGTGTGTGAAGTTGGAAACGTTTCTATTCTAGCATCGCTGTAGATAGAAACAGTGCGCTAGTATGTGATGCTTTTGCACCAGTGGTCTCTGACCCGTAAACAATAATTTTTTACTCTTCCACTAAAGAGTGTGCCGTTCTGATTTTTTCACCTTTTTAAAGAACAATATGACTAATTCGACCGTGTTAATAGTATTTTGCAAAAGCCCGTTGGAAGCTGGAGATATACAAAAATCTGAATAACGGCGGTCAGCACATAATAATTTTTTTCTCAAAAACTATAGAGTGTACCACCTTGAAATTTTCATAGATTATGGAAAAAGACATGCCCTTTCGTGCCCTGCTGTCAGTTTCTTCAAAAAACCGTACGAGACATAGAATTAAGGTATAACTTTAGAAATGAATTTTCGCTCCATTATATTATAATTTTGTTTCAAAAACTATAGAGTGTGCCACCTTGAAATTTTCATAGATTATGGAAAAAGACATGCACTTTCGTGCTCTGCTGTCAGTACGAGACGTATAATAATTAGTTTTTGAGGAAAAAATTATTATGTGCTGACCGCCGTACGCTCCATTATTCAGTTTTTTGTATATCTCCAGCTTCCAACGGGCTTTTGAAAAATACTATTAACACGGTCGAATTAGTCATATTGTTCTTAAAAAAGTGAAAAAATCAGAACGGCACACTCTTTAGTGGAAGAGTAAAAAATTATTGTTTACGGGTCAGAGACCACTGGTGCAAAAGCATCACATACTAGCGCACCGTTTCTATATACAGCGATGCTAGAATAGAAACGTTTCCAACTTCACACACATGTCTTTTTGCACCTAGTTCACTCACTGAACCCGGTGCACCTATTCCTTTTTCTAATTACTAGGTAAGCAATGCAAATATAGGTTAGAAGATAAGCGGTTAGATGAAAATATTTTATTGAAAAACTTGATTAGGAGCTGAAACCCGAATGGAATCGTTTCGATAGCAGTGCAGGTTATTTAAAATACTGTATTGATTAATGGAATAGTATATTGTTATACTTACTAGGATTAAAAGTGTCACTTTTGTGGTGAGCAAATTTTGTATTTGCGAGGCGAAGCGTAGCGTAGCTGAGAGGAGCTCTAACCGAAATCCCCCATTTAATTATTAATTTGAGCTTTGAAATTATTCAAACCAAATTTTGATAATAAAGCAAAGTAGGTATGTAGGATATATCGATGTAGTTATGAATATTTTGTCAAACATTGGCCGCCACATTGCTAATTGAGTTCATTTTTCGTTCAATTTGCTGTAAAAATGGAATCTAATAAAAATTTAGGTATACCTGAAGAGATACTGGAGTATGCGAAAATTTATGAATGTGTCTAGCAACGTTTTATGGATTGGTGCCGACTGGTGCAACGAAAAAAAACATTAAGTTGTATTCAGAAGATGTATTGATGGTGTATTTCTCAAACTAGGTAAGCAATTCAATGTTGCGGCCAACGTTAGATATAAAGAAGCGGATTGATATAAGCAAGTGCTTTTCTCAAGATACATAATGAATATGTATGTAAGTTGATTGCTTTTTGAATAATGCACCTGATAATTTATATTTATTTGATGATTAAGGCAAACGCTTTTGAAAATAAAAGAACAAATTTCTGAAAAAGCTTCTTATAGGTCGTTCTAATATTGGGGGTTGCAGAAGCATGCCATTATCATGAATCACTGCCATCTCGTCAGTGGCAAAATTTTTGAAGCTTGACAACTGGAAAGAGTACAGTAGACACACATTACGACGGGCGTCTGCTACTCTTTTAGTTGACGGCGGTGGTGGCCTCACTTGTTTTAAAATACATAGAGGTTGGAGATCGAGCATTATGGCGAAAGGCTACATTGAAGACTCACTGTTGAATAAAGAAAATATTGCGAAACGAATACTGAAAGTTGATAGTGGCAATGATAAACCAAGCACCGTTGTCAATTATGATTTCACAACATCTGAAAATATGTAATACCTATAACTATTAATAAAAACGTGTTGGACTGCTTGGAGAATTGATCCAAGAATGAAGGTAGTGGTTTATTTAATTTTAATACTTGTTCAAATGTGTATTTAGTATTAATGTGGATAAACAAAAATTATTGTAAATATTGTTGAATAAATTTTTATAAATTAAACTTGATTAACACTGTTAATTTTAGCTCCGAAGATTAAATGATACTTTTGTTACTAAGACACCATTTTTTTTCAGTAAGGAAAATGTCAACCTTAGAAACTCCTGACAGTCAAAAACTGTCATAGTTTTATGACGGTTGGAGAAAAAAGGGTTTTGTGATTTTATATTATTACGTATCAACATATTTAAATTGCCTTACATATATCTAAATGTCTAATAACGTAATATATATAAATACATAAAATATGCTTCTAAACTAAATTAAAAAATATATAGTATAATAAAAAATAAATTTACATTAACTGATTTATTAACATTTAAAAATAAGATAGCATTAGTGTAAAGTACAAAACTGTCCTTTATTTATTCACCGTAAGGCAAATTTCAAGTTATAAGAAAAAAATTCGCTAAGTCAGACTTTAAGGCTTTGCACCTGTTAAACCTAGTTTGATGCACCTGGTTTAAGATAAAAATCGGAGTAGGCGCACATGATCCAGAAAAAAAATAGGTACACCCATCCCTAAGACTATAGAATATCCAAATTTAAACCTCTTGGAAATTTTTAACGCGAACCAAACAAGTGAAGGGCGCAAATTAATTTAATGAGTAATTAGCACAACTTACGCCAACACTCACTTAGCAACACGTTCAAGAAAAAAATTTGCAATCTGTAAACACGAAAGTGAGTGGCAGATCGTCAAAATGTTGGCACGATGTTAAACATTCATAATAGAGAACAAGTTCCCCGCTTTCCATTTAACGTTCGCCATCCACGAATGTGCAAGTCACCTGACAGGCCCATAATTGACATCATAAATACAACGGCCCGTACTGTTCCGTACGCCATTAGAGCAAGATGGCCGAACACTGCACAGGCACGTGGGTTTCCGTAAACTAATTTGTGATCGCAGCGGGGATAAACAAACACACACAAAAACTAAATGGCTGGATGACGGAACACATTCTTACTCGACGGTCATTAGTCATTTTCAGATACGTTATCGCGACTCCGAGGTGTACTCTTAGCAATGATTACACGCAAAGAAACAGCATTCAATATACGTATCGTACCATAACTAGATTCAATTAGACAGTCCAAATTATACGGCCCGTACCCGGATGACTACGTAATTCGTTCTAAGAGGTCGATTTAAGAATTAATAGATTAAATATCATCAATCACGGCTTATAGCGTTTCAGAATGCATTCAATCCGCTTAAGCTAATACAGTTAAGAATGCGGAGATTAGAAGAATCACATTGTTTTGTTTTCACAATAAATCTAAATAAAAACCGTATCATTTTTTATCTTAGTTCTCACAGTAATCAACCAATCGAAGAAGTTGTCTAATCCTGCTCTTGAAACATGCTGTTTCTTACTTAGATACGAAACTCGAAACCCTTTGTTTTGTTCACTCAACTTGTTTCTATGGGTACAGGTGGGTAAAAGTAGTGAGTAAAAATACTTTTTATACGACTGCCTGGTAAAAGGGGGTTTTGCACACGGAAAAAATGCTCTGAAAATAGTATTTTGCACACGGTTATGTCATCTTTGCACACGCCTCTCCAGATTATGATTTTTGTTTGATGTTGTCACCCGAATTATGCCGGCCACAATTTTAGTCAATTCTGGCTCAAATCTGCTTGCCCTCAAACGCCATGGAGGGTAGAAATCCAGTACAGTTGCTGAAGGCTACGTTGATGACTGTTTGAGAAATAAAATGGAAGTTTCGAAAAAGATAGAGTCTTCAGTGTCTTCTGCTGCCACAGAACCAGAACAACGATCGTCTACTGGAATACAACAAGAAAACAACGACCGCACGCTGAAAAACTGCACTAAAAACACAACACCAAAAATATTCTCTATTACCGAAAACACCTTGTTTGCACAGTAATACTGCTTTTCCCAGCGTAACCTTGAAGGAATGTTCAAATGTTATCATAAATATTAAATATTAGTTTCTTTTGTTAATGCGTTAGCAATTTTAATAAAAACGAGTTAAATTAAAAGCTGTATTTAATTTATTTTATTAATGCGTTGGCAATTTTAGAAATAAAAACGATTTAAATTAAAATTTGATTTTTGTGGTCTCTGTTTGCAGTCGTATAAAAAGTATTGTAAAAAACTCGTTTGAAAACCTCTTTAGACACGAGCGAGACATATTGGTGACCGAGCCGAAGGCGAGGTCCACAAGTCGAGCGAGTGTGCAAAGAGGTTTTCAAACGAGTTTTTTAATAAACTACACTACAACTGTCACAATGAACATCGTTGGTCAGATGAAAATCAGCATCGGTTCAGCATTAACGTGTGGTGTGGTATGATTAATATCAATTACTTGGCCCAGTTGCGCTAGATGGTCGTCTTACTCGAGCTATATATCAAATTTTTAGAAAATAATTTGGCAGACTACTGGACGATGTTCCGTTGGATATTAGGCAAAACATGTACTTCTAACATGATAGTGCCCCTGCACATTTTAGTTGTGTTGTAATCAATCATCGTAACAATCGCTTTCCACAACGCTGGATTGGCCGAGGTGGTTTCCAAAATTGGCCACCAAGATCACCAGATTTGAATCCCCTTTGATTACTGCGTTTGGGGATGGTTTAAATCATTAGTATATGTAACAAAATAACGACAGGAGAGACACTATTCGATCAGATTGTCGATTGTGCACTTCAACGAGATTAATTTCGGTTTATTAATTATTTAATCAATGTTATAATTTATAATACCTACATAATAAATACATTTCTACTGATACATTACAATAATTAACTCGGGTAACAATATTTTCATTGCTATCTCAGTAACCGTTGATATTCGACCATATTTTTATTAGGCTTTGTTATTCACTTTTGCCCTCTGAGCACCTCTTTTGAATATTGGGGATTTCTCCCCAATCACCCTGTATATACTCACGGTAAGAATTCAGACGTCTTACGTCATGGCTAACGTTAGGCAATTGTTTTTATTGTAAACGTAATTTTCGATATATTTGGTCGCATTAAAAACAATCATTTTTTGCAATTTGATGCAATATATAATGTAAACTTTTAGTGCAGTATACAGGGTGTCTTGCAAGTCGTTACAATAATTTAGGAGGTGATGGAATACTTGATTTTGAGTCGATTGGAACAATCATACCTATATACGTATTACAATATTTGTGATAATTAATTTTGTAATATTTTTTTATTTAACCGTGCGTAAGGTAAAGTAAATATTTAGTTTTTCATATCAGTCCCAAAAACATTGCAATTCATGTTATAAATATTACTCCATCCTGACCTTTTTATTTTTCTGTTATACAGGGTGTCCGGAAATGATGAGCAAAAAATTCAGGGGATAATTCTAAACCGAAAATAAATACTACCTCTTTCTATAAGATTTTTTTCCAAAACTGATTATTAACGGAGTTACAGGGTGTTAAAGTTAAAATTGGAAACATATTTGAATTTCTCGTCCGCAATAACCCCCGATTTACAAATTTTATGTAAATATTTGAATTTCTTAAGAAGTTATTTACAGATATCGAAAATAAAATTTTAACTTAAACACCCTGTAACTCCGTTAAAATCAGTTTTGGAAAAAAATCATATAGAAAGAGGTCGTATTTATTTTCGGTCTAGAATTATCCCCTGAATATTCTACTCATCATTTCCGGACACCCTGTATGTATGTCAAAAAGTATAAAAATAAGAACACTGCAACAAGTAGTTTAATGGTTTATTTTATACAGCGTGATCTTAGCGCAGCAAACACAATTTATAATAGAGAGCTGTGTATATTATGACATATTTCAACATAAAGCTTCAACTATCCCTTTGCAATTGTGAAAAATACCTAATTCTATTCAAATATACAGTGTGTTCCATAATGTTTTTATCACATTTTCACACCTCCTGTACATAATTTACAATAATAACTTCAACTTTTGCAACTTTCTTACAGATACCTTTTTCCCGAGCTTTTTCCTAAATTTAGAAATAAAAATGTTATGGTGATATTTATAGTCAATAACTTTTACTCGTAGTCGTACATAGAAATGAGCCAATCTATTTTCACATCATATTTATTCAGTTACGATTTATGAAAGTAATAAGAGCGAGAAAAAATACTGCCATAATAAATGTCTATATGTATGAAATTGGAAAGATCCATGTAGATGTCAACTATATTCATATAAAATTACGATCATCATGTGGGAATATATACTAGTAGGTATGAGAATCGTTTAACGAAATGCATCACCAAAATACTCAAAAATAAATATGATAACAACATTTCTTACCCGACTGATCTTACTCTTCTCTGGGGATTTTGGTTGCCTAGGACTCAACTCATCTTCCACCGATGCGAGCCTATTGAACTTCTGTGTCCTCTCCTTAACACTAACCGTTTGCTTATCCTCGTTAGCATCAGGTTCGAAACCACCCTTCTTCGGGGTAGTTTCCTCCGTACCGGATTTTGTCCTGTCAAGATCTCGTCTCCTTGGAGGAGCTTGTGGAGTTTCATTCAGAGATATCAGAGAGCCGAGTGATATGTTATCTAGGGACGCACTAGGTGAAACTACTGGAGGAGGAGGCCTGTAAGGAGGCGGCTGTCGAGGTGATGACGGACTAAAATCGGGTAAAGATGGGGAAAGTGGAATGCCTATGGAATTTCTGGGGTCGTTTTTAGGAGACGCAATTACTGCTGGGTGTTGTGGGGATAGAGGAGGATCCAATGAATTTAGGTATTTGGTTTTGAGAATTAACACTTTTTCGTCAGCTTCTGTTTTTGTATGCGCGAGTGTATTAATGTAGGTTTTGAATCTTATCCTATTTTCCTCTGAAACAAATATGTTGTATCATTTTAATTTATCAACAGAAATCACTATGATCAGTTTTACAATAAGTACTTAGGTATTTATATTTTCTCGTTTATATACCTACAATATCAGGAAGTATATGTCCCAATATAAAAAATAAAGTTGACTTTATGTCTGGGTACCTAATGTCATTCGTCTTCATATTTTTAAATTTCACTTGGTATACAGGGCATAACAAAAAATCACCATCAAATTTGTAGGAAATAGTCTACAGCACAAAAAAATAAAACTTTTATATAAATATACCTGCCCGTAAATGCTTGCATACTGATGAAGACCACTATTATTGCCTACTCTGACAACTTACTTTCTTTGGAAGTTTCCAGAAATAATAAATCAACAATAATTAAAATATAACATTAGTGGAATTGAGATGTTTTATAGGTAACATGGGCACATTAATAATTCCTTCGATTTTATTAACATTTTTTAATTAAGAATTTTTAATTTTAGGATAGTACCCAATTTTAGCAAACATTCGGCAATTTTCCTAATAATTAAATACTAAATATTGCTATGTACTTACTGTATCTAAAACTTGATATTATTGTAATTGACATTTGGTGATAGCAGCCTACTAATATAAATTGCATAGAAAAGTATTTTGCGTCATTCTAATAAATATATTCTTTTTTCTCAAAAAATTTAAAAAAACAAGACATTTTACCCTATTCCTTTAAAGAGCTGTAACATTTTAGGAAAGACTCCAATCATAAAATTCTATATGTATGAAAATTTAGAGAGTATGAGATTTATTCAAATATTAACTCAAATATTTCCTGCGATATTGATTGCGACCAATAGCAAAGATACCTACTGAGAAATAATTTTCGCGAACACTCCATATTTCGACTTCAATGGGTATTATCGAAATTAGAGAAGTGTATTTAATGCGTAATAATATTTCTAACAAAAAAAACCCTAAAATATAGAAATATTATATATTTCAGTTACTATTGTTTATTAATTTAAAATAAGCTTAAGTACCTATCTATTACTACCTACCTACCACAAGTGTGTGTTTCACAAAAAATATGTCCTACCTACTTACATATAGAAATTATTTAGGTATTGGAAATATAATTTTGAATTCAATGTAAGTAATTAATTATACAAAGTACAAAATAAATATTACATACTTAACGTTCCAATTGTCTTTAAATATTACTTAGGTGGGTATGTTCGAGGGAATTTTAATAATATATATTTTTGTGATAAGTAAGGCTACTTATCTTAAATTTAAAAATGTCCGAAATTATGTATTTTTTAAAAAAGAAATTATCCACGAGACCACTAAAAAAATATACCTAGATCTTGTATTATAGAATAAACCAATATAAGCTACTTTGTATTTGTATTTGTAATTCTATGACATCTTGCTTAAAACAGGTATCTCTATAATTACTCAAATACATTATTTATTGATTAACACATAAGTATCGATTATAATATTCTAGTGTTAAATAATTTAATAAACTAGCAAAACAAAACATAACATAACATAACCTACAATAGTAGCACTTCTCTAAATAAGCGTTTCACAATAATTTAAGTCCTAAGTTTTTAAGCGTAGCGTAGAACATACATTAGCTAACACGAAATTGTAATTTTCCGGTGATTACACTGTTGTTACTATATAATTTTAATATGTAAATACCTCGGTAAAAACAAAAACAAACAGAAGTTAAAACGGAATGTAAGATGTTGAAGAATAACCATAATATCAACTAAAGTACCACACCAATATCAGCTATTGTTAACTATAACTAAAGATTTACCTCATATTTACAAAATAATGCGGATAAACAAGCACATCTGCATAAACAAACAATAAAATATGTAAAATACTGACTCAATCCACAGGTTGTCGATTAAGTTCAAATGTAAACATAAGGTTTATAACGAAATTATAAGAATCAGGGTATATATACACTTACCTTTAGTTTGGGGATCAGTTAAGTAACCTTTAAAATAACGCACAATATCACGATTTTTCACCTTTCCACCTTTTTCTTTTAAAAACTGATAAATTTGTTCCAATGTCAACTCATTAGAAGCCATGATGCTGGTTACTAACTTACGGGATGGCAACATTACAGAGCCAAATGTTGCTACGATCAGATGGTCGAAAGAAAGCCTTGCCAACACAATTATTTGAAACAAGGCGCGTTCCGTTCAAAGCCGGCTAATCAATAACCGCTCACAAGTTATGCATTACGACAGTGGCGTAGTTCGCGGTGAATAAATGAACAGTTATAGAGAAAACAATGATTAGTAAAAGCTTTAAACGACAATTAATTTAAAATGAATGCACACATTATTTTAATTTTATGTATAGGTACTACAGTAAAAGTAAGTAACTACTCAAGAATTCTATTCAAAAATGGCATAAGATACAGGGTGGAAAACATTTTCTTAGAAACAATAATAGGGTTCAAATGCTTTTAATTTAATTAAGCTTTTGAAAAAGTGTGCATGTTACCAGTTATTTTCTACGAGTTTTAAAATTATTCAATTTTAATTTTTTATTTTAAAAAACATGTATGGTGGAAGCTTTTTTATTGTTGATTTGCAGAGAAAAACTTATTCTTGATAAAAAAAAATATCTACTGCTTATCTTTTAGAGTTTATCTTTGAATACTCAATAAATGCTTAAAATGCAGTTTACTTAAAAAAGAACAATAATCACGTTTCCATAAATAAAAAGACGCGCTATCTTAAAGCACACCAAATTGATAAAAAGTAAAACAATTCAGCTCTTATTTGAAATATAATTAAAATAGCTAAGTAAGATTTTAAGATTAAAAAGTAAAAAAGGAATTACAATGTGTAAGAATGTGTAAGTTAAATTTACTAACCATGGATGTTTTCTTATTGTCAAGGTCAAGATATTTATTTTTTTTAACTGTCCACAGAATAACTTTTATTAATAATGCTAACCCTGGTACAACAAATTTACCTTGTGAAATGTTATGGAATCGGTAATGTTTCGTGTCGATATGCAATACAAATTTTGATATGAAAAGTATTCAAACGTGACTGTAATTCATAGAGCATTTTGTTAATCATTCGATAGCACTAGTGATGTAACGATTAAAAAAATATAAAAAATTAATACATGCAATGCTGGCAATGATGCTACTGTAGTTATGAACTATGCAGAAGAAAATAAACATGTCATTAAGGAAAATAATAATAAAATAATTTATTTCCAACAGATGTGTGACACCCAATTATAGGCAACTGATAAAAAAACAAAATATTTATAAAAAACTGTCGGATTCTAAACATAAAAAAAATAAAATAATTAACATGATTAAAAATTATATAATCAAAACTGATGCAATCTTACATCTCATATGTAATAACAAAAAATTGAATGTGTTCACTAGAGGATCATTATATATTCCCCTTAGATTCTTTAAATGATAAATACTTCAAGAATTGTCTCTGAGCAGATTGAAGTTCTGTTCTGTTCTCCTATAATTTTTTTGCAATTGCTATCATGAGGCCAAACGATTTTGGGGCGTAAGTAACAGTATTATTCATATATTGTTTGAGAGTGAGTCGATCAATATACTCAAATCTGTCATTCCATAGATTTTATTGATATTGAACAACTGCAGGTAACTAATAATCTTATTGAATACCAGATTTTCTTCTTACATATGACACAACATTGCATTTAGATGTGTTAATATGAATGCGACACTTTATACCATTGAAATCAATAACTGACTGTAAGTAATAACAGTCATTTATTGTATTCATTATTGCATAACATTTTAAATGATCGGTAACAAAGTGTTTGGAATATTTAATTACATTTGATAAATCGTTGATGAATATTAGAAACAACAATGGTCCTAAATTAGACCGTTGCAGAACTCCTGTGTTGACAGGAGTATGAGATTTAGTTCCATTCTATTCATGAAACTAATATATGCCTAATAAATATGATTGAAAAAATAATAAATTGCCAGAAAATCAATTTTGGTCTAGTTTAATTAATAAAATATAATGATCAATTTGGTCAAAAGTCTTTTGAAAACCTAAATAAATAGCATCAACCTGTTTCTGATTATTTAGTAGCTCGGAAAGATACTGAGTTATGCATGCTAAATTTGTCATACATGAGCCCATGAGCGCTTTTCCATAAAACCGTGTTGATCCGAGGAAAAGTAAATTTTAAACTCTGAATAAATATGATTATGCTATGCTTTCCAAGATAAGTAAACCTTTTTTCACAAACATCTTTTTCTCGAAAATCAAGAATAAAAAAATTTACGATAAAATAATTCGGTACCCCATTCAGATATACTATCAATTAGGTATTTACAATTACTGACAAATAGGTTCTTTCGATTTTTTCCAAAAAAATGTTTTTACTTGATGTTGCAGAGTGGCTATCAAACAATGTCAGGAAAAATATTGTGGTGTTGAATTATTGTGTTGAAGTTGAATTATACAAGGTGTCCGGAATATGAGTGTCTTTATTTTGCTTTATGGTAAATTATACCAAATAAAACATAATTGACAATATCTGACATTTGTTTCAATACTGACTCTCATATTCTGAACACTCTATGTATATATATATATATATATATATATATATATATATATATATATATATATATATATATATATATATATATATATATATATTATTAATAAATTAATTCCATAGAATACCCGTATTTCTGTTACAAATAACTTAAACAAACTTAATATTTTCATGTTTTGGACATATTTACTCTGGTATAAAACAACAAACTAATAAAAATCTAATTGTATGTACAGTGCGAATTTTTTTATCATGGAAAATGTTTGTTTGGACTAACTAAAACTTGAAAACTTACGTAGATAACGAAACCATAAACAAACAACACTGGATGTTGTGAATTTTTTTCTCAGAAGCATATCAATTTTTTACGGATATTGAAAGAACTTTTAATTTCAAGCTATTTGTTTAAATAACTTTTCTTGCGTTTATAACAGTTCAAAAGGTACACTTCCAGTGTAACTCGAATATTTCGTTTACCACATCAATAATTTTCAATTTAAATCAGATGGGCCTTGCAAAAGCAGTAGGTAGTGTTTTAATTTTGTTTTATTTTAATTCCAATTAGGTATATACAGGATAGTCAGACGAAAACGAAACAGAGCCATTTTCAGGAACTGCGTCAAGATTGTAGAAAAACGCTCAGACCCGTCAATTTTAGATTAAAGGGGGACATTATTTGCTGGTGTTTTTGACTTCCACTGTCCACTTTCACCCCCAAGTAAGGGTAAGCATCACCTTAAAATATTTAAAATGGTATTTGGGGTTGAGTAACAATTATTTTGAAAGCTCTTGCAATTCTCTTTTCAACAGACTTTAAATTTTATAATTCCGCCTAATACCTAATAAAAATTTTGATTTTAAAATTGAAAGTTATGTACAAACAATTAGTAACGGCAAAAATGTCACTCATTCGAGTTGAGTACGCCAATGGTATAAATTTAGTATTTCTTGCGTTACATTGGTTTTTGGCGATTTGTTATCACTTTCATTAAAAAAGCACAATTTCAAAAAAACAGAAATGAATGCTATACACACACAACGTACGTAAAATTAGTGGATTCTAAATCTATTTTCTAGTATTATTTGGAAGCGTTGGTTGGTAGTTTATTTAATTGATTTTTGAAAATTAAACGCTATGGTTTATTCCATTGCGGAAAGAGTAGATATATATATATATATATATTTCGCTTTACTTTATGGACAATAAATGTACGAATAGAACAGCTCAGCTATTTAATCAATAACATCAAGATCAAGGGCATCAGGAGGAAGGATGTTCTAGTGTTAGTAAAAAAAATTTTCAAGAGACAGGGAACGTAGCCAATAAAAAAGGAGATATTGAAAAACCTATAGTTAATAAAGCTAGTAAAGTTGCAGTTTTAGGACAAGTTCATCTTGATCCTACATTAAGTACGAGGCAGCTGGCATCTGTGTTTGGGATCAATCGAACTAGCATGCAAACCATTTTGAAGAATAAATTCCATCCATACAAAATACATTTAGTCCAGGAACTTCATGAGGATGATTATGACCGCCGTTTGCAATTTTACGAAATAATGAGTGAGCGAGCAGAGATCGATCCACAGTTCCGTTTTAACATCTGTTTTTCTGATGAATGCAGTTTTTTCTTTAACGGGACTAAAAATCGTTACAATTACCGCTATTGGTCGGATTCAAACCCAAGTTTTTCACGAGGTACATACACAGCAACCGGAAAAATTAAATGTATGGGCTGGAATTTTCAATGACCGGCTGGTGCATCCTTTTTCTCTACCTAGTAATTTGGTCAAACCAAATGTATTTGCAATTACTGGAAGACGTTATTGACCCTGCCTTGACTGATATGATTGAAAATGTTCCAGAGTATGATGAAGATCATTTGATTTTTCAACAGAATGGTGCTCCTTCGCATTATGTGTTAATTGTCCGTCAGTATTTGGACCAACGTTTTCCACGGAATTGGATTGGGAAAAGAAGCAGCATTGAGTGGCGATCCACGATCACCGGATTTATCGCCCCTTGATTTTTTTGGGGGATTCCTAAAAAGTAAAATCTATAAAACACAGCCAGCGTCGCTGCAAGATTTGCGTCAAAGAATCGTCGAGAAATGCCGTCGAATCATTCCACAAATGTTTCATAATGTGCGCGACCGTTTCGAAGAAAATCTTTATTCTTGTATAGAAGCGATCAGTGATCAGTTTGAATATTTAATCAACTAAGTAGTAAGTAAGCAACTAAATATAATTTAAATTTTAAGTTGTAAATTTTTTTCAAAGTATTGGGCGGAATTATAAAATTTAAAGTCTGTTGTAAAGAGAATTGTAAGAGCTTTTAAAATAAATATTACTCAACCCCCAATGCTATTTAAATATTTTGGGGTGATGCTTACCCTTGCTTGGGGGTGAAAGTGGCGGAGTCAAAAATACCAGCAAATAATGTCCCCCTTTAATCTAAAATCGACGGGTCTGAGCGTTTTTCTACCATCTTGATGCAGTTCCTGAAAATGGCTCTGCTTCGTTTTCATTTGGCCGCCCTGCATAAAGTAGTGTTTGAAGAAAACAAGTGCGCAAACTTGCAACAGTATAAATGTAATATTGACTTAATAACTTAATAAGAAATAACCCATAAACGAACAATAATAATAAACGTAACAAAAAAGTTAACTACATCAATTAAAAAAAGTTAAGAAAATAATTGAAAATCTACTTTAATAGATGTTCGATATTATTAGTAGGTATCTACACATAGATTATAGCCCTTTCTAATTTCGGATGTTTTTTTGTAAATGTAGACCAATATTCATTCCTTTCAAAATTAAATCCTTTTTCTATTTGAACTACAGATGCTTTCAGGTGGAATGTCTCCCTGTAATTGAAAAAAGTAACTTAATCCGAAATAAGAAAGCGCTACAATCTATGTTTAGATTATTCATGGTACATACATAGAGCAACAGATTCTTCAATTTTAGTTAAGTTTTCTTAACTGATGTAGTTAATTTTTCTGTTACAATGTTTATTATTGCTCGATTATGACATATTTATTATCTATTAGGTAAATAATTGTATTTATACTGATTTTATATATAGGCAGGCCCAGGGATATCGATGGCGGGGATATCGAGCTGCCCCCTCAGAACCTAGGCCGAGAACGACAAGAGCAGGTCAAATAATGCCAGGTAAAGCTATGGATTTACACTTTACTTCTATTATTGGCAACGACCAGTTACCGAAGCCACGGCATAACAACCGGGAAAATCACTATATATTAAATACATTTATACTCTTACAAGTTACCGCATTTGTTTTCTTTAAAGGCTACTTTATAATTAGGATTCAAATAAAACAAAAGTAAAACACTGCCTACTGTTTTTGCAAGACCTAGGTATCTAATTCAAATCGACGATTGATGTGGTAAACGAAAAATTCCAGTTACACAATAAGTGGCCTATATCTTTTTACCCATTTATAAATGCAAGAAAAAGTTATTTAGAAAAAACTCGAAATAAAAAAAAATCAATATCCCTACAAAATAGTATACATACTTCTGAGTAAAAAAAAGCGTCACGACGCACAGCGTTGTTTGGTATGATATCGTTATCTATCTGGTTGACAACGCTCACTTTGCTTCGTCCGTTTACAAATAAAAACGCAATTCCCATGGTAAAAACAATCACCTTATACACTCAGTAATTGATACTTTTTCTATATTCATTGAAATCGAATAAGAATTATATGAACATTGTTTCAAGTTCAGTTCAAAGCCGTATTAATAAAATTAAGTAGGTATTAAATTCTCATTTATAAACAGGGTAAAGGAAGATATTAATTTTAACCGAAATTATTAAAAAGGAAGAGAATTAAATTTGTGCCAGGCCGAACTTATCAGATCAAAGTATGATATTACAAGAGGAAATGCATTTAATTAAACATTTTGAGGCACATAATCGACCAAGGCATCTGAGCCATACATGACACCTGCAATTAGTGACGCTTCGAAGCTTCGCTAAACGTCATCCAGACCACAAAACGTTCTAAAAAAAACCCTTATCTAAGATTACTTATACTAAGGAGTGTTAGTATTTATCAGCTGTCCAATTATAGAAAGCGGTTTCACCCTTGCGTCTGAAAGAAGTTAGCATTGACTTCAGGACAATGTTTCTCGATCGAAAATATCAACGTTCATTATTTATTTATTTGTTTATTTATTAATTTATTTATTTGTTTAGTAATGCGCTACTCGACCGGACAATTCAATAATGGGATGCAAAAAAGTTAAAAATAAAATACTAGGTGCATACAAAAAAGTACTCTTTACTTTATTTCATTTGAATTTTAATTTTCCAGAAAAGGTCGTAGTGTAACCATCGGTAATCGTACTGAAAAATCCGTAAATGATATAGAGCCTATAATTCATAAGAACACAAGACGAATATTTTTCTAAATGCTAAAGTAAATGTTGGCTTGGCATTCTACAAATATTCTCAGGTTTATGGTATTATCTTTAGCAAATAAACTAATAATTGAATATATTTAAAATTGCGTATTTTTTTTTTTAATTTGTTGAAAAAAAATAAAATGGCAGCGTAATCAGGAATTGACATCTGCCAGTCAAATTGTTGGAATTATCTACGCATTTTCCTTTTTTAATTTTATGCATTTAAGTTTGTCAATGGTAGTACCACAGCTTTAGCAACTGTTTCTATAAAATTATGCTCCAAATGATAAATAGTAAAGAGTAATTTTTATGTAGAATCAAACGGTGCTTCTAATGCACTGGTAAAAAATTTTGAAAAAAAATTTGAAATAAAAGTTTTTGAATTAAACTAAGGAGCATTATGCATAACTAACGCCGTCTCTGATACTTGACAAAACTAATTTCTTAATGATGTTCAGATAGACTATCTTGCAACCCCATATTAAATTCCATTAAAATCGAATTAGGGTTTCCGGGGATATTTATAAAAAAACAAAATTTTAGGCCCAATTTCAAGGGACCCGGGCTCAGAAATTAGAATTCGGGAAAATAAAAAAAAATAGGGGTCAAATAATTTCTCATGCAAATTATTATACCCAATTTTTTTACCTATAAATTTTCATGTCATCTGCATACAACATGAATAACATCAATTTCATTGGCATCATCAATAGTATAAAGTTAAAGAGGATAGACAACCCAACACAAAACCTTGGGAGAGAAATTGAATGCTGATATCAATAAGGTAGAATTTTGAGTGTTCTCCCTTGAAGAGATATAGACGATGTAGATGTAAAGCAACTTCTTAGAAAATATAAAATAGATTCTTAGTTACGGAAGTGAAATACCTACATAAGGTAGGATGTAGCTCATATCAATTAAACAGTATTATAATTATTAATTATCTGTTTTTTAGGGATCTATTATAATGTATGAGCAAATAATTTCCCGTAGCAAAGAGTTGATTCAATTAACATTGTTAAAATAAAAGGATAATTTTGTAAGAATTATGGAAGCGTTTTCTCAATTACGTTAAAGGTTGCAATTTGCCTATTTTTGAAACTGCTGCCTTACTTCAGCCACTTTAGGAATGGAAAACTAGATAATTTGTTTACGAAGAAAGATACGACATTTTTACCTCTTTTTTCTAACCCAGTAAACTGACTGACACTGACACATCAGCAGTAAATTTAAACAGTTCTTTTCCGGTATTTTGACTTTTTTTTTCAGCTAAATTAGAGAAAATTAATTAGAAAAAAAATGTCCTCAACGTTTCTTCGTATAGTCTATTTTTAAACCCGCTTTTTCGAAATTTAGTTGAATGGTCCATTATATTACAATTGTGTTTTACTAAATAAATGAAAATAATAAAATATGGTTTCAGTAACGACAGTGGCGAAGCGTACGGGTAGATAAGGTAGTCATCGTCATACCCGTACCCGTTATATTGTATTTTTCAATTATTTGTTGTATTAGCAGCCAAGAAATAAATAGCATCGGGTCGAACTAATTACCTGACCGGCTGATAAAAGATAATTTGAATAAATTAAGTATGTATTAAAGACGGGACTGACGCGTCGCCAAGCTAAATACTAACTAGGTAAACATTTTGGTATTGTTATCTTTCCCATGGCCAGCGGCAGGCGACTACACCGCAAATCGCCACCGCGTAATCAACACAGTATTGTATTATATCTGGATATACGGGTGAAAATGACAACTGGTTATTTGTCTACCGTAGTCGACGAGCGAAGTATTGCCTTGCTGCCTGCGGATTTAAAGTGTGCGATGCATAGTCAACTGGAATAGCCGCGGTACTCCTCATGCGTAATGTGTCTATTTTTTATTTAGTCTGGATTACGCACTCGAATTATCGTTGGCACTATTATGACTTTTTAAATTGTGCGTCACATTTTGCATGTAATATAAAAATGAAAGATAATAAGATGTAACCGATTACATTAAAGACAATTGTCTTTCTTCTCTATCTTAGAAAAAAAAGTTGGTTTTAAAAAATTCCTAAAAGTGGGCTACCTTAAATTTAACGCAAACTTTTTGCTACGACCAAAACTCGTGAACTCGAATTGCATTTTAAAAAATGTTAAAATCTCATATTATGTTACCTATGCACCTAGAACTTATCAAAAAAAATTTGGGAATAGATGGGTTATGAAAAATAGAGTAAATATCGTAAATAAAAATTGTAAAATCCTTATAGTTTCCCAGAAAAAAAATATTGAATTTCTAGTAGTTTCCACCTTTACATTGCTGGACTACTCTAGCAAGGCGATTTCAAATATACGATTACTTATCGCATTAACTTTTTTGTCATGCAAGTATTTACATTAGTTTTTCAAATATCAGAAATGGCTTACATCTATAGCAACCCGCAGTTTATGGATATCTTTTTAATTTATGGGGAAGTGAAAATGCGTTAACAGGACGATTTCCAGGTAAACATGTTTCAAATGCAGCTACTGTTACAACGGTATGCAGTGAGTGCTAATGTAGTGCAAACACTGGCGTGACACAAGAAATTTGCTACCGAAGCGTGGAAAAGATGGATATCCAGGGCGTCCACGGCGTATTGGGTATCATACACGAGGTTTAATTATATCCGTCCCATGTACAGCGTATCCAAGTGAGACGGACGAGAAAAACCGGTACCATGGCCGCCACGATCTCCTGACTTTAAATGATTTGAACCTATTTTTGTGGGGATATTTAAAAAATATATGAGGAATATTGCACTATTGGTCACTATTGATAATTTACGCAAACGAATCATAGCTCCTGCCAATAACTTACAAGTTCAAAACAGAAGCAGAAACATTTGTGTTTGTAAAAACTGGGTAAGACGGGCCCAAAATGTTGTCGTAACTTCAGGTATGTCAAACTATTTTACTAATTAAAACCACAAATTAATTCTATTCATAATTAATAACAACAGCGGCAAAAGCAATTGAATTTGCTTTACATAAATAGGTGTTGAAAAATGTAATTTATTTCTTTCCTTAGGAACTTTTTAATTTTTTTTGTCCGGTCGTCTATTATACGCCTTATCAGGTTTTACAGTGGACCAGTTTCCAGTACCGTGCGCAAGTTTATTTTTAAATCATTTTTGTACTGATCTTTTTGATTTAATTTTTACAAAATTGTATTTGTAAGAATCCCCTGTACATTCAAAAATTTTACTTTTTATATATTTTATATTATGTAGAAAATGCATAATAAACATTTATATTATTTTTAAGCTCATGGCAATTAATTTTGTGAATTAAACGTGCTATAAATATTTTAAAAAATAATTTTATTTTTTTCCCGATTAGAATGTTTTACTCTCAATGTCTTTCCATGAAAAAAATTCACGTTTCGCCACTGATTAACAATTCGATTTCAGTATTTTATAAATTGCAGAAGGAATTTATATAAATGTTAATCAAATAAATCATTATATACAGCGCCCATTTCTGAAATAGTTGGGTTTTCTACAAATATAAATACTTTTAAACATTTAAGAACTGAATAATATAGAGCTTAGTAAATATACTGGAATGGTAGGTATCTCCTGCCACCTGTGAATAAGTTACCGAAGTAAAAAAAATACATAATGACAGACAGCGGTCTAACCAACAAATTTTTAGGTTCAGAAATCTTTCAAAAATTTGAATTTTGTTTTAAATTTAATTGTTGATATAAATATTGTTATAACATAAATTTACACAGTTCTGCATATAAGATTATTTCACTTTTCTTTATGTTAAAATGGCGGGTTAGAATAGCGAAATAATGTGTGTCTTACAAACGCTTTCTGAAACTTATTATTTTATTGAGAAGAATTTAAATAGTAAAGGTGAATAAACAAAACATAAAGAATTTTATTTTAGATATACAGTGTGCGCCAAAAGTATGGAATAAATTCAATAAAAACGAAACAATTATTTTTTGGGAAAAATCCTCCAACAGGTCGATTTTTAATTTAAAAAATACATATTTTAGCGTAAAATGCGATTTTCAAATGTCATTTGTTTTGGAGTAATGACGTCATCGATTTTTTTTTAAATGGCAACACCATATATCTTTCCTTGATTAAATTACGATTGAATGTTAGAAAACGTAAATCAATTAAAATAAAGCAAAAACGTTATCTAGTTTTTCGAATTCCATAGTTCTTTTATGGATCACGTAGGTGAAAATCTTTGCAAAGTGTCATTGTCACACCGACTTTCTAATAAGTATTGTAAGCGACATAGAAATTATTATTCAATTTAAAGTATTATGGCCCATTTTACTGTTACTCAAAGAATTGAAATTTTAATTCTTATCGGATGCGGGAATATGACTAGAACTCAGCAGGAAGTTTGCGATTTATTTAATGAAAAATATCCAGATCGCCCTATCAGCCAATCAACAGTCAGTAAGGTAGAGTGTAAATTTAGAGAAACTGGCAATGTTGTAAATATTCCAAAACCTGGACGTCCAAGCATTAATGAAAATCAGAAACAGAACATTTTGATAAGTATGGTGGAAGACACTAGTCAGAGCAGAGTACTACGTATCTTGAGGAAGGAAAAATATCATCCCTACAAAATTCAACTTGTGCAGGAACTCAATGAAGATGATGCCGATCGCCGCTTACACTTTTGCGAAATTCTAATGGATTTATGTCAAGGACCGGCAAATACTTTTTTCAGATGAGGCCACATTTTGTCTGAATGGTTCAGTAAACCGTCAAACTTGCAAATATTGGAGTCGGGAAAATCCTCATTGGATGGCAGAGGCACATACCCAACACCCTCAGAAATTAAATGTGTGGGCTGGAATAGTTGATGACAGAATAGTAGGGCCTTTCTTCTTTGAAGGAACCCTTACAGGACAAAGATATTTAGAGTTTATAGAAAATGACCTTGTTCCAGCCCTTGCAGTAATTTTTCCTAATGATAATGACCCTGACATTCCTGACGATACCATGTGGTTTCAGCAAGACGGTGCACCTCCACACTATGCGCGCCCTGTACGAGATTTTTTGGACAACTGTTTTCCTGGGAGGTGGATCGGCAGACGCGGACCGATAGAATGGCCTGCAGGATCGCCAGATCTTACACCTCTTGACTATTTTTTATGGAGATACTTGAAGTCAAAAGTGCACATTAATAAACCACGTAATTTAGAAGAACTTCAAAATCGCATCCGGGACGAAATACGCAGAGTTACCCCAGAAATCATTCATAATGTGCAAGAAGAAGTTCTTCACAGACTTGCGCATTATCAAGAAGTTGGTGGATGGCAATTCGAACATTTAATTTCAGTATAAAATTTAATCAATTGTATTTTATTTTACATACCTCAGAATTGTTACTTTTTTATGGATAAAATTTACATTTTCTAACATTCAATCGTCATTTACCCGAAAACTTTCCTATGTAAGAGGGCAAAATTTTAGTACTGTCTGATAGAGAATTAAATGAAAGGAAAAAAATATGGTGTTGCCATTTAAAAAAAAATCGATGACGTCATTACTCGAAAACAAATGACATTTGAAAATCGCATTTTACGCTAAAATATGTATTTTTTAAATTAAAAATCGACCTGTTCGAGGATTTTTCCCAAAAAATAATTGTTTCGTTTTTATTTGTTCTACGCGTTTTGTTTTTCGAGATTTCTATACCTAAAAACACCACAAATTTGATATATCTATTCCCAAATAAATTTAGGCAAAACTAATATATGGCATAAAGAAACAATTTAGTAAATGATTGTCCACTTACAAACTTCTCCATACTATTTAAAGTCTGGGTAAATTAATTCCAGCCGAAGCCATTATTCTTTCCGCGGACAAGTCACACATAGTCCACATAAATTCCAAATAATATTTATTGCCGACATGACTCGTAAATAAGATAAATTTTGACATATCAGAGACCTGTACCTACAATAAATTGAATACAATTCAAAATTGCGATCCCTAATTTAAACTGATATCGCATGAAATATAGACACAATATAAACAGACTATTTTTCACTTTATATCTAAGCAGAGACATCACATGTGCAGACTTCTTTAATCGAGTTGTTTGCCGCTTGGGAAACTATAGCAAGGCGCGACGCGACGGTACGGTATTTTTTAGTATAACTGGAAAAATACCTTAAAATGACACACCTATATCACTAAGTATATGGTGCTACTGTATTTTAAAGTAAAATCCTTGATTGACGGAGGTACTAATAAGTATTTATTTTAATTAAGCATTTAACTATTTGGGAAAATCAGCTTTGTCTTTCATAGAGCACACTAGATACATAGAGAATTTTAAAAAGCAATGCTTTAGTACCAGTACCTTCTACCCCTATAAACTTATAAACTAGTTAACATCCTACTACATATTTCTTAGATCTGGCATTGATAAAAATGTGCCTGTAATTTCCATTAGTAAACTCCTATTTTACCTCCGTTTTTAGTCCAACAAATAATTGTGCAAATATGTCAGGTTGGTATAACTCTAATTATTTCAGAAATGATTTACTCTTCAGTTTTAAATTAGCAACATTATAATCTGTAATGAATTCTTAGACATTAAAGTTGAAGTCAAATGCCTATGGTGCTGATAATATTTCTGCTAAAATGTATCATACATATAATTAATTGTTTAGAATTTTGATATTTTCCTACTAATTGGAAATTATCTATAAAGAGACTTTTAGCAAAAATAAGTGACCAATTACAATTACCATCAATTTCAAAAATATTAGAAAAGGTAATAGACTCAGTTGTATAAGTACGTTATGGATAACAGCGTTATATCTGACCTTCAGTCTGGTTTTCGTAAGGGTTATAGTTACCACCACGATTTTAACAGCTGTCAGTGATGACATTATCTACTCACTAGACAAAAGATATGCCACAGCACTAATTTTGCCACCTTTGATCATGTCTTACTATGTTCTAAATTAAAGTATTATGGGTTTGACAATATAACTATCAGTTTGTTGTCTTATTTAGGAGAAACACATCAAATGGTCATATATGATGACACATTTTCCAGTCCTAGTTCTGTTACCTCAGGAGTTCCCTAGGGCTCAGTCTTTGGGCCTCTTTTGTTTTTTGTGTATACAGCAGATATATTTAATTGTGTAAAATACATGAGACTGAATGTTGTTCTGATGATACACAACTCTCTTTTGCCCAAAAAAAATATCGTTGATGCTTGCAGTAAAATAAACTCAGATTTAATGTCTTTTCAGGAATAATTTAAAAAATAATCTAAAATTAAATCCTGATAAATGTAGTGCCATTTGTTTTTGTTCTCGTGTAATATGAACGTATATTGTCACAATTTTTTATTTAAAAATAGATCAGCAACCACTTAGATCTGTTGGTGCAGTAAAAAATCTTAGTTTAATTTTTGACATTGGTTTTCGTTTTAAAGAACATATAAATGCTTTAATAAAAAAATGTTACGGGGCTCTACGACTTTTATGTGTAAATGTAAATACTTATTTTAAATTTACAAAAAAGTTGGTTGAGACATTAGTATTGCCAATTCTATCATACTGTAGTATAGTTTATTATTCCTGTTTTCACGATTCATTTTCAAAATGCAGCCTTCAAGTGATTCAAAACTTTTGTTGTAGATTTGTTTATAGATTTAAAAAATATGGTCCAGTTTCTTCTAAAATTAACGAACTATCTTAAACTGTAAAACTTGTATAAATATAATTTAACTGTGTTTTTTTCATAACATTTTAACTACTTCAGCACCACCCTCTCTCTTCGAGAGAAAATTTCTTTTAAGTTTAATTTTCATTCTGTTAATGTTAGATACTCAAAGGACCCCGCATTAATCTTATGGAAATTGGGTTTCTGTCAAATTGTCTGAATTTTTGATATGTTGTAGATTTTGTCATCCTGAACAAAAGTCTCCATGGGCACAAAGTGCCACAATGAACATTTTGGCAGCTACGGAGCTGCCAAAGCTCCCCTGACCCGTTGCAAAACTATTCATTTTCAATACTATTTACAGATGTCAAAAGCATATTTTAACTATTCTAATATATAGGGTAATGTTTTTGAGGTCACTGGATTCAACCCTCATGTCAGATTGGACAAATTGACCGTTGACAGCTGTCAATACACTGTCAACGAAGAATAGAAAAGTAAATATTCTTTTTTCACATTGAGAGTTTGGGCTTTTGAGGGAGCTGAATTCAATTCTCATGCCAGATTGGCAAAATTGACAGTTAACAGCTGTCAATTGACTGTCAACGAGAAATATAAAAGTAAATATTCTCTGTTGACATTGAGAGTTTGGGTTCTTGAGGTCGCTGAATTCAATTCTCATGCCAGAGTGGCAAAATTGACAGTTGACAGCTGTCAATTGACTGTCAACGAGGAATATAAAAGTAAATATCCTCTTTTCACATTGAGAGTTTGGGCTTTTGAGGGAGCTGAATTCAATTCTAATCTCAGATTCGAAAAATTGACAGTTAACAGCTGTCAATTCACTGTCAACGAAGAATAGAGAAGTAAATATTCTCTGTTGACATTGAGAGTTTGGGTTCTTGAGGTCGCTGAATTCAATTTTCATGCCAGATTGGAGAAATTGACAATTGACAGCTGTCAATTCACTGTCAAAGTAGAATAAAGAAGAAAATATTCTCTTTTGTTATTGAGTGTTTGTTAACTACCATTTTCTCCAATTCTTGAGAATTGAATTCACCGACCTCAAGAACCCAAACTCTCAATGTCAACAGAGAATATTTACTTTTATATTCCTCGTTGACAGTCAATTGACAGCTGTCAACTGTCAATTTTGCCAATCTGGTATGAGAATTGAATTCAGCTCCCTCAAAATCCCAAACTCTCAATGTGAAAAGAGAATATTTACTTTTCTATTCTTCGTTGACAGTGTATTGACAGCTGTTAACGGTCAATTTGTCCAATCTGACATGAGGGTTGAATCCAGTGACCTCAAAAACATTACCCTATATATTAGAATAATTAAAATATGCTTTTGACATCTGTAAATAGTATTGAAAATGAATAGTTTTGCAACGGGTCAGGGGAACTTTGGCAGCTCCGTAGCTGCCAAAATGTTCATTTTGGCACTTTGTGCCCATGGAGACATTTGTTCAGGATGACAAAATCTGCAACATATCAAAAATTCAGACAATTTGACAGAAACCCAATTTCCATAAGATTATTGCGGGGTCCTTTGCTAGCACCAGTTATCACTCAGTCATGTTACAAAGAGTATTTTCGTATAATGCAGTACATGTTTTACAACAAATTAAGTTCTCACCTTAAGCAAAAAGGTGCTTTTCGCAAAATTATGAAAATGTATGTTTTACCGTTATGTGTATGTGGAGCATTTCCAGTTTAAAAACACATCTAATATAGTTTTAAAATAATATGGTTGCACATATAATTGTAACAGCATACCTTGCCATGGTACAGGCATATAAATAATGAAAATTTAGCGAATGATCATGGAGATAATTATAGGAAATGCATGTGCATGGTTGGTACAAAATTTTAATTAAATACCTTACCTTCATCATTATAATTATTGTCAACAATTACTCATTGCAGTATATTGTTAATTAACACAGAAGCGCAATTTTTCTTCATAATTGTGTGCAATTTAATTTCATATAAAAGTGCCATGTATTATATTCCACATGCAATCTTGACAATTGCTAGTAAAAATGCAACGAACATGGTTTATTATATCCTGTGGAAGTATGAATAATACCTCGATTTTTTATGCTGATATTCCACAAATAGGGCGAACAATGAAAACATCGTCGTTACGTTTTCCTTGTTCCTGTGCATTGGTTTCATAAAACTTTTGAGTTTCGTTTACAATTATGTGATAATTTATGATAATTCAAAAAAAAAAAATGTAAATATCAGCCGTGAGGTTCTTCATCCTACTTATTATAATTGTTCTCGTAATTTTCGGTTTATTGCAGCTCCAGAAATCTTTTCTTTATTTTCACTAAATTTATGTATGAGGAAGGCGTATTCCAGATAAAACTGAATGACAAGCACATCCGTTTTTCACATCAACTGCATATAAAATATATTTTAAAATAAATTAATTATAACTATTTGCAAAATTTAAAACGCGTTTTAACAACCGGATGTTTATATTTATGCAGGTGGTACGGTCAATAATCAAAAGCTCTTATTAAAAAGCTGTTATTATGAAAACTATATGTTTCTCAGGAAGATAAATTCCATAATAATTAAATTGGTTCAGCTCTGTTAATATAAAATCGCGCAATTTCGTCAGATGTTCGTTGTTTTTCTTTGTGGCGTTGATGTCAAACGTAAAATCAATAGTATTCTGCAACGATTACATGTTATTTGCATTGAACTTATATCCGGTTTTCATAAAGATATCTTAATTATGGATGACATGACTTCAATCAACCATTTTATTGAAATGGTCTTATCAACTCCACATATAAATAACCAAGCTAGTTCTCAGCTGTTTATAGAAACGATTGTAACCAATACATTAGGATATAATTTTTCCAACAACAATTCAATCCAGTTGTACTGATTTAGAACTAATACTGGTAGGAGAAAAGGTATTTGAGATTTAATGTCTTCCTCCTTTAGGAAAGCTTGTAGTTTTCATATTAGTTTAGTCTTTAATAAATAAATTAAACATATAACAAGCACTAAAGATCAAATAAATTTCAAGCAAGCATTTTTCTAATCATCTTAGTGATTTTTAATGATAGACAAATCTAATGTCTAATATGATCATACTATGATTAACATAAATGTTAAAAAGAAATTTTACAACAATTGTTAACGATTTAGAAAATGTTTGTTATCCTACATATCAACATGGTTCTCTACCGGGCAGGTCTACTATCACGAATCTTAATTTTAGCAAAGGTTTAGATAAAATATGAAACTTTCTTGCGTCTTGTGCCTCCAAGACTGCTTCGCTGAATAAGGAGACTCTTTATTTGAAGAATTTATTTAAAATAAGATCCATCCTTCTGCTGCTCTATATTTTATGAAAAGTGTTTCCAATTATAATTTTTGGTGTACTCATGCAATCTAATTTGACATAGTGGAAATGTTCTCAATATACAATACAAAATTAGTGTAATAATAATTAATAGTCGTAAATGCAGGGATTCTCATTTTGGTCGTTTAAACCCTAAAACCCATAATGACCTTAGAATTGCTATATCTAATCAGCCCTTGGCAAATCTTATCTTAAGTACCAACTGGATAAAAAGTCAATGTATATGCATTGTATGTATTTGCAGTATGTTATAGTGTTAATGCAGCAAATCCTATAAGAGTTTGTAGCACCAGAATAAGACTGAACTGAGAAATCTTAACTGATCCATAAATTATGATTAACGTTGATCCATAATTTGTTTTCAATAGATTTAAAACATCTGTCTGGATTTAGAAGACGAAACAGTAATGATAATAATGATAATAATTAAACATGGAATCCATATTATGAGACAGCAGAACATGTAAAACATGTGTGTAGGTAGTCCTACGTCATCAAATAAATATTTTTAGTCCCTATTCTAAACGCATTAGCACAACAGTAGGACCATGTACGAGAGAGGGTGTGGCATAGGCCACAGGCCCAGGAAGAATTAATGGTCAATGACCGACTGGTATCAATTTCTCACATTGACCCAAATCAATATGCTTCCGTCCTTCCACACCCGATGGAAAAATACTGATATCTTAAACCATTTGGTCGGTCAGTTATCGCGGGATTAAAGGCGTCAGTACTTGAATTGATGTGGCCAGGTCGGTGTGGGATCCAGCCCCGCAGCCGGTTGACCGTATATAAGCTATATTTGTGGAAGAATGTTAGCTTGGATCAATGTGAGAGATTGATACCGGTTGACATTTGACTACCCCCCAAATTAATGAGGCTTTCCAGGTTTTCTTTATTCTTGCGCTGAATGGTGCCAACGTAAGTCGTTCCTGGACGCAAATGCGGCCTGTTTAATAATAATATGCCGCCCTCTCTCCCGCACAAGTTTCTGAATTCTGGACTGCTCCTTCTGATTAGAATGAGGGGTAGAGATATTTTTATTATTATCATTATTTGATAATTGTTGACTAAATACAATAAACAAATCATGTAGCTTTAATTTCTAGAAATTAATTATTGTCACCATTAGTAAAATTCAGTTGTTCAGCTTTAGGAGAGCTGGGATCTTCAGCAAAAAGAATAAATTATCAGAAAGATTAAGAAGAATAGGTGACAAATTTAATATTGGTTTTTCAGACAACTAATATGTTACGATCCTTTTTGTCAAAAACACGTCCAAAAAATACTTATACAAAATTCAGAAAATTACATCTACAGCATACTTTGTGAATGCAATAAACATTGTGTTGGAGAAATGTCTCGACCTATAAATATTAAAGTTGATGAAGATAAAAATTATATAAAAAGACTGGAATTTGAGAAATCAAAAATTTGCAAATATGATTGGGAAAACGGTCATTTGATTCAATGGGGTTCGGCAAAAATTTTAGAGAAGGACGATAATGCAGCGAAATGAACAATAAAAGAGTCGATTATTTTGTTGAACAAAGATAAATGTCAAACTGTTCATTAAACTTTGATCATTGTTGGCTACAGTTGTATTAAGAAGTAAGGAACAATAAAATAAAAATCATGAAACACTTCTATGGAAGCAGATAAACTGTCAAACTTGACTTATTTTTAATACATTTGCAATTTTTGAGAACGGAAACAGAGAGTTTTTCGAAACGTCAGAAAATACTGAAGTGCGCGATAGTGATGTGATTTTTGTTATTTTTTACTTTTATGCTTCTTCAGTGTGAGATTTTTGGTTAGGCAAACTTAGTTTCAATAATAACACTTGATTGATTCTTTTGGCGCAAGGGTTTATTCAATTAATCTTTATTTTTTTGCTTACTGTTCCTTACTTACGATGCATTTTAATAATGGGATATTTATATTATTTCTCGCTATCTTCTGTCTGCATGTGAGACGTTCAGAATCATGTAGGAAACATTCTATATCATACCTTGGATATAAAATCGATATATGTCAAAGACAAAATACAAGTCATATAGGAAACATAAATATATATGCTTTAGAAAGCTTTACGACCAAAATCATGAAACAGCTAGTCTGAAGAAAAATGTCACTTTCCAACACGACACATTAAAAAAATGTAAATACATATTTTATTTATATTCACGTGACAACTATTCATTACCTTAACATAGGTATTTGTGTGTGTATTTATTGTCACTGGCTAGAACTGGAAGCCTCTCTCACGCAACGTAAAAATGTAATGCAAGTTCGATGGTGTGTGAACAATAACATGTTACACAAATATTTTAATACGAGTAGTTCCTCTGACACACAAACATAATTCGGAGATTTATTACCTCACTCAACACCTTATGAGAAATTGTAGTACGACGAAAAGTATAACACGACGTTGCAATTAAGAACCAGTTGACCTCGTACAGAATTTGTTTATCAGGACACAGTTACACGAGAAATAAAAATTATTCAACGCATATCCTTTAACCTTCTGTGGAATTTACATGCACAGAAAAATTGTGTTATTTTCTAACAGAATATACATAGTTTATGTATTTTACTTGGTACTCAAATCGTCAAAAATGAAGAAATAATATGTAGAACTACAAATAAATTAATATAGCTTTAATTGTATTCAATATTGCAAGTTCCTTTTATATTGTAGTTGTCAGTATAGATAACGATTGTTTAAAATTATATTAATATATTCATGATTGCAAATTATAATTAAAACTGATAGTACAGCAACATTCGTTATTGCACTAATAGTAAACTAATTTTAAATATTATTAATATTAAATATTTACAAAAAATTTGAAAATACAAATATAGGATTATTTGAAACTGCCCTACTTTGTTAGGCGAATAAATTAATTAAAGTAAGATTTTTTAAACTATTTTACGATTTTCCTGAACTTTGAAATTAATTATTTTTTTATTTTTATTTGATGTGCATCATCCAATGCTGTTGTAATATTTTACTTACTTGTACTTATCAATGCTAATTTTCAGTTTGATAAAATACAATGAGTAATTTTATGAAACATTAGTAAATCTCTAGATCTAAACAACTTTTTAAATCGGAATATTAATTTTTAGCAATGTTGAAAAAGCGCGCTTATTTATTGAGTAATTATTAACAATATCGTTAGCATATGTCTCACGTTTTCCTGTTTTTCGATGGTACTTGAGGCCCTGGGCATTGCTATTTCACATTACACTGTTATTTTAATTACAGTGCACTGAAATTCTAAATATATTAATAACTGAAAATGAACCACGAAATGATCGTACAATACGGCAAACTCTATTACACCGTCTCTATTGCACTCTCATAAAGACGAGGCATGCATCTGAAGGGCCTGTCTCCCGGCGCAATTGGCTAGCAATACATTCCATGCTCTTCATCTTTTTCCTGCCTAAGCATATGTTATTAGCATGAGGCATATCTCACATGCGTCCTTATTAATCTTATTGTGCTTATGAACGTACACTGTAAAAAAAGTTGCTGTGTAAGTCGGTGTGTAATTTAAAATATGTAAAATTTCCAAGTTAATAGTTTTACATACTATGACATTTTATACATTTTACACAAAATGTGTTAAAATGACTTGTAGTATTATAATAAAATACCCAAGTAGCACAAACCACACCGAATTCAACTAACGACTAGTTTTATACCAAAATCATACAAATTATGACTACAAAATTGGTATAGCATTACGTCTATGGTCGAATTTTAAGCAATTTTGGTAGGAACCGCTTACGTTACTATTTCCGCCGTCACAACGACGTCGGTATTTCGACCTGTTCCATGCTTCAAATAACAATAAATGAATAATAAAACAGTCGACGTCGGTGTTTTTAACTGTCTTTGACCAATGATATACGTCAGTTAATGTCATCCACACCGACGTCGCTACTCCAAATTATTTAATACTAATTGTAATGTCGAATGAAGTAGGTACAGCCGACGTCGTAGTTTATACCATATTTTGACCTATACTCCAATCACACGTATTTGAAACATTCTGACGCTTGACATGATGTTACCTATATTGTTAGCGAAGCAATGAAAACTGTCAAGTATTAATAAATCTGATAATGAATAATTCAAATAAGTCGAGACCATTATCCGAGGACAGTACTGACCGTAGCAGTCGTAATATTAACAATAGGAGCCGAAAGCAGTATATGGACGGGCCGAGAGATATCGATAGTGGGTCTGTCCCCACAGAGCCTAGCCTGAGAATAACAGGGTAGAGTAAGAATCCCGGCTAATGCTACGGATGAGCACTTTAATTCTGCGACCAGTTACCGAGTTCATAGTTACCAGAAAATCACTATGTATCAAATATTTTTTTTTCTGCATCCGAAAATGAGTATCCAACCACCAACTATAACTGCACGAACACACCTGAAAACAATGGAAAGTTAGGTTAGTCGTAAGAGTTGTATGTTTATACCTCTTTTGTAGATCGACATGCAACAAGTATAAATGTATTTTTCTAATACGACTAAGTTGAATTAGATAGGTACGTACATTTATACTACTGTACAGTAAGTATGTTGGAAGTGTACTTTTGTTTACAATTATTATATCTTGTTTTTTAAAGTATACAATTAGTACAACCTGGTGATGCAATTTTGACTTCTTTAGTTAGTATATAGAAATGGAAGTTTATTATACCAATTGTGAGGACTGGTATATAATTAAGGTAAATAAATAAACCTAGTATGACCCAGTGCCTGGAGTAATTATATTCGTTTACACCAATAATAACTTTGTCATATGTATATAACAGATCGGTATCTTTTTTAAAAAATAATAGGAAGCCATTTTGGAAGAGTAGCATACATAGCATAGCATAGTAGCAGTATATATAATAATTTTTAATTTTTAATATTTGAAGATTGATTTTATGATTTTAAGATTATATAATTTATAAGAAGTTAGTTCTTAAACTTGATCTTCTTATTCTTGACATTACTAATAAAAAATGATTTTCTAAAAAATACAAAATAAAAATATATGCTGATAAAAATAGTGGTCATTTAATGGCGCTTTAATTTTAATGGTCTATTTTGTCCAATATAATCAATAAAATTGCATGCGTTTATAATTTCAGTGTTTAAAGGTCTCGAAACTTATATCCTTAAAATTACATTTCATTAATATACTGAATCGAATATATAGATGCATATCTTCTATTAAAATACGCTGCAGTATTAGTTACAAAATTAGTATAAACGGAACAAAAATATAGTACTTGTCTGATTTATATAGAAAAATTTGTACGTAAATTATAGAAAAAGTTATGTTAGGTAATATTTGTCGTATTTTATGTGACGTGGAAATAGGTAACAAACATTTACACCTAACGCTACTTACTTAAATTACCATATAGTAAAGGTCACTTTGGGTAACATTAACCTTACCTAAAATTTGTTCGAAATGGTTATAATAATTTGAATATAAGAGCGACTTTATTAGTCGGCAGGGTGACGTCGGGTCGACCGGAATTTGTGTGACCATTTTCGTATAAAAATTGATCGGTACGCCGTGGCGTGGACGTCGGCTACCAACTTCAGGTTAGACTGCTGACGTCGGTTCGACGTCAACCCGACCAGTCGAATATTTCCCAGTGATTTGTTAAAAGTACACCATTTTGTGTAAGCTTAACACACCTTTGTGTCCTATATTCCTACTCCTAAGTATTTGAGCACAACTGCGCAGTATTGCTGTTCCAACACATATCACTATGCCATGTTAGTCGTGTAGCGTTGTTGTGTTCAGTTAGCTCTCGTTCGCTGTGTTAAAATTAAGATTCAAATTACACTGTATTCTGATTTTCTTTTAACTTGTCACTACCATTTAATTTTCGTAAATTCCTATCATGTAGTGCCTAAATACATCTTTGTTTAATGTTTGTTGTTTATGATATATTAGAATGTTATTGGTTTTTAAGTACCTTATTAGAATATGTACTGGTACTGCTACTAGCTTTATTAAAAATTTTGTTAGAAAACTTAATTGTTATTCGTTTGAACTGAATTATATATTTTAAAAAATGTCATAAAACGTAAAATATATTTTATTTTATTAGGTTTGTTCCTACACAGTAGCAAACTGTCACGAGTTTGCGCAGTACGAATTTAACCGTTCCAACACAATCAACCCGGCAATTAGTTGTAAGATTTTTTGTTACAACACAAAAGTGGATGGTTTGGAAACTGTTTGCTGACAGTCAAATCGGTTTGACTATTATTAGGAAACCACTAGTCAGACGCATGCGCAGATAGAATCTAACCACTAAAAGAACAGAAGTCAACTTTTGGTAGGCTAGGTAATGAACGTAACTAAAGTTTTATGTAATAATGCTGTTTGAGAAAGTTATTATAGTTGCACAATTAATTTGCAGAATTTTAAGTACGTAATTCTGTAGTTTTTCAAAATGAGTGACTCTAGAGGAGCAAGTTAGCAATTACAGCAGTACCTCGGATTCTAGTGATGATGAGATTTATCACTTCCTTATGAGAGACCGAAAATTGAAAATTACTTCGAACAAACTATATCCCTAACGGTTACTGCTTGAACTAAACGTGTCTTTTCAACAACAAAAAATTAGAAACTGATTTCAAACTAGTACATGAATTGCACTTGTGCATTAAAACAGTGCTGTAAACTATCAGTCATTGCTATGTAGAAACAAACCTATTATTACTGCAATACCATAATTCTGAAAATACTATATGTATATTGATACGGAAGCTCACCCAACTTTTTAGTTTGTCAATTATGTTCCTGCTTGCTTTTAAAATTAAAATGTTTGTAATATGTTTATTTAGATGTTTTTTAGAACATTCCTATGTCGGATGCATTCAAGGGATAATTCTATACCGAAAATAAATGCTACCTCTTTCTATAACATGTTTTCTAAAACTGATTATTGAGTTACAGGGTGCTAAAATTAAATTTTATTTGCAGTTTTTTTGCAATACCTTTTGGCACACTCATACTATTTTGATGAAATTTCGTATATGGGAGTTTTTCGGGATAAGGATTACAAATTTACCCACCGTTTTTGTACAGGGCGCCACATACGAGCCTTTATTTTGGTTTGAATGGTTCTAAATTTTTTGTGCTACACTTTATGCGACTTTTGACTGAATATTATTGTTTTCTTAACCTGTTTACATAAAAAAGGTATACTTTATTTGTTTCGATAAATCTAACCGCTTTCGATAAAAACACTAAAATAACATTACTTGCATGTGATGAATACGAAACAAGCGCTTAGTTGTCTTGGAAACAAGTTTGTGAAGAATTAGTTTTGACAGATAGCAATTTTGTACAAGTTCTTTTGTAGTAATTGTTATAATAAAAAAATTAATAAAAATGAACAATAATTACTCTAACGTGGCGTTGCGGGACATGCATTATTATTACGGTTTAGCTGCTGGCAAAGCTCTTGCAGCACGACGTTTGTATCGCGAAGCATTTCCAAATAGAAACCTACCCCAATCGCGAATGTTCAGTACTATTCATCGATGGCTGGGAGAATTTGGATCGTTCAAAATTAGAATTTTTCATGTAGGTTGACAACGGAATAGCAGAAGCAGAAGCTCGTATTTTGAATTAGATAGAGAATAATTCCAATGTAAGTATAAGAAAAATTGCTATGCAGGAAGGCATTTGAAAGAGCTCCGTACACGAAACAATACGTTCATCCGTACCAGTACCAAAAGGTGCAAGTCTTATCTGCCGTAGATCCTGCTGCTCGTGTGAATTTCTGCAATACAATTAGAATACTTTATAATGGCGAAGTTGGATTTAGCCATGATGGCTTAATATACCTCCACAATGAGCATTTTTGGTCTGATGAGAATCCTAATTTATCAATAGAGCTTGGTTATCAAAATAAGTTTTCCGTCAACGTGTGGGACGGTATTGTAGGGAACTACTTAATTAAGCCATATTTCTTTCCACAAAGACTCAATGGTGAAGTTTACTTGGATTTTTTAAGAAACCGCTTACCTATTCTATTGGAAGATGTACCACTTGGATTAAAAAATGTAATGTAGCTGCTTCAAGATGGCGCGCCACCGCATTTTAGTTTAGCGACCAGAGAATTCTTAAATGAAATTTTTCTTGAACGATGCGGTGATTTTGTGCAGTAGGCCTCTAGATCCCCTGACTTAAACCCATTTGATTTCTTTTTTGAGGTTATCTGAAGACTCTTGTATACAGGACACCTGTGAATAGCGTCAATGAATCGAGATAAAGAATTGTTACTAATTATGAGGTAATTAAGCAAATGGAAGGAATATTCCATAGAGTTCGTCGGAATTTTTTAAGAAGAAATAATGTATGCATTGAAGAGTAAGGTTGTGACTTTGAACCTTTGATTTGAATGTTTAATTTGTATTTGTATTGTTCTAGTAACTTATGTATTTTAACCTTATGATTTTGCTAGTAAACCATTTGTTGAAGACGTTATTTTTTTATTATTTATCGTTAACCACCATCAGCGTAACAACATATTTTTACAAAAATTACTATCTGTCAAAACTAATTTTCCACAAACTTGTTTCCAAGGCAACTAAGCGCTTGTTTCCAAAGCATGCTATGTTTAATATAAAAAATAAATTAAAATGATTTCGTATTCATCACATGCAAACAATGTTATTTTAGCGTTTTTCTCGAAAACGGTTAGATTTATCAAAACAAGTAAAGTATACTTTTTTATGGTTAGGAAAATAAAAATATTCTGTTAAAAGCCGCATAAAGTGTAGTACAAAAAAGTTGTAACCATTTAAACCAAAATAAAGACTCGTATGTAGCGCCTTCTACAAAATGCGGAAAAACGGTGGGCAAATTTATAATCCTCATCTCGAAAAAACCCCATATACAAAAATCGTCAAAATATTAAGAGTGTGACAAAAGGCATTGCAAAGAAACTGCAAATAAAATTTAACTCTGACACCCTGTAACTCCGTTAATAATCAGTTTCGGAAAAAAAATTATAGAAGGAGGTAGCATTTATTTTCGGTCTAGAATTATCCCCTGAATTTTTTGCTTATCATTTTCGGACACCCTGTATTTTGGTATGGTGACTATAAAAATAAATTGAATTACCATTATAAAATTTCAAATGAGAAAATAGTTTTGTGGTCAAATATTATGAACTTCAAGATCTGACAGATTTCATTAAAATAATAGGTTTCTGCTTATAAATCCAGGTCTGGAATAACTTGGTTTTAAAGATACAGGATGTTAAAATTTAAAAAAATATATATTTATTTGTTTATTAGGTAAAAAATAAAATTTAGTAATTTTTTAAAGTTAAACGCTCTGTATCAGGAAAACGGAGTTCCACAAAGAAAAATTCTATAGGAGAGACAGCTAATATTTTGTCATGTTCTATTTTTCTCATAGTTAAGAACGAAAAACCGGACACTCCAACTCATGTGTTTTACACTATGAAATATCCTTTTAATCAATTTAACAATTTTATACGTTATACTAGATAAATCAAACATTTTTGTGGTAGAACATAGTGATAGTGTCTGTTGTATACCCCATAAAAAAATCCAAAATTTTTGAAATTCCTTTATTTTTTAGTTTTAAGAAAATTATAGTAAAAAAAAATCATACAATAATATATATTTTAAATTATTTATAATAAGGTACCAGTACCAAATAAGGCCATGTTAAGCATTGAACCTCTATATTTTTGTTAATATTTGACAAAGTATATAAAACTTAAAGTATATTAAATGCACTTTATTTAGAACGGTTGTATACTTGTAAATTTAAAAAAGTCGAGTTAGATTATTTTTAATTCTAATTAAAAAAAATGACAAATGGCCTTGTTAGGAACACTTGCTCCTAATAAAGCCATTTGACAAATATTGCAAATAAACATCAATAATTATTATTAGACTGTTTTTAATAACATATATTTCATTGAAAAATATAACTTTCTTCACTAAAAATAATATTTCAAATTCTAAAATCAAATAACTTACATATGACACTAACTTGACATTTAATGTGAAACTAAAACAAAATCGAAAAATAAATTTCAGTTTTGACATTCTGGGCAAACAAATTTAGCTTTGTCACTTTTACACAATCCTGCGTATTCTTCGTGAACGTATTTTAGACAAATAATACACAGTCACATGTCTTGAACTTTGTCCTGCTGACATGCTTTATTAGGCACACCTATCTTAAATTATAAAAATTGTATTATAGACCAAAAACGAAAACTAGGCATGTCCATACATACCGTCACTCTTTGTCAGATACTCAATTGTTCCTAATGTCAATACATATCTAAAAAAAAGCCTTCTTCAGACAAAAATATAAACTTGTATTCACATCAAAAATACCATCACACAGCCGGTAAAATGATGATTGCTAATGACGCCACCCATGATATAATTTAGAAACTAGAAACTATGCAAATTTAGACATATTATGAAACCTGTAAAATTACTGTAAACTTTTTTTTGTTTAAATACATTGGTTTGTCAAAAAGTGACAGTGGCCTTATTAGGCGCTTGGCCTTATTTGGTACAAGTACCTTATTACTTATGGTCTAATCCTCGTGATTAGAATGAGGGGCAGAGATATTATTATTATATTATTATTATTAATGTTTAATAACTGAGAAGGAATAAAGAAAACTGTTGTTTTTGAAAAAGTTAATCCTTTCCGTTTTGTAATATGATATTGATGGATATTAGTGATTGTCAAAATTGCAAAATAATAAATTTGTTTGTTTTTTTTCTACACTTCAATAATTGTAGAAAAAATTAATTATCACAATTATTGTATTGTACCACTTGATATATGTTTGTTTCAATCGATTCAAAATCAAGTAACAAAGTTTAAGAATAACGAATATATTTCTAAATATTTATTGCTTCATGGGAAATAGTTTTTGCAAAACCCTTACGGTCGAGAATGAATTGGCTAAAGCATAGTCATAATACGTAACAAATTGCACCCATTTCCTTTAAGTGGTCGGTTGAATTGAACGTACACGACAATTACATTAAAACACAAGTACTTTTTCTAGTTTTTCTTTGACTTGGGATGCATTTCCTTAAGTACTAGTCTTTGTTACGCTTACAAACAATGGTTAATGTCACTTATTTTAATGTTATCTAAATGATATAAACGTTGTTAAAAGTGGATAATTGCACAGAAGAATTAGATTTTCTAAGTGATTTATATCTTCATTTCTTTCTGTACGCGGGTAGATAATTGACATTTTTTATAGTGATTTCACCATCGCTAAAGTGTAACAGTAAAATGTTTATGGAGCAACCAACAATAATTGTTTTATTTAAGTTACTACAAGAAAGGTTTAACAAGTCGGACAAATGACATTTAATAGCGAAATAGTATTTTTTACAATGCTTTAATATCAAATACAGGGTGTCTCAGGTATTACTGGCATCCTTGGAAGGGGTGATTGAACAGTAAAAATAAATGAACTTTACCTAAATTTACCCAAATATATCTAAAAGTTCACCATTTACAGATACAGATACAGGGTGTCAAAGATTTCGAAATTTGTTATATTTTTTATTTATTTGGAAACCTTTCGTAATAAAACAGTAATAGTTATAGGTTGTAATGAAATATCTTTAGTTTTTCTTTCTTCCCAAGCGTGTTCGCAAATTTTGGATTTTTCAAATTCCCGTCTTTTTATATAATTTTTATGTTCCTCAACTCTAACATTCATAGGCCGAGACGTTTCTCCAACATAATGTTTATTGCATTCACAAGGTATACTGTAAATGCAATTTTTTGAATTTTGTATATCATTTTTTGGACGCGTTTTAGACAAAAATGATCGTAAAGTATTAGTTGTCTGACAAACTGTTCGAATATTAAATTTATTACTGCTTCTTCTAAAACGCGTCCAAAAAATGATATACAAAATTCAAAAAATTGCATTTACAGTATACCTTAAAAATGCAATAAACATTATGTTGGAGAAACGTCTCGGCGTAGGAATGTTAGAGTTGAGGAACATAAAAATTATATAATTGTTGTATACAATTGGGAAAACGGTGATTTGATTCAATGGGGTTGGGCAAAAATTTTAGAGAAGGAAGATAACGCAACAAAAAGAAAATTAAAAGAGACCGCGATTATTTTGTTGAACGGAGATAAGTGTGTGTTAAACTGTTCAGTAAACATCGATTATTGTTGGCTACAGTTGTATCAAGAAGAAGTAAGTAACAATAAAATAAAAATCATTTAACATCTCTATGGAAGCAGATAAACAAATTTTAAACTGTCAAACTTAACATACGTTTAATATTTTTATTACTATTTTGAGAACGAAAACAGAGAGTTTTTCAAAACGTCAATAATACGGAAATGCGCGATAGTAATGTGATTTTTGTTATTTTTTACTTATCTGCTTTTTTCAGTGTGAGATTTTTTGGTTAGGCAAACTTATTTTAAAAAATAACCCTTGACTGATCCGTTTGGCGCAAGGGCTTATTTAATTAATCTTTATTTTTTCAGAAGTGTGGCAAAAACTCAATAAAACTAAAGAAAAACTAAAATTATGCCACAAATAAATAGCTTCAGAAATATCTTTAGTCTAATTATTCAGTATGTTTAAATATTCCCATTATTATCAGTAGCGTAGAAACCCTGTGACACTCTTCTTTTATTTAAAATAAGAATGGTACGCCACTGTTTTAATTATAAAAAAAACGTATATGAAAAGATACTTTAAATTTTGATTTTTTTGAACAAATAATTATTCTCTAAAATTTTCTTTCAAATGCATCGTATTTAGGTAATTTGTTCTTTAAAAATATCCATGCGTTTCATAGTTCGTGCGTTTTGAAACCTATTAGTAGTAATAGTAGTAGTAGTACCTAGTAGTAGTGTTAATATCGGTAGAATTCTCATTTCACAGAAAAGAATTATATAAGTCTTATTTTTGATATACATCCATTGAATTCTTGTAGACCGTTGTAACATTCCTTTTATTATAAAATTAAGAATGTCACAATTTCAATATGAAACGTCTAGTAACAAGGTATTTTGCACATCCTGTATAATGTCGGTAGATTAAGTAAGTGTAAACCATATCCAGTGTATCATGTAACTTTAGATTTCTTCAAGTTAGCCTAAACAACTTTGTACGATAAATATTTTATTATTTATTTACTTACCATTACTGTGAACCAGTTACATCGATGTATATCGTTATGTTATATTTTTCTACTCTGTATAACACTCTAGTAATTTGTTAACAGTTTATTATTTAATTAGTATCACTTATTGTAATAAGCTTTGTTTTGGCAAAAAGCAAGGTTAAGGTAACTGTCAGAATAATTCAATTCGATTCGAACTATTGGAACAATGTGCTGAGATCTCGAACGAATATTAGCCCGAAATTACATAGAAACCGAACCAATCAGATTTCAGTGAGTTTTTTGGATCTTTGTAGCGTATAAAACCTACAGGAACCTAAATTCTAGTCCCTTTTCGTTCTGATTTTGGTCGATTGAAGTATTTCAATATTACAGATTTAGTTATAGTGCGAAGCCACATTTTGAAAATAAATCTGAATTTAATTGAAGTCATCAATAAGGATGGAGGTAATATATTTAATTAATTAAGATTATTATCGATAGTAGATTTCATTTTAAACAATATTTTATGTTATTTTTTGAAACTAAGGATATAAAATACCTGACCTGACCTTGATCTTTGCTAAAGCACATGCTAATTATTTTTTTTTTTTTCTTTTGTTATTTTTCTTAACTTTAGAGGCCAATAATTAATTAATTAATTAACAAACAATTTAAATAAACAATTAATTAAACAGATAATTAATTAAATGAACAATTAATTCAATAATCGATTGAATTTCGAGAATTTCTGTTTCCTAAGTTGGAATATTTTGTTTAACCGTTGCTGGAAAGTTTATTTGTTGAAAAATCAAAATTGAAATAAGAAGGCCATTCTAAAGTTTAGAAATCTAGATTATAAGCGGCACTATCCAGGTACGAGAGGAAAGCTGCCCATCTCGGAGTCATCTCCAACGTTAACAACAACGGATGAACTTGTCAACTGGCTTCAATTCCACTTCTGTATGTCAACTTCTTCAATTCCACGTCTGTGTATCAACTGGTGGGCAAGTTAATAAACTGTGTTTATTTTTTTATGTATGTATTTTATTTCAAACTGTTTGACTTCAGCAAAATTTATCATCCTCCTACAGGGGTGAAAAGGCAAACCGAACAGATTATTCTGTAGGTGGCGCCCAATTATAACATCTTTTTAAACAGTTTGCTAGTCAAGAACCCACGACTATAAAAAAGTGCCCCGACTAAAAGAGCAGCCGTCCGCAACATTGTACATTTATTGTTTATAACAAACGATAGGTAACACCGTATTTTATAAAAAATAATATACTAACATTTCCATGTATTTACATTTATAAATTCATTCTGCAGATTGCAAAGAACTCTAGTAAATTTATTAGAAATGATCAAACTCATTGTTATAGAACTAGGCATGGCAATCTAATTAGAATACCCCATCATAAAACATCATTATATGAAAAAGCACCTTCTTACATGGGCATTAGATTTATGAATCATTTGCCCGTTAGTATTAGAACTGAACTCAATTTTAACTTGTTCAAATCAAAATTGAAAAGATATTTGATTGAGAATTGTTTTTATACCATAGCAGATTTTATTAGTTGATATTTTGTAATATAGTCTTAAGATGAACTATATGTTGTTTCGTTGCTGAGTTATTTATTTTACTGTTAATGTTATACCTAAGAAATTGTGTTGACCTATTCAATGTTACGTGTGTGTGATCTGTCTGGATAAATAAATAATTATTATTATTATTATTATTAAGCTTCAGTAATACAGAGAGTCCAGAAATGAATGAACCATAGGTCAAGAGTTAATTCTTAACGACAAAATAATTCGATATAGCTATACTTACTTTAGTCAAAAATTGATAGTTAAAAAGACACAGGACGTCAAAGTAAAAATTTTATTTTCCGTATTTGTAAATAATAAAAATAATGGATGCATTTTGGAGATCGGCGGTTTTGGGGGGCGGTAAATTCAAATTTGTTTCTAATCTTGACGCTGCTAGTGAAGGGCGCCACTTATGGCACATCATGCCTTTAAATGGCAGAACTTTTTTATGGCTTCGTGTATACGTACATAGTGTATACTATTATATATTTTATAAATATCTTGTATATAGACAGATATTGTTTTTGTATATTTTATTTCTTTTATTTTTTTGTACAGCGCTCGATATAAAGAGCGAATTTCGACGTTGTTTATGTTATCTCTGTGTGTTGGAAAGAAAATAAAATTAAGTAGTACTATTATACTATTAAAACAATCGATTGCTCTACTTTCTTCATGTGAAAAAGATATACCTTGTTGAAGTCGTTAGGAGTAACCGTTTTCGAAATAATCCTATTTGAAATATTCAGTGCACCGAGGAAAATACAGCAAAATGTTACTTGAAAAAATTACTCTAATGGTTAATTATGGCGATGTGCAGAATTTTAAGTTTCCTTTAACTTTTGATACAAATATACAAATTCACAGATATTTTAAATGAACAATAATTACTTAAATACAATGCATTTGAAATAAAATTGCGAGGAATAATTAAGTTTTCAAGTAATCAAAATTTTAAGTATGTTACGTTTTGTGTGTGTACAGTGACGTACCATCATTTTTATTGTAAATAAAAGAAGAGTGGCACAGGGTTTCTACGCCACTGGTGATAATGAGAATATTTAAGCATACTGAGTAGTTAAACCTAATGTATCCCATTACAACCCAGAATTATTGTTGTTTTATAACAAAGAGTTTCCAAGTAAATAAAAAAAAAATAAAAATTCCAAAACCTTTGACATCTCGGAAACGATAAACTTTTAGATATAGATATATTTGGGTAAATCTCATTTATTTTAACTGTACAATCACCCCTTCCAAGGATACCAATAATACCTGAGACACACTGTATACAGAGTGTCCAGAAACTAATGGTTCAAAATGATAAGGCAATTAGAATCAAAATAATATCAGTAGTTCATAAATATTTTTGTTCTATCTGGCTTCCTTACGGATATTCAAGGCTTTCAAGTAAGAAGTTAAATAATGAATTTCAGATATAATTTCAAAACCGTTATCTTGCACCCTCTCGAAATTTGGGTGATTGGAGTAACTTATGGTAATACAATTTTTACTATTTACATAGGAATTAGATATGCTTTTAAAATTTAGTTTTAGAGTTTAGACAATTTTGACGGTATTGCCAAATATAACATATGGATTTCCCTACCAATTTGCTACAAAGAAAGCTATACTTTGTTTCAATAAATATCTTTTCCCATTTTCGAGATATTTCATGATGCACGTAATAATAATAACTTATTAATAATAAAGTTAGTATTTCCAGTCAAAAAAATAAAAATGATCTTAACATGTTGTTTCGTGTAAAACAGAGGCGTTCAACTCGAGGTGCTCATATTGAAAACATTCCCTTATATTGATCATATTTTTATTTTTTTGCTTGTGATTATGCGAGATATCTACGTTTAGAGAATTTTACGTGGCGAAAATAACTATGATGATAAACATGAAAAAGCAATAAACTGAAATAGATAATAGGTAGGTACTCAACGTTTTCCGCAGTTCGGTCAGTTCAAAATTGTAGTTTCACTTAAGGAAGGGTGGGCAGGAAAACATATATACTACACTGAATAAATGATTATACAAGCATAGGTGCCGCTCAACTATCCGACATCTATATCTCTTCAAACCTTCAATATCTCTAAAAACTACTCAATTTTTTAATTCTCTAAACGGTGTGACCATTTCTCTCTCTCTCTCTCTCTGACACTGAAAACCCAGCATAAATACGACATATATACTTGTAATATTAAGAGAGAGAAAAAATAGGCTGATTCAACTATAGTTATGCTGCACAAATCCGTAAATAGAGGAAATTTAATTTCCAAGTTATTTTATTTGGAAATAGTTCATATTTGAACATATCTTTGTATTGGGATGATTGGATAAAGCGATGTGTCTTTTAATTCGGACTTTGCCCCTATAAAATTTGTACCACAATCGGAACATACACGAAATAAAAAGCGTTTTAGGACACTCGTGAGAACAACTGTGTATAGATCCGAACATAACTCTAGATGGATAGCTTTAGTTGTCAGACAGACAAATGTTCTTATGTGAAAATGACCTGAAAATCTACTGTATGCAGAAAAACTTTAGTCTGACTTACTTGAGTTTTCTTGAGATCTTCTGTTGGAAAAGTTATGAACTTGTTTCAGTAAAAATCATGCAAAAAGTGGTTGGACAAACATGTTTTACAGTTTGGAACCAGTCTGGATTCCTTGCTTGAACAGATCTTATAACACTCGCGGATGAAACACAATTTACTTAACTAATGTAAGGCGCTCAGACCAAATACGAAATGAATAATTGGCCGCTGCGGATGTCATGGGCATTGCGGTGTGTCACCACCAGAAGTCATTAACAGTGAAAAGGTGTCACTATTTTGCTAAAATAATATGTTGTTTGGGCTCTTTTTCACTTTTTCTACTAATAGTTATTTTTTATATCAGACTGAAAAAAAAATAATTTCGGAAAACGACAATGGAATTTTATCGTCGTATGTAAAACAAAGTTTTTTTCTACAGCCCCAACATGGAAGCACTTATAAAGAAAAAATTAGAAATTATTTGAAGTGATTTTAAATTAAAGAAACTTGTGCATAGTTAGCAATGGTTTCTATGGAATTTGATTATTACATTTGATTATTGTCACCGTGCGGTCATTGTAGTGCCAATATTTTTTTCTTATTTGGTGTCGTCTTGTGTAGTTACTATTCGAGGCATAGATGTCTGAAAACGAGATAAAATAGAAAAAATAAAAAAAATGCAGCCTTCTAGTTTAATGTCGTATTTTCGATGCTTAAAAATACCATACTAGTGAATGAAAATATCGATATTTCAGGGTAAAGTTGAACTGAGGAGCCGCTTAAAATCACGTAGTATCAATTAAACTTTTATTTCTAGATACAACAAGCATAGTTTTCCTAAAACAAACCACTAGCGGTTACAAATATTTTTAATCTGGAAGATGTGATAGAATTTCTCCACTACTGCAGATGATGAATATCTTCTTATCAAGGTAAAAGGCGGAATAACATTTAAAATAAATGTGTATACTACTCATTTGGCTTACAGTTTGTAGCTAAATGGGTTTACATACAGACGAGTTGCACATATTAGAAGTTGGACGAATTGGCTATCGGCAGTCTGTAGACCGTATCAGTCGTAATACCAACGATAGGAACCGAAATCAATATATGAGCGGACCCAGAGACACCGATAGCGGGTTTGTCCCCACAGAGCCTAGCCCGAGAACAACCAGAGCAAGTAAAAGAATCCCGGCTAATGCTAGGGATGTGCATAGCAACCCGGAAAGTCACTATGTATCAAATAATAGCACCGGCCGTGAAAGCCTGAAAACCACTATAAAAAGATATATTTGCTGATATTGCTACAGAACTAGTCATGTCAGTCAAGATGATAATATAGCAGGTTAACTGCAAAATTTTACTGGATGAAAATTGCAATAACTACGAAGGTGGGATTGCTGTAGTAGGTAAATCAAAAGTTAAAAAACATCATTAGTAGATTTATTTAGCATAATTATGTTTGTTATGACATCAACCAATGTAACCTTCCTAAAAAGTATTTAATGGCAGATGTTTTGCTGAGAATAATCAATTTCTACTAATAACTAAAATATATCTTCCTCAGTCTAAGTTTTATCAATTCATTCTTAAACACCCAGTATGATTTATTAAATGTTAATAGTATTTCCAAACAGCAACTTTGTTTGTAGACAAGAAGAAATCTGTAATATATTCTTGGAAAGTATATTTCGTCAAGCACACAGACTTCATAAAAAAGAAAATGAAATAGTATAGAGCTAACTATATTTCATTCCAATTTTATAGCAACAGGCAATTTAAAATTGGAAATGTAGTTGTTTTGAACTAGATATAAATACATCTTAGCCTGATTGCACCAATAATATCCCAATATATTTTTATTTATTTACCGTTAGGTACCTACTTTTTTCTTTATATTTTTGTTTCATTCACATTACATTAATCATAAAAAGAAAAGAAGCTGATAGACCATCAGATGATGTCAGCAAATATTCAATGCTATTGAGCGATTATTAAAATGGAATATTTCAGTTACTGACTACTAATAATTCAAAAATTATATAAATAATATTTAATTTGAGTTTTATTCAAACATTACTGAAGCTGAGACTGATTTATTTAATGAATCTACAAACAAATATATAAATATACAGAGTGATTCCTTAATAATTAGACAGAGCTTAATGCCAGATTGCTGGCTTCAAAACAGAGCGATTAAGTCAAATATGCCTTATCGGAATGTTGCTCATTTTCGACCTTCGGGGTGTCAAAGTTAAAATGTTATTTTCGATATGTAATGGATGGGCCGAATTAAAATAAAATAAATATCTCAACAGAACGTGGTAGAACCGTTTTATTCAGTGATTAAGGCATGAAGAATGACAGTTGTCAAAATTGCCAACTTATAAAAGTTACTAAATATTCTAGTCAATATAACCAACTTATAAAAGTCACCAAATATTCTACACGATATTTGCAAATAATTAAAAAAAATCTAATAATTTCGTACATTTTGGAGATCGAGTTTTTTGGGGGCGAGAAATTCAAGTTAGCACATCATGCTTTTTTTAAATGGCAGTAGTTTAGTATATCCATTTGATTATTGAAACAGTCGATTCTTCTACTTCTTTTATCTGGAAGTCGTTAGTAGTAACCGTTTTCAAAATAACCCTATTTGAAATATTCAGTGCACCTACCTATAGTAAAAATTATTTTGGTTTTGGCAAAGTGCCTTTTGCGCTAAAAATACAGTAAAATGTTACTTGAAAAAGTTACTGACAATGTTAAATTATAGCAACGTACACAATTTTGAGAAATGGGTCTACTTTGATGAAACCATTGTTGAAAATCTGAAGGTTTCATCAAACCTCACCGATCTTCTTGTAATTTTGCACATCGCCATAACTTACCATTCTGGATAACTTTTTCAACTAACATTTTGCAGTATTTTTAGCTTAAATGGTTTTTGCTCGGTGCACTGAATTAATATTTCAATGGATTATTTTCGGAAATGGTTGTTCCTAACGACTTCAAGAATATATACCTCCAGATAAAAATATTTAGATTGTTTCTGTCATTTAAAAAAGCATTATGTGCTGTAAGAGGCGACTTTTACTGATGACATCAAATTTAGAAACAAATTTGAATTTTTTGCCTCTATCAAGCCCGATCTCTAAAATGTATGCAAATATCTGTTTTTGTTTACAAATATTGAAAATAAAATTTTTACTTTGAGATAACTGTTGATTAAAAATGAACAACATTTGAAAATGGCATATTTTGCTTCATCACTCTATTTTGAATTCAACAACCTGCCATTAAGATCTGTCCTATTGTTAATGAATCACTCTGTATATCTTAAGTTATGAAATTATCATTATTTATTATTATTTTTTTTAATTTTTGAGACATTATTCAACGGATAGTTTCTTCTTTCTGTGTCAGAAAAAAAAAAGATCTACAGGGAGCTTTTTCATTCTCAGAATATGATGACTCTCGGTTTACTCGTAAATGTAGCAACCAATGAAAATAGATGACTTCAAGTTCTACAGAATTTCTTACTTCACTTCTCTCATTTAACATATACACATAGCCTATCTTTCATTTGTACATTTAACTTTAACTTTTTATATGTTGAACATGATTTTGAATAGTATACATGAAACATGGTTTTGTCAAAGTTGCTACTGATAATCTTACCATAAATTGATGTTAATAAAATTGTAATATTTAGAGTATACATAAATTTTGATTATTTGTTGGCTGATTAAATGACTCCAATTTTAAACTAACCTGGGCAGTAGTCGTAAATAGTATTTTCAACATAAATGTCGATAGTTTTATTAAGTAACTACTTTTCAGAGCATCTTGTATATATCAATAATACTAAAATAAATAAACAAAAATATTTTTTATCATTTCTTATTAAATTTTATACTCCCAAATCATATAGTACCCCTACATTGTAAAATTCACCTTTAACGTCAAACATTTTTCTTAGAGAACAAAATCTCTTTCAAATTAATAATAACTTTATGTAAGTTCTAAGAATGGTCGTGTATGTTTAATTGACATTATATTCTTAAAATGATTTACCCGATTAAAACTAATACAGAAAATAAAAAGAATGTTAACAAAGAAAATTCAGAAATAGATAAATACAGAAATTGCAAAAAATCTGCAAGGAAATATTTTATGTTTTATTAATTAACTAAATCAAAACTAATTTAAGATAAGCCGATATCAGTTTTGTTATATGAGCATTTTATGAGGTAGATAATTGTACTAATTGTAACTAAATAGAAGAAATTCAACTTTTTAGCTATCAAAATATCGAACAAATAAACAGAAAAAATATACAGTTTCCAAAAAACATGATTTTTCTATTAAATAGAATCTAAGAAAAGAACAATCTGAACAATAATGCAATTGCAAAATAACTGTGTAGGTCTAAATATAAATTTTTCAATATATTTAGAAGAAATTTTTACTGTTGGTAATTTGATGATGATTTATCTATAGATGGGTGGTGAAGCGGTTTAAAAGATTGCACACATTATGCTTGCACGGACTAGCATCAACCATAGTGCTGACTTGCAAACCTGCACCTCTTCGCGCGCTTGTTCGGCACGGACCAGCAACTTTTAGTGCAGATTCTGTGTGTAGCAGACGTTTTCAAGTTTTTAAGTAGTAGTTGAGTTTATCTCGAAAGAAGAAATTTTTATTTTAACGATGTTGTATGAACACAAGAAAGAGGAAGCCAGGAAAATGAGAAAGCTTTGGGTTTTCACTATAAATAGAAAAGGAAAGTTGTATGGCGAAATTAATCATTTATTTCCTGATCTGGAGAGATATCAATGAAATCTGTTCCACTATTTCCACATCACAGGAATATATTTTTTTGAGCTGTTGGATCGTCCTCACCTACAGCACCAAATACAAAATTTCGAATAGCAGTATCATCTAACAAAAGACTTGCAATTTGTTGAAGGTAAGTAAATAGACGGTCATTGCAGGTCACGATACTTGTTGATGCAGGTCTAGTGTGCAATGTTCCATTAAATAGCGTGTTCATGAACGTGCTTCGCAGGCTCGTACTGTATAGGTCCGTGTAGGCATAACATGTGCGATGTTTAAGGCGATTGTATTTAAATCATGTTTGCGATCTGCACGAGTTCCGAATTGGTTAGAATTCCGGTATCACGTATACTTTGGGTATGGTAGGGTGGAAGAACGTTTGCTTGGGTCAATGTGAAAGATTGATACCAGTCACCTAACTAATGAAATTGGTGGTTAGTGCCTACCAACGTAAATCGATCCAGGTTGCAAATGCGGCCAGCTTTATAATAATTATCAAGGATAGGTAAAGATATTAATTTTTTAAGTAAATACTTATAACTACTAATTTAAAAAATTACCTACTATTTGTGAATGCAAATATTAATAATATAATTATCATTAAAATTAATATTACAATTATTATTCTTAAAAATACGAATGGGATGGGAAGAATCCTTTTTTTGCTTCGATCAGGATACCGATGTATTGACGCAAATGATCTGACACACACTGTTATGCATTATGATACGGCAGTCTTGTTGATGACTGATTCCTCATGTCTCTACTACCGAAGAAGACTTACCACCCAACCGTTTGACTGTTACCAAATCTGCACCAGAATTTACAACCATCGTAGCTGCAGAATAGCGGAAGCAATGTCCAGTAGGTATACATTTCTGTGGAATTTTATAAATGGTGTTTATTCTTACAGATTGAACAGTGCATTAATTTCTTCTGCCAATAGTTGACGAGTGTTCTGTATTTTCGTATAATATTCAAGACGCTGCCTCCATATCTCTTACTTGTAATACAGAACGATCTTTCTTTGTTTTGGTGTAGAGAAACAACAATTACAGATCGTTTCTAACGTCTAATCTGTGCAACTAATCCGAACAGTACGCCCCATGTAAACCCATTTCAGTTGCAACCTGTATGCCAAGCGAGTAATATACCTACACATTTATTTTAGAGGTTATCCTCAGTTCTTCCTTGATCAGGAGATATTCATCATCTGTAGGGGTTTGTAGAAATTTTATAGGTTAATCGAGATTTTGATGGTAATAACTTGGACATGGCCTCTGACGCCTCAGCCCGAGCATCGGATGGTACTAATTCCTCTTTTATCTCGTCTTCAGGCATTTCTGTCTCCAACAACCACACAAAACGACACCAAAGAAGAAGTAAATGTTGACACCACACACAAACTTTGTTTAATCATCAAATTCCATAGAAACCAAACAGATTCTCTTATTTTAAATCGCTTCAAATAATTTCAAAATTTTTCTTCATAAAGTCATTTTCGGGCTATAGAAATAAACATTGTTTTGCACATGACGGTAAAATTCCAAACCCAAAATTAATTCACTTGCAGTTTCATCGCTGATCAATTAATCTTTTTCGGTCAGCGGATGACGACAAAATGTTATTTTATAGTCATGAATAAAAAATAACTATTATAGTTTAAGAAACTGCAACTGACAACATTAAAACTCCATAGTACACTAAATGTTTGCACTAAATTACAAAAAATAATTGTTTTTAATGCGACAAGCCATCGAAAATTATGTTGACAAGAAAAACAATTTCGTAACGTTACCCGTGACGTTAAATCGTCTGAATTCTTGTTGCAACTATACTTAAATCAATTTTCGCCACACTCGCAAGTTTGATTTCCGCGGTCGGAAGACATTGGACCAGCTACATTCTTGTAGAAAGGATTGACACTCTATTTATGATATAGTAGGGTGGAAGAGCGTTGAATTGCGAGAGATACATACCGATACATACCGATCACTGTTTGACCATCCCCTTAGTTAATGAGGTTCTCCAGGTTACCCCCATTCTTGCGCTGAATGGTGGTTAGAGCCTACCAACGTACCTAAGTTGTTTCTGGGTGCAAATGTGGCCTACTAATTTCCCGATTAGAGTGAAAAGTAGATATATTAATTATTATTATTATTATTAGATAATGACGTAAGTTTTCTACATGTTATAATTATTTTGTAAATTTAAATAAAAAAATTAAAACGCTACTAGTACCTACCTGCCTAATTTTACTATGAACAGTTCTTTTTTATTTCCTGAAATGAATATACGCAGGTATAAAATATTTAAAATAAAATATGTATATTTTGTTGTTCATATTGTATTATACATTATACTCGTAGATCTACCGGAAAATATGTTTAATATATCATCGTCGATGTCAGCAGATTGACAGAAGTTACTTTGAACTTATCCAAGTCTGTCCCAAGGGACGAGGAAATTCTTAGGGTAAAGCATTCATTACATTACATCAACAGTTCGTGTTATCGAAAAACGATTTTTTCATTCAATGTTTTTCAATGAAATAAAATAAATTGTACTTATAATTTATAACTCCCAAATTATATTTATCTTACCAAACTTATCGCTTGACGGGCGCATAACAGAATTTATATACTAAAATTAAATAATACGCTCAATAAGCAATGCGATAAAATTACATCAATTTAACAAGATAAACACTAAACTAAAATTTCAAATTATTCAAGAAAATTTTATGATCAATCGGTGTCAATTACTAAACTAAACTAAAAACTAAATGAAGTGCTCATTGCACTATGTATTGGTTACATTAAGCGTGTATTTCATATGCAAACATGAAACTTATATGCGATGATTATGTACTAAAAAACGCAAAATTTACTGGTTTAACGTACCCGCAGCAACGTTTTCCTTTGCCAAGCACATATTTAAGCAAAGTGAACTTTTATTTTATGTTCAATTTTACTTCCTATTCTATGGTGTACTTTGTGACACCTACCGCAAAACCATGCGGGGCATTCAAAGTAGAAAATCATAATTTTATTAACAAAATGGCAAATCTTAAGTTTTAAAATACGAATATAGTTTTGATTTGTGTGTGTACAAATTTGATCTGAAACACAAATGTGTAGGTCTACCTAAAGAACGGATTACAATGACCAAAGTGGAAATCCATAGGCTACTATAATTTCAAAGTGATATTTCTAGAAATTGTGTTAACAAGTATACATTGCATAAAATTATCCTTTATTAATAATTTTTCTGCAAAGCTTTCAAATTGTAGCGAAAATTTATTTTAAATTTAATTTCTATGTATACTAGAACAATTTTTGTTTTTTTTTAATAACCTTTTGCCCTTTACCTAGTTAGTGCTGACATGTTGTCTTGCTTTTTCTTGATCTTGTCTTAGTCTCACAAGACAAGACAAAACTAAGACAAGACTTGACAGCTCGAATTGTCAGACAAGATTTAAAAAAAAATCTTGTGGAACAAGACAAAAAGTCCTGCAAATAAAAATGATAAATCAAATTATATGGTTCTGTAAGCATACATCTAGAAGTCCCACATATAACGTGACCATTTTTTTCTCTCAGAATGGGACGCCCTTAAATAATTATTGTTGTAAAAATAAAACACATGCTTTATAGGATAGATCTATATTTATATTTTTGATAAATTTTCTACTGCTGTTATGTCAGTTTTTAGTGGTTGATCTAACAAATTTAGGGTATCTATTTTTCCCTAAATGGTTTCCAGTTTTATTGCTATTCAGGGAGAATAGGTATTCTTTAAGATCTTAGTAAGATTTTACTACTATTACGGAATATTCAAAAACACATGAAAATATTATTTGCCCATTTAAGATTATTACTTATCATATGAACCTTATTACAAGTAGAGTAAATGCAAAAAAATTTTGTTGATATTGCAAAGCTCATTCAATTTTTATGAAACTGTTCCAGATCACACTGTAAGTATATACATATCTCCGTAGGTCTGTTGCGAATCGCATGTTTTTTTAAATAATTTTAATTTTGAAGCCAACTTTTTACATTTTAATGACAACAAACCTAAATTTAGAATTAACTAATTCGAAAACAGAGCACCATGGCATTGCAAGCACTGATTATTATTGTTTGGAAATAATTTAAAAAAATACCTTTTCCCTCAATGATAGAAATAGCAGTTTCTGTTCAATTACCGTTTGACTGAACATGGAAGTATGAACCACACAGGTACAGCAGAGTAAAAATAACGTTTTTGCATAATTTAATGCTTTGCCGCACAACCAATCACGTCCGAGTAATAGTCGGTTGTTTGCCAAAGCCAGCGGATAGAGCATCATAGTAGGCGAAGACCCGCGGGGTCGCTCATGTACACGGTGCAGCTAATTATAATAGTGTTCGGGGGGTTGGCACGGTGCATCACGGTGGGGGTAGAGGGGGGCGGTCACCGCCGACCTCACGCAGTCTCCTCACGCTGCCGTCGGCACCGCTGTCCTGCACACACATTGTTACACCGAACCTTCCTATACCCATACAGGCCGGGCACACACGGTGGCAACGCGACTCCGCACCTGACCTCGAAAAATAGCCGGCCGCCGCGGGCCTACTGCAGGAAGCCGCGCTCGGCAACGCTTCCAAGAGGTTTATTTTAGTGCCGGACCGCACAACAGTGATTTAGTGATATCAGAGATCATGTGCTCCACCACCAATGGAGGCTTTAGTGGTGCTTTGTTCGGAGAGTGACTAGGTTACTTTACAGCGCCATAAAAAACTGTCGAAAAATAATAAATAAACGTTTCTCTAATTATTTATTATTTTTATGTGGACCCCGTCCTCGAACAATAAAATTGTGTAGTTGCGGCAATCCTGAAAGCAAACAATAAAGCGGGACACCTGTAGCATGAAGACTACAGAACAATAAAAACTTTATCACGCGTAGATAAAATAATGCCCATTTCGTTTAAGTTCGACGCGTGTTGCCGGCCACCAACATCGTTTGGGTCCTTCTGCGCATAATTAATTAATTGTAGTTACGCATATAGAGTTATTCAAATCGAGTGGGCAGATCAAAGTGTGGGCGTCAAAGATGGAGGACGGCTGGGAGTCCCACGTATCCCCTTTGATGATGGGCGTGGGGATGGGTGAGATGCAGGGTATGGGAGAGATGCAGGCACATGGACAGGATATTCCTGGTGAGATGAACATGCCGCAGCACCATCACGACCTCTCAACCCATCCCGATATGAACCCGGACATCCACCAGGACATCGAACAGGATCTGGGCAGGGATCTCGGACATCACGGCATCCGGTCGCATCATGCGGATAATTTGGTTGGGTCGGCAGCCGAATATTACTCCCATCAGGTAGGGATTACAACAATGGATAATTTAATTATCTGTACACGATGCCCGCGTCCAGTAATTGTCTCAAAAGTTCGTTCCCGTTAAGTTAAATTTGGAACTACTCGCCAGTCACCTTGTTCCTATAAAATGCATTGCGAATAATAACATACTACAGCTGTTATTCACTCTTCACACATCAAAATTCTCTCATGTTTTAAAATTTTGTAATGCTCAATTTTACGCAAATGATACGCAACTGTATTATTATTTTAAGGAAGAAACTATTCTTCATGCTTGTCACCTTATGACATTGCGTCGCTTATGACTGTATCTAACAAATTTGGACTGCCCATAAATTCAACCAAATCGAAGGTAATGGTTTTTGGTAGAAAAAGCTCACAAACTACTGATGAACTGGTACTGGTGTGTTGATAATGATGACGTTCTTGACTTAACTACTGTTTAAAAAAATTAGGGTTTATTTATAGATGCTAATCTTAATTTTACAGAACATGTTAATTTTATTGCAAAAAAGGCAACAACGATTGTAATTTATACAAAATAGCTGCGTTCGTTAAATTTGTGGACTTAAAAAGTTTGATTCTGTGTCCTCGTCTCTGAGGGAACTCGGTTGGCTTAATATTAAAATACAGACGTTATTTATAAAGTTGTTTCATAAAATTATATTAACAAAATCTCCACCTTTGTCATACAATTGCTTGTAGAACTGACATTCAGCATTTGAATATCAAATATAAATTTACTCTTATAATCCCTAAACATGAAATTAATAGGTTCCGTTCTGGTTTTTCATATAAAATTGCTTCTATGTATAATGGTGCACCGCCTTCTTTTAAGCAATTATAAAAAGTTTAGATTCGAAATGTATAAATTTATATTAAATTTGTGTGAAATAACCAGTTTCTTTGCTGCAACTTTTCTTGCATGTGTCGTTGTTAAATATTTCTAAATTACGTTTAATAGAATTATTTCCTCTCTCAGATTTTTTAGACATCTGAACTCTGCCTTTTACTGTATATACTTATTATTTAACATGTTTATTTAACTTACATATGGTAATAAAACCATTATTATTATATAGGTACTTACCGTTTTCATAATTTCCCACTTTTTTAATTCGAATCATTACTTCCTGATGAGTTTAATCTTCAGTTACTTTTCGGATTAAATCTGAATTGATTTAGGTAGCTACATAATATATGTTTTAAAACTCATTTTGTACATACTATGTAATCAATAATAGTCGATATTTTAATAGAATAAGAAGATGAATTTATCCAAATTGAAGTGCCTTAGCGGTGAAAAAGTGAATGATATAATTCACGTCCATTGATTATTCCTGATTGTTATGTATAACTGAAATATAACTTACAGTGGAAAAGGTTTAAATAGAAGAAATGTAGACTTTTTGATCAGATTTGTAGTGTGTAGTAATACGCAACAGTATAAAAAAGAGGATTTGAATCTACAAACTGTTGTTAAAAAAATCACTGTTTTTGACACTGTTCTCTATTATTTCAATGTCAAAAAGAAAACGTAAATGAAAATAATTTCTAGCCAAAATGTGCAAATTTTGGAAAATTAATTTCTTAATTAATATTAATACTGACTGACTATTTGTGTAAGATTTTCATAATAAAAGCTTCATGATAATTGATTGTTACATTTGAATAATAACGTCGTTAATGTCGGAAGTAGATCAATGTAGATTAAGGCAAATAGTTGTAAGTAGTAACAGATAGTATGAAATAAATTATTCCTTAAACGGTCGGTACACTGTAATAAAAAGTTGAGTAAAATTTCACTCAAATGGCTTCAATACTAAAAAAAAAAGATTGAACGAAACTAATGGATTTAACTTTTCTATAACAAATATAGATAAAAATGTTTTTAATATTTACAAAACAAACACTGATTAGATGAATACATTGTAAAAATGATGTAGATGTCATAAACGGATAATTGCAAAATGTTTAATATGGAGTGATAAAGTACTCAATATTTTAAGTACTATCAACTCTATGGATAACATGAATGTAGCATCTAAAAAATATTCAATTAATTTTAAAAATGTTAACTCAACATTAAGTGCAACATCTGTAATATATTTCCTAGTAATATAGGTATGTATAATAGATATAATGATGATTTTGTTAGTGCGTCATCATAAATCATTTTAAAGCAACGTATCGTTCCGACAAGCTCAAAATTCGGTTTACTATCTCTATGTTTTCAAGTAGTTTCGTTTATAATATCATGTTGATTTTCTAATGTTAATCGTAAATCATTTTAAATTTGGTTCGCTTACTGAAAATACAGACAAACTTAACATATACTTACACATATTTGTAACGTTTAAACACATTTCTCATTTTTTCATACAAATTATCGTAGATCAAAATGCGATATATATGTACATATATTTAGCCTTTTATTTTAAGAACATCTGCGGCTCAATGTGATTGATTTATGCCTAAATTTCTTCGGAAAATTTAGAAATATCTAACCAAAATTCACTATCCTAGACGAGAAGTTTCCAATCTTATTTGCCTCAAAATCATCATTTTAAAATGAGAAATATCTATTCAGTCAGTATCTTTGGTCTAAAAAGATGAAATATGAAAATTACTCGTATATTCTACAATTAGTGCTATAAATTATAAAGAAGTATTTGGTTAGTTCATCATTACTAGTATCAAGTTTCAGTGTTCTTTTCGCAATATATTTTTTATTGAAAAGTGAGTCTTCAATGTATCCTTCCGTCACAGTATTCGATCTCCATCCTCCTTGTCTTTTAAGACAAGCGAGGTCACTACTTCCGTCAACTAAAAGAGTAGCAGACGTTCGTCGTAATGCGTCTGCAAAAATGTTGCCACTTCTTGCGAGACGGCATTAATTTTATGAATACTGACCACCATTCGATGACACTTTTCGCCAACATATCTGGGAAATAACATTCTACCAATCCGGGTGGATGTAAAACAACATATTTTCGATAAAAGCTAAGATAATCTCCCAGCACAGTAAGAGAACGTGGTCTCTTGGTTTGGGTATTAGGATGTTTTATAATTAAGACGAATTTCACATCACTACAACACAACATTAACAATTGTTAAATTGACTAATTCATCAGGACGGCATGCGCCTGCAGCCCCCAATATTAGGGCAACCTAAAAATAGGTTTTTTAAAAATGTTGTTCTTATATTTTTAAACCGTTTACCTTCATCATCAAATTAAAATTATCAGGTGCACTATTCAAAAAGCAATCCTTTGTAAATACTCGTGATTTTTTCGGTACATATCACTCATTTTGTCTCTTGAGAAAAGTATGTAACTTTGAATATTTGCTTATATCAATCCTCTTCTTTATATCCAACGTTAACCGCAACATTGAATTATGTCACCGAAGCGTTGACGGCTTAATTTTATTTGCTAAGTTTGAGAGATACACCATCAATACATCTTGTGAACACAACTTAATGTTTTTTTTATTGCACCAATCCATAAAACGTTTGTAGACGCATTAATAAATTTCTCGAGATTTCTTTGGAAGAAGATTCACAGTCTCTTTTGCACACTCCAATATCTCCTCAGGTGCACTTAAATCTTCATCAGATCTCATTTTTACAGACTTCTCAGCAAATTGAACCACAAATTAACTCAATAATTAGCCATATGGCGACTAATGTTTGACAAAGTATCCATAACCACATCGATATATTCTACTTACCTACTGTGCTTTATTATCCAAATTTGGTTTGAATAATTTCAAAGCACAAATTAATAATTAAATGGGTGATTTCGATTGGAGAAAAAATATCATGTTTTATTTGAATTAAAAGTGTTTTTTTTGTCCCGAAATTTTGCATCCGTTAAGCTACGCTACGCCTCGCTTTGCAAATACATAATTTGCTTGCTACAGTGGCACTTCAAATTAAAAGAAAGATTCGCCACTGTTTCTATGATATGGTTTTGTTATGTTAGGACTGCTGCGATGTGTTTTTATTTGTTTGCTGTAATGATTATTATAATGATGCCAACTGTAAGCTTCTCAATTTTTTGCATATTTCCAACATATTTCCTTCAGTTCAGAGAATACTTAAATACATTAATTTAATTTTTTACATCGCATGTCAGTTTTTCTACTCAGCTTGAGTATTTTAATGCAGACAAATTTGGCGTCTTTTCTTCATTATAATTTAGATAGGTGTTACATGTGACTAAAACGGATTAACATTCTTTTAAGAGTAGATCCTTTCCATTTGCTCCCAATGTTGTAGCCTATCTATTATCTGCGCAAATAGAGAAATATTATGCAACGAAGTATTCAGATTTAATCAGTTTAACAAATTTTTAATAACAATTCTTTAGAATTAGTCAGCCTAATAGTAATCCTTATTAAAAATGCAGATAAAGATCAGATTTTCCTTTCTGTGCAGTCCAAATTCAATTCGTGTGGGTATTACAAAAATCGAATTTAATTAAATACATGGCTTGTTGATAAAAAAATAATTTAAGTTTAATAAAACGGATATGTAAGTAGTCATATTTCCTATATTAATTTAGATAAATCATGAAACTGTCAATTTTTTAGTAAAGAACATGTACTTGTTTGATTAGAGAAAGTTAACCAAAATTGTTTTTAACATTAACCGTTCATAATCAACAAATTCGTAGTACATACTTGGTTTTTCAACATACGTATACATAAAGGTTGTACCTATTTCATGAACATAAGTAGGTATATATGATGGAATAAGCCTTGCAAATCACCTTTTACCAATCACGTTTCATATAAGCTATCAACCAAAAGAGTGTAAATGAGTTTTTTAGGGTACGTAGGAATTTTTATATGTACAGTTTGTCCCAATTTCGTTGTAATTACAGGGTATCTCGGAAATTACAAATTACTTTTTCGAGAAGCTGTCGCAATCAGAATTTTCATAGACTTTTTATTTTGATAAATAGAATACCCTGTATATTTTTGTCATTAAATTTCGTTATTTTCTTCCTTCATGATGATATATAACAGTTGCTAATTCATATTTTGGAAATTGTCAAAAATCGTTAAACTGATAAAACTGATGATGCTTGGTGCATGCCATGACTTTTTATATAGTTAAACAAATTTGCTTCATGAATTCTACTTTAGTTACTTAAATTAAGTTCAAAGTGTTTGCAAAATAAACAGTTGTTTAAACAATTATATAATATATAGTATTTTATGCTATATCTAGCGGATCTTTAGCAATCCTTACTTTCCAATAGCAAAAAATGAGAATATCGGGTATTGAGATACGATTGTCATTAGGAAAATAAAGTACCAATATCGTTTTATAATTTTATTACGTAGACTTTAATCCCAAGCTCTTTCTATAAATAATCCAAGAAGGACGATGTTATTTAAATTAAGATAACAATCAGTTTGCAATTTCAATAGATAGGATTAACATTTTTCATATATACTGAATTATCCCATCTTGATATGGGTGAATAACTTTTTCTGTCACTTCTCATTTAATTTGGACTTCATTTTAGGCAATTTTATTCATTGACATTTAATTAAATCAAGTTTTATTTCAAATACTTGATTAGCTATTGCTAAGAGATTAAAACTTTTTATTTTAAGCAATTTTATTCAATGACATTTAATTAAATCAAGTTTGATGTCAAATACTTGATTAGCTATTGCTAAGGGATTAAAACTTAATTTTAATAGACTGACTACATATCACTAAAATGTTTCCAGAATTAAAGATATACAGTGTGAGTATTAGTATACCTTAACGGGGCGATCTTCACCATTAAAATGTAAATCTTAAATGAAAAGTGGTATTGTGTGATACGTCATTTAAAAAAGCATTCAGTAATTGTTCAACACTCAAGAACTGATCATCAAAAATTAAAACACTAGATGGTGCTGAAACACACACAATACCACTTTACATTTAAGATTTTAAACGTGAAACTCATTTCTACTTATAGGTTAAAATTTGAAGATGAGTGCATCTATAAAGTATGTCCCTCTCAAAACAAACGTTGACAGGTTCCAACGCTTTTTTAGTTTATAAAGTCATTTCGCTGTTACCATTAACTTAAAATATGTTATAATTTCTGAAAATATTCATTTTAAATCCGATTTCTGATGTTTTCATGCTAGCGAACTAGCACCAAAGTAACACTAATTGAGATTGGAACTTTCAAAGAGTAATTATTACATAATCGCCACCAAATTTGTTACTTGTTGTATAAATAACTTCATAAGCGAAGCTATAGCCACTGCTACGTATTTTCAGCACTTCTGGTCACTTTACAGTAATGTGCTCCTAGGGGCTCTCCAGGTTTTGGAGACGTCTTAGTTACCAGTTGGAAGTTTTCAGAACTTAAAAGTGGCAAAAGGTTGTAACAGCGACTAACTCATGTTACTAAAATATGATTTCAAAGTTGCAATCACTTTCAAGTAGCTTTGATAGTTGCTGCGACATTCAAAGAACCTTAATAGTTTGTTTAAAGCCGTAGAACTTGTTAGTAATATTTATGTCCAAACAACGTTATCGCTACTTATAGAACTATTAAGCGTCACCATGAGCAGCAACTACAAAGTGCCGTCTTAAATTCATCATGAAGTAAATTTTACCATGTAGTTTCCCAAAATTGAAAACGTTCACGATGTTCGTCAGTGTGTGTTCATGTCACGTGTATACTGTGCTTTTGATCTTTGGTACTTTTTTTAAAGATATATAATTATGTTTTTACTACTATTAACTTATTACTAAGTATGGTCATCAAAACGTCATAAAAAAATATACCTATACTAAACTGTAAACTTTGACTTACAATAAATGTTTGGGTCTAAACACCATAAAATATCCAAAGGACAAAACATGCATCTGGCGTAACAAGCAAAGCCACAAAGAAATAAAGAAATGCGATACAATATTAATGCCGGGATAAGTATTCAACCAGATTCAAGAAGTTCAAGGAGTGTGTTCAGTGTAAATGTCGGCAGTACCGCGTTCAGAATGGACAACAGGCAAAATGTTACTAAGAAGTAACAGTGGGAACTTTGAACAAATAATGTGTAGTAGTCATAACTTTACTGCTTCTTTAAAATAACGCTACAGCCTCGTTCGAAACTTGTACTTAAAAGTTACATATTGCAGTTCCCGTTGTTTTTGCCATTACTGTTAAAGTATCACGTTCACACATAATGACATTAGATATTTTAATTAAAACATATATATTTTAAGAGAGTTTTATCACCATGTCAATAAAATTTCATTTGTTTTAATTTTTGGGTTTAGACCACCGCACAATAATATTTATTTCGAAGTACCTACATGTTTCACTTGTAAATAATACGTACTGCACTTATATATATCTGCCTAATACCTACTTGATTTAGAGTTAAGGAAATGGGGATGGAATATATAGAAAGGAATGAAATGTAACATGGTAATAATATTATCTACAAAATAAAGCAAGCAACATGCTAATATGAAAGAGTGATGGGAGAATGTTACAGTTCTTTTAAAGTTGCGGTATCCACGCCGCGACGTCACCGCTGCTGAACCACAACGTCGCTGAAATGTGGCCGTACAAATCCGGGAACGTCGTTGGACCGTAGCAGCCACCAAAAACTTACTGCCCATTTTTGTCATAGGCACGTAATAGTATCGTAATAGCATCGTATTCTTGGCGATATACCTATTTTCCCTCGGTTTTGTGGCCTCGCTTCTTCTTTGCGAGATCTTCACGTTGGAGCTCGGTTATGTTTTGGCATATTGGTCTGTTGGGAAGCAAAATAGGCAGTACTATTTTTTCCCACAGGATAAGGGAAAAGTGCTTCGGTGTTACTGCGACCAACTACCACTCCTCTTTTCTTTGGCGGCGTGTTTTTTTTTATCTCGCGAGGATACTCCTCTCTTTGATTTTTGGTAAGTAAGTTTTCAATATTGACACATCACTTATCGTATTCTACATTTTCATATTTAATTAATACATAAATATTTATAATAATAAATTACAATTTATAATATAAATTTATAAGTAAACTTTCTCTAAATTTCTTGTTTAGAAAAATGTCTGTTATTTCTATGTCATATTTTAGATTACTTTATTATATGTAAAACATAATTTAATTGACAATGTTAACTTGTATGTACTTATTTATTTCTATCTCTCTCTCTCTCCATTAATTCTTAATCTGCTTATTATTTAGTATTTAAATCTATTTACATCATAAGTATTAAAATAGTACTACTATTCTTTCATTTTCCTAGGAACAAATCAAATTCATTTGCCTTTATAGTGCTTAATAAACATAGAAATTTTGTGTTTATCACAATATATCCCACTATTGCTCATGATAAAGCAAAAACGCAATATTTATCACTGAAATACTGGAAATGTTGTATGTTAATTAACATTAAAATATTTGGAGTTAGGTATAATTTATGGTCTTAATTTGAGTATTCACACAATTTGGGAGCAAGTGACTTGTAAAATAATTATTATTAATTTAAACAGTAGATAATTTTGTGATACACCTACCTTCACTCACAATGGAATACCACTGTTAATAACCGTAAAAATTAACAATAAATTCACTAAGAAATTTATTTCCCAAGATAAAAATTTGATGTTTAATGTGCCATACTGTAAATACCAGTAAATTAACACGTTTGCTATGAAACTGCATGGGTCACTAAGTTTTAGTTATGCGATATGCTTGGAAAGATGAAGATGTTACGAACAAAAGGTGTACATATTTAATAAAAAAATGTAGCATACGGTGTCTATTTACTAGTCCATTTGTTAGCACAGTCTTTTTATATTATTAATAATTTTACTACTATTTAATAATAATAATAATAATAATAATAATAATAATAATAATAATAATAATAATAATAATAACAATAATAATAATAATAATAATAATAATAATATCAGCTTGCCGTTCCGATCCTTCTCTACTCCTTTGGAGTAGTGAAATGGACACAAGAAGAGCTGAGGCAACTCGATGTAGGGACCCGCAAAATGATGCATCTCCATCAGAGTTTGCATCCAAGATCGTCCGTTTCGCGGTTATACTTCCCAAGAAATCGGGGAGGCCGTGGACTCTTGAGTTTGGAGTGTCTCCAGGGCAGAGTGGTTTTGGAGGAAGCCTGTAAAATCATCAGGAGCTCGGATCCCCTTCTCTGCATGGTCCAAGACCATGAAGCAGCAGGGATAGGAGCGTTTGTATATAAGGCAGCGAGAAGAGCAGCCAATGAACTTGGTCTCGTGTTCGATACTGAGCGGGAAAATCCAGACTCTGTCACCGAGTGGGACCCTGCTCAGTTAAAAGCCCAAATTAAAGCTGCAGAGACGCGTCACCTTCTGCAGCTACATAAGGATAAGCCAATGCATGGTCTCTTCTACCGTCATCTAGAGGGGCTTGGCTTATCTGAAAAGCTGACCTTCGCTTTTTTGAGGTCAGCGGGGCTGAACTCTGAGACCGAGGGGTTCATAATGGCTTGCCAAGATGGTGTAATTAATACTCTCGTCTATCGTAGTCGTGTCTTGGGTATCGAGGTTCCTGATACCAGATGCAGGGCCTGCCGCCAGGCGCCGGAGACGCTTATGCATCTCCTGTCGGCCTGTCCGGTATATGCGGCCACAGCGTATATCCAAAGACACGATTCAGCCTTACGGGTGTTGTATTATCATTTACGACACTCGTATGAGATAGACGAGACGCCAGTGCTGCCTTATGCTCCGGGGGATATAGAATCCGTTGTGGGGAATGAGAAGTGCCGAATTTATTGGAACTATTCATTCCCCACCCTCAGGCAAATTCAAGCCAATAAGCCTGATGTAGTCCTCCTCGACCACCAACTTAGGACGATGTTTGTGATTGAGTTCTCGGCTCCCGCAGAGAACAACATCGTCCTAAAAGAGGAGGAAAAACGGAGGAAGTATCGAGATCTTCTCTCCGAGCTCCGCAGGCTGTATCCAGACCACTCTGTTAAGATTGTGGTGCTCATTATAGGCGTCCTGGGTGGAATGAGACATACGTTGCTTTCTGACTTAAAGATCATACCGGCTTGCCGAAATTCGGCAGAGATCTTAGCCGGCAGAATGCAGAAGGCAATCGTCCTTGGTTCGCTACGTCTACTCAGAACGCATGATTTACGGGCGCAATGATTACTGACTCCACGGAGTGGAGAGTGGTCATTGCTTGACTCTTCAGAACATCTCCGAATGTGTCGGAGCTTCGGAAGGTGTTACTGGAAAAAAAAAAAATAATAATAATAATAATAATAATAATAATAATAATACGTTTCTTTTCCATTTATAGATACAGAGTAAACGAACATAATTAGTTCTATTGTTATAGAAAGAGATAGGAAAACCACTAGGCTGTGCTCAAGCAAGAATAAACTCCATCTCTCGGTATAATGCACTTACCTAGTATATCAAATATATTTTACGATAAAGTTTAGCCTAATATAGGTATCTATTTACTAACAAATAATACAAAAGTAGTAGTCGACAAAAGAGAAATAAAAAACACAAAAATTTACAGCAATTTATGGAATCTTAAATCTAGCAAAATATTGTGGGTCACTGATTACTAAATAAATATTTTGAAACTTTGGTTTTAAAATTTCTTAAAGACATTGTTTTAAAGTCATCTGGCAGCGCATTGTAAAGTTTTGAAACATTGTAGGTAAAGGATCGTTCGTAGAAACTAGTTTTATGTAAAGGTGGTGTTATAAAATGCTTATTTCTAACATTTATATTATGGACATCAGTACGATAACAAATTTTATTATACAGATACGAGGGAGTTTTTGCACAAATTATTTGATGATATAGGCACAAAGTTTGCAATCTCAGACGATTATTCATATTTAACCATTTCAGGTCTTGTAATTTATGAGAAATGTGATCTCTACGTCGAATGCCAAATACGTATCTTAAACATGAATTCTGACACATCTGTATTCTTCTTTTAGTTAAAACATGAATACATGGATAATAAACAGGGGCACAGTATAAAAAGTTTGATAAGATAAGGGTTTCGCAAAGGAACGTTTTTATTTTTATGGACAAATAATTTCTATGTGGATAAAGCAACTTCAAAGCCATATATGATCTTTGTATGTATTTACTAACTTGTGAATAAAATCTAAATGTATTGTCAAAACTCAGACCCAAGTTAGAAGCAACTGTCATTAATCACAATTAATTGTAGTGTATTGTAAGTATATTAAAAAAATTATTCTATATTCAATGGAATGGTTTCCAATAGATATTATTTACATTGCTTGATTTCTTTAATTCATGATCATTTGCGACAATCGTTTTTGTATAAGATTATTATTGTCAACGAAAGTGCCTTACGTCACAACCAAGAACAGGCAATAATGGATTAACGGCAACAAGTAGATCTCCTAGAACTCCTCGAGCAAAATCTGTATCCATCCAAGTCAATGTACATATGAGAGGCCATGAATGTGTCGTCTAATATACGTCTGAAAAATGTAATCTTCGCTGCTGAACTACAAACCTTAGACAGTAGAAGTTGTAGACAATAATGCCTACAGACCGCAATCCAAGAAAAAAGATTTTATTCTATCTATTTCAATCTCTTCTGCTCCTTTTCGGACAACATAATGAGGGCACTGCACTTCTAAATTGGCTTAATAAATTTTACACTTCCAAACCACCGTATCATGTCTTCTAGCATCGAATAAAAAAAAATAATTTATTGAAATATGCGTTAATTCGATATTTATTTAATTCAAATAATCTCTCCAACATATCTTGCTTTGTTTCTTCGAGTTTAAAAATGAATTTTTTATGTCAAGAATCAATAGAAATAGAATATACTCATAAATTACGTGAATAGTAAGCAAATATAACAAATTATATTATCTATTTCAAGCAATTTTCAATATCATTGTGAAGACTTATACAACACTTGTATACAAGTTGAACATACACAACACATGTAATATCTAATAAAATTGTGTCTCCAGAATAGCATGACAAGTGGTTTTGAACAAGACATATTGTACTAAGAGATCAATACTAATCTAATGAACAGAATGATTTAAAACGTTGGTATTTTTCATTCATAAATTTTATTTAAAATGAACGAGGTTGTATCTCTGTACAACTGGATATTTACATAAGAAATTGAAAATATTATTATTGTATTCATACTCACAAATAAAGACAAATAACTAGACATCTACAGCTGTAGTACTAGGGCAGTAGCTGTACAATATGAAAAATGGTGTACCTATACAGGAACAGCTAGTTTCTGAAAACGCACGTGTCTGATACCAACTCGTATAAGTACTCTTACTAAATACAATTTAAATATATTTTGTGCGACTTCACTTTGCCAATATGATTTTATGAAAGGACGTTACGGATTCTATTGATTACAACGTGCAAAAAAAGTTATTATGTGCTTCCTTCATGGCATGCGAAATGTTTAACCACTCAATTTTGCTTCAAAAGTTTTGTATGTTTGAAAGATCTGACTTCTTATTAAGTATTCTGAATATGTCTCCGTCTGAAGTTCCTGCGGGTACCATCTTTGGTTTATTCATTATGTTTATTAAAGACCTTGTTTATAATTTATATGTAAATATTCTTGTCTATACCGATAACGTGAATTGTACAACTGTGCCCACCTTCAATAAAACCAATGTTACTAAATTTTGACGTAGAAATAAATACTCAAGAATGTAGACATCGTGCAATAGATTTCATTAGGGTAATAATGATATGGAAACATGGGCGAAACATTCGGTAGAAATAATAAAATTTATTATACGTACATTGACACTAATCTCTACAACTAATAGATTTAAAATTCGCATCTGTTCTGATTTTATGAGCAGAAACGTAAGTAGCTATTTTATTTTGGCTACATCTTGCAGTCTTGTATGAGTTTGATGCAGTAGTGTCCACATTAGTAAATGAAATTGTTCCAATTCCTATCTTTAAAAGTTCCAAATATTATATTAGGAATTATTTAGTTATGAAAATTCTCAGAGTTTTTTAAAATTTGACTTAATTTTATGAACTGCCAGAGATTTCTATTTAACCATTCTACCCTAGATTTATATGAGACTAAGGATAGAGTTTAAGTTCCCTTCAATCCAGGAATGCTGCCACAGGATTAAAGACGGAAGTGACAAACATTAGATACTGTATAGTATGTAGGCCTATAGAGACGATTTGATTGTGGTCGCGTCTAGTTCCTTGACAAATGACTAGATAAAAACTTAAATAGGGTAAGGAAATAATTCAAGGACGTTAAAATAATTGATAGTTACTTTGACAGTATGAAGATTCAAACCAGCTTAGTATCTAACTATTTCGATGACTGGGTAAGGGTAGGAAGTAAAAAAATTGTAGCGTTAGCTTGAGTGACAGTTCATGAGAGACGCTAGGCCAACCAGAAAGCTGATGCAGAAGGTTTGCAATTAAAATCTTTAAGTTCAGTATACCATACTTTACTATTTCAACTAGTTTCGGTTTATTTCAACCGTCTTCAGGAAAATTTCAAAATTAAAAAGAATGGTATTACATAGGTGTTGACGTCAAAGTCTTGTCTAATATTCTTCAAACTAAATACCAATCTGATGATAACATTTTCAGTTAAGGCGTAGCAAAGTTGGACACAAAGTAATAAGAAAGTTGATGATTTAGCCAATTCAAGTTCATCGACAGCTCAACAGGACTCTACTGCAGTATTGCTAAATGCAATGTTAAAATAGAGATAAAGTACAAATATAGCGGCAGAAGTCTGAAGGCAAAGACAAGCCAAAAAGTTATTAAAAGTACTATCGCAGAAACTAAAAGTAGATTTACTAAGTGGTAGATCAATAGGGATATTCGTCAGGCTGCTACCGAGACGAGAGGAAACATCTGAGTAACATTGGTCTGATTGATGAGCTCCATCTTGAAAGCCATACAAAGCTGTGCCATCTACTGTCCAGAATAGGAAAATCGGAGGGTGATAATTGTGTAAAAAAGCTATTGTCGAAACTGTGGAGCCTAATTAGAAGGCTACAGCTAGATGAATAATTATAAACTCATAGAGGTTGTCAAAAGAGCTGTGATGGTTTGCAATAGAAAAGATGGATAACCACTTCATACATCAGAGATATTTAGTCCCGACAATACTTTATTTACCGATTCCATATATAATGATTTTACTACAACTATAATGTGATTTATGTGAATAATTTTAAATGTAGCATTAATAACTTAAGATTATTTTTGATTGACTAATTTATCATTTCTAGATAGATAATTTGACTTTCATTTGGTGGTACTAATTTTATTTAATACTTTTGATATTTTTTCTTTCTTTTCTTATCGTATAGTTTTGTTCATGCGTATTGGAATTATAGAACCAAAATTATTTTAATTCACCGACACTCACAAATTACGCACTAACCGACAATCGAAAATTGACGAAATGCGTATTAAATAATTAAAACTGTTTTCTTCTACAATAAATAATTCGTACCGAATACGATTCTTTGTCTGGTTATAAGCCCCCAGGCTGCCACTGGAAAGCTATTTAATGTTCCACAGGACAAAATTATCTTGTGGATGACAGTGAAAAATGAGTTTTGTACATGTATCTAATGTTCTACTACTGTCGTTGTTCAATATAAAACTTCGACCAACAAACACTGTTAGAGTTCATTATAAACCTAGTAATAAATTAAAAGAGAATATCGCGTGATGTGTTTATGGTGTGAATCGATTAATAATCATCGTTTGACGCTTACGTTCACGTTACCGGCGGCGCGTGTTTTGGTTGGTCCGGCAGATTTAAATTTTGGGCCCTATGGCGTGTCCCGAATTTTGGAAAGGCTGTCTCTTGGCGGTTACTTCGTGTTTTGTCTTTAATAATAGATCGCCTGAATCGCATTCGTGATTAGAACATACCTACATGTTGATTGAAAGATAACAACTGGAAGGCAACATATTCCTGCATGCACACATTAATGTGTGCTTGTTCCACACTGTGACCTAATATGTTTTTTTTTCTCTTATAATTATTGAAGTCATTCTGATAATGTATATCCCTATAATTAATTGTTCAGGTTGTATATTATAAATAAAAATTTGCAATAGCTTAACTACTACTTTATACTTTAAATTTATTGATACAATAAAAAATAACACTTAGTGAACATAATGCATCATGTATTTTTTTTTCTTTTCATTACTACAACCACTTGAATCTGTTCCTTAATAACTATTGAAACAAAATTTCAGGTACCTGATGTTCACCACTGTTTCATCTAATATATTTTAGTTTTAACCACTTTACTGAGAAAATGTTTATTACACTGTTGATAGTTAATGACCTTGATGAAGAATATGACCTTATTGGGAGAGATGTCCAAATTATCCAGCAAGAGAAACGAGTCAAATAGAGAAAATCTGAATCTTTTCTCTGCAAGACAATTACATATTACGAATATATGATCTACTCTTTTTTCACTTTCAAGGCACAGTTGATATTCAGTCTTTTCAACTAAACCCAGCTTATGTAGGTGATATTTTAACATGCAGCGTCCAGTATGTATACTTATTATGTATCTGTAACTAAATAGAGTAGGCTAATCTTGGCAGTTGTTGATAATAGATTTATTTTATTCCTTTTCCAAGTTGTGACAGTTGTTTTGGCATTAATCAATTATAGTTCTGGACCAATGAAATTCGAGGTAGCGCCTTTTCTAGATGGAGGGTCAACTGTTTCGCTGCTCCAAGACCTCAATGACAAGCTATTCAAATCCAAGTCACCGTGTTGCTAGTTCCTATATCCGAGGTCCAAAATAATAAACAGTGATTCATTCACAGCACTCAGACAAGTACAGGAGGTGAGGGTTGCGGGGACAAGATTCCATATGCGTGCTACTTGAGAAGGATTCAAAGAACACAAAATTACCAAAAATACGTTGAGTTAATAGTTTACTTTATAACATTTATATTCACTCGTAGAATGCCATTCTTTTAGACGGCAATATCCTGCCTCATTCACTTACACCTACCTGATGCGCACTCCGCGGATATCACATTTTAACACATAATAAACTGCACTAGTTATATTACACACTATATACTATCGGTTAACGGTCACACATGTTAACACTCTATTCTACGGAATAGCCGACGATAAGTCTGTTTGTAGAATAGTTGGAAACAGTATCCAATCGGCAGATGCACGCGCATTGCGTTTATAATGTCCACATAAGGTTGAAAAAGCTTTATCTTAGATGCAAAATAGGGCGCCATTAAGAATACAAACATAAAATCACTAATAAATTAATTACAATCACAATTAAATTAGCACAAAGATATACCGAAATTTTCTTACGCGCACGGCTTAAAAGAAAAACCCAAGTGAATTCAATATTCCTTCATCCCTCTAACCCCTCGGAAATTATAAAAATTATACAGCAATTAAAAAACAAAAAGTCGTCAGGCATCGATGGGATAACAATCACAACTTTGAAAAACATAGCTGATGTAATTGTGGAACCGCTAACTTATATTATAAATTTGTCAATATCAACTCGGGAATGTCCAAAAGCATTTAAGGTTGGTATAATGAAACCTATTTTTAAAAGTGGCGATAAGGAAGAAATTACAAATTATAGACCAATTTCATTAATCAGTAATGTAGCAAAGATATATGAAAAAGTTTTGAAAGCAAGAATTGTAGGTTTTTAGATAAATATCAGATAATAAATAATTCACAATTTGGTTTTAGAAAGCGATTGAGTACACAGGATGCGATTGCATGCCTTATTAATAAGATTTATAATGCACTTGATAATAGAGAAAAGAGTATAGCTGTGTTTACAATATACTGAAATAAATTGAATAAGAAGTGAGCCCGAGGCAGTTGAGTGTGGCGTACCGCAGGGGACGGTATTGGGACCGATATTATTTATCATGTATCTAAATTCACTATTTGATGTACGTACCTCTCGATCGATTATGAGTTATGCGGATGATATGAAAAATATACGAAACTACTTTGATAGCCAATATTTGACATTAAATCCGACAAAAACAAAATATTTACCATTTTATCTGCATGAGACGTCTGCTACTCCTTTTAATCAACTTGTTGTAGACCAAAATCTGAGAATATCGTCTGAAAAAGATATTAGATATTTAGGAATATTAATTGACTGTAAATTATGGGATAAACATATTGATTACGTTTCTAGTAAAATTAGGAAGCTTTTATATCGTTTTAGAAATATGAGAGATATACTTAATATCAAACCATTAAACATTTTATATTTTTCACTTTTTGAATCGCACTTAAGATATAGCATATTAAGTTGGGGAGGAGTACTAGATACAACCATAAGAAATTTAGAGAATTTGCAGCAAAGGCTTTTAAAAAATATACTTCGGAAAGAACGTACTTACCCATCAGATGATTTATTTAATGACATAAAAGTAATGGACATAAGAATGTTATATTTCTATCAGTGTATTCTCCATCAATGGAAAAATAAAGAAAACTTAAACCTGAAAAAGACATGGGGAAATTCAAATAAGCACCAAAATATAAAACAACTTGTGGGCAAAGATGCTTTACTTACCTTGCTGGGAGAGCTTACAATTCGTTGCCTGGCCATATTAGGTATACAACATCTTTTAAAAAACTTAAGTCAAAACTTAAGATATATGTGTTGGAACGGTGTAGAACGGAAATTCACAATACCATTAATCCCAAACATTATTTTAATAATTTGTTTTAATAATTTCTTTTGACTCTCGAGTTTCAAGCCCGTTTTTTGTTTTTTTGTTTTTTTGTTTTTTTTGTGTTATGTGCCACTGTATTTGTATGTACATTGAACTTTTAATAACAGGTAACAGGTAATAGGTTTAAAACATGTTTAGGTAATTGTTGTTTTTTCTTTTTGGTTGTTACTGTTACATTGTTTATATAAATATGCATAATAACTTAAACTAAGTTTAGTTATAGTTTTATATATATATTGTATTTACCTCTTTCATGCACAGTGTGCTTATACACTCTAAAATTTTTGGTAAATAAATTATTCTATTCTATTCTATTCTAACGTAAAGTAACAACTGAAGTTAATACCAACTAATTAAGTATGTGAGTTTTGCAAACTATTTTTTATTAAAACTTTAGATATGTGACCCTGGCCACCATACCTTCCTTAAAAAAGCTATTTGTTCAATTGTTTATAATGAACACATTTGAAAAATATTTTGAATAACCTTGATTCCAACAAGACAAATCTGCAATAATTTGCATAAGTATAGGAAAAAAAGCTTGCATTTGTAACGAAAACAAATGCTAATTAACCAAATGAATGTTTAGATAAACGTATAGAGAATATATAATACTTATTTTTAGTATAGTATGGCGATTTATAAATATTAACTGAGGGACAAATTAATTTAAAAAAGTACACCTACATCATTTATTTGAAGTAGGTAAATCTTGTAATTTTTCTTGAAGGAATCATATAAGTAACTCCTCTTGAAATTATTGGACATCCTTGTGACAACATATAATACCACTCTGCAGTAATTATTTTATTGTTTATACTGAGTGTTTCAAAAATAGTGGAGGAAAATAAATCAGCCGACTTTAGAGTGTTTTATATAAAAAAAATGTCTAGCCTCCTCTAAGAAATTACAGCCCTTTAATTAGGATGTTGTAAATCGAGTTTCTGTGAATATTTCGAAAGTGGCTGAAATTAAATGTCCAGTTTTTGCATGGATGTTGTCGCTTTCCTGACTTTTCCACTCGTTGCCACCCCCAAAGTAAGCGGATAAAAAAAATAATAGAGGGCTCCGTTCCATTTTCCTCAACTATTTTCGAAAAAACCTGTATATAAATCTAACTTTAAATACGATTTTCTCGTTATGGAAATCATGTTTACAACTTGTTACTTTTTTTTATTGAAATTGGCAGTAATTTTCTTAATTAACAGATTAAATAGTTACATTTTTATCATTTCACGTGCTAGGTTAATTAACAAATTATTTATACATTTAAAAAGTTAACTAACTTATTCATTGACATTATATGGACATTATATTTAATCCATACAGAAATACAAATAAAAGTCAACCTCAAAATATTGTAGACAAATGATTAATAAAACTTTTTAGATTAGCAATTAGGAGCGTTTTTCTTAGGATTGTTTTAAAAAGAAGCTTCAACAGTGACAGAAATAATTTTTATTAAAATTTCCAAGCAGTTAAACTCAGGAATTTTTGACAAAGCAACAGGTTATTTTATTTATACCACTAAGTAGTTGTATGAGCCTACTTATATAGAATGCTTCAAGCAAAATATATTTGATGCATTTTACCCGAAGACGGCTATAGATTTTTTCTGCAAAATAGTCCTACATAAAAATCATGTTACGGAACAAGAAGATTTATCAATTTTTGTAGTTTGTATCATGTTTTCTGTGACATTTTTGGGTTATAGATAGTGTAAATACTGTGTAGGTAATGCTGCGCAAATTCCAGGATCATGGAAGCAGGTTTGGTATAAGCACAATCAGACAATTTGCCACGGGCGGATTTAATTTTATGGTTATGAATTTCATTGGTGTGAATTCAACTTCATTAGTCTAGAAATACGGAGAGTTACAACGAGCAGGTGTTTATTTTCCGTTTTTAACATTACCATAAGTATTAGTGGTGATGTCGTGAACTTACAGTATTGTTAAACATAACTTATTTCTTTGTTTATAATATAGAGCTGCTCGTGAAGATTACGACAACAATGCTGTTGGTTACGTACAGATATAGGGTTTTACTTGTAGTATTTATTAAAATATGCCATTCGACTTCTCATTAAACTACTTTTAAATTGAAAAATAATAAAGACAAGTAATGAATAATGATGTTTAACATTTATGTTTTTTTAATTAATATTTTTTAATTTATATTAGATTGCTATTTACTACTCTTTAAGCATTAAAAAAAATCCTTATTTATTACTTGTGTTTATTATGTTTTCAGAATAAAACAGGTAATTTAATGTAGTGACGTCAGATGAAAAAATCGTAAATGGTAGCAGCAAATACAGAACATGCATACATATAAATGACATGAGCCGGAATGAAGCACCGAATTTAATAAGTGCAAAAAAAGTGTAAGGTTGCTTCACCATTGATTTTCTAAACGCCCTGTAAACATTCTGGTAGTTTAATAGAAAAATTTATTTGACTCTTTACATTTTTACATTTGGCACGGTGAAATATTTTTTATTAGGCGTTGTATGTTGTATCCGTATGCAATAATATGTCTTCGATTTGCCCGGTGATTATGCACTTTCTGTGCTCATTTTACGAGTCTATTTTGCAACTTTATTCAACACCAATCTCTAGATAACACAATAACAATTAATAATACAAATTACCTCTTATAAACGTATGTATTGCGTTGTCCGAAAGCTTCAAAATCGTATACAGATGTAAAGAACAATGCTGTATTATAGAAGTGCCAACGTCGTCTGACGTCACAGGTCTTCGCTGTGGCGTCGACCGTTTTCTGGGGGCGTGGCCAGACTACAATTTTGAATACTGTTTTTAGACTTATGATTCCATGAAATTGTCTAGTTCAAACGCCATTTCTATTAAAATAACACATTTTTTTTCTCCATGTATTTGGAAAGATCATGCAGTTTTCCCATTTCATATTTTTGTTTAATTTTACCTAATAATAGCTATGTATGCCATCAGTTACGAAATGCCTAATTTTGTATAACGCGTGAGATTTTTGCGGAACGAACGAAGTGAGTTTCGCAAAAACTCACAAGTTACACAAAATTTCATTTCGTAACGTATTGCATACAAGATTTTTTCTAATTTTGAAGAAAGTAATAAAAAAATAAAATTTAATATAATTGACAAAAATTTGGAAAACATAAATTTAGTTTGTTGCTGTTACTTCATGTTAGTTATCAGTTTGACATTTTGCAAAAAAGTCTAGACGGAAGGTTTTTAGCGAGATTGATATATTTTTAGTTTTATTTTTAAAAAATGAGTGATTCAAGTTCTGAAGAGCTACCAAGCGATATTGAAGAGGCAGCAGGTAATGCTCTATTATCAGTAATTCCCAAAAAATCAAAGGCATACGAAAAATTTGTTACGTGGTGTGATGAGAAGAAAATTAAACATGTTAATGAGAAAGATTTACTTGCATATTTTGAGGGTAAGAAAGATCTAAAAGTTTCCACATTATGGACACTTTACTCAATGTTAAGGTCTGAACTAAATCTGAAAAGGAATATTGATATTAAAAAATATACAAATTTGGTAGCATATATTAAAAGGCAAGCGGACGGGTACAGTGCTAAAAAGTCAAAAGTTTTTATTAAAGAAGATTTTGCCAAATTTTTAGTGGAAGCTGATGACAAAGAATACTTAATGGCTAAGGTTGCAATGATAATTGGAATGGCAGGAGCATGCAGAAAAGCAGAATTAACATTTCTTCCAGTTGAAAATGTTATAGACGAAGGAAGCCATTTTGTGTTGTGTTGATATCCCACCTTCAAAAACAAAAGTTATACGGCAGTTTGCAATTACCACTAGAGACATTGAAAATACGAATCTTGTTGAAATATTAAGAAAATATATTAAGTTGCGCTGATATTTTAAAATTAAAGAGGCACGGAGGTTGGAAATCTAGCTCTGTTGCGAAGGGATATGTTGAAAATTCCATGAATAATAAAAAACTTATAGCGCAAGAAATATTTGGTGAAACATCTAATGCAATGTGCGCCGCTTCCCAAATAACAACAAGTTCGAGCAATGAAAAAAATATGTCGTCGGGAATTAGTTTGAATAATTGCAATAATTGTGTTATCAATATTTATAATAATTAATTAATTCATAATTTATGTTTTTAACTTATATTATAACAGTTTAATAAATAGAATAATTCTTTTTGTCACTAATTTTGAAATACATTTTTCGTCACTAATTGCATAAAATTTTACTTTATGCAACTAGTTACAAAAAGTAAGACGTTTCATAATGTCAATCAGTTTTAAAAAGTGTCACTTTATATGTCAAAATTAGAAAAATGAATTTTAAATCAATTTCCCTTCATTATCTTTGAAATCGGAATAGCAAAACCAAAAGTCCAACAAACTTCACTCAATAAATAAGACATATTAGTACAGCTATACCAGAGTTATTGAAATGTATTTTTTTTTAAAGAAAAACTGGTAAATCATGAACACCTTAAAATACTGTATGAACTTGGTATACGAGTAGATACTAATACTTATGAAGATATTTTAAAATAAAGTCTCTAAATTAATACCAAGAAAAAGATTGTCAACTTCTAGGCCATCAAGTTATTTTTGAACGTAGGACACAAATGATACGGAGAATTTCTTAAGGAATATGCCCACTTGATTCTCCGATATACAACTCAGCCTACTTGGAATCACACTTTGCATCTGGATACGAAAAATACTGTTTTTAATTCTTGAAATAAAAAAGGTGCCTATGATGGCCATGGATAATAGATAGCTTAAGTCACTTACTAATGACTAATAATAGTGGGCAGTAGTGTTTTATCTGATAGACTTATCTGGTGAAACATAATCTGTAAATTATTGTTTCACTCCTTAAAACGTTGTTGGTTGTATGCTTTGAATTTAAAATATAAAATACATTGGATGCCAATTTAGTCAAGTATAACAGTAGATCTTTGCTGATATTCTTCATACACAAAACGTATATAATTCAGATTTCAAATTAAATTAGTGTAAATTTATTTAATAACTTTAAATTAATTTAATTGCCTTGGTTCATGACGTTGCTTATATTTATTTTACATTTATATTTTATTAGAACTTTGTTCGGAGTTGGTGTTATCATGGTCTTAATCAATTATTTTTATCAACTAAGTAGGCATTGGTTACTTATACAGGGTGTTTTATAAGCTCTATCACAAACTTTAGCAGATGGTAGCTGGGTTAATTTTTTGGTGCATGAACGTAGATCTGTTTTTGTTTATAAGTTACAAGCATTAAAAAAATATATATATTTCGTATTTCAAAGTAATCTGATAAATAAAAATGATGGTTGCTATAAGAATAATTATTGTTTATGTTTAAAGGCTAAATAATAGTTAACCTTTATTAACAAATCTTAAGACTTGTATAAAAAAATTGTATAAAATTAAATTTTATTTATGTCCATTCATCGGACCTGCAAGAACATAGATATTTTTAATTGTAGTATTAATGATCTTAAATCATATTTTAAATAATTTAAATAGTCTTTATTAGATGATTTTTGTTTTTTGTTTTATTACCGTGTTTCTTTACCATAGATTTAGTTATTTTCACATTCTTTTGTTTTTTAATAGCCTGCAGAACAGTGTAGATCAAATAAATAAGTAAATCAATCAATAAATAAATCAATTAATAAATAAATGTTTATTCATTTAAGAGACGCGCCGTTAATTTTGTTTGATTTATCGAAAGAACTGTAGCCGACCTGTGCTGCAAGTAATATGAAAGTCTACTAAACTACGTACGGGAAATGTAGCAAAGCTACATCTAGTGGCCATTATCTGCTGGCATTATCCATGCTGGACCTGAAAAGCCACAAAACATTGTCTACGAAACTGGTTGTTACTGCTGCTACAAAATATTACCAAGCTCTGTGAATCATTGCTGCAATCAGTTATTACTTTCCTAATAATATAATAATATACTCAAGATTCATATTCGAGTATTGTTGTCATCTATCAAATTTTTACTCGTTGCTTTCGATAATATAAAATTTAAAAAAATATGTTCAGAGCGTCAATACCGCCACCACCATCACCGTGTTTTGATAAATAACTGAATTTATATTCAGTGACATTTTTGTTGTATTCATGTGAGTACGCGAAAGACCTGACAAATTTTACTCAAAACTGAGTTTTATGTTACTATTAAGTCTATTGTTTTATATCTATTCCAAACCTATAAGATAAAATAAGGAATTAATAACTCTGTAATAAAATTTTTGTTCAATTATTATTAATGTTTACAACGACTTGGATAGGATGGAAATATTCCCGTATAAGGGAATTGGAAATGTTCAAATATATGTAGGAAAAAAGTATTAAATAGTTCTTTTTGGCTATTTATTTACTCGCTATAGAACCGTTTAAGTGTAATTAGTCAATTTTAGTAGAAATACAGGGTGATTTAGAAACTGGTCCACTGTAAAACCTGACAAGGCAAAGCATGCAATCGGTGACCTGCCAAAAAATTGAAAGAAATTCCCGAGGAAAAAAATAAATAATATTTTATAACAATTATTTTATACAGCAAATTCAACTGCTTTTACCGCTATTGTTTTTAATTATTAATAGAATGCATTTGTTGTTTTAATTAATAAAATAGTTTGACATACCTTTATTTTAGGCCCGTCTTACCCAGTTTCTACAAATTACCACCACAGAAAATACAGTTTTCTGTGCTACCACAAATGTTTCTGTTTCTTGTCCGTTTCTAACTCGTAAGTTATTGGCAGCAACTATGAAACGTAAATCATCAATAGTGTCTATTTCGATACAATACATTTTTTTAAATATCCTCACGAAAAGAAGTCTAAAGGATTTAAAGTCAGGAGATCGTGGCCGCCATGGTACCGGTGCTTCTCGTCCAATGCCTTGGTATTAATGCTTGGATACGCTTCACATGATACGGATATAATTGAGCTTCGTAAATGATACGCCACACTGATGCAATATGCCGTGTATGCCCTGGACCTCCATCTCTTCCACGATTCGGTTGCTAATTTTTCGTGTCACACCCGCGTTGCGCTACACTTGTACTCACTGCACAATCGCATCACAAAAACGTTAATACTCTAGGTAATCGGATTTTAATATTCGGAATCGTCTGGCTAGAGATTACAGTAGATCAGTGATGTAAACGTTGAAAATGATACAACTTTTTTTTTCTCGGAAACTATAAGAATTAAAAACAATTTTTTTTCGATATTGGCTCCATTTTTCATGACGCATCTATTCCTAATTTTTTTTAGATTAGTTGTGAATTGCCCTGTATCAGTGATACACAGTACTTAAGTAAAAATGTGTTTATTCATATCAGTTACTTACAGTGCAACTTCATTACAGACCTGGGATGTTTTTAATTTTGATCTGAAGTTCTTGGAGCATATTTGACAATTGATTTGTTTACTCAAGATTTTACCAATTCCTTACCGTTGCGCCTATTCTTCAAATTCAAATTTAATATTTCAGAAAATTGTTAATTAGAAAAATATTATTTTTGTTTCTATAAAACTTAAATTTGTTTATAAAACTGTATAAATACTAAGTCAGAGTTTGTAGATTAATTCAGGTTACAATAATTGAATGACATTATTTTGCCTGGGTACCAGACCTCTGCTCTCCATTTAAAGCAAAAATACGTCTGTTACATAAAATCACGTCAGCCTTGCAAAGGCTTAATTATATTCGCGGACTCGTACAAAATTTAATTTCGCTCATTGCTAATGAGCTGTGCCACCAATTAGTCCCTTAAAGCACGCTCATCACTAATAAGACCATATTGAGCTGTAGGCAAACTCAACTACATAAACCTCTCCTTTTAATTTATTATGAAACATTACCTCAGGTAACGGTAATAATTTCCTTCGACAGCAAAGAAAGTTTAGGAGAAACGCTAAATTATAACAGGGTAAAATACAAAACAAGTTCAGAGTTTAATATACAGGATAATTACCTCTACATGTAACAAAATTCTCCTTTAAATTAGAGGCAATTCCGTGAAACTATACGACAGTCTCTGATAACATCATTTTGTACTTCTCTATTTAATGCTGTATGAATGTTAAAAAGGATTTAAGTACGAGTATTTCTCCGACGGTTAGGTGAGGGGTCCTTTTTTGGGAAAAAGCAATTAGAAAGCAATGAACGACCCGTTTCTGTGGTAATTTGTTTTACAACTTACTAACAGCGGAATAATATTTTATTATGCTCCATATATCAATCTTTCGGTAATTATGTAGTGGTAGGTGTTATCTTGACAGTGTTTAATTAATTTTCTGGCAACTTATGGAAATGTGTATGTTAAATCCATGTTCTGCTTGATCTATTAAAATATTTATGTAGGCACTTGCCTTTGCCTAATGTATATTTCGTCATGTAGGTATCAAATTGATTTGGTACAGAAATTATCTTAAAATTTGCCTAAAATAAGTATAGAAACAGTCCCAACTCAACTATTTTAGTATTAGCAAAGGAAGGAAATACTACATATTGAAAGATCTTCCTAGTATTATACAGGGTGTCCGAAAGATGAATTTTGTAAATTTAAAGGCTTTTATATCTGACGGTCTAAAACGAATAGCTTTTCTAAAAATACATTTCAAAAATAAAATTCAACTGCAATAAAATGCAAAACTGCGTTACGAAATTACAAACTAAAGTACAATTAAGGTAAGTAAAAGCTTCTGTAACGTAATTTGTTCGTAATTTATTTTCTGTATCAGTATTAATTAAACAAATGAACATAAAATCCTAAAAACTGTAACGTACTGTAACGTTTGACAACATTGCCTCAGCTGCTTCTGTTAACTTAAAATAAATATTAGTTATAGCAGTATTATGGATAGTGCGTTTCGTTTTTCTCTTGTGCTTCTTTGAAACTTGTAAGTGTACAAAAACAAAAATGGAACAATTTATTTTAAGCATGATAACCAGCTAAATGACATGTTAATTATCGTCAATCTGGTCATAACTCTCTGGCTACGAAATGAATGTACGGCAAATGCTTTGCGCAAACAACATTTGTACACACTTCTACCTAGTTATTACTTAAACAGATTCATGATTACATGTAAATGAGTACCTTTATTTTGACATTTTCTAGAACATTCCAGGCTGTATTTTATTTCATTTCAGATGCATTCTCAAGTACTGTGAGAACCAAAAAATATATATATAAGCGGATTGTTTCCACCTTCGCAGTAAGTTTATGTTGAGAAGAAAAAAGCGAAATAGGTAAACATCAAAGTATCAAAGTAGAGATGTATTTGACGATAGTGATTTTATTTGAAGTCTATTTGTTGTGTTTGTTTTTCTATGTCAATTGTCTGAAGGTTAATTCAACCTAGTGGTGTCCACAAATCCGAGGTTCCACAAAGAAAGCATTTGAAGTTATAAATTGAATATCAGTGATGAGATCAAAAGCGGTGGAAATAAAGGAAACATAGAAACTATTAATGAAATGGGAAACAGCCAAAATTAAATGATGGAAAATTTGAAGAATGAAATGAAAAACAGTCAAGATGAAACGAAGAACAGAGAGAGATCAAAAGTTCCAGGAAACCGTTGAGGAAGAAATTTATCTATTGAATAAATTAAACGCAAGACAAGGTCCAAGTCATAGAAGAAAGTGTTAGTAAGTTACAGAGTGAAGTCATCAAATTCCAAGTCGTAGAAGAAAATATAATTTAGAACATGTCCACAAAACTAAGAGTAATTTTCTTTCATCTGCAAAAAATACGGCTCCAATATTTAATGAAAAAGTACCACTTTAAACACCTTGAAGCATCTGTATTTTTAAAAAACTGGTCAAAAAAGGCAACATCGCTAATAGTTGCGCTACGGAGAGCTATGGATATTTGAAGTGCACCAGCTGAGGATAAACAAATGGGCTATCAAACGTTGAAAACTGCTTTGGAAATGAAGTATGGTGAAACTCATCTACAACAGGTTTACCAGGTACAACTGAAAGAACGAAAATAACGTTTCGATAAAAATTTGTAGCAATTTGAGATGTATGACTTAAAGTGAAGCTAACCATCGGCAGAGTTCCAAGAACAGTTAACCATGAGTAGCTTCATATATGGCAAGCGAGACCCTGAGATCAGTCAAGTTGGCCAGACATAAAAATGTATCCAAAGCTTCGGCTCAGGTACTACAAGCTTCTAAAAGCGGTCAAGGCAGAACAACGCAAATTAGGCTTCAAACTGAAGAACAACGAGGAGTCCAGAAAAATGTAGAAGGATTTGAAGAACTTGCAGGATTTATTGGATAATTTTGATAAGAGACGACACCGTGCTGATCTCGCCATGTACAGGAGGCGCAGACCCATCCAGTGTTGGAACTGCGAAGCAAATGGACATCTTAGGAATCAGGAATACGTTCAATCAAGATCACAGCAAGTCTTGCCTAAAATGAGTTCCAGTATACAGAAAAATAAATTATTAAAATTAAATCAAGACTAAAAAATTGAGAAGAAAACAGTAATTGATCTGGACCATCAGCATAAAAATTTAGAAATCATTAATGCCGAACTCTTCAACCAGATAACACACAGGATCAAATGAAAGAAAGAGAAGCTAATGTAGGCCAGTGCAAAATAAAAACTGTCGGAAAACTTAAAACATAAAGGTGCGGAAGGTAAATACTAATAAAAACAAAATTGCAAACCCAGATTAAAGAAATAGAGAAAGAGTAATATCGTCAGTAGAAAAACAATTACAAAACAGTATAATAACTTTAAAAATTGAACTGAATGAAGCAAGAGAAAAAGACAAATTTTTGTGTCAAAGAACTAGATTGCAAAGCCCAGGCGAATAGAATGATATGATTTTTGCTAAAGAACAGAGTGAATTATTATTCAGTGGAATAATAAAACTTTAATTGAATAAGCCTAACTGATAAATCTTCGTCATTGAAAAATATTCTCAAGAATCCAAAGAATATACAGGATATTTCAAAAAGACATGGAAATATTTCTAGAGCTAATAAAACATGAAAAATAAGTGAAAATCAAATTTATCTTTTATTGAATATTCTGTCTTTGTTACGCACTACTACATGGAAATAATGGAAACTTACTTTTCTTCCGCATGTGTGAAATAGTTGCAGGTAGGAAGAAATGTGCTTGCTAAGCGACGAATAGATTGGGCAAATACCGCATGTATGGCACTGGCTTGACTGTCATTACATTTGTTCTAAAATATCGGAAATGGAGTTCATAAGACGGATCACTTAATTAACTACACAAGTACAACTGGTACCTGTTTTTAATTAATTTGCATACAACTTATGTGTCTGCGGACCAGCATCGAGCCTCCCCTTGCTCTCACCCATCATGTATGTCCATTAGAAATTATAGCAACACCTATAATTACCGTAATTCTCATATTGCGAGCGTCCCTGTGCATCAGCCCGTATGTGTCATTATTCCTATTAACGGTTTTTTACCTCGTTATCGTATTGTCATGAAATCCGTTAAAAATAAAATATCTATCGAATTAATCAAATCAATATTCAACATATATTTTCCGTGTATAAAATGGAAGCTAAACACGCGCTTCTGTTCAGCCACGCAGATTGTGTTCCATTGTCCCATCTGTCATACTTAGGTAATTCCATATGCATATCGTGCAGCTCCGACATAATCGAACACAAACCGCAGGACTGTCACGTTTTCTTTAATTAGTCACTGCGAGACAGTTCGTCTGATGGATTTTAGATTAACCCAACACGAATGGTCATAAATAGGTTCGGTATTCAAGAGAGCTTTTTATTGAAATAGCAGGACACTGTGGACTACTTGCTAATACGACACGAAGCAATTCCACACTTGCAATGCGTAGTGCAACCTATCAGCTCTAGCAATATCACACTACCCCAAGTGAATCTAAATTAGTTTTGGGAAAATTCGAATTAAACATAACCTGTAATTTGATTATTGGAATAAGCTTTAGAATGCAGATATTTGTTTAATAAATTCGAATTAAAACTATTCAGAAATTCAACGGTATGGAACAAAATAAATGACCCAATGGTGTATGAGCTAAACTAAATCTACCTAAACCCAGAGAACAGATAAAAGAACACTATTTTCAGTATTTTCTTTCTACGAGTACGAATCGGAGAAGACAGGGAGATGGTTGCTTATTGAATGTTAGATCGGATCGAACAACAGTCCGCAATTATTTTTACAATGGCTTGCAGCAAGCCCTTGAACTTGCAATACCTTTCCCTAAAGTCTGACTTGGAGTTTTACATTCGTCAAATCGCAATTGGAATGAAAGTGATATCAACACCTGAATGCACACTAAAAACTAAATTGTTTATCCAAATTTCACAAGTAACAATAACAAACATCATAACCTTAAATAAAGGTTTTAGTTAACATATTTTTCAAGCTCAATAATCAAACAATAATCAATTAGAAGCGAAAGAAGGCAGTTTGAAATTGACAGTTCAGACTAGGAATTTTTGCATATGTTGGTAACCATACAAATCACTAAATTATTCGCCAGAATTGCACAAAAGCTGCAATAAAAATTGAGCAAACCTATATTTTGAAAGTGACAGTCTTTAAGATTTGTCGACTTTTGCAATACGCTACTTTTCAATGCGCATGCTTATGTGGAAGAGACTTGCAACTTGCAGACAGAATTGCAGATGGTAAAGTGACTTTTTGAGAGATAGTCATTATGAATATAAAATTAATTAAAATATATAGGTAGTTATTTCTTTCATGACAAGCTCAAATTATGGAACCCCATTTTATTTTCCCTCTGTAAATGGAAAAGTTTTATGATTATATATGAAATTTTTGTGTTACTAGGCACCGTATATATTCAATTAGAATATTTTTCAACAAATTTTGTGATAGCAATATTCTGGATGTTACACATAATTATCTCTGAAAACTCAAAAGTGACTCTCTTAAGACCCTCTTAAAAAACGAAGCCTTATACTTAAATGTATTTATAAGTATATACTTATATAGATATTTTAACACATACATAAAAATATGATTTTGAACGACAAAAGTTACAGGTACAGGCATCTTTTTCCCACCCAGTGTATTCACTATGTGCTCATAAGTGACACATAAAACACTGAATTCACAGTTCTCTCTTTACGTCTTCAGAAAACTTTCGGTCACAAAACATGCAGACTTCCATTTGTTACTATTGAATTTTCTCCAGATGGAATATATATATCATTAGAAGAACCTAAAGAAACACTGATAAGATCAGCTTGATCAAAGTCGAATAATTCAATAAGTTTTTTCTTTGATCTTTTACGGCTACCTCCAATATCTGTGCATAGTTCTAATCGTTTAACCCCAAGCCATGAGTGAAATTTTGGTAACTACCGCCATCGTTTCTAGCAACCGCATCACTTCTTCCATATCGCACCTTTTCTCTCCCATCTGATTTAGAGCTTGGAGCCACCAATTATGTTTTTTATCCCATGTTTTTTTTTTTGGAACTGGTTTTTGGTGATAGTACCTTACGAAACATCTCAACATCTTGAGTTTCACATATATCCGAAAATGTTGTAGTGATCGTAATAAGAAACCCTAGTATATAATATGGAACCCGGTTCCATATGAATTCACTTTATGGTTCCATATTTCAAAAAGTATCATGTTGCAATACATCGCTTAGCAAGTTTTCTGAAAGCACATTAAATGCAAGTTTACTTATTATGTTTTGACAGAAAAGCCTTATGTTAGTTTGGCAGAACAAAAGACCATCGAAAAATCGCTTGTAAACCACTTTTATATTATAATACAAAATCGCATCACAGAAGTTTCGTTATACTCATCTATACATAACCTCTAACTGTTGGATTTCTGCAGCGTTCTATGCATTGAAGTTTCCTATACGAGTTGCTCTATGAATAAAAATTGAGATTTAAGTACTTAAAATTTAGATACCTGTTCAGAATTAACTGAGGGTACCATATTCCCAGTAGGTTACATAATACCACCTTCTCCTCTAATAACTTAACTGTATTAATTTGCATGTGCTGAAGTTATTTTACGATTTATTGAAATCATTTCAAACAAGAGTACTTCTTGTTAAAACTTGGTACACTGATAAAAATGATTGCTTACACCATATAAAATGTAAAAAATACCAAATACTATACTTTACAAGAATCTCCATTTGAATAAAGCATCTTTCATGTAAAATTACATTATTTTTTCTAAAAATATATAATAACGCTGTAAAATTACATTTCATGTGCACGAATACACGGTTTTACTATGAAAAATGCATATAGTAATTTTCCATTATAGTTGTATCGTTACGTGTTATTTCATAGTATTAACATTAACCTAGGCAATGAACAACCACTGTGTAATATCGTTAATAATTTTTATCATTTTTCATTTAAACATAAATATCTTCCTTGGTTTAATTCAGATATTATAAAGAATGTAAAAACTAAGGCGAGGTTTTTCAATAAATATAAAAAGACAAAAAAAGATTTCTTCCTACAAGAATTTAAACGGCTACGAGCATTAATTAAACAGCAAATAAATACAGCTTATTCTCATTATATACAGAGAGTACAGTCATCTATTTCTGAAAATCCTAAGTGTTTTTGGTCTTTTGTACAATCTAAGAGGAGAGGTTCGAGGATACCGGGAGAGGTCTCATATAACAATAAGCACTATGATAAGCAATCTGATATTGTTAATGCTTTTTCTGAGTTTTTTAGTAGTGTCTTTCTAAGTTCTGATGATCATGAAATTTTTAATTACCCTTCTGATTTTTGTTATAATAATATCGTTTTAAATGAATTTACAGAGGCCGAAGTGTTCGCTACCATCAAAAAGTTAAAAAATAAGATGACATCTGGCCCAGATGATATTCCATCATTTATTGTAAAAGACTGTGCTGCAGTTCTAGCCCACCCTTTATGCAAACTTTTTAATCTTGCTTTAAGAACTAAAACTTTTCCAAGTCGTTGGAAAGAGGCCAGGGTTTGTCCTATATTTAAGAGTGGCGATAAGTCACAAGTGGAGAACTATAGACCAATATCAATAATTTCTAATTTTGCTAAGATTTTTGAGACAGCTGTTTATAATCGTATCTACCTTTCCGTTCGTAACCTAATTTGTCCATACCAACATGGATTTGTTGGCGGTAGGTCAACTGTTACTAACTTAGCTGTTTTTACTGAATATGTCACACATGTTTTAGATAATAGAGGTCAGGTAGATGTGATATACACGGACTACTCAAAGGCTTTTGATAAGGTTAATCACAAAGTTCTACTTTATAAATTGGCTATGACTTTTGGCTTCTCTGATGACTTGGTCGAGCTTATTAAGTCTTATTTATATAATAGAGTACAGTTTGTTAGTTATAATGGATTTTGATTCGGTTAATTACGTTGCAACTTCTGGAGTACCCCAGGGTTCTACCCTGGGACCGTTATTATTCATTTTATTTATAATGACCTTAGTGAAGTAATTAGTAGTAAAAAGTTATTATATGCAGATGATTTAAAAATTTGTTCGTCTATTGCTACCTTGGATGATTGTTATAATCTACAGAGACAGCTTGATGAGATACAGTCTTGGTGTGCTAGAAGTAAGTTATATTTAAATACTGCTAAATGTAAGACTGTAAGTTTTTCTAGAAAACTATCCACTTATGAATTTAATTACGTAATTGATGAAACTGTACTATCTCGTTATGACTCTTGTAAGGATTTGGGTGTATTGTTTGACAAAAAATTTTCATTTCATGATCATGTAACTATTAAGACAAATGAAGCATTTACATTTTATGGATTTATTCTTAGGAATTGTAAGCAATTTACAGACATACAAGCTATTAAAACTTTATATTACGCTTACGTACGTTCGAGGATAGAGTATGCAGTGCTTATCTGGTATCCTTTTTATAATATACAAAAGAAAATTGTGGAGCGAGTTCAAAGAAAGTTTTTAAAATACTTGGTATTTAAGAATGATGGAGTTTATCCTGAGAGAGGTATTGATTACAATATTTTAACTAGTCGTTTTGATGTCACTAGTTTAGAGAGTCGAAGAATATGTATTTCTGTATCTTTTTTATATAAAATCATAAACAACCTCATTCACTGCTCCGAATTGTTTTCTGCTGTTAATTTTTATGTACCTAGGGTAAATTCAAGAACGACTTTAAGTTTTAAATGTGATACCGCTAAAACTAATATTTTATTGAGGTCTCCGATATGTATTATGTGTGATAACTTTAATCGGTTAGAACACTCTTGTGATATTTTTGCCTGTTCATTGAATACTCTTGTTAATCTAGTTAATGAGCAATACAGTTAACTTTCTTTTATTTTTTTTTATGTACGCAACATTTTTGTATTTTAGGTATGCGAATATTTCATATATGAATTTTTTTTATTATTTAGTATTTCTTTTTATAGTTAACTTTCTTTTTATTTTATTTTATTTATAATTTTTTTTTTGGATGTACTCAAGATTTGTATATGGTATGTGGCAATGTTTCATGTATGAATTTTTAATTTATTATTATTTAAGTGTTAAATGGTTAATTTAAGATTTTGCCCTGTAAATGGAACTCTGTTGGGCAATAAAGCTTTATTATTATTATTATTATTATTATTATTATTATTATTATTATTATTATTATCAGTGTAGACTGATAGTACAAATACCTAATAATATTAATAACAGTTCTATTGTATCTGCTACTATCTGTAGTAAGCAATGTCAAACCTGACCTTATATTTGTTTTCACAGTTCATAATTTAGCCTAAGTATTCCCATACTACTTACGTTACATAAGTTCAACACGATAAGTAGTACTGGTTGCATAAGCAAACTTAACGTAATAGATTATTCATCCGATTATTAAAATAATCGAATCGGTAAAATTCGATTCTTGAAATTGTCCGATTATGTCACGAATTTAAATAGATACCTACTTGTATTTTTAACTAGGCGTGTAATTGAAGAATGTAGTCGCCACCGATCAAATTAAGGAAATGCTTTCTTCTGATCAAAAATTGTTTAGATACATTAAATATTATGATGAATATAAAACAATCATCATAAAATATCAATTAAAAAGGCAATAAATATGTTTACTTCTTCTATATCTCAAGCGGATATTATGTGATATCTATCTACTTACTAGTTGTTAATATTATAGTAGATGGATAGCATGCTTTCAACTGATGAGAAGTTACGTGCCTCAAATGTAATTAGTTATTATAAAAGTACTTACCAGTTTAGGTTACATTACGGAGTAATATTTAATATTGTTCGTTTCGTCTGTACAATTCTAATAACAGTTCCTGAAGATATTTACTTTATATTTCTTGTGAATGCAAATAAGAATTAAATTTATTAGTTTTGTTTAATAATAAATATTTCTACCAATGTTGCACACAAATTTTAACTCAAAAACGTTTTTGCCGTAAAAATATTCAAGATAAATATGAAATATATAATATTATGTAAATAATTGAAACATTATTTTAAACGGCAGGTACAGGTAGAATGTCTTTTTTGATTCACCTGTCTTTTCTGACAGCGGTAAGCAAGGAAATGGAAACCTATAGTTGCAGAATACAAGAAAAGTGGAATAAGATGGGCTATACAGTGCTTTCGAAAAGTAAAGGATAAATTCATTATTTTTGAAATTGGAAAGTTTTCGAAAAATCCCCTTTTGTCGATTTTGTTTTTAAAAAAGGCACTTTTTGACATACGACCCATATTTGTGACGTCATCGTTGTTCGAGATATGACGTCATCGACAATTTTTTTAAATAGCAATTTTGACCATGCCATTTGAAAGAGCGTGTCATTCTACATACATACATCATGAAAAATTATGGTATTACATAACAAAAATTTCAAGAGAAATAGTGTTTGAAGATTTTAAAATTTTATTTTCACAATACGGTGCACCTCCCCATTATGCAACATCTGTCTGTGCTTATTTAGATAAGCTATTGCCGAATTGTTTGATAGGGAGAACGGGGTTGATTGAGTGGCCAGCCAGATCGCCTGATTTGACACCCCTAGATTTTTTCTTGTGGGGATACTTAAAAAGCAAAGTATACGTTACTAGACCGGTTAATTTAGAAGGTTTAAAAGCAAGAATTCGTCACGAGATACATCGTATACCTCCTGAAGTTATTGATAATGTCTAAAAAGAATTTATTAATCGCCTTGGCTAATGTCAGGCAGCCAACGGTGCGCAATTTGAATATTTAATTTAGTCAATTTTTTACAAAATCATTATCATTTTCAGTATTGTGAAAATTAAATTTTAAAATCTTCAAACATTATTTTCTTGAAATGTTTGTTATGTTATGTATGTATGTAGAACGACATGCTCTTTCAAACAGCATGGTCAAAATTGGGGGTTGCTATTTAAAAAAATTGTCGATGACATCATATCTTGAACAACGATGACGTAGAAAATGTGGGTCGTATGTCAAAAAGTGCTTTTTTAAAAACAAAATCGACGTGCCAGAGGATTTTTTCGAAAACTTCTCAATTACAAAAATAATGAATTTATTCGTTACTTTTCGAAAGCACTGTATAATGTAAGAGTTTGATACCGGTCGACGTTTGACCATCCGTCTAATTAATGAGATTTTCCAGGTTTCCCTAATTTCTGCACTGAATGCCTACCAACGTAAGTCGGCCTGCTTAATAATAATATGTCGTTCCTTCTCGCGCACAAGTCTCAGATTTCTAAGCTAATCATCTTGATCATAATGAGGGGTAGATATATTATTATTGCATTGATCTACAAGTAAAAAAATGTTAACAAATCAAGTAGCTACTTTAATTCTGTTTATAAGAAATGAGGTGAATAAATAAACCAAATTGAAAGTTGTTACTAAATTTTTCGTCAAGCGGCGTCGATTGGTAGTCAAGCGAATTAAGACTACAAATTAAAACCCGTGGCTTCTAACAAAGTACTACAGTATTCGTATAAATGTTGCTACAGACATACGTGCATAATAAATTCCATAGTAAATTTCAATCGAAAAAAGGACGACATGGCAAGTGAGAGGCACAATGGTCGAGTGTTCAGTCCAGTCACACGTGTCATGCTATCTTTCTTTTCCAATGCGTCGCATAATTTTAAATCGATACACGCCCCGCCGATTTGTTCTGGAAATATTTCTGCCAAGTCGTCCATTGCTTCATCTATGATATACAATTGAGGAGAACTAACAAACTCGGAAGCGGTATATGTCTATTGTGCCGCTGATAAATGGCTTTGGCAGAGAAACAGGTAATGGCGCAATTTTGATGCAAGCATCTAAAATAACTTACGGTTTCAGTTTAAAATGTCATAAGCTGAGCGTAGGTACACGTTACAAAATATGATCGTATGCCTACTTTCTCTTCCGTCCGTATTAATGAATTGTGCGTGTTAGTTAGTATACCACACCTTAACACAACTAAAACGCATTATGTTAGAGGTTAGATTAACGACACACGGCATGATCTTCTTGAAGTATACCATGAACCGTTTGAAAATGGTAATGGTATAATCCATTTTCCTTAAGCAACTGCCATACATAAGTATTATTTGTTCTAAAGCAAGCAGATGCTCTTCTTCCACTCACAATAGGATTACATTACAAAAATCTTAAAATTACTTCGTCTAAATCAGGTATACGTCTCCTTGGACAACACATTCACGATATCTTGGAGATAAGGCTCCTGATTCCATCGCTCTTGCATGAATTTCAATTCAAACAATTTTCCTACTATCAGGGAAATGTTGTCGATACTCTCTTTGAGCCACTTGACTATGTCCATTACAAAAAACATGATGGTTCATGATTGCAAAAAAATCGAATGAAATGCAAAGTCAAGCACAAAAATCACAACTAAGTAAGAATTTAAATAATAAGGAGTAAGTTTCATTACAATGAAACTGTCACCATGGCAGATGCCTACTATGTGGACATGTTAAAAAAATGTTGCTATTCTGAACCATACATTATTTAAAAAATATATATTTCCGACTAAACTACGCAGACTTCCAAAAAAAGTAGGGAAAGAGTTTCTTTAAAAAAGTCTAATTTATTAAAAAATAATATTAGTTCTGTGATAATTCAAAGCAAAAAAAACAATTTCAAAAAATTAGAGTTACGAAATTATCCTTAATTACAACCGATTTTGATGAATTAATAATAATTGTTAAAGACCCTTGCTGTATGATTACTACTGCTGTAAGTTTTGTACCAACTTTTCCAAACACCCTGTATAATGTAATTAAAAATTACAACAAAATATTGGGTATGTAAAAAGAGCGTAAATAGAATTTAAAATTTTTATAATTTTTCCAGTTTCGTATGTTGGGTCTATTTTGTTAGTTTTTCCTTCTAGACGAGATAATTGGCTGATTGTCATGTTGCAGAATTGCAAATGTTCTCCGGCGAACTGTGTCGATATTTTAAAATTTAAATGAATATTATCCCGCAGTGGACACTCCCCACGTTACCCTATATTCTCCAATACTCACTCACTTGACAACTCGAAATGTACAAATCCGATGCATAAAATTCCTCTCTTTGAAGCGCCGCGGTTAAAAATAGTTTTATGTGGGTACAAATCGAAGATGGCTATTAATTAAAATAAAGTTGAATCTTTATGTAGTCATAACGCAGGCAATATAAATTAGCATCTGAAAGAATTATTGCCAATATCGCATTAATGTATGCGCCTCAAACAAACACATCGATAGGCTACTTTAGGAATTTATTAATCGCCGCATAAAAAGGAAACAAGAACATTAATTTAATCATTTTGAAAACGTGTTTACACGTTGCCTCAATAATTTATAAGATATAGAAGCTTTAAGCTAGATCTCTAACACTAGTTTACGAACAGAATTATTTAATTTATATTTTATTGTGCTTTTAATAAAGTAAAACGTCTGTTTGGCCTTCTAATTTAAATTTCTTTATAAACGTTCTGATAACAACCTTTATATGGTGTTTAATATCTTTATTAATATTTAATTATATAGTTTTTTTACTTGATAATCTTAGGCAGATGGTTTTCAAACGCCGCATCGTCTTGGGAATCATTAATAACGAATAACGACGTTAATTTATTTTTCAACTAATTATACAGTTGTATCTTATTATAATTAATAGATTTTCTGTTGCGTATAAATATTACGTTGATAAAATGTTTGTTGATTTAAATCGTGAAATATTATGCCAATTTTTAATTGGCTTACAATGCATACATCATTTATTTACATGATAGGGAGCTTTGTGACACTGTTTTATATTTTATGAAACATTTAACTTGTGCATATAAATATTTGAAAATTGAAGCTTTATCTGCCTATTCTAATAAATCAATGTGATTCTGTATTAAATTTTATTAGCTTTATTTCGTTATTGTCCAAATTACATATTATAAAGCGTTGATTTGTAGTATTTCTCTATTTGGCTACGCTATTTTTGTTTTATTTTATACGTTTAAATAACGTAAGTGCATAATTTAAAAATATAAAAGCTTTTGTTAATCTGCAATAGTAATTTTAAAAATTATTGCATTAAGATAAAAGTATTTTTCGGGATATTTTACCAGCAAAATTATTAAAAATTAAATGAATTGAAACGTTATGTTAAGAATTATTCATGTCAAGAAATCGTACAGGTTGGAAAACAATCACTCTAGTTTGTTTGGAAATGAAACAGAGTAATAAAACCCCGAGATAAGAACCGGCCATGGGTGTGGTAATATTTCGTTTCAGGTAATTATCGGGTAACACTAATGCTAACAGGTAATGGGTGTACATACAGTATATTTTACTGGATACATCATAGGGCAGGAACCAGTGTATTCTGACAGATCAATCCAATCTTAGAGCTGAATATACGAAGACGTGCTAGTGCAGTAGAGTAAAATTCGACTTGTGTTTAGTGACTATTGTGCCAGTGCATATAATATTGTTTGGATAAAATGTCGAGCTTATCAGATTACGTACCTGCTAAACGCGTGAAAAGATGTGCGCTGTCTCAGAATGAGAAGATTATTATATTAAATGTATTTAATGCATTGAAACAACAAAATCCTACTAATAGTGTTGACGACATCGTGAAAAAGTGTTCCAAAATGACAGGGATTGGAAAATCGATTATCTACAGACTTTTAAAGGAAACAAAAAATGAACAAGATACTGTAAATCCCTCAAAATCATCTACAGGGAGGTTAAAAGTCGTTATAGATGATTTCTCTAAAAATGACATTCGCAGAAAAGTACCCTCATTTTATTTTAAAAAAGAAATACCAACGCTGAACAAAATTTTAAGTGAAGTTTCAGAGGACAACGATTTGTCAAAAATCAGTAGAAGCAAATTATGGGCCGCCTTACGAGAGTTGAATTTTTGATGGGAAAAGCAGAACAGGAAGTCAGTTCTTATCGATAAAGATGAAATTATTTGTTGGTGAAGATCCTACTTAAGATCAATTAGAAAATTCCGTGACGAAGGGAGGAATATTTATTATCTAGACGAAACTTGGGTCAACGAGGGATATACTGTAACAAAAGTATGGCAAGATAAAAATGTAAAAAGTTTTCGACAAGCATTTTTGGATGGACTTTCAACAGGGTTCAAGACACCTTCAGGTAAAGGGCGAAGATTAATAGTAACACATATAGGTAATGCCAGTGGTTTTGTAGATGGCGGTTTACTTTTACTTGAATCTAAAAATACAGGTGACTATCACGAAGATATGAACGCAGATGTTTCCGAAGAGTATTTTACACAGATGTTGGATCTTATTCCTTAGCGCGAAATAATACGACGTTTAAATTAAGTGACGTGAAAATATTGTTAAAAAATTCCTTGGAAGAGTAACTGCAGATAACTGGCAAAGATGTATACATCATGTACAAAAAGAAGAGGAGAAAATGTGGAAACTCGATAATTTAATTGACGTTACTGTGAAACCTATTGTTATCAATCTAGGAGACGAAGATAATTCATCAGAATATTCAGAGGATAAATTTTAATACCTACTTTTTTATTTTCTTTATTGTACATTTATACAACACTACATTTACTCACCATAATTTGAATTTTCAAAATATATATATTTTTGTGTGGAATAAAAGTCTATTCATTAAATTTAAATAAATAATTTGATAATAATATTGAATAATTTTATTTGAATTACTTAAAACCCTCTTAACCCGGTTATGATGCTTAAAGTAGCCTCATGCTTTGAAATGCTGTTTTTATATTGTTTTTTTTTATAAGAGAAATGGACTGAGAAATTGAAGCGTCATAGACAAAGACAGATTGTCGGGGATTTAATTTTAGGTACCTGCTTTTAGTACAACCTGGACACGCAAAGTTTTTTTAAATGTACACCTCATCTATACCGATAATACATAATATAAAAATATTGAATATAAGCACCAGTACTACATTTATTACGATTTGCATACATAATAAGCTCTTTCATTTCTAAACAGACTATAGTAGAGTTTTGATAAACAAATCTAGTTATACAGGGTTAACTATGGCTATATACACAAATTTAAACCACGTGCTCAGGAAGGTCTAAAAGAATATAAAAAAATTATTTCGGACTCTATCTCAGTGTTTAAAAAATGGAGCAACTCCCCCTTTTCCTACGAAACGTCGGCGCCTATGACAATCAATCATCATCCGAGATGGCTAGATATGTCAACTACCGTGCGGTCGTTTATTTTGCAGCGTTGTCAATTGTAGAAACGACGAAAATAAACGTTGTATTAAGAAGAAGTAAGTAACAATAAAATAAAAATCATTTAACATCTCTGTGGAAGCAGATAAACAAATTTTAAATTGTCAATCTTGACATACGTTAAATATTTTTATTACTATTTTGAAAAAGAAAAGAGAGAGATTTTCGAAACGTCAAAAATACGGAAGTGGGCGATAGTGATGTAATTGTTATTTTTTACTTATCTGCTTTTTTTAGTGTGAAATTTTTTGGTTAGGCAAACTTAGTTTCAAAAATAACCCTTGACTGATCCGTTTGGCGCAAGGGCTTATTTAATTAATCTTTATTTTTCAGAAATGTGGCAAAATCCGAATAAAACTAAAGAAAAACTAAAATTATGCCACAAATAAATAGCTTCAGACAATATACTATTTATACTCGTATAAAAACTTCATTCTACGTGAAGAGTGCAAAAACAGATTTTATTATTGTCAGGAGGTCCAGGAAGAACATTTAGAAAATTTACTCCATTAAATTAGTATTATCATTATTGAAGAGAAATTAAATACGTATTGTTAAATATTTGATTCAGTCTAACGAGAAGGCGTGATCTGTAACAAAAATGTTAGTATTCTATTTAAAATAAGAGAAAGGAGGTCATTTCCGGGAAAACCGGAACTATCACATACATATTGATAACTTAAAGGGAGGTTATTTCGAAAATAAAAATCGACTTGTTTTTTCCAGCGTCAAGCGGGGTGGGAAGACTTTTTCGCCGTACCGCCAGATAACTAAACGAGAATATATACTTATATATAACAAACTTACAAACTATCTAGAAAGAGTAGCATAATAATGTTACTGAAAATCGCTACCAATATCGCTCAAAATATGTACGCACAGTTGGTCCAAAATCAATATAGATATACAGGGTTAACTATGACTAAGTACAAAAATTTTAACCACGTGCTAAGGAAGGTCTAAAAGACAATAAAAAATTTATTTCGGAATTCTAGCTCAATGTTTAAAAAATGGGGCAAAACCCTCTTTTCCCACGGAAATTCGGCGCCTATGATAATCTATCATCATCCGTCATGGCTAGATATGTCAACTAAGTACTGGTCGTTTTTTCAACATTGTCAAGTGTAGAAACGACGAAATGAAACATTTGTATTAATAATAATAATGTCTAAGTACCTGGTAGATAACAGCTAATCCGGTTAGCTGCAGTATTTTGTATTCGTTCTTTCGTTGCACACTGCCAAACTACATTTTCACTCCTTGCAGATTCATCATAATTATCCACTGACATATCCAACATAAAATACTTTATTTAATTACAATAACACGTTTAAAATTAGTCACTTAGCTGATTTAAAGTAACAGTAAGTTCTAGGTTATGCCATATTGCATTGCTAATTGCATACCCTCCATGCTCCAAACCATCCAGAATGCGAAGTTAGTTATAATCTAAGGTTCATTTTTACAGAACACTGTAAACATCTTGGGATGTTATAGTTTAAAATATTACTAATTATTTTATGCAAACATCGTCGATTACTGTTAATATTGTTGCTATTATTAGTATTAACAGAATTTAATTACACAACGCATGAAGTTTAAAAATTTATCGGCGTGAGTGCACCTTGTATTAGTGACAGATCGTCAGATGTCGTCTGTAGATGTCAAATAACGTAAATTTACGGTTACGGTACTCTGATTGGTTTGAAATAATTTTTCAGTACTTGATTTTCGCAAATTTAATTTTTCGCGTATTTTATGTGTATTTACAAACATGTCGTATTCAAATGCCTAGATGACGGATAAGGTGCTGATTTATGGGAGAGTGACAAGTGCATATTATCGTGCGGTAGCCTCAAAGACGTTTCCCGAGTATACAAAATATTTTGCTGAATACTTTTTGAACCACATCGAACAGCTGTTTTATGCCGTGGCGGTAAACGTGTGGTAGTGTTTTTATGTATTTGTGTACATTTACGTGTATTTTGTTGTTATCCTTTGTGCTTTTTCCCGACGTAAGTAATCGACCTGGTCAAGACCGCCAAACCAAGTAGGTACCCCGCTTTACACAAAAAGAACGATCCAGGGAAGGAGAGGTCCACAGGAAGTACAAAAATCTTTAATTTAAACAAGAACACAGAAGATGATTCAACATTCTTAATATCCCTCCAAGTATCAATCCTGGAAATAAATATTAGTAAGGTAGGTGCTGCCTCTCTGTGCTACCATACCGTATTTCTCATTAAATCATTAAATAATAATCTACATTTTGTATAGATTTTTTTTCTTTCAAATTGATACAGGTGTCAATGGACCTGTCACTATATTTGACACCTTTGACTAGCAGAATATACCTAACCTCGCGGCTGACAGAAGGTCAGTGACGGCGATAAATAGGAATTTAATATAGTTTTGAAAATAATTTTCCTTGGCTTTATAAATAAGTTTGGAATTTTTTTGAAGGGTGATTCCATTAATTCTTATTTTTCCCTATCTCCTCTTAAAATATTTGTACTAAGTCATAGTTAACCCTGTATATTTCTAAGAATGTAAATGTGACTATATGTGGCTTAACAATGTATTTTTACAGGTTCAGAAATATAAAAAATGATATAGTTATAAAAAAAAAGATTAGTTTCTTCAGAAAAAGCCACCTGAATTTTGTATTAGAAATCATTAAAACGGTTAATTAAGTTTCGTGTTTTCCCCTTTTATCTCGTTGCCTTTCGCGTGTTCGCCTGCCTGTGTGTTCTTTAATTAATTGGCATTTTAGAGCCCATTTGAAATTTAAATGCTTTATTGTCGCTTGTATACAGAGCACTGATAAGATAAAACAAAAAGAATCTAAAAGTGTTACCAGCGTTTTAAGAGGCTTTTTATTTAAATTTGAAAATCGAAGTCTTAAAACCAAAGATCAAACCGAATATGTGGAATGGGTAACGTGACGGCATTACCATAATGTTAACTCGTTTAGTTTCTGATATAGTCAATTTCTCAGCCCCAGAGTGTTTGTTGTAAGTGTTAACACATTCTGGTATAAGTATTTATTGGGAGATAAGGAGCTGATATGAATGGATGAATGAATGGTCTAGTACTAACGATCAATCAGCCAAGCTAGACTGCATTCAAAACAAAATATTATTGTTAAGAAACAATATCTCCACAAAGAGACATGTTATTTCTTTCAACAGACCTACATACAGGGTGTTGTCTAAGACATATCTTGACGAAGTTGTCCCGTCAATCACTTGGTTTTTTCAACCAAAAATCTAGAACCATTGGTTTTTGAGAAACCAGGTTGAACTTATAAAACGTTGATGCCAATACTTCAAATATTAATTAAAAGTAAAACAAATCACACAACCTTTGTGGATGGAATCATAAAACGAGACAATATAAACTTGATCATATTTTTATTTTTGAAAGAGAGCATCAATTTCAATAGCAATTTAAATAATTATGATATATTTACATGACTACGCGCATACAAACGGCAAATCATATAAATCGTATTCATACTCCCGTACATAAATATATGTACTACATATCTTCTTGATTTGAATATGGCATCTTAAAATAAACAAAAAAAAATCCACGCCTGTACCGTGCAAGAAGTTTATGGAACAATTCTGTAAAATATGACATATTTTATAGAATATTTAGAAACGAACGAAGTATTAATAAAGAAATATCAGGCTATATTTTTGACATTGAAGATTTCACCACATTACCATTATTCTGTATTCAAACTTTAAAGTAATGGGTAATTCATAAGAACTAGTGCAATATACATTTCAGAAAAAAGATGGGAGCAGCATTCGGTTTTTGTTTTGCAATGCTAGTACATTGATTTGTTATAAGCCTATTGCGGCGTCACAATAAAAAGATGCTCTAAAAAGGTCAAGTGTTAAAAGTCTACTTGACAAGGAAGACAAACATTTGTTATATATAGGAACTGTCTTGAAATTTTTGCATAAAATATTATATTATTTACAAATAAAAGTTCATAAACTGTGACAGCACTAGAAGAATCATCATGATGTATTTATGATAACAGATTGTTTAGTTCTAATTGCTCAAGAATTGATATCATTTGTCCAGTTGCTAGTTTATTCAAATAAACAAAAAATTTGTGCAAAATTAGGAAAATGTTGAAATTTCTCAAAGTCGTTTTAATTCCGATGCAGCTGGTTAAATTAAAAGTGTATTTTCAACTGCTTTTGAATAATTGTTGACTATACTTCTACTGCAGAAAAAGGCGGGTAAAATTTAACTCGAAATATACACGAGAGTAAAATTTACCATATTTTGGTCACCTTTACAAAGACGCTTGAGTGACGTATTTTAACAAATATTTCCTATAATTTACCTACAATAGTGTAAATCTATTAAAATCTGGTTTAAATCAATTTATGTGGTGTAGATTTTCAAACTATATGGCCTTAAAAACCGTCTGGTGTTAATTCGAGAAAAGTATGTTAAGTGTTTTCCAGCACATTGTAATAAAAATACCATTTTTAAAATAATGTCGAGAATATTCTGGGTATTAGGACCATTTTCAAATACATTAGTATAAAGGTCGGTCAGTGGCCGCTCGGTTTAAGGCGTCAGTATTTGAATCGAGGTGATTAGATTGCTGTGGTTCGATCCCCGCAGCCGGTAGACCGTATATAAGCTATACTCGTGGAAAGGACTGGTACCCTCTCTGCGAGTATGGTAGGGTGGAAGAATGTTGATTTCGGTCAATGTGAGAGATTGATACCGGTTGTCATTTGACTACCCCCTAATTAATAAGGTTTTCCAGGTTTTCTCATTCCTGCACTGAATGGTATTTTGGGTCTACCAACGTAAGTCGTTCCTGGGCCCGCTTAATTATAATATGCCGCCCCTTCTCCCGCACAAGTCTTCGACTTCTGGGCTAATCCACGTGGTTAGAATGAGGGGTAGAGACATTATATTATTATTAAATAAAAAAGTTATTTCTATAAAGATAGGCATATTTAATCCAACTAGTACTTTCAACAACTACATCAGGTAAATCTATCAAGAGCAAAAGTATAGGTATATTTAAAAGCATGTGTCTAATTTTTTTTTTTAATAGAACCTACTGAAGAGAAATACGCAACAAGCACAAACATTCACTATTACACAATAAATTATACAACAATTATACAACAACTACAATAAGTGTTCACTAGTCGCATGATCTTATCTCCCATGCGTATTGGATAGCAAACAACTGTTATAGTTGGGAAAATAATAGGGGGATTTATGTTGGTGAAAATTAAATAATCAAAATTCTAGACTGTATCCAAGTGTTTTATAAACCTTTTCACACTTTCAAGTTTTGTACAAATAAAACGTAAAATTTTACAGCATTTTATGATTTTCAAAATTACTAAAATCGATTTTTACGGTGTATATATATATATATATATATATATATATATATATATATGGTTGTAAAATTTCTCCGGGTTCCTTTCCGCGATGAATTTGCATGGTCTTCAAAAGAACCATTTGTTTGACAACGTTTCGGTAAAATCTTATTTACCATCTTCAGGTCTTCTTACCTCTGCTTCGTCGCGTTACTACGTTCGGCTTACTCGGTAGTAACGCAAAGCAGAAGTAAGAAGACAATGGTTCTTTTGAAGACCATGCAGATTCATCGCGGAAAGGAATCCGGAGAAATTTTACAAACACATATAACACCAGCTGAAGCCTACGAACTAATATGTATATATATATATATATTCTTGTTTCCTTTGCGTATATCATGTTGTTTATTATGTTAATGTACTGTAGTTTTTTATTTATGAAATTAGAAATACAAAAATTTTCAATGCGGTAAAGAAAAAAATAGCTTAATCAAAATGCGGGAGAAAACTTCACTCACCTTTATTCCAGCGATGGATGAAGTTCTGGACTGAGAAAAATAATTTTGAGTTTCGGCGTATCGGAAAAGACACTTGAAGAACGATAATTGTTGCGATCACGTGTCGGCGGTTCAGCGGTAGAGTTTAGTCTTCTTCCTTCGACTCACGCTACGCGAATGTGTAGTGGGGTGAAGTTATTCTCATTTTTTCGCGGGAAAAATAATAGTAGGTAAAAACGCGGAACATCCTAATTATCCAAAATTATTAATTAAAAAATATAAGCAGGCGTGAACATATCCAAAGCTATATTAACTACGGCTAAATTCGCAAATTACAGGTGTGTTCATAAAGTCAGTCAACACCTGTTAAAAAACCTTGATCTGAATAATTCTCTAACATTATTGCTTTAATGTCTAGTAGTGTATGTGAATAATATCTACACACAAAAAAAATTTTAATACAATTTTAATAAAACTCTATATCATTCACAATTACCCTAAGTCTAACTACACATACAATTTTAAACAATTATTGTTGATTTATATTTATCAAGTTTTTATATTCATCATAAGTTCTTTTTTAAATTAATACAGGATGCCCCGAAATTATGAGGCAATATTTCTCCAGGGTATTTTATGTCAAAAATGATTACCGTTTTTTCATATAAACATGGGTCCAAAAATTATTCCTAAAGAAGTTATAACCGCTCTGATTATGATTTTTTCTTAATAACTTTGAGGTCAATTTACTTTATCAACCTTTCACTGAAAAATATAAAATTTGTGAACTAAATCAGACACAATAATTTGAAATTTTGTACATTTTTTCGAGCAATTCGACGTCGAGATAGAAAATAGAAATCATTTTGAGAAACGTTTGCTATAAAAATTACTAATCAAATAAACATAAGTTTTATTAATTACCGAGTTAGTTTCAATTATTTTCGTTAATTTATTGTATTACTAGTTATAACTATTGATGAAAAGTAAATAACTGAACTGTCAATGCAAAAACCCCAAATAGACATTTATTCGACACAACAGGGCGTCAAAGTTAAAATTTTATTTTCGATGTTTGCAAATAACTGAAAAAAATCCAAATGTTTACATACATACTGGAGATCGGGGTTTTTTGGGGGGCAAGAAATTCAAATCGTCACTGATAGAGGGGGCCACGACATGTTTCTTTTAAATGGCAGAACTTTTTTGCGGCTTAGTATATATAACTGGCCATTGAAACAATCGATTCCCCTACCTTTTTTATGTGAAGGTACCTTATTGGAGTAATTAGGAGTAAACGTTTTCGAAATAATCCTATTTGAAATACTCATTCAATACACCGAGTAAAATCTGTTTTACATTTCAGGTACAGTACCATTTCCCCTGAAAATACAAGATGCTACTTGAAAAAGTTACTTGAAATGGCTAAATAATGTCGATGTGCAAAATTTTAACAAGTTCCGCAATGTTTGATGAAACCATTAGGTACCTTTGATTTCCAACAATGGTTTCATCAAAACACAACAATTTTATCAATGCAGGCCGATCTTCTTAAAATTTTGTGTATCGAGTTTATTTAGCATTCTGAATAACTTTTTCAAGTAATATTTTGCTGTATTTTTGGTGGAAAAGGCACTTTACCTGGATTATTTCGAAAACGGTTACTCCTAACGACAAAGACAAATAAGGAAGTATATTAATAGGTGACGTTGTAAACATTTATTAGAAGAGGGTTTTTATAACATTTCTAAATTTATAACCGCATCTGATCTAATCGCCAATTAAAGAAAACACTAATGGAATTAGTACTAATAAGTACGTAGCTGAAAGGTGCGAGAGTTATTTGTTAATTAAAAAGGTATGCTGCTCGGCAGTCATATTTAACTGGATAAAATTATCACCATGGGATAGATTCCTGATCTCGCGGGAATTACAGCATTCCTCAATAAATTATTGAAAATCGCCTGGCTAGTAGCCACGCATCAATTAAAGTAAATAGAAGACCGATGCAAAACGTTGACTGACAGTTATATTATATTATAAGCACTGTGTTAAGTGCTTCGATAAGTACGTACAGGTGTCTCGGACGGCGAGCCAACATGCAAAGGGATGTAAGATGTGTGCCCATTGCGGAAGTGGCTTAATTGCGTCAATTCTTTCGACGAAACACGTGTGATATATAAACGCTTGGCCATGGGAACTCCGTCTTAAGACCAAACCGGTATAATTTAAACAGTTAGAACGCATTAGTAGAAACAATGGATTAGATATTTTTTGGGGGGGTTTATAAATATTTATGGAGGAGAAATTAAGCCCACACATTATTTGACAATAACCACCACCCAAAATGTAGGGCTTGCTCGACATGTAATATTGTGGAATAATGTTATTATAAATGGAAGTGGAGTGGAACGAAATTTAATATGTATAGAAATATTATCGGAGTTATCTTTAGGATACTGCATAAATATGTGAATGAAAAACACATCTGCAGATTGTTGCCGGCGTTTCTGAACAGTAAAATAATAAAAAAATAAGTGTAAGTATGGCTTCAAATGAGGAATTTAAAGAATTAATTAAAGAAAGAAGATTTACGAGTATTTATTTTTTAGGAAAAGTTATTTCTCTCGTGAGATAATCGAATTTCTGTTATTTTTGGGTACCTTGATCACATTCATTATTACTATTTAAATTTTGCCCAAATACAATATTCTTCTACTTCTAAAGACGTTTGTCAGACAAACTTTTGTCATAAACGTTATACAGGGTGATTCCATTTTTTATGGCTTATCAATGGCATCTCGGAAACCGTAAAATATACAGGGTAGTCCAAATTAGAAAACAGTTGCGCCTTTTGATGACCATTAAAATAAACCAGATCCAAGATATCTGCTGCTGTTGCTGAAATATTATAAAATAAAAAATTGAACATATCAATTTTAGAAAATTTCATCTGTCGTTCTGCTTTTAACAGAAAGAGGATTACGGTTTTAATACATGGTAGAGAGGTATTAACTACAAGAATATAATAATAATAATATCTCTACCCCTCATTCTAATCAAGAGGATTAGCCCAGAAGTCGAAGACTTGTGCGGTAGAGGGGGCGGCATATTATTATTAAGCAGGCCGCATTTGCGCCCAGCAACAACTTACGTTGATAGGCCCTAATCAAATTTCAGTGCAGGCATGAGAGAAACATGAAAAACCTCATTAATTTGGAGGGTGATTAAACGTCAACCGGTATCAATATCTCACATCGACCCAAGCCAACATTCTTCCACCCTACAATACCCGCAGAGAGGGTGTCTTCTCCACGAATATAGCTGATATACGGTCTACCGGCTGCGGGGGTCGAACCCACAGCGATCTAGTTACCTTGAATCAAGTACTGACGACTTAAACCGTGCGACCACTGACCGATCCAATGGACTGATATAGACAATAGAAATTTTGAGACCAAAATGCTAAAAAATCTGATAAGGAATATGTATATTATTTAAATTTATTTTATAAATCAAATACCTAAATAGTCGAGTCATATATATTTTAACGCCATCACTGGACTGTACTCGAGTTTTTATGAGCGCTTTTATGGTCAGTATTGCTTCTCGGTACGTTTTTAACGTTTTGTATGAAGCTAACAAAGTAGCAGAGACCATAACTACAATAGAAAACAATTTTATAAAACCATCTACGGTTTTATGCGTATGGATTATTTTAAAGTACTATTTAAGTAGTGAAAATAAGAAGAAAAGAAAATTTAATATTTGGCTTACATGGAAAATATAGTATGGTTCAAGACAAAAATAATTATCTTTAAATTACTAATTACTGCAAATGGAAGCTACCAAATATGATTTATAATATCTAACAATGCAAAGCAACAAGAAAGTATGAATGCATGTAATGAAAAATTTAGCAGCGAATATGTGTGGTTGAATTTTCGAGTTCCCACAGTTTGAAATGTGAACTTAGATATTTATAGAGTGTTTTCATTAAACCAGGTTAGTAAATTTAGCTAGATTATTTTTTAGATAATTATTGAATAGAGCTGTGGAATTGTTCATTATCATACCTAGATGTTTGGTATCAGAAAGCATACATATGACTTCATTGATAGGAATTGAAGGATATTTGATTTATATTAGCTTAAAATACTAATAAACTAACTAAATTCTAATACAGTAAAAATATGAATGTAATTATACAGGGTGATTCAGTTATCTAAAAAAAAATTGTATGTACAGGGGACTGTTACAAATACAATGTTGTAAAAAGAAAATCAAAAATTACAGTTCGAAAATGATTTAAAAATACATCTATGCACGGCACTGGAAACTGGTCCACTGACAAGACAAAGCATGCAATCGGCAACCGGACAAACAATTCAAAGAAATTCTTAAGGAAAGAAATAAATAACATTTTATAATATCTATTTTATACAGCAAATTCGACTGCTTTTGCCGTTGCTGTTATTAATTATTAAAATAATTAATTTGTGGTTTTAATTAATAAAATAGTTTGACATACAAAACAAAATTTTGTATCCGTTTTACAAACTAACAAAAATGTGCCGTCCGTTTAGAACTCGTAAGTTATTGACAGCAGCTATGATATGTTTGCGTAAATCATCAATAGTGTCTACTTCAGTAAGACATACTTCATTTTTTAAATAACCCCACATAAACAAGTCCAAAGGATTTAAAGTCAGGAGATCGTGGCGGCCATAGTAGCGGTCCTGCTCGTCTAATCTCTTGGTATTAATGTTTGGACACGCTGTACATGGTACAGATATAATTGAGCCTCATGTATGATACGCTACACTGTTTCAAACGCCTGGACCTCTATATCTTCTCCAGTTCGGTTACAAATTTCCCGTTACGCCCGCATTACACTTGCACTTACTGTACACCACGATAAAAGTAGCCGCATTTGGTACATGTTTACCGGGAAATCGTTCTGCTAAAGCAATTTTACTCCACCATATATTAAAATGATATTCATCAACTTCGAATTGCTATACACTGTCACTTGAGAAACACTCGCATCACAAAAACGTTAATACTATACGTAATGGAATTGCAATATTTGGAATCGCCTGGCTAGAGACTAGAGTAACCCAGTGATATAAAGGTTGAAAATACTACAACAATATTTTTTTCTCGGAAGCTACAAGGATTTTATAATTTTTTTACGATATTGACCCATTTTTCATGACGCATCTATTCCCAATTTTTTTTAGATGAGTTGCAAATTACGCTGTATTTGGAAATGAAGAAAGTGAAATATAAAATCCACAGTTTATAGAATATAAAGCTGCATGAATTTCAAATAGAATTCTAAAATTGAAGAATGATAAGGAGAAGGGAAACAGAATGAAACTTGGAAAAGACAACTTTAAGATGAATTTTATGAAGGAATTCAAGTGTAAGAAAAAATCAGAAGATCCACAAATAGAAAAAATGGAAAAGTTGTTTAAAAGGAATACAATTGCGATTGACAACTATTTTGCGACAGATGAGATAAAATGTTACTTATACGACAGGAACAAAGAATGGAAGAATAAATGGGCAAAAAAGATGCTGAAGAAGTAAAGAAAGATTTGCAAAAGTAGCAATCATGAACTGGAAGAAAGATATAACCATATGTCATAATTTTAATAAACTTCTTGGTTTAAGTGTGTTATAAGTTGTAAGTACATTTCGTACTAAATATTTCTTTAAAATTTTTTTTGAGTAACATGGATCTAAATCGATTTCAATTAAGCACAGCTATAATTTTCCCCAGGGAACTTTTATTATAATCGCATGTAAAAAATCAGATTAATATTCTTATGAGTCATAAACCAGAGGTAATTTTCAAATTTGTTCTTGAAGTGCCATATATGAAGACGGATTACGTGGATTAGTAGAGCATTTATTTCGAAATGGCATGACCAATTTGTCGAAACTGGCATTTATGTACCGTAAAAATGAATTAAGCAACCCTTTATCAATGGAGATCGTTGTTCGGTAAATGGCGAGTTAATATCAACAGCTCCTTCGTTTAGGTTTCCGATTGAGTTAACTCTGCGGTGATAAAACGGAGGGTGTTCAAATACAATGGCGATCATAAATAAGCAGGAATTTCTTGTATTTCCACAGCACTGGCCGGTTATTTTTTCTTTTTCCGTTAGGCTTAAAAATAATGACCCAGGGTGCATGCAGGTCACATGCGTGAGAGTTCCGAGGAAAGTATCTTTAAAGGTGTTTGTTTATTAAGCACGTACCTGGCCAGTAGCGACTCGTTCTCCAGTCTGTTTGGATAATGAATTCTTGGTTTCTTGTGAATTGTAGGCTAGATTATAGCAGCTGAGGTGCGAAATGCTGCCAACTTACAAAAATAAATATCTGTTCTAAGATTTAAGATAGGTTGAATCAACAGAACTGTCATAAAGCTATCTAACAGTTTTTATTACTATTCTTGTTTAGAGTTACCAGTCGACCGGGTTTGCCTGGACATGTCCTGATTTTTCAGGAGTCACGGGACGTAGATTTTTTTACAGCCACATTTTGACAATGGTCTCTTAAGGTGTGATTTTCTATCGACGTCCAGCACTTGTACCATGCTTTTCAATGGCATTGATTTTCATGCCGAAGCGCGTCTCGAATAAAAAAATTTGATGCCTGTAAAAAAAAATTATTTCATGGAAATAAATTATTTGCTTGTATAGGATCAAACACATTTATTTTCTGATATCAAGTCATTTTCTTGAAAAAGCAAAAATACAGTTTTTTTGTGTAAAGAAAGCACTTGTTTAAATTTAAAAACATTAATTCTTTTTCAATGATACATCTCTGGTGTTGATTTAATTATATTGTTCAATAATATTTGTATATTTCAGATTTTTTCCAATTAAACATCTGATTATTTAAGAGAACAACGTATGGCTCAGGAATTTCAGGAAACAACTGTGAGCGAATACGCCACTCAGCATTGAATTACACCTGAAAAATATATAGCAAATAGTCAATATATACCGATTTCGAGCTTATTAGCTGTCGTCAGTACGCCACAGGTTAGTGGTGAGTTTACTGACGACTAGCCTTGGCTGTTCATGTCTCTCAAACCCGACATATAACTCGCGACAAGAATTCAGACGACTTACGTCAGACGAACAAATGAATAATTCATTATATTTTCATCAAAATATTTAAGAAACTGCAACTGATAGTAATAAAACTATATACTACACTAAAAGTTTGCATGATATATTGCACTAAATTGCAAAAAATGATTGTTTTTAATGCGACCAAATATCGAAAATTACGTTGACAATAAAAACAAATGTGTAACGTCAGCCGTGACGTAAGACGTCTGAATTCTTGACGCGAGTATACCTGAGGTTCGCGAAATATAGCACAGCTACATCTAGCGCGCACTTACTGACAATTATTTTTTGATTATAGAAAACAATTTGAATGTTTCGTTTTAAACAAATACTTTTTGCGACGATACGACTATATTAGGATATTGAGTTTTTTTAATTTACGGTTTTTCAGTGGATTATATAACGTTCATTTAAAAACTTTATAAAAAGTATTAACAGATTACATATTTTCCTTTTCCACATCCTTCAATAAATATATGCATTTTTTATATTAAATAGACGCATTAATTTCAATCAAAAAACATTTTATTTAAAAACGTTATTTATATACAGATTTGAACAAATTGTTTACGGAAATGAAAAAAAAATATGTATCATTTTTTAAAATTAAGTTTCATTTAAACAAATACTCTTCAAAAAAATTTAAATTTTTTTACCTAACTAAACTAAATTAATTTATTTTTGACAAAAAAGTGAGCATTACACCAAAAAATATTTATTTCCCGATAATAATTTATTTTTAAATAAATTCAATTCTCTGCTGAAAATAAAAATTGTTGTTCAGTATAAAGAAATAAAATCGGCTTTATTTGACTAATGAAATAAAGAAGTGTTATTTTACTGCTACTAAAATCGAATCAAGGACTACTTTTTAAAGTCTAGAGAGCAATATATCACTGAATCACTGGGTATGGTGTTAAAACACTACCATTTTTCTACAACTGGTCTTACGGTTTGCCAATAGTTGGCTAAAATTCATCAGTAAGTTTATTTGCTAATAGTTTTACCAACAAAACGTAACACGTCATGGTTTTATACTTATGTAAGATAGCAAACACTGTGAAAAAGAACGTCTAATGAACGTCTAGTGCTGATGAATTGTATGCAGCTGTTGACACATCGCAAGACCAATTGTTGGAAAGATGTTAGTTGAATCCCTACCGCAATGGGGGATTATAATATGTGCTTGTTTCTCTCTACTTTTATAAACAGTATACAATGCATATATCTAAGATTAACTTATCCCATAGTTGTGGATGCACTAACATGTAACTACGCAACATTTTACTTACAAAGACCCTAGTCTCTATAGAAGTTAATTTCTTATCCCTCCTGGATTTCAAAATATCATGAAATTTGGTACCTTTATTTTGTTCGATATCAGCTAATAGATAATGGAGGTAGAAATTCGTCTTATTTTGCTCTCTTCGGTAATATCAAAAATTGGTCAAATAAGAAAATCAAAAGTTGGTATGAAAATTTGAGAATCTAGTGGGCGTAGAATTTTGATTCCACTTTCATTGAAAAGATGATGGCGGATAATAAAAGTGTACCAAATTTATTTTAAAAACGTAAAAGTTAGAAATGAAAAAAATATATTTTTTCAGTTTTCAGTCGGTACTTCAGGCACTACACAAAATATCTAATTTTTTTCAGGAAATCGAGAGGCATAAATATATGCAATTTTTTGTTAATTGAAGCCATTTTGTATATGTTACTGTTTCCAAGATCTTTGTACTGAGTATCGTAAAAATTATATGTTTCATTTTAAGAGAAGCGATAAATTTATATTTTTCAAAAAAAAAAATATTTGCATATTTTCAACATATTGTATATATTTTGACTAAATTTTGTGAATATTTATGCGAATATTTTTGCTTTTTCCACTTTCATATTAGGGTGTTCATAGTCATACTCTCTTACGAAGAGTTTGCTAGTTGTCCACTTTTTAGAAATTAATCATATGTCGAGGAAAATGTTCATACTATGTACGTATTTGAATAGTCTATTTGTAGCTAAAATCTTTGCATATCATATAAAATGGACCGTTTGCTAGTGAAAGTCTAAAAAATGACATTAACAAGATGCAATGTATCACTGGATAGTATATTATGGGCGCATAAATCTCATTTAGATCTTGCTCCACACACTCATTCTACATGAGGAAAAGCTAAGTTTTCAGTTCCTTTATTTAATAAATCTCATACTTAAAGATTTGTATTTTACCATGGGTCAAAATTTTATAATTTACTTCCTCTTAGAATAAAAAAGATTTCTAACAAGAAAACTTTCAAAAGAGAAATTAAGTTATTCATAAATAATAACTATATTCAATTTCAAGATTTACTGAAATAGTAAATATTATAAATATGGAAATCGCCTGCCTCTCATTCGTTCTTGTTTCTTCTTGTTTGTTCTTGTTTGTTGTTTTTTATGCACAACTGTACAATATGTGTTTATAATATCTGCGTTGTCCTCCTTTCCCATTGAACTTTAAGCATATGTATATACAACGGTACATGTTTTTGATTTAAATAAGGTTAAGCTCGGTGGCGGGGGTAATTTCACAATACAAGTTGCATAACTTAGGTGAGTTTCTTGCACTACTAAATTTTTGACAAAATTATGAAATAATGTTAACCTCAAATGTTATATTATTGTGTGTGTTATCAACTTTGAATAAATGATTTGATTTGATTTTGTTGTAAGTTCTGTACAAATCCGTTAAAATTAAAGGTGATCAAATATATAAATCAGACCTCAGCCTACATGACTTTTGAAGGTGATGGTGGAGCACATAATTACAATCCGAAGACCAAGCTTCAATAAAATGCAAATTTATAAAAACTGTTGCTTATTGCGAAGTAGTCTAATAATTCTTAAAGCTCCTTGGATGATACCAATTTAACTCAAAAAGGATATAGAACTATCAAAAAGCTTTAGTTTGGATAAAGTTTAGTTTGATCGGTCAGTGGTCGCGCGGTTTAAGGCGTCAGTACTTAAATCGAGGTATATAAACTATATTGCAAGAATGTTAGCTTGGATCAATGTGAGAAATTGATACCGGGTGATATTTGACTACCCCACTAATTAATGAGGTTTTTCAGGTATCCCTCATTCCTGCACTGAATAGTGGTTATGGCCTACCAACGCAAGTCGTTCCTTGGCTCAAATGCGGCCTGCTTAATAATAATATGCCGCCTCCTCTCCCGCATAAGTTTCCGACTTCTGGGCTAATCCCTGTGATTATAATGAGAGGTAGAGATATTATCTGATCATTCAAGTCTTCATGTTTTGGTATAGCTTCAGCTACATATAACACCTAGCATCATAGTTTTCAAGATAAGTGAATACACTTTGGGCATACATACCTAGTTTTGTTTAAATCACTTTATGCGTCAAATCTATAATTTTGTCCAACTCAATCGTGCATACAGAACTATTGTCGTTTATCACATTGTCTTTGTGCAGTTCTGTTGTAGCAGTTAGTTTTTTTAATAAAGATGTTATAATACACCAGTTTTGAATAAAATTCTATTTGATTCATTTACAAACTCAACTGTGCTGAGTTAGTACTGTTTTCTGAGAGACAGTAACTGCAAAACTCAAAACGTTTAGGAACTACTGCTGTAGAATATTATTTTTGTAGATAATCGACTGTGCATTGCGTTATAAACACACAATTTTAAATAACTACTTAGTTTGCCCAGTTGAGACATAATTGTGTAAGTGGATTTCTTTAGTTGACCACTTTATACAGCTGCATCTGCAATGCAAATAATGAAGTAAAAAAGGTTTTGCAACTTTGTAAGCTGCTGTCAATCCTATCCAATTTATGACATTAGTTAGTGGCTAATTAAAAAAGCTTGTTTATTATATAAGTGAGCTTGGCAATAAATTAAACAGTTTTAATTGTATAGCATTAAAATAATTGAGTTCTTATGATGATTACATTCCTCTTCATATTAATAAGTGAATATGCCATTTACCTTCAGATACCTTCTCTTTTGCCTTGTTTTTTTTTTGCTAGAAACACATAATTTTTTGAAAGTACCATCTTCAATATAATACTTCTCCAGCAACTACTAATTTAAAAAATTATATACAGTAATTTCAATCATACTTGGGAACATTTTTGTACTTAAATAATTTTTTGTTCTAAGGTGTCAACAAATTTTAAATAATTTCATAAATATCTGTAAACTGCTACATAATATAACAGTAATTCTCAAACGAATTGATGGACAAAGTATCACAACTGCAATGCTTACTACTATACTGGTATAATGCGAATATAATAGTCTAAGATTCAAACTACGGTCGCCCTTAGCTCATATTACCGGATCAAAAGTATTTTTTATCAAATATGTAAATAAATATACAGCAAATGGTTGCCTAATGAAATATGTTCATGGCTACCCTTAATTAAAAATACTATAATTATTTTTTTAACTCACTTATTTTCTTATTAAAATGTACAGGGTGTTACAAATTAATAGGTTAAGCCATTAACCACTTATTCCTTGAACTAAAATAATGGGACTTTCTATGCCACTTTCCATTTGGCAGCTCCATTGTCAAAATAAAAGTTTTAAAAATGATCGGCACACTTCTGTGTAATTTTGGTCTGAAACACCAAAAAACAAATGGAGGAAAGAGGGGTTGTAGTATTCATGGCCTCCTCCATTTTTTTGAAGTACGCCTGTGGTTTTAGAATATTTTTTTAGGTAGCAAATCGATCCTCAAATCAAAATCTTAAGGAATATAACAAAAACACGATCTTTATCCACGACCACAGCCAAAACCGGCCCATTAGGAAAGTGAAAGCCGTGTGAGAGCAAGTGAAAAATTATGATTTTGAAATTTGCAAAATCGACACAAAAAATGAGTGAGAATGCTGAGAATTTCTTCATACACTACCAACATTACTAACAGAATTCTTTGTTGTATTAAAACAACATAAAGCATCAGTGAAGAATTCTCCATAATATTAAATAAAACGACCGCAAGTTGGTGTTATGCAAACATTCTTAACATACTAGATGATTAATTATAACATGCTGTTAAATAAAATTAATATTAATTTTTTTACTACACGTTACATATGTGTAATGCCTGTTAACATTTAACAAACTACTAAGAAGTAATTGCTAATTCTATGTCTGGCAACAAATTACCCTAATATACGCATGCACAAGTACATGTTACAATAAAAATACAAAAATTTAATATAAGCCTCATAGGAAACGAGTCAGCTTAACGTTGTATGGTTGTTTAACGAAGAGAACTAAATTTAAACTGTAATTAAAGCAGTAAATTAATTTATGAATATGTATGAATATTGTTTTACCGTGCATGGCGAATAATTACCAGAATTGTCTTCTAGACGTAGCATTATTAATAATAATATGCTTCATAAAAATATTTAGATAAGGATATAATATTTGTTTGAATAAATAACTGCTATAGAAATATAATTTATCATAACAACAAAAATAATTACATTTAATTGGTAGATCACTTTAAAATTATGCCAGGATTTTATTTAATATAGGTACAAGGCAAAACTTAAAATATGCATTTTAAGCAATAAGATTGCTGTAAATTTAGTTATAAAGCTGCCTACAGGAAGATTCAGAATTTATCTAAAAAAATTTGGGAATAGATGGCGACTATAGTCTTTAGCCAGGCGATTCCGAATATTAAAATCCGACTACTTTTTGTAGATATTAACGTTATTGTGTTGCGAGTCTTTAGATTAGTTTTTCAAGTGTCAAAAATTGCTTACGTGCAATATGAAAATGCTTTATCAGAACGACTTTCCGGTAAACATGTGCCAAATGCAGCTATATCTATCGCGGTGTGAGTGCAAGTGTAGTGCAACGCGAGAGAAATGTGTATCGCAGCAAAGTGGATACCTTCTTTTGATGATTTACGCTTTTTAGTTGCTACCAATGACTTACGAATTCAGAACAAGAAGCAAAAACTTACTACTTAGGTAGATTAACTTTAGTATGATCAGTTTTCGTTGACTATGAATTTAACAACTTATCCAATTTATCAGTGCGCCAATTACAGAGGCTGTTTCCATTGTTGTACGCTTATTTTAGTATTTTTTTTAAATAAAAAACAATCTACATAGAATGACGTAATATGTTTCTAATTTTTGGAGATTTAGCTTTAGAAGTTCAAATGCACGCACAGCTTTTTCCCGCCAGTCAGGTACTCGTTCGTTAAGTAACAAACTATGACTATATTTCCTGCTATATTCTCTCCGAGAAGATCAATGTTACCCCTCGTCATCGAAAAATGTAAGGACCACAACCGCAAGATTTTCCACGAAGGGTACGTACAACTTAGAGGAGCATGCTCGCGAAGGATAATTTAGTAGTCATGTTTTTGTGACAGATGAAGCTGCGTTTAATCCGTCATAACGTCATCAACATTCATAACAAGCACTTTTAACGTACTGAAAATCCATAAATATACTATTAAGCAGACTCATTTTCAATAAGAATTTTCAGTTAATATCAGGATGGTATCGTCACTGGATTTCCTATGACACCAGTGATTATTCTTAATCATTTAACTGGAAACAACTACTTAAATTTCTACAAAATTATTTACCACAAGTAAATGAGATGAAGTGGGACAATTCTGGTCACTTTCATGGCCTTCTATATAAGCCCATAAGATTTATTATATCCATTGGATTGCTATTTGTAATGCATTTCTTAGTTAATATGAGAAATAAACTTTTGCAGTGAATTGATAATGGCAGTGAAGAAATTAGAACCTACAACGTTTTAAAGTAGATATTATACTGGCAAGATGGCGCTAGACTGGATTAAAGCACAGATTCCAGTTAAGGCAACGTTTTTGTGAATCGAGGTCTCAAACTTTCATTTTTCTTGAATTTATTGTATCTGATACTGAAAAATGATCTTAGATGCTATATAAAATATCTAAAATGGCCAAATAGGTAGGTTTTTTATTCTAAGAAACTTTTCTTAATTTAATCTTCTTCGCTTAGTATCTCGTGTCTACTTTATTGGTGAATAAAGTCTGATTCCATAAAATTTCCAACAATTATTGGATTGTACTGATTTGAAATCATGGAAGATTTTGTTCCGGAAGACTATTTTCAGCATTAATATTTTGTTATCTATTACAAAAGTAATTGTAAAATTTCTTGCATCTTTTACAACTTTTTAGAGTATAATTGCTTAGCTTCTTAAGTATTCTTTTGTTTACACTGCCTTTCAAATATATTGATTATTATCAATTTTAGTTTTCTTATGGATGGTTGGTTTCTGGTAAAATAACTACTGTACTACATCGTACACAATCATAAATGATTTTATGGTGAAAGGAATGAATATGCTGACAAACCGTACTAGTTAGCTTATTGGTAGATACTGTTATAGGTAGTAGGTAGACTATATAATTTTGTTTAATATTCACTGGTTCAGCGTTAAGTCCAGAATATGTTTATAGATTATACAGGATGTCTCTGAAAGGTATACAAAACACTAGCACAAATTCCTGGGACACAAATATGAGGATCTAACTCAATTTACCTTAGTGCAAAAGTTAATGGATTGCGATATACAGAATGTCAAAGTTACTATTTTTTAAAACTGTTGGTAGTTAGAGGCTTTTGATGTCAAAGAACAACTAGAAATTTAATATAACGAAGCACAAAAAAACTTATGAAGCTTTAGATGTAGGCGAAGTTCTACTGATGGCGCCTTCTGCAATGTACACCGAAGCTGTGATCAGATCTCTATTTCTCATCTTAAAAAAACAAATTTCGATTCATGTTATTATTAAGGTCGATATTTACAAAATAATTCAAAAAATATTTGACGTCAAGTATGTTGGATACTATCAACTATTGAACTAAAGTAAATTGGGCTAGATCCTGATATTTTAACCTCAGGAATTTGCCAGTGTTTTGTACAGGCCTTTTATATACACCCTGTATACCTAGGTACCAGATGAACTAATTAATGACCCACCTACTTCGAATGTGTATTAATTTATTCTCTACAAGTTCATTCATTAGTTTCAATCAATAACGTAAATTGTTATTAAACATTTTTTTGCGACGGCAACTGCGGTCGCTTTGAACACGGACACCTGGCCATTAAGTAGAACGTGGCTAGCAACGTTTTTTGCATGTTAATTTTAGACTGTAATTGTTGGATAGGCATTGATTATAAGTTACGTCTTTATAACAACCATTAGGATACAATTTAATGAGAATTGTGAGTGTTCCAAAAGGTCTTTTATCTAAACAGGTATAATTATCTAATTGTATGTATATATTTCAGTTTTATTAAGAAATGGGTAATCATTAATTATATAAAAGTCATATTGAAAAAGAATTTATGAATAATAAACATCAAGTAGGATGGTCCGAGTTTTTAGTCTTTTACCACTTTCATACAATGTATTGACATCCATACTTACTTTCTTGGAAGTTCCTAAAATGTTAATTTAACTTACGAGTGCAGTGAAAAGCAAAGAGAGCTTTTTTAAAAATGTCGATTCAAGATGTATCAATCAGCTGCATTTTACGGGCATGTACAATAATGCTGTTTTCAGGCAACTTTTATACTTTGAGGATATTTGACAGTTTATTTTAAAAAGTTGTTACAAGAATTAAACAAAAACAGGCCTACAAAGAAAATTTTTAAACACCCGTAACTTTTGAAAGAAGTAAATTTATTCAAAATTTATAGTGGTATATCTACCAGCTATAAAAATGTGAAATTTTTATAAAAGTAATATGTGATTATACCTTCCGATTTTTTACTTCATCAATTTTATAATAATGCATATGGAGATTGGTACAGAAGCGGTAACGAAAATAGGAGTTAAAAAGTAAGGGTGGAAGGAAAGGTAGCAAAAGTAGGATATCAAAAACTCATAATAGATAATGTGGTTTGGAAATGGAATAATGATGCAAGCAAGTTAGAAAAAAAGGAAGCAAAAAACTAGATATATCACTTAACATAAAAGAAAGATGGCTGGCAATGGACATGGTTATGAGGAAAGGAAACGACATAAATAGAACCAGGAACAGAAAGCAAAAAATACAGAACGAAGCTAGAAGGACGGAGAGCGGGAAGACAGGAAAAGACGGAAAGCAAGAAGGCACAAATCAAAAAAGAGGAATGAGAATGGGAACATGGAATGTAAGAGGGTTAAATGAGGAAGGATCATTAAAAATCCTAGAAAGAGAAGCAAGTAGATACAAAATGGACATAATAGCGATACAGGAGACGCATATAAAGGAGACGGACACATGGGAATTAGAAAATTATTTATTCTTTACGAGCGGAGGTGAAACAAGGCGATACGGAACAGCATTCTTAGTAAATAAAAATATGAGTGATAAAATTTCTAAATTTGAAGCAATTTCAGATAGGTTATGTATGATTAAAATCAGAGAAGAAATAAACATTGAGATATTAAATATATATGCGCCAACAGAAGAAAAAACAGAAGAAGAAAAAGATGAGTTTTATGAGAAGCTAGAAGAAAATTATGGAAAGCTGAATAAAAACACAGTAAGAATGGTGGTAGGGGATGCAAACGCGAAAATAGGGAGAGAAAGGATGTATGAACACCTAGAGAGCAATGACAATGGGCGTAGGTTGATTGAATTTGCAGAAGAACAAAAAATGAAAATATCAGCACATTCTTTAAGAGAAAAGACATACATAAGGGTACCTGGGCCTCTCCAGATGGAAAGGATTACAAAGGAAAAAAAGACAACTAGATATGGCGACATTACAAAATGAGAGAACCAAAAAGAAGTATGAAGAAGAGATGAGGAAAGGTTTGCAAGAAAACATACAGATACTGGAAATAAATATAAATGAAGAATTGATAAAGATCGAAAATGTCATACAAACAGCAAGTGAGAAAGTAATACCAAAAAAAGAGTTTGCAGGGAGGAAAAGATGGTGGGATGAGGAGTGTATAAGAGAGGCGGAGAAGAGAAATAAGCTAAGAATTAAAGCACTGCAGTCAGTACAAGAGGAAGATAAAGAAAAATACAGGGAACAAAGACGAAAGACGAAGAAAGTGTTTAGACAAAAGAAGAGAGCAGAACAGGTTAAGAAAATAGAGGAAATAGAGCAACATTATAAGAGGAAGGAAATACGTAACTTCTACAGAGAGATAAAAAATATAAAGAAGGAAGTAATATATGTGAGGGATGAAAGTGGAAATCAAATTGCAGAGGAAACAGAAGTGAGAGAAAGATGCAGGCAATACTTTGCAGATATGTTGAATGAAGAGAGTGTAAGGGAAGGAGAGGAGCACGAGGAGATGATACCGTGAAGGGAAGAGGAAGTGGATATAGAAGAACCTACAAAAAAGGAAATAGATACAATTATAGAAGCTTTAGAGAATAACAAAAGTCCAGGAAAATACAGAATAACAGCAGAGAACATTAAGTACGTAGGAGAGGATTTAAGACAAAGAATATAGGAAATGATACGAATGATCTGGAGAAGAGAATGTATGCCTGAAGGTTGGAGAGATGCTTTGATTATACCAATCTTAAAAAAGGGAGATGCAACAGACTGCCAGAAACTATAGGGGTATATCATTGTTAGATGTATGGTATAAAATTATGGCAACGTTAATAAAACAGAGAATAGAACCTATAACAGAACTACAAATAACTACAAATAGGGGAGTATCAAGCAGGTTTTAGAAAAGGAAAGTCAACAACGGACCAAATCTTCATGGTGAAGGAAATTCTGACTACATGCTATGAGTATGGGATCAAAGCAATGGTTCTATTTGTGGACTTCAAGAAAGCATATGATTCGATCAAAAGGAATAAACTAAGTAAAATTTTGAAACAATTTGGGATACCAACCAAACTGATTAGGCTATTGAAAATGACCTTAGAAAATACCAAATCCAAAGTACGAATGAAAGGTGAATGTTTGGAAGGTTTTACTATTGATACAGGACTGAGACAAGGAGACCCACTCTCAACGCTTCTTTTTAATTTAGTACTAGAAAAGGTCATAAGAGATAGTCAGTTGAACAGAGAAGGACACATATTGTTTAAAAGTCATCAAATTGTAAGTTATGCAGATGACGTGGCTATTATTGCTAGAGATAGTAGGGAATTAGAAGAAGTAACGAGAAAACTTGTGAAGGAAGCACGTTAAGTGGGATTGCAGATAAATCAAGAGAAAAGTAAGCTTTTGAGAATAGGAGAACAAAAAAAGGATACCAATTTTAAATTGAGAACAGAGTATGGAGAGATGGAGTTTGAGGAAGTTCAAGAATATGTATATTTGGGGGCGCTAATAACAGCTAACTGTGATGAGGAAGAAGAAATAAATAGGAGAATAATAAAAGCAAACAGAAGTTCGGCAGCAGTCAACCACTTATTTAAATCAAAAAATTTGTCCAGAGGAGTAAAATTTAGAATAATAAGTCAAGAGAAAACCTTTTAAGGTTGGAAAGGAAAATCTTAAGGAGAATTCTAGGGGTTAAGAAGACGGAGGAAGGCTATGTAAGGAGAAATAATGAGGAAATATATGCAATGTACCAGGCACCAACAATAGACGGAATTGTAAAAGCCAGGAGAGTGTAGTGACTAGGGCATCTAGAACGTATGGAAGATGAAAGGGCAGTTAAGAAAATAGTAGGGAGTAAACCTAACTACAAGGAAAAAAAGAGGTAGATCGAGGAACCTAACCTAACCTAACCTAACCTAACCTAACCTAACCTAACCTAACTACAAGGAAAAAAAGAGGTAGATCGAGGAAGCGCTAGAGAGAGGCAGTGGCAATAGATCTAAGGGAGAAAAATGTAACGGATTGGAAAAGAAAGGCGAAGGACAGAATGGAATGGAGGAAAATAACACAGCTCTGGGCCTAAAAGGCCTGTAAACAGCTTTATAGATAATGTTATAATAACAATTTTGAGTAACTGGACGTATTTCATTTTTTTACTTCTTGAAACAAGTTTTTTGGAATTACCTGCAACTTTTGAGTCACTTTGTTTCCATTGCATTTAATAATGGCAATTTGTCATCACTGTCAAGAATTTGATCAACATTATTAATTTTAGTAATTTTTGTCATTTAACATGAAAAATTATTCCAAACTTCGAAAAATTGATATGTTCCTGGCGTACAGGATGATCACATGAAAACGTTACGTTCGGCTGTAACTTTACTATATTAGGGGATATTGGAAAACTGAAACGTATTCCAAAAGTGAAATTAGATATTTATAGAGTGTTTTCATTAAAGCAGGTTAGTAAATTTAGATAGATTAATTTCTTTAGATAATTATTGAATAGAGCTTTGTCTGTGGAATTGTTCATTAGCATACCTAGAGGTTTGGTATCAGAGAACATACATATGACATTGATAGGAATTGTAGGAGATTTGATTTATATTAGCTTAAAATACCTTTCTAATACAGTAAAAAAAGTAACTTCAAGTCTTGTGACATGAAGAGTGATCAAAGCAATTAATTTCTCCCGGTGGAAATTCAAGAAACTTCTAATAAAGATATTTTCGGGGTATTGCCTAGTAAGTCAAAGCAAGAGTACCAGTTGTGGAAAATTGTTTTTTGAGATGGTGTTATCTGAAAAATGTTAGTGGCAAGTTCAGTGAAAAAGTGCCTTGGCATACCTACTTTAAAGAAAAGTCCAAAATATGAAAATTGTCAACGCTTTGAACAAATTACTCCATGTTGAAGGTGATGATGAGCATAAAGAATTGAGAGATTAGCAAATATTACAAGCTTACGCCTTTTTGAAGCGAATGGGTGAAAGATATTTGAAGTCTGTCACCACGAAGAACTATGCAACTTGACACTAAGTAATATTGAACTTCGCTAGTTGTACATATACCAGACTAAGAAACTAATGTACAATACATTGTATTTGAACTATTATAAAAAGTATATAGCCCTTCGTCTAGCGAATACTAATTCTTCAAGAATTTTCATAATATTCACACCATTCCAGTTAGAAGCAACACATTTGGTAAAACACCTGCCTGCCAATATTGCTGAATTTTTAAATTTGCCTGATTCTCACCTTTATACTGGACAAATATTAGTCAGATACATTCAAATCACGTCTACAAGCAACTATTACCATCGGTAGATTACATTTTGTCAATCTATTCGCAACAGAAGGATTCATGATACAAATTTTAGTAAAAAAAATAAAAATAACTTCTTTTTTTACTCTTAAAACACTAGTTTACAAGGTAAAGACTCGCCATGATTTATTAAAAAGAACTTTAAATGCAGACTTTTTAAATAACCGTAATCTTTAGATAGAGTTCAGTTTTATTTTTTTAAATGTGACAATAAAAATGTATAATAAAATGGTGGCCATTTTCATATATATTTTCTTAATTAATGTTTTCTTTCTACTTGCAATGCATACTTCCAATATTTAAAACCGTTCAACTTCCAAATATGACCAGTTACTCAATAAAAAGATCTGTGTTATAACGTATCGGAATCGGAAGGTATGATTAGATATTACGACGTCACTTTATAAGAATCCCACATTTTTATAACCGGAAAAAGTAATATTCTAGTGATAAACTGTACACCAAGAAGTATTAAAATCCGTTGCCAAATTATCAAAAAAAATTGAGAAAAACCAATAATACTTTGAATGCCTCTAGTGACTAAACGAAGCAATTTAGCCTGTGGTCAAGTATTATACACGAATTTTCAGGATACCCTGTATAATATAGTTATACAATGAAACAACTAGATCGTGACATAAAATCTCATTTCTGTTCTGTTGTTCAACAAGGATGATAAGAATTTTATTAGACAATTACCATTCAGTATCGTTAAGTTTGACTGGTTGTCTAACTATATCAGATAGAAACAACGATAATACTAATACGACACGTTTATTGTCGATTTTCTCAAAAATGATGCAGATATCGATGAGTACCTTATTTGTGCATTTTCCGATGCCTCAAAAAATTGTGTCACAGAACTACCAATAATATTGTTTAGATAAAAGTTCTGGTTTTATTATCAGAACAAATTTATCAAAATGTTTATGTCAATTTGTAGTTTATATAGTCCATTTTTAAACACTGATATAAGCTCCAAAGTTTAAAAATTTGTCACCTTTCTATAAAAAAGCAAAAACTGATAACTGTGTTTTTTATAATTTCAATTTTTATCTTCTACAACATGAATAGATAACTACTTATATTCGCACAAGAAACAAGTATAATTCAAGTCTACAATATACACTTTCCAAACTATACTTTCAATTATAATTTATGCATTTTTATGACAGATGGGCCCTCCCAACAAAAATTATGACTAAAGTTTACAATTTATACTTCTATGCGTTAATCCTTTACTTTTAATCTGTTTGCACAAAAGATATTCTTGTGTATGCTTAGGGTTTGTTATGACAACACTATGCATTGTTATGGAAATTTCCATACACACTTCAATGCAAAACGTTTATTTAATCCCTTGTATTGTCACACTTGCACTTGCATTCCAACTAGGTCCAAACATTAAAAGTACGGTTTAGTAACTCAATATTTGTTTATTTACTATTTTTAATAGTGTTTATTCCGTTTAAACGGAAGTTATTTTCAAAATATGCTTATATTTTCTCAAATAATTTTCGTTTGATTATTTTTCGACTGTTCCATATAAGGTAAATATTTTTTAAATTCATTATTAATTTGATGTATTGCCATGTATTTATCCGAATCTATGAATAGTTTTTAGTGGTATTGTTGTCTTTGGAATCCTTAGATAATTACATGCGTATATTATTCTTAAATATTTTTAGTTTAAGTGAAGACACAGTACTTTTAAGGTAAAACGATGCCTTATGGGTCGTGCAAACGATTCCGGGATCATTTTACTCCAACTGATATAAAACATTTGGTGAATATTTTCTATTAACTTAGGTGAGAATTATACGTAATTATCATCGAAAAACTCGAAGGCAAAGCTGGGAAGCAGGCAGTATGCAAAATGCCCTGAATGAGAATGAGTCTACATCCAGTTGTTACTGGGTACTCATATTTACAAATGCGGAACTTCAGGAAACAATTACTCTGCAGGCGAAAACCCCGACCAGCATTAAATTACATCCAAAAAACCTAGTAGTAAATATCCACGGTTAGTATGCCACCAGACGTATACCAGTTTCGAGCTTGTTAATTCTCATCAGTATGGTAAGGTTGAGGTCACAGATGAAATATTAGTTTGTTCTGTTAATGTTTGCATAATATGTTAGAGTATTTGTGTTTCTATAATAACTTGATAATTTATTCAAAAAAATATATAGTTTTTATTTTTTCAATAAATATTAGTTTTACTAAATATTTTAACCTAATATGTTTTATGCTTATACACATATAAGAATATTATAGTTTCTATCATCAGGAGGATTATTTTACCCTTTTTAAGAGATCATTTATCTCTACCCTTGCGGTAAAATGATCCTTTTATGTATCCATTATTATCGGTATAAACTAATGCTCTTTAACATGTTTGTGTCGCCCATTCTTAAGCAATTTTATAAAGTTATATAAACTGCTGGCCACTCAAACTTACACATAAAGATTTTTAGGCAAAATTTAAAGTTCAATATTTTCAACAGGAATGCAAATTTTTGAACGCGGCTTGCAACAATGCCAAACATTAGAGCGCGTCGTACAATACATTTTTGTTTATACTCGCAACATATCGACCCGGTACAATGTGTAAATTTCAACCCTTAAATAAAATGCTTAGACTATAGAAAATCTACGTGAAATAAGGATTCCAAATCTGCAAAAATCATCAAGAACCAATCCAATGTCAAGTTATAGCATTTTAAAAATGCTGCCTTAATTTTATGTTGAGGAGTGTGTACATGGCCTAAGGGCTTTAATCCAAAAACTGACAAAAAAGTCTAAAGATATTGATGTTACCTTAGTAACGAATCATATTGAAATGTCCAAAAAAAATTTTTTGCGGAAATTTCACTCATACAAACTTTTTGATTTTTTGCATGACTTCATTGATCACCCCGTATATAATAAACCTATGGTTCTACGATAAATATACGTCATGCAGCTTAATCCGAAAAAAACTAGCTCTTAAAATTTGCAAGCCGCGTTCAAAAATTTGCATTCCTGTTGAAAATATTGAACTTTAAATTTTGCCTAAAAATCTCTATGTGTAAGTTCGAGTGACCAGCAGCGTATTAGGGTATTCCGGTTAGGGGGATTATTAACTAGCATACAGGGAATCACATCAAAATCCAGAGCCTGCAGCTTATCTTTATGCCCCCAAAGATTTCTCCAGAGATATCATTTGAGACGTGAAGCCTTTTTACGTATGGCTCAGCAATGTAACTGGCATCTTGCGGTCGAGGCCTGGGCAATATGGGAGATCCATTAGACATAGGCAAATTGTGAATCTCGAGAGAGAGATTTTAAATGCCATCGACGAACAGCCTGGCATAATCACTAGAACAACTTCAGCGCAGTTTGGGATGTCACCATCCACAGTTTGGCGAACGTTAAGACATAACTTACTCTACCCATTTTATGTGCAATGGGTACAAGCCTTAGTTCCAAGGGATCTTCCTCTTCGAGTGTAGGTAGTTTTGCGAGTGATTGTTACATCAGTAGCACTTAAAACCAAACTTTGCCATGAACATTTTGGCATCCACAATTTTCACAATACGCATTATTAGGTATTGGAAATTACGCATGTCACTCGGCTAACATACTTTCAGCAATGATTTGCAATAAATGTGTGTGCTGGAATTGTTATCAAGACCATTTATTGGTCCTTTCATTCTGGAAAATCGGTTAATTGGTGCTTTTTAGTTACAATCTTTACGTAATAATTTACCGGTACTCCTTGAAGGAGTTAGACAGTATATGTGTTTTCTTCAAGATGGTGCTTCACCACGTTTTGCGCGTCTAGTGCGACAATATTTGAATCATGTATTTCTCGAACGATGGATATTCCGAGCTGGTCCAATTGGGTGCCTCTCTCGATCGCCCGACCTAAATCCGCTTGACTTTTACATTTGGGATCAATTCACGTTCTTTTATTTTTATGTGAAATAAATTCACATGTCCATAACTGAAAAACATTTTTTTTCACTGTTCGTCATTATTTGTCCTCAGCTATAATTTCACAACTTTAAGCGTTAGGTAAGAGTCACCCTGTATATTGATAACAGACACGACAAGAGAATTTTAACCCAGTTCAAGTATAAGATTCCCCCCTCCCCCCATTTATCTTTATTCTAGAAAAGACAACGGAGGCGGAATATAATGTACCTACATGATGCGTACCCCATTTTTTTCTATATAATTTACTAGATTTATTATTGACACTAATGAATGACACGATTGTTAACAAGAGAAGATTAAAAATATTTGCAAATAGCTACCGAATACATACATACCAAAATTTTACATGAAAGATAGTATCTATTACAATTACTAGTAATTAAGTTAATTTGTTTCTAGGAATAGTGAAGAGCTTTGTGAGATAATATGTGGGATTTCTAATTATTGCTATGATATAATGATACTATTTTTATTTTTATAATTGCTTGCAATCCAATTAGCCAGCAATAGACGGATTTTGGTGTGGCACGCAATATATATATTTTTTTAACGAGATAGATCTTTAAATAAGTTCCAAAAGCGTACACAGAAAAAATATTAGGTTGAATCTAGAAGTAGGTACGTTTATATTGTAGTCGGGTTTAAAAATATGTCATTTTCATTAAGAAATCCGTTCTTAAATCAAGATTCATGATTCAAATGAAATAATATTATTTGGTTCGAGATTTTGAAATGCTTGTACAGTATATTGCAATAATAATTGCACTCCTTAAAACGACTTACTTTGAACTGCTGATATATTCTTAATTAATACTTTCAACTTTTAACATTAGTTGTTAGTTGTTCCACTCATCAATAAAAATCTAATGAAATTTCTACTTCTAAAAATTTAAAACTGTTTTGAGTGTGCCATTATTATTGCAAAAGCTTGTACATAAATAGTAAATAAATGATTTATTTGCCTTTATAACATCTCAGATCAAAATAGGCAAATACAAATTTTACAAAAATAAATACACTGCTCTTAGCGACTTTACATTTGTTTCAATCACTTTGCAAAAAAAGGTAAATATGACATTATATTCATTCTTTCTGAGTTTTTTGCTCATTGACACTGTACATATGTTGGCATCTATGACGTTGCAAACACAATGGTAAATTAAGCAATACCGATTTTGCTACGGATCTTTAATCAGACTAGAACAGTTATAATAATTTTACCATTCTCAAGTTGAATGATATTGACATATTAGAAAAAAATTGTACCTACACAAGTAAATTTTATCATTTCCTTCAACAAATACTTACGAATCCTTAGTATTTACATGATGTTCTCTTTGTAAATCATTTTTTATTATTACTATAACATCGTGTAAAACATAATAGTTGAAATTTTTATTTTTAGTATCCAAAAACCAAATAATTACTTTTATAATTTCTAAGACAAAAATATGCATTAGTCCTTGATAAGATAGTATTACATATGTTTTAAATTTAAACATGATTTTATTGTTTAATATGCACTCAAGTGTACATATATTTTACAACTAATTATTGATTCAAAATGATTCGCATGGATAACGTTTGATAAGCAAACCCATGTTCGACGTGTGATAACCGATGCCAAATAATTAAAAAAATAATACAAATATGCCCTTATCAGAAAAAATCGATGTGATTCAAATGTATGGTTTGGAGAGTACAAGGCATCCTACATTTCAAGTGCGATATTTTTAATTGTTACTCATGTACAGTAAAATGCTTCACAAATAAATGCATACAGGTATTTTTAAATTTGTGTCAGGATAAATACGTAGTAAAATGCTTTATCCAAAACAACAAACAAAAATACAAGTAATTTATCGTTTTCTTATATTAATTTTTTGCTATATATTTTTAATACGAGTACTTTCAAGAAATTCTTGATATCTATTTGCTTTCTATAATCACTATTTTTTATAGACACAAATAAGAATGGATTATTTCTCTCACTATCATTCACTTTACTGAAAGAGCTTCATAGTGCAAAATATTAATATTAGAAAGCGTAGCTTGCCACAACACAGTTTTTCGTGTGCTGTGTTCATGTTCAAATTGTGAACAAAGCCAGAATTCCTTCCTTTGCGTTTCGAGAAACATTCCGCTTTCCTCTTCGATAGAAACTCTGAAACTGAAAATTAAATCTTCTGGTTGGTATTTCTTTTTCTTGTATGTAGCTGCCCATGGTTTTATGGTGCCTGGTTCAGATTCACTATCCACGGTTTTCGTAAAAACTTGGTGGATTTAGCTTAAATCTGAACCAGGTGACCTTTGTTTTCCTTTAAAAATCAGGTTTATGATTAAACGAAAGAAGCAGCTATGAGTTAGCTATTAATAATAATAATAATATCTACCCCCTATTCTAATCACGAGGATTAGCGAGGATTAGTCGCAGACTTGTGTGGGAGAAGGGGCGGCATATTATTATTTAGTAAGCCGCATTTGCGCCCAGGAACAACTTACGTTGGTAGGCCCTAATCACCATTCAGAAATGAGGGAAACCCGGGAAGCCTCATTAATTAGGGGGGTAGTCAAACGTCAACCGGTATCAATATCTCACATTGACCAACATTTTTCCACCCTACAATACCCACAGAGACGGTGTCCTCTCCACGAATATAGCTGATATACGGTCTACCGGTTGCGGGGGTCGAACCCACAGCGATCTCCAAAAGTGTCAATTATCTATATGAAAGCTTTCTAGAAGGAAGTCATGGAGTCAGGATGCTAATGCTAAAAGTCCAGATGTGTTGATGACATACTTATCGTCATCTGACCTATTCAGTATAACATAAAAAGATTTCTATACTACACATCAACTGGAACAAAATCAATTTAAAAAGGACCATATGTTCCTAGATATCCTTTTTATGGGGTAGATACCTTAAGGCACAACGTCTACAAAAAGCCAATTCACAAGTATCTGACCTTCGAATTTGGTTATAATCCCATTAAGGAACAAAGTTTCAACACCTCACTCCTTAGAGTATGTATTATTTACTCCTTTACCTGAATATGAAACTGCATCAGTTATGCTCTCATAACAAATAAGGATACGTACTAAGAACAGTATTAAAAAAGTCATCAATACTACACTAAAAAAGACAATATCTAGCAACAACCTACGCTATATACTCCTATAATAATATACTGGCTGGTTTCATTCTCAAATCTAACATACATTTAATTTGCAAACACTTATCCCTAAATATCAAGAACCAACTGCAACTCCAAACCCATACCGGACCAATTCATTCAGAAAATTTGAATAGCGGCAGAAGAAACTTTTCATATTACAGCTTCTTTGTTTGCTTCTATGTTACTCGAATCTAACAGATTTAGCAAAGCTACAATTATAGAGGAACATATTGATGTTATTGCGTCCATTATTCTGCCAGATACAAGAATATTTTTCAGTGCCTAGTCCTAAATCTCTAATTCGTTTTGACATCTCTTATTTTAAAAAATATTTTATCACATTATTCTTTTGACATTACAGTTGTCAGGCAAAAATAATGACATTAATGAAACCAGAATTTTACGCTGCACTTTAGTTAAACGGTTTTCTCTGCCTTCATGACTATTCATTTTGATTAGAGCTTATAATATCTACATATCAAATTCTTTAAGTATTTATTACTAAGAATTTCTGATAATATTATCTAAAAAAATTACATGTGGATAAGAAGTGTCCTGTCAATCAAATTCTCATGTTATTTTGATTGGTTCAAACCGTAGCTTTCGTAATATTTTATAGAGATATAGATAGCTGAAAATCGTGGTCTAATTTTAAAAAATTAATAGAGGACTGCACCTGCTTCCTAATGGGGGTTCTACGTTGAACTCTTTGAGCGATCAAGGTATAATCACCAGTTGCTCTGGTGTGTGTCATTATGGAATAATAATGCCGCTACTTGAAAATTATATGTTTGAACGCACTTTTATCTGATTGCTTTACGACTAGTGTAATGAATACAACTGTTTTCTGGTATAACAATGCCATTAGCCTGTTTAAATATAATTGTACCGTTTGTTCTACAATTTTTTTTTTGTTTCAGGATGGCGGCGGTTATTTTACCAGCAAGGAGGTAAGACTTCGATAAGTATATTTTCCTGATGTGAAAGAACTTTGTCCTATTTGTCTTTATTTTAACACTAGTAAGATACCTGATAGTGCCTAGTCAAAAGAATAACGAACACCTACACATGCAGACTAAAATAATTGTATTTTATTATCTATTTGGGTGCATCTCGAACACCATTCATACATTTTCGATTACTACAACCGTTCAGTATTTTGAGACATTTACAATTCGTATCAGCTGCATGTGATCTTGGTCATGTTGTAAACGCAGATATATTTGAAATGTTTAACAATTAATAGAAAACAATTCGCAATACTTTACAAATTTGCATTTCAACTACATACTACTTTAATAATTTCAAATAACAGCTCATATTTGTTTTGTTGCTATGAAAATATATTTTATATCTGTGATCTAAATCGACATTGGTTAAGTGTGTACGCTAAGGATTTAAAGGAAAATTTAATTAGTTGGCATTTATATATAAGATTTTCTTTTAAAAAGACGTATCAAGATCTTAGCAATGTTAAATTCAGTAGATAATTCCAAATTGTAAATACTGTAACTAATACTGTATTTTTCCTAGTAGAATATAATATGTTGCAATAATAATGGCACTCTTTAAAACGAATTTGGCAATTTTTAACTGCTGACGTATTCGAAATGAAATCGCCATAATTGATTTGAGGAAGCGTCATTATTGTTGCAATGGATTAAGAAAATGAAATTAATTTCTAAAGCGTGTCTAATACATAAAAAGAGCAATATTATATTAGTAATTACAGGCCAAAATGTATTATTAAACAAATTTTGTAAACTTTTTTTAAACTTTTATTTACAATTGTCTATTTTGAGGTTAGGTCAAACATAAGTTTCCATGCACATTGTTTTATTTCATTACACAATACTTGTCTGAAGTTCTTAATTCTAAGGGATCGGTTGATGTCATTTACATAGATTTTTCAATTTCATACTCTTCTGCTACCTTTGACTTTTGCCATCTATCATATGTCTTTAATGGCGTAATATTTGCTCCTGCATTGACCAAGGCAGTCGCGGAAGTTTTCCGCAGACAATGATCTGGCAAACCCAAAAAACTAGCAATTTCACTAGACATTTTTCCAAATGTATTTTTCCCAACGAGCTGAAGTGTGCAACGTTTTTCACGATACATCAGAAAAATCTTCTGAACCCGACGGACGCAAAAACATAAACTCACTAGACCCAAAGCAGATAACTCGTTTTCTTCCACAATTGTAAATTTCTTACGGATATCTGTTTTACTTTCCGGAATGTCAACCACCATAATCGAATCCTTATCTTCAATATGATTAATCTTCATACGCAAAAGTTCTTGATCTCTACAGCTTCCGAAATAAACCATAATCAGAACCACCTGTACAATAAAGCAATAAATGTGTAATTCTTATATTACCTTATGTAGTAAATGTTATTCATCGGAAACATCTTTCAAAAATTTGATAATGTCATCCCGACTAAACACTTTTTTGATTCATAGCCCATAGCATTTACTTTTTCGCTTAAGAAACCCTTCCAGTTCATCAAACTTTCTCCCATCTTATAAATTGTCGTCATTGATTTTATCATTGACTACTTACTTCACAGGGAAATAGGACTGTATTCAGATTGTAAGAAAAATAAATCAATATCACTTATACGTGGAAGAATAAATATATATCATGTCTTGAAAGTAAGCCAACATTATAGTTTGACTTATATTTTTGTTTTCAATACAGTTAACTTTCAGCCACTGCAGGTATTTGTCATATTTTTTTTTATACTTTGGTTCCGACTTTGTTGGTAGTAGTGCGGCACTAGCTTTTTCAGCCTTTGTAACAAATCGCTTTAAATCTCACTTCTCTCCAGGGTTTCATTCATAGTCACAAATTAATAAATTTGATAAACTTTTATTTACAAACTTGTCAGTTGATATATCCATGGTAATCAACCCTGCTTTATTATTAAACAACGTTTGTTTAATTTTGAAAACCAACAAAATATGGTTTTCATATTTCATTAGTATGGAATAAAAATCTTTATCCATCACATGAGTTATTGGATGTTAATAATCTCGGGCAAATTAACAATCCCTCGGGATTAACGTCCCTTGATAATTAACATCCTCATAATGCCCTTGATACATAAATAAATATTACAATTAAACAAAAATTCATTATAAATACGTTTAATTAAAAGAAAAGAGAAAATATGTAATAAATACCAAAATATGCTTTTGATTATTGAAGAGGTACAAAAATAAGTTTAGAATCTAATATTTTATAAAAGCTATAACAAAGTGAAAAAACATATTTTTCTATTATAAATATTAAAAAAATCTTAAGTACTCGTAGTAGCTAACTTTCTTATTTATAGTTTCGTAGCTGTCTATTAAAGTAAAATACAGGGTTACCTATGACTAAGTACAAAAATTTTAACCACGTGCTCAGGCCTAAAAGACAATAAAAAAGTTATTCCAGAATTTTAGGTTGATATTTAAAAAATGGGGCAAAACCCTTTTTTCCTACGGAAAGTCGGCGCCTATGATAAGTATCGATTGAGATGGCTTATGGCTTAGATCTATAATTGACTTTACATCTGCCAAAAATGTACTACTATTATATGGGGTCGTTTGCAGTGGTTCTAAATGCAGAAACGACAAAAATTTACATTCTTATTAGTAATAATATCTGGTAGGTAGGTAACAGTGAATCCAGTTAGCTCCAGTATTTTGCATTCGTTTTTCATTATTTAGTTACAAACTGGTAAAACTACATTTTCACTCACTACCGATAAACACACTTCTCGTAGGTACAGTTAGATAAAATGCCTATGTATTATAACAAAATCGAAGAAAGGAATGAGTAGGTAGGTTCTAATAGATAACAGAAAACTTTTAACACCCGCGGCAGTCTTTTCCCATAACATAGAAAAACAAACCGGCGAACTATATTGTGGGAAAATATCTGTACCCGACATATATTCCTTTATTTATTAACTATAACATGTTTAAAATTAAAATAAGGCACTAAAAACTGAAGAAGAACACAAAACTATAACGTAAACACAGGAATTAAATTATAACATGACAGCGACACCGACTCGACCGGACCGACTGCCGACTGTTGCATGACGGTTACTTGTTGGTTGCCTACTCTGATTCTCGCATTAGCGGCGTTAAATAAGGATTTAGTATAATATCGACAAAATTTTTTTTCGTTTTATAAATAAATTTGGAAATTTTTTGAAAGGAAATTCCGTTAATTCTTATTTATTTTCTATCCCCTCTTAAAATATTTGTACTTAGACGTAGTTAACCCTGTATTATGTTCCAATTATGCTGCTGAACAATGCTATATGCGACACTATTTGTCGTTGATTTAAAATTGTTGAGTTCTTTTTGTATTAAAAATGACGTAAATAAACTTCAAAATGATATCGCTTATGGAAAAGCTTCAAAGAAGCAAATAATGTGTATACAGAATTTAGTAATCTTCGGACTGATATTAAGAGGGACATTAATCATTGTTATGGTAATTATATTACAAGTATAGAATATCAAATAAAATTTAACTCTAATAAGTTTTGATCTTATCTAAATCCCCGCTAGTATAAATTTTAATAATACAGTTTTCAATTATCGTATTGACATTGTGAATGCATTTACTTTCTTTGAATCTAGATATATTAAGTTTCTTTTTGCAGCAGTTAGAAACGGTTTGAAACTGTCAGAAATATTCGACCAGTTAAGTTGAGAACGTGTGACCATTGAATTTAACGCAATAAATAGTTGGACAGACATTTCTGATAGTTTCAAACCGTTTCCAACTGCTGCAAAAACAAACCTATTATGTCCACAACTACGATGTATGGTCTCCCACCAATGTAAAATTGTTCGTCGTGCAGTTTTCCTACATTATCTGAGTCTCAAGTGTTAACTGCCTTAAGAAAAAATTAAATCTAAAATCCACTGCTGGACCGGACGGTGTGCCAGACATTTTGTTTAAATATTGCGCTACAATATTTGTTAAACCACTATGCTTTCAATAATCAGTGACTAAGAGTGGGTTCTCTGGTCTTTGGAACTCTGTCAGAATTGGTCGTATCTTTAAAAAGGATAACAAGATAGTGAGGTCGAGAATTATCGTCCTGTTTCAATTTGTAATGCCTCTAAAGTTTTTGAAATTTTGCTCTATGAGGGGTCTCTTCTCACATGTAAAATCAAACATATCTACTACACAGCACGATTTTTATCCCGCTCGTTCAACAATTACTAATTTGATGTGTCTGATGCAATATATCCCAACTATACTGGATGGTGATGGCTAGATGATCATCTATACTGATTTCTCCAAGACATTCAATTGGCTGGACTATGGTATTCTACTGTCAAAATTATCAAACATCGGCTCAACTAAACCATTTATTAATTTCTTCGTTTCATAATTCTCTTGAAGGAGATTGAGAGTGGAGTATTGTGATTTCCGATCTATAGAAATAAATACCTCTGGGGGGTCCCTCAAGAATCTAATCTTTATTGATGACATTGTCCGGAACCTGAATTCTGAAGCCCTTATTTATGCAGATGACTTCAAATTGTATTTGTTCATGTCAGATATTAATTACTGTGTAGAAAAATATATTGTCTCTGAACTTTTCGAAGCGCAATTCTATGTGCTCCACGAGGAAATTTAATCCTATTACTTTTAATTACAATAATGACCGTAACGCAATTCTCAGGATAATCTTTGATGATAAACTAACTTTTGTGGAACACATTAATAATATACGTGAGAACATGAGGCATATATAAATTCTGGCTTTGATCTGAGAAACTCAAGACAATTTTCTGAAACTGTCCTTGCTGTTCAACGCGTACTAAAATTGGAATATGGGTTAGTAGTAATGGTGTCCCACTTATCAAATCTATTTTAACAAGTTGGGGACATACAGCGTAAATATGTTAACTACCTGTGGTTTTTAAAACTGACAACATTTATCCACCTCAAGGGGTACCGCAAAGCACTTTACTAAAGCGATTCCATCTTGATGACCTAAGCACACGACGTATGTGTAATTCGTTGATTACTCTGCACAAAATATAACCGGAAAAATCGATTTTCCAGACTAGTTGGATATTATCACACTCCTCATTCTACCACCTGGCTTTCAAGACCTTTTTATTTTCTCACCCTTAAAAATAATCTGTTAAAATTTTCATAGCTACGTCATACATATCAAACTAGAGTAAAATCTACAATTTTATAAATATTTTTGCAATATTTTATTGTTCTGTAGAAACTGAAATTTAAATATCTATTGGTATTTGTTGGTTTTTTATACACTTGTTTTGATATCCATCATTATTATTAAAATAAATTTATTAGATTGTCCTTTGTCATTTATAGTTCAATAAATTATAACGCCTAATTGCAAAAATAGCATCTACATATATTCCCCAAATTATTTTTTATTTAACTTATTAATATAGTCGTCTTCAAAATATTCCATAATTAATATTGCTTAATATAGGAGATAAAGAAGATTTCATAAACATTCGAAAAACATAACAAAAAATCAGAAGTAATGGATCTGACGCAAAGTCCTCCCTCCCCTCTTAGGCGACAAGGTTACTAGACTGTATGTATTTTTGTATCCTTGAAAATAAAAACGTTATAAGAAAAATAATTTGAGCAGCTATCATTTTGAACATTTATAATAGTAATTATTATTTCAAACTATATCCCGTGTTGTCTGTCCATCCACAACAAGTATGTTTAGGTATATGCAGTTGTAACACCTGGGATGCTGTCACATATTCAAAACCTGTTTGTTGTCATAACTCTGTTACAATTAGCCAGTTGGTATTGTTAATTGAATTATATTAGGTAAGTACAATTTATAATATAGCAAAAGAGTTGTTAAGAAGGCAACTTTCCATAGCCGTGTAAATATTTGAAGCCACTAAGTATGTCTCAAATATTACAGCAAATAAGTAAAAAAGGCAACTAGGTAAACGACTTGCCTTAGGCACTAATTAGTATCTACCGTAAAATCTTCAACAGATACCTACATCATTAATTAAAGCAAAATTCCTTTTCGTTCTACAGAAATTTTCACTTAATTGAAAGCAAGAAAATAAACTATATCGAAAATTGTATGTACAAGTAAATCGTGATTATTCCTTTGTTATTGAGTTTGACGTTAGGTGTCTCTCCACATATTTTCAATATGATTAAGCTTATTCCATTATTATAATAATATACATATACAATTAATATAATATTAACATAATCTAAAGAAAAAGATGCCGAAAATATAGAACATTTTGTATGGGAGAAATATATTGTTTATTATTATGTTTCCAGAAAATTTTAGTGTCTGCAGTTATATTCGTATTTTCTATTTATATCTCTTTTATTGCTTATAGGCCGCAAGAAAGAGATACAAATATATCAAAATCTTGCGTTCTTGTTACTTTAACTTTCAGTTATGATCTGCCTTTAACTTTAGTATAGTTTTCAGATTTTTTATTATCAAAAGTGCATTCTATGAATATAGTACAGGAAAGGGGCAAGAGTATTGGGTTGTCTCTCCAAGTTTGAAGATTCTTTTTACAATCTTTTAACATCCTCCCTTACTCAACTTACTTATGTTAACTTTAATGCAGTTGTTTGTTTAAATTATCAAATATTACAAGTAGGTAACTACTGTAGAGAAAAGTTACTACTATTTTTTTATCTTTAAATATTATAACGTTCTAAGGGATTTTTTCGATAATCGATATATAATACTTCTTTTTAATTTGTTATTTGTTCTATATACCCTTTTAAAAAGAAAATTATCCAATAGATAACCTAAATGTAGCCTACAAGATCTCTAAGCTTTAATATATTTTTGTTTACGTAAAAACGTCAGTAGTAGTAATTTCATTTACGTTTATTGAAATTGTTTTGTTCTATATTGATTTTTCGTATCTAGGTATATTTGGAAATTCATAATATTCTTTGTTATCAGTAGGTCAACAATAAATACATTCATTTATAGGCACATATGGAATTTCATATGCCTAATACGTTTCGTAATGGAGTTCTCCATAAGTGAAATTCAGAATACAACATTGTATATTTCTGTTCATCATATATTTCATCATGGATAAATAATGAAAATCATGCGTGGTAGATTTACTGAAATTCAAAATTCTATTTAATTGTCACTACTTGATTACATATCAATGTACTTCAGACAATTCGCAACTGTCATATCTTTACTTTGATGTCTGTTATTCGCGTTCGACCTCTGAACATAAACTAAACTGTAGAAAATAAACCGATCCGCTTATATATTTAGGGTTCTCAAGGTTTCTGCAGTTTCGAGAACGCATCTAGAACCAAATCGAATATAGTCTGGAATGTTCTACAAAACGTCAAAATAAAGGTATACATGTAGATGAACTTCCATAACATTGCCCCTCCCTTAGAAGTCATCGTCCCAATCAGGTTACTCCACTACATATCTAATATGAATAGCTTCAATAACTTCTGGACTCTTTTTCGGGGGTAATACAGTTTGATAAATCCTTTCCTTTGATAAATACTGTTTTTAAAACGCCATCTTGTATTACTAAGGAATCCTATAGCTTCCAGTAATTTTTCAAAGACAAAAATTTGTTAGAAATGTCATTCCACTTAGATCTATCCAAGTTTCTATTTTTATACATACGAGTATACATAGCCCGAGAATTGAATCTCTTTTTTGTTCTTTAGCCAGAATTATATTATCCCACTCATTCGGGCTTTGCAACTAAGTTATTTGGCACAAAAATATATCTTTTTCTCTTGCTTCATCCAGTTCAGTTAAAATTACTATACTGTTTTGTAATTTTTTTTTTCACTGAAGATTTTTTTCTTTCTAACTTGTTTTTATTGGTATTTAACTTACGCAGCAACTGATCTGCAGTGTTTTAAGTTTTTCGGTAGATTCTCTTTTTTTTAACCCACTGAGCATCTTTTTGTTACATTTGATATTGAATTAATTCTATCTGGGCAAAGAGTTCGGCATTAGTCCAAAATTTTATTAAGGTTGTCCAGATAAATTACTGCCTTTTTCTCCTTTTCCAGTTTCTGTCTCAATTTTAATAATTGGTTCTCCTGTGTCTCAATATTAGAACCCAGTTCTAGGGGCCTTTTGCTGCTTGTTCTCCAGTTGTCAGGCTTTTTCTGATTTCGAGTGAATATATTCCTAGGGCATTGATTCTTGAGATGTACCTTTGCTCCCCAGTTCCAACACTGAATGGGTCTTTGCCTCCTGTACATGGTGAAACCAGCACAGTTTCGTCCATTATAGAAGTTATCCAATAAATCTCGTAGTCTCTTCACAAACTCTTCTACGTCCTTTTGGACTCATCGTTGTTCTCCAGTTTGAACCCTTATTCACCTTGTCCTATCTTGACCACTTCTAGATGTTTGTCGTGCGACTTCAATTTCTAGCGCCAATGCCAAAGGTTCAGATATACTTTTCTGGTCAACAGACTGACTGAGCTCAAAATTTCTCAGGCCATCGATGAAGCTGCTCACTGCTAACTGTTCTTGGATCTCTGCCTAGTTGTGCTTAATAAATATGTTGTCTTCAACGTTTGATAATTCTTTTGTTTATCCTCGACTAGCGTTCTTAAAATCTCCATAGCTTCATCTAATAGAGCCATTATTAAGAGCAAGGTGGCCTTTTCTTCTTCTGACGAGTTGTTTGTCAAGGCGGCTGCTGGCAGCTGTCAACTATTTAAGGCAAGTGCTCCATGATATCTTTCAATCAAACATTGGCGGCTTAATCCTTGGAGATGGATGAAGACTACTTCCAGTTTCAAGGAACTCCTTCGCTGACGATTGGGACTTTCAATCAAACGTTGACGGCTTAATCCTTAGAGATGGATGAAAACTACTTTCAGTTTTAAGGGACTCCTTCGCCGGTAATTGAGACATCAATCTTGAAATTTCATTCTGTAGCTTAGTCATATTTTCTTCAGCAACCTGGACCCTATCTTGTACTTCACTTCTTAATTGATTAATTTTCTCCTCAAATTCACTGGGTTTAACCTTAATTGCCTCTTTTAACTTTATACTGTTTTCTTACTGACTATTTTTCATTTCTTCAAAACTGTTCTTCACTTCCTCTTGATTGTTCTTCATTTCCTTTATGTCCTCTTTCATTTTGTTTCAACATAATTGTTAACCCAAAATAATATCTGTAGAGTATATTTAACTTAGCCAATGTAAAAAAATACTTTGATCCAACTTTTAAAATGATTATGTAAGTTAAGTGTTGGTATGGTAGTCTTTGATCTTTTTAGTTATTTACTATAGGTAATTCGAAAAAATCGGTACCTTTAGAAAACAAGGTTAATGTACCCGACAAATTCTGCCTTAATGTAGTGGTAAACAAGTCGAATACAGATTACAATATTATCTCCTTTCAAATAAAACGGTATCTTTAACTTCTTCTGACAGCAAGATTATTTATCGGAAATTTCAAAGACTTTAAAAGTGTGTCTCTTAAAGGGAAATTTGTTTGGTTAACGTTTAGATATAACATTCGCTTATTAAGAGGGGTGTGATAATGATAATGGCCAGCAATTACATCAAATAAAGTAGTTTAAAACTGTAAATGTTCATATATTTTATTCCAGTGTGATAGTGTCGTATTATGTCTGATGTATGAAAGGGGATATTTATTATCGTTCTCGGTTTGATTAATAGGTAGATGTTTTGTAGGATATTAACACAAATCTACTGCGTTAAAAATTTTTATTATAACTGTCCGTTAAATATATTTTTTATCCATGTTTTGCAGTCAATACGGACCTTAAAACTGTTTTTGTTTGAATTTAAATAAATTAGCATTATCTTAAAGAGATAATTAATTAGTACTCTAAAATGTCGTTTTTCAATATAACAAAGATTTTCAAATTAAAGAAATAGGAAATGTCGAAACCGTCTCTGTTATGTACAGTAAACAATTTCAAGAGTCTGCGTTTTTTCAAAATATTGACTTTTAAACAATATTTTTGAGGTCTACTGTTAGAATGTATTAAATAACGCGGGAACTGAAATTAATTAAAAAATAATAAGAATAACTTCAGGTTACTGTCTAATTTCATCGACTGATTAAAAATACGCTACATATTGATATTGACGAGGTCGGCAATATGCATTAGGTACACACATGTTCACATCATATTTGCAAATTCTTGTTTTGGATAAGGCATTTTGAAATAAAACAACAACAACAACGATTAATCTGCAGTTGACAGGAACAAGCAATACAAGTTCGCGCACCGTGCAGGTAGGCACATTGTCACCCAGGTTGATTAATTAGGGTTAATTCAAAATTGGTCTAAGTTTCGCGTAATAATTCTTTATTAGCTTTCTGGAACACATGGCACACTAGACCACACATTGTTTAATAAGAATTAGTTACTTTCACGTTCTCTGTTACCCCTTTGACAGAACGTATTTATTTAAAAAACAACCAACTTTTTGCGATTTTTTAGTTATAATTATTTTTGATTTTCAATAATTAACTAATGTATTCATCAAAGATAAATATGTATAGGTATCTTCCGTACAACATTAATTATTGGATACCTACTATTTATGTTTAAAGACTTACGTCATGAAGGTTTTAAGTCATTTCGGTAGGTATCTACTTACTTAAATATTCCAGGAAAAGGTTAAATAGAAGGATAGCATTAGGTACCTTTTGTAACCAGATTTGCTCAATATTAAGGTGAACAAGTAGGCACTATTTAATTTAATTCACAAAAAATACAACACTGTGTTCACTTTGATAGTTGTTTTGTTTATAATCAGTTTATGTAAATAAATGAAAAATTAATTCTAGTGAAAAACTGTTCAGTAGGTGTGAAAACTACCTACCTACTTATGGCATAGTTTGACTATAGAGTTGAACCTCTCTTCATCCCCCTGCTGGTTTCCAACCCACTTTCTCTGCTCCACCAAGTGAACATTGACGGTCGGTCATCTGCTATTTATTAGGTCCGTTTGATACTCAGTGTCCTGTGAAACGGTTGTTAAATTTCGAGCGAGTTAATCTAATTGATCAGTAATAATGGCTTGTCATGGATCTTACTGTTCACTTTCCCAAGAACCTTGAAAGGTAATACATTTATAAAAGATATATTAACAGGAATTCAAATTTATGAATTACAGTTACATGAATATCTATATTTTTTATTTAATCCTAAAGTGTGTACAATGTCAATAATGCGTATAATATTTGGAAGGTTTCAGCAATGGAAAGATACTTTAGGCTTTGTCGGAGAGTATAAATTTGCGAAACTAACACCTGATTATGAATCATTCAGAAACGTTTATTAAAATCTGCGATTCCTATAAGATTATTACTAGAATTGAATATTAGAAGATATATTAATACACTAATGATATGTATTATATTATAAGAGTAAATTTTAGGAAATTATCATACCAAAATTTGTTAATTGAAGGAAGGAATGCGAGTATATATGAGTGGATACTTTTTGCGTAAATGCCTTAAAACATGTTCATGAGATATTTGTTTAGAGTACTGTAATACACCTCATCCGAATCGTTCATTATTTTCTAAACTAGAAGCTTACAACTACTATAATGCATTTATTATCACAGTGTTAAAATTTGTATTAGAAATTTTAATATCTAGTACAGCTATACGTATATACGTCGTATATACTGTGCTGTAGCTAATGTGATGTAGAACTTATTGATATCCCTCGTAACGCATCTGTCAGGTTGATTTACGACTCTAAGCAAAAAATCGTGTCGTTTCTGATCACATAAAAAGAATGGTCTAACTGTTTATATTTAAACTGTGATTATGGTATAAATTTAGTAATTTGATAGCATTAAAAAATATACTATAAAAAATATACCGTTTCATTAAAAATAATATATATAATGTGACGTCATAAATCTGGTAATATTACAGGCATGTAAAAATATATCAAATTTTGCGCCACTAATCTATCTTACTTATTTGAACAGTTTTTTTTCAATATTCACAGTTATAAAATCACTGAATTTATTTAATGCATAAGTAGTTTCCATATTACTGTACATACAGTGTGTCCAGTTTTTCAAGATAACACCTCTAGAAATGTGAGAAGGCTGTCAAATTTCCATAAGCCATTTGTTTTACAATTGAATGGAGGTTATATTCTATACTCGCGTCAAGAATTCAGACGTCTTACGTCACGACTGACGTTACTCATTTGTTTTTATTGTCAACGTAATTTTCGATATTTGGTTGCGTTAAAAACAATCATTGTTTGCAATTTAGTGCAATATATAATGCAAACTTTTAGTGTAGTATATAGTTTTATTATTATCAGTTGCAGTTTCTTAAATATTTTGATGAAAATATAATGAATTATTCATTTGTTCGTATGACGTAAGTCGTCTGAATTCTTGTCGAGAGTATACTAACCATTTTATTTTTATTGATGTGACAAAAGCCTGGCCTACTACGATCTTTTTTCAGAAAGTGGTTATTAGACATTTTTTATCAAAAAGATACTATTACCAGGTTATTCAGCACCCATCAAAATACACATGTATCAAATTCGATCGAAAAATATCTATTGTATGTTATTTGTGGGGTACAAAACTCGAAAATTTAGATAATAAAAAATTATCATAATATCAAAGATTGCCATGAAAGTGAAAACAAATACCAATCGGACAAGGAAAAAACATATACACTACAAGTATAACACTTTAATTGCGGCCACAGTAAAAATAATGATCGTACAAAAAATGTAATTTATTTATTTATTTTATTTATTTAATAAATCCTTACCTTACAGGTATACCCAATTACAAGGTAAGATCAAAGTGTAAAAAATAGAACATTCTAACAATTAATGGTATGGTACAAAAAAACAAGCATACTAACATAAAAAACTAAACTAATCTTAGCTAAAAACAACAAAAATACAACGCAGAAAAAAAAAGTAAACAAAAACTAAAAACGAGGAGAATGTACAACGCAATCAAGGTAGAGAGGTAAACATGAAGTTGAATAAATACAAATAACGTAATAATGAAACAAATAAAATGAATTTGAACAAAATGGAATGAACCAAAAAAAATGCCAGAGTTCTCAGTGCAATAATGTCCTATAGATGGTTGACAAAGAACAGCTGAAAATCCAAAAATTCCAAATCCAAATTATTTTCTCTGTTGTACATATCGCATATTGAATATAACGGAGAAAACTTCAAAACATTTGTTCTCGGCGTTGGTAAATAAGACACTAACATGTCTTTGATTGACTCTAGGTACATATAAATTCACTCTCGATAAAATATCTGAGCAGTCAACAAAGTTATTAACTATCTTGTATATCATTACCAACATGAAGTATGCTTTTCTTTCTTTGAGGGAAGAAAAATTACACCTTTTTACTCAAATTTTCGCTGTATTTTTTCTAAGTTCTCAGCGAGAACATTATAGCCTGGAGCCCATACTACTGCCGTATATTCTAACTTAGATCTCACACATGACGTATAAAGTGTCTTATTGCAGCACTATTTGTAATGAATTATGAATACTAAACTGTTAGACAAAAAAATTACAAAACGTTAATCTAAATTAAATTTTAGCTTTCTCCACGATGTCTCCTTCTAGTCGAATACATTTTTCCAATCGTCTTCTTAAATTCAAAATTATTTTATGTACAGTAAAATCAATTAACGTACAAAAAATGTTAGCTATGAAAAGTAATTTTAAATTTAAGAAAACAGTTAGAAAAATGTTATCGCCTGGAAGGAGGTATGGTGGAGAAAACTGAAATTTAATTTGGATTAACCTTTTGTAATATTTTTTAACAATGTAGTATTCATAATTAATTCAAATTTTTTTTCGTTAATAATTTTTACGGTGGCCGTATTTTAAGTGTTAAACTTGTAGTGCATGTGTTATATGTCCAATTGGTATTGTTTTTCATTTTCTCGGCAATCTTTGACCTGATTATTATAATTTTTAGGATTTGTCGAAGTTTGACAATATAGCTATTGCTAAATAGCCTGCTGTAATACTATAAATAAAATTGGCTTGTCGAAATTCCACAGCCTTTTTATATTTCCAGAGGTGTTAACTTGAAAAACGGGACACACTATATATCTACATAATTACCACCTTAACGCTGACACACTGTATATTTTACTATAATGAAAAACTGTTTTTGTAATTACTGTGAAGGGACAGTTTTCTAGAATTAATTTAATTCCTAAAAAATGACCCTTTTTGGTTGATTCCCAGTCCAACTGTTAATAAGAGTAATGTAAACAAATTAAAAATTTAATTAGTTAGATATTTTACTATCGAATAACTAAGGTATAACCACAACCGGGGAGTGGCTTTTAAATATTCCGTAAAAGTCATGGGTCGGTTCCGGATAGTAAAACTTTTTTAATTTATTGGCTTACTTCCGACGGCGCCAGAGACTCAAGACACTCATCTACCTGGACGTGGTATTTCCCGTGTCGTCATCCACGGAGAGACCTTAGGAATTTGAAATGACAACCGGGCATTATGAATGGAGTGGTACCTGCTACCCCCCCGTGGACGACCAACCCCCTACCTGTAAGCGATGATCACCCTAAATTGTTGATGCCTGCCTTTTAAGGATTTAAACAAAGATTAAGAGTTGTAATGCTAATCTGCGGTTCCGAGGCATTGCTTCGGATGTTGCTCTAGGATTTTATATCTGCTTAGTGACCTAATGCTATATAAGTTTTCTCGGTAGGGAACAGGAAAGTCGTGGGGAATTCCTTCAATTAAGTACTAATACCATTATTTTGTGGTTTTAATATAATTCTACAATCATTTTTAATTTTGACCTGTTGCATTATGCTTCGAAAAGGATATTTGCTAGAAGGATTTGTTATAGTGACTTCTCCAAAGCATTTAACATACTTGATCATGGATTATTATTAAATAATCTTAATGCTTTTGATCTTTCTGACGGTTTGTAAAATTTGTTTCAATCTTACCGTGTCAATAGTTTTCAGTTTGTTCCATTTTATGGCTTCAAATCCGATTTGTTTAGTCAGACTTCAGATGTTCCGCAAGGTTCGGTAATGGGCCCTCTTCTTTTTATAATTTTCATAAATAATATCAGTGACATGAGCGTTCGATATTTACTTTATGCGGATAACCTTAAATGCATCGAAATGTAAGGTAATCGTATTATCGTAAAAACATCCAAATATATTTAATTTGCCACATCGCACTAATAGAGCGTGTCCAGGATTTTTTTTTGAGTTAGCAGTGTTTTTAATAACTGGAGTCAATCCGGTTTGAAGTTAGAAGTACACTCCAAAATTATTTTATGAACGATTCAGACATAAAATGCATTTAATATTTTAGATTAGAAAATGTGAGGGAATTGTATGTGATGTTAATTTTGAAATATCGAATTATAATAACAGACACAACAGCTTCCTGCCTCAAGCAGGCTCAAATGTGTTGCTAAAGTTATCCATGTATAAAACAATCGGTAAATATTTTGGTATGGACCACGTCCTTGACTTACCTTGCAAAATATTAAAAATATTTATGTGACGGCTTAATACATGTTTTTGAATTGTTCTTTTATTATTTCTTTCTCTAATAGATATTTTTTTCTATTTGTTCTTCATATGAAGTCATTTTTTATTTGTTTCCTTTGTGTATTTGTATTAGATTTTATTTCTTTGATATGCATTTTTATATCTTATTCAAATTTTTATGGATTATTACTTATATACTATTATTGGGCATTTATAATTTATTGGAAATAAATAAATATTGTATATCTAATTGCTTGATATCCAATCACAATACTGAATGGTGGTTAGGACACGCCGAGATCAAATGTGACCTAGTTAATAATGTTATATGCCCTTCTCTCTGTCGCACAAGTTTTAGACTTTTCGATTAATTTTCGCGTTAGACTGAAAGGTAGATATACATATAATATAATTTTACAAGTATCACGTCCCTGCCAAAATACATTTGTTTATATTCAACTGTTTTTGAGAAAAATTTTATAGAGTTTTCTGATTATCTATTTTGATTTTCAGTCTAATAATGTAAGGATTTTATGCAATATATGCATTTCATCACTTGCATTTAAGATTTCAGACATATTGCGAAAGGGGAACAAAATAACAATTTCTTACGTAGGAAATTTTATAAATCCATCATAGGCGCCCTCACGGGACGTGGGGCAGTATATGTACGTTTGAGTCAATATAGTTCAAATCTGGTCATTGTATGGGGATCATTCGTTTGTTCTTTCACTAGATCTTCGGCAACATACACTCGCGTTAAACAGGTCATCTTTTTAAAAATGCACAGCAAGATATTTATTTTTTTATAGATGATAAAAAAAACATTTTTTTAATTTTTGGAAGGCGTATCTTTTCAGAGAATGTTGTTTTCAAAAAATTGTATACCAAAAAGCCCTATTAATTTTCATCAGAGGATCGCCCTTTAATTTTTTCTTTAGATACATCTTGTATACCCACATCTAGATGTGGTAAACTAAAATCGGTACAAATGTTATATTGAATATCCTCACATGGCTGGATGTCAAACCAATATCTTAACTATATAATAATATAAAAACTATATATATTTTTTTAAATATAAATATAATAATAATTTACAAAAGTTATCTAAATAAGTATAGAGTACAGATACCAAATACAATGTGCTCATTTAATTTTATTCATATACGTCCAAATAATATCGTAAAAATCAAACTTTTTAATTGATTAAGTATACGTATAATGTTTTTGACAACTTGTTTTGAAAAAATATTTGAATAATATCTATTCGTTCGCATAGGTAGTGTAGTAATAATTTTAGTCGGACAACAATATAATTAATGAACTAAATGAATGTTTATTAGTAATTACAATCTAAATGGCAATTGTAATTGTTGCAATCGACATAATATACAAGCTACAGTTATTACAATCGAACATCATGTATAAATGATTGCAAAAAATAAATATACTATGCCACGTAATAAGAATACTTACTTTAGATATATACTGAAAAATATGGGAAAAGAATAATGTCTCGTTATTTGATTCAATGCTTCACAAAATGAAATTATAAAACACATTTCGATAGTTAGACCGCTTGAAATCAGTAAATTACTAATTTTGAGCTCCATACTTCTCGTAATGAGCCTATTTTTGGTAGGTAGCTTTAGAGTTAAAGTTTACACAGCGCAAAGTCTGTCTGTTACAGAAATACACAATTTTTTTCTATAACATTTTTCCAAAAAATTTGTCACTTTTCGTAAATTCGAAATTCCTTGATATTTTATTTTCTACACCGATAGGTCCTGCCACCACGCTGTAAGTTTTGACTACAATATATTTAAAAAAATATGCCAAGAGTGTAGTTCAACAGATGTATTGGTGACCTATGCAATATACAGGGTGATTCAGAAGTCATCTATAAAAAATTAATGTACAGGTACAGACTCTTACAAATATAATTTTGTAAGAAAATATCAAAAACGTCAGTTTGAAAATTATTTAAAGTTACACTTCTGCTCGGAACTTGAAATTGGCCCGCTGATTTTTTTCATTACAATATTGACTCCATTTTTCATGACGCAGATAGCAGAAATTTCTTATACAATTCCTTGTTTTAGTACTGACATTAACAATAGTACTGCTTACGTTCTTTACTAATTTTAAACATATTTGCTGTTTGTAAAAGGATACAATGTCGTATATTTTTTATTAGAAATGTGAAATTTCAACGTTAATTTCTGATAATATTTAATAAAGCTCCATAATTTATGGTATTAACAATAATGTTTTAAAATGTATGTCTAAGCTTAGTACATATTATTAGAAGCGAAATCACCTGTAATACAGGATTTGGGATTATTTATGTTATCCTTTGACAATAAAACTAATGAGTCTTTAACTTATCGGATTATAAGGATTTGGAAAAACCAGCAATTTTCTGTAAGTGAAGAATTGCGGTTATAACAATGTTACAATCTCACTTCTGTAGATACCTACATATACCTACCTGTTTGAAGCAGATTACCTACTAAATTGTAATTAATTAGGTAGATAAAGGAATAGGTATTAATGTGGATCACCGACTTATCTACTTATTTTCCGATTTTAGGATATACTTACTTACCTGACATACGAGGCCGTAGTTCCAAGAGAGTTACAATTATTAGTAATTTTCTTTGGCTAGCATTTATTATTATTATTTTTTCAAGGTAGATATTCCAAATTGACTAAATTATCTACTACTTTTGAGAGTATTCACACTCTTATAAAACTGCGTGGAATATAGCATACGAATACTTTTTTAACTGGTGACTGTTATTACTTCCCTAGGCTTTCAACAGATACGGTAAAATTGGTAAATAGTAACCTGCTATTTCTACAAGCACGATGGACTCAAGACATGCATTCAGAAATGAGTATTACTCGAACACTCATGAATACAATAAAGAATTACATTCTTTATTGTATTCATGAGTAGCACAATATTTGTGTAATCAGTATTGAATGCATCTACATGAGCCCTACTTATACACGTAGCAATACCTACCTGTTAGTCCTTCCCAAAAGTTGGAACTGTTGTCGCTATGTTTGGCACTAAGCTCATATTTATTATTTTATCATACAGATATTTTTATCAAACAGTATTCTTATTACTGCATTGTGTACTATATCGCGTTTCTATTTCATAGTTATCTAACTTAAACTTATACAGTCTAAAAACACGCAAGACACAATACGTACATATATTACAAAATCTTATTTAAGATTTATTTTATATACGCACAATCTACTTTTTGATTACGGGTACGGGCGGACTAAACAGAGCCCACACAGCGTTAGTAAATGTGTATTACCCTATGGTGCCTTTTCCTGATGTTTGTCGGTAACCATGATTAGACGTTTTTACATGAGCAAATTCATTGCAAGTTAAATTAACCACACATTACAAATTTAAGTTTTTCTTCTTAATGCATTTCATAGGGTTAATGCATGTATTTATTTAACGTTGCAAACTAAACTTTATTTTTATTATTTTTTTTTATGTCAAAATAGGGGGGGTGATGCCCAAGAGCCCCCCGGCACCATCCTCCAATGGTACTGTATCTTGTGTCCTCTAGTCCATTATTTTTACTTACAATTAATTAATTATATTTAAATATTAACCTACATATTGTAAATATTCAGCATTGTATTCATATAATATGAACACTTGAATACAAATATTCAAGATTTAAGTACTCTTTGAATGTTGTATTCAGATTTCAAGTAATCATTAATACTTTTTTCGGCACATTATTCATGAATTGAATACTTTTCCTGTATTCACACTTTACCTGCCTGTGTTACTAAGCGAAACAAAGTTTATAGTAACTGCTGTTTTTAGTGGTTTACTAGATCCGATATTACCTACTGCTACTATTAATTTACGGAAAAATTGATACCAAAATAATTACAGTTATAAATGTAACCGAATTTACACAATGTTATTTTTTACTGAGTAGATACAGATATTCAAATTCATTCACTTTTATGAAGCCATAACCCCAATAAAAATAATTGTAGATGGGCCATCAAGAGCTTCCTTGAAAACAAAAACGACGATGCAGCAGAATTGAGCTAAACAATTTCTTATGTCACACATATCACCTCAAATGTAGCAAAAAATATAATTTTATCATTAGGTATTTAATCTCAAGGTGTTGAAGTGATGAATACTCAACCTGCATCAAAGTAATACTAACTGAGACTGAAACTTTCGAAGAGTAACTATTACGTATCCGCCACCAAATTTGCTGCTTTATTGTATAAATAACTTCATATAAAAAAGATACAGTTACGTATATTCAACTACTGGTTACTTTACAGTTGCGTCACTTCTAAGTAGCTCCCCTCGTTTGCGACTTTTAAGTTTTCATAACTTGAAAGTGACAAATAATCGTAACAGAGTAGATAGAATAAAACATGACAACAAATTTGCAATTACTTTCAAGCTATTATAGTTGCCGCGATGTTCAGGAAACCTTAATCGCTTGATTAGAGTCAGTCGTGGAACTTGTAAGAATTTTTATTAGTTCAAACAACGTTATCGCTACTTGTAGAAATATTAAGTGTCATCATGCACAGCAAATAGAAAGACCGTAAATCACCATAAAGTAAATGCTACTTTCCCAAAATTTCCTCATTCGATCATGTTGGGTGTGGAGTGTACTTTTTGTCTTTGTGATCTTACCATATATTTTTATGACTATTAACTTAGTGCCTAGTGTAAGTATGGAAATCAAAACCCCAAAACTATATTTATACTAAACTTATGCTATACTATAAACTCACAAAAAATCGGACCAAACATGCAACAGGTGTCGCAAACAACAAGAAATAAAAATATGTTATAAAAATAAAAATGCTGGATTCAACTACTCATAGAAGATAAAATTCAATACCGAATTCAGAATGAATAAGAGCAAAATGTTGTTAAAAAGTGGCTATGAGAACTTTGTACAGACAACGTGTGGTAGTCACAACTTTACTGCTACTTTAAAATAATGCTACATCCTCGTTCGATAGTTTGTAGTAAATTCCTATCTATTTCTTGAAAGTTAAAATTTTGCAATTCCCGTTACGAATGCTAAAGTATCAATTACCTACTTTCAAGTTGCAGCTTTTAGAGCAAACGGCTTCAAAGTAAGATTTGCGAAATGAATCATTTTAACAAGCAAAACTTACATCGCCATTATTGCAAAATATTAACTTTAATTTCACAAACCAAGCTCTCGACGAACAATAAAAAATTGAGGCGTTGCTTACGAAAACAGCCATAGTCCAAAAATTCGAAATCATTCAATTCAAAATGATCCATAGTTCATAGTTATAGTACAGGAAAGATTTGGTAGTTCTATAAAAACAACCATAGTCCACTCAAATTTCTACAAAAACAACAGTCCTGGACAATATTTTGCCAGAAATTCGTTTATCACCTATCTTGTCACATTTTGAAGTTATGAGTGAGTTTATTATTGTTCGTAATAAATATGTCGGAGTTTTGTGATGAAAATAATGCGACAAATTGGAAGAAAAAGAAGGAGAAACGCGTGAAAAAAGAAATAGCTATCAAAATAAAAAAAAGAAAATCAGCGGTGTTCCGCATATAAATCATGTGGGAACCAGTACCTGCTAGAAATACAGGCCCAGATTGTAGGTAGGTGTAAAATATAAAATAATATGTCACCCTGAAGTAATAACAGTTTTACATTGTATTGCAAATGTTCCCGTTTTAAATGTTTTACGACTCTCAACGAGAATACGCGCCATGCGTTATTAGAACAGTTTAACTCGATGTTATCAAAGGCCGAACAAGATGCCCATTTGTATGTTTTAATCTCCTTGAGACCTCCGCAGCGACGTAGACCAATAGTCGTACGTAATAATGAGAGTGACAGTGATTCAAGTGTGGAAGACAATAACAATACTGATAGAATGAAACCATTTAGCAACAATGCAGTGTATTCTTACAAGGTTAGGGCGGATGATAATGAACACCCAGTATGCTTTAAGGCATTTTTAAGCATCAAGAATACGAAGATCACAAAATAGTCTCCTACTGCAAGGGAAGTCACCAAATGATCGACGAGGAAAACATAGCAGTAGGTTTAAAAAAACACCCGACCCAGTTCTGAATTTAATAACGTCGCATATTCAATAATTTAAAGCTCGCCAGTCACATTATTCCCGAAGAAAAAATCCCGATCGTTTCTATCTACCTGGAACGCTATCGATTAAATCCATCTATAAAATGTTTTTAGAAAAATATCGAATCAATGTCTCTAATAAAACTTGCTGGACAGTTTTCACTTCGTCGTTCAATATTAAGTTCAGTCTACCTAGATCTGATACTTGCACCTTTTGTGATGGATTCCTGTCAAAGCTAAATTCAAGTACTGACTTAGAAGAACGTCAAAGTATTGAAACAGAAAGAAACAATGCAATGCGAGTATGTATGTCTATGACGAAACCGTTGGGAAAAAGGGCCAAAATGATGTGACATCGTTGCTATTACATTACATTAATAGTGTAGATATATCCAAAGTGCTGGATCTGTAGTGACCGGAGCCCAGGAAAAAACAAAAATTACTTAATGGTTAGGTTTCTTTATGCATTAGTTCACATTTTGAAGCTTTTTAAAGCCATCACATACTATTTTCGAATATGAGGACATTCTCGATTACCAAACGGTCAAGACTTCAGTTTGATTGAGGCCAAGAAAAGAAAAAATATAGCAGAAGTTCAGTCGGACTGGGACCGTTTCATATTGGCAGCTAGAGAAAAGCCTTCTCCTTTTAATTTGGTAAAAATCAAGCAGGAAAAGTTGTTTAATATAGATGAAGCCTTAAAGTTCGAGTCATTAAAATATCTGCCAATATGGACTACATTCAAACAAAGCATTTTTACACAGGGACCCTGGGATACTATACACCTGCGAAATAAAAAGAAACTGCCTAGTGAATTGACTCTAACACCTTTGTATCACGAGGAAATTCGAATAAAACTCCAAAAACTAGGTTTTCTTGGAAATCTGGCTAGGTGTTTGAAAACCCCTGAAGATGTTCACTATTTAAACATACAGTTAAATTACAACCAAGGTACGAATTCTGGTCAAAGTCAAGAGGATAATATCGAAATCGACAATGACAACAGCAGCGGCGCCTAAGATTAGACTACACTGTTGAAGGTCATAATATATAGTAACCAGTAATTATTACTTTCGTTTTTTATGTAAACTTATTTTACTTGTAGTTATTTTGTATTTCCTGCAAAAAAACAACCAATATCCGTAACATGTCATTTTTTAAGGAAATTGACGGAAATTCTACAATGACGTTTTTAATAAGGTATTAATTGAACATGATATAATAGGTTTCGATTACAATTATTGCGTTATAAAGTAATGTAACAATGATAGAACGTTTTTTTTAATTTCCCACAAAAGTAAAATTTGGTATATGGCTGTTTTTATAAGAAGCGCCTCAATTGCTTTCACCATATAGAGTATCACATTGAAATATAATGTTATATTAGATAATTTGGACAATATTTTAATTAAAATTTGTACATTTTAATGGTGCGTGCTGGATTTGAAAGTGTTATCACTCTGCTTGTCAATAAAATCCACTCGTTTTCATTTTGGGGTTCACCGTACAATAATATTTACTTGGGAGTACCTAAATGTTTCAGTTGCGTAAATAAGACGTTCTGCATTTACAAATATCAGCCTAATACCTACTTGATTCAAAGTTAAGGAAATGGAGATTGAATGTGTAGAAAGAAATGTAACAATATTAGTTGTCAAACAAAGCAAGCAGCAAAGCAAGCTATTATACGTGTCCATGAGTAGTGGCAAAATGCTTTAAGGTCCCGTATTTCTCACCGTAAAATGATCAAATTTGTGGTGTTTTTTAGGTACTGAAATCTCGAAAAATAAAACATGTAGAGCAAAAGGAATATCAAAAATAAAATTACTGATGTTTTGTTTATCCACTTTTACTATTTAAACTCTCCTCAAATAATATCATAACTTTTAAAACGCATTTTTATGACACACATTATTTCGCTATTCTAACCACACATTTTAACAATTATTTTCATATACTTATAACAAAAGTGAACAATCTTATATGCAGAACTATGTAAGTTTATGTTATAACAATGGTTACATCTATAGTTGAATTTAAAAAAATACGTATTTTGAAAGATTTCAGTACCTAAAATTTTGCTGGATAGGTCACTTTCTGACGTTATATATTGATTTTACTTCGGTACCTTTGAATATTCGCCGGTGGCATGAGATAACATTCTTATTACTTGCTAAACTTTATATTCTTCAGTTCGTAAATGTCTAAAATTACTTGTATTTGTACAAAACACTATTTCAAGAATACGGCGCCGTTAAAGTAGCTATTATAATCGTAACTACGTTCCAACGACTAATTGTGCTAGTTGGGTAAATTTTAGGGCTGGATTCAGATTCTAAGTACATAAATACTTTCAGACACAATTCAAAATTGAGTACCATACCACTCGAATCTGAAACATGTTATAATTAATTAACTAATTTTTTCAAAAAATTTTAAATGCGAAACCAAAATTTTTAAATGCAAATTTAAATAAATCGAAATAAGAAATATAAATAATTTTACCGGTATTATTAGATAAAATAGGTTTGTACTAAATGCATCAGAATACTTTACTCATTCTTAGCCTTGCAAAACGTAACGAGTAATGTCTTAACATTTAGAATTCTGATAATGTAATGAGACAAGTACACATTTATTTATACTAAATCAATCAGACTTTATTATTAGTATGTACCCTCATACCTACATTAAATATCAACTAAGGCTGCTATAAACATACAAATAATTAGTTGGATATCCATGACCTGGAAACTTTAATCATTCTTTGATGTTTCTTTTTTCTTAACGTCGGTAATGGGCATATCATTCTTCGCATATTCCTGTGCACTTGCTAACCAATTATAAATATTTTAGAGACATGAGCGATACTTTAACGTAAAATATGTCCAATGAACTTGATTAAATATTGGCGGTTTTAGATTTTCAAACTTTCACTTATCGCCATTTGTAAATATCAGCGTTAGTGTAGTTGGGCGTTTCGAAATACTGAATTCTGCTTATTTAGCTTGAGTAAATAATACCTAGTACTCATACCTGAAATAGATAATATATTTGGAATGTAATATTATCTTACAATAGCAAGATTGTAAAAGTAGATATAAGACTTCATTAGTGCGCAAAATTTCCTTTTATGGTATTTAAACTTTTCCTCTTTTTTCTTTCTTAAAACAAGTAATAATGTTTAATCTTTCCATAGTGTTTATTAACTTTTGTACCAAGAGTTTGAATCAACCCGATTTATTGCGGAGGTTGATTATCCTCAGCAAAATATTTGTGTTAAATGGGCTCTAGGAAAGTTACGCAGCTCATAGAAAAAAAATCGATTTATTACTGTAATCTTACTTTTTTTATTACAGTAGCTTTCGTAAATTTTATAAATCTAGAGAGTGACTCATGTCATAAACCTGTTCACAATTTATAGCAGTCGATACAAAGAAAAATACATGCAGCCCATGTATTTTCCTATAAAATTGTAAGTGACCCTTGTTTCTGAGCGCATATCCGATTATATAGCTTCTACTATAGCAAATACGCATGCGACAGACCGAAACGTTTGATTTCTATTGGTTGTGATGATTTGACGGATCCACCTGTTCCATCTCCAGCGCTATCATGGGCATGCGTTGAAAAATTTCAAGTATATCTTTCCGCTAATTTAATTATAAATGTAATTAATTTATTAGTGATTTTGTGTTCTTAAGAATGGGAAATAATTCAGGCTCTACAGCGTATTCTCAAAATTGTAAACAATTTAACAAGTCAAGAATATCGAATGACGACATGTATGAAGGGATTAGAGCGCGAGGTCAAAATATGAGTGTAAATGATGTTGAAATATGTAGCTCATTAAGAAGAATGTGCGTGAGTAGTGTATATGCATAGTGCAATAAATAGTGGCAAAGTAGTACAATTGTGAAACAGAAAATAGTGGAAACTCGCGGAAGGAAGATGGTGTTTTAAAAATGTAAATATCTGTAAATGTAAATATGCTATATCTCACAAGATGAAACTTTGCCTGGAATATATAGAAGGGTAGGTATTATTGCGAATTATGCGTAACACAAGAATTATGCTAAATAAATTCCCGTATAAAATGAAATCGAAAAGAGTATATTGATAGAAAAAGACGAAATAGTGATATGACGAAGAAACTATTTGAAATAAATATTAAAAGGTCGGAATGTGAATCAAAGAATATATTACACTTTGACTAACCATGGATAAATGAAGGTTCTACGGAAGGCGGTCCGATACGATATAATAAGTGTTAATGTGTGACCGTTATAGTGACAGTGCTAGTAACCACTAATGAATAGTATCAATTACCTATTTTCTATCATTTTCATCACGAAACTGTCATAGCAGATTGTCAAAAGCCCAAAACAAACTTATTAGCACCATCATATAATACAGCAGCAATAATATTTGTACTATTTACAAAATTTTTCAAAAGTTTAGATTTTTCCGTCATAAAGAAAACAAGTTGTGAAATTCGGGCAAATATACAATTATATAATTGATAATACAAGATACAAACTTTAAATTTAGAAATAACTCTAGCATGCTTATTATCTAATATCCCAAAATTGGCAAAAACTATTATCTCATTTTATCTACTAAAAACAATGGATGTTATATAGTACATTTATTTTTATTTTCTTTTATGTATATTTTTCATATCGGGGCGCCTTCAAATTTAGTCCGCCTATGAACTCTTGGTCTTCTCACGCCTCGCCCGTAGCGCCAGTCCACAAGCTAGAGCTGATTTCTACACTCTAGATTTTTGGCGGTTGGATATTGGTGAGGTAGATCAACGCATTCTAACCGCTAGAAGGAGTTTTTGAATGTAATACATTACTTTCATCTGTAACCAACAACTAAATGAAGAACTACCAATATTACCAATTTGATAAGGACAGAGTATACTCATGTATACAAAAAGAGACACAACGGCAGTGATCGTAACGGGATATATTTCGACAGCCATAAAAATGACAAGTATTTTACTCTGCACCTAGGTACTTAAAAGAAAGTTATACTTAATTATAATTTACCCAAATATTGTAGAATATTACCCAACGAATTTGTTCTTTTCAACGTGAATTTTAAAAATGTTGCTATTTATTGTTAGAAAACGCACACGCTAATGACCGCCGCATCCAACTACATACTATCTACGAACTCTCTTCGATGACGTTCGATCATACCGACAATTTGTATCCGTTGCTTTGTCCATGTAGATTCACAAACAAAGCCTGAAAAGCCTCCTTCTAGGTGTTAGAATTTGTTAAGGTAGATAGTTATCCTGAAATGGTAAAAATATTTTTTTATTATGCTTGATAACACTAACAAAAAAAAATCCAATGATTATACAGATTATCTTAGCGAAACTATCTTATTGGTAGATTTATTTTCTTCAGTGTAGCTATGAGATATAAGTACTTAATAACCATTGCACTTGATATAATTTTTACTGAAGAATATTATTATACGTATTATTTTATTTTGCACAGTTAGTCACCTTTTGCAATGTTAAGCAAATCTCAAACAGAAATAAATTTCATAGCAATATCCAGTGAAAACAAACAACTTACCTTTAACCTTCAAGTCCCATCAATTATTTAGAGTGCAGGTATTTATATAGTTTTAAAATATATTTAAAGTTTTATTTTATCTAAAATTTGCTTAAAAAAAAACTAAAACTACGCACTTAATTCAAAGTAGGAGTTGAAAGTAAAAAAATGAAAAATTTGAGAAAATGGTGACTTAATACTTATTATAATTAATATTTCTTATATTTTTTTCTAGAAATATCTAGATAACTTGCCATGTGTTTGAAACATCAAGCGTTACTATCTTCTTTATTTTCATTAATCACGAATAATTATTAAACTTAATTTTATGTTACAAATAACGGCTTTTATACCGGATGTATTAGTCTGCTCCGAATATTTACGTACCTATATTGTATAAAATGTCTTAATTTAACATAGGTATTATAATTGGGGCAATTAAGATACATAACACAAAAGTATAATGTTGTGAATTTATAATAAGAATATAATTAGCTACTGCAATAACTGAAACAATTTCAGCTCCAAAACTAGAATTGGTAGATTGGTAGATTGGTTAGTGTGTTTTTAATTATATTGTTATATAGACAAAAATAATAATTCATTATTGCTGAATGCAAGCTACAGCAAAAATTCCTTGCATATTCGTAACTAGTTCTACTAGTAGCTTATAGGTGCCTAAGTACCCGTCAATAAAAATGAAAATTGCAATAACTGAAACAATTTTAGCTCCAAAACTAGAATTGGTAGATTGGTAGATTGGTTAGTGTGTTTTTAATTATATTGTTATATAGGCAAAAATAATAATTCATTATTGCTGAATGCAAGCTACAGCAAAAATTCCTTGCATATTCGTAACTAGTTCTACTAGTAGCTATAGGTGCCTAAGTACCCGTCAATAAAAATGAAAATTGTATCTAGGTACGTATTGAATTACTATAGCTATCTATAAACAGTGGCAATATTAACGTTAATAAAAATCAAATAATGAAAGAAAACTCTATATGTGTTATAATAGGTATTACCTATATATTCTAAAAATACCTGCCTAAAGTATGTCTTAGACACAGAATATATTGTAATAGTTCTATTTCACTTAGTAATTGTAGCAGCAAATTGTGTAAATTAAATAAAAAATACCAGTAGCTAGGTATTATGTATTTTTACAGGGATAGTTATGGTAAACACATACCAACGCATGCGCCTACAACATTCCAATCCAGTAATGATCGGCTTGTCTATACAATCATATGCATTATAGATATTGTAGCTCAGCTGAAATTTATGTGATACAAGCATTTCAGTTTTAGTTATGCTGTAAAATAGTACATGAGAGGCTCTCTGAAGGTGATTTAAAAAAAAAAACATGCTTAAATGCAGATTTTGTGATGCTGCATTTATAACTTCCCGAATATGCAGCATACCTACATTAATATTATCGCAGACATTCTCAAAATATATTTAAATGTGTATCATGCTTTATGCAACTTTCTACATACTAAATATATAGGTATATTGATTTTTTACTTTCACTTACCTTTTTCATATATTAGTAGCTTTAATAATTTATAAATTAATAAGGCAATAATACTTCTAATTTATGCAGTAGTAGTTAGTAGTATGTAAGAAGACGAACTCAACAATAAGTCAACCGTAAAATGAAATTAGTTTTCTTCTTATTCCAATTGGTAAAATACCTCCGCCTATAACTAGTTTGCATTGGTATCTAATGCACTGATATTAATACAATGATACCTAGATTATTGGTGATTTACATGAGCGAAGTTTGTTCATCAAATCTGGGGGGAACTAAAGCCCCGGGTGGACTGTGTTTAAATTTCGGTTCTGAAATGTGTGTGAGTTGTTTACGAATATTTTTGTGGGGTGCTCATTTGATTTCTGGGGGGGCTAAGCCCCCCAAGCCCTCTCCCTAACTTCGGCCCTGGTGATTTATTGTCAAGTTCGTCTTCTCGTCCATCGACCATACTTTACATGACTTGCTGCATACTATGTCAATATTTCAGAAAATTAAAAAAAAATCTTCTAGATTTATTTTTCTTAAAGCTCCTTAAACATTTTTGTAGACTCATGTTTATATAAATTAGTAATAAATATGTATAAGTATAGTTTTTACATGCAATAAATGAATAATTGCATTCTAATTTTACAAAGAGTATACATAATTTCCATGGTAAAAATACATAGGTATAATTTTTATATGTATTATCTGTTTAATTATATTGAAGTTTTATAGAACATTATAGTTGACTTCCAAAATTGTAGAGAGTGACTAATCGCTAGCTTGTAGACAAGTACGACGAGCGAAGCTTGCGAGGAGCAACATTTCAAAGGCGTACTAAATTTGAAGACGATCACACATAAAAAATATACAAAAATGATAAAAATAATTGCGTTACATAATATCCATTATTTTTAGAGTAGAAACAGTGATATAATAATTTTTACCAATTCCGAGGCGTTTGATAATAAAAATAATAAGAATTATTTCATAATTTAAAGTTTATATCTTGTATTATCAATTACCCAAGGTTGAAAATAATAGAAAGTGATTAATTCACAACACAGAGATGAGTACGGAAGATACGGGTGGTATGATTACCTAAGCGTGCCACTTGAGAAGAGTTAAAGCACACAAAATTATCAAAAATAAGTTCACGTCGGTTGAACCTAGCACATTAACAATTTACTTTAAATGTGCCCCCTGTGTCATCCTCTCTACAAATTAGAATGCCGTCCTTATGGACGGGGATTGCCCACTACAACCCACTTACACCTACCTGATGCGCACTCCGCAGATATCGCACTTAAGCCTTGTCCTCATGGACGCGAAATTTACGGATTTTTGCACGAATTTTGCAACTTCTGTTTTAATTATTTATGGCGGGAAAATCTCAACTTTTGACAATTGCAATTTGCGAATCTGTCAAACACTACAAATATTATTGGCCGTTTCATTATTATCTGGTGTTTTGGTAAATTTGTTTTGATTTATTATGGCAGTTTCATGATAAAAATGTTAGAAAATGTTATAGGTATTTGATAAAACTTGTTACAAATAAAGGGTTTTCCACCGTTAAATAAATCGGGTAAATATTTGCGAATTCCGCATTCATAAGGACAAAAGGCTTTAGAATACATACACACTATTTACTATTAGTTAATAGCACTGTCACTATAACGGTCACACATTAACACTTATTATATCATATCGTACCGCTTTCCGTATGACATTCATACATCCATGTTTCGTCAAAATTTAATATATTCTTCGATCCAGATTCTTAATTTTTAATATTTATATTAAATAGTTTCTTCGCCATATCACTATTTCGTCTTTTCTATCAGTATACTCGTTTCGATTTCATTTATACGGACTAAGTTGCATCTTGTAAGATATAGCAATAGAATTTTATTTGTTGAAAACTCATTTTAAAAATACAATCTTCCTCGATTCCGCGATTTTCCATCACTTTCCGTTTCACAGTTGTACTTCTTTATCACTTTTTTATTTGCACACATATGCTATTCACGTACAATTTTGTTAATGACACAATATTTCAACATCACTTACACTATTTTGACCATCATCCGATATTCGTCACTTGTTAAATTACGACGATTTTGAAATACGTTCTAGATCTTGAATTATTCTCAATTCTTAAGAATACAAAATCACTAATAAAATTAATTACATTCATAATTAAATTAGCGAAAAGATATATCCGAAATTTTGCCCGCCCATGATAGCGGTGGAAATGAAACAGTTGGATCCAACAATTCGTCGCAGCCAATTAAAAGCTGCAGCGCATGCGTACTTACTGCAGCAGAAGCTGTATAATCGGGTGTGCTCTCAGAGATATGCGGCACACGATTTTGTAAAAAAAATATACGGGCTGCATGTATATTTCTTTATGTTGATTGCTATTGTGAGCAAGTTTATAACATGAGTCACTCTATAATTTTGAGAGTCAACTATAGTAACTTTATAAATCGTAAGTAAAAAAACCCTTTACAATTCATATAACTAGATATCCACCTTAAAAATATGTAGTTGTTTTTGTAAAAGATAGTTTAATTTATTGAACATAATTGCGCGTTGATAATAGGCACCTACCTAGCTACAGATATTTGTTTTATTTATTTATTTGGTAGGTACCTATATTTTACGACACAATTTAAAAAATGTACCTATATTAAATCCAGCGTTGTTTTTATTAAGGGCGTCGTCGTATTCTTGAAATAGTGTTTTCTACAATACAAATAGTTTTAGCCATTTAAGAACTAAGTAATAGAGTTCGGCATATAACAACAATGTTATGCCATCTGCGAATATTCAGAGACCGAAGTAAAATGAACATATAGCGACAGAAAGCGGTCTAATCAACAAATTTTTGGGTATAAATATAAAAATCTTTCAAAATACGTATATTGTATTTTAAATTTAACTGTAGATGGAAATATTGTTAGATATAACATAAACTTATATAGTGAAAATAATTATTAAAATGTGGGGTTAGAATAGCAAGATAACGGGTGTCTTATAAATGCATTTTAAATGGTATTACATTATGCAGAATTTAAATAGTAAAAGTGGATAAACAAACGTATGTGAAAATTATTATTAAAACTTGGGGTTAGAACAGCAAAATAATGTGTGTCTTGCATTAAAGTTTATATATTATTTAAGCACAATTTAAATAGTAAAAGTAGATAAACAAAACATCTATAATTTTATTTTTGATATTACTTTTGCTTTACTTGTTTCATTTTCCGAGATTTTTGTACCTAAAAAATACCACAAATTTGATAATTTTACGGCGACAAATATGGCGAATTTAACCAAAAAATTATCACACTGATTATATAGGTAGGTATAAAAAATAAGTATTATTTTATCTGCTTCAATAACAACTCATGATCTATATAACTATTTCATATTTATTCTGTATAGTTTAACTATACCAATGTTACTTTTAAATAAGTTCCTATGATACTTACCCAGAAATTTGGATTATCAGGAACTTTATGGCCCTTAAGTATCTTACATCGGGCGCTCATTTACATGAATAATTTATGAGTGTAGTTTCAAAAGTCGCACTCGGATCGTGGATACTTGGAAATTCAAAATGTCGTACAAATATTATGCCCGGCTACATCACAAGGCATTGTCTTTCATATTCTTCTATTTACAGCTCATTAAAAGGCAGTTGGCTGCAATTTGAATTCCGTGTCATGCCTTCATTGTTTTCGGTGAATGGACCTACCGTATATAAGTAATAAATTAAAAACAAACGCTGTATTTTACAAATTTAAACAAAGACTATTATGAACGGCAGATAAAGTCGTTACAAAACATCCGTGAATCTCAGGTATTGTTTCAAAATTTAATTTTACTCGGAAGATATCTTACGAAGAAGATTCGGTAATAATGATTCTTGCTGTTGCCAAAATGTATGCACGAAGCGTTTATATGGGTGGGAATTATTGTCTGCAATTTAAATTTTGTTGTGTATTTCCGGTTGCGATAACACTTTTTGAGAAAAACATTAATTATCACATAAAAGCTTTAAATACGCATTTTTATTACCGAAAATGATTTGCAACTATATGGTTATGGTCCAAAAAATGCTAAAGCCATATTAAAAAACGTCATTACTTCTGTTTTAAAATTATTCCAGAAGTATCATACAATATTAGTTTATACGAAAAGTAATAATTAATTCAATCTCGCATATTATGGAAGTAGGTATAGAGTAAAACATCAAATACTTGAAAAATAATAGATATACGTACCTACCTAGCTACATACCTAGTGTTTAATTTTGGTTAAGTTCATTGTAAGATTTTAATACAGGTACTTGGTATACTATCACGTTTTTCTTTTCCTTTGTCGTTAAAAATTAACCACAGAAGACTTCTATGAATATTAAATAAACATAGATAATAGCAAACTCCTAAACCGATAAGAACTGTCATTGAGGTAGAAGGAAACTAGTTTGTACGTATTTACTCAAAACATTTAATTGTCGGTGATTTATTAAAAGATCCAAAACCTTCAAATTTGAATTTGATGAAGCTTTTTTAGGTGTCTCTTAGCAGGATATACCTAACTAACAAAATTTTGTGATTACCTAATTTGCATTAGACACGTTATATCTACTAGCAGCATGTTCAGTCATTTGTTCAATATTTATTACCCACTTAGTAATTAAGGTGGCGTTGAGATCAGTTTCTTTAACAATTTGCATATATCTGAGTACTTTTATTTTGTAGTTATATTAACGAAGTGGAAATTTGCATACAATAAGTTTTGATATCTAAGTATAGGTAGGTAACACGGTTACGTAAAGTTTGATAGAAAGTTTTCTACAACTCAATGGATAGATCTAGTCATATGATGTTACAATTCTTACATTTTTTAATGTAGGTGGAATACTTTCAAAGTATAAGATGTTTTTTCTACCGTCAAACAGAAAGTAGATAATAAGGTCTTATTGATTAGGAAGGTATTTAGTAGAGATGCAATGAATACTTATTTAGCCGAATACCAGATACGAGATTTTTATTTGAAAAGTGCTGGTCTCTATCGTAAGAGAAACCCTTATAATTGGTGGCTTGCAAACACAAAACAACACTGATAAAAACTAGTCTGTAATTTCACATAATTTTATGCAGGCAATTTGTGATCAGCGTAGTTATGTAAAATTACAAATTTTATAAATGAAATAAGTACACTGTAATATTACAGAATTAAACGTGCATAAAGTTCCACAGGTATTATGTTATGTGATTTTACAAATATTATGATAAATTCCATCGTAAATTTCCGTCACAATTGTTTTATACATTGTAATTTTTAGCTTGGAATTGTAAAATATAGATACCTATGTAATTTTACTGAGTAGATAATTTATATTTTTTCATCAATCAATTCAAACATTTTCGTTTTGTTTAAGCTGAATGTATTTTATTTTTGTAGTCATATGGACAGTGTGTTGACAGATGAAGTTGAAAATAGGGAAAAGATTTTACTTTTAATATCATGGAAAAAACTGCTTGTTAATATGTACAATTATTGTACATGTTTAAGATTGTTAATATAATATGCAGGATACCTGTTACTAACAAAGTATTAGAAATACAGTAGATTTTATTATTAGATTTCAATAATAAATACGCTACGCGAGTCATATTTTTATTTTTAAATATTTAAGAAGGCCTTATCACGAGCAGAAATAACTTTTGTGTAGGAACATTTTTTTAGAGGATTTTGTTCTATGCTCTAATAGTATATTATGCAACAATCATGTAATGATGGTTATTAATACATGAGCATTAATCGGGATACGAAACGAGCCGAAGGCGAGTTTCGTATGGTTTGTGCGAGTGTATTAATAACCATTGCATGAGAGTTGCATACGCTATTTTTTCTACACCCGATAAATAATCAAAAACCACAAATTTTATATTTTTATTGAACACAATAGATAACAGTAATTATTCGTATGACTGCATTTTCTGCTTTCCCCGATATGTGTGGAGGAGTCGATGGTAATTCTTCTATATCGCTGATATCAGATATTTTGATAAATTATCGAAGTTTAGCTAGGTATCTACGAAAATTTAATACGTACTGATTTTGACATCTAAAATAATTACATAGGATAAACGTCAAATGCACAGCATGCTTGATTGAAAAATTATGGGTTTCTATTGATTAAAAATCTGTATCGTAATGGGTATCATTATGAAACGAATTATGGGTATATAAGTGCATTGTTATAATACGGGTGTAGAAAAATGAGAATTATCCATCGTTCTCTGTAAATGTGTATTGTTTACCCATGATCTAAAAATGTAGGGTAATGTAGATATTTCATTCGCATTAGGAAATATGTTGAATATTTTCGGTGAAAATAATTATTCTTGAAACGTCAGTATATATTCCTTGGTTTTTGCGTAACGTACAACTAATGTTAATATATATTGTAAGCAATTTTACTGTCATAAAGATAAATATGTTGTTTGAAATAAATGTTATATGGTTTAGAGACCCATGTAATGGTGTAGTTTTGATGCAAACATCTAAACAACATACTTACCGTTTCAGTTTCCATGACGTTTATGAATTGTATAATATTTAAATTGACACGCAAGCACACGTAACAAAATATAATCTTATACTTACTGTTTTATGAATATCCCACAAAAATCTCCTTATTAATGAACCGTAGGTATATGTTTGTCTCCTATACATTAACAACACAACTAAAATGTATTAGGTTAGAGTTTAGGTTGATGTAGGTACCTTTGCGATGTGCAACAGAAACACATGAAAACTTCTGTAAAATTTCATAATAAATTTAGTAAAAGTAAATAGTTCCATTGTAGTACATTCTATTACCACACTTTTTCTGAAATGTCATAATTTTATTACCTAACAACACATACATTTGATTATTCCTTAATAAGTAGGTACCTATAGTGTAAATTAAAATTTTCCGCCTATTTTTATCAGTGAATATTCAAACATTCAAGTTTATTAAAATTTATCTTTCGTCTCCTTACAGTAGTGTCTATTGTGAGACATTATTTTCGGAAGCTGGTATAGTCTACGAAGAAAAACGGAATCATCTGCTACCATCAATTGTAGAAAAACAGGTTTTTATTCACCACAATTTGCCTCCGATTCATTTTAAATATTAAATATCCGTAATGTAATACTCTCATGTCATTACTAGGTATTCGGTATTCGGCCGAGCATAATAAAGTATATTCGGTCGAATACTGAATATTACAAAAATAGCCGAATGCTGAATAGTGACCGAATATTCATGCATCTTTAGTATTTAGTATTTACATATTAATTTCGGGTGCCACCGGCCACCGTGATTTGATAATTATTGTTCTTAGCATCCGCTACTCATGTTATCAATTTCATGAAAAGGAACTTTCTTTCTGATGAAATGAATAATTAAAGGAATCAGATCATGATGGCAGTTAGTAGATATATAAAAAAATGTACAACCTAGCAAAAGCAACTTCTATAATAAATTTTATTAAAATAAGAAAAAACTTGAATGAAAGATCACAAAGTCAAATCTTGAAAATATCCATTTGAAAAAGAAATTAGAGAATATCTTTTGAACCACTATTGGCTTGATTACAACACTGTTATAATCCTGATTGCTCCAATAGCTTGGTTACAATTTCAATATTATGGTATCAGTCACAGTCACCAGTTAAATTCCGCATTGACATTTACACTAATTTATGAGTTAATTATGATAAAAATGCGGAATTAGATTACTAAACAGTAGCATGAGTCAGTGTAATGCATATAATTTATATGCTCCTTAATTGCTATTTTAAATCTAGGTAGTATGTATATTTTATTGCCATTTTAATTTAACTAGAGGTATTTATGTCCAAATGATAGTACTTGTACCAATAGTATAAAACAAATTTTGTGAATATTTTCCCTTCATTACTCAATGTTTTGTAGTTCTTTATCTGATATGACTACTTCTAGTGGATCCACTTTATACCGAAATTTGAATCTATGCGTGATTTTGAATTAGAAAAGATATTTCTTTTGCTTCTAAATATCAATGAAAGTAATTATAACACTGACTCTTAAACAAACCATGGTTTGATGCAATTTTCTTCTTCAACTGACAATGAGCTTAATTATGAATAATATATTCGTGAAAAGTGACTCCACGCAAGACCGATTGAAGTGGAAAAAGGGCAGATTCAGGATTGCGCCGCTTTATCAAATCGGTCTGAGTTTATGCCTTGTCCATTTAATAAACATATCTAAAGTATATGCCCTCGTATCTTGAGCACTGTAAAGACACGTGTGACAATAAGAGCCAAACGGCACGAGGTGCAAAGTGGGTTTCCATGTAAAAAGCGGAGCATCATTCGTCCGAATCAGAATACAAATGATGTGAGCGATTCATTCCGACAAACACCTTGTATCCAATAAATTCAGTTAGCGTTTTTGTTGCATTGAAGTGGGATTTGTCCGGATCTGTGGAGCCCCATAAACAAGATAGTCACGCGTGTTTCCCCTCACTTTACACATTTGGGAGGCCCAAAACGCCTAAAGGAGGTCCTGGAAGTGGTGGGGCACCAATTCTTCTCTTTGTTTGGGCTCAGGCTCCGGCTTTTCCGTGTAGTTAGTGGTTGTAACGTTCAGAAACGCCCAGAAGTACGGGCGAAGGGGGCGATTCGTTTCCGTCGCATTCACGACTGGTTCTCAGCCCCAGTCGCTATCAGATCGCCTCGGTGCACAACTCGCTTAGTGTTTATTGTTTATGTTGATGTTGCGACGAGAATTGTTTTCATCACTCCCAAAGACATGAAGTTTGTGTTGTGCTTATGAATGGATTAAACGTGTGCTGTGAGTGATTTGTGTTCATTATCATTTCTGTTTTCGGACTATTTGGACGTAACTGCACCATGGCTGCCTATGCTCAATTCGGCTACTCTTATCCGACGGCATCTCAGGTATTTAATTTGCAAGCTATTCCAAGCGCGACATCACATTTTCAAATATTTGTGAAACTGCTTTCTAACGTCTCTACCTATATATATCATTCATATCATACCCATTGATAATGTTAGAGGAAAAAACAAAATTCCATGACCACTTGAACTAGATTCAATCAGTGTCAACTTCATCACTGAATATAGATGGAATGATAGGAATAAAGAAACATTAATCACGATTATTTTCTCATTACGATTTGTAATTGCAGATAACAATCAATTAATGCTCCCGAAAGTCAGACTTTGATTTGGGTATATAACCTACTCGACAATGCTTTCTTGAAAGATTGCACTTTCAACTTGCGCCCGTCGCTAACGAGTGGGGTTGAGCTACACATATACTATTCAGCAATTATCACTAACAATAAACACATTGTGATGAGAATAAATTTCATTCGCGTCACATAAAATCAATAAACATTGTTCTATGCGCAATTGCCGCATTAAATGAATTTAAATTAAATCTATTTATTAGACCGTGCTTCCTCTGTGTGCTTAAGATATCCAGTATTATATCCGGGCGTTTACATATAACTGGAATTAATAATAATTATGTGATTTATGAAAACTAGCAACAGTTGTGTGTTCATATTTATAAGAACCAAATGGCTGTTCCAGTAGTTGATTGGTTAAAAATTATTAGACTTCCGATATTCATGGAAAAGAATTTGTTTTAGGAAAATCGTTTATTCAATTTAGTAAATGAAGCTTGAAAGAAAGAAATTTGTACAGTTTTTTCCTATTTCTTTAAATTTTAATGATTGGTAGGCAGAAACTGAACTAAGTACTGAAGAAGAAAGGAAAATATTATTAAATTTAATGACGAAAGTAGATACAGTAAAAAAACAACTTAGATACAGGTTTCAACTAGGTATGAAGGTACTTACCTAGACCGATTAGTAGATACTTTTATCAATATTTTGGAAAATTTGTGGTTATTGGTTTCTATAATTCGGAGAAAATGAATAATTCAATCATTTATGCTTCGTATTTTCAATTTTGAGTATAATAAGCATGCGCTTACCTGTACAGATAAGGCTTTATTGGGTATCTAAAACGGCGTAAAATTCCGAGGCAGCGATAAAAATATGTTTATTTTCTTTTATAAAGCTGAACAATTATCGGAAAAGTATGTACGACAAAAGCAGACATTCCTCGCATTTACCAGGATCTTTTCCTAATACAGCTCATCCATGTTAGCGCTGAATAGCAGAATGGGATTCGTAGAATTATCGCAGCAGTCGGTATAGTAATTAGCGATTGGTATTGAACTCACGTGCGTATAAGAGTTGAATAAACACGCCGAGGGCCGCAAACATTTGCCCAGCACTTCTGATCCTGCCAATAATATCCATCAATCTGGTCTTTCTGTGCCAGCCGACGCGAAGTTGCAGCGGACAGTGATTTTATTTTTGATTACCTATCGATTTCCTTCTAAAGGACATAGGTACGCCAAAAGTGCCTTATTAAAATATGAATTGGTTTTTCCAACAGGTATGGGACTTTATTAATGAAAATAGTGACAAAAAATCTGATATCGCGGTTTTTGTATTTTTATGTAAAAAAGATAAAAATGTTGGTATCAAGTACCATTTCATTAAAACAATATTGCATAAAGTAAGTACCTATACCTACGTACATATATCCTATATATTTTTGTGCTGTGTGGATTATATTGTTTAATTCCATCAAATAGGTATAAGTAGGTACTTGCCTACTTCTATGACAAGCAAGCGCCTACCAATCAAATATGGGATAAACAAAATTAAACGTCATTAGTTAAATAATTTCTTAATATTAATACAACTCACTATATTTTATTTATTAGATGCTAATAAAATATTTTATACTTTAATTAAAACATATAAATTGAAATTTGAATAAAAATATGCACATACCGAATAAGTATAAATGTTATTAACCTAGTGGATAGCAGCTTTTGAGATGAAATTGGATGATGTTGCAGTTTTCTATCTATCGTTGACAATACGTTACTTACAATGAGAAATGGTACAGTGAAAATAGATTACCACTTTATCTACTTAATATTTCATGTCTTTTATTTGCAATCTCATTTGTTGCTTTGAATTAATATAAAAATTAGACGTGAATAATTTTCCCATAATTTTTTTTATACCTACAATTATTTTTAATAATATTGACTGCCCATTCATGTTTAACTATGTTCAATCTAGGTACCTAGGTTCCACGGGAAAATTCTCAACAAATATCTAATCTGTAGGTACCTAACGCCAGCAAATTTGCCTCGAAAATTGCTATAAAATGAATTATCTTATATTTTTTATGTAGTTATGTACGTATAGAATCTAAAAACTGAATATTTCCATTTGCAATCATATATTTATCCTACCTAGTTTAAATAGTTTATAGTAACAATATTTTTTGTTTCATTCATTAGATAGGTATTGTTTTCCGTAGTTAGGTAGGTATATAGAATATACTTACTTGCTGCAAACTTGAAAAATAGTAGGTAGGTAGGTACTTAACCTGTATTACAAATATAAAATATGATTATAAGAATAAATAAAATAATTAAAAAATTGATATTGATATGTAGGTAGTGTGAACATTTCGTACCTGGGTAGGTATGCTATTATAGGTTAAGTAATAATTCGCATATTTGCGAATAATTGCAACAGAAAATATTCTAAAACACGGTACATAGAATATTATTTTTTATTTATTACTCATTACCTACTTACCTATAAATTTTTCTGATGAAGTTTAGAACTGGAAATTTAACGTTGACTAGTTACGTAGGTACTAGGTGTACAACCAACTTTGTTAACTGTTTAAAAATGTTCGTCTGCCATTCGAACTTTTCCTACAGTTAAATACGTCTGTATCTCAGCCATTTAGATAATTTTGTCCTTAACATTTCCCATAACTTGCATATACCGTGTTATCAAAGACCATTAAAGATTTGTCTAATAAAATCTGTACATAATTTGTTCATATTAAAAAACCTGGACAGCCATACATTTTCAGTAATTTATATTTTGTATAAATAAGTAATAATTATCTCTTCAGACTCCGTACAAGCTTTTAGTATACCTACAGCAGACAATCCTGAGCCTTATGAGATGCATCATAATAATTTATTCGAAATAGGTATAGGTATTAAACTAGTCATAAATTCATAATTTATAGCCAGATCAAATAATAAATCGATTGCTGCAAGCTAATGACAATAATTAACAATTCTTTCCGATAATTATGGAAATAGATAGCTAAATATCTAGGTAGTGATAATCGACGGTATAAGTTGCCATGCCATGGCATATTTTAATAAGCATAATATTTTTATAATCGATAAATGATTTTTATGCTAGTTGAGTGCTATTCCAACACGACCAGTAAATTTTATTTGTCGAAAATCCAACGAACAGATGTTACAACTATAGATTTTATCATTCATTATATGTAATGTGACATAAAGTGATGGAGTATCTTGCTCAAATGGGATATTGATGTACACCCTCTTCTGAATTTGTTTTCTGAACAAACACTGGAAGAGGCGTCAGAATGTATACTTAATGGAGTGATTTTGAATTATTATTATGGTGGATAATTGGTTGATAAATCCGTAGCTGTTTGCCTCGTGTTTATTTTGCCGTCATTATTAAAAAATAGAGAATTAATAAATGCACCAATGTGTGCGTGATGAACTGTCTGCTAAAATACCTACTAAACTGACTTAGAATTAAAATATACCTAATTAAACGATAGAGCGGTACCAATAGGTAGCATTTCTTCTACCTATAACTGGTAGAGGCTGATTTCAATGACTTTTTGCTAAAATAGGTACCCAGTAAAAAATTTGAACTCGATAATTATGATAATATGAGGAATGTTACTGTAATTATCGACATATGATTTTCAACACTTTAACTTATAAAATCACAACTATGTTTCTCATATGTATCAATAAAATTAAATATCACTCAGTTTACTGTGAACTTAACTTGTCAAATTATTGAGTCATGTCGAGTTTAAATTTTTTACATGATAGAGGTATGTATGTTTTTAATATTTCTTTAAAAGGTACTGAAATCATAATATATTTAATTATGTTGACCTTGTTGTTTGTTATTTTAATAACTTTGCAGAAAGCATACAAACTAAAATATATGATCTCATATATGATCCTTATACCCATAAAATGAGAACAATCACAATTGATACGCAAAACTAAGGAAAATAAAATGCAAATAAATATTTCTTAAATGAAATCAATGTATTTTTTACTTCGCTTGTACCTAATTGTTTTCACGACAATACATAATTTAATGATAAATGTGAGATAAGTACCTATATGATAATTCTGGCTACCTAATAGGTACCTATGTGTTTATTATTTGATAGATTATTCTTGTCATTTTCGGGAATACACTTACTGTAAAAAATATGTAGTTGGGTATACCTATACCTATACCTTTAAAGTAATGCAAATAACATTTTTACAATTTCCTTTGCATAGATAGAGACATGCAGCATGTGTAAAGAGCCCTGTTTTTATCACACAACTGTATATCGAGGACTACATTATTAACTCCTTCCTAACCTCAAATTTAAGACCTACCTGATTTAAATTACTAGAATAACGGAAAGTCAATCAGTTGCAATCAATAAACACGTAGATAACTCGGGCAACAATTTATATAAAAAGAAAATATATTTTAAATCACCTTTACAATATACCTATATAATTAATTTTGTAACATTTGTTGAAACTGGGTACCTAGGTAGGTATAAATAACATCAACCTAACAGCAAGACATATCGATGCGCTTTATGTCATTAACGATTAAACAAATGGAAATTATAAAATACTTTAAAATTTAGTTTATTTCTTCTTTTGCGATTAAAATTTTTTAATTTAGTAACTAAAGAATCCAAAATAATCAGATCATCATCAGATATGAAGACATTTGGCATGAAAATATGGACGTAATGACTAAATTTTCATCTCTTCTCGTTTTTAACAGCTTTTACTTTTTACGAGTTTCGACGCGAGAAAACTGCGCCGATAAGCGCAAGCAAGGAATTTGCTTCCACTGTGTTTCTATCCTAAGGTTTGTAATACTGGTAATTTATAGACCCATTCTTAATCTACCAATTTAATTTTGTTAAATTTAGCAAATGTAAATTGTTTTGCACTATTGCATAAAATATTTATGAATGAATGCGAAAAGGCTATAATTTTGTACTGAGAAGTAGTAAGCTAGTTGCGCTAAGGAAGTAAGTAGTACACAAACAGGAAAGTCGAAGCGTAAAAAATGTTTTTAAAATTATGTTCTCAATAAATTACATTATCAATAAAGTAACTGACATATTCGATATACCTACATTTTCAATGAGACATAGGTACTTATCTAAGAATTTCTTTCACTGAATTGCTTGTAATATCTACCTATATTATAGCCATATCTTTTAATACATAAATCTTTACATACGAGTTGTCCCCAAAATAAATTTCCTAATTAAATTAAATATGATTAACGATTAATCTTGCCGATATATTTGGCTAATTATGCTGGAATCTCAAATAAAATTATACACTTATAAACACATTAAACATACTTTAAATCTGCTTGTATATCATAAGACATTCAATAAATACATTAAATTTATAAATGGTCAATTTTTAATAGACTAATGAGTTGTCTGACTAGTTTAATTGCCTGTGGAACTAATTAGTATGGGTGTGTATAAAACCAACGAATTAGTGTGCCTGTTTTTTTTGGAACTTTCTGGTATGGGTACGGACACACAAAGTTATAATGACGACATATACCTATTTTATGATTTATGATGACTATTTTTATCAACTGTGTACCCGAAATGTCAGTGCAAGAATCTGAGTAAGTGTAAAATCTGTTAGTACAATCAGTTTAGCGTTTAAGTTGCTAGAAGAATTTATCAATATCAATCAGCAGAATCAGCAGATAATTCAGAAATTCAGTCATTTTCCTAGAAAAGTCCATGGTTTTCAGATGAATTTCATTGCTTAGTTTTGTGGCTTAGTGTATCCATCTGACTATTGAAATAGTCGGTTCTCCTACCTTTTTTTATCTGACAAAAGTATACCTACCTTGTACCAGTTGTAAGTCGTTAGGAGTAACTGTTTTTGATCTCCAAAATGTATGCAAATATTTGGATTTTTTAAAAAGTTTTTTACAAATATTGAAAATAAAATTTTATCTTTAACACCCTATATCAACTTTTGACTAAGATAAGTTTGAATACGTCGCATAATTTTGTCGTCAGGGAGAATAGAATTATACAAATCAAATCATCATTATATGTGGATCATCTTATAAAATAAACTTCATTTGTCTATAACAAAATATAATTGGTGTGAAAGCATTTTCTAAGGCAGTAAAGGAATGAATTGTAACTGATGTTTATATTTGTATTTTTATAGTTTTGTTTTAACAATTTGTATGTCAGTGTGTCATGTTCTTTTTGACTTGTTTATATGATCTTTTGTATTAATAAATACTTACTTACTCTATGTTGCATTTATTTCGGAACACCCTGTATACCCCGTATATTCCGATAAATAGAAAATGTGTTTATTTATTTTGGTAATTTGTTGCAGCTTCTAGTGTCCGGCCAGCCCACCACCAATTCGGGTTCGTCGCCGGTGTCGGGTGGGGGCTCCCTGAGTCCAGGGGGCTCCGCCGGCGGACCCGGCGCCCTGTCTCCGGGGGGCACCTCGAGCACCGGCCCAACGCAGTGCTGCGAATCCGGACGGCCCCTCGTCACCGACCCTGTCACGGGTCAGAGTGTCTGTTCCTGCCAGTACGATTCCGCCAGGTTGGCAGCCCTGCAATACCGAAATGCCAGCGTTGGCGTGTACGGAACCCCCTACCCCTCGACCGACCAAAATCCATACCCCAGTATAGGCGTCGAAAGTTCGGCCTTTTATTCGCCCTTGGTGAGTATCGCGCTCATATTTCAGCTCAGTTTGTTTAAACTTGTAGTGTTTGGCTTTTATACTTGTATGGTACTTAATGGATTATGTCCTGTCCACTTTAAAGGCTTTTTGGTGCCCGCAGACGGAATATTGATTTGTTTTTTTTTCGACTCCTTTGTTCTAGACCGACGTGGATATCGCGACGTGTCCGTCTGTTATTTTAACATAATTAAATATTTTCCAACGCGACGATTTATTTCCCTCTATCTTGCCGAGAATATGAACTTATAAAGATGGCCGTTGAAATTTTATCTTTTGTTTGTGCCCGATAACGTGTCATAATTATTAAGGTCGTATCGAGTGCATAAAGCACAATGGTCGTAAAATATAAAATAGTCTACACAGCAGGGCAATTTTTATTCTGATTTATTGCTAAATTAAAATGCACTTAATCATTGGATTTTTAATTACCTAATTATTTTAATTAAGTATAAATGCATTTCTTGCGGCATTGAAAGTTGCGTTAACTTTAATTAAATTAAAAATATCCTGATTTAATCACACAGTTTCTTCTGCAAATTAACATCTGTTTACATTGTTAAGAAGTCAATTAAACTAATTAGGACCAAACCGAATAAATTTATTAATAGCATATTCCCTATTGCCTGGTAAAAATACCAACTGCTGTCCGTGTCGAATAAAAGTACGCAACAATAGAGTTATGGCGCATGGTTCATTGTTTCAGATATTAAATAAAACATCCAATAATAGTTTAATGGCGTAGTAAACGTAAATGCGGTGTAAATGATTGTTTAATAAGTCTAGTAGAACACAGAAGGTCTTGGGTGGCCGATAGCCAGATGTAATTACTCTTGGCCACTTATTACCACTTTGCTGATTACCACTGATTACCAGCTCACGGATAATGCTATCATCCAGTCGATAAAATGAGACAAAGAGTGGAGTTTACGATTAACAGCCAACCGGGTGTCTTTATTTTATATCGAGACCATAGGAGGGACCTTTTATTATCCATTATGTGGCTGTTTCCGCATTTAATTTAGTTTTTGTGGCTACTCATTCCAGCTCGATAGTCAAGATTAACCCGAAACATAAAATGGCCGCCTGAATGGGATTAAGTGTTGTTTTTTAGAGAAATATTGGCGTTATAACTGAAACTAAATACAGGCTTTAGTACGCAGAGTGGTAATATTATTAATACTTAAAACAATGTAAAATTATAGCTGTGTACATTATTATTATTATTTTGCTTTTGATATTTGATTTTTTTTATTTTCATATTCCTATTTATTTTCACAGTTCCTTAAATTTTAATTTTGCATATCATTTTCAATAATTATATGATTCTATATCTATACTATGTTGATACCAGAAAAATATTGAATAACTGGAGAAGTCAATTATAGTAGCAATCTGTTAACAAGAGCAATCTTTTGCAGTTTTTCCAACATATGGAGAATTTTGCATAACCTTAAATATAAATATTTCAAAACAGATAGGTATGGGCTGGAATATATTGTTAAATAAATATACCCAGAAAAAAGAGAGAAAGCGTGTTTCATATTACCACTTGTTGTTAAACATAACAAGAGCAATAATTTGTAGAAGAACACTTGATAAGAACGAAATGCATACGCACTGCGTCTGTCTGTAGATATAAGTAGTTGTTGGCTGTTGATCATTATGATCCATCATTATAGAATTCTCCGTCCACTTTTATCCTTCTGAGATGCAACAGATTTGACGGTGACTTTACATAGCTTAAAGCTTATAGTGGCATAATACAACTTGTACCAAATCAATATTAGGTACTCATGTTTCCTGAAACTGCATTGTCTAGTATCGGATCTTACTGAAGTTGTATTGATTTGCGAATTGAGTCCAGTCCAAGATGTTTTGTCACCATGTTACGCCTTATCCTTGATCTATTCCAGCATATAGAACTATCTGCATATAAGATTTCTCTAATTCCATTAGAATATCTGCTGTCTAAATACCCTGAGACCCAAGCCATCGTTTTGACTTCCTAGCCTCACCAGAAAATTTAAAACCTACTCTAGTCTACCTGGCATGAGTTGATTGGTTGAACAATTTCCGGTTTCCTGGTTACCAGTCTGAAACTGAAGCTTATGGTTATCGATATTCATATTCGATGTGGGCACTGATCCATGATGCATGGTTTGAAGTCGCTAGCCTATGACATTACGGCCCTAAATCATTTCTAAAACTCCAGGTAGTTCTAGGTCTTCGTTTCGGTTGAGATTTCTATTTTTCTGGAGTTGTTTGGTCCTCTCTAGAATCTTAGCCAGAATCTTCTCTCAGTTACTAGAATCTTGGTTTTGCCCAGGTTTATCGCATCCATCCTATGCTCCATAGCTACTGACTTCTCACTGCTGTTATTCCTCAGGTGGATTCTTCAGGGTGTTGTAGACGGTATTATGACGGTATAACTAGCTCTTAAGAGCCTATCTTGCCAGTACATCTTTGTACATATAGGGTATATAGATTGTTACCTGATATTCCTCCTTTTTCATAAACTTAGGGATTGTCCTGATGGCCTGTTCAATGTTTATATCTTCGGATCGCAAATGATGTAGTTATTTTTCCAAGAGTTCTGGTTCATAAATGCTTGACGCACTGTGTTGATAATACCAGGGCCGGTCCATGATGCGACTCAGTATTCAAATAAATACCTGTCAGTGTGGGTAGACTTTCTATACCTAAACTTTCTGTCCTAATGTGCCATCTGGTTTTCGTTTCACAAAGACATCAAGCAAAGGAAGTGAACCGTTTAATGGTGATTATTGCTGACTGGTAGAAGAGTGTTTTCTAGCATAAGGGGAACTTTAACACCTTTTTATACGCTTTAAACTAACTTAAAAATATGTCTAACATTTATTTTACGCCACAAGTATACCTCTCCCACTTTCTTCTCCATACATCTACCTACAAGTTGTTAATTCGTAATATGTCGTGGCTTTCATTAGTAATACTAGTTTTATTAAATACGTATTAAAACCTGCCCCAAATCAATATGCAACCGCCGTCAGTGAAATTTATATCCGTTTTAATTAAATTTCGTTTAATAGATGGTATTCGGTATAATGTCCGCTCCTGGCTACAAGGCGATAATCAGTTACCGCATCCTGATAAGTTTAAGTAATTGGGCTCGGTGCCGCTGCAATGTAATTTGCCATAATTCATAATTGATGACGGAGTCGCAATATAGCCTGTAATTAGCCGCTGGTCGTTGAGATGCTCGAAACCGATTGGGCGAGGCTATAAATCATACGAAGATCTAATCGTACCATTATCCACACAAACGAAGAATCAATAACAATTATAAATTGTGTTCGTGATAGTTTCATTCCATTTCACGACTGATGGCTTACTCGTATCGTAATCATTATACGATTGCCCGCGTTGTGCCTTGTCAGATAATTTATAAATTTATTTGAATAATCTTTTATATTGTCGTCACCATAAGAAAACCACTTCAGCCAGTATTAGAAAAGAAGTTTGACGTTTTTTTTTGAAAAACCTGTTAATTTTAATAAGAATTTTAGGACACTTGATAAGTAACTTTAATCATAATTTATTATCAAAACATACATGTATACTCACATAGTTAAATTACGTAACCTTTACCATTTATATGTAATTAGCTACTATCTATCTATATTAGTAGATACTGGACTATTTTCGCAAATGCATATTCCTTGCAATGTAAATTTAAAAACGAGCATTCCTGCACATAGGTAGGCGTATTTTAAAATATGTAGTATGTAGTCATCAGTATCATAAAGATAATATTTGAAATTTTCCGGTATTCCTGCAATACCACTAAATGTGTTTTTATAATTGGGTCAATATACAGGGTGATTCAGGACTTATCCAAAACAATTTTTTTGAATGTACATGGGACTCTTAGGTTTAAACTTAGGTTTGTAAGGAATTCGTGCATCGTGTATAACCTTATAAGGAAAGAAATAAATAACATTTTATAACACCTATTTTATACAGCAAATTCAACTGCTTTTGCCCCTAATGTTATTAATTATTAATAGAATTGGTTTTAATTAATAAAATACGAGATAAAATAGTTTGACATACCTGATGTTATGACATAATTTTGGGGCCATTTTACTCTGTTTCTACAAACTATCACAAATGTTTCTACTTCTTGTCCGTTTTGAACTAGTTAGTTATTGGCAGCAACTATGATCCGTTTGCGTAAATCAATAGTAGGTATCCACTTAATTTTTTAAATATCCCCACAAAAAGAAGTCTAAATGATTTAAAATCAGGAGATCGTCGTTGGTATTAATGCTTAGACACGCTGTACATGGTATGGATATTGAGCCTCGTGTATAATAAGCCACACTGATGCAATACGCCGTGGACGTCCTGGATCTCCATCTCTTCCACGATTCTGTTTCAAATTTTCCCGTTGTACTACAAATGCACTCACTGCACACCGCGGTAAAAGTAGCTGCATTTGGCACACGTTTACCGGGAAATCGTTCTGCTAAAGCATTTTCACATTACCATAAATTAAAACGATACCCATCAATTTCGAGTTGCTATACACATAAGCTATTTTTGACACTTGAAAAACTAATGTAAAGACGTGCATCACAAAAACTTTAATACCTACAAAAAGTAATAAGATTTCAATATTCAGAATCGAACAATTTTAATTTTCACAGCTGTAATATAAATATTTCCATGACATTATATGATATTATACCTAATTAGACAAAACCAAATTTATGACATCGACCCTTTGGCATAAGTGGATATTTGTAAAGTTGTTTGTTCTTCCAGTTAACAGGAATACCCAATAGGTAAGAAAGATGAAAATTAATTCCCTTTGCCAACGTCTATTAGGTTGTTTCTTGCAAAACTTGTATTCAATCTGTAATGTTTCGTTTTCTCTCACTATAGATACAAAAGAATGTGTCAGTGACGGACGAGAATAGAGGTGATATCAAATTTAAAAATAACACTTAGAAACAAGGGGCATATATTATCCTTGATAGCGGTTGCGTGAATTATGAGCCCATGGATCTCACCGCGCTGGGCGACCAAAGGGGCAAAAACGATGAGCTGTTCGAAAAGGTTCGTTATAAAACAATGGTGTGACAATAAAAATTCAATTTCTACATTCCTGCAGGTCGGCCGGTAAAGTCTGCAATCCGGCAACCGCATGCCTCGAACAAACTTCATTGTTTGTCGTTTTTCAAGTCCACGTCCTCAGACTTTTACAACGGATATAATTAGTTACTTCATCCATTATTTCAAGTCGCCGCGACATGGGTATATATGGCGACAACACTCACACTATATGTAGAACATTGTTCAAGAAATGCACTGTTTTTGTGGCTTCTGAAGTGTTATATATGAGGCTGAATAGCGACCGCCGTTATTGGTATTGTACACGGAGGTTTTTATCATGCTCATATTCTAGCGAAGTTTGCCTTGGGTTTCACTCCTTGTACTCCAGGAAATTGCTACGTGAATTTCCTACAAACGTCGCACATTACACATCTAACAGTGTCATACGAAGTATAGTAGTTTACGAAAAAAATACAGCCAAAGCCCTATAGCTTCTAATAGAAATAGATTTTTAATGTTGAAAGGATCTACTTAAGAGAAATTCTTTGTCCTATGATTTGCTCTACAAACAAGCTTCATGTGATCAAATATGCAGAGGTATTCATATTGTATCCTCTTATCTCTTTTGCCGTCTATATCCAATACGTAGTATTTTTATATTTTTTGATATCGGAAGAAAATTCCCTAAAATTTGTAACTTTAAAATTCTTTTCTAAACAGAAAAGCAAAAAAGATCAAGGAGGTAGACCTTAAAACCGCTTTGCAGTCCGCAATTCTTTTTGCAATGAATTGCCCTGCATCTGCAATAAGTGCAATACCATATTATGATTTGCAGTTTGTTTTCGGTAGGGAAAATTATACTTCCCGCGTCTTCTAAATGTCAACCATTTTGTTGGCAACTGACAGTTATTACTACAATATCTGTGTGTTTTTTGACGTTATTTTATCGTATTGTACTTAGGTATCTTATATTCCAGCTTTGTATGTCGTGTTGAGTTTTTAGTAGCATGTTTTAATTTTATTTCGTACTTTCCAAAAAAAAAAAAATTAGTGAAAATATAACAATTACCTACTCGGGACTTAAATTTTAAAATCTGCTTAGAAAATAAGGTACACATCTCGACATATTATGGCAAAACTGCCACAAAATATAAAATAATGAAAACATTGCACTAATAATCGATCTAGTTTCCACGTTTTCGCAATTTTTCAAATAAAAAAAAATAATAAATTTATAAAATCCATACCAGTTTTATAATTCAATTCAAATTATATCTACTAGAAACCAAAATTAAGAAAAAATGTAACCTTTCTGTGATAAAAAAAAACTTTACATGAAATTACACTGGATTACAAGTTAAGAATTAATGCAATTAAAACTACGAAACTAGTTATGGTTACACCAAAAGATCCGCCACACTATTGGCTATTTTTTTCTACAGTGGTAGTAATTCATTCATTTATATGTATCATCAATGGGTCCGTGTCTGCATGTTTTGTTTGATGTGCCATATTATTGGCGACTCTTTCTAGAGTGGGGGTAGATATTTAAAAACTGCCAGACGCAATTGCAATAGCAGTGATGCCAACACTTCAATCCCAATGCAAAACTGTTTATTCAAATTTGACAACTGACAATAACAAACAGCATAACATATAAAATAAACTTAATATATTTTACAAGCTCAGCAATTAAATAATAATCAATTAGAAGCGAAACAATTTTAATTTGAAAGTGCACTCTAGGAATTTGTGCGTATGGTGGTAATCATATAAATCAATTAAATTATTCCCCAGAATTGCAGAAAAGTTGCAATAAAAATTGAACAAGACTTACATTTTGAAAGTGCAAGAGTCTGTCAGATACGACGGCTTTTGCAATACGCTACTGTTCAGAGCGCATGCCTACGTGCAAGAGAATTGCAGACTGAAAAGCGTGCAAAGTTGTATATGAATACCTACTTATGTATAAGAAACTTTTAGCTTCAACCTAACAAATGAAAGATTATATATATTTTTCATAGAATAATAAAATCTTGCAGATAGTTCTAAATCCCAATAAATTAGTTTAAAGAAAAGTAAAAAAATGTATTGGTTGTTTTCACACCAACGGATTTAATATAAAGGTACTTTAACATAAATTTCTCCTAACTATCAATACCACCGACTGATTTCCTTATCATACTTATTTACTTATTTAATTTCGATAAGGGTAACAAAACTTTTTCTACGCTGTGTAACGTACACCTAATCATCATAGGAATTCCGCATTTTTATAATATTCAATCAATAGATAACGTTCTAACGCTTTTCGTGGTATGTAGACATAACCTGTTCGGTTTTGATAATAACCATGGATATGTATAGTAGAACAGTTCCGGCAATCGAGTGATGAAACTGTTCTACATATGGAAATTAATTTAAACTGGAAACTTGCATGTAGGTGTAAATAAACTTGTTAAACGAATTGCTCGCAACCTGTTACACTCACTCCATATTACTGATAAAATGTATTTCGCACATGGTGTTTCTTCATGATGTAGGTACTAATATCTCAGGGTATTCCTTAAGTCACTTTATGAAGAATAGTTCATATGAACAGCTAACAGCTTATTTTTTTGTTACAGTGTTAACTTTTTTTAATGATTACATTCTTTAATATCTTTGAGAGTATTTTAGATATTATTTTCAATTTTGGCATGTATTAGTAGGATATATAAATAAACGTAGTGTAACCACATACCTATTTTAATTGCGAAGATCATTCTATCGCTCGTTCTACCGCTACATTAGTAAAGTATTTTTTTCTGATTAGCATGGTCTACATAACAGTTATTAAATTAAAATAATTGCTCCTTTTCACGGTATTGATAAATAATTTTTGAACACATAAATATACCAAGAATATCTTGGTGTAAATGACATTTTTACAAACATCATTTTCAAAACAATGCTTGTTAACAAAGTAAGTTATTGATGTTCAAAACCATCTCATCGTAGCATGTCCAGAAAGTAAGAGTACTGACTTTCTTAAAGGCGTAGGGAATTTTTATTAACAAAATTGGTCCCACTGCGTTGTAGGGGAATCCATTCCGATTCGAATGATACGTGGAACAGCTCGGTACGACGAAAACTGTGGCCATAGCAACTTGACACGCAAAACATGTAGTAGGTATAGACTCCTACAATCTCCTGCCAAGTCATGGTACGAGTCGTGATCCGTTTCCTTCCTACAAAGAGTAATACCTTTAAAAAATTGAGGGGGTTGATTCAGAAAACAAGGGACATGTTCTGGAAGGGAACTCTTAGTCTCACACGGAGAATGTTACGAAGTAACTTTTGGAGTCGTTCAGATGGTATGTTTTAAACCATCCAGCTTATCAGTACTTTATGGACACGCTTCGTATATTTTTGAATTTTAGTGTTTCGTTGAATATGGTGAATTATACGTCTGTGGAATGGCCGTAATGGAACAAAATCCAGACGTATTTATCGGGAATCACATCCTAATCGTACCTTGCCGGATAGTCGAATCTTTTCTAATATCTATCGCCGTCTTGATGAACTAGACCTGTTCCAACTATCGGAACACCGAGCTTTGAATATTTGTTATCAAACTGTCAAATTTTGGTTGACTTTAGAGTGTAGGTATTACTTCCCAGGGATTTCCCACAGCGTGCGATTTTCTGTCAGTGGTATTTTGGTACAAAATGTTACACTGCAAAATAATATATTGATTTTCCTGGGACTGCTATTCGAAATTTCCAAATAATTATGTGGAACCACATGAAATACTGAAACCAACTTGCCAATGCAATTTCGATTAAATTATAGGCAGGAATTATTGGTAATCATCTTATAGGTCCATTTTTTCTGCTAGTGCGCCTTAACTCTTAACTGCTGACAATATGTATGTGGGACTCTGGTTAGCATATTGCTCGGCATATTGTCTTCTATTTCTTCAATCTCAAACCGCCTAGTCTGGAGCCTGGTAGACTCTGTGTCAGCATTTATAGACATATAGAACAATTATTATAAATATACATGGCTAACTTTAAAAAAGCAATTAAACATTTACATCCAGATTTTGATGCAGTTTGTTTTCAATGCTATCAGGAAGCGAACAGCTATCTAACCGATATTGATTCTAACGAAAATCGTGTCCATATCTTTAACCGAAAATTATTTGACGGATCCTCAACCCTCACCCTACCAACACATGTTGTGAATTGAATGTGAGTAGATCAGGAACAATTATTACATTTGTCTATCCTGTATATATAGAATATGTTAAGGATGTATCAGATGAAGAAAAAAAAAACAGTTTACTTGCAGTGTCCATTAAAATGTATCAATTGTTGCCACCGTGATAATTCCCATGATTAATTTGACCCTCTGCACAAATTATTGTTTTTGAATTTGGAAGCCATATTTTTAATTGACTTTCATCAAACAAGAATATAGACTTAAGAATTTTATTTTATTTTGTAAAATTAAGTAAACTTGTTCTGTTTTTAATAGATTCTTATGGTTTTGCAAGTTTTCTTAGTGTAGTGCACTTTCATTAATTATAAATAAATCTATTACAGGCATACCAGTGTTTATAACTTCATTGCGATATTTGAAAATTTTACAAAAAATGTATGATTTTGTATTATTTTAAAATTGAAGTTTGAGAGGCCCAAAGTTAGTTAAGTTAGTTAGTGTTTGGAAAAGAAGTGTAAGTAGTTAAGGGTTAAAAGACAGTTTGTTTTATCTGCATTTCTACTAAGAAGAACTTACCTGTCTTGCTTGAAGATGTAACTATCAACTGCGTTAAGGTCGCCGTATTGCTCGCCGTAAAATGGTCAAATTTGTGGTATTTTGGTACAGAAATATCGAAAAATAAAACACGTAGAACAAAAGTAATATCAAAAATAAAATTCTTGATCTTTTGTTTATCCCTCGGTTTATCCATTTCTACCATTTAATTTCACCTCAATTAAAATAATAACTTTTAAAAAGCGTTTGTAAGACACACATTATTTTGCTATTCTAACCCCATATTTGACCAATTATTTTCACATAGCTATAAACAAAAGTGAACAATTTTATATGCAGAACTATGTAAGTCTATATTATAACAATATTTACATCTACAGTTAAGTTTTAAAAAAATATGTATTTTGAAAGATTTTTGTACCTAAAAATTTATTGGTCAGACGGGTACGTCGCTAGCTTTTAATATTCGCAGGTGACATGAGATAACATTCCTGTTATTTGCTAAGCTTTATTATTCAGTTCTTAAATATCTAAATTTATTTGCATTTGTAGAAAACACTATTTCAAGAATACGATCCCCTTAGGTATCAAATGCGGTCCATGCACAATTAAGCTTTCAATGTAACTATTGTTGAATAGATCGCAGAATATCGCAGGAAGACCAGCAAAATCCCCCGATCTCAATATTTTGGATTTCGTTTTATGATGTGGGTTAAAATTTTAATATATATAGAACTCCCGTTAACACTTCAGAAGATTTAAGATATCAACAATTAGGAATATGCTGGGAATATTTGAACGAGTACATAGTTAAGTGAAAGTGGCCATTTTGAACAATTTTTATAAGACAAATTGCATTATCAATGTTAATAATGTGTTCTAATTTTAAGTTTCGCGTTTAATAGAAAAAAAACATCGATCCAGGATTTCTGTTAGCGTCAATTATAACAAATTTAGGTCAATTTCCTGGTATTGAATAATTTCCTTTAACTTTCGAAGCAAAATACGTTTGAAAACATGGTTACTCATTTAGAGACAGTGAATTGTATCGTTTCGTTTTGTATCGCATTTCGTGAAAAATAATTAAAAATTTATCTCAATTCAAAAACATAATAGGTAAAAATATTCTTATTTTCTTATTCTGAATGAAAATTCTAAAATCCTTGTTAGGTAACAGCTATAAATTCGTTGCAAATTGCGTCTAAAAACGACACCTTTAATTGTTTTAAGCAAGACGAGTAAAACGCAAGAGGCCGGTACTAGCAGAATTGACCAGACTAATAAAAAAAATATTCATATGAAAACATATCTTTTTCTGTAAAAAATGCCATAGGGCATGTTTGCACTGGTGAAGTAATAGAATAACTAAAATATGTAATTTTATATCCCACTAACACATACTAAAGTTGAAAATAATATCCAATGAAGATAGAGGAGGAATAAATAACTAAAAAATGTAACACTATAGCAACAAATTTAAACCGTTGTGGACATATGTTTATATGAACTATTCTTCATAAAACGACCTGAGGAATCGCACCCTGAAACATTATCTACATTTATTTGCAATAATAATGATACTCCCTTAAAACAGTTTTTGTTCTGGCAGTATAGTAGAAAATTGTTACTTTTAACTTGCTAAGTAAAGAATCCAAAACAACCTTATCATCATCAGATAATGACGTTTAGCAATAAAATAAAGGTTCTGATTAAATTTTTGTTTCCAGCTTTTACTCTATGCGTCCTTACGTACATATTTTTATAAACTTCAAAATGACAGCATACATACGCTTGAATGCAAGTTTTTTTCTCAAATAAAATTCACTTAAACTCCGGCCCATATATATTTTCTTCTTAGATTACAATTTAAAATCATCATCAAAATCAAGGTGTAAAAAATATCATTCCAGAACAACAGGTTTTTTTGCTAATCGCTCCATAGATCTAAATTTGTTAACGTACAGCAGTTTCATAACAAAATCCATGAACCATCGAATACAGGTGGATTCCGTGTACACCGACTTCAGTAAAAAAAATTGAACACAACATATTATTATAATCCAGAAATTGTCTAAGGTCGGTGTGAACGATAACTTATTACGTTGGTTCGCCTCTTATATAAGTAATAGATATATAATAGTTGTAGCTTGTAATTATAAATATTCGCCTATTTTCAGTACATTAGGTGTCCCGCAAGGTTCTCATCTGGGACCCTTACTCTTTTTAATTTATCTAATAAAGTCATTGAAGTCATCTAAATGTTTATTATATGCAGATGATCTGAAAATTTATTCACAAATTCAATCAATAAAATATTACCATTTTACGCTACAAGATCTAAATCGTTTTTCGAAATGTTGTTAAAAGAAAATAAATTACTCTTAAATGTACAAAAATGGTAAAAAGTTCTGTATACAAATTTCATTAAATCTCTATTGACGAGTGAAACAATTAAGAACTAGTTACAAGTAGATTTTATTACGAATACATCAGCAGTTTAAAAGAAATCGTAAAATCCATTTTAAAGAATGACATTATTATTGCAAACGATTGTACATCATTAATGAACACATAAGCGCAATTATTGCATACCAGACACATCAGCAGACTTGCACGGTTGAAAATTTACAAGATGAACTCGTGAAACGTATTGTAGAATTACCTACCAAATTTGTTAGTAAAATAAAGCACGAAAATTTACTGCGGTTACATTTACAAAGCGGCAATTTGTAGTTGTTGTTCTTGTGTACTTATAGGGAAATTGAAGTGACTTTATGTGAATGCTTCGTTGGAGTTTTCTCCTTTAACACGAAATACGACCTTCTCAGAAGCAGAGTTGGTGTGAACCGTGGAAACCGTGTTGAGTATAATCGATACCGCATTGGATTTCAGGTTGCAGAAAAGGTGTTTGCTCCGGCATATTTATGCTAATCACAAACCTTTCGATAACTTTGAAAGATTCAATACTAATGAGATAAGATTTTTACACAACGGTGTTGAAATTTCAAATTTATACGGACCCGGTTTTTTGCAAAAATTTATGCGCGGGCAGAGTCCAGGTATACTCGAAGTTTTTTGTTGTTTTGCACAATAAACGCGACTGGGACTATATATTAAGCCACTTCGACGTAAGTGGTGAATTCTTATTATTGTCTGGGATAACAGAAATAATTGATTTTATTATTATTTACTTAAAATTACAAGCATGTTTTGGAATTTTCTACTAAATCGTTTGAGAAGTATGCGCATGTCAGTAATACTTACTTAATCAAAATATTTTTTGTTTAAAATGAACAATTTTTAAAACATCCATGAGTATGAGGTATGTTTTTTTATGGATTGAAATATGTTTACGTTACCTAATAAATTTCAAACAATTTCAGTACTTACTAGTTTTGCGTAGGTAGTAAGCTGACAAAGTAGAAAAATATTAAATATACAGGGTGTTTCGAAAATAGTGAGGAAAAAACAGCCGATTTTAGAGGGGAATTTTATATAAAACAATATTCTGGCTTCTCCTAAGAAGTTATAGCTCTTTAAAAATGAATGTTAAAATCAAGTTGCCGTGGCTATTTCAAATTGGTTGAAATTAAAAACTCCAATTTTTGTATGAATGCAGTTATGAACAATTAAATTATAACAATAATCATAATAATATTTCTACCCCTCATTTTAATCACAAGGATTAGCCCAGAAATCGGAGATTTGAACGGGGGAAAAGGCGGCATATTATTATTAAGCAAGCCGCATTTGCGCCCAGGAATAATTTACGTTGATAGGCCCAAATCAAAATTCAGTGCAGGGATGAGGGAAACATGAAAAACCTCATTAATTTGGGGGGTGATCAAACGCCGACCGATATCAATCTCTCACATTGATCCAAGCTAACATTCTTTCACTCCGCACATAAGATGCCAATCCTCTCCACGAATATAGCTGATATACGGTCTACTGGCCGCGGGATTTGATCCCACAGCGGTCGGGCCACATCGAATCAATTACGCCTTAAACCGCTCGACCACTGACTGACCAAATAAAATGATAATAACGATGACGGTTGACAGGAACCGACTAAGATAATTTTGTTTAGTATGGTTCGGAGAATCGTAGGGTCGAGATGCAGACATTTTATTTTATATACGGGTTACAACGTATTTCGGAATTTGTGTAGAGAAAAAAGTTTCGTTTTGAACAGGGCTATTCTTCCACATTATTTCATACCCTACAAACGTTCGAAACACCCTGTAGTATTTGAAATCTGCATTGCGCTGATAAAAATTGTAAAATATAAAATTTTACATATTAGAACTGACATTTGCATTCAAAAAAATTCTAACGGAATGCAGAAATATAACGCATTAAGTAAAGTACATTTTTGTGTAGATACCTACAAATTTACTTCTAACAAAGTATTGTGTGTACATGTTTGTGAATTAAACATGCGTTATAATGAACATGAAGTGTGAAGTGAATTTATTTCCGTTTTTAGTTTTTTTTTTAGAAAAAGTAATTGAGTATTAATTTGGTAATATAAACAAGTTCACGAACAAATTGCTTTAGGCATGATCCTGATAGAGTAATATAAAACATTTTTGATTTTTAACTTGAATATTGCATTTTACAACGAGATCTCAATTTGTTAAATATACGTATCCCAAAGTATCCCAAAAATAGCTTGATATATTTTACCACAATATATACGTCAAGTACAGTAAGTAAAGTAAATGTTTTTGTATTGATAAGAGAAAGATGAACTTCCTTAGATTTGCTAAAGAAACTGTTGCGGAAAATAATATTTTCCCGATATCTTCAATATTATTTGAGATATATAATAAAATTGGGAACGAAGCATTATAGCTATGTTTAAAATCCTATAATAAAAAAGGTAAAATAAATAATATTTAAATATAGTTATAACATTTTCATATGTGGGCAAAAATGCTGCCTACACAAGAAATATAAACTTTTAAATCTTTAGGGAAATAATAGGGCACCAAAGTTTTTATGTGTAATTGGAAAATGAAAAATAATTTAGTTGTTGTGCTATTCAAATTGTGTCTTTTTATAGGCACTCGTTTTACTGGTTTTCCTTAGCTTCATAACTATTTTTTTTATTTTATGAAATACTAGGTATTATTTGTTTGTGCTACAATGGAACTAATTTTGCAATTTATTTTATACGAAACTGTTAAAAATTTAGTTAATGCTGACACAAATTTGACAGTCCTGTTTCATGAGATTTCCATTAGTTTTATTTACTATAAAACTGTATCAAATTTCTAAATTGTGTATGAACAAACAGAAAAATCAACTTTCAGAAAAACCAGCAAAAATTAACCAGTAACTTCTTCTACCTAACTCCTTCTAATCGTCTATTTTCTCAAATTTAGTCATTCTTGTTGAACATACATATAAATTTCAAAATTAAAGGGGTGAAAATTTTAAACAAAAAATGCCCAGTCATTTAGCTGTTAGTAAATGAACAGTGAAATGTGCAAAATGTTAAAACATTGTAATTAGGTGATATATAAACAATTTATTATTAAGTAATAAGTATTAATTAATTAAGATAATATGTTACTAGATTTTCTGTTTTTAACAACACAGGTATATTTACGAAACCTATCAGTTTTTGACATAATGTACATACTTAAAATTTTTTTAGTATCTATTTATTGTTTCCGATACTTATCAAACCTAATACTTGTGTATATTTCATAATTAATTTTTAATTTAGCTTTTCATTTTTCGAATAGCCAAATAAATATTTTATGAGTAGATACCTAACCAGAAAAACTTTTGAATTCGATTGTTAAATAATGTGTTATTATAATCATAAATGTGTGCATGTTTGGAGCTTTGGCGATATAATATGTCGAAAGTTAATATCGAGTTAAGAACTCATGCTTGTTCTAGTACTAATATGTCGGAAGTTAAAAATAAAGTAAAATGTAAAGTGTAGTTATTTATGTGACAACATGATTACTAGAGGACATGAGACTATAAACTATTTAAAAATCAAGTTATAATATGAAGCCACAGCTATATTTGACCATAAAAAATATAAAAATGGAGTCATGCCATTCAATAAAGAGTTACCTATTGGAATTCCCTTTAATAGTGTCGAACAATATTTAGTATGACTTTATTTAAATAGTGTTTATCTTGTCTGCAATAACATAGTTATTGGTTAATCACTTGTGGCATCGAATTCCCTTATCCTTTTGTTTATTTCTACAAATTCTTGTCGATTTATAATGAAATCAGAAAAACAATACAAGTTAATGTTTTGAGAAAATAAAGATGAGTTTACTTATCCTCAATTCATTTTACTTCAAACATGGAACTTAACCAAATATATTTTTTTTAATTTTAAGTTTGAAGACGGGTATGAACGATTGCGGCCGAACGATCCGACCTATCAAATAAGGGATTGTTCGACGTTACCTTAATCATGCATAAATATGGTCAAGAACCATCCATATTAGTGACGCCTTAATAACACAACACTTATGCTTAAATGTCGACATAAGACCTACTGCTTAACCTTACGAGACATTCAATAACTCTCTAATATGAACTTATTTCTTTTTAAATCTAAAGTAATAAAGCCATATGTAACCATAAAACTCTCTAAGTTAAAGATCATGCCATATGTGACCAAAAAACTTTTTAAATCTTATTCCATATGTGATCATAAAACTCAGGTTATCGCATATGTGACAAAAAAATATATACACATACTAGTTATGCTATATCTAGCCTAACAGTGGTGGCCTAATGTAAGGTCCTTCCATTCAAATACATATATATCATGTGTTACCGACTTGTAGAAGAAAGCAAATTTGAGGACTAACTCGATTCCAGAATCGCTTGCTGTTAAGCCTAAAGAGTTATGTCTCTAGAGACGAGTTAAAATGTTGAATCTATAAACATTTTTTACAGTGATATTAGACTATGATTTCAAAACTTTAACACGATGTATTGATTGGTAGAACACTTTAATAAAATAGTGTTAGAATTAATTTTAAATTATAAATTCCAAGTTAGCCTAATCGTTAACATGCAATTGAGTATATTTCGTTGTATGTTTTTTCACATTTATGTTCTGCCTCGCATAGGTTTATTTTGGACTATTTACACTCCCTAAAATCTGTGCAGAATAATGAAAGGACGTGTCCAAGGCAAATTTATACTATTTGACATTGTATTGTGTAGAATTGATTGTATTCAGTTTATATATGAATTTTACTAAGTTTATGAAGAGTTAAGTCGACTTTACACAGGACGATATCATCGGTGTTGGTGTCTGCATAGGTATCGGATACAGTGTTCATATATACCGACAAGCAGTCTGTTTATGAGCAATCCTGTAGATGTAACACATTTACTAAAGTTTAAGCAGTGGTGTACCTACACCGATAATATCGTCCTATGTGAAACTGCGCAATACACATTTTTTTGTACAATTTTATTTAAAAAATATGTGTTGTTCTTATGGGGATTTTCATCTTCTGCCAATTGAAAATACGTTGTCACGCAAAATTTACACATATAGCTCCAAATACAAATTCTGCGAATTTATTTCTTAAGTCAAAATTTGTGTTTATAAGCCCATTTCTTGCAGAATGTTAAATTCACTTAAAATTCAACACCAAACTAATGTCACTCATAAAAAAGTTTGAATTTTCATTCTTAATGTTCATTCTTCTTACTGTGTCCTACGGTTTATTTCAACGTGAAATAAATAAATGCATGTTGCGTTGAAAATACACAGATCAGGGCATTTTCTTAAAAATAAAGGTTATCTCGTTCAAGTACCGAAGATAAAACACGTATCAGTGTATATTTTTTTAGAAAGCGATCTATTTTGTAAATTGTTTATTCTGGAGTGTGTATCACCTGGAGTAAGCAATAATCACACCGCTTATTGATAAGGCGAATGTTATCTCTGTTTGTTTAGTTATCGGGCCGTGATTGATTTCTTTGTCGGCATTTAATGGCGACATAACAACCATTATCGAGAACAAATTGTGTACAAAGCAAAGATAACTCGAAAGCTGGAGGTGTCTCCACTTTGTGTATCAAAATGGCGGATGCTTATGACTGCGACTGCATAACCGATTTTTAAATACATTCCATTCTTTACTGTACAGTGCATGTCAATGTCTCACAATGTCTTCTGATGTATTTGGTAATTCAGCATGTAATGATTTACAAATTTAAAATTTTCTGCTGTAGCTGAAGAAAGCAAACATTAATGATTTGTCTTTCTAACTGCTAACATTCATCCACATTTGAACATGATCTCAATGTCGTTGATTACATAGGTAGTAATTAATGTTCGAGTAGTTTTATCTTTTAATTTTAAACTATCTGTCAAATACGTGTCGCCATGAAAGAATTACTCCAATTGCGCCAGTTGCCTCCTCTCTCTTATTATTACCATATTTGACCCTATGTTTGCGAATTCAGTGGAGGAAGTCCATCGTGAAGAGTGACCTGTGTAGTAATTGAGATTTTACAAATCCTAAGAACAGGTAACCTGCTTTATAAATGTGTCCGTTTCTCTAACTACATTTCTGGTGTCTATAATTTATAATCCCTCCGGATTTAAGCATATACATTTTCATAACAAGAGTGGTTCTTTTTTATATATTTTTAGGTATTAACAATATTGTGTGAAACTAACTACTCTGCAGATTAATGTCCCGACCAACGTTGAATTACACCCACAATATCTACTCATGTATTCTTCATTATTAGCTTTTGTAAATTTTTTTACTGTATTGTAAAGGTATTTTGGCTAATATAAGCCAATTCTCCTACAATTTCTATCAATGAAGAAATAGATCAGATCTCATCTATTGTGGTTGAATTTTAGAGTTCCCTCAGTTTCGAAAGTGAACTTAAATATTTATAGAATGTTTTCATTAAACCAGGTTAATAAATTTAATTAGATTATATTTTATTTTAGATTATTATTGAATACAGTTTTGTCTATGGAATTGTTCATTTGCATACCTAGATGTTTGGTATCAGAGAGCATACGTATCACTACATTGATAGAAATTGTAGGAGAATTTATTTATTAGTTTAAATACGTTTATAATACATTATGAAGCAATGATTAGAGTAACTAAAAATTATCCTCATAGTATGCATTTTTACCTTATGCAGTCAATACACATCATTAAGGTTCTTGCCCAATAACTTATTAACATCATTCTTAATAAATATCTCCAATTTAATCATTTTTATATATCTAACACATTGCTAGCCATTATAGATTTCAATGCCTATATAAATCAAACTAAAAAATATAAAATGAATGTACATAATAATCAAGTTGGAAAAAAACATATCGTACCATATACATCTATTAAAAGATAATTTAAATTTTATTTCAATTAAATAAATATATGTTTAGTTAAAAATAAAATTGTATGTGACTACCTATCTCATATTTGTTGTTAATAGCCTGTTACCCTTGTAATTAATATCATTATAGTTATTGTATTACAATTGCATTAGTACCTAAGTGACTATGTTAACAATTTATTTGTATTTTTTTAAACTAAATAAATTTGTCTATAAATGTCACACTGATTTAGTTCAATAATGGTGTTGTTAATCATATATAAATATCTTTTGTATCAAAATACATAATTTAAAATCGATAAAAATTACATTCTTAAATCAAATTCCGTAAACCAAAACATTGAAATTAAATTCTTTAAAACTTGTTACCAATATACATACATCATACGTTACTGTCAGTCAATAACGTAATTTTGATGCTGTCATCTTAATAAAACTATAAATTAAGTGGAAAGCCTTCTCCTCGTGGACGCGAAATTCGCGAAAATTTTCACGAATTTCGCAGATTTTAATTTAAATTATTAATGACGGGAAAGTGTCAGACTTTTACAAATTTCGCAAAACAGGAATATTTTCAGCATTATGTGGGATTAGTTAGTTTAACTTGAGCTTCTTACAATCTACCATGAGAGTCAATGACAGTTTTATGATGAAAATGATAGAAAATATTGTAGTTGCGCATATTGCACGAATTTTCGCATGAGAACAACAAGGCTTAAAACTTTTGGAATTTGAAGGGAGTGAAGTAAGGGCATCAGCCTCATGAAATAATATCTACAGAAACAAATCATTTTAGACATTTGACGGCTGAACCATTAGTGAATAACGACATCTTAATGTTACGGCTATTTTATCTGAACTGTATTAAAAATAAATATGAGTACATGCCACAGAAAATATATATTTGAAACAAATGCTAACATTGGTAAAGGAGAATAACGTAAAAAAATGATATATCGTAACATTAAAATATGTTTGACAGTTTTTGGCATCACGAAAAACACAAAAATATTTCACGAAATTGCTGTGTTGATGGTTGCATAGCTAAAAGGTGAAAGATAATATCTGGCATATCGACTATCATAACGCTAGAATTGAGTGTTATTAAAGTGATTTTTTTATGAAATAAAGAAATTAACAATATCAAGGCAATATGAATAGCGCAATTTTTTGTTTACCTACCCCAATTTATTAACAGAAGGAAACGAATTGTTACGCGTAGGTGGATATGTTTTGTCTTATAGACCATGTTCTGCATGTTTGTTATCAAATAATCAACCACATTTTGTAAATTAAAGTTTTTCATTACCTTTGTCGTATGCAAAATTTAAATTTGGGTCTGACGAGTGGCTATGGACGTTGTTAAATAGATATTTGATATACTTAGTTTAGAAAAAAAATGTTTTTGTTTTAATAATATAAATAATTTTGATAGACGATTTCGTTAATTCTTATTTTTCTCTATTCTCTCTCTTAAAACATTTGTACTTAGTCGTAGTTAACCTATGCAGGGTGTCCTGAATATGTGTGCCTTAATTTTGCCATATAAGTTGTACTAAACAAAACAAATTTGAACTAACAATTTTTTTCTTTGACCAACGGTAACAGAATTATGTCAGCTAACAGGTCTTGAATATGTGATGTCGCTCACATACTAAGTGTTATGTATTTATACATTATAATTACAAATAGGTACACCTAAACAGGTACTTACAGAGAATAGTTTTCTTGGAGCTTTTTCAGTGTTTAAAATGACTTCTGTTTCTTGTAAGAAGCGTTGGCCGTACAAACATCTCGTAGCCAGAGAGTTTTGGTTATGGTTACTATAAATTGTTCCATTTTTATTTATGTACACTTAAAAACATAGCAGAAAAACTAGACAAAATTGAATCACATTATCTGTACGTACTATTATGACTAATTAATTTCAGGTTATCACCAGCAGTCCGACACTGTGATGTCGGTGAACTTTACAGTAAGTTACAGTTTTAACGAGTTTCTCAAAAACTTCAATTGTTTACTTCATTAATACTGATCCAAAAATCAAATTATGAACAAATTACGTTACAGGCGCTTTTACTTAACAGTAATTATACCTTAGTTTGTAATTTTGTAACATAGTTTTGCATATTATTGCAATTGTATTTTAATTTTTGAAATGTATATGTAGACAAACTATTCGTTTTAGACATTTTTTTTTCATAAGAGTTTTTTGTTGTTTTTAGTCAGATATATAAGCCCTTAAAATTACGGCACTCATATTCCAGACATCCTGTATCAGGTATGTTAGAAAGTTGATAATGACCATTATTGTTGGTCCTGAATCGTTGTTGGAGGTGGGTGGAGTTGGTTCAATTACTTATTTAACATTTTTAATTATTTTATATTAAGATAATAATTTAAGTTAATCATTTGTTCGATATCATTGGTATTTATTCGTGTGAAAACTGCATTATAGTTTAGTAAAGATCAGAGAGCGAAACTAAGCTTGGATGTCGATGTAATGATACAAAGCAATTTAAAATGTCGCATATGCCAAGTCACTGTAAACACAATAACAATTATTGGGAATTATGTCATTAAAGTTAAAAATATATGCACGCCATGTTGGCAACTCATGCATGTCTAACACGGTCGAAACTTTAGGCACCTATATTAAAAATGACTAAGTACTAGGTACTTAATTATTTATAAAAGTGGCTACATTCAATAATTTATATCAGTTATATTAAAATGTTTTGCTGTTTCCTAATTTTCTCGATCGGTTCAGAAATACGAAATATTTGAAACATTTACTGGAGCGAACATTTTCCATGATATATTTCTTGCATTATGGTATTCCATAGACATAATTTCACTCTGGTATTTCAACATCTTTTAATATTTCAACATTATAACAAGGTAGCGGTATTTTCCTATCCATTAGATTTATATTACCCTCGTTTGACTGCAGACTCTTTGACAGGCTGATAAGTTAGTAACTGATGCAACTTGATATCGCTAAGAGCAGTTTGAGAAAATCGAGTGTGGTGTAATACAAGTAGGCAAGTCTGCGCGACACCCAGGTAGAACCACACACTATCTCGGCAATGGCAATTTAAATTCATATATGCAATCAAATCTTGCGAATACTTTTGAGATTTGAGACCATATTTTGGTTGAATTGCATAGAAATATGAAATATCTGAATAAACTTATCTCGAAGCTTCAGAAAAAAGTGTTAAATACTTCTGTAACATTGATATGCCACTGTATTCAGTATTCTAACAAGCGTTTTGGACCAATGATTTAAAATGCATCTTTGCTACATTATGGCATTCAAATATGACTCAACAGGAAAACATTTAGTTTCTGAATTTTAATTTTTCTTTTCTAATTTGATACATATAGTTTTCAGAGATCAAATACAGATGAATAGCAGTTATATGTCAAAAATGTTTCTTATTTTGTATGATATGATGCCTTAATATGAGGAATAGGAAGTGAACAGTTCTCTATGTCCTACATACGCAAAGCTGCGTCATTTTCTTCCACTCCATTCAGTATCTCGGTTTTCTTTTCCAAACCTTTACATTTTTCTCTCTTAGTTCTATTGCCACTGCCTCTCTCCACTACTTCTTCAATTTACCTCTTTTCTTCTTATAGTTAGGTTTACTACCTACTATTTTTAACAATTCTTTCATTCGTTCTAAATGCCCTAGTCACTGCAGTCTTTACAACTTTACAATTTCATTTATTTTTGGTACACGGTACATTCCATATATTTCCTCATTATTTTTCCTTACATATTCCTCCTTCGTCTTCTATCCCCAAAGGATTTTTTTAATATCTTCCTTTCCCACCTCAACAGGTCTTCTCTTGACTTCTTACTGCGGGTCCAGGTTTCACTGTCAAATAGCACCGTTGGCCTTAAAATTGTTTTATACATTCTAAATTTTCTCCTCTGGACAAATTTTTGGATTTCATTAAGTGGTTGAGTGCTGCCGAACTTATGTTTGCTTTTATTATTTTCATATTAATTTCGTTGTTCCTCATCACATCTAGCTATCATGATGCCCCCAAATACGCATATTCATGAACTTTTTCAAACTCCATATCTCCGTGCCGTGTCTTCATTTTGAGATTTGTATCTGTTTTTGTTCTCCTATTCTGAAAAGCTTACTTTTCTCTTGATTTACCTGCAATCCCACCATTACATTTTCTAGTTCCCTACTATCTCTTATGACCACATTATCTTTATAACTTACTATTTGGTGACTTAAATAATGTGTCCTAAGACACGCCCTTATGTAAGGTGGCCGACAATATGTGCTGATAATATATTATTTTAGTATAGGTTGCATAATTCTTATCTATGCATGTCTACAGCAGACCATGTCACTTCAGAACTTCATATGCTCATTTTCTGGAATTTTTTCCAGTGACAGGAGTTACTTATTATTAATTGATAAATCAATCATATTAGCACTTATGAATCTACGTACATAGATATAGTACAAATGAAATTTATACTTTTATTTATCTAATTATTTAAAATGTTAATTTTAATTTTTTATAAATATAGTACATAACGGAAGAACAATGTTTTAAGAATTTTAACGTTTTAATAATTAAATTAAATATTAAAAAATATTTTGATAATATTCTGTTTTTATTTAATCGATATTACTTTCAAAGAGCACTTAGACCTTTCACCCATTATTTTCTCTGACAATATTGACCAGCAGACAGTTCTTCTTGAATGACTAGATTTTTAACAAAAATATGTAAATGTGTAAAGAAACGTACTGTTTAAATAAAAAATATTTAAATGCAAAAATTTTCTTAATAAGTTATTTTTTTATGCTAACAGCACCATCACTTTTGTGATTTATCTTGACTTATTCATTGAACAAATGCAGTGCTTTTCTGATAAAAAATTCAGAGCAAGGGTAGTAGAGGTGATTAAATTGTAAATAACTCATTAAAAATAAGTGCTTTTAAATGTGTTAAAAATATGTAAAACAAATTTCCAGTACTAATAAATAAAATTATATATATGATTCAAGGTTGTTTTCGCAATTTCTTTATTAATGTAAAATATTATTAACATAATTAATAATGTCTTGATTAGGTAGGTATACGTTTTTCACTTTATTAGTAAAAAGAAAAAAAATGTAACCGATAGACAAGTACTGACTGTAAACATTTTATAGATACTAGTTAGGTAGCACAAATATGGACATCATTTTAAAAAATAGATACTTATCATTATAAAAAATTAGGTAGGTGAATGAAAGTATTGCAAAGTCTAAGTGACAGATACAATTTGTATAATAAATATACATAAAACCATTCTTTATTTAAAATTACTTTTAAAATTATATTAATAAAAAAATCCTTGATTTTCTCAAAGTAAATCACTTGAAATGTACAATGGCGGTTCCAATGCTTTGCGATCTAAATAATACTGTCCATATGTAGTGGGAGAATCGCAAATATCTACTCGATAAAATAAAACTCACTCCATCTAACGTGGCGAACCGCCGGTTATCGATATTGGCTTTGTAGACAGGAAAAAGTGCATTGGCAAAAAGGAATAAAATTTTAGGCGCAAATTGGAGACGACTTAAATATAATTGACCAGGGGGCGTCTATACTCTCACCTGTATTTCTATATATTAGATCTATCCTTCAAAATAATATCAAGCTAACATGCATTTCCACAGTCTGGCAACGTTGGAAATTGTTGTCTGTCTGTCTTAATACTATTCCTTTTTTTCTTAACGAAAACCACAGGAAAAGTTTGCATTTTTCGAATCTATATATACAGGGTAATTTTAAAAGTGGGGTAGTAATTTTAGTATACCTCTACTTATTCGAAGAAGTTATATGCAAAAAAATAACACAATAAAATGTTAATATAAAATATCATAAATAACTCACCTATTTTCGTATTTTTAAATTATGTTACCCGATACGGTAAACGTTGAAAATTATATACACCATTCGCGTTTGTCTGTATGCCGGATTCGTTGAGTAAAATAAACAAATGGTTGTGCAGATTAAATTTATAAGCAAATTTTCTGTGCATTTCGTAGAACAGAGCCAGTGGATTTTGATTACGTTCTCCCTTATAGACTAATAACGTATCCACAGGTCATTATTATCACTACACTTGGACCATTGTTATATCACTGTGTCAGCAAATTACGTGCAACACACAATGATACGTGCTACGTTGTTATTTAAGGTTAACGTTATAAATGAAGCTTCACCAAAGACTGCTCGCGCAACTTATCACATGTCGCCTTTCGATGATGAATTCTGAAACACTTCGTTGACTTATTACGGTAGGTTATGGTTACACATAGGCGGCTTCAAAATTTGCAATAACTTTAAACTCAGTTATTTATTAGGGTAATATTTTGTAAAACGATTTATTTTAATGCCTGCTGTCATCAGCTAAAATTAATACTCCACTTTCAAAATCACCCTGTACATCTATGAGTATGTAGTTGTTTACTTAAGTAACCTGTATTACATCGCGTCTTATTATTAATTTGTGTCACTTGGACAATTTTATCTGATGTGTGACGCATTCTGTATAAATAATGTTGCATATATTTAGAGTTCTTGTAAAAAAACATATACCTAATGGTCAAGAAAAACAAAAGGCGTTGCCTATTCCCACCTTCTTTAACTAAATTAACTTAATTAGTTGTGTCATAAAAATTCACTTTATAATCTATTGAACAGATGTCTGAGGAACTGTGGAGGGGATTAGAAGGAGTGGATCTCTTAACGGTAAAAAAATCGGACCCCATCTGCAATCCCGGCTATTTGATAGATATGATTTCGAAATCCACTTTATATAAGTGTTCCGGCCCAAACCGAAGTTCTAAGGCCTACGAAGTGAAGCCACTCTATATTTATTCTGTACGCGTAAATCTTCCTGCGGAAAGACGACTTGGGGAGTACGGTGGAAGAGACCCCTAGGGATCCGAAAGATGGATGGAGGGTTTCGCGCCTCACGCCGTTACGGCGTCTATAAAAAAGCTCATTCCAAACCACTGTTCAGTAAATTACCGACATTATACTACAGTAAACACCAGTCAATTGATACTGCTCATTTCGCTCGTCGTGCTTAAGTTGCTGTGCATTTAGTTGCGAAAAAAGCACTTGTTGAAATTATTTGCTAACGGGAAATTCCCAATTACTTGTTCCTGGCTTTCTCGTTCTTTATATCTGAGAGAAACACTAGTTGCTCCGCTTGGGATCGCTCACCTATACCGCTAGATAACATATAAAAATATAATTACAAAAAGAGAAATTTGTCCAAATAAAATTGTGTATGGTAGGAATCCTTAAGAGTACGCCATTTAGAGTAACCCCATTTATTTATTTATATGCCTGTACCTATCATAACATTAACATTAGACCATTCTCAAACAGTAAAACCCTCAATAGCTTTTATAGTTTTATCATTAAAAGTACTACATTTCTTATACCTTTCAGTATGCGTGCTTTTTACAAGGTTTTACAAGTGCGCAGCAATTAAGTACCATGAAAAGAAATAAAAATGACGTAACACGGTATTTTTTTTTAATATTTTCCAATTGTACTTAGTTAACTACAATGGGAAAATCTAGATTAGAGTAGACTAGACTAGAAATCAAAAAGTGAGAATACTGGTACAAGCAGTTACCAAATAGTACGTAGGATACCAAAGAGTACAAATGCATGCTGTTTAGGTGCGTATTTTTACGCATATCATAGTAGACCTATGTTGCGGCCTTCATATAACCTCTAATATATGATTTGGGAGGTTATATATAGGCTCTTAGTTACATACCATATCATTTATTGAATAACAACTAATTGTAACGTCTGAAGTTGAACTGACTTCCAATTCTATCCAGTACCTGCCACAGTCATGACAACCTAAACACCTCTTTGCAATTTTTGGCAGTTACTGGAAAAAAATGCGTACACTTATGGGATATGTACTTTTAGATGCCCGTACTCGACGAATTCTAACCCCTAGAAGGAGTTTTGTGAGTGTAATATATTACTTTCAGGTGTAGCTAACAACTAGATAAAAAACTACCAATACTACCAATTTGATAAGCACGCAACGGCAGTGGCGCTAACGGGATATATTTTGACATGTAAAAAATTACACATATTTTACTCTGTACGTAAAAATGATACTTAATTATAGTTTACTTAGTATTTAATATTGAGAGCCTCAACCTTTTCAATATTTATGTAATCACAAATGTTGCAGAATATCACCTAATGAATTTATTCCTTTCAATGCAAACTTTAAAAATACCACTATTATATTGTTAAAAAGCGCATGCGTTAATGACCGCCGCATGCAACTATCTCCGAACCCTCGTCGATGACGTTCGATCGTTCCGACAATTTGTGTCCATTGTGAACAGTTGCTTTGTTTATATAGATTCGCAAACAAAGCCTGAAAGGCCTCCTTCTTGCGATTAGAATCCGTTGCTCGTACCCTATGTATTTCTGATGTTACAGATTTGAGCTAAACTGATTTCGTAATAACCCAATTTTCTTAAAAACAGTTTGTAAATAAATAACGTGCAGTGCATTTGATCTATATAGATTCGCAAACAAAGCCTGAAAGGCCTCCTTCTTGCGATTAGAATCCGTTGCTCGTACCCTATGTATTTCTGATGTTACAGATTTGAGCTAAACTGATTTCGTAATAACCCAATTTTCTTAAAAACAGTTTGTAAATAAATAACGTGCAGTGCATTTGATCTATATTCATGCGATTGTTGTGATGTGGCATAGATAACTGTTATTCTTCTTACACCTGTTCTTACTGTCGTCGGGCTAGGCTCTTTGGGTACAGACAAGCTATCAACATCCCTTGCCCGTTCATATATTGATATCAGTTCCTGTTGTTGGTTTTAAAGCTACTACGGCCGGAACCGTTCCTCAGACAATGTCATCTTCTGATACATTTCATAATAACCTCCGTAAATGTCGCATCCAATATCTCCGAATGTTTCACTGCTCTTCACTGTCGGTATTTTCCAAAAACTTCGTTATAGTTTCGTTATATTTTAGATTCCTTTAAAAAATTATTTTTATTTGCCTGTACAAAATGTTATTTATTTAACTGAAATAATTAATTAGACGTTTAGGATCACCTATAAACTATATTTAATTCATTCATTTTTATTCTACTTTCGGTTTAATTTCTCACATATTTTCTTTAGAACTAATTCTTAATGGGGCTGCTAACCGTTGCAATATTTTGGAAGCCTTGTCGAAGTAGTTAGTTGTAATTCATTATTGAAATATTTTTTAGAAGAAAACGATTCATTAGATTTACCTAGAACCTAGAACCTCTGGAATTATAATTATAACCAAACATTATGTACAAATGATTCCATAAATTGGTCTTTATTTAATCTATGGATAGTTCTCAGAAATACTTAAAAATATATATATTGCAGAATTACCGAGTATAATCTTTTCAACAAATAAGCTTTTATAGAGGTTAATTTCATTATCAATCATGTTTAGATATATTAAAAATTAATTGTGAAATGTTTTTAAAATTTATATTATTAAATTCAATTTTCTCTTCATAATGCCGATTTGATTGACGCAACAAAGTAATATAAATATAAGAAGCCTCACTGCGTTTGTCTAGTTTTATTCCTCCGACTTCCCCACCTGGCAGATGTTGGCAAGCAAAGTTCGATTGGCTATTCCATGGGCCATGCTCGGTTACTCGCATTGCGCTGTGCTAGCGGGAGGGTAGGTGTTTGGCCCATAAGAATGAGGTACCTATAGGGGGGAATATATTCTGCAAACAATCGTCAAGTATTCAATATATTTGTACCTTAATTTTTACTCTATATTTACGCAGACAAAATATTCGGGAGTTTTACTGCTGAACATTCATATATGAATATTTGCAGCATCATATTTGTATGCAAACTGATTTTTTTACTACTTTTCAATTGTATGTATTCAATTTATTTTTAACTTTTACAGAGAGGAATATTGTGAAACTGTTTTGTTATTATTTATGACATGACATTTATTGTTTCAAAAATTCATTAGTAGGTTTTCTAGAGATATTTGAGGAACAGAAGGAAATGGTTTTAGTTATAACTTTCGAGTTTTTCTTTAAAAATATGAGCCGTGGAATGTAAAAATATAATTATATTGATATTGATTATAAATAGGTTGCCACCTATCCGTTCTTAGGAAGAGCAATCCTTACTTAAGCTTCTGTGTCCTTCTATCCTTACTTTTATTGGAATGTCCTTGGCGGAAATGGTTATATTCATATTAAAATAGAATTATCGGTATAGTTGAAAAGGTAACAATGTCTTTACTTGAGCATTTCAACGTTTAAGTCATTGCTACGAGATATGCGAATGATCAATGATTCCTGTTTTTATTATAAACTGAAGTACAAAGTCCTTATGTTCTTTCTATTAAAAACATGTGTGAACGAATAAAAATGCATGGATAGTTTGCAGATAAGAGACCTCTAAACGCTCACCGATAGTATCGAGGTTCGTGGTCGTGCCCGTATTAATTTCTGCGATTCCGCATTCAATGGGTTGTAGATAGGGTCGATGAGCCGGATAAACCGAGATGAGATGTGCAAGAAATGAAATCAAATGAAGCGTTTACGTATGTAGTGGAAGCGACCGGATAAATAACGAGATCGACGCTAAATAACCGTGCTCGAGCAGTGAATGGCATATCGCAGATGGTATCGGCGGCCAGGCCACTGTTTTAATGCGCTATAAAAAGCCGGTGACGCCACGGAGACATTTTTTACTCTCCTTCAAGGTACGGGTCGGGACGGTGCATTCGAATGCCGAACTGGTCTCGTAATGAATCCATAAAACGGCGGGGGAATTTTATATTTTTCTGTTAACAACCATTTATTTTATTATTATATCCGAATTAAACATGCTGAAGTTTTAATATTACTACCTTTAAGTACTGCGGGAGCAAGCAATTAAACGGATGCTCTCGATTATAAAATTTAAATGTCGTCTTAAAGTTTGTGCGACACACAGCGGTAAGTGGCGACTCGGCGTGGACTGCCAGCCGCGTCAGGAATCGATCCTGCGGTCGTGAGAAACTCAGTGAGCGGCGACGGCAACAGGACTGTCTCTTGGCGGGGGTCCCAGCCCGATTCACACCGCAATATTCAATTGACACTCGGTCCGGTCTGTGCAAAACCACGACTATCGAGTCTCTTTCCACACTTTCAAAAAATACTTACTGAGGGATGCTAGTATCGAATTGAGTATTCTGGGTAAAATTACCGATACCCCGAAATATCGATACTTTTTATATAAGTACTATGGAGCTAAGCCAATCATATAGGTTAAATACCAAACCTACCATATTAACAACCAAATCACTAAAATCCTGGCAGTAATTATGCGGTTGTTTTATTTTTTAATGGTATTACATTAGTCGGTCAGCGGTCCTGCGGTTTAAGACGTCAGTATTTGAATCGATGTGGCTAGACCGGTGTGGGTCCGAACCCCGCAGCCGGTAGATCGGCTAAATTCGTGGAGAGGATTGACACCCTCTCTGCGAGTATACTAGGGTGGAAGAATGTTGGCTTGGATCAATGTCAGAGATTGGTACTGGTCGACATTTGACTACCCCCCTAATTAATGAGGTTTTCCTCATTCCTGCACTGGATGGTGATTAGGACCAATCAACGTAAGTCTTTCCTGGGCGCAAATGCGGCCTGCTTAATAATAATAATATGCCGCCCCTCTCCCGCACAAGTCGTCGACTTTTGGGCTAATCCTCGTGATTAGAATGAGGAGCATAGATATTAGGTCTGTTCCAACAACCATTGAGAACTGGTTCAGAACTATCAGAAATGTTTGACCAACACCGTCTTACGTCTCATTCGCCCAGAGTACATTAACAACTGAACTGACCGACTAGTTCTGGATGGTTCAGAATTGATTCTTGCTGTTGTTGGAACAAACCCATTGATTATTATTCAGAATAGTTAAGTACAGTATTCAATAATAATGGTTTTGTAAATGCATTAAATATAATCTTTCAAACTAAAATAATTGGTAACAATTATATACAGGGTGATTCAGGTTTAATCTAGATAACTTCAGGAACTTATTTCCTAAAACGCATCGTTTCTGGGAAAGAGGGCGTTGAAGTAGGAATTTTTTCTCGTTTTTCCCTCATAACTTTTGAACCACTTATCCGATTTAAGTGAAATTCGAAACACAAATACTCCTTATGATCTTACATAAGCTTCTTAAGTTTGAACTACCTACCCCTCTTAGAAGTGTATTTTGTAAACTACAAAAAAAAATTATTTCAATAAAACATCTACACACCACTTTGACCTGATTAATTTCGAAACCTTTTCGTCTCCTGTTTTTTCTCGACGTTTGGTCTTGTTTCTGAGATATTCAAAGAAATTGGTGACAGTGTAGCGCACCTGCCGCGTAAATTTCATTTAACGTTATATCAACCCATGAAAACAAAACTTAGTGATTTGTGTAAACTGACGTTTGTGAAAATCATTGTCAAAAGTATTATTTAAAGAGCATTTTTAAGAAAAAATGCCAAGAACGTTTGGGCGCACGAAATAAAACGAAAGGTGCGCTCAAGGACAGATCCAGTTCCAAACGGTTCGTTGTTTTTTATAATTATATAATGTGTTTTTTTTTAAGAAAAAGTTATTTTTATTCCCAATTTCATATTTCAAGATTAATATAGGTGCTAGTAACTTTAGTTGATGTAAAAAGTAGAGGTGGGGTGATTTAAATTATGAATTTAGTCATGATTTAGGTCAATTTAAAAAAAAAATCACAATTCAGATGACAAATTTATTACATCAAAAATAAATAAATCGGTGAACCATTTTTAATTAAAAAGAAACAAACTTTTTCAAGCTAATGCTGCGATGAAAAATAAATATATTCGACAGGAAAATTGTACATACCTATGTAATAATCATAGTATAGATTGACAATGCCATTAGCACAGTTAATGTTAATTCTCTAGTTTCACAGATTGTTTAATGTTTAGAAAATGTTTTTATATGTAATTTTAATGTTTGTATTCGAATAGTCATCGAGTATATGTTGTATGTGAAAAGAATGTGTTTTCAGATAAGTATAATATGTCAACAGCATGCTAAATTTCTTAAATACTTCTCAATACTCCAGATTTATTATGATACTAGGTATTACAATAAATTTGGTTTTATAATAATAATCATTAATAAAATTTAATTGCTCATATATTTAACAATGTGTACAATGTTTTACAACTTGTAAAAAATTCTTCCAATCCTATATGTATTTTAATTATTATATTTTTGTTAATATTGTTGTTTTACACCGATCAAATATTAAATAAAATAGGTAGTTAAACAGTCTATTTCTCATTTGCAAAAATGCGGTTTTTATAAATTGATATGAGCTATTCCAATATAATATCATCACACAGTGCATTTTTTTTTAATTAACACACATTTTATAATTAGTGCAACAATATATGATACGAATAACCCACCGTATAAGCGATAACCAGTAACAATAGAATATCTCTGAAACACTAGCATATCTGGATGATGCTAATAATATTCAATTAAAATAGTAAGGTCAGAATTTCTATATATAGAAAGTGTAAACTTCAAATTGATTGTTTGTCTACTTTGGAGTCGATATGACGATTAATGATACTTGTCACTAAAGCTGTCATTGTGCTAAGTTTTCTGTACCATCTATGGAAAACACATATTATACTACCGTTAGCATTCTTTAATTTATGGCAGAAATAAATTAAAATCAAGTTCCAAGAAAGTTGTAATTATTACTGACAAAATAAAATTTCAATGAAAATTGAACCAGATTTGACATGATCTCCACGATGCCATAACTGCCGTACAAAATGTTTGTGTACGATCTAATTTTTATGTTCAGTGTATGTGTGTGGTCGATAATGAACAATTTCGATTATTTTCACAGGAATAGCTATGTAGCTAAGTGGCCATTACCACTTTGCTGTCAATTGTATCGTCGTATATACGCACATACAAAAAGAAATTGAACAAGTATATATGGTCGGATTTTGAATAAAATAGCGCATTCTAATACATGATAAAGTGTAATGCATAATATGTATATTTCATTGCATTTTAATTATATAAATATACGTCAAGGTACACCCTTCATCTGCAGTAAAATGAAACAATGGTAAATGTATATTACGAGAATTTGAAGTACCTATTTAAATTATTTGTAAATCTTTGTGACGCAAATGTAAACTCTAGTAAAGAGTTGTAGTAACCTAACATATATCTTTTCGTATACATAATTAGGTATTTAATTTTATGAAATTATTTGAAAACAGAAGAAAAGATCTGAAGAATAGTATAAAAGTCTGCCGTCATTTGGCTGCTATATCATTTCACAAACTTTATCAAGTTATTGATTTTTGTGTATTGGTTTTGGACAAAGTGAGTGTTTGAACACTATGAATAATTCCCTCGCACTACGCATAACGACTGGATCGATTGAACAAAGATAAATATTTGTAAATTTATTACATTGATCAGATATTATGCATATTGCCTATTAAGTGTGGTACATTGTCCACATTTTGGGGGGGGGGGTGTAACCTAATAGATTAAAATAATACATTCAAATAAATAAAGATTCAATTAGGTTAGATATATAGATTTACGTTTGTAAATTTATCACACTGGCAATTTATTAACACAGTGTCAGTCTGATGGATTTACAAATATTTGTCACTTTGCCCAACCGCTCCAGTCACTATGTATAGATACCCGGACATTGTGTATTGTGATCGAGTTAATCACATTGTCCACAATATTTACCTACTTAGTAATATTCAGTTTCACACAGCAGATAAGTTCAAATATAAGTTGTGTCATGAAAGGTAACAAAACGTTTCATGCAGCTCTTAAAATGGGGTATAGCTCCACATCTGCAATGTTCATTATCCTTTGATTTTACTGAAATATTTATGGAGAACGTTTACTTGTTATTAGATTTGGTACAACGAACAACTGCGAAGAGCTGAGCCTTATGATTTAGAAAATGAGGTGAGATGTTTCCCATCCTGAAGTGTACCATTTTTTCAACACAAAATTTATGCAAATTAACCTCAAACTGCTTTGGAGAAAAATATTTTATTTTAAACAATAGTAGTTTGGCTTCTTGACAAAATTTTATCACATCTTATGCCTCATCTACTTTGGTATATGATAACGAACCGGTATTTTCAAAATTCAATTTATTTATAATACTCTTTTATCTTCATATAAATTTTGATATATATTATGCATGCTTTATTTATCCACCACACCAATACATAGCACACAAGAAACGTGGTCTGTATTTTTGATCGGACCCACCTATCTTTATTTATTTTGATGCACTGAATCTGAATTCCTAAAATCGCAAAGAATCAATTTAGTGAGTGTTCCTTATTGTATTTCGGTGCGCTTAAGTCCAATCTGAAGTCTATTAACCTTTTCAGGGATAGTTTTTGATTTTTGAAATTTAATAACGCGTCAAAAATTATATAATAGTTTGTTAACCAAGAACATTAAGATATAGTAATATAAAAATTGGTCAAAAGCAAGTTTGTTACCAAAAAAAAAAACTCAGAAAATGTCAGTACACATATGTTGCCAGACATGATATGAGTCACTCATGAAATGATTCCATGCAATCCGGGCATATACTTTCTTTGCACTTTTTGCACGCGTATCTTGTTCTGCGCGTGCAATTTTTCTCATGGCATCTTGGTGGATTTTTATAATTTATTTTTATAGGATAGTGACCCTCTCCATCAATTTGAACTTCGGAAATAACTTTAGTCCATGCTCTTTTCTTCTTTGGAGTATTCTGAGTAGATGGTCTTCCTCTCTTTCGTATATTACCATTTACTTGAATAAGTGTTGAAGCAATTGAAGACTTGAATTCAAGCAATGGCATTTTTGACTTTTTTGCTTTTCGATAGAGCACCCAAGAGTTTATTATCCCGACATTCATGAAATGAAATACAATACGCATGTAAAATTTCTTACTTTTTATGGTATGGGGAAAATGAGCAGTCATCCTATCTGATAAATCCACCCCACCCATAAAACGATTATATTATAAGCCCGTACCCAGACTTTGAAGCTCCATTTCTTGGGTTTCGATTTTATGTACTGTTTGGCTCTGCTTCTTCCTTTGAAAGGAATGATCATGAAGCACAGATTTTGAAAAATTTGTGTAAAATAGCTGGAAACTAACTAAAACTAGAGTGAGTTTTTGCTATTTTTTTGCGCTTTATTCAAAATGTTTAGAATATTTGAGCTAATCGAGCTCCAAGTTCAAATTCAGTGTGCCAAAATACATAAAGGTACCTAGGTGAGTCTAATCAAAAGAACAAATCACTTTGTTTGTAGTAATTTTTAACTGTTTTTAGCCTTTTCCAGCTATTTCTCATGATTTTTTCAAAACCTACTGGTGCCGCTCAACAAACTTCACATTCCGTATCAAACTCTATGGAGAAACATACTTCAAGGTCAGAAAGATTTTTCCGAATGTTCATGCGTTCAACGTGATTTTTGCGATTTTTCACTATCTTTGCGATTTTCTTAAGATGTTGAGGCTGTCAAAATACATAGGGATAGATGAGTCTGATCAAAAGGACAGACCACTTTTTGTGTGTGTGTGTGTTGGTGTAATCAATTACATAATACATAATAAACTGGTGAATAGCTTTGATTGAAAATCAATATCCCGTTGACGGTAGTGCTTCTAAATTAAACATATTTGTACTTCTATCACAATTTTTGCGTGAGTTGTACTTTTTTGTATGACCATTTTATTTCCTATTGTTTACCAAACTTTTTTTTAGAACAGTATGTTATATTTACTGGTTGCCAAGCAAAAACGCGTCGGTAAGTAATTACTTCCTGTTCTGGTTTTGACAGGACTAAACGGTAAGTAAATTATATTATTTGTTGTGAAAAAAATACGAAACACCTAATATCATTGCGACCTACAGTTGTTTAGAAATCGGATTTAAGTTTTTACTACTAAAAATTAATGAGTCAGAAATGTTTGCTCTGGTGCTTCCATTAAAAATATACCAACAAGAATTTTTCATTTATGCACTTTCCATAATTCCTTTTAAACCCCTCTTTGAAAGTATTATATGTGTTTTCGCAACGTTCTTTAGATTTTTCAGGAAGCACTGAAGAACATCCTATACCCCAGATCTTTTCAATATATATGAATTATTTTCAACATCCTATACCCCAGACCTCTTCAATATATATGAATTATTTTCATTTTCCAATTCAGTCATGCTCATAATCACACGTTTGACAAATATATTGACATTTAAAAATAAACTTACAAGCGTGTCCATGGTAACGACAAAATGTTAGTTTGGTAGGTGTATGAGACAAGAGACAAAATAATATATTAAGTATCAAGAACAGTAAGGAGAGTTTACCGATCGACGACAATGTTTTGCGGAGATTGGTAAATTCTTTACTGCTTCTTTCTGCTTATATTATTTTTTGTACGACAATTATATGAATACAAAGGAAAACGAATATAATTAAGATATTGAAGAAGTCTGGGGTATACGATGTTCTTCAGTGATTCCTGAAAATCTAAAAAATGTTAGGAAAAGACATCAAAAAGTGGTTTAAAGAGAATTATGGAAAGATCATAAATAAAACATTCTTGTTGGCATATTTTTAATGGAAGCACCAGACGAAACATTTGTGATTTTTTCACAACAAATAATACCTATAATTTACTTACCGTTCAGTCCTGTCAAAACCAGAACAGTAAGTAATTACTTACCGATGACGCGTTTTTGCTTGGCAACCAGTAACTATAACTGTTCTAGACCTAAGTATGGTAAACAATCGGAAATATAATGGTCGTACAAAAAATAGTATAAGCATTTCGAACAGTAAAGAGTCGTCGATCGATAAATTCTCCTTACTGTTCTTGATACTTAATATACTATTCCGTCGTCACGGCGGGCAATATGCCATTAACTAAATGAGATATTTTCCTTTCTAGAGCAATCCCTACGCGCTGAAAGATGCCGGCGGAGCAGCCGACATGTCGGCGTGGACCAGTGCCGGCCTCCAACCCACCACTGGCTACTACCCCTACGACCCGGCGCTGGCGGCCTACGGGTAAGTCAATTAACGCCTTAATTATGAGTTAACAATCCAACAGTACCATGTACCGTACTCAGCAAATTGAAAAACATGGCTTTTGTTCATGCTGCAGTGCCCCAAGAAAATTCCGTTGGCTTTTAGATTTATTGCTCCTTTTACGAAACCACTCCGTCATTTGGATTAACAATTGGAAACGTGTAATGTCGTGACTAGTTTGTCATTGTGTTATTGGCAGAATGATTTTGTCGGGCGTGTTGTACGGTACGTTGCATGATTCAATGTGCGCGTCCACGTTTCTTCCACATAAAACAAAGATCTGGTGTAGATACCGGCGATATATCAGCGGACATGCTGGTGTGTTCCCTTCCTGTTGTGCTGCGAGTTCACCACTGTCGCGTTACTAATCCGCAGAATAATTGCATGTTACTTTTACGTGTATATTCGTTCCTATTCCACGCTATCTCGGCCTGGTTTATGGCCGACAGGCCCGCGCGCGCTCGTCTTGAGAATCTTTCGGCCTAATGCGATGTAGACCGGCTAAGAAGCACATATAGAGTATTAACGAACTTGGAAATGATATTTGAACAGTATGTAACGGGACGCGCGAAATCGACTGCCACAAATATTTTTCCTATACAGATAAACGTAAGGACTTCATCTCGTGTAACATCTGCGCTTGCCTTAAGTCGTTGTTGAAGTCTTTCTAAGAGTTTATTTAACTATTGTAAAAAACAAACTTCATGTACCTCCAAAGAAAGAAGCTAAAGGTGTTCATTGACGTCGAAAAATCAAACGCTCCGCGCTCGCGCGTGGCTGGCATCTATTGATAGATATTGGAACTGCTGTAGGGGTGAACAACAAATTACTTGCATAATAGGAGTGTCAAGTTTTGTGTGTTTTTTAATATTTTTCTATATTTTCTCTGTATAAATAGCATGAGAACAGTTTGAAAATAGTATAATTTTATATTGAATGAAGAAAAATACAGAATCTGCATAAGACAATTTATAATAAATCGAGTGTGGAGGTAAACAGTCCCACAAATCTGTTTTGTATGTGTAGGTGTGATGGAAATTTTCTATACTTTTTAGTAATTTTGCAAATTTATTTAGATCATACGATATTTAGTTATTTTAGTTATAAAGTCTTCAAAAATGCAAAATATTTGCACAAAATCTCGAAAAATTATTACTATTGTACATACCTACTTCTAATATTTCTCTACATAAACTTCTCATCAATTCCCTTAGACCTGAAACTTTATAAAATGGGAAATTAAATTGATAATCTGAAAACCGATAACTAAATACATCAAAGTATGTAACAAATTTATTTCTTATAAAGGATTCTATGTCAGGTAATTAATTATAACAAACTTATGTTGTAAATTATTTATGGTTGTTTTTAAAACTGTATTAACACATTACACTGCCAATTTTCTCTATTTAATATAAGATGGATATTTCATGGATTGGCTGAACTAAAGCAGACGCTGTAAACATAGGCTTCTCGCGCTCTACCCTAGACAAATTTATGTACTTCACCTTCTTTTAGAGCTCGCACATGATTCCCCAAGTAGTTCAAGACATCTCGAATCGAACCATTGTATCTAAATTGTAAACACGTTGTTGATTACCCCTCCATCCGACATATTGAATTTTACAGCACCATCTAGTGGTTCGTGAATTTCGCGAATTATGTCTCTCCGCGCCGAACCGAACGCGTAGACGTGCCTTGTTGGTAAAAGTATTGCCAAAATTGTAAGTTGTCCATGTTATTCAGCAATGCCATATTTTTTTCGTCGTAAAAATAGACGTCTGGCACACATTCTTCTTGACTTATTTTTTCTTTGTTACGAATAAATGAATAAAAAGGTGGCCAGCTGCCACTAGTATATCATCCACGTCTATGATTTTCGATGAACCGAATACTGACGAAACTGATGGGAATGCAACGAACACTTTGAGTACTCGAGCTTTTTGTTTGTTCGTGCACGTTTGGCATGTTGGATTCGTTCGGAGTAAGAAGTCCATGTTAATAACGCGCCTTTTCGGATTAGGCTTTTTCTCCTAAAGAACCTAATACTCCGCGCAACTCGAATTTACCGATAAGGCACGGGAGATACGTCCTGACTCAAGTCAATACGCACCTTTAGGATGATCCCAGCAATACCAGCAAAGTCACTATTAAATAGTTTTGTTATGTTAATTAGTCCAATTATCAAATTTGTAACTAACATTGTATATTTAAAAAGTTACAAGTCAAATGTAAAATACCTATAATTTCGACAGAAGCAACCATTCCTGTTTGAATATAAAACAAAAAATGTATGTTAACGTTGATAACTAATGAACATTATCAGCACTAGCACTATTATAACTGTCGTACATCATGTATTCATTATTCTTCTAAATATTGATTTATATGATATCACAAGATGTTATTATTACCAATATTAAGTATCGATTTATTATGTATAAGTATTATCATAGTATACATTAGATTGATATATCCTGGTATAATATTGACATGAAATGGTTATATAACTCTTGCGTCTGCGTATATAGTTACGGCACGAATTCAGACGACTTACGTCATATGAACAAATGAATAATTAATTATATTTTCATCAAAATATATAAGAAACTGCAACTGAGAATAATAAAACTATATAATATTTTAAATGTCTATACCATATATTACACTAAATTATAAAAATAGTTGTTTTTAATGCGAGAAACTACTGAAAACAGGTTGACAATTAAAAACAATTGCGTAACGTCAGTCGTGACGTAAGTCGTCTAAATTCTTACCGCAACTATATCAGCCATGACACGCGCTAAATAAATTATTCTTAACCGTTAATAACCAGTCTTCAACTAAAGGCAGTTACCTACCTACTACAATAAGTTATCTTAACTATCTCTAAAAAATTACCTTCTCTGTGTAATAAAGTGTTAAACTGATTTAACGAAATGTAAATAAGGTTGTAAGGTCGTGTGAATAAAATAATTTTAATTGGTACAGTGGCCGCGACATAATGGTTTGTAGCCTAACAAGTATACTACTTTTAGAAGGATGAGCGGATGGACTATTAGTAGAAATTTTGGAAGACATTAGGCAGTGACGTGTAAATAATTGTTTTTATCTAGGCACATGTGTGACGGACAAACGGTATTTTTCGCCATAAAATGACCAAATTTGTGGTGTTTTTAGATACAGATATCTCGAAAAATAAAATACGTGGAACAAAAGTAATATCAAACACAAAATTCTTGATGTTCTGTTTATCTTCTTTTAATATTTAAATTTTCTTCAAATTAAATAATAACTTTTAAAAAGCATTTTCACTTGTAAACAAAAGTGAACAATCTTATATGCAGAACTACCTCTACAGACCTCTTTCTGTTATATATTCGTTTTACTTCGGTATCTTTGAATATTCGCAGGTGGCATGAGATAACATTGCTGTTATTTGCTAAACCCTAAATTATTCAGATGTTAAATGTTTAAAATTATTTGTATATCTAGAAAGCACTATTTCAAGAATACAGCGCCCTTAATGAATATATCAACTACAACACTTACACTCATGTTTTGTTCTCGCGCTCTAATCCCTGCATACATAGCATCATCCAATATTCCTTACTTGTTAGATTAGAGCGTTTACGATTTTGAGAATACTCTGTAGATTTGAAGTATTCTCCATTCTTAAGAACCCAAAATTGCTAATAAATTAATTACATTCATTAAATTAGCGGAAAGATAGGTATCCGAAACTTTTCACGCGCTGAAGGTGAGACAGATTCCATGATAGCGCTGGAAATGGGACAGGCGGATCCCACAACCAAGAGAAATCTAACTATTCAATCTGGCGCATGCGTATTTGCTGCAGCAGAGGCTGTGTCATCGGGTATGCTCTCAGAGATATGTGGCACACGATATTATATACGGGCTGCATTATGTTTCTTTGTGTCGATTGCTATAAATTGTGACTTTAGATTTTCGGGGTTAGGTATAGTAATGTTATCAAGTTCGTAAACACCCTAAACTCGTTCCTTTTTCGCGTTATCTCGACCTAGTTTATGGCCGACAGGCGCGCTTGTCTCGCGAAACTTTCGGGTCTAATGCAATGTAGAACGGGAAGCGGCGGCTTAGTAAGGAGTATATCCGGATTGCGCTGCGGCTAATTCCTGGTCGCAGAACGAGCGCCGTCGGAATGGCTTCAAGACAAAATGGCTGAAGAGGGAGCGCTATTGATTGGCGCGTCGTTGCGGCGTCGCGGCGCAGGTGGCGGCTGCCATCGCAATGCACCATTTGTATTTATCGGTTTCGCCTGTTCCGCGATCCGCGGGTAAGCACTTTCGCGCAGAGATGCGAACCAGTCCTCCACGGTTTTGTTCTTATTCGAGAAACAACGTCTCCCAGTAATTGGGCAAATGTGTAGCGGCCGCGCGACGGCGGCAGCGCCTAATCTGACAGGTTCCCGCGATCTGCGCCGGGTGGCAAAAAGAGCTGACTGAATAAACAGTTGGAAATGCGAGGTCCGCGACAGGGCGGACAAGAGAAAAAACCGATCGCTCGCTCACCGGAAGTGTATCAATAATGTCTGGAAATCGAGGGAAACTTTATTTTTCCCGTTTTATTGACGTCGGTGGCCGCCTTTCCCTTGTCTGTCGAGAAAAAGTAGCCGGTTTAATAGGGGTGAAACCACTCTGGCCGTAATCAAATCCCACTAAAGGGGAGAGCGAGGGCGCGCAGCACTACATCAGTCTGACAGCTCTGCACAAAGAAATCCGCTATTAAGGCAATTCTTTAGGGGCAGCGCAGCGTGACAATGTCAATTAATCCGCAGTAATTTATGAATTTTACGAAATAATGTCAAAATTTTCATAAAAATCTTTAAATCGACAACGCATTTGTTTAAGTTTTTAGTTAGATAGTCTACCATGAAACCATATCATTTGATTTTTTTATTATAAACGTATTACATATATCTAAATTGAAATATAAACAAAATTATGTTGCACAAAAATATATAGGTATATTTTAATAAATAATCTGTTCATAATTCTGTTCATTCTGTGTCATTAAATAATTTCTGTTTATATATACACTACAAAAAATTGGGACTCAATATTAACACAATAATTTATTGAATTCACACCAAACTGCAAACTGGGTGAAATTTCATTCTATTATGAGGAATATAATTGTAATTTTATAACTAACTGTACACTAAGACTGTGTCCGTAAACATTCAAAGAAATTATTTATACTTACATAATACGTACCATATTAGTCATAGTAATTTTATAGTTGTCTCATGTAATTTTACAAATATTAAGGAAATTTACAATATTAATTGAAATAATATCGAAAGCATGTAATAGTCTGGTTATTCACAGATTATGTTATAATAGTTCTATTTAACTTTGTAATTTTAGGCTCAAATCGTGTAAAGTTCTGTAAATTTAATAAAAATGATCAATATTATGTACTTTTACATAGATAGCTGTGGTGAACACATTTCACCGCATGCGCTTACAGCGTAATTTTTCTTCTTCCCACCAAATATAATGTACCTACTTCAAGAATTAAACTGGAATTTTTATGTAAACTTAGTTCATTAAAATCAAGTTAATTTTTCAGGAGAAAAACATATATAGTTAAACACTTTTCAGAACGATTTGAAATATATGAAATAAAAGTGTTTCTAAATTTATTTTAAAATTTTTGGAAAAACATCTATCTACTTCGATATTATACAGGGTGGTTTTGAAAGTGGGATAATAATTTTAGGATACGTCTACTTATTCGAAGAACAAGTGTGGCATAAATAGCCCAATAAAATGTTAATAATAAAAAATTATAAATAAGTCACCTACTTTCGCATTTTTAAATTATGTAAGCCTGTCCTGTATGCTCATAGTGAAAATTATATGCGCCTTTCGCGTTTGCCTGTATCCCGAGTTGGTTGTGTTAAATAAACAAATCGTCGTACAGAGGAATGAATTGTATAAGCAAATTTTCTGTGCATTTCGTGGAACAGAGCCTGCCGATTTTGAATACACTCTCCGTTACAATAATAACATATCCGCAGGTCATTATTTTCAATACACTTCGGTTGATGTTATTATTGTACCAGCAAATTACGTTTAACACAAAATGATTATGCGCACACATTAGAAAATACCTAAAATAATAAAAATACCATGATTCGTTTACGTACGTGCTACGCTGTGATTTAAGGTTAAGCTTATAAACAAAGCATCACTTGATCAAGGACCGCGCGCGCAACTTATCACGTATGGCTTATCGATGACGTATTGAGAAATAGTTCGTGGACTTATTAGGTTACACAGACTCGGTTTCAAAAGTTGCAATAACTTTAAACTCAGTTATCTCGGTCATTAATTTATTAGGGTAATACTTTGTAAAATTATTTATTTTAATGCCTACTGTCATCAGTTAAAATTAATACCCCACTTTCAATATCACCCTGTGTATGATACCAAATCCTGTATCTCAAAAACAAAACCTTTTTAATTAGAGATTTCGTACGTTGTTATCTAATGATGAAGAATGGATTTGTTAGATACTTTTACCGGTTTGTAGAGAAACGAATTATGCTGCAGTAACAATTAGATTTATTTGACCTTTCCTACGACACGGTTTTATGTTGTCTTGAAAGTTGCTCTAGAATGTCGTGACGCTCTGTATTTTTATTAGGGAAACACCTAAAACACACCGAATTATTATGCGTACGTAAATTTAACCTTATTTTCATAAACGACACAATTATGGCTCACGTATAACCAAATTTATGGTTACAGATATGGTGCCGGGTACGATCTGGCAGCGAGACGTAAAAACGCGACCAGAGAATCGACTGCGACCTTAAAAGCATGGCTGAACGAACATAAAAAGAACCCCTATCCCACCAAAGGAGAAAAAATCATGCTGGCCATCATTACGAAAATGACTTTGACACAAGTATCGACGTGGTTCGCCAACGCCAGGAGGAGGCTGAAAAAGGAGAATAAGATGACGTGGGAACCCAAGAACAAAACAGACGATGACGACGATGCCCTTGTATCTGATAGCGACGACAAAGACAAGGACGACGATGAGAAACGCGACGATACAGGTAAGGATAATTATTTAAAGCAAGTAATAATTATAGTTATCCCATTTATTTTCCCATACATAATAATTCCACACCGTTGCTGTATTTGTTTAACTGGAAAGTCCTTCTGTAGTGTTTGTTAGCTATATTGAACTTTTTTATAAATCATTTTCAAATAGTAGAGACTCCATCTAAGACAGAGAGAGAGAAAAATCAATATGGATTTATAAAGCATACGCCAAAATACGTACGCTTGGTTATTTCAGAAAATATGAATTTCATAAAAAGTTAGTTTTAAGTAGCTCACATACAGGGTGGCGCTTAAGTGATGGTTCATGAAGATACTTGATTTTTTCACAATATTACGATCAAAGGCCAAATTTAAAAGAAATATTTTGTAATAATTGTGATTTTGAATGGATCAATGAAAAATGCAAAAATAGGAGTTTTTGGCTAAGAGAAATCATAATAGTGGATGCCAAATAGTCCATGTGTATGATGCAGTCATTACATCTTCTACTAAAAAATTTTAATCTTCCCCCGCATGAAACTCCACTGCCCTATCGGTTAAATTAGTTCTTGAGTTCTATTGATCATACTATAGAATGAGTCCCGTTATTTAAAATCAATCAATGGGAAATATATAGATTAGGAATTCCATCGTTTAAAAACAGCTCGTCAGCGTATGGTAGACCGTACAATTCAAATGGAGGATTTATGATCATCCTTCCTACAGTTTTAACTATCAGATCTGCTCCTAAGTATTCGAGGAAACTCGAAAACCTCAGTACAAAACTAGGTACAATGTCCGATGGCGGGTTGTTATGCGCAGAGTTTGTAATAGCCTGTTCCACGATATGAAAAGTGAATAACATGATAATTAGGTAAAAGTAATAAGCGTTCAAATAAAAATCAAGTCACGTTAACTCTGAAAATTTGAACGTAGGCCGTAACGTAACGAGCAGCTTTATCTGTCAACGCGCTATATCGCAGCTGTCAGTAACTTTATTTACTTCCAAATCCCACCACCCTTGCGTCGATTTCTAAAGTAGGACTCATCAGCATCACTTTTTGTTCTTGATAAAACACCATTTTGGACGTTTTTAAAATGAAATTATTGAAACTGACAGCGGCGATATAGCGCGTTAACAGATGAGGTTAAGTTGGTTGCTAAGCGTAGCGACTAAATTTTCAGAACTAACTTAACTTGGTTTTTATTTGAACGCTCGTTATGACGTAACTCCAAATATGAGTTAGTAGATCTATTTATGTATTTTTCATTTTCTTATTTACTCCATTCAAACAAATGTGGTATTGCAATAATTAAATTTTGAATTTAATGAAATATTTCGTGTATTGTATCATCTCGTCAGTTCCCAATAGAGCTATATGTTAGTCCCTGAGCGCAAAATTTCAGTCTATTAATAAGCTTACGCCCCTTTTAACGCCCTTAATCTGATCAGCGTTTATGTGAGTTAGCCCTCGATGATATATAAGGAGGAACCCCTCCCCTGTCTCTAGCTCTTAATTACTTTAAGAGATTCACCCTCCTTACCTTAAATCATCCAGAAATATTATTTACAGACATCCACGGTCGAATAAAGTCAGAACAGAACGGGAAAGACCTGGACGATGACGACATGACGGACGACGACAGAAAAGACGACATCCTAGGCGGGAACATGCACCACATATTGGGAAACGGGTTCGGTCTGAAGCCAGAGATGAAGACGTCAGACTGTGGCGTGCCCTTGCCTCCATCCAAGCCCAAGATATGGTCCTTGGCGGACACCGCGGCTTGCAAGACCCCTCCACCACCGCCTTCCCAGCAGCAGCAGTGGCTGGGCAGCAACGGCTTCGCGCTGCCTAGCTCGAGATACGGCGGGAGCGGCTTCCTTCCTAGTCATTGCCAGCAGGGTTTTCCCGACGTCCAGACAGACACGCCGCCACAGACGCCGCCCAGTATGAAGCTGCCCAGCGTCGCTGGTAACTTGCTTCCCGGCCAGGGGCCGTGCATAGGGACCTCCTCTGCGAACAGCGGTTACTCGCAGTCCGGTTTCTTGGGCGGCTTCGGCAGGCTTCAGTCGCCGCAGAGACCGCCCCCGCCACAGTCCGGCCAGATGCCAGCACCATCGACAGACAACGCTGCCTTCAAACCCTTCTACAAGAGGTAAGTCGATATCTAAAGATTCATCTTTATGCGTATCAGTTACTTAATCGAATCCTCACGTCAGTACCTATGTAGATTTTTCTCCATACCGTTAGAACGATGTTTTAAGTACAGCACATTTATAAATAATACAGTGCACAACTGAATTTTAGTCACATCTTAAAAATTGCCATTAAATATGTGCCGATTGTTCGATGTCCAAAAGTAATGATAAATATGCGGTCGTTCTTTTGTATACTGGTTATTTAAAATTAATGAAAATGTATGGTTTTGTGAAGCCGCAAAAAAAACTGAAAAAATTACATAAAATATATTTCAGATATTTTTTTTATGGATAACATGATTATCTCAACTGTTAGCAATATAGCTATATAGTTAGACTAAATTCAAGCCAGATGGAGTTGTGTTAAGGTCATAATTATGCCCAATTTGAAATTTATTGAACAAAAATACGAGAGAAATTTACCAAATCCATTCCTAAAAATCACTTAATATATTAAAAATCTGTAGTATCATAATGTCAATAATTTTAACCACGTATTCGAAATGTCAGAAAGACGAGAAGCAGATCAACCCATAACCGGTAACACGGCGCTTCTGAAACAACAAATTTTCTGACGGTCATATAAAGTTCGAGCGTTGAAGTAAAGCAGCATTGCCACATCAGGATCACATACATAATAATATTGTTTAACAGTTCAGGGTGTTTATTCAAAACTACCACCGTCAATCGTATCCCCCCATTTATTTCCCGTATATTTGGAGATGACAGAACATATATTCAGGGAGGGGTACGTGGAAAAAAAGCAATGCAACCGACAACCATTAATTTATTTTGCGTGTAGTCATACTGCTAATTTTACGAATTTCGAATATGCGGAAATGGTTTTATACGGATAATATTTACAAGATACGAATACCGTTTATTTATGATGTCCAAGAAAATATATAAATTTGGCAACATCGCATTAGACCAACAGCGAGTTGATCTGGGATCTGTGAATGAATCGCGGCCGCTAGTGGTCAGTAACAGTTTTAAAAGGGGTTTAAATAATGATCTGAAAATATTTTCTTCAGCGTAAATATGGTTTTGAAAAATTATTTAATCACGTATGTATTTGTATTATACTCATTTTCCCTATCGTATTACCTTAAAACTAATGATATTATGATTGAATTATCCGTAATATAAGATGCTTATTTATATTTTCACGCCAAGAGAGATGGGTTTATTGTGTAAATTAAGAAAAATGAATGCCAAAAATGATTACACTGACATAAAACTTAATAGGCCTATCTCTAATAGTTAGGGACTTTTAAAAGAGGGTGTCATTAATTATCAGTGACTGGGTGACGACAAAACTTTTCCCAACATATTGTTCATATGGAACATTCTTTTAGACATGCTTCCCTCATTGATAACATTACATACATTATGTTCTTGTAATCGTGCAGAAGCACACTGTCTGAATGTGAAAATATGCAGGGTGTCAATTTGAAAATAATTATAACTTTTTAAAAACATTTTTTTTACTTAGTAAATACTTTGCTTCTATCTCAAAATATAACTGAGCGCTTTGTACATAAAATAGATAATCAAAAATTACATTTGCTTACCAAATTTGAATCAAGTTGCTTCAATTCTTTCTTTTTTTTTTTTTGAAAAAAGTGATAAATTTTTATAGAAATTTTGTTATTTGTGTCATAGAATGTCGCTTCTTAGGTACATCCCAAATAAATTATTCAATCTTAGATAAGAAAAATACATTTACCTAAGGAAATATTGAAAAAATCAAGCAAGTATAATAAATTTAATGTCATAACTTATAGATGAGTTTAATAATTACATCTTTAAAAATTTTGCAAAGTACACTAGTTTTGCATGATTGCGTGTTCCAACAAGAATATTGTATTTAAACATAATATATGAGCCATAAAACAAATGTAACAGAATTGTTTATGTTACAACACTGGAATTTGTTCATTTACAAAGCATTTTCATGACTATAATTTATCAGCTGAATACCCGACTAATTACTGTATTACGGCAGAACAACTTGACTCATTTAATTGGTAACCTAAAAATAAAAATTTTAGATCCTTATCGATGAAATTTCGGCTGCGGTCTAGAGTTAATTTCACGTACCCACACTAATTTATTTTTACATCGCCTCTGAAAAATAAAAAATAAAGCTGTTTCCGCACTTCTCATTCTTGAAATACGTGAAATGGAATATGTATGAAAATAAATGGTTTGGCCGTGAAATTGTATCGTAACTTTTGCAGACAAAAGCAGTTAGGTCCCTTCTTAAGCAAACAGTCTGTTGGGCAAAGCGCAAGTTGTTTTTAAATACCGGTAAAATGGTGGTTTGACAACGAATCTCTGTTAGTTTTCTTAGCTTTCTTGATCTATATAATTCATATAATATACATATTCCTATATTTTATCTAATTTTAAAACTGTAATTTGAATATTGAAATCTGCATAGCAGTCGTATTTTATTATTTGAAAATTAGTTCTAAATTTCTTCGAGAACTATCAACTCATAACTTAAACGAAATCAAATAGGTATTTAATATAAGTAGTTATTTATATTATATATTTTATATTTTTTTTTATATATATATATATATATATATATATATATATATATATATATATATATATATATATATATATATATATATATATATATATATTTTGTATCATACATCAGAATCTCAGATACATTGCAGTGATGTATCTGGAAAATAAAAATAATATGGAACAATGTCGTATTCTATACTTTAGTACGAAACCATTTTTACCTGATACATTTAAAAAAATACAAGTGTCGAATTTAGCGGACATCTGTAACAGGTGTCATCTATTAATAAGATTCACAATTAAACCACCGAGGGGCCCAAGCCCCACGTTACTGGTTACCGGTTTCAGGGCCGCATTCGTGGCCAATTCTTTGTTTTTATATTTTTATAATAGAATTTTTATTATTGCATTTTTCTATTGCTACCCCGGCAAATATGATATAAGCCAAAGATACTAAGAATAACAAATTTGAGTGCATAATAAAAATACTAGACACAACAATTTAAGAAAATTATACATGCCAATACGGATTAACAAAAGATTGCCATTATTGGTTCCAACCTAAAGCGACACAAGCTCATTTTTTCAACATTTTACCTTTCGCTTTTGATCTATTGATGCTGCAATTACAGCAAATCAAAATCAGAGTATACACTTCGTTCGGTTGCCGCGTGGCAACATGTTCGTGCGTGCTGCTCACGGATGGTGAAAATTACCGCCATCGAACAGGATGGAAAAATCTTATTGTTATAGCCAGTATTTCTTAGACTATCATTCATTGCATTGCAAATGTGTTGATATTTATTGTATTCTTGGTCCGATGAACAAGCTCGAATCATCGAAATCACTTCAGGTCAGATGCGTAAAATTTCTGATTCTTGCACCGTAGGCGCTTCCGGTAGAGTTTTTTACCCAGTACCGATATTTTCGTTTTGCTTCTTTTTTTCTTTTAAAAATTCTGTGAATCAAAATGAATTCAGCAGTGGCAAATCCGTTTTTAATTTTTATAACATTAGATTTGTTTTTGCAGCAGAAACGGTTTGAAACTATCAGAAATGGCCGCCCAACTATTTATTGCGTTAAATTCAATGGTAACGCATTTTCAACTTAACTGGTCCGATATTTCTGACAGTTTCACACCGTTTCCATCTGCTGCAAAAACAAACCTATTGTGCCTGTCCATATTTCAAACCGTGTCTCAAACAAAAGCAAAAACATAGTAAATTATTTATTTAAAAAATGATACCTTCTCCCTTTACACAAGTATAACAGAACCATTAAAAATCGTCAGTTGCACTTTGATTTTGAAATTTTTGTTACACCACTGTTTTTAATCATGTGTACAAACACAAAATGCGGTTCACTTGTGCAAGAGTAAATGATCTGATTTTATACATCTGTATTTAGTAAGTTACCATAGATCATAAAAACCACTGATTTATCTATACAAATTCAGAGGTCGAGAAATAAAAGTAAAGCATAACCTCAATGTTTCAGTAGTGAACATAGTTGTATAATTTTGTGATTTTACTGAATTTAATATTGTCAGGATTGAGGAAACAATCTAAAATATATAGCAAGATTATACGTAAATGAAATGCTGCCAATTTACATCCACACTACCGTGGATATGAACAATGGTATATTATAAGAATTGATGGTAGTGAAATATTTAAAACTTGTAAATAATGAATGCATGTTGAAAACCTCGAGAGATATGGGATGGAATACTGAAAGCAGCTATTAATTTTTGTTACAAGCATAACCTTAATTTATTTATTTATATATTCAGTAGTAATAATTATATTTTGTACTTGTTCATTTGTGTATAGTGATTTTGTTTTTATTGTATCAAAATTTTGTCAACTACTAGAGCAATCTGAAGAGCATATATTTTGTACCATTGTAATGACATTTTGAAATTTTTCGGTGTCGCAAAAATTGTTAAAAGTTTAAACAAAGGCAATTTCTCATTGAAGCCACTGTGTTATTAGTGAAATGAAACGCTCGCAGCATAAAAATGTTATATTAATTAAGAAAAAAGAAACAAACTCAGTTCTTATTCGCGTAATCTAGATCCGGACGGACTTATCTCCTCATTAGATGCTTATTTACCTAATCAAATCCGTATAATAATTCAGATCTATCGCGCTCCATCTGTTCTCACAATTAAGAGTGGACAACTATCCGGCCTGTGTGTTCTAATTGAGGTTTTTTTGTTCGCAGCTCCCAAGGCATGAACGGAGGGTTCGTGTCGCCGGTTTGAGCCGCTCCCTGTTGGGCCTCGTCGACTCATCTGCTAGGTAAGTGTTGCCCACGCTCGAATACGCTGAATGAGGAATGCCCGCAGTCGCTATCGCCACCTCGGTGACATTGACAAATGAAGCGAGATTCTGATCGGTGAATGGTCCTTGCGCGGGCCAGCCACCACTAACTAGCCCGCGGATGTGCCTAAGTCCACTCAATCGGACACATATCCGAATTTACTTTCGAAGGGGTTTCGAGTCCAAAAAAATTGGGTTTCGTCAAAAATGTTCACGTTGTCTTCTTCTTCCTTATTTATTTTAGATGATTTGTAACAGCAACCCAAATAATTTAACCACTAAACTTTACACTGGGATTTCATTCAGTTTTTGGCCCGCCTGGTTTCATCTACACAATAATATATTTTTTTTGTCAACCTGCTTGTTAAATCTCCATCATTTCTCAATTCTGTTTTTGGTACCAATTCTGATTTTGGTATTAGTTGCATTGATTCACGAGCACTACAACTTTTTGCTGAAACCAGTTTTCAAAACTGATAACGTAACTTAAACTTTACACATTTTCCTCAATTCTGGTCTCGGTATCAACTGGATTGATTCATGAGTAATGCTGCTACATTTTTTACTGAAGAATAATTCATTTTTGAAAAGAGTTTAACGTAATGGCACCATATGTGTCAGTATCAACTGACATGACCATTGATAGATTGTCTACATTATTTAAGCGCTGACAAGATATTGCAATAGATTTAGATAAATTTCTGTAAATAAGTATGGTATCAAAATATGACATAAATCGTCAACAATATCTTCAAAAAATTTAATAATGTATGTATGTACAAAAAATGTAAATTCAGTTTCATCAAGTTTGAAAATTCCTTCACTTTTCTTTTTTTAATATCATAATTAAAAAAAGACAAATGCTGATTCAAATATCTCACTGGTCTTGGATCAACAGTAAATTTACCTACCTAACAGATTTGTTTTCGATATTTTGCGGAAGATCTTAAGTTTTGTTACTTGTTTCTCTTTTGATTTAAATTAGATTTACCCAACACATAGAATTATGAATATGTCATAATAAAAACAACGAAACGTCGACAATATGAAATATTGATGTTTCGTTAATCGTAGGTAATAATAACCTAATCCAAATCAAAAATGAAACAGTCGAACATTTTTATATACAAATTCAATGGAAAATGATATCTTACAAATACATAATATTGCTTTTAACTGCAATTACTGATGAAGGTAAACGTATTAATGAAAACCAAGAATAATTTAAATGTACCTGACACGAATGTTCTGAAGTAACTTGTTCGTTGATCAACTTCCTTACAAACATTTGTAAGGTTCCTTATGAAAAATATTTTAAGTCAAACACCTATGTGTATAATCTTATTGCCTGAGTTCCTAGTCAGGTTCAAGTATCAGTAACATCCTTAGCGTTACTATTTTCCAATTGAAAAGATTTAATGAGGTGCTACCTCCTCAGTCCAGGCCTGGCCAGATAAACCTGTCCCGCTGAGAACCCATTGTTTTAAATCAATATCCTCTCTACACACCCTTTCTATTAGAACAAACATTCGTCTGACGTATTGTTATGGCCCTGTGGTCTCCAGCCTCCCTCCTGCTTTTGTCATTAAACGTTTACAATTAGGTCCAGACGCGATAGCATCACATAACGAATGCGAGAATAGAGTAGGTTTAACTTCTGACATAATATATTCAATTATTATTCAATAAATATATAGATTCAGCGACGTCTAAAGTACATCTATCATGGACTATTTAATGCAGTAAAGTACCTGTTTTCGTTTCTTAATTTGAGACAAGGATTCATATAACACGTAGTAATAACATTCATGAGAGTGTGAAGTTATACAGATATATATGTATCTTTCCGTTAAGTTTATAATAAGAATAATTGATGATCGACTTCTTATTCAACTAAAATTTGCTTTATAATTTTCCGTTTTACAAACGGTTTTTGGAACAACAGGAAATAAATCTTACTTTATACTCTAAATGAGAAGAATATATTTGGAATGAACCAAAACTTGGCACACACGCAAATATAGGTGCTTGAAATTATACTAATTAGGATTTTGCTAATGTGGCATCTATATTCTATTCCCTTTGCTAAGCAGATATTTAGACCAAGTATGTATCCCATTTTGGTCATAATAACATTTACTTTATTTCAAGGTTAAATGTTATATTTCATCACCTTAAATTCTTGCAGTATGCATCTCACTGTAACTGTTAAGAAATAACAGCGGTGCTATTTCTTACACATTATGTAGAATTTATAGAATGTAAATTTAATAAACCATCCATTTTCACAATTCACTAACACATTATGTTGAACTATATCGACACCTAACTCCTTGTCTTTAAGAAACTATTTTAAAATTCTACATAACATGTAAGAAATAACATTGCGGTTATTTGTTAACAGTTACAGGGAGATGCATACTACAAAAATTTGAGGTGATGAAATATAAAGTTTAACCTTGAAATAACGTAAATGTTATAACGGCCAAAATAGGATAAATACTGGGACTGATTATCTCTGTACTTTTCACCACCTTGCTCTTATTGTGTGGGCTAATTTGTTTTATTTGTTTCAGATATGCACAACTGGATGAGCGATGGAGGAAGCAATTAATGGGCAAAGTGCAAACAAACAAATATATAGTGTGAGTGAGAGACTCCCGTGTTGATCGGATGGAATCTGTTGTATATTTGTGTAAATGCATTTATTTATATCTGTGATAAAGAACAAAAGAATGTCGGCCGTTATGATGTTGACGTTTTCAGCGATGGGACTTTACTTAGAAGTAGTTTCTTGAAAATAGAAATTGCTCGCACCTACATTTGTAAATTGTTGTGTATCATCACGAGTCAGCATAGTTGTACTTTCAGGTTTCACCTATTTTATTGTTATGTTCTTTTTAAATAATTAGAAAATTGTTGTGTATAAAGAGTACCATATCATGGATTTGTAAGATTATATTATTAACTAACATTATTTTTTGTTGGCTGCTAGCCTAAAGTTGTAAATTATTTTATCTGTTTGTAAATAGATCAGTGTATAGAAGGATATTATAATTATGATTGTCTTAATTAAAATATTAACAGAGACTATATATTAAAACTAAATATTTCTTTTTTTCCTTTACAACAATCCCTTTCTTCCCATTTTAACGTCATATTGCGTATGATAAAGAATACACACAAGAGAATAAGTAAGTATTCGAAACAACCACTTAGACTTTACCCGAACATAATGAGCAGTAGATTCAGTCCGTCATTTATGTAGGAGCTCATTTTTATGAAGTATACATTACTATATTTTTAGTTATTGCAAAGCAGAGCACTCTGTCTGTTCACTTATTTGAAGGACTAACCTAATATGAATATAAGTATGCAGTTTTAAATTTATTGGCACATACATTTCTTCAAATTCTGACTAACAAATTTAAATTAATAGATCATTTGGAACATCAAGATAATTTTTAAGATAATATTTCTATGGATATTTATTATTTATTTATATAAAATTAAGACATCAAAGCCAAACATTTTTTGTTTGAAAATATGAGTGCTGAAATCTGAAAATGTGCCAAGACAATGAATAATGATTCAGTCGTCGCCTCTTCAATATAGCGTTGAGTTATTTATTATGTTTAGACACCAATTATCAAGAAAAGGATTAATCGCGGGCAAATGGTAAGTATCTATACAAAGAATATATTTTAGTAAATACTACAAAAATATTTAAGGATCGCCTAAAATTACCTCTATCTTGGAAATACATCATTTTCAACAAAAGAAAGTGGCTACAGACCAAGATGTTTATCTGTATATACTCCATGCAATACGTTCCAAAAGTGAAAGTCTAATGTAACTCATGTTACTTACCTAAATATGCCCTAAATAATTTTATATTGTGTGAAACTAAATTTTGGTCAATTTTTGATTACTCTAAATAGACAGGGAATGGAAATATTTAAGGTTATGTGCAGTTATTCAAATTTAACAGTAATTATTTTTTTCCAAAGTTATAGACACATAGCGCCACCTCTTATTAATTGAACTAACTTCATCTTACTGACTCCACATAATGCATCATGAGATAGCAATAAATTCAAACGGGTCTTACGAAGTCATTTCAATTTATCAGTGTCCCAATCTAAACCCATATAAAATATAAACTAAGCGTAAAATGTCAAGTAATTTGAATGGCCCCTTTTTTCTCAATTTTCCGATACTAAAAATAAATAGTAACTACATTTGAAAAAAAAAAAAAAAAAATTATTGAAAAATTATTTTAGTAATAAGTCACCTAACTAAATATATAAAATCATGATTCTACAGATCTCGATTAATATCTGAAATTATTCGTATAATATCGTTCGTTTTTAATTCAATCATGAAAAAAAAAATTATGATACAATAGTATACCTAGCAGCGCAATGCACTGAATTAGAATGTTCACTTTAAAATTAATATTGAAAAACCACAAATTAAATTCAATTTAAACAAAATACGTCAAATATTAATTTAAATAATTGTTCTGTTTTTGCTAAAGCCTTGAATGAAGTCCGGTTAAAAGACATTTTACCTACTTCCTTCATGTGTAGGAAACATTCATTCGTATAACTTCATCAAAACCCATAATGGAAGAGGAACTTAGGTATATCTAGTGGATATTTGTATGACATACTAGGCTTTTATCTTTTAAATAGATGCAGGTGCAACATTTTGAGAACTGGTTAAAGTTTGGTCTGATCTCCAGATTAGATTGTAGTATATATGGAGATTTAAGCTATATATACGATTTGGTCTCTAAAATGAAATTACAGATATACTTAATGGTAGAAATCTGAATCGGTGTCAGAGAATCTCTTGTTAGGAGAGGGAGAGGGGAACAAAGTTGAGAATTGTCAGGGTTTGTCAGTGTCAGGCAAAGTTTAGTATTGCTACGCCTTCACTTCAACAAAGAAATGCTGTATTTTCTCAACCTTCAGAACTCCTAATTTAATTAAACTGAAATAAACTGATAAAGGAAAGAATGACTAATATCTTGTATACGCTTGTTGGTCGCCGCATATGTACATATTTACAAAACTTAACTTTACAAAATTAGGAATATTATTTTTTACTATGGGGGAGGCGGCAATCGTCCCCCCTTGCCCCTCCCCCCACCCTAAATACGCTACTGGTCACTATTTATTTTATATCACTTTTTTTGGAAAGTATATCTTTATGCTAAGTTACTGACTGATCCCACACATAATATGAGTTGTATATGCCCCGCTGTTTTTCTTTCTTCTTGTGGACTGTATCTTCTACAAACATATTCCTTGTGACAACGGAAGGAAATTGATAGATTTAGGAAATAAAGGAAAAAGTAGAATGTAGGAAATATAATGTAATAATAGCGAAAATTATAGAGCACATGACACTCGAGTCCAGTAGCGTAACCAGCGTAGGTGAATAAAAGTATTTCGGACTTGATTTTTTTAACGAAAAAAAAAAATGATAATAATATAATAATTTTTAATAAAGTAAATAAAAAACGAATAACTTAGTTGCAAGTGAACGCTAATGTAACACTTCTTTTACTTTTAGTAAGTTCTCTCTCTCTATATACAGGGTGTCCGGAATATGAATGCCTTAATTTTGCTATATGATAAGTTGTACTAAACAAAACATATTTGCCTTAACATTTTTTTTTCTGACTAACGGTAGAAGAATTATAATAGCAAACAGGTCTTGAATATGTGACAATGTCACTCAAATACTATCTTAGGATTGTTATGTATTTATACATAATAATTACAAATAGGTACACCTAAACATAGGTACTTACTGTGAATGGTTTTCTTAGAGCTTTTTTTACAAAACGGAGTATTAGTTACAAGTGTTTAAAGTTACTTCTGTTTCTTGCAAGAAGCCTTTACTGTACAAATATCTCGTAGCCAGAGTTTTGCCTATATTCGGCGTAAATTTACATGACTGGTTATGGTTACTATAAACGGTTTTATTACTATTTATGTACACTCACAAACATCAAAGAAAAACTAGACAAAAATGAATCGCACTAGCTGTACGCACCACTATGCTAATATTACTTTTAAGTTATCGCCAGCAGCCTGACACCGCAACGTGAAAAGTTACAGTACGTTACAGTTTTAACGAGTTTCTCGGAATCTTCAATTGTTTACTTCATTAATACTGATCTAAAAATCAAATTATGAACAAATTACGTTACAAGCGCTTTTACTTAATCTTAATTATACCTTAGTTTGTAATTTTGTAGTTTTGCATATTATTGCAGTTGTATTTTTATTTTTGAAATATATTGGTAGACAAACTATTCGTTTTAGACATTTTTTATAACAATTTTTTGCTTTTAGTTAGATATATAAGCCTTTAAAATTACGGCTATGGGAGGTTCTTAATACAACGAAATAATGATTATAATATATTCCCTTACATCTTAAATATCAATTTTTTATGCAAGATAAAAATGGTTATGTAATTTTAGAAAATCCACTGATATAAATATTTAATTACTGTATCAAATTGTGCAATGGCGACTTGTGACTTTTTAAACTAGTGAGGCAATCAGGCTGGGACTTCCAAATACAAACTACAAAATTAAAATTTTTTATAAACTTTCTTCTTAATCGTTAATCATTATTTATAGGTAAATCAGAAAATATAAATACAGGATTTTTTTTTAATTGATGTACTTTGCTATGTGAATAAATTCAATTAAGTCAGAATTTCTTAACTAAGAATTTGACGATTTTCCCGAACATTCAAGTTAATTAATTTTTTATTCTGCTTTACGCGCATCGTCAAATGCCGTTGTAATATTTTATAATAATATGCTTGTACTTATCAATGTTAATTTCAAGTTTGAAAAAATACAATGAGTAGCTTAATTATTATGAAATATTAATATATTCCGCGACAATTTTTTAAATCGAAATATCCATTTTTGTTGAAAAGGCGAGCGTATTTATTGAATAATTAATAATATCGTTAGTATATTCCCCACGTTTTCTTGGTCTTCAGTGATCTTTGAGGCCCTGGGTATTGCCATTTCACATTACACAGTTACAGTACACACATCTGAAACTTAATTAAAACAAATCAGAAACGACAATCAAATTTTAAGTACAGTGCACTGAAATTTTATATATAAAATATTACTAAGGGAAAAGAAAACATGAAACGACCTTACAATATGACAAATTATATATATTATACTGTCTTTGTTGCACTGTCCTAGAGCCAAGCCATGCTCCCGATGGGCTTCTCTTCCGCAATTGGCTACCAACACCAACGGATTCCATGCTCTTCATCTCTTTCTTACCTATATGTTTACAAAATTACTTTACTGTAGAAAGGCTTCACAGTCTGTTAATAGCCGTATTTAAAAAACAATCATCAGGAAAATAGGTAATGCCCAAAAGAAAAATTGTAAAAAGGTGGAAGATTTATATATTTTGAAATAAATTAAGTTGCTTTGCTTTTAATATGTATTTTGTTATAGGAACATATTACCTTAGTACTGTTTAATAGTCAGAATTAGTTTTTAAGACAACATACAGATAATTTAATTTATTTGTAATGTGTATTTTTATGCTGACATCAATATGCTCGTTATGAAATTGTGTTTTATTTATTTTTAATAATTTGTATTTAATTATTTTTTTTAGCTCACTATAATTTGATTGTTTTCTTTTACTGTCTAATAACACTTTCAATGTTTTAATTTTCTATAATTGAAATAACAACTGCAATCTTAATGACACCGACGGCCTCCCTACATTTCTCGTTGTAAGACGAAGTAAGCTCAATGCTGCAAGTCAAGGATAGGAGGCAGTGACGTCACACATCAGTTTACATGAGTGTTCTCAAATCATTTTAAAGGCTTTAGATTATTCACAAAATGTAAAAAAATGCTAAATTACCCCCAATGTTATATACTCACACAAACATTATTGAATAAATTTTTCATAAAATTGAGTTTATAATAATAATAATAATACTAAGGATAAGATTAAGAAAGTAGGTACAGATGAAAAAAAGTGTGTGAAAAAACATATGCCTACAAATTATATGCATGGGTTAATGCATATCATTAGGTACAAAAATAACCTATCTACAAACTCCCAGTACAGTTATATATTAAATATTTGCCTAGCATAGTGCAATAACTCATATTGAAAAATTAATATCAAAAGACGGATTCAACTCATTTAAATAGTTACACATACAATATACAGGGTGGTCAGATAAAAATGAAACAGAGCCATTTTCAGGAACTGCGTCAAGATTGTAGAAAAACGCTCAGACCCGTCGATTTTAGATTAAAGGGGGACATTTTTTGCTGGTATTTTTGACTCCGTCACTTTCACCCTCAAATATTTAAATGGTATTTGGGGTTGAGTAATATTTATGTTAAAACCTCTTACAATTCCCGTTACAACAGACTTTAAGTTTTATAATTTCGCCCAATACCTAATTGATAAGAATTTTGACTTTAAAGTTGAAACTTATGTACAAACAATTAGTAACTGTAAAAATGTCACTCATTCGAGTTAACTACGCCAATGGTATAAACTTAGTATTTCTTGCGTTACATTGGTTTTTGGCGATTTGTTATCACTTTGGTAAAACAACACAATTGTAAAAAACAGAAATGGATACAATACACACACACAACGAACGTAAAATTAGTGGATTCCAAATTTTTTTCTAGTATTATTTGGAAGCGTTGGTTGGTAGTTTATTTAATTGTGTTTTTGAGAATTAAACACTATGGTTTATTCCATTGCGGAAAGGGAAGATATCATTTCGCTTTACATGAACAATAAATGTGCGAATAAACAGCTCAGCTCATTAGAGCAACATCAAGATCGACATGTCAGGAGGAAGTATGTTCTAGAGTTAGTAAAAAAAATTCAAGTGACAGGGAACGTAGCCAATAAAAAACGAGAAATTGAAAAACATAGTTAATGAAGCTAGTGAAGTTGCAGTTTTGGGACAAGTTCATTTTGATCCTACAAGTACGAGGCAGCTGGCATCTGTGTCTGGGATCAATCGAACAATTATACAAACCATTGTGAAGAAGGATAAATTCCATCCATACAAAATACATTTGGTCCAGGAACTTCATGAAGATGATTATGGCCGCCGTTTGCAATTTTGCGAAATAATGAGTGAGCGAGTAGGGAACGATCCACAGTTCAGTCCTCTCTAACATCTGTTTTTCTAATGAATGCAGTCTTTTCTTGAGCTGGACGGTAAATCGTCATAATTGCCACTATTGATCAGATTCAAACCCAAGAGTTTTTCACGAGGTGCACAGGCTACACAGCAACATGAAAAATTAAATGTATGGGCTGAAATTTTCGGTGACCGGCTGATGGGTCCTTTTTTTCTACCTGGTAATTTGACTGGCCAAATATATTTGCAATTACTGGAAGACGCTATTGACCCTGCCTTGACTGATATTATTGAAAATATTCCAGAATATGATGAAGATCATTTGATTTTCCAACAGGACGGTGCTCCTCTACATTATTATGTATTAATTGTTCGTCAATATTGGGACTATCGTTTTTCCATGGAATTAGATTGGGCAGCATTGAGTGGCCTCCACGATCAGCGGATTTATCGCCCCTTGATTTTTTTTGTGGGGATACCTAAAAAGTAAAATCTATATAACACAGCCAGCGTTACTGCAAGATTTGCGTTAGATAATCGTCGATGAATGCAGTTGAATCACTCCGGAAATGCTTCAGAATATGCACGAACGTTTCGAATAAAATATTTATTCTTGTATGGAAGCGGGCGGTCATCAGTTTGAACATTTAATCAACTAAGTAGTAATGAACTAAACATAATTTAAATTTTAAAATGTAAATTTTTTTTAAAATATTGGACGGAATTATAAAATTTAAACTCTACCAACAAATGCAATGCGCAAATGCGGCCTGCTTAATAATAATATGCCGCCCCCTCTCCCGCACAAGTCTCTGACTTCTGGGCTAATCCCTGTGATTAGAATGAGGGGTAGAGATATTATTATTATTAAAGAATGTCCCCCTTTAATCTAAAATCGACGGGTCTGAACGTTTTTCTACAATCTTGACGCAGTCGTGAAAATGGCTCTGTTTCGCTCTGTATAGGCGATTTCAATAGTTTTGTCTCAAGTGAATTCTTAACATAAACATTTATTTGAGCAAGTAATTCCGGACAATCGATTTTATGTTGCTATAATTTATATAAAAATTATAAGAAAGAGACAAATTCTACCGAACTCTAAACTATCACAATTATATATACTTAACAAGAGAGACATTTTGAATTTTCCTTTCCGGATATATACCTGTCGTTCTAAATGATAAATTTCTTTGGACTTGTTGAATTGTTTGTTTCTGAATAGGAGAAATAGGAGACCAAATTATAGACCATTTTCAATTCTAGATAACACATGTGCATAATATAGAGATTTCAAGCATGATTCATTAGTAAAATCTTTACAGTTTCTTATAATAAAGCCTAACATCTTCGTTGCCTCTTTAGGTTTCAATTGAATATGTTCCACACAATTTAACTCCATATCGAAAAGAACGCCCAAATTTTTTTATTGTAAATTTTCATTCCAAAGAAGTGTTGTTAATATTGTAATAGTAAGTAATGTATTGTTTCATTCTTGTAAACGATATTTTTTTACACTTGCCAATATTAATGTCTACTTTATTTAAAACATACCAATCTGTAATTTTGCTAACCTCATTTTGAAGTTGTATGCAGTTGTATGCTGTAAATTTTGATTTGTAGATTTTTAGATCATCAGCAAATACAAGCGAGTCACATTGAAGCGCACTACACAAATCATTTATAAATAGTAAGAAATAATAAGGGTCCGAGATTGGATCCCTGCGAAACTTCCGATGATACTGTATATGCTACTGACCTATGACCATTGTAAGATACAAACAATTGTCTATTTGTTAAATATGATCTGAAAAATTGTAACATGGTTTTGCTGAAGCCAAAGTTAGATAATTTCATTAATATTAAGCTATAATCGGTATGAGCAAAGGCTTTAGTAAAATCAGTATAAAGAGTATCCACCTCATACTCATATTAGCAGTAAAAATTTCACCTCTGCTTTTTATTCAATCAATTTTAAAAATATTCGTGATATCAAAAAATTAAAATTTCTTCTATTATGTTCTATGAACAAATATAGAGGTGTGGTTTTATTTTAGTGAAATTGAACTTAATTTTTTTATTCTATTGAATTAAGATGTAAACATTAGTCTCATAGAGGAAATAAAATGTAGCTTTGTATTATCAAGTGAGAAAAAAATAGGCTCTTCGATTTGTCAGTTTTTTCAGGATGTACAACAGTTTCCAGGCCGACAAGTTTTTTAGAATAAGAAAATATATTTTCACCTATTACGATTTCTCATAAAATTTCCTGAATTCTTCACGTCAGCTATACATTGATAAATGTGTATAGGACATTATAAATATTATTACACCCCACAGAATTCTTTTAAAAAACGAATAACATTGAATTGATGTAAATTATTAAGTGTTTTTCAGGGTCTATAAGATATAATTCACGAACTTTTATATTCTATAGCGCATTTTTAATCTAAAAGTTAAAGGAAAGTATTAAATTTCAGTATTATAGCTTAGTATTACGTTAACAAGAACCTCAACCTACTAAGTGATTTTTTGTGCATCTTTCGATGCGATTCTTTGTCCTTGAAACTTCAGCTTCATGATCACGCTTTCAGTACCTGCAAATGCACAATTTGAGTATTTCTTACTGATAAGATAAATAATGATAATTTTATCGGCTTAAAGTACGTATTCTGTATAGAAACCTTAAGAACAAGCAAGTAACTTAGTCAATTGCATTCAAAATGCTTCGTTTATTTAGCATTAAATTGTTATTTATTCATTTATACTTGGGTGGTCCAGCAATTTTTAGATCGATGCTCTATTCATAATAATAAAAAATGTATACTTTTGACTACTTGGAAATATACACTGTAAAATTCTTTTTAATTTAATAGGTTTGAAGTTAGTTTAGTCGGCTTAATACATTTCTGCTATTTAATCTATCATCACCAATCTGATCTAATTTACGATTACCTCTATCTGAAAAACCCAATCATTGGATCATTTTTCTTTGAAGGAACATTTCAAATGTAGTTACATGTTATATAATTTGTACATGATACGGAATCGGCTTCATTACTTTGATGTTACAGCTGCGACCTAAATAAATTTCGGATTAATTAATGACTACCAATATTTTGTAAATGTTAACCAACTAATTAGAAGAGGAGATATGTCAGAAGAAATATATTTATTTCACTTATTTTAATAGATCATATTTATATAAATTTCACCTTACCTTTGTAAAAAATGGTGGCTAAAATTCTTCTACTCAAATTAATTTATATTTTTTTTATTTACTTGCTTTAAGAACTGTTTCAGTCTTAGGGCGGCGATAGACACAGCGGTTTGTGTCGAATCGGCATCCGAATCGGCACTGGTTTAAAACCGGGCGGCGAAAACCTCGCTGTGTGTTTATCTAGAGGTTAACAAAGATCAACCGACGACGATGGCGGCACAGACTGCTGTGTCTGCCATGGCCCTAAGTCAACCATAATAATAAAAAAAAGTCATATTAAAAGCGTCTAAAGTATGTTTAAATAATTTTTACTTTTGTTTTAAAAATATGCATGTATTGGTTTTTCATTTGTCAATAGAGATGATTAAAAAGTGAAAAATATAAATCTCTGATTTGAGTTGATATTTAAGTAGGTAGGCAAATGGCTCTACTTTAATAATAGTGCAATGGAGTGACACTGGGATTTAAAAATATATTAATAAATATTTCATTTTTCCCGTGAATATTCATATAATGTTTTACCTTTTAATTTAAGGAAAAAATCACATACTGTCATCTACCTAAATTCTGAAATAATTTGGTTAAGGCAGGCAGCAGTAAGTGCAATAATTATAAACAATTTCTTTTCAAAATATTTATTTAACGAAATATTTTTATACAAGTAATATAAATTTCACTTAAATTTCACCAAAAAAATGTTCAGTTTTCTAGCATCAGAGGCCCCAATTAATATTCCATTTTTTTGTCAAGTGGAATTCTTCTTGGCCGGCGAGCAATTTTTCTGCAATTTTCAGTTTAATTTTTTTCATTAAGAACTTACTTTCATGAAATTCCTCGTCTGTTAAACTATTTCTGTAAAACATATCATGTGAATTTCTTCTGAATTAAATGACAGATAGGTACATCGCACAGAAGTGGTCGCTTATTTTGTTTCGTTTTTGAATCACCCGCTTACTAATCCAAAATATCTTCGTTGTCGAAGCATGCAACTTTCATCTTTTTTCACACTGGAATTTTATACAGAATTAATGAAGTCACTGAAATCATCACTCATAAAAGTGCGTCCTGGTTCAAAATACTTCAACGTGATGTCTTCAGCAGCAATTTAGTTGGAATTACCTAAAGTCACCAATGCAGTAAATAGCATCCAATTTTTATTTTGCGCTGAACTATTATCAACCCAATAGATAAATTCAAGGACGTCCCGTTCTTCTATTAATGCTTTGTGATAGCCGGAAGTTATTTCTTCGGCTTTTCTACCAGCAAACGCTTCGCTCCATAAAACGTGACAAATGCCGTTTTACAGTTTTTGTCTTTAGATTTCTAATTAAGGCAAATGTTTGATGGGAAACGACTATTTTCATTGCAAAACATGATTTCTTACTTCTGGGAATTTCGTGGTAACATAATTACTTTTTCTAAATGTACACTTCTATAAATTATTTCTTTACGTCTTGTATATACTGATCTACTCTAGAAATTTCAGTTTTTCTTGCGTGTTCCAAAAATTGTTTGCAGATGCTACAGTTTTTCAATTTTTTACACATCTATAATCTGTTTGGAAATGAAAGAGAGTAATAAAACCCCGAGATAAGAACCGGCCATGGGCGTGGTAATATTTCGTTTCAAGTAATTATCGGGTAACACTAATGCTAACAGGTAATGGGTGTACATTAGTATATTTTACTGGATACATCATAGGGCAGGAGCCAGTGTATTGCGACAGATCAATCCAGTCTTAGAGCTGAATATACGAAGACGTGCTAGTGCAGTAGAGTAAAATTCGACTTGTGTTTAGTGACTATTGTACCAGTAGATATAATATTGTTTGGGTAAAATGTCTAGCTTATCAGATTACGTACCTGTTAAACGCGTGAAAAGATGTGCGCTGTCTCAGAATGAGAACACCAAACACCAAAATCCTACCAACGGTGTTGACGACATCGTGGAAAAGTATTCCAAAATGACAGGGCTTGGAAAATCTACTATCTACAAACTTTTAAAGGAAACAAAAAATGAACAAGATACTGTAAATCCCCCAAAATCATCTACAGCGAGGTCAAAAATCGTTATAGATGATTTCTTCAAAAAAGCCATTTGCAGAAAAGTACACTCATTTTATTTTAAAGAAGAAATACCAATACTAAACAAAATTTTAAGTGAACTTTTAGAGGACAACGATTTGCCAAAAATCAATAGAAGCAAATTATGGGCCGTCTTACGAGAGTTGAATTTTTGCTGGGAAAAGCAGAACAGGAAGTCAGTTCTTATCGCTAAAGATGAAATTATTTTTGGCGAAGATTCTACTTAAGATTAATTAGAAAATTCCCTGACGAAGGGAGGAATATTTATTATCTAGACGAAACTTGGGTCAACGAGGGATATACTGTAACAAAAGTATGGCAAAATAAATATGTAAAAAGTTTTCGACAAGCATTTTTGGATGGACTTTCAACAGGGTTCAAGGCACCTTCAGGTAAAGGGCGAAGATTAATAGTGACACATATAGGTAGTGCCAGTGGTTTTGTAGATGGCGGTTTACTTTTATTATAGCCAATATAATTCAATAGTTATCCGGAAAAAACATTTCTTTTGAAACAAATATGGTGAAAAGGGAACATTTGACACTTGTCAATCTTAATAAACATCAGAAAAATATCGATGAAATGGCAACAAATCGTCAAATAACGGTCCTACGGCACCTTATCACTGTGAACTTAACCCAATAGAATTAGTCTGGGCGCAGGTAAAAGGAGATGTAGCGTGAAATAATACGACGTTTAAATTAAGTGACGTGAAAATTTTGTTAAAAAATTCCTTGGAACGAGTAACTGCAGATAACTGGCAAAGATGTATACATCATGTACAAAAAGAAGAGGAGAAAATGTGGAAACTCGATAATTTAATTGACGTTACTGTGGAACCTATCGTTATCAATCTAGGAGACGAAGATAATTTATCAGAATATTCAGAGGATGAGTTTTAATATACCTACACTTTTATTTTCTTTATTATACATTTATACAACACTATATTTACTCACCATAACTTGAAATTTCAAAATACATATATTTTTGTGTGGAATAAAAGTCTATTCATTAAATTTAAATAAATATTTTGATAATAATATTGAATAATTTTATTTGAATTACTAAAACCCTCTTAACCCGGATATGATGCTTAAAGTAGCCTCATGTTTTGAAATGCTGTTTTTATATTGTTTACTTATAAGAGAAATGGACCGATGTCACTTGCTTCTGCATTCTTATTTTTCTTCTTCTTCTTATTATTATTGTAGTCTGCCTCTTTGTGCTTTCCATCATTTTCATTATTGTCTTATGTCTCATTTCTCATTTCCATTATGTTCATTATTGTTTATTACCGTTTTCTGTTCCTTCTTGAGAATTTTCATTATTATTGCTATTACTGACCTCTGGTTTTTCCTGATTTTGTTCGCCAATCCTATTTCCAATGTAGGAACATTACTTTCTTCACCTTTTGAATGACAGTTCAAAAAAATGTTGATCTTGAATGACACAATGGTCACATTCTTCATTCCCTAGTTTGGTGAAACTGATTTTTAATTCATCTGTTACAACTTTCCAATATGTTCCATAAGAAACTAATTGATTCGCATAATTTTTATGGTAGTCTTCCCACATGTTCTTAATTTTTACATAACTTGGTAAGTATAACCGATGCGGAGCATGCTCTCTTCTATAATGACTCACACATGAATTATATTTCATGACATTGTTCTCTCGCTGTTGAGCTTATTAGATGGTTCATGTCTTCAGCTTTGGGAGTAATTGACCCAAGAGGAGCATTCCTGAAACCCGTAGTTATAATTTTGTCATTTTTTCATACTACTTTGGAAGTTCCATTTTCATCAGTTGAAGTGTAAGACAAGTGTTAGTAGTTTTGCTCACTGCAGTTTTGGTCATTTTTGTTTCTTTTCTGGCATTATAATTCATTTTATAATAGTCTTTCCAGATACGACTTCTACTTGCTTCTGTCACTTTACCAATACAATGTCCCTTGCATAAGCATGGACTTCGCATTCTATGAAAAGATTTATCCCTCTCAAGCTTATCTGAATCCCTACGTAATCTATTCTTTTTTGGCTTTGTAATACCCTCGGTAGTTCTTTCCTCTATTATTTCTTCTGCAACTACTAAAATTACCTTATTACTCCTGTTTCTTATTTATGTCTTAACCATAACTTCCGATTTATCCGTGTCAGTTTCTTCCCCAGCCTTCGAACTCAAGTTCCTAGATATTTTGGTAATTTCATAATTCAACATTTATCACTTACTGCCCTTTGCCTTTTTTGGACAGTATATTGAAATACTGAAAGCAGTTTTAAGCTTTAAAAAGTCTACACACTTTGATTTTAGTGGTTTTGGTCGCTACTATGTAAACTTTCTGCTTTTCAAAAGTTATATGGTTATAGATGCTTCTACGTCCTGGTTTTGGGATAATGGAGCAAGAGATTCTGTTTCTGTAGGTTCTTTAGTTGTGATTTTGTTTCCTAGGCGCTTGTAAATGTGTGGTGATTTGTGTTTTAAGGTTATACCTATCTAATGTCCCTCAAGACATCGGAGTAAAAAATAGATATTTCTGGATATTCTTGGAAATTCGATATGCAACCCCAATTTCTCATATCTGATTCGTTTTCATCGCGAAAATCCACAAAAAAAAGTATTGGGCCTATAGCTGGTACAATTTTATTTTTGTAAACCTGTGTTATTTTTAAGATATGGTTGTACCAAATAAATATTACCAAAATCTTCGATTTGATTTTTAACCAAAATATTATGATTAATATCATAATCATCTTAATTACATTTGTCATGGTTACAATATACTGGGAAACATTTTTCCCCTGTTCAATGAAAAACCATATTTCTCATCCTGTACTTTGATAGATTGATTGGAAATCATTCGCAAACTGTTGAATATGCGAATATTGAATAACACACTAACTTTAGAAAAAACAGCCCAAAGTGACAGCCTTGTAGAAGTTCTGATTTTGCATTTGAACTACAATTTTAACATACTAAAAATTGCCTGTGTCTGTTAGGTATAAAATAGCAGAAGTAACTTGGCACTGAAACCAAAAGAATACAGTTTATGTTTAAAAAATAGTTTTGATGCAAGAGTTTATTTAATTAATCTTTATTTTTTTCGGAACTGTGGCAAAATACCCAATTAAACTAAAGAAAAACTAACATGGGCCATTGACTCTTTTCGATTAAAGTACGGCATAAACTATTTGCAAAATTTATTAAATTTATAATTGTTAACCATATGAGTACAATGCCATGTTATTTCACTACCTTAATTTGTGAATTGAAAACATATTTATTTGTTATTCATTTGTAAACGCCAATTTTACCAAACCACCGTAATAATCAAGAAAGTTTAATTTTTCAACTACTACTAACTTGTATAATTTTTACAGGTTATTTTTTACTGTATTAGAAAGGTATTTTAAGCTAATATAAATCAAATATCCTACAATTCCTATCAATGAAGTCATATGCATGTTCTCTGATACCAAACATCTAGGTATGCTAATGAACAATTCCGCAGACAAAGCTCAATGAATTAAATATGTAAATACCTACTTGAATAATGTTCACCTTTTATGTAAAAGTTTTAATATATTATTAGGTATTAATAATATTGTGTGAAACTAACTACTCAATGGACAAAAGCCCCGACCTGCGTTGAATTACACCCACAATATCTACCCATATATTCCTTATTATTAGCGTTTGTAACCTTTTTTACTGTATTAGAAAGGTATTTTAAGCTAATATAAATCAAATATCCTACAATTCCTATCAATGAAGTCATATGTATGTTCTCTGATACCAAACATCTATGCTAATGAACAATTCCACAGACAAAGCTCTATTCAATAATTATCTAAATAAATTAATCTAATTTACTAACCTGCTTTAATGAAACACTCTATAAATATCTAACTTCACTTTTTGGCAGTGGTAACACGACAATTCAACCACAATAGATGAGATCTGACCTATTTCTGCATTTTTAGGATTGCTTCTTCAGGTAGACTCCTTTAAATTGAATCAAATATTTAATTATAAAAATTATTATAAAAATTAAAATTATTTGAAGTTAAATATCGACAATGACAAAAAGTGACAGCCTGTCAATGAATTAAATATGACAATACCTACTTGAATAATGTTCACCTTTTATGTAAAAGTTTTTATATATTTTTAGGTATTAATAATATTGTGTGAAACTAACTACTCAGTGGACAAAAGCCCCAACCTGCGTTGAATTACACTCACAATATCTACCCATATATTACTTATTATTAGCTTTTGTAACAATTTTTACTGTATTAGAAAGGTATTTTAAGCTAATATAAATCAAATATCCTACAATTCCTATCAATGAAGTCATATGTATGTTCTCTGATACCAAACATCTAGGTATGCTAATGAACAATTCCACAGACAAAGCTCTATTCAATAATTATCTAAATAAATTAATCTAATTTACTAACTTGCTTTAATGAAACACTCTATAAATAACTAACTTCACTTTTTGGCAGTGGGAACACGACAATTCAACCACAATAGATGAGATCTGACCTATTTCTGCATTTTTAGGATTGCTTCTTCAGGTGGTCTCCTTTAAGTTGAATCAAATATCTAACTATAAAAATTATTATAAAAATTAAAATTATTTGAAGTTAAATATCGACAATGACAAAAAGTGACAGCCTGTCAATGAATTAAATATGACAATACCTACTTGAATAATGTTCACCTTTTATGTAAAAGTTTTTATATATTATTAATACCTAAAAATATATAAAAACTTTTACAGGTTAATTGTAAATTTTACAAGTTAGTAACATTATTTACATTAGACATTTCTGTAAGTCCCGAATATTGTTACAATTTTCGCAAGCTACCAAAGGTTAACAAGAGCGTCCAACAGAAATCGTTCAACTTCTTCTTGAGCTAAAACCTTGTACCTTTTCAGAATACAATGCTCATTACCTTTAGAAATCTATAAATATGTCAACTAAAGTCACACTTTACCATATAATTTTAAATTCGAACATTTTCTTTGATTTTTAAACAACTTTTTAGCACGGGTTTGAATCTAAGAGGGTTGATTTATGTAAACCAACAGAACATCTTCTGTTATCCTTATCACATCATATTTTTTCTGCCAATTTCTGAAGCCGCTATATTCACGCTCATACTTTGAAGATAATTTTTCGGCATTCAACTTGAAGCTGCGCTGGTAGACTGCTTAATAATTGCTTCGAACACATTCATTTTCACCAAAATGAATAGACAACATATGTAGTTACGGTAGCATCTTCAAAGTTTACGACAAATTATAGAGGATTTCTTTGTAATTAAAATTTGAATATCTGTCTGATATATTTACAAATTAATAACAAATAAAATATATAACAACACTCAAAGTAATGATTCTTACTGACTCCAGAAGGTGACAGGTTCGTTTAAAACTCACCAGTCATATCCTTCTGTCCGTCAGTAAACACCCTCTTACCATGCTAGTAGTGTTATATACTATACTTAATTTTCATTGGTATGAATTGGTTTAGTTATTACATATAAAAATATGTATGTATAAGTATGTAAACTGTCTTGATTATATGAAACATATGGAAGGAAATTATATGAACCTTTTTGGTTTATGTTTCATTTTGCTAACTTATTTCGTTATGGATAAGTTTAAGCTGGTACACTGAGGAAAAGCCAATGAACAAATTTTGCTGAGGTGATCTGTATTATGATTTAAACTTTTCTTTCAATACCCTATATCAGTACCAAATATAGGTAATAATAATCAGCAAGATACTGATATGTATATATTATAGCTACTTTAACGATATTGACTCTGCCTGTAGTGATTTTTACGAAGTTATTTATAGCATTTTAGATCTGTATGTGTCTATGTACAAAATGTATGTACGTAGATATCGATCTTGATACACTGCTGATATCATTAATAACATTAAAATAAAAGTTTATTATTATAATAAATTTAAAAAATCACAGATTAACTTAATTTTTTCAAGAATACAAGAGACTAAGATCTGTTGCCAAAATCAATTAACTAATGTATATAAAATTATTTGAATTCGATACAAAACAAATTTTGTAATTAAACCAAAAAGTTTCTGGTCTTTTATTCAGAATAAAAAACGTACTACACGTATACCATCTAACAGTTCCTAGATGATCAGAATGTAGATAATCCTATTCAGATAGTAAATTATTTTGCTACTTATTTTTTTAGTGTATACTCTACTGATTTAGCTAATAATTTTGATGTACCGTATAATAACATTCAAGTTTCTAATGTGCAAAAATTTACTGAGATGGATATTCGTAATTCTATTAAGAGATTGAAAAATAAAATGACTTGCGGCAATGATCTAATTTATGGTTTCCTAATTAACTGTTCTGGCGTATTTTGTACTCCACTTGTTATTTTATTCAATCTCATATTGTCAACAGCCACTTTTTCTGCCATGTGGAAAGTAACTAGAGTTTGCCCTGTTTTAAAAAGTGTTAACTCTTTTAACATCAAGAATTATCGACCATGGGTTCATTGCACGTCGTTCTACTGTAACTAATTTAGTTGAATTTACTCAGTTTGTTTCAGACCATATTCATAGTAAGGCCAAGTAGGTGTAACAGATTTTGAGAAGGCTTTTGACAAGGTAAATCACTCTATATTATTACAGAAATTGAAATCATTTGGATTTGATGATTCTTTTCTACTTCTTACAAAATCTTATCTTGAGCGTCGTCAGTTGTATGTGTAACATAATGGATACCGTTCTAATATTTTTATAGCTCCTTCTGGGGTACCTCAAGGGTCTAACTTGGGACCACTCCTGTTTATTCTTTATATGAACGACTTATCGTCAACTTTGCAGTGTAATCACCTTTTTTCGCAGATGATCTAAAGCTTTTTCGTAACATTAACTGTTATGATGATTGTCAAGCATTGCAAGAACTTTTGAATACAATACAGGAGGGTGTATGGAAAACATGGTTTCTATAAATATTGATAAATATAAAGTTTGCTCTTTCAGTTTAAAAAATATATATAATTGTATTTGATTATAATCTAGATTCAAAGCCATTGACACGCAGCAGTAATATTAAAGACTTAGGGGCAATAAACTCTCATTGTCTGAACATATCAATAGAATATCTAGTACCACCATTAAAACTTTAGTCTTTATTGTCTGTAACTCTACATCGTTTAACAACATTACTTCTCTGAAATGTTTATACCTTTCCTTAGTCCGTTCTAGATTAGAATATGCTAGCCTTATAATACTGGTACCAACCCGTGCTATCAAGTTAGTATTAATCATCTTGAAGATGTTCAACGTCGCTTTTTTAAATTCATTGCATATCGTGTTCATAATATCCTGCTAGAGGATTTGATCATAGCCTCCTGTTGCAGAGATTCGATATTAAATAGTTGCAGTTGAGGAGAGTTCTCACAAGTCTATCTTTCTTGTTTAAAATATTTCATAACCTCATTGATTCACCAGAGATTTTAAAAATGTTCTGCTTACGTGTACCTAGACCATCTCGTGATTATGTACGTTTTACTGTCGTAATGCTAGAACAAATGTCCTTACGAAATCCCCTGTATACACCATGTCAATTAATTTTAATCAAATTTCTCATTTAGTGACCTAAATTTTGATACACTCAAACAATTGATATCAGTTGGTTCTCAATTTTTTGGAAACGTTTAATTGGCCTCATCTATACTATGCTGTAGCTTTCAGACTGATTTAATTTATCTAAATGTTAAATATTATTAGTAATTAATATTAAGTACACTGTTATTTCATTACTTTGTTATAATATGTTTTGTCCTGTAATTGGAATGTCTATTCTGTTGGGCAATAAATGCAATATTATTATTATTATAGACATACGTGACACAAAGGAGAAAAATAATACGGACGAATATGTACAATTGTTTGCAATAATAATGGCAGTGGCAGTGGCAATGGAGTGTCATTATTATTGCAAAAGCTTGTACGTTAACTTAAAATTTTTGTTTTATATTAAAATAAATCGAAGTTTACGAAGATTTGATTTAACCACTAGTAGGTTCTTTTAGCAAAATCGATTTTATTATGACATCAACGCAACCGTTCTGAAGTCTATTTAAACAGATATTTTGCTCGAGATAATCTGTTTTTACTAATGGCCAATGTAGATTTAAATTATGTACCCTGTATACATAGATTGCGATTGTTAGTTAAAAGAATTTACATTTTAGGCGTACAATTTCCAAACACTGATATTAACCTTCATTCAGATAGTTAACTGAACGGTTATATATCAAATCATAAGGTCCAGACTGCTTTAAAGTCTCTCTGCATTAACATTTCACCTCCGCTAATCGCTCCTAAATTCCACGACGATTATTTCTGCCGATTTCGTGAGTTACGAAAGTGTGCGCCATTAGTTATGGCTTATGGTAACGGCAGCCGCTAATGATACGATAGATAGTCATTAATACGCATTAGTGTCGAAGGATACCCATGATTGTCACTTACACGCCCATCGCCATCTCGGTTGCTCAGATTTACATTAGTATTTACTGGATGTTAACGGGCATCAAACAACGAATCATATTTCATTTCAATGGGCGATTATTAATTGTCCCTGGTTTTATCTTTTCTAAAAATGGAAGCCCCCATTTAATTTGTTCTCCGTAAGATAAGACATTCAAATCAGCTGAGCAAAAAGTATGCACTCGATATTTAGTAGTCTTTCTTTTAATAAAACATTACTCACCCTTCTGAGTAAACGTCATGGAATTTCGAACTGTTCTGGAAACCATGATAACTTCATAAAACAATCATGTCACCATTAAAATAAATAAATACAGATTCCTGGGAATTTTTGGAATAATAAAGTCTTATACATATCAAAAAGTTCTACAGGGTGATTCACAACTTACCTAACAAAATTTGGGAATAGATACGTCATGAAAAATGAAGTTAATATCGTAAAACAGTTTTTTATAAAATCCTTATAGTTTCTGAATAAGAATTTATTGTAGTATTTTTAACCTTCGGTTTCGAATATTGAAATCCGATTACTTATATTAGGTATTAACGTTTTTGTGATGGGAGTATTTGCATTGGTTTTTCAAGTGTCAAAAATGGCTTACGTATATAGCAACTCCGAATTGATGGATATTATTTTAATTTATGGCGAGGTGAAAATGTTTTAGCAGAACGATTTACCGGTAGTGAAACGCGAGCCTAACACAGAAAATTTGAAACCGAATCGTAGAAGAGATGGAGGTTTAAGGCGCCCACGGCGTATTGCATCAGTGTGGCATATCATACATGAAGCTCCATCATGGCTGTACCATGTACAGCGTGACCAAGCATTAATACTAAGGGATAAAATGAGAAGGATTGGTACCATGGCCGCCACAATCGCCTTTAAATCATTTTGACTTCGTTTTGTAGGGATATTTAAAAATTGAAATATTGTGGCTGAAAAATAACTCCTAATACAGCCCTGGCCAAAATGTTATTGTTTGACAACTATGAAACTAGCGGTTGCCTATTCAGAGGCCGGGTTGGTGTTGCCAAATGGTATAATTTTACAAAAATTTGTAAAACGAACAAATATAAAAATAAAAAGTTTTCATATACTAATTAATTCAGAGATGTTATCTGAATCATGCCAATATCAAAATAAAATCAAAACCCTGGGTTACACCCAAAATAAAAAATCAGTCAACTTCTGAGAGAGGTTCATAAATTTATCAAGTATTCTCCTGCTGATGAAAATATTAGAGAACAATATATACAATAAAAAAAACTCATAAAAAGACAGTAAAAAGAACCAAAATGAACTAATAACTCAAAAGTTGCCAGTGGAGCATTATACGTGACCATGTGAATGTTAGTGGACCCACTGATTATCCTAGCATATTTTTACCAGTGAAGGTTTGTCTGTTTCCCGAGACGAGTCAGCTGAAGCATTTAATTCATACTTTTTGGAGTCTGTTCGAAATATCAGTAACTATAACTTAAGTATTGAGAAATATAATATGTATAATAGAGTCGAGGAATGTTTTGAACTTTTACCATTAACCCCCAATGAAACCGCCGAAATTATTCGCACAGTTGCGCAGATTCGCAGGGCTTTGATGGTATTCCTTGTTCTATTTTGAAAACTGTGATTGATAGTATCAAGTATCCTTTGACCTATCTTATTAACGCTTCCTTTTTCGAGGGTATTTTCCCAACAACTCTCAAACAATCATTAGTAGTGCCGATTCTTAAAAAAGGTGACTCGGACAAAACTTCTAATTACAGAAGTATTTGTCTACTTTCAGTTTTTTCCTGAATATATATGACTATGGATTTTCTGAAAATTTGAAGTTTTTTTTTAAAGGAATATAAAATATTGTATGCAAGGCAATTTGGATTTATTGTAGGACTATCTACATATGATGCTATTCTTGCTGTGTATTAACACGTACTTGACAATTTTGAATCCAGACGTATGACCTCGTCAATTTATTTCGATTTAGCTCGTGCATTTGATACTGTTAACCATCAACTACTTTTGAAAAAGTTGGAACATTATTGAGTTAGGGGAAATGCCCTAAAATGGTTAGAGTCATATTTACAGGGTCGGCTACAGCGTGTTGTCATTGGGCATAATGGTGATAAAGTGCTTTCTAGTTCTAGATTAGTACCTGGTATTCCACAGGGAAGTACATTAGGTCCTGTTTTATTCGTAGTACTCATCAACGACTTGAAAGAATATTTTAAGTCGGGTCGATTATGTCTTTACGCTGATGACACTAATGTGACGTTTCAGGGTAGAAATATGGCAGATTTGTCGCTGATGAAGCAATGAAGCGTTATTGTGATAGCAATGGATTGTCTCTTAATAATTCCAAAACTGAAATGATAACTTTCTCAATGTTTGACACTGATGTTAGCTTATATGTACCGATGGATGCAAAATCTGTAAAAAATTCTGTGAAATCTTTAGGCATTATTTTGGATAGAAAATTAAATTGGTGTCCACATATCGAAATTGTATGTAATAGATTGGCTAAACAAAATTATATTGTCTGGAACTTGAGAGAATATCTAAATATTGAAACATATTATTATGGGCAAGTCTATTCTCTTTTGAATTATACTATTATTTGTTGGGGAAACAGTCCTAATATAGGAGTTGTTTTAATTGCCTAGAAAATAATTATTCGCACGATGCTCTTCAAGTCTAGATTACACTCTTGCCGTTGGCTATTTAAGCAATGTGTTATGTATGTCAAATTGCATCCTCATGAATTTTTGCAATATATGGATCGAGGAATCGCTTATGACTTTAGATGTTAGTACAATGCTTTGACTCCTAGGCAATACCTAGTCAAACCACCTAGTGTTCCAACCTTTAAGGAACGAGTTAAACAACTTTTATTAATATACTCGTATTATATTATTGAGGAGTATTTTGGATGTGACTTTGATGTATAATAAATGTATATTGTGGTTCATATTGTTAATGTATTTATGTGTGTATACGTATTGTATATCTACTGAAATTTTTATATATGTTATTGTTCACTCAGTTTTACTGTCATATGACTTATCCAATGTCATAATGTATGATAAAAGTGGATCAATAAATTCAGAAAGCAGCGTATGTCTCATTCCAACCAGGACGCCTATAATTAGCACCACAACCTTAACAGAGTGGTCTGGATACAGCCTGAGAGAAGAGAAGATCTTGATACTTCCTCCGTTTCTCCTCCTCTTTTAGGACGACGTTGTTCTCCGCGGGAGTCGAGAACTCAATCACGAACATCGTCCTAAGCTGCTGGTCGAGGAGGACTACATCAGGCTTATTAGCTTGAATTTGCCTGAGGGTGGGGAATGAATAGTTCCAATAAATTCGGCACTTCTCATTTCCCACAACGGATTCTATATCCTCCGGAGCATAAGGCAGCACTGGGTCTCGTCTATCTCATACGAGTGTCGTAAATGATAATCCAACACCCGTAAGGCTGAATCGTGTCTTTGGATATACGCTGTGGCCGCATATACCGGACAGGCCGACAGGCATAAGCGTCTCCGGCGCTTGGCGGCAAGCCTGCAGCTGGTATCAAGAATCTCGATACCCAATACACGACTACGATAGACAAGAGTGTTAATTATACCATCTTAGCAAGCCATTATGAACCCCTCGGTCTTAGAGTTCAGCCTCACTGACCTCAAAAAAGCGAAGGTCAGCTTTTCAGATAAGCCAAGCCTCTCTAGATGACGGTAGAAGAGACCATTCATTGGCTTATCTTTATTATTATTATTATTATTATTATTATTAATTTTAAGCTTTATCGGATATTTAGGCTAGTTGTTAATAAAAACCTAATATAACGTTACCGCATTCTTACAATTATTTTTATTGTTTTTTCAGGACTAGAGTAAAATTAATAAAAATTAATTGCGGAAGATCGGCAAAGTTTAAAACAAGCGTTTTTTTCAACAAGCCTAAATTCTCGTAAAAAATGCAATTCAAATTCGATAGAAATGTAAACATTAATAATTTTATACAGTTTAATAGAATAACCCTTTTTTTTTACATAAAAATAAATAAACTGTAAAAGTGAATTGATTACATTTAAAGAAAATGTGATACTGATTCGGGCTGGAAACCGATATGTTTATTTATTTATTATTTATTTATTTATGCACTGCTCTGGCAGACAAATGCGATTGTAGGGCATAATTACAAAGAAATAAACATATAAAAACGAAAATTACATAAACAGATACATTCAACGACCTAAACACATAATTTAATCTTAAACCTGTATGACACTGCTATCACATTTTCTTGCAAAATTCTACACATTTTCTTTATAAAATTTGTATTCGCACTTTTGACAAAAATTTAGAACATGTTCTAAATTAATATTGCAAAAAAATATTAAAATATTTTACGAATATTTCTTTATATCACATTTTTGCTTAAAAAATTGTGCTTTTGCATATTTTGTTTACAGAAATTTGTTGAAAAATGTGATTGTGTCATAGGAGCTTAGGCTACAGTACAAATAAATAAGCGCCTGAAACTGCCTATGAATTAAACACAGAATAAGTTGGTGAATCTTGCAAAACATTGCTATATGGCGTTGATAAAATATAATAATGTATAGGATCGAGAATATAACGAAGGTATGTTAAATACTATATGTCTAAGAATGGACAATCAGAACAATCAGCTTAAGAGGTTAAAAAAAATAACAGTAAAACCAAGATTTTTAATCGCAAGCGATACAATATTATTATTATGAAGCACAAAGGTTTGGCGTCAAAAATAACTTCCAAATCTTTAAATTCAGCGCAACGAGCGGCAGTTTCAGAACCAGTGTTGTACATGTAAGTAATAGAATTAATTTTCCTTGTGTTGGTCATAATAAAACATTTAGAAATATTCAATGGCAACCTGTTTCGAAGACACTATTTATTAACTAGAGTTAAATCTTTCTGAAGTATAATACAATCATCTGTAGATAAAACATATGTATACAGTTTGAAATTATCCGCATATAAAAGAACATTTGTTCGAAGACTGTCGCAGATGTCATTAATGAACATATTAAACAGTAGGGGGCAACCCTTAGGTACCCCAGATAGTAACAATGATGTCAAACTGTAAAACGAGGTATGTCGAAAAATGTAAATTTTGCTTAGGAGTAAAGTACCCTTATTTTTATAATATCGACAATCGTTATTAGGAAAAGTTGATCCTAATTGAAAACTACGGTCAGATATCCAATATTATCCATCCACCATTAAAAACCAGATTTTGTTATGTTTACAGTCTTCTCTGTATTAGCATTGATAATTTACTTCAAGAGATCGACATTAAATCTAGGATGCACTGACAAACCAATGAATTTTTTGACAGCAAACGTCAAAACGCTAGTCAGATATCCAATATTATTCATCTACCATTACAAAATAAACAAATAAATTATAATTTAATTTTGCAAATCATAAAACATTTATTATATTGAAAAACATGATAACCTTTAGGTTCATCGGTAAGGTATGTAACAATATACTATTGTAACTAGCGTTTTGACGTTTGTTATCAAAAATTCATTGGTTTGTCAGTGCATCCTAGATTTAATGTCGATATCTACAAGTAAATTATTAATGCTAATACAGAGCAGTTTGTAAAAATAACAAAATTTGTTTTTTAATGGTAGATTCATATATTGGATATGTGACCGTAGTTTTCAATTAGGATCAACTTTTCGTAATAACGATTGTCGATATTATAAAAAATAAGGGTACTTTTCTGTTGAGCAAAATTTACATATTTTGACATATCTCGTATACGACTGTAAAAAATTTAAATCTGATAACTTCATTTTGTGTTTTAGGCCATGCAGAACTTTTTATCAGGAATAACATTGTTTCATAAAATCAATAATAAAAACGTTCCCCATATGGTGCCGACTGAATTGGACACACTGTATATATGTTTTTTGTACAACATCAATATCGAATTTTGTCTAATTTATTCAAGAAACACAAGTCACCACTGGCTTTATAGTTTCGCCAATTGCGTGATTTTTGCTTAATATCTTTAGTAATGTAGGTGGTCGAGCAGTTTAAGGTGTCTGTACTTGAATCGAGGTGCCCACCTGCCGGCAGGTTCGAATCCTGCGGCAGGTAGACCGTAGACCAGCTATATTTACGCAGATGATTGGCACCTTCTCTGTGGGTATAGTAAGGTGCAAGAATGTTGGCAATGTGAGAGATTGATACCGATCGACATTTGACCACCCCTCTAATTAATGAGGTTTTGCAGGTTTCCCTCATTCCTGCACTGAATAGTGGTTAAAGCCTACCAATGTAAGTCGTTCCTGGGCGTAAATGCGGCCTGCATAATAATAATACGCCGCCACAAGTCTCCTGGGCAAATTCTTTTAATTAAAATGAGAGGTAGAGCTATTATTATATCTCTAGTGAAGCAATGAGGTTAAGGCGAGCTTCTAAACATCAGTGGAGCACTATCAGCGAATATGAAATTTAACACACTATAAAATCGTGGAATATGTTACGCCGAGTGTACATAATTTTTATAACTCTATGAAATTTTTAAATTCAAGATCAAGGTATCTAGTATAATTTTTATTGGTAGACGCATTTCCTTTCCTCTGTTTTATGACAGAAACGTCTGGAATAAATAACTGAACTACACGGTTCTATGCGCTGGTTCCACAAATAAACTTTTTATTCTTATAATTAATTTCATTACAAAAACAACAAAAGTGTTTCAACGCGGAACATTTTTATTGGCCAATAATTCAGTTGGGAACTATTAAAAACATCGCACCGCATCTACGGAGTCTACGTTGAATTCCTAGCCGGTAACTATTTTTAATTTCGGCCCGCTCATGGCAGGTGGTGCACAAAGAAGACATAAATACAGATATGTGATACTGGTCTCATTCAGTTTGGCAATCCGTGCTCACAACAAACAAGAAGATAAATGATGTACACCGGCCATTTATCGTCTATCAATAATATAAATTGTCTAAATACGATTATATATTTTAATTGTGCGGACAAGTGGTTTTATTAATGAGTCTCGGGAGAGGAGCTCGACCCACACACGCGCCAGGTAGAGCTCCGTTTGGTTTTGTTGAACTTTGGGAGGGAAGTCTGTTGATGTAGATTTCATTGTTTTCTTAGTGCTGTTCTGACATTTATTATTAATATGCATATAAACAAGTTGCCTTACTCCGTTTATGAACATAGCTTATTCTTTAAGCATTACTGCTATTTACATAAGAATATATATACTTAAACGGTCGCTTATGACAGTATCCTTTACATTCAGCTAGGAATACAAAATAACAAGATACCTACTAAGCTTTGCTACCCGGAACTTATTAATTAGAGACTGATATAGTCATTACAACCAAATATGGTAAATACGGGGTCATTCTTGTTGAAATGAAAATGGTCTTGTTCAATTTTAAGCACAGACTGACATTTATTTATTAAACACAAGCAGAGCTAAGTACGATGCAACGTAACAGGATAATATTCTGGACTACTCTTTAACATTCCCACTAGCACAAAATATTATTTTAAATCTACAAGTTCTAACTTGTCCATAAACTTAAGTTATTGATCTTAAGTTGTTTGGCAGAACATCAGCGGGCACATCTGCAAATATTTTAATTCTACCAAATTTTCACAAATTGCTTCCTAAATAAAATGACGTCGTACGTCTATGTGTTTCGATCTTTTATGAAATACAGGATTAACGGACAACCTCTCTGTACTATTGTAATCATTAAAAGCATAATAATATTTAAAACATCTGTCAGTTCATTTAAAAGATTTCACAAATAAATTGTTTCTTATGAAGCATCTGAAATTGCCATATATCAATGCTTGATAGGACAACCGTTTTCTGTTTCTAGCTTTTCCTGCATGCAGCAGATCCACAAAACTTAAAATTCAAAATACAATACAATACAAAACATTGCAATATTTATTTTATCATCATAAAATTTTAGGCCATTTTTAGTTTTTTGTAAATATCTCAAAACATGTTTAGGTTCCAATGTGATTCATTAAAACAATTATTGAACTGGTTTAAATAACTTACAACAAAAGTAATATCTGGTCTGGTAAATAATGCCAGAGACATAAGGCTCCCAATAAGTTGTTGCGCTGTCACTGTAGAATCACAAATATTTTTTAGTTTTTAAGTTACATTAACTTTCATGAGCGTATACATTGTCCTACAATTAATCATATTAAATATTTGTAATACCTATTTGATTTATATATTGTTCTTGAGCTAAAGTAATGATTTTTTATTTTTATTTATACACACTCATACCGAGACATTATTTCAACGGACCTAAAACTTGAAGTTTAAATTTTTCTCCTGATTTATGTTTTAAATGCTGAAACTGAAAGTTTAAGTTTCAACATTATTGTTTGAGAAAATAATGAAATCATCCACATAAAGTGATATAATTGTTAAACAATCTTCCCTGATTTTGGTATATAAACATGGTTCCAATTAAGATTTTTTGTATGCCAAATCATTTGCTACATCTAAATGTTTAATATCTAAATCTATTTTTATAGGCAAAACTATAAGTAACCTTAAAGTAGAATGTCGTACAACTGGTGAAAAAGATTCATCATAGTCTACACCTGGTATATAGAAAAACCTTTTGCTACTAATCTAGCCCTGTAGCTTTGTTATCACTATCGATTTTTCTTTTAAACACTCATTTGCACTGCACAATGGAATTTTCTTCAGAAATTTCTACCAACTCCCACGCTTGGCTTTCTTCGAAGGATAATAGCTTGTCCCTCATAGCTGGTTTCCTTTGCTCTTTATCCGAACTTGACTGGGCAATTTGAACTTTCACAGGATCATTGTCAATGTTAGGAACAGAAATAATTGACACTGTCTAAGAATTGTTTCAGTTTAGGTATTCTTTCAGATCTCCTTACTCGTCTAGGAATTTCTTCCTCAGCAGAATGGGAATCACAGTCAGCACTGCTGCTCAGCTCTGACCTTTCAAATAATATTTCTTCTTTTTCGTTTCCAGTGTGTGTCTCATTAAAACTAGAACTTCGTCGTTATAAATTATTTTTGCATTATCTCCATTTTACTGTGACGTTAACTACTTGTTTTATTTCTTTCATGATGGTTACAACCCTGCTAGTGAATACTGTGTTTTTCACGTGGATAGTAGACTCAGTAACCCTTAATATTATCCTCGTAACCAATCAGAATGCACAGTACTACTACTTTATGCCATTTTTGCTTTTTTTGGAACATGCACCATAACTTTGATGCTAAAAATCGTTATGTTACTTATAGTGGACTTTTTACCAGTCTATATTTTGTAAAGGGTCTTATTCAATCCTGAAGCTAATGATCAATTTCATAAATAAACTAGTCTATGCACCGCTTCGGCCCAAATTTCTCTGGCAAATTAGCATCGAACAGTAAACACTTACATTTTTTTACAACTGTCCTATTCAGCATTTCAGACAATCTATTTTGCTGTGGTGTATAAGGATTAGTTTTCTGGTGAATAATTCAACTGCTTTTCAAGAATTTTTCGAATTCATTGCTACAAAATTCACCACTATCTGATCTGATTATCTGCCATTTCTAACTTGCTTGGTTTTCAGCAACTTTAAAATTTTTAAAAGAGTCAAAAACCTTTTATTTTAGATAGTCATACGACTAAAATTATCTTTGGAAATCAAAAAATATTTCGATCCATCTATTGAAGAAATTTGTATAGGACCGCATACATCTGCATACACTACCTCTAAAATATGTTTTGCTCGTGAAAGGTAATCTTGGTTATTTACGTTCACAACATATTTCACAATTCTGTTGCGCTAATAATATTTGTATGTTTTCGTTGTAGGATAACCAAAGAGATGGAACGATGAAAGATTATTCTATTTTACTACTTTTATTTCTGTGATTTTCTATACACAGTTGAGCTCGCCGAATCCATGACTCCCCACACGCACGGCCTAAACCAGACTGTAGTCAAATTGCCTCAGCGGCAGCATGTACGCTATTTCACAACTCTTGGACAGTGTCAACATGCACCATAGTTTTTATATGAACCCAAAAATAAAGGTCAAGCGGATTTAGGTCGGGAAATCGCGGGGGCACCCTATTGGATTACCTTGGCCTATCCATCGCTCGGGAAACACATGATTCAAATGTTGTCGCACTAGTCGCGCAAAATTTGGTAGAACAGCATAGTGAAGAAGACACATATGCTGCCTGACGTTGATATTAACTTCGAGGAGTACCGGTAAATTATTACGCAAAAATTGTAAATAAAAATCACCAGTTAATCGATTCTTCAGAATGGAAGGGCCAATGAGTATACTCCGTTTACAATTCTAACTCACACATTTACCGGAAATCGTTGTTGAAAGTGTGTTTGCCGAGTGACATGCAGATTTTCCAACGCTCAATAATGCGTGTTGTGAAAATTGTGAATATGTGTGAAAAGTGCCTCATTAGTAACTAAAATGTTCATGAAAAAGTTTGGGTTTAAATGTTGGCTGATGTAACAACCACTTGCAAACATTCACTCGAAGTGGACGATGCCTTGGAAGTAAAGCTTGTGCACGCTACACGTGAAATAGTCTATCTATTTCATGTGTCGCGCCTTAAAGTTCGCCACACTGTGATTGTTATATCCTAAATTGCGCTGCATTTATCCTAGCGTTTATGCTCCTCTACGGCATTTAAATTCTCTAACAAGCCGTTAAATTTCCTGCTTTTTCAACAAAAAACTTATTAAGAATCTCTGACCCACTCCAATTTTCAATATAAAGGCTTTTATGAGTCATAATATTGTGTAGATTGGATATACATTTCACAGCGTTGTCAGTGTTACACGATGTCAAAGACTGATTGAAATATGTTTATAAAAATGTTTCCTCCATCTTGGTATTCCTATACCTCACAAATATGGATGAAACGTTATATTGGTGTTCTAATTGCTTTTTATCTACTTATGAACATTAACCTGCGTGGATAAAATGCTACTTAAAACACTTAGACAATAAATATCTGTTATATTAATTTATTGCGAGTATTAGTATGTAAAATTTACTGAATTTTTTAATCGTAGTTGCCATGAAAGACGAAAGAAAAGTTTGAGCTCAAATGGAGCATATCCATATATGCGCAAGTAAAAGATTTTATTAATGTAACATTCGGTAAAGATAAGGAAAAATTAACGAACTCAGTGCACAATAAAAGTGCCATCTATTACACTGTAAAAAAATAATTAAAATAATTCTGTATATGTTTACACATTTATCTGTATGTAGCAGTGTGTTAAAGGTTTAACACAATCCACTGTGTTAATATAACAAATGTCATGTGTAACTTTTACACATTTCTGTGTTATTTGTATCATTGAAGGTGTAGGCTTTACACATTAACATGTTAATTTTATTGTATAATAGGTAATGATGTGGAAGACTCACTTATCTTTTTAATTTGATAATTATGTTCCTGTTTACTTTCGAAATAATTTTTAATAAATATAATTTTTGAAATACCTACTTTTATTTTGACATTTTCTAGAGGTTCTGCCTATCGTCGAGAATGCATTGAATATAGCCTGGAATGTTCTATTAAACGGCAGAATATATGTATTAAAAATTATAATTTCAAAAGCAAACAGGAACATAATTAACAAGATAGGTAAGGTTCCGTATCAATACATAGAATTTTCAGAATTATGGTGTAATAATAATAAAAGATATTTTACTTTTTATGATTTTATTTGAAAAATAAAATTCAGTTCAAATGAACAACAACCAAGTCTGCTAACAAAATATGTATGTAGTAAAATTAACAGTATAATAGTACATATTCTAATAAGGGACTAATGATGTTCTATAAACAATGAAACAACAAACAAACGTGTATTTAGGCACTACATAATATGATTTTACAAAAAATAATTGGTAGTGATCTGAGCATATAATTTTCTTTCTCTAAAGTTACAAAAAAGTTAAGTTACAGACTAAAACCTCAGAGTAAACTCCTAATATTTTTAATAAGTAGTTATATTCTAATTAGTTTTAGTTTTATTACAATTATCAGCAATATTTGTTATAGTTAGGTAAATACTTACCATTTTCCTTGATTAAACCTCAATTTAAATTTAAATATTCTCCATTTGAACACAGGTAACTGTACACAACACCGCTACATGACCAATATGGCGTAGTGACGTGTGTTGGATCAGCTGATATACTGCAGCTGCGCAGTTGTGCTCAACCAATCAGGAGTAGGGATATAGAACACAATTAAGTTGTGTTCGTGTTAAGTTTACACAAAATGGTGTACTTTTAACACACAACTGGTAAATATTACACAAATTCAGTATATTTTATTATAATACTAGTAATTTTAACACATTTTGTGTAAAACGTACGAAAAAGCCATAACGTGTAAAACTAATAACACGGAATTTTTACACATCCTAAATTACACACTGGAAGGTTTAAGTTTAAGGTTTAGTTGAGAATTCAATGTTAATAAAACCTGTAAAGGTTAATTAGTTGTATTTTTGTGTGGCAGTAGTAGTAATAGTTGAGGTAAATCTACAATAATATTAATATATAGCGAATTTACTCATCTCTCACGACATACCTGAATTTTATTTTTCCAAAAATTTTTCAAGATACACATAATGTTTATTACTATTATCTTTTAACTTAACAGCTTAAAACAGCTATCTCTTGGATGTTAATTTTATTATACAAAATATGGTTTACTACACCAGTTTTGAAGTAGGTATATATAAATAGAATAAGTAGATACACTACCTGTCTATTTAATAAAAACAAGTAGACATCTATTAATTCAAACGTGATTTGGTTGATTTTGTTAATATAACACATTATATTATAATCAGCTCTTTCTATTCAAGAAAAAAATATACGTCTTAATACAACTATCACGTTTTATGTAGAATCATGATTTACAAATAATTTACTAATCTTTCAACCGTAAAAAATGTAAATTTGTCATAAAGTAGTGATAATATTGTTTTCATTTTTATGGTTGATACCATATTATTAAGACATATCATTATTTTTTACGATATTTGAAGAGACTAGAGGAGAAGTAAAAAACCAGCTCTGGGCTATATGCCGTTACCTTCAAACGTGGGCATTACCATTACAAGAGTCTAGAATGTCCAAATATTACCTAGGTGTCCGCGGGGGGCAAACATTTGACAAGCTATAATCCCACCGTTTAAATTTCTAACCACGCGGGGTGTTTTTAAGAAAAATTTGTAAAATGTCAACATAAATTTTTATTTGTTTTTTCGGGCTGTATAATTAACATTTTTCGAACATCTCATAAGTAATACCGAGAACAAAATATAAATCACCATCGTAGCGCCTGCATGGTTCTATTCAGGACTGAAGGAAATATTATTTACTTATGTACATAAATCCAATAATTCAACATTCCTAGTTAATTTATCTTCTCCGTAATATAAATATCCTTTACTGGACTATTATAAATGTATGCATGTGTATTTTAAATTTATATTTTTATTCAGCTTCTGCACTTTTACATTTCTCTTCATTAATCACGGGTGATGGTGAGCAAAAATTAAATATTCAAATTCAGAATTGCCTTGAACGAACGAATTAAAAGACAAGTTACGAATTTTAAGTTCACATACAGGGTATCTGATATACAGGGTGAACCTTAAATAAGTACAAATATTTTAACCAGCAGTATAGTTCACTGTGTAGAACACATAATTGATAGTTTTTTTACAAAAAAATCAGAAATAAAAAAGTGAAATTTTAAATAAATTTTGTATATTTTCTATAGAAAACTTGTTGAGGACCGCTGACTTTCATACATTTATGAGTCATAACACTGCAGATTGAACGTGTGGTTCACAGTGTTGCCAGTGTTACACAATGTCTTTGCTTTTCTTGATATTAAACGCATACGTTAAGCTGCTATTTTGTTATTTAATAATGTGTGTACCTTTATTTTTAAAATTTGTTTCACTGATGAAAGTGCGAAATCACTTTATGGTTCTGGATTCGAAATGGTTAATACTGACTCATTTGAGGTTATGTGGCGAAAATTAAATTTAATATGCTGTGTGAAAATCATAGTATTTTGTTATTCTTCGTAAAATAACTTAAGGAAATTGTGTCTTGTGTCTCTTTCTAATAGTGTACAATGACATTTAACTTGTGAAATGTGGATTACTGATTAAATAGTTAATTTTTTTACAAACAGGTAAGCTTGTGTGCACGTTTATGTATAATTTTTAATATTAAACATAGTAACATCACGTAATATCTTTGTAAATACTTTATGGTAGTATGTATTTAACTCGCGGAAATTTATTTTTAATCATTTATAGTAAGGTCAGTTAAGTTAAATTTATGTTAATAATACTGCGTATCATTTTTTCATATATTTTCAGGTATTAACAATATTGTGTGAAACTAACTACTCTGTGGGCGAAAGCCCAACCAGCGTTGAATTACACCCGCAATATCTACCCATATATTCTTTATTATTAACTTTTGTAACATTTTTTACTGTTTAAGAAAGGTATTTTAAGGTATCAGAGAACATACATATGACTTCATTGAACTGGAACTGTAGGAGATTAGATATATATTAGCTTAAAAATCGAAAACTTTCCTATGTAAGAGGGCAAAATTTTAGTACTCTCTGGTAGAGAATTAAACGATCTTTCAGAATCAAGGAAAAAAATTTGGTGTTGCCATTTAAAAAAAAATCGATGACGTCATTACTCGAAAACAAATCACATTTGAAAATCGCATTTTACGCTAGAATATGTATTTTTTAAATTAAAAATCGACCTGTTCGAAGATTTTTCCCAAAAAATAGTTGTTTCGTTTTTATTGAATTTATTCCATACTTTTGGCGCATACTGTATATACTCATTTAATACATATACACTTTACTTTCAAATTTTAAGTAGGTACATTATTATCCTTAAATGCAGATTAGATTTTTTCCGTGTAGAGAAAAATTTCATTATGAAATACTTTGTACTCCCTTTTTTATACAATCCAAAATTAAAAATGACAAAATACTTTTTAATTAAATAAAAAGAAGATACCTATCAGATATCTCGTTAAATGTTGACATCGTGGCTGCATCTTTTTAAGGACACCGTATATTTTTACCTATATTAAAAACCCAATGAATATTCGAGTAAACAAACATAAGAAAGTTATTTTTGCAGACGTCTTTAAGCGTGATAAATTATATATTGGATAAGAGAAATGAACTTGTTCGGTGCCCTACATACTTAAAAATCTTGATCGAAATGCGGATATTTGCCTGTTGTTTTATGCTATATGGAAATTTGTTTGAAACATGTAGGTAGACAGATCTAGGTACCCACTTACAACTAATAATGTCTAAGTGACATTCACTGAAAGTTAACTATAAGATTACATCTAAAGATATAGAAAATGTATTTATTACAGCTTTTTGCTATATATAAATTCTGCAACATGTACTACTTTGAGTGTGGATATTTCAGAATCAAATATTTCATAATAATAAATAGTTTATTCTGAACATAAAATGATGTACCTAAAAGAAGACACAAGTAAGTTAAATAAAAAAATGTAGGTATACAAAAGGTGTAGGATAGCTGTCTTACACCTAACTTAACATATTATATGTTTTAATAAATTATATATATTGCACATATGCATTGAAAGAAGAACAGTAAAACTGGACCACCACTAATAAGCTAATAATAATACACTACATTATCAACACTTCTTAAATAATTTACTTGTACAATCTATTGCAGTAATAATGGCACTTTATAACGAATTTGGAAATTTCTATTGAACTGCTCACTTATTCGTAATAAAATATGCTTTCAACTGTTAACATTAGTTCTTAGTTGTTCCACTCAGTAATACAGATCTAATGAAATTTCGCTTCGGCATAAAAACGGTGGCATACAAAAGGTTAGGCATTATCCTACTCATTAACTTTACAACCATGAACATAACAATACAATCCATTAAAAGTCATCACTGTTCCATAATATCAACTTCACTGTAAATTTATCGGGCACAGTGGCAAGAATCGCCTGCTAAGTAGGGGATTGATAATGCATTGGTATGCAAGAGGAAATACGTCTGCAGGAGAGAATCTTTAGCCGCAAAATGGAGAATTTGCCGATTAAGTATTATAATATATTTGCACGCTTTTTGTAAACATCTTTATTTTCATGTTTTCTAGAACATTCCAGGTTATATTCGATTTTGTTCTAGACGCTTTCTCGAGGACATAGGAAACTGTAAGAACCCATAAAACATATATAAATGAATTACAGAAACGTCAAAGTAAAGATTTGTGAGTTTGAAACGTTTGAAGTATATTTGTTGTGAATCAAGTAGTCCCAATAAAGTTTTGTTTTTCTACGCGGAGTTTTTCATGGCTAAGTCAACGTAGAGGTTACAATACACTTATTCCAGCACTAGCTTAGTTTCACTATCCCTCAAGTACAGTAATTATTGACAGATTGACTTAGTCTTGTATAATCAGAACATATATTCTTATTTTAAGTATATAAATTGAAAGAAAACTGATATACTTAATATGAGATGAAGTTCCGTTTGTACAAAGAATTGTTTTTGAATAAAGTAAATAATAACAATGCATTAAGAAAAATAATACTGGAGTATATAATTAGTGTTCTTGCTTTAAATATAAATATATTATAGTCCTTTCTTCGGTAGTATTTTATTAATTACATATAAAGTGGGTCACAAAAAACGAGAACAGATGTCTATAAAATAAATAAGTGTAAAAACAGCTGAAAGACTTATAGCAAATTTGTTCAACAGCGGCACACCAGACATACCTACCACTTTCAAGCTTGTTAGCTCTCTTCAGTATGTCATAGGTGAGGCAGACGACTTATCCGACAAAAGTGAACCATTGTAGACGTGATGTAGCTTGTAGCTACATCTTGTGGCCACATGCTGAACCTGACGGTCCCACAAAAAGCACGTTATTTTTTTCAATATTTTCACATGATCACCTAGATACACTACTTTAATATAATTAAAATAAGTAATCCTACAGTTGTGACTCTATAGTTTTGGTAATGATCAAAGTGTTGTATTAATTCCATCGATAAATATTATTATTTTGCACTATAGCTGCATTTTATATTTTACAATATGCCAATTATTACAAAATATTAATAGTTATAATTCATACAAATTAATAAATTTATAACTTAAGGAAGAACATATTAAATAATATTTTATTCATATTTTAACCAAATGTTATTCTTTAACTAAATTTAAAATTTAATGTCACTGCAAGCAAAAATCTTGAGTGTTAGAATACTTGGATGTCAAGAATATATAAATATTTATATCACATATATTTTATTGTTGAATTAAAACATAATACACTTAATTGAAGTTTAAAAGTTTAAGTATATTAATATACTTAAATATAGATTAGATTTTTTCGCTGCTTTATAGTTTTATACCTTAGATCTATTTAAGCAAAGATCATGCAATTTATTTTTTAATTAATAATATAAATGACTGTCTTGAAGCAAAATGTCATCCACTCTGTGTTTTTTGTGACTTAACGAAAGCATTCGATTGTGTTGATCATAACATCTTGCTACAGAAATTAAATTATTATGGTTTTCGGGGGGTTTGTTATAAGTGGTTTCAGTCATATCTTTGTGATAGAAAAATGTATATTGAGTTAAAAGCAGTAATCAATAATGAAATAGTCTTTATTAAAACAGAACTGAAAAATGTTAAATGTGGAGTACCACAGGGTTCAATTTTGGGCTCTGTGCTGATTTTGATTTATATAAATGACCTTGTCGATAATTTAAAAATGGTTCAGTTTTCTTTATTTGCAAGTGATACAAGTTTACTATTTAAAAATGTCACTCGAATGTAAGGAAATACACTGGTTTTCTGCAAATATGTTATTACTGAATCTCACTAAAACAAATATTACATTTCACTCATCGTACAACTTCATACAAATGGATATAGAACTTGAAAATGGTACTATTTCAGCAGTCGATGATATTAAGTTCCTGGAGTTGTATATAGATAAGAATCTTAAATGGAGACACCAACTGGATGAGCTTACTAAAAAAAATTCCTGTGCTGTTTATGCGATTTTTATTTTAAGGAAAAATATAGGTTTCCATGCTGCATTTGCTGTTTATTATGCATACTTCCAAAGCATACTGCAATACGGAATAGAATTTTGGGGGGATTCTACAGGAGATGAAACTAGTTTTAAAATTCAAAAAAGGCGATAAGGTCTTTATGCCTCTTAGGACCTCGAGAATGATGTAGAGAACATTTCAGGAACCTACAAATAATGACCTTGTATAATCTATACATTTATCAGGTGGCAATAATTACATTCAAAAATAAAAATAAATTAATCAATCAGATATACATAAATATGAAACACGACTAAATGATATGTACTGCTTATCCTCTTATAACTATAATACTACAAGACGTAGCCCACAGTTTAATGGAGTAAGGATTTTCAACCACTTACCCTACAGAATAAAATGTAGCACCAATATAAATATTTTTAAAAACATTTAAGACAGTTTCTCGTGGCCACGGTATTTTACTTTGTAGATGAATATTTTAAATTTTGTTCCTAAGTTATATATTATTGTTTATTATGCGGAGCGTTTCTGGGTTATGGTGTCGACTGTGTCGGTGTGGCGCCGTGCTTTAGGGACGCCCCTTATATTGTTCGTATTGTTTGTTATATTGTTTATTTTATGTGTTATATATTACTGTTTATTGTTATCGTATTAGTGTATTTGTCTGATGTTGACATACATTTTTTTCCTGTACACATGTATCACATGTTTATTCTGGAAATAATATTACTTACTTACATAAAAATCTTTACTGAAGATAATTTCGTGGTGGTCCGAAACTGCAAACGAATTTTCAATTACCTAAGTATATCTCAAAACCATGAACATCACGAAAATATTTAGATTCTTTATTATGGGTTATGTATTTCCATTTATATTCATCAAGGCAGTAATGGAAACCCTGCCTTCTATTTATACGTATCAAATAAATTATTAATGAAATGAGATTGGTCAAGATAATTTCGAAACTAGCAATATAAATCAAAATTAATAACCCCCGACACTTATTAGAACAAAGGACGGACATTAACGCGGTGTCGAATACATATGTCCAGTTCGTAATAATATACAATAAACACCAAATGACTTAAATGCTAGACTTAGAAAGATAACCGCAGATACATATGTAGATAAACGTGACAAACGCAATAGTTAGTCAAACAATGAGGTAGTCAAGTCCAAAACTCCATAAATAACTCTGTAAGTGGCAGGGTGGACGATCCGAAAGACCCCTCATATCCGTGGAGTACAGTGGCGCGCTGGCCCCCCGCTGAGAACCCTTGTGACTTTATACCAACTGCTACACTGAGAAAAATACACACATAAATGAAACTCATTTAGAAAGTTTTTCATTAGGTATAAATTTATTTACAGAAACAATACCCATATAAGGTGGGCCCACAAAAAATTTACACTTCTATTTTAGGGTTTTAAAATGAAAATGTAGGAAATCGCTCGGACGCGTCGATTTCTGATTCGAGGGGGAACTACTTGTCTGCCTATCCCCGTAACTTCAGCCCCCTACCAGAGGAAAGCTCGACATTTTTCCACATTTTCATTTTAAAACCCGAAAATCGAGGCATAAAGTTTTAGTTGGTCCACTCTGTATGTACAATATCAAGTAAGAGCGAGATTTTACTTCCATTTACTTATTATTTTGAACCGAATTTTTCTTATTGAATGTAACTTTGAGAAAAGTTTTTAATTTAACAGTACACCGAAAAAAAACTTGATGCCTACAAAATAAATTGTTCAAATAAATAATGTTTGTATAGGGCTGAGCAAATACTTATTTCTTGATATCAAATCATTTTTTTTGAAAGAGCAAAATTACAGTTATATTATGTATGGCCCATTACTTACGCAACAATTTGATTTTACTTTTTAGATAAATTTCATGCATCATGAAATTTAGATGCGTTTTTCTCAGAAACCATTGCTTCTAGCGACATGAACAAGGTGTACCATTTTTAACTAGAAAAGGTAGAGAAGAAAACCATCGTTGGTGGCGTCCTTTAGCAGATACATCAAAATCGAATATTCGAATTTCTAGTCCCGTGCAACCTCCCTATATCAAATTTCATAAAATACGGTCGATGCGATCGAAAAACAATAAAGAAAATGTGATTTATTTTTTCAACTTTGACACCCTGTAGATCGAAAAGGAGCAACATTCGTATAAGGCATATTTGGCTTAATGGCTCTATTTTAAGGTCAGCAACATGCCCTTAAGCTCTGTTCCATTATTAATGAATCACCCTGTATATACGTATATATGTGTAAAAATAAATATCGAATTTTAGTTACAGTAAATTTATAATTAACGTAACTAGCACTAATGTTAATATCAGTTATAAGCAATTACTATTTTTACTGCCACAAAGATAAATATGTTACTTGAAATGAATGTTGTATGATTTAGAGACGCATGTAGTGGCGTATAGTTTTGATGCAAATATCTATACAACGTACCGTTTCAGTTTATGATATTTATGAATTGTATAAAATTTAAATTCGAACAGCTGCAAGTGCACACGTAAGAAAATATAATTTTATACTTACTGTCTTTCGAATATTCCACAAAAACTCCTTATTAATGAGCCGTATATGTTTGTATACTACACGTTAACAACACAACTAATACGTATTAGGATAGACGTTAAGTGGATGTGCCTCTACGCATATGCAACAGAAATCACATGAAAACTTCTGCCTTTCTAAATAAATTGACGTACAAAAGATAAAAAGTAAATAGTACCATTGTATTACCACATTATTTCTTAAACTTTCTAATTTTATTACGTAAAAACACATACACCTGATACCTGATTGTTTCTTAATATATAACGTAAATTAAAATTTGCCAGAAAATAATATTTGAAAAGAGCATAACAAAACATGGACATCTTCATCCATTTTTATTAGTGGCCCTTTAGCCATCGCACATAAATACAAACGTTGGTATTACTTTTCAAATATGCTGCACATGGTATAACATGTTTTTATTTACAGTGTGCAAGATGTAGGTAAAGTAATTTTAATTGCCAATAAAGGTTCTAATTTTTGAGTACTTTTGAGGAAAACGTTTTTGCACTCAATTTGGATCAATATGAACTAGATACCCTTAGTGTTAACACTTTTTACAGGGTACACAAAAAATCTCCTTTAAAACTATCAGAAATATTAATAAATATATTTCTTTGAGTGTGACTAGTAAAAATACTTCGAAAACAACCGTAACTGATAACTATCTCGGTCGACTTTCTCCAGTTACACCGGTCACAAATTTGAATATGTTAATTTTCGAGTATTTGGACGAAATTTATAGTAATGCGTTTGTGGGGGTCGGCGAGGGCGCGACGCTATTGAAATGGGGTGTCGACACGACTCTGTCACGTTTAACACGGAATGCTTAGTCTTGGTTTTATTTTTATATATTTGATAGATCACGCCATTTTGCCAACACACTATTAGGCAGGTAGACGAAAGATTCATGAGACGTAAAAGTCGGGACAAGGGTAATTGTGCTTTAAATGCCTCTTCGTAATGGAAATTTGAAAAGAACTGCTTTAAAATTATGTCAGGTGAAAAGATTATACTGCACGACAGTGGCCATTGGCGACGTTTTATTTCATGTCTCACCAATTTCACCCTCTCCTGAACAAATTGAATTGCTTAACAAATATAAAAATTATACTCCATTTAGAAATATTGATAAATTTTATTTTCATACTGTGAGCACTAATGACATTCATAAGTACATTATTTGATTAAATCTCAATCAGCTGGCTCTGACCATATCTCAGTTATAATGCTTAAATTAGTTATTGAACACTTATTAAATCACCTCACTTATATAATTAATACATCCATACTTTTCCCAGATGTTGGAAGAAGGCTAATGTTATTCCTTTGCCGAAAGTACCTAATGCTACAAAACTTAATCATCTTCGACCTATTAGTATCTTGCCAACCATCTCCAAAGTTCTCGAAATGGTTATGAAAATACATATGCCGCAGTTTGCTCTTGATAACAAAATTATACCTCCATTTCAGTCCGGATTTAGGCCCGAGCACAGTACTATTACTGCTTTAGCACATATTTCAGATGAAATTTATAACCCCACTGATAACAATTTTAATTACTTGTTTGGTTCTTTTAGATTATAGTAAGGCTTTTGACACACAGAATCATTCTATTCTTTGTAAAAAGTTAATGTACTTCGGTTTTGATAATAATGTTGCTGCTTCTTATATTTGTAGCTATTTGTCTGATAGAACACAGCAAGTAATCATAAATTCTAATGTATCTAACGTCTTGCCGGTGATTCATGGGGTTCCTCAGGGCTCCATTTTAGGGCCCTTGCTGTTTTCTATTTATATAGCTGACTTTTATACATTTCTGAATAAATATTCTGTACATCATTATGCTGACGACACCCAATTGTATCTCAGTTGTCGCGTCGCTGAAGTGGCTTTATTTGATGATTCAATTAATTACAATTTAAACTCATTGCTAAATATCTCTGCAGCTCATAGAGTGAAACTTAATCCTGACAAATCTAAGGTTATAATTTTCGGTTCCAAAAAGAAACGTATCATGGCGAAAATGGCAATTAATTTAAAATTAGAGGATATTTTCTTAAATTTTACAAGTGAATGTAATAACCTGGAACTTTGGTTTGATAAGGAGCTGAGATTTTCCAAGCATGTTAACAGTCTGTGTCGATCATCATATAATACTTTCAAACAAATTTATCCCCATCCTGCGATTATGGATTCATGTTCGTAAATCAGCTTATGTAACTCCTTAATATTCTCAAAGCTCTCTTATTGTGACTGCATTTATGGCTCTTCTACATTCAGATACTCAACGTCTGCAGAGAATTCAAAATAGTTATTTCAGGTTTGAGTATGGGATTAGAAAATTTGATCGAGGAATTACTGATTTAATTAAAAAACAAAATTTTCTTAATCTTTCGTACTTGCGTAAATTGCATTCGTTATGTTTAACTCATAAAGTTATTCAACAAAAATTTCCTGAGTACCTACATAAAAAATATAGCGAGCTACATAAAGCCACTTCTACGTTTAATCCACGTTATTCGCGCTTATTAAAAATTCCTCGCCACGACACTGTCCTGTATACTAGAAATTTCATTTATCACGCCTGTAAAGAATATAATTCTTTGCCTGTTTCTTTCAAATCGTACACTATTTTGAATTTAAAAGAAAAGTTAAAGCAGTTTCTTATGCACAAATTTACTGGTAGCTAATAATCTACTTTTACTAGACTCTTTATAAATACTTTCTTTTATTTGTGTTTTTTAGGATGTTGTCATGGGTTTTTACCTGGATTGTTACTATGGGTTTTTGTTTTTGATTCATATTTAAGTATATGGTGTACATTAGCACCAGAGTCTGCTAACAAAGTAGCCGAAGATCTTTGGAAGCAATGTCCTGTATAAAGGTGAAAATCAGGCAAATTTAGAAATTCATCAATATTGGCATCTTCTAAATGCGTTGATTCACACATTTTCGATCGTTAAGTGTCAAGTTGCACAGTTCTTCGCGATTACAGACTTCAAATGCACCAAAAATTACAGCAACCGTCTGCTAATGCGAGAAATTTTTCGATTTGTTCTCTGGTCAACACTGTTCCGATCGATATTCTTTTCGCATTTTTGCTTAAAATAAGCAATAAGCTTGTAATATGTACTTATGTCCCGATTCTTTATGGCCATCGTCGCCTTCAATATGGAGTAATTTGACCAAATCGATGTTTATATTTTGGACTCAAAGTATGCCAAAATCACTCTTTCAGTGAACTTATCACTAACATTTTTCAAATCGCACCATCTCAAAAAATCAACCAAAACTCGCACTGTTCCTGTTACTAACTAAGCAATAACTCGAAAGTGACTTTATTAACAACTTTGATTTCCGCCAGGAGAAATAAATTTTCTGGATCACTTTCTTTGTCACGAGATTTGAAGTTACTTGTTAGCCAACGATCGAGCTTTCATTAACTTAGCAACAATAAACTTCATGGACAAATGGATTTCAAAATGATATTTTATAAATTTTAGCATTAATTTGTACTTTTCATGGTGTTGGTAGAAAAAAAAGTGTGATGTATTTTCAAACTTCTTTTCTCACAAAATAAAATGTCACTTTCAGTGCATGTATCATAAATAACTATTATATGCTGAATGTCCTTAAAACATATACGTACAATAGAAATAAAATATTTATTTTTTCAGCTAAAGTTCATTTATATTTGCAAAACTTCTTGCCGCATCAATATTTATTTGTCTTGATTCGCATGACTTTTTTTAAATCTTGTCTTGTATTGTTTCACGATACCAAAAAAAAAAAAACAAAATAAGATTGCAACAGCATTTTATATGAAAAATATTATGTTTACTTGCTTCAACTAAAATTAGCTTTTCTACAGGTATAAATTTCAATAATGTTTTGCAAATGACTAAATAAAAGTCTGCCAAACGCTGTAACGTATAATCACTTAATAGTTTGCTTTGTTTGACGTCAATCAAACAGGCAATTCCTGAAATGAAGTAAAATTTCAGTCAAGCAAAGAAATATTCATTTGATTATAGTCAGTACATAAATAAAATAAAATTACAGTAAATTACAGTTCATGCAAAAACCAACAAATGTTTTATTTAGATGACACTAAGTGTAGGAAAATGATGTCGATTTGTCATGATGACAAAACACTGTAGTAGAATGATAGATGAATGCAATAAACATTTTATTGCGCTAGTGCAATAAAGAACCACTTTTTCCACTAAATATAGTTCAATGAAGTTTTATTTTTTGCATCACCGTCGAAAAAAGTATTTTAAAATACATACTTAATAAATACAAATAAAGTTTACTCTCCATCATTTAATATCTTTCACTCAACCTGATGGTATGAATAGATACTTTTGAGTGCTTCGTTTCCATCCGACTAATAATTTTTTATGTAAAACAAACTATAGATCATCGCCTTTAAAGGGGCCACATTGACCATTACTGGATCATCGTAACAATACCAGCATGCACCATGTGGATTCTAAAATACGTCTTCCAAACAAAACAGTGACACCACTGACCATGGCATTCTTCTAAGAATACCCGGGGAGGCCCCTAGGAGGAAGGAAGTGACCCCTACGGCTAGCCCCTCCGCTCCAGAATAAGCCATAAAATACGAAAAATGTCAATGCGAACATAACCCACCAAATTAAGATTTAGTCTGTCTACGATATTTATTACAATAAACTGTGTCTGTAAACACTACAGGTTATCAATTGTAGCGCAGTACAAGCTCAGTTGGCGGCCGCATCGTAAACAGAGAACAACGACGATCGCTGTCTTGGCCAATAATTATTTAACTTTTTCACGATACCTTGTTCTCCGGCAACCACTATAAATTATTGGGGCGAGGTAGCAGTCAAAATCAAAGTAACCTCTACGTTATTATACAGGGTGATTCAGAAGTTATCTAAAAAATGGAATGTACAGGGGACTTTTACAAATACAATTGTGTATAGAAAAAATCAAAAAGAGCAGTTAAAAAATGATTTAAAAATACACTTCTGCACGTCACTGTAAACCTGGCATGGCAAAGCATCGGCTATAGGACAATAAATTAAAAAAGTCCCAAGGAAAGAAATAACATACATTTTATAACACCTAATTCATACAGCAAATTCAACTGTTTTTGCCGCTATTGTTATTAATTATTAATAGAATTATTTTGAAGTTTTAATTATAGTCTGTTTGGAAATGAAAGAGAGTAATAAAACCCCGAGATAAGAACCGGCCATGGGCGTGGTAATATTTCGTTTCAGGTAATTATCGGGTAACACTAACGCTAACAGGTGATGGGTGTACATTAGTATATTTTGCTGGATACATTATAGGGCAGGAGCCAATGTATTGTGACAGATCAATCCAGTCTTAGAGCTGAATATACGAAGACGTGCTAGTGCAGTAGAGTAAAATTCGACTTGTGTTTAGTGACTATTATGCCAGTGGATATAATATTGTTTGGGTAAAATTTCGAGCTTATCAGATTACGTACCTGCTAAACGCGTGAAAAGATGTGCGCTGTCTCAGAATGAGAAGATTATTATATTAAATGTATTTAATGCATTAAAACACCAAAATCGTACCAACAGTGTTGACGACATCGTAGAAACGTGTTCCAAAATGACAGGGATTGGAAAATCTGCAAAAAATGAACAAGATATTGTAAATCCCCCAAAATCATCTATAAGGAGGTCAAAAGTCGTTATAGATGAATTCTTCAAAAATGTTATTCGCAGAAAAGTACACTCATTTTATTTTAAAAAAGAAATACCAACGCTAAACAAAATTTTAAGTGAACTTTCAGAGGACAATGATTTACCAAAAATCAGTAGAAGCAAATTATGGGCCGTCTTACGAGAGTTGAATTTTTGTTGGGAAAAGCAGAACAGGAAATCAGTTCTTATCGATAAAGATGAAATTATTTGTTGGCAAAGATCCTACTTAAAATCAATTAGAAAATTCCGTGACGAAGGGATGAAACTTGGGTCAACGAGGGATATGCTGTAACAAAAGTATGGCAAGATAAAAATGTATAAAATTTTCGACAAGCATTTTTGGATGGACTTTCAGCAGGATTCAAGGCACCTTCAGGTAAAGGGCGAAGATTAATAGTGACACGTATAGGTAGTGCCAGTGGTTTTGTAGATGGCGGTTTACTTTTATTTGAATCTAAAAATACAAGTGACTATCACGAAGACATGAACGCAGATGTTTTCGAAGAGTATTTTACACAGATGTTGGATCTTATTCCTCCGGGGTCTGTAATTGTCATGGATAATGCCAGTTACCATTCACGGCAGACCGAGCGGACGCCTACGACTGCTTGGAGGAAAACCGATATAATTCAATGGTTATCCGGAAAAACATTTCTTTTGAAACAAATATGGTAAAAAACGAACTTTTGACACTTGTCAATCTTAATAAAGATCAGAAAAAATATGTTATCGATGAAATGGCAACAAATCTCCAAATAACGGTACTACGGTTACCACCTTATCACTGAGAACTTAATCCAATCGAATCTTAATAAAGATCAGGAAAAAAGTTATCGATGAAATGGCAACAAATCACCAAATAACGGTACTACGGTAAATTTTGTTAAAAAATTTCTTGGAACGAGTAACTGCAGATAACTAGCAAAGATGTATACATCATGTACAAAAAGAAGAGGAGAACATGTGGGAACTCGATAATTTAATTGACGTTACTGTGGAACCTATCGTTATCAATCTAGGAGACGAAGATAATTCATCAGAATATTCAGAAGATACGCTGTCTTACTACATTTACTCACCATAATTTGAATTTTCAAAATACATATATAATTGTGTGGAATAAGTCTATTCATTAAATTTAAATAAATATTTTGATAATAATATTTTGAATAATTTTATTTGAATTACTAAAAACCCTCTTAACCCGGTTATGATGCTTAAAATAGCCTCATGTTTTGAAATGCTGTTTTTATATTGTTTACTTATAAGTGAAATGGACCTAGAAATTGAAGCGGCATAGACAAAGACGGATTATCGGGGATTAAATTTTAGCTACCTGCTACAATTTAGTACAACCCGGTCACACAAAGTTTTTTTAAAAGTACACCTCATCTATACCCATAATACACAACATTAAAATGTTGAATATAAGCACCAGTACTACATTTATTTACGATTTGCATACATAATAAGCTTTTATTACTCTCTTTCATTTCTAAACAGACTATAATTCATACCTGATATTACAACAAAATTTTGAACACGTCTTACTCAGTTTCTACAAACTAACAAATATTTCTGCTTTTTGCCCATTTTGAACTCGTAAGTTATTAGCAGCAGCTATGAAACGTTTGCGTAAATCATCAATAGTGTGCACTTCAGAACAAGAACAAAAAGATGTCTAAATGATTTAAGTCAGGAGATCGTGCCGGTTATAGTACCGGTCCTTCTCGTCCAATTCCTTGGTATTAATGCTTGTGCACTCTGTGCATGGTACGGATATAATTCAGCTTCGTATATAATATGCCACACTGCTGCAATACGCCGTGGACCCTGGACCTTCAACTTCCTCGATTCGGTTTCAAATTTCCCATGCCACGCTACACTTGCACTAACTGCATACCGCGGTAAAAGTAGCTGCATTTGGTACATGTTTACCGGGAAATCGTTCTGATAAAGCATTTTCACATAACCATAGATTAAAACGATATCCATCAACTCCGAGTCGCTATAGCCGTTAGTTTCACACAATTATTAACACCAAAATATATATAAAAACTATGATGAATAATGTAAATATTTTTATTTGGGTCTCATCAAATTTACAGTATTTTTACAGAGTTAAATATTAATTAAAATTTAACATATCTCTATCGGAATATTGTTCTGTATTACGTTCCTTTTACTTTCATTGCTCATGATATTTATATCTAAGTAACTGTGATATTTAGTTGACGTTAAATAAATATTACTATTTTTTGAGGTTTGTCGACAATATAATTCTTACATATTGTAGCTGCAACGTAAATTATAGAACGACTATTAGACTATAAATAATTCCAAGTCTAATAGCAAACTATTTTTTAAATTCCTGAATATGCGTGACAAGATAACTGGAATGGTATTAAATCAGTGGCATATTATTTATAAACTGGTTAAAGCGACAGAAAACTACGACTTTATATTATCTAATTATCATTTATTATACATTTTAGATTTTAATAATTTTTTATAGGCAGGTTCAGGGTCACTTACTTGGTTCCATTTTCAAAAAGATTAGAAAAAATTTTTTTTCAATAATGTCTTGAGAACCCACGATTACACTCATTCATACGGCTGGGCTCAGATCTAATAAGGTTGTCGATAAGTTCTTGGGGCTTCCAAGCTTTCTGACTTCATGACCCAGATATTAATAAGTGAAAGATTCGGCGATATTGGTGGTCAGGGTAAACTGTTAATCCGATGTTCCATGAAAGATATTGTTTGTGTGCAAAACATGAGGTCTAGCATTGTTTTGCCGAAAATTTGTGATTTGAATGGTGTGAAGATAAGGAATAACATCTGGCTCCACCACTTCCTAGATGTAGCGTCGCGCTGTCATGTTGCCTCTAATGAAAATTGCCGACCATCGTGCATCCACAAGCAGAAACGGTATTCGTCGCCAAAGATCACCTGATTCCATTCTTAGTCTAACTAAATCCCCTCTCTATACCATTGTAAGCGGTTAGATCGATGTTGACTACTCACAGGCAGCACCCCATGTGGATGATAAGACAAGAGGTCAAAACTTCGATTTCGGCGGGGAATACTAATGCTCAAAATCCCAGATTTACAGCTGACGTGTTAGTTACAGATGAAGCTACACTAGCGGAAAAAATTAAGGGATCAAAAAAAATTTCAATTTTTTGCGATTCTTCAAATGGCTGTATCTTTGGTAAAAATGGTCGTATGTGAGTGAAAAAAAGCAATTTGAAGTTTGAAGTGTCTAGTTTACGGATCTTGCGATAAGTCATTTGAAAAATCGCAAAAAATTGAAATTTTTTTTTGATCCCTTAATTTTTTTCGCTAGTGTATTTTTAGATGAAATGGGATATATAACATTCATAATACTAGAATATTGAAAATCCGTACGCGATTCAACGGGAGCATTGCCAACAACGCTTTTCCTTAAATGCTTGGGCACGGATTGCCGATGATCTCTTGACTGAACTGGTTCAGTATCTCAAATTCCTTCGAAATGATCTGTTTGGAGTTCTGGAAGATGTGCCCTTAGCTGTCCGACTCCGTATGTGGTACTTGCTCGTTGGTTTTCCCCCTTATTTTCAAGAAAATGTTCAGTAGTACCTTAATGAAGCTCAAAGGGTACGATGAATTGGATGAGGAGGACCGGTACCATGGCCACCATGGTCTCCTCACTTAAATCCTTTAGACTTCTTTTTGTGGGGATATTTAAAAAATAATTTACGCGAACGGACAAGAACCAGAAACATTTGTGGTAATTGGTAGCAACTGGGTAAGACGGACCTAAATGTGTTTACACATCAGTGGACATCATGTATGGCATCAGAAATGTCAAATTATTTTATTAATTAAAACCACAAATTAATTTCATTAATTAATAATAACAATAGCGGTAAAAGGAGTTGAATTTGCCTTGGAAAATGCTTTAATTTTTTTGTGCGTTCATATTTTATTGCACCTTGTTTTGCTTTGCCTTGCGCGCAAGATCATGTTTTACAGTGAATCAGTTTCTAGTGCCGTGCAAGAGTCCCATGTAAATTCAAATATTTTTTTTCTGTTTAATGTCATATAAAACTTTTCAATTTAAACATGAGCATTACTGATAAATAATTTTTAATGAATTTGTATAAAATCTTTAATAATTAAAATCTTAAAATCATTACTTACTTTCTAAATTGATAAGAATGACATTAGTGCAGAATAGACAACTCGGCGACAAAAATAATAAGATACGTAAAACACGTGATATATTTTTTTAAAATTTAATAGGTTTAAATAGCTAATATTAATGAATTCATGAAGACAAATCTTTTCTTTTGAGAACATAGTTTATGCTTGAGTATACCTTTCTTTATTTTTATTTATTTATTTTTTAAGTTTATTCTCAAGGATATGTGTACAACAAATGCGCAAACTGATTTTTAAAGTAGAATTTACTCGATATTGTTTAAAATAAATTAAAATAAATATTACAGTGACAATATCTGGAATAGTATTGCAGCGGTAGTTAAAATGACAGAATAGAAGCATGTAATTCAACTTTGTCTGCTATTTAGTTGCTGCTGAATTCGCTTTGGCTATTGTGTGCACCGATGGACATTCGATCTGTGAAACAAAAACAAGTAATGCGTAGACTGGAAACAAAACCAACAAAATTGTGCTCGAGGTTCAGCAATTATCCAATATTTTTGCTCATGCACGGTGCCGAGAGAGACCATTACGTTGGCGATATTTATAATTAATGGTTACATCATGGTAGTTAGAATTTCATGAACGTTTCCATGTCAGTGTCGATCAATGCTCAATGGTATAAAGTATCTCTTGGAGTAATACTGAATATATCATCACATTGCTGTTCAGTTTGCTAGGTGCTTAAAAAGAAGTTAAATTCAAATTAATTTTGTCATAAATTAGCGTTACAAAAGTAAAAATAGATTTACAAAGCGTTTTTGTCATTGTACGACTAATTTTAAATGGTGATCATTTAATACAGTTGTAGCCAGTACGATGAGGCACTTGAGGCAGTGTCTCAGTTAAAATGTGCTTACTTTAAATATCTAATCAATGTATTACATTCAGTAACATAGTAGTATATTGGCTATGTAATAATCATAATAACAATATCTCTACTCCTCATTCTAATAATGAGCAGATGTTGGAGACTTGTGCGGAAGAGGGAGCGAGATACTATTATTATACAGGCCGCATTTGTGCCCAGGAACGACTTACGTTGGTAGGCCCTAACTGTCATCATTCAGTGCAGGAATGATGGAAACCTGGGAAACCTCATTAATTAGAAGGGGTGGTTCAATGTCGATCGATATCAATATTTCGCATTGGCTCAAGCCAATAATCTTGCACCCTACAATAAAATTTATATTACCTATTTTTTTAGTGCATTAGTCTGTAAATAGAAAAAAAATTTATTTCCTCCGACGTTTTATTAACTTTTCCATATGAGATGAGTATAATCTAGACTGTAAATAATTTCAATAAAACCAAACAGCCTAATAATACTTTGTACTTTCACTTATACATCTAGAAGAAGGATTTGCTTGTTAATAGCGGACAATTAGTGAAAAATTAATTGCCTAAAATAATACAACAAATACAGTAACCACAACAATAACAACACAAATAAAGCGCCCTCATCGGGGAAAAGAGTAGCGAATAGAGTATTATAACGCGAATGTTGTACAAAAAATTGAGGGGGTAACCATCTTGTCACAAATCTTGCGAAATCCTTGCGAAATCCCGAGAAATCATGCGAAATTACGAAAAATCGTGCGAAATCACAAGAAATCACTCAAAATTCCGCGTCATCTGGAGGCAAATTTGATCATAAAGAATGACAATAATGTCACCTTGTGTCATTATTGACATTATTATACTTATTTCCGTCTCCATTTCGCGAATAACACAGTTAGGAACTCGCATTCGTGTCGCTCGGTGCGCGACACGTGTCAGGTTGTTTGGAACTATTGGAAGACTGATTGTCTTCAAAATTTAATGTTTTTTGTTTAATTTTTTGACTTTGCACTTCGACGTTAAATTTTGAATTAGTGCTTCACTACACTAATTTATCTAAAAGTATGTATACATTAAAACCGCACACCCTGTTAATTTCAGTGTTTCGGACTTTATGAAACAATTTAACTATTGTGCAAAACTTAAAAGAAATAAATCGTTATTTCTAAGAAGCTGTTAATGTCACATTTTGTCAATCTGAGAGATCTTTCGCGTCTTCGCCACTGGCATCGAATAATTTTGTTTACGGTTTTTCCTTGTTGTCAAGGGTGTGACTAAGATCGTACAAACGTCGTACAAATCAATTTTTTGACCAAGAATCACAACTCTGAACAATCTTCGATTCTTTTTTGCCGAGTTAAAAACACCACGATGTATGTTTTTGAAATGTTGTCTATACCTCGCATATACAGGATGTTTGTAAAAGGTTAGGAAAACATACTACCACATATTCCGAGCGCCAAAATATGATGATGATCTATTATTGAATTAAGCCCAAAAATTGTATAGTTTCCGAGATACAGGGTGTTGAAATTACAATTTTATTTTAGTTTTTCCTCAATAACTTAATATAAATTGTAGTAAATACATTATAACTTCTTACAGAGGAATTTTCTGTCACGAGAAATTGAAATATGTCCTGGATTTGCTGTCAATTGTAGAAGACGCCACCTACAGTACTTCACATGAATTAAAATCGTCATAACTTTTTTGTGCCTGTACATCCAGTACATAGTGTCTAAAAGATTTGGACAAAATGCTATCACATGTTCCTTGAGCCAAGATATGATGATCTAGTTCAATTTACCTTTGTCCAAAATTCGATAGTATTTAATTGAACAAATTATGAAAGACAATAGGTTCATGTTTATAAAATAAAACCTTTAAATCCTATCCAAAAAACGGCTGTTAATTATTAATTAAAAAATCAATATACCTAGGTATCAATACACAAAAAAATGTGACGATATAAATGCATGTAAAATACTGTAGGGGGCGCCTTCTAGAATCGACAGTAAATTCGAGGCCATATTTCAATTTTTCATGCCAGAAAACTCACCACTACCAAGTTTTATGAATTTACTACAATTTATAATAAAGTTATTGATAAAAAAACTAAAAAAGTTCAACATTCTGTATTTCGGAAGCAAATTTTGGACTAAGGTTGGACTTGATTCAGGCCATCATATATTGGCTCCCGGAATATGTAGTTTTTTCTCAAACTTTTACATACACCTTGTATAAGTAGGTATAGTAATTTTCGAGGTAATTTTTATCGAATGCGAAATTCTTGGAAACTCCTTGAAATTGCTCGGAATTCCGCGAAATCTCTTGGAAATTTCTATTTTGCGAAATCTTATCACAATTTTGATCCCAGTGGTTACCTCCTCGCTTTTAGTTAACCTTAGTTGTAAAGTATTTTGCAATTTCGTAATACAGTTTTGCATGTTATTGCAATTGTATTTTTATATTTGAAATGTATTTGTAGAACTATTAGTTTTAGACACTTTTTTCATAAGAGTTTCTATCAATGAAGTCATATGTATGCTCTCTGATACCAAAGATTTAGGTATGCTAATGAACAATTCCACAGACAAAGCTCTATTCAATAATTATCTTAAATAAAAATGAATCTAGCTAAATTTACTAACCTGGTTTAATGAAAACATTCTATAAATATCTAAGTTCACTTTTGAAACTGTGGGAACTCGAAAATTCAACCACAATAGATGAGATCTGACCTATTTCTGCATTTTTAGGATTGCTTTTTCAGGTGGCCTCCTTTAAGTTGAGTCAAACATCTAACTATAAAAATCATTATACCAATAAATTAAAATTATTTGAAATTAAATATCGACAATGTCAAAAGTGACTGTAACATGTCAATCACCTACATACTTATTTAGTAATTTACTGCTTTAGTCCGCAGAGTAGTTAGTTTCACACAATATTGTTAATACCTAAAAATATATATAAAAAACGATTACATAAAGGTTAATTGTTTTGTTTCTTTTCTCTTTGACTTAGTAATTATAGAATCCAAAATAATCAGTTCATCGTCAAATGCTGATATTTTGCAAGGTAATACCTAAGACGTAATGAATAATTTTTTTGTTTCTTCCCACTTAACAGTTTTTACAGTGTGTGGTCTTGGCGCGAGAAGCAGCGCCGATAAGCGCGAGTTACCAGCAAGCGAGAAACCTGTTTTCACTTTGTATGCGCCTTGTCTGTACCCATAGAGTATACTCGTATATTGTAACGTGAATGTTGTACAAAAAACAAATACGAGTTATGACAAAGTACGGGCACCCACATTTGCGGTACCCTGGCAACCGTTCAATATTCAACAAGCAAATTAATAAAAATCGCGGTCGCGGCCGGAGGCTGAAATTCGCCGCACGCCGCACCGCAACGGGGCAAAAACTCTCGTCGCCCGAAACCGATAATAATAAAGAGCGGAGTGGCGCGGGCACGCAAACAATAGAAATTCCGAAATAGTCCATCAGTGCACGTAACAAATACAATAACCGAGAGGACTCGGGGGCCAGGGGCGCCCCCGATGGCGCCGGCTGCATTCCCCACGTGCCCCGATAAATCACGGGGCCCCCGCTAGGCGTCTCACGAGCGAGCAAACAATGAAACAATAGGGGAAATAAAACACGGCGACATCACTTTGTTTATTCCGTATAATTGTTGGCGTGCATGTCCTGCTGCCCGATCCGTGAGATTGATTCGACTGCTCATTGGCCAGTCCCAGGGCAAACAATAACACACGGATTTTTGTGTTTTTGTTATACTGGCCGTTAGTTTTTGCAGCCGCAATTGTTGCTTCCGAGTACCGCGAGTACTTCAAAGTTAAGCTACGAGGGTCATCCAGAGTCAACCGTTTATGGACCAAAAACAGCCTCATTAAAATACCTTACTAATTATACTATAATTATTTGAACTACGCTAGTACGCGTTTATGAAGTTTTATGAGTTTTTAAATACCAAACAGTAGAACCCCAAAAAAATCACAGTTAATGCATTTTTCCCAACCATCACAAAACTATGTTATTTTTTCACTGTCATAGGTCTCTAAAGTTATAGACTTCTTACTGAGAAAGAAATGGTATTTTAGCAACAAAAATATTCACTTTGAATCCTAGAAGCTAAAGTTGATAATAATCCTTAGATTACAGGCATAGGAGAAGGAGTAATTACAGAAGAGGTGCTACTATCCTACTTTTTCAATGTGGAGAAACAGTTTGCTGCCTCTTTGATGTGGACAAAATATTCCATGCTAAAATCAATGTTGAAGGTGCCCAAAGTTAGTGTTATTTCCAAGTATGATAAACTCACTTCAAGTACAATCAAGAAATTATAAACCAAAGAAGGCAAAGATACTGGAAAGGAACCAAGTCAAAGAATATTTGAAAAAAACAATATTTACAAGAAAATATACGATTTTCATATTTCAATTTATACACTGAGCGTTTTATTTTGAATCCTGTCCAGGTTGCAACGATCATGGGGGTCACAGGTGCCTGTCGATGCAATAAAATTAACCTTTTTGGATATCACCCATGTCCAAGACAAACGCAGTTACCTGTATGTACTTATTCTGGAAACGAAAGCAAATATTTCAAGGTTTCACGATCATAGAAGAAGCTTTTTAAGTCAATGCGAAAATACATCAATCTGCGAGCTAAAAATGCCGGTGGGAGATTTTTCTTGCGATGTGTGGCTGGAAAATGTGCTATACAACATGTAAGCATCAACACATTTATCAACACAATATTTTCAAAAGTGGCTGCATTTCTTGGGCTCCCTGGTCCAGAAAGTTTTGCCGGACGTGGAATGAGGCGTTCTTCGGGAACATTACTTGCCATTGCTTAATGTTGGGGGTCGTATTCCCACTGTGAAGCGTCATGTTGATTGAAATCGACTATAGTAGCGGAAAGTTATATTGAAGATGCACTGTCCAGCAATATGACAATTGCTGAAAAAATTCAGGTCCTACCTGGCAAAGTTGCGGGCCCCTCCAGTCCCTTAGAAACTCATCGGAGTCAAAATGACAAGATCGTTCTTGAGATAAATGTAAATACTAATAGTCCTAAATAAAATGCTATAAAATCGAAGGGTGGTATTATGAATTCTAATTCACTAGTGTGTCAAAAGGCCTTTAACCCACGAAAAACAGACGTATTAACGTCTTAACATAGTGGTCTTGGATAAATAATTAAATGAGGGATATCGGTTGGAGAAAAGATAGCATATTTTATTCGGATTAAAAGTGTCTTTTTTGTCTTGCAATTTTGCATCCGCTCGGCTACGCTACACTCCGCCTCTCAAATACAAAATTTGCTTCTAAAAAAGTGACACTTTTAATCTTAATATAACAAAATACAATTTTCGCCGATCGACATTAAAGGCGTAGTTTTAGTGATAGCTGTCAGGCGCTAAAGTGTCACATTTACTGCCGATACATTAGAATCGTTTTTACTACCATTAAATTAAAATTTGTTCTTTAACGACAGTAATTTTATTTACTGTAAACATTCATAGTGAAATTAGAATAGACCATAAGGGATATCTTGTCCTGTTTATTTTGAAGTATTTACAATGTAGGTTGAACTGTTTTTACTAATACAAATTTATGACAAATTGCCAACACGGTTTTAGACGGGGTAGATCTACTCAGTCAGCAGCTTGCAGTTTCACTGAGAGTATCTACAGTTTACTTGATAGTGGTAAGCATGTAGCTGGTCTTTTTTTGATTTGTCACGAGCATTCGACAGTCTTCGTATCTCCTTTATCAAAGATATGTTATATAGTATTGGATTTAGAGGAATACTTTTGAAGTGGTTAGTTCATTATCTATCTGACAGAACTATGCATGCTAGAGTTCTCAATGCTACTTCGCATGATATGGATATTGGAGTGCCTCAGGGATCGGTGCTGGGACCATTAATTTTTTTGTTATTTGTCAACGACTTACCGAGCTTTATTAACGCACCTCATCTTACGATGTTTGCCGATGTCATGTCTCTTGTGGTGTAGGCGCGGACCCTTGAGGAACACGTATTGGTTTGTCAGGGTTTTATACGATCTTTTGTTAACTGGTGTGTAGCTAACGCACTTATTTTAAATGTTGATAAAACTGTAATAGTTTATTTTCAATCTTCGTATAATCCGCAGGTCAAACTACACCTTAATATTAATAATTGTGTTCTTGAATCTAATGATAATACCAAGTTCTTGGGTGTCTATCTTGATTACCAATTGAATTGGTCTATACATATCGATATGCTCAACAAAACACTCAACAAATTACTGTATGCAATATCTCGAATAAGAAAAACTATGCCCTTATGTGCATTATTAAACATTTATTACAGCTTAGTCTATAGCCACCTCTCCTACAATATAATTTTGTGGGGTAGTGCTGTTAGGAGTGGGAAGATCTTTGTAACTCAAAAACGGATACTTAGAATATCATTGGAATTAATTCCCGAGAATCGTGTAAGAGAGTTTTCATTAACAATAAAATACTGACACTACCCTATATTTATATTTATAAAACCCTATTATATATCAAAGAAAATATTTGTTCTTTAGTTAAAAATTCTCATTTTCATAACTATTCAACACGCAATAGTGATTTGTTGTGTATTCCGAAACATAATTCAAATAAATACGAAATGTCTCCCAAGTACTTGGGATCCAAGCTATTCAATGTATTACCAAATAAATTTAAATCCCTTGACAATGCATCATTCAAAAAATCTATTATGGCTAGGCTACTCAGCAAATGTTATTATAGTATTGATGAATTTATCAATGACAATGACTTTTAGAGTATTTGTTTGTTTGTGACTTATCTTATGCATTTTATATGTCTTAAAGGATTAATAAATATTATTATTATTATTATTATTATTATGGTTTATGAACTAACTATTGAGTCCTCCAAAGTGGTTGAATTATTTAAAAAATCATTTCAACACTTGATGTACTTGCAGTAGGGAATTTTTCTTGCGAACAACTGATTTACGTGTTATGAACTCCTCAATGTAACCTTCAGTTACCGTTGAAGGTTTCCATTCACACATGCATTTTTAATGTGATATCAACTTCTGAATTTATTAATAGTGTAGGTGAAGTTCTATGGAAACAATGTCCTATATATTCGTGAGCATCATTCAATTTAAGAAAAATAGCAACTTGTTTAGCATTTTCTCGAATGTATGAATTCCAATTAGTTATATATTTTACAATTTGAATATTTAAAGAAAATCTGTTACTATGTATTCGTGTACGTTTTGCGGTGCTATATTTCTGATATGTCTAAACCTTTGCTTACAAAAAAAAATAATTTTTTTCTTGTACTTGTAGATGGCAGAGTGATCAGCAGTCTTTTCCTGTATCTTCATTATCTCCAATTTTTATTTGAAGTAATTCATCACATCGACAAGCCCCAGATATAGCAAAAATCATTGCCACCTAAAATAATAACAGTCAGTATTCTTCGTTTTCAAAAATATTTTGTTTATCTTTGTACTTAAATACGTATCATCAGGGGCCTCTAATATGTTTTTTTAAAATTGTTCACTTTCTAAAATCCGTGATTTTTTAGCACGATATCCAGCCGATTGCCGTTTCAAGAATGCTTTTAATTTTAGATCCTTTCCAATATCGATGTTGTTGTAGACATTCAAAGTAGCTCTGAGCATCACATATATTGACCATAATAAAGATTTCATAATTTTTCTAAATGCAGAAAAAATACCAGGTTGCAATATTTTCTGAAGAAGACATAATGTTATTCTCAGTTCTATAATCAACAATTTTTTTAAATGCTTGCTGATATATCTATATAAAAAATGTTTAACAAAATTAAATTTAAATTCATCTACTACAGACTATGCGTGATTTGCAAGGAATTCGTGCATTGTGTGTAGGGTTTTTATGAATGGATTTTTAACGAATAAGACCGTACACACTATTCGCGAATTCCTTGCATATCACGAATCGCGCATAACGAATAGTCTGTAGCAAAATTTTACTATTCTTTTTGCTGCAAAACCAGTTGAAGAAATAATTTTTTATAAAATTATACATTGTAAAAAAAGTTGCTGTGTGCGCGAGATTTTCCAGTGTGTAATTTAGGATATGTAAAAATTCCGTGTTAATAGTTTTACACACTATGGCTTTTTTGTACGTTTTACATAAAATGTGTTAAAATTACTAGTATTATAATAAAATATACTGAATTTGAGTAATATTTACCAATTGTGTGTTAAAAGTACACTATTTCTGTAAACTTAACACGTACACAACTTAATTGTGTTCTATATCCCTCCTCCTGACTGGTTGAGCACAACTGCGCAGCTGCAGTACATCAGCTAATCCAACACACGTCACTACGCCAAATTGGTCATGTAGCGGTGTTGTGTACAGTTACCTCTCGTGCACTGTCTTCAAATGGAGAATATTTAAATTTAAATTGAGGTTTAATCAAAGAAAATGGTAAGTACTTACCTAACTATAACAAATATTACTGATAATTGTAATAAAGCTAAAACTAATTAGAATATAACTATTAAAAATATTAGAAGTTTACTCTGACGTTTTAGATTACTCTGTAATCTAACTTTTTTGTAACTTTAGGGAAAGAAAATTATATGTTCAGATCACTACTAGTTAATTTTCGTAAACTCCTATTATGTAGTGCCTAAATACATCTTTGTTTGTTGTTTCATTGTTTATGATTTACTAGAACATTATTAGTCCCTTATTAGAATATGTACTATTATACTGTTAATTTTTATACATACATATTTTGTTAGCAGGCTTGGTTGTTGTTCATTGGATCAGAATTTTATTTTTTTAATAAACTCATAAAAAGTAAAATATCTTTTATTTTATAATTACACCATAATTCAGAAAATTCTTTATATTGATACGGAAGCCCACCTACCTTGTTAATTATGTTCCTGTGTGCTTTTGAAATTATAATTTTTAATACATATATTCAGCCGTTTAACAGAACATTCCAGGCTATATTCAATGCATTCTCGACGATAGGCACAACCTCTAAAAAATGTCAAAATAAAAGTATTTCAAAAATTATATTTATTAAAAATTATTTCTCTGGGCCTAAAAGGCCTGTAAATATATATATATATATATATATATATATATATATATATATATATAATTATTTCGAAAGTAAACAGGAACATAATTAACAAATTAAAAAGATAGGTGAATCTTCCATGTCAATACCTATTATACAATAAAATTAACATGTTAATGTGTAAAGCCTACACCTTCAATGATACAAATAACACAGAAATGTGTAAAAGTTACACATGACATTTGTTATATTAAAACAGTGGATTGTGTTAAACCTTTAACACACTACTACATACAGAGAAATGTGTAAAAAAATACAAATTCCGTGTGGACCTCGATTAACACAGTATTGTGTTCTTTTGTGTTAAAATGTGTAATTATTTTTTTACAGTGTAACTATATTTTATAAGCTCCATACTAGTGAAGGATTTGTACTATGAAGATATTTGAGCAAGTGACCTGCAAAGCTTTCAACTTGTCGAAAAGGCTTTACCTGCTTAGAGAAATTACTCGGTAATACGAGCAATCATTAGGACGATTTGCTTTTGTTACTTTCCGGAAAAGTCACCCGGCCTGGACGTAATTCTAAAATAAAGAGGACACCCGCAAGATTTCTCCAACACATAATAAACATGTCCTTTTGCGAGGAACATTTTCAACCAGGGTTCTTCGGGTCAGTTACATTTGTGTGAAATAGCAAACCTCACGCTGTGAGGCCACCGTGAAATATCTGTTAGAAAAATGTTTGTCAACAAAGATTCCCTGTGTAAATATATACAATAATGTCGGAAAGAGGATGGCCTGGTCTTTACATAAATATAATGCCAAAACTGACAGAGAATGATGAGCTCGTGAAACTAAATAGGATGACAACCTAATTTGAAAGTCTCTGCGAATACTTTGTGCCGAGTTATATGACACATATTGTGTGTTCTTTGTTGCTTTTACCTAAAGAGGAAACCTAAAAGGTACAGATAATACCGTACATCTTACTATTTTGACACTCACGTATTGCTATTTTGTGTGGCCAACTTTGGTTTAATGGCTGATAATTATAATTATTTTGAATTTGTTTCATTTCATAAAGGTGTTTCAGATGATAATATAATAATTATAAACAAATTATTTACTATAAATAATAAATAATAAAAAAATATTTTGTCAGTTTATACCAGTATTTCAAAAGCTTGTTCATTGGATTGTGTTACTAAAAATACGCAATAAACCAACGATGTTCAACCACTAGTTTTCAAAATGTAGAATACAGGATTAAAAAAAATGTAGATAATCACACTTCAAATATTTGTCAAGATGCGTGGTGGAGATCGCTGAAACACAGTAATAAAAATATTTTTGAAAGTATACAATTAATATTAACTTAAAACAAAATTTTCACACAATAAATAAATAATTATGCGGTGTAGACAGCTACTACATCTATCTACAAAAGCCACAAACACAGAATTCCGTGTTTGCAAATATAAAAAAAATAAACATGTGTAGGAACTTTAGTTTAAAATAATTTTAATTAAAGAGCTCTGAAAATCAGTACCACTTACATTTATTTTACCTTTTATAACTATACACTGAAAAAATTAATTTGTAATTGGACTTGTAAAATAAGGGGAATATTATTACCCATAATTTTACCAGTAATTTCATAAATATCATGTAGTTTTACAATTTTATTATAAAGATGTACATCGCGCGATAATAACTCTTACGTATATTGGTTCATTTTTGTATATGTTTGTTAAATTTCCACATAAATTACAGTCTCTATTGTAATTTCATGTTTTTATTGACAATTACCAAGTATTCAGTATTTTTGCATTAACATTGTAAGAATACAATGTTTATTTGCAAAAAATTAAATGTATTAATTTACAGCAAATTTACACAAAAAAATAGCAAAAATACACAAAACTGCGTGTTTAATTATTTTTTGTATAATAATATTGTTGCAATAATACTCTACTTTTTTGGCGCAATTACAATATATTGACATACATTTTTTTCAGTGTGCTACAGTTAAAATTACTAATAAAAATAATTAATCTAAATCAAACATCGTATATTTGATTCATATAATGAACAAATGCAATATTTTTTTAACTTCAGCATACTGTCGAAAATCAGTGGTTTTACTTGGTTCAATATTTTTTTTTTTATAAAAAATGGCTTAAGATAGGTAACCTTATTGTAGTAATGACAGGCTTAAAAAATATGTAGGTGAAATAGTGAAAGTTTTTGAGAAGGACTAGAAGATTTTAATTGGGTGTCTAGAAAGTAATGGTCAAAAAGGATAGGGCATACAGAGGAAGTCTAAATAATGTTAACACTTCCTTCCTTATGGACAAACAGGACATCCAAGTAAGAAGTTAAATATTGGCATTGATTTTCGTTATTTAAATTGGAATTTGGCATACTTTATTATACAGATACGATCAAGGTTTAAAATTTGTATAATATTAATGGTGTTGCCAAATTTTATGTTCGCAGTTCCATTTCCCTATCAACTTTGCACAAAAATTCTATCTATATCTTTACCATTTTCGAGGTAAATACATATTTAATGATGTATGTAATAATAATTATTAATAAGTAATTTAGTATTTCCAGGCAGAAAAAATATGAATATTATCGAGGAATGTTTCTCGAGTTTCTACACCCATATTTTCTAAAATTATCTAAACACCTTCATTCCATGCAGCACAACATATTGAGGTCATTTCTAATGAAATCACAACTAGATACAATTAGATTTAGAAGTTTTCTCTGGTGTTAATAGTAGTGCAATAGATAAATCTTTTTAGGTATCCCCAAGGGAAGAAATCCAATGAAAGAATGTTAAGATATTGTCTGAAGCTATTTATTTGTGGCATAATTTTAGTTTTTCTTTAGTTTTATTGGGTTTTTGCTACACTTCTGAAAAATAATAAAAATTAATTAAATAAGCCCTTGCGCCAAACGGAACAGTCAAGGGTTATTTTTGAAACTAAGTTTGCCTAACCAGAAAATCTCACACTGAAAAAAGCAGATAAGTAAAAAATAACAAAAATCACATCACTATCGCGCACTTCCGTATTATTGACGTTTCGAAAAACTCTCTGTTTTCGTTTTCAAAATAGTAGTAAAAATATTAAACGTATGTCAAGTTTGACAGTTTAAAATTTATTTATCTGCTTCCATAGAGATGTTCAATGATTTTTATTGTATTTTTACTTACTTCTTCTTGATACAACTGTAGCCCACAATGATCGATGTTTACTGAACAGTTTGACACACACTTATCTCCGTTCAACAAAATAATCGCGGTCTCTTTTAATTTTCTTTTTGTCGCGTTATCTTCCTTCTCTAAAATTTTTGCCGAACCCCATTGAATCACATGACCGTTTTCCCAAGCGTGTTCGCAAATTTTGGATTTTTCAAATTCCCGTCTTTTTATATAATGTTTATGTTCCTCAACTCTAACATTCATAGGCCGAGACGTTTCTCCAACATAATGTTTATTGCATTCACAAGGTATACTGTAGATGCAATTTTTTTAATTTTGTATATCATTTTTTGGACGCGTTTTAGAAAAAAATATCGTAAGGTATTAGTTGTCTGAAAAACTGTGCGAATATTAAATTTATTACCGATTCTTCTTAACTTTTCTGATAATATAGGAATGTATGGAATTTTTATCGTATGATTAATTTCTTTTATTTGTCTTAAAGTACACATTTGGAGGGTATTCATTATTTATTAAAACATTTTTAATAAATTTTAGTTCGTTGTTAAAAATATCATTGTTTGATGAAATTAATTTTGCACACCTTTCTTAATATCGATGTGATGGTTAGCTTTAAAATTTAAATATCTATTGGTGTGAGTTTGTTTTCTATATACACTTGTTTCTACAGAATTATTGTATTTTTTAATTAAAACATCTAAAAATGGTAGCATATTATTATTTTCTATTTCCAAAGCGAATTTTATTGTTGGTTCTTTATTGTTAATATCATTTAAAAATTCATTTAATTCTGTAACAGTAAAAGGCCAAATTGCAAAAATGTCATCTACATATCTCCACCAGATAGTTGGTTTTTTATTAATATTTTGAATATAATTTTCTTCAAAAAAATCCATAAAAATATTACTTAAAATTGGTGATAATGATGAGTCCATTGCCATTCCGAAATTTTGTTGATAAAATTCATTATTTATTTGAAAATATATTGTTTTTATACATAGACTTAGTAATTCCATTATACATCCTACATTTACTTTTGTTCTGTTTGCCAAATTGATATCATTTTCCAGTTTATTTTTAACGATATTCAGTGTCTTGTCTACTGGTACGTTAGTGAATAAACTAACTACGTCAAAACTCGCCATTAAATGATTATTATTAAAATTATTTGAGGCAGAAATCTTTTCTAAAAGATGTTTGCTATTTTTAATATAAGAATCGGATTGTCCAAATAAAGGTTTAATAATTTGCAACAAATATTTTGCTATGGAAGCAGATAAACAAATTTTAAACTGTCAAACTTGACATACGTTTAATATTTTTACTACTATTTTGAAAACGAAAACAGAGAGTTTTTCGAAACGTCAATATTACGGAAGTGCGCGATAGTGATGTGATTTTTGTTATTTTTTACTTATCTGCTTTTTTCAGTGTGAGATTTTTTGGTTAGGCAAACTTAGTTTCAAAAATAACACTTGACTGTTCCCTTTGGCGCAAGGGCTTATTTAATTAATTTTTATTATTTTGCAGAAGTGTGGCAAAAACCCAATAAAACTAAAGAAAGAATGTTATTTTCAATATTTGATAGGTACGTTTTTCAATAAAAAAAATAGTTGTTCTTGTAAAACATTTAGGTATTTTCGTATAGTCCTATCAAGTAGGTAATCTCCAATGATCCACACTAAGCTAAATTAAACTAAAAATCTATGCTGGTGTTTTATTCTAGACATGTAAATTGTGTGAGTTAATTACTCCATCACGAGTAAATCTAGCTACATTGGTAAAACGTACCTTCCTTAGGCATTCTTTCTCTAAAACTATACGCAGAAACTCTTTCTTCAGCATCAACAGTTCGAGCATGTTGCGGTCTTCCACCACTGTGATTCGGCTTGAAGGATCTTAATCAATTTTATAAAATAGCAGAGATAAATTTTAGAGAAATAACCACCAGTTTCAAAGAACCTTCTATCAACTAGAAAAAAATTCAACGATCTGGGAGCCTTCTGTTGAGGAATTGGGTGGTATAAATGCCAATATCATTTCCTTCAACCTTCAGCTAAACTAGAATACATATCTTCCAAATTTCTCAAATGTGAACTCTTTCATATTTTCTGGATCGATAATTTCTGACAGATACTTCTAAAAGCTTGTTTATTGTAGCTGTAACTGAAGAATCCAAGGAAATGTAAGTTTTGATATTTTGATTAACAATTTGTATGCCTACTAATGGATTAACAAATGTGGTATAAAAATCGCATGGTTTAAATGAATGAAAACAAGGTATAGCGTGATTATGAGCAAATTGATAGAAGAATCGAACTGCGAATGTAGAATGTTAAATTTTCACGGTTAAAACTGTATAAATTTTAAAACTTAATTCCGACCGTATCGGTATCTGAAGTATGCCAAATTCCAATTTAAAGCCTAATGAAAGGTGCATGCATGCATGAAAACATAAAATTTCGGGGTTGTCAAGATAACGGTTTAGAAATTATGACTGAATTTCAATATTTACCTTCTTATTTGGATGACCTGAAGTCAAATAGGAGAAATGTATATGAAGTATTGACATTATTTAGTCTTCCCATTTGTGTGAAATATTGTTAGTACAAATAATGTTGAATGCGATTTGAGTGAATTTTTTACAATCCAATGGTTCAAATCTTAATACATTAATGGCAGTTATCATAGTCAATAAGGTAAAAGTTAAACTTATGTATAGTACCCTAAAACAATTCAGTAAAAATGAATCACGTCTGTAATATATATTTTTTATAGCACTTGCACATTGTTGCAGAAACATAGACAAGATTTCCGTCAAATGCCGGTAGTTTTCATTGTTTCCCTACCTATTGGACGGCAATTAATGAGTTATTGCAGCATTAAAGTGAGCTTATAATGCTCTTCAGGCAGAAGGAAATATTGATAGTGATGTAAACGCCGGGCTATTTCACGAATCCGTGTTAATACTGACAATAAAGAGGCGATATCACCAATGAAGAATCTGGTTCCATATGCTCAACTTTTACGGCCACTTTTAGCTTAATAACATAATAAATTTAACATATATGAACACTATTTTTTATGATCGAAAAGAGATAATGATGACCAGGATCATGTATATAAAAGCTTTTAGTGACTGGTTTTAATGTTGTTTTCACTGTCGAAATTAAACGCATACATTTATTGGAATTGGATCTTTTTAGTCGGTTTGATACCAAGAAATTCCTCATGTTAAGTGATTGTCTATAAATTGAATTTCTAATTGTTACGCGATATAGGGTGTAGCTGAAATGCCTAGGCTTGTACCTATTAGTAGCGGATTTTAGATTTCAAAGGAAAAAACAATCGTTTGATACTTATTTTAGAGATAGATGTAAAGTGATAAAAGTCGACAAAAAGATATCACTAAACTGTAAAGAAGGAGTTCAAATTCAATTGATTTTCTGCAAACATATGTTAATGTTACGATCTTTTGCATTCTTATGGGAGCGTAAACGAGGAGACTTACGATGAGACATACTAATTTATTTTTGATGTAATTATTTCTAGAACTATAAATAGGTAAATATCTGATCTAATGCGTCTTCCAATAAAAATGTCCTATTTTCGTATGTGCCTAGTGACTATACAGGGCAAACCTTAATTAAGTTCAAATATTTTAACCAACAGTACAGTTCACTATGTAGAACACATTAACAGTTTTTTTAAATATCAAGAATAATAAGTCAAAATTTAAATAAATTTCATGATTTTTTAATAGAGGACCGCTGACCAATTCCAATATTAAGGTTTTTTTTTGAGTCATAATATTGTGCAGATTGGTAGAAAAAGCGTTTGACAGATTACCAAGAAGAAAAATATGAGAAGGCTTAGAAAAGAGAGGTTTTGAACCGAAGATCGATTTGCAGTTTGTACAGTAATAGTAAGAAATACATAATTTAGTTAAAATATGAGATCAACTATTTTCACAGAAAGGGAAGGTTGAACACAAGGAGTCATAAGTACTACCTGATTACCGTGTTCATAGATGACATAATAAATAAATGTAATCAGAAGAGTAGAAACCTTTATGTTTGATACAGGAACTTCGAGAAAATAGAGATAAACGAACAAACCTGCAGATGATGTTACCACATCGTTATGGCGGAGAGTGAATGAGACTTGTAAGAGAAATTAATGATCTGGAATGAGGAAAGAAAAATGCAGGAATGCAATTAAATAAAAGTAAAACAAAAGTGATGGATATTGAGGAAGGAATCATACATCTAAATATAGTAATAGATGGTGCAAAAATAAAACAAGTAAATCAGTTCAACCATCTAGGTGCAATAGTTGTTGAATGAGAAAAACAACAATTGGGAAAAGAATAGGAAACACTTTAAAAATGTATTATGCAATGAACAATACTTTTATAAATAAAAGGGAAGTATCAGAAACAAAGATGAAGATGTATAGAGCAAGATATTAATCAGAAATGAAATAAATAAGATACAAATGGAAATAATGTATTTAAGAAGAGTCATGAGGATAACTAGACTGAACAGACTTAGAAATGAGTTAATAAGAGAAGAATTTCAAATGGAATCAATACTTCGTTCATAGTTCATAAAAATAATAACAACTGAGCTGGTGGAGGTATTTATACAAAATGAGCAGTAGCAAACCAAAGAGGAGAATTTGGAAGTCAAGAGTAGCGACCAAAAAGAAGAGAGGGAGACCAAGAGAGGCGTATGATAGTTTCATTGGAAAAATTCTGAAGAACAAGAACAAAATATGGAAAGAGGCTCAGCAACTAACGCAAAATACGAAAGAATGGAGTGCAGTCATACATGGATAAAATAAACCGCCCCCACATCTAACGGTATAAAGTTTTTTTTTAATTATATATATACGAAACTGCTCTAACAGTTAATGGCGAAAAATATGGAAGGATGATAACACAATATTTGTCACCCAGACTGAAAAGTCTATAGCAATCAGCCAAAGTCAGCGACCCATCAGACATACGAGTATACCAGTTTCGAGCTTTTGTTAGCTCTCATCAGTATGTTACAGATGAAGTAACCGATAGAACTGCCAGGATTCCTCGTCGATTGCCTCACATATAGCATACTGATAAGGGCTAACAAAATCTCGAATCCGGTATATGTCTGGTAGGCCGCTAACAAATGACTTTGGCTGTTTGCCATAGGTTTTTCAGCTGCAATCCAATTCTGGTAGGAACACTATTCTGCAGAGTAGTTGTTTCCAAGATGTTTGCAAGTATCGTTATCGCTGAAAGCAATAGAGGTCAAGGGTATTCAATGGTACCTACATCATTGTAAGACGCTTTGTGTTTTGAGGTGCAGCATGGAGTAGCTAATGATCACTAAATATAGTTACTATATTTTGTGGATATGAGCCTTAGAGTTATTTGGTTTGAATAAAGTGCATTACATATCATACACTGCATGAAAATAAAGTAAAAGTTACTTATAACCAAAATTAGTTCAAATAAAGATTTCGAGATATGTCTTATTTTAAACTGAGATCTTAATTGTAGATTTTACTTTTTTCTCAAAAATATAACAAAATGTTCTAATAAACATCGAAAGTATCGGGTGTTTTTTAAATAATTGAAGATAAAGTACTACTAGATTGTAGCTGTATCGAATAATAATGATCAATCAGCAGATGAAATATTATACCCCGATGTCCCGAATTGATGTGTCAATATTACGAGGGGTCACTCTATAATGTAAACTTAGTGCCACAATGTCATTGAAAGCACTGAGGAATTTTTTTTAATTATTTTTTTAAACGATTTCACAAGGAAGTTTGTATAAAATTATTATAAATGGTTAATAGTTTTTCTCTTAAACGGTTTATTTTAACGTGATATAACAAGAGGTTCTTATTTAAATGTTGCTCTTTAGGTATTATTCAAATTGATAAACTGGTTCAAACAAAAGAATCATAGGTCATTAGCAACGAAAGGTTAGGTCCTTTAGCATTAGAGGATTTGTCAAGTTAAGAAAGTGGATATAAAAACGAATACTAGTAATAAGTGTATAAAATTTGAAGAAAACTAGTATACTCGTAAAACTTAATAAATAAAATCTTTAATAACCACTGATTTTGAATTTTCGAAAAAATGTTATAGGATCCTTTATACAGGGTGTCTATGTAAGGTTGGGAAATCTCGGAGCTGGAGACATTGGTGACCAAAAAAAGTCGATAGAGCCAAATATGTCTTATCCGAATGTTGCTGGTTTCAAAAATACAGGGCGTTCAATGCTAGACTTTTATTTTGAAATATCTCAATAACTTTGGATCTCAATAAATTGGCACAATTATGTTTTTTGGCACGACAAATAAGAATTTTTAATTAATTTTGACGTCACTAGTAGAGGGCGCCACTTATGGCACAACACAAAGATTTTATTAAAGCAGGCCGATCTTTTCTAAATTGCATGGCATGTCTCCATAATTTACCGTTCTGAACAACTTTTTCAAGTAAAATTTTGAATTAAGTAATATAATAATAATAATTTGTATTTATTTCCATTAATAATACAAATGTAAATACAAAAATAACAATAGACAGGCAGTGAAACTGCTTTTCAACTTAACTCTGTTAAAGTATATAAGAAAATTACATAATGAACACAATAATTAAATAAGACGAGAAGTGCATGTGGTATTTAGTAGGGGAAAGTGTTCCACAATCAGACATGTCACACAATCAGACAAAGCCTGTAACTTTAAAATAACCGCCAAGGACTCGATGTTTTTCGTACGGATAGTAGGGCTACACGCATAGATTTGATAAACAAAGTTTGAATGGTGTTTTGTTAAATTTGTGCATTTTTTATATAAAAAATTGTTTTTCTAGGTAAGTTCTTTATCATCCATAATATAATATTATATGCTCTAATATTTGTTTTGAAACTAGTAAGTAAAAAACAACCTGTTAATCAGTTTTTGGGGTATTTTGTTTACAATTTGTGAGCGACTTTTTGTAGGTTATGCATGAAATTCACGGTTGAATTTAATTTTCTATGGTGCGTAATGTTCCACCTCCAGACAGCATGCTAGTTCCACAATCGGAGACTGTCTGATTGTGGAACACAATAAGTGTCTCTAAGAAAGAGATTATTTTTTCGTAGTAATTTAATTTATATTCCAGAAAATATGGCTCGCGGACGGAAGAAAGGCGTTATAGGCCAATTTGACGAACAATCTATGAAAGCTGCTGTTAAAGCAGTTACCGACGAAAAAATATCTCTAAGACAAGCGGCTGAAAGATACACTTTGAAATTTCAAACTGTTTACGAATATGTAAAAAGGCAAAAACAGAATCCGACCGAGGAGATTAGAATGGCTCCGAATTACGCGTGTAGAAAATTTTTTTCTGAACTAGAAGAAAATGCCCTAGCCGATTACGCATTAACCTGCTCAAAAATGTGTTACGGACAAACGGTTGTTAATATAAGAAAACTGGCTTCTGAAATGGCAACCATTAATAATTGTAAAATTCCAGAGAATTGGCAAAAAAAACAAGGAAGCTGGACGCGAATGGTTTCTAGGATTTATGTCTAGACATAAAGAATTAAGTCTACGTCAGCCAGAAGGATGTAGCCTATCAAGGGACAAGAATTTATAATTTAGATGAAACGGCTACTACAACCGTCCAAAAACCAAAAAAAATTATTGCCCAAAAAGGAATCAAGCAGGTTTCTTCTTGCGCAAACGCCGAACGAGGTTTACTGGTAACTACTTGCTGTATTATATCAGCATCAGGGAATACAAATACCACCAGTCATGATTTTTCCACAAAAAAAGTTTAATCCTCGGATGACTTATGGAGCACCACTTGATACTTTAGGATTGGTTTCAGATTCTGGATGGATAACTCGCGAATTGTTTCCAAACGTTTGAAAGCACTTTATTAAACATACGTCGAGCACAAAAGAAACTCCTTCTCTCCTAATATTGGACAACCACCAGTCACCTAACTATAGAAGGAATAACTCTAGCCAAGGAAAACGGAGTGGTCATTTTAACCTTACCACCGCATACTTCCAACATGCTGCAGCCATTAGATGTCTTCGTTTTCTTTTCGTTCAAATCATTTTACAATACTGCCTTACAAACATGGCTTTTATATCATCCTGGAATACCTGTTTCTATATTTGACATCGCTGGGTGTGTTACTTATGCATTTGAAAAATCAATGACTCCAGTAAATATATAATCCGAATTTCGAAAAACTGGAATTTATCCTTTCGATAAATTTATATTTACAGATAATGACTTTGCAATGAGTAGCGTGACTGATAGGAATGTGGATCAAAGCAATAAAGAACCCCAAGAAAGTATAAATTCAAATCAACCATCAACGTCAAGCGGCATTGAAGAACATAATGCTTCGGAGAATAATTCCTTATCTTTAACACCAATAAGTAACACTCTTAAACAAAATCGAAGCAAAGAAACGTTTATAAGTCCACAAGAACTTAAAGGATATCCAAAAGCTGAAGAACGAAAAACTAAAAGAAAGAAGAGAGAAAAGACTAAAAGTATTATCGCCACCGACACTCCAGAAAATATCGCCCTAGAAGCTAAACATAAAGAGAGAGAAAGAAAGAAAGCTCTTCAGAAAAAAAATGGCGGAAAAAGAAAAGTATTGGATGAATACTCGACAGATGAAGAAACTGAAAACACGATGATGCTAATGACTGGAAATTCTGATGATGATATTGATTTTGTAGGTGAAAGCGATCCACCACCACTTCTAGATACTCTTAATAAAGAGCCAGAAGTTGGCGATTTTATTTTGGTGGAATTTATTGACAAAAAGAAAAAAAACTACATAGCTGAAGTATTAAGAAAAACTGATGAAGAATGTGAAGTTAAATTTCTAAGAAACTCGGTTAAGTATGACAATAGCTTCTTTTACCCCCAAATAGAAGACATTTCTTTAGTATGTTTCGAAAAAATTAAGATGGTGTTACCAAAGCCATCACACGTAGGAACAACACAGCGACAAAAATCATATTTTAAGTTTGAAATAAATTTTTCAGGATTAGAAGTTCATTAAAAATTGTTTAAACTTTTGTCTTATTGTGGAACATGCACATGCAGTGTCTGAATGTGGAACATGTATGTTCCATATTCTGACAGCTTTCCTCTTATTTTTAAACATTTTTTTTTGTATTAGTATTTGACTAATGACTGGTGTGCTACCATAAAAAGTTTTGTTTAGCCTTATTTGTATTACTGCCAAACACATTCCACTTTGTTCAATAAATTAAATAACATATTTAGCAAAATGCATTTTTTGTCTGATTGTGGAACACTTTCCCCTAGTCATAATAATTTAATTCAAATCAAAATTAGTTCATAATATATTCCTTACCTTTAATAACATCCTGTCCATAAAACATGTATTTCCATGTAGAAGCAAACAAAAATAAGGTTTACTTATTGTAGAACAATTAGATGAAAATCTCTACAATAGTCTTACACTAAATTTATTGAAATCGGATATTTAAATTTAACTTTATGAAGTTCCTCGAACAAATACAATACGGAGAGTGATGTTTCAAGCACATCTTGACAAGATCGATACACGTCAATGCACAGATGCAAAGTTGTGAATAATTATGTGAAAATCAATTACAACAGCGATTTATCATACATTTCTCCGCGTGTACACCCTCGTACCCAGCGTCACCACATCAATCATATTCTGATTTAATCATACTCCCTCTTTTGCATCTACTTCATTTAATATTTTGTCATTTTACATCATTAATTAAGGTCCCAAAATGTATCTTCGAGTTATATTTAGGAAATATACAGATCATTTATTGTGTCCATCATCCAAAATTTATAGGAGTGAAAAATTATCGTGGAGCTGGCTGTTACTTTAACAGAAACGTGTGCTTACTTTTCAAATTGATACAGAATTAAAAACGACATTGGTGAATTCAATATATGGTTGTAAATCCTTCAAGTAAACTATGTGCTAAAAAAAATTAATTATCGTAAATAGTATTTTATCTGGTGTAGGTGTCTTAAATATTACCAACGGCTACCTTCAGTAAAATAATATTTCTACACATGTATATCAGTAATAAGAGATTTTATTGAATTTTAAAATTCACTTCTCGTAACTCATTAGTTTTCTTGTAATTATTGTGCAGTTAACTGTTGTTGGTAAATATGATTAATGAAAAATTTTTGTCATAAATGAACCCATTATTATTACAGCGGTACAGATCGGTACCACAACTAACTATGTTGCTGCAATAAATCAATTTGTTCACATGTCACCGCCGAATGCGTCACGAATAAAGGCGAAATGTGCCGAAGAATTGTGAACGAGTTCAGTTCGGCGCCATTAAGTTTTGTGTGGTTATGGTTTGTACTTCGAGACGAGATAGTTTATGTGTTAATTTTAATAAAATGGAAGATATTTCATATTGCAATTTGGTAGTAAACATTTCTGAAAATGACAGCGAGTTTTTTATGGCATAGTAAAACTAGATAAATGTATGTTCGTATAAAAATAATAAATTCACAGTTGAGACTTCATTCAGGCAAATATATGGAAGGGAGGTTTTTATAAAAATAAGAATTCATGTTAAAAAAATGTCTTCATACCGGAATAGTCCCTAGAAAGTGAAAGCACTTGTATGACAACATCTTGTTATATTCAGACCATAAGTCAATGGCAATTGATGGGCCAATGGTATGGTTGACAAGGATGCTTGCCCAAATGATATTCTGAGGTTAGATTCTATGAGTCTTATCGGTACCATGAGAATGACAGCTATTGCAGTTTTCGATCATTATTAAAGATTTTTATCTAAGAATGCATTATGTATGCGCATTACAAAAATTTAACTTTCAAATCAAGTTTAGAATTGTGATATAATATAACCCAAAACACAACCTAGAAGAGAATTGCCGTCTAGTTCAGAATAGTAATAAAATCCAAAAACCCAGACGATAAACTAGAAGAAGAGAATTGCTGTTTGAATCAATAAATCAATATAGTCTGAATCCAAAGATACAAGCAGATCTATAGAATAGAGGAAAAAAATGAAGAAGGAGTCATCGCAAATCGAATGCTTTAATTATTGGAGAAGTACTTTTTCTATGGCCGATAGTATTTTGTTGTGTTAAAAATCAATTTACTTTCTTCAGCAAGGAAAACAGACAACATTTCTTTCATAAAAGTTTGATCTTGAGCTGCAGTATTTAAGATGTATTTCCGTTTATCTATGTAAATATTGCTAAACGAAATAACGAATACCAAAAGCCGACTGACACGTAGTGCGAAGTGATTAGAGATATTTATTTTTTGCAAATTTATCTGCTTCATCATTTCTTTAAATAACTTTTTGATCTTGACACACCCAATAAAGCTTAATTTTGTTGATGTTTAAAAGTGTATTTAAGTAAATTTAAAAAATATTGAATATCTGTTGTTTAAACTTAAGCGCTTAGTTAGCTACTGGGACGCGCAATCTACCAAATCAACAGAAAAGTCTATTAGTCCCAATAGATGTCGAATGCCCATAAATTAACTAACCTACCTCTAACTAACCTAATTAATTAACCTACCTACCAGTAAGTTGATCATAAATTGTAAATGTATGGTGTAGATACATCATCTTTCACTGTGACCCAACATAGACCTATTAATTGTAGATTCCTGTAAAGTAAGCGAACTGCGGTTTTTTTTCCTCCTGGCATGAACTACTAGGCTATCGTCTATCAGGCTATTTCCGAATCTGAAAAGTCTTGTTAATAGTTCTATTAATATCTTTATTGGCTTGTGATGTTTAGTAAGTCAGTCGTTACCTCATGAAATTTTCCCATTAAGAACTTATTGGTTGGTCTGTCTTGAGGTTCCTTGTCATCTTTTTTAGGTCTTACTTTCCATCCATTTCACCGATACCTTTAGCGCTGGTTATCAGTCGGAGTACTGCCGTTGAACGTAATTCAGTGTGAACCATCAACTGGTGCAGAGACTGCTGAAGTATAAAACAACGGCATAGCCTCTTTACTAGGAAATCATTCTTCGACATTTTGTTATTGATGGAATTATCAACATCGGTTTCCACCCCCCTGGACGTTTTAGTGAAAAAATATCTCCGCCTGCATCCACAACCATAGCTTTCTCAGATCGGAGAAAAGAAATGACTGGCATATATCTCCGGTTCTTTTAAAGCTAAATATTTTTCAATTTGTTTTAGAACAGCGTCAGTAGTATGCTGATCAACATTAAGGGAAATTTCGATATGTTAAACAAATGGTAGGCTTTTTATGCTAGGAGGCCAAAGATTTACGTATTTTTTGTACAATATGCAGGCCTTGAAACTGCAGTCATCATCAGTTATGGTAAATCATCTTGTTGTTCAGAATTCGTTCAAACTCTTTAGTTAAAAGCTTGGACTTTTTTGGAATATAACGCTTATTCGCTAGTGGCTTCCTTAATAATTGCTTCAAACAGGTTCATTTTCACCAAAATAAATACCGTGAATACAGTGAAATTAACAACATACATAGTCACTGTAGCGGTTTCAAAGCTTACGACAGATTATTCTGGATTTTTTTAAATCGGAACTTGAATATCTATCTAATATATTCACAAATTAATGACAAATAAAATATAACAATAAACGCAAGGTACCGGTTTTTACTGGCTCCAGAAAGTGACAGGTTTGTTTACCTTGCCAGCCATATCCTTATGTCCGTCAGTAAAAACACTCCTATCACGCTAGTGTTATATACTAAACAGTGACTAGTAAATAAAGAAGCATGAATTATATTAATTTTCCAAGGTCTGAATTTTGCCCATGGCAATACTGATGTCACACTACTCGTACTGAGTATTTAGAGAGAGTATTCATCAACATGAAATAACTTGACAACCATCATTATGCAAAATAACCATTACAACTCAAACGAAAAGATTTTCATTTTTTTCCATTTAACACTTAACTATCTTTAAGCCTAATTATTAATTAAGCTATATTAAAAATTTGAAATAGAAATAATAATTCTTAGAAATCATGCCTAGGGAATACAGATTGTTCAAGTAAGTACAATTGTACTTTTCACAATTTAGTACAATTATCGAATTAAAAAAGATAACCAATTGTATTGTATTGTATTTTTAGTGTTGGGAGAAACCGAGTACACATAACTATTTTTGTAGTTTATATGTAATTGTTTTATTTTAAATACATAAATATATACTTTACGTATGGTTAAATTTATATATTTAAAATAAGCAATACAAATCTTCGATATATAACAATATATGTTACAAAAAAAAAGTTTTAATTTTTCAAAAATTTTATATAAATTTTGCAAATGTTTTCACTATTGGTGACAAATAAACAAACGCATGTCATAGAAACGATTTCAAGAATTTCTAGTATTCAGGTGAAAATCAATATTCTTGATTAAAATAAATTTGTCAAATGTGACGTTTTTAAACCCATAATTTTTCACCTGCTCACAGTGAAAGAATTCACTCTCCTACTTGAACGGATAGCTCTCAGCTGCACATCGTGTGGTCATTTTTTCTCGTGGATTAAAAGCTTGTTAATTCCCATATATAATTAATAACTAAAACAATATGTAAATCATAATCAAGCTTGGAGTCACTTTCAAGTTCAGAACTTTTGGCATTTTACATTGGAATATTCAACACTTCCATTACAAATTGTCTCTTTAACTCTTTCGGTACTGATTTTATTTTTTCTAGTTACTGAAAATTTAATATGAAAAATATAGTATAGTATATTTACATATTTACCTGATGTTATTCTTCGCTGAAGTACTGCTCTCTCTTTGCCATATCCTATTAGGTGTTCGGCTAGGGTCACCAAGAAATCTATAAAAGGTATATTTTTGTGCTGTAGTTCTTGGTATACTATCCAACTGTTTGCTACAGCTGACATTAGCAACTTCTGGAAAACTTTTTTCCACCATTTATTAGATTTTCGGTTTGGGTCATATAATGCTGAAAATTGGTCCGCGAGATCTACACCACCCATATAAGTGTTATAGAATGAAATTGCTTCTGGACAAAGAATTTTATTTTTTGAACCGTCTTTCGCAGTTCTATTTACTTCGGTAACTGAATTTTTATGACAGTTACTTAGACCAAGAACTTCTTTAGTGTCTTGCCACTTTATGGCCAACGAACCAAAGTTATTGCATAATGCTTTGAAGTCTCCTTTTTGGTTAAGTTTATCTTCAAACTTCGGTACATCTCTGAGGTTTTTGATACAGGTACCAACATAAGGAAATTCTAACGTGTTTACTAATTCTAGCGACGTAAAAAACCGGTCGCAACATATTGCCACATCTTTTCCCCTAGTTGTGTGACATAGTTTTTTACTACTCTTTCTCCCAGAGTTCCAGCATATTTGTTTTTAGGGCCCTTTTCCTTTCCAGCATACACATTGAAGTCATAAACGTACCCTGTCTTAGAATCACAGAGTTTTATTCCGCGTTTGATTGGCTTCAAAGGTAGGTACTGTTTGAGGGAAGACCTTACTTTGAATTTTGCCATTGTTTCATCAATGCTTTGAAAGGTGGCCTCTGAACGCACTCTCTGAAATGATATCTTCAGGAAACTAATTCGTCAACATAATATGTATTACTGACGCCATCTGTTTTATTTGGTTCATTAAAATACAGTTTTGAGGAAAGCATGAGCAATCTGTCTCTACCCATGGCCATTTTGATTGTTTGGTTTCGTAAAGAGGTGTTTTGTGACCAGTACATATGCACTTTTGAAACGCGATTGTAAGCCATAATCATCATGCAACCTACAAGGACCATTATTTCAAAGGGCTCTGTTTTTGGGAATACTTTATTCTTATTTTGTTCTAATATTTCCAGCCTCTGGTTTGTACAATCCGAAATATACATGAAAAGACTTCTAGGGAAGAGTTTGAGGAAAACATTCTGGGTAAATAAAGATCATTGGCTTCTATCGAAACAACAGCTGCGGGTACAGGTGGCAAAACGTTTTCCTCCAAATTTTCCTCCTCAATTTCCTCTCCTATTGACTCGACGTTCCTTTTTCTTTTAGTCCCCACTCCTTGTACAGTTATTTGTTGTAGATCGTTATCGCTAGACGAATTACTGTTCTGAATATTTTGGGTATCACCATTTTCATCATGTAATGAGCTATTCACCCCCGCTTCAGACTCATTAGTGTCAGGAATAAAATCAGAGTCACTATCTGTCGCATATAGATTGTCAGGTTCTGATTCAATATCTGACAAGTTATCGGCCAAGTATTGGAGTTCTTTTTCTGACAACGGTTTATTTCTTCTAAAAAATCATTGTACAATTACTTCACCAAGTAGTTCTATTGGGACACATGTATTCCAATAAACAACACTATTGGGACACATACGTCCCAAACAAATATGCGCACAGAATACTTATGTAATAATTGATTTTATTAAGTAAATGTATTATACACATTGATCCACAATCTAAATCAACATACCTGTTCATATTTAAAATTATTATCTACTATTTGTACAATATAAAGTTGACAAAATATACTATGCACCTGCACTCGTGAATATTTTAGGTTAAAACCGGCGATCAGCTGATACAATTCCGCTTTGAAATTATTAGGGGTATAGTGCGAAGAATAGTGAAAAAAAGGCTGGCTCAGTATTATGATGCGCAAGTAGGAGAATATCAAGGGTGGTTCAAAGCGGGAAGATCTACTACAGACCAAATCTTTGTTATGAAGCAACTACAACAGGACACATATGAACATAATTTAAGTCTGCACATGCTGTTCATTGATTATCGGCAAGCTTATGATTCTATCAAACGTAAAAAGGTGTATGAAGCAATGAAAAAGCTGAAATTTCCAATCAAACTTAGGAGGTTGGTGGCAATGACGATAAGGAAAACAGGGAATAAAATAACGTTGGGAGGACGAGTTTCGAAGGAGTTTAAAGGAAAAAGAGGACTAAGGCAAGATGACCCATTGTCTACAGTTCTTTTAAACTTGGTATAGGAGATAATTTTGAGAGAAAGTGGAATAAGAATCAGTGGTTTAATATACGGCAGCAGATACCAGTGCATGGCTTACGCTGATAACATTGTTCTTATGGCTAGATCAAAAAAAGAAGTAGCAACTACCTTTCAGTTACTGGAAGCGAAAGCAAAAGAATATGGCTTGGTGATCAATGAGAAGAAGACAAAATATATGGTAATGAAAGACAACGATTACGACGGACCAGTTAATTTAATCATCAACTGCACAGGAAATAGAAAATACATAATTGAAAAAGTTCAACAAGTGGATTACCTAGGAGTGACGCTAACATGTAAAGGGGAGGAGGAAAGGGAATTAGAAAAGCGGATGGCAAAAGGAAGTAAAGCCGCAGGTATGCTAAACAAGATTCTAAAATCGAAGATTGTATCCAGAACCACAAAAATAAGGCTGTATCAAACCGTAATAAGACCTACTGTTACCTACGCGTGTGAAACGTGGATAATGAAAAAAAAAGAAGAAACTAAACTGGAAATATGGGAGAGGAAAATTTTAAGGAAGATATTCGGAGGAATTAAGGTGGAGGGAGAATTTAGAAGGACAAATAAGGACATAGAAGATCTGTTTAAGCAACCCAACATCGTGCAGGTAGTGAAGACGCAAAGAGCCAGGTGGTTGGGACACATAGCTAGGATGCCCGACAACAGATGGGTTAAAAGAATACTAATGGCAGGAGGAGGGAAGAGGAGAAAAGGACGACCCAGGAAGCAATGATTAGATTAAGTCAAAGATGATCTGAGGAAAATTGGTGTCACGAACTGGAAAGAAGAAGCAAAGGATAGGAGAAAATGGCAGGCTGTAGCGCTAATATATATATATATATAGTGCGACCTCAGAACACAATTTTACAGTATCGCAAAGAACTCAGTAAAACAGGCTATATACTTAACATAGGAAGAAGAAGTATAGAAAATTTTAGTACCATGTAATGTCAATTTAATACAATTTTCACCTATGACTTAGTTCAATTATTTTTATTGCTAGAACAACACTGAGGAATAGAAGAAGTATAATTTTTCTAATGCAACTTATGTCTTGACTTTGAATTATGTCAACAATACAACCCGCAAAATGTAGGTACTATTTGAATACGTTTTATTAAAAGCCCGTATATTCTGATACCTCCATTAACACTTACTCGCAAACGATTCTTAAATTGTAATGTACGGGTTAGGCGCCGTAATTTATAGTATATAAATTAAACCTTTTGGTCGTTCAGACTGTCGAAGACATTTATAACTGTCCTATAATTTGAATAAAAGCATGTTGCTATAATCTTAAAAATATTCTTATCTCTAAAAGCCCCTAAAACAGTCGTCCCTTTGTTAAATTAATTACCTAATAACGAAACTACAGAATTGTAAAACAGATAGTTATTTTGCAGAGACGGACTAACAGCTATACGCACAGGTAAGGATATAAATTTTCTTAAACAGGTTTTATTGTACAGATAAGAGAACTTGGCATTCAAATATGTAAAACCGAAGATAGCCATTGGCGTTAATTCTTAATTTGTTTTTATATTACATTTCGTGTTATATTTATAGAAAGCTGAATGAATCTGGATATTTTATAAATTGTTATTGTTATGTGTGGTTATATATATTGGGCAGTCTGGAAGGTCAGTTAATTAATTATATGAAAAAAAATATATGTATATATATAAAATATTGTTATTGTTAAACGAAGAATATAAAAATTTAAAAAATAATATTTAATTTATATAATATTGTTCTGGAAAGGATCTTGCAGAAATTTTATCGTTAATAATAACTTAAGTATTAACTATACCTATATTGTTGATATTTTATACTCAGTTCTAAGCATAACCAAAGCTGAAAGTAGCAATATTACTGAACTAGTGATATGGACCTTCGTTTACTACAAAATTGGTATGACAAAACTGTAGGCTGAGTAATAATCATAATCACGTAAGTGCGATAATAATTTAGTATCCCACGTATTGCGTACAACGTTGTATCTACTGTCAAGGGTACTAATAATAATAATAATTAGTATTATTAAACATTTGATTTTTAAAATATTCTTTGAACCTTGTGCTCGAGAGTGAAAGAAGCATGTACTACAATGTAAACAATTATGTAATATCTTCGGACTGGACCTTCATATAATTACGATCGAACTTCACAGGTAAGTTCATTTGATCGGTTAATTATTAAACATATTTTTTCTACAAACAAGTTAAAAATGCAATTTCTAACACTCCCCTGTAGCATTAAAAATATTGCTTTAAGGCACCAGTGCCTTAAAATGATCACTTTAAAGCACTAGTGCCTTAAAGTAAATGTCAAATTGTGACAGTAAATTTGCAACACATTTAATTTGTATTTTCTTTATTAACATGAACACTTATATTACATTTCACACAATTTGAAAAATTAAGTCCTTCCACAATTCTACCACTATCAACTGAGACTACCGCATTCCTAGTTGACGTTTGAACAGAATCCGCTGATATTGATGGCACTGAAAGCAGTTTTCGGGCAATCGAATTTTTACTTTCCAACGAATCTTCGATGTATCTCTTAGCGACTGCTAAAAATTTTCATCCCCCATGCCCTTAATTGTCATTAAATTTGCTCCACTGTTCGCTAGTAAGCTTGCTGATGAACGCCGAAAATAATGTCCAGTATAGAGGTTAGAAATGCAAGTTGCAGAAATTTAGCAATAGCAGCATCATTTTTAAACGTATTTATTCCCGCAAGGTTTTTCATACACTTACCTTTCACATACTTTAGGAAAAGTCTCCGATGTTCCACATTTGGTGGACGAAGAGCCATATATCTCTGGCAAAAATCTAAATAAAATTCTTCAACGATAGTGAAATTTCGTGGAACCTTAGATTTGGTATCTGATATCTTAACCAATATTGAACTGGAAGTACTCACAATTTCCAAGTTGTCGAGAGTCAACTGACAAAGCTCCTCTCTACGGCAGGCGTCAAATATTCCCAAAATAGTAGCTACATTCATCATAAGATACTCGGCATCCGGTGCGCAGTTCAAAAACCACTGTGAATACGGACGATGGTGAATTGCTGCTCCTGAAGGTAGCTATATTACAAATATGGTTTTTAATAAAAAAGTTTTATAACAATTAGGTTATTTTGATTATTAGTTTAGCAGGAAGAACTCATAAATTTGCTTGCAGAACATGTGAAAGATGAAGGGGTATGCTTCCAAGTCATGATATCGGCGATTTTCAACCTCACTTTTAGCTGATTGTGGGCCAGATTTTTTGAGGCTTTAAAAGCATGGTGGTTGTAAGTCAGTAATTCTGTCGCTGAAGGCTACATCGAACCTTCTACTAAAAACAAGAAACGAACGGCTATTAAAATTCTAGGCGACAGCGAGAACATTATCTTAGAGGCCAAAAATACCACGTCAAGTGCGTTGGAAATTATACCAACACGATTAAGATGATGTTGCCACACTATGATATGCTAGTTAGTTTTAACGTGATGTTATCATTCAGAAATAGATCAATCAAAAAAGTTTTAACAAAACTCTGCTGAAAGGAAGCCTTCTAGAAATAGGTCTTGGAGTCTACAATTCTAAAATCTAAATGTTGATGCACATTTGACCTTATGGATAAAAGAATATAGAAAAATTTCTGGATTACGTTAATGGAATAGGTATATCCGAACATCAGCTACATTATGAAATTTAGAAGAAACTTGTCTTCCGTTCCTAAAAGAATTTTGGAAAAGAAGACCAGATAGACGAACAAGTTATCAAGAGGATACATGAGAATAAGGAAAAGGACTAATATTTGGCAATAATTGATCTACCCTATATGCATATGGATATGTATGGATGCATTAATAATACTCTCTTGAGAATATAGGGCAGCCGGGACTCAAGTTGTATACAGCACTTCTTTTACATGTGATAAAGTATATATTGAACAAACAAGGAAAGCGCTTAGCATGATACTGAAAAAAGTACAACTGAAGAATAACGGCCATCAATTGCAAAACAAAAAGCAGATGTAGTGCATTCAACTAACCTGACCAAAACCAAGGTTCTGATAGCAATGACAAGAATCTGGCTCAAGACCCAATAGAAACAACAGAAATCCAGAAAAATCGAAATAATTTCAACCGATATAAAACCGTAGAACTATTGTGGTTTGGAACCATATGTAAAAACTATAAACGTACAGGCCAGTGCAGTGCAAATTGTGTCTACGTCTGACCAACATTTTGGCTTAAGAGTTACGGAGTATGCCCTTCTTCTCGAAAAATTTAGATTTACCAGGGCTGAGGATAAGGGTATACTCATTGCTGCTCCTTTGGTTTGTTCTTTGATGAAGTTTTATAGATTCAGTTGCAAATAATTATTGACAGAAAGTTAACATTGTATACACTAAAACACATCACACGTTTCAAAGTTGTCTCTGTTTTGTTTTTAAAACTAATGACAAAGTTAAATGTGAGATTTTGTTTTTCTGTCTTCCATATAATAGTATTTGAATTGATATGAGCCCAAATGGCACATGCCTATTTTTTGCCTAAAATCGGAGTATTGCAGAAAAAGAGTCTACATAGGTCATAATATCATTCTATGAATATACAGCATATGTCCCCTGTTCACATTAGCTGCAGGCTATGAGCTGCTTAATAAATAATCAGCAAAAGTGACACAAGTCCTGACCATTTGTAATTTTGCAAAATATTTCTAATTGGTTAGTTAGAATCCGCCACACCAAAATGCTGAATTTAAGAACAAGCTCCATGGTGTGTATTCGTGCCAACCAAACAGATTACGAAATTGGTGGGATACTTACTATTCTGACAAACCCGTTGTAATTTATATTATTTAAATATTGTTGTGTGGTAGTTTGTGTGTGATAGGTGCAAAATTTAAACTAATATTGTTCAAAGAAAGAGAAAGGCAGTTTCCGACAATTACACACATAAAAAAATATCACCAGAAGTAGCCTATCTCCAATCGGATCAAATCGGAAATGTGCAAAATTTGTAGAAGCTTATCAAGAACATTACAATTCAACATTTCTGAAATACAAACTTGTTTAAATAAAAATAATGATTACATTTTCACCTAAAACAACGCAGAAAATTACATGTCCATTGTATAACAACTTCGGAAAAATTATAATTTAAAAAAATATCACATCAATGTTTCCTTATATTAGAAACGTTTCATACTTTGTGTTTTTATGGTTAAAATGGAGCAAAATTTATTTTAAATAATAGCAATTTTTTTACATTTTCTCATAATGTGCTTTTGTGAACTTTTACTTACCTTACTGTTAAGTCTCCTTTTAGTATATGTAAATACATGTGAGGTGGTTCAACAGCAAACGGTTTTCTCTTTACCAAACTTTTTTTCTCAAATTTCTGCTTATATTTTTTTCCACTAAATAAGATAACCGCTTCGGTAAGCATAAAATTATAATAATCTGCGATTATTTTGCTAATATGATGATAGTTGCAGTTCAAGTTATTAATAATTTTTCAAATTTTGACAATTGTTGGTTGGGTATTCTTGATTACGAAGTAAATTTTAACAGAATAAATATTACTTTATGAAGCAGACAAAGGGAAAATAAAACTGCCAGGCATGCTGGCATTAGTTTTGAATCTGAAAACGAAGAGATTTTCCAATAATTATCTAGGTACTTTCTTACTATAAAAATATTTCTGGACTGTTGACTGAGTCAACAGGAGTATGGTGTAATTTCTCCTCTTTCCAAGAATACCCAAATAGAGAAACAAACTAATAAAAATGCCACAAATAAATAATTATTGATATTTTTTTTGTATATATTTCCAATAAAAATTTCTTGAACGACCTGACAGTGACAAAAGACTAAAAGACCTTCAAAGACAGCAGCTTCTGAGATTCTTATTTTTTTGACCAAACATTTTAAAAACTTTTGCCTCAGAACTCTCCCTAGAGTTTATTTCCCAGTGTTAATAGGGTTTCCTATGCCGCACAATAGTGTTGTTAGCATATTTTATTGGGTATTGAGTTTCCAACAATGCGATGCGAGGGAATATTTCGGGTCTATATGGTGGCGCCAGAGCGAAGGCATTAATGAGGGTCCGGCAACCCAGGTCCAGCGGTCCGATGCGGTTCCGGTTATTAGAGTCAGCGGACCGCGAGCCCCATAAACTGTGGACAGCGAAAAGGTGTATTGTAATCGGAGTCGACACGATGAGCTACGGTCATAACTCCGTTTATTGAGGCTATTACGGCGCTCAAATGTTTCCAAGCATATTTATACCGATCCAGTTTCCCGGAATATCAATAAACCGTGTTTGTTTTACATCTGCGAAATATTCGCTACTGATTTCATGTCAGTGGGTGGTGGTTGCTTTATGGCTGCATTATTCTAACCGATAAGTCTTTTACTGAAAGGAAAGTGTAATCGTAAAACTTATATTGTTTCGCTGGACTCATTCAATCTTCTCCGAGGTATGTGTAGAAATTGCTCGAAAGGGTGATTGATTTGCCACCCATGTCTATCCTTTTAAAACATGTGTGCGCGTTTTTATTGACACATTTAGTACCGGAAAAGTAACAACGAAAAGATCATTTAATTTTCTCAGACTACTTTTTGTGTAAAAATTGAAGATCATCTTCCAGTCACTCATTAATCTATGAAGAAAATGAATAAAAGGTACTGAGTTTAATCATTAAAGAACTTATAAGCGTGCATAGTGTTGTAGAGCAAATTACTGTTATTACAGATGCTACACTGATACAAATGGGTGGAAATTTCTATGTTTTGTTATGTTCTTTTTACATAATATTTATTGGAAAATTTTAATTTACATTATATATTAAGGAAAAATCAAGTGTATGTGTATTTACCTAACAAAATTAAATAATTTCATAAATAGTGTGGTAATACAATATACTACAATCAAACTATTTACTTTTATTCAATTTATTATGAAATTTAAAAGAAGTTTTCATGCGATTTCTGTTGCACATGCGCAGAGGCACATCAACCTAACCTTCAACCTAATACGTTTTAGTTGTGTTGTTAACGTGTAGTAAACACACATATACAGCTCACTAATAAGGACTTTTTGTGGGACATTCGTAAGACAGTAAGTATAAAATATTTTTTCCACGGTCGGGAGTAGAAATCAGTTTCTATGACATCAAAATTAAAACAGAAGTAGTCGATTATTCCCAAGAGAGTATAATGCTCCCAAGGGAGTTTACATTATGGAGAACGTTTTTCATTCAAAAAAAAAGATAACATTGAAATTATTTATTGACATTTAAATTAAATGTTACATTTGTACAATTTTCGAAATTAATATTAGGAGGAATATTACTTTCGCTTACATTTACAGTTTTTGTGATTGCGCTAGTAGTGGTACCTACTAAAACCTGATTAAAAATTTTGGTCTTATTTTCAATGGAGTTCTCGACATAACCCTCAGCGACTGTCATTGATTTCTAATCAGCATGACGCTTTATTGTCGTGATATCCAAACCAGTATCTGCCAGTAATATCGCTGAAGATCTTCGTAAGCAGTGACCAGTATAACATGCAGCATCAGGTAATTTTAAATACGAAGCTTACTACACTCGGAATTTTTCCCAGGGTATTCTTGCCAACTGGCTGCGAACTACATTTTCCTACTTTGTAGTACAAAAAAAGGCGCTTATGCTTGACGTGGGGGAGGATGAAGGGACAGGTATTTTCGAAACAACTCAACCATATTTCCCACATCGGTAACTAGAAAGGTTCGTGGAATCTTTGCCTTAGTGTTTGGAATTTTTACAATCATGGAAGAGCCTTCATCCTCAATATCATCTACAGTTAAATTGACTACTTCATCAGTTCGACAAGCTCCGGTAATCCCCAGAATTAATTCAACCTATAAAAAATCAAAATATTTAATAATGGAAATACCTAACAACAAAAGTAATCTTTCCTTAATCATTAAGAATCCTTTGTCATCTACACTTGATAGAAAACGGTCGATTTCACCCTTTGCCAATATTTTCGATTTTTTCGCTTGATATCCGTAACCGGTTCTTTTCAAAAATGCGATCAGCTTGGGGAATTTGCTTATATCTATGTTGTCGTAAATTATCAAGCATGACTTAACCATAGAATATTGCGCCCATAATGTGGAAGACTTGTAATTCTTTGCATTTTCACTGAAGTATGACAACAAAACATTCTCGCTGTATACTTGAACATTTTTCTCGACGCACCACTTTTTGAACCGATTGTAGGCTATATCGTATAAAGATCTTGACTTCGTAGGCAGCAAATTGCTTATTGCAATATTTGCAGCCTCCACAATCTCTTCCGACTCACAATTATTCATTGTGCACTAAACAAACTTTAAACTAAACCAAACTAGCACCTTAATTTGACAATTCTTTTTGTTTGTTTATTTTGTAGTTATGACAATAACTCAACGACTACTAAATAAATGCTCAAATCCAAATACAATAATTCTGGTGCTACTTACTTCATAATAACAAAATATGTGTTTTTAAGTTAATGAGACCATGGAAAAAATAGTATGTACCATTCGGGCTTCAAATTGCACCTCTGCCAAAATAACGCATTTCTCTCCCTTATAGTATAATGTACTATTGTTACGTGTACACTTGTGTCAATTTTTAATACTATACTAGGCCATTATATCTCTACCTCGATACTACAATTAGATATATGAAAATATTATTGAAATAAGTAATGGGTATAAAGATGTAAGCTAAAGAATCAATTTGATTAGAAGTTAGTAGAAGTTGATGTAATTCGGATTCAATATTATTTATTCATATATTACCTTATTATTATTATTATCTGAACTTATTTACTTAAAGCACCATAATAAAATGAACCAACAAAATCTGATATGCTATTTGTAAGATGTTTATTATATATTGACACTATCAATATTCAGAATATGATACAGGGTTCAGCATAGTAATGTTACCATTTTGCTCAGATGTCTTTTAGATAAAAAATATAATACTTTTTAATTCTTATCATAACTTGTTCTACATAGATTTGGGTTAGATGTGTCAGTAGTGACCACAAAACATTATTTTTGTGGTAGTGAAATTTAAAAAATGGATAACAAGCTTTTGTAAACTTTGTTGTGGTCGAGAAATTTGCAAATTTGTAATTAATAACTGTAGTACAACGTATGTTTCGAGCGGAATTTGGAGACAGAGGCAGAGAGAATGCATTATCTCGACTGATTATTTGCAGATGGATCAGAAAATGGCAAGATGAAGAGTCTGTTCGCAACAAAAAAGAAATGGGTAGCAGAAAATGTGTCAGAAATGCAGGGGATATTGAAATGCATTTGAGCACAGTCCTAAATGTTCTGCAAAGGTGCACTCCTTAAGTCTAAACATTTCTGAAAGAAATTTTCGAAGGACTTTGCATTTAGATCTAAAATTTCATCCCTACAAAATGCCATTTCTCCAAGAACTAAATGCATGTCACGAAGACAATAGACTCAAATATTGTCGCAATGCCATTAAAATCAATCCTTATTAGCCAAATCAACTTCTGGTATCTGATGAAGCCAATTTTTGTTTATTGGATTTTGTCAGTAAGCAGAATTATCACTATTAGTTTGACATAAATCCTAGGGTAGTTCATGAATAACAATTGCATAATCCAAAAGTGATGGTTTGGTGAGCAGTTGTTACAATTGCGAACCTTTCTTTTTACCGCATTACTGCCAAAATTGAAGTTATCCCCGAGGAAATATTAGTATGAATCATGGCAATGTTCCCTCAATAACTTCAAGCTTATAATGCAGAAAAGTTATAGTGTCCATTTTACAAGTTGTATCTTTAGCAATAAAATTCAAATATATGTAGATCAATTTATGATAAGAATATTGTTTTGCATTAAAAATGATGATGATTTAAAACATACACTGAAAAAAAGGCCAATAACTTTACAAATATACTTTGTAAAAATATTCTTATAATTGTCTTAAAATAATTCTAAAAATGATGATGATATTACACTGACGCTTGTAATTTTACACGAAAACTGCCAATATACAACAAAACCGTAAACTTCATATGTAATTATAATGTAATTATACATTTATAGAATATATTGTAATACATTTACAATTAGCAATGTGAAATCCACTTTTACATTGTAAAATTACTGAACATACCAAATTTACTATATAATTGACTGTAAAAATATGCTTAATTTGTGTGTGAAGATACTACTAATTATAAAACGCACTGCCATTAACCGTTGAGAGTGTTGGGTGGTGACGCCTTCATTATTTCTTGCTTCATTTCGATGAATGCAGCGTGTACCTAGGACCTAGGTACTTACATAATTAATTTAGTGGGTAGTGACTAGCAATATAATCATATCTAGAGTAATCAGTGAGTGTTTTTAGTACTATAAATAGTTTTGTCTAGTGCTGGTTGTAACATAACCTAAATAAAGCATGCTTTATTTCGACAAATGCAGCGTGTACCTAGGACTTAAGTACTTACATAATTAATTTAGTGAGTAGTGACTAGCAAAATAATCAAATCTAGAGTGACTAGTGAGTGCTTTTATTACAATAAGTAGTTTTGTCTTGTGTTGCTTATAACATAACCTATATGAGATAACGTAATTAGGTATGTATTTGATACAGAATTATTGAAGCAAAGGAACAATGGTATTTTGCATCTACAAAAATCAGATACCAACTGTAGATTGAACTCTGTTCATCTTACATATAAACAATATATTATTTTCTACGTTAGAATTATATTTAAATTGTAGGTACCTATATTACACATTAGATCTCGTTTGAATATTATAAAACATTTATTTTATTTTTATGTTTACATACACAAGAAACTTTATTATTTAATATATACAATATATAGATTTACTTTGTTATATATGTTTTGTATAACGTTAAGTATCCTGTTTTGTAAAAATGGCCTAAATGTACAGGTACCAAATTAAATAAAAAATATCGAAAGACCTTAATATTTTATTTTTCATAATCTAACTATATTTATTCTAACATTATAAACTCTTATTCTAAATTGCATAACATACTAGAAAAAATAATAAAATTATTGTTGGAGCTGTGAAACCAGAATTTTTGTAGTCGACAATAATATGAACCATTACCTACGTTTTTACTAATCTATCAAAAAGTAAAATATATACGTTATATTCGTAGCGTACCACTTAGGTGTATCTACATGTTTTTCTAAATTCAAAAAATTAAGCAAAATAAGGTACTTAATTTATTGAAGATATAATAGGTATAGCTGTAACTACGGATTAGCTAACTGAGCTGAACTTATATGATCGGTTAGGAATAGTACGATTGTGTAAATGTTTTTCACACAATTTGTGCAAAAATGTTTAATAGAACGAATATTTAGTTTAGAAGATTTTTCTTTTAAAATAACATCCTGATGAAGTGATGTTATTGAGAAACTTACAGAAAAGTCTGACACGATTGTTACGTAAGGTAAGTAACAATTGTTAATTCTGGAATTACTATTCATAAAATTTATTAGGTATCTATGTCAAAACACTGTTAGAGATTTCGTGTGTTATAAACAAGATGTCATTAAAGTAACTGTCTTAAAATTGACTGTAGAGGTTTCGATACTTTTAGGAGGTTTCTTTTATTTGCGGAAAAGATAGAGAAAACAATAGTCACGAAAAAAGTTTTTGAGAAAAGTTGAATGACGAAAATTTCATTTCAATATCTTGATTCGCTTTGATACAGTACATTTGTTAATTTTAGGCTATTTTTTTGGAAGGTATTCTATATTTTTTTATTTCTGAAAATATTTGTACTCTCTAATGAGATTACTATATTCAGCTTTTTGTGTAGAATCTAGTGGCTTACACAAACTTCTAAAAAAAATAATAACATCATATACATTTTTTGATATGAAGTTTTGTACTTGATACGTAGGTATGCATAAAAATATTTTTAAGTTATAAATATACTAGCAAATTCTTTTTGTAAATAAATATTACGAAAATATTCACGTAAGATGAAATAAATTACAAGTTGAAAAAAATAAATTAAAACACATATGTTTCATTAAAAAAATATGAAAGTTTGTTATAACGGAAAACTAGAAGTGATACAAAAGCGTAAGCCGCTAAATATTTTTATAAGTAGAAAAGTTTCACAGATATCATAGAAAATGAGAAAAATTGAAAAACATCACATAGGTATTTTTTAAACAAATCGAAATGTAATTTTCGCAATTCAACTTTTCTCGAAAATTGAGTCCGGAACATCTGCTTAACTTTTTTCTGTCTTTTGCGAAAATAGGAGAAACCTTCTATAGGTACCTAAGTATCCAAACTGGACCATCCTGTACAATAAATAAAAATTACATTGTTGTTATAGTGAAAAATGTTTTATTACTATGTAATTATACAATTGATTGTAAAGTTACTTTGTACTTTTATAAGTAATTATATAAGTTACATTGTAAAAATTTTTGAATTGTAAAATTACAATGTAATATTACAGTTACTTAACGGAAAATTACATCGTAAAATAAATTTACAATGCAATTTTACATTTTAATTGTAAAATCACAATCTATAAGAAAATCACAGCAATAATGAATGGTAAATAAATTGCCATCTATTTTTACTGTAATTATTTTTTACTGTGTACAATTTTCAAGTTATCTAGCTGTAGCATTGAGGTAGCTATATGTGTCTAAACTCTACAACATCCATTTTAAACATATTTATCTTTATGACAGTAAAAATAGTAATTGCTTGCAACATATTTTAACATTATTTGAAGTTACTACGTTAATTATAAATTTACTGTCAACTAAAATTCGAGCTAAAAATATCTATTTTTACACAGATATACATATATTTACAAATATTTGCAACAGCCAAGGAATATATACTGATGTTTCAAAAATAATTTTGCAGTAATTTCAGCGAAAATATTTAACATATTTTCTAATACGAATGAAATACCTACATTGCAACACATTTTTAAATGATGTACAAACAATACACTTTTACAGAGAGGGATGAATAATTCACGTTTAGAGGAAGAATGAACTGATGCCACTAAAAAATCTTCCTACGCAGAAGAAGTTATTTCTGGTCCTGACAAGGTCTTCTTAACTATTTGTTATGCACATTTAGAAAAAAATGAAACACACATAGTGTGTATTTATAATTGAATTCTAATAATAAAATCTTCTGTATTTCTAATAATTTGTTAATAAGTGATATTCTGTCGACACAACATTTTTAAATTGGCTTCTGACATTCAGGTTAAGCAAAATGAAAATATTTGAAGTGATGGATAAAAACTCTTTGGTATATAATTTGTTTTAACGTGCATATTGAAGGATTTTTTACTCACTGATATGACATGTCTTATATGTGAAATGATAGCAGTTATTGAAAAAGTTTTCTATATGCATATTTTTCAATATTAGTTATAAAGGTAAGTATATATAAAATATAAGAAAATTTAAGTTTTCGACTTAGTTGAATTAGATATCTATATTTTACAATTCCAACTTAAAAATTATAATGTATAAATAATACAAATTATAGTGACAGAAATGTATGAGGGGATTTAGCATAATAGTTGTAAAATCACATAACATAATATGGAATTTTATCCATGTATACTTCTGTAATATTACAGTGTACTTATTTCTTCTACAAAATGATGTAATTTTACATAACTTGCCTTTACATACTACACTGATCACAAATTGTCAACGTATAGTTATGTGAAATTACAGACAATTTTTTATCAGTGTACGGTCAGAGGGTTATTCAATTGCAAACCTGTTGAATCACCGTTGAAAAGACCTACAGAGAAGATTGCCGAAATGTTTGGAAGCATAAGAGGCAACCAGTTACAGAGAATTACTTTTTTCTGAGAAGAGGTTCCCATTGTAGCAGCTGTAATACCAATAATAGAAACCAAAATTAATATATAGCCGGGTCTAGATGCTTTGATCTGATCGCACAGATCCTAGCGCGACAAGAACAGGAGCAGATCAAAGGATCCCCGGTACGACTAGGTAAGTGAACATTAATTTTGTTACTGACGGCTACCAGTTACCTAGACCACGTCAAAACAATCCGAAAAATCGTAGTAGATACAATTTGATGTTTACAACATAAGTATTTAGTGTGAACGCCTGCTGTGGAACGTAAATATGCAATCCCTTATTTATAGCTATGTGCAAAAAAATAATTTGTTATTTTTGTGCATTTTTATCATATATATTTCTTATTTTAATTTAATGTTATTGTTCTTGAATTGGTATTAGTTCCATTTCGTTGAATTGTTTCTACAGATATTGCATACCTATTTACTTTACGTTAATAGTGATAGGGTATACAACATTATTTTGTTTAAAATAGATAAATATTCCATGGCAACTTGGGCACTGAATAATACAATTTGAAACTTTAAACTCCCATATATTGTAAAGCATTAAGATAAAGCCTTCTAACCAGATATTTGCTGTATGCAGAATTTCAAGGAGAATCAGAACTGTTGTAGGATTGAGCTCTTGCTTTCTTTCTGATGTTAATATAAAGATGAATTGTATCATGGTGAAAGATCATTCGATGATACCTACACAATTATTTTTCCTGAATTGTAGTTTGTCAACGACAGATTTTTGTTGGACTCAATCAAAAGGATATGTTAGAAATACTAGTTTCTTTTTCTACTTGTTACTACAGTCACTGACATATTTACAAGTCAAATTGCTATATTCAATAAAGCGGTGGTATGATTTTAAAACAAATTTGACATTTACATATATATCGCTATAACTTTTTACTATAATTTAGATAAATAAACAATCATTATCTAAAATTTTAGAAAAGCTAATTATACAATCAATGCTTCCATTCCTGCTCGACAATAGTGTAATACGTCTCTCTCAGCACGGATTTCTCCCTGGAAGATCTGTTTACCTAGATTTTACCAAAGCATTCGCCAAAATACTTCACAAAAGGCTGCAACACAAACTTGACAATTTAGATATACGTGGTAAACTACTGTCGTGGAATAAAGCATTTTGCAGGGAAAGGTAATTTCAAGTTCGTATTGTCGACACCCTCTGAATCCAATTTTTCCACTAGTGAAGTTCCGCAAGGATCAGGGCTGGGTCCGGTTCTATGTTTAGTATACACCAGTGACTTGTTAAAAGCTTTTCGGTTTCATGTATACGCATATGCTGATGACAGCCACCTTTTTGAGAACTCTCTTACCCATTCTGCATCTGCTGGTATCTGGATTGGCTCATTCCATTGTACAGTGATATATTTTTGATACTTCACATGGGAAAATAATCCCTGCATTTATTATGTAAACAATACATACCTTTCTGCGGTGAGTTCGCAGGTAGAGTTAAGTGTGACAGCTACAAGAGACTTAAGTTGGTCCCCGAACGTTTCTAATATTGTGAACAAAACCACTTTTGTGTTGTATCTAGTTAAAAAAACTTTCATAGCTTGCAAGCTGTATGTCAGGTCGTTGTTAGAATTTGCAGTCCCTGTTTGGTCTTCTTGGCTTGGAGAGACTGCTCATTATTGGAAAGAGTGCAACGTAGTGTTACCCGCTGACCCAGGCAACTGCGTCTTATGATCAACGGTTGAAGGTTCTTCGACTACCTACTCTCCAAGGAAAGCGACTACATGAAGATTTGATACAAATGTACCGTTTCACTCACTACTATTTTCGTTCCTCATCTTCCATGGGTGACGTCAATCACGACAGCCGCCTTCGGAGTAGCTCAGAACGTAACACTGATTGTATTTTGTCAGGAACAGAATATTCGACATATGGAATTCCCTTCCCGAAGATATCGTTTATGCACCAAGTCTTTCAAGTTTCAAGAATCGTGTTCATTTATTTTTGTCGCAAAATTAATTTCATGTTAATTTTAGTTTAACTTTTTCTCGTGTATTTTTATTACTATTTTTGCTGTTGTATTTGTTTCGCAATAACAGTGTATCATTTTTTCTTTTACATTTTGTGCTTATAGACTTGCTTCAGCAGTTAATCTTGTGTAATAACAATAGGTAATTATTATTAATATCATATTATTAATAATGGGGAAGTTGCATGAATTTTATATTGATCTGAAATGTATTACAGAATAATCTTGCAAACATATTGAAAGGTCAGAACATGTGTTTGACGGCAATAATCACATAATAATTAAAATATTAACATTAATAAATTGCCATAGAATGTCAACAAAACCACGTGATCGAAAACGCAGTGTCATTGGTGTGACGTCAAATGCCAGTACGACATCTTGCTTATGTTACGGCGATCGTGACGTAAATAGGCATTTGTTTCGTTTTTCGTGACATTTCTTTTGAATCATATGTATTGTAAATACTGTGTAAGCTAAACAAGGTTCTCTATTTGTGTGCTGTGCATATTATATATATTTACATATACCTACAGTTAAATTTAAGATTTTCAAAGATTTCTGTACCTAAAAATTTGTTGGATAGACCGCTTTTTTTCATTATTTATTCATAGAACTTATTTCCAATTACTTAATCTTACATTAACATGGTCTTTACAAACATACAACGTAGAAATGCTGGAGAGCTTTACGTTTCATGACCATCCACCACATTTTTCTTGTCTTTTCAATTTTTGGCACGGAGAAATTTTTTTTATTAGGCACTGTATGAGAAGTATTTGTACATAACGGCACAATGCAATATTTCATCCACTTCCCAGGTATTAATGCACTTTCTGTACTCATTTTACAATGTTTAAAACACAAATTACTGAACTATTAATTTAAATGTATGTACTCGTACCTCGTACTGCGACTACGTTGTTCAAAAGCACATAACAATATTTTGTGGTCCAAAGCACACTAAGCACAGATTATACAGGACCTGCGCAACTGGCAGTTGACGTCACAGGTTTTCAATCTGGCGGCCACCGTTTTGTAGGGGCGTGACCAAACTAAAACTTTAAATACCGCTTTTGGACTTATTTTTCCACGAAATTGTCTGTGACAAAAGCCATTTCGATTAAAACAATACATTCTTTCATCTCCACGTATTTGAAAAAAAACATGCAATTTCCCCATTGTTATTATAATTATTCATATATTATTATAATTTTTAATTAAATCAGCCATATTATATTAGTGTTAGCTATTTGCGACCTTGCAGATCAATACATTTTTCGAACACAAATGTGTAAGATATAAGCCACTTATTTTTATATTATCTTTTTAAAGTTAAAAGTAAAACGATTTTTTTTCTTGAAAATCAATTATATTTCAAAAAAACTTTGTTAACTGCATTTATAAAAACTGGTCACCGATTATGCAACTTTCTCTGCATCCTTTTCTGAGACGTAGCAGCTATTACATTTAATATGTCCTATATAATAAACTACTGCCTGATTCAAATCTTTGCCCATGGCTAAACGTACGGATTCGCTGGTGCGACTGCGGCTGCGACAGCGACTGCGACTCGTTGCCGGCCAATAGGCAGTCTAAATGCTGGAGTTGATGAGAACATTCAGACTGTCTATTGGTCGGCGACGAGTCGCAGTCGCAGTCGCAGTCGCAGCCGCAGTCGCACCAGCGAATCGTATCTTAAGAAATATGACAGTATAGAACGTCCACAGTTGGCAGATTGTGTCTGCGTTTTGAAAATCTTCTTCCATTTTAGTATATTTCTCTATCTTAGTTAAAAAGCTGCAAAAGAAAGGAAGACACAGAGGATACGTGGAAACTTAACCTAACCACAAAATTGTCTCTAGCCTGTTCCGCTGTGTGAGAGAGCGCCATCGAGCATTTGGCGCGTTCACACGAATATTTAATTTCTTTTGCGTTTCTCCCATACAACTTTTTTAGTAAAATATTGCAGATGCAATTATAAGGCTATTTTTAACCATTTTATAATGTTTAAACATAGTTAAATATTTTTGTGAAAATCCTTATATCATTTGTTCGTAAATAATTACTTCGACGAAATCAAATTCATCATTTCCTGGATATTCTATATATTATGAATGCCTTCTACTTAACATTTTAAGAATCGTGAACTAGATATAACGTAATAATTACGATATTTGTTTACGTGCCTGTTTTTATAATTAGAAGGGAATTATTTATTTATTAGTATTGCCTACACATTTTTTAATTAAATAAATTACTGCTGGATGGTGTTAATTAAATACTGTTTGCTTTAATTCATCAGTATTTATTTACAACTAAATAATTGCTTCGAGGAAGAAACATATTTAATTACGTTCAATGTATGAATACTATTTTTTTCTTTGTAATTTAGTGTAATACGAGCATGTATATTCATAACAGTATATGTTGCAACTTAAGTGAGAAACATGCGAACATATGTAAGAAAACAGGTATACCTTAGGTATACACCGCAGAATCTCCTAAAATGGTAGAGATACGAAGTTGGTTAAATTATAAATTAAATCATTTTGAAAATTATGAAAATAAATTGGAATACGTTTCCTGAATTATTCAGAGCACTGGAAATGTGATTTATTTGTCACATATCTTATTATTTTTTCTTATAGCTTAAAATGGATTATATGAATGACAGTTATAATTATACAGGATGATTTACAACTTATCTAAAAAAAAAACAGAATAGATGCATCATTAAAATGGAGTCAGTATCGTGAAATATATTTTTTTGTTAAATCTTATAGTTTCCGGAAAAAAATTATTGAAGTTGTAGTATTTTCAACCTTTACATCGTTGGTCTAGTGTAGTCTCTAGCCAGGTGATTCCGAATATTGAAATCCGATTACATATAGTATTAACGTTTTTGTGAAGCGAGTGCTACATTAGTTTTTCTAATATCAAAAATGGCTTACGTGTATAGCAACTCGAGGTTGACGGATACCGCTTTAATGTTTCAGTAGAACGATTCTCCGGTAGTACAACACGGGCGTGATACGGGAATGGAGCCGTCATGGAAGAGATGTAGGTCCAGGGCGTCCACGGCGTATTGCAGCAGTGTGGCGTATCATACACGAGGCTCGTAATATCTATACCATGTACAGCATGTCCAAGCGATAATACCACGGGATTGGATGAGAAAGACCGGTACCATGACCGCCACGATCTCCTGACTTTAAATTCTTTGGACTTCTTCTTGTAGGGATATTTAAAAAATGATATGTATCGCATCGAAGTGGATCATAACTGCTGCCAATAACTTATGAGTTCAAAACAGAAAAAAAGCGGAAACATTTGTGTTAGTTTGTAGACATTGTGTAAGACGGGCCCAAAATGTTGTTGTAACAACAGGGTACGTCAAACTATTTTTTTAATTAAAACCACAAATTAAATCTATTAATAATTAATAACAATAGCGGCAAAAGCAGTTAAATTTGCTGTATAAAATAGGTGTACTAAAATGTTATTTATTTCTTTCAATTTTCTTTGTCCGATCGCCGATTGCATGCTTTGCCTTGTCAGGTTTAACAGTGAACCAGTTTCCAGTGCCGTGCAGAATCGTATTTTAAATCATTTTTGAACAGCCTTTTTTTACAAAATTGTATTTGGAAAAGTCCCTTGTACATTAAAATTTTTTTTAGATTAGTTCTAAAACACCCTGTATATAAAATCATATTTAAGTAATTAATTCTATTGCAGTTGTTAGTTATAGGCAAATAATTTCAGTAATATTTAAACTCAAATGAATGTACCAAAAAATAAGTATTTCCAATTAATTTCACTATAATTAAACCCAAGAAAAAGTTAACTGAACAACTCTTATACTACTATTGCAAAGTAAAATTTAGAGAGAGTTTAGAATGTATAAAACAATTTTGAGACCGACAGCGCTGTATGATAGTGAAACCTGGGTTCTCAATAAGACGTCAAGAGAAAACCTTTTAAGGTGGGAAAGGAAAATCTTAAGGAGAACTCTAGGGGGCAAGAAGACGAAGGAAGGCTATGTAAGGAGAAACACTGAGGAAATATATGCAATGTACCAGGCACCAACAATAGACGAATTTGTAAAAGCCAGAAGAGTGCAGTGGCTATGGCATCTAGAACGTATGGAAGATGAAAGGGCAGTTAAGAAAATAGTAGGGAGTAAACCTAACTACAAGAAAAAAAGAGGTAGACCGAGGACGCGATGGAGAGAGGCAGTGGCAATAGATCTAAGGGAGAAAAATGTAACGAATTGGAAAAGAAAGGCGAAGGACAGAATGGAATGGAGGAGAATAACACAGCTCTGGGCCTAAAAGACCTGTAAACAGCTTTATATATATATACAGGGTATCCCAACGAAAATTTGACCCCCCCTATAATTGGAAAACCGAATAATATTTCAAAATTCGCTGAGACCCGTCGATTTTTGTTCTTTGGGGGAGCTTTTTTGACAGTCAAACCAACTCGATATGTTCATCCCCCTAATGCCTAGCAACCCCAACTTAAAATGCAACTACCCCACTTGTGGCACATCATTTTAAAGCCCTCTTCATTGCGAATACAGTGACGTACCGTTTTTAGAAATCGGTTGAGATTTGACAGAATTATTGGTTACAAACGAAAAGATGACAAACCAACTTACGCGTAGTAATTTCTACACAAATGTCCACCACTAATAAGTTTTTCATCTACTACACATGACCGCATTACCTAATTGTTATTGATGTGTCTATCAGTTTACAAAAACGTCAGAAATGAAATAAAAAAGCTGAAGCAAATACAACTAGATACTAAAATAGTTATTAGTAGAAGATACTTAAGTTTATAGGAATTCAGACCTTTTCAAAATAACAAAAAATCAGTACTACAAAAAAAGTCGATGTTTTTTGCTTGTGACCAAGAAATCGTTAGTTTCAGCCGTTATTGAAAGTATTAACGTGTGTTCGAAATGGTTTTGCAATATATTATCGAAATCACGATTACGCTAAAGCTACAGCACGAATTTTTAAACGCCAATCATCCTGAAAAAAATGTAAACCACCAGTACGTTAAACACCTGATTGACAAATTTGTTGCAACAGGTTCGCTTTTAAACAAGAAACGTGAAGTAATTGGGCCAGTTCGAAATGAAGCAGTTGAAGTGGCAGTTTTGGGTCATGTACAGATGGATAATAAGCAATCGATTATAACTGTGTCTCAAGCTTCTGGCGTATCCCGTTCCAGTGTTCATCGAATTTTGAAAAAACACAAGTTTCATCCATTTAAGATGACGCTGGTTCAAGAGTTACATGAAGACGACTTTGATCGCCGTAACCAATTTTGCGAATACTTTAGTGAACAACATCTACTGAATCCAAATCTTCTCTACAATACATGTTTCTCCGACGAATGCACATTTATGTTGAATGGCGAAGTGAATAGACACAATTGTCGTTATTGGAGTGATACTAATCCGCATTTAATCAGGGAATTTCATACTCAGACACAGCAAAAATTGAATGTTTAGGCAGGCATTTTGGGCGACCATCTTGTTGGACTATTTTTCATCCAAGGTAATCTCAATGGAAACACCTATCTAGAATTATTGGAAAGTACAATTGACCCTAGGATAACAAAGATTTTAGAAAGTGACGACAATTTACTAGAAAATGAAATAACCTTCCAACAGGATGGTGCGCCCCCGCACTATGCTGCTGCTGTGCGACAATTTTTGGATGACCATTTCCCGGGGCATTAGATTGGCAGAAGAGGTCCCATCGAATGGCCACCAAGATCTCCGGATCTGTCCCCTTTGGACTTTTTTCTGTGGGGTCATTTAAAATCACGAGTGTACGCCACTCAGCCGGAAACATTGCAAGTGCTACGTCAGAGAATTGTAGAAGAATGCCGATTAATAACTGCGGATGTTCGAACAGAATTTGAAAATAGACTGTATTATTGTTTGGGAGTTAACGGGGGTCATTTTGAGCAATTCATCAAATAAATCTGATTTATTATTTGCTTCAGCTTTTTTATTTCATTTCTGACTTTTTTGTAAACTGATAGACACATCAATAACAATTAGGTAATGCGGTCATGTGTAGTAGATGAAAAACTTATTAGTGGTGGGCATTTGTGTAGAAATTACTACGCTTAAGTTGGTTTGTCATCTTTTCGTTTGTAACCAATAATTCTGTCAAATCTCAACCGATTTCTAAAAACGGTACGTCACTGTATTCGCAATGAAAAGGGCTTTAAAATGATGTGCCACAAGTGGGGTAGTTGCATTTGAAATTTTTAAGTTGGAGTTGCTAGGCATTAGGGGGATGAACATATCGAGTTGGCTTGACTATCAAAAAAGGTCCCCCCAAGAACAAAAATCGACGGGTCTCGGCGAATTTTGAAATATTATTCGGTTTTCCAATTATAGGGGGGTCAAATTTTCGTTGGGATACCCTGTATATATATATATATATATATATATATATATATATATATATATATATATATATATATATATATATATGTATATATATATATATAGATGTTATAGAGTACGATTTGAGCGAAATTTTTCATATTTTTTACATTGTATAGTAAAGTCGTTTAGATGATATTTTGTAATAAGCAAACTTTTTAAAACATGACTATTGTTATGACATATACAGAGTTCTTAATATGTATAGAATAATGTTTATAACTTTTTAAAAATACCCTCTCAAAAAATATGTTCAGTTAATATTAATTTGTTTAACTAGGCGGTTAAGTACAACATTTAATGTAGCGGCTGGTATTTAATAGACGAATAGCAGCCGAGTCTGTTAAAGCAGGCAAGGCATTAAATCTACTCTTACTTTACTACTTTACTTTACTGTCAAGCTGAACAAGTTTTTGGCCCATCAATTTTTATTATAACATGCTAGTGAACAAAACTATTATTAACTTATTTTATATTATTAAAATTGTATGATACTTCTTTCATGAATAATAATAATTTCATCAAGTCGTCAATGGTTGTTATCAGATGAGAGTTATTAAGTAAATAAGGTACAGAACAATCGCCATATTGTTGCTATTTAAATCCATAAAAATAACTATTTATTATTTGAGATGGAAGAATTAACATTAGCTTCACCAGAAATTATTGAATCAGCAAAGCAAATGAGTAATTTATTACCAGAATAATTGCAGAAGATATAATATGATAATATCTCTACCCCTCATTCTAATCACAGGGATAGCCCAGAAGTCGGAGACTTGTGCGGGAGAGGGAGCGGCATATTATTATTAAGCAGGCCGCATTTGCGCCCAGGAACGACTTACGTTAGTAGGCCCTAACCACTATTCAGTGCAGGAATGAGGGAAACCTGGAAAACCTCATTAATTAGGGGGGTAGTCAAATATCAACCGGTATCAATCCCTCACATTGACCCAAGCCAACATTCTTCCACCCTACCATACCCGCAGATCAACAAACATATAAAAAATTATTGATTACTGGGCTGAGAATAACATTATGTATTTTCAGAAAATGTTGGTTAATTTTCTAAATTCAGCAAAAGTATAAAATCTTCTTCATTATGGCCAATATATGCGATGGTCAGAGCTATTTTGAATGAATACAACTCAACATCGACATTGAAAATTATCTAAAATTAAAAACATTCTTAAAACGGCAATTGAATGGATAGACATCGTGCTAAAAAATCACGAGTTTTAAAAATGAATAAAATAAAATATTTCTGATAGAGACCCCTGATGATACGTAATTAGGTACAATATAATAATTATACACAATTATTTGTAGGCCAATAATACTGACTATTATTATTTTAGGTAGCAATGATGTTTGCCATATCTGGTGCGTATGGATGTGATGAATTACTTGAAATAAAAATAGGAGATATTGAAGATGAAGATATGGGAAATAGATTGATGATCACTCTGCCAGCCACAAAAACAAAGAAAAAAAGGTCATAAAAAAAAACTACATAAATAGATATTTACATATTTTTTCTGCCGACTTTTTTGACAAACGACCCTCAAATTGCCGACAAAAAACAATTCTAGATGCGTACAATGATTTACAAGCCGAAACGCATTTGATTTGACGTGAACAAACAATTTTTGGAAAGTGACCCAACTTATGGTCATTCGCTGTTCGAATTCGAATTTTTTCTGAAGAGTTAGTAAAAAAAATTGTAATGCAAAACCATATACATTTTACACATCTGTACGCAAAGACAGAAAAAAAAAGTGCCATTTCGAAAAAAAATGGTTGCCATAGCAACAAAATCCCTGGCTCCGAAACAATTTCAAGGCCAGAAATACAAGAGCACATATAAGGAAAACAAGAACTATTGCTCAGGTAAGTCAACTGCCGATAAAGATGTTTTCTTATACCAAAAACATCATAATGTTATCATCTTTAATACTTATCGAAAACAATTCTACAATAGTATCGTTTCGTATCGTCCTGCAAAAATTAATGTCAAACTTTTAAGGATTAATGTTTTTCTAACAATATGTATAGTTTAAGATTGTATCAAAACTACCAATACCAATCATTACAAAGATATACCACTATGGAGTGATATCAAAACAAAGAAATAACTTGATAAACCTGTCCGAAGAAAAAGTTCGATAGTACCAACTGTGTCGAGGTATTAGCATAAAGAACGGTAATGATGATGAATTGATCATATTAAACCAGAACGTTCATAGGAACCCATAAATATTCAGTCTGTGGCACAGGTCATCCAATGTTACTTTTAAAACTAACATCTAAAATAATTCATTCGAATATATCTCTAATCTTGTTAGCTGAACCTTTTACATTCTCCTTACATAACGTATATTCTAATGACAATTTTTATGCCGATAAAGGAGCAGTGAAAGTATATTTGCGGGAGTGGAGGACAATTTTTTGTTCCTACCTATCTTCGTATACTTTCATTTTTACAATTTAAGTTGCAACATTTTTAATAATATGGAGAATAGCCGAGCAGAGCATCATGAGTTTATACTGTATGTAGCAATATTATTTAACAAGACTTTTGAACCTGGCATGATTCCGCCTATCTAGAAAACTGCTTTTATTGTTCTTTTCTACAAGAATACAGCAGATAAGACCCATGTTTGGCATTATCGTGGCATTAGTAAATTACGTATTTTGTTTTGGAATCATATATGATGTACTTCTCGAAACCCTTAAGACATCTATAACAACTGAACATGATTTTTTCCAAAAAGATCGATTGATACTAATTTAATACCTATAACAATTATATAACAAATGCCATTGATTGGAAGATTCAAGCAGACTCTGTGTATGTTGACTTTAGTAAGGCTTTCGACAAAGTGAACCATAACATATTAATGGCTAAATTTCTGAGAATTGGTATTTATGGTAATCTTTTACGTTGGATAGCGTCATATTTATTTAATAGATCCCAAATTACCACCGTTAATGGTTATTATTCTAAATCGTTTTCTATCACTTCAGGAGTTCCTCAGAGATCTCATCTTGGATCACTGATTTGCTTGGTTTACATTAATCACATCACGGAAGCTCGCTGCAATTTAGTAAATATATTTTATATGAGGATGAAGATGCAAAATTTTCACTAAGGTTAATTCATGTCGAAACTGTTTGTTTATTGTTACAATAAATGTCACTGATTTCTTTTACTAATAATATAAGGTGATTATAGGATAAATAATGTAAGTCTTGAATGAGTAATTTTTATTTCATGATCATGTAACTATTAAGACAAATGAAGCATTTACATTTTATGGATTTATTCTTAGGAATTGTAAGCAATTTACAGACATACAAGCTATTAAAACTTTATATTACGCTTACGTACGTTCGAGGATAGAGTATGCAGTGCTTATCTGGTATCCTTTTTATAATATACAAAAGAAAATTGTGGAACGAGTTCAAAGAAAGTTTTTAAAATACTTGGTATTTAAGAATGATAGAGTTTATCCTGAGAGAGGTATTGATTACAATATTTTAACTAGTCGTTTCGATGTCACTAGTTTAGAGAGTCGAAGAATATGTATTTCCGTATCTTTTTTATATAAAATCATAGACAACCTCATTGACTGCTCGGAATTGCTTTCTGCTGTTAATTTTTATGTACCTAGAGTAAATTCAAGAACTACGTTAAGTTTTAAATGTGATACCGCTAAAACTAATATTTTATTAAGGTCTCCGATATGTATTATGTGTGATAACTTTAATCGGTTAGAACACCCTTGTGATATTTTTGCCTGTTCATTAAATATTCTTGTTAATGAGCAATACAGTTAACTTTCTTTTCATATTTATATACGCAACATTTTTGTATTTTAGGTATGCGAATATTTCATGTATGATTTTTTTTGTTATTTAGTATTTCTTTTTATAGTTAACTTTCTTTTTATTTTATTTTATTTATTTATTTATTTTGGATGTACTCAAGATTTATTATTATTATTATCATGGGATTAACTTGGGAGTTTTACATTTTAAATTAATTATCTGGCTAGTAAGTGTAATAAAATAATTATTCCAAAAATATGCAAAGACTTTAGGACTGCTAGAGCTATTAAAACAAATTACTTTGCATATATTTACAGTGAATTGAATTTTGCCTGTGTTATATGGCGTCCTTGTTACGATTTATATATATTTCGCCTTGACAGAAATCAAAATAAGTTTAACTTTCTCAAGGATTCATGGACTGTATAACGTTTAACAATATCTCGTCTACTAATTTATTATTTGGCTTACCTAATACATTAATATCTTAATACTGGTTTTTTATTTGAGTGGTATGTATACATTGCATTTCTAACATCTATTTAAAATGATAGAAATAACATTGTAATTCCATGTAAATTACAGCGAAAGACAAATTGTAGTACTTGTCAGTATTCAGTAGATATTTAAAATAATGAAAAATAACTTCCAACTATAGAATAGAATGAACCTGATTATTTGATTCTAGATGATGCGGTCAAAAAAATGGTCTGCTCCTATAAATTCATAGCAAAGAGTCATTCAGAATACTACTTATCAGTAAAGAAAAGATTTACGTCGAAACAACACAAGATAATAAAATTACTTAATCAATACTGATCACCATTTTGCTCTTGATACGTTTTACTTTGGTTTTCCTCGAACTTTACGTTTGACGTTTTGCGAGATTTTATTAACTTTAGTTGATTTATAAGTATGTGTCAGATGAGTTCAACTGATTTTAAACAATTACAGCAATAGATATAAACTGCAGAAAGGCAATTTGTATATAGCTCCAATCATCATCACAAGAAATGAAATGTATGATATTGGATCTGCAATCTTGAATTTTGGAAATCTAAATTCAGATCCATGACCAACGACCTTTGCAATCCTTTCAGCTACACACTTTTTATTTCCAGAATTGCTCAAAATCAAACGAGTTCAGGTGTTTCAAATAAACGTTCAAGATCTCTTTATTTGATTTTCGATTCTAACGTCAGGAATTTCTGTGGAAAAAAATTCTACTTGAACGCTTCAAAATGAGAATAGAGGGCTAATAATTGCAGTTTACAGAACTTTCATTTGTATTTGTAGATACAATTCTATCGAAGCAGCAGAGAGCTATTCAGAATAAATATAAATAGTACTAACCTTTTGAATAAGCAACTCCATCCTCATTTATGATGATTCAAAATAGATGAAAAATTATGCACATGATAATGTCAAAAATAGATACATGAACCAGGATATTCACACACACACACACACACATATATATATATATATATATATATATATATATATATATATATATGGTTGTAAAATTTCTCCGGGTTCCTCTCCGCGATGAATCTGCATGGTCTTCAAAAGAACCATTTGTTTGACAACGTTTCGGTAAAATCTCATTTACCATCTTCAGGTCTTCTTACTTCTGCTTCGCGTTACTACGTTCGGCTTAGTAACGCGAAGCAGAAGTAAGAAGACCTGAAGATGGTAAATGAGATTTTACCGAAACGTTGTCAAACAAATGGTTCTTTTGAAGACCATGCAGATTCATCGCGGAGAGGAACCCGGAGAAATTTTACAACCACATATAACACCCGCGGAAGCCTACGAATTAACATATATATATATATATATATATATATATATATATATATATATATATATGCAGTTGACCAGACATCATTATAGGAAGGATGGAAGAATCGTATAAAGCTGACCAGATCGACATATAAGTAGTTAGTCAGACAAGGTTGAATTAGTCAATTTGTAAAAACCACCTTCTTACGAAGGATTTATAGGTTACCAGAACATTAACATACTAAGTAAAAGCAACATCAGAATTATCACAGGCTATAGAAATGTCAACAAGCATCTCAATCGAATCGGAGTGAGTAATAATGAAAAACGCAGATTATGCCGATATGTTCCTAGGCAGGACAACCTTTGCGTGTAATTTTGAATAACTTAACTTAACTTAAAATCACAACACAATTGGCTGCAAAACAAGTCTACAATCGATTATTTTGAAATAACAATGACAATAATTCACAAGTTATTTGCTAGCTGAATAAGTCTTATATTGAATAACTTCTGAGTTAGCTTAACTAAATATGTTATTTACAAATAGCATTGTGTTATACCGGGTGATTCAGGTTTAATCTTGATAACTTCAGGAATCGATAGAACAGGTTAAAATAATGTTCATTTGTGATATAAACTTATCTCCTAAAACGCATCGTTTCCGAGATAGAGGACGTTGAAGTAGGAATTTACCACCAAGAAATAATTAGCGAATTCTTAATCTTTTTGATATCGATAGAACTTTAAGCACACGCCGAGCAGCTCGGCAACTCCATTTATCTTAATCAAAAGTACTGAGAGCACTCAAACAAGATCATCGAAGAGCTTTCCATCTCCAACCAGTTCAAGGTTTGTTGCCAGGAGATGCTGAAAAACGTTTAAATTTTTGTAGATGAGTTTTAGATTCAACAGAAATTAATCCACAATTTCTACATAAGGTTTTATGGACCGACGAATCTAATTTTACAAAAGCTGGAATTGTGAATTACCACAACATTTACGTTTGGAGTGAAGTCAATCCTCGATGTGTCAGACAATCTTCATTTCAGCAACAGTTTAATGTAAATGTCTGGATAGGTGTTTTAAGTAATAACCTCTGTGGGTCGCATATTTCGCCTCCTTGTTTAAATGGGGATTTATTTCATCAGTTTCTGCAAAACTCTCTCCCCGACGTGCCTGACGATGCCCCCTTAAATTTACGCCAAGGGAACTGGATGCAGTTGGATGGTATCCCTGCACATTACGGAAGGCAAGTACGGCAGTGGTTGGATGATAATTATCCTAGTTGATGGATTGGACGGCAACCCAACAACCACCCAAATATGTGGATTCCTTCCGAAGGACCAGTGGTTTGGTCGCGCTCGCCAGATCTGAATCCTCTGGATTATTTCGTTTGGGGCCATCTAAAAGCAATTGTGTATGATACGCCAGTACATACCCGTGAGGAATTGATCTAAAGGATAAGACATGCTTGTGATGACATAAAAAACAATCCTGTTCAAATAGCAGCTGCGGTTAATACACTAGTTCATCGATGCCAAAAATGTATTGAGGCTGGAGGAATACACTTTGAACAATTATTGTAATTTTTTTAGTACTTGATAAGTTTGTTGTAAATCTTGTAATAAGTAATTGTTACTAAATTTATGTTTGAGGTTGTTGGCATTTTTTCTTAACACTAAGAACACTCTTTAAATAATACTTTTGACAATGATTTTCACAAACGTTAGGTTTTTTTTTTGAGAGCCGTCCGACAGTGTCTCCGGAAGCACCGCAGCCTATAGACTTATTGTGCATCTCTCGACGAGCACAAACATCCATGGTACTACAGTGGGATTCGAACCCACATAGCCGATCCAGACTGATTTTACGAGCAGTCGTCTCCCAGCCACATCGGCTATCGCGGCGCTCAAAACGTCAGTTTACACAAATCACTGAGTTTTGTTTTCATGGGTTGCTAAAACGTTAAATTAAATTTACGCGGCTGGTGCGCCAAACTGTCACCAATTTCTTTGAATATCCCAGAAACAAGACCAAACGTCGAAAAAAAACACGAAACGAAAATGTTTCGAAATTAATCAGGTCAAAGTGGTGTGTAGATGTTTTATTGAAATTATTATTTTAATTCGTTCTATCGATTCCTGAAGTTATCCAGATTAAACCTGAATCACACTGTATAATGAAAAAAGAAGCGGTCCGAGTATTGAACCTTGTGGAACTCCGTTGACACTAATAGATAACTTACGTTCATCGTTTACAACAAGCTTCATAACACTTGCAACACTCTGTAGCTGTAGTTACTTGAAATGTAAATTTACTGTAACTAAAAATATATTTTCACACAGGTATATATATATACAAATATCTGCATAAACTAAGGAATGTATACTAATGTTTCAAGATTCAACATGATGTCATTTTTAGTGAAAACATTTAAATACATTTTGTAATGCGAATGAAATACATTTTTATGTGATGGAAGAATAATACACTTTTAGAGGAAGAGATGGATAATTCACATTTAGAGAATGGATGGGCAAATTCCACTAAAAAAATTTCTTATACATAAGTTATTTCTGCTCCGGACAAAGCCTTCTTAACTATATATTTAGAATTCAAAATATAGCTTTTTTGTATTTCTTAACAACTGGTGTAGGGTATTATTGAATTTTAATAATAAAATTTACTATCATTTGTTAGTAATAGCCATCCTGCATATTATGTTGACTTACTTAAATCTGTAGTTTTGCACATTTTAAAAAGCAAAATTAACCCGACCAACTTTTTTACATTGACATTAAAAGTAAAAAGTTTTCCCTCTTTTCAATATTATCTGTCAACACATAATAATAATACATTTTTAAATTGGCCTCTGTTACACTATTCAGGTTAAACAAAATGAGAATATTTGAACTGACTGATGATGATTTATTATTTAATTTTTTTATACAGTGATATTGTAATACATTTGAAATCATGTTAGTTATTGAAAAAATCAAGTAGACCCTTTAAATTGGGATAAAAATTTTGTTTTTTGCAAATATCTTCTGAACGCCTTAGCCTATTTTAATAGAATTTGATATGGGATTGCAGATACTCTATCTGAACATTATTAAGCAAGTAGTTTTGTCAAGTACTACAGAGGGCGTTATTTATTCGTAATACAACTCAGTTTTTTCGAAAACTTTTGTTTCCATTTCTTTTATTCTTTGTCATTGCATTATAAGCAGCGTTTTATTTTGCACAGAAAAGAAGTTTCCAGACAAAGTTGCTGAAACTGTACTGCGACCAGCAGTACATGCAACTGAAAAATCTGGAGATAGGATGCAGAGCATATAATTGGTAAGGATGTCACAAGACGAATATTTTTATAAATGTTAAAACAAATAATTTATTCTCTTAAGGCTTGCTACTGTACAAAAAATCTCAGGTTTATGCTACTATCTTTAGCAAATAAAGGGATAATTGAAAAAAAAATTAATTTACATAATTTTTAACTCTCTTGAAAACAAAAAATGTTTTTTTACTGTTTTAGAAAGGTTTTTTAAGCTAATATAAATCAAATCTCTTACAATTCCTATCAATGAAGTCATATGTATGTTCTCTGATACCAAACATCTAGGTATGCTAATGAACAATTCCACAGACAAAGCTCTATTTAATAATTATCTAAAAAAATAATTTAATTTACTCATTCTATAAAAATCTAATTTCACTTTTTTGGCAGTGGGAACACGACAAATTCAACCACAATAGATGAGATCTGACCTATTTCTGCATTTTTAGGATTGCTTCTTCAGGTGGTCTCCTTTAAGTTGAATCAAATATCTGACTATAAAAATTGTTATAAAAATTAAAATTATTTGAAGTTAAATATCGACAATGACAAAAAAGTGACATTCTGTCAATGAATTAAATAAGACAATACCTACTTGAAAAATGTTCACCTTTTATGTAAAAGTTTTTATATATTTTTAGGTATTAATAATATTGTGTGAAAGCTAATAATAAGGAATATATGGGTAGATATTGTGGGTGTAATTCAACGCAGGTTGGGGCTTTTGTCCACTGAGTAGTTAGTTTAGTTTATATTATAGTTAGTTAAGTGTTATAGATATTTAAAGAAGTGGTTTTTATTTAGCGGTTTTACAGGATTAAATGTACCTGATTATTTAGTGTTGAAATATATATATAATATAATGTTATTATTTTTTAACGTACTATCGAATCTAGCATTTATGGTACATAATTCTAGACCACCCTGTACAATGCCACCAGAAGGATCCAAAAACAACGTTGTAAAACACGTTAAAAAACACGTCTCTAAAACTTCTTTTTGGACATTAAAATAACAACGTTTAATTTACGTTAGTAAATAACCTATATAAAATGTAATTATTAAACGTAAAATTTAAAGCTTATTAATACTAAAAATGATCGTTCCACAATTACTAATATTAAACGTTTGTACTTTGGTTACCAGAAACGTGTAAAACCGCGACATTTTTAAGTTGATTGTACGTAAAAAAGACACGCCTTTTTCAAACGTTGTATGGACATTATAAACGTTTTTCTAACGTATATGTGTGTACTGGGTTGTGATATCAATTATAGTAATTGTGCTAATATTAAATTCAGCAACTAAAAGCTTGATAATCATATATACATATATATTTGTATATTTATAATGTACTTTTTTTTGTTGTATATTTCTATTACTACTTTTTTATATTTGTCCTGTAATTGGATTTGTAATCTGTTGGGCAATAAATTTAATATTATTATTATCGGTAATATCGATAAATATTTCCAACCCTAGCTCGTACTCGACTTTGTGATTAAAGCTGATATATATATATATATATTCATTAATATGCAAAATTCAACACATGCTGCATATCTGAAAGAAATGACAATTAGAGAGAAGTGAGAGGTGCGAAATATTATGACCATGACAGTACCTACATTGTTTAACCGAAACAGTTATTCGTACCGAATCAATTAGCTGAGATCACGAATACCCAGCGAGATAAAATAAAAACATTCGCTCTTAACTTTACAGTAGGAGCATATATATCAAATACAATTTTAATATGACATGGTCTTAGAGAAGACAGAGCATCCGACTGGTCATAGTCCGGCATTGTAGAGCTTATTCACAGTTGGTCCGGGTCGCGCTTAATTTGTCTTGTGGCCCATCATCTATCTAGTACAGATCGGACCGCGATATACCGGACGTTTTAATGGCCAAACCGTGTCCTCGCCTCGTATTAAGCAAAACAAAAACGACACATCAATTAGGCAACTTTTGGGGGACTGTTTTTTACGTTCATGCGCCCATCCGCCGTTGAAATATTATGCTGGAACTTAAAATTTAGGAAAAAGCTGTCGACGTCTACAATAACTATTTATTAGGGTGCACCATTAAAACGTCTGTCCGAATCCTCTTGTTTGGCGGTACTTCCATTGCTGTAAATATTTAGGCAGGCTCATAGGGGAAATATAACCCGCATACAATGGTGCAGATTCAGGAAATAAATTATTTTGCGTTAATGTTGTCGTTTATTTACGTTAGCATAATTTAGGGCATTCATTAAACCAACTTATTTACAAGTACACAGCAAGAAATCGACTCTACACTACTATTTTAGAAGTAGTAAAATAATATAGTGTAAAATATTACACTAATTTTTTGTAGTAATGTTGAAAGTGTAAAAATATTTAAAAGAATCTTAAAAGATAAGTTTAGAATTTTAATTATTCGATTAAATGGAGATACGCTAATATAAATAATTTACCAAATTGAGTTTAAATTTTTAACGAGAGCGAGTAAATCTGTTATGATCACGTGACTAGTGAACACTTGTTGCAGTTGTCTATTACACTGAAAAAATAATTTATTTCTGAGCAATTAGGCTTATTGACAATAGATTTACTATACAGGGTGTCCATAATAAGCCTGCCAAAAGTTAACTGTGGATTCTACGGTCAAAAATACGGAAAAAATTATATAAACATAAAGCGTAAACGCCCCTTAACGGAGCTATTGCTCTTTAAAGGGGGATCCCAAAATTTGATTACCTCCAAATATTTTCAAAACGGATTGAGATAAAGTAATCAAATTTAAAATTGGGAATCACAATTAGATTGCGAATCTAATGTTCTAAAAACAATACCATAATTAGTCATAGGCGTGCCAAACTGGGGAGGTTATTGGATAAGTATTGCTCTAACTTTTTCATGTCTCGAGGTTTTTGCCGTCAGATCAAAAAATTAAAATTGTTGAACAATTTTACAAAAAAAGGTACTCTTGTTCTACTTCGATAAATTATTCAGTTTACGAGTAATATTAATTTAAAAATTTTGTGACATACCACAAAAATATTAGATATAATATGCAAGCGGTCAAATTGTCTCTAGTAGGCTTCGAAAAGTTATCTGTCAGCTTATTTGACACATATTACATATGTTTTTCAAAATTTTTAGTATTAATAAGCTAGATTCAAATTTAAAAATTTACAAATAATCATATTACTGATATGCATTTTAAAAGTATTTTAATTTCCATCTTAAACTTCTGTGGTGTCACAAAATTTTTAAATTAAGTTTACTCGAAAACAGAGTAGTTTATCGGATTGAAATAGGAGTACCCTTTTCATGTAAATTAGACCAGAATTTTTTGATTGACGACGAAAATCTTGAGATACAAGAAAGTAGCAATATTTACCCACCGACCCCCCCACTTCGGCACGTCTATGACCAATTATGAGGAACTATTTTCGGAACATTAAATGTGTTATGATTTTTAATTTCAAATTTGATTATTTTATCTTGATTCTTTTTGGAAATATTTGGGAAAATCAAATTTTGGGGTCCCCATTTAAAAGGCCATATCTCCGTTAGGGGGCGTCTACGGACAGTTAATTTTTGGCAGGCTAATTTTGGGACACCTGATATTGACTGTAACTTATTTTTGATTATTAGATCTTTTATTATTAAAGAATAACTTGTATATATAAAATTATTGTTATTACTAATAAAATTATTATTATTTTCTATTACGATTTCTTTTGGTCCATGTTAAGAATAAAAATATTTTTAATTAATGATGTTTTATTACATATTTATACTGTACATTAAACATTATATTACATGTGTATTAATAATACCTTATAAATATGATTCATTATCTGTATAAATACATTCACAGTACACAAGACAACTGTAAAACCTAGGGTTGAAACATCATCGGTTCACAGGCTTCTAAGATTAAAATCCAATTCCAATACCCCCTAATAGGGTAAAATCATCTATACGATTTGCTAAAATATATTTAAAAAAATACAGAATTAATAATTACGTACTTATATATTCTACCTTAATATCATATTGTCACGGATTTCCCAATCCGAATTTTCTTATTGCCAGAAAAACAATCCGTTAATTAACTACTTCTTTATTAACTATACTCAGTACACTACTGAACACTAATTAGAACTCAACTAAACACTTATTTAATTAATCGCTATCTAAATCACTTTGATATCTCCAACTAAACACTTCAATTCAACACTGTAATACAAGACTTATACAAGACTAACTTAATCGGCTGTTTATTTTTCTTTTATAGACCCAACGAATATTCCAGGTATATTCTAGCATCTCTAGATCTATTTTCTAGCATCTCTCGAACGCTTCTCGTCGTTTCTCTAATTTTCTAGTCCCGTCTCGATCCACGGCTTTTTGTTTGTTTAACAGAAGCGTGTAGGGGCGATCGGGGCAATCTTAGCAATTCGCGGTACCAAAGTCGTTGATTTAGGTGTGAGTGGGGCAAATTCCGTGACACTGCCCCCTCCTTAGGACCGATCGTCCCGATCGGATACACCCCTATACGGGGACAGACGCTCCAGATGGACGACCTTCATCTTACTCCTGGGAGTCCTCTGTATCCGGTAGACGACGTCATTGATTCTTTTAATCACGGTATAGGGGCCCTCCCAACGGTTCTGTAGTTTAGGCGATTTTCCTTTCTTCGGCGTGGGGTTGTACAGCCACACCAGGTCACCTTGTTGGAATCCGACTGTATTGGCCCGGACGTCGTATCGAGTCTTCATGCGATCGCTCTCTAGTCGCATTCGAGATCTGACTTGGTCGTGTACGGCTGCTAGTCTTTGTTCTAGGTCATGGATATAAGTGTCTGGATCTGTGGGCTGTTCCGCAGGACGACCAAATACCAAATCTGCTGGAAGTCGAAGCTCTCTTCCAAAGATGATCCTTGCGGGAGTCTTCCCTGTTGTTTCATGGACAGCTGAGCGGTAAGCTAACAGGAAGAGTGGAATGAGCTTGTCCCAGTCTGTCTGGTTCTCGTTCACAAACATCCTCAGATTGGTTTCTAGTGTGGCGTTGAAGCGTTCCACCATACCATCTGACTGGGGATGCAGTGGGGTGGTCCTGGTTTTCCGGATTCCCATAAGCTCGCAGACCTTTCGGAACACACCTGATTCGAAATTTCTGCCCTGATCTGAATGTAGTTCCATGGGCACACCAAATCTGCAGAACAGGTTATTGACTAGCGCTTCTGCTACGGTTGTGGTCTCTTGATTGGGAAGGGGGTATACTTCCGGCCATTTGCTGAAGTAGTCCATGGCTACTAGCAGATATCGGTTCCCACTTTGGGTTTTCGGAAAGGGGCCAGCGATATCAATGGCAATCCTCTCAAACGGCGCTCCTACGATGTACTGGCGCATTTTGCCTCTGGAACGGGTCTTCGGTCCCTTGCTTGCTGCACATATGTCACATTTGCGGCACCAATCTTCTACATCCGTCCTACAACTCAACCAGTAGAAACGCTCCCTAATCTTCTGTAGAGTCCTATTGATACCGAAATGTCCACCCCCAGTACCTCCATGTACTTCCTGCAGCACTTCCTTGACCCGGGACCTCGGGAGTAGTATTTGTTTCTTGACCTCCGTTCCGTCATTGTTCTCCCATGCTCTTTTTAGGACACCGTCTTCCAACACCAGGGAATTCCATTGAGCCCAATAGCTCTTTAATGCTGGGCTTTTACTACTGACTTCAGCCCAAGATGGTCGGTTGTTGGCTTCTTTCCAGTCTAGTAAAAGCTTGATGTCACAGTCAGCTTGCTGGTCTTCCCGAATCGCTGCTGAACTCCATCGGTCTTCAGGTTGGGCTGCTACTACCTTGCAAGAAACTGATGAGATGTTCTCTTTCCTTTCAAGACTACTGCAGTGTTTGCAGTTGACAGGACAGGGTCTCCTAGAAAGGGCATCTGCATTTCCATGTTTCCTGCCGGCTCGATGTTCAACAACAAAGTGATATTCTTGCAGCCGTTCCAGCTATCTTGCCATCTGTCCTTCAGGGTTTTTAAACTGTAGCAGCCATTTAAGGGAAGCGTGATCCGTTCTTAGGAGAAATTCTTGGCCATACAGATATTTATGAAAGTGTTCTAGGCTCTTGACGATTGCAAGTAATTCTTTCCGAGTCACACAATAGTTCTTTTCAGCTTTTGATAGGACTTTGCTGAAGTAGCCCACTACTCGCTCTTGGCCATCTTGTACTTGAGAAAGAACTCCGCCAATTCCAATGTTGCTTGCGTCCGTGTCCACTATAAATGGTCGTCCAGGTATTGGGTATGTCAAAATCGGGGTAGTGCAGAGAGCCTCTTTCAGCGTCTCAAAGGCTTGCTGGCATCTCGTAGTCCATTCGAACGGGATGTTGTCTTCTGTCAGTTTATGAAGAGGTTTGGCAATATCAGAGAATCCTTGGACAAACCGTCGGTAGTATGTGCATAGGCCGAGAAAACTTCGAACTTGATGTTTGTCTTTAGGAATCGGCCAGTTCTTTATGCACTCTGTCTTCTCCGGATCTGTTTTCACACCGTTTGGAGTAATAATGTGGCCTAGGTATCTAACCTACTTTTGGAACAGACTGCACTTCTTCGGGTTCAACTTCAGATTCGCTGCTTTCAACTTCTTGAACACTTCGGACACGTTCTTCAGGTGTTCCTGGAAAGAGCGTCCCAGCACCACCACGTCGTCCAAGTAAATCAAGCAGGTCTCCCAATGCAGGCCATGAAGTACAGTTTCCATCAGTCGTTCAAAAGTGGCAGGGGCATTACATAGGCCAAATGGCATTACATTGAACTGCCACAATCCATTTCCGGTAGTGAACGCTGTCTTTTCCTTGTCTTCTGGGCTAACCTCGACTTGCCAATATCCACTCTTTAAATCCAAAGTGGAAAACCATTGCGCACCAGCCAAGGTGTCCAGAGTATCGTCAATTCTTGGTAGCGGGTAACTATCTTTCTTGGTGACGTCATTTAATTTTCTGTAGTCCACACAAAATCGGGTGGAACCGTCTTTCTTCTTGACCAGGACTACAGGAGAAGCCCAAGGACTCTGAGATGGCTCTATGGTGCCTTGGTTTTGCATTTCAATTAACATCTTGTTAACTTCTTCTCGCTTAGCTAGTGGAAGTCCTCGTGGTGGCTGCTTTATAGGAGACGATGAACCAGTATCGATTCGATGCTTCACTACATTGGTTCTCCCAAAGACGCCTGGTTTAAGTGCAAACACATCTTCATTTTCACTTAGCAGCTCTTCGAGTTGTTCCACCTCCACCTCTGTTAATCTTTCCTTGGCCCTATCCACGATGTCCCTTAGACACTCTGGTAAACTGGTCTTATTTGGTTTCTTCTCCGTTTCGTTGATTTCCTTGAGTGCTCTCACGATGGTAACAGGTTCACAGACTCCTACTTCAGTTCCCTTTGTAATTTTCTGTGGAAAGGTTTTCAGGTTCACTACCCGTACCATTGTGGTTTTCTCAGGTTTAATCAGGGTGCGGCCGGTGACTATAGATTTATTAAACAAATCCGGATTACTGGGTTCCACCACTCCTACACTGCAAGGCATTTCCCCATCCATTACAGTGGCAACCAAGGTTTCGGTCTGAGCAGGTAGTACCACATCTTCTTTAACAACGAGTCTCCGTACAGTGTTATTCTCAGTGGTGTTCGTTAGCACTACTTCCTCACCCATTATCCGTAGCGTGCCAGCATTTAAATCTAAGTTCACCCCCTTTGCTCGTAATAAGTCTAGTCCGAGTATGACATTGTCGGATATATCTGCTACCAGGGCTCGTCTCCTAATTCTACTTCAAGCTCGCATTCCCCCTTGACTGGCAGCTGTTGTCCATTGGCTGTTGTAAGGACATAACGTTTGACAGGGTTCTTAATACGCCAAGCACCAATAATATCCGGTCGTACAATAGTTCTTGCTGCTCCAGTGTCGATTACCATAGGGAACATACGACCAAAAATCATGCCCTCTACTAGCAAGGAGTCAGAGTCCTGGAGACGTGACAACGTAATTTCTTCTCGTGGGGCGTAGTAGGAGGACGCAGCCGGCTTTTGCCCCGTCAAGCCGGCTGAACCTAGTTTTCCTGTGTAGCCGCCTGGGAGTCGCGCTTTTGCTGATCCCTACACTGTCTTTTTAGATGTCCTGTCTGTCCACAGTTCCAGCATTTGAGAAGGCGATCCCTTCGACTATCAGATTGTTCCTTATTTGTCCTAGTTGTTGGGCTGAGTTTATCAATAATCTCCTTTAGCGTCTTTATTAGGTCTCCATTTGCCATACTGTCGCTGTTATCACTGATGACCCGAACTTTAACATGTCTACCGGATGCCATCTTTGCTGCCTCGAATTCCAGTGCATGCGAAAGAGCGTCGTTCAACGTTTTAGGTCTGGCGAGTCGTAATGCCTGCTGGGTTTCGCAATCTCTTAGGCCATCGGTAAAAACTTGGATAGACAGCTGGTCTAAGAATTCGGACGGGGCTGTTGGATAAGCCAATCGAACCAGTCGGGCAACATCGGTCTCAAAATGCTGTAAATTCTCTCCATTCTGTTGGTGACGATTTTTCAATTGTGCCTGGTAAACTTGCTGCAGGTGCTTATCCCCATATCTCATTTCCATATGCTGTTTTAGAATGTCGTAGTTACTCTGCTGCCCAGCAGGAACTCCTTGTAGGACGTCAAGAGCTTCCCCTCGTAGAGCAACTATCAGAGCAGTGGCCTTTTCACAATCAGACCATTCGTTTGCTGTAGCTGCTGCTTCAAATTGACGCAGATATACATTCCAGGAAACCTTGCCGTCGAATTCTGGGGGTTTTGTCTTCTGAGTTCGGATAACAGGTCCTTCTGTTTTGATTACGCCCTCCTTTGTTATCTTGTCTAATTTATATCGAAGCTCTTCTCTAACCTGGTTTATTTCTTTGTCCACTTCCTTTCTTTGTGCTAACAGTTCTTCGTCGATTTCTTTTTTCTGTTCTAACAGTTTCTCACTGTATTTTCTAATTTTTCTAACTTCACCTGCATTTCGTTCGTCTGAGCTCTCATTTCCTGTTGTATTATCTGCATCTGATCTTCTAATTTCTTTTCTAATTTCTCTTGCATCATTTGGGTCTGATCCTGCATCGTCTGGGATTGATCTTCAATTTTATGCCCTTGTTCTTCAAATTTTTCTTGCATCATCCGTCCCTGTTCTTGCATCGTTTGTCCTTGTTCTTCTAATTTCTCTTGCATCATCCGTCCCTGTTCCTGCATCGTTTGCATCATTTCTAACAGCTTTACTAGTTGTGCATCCATGTTGACTTGACTTCTAGTTACAGGCATTCACTCTATTTTGAAAGTTCTAGAATGTCCACGAATGTATTTCTAGATATCACTGTTGCCTTCCTTACAATGAAACGAGTGCAGTGATATGCCACACTTGGGTATTTGTCTCACTTCGGTATAGAGTTCTAGAATGTTGGAGAATGTCCTTTGCAAATACCACCGTTCACTTCCTTAAGTCACGACGAGTGCGGTGATATGTCACACTTGGGTCTTTGTCTCACTTTGGTATAAAGTTCTAGAATGTTCGAGAATGTCCTTCGTAAATAGCACCGTTCACTTCCTTATGTCACGACGAGTGCAGTGATATGTCACACTTGGGTCTTTGTCTCACTTGCGTACAAAGTTCTAGAATGTTCGAGAATGTCCTTCGTAAATAGCACCGTTCACTTCCTTATGTCACGACGAGTGCAGTGATATGTCACACTTGGGTCTTTGTCTCACTTGCGTACAAAGTTCTAGAATGTTCGAGAATGTCCTTCGCGAATACCACCGTTCACTTCCTCAAGTCACAACGAGTGCGGTGATATGTCACACTTGGGTCTTTGTCTCACTCGCGTACAAAGTTCTAGAATGTTCGAGAATGTCCTTCGCGAATACCACCGTTCACTTCCTCAAGTCACGACGAGTGCGGTGATATGTCACACTTGGGTCTTTATTCCACCCACGCACAGGGTTCCAGAAAGTTCTTCCAACTTCCACTTAAACCCACTCACGCACAGGGTTCCAGAAAGCTCCTCAAACTTTCAGTTAAATCCCACTTTGTGGACAGGGTTTCAGAAAGCTCTTTAAAACTTCCAGTTAAATCCACTTCCGACACCAAATTGTCACGGATTTCCCAATCCGAATTTTCTTATTGCCAGAAAAACAATCCGTTAATTAACTACTTCTTTATTAACTATACTCAGTACACTACTGAACACTAATTAGAACTCAACTAAACACTTATTTAATTAATCGCTATCTAAATCACTTTGATATCTCCAACTAAACACTTCAATTCAACACTGTAATACAAGACTTATACAAGACTAACTTAATCGGCTGTTTATTTTTCTTTTATAGACCCAACGAATATTCCAGGTATATTCTAGCATCTCTAGATCTATTTTCTAGCATCTCTCGAACGCTTCTCGTCGTTTCTCTAATTTTCTAGTCCCGTCTCGATCCACGGCTTTTTGTTTGTTTAACAGAAGCGTGTAGGGGCGATCGGGGCAATCTTAGCAATTCGCGGTACCAAAGTCGTTGATTTAGGTGTGAGTGGGGCAAATTCCGTGACAATATTAACAGTATTTGCTAAATGTTAAATGACATATATGATTTTTTAATAAATATAAGATAGTGCTTAATATACCTATTTTATCTATAAATACGTTAGAACTTTCGTAAAACTTTTACTATAGTAAAATGTTTACATGAATTTTTTTCAGGAAAAGTAAAATGATATAAATTAAACATTAATATTTTCATGCATGTTGTAAATATTAATTATAATTTCACATATTTAAGGGATATAAAAATTTGTAGTTAACAGATATAAGACCTCATACAAAAAATCATAGTAGGTACCCTTCCAATTAAAAATATAAAAATAATAATAGTAAGTAATATTCGCAGATAGATATTTAAGCATACCTCCATATAAATTACGTTGATACCGAAAAATAGGACCTACATATTATCCTAATTATGTAAGATCTTGCAAAATATAACAAGGCTACCATTTCGATGTATCTCCCTATATTTAATATAAGTATATTATATTAAAATGTCTATGCATGACTTTCTCATAAAAAACGAATAAGTATTCTTAAATAATATATTATTATTCAATGTTGGTAAATATATTTCAATAGCTAGAAATGTATATTTATTTTAAATTATTTATTATAAGTTAATAAAAAACATGTACCCATTAATTAAATTTAATCACTAGCAGGTATATTATATCAAATGTATAATACATTCGCAGTTATTTAATAATATATAATGTTGTTAGTTAATAAATACCTACACTTGGAATATATATTTTGCTTAAGATATCATTCTGAAAAATTGAGAGAAAAATTATTATAATAATTATTAAAATATAATAAAATAAAAATAATAAAATTATTGATATTTTGTATAAATATTTTTACTGTTTAAATTCTCCTCAAATAATGTAATAACTTTTAAAATGCTTTTGTATGACACATTATTTTGTTATTCTAACACTACATTTTAAGAATTATTTTCACATAGATATAAACAAAAGTGAACAATCTTATATGCAGAACTATATAAATCTCTGCAAAATAATATTTACATCTACAGCTGAATATTAAAAAAATACGTATATTGAAAGACCTAAAAATGGGATGAGATAACATTCCTTATTTGCTAAATTCTATATTATTCAGTTCTTAAATGTCTAAAATTACTTGTACTTGTAAAAAAAAACACTAAGTATTCAAAGGTACCGAAGTAAAAGGAATATATAACGACTGAAAGCGGTCTAACCGCGCACAGGGTGTTCAGTCAAATAAACATAAATTAGGACTCGGAAATGTGAGAGAGTATTTCATGTCTGTTACAGAATACCTTAATGTTTGTTATTACATTATACTTTGTATAAAGCGGACAAAAATAAATTATTGCCACCTCACGTGGGATCATGTATTAATTAATAATGTAAATCTTTGATTGAGCTATATCCTCGTAAATTACTATAGGGCTCTGAGACGATAATACAATATGGTAGCAACACCAAAATCACTATTTCTAATATTATTTAATGGACAACACCAAAAAAGCCAAATTAATGGACAACACGATTTTACTGTAATAAAAACAATTAGGGCGGAATCAGGTGAATAAATAACTGACCATAATAAAATAGCTGAGACGTTCTGTCAACATTACAGCAGTATAGAACAAATTTTGGCGGGCAAAATTACAGGGAATAATAATTTATCATTAACCGTAAAGCGCCTATCAAATTCAATATATCTTTATCAAGCCAATGAAGATGAAATCCGACAGTTAATTAAATCATTAAAGTCAAATAAATATCCCGGATCTGATAACATAAGATCCGAAACTCTAAAATACATATCACAATATATTTCGCAACCGTTAACATATATTATAAATACTTCAATGGAAATTGGTATATTCCCGAATATCTTCAAAAAGGCAATAATTAATACTGTTTACAAAAAAGGTGATAAATCTATAGTCGGAAATTACAGATCTATTTTCGTATTGAATACTCTATCTAAAATTTTTGAGAAAGTATTGAAAACACGCTTAACGAGTTTTTTTAGATAGATATCAAGTGTTATCAGACAAACAGTTCGGTTTTAGAGAGGCCAAGTCTGCGTAAGATGCAATGGCGAATGTTATGACTGACGTATACAAGGCAATGGATGAATGTGCCGCATCGCTGTGCATCTTCGTTGACTTGGCGAAAGCCTTTGATACGGTCAGTCATAGTAAACTATTGAATATATTAGAGAATGTTGGAATCCGTGGAGTTGCACTTAACCTAAGGAAAAGGTACCTCCAAAATAAAACTCAATGTGTCAAAATAGATAATGTTCAAAGTTCTGAACAATTGGTCACTTACGGTGTACCTCAGGGAACTGTGCTGGGGCCCCTTTTATTTAATATCTATTTTAACGATTTTTTTAGTCTAAACATTTCGGGAAAATTAACCAGTTTCGTTGACGACACAGTATTATTTTACAAAGACATTAACTGGCAGCATCTAAAGAATAGAGTTGAAAAAGATTTCGGAATAGCTATTAATTATTTTAATGCCAGATTATTAACTATTAACTTTGACAAAACATTCTTTGTGCCTCTCTGCTCATATCAAAATTCTTTACCACATTATAATGAATTAAACACTAAATTAAATGACAAAAACGTAACCATCTTAAAATAAAATAAAATCAAATATTTGGGCATAATAATTGACAATCATCTTCGATGAAACCACCAGATAGACTATATAGTGAACAAAATAAGATCTTTTATAGGTAAATTTAAGTTATATAAAAACATATTTGAATTAGAATATTTGCGAGTATTATATTACGCCTTAGTGCAAACTCATATAACTTATGGTCTACTCATTTGGGGAGGTGTTCATAACAACTACCTCAAAGCATTAGAAGTAACTCAAAAGTGGTTACTAAAAATAATGTTTGATAAGCCATACACATATGCAACTGAAGCTTTGTTCAAATAATCAAAATTATTTGACATAAGACAACTATTTTTGCAAACTATGGCTACAAGACATTTTAAATATATAAATATTTTGCCTCACATTGAGCATAACCATCACACCAGATTTAGACAAAAAACTACTAGCATTCCAAAAATAGGAAAAAACATTGGTCAAAGATGTTTCACTTACCTGAGTCCTGTAATATACGCTGAAATCCCTGCTGCTATTAAAAATACTTTTTCTGTTAAGATTTTCAAAAAGCGTCTAAGATATTGGATAGCGCAAACACCTAAATAAAATGCACCAGATAATTGACAGGAAAAATATTTACTAATAAAACTTACCTAATTTATATCTCACGGTATTTATTTTGTTTCTGCTCTGTGTATTGAACTGCATGTGTACTTACGGGTCTGTCACATATATGTTTGCATATGTATGTAGCTCTTTTGTTGTATTTAGTGTTAATTGTTAGGTGCGTACATTGTATTTATATTGCATTTGGAGTAAATCGTTATTAAATGTTAATATTACCCACGCAGGTTCGTTTTTGTGGGTTTTAGGTATTATTCGCTATACTGTGCTATTGCTGTTGAGTGGCGAATGAGATCTATTCTCTGTTTATTTTACCCTTTCCATGTATTTTTCTGTAATGTTTTTCTCTTTTTATGTAATTTCTAACATTTCTATATATATTGGTGAAATAAACTATATTATTATTATTAATATAAATAGGTAATGATCACTAATATAATAATTGTCGATAATTCAAAGTCTTGAGTTTAAACAACGCTAGAGTATAATGTACCTACAATACAGCCAATAATATACATGCGAATCGTTGCACCATCTGTTTATGTTTAAAATTAATAAAATCTAATTATTTTTATTGAACTTTTGCTAATTTAATTAACTCCGCGTATACCTTACCATTTTCAAGAACTCATTAGTGGTTAAAATTAAGTGTAATGCCATGTGATGTATATAGGCATTGGAATGTTGTAAATTGTAAAAGATAAAAAAACGATTAATTGGAGTTTTTAAATGGAGAAATGATTATGAGTCTTAGTTTGGAAAGAAGAAAGCAAGCTTTAAATCATTTTATTACTAAATGTTGTTTTTTGAAAGTCTAGCATTATTTTTTTATTGTTATGAATTGCTGAAAGTGATTTTTTTCTTGCAGCTTTTTGATCAAAATGGCACTGTGCACGACTTGATTTTTTTAACACTTCAGCAGTGTGAAACTACCCTCAACTTCTTTTTTTATGGGCGCCATTGACTGGATGCTTTTCATTGATGTTTTTTAAGTGAGAAAGAACATACAATAAATACAATTTGTGCAGGAACCGGAACCGAAACACCAGTCTCAGTATTAAGTCTGTCGTGTTACGTACAGACATATAGATAAATAAATATTGATGTTATTTGTACAATTAAAAATTAAGTGCCTACTAAGAGTACCTATCCTACACTTTATTGTTCATTTAACTGAATGAGATTCTTCTATTTTGGCCTATTTATTGTGCTTCGATTATTATTGCTGCAAAGGTTTTAAGCAACTTAAAGGAGAATCGATACAAAACAATTTTGTAAAATATGATTGTAAAATATGGTGAATGCGCCAATGATAAATATGTTTTAAGTACACGGAAAAAAATTTGTAACAAAAAATTATATAAACTCGGGTCAAGAATTCAGACGTCTTACGTCACGGCTGACGTTACACATTTGTTTTTATTGTCAACGTAATTTTCGATATTTGGTCGCATTAAAAACAATGATTTCTTGCAATTTAGTGCAGTATATAATGCAAACTTTTAGTGTAGTATATAGTTTTATTACTATCAGTTGCAGTTTCTTAAATATTTTGATGAAATTATAATGAATTATTCATTTGTTCGTATGACGTAGGTCGTCTGAATTCTTGTCGCGAGTATACCTAATTGTGATATTTTTCTGTACAAATTGTCACACGAATAGGGACGGCAACATTTTTTTCAAAAATATAGGAATATTTATTACAAAAAGTAATACATTATGTAATAAATATTTTGATTTTCTCTAAGCAATATCTATAGAAAAATGTAACTAATTTTATTAAAATATAACAAAAACTGTTATATAAAAAAGTCAATATATAATATTCCTCAAACAATAACTTTTAAAAAATATTACAAATTTTAGTATAATTCGCAAGAAGAATTAATAATAATTGTTGTACCGGATGTTACAGTTCATAGTGGAAATTAAACAAAATTTTTAAAAAAAATCCTGAAAAATTATATTATTTTTTGTTACAATTTAAAGTAACTTAATTATAATCTTAGCAGCAAAATTTTATAATAATTGCTGAAAAATTATATCATTTTTTATTACAAGTTAAAGTAAATTAATTATAATCCAGGCATTATGAGAAATGAGCATTGACAATGAAAGTAACATTTGTTTCAGGAATATCTACATCATCTTACTATCATTTAAATATATACAGGGTGATTCAGGAAGAAGTGGCCATACCACTAGATACCACGCGATAGTATTAACAATTTTAAACAATTTTTTCCGTATAAACATGTGCTCTAAAAGTCTAAAATGCTACGTTTTTGAAAAACAGAGTGTTAAAAGTAAAATTTTGGAAACGTTTTTAATTTATATTTTTAAAAAGTTTTAAGAAGAAAGTGATGAAAATTTGCATACAGCCATAACATTTTGCACTCTTTAAGATGATTATAAAACCATAATTGTCAACATTGAGGTAGGTTAAATAAAGGTTGTACTTCATTCGAAATGTTTGTGTCAATTATATGTCAATTTGTTGTCAAGTTTTTTACAGAAAAAGTCACTCCTGTTGAAGTTGTAAATAAGACTGGGTGCCCAATCATATCAGATTCATTTTAATTATATAAGATAAAATTTTCATTACAATAATTTATTCATTTCAGTAAACATCACACAGAGCAAGTTGTTCATTGAGGGTGAGTCACCTGTAAAATTATACCAAACTTTTTTCCATTTAAAAAGAGTGATAATATCCTGCGCAGAATTTAATTTAAAATAATTTTTTACTCTTGTTAAATTTTAAAAAACTGTAAAGTTTTCAAGAAAAAATGCATTAATTAAAACAAGATTTTAATAGTGTTTATTAGAAGAAATCAGAAAGTCAGTAGTAGGTTTTGTCTTTAAAATTAGACAGTTAGTAATAAAACTATTTTATTTCTGCTACTGTTTGTCGTTGAAAATGGATACAAAATTTACATTTACTCGAATAAGTTGACATGTACTTGTGCTAGGGGATGAAGGAAACTGTAGAAATCTAGAAGAATAGAAGAGAATAAGCAGAAAGAGTTATTGCCCACAGAGAAAGATTTTGTAATGTTGAAAGACGGGCTCGAGAGACAGGAAAGTTTTTCAATAATATTAGAAAATGTATTATCAAAAACTTCTGTACACCGAATTCTTAAACGTAATCTACTAAATCTATATCACATTCAAAAAGTGTAGGAGCTATTGCCTCAAGATTTAAACCAGAGCTGAAGCCTTTCAAAATGGTAAAAAGTGAAAAAAAATAATAGTAAGATGAAACCCATTGGAAAAGGGAGATAATACAACAAAAAAGAAAGGAAAAATAATTTACGGGCGATCTGAGGTCGGGAAGTGGAAGGGGATGAGTTTTTAAGGGTAAGAAACGGTTTATCTTGATTTCCGGCAAAACTACAAGTCCTATGGAAAAAACTTAAATAGCAAAGTTGTAGGTAATAAAAAGATCTACAATTTTTATATTTACACTTTTTTCACATAACCTCAAAATTTATGTGAAAAATTCAAATAACCAAGTTTTTGGTTTTTTATTTTTATATTTTACAAAATATTTTTTTTTCACAATATTTGGCGAAAATTTACTTTTTTATGTCTCAAACACACTGTAATTTGTTTGATTTAAAATATTTATTTTTTCACCTTATTTTGACTTAATATCGAAAAAGCACCCTAATTTTCAATCGAAAATTCTCACGTCAAAATATCTGCTTTTTTAAAGAAATGATGCGACAAACTCGAATCCGAATTTTTTTTTTAATCATTGTGTACAATTTTTGAGCTATTTATTAAAATTTATACTTTAATTACTTGAAAAACGTAAGATTCCATATTGCATTGATAAAAAAAATTGCAAGTCGAAATATACTACTATAATTAACAACTAAATAAGTTTATAAAGTTAATATTTAATAAAACATCTGCAATATTTTTTCGTTTCTTTGCATTTTCTGAGCACATTTACCATAGTAATGTATATTTTTTACGCCATCAGAAAGTAGAGATTTCAACGACCAAAATGCCCACCTACTTTTTTAAAAAAGCAGATATTTTGACGTGAGAATTTTCGATTGAAAATTAGGGTGCTTTTTCGATATTAAGTCAAAATAAGGTAAAAAAATAAATATTTTAAATCAAAAAAATTACAGTGTATTTGTGACATAAAAAGGTATGTTTTCAACAAATTTTGTGAAAAAAAAATTTTTTTGTAAAAGATAAAAATAAACAAAAAACTTGGTAATTTGAATTTTTCACACAAATTTTGAGGTTATGCGAAAAAATATAAACACAAAAGTTGTAGATCCTTTTATTACCTACAACTTTGCTATTTAACTTTTTTCCAAAGGACTTGTAGTTTTGCCAGAAATCGAGGTAAACCGTTTTTTTCCTTAAAAACTCACCCCCTTCCACTTCCCGACCTCAGATCGCCCGTAAATTATTTTTCCTTTCATTTTTGTTGTATTCTCTTCCTTTCCCAATAGGTTTCATCCTACTATTATTTTTTTTGGTTTCAAAAATTATCGACCCTGGTCTAATTTGGATCGACGGGTGATCTTTTGCGAATTTATCTTACATCAAGATATTAATTCTCACAAGAATTTTTTTTTACTAATGAGGCTTGTTTCACTCGTAGAGGACAAATGTTTGCAACTGTCATGAATATTCCGATGTAAATCTCTTAATAACTCCTAGATGCCTTCAACGCGATTTTAAGATAAAGTATGGGTTACCAAATCGATTAAATGGCTAAAGTTGTTTGGAGTTTCTGCAAAATACTTTATATTTATCGAATATTTAGCGTTGCAATTTATACTAGAATTTTGCATTGATTTTGAATTATGCACCGCATCGTTTTAGAGCTACTGTCAGAGATTTTTTAAATTTTAAGTTTCCAAATAAATTGTTAGGACGAGAAAATAATTATTGTCCTCGAAATTAGCCAGGATTGCCAGATCTCTTGTTTTAATTAATTAATTTTTTCTTGAAAACCTTCAAGTTTTTTTTTTTTAATTTAACAATAATAGCAAAAAAGTGTTTTATATTAAAGTTTGGGCGAGATATTATCATTATTCTTAAATTCAGTCACTGAAAAAAAAAAGTTTGGTATAATTTTAGGAGTGACTCAACCTTAATGAACAATTTTCTTGAAGTTTCAATTTACTTGAACTCACAGTCAAACAAGACCAATAATAAACCTAAATCATGTACCAAATTTGGCTGGTTATTCCAAGTTAAAGTAATGCAGAGATATTAATTGTTTTCGAAATATTTGGCCCCACTTTGAAGACCTGTAACCCCTCTGGGTGCAACTTTGTATGTGGAGGTATGTTTGGTTAAATTGCAAAATTTTGGGACCCCCTACATGCATCTGTTCTGTGTCGGTTCTTATGCGGAACACCATGTATATAGATACGGAAACTGATTTATTATAAATTACATGCCATGCCGTCTACTGACAAATTCAAATATTATAAATTCAATTAAACGTTAATGTGTTATTTATGCAACAAGTACAAAAAGTAAGTGTTTATTGCATGGGACGTGAAATTGTCCAACGAGGCCGTTAGGCCGAGTAGGACAACACGTCAAGTGCAATAAGCACTTTTATACGAGTACGAGTTGCGTACAATATTTTTTCTACGTTCATGCAAAAACCAAATTTTTTTTATTTAGATGACATAAGTCTAGGAAAATATGACGTCGATTTGAACGTTTATGTTTGTCATTATGACAAAACGCTGTAGTAGAATGACAGATGAATGCAATAAACATTTGATTGCACTAGTGCAATAAAGAACCACTTTTTTCACTAAGTATAGTTCAATAAAGTTTTGTTTTTTGCATGAACGTAGAAAAAATAATTTTTCTACAAGCGTCAGTAAAAGTATAATTTTTAATGCATACTGTCAGTGTTTAAAATGCCATTTAAAGGCACTGGTGTTAATTTACTTAATAATAATAATACATTTATTTTTCTTTTAGAGATACAGAGTAAACGAATATAATTAGTTCTATTGTTATAGAAAGAGATAGGAAAACCACTAGGCTGTGCTCAAGCAGATAGAGCAAGCTCCATCTCTCGGTATAATGCACTTACCTAGTATATCAAATATATTTTACGATAAAGTTTAGTCTAATATAGGTATCTATTTACTAACAAATAATACAAAAGTAGTAGTCGACAAAAGAGAAAAAAAAAACAAAAATTGGCAGCAATTTATGAAATCTTAAATCTAGCAAAATATTGTTGGTCACTGATTACTAAATAAATATTTTGAAACTTTGGTTTTAAAATTTCTTAAAGACATTGTTTTAAAGTCATCTGGCAGCGCATTGTAAAGTTTTGAAACATTGTAGGTAAAAGATCGTTCGTAGAAACTAGTTTTATATAAAGGTGGTGGTTATTATTATTCTGATACGAGGGAGTTTTTGTACAAATTATTTGATGATATAGGTACAAAAGTTTGCAATCTCAGACGATTATTCATATTTAACCATTTCAGATCTTGTAATTTATGAGAAATGTGATCTCTACTTCGAACGCCAAATATGTATCTTAAACATGAATTCTGACACATCTGTATTCTTCTTTTAGTTAAAACATCAATACATGGATAATAAACAGGGGCACAGTATAAAAAGTTTGATAAGATAAGGGTTTCGCAAAGTAACGTTTTTATTTTTATGGACAAACAATTTCTATGTGGATAAAGCAGCTTCAAAGCCATATATATGATCTTTGTATGTATTTACTAACTTGTGAATAAAATCTGAATGTATTGTCAAAACTCAGACCCAAGTTAGAAGTACTTTGCACTATAGGAACAGAACTATCATTAATCACAACTCTGGAATTTTCGGAGATTTCAGTTACAGCTAATTTATTACCAAACAGAATTAATTTTTGACTTGGATGGATTCAGAAATAGGGAATGTGCTTGTGATTTTTGATCCGAATTAATTTTATTTAATGCCTCATCATAGTTAGTTTTATCAAAAGATAGATGCAGTTGGGTATCATCAGCATACATGTGTGGACTACAGTATTTCAAATTTTTGCAGAGATTACTGGTATATACACAAAATAATAGAGGTCCCAGAATAGAACCTTGAAGAACGTCATTTTAAGCGATATTAAACTAAATGACTGATACTAAATGTAAATGACATAATTTACTTTTAACACTGGTGGCCACATAGAAAACAATTAAAAAAATATAAATAAATGAAATATTTATTTACTTAATAAAATTTACAGTTAGCTCGGTTTCACACAGGGCGATATTGTCGGTGTCGGTAGTGGTGTCGAATTGAGATGTTCACACAGTCTCCGATCCGTTAGAATTATCGGTGGCTGTATTTCTAATTTCGAACCCAGTACCAACACCAATACCGATAACATCGTCCTGTGTGAAATCGCGTTTAGAGAAACTACAATTCGAATAAGTAATTCCTTGACCAATCTCATTAGTAGCTGTAATTATTTCTCTGAAACTTGTACCAGGGTAGGAAGCAATGTTATCAGACGAAGTTTTGGATAAAATTTGGGTCGCGATGCTCTTCTTGTTTTGTAACGAGTCTTCTACATAGTCCTCCGCTAGGATGGAATGAACTTCCATCCAACTTGTCCCTTAATTGAAGTAAGATTAACACCAGTGTCTACCAACAAAGAAGCCGAATATCGTCGAATGCCAGTCTAAAGGTGAGAATCAGGCAAATTCAGAAAATCAGTCATATTACCAAATATGTTGATTCCAACTGGAGTTGTGGCACATATACAGGCATATGATTGAACATTCAGGTTATCGTAACCGATATCAGTTAAGTTAGGATAACTGGGTGGACATTATTGAGCTCTTAACCGAAATGGAAAGATCGCTATGATCGAACAATCAGTTATCCGTGCCTGTTATTATGGCCAGATAAACCTCTCATGGCAGTTAATTTTTTACCATACGTCATCTGCTATCACTCAGATGTCAAAAATTGTCAACTAACGCAATTGAAATTTAAAACATAGGTACTTAAAAATTGGTAAAAATGGCAAGAAGACACGCCCGAAAGGCAATATTAAGAAATGTTAAATTTAATTAAATGTAATAAAATATTGTTAGGAGGCAAAGTAAATCCCTACGCATGTTAATATAGGCACTTTGGAAAAATTTTGATGTACCTACCTACATATAAATTCTTTAATGTATGGACCGGAAATAAATCCCCAGCAGTGGTGGTATTTTAAATATTTCATATTAACTTATCGAGACAATTATTTAAATTATTTTAACTTCATGAAGAGTGGAAGCAGAATATAAAAAGGAAGAGCAGAAAACTTGTAAAAACTGGATACCAGTATTAAATATGTATACTCTGTTTATGTAGGTAAGGTTATGTAGGTAGATATAATTTATTACGCCTTGGTGGAGTCAGTGTTGCAATATGGTATAATTGGATAGAATGCAGCCCATCAGAATTACTGTAATCCATTAGAAATCATTGGCAAAAACAAATACCTAATAAAAATAATATTTAAAGAAGATAAAATATTTTATTTATATCTACTTCCTTATAGAATCTAAATGACTACCAATAATAAAAAACTAGGTAACTGTTTTCATACCTATCATATTGTTACCTATTGTATTAATAAATTAATTATTAATAATGTTAGTTAATAAAATATATGTCTTTTTGTTTGTTAATATTCATTTAGGTATCGCTTAAAAGTTTACTTTTCTGTGATATCGCTATCATATTCAGAATAGCAATCTTAATTGTACAAAATTGTAATCTGACGTAGAACAAACTTTAGTTTTTTTAGGTTGTATTTACTGTCAAACTAGTAATACCATATTTCACTTATTATGTAAAACTATGATATGGCAATAAATTGTACTGAATTCTGCTATAGACAAATAATAATAAAATTATACATATATGTCAAATGTCATACGTCAATTAACAGCTATAAAAGTTAAATTTCTGACCAATAAAAAGCTCCGGTTACACTTAATGGCATGTTATTCCAAGCAGTTTCATAACTGGGTCACGTGATCATTATTAAGTTAAGTAACTGGGAGAAATAAACTTGACAGAAGTGTCAATCATACGAATTTCTGGTTAACCTACCAGTTACCTTTAACAGGCCTGTTAGTGTTAACTGGATGTGATCAATCATAGGTCCGTTAGTCTTAATATATTTTATGAAAATTCTTGAATGATTCGCGGTGACAAACTCCAAATAAACCGAAAATTACAGTAAGCATGCATGAGATATATTTCATCCTCTGCTTCTGCGAGAAATTTGTCGATTTGTTCCCTGGCCAATACTTTCGACTGTTTCGGTCGATATCCTTCTCCGTTTTGTTTAAAAAAAATCAAAAAGCTTATAATATTTGCTTATGTCCTGACTATTGGTGAGTTTATAAAAAACTCTTAACCCTAACTTAGTCCTAACATAGTCTTTATCTTTACCCTAGGAAGTTAAATGTACATATTTCCATGTGTACGTTTATAAAAGTCGTAACTTAATCTTAGTCCTAAGGAGGTATTAAGACCTGACCTTGAAAGTTCCTATCTTTTAATTCTTAGGACAAAGACTAAGACCAAGTGCTCCATTTCCTTCTACATACCTTCTACGGCGTCAGCGATTGGCCGGGGCTTGTAGAAACAAAATAAAAATTAAATTACGACTAAATATTTATAAACAGTGTCAAAATCTTAAGGATTAAGATTAAAGTTAAGGTTAAGTTAGAACAAAGTTAGGATTAAGATTTTTTTATAAACTCATCATTAGTTGATCATCGCCTTCAACATGGAGTAATTTGGTTGGCCAAAGCGTTGACAATTTCCATATTTAGGACTTTTCTTCAAAGTATGCCAAAACCAAATTTTCGCTTAACTTGTCATCTAACATCTTTCAGACCCGCACCATCTCAAAAAACGATTGTACAAGAACTCGTACTGTTATTTTGAGTTACTAGACAATAACTCGAAAGTAGCTTTGTTAGCAGCTTCTCTTGTTCACTTTTCATGTCACGAGATTTGAAGTTACTTATCAACAACCCATCGATATTTCATTACCTTAGCAACAATAAAATTAATGGACAAAATAATACTTTACAAATTTAATAACGTAAGAAATGCGTTCATTTGTACTTTTAATAGTGTTTGTAGGAAAATGGTGTATGATACATGTGCGAAAAATTATTTTATTTTCCCTTTCCCAATTTTCTCCAAAATTCTCACAAAATAATATCAATTTTAACACTTATATAAAAAATAACTAGATATTGTTGTTTACTGTATTAAATTAATCATCAATAATACTTTCACAAGAATTAAATTTAATAAATATGTCGAAGTGGTAGCTAATTATTAATGTTATAGTAGAATATTAACAGATATCTGTTCATTTACATAAGCTGCAAACTAAATATGTTATACCTAGAAATACATAAAAAATTATGCCAAAAGTATCTAAGGAGGTTTAGAATTTTAAATTGATTTTTTTTATCTACAATTGCTTTATAAGAGCCTTATTACAACATTTATTTGGCACTGTTTCAGTTGAATAATGAAAACCATTACACCAGTAATGTGACATATTACTCCACTAGTAAAATATTAAAAAAAGAGATGACTGATTAATAGCTGGAGATGAATGCAGCTGGTCTGTATTTGTATTAACAATGCTTAAATTTTCTTTGTAAGCACTTGAAGCAGCTTGAATGATGGCAATCTCTCCTCGAAGAAATTTTGTGGTGACTTTTTTTTCTTTTCAAGAGACGTATCAATATAGCCTTCACACACGGTGTTGGACTTTCAACCACCATGCCGATTTATAGTTAAAAGGTCTGCTCTTGTGTTGGCTAGAAGTGAAGTAGATGATCGTCAAAAACAGTGCCCTGTATATTGTTGAGGCTGTGATAAATTGAGAAAAAAAGTAATCTTCTTTGGCATTAAGTACACTAAAAGTATTTATACCAACAGGAAGTTTCATGCATTTACTACCACTGTATCCAACAAAAAAATTTCCATGATCGGCAGACTAGGACGCACGGCGAGGTATTTTCGTATTACTTGGACCATATTCACATTTTCAATTCCTCCGGCAGTGATACAGAATTCTCGGGAAACTTTGGTTTTGGTATCCGGTATGAAGGTATCAGTGGCTGCTCGTGATATTTTCAGTAGAGGAGCTTGAAGTGAAGTGAAGTCAGAAAATCAATTTGAACTATTATAGTATCCAAAATCACAAAAAAAAAATTGTTTATAATGAATGTCAGTTCTTTTAAAATTATATGAAGTTTTTCTTTTCTTTGATGGCGGGTCATCGTTAATATTTTCTACAATGTCTTCTAACAAAATACTATACAAAGTGTTGAAATGAATCTCATTATTGCGAAAGTCTCTCAATTTTGATAAAAGTGCATTAATTCCCTTTTTAGAATATGTTACGTCTGTTAAATTATTTTGCAAAATTTGGAATACAACATCGGTTTGTTCAAAAATCATTTTAAAGGTTTTCAGAAAAAAAATAAAGTTTTTATCCAACAACAATTGTTTTAATCTATAAGCGGATCCCAGACTTGAAACTGGTCATTAAAAAAATCGTCACTATCCGAGATGAAATCAAAAACTTCAATAAGTTTTTTTCTATAAGTTTCAACAGTAAAAACAACTCTAGGAGAAAAATTCCAAAGAGTGAGAGCATTGCTTGGAATTCTGTTTTGCATTATTCTATTTAATACTTCAGATCTTTTAGTAGATTTGGAAAAAAATTACGAAAATCCGGAGAGAATTGAAAAAAAATTCTCACTTTAATTCCGTTGCAAGCTTTACTCAACACTAAATTTAATTTATGTGCGTAGCAGTGATCAAAATAAGCTTGAGGAGCAACGTCTTTTATTTTTCTTTGAAGTCAACATAACTGCGGCACCATCAGGTTTGACTGATTAATTTATTTTTTAAGTCAAATTTGCCAAATTCTTTAATTAATAATGTAAACAAACAGTCCGCGTCTCTTCTAATGTTACGTCATAAAATCCAACAAATTTGTCAACAATTTCTCCATGTATTACACATCTAAAAATTATTGATAGCTGAGTTGAGGTAATATCTGTGGTTTCATCTACTTGCCAGGAAACAAGTCACAATTGTTTAATTCTTCATAAATTTTACCTTTGACAAAGAAAATAATATCCTCAATTAGATCATTTTGAATAGTTTTAGAGATTCCTGAAAAAACAGTGGCATTATCTATCTAAGAAATTTTGCAAATTAGAATCGTATATTTTTAATAAATTTATTAATTCTTTAATCATCATGACCGCGAAAACAAATTTCTTGAGACGATAAAAATATTACTACTAAAAATAATACTACTACTTACTAAATCTATGTAAAATATCTCTATTTTCACGGACCTTCTCACTATAATTTTGTATTTCTATCTTGTGAGCAGAATCTAAAGCATTTACAATAATATACGTTTACCCAGCATTTCAAATTTAATACGCGATGAAATGTTCCTGAGATTTTTCTCGCCTTTCGAGAACTCGCGTTATATATTGAAAATTATTAAAACCCGCCCTGCCCCACACTGATAAATTATCATTAGTAAGTAAATAACAAACACTGCCAGCAGTATAATTTATTTCTAATAGGTGAACCAGTCGTTTTTTTTACAATTATTATGGTTAAATCCACTATTTTGTTTTTCACTACAACTAAAGACGGCAAAGAAGGTGTTGATTTAGATTTTTGTTTAATTATCAACTTTTAACTGAGTAACTGAGAGTATGAAATCCTTTTAAAAGCAAATAATCTACAATGTCTATACAACTAGAGAAGCTGTTGACGTTATTGCCGCTTTGAGCACTCATTTTTTAAATAAAATTTTAAATACGTACCAGTAAAATATAAAAGATTGTTTGTCAAACACAAATTCTTAAAAAATCACTTAAATTACACAAACATACCCGTTAATCACAGAAACCCACGAAATTACAGATCATAGATTACAAATGACAAATGGTCAATGTTTTTATTTTGTTCGAATTGCTCTATTTCCGATTACTGCCGAGAGTGCCGAGACTTCACGATGGGCGATCGCGTGGTGGTAGAAGAAGGATGGCTATATTAAAAAACTTATACGTTAAAAAGAGATAGTTGATGGCAACTAGTTGCCTGTGCTGAGAATTATTAGCGGGTGTAATGACGTTATCCCTAACGTTCAAGGTCGCGCATTATTAGATACATATATGAATGCGCTGGAGGCTTACCGCGCTTAGCTTGCTGCCAGCAGTTCCGTTGGCATGTACTACGTGTTCACTCGAGATCTCAATTAATAATTAGTTGCATGTAAAAATGGATTTATAACAAAATAAATATAAAGGTATGATATAGGTAGGCACTTATGTAATGTAAAATAAAAATATATAAAATACATTATCTTAGCAATATTACAAACACCGCAGAGGAGGCTTAGCCTCCCCTGCCTCCTCTAATAAGCCGCCACTGGAAGATATGAAAAATGGCTTCTTCATATTTTACGTTTTCTAACAGCAAATTAGTTAACTCGTCTACTCTGCATGCACCAATAATTATGCATTTATGAATTTCAAATACGAAACATTTTCTTGTTCTTACCTTTGTTAGCAAGAATTTTATGTCATCGGTATCTTGTAAAAATGTTGATATATCCTCTTTCGTTAATATTATTGACTTTTTGGTTTGTATCCCACTGATTGCTTTTTCAGAAAAGCAATTGAATTGTTGAATTTGCTGATGTCAACATTTTGCCGCATACAGATTATAGACCGCAGCATATAATAGAATGCCCAGAGACTAGATGATTTGTACTTCTTGGATAATTCTTCAAAAAATGCTAATAATATATTTTCTCTGGTTAATATTTTATATTCTTAGATGCACACCAATCAGTGAATCGTTTATAAAATTGTTCGTACTTGATTCTCGATTTATCTGGTAAAACTGAAGCTAGTAGCTTTTTCAATTTCAAGACGCAAATTTTCTGTTTCTGAATTACTCATTATTTCAATCAACACCATTATTTTTACAAGAAAATATAAAAACGGAAACTCAATTTTGTTTATATTATAACAAATTTGACAGAGTACCTAAACAATGCCTTTGCTTCTTTATTTTGAATCAAAACTTACAAACGATCTGATTTTGGATTTTTCTCAATTTGAGATAGTTGTAGACAAAATTGTTTACAGTTCTAGATAAAATTTTATATAGTACACGTGGAATAACGGCATTTTTTGTTACATTCGTGAAATTAAATGTCTCACTCACGTATAATAATGCCTATATCCCACTTGTACTATAAATAACTCTTATCAGTGTTGGCAACCCTACATATCGAAAATTAGGCCATTGGCTTATTCAACAAAATTAGCTCAATTTTAAGCAAAGAATATACCTCTGGATTTTCTGCACGCAGTTAGAAAACACTGTACAAAAATAAAAAATCCTAATGGAATGTCAACATTTAAAAATGGGCAAGTTTTTAATACAGAGATGACTCGTACATTCGTATTTGTAGGTTATTAAATTATTACTAGGTTAAAAAGCCAACGTTACGTTTGAAAAATACATATTAATTCTGAAACTTTTTAACAAAGGAACAATTCAAATTATAAATGTGATACCACCTACAGCAAATGTATAAATAGAAATAATAGCAAAGACTAGGAATAGGAATTATGAAACTCACTGACTGATAAAAATGAAACACCCACAGTTTAGAATGTGTAATCTGAATTCCATTGTTATTTCATAATCTAGTCCACTAAAAAGCTTTTATTATGTTTACCACGAAAATTATAATCTATTTTAATTATATTCCAATTTGAAATGACAATAAATTCCAATGGAGTGATAATACGTCTAAAATCCATTAGGAGGAGTGTTCTTAATTTCGATATCGAAACAAGAAACATATAAATACGAGAAGTTGTTCTACATGTAGAAAACCCGGCTGATAATCTCTTAACTAGATGTTTGTACAAGGAATACACCTCACATAATATAACGAACAACTCTTACGTGATAATTATAATTTGATGCAGAATAATTAATTACACAATTAATGGCAATAAATGACATAATAAATTTATATGCATTTACAAGATTCTGAGGAGCTAAACGGTTGTTCGCTTCCCACATTAACCTTTCTTGACGTGTCCATCTAAATTTATGAAACCAGGAAGACATATGAACGGCATATTTATTTTTGTTAAATGTTGTTAATAATAACTGTCCTTGTATCTTAAGAGGTATTCAAGAACTCATGTAAAAATAATTTATTTATACAAATTTGCACTGCAAAATTAAAGTAATAAACTAATAACAAACTTTTCTCTAAATACTTTTGAACGCAATCTATTAAAAGAAAAAATAACGTACGGAAAAAATTTGTAATTTCACATAACTGTCAATTTATAACCCTACAGTATGCGCCAAAAGTATGGAATAAATTCAATAAAAACGAAACAATTATTTTTTGGGAAAAATCCTCGAACAGGTCGATTTTTAATTTAAAAAATACATATTTTAGCGTAAAATGTGATTTTCAAATGTCATTTGTTTTCGAGTAATGACGTCATCGATTTTTTTTAAATGGCAACACCATATTTTTTCCTTGATTCTGAAAGATGGTTTAATTCTCTATCAGACAGTACTAAAATTTTGCCCTCTTATATAGGAAAGTTTTCGAGTAAATGACGATTGAATGTTAGAAAACGTAAATCAATTAAAATAAAGCAATAACGTTATCAAGTTTAGTTTTTCGAATTCCATAGTTCTTTTATGGATCAGTAGGTGAAAATCTTTGCAAAGTGTCATTGTCACACCGACTTTCTATTGTAAGCGACAGAAATTATTATTCAATTTAAAGTATTATGGCACATTTAACTGTTACTCAAAGAATTGAAATTTTAATTCTTATCGGATGCGGGAATATGACTAGAACTCAGCAGGAAGTTTGTGATTTCTTTAATGAAAAATATCCAGATCGCCCTATCAGCCAATCAACAGTCAGTAAGGTAGAGTCTAAATTTAGAGAAACTGGCAATGTTGTAAATATTCCAAAACCTGGACGTGCTTGGACGTTAATGAAAATCAGAAACAGAACATTTTGATAAGTATGGTGGATAATCCTCATAATTCTTCACGACTGGTTGCATTAAACAATGACACTAGTCAGAGCACAGTGCTACGTATCTTGAAGAAGGAAAAATATCATCCCTACAAAATTCAACTTGTGCAGGAACACAACGAAGATGATCCCGATCGCCGCTTACACTTTTGCGAAATTCTAATGGATTTATGTCAAGGAAATAGAAATTTACACCGGCAAATACTTTTTTCAGATGAGGCCACATTTTGTCTGAATGGTACAGTAAACCGTCAAACTTGCAGATATTGGAGTCGGGAAAATCCTCATTGGATGGCAGAGGCACATACCCAACACCCTCAGAAATTAAATGTGTGGGCTTGAATAGTTGACGACAGAATAGTAGGGCCTTTCTTCTTTGAAGGAACCCTTACAGGACAAAGATATTTAGAGTTTCTAGAAAATGGCCTTATTGCAGCCCTTGCAGTAATTTTTCCTAACGATAATGACCCTGACATTCCTGACGATACCATGTGGTTTCAGCAAGACTGTGCACCTCCGCACTATGCGCACCCTGTACGAGATTTTTTGGACAACTGTTTTCCTGGGAGGTGGATCGGCAGACGCGGACCGATAGAATGGCCTGCAAGATCGCCAGATCTTACACCTCTTGACTATTTTTTATGGGGACACTTGAAGTCAAAAGTGTACATTAATAAACCACGTAATTTAGAAGAACTTCAAAATCGCATTCGGGACGAAATACGCAGAGTTACCCCAGAAATCATTCATAATGTGTAAGAAGAATTCCTTCACAGACTTGCGCATTGTCAAGAAGTTGGTGGATGGCAATTCGAACATTTAATTTAAGTATAAAATTTAATCAATTGTATTTTATTTTACATACCTCAGAATTGTTACTTTTTTATGGATAAAATTTACGTTTTCTAACATTCAATCGTCATTTACTCGAAAACTTTCCTATGTAAGAGAGCAAAATTTTAGTACTGTCTGATAGAGAATTAAACGATCTTTCAGAATCAATGAAAAAACATATGGTGTTGCCATTTAAAAAAAAATCGATGACGTCATTACTCGAAAACAAATGACATTTGAAAATCGCATTTTAGGCTAAAATATGTATTTTTTAAATTAAAAATCGACCTGTTGGAGGATTTTTCCCAAAAAATTGTTTCGGTTTTATTGAATTTATTCCATACTTTTGGCGCATACTGTATAATTGGTATTGATTTCTACATTGTAATTTTTAGATTGGAATTGTAAAATATATGTAACTTTACTGAGAAGATAATTTAAATCTTCTTATATTTTACATAGAGAAACCTTTATCAATAGCTAACATTATTTTACATAAATCAGTGAGTAAAAATATAAATAATAAACAATGTACACATGTTACAAAATGTATATAGTTACCAAGGATTTCATTGATCAGTTCAAATATTCCCATTTTATTTAATCTGAATAGTGTAACAGAAGCCATTTTAAAAATGTATTAATATTATTTTTGTAGTTAGATGAAGTTGAAAAGAGGGAAAATTTGACGAAAAAAAGGTGCTAGGGTAAAAAAATTCTACTGGTTAAAATACACAAAAATACAGGCTTAAGTGAGTTAATTAATATAATATGCAGGATGTTTCTTACCAACAAATTATTACTCGTAGATATGCAGTAGATTTTATTATTAGAAGCAATAATAAATACACTATGCGAGTTACGTTTTTCCTAAAATTTTCTAATTTTATTACTTAAAAATACATACATATGGTTGATTGTTGTTTTTGAATGTATAACGTAAACTAAAAATGCACAATAAATGTTAAAAAGAGCTCAATAAAACATGAACATTTCCACCCATTTTTATTAGTGTGGTTACCTAATTGCAGTTTGCTTTGAAAGGCTTCATGCCATGTTGAAATTTGTTTTAAAATTCTAAGACAAAAAGAAACAGCAATTTTGCAATAAATGCTTAGTACTTTTTTTGGCTAATTTAATGATATGAATATTGTTTTTTAGTAGCACATAGATCTTCACAAGCTCCTATAACTGCTATTATCCATCTTTTCATACTTCTGATGTCAATTGCACCTTGAAGCAAATTCTTCCATATTTCAATAAGAGCAGCTTAGCGATAATTGTGTCACACCTATGCACATGCAAAAAAATTGCATCTTGTAAACCGAGCCTCAAATCAAAATCTTATAAGAGCGAATAAAACAGAATAAAAACACCTTTTATCTAAAAAAATATTCTAAAACCATATGCGTAGGTACTAAATAGAAATTTGGTGTCCGTGGGTACTACAACCTTCTTATTCTCCGTCCATGTTTTGATATTTTAGATCAAAATTACAGAAAAAGTGTATCGACTTAAGATAAAAATGTGTCCCAAATTTCGAACAAATATCTCTCAAATCACCGGAGCTATCAATAAAAAATCATTTAAATTTAATCATTTAATGAAACAGGTGGACTTTGATGGCTAGAAGATCCAGAGAAAGCAGATGGAAGGAACAACGAAGCAGCTGCGGACAACGTTGTTTCTGGGTTTTTGCCCTTCATCAGCGCAGTGCAGCTTAAAAACAAGATGGAACAAGAAGGAAGGGCAAAGGACCCGAGCACAAGAGAATGACAAGTAGAAAACCTATCTCTATTTACGGCTTCATCTCACACAGCCTCGGTATTGAGGCAAAGAGCAACAATCGCCGCCGAAAAGAGTCCAGCAACTACTGTCAGGGTCTCAGCCAGGACAAATACAAGAAAGAAAGGAGTTTAGTGAATCATAATCTTAAAAGAAACAGGTGGATTTTGATGGTTATAGGATCCAGAGAAAATAGATGGAAGGAACAACAAAGCAACTGCGCACAACGTTGTTTCTGGGTTTTTGCCCTTCATCAGCGCAGTGCAGCTTAAAGCCAGAAAGTTATTTTAACGTTAGTTGTCCGCAGTTGCTTCGTTGTTCCTTCCATCTATTTTCTCTGGATCCTCTAATCATCAAAATCCACCTGTATCTTTTAAGATTATGATCCACTAAGCTCCTTTCTTCTTTAATCATTTAATGTCAACGCCCTGTATTTTGAAAATGGCCTTCAAAAATGAAAAGTGGCATAAGAAACCTCCCATTATTTTTGGTTCAAAGGCTATGTGGTTAACGGCTTGACCTATTAATTTGCAACACCATGTATAATAAAAACAAACACTCCAGTTACCTCATATTTATTCTATTTATGAAAGTGTTTTATGTTTAGATTATAAAACTATGTCAGGTCCATATATATTTTTTGTGTATCTACTATTTTTTAGCCCTGAAGAAGATTTAAAACCAAATCGAAACGTTGATATAAGCGAAAATACAGGATGATTCAGAACTTATCTAAAAAAAATATTTTTTAATGTTCATAATTTTGTAAAAATAAAATCAAAAAGAACAGTTCTAAAATTATTTAAAATTACACTTCCGCACGGCACTGGAAACTGGTCCACTGTAAAACCTGATAAGGCGTATAATCGGCGACCGGACAAAAAATTTAAAGAAATTCCCAAACTAAAGAAATAACTTACATTTTAGAACATCTATTTTAATGCAGCAAATTCAACTGCTTTTGTCGCTATTGTTAATATTTTTTTTACGATATTGATTTTTATGAAGCATCTATTCCCATTTTTTTAAGATAAGTTCTGAATCACCCTGTATAGACCTTATTTAACTAATTTTGTTGCCGTTATATCTTATAAACACACCCTACTTACCGGCATATTTCGTTAAAGATAAAAAATAAAGAAACCAATACTTTATCCTGGCATAACAAATAATAAATGTAGCGGCACTCTTCAAAAATCGCTATTAAGAAATATTTATTTTTGTTGCGTCTAGACGAACCCGAGTGAAAAATCTTTGCGATTTTTATAATTCAACTGAAGTGGTTCCAAAACAAAGCAATTAATTCTCGAGAAATATTCGTAATAGTGAGAAACCTATAAATATTTCGTTTGTCTTATTGGGACGTCTTTAGCGCTGCGAATGAAAAATGAATTAAAGAACACATCGCGAAAGATGTAAATAACACATATTTTAGTTGGAGTCATTAAGGAATTGTAGAATTTATAAAGCCATCTGTTAGGGCGCAGTCACATACTGCCAGTGAGTAATGACAGGTTGCTTCATTCCGTTCTCAAATAAATTTGCGAGGACGTAATTCCACTTCGGGGGCGGACAGAAATAAATCGTCTGTTCACGAAACTCTCGCCTATCGTTTTGTGCAAGTTTTGTTGGAAATCGTGGCATTTGGCTTGTCCTGCTTTACATATTGACATTAAATATAAATTAATTCCATGTTATGTTACCTTCCCAACTTTCCTATCTTGGCTCGCACAAAAAATATTTTTGCGATCACATACCTACAGGGAGGACCAAATAAAACATGTTTATAACTTATAATGATGATAATGATGATGAAGATAATAATGATGATAATAACACCAATTGCAGGACAGAACATACATGCAATCAGTAACATATCAAGAAAAATAAATAAATGTACTAATGACTCTATAAACCAAAAAATATGTACATATGCAAAAAAGAAACAAGATAGAATAGATCACAGATTATTGGCATCCTTCAAAACAGAATACATACAATTCAAAGTACAACTAAATATATCGTAAGAGTTATGTAATTATTTGACATAAACGCAATAGCCCCATATTGCACGACTAGCTGTCCTTACTGTTAAAAAATTTAATTAGTTTATAATTTCTGGACAGTCAACCATGTTATGCAAAAGAGCGTGTAAAAATTTTAAACTATGAAAGTGTCTTCTGAACTGAAAAGAATCAATATGAAATCGCACCAACAAAAGTTCGGAGACCCTTCTGCGGTCAGGGTATCTACCATCTATTCGAAAGGCTAAAAACCTTAAAAACTATTTCTGCATTTACATGGACAACACTACCCAAACCAATGAACAATATTCAAGTTTAGGGCTAACATATGTGTTAAATAGTTTAAATAGCACAGCGTTATCACGAAAATCATGACCTTGTCTTATCATAAAGCCCAATGCTTTCAGACTTAAAAAAACCAAACACTGAATATGACCACTGAAAGTTTATTTGTTGTCAAAATAAATCCCTGAATCCTTTAAAGTGTTCATGCATGTCAATATCTCCGAATCAATTTTATAGTTAAATAGAGTTGGATACATTTGACGGGTAAAGGTGACTAACTAGTCCACCACCATATTCAACTGATCCAGTGCAATGATCAATACTTGACACGGAGGAAAGTATTTTCAAATCATATGCATAAAACAATTTGTGATAACAAAGTACGACGGTAATATCGTTAACACAAAGAGAAAACAGAAGAGGGCCCAAATTAGAACCCTGGGGTACCCCAGAAGTAATAAGGTAACAATTGGAAGTAAACCCATTGTAGGTAACATATTACAGGCAACTAGATAGAAATGATTTAAATAGCTCAAACAGAAGGCCTCAGAACCCATACGCCTCAAGCTTATGTAAAAGTAAAGCATCTTTTATGCGCTCAAAGGCCTTCGAAATATCCTATAATCCAGGTAATATTCCCGTATTAAGTGAGAGGTTAGACAGAATGTCCAATGAGTATGCCAAAATGTAACAACAGTCTGGAGTAAAAAAAGCTAAGGAGAAGATCAGGACCACAACTTACTTTGTTCTTAAGTTTTTTTAAAGAAAATATTATTTCCTCAGAAGATAGATGTTTAACGTAAACTCTCCGTATAATGCGTCGTATCAGGAACTCTTTCATTATTAATAAAATATCCAGAACTTTTTACGGTCGAAGTTTAGGGTTGAAATATGTATTTCTAACTGATTGAACAATTCTTTTGGCGGCAAAAGAGGAGTTTCAGGAAATAATTACTCTGCAGGCTAATCCCCCGATCCGCATTGAATTACTGTTAAAAAACTTATAACAAATAACCACTCCTAGTAGTCAGCGGCACCGCCAGATATACAGGGTGCACCTTAAATAAGTATAAATATTTTAACTGCAGGTGTAGTTTGTCATATACAGTGTGTCTACTTTTATTTGTGTACAAAAACTTTATTCTTCAAGATAGTCCAACAAATATTTTTTTCTTTTAAATGGCATTGAAAACTGCTTCTACTGGTCCCACCACGGCTTTTAAAATGGTGATTCAAAGCCTGCTATGATTTTTTTATACTACCGAATTCCAATAAAAACGTTTAGCGATTTTCTTATTTAAAATCCGATAAGGGCATGTGAATCACGACCCCTCAAAACCCAATGTGTAAAATTTGAACAAAAACTATACAGAGTGTTTTCTTTTACATGATCTCAAAGTTTGACCAGTAACCTAGGTCGGCCTAACAACCCGAAAAACTACGGTAGATAGTGACAATGAATGAACTGTTAATTAAATCAGGAATCATATATGTGGGAATTGCTATGATCGACAAAAAACTTTCCGCTTCGTCAGACCATTTTTATAACTGATCCCAATATATCAAAGATGTGCGTGTACCTTATACAGTATTCTTTAACCTATAGACAAGATTTATCGTTGCATATGCTGGGATATTGCTATTCCACTAACAAGTTTGCGATTCAACTTTTGAACTTCCTTGTTCGTGTTCGCAGCTTACTCAAGATAACAACTCTTTGCCTGAGACTGCCTGTAATGTGCCGCATTATATTTTTAATGGCGGCAATACATCATATAATTTGTCATAAAACATTATATTACGCACTTGGATGGCATAAATATAACACGTAATAGCCATGTGTGGCAGTTTGTTTGCTTCTCACGTATTTGGCTTAAATGGCCATCTTTCCACTTTAACAGTTTCTGTAAGCTACTGTTAAAGTGCTTATGAAAAATAACGATGCTCAAAAATGTTTAAAATACCATCCCTTAAACTACTACATGGAGTTAGTTTAATACCTACAACGAGTTGGCCAATTATAGGTTCTAATCGTCCAAAGAAGCAAACAGAGGTAATTCAATTTTATTATATGAGCAGCCGTATTATTTTGTTTATAGTAGCTATAAAAATTACTGTTTAAATGTTTTTCACTTAGGAAGACAATTTATACCGGGTGTCCCGAAATAAATGCAACAAAATTTGGTCAGAAATTCTTAAGAGAAATTTAACGGACCCGTATTTTTTACTTTTGATAAGTGCGGCCCCCTTTCGGAGATATAGCCCCCTGAAACAAGCCCCTAAAATTTTTTTTTTTTATATCTCAGAGCTATATAGCATAAGAACCACCAAATTTGGTACACAGGGATTTTATGACATGTAGAATGCAATACTGATAAGCTTTTTGGCAAGGGGCCCCCACAAGACACTTTTTCGGGGGCCCCCTTGCCTTTGGGGCCACCGAACTTTAGTTGCATATTTAATTTTTAAAAAAATTAGTAGCCTCTTAGAAACTCCAGGGAATTTAAAAACTTTTTTGTCTCTTAAAATTTTTTCGAAAAACGCAGCGTTTTTCGAAAAAATGGCAAAATGTGATTGAATGCATGTCGAGGTTCATATGAAATTTTAAAGTGTTAATCGTAGGTGGCTGGCATTCGCAATAAACAATCAATTTTATTCTGTGACAGTTGTCATTAACCATCATCGTGAGCTCATAGAGACAGGATCAGTAGTTGTAAAAAAATCACAATTTAAAGAAATTTAATTTTAATTTAAAGAAATCACAAGTTAAACATTAACAATTAATAAGAAAATGTGAATATCAAAATAAGGTACAATAAACTTGGAAATTAATAACAAAATTAATGGTACTTCATGATTAAATAATTTAATTCTAAAAAGTTTGTTAAAATCACACTGGTCAGTTCCGTAAAACGTGTTCAAAGTGAGAACCGTTTTGTTCAACACAAGCCTGCAAACGTGACACGAAATTTTGACGTATTTTCGTGTGAATGTTGAGAATCTGTCTAATTTCTTCAGCCGCAGCAAGGATTCGTTCATGTAATTGTTCCCGGGTTCTAATTGGTACGGCATAGACGCAATCCTTCATGCCCCCCCAGAAAAAAAAGTCCATGGCATTTAGATCGGGAGAACGGGGGGGCCATGTTACATGAGGAGAATTGTTACCTATCCATCGCCCTTGGAAATTTTCATTCAGCCACTCAGTTACGAAGTGCCCCCGATGTGGTGGGGCACCATCGTGCATAAAAAACAAATTGCGTCTAATACCGAGAGGAACATCTTCCATAAGAGGCGGTAGTTCATGCTCCAAAAAATTAAGGTAACTTTCAGCATTTAATCGTGGAGGCAATAAATATGGACCGATGATAAAATCTCCGACAATTCCAGCCCAGCAATTAATTGAAAATTTTTCTTGCGAATGAGTCTGCCTTAAGACAAATGGATTTGCCATAGCTCAATAATGAAGATTGCGCAAATTTCGTATAAATCCCGGATTTAAGTTGTAACGTTGAAGAGCCCATAAGCTAAAATGTCTTCTTCGTTTCTGGGCCTTTTGAAAGTGAAAAGGTTTCAACAGTTGTCGTTTGATAAAGCGGTGTATTCTTGTTCTGGGAATCTCAAGTTGAGATGACGCGCGTCTTATGCTTATTTCGGGATTTTCTTCAATTAAATTTAAGATTTCTTCCTGTTCGGGAGTTAATAAATAACTTTTCCCTGAGTTAGGTTTTTTCACAACTACGGATCCTGTCTCCATTAGCTGCCGATGTACTCGTGCAAACATTGAATGGTATGGGAGTATGCGTGCAGGAAATCGCTCGGCGTACAATCTGCGTGCGAGACGTGAATTTCCACGAGCCTCCCCGTAAATTAGGTGCATTTGTACCCTTTCTTGGACAGAAAATCTCACCATTTTTTCGGGAACAATGATTACTGACAACTATTAATGGTAACAATTTGACACTGGTTAATGGCAACTGTCACAGAATAAAATTGATTGTTTATTGCGAATGCCAGCCACCTACGATTAACACTTTAAAATTTCATATGAACCTCGATATGCATCCAATCACATTTTGCCATTTTTTCGAAAAACGCTGCGTTTTTCGAAAAAATTTTAAGAGACAAAAAAGTTTTTAAATTCCCTGGAGTTTCTAAGAGGCTACTTATTTTTTTAAAAATTAAATATGCAACTAATGTTCGGTGGCCCCAAAGGCAAGGGGGCCCCCGAAAAAATGTCTTGTGGGGGCCCCTTGCCAAAAAGCTTATCAGCATCGCATTCTACATGTCATAAAATCCCTGTGTACCAAATGGTGGTTCTTGTGCGATATAGCTCTGAGATATAAAAAAAATTAAATTTTTAGGGGCTTGTTTCAGGGGGCTATATCTCCGAAAGGGGGCCGCACTTATCAAAAGTAAAAAATACGGGTCCCTTAAATTTCTCTTAAGAATTTCTGACCAAATTTTGTTGCATTTATTTCGGGACACCCTGTATTGTGGCTACTTCTAAGACCAACATGAAATAGAAAAACTGGTGAATCTATTAGTTGCCATAGGTTCCTAAAAAATCATTTCTTAGCAGAATGGAAGGTCATAAGATACAGAGTGTCTCAAACTTGGTAGTATGGGCTTAGTGTGAGGATACACAAAATTTAAATAAAACACGTGGTGTTGAATGGAATGAGGTAAGCTCTATTTTCATTCGAAATTATTACCTTTGGGATTTGACAAAAACGACTAATGACGGCATCAAATATAATATTTCTCTCTTTTTTCTAATAAACCTTTATTAGAGAAGATACATTAATGATATACGACATATTCAATCGATGAATATAATTGAGGTTTGTTATATAACAATTTTTGTTCAAAGCTTAACAAGGGAGTTACAGGGAGTTACAATTTTATAATTTTTATCTCTTTTTATCCATAAAAGAAAATATTATTTGACAATATTTGGACGGTGATATTTTTCAAACGAATTATTTATCTATGCACTCATGAATTTAAAACATACCTCAGTCGCGTAGTTATTGAATGGGCAGTGTTAAGAAAAAAAAAATACACCATCAGCATTTCTAAAATGTCAAATTTTTAGATTATCCGATCAATTTTTGATAAAATGTATTCCAGTAAAATGTTCATAACATTGACAGGTTTTGAGGTTGTTAAACACGCTTACCGTTATTAGCAATTTAAAACAAGCGATAAACACACTAATTACACCAATAAAACTACAAATCAAGTAAGTGACACTTTTAACTTCGTATTTATTGTCATAAACAATTGCAGTTTCCTAGCAACGAAATTTTATGCAGTAAATTGTCAGAACAAAAAATTATATTTCCTGTATTAAGCTTTCAATAAAAAATTATTATATAACAAACTCCAATTATTTTCATCGATAAAATACGTCAGTAAAGTTTGGCCAATCTTATAATTAACACCCTGTAACTCTACTATGCATATGTCGTAACTCACATAGCAAAATCATGTTTAGTTTGATTGAAATGAAATTATAAATTTTCTGAATTTGTTCAAAATAATTTATTCTGCGGTGCTTAATCTTTTCTCTATTTATTCGGATATTTCTTCACTTGTGAAATAATGCAAAAAATTGCTAAACTACAACAAAAAAATCAACAATGTTTGGTGTAATGTTCACTTTTTTGTCAAAAATAAAATGATTTATTTGGTAAGAAAACTTAATTTTTTGATAGGTATTTGTTTAAATTAAACAAATAGTTATTCCATTTGAAAACTTAATTTTAAAAAATGATTTTTAAATAAATATATTTCCTAAACAATTTGTTTAAATCTGTATAAAAATAGCGTTTTAAAATAAAAAACTGATTTCGAATCAAGTAGTGTGTTTATTTAATTCAAAAATGCATATTTTTATTTGAAGTATGTGGAAAAGCAAAAATTAAAGTCAACTTTTTAAATGAAGTTTTATTAGGTTATATAATCTTTTGAAAAACAGTAAATTAAAAAACTCAGTTTCCTAATATATAGTCGTTTCGTCGAATAAAGTATTTGTTTGAAAGAAAAAATTCGAATTGTTGTGTGCCTCAGATAACTCTCCACTCACCTGTGGCGTACTAATGAGAGCTAATATACTCGAAATCGGTATATGTTGATTATTTGCTATACAATTTTTAGATATAATTTAATACTGGTTGAAGTATTAACCTACAGTTGTTTCCTGAAATTCCTTAATAAGTTGTTGACTTAAATAAGCAGTTGTTTAATTGGAAAACAAATCTTTAAAATATACAAATATTGTTTTATCATAGAATGTAATTAAATCAACACAAGAAGTGTAGCATTAAAAAGAAAATAATATTTTTTAATGGAACAAATGCTTTCTTTACACAAAAAACTGTTTTTCTTTTTTCAAAAATATGATTTGATATCAGGAAACAAATATTTGTTTGGCCTTATACAAACAAATTTTTTTACAGGCACCAAATTTTTTATTCGGTATACACATTGACATATATTGGGCAGTTGATTTTCAAAATGTTAGCCAAGTGTAGTGTATAGAAGATATTTATACTGTATTGTAAATTTTTATTTTATATGTGCCTGTTTTTTTTTCAGTATGTGATATTTGCTTAATCAAAAACCGCCATTGACATATCCCCTTGAATTTTTACATTATTTCGCAAAAGGCAAAATTGTCAAACAGAGAAAAACAAATTGGAACTATTAGACATAACTAAACAAACAAAATAATCTTGTTAAATTCCATTAATACATAGAGTACCATAAATATGTTAGAATCCATCAATGGGAATTGAATCTTCCGACTGAATTAACATTTTCTTTATGTCGATAGTGATATATTGTGATAGAGTAAACGTTAGGCTAGGGACGTGCCCAAAATTGCCGCCAAAGTTTGGGTGGTCTTGAAATTGTCGCCAGATCGACGACTCGAAATGTTTCTGGTTATACAATAATTACGATCTTGTCTCTATGATTCCGTATAATCCATCAGATATAGGCATTATGGGAGTTTTATAGATTTGTTGGAAGCGAGATTTACATATGTCTTTTATTATCCATTCAGATACTCTTAAAAGATTTACATTTACTTTTAACGCATCCGGCCATTGTTCGTAAATCTCGATACAAAATATAGGAAACGTATAAATAAAAGAAAACTATTGATGTACATAGTGTCAACAAAATGATACCTAAAATTACACATTCCAAAACAAATCAAATTTTATTGATAAGTTTTTTATGAGCGTAGATATTTCTAGGAACAATGTTACTAAGTCAAATATATTGTCACGGAATTTGCCCCACTCACACCTAAATCAACGACTTTGGTACCGCGAATTGCTAAGATTGCCCCGATCGCCCCTACACGCTTCTGTTAAACAAACAAAAAGCCGTGGATCGAGACGGGACTAGAAAATTAGAGAAACGACGAGAAGCGTTCGAGAGATGCTAGAAAATAGATCTAGAGATGCTAGAATATACCTGGAATATTCGTTGGGTCTATAAAAGAAAAATAAACGGCCGATTAAGTTAGTCTTGTATAAGTCTTGTATTACAGTATGTATTGAAGTGTTTAGTTAGAGAGATCAAAGTGATTTAGATAGCGATTAATTAAATAAGTGTTTAGTTGAGTTTTAATTAGTGTTCAGTAGTAGTGTACTGAGTATAGTTAATAAAGAAGTAGTTAATTAACGGAGTGTTTTTTCTGGCAATAGTAAAATTCGGATTGGGAAATCCGTGACAATTTGGTGTCGGAAGTGGATTTAACTGGAAGTTTTAAAGAGCTTTCTGGAACCCTGTCCACAAAGTGGGATTTAGCTGAAAGTTTGAAGAACTTTCTGGAACCCTGTGCGTGAGTGGGTTTAAGTGGAAGTTAGAAGAACTTTCTGGAACCCTGTGCGTGGGTGGAATAAAGACCCAAGTGTGACATATCACCGCACTCGTTGTGACTCGAGGAAGTGAACGGTGGTATTTGCGAAGGACATTCTCGAACATTCTAGAACTTTGTACGGGAGTGAGACAAAGACCCAAGTGTGACATATCACCGCACTCGTCGTGACTCAAGGAAGTGAACGGTGCTATTTGCGAAGGACATTTTCGAACATTCTAGAACTTTGTACGCGAGTGAGACAAAGACCCAAGTGTGACATATCACCGCACTCGTTGTGACTTGAGGAAGTGAACGGTGGTATTCGCGAAGGACATTCTCGAACATTCTAGAACTTTGTACGCAAGTGAGACAAAGACCCAAGTGTGACATATCACCGCACTCGTTGTGACTTGAGGAAGTGAACGGTGGTATTTGCGAAGGACATTCTCGAACATTCTAGAACTTTGTACGCGAGTGAGACAAATACCCAAGTGTGACATATCACCGCACTCGTCGTGACTTAAGGAAGTGAACGGTGCTATTTGCGAAGTACATTCTCGAACATTCTAGAACTTTGTACGGGAGTGAGACAAAGACCCAAGTGTGACATATCACCGCACTCGTCGTGACTTAAGGAAGTGAACGGTGTTATTTGTGAAGGACATTCTCGAACATTCTAGAACTTTATACCGAAGTGAGACAAAGACCCAAGTGTGGCATATCACTGCACTCGTTTCATTGTAAGGAAGGCAACGGTGATATCTAGAAATACATTCGTGGACATTCTAGAACTTTCAAAATAGAGTGAATGCCTGTAACTAGAAGTCAAGTCAACATGGATGCACAACTAGCAAAACTGTTAGAAATGATGCAAACGATGCAGGAACAGGGACGGATGATGCAAGAGAAATTAGAAGAACAAGGACATAAAATGGAACACCAAGCGAAGACGATGCAAGAGAAATTAGAAGAACAAGGACATAAAATGGAAGGCCAGACGAAGACTATGCAAGAAAAATTTGAAGAACAGGGGCATAAAATTGAAGATCAGTCTCAAACAATGCAGAAGAAATTAGAAAAGAAACTAGAAGAACAGGGACAGACGATGCAAATGAAATTAGAAGAACAAGGGTGTAAAATGAAAGATCAGATACAGACAATACAACAGGAAATGAGAGATCAGACGAAAGAAATGCAGACAAAGTTAGAAAAACTGGAGAATACACTAGAAGAAAAGCTAGAGGAGCAGTCACATAAAGTGACACAAGTAGAAGAGAAACTGTTAACACAAAAAAAGGAAATAGACGAAGAAATAAACTTGGTTAGAGAAACCTGTGAAGAGCTTCGACATAAACTGGACAAAATAAGAAAGGAAGGCGTAATCAAATCAGAAGGACCTGTTATCCGAACTCAGAAAACAAAGCCTCCTGAATTCGACGGCAAGGTCTCCTGGAATGTCTATTTGCGTCAGTTTGAAGCAGCAGCTGCCGCAAACGAATGGTCTGATTGTGAGAAAGCTACTGCTCTGATAGTTGCTCTACGAGGGGAAGCTCTTGACGTCTTACAAGGAGTTCCTGCTGGGCAGCAGAATAACTACGACATTCTAAAACAGCATATGGAAATGAGATATGGGGATAAGCACCTGCAGCAAGTTTACCAGGCACAATTGAAAAATCGTCACCAACAGAATGGAGAGAATTTACAGCATTTTGAGACCGATGTTGCCCGACTGGTTCGATTGGCTTATCCAACAGCCCCGTCCGAATTCTTAGACCAGCTGTCCATCCAAGTTTTTACCGATGGCCTAAGAGATTGCGAAACCCAGCAGGCATTACGACTCGCCAGACCTAAAACGTTGAACGACGCTCTTTCGCATGCACTGGAATTCGAGGCAGCAAAAATGGCATCTGGTAGGCATGTTAAAGTTCGGGCCATCAGTGATAACAACGATAGTATGGCAAATGGAGACATAATAAAAACGCTAAAGGAGATTATTGATAAATTCAGTCCATCTACTAGGACAAAGAACGAACAATCTGATAGTCGAAGGGATCGCCTTCTCAAATGCTGGAACTGTGGACAGACAGGACATCTAAAAAGACAGTGTAGGGCCCCAGTCACGGATCAGCAAAAGCGCGACTCCCAGGCGGCTACACAGGAAAACTAGGTTCAGCCGGCTTGACGGGGCAAAAGCCGGCTGCTTCCTCCTACTACGCCCCACGAGAAGAAATTACGTTGTCACGTCTCCAGGACTCTGACTCCTTGCTAGTAGAGGGCATGATTTTTGGTCGTATGTTCCCTATGGTAATCGACACTGGAGCAGCAAGAACTATTGTACGACCGGATATTATTGGTGCTTGGCGTATTAAGAACCCTGTCAAACGTTATGTCCTTACAACAGCCAATGGACAACAGCTGCCAGTCAAGGGGGAATGCGAGCTTGAAGTAGAATTAGGAGACGTCAAGTTCAAACACAGAGCCCTGGTAGCAGATATATCGGACAATGTCATACTCGGACTAGACTTATTACGAGCAAAGGGGGTGAACTTAGATTTAAATGCTGGCACGCTACGGATAATGGGTGAGGAAATAGTGCTAACGAACACCACTGAGAATAACACTGTACGGAGACTCGTTGTTAAAGAAGATGTGGTACTACCTGCTCATACCGAAACCTTGGTTGCCACTGTAATGGATGGGGAAATGCCTTGCAGTGTAGGAGTGGTGGAACCCAGTAATCCGGATTTGTTTAATAAATCTATAGTCACTGGCCGCACCTTGATTAAACCGGAGAAGACGACAATAGTACGGGTAGTTAACCTGAAAACCTTTCCACAGAAAGTTACAAAGGGAACTGAAGTAGGAGTCTGTGAACCTGTTACCATTGTCAGAACACTCAAAGAAATCAACAAAACGGAGAAGAAACCAAATAAGACCAGTCTACCGGAATGTCTAAGGGACATCGTGGATAGGGCTAAAGAAAGATTAACAGAGGTGGAGGTGGAACAACTGGAAGAGTTGCTAAGTGAAAATGAAGATGTGTTTGCACTTAAACCAGGCGACTTTGGGAGAACCAATGTAGTGAAGCATCGAATCGATACTGGTTCATCGTCTCCTATAAAGCAGCCACCACGAGGACTTCCCCTAGCCAAGCGAGAAGAAGTTAACAAGATGTTAATTGAGATGCAAAGCCAAGGCACCATAGAGCCATCTCAGAGTCCTTGGGCTTCTCCTGTAGTCCTTGTCAAGAAGAAAGACGGCTCCACCCGATTTTGTGTGGACTACAGAAAATTAAATGACGTCACCAAGAAAGACAGTTACCCACTACCGAGGATTGACGATACTCTGGACACCTTGGCTGGTGCGCAATGGTTTTCCACTTTGGATTTAAAGAGTGGATATTGGCAAGTCGAGGTCAGCCCAGAAGACAAGGAAAAGACAGCGTTCACTACCGGAAATGGATTGTGGCAGTTCAATGTAATGCCATTTGGCCTATGTAATGCTCCTGCCACTTTTGAACGACTGATGGAAACTGTACTTCATGGCCTGCATTGGGAGACCTGCTTGATTTACTTGGACGACGTGGTGGTGCTGGGACGCTCTTTCCAGGAGCACCTGAAGAACGTGTCCGAAGTGTTCAAGAAGTTGAAAGCAGCGAATCTGAAGTTGAACCCGAAGAAGTGCAGTCTGTTCCAAAAGGAGGTTAGATACCTAGGCCACATTATTACTCCAAACGGTGTGAAAACAGATCCGGAGAAGACAGAGTGCATAAAGAATTGGCCGGTTCCTAAAGACAAACATCAAGTTCGAAGTTTCCTCGGACTATGCACATACTATCGACGATTCGTGCAAGGATTCTCGGACATTGCCAAGCCTCTTCATAAACTCACTGAAGACAACATCCCGTTCGAATGGACTCCGAGATGCCAGCAAGCCTTTGAGACGCTGAAAGAGGCTCTCTGCACTACCCCGATTTTGACATACCCAATACCTGGACAACCATTTATAGTGGACACGGACGCAAGCAACATTGGAATTGGCGGAGTTCTTTCTCAAGTACAAGATGGCCAAGAGCGAGTAGTGGGCTACTTCAGCAAAGTTCTATCAAAAGCCGAAAAGAACTATTGTGTGACTCGGAAAGAATTACTTGCCATCGTCAAGAGCCTAGAACATTTTCATAAATATCTGTATGGCCAAGAATTTCTCCTAAGAACGGACCACGCTTCCCTTAAATGGCTGCTACAGTTTAAAAACCCTGAAGGACAGATGGCAAGATGGCTGGAACGGCTGCAAGAATATCACTTTGTTGTTGAACATCGAGCCGGCAGGAAACATGGAAATGCAGATGCCCTTTCTAGAAGACCCTGTCCTGTCAACTGCAAACACTGCAGTAGTCTTGAAAGGAAAGAGAACATCTCATCAGTTCCTTGTAAGGTGGTAGCAGCCCAACCTGAAGACCGATGGAGTTCAGCGGCGATTCGAGAAGACCAGCAAGCTGACTGTGACATCAAGCCTTTAATAGACTGGAAAGAGGCCAACAACCGACCCTCTTGGGCAGAAGTCAGTAGTAAAAGTCCAGCATTAAAGAGCTATTGGGCTCAATGGAATTCCCTGGTGTTGGAAGACGGTGTCCTAAAAAGAGCATGGGAGAACAATGACGGAACGGAGGTCAAGAAACAAGTACTACTCCCGAGGTCCCGGGTCAAGGAAGTGCTGTTGGAAGTACATGGAGGTACTGGTGGTGGACATTTCGGTATCAATAGGACTCTACAGAAGATTAGGGAGCGTTTCTACTGGTTGAGCTGTAGGACGGATGTAGAAGATTGGTGCCGAAAATGTGACATATGTGCAGCAAGCAAAGGACCGAAGACCCGTTCCAGAGGCAAAATGCGCCAGTACATCGTAGGAGCACCGTTCGAGAGGATTGCCATTGATATCGCTGGCCCATTTCCGAAAACTCAAAGTGGGAACCGATATCTGCTAGTAGCCATGGACTACTTCAGCAAATGGCCAGAAGTATACCCCCTTCCCAATCAAGAGACCACAACCGTAGCAGAAGCGCTAGTCAATAACCTGTTCTGCAGATTTGGTGTGCCCATGGAACTACATTCAGATCAGGGCAGAAATTTCGAATCAGGTGTGTTCCAAAAGGTCTGCGAGCTTATGGGAATCCGGAAAACCAGGACCACCCCACTGCATCCCCAGTCAGATGGTATGGTGGAACGCTTCAACGCCACACTAGAAACCAATCTGAGGATGTTTGTGAACGAGAACCAGACAGACTGGGACAAGCTCATTCCACTCTTCCTGTTAGCTTACCGCTCAGCTGTCCATGAAACAACAGGGAAGACTCCCGCAAGGATCATCTTTGGAAGAGAGCTTCGACTTCCAGCAGATTTGGTATTTGGTCGTCCTGCGGAACAGCCCACAGATCCAGACACTTATATCCATGACCTAGAACAAAGACTAGCAGCCGTACACGACCAAGTCAGATCTCGAATGCGACTAGAGAGCGATCGCATGAAGACTCGATACGACGTCCGGGCCAATACAGTCGGATTCCAACAAGGTGACCTGGTGTGGCTGTACAACCCCACGCGGAAGAAAGGAAAATCGCCTAAACTACAGAACCGTTGGGAGGGCCCCTATACCGTGATTAAAAGAATCAATGACGTCGTCTACCGGATACAGAGGACTCCCAGGAGTAAGATGAAGGTCGTCCATCTGGAGCGTCTGTCCCCGTATAGGGGTGTATCCGATCGGGACGATCGGTCCCAAGGAGGGGGCAGTGTCACGGAATTTGCCCCACTCACACCTAAATCAACGACTTTGGTACCGCGAATTGCTAAGATTGCCCCGATCGCCCCTACACGCTTCTGTTAAACAAACAAAAAGCCGTGGATCGAGACGGGACTAGAAAATTAGAGAAACGACGAGAAGCGTTCGAGAGATGCTAGAAAATAGATCTAGAGATGCTAGAATATACCTGGAATATTCGTTGGGTCTATAAAAGAAAAATAAACGGCCGATTAAGTTAGTCTTGTATAAGTCTTGTATTACAGTGTTGAATTGAAGTGTTTAGTTGGAGATATCAAAGTGATTTAGATAGCGATTAATTAAATAAGTGTTTAGTTGAGTTCTAATTAGTGTTCAGTAGTGTACTGAGTATAGTTAATAAAGAAGTAATTAATTAACGGATTGTGTTTTTCTGGCAATAGTAAAATTCGGATTGGGAAATCCGTGACAATATAGTTTCTATTGTATTCAAGCTGATAGGGTTAGCAAAAATCAGTGCAAGGCAGAACTTAGGTTTCAATAAACGTAAATTCTACAGACAATACAACAGTAAAATATAAGTTACAAGAACAAACATTTTATTCAGTGTGATACATTTTAGTTATTGTTGCATTACAATTTATGTTGTAATAATAACTGCAGAATTAGGTATATGTAAAAAATTATCGTTACATGTAGAGTGACATAAAAGGATTATGAATAGGTGTAAAATGTTTTAACGTTAGTATATCATGTCTTAAATTATTATTTATAGTAGATTCTAATTTTTTATGCCTCGACTGATGCTAAATTTCACCCACAATATTTTACTTAATATCTTTTATTATTTACTTCTGTCATTTTTTTACTTTATTACTAGTTTTCTTTTATTCTGATTAAACTGCAACTAGTAACATAAACTGATTTGATATGATTGCTTTTTTTTCGATTACAATAATTTTTCCCAGTTCAATTCAAAAAAGGATGTGTCAAGATGTGAATTTTCACTCTCCTCGAGTACATAAGTTTTGTTCAATCATTTTAATCAACTTAGTTGTTTATAATCATGCTTTGTGGTATAACCTATCATTTTTAAATAGATTTTTAAATAGGGCAATCCAAAGAACTGTCAAATCACTTTAAAAATGGCGGCTGTAGGACAAACAACGCGACATATGACAAGAAGAAATGTGTGCTTTTGTGTAGAACTTTTAGTTATTAGTCTGTGTTTAGAACTGTGTGTTTTGCTCATTATATTTTATACCTATTTTGGAATACCAAGTATAATTCAGACTATCATAATGGTTTTGTTTTGTTGTGTTATGAATTGTTGGAGTAGAGGACAGCGAGAAGATCAAGTTAGATTTTTTTAGGATTCCTGCTGCATTGAATTATAGACAGAACTGATCTCAATTAACTCTCATATAAGACGCCAAAAGTGGCTTAGTGCAATAAAACAGCAAGACCTAACTCAAGAAAAAAATTAAATACAGTGTACAAGAAATTCTGCGGGGGCTTGAAATTCTTAATAATGCCACTGTTTCCAATTCACATATATTTGACAAAAATTATAAATAATAAATAAAAGTCCATTTGATAGAAAAAATCTAAAATATATTTAATAAAAAATATTAAAAATAAGTTATATATACAATTCTAAAAAAATTGGGTACATAGATAAATAGTACAAAATGTTTAATAATCAATTGGTTTTTTGATATTTTAAATAATTGCGGCATTGCAATAATAATTTAAAGTTTGTTACAGCACAATAAAAATTAGCAGCAAGGAAAATCAAAATTTAATGCACCAAGTTCATTTTTGATTAGTCAACTATTTCTTGCCTCGGCCCATTTGAAAGAAAACATTTGTAGATATACCGAAGTGCAGTGAATACTGAGAATAACAATAATTTTACGAATATTCAGCAACTAGAACGTTTTACCTAAAATATAAACCCACTTTTTCTTATTTTAATGAAAATATATGAGAAATAGGCTCATATTACACTTTCTAATATGAGATATAAAAGAGTTGCTGATCTGGCAGGAACTAGGGGGCCCCACTAATCGCAGAGCCCTGCCCAGTGCCCAATGGAAAATAGGGGCCTGCATAGGTAGGTATATATTACTTTTACATATAAATATTGCAGATATTTAAAACTTCAGAAAACATTAGCACAACACAACATTTTCGTTTATATCTACCCATCTTGGTCTCTGACAACGTTGCAGTGGTAATTTGATAACCCAAATGCAATGTAGGAATCCAATCAAGATCTAAGTTATCTGTTAAAGCAGCCGGTTTACCTGAAATATATGCTTTTAAATTGTTGTATATAACTTTTTATTAACTAACCCGATACAAAATGTTTTGAACAAACGACACTGTATTTAATTTTTTCTTGTTAGGTCTTGCCGTTATATTGCACAAAGCCACTTTTGCCGTTTTATATGAGAGAGTTCATTTAAATCAGTTCTATGTCTATAATTCAATGCAGCAGGAATCCTAAAAAATCTAACTTGATCTTCGCGCTGCCCTCTACTCCAATAATTCATAACACAACAAAACAAAACCATTATGATAGTCTGAATTATCCTTGGTATTCCGAAATAGGTATAAAATATAATGAGCCAAACACACAGTTCTACACAAAATCACAAATTTCTGCTTGTCATATGTCGAGTTGTTTGTCCTACAGCCGCCATTTTTAAAGTGATTTGACAGTTCGTTGGATTGCCCTATTGACGTTAACATCAACTGTCAAAAGTTTTGTTCTTTTGGATCACCTTACCACCACTCAACTGATTGTAACTGATTTTATGAAATAAATCACATCTTTTTAATCATATAAGCTACTTATTTATTTATTAGGTCATTAACAGGGTGGGAAAATAAAATATTAAAAGACAAACATATAAGGTTACAGTAACTAATACATAACATTAAAAATACAACAAAAATATTAAACGAATTCTGAAAACACACTGAAGACCAAATGGATGATCTACAAAATCAATCAATAAATATGTAAAAAAAACATTATTAATACATTGGAGAGTCAAGGAAAACCTTTATATCACCAGATCGTCGATTGGTCGAGGTATGGAGTAGACGTGTTTCTAAGGAATTCGTGCATCGCGTGTAGGGTTTTTATGAATGGATTTTTAACGAACAAGGCTCTACACACTATTCGCGAATTCCTCGCATAGTCTGTAGCGGGCCTAACGGTCTGTAAATAAGTCGAGATAGTGTAAATTGTGAATAAGTGATATTTATTTCTGAGAATATTTCTATTAATATTTGATTAATACATATTTTGATACTTCAAGATGGTAACCAGAGCACAAAAAGAGGAGATAGCTAATTATATTGAAGAAGCTATTGTTATATTTTTGCGAGATGATAAATTTATAAACACGTTAGTGGACAGAGTTAGTGCAAGTCTTAAATCAGTTTTAGAACAAAATGTAGCCATAATTGAAGAATTGGATAATAAAGTACAGGCAGTTACTGAAGAAAATGACTCACTAAATAGAAGAATAAAATTTTTAGAAAAATCTCTCGTTAAATGTACGGTTCGTATCAATGGAATGGAAAATGTTGAAGGTGATGACAATACTGAAGCCAGAGTATATAAATTGTTTAATAATGTATTAAAGTTGAATATTAAACCAAGTGCTATAGCAGACGTTTTTATTTTCAATTATAAAAATTATTCGAAAAGTCAAAATAAAAAGGCGATAATGAAATAGATGAAGTAAAAAGTACAGTAGTTGTAAGGTTTACTAGTCATAAAGATAGACAATCAGTGCTTAGTAGCCATAAACAGTTAAAATCTACTGGAATTAAAATATACGAGGAGTTATCGCTGAGTTTGTATAAGAAGGCCGTTAAGAAATATTCAGATCGCAATGTGTGGACTTTTGGAGATAAGGTGTTCATTGAAGTTGGGGATATTAAGAAGTTAAATGCGGAGGATTTAAATGATTAAGATACAGATTGTAATGATGATTTGACATTTACCTAATTGCTATTATTTTTCTTTTATAATTAAATTAATCATTAAATTTAGTTGTAACTTCATTTTTGTTTTCTGTTGTTTTTTAGGTATACAATAATTATGTTACCTTATTATCAAAATTGCAGAGGGCTGCGAAAGAAGCTAAATGAAATTTATACACTAGATTCTCATTATGTTATTTTATCATTAACCGAAACATGGTTGTATGAAGGTATATACCATGGTGAGATATTTAATAACTCTCTTTATCATATATTTAGATGTGACTGATTCAATAATTTAAGAGGAGGTGGCGTATGCATAGCTTTAAATTTAAGATGAATTATTTAAAGATAATGAAAATAGTAAAATATCAACGGCATGCTGAAGGAATCGTAGTTAATTTCAAATATAAAAATATAATATATACCACCATATTCGAGTAGTGAGGAATACTGTGAGATATATAATTTTGTGGATGATAATATAGTTTCTTCTAATGTTCTTGTAATTGATTATTTCAATCTTCCAGACGTTTATAGAGGCATTGACAGTAAAAAAACTTAGAGACTACTACAATTTTTTATCTTTAAATTCATTTATTAACTCTAGCAATGTTAGAAATGTGAATAATAATGTTTTTGTTTTAACATGCAACAATAGTATTGAATGTATTGTACTACAATGTGATGATCCTATCTTAGAGCAGGATGTTCATCATTCCGCTTTGGAAATTGATTTTTACTCTTCTTTTTCAAGATACTTATATATTTGCAGAATCTAAAGCTATTGAGCGTTATAATTTTAATAGGGCTGACTTTCTCTGTATGAGTCATCTGTTCCAACAAACTGATTGGGTTGAAGTAACTACAGAGAATCATGTAGATGTGGCGTTGCAAAAGTTTTATGAAATCGTTTACAATGTGTTTGATCAAACTGTACCCAAAGTAAAATTCAGTCAAGTTTTAAAAAGTATCCCAGTTATTTTATTACTGAAATTAAAAAAATAATCAAAGAAAAAAATAAATATAGAAAACTCAAATCCATTTATAAAACGTATAAACAGAAATTTATTGGTCTTAGCAAAATGTTAAAAAACTTATCCGTACAGCATATCATGAATATCATACTGAAAATATGATATCTACCGATGTAAAATAGTTTTATAATTATGTTAGAGAGAAGCGAACAGTAGCATTGGGTTCTCCTGTTTTCTATGAAAATAATATATATATATATATATATATATATATATATATATATATATATATATATATATATATGTTCCTAATGAGCAAGTGCCGAACACTTTTGCTAAGTATTTTAAATCTGTCTATTCTAATTCACCTGCAGATCATTTTATTGAAAATTTGGTAAGTCATAATAATTTTGATACACTCAATATATCCTGTATAAGTGAGTCTGATTACAGCCAATCGCCAAGAAACTTAAACCTGAAAGAGCGGCTGGATTTGATGGTATTCCTCCATATGTTGTAAAGAGCTGCTCAAATTTTTTAAAATTTCTTTGTTGTATACTTTCAACTTATGCATAAAAACCAAAACGTTTCCTTGTTGGAAGACATCTATAGTAAGTCCTATTTTTAAATCTGGTGAGAGGTCAAATGTAAGTAATTATGGACTAATTTCTAAAAGATTCTGAAACAATTTTATTAATGTGATAAGAGAACTATAAAATACTACTCCAAGGTCATTAAATTGGGAACATTTGTTCAGGTTAATGTAATTCATAGTATAGGCAAAATTAGTTAATGTTTTTTGCGGGTAAAACAGAAAATATTACATTTATAAATGTTAATATTGAACAAATTTATATCACACCAATGAACCAGTTTATTATTATTCTCTCGAAGGGTTAAACAGTCATTTAGGAAGGTGATTTCGCGATCAGTTTGCAATCATCGGCATATAAAAGAATTTCTGAATTCATTCCAAGGCAAAGATCATTCACAAACAAGTTAAAATAAGGGGACCTAGGACAGATCCTTGCAGAACCCCTGACTTAGCAATACAAGTAACAGATTTGAAACCATGAATACTGACCAAATAATGGCCTCTTGAAGAGATACGTTTGAAAAAATAAAACAAAATTGTTCGATAAACCAAAGTTCGAAAGTTTTGCGAGAAGCAAACCATGGTCAAGTCTGTCAAAAGCTTTAGAAAAATCAGTGTAAATTACGTCTACCTGGGATGATACAACTAAACGGTGAGTAATATATTATCTGACATAAGCCAATTTAGAATTACACGATCTTCACTTACAGAAGCCATATTGGTTTTCAACGATCTGTAATTTAGCATGACAGTAAACCAATCATGCAACGCCACTAAAATTGCACAGAATAACAATTGGTTGATAATTCTCAATTATACTTCAGTCTTTCTTTTTGAAAACAGGGTAGACCTTTGCTTTTTTTTGCAGATGTCAGGAAAAGAGAGCATTCTAAGTGCCATATTAAAAATAGACGAAAGCGGAGCAGCAAAAATTGACGCAGTTTTTTAACAAAAAAGAAGGAAATCCGTTTGGACCTGTCGTCATTTTAGATTTACATTTTTTTCAATACCTTGAGAACGTCATCCTCAGATATGGAAGTGACGGCATTACAATTTCCGGAAAAACAGTTCATGTCAAATTTTGTGGAATCGATAAATATAGCCGTCATCATTACATCATTTAAAAACAAATAAAAAAAACTAGTTCTGTAAAGATATTTAGGATAATTCAAATAAATTCGCATTTGTAATATATATAAAAAATTATATTTTGTCAGGCAACTTTATCTTTTCTTTAGCAAATTCAACATAGTTTATAGAGTAGTTTCCTTAGCATATTTATCTAAATATTTGGTGTCAAAGAACATACATATGACTTCACTGATAGAAATTGTAGGAAATTGATATCAATTAGCTTAAAGAACTCTAATATAAAGCAAAAATATACCTAATATCCTCTTGTGAATGACGATATAGCGTCACTATGATGATACAAAATGCCAGCATATTTGTATCTAAAATTGTTTACTAACCGTTCTTTCAATGAAATCAAAGTACTACGCATTAACCATACTCAAACTGGCAATTTAAGGAAACAACTGAAAAAGTAGTCAAGTGAAATAGAACTAATTCATATTATGTAAAAGACTATTCAAGTAGCCCTGCAATCTGCATATATTCCCAGATTCAAAATTTTACAGAAAAAACATATTTGCATTTAAAAATTTCTTTGCTACTACTGGAAGATTGTTAGTTCTGTAACCATATATTATAATTCAATCTATTTATTATTTTTATGAATCAACACTTTCCTTTACTAAAACTAGGTCTGAGTCAAGATGTATTTCAAAATTTTGAAGGGTATATGAATATATATATATATATATATATATATATATATATATATATATATATATATATATATATATATATATATATATATACATATATATATATATACATATATATATATATATATATGGAAACCGAGTTCATATTACCATCATATACAGGGTGATTTAGAACTTATCTAAAAAAAAAAATAGAATGCAATAATACACTTTATGTTTTAAATATATTCACAAAAAGAAGTCCAAATGATTTAAAGTCAGGAAATCACGGCAGCCATGGTACCGGTCCTCCTCGTCCAATCCCTTGCTATTGTTACTGGAGCTCACCTACCTTTTTGGTTTGTTAATTGTATTCCTGTTTACGTTTGAATTTATAATTGAAGCTCACCTACCTCGTTAGTTTGTAAATTACGTTTCTGTTCATGTTAGAATTGTGATGCCTTTATTTTGATTTATTCTGGAACATTCTCGGCCACATTCTATTTGATTTTCGAGATCGCTGAAAACTTTTAGAACCCTAAAAACCTATATAAACGCGTCATTTTTGCCGTTGGGATCAGTTTATATTGAGCAGTCGAAGACGATTGACAAACGTCAAAGTGAAGCGTTGACAGTTGTGAAATTTGTTTGGAAGATATTTCTTGTGTAATCAAGAGTGATAATAAATTTTGTTTCTCTACTGACGTGTTTCTACGCTAACCCAATTTAGAGGTTACATTGGTGTCAGAAGTGGGATGTTCCACAATGAAGACGTTTGGAGTAGACAAATAGAATGTGGCCCAGAATGTTCCAGAAAACTTCAAAATAAAGGCATCACAAAAATTATAAATTCTAACATAAACAGAGACGTAATTTACAAACTAACGAGGTAGGTAAGCTTCAATTATAAATTTTAACGAAACAGGAACACAATTAACAAACCAAAATGGTAGGTGAGCCCCCGTAACAATACGTGCCTGGACACGCTGTACATGGTACGGATATAATTAAGCTTTGTATATGATACGCCACACTGCTCCAATACGCCGTGGACGCCCTGGACCTCCATCTCTTCCACGATTTGGTTTCAAATTACCCGTGTCATCATCCCGGTGCACTACACTTCGCTCACTGCACAACGCGGTAAAAATATTTGCATTTGGCACGTGATTACCTAGAAATCTTTCTACTAAAGCATTTTCACATCACCATAAATTAAAATGATATCCATCAGCTCTGTGTTGCTGTACAGGTAAGCCATTTTTGACACTTAATGTAAGTACTCGCATCACAAAAACTTTAATACTACTATAAATTACTGTAAGTAATCGGATTATAATATTGGGTATCGCCTTGGGTTAGAGACTACAGTAGCCCATCATTTTTCACTCGGAGACTAGAAGGACTTTACAAACAATGTTTTTACGATATTGACTCCATGTTTCATGACGCATCTATTCCCAATTTTGTTTAGATAAGTGTGAATCACCCTGTATATGTTTCGCATTAAAGGGAATGAGTGCTACGTTTTGTTTATTAGGTACCTATGTGTCCCAAATGCTAACCAAATGAAGACATATTGGCATTTGATAAAAATTCCCGTTTATGTGCAGCAATAATTTTTTTCTAAGTATTTATAACTATTTAATACTAAATACCTTTACCGATTAAAAGGAAACTGGATCAGGGCTGAGCAATAAATTTTATAAAGCAAAGAAATCGAGTTACAATTCCCACCTCCGAGTCACATGATGTTGGATGAATCAATGTTATTGGATAAGACCGGTTGACACGTACTTAAACAAGTTAGCTCGCATATAAATTCCGACAATTGCACCCAGCCATCGATGTACAGTTGTTTATTACCTCACGATTGTTTCGTGTTGGGCTCTATAGGTGGCTCCACTTTACATAACAATAAATTACGTTTCAATTATAGTAACACTCGGAGAAGAGTTATTGATTTATATAATTAATTTCACCATTGGGCTTTGCAATTCTCTGTAAGGATGTGGCTTAAATGTTTACTTGATATTTATTACGTTATAGATATGTTCAAGCTGCGTCTACAGTATGCGCCAAAAGTATGGAATAAATTCAATAAAAACGAAACAATTATTTTTTGGGAAAAATCCTCGAACAGGTCGATTTTTAATTTAAAAAATACATATTTTAGCGTAAAATGCGATTTTCAAATGTCATTTGTTTTCGAGTAATGACGTCTTCGATTTTTTTTTAAATGGCAACACCATATTTTTTTCCTTGATTCTGAAAGATCCTTTAATTCTCTATCAGACAGTACTAAAATTTTGCCCTCTTACATAAGAAAGTTTTCGAGTAAATGACGATTGAATGTTAGAAAACGTAAATCAATTAAAATAAAGCAAAAACGTTATCAAGTTTAGTTTTTCGAATTCCATAGTTCTTTTATGGATCACGTAGGTGAAAATCTTTGCAAAGTGTCATTGTCACACCGACTTTCTAATAAGTATTGTAAGCGACATAGAAATTATTATTCAATTTAAAGTATTATGGTACATTTAACTGTTACTCAAAGAATTGAAATTTTAATTCTTATCGGATGCGGGAAAATGACTAGAACTCAGCAGGAAGTTTGCGATTTATTTAATGAAAAATATCCAGATCGCCCTGAACGTCCAAGCATTAATGAAAATCAAAAACAGAACATTTTGATAAGTATGGTGGATAATCCTCATAATTCTTCACGATTGGTTGCATTAAACAATGACACTAGTCAGAGCCATCTTGAGGAAGGAAAAATATCATCCCTACAAAATTCAACTTGTGCAGGAACTCAATGAAGATGATCCCGATTGCCGCTTACACTTTTGCGAAATTCTAATGGATTTATGTCAAGGAAATAGAAATTTACACCGGCAGATACTTTTTTCAGATGAGACCACATTTTGTCTGAATGGTACAGTAAGCCGTCAAACTGGCAGATATTGGAGTCGGGAAAATCCTCATTGGATGGCAGAGGCACATACCCAACACCCTCAGAAATTAAATGTGTGGGCTGGAATAGTTGACGACAGAATAGTAGGGTCTTTCTTCTTTGAAGGAACCCTTACAGGACAAAGATATTTAGAGAACTACAAAATCGCATTCGGGACGAAATACGCAGAGTTACCCCAGAAATCATTCATAATGTGCAAGAAGAATTTCTCCACAGACTTGCGCATTGGCAACAAGTTGGTGGATGGCAATTCGAACATTTAATTTCAGTATAAAATTTAATCAATAGTATTTTATTTTACATACCTCAGAATTGTTACTTTTTTATGGATAAAATTTACGTTTTCTAACATTCAATCGTCATTTACTCGAAAACTTTCCTATGTAAGAGGGCAAAATTTTAGTACTGTCTGACAGAGAATTAAACGATCTTTCAGAATCAAGGAAGAAATATGGTGTTGCCATTTAAAAAAATTCGATGACGTCATTACTCGAAAACAAATGACATTTGAAAATCGCATTTTACGCTAAAATATGTATTTTTTAAATTAAAAATCGACCTGAGGATTTTTCCCAAAAAATAATTGTTTCGTTTTTATTGAATTTATTCCATACTTTTGGCGCATACTGTACATCTATACCTACGTTGTTTCTGAAATAAGTGACACTCTTCAAATTAGTAACAGTAAACTGTTATACAGGATATTTACTATCTTGTGATATTCTTGTTAAGGGCGCTGTTAAATCTCATAACTGTGTCAATTATACAAGTCTTCTCCAGGTTGTATAACAGTTTTCCGGCTGACAAGTTATTTGGAACAAGAAAAAAAAAGCATCATTTTCACCTGTTATGTTTTATCATAAAATCTCCTGAATTCTGCGAGTCAACTGTACATTGAAGAAATTATATATGACATTATAAATATCACATCGTGAAGAATTCTTTTAAAAAACTGGGAACACTTGAATTGATATAAATTGTTAAGTATTTTTCACGGTATATACAGGGTGTTAAAAAAAGAGTGTGAAATATTTAAGGAGGTAATAGTATGAACCAAAATAAGCAGAAAAGTCTCAATAAACATGGGTCCGCAAAATAACGGTTGCGGAGATATGGAATGTTTTATGTTTTTTAGCCCCTTTTTTATTTTGCAAAAACGTCGTGTATTTTCTTATAATAGTTGGTTGATGTTTAGTGAAATAAACAGTACGTATTTGACAGTTGTTCTCAGTGCACAAGTTTTCTTTCGCTATGGCTGGTTACTCTACCCATTTCATGTATGGCCATGCTAATGGGTACGCCACCGAAGCGCCACGTCTTTATGTTGATGCTTATCCAAATCGCCAAATTCCTTCACAACGCATGTTTGAAAGAATTCACCAAAGATTGGGTGATACCGGTTCCTTGAGTAAACAGTGCCATTTATCTGGAAGACCAAGGTCGGTATCCATTCCTACAGCAGAAGAAGAAATTCTAGGTACGAGTCTGCGGAGAATATCAGCCGAAGTAGGAATTAGTGGTCCTCTTGTTTGAAGAATTATTCACAACTGCTTTATCCATATCATGTGCAACGAGTACAGGCCTTAAATCCAATAAATGATAATCAAGCACGTTTGGTTTTTTGCCGCTGGTTTCTACGTCATGATGCTGAAGACCCTCGTTTTCTTGCAAACATTCTTTTTACTGATGAGGCCGGGTTCACAAGAAATAGAGTGTTTAATTTTCACAATACGCATATTTGGGCCGACGAAAATCCTCATGCATGCTCTAATAGAATCTGGACATCAGGCACGTTTTTCATTAAACATTTGGATGGGTATTGTAGGTGACAGGTTTCTAGGTCCTGTTGTTTTACCAAACCGATTAAAAGGCGCTGCTTACCTCAACGTTCTGCAGAACACACTGTATGAGTTTTTGGAAGACATTCCTTTGAATCAGAGGCAACAAATGTGGTTCCAGCATGATGGTGCTCCAGCTCATTTTTCCATGGCCGTTAGAGAGCATTTACACCAAACTTTTCCACATAGATGGGTAGGAACGGCCGGACCTGTTTTACGGCCTCCAAGATCGCCTGATCTGAACCCTCTAGATTTCTTTGTTTGGGGATATTTGAAGACATTAGTGTATGGTACTCCTGTAAATAGCCTGGAAGAATTGCAGCTACGGATTAATCAAAAGTGTCAAGAAATTCAAACCAAGGAGGGTGTTTTCGAAAGAGTTCGAATATCGTTGAGACGAAGATGTCGTGCCTGCTTGGAAATGGACGGAGGGCACTTTGAGCATTTTCTTTAACTTTGTTTTTTGTTTGTTAAAAGCTTCCTTTGTCGGTTTATTCCTAATAAAATAAAATGTTTGAAAAACGAATAGTGGTCGATATCTCCGCAACCGTTACTTTGCGGACCCATGTTTATTAAGGCTTTTCTGCTTATTTTGGTTCATACTATTACCTCCTGAAATGTTTTACACTCTTTTTTAACAGCCTTTATAACACATTGATAAGGTACAGATCCCCGGTTTTTCATGTTCTCTAGCGCATTTTCCGCCAAAAGTTAAACATTTTTATTCAATTTTAGCATTATATTTCAGTACTAACCTAACATAAAAACCTCCACCTACTGGGTGGATATTTGTGCATCTTTAGATACCATTCTTTGGCCTTGAAGCGCAAGCCTGAAGGAAGGTTAATAACGCTAAAATGCCTTAACAAAAGTTGGTCTAGGTCTTTTACTCTATCAGGATGGTTAAGCACGATGCCGTTAAGGTCATAATTAAACAAAATAGGATTCACTCTTCTGGTGAATATCATCACGCTACGCTTGCTAGCATTTAAAGGGAGATTATTAGCTGTATATCAATTCTCAATACGAGTTAAACAATGCTGCAACCTAATACAATCTTTAACATAATTAATCTTGCTACATATTTTTACATCGTCTGCATACATGAGATGGTGACAGTCAAGATCTTGAACTGTGTCATTGATATAAATCAGAAATAATAAGAGATCCAAAATTGAAGTTAGTGTTGGCAATCTTGTCTTGCTTTTCTTGTTCTTGTTTTGGCCTCTCGCAAGACAAGACAAGACCAAAACAAGACTTAAGGCGAAATTTAAAAAAAAGTTTGGCGAGGCATAGCAAGATATATTGCTACGGCAAGAAGTCTTGCAAATATAAGAAGGGGTACTATTTAAGTGAATATAGATGAAAAAATAAATATTGCATTTCTGATGTAAATATACAGGGTGATTCAGGTTTAATCTTGATAACTTCAGGAATCGATAGAACAGGTTAAAATAATGTTTATTTATGATATAAATTTATTTTCATTAAATTCAATTTCAATAAAACATCTACACACCACTTTGACCTGTTTTTTTTCGACGTTTTCATTCATTCACGACGAGGATAATTCTCATCCAACCACTGCCGTACTTTCTTTCCGTAATGTGCAGGGGCACCATCCAACTGCATCCAATTCCCTTGGCGTAAATTTAAGGGGATATCGTCAAGCACGTCGGGGAGAGAGTTTTGCAGAAACTCATGAAATAAATCCCCATATAAACGAGGAGGCAAAATATGCGGCCAACAGAGGTTATTACTTAAAACATCTATCCACACATTTACACTAAACTGTTGCTGAAATGAAGATTGTCTGACACATCGAGGATTGACTTCACTCCAAACGTGAATGTTGTGGTAAATCACAATTCCAGCTTTTGTAAAATTAGATTCGTCGGTCCATAAAACCTTATGCAGAAGTTGTGGATTAATTTATGTTGAATCTAAAACCCATCTACAAAAATTTAAACGTTTTTCAGCATCTCCTGGCAACAAACCTTGAATTGGTTGCAGATGGAAAGCCCTTCGATGATCTTGTTTGAGTGCTCTCAGTACTTTTGATTGAGATAAATGGAGTTGTCGAGCTGCTCGGCGTGTGCTTAAAGTTCTATCATTATCAATAAGATTAAGAATTCGCTAATTATTTCTTGGCGGTACATTATGATCATTGTAGCGGAGCAAACCATATTCCGAAAATCCGATGTACATCTACAAAAACTTGTGCATTTGGAATTCTTCTATTAGGAAAGCGTGTTCGATACTCTCGAACTGACGCATTGGAATTTCCGTCACAGAAACCATAAACATAATATATATCATCATATTCAGCATTTTTAAACGTTCTTGGCATTTTTTCTTAGGACTGAAAATGCTCTTTAAATAATACCCTTGACAATGATTTTCACAAACGTCAGTTTACACAAATAACTGAGTTTTGTTTTCATGAGTTGCTATAACGTAAATGAAATTTACGCGCCTGGTGCGCTACACTGTAACCAATTTCTTTGAACATCTCAGAAATAAGACCAAACGTCGAAAAAAAAAACAGGAGACGAAAAAGTTTCGAAATTAATCAGGTCAAAGTGGTGTGTAGATGTTTTATTGAAATTAATTATTTTTTTGTAGTTTTAAAATAAAGTAAGAGGGGGGTAGCATGCAAAATACACTTCTAAAAGTGGTAAGTAGTTCAAACTTAAGAAGCTTATGTAAGATCATAAGAAGTGTTTGTGTTCCGAATTTCACTTAAATCAGATAAGTGGTTCAAAAGTTATGAGGGAAAAATTAGAAAAAAATTCCTACTTCAACGCCTTCTATCTCGGAAACGATGCGTTTTAGGAAATAAGTTTATATCACAAATTAACATTATTTTAACCTGTTCTATCGATTCCTTAAGTTATCAAGATTAAACCTGAATCACCCTGTATACTTTATTTAAAGGGCATCTAGCACATAAAATTATTTTTAAAATCAGTTTATTGAGTCTATGTTCAGTTCCACTCTACTGAATTAATTATAAATTCACTGTCACTTGATTGAAAGAGCTTCGATTCTGTTTCAATTATTTCGTTATCTATAACTGGACATTTCTATACTTTATATCGTCTACCAATAGTCCACTGTCGACGATCGACCATATCGATAGTTACGTGTAATCTACGAGCTGAACCGTAGCCGACCGAGAGTAACTACCACTGGTACCAAATCTTGCAAAATTGCGAGACAAGACATTTGCGAGACTCTTGCAAGACAAGACATCCAAGAACGAGCAAGAACAAGTCTTTAAAGAAATTCTTGTCTTATTTGGCAGACAAGACAAGATTTTAAAAATTTTGAAGAATTTTTTTGTCTCCGTTAACACTAATTGAAATATTTATTTTTTTTTGTGGGTTTTTGGTTACTTAAATTAATTGAATTATCTGGCGGTATCTAATTCCATTGGCTGCAGCAAAAGTACAGCTGTACTACCGCTGTTAAAGCTTGACGGCGGGGACAATTGGCGTTCAATACACACATACCACATCTGCTAATTCTGATGCAAATAAGACATGTTTAAATAAAACAAAGTATATTGTTTCTGGAACACTTTATATCATAAGATTCTTAATGAAAATTGATTGTATTGCATTTTTTGCGCGATATACTCGTATGCTTGCGACTACTATCCATATTTATATTCGAGACGCTACCTAACGCTCTATTCTATACTAATGCTCACTGAACTGTGCTTCGAAGCTTGGCTGGAAAATTGGCTTGTATGTGTTGTTTGATACTCGTTCCCGTGCTCCACTGTATTTCATTGCACTAAGAAAGATTGAGGGCCCTAGAGAGCCAAAGAAATTGGGTCGCAAGCTTCGTTTTTTTTTCAAATTCCAAATTTACCTGTCAAGTTCCATTAAGCTAGAGCTGTGGGGAATTTTTACTAAAACAAGTGTTTTCTTAAAATTCCTGCGGAAGGCCGCAGCTGAACATAACTTGAAACGTTCTTCCAGAAAATTATACTGTTGGATAGCATTAAAAGTAAAAGTTTTCTGAAACCTAGCTGTATAATGTGTAGGCATGGAAAGACTGCCGACATTGCATGTATTTACGCCATGAACTTCACTAAGAGCGTAATTTTTTTTTTTAAATAAGATAGAGAGGAGGTTGTGAGTAACATATGTGTGAAAGACAACAGTTCCAGTTTCCAGCTCTTCTCAAACTTGATCAATTTGAGTTGCTTGAGCTTATCAGTAACATGATTATATTTTTTCATATTGAATATAAATATACAACATGTATTCTGCACCCTCTGAAGTCGCGACTCATTGTAGCAATCTAAGAAGGGAAAATACATCGATAAATAAAATAGCGGGAAAATAACAGACTCACATAATTTTTCCCTAACTTTAATATTAAGAATATGCTTATTATCAAAAATAAGTTTTAAGCAAACGTACAATTTTTGTAATAAGATATTCACTGATATAACCTGAAAAATTAAGTTTCCTATCAAAAGTCACCCCCAAATTCCTTGCCGTTTCAGTAAAACGAGACGCGTGTCATTCAGTATTAAATATAAATAGATGCAGTATATTCGTATCAATTAGAGGAACCAAACAATAATGCAGCTGACTTATCTGCATTTAATTTAAGATGATGGTAACATTGTATGCTTGAATGAGAGATTTGGTTTCCAAATTCATTATGTAAATGATAAATAATAGCGGTCCAAGAATAGGCCCCTGAGGAATACCCGAAAAGACACATCCTGCATTAGAAAGACCGCTTTCTGTTCTGACTTTTTGTGTACTATTTGCCAAGTGATTTAAAAAAATCAATTTATTTACATCCAAGTCATAATATCCTAACTTTGACAATAGCAATGCATGATTGACCCAATCGAATAGTCAAGGAGTATCAATACAGAGGCACGATCTCCATCCGTTGCGCGAACAATGTTATCCGATATATTTAACAAAGCGGCAGTAGTACTCTGACCAGAACCGAACCCAAACTGATGGTCAGATAAAAGATCATTACTAGACAAACACTTTTCAAGTTGCGAGCATCTTTTCTAAAATGTTGCTAAGGACAGGTAACAGAGAAATTAGGCGTAAATCTTTAAAATCAGGTGGATTATTCGTTTGTGGGATAGGACTCAAAGACTCCTTCCAGGACGATGGGAAAGACCCAACTTCTATACAGCAATTCACTAAGTGGGTAATATGAACACATATCACAGGAAGACATAATTTGTTCATATTTAATGACATAAATGAAGAATGGCATTATTTTATTTTAAGAGAGCACCACTGAAACTCCCAGAGCCTAAGTTTTCAAAGTTTAAATCGTAGTAGTACCTGAAATATTCTAGGCCGTCACCGTAATACAGCTTGTATAGAAGACTCGGCTGGGAAGAAAAAGAAGATAATGAAAATAATTTTGGGAGAAAAGTGATGCTTGTTCATTGCCTACGTCAGTCTCTTCCAATAATTCTACGCATTTAATGGAAGCGACTAAAAGTGGCTTGCCATTTTCCGACAATAGCTTCAAGTATGCTAGAAATTGCAACATTCATGCCATAAAATAAATAATTTATAAACAGTGAAAAAATGTTGTACTTTAATAAAGTTTAGTTTAGTTTTGGCAGTAGTCTATTCTTTTTTTTTAGATTTTCAGTAAACATAAATACTATGTATGAATAATGTGATCAGAGTAAATATTTCTAGAAAAAAACTTGAATTACCATGTCATCGTAGTAACTAGATTGTATAATGTAAACACAAAATAACTATTGGCGTTTATTTTATATAAAATACGTCATGATTGATTCCGAAAATGACTCATTTTAGAGAGAGAGAGAGAGAGAGAGAGAATGAGTCCATAAAATACCCATTTTGAGAGCGTATACAAATAAGATGATTTTATTCATAAAATAAATTATATTACAGTAAGAGAAATATAGTGTCCTGCACTATAAAAATACGAATATTTTTCAAATTATTATTCCATGAGATCTCTATTTATATTGTCATTACTTTTTGTATTATAAAATTCATCACTTTAACCACATAATAAAAGCTACTGTCTATTTGCAACTATTATTTATTCATATCTCCAATATATATGTAATTTATTCTCATATTTTGTTTTATTGTCTTATCCACATATCCCATTAACTAAAGTGATATGATCCGATGTGACATTTTAACTGTATTACAGTAGTGAAATGTGTATATACAACGGTTGTGACGAATAAATTTTAGTTCAATTTAAATTTAATGTCAATTGTCAGGCTAAAGTACTTCTATTATTTTATACAATTGCACACGAGATTTCCATTATGTGCACCCACTATCAATATAGGGACATGTAATGCGACAAAATGAAATGAGTGTGATGGAGTTTTGCACAATTCTATTACGTGCATTATAATTACATGCCGTGTGTTCTTTATATCAAAGTAATAATGCGCCTGGAGAATGGAACAATATATTAATGTAGGTTATGAGCACGTCAATATTGATTGTGGTCATTTCATATGATTTTTGAAGTAGGTATCAGTGACATTTCTAATAGTTGCGAAAAATTTGTATACACTGAGAAAACCCTTCAAGTAAATTATGTTGCTAAAAATAATAATTACCGTAGGGTCATTGTGAATCAATTTTTTAAAAAACCTATTATTTTGGAAAAAACACAGTTATAATTCTGGAAAGTATCAAAACACATTGCTATAATGTCTTTGTCGATTGCATTGTCAGATATATTCGAATTTTTCTGGTAGTTCTCAAATTTTTGACATTTAAAAAAAAACCTATATTGATTCACTGTGCACCCGGTGGTGCCAACAGTGATTCGCTTTTAGGTACACTGTGAATCGTATCTTAAAGGGTCACAATTTTACCTTTTTTAAATAACTAATGTAGATATATTAGCAAACTTTATTTAAAAAATAACAGTTATTAAAAAAATGAAAATAAATTCTGAATACAGCCATTAAATACACATAAAACTAAGAATAAATTCTAATCACAACCATTGGACGATAAAAAACATTTTTAACGAATATATAATTCAGAAAAATTGACAGCAAACTGGAAATAGGATTGCTGCCGTATGGTACTACCACAAAGACGAGGTTTGGGTAAAATCAATTTTATATCATCATCCTTGACATATGATAAGTCGGGAACAGTTGGAAAGTGAAATAAGTCAACCGAATTATTTTTTAACCTCAAAAATCTGACGTAATATTCGAGGTCTTGGTTCCTTAGATTTAAAATTTTTGCTACAAAAAAAAACATTTTGCTTTTTACCAGGAAATATCACAATCACAAAATCGCCCTCTTGTAGTTGTCTATTCAGAACATTTTATATCACCATATCATTTGTTAAAGGCCTCCAATTCTCATCATCTTCCTCTTCCCACCAGTTTTGGTCGTTGTCGCTATCTTGAAGCACAATTTCAGTTTCATCTTCTGACTCCGAATCCTGCAGCACCTTTCTAACATGTGGCCCCTTTAGAGTCTTTTGTTTTTTTTACTGTCAGTTTTCAGCTTCGATTTCATTTTTTTCTGGTGTGTCTGTAACAATAAGATTGCGGCCAAGCTTTCTTGGCTTTCTTTTATTCTTGCGGGGTCCTGCTTTTATTGGTTCTCTAAACTCAAATGGTGTTACAAATTTACCACCATCTGAAGCAGCTAATCTGATTGAGGTATTGGAAGCATCTTTATCAATTCGCTGATTAGCGCAACTGGATGTGGAAGCAATTGAGACATCAAAACTTTCTTCATTATCAGAATGTTGAATGTCAATATTGTTAATATCTGGATTACAATGGGCTTAAATACGAGACGGTGAATTTACTTCGCATTCAGCACAAGGACGGTCGGTCACTGAACTTGGCAAATAGTCTTGTTCTGTAAAGACATTTCGATCAAATGGGAAGATTCCGGTTTTTTTTGAAAGCGTTAATAATATTTATTGGTGTCATGGCTTTCAAAAAAGCAATGCCCACTATCTCGCCTATTTCATAAATACTGATAGGTTGGCCGAGATGATGCAACAACCACGACTCAACGGCACTGTTATAGTAAGATTTGAATGGAGCGAATATTCCAACATCTAGGGGCTGCAATTTGGCTGACGTATGGGGATGAAGTGAAATTACAGTCACTCCTGAAGATTTTGCTCGGTTCAACGCCTCTAACAAAAGGTGCGACTCGTGATTATCCATTATCAAAATGCTAGGATTCTCCAGCGTGCTGTGTGATTGTTTAATAAAATAGTCCATAACATCAACAAATAGTTCGCTATTCATTCAGCCTGTCGGTGCGGCTAATCCCAGTGTTCCTGAAGGGGTTCCTTTTGTCATGTGCATCTTAAATTTTTTAGGGGGAAACACCATTGCGGGCGGCATAGTTTGGCCGCTAGCATTAACTATGCAGCAGGTAGTAACGAGCGTTCCCTTTTCCCCACTCGTTACTTTCCCCAAATTTTTTCGACCTCTTGGTTCTAAAACTTTGTGAGGCCTTTGGACTGTTGTTGTGGAAGTTTCATCCAGGTTATATATTCTGGTCCCATCTGAATAAGCTGGATTTCTCTGCATAACTTTTTCTAGATTGTCAAAAAATTTTGTAACATTGATCTTGTTGAAGGCTGTAGCCCTAGCCAGACTACATGGTTCTGGCTTCCGTAGAGACAGATCCTGATGTCTCCTGCGAAAGGATTTGAGCCAATCTATCCCTGCCAATTTATTTTTTTGCCATGATGTTGGTATGTTTACATTATTGATCTTGGCCGTCTCATACGCCACACGTCGGCACTCAGTTGTTGTCAGTCCATAAAATAGTAAGGCACAATGTTGGAAATATTCCTTTAAGGCCGTTTCTTGTCCGACAGTAAAAATTTTATTAATGTCATAGTGGGGCACTAGTCTAATACTTTCAATAGAATCATTTGCACGTTTTAATTTCTCATAGTACCGTCGAAGCAAAAGCTAAGCCAGTGTCTTTGGATACTTGGCGGATACTAGTCCCATTTCTAATAAGATTTAACGCTTGTTCCATATCTTCTTTAGGATGTTTACCAATCCTTCTTTCCGCCAGTTTTTTGCGAGGCATACTGTAAAAACAAACAATATTGGAAGTTTCTAACTAAAGTTTAAATGGTTTAGGTTTACTGTTAATAACAAATCAATGATCCTAGGTACACAGTGAATCGCGATTGTGTACCCCTTTGGCTCTGTGTAATAAAATTAATTTTCAGGTATTTTTCATAACAACTTTCAGATGAAAAAATACGAAATTATGTAGCTTACTAACGCTACTTTACCGTAGTAATATAATAAATAATATATTTTTGAAACTATGGCTACCAAACTAACGGAAAACTTAGAAATAAAATTTTCGGAATCCAAATCCTGTATTCAAGCACACAACGTCTGCACTGCTTAGCCGTTAAATGAGCATTAACAAAAAGCAAAGGAGCATTAAACATGGAACGTGTTAAGAGAGAGAAAACAACAATAACTCTGTTCATATTTAAAAATGGCTGCCGATTCACTGTAGCCACCTGATTCACTGTTTCCACAATGACCCTAAACATCATTTTTTTATTTGGTGTATGTGTCTTAAATATTACCAACATGTAATATTATGTTTCTACATATGTAGTGATTACAGCACTTATGATCAGTAAAGTATTTTATTGATTTCTAAAATTCACTTCCGGTAAGTCATTAGTCTACTTGTAATTATTTTGCAGTTAACTGTACTTGGTAATTATGATGTCTCAAACATAAATTTTTGCCATATCTGGAACCCAATATTGTCACCGCCGTAGAAATGGGTACCACAAGTAATTATGTTGCTGCAAAAAGTGAAGTGGTGTTACTGCCGATAACGTCATGAATAAAGACAAAATGTACCGAAGGATGTTGTACATCAGTTCACTTAAATGAAAATTTTGAAAATACTATGTTTTTATTCGAGAGCTAATAACTCAGTATAATTTCACAATTAAACCATCTACCTCTATTCTTACTGCTCCAATCAATTAATTCAAGAATGGTTATGACCGTTACCATGCTAGTTTGAGTGCGTGAATTTGTTTGTTATTCCATGTGCGGGTATGGCCTATATCGATTTCTTTTTTAATATTGGACTTTTTTAATTATTTATGAATGTTCTGCTTGTACAAGTAGGTATATACTTTTTCTGTATAATTATATTTGCCTGTCTTCTTTTCACATTAGCAAATAAGCTATTTTTGTATTTATCTATTGTGCATAATAGAGTTTGTCTCTGCCGTCATTGAAGGTTATTATTTTAGTATTTTTATTTTATTTAGCATTGCTATATAAATTGCATAATATGCTTACTTTTAGGAACTGTGGCCTAATTATCATTTCTATGTCTAATGAGTACCTACACCCTTTCAGGTAAGTACAAAATTTATACTTTCAATTATTACTGCATTATACTCAAATAACCTTCAATTTTCATTTGTATCAGAAATATATATAGTTAAAAATTTTAATAAATACAGCAACACAGTTCAGATATTTTAGCAAGAAATTTTAGTTATTGGCTTGTTCACTGACTAGTGACTAGTTTTCAGAAAACTTAATTTAGCTGCTATAATAAATTGTTTATTTGTCCTCTATTTTATACAAGTTTTTTGCTGGGGCAAGTGTATATTTACCTACCACTACTGATTTTTTTTCTCAGTGTAGAATATCATTAATTATTCTAAAGAATTAAGTGGTTAATACACAAGGTGTGATTTTCAAAAAGAGCATAAACTGTGAGATTGTGCCAAATTTAATTAATTTATCTCTACGCATTTGGAAAATACTAATTAAAAACCGTTTACAACAACTAACCTTTCATATTGTCTGAAGCTATTTATTTGTGGCATAATTTTAATTTTTCTTTAGTTTTATTGGGTTTTTTGCCACACTTCTGAAAAATAATAAAAATTAATTAAATAAGCCCTTGCGCCAAACGGAACAGTAAAGGGTTATTTTTGAAACTAAGTTTGCCTAACCAAAAAATCTCACACTGAAAAAAGCAGATAAGTAAAAAATAACAAAATTCATATCACTATCGCGTACTTCCGTAATATTGACGTTTCGAAATACTCTCTGTTTTCGTTTTCAAAATAGTTGTAAAAATATTAAACGTATGTCAAGTTTGACAGTTTTTGTTGTTTATCCGGAGATATGTAGATGATATTTTTGCAATTTGGCCTTTTACTGTTACAGAATTAAATGAATTTTTAAATGATATTAACAATAAAGAACCAACAATAAAATTCACTTTGGAAATAGAAAATAATAATATGCTACCATTTTTAGATGTTTTAATAAAAAAACACGATAAATCTGTAGAAACAAGTGTTTATAGAAAACAAACTCACACCAATAGATCTTTAAATTTTAAATCTAACCATCACATCGATATTAAGAAAGGTGTTGTTAAATGTTTATATGATAGAGCAAAATTAATTTCATCAAACAATGATATCTTTAACAACGAACTAAAATTTATTAAAAATGTTTTAATAAATAATGAATACCCTCCAAATTTTGTTGATAGAACATTCAAAAATATTACAGATAAAACTAACACTTTAAGACAAATAAAAGAAATTAATCATACAATCAAAATTCCATACATTCCAAAAAATGCAAAATTCAAAAATTGCATCTACAGTATACCTTGTGAATGCAATAAACATTATGTTGGAGAAACGTCTCGGCCTATGAATGTTAGAGTTGAGGAACATAAAAATTATATAAAAAGACGGGAATTTGAAAAATCCAAAATTTGCGAACACGCTTGAGAAAACGGTCATGTGATTCAATGGGGTTCGGGAAAAATTTTAGAGAAGTAAGATAACGCGACAAAAAGAAAATTAAAAGAGACCGCGATTATTTTGTTGAACGGAGATAAGTGTGTGTCAAACTGTTCAGTAAACATCGATCATTGTTGGCTACAGTTGCATCAAGAAGAAGTAAGTAAAAATAAAATAAAAATCATTTAACATCTCTATGGAAGCAGATAAACAAATTTTAAACTGTCAAACTTGACATACGTTTAATATTTTTACTACTATTTTGAAAACGAAAACAGATAGTTTTTCGAAACATCAATATTACGGAAGTGCGCGATAGTGATGTGATTTTTGTTATTTTTTACTTATCTGCTTTTTTCAGTGTGAGATTTTTTGGTTAGGCAAACTTAGTTTCAAAAATAACCCTTGACTGTTCCGTTTGGCGCAAGAGCTTATTTAATTAATTTTTAATATTTTTCAGAAGTGTGGCAAAAAACCCAATAGAATAGAATAGAATAACCTTGCATACTCTGCATGTCGAAAACGAAGCGATTTAGAATACCTACATGTTTATACAGACTTTTCTTTTTATTTTGGGGTCTAGAAGACACATTTAAATTTATGGTACTACTTTTAGAGTCACCTTGTATAACAGATGATTATGTACTTTAAGATCTTTTTGAGCGTTGTAAATTACATAGAAAGACTAACATCAGTAATTTGAAAGTACTGCATCCCTATAGTAATAGACCTACGTGCAAATTGCAATACAAAAGGACAAGTGTCACTAACTGCAATCAACACACGTTGTGATTGGTATTCATGGCGAATTTCCGCTTCCAGAAACATGCCTGACACGTGTAAAACCGCTAGGTGTTACCTATCACCGGACATATGTACTGTCTACTTCCGTTCGATTTAGTATTCCCGTGGAGTCCCATTAATGCACAGTTATTGTGTCCAAGACCTACACCATAAATAAGTTAACGATATACGGCTTGTACAAGGCAGAAATATTAAATTAACCAGTCCATATTTACGAATTAGTTTAATAATTTAGAAAATAGTCAGCAGTTGGGAATATTAAATAGTTGAATAAAAAAATATGTGAACATATTGAGCACGTGTTTCTTGAACTGAAACAGGAAATGGAAAATTTTATCTATACTGAAAAGGATTTTTTCTACAAACATGTTAAACTGCAATTTTTAACGCTCCCTAGTAGCATTAAAAATATTGCTTTAAGGAACCAGTGCCTTAAAATGATTACTTTAAAGCAGTAGTGCCTTAAGGTAAATGTCCAATTGTGACAGTAAATTTGCAATACATTTCATTCGTATTTTCTTTTTTAACATGAATACTTATATTACAATTCACACAATTTGAAAAATTATATCCTTCCACAATTCTACCACTATCAACTGAAACGACCGCATTTCTAGTAATATTGATGGCACTGAAAGCAGTTTTCAGGCAATCGAATTTTTACATCGACTACATCGTCATCGCCGATGGTATGCCTGGAGCTTCCATAGTATCACAGATTAATTTATCTGTGATAGTATTGACGGTATAGTAAGTCGTTCTGACTAGACCACTAGAAGTTTGTTTCTAGTTTGCTTCTTCTAAGCTAATTACTTTATAATATATTTTTTATACAACCAACTACATTGAAGTAGGTAATAAGATTATTAGAAAATTAAATAGAATTGTAAATAATCTAGTTCTTATAGGAGGGTATACAGAAATAAAAATATTTCAGGTAATCAGATAAATAAAAACCATTTAGGTATAAATACTTTTACTCTCATGTCAAGTATAAATTGTTAACGTAACTTTAACATTTTATTATATTTAATTTATTGTCTATTTATTTAATTAATTTCACATTATGATTCCGAACACTGTTAAGTTATGTACCACTTGTGTGTTCTATAATATGTTATATTACCTATTTTATTCCCCATTTTATATATTTGTATTTTACATGGAAAACTTTTCTTGGATTGTCCTGAAGAAGGTTTAAGTACAGCCGAAGCGTAGACTTGCCGACAAATTGGTATTCCGTTTGCTTTTCCATACATAAAATGTATGTGGGCCAATTCTTCATATTTACTTATTTTGTAAAAAATATAACTAAAACACTTCAAAAACAAGTCACTCAACACTTTGTGTTATTTTTGTTTGTTTAGGTCTGATATTCTGATATTTCTCTTGTAATATGCTACACTGCAAAAAAAGTTTCTGTGTAAACGAGATTTTCCAGTGTGTAGTTTAGAATGTGTAAAAATTCCGTGTTAATAGTTTTACACACTATGGCTTTTTTGTATGTTTTACACAAAATGTGTTAAAATTACTAGTATTATAATAAAATATACTGAATTTGCATAATATTTACCAGTTGTGTGTTAAAAGTACACCATTCTGTGTAAACTTAACACGCACATAACTTAATTGTGTTCTATATCCCTACTCCTGACTGGTTGAGCACAACTGCGCAGCTGCAGTATATCAGCTAATCCAACACACGTCACTACGCCATATTGGTCATGTAGCGGTGTTGTGTACAGTTACCTCACGTTCACTGTGTTCAAATGGAGAATATTTAAATTTAAATTGAGGTTTAATCAAGGAAAATGGAAAGTACTTACCTAACTCTATCAAATATTACTGATAATTGTAATAAAACTAAAACTAATTAGAATATAACTATTAAAAATATTAGGAGTTTACTCTGACGTTTTAGATTACTTTGTAATCTAACTTTTTTGTAACTTTAGAGAAAGAAAATTATATGTTCAGATCACTACCAGTTAATTTTCGTAAACTCCTATTATATAGTGCCTAAATACATCTTTGTTTGTTGTTTCATTGTTTATGATTTACTAGAACATTATTAGTCCCTTATTAGAATATGTACTATTATACTGTTAATTTTAATACATACATATTTTGTTAGCAGACTTGGTTGTTGTTCATTGAACAGAATTTAATTTTTTTAATAAAATCATAAAAGTAATATATCTTTTATTTTATAATTACACCATAATTCAGACAATTCTTTATATTGATACGGAAGCTCACCTACCTTGTTAATTATGTTCCTGTTTGCTTTTGAAATTATAATTTTTAATAATAATAGAACATTCCAGGCAGAACGACGATAGGCAGAACCTCTAGAAAATGTCAAAATAAAACTATTTCAAATATTATTTCTCTGGGCCTAAAAGACCTGTAAACAGCATTATTATATATATATATGTGGGGTTGTTAGATTAGAAATAACAAGTCCACGGTTTGCAACACGTTAAATATATTAATAAAGATACAACAGCTCGGAAAGAATGTTCCACCAATATAGAAGTCTGGACGGATGTTTAGCTGAAGGCAAGCGGAAAGTCACTGCCGTGGTCCTCGCCGGACCTTTCGAAGAAGGTCTCGGAAGGCTGGCATATGTCTGGCCATGTGTTTACTTTCATAAATGGGCTCAGATCTAAGGGTTAGTTTTATGGTTTTGTTGGCATTGATTTATTTGGTGCCTTAGTGAAAATGTCGTAAATTGTAGGGATCACAGATGTAGGTCGGTGACCAGTGTCGGTGACCGCTACATCACCCCCCTGCCAGACTTTTATTTTGGTGGACAAAAAAATAAAAGTATACAATAATGCTATACAAGTGAAAATACAAAAAAAAATGTTGAGAAAAAAATTGTTGTTTATGAGTGGTACTGTCTAAATAAGTTTTACACTGAGGTTTAGCACTGACACATCGCGAGCACTTTTTACGCGAAACCCGCCTGGTATCTGTCGGGGAATCGTACGCGACGCGCAGGGCGCGTTTTCGGTTCCTCCGCGGTGTTGTCGGCGGCATGTGGCTCGCCCCTTAAGGTTGGCGGTGTGGTTTCCTCCTCGCTGCTGCACGGTTCTGCTATATTTGGTTTGTCATCCTCCACGTGAATATACGCGGGTTTGAGCCGATCGATGGAAATGTTCACTTCGCGACCGCGGATGGAGACGGTGTAAAATTTGTCGTGCCGAGTAGTCACTGGATAGGGTCCTTCATATGGTTGCTGGAGGGCTCGTTTGGGACTGTCGACGCGCACAAAAACATGCGAGCAGGATGCGAGGTCCTTAAAAACAAACGTTTTTCGCTGTCCGTGTCTGGTGGCTTGTACGGGTTTAAGTTTAGACATGTGTCTTCTTAAACGGGCGATGAATTCGGTGGAGTTGTCGTTTGCCGGAGTCGGAGTCAGAAATTCTCCTGGAAGTCGTATAGGCTCGCCGAATACCATTTCAGCTACTGTTGCCTCGAGATCTTCCTTCCAGGCTCCGCGAATGCCGATTAAGACAGTTGGTAGAATCTCGGTCCAGTTTTCCGTTTCGTGACACCTGACGGCTGCTTTGAGTTGCCTGTGAAAACGCTCCACCATGCCATTGGCGGCTGGGTGGTACGCAGTTGTGCGCCAGTGTGTCATTCCGGTGAGTTTTGTTAATTCGCGGAAAATATTTGACTCTAGCTGCCGACCTTGGTCCGTGGTGATACGTAGGGGTACACCGTAGCGTGCAATCCATCCCTCGTATAACGTCCGCGCGACGGTTTCGGCTGTAATGTCCGCGATCGGGAACACTTCCGGCCAGCGTGAAACGCGGTCAACACATGTCAGGCAGTAGCGAAAACCATGGGAATATGGTAATGGGCCTACTAAGTCTATGTGTATGTGTTCAAATCGCGCACTTCTGAACAGAAACTCGCCGACGGGGCTTGACACGTACCTGTTTACTTTGGCCTGTTGACACTGCATGCATTCGCGAGTCCATTGCCTGCAATCGCGTTGTACAAATGGCCATACGTAACGTTGTGCGACTAAGCGTGCACTTGCTCGGGCCCCGGGGTGTGACAGGTTATGCAGAGAAAGGAACACTTGTCTCCGGAATTCTTGGGTCACAAATGGGCGCGCAATGTTTGTCGACACGTCACAAACGAGCGGTGTTTGTGAACCTGGGATTGTCACTTTGCGTAACTGTAATGACGTACCGACGCGCTGTAATTCGCGGAGTTCGTTGTCATTTTCCTGTGCGCGGGCTAAGGCTTCGAAGTTTATAGCTTCACTTATCGATTCTACTCGCGATAATGCGTCGGCTACTACGTTGTCCTTGCCTGCAATGTGCCTGATGTCCGTGGTGAACTGGCCTAGGAAATCCAGGTATCTGAATTGTCGCGGGGAACACTTGTCGAGTTTCTGTTTGAACGCGAATGTTAGGGGTTTATGGTCGGTGAAAATACTGAAATTTCGACCCTCAACCATGTGCCTGAAATGTTTCACAGCTTTGTAGATGGCCCATAATTCGCGGTCAAATGCACTGAATTTCTTCTGTGCCTCACTCATATTTTTCGAGAAGAATGCTAGAGGTTCCCAACCGCTAGGTGATAGCTGTTGCAGCGATGCCCCGGCCGCCCAATCGGACGCGTCGGTGAAGATCGCGAGCGGTAGTTGCGGGTTCGGGTGTGCTAGCACTGTAGCCTGCGCCAACGCTTCCTTGCAGTTGGAAAATGCATTTTCTAGCTCGGTCGACCAAGTTATGGGAGTTTTCTTAGATATCTTGGGTCCCGATAGACATTTATTTAGCGGCGATTGTAGCTTCGATGCGTGTGGTATGAATCGTCGGTAAAAGTTCAACATACCTAGAAAACGGCGGAGCTGGGTTACCGTCTGTGGCTTTGGAAAGTCGCTAATTGCGCGGACTCGTTCGTGGAGCGGTTTCACGCCTCCTGCGCTCACCGTGTAGCCAAGAAATTGAACTTCGTGTTTTCCAAAAACACATTTTGTCGGATTTACCACGACACCGAACTCGTGTAAACGGGTGAAAAGTTTATGTAGATGCTTCTCGTGCTCGTCTTCCGACGACGACGCGACGAGAATGTCATCTATGTACACGTACGCGAACTCTAGGCCGCGAAGTACCTCGTCCATAAACCGTTGGAACGTCTGGGCCGCGTTGCGGAGCCCGAACGTCATTGCGGGAAATTCAAAAAGTCCAAACGGTGTTATGATTGCTGTTTTCGCGACGTCGTCGGGGTGTACCGGGATTTGGTGATACGCGCGCACAAGGTCTATTGTTGAAAACACTTTTTTATCCGCGAGACTTTGTGCAAAATCCTCGATGTGCGGGATTGGATATTTGTCTCCAGTGTCGGTGACCGCTACATATATATATATATATATATATATATATATATATATATATATATATATATATATATATATATAAATTATTTCTACACTGAACAGGAACATAATTAACAAATTAAAAAGATTGGTGAGTCTTCCATATCAAAACCTAGTAAAGCCTACACCTTTAATGATACAAATGCCACAGAAATGTATTAAAGTTACACATAACATTTGTTATATTAACACAGTAGATTGTGTTAAACCTTTAACACACTACTACATACAGAAAAATGTGTAAAAATATACAGAATTCCGTGTGAACCTCGATTAACACAGTATTGTGTTCTTTTGTGTTAAAATGTGTAATTAACTAATAAAATGAAATGTTTTTCTTTTTGTTTCGTTTCAAATTAGTAGGATAATGGCACTGGGGAGTTTGTAGAATCACCGTATACGTATAAAATATTACCAACCATGTACCTGCATCTGAGCACATGTGCTTATAACAGATATGTAAATGAATGTTATTTGTTGTCACTTCGTGTAAAATTTTATGTTTCCATATCATAGATTTATTGCTTTGGTATCTTGTAAAAGTAGTTTTATAATGGTCCGATTTTCACTATTTATTGAAATATACATATAAATAACTATTTCTACAATTATTATCTACTGTCACATAAAATTTCTAACTTGTTTGGAAACACCTGTCCCATTAGAGCTTATCATCAATTAATGGAAACAAATGGCGCTTAATATATTAACATTATTTACTGTTACAGCATGCGTCACGAAAACATTTATTTTACAACATTTTATTGAAAACTAATTAGTTAATATTATTTATTGGAACTATCTTTAATTTGCATTTGCCTTAATAACAAAATTTTAAATGCAGATGCCTAATTTATTATTATAGTGCTGTCGTTAGATAAACAAACATGGAATGGAAATGTAAATTATCCCTTATGAAATAAATGTATATCTTAACTATTCTGTTAAATGCTAATTAAGTCGAAGAGAGTCTTATAGATCAGTGTGACTTCCGACTGTTGTGGTTTCGCACATTCGCATAATTATCGTTACACCTGGTTTTAAGTGGCGGACATGTGTTTTTTTATTTTTAATAGGTATTAAACGAAAACTTCTAAATATTGTATTTTAACTGGCGTCTTAATTACGACATAAATATTAATACTGTTACTGGGCCCCTAATTTACACTTTGTACTGCAGGTGAGAAAGTTTTACGATAAACTGTTAAACTATATGTGGGTATCAATGTTGAATTTTACGTTAGTATAATTGTCTATAGGGTTTCTCGCGGAAACTGAGCACATCGGTAACTTCTTTATTTTTAACTTTAAAAAATAAAACATTTTTGAAATCTGTAAATTTTTAGTATTATAAATACAGGGTGAATCTTAAATAAGTACAAATATTTTAACCAGCAGTATAGTTTTGTGTGTAGAACACATAATTAATAGTTTTTTTTACAAAGAAATCAGAAATAAAAAAGTGAAATTTTAAATAAATTTCGTAATTTTTCAGCAGAAAACTTGTTGAGGACCGCTGGCCTAGACAGACCCTTCATACTTTTATGAGTCATAGTGCTGTAGACTGAACGTGTGGTCACAGTGTTGCCAGTATTACACAAATGTCTTTGCTTCAAGGAAGAAAAAATCTCAACTTTTAGCGAATTTTGTCAAGTGTAACATTTTATATTATTTTTTATTATCAAACTGTCATTGACTGTCATGACAGATTATCGGAAGCCCAAGTCAAACTTGTTAACCCCACATAATGCATGAAAATAGCAATAAAATTTGCTAAAAGTTGACATTTTTTCCATTTTAAATAAAAAACGCGTGCATAGTTTTTCGTTATTCTTCATAAAATAACTTAAGGAAATTGTGTTTTGTGTCCCTTTCTAACAGTGTACAATGACATTTAACTTGTGAAATGTGGATTACTGATTAAATAGTTAATTTTTTAACAAACAGGTAAGCTTGTGTGCACGTTTATGTATAATTTTTGAACATTGGACATAGTAATATCACGTAATATCTTCCTAAATATTTTACGGTAGTATTGAACTTGCGGAAATTTATTTTTAATCGTTGAAGTATAGTAAGGTTAGTTCAGATGTTAAAATTTATGTTAATATTGCTGCGTATCATACCACATACCCAATTTTACTGTACTTATGCTTAAAACAAGTATTTTTAAAATAAAACTATTACGTTAAAGGAAACGTAATATTTATATTGGAGGAGATATGGCAACCTCGCAACAAATCATATGTTTCATTACGTTGTTGGATGAAAAATCAGCCAGCGGTCCTCAAAATGTGGGTATTTTTTAAAAAAATTAATATCTCCGTAAATATTAGAAATTTTTAAAAATGGCTTTCACTAGACTGATTTAAATGACGAACTACACCAGCAGTTAAAATATTTGTACTTATTTAAGATTCACCCTGTATAGAGGGTGTTCCCAAGTAGCATTATAATAACGAAAACTGATACCGCAAATTCAATTAAGTGGCTATTACTTTGTAATCACTAAATTCACCACCATATAGCATAAATAACTCCAATTTATTCTAACATAGTTGTAAGTACGTAATCCTCGCCATTGAAAATCAGTTCATGGTTTTGTAAATTTTGGTGGGGCGATTTGGTGCCTGGAACGCTTTGAAAACTAGGCAGAAGCACCTTAAAGTTGCCCAAACTTTTAAGTGGATATTAAAAGTAAAGCGGGCCACACATGATTTGTCGTACTACAGGTTGGACAACACGAAGTTGATTCGACCGTTCGAACAACGGTTGGATAGTTAGTGGCGTTGTAGAACAACCTACAGTACGATGTGGTCGTATCGTACGGCAGTACAGCATGCAGAAAATTTGTAGTACAACGCGGTAGTACATACGACCAGATTGGATAGTTTGTGTGCAAGCGCTACTTGTCGAAACCATATCGCTCGCTGCAAATATACGAAATTTATAGAAATGGAAAATAATGAGAAGTTTTAAGAACGAATACTTAGATAAGCATAAAAGAAATGCAAGTTATGAGATTCTCTTAGAAACATTAAAAGAAATAAAAGAAGATGCTACAGTAGAAACGTTGAAAAAGAAAATTAATAATATGCGAACTGCGTTCAGGCGAGAGTAAGAAAGGTAAGAAAAGTGAATAAAAAAATATGTTTGTCAAAAAAACAATCGAGCATGTCACTACAGAGATATTGGTGCCTTCCCAGTAAACACACATACGTTATTTAAACGTATTGTCAACGTACCATTGGTTGATAATTCGTGTTACGTTACAAAATCGACCATTATTTTATGGTTAGAAAAGTAACGGTCTAACATAACGTTTAAAATACGTACTTTTTTAACAAGAAATGTTGGCAAAACTTTTGTAACGTTAAATGAACGTTATTTAAAATATATAAATAAAACTTATTTATTTAAACCTTTATAAAACGTCTGTGTCAACTGATTAATATATTGACATTGAACAATCTTATTGGTAGATAAAGATCACGTGTTACACACATACCATTTCGAGTTCTTTTTGTAAAAGTTTGTCAGTTGCATATTCATCACTGTACGTAATTACTGTGATCCGTGAAATATTTCCCTATTTTATTTTGGTAAGTATACCTACTTCTATAAGTATTTAATTTTAATTTATTAATATAAGAATATTATGTTTTTTTACATTACATGTTACAAATAATTATATAATGGAATCTAAATTTATTCCTCTATAACTTTTCCTACTTATGTTTCAAAATACTTACCAAGACGATGACAAAATTAGTAAAAGTAGGCGTGTGAATTTTGTATTCGTACATGCCTACGTTAAATTACTTTGTAAAATGGGTAACAATTATTATGACTTGGTAATTTTTTTACTTTATACTAAAATTTAAGATACAGTGACATATTTCTAATCATGATTGGTAATGATTTAAACTTTTTTATTTCCTTTCTTGACTATCTATTTCGTGGTCATATTAAATATATATTAGGTTATTATTATTGCTATTATTATTAGCACTATTATTATATTTATAACTATAATAGATTAAACTTAGACATGTTTAAAGTTTAGACTTTCTTTAAATAATAATCTATATTATCCAATGTAAGTGAAGTTATTGATATGAAACTTGTTCAGACCTAATTTCATTGTTTTTAGGTTCCAATCAGTAGCATAAATAAGATATATTATTTTGGTATTTTTATATTTTGTTTGTATTATGTATGTATTATTATTTATTTAATAAACTATTACTGATATTAAAACCAATTATTTATTGTTACCTACCTAAATTTGAAATTAAACAATAGGTATTGATAATTTCTAATACTCTTATCTATTAGGCGTATAGTGAGTTCAACATTTGAGCCACACTATTGGAATATCGATAATAATTATTAATAGGAACAAGATTAAATGAGAGAAGATTTTGTAACTATTTCATTTATATTATATTAATTTCCTGATAATTATTTATTTAGTACCAGAATGTACCGTAAATACTAGAGCATATGACACATTAAAAAATGAGGGTACTATTTTACATAAATTTTTGTTCAAAACTCAATAATAAGAGAGATATAACCCTCTGAGGGATGAAATAAAAATAATTTTTTTTAAATGTCTTTCAGATACTTTTGAATAATGGGTTCATGGGGTGAGTATATGATATTAGGATAATTAATTTTTTGTTACCACTTATTCAATCACTTATGTTTAAGGGGTAGTTTTGGATAGTATTTTTTTAATTTTGAAATTATGTATTTCAAAAAAATACTTATTACTCAAAACAACGCTTTAATCTTAAAGGGATGGAATACGTGGTAACAAAATTAATTGTACTAAAACCAAAAAAAAGTAAATTCATTTGCGGTTTTACAGGATTAAGTGTACCTGATTATTTAGTTTGTATATATATATATATATATTATTTTTTAACGTATCTACTATCTAACCTGTACAATGCCACCAGAAGGATCCAAAAACAACGTTGTAAAACACGTTAAAAAACACGTCTCTAAAACATCTTTTTGGACATTAAAATAACAAGGTTTAATTTACGTTAGTTAAAAACCTTAATAAAATGTCATTATTAAAAGTAAAACTTAAAGCTTATGAATACTAAAAATGATCGTTCCACATTTACTAATATTAAACGTTTGTACTTTGGTTACCAGAAACGTGTAAAACCGCGACATTTTTAAGTTGATTATACGTAAAAAAGGCACGCCTTTTTCAAACGTTGTATGGGCATTATAAACGTTTTTCTAACATATATGTGTTTACTGGGTTTCTAGTTATATGGAATTACTTATCTGCTGATATCTCGAAAATAGTAAAAGATAAAACCTTTACATGTTTATATATCAATTCAATTAAGAAAAAGTGGGAAATTGGGGATGTCAAAAATGTTATTTTAAATAAGATGTTTTACAAAAAAAAAAATAAATTAATATCTACAGGATGATTCAGGTTCTTGTTGGAGGACTGCAACCATCAATAGAAAATTGTATTTTAATAAAAAAACTTAATTAAACATGGGTCGTAAAACCCTTTGTTTTCGAGATACAGGGTGTTTGAAAGTTCTATATTTTTAATTTTTTGTTAATAACCAATTTTTGCACCATTTTGTTCTTTTTTTGAGTGGGTCTGCATACTCATTTAACAATACTACCACAATTGCAGCTACTGCTTCATTTGGCAAACTTGATGCCATCGCAAAGACGATAAAATAATAACTGCAAAACGATTTGTTATACAACACACACCAAACAGTAGTTTTAGTGGGTAAAAGTGAATCCAATATGTCGCTCCGACGGTCGAATCAACTTGATGTTGTACAACCTGAGTACAATGAATCGTATAATGTGTGGCCCGTTTAACGACAACCAAGCCATTTCACATACATAGCACTTAAAAGTGACCGTAGCTTGTGACGTACTTTCGGTGTTCGGTCGCAGATGCCGAACTAGTACAGCCACTTTAATCAGTCCGGGTTCACTCGGTAGAGAAGTTATATCCAAGGTTCAGGAATATTAAAAGAGTCGGTATCCAAACTAAAATATTTATTTCATAAAATAATACTAATAATAATTTCCCAACATAAATAAAATAAAACCTGAAATAATATTACAAAATTACAAAATAACAAATAGGGCGGTAAGTAATATACGGTGTAGACGCTGAGTGTCGCGGAAAGAGCCTGCTAAACACCCAGTGTCGAAGACCATGGGGACGACGTCGAGTACCGCGGTGTAACACCTGCTAAACGCTCGGAGTCGACGGAATACGGGCAAGACCTCGAGCGCCCCGGAAGTTACCTGCTAAGCACACTGGGGTAGAGGAAGGTTGAGTGCCGCGGAGAGAGCCTGCTAAGCACTGCCGTAGGAAGGTTGAGTGCCGCGGAGAGAACCTGCTAAGCACTGCTAGTGAAGGCGATTTTGCCGACTGTTATACAGAACGGTAGGTAGTGTTGTGTGCAAAAATCACCGGTGCGCTAGGCGATTTAAAGTACCGTGTGCGCCAAAGAATTAAAATACAGTATGAGCAAAATAAAATAGGTTCATTACAAGCTTTAAAGTGTTTGCAGTAGTTTTGGCGACATATTGGAAACCTTTAACATGGCGGCACACTTGATTATACAATTGTGGCAGTTGTCGTCACGTTATTGTTTCATCCATAAGTTATTTTACATTTTACATAGGATCAAAATTATTACTACCTTCAAAATCCACTATGAAGTAACCTTTACCCAATAGCGACCTGCTTCCTACATGACCTCCTAACGCTAGAGAAAATACATTAGTTTATTACCAGCTTTATCCTGTCTCTGTCTATAAGATGGGTAACAAAGAAAAACCTTGCAGAAGGAAGACTTTCCGACATTCGACTACTCTACATAAAAAGTTAAAACAACAAACAGAAAATGATACAGCTCTTAAACATTATTGTTTTTCGAGTTGAAGAGCACTAAGCGAATACCAAGTGTCTTCGGGAGCACTTGTTGGATTGCATCTTAAAGTTTCTCTTTGAGAATAGTTTAATTAATAACATATAAATAAATACCTTTTTTTCTATTTTGTAGACATTATTTTAAGACTCATTGTATGCCAGATGTGACCATTTTGAGATTGTGGCGGATTAATATGAAGTGGCGAAAGTTGATGGGTTAGTTCCACTGACCACTTGTTTGATGAATGTAGGAAACTAAATAGTTAGATATTTTTAGTTTGTGTCATTTTAAGTATAGATTTTAGGTGTATATCAGTTCAAAGTTCTATTTTCAAAAACAGACATGATTAGATATGTATATTTAAGGTCGCCATTTTATAATATAAATTTTAAAATTGTTATTCGTCAGTACCGCATAAAATGGCGTAGGCCGCGTTCAAAAAATACAAAATTAAAAAAATTGCATCTACAGCACAGCATTACCTTGTGAATGCAATAGACACTATCTTGGAAAAACGTCTCGGCCTATGACTGTTAGAGTTGAGAAACATAAAAATTATATAAAAAGAATTTGAAAAATCAAAAATTTGTCAACGGTCATTTGATTCAATGGGGATCGGCAAAAATTTTAGAGAAGGAAGATAATGCAACAAAAAGAAAATTAAAAAAGACTAAAATTACAAAATCATTCAGAAAATGTAATGAAAAAAATACTGAATGACGCCATTCATTAAGAAAATAATTGACGTATGCCACTGTTGCGGACATTCCGAGTACCAATTAGCATTATCTAAGGAACGGTTTGGCCGTATCAGTCGTAATACCAACAATAGGAGCCGAAAGTAATATATGGGCGGGCCCAGAGATACTAATAGCGGGTCCGCCCCGCACAGAGCCTAACCCGAGTATAACAAGGGCTGGTCAAATAATCTTAGCTATAGCTAGATTACGGTATAATAACATTCTAAAAAGTTAACAAATATTATAATAATCTTTAGCTAAGGAGATCCCTTAGAAATTGTTAAGAGAAATGAAACTGCAATTTGCAGTGGTTCAGGCTGCTTTTGTCATTAAAGTTGGCAAATTATAAATTTATAAAAATAAACTGAATGTAAATTGATGATTTTAAAAGTAACCAAACCACTTTTTAATAAACAGGCTTTATTAAACGCTTTTTCCTCGAAAACAGTAATTTTAAACGACTTTGTCTTGTAAAAAAATCTTGCTTTTACGGACAGTTCAATGCTGAAATTGTATGCTAATACAAAAAAGTTGTAGCAAAAAATAAGTGCGTGTACCTCTCCACGCCACTGATTATTTCAAAATTTTCATTTCGTATGATTATGCTAAATACAATAATTTCCTGCTTGTCAAATTTTATAACTGTTTTATAACCGTTCACGCATTATATAAATGACCATATTTACCTTTCCTAGGAGCCTTTCTTAGGAGGCAATTTAAAAAAAATAGACTTTTATCTCAAATTAATGTGCAGAATACCCCTAAAGTAGCTTCCCGGATTTTTGTTACACCCGTAACAACAGTGATAGTTGTTTTGTTGACATACAAGATACAATTGAACGTGTAGCAAATTGTTTATTTTTATTTCATTTGTTTAGAAAACAAAGTGTAAACTTAAAATTTAAATTAAATGTTGGAAATGGCTACCCTATGCATCAATACATGCTCAAAATCGCTATGAGGGTAGAATACACCAGTTGCTTTCGATGCCTCCAAAGGTAAAAATCGCACGGATTTAAGTCGGGTGATCGGGGTGGCCAAGAAGTATGCTTCATGAAGCTTCATCCTTGAATCAAATGAAAGAAATTAATTGCCGATCTGTATTTTTTTGCTTTATCCATTGATAATATTGCAGTCTGACTGGAAAATCAGCTTCAGAGAGGGATTAAACTCTGGCTCTGCTCTTGGAGTAATCGACATAAGTACATTAACATGGTTCATATTATTTCATTCATTTGCCAGACGCCTTGTACTTATTGCAGGATTTTGTTCAACCGCTTGTAAAACATTTTCCTGATTTTTCACTGTTCTTGTAATTCTTTGAGCCCCACAATCTACAAAATTCCATTCCAAAGTTGTTAAGTTGTTGAAGAAGTCCAAGAGACACTTTTTAAGCAGAATTAACTTGGTTTTAAGAGAGGCTATATCAGATTATCCAAAAATCAGTAGAGTACAATTTTTTTGCTTAAAATGGATATTTAACGACTAATATATTACACATAAAAGTACCTCTTCACTATACACATAACAATATTCGTAGACTGGATTTGTTGAAGATATTCGAAATGCGAATGAGAGTCTATTTGAAATCAAAATGAAACTGGAAAAGAGCAACTAGCCTTTAGAATACTAACCGTGACCCATAACAACTGTTCTGAAGAGGACATATAATTTGGAAAATTTCCCAGTCTTGGAACCGGTTGTAACTAATAAAATAAAGACAGGCCTATTTAGATAAGTCCAGTGTGACACTGATACTTGACCAGAAGTGCTTGGACAAAGTAATCCCTCAAAGTGGATTTAAATATTACATTCACACGCGACTCACGAAACAATCATAAAGTACTCCAGGATCCCCTATTTACAAGAGTTGCTAAGTAAACAATTGACAGAATAATAGACGTGGAACAAGTTAGAGAGTAAATGGCCACATTTCAGTATAATACATACCGATCTAGGAGTCCAATAACTCAGTTGTAACATAGGGCGCAGAATGTTTACATGCATATTGATATCTATCGCACATCTACACGTATAATTTCCCAGAGCATACATATTTATGAAGTTGGGTGCCGTCTCCGTAGAGGCCGTGTGGCGCTGCGGACGCAGATATCCACTCTCCATACCTCGCAGCCTGCGTACCTCATAATTCTGTCACCACACGGAGTCGCTCGCTTGTTTATATGAACGTTTCAATCCACTACTCCGCGGGAAAAAGTTTACAAAAAGCCTACAAGAATTCTAGACTCTTCGGGCCCCGGAAAATGATACACTGTTGGAGCATGTGTTCCTCGGTAAAAAATTGTGTACAATCTTGGAATGGTTCGGCTTCACATAAATTATAATAAATTTTGTCGCGCAGCTGACTGCTCGGTTTTAACGTATGCCAGGGCAATTACGTTAGAGGAAGGAATTTTTATTTCGCTGGGAATGGATGCCCGCTTTACCTTCCGCATTTTCGAGGCTCGTTACGCGTTTCTTAAAAGATGTTAATTGAGATGTAAGTACATAGTTACGCTACATGGTCTTGTTGAATTAATTAGTCCTGGTATTAATTTCGTTCTTTAGCTAAGTGGTAATAAGCGTCATGAAGGAATTTTATTTAGAAAAAAACGTACCTCATATTTGAGAATCTTAGAACCCTTTCAGAGGAGGATATTATATCTCAGATACAGCCTTTCTGTTCAGCCATTGTTCGTCAGCGGCGCAAGGATGAATGTCGAAGAGTATGCGATGTTTTGGTACCTTTTGCATAAAAAAACCAATATAAGACGTTATATAGAGGGTGATTGAGAACTTTGTTACGGTTATTTCGGCATTAACAGTAAATATAACATTTCTATTACTAATTATAATATGTAAAGCTATAAATTATTTCATCCTTGTTGTGACTCACATGAATGAATAAATACGATTTTTCTAATTGGTTGAGCGTTAGCTGCGCAGGTGAAATAGAATAGGTACAAGGGAGTGAGCGGATCGAGAGAGAAAAATGGTCGACTGTGCGGTGCTCGAGGAGGAGGAGGAGGAGGTGCGGTAATTTTTCATGGTTTTTGTAAACATCCTTAATTGGGTTCTAAATTCAAGTCTTCCTATCTATATATTTGGAAAAGTTGGTGCTGGTGATGGCAATATTGTGATAGTTATCCAAATATTAATCCTTAATTGGGATTCAAGGAGCACGTGGTGGAAGTCACTGACTGTTCTTCTAAATTCTGCCTTCCAGTTTGCTACGAATTTGGTCAACGGTATGTTAATATTCCTTTTTTTTCTCCTTGTCACATATTATAAGTAATGTTATTTGTATGTCCTTAGTTATATTACAAGTTGAAAAACCCCTTTTCCTATTCTTGGTGATCATAAGGGTCATATTCGTCTGCTATTGTTTAAATATTGAGCGTTAGTTGGATAAGAATCCACTCTGAAAAGGACAAAATCCTGGGAGAAGGGTACGTGTATATTTAATTACTATAATTTTTGAGTTGATTATTATATTTATGGGATAATTTTCTCCTAGGTTTTGTTTGGATACTTCCTTTGTCACATAATTTAAACTTTAATGTTGTAAGTTGTCTGTCTCTAAAGTAAGCCTTTGTAGATTTATTTTAAATTCCTATGGCTTGGTTCATTTTTATTGAATTTTAAATACATATTTTACGTAGAAACTAATTCTACTTTTACTTTCTTATTAGGGTTTTTGTCTACGGCACAACAAATCGGTATCAGCGGGTCCTCCGCGGCGCCTTAGCGCCAGCGTATATACTGGCCGGCCTCTGGAAGAATTTTACTATACGAGCTGTCTCAGTTCCGGAGAGGAAAATCTCAAGGAATCTGGAATCCGCAAGTTATTTCACATTTATTTAATTCTAAGTCGCGATTATTGTTTCTCTGATTCATTTACTCACCTAGTGTGTGTATGAATATCAAAATTTTCCTCAAATTAATTATTCTTTGTATTAAGAACATATTTAATAGTAATTAATTAACTTAATATTTAGAAATTAGTTAGCATTCGATTAGAACTTATTAGCTTATTTTTTTTTTCTCTCGTTCACTTAAGTTAATTGTTCAATTCCCGTTTAAATTAAATTTGTAGGTGCCTATATGATTAGTATTTAGATTAGGGTTATTGCTTATTGTTATAAAGGGAGTTCACTTTATTCTCTGTTCGAGTATTTGAATTTAAAAAAAAATATTTGCAATTTCCAACAAGACCTGATTCGTGCGCCTGTTTGTATATTTGTTTATTTCTACCTACTATTGGGTGGTAAGGCATAATTATTAATGTAGTAGTTAGGACTTATTGGTTGTGCTGCGCCTGCACCACTTATATCTGAGCTTTATTATATGCGGAAATTAAAGTGGGTTACTACGTTTTGCGTTGAACAATATACCGCTACGTTTGCGTATCGCTGAGCTCAAGCGCCGCTGTCACGTATTCGGTTAAACGCTCACTATGACTATTTTTTTTTCTTTCTTATTCATACTTTTATATTGTTTTAATTTCCGCCTTTTAACTTCGGCTTAAAATCACTTGGTGTAAGGTGCCGGCACTAGTTACTATATTTAAGAGTTAATTTGGTTAATGCTTAATCCCTTCTAATTTATATACATATATCTTGTTTACATTATTATGTTTCATATCTGGCGAAAACCAGACTCCGATTAGTGTTAGCAATAAATAAGTGCAAATAATACCGTAATAGTATTTTCTTGTCCTGTTTGGTAAATTTGGGGATAAATTATTAGATCAGTATCGGTATTCGTTGGAGGTAAATTTACCTGGCGCCCAAGCATTATTTTTTTTATAATAATTTTTTTGAACCTCCCCTTCTCCACTGAGTACTAGCGGCAAATATCCAGTTGCCTACCATATTAGCATACGAGTATTTATAATTTTATCTAAACAAATTTGGGAAAGATACGTCATTAAAAACGGAGTCAATATAGTAAACAATTTTTTGTTACTAGTGATCTTTACTTTACTGGAGAGAAAATTATTGCCTGGTGATAGGTTAGTAGATTTATAAAGAAAAACAATTTTTTACATACTGTCAACGTTTCTGCCTATATTGGGCCTTCCTCAGGTCCAATAATAATAATAATAATAATTGTCATTAAAATTGTCCACATTTAAGTAGAAAACTAATAATATATGTAACAGCCCAGGGAAACAATGGTTCGTTAATTTTAAACGAGACATTTTTTATAAAATCCTTATAGTTCAGAGTAAAACATTATTGAAATTATTTGAGTATTTCGAGTATTGAAATCCTATAACTTTTTGTCGGTATTAATTTTTTTTGTGATGCGAATTTTTACATTAGTTTTTCAAGGGTTTAAAACGGCTCACGTGTATAGCAACTCATAAAATACTTTAGCAGAACAATTTCCCAGTAAACATTGAAAATGTTCCACTAACTGTCTGATAACGTATGTGGTTTTTACATGATGGGGCACCTCCTCATTTTGGGCTAGATGTTTGAAATAATTTACATCAAGTGCACAGTGGTTGGGGTGCACCGATAGCATGACCTTCGCGGCCTTCCGATTTAAACCCACTTGACCTCTTTTTGTAGGTCCCTTTAAAATTGGGGCGTACCGTACTGAACTGGAAACCAACGAGAAATTGCGCGAGTGTATTACACCTCGCGAATAATTTGCTTTTACAAGAACAGCAGCTAGGAGGAAGATCCGCTTTAGTACAAGAAAATTTGATAAGGCGTGTCCAAATGTGTGTACAAGGCGAGGGACAAAATGTGGAGCAGCTTTTGTAATAAGGTATGTGCTATTTTTTTCTAAATTTCATGTTTCTAATAGTGATCGAGTACCGCAATTCTTCTTAAACATTGTATTCCTTTAAACACACGCCACTTTGGTCAAATCTATATATAGTTTAAGTTTATTTTAAAGTAAAAACGCTGCAAATCTTTTTTGTGGCAGTGTCGGTTTAACAACAGAACTTCGGAGGTTTCTTTCATGCGATATAACATCGCCAGTTTGCATTGTCACTCCATTACAGTAGGAAAAGGTTCCAGCGGCGTGAAATTAAATATTTTTAAACAGTTTTCAGAATGCATATTCTTTTCCATTACCATATTTGTACATGAATGTTGAACATTTTCAAATTTTCTTTCAGATGAGTTCTGAAACAGTCTGTATAAATGTCAAAAAATGTCCAGTGTAATCACATTGGTGTGAAATTTTCGATTAAAATACATAAAGCTGATTGTCAGTAAAAAATCTGTATATTTTAATATTTTATTGTGGTGTGTTAATTAAAATATTTTTATTATTTAATTTTTATTTAAATATATTTTTTCGTTTTGTAATGTCAAATTTTGAATATTAATTTTGTTGAGCGCTCTGATATATTTGATGTGTTATATTTTCCTAGTGTATGTTATTGCGTCTTTGTTATTTAAACTGTAATTTGTTGAATATAAACCTTTTATTTAATTTTTTTATCTTACCTTATTTATGTATTTTTTGTATCCCTTGCTAGACACCGTTTCATAAAATCAAAAACAGTAAAAGAAACTTAAACTCAGGAGTCGATTCAAATTGATTACAGGGTTTTATTGTTATAACATATTTAAAGTTTAACGTTTTTGGTTTTCAAAATTAATTTGGTCAATAAAGAATATTGACTTTTTACTAAATTTCTCCTCTGTCGATAATTTCAACAAACTAATATAAGGTAGAACATTGTTATTGATTTAATTTAGAATTTTTATGAGTTATGCAAATAGATATTACCTACAGGGAGTATCTATTAAAAATGATATTGCAGATTTCAACTATATTACAGTAAAAATGGCTATATTAGTGACAGATAATAATAATTCTTGTGCAAATTTTGTGAATATTGTTGTTATTATTGCTTGGATTAAACGTATTTTTGTACAGGTAAGTCCTGTGGGTTATTCTTTATACTTTGCAAAGATTAGGATGAAATGAAACCTGTTTTATTTACTATAGCTATAAAAAATTTTATAGTGCACTTTATTTTTTTTAAAATGTACCTGACGTTGGAACATTTATAGTTTTCTTTTCTGGAAACTGGTAACCGTCCTGTAGGGTTCTTTGGAACTGCAATTTCCCTGGAGATGGTTGAAATTTTCTTGTACCTATTGGCAAAATAACTTTTCTGGAGTATGGAGATTTGTAAATTTCGCTGGTGAGTAGGTATTTTCTTAATTAAACTTGTTTGTTCTGGATTAATTTGCAAATTTTCGGGAGCTATCTCGCGATGCTGCACATTTTTCAAAACCCAAGCCGTAACTATCAACAATTTCTTTGTTTTTCTTCCTTTCTGTAGATTGCCATGTTAAAGGTCACTTCACATGAGTTTCCACAGTCTTTGGATGTCCTTTTATGTACTTTATCACAAAACTTCTTATAACTAATACATTTTATAAATGTCCTTTTGTTTTTATTATACAATTTTATTTATTTTATTAATGAAAATACTCTTTATTTTGTATTTTAGGTCATTTACAAGGGATTCTTGCAAAGTCACCTTTAGTCTTGACAGTTCTGGAATTAATTCTAAAATTTGACATTTAACATTATTTTTCATGATATGGTTTATTTTGAAGGGATATATTCAATAATGTTACTCGTCTGCCTACAATATGTATATTAAATTAATCTATAGACTTTCACCTTTCATTCATTATAAGTTGCTCTGGGTTTAAATTTCTTTTTCTCTATGTACTGCGTGATAATAATTGTCAACGTCATGCAATTTTATGAAATTTTATTTTATACCTACTTGATAATAAAATTATTAAATTATTTTTTTATGCTATGTAATATTATTTATTATTACTAAATTTATATTCAAGATATACATATTAACAATTCATTATAATTTTTTTATAAATCTACACTAATAATTATTAATTTTATTCAACTTTAAGTTCGGTCAGGTATTACTTTCATGTGATTTTCTACTATATATATATATATATATATATATATATATATATATATATATATATATATATATATATATATATATATATATATATATTAATTCCTATGGCAACAGAATAAAATACAAGCTTCCAATTGGTTAGTAGTATTTATTTAATCAATTTTGCTTTATAAAATTACGTGTTTTCATTAACTTCTTTATTCCGGTTTGACGGACTCTGCAGAATACTATTTGATATATAGTGATATATAGTGGGTTGTTATGTCGTGATCTCGATAGTCGATACTGGTCGCTGCTAGTAACAGAAATAAAGCGCACATCCCTATCTATAGCTGGGATTCTTTGGCCTGTCCTTGTTGCTCTCGGACTAGGCTCTATGGAGACAGACTCGCTATCATTGTCTCTGGACGACATCTTCAGTAGTGATTCCGCAAAAGTTACGACGCGACTGAGTTTACAGAATACATTATTTCTTGATAAAAAATTTCCCCTTCAAATTTTACTTGATTAAAGTAATTATGTATAGGTATAAGATTACGATCATAAATCTGGAGCTTGGTAGAAAAAGGGCCAATGTCCATTTGACTTGTTTAGAGAGAAATTGAATTAAGTGATTCGCTAAATTTCGTTGTTTATTAATACGTGCATTTATTTTAACAAGTATGAATTTCCAAGATCAATACTTATAAAAGAGTAAATTATTTTAATATAGTGTAGGTTTTTTTTGTTTTCCTTTTTATAAACAAAAATATGGACATAGGCTCTAAGAAAAATGTACAGCTAGGGGACATTGGCCTCGATAAATCAATAATAAAATAACATTAACAATGCAAAATTTTTAATTTTTTTAGTGAACAAGCTTTTTTAAGTATAAAAAATTAGTTATTTGGTTCGCCGATGTCAGGAATGTCTTCAGCATTCAGCTGTGTAGATCTTTTAAGGTTTTCAAAGAAGGGATTGTTGTATTCACTGATATAAGGAAGTAAATCTAGTAAATTACTAACTTTCTGATCTGCTAGAGGCAAGGGTTCCGAATTAATTGGTTCTAAGTTAACAATATCCATATCATTTTTTCGATTTCTTATGGTACCCCTTCTTAAATCAATTTTCTTAAATACTTCCTCTTTGCCAAGACTAGTTTTATAAAGTAACTGAAATGTATTCTCCTGGGAAACTTTAAACCATTTGATGCGCATCCATGGAATAACTTCATCTTGTTCATTTTGCTTGCGATGCACCAATTTACTAGTAAGTAAATTTTTAATATTTAAAAAATCTTTTTGCTGCATTTCAACAACTTTTAGAGGGGGATTCCTACGTATAGATTTTATAAAATTAGTCCAGTCATGGGGCACTTCAATTTCGACAGTTGTTTTTTTCTTGTAGTATTTAATGGCGGCATGAATAGTATCGGCCTCCATGTGAGTATGCCCAGATTCCATAAATTTATGGTGAGTTTCCTTTAAAAATGCATTCAGTAAGACGCGCGCTGCGGCCAATGTCCACGAGTGATACTCGTAAAACGACCAGTGTCCATTGCAGTGGACATTGGCCGTTTGTCAAACATTTTACATATATTTCAAAGACCAATGTCCATACATTGGCCCTTTTTCTATTAACCTAAGATGGACTTAAGCCATTTTAAAATTTAAATAATTTAGGCATATAATACTTGTTGACATTGGCCCTTTTTGTGATGAAAATATGCAACATGGGTAGTCCACGAGGCTCAGTGGCTGTTAAATGTAATTTTTGGACATTGGCCCTTTTTCTACCAAGCTCCAGAAATATCTGAATACATTATTATATTATAATAAAGTGATATTATACCTTCTACAAATTTTCTAAAGGAATTCTGAATTATTAGAAACAAATCGATTGTTTAGATCTATAGTTTAATATAATCTTATTAATAATGACTAGTTGTCAAGTTTTTATAGAATTCTAAAGAACTTCATTGCCAGATTTATATATAAGTTATGTACCTATTGATTACTTAAATATGCCGTATTCATTTGACAACTGCGAAACGGCTCAAAGTTACTGATTTTTAAAGAGCTGGTATAGGTTCCGGAAGATAAATTTTCCATTAGCTTTTGTTAGCCAGTCAGAGACAGACGGTTTATAAAGCACGCAATAAATAAGTGAATCCCCTACAGCGAACTGGAGACAAACAATTATAAATTTAGTTTGTTAATAATAAAACGGTTTTTCTTCATTTTGTTCCACACCGTTTGCTATTTAATTACTCGGTAACATTTTTAACAGCGAGGGTAACAACTTGAAGAATATTATATCTCTCATCTACATTTAAATGCGGCCACCACATTATTTTTAATAAGGTGTTGCATTACTCGCTGTTTATACAAATACTAATACTACTAATAAAGTAAGAGCAAGTTTAATATTTAGAGAGATGTGCTTGCGTCCTCAGCTACGAAGTCACCACTTCTTTAATCTTTAATCAGAAGAAACAAAACGCTGCAAAATACAAGCATAACGACCAAGGGTTATATAGTAGCTTATTGCTAATGCAGCACTTGCTCCAAAACTACCTTCATCAGATATTAATTACTGTTTCATCCTTTCCTACACAATATTCCAAAGTGGATGCATACACTTCTTAGATTGCAGAATATACAGGATACATTCAACAGAAAAGTTGCACTTGAAGTTCTAGATAAAAGATACTAGACAAAATATATCTGCTTACTACCGAACACTTACATAGTACTGTGGATAACAACATCCATTACTCAATTTTCGAGAATTTTCCGACCATCAGTTCAATTCAACATATTATATACTGAGAAGATTCCCGTCCCGGCTGTCCCCGATTTATTATTGTACATAATGTCTAATCCGAGGAACAATTCCAACTATTATAATGCTACGTGTATTAGTCGCAATAACATTCACCGAATTAGTCGCGTCAAATTAGCATGAAAAATGTGAAAATAGACAACTTTTTGCGGAGAAGTCCGATTGAGATGCGGTTTTCTGCAAAATGTTCAGGGAATTTTTTATAACAAAAGGTACATCTAACCTCTGTACGCTCGCAAATTTTTAATTATTTATTTAACAAATGCCCCATTTTTGTTGAACATATGGCAAATGTCACACACGATTCAACAGAAATGTCTGAAAAATGTTCTCTCGTGGGTTTTCGAGGTCCCTCTTTATCACTTTGGTGTTAGCTTTATTATTTATTGCTAAATTGTTGTAACTGGGCTAATTAACAAATTAAAAACTCCACCCCCGAAATCACTAGAGAATCGGAATTTTTTCCAGGATTTCTGGCTTATTAAGGCAAACCATCGGCACAAGATTTTTGCAAATATAATTGTTTATTGTTCGATTGTTGCAACCTCGCTAATTAACAAATTAATAACTCTTCTCCCGGAATCGTTAGAAAATCGGATTTTTTTTGCAATAATTCTGGGATCAATCGAACAATAAACAATTATATTTGCAAAAATCTTGTGTTGATGGTTCGCCTTAAAAAGACAGAAATCCCGGAAAAAATTTTGAGTCTCTAGTGATTCCGGGAGTAGAGTTATTAATTCGTTAATTAGCCAGGTTGCAAAAATAGAAGAATAAACAATTTCGTGCAACAACCTTGTGCCGATGATCCCAGAGTTATTGCAAAAAAATCTGGTTCTCTAACGATTCCGGGAGTAGAGTTATTAATTTGTTAATTAGCGAGGTTGCAACAATCGAACAATAAATAATTATATTTGCAAAAATCTTGTGCCGATGATCTGCCTTCATAAGCTAGAAATCTTGGAAAAAATTTCGGTTCTCTAGTGATTTTGGGGGTGGAGTTTTTAATTTGTTAATTAGCCCAGTTACAACAATTTAGCAATAAATAATAAAGCTAACACCAAAGTGAAAGAGGGACCTCGAAAACCCCCGACAGAACAGAAAACCGCATCTCAATCGGACCTCTCCGCAAAAAGTTACAAGTGAAATGCTAATTTGACGCGACTAAATAGAAATGAACAAGCTGTAAAAGTTTGTTTTGATAATTCCAGTGTTTTCAAGTTTATTCTTAGAAACAAAAAATCGACGATTTTTAAAGAGAGGCGGTGGAGTATGTATCTATTTGAAAAGATCCACTTTTTTTAGGTTCGCTGTTAATTCTTCCTCACATAATATCCCAGAAATTGAAAATATCTGGCTTAAATTTACTAGCAAGGATTTATGTTTTACTTTGTCTTGTATGTACCGTCCTCCTAGATCATCTAATGAAGCCGATACGAATCCAATCTCTGTTAGATAGTGCCTCCTCCATCAATAATCTTATTATATTTGGTGACTTTAACTTTCGTGATATTGATTGGCCATTAACTTAGTTTACTACTTCTGCTAATATCTTTGTCGATTTTATTTTGTACAGAACCAACGCGTTTTGAACATAATCAGTTATTATGGAGAGGATAACTGTTCAGGCTTAACTCCCGTTCCAGCTTGAAAACATCATTCTGCAAGTTCAACAAGGTTTTGTTCCAGGACGGTAGACTGTCACTAATCCCTTACAGTCTTTAAACGTCTGGGTTCGGCTGCTTGATACTCATGAACCCGTTGATATTAGATCGTGAATTTTACAAGGCATTTGACTGGATATCTAAATTAGAACTCCTTCTGAAGCTAGAATTTTGTAGAATTCGTGATCGGCTACTTGAACGGATAGGTGCATTTCTGGATAACAGAAAATTCAGGGTTAGAGAAAACTGATACCGGTACACCATTCTTTCAGGTGTGCCCTAAGGATCTGTGTTGGCACCAATTCATTTTCTCGTTTGTATTGCTGACATTCACAACAATTAATGTCCAACACATGTTCTATACAGACGATAGAAAGCTTTATAGTAATCTCATCTCGGATCTGCTGTACGGTGTACAGTATGGCCCTTATCACTGAATATAAATAAATGTGCAGTTCTTCATCTTGATCTGACTTAGTAACAGCAGTGGAAAAACAATTTGATCTTGGTATTATAATTAATTCTTACCATATTAATAATAAGTTTGTCGGAACAAAGTCACATGTGGTTAAAAAAGCTAACACAAAAATGTACTTGCTAAAGAAATGTTTTCAAAATGCTAACCCCGCTTTGTTGGAGAGAATTCAAAGAAATGCCACGAAGATGATTTCAGCGTATCAAAATATATCTTACGAAGACGAAGAAGTGTTCAAATAAAGGAGTAATATTTAAGTGGACATTAGCTGAATATTGCATTTCTATTGTAGGTATATACTTTATATAAAGGACAGCAGCATATAAAATTATTTTTAAATCAAAGTTTGTTGATCCTAGATTCAGCTCTGCTGAACTAAACTAATTATAAATTCACTGCCATTTTACTGAAAGATATTCGATTCTGCTTCGCATTTTTCTTCAATTATTTATAACTTATTATGTAAAACTGACCGTTTTACATAATAAGTTATTAGCGTATTACAAATGAACAGAAAGTTCGAAATAATAGACATGAAGATAATAATAGACATGAACTAAATAACATTTTTGAGATATCCTCAACATCGTTTCCAATCACTGATATGAACTGAAACGTTTCGGCCGTATTATGATGACAAAAGTTTATGATCTGAAGAAAAAAAATCCTCCAATATTTTAAATAGTTTATAACTCTGTGACTTCCCTGTTACAAAGTTTTGACTGTGGTGACTGTGTTAGAATTATATCGATAATTATTTTTGCATTTACCATCCGCTGTAGGTTCGAATTCTGCGGCCGGTAGACTGTAGATCAGCTATATTTGTGGAGAGTGTTGGCACCCTCTCTGCAGGTATAGTAGGGTGGAAGAACGTTGGCTTGGATCAATGTGAGAGATTGATACCGGTTGGTGTTTGACCATCCCCCTACTTAATGATGTTTTCTTCATTCCTGCACTGAATCGTGCTTAGAGCCTATCAACGTAAGTCGTTCCTGGGCGCAAATTCGGGTTGTTTAGAAGTGAGAAATGAGAGGTAGATACATTATTTTTATTATTGAAGGAGATACTAATTTGGATAATTCAGAAACTGCTCCCTTGAAAACACCTCTTCGTGTGCACATGTGCTGCAATTTTAATTCTTTATCATAGCATGTATTTTATTCATTAAAAGCATGAACACAATATTTCAATTAAGTATTTTAAGTCTAATATAAAAAAGATATATTTCTGTATGTATTGCCCCTACCTATACACCCAAAATCTCGAAACAACTGTAAAAAACCGCCGAGAATACTACAGTTGCGGGAATTGTACACCCTAACACGTCATTGTCATAGTTTCTTCAATTTTCTTGTACATACCTAGTTTTAAAAGTAGAAACGCAGAAAGGTGTCCTATCCAACGATGTCAAAATCATCCCGGCTCCTAAACACTGCCGTCGCTATCGAACATTTTTTGTTATATTTTGCACCTTTATACCCGTCCACTCTATACATTGCACTATCAATTCTTTAAACATTCCTTAAATATTTCTAATGTATTCCTAATAAAATAGGTAATGCAGAATAGCTGATTTGTGATAACTGGTATAGATCATTTGTACATAGATAAAAGTTTAATACAAACACTGGTGTTCTGTTTCATTCAACTAGAACTAGACGATTTATTAGTTGGTCATTAGTTCACTGCCTTCCTGTAGAAGCTATCTACTTGAACTGCGGAGAAATGGTTTCTTTAAATATTTTTTAAAGGCTTCTTTCCGTGTTATGAATGGAAACTGAGGAGATGACCTACTCAACACTAAACAGCTTGTTTGGCAGAGGAAAGAAATGTTATTTGTGGATGGTAAACTAAAAAAGTATACCAATTAAATTTAGAGATATTTGTTTTCTGTCTAGACAGATAGTTCCTATTGAAAATAGAGAAAGTATCTAGATCTATGTACTTGGTGAATAGTTTTAATAAATTTATTTTCTATCTGAAAATACGTATGTACTAACCAGTAGCTTATACCAAAACAGTACTTAATGTTTTTATAAGTAAGTTCACTTCTTATGTTTGTTTTGAATTTGTAAATACTTTTCCATCATATAAATGTATTAGTAATATACTTACCTAATAAAATAAGAATATTGTGTACATAATATGTATAGAGATGTTATAGTTGCTAGCACTAAAAATTCTATGTGTTTTATTTTTCGCTAACAGGAGAAACATGTAACACTGTTCGGATTTCGATCAAAATGTTGTATTAAGTATTTATTAATTTTGAATGGTTTTTACAATTTTCAGAAGTTTCATATATACAAATAACAAAACAAAACAAAAAAAAGGAGGATTTTAGCTGTCAATTCATAATAAGTTTTTTTTTAAAGAGGTATAATGAATATAATTTTAACAAACTAGACAATGATACATTAAATGCAAGATGATAGATATTTTTGAAATAAACAAATTAAGTGTTAACTTGTTATTGCTTGTTGTACAGTTGGCAAACTTCTCCAAAAATTAAGACTTTTCCTGCCATTAAATAGTACGCGCGTATAACTGCATCCAAGAGGACCAGGTTTGAATGTAAGTACTGTAGGAAATTATCAACTTCCTTCCAGCTCAAGTATACTGTAAAAATTATTAAAAACATGAATTTTACAAACAAAATTTGATTTTGTTACAACTTCAGCACTGTGAAACAAATTCTGAATTATCGCAATTATCTATTATATGGGAACTGTGACAAACTTTGTAAAAAGACTAAAGTTGGTCTGATTTTTCTGGTTCTTGTTGTTGTTAAGAGATTTTTTATTCACTCTCAGAAGTTTAATCACTTCTCACCATGCCTTGTAATAATAGTAAAGTCTGCACAAGAGGCTAAGTTATATCCGACCATGTACAACGTGTCCAAGCATTAATACCAAGGAATTATCCTTATCCCTTTGTGAGTGGTTGCTGCAACAGAATGCTCAAAATCCCAGATTTACAAGACAATTGACCTGTTAGGTAAAAACGAAGCTATTTTTACACCAAATGGGAGGAATAACATTTATAATACTCAAGTGTGAGATGTTCAAAATCCGCACACGATTCAACGTGATCATTTCCAAAAACGCTTTTCCTTCAATGTTTGAGCAGGTATTGTTGATGATCGCTTGATTCCACCATTCATAGATCAAATGGATGAGGTTAAGTGTCTCGAGTTTCTTCGAAATGATGCGTCTAAACTTCTGGAAGATGTGCCTTTAGATTTACAATTCGGAAAACAATAAAATGTTTGAGAGTATCTTAATATCAAGGGGTACTGTGGATTGGATGAGGAGAACTGGTACCATGGCCATGATTTTCTTATTTAAATTTTTTGGACTTCTTTTTGTGGGGATGTGAAATGAAGTGAATCGCACCGAAGTGGACATTTGTGATGATTTACGCGAACGTATAGCTCCTGCCAATAATTTACGAATTCAAAATGGACAAGAACCAGAAACATTTGTTTTAGTTCGTAGAAACTGGGTAAGACGGGCCCTTATGTATTTACACGTCGGTGGACAAAATTTTGAACAGTTGTAACATCAGCAATGTTAAATTATTTTATTAATTAAAACCACAAATTAGTTTTATTAATTAATAATAACAATAACAGTTGAATTTGCTGATATAAGACAGGTGTTATTAAATTTTATTTATTTCGTTTCCTTGAACATCAGCAATGTTAAATTATTTTATTAATTAAAACCACAAATTAGTTTTATTAATTAATAATAACAATAACAGTAGAATTTGCTGATATAAGACAGGTGTTCCCTTGGGAAATTCTTTCAACTTTTTTGTCCGTTCATTCTTTGTGCCACCGTGCCGGTCGTCGACTGCATCCTTTGCCTTCCGCAAGGTCAGGTTTTACAGTGGAACAGTTGCCACTGCCGTGCAGAAGTGTTTTTTAAATCATTTTCGAATTGCCTTTTTTGATTTTTTTTTTTACAAAATTGTATTTATAAAAAATTCTTGTACATTAAAAAAAATGTTTTGGATAATTTCTGAATCACCCTTTATACAGTTTTGCATTTGAAAATAAAATTAATCATTAGTTATTTGCCTATAAAATTCTTCGCGCTTTTGAATAATAGGCGAACAAAAATAGTATTCGGACTTTTCACAGTTGTCCGAGAATGTTAGGTTTTTTGTGGACACACAATATAGGCTTTGTTTAATATTGGGACTGTTATATTTTTTAGTGAAATAGAAACATAAAAAACTCTCTACATTAACGACCGCATGTTGCCAATGAAAGGGTGTGTAACCCGTCTTACGAGCCTGAATTAATATCGTCGAATGCCTTGTGAGTGCTCTGCCACCTGCCGTGTGACACTGATTCACTAAATTAGTAAACGTTCAAATTTCTTAATATTTCTTGTCTCTGGGAATGTTCTACCAAAGCATACGTCTACACTGTCAACATGAAAGAGCTTGTTTTCAAGTTGTGTTGGCCTTACAGCATCATAACTTGGCCAAGGCTTATGAAATCAGTGTAGGCAAATATGTTTTGGATATTTGTCAAACGCTTGAAGAACAAAAAGAACCGCTCTCATATATTTTCAGTATTTATGTTTTGTCGCTCTTAGAATGTGAATATATTTGATGCCATGACAAAGGCAGGAGTATGTTTCTTTTATTTTGTAAGAAGTTTTATTGCGCTGTTAATGTGTATATGGTGTAATTTCTCAAGTGTTTGAGAAATAAACATGTTTGTTGTGGTACTGTAATTAGGGTGTAGTGACATATATTTAAATTCAGTTTTGACGCGAAAATTCAGTGTAACATATAGTAGAACACAACCAACAGTATGATAAAATGCAGTATACTTTATCATTACTTTTGTAAGAAAAATAAGTACATTTATCTCATATTATTTTTAGCGTTTTGTATCAATTATTTCTACTTTAAAAATGTAAATTATTTCTTGACATGACATAATTTAAAAAAATTACAGTGAAAAATATTTCATGGAAATTTTAACGATTAAACAAATGCATCTATCTGGAACAAATTTAAGTCAAAATACGATGTCTAACAATTAAGTTTGAAAACTTGCCACCATACGCTAGAATTAGCAACACTATACAGGGTGATTTTTCAACGACCGAAGAAAAATGAACGTTGTCAAACAAAATTTGTTTTGCTGACTTAGTCATAAGGATGGAGAATAAATCGTTAAGGTGCTCACAAGACAATATTGCAAGAATTAAAAATGGAAGACTCAGAGCAGGTAATAAAATATCTGAGAGTCAGTTGAAGACTTCGATTACTAGTTGCTGAGTTTATGCGGTTTTATTTATATGTTAGTTTCTTTTATTTGAAAGAGTTCAGCTACTGACAGATAGACACAATATTCAGAATAGATGCAGGTTTCCCTAGATTACACAAAATCTGGAATTGTGGTGAGGGTAGCTTAAGAAACTGCAGCACTTAGGCTCCATTGGGCCGATTGTACTTCCTCCCATTAAGAGATCAATGCACCTGAGCCTTTAACCAGCCCAATAAAAAGAAACAGTTGGTGATGTTGCTCAGGAAAACCTTCTAATGTAGGCCATGGAAGGCCATCGTTCTTCCAACATGGATTCTCTTGTTGACGGGATGGCAGTGAACTCACAGAGTGCATGAATACTAACGCTTTCCTGATCGTGATCACTACAAAGAGGTGTTTCACACTTAATCATATAATAGAAGAACCTTAACCAACAGTATTCAGTTTGAATACCTGACAAGCAAAGATTCGTCCTAGACATGGCGAAGTACTTGTTGGTTGTATCCTTGCAGGGGTACTGCTTATTCCTTAGCACATTGAAAGCTGTATGTTTAATTCCACCGTATTCTAAATTTTTGGGTGTTCTCCCTGATAATTTCAACAAAAGCTGACAACGAAAGCATACTAGAGGGACCACATCCAAAAATATTAACACCCGATGCACTCCTGGTCAGCTTGTCAGCTTCCTTATATCCTGCATAAATATATGCTGTAATCGATTGAGATCAGCAGTTATTGTCTACTATCTGTGTAGATTTTAACGATTTTGCCCGTTGTATGTCTATGGGCAATTTCTTTGCCGATTATGGTAATTTTGATTATATCACAGCAGCATGTCTATCCATTGCCACTAATATAAGATATGTAGGATATCCCACACTTTGCAACTTATTTTCTTGTGAAAATGTTGACTACACCTTCACTACCGATCTCCTCATTCCTAATAAGACCGTGTAGGGTATATCAAACGTAAACTTGGGAGAAATACTGTCAGTGTCTGCCTGCAGAAGGGGCATCTTTCTGACGACCTCAATTCATAGGCGTCTCCTAACTTTTCCACATCCGAGATCTGATATAATACCAGTATTTTTGAGGCGAAGCTTGGTTGTCGCGGCCATTTCTTTTAGATGAACATCCAAAGGTGGTAAACATAGCATTACCCTCATTTCCATGGTAAGTGTTATTCGCATAGTCCCAGTTATGCTCAGGCATATTGTGCCTGGTTGATATTTTGTTTAGTTGTCGTCTGTTGGACTTTGGGCCACCAGACGTCAGTCCCATAAGCTAACATTGGTCTCACAATGGCAATGTATGTCCTACATGACCACCTTTGGTTTCATTCCCCAAATTTTATCAACGGTCCTGCGGCACTGCCATATGATATGCACACCTTTTCTAGTCTCTTCCCCAAATGAAGAGTCCATGTTAGCTTTGCATCAAGTGTGACTCTAAGGTATTTCACATCCGATGCAAAACTTACCGTAGTATTTAGGAGAATTATTGGGCTATTTTTCTCCTCGTCAAGAGAACTATTTCTGTCTTCCTGGGATTGACGGACAGAACATAGTCCTCACACTACTTGTCAATGGTTCTCAGGATTTTTTGTGAAAGAAACCCTTCGAACTTTCCACTAATCAGATCAGTGAAATCATCAGCGTAAGTGATTGTATAGATGCCAATTTCCAAGTTGAGGCGGTACAGGAGACTATCTAAAATCAAATTCCATAGCAGTGGTGAGAACGCCTGCCTGAGGGCAGCCCCTTGCAACAATTACTCTCTTACATATTTGACACTACAGATGATAGGAACAACTCTCCAATCCACAAGAGTTCAGTTAATTTCTGTACAGTATACTGCTTTTTTATTTGATAATAGTCTTTGCATTTTATATGCCATAAGTCTAGACATAATTTGATGTTTTCTATTCTTGCGTTATTAATTTCCTTTTATTATACACTATCCAAACTTGCTACAAGAGTATTGAGAAAATTTGAAACTTTTGGGTGCAACTTAGCACCCTTAGCACACTATCAGCACCCGTTTACACAAGTGTTCACAAACCGTATGGAGAATTAAGATCTAAAGCAAATTTACAACTAATATCTAATTTTTTTAATTATACAGGATGCCACGTATGTTACAAAACTTTGGGTACATTAATAATAGTAAGGTGACGCTGAGTGAACTTAGCATTTTAACATTTGCTTTTGTGGTTTCTGAACCCTTCTCGAGTTTTACGCCCATTGAATATTGTTCCCTGCAACTCTCACCTTCATTACACCCTTCCGCTCTTTCAATTTTATTTTTTTCCACACTATTTGTTGACTTCCTAAAGCTGACGTGTTGCTGAAAATTTCAATGTTCTTTTTTCCAAAAAAGAGTTACTTCATAAAAATTACTTTAGTTTCATCTTTTATATTTAGAAAACGGTACGTTTGTGAGGGTATGTATATTTTTAGTCATATTTTTTATGTACTAGCATTACTTTACGGGGCAATTTTATGAAGGTAATTTTATTATTTTCATTTCAAGTGATCACAGTGCATGTAAACCAAAAAAATATGCCATTAATTTGACGTGTCAACCCAGAAAGCTGTCCGCAAGAACTAATTAAGTTAATTTTAACCACGGTACTATCTGTCCGTATCAGTGCCAGACAATTTAGGTTTGGTTATTTAGGCCATTAAACTAACACAGTACATAAAATCTTTAAAAAGGTGTGTAATTTAATTTAGTTAAAGCATGTAAGGTAGGCAAGGAAACACGATAAATAATGACAATTCTCTATAAATAAAATGTAACGTGTACGCTTCTAAACACTATATATGAGGCTAATTAACATACGCGATATCATCAGCATTTTTCCCGGGTGTATAAATTTCATAATACTCCAGGTGTACAAGTGATATAATTGTTTAATAAAGTAAGTGGACGGCGGAAGTGACATTTTACAGATGTAAACACAGTGACAGTGTGCCTTAAGCAGGAAGTCACATAACTTGTAGAACCGGAAGGAGCGACCTTAAGAAGAGATTTGCACACTTGATAATACTTTATTGTATACATAGTTCATTACACTCTTAATACGGTTAGACACACACATTTTGACTTTACTTACTTACTGACTAAATAAATGTGCTACACCTTGTTACAAATCTCACGGTAAAGCGCTTAACATTATTTCCTAGTTCAAAACGATTAATAAACAGAGTAATACAGGGTGTTAAAAAAGAGTGTAAAATATTTCAGGAGGTAATAGCAGGAACCAAAATAAGCAGAAAAGTATTAATAAACATGGGTCCGCAAAGTAACGGTTGCGGAGATATGGACCACTATTCGTTTTTCAAACATTTTCTTTTATTAGGAATAAACCGAGAAAGGAAGCACAACAAAAAACAAAATTACAGAAGATGTTCAAAGTGCCATCCGTCCATTTCCAAGCAGACACGACATCTTCGCCTCAACGATATTCGAACTCTTTCGAAAACACCGTCCTTGGTTTGGATTTCTTGACACTTTTGATTAATCCGTTGCTGCAGCTCTTCCAGGCTATTTACAGGAGTACCATACACTAATGTCTTCAAATATCCCCAAACAAAGAAATCTATAGGGTTCAGATCAGGCGATCTTGATGAAAAGTATTTTATATCCAATTAAATATGTCAATAAATATATTGCAAATGGGTTGTCTAAAAAAATTCAGTCCAGAATATGATTAATTAACAATTAAAAATTATTTTTTTTTAACATTTCACTGGTTTGGTTAATAGACAAATTCCATACCAATCGAAAGTATGAAGCCCATAGAATATGCAAACGTTAGGTTGACAATTTTTTTCCCGTCACAACTCTTGGGTAGGCAGCTATAAACAGGTAAATCGATACTAGTAACTTGCACCGGTGTGGTTAATAAATTAAAGTTAAATTAAAATAAAGATTATTTTATTACCAATACGGTGGTATAGGGTTGTCTGCGAAAAATCAGTTCTGAATTCCGGTTGTCGAGTTTTAAAAAGTGAAATATTCCCCAACGAACCATTCCATGCGATAGAAGAGTACACAGCATTGCAGCTGTGTGTAGTTCGTCCATACCGAAAATGAAGACGATCCGTTTATCCATTTCCAAAAAATCGAATAAAGTCCGGGGGCGGCGGTATTATTATTAATCTGCCCCTAGGAACCCCTAACGTGAAAACGGACAAATTTTTTCGATTCCGCGTCTCAAAGAGTACGTGTCTTTAAAATTTCGATTCGATCGGTTGGGGGGCCGCTCCGGGGGCGGAATTCATAACTGAGGGGTGGAGTCTCGAAGTCACGAGTTCGAGAAATCGACCTTTTCTGTTTCATTTCGAATACATATTCGAATGTTTCTTATGAAAATATGGAAAAATGCTTCCATAGAATTTTTTGTACAAACAAGGGTTTACGGGTTGTTCGGCAAAATACCACCGCCCCCGGACTTTATTAGATTTTTTGGAGAAACGGATAAACGGATTGTCTTCATTTTCTGTATAGACTATTATTTCCTGGTAGCGACTTGAAATTATATTATAACGTTCCTGCCGCCCCTCCGGGGGCGGCCCTTGAAAACACGAAATGTGTCTAAAATCATTGACATTTTTTTGTGGCTTCTTCTCTACCTTACCTATCGAAAAGTCTAATAAATTTTTTTGATTATATGTATCGTTTCCTTAAAAAAAATTAAGCGTAATTCGGGGCGGCAAATGGATTATTAGAAAATTTTATTTTTTACGGGTTTTCGATCTTGGCATATCATTAGTAGGGGCAAAAATGTTGTTTTATTGTCATTGGAGGGCGTTAGGGGTTCCTAGGGGCAGATTAATAATAATCGGTACCGCCGCCCCCGGACTTTATTCGATTTTTTGGAGAAATGGATAAACGGATCGTCTTCGTTTTCGGACGAATTACACACAGCTGCAATGCTGTGTACTCTTCTATCGCATGGAATGGTTCGCTGGGGAATATTTCACTTTTTAAAACTCGACAACCGGAATTCAGGACTGATTTTTCGCAGGCAACCGTATGCCACCGTGTTGGTAATGAAATAATCTTTATTTTAATATAACTTTAATTTATTAACCACACCGGTGCAAGTTACTAGTATCGATTTTCCTGTTTATACTTGCCTACCCAACAGTTGTGACGGGAAAAAAATAGTCAACCTAACGTTTGCATATTCTATGGGCTTCATACTTTCGATTGGTATGGAATTTGTCTATTAACCAAACCAGTGAAATGTTTAAAAAAATAATAATTTTTAATTGTTAATTAATCATATTCTGGACTGAAATTTTTTAGACAACCCATTTGCAATGTATTTATTGACATATTTAATTTGATATAAAATACTTTTCATCCATTAACCAGCTCGGTGAAGGTCGTTTTATAGTGGGATCCTATACTATTTTAATCATTAAAAGAAACATGAATTTAGTATGATTTACGATGCCTTAATAAAAATATAAGTTTAGCAATAAACTGTATTCATTAGCTCGATATAAACGGCAGTCGCTTTAATAAAGGCATTCTTAAATCCGAATGCAACACGTAAGGTAGAAGTTATTAAATTTAATATTCCATAAAGTTAAACAAATTCATAAGCAAAACAAGAAACAGACGGCGGAGACCAAGTTTTGATTTATACCTTAGATTTCCCAGTCGCGACAATTCTGCAGTCGCGCACTAGGGAAGGGTTGGATTTTATTAAAACAACTTGTTAATTCAGAACGTCGAGTGTTTAGAACTTTGCACGAGACATATTGCCATAGTGTGGAGTAAAACTTACTACAGCTTTACGTTTACTTGTTGGGAATCAGGCGGGCGTCGTAGCGAGACGAGAACTCTTAGGTTAGGGAGAAGTTGCCAACTACTCCGGGCCCGACTGCGACGCAATAAGCTACACTAATTAATATACATCAACGCGTAAACGCATTAATTAAATAGGAGCTAATAATGATCGAACCAAGTGTCGCCTCCCCAACGAAACTTTACTCGCGATATGACGGCGAAGTAAAGACCTCCAGTTATGATACACTTACTTTCCATTAAACCTACTCCAGCACTGAAAGTTACACGTTAGGAAATCGTTGCACTGCTTTATAAATAATTACTCCTCTCACTTTACCTAAGCTACAGGCGAGCGGTGCCAGTTTTAACAGGGTGTTAACTTTAACAAAACATATATAAGAAACACAACCTCCATTCAAAACCATGGAAACACTAGCGATAGCGTTGCAACTGGTTGACGACCATAGAACTTACTTATTTTTTGAGAAAAAACTTTGTTTATAAAAATATTTTATATTTTACTTCCTTATAATTTACACTGTAAAAAAAGTTGCTGTGTAAGCGAGATTTTCCAGTGTGTAATTTAGGATGTGTAAAAATTCCGTGTTAATAGTTTTGCACGCTATGGCTTTTTTTTACGTTTTACACAAAATGTGTTAAAATTACTAGTATTATAATAAAATATACTGAATTTGTGTAATATTTACAAGTTGTGTGTTAAAAGTACACCATTTTGTGTAAACTTATCACGCACACAACTTAATTGTGTTCTATATCCCTACTCCTGACAGGTTAAGCACAACTGCGCAGCTGCAGTATAAAAGCTGATCCAACACACGTCACTACGCCATATTGGTCATGTGGCGGTGTTGTGTACAGTTACCTCTTGTTCACTGTGTTCAAACGGAGAATATTTAAATTTAAATTGAGGTTTAATCAAGCAAAATGGTAAGTACTTACCTAACTATAACAAATATTATTGATAATTGTAATAAAGCTAAAACTAATTAGAATATAACTATTACAAATATTAGGAGTTTACTATGACGTATTAGATTACTCTGTAATCTAACTTTTTTTGTAAGTTTAGAGAAAGAAATTGTATGTTCAGATCACTATCATTTAATTTTCATAAACTCCTATTATATAGTGACTAAATATATCTTTGTTTGGTGTTTCATTGTTTATGATTTACTAGAACATTATTAGTCCCTTATTAGAATATGTACTATTATACTGTTAATTTTAATACATACATATTTTGTTAGCAGACTTAGTTGTTCTTCATTTGAACAGAATTTTATTTTTACCTGTTTAAACCAATATGCAAAGCTCTCCTGCCATATGTCAAGAACTACCGACAAAATAAGCAGGGTTTTAAAGAAATATAAAATAGAAACCATCTTCAACACGGACAGGAAGATTGGTAATATGCTACCATCAGCCAAAACAAACATTCCTCTAGAAGACCAAGGAGTATATGAAGTTCCTTATGGAGACTGTGAGAAGACGTACACATTGGACAAACAAACAGAAGAATTCAAACCCGGAAAGAAGAACATCGGAATGCTGTCCAGAAAAATTAAAAAACTTCGTCATTAGCTCAACATGTAAAAGACACCGGCCACGAGATTGATTTCGATAATACCAAGGTACTAGCAAGAATGGAGCATAAGGCAAAAAGAATAATTAGAGAAGCCATCGAAATTGAAAAACATCCTCAAAATCTCAATACACGTGACGATACCCAAAGATTAGCAACAGCTTGGAAACCTGTCCTGGAAACCAAGAAGATCAATAAACCAGTGATACGCAACGCTGAGAGTAGGCCAAGCAGAACATAAGACCTCACAGTACCATTAAACGCAAGACCCGTGACGCGCAGTCATGCGAAGAAAACTACTCACCGGAACGAAAGCACAGTATATAACTCACCAAGTGGACAAACATGTTCCAGTAAGCCGAACGTAGTAACGCGAAGCAGAAGTAAGCAGATCTGAAGATGGTAAATGAGATTTTACCGAAACGTTGTCAAACAAATGGTTCTTTTGAAGACCATGCAGATTCATCGCGGAAAGGAACCCGGAGAAATTTTACAACCATATATATATATAAATTATTTCCAAACTAAACAGGAACATTATTAACAAATTAAAAAGATGGGTGAGTCTTCCATATCAATACCTATTGTCACGGAATTTGCCCCACTCACACCCAAAGATTTCCCCGATCGCTCCTACACGATTCTGTTAAACAAACAAAATGCCGTGTATCGAGACGGGACTGGAAAAATGGGAAATCGACGAGAAACATTCGAGTCGTTCGGGAAGATGAATCTAGAGATACTAGAATATACCTGGAATATTCGTTGGGCCTATAACAGAAGAATAAACGGCCGAGTTAGTTAGTATTGTATTACAGTCTTGAATTGGAGTATTTACAGCAATTTAGATAGCGATTAAAAGTGAAATAGTGTTTAGTCAAGTTGTAATAGTATTCAGCTGTGTACAGAGTAGCTAATAAAGATAAGTGATTAATTAACAGATTGTTTTTCTGACAGTAAGAAAAATTTGGATTGGGAAATCCGTGACACTATTATACAACAAAATTAACATGTTAATGTGTAAAGCCTACACCTTCAATGATACAAATAACACAGAAATGTGTAAAAGTTACACATGACATTTGTTATATTAACACAGTGAATTATGTTAAACCTTTAACACACTGACACATACAGAGAAATGTGTAAAAATATACAGAATTCCGTGTGGACCTCGAATAACACAGTATTGTGATCTTTTGTGTTAAAATGTGTAATTATTTTTTTAATTATAATACTTAGGATACCAGATACACAAACATACCCATGTCACCCCAGACATTCATAATGCCCACTGTCATAGCAGCGGGCAAATTGGATCATTTCACCCCCGCTGCCATGAGAACCCGAAAATAATGACGCTTGGGTTGTTATGGGTATGTGTCCAAATATCTAGTATCAGTCATAACCACAGTATACTAATAGTATACTGTGGTCATAACCACTAATCAAGAAACGTCAAAGCTATGACCTTTTGTAATTTTTATTTTGTATAAAGTGAAACATAAAACGTTGTATATTAAGATAATTATGCCCTGTAGCCTGCGAGCATAATCATCCCTGTATCTCCCTTAGTGCATAAATAACTATTCTGTAGTATGTTTACAACCGACCATAATTATCTACCTATTTCTGATAGTTACGTGAAAAAAATTTAAACGTATAAATAAGTTAGGAGAATATTCATAAAAGGTTGTAGTAAAATGAACGGCCTGTATGATTTAACCTAATAGGAACATACTTCATGAAGAGCAACAACAAATTTTGCTCAAATCGGTTAACCAGGTCCTGAGTTAAGGAGAGAACAAGAAATAAAAAAAGAAATTTTAACACCCTGTAATTTTTTTGCGACATTTTTCATTTAAGCAAATTTGGTTAAATCGACACCATTTGGATATTAAATTACATCCTTGATGTATTGATTTGTATTCAAGTATTCCTTTCTGAAGTAGTATTTAATTTATAGAGGATGTCCTGAAATAAATGCAACATAGAGTAAGAGTAGATCCCTGACGACAAAATAATGTGATATTGTAAACTTACCTTAGTCAACAATTGACGGTTAAAAAGTACAAGGTATCAAAGTTAAAATTTAATTTTTGATACATATAAATAACTATTAAAAAATCCAAACATTTGCATACATTTTGGAGATCGGATAAGATAACAGATGCATAAAAAATAAATATATGTAAACACCTGGAAGGCTTATAGCAAACTCCCAGTCATTCATTAGCGGCACACCCAGACATATACCTCTTTTGAGTTTGTTAGCTCTCGTCAGTATGCAATAGGTGAGGCAACCCACGACTTATCCGGCAGAAGTGAACCTTTATAGACGTGATGCAACACAGAGCTATAATTTGTGGAAACATGCTGAACCTGATGATCCCACAAAAAGCACGTTTCCTATTTTTGCACACGACCACCTGTATACACTACTTTAATACAATTTGTAGTAAATAATACTATAAATATTATTATTTTGCACTATAAGCGCATTTATTTTACTGTATGACATTTATTAAAAACATAATAATTCTAAATTGTTTCTATATTTAATATTTCATTAATTCATTTTTTTCTTTTTTCATTCATTGGATCGAACAGTGGTCGCGCGGTTTAAGGCGCCACTACTTGAATCGAGGTGATTAGATCGCTGTGGGTTCGACCCCTGCATCGGTAGATCGTATATAAGTTATATTCGTGGAGAGGATTGTCACCCTTTTTGCGAGTATGGTAGGGTGGAAGAATGTTGGCTTATGTCAATGTGAGATATTGATACCGGTTGACGTTTGACTACCCTCCCAATTAATGAGGTTTTCGAGGTTTCCTGGGCGCAAATACGGCCTGCTTAATAATAATATGCCGCCCCCTCTCCCGCATAAGTCCTCGACTTCTAGGCTAATCCTCGTGATTAGAATGAGGGGTAGATATATTATTATTATTATTATTATTATTATTATTATTATTATTATTATTATTATTATTCATATTTTTACAACATATTCTTTAAGCAAATGTAAAATTTAGTGTCATTGTGAAAAAAGTGTTAAGTATAACAATGCTTTGATGTCAAGAATATGTAAATATTTATATCAAATATACTTTATTACTGTATTAATACATAATAAGATACACTTGACTGAAGTTTAAAATTTTAAGTAAGTATGTTATATACTTAAACACAGATTAGTATTTTCCGTGTATTATCTTAGAAATCATCGCGTGCATCAATTACTTTCATTTCACTTATTTTCTAGTAGATTAGACGATGATGACGAAGTTTGTTTGTTAACGGTAATATTATAATTTATATTTACTGATATTCGCTTTTAGTGTTCATCTTCAGATATAAAAAATATTCTTAAACACCACGCAAGATGGAATTAGTTAAATTATATGTAAGAAAACTTAAAAAGGTTTGCTTTAGTTTATACAAATAGCTCAACAGTTATAGAAAACAGAATGTATCAAGATCTGACATATCTTAAACTTTTTTGTTGATAAGAAAAGTTTAGATAGATTAATTTTCTTAGATAATTATTGAATAGAGCTTTGTCTGTGGAATTGTTCATTAGCATACCTAGATGTTTGGTGTCAGAGAGCATACATATGACTTCATTGATAGAAATTGTAGGATATTTGATATATATTAGCTTAAAATACCTTTCTAATACAGTAAAAAATGTTACAAAAGCTAATAATAAAGAATATATGGGTAGATATTGGGTGTAATTCAACGCTGGTTGGGGCTTTAGTCCACAGACTAGTTAGTTTCACACAATATTGTTAATACCTAAAAATATATATATATAAAAAAAGAAAAATAACCAATAACACATCAGTCAGAGAACAAAAAATCCAACACAGTTTTATTCGTCTCTGAATTTTCGAAAATATTCAAAACAAAATAGTTCATGTCACTTTGTACACTCAGAAGTCAAATAACCGCAACCAGAATAGATTTCCGATAATTCCAAGTTTCTTTAAAATTAGAAACACGAAACACTAAGCAATTCTTTCTGGTCTTTAGTATAATTTAGTTAGAAAATGTAGACCATTAATTTATCTTCTTCTAGATGTCAAGGCACTGTAGGGAAGAGGTGAATGGTCGTTAGCTATTAATTTATGTAAAAACATATGTTTATTTAAAGCATAATTTGGTTTCATCCATCACAGACTTAGCAGCAAATGATTAATTAAAAAATCTAACAATACCACATTTAAGGATGATTCCTATTCAAATTAGGTAAAATTAATTTTAGTATAAGCAGGCAGGGTTAAAAAAATACAATTTTATTTTAAATGGTTCGGTTAAATAGTAACTTTCTGGGAAAGTTGAAGGAATAAAGTGTTGAAATTATACATTTTTAAATTCAGTAAGTTAAGCTCTACAAGAATCCGATTGAAAAATATAGGGGTTCCATTTAAAAAAATATCCGATGACGTTATCACGCGAAAACAAATGAACGTCGGAAATGTGTTGGTACAGAAAAAAGAGTTTTTTTAAAAAGCAAAATCGAGGTGTCCGTGGAAATTTCATGAAACTTCGTTGATTTAGAAATAATGAATTTATTCCATACTTTTCTTCCACACTGTATAATAAATAATATAATGTGTGATAAGAATAATATTTATTAATATTGACAATTCAAAACACATAGGGACTTATATTTGTCCCTATTTTGTGTAATTTGCAGACCAGATCATAACATTTAAAATCTTCATCAGACGGAAAATTTAAAATTTCTAAATATTTTTTCAATATTATTAACATTAATTTTTTTTATTATTTTTTTGTTTGTTTCTGTTTATTTTCAAACGTCATTCAATTAAAAATATTAATCAATTACTTAAATGACGCGGGATATTATCAATCCTTTTAAAATCGATTAATGGAAAAAAGGTTTGGTATAATTTTAGGGGTGACTCACCCTCTATGAACACCTTGTAGTGTTTCCATTTACTTGAACTCATAGCCAAAGAATATCAATAATAAACCCAAATCATGTGTCAAATTTGGTTATTCCAAGTTAAGATATTAATTTTTTTTCGAAATATTTGGCCCCACTCCACCTGTGTACAACTTTGTATATTGTCACAGAATTTGCCCCGCTCCTACGCTATTCTGGTAAACAAACAAATAATGCCGTGTATCGAGGCGCGACTGGAAATATTGGGAATCGACGAGAAACGTTCGAGAGTCGTTCGAGAAATGGATCTAGAGATGCTAAAAAATACCTGGAATATTCGTTTGGTCTATAAAACAAGAATAAACGGCCAAGTCAGTCAGTCTTGAATGAGAGTTTGGAATTACAGTATTGAATTGGAGTATTTAGTTAGAAATTTCCTGGAGATTCAGAGCGATTTAGATAGTGATTAATTAAATAGTGTTTAATTGAGTTGTAATTAGTGTAAGTAGTGTACAGAGTAGTTAATAAAGATAAGTGATTAATTAACGGATTATTTTTCTAGTAAAAGAAAAAGTCGGGTTAGGAAACCTGTGGCAATCTACATGCACTTACTCTGTGTCGGTTCTTATGTGGATTTCAACATATTTTCTAATGCGAATGAAATCCCTACATTGAAACACATTTCTATGATGGATGAACAATACACTTTTAGAGGAAAGGATGAATAATTCACATTTAGACAATTTTCTTACACAGTTATTTCTGCTTCTGACAAGTAAACTATTTAGAAATAAAATAACAGTTTGAATACATAATTTGTTAGAATTTATGTATTGATTACAAAGCTTAGTAAGCATTTTAAATGCAATTTTTTATAAAAGGGCGCATTTTGGCAAAATATGAAAAGTGTACCTTGTTAAAAACTAATCGAAGGCTGTTTCAAAATAACTAGTCATTTTTTAAAAATCTCTATCCTTAAAATGGCACAGAACGCCCTGTATAATTAACTCAAAAATCAAGTACTTTCTCAGGTCTATCATTTTTTTAGGAAGCAAAATTGTACTAGGCAAGTTGATTTAAATCGCATTAGTTTTGTACAACGAACTTAGCCTTAAAGTATGGCCCATTATTTACTGAACACTCTTTATAAACAGAAATTATTTAAATAATAGTGTATCACAAATTGTTTTAGTAGGTTTTGTTATAATTCACCAAAGTATGTATAAAATATATAATTTGGTGCAATAATAACAAAATTCATAGTTTAATTTAGGTAGGTAGGTAATGTTCAAATTTTTAAGACATAAATCACGCAATATTAAGTTATAAAATGTACATCAGAACTACTTCAAAGATGTAGTAATTATTTTAACAAAATTGTTTCTATCGCGGCTTTAGAATTAATTTTGAGTGCTGGTATAACACAATAATTGGGATAAAATTTTACATATATATAATTCTCTCTGTATATACATTAATATAGATACAATTCTTATTGTTTCAATACTTGGGTCTTAAATTATATCTCGAATCTCAGTGTAGCAGGACTCAGTTCTAAGTTGAAGAGATCCTCACACATTGTCAGCAACATGTGTGACTATAGGGTGAAAATACAATTGGCAGCAGGGGAGCTTCTTTCTGTTGGTCGCGATTTCTTTTATATTGATTTGTATTTCCGTCACTTCCTTTTAATATTATTTCCATCTGTCTTTTGTTTCTGACCCCGATCCTTCATTTTATCCTCTTATTTAAATTTCCTTGTTCTAGCGAACATATATACACACTTTCAGAATGTACAGGTACACTTACCTAGATAATAAATAATACTTATTTTTTAAAAGTAGAACAATAACACTTTTTACTGATTTGATGGATATTTCTGAAATAAATAATTTGCTATACCTATATCAAATTAACCTGAATAGCGTAACAGAAGCCAATTTAAAATATTGATATTATTTTTGTAGCAATATAGGGAGTGTGTTGATAGAGTGAAAACTTTTTACTTTTTATGTCATGGAAAAAGATGCTTCGTTTAAAAAATTCTGCTTGTTCAAATACATATATGTAAAAATACAACTTTCAATGTTTCTTACTAAGAAATTATTAGAAATACAGTAGATTTAATTATTATAATTCAATAATAAATACACTATGCAAGTTACATTTTTATTTCTAAATTGATTAAGAAGTCCTTGTCTTCTTCTGCGTAAGAAAATTATTTACCTCGCCATTTTAAATAACATTAGGACTGGATTAAGCTCAAATATTAATAAGAAAATTTAAGGAGAATATGTCAATATAAACTGATCATTACAAGGTACGATACATTTTACTGATCATGTTACACTTCTTAGTAACATTGCATAAGTTGAAGACATAACTAACTCTTCAGATACCATTAGTTACTATTTTTTTTATTGATTTTAGCCAGTAAAAAAGTAAATAAATGGAAATCTACTGTAGTAATTTATATGGGCTATATGTTTTAAAAATGTACCTAGCAGGTTTAAGTAATGGGTCTATTAAAATCCAGAGATGATAGATACCGGAACATTGGATATTTTTAAACTATTAAGTATAATAATAATATCTCTACCCCTCATTCTAATCGCAGGGATTAGCCCAGAAGTCGGAGACTTGTGCGGGAGAGGGGGCGGCATATTATTATTAAGCAGGCCGCATTTGCGCCCAGGAACGACTTACGTTGGTAGACCCTAACCACTATTCAGTGCAGGAATGAGGGAAACCTGGAAAACCTCATTAATTAGGGGGGTAGTCAAATATCAACCGGTATCAATCTCTCACATTGACCCAAGCCAACATTCTTCCACCCTACCATACCCGCAGAGAGGGCGCCAAACCTCTCCACGAATATAGCTTATATACGGTCTACCGGCAGCTGGGCTCGAACCAACACCGATCTAGTCACCTCGATTCAAGTACTGACGCCTTAAACCGCGCGACCACTGACCGACCATTATTTCAATTCGTTATTTACTCATTCGAGATTACTGTACCAATATAAAAAATTAAGTTTTGAACAAAGTATCTACACGGAAAGAAAGCTATAGTAATATCAACATTAATACACTTATTCCAACGCCAGCTTAGTTTCACTATTCCTCAGGTATAGTAATATTATACTGAAAGGTTAACTTATTCTTGTGTAATAAAGCTATATATTCTTCATTTAAGGATAAAAATTACTTGAAATCTAAAAGAAAACTATTTATTATGCTTAATACGAGACAATAGCAATTTATGATATACGTGTTAAAAGTAAGATTTTATTTTGTGAGTCGCTACGCTCGTTTTTTAACTTCACGAACAAAATAAAATCACTTTTAACACGCATATCATACACTATTTTTTCTACAAAACAATCGGAAGAACTTTAAACTCAATAAAAATAAAAAATCAAAGAATACCACACAGATCGCAATGTTTATTAACAAAAATTTTAGTAGCAACCAGTGATGTTGTTAGTTACGGAAAAAACGCAAAAATATTGACAGCATTTTCTAGTAATATTATAAGTATAATGAATAATCTCGATAATGAGCGTAACGAATCCATCCCTGCTGAAATCGAAGAAGCCGCCAGTCGAGCAATATTGGAATTATTGCGAAATCAAAGGAACAGTACGCTTTTCGGAATGATGCAACATTAAAAAGGTCCCTGGGAAATGTATCGGAAGTGTCTTACTGGCATATTTTGAGGAAAAAGCCAAGATATGGAAATCGTCAACGCTGTGGTCAAATTATTCCATGATCAAAACTATGTTAAAAATAAAGCAAGATCAAGATATAAGCAAACATTATAAACTTATTGCTTTTTTAAAACGGAAGGGTGAAGGATATCAAACAAAGAAGTAAAAAGTTTTGTCGAAGACGCATATCGACAAATTTCTCACAGAAGCAGAAAACGAAAAGTCTCTGATGATGAAAGTCGCAGCAATAGTGGGTGTCTTCGGGGCGTGTCGCCGGGAGGAATTGTGTCAGATGACCATCGACAATATCGAATATTTGAGCACTTCGGTTGTTGTGACCATACCAGATACTAAAACGAAAGTGCCTCGGACTTTCAGTGTTGTTGGTGAATTCTATTTAAACTTCTTTAGAAAGTATATGGCACTCCGGCCACCCAACGCTGACCATAGACGACTTTATCTTAAATATATGAAGAATAAATGTGCGATATTGTTAGCAGATTCTGGTGCAAATCTTACTACCATCAAGAGATATGGAGGATGGAAATCTTCGACGGTAACTGAAGGCTACATTGAAAATTCACTGAAACAGAAGAAGGAAATTGCGTGCCAAATACTTCCTACTGCTGCAACTACTAGCAAGACCACCAGCACTACTAGTAGCATTTCTACAGAAAATAGATGTGTCACACATGCTGACAGTAAAACCAACTTAAGTATGATGACTCCGCAGGAAATTACAATTTCAAATTGTTCTAATTTGACTATAAATGTTAATAGTAATAACTAGTTAAAATGTTGGTTTGTACTTATTTAAAATAAAAAGTTGTTCATGTGTTTGTTAAAACGTTTTATTAATTTTCAAAACAAAATTTAAATAATTACTTTTAACACGCGTGTCAAAAAATTACATTTTTAACATCAAAAATGACAATTAAAAAGCCCACTTTTAACAGTTTTGTAGAAAAAGTTATGTTTGTTTAAAGTATTGTTTTGTTTTATTTTGAAAATATGAATTGCTTGAGCTAACAATTGTTATTTTCAAAATAAAGTTATTTTTTTTTATTTATTTAAAGTTTTAAGTGGTTTGAATGAATTACTGCAAATATTTGAAACAATATTTTTGAACAAAGCAAATAATAACATTGCATTAAGAAAAAATAAAACTGTACAGTATGCTTTTGTGTCAAGAATATGTAAGTAAATATTTATAGCAAATATACTTTATTGCTCAATTAATACGTATACACTTGTATAGAATTTAAAATTTTAAGTATATTGTTATACTTAAATACAGATTAGATTTTTTACGAGTACAAATAAATTTACTGATATTATTTTAGTCTGGTAATAGGTCAATTGTAGTAGAAAAACTAAATTTTTACAAAATGCTAACGTTTCGGCTTATATTTAAGCCATCTTCACTGGGGCGTTGAACTTTTTTCCCCAGTGACGTATCTAGTTGATACATTATTTGAATAAAAGTTATCGATTCTTATTGACGAAGCATTGTTTCCCATTGATGTTATTTATAATTCTATATATGGGTATATATTATCAATATTTTTCACCTGTAATTGACACTTTTGATAAACAATTACTTTTTACATTAAATTGGACATAGAAAAACTTAACTACAGGTAATTATAAAATTGTTAATTGTAATTTGTTTTTAGCTTAATTTATGTTTGTCTACATTGTCCCCTTTCTTTTAAAGTGAATTAAATAAAAATAAGTATTACTAGGTACTTAGCTTGCTCTAATGTTAAGGCAAATATTGTAATTTCACTTGTAATTTTCAATGTGTTTTGTCTTTTTTTTCTTTCTTACTTTTTAATTTATTCTAATTTTAAATTGGTTATGTAACATAATTACATTTCTAGAGCCCTGAAAATGCCCTGAAATATACGCCGAAACGTTGGAATTTTGTAAAAATTTAGTTTTTCTACTACAATTGACCTATTACCAGACTAAAATAACATCAGTATTAAAGGTCACTAGATACAACACAACAAATTAATTTATATTATTATTATTAGTGACTACTGTCACTCAAATATATACCTAAAACAAATATTTGTTTTTATTATATAGAATATACGAATATGTCAACATGTTTCTATTATTAATAATCTGAGACATGGATACAAGAACATAATAAAAACACACTTTCTTATGAAGTGTTACAGAAACATTGAATGTCTTCTTTTTATATTTTTATAAATTATTGAAACTAAACGTATATGAAGTAAGACATTTCACCTTTCAAAAACATTATGGAAACTACAGTTTCAATGAATCAAGTATACATTTCAGAAATCTCTTTGAAATTAAATTTTGTTTAGTGAGGTAGATATATTTGCGAAAGTAGATACCATGGCTTGCCACTAAATACGTAAACATATTTGTGGTCCTAAGTCTGTATCAGTGTTCCTAAAGGAATATTTATATTTAAATCGAATATTTAAACCAACAATCCTAGGCAACCTGCCGTACACGGGAAGCACATCTCACAGCATCTGAACAAAGATCTGAAAACCGGATTACAGAGGACCAGTCCTAGATACGCGTATACTTCCGGCGCTGCGTCCAGGTAATCACTCACACCTGACGTGTAATCACAAAGAGGCGTTTACCCAAAGTGCATCCTAATGAGAAAAGGCCTCCCATAACCCGGAGCACTCCTCTGATTGGTCCACACGGGACCTGAACCGTAGCTGAGTAACTTCAAAAAAAATTATCTACCTTCTCATGCGCCGCGTACCATGTTCAGATTCTCAGGCTCCTCTCTTGCATTAAACCAAGGACTGCTTACTTTAAATCGTGAGCTGTCATTTATTTAAAGAAATTGTACATCGTTATGGAGGCAGCATCGTTACGGAGCGGAACATGTCAATGATAATGAGGGAATTATTAAAGCGGGGACAATTTCTCTCGGGTCCGCTCTACTGAATTTTATTTGAGAAGCAAAAATATCTGAATACCTATGTAAATAATGAAGCAGGTGGTAATGCATTTATCGTAGTGTTTTAATGATACATCAGTAGTATCACACTCTCTGGTTGTCTGTCCCACTTTTTAAAAAGGATGATTACATAACTTTTGTCTACTAAATTACAATTTTATTGATACGGTAGGCACTACAGGTGCTTGGGAAAGTACTTAGTATATTTGGTGATACGCCACGCCAAATATCAAATACAGGATTGACAATATATTGTAATATTATTATTATAGGTGTGTTATTTAATTAAATTATTTTTATTATTATTTAATTTTTATTTAATTTTTTTAAGTGTTGTAATGTCAAAAAATGTTTATATTAATTTTGTTGAGCGCCTTGATATATTTGAAGTGTTATGTTTTATTAGTGTATATTGTGTAAGCTGTAATTTGTTCAATACAAACCTTTTTAATTAATTTATTTTTTTTATCTTTTAATCTTACCTTATTTATGTAATTTTTTATTTTTTTATCCCTTGCCAGACACAGTTTCACAAAATCAAAACAGCAAAAGAAACTTAAACTCAGGAGTCGATTCAAATTATTTACAGGGTTTTTATTTTGTAACAGATAGTAACACAATTTAAAGATTAATGGTTTTTGGTTTTTAAATTAGTTTGATCAATAAAGAATATTCTTTTATTTTAAGTGACTCCTCTGTGGATAATTTTAACAAACCACTATAAGTTAGAACTTTGTTATTGAATTTAAATTAGAAATTTTAGGAGTTATGCTAGTAGATATTCTTTCACTTGTAATGGTAGTTGCATATCTACAGAGAGTATCTTTTAAATGTGATATTACAGTTTCCTAATATATTTCTGAAAATATAGCGATTTTAGTGACAGTGATATTAATAATTCCTGTGCAATTTTGTGAATATTGTTGTTATTATCGCTTGGATTATACTTATTTTGTACAGGTAAATCCTGTGGGTTATTCTTAATACTTTGCAAAGATTTGAAAGAAGTAAAATCTGTTTATTTACTATAGCTATAGAAATTTTATAGCGCACTTTATTTTTAGAGATACCTGAGGTTGGAAACTTTATAATTTTCCTTTCTGAAATCTGGTAACTGTCCTGTAGTGTTCTTTGGAACTGCAATTTTCCCTGGATATGGTTGAAAATTTCATGCATTTGCAAAATAACTTTTCTGGAGGATGGAGACTTGTAAGTTTCGCTGGTGAGTAGATATTTTCTTACTTAAACTTGTTTGTTCTAGTATAATTTGTAAATTTTCGGGAGCTATCTTGGGATGCTGCACCTTTTCCAAAACCCAAGCCGTAACTATCAACAACTTCTGTGTTTTTCATCCTTTCTGTAGATTGCCATGTTTAAGGTCCTTTCACATGATTTTTCACAGTCTTTGGATGTTTCTTTAATGCACTTTATCACAACACTACTTATAACTAATACATTTTATAAATATCCTTTTGTTATTGTTATACAATTTTTATTATTTTATTAATGAAAATACTCTTCATTTGGTGTTTTAGGTCATTTGCAAGGGATTGTTGCAAATTCACCTTCAGTCTTGACAGTTCTGGAATTAATTCTAAAATTTGACACTTTAAAATTATTTTTCATGGTATGGTTTATTTTGAATTGATAGATCTTCAACAATGTTACTCGTCTGCCTACAATATGTATATCAGATTAATCTATAGACTTTCACCTTTCATTCAATATAAGTTGCTCTGGGTTTAAATTCCTTTTTCTCTATGTACTGAGTGATAACAATTGTCAACATCATGCAATTTTATGAAATTTATTTTATACTTGATTAGGAAATTATTAAATTATTATTTGTATAATATGTAATATTATTTATTATTACTATTAACAATTCTTTATATTTTTTTATAAATTTATACTAATAATTATTAATTTTATTCAACTTAAAGTTCGGTCAGGTATTACTTTCATGTGATTTTCTATGTGCATATTTCAAATTGTTACAATATATTTTATATTCTGTGTCGTGTGTAAAATTCTACCAACTTTATATTTTTTAATTTTCTGTCTAGCAAACAATCAAAATTTTAGAGATTTATTTTGCAATCTTAAAGAGTATGTTTCTGAAAGGATTACCTATTCAAAATTTCAGCGACTGTTGATTATTTTAGAAGACGACAAAAACCTTAGTAAGTTTTTGTTTAAACACCTCCTACGAAAATACATTTTATTAATTAAAAACAGTGTGATATTAAATTATGAATGAGCTTGATGACTTTAATAGTTTTATACCTACGTGAATTTTTTAATTGCTGAATGAAAGGTAAACATGATGTTTTTTCATATGAAAGACACTTTTATTGAATATCGATAGAATATCGATATGAATGCTCTTGAGTAACATCGATAAATTTTTTTTTACAACTCTGTAAAATGTAATTCCCATTACTACTAATAACTAATATTATTCTCAATCTCAGTTAAAACTACTTGAAAACTTTGCAATTTTTGTCTTGGCACATTTTGACACCTTTATGATGTTATTTAATTATTATCGTTGAATTTTAGAGTATGTTATCAAATTTTCAAATCGATATTACTCGAGAATGGTGCATTCTATCGACGAAAAAACGTCAAGGTTTCATATTTTTTATTCAGAAATTTGAAAATTCCACGCCTAAAGAGATTAAAGTAAACCTTGTCCTGGATCAACTATTTTCTTACACCCCTTATACGAATTTTGAAATGTTTTCTATTACATGTTGTTAAACACAAAAAGTTCTATAATTGGCCACAGTTTCATATTCAATATCATACCAGTCTGGAACTATTTACTGAAAAGTATTTTCAGGATCACCCTTTCCTTTAGAAGACACCAAAATGGTGTTTTACTGTTTTTATCAAAAAATATTTCAATTGATCCATTAAGAGCTAATTTATTTATTTATTTATATAAATACGATATCCCACAGACAAATTACGGAATAAAGCAGTAACAAAATACAAAAATATAATCTTACAGTCTTATATAAAACATTATCGAGGCCAGCACTTTTCTCTTTTTTAGCTTGGTTTATACGATCTAGAAGGACATCATGGGAATATCTTCTATAAGGATAAACACCATCAATTCCATGAACTGCTAATTTCATAAAAAGCCTCTCAATTCTTTCAATTTCGTGCACATGCGTATTATAAAGTGGATTCCATACAATAAATGAGTATTCTAACATTGATCTAACAAATGTAATGTACAACAACCATAAATATTTGGGTATAAATATTAGTAAAACTTCTAGTATTTCTTGCAATAAAATCCAAACATTTAAAGACATATAAGTTATATTGTCAATATGTTTTGGAAAGGACAACTTAGGATTAAAATAAACTCCCAAATCTTTAAGATCTGTGCTATAGAACACCATGTATATAGGATTTATTTAATAAAAAATATAGGATTTATTTTCCTTTTAACAGATCTTGCTGCAGGTTACAACAGTCATCTAAATTTTTAACTTTTAAGTTATCGACAAATGATCTTCAACGCGAAGATCAGATATGATGTCATTTAGAAATAGATTAAAACAAAGAAACTCCAATATACATCCTTGTGGCACTCCCGACTTTTTTGAAAATTCTGCAGACTTGAAACCATGACATTCCACATTTTGGTGCCTGTCCTGAAGGTATGATTTTAACAAATTTAATAAGCTTTGGGAAAGACCAAATGTAGCTAACTTAGAAAGCAGGATAGTGATGAAGTCTGTCGAATGCATTGGTAAGTTCTGTATATATGACATCAACTTGTTTCAATTCGTCACATAAATACTGGGTCGTGCACACAAAGTTGGTAACAGTATGCCCATAACCCATCGAGTGCACGACACTCTCAAAAACTTTACTAAAATTATAAAGGATAGGGATAGGCATAGACAGACAACCATATTTCTGGTCCTTTTCTTAAAAACAGGACAAATGCGTGGCAACTTCTATTTATCTGGAAATGAAGATGAGAGAATAATTAGATTAAAAATATATGGGAGTTGTTTTACAAGAACAATCACGGATAAGAAAGACAGGTATAAAATTTGGCCTCATAGTCATTTTTGGTTTAATTCTCCTAACAGCACTTACTCTCCCATGACGCAACTAATATTCAGATGTATATTATTAAGGTAAACAAAACGTATAAATAATAAAAAAGAGAAAATACATATGTTAGGTAAACAGTAGCTATTGACACTTATAACGCTACCTAAAAAATTTAGTGGAAATGGACTCAGATGAACTAATGCATCTACTACGACCAAAGATAAAGAACTTCTTTATGCAAAATGATAAAATTGATTGTGAGTTTATTAACATCAATATAAAAAGTGACTTCTACTGTTAGCAACTCCTCTACATGTACTTACAAGTCGTTCTTAATTCAAAACTAACTATTAACTCGTAATGCTCGTCTCTAAGGGAATACACAATCTGACAATTTAACAGGCTAACTAGTATTTCGTCAATTCTAAAAGAAGTTTATGACAACATTGGTGGTATGAAGTCGGGCATTATTATACGTTAAACGGGAAGTGGGGGTTGATATTTTCTTCAAATAAGACCATGACAAGGACGGAATATTGAATATATATAAGCGACTGTATTAAGTACATTTTCTAATAAAACTATGTTCTTTCGCCCCAAACCATAACTGTCCCGCCTGGAACGTATGAACCTCTTGAATGTTGAGGAGGTAATGTTCTTGGTTCTTTCAGACGTGCACTTTTTAGAATTTGGTTGCAGTCCAAATCTAGACTCATTTGTAAATAATATATGTCCCCAGTATTGAGCTGTGCAACTGATGTCATGTCATAGCATAGATACCTCAAGCTGATGCAGTAAGCATCTGATTTCATGAAGGTTATTTTTTATAATCTGATGGCAAACTATTATATTGGACGACTGGTGCATAGCGATCAACTTTGGGTTTTCTCTTACATATAACTGCACAAAGCAACCTTGTGATAGAGCAGTTAGTTATGCTTCCAAATCCTGGATCCATTACACTAACACTATATATTCGAAGTTAGACTTTGATTGACACTTTAGCGTCAGTCACTGCCACTGCTTCTTAGTCACACAGAAACTGAGAGTTTATGGGAATAATTTTAGATTTAACCAATAATAATAATAAACACATTTATTGCCCAACAGATTTCTCGAATACAAATGTCAGTGGTATCTGAAATCAAAGCCTTTTGTTTATAAAGAGTTAGATATCTATTAAAATATAAATTTAGTGAAGTCACATGGGCTATTTCATGGATGTATCATTTTAGAGAGTTCAGAGAACTGTAAAACCACAAATTGTCATGTAGATTTTAGTAAAAACGACATATAGCATTTATAGCTTACACTTACCTTGGTACATCCAAATGTCCAACAGGTGGTGTTCTTGGAGCCATGATGATTGGTTCTATTATGCTTTATACTTCAACATTAACTATTGTACTGAGGTCTCAATTTTTTTTATTTCTTCTCTTTGACCATGTACAATGCACTTATTTCATATCCCTGAAGATACCTGAGCTGCAGAAATACTTTTACGTATCCTAATTTAAAGCCTATGTTATTTCGTGCCACATAGTTTTTATATTTACCTAAATTATTTCAATGCGATTCGGCTCGCAAATATATGGAGACAAGCGAAGAACTTTGGCCATATCATCTCTTTACATATTAATATTGTATTGGAATGTATTATTTGCTTTGGCATCAGAATTTTAAATTATATTTAGAATCACAAGATTAAGATATAAACACATATAAATAGTACACGAAACCACAATACAAATCACATACGACACGTACAGACAAAATTTTGACAGCGACACATTCACAAATAACACCCAGTGTAGGTAAGTCGCAAGGGCAAAATAATCCAAAGAACTTGCAAGACTCAAATCTAACATTTTTTCACTTGACAGTAACGATAAAGATCACCAAATTCACTCCAAATTTTCACGAGTATAAACTAAGTCTCCAAAGTAGCACAGATCTGGTTTCTTATTTTTCGAAATAGAAAATTTTTTCAAAAATGGTTGTAGGCCCAGTCAAATCGGTAGATTTTGAACTTCAGATTCAGACAAAAATTTTCCAGAATTTTTAATGGAATGAGAAGTGTATATTTTAGTTTTTGTTGTTAAAAATGAAAATTACAAAAATATTAGTGTTGCTAGTTGATAAATCGTTACATTTTGTTAGAAATAAGTGTAGGATAGGAAAGATTGTGTTAGAGAAAAAGAATTTAGTGAATTTTTAGCATGTCTTATATAGGTTTATGTATGTAGAATAAATTTTGTGTGAACGACAGACGTTCAAAGGTGAAAAGGTGCGCTAGTCATAGACTGATTGTACAAGGTCATGCTTGCTGTTAAAAAATCTAGAAAATGACACAGAAAAAGACTGGCATTAAAATTCACAAGGAAGTCATATTGCAAAAGCATTATTTAAATATTTTTTTCTACGTTCATGCAAAAAACAAAACTTTATTGAACTATATTTAGTGAAAAAAGTGGTTCTTTATTGCACTAGTGCAATAAAATGTTTATTGCATTCATCTGTCATTTTACTGCAGCGTTTTGTCATCATGACAAACATAAACGTTTTCCTAGACTTAGTGTGATCTAAATATCATTTTTTGGTTTTTGCATGAACGTAGAAAAAATATTGTATGCAACTCTTACAAAAAATGCTTATTGCACTCGACGTGTTATCCTACTCGGCCTAATGGCCTCGTTGGACAACGCGTCGCGTGCACACACACTTACTTTTTGTACTTGTTGCATAAATAACTATAAAAAATCAAATTTATTGCTATGCAGATAAAGAAACAAAACACTTTCACCAACCATATTAATAGTTTGTGTCGAAGCAAATGAGATTCTTATTTTGAACTCCGAACTGTCACAATAAAAACAAAAGACATTGCAAGTTATAAACAATAAAATTGTAGAAGTTTGACAGCAGATAAGAAAAGTATCAAAAAGTGAACCAGTCTGAATCAAAATAAAAACAAAACGTTCAGTAACAGTAAAAATGGCAAGCAATAAGTGTGTCTTAAAACAAAATTATAAGTGTTACCTGTTGAACTGTCAAGCTGACGTTCCCAATAACCCAGCTTTCTACAAGTACCTACTTACAAATCTTGGCGACATCTCAGTAAATAGCCGGCGAACCAGAAAGCTAATCATCGTGGAATATTTCGCACCTAGAAAATCTAACAAGGATCAACAACAACTTAGATAAGTTGTAGAATATTAACACTATTTACGTTAAGACTAATTTCTTACGGTGATCTCTATAATTTGATAGTTAAGTTGTACTTTGGTTAGGTTCCGATTTAGGTCAATTTGATTTTTATAATATTAAATTAGAGTCAAATTAAAATACATTCTATTCATTTCTACTTTCAAGACATTTTCAATTAAATATCAGTAACAGTAAGATATACTCGTAGTGTAGACAAAACAAAATAAAAAGAAACAAACATTCAATCAGTTTAAAATAAACATAGTTACTGCCAGAGAATTATCACAATTTGGAACTTGCTACAGGATATATATGAAGAATGAAACACGGGAATAGTAACCAAAGTAAGTAACGTGCCTGTATTTAATCATTACAAAAAAAATATACGTTTACCTATAACAAACACACACATAGGCAACCCACTACACAGATATGGAAAAAATACATATACACTGACATAACAATTTATTTAAATTTAATAAATAAAACATAAATAATAAATTACGGGTTATTTATTATATAAAAATACATAGATACATACACAAAATACATAAACACTACAGGGTGATTCTGAATTTATCTAAAAAAAAAAATATATTTACAGGGGACTCGTACAGAACCAATTTTGTAAATGATTTAAAATACACTTCAGCATGGCACTGGAGACTGCTTCGCTGTAAAACCCGATCAGGCAGCAAAGCATGCAATCGGCGACCAGACAAAAAATGGAAATAAATTCCCAAAGAAAGAAATAAACAACTTTTTTAACACCTACTTTATACAGCAAATTCAACTGTTTTTGCCGATATTGTTATTTATTTTAATAAAATTAATTTGTAGTTTTAATTAATAAAATATTTGATTTCTACAAACTAATACAAATGTTTCTGTTTCGTGTCAGTTTTGAACTTGTAAGATATTGACAGTAATTATGATACGTTTGCGTAATTCATCAATAGTAGGTATAGAATAGAATAGAAAGTTTTATTTCCTTTAGACCAGCGGTCGGCAACCAGCGGCCTGCGGGCCGCATGAGGCCCGTGAAACGTCTTGGTCCGACCCGCACGCATGTGGCGGACAGTATCGTACGCAACGGAGTGAGAACAGGTTTGCTGATTTTAAAAACATCTCACGTAAAATGGAGATTTTCGAAAACCCCTTTGCAGTGGATATCGATAATATACCAAGTGAATTGCAAATCAAAGTGATAGATTTGCAAAGTGATACCACACTTAAAATTACTTTTAAGAAAAAAACTAACTTGGTAGATTTCTATGGGAGTTTGCCTTCTGCAAACTACAGAGTTAAGAAAGTTTGCTCAGCAAATAATTACTGTTTGATATTACATATATTTGTGAGGAAACTTTTTTCAATTTTGAATTATCGAAAAAACAAACACTGTTCTTGGTTATCAGATTCACATTTAGACGCAATACTACGCGTTTCTACTTCAAAAATGCAAGCTGATATAAAAAAACTTGCAAGTCAAATGGAGTCACAAAAATATCATTAATTTTATTAACTAAAATAAATATCATAAAAATAAATAATTAGCGTTTTATTTTTAAAACAAATATTTCTACCTACACAAATGTTATGGGTATGCTGAAATGTCATGACCAAAGTGTGGCCCGCACTAATCCTTACGTAACTTATGTTGATATATAAATAGATAACAATCATGACACCAAGATATTTCACTTCGATGCATGAACATCATTTTTTAAATATCTCCACAAAAATAATTCTAAATGATTTAAAATCAGCAAATTGTGGCGACCATGGTACTGGTCCTCCTCGTCCAATACCTTGGCATTAATGCTTAGACATGTTGTACATGGTACGAATATAATTGAGCCTCGTGTATGATACGCCACACTGCTACAATACGCCGTGCACACTGGATCTGGGAGTCTCTTTCATGATTTGGTTTCAAATTTCCTTCACGTTGCACTACACTCGCATTCACTTCACACCGCGGTAAAAGTAGCTTCTGCATTTGGCACATATTTACCGAGAAATCGTTCTGTTAAAGCATTTTCACATTGGCATAAATTTATACGATATTCATTATCTGCAAGTTGCTATACACTTCAAAAACTAATATAAAGACTGACAACATACAAATTTTAATACCAGCAAAAAGTAATCGGATTTCAATATTCGGAATCGCTAGAGACTACAATAGCCCAGCGATGTAAAAGTTTAAAATAGTACATCTTCAATAATTTTTTACTCGGAAACTGTAAGGATTTTACAAAAAAAATTACGATATTGATTCCGTTTATTATGACACATCTATTTCCAAAATTATTTAGATAAGTTCTGAATCACCATGTATATGTATCCCTTTCTTGTTGCAATGTCTAACAATTGTTTTTAATATCGGGTCATATTCAATATATGTTTTCCATTCAACCACTCGATGATTTATCTGTTTCTCCATGCTAATGTTGCCAATCTTTCTATTCGTCGACTATTTGGTAACCCGCTTTATTCATAACAATCCCTGCAGGGTCCAAATATACTTTTCGTCATACTATTATTTCGTTCTTTTCTATTAGTAGAAATATTTCCATTTCGTTATGAAAATTACTTACGTGTTTCACTAATTAGTTTTTCTTCACTTTTACTATTTTTTGACCTACAATGGATACTTGTTAACAGATACCATTTTTTAAAACTCTACATTTACCGATATATACGATTTTAACTCACAAATTTCTCGATACGCTCGTTTTCGGCCATGCTGATTAATGCCAGATTGACCACTACAAAGATAAATAGGTTGCAATGAGGCGAACAAAAATATTTTATGAGATTATAAAAATTGTAATAATTTGAGTTATTTGTGACGTCAGTCGGACAAGACAAGACCAAGACAAGACATGAGAGCTTGGATTGGAAGATAAGGCAGGATTTAAAAAAGTATTGCAAGACAAGACAAGAAATATTGTTACGGAGATATAAGAAGGAGTAGATAATATTTAAGTCAACATTAACTGAAAGAACTACACAAAATGTGATAAATCTTGGACTCCCCCTCATTCCTGTTAAAGAAATCTTTTTGTCAGAAATACATTTATAAAAGTATATTATTTTCTAAATCTTTTTTATTGTGAAAAGAATATGTTCTATAAACTTAGTACTTAAAATTGCAAACACGTGACATTTATGACAAAATTTATTAAATTAAAAAGAAGTAACAAAGCAAGTTCTGAACTTGATTAATAGTCGGTATGACCTCCACCAGGTTCCAATAGCATATTAACACATCTGTGCATTGAGATAATCAAGCGGTTAACGATTTTATGCGGAATATTGTTCCATTCCTTTTCTGAGTTGACTGGCCAATATAATCTGTTCTGCTTCGAGTGTCTCTTGAACCCTTCTTGCGCGATGTGGCCGAGCGTTGTCGTTCATAAACACAAAATGTTCACCTAATTCATTACGTAGGGGGTAGATAATGGGCGTAATAACTTCTTCGATGTAAATTTGACTGGTCATATTCTGTGGTATGCGAATCAATGGGGTGCGGCGGTTGAACATTATTCCACCCCAAAACATTACGGTACCCACTTCATATGGAGCAACTTCACGGGGGAAATGAAGTCACCGCTAACGACCTGGTTCTCTCCAGACTCTTTGTCGATTGTCATCAGTAACCAGCCCAATTCTGGTTTCGTGTGTAAATAAGACCCACCGCCACTGGCGTAAAAGCCCATTCCTATGCTCTCGCGCCCACTGGAGACAAGCTGTGGAATCGTATTTAAATAGTAGGTGTCGATATAACACGGTGAAATGTACCTTGAAAGTGGGCCCCAAGAACTGAAGCTGAATATATGCAGTGTCTACAGGCATATTGCACCAAATACCGATCCTCCCCTTCAATAGATCGAGGACGTCCACTACGTGGTCTGTTTTCCACTGTATCAAATTCTTCATATCTGTGTACTATTCGTACAACAGATGATCTAGGAATGCCCAACATGTTCGATATCTGATGATTAGAATGTCCTGCATCATGTAAAGCAGTCATTCTTGCTCGGGTAAACGCAGAAATTTCACGTCCTGGCATTATAATATACAAAAATTCAACGGAACATTTGGCTGAATACACTGCCAGACTGACCAGATTTGTAAAAACATTGGTAATAAAGTAAAGGTTCATGGTCTGCAATTTTTTATTGTTTTTTTTTTGTTCCCTAAGTAGATGTACTTTTTTATCACATTAAGAAAAACCAGTAGGTTTAACCGAATCATTTTATATATAGGGATCCAAGACATTTGACGTTGTGTGTAATTATAAATTCAATGCTAACTAAATGAGCTCCAATTCTGTTTCACCTATAATACTATACCTCTGTCAATTGACCACTGTCGACGATGCATCATACCGATGGTTACATGTAAGCTCCGAGCGAGACCGTAGCCGACCGAGAGCAACCACCTTTATTATTAAATTCGTAATATCCATGTTTCTCATTTGTGTGTAAGTCACACAAGAATCATGCAAAAGTCTTGAAAAGTGCGAGACAATAAATTTACAAGACTATCGTCATACAATACAAGACATAACCTTACAAGATCGAGCAAGAACAAGACATTAAAGAAACTCTTGTCTTGTTTTACAAGACCAGACCTTTTAAAAGATTTCTTCTCTCAGCCAACACTAATTACTTTTATTGATCTATAATCAATTAAAATACGAGTAATTTCAAACTCCATATTCACAATATCATTTCGTAGCAAACATGACGTAAAATATGTTTCTCAGTTAACTTGAGTAAGTCAATTGGTTTTAAAAGTTTCCAGGACGTACAATACCGGTAGGTATCGATTTATTTAAATTGGATAACTATTCAGGGTTTAAGCTTTCCGTCCCTTCGTATAGGTAGTTTCTGCGCTAATAGCCATATGCATGCAAACTGTTACATCATCCAATATTTTTAAAGGTTTTGTCATGAATTGATTGCAACGTACACCTAGAGAAAGAAAAATGAAGTTTTCTTATAAGAAGTTACTAAATTTAAAATTGTTCAAAATATATAACAGCAATTACATTAAATTCGTATAAGGATAAATAATGGATGGGTGTAATTAGGTATCAGCTTTATGAATTATATACAATACAGAGTGTCCTAGATAATATTGGCGTCCTTGGAAGGGGTGATTATACAGTCAAAATACGAGGTGTGGCAATTAATTTCCGGGAATTTAGTTATAATTCAGAAACTGGCAACACTGCATCGTCCGTCAACGTTTTTCTAGAGAGGGGGGAGTTTCAGTCGAATGTTGTCTTGTTTGCTTTGTGTTTTATATGTATTTTTTGGAAGTAACTTTTTTAATGACGTCGTGAAAATGAGTGACTAAAATTACAAGCAACGTGTTGTGATTCAATTTTTAGTGAAATCTAGCGAAAAATCCTCGAAAATACTTACATAATACAAAAATTGCAGATGGTGTATGAAGACGAGTGCATGTCGAAAACACGCGTGTTTGAATGGGCAAAATGATTCAAGGAGGCGCGTGAAAACTTTATCCTCCGATTCTCCACTAAAATTTGTTATAATACTGTCTAAACAGGTTCTTGTTGTTTCCTTAACGGTTAAGACAGCCTTATAGTTACTTATGCAACAAGTACAAAAAGTAAGTGTTTATTGCACGCGACGTGAAATTGTCCAACGAGGCCGTTAGGCCGAGGTCATGATGACAAAACGCTGTAGTAAAATGACAGATAAGTGCAGTAAACATTTTATTGCACTAGTGCAATAAAGAACCACTTTTCCACTGAATATAGTTCAATAAAGTTTTATTTTTTGCATGAACGTAGAAAAAAGGTATTTAGAATATTTTTGAAGTCTCTACATGCCTCGTTACATTTCAGTGTATCTATATTGAAGTCTCCTGCAATAAAATATATAAAATTATGCTTGCTTAAGATTGTTAACATCTAATAAAACCTATCCAGAAACACTTCAATACTACCGTTTGTCGACCTATATAAACTTATAATAACAAACTTAGAATTTTTTTAAATATAAATACAACTGGAACACTCAAAATTCAAATCCTCTTCCAAACTATCCAGTTTTGTAAAAGGCACAGGAAATGTCAGCTCTGGCATATACTGCTGATCCTCCATGCAAAGCAGTGCTCCTGCAATGGTCTGCGATCTTCTTATAGTTTTTAATTTTAACGATATTAATTTGTTCACTGTCTCTCCAGTGCTCCGTGATGCACAAGAAAGAACAATTTATTTATTCTATCATTAGATCCAATACCTGTATACTATTTCCCAAGGATTGAACGTTTTGATGCAATATGATTTCTATATTTGTGGTTACCTTTTTAGTATAGCAGGACTGACGTTCTAAAATTTTTCAATCGGTTAGAATTATATAATTTAATAATACAGCAGTAAAATGGAAGAATTTTTTTATCACTGTTTAGAATCCTACCTACCTATAACCAAGATGAAATATGCGACTTGGCTCTTCTAATGCTTCTTAGATTCAATATTTTGGTCAACTTTAAAGTCGTAGGTATAAATTAAAACGCTCTGTATAGTTTTTGTTCAAATTTCACACATAGGAGCTTTGAAGGGTCCTGGTTTATATTGAATTTCGGATACGTAAAAAAATCATAACAGAGTCTTAAGAGACGTGGTAGGATCACAAGAATCGAAGCGGTTTTCGATGGGTTTAAAACAAAAAATCTTGGATTATCTTGGAGAATCAAGTTTTTACTGATTTGTTGTGTATCAATAAATCTTTGAAATTCTGTAGGTAAAGGAAAGCACTGTATAGTTTTTGTTCAAATTTCACACATAGGGGTTTTGAGGGGTTCTGATTAATATATTTGCTGGATTAATTTGAAGAAAAAAGTCGGATTTGTACATAAATAAAAGTAGACACACTGTATGTAGATTTACTTACTTCATACTTTACTCCATTCTGTCTAGTCTTTAAAATAACGGTTTCAACTTTTGCAATATTTAACTAATGACAATTGAAGGCAATTTTATAGGAAACCGTATGCCGTATATCAAAACATATAATTTAACCTGGTAAAACTTTCATACCCCGCTAGGTACATCAATATCTCTAGAGATCGGTTTTATCATAGGTCCTCTCAAGATAATACACAATCATCAATCTTCCAGAGATTAATGTTAAAACTTAAGCATCGAGTATCTTCACATCTGACATTGTCTCATCAACTTCCAAGAGCATGTCACCGTCTCGCTCTATACTTTACAACTACACCAAGAGCAAACATAACTAGGTAACAAAAGAGAAAGAATCAAAGTAGGCAACGACGATCCCCTCTTCTATCGTTATCTCCCTACCACTGGGATCGGCGTTACGAGACCGTAAACATGTGATTGTACGGTGCTGCCATCGGGGAACGATTACGGCGGATACCGCGCGAACTTATTTATTACCATTCAGAAAAAGCCGTATTGGAATTCCAATGCTTTTAGCCGGTTTTCGCACGTATTTCACAATTTTACTGCATATGAATCTACAAACAAATGATTTATGTGTATGTGTACAGGAAAAATAAAAGAGAAGCGTCTTGGAAGTTTACCGTCGATCTATAAATTATTGATGCATAATGGTTTATTTATTATTCTACTTATTAGGTAAGTAAAATAAAATTAATAACATAAAATAGGTACCTTGCATAAAAATGATTTTTAAAAGTCTAAAGAATGAAATGAATTACCATACCAAGTAGGTACCTGCCTAAGTAATATAATATAAGCAGCATAATCATTTTTAAAAATTAGTACCTATATAAAATAACAGATTTCTACCTAACATAATTCTGCTAATCGACAGAATTCTTTCTAAACATACAGCTTATTAAATTAGGTGTCAATTGATGTGTAATGTATCAAAAACTAGGTAATTGCTCTTACCTAAACAAATCAGACCCCTCTTTTTCATTGGCCACTTTGGACAAATGCCTAGGGCCCCGCGATTGACGCCCCCCCTCTAGCTCCAGCTAGATCACAAACTGATAAGGTCATAGGGACTTCATTATCCAGTGCCCAGGACATCTAGTAGGTTAGACGAGCCGAAACAAATAATTAATATTGTACCTATATATACTTTTTTTTTTTATTTTTCTATAAATTGATACATATTTTGAGAACAAAAACATAGGTACATGCTTTTGCAATAATAATAACTCCCTCAAAACAGTTTTTGATCTTATGGAAGTTCTGAGTCAAATCTCTATTGGTGAAACAACTAAGGACTATAATGTTAAAAGTTGAAAGTAGATTTCATTACAAATACGTCAGCAGTTCAAAATAAATCGCATAATTAATTTTAAATTATTATTGCAAATGGTTGCAGAATAGAAATAATAAAATAGAACAGTGTCTGGTTACGGGAATTTTTGTTTCTATTAGAATGTTACTAAATAATATTTGATATAGCTCCAGTCCATTAAAAAATAACGTTACTGATACGGTCCTAGTTACTTTGAAGTTCATATTTTCCGAATGAAATTTTTTTAAGTGGGTACAAGAAACACCATTCATATGATGCTCTCAAAGAGTAAGTGTAGATTAAGAATTAAAAGAAAACAATTAGTAGATAATATTTTATATCACAACTAATTGTAAAAATTAACTGAATAGGTATAACTGTTGAATTGCTTAGGATTAAATGAAATAAATGGGTAGGCCACATTTAATTTATCGAAACTACATATAAATGATTAAGTTTTCATGTGTTTTATTTATCGATGTCAAAAAAATGTAATGTGGATGGAAAATTTTGAGCCTGCCCCGTATAATTTAAAGCTTAATAGTTGATTATAACCAAATATAATTATGCTACTAATTAAAAATGAAAAGAAAAAAATTGATAGATAAATATTTAAATTATAACTACGTTTAAAAGTTTTATATCATTGATATTAATGAAATATAATGTGGACGGAAAATTTTGAGTTGACCCTGTATACTACATATGTTCAGTTAACGGTTACACTAATTTAATAACAATGGGGGTGATAATTATGAAAGTATAACGGTTGCGACGAATTTGGAGTGTGGCGTATAATCAGAACAGAAGGGACAGCAGCAGATAACATGAAGAAGAAAGGAAAAAGAAGGAGGATGTAAGAGGGCCAAATAGCGTGACGGTGGCCGACCCGTGTCTGGAGGTGCGAACACGGTGCGGCGGTTAGACACGGGGCTGCTGTCTGCACGCGGTCGATCCATCACGCGGCCGGGATTGGGCGAGACGAGAGGGCGGGCCGAGGCGGTACCGCTGACGCTCTCTTCAATCCGCCGCCGGCTCGCCCTCCAGAGGGGAAAAATGCGCCGCAGGAGGGGACAGAAAAAGAAGTAGGGCGCAATTTTTAGTGGTGGTGGATCAATCGGTCCGTCGAGGGGAGGCCACAAAAATGTATCTCAGAAAGAGCGACACAGTCCCCGGAGAAAAGTTGCCCGAACCCCGCCACTCGTGACGTTTTTTTACGGATCGCCGCGACTACTGCGCTTGTGTTGTGTGATCGCGACAATTTGTCGCCGTTAAAAGAATTCCGTGACATCAGTAGTCGCGTTCTGTCGGTGGCAAAAACAGGACTCGTTGGAAACGCTCTGACCACAGAAGAGGCCCCCCTCCCACGGCCCCACTCCGCTCCACCCACTGGACAGACTCGCAAAAATCAGGCCGCCAGAAAGAAGCGCACGGCCGAGGCCAACCGCAATTATCACCTGGTGCAGCGACGTTTCGTACCACAACTAATCGCTACCGAATTTTTGCGTGTGCGGCGACGGGCCACGTGGCGGACCCCTGGACATGCGAATGCGACACTAGTGGCGAGTGTTGTCCGTACAAGTACGACAATTAGTTAGAGTGCAATAGTGCGGGTGTGCTGGAAGCCATGCTTCCCTTGGCGACGACTCAGTGAGTGCAGCAGCGACTGGGACACACCATGTCCCAGTTTGGCTTCCGAGCATCGCCGAATACTCAGGTACTGACATGTTTCTACTGTACTTCTCTTCCAGTACTTTCACGCTCCGCAGGGTTGTCCTGCGCTGTTTGTCGCCACCAAAATCCTCGCGGCACTCCAACTACCCCCGTGTGTCCTATACCTAACCACTTTACCCGTTAATTAGGGTTTGCGAACTTAACTAACAGCTGTCGCGAACTTTCCTAAGTAGTTAAATACAATTTTGAAGTTGTTCTCAACGAATTAAGGCCGTTAAACCATTTTCATAAAATTACTGTGTTTAAAAACAACAAATACATATTAACTTAATAAGCTTACGTAGGTAAGTGGGTTTTATTGATAATAATAAGCCCATAAAAAGAATATACCTAGTTATAATTACATAATACTCTTACTACTCTTTACAGGCAATACCTAGCTTATAAGACCATAGACGTACCACACGTTTTATTTAAGGGTACCTATCTACTTTGTTTTATTTTAGTTATATATAGAGAAAGCAAACTAAATTTGAATAAGGAATAACTAGACAAATATTTGTTCATTAATTGATAAAATCATCTTCAAATTCTTTAATAATTTATTTATACCTAGATGGTGCCAATACGTAGATTTTCATATGAATACTGATATTTTTGATTTCGCAATTTCCATTGTGTTTTATTTTTCAATAGGTAGTTAATATACCTTATATAAAAATACATGTTTAATCCAATATAATAATGAAGTTAAATAAATGAAGGTAAATATTAAAAAATTGAATAAGTAAAAATGGGTTTATTTTATTAAGATCGGTATCTAATAATAGATATAAAGCAAACAATTTTGAGTAAAATTTCACTCAAAATCAACACAATAACTGGTTGTCACAAGGAGTCACCACTCAGTTGTGTTAAAACAGTAACACAATTCGTTCACTCAATTGTTATTCGCTAAGTAAATCTTTTATGGGTAACATTAAATAACTATTAATTTATCTTACCAAACTACCTATGTGTTATTATAAACACAAAATTGAGTTAGGCGTATTTTCAAAATAGGTACCTATTTCATTGTTTTCTTCACAAACCGATTCTCTAACCGAAAATTATGTTGATAAACTCATGTCTTTATTAAAATACTTAAAATTACTTAAAACTCGCCCCCAAAATAATTTCACTCATAAGCGAGTTTTAATTTACCTACCCAATGTTTTTTAAGATGTTTATCTTAAATACCTACCTAGTATTAATTAATTGGTTATGTTCAAACGTACAATAACAAAATTTCAAAATTCTTGAGACACAAATAATAAGCTCTTATTTAGTTAAGTAGGTATCTGCATTGTCCGCTGTCTAAATAAAATTACTAATTTTTTTTAATCATGACTAACATATAAGCTATAATATTAATATTTAAATTCTTTAAGAAACTCATTTCAGTCAAAAGATTTATTTACTCAGTTGAAGTCAATTTATTGAGTTTATATGCATAAGTATACCCTTAATCTTGTTTTAATCTAATTAGGTAAACTGTAATACATCATGGAACCTACCTATGCTTTTACAAGATTATGTAAAAAATATGAACTAGGTATTCAGCAGGGATTTATAACAATTAAAAAAATGGAATGTGTAACAGTTTATTAATTACCTATTCCATCAGTTTTGTAAAATCATAATTTTGTCTATTTATTAATATTATGTATCATTTGGTAGCAGCCATATTTTACTTTCTTACTACTTTTTATTATTGACATCAATAAACATAACTCATTTACCTTGTTACTGTTATGCATCTATTTTATTTTAATATACCTGTCTAGGTTTTTGTCATTTAGAACTCACAGTTAATGTAATACAAATGTATTAATTTAATTAATATAAAATCTAAGTAGCTACTTTGGTATATATTTGGACAGATACATTTCTTAAGGTTGTGGTATTTCTCGTCGTAAAATGATCAAATTTATGATATTTTTAGGTACAAAAATCTCGAAAAATAAAACACGTAGAGATAAAATTATAGATGTTTTGTTTATCCACTTTTACTATTTAAATTCTCCTCAAATTATAGGTATATTAACTATTAAAATGCATTTGTATGACACACATTATTTTGCTATTCTAACCCCACATTTTAACAATTATTTTCACATATTTATAAACAAATTAATATATTAATTATATTTAATTTAGCCGTGAGCGCAGATATGGCTAACCTTCACCTGAGTATTTTAAGAAAATGGCACTCCAACGATTTTTTCAAAATTCTGTCGATCGAACCAATTAAAATTATAGAAAAAATGTCTCTTGGTAATTTTTGATACGATGAGCCGTTTTCGTGAAAATTTCTTAATTTGATTCTTATGCACGCAATTTAAGTTAGATTTAAAATTGGCCAGACCTCAACGCAAAATTCCTGCGACGCAGGTCATGAAAATAAATTTAAAATAATTTAATACCCGCAAAATGTAGTCCCTAAAAACGTATTAGGGTGTGCCAAGTTTCAACTGACCAAAAATTTGATTTTTATTTCGAACTTTAACACCCTGTATCTGGAAAACAAAGCCGTTTCGGACCCATGTTTATATGAACTTTTTGTCTTAAAATCAACCATAGATTAACGCCTTAAAGCTTGTGCACACACTTAATTAACACCCTGTAACAAAGAAGTGAAACGGCTAACCTTTATAGAATTCTTAGGTACCTATACTTAGATATATCCTTGGATTTATCTTTGTATCTACTTAATTAATTATCATTTTCATTACATAATTACTAGATCAGATATGAAATAACAAATAAACCTATATTGTAAAATAATTATTACCCATCTAAGACTACACGAAAATATTGTTAATAGGTAGTGGTTTCCAGTAGAATGAGTTTGGTGTGATTTGAATGAGCTGTTTAAGTTTTTATTATATTCGTTATGCCATTATTAACTCGGTTTGCAACGAAAGGAAGTTGTGAAGTAATTTGAGGCCAATAAGCAAACTGGTGGGTGGTTTGCAGAAATTAGCTTTTACCTGAGTCATCACATGCCTCATTCGCGCTATTAAATCCGGTCTACACCTACAACTTGACTACTCCGCAGTCAGCTGCTTTTGGTTTCATTGACTAAAACGTTATAATCCGCTAACCGTCACTGTTAAGAATTTTTACAGGGTTGTATGCAATTTTCCATTATATTTTATGCTGTGAACATGAAGAGCTGTAGTTAGGGAAAGCGTTTGAGATTTGCAGGAGACGCTTTTTCGATTAGTTATATCTACTGATAATCAAACACCTATTTCCTTTTAAATAATAGGTAGATACTTACGTACATTCATGGCATGGTAATAGGTTTGAAACCGGCTTTCAAAACTAGATAAAAAAAGTAACAGTAAAATAGGTACCTATAGATGCCTATTTTGCTGTTAATATCTAAATTTCCTTACTAATATAGCTGATAATAAACAATGCAGCCTGTTATCTATGCTAATATGAAAACAAAATTCTTAAATAATATACAAGCAATACAAGCTATGATAGGTATTTACAGTTTTAGTTAACTATCTTTGGAATGTAAATCGATGTACCTCTATGCAAAACTAAAAGTGCCTGTGAGCAGTATAGGTAATATTAAAATGTTTTTCCATATTTATAGGTATGTGTACACTACCCTGCAAAAATTGATGTTAAATTACCTAGGTATGCACCTAAATAACTTGAGAAATGAGTCACTAAATCTATTTTTTCATTAATAGATCTAATTATGCATTTTGCCTTGTTAAAAATTAAAACTTTAACTTGTGTTCCTTATTAAAATCACTAATAATTTATATTATTAACAAGGTAAATTTTTTTGGAGAAATCTTTTTGCTAAAGTTGTGAGTGTAAAATCTCATACTCACACAACTTTCTTCTGTATAACATACCTACAACTGAAATGATATTTCGGTATGTGAATTTAACATAAAAAATATATGTAACTGCACGACACTATAGATGACTATTTAGGTTTCTCATGTCTTAGGTTCATTTTTGTTGATATTATTCATGTTAGTGTCAAATTGCACACCCGCAAATCTAATATATTTTCAGTACCTATTACCTATGTGGGTATCTAAATGAAGAAAATCAGATGATTGAGTCATGAATATTATTTAGTAAAAATACTAATAATAATAGAATAGCATGACTGCTGTATGAAAGTACCTACATGTTTAGTGTGAACAATTGTGAGTGAACACATTAAAGGTTCATTGGGTTAAAATTAGCAGACAGTTCTAAGCTATCCTCGAAGCTATCTAAAATTGAACATTTTGACAATTTTCCTAATTTCACAAATATTCATATAGATACTTAGCTTAATTTATAAAATTACTTTATACTCATATTAACACTGAATATTTTACACAACTTTTCTAGAGAGTACAATTTAGGATATTGAACTGCTTTATTAAGAAGGTAGGTACTTATCTATTGCCACAATAAATTTATATCTTGTTTTTTTTTTACTAAAAATTTTAAGTGTCGCTCGATACCTATACACTGAAAAAAGAAAAAGAATAGCAATCACTTATACAATTGCAGATGTATGTATTACAATTTGTTGCGATTATAGCTCCAAACACAAAATCTAGTTTTATTTCACATACTATTTTGCTTATAATTTTGTTGTAATACTATCCAGACAATATATTTTACTACAACAGAAATGTTACCAAATTACTGCATGCATTGTTGTACCATTTACTAAATGTTTTGGGCGTTTATTGACACAAAGAATATAGCAGTTTACCAGAATTTTTGTAACCCCCACTACAACGTTTTATACAAATATCTGTTAGATATATTAATAATTACCAGTGGTAGTAATTTTTTGTATTCTGAATTACACTTGAAAGACCAAATTATTAAAGTCGTTTGTCCGAGGTACACCAGACATATACCGCTTTGTAGCTTATTAGCTCTCCTCAATACTCAGTATTCCGTAGACGCTCATATCTAATTAGCTACACTTTACGCCTTTATATTGTGGTATGGGTGAGGCAACCAACAACTTACTCGACAGAAGGGAACCTAAGTACACGTAGCTACACCTACTAGGCACAGACTGAACCTGGCGGCCCCTCAAAAAAGCACAATTCTTTATTTTTGCACACAACCACCTCCGTTAATAGTACATAATACCACATCTCTGTAGTTTTAGTAATGATCACCATAAGTGCTGTGGTTGTGGTATTGTGATCTATAAATATTATTATTTGGTACGAGGTATAGCCGCAATTTTACAATGTGGCAGTTATTTCAAAATATAGTCAAAAATTATATACTTAATTATATTAAAATTTACAACAACCCAATTACTATAATACTTTTACATTTATTACAACTATGTACTTATATGATTTACAATATTTGTAGTTTGCAGTAACTTTTTTACTGGTATTTCTTTCAGTGTATACCTACCTAGTTTCACTCGGTTTAAGACAAATGGATTGATAGATATTTTCATATGTCGCTGTAAATGCGATATTTTGCTTTGTGTACCATACTAGACACCTAAATATGATGAAAGGAGGAAGCTAATTTTAAAATTGGGGTTAGTTTTTAGTGGCCGGTTTCTTTTGCCGGTGAGTGTATATTACGATTTTATTTAGAAGTTATCAATATCCTTCAGGTAAAATACAAAGAATAGGTACTTTCTACGGTCTATATTTTACCTCTTGTCGACAATATTCAAACACATTCGGTAAAATCGGGAACTAATTTTTGTCGTTTCCATGATAGTGAATAAAATAATTTTAATCTAGTGGTACAGTGCACAAAATTAGAAATAAACCGAACACTCACAAAACAATTATTAGAAATAAAAATTCATACAATTTTTTTTGACACCCTGTAACTTCGCTACTTTTGAGTTTTTGAAAAAATGTTATAGGGCTTTGCGACATTAATTTTTCGTGTAGAATCATTCCAGTTTGTTTACAAGTTTGTAACATTGCACGCGATACTCTACATATAAATAAATTTGCTTAAAACCGCGCAAAATTGAAAAAAAGACCTAAAAATTACTCTAAGCCAATTCTCTCTATTTCGTTCGAAGCACAGGTACCTACCTACTTCACGCAATGTAATAAAAAAATTTACCTATATACTTATGTATAAAAACTTTGAAAAATGCGGTTTATATAAATTGCAGCTAGTTATTTGTGCACCTACTTATTTTTTTTCTTATTATGTGTAACAGAAAATGAATAATTTACCCTCTGTACAAATGTATATTCATTATTATGCAGGGTCATTTGCATTTCCATTATTCGTTAACTTGAATGCGTGCAATTATATGTATTTTTTTCTAAAATTAAGTACGCATTCCAAAAAAATCAATTATAAACACATTAAATAATGTTTAAGATGTAATTAATTAACACAAACGGAAAAAGTCGGGCCAGCTGCGTGGTGTCTCAAGTTTCACCTGAAGTATCATTGTGAATACGTTTTTAAAGCATTTCCTGTGCGCAGGTTAGATTTATGATAACTGATGTTACCAACGTTTCTAGGCACATTTTCATAAATTATGTATTTATTCTATATATAGTTAGCTCACCGAAGAAGGGAAGACCTCGAAGAAGAGGTGACTATTTATGAAGCATTGTAACAGGTTAAGTTTTATATAGGTGTCTGTATTAATTCGCCACATATAAAATAATTTCGTGCATTAATTTCATAGACCAATGCTAAGACCACATACTCGCTATGGAGCATGATATATATTTGCAAACATTATTACTAAAGAACGCTTTTGAAAATATAGACGAAGACACCTAACAGTACGCATCCTTTAATAGTACGCATTTGGTTTTTACCAGTAATTGACAAGAATTGCAAAGGGAGTTTTAGGTTATGACTGTCACGGTGCGCGCGCTATCCGCAGTGACACACAAAGTTTATTTGTAGTTCAAGTAGATATTATTATATTTTCAACTTAGTTGGTAAGTTGCAACAATTACGTATACCTACTTGTTGTTATATATTAAAATCCGTTGTTTTTTCTCGCTCCCTCCGGAGGGGTCGAAAAGTGGCGTTTTGCCGCCACAAAGGCTTTTGAGGCGAGCCGCGCAGCGGCGAGCACGAGGGCGCGAAGCCCGGTCGGGTCCTTCGGTTGTCCGGTAGGCGTATTTTGACGAGTTCTTTTTACTCTTTTCCGGGCGAATTTTGCGTTTTTCCGGAGGTCCGCGGACGCCGGTTTGCGATTTTCGCGAGGAAACGCGACAAAAGTGAGATGGATATAGCGCGGGCGGAGCTTATCGGCAGGGAATCGGAGAAACGTCAGTTGTTCAGTGCGAAATATATTTAGACGTCAAACTATTTCGGATTCGATATTTTCGTATTTTCCCGCATTCCTTTTCACAAAGCCATATCGAAACGTAAACTTTGAACCTTCTACAATGTGTCGCGTACCTCAGATCTGGGTGTAAAATTCGATTTTATAGCGAAAATAGTGAAAATATGCGTCCACGCACGTTTGTCCGGCGATCGGCCTTCAGAAACGTCAAACTTCGAGCCCGACGGTGCGATGCGGTGACATCTCCCAAGAAAACGTAAGAAATTTCGCTAAATGGGCCGATCGGAGGCCCGCAAAGGTCAGAAAAGGTAAATTTAAAGTCTCTAGATACTCTCTGTTATGCGAGCGCTGGGTTTTGAGTTCGTTTTTAGATGGCAATGTGCAAAAATAACAACCAAGACGAGAACGAAAAGTTAGGCGAATGGCCGACATCACAAAAATTTCAAAACGATTACATTCTCCAAAGTAAGTACCCCTTTATTTCCATAAAACCATATCGAAACGTAAACTTTGAACCTTCTACAATATCCCGCGTGCCTCAGATCTGGGTTGAAAATTCGATTTTATAGTGAAAATAGCGAAAATTCTCACGCCCTTCAGAAACGTCAAACGGCGACTGGGTGACAGTTCAGATTAAAACAGGAAATTTCGCTAAATGAGCCGATCGGAGCCCCCCGAAGGCCGAAAACGGTAAATTTGAAGTCTCTAGATACTCTCTGTTATGCGAGCGCTGGGTTTTGATGTCGTTTTTGTATCGAAATTTGCATAAATCCGCACCCAGACGGAGTAACAGTGACGTCAGCAATGTGGCGCTCTTCAAATTTTTCGAGGCGCTTCACGTATATACAGTGCGACTCAAAAAAGCTCGATGTACGGGGTGTTCCGATAAAAATTGACAAGAAAAAAATAAAAATTACAGGTTCGAGGAAATTTTCGGTTTTTTCGCTTCGGAGGGGTCGTCTGACGTGCGAAAGACCGTTTTATATACAAAGTGTTGGAAAAATGTCGAACGCTAAAAAAATGTCAAAATTAAGGGAACTGAAATTTTTTTTTTACGAAATTTCAGTCAGGGGTCTCTTGCCGCACTACTTATCGAAAAAAATACGGGGTGTTTAAAAAAACCGAACCCTTATCTAAAAATCCTCAAAATTCGTGGATTTAAAAATTCTTTTTTTTTCTGAAACTCTTCGCGATAGTCTGCAGAAAAACTATACTAATAAAAAATACAGGGGGTTTAAAAAAACCGAACCATTCTCTTGAAATCCTCAAATTTCGTGGAATTAAAAATTTTTTTTGTAAACACTTTTTGCAATAGGCTGTTGAAAAATATATATATACTAATGAAAATATCCAGTGTTTAAGAGAACCGAACCATTCTCTAAAAATCCTCACAATTCGTGGAATTAATATTTCTTTTTGTAGACACCTTTCACAATAGGCTGTAAAAAAACTGTAATAATGAAAAAATACAGGGTGTTTAACAAAACCAAACCATTCTCTAAAAATCCTCACAATTCATGGAATATTTTTTAATGAAACTTTTCACAATGGTCTGTAAGAAAACTTTACTAATTAAAAAACTACTGGGTGTTTACAAAAAACCGAACCATTCCCTAAAAATTCTCAAAATACATGGAATTAATATTTGATTGTTATGACACCTTTCACAATAGGCTGCAAAAAAACTACCCTTATTAAAAAAATGCAGGGTGTTTTACAAAACCGATCCATTTTCTAATAATCCTCAATATTCATGGAATTAAATTTTTTTTTATGAAACTTTTCGCAATAGTCTGCAAAAAGACTATACTAATGAACAAATACTGGGTGTTTAAAAAAACCGAACCATTCTCTAAATATCCTCAAAATTCGTGGAATTAATATTTCTTTTTTAGACACCTTTCACAATAGGCTGTAAAAAAAACTGTAATAATGAAAAAATACTGGGTGTTTAAAAATACCGAACCATTCTCTTGATATCCTCGAAATTCATGGAATTAAAAAAAAATTTTTACAAAAGTTTTCACAAAAGGCTGCAAAAAACTACCCTACTGAAAAAATACAGGATGTTTAAAACATACGAACCATTCCCTAAAAATCATCAAAATTTAAGGAATTAATATAGTTTTTTTGTAGACACCATTCACAATAGATTGTAAAAAAACTGTAATAATGAAATAATACAGGGTGTTTAAAAAAACCGAACCATTGTCTAATAATCCTCAAAATTCATGGAATTAATTTTTTTTATGAAACTTATCGCAATAGTCTGCAGAAAAATCATACTAATGAAAAAATACTGGGTGTTTAAAAAAACCGAACCATTCTCTTGAAATCCTCAAAATACATGGAATTAAACTTTTTTTTATAAAACTTATCGAAATAGTTTGCAGAAAAACTATACTAATTAAAAAATACTGAATGTTTAAAAAAATCGAATCATTCTAAAAATCCTTAAAAGCTGGAATTGAAAATTCTTTTTTGATTTGTGATGAAATTTTTTACAATAGTTTGTAAGAAAACTATAAAAAATACATACTTTGGTATTATTATGTGTATATAAACACATACTTATGAAAAAATACAGGGTGTAAAATAAAGAACCATTCTCTAGATCCACAAAATTTATGGAATTTAAATTTTTTTATGAAACTTTTCACGATTGTAAAAAAGTTATACTAATGAGCAAATACAGGGTGTTTAACAAAACCAAACCATTCTCTAAAAGTCCTCAAAATTCCTGGAATTGAAATTTTCTTTTTATGAAACTTTTTGCAATGTTCTGTAGGAAAAATATACTAATGACAAAATACTGGGTGTTTAAAAAAACCGAACCATTCTCTACTGCTGATCTGCATCTACGATAATTGATAAAAGATAGATAATTTGAGAAGTGTTAAATAATAGAACAGATCATACTGCTGATCTGCACCTACGACAATTGATAGTGATAAAAATACAAGAGTGCATAATATTATAAACAAAAATTTTAAGAAGTGTTAAATGAAAGAACAGATCATACTGCTGATCTGCGCCTACGATAATTGATAAAAAACAGAAAAGCATAGCTAATGTATTTAACAATTTTGAGAAATGTTAAATAAAAGAACAGATCATACTGCTGATCTGCACCTACGACAATTGATAGTCATAAAAATACAAGAGTGCATAATATTATAAACAAAAATTTTAAGAAGTGTTAAACGAAAGAACAGATCATACTGCTGATCTGCGCCTACGATAATTGATAAAAAACAGAAAAGCATAACTAATGTATTTAACAATTTTGAGAAATGTTAAATAAAAGAACAGATCATACTGCTGATCTGCACCTACGACAATTGATAGTGATAAAAATACAAGAGTGCATAATATTATAACAAAAAATTTTAAAATGTATTAAATTAAAGAACAGATCATACTGCTGATAATTGAAACTGTCATGGAAGTATAATACTCCTTTGATGAAACTTTTAACAATGGTCTATATGGAAACTATTTTAATGAGAACTATACAGGGTGTTTAAAAAAACCGAACCATTCTCAAATAATCTTCAAAATTCATGGATTTAAAAATTTCTTTTTCTGAAACTCTTCGCAATGGTCTGCAGAAAAACCATACTAATGAAAATATCCGGTGTCCACCATCCCAAGAAAGGTCAAGTCGGCGATAGCCGACTTGCCACCTTTCTAGTTGTTCAATAAATAGCGTGGGGTGCAACTAATAATCCTATATTTAACCTTTCAAAACATGCATAGGAGATTATGTAACGGCTGCAATATAGGTGTTATAATGTGCCATTCATTTTACCATTCAGTTCTTCAAAGGTGAGCACTCACTTGTACGTGTCCTCGTACGTATCGAACTCAACAGACGCATCGGACGAATCGTGTTATTTTTTATTAACGTCTCACCACACATTCAGATTTGCAGCATAGTCAAATTTCGTGTATATATCGCGAAATCCCAAAAAGTCATGCGAAATCCCGAGAAATCGTGTGAAATCACAAGGAATCGCGCGAAATCACGCAAAATTCCACATCTCGAGGGAAATGTGCCCGTAAAGACAATACTGTCACCTTGTGTCATTATTATAAGATTGTGCAAAAAAGTTTTTTTACCAAGAATGTGACAATTCTGAGCAATCTCAGAAAAAAATCTTTTTCGATAACTCGCATATATCTACAGGGTGTCTGTAAAAGGTTGGGAAAACATACTACTTCCGAGGGCCAAAATATGATGATCTATTATTAAATTAATTTACTTTCGTCCAAAATTTTATAGTTTCCGAGATACAGGGTGTCGAAATTACAATTTTATTTTAATTAATTTTCAATAACTTCATATATATTGTAGTAAATACATCAAACTTGGTACAGAGTAATTTTATGGCACGAGAAATTGAAATCTGTCCGCGGATTTTCTGTTAATTGTAGAAGGCGCCACCTCCAGTACTTCACATTTAAATCGTCATAACTTTGTTTTTACTGTACATCCAGTACAGAGTGTCTATACAAATCTGGACAAAATGCTACTACATGTTTCTAGAGCCAAGATATGATGATCCATCCCAATTTACCTTAGTTCAAAATTTGATAGTACGTTTATGAAATTAAACCTTAGAATCCCATCCAAAAAACGGTAGTTCAAAACATTTTTTGAAGAAAAAAATGTCAAAGAATAAGAGTTTTTGATTAAAAAATCAATACACCGGTACACAAAATATTTATGACGATTTAAATCCATGTAAAGTACTGTAAGTAGCGCCCTCTACAAGTAACAGCAAAGTTGAGGTCACATTTCAATTTCTGATCTTACAAAATGCACCACTACCAAGTTGTATGTATTTACTACAATTTATAAAATAAAGTCATTGAGAAGACACTAAAAAAGTTCAACACCCTGTATCTCGGAAACTATAAAATTTTGGACTAAGGTAACTTGATTTAGGTCATCATATTTTGGCCTGGGAATATGTGGTTTCTTTCAACTTTTTACAAACACCTTATATATAGCAATTTTCGAGGTAATTTTAATCAAATGCGAAATCCTTGGAAATTCCTTGAAATTGTCCGGAATTCCGCGAAATCCATTGGAAATCTCTATTTTACGAAATCTTGTCAGAATTTTGATCCCAGTTACCCCTTGACATATATATAGAAAGCTTAGTTTTATTTCTGTTGCCAAAATGGATAGTTCAGACGAAGAGGTTTTCGCTCGAGTGTTCGCCATTGCATGCTTTTTGGAAGAAGAAAGAAATTTGAAAAAAAAAAATAAAAAACTGGGGTTTTGGGTTCATAATATAAATATCAAGAGAACATTACATGGAGAATTTCATACTTTATTTGAGAATTTAGTACAGGATGATGCAAAATTATTTTAATACTTTATGATGACATATAAAAAATTTCGTGAGCTTCTAGATATAGTTCACCCAATTATACAAAAACAAATTCGACTCAACAAATAGACAGGAGTTTAAGGTACGAAAATAAAATTTGACGTTATCAGCACACATCGTATAGACGGATTTGATTCTGTCTAACGAATCCTAAGCGGAATTCCTTGTAAGCGGTGCATCCGATGCGAACAAGTGTGCTTTGACCCATTTAAAATAATGGAAATAATAATTTTCATCCGATTTTTCGTCTGTCCGATGCTTCCATTCGATACAGACAAATGGGCGTTTACCTCAAGAGTACGCATGCGTGGTCTTTGACACCCTGCGTACCTACTTTTTGGTAACTGCATGTACCTACATTCTTTCTTTCAATTTGTAGTTAATTTCAGTAGGAAAATATAAGAGAAAGCGTGAAAGACAAGTAAAATTTACTGAAGATTTATTGCATCAAGTGATTTTTATCACTTTTCATGGCACTTAATTGTTGCGTATTCTTAAAGCAACATATGCGTACTCGTGAAAACGCGGGATCCTAAGAGTACACATATTTAAAATTTTAAAAGATGGAACATATTTTCAGAATGATAAAATAACTTAAGAATGTTTCCGGTAATCTTTGTATTCTTTTATTATTAATAGAATACCTAAAATTTTAGGTGAGACAATATTCAGTATTCAACACGAACAACATGAAAAAACAATATATAATATTATATCAGGTTCACATGACTATGAGGAACCGATGCTAAGCAATTTGATAAACATGTAGTAGGTACAGGGTATGTATAATGTATGTGTAATACTCAAATTACCTATAAAATGCAAGCTGGAACCGTTACTTTATTTCGGATTGTCCCGCGTCTCGGTCGTAAGGGCTAACTTTACGAATTTCGAATATGTGGAAAAGGTGGTAAAGAATATTTATGAAATAGGAAAACCGCTGCAGCAGAATATCGGAGGTCCCTTACAGACAAAATTTTCCAATTGCGGACTTTTGTGCTAGTCTTTCAACGTCTTTGCGACACCGGGTCTTTGATACCGCGGCGAGAACTTGCAGAGTTTTGGCAAAATGGCTTGAATGTGACATTATTTCAACAAGATCATTTCAAGGCGGCTGGGGACATCCCAAAGCAACGTTTGGAGAATACTACAGAAAAACTCATTCAAAAACATGCCTTTCTAAATTAGTAATTTCAATCGTTTATTTATGATGTCCAATGTTAGAAAAATATTTAAATTTGGCAACGTTACATCCGGTCGACACCGAGTTGATTTCTTTACTTCAGTGTAAACATACATTAATTTTTTTTTAATCGAGTATTCGTGTTATACTACTCTTTCTTTCGTGTTATACTACTCTTTCTTTCCTTAAAATAATAATGATATAATATCTCTACCCCTCATTCTAATCACGAAGATTAGCCCAGAAGTCGAAGACTTGTGCGGGAGAGGGGGCGGTATATTATTATTAAGCAGGCTGCATTTGCGCCCAGGAACAACCTATGCTGGTAGGCCCTAACCACTATTCAGTGCAGGAATGAGGGAAACCTGGAAAACCTCATTAATTAGGGGAGGTAGTCAAATGTCAATCGGTATCAATCTCTCACATTGACCCATTCTTCCACCCTACCATACCCCATACCCGCAGAGAGGGTGCCAATCCTGTCCATGAATATAGCTTATATATGGGCTACCGGCTGCGGGGGTCGAACCCATAGCGATATAGCACCTCGATTCAAGTACTAACGCCTTAAAACGCGCGACCACTGACCGATAATTAATGACATTATGACTTAATCACCCTGTATGATTTACTTAAATTAAATGGGTACTTTTGGGGACAACACATTTATCTCCATTTATTAGTTAGGTACTTTATTCTCCACTATTCCATTTTTTTGTCTGGGTTTCCTTATAACCGCGTAGTCGATTATTTGCAGATTTACAAAATTAGACAAGATTCTCAAAATTCTAAAGTAGGAGGCAAGTTTTAGCAAAACAGATTTGCTGGAAGGATTTTTGGTCGACCAGGAGCTATTGATCTGAGTTTGCTAGGCCATGTTAGTCGAATATTTAGAATATTAAAAAAAAATATATATATTGAATGCCGGGGAAAAGAAGAAGATATGTTTCATGGTGAGTGAAAAGGGAAAAGGCAGGTACTGAAAATTATATATATTTACAATATTTCTGTTCTTAGGGATGTGTCTGAAATCTTTTTCTTTAGAAAGAAATCTGAAACTCAGTTGTTAACCATTAACATCAGTCTGAAAATGTCTTTACCCTGATATCATGAAAAAGAAAATTAAATATCGTTAGTCTAGTTCTTTTGTACATCTTTACCGGTTTAGATAAGAAACCTATTGTTGATATTTTTATTGTGTCAATTGGATAAGTATGTATATTTTCAAGATAGCACAAGTCTGAATAAAATTATCATCAACAATATTTAACTAAACAATATTAGCTTATACCTTTAACAATTAAGTAGGCTAATATTTCCTCTATGATTGCTGAAGAATAAAATAGTGAATATACGAGTATGTAGGTAGTGTAAAGTGTGCACGTAAATACAAATGATATTTCCATAAACAAATTATACTTACATGTGATCGATTGAAAGTAATACTATAAAGCTATTTATTCAAAATTTTATATATCGAAAGTAATTAAAAAAAAAACATCAATCTGTTTCATTGCAAATAATTCACTTGGCTATAATATTAATTAATATATTGGTTTGGATGGATGGTAACATTTATTACAGAGTTAAGTGAATAACCATTAAAATAGACATAAAAATGAAATAAATCAATTACTTCAATACAAAACAAAACTGGTCGTAAACACCATAAATCCCAATTTGAAACGTTTCTACAGAACGTTAATAAAATATGAAACACTGTGGATCAATATTGAAAACACTGTCGACGATTTCCACGAATCCGAAAGTTTAGCAAAACTTTTGACTTGCCTGCTGCGGTCAGCGTGTTTTTAATCTGTCGCAACACTGACAGTAGTGCAAATGTAGACGATGAGAAAAAAAACAGTGAACGCTCAAGTAATTTAAATTTTTAATTTTACAAATGCAAGAAGAGCTGTAGCAATTAATGTTACATTCGACTTTACCACTATGGAACAAACAAGTCATCACTAACATTGCATCACGTACACAGTTTTTAATTTTGATGGGAGCGAATAATTTTCTCGTTACCATTAATTAAAGATCGAAAAGTTACTCATATATTCACTTTAATATTTATGAAAGTATACAAGACGGATATGTTTTGTGCAGATGTTTTGCTTTTCGAAATATACGTTTTTAATTCTACTCGTTAACTATTGTTAATACATATATAGAGGTTTGATTGAGTGTGCATTTTGCATTATTCATGGTTATTGATTATTGAACCCACTTTATTATACTAATGCTACCTTTATCGAGTTTACACTTTTCGACGACGATTTACAGTAGCTAAAAGTACGAAATTATATTAAAAAATCTAAACATTTTGCAGAAAATGTTTTTTTGGTAACATTTGTCGGGCCTAAAAAATGTCAAAGCATTATATATACGTAATATATTATGTACTCTTATGTTCAGCATATTGATTGCATTAAAAAAAACAGATGCACATGCGTCCTCAAAGTATTGACTGCTGGATAAGAACTCATCAGTGCTGCCAATATTTAAGGATAAAAACTACTAGTACATTAAATTGTGTTTTCAATAATTATTGTTAGATAACAACAAAATGTGAAGTTTTTGATATTAAGAACAGGGAATATTATGTTCTAACATTTTAAAATTGTTTTGGAAATAGTAGATAGGTTCGCTTGCAATGACAAAGAAAGTTTAGGAAAAATTATTTTTAAATTTTGTGAGATTGTACCCAACTTAATAACTTTATTCAAAATTTACTTTTTATGTTTATTAATGATTTACATCTTTTGTGATTCTCAGGGTAAGTATTGTCAGCTTTTAAAATAATTAAATTAAGAGTAATTTTTCCACATTTTGATAAATTTAAAGGGTAATAAAGCCTATAAAGGGTAAACTGATAAAAATTTGTCTGTAAAACTAACTGAATATCAATGTGTAAAAAATATAATAATGTTAAAAAAATGGATATACCTACCAAAGAGTTCATCAATCAGTTTAAATATTTTCATTTTGTTTAACCTGAATAATATAACAGAAGTCAATATAAAAATGCATTATATTATTTTTATAGACATGTGAAGAATGTGTCGACACAGGGAAGGGAGGGTTTTTAGTTTTAATGTCATGGAAAAATATCTGCTTGTTAAATGTGCAAAAGTACAGGTTTAGGCTAATAATATAATATGCAGGATGTCTCTTACTAACAAATTATTAGAAATACGGATTTTATTATTAGAATTCAATAATAAATACGCTATGCGAATCACATTTTATTTCTAAGTAGTTAAGAAGGCGTTCTCAGGAGCAGAAATAACTTCTGTTCAGGAGGATTTTTTTAGTAGAATTTGTCCATCCATCCTTTAAATATGAATTATCCATCCTTTTCTGTAAAAGTATATTGATCATCCATCATTTAAAATTTATTGCAATATAGGTGTTTCATTGGCATTAAAAATGTATCAACTATTTTTGCTGAAGATATTACTTAGTTATTCTGGAAATAGCAGTATATATTCCTTGGCTTTTGCAAATATTTGTAGATATACGTACTGTTTCAGTTTCTATTATATTTATGAATTGTATAACATTTAAATTGGTATGAGCTAGCACAGGTAATAAAATATAATCTATTACTTATTATTTGAGGAATGTCCCACAAAAGTCTTTATTAATGAACCATACATGTTTGTCTACCACACGTTAACAACACAACTAAAACGTGTTAGATTAGAGGTTAGATTGATGTGCCTCTGCGCATGTGCAACAGAAATCGTATGAAAACTTCTGTAAATGTGCATAATAAATTGAGTTTCATTGTATTGCCACACCATTACTGAAATTTCCTAATTTTATTACGTAAAAGCATATACACTTGATTATTCCTTAATATATAATGTAAAAAAGAGCATAACGAAACAAGGAAATTTCCACCCATTTCTACAGAATACCTAAGTACAATAATTATAGCTTAAATTAGGATGTAGACAGACCTTTTGGAATTAAAGCAGTTTTGCAAAATATTTGATAAAACGAGTGGTAAATTTGCGTTTCAATATATTGAAGGAAGAAGAGGGTCAAGTATTTATTTAATCTTAAGAAACTCCGTTAGACGCCGACGTCAGGAATCTAAGAAGCGAAACTTACTCTCTGACTTCTGTTAGGTAATATTTCCGGTGATGTATTATTTTATGTATACCGACCGGAATTAATAAATTTATGTGAACTGTTTTAATTAAGAGTACTTCAAATTAAGTTTTTAATGCTTTGTAGTGTATAAAATTGTATAAAATTGTATGACTATCGGTCAGTTGTAAATCATATTTCAGTGTCAGTTAAATGTGTAAATAAAGAAACCCTGCGTGCAGAGGACATAAATAACGCGCAAGAATTTGAAAAATTGAGCATGCAGGAAAATATAAATCTGAAATTATTACTTCTGGAAGTTCTGAGTATAAATTTCATTAAATCTCTATTGGTGAATAAAATAACTAATAATTATTATAGATATAAAACTACTTTTAGTTTAAAGAGATTTACAATAAAATTACAAATTTAAAACAGCTTTGCAAAATATTTGAGAAAACGGGTGGTAAATTTTCGTGTCAATATGTTGAAGGAAGAAGAGGGTCAAGCATTTAACCCTGAGGAACTCCGTTAGACGCCGATAGATAGCCAGGAATCTAAGAAGCTATATTTACTCTCTAACTTCTGTCTGTTATGTAAATTATAATAGTCCCGAAGTCCTGAAAAGGAAAATATTTCCGGTGATGTCTCTTTTTTATGTAAGTATACTGGCCGGAATTAATAAATTTATGCAAACTGTTTTAATTAAGAGTAGTACAAATAAGGTTTTTAATGCTTTGTAGTATTTAAAATTGTATGTAATAAACTTAGACTAACGGTCAGTTGTAAATTATATTTTAGTGTCAGTTAAAAGTTTAAATAAAGAAACGCTGCGTGAAAAGCACATAAATAACGCGCAAGAATCTGAGAAATTGAGCATGCAGGGAAATATAAATCTAAAATGTAAAATGTGGCGTATTTCACCCTATTAAACGGAAGCGTCCATCCGTGTCCCAAAGCCATAACATTAAACAATTATTATAAACAGAATTAATTTACCATAATGGGGCTGTAAATAAACACAAATCGAATTTACTTCCACAAAATAAGTCTGAAAACAATCCATCACTTTGCAAATAGAGTTCCCCCAAATGAAAAGTATCCGACCATAACGTGGCGGCCTCGACTCAATGTGTGTACCCTTCTGATTTATAACGATTTAATATTTATTTTGATGGGTGAAATTCAGCGTTACTAACACTCGCCGGAGGGTTCAACCATCTGCTGAATTATATTTAATACCAAATAAAGGAAACCTGCCCTTTTACGAGCTATAGAAAGACCATAGTTGCTTGTGCCTTGATTTCGTCCTCCGAAAAAGGTATATAGGTTTTAGCTTTTGTCATTTGAATTGGGTTTTTACTGCTTTTCTATGGGACAGTAAAGTATACCTTTACGATTTTAGTTATATATTAATATCTAGGGTGTGAACACTTTATTTATTGTGGCATTAAGAGATTTAGATAATGGCGAACTGGACTGAAATTTATCGACAGTCTTCATGGCAAAACTGCTACACCAACTTTTACGTTATTTTTAGTAGATTGACGTAAAGTAGTTATACTGTAGAAAAATGTTTATTAGATATGTGTTACTGACTGAAGACTATACTAACAATTAGTTAAAATGTCCTTTAAACATGCATGTTAAGCCATTTTAAGTCACGATACAACCTCTTCCTATGTCTCTTAATTTTCTCTTTAGTTTCTTCGTGTTGGATTACAAATCAACTAAAATATTTTTTTTATTTTCTTTTTTTATTTTAATTGCAAAATTTTGACTTTCGTTACATGTTCTTTATAACATTTCCATTTCATAGAATTTGTAAAAACAAGGAAATAAAAGAACTTGGAAACATTGTAACTGTCATTTATTGTACGAATGGTAGAACTAGTACTTTCTCCAGTAAGTGACAATGTTGTGCATTTTAAAGATATATTTAATGTGTTAAGAAGGCCTTTATTTTGTTTTGTATTGTATTCTAAAGGCATTTAAGCTAAAAATTAATTCTCCTAGAATTCCTATCAATAAAGTCATATGTATGCTCTCCGATACCAAACATCTAGGTATGCTAATGAAAAATTCCATAGACAAAACTGTATTCAATAATTATCTAAAATAAAAAATTAACCTGTCTAAATTTATTACCCTGATTTAATGAAAACATTCTATAAATGCTTTAAGTACCTACATTTTTGATACTGTGAGAACTCGAAAGTTCAACGACAATAGATGAGATTTGATCTATTTCTGCATTTTTAGGATTGCTTCTTCAGGTGCCTTTCAAAAACACTTATATAATGAACATCATTACAATTCGGTACTGAAGCGATATATTTATGTCTAATGACAAACTTCTAGTATGAAATCTAAAATGTATGTATTTTATATATTTTTTAGGTGCCTTTAAAAATTGTAACATTTTTAAGGCGCTGCCCGAAGTCGGGCAGTTTAAGATTCACTGTTGCCGGATTATTATCACTGTATATGTCCCGGGCTGTTTTTGGTAGCAGCATGAGAGTTTTTTTATATTACTATCAGTATTTAAATACGAGAAACTAGTTAAGTACGTGCTGAAATGTAAATGGTTTATTATTTGATCCGTGGGAGATTTGTAACTACAGAATAAAATATTATTTAAACTAAAACTTAATATGTTAATCGAGTATTTAAAAAAAATAATTTATAGCAGTCTTTACATATTTTAACATTACCATAAGTATTAGGAAAATATTTAAATTTGACAACGTCGCGTCACACCGACACCGAGTTGAATTGCCGCCAGCAATCAGTGACAGTTTGAAAGGGGAATTTAAATAATGGTTTGAAAATTTGTATTTTCCTTATGCCTTAAGAAATTTCAAGCAAAAAAAAATACAACATGTGTCGCTGTCCAATAAAAATACAGAGTCATCAAGTTCAGAGAAATAATTATATAAGCAATTCTCAAATTTTTTGTCTGTATTTTATCAGTATTTAATTATATTATTTTTATTTTAGATTACATTTTAACAACCTATACAGCTATTTATTCATTAGCATACTTTGTACTTACTTGGGTATCAGAGAAGAATAAACATTATATGGATTATATTGGCTTAATATTTTCAAATTAAAGAAAACATTATATTTACTGAATTGCAGTTCTGTTACCTCCGACCGATCCACTAGACTAAGAGTAATCAAAACAATTCTGAAAATTAAGAAATTTGTCGTAATAGTGATAATTGGGACATCTCGTTTCAAATGACTTAAGTAGATATCTATATAAAATTAATAAATAACTCTTGTTAAGTTAGTAGCCAAATAGTAGTGGATATAATTTTAAAACTTGGTGGTAAATTTGTTGAATGTTTATGAACATATGTTTTGAAGCATTTGGACGGTATTTATTAAACAGTCTATGATAGAATGTGTAAATTTAAATAAATAACGTTTTGTGGTAATGACCACCATCTATTAAATTGAAGCTGACATAGATGTATTTGTATTAATATTTTTGGTAACATATGTTTAATGTGACTTATATTTAATCCCTTATTGTTTACTCAAGTAGTAGTCAAGTCTGGCATTAAAGCTCAATGTAGCTCATCTTTTTTTAACTTCAACAGACAATGAACTAATCTGGACGTAGGGCTATAGTCTGTTTGGAAATGAAAGAGAGTAGTAAAGCCCCGAGATAAGAACCGGCCATAGGCGTAGTAATATTTCGTTTCAGGTGATTATCGAGTAACACTAATGCTAACAGGTAATGGGTGTACATTAGTATATTTTACTGGATACATCATAGGGCAGGAACCAGTTTATTGTGACAGATCAATCCAGTCTTAGAGCTGAATAAACGAAGACGTGCTAGTGCAGTAGAGTAAATTCGACTTGTGTTTAGTGACTATTGTGCCAGTGGATATAATATTGTTTGGGTAAAATGTCGAGCTTATCAGATTACGTACCTGCTAAACGCGTGAAAAGATGTACGCTGTCTCAGAATGAGAAGATTATTATATTAAATGTATTTAATGCATTGAAACACCAAAATCCTACCAGCAGTGTTGACGACATCGTGGAAAAGTGTTCCAAAATGACAGAGATTGGAAAATCGACTATCTACAGACTTTTAAAGGAAACAAAAAATTAACAAGATACTGTCAATCTCCCAAAATCATCTACAGGGAGGTCAAAAGCCGTTATAGATGATTTCTTCAAAAATGTCATTCGCAGAAAAGTACACTAATTTTGTTTTAAAAAAGAAATACCAACGCTAAACAAAATTTTAAGTGAACTTTCAGAGGACAACGATTTGCCAAAAATCAGTAGAAGCAAATTATGGGCCGTCTTACGAGAGTTGAATTTTTGCTGAGAAAAGCAGAACAGGAAGTCAGTTCTTATCGATAAAGGTGAAATTATTTTTGGCGAAGAAGATCCTACTTAAGATTAGACGAAACTTGGGTCAACGAGGGATATACTGTAACAAAAGTATGGCAAGATAAAAATGTAAAAAGTTTCCGACAAGCATTTTTGGATGGACTTTCAACAGGGTTCAAGGCACCTTCAGGTAAAGGGCGAAGATTACTAGTGATACATATAGGTAGTGCTAGTGGTTTTGTAGATGGCGGTTTACTTTTATTTGAATCTAAAAATACAGGTGACTATCACGAAGACATGAACGCAGATGTTTTCGAAGAGTATTTTACACAGATGTTGGATCTTATTCCTCCGGGGTCTGTAATTGTCATGGATAATGCCAGTTACCATTCACGGCAGACCGAGCGGACGCCTACGACTGCTTGGACGAAAGCCGATATAATTCAATGGTTATCCGGAAAAAACATTTCTTTTGAAACAAATATGGTGAAAAAGGAACTTTTGATACTTGTCAATCTTAATAAAGATCTGAAAAAATATGTTATCGATAAAATGGCAACAGAACCCAAAAATAAGGGTACTACGGTTACCACCTTATCACTGTGAACTTAACCCAATCGAATTAGTCTGGGCGCAGGTAAAAGGAGATGTAGCGCGAAATAATACGACGTTTAAATTAAGTGACGTGAAAATTTTGTTAAAAAATTTCTTAGAACGAGTAACTGCAGATAACTGGCAAACATGTATACATCATGTACAAAAAGAAGAGGAGAAAATGTGGGAACTCGATAATTTAATTGACGTTACTGTGGAACCTATCGTTATCAATCTAGGAGACGAAGATAATTTATCAGAATATTCAGAGGATGAATTTTAATATACCTACTTTTAATTTTTTTTTTTTATTGTACATTTATACAACACTACATTTACTCACCATAATTTGAATTTTCAAAATACATATATAATTGTGTGGAATAAGTCTATTCATTAAATTTAAATAAATATTTTGATAATAATATTGAATAATTTTATTTGAATTACTGAAAACCCTTGTAACCCGGTTATGATGCTTAAAATAGCCTCTAGTTTTGAAATGCTGTTTTTATATTGTTTACTTATATGAGAAATGGACCGACAAATTGAAGCGGCATAGACAAAGACGGATTGTCGGGGATTAAATTTTAGCTACCTGCTACAATTTAGTACGGTTCGATCACAAAGTTTTTTCAAAAGTACACCTCATCTATACCGATAATACATAAGATAAAAATATTGAATATAAGCACCAGTACTACATTTATTTACGATTTGCATACATAATAAGCTTTTATTATTCTTTCATTTCTAAATAGACTGTAACGTTAAACATCGTCTGAATTATGCGTAAGCACTGTTATATGTTGAAGCACCTAATGTTAATTGAAACTTTACAAAAATATATGTTCATTTATTCATCTTGCTCAAATTTTTAGTAGTTGTTAAGGAAATAGATTTTTCTATAACAATTCTAATCTAGAAACGGCCTTTTTAAAATTAGTGCCAGTGAACCAGTGAAAAAATACACATAACACAAACAAAAATTAAATTGTTTTTCTCTTACCTAAAGTAATGGCAATGGAAACTGACAATATTATTCACTTTATCGATTAAAATATAAGTGATACAGTGGCCTGGTGAAATTTCAGGTATATCTTAATAACCAGACATGGGACCCAAACCAAACTTTAGTATATATGTACTGTGGCTATATAGAGAACTTCAGTATAAGGAGAACGATTTTGCAGTTTGCGAATAAAGTTAAAAAAAACGTGGGCCTCACCTAAGATTTCAAAATTGGCTTGTTTACGATAAACATTTTTTTTTTTCATAAACTAGACATAATTCAGATTTTATTAAAAAAATTAATTTTTGTTAAAGTTACAACAGTTTGAAAATTAATATTGTATTTGTGATACATTATAAAAATTTCAAAATGCTATAAATTCTACAAATATAGTTATTTTTTAATAAAACTTGAAACCTATCCGTAAAATTACATCTAGTTTATGGAAAAAAAAATGTTTCTCGAAATTTAAAAAAGCCATTTTGAAAATTTGAGGTGAGGCCCACGTTTTTTTCAACTTTTTACGCAAACTGTAAAATCGTTCTTCTACCAAAGTTCTCTCTATAGCCACAGTACATATACTCTAAAGTTTGGTTCCCATGTCTGGCTATTGAGATATGGCATACCTGAAATCTCACCAGCCGCCACTGATGTGATGGTAAATATTACTTTAATAGATATTTAAAACTCTTAACAGAAATTAACTAGGAACATTTAATAAATGAATATTTTATAAAATATATTTTTTCTACAAAACTGTTAAAAGTGGGCTTTTTAATTGTCATTTTTGATGTTAAAAATGTTATTTTTTGACACGCGTGTTAAAAGTAAATCAAAAGCACGGGTTGCTACAAAAATTTTGCTTCATAAACATTGCGATCTGTGTGGTATTTTTTGATTTCTTATTTTTATTGAGTTTAAAGTTCTTCCGATTGTTTTGTAGAAAAAATATTGTATGATATACGTGTTAAAATTGACTTTATTTTGTGAGTGAAGATGATTAAAAAACGAGCGTAGCGAGTTTTAACACGTATATCATAAATAGCTATTATCGAATTTTGACTGATAATATTATCTAAATTCAAAATCGTTTACAAAGTTGCACTTTTCCTCATTGAAATGCCGAATATTCCACGAAAAAATAGTATAAACAAATCTCATAATAAAAACAGTTTTACTTATCGCTTATAGCTGTGCTTGGTTCGTACTCAAAAGTTATATTCGTTTAGTAAAACTTTGCTTTTCTAAACTAATTGTTTAATATATTATTATTTCTGTTGTTTGTATTTGTAATGTTTCGCTATAAATATTTTTACGTTACGCAGTTCATACTGTCATGTGAAACATACTTAATATATCCGCTGAATGTTCAGTGAATTCACAGGAAATATCGTTAAGGCATAAAAACAGAAATACGTCATCAATTAATTCTACGATAGTTATAAATCACTTATTTAATTAAAACCTATATAAAAGGAAATTATTAGTATCTCCCGTTATAACAGTCTTTATGAATTCGTAATAATTTGTTTCACACACACCTTATGTTTCTCAAAAACGGAGAATTCCTGTCGAGCTGTTTGATGGTTCGGTTAATTAACTGCATTTTAATGCTAATTAACTGCTCCTGCTTGATAACAATAATTAACGGAAACTATTTGTGAACATTTAAAATTATAAACAAAAGTATTATTGTCTGTAAAAGATAGTCTCCCAAGCGAAACAAATGTGGTTGTTACAATGTTGCCTAATTTTGCCACTAATGGGGCCAAAGTTTTGAACAATGGATTGTATTAGATACACGAATATATAGTGAAGCGTGCAAAAATAAATAAAAGAGTATCATATAAACAAACGATGAATAGTAGTTTTAGTAATTTTTTTCGCGCCTTTCAGTTCTCCAAAGAGCGCGGTGGTCAATTTTGCCTCATTGTGCTTCCTATTGGTTATTCGTTTAAGTCTTCTTCTTTGCGTAAAGTATAAAAGTTTGTTCTTCGATATTTTCCTTAGTTCTCTTGCATTCGAGAATAGTTTACCAAGAATACTGAATATCAGTCGTGTTAAATCCTCGTATTCATTCTCTAAGCCTAATTTAACTCATATTCAACAATATTCAAAGTTTTCTTCTCTTGAATCTACTCAGGTCTTGGACCCTACTGTTATTTCTGTATCCATCTACTCAGAGTCTGTTTTACGATACTTTAAAGAATACCAAAAGCTGATTCTAGTCCTAAGAAGACGTTTCAGATCCCTCTGTTGCAAATTCATTTCCTTCCAGCTTAGAATAAGACTGGGAGCCTTTCCTACAGTTTCTTTTTTATCTACTCAATCCTGTACTTCAGCTTTTGTTCCACTGTTTGAAGCCACCCGTAAACCATACTAGGCTCCATTTTCCAGTGCATTGTACATCAACTCCCATTAATCTTGATTCAGTTATAGTATCTAATAAGCAGCCACATAAAAAAATATATTACCGGAGGTATTATCAATACGTTCACAGAAAATATGTCATCAGATTTGTGAACATTTATCACTATCTCCATTGCATCATGATTTTAAACAGTGGAGTAATTAAACAAATTTAAAATATTACAGCTAAAACAGCTTTCTATATACTTCCCAACATAGTTATATAATAAACTGTCATTATTATAAATTGTCTTTACCGAAATCCAACATTTGGTTTAATTTTCGCGTAAGCCTAGGTTGCCAAGATTGATGTTATCCTCTTCACCACGATGCGGGAGATAGTTGGTGGAGATAGTTGGTCTCAGGGAACCGACCATTTACACAGCAGTAGGAGTTTTTAGGAATTACTCTGGACGGTAGACAGGCAATACTGCAAAAAGCCACTGCTTCCTTTTGGATTTGTAGGAGGCTTTTTGGGAAGAAGTAGAAATTTAATCCTAAAGTTATGATGTGGTTTTACATTCCTGTAGTTAGGTCATCTTTCACTTAAGCATTTGTGGTATGGTTGCCTGTGAGGCACTATCAAGCTGCGCTTATGCGCAGCTCCCATCAAGACAGAGGCTCTTCCTGTCTCTTCCAAACTACATTTCATGGTTGAAGGGCAGCAATGAGCGATAAGATATTGATAGATCTACATATAATAATATAATAAATATTTGTTATATCGGCCTACGTTTAATAAATTCTTAAATGGAGATACGTAACCCAGCATACTAAAATATGCACAGGCAGCCAGGTGGCTTTACGCCCTTATGTCCTTTATTATTACCTCTCGTGTTGTCCTGAGATGTGTCAACATTTTACCTTTTGGGGAAAAATTGTGTAAGATGACTTGGGTAATGAGCGGGTTGACCAGACGAAACTCAAGCAATCAATTTATAGAACTCGAACTGCTATTGGGGTTGCCACGATATTATCTTGCAAGATCTATTGATGACTGAATCAAAGAGCGTGATCAAAGGAAGACTAGTCTGCCACAGGTCAGACTGTTTGCACATGTTCAATAGATCTATCACTTAATTTAAATAAAAGGATATGATTCAAGGTAAAATGTTTCGGAAGGAAAGTCATTAGTTGGGTTTTACTATTATTGGAGCAATATTGAGAAAATGTTAACTGATCTGTTTCTCATTATTTGCCATTATACAGAAACTTGTATCAGCTGCGTATATTAATTGGGTGCTAGCAGTAGGACAGCTGTGACATACATCATTAAAAGTTATTAGATTTAATAAGGGCCCCAGTATGGTGCCCTGTGGGACTCCTACCCGAACTTCAAGCAGGTCAGATTTATAACCATGAAACTACTTGGCTTATATTGTCTAGATAAGATTATAGCCAATCGTTTGGAACGCCACGGACACCGACCGATGATATTTTTTCAATTAATATTTAATTATGGAACGCACGACTTAAGTCAACAAGCAAAGTAATGTTAAACTGGCCAAATGCGTCATATATAAATTCTGTAAAATCAGCAATAGCTGGTGGATGGTTGATTTACGTTTGCGGAAACCATGTTGAAACTTATTCAAAATTTTGTTACCTACTCTCCAGAAAAGATACTATAATTTTTATATTTACGCAAGGAATCTTGATGTTTTTACACTGGAATTATCCATCCACAAAGGACTCATTTATTAAACAAGATATGATCACTTAGAATTTTACCACTGATTTCACCCATACCTGAGGTATTCTTAACAGAAATTTTATTTATTACATTTTTTATTTCAACCATTCTGGTGGAGGTCAGGAAAAAATTTAAAAAAGTTGAATCTATAATCTTTTTTTTATCATAACAAGGATTAGGATGTTCGAATTCGCAAAAATATTTATTTAAACCATTCACCCTGTGTATAAATTTGTTTTTGCTTACCAAACAATTTTTTTCTAATTCTTAATGAAGATGTTTCTAATTAATTTTTCTTGCAGAAGAGACTTAGTATGCAATTAAATTAGAAAATACTCAGGAAATAAATCCTTCTGATAAGTTATTGCAGATAATTATTAACGGTTATTTTTTACATAAGCGGATCTGCTGAAGCTGCCACATAAAATTGATTTACACGCTATTAGTATGTCATCATTAATAGAAGTTGGAAATTACGATACATTACCAAAACTTTTTTAGACATTAGTTTACAAGAAATATATTCATTTGAAGCGGAACCATAACCAAAACGGCATCCGCATAGTAAAGGAAACTATTACTATATCCTTTATCATAAGTATAGTTCCTCTTTAGATTAACATCTGTTTATAGTTTGCTACTGTCAGTACTAAATAGTAAATATATCCGGCTTGTTTATTAAACGTGCCCAAAACATTAATTATTAATATAATAATTCCTTATTATAGTAAAGACTTAGGTATATTTAATAAATCAGTGTAGAATTGCAGGGCTCATTAAAATTGTTAACAAAAAACGGCACAAGAAGTTTAAGTGATATAAAAAATATTTCTTGAGGTGTTTCCTAATATCTAAAAACACATGTTAAATTATTTTATATTAATGTAATGTAAAATAATAATGTAAATATTTAAAAGGAAATCAAGTACTTGACCTCTTAATACCTTATGAGGCGGACCAGCCGTGGTCCGTTGTGGATCTAATTATGTAACTTTCTGAATTATTAATAATAAGAATCATTAAAGCAACTTACCATCACAAATGCTGTTTTATGAAAAACCTGATATTTACATTTTAAATATTTATTCTTTAAAGCTCTCAATGAAATAAAACTAAATGATGCTACAAATACAGTTTCAAATACCTAGCCTCTTCAATAAAGTACCCATTAATTTAACAAAAAATGTTGTTAAATTTTTGAAAAAGTTATGTCGAATGAGTGAAATTCAACTTAAGGGTATTCAGTAATGTAACAATTTCTATTCACGCCAAACCAAATTAAAAAATCACTGATATAGTATGGATAGATATAATCGTAACCATACAGATGTTACGAAAATGCGTTAGAAAATTTTAAGGGGATATTTTACACGGCAAAATAATGTTAGTAAATCATCCATGGCTACCATGATATAGGATTTCAAAGTTAAATCTATATTTTATTATGTCGTATTAAATTTATTATTAAATCGACATTTGCATAATTTGAAGCCAAGCGATTTGATTTTTTATTTAAATACGTGGATATAATTAGTTGAAAGTAAGTGAAATTTATGAACCCTGTAGTAGATATTGATGTTTTATTCTTTTGAGAAAAAATCCAATTAAGACAATTTTTGCGTAATGAAATGAGGAGGAATTAGTTTTATGTAAATACTGCTCCACTTTTGCGTGTTAAATTCTAAAACCGTTTAAATTTCTCATACCGTTGAAGTTATAAATGCCGCCTCTAATAGAAAAGTTTTGTAAAAATCAACTAATTAGGTACTCTTAACAAAAATTACGCTTTCTGAATGAATAGGACTCTTTTCAGTGTCATAAAAATTTATGTCAGAATGTTTTAAATTTGAATAAATGTTAAAGAAAACTGATCTACCGCTGTTTCTAAAAATGAATATAACCTATTTCTTTTTGTCTGCCAGTGATCTTTAATATCATCTGCCGAACACTATTTTTTACATCCTTCGTAAGTAACATCAGCAATTTAAGACCAAAATGTATTTTATTTTAATATTTTGTAAATATAAATAATGAATAATTGTAAAAAAATATTGAAGGATTATCTACAATAGCAAATATAAATAAGTAATGATGTCACAGAAGTTTGTTAAAAATAATTTACTGGAAATGAACAGTTTTTGGTCTAAAGCCACTTCTGAAATTTCGGGAAACGTAAATTTCAGCAAAAAAAAAAACAAGTAAAATTTGCCTGAAATAAGACCGTTTTTTCAAGTCGCGAAAATAAACAATTTTTATTAATCAATCTAGTTTTAAACACGATATTGTTCCTATATCTGCTTATCGTTGATTTAAATGAATTATTTTTTAATACAAGATTCGATGAGACACGTCCTTCCATGCACAGTTAACTACAGTGAAATGATGAACTCGATCTCGTTAGTGTATTGTAAACAGTTAAATAAGTGGACCGATACAGAATTCTGGGTAATACCTAATTCATGATTAATTATATACCGCTATAGATTGCTCAATGATTTTTTTACATTCATTTATATTTCAGGTTGCTATTGGTAAAGTTAAAAATTCATTAACAAAAAGTTTCTTTATGATGTGCGTACAGGTACATGTCATACCATATTTTATATCAGATACGTACAATTTCTCAATACAAAAAACATTACAAAATAGTAGTACACCACTCCTGTGCACCATTAGATATATACCTATAGGAATGCTTATAAAACCAAAGTCTGAACAAATCTCTAACTTAATTAATATTTATGATCATAATTATAAAAAAATACTAATAGTAATCCCAGTAGATTATTATATTTTATTACACAGTTTTATCGAATTTATGACCTTCGCGAATAGGCAATCATATTTGACGGCAGTTGCCTTTAAAAGAATTATAATAAATTGATACTACTATAAATAATGTGTATATTTAGATGCCTACTAAGTAATAATAAATTCATGCTTTTCTACATTACCAGCTATATAAAATAACGTTCCCACATAAATTCTTGGAAATCAAATCATGGCATATCGTACAAACTGAAAGAGCATTTTTTCAGAACCCCGCGAAATCGAAGTAAGCTACGAACGTCCATGCCATCATAGCCTACCGTATAATCCGGCGATAAATCATTCTCCGTCATTGCTACCGTTTGATCTGCAGTTTGAATCGCTTTTCCATAACTAAATTTATACGTGTATCATGAATTATTACAGCTTTTAGGAACAAGTTTTTATGCGCCATATAGAAAGAAGTTTTCAGTCTAATGCCCTATGGGAAAACAATGTCATGCATTTATTTATTTGGAAGACTGATTTGAACTTTATTGCCCATTTTATGCATATTATGTATTTTTTGAAATGTCGTATGGAACACGTTTATAAGGAAATTTAAAATATGCTGCGTTTTAGTGAAAGTATTAAGATAATTAATAATGGTTAATTACATGGTTAATGCCAATATTTTTCATATACCTGAAACTTTCTTTTAGTAGGTTGTATCACTTGTAACCATAATAATTTAGTATTAGCTACGTTTATTTTGTAATAAACATATGCCTAACTTATTATAGATAGCTTTGATCATATCATCAACTCATCATTATTTGAAACAACTATCGAATTGAAGATAGTTCTGAATGTAGTTTAAGTATCTACTAGATGTGAATGTGTTGCTGTTGTACTGCAAGTAAGGATATTTAAATTACATGGTCATACTGTAAACGATACTTAGATTATTACATTCTTTTTAGTCAGTGTGGACCATTATGGTGATGCATTTATTTGGTGTCTTGGAAACTATAAGATATAGGAAAATGATTAGATGAGGCAAGTTTTTGACAGTTCTGTTGTTAGCTTAATGGTGCTTGCTGATCAGTCCTAGTTATTCAGGTTCTTGAGTTATATTTATTTAGAGGATATTTTAAAAGTTTATATGGATATTTAATTTTTTAGGTTATTTTTGAAAATCTCTGGAGTTGACTAAAATTTTCTTTTTAAATTGCTGTCACTTACCATGCTGTTGAATATTTTTTCAGAATATCAGGAATAGTCTTTGGTATACCTATATACATTTTTTTAACAAGTGCATATTGTTCAATTTTTTACACATTGATATTCGGTCATATTTGTGAAATAATATTAGTTATTGAAAAAGTTTTCTCTATGCATATAGACATAACTTTATAAGTAACATTTTTTTAATGTTAATTATAAAAGGAAGTATATATAAAATATAAATAAGAAAATTTAAATTATCTACTCAGTAAAATTACATATCTATAAACAATTCCAACCCAAAAATTACAATGTTTGAATCAATCCAAATTATACTGATTGAAATTATACTTATTGAAATTTACGATGGAATTTAGCATAATTGTTGTAAAATCGCATAACATGATATGAAATTTTATTCTTGTTTATTTCTGTTATATTACAGCGTGCGTACTTATTTCATTTACAAAATTATTATGTAATTTAACATAATTTTACGCTGGTGGTATCAGTGTATACGAGGTTTTATTAAAATATGTTAAAATCTATTTTACTTCTGATTTGTTGATTGTTTATTTATTTATTTATTTATTTAAATACAAACCCAACAGGCAAAAGCCCAATTACAGGGTAGGTTACGCAAAAAAGAACATTGACATGTAACACAGTGACTAAATTAGTTGAAAACAACATAAAATTTAAAAATATAAATAACAGTATTACAATGCAATACCAACTACAATCAACAAAGCACAACAAAAATGATTAATGAAGACACACGTAATAATTAAACAAAAAAACAAGAAAAACCTTATCAATTATGGGAATACCGATTTAATTACCAAAATTGTGCAACAAAATATGTCAACCTTGCTCTCAATTTTACAATAATTATGGATCATTTGGTAAAGTGGCGAAGCTATCAATAAGTTTGATCGGGGGGTAGGCATTTTAAAGATATTAGAGCATCGGGAAGAAAGTCTTGGTACCCTATATTTGATTTGATTGTGAAGTGCAACGTTATCTAATTTATTGTTTACAAGTTTGTATGTCCTATATTGAAGGTTTGACAGAGAAAAACGCTCTAACAACAGTTCATGTGAAAAGCCAATAGGAGGATAAGTTCCATCAATTATAAATGAAGCGGACTTCAAAAAGCTTCTTTGAACCTTTTCAATTGCAGATACATGTATATTATAAATAGGATTCCAAACTGCAGAGGCATATTCCAACCGAGATCTTAACAAAAGTTATAAGCAGCAGACGCATTGTAGTAATGTTATGAAAACTTTTTGAGTTGCGTATTATAAACCCTAACATTTTATATGACAAAGAAGTAATCGTCTCAATATGTTTATTAAAACTTAGTTTGTGATCAAAAATAACACCAAGATCTTTAATCGTGCTAGGATGTGCAAAATTGAATCTCCAATTTTATAATCATACAAAACCGGCTTTTCTATGAAAGGATACAACATTGCATTTATCTGGATTTAAGTACAGGCTATTATTTATACACCAAGAAATTATTGATTGCAAGGCTATTTGAAGGTACTGACAGTCAGCAATAGACTTGATTTCCATGATCAGTTTTACATCATCCGCATACATAAGAATATTGACATGTTGTCCAAGCCAAATGTCATTAATAAATAAATTAAAGAAAAGTGGCCCCAAAATTGAGCCCTGTGGAACACCTGACTTCTGCAAAAACTCACCAGACCTATAACCTTGAATATTAACAAATTGATATCTATTCTGTAAATAAGATCGAAATAATAATATTAATCTAACGGATAGTCCAAAATTAGCTAATTTTTTCAGTAAGATATTATGGTCTAGTCGATCGAAGGCTTTGGAGAAGTCAGTGTAAATTACGTCAACTTGGCTTTGGCGATCGAGAACTTCATTTATGAACTGAGTCTTGCAAAAAAGATTAGAAGATTGTTCTCAAAAAGGTGGTATGAAGTGATAAAAGACAAATTCAAGTTCACTGGTAATTAGCAGCCATTGTTTTAGGTTGTGGAATGAAATAAAGAAAGCAAAGTCCTAACTAAGTGGTGTATATGTATTATATATGATATGCATTTTTTCTATGTACCTTTCTGTTTGTGTGAATAATTGTAGTGGCTGGGAAAATGTTCCATTAGTGACCTAACAGCCCCTTTGCCAGTTTAATTAATTCCTATATTGCAACGAAAATTTGCGTAAAGGGCGTGTAAGGCGAAGCACATCCTACTCGATTGTCGAAGCTACCCCAATTCCCCCTTTGCACCTATCATTAAAGCGTCACATTATCTACCCTCAAACATCTTACCCAACTGTACGAGGTAGACGTAAAATTATCTCAAATTACATTGACGTGTCACACCCCGGTTGTACGTAATTCTAAGCTTTATTCCGCTCCTCCGCAAGACCCAATACCGCCTGCATCCGTTCCGGTTTTACCAGTACTCGCACTTCGGTGTGATACCCGGCGAGCTGTAATAACCGCATTATTTATTTACCCTCGGGATGTGCACTCATGCGATCACATATTCGTTCGCCATTATTAAAAATAAATCTGCTTTCGGAGCTCGTTTTGCTCTTTGCAGGTTCCCTTACTCTGCGGCACCCCAGCCATTTTTGTCAAGCTTTGTTAACGGTTAACGTACACATTAATACTGCATGCAAGAGACATTGTCTAGCTACTGTTTATTTATCAGTAGTGTATGTGAAAGACAATGCACGAACCATTGCTTCACCGTTGCTATTCACATTACAATAAAAATACATTAGACAATATGAGTACTGCATTATCAAATGCTTACACTGAGGAAAAAGTTCACTAGTGGTAGGTAAAAATACATTTGTCCAAGCAAAAAAATTGTATACAATAGAGGACAGATAAACAATTCAGTTGTAGCAGCTACTAGTCACAAGTGAACAGGTCATGTAACTCTAGCTACCAACAATGACTGAAATTTCTTGTTGGAGCAACTGAACTGTATTGCAAAATGTCACAAAGCACATAAACCATACCACTTCAAAGTACACACCATAACCTCACAAAACTTAATGACGCCACCGAATTGAAATGATGTACAATATCCTGCGGTATATTTCGCCTTTACTCTACTGCAACCCAACCATTTTTGTTAAGCTTTGTTAACGATTAACGTACACATGAATGCTGCATGCAAGAGACATTTTCTTGCTACTGTTTATTTACAAGCAGGGTATATCAAAGACAATGCAGGAACCTCTGCTTCACTGTTGCTATTCTGTTCCTGAAACATTACAATAGAAATACATTAGACAATGTGAGTACTGCGTTATCAAATGCTTACACTGAGGAAAAAAATCAGTTGTGGTAGGTAAAAATACACTTGCTCCAGCAAATAGTTTAATAATAATCAAATATATACATAAATAACGCCAGTAGCTGGTCCAAGACAACAGTTCCAACCAGAGCCGAGCCTACCACCTTAAAACACATCGATTCCTCAACGAATTTCATGCAAGATTTTTTGTGAAAGCAGAGAATTTGATATTTTTATGCTTTTAATTGTATTTTTAAACATTTTGAAAAGTCGGCGGGCAATCTGTTTCTAAGGCATTGTTTATGAATTGTTTAATCTCAAGATTATGTGAAGTTCAAACATCGCACGTAGTCGCATTTCCTACAAAGTTTTGCGAAAAAATCGCCAAAATGAGTGATAGTGACGAGTCTTTGGGTAGTGAACAAGATGCTGAAGCTGCGTTATCCACGTTAGCGCCCGAAGAATCGAAAAATTTATACGAAAACTTCTACAACAACTGAAACCTGGGTCAAAAAAACATATTGATAATTTTACAGAAAAGGTATTACTAGGCTATTTTCTGAAGCTATCCAGTACGTTAAGGCCGTTAACTTTGTGGAGTAAATATGCGATGCTCCGCACCATGATTTACCTGACAAAACATATTAGCAAATTTACAAATCTAATTGCATTTTTAAAGAGGAAAGCTTTCGAATTTCAGCCAAATAAATAAATAGCTATTTATGATATACGTGTTAAAAGTAAGATTTTATTTTGTGAGTGAAGATGATTAAAAAACGAGCTTAGCGAGTTTTTTAACTTCACGAACAAAATAAAATCACTTTTAACACGTATATCATACACTATTTTTTCTACAAAACAATCGGAAGAACTTTAAACTCAATAAAAATAAGAAATCAAAAAATACCACACAGATCGCAATGTTTATGAACCAAAATTTTCATAGCAACCAGTGCTATTGTTAGTTACGGAAAAAACGCAAACATATTGACAGCATTTTCTAGTAATATTATAAGTATAATGAATAATCTCGATAATGAGCGTAACGAATCCATCCCTGCTGAAATCGAAGAAGCCGCCAGTCGAGCAACATTGGAATTATTACCGGCGAAATCAAAGGAACAGTACAAAATCGCTTATAGACGCTTTTCGGAATGGCGCAACATTAAAAAGTTCCCTGGGAAATGTAACGAAAGTGTTTTACTGGCATATTTTGAGGAAAAAGCCAAGATATGGAAATCGTCAACGCTGTGGTCAAATTATTCCATGATCAAAACTATGTTAAAAATAAAACAAGATCAAGATATAAGCAAACATTATTGCTTTTTTAAAACGGAAGGGTGAAGGATATCAAGCAAAAAAGTCAAAAGTTTTGACGAAGACGCATATCGACAAATTTCTCACAGAAGCAGAAGATGAAAAGTATCTGATGATGAAAATCGCAGCAATAGTGGGTGTCTTCGGGGCGTGTCGCCAGGAGGAATTGTGTCAGATGACCATCGACAATATCGAATATTTGGGCACTTCGGTTGTTGTGACCATACCAGATACTAAAACGAAAGTGCCTCGGACTTTCAGTGTTGTTGGTGAATTCTATTTAAACTTCTTTAGAAAGTATATGGCACTCCGGCCACCCAACGCTGACCATAGACGACTTTATCTTAAATATATGAAGAATAAATGTGTGAAGAATCCATTCGGAATTAACATGTTTGGTAAAATGCCTGCCGACATTGCAGAGTTCTTGAATCTACCAAATCCTCAACTCTACAGCGGACACTGTTTTCGTCGTTAATCGGCGACATTGATAGCAGATTCTGGTACCATCAAGAGACATGGAGGATGGAAATCTTCGACGGTAACTGAAGGCTACATTGAAAATTCACTGGAACAGAAGAAAGAAATTGCGTGCCAAATACTTCCTACTGCTGCAACTACTAGCAAGACCACCAGTACTACCAGTAGTATTTCTACAGAAAATAGATGTGTCAGACATGTTGACAGTAAAACCAAATTAAGTATGATGACTCCGCAGGTAATTACAATTTCAAATTGTTTTAATTTTACTATAAATGTTAATAGTAATAACTAGTTAAAATGTTGGTTTGTACTTATTTAAAATAAAAAGTTGTTCATGTGTTTGTTAAAACGTTTTATTAATTTTGAAAACAAAATTTAAATAAACTTTGATTTACTTTTAACACGCGTGTCAAAAAATGACATTTTTAACATAAAAAATGACAATTAAAAAGCCCACTTTTAACAGTTTTGTAGAAATAAATATTTACGAAGCTGGAAATAGAATGCTTTGTGAAACAAGTAGGAGATAAATTCCTGTTAGCCAAAGTTGTTTTAATTGTTGGAGTATTTGGAGCATGTTGGAGGGTAGAATTTTTGACAGTAGATGCTATAAAAGATTATCAGTCATTTATTAGTGTCAAAATTCCGAACACAAGAACTTATGTTCCAAGAATTTTTCCGATTACTGAGGGATCAATAGATGGTTTCAATTTTTTAGATATATTTCGTAAGTACGCAAAACTTCGTCCATTCATTACGACACATCTGCGATTTTTCTTTACATATCGAAGTAATAAATGCTGAACCCTGCCAGTTGGAATCAATACAATTGGAGGTATGCCAACAATGTTGGCAAATTCTGTAGCGGACATGACACTTTTAAAGCGACATGGAGGTTGGCGATTAAGGTCAGTTGCCGAGGATTGTATCGAAAATTTTATTGAACAGAAAAACGAAATAGCAAAAAGAATCATAGGTCAGGAAGATACAACAAATAAGAAATTAAAAGAAGTTCACGCATAAATTAACAATATTGCCACTACTAGCAATTTATTTATTTCGACTACTAGTACTTGCATTGCTCTAGTATTCAATTTACATAACTGTACCTTTTAAATTTATAATAAATAAATATTTTTATTATTTTTAATGTTTCATTTTTACTTGGCAGTAGTGCCTAAAAGAGTGTCATTTCGATATTCAATATCAACATTTGTCAATTTACATAAAAGTATATTTATAACATATTCCGGTTTTATTAAAGGACGGGCACATTATGTTTTTCACAATATAGTCACTTCATATCCTTACCGATATGCTTTTCTTGTAACAACAATTTTTTCCCTATATTCTACTTAGCATCAAATTAAGGAAAAGCACGGTTCATCCAACAATACTTTCTCTGTTTTAGAGTATCTTCTCGTACTAACCAACCGCCTTGTTCTTCCCCTCCACCTACAGTTTTCTTTAATCCTATTTTCTTGTATATCCTTAAATACATACTTATATTCTTTTATATTTTTCTACATATATGTATTTTGTTACTCCTTGTGTTCTCCTTCTAAAGTGTATCACTATGTAATCAATGTTTAACTCTTTACAGCCTATTCAAGAATGTTCTCTTTTTCAGAGTGCAGTATCTTCGGGTCCTAGTCAACCTTCACCTCCTCCGACCACCATGGCAGTAACGTCCTCGGCGCCAACTCCAGGCAGTCCACCCGCCTCCTCCCAAAGATGCTGTGATACGGGCCGACCGATATTCACCGATCCGATAACCGGCCAAAGTGTGTGCTCGTGTCAATACGAACTTTTAGGTTATCAAAGACTGGCCGGTGCTGGCGTCCCTGGGCTTCCCGCTCTTTCCATGTACAGCGCGCCCTACCCCGAGGGAATGGCGGCGTACTTTCCCGCCCTTGGTGCCGACCAAGCGCCCTTCTACACTTCCACGGTAAGTTTAAAATTAGAGGTTTATTTCTAAAGGTCAATTGATTATAAAACGAAAACAAATGAGGAATTCAAAAATATATTCCGCACTCAGCACCCTTAGGAGACATTTTTGTTAAAATTATATTTTTCATTTCAAAAACTCCCTCAGTGCCAATCTTGAAGCAAATACCTCTAAAACTGTTTGAAATGTTACACTGAAATAATAATAATAATAATAATAATAATAATAATAATAATAGTAATGGAAATTGCTTATACAATAATTGTATAGTGAGCTATTATTTGATACATAGTGATTTTACGGATTATTATGCCGGGACCCCGGTAACTGGCGAAGCGTAGTCACCACTGAAGAGCGGCGAAACGTTTGGAAGCAACAGGAGCCGAAAACAACCAGGGCAGGTCAAAGAATCAACAACCCGGAAAATCACGATATACTTACCAAATAATTATATATTATTATTATTTATAGTATATCTATGCACTACGATTTGTTGTGATTATAGCTCTAAACTCAATTTTTAGTGTTTTTTCACGTTATTATACTTCTATTTTTGGTTTTTAAATTTTTCTAGAATGTGTGTTTAAAATTCTGTCTATTCTGAAAGGGATTATTACCTTATTAAAATAAACAAATTTTACTTGTTTCATACATTTTTTTGACATTATATTTCTGCCACTACATTACCTCTTCCGTGATATTGGTGTGAGAAGGACATATACAGGATTATTCATTACATTTAGACCACCATTTATCATAGTTATTATTAGAGATGCAAAATAAAGTTTCGATGGGCTGTAACTGAACACCTTTAATAAGATAAAAAAAGCACAGTGGCGTGCAGAAATTAAACGGTACAGAAAACAATAATATCTTTTTAATAGAACGTCCTGTGCTTTGTTGAATTTTTAAATTATTATTTTTTTCTGATTTCAAAACTATGATAATATGTACTTATCTTTAACCATTTTCGAGTTATTCAACATTGAAAATCGTATTTAATCTATTTATTATATGAACGGAAATTACAATAATTATTAATATAGACTATAAAAATGACAAGTATTCTGTAACCATTATTTAATAAAATCAATTGGAATGGAAATAAATAATTAAAATAAATGTTTTGTACTTTTCTTAATCATTTATTAATTTTTAATGGCAACTTATGCACGCCACTGTGCTTCCATTAACATAAAGAGGTCAGCCTTACAATTTTTATTTGAAACATTATTTTGTATCTCTAATAATAATGATAATAAAGAGTGGCCTACCTATATATAATGAATAACTCTGGATATTAAAACCGACCTACGTGGATAGATATGGGATTTACTACGGAATTGCTCCAGTATAATCCAACGGTGTATTATTAATGGGTATCATCAATTATTTCTTTTTAATTCAATAGGTTTGCTTCTGCAGCAATTTTTCAAATGGTCTTTGTCAGTCAGATGTCTTCATAAACTTGAAGAATTCTTCATTTAAAAATAGCCCTTGTCACGAGAAAACGTCACTGTACTGCATTCAGTTCTATTATTTCTATTTCTAGCTACATCGGTTGCCATAATTCCTTCTATTGGAAGAAAATGATATGTTGGAAATGCACGTTTGCTTCCTGTTTGACTCTTCATTCGTTGAAAAATAATTTTTACGATTTCTGTACAAATTCGCCAACTGCAGTTAAACATTAGTGTGACTTTAAAACAACTTTCACTTATGTGTAGCAATTTATTTCCAAGGCACTCTTGTCGTGGAAATAAAAAACGCTACGAACTTGTGCATCATCCCGGCACATAGAATATAATTTGTAAACCGTAATTTTTCAGCGTTGATTCATGTATAATAAATAGTTCATAAGTAAACTGTTTGTCGATTAAGCGGATTTTTTTTATTACAAAACGAATGGTGCCTATTAAAACCGACTGTCATTTCCGTTACTGCTTAAGTAGGAATATCTGTTATAAAATAACAAATAACGCAATGAAAGTTATTAATATACATATAATACCATCTATTAAATAGCGTTCAGCACGAATTTATTGCCACTTACTGTGGTGCGGTGTTAATGGGCCGTTTTAAAATGTTACTGTAGATATTTCTGACACGCCAATAGCTTAGTACACAGGAAAAACATTTCTAATTTAATATACGTATACGTTGTTTGGAACAATACACGGAATTTGAATTACAAACATGGGCCTATTTGTGAGGATAAATAGTGTCGCAACAACTATGATTTGTAACACATAAAACATGTAAATGTTAATTAATTAATCGGTTCTAAAATAGTTTTAATGTCTTCTCGGCGGCGGGGTTATCACTTGAAGTGTTTTATTTTCAAATAGTTGTAGTTGTTGAATAACATCACTAACATACATTCGAGATTTTTCTATACGGGGTGTTCTACAAACGTCGTGTTCGTTTCTGTTTAGAAGTTACAAGTATTTCAAAAATCTAATTCCATATTTCAATCAAAGTAGCCTGATATATAAATAAAAATGAAGGTTGCTATAACAATAATTATTATTTGTGATTAAAATTTAAGCAATAGTTAACCTAGATGTTCATTTTCGGCTAGAATGCAAGTCTCATAGAGGCAAACTAAAGATGACGTCACTCGACGGTTAAGATTTGGATCATTTCTTATCTGGTCAGCTGCATCCTGGATTCTTTCAAGTAACTCCTTACGATTAGTGATTTCAACATAGTAGACAAGTTGCTTCATATGTCTCCATAAATAAAAATCCAAAAGATTTAGATCTGGGGAACGTGGTAGCCATGCTATTGAACCTTGTTAACCTTCATTCATTTATTCGGGAAATGATCATTTAACCAAACAGTTATTTGTATCTCTCTATGTGGTGGTGCACCATCTTGCAGATACCACATACTTTGAACAATATTAAGCCCTACGCCATCAATAAAATCAAAAAAGTTGTTTTATATAGAGCTCCATTTAAACGATCGTTGAAAATGCTCTCCCAAACATTGATACCGAAACGATGATGAAATCGTCTTGATCTAATTGCATGCATGATTTTGTAATACCTATCCAGATATATTTATTATGATTATTATTTATGCCATTGCATCTTACAAAATTACCAATATGGACTATTTATAAAATAATTACTATAAGAAAAACAAGAAATAACTTAGGAATATCAATTCAATCCTCATGGCGTCGTCGCCTGAAATACATATACTTATATATATATATATATATATATATATATATATATATATATATATATATATATATATACTCTTATCTGTAAGCACTACATACAAAAATCGAGAATACTGGAAAGTCAGATAGATAATAATGCATTGTGGTAGTGAGTAAGCATGAGTTTCTAATGTCTTAATCATACTGAAAAAACTACAAACTTTCGACTATTATCAAAATATGAAAAATTATATTTTTGAGAAAAAAATATCGAATTCTTGTTGAAAGAGACAGGACATAATATACCAAAAATAATACATGTTTACAGAATATATTAAGTTTTAGACAAAATTAAACAAATTTTAAGTTGCACTGTTAAGTTCATATAGAAAGAGAGGCGTAAGTACGGCCCTGTAAGTAGATAGATAGATTAGGACTCGGTTTTTTCTGTTGTCGGCATATTCTACAATATATATGAAAAGAATTGTACATTATTAAGACCCGCTACAGACTATGCGTCGGGTGTAGGGTTTTTAAAATTGATTTTTAACGAACAAGACCCTACACACTATTCGCGAATTCCATAGTCTGTAGCAAGCCTTATGTCCGCTACAGACTATGCGTGAATTCGCGACTCGCGATGTGTGATTTGTATGGAATTCGTGCATAGTGTGTAGGGTATTGTTCGTTAAAAATCCATTCATAGAAACCCTACATACGATGCACGAATTCCTTACAAACCACGCATCGCGCATCGCGAATTCACGCATAGTCTGTAGCGGGCCTTAGGCGCATAGCGGTCACACGAAATTTGCCCCTACGCCTTTTTTCATAATTATTTAAAAATTAAATATAAAACTAGAAGTTACATGGATTTTTGAAAATATTTTTTTCATACTTGCAAAGACAATTGAATGTCGCATCTTTGCAATATGTGCCTTTACTAATGGATTTTTATTTTAAATGGAACACCTTGTATACCTTTACATCATTGAAAAAATACCACACATTGCACTTAGGACATTTTATGATTTAAGAGGCAGAGTGAACTGAGTACAACTCTGTTAAAAACCGCATCTCCCGAACATATAAGCTTCATACATCATTATTGTTTGTTTCCTTTATCAGACTGAAATACTAATGTAATAAATTAATTTTAATTCATTGCAGTTTTTGCAATAGGCTAATAAGTAACCGGAAAAATGATCTCAGAGATAAGGAAATATTTTTACATATTCCGCGCAATTTAACACCCATAAATAATGCAGGCTAGTTATTTAGATAGAGAATACTAATAGCTGGACTAAATAATAGTTGTTGATGACTCTGTAAATATTCTATATATAGGCTTCGTTTAAAAAGTACTTAGTCCATGTTATAATATAATGCCGACATAGGTAAAAAATAAGTACTTTACCATGTATTCGAGTGGTAGTTAAACAGATTATACAGTAAATAAGTAATTAATACACTTTAGCCAATTTTCCTCTTATAGTAATCTGCAAAATAAATTATATACTACTTGTTTAATTGGTGAACAACAAATTGGTACGTATTTATTTCAAAATTAATTTCATAGGTAAAAAAGTAGAGGATAAATAATACAAGAAATGATTAAGGTCCCGCTACAGAGTATGCGTGAATTCGCGATTCGTTATGCGCGATTCGTTATGCGCGATTCGTGCACACGATGCACGAATTCCTTACAAACCACGCATCGCAAATCGCGAATTCACGCATAGTCTGTAGCGGGCCTAAAGGATATAGAGTCATGCCTATAGCATTTTGTTAACCGTGTGTTTTGAGTACAAATACCTACAATACCTGTTCGGTACCTTATTGTTTTAATGAATAATGCTTCCTAGTTTGTGCTATAAATAATGCAGATTGGTAACATTCACATAATTCAGTACTAACTAATGCTACGGTTATATCGAAGCGTGCTCTTACGAATTATCGTTCTGAGAAACTTGTCAGAATCGTTTGACTGTAAGTTAGGTATGGGTAAAGTAACAGGTTACATTCTAACGAATAGCCTTTTTATTTAATTTTCTCATGACATGATCATCAGAACATCAGCACCTACGACCCAGGTCTGTGAATAATATAATAAAAAATAATGCAAATGACTAAATATCAGATTTCTGATGAATAACGTAGCACGCGAAATGTCTAAGCAGTAAACTTGCTCAAAGCTTCTTCTTTTGGGAAACCATGAACTTTAATAAAGCCATATTTACAACTTTATTTGCATCGAAATTCAGAGCAAGCAAAAAGCATACAGGTTTGTTGTACAGTTATGGAAATCTAAATAGCTAAATAGCTAAAGGTTACATTTTATTTGCTGGGAAGGGAAGTACATTAATATAACAAATCAACGCATTTCTTGCATTATTAAATTTGTAAAGTATTATTTTGAAATTCAATTGCCCATGAAGTTTATTGTTGCTAAGATAATAAAAGATCAAGATAATGAGTTTCTCCCGACGGAAATCGAAGAATCGGTTAATAAAGCCACCTTCGAGTTATTGCCTAGTAAGTAAAAGCAACAGTACGAGTTTCCGTATAATCGTTTCTTGAGATGGTGCGATTTGAAAGATGTTTAGTGGCAAATTCAGTGAAAAAGTGCTTTGGGTATACTTTGGAAATCGTCAATTGGTTAAATAACTATATGTTGAACACGATAATGAACAAAAAGAATCTGGACACAAGCAAATAGTACAAGCTTGTTGCTTTTTTGAACCGAAAGACCAAAGGATATCGACGGAAAAAGTCGAAAGTATTAACCATTTAGCACAGTGATAAAAGTAAATTACTTTTAACACCAGTACCTCAAAATTACATTTACTGATAGCATGCGTTAAATAATATAATTTTACTGACGTTTGTAGTAGTTGTTTTTACAACACACCTAACTAATCTTGTCATATTTGACCAAGTTATCTTATGGTTCTAGAAGTGATGACAGTTAATATTGGTATCCAAAGATTATAAAAGAAATAAGAAGAAAGAGAAAATTTTAAAAATGCCTTGAATAGCACCTGTGTCGATTTATGTATCACTAGTTTTAGAACAACCATTGCTCATGGTTTGTACTTGTAGGACATTGTAAGATTTCATCTTTGTATAGGCAATATTTTTTTCAAGCGATACACAGGTCTACAAGTTGTCGCAAAAGTATTCTTATTTAAAAACGCAAAATTAGTAGCTGTTTTTGGGTAGGTAAAGTAGGGTAGACCCGGAAAGATTATTATCGACATAAACCAATGATAGAAACGTAAAGTCTGTTTCTTGCCCTTCAATTTCCATTTTGAAATGTTCAAACACGATTTTTTTACACCGACTAGATTGACGTTTATACATACTGTTTGTAGCTCACAGGGTCTCAAAGGTCGCCGATTACCAATCTGAAGTCAGATTTCCAAAATTCACACGAACATCAATTCAAAAAATAGAAAGTAGATAAATTTAGACATATTCTGCGTGAAATTTGAAATACAAAAGTTTGAACCTATATTATAACTTTATTTGCTTTTCTATGCGCAGTACAATCATCTCTATCTCAATGAAAACAAAAATCCAATTTGGGCGTTCCAAAATGGAAATTGTGGAACAAGAGTCGTACTTTACGATACATTGTTTATTTTGTGTGTGTTGTGCCAGATTTGGATTCAGAGCACCAAATTCCTTGGGGAACCAATATAAATTCCATGCGGTGCTAAATACCCTTTTAATTGTAGAGCTGTGTTATTGTACTGGTAGGTATTTATACGTAAGTATATACCTACATAAATTCTATTGTTCCCATACGATCTATATTATATTTACATGTTTCACTAAAGACGATTAATAAACTCGTTTATATTTTTCTTGCCAATACACTTAATACGTGTGTTAAATAGATACATTTTCGCTGATTAATTAAAAAGTCGACCGAACAATTAATTAACGGCAAGGTACGAAATAAACATAAATGCTAATTAATTCAACAATTTCATAAACAGCGTGTTGGTATATTGTAATAACAATATAAATTAGCACCAACGACCTTACGTCGAGACAAAAATATATCTTTTTATTTACACAATAATCAGCCAACAAATAATTAGCATGTAGTTACTTTCTTTAAAACATTTTTAATAAAGTTAATTAGGCTTGTTTTATGAAAATTACACGTGCACTTATTTTTGACATTGGCAAACAACGCGAGGGCAGGTATTTAAGTAAAATTATTTATTCTAATTTGCTAAACATACACGTTTTGTAGTTAGTGACAACAGTAATTAATATGATAACAGAATTTTAGAATTAAAGCGAAATGTTTCTGGAAATATTTGTCACATTTAATGTTTCAATATAATGTATTCAACAAGAAAACGTTTCATTTTATATGAAATTTCTCATATAGAGAAGTTAAGCACTGCAGAAGTTTTGTATTTCAAACAACATTGCGTGAGTGACACTCCTGAAATCAGGTGTACGTTTTGTAACAAAAAAAATCTGTAGAAATCAGTGAAATCAGTGAATATAACGAGAGAATCAGAACCAAGAAATTTTTAGGTACAGATATCTGAAAATATGTATTTTTTAAATTAAACTGTAAATGTAAATATTCTTACAAAATAAACTTCCATAGTTCTGCATATAAGATTTTTTACTTTTGTTTATAAGTATGAGAAAATAATTGTTTCAATGTGAGGTTAGAATAGCGAAATAATGTGTATCTTACAAACGGTTTTTATTAGTAATTATTATTTCATTTGAGGATAATTAAAATAGTAAAAGTGGATAAAAAAAACATAAAAACACCACAAATTTAAAAATTTTACAGCGAGAAATACGGCGACCTTAAATATTTAAATAAACTTACTTTTTACTTCGCCAATCGTAAAATATTGTTAATCTTAATAACTGAGCAACTAATTTCATTTGATGTATTTGTCGTCTGTTGTTCAAGTTTAGCTTGATTTAATAATTAAAACTGAAAATATTTCATAATATAGTGTGGTAATTGAATAAAAAAATCAAAATAGTAAGTATCAAAAGTTTAATCAATATAGATCAAGATATATTCTTAAGACCTTTCCATAAGGTCGAATATTACAGGTAAATTTTAGCGCCAATTTTTTTCATAACAGTTGTAACGCTAGTTGTTTACAACTAGTGCAAATTTCCATTTCTAATTCCATCGTTGTCATATCTTGAAACATTTAGGAAAATATCTAATTATTCAGAAAATATACTGTTACCTATTTAAGTTTTAAAAATGTGCCTTAAACTTTTGTTTAAATCTTAGAATGTTCCATTATAAGAAAACAATTAATTAATCAAACTCAACATATAAAATTTTCCAGTTAATGCAAAGCTCGGTACTTTGAGATATGTTATTATCAAATTCAAATGGAATCTAAGGAAATCAAGTGGAATCAGTAACATCAACGAAATCAAGTGAAATTAGTAAAATTATGTGGATTCATGTTAAATATGGTAAAATCATGCATTATCAAATCTGATTTCGTTAATTTCCATTAAAAGGTTTGTAGCAAGGAATCCTGAATGGCTCAAACTGTCAGAAATATTCGACGAGTATAATTATGAATTTGTTTTCAGTAAACATCGTGCAAGAAGTAGTTGGATGAACGTGTTTGGCCAGTCTGAATGCCTTGCTAAAGTAATCGGAAATCTGATATCAGGTGTACAGAATTGTGTGATATCCTTCGAACAACATATTCTAGAAATATATATATTTTTTAACTTTAACGCTATGTATCTAAAAAGGGCAAGGGTAAGAAATACGTTATTAGGCATAATATATCAAAATTGTTATTAATATCACACTAATGCTTAATAGAATAGTCGCCGAATTTAAATATGCAGTGATTGAACACATTATTTGCAAGGAAAATAATTTCCTTAAACAACGTTTTAGCTGAATAAAATGGGTGCCAGGCATCATCAAAATTAAAAATTTGCACTCCCAAAACAAAAAGAATTTGTAATTAATAAATAACCTACAAAGATAACCATGAAGTACATATCGTTTATATGGAAGAAAATTGTTACAATTCAAAAGGTAAATCTTTAGGCGAAGTAATAGTGGTTGTCTTCATTCAATTTCCTAAAAATTAAGTGATTTTATGTAAAAATATACTCTTTTTATTATTCTAAAGACATTTAAAATAATATAAAACAATTCTCCTACAATTGTTGTCATCGAAGTCATACGTATGTTCTCTGATACTAAATATCTAGGTATGCTAATGAACAATAAAGGTCCATTTACACACATCAGTGGCGTATCAGTCAATTGCGACTGGTAAGATTTCAGGTATGCCATATCTCAATAGCCAGACACGGGACCCAAACCAAACTTTAGGGTATATGTACTGTGGCCCTATAGACATCTTTGGTAAAAGGACGATTTTACAGTTTGCGGAAAAAAGATGAAAAAAACGTGGGCCTGACCTCAAATTTTCAAAATGGCTTCTTTACATTTACAGAAACATTTTTTTCTATAAACTAGATGTAATTTTATGGGTAGGTTTCAAGTTTTATTAAAAAGTAACTATATTTGAAGAATTTATAGCATTTTCAAATTTTTATAATGTATCACAAATATAATATTAATTTTCAAACTGCTGTAAGTTTAACAAAAATTAAATTTTTCTAATAAAATCTGAAACCTGTCGATAGAATTATGTTTATGAAAAAAAAAAATGTTTCTCGAAATTTAAACAAGCCAATTTGGAAATCTTAGGTGAGGCCCACGTTTTTTTTTGAAGTTTTTTTCGCCAACTGCAAAATCGTTCTCCTTCTACTGAAGTTCTCTATATAGCCATAGTACATATATACTAAAGTTTGGTTTGGGTTCTATGTCTGGTTATTAAGATATTACATACCTGAAATTTCACCAGCCAGTATCAGCGTTATTTGTGGTCAATCACTGACGCCAGTTTACACATATCCATATAAAGTGATCTGAATATATTTATCATGCAATTGATCAAAATTTCGTACTAGCTTGATAAGCTTTTCATCCATTCGAAACAATACAAAAATCTGGTCAGTTCGTCAGAAGAATTACAAAAATATTGTCGGCGTATTTAAACGCTACTGAACGGACACTGATGCAGCACTGACAGCACTGATACGGCACTGTGACTGATGTGTATAAACACACCAATTTAAAATCTAAGCTACGATTTTTTATGTTTCACTGATACTGATACGGACTGATGTGTGTGAATAGTAGTGTTGGGATCATTCGAGTGCAAAATAATTCGGTTATTGCAATAACCGAAATCACTCCGTTATCAGTTATATGAGTAACGAATTATTTATTTCATTTTTTTTCCATTGTTCACTAGGGTTGCCACCTTTTCATATGCGCAAGTAGGATATTCTTATCTTCTAAATTCTCAAGTAAGGACATTATTTTTACTTTGTATTTGAACTATTTTTTACGTCTTTTATCTTTGTGTCCCGAAGACTTCAGGTGATTCCTCACAAGAAATTAGGGTCACGAAGTCCTATAACAATTTTTCGAAAATTCAATATTAACGGAGATACAGCGTGTTAAAGTAAAAAATTTATTTTCGGTATTTGTACATTACTTCAAGTGATTCCTCACAAGAAATTAGGGTCACGAAGTCCTATAACAATTTTTCGAAAATTCAATATTAACGGTGTTAAATTTAAAATTTTATTTTCGATATTTGTAAATAACTTCTTAAGAAATCCAAATATTTACATAAAATTTGTAAATCGGGAGTTTTTGCGGACGAGAAATTCAAATATGTTTTTAATTTTGACGTCACTAGTAGAGGGCGCCACTTATGGCACATCACGTTTCTTTCAAATGACAGAACTTTTTTGCTGCTTAGTGTATTCATCTGATTATGGACACAATCGATTCTCATACCTGTTATATCTGTTTTGGTTTCAGTTGAAGTGCCTTTTCTACTGAAAATACAGCAAAATGTTACTTGAAGAAGTTGTTCAGAACGGTAAATTATGGAGATGTGCAAAATTTAAAAAAAATCGGCCTGCTTTGATAAAATCTTTGTGCTTTGTTGAAAAACCCATACAAAAAGTATATATTTATGTATATTTAAAATAAAACATTTACATACAAAAATAGTAATTTGTACATATAAACTACAAAAATAGTAATATGTACAGCTGCTGCGAATTCAAGTGACCATCACTCGATAACTCGATTGTTAACACAATCGGTTTTTGATATCACTTAAATACTCAGTATTCGGTTTTTGAAATAACTCAGCTTTTCCCAACACTAGTAAATAGACTTTTAGAGATAAACAAAGCTGTATTCAATAATTATCTAAAGTAAAAATTAAGCCAGCTAAATTTACTACAAAAAAGTCATACCTTGTTTAATGAAAATATTCTATACCATTCCATAACGACAATAGATCGAATCTAACCTATTTCTGCATTTCTAGGGTTGCTTCTTCAGGTGGCCTGCTTTGAGCGAAATGAAATATCTAACTATAAAAATTATTATATAAATTAAAATTATTTGAAATTAAATTTCACCCACTTCATCCAAGAATCTACCGTTTATGTTAATTAGAATTAACGGGAACAACCATGGCACACTTAACTGGAAAATTAAATGAACAATTAAATTGACTTCTGAACTGCACCAAATGCATACAAGGTGTCACTCCCGGTAAAACTGGAAATAAAAAGAAATCATTTATATGTAAAAAAATTGAAGTTTATTGGGTACATCCGGTATCCCAATTTTCAATAATTTTTCTTGGAAACTTCAACGAAAAAAGGGGCATATGTATCACGGTTATGTTACACCCGGTATTATACAAGGTGAACCTTAAATAAGTATAAATATTTTAACCAGCAGTATAGTTCACTGTGTAGAAACATAATTAATAGTTTTTTTTACAAAAAAATCAGAAATAAAAAACTGAAATTTTAAATAAATTTTCTAATTTTTCTGTAGAAAACTTGTTGAGGACCGCTGACTTTCATACATTTATGAGTCGTAGCAGATTGAACGTGTGGTTCACAGTGTTGTCAGTGTTATACAAATGTCTTTGCTTTTCTTGATAATAAACGCATACGTCAAGCTGCTATTTTGTTATTTAATATTGTGTGTACCTTTACTTTTAAAATTTGTTTCACTGATTAAAGTGCGAAGTCACTTTATGGTTCTGGATTCGAAATAAATGGTTAATACTGACTCATTTGGGGTTATGCGGCAAAAATTAAATTTAATATGCTGTATGAAAATCATAGTTTTTCGTTATTCTTTATAAAATAACTTAAGGAAATTGTGTCTTGTGTCTCTTTGTAGCAGTGTAACAGGGAAGCTTATGTGCACGTTTATGTATAATTTTTGAACATTGAACATAGTAAAATCACGTAATATCTTCCTAAATACTTTATGGTAGTATGTTAACTTGCGGAAATTCATTTTTAATCGTTTATAGTAAGGTCAGTTAAGCAGTTAAAATTTATGTTAATAATACTGCGTATCATACTACATACCCAACTTTACTGTACTTATGCTTCAAACAAGTATTTTTAAAATAGAATTTAACCGTATTACTTTACTATTACGTTAAAGGAAACTTAATATTTATATTAGAGGAGATATGGCAACCTCGCAACAAATCATATGGTTTATTAGGTTGGTTATGACAGCGGTCCTCAAAATGTGGGTATTTAAAAAAAAATTATATTTCCGTAAATATTAGAAATTTTTTAAAATGGCTTTCACTAGACTGATCGATATGACGAACTACACCAGCAGTTAAATATGTGTACTTATTTAAGGTTCACCCTGTATTTCAAGACATGTTTTCAGTGTAGAAAATACAACTTAATTTCGGGTCTTTCAGATACTTCGACAATTTTTAAATATGCATTAAGTGCTCACCTAAAGGAAATGTGAATTATACAAATATACATAATATGTACCTAATATAATAACTTGATAACAAATATGGTTCCGTGCAATTTTGTTCCGTGGACATAATGATTGACAATAATTGTTTTACATTTAACGATTCTTTCAAAAGATAAAGCAAATAATGCGAACAATTAGTTATAATTATTGTTAACTATTATAATAGTAATTTATCCTGGTGTAAAAAGTCCGTAAGTTGACTTACACGTTAGTAACAACTAATGACATCGCAATAATGAGAGTTCTCTTATCTATTAATTTAAAAGTAATTGCCTGCTGTCCTTAGTATGTATACCTACTTGACAACAAGAAGCGGACTTCAAAAATTAATGTTTTATTGCCTTTACAACAACAACCAGGGCCGGCTTTAGTGTTTTTACCGCCCGAAAAATGTCGCCCCCAAACTTTAAAAAAACTTTTAAATAATAAAAGAACAAACAAACAGTATTACCTACTACCTAATATAGATTTATGGAAAATTCTTTTGTTACAATTAAGGGGGTCGTCAAACGTCGATTGGTACCAATCTCTCACATTGACCCAAGCCAACATTCATCCACACTACCATACCCGCAGAGAGAGTGCCTCTCTACGAATCATCTGAAGAAGGGATGGTTTAGGGGTAGGTCACCATTAAATTTTTTTGAAATTTTTCAACCCTAACTTAGTTGACGATTAAGATCTACCAGTTTAATCGAAAATTCAATATTGCACTTTTTTTATTCTTGTCAATTTGTCGAGAAACCGTCCGATTTTGAGAAAATTGCGATTTTGTGTAGGGGTCAAAACCGATTAAATCGAACAAAAATATGTGGTTTTATAATTGCGGGTAGTCGGTCACAAGTTTCTACTAGCTAAATACGCCAATAAAATAAATATATTTCCAAAATTTGGTTGTTCTGTATTGAGGCATTGCCGAAATATCGAGTTTCTTCGATTTCTTTAAGACATTTTCTGAGGCTAATATCTCTGCAACCGTAGGTATGAGAAAAAAAATCAACTTGTTCTGGAGTCCTCTATACGCATCTGTTCTATGTCCATTGAGTTGTGAATCATCCTGTATAGTATATTATTTGTGGGTTGTGTACATTTTTTACGCTCTAGTTCAGAAAGCTTTGCCTTCTCTAAATTTTGCCGCCGTAGGCAGTCGCCTATCTTGCTTACCGCCTAGAGCCGAGCCTGACCACAACGTCGAGACACCAACGCAATTCAATGTAATTTACAGGCCAAGCACATACAAACAGCGCATCTTCGAATAAATCGAGGATCTGTCAGGGCTATTGTTGAAACCACAAGTATCCAGTGATTAATATAATAATCTGTAATGAAGTTATATAGACACGTCCCAATCCTGATTTATGAGAAAACACATTTCGTTTTGTATAATCTGCAGGCGTGTTTATGTACAAGTTTCCTCTCGTGGTTAATCCCTGAGGCCAAGACTTACAATGACCACATTCATATTCATAGTGTGCGCTGGACACTTAATTAAATTTTAACTGTCATGTTAACTAAATAATTCCGTTTAGCTCACACTGCCGTACCCACACAACTTAAGATCCCATTCAAGACACTTTAATTGTCACTTTTATAACCCGAGCTGATGCCAAATTATCTCGGGTATTCCGCCGAACGTTCACAAAAAGCTCCCAACAAAATTTCTATTGTCATTAATCAATCTGGAATGAATAGTTTTAACTAAGTGTGACATTTCGGCACTTGAAGACGGAATCTATTGTAAATAGAAGCCAAGGTTGATGAATAAAGTCACTCATGGTACAGAGAGTTACTTAAAATTGATTCATCACTTTACTATACCGTCAAAAATGAGGAAATATATCATTATAATATTAGATATAAGTAGCGTTTTTATGTTTATAGCGCCGTATTCTTGAAATTGTATTTTCTACAAATACAAGTCATTTTAGACATTTAAGAACTCAATAATAGAGTTTAGCAAATAACAGGAATGTTATCTCATACCACCTGCGAATATTCAAAGGTATCGAAATAAAACGAATATATAACAACAGAACGCGGTCTAACGAACGCATTTTTAGGTACAGAATTCTTTTAGAATACGTATTTAATAGATTTAACAGTGTTGATGTTATAGGTGAAAGTAGTCGAGTATGAGAATATAAAGTTTACATACATTTTACTTTTTAAACATTTAATATCATTTGCCTTAGGAAACAGAAGTTCATCTTGATTGTACCAGATACAATTTCTTTATAGTTTTTATTTGGTAGACTTAACTTGTGTTGTTGTTGTGCATGGATCTAAATCCCATATTTTGCAAAATTTTATACATTTTTTATTTTCATACATACACACAACTACATGGAATTTCTTTCAATATGAAAGTTCTTCCAATTCATCTTTTTAGAAGTTCTTTTATCTTTCTATTCTTCTAATGATTGCTTTTTGTCTTTCGTTTTTCTCATATTACTTTTGGCAATTTTTAAACTTAAACATATCCATTAAAGATAAATTTGTTCTTCTTTGACATTTATTTTCTTCTTTCTTTCTTAATGTCACCCCAATAATGTGCTTAGAACTGTGTCGAAAACTTATTTCACCATAAATATAATACCTAAATGTTAGACAATAACTTGGTTGCCTGAGAGACTACAACTCTTTTACATTTATGTAACTTCTGACATTCTTTTTTCCATATTTGTCTTTATATTAGATATTTATACAAAATCAGATAAATCCAAATATATAAAATATTTGGTGGTCTATGCAAAATGCAAAGTTTTGTGAGTCTAACAATCAATTGTTCTTGTAAATATTTTTTAAAAGTGCAATAACGTTGTCATAAAACTATTTATGGTTCATATAGTTTATTTCGCTAAATACAAAAGAATGTACTATGTCATAAGCTTTTTGATACGAAACATATTTAAAAAACAAAAGAAATATAGTTATATATCTACATAGTTATAATGTCGCTCCAAATACTTTTATATAGAATAGGCTCTTCACTTAACATTCTGTCATCTGAGATTATAGGTAGCATTGTACTGAAGTTTTCATTACCAAATGCTAGAATGTAGGAAAAGGTGGAAGTCGCTGGTTGAGACTATAAGTATGGTTGATTATAATCAGAATGGCTAAGATATCTTGAAAGGGAAACGAGAAAAGGACACCAGTCGGTTTAGTCAAAAATCGAGAAACAGAACTTGGACTCCTCTATCAAATTTACTCTATTTATGATAGATTTTCAGTAACCCTTGAAAACCGACCAATTTGATCCTTGTACCATATCCTGACGTGAATTATTGTAATACTAAACTAAACTATTCTTAGTATCAGCATTCCTCATAGTTGATTTGCACCTTTACAGTACTTGCACCGACTCAGTGATTGCTGATTAGGCACCTTCGCTCTATCATCTTTTCCCATTTCCTAAAAACCATTTGACGAAGCTGCTGAAAACTTCAGTCCAAAACGAACTGGAATATCAGGCGGTCAAAAGTGTTTGGAACGATATGGTGACTAAAATAACAACTATGTACTTACATAGTCCATTTGTTCTTTTATGGATCGATCGATCTGTTCTTATTCGTAAAATGCCTCGAACTTGCCTCATAGAAAGAAATCCATCATGTAGGTATTACACAAATTACGTCATGTTGTAATACCAGTATGGTTATATAATCAAATATTTTTTCTAATGTATTTAAGATCGTAGACGGGCTACCGTATGTAATGATTTATGCAAATGCAAGTATTACATGTAAAATAGATAAAAATATGTATTACATTTAGCGGTAAGTCATGTTGCCAAATAAAGTAGGCGTTGATTTTAATATATGTAAATTTTAAGTGTAGTTGTTCGTATTCAAGTCAATTCAATAGTGGTCTCGACCCAACAAGGAGAATTAGCAAGACAGGTCGTAGGATAACTATTAAGCGTATAATGTTCTTATTTAATTCACAAACCCAAATGGGCTACACTGTTTGCAAATCAAACTTTCAGTAGACTAGACAACACATGTAAACACGAGTATTTGAGATTGTCTTATCCCACACAAAGTTATACAAGTAACATTGTATTAGTTTGCTCGTGTTGTGGTCACAGTATTTGTTCTTTGAACAACTTCAAACTTCCTAGACTAGGTTTTACACTCATAAAAGAATCACAATTTCGAAACCAGTTTAACTTCAGTTACGCAAAGATGCATCAGATTCTTGTAAAGTAGAATAAATAAGTCATATTTTCAATCGACATTGTTTAGTTATGCTAAGAAAATATTAATTGATTCACAAAAATTCAGCAGAGATGGCGACTCTAGTGTCGAATGAAAATTTGTTGTTTCAAAGACACAATAGTTTGTTATCTTTAACTATATTAAATTAAATGATTTTATTGTATAACAAAAAAAGCATGTAATACACTGGAAAAAAAAATAGTAAATGCTTATAGGATTGTAGACCTGTGTACTACAACTTATTGTGATTATAGCTCCAGACATAATTTGTAGTATTATTTCACATACTATTATGCTTACAATTTTGTAGTAAAAATCTCTAACACAAATGTTACCAAATACTACATATTATTATATTGTACTATTTACTAGTTTTGTCAGTTTATTGACACAATGACTGCAACAGTTTACCAGCATTGTACGTAACCCCCACTGCAAGGTTTTTATAAAAATGTCTGTTAAATACATTGAATTATTTAAAAAATACACATTAGCAGTTAAAAATTGTTGCTACTTCTGTTTGCAAATGAGGAATTTCAGGAAATAAGGCCAACTAAGGATTAATTCCCGATCAACATTATCACCTGAAAGACCTATAGCAAACAGCCAACATATTCGAGCTTGTTGGCTGGTTTGCGTGCCCCTATGGTATGCCATAGGGGCACGCAAAAGATATCTCGACGGATCTTTATTTGTTCGTGTCTGTCATATCCAACAGAAATGAGTACACGTATTATAGCCCTCATTGGCTGCTTGGTTTTTGTCATAGCCGACGGAAGGTCATGAATGCGCGAAATGTAAGTGTCTACATCTAACGGCTAGGGCTAAAAAATAGAAGTGTCGTATACCTACTTTATTTTTCATTTTGAAATCTTTTACATATTTTTAATGGACATATCCTATCCATTGATATAGTTATTTATGTACCAAGGGAGATACAGGGGTGATGCGACGGGTTCCTAAGGGCATAATCATCCTAGTACCTCCCGTGGAGCATACAACACATACGAAATAAAAATTATAAAAGGGCATAATTTTGATGTTTATTTGATTTGAGGTTATGACTGATGCTAGATATTTTGAAACATATCTACGAACAATACAAGCGTAATTATTTTAGGGTTATCATGACAGCGGGCGTGAAAAGATCCATGTTGACTGTCCTGGGTGATATAGGTATGTCTATATAACTCGTATTCTAGGTACTATAACTAAATTATACGAAAGTGATATAAAACATAGTTTTTACATATATAGGTACGTGATTAATTTGAATATTCAACTAAATAAAATTTATTAATATTTAAGATGAAATCTTTAATTAATTGAATACATAACTGTCTGTTCTCATATACATGCAAAAATGATTGATTCAAGATATTACTTTTATTTGTATAGCAAGTCATAAAAATTATATCAAATAACTATCTAAATTTTAAGGGGGCCATAAAATTTCAAGAAAGTAAAGTATACATGTTCCCATTCCCACAAAAAATATATTTAATAATAAAGTTTAAAAATGATATGTTATCTACTTTGTATGCATGTTTCAAGCTGTAACAGTAGCACAAAATAAAGTTTATATAGTTCTTTATCATAATCTAACGGTATTAAAATTATGGTGCACATAAATTTATTGAATATAAAGGAACAAGGGATACTATGTTAAGTTATGCTAGTATGTGTACCGTAAGAAAGCATTTCCGGACTTTGTTTCGTTTTATTTGGTAATGACATGCACCGTTTCTATTAAAATAGTCATTCAGTGGAAGTGTACTTTTGATTCAGTTGGTTATCAAAGTCAATAACACCACACTGTACGAAGTGGGTTAATAAAAACGAAACATACGCTGTTTTTTAACATTGGAAATATTTAAGGAAATTGTAGTAAAATGCAACGTCTACAGCGTGGTCTGTTTTTCATTGCTCACCTTTGCCATCTCGGAAACCGTAAAATATACAAGGTGGCTTAAATTAGAAAAAAGTTGCACCTTTTCATGGCCATATTAAACCAACTAGATCCAAGATATTTGCTGCTGTTGCTGAAATATTGTATTCTTAGCAGAATGAGCTGAAATTTTGTACATAAGGATAAGAATATAATGAGAACGACGAAGTACGACTACGAAATAGTCTACTATTGCGGAGGTACCACTTGAGAGGGGGTACAAAAATTACGAAAAATAAGTTAATATTAAATGAACCTAGCAGTTTACTTTGAAAAGCTATCATTTATCCATTTTTGTTATATATTCTTAAATTCAGATTTCGGCAATAGTTTCTTCGACATATTTCGTATTTTTCTATAAATATACTCTTTCGATGTCGTTTTATAAGACGGAAATTCACATATATCACATATGTTACGCATAATTCGCAAAAGCACCCTTATGGATATTCTATTCAAAGTTTCATCTTGTCAGATAGCAACCCAATTTTTGAAGTGTCGAAAACTCATTTTTAAAATATCACCCATGAATTGTTTTTTCGAAACGCGTATTTTGTGTCATCAACCTTCTTTTTCCTTCCGCGAGTTTCCACTAGTTTCGGTTTCTAAGTAATATGTTCTTCTTTGCCACCCCTTTACACGATGTACACTACGCACTGACACTCTTTTTAATGAACTACATATTAGATACTCATTTGCACGCTGTATGGATTGAATTTTTTCTCCCTTCTTAAGAACATATACACAACATCATTAATAAATTAATTATAATCACAATTAAATCAGCAGTAAAATATAATCGACGTTTACCCACGCGCACAGCCATGGTAGTTGTGCAGACGGATCGGTCACGGCGCCATAACCAATAGAAATCGAACATGTAGATGCGCGCAAGCATGCATATTTGCTGCAACAGAAGCGGGGAAGCTCTGCGAGGTATGCGAAAGAGACAATATTATACGAAAAATGTACGGACATCATGTATGTCTCTGTTGACTGCTATAAATTACGTGCGGGATTATCAAATGAATCACTCTCAACTAAGTATATGTAAAAGCATAATAATACCGTTTACGTCTCTTCTTACAATAAATCTTTCTAGTCCTAGTTTTGTTATCAATCTGCGCTTTAAATTATCTTGCTCCTTCTGACATGAGGAATTTCACACGAACTCATGAATCGTATTTCTGGAACACCCTGTATATTTCACGTCACGCGTAGTATATCTAGTAATTTTACTTAGGAAGTACTGAATCTTGCGTGTTTTTTTTCGAGGCACTGATGAAACTTAACATTAATATGTGTTGTGTGACCATATACACAATGGGTTTTTAAAACTACATATCACGTTTTTCAGTTAACCAGCTTACAATTGAAAATTCTAATAGGAAATGTAATTAGCACACAACCTCATACATACATATAAAACTTAGCCGTTTATTGCAAACAATTGTTTTATAATCTTGTAACTAGTTTGTAATCTAATGAGAAAATAATATGGGAAAATGATTATACGTGTACAAATGCTCGAATTAATGTTTGTTTATAATTGAATAGGTGTAGTTCCGGTTCAGAGGTTGTATGCAAGTATAGGTTCAAGAAATAAATTATCTGTTATAACATATTTATACATGTTACAATTAAAGCTGGTTACGTACACTGATTTAATAATTATTAGATTCAAGTTCAATTTTATTTATTTATTATGTTAGTAATATATTCAAATATAAAGTTACAACTTTTAAAGCAAGTAGTTTGTACAGAAACCTAAAACGTTTACAGAGTTGAAAGAACGAAGCTAATTATACCCTGTTCTAAAAATGATAATAAGCAGTTTAGATAAGTAACATTTTTTTGTCCACAACTGTACGAATAAAGTCAAATTTGATCGTGTACAGAAAAAAAGATTTTAAATCAAAAGTAACGAGTTACTTCAAGATTATAGATAGACAAAACAAACATTTTTATGAATAAATAAAGCATTTGCAATTGAAACTTCTCTTGCTAATGCCGCTTTACAGTCCACAATTCTTTTTGCAATGGCTTGCAGCATGCCCTTGCACCTGCAATACCTTTCGCAATTGCAAGTGATACCAACACTTTATCCCGAATGCACACTAAAAATAATGTCAATTTAAATGTATTTTAATCAAATTTCAATAAGTTATTTGGTATATAGTTATTTTCCGGGTTGCTTTACCATGACCTCTGTAACTAGTTGCTGGCAGGAACATAATTAAAGTGCACATCTCTAGCTTCAGCTGAGATTCATTGACCTGCCCATGTTGTTCCCGGGTTAGGCTTTGTGTGGGCAAACCCGCTATCGGTATCTCTGGGCCCGCCCATATATTGATTTCGGTTGCTATTGTTGGTATTACGACTGCTACAGTCGAAACCTTTCCTCGATTAATGTTCCTTACAAGAAGAGATATCCGTAACTTCTGCAAATTCTTCACAAACTTTGGCAGATGTTATGCATTCCGAAAATGATGGCAGCAATGCTACAAGCCTTGTTATTAACGGAAATGAAGTTAAATGTGATAAAACAAAAAACAAAATATGTATTACTATAAATTTAAATGTTAATGTTAATAAGTAAATAAATTAAATTTGATTTATTAGTTATTTATTATTTATTAATACTAGTAAAATAAAATTACTTTTAACCACTAGTGGATAAAGTATTCTTTTAGACAGTTCATATTTGTGGATAAAAGTTCGATTATAAAGGGTTCGTGGATATATAAATAAATAATTTGTTTGATTATGAATTTGCTTATATTATGTTGGTATCATGAAGAAACATTTTTCACCTAAGTTATTTTGTATTTAATAGGGATTGGATCAACTTAATATTTAATATACCTACAGATAAATTAAAAGTATTAACCCTCTAACAATTCATTATGTTTTATTTACTTACTGATTTTGTATATTGTAAGGTCTGATTTAGAAAATCAATTGAAATCAGATATTTTTATCACTCCGTTCAGTTATTTTTTTCAATCGAACCAATTCTACATCGAATCCTTATGGTTTAAATATATTGTTACAGGCAGCTGGTTTAGAGCTGAAGGAGAACTTGGCAGCAGGGGCAGCAGGCTGGCCGTACCCCTCAGTTTATCACCCCTATGATACCGCATTCGCAGGATATCCATTTAATGGGTAAGTTCATTTAGTTATTATATCACGAGTGACTTTTGTTGGACAATAAATTACATGAAAAACTAATATCCTTTATGTGTCGACATATCTCCATTGATTTACAGTCATTTAAAGCTGATTGTGCCCGCATTGATTATTTTGTATCCAGAGTTCTATATACTGCGCGTATTTTTTTCAATTACGTTGAATGTAGTTCAGTATATTGTTGATGTAGTGTACAAATAAAAGTGAGTGTAATGACGCCATACGTTTTTGAAATGCTTGAATCGTTTAATAAATTTAATAATATCAAATAGATGGAACTTACGATTGTATCTTTTTATCAGTAAATACTAGTTTTATTAGCTTTCTTCATACTAATCTAAAATCTTGGTATTGGTTTTATTTTTTTCTTAAAAAGTAATGTGTTGATTTTTCCAATTTAACAATTCCCTCTTCCTCTAGAAAATCTTAAAGAATTTCGCCATGCCTGCTATTTTCAATATAGATTTTTCGTTGGCTCCCATATTCTCATAGAACATCAGTAATTTTCTTTTTCATATATACAGGGTGATTCAGAATCTAAAAAAAAATGTTGAATATATAGAGGACTATTACAAATAAAGTTTTATAAAGAAAAGTGAAAAGGGCAATTCGAAAATAATTTAAAAATACACTTCTGCACGGCACTGGAAACTGGTTCACTGTAAAACCAGATATGGCAAAGCATGCAATCGGCGAATGGACAAAAAATGTAAAGAAATTCCCAAGAAGAAGAGATAAATAACATTTTATTACACCCATTTTATTTGCCTGTATTATTAATTATTAATAGGATTAATTTTGAGTCCATTTTACCGGTTTTTACAAACTAACAAATGTTTCTGCTTCTTGTCCGTTTTGAACTCGTAAGTTATTGGCAGCAGCTATGATACGTTTGCATAAAATATCAACAGTGCCCACTGCAGTAGGATACACTTTATATTTTAAATATCCCCACAAAAGAAATTCTAAAGGTTTTAAAGCCAGGAGATCGTGGCGGCCATGGCACTGGTCCTCCTCGTCCAATCCCTTGGCATTAATGCTTAGTACGATGTACTCTGTACATCATACGGATATAATTGACCTTCGTGATGATACGTCATACTGCTGCAAGACGCTGTGGACGCCCTAAATCTTCATGTATTTTACGATTCGGTTTCAAATATCCCGTGTCACTCCCGCGTTGCACTACATTTGCACTCACTGCACAAGGTGGTAAAAGTAGCTGCAATTGTTACATGTTTATCGGGAAATCATTCTGCTAAATCATTTTCACTTCAGCATAAATTAAAACGATATCCATCAATTCCGAGTTGCTATACACCTAAGCCATTTTTTACAATTGAGAAACGAATGTAAACACTCGCATCACCAAAAACATTAATATTACAATGAATCGGATTTCAATATTCGGAATCACCTGGCTAGAGACTACAGTAACCCAGTGAGGAAAAGATTGAAAGGTACAACCATCTTTTTTCTCGGAAACTATTTTACAAAAAAAATTTTTTACGGTATCGACTTCATTGTTCATGACGTCTCTGTTTTTTAGATAAGTTGTGAATCACTCTGTAGATATAGTTTATACTACTACTATTATACTTTATTTGAATTACTTCTACTATTATCACCTAAATGGCCAAGGCTAAGCGTCTGATTAGAAACAGAATTAGAATCAGCTGATCCCTTTTTTCCAATAAATCTCTTAATGCAATTCGTTCAGAAAACCATCTTCATTGCCAATATCCGGCGCCAGAAGGTCGTTGAATTCCTCCTCAATATCCATTAACCGTTGGTATGGTCCCTTTGTGCTTATCAAAAGCAGCACGATTGACCATACATGTGATCATTTCCACCCAGCCAAATTTTTTAGAGTAATTGACCAATCACGTTTCATCCGTATAGATTAGCTTGCTTCCCGGTAGTCTTTGACCGAACATAAGTACTGTGCTCGACTAGCCGCTATATTCTGTTTTTCCATTAATATCGGTTTACTATCAAATTTCCGAAAACAAAAGATCAATTCTTTAACAATTTAACGTGTAAATACACACCTCGGAAAAATCAGGGAGGTCATTCTTCAATCTTTGATGAGGTTCTGCTATAGTTGGAAATATTTTTTCTGTATGAAGGTGCGAGATTTTTTGGATTACTCCCTTCATGAAATCATCAATGTCTATTTTCTTACTACCGCCTGCTTTTGATTTAGAAACATTACCAGTTCTATTCTTCTCACTTGTTCACTATCTTAACACTGCTCTCACTAATGTTTAAAGCTTCAAAGCAATCTTTTACTTATAGAACAATTGTACAAGCCAAAAAATTTTTCTACAAATAACATATTTGAGCCATCACTGCTTGCTACAACAATGATTGACCTCGCTGAATGTATTCCACATGCCCCCCCTTCCCCCAAGATATATAAAACAGTACAGACTTTATAACCTACTCTCTGTTTTCCTTAAAGATAAAAAAGAAGGGTTTTTAAGACAAATGACCTTCACAGTACTAACGATAATAGTTCGAATTATCATAAGTAAAAAATTTGTATTTTTTTTGTCTATGAACAAAAAAATTACGACGAGTTAAAATGAGAGGTATCAAATTTGTAGGTTGAAAACCGTGATATTTTCCACATTTTCATTAATAACTAAGCAATGGGATAACGAAACTAACTGAAATTTTCAATCGTGTTTTTAATCAGCAACATTACCTTGGCTACAGGTTTGCAATTTATTTTTTAATATCATTAAATAGAGTCCCTGTGGTCACTATTTCTCGTTCCCAGAACTGTTTCCTTCCTATCCAGTTAACTTGAGATCAGATCGTCAGATTCTCCTCCACACGTGAGTTCAAAGAGCAGCTGATGATAAGTTAATGTCTGAGGCTGGCCGCGCCGGCGGTCGTGGTTAGAGCACGTTGCACCCCGATGTGTGCCATTTATTATTTAGAGCGATAACGAGCCGGGACACCCTCTCTATTCGATAGTCCCTCTTAAAACCCCCAAGGGTACTTAGGGCGTCACTTACTATATTGAATAAAACATCAAGATATGTATACTCTTAATTGAAATCCGACCTCTACTTTTAAATCCGTGAGTTTCCTGTTTAAATACCGGAGCTGTCATCGATATTTTTCCAAAAACTGTTCTTTCGAACTTACGTTTGAAATAACATAGCGATTATTCATTAGTGTTGCTTGAAATCAGAACAAGTGATCAACGATTATAAATCAGGTTATTTTGACAATTGCATTCTGTTTTAAAAATTTTCTGCTTACCTCTGTGTTGTGAAACTTGTTACAAACGACATTTTTGTATAGTTGATTATGTCTAGAGTACGTAGATTTGGACAAATTTCTCAGCGTAGTTACTTGTTGGGTTGCGCGAAATAGATTTGTCGATGATAGAAAGTTCTAGAAGGAATAATAGATCCTTACGTGTCATAGAATAGTGTTATCAGGCGTGGACTCAGGAAGGCCGTGGACACAGAGCGAGAGACACCGAATGTCGTAGAGTAACCTCATTTATTACTTTCACCGAGAGAAGTAAACATGCAAAAAATTATCAGAATAAAATGATATTTAATGGTTTACATTTATGTACACATAATATATATATATATATATATATATATATATATATATATATATATATATATATATATATATATATATAGCTCAGTTAAGGTTTCCTTATAGAAATTATAACATATATAGAATGCCAAAAGATGTATCGAAAATAGTCAACCTATGGAGAAAACGCGAGTCTGGTAACATTACAATAACTTGGCTTTTATAAGTTGGTTGTACTGACGGGGTAGCTTCACAGCAATCCGCGGGAATTTCAAAATATGAAAAAAAAAAAAATTTCACGGTCTATTAACTACACGGTCGGGGCCATCGAAGCCAAATTACGTCACAAAATTCCGGTAAATAAAGAGAACATAAATTTTTTCTCGAAACATGGACTGAGATACACTGTGTCATATGTCACAAAAGTCCTCAGTTTTCATTGGCTACCTGCTAATAAACCCGACCGTTTTGGTTTCCGTAAAGGTTTCTGGTGCTCTCTTTATTTGATGATTTCTATGGGTTACCTACGTTTGGAACAAAGGTTTAATTTTCCATATTGATCAGAAAACAATATTAACGGAGACTATCATTGTATTGATGTAGCAACTCCTTCATTCCGATTTATCTTTCAAACGTTTCCTCAGTTCCATTATTGATGTTCTTCATAAGTTATTGTAAATTGTTATATACTTCAATATCATTAGTTCTTATAAGCGTTCCATTATCCATATAGACAATATGCACGATTCTTTATATTTTCCTTCTACGAAATCAGAATAAAATACAAATCGGTAGTATTTTTCCTCCTATGCATCTTTTACAAATACATTTAAATAACAGTTTAAAATTTTCACCACAATACCGATAGTACTCGTATATCTAGTAAAATCACAATTGCCAAGAATTAACATCAAATAGTTTCAAATATTCGATATTTAAGCTGGGCATGTACTTTCCGTAACTATTTTTGGCAGTTTCAAACTAGTCGTTATCTATTGCTAGTACAAATCTTTGACACAAAGTAACGACATTTTGAGCTTTGCACAAATCTGCTAGCAACACAAATGACCAAATGTTCATGGAATGAAAATAAAGAGGAGCTCGAAAATATACTTATAAACGTTATTACTTAAACATGAAAGTGAAATTCATTGGCTGAACCAACAATACGAAAGCAGAAAGTGGTTGTATTTAGGTCAGATTTGGTGGTACAAATTTTAAACCAGAGAAATAATAATTTCAACATTTCGTCGAATAAACATTGTTTACATAAAACAAACTCATTTTATGTGGATGTACTCACATACTTATCTATATGTGTTAGTAACAGCGCTGTGTGTGTTTTGTTGTAACTGATTTATGTACTAATTTATTAAAAATTGTTTTGTTTATACGTACTAATTGAAATAATGTCACATAACGATAAGATATCCGCTGCTAATTCTATAATTGATTACGAATGTTTCTTAGAACTAGCCACACACTTGGCCAAGTGTGTGATATATTATTTAATCTATTGCGCTGTACGTCACGACGTATACAACGTTATATAAAATTAGCAGCGATAAGTCCCTGTCCAGCTGGTCGTTTCGCAAACCTTTAGAAATATCCCGACGGGTATCGATATTTTCATATTTGTATGTTTTCCTTTGAGAACTAATTGAACTTTTTATGGTCATTATCGGCCGGGTCGCTTAGCAGGCTATCGGTGTTTATCAACTTAAAAAGCAAAGCGCTGTTTTTAATTTGTATGAAATCTCGTGTTCCAATTCCATTAAATAAGCATTTTTAGAGAACGGCGTAGTGCGTGTTGAAAGACATTTCTTGAAACACCGAAGGCGAGGGATATTTATGGAAATGTCTCCACCGTGTAGTATTATTATTATTGCTTTCTCCATGCGACTCTTCTAGCTCAGTCAGTTTTACGGAACCTATCTAAAAAACTGCCAATAAATATATGTTCGTGTTTGGCTGGATATGAGATAATAAACGTCTGCTATTGAAAATAAAGAAAGATAAAAATTCATTTCTCGTTTAAATTTAGATCTGATTCTCTGGTATTTGTCTTTATGTTAACGTCACTGTTTTGTATGTGATGTGTTCTTTCATCTTGTAGCTATCAATCACCGTATTTGTTGGACTGTTATTCTAATCCTGGACTAACTCCAACAGTAGCTAATTTAACCAAAGTAAATTTCAAATACACACTAGTAAAACACAATGGAAGACAGATAACGATGAAGAATTACCTGGCATTATAATGAGCAGTTTCTATGTAATAAACATAAAAACAGGGCAGCAAAAATTATCAACCTAATTATCCGCACAGGCATCGTCAAAAATAGACTCACTCACTTGCAAACATTTAAAACTAGTTAGCACATAAATACTCAGAAAAACTGCTAAATGAGAAAATCCGCACAGGCATCGTCAAAAATAGACTCACTCACTTGCAAACATTTAAAACTAATTAAAGAAGAAAATTAATTTTAGGTAATAACGTCAGATACATATTGTTTATAGGTATGTTTTTGATTTGCCCTTTATTTTTATTCCTTGAAAGTTTGTTCATTATAGTGTTGCTAGCAGGTTTGAGCAAAGCTCAAAATGTTAATTTGTGTTGTTAAAGATTTATTCCAGCAACAGTTACCGACTACTTCAAAACTGTCAAAAATAGATGTCTCATTACTTACTTCTTGCAAAAAATACATGCCTAGTTTAACTATCGAATATTTGAAACAATTTTAAGTCAATCCTTACCTTGATAATTGTGATTTTACTAAATATAATAGGTAGTATCAGCAATGTGAAATCTGAAAGATGCATAGGAGGAAAAATACTACCAATTTGTATTTTATTCTGAATTCGTAGAAAGGAAATATAAATATCCGCGCCTATTAAGGATGCGGACAATGGAACGCTTATAAAAACTGATGGTATTGAAGATAAATAGGAATGAAGGAGTTGCTAAATCAATACAACAACAATAATTTCAGTTAATATTGTTTTGACATCAATATGGAAAATAAACTTCTTGTTACAAACGTAGGTAACCTTAACTTAGCAGCTATATATTTCTAGCGACATTGCTATTATTGCCTTCAATATTCTGACAATTGACAAAACAACCTAATTCATAAAATACTTGTTCTGATTCGAGCAGCATAATCGCTATGCCATTTCAAATATGGTAAGCTTGACATAGTGTAGACAAGGTGTTTACTACATACATTGATGTTGGTGAAGGTCTTGATTTATTTACAATTCTCTTATTGAACACAAAAAATGTATTTTGGAAGTAGACGTTGTGTAAAAATTATTTATCTATTTTCATATGAATTTTACAGTTCTATAAATAGTTTCATGAGGACATCTGTTACAACACTAGTGCTGTAATGAAAGGAAAAACTCTGTTAAATAAAACCTCGCTTTTTAGATGATTTATTTATTACTACATGCAAGGTTTATTATAAACATTAATTACACACTTGTACACTCTGTAATTAGAAGTAGATGTGATGGAGCTATTTAAGTTCGAGTTTCCAATCGTTAAATCCGTAGTTGCCCCTATGCTATGCTATCTATTTCTTATTGCCTAAAGAATTCTCAACATAGCCTTCTGCCATAGAAGAAACCCCCATTTTTGGAATGCTTTCAAAAGTATAGAAATTCCGACAGATTGGGAAGTACATTTTCATTGTCTGTAGAATCCAAAAAATCGCCTGTGAGTTGCATTAGGAGGACGAAATTTAGCATGTTTTCGAAAAATGTTTAAACAGTTGGAATATTTCCTTCTGTTATAACAAATTCTCTGATAATTTTTGTTTTGGTGCATGGAATTTTAATGTTTATATAGAGGTCGTTATATTGAATGTGATCCAACATTAGCTTGGTTAATTCTTCTCGACGGGCCCCAAAAATGCCGATTATCATGGCAACCTTCATTAATAAATATGTTCCATCATCTGCAATACTTATATGCTTCTTCCTTTGCAAACATTCTGGACTGTTTGGTCTTGTAACTCTCTAAACATCTTTTCAAAAATGTGGCTAGTTGAAAAAATTTGCTTATATCTTGATTTTTCTTAACTGAAATCATAGTTCTCAATATTGAGTAGCGAGTCCATAGTGTAGATGGTTTCTGGGAGCTCTTTTTATATTTATGGGTTTGTTTGACAAAGTTTTGACAGTAACCATGCGAGAGATAATGTTATAAAACTTAATCCATAAACTTAATAGTAGGTACTGTTTCCGGTCCTTAGAAAATACACCAGCTTCTTGTCGCGTGATTTGATACTTTTTGCCAAATATATATTATTTCGTGTTATTAAATGAAAGTAGATAAAATTTTGTTAAATATTCTTGTTATAAATTCATATTACTACAATTATATTGTAAATAACTATTTTAATATTTAACATCAATAACATATATCTTCTTTACAGACGGCATTAGTGTTTATTGTGGTGACACTGAGGAAATACCGGTAGTGTTTCCTCTGCATTGTTTTTACTCAATTGTACCATTGTGATTGTAGGTGTCATTATTATTATACGTTGGCCGTCTCTTTCATTAACATGCAGTGAAGATGAACGCGCGATAACCACTAAATCGTCTTATTAGTGACCGTGAAGCGTTAGTCCTGGAGCAAAAAGGAGAAAATGTTTCTTAGAATCAATAATTTTAAACGCAGTACATGCTTACAGATATTTAGCAAAATATAATGCTGAGATTTGCTTTAAGAACATATTGCTGCCAAATAATAATATTTGTTACGTTGTAGCATATCAACCAATGATGTACTTGTGTACCTATGTTGGTTCTAAGACTCTTAGGATTCGAACTACTCTTCAGACAATTGTGATCCTTTGAGATGTTCTGTAATAGCTTTTGTAATTGATCGCATCCATTGCCGCTGTTCACTGTCAGCATCTTCAGTGGTGACACCATAAAATCTTCACTATGACGGAAGTCGCAGTCATAGTAGTTTAAATAAAAACGCATTTCAGTCCGCCACGTATCACTGAAATTTTTGTATGTTCTATTAAAAAACTAAACATTTGACCATTTTGAAGCGCATCGTTAGAATAAGAGTAAAGATATGTATACTCACTAAGTAAAATTTTCTACTGATTAATAGTAAACCACTTGATCCCCAACCATCTACATTTACTTTAAATTGAGCTCTCTTCCTACCAGTTATTATGGTCCTATTGTCGGCCTTCGAATTTCGCATGACAATTGTTTGGAAAGCCACCAAAGCTATACAGACAGTATACAAATTTCTAGATATAGATTGAAAAGGCGTGAACAGTTTCAAAGAAGAAGTATTTTTAGCGTATTTTGCCGGCCTCAGCAAGCTTCTTAAACACTATACCGTCACGTTACTCCATGACAAAAATTGAAGCAAAACATTGACTATAATGTGACGACTTTCTTCAAAAAGAAAAAAATATTGGTGGTTGGCCTCAAAAATGTGAAGTATTAACTAAAGAAGATATATTCAAAGTTATGTAGTGCCAGATGAAACTTACCTCATCTCATGATCAAAGTGGCTACCAGTTTTGGTTTGGAACTTTCTTACAATTGCAAAGAAAATATACAAAGTTACTACATCCCACGACTTTTTTTCGTCGTTTTTTATTAAGTATACAAAGGGAAAATGCAATGCTCAATGTATCGAGATCAACAATTTTTGAAAAATGCTTTGCGAAACAGCCGCTTATTTGCATCTTCGATCCTGCACGACACCTAGGCACAGATACAGTTTCAGTTGTTCTTTGGCAACATTCCTTGCTCTGGGGAGGAAATTACAAACAAGCTTGGGAGGTTGGAAATCAACTTTAGTATCTGAAGGATATCAGGAGGAATCGGAACAACAAGACACAAGAAAACTTGTGCAACAAAATTTTTAGCATCCATTCAACTTCATTATCTTCAACCGAGCTTTCAAATCAAACCACTTTGCGGAACAGTCATTTGCAACAACATTTAAGTTCAGATATAAATTTGCAGAATGCTGTAAACTCTTCGTTCACTATTAATTTAATATTCACGAAAACAAAAATTGTTATAACAGAAGGAAATATGGCAGGTTTAACGGTTTAAATATCTTTTGAAAACTTCGTCCTCGTACTGCAACTCACAGGCGATTTTTGTATTCTACAGAAAAGGAAACTACTTCCCAGCTTGTTAGAGTTAATGCTTTTGAAAGCATTTCAAAAATGATTGCAATTAAGCTTGAATTGAAGAATCCTGAAGAATACACTGGACATTTTAGAGGGTCCTCAGCCACCATTCTGGTTGATGGCGGTGCTGATATGCAGATGTTAAAGCATCGAACTTAAACAACTCCATCACACCTGCTTTTGGTAGGTATACAAATTTCTAATTGTAAAAAGTGTATTATTAATGTTTATAACGAACCTTAGGTTTCATAATATTTTTTTATTAATTTTCATTTTCAGCACTAGTGCTGTAATGCCTTTACGAAACTATTTATAGAACTGTATAATTCATATTGCTAAATGATATTAGATATATAACTATTCAGTATCCAATCATCTACATATTTATAATTCCAAAAGCCGCTAGGTAATATTTAGTGTCTCGGTTTTTAATTTTCTGCTGGTAAAGAAGTTGGTTTTTCTCTTCAGTTTGAAAATAAGAAGTTAGTGAGTAAAAAAAAAAATTTTTTCTTTTACTGCATCTAATGAGAAAATCAAACAATGGAAGAAAATGTGTTCCATCGCTATTCAAGTGGCCCTGCTGAGCGTGGAGGAAAACGCACTTTAACGTGAAGGATATGTTTTGAGCCTTTGACGCCCAGGCTATAACACCCAACAAACACACTAACTGCTAGTGTCTATTGAACTAGACTCGATTATTATGCAATCTGTCATTTCGGAAGTAAGCGTTTGTCATTTCCTGATGGTCAATAGTCCAGCTGATTAATCAAATACGTCGTCCACGTATGTTTGGGCTACATGGTCCGAGGAACGTAATGCCGATGCCCCCGCACGTGGACGGAAGAATCACCAATTACACCGCATTGTCACCAGGCGGTAACATCGGCAATAACGCCGGTTCTTCTCCTTACAAGACCATCGCAGACGCATGTAGAATGTCTATTAGCGGTGAGTCATGGCCACGACCGGCATGCAGATTTAGTGTTATTGCATACGTGATTGATTCCAGTTAGACGGCGTGCAAGTAGAGGATTACCGCTAGTGCGGACATAAATTGCAGATAAACGCAATCGGCTTAATCGTTTAATGGATTCCGCGACTGCTTACCTTTGATTTTATGTACGTGCTTGTTCGAACAGGAAATGTAGGCTACCGACATTTAAATGACGTCCAAATGCCAGCTGCCTCTTTCTTTGTCGACGCTTTTCCCACCAGTAACGAAACCGCTTTGAAGTGTTTATAAAGGCAACAAAATGTAACCTGAAAATGTACTCGTAGTTTACACTTCTATGATGTGCGGATGTTGGGATACATTCCATATATATGAGGGCAATGCAGGAAGCGTTGCGTTTTTTGATCTTTTAATACACTTCACTATACTATTATACAATCTAAAGGTAGGTATTCATTCCAGTATTTATTGCTCCTTCACAATTGCTATACCTATATTCACATGTGTTTTAAATATTATTATTAAAGAAACATATTCATCTGAAATAAATTCCAATGTACGTTTCACAATTTCATTAACTTTCTGCATTAGTTGATGAAGAGAAAACAATTGCTCTCCAAATGTGGCTTAACAGATTAAGTGTGGATGAAATATAACTTATGTGTGTTATTGAATAATAACAGCTTCAGTAATTCTAAAGCCTAAATTAGTTGAAACCAAAAATAGAAACACAAATTCTGTATTTATGTTATAAAAGTTCATTCTAGACACATTCTACAATTTTGTAATAAATAAAAATAAGTACCTAATAGGTAAACTGCATAATTGCAATAGATACAAGCATATATTCAAGGATAAATAAATAAAAGATATTACAAAAAGGAATCAAAGATGGAAATATCTTTATCTTAAATAATTTAAATCACTTAGATTAAAAGTTCTCATCTAAACATGAGTATAAAATGTGTTAAATTTATGCCAGATCCAGTGCTGCTAGTTATTGTAACTTTTAGTCATGGGTGTTCAATGAGCCTGCTGCTGAAATTATTTAAGGTACTGTGCACGTTGTATCATTGGCAAATTCCGTAGGCTCTGCTGAAGATGGTAACAATTTATTTGTAATTGAAATTTTAATTTTCTATATATGTATCCGCTACAGTTCTAGAATGCCACCCCCACGTCATTTAATGGTGGTATCGGTCCCTGCGTCGATTAACAGAGTAGCGGAAGAACGTTTAAAGCAGTTGCCTGTATAAGTTTCCAGATAAAGCAAAGAGCTAAGCAATTTCTTTTGGCATATTCCATATTTTGTTGACGCCAACCACTTAATTAACACATTTTTCCCTGATATACTTCACAAAAAATATGTGACTTGTAGTAGCTCCCGGACGTAAAGCACAGTATTTGCGGTATACCTTAATTTCGTCTGGACTTGAAATCACAAAACATCTCAGAGTATGAGTTTTGAAATCGGGAATTCTTATAATAACTGAATCATTGTCTTCTCAATCATCGATCGTTAACTTATCTCTTCTTAAAGCTTCACTCAACAATTATTAAAGTAACCTGAAAAATTGTCCAAAATTAGTTAAATCGATCGATTTATATTAATTTCAATTAGGTTTTCTAGCAGAAATCTATTACCAGGTGTTTCTTGTAAAAATATCTCAATTTCTTCGTTAGAATTCTGAACTTTTCTGCACTGTATCCAACTGATTTGCTTTTTAAATATGGTAGTAAATTTGGAAATTTTCTAATTTTTACATTTTCTTTGGCATTCAATATAATTTTTATTAATTTTATGTTCGAAATATGCTAGTGAAACCGCTTCAGACACTTTTTGATTTTCTTCGAAAGTACACCCCCCTTTGAATTCGTTATAGGCAATCTCGTACTGTCTCGAGGATTTTTTGGGGATTAATTGTGAAACAGCACTTTGTGCCGCTTCCAATACTTCCCCTGGCAAATGCTCATCTTTACTTTCCGAGCTCATTTTGATTCGTAGAATATGAATTATAATATATAATTCTGATATTACTTTTTCAAACAATTAATTTTTATTGTTTATTAGGTTACTATCGTCATAATACTCACCGCGCCTAAACCGTCTTGATTCAAACACGGTTCAAACAATTTCAAATGTAAATTAAATTGTTGTACATAACAAAATTGTCTTATTTTATTGCAGTTTTCGAAGAAATATTATTTGTATCTCGAACATGAATTGCTTTTGGGTTCAAGAATGGACATTTTGCTTCGCTTAGCTCGGCTTCCATTCTTGAAGGCAAAAATATCATTTCGCGTTATACAAAAATAACTTCATAAATAATTTGTAGATTATTCATTAAAATATTATTACTACAACTGAAAACACATGACTTTTATTCAAATACCTATCAGCAGAATTCGTTAAACGTTAAACCTGTCATGATTCGACAGTACCGGATCCCTTTCAATCGCCCGTGAAATTATCCTGAAATCGAGGATTAAGCGCCGCCCGGCTCGGTCTTATTTTATTTTCCGAGTTTCAGTCGATTACAACTTATACGTCTTGAATAACATCATTCATCCTTCACATTAGCCGTGCGACCGCATCTAAAAGAATGTCACTCAACAATGACATTTAAGTATAAGGTAACATCGAGCATTTTAACGATGGCTCCGATAAGCCAGATCCGCGCACGGATAAGCCAGTTTGCTGTTAACGAGGCCCGTGGATAGCCGCCAGGTGCAATTTGAACCGCGCATTTCCACACGAATAAACATACCAACCCAACTGCCGTTCCGATCGGGTATTTACATATATCCGTCCGCCATGGAAGATTATTCACTGCTTCGGAAAAAATCAGGTTTACAAAATGCCCCGTCGAATCGATGGAATATCGCCGTGCATCCCTGATTGGCCACGGTCTTAATTAATGTGGAAAAACCATCTCGTGAGCTAAATTCATCCTTAGGGTATCTATATACAGATAATAATATATTATATACCAACCAAGGGATCATTTATTCCTGCGAGAAGGGATTAAATCACTTTAGTCTCATGGTATACACGAGTGATTCACAATTTATCAAAATAAAATTGAGACTAAAATGTTTGTAAAATCCTTATAGTTTCGCGAAGAAGATTATTGAAGTGGTAGTATTTTCAACCTTTACATGGCTGGGCTACTGTAGTCCCTAGCGTCATAGGAATGGAGGTGATTCCGATTGTAGAATTAACTTTTCTGCGATAGTGTTTACATTAGTTTTTCAAGTATCAAAAATGGTTGGAGTTGATGGATATCGTTTTAACTTATAGTGAAGTAAGACAAAATGCTTTAGCCGCTTCTCGTCTGTACGCAGAATGATTTCCCGGTATACATGTGCCAAGTGCAGCTAGTTTTACCGTGGTAGTGCGACGTGGGCGTGAAAAAGACATTTGCAACCGAATTTTGGAAGAAATGGAGGTCTAGGGCGTCTATGGCGTATTACAGCAGCTGAAGAACGCATTGTAAAGATTGTTGAAGAGAATCCCTGAATAAGTACCAAGCAAATAGCTCAACAAGTACAAGGAATGTCCCAATTAACAGTATGACGTATCATACACGAGGCTCAATTATATCCGTATCATGTGTCCAAGCATTAATACCAAAGTATTATCTCTTATAAATTGCAATAAAATGCTCAAAATCCCAGATTCAGTTGCCGACGTGCTAATTATAGATGAAGTCATTTTTATACGAAATGGGATGGGAACATTTATAACACTCATGTGTGGAATTTTGAAAATCCGCACGCGCTTCAACGGGATAATTTCCAACAACGGTTTTTTTTAATACTTGTGCAGAGATTGTCTATGGTCGCTTGATTAGGCTATTCATAGTACCAAATTGAAAATGATCTGCTTATACTTCTGGAAGATGTGCTATTAGCTGTCCGACTCCGAATGTGATTCTTGCAAAATGAGGGGGAGCACCGTCCCCCTCATTTTCGGGGGTACTTTAATGAAGTTTAAGGGGTACGATGGATTAGACCAGGGGGACCGGGTACCCTGCTCCCCTCGATCTCCTGACTTAAATTTTTTGGAGTTATTTTTGGCGGGATATTAAAAAAATGAAGTGGACACTAGTGATGATGCACGCGATGGAAAAGAACCAAATAAGAGGGATATATCCTTAGTTCATAATTTTTTCTTATTAAAAATCAGTAAATTTTGAATTCATTAAGAACTGCAATGTAGATGGATGACAGAATGCATTTTTTTGCAATAAATTGATAAACTGTAAGTCATATCAGTTTCCAAATATAAACACATTAGATTTATTTTGCAGACTTCTTGTAAAATTGTAATTTATTTTTCTGAAATTATTTTTGATATGATATTGTTTTGTAACATTAAAGTTATAAAGAAAATCCTTAGTATTATTTTTTTCTCGTAGGTCCTATTTAATTCTTGGTGTAATATATTGCATATTTTTTGTAGTTCTAATATTTACTATTTTGGAACAAATTTCTTTCCATGAATCCAGACTCTACTGTTTGCCCTTCAACTGCATGTCATAATTTTAGAGTCACTTTCGAGAATGGTAGCATCTTAATAAGCAAAGAAGTCATATTTTGCTTAAAAATTCTTTCAAATTACTTCCAATAGCATAAGTTACAGAGTGGAACAAATAAGAAATTATCCATAACTATACTTTTGGTTCTTTTTAATTAAGTAATTTTCATCCAAGTTTAATGGTTTTATAGCATGACCAAGAATTGAAAAAAAGAGGTGAATTTATCAAAATTTAGTTATTTAACGTCAACTACTGTTGGCATCTTGTCTTGTTTTTTCTTGATCTTGTCTTGGTCTCGTCAGGCAAGACAAGACAAGATTTAATAACAAAGTCTTGTGAGACAAGACAAGATATACTATGGCAAGAAGTCTTACAGTGGTATTCATAGTCTGTCTCCGGTCGGTGAGAGGTCTCCGTCCCGAAATTATGCGAATTTTATAATGAAATTCAAATAATTTCGGACGGACAATGAATACAGTGTACTGTAACAGCGATATCCTATATTACTACAAATATGAAAACGAGTAATATTTAAGTGAATATTACCTGAAAAAATAAATACTGCATTAGTATTGTAGGTATATATTTTAATTAAAGAGCATATAAAAAATCTAAATTTATTTAGTTTGTAACCAGTTCTGCTGAACTAGAATTAATTGTAATTTACTGCCATTTAACTGAAAGAGCTCTGATTCTGTTGCACCTATTTCGTCCATTACTTATTACCTATTATGTAAAACTATACTTTATAACGTCTACCAATGGTCGACGATCGACCACATCGATAGTTACGTGTGACCTCCGAGCGGGACCATAGCCGACCGAGAGTAACCACCAGTTTTACTAAATTCGTATTAAAGTTCCATTTGTATGCAAGAGTATCGCAAGAATCATGCAAAATTGCGAGACAAATTTTGCAAGATTTTTTATCGTATCCAGCACTAACATCAACCCATTTAACTTCTGAACTGTCAATAATCCCACATAAGTTTATATGGGAAGCCAGCAACAATTTTGATGGTCTATCTTTCTCTGAACTTTTTGACACCCTGTATGCCAAGTAAGGATTAGTGCCTTGAAATGATTCAACGACGCTGCTGTTAATAACGAGCTGTGTTCCGCATTGTGTATGGGGGTCGAACCGAAATTTATTACAAATGAGGAAGGAGCATCGGTAATTCAAACGACCCGGACGCCGGAAGAACGCGTCGCGGCGCGCGCGCACCCCGGCGGCGTCGCTTATTGGCACTCTTCGGTGCAGAAGTGATCCGCATGGCGCACTCCGATTAGCAATTGCTATGGAAACAAGCTGATAATTCGATCAGGGGGCGACAAACCTGGCGCACCACTCCGATTTTTAAAATCATCCCCCGTTGTGCATTTTAAAATAACGCAGAGCGCCATTTGCGTCTGCAAACATCACGGTCGCCGGCTCATCAGATTGAAATGTTCTGCACGGATGCGTCGCTCCGCTGATAACTGACAGCTTTATTAATTTCCCATCTATAAACCTCCCCTTTTCATGCCGTGTCTGCCTCTTGTTTGCTACAGAAATAATCAAATGCATCGTGTTTCTTTCCCGATACGCCTTGACAGCCCGTTTCAATATCGACTTCACGAGCCTCCTTCCATATATTATGTAAGAAATATAGATGCCTTTCTCCATATACACAGAGTGGACGTTTGGAATGAATAATACTAAAGTCCTAGATAAATCTAATAATCTAATAGTGGTTATAACTGTTGGGTTATAAAAATGTCTAAAACGAACAGTATTTCTACAAATATTCTTAAAAAAAAAACAACAATAAAGGCACAACTAAGATCAAGTAAACAGAAAATCGTTAAAACTTCAACGCACGACAACATTGTAGTCTATGGCCTGCTACTGTTGTTAACTTAACAGTATTATTAGTCATAGTAGTATTGTGACTAGTGCGTTTCTTTTTTCTGTACATAGTTCTTGCTTGATTCGTATGAGTGTACAGGGTCATTACGCGTAAACGTTAAATTCGACTGAAAATTTGTTATTTTAAGAGATATCGACTAATTCTTAACAAGGATTTTAATTTTCTTATTCAAAAAACAATCGAGCATCGCACCACTGAGGTATTATCAACTTGTTTTTTGTCTTATGAGACAGAGCCTGTATATGATTATATTTTTAGATTCGCCACTTTTTGCTGATTGCATTGATACAAGCATGTAATGGGTAATCTTTTACTGTTCGAGTGATATTTATTATAAAAATTGTTAAAACTCATTTCCTTGCTTGGGCGTTGGTTTATGTAATATAAGGCTGACAAGTCATATATAAATGATATTTATGCCTAACACAGAAAAAGAAAATACTCTTCAGATGCTTTGTATGCCTAAAAATTAAATGTTTTAGATATTCGACATTTTTTTTTATTTAAGAGCTGCAATAAAAAATTGTCCCTGGTTATTTTTATAGTACCCAAACTAAAACTAATTTAAGTATTAAATACGTATTACAAAAGGTTAAGACACTTCTATTTAGCTCCAAGTTATTATTTATTGTAAATACAGTTAATGCAAATTAATTTTTTTAACTTCATTTCGCAATACAATCACCCAATGTGACACATAGGTAAGATCTGGCCTATTGTCGGGATTGCTTCTTATGGCTCATTCAATAAGTTGTTTCACACAGTATCGAAAGCAGTTCTAATAAAAAAAATATATTCGTATATTTCAGTCTCATATTGTTGCAGTGGATACATTCGCAGCTAGCCGTTTTATAAGTAACCATGTAGGATTTTGGTTAATGAACTGCTTTTTTTAAGTTATTCAATTAACTCTATGCTAAAAAGAAGACCCGTTTTCAGATGACATGGTACTTATTATAATTTCTCGTTAAGTGCGAATCTTTAACCCAAATACATGTCAAATTATTTTAATCATTTATTTAGTTTGCTTATCCAAAATAATTTTGTTATTAAATTATTTAATAATGTGTAATTACATATGATGAATAGAAGAATAACATATAATTTAAAAAAATGCTTTCTCATTTATGCACAAAACATTTAACATATGATAATTGGTCATCAGAGCCATCAAAAATAAAATCACAACGATAACATAATGAAGCAAATTATTTTAGAATAATTGTGAATGAGTATGTCTGACGTATGTTTAAGAAACTACTAGTGACTTAAAAAAATATATTGTTTATAATAACAACATCATTAACTGATAAAACTATTTATACGCGTTACTCTTTATATGGATTATGAATCGTGGAATCACCCTAAAGGAATGTAGGAAACAAAGTCGGCTATACTTATTTGGCATGAATCAAATGAATGACAATATAGAGCATACCACTGAAATTTTAGGATGATGTGCCTTTCGTATAAACTTATCTAGCTCTTTTATTAATATAGGATAATCTAAATTCTTACAACTAACCTTCAAATAAATCTCTTTGTTTCAGATATGGAATGGATCTCAATGGTGCACGACGGAAAAATGCAACGCGTGAAACTACTAGTACCCTCAAAGCCTGGCTTAACGAGCATAAGAAAAACCCCTATCCAACCAAAGGCGAAAAAATTATGTTAGCTATTATAACTAAAATGACTCTTACTCAAGTATCAACCTGGTTTGCTAATGCACGAAGGCGACTTAAAAAAGAAAACAAAATGACGTGGGAACCGAGAAATAGAGTAGAAGATGACGACAATAATAACGATGACGACGATCATGATCATAAGAGCACCGACGGCAAAGATTTAATAGGTACATATTATTTCTTTATTATAATTCTTTGTATGCTTATGCCTCACTTTTTTACAGATTCCAAAGATTCCGGTACCGCTTCAAGTGAAGACGGTGACCGCCCACCGCATCCCCGTCTAGTAACCGATACAGCTAGTGAATGGAGTGAATCCAGGCCTGACAGTGGACCTGATAGTCCGGAGATATATGAAAGACCACCACACCCTGCCTTTTTGCCACCAAGATCTTCAGGTTCTCCACCACAGCTCTCAGCTTCAGTTACTTCCAAGCCAAGGATTTGGTCTTTGGCTGATATGGCCAGTAAAGAGAGTGATGGTCCACCACAATCTGCAGCATCTACTTTGTATTCTACAGCGGCAAGTAGGCTAGTACCCTCCTTAGGGACCCGTCTACCGCCTCCTGGTTTACACACGGCACCTTACGCCAGGCCACATGATTTCTACCGAAGCTTGTACGGTCCAGCAGCAGCTCAACATCTAGCTGCTGCTAGTGGCGGTTCACCTGATGCTTCGTTGTTGGAAACGTATCAGAGAACATTGGGGGCAAATTTGATGGCGGCACAAAATTCGGCCAGTGCTAGTCACTCGGTACCATCCTCCATTAGTTCAGTGTTTACCAAAGCAGGTCTAGCGGCCGCCACATCTAGTTCAAGTAGCACCGTGGCTCTGCCGTTAGGTCTTACGACCAATTCTTCCAGAATGTCGCCGTCCTCTACGTCCTCGTTGTCTTCTGGTTCAGAGACGCCCATAAAACCCGTGGCTTTGAATAAGGCTTGACCTTCCTCGACGCTGGCCGGTTTATGGCCTTGATCTACCTCGTCAGGTGTACACGACCAATGTGGACAATAACGGACGCCTATATCCGTAGTGTGCTGTACAGTAAATGTGATATATACCTTTTGGTTCCTTAGTGGTGGCGCTAGGACGTTCGCCTTAGTTCTCGATTCTGTAAATATTTCAGACTGCGCTTGCGCAGCAGTATAAATCTTGTATCTATGTATGTATTTAGTTTAGAACTGTAAGTAAATATTTGTTATTATAATGTGTAATATTAAGAATAATATACATGAAGAATATACATACGTGGAAGTTTAGCATTCATTGTATTATAAAAAATTCACCACACACGAATATTTTTTTCAGCAGACATATCATGCAGTACGAAATTTATATAGGGTGTTTCACAATATGGCGCCAAAGTGACAGGGGAAATAAGATTTTATGCAAATTGTTTATATAAACATATTCACAAAAATACCTAATATAAATGAGTGGCGGAGGTATTTAAATTATCGAGTTTAGTAGTCGTCATGGAGGAATAGTTTTTTTTATTCTGAGTAGCAGAGGAATAAAAGGATAACTGACGATTTTTGTATCTGTAAAAGTTGTCGGTATTTTTTATAAAATAATACATTTTTCTGAAAAATATATTGAAACATAATATTCGATGTCGGTAAGTTTGTTGCACTATTTATGAGAAAATTAACAATATACTTTGATTATATAGATTTTTAGTCATCAATAATACAGTAATGGATGGATTCTATCATATTTTTCAGGACCTCACAAATTCCTTCAGGGTCTCAAAAGGCAATTAAAGAAATCCATGGTACTTTTTAGAAATCATTGATATTCATAGAAATATTGTTAATTATATGAAACGGTGTAGATTATTGATAGCAAACAAGAAAAGAAACAAGAATACCTTCTTTATGTCTCTTGAACTGCTGTTTCAGAAAAAAATATTTATTTTACCTAAAATTTCTCGGGACAAATTTTTATACAAAAACAGTTACAATTATCCCATGTTTTTCCGTTACTATATATGAAGAAAAAAAATATTTTTTCCGCGAGATTGCTACCGCGTTTAATGTAACTGATTAGTTACTTTGAAGTTATCGAAAAATATATTTTTATTGTTCACCAAGCGTTTTCGGGCCGTTTGGCACCATATATGAGAAACGCCCTGTATATTATTATATATGCATTTCCAATTTACCCTATCGTGTGTTGACGCTGCAATAAAGTAAATCATTCATTATTTATGGCTGCGTTTTATTTCGAAGCATCCTCCAGTCCCGTCCAAAAGATTTTGCACCGCCGACTACGTTTATAGTACAGACTGGGTCACCGGTGCGGTCGCTGTCGTCAAGAATGCGCTGCTGACAATAGGTATGTATGTCTATAGTAAAAATCAGCGATTGGACCACCACCAGAGGACAACAATTTGGAATAGCAGAACAATGAATCTTTGATTCTGGCGAAGTCAGACTTAGAGACGACAGTCGGGGGGTCCGGATTATTATGCTTAAGTGGTGAGTTGTCAACGTGATTTATATTTGTGCTTAAGTAATTTCGACTAATCAGTCATGTTGTATGTGGCTTAACGGGTGGATGAATTAAAATAATGTTAATGTATTTTCTAGTTATATTCGTTGTAACAAGATGTCAATATCTTTCAAAATATTTAACATTATTTTCATAATTTATAAGATAATATATGCATAGAGTAATATACCGGGTGTCCCTGAATAGGAAAGACGACTCTTGTTAGGAGACAAAAAAATGTTGATGCTGAATAATTGTCTGGGATTCAGCTGTTTCTTTAAGGAACAAAATCTGCCATAATTTCAAATCCATAAAATCCAGTAAGCCTTGAAAATTTGGAAAAAAACTGATTTTTTCACCAGTAAAGTACTGTTTTGTATGAGATACGACAAAATGTTATTAAGAGTATATTGTGCAATTTCAATGTGTAAAGCCTGCTTTGATTTTTGCTCGATTTTCAGATTTTTTTACTAGTAAAGTGCCGTAAATATTATTCAGAAAAGTTTCTCACAATGAAGAATTTAGGACGTGCAAAATTTAGCATAAAATTAAAGTAGGCATAGGAAATTGAAATTTTGCTCATATACTAAGTTTTTCATTCTGAGAAACATTTCTTAATACAATTTTGCCATATCCTTCGTATAGACACGGCATTTTACTAGCGAAAAAATATGACAATCGAGCAAAAAAGGTAGACTTAGGACATTGAAATGTTGCACATATACTCAGTTTTTCATTTTGAGAAACATTTTTTAATAACATTTTGTCTTATCTCATGCAGAAACAGCACTTACTTTGTGAAAACATCCCATACCCAAAGCATGCTGGATTTTATTGCTTTGAAAATTATGGCAGATTTTGTTTCTTAAAGAAACAGCTGAATTCTAGGGCATTTTACAGCATTCAACATTTTTGTCTCCTAGCAAGAGTCATCTCACATATCCGGGGACAGCCTATATCTTACTCTATGCATATATTTTGCTATAAATTATGAAAATAATGTTAAATATTTTGGTAGATATAGTTCCGTAATAAGAACTACTTTTATAGTTGCACATTTTAAGGTTCATAACTGGAAAACAGTACGTTCAAGAGGTCATGTTTATTAGACTTTTTAGTTGTATTTGTTATTTACTATCACCATCCAAAGTTTGTAACATATTTTACGTATCACCTTGTATACCTACTGTAATAGTGAATTTGCGAATGTCGCCATCAATTAAGGTAAGATTTTATATTTTTTTGCATCTATCCCTGTCAAAAAATCACGGGCCGTCTCTGAATGCAGGGTTTAGGGTTACCATCTAAAGGTGCGTACAAACCAAGTTCCAGAGCTGTTAGCTAACACCTGACGAACTGACCGCACCTTGAAGGTGCGTACAAACCAAAGATATTGTTCGCGAGCTATTTGCGTACAGCTCGTGAGCAGTTCACGAGCTCAACATCCAGACTAGGTATAGTTCTAATACACTATAAATGTTCCGGTATGAAGTTAGGGTTCGCCAGGAGTTCGAAGCAGGTTTTTCGGTATTAACGACATAAGAATAAAATGTCGAGTGATGATGAATATATTTTAATTGCCTGTGCCATTCTTCATTCTTAATGCCTTGGCACGGGCTCTTCTATATGGGGCTAAAACCACAGCTATTTTGCGTTCTACTTCATCTGGCGATATGTTTAACACCGCACTAATTTTTTGTATAGAGTTTTTTAATATTCCCTTTTTTATAATTCGGATTTCTTGGATTCCATAGATTTAGATGGCACTGATATTGTTCGACTAAATTCACAATTTGATCTGGATTCCACTCCATTTTACTTCAATATACCTACTTGCTCGGTAAAACGTCCACACTGCAAGTGCTATTCAACACGTGCTCGCTAACGATTTATTTGATCTTACTGCTCATGTACCGAACTTCAGCCGAACTCGCAAAGCTAACACGAGCTGTTCGTGATCTTTGGTACACATTCAGTTCGTCAGGTGTTAGCTAACAGCTCTCGAACTTGGTTTGTACGCACCTTAACCGATTTTCCGTTAACAAGTCGGGTGCCGGTCAGCCTCCAAAAAAGACCGGTTTTCTTATCATTCTTGACAGAACGTTAACGAATTTGGAAAAGTACTGGAAGCAATAATGAAATCTCCCAAAAAATACATCACGGATCTGATTGGTAGCGGTAATTATCACTGTTAAGTTAATCATTTATATATTATACTACGAAATAGCAGTTTGGTGGCAAAATTTCAGTGGGGTTTTCCGGGGATTCACAATGCACTGAGTTGTATACGTGTGAGACCAGCGTGATGTTGCGTGCTGATTTCTTGGTTTACTTGATTTATACATTGTTGTGGTTGTGCTTTGATGAGTTTTTATTTCAGTAATTCAATGTAAATTACTATATTAAATATAAGTGATCATATCAAGCAAGTATGGCGGATAAGGAAGTGCAGGTTGACATCAATATTTTTAGAAATGTTCCTTCTTCTTTGAAAAGCAACTGTTATTCTTCATTTGATTGCAATGAAATATGTATACGTAAAGAATGAAGTAGATGAAGATAATGTCCATTTTCTTTATTCTTAATTTTAAATTCTTTGAAACGTTCACTGAAATTCTATAAAAGCAGACATACCCTATAATCTTTTTAAGGTGAATTAATTGTCATCTGTTGGCAATATACATACTAACTCCTCCAAAATTGTATTATAGTACGAGATTCGACTGCCAGATTGTTATTTTAATAGGTCATTTATTCATATAGAATATATTTCTGTCGGGTTGCCTATCAATATGGAAGGAAGTATTTTGAATCATTTTTTTTATAAATAGAATCTGGCAAACGTCACTCAAAATGTCAAAATTGATAAAAAATTAATTTTGTATTCGACAATATGGTAACCTCTACTACTAACTTTATTGTCACCACTTGAATACACAGCGGCTGTACTTCAAACAAATTCACATCTGTCAATCTTTACTTTGACGTTTCTGACTGGCTTCTGAACATAAACTAAACTGTGGCGGTGAAACCGATCCGCTTATATATGTTTTTAATGTTCTATAAGTTTCCGCGGTCGCGGGAACGTGTCGCAAATCAAATCGAATATGGCCTGATATATTATAGAAAACGTCAAAATAAAGGTATGGCAATAATTATAAATTCTAACGCAAATTGGAACATAATTTACAAGATAAAAAAGGTGGGTGAGCTTGCTTAACAATACAGGGTGTTAATTTAGTATTTGCACAAACTTTAAGGGGTTAATCTATGATTGATTTTAAGACAAAAAGTTCATATAAACATGGATCCGCACCGGCTTTGTTTTCCGGATACAGAGTGTTAAAGTTTGGAAAAAAATCAAATTTTTGGATGTATTTTCTGAGTAGTAAGAGTTACTTAGTTGAAACTTGGCACACGTTAATAGATATTTAGAGACTACATTTTGCGGATATTAAATTATTTTAATTATGTTGTGTTATTTCACAACCGAATTGATTCAGCATACATGTTGAATATGTTTGACAGATGAGTTCCTAGACTTGGATCACGGGATTACTGTATATGTTTTGTCATAATGTAAGAACCAATTTATGTATGAAATCTCCAGTATCTGTTATGTCTATAAATTTTAATCCGGCTTATGTAATTTACATACCTGTAAGTTCTTTTAAAAAATTATTATTGATAGGATCTCAATTTTTTCGTGATATTTAAGTTAATTAGTACTTGATTTGTAGTTATATTATTTATTATGATCTAAATTTCTAAACAAGCTGTTAGTATTACTTACTCTTATCACACTATTGTATGTAGCTTATTAAGTTACTACTTGTTCTGTTAGAAATACTCTCACACTTTTTTTGTCCTGTAAATGGATTATTTCTGTTGGGCAATAAATGCATTATTATTATTAAAAGTGCATTTTAATTTAAAAAACAGATGGACGTAATAATCACGCGATCGGATCTTGGACTATTACATTTTTGGTTCTTTAATTGTTTACATTTTTGGTTTCCAAATTACACACATATCAAATTTCCTGCATTCCAGATACCTTAAACAGCAATTACACTGAAGAAGAATAAATAATTAACGTATAACTCGTAAAATTTGTCAATAAGTGCCAACACCGGGCCTGTGTAAGGTTTAATAATTATTTTAGAGAGGCTCCGTTAAAAGTGTTCAAGTTAATGGATGCCTAATAGAAATTAGTTATAAAACACACCCGTAACACATGCAGTGCCCTGCAGTATTACGAACAATGTTTTATACTATTTTGGAATTCGGTTACCGTCTTTGGAGATGAAAATTCGAATACAAATGATTCCAATACAATTCTATTTGAATCATATCACAATCCCCTTAAATTAATACCATATCTGCCAATTCTTGATTCGATTAAGGCATTTTGAAATAAAACAACGTTAATCAAATCTACAGTCGACGAAATCAAGCAAGACAAGGTTATGCTCATGATTTATATAAAGCACATTGAACTCTGATTTAGTTATTGTTTATTAAGTAATTCTGGACTAATTTTAGGACTCATTAATGAAAATAGTTTATTTTGACAACTACTGCTACTACTAAGCATTCGAAGAAATGCATTTGTTTCAGGAAAATCCTGAAATGCGTTTACCAGAGAGCCACTCCAGATTCTTAAAGCCAAAATACGACGATTTACACTAATTTCGGTAATCGGTAATTAACATCAATTGCATCAAGAATGATCTTTTACCAATATATTACCAATATATTACCATATACCAAATTTTAATCGTTCAATGCTTTTCCGTTTTATAATCTGTTATTGATATTTTTTCGAAAACTTTGGCGCCTTCTAATGCAATTTTTGTATACAGGTAAATTAGCATAAACCGTCGTATTTTGACCTTATGAATCTAGGGTGGTTCGCTGGTAGTACATTTCAGAAACACTCTGTATAACATGGAAATATATCTGAAGACTTAACGTTGGTAGACCCTAACCACCATTCAGTGCAGGAATGAGGGAAACCTGGAAAACCTCATTCAGTAGGGGGATGGTCAAACGTCAACCGCTATCAATTTTTCACATTGATCCAAGCCAACGTACTTCCATCCTACCATACCCACAGAGTGGGTGCCAATTCCCTCCACAAATATAGCTGATATAAGTAAAGCTTAATCTATTTTGGAAATATTCTGACTGAATTTCATAGAATAAAATCACTTAATAATTATTTGCAAACCCAGCTGTTTCCAATTTGTTATTTAAATTTATAGTAAGCTTACCACATATTCTAAATATTCAAAGAACAGATGGTATGTATAATAAATAAAAATAAATCATACAGGGTGATTTAGAACTTATCAAAAAAAATGTTTTGAATGTATAAGGGACTCAAAAATAAAATCAAAAAGAGCAGTTCAAATATGATTTAAAAATACACTTCCGCATGGCACTCGAAACTGGTCCACTGTAAAACTTGATAAGACGTATAATCGGCGACTGGACAAAGACGAACATCGTAACTTAAAAAGTTTAATTTTTCAGGAGAGGGTTTTAAAGTGTGCATAAATTGTAATTCTCATATGTTTTTATTTTTTTTAATAAATAGTAACATATAACTGGATAATATACCTCTGTAACTGTACATAATAAACAATTTTATGAAAAAATCCTTTTTCAATAAAATTTTACTATTTAATGAGATACGATGAAACAATTCCAACAAAAGTTTGAACACTTTATTTGTATCTGTAGATACGTTGTAATTTTTGTAAAGACCTCTCAGCTTATTATTGTAGTATCTATGTGTAAAAAAGAAGTAAACAGTTTTGGGTATATTTTATATTAGATTTGATAATAAAAAAAATAAAATAAGTACATGAAATAATACAGTTAAAATCTCACTTTCCATCGTCTAGTTTTAAGATTCTATCCTTTCGTTTTTTTCTGTTTTCAATTTTTTACTGCTTTTGAACTTGTTGCTTTTGATTCGTTTAGATTTATTTCATTTTCTTCTTTTTCATCTTCATGGTTACATTAATATTTCTTACCTTTAGCTAATTCCAATATAAGTTTTGTCCTTCTAGACATTGTCAAATGTTTGTACAAAAAATGTTACATAAACAACAAAATACTTATTTTTACACAGGCACAACAAATGAAATGTATTACTATCTGAAGAAGCGCCATACAAGTTGTAACACTGACAGCATAAAATATCATCGTATCTGGCATACATCTGATGAAATATCATCGTATCTCACTATAACCAAGCTTAACTAACATCGTATCTTTACATACGATAATTTAATAAGCAAAATGCCGAATTTATTTATGAGCTAAAGGTAACCAATTTCTAGTTACGATATTAGTATTCTAAAATTAGAGCAAAATGGAACAATAATTAAACCACAAGTAAAGATAAAATAAAATTTAATTTTTAATTTATGGAGCTGTTTATCGTAACTAGAGACAGAATGTTATTAGGGTTAAAAATGGAATAAATTGAGATACGTTATTAAAATATTCGAAAAAATTTACTATTTATGGTCAAGATTCATTTATGACAACATATTTTATGGGAAGAGTAAATTTTTCCCTATAAGAAAACGATTCTATCTTAATTTCGATAAATATCGAGATACGATGTTCTTCTTTTCCCACGCCGATATATTGCCAAGGAAAGAAATAAATTACATTTTACAACACCTATTTTTATTTTTTTACTGTTTTAGAAAGGTATTTTAAGCTGATATAAATCAAATCTCCTACAATTCCTATCAATGAAGTCATATGTATGTTCTCTGATACCAAACATCTAGGTATGCTAATGAACAATTCCACAGACAAAGCTCTAATCAATAATTATCTAAAGAAAATAATTTAATTTACTGACCTGTCAATGAAACACTCTATAAATATCTAACTTCACTTTTTGGCAGTGGGAACATGACAAATTCAACCACAATAAATGAGATCTGACCTATTTCTGCATTTTTAGGATTGCTTCTTCAGGTGGTCCTTTAAGTTGAATCAAATATCTAACTATAAAAATTATTATAAAAATTAAAATTATTTGAAGTTAAATATCGACAATGACAAAAAGTGACATCCTGTCAATGAATTAAATATGACAATACCTACTTGAAAAATGTTCACCTTTTAGGTTGGGGCTTTTGTCCACTGAGTAGTTAGTTTCACACAATATTAATAATACCTAAAAATATATAAAAACTTTTACACGGCAAATGCAGCTGCTTTTGCCGCTATTGTTGTTAATTATTAATAGAATTAATTTGTGATTTTAAGTAGTAAAATAGTTCGACATACCTGATGTCACAACAAAATTTTGGGTCCGTCTTACCCAGTTTCTACAAACTAACACAAATGTTTCTGCTTCTTGTCCGTTTTGAACTTGTAAGTTATTAGCAGCAGCTATAATACACTTGCGTAATTCATCAATAGTGTCCACTTCGGTGCAATACACTTTATTTTTTAAATATCCCCACAAAAATAAGTCCAACTGATTTAAAGTCAGGAGATCGTGGCGGTACCGGTCCTCCTCGTCCAATCCCTTGGTATTAATGCTTGGACACGCTGTACATGGTACGGATATAATTGAGCCTCATGTATATTGAGCCACACTACTGAAATACGCCGTGGACGCCCTGGACCTCCATCTCTTCCACGATTCGGTTGCAAATATCCCGTGTCACGCCAGCGTTTGCATACACTTGCAGTCACTACACACCGTTGAAAAAGTAGTTGCATTTGACACATATCTACCGGGTAATCGTTCTGCTAAACCATTTCCGTTTTACCATAAATTAAAACGATACCCATCATATGGGTATGCCATGTTTGATATTTGAAAAACTAATGTAAATACTTGCATCACAAACAAGTTAATACGATAAGTAATCGGATATTTGAAATCGCCTGGTTCTAACCAGTAGCCCAGCTATGTAGAGGTTGGAACTATTAGAACTTCGATAATTTTTTTCTCGGAAACTATAAGGACTTTGCAAAAATTTTTTTTACGGCTCCACTTTTCATGATGCATCTATTCCCGAATTTTTTGAGATACGTTCTGAATCACCCTGCATACTAGATAAAAAAAGATAATTTGAAAATTATTTATTTTCTGAATGAAACGGAAAAAACTTTTTTTTAAAACACAATTTGCAGTAAGTCTGGCATCAAAATGGTGACTCAGAGTTCAAGTTTCATACGGTGCCTTGATCAAATGTGTATATGTTTTGCATTTTCTTTAAATTAAAGTTTTTTTATTTAAAGTAAAATAAATGCTTATAATAATTATTTGTATTTCGCGGTCAATTGGCTAACGCTATCAGTCAAGTGGCGCCATCGCACTCGTCAAAAGTCAGATATCTGAGTCACATTGTTTATTCACACTCAGTCATTTTTTACCTTAACTTAGTTAACTTATATGAGTTACTAATTCAAGAATCATCATTTTCTTTTAAAACCATAATACCATGCATCATCAATGTTAAATTATTTATGATAATTATGGTATGAACGTCTCATTTTAAATGATCTGAGGAGTCAGTCATCTCCTCAAATATGTTAAGCATGCCTAGATGTTTGATATCAGATCGCATACATATGACTTAATTGATAGGAATTGTAGGAAAATTGACTTATATTAGCTTAAAATACTTTTACAATATAGTTACAAAATAATATAAGGGTAGATATTGTGGGTGTATTTCAGCGCTGGTCTGGATTTTAGTCCGCAGAGTAGTTAGTTTCACATAATATTGTTAATACCTAAAAATATATCTTCATGTACTTACGCTGTATCCGAGAAGCTTCCGTGATTCTGCGAAGAAGGCTTGGAGCATTGCATGGGGCTTGCTGGGTCGTAGAGAGTCAATTAGCGGTAAGCGGGGGCGACCTCTAGACCTGCCGCAAAAACTGACTCCATAAATCGCTGCATATAGATTGATATATAAGAAAGTTGGTATCTTCATTATGCTGTGGGTCGTGGCCATATAGGGCTAAATTGGCATCGTCTGACAGCCGATGACAACATCATCAGCGGACTCCCCGTTCGAGACATAGTTTTTAGTTGCATGAAACATTCATCGATGGCATTGTGATGTGCACTGGCGGTCATAATTAAATGGCTCATAATAAATGCAAAATGCGAGGGGTACCGCTGTGGAGACATGACATTCACAAAATGCGCCGAAGGTTTCTCGTTCGACTTACATCCCGTGGTCCGGAGAACGGAATAGCTTTTGTTTGTCATTGTTACTTAAACTTCTTTCAATTTTTATTTAAACTGAGGTTCAATGTAATTTTTGAAAATTTTAAAATTATAGTCTGTTTAGAAATGAAAGAGAGTAATAAAAGCTTATTATGTATGAAAATCGTAAATAAATGTAGTACTGGTGCTTATATTCAATATTTTTATAGTATTTAATATCGGTATAGATGAGGTGTGCTTTTAAAAAACTTTGTATGATCGAACCGTACTAAATTAGCAGGTAGCTAAAATTGTATCCCTGACAATCTGGCTTTGTCTATGCCGCTTCAATTTCTCGGTCCATTTCTCTTATAAGTAAACAATATAAAAACAGCATTTCAAAACATGAGGCTACTTTAACATCATAACCGGGTTAAGAGGGTTTTTATGTAATTCAAATAAAATTATTCAATATTATTATCAAAATTTTTTTTTAAATTTAATGAATAGACTTTTATTCCACACAAAAATATATGTATTTTGAAAATTCAAATTATGGTGAGTAAATGTAGTGTTGTATAAATGTACAATAAAGAAAATAAAAAAGTAGGTATATTAAAATTCATCCTCTGAATATTCTGATGAATAATCTTCGTCTCCTAGATTGATAACGATAGGTTCCACAGTAACGCCAATTAAATTATCGAGTTTCCAAATTTTCTTCTCTTCTTTTTGTACATACATCTTTACCAGTTATCTGCAGTTACTCGTTCCAAGGAATTTTTTAACAAAATTTTCACGTCACTTAATTTAAACGTCGTATTATTTCGCGTCACATCTCCTTTTACCTGCGCCCAGGCTAATTCGATTGGGTTAAGTTCACAGTGATAAGGTGGTAACCGTAGTATCGTTATTTGGCGATTTGTTGCCATTTAATCGATAACATATTTTTTCTGATCTTTATTAAGATTGACAAGTGTCAAAAGATCCTTTTTCATCATATTTGTTTCAAAACAAATGTTTTTTCCGGATAATCATTGAATTATATCGGCTTTCCTCCAAGCAGTCGTAGGCGTTCGCTCGTCTGCCGTGAATGGTATTCTCCATGACAATTACAGACCCCGGAGGAATAAGATCCAACATCTGTGTAAAATACTCTTCGAAAACATCTGCGTTCATGTCTTCACCTGTATTTTTAGATTCAAATAAAAGTAAACCGCCATCTACAAAACCACTGGCACTACCTATATGTGTCACTATTAATCTTCGCCCTTTACCTGAAGGTGCTTTGAACCCTGTTGAAAGTCCATCCAAAAATGCTTGTTGAAAATTTTTTACATTTTTATCTTGCCATACTTTTGTTACAGTATATCCCTCGTTGACCCAAGTTTCGTCTAGATAATAAATATTCCTCCTTTCGTCATGGAATTTTCTAATTGATCTTAAGTAGGATCTTCGCCAACAGATAATTTCATCTGTATCGATAAGAACTGATTTCCTGTTCTGCTTTTCCCAGCAAAAACTCTCGTACGACGTCCCATAATTTGCTTCTATTGATGGCAAATCGTTGTCCTCTGAAAGTTCACTTAAAATTTTGTTTAGCGTTGGTATTTCTTTTTTAAAATAAAATGAGTGTACTTTTCTGCGAATGACATTTTTGAAGAAATCATCTATAACGACTTTTGACCTCTCTGTGGATGATTTTGGGAGCTTTACAGTATCTTGTTCATTTTTTGTTTCCTTTAAAAGTCTGTAGATAGTCGATTTTCCAATTCCTGTCATTTTGGAATACTTTTCCACGATGTCGTCAACACTGTTGGTAGGATTTTGGTGTTTCAATGCATCAAATACATTTAATATAATAATTTCTCATTCTGAGACAGCGCACATCTTTTCACGCGTTTAGCAAGTACGTAATCTGATAAGCTCGACATTTTACCCAAACAGTATTATATCCACTACCACAATAGTCACTAAACACAAGTCGAATTTTACTCTACTGCACTAGCACGTCTTCGTATATTCAGCTCTAAGACTGGATTGATCTGCCACAATACACTGGCCCCTGCCCTATGATGTATCCAGTAAAATATAATAATGTACACCCATTACCTGTTAGCATTAGTGTTACCCGATAATTACCTGAAACGAAATATTACCACGTCTATGGCCGGTTGTTATCTCGGGGTTTTATTACTCTCTTTCATTACCAAACAGACTATAATGTATATTTACCATTTCAATAACAGTAATGTAAGTTTAAAAATGTAATATATCAAATTTGATCCAATTTACGATTAAAATGAAGAACATCTGTTTCCATTGAGGGTGAGGGACCAGGGACTTGATTCTCCAGTTTAGTGGAACATTTTCCCATAGGAAAGTGACGAAATTTTTTACAAAATGCAAATCGATATTCTTGACCATTCTCATTGAAGTTATTTCCCATAAAAATTACGGAAATTATTTCACATGGTCCTGCCAAAGGAATTCCCTTTTAGATTCTAACCTAGAATTTTCTTGATTAAATTAATATTTAAATTCTAATTGTCATGGCGGTAGTACATCGAGAAAAAAAACTGTTAAATTTACTCAAAAACTGATAGATTAACAGTTTTTCACGGTGATATTTGGCGAACCCAAACTTCATTTGACCTTTTAGAAATGTCAACAAATATTTGTTAATTCAGTTTTGTATTATTGTTTTAGTTCGACGTAAAAGTATTGGCCAGAGTTTAGTATTTATTCAATCCACGATGTTGATTCTTTTAAGTAACTGAAACAAAGATTTCAAACAACAATTACGAAACTGTTCTATATAAATATCATATTCTTAAATTTAACATTCGAAAAGGATACATTTTGTTTTTGTCTTATCAGTTTTTAAATGTTATAGTGCGCACCAGTATTCTTGACAGAATAAATGACGGAAGGGGACAGTGATTATCTCCCACATTATTGCGCTGTAGGACCGAACGGCCGGACATCTTTACCATGTAGGTGTAGGCTCCCGGACCCTTTCTCCTCTGTACAACTGAACAAGAATAAGAATAAAAACAATAAACAAAAATTGATCATCAGAAGTTGTGCAAAAATAAAAAAATATGCTGATTTAACATCGTCAACATTTTTTTTTGTTACTTTAAATAATCAACGTAATTTTATTTTAATCATCTTTGTCTAATTCAAGAAAAATGTTAAAATATCGAAAATTATGTTAACAATAACAACAATTTTTTAAAATATATTAAGGGCAGGTATTACAAAAATTATAAATTTGAAAGCAATCAGGAACATAATTAACAAACTACAAAGGTAGGTGAGCTTCCATAATATAGTCCAATTCTGAGAGTTCATCGTTTCGAACAGGTTACTCCATTGCAAGCTTTCTTTATTTAAAGTAGAAGTCCTTCAGTAGGTTTGTTCCTGCAGCATTTGGAAGTGATGCAAAACTGTCAGAAATATTGAACGGACATTTCTGATAGTTTCAAACAGTGTCTAAATGCTGCAGGAACAAACCTAATGTTGACAACACATCATTATTCCACATAGGAAATACTTTCAATGCAATACAATCGGTCTCTAACTTTGTTCAAAGTCTATTTATTCGATAAATCCTTTCTTTACCGTGAACACTTTCCAAGATCTTCACTGTGTTATTTAGCAAGAATTTTATTATCACATTGTTCCGGGCTCTGCATCCCTTCTTTGATACAAAACTGTGTCTTTTTCTCTTATTTGATTCAGTTTAGTTGTTAATAATAATAATATCTCTACCCCTCATTCTAATCACAGGGATTAGCCCAGAAGTCGAAGACTTGTGCGGGAGAGGGGGCGGCATATTATTATTAAGCAGGCCGCATTTGCGCCCAGGAACGACTTACGTTGCTAGGCCCTAACCACTATTCAGTGCAGGAATGAGGAAAACCTGGAAAACCTCATTAATTAGGGGGGTAGTCAAATATCAACCGGTGTCAATCTCTCACATTGACCCAAGCCAACATTCTTCCACCCTACCATACCCGCAGAGAGGGTGCCGATCTCTCCATGAATATAGCTTATATACGGTCTACCGGCAGCTGGGTTTGAACCAACACTGATCTAGTCACCACTGACCGACCTAATGTTAGTATACTGTTTTGTAATTGTTCCACCTTTCTTTTGCTGCTTCATTCAACCGGGTTTCCAACTTGTTTTTATCTGTAATTGTGTTTCAAGTTTTTCGACAATTCCTATGTTTCTTTAAACCCACTGATCTTCTTTCTGTTTTATCTGGTTGTCTTCTTTTAATTTTAGTAATTGGTTCCTCTGCATATCAATATTGGAATTCAGTTTTGGCTGGACTCTTTTGTTGCTTGTTCTCCAATTTCTATTTCTGATTTTGATTAACTATATTCCTAGGGCATTGAGTCCCTGAGCCCCTTTACTCAACAGTTCCAAGACTGGATGGGTTTTCGCCTCCTGTACATGGTGAAATCAGCAGCATTGTGACCAGGTTATCCAATAAATCTTGCAGATTCTTCACAGACTCTTCTACTTTCTTTTGAACTCATCGTTATTCTACAGTCTGAAGTTTAATTTGCCTTGTCCTACCTTGATCGCTTCTAGATACTTGTCGAGCGCCTTCGATTTTCAGCACCTTGGCTAGAGCTTCGGATATATTTTTATGTCTGACTGATCTTAATGCTTGACTGATTTCGGAGTCTCACAGCTCATCGATAAAGCTATTCACTACTAACTGTTCTTGGAACTCGGTCGGTGCGGCCACCCCGCCGCACCGACAGAGCTTCACCATACTTACTATATCTACCTCAAATTGCTGAAAATTGTCTTCGAAGCATTGTCTTAGCTATTTTAGTTGCTTGGTAAACATGTTGTAGATGAGTTTCACCATACCTCATTTCCAAAGCAGTCTTCAACGTTTGATAATCTTTTTTTTTATCCTCGACTAGTTACATTTTTATAACTATAAATGTGAATTCTGTTAGGGTCATATGTTTTTAAGAGTACGCATATGTGGTTTTAAAAGTATACAGCATGAAAAGTGATAAAAATGGCATTGTACAATAGATCTTGAATAAATTTTAGTTGTCTTTCTCTCTTTCTTTTATAATTTCCCATTGTAATTATAAATGCAAGTACACGTAGTTACCAGAAAGTATGTAGTGTCCCAAAGGGTGCAACGTGCATAGTCATTACTTATTGAACAACAACTAACTGATTGCAACAAACTTATGAAAAAATGAAATTAAAAATATTATAACAAATAAATTTTGTGCTGTCACTTTGGATAGGGCACACACACTGACTTCCAGTTCTAGCTAGCAACTGCCACAATTATAACAACCTAAACACTGCATCAACTCTCTTTGCAATTTTTGCCAATTACTGAAAAAACAAACGAATATGAATATTAATTACCGCCATATTTAAACGGTAATTCTATTTTAAACTTCTTGAACTGAAATGGGAACTGGGCTTGTACTGGGACTCTACATCAGACAGAACATGTAGTTCATACAGGACGGGGCTCTAGCTTACTATTCTCGCAAAGTGAGCACTCATTTAAATTAACAATTTCCTCATTGATGGATTGGAAGTGAAAGTGGTCACCTCGCAGCGCTGATTTAAATTCTTTGGATTTGGGGTTTATTCCTGTTCAATCAATAATTGACAAGACTTATAATAATAATACACATTTATTAACCAAAAAATTATAAAATCATGTAGTAGGTACATACATATCATAATGTGAGTATTTACAATAATTGGTAAAAAGGAACCATAAATTCACCTAATGGTGCTCTTCCTATGGACCCTTAACTAAACTAAGTAAAACTAAAAAAGAACAATTTATGGGACTACGTACTAAATGGTTCATAGTTTATTAGAATTAAACCCAACCCCAACATATCTTTTAAGAGATGCAGGCAATTTCGAAAATTTAACAAATGAATTGACTGTCATAATACACTCCACAACCTATTTTTATGTGGCTGTGTAAATATTAGTCATCAATAATTATAAACAAGTGCAATAATTTTTACTGATATTTAAGTTGGTTTATAAGGTATTGTAAAAACCAGTTATCAAAAGTCAATTTCGAGCTGCTTTCCAATGTGTCAATTGACTTTCAGTTCATTTGAAGATTCTGTTAATTGATCGAGGACCATTCTGTAATTTCATATAGGTAACTGCCAATCCCTTATAGATAATAAAACTGGAAATGGAAATATGTATTTATTTATTTAACTTAACGGTTTCTAGCTACCGATTCTTGAATGTGTTTATTGAGTTGCTGTTTTCTCACAAGCTTTTGTCTGATTCGGAACCGCTCCTATCTACAGATTTATTTTGATTGCATTTGCTTACTCGATATTAAATATTTCAAGTGTATGAGTAGAAAATAAGTGACAAATGTAATGGTTTGCATTGAAACCAGTTTTACTTTTAATATCAAACTCTTATTACAAAATCTATTTAAAAAAATGAAAAAGATGTTTAAAAGTGTACCTACCTATGAAAGTAATTTCCTTATTTTAAATTTTAGTGACATATATTTATTAGTAAAGCATTAATTATTTTGAACACCAACATGACATCTATTCTATGGTTAAGTAGACTACTATCTCCTGGAAACTAACCGTGAAACAGACTACCTATTCAGATAGAAGTCATATATTGTAACGTAATTTATTCTTTAATTAGAAAATATCATCTAGCACCTGGTACCAGATTCAAAATGTTAACTAGCTAATTTATACAACATTCCACATGTTTTCTGTATAAAACCACGATTATTGAAAAGTAATTTGTTTATAACTTTGTATTTGAGATATAATTTATGTTTCTTTACCTAATTCTAATTTTACAGTTTACAGCTGTTGTTTAATCTTACTGAAATTTTAATTATACTCATATATATTCTACGTGACAAAGAACACCTATATATGATTATTAGATTTTAATAATTTCTGATACACAGACTCATTTCAGGCTATCTGAACTTTATGAGTAATAGCTGCTAAAGTTTGTGGGGGGGTGTTTTAAATACAGCAGCCTGCGACTAGTCATGTCTCGGACATGTTGAATAGGTGACAGATCCAGCGATTTTGGTGGCCAGGGTAAACGGTTGATTCATAAAAGCTATTACTTCTCTGGTAACATGAACTCTAGCATTGTTTTGCTGGAAAATGGCGTTTTGGATGGTGTTAAGCAGTGGCGGCTCGTGATGTTTTCAATAAAGAAGCTTGAAGTGAAAAACCTAAAACTATCGTTTTATAATCACAGTGGCACAATTCCTCACCACCCTTAAGGTATTGCCATGGGTGTGTTAAATGTTTATAAGTGGGTTGTTCGCCGGTAGCCCTATTAGCCCTAGGTAGCCCTAGAAGAATCGCTTTTTCATCATTACCGCGAAAAGATATTACTACATCGATTAATATATGTAAAATATCTTAATTTTAACGGACCTTCTCATTATAATTTTGTAAGTATTTCTATTTTGTGAGCAGTATCTAAAGCATATAGCTAAAATGTTATGTTTATCCAGCATTTCAAATTTAATACGTGATGAAATATGTTCCTGAGATTTTTCATATCTTTCGAGACTTCGTGTTATATTTTACAAATTATTAAAACTCACCCTAAACCAAACTGATAAATTATAATTAGTAATTAATGCTAGCAGTATAATTTATTTCTATTATTTCTAATACTTGAAGCGGTTAACCAGTCTTTTTTTTATAATTATTATTATTAAATCCCCTATTTTGTTTCTCATCTACTACATCTAAAGAAGGTATTGGTCTAACAAACACACGAAAATACCACAGTCGCGACCGGGACGTCTAAAACAGGATTTTCCCGCCCCCAAGGGGTCATTTTCCCGGAGCCAAACCCGGAATTTCAGTTGGCCATAAACTTTTCGAGCACAAATCCGACTTTAGCTCCAAAATTCAGCGTCGATTTTGCCTTATCCCGGGAACCGCATTTCAGGCCATTTTCGGCCCCTGGGGCCAATTCCAGACGTGTAGGCCCAATTCTGAGCTCAGGATCGGATTCAGCGTTGAAAAATGCATAGGAATACATATGTCACTCTCTTGTGTATGAACTTTTTTTTTGTGGGGCTGTGTAATATATGATTTTCCTCAAAAATGATGGCACGGCATTGGAAAATTTGCTCGTTGGGTATATTATTTCTGTTCCTTATTATAATACTTAAATGAAACATTCGTCAATAACTCAGAAGTGTACAGTGATAATTAATAGCTTATAATAAACACACTTTGTAGGACATCTGCGGGGCGCCACGTACTCAGCTTCGGAAGCCTCACGCCGCATATCTCACCCGGCTAATTGGAGAACGGTTTCACGGCTGACATGGCTGTCAAACAACGACCGTTCCGCCAGTTTATTTTATTTCCACTCTCCCATTTTAGACTCATAAAAAATACTCGGCGGGGCGATGTTCCTCTATATGCCAGATACAATTATTTGAACTATTCGCCGCGCCGTCTAAAATAAAATGTTCCAAAGGAACGGTGCGCGTCGAGGACGGAAGAACATCTGTTCCTAGGTGGTGTTGCACATGTACTTAATTAGTCGTATTTTTTAAAGTGTTTTGTCACTTTCCGTAATGATCTCGTACTGAGACGCATCTGAAGTGGAAAACGATTTATGAAATACGGGGTGGATTGGAAATCATAAACAAAACAAAAAATTAACTCTTCGCTGTATTTCTTACGGTGCACGATTTAGCGTGTACAGGAATATGCTTGTTCTGTCTGATTTCTTTTACATGGTGTTTATGCGTTCTTGTATAGTAGACAATACTCTTGTTAGATATATAAATTAGCTCTTTACACCTAGAAGGCCGATGGCCGTATTTACTTCTTTTTTCCATCGTTCTTTATAACAGTTTCTTTCCAATTGGTGAACGTGTACAGAAATAGGCTTGTTCCGTCAGATTTCTTTTACATGGTGTTTATGCGTTTTTGTATAGTAGACAATACTCTTGTTAAATATATAAATTAGCTCTTTACACCTAGAAGGCCGATGGCCGTATTTACTTCTTATTTCCATCGTTCTTTATAACAGTTTCTTTCCAATTGGTGATGTTGCGTTCTTGTATATCCTTTATAACTTCAATCTTCCATCTCGCTTTAGGTCTTCAACGTCTCTTCCTTCCTCCTATGTTAGTTTATAGTATCTTTTTCGGTCATTTGTTTTAATGCATTCTGATAACGTGTCCCATCAATTTTAACCTTTGACCTTTCACCACTACTATAATGTCCGGTTCTTTAAATAGCTCTTCAACTCTTTATTACTTCTCCTCTTCCAAACTCCCTGTATCTGTTTGTCACCATATATTTTTCTAAGTATTTTAACCATTTTTAGTGCTTGTTCTTCTAATTTTAAAATACATTCTGATAACTCCTTCTTATTTCTGGTGAGTATTGCCACATCATCTGCAAAAGGTAAACACTGGTGCCGCTTGTGATAATCATTTTAATAAGTTCATTCACTCCCAAATCTATCAGTGCTGTATACTCGTACAGTTGTTTTCTTTTTATCTGATCGTAAGCCTAGTTGAAATCTATAAATGATGTGTGTCTCGTTTTTATGTTCAACTCTCTGCTTGGGTTTCCTAAGTATAAAATTTTAGTCTCTCACTAAACTTGTTTTTATAAATCCACACTGATACTGTCCTATTTCTTTTTCCACTACATATGTTAATTCATTCTTTCTATGCGAGGACAAAATTTTATAAGCAACATTCAGCAAGGCTATTCCATGATAACTAGAGCATTGCATTTGATCACCTTTCTTGAACGGTGGCACGAGTGTATTGTTAATTTTGATAATTTAGAGGGTTAACTATGGCTAAGTACAAATATTGACAGGATTGATATTTTGAGAAATACAAGAAACAAGAATGTTGCATCATTTTCTGTTTTCTTATTTACATTAAAACTTGCATTGTCATTGTCATTGCAAAGATTTTTGTATTTGCTGGGTGCTTGCTCGTTACCTATCCTTGCTACGACCGTTCTTTTTGTTTAAAGCGAGGTACTCGGTCCGACACCCACGATCAGGTGGATGTCCTCGGTACGGACAACCATAAAGTGTAACAAGGTTTTATAGTAATTATATAAAGGAATTTGTGTTGGGTGCAGATATTGTCCTATAAAATAGTTTGCCGGTTTGTTTCGTTTTCTAGGTTGATACTATGTGTTCGGTTCACACACACACACACACATACTTTCAATACTACTAGTACATCTGCAAATTCATTCTTAATTTGAATTTGGAGGCATTTTTAAATAAAGATCAATCTAACCACACTAAGATTAAACTTAATTTAGTTAATGAATTGTCACAGTTCAAGCAGCTAAAATTAACAGTTAAACAGTTGGGGCTTTGCTTGATGTAGTAATTTGCTTCACACAATAGATCACTGGTTGTTTAATGACTAATCTTTTCAAACTCCAAATAGTTCAAAGTTCTCATCTCGATTAAAATCATTTCGATTTCTGTATTTTTATTGACTATAAAATCTAGATCATAATTATCTCTTCCAACAGAATGTTGATTTTATTCATGTCTGTTGAATGTATACTTGCCTCTTGTACTGTTATAGAATAATGTACACATAAAGGTCTTGGAGTATGCTGTTGCATAACTGTAATAATAGAAGTAAGTAAAAAAGTTCTGAGTTAGTAAAATAATATCTAGGTTATGTCTTGTGTTTCAAAATTAGATTCGATAGAACGTTAATTCATTGTTTACAGAAGTAGTATGAAGCTCATGAATGATTCGAGTAATCGAAATTATTGGTTCAGTGGAATTGTGGTCTTAAGATTTCAAAACCAGCGTTAAAGAAAAATGATGACATCCATTTCTTCTGCAAACCCTTAGATGATGTAATTCTTCTCCCATACGTTCTTGCTCACAAATAGTTCGTGGTGGATGTCAATAACGCCACCTTGTTTCTGGCCAGATGGTGATAAAACTTTCAATTCAAATATGTAACAACGCTTTCGGTAAGTACCTATATACTGTACTTGGTGCCATCTTTCTTTTCTTTACACAACTAAAAAAGAAAGACAATCTTTTTTCAATTCTTTAGTGAAAATAACGTCCCAATGTATTGTGAATAATGTGAAGCCTGAAGCTGTCTAAGAATTAAAAAACTAGGTCTTCAGTCAAGATTTATTGATTTAAATGAAGAAAGTACATTTAATTACACACGTTTTCAATCTACGAGTATTTGGGCAGACACATCGTTATTCTTATGGGTTTACAGTTAAGGTTTGGTTTCATTTTGAAAATAATCTGATGGAAGATCCAAAATGCACTGCGTACATAAAAATATGACATAAATCGCCTTATGAATTGTAAATTTCTAAATTGCAATGTAGGTACCTACATATTTAACGAACAATTTACATTATTGTATGATAAATTAAAACCTTGAAATTAATTTGAAAAATCGATTCGATTTTATTTTAAGTGCGTGCTTATTAAATTACATTATTCAGACCACTGTTTTATACATATGCATAATTTCAATAACTAGTTATTGAGGTAGCCAAGGCCAAAAACTTCCGAAATTGTTGCGGAAATGATATGTATGCATTAAATAATGCCTCGCTCAGTCAACAGTTGTTAACAATTAAATGGTAATAGTTTATATTTGGGGTTCCATAACAATATATTTTTTTAGAAATTAAAACTAAAAAATCAAATGCAAAATGTATAAGATAAATTTTTTGGACGAAATCAGATACGCTATCGAAATGCACTCTTCTTTTCTACGCACATGCGCGTAAAAGTTAAATAACTGAACTTAAATTATTTATTTATTAGGGTAAAGTCGGGTGAGATGGCGTAGCGGGTGAGACGGCGTAGTCAAATAATTTCTTTGTAAAAACCACAACGACTATTCAACTGGCAACGGTGGTGACTAGTGCGTATACGTAATAAGTGCATGTTTACCGAAGTAGTGTTTTCTTCGTCAAAAGGTAAACTAATATTGAATTTATCCTGAAAATATTTTTATTGTTTTATATTTATGCCTGTAAAAAGTTACTGATTTAAACTGTGTGTATTTAGTTTGCATATATAGCTTGATAAATGTTTAATTAGTGCTCTTAACCTCAAATTTTGTTGATCGATTGGTTTATAAAAGAGAAAGAGAATGCGCCATCTAACCTGACCAAGTCAGGTTAGATCGCATAAACCGTCTAACCCGATTGTTCGGGTTAGTTGGCGCAGGCATCACACTCGACCTAAATATAACAAGACTTTTAAAAAGAAATACCCTTTTATATTATAGATGCCTATACAATATAAAACAAAAGGCAGCAATTCTAGAGGTCAGAAGATCAATTACAATTTGCTAGAAAATTGGAAATGAAAAATTAAGAAAACGTGACAAGAAAAGCCAGTTTACTCACAGAGCGACACTTACGATGTGGCAGAAAGGCGAAATAACTTTTATAGCTCTTCATTAATTTTTTCTCTATTTTTTTGAAAACGTTAATTTCTGGCTATTAATAGTACCTGCCACACAGAAAAAATTCCAACAAGATTTTCCTTTAAGTTTGTTGTTTAAAGATATTTACTTTTTTTGTACACTTGTACCTATATTCTGATGTCTTATAAGTTTTAATTTTTTATAGGTATATATATATATATATATATATATATATATATATATATATATATATATATATGTATTAGTTTCCGTTCTTTAATGTTTTTATTTTTAATTTTAAGGCCTATTTTTGATAAACCATCTCACTCTCATTGATTTTTATGTGGTGCACCATCACACCCATACTAGGACGGGTGAGATGGTTTTTCAAGCATTTTTTGTTTCGACTTTTTTTATAAAACTCGTAATAATTTTTCGCCGTTACTATTCAAAATTTGATACTTTGTGGTCTGCTGAAGATACATGAACAATAAAGTACTTCTTTTCGTAAAATTACAGTTTTTATATCAGTTTGAAAAAAGGTGCGCCATCTCTCCCGACTTTACCCTATAAATAGCACAATTTTTCAAATCGGATAATTGGACATATATCTTTTCTTTATTTCATAAAACTTTAATATTCAAAGATGATAACACCAGCATCCCGGTGCTGCCGCTGCAGTTTTTGGAATGAAAGTGGTATTTCCTTTCTCCCCGAGAATTTTCCTTGCTATCTATTGCTTGCTTATTTTGTATGGAATTTTCTATGCACTCCTCTGCTACAGAAGTCGAACTCAACCTCCGTGTCTCTTCAGCAATCTTTTTAGGAATTGAACTTATGTTATTTATATCCACTGCTTGTGTAGTACATTTTGATTTACTGTACGTGATAAATGATGGATGGACGTAGACTTACATATTTGCGGAAAATTTACAAAAAATTGACTTCTTCTATATCTCTCTCTGGTATTGCAAATAATCTAAGAACTTTAATGAACGACTTAGCATCTCCAATGATCTCTGTATGTAAATAAGTTAATTTCTCTCTCCTACAGGCTCAAAATATATCAACAATCAAGACAACTTTTTGGAATGAGTACTTTTCAGCATCTACCTCTTTGATAAACCTTTCAACCTATTCCTTAGAAAATATTCTGGATTTTCTAGGTCTATAACCACTTGATTTCTTTTTGAGGACAACATTATTGCTATTATAGTCATGTCGCGTAATATATACGTTTGTTCATAAGGTTCGAAAACGTTACTAAAATATTTAGAAAACAAGTGACTCACTTTCTTGTCAGAAGTAGCAGATTTATTGTTATAATTTATAACGCTTGACATAGATCTCATTGAAACCAAGTTCCAGAATTGTTTAACATTAGAAGTCATATCTTTAGTCAACAATTTTTAATGCCTGCACTTCAGTAACAATCGTAGGATATTCTAAGACGAAAAACGTATCTAAATTATCTAATAAAAAAAAATAGTAAAACAGTATTAGACAATCAGCGGTCTGACTCTATCAATTCCGTTATCTGAGTACTTTATGGAAAACCATATAAGGTCGGGAAATCTGGCGAATTAATGATACCTACTAGTCTAATCCCACAATGAAAGTCATCTTAGCTTGACAGCCTTTGCTTAGATCTCATTGAAACCAAGTTCCATAATTGTTTCACATTAGAAGTCATATCGGCTTCAACATATTTATATAATTTTTATAACCTTTATTCAATAATATATTCTCCATCTAAGGGTAGATCAGAAATTCCACATATGCATTACCGTCTAAAAGCGTAAGAATAACAAACGGTTCAACTAATGTCAATGTAATGTTCAACGGAAGATTTCAACCGATAAATAAAACAAAATTACATAATGTGCTATGGTTTTTACTTAACATTAAACAATCCTCTTCAAGTTCATAAACACATCTAGTGGCGTCTTCATAGCCTCTTTCTTCAACAATGTTTACTGCCTGAGCTTCAGTAGCTACGTTCGTATGATATTATACGCCGAAAAACGTTTCCAATTTATCTAATACAAAACAATAGTCAACTTATTAGACCATTAGCGGTATCTCTAGTAATTCCGTTATTTTAGTACTTTATGGAAAACCATATAAGGTCAGGAAATATGGCGAGTTAATAATAATAATAATATTTCTACCCCTCATTCTAATCATGAGGATTAGCCCAGAAGTCGAAGACTTGTGTGGAAGAGGGAGCGGCATATTATTATTAGGCAGGCCGCATTTGCGCCCAGGGACGACTTATGTTGGTAGGCCCTAACCACCATTCAGTGCAGGAATGAGGGAAACCTGGAAAACCTCATTAATTAGGGGAGTAGTCAAATGTCAACCGGTATCAATCTCTCACATTGACCCAAGCTAACATTGTTCCATCCTACCATACCCGCAGAGAGGGTGCCAATCTCTCCACGAATATAGCTTATATACGGTCTTCCGGCTGCGGGGATCGAACCCACAGCGATCTAGTCACCTCGATTCAAGTACTGACGCCTTAAACTGCGCGACCATTGACCGATCAGTTGATGAGACGTACTAGTCTAAACCCACAATGAAAGTCATCTTGGCTTGGCAGCCTTTGCTAAGATCTCATATCATACATTCTCTATTTAAGGGCAAATTATCAAGATCTGGTAGTATTTGTTGTAGAAGTTTAAAATATGCATCACCGTCTAAAAGCGCGATAATAACAAACGGTTCAACTAATGTCAATGTAGTGTCCAATGGAAGATTTCAGTCTATAAATGAAATGAAATTACATATGTACTATGTTTTTTACTTAATATTAGAAAATCCTCTTCAAGTTCATAAACACATTTAGTGGCGTCTACACAGCTTCTTTATTCAACAATTTTTACTGCCTTCAGTAACTGCATTTTTAGGATTTTATAAGCCGAAAAGCATTTCCAAATTATCGTAACAAATAAAATAAAACAGTATTAGACAATCAGTGATCTAACTCTATCAGTTCCGTTATCTGAGTACTTTATGGAAAACCATATAAGGTCGGGAAATCTGGCGAGTTGATGATACATACTAGTCTAAGCCCACAATGAAAGTCATCTGTTCGTCGACGACTACATGCAAATTGCGCGAGTTAGGACGCCTAATAGACTTAATCTTGTCGTTTATGTTCAACACTCACGCGGTATAATTAGCAGCGACGCAGATCTTTGCACAAAGAGCTCCACTGCCGCTATTGAATCCTGGTGTTTGCGAGTTCTAATTACGAGCCCGCAAACGACGTGAAATTAAACTTTCATCAGCCATTACCATATGAGAGAATTCTAATTAAGGTGAAGTACGTCGCTATTGTTACTAAGATGCCCTGTTACTAGACTCTCTATCTAGTGCCATTGCCTTACATGCCTTGCTAACTGCCTTTAAATGACGATTTTCATATCAAGGGGTAACACTTTAGGGTGAATCAATGTTAAACGGCATACATTCCTTTTCGGCAAAATTCTGATTTGACGTTTATTATAGTATTTATTTCGGGTATCTAAATGTCAAGTTCGTGGGACAATTGTATGCGGTTCCGAAAGAAACAGATACATTTTGTGATAAATCGTTGGGAAAAATAATTCATAAAAATGTTTGGGCACATCAAAATACAATTTTCAATGATCATTTCCCTTATAACACACGTCCTTTTTAGGTCTATAAGTCCCAGGACCAATTAAGGACGTATATGGGACATCCAAGAGTGCAGCTCTAAGTACATCCTTAATATTACGTCCACCGAACGTCTATTTTAGGTCGGTATGTTTCTGGACTAGTATGGACGTCCATCCAACAGTGTCTCTCAGAGGCGTCGTTAATATTACGTCCCTCGTATGTCCATTTTTGAATCGCAAATATTAAATATCTGCTCTGAGAACAGCACTGAAGCACTTTAGACAAAGAGCTTTGTATAACAAAAAAATCTTAGTGTAATACAAGAGAAGAGAATAAATTTCGTTTATTTACAGTGTATCTCTCAAAAGTAAAATTCAATTTGGCAATAACAGTATAGTACTATACTGTCTAGAGTCAAAAGTTAAAAGAGTCATTTGATGGTAGCTGATCGTGTTACTGAATCTGTGCTTATTGTAACTTGTAACAAAATATATACTTGATATTATAAGTTGTTAAAGTAAACTTTATAATTATCTTGTCTGTGATGGAGTATATTGTTACTGTGAGTTTAAAAAAGGACCTTGCTTATTTAAAGAAGTATATCTCTTTCTGTAAAGTAAGCTTTAGCGTCAGCAAACTATGTCATTAAACAAAAACGATAAATTAATAAATATTATAAGCAGTGATTAGGTGATTGAAAATCTGTATTGAATTGTGGGCTTGTGATATGGATTGAGACAGTAGGGAATCGAATTATTCCACCATGCCTCTTTGACGGAATGGTGAGCAATGAACAGTATCTGGACTTGAACTATTTGATTTAAACTATTTTTAGCTTCTAATGGAGGTCTTGGTTTCCCGATCTCAGAAATTTGTTACAGCTAGATGGTTTGTTCTTCATTATGCACGGAAATATCTCAAGGATTATTCTTCCTAATTTATAGATGAGGACCTATGCAATGGCTGGCACATTGGATTAACCCCGTTGGAATATTTTTTCTGGGTTTATCTGAAAGTTAATATTTATTTTGACAGATCTGAGAATATTAAGACTTTAAAGGAAAGAATACGAATAAATCAGCTCAGTCACATCTGAAATGACGATAATGCTGACAATTTTCAATAAATAATTTTTAGGAAACAACTACTTTACGGATTAATACCCCAATAGCATTGAATTACACCTGAAAAGCTTTTCACGGTTTCGAGCTTATTAGCTTTAATCAGTATGCCATAGGTAAAGTAACCGACGAATAACTCTGGCGGTTTATGTCTGTCACACCAGACAGAAAGGACTCTGAATTGCGCTGAATGTAGCAAAGCTACATCTAGTGCCACTACCTACTTCATGCTGGACTTAAGAGACTTAAGACTCCCTTCCACCATGCTGTAGATACCTTTGAGAGCCCTCGATCCCTATCGCGTTTTAGCGATAAAGATATTTAAAAAACGGGTTTTCAGGAAACAATTGTAACTACAGCTTGGCAGAACGCTGCTTGTCTTGTGGTCTAGGTCCACCATGGTCTAGTGGTCACTAGATGTAGTTTTGCGACATTTCGCATACTGTCAGACATAAACAGCTAGTCAGTTACCTCATCTACAGCATAATAATAATAATTAATAAGCTCGAAATCGGTATTTATCTGGTGAGCCGCTATAACGAATGACTATGACTCTTTACTATAGATTTTCCAGGTGTAATTCTGGTCGCGGCATTAACCCACACAGTAGTTGTTTCCGGACATTCCGGTTTTGCAAATATCGTCAACGCGGTAAAAGTCAGAAGATTTCAATATACCTACAGCTTGGTAAAACGCTTCTTGTCTTCTGTCCTTTCAAGTGCAATATGGAGTAGCTAATAGTCACTAGATGTAGGTTGCTACATTTCGCGTATTCAGAGCTGATAACATTGTTTTTAAAATTAATTTCCAAAATGGGGCAATCAATTTTAATGGCCTTTAATAATATATTAAATACCTAGTTCTAGTACCATTTTTTTAAGCTTTTCTTATTTTAATCGGTATAATGTATGAGTAAAATAGAACAAATCTTTGCATTTTTAATTTTATCAAAAATATATTCATATTTGGATTAGGACATCCTGTTTTACTTTTGAAATTCCTTTCTATTTCCCCGTATATTTAAAAGTTCTGTTTTTTTACGCTGTAACATAAATTTTGCAAATGTTTTGAAATTTTTCGTACGATATATGATGATGAAGCATAATTTTGGCCACATAGCAACTACTCTTTCCTAATTTGATGTAAAAATATTTAACCTCTGTGAGAAAAAATATCCGTGTTACATGCATAATTTCCCATATTAATATCTCCGTTTTTTAGAAGTCAAGGTTACTATTCCGTAATTTTAAAGTAGTAGAGTAATTTTGTTCACCTTTTTTTTCCATTACCTACTTACATAAAGTATTTTGTAATTTAATGATACAGTATATCGTGGTGAAATACATCGCTAGTGCCATATGGAGATTTTCATATTTATTTAAACAAAAAATAAACAAATATATTTTTCCTAAATTTAACATATTTCATTTTATCCGAAATTCAAAATAGTTGAACGTAATAAATTAATACAATAAAAATACTACTATACGATAAAAATGAATATTAATTTTTAAATTTCTGATAATCTATAAGATAACTGTGAAAAAAAGTGTCTGGTCCTTATGATTGCCCTAGGTAGAAGTTAAGAGCGATGACACACACAGAACAGTGGTTTTTGCCATCAATTATTGTTTAATAAGCGCTAGATTGCAGCCACCTCCTGAAATCTGGAATTGTGGCGAAGATAGCTTAAGAGGCTACATCACTTAGGCCCCCATTGAGCCCGTTAAGCAGCCTATTAAATAGAAAAAGGTGGTGACGTTGCTCAAGGAGATCTCTCTATTGTAGGCCACAGAACACCATCTTTCTTTCAACACGAATTCTCTTGTTGATGAGACGGAAGTGCATTTCCAGAGTGCATGAAATACTGTAGTGGTATTCCCATGCTTATCCATTACCCACTGATATCCGATATGTAAGGATGTGCAATCTGGTATAATACCAGTATACTTAAGTAGGAGTATTCAAAGGTGACAACCATAGAATGACCTCCATTGCCAGGATAGGTGTTGTTCGTAAAACTCCAGTTATCATCAGACAGGCAATCCTTTGTACCTGGCTAAGCTTTTGTTTAGCTGTCGCCTGTTGGACCTTCGGTCGCCAGACGACAGGTCCATTCACTAACATTGGTATCGTAATGGCAGTGATTACCATTGGTTTCCTTCCTTAGGTTTTACCAATGGTCCTGCGACACTGCTCATAGAATATGCACCTTTTTTAGTATTCTCCAAGTGAAGATTCCATATTAGCTTTGCATCAAGTACAAGTTCAAGGTAGTTCACATTCCATGCAAAGCTTAATGTAGTGTTTAGGAAAGTTGATATCTTTATTGGCCCTGTTTCTGTTTTCTTGGGGTTGATGGACAGAGGATGATCCCCACACCAGTTTTCAATGGTTCTTAGGATTGTTTGTATTCTTTGGCAAGGGATCCTTTCGAACTTTCCACTAATCAGCATAGTGATATGATCATCAGCATAATCAATTTTGTATAGACGCCAATTTACGAGTTGAGGTGGCACAAGAGACTGTCTACAAGTAAGTTCCACAGCAGTAGTGATATAACACCTCCGTGCGGGTAGCATTTTGCAACAATTCCTCTTACGAGGCCATCCGCTGAGTTGAATTGTATGGCTCCTTCGGTGAACATGTTTGATATCCAACTACAGATGGTAGGAGAAACTCTCATCTCCACAAAAACTTAATAAATTTTAGGGAAAATCGTTTTATAATCTCCCTTCTATATCTATGAATACCCCCAGAGTGAAGATTATTGTCCAATGATTTTTTGATCCTGTTCATCACTTGGAGAGCATGGTCTGTAAATCGCATGTTGATTAGGGTGTGATTGTCGGTTTGTTAGTACTATTCTTTATGTATCGTACACCCAGCTTCACTATCGTTCACAAGGTCAGACTGTTGGGTCGATATGCCTTTGGGATGGTGTAATCCAACCTGCATGTTTTGGAGATGAACACTAACCTCACTTTCCTCCAAATCTTCGGAATGTAAAGGTATGCAAAGCACAATCTAAACATCTGTTCCAAGTGTCGCATTAAAACATCCAAGCCACATTGTAATAAAGCTCGATATGGTGTTCGTGAATGGCGATTTTAAAAAGTGAGAATGTTCGCACTGACCATTTTATTCTATTCTTTGCTGATAGTCTAGTAGGTAATCTCCTAGTCTACGAGCAAAGGTAGATTCTCTCTGGTGTGTGCGTGGGTTTGTATTAGCAATTCCAGACTTTCATTTATATTGATTGATCTCTCGCCATTCTCTCTAGTTAGTAAACACAAATCATGGTCTCTCTTTTTTGCAAGGACCTTACATACCTGCAAATAGCCTGGATCGTAGCCTTGAAGCTTCTTTGTGTTTTGTTGGTGGCTACAACATGCTCGGTATACTTTGGGAGCGTGATAACGTGAAACATGTAATTAATATCATTTCGATTAATTCTGTATGGGAATCTCTAATATGTGATAATTTTAATTTTTTAAATTTATATCAGTTTAATAATGTATTTAACTATAATGGTGTTATGCTTGATTTAGTTTATTCTAACAGCAAGGATTTGCATATAGAAGGAGCCAACTTTTCGATAGTTGAACCTGATTTCCATCATCCATCCCTTTTAATTAAACTATTTTGTTCCTCATGTTCCTGCCTTGCAAAATAAAAATATTTGGAGATTTAATTTCAAATAGGCGAATTATGGTGTACTAAATGATTAGTTTAGTTCTATTGAATGGGACCAATTTTTCACTAAACTTAGTGCAAATTTCTATTTAGCTAATTTCTACTATTTAATTTATGATGCTTTTGAAAATTTTATTCCAAAATCCTATATAAATTCTGGTATGTATCGCTCTAAAACAAAACAGATAATTAAACAGAAAAATAAAATGTATAATAAGTATAAAAAACCAAAAATCTTGATGTTTTTAATAAATATAAAGAATTGAGAATTCAAACTAAAAATTGTATTGACTACGACTATAATAGATTTATTCAGCTTACTCAAAATAATATTAATAATAATTCGAAACATTTTTGGAAATTCTAAGAGAAAAAGCACATACATTCCAAACGTTATGTACTTCTTTTCTTCAGTTTATACTGTGTCTGATAATAAACCTCCTGCATTTATTAGTAATTATCAATACTTAAACACACTGTCTTACATTAATATTAATTCTGACATGGTTTTCAATAAATTAATAAATCTTAAAGAAAGTTTTAATATAGGCCCAGATGGAATTCCACCATACTTTTTAAAACTTTGTAGTCCTTCTCTAGCTTGGTCATTGTCAATACTATTCCAAGTTTCAATTTTAATACGGGCTATTTTCCAAATGTATGGAAATCTAGTTATGTATTCTCGTTGTTCCACACCGTTGTTTAAATCTGGCGATAAATCTGATATTTGTAACTATAGGCCAATTTGTTGTCTTAGTTCAGCGGGAAAAGTATTTGAATCCATAGTGGCTGATTCTCTATGTAAATTTTAATGGCTTAATTTCACCCTATCAACACAGTTTTTACTCTGGTCGGAGCACGGAAACTAATTTATTACTTTTTAGCAACTACATTGTGGAAAGTATTGAAAATGATTACCAAGTTGATGCAATATATACTGATTTTCGTAAAGCGTTCGATCGAGTTAACCATAAATTATTATTAAGTATATTAGAATCATACGGGTTAACCGGGAATTTGTTATTATGGATGAAATCTTACTTATTAAATAGAACTCAAACAGTCAAAATAAAAGAATTTTCTTCACGGGAAATAATAGTAACCTCTGGTGTTGCTCAAGGTAGTCACCTGGGACCAATTCTGTTTTCTCTTTTTATTAATGATCTCTTTTGCAATTTAATATCATGTAGATATTTAATGTTTGTAGGTGACTTTAAACTATTTCTATGTGTTAAGGATTCTAAGGATAGTAATGCAATTCAAAGTGATTTAAATTCATTAGCTAAGTGGTGCGAATCCCATCATGTGCAGTTGAACCATAGTAAATGTAAAGTCATTACATTTACTCGTAGGAAAAATATTTATGTGATTACTTTATTAAAAACATTCAGATAGAAAGAGTAAAGGTAGTGAAAGATTTAGGTGTAAAATTTTGTTGCGAACTTAAATTCACCCTTCACATTGAGGATATTTTGAGAATATATATTTTTAGAATATGTGGTTTCATTAAACGGCAAACTCGAGATTTCACTAATGTTACATCTATTTTTGTTTTATATAATTCTCTAGTGCGTTCAACTTTAGAATATTGTTGTATTGTTTGGAATTCATATTTTGTTAGGTATATAGATCGTTTAGAATGTGTTCAAAGAAAATATGTAATTTAAACTGAATATTAATAAAAATAATTATGTTTATAATGAAAGGTTGCAACTACTAAGTATTCAATCTCTAAAATATGTATGGAAGACATTGTTGTTGTATTTAAAATTTTGCCCATAAGCTCTTTAATAATAAAATAAATTGTAGTGAATTACTTTCATTATTTAGTATGAGAGTTCCGAATTATACCACCAGAATAGATGATTTTTTCTATCTACGTCAATCTCGTACTAATGTTGGATTATATTCTCCTATAAATGAAATTAGTAAGGCGGTTAATGCGTTGCCTCGAAATTTTTATAGTCTTGAGACATCGTGGGTTCAACTTACTAAATTTATGAAGCAAATTAATTAGTACTTACGTATGTGGAATTTATATTTAAGTTATTTGTATTGATTATAATATTATTTATTGTAAATGTTGAATTTATTTTGTAGAACAACTGTTATCTTTATTTTTGATTGTATCATTTGGGTTAATCTGTAGATACAAAATAATAATTAAATAAATAATATTCAATCTGCTTGTAGTGCGTTCATGCATTCCTTTGTCTTTCCCTGACGAATTGTTTGAAAAGTCTAAGGAGGGATTTGTACAATTCCCAGTCCGAGTTTCGTCTAGACATTTTTCCCTTATTAAACCTGACCTTCTGCTCAGCTCTCGGTTCCATCAACTAGTGGTTGCACCACATTGCTGCGCTGATCTGAGGAGGCAAATTGTTATAAAAACTCTCTTTATGGCGCATTGGAAATTCTGACTACATGCTATGAGTATGGGATCAAAGCAATGGTTTTATTTGTGGACTTCAAGAAAGCATATGATTCGATCAAAAGGAATAAACTAAGTAAAATTTTGAAACAATTTGGGATACCAACCAAACTGATTAGGCTATTCAAAAAGACTTTAGAAAATACCAAATCCAAAGTACGAATAAAAGGTGAATGTTCGGAAGGCTTTACTACTGATACAGGACTGAGACAAGGAGACCTACTTTCAACGCTTCTTTTTAATTTAGTACTAGAAAAGGTCATAAGAGATAGTCAGTTGAACAGAGAAGGACACATATTGTTAAAAGTCATCAAATTGTAAGTTATGCAGATGACGTGGCTATTATTGCTAGAGATAGTAGGGAATTAGAAGAAGTAACGAGAAAACTTGTGAAGGAAGCACGTAAAGTGGGATTGCAGATAAATCAAGAGAAAAGTAAGCTTTTGAGAATAGGAGAACAAAAAAAGGATACCAATTTTAAATTGAGAACAGAGCATGGAGAGATGGAGTTTGAGGAAGTTCAAGAATATGTATATTTGGGGGCGCTAATAACAGCTAACTGTGATGAGGAACAAGTGAAACCTGGGTTCTCAATAAGAAGTCAAGAGAAAACCTTTTAAGGTGGGAAAGGAAAATCTTAAGGAGAATTCTAGGGGGTAAGAAGACGGAGAAATAATGAGGAAATATATGCAATGTACCAAGCACCAACAATAGACGAAATTGTAAGAGCCAGAAGAGTGCAGTGGCTAGGACATCTAGAACGTATGGAAGATGAAAGGGCAGTTAAGAAAATAGTAGGGAGGAAGTACCGAGGAAGCGATGGAGAGAGGCAGTGGCAATAGATCTAAGGGAGAAAAATGTAACGGATTGGAAAAGAAAGGCGAAGGACAGAATGGAATGGAGGAGAATAACACAGCTCTGGGCCTAAAAGGCCTGTAAACAGCTTATATATATATATATATATATATATATATATATATATATATATATATATATATATATATATATATATATATATATATATATATATATATGGCGCATTGTATAGTACCTACGAATGCCTCAAAATCTTCATTATATTTAGGCTCCTGATCTTGTGTCGCTCGCAACCACCTTGAAAACAGTAGATGGCAGTATATGTAATATAATGAGATGTAGTACTATCTGAGCAATAGAACAATTGGTAGCTCGCGGTCCATATCATGGGTCGACTTTTTTTTAAACTACCACCAGCGGTGTGTGTTTTGGTATGTCTGACGCTTAGTAAACAACAGTCGACTGGGTTGCCGAGAGGGCGAAAACCTCTGTGTGTGTGTCATATCTCTAATAACTTTGGAACTCAGTGGAATTTACATCATAATCTTTAATTTGTTAGTGTAAATCCTGGTTTCTTTTGAGTTGTTGCAGATAATTATTTGAAATAGATATGTAATCAGAAGAACTGTTCGTAGGAAACTGGTAGTAAAATATTGTTCTCGTTGATCTTGCTACTGCGCATTGAAGTATGTAATAGTTAAGCGTGGTATAAACTGATAGATGGATAGGGAGAGAGGGGGAAGACCCGTTAGATGGTCAGCCTTGATTTGACATCAATGGACTTTTTTATGTGGAGTTGCATGAAGTCAATGGTCTATGAGACGCCACTGGAACATCAAGAGGAGCATGATGGTTAACTCACAGCTATTTCAAATAATGCGAGAGAACTGTTTGGTTTGCATTGCTTTTAAGAATGTATAATCGGTATTAAAACAAAAATATTTGGCACTTATAAACCTCTTGTGCCAAAACGGTACGATTTTTTAAAAAGAAATTTCTCTCTTGTATTTTCATGTTTTTACCTTACTATGTCCCAAAGCTTCTGAACTCTTTTTTAAAACATTCTGTATATTTGATTGAAGTATACAGTATACTTATACTTGATATTTTAGTACTTGCTACATTTAATCTCTTAATATTTATGCTTGTGTTATAGTTCCACTTTTATCAATTTAGTACGGTTATGGTCATGATATTTTTTCAATTTTCTTGTACAGCGTCAGTTTCTTACCTCGCCGACGTGGGAATCCCAAGATGTGAGCCACCAACGACTTGGAGATTAAAATGTCAAGCCTTGTTGGAGAGCAGCTCCAACCGCTCGCAAACAAATCAACTTAATTGTCCGATTCGTTCTTTTCGTTGTTCATGTATGGCATGTACTCATCACAAGCTTGCAAAAACACAAATTACTGTCTTCATTGTTGATGTATAGGACAATGTATTGCTGCATCTTTATTGTTCCTGGCTCGATCCGGAGGAATACATATTTTCTTTTTATTATTTGGACGTCTAAATTTGTAACGGCAAAGTGCCGTTTATTCAGTTTTACAGAGTATTATTTTTTACTATATCGTAAAGGTATTTTAGTTTTTACAATTTGATACCAACTATCTATGTATGGAACAATTCCATAGTCAAAGTTGGATTTAATAATATCTAAAATATAAATTAATCAAGTTGAATTTACTAACGAAATAAGATATTCTTGCTATTTAACCTGTAATGCTTCTGAATGTACCCTGTAATGTGGACGTGAAATTAATATTATTAAGAAGCTTACTCATTATATTACCAACATAATATTATTAAGCTTTGCATTCGCACAAATGATTTTAGGCATTACTTTTCCGTAAGAAACATTAGAAAACATAAGAACACCACAATAAACACTATTAACTTTTTTAAAATTTAACAACAGCAAAATAGTATTTCAGATTAAAATCGCCGCGGAATAGTATCATTCTTTTTAAATTTGATCAATGGAAAAAAGTTCGATATAATTTAAGGGATGATTTAACCTCAATAAATACCTTGCAGTGTTTCAATTTACTTGAACTCATAGTCAAAGAAGACCTATAATAAACCTAAGTCATTTACTAAATTTGGTAATTCCAAGTTAAAGTAATTCAGAGATATTAATTTTTTTCGTAATATTTGGCCCCGTTTTGAAGGCCTGTAAATCCGCCTGTATGCAACTTTGTAGTTAAATTGCAATATTTTGAGACTCCCTACAGGCACCTGCTCTGTGTAGGTTTTTATCCGGTTTACCCTGTATACATATAAAAAGAACTGAGTAGAAAGTTATCAGTCTGCGTTTTAAGAATATATAGATTTGTCTGGATGCTTCCAGGTCTAAAGTGGGTGAAGGTACTTTGTAGTGGGATCTTGGACTAGGTGTTTACTTCGAGGCGGTTAATGTGATTTGGGTAATTTTAATAACTATGGAAATTGTCATTGTATCAGTGAGGTTCAATTTTAAGAGCTTATATGAAGATCCATCCATTAATTCATTCAAGAATGGTTATGACTGTCACCGTGCTAGTCTAAGTGCATGAGTTTGTTTGTTATTATGTGTGTAGGTATGGCCTGTTTCGATGTATTTTTCATTATTTAACTTTTCAGTGTATTTTCAATAATTTTGCCTTGATTTTTAATTATTTATGGATTTTATGTTTACAAGTATGTTTGTATGATTTGATTTGCCTATATTGCTTTGTATTTTTGAATTTATTTACCTGCCTATTGGCATAATATTTTTTTTCTAATAATAACACTGATAAAAATGTGTTTGACGGTGTAACATTCATCCTAGTGATTCAAAATATTCATTAAAGAGTTTAATTATAACGAGTTGAGTTGTGATTATAAAACATATTTTCCATTTGTTAGTTGCACAACTCAACTCAACTTCATTGTGCATGTAAATTGTTATGTTTTTATATTTTTATTGTAAAAGAAACCGTTATGTAATTATTGCATCTTTAGCCTTTATCTTGTGATTTGTATAAATAAGTAAGTATACAAATATTGTTGAGAGAAATTTCTGAATTCTGAACTATAGTGTAGTAGATTTATTTTGTCAGAAAAATTGCATGTTTGTCTAGCTTTTTCAAAGAAAATATAACCATATAAAAGCGTCATCTTGGTATAAAAACTGTATATAAAAATATATTTCAATAGTACCTTAATATGTATTGTGCATTATACATTGCATAATATATTTAAATTTTATAATTGTGGCATAATTATCGTTTCTATTTAAATTATACTTTTATATTCTCTATGATACAGCATGTTCAATTATTACTACATTACAGTCAACTAACCTTTAATGTACAGTTCACTTGTCCTTAATGTGTTAGAAATGGATTTAATTACAAATTTTAATAACTGTAGCAGTACAGTTTAGGTACTCCAGCAAGAAATTTTAGTCGTCACTGGTAGCCATAGTTGTGACTTGTTTTCAGAAAAGTTGATTTAGCTACTACAATTGAATTGTTTAACTGTACCCTATTTTATATAAGTTTTTTGATGGGGTAAGTGTATTTTTACATATCACTAGTGAATTTTTTTTTCAGTGAATTAAATTAATACGAAATTTGACTGGGGTTTAACTGTTGTTTAATTACCTACATATTTTACGGGAGTACATCGTACCAAACCAGCAGCATGATTAACGACTGGTCATCTTTAGATATGAACAGTCCAGTCGATATCATCTATCAGGACTTCTCGAAAGCATTTGACAGGGTACCGATAAGAAGACTCTTGCACAAACTTGAACACCTATGAATTCGAGTAGACTTCTGAAGAAAGACCGGTCACTAGCGTATCCTACAAGGTTCTGTACCTACTAGGGCCGCTGCTTTTCCTCATTTACTCCAGTGACATCCAACATCTCATCGGAAACAGAACATCTTTTTATGCGGATGACACCCAGATATACACTAACCCCATCATTTACCATCAGTCTCTTCAAAATGATTTAACTTCTATAAATAACAATGCAATGATGCAGTAATAGGTGCCATAGTAAACTCTAAACTGTCGTGGTCAGACCATATCAACTTATTGTGTAAACGCACTAATACCAGACTATTTTTATTTCGTAAGTCGTTCTCCCATATGTCTTTTGATAGCTCTTGTAAATTATATACTAATTATGTGTGGCCAATTCTTGAATACGCCGGTCCGGTATGGTGCTCCTATCTCATCCGTGATCAAAATTTATTAGAGAATGCTCAATGTGTAGCAACAAGGCTTTCATTTGGACGGTTGACACCTTCATATAATGAATGTTTGCCGATGGTCAAGGTTATCGATTTTCAACAGCGTCGTCTTCGTGTTGATTTAATTCTAACTTTTCTCTCAACACAGACTACCAAGGTCATGAATTGAAATTAAAAAAAGAAAATTTCAAATCTAGTACAAGACAGTTTTTCCTGACAAAGAAAATATTCACCGTGTGAAAAAATTTATCAGTATCGATAGTTACTGCACCATCTGTGAACATTTTTAAGAACCGATTAGATGCTTATTTATTTTGCAATTAAAACTTTATCTATCTTTTATGTTTAATTAATCATGTGCAAACACAATATAACTATCTTATTGTAAATGTTGTACGTCATTGTATAATTTAATTTATATTTAATTTTTTTTTTTGGGGGCATAATAATATACAGGGTGTCAGGAAATGATGAGCAAAAAAATCAGGGGATCATTTTGGGTTTTGGTAAAGTGCCTTTTCTGCTGAAAATATAGTAAAATGTTACTAGAAAAAGTTGTTCAGAATCGTGAATTATGTAAACGTGCAAAATTGTTCAACAAAGCACAGATTTTATCAAAGCAGGCCAATTTTTTAAAATCACATCTCCATTATTTACCGTTCTAAACAACTTCTTTAAATAACATTTTGCTGTATTTTCAGTAAAAAAACACTTTAACGGAAACGATAACAGTTTTCAATCGGTGCACTGAATATTTCAAATAAGATTGTTTCGAAAACTATTACTTCTAACGACTCCAATAAGGTAATACCTTTTTCAGATATAACAGGTAGGAGAATCGATTACTTCAATAGTCAGATGGATACACTAAGCAGCAAAAAAGTTCTGTCATTTAAAAGAAACATGATGTGCCATAAGTGGCTTCTTCTACTAGTGACGTCAAAATTAGAAACATATTTGAATTTCTCGTCCGCAAAAACCCCCAATTAACAAATTTTATGTAAATATTTGGATTTCTTAAGAAGTTATATACAAATATCTTAAATAAAATTTTAAATTGTATATCCTGTAACTCCGTTAATAATCAGTTTTGGAAAAAATGTTATAAAAAGTGGTAGCATTTATTTTCGGTGTAGTATTATCCACTGAATTTTTTGCTCATCATTTCCGGACACCCTGAATATGAGAATACATAGGTAAGTATACAGTATGTGCCAAAAGTATGGAATAAATTCAATAAAAACGAAACAATTATTTTTTTTGGAAAAATCCTCGAACAGGTCGATTTTTAATTTAAAAAATATATATTTTAGCGTAAAATGCGATTTTCAAATGGCATTTGTTTTCGAGTAATGACGTCATCGATTTTTTTTAAATGGCAACACCATATTTTTTTCCTTGATTCTGAAAGATCGTTTAATTCTCTACCAGACAGTACTAAAATTTTGCTCTTTTACATAGGAAAGTAAATGACGATTGAATGTTAGAAAACGTAAATTTTATCCATAAAAAAGTAACAATTCTGAGGTATGTAAAATAAAATACAATTGATTAAATTTTATACTTAAATTAAATGTTCGAATTGCCATCCACCAACTTGATGACCATGCACAAGTCTGTGAAGAAATTCTTCTTGCACATTATGAATGATTTCTGGGGTAACTCTGCGTATTTCGTCCCGAATGCGATTTTGAAGTTCTTCTAAATTACGTGGTTTATTAATCTACACTTTTGACTTCAAGTATCCCCAAAAAATAGTCAAGAGGTGTAAGATCTGGCGATCTTGCAGGCCATTCTATCGGTCCGCGTCTGCCGATCCACCTCCCAGGAAAACAGTTGTCCAAAAAATCTCGTACAGGGCGCGCATAGTGCGGAGGTGCACCGTCTTGCTGAAACCATATGGTATCGTCAGGAATGTCAGGGTCATTATTGTTAGGAAAAATTACTGCAAGGGCTGGAACAAGGTCATTTTCTAGAAACTCTAAATATCTTTGTCCTGTAACGGTTCCTTCAAAGAAGAAAGGCCCTACTATTCTGTCGTCACCTATTCCAGCCCACACATTTAATTTCTGAGGGTGTTGGGTATGTGTCTCTGCCATCCAATGAGGATTTTCCCGACTCCAATATCTGCAAGTTTGACGGTTTACTGTACCATTCAGACAAAATGTGGCCTCATCTGAAAAAAGTATTTGCCGGTGTAAATTTCTATTTCCTTGACATAAATCTATTAGAATTTCGCAAAAGTGTAAGGGGCGATCGGGATCATCTTCATTGAGTTCCTGCACAAGTTGAATTTTGTAGGGATGATATTTTTCCTTCCTCAAGATACATAGCACTGTGCTGTGACTAGTGTCATTGTTTAATGCAACCAATCGTGAATAATTATGAGGATTATCCACCATACTTATCAAAATGTTCTGTCTGATTTTCATTAATACTTGGACGTCCAGGTTTTGGAATATTTACAACATTGCCAGTTTCTCTAAATTTAGACTCTACCTTACTTCCTGCTGAGTTCTAGTCATATTCCCGCATCCGATAATAATTAAAATTTCAATTCTTTGAGTAACAGTTAAATGTGCCATAATACTTTAAATTGAATAATAATTTCGCTTACAATACTTATTAGAAAGTCGGTGTGACAATGACACTTTGCAAATATTTTCACCTACGTGATCCATAAAAGAACTATGGAATTCGAAAAACTAAACTTGATAACGTCTTTGCTTTATTTTAATTGATTTACGTTTTCGAACATGCATACGTCATTTACTCGAAAACTTTCCTATGTAAGAGGGCAAAATTTTAGTACTGTCTGATAGAGAATTAAAGGATCTTTCAGAATCAAGGAAAAAATATGGTGTTGCCATTTAAAAAAAATCGATGACGTCATTACTCGAAAACAAATGACATTTGAAAATCGTATTTTACGCTAAAATATGTATTTTTTAAATTAAAAATCGACCTGTTCGAGGATTTTTACCAAAAAATAATTGTTTCGTCTTTATTGAATTTATTCCATACTTTTGGCGCATACTGTATAATAAAACATATTTTTTAAAATATTGGTGGAAAATATGACCATTTCAATAAGTCAATTCTTATTGGCAACCGCAGGCTATAACAGTACAGTATTAATCAATTTCTTCGTCGGGATATAAAGGAAATTTAATCTCGAATAACCGAAATAATACAGATTCCGATGAAAAGCGAAAACCAAATTGAAAGCAATCCGCAAATTATTTTAGGAGTAGGCATACTCGGTAAACATTGCCAGAATACAAAGCAGGCTCGGCTCTGTTATATACGAATCTAATTTATACCCATCGCAATCGCTACCAGACAGAGCTGGTATTTTGTCTCATTAGTTTACGGATGTAGGCTACTTGATCAGTATTCTACTTGGACCTATTGCGTGCTACCAAGGCAAGGGAGAATATATATATACGCTTTTTTGCAAACAATAATAAATGGAATAGTATCGTTAAAAGAACTTCTTTGCATACAATACCTTATATGTTCTTTTCATATGTAATTAATTTGCCTTTACAATTGACGTTGAATTTCAATATGCACAATACAGTTGTTCGACAATATGGATAATATTAACTCGACTGTAAGTTACAATTTTCGTAAGGCTAATTTTGTAAGTAGATTTCCCTCCTATCATCCTGTGAAAGCGAAAATATGGCTTGTGATCAGGTTTACTCCATACTAAATTTGATATTTTAGATACCTATGAAATCAAAGTATTCCTTTTGGTTTAATCGTCAAATTATTCAAAACATACAGATTAAATTTAGAATTTGGTGCAAATATAAAAACACGGGTGATGAACAATATCTACTTGCATACAAAAAATTAAGTGCTTCTATAAAGAAAGACATTGCAATTTGAAACTGAGTTGAAGAATAATCCACAATTGATTTGGCATTTAACATAGAAAAAAAAACTGTATCCTAGATTGTATCATTTATCATGGTGACAAAATTAGTCAACCGCAAATTATCGTTAACGCATTTGGTGAATTACATAAACCTGAAAATACGAAGGGTTTTGATGGTATTTCTGCTTTTTTATTGAAAAATTGTGCTCCAATATTAGCTTATCCTCTTTCCATTTTATTTAATTTATCACTTAAATCCGTAATTTTTCCATGTTTAAAAAAATCAAAAATTATTCCAGTGATTAAAAAAGATGATAGAGAAGTTATAGAAAATTATAGAGCATTGTTATTTTAAAAGGTTTTGAAAGTTTTCTTGAGGTACTCTTACGTCACGTTTAATCACAATTTTGTGTTCATCAGCATGGACTCATACCAGTCGGTCTACAGGTACTAAATTACTTTGCCTGCTTCAGTATTTGTGTGAAAAAATGTATACAGATTTTTCTAAAGCTTTTGAGAGGCTAGACCACGGTATTTTGTGTTCGTGTTTTAGCTTACATACAAATTATTCAAGATTTTTGAAATCATGCAAACATAGATGTTTGTCACTGCATTGCCGTAGTATCAGTTCTGGCGAAATAAAAGTGACTTCGGGAGTACCTCAAAGTTCTGTATTTGATCCCCTATTGTTTAGTATTTTTATAAATGACATCACATACGACCTATAGTGTCAACCATTGCTGTATGCTGATGACTTGGAATTATTTACGACAATTGAAGTCTCATGAAGACTGTATTCCACTCCAAAGAGATATTGCAGTGATTAATCAGTGGTGTAGACATAATAATTTATTTTTCAATACTAATAAATGTAAAGCAATGATATTTATTAGAAAACTAGTTCCTATTAAATTTGATTATACCCAAAACAACCAGAAACTTAACTCAATCAAACAATGTAAAGATCAGGAGGTGAGTTACAAGAAAGGATAGATACATCTTCATTTCGTCGTAAGGTCGCCTCCAACCTTGTAAAGGTCCTAGGATCAGGAATAAGGCGCTCTGGATACGTTCCTCGATATAACTCTACAGCTCTTCTTGAATTTTTTTGTGACTCGCCGTAAATTAGCAACATATCAATTTTTTCTGAATGAGAAAACATATCGTAAGCACAAAAGCTATACGTTTGAAGTTCGTATTGAGTAATGACAAGTATTTTGTTTTGTGTTTTTATGCACTTTAAACAACGAATATTCAATTATTTTCAAACAACTACTATCCTACCACCTCTGAGATTTTTAGGTGGTGTTTCTTTTGAGACTCTTTAGGACCATATTGCTTATAACTTTTAAACGGGAACTAATACAGAAAAATGTCTCGAATAAGTTTATTGAAAAAAGAGAGCTTTTTAACAGGAAAAATAATTTGGGTATGTTCCTGGAAAAATATTATTGATGACGTCATTAGTCGTTTCTGTCAAATCCCAAAGATAGATAATGTTTTCGTTTGAAAATGAAGTTTACCTTATCCCATTTAACACCACGTATTCTATCGAGTTTGAGGCACCCTGTACAACTTATTTCAGAAAGTATTGAGAAACAACAATTAAAGTGGTTTGGATACACACTGCGTATGGAGGAAGAAAGACAAACAAAATAGATGTGGTCAGTGAAAGCAACCCTGAGGAAAACCACGAAAAATATGGAATAGTGATTTTATAATAAAGAAATAATGAAATTGTAGCTATATTTGCATGAAAAGCGAAAACCAAATTGAAAGCAATCCGCAAATTATTTTAGGAGTAGGCATACTCGGTAAACATTACCAGAATACAAAGCAGGCTCGGCTCTGTTATATACGGATCTAATTTATACCCATCGCAATCGCTACCAGACAGAGCTGGTATTTTGTCTCATTAGTTTACGGATGTAGGCTACTTGATCAGTATTCTACTTGGACCTATTGCGTGCTACCAAGGCAAGGGAGAATATATATATATATATATATATATATATATATATATATATATATATATATATATATATATATACCCTTTTTTGCAAACAATAATAAGTGGAATAGTATCGTTAAAAGAACTTCTTTGCATACAATACCTTATATGTTCTTTTCATATGTAATTAATTTGCCTTTACAATTGACGCTGAATTTCAATATGCACAATACAGTTGTTCGACAATATGGATAATATTAGCTCGACTGTAAGTTACAATTTTCGTTAGGCTAATTTTGTAAGTAGAGTTCCTTGCTATCATCCTGTGAAAAAGTAAATATGGTTTGTGATCCATACTAAATTTGATATATTCGATATCTAAGAAATCAAAGTACTCCTTTTGGTTTAATCGTCAAATTATTCAAAACATACAAATTAAATTTAGAATTTGGTGCAAATATAAAAGCACGAGTGATGAACAATATCTACTTGCATAAAAAAATTAAGTGCTTCTATAAAGAAAGATATTGCAATTTGAAACTGAGTTGAAGAATAATCCAGAAAAATGTCTCGAATAAGTTTATTGGAAAAAGAGAGCTTTTTAACAGGAAAAATAATTTGGGTATGTTTCTGGAATAAATATTATTGATGACGTCATTAGTCGTTTCTGTCAAATCCCAAAGATAGATAATGTTTTCGATTGAAAATGAAGTTTACCTTATCCCAATTAACACCACGTATTCTATCGAGTTTGAGGCACCCTGTACAACTTATTTCAGGAAGTATTGAGAAACAACAATTAAAGTGGTTTGGATACATACTACATATGGAGGAAGAAAGACAAACAAAATAGATGTGGTCAGCAAAAACAACCCAGAGGAAAACCACGAAAAATATGGAATAGTGACTTAATAATAAAGAAATAATGAAATTGTAGCTATATTTGCATACAATTTTTTAGACGTGTAGAAGAAATACATGATAAACTACTAAACTAAATAGTTTCTTACACTGGTAGGCATTACCTCTGACTACATACACACAGAGATAGAATCGCAGAGATCGTATTTTCTGTTAAAATAAAGGCGAAGTTTAATATATCGTACAGCCCCCGCGGTTTGGAGACAATTTAGTGCATTCTAGGGTCCATAAAAACTCCGCCTCACAAATGTATACCTGAGTATATTTATATATTTATGTTCAACAGTACGAAAATATATAATACAAGCGGCAGATATATTTCGTACTATATTCACGAATATGATGTAGTGCTTTGTTATGTATCACTAACGAAAATGTATATTTCTGGGGCTTTCAAAGGATTTTAGGTAGAGATACATTTTCTCTTACGTTTTGCTGCATGGTACATATGATGATAAGATTGTTTTATAATAACTTTTTAAAATGTTACATATAGTGTTCAGTTATTAACAGAATACTACAGCTTTTAAACAAAATAGCATTAATGTTAATGAGTTGCAAAAAATTGCCAGAGGTGGCTATAGGTCAGGGTTTTGTTCTCACTTACTATTGTATTGTTACGGGCCATTTAATTAGTTTAAACATAAGTTTACTTATAGTACCAGTATTTCATATTTTCTCATTTACGGTAATCGGAAAATTCTTTAGTTCTCTTCTAATCAAAACTGGTTTAACACAATTGTCTTATGGGTTTTTGCTTTTCCTTTGATTCACTACCACTGGAAAATCCTTCATTAATGTATTCCACTTATTTTGGTAAGTTCCATAACTTATTTCAGCAGTATGTAAACAAACCTTGTCGAGATTAGGTTCGCTGGAAAATTTTTCATTCTTGTTTGCCTATGTAGTCTTTTTTGCTTTCTTCTGTCTTCTCTAATTGACCTGAACAGGTTCAAGACGCATTTTACGGATTTTTCTGAGAAATTTAGAGTTTTATGTTGGAAGATACCCACATGGCTGATTAGTCAAACAATCTATGTATTGAATTTTACGCTAATAAAAGTCAGACGACACATCATTTCAAGGCCTCACACCATTCCAAGATAAGCCATCTTGCTACGGATACCTTTACCTCTTAATATTTTATTTCTAGACTTAGTTAGTAACAATTCTTTTCTAGGTCTTTCATTTTTTTACTGTTTTAGAAAGGTATTTTAAGCTAATATAAATCAAATCTCCTACAATTCCTATCATGAAGTCATATGTATGCTCTCTGATACCAAACATCTAGGTATGCCAATGAACAATTCCACAGACAAAGCTCTATTCAATAATTATCTAAAGAAAATAATCTAATTTACTAACCTGCTAATGAAACACTCTATAAATATCTAACTTCACTTTTTGGCAGTGGGAACACGACAAATTCAACCACAATAGATGAGATCTGACCTATTTCTGCATTTTTAGGATTGCTTCTTCAGGTGGTCTCCTTTAAGTTGAATCAAATATCTAACTATAAAAATTATTTTAAAAATTAAAATTATTTGAAGTTAAATATCGACAATGACAAAAAGTGACATTCTGTCAATGAATTAAATATGACAATACCTACTTGAAAAATGTTCACCTTTTATGTAAAAGTTTTTATATATTTTTAGGTATTAATAATATTGTGTGAAACTAACTACTCAGTGGACAAAAGCCCCAACCTGCGTTGAATTACACCCACACTATCTACCCATATATTCCTTATTATTAGCTTTTGTAACATTTTTTTACTGTTTTAGAAAGGTATTTTAAGCTAATATAAATCAAATCTACAATTCCTATCAATGAAGTCATATGTATGTTCTCTGATACCAAACATCTAGGTATGCTAGTGAACAATTCCACAGACAAAGCTCTATTTAATAATTATCTAAAGAAAATAATCTAATTTACTCACTCTATAAAAATCTAACTTCACTTTTTTGGCAGTGGGAACACAATAGATGAGATCTGACCTATTTCTGCATTTTTAGGATTGCTTCTTCAGGTGGTCTCCTTTAAGTTGAATCAAATATCTAACTATAAAAATTATTTTAAAAATTAAAATTATTTGAAGTTAAATATCGACAATGACAGAAAGTGACATTCTGTCAATGAATTAAATATGACAATACCTACTTGAAAAATGTTCACCTTTTATCTAAAAGTTTTTATATATTTTTAGGTATTAATAATATTGTGTGAAACTAACTACTCAGTGGACAAAAGCCCCAACCTGCGTTGAATTACACCCACAATATCTACCCATATATTCCTTATTATTAGCTTTTGTAACATTTTTTTACTGTTTTAGAAAGGTATTTTAAGCTAATATAAATCAAATCTACAATTCCTATCAATGAAGTCATATGTATGTTCTCTGATACCAAACATCTAGGTATGCTAATGAACAATTCCACAGACAAAGCTCTATTCAATAATTATCTAAAGAAAATAATCTAATTTACTCACTCTATAAAAATCTAACTTCACTTTTTTGGCAGTAGTAAATTAGATTATTTTCTTTAGATAATTATTGAATAGAGCTTTGTCTGTGGAATTGTTCATTAGCATACCTAGATGTTTGGTATCAGAGAACATACATATGACTTCATTGATAGGAATTGTAGGAGATTTGATTTATATTAGCTTAAAATACCTTTCTAAAACAGTAAAAAAATATATGGGTAGATATTGTGGATGTAATTCAACGCAGGTTGGGGCTTTTGTCCACTGAGTAGTTAGTTTCACACAATATTATTAATACCTAAAAATATATAAGAAATCTTTCATTTTTAATAACAATGTGCCTTCCTCGTCTCACATTTTAAATGCTTGCTTGCACACTTTGTATGACCTGCTGCATTACCGTTGAGACTTGAGAGCATCGCTACTACCGACTTTACATGAGTCGCTTCGTAGACCTACTATTAACTTTGCTCGTCCCGCTTGACTCAACCATCTTGTACACGCGTTCATGGGCATTCGAATGTTCGAGAGCGATCCAGCGAAATCTCCAATGTTTCAGTAACTTAGTTGCGATGTTCTATTCAGCGCTAGTAGCGTCACGGAGCCAATGTATGTTGTGACGTGGTGGTGGAATAAAAGCGCCACAAATCTGGGGGAAGGACTACCCCCCTAATTTTGGATGTTAGTTAACTTAGCGGACGAAGGGTGGCAAATAATGTCCACTAAAGAGGTTGGCAGCTAGCTATTAGCGGAGACGGAGTGGGTTTAAAAAGAGGAAAAAAAGATTTTAATAGGCGCCATCCGTTTTTACAACCCCGGATGGTATGATACCCTACGTAGTGGTGGATGTTATTGGCCGGAATGCCTACTACAAATCAAAAAAAAAAATGGGATAAAGGCAAGTCCACAGACAAAAAGAAACTGCTAAGATCAATAATATACGCTATATTGACAGCTAAGTACGTATTTAATAATGAACAGTATCAGAGTATTGTAAGTGATGGGATTACTATTGACGGCCGGGGAACACACCTGGCGGATAGTAACAACTGGTTTTTAACATTTTGTGGTTCTACCACTGACAACTGTCGAGTTAATGACTGTTCAATGGCAAATGATATGGTCGTATGGTTATTAAAATATCATATTATTCCAAGGAAAATATCAGACAAATAATAATTTTGTGCATATATACGCACATAATATATAATATTAATGAAATTCCGTGTTCTGGAATATATGAAAACTAAAGATTACCAATTAATACAGCTGTACTCAATGGTGTTTACATGGTTAGGTAGGTAAACTAGTTGAAATTTAATAGATGTGTATAAAATATAACTCATGTAGTTGTATATAAGGATGAAATGCCCCTAGTGCTACAGCCTAATGGTTTTGATATGCTTTCTAGCACCTTGACAATCTGAGACAGGCTACTAATTATAATTGAAAACCAGAGTGAAGCTCATGGCATAATAATGCAAGCAAATCTTAAGAACTAACAATTTAATAAACTAATCCTTAAAATTAAACTTATCTGGTACAAGGAGGATCTGGTGAACTACACAGCTTCAGGTCGGGTTCTCTCGGGATGGTAAGATTGAGCCCACTATTGAATGCACCGTAGCGCAGCAGGCACCACACCAGATTCAAGTAGGTTGCGAGGTCGTTGTCACAGCTTATAGCAAGCAATCAAGCAAAGCAAATCTAGTTCTAAAGTCTACGGTCATGCAGAAATGTACGGCAGACCGAATTTTCAGCATAGCGTTTAGTTCACTACTATGTCAAACAGAAAAGACCTAGAAGGAAAAGTAAATGCTAAATACAACTACATATGAGCTTTGCAATGTACATATGTGTTAAAATAAAAACACATGTTTTAACTAACCTATACATACCTTGGTTGTAGGTCGGCCTTTTGGAGTTTTACTCAATCTACTTGTGGGCAATAAATATCCAACTCTAAGGTAGTAAATATACCAAACTATATTTTACCCAGTAATTTAATTTTTTTTAAATCTAAAAATCCACAAATTGCGAACAGCTCAGCAGCCAGAAATTAAGCAAGAAGAAGAAATTAAGCGTTATCAAAAAAGATTATCTTTTGTACCCTAGGGGAATTTTTAACCAACCTGCTGGCCTGATAATGAAGATAAATATTGACATATGATTTCAAAACAAACAACTAGGTTAATATTTAACTGTACTTTGAAAATAAAACTGTTACAATGTGTTATTTTATTTTATCATTTCATCGCTTGTGTATATTTTGGTGTATAAAGCATATTTCTATGGATAACGTTTTAATATAATTTTGCTGAATCAGGTATAAACTTTAATTTGGAAGAAATATCTCGTGGTGATATTAAAATCAACTTTAGATTCTAAAGAATTGATATTTCACAGTTGGTTGTAATTTAATAGATTACAAGAAAAATATGTCAAAAAAGATGATTATTTAATGAGAAACACGATATGATAAGTTACTGATATTTATTTCCAGGATTGATATTTCGAGAGATTTCTCATTTCATTTTCCGTTTTCTTACTTGTTTATATTAAAACTTGCAATTCTAAAGATTTTTATACCTGCTGGTGACCTCTACTTCTCTAGACCGTTATTTTTGTTTAAAGCGATGTACTCGGCCCATCCACCACGACAAGGTGGATTCACTCCGTCGTAAAAAATCACAAAGGGTAACAAAAAACATGCGAATGTACAGGAACACATAAAAACACTGCCACACGTTTACCGCCAAGGCATTACGGTAGGTATTGAATGTGGTTCAAAGAAAATTTGGCATAATAATTTGTCTAATCTGAAAACGTCTTTGGTATTACGCTGCCATACGATAATAATGTACACTTGTCACACTTCCCATAAATCAGCACCTTATCCGTCATCTTGGCATTTGAATATGACATGTTTGTAAATACACAAAAAATACGCGAAAAATTAAATTTGTCAACTAACACCACAGAGTAACACCATATGCAATATTATTTTTTACAGAATCTGCTGTAGTCGCCATCTGTGGACCACTAGTACAAGGTGTACTTCACACCGATAAATTTTTATACTTCTTATGTTGTCAGAGAACTAAATTTTGTTAATACTAATAATAGAAACAATATTAACAATAATCGACGATGTTTGCATAAAGTAATTAGTACCATTTTAAACTATAGCATCTCGAGATGTTTACACTGCTCTGTAAAAATCTTTGACCCTTAGAATAATAGAATAGTATTATAATAATAGAATAATAATGTTGCAGTGACTAATTTTTAGTTTTAAACGTTTTATAATAATAAAATAAAGAAATTTATGTTGGGTACAGATATTCCCTGTAACATGGTTCGCTCTATGCTATGTGCTGTTTGTTTTTCTAGAGCCGAGGGCCCAACGGAGCTACGGCAATCGTACAATATTGTATTAAAAGTGGCAGGTGCATCCTGAGTTTTCTATAGTAGGTATTCCTTACATTAAATATAAATTTTCTTATTTAGAATAAATGAGTATTTTGTTTAACAGACTGTGTATTCGGTTAGTGGATAATTATGATGGACCTGTAATGAGTGAAAATATAGTTTTGGTAGTATGCAACAAAGGAATGAAGAACGAACGCAAAATACTGCAGCTAACGGGATTAACTGTTATCTATCAGGTACTTAGGTATTGTTATTAATAAACACGATTATTTGTGTTGTTTGTACATTTGACAATACTGTAAAAAGCGACTGCATGGCAGTTGACATTTCTAAGCCATCTCGGAGGATGATTGTCATAGGCGTCGATTTTCCGAGGGAAAAGAGGGCTTTACATTTTTTAAACATCGAGCTACAATTCCGGAATAATTTTTATATTGCTTTTTTAGACCTCCCTAAGCAGGTGGTTAAAATTTTTGTACTTTAACCATATAATTTCATGCTTAGATAAAGTGACAGTACATACAGTGCCACATATCTGCTTGGTACGTACACGTAAAACGATTTAATTAATCTACATAGCTATTTCCTTAAATAAGTATCTATATTCGTGCCATGCCTCCAAATTGGCCGTGCTTTAATGATAATATTAAAAATGTTTAAGTTTAATATGAGTAACCTGTTATATTCTCTATTCTGCCTCCGCAACAAATAGCAGTAACAGCAGATATTAAATCCTGAAACGAGTTCCTCTCAGGAATTTAATTTAAACTTGTGCGTTTGTTTCAAAAACCGCGATAAAAGTTCTCATGAAAAATAAATTCGAAAAAGAACGTTAACAACAAAGGATTGGGTATAAATGGAATGAAGCGCTGAAATGAAAACTAGCTCTTATCTCTTATGTAGCAGTGGTAGCAACTTGGCAGAGACAAAACGAACAGCGATTTCCCTAAAACTCAATTAACGAGTCATCTTACTAAATGAAAAGTGATTGAACGTGTCACTGCAATCAAGGAAACAATTCTGTGCGCTATTAAAAGTAACGATTGAGATGGAAATTACTCCGGCTGGCCCGCAGAGATAAACAGCGCGCGGAGTGGGCCACGACACAGACGGGGAGTCGCCTGGACCCCTCGAAGCCGCTTGTGTTCACAATTAATCAAAAGAGAATCGACGGTTGGATTTTAATTATTTCGCAAAAGCAGACGCTAGGAATGTTCAGATCCGACAAATAAAATGAAAAAAGATTTCTGCGCACAGCTGCATGCATTGGTTTGCGCAATTCGGACAGGTATGACAATTTTCCAGTATCACTTCTTCTGCTAAAATTATTAAAAAGTTAATCATATGTTTCAACAAGTTATATAATCAAGGGGAACAAGTCGATGTTAGTTATACCGACTTCAATAAGACCTTTGATAAACTTGACCATGATCTTCTTCTTCTGAAATTTAGTCAGTTCAGTACTAGGACCTTTACTGTTTAATATATTTATTAATGATATTGTTGATAGCCTTATTTAAGCTGATGATTTAAAAATCTTTTGTAATATTCATCATTAAAATTTTAAGCAAGTCTTTATGAAGTTCATGGGTGGTGTGAGTAACAAGTTACCGTTAATCATACAAAAATGTAACGTGATCACATTTAGCAGCTACTATCATCATGGTTACAAACTAAATAATTTCAAGATAAATCCTGAGTTCAAGGATTTTGGCATACTTTTTGATACAAGTTTTAGCTTTTGTGAACATATTGACAATATTACGCTGTCTGCATATAAGAGCTGAGAATTTGCAATTCTAATAGTTTCAATAATATAAAAACTTTAATTTTTGCGTGTGTTGTTTGGAATACTCGGTATTAGGTCCGTATTAATAGTGTTTAATTTATTCCCCATTAATTTTTAAAATTCGTATCGTCTAAGGTAGATAGATTATATCCACATATTGGTAGGCCTCACAATGACCTTTTGTTGACACAACACAATAAGTTTAAGTAGTAGAAGAGAACTGCAGTTTCTTATATTTCTCTTCAAAATCATTAACAATTCGCTCGATTGCTCTTCTATATTGTCACAAATTAATTTTAATGTTTTTTCGTTTGCAACTCGAAATGTTAATATCTTCTATTTGTCAACCCCAAGGGCCAATTTACTTCAGTTCTCACCTTCGATTACTGTATGTAGTAATTATTCTGTTCAAACTGATTTAGATATTTTTAATTGTAGTATGAAGTTTATCAGAAAATTTTCGCGCAGTAGTTATACTGTAGCTTGATTGTAGATTAAGCTTTGTAATTATATTAACTTTGTCGTTTTTGTAATATTTTTAAATATTTAACTAATATATTAGTACATCAAAGAAAGAAGAAGGCAAACAATAACTGCAAAGGCAACGGTGCATTTTTCTTGAATTTAAGAATTATTTCATTTCAGTTAAACTATATAAACTAATAAAGAACATATTAAATAGTCAAGGATACATTCTCTGCTATCATTTGCGATTATCTCGTAATGACCCCGCAAGGTCATGAAATAATTTGATGGTTTGGAAGATTTGACTATACAAAGTCAGAATTCGTTAGAAGATCCCTAGAAAGATGAGCGATAAGCAAAAGAGATGGAAATTGATTGGAGCAAGATCAGGAATATAATAGTAGAATAACCTTCCAATCCAGCACTTGAACAACTACTTTTGTGATGCTAGCATAAAGGTGGATGTAGTTGTTTGATGTAGTTTGAAACCGGCGCGGTTTATCCGCAGCACTTAGATCTGAAGGCCCATTGTGCATGCCGATAGCTATAGAAATTCAAAACAGACACGTACTGCATGGAAAGGTTAGCACTGACTTTATTGAAATGTCTCTAATATCTCGAGAAGAAGAAAAACAGCTTCAAAATATTTGTGTCCCTATACTATGAAGCAGACACAGTTACAGAGTTACAGTTACAGGTTTTGTAACAACTATACCTGCACCTCCCAACTTTACTTAAGCCAATCCTATGAAGGCGTTTGTTGAGATGTATCTGGCCCATTGAGAGATATGTGGCAGTCCTGCAGCTTCTGATCAAATCCACCCACCCAATTTTCCTCTGATCGCTCTTTGATTCAGTTATTCATAGATCTTACACAATAGTATTGTGGTATTAGTTCACATCCAATAAATTGACCACTTGACCCAACATGTCAACCCTCTCATTACTAGTCACATCACTATGACCTGGAAGGCATGTCAACAGATTTTCCCTTCCGAAAAGGGAAAAAACCTTGACAAAATCCAGAACCACATGAAAGGTAAATCTGGCCATAAGCGCTCGTAAAATACGCCTAACTTTCTGTACATATTTGAATATGCTGGTTTACACATCCCTATCTAAGATTCTCTTGAATGGAGTCAGTTATAGCAAATTCAGCTTCAATAACCATGGTATGTTTTCCCAGAAAGGGCCATACGACATAGATTACCCCTCCTGAGCCTTAGTCCGTCTTGGATCCATTTGTGAACCAAACGAGCTCTTTCGAGACCTGAATATCAGTCTCATCAGCGAGTCTGCTCCAAAAATCTTATCCCCATCCATTACTTCCTTGGGGCGGACGTTGATCTCAGTGGTGATGACTACATTTCTTAGAAGTAATCCAAATGCTTGGAGAGTTGCATTTCTGTTAGAGTTAAGCCATTTCTTTCTATTGCGAAGGTATAATCATCATTAATAACAATGACATAAACAGTCTATGTTATTGTTGACGAGCTAAATAATCACGAGCTAGTAAATAGTCACAAACGTTAAAAATATATTTTTGCTTGATTTCGCTTAAAATATGCAAAACCCATACACTCAATTTTTTTCTCTACGTAATGTACTTGATTATAAACATAGTACCCAATTCAGGAATAATGAATGGAGATCATCATGAACTAAAACGTTTAAATGGTTTTTATTCTCAGATGGTCATTCTAAATGCAAAAGAATTGTGTACAATTGATTATGTCAAATGACCCTCTTTGAAACGAGCACGAAACCATTTTCGTGCTATTTTTCTCTCAATGGCGTTCTCTTCGTAAATGGCACAAATGGTTTTGGCCGCATCCGATGCTTCAGGTCATTTGCTGGACTTAAACAAAATGGTTTGTCAGAAGTGCCCGTTGCTCTTGCTACTTCTTTTTCTTTTGCAAAAAGTGCAAATTTGCAAATTCGTATAGTGAGGGAAGTGTAGAGTAGAACTGTCACGTCAGAACTATATTTTTGCTTTTATCGGATTCAACGCGTTAAAATGAGACATAGTCCAGATCCCTAGATCAATTTTTTTTTGTAAACCTGTGTTTACGTATTACACAATTTTGGTTTATTCGGTACATTAAGCTGATACTAATTTTTAAAGTTTAGATAGAATTTGAAAAATTATTCTAGGTTCAAATCCAAAACCATTAAAACAAATTGTAAAGCGTTAGGTAAATAGCATGTATTGACAATTTACTATATGTTCTTTCATCTTTCAATAAAATGTAAATAAAAGTTTGGAAAACAAAAAAGTAACTGTGTGTAACAGATATCTAGATGACAAGTGTGCTATTTGTGTAGTTTGTTTTTAAGTTTGGATAACTGCATGTTTTACATTAGAGATAACTTGCTTGCCACGTCCTTCTCCTCGTGGAATAACACCTATTTATCGTAGTTACTGAACGTAATGTAGGATTGTATGTGCACTTGAAATGCGACCATTCGGCTATCATTCTCTGTACAACCTACTTACCACGAGCGCATTTTTCTGGCTACCCAATACATTAGAACCATTGCTATAAGTTTAAGAATGTATTATTGTTTTCCATATATTTTTAATAGTTATTTATGCAACAAGTATAAAAAGTAAGTGCAATAAACACTTTTTGTTCGAGTTGCATACAAAATTTTTTCTACAAAAACTGTTAAAAGTGGGCTTTTTAATTGTCATTTTTGATGTTAAAAATGTCATTTTTTGACACGCGTGTTAAAAGTAAGTTACTTTTAACACTAGTGTTAAAAGTAAATCAAGTTTGTTTAAATTTTGTTTTGAAAATTAATGAAACATTACCATTAACATTAACAAACACATGAACAACTTTTTATTTTAAATAAGTACAAACCAACATTTTAACTAGTTATTACTATTAACATTTATAGTAAAATTAGAACAATTTGAAATTGTAATTCCCTGCGGAGTCACCATTCTTAAGCTGGTTTTACTGTCAATATGTGTGACACATTTATTTTCTGTAGAAATACTACTGGTAGTACTGGTGGTCTTGCTAGTAGTTGCAGCAGTAGGAAGTATTTGGCACGCAATTTCCTTCTCCTGTTCCAGTGAATTTTCAATGTAGCCTTCAGCTACCGTCGAAGATTTCCATCCTCCATATCTCTTGATGGTAGTAAGATTTGCACCAGAATCTGCTAACAATGTCGCCGATGAACGACGAAAATAGTGTCCGGTGTAGAGTTGAGGATTTGGTAGATTCAAGAACTCGGCAATGTCGGCAGGCATTTTACCAAACATGTTAATTCCGACTGGATTCTTCACACATTTATTCTTCATATATTTAAGAAAAAGTCGTCTATGGTCAGCGTTGGGTGGCCGGAGTGCCATATACTTTCTAAAAAAGTTTAAACAGAATTCACCAACAACACTGAAAGTCCGAGGCACTTTCGTTTTAGTATCTGGTATGGTCACAACAACCGAAGTGCCCAAATATTCGATATTGTCGATGATCATCTGACACAATTCCTCCCGGCGACACGCCCTGAAGACACTCACCATTGCTGCGACTTTCATCATCAGATACTTTTCGTCTTCTGCTTCTGTAAGAAATTTGTCGATATGCGTCTTCGTCAAAAATTTTGACTTTTTTGCTTGATATCCTTCACCCTTCCGTTTTAAAAAAGCAATAAGTTTATAATGTTTGCTTATATCTTGATCTGCTTTATTTTTAACATAGTTTTGATCATGGAATAATTTGACCACAGCGTTTACGATTTCCATATCTTGGCTTTTTCCTCAAAACATGCCAGTAAAACACTTTCGTTACATTTACCAGAGACCTTTTTAATGTTGCACCATTCCGAAAAGCGTCTATAAGCGATTTCGTACTGTTCCTTTGATTTCGCCGGCAATAATTCCAATGTTACTCGACTGGCGGCTTCTTCGATTTCAGCAGGGATGGATTCGTTACGCTCATTATCGAGATTATTCATTATATTTATAATATTACTAGAAAATGCTGTCAATATTTTTGCGTTTTTTCCGTAACTAACAACAGGACTGGTTGCTATGAAAATTTTAGTTCATAAACATTGCTATCTGTGTGGTATTTTTTGATTTCTTATTTTTATTGAGTTTAAAGTTCTTCCGATTGTTTTGTAGAAAAAATAGTGTATGATATACGTGTTAAAAGTGATTTTATTTTGTTCGTGAAGTTAAAAACTCGCTAAGCTCGTTTTTTAAACATCTTCACTCACAAAATAAAATCTTACTTTTAACACGTATATCATAAATAGCTATTTTCTACGTTCATGCAAAAACCAAAAAATGTTTTATTTGAATGACACTAAGTCTAGTAAAACATGACGTCGATTTGATCGTTTATGTTTCTCATGATGACAAAACGCTGTAGCAGTATGACAGAAGAATGCAATAAACATTTTATTACACTAGTGCAATAAAGAACCTCTTTTTCCACTAAATATAGTTTTGTTTTTTGCATGAACGTAGAAAAAGTATGTTTAAGAAACTTATAATTAAAACACTTCACTAGATTTTATAGACTTATTATTATTTGGGCTTAAATATTCATCAATTATATATACGTACATATGTATATTGAAAGTTATTTTTTTTTCAGTATAAATGGGTCACTTCCATATACTTTAATAAAATTTTAATAGAAACAGTTTACTGCACTAGATAATACGAGTCATTTATAATTTCATAGACTCAGACAAAAAATATTCGTTTGTAAATACCATCAAATATAATTATAAATGTGTCATCTACACACAAACATTTAGAAGGAGAAAAGAAAACATCAGTAAATTTCCCCAGGAAAAACAAAAACCATCCGGCTTCTTTAAGCTCAAGTCAAAATATCAAACAGATTTGTAATAAAGATATAGTTAACACGTGCGCCGCCAGTATTTATGATGTTTGATATTTTTTTAATCTTCTAGTGGTGGCTATAAATATTAAGCTCCTACTTCTATCATCGTGAGTGCTACAAAAAAGGTGGTAACACATGACTTTATTTATGGAGATTTTTTTAAATTGAACGTATAAATATCTAAAATACGCAGATATAAAACTGATACAATTATAGCATTCCTAACAAAAAAACTCTAGGCGGCTCTTTGATGTTAACTTGTGCGACCTTGAATCAACTAATAAATTAATTATGAAAAAGTTTGCTACACATTTTACATAGTATCTAAGACAAAATGGAGTTGTTCAGGAAACATACACTTTAAAAAATTTAGACTCAGTATAATACAATAATTTATCAAGTCCACACCAAAGTGTGTGAAATTTTATTCTATTGATACGAGGAATATAGATAATTGTAATGTTACAATTTGTACTGTATAAATTATATGTAAATATGTGTGTCAGCATCTATATAGTCTACATAAAATTTCAATTATCAATATAAGTAAATATTGATATCATCCAATTTCACTCAATTAGGTTTGGAAAATTATTGAGTAGAATCGAGTCCAAATTTTATACTGTGTATTTACTCGTGTTAACATTTTTAAATCTATTAAGTATAATACAGATAAACTAAATGATGTATGTGTATATCAATACTATTCGACTATGGTTCTGCTATTCATAAACTAAAAATGATCATTTTGTAAAATAATAAGTAATTTCATTTTGACATCGTAAAAAAATAAATTTTTACTCAAAATCAACACAATAGGTTGTCTAAATGACATAATTCATTGAGTAATGTTCGCTCAAGAGTTTTATGAGGAACATGGAATAATTTTTGAGATAGCTTACCTACTAAACAATGTGTTATTGTGTTATGTGGTATGTGTTATTATAAATATAAAATTGAAGATATTTTTCCACAATACGTGCCCACTCATACATATTTGGATTTTTTAACCAAAAATTGTGTATATGAGATAATTTTTTTCTAAATCACCATTTCATCTTTTTACCATTTTACCATATCCTTGTGTCTACCATCCTCAAAATATGTCCTACCCACCTACCCTTTTGCTTTTACCACGTTTACTCAGCTCGCCTCTTTGTATACATTTTTTGTGTCCTCATTCGTTTTTCTGACTCATCTTTGCTTTTTTCTTTTTTCTCAAAAAATCTTCCCCTCCCACACTTCCAGTCTTGTTTGTTCTGCTTTATTGAACGTCCACTTTTCACTGGCGTATGCCACTGCTGATCTTGTATCTTTGTATTTTCTTCTCCTATTTTCGCTTGTCTGGCCAATATAGTTCCTAAATATGTGAACTGTTCTACTTCTTAATTTTTCCCCGATTTGTGTCTATTTACAAAAATTTGCCTTTATGATATACTTCTTCCGTCCATTGCATGTATTTAGTTTTTCTTCCTTAGTTGTATTATTTACTTTTAGTCTCTTCTTAGTCTTTTTCAAAGTTAGGTATACAAATAGTGCTAAGATTGGTTTACCATACTCAAAGCTTTCAACCTAAATTTCTCGCAGAGTAAAACAGGTTTCTAATGTTGTTAAGTCCTCTTCTATTTGTTCTAATACAGCGTCATAATTTGTCCTTTTCTTATTTATTAGCAGTCTCTTGGTTTTCATTCTTTGTTCTTCATATTTATTCTTTGCTTCTTCTCTTCCTTCTTGAAGCATCTTTTGTCTGAGTTTTCTTCTAACTTAAAGCTTCCTCTGACATTAATTATCAAATCATTCTTTTTCTGCTTATTTCCTTCTTTGTGGTAATTTTTACTGGCCATTTCTCTTTATTTTTATTTCTGTTAACACTACATTTCTCGTTTCATTAATGTTGCTACTGATACTTGTTAACTCTCTACTTACATTCCTTTCGTATTTCATTTTCTCTTCTTTAGTTTCTCGGTCTAGCCAGTATGCTATTTCCTACTTGTCTTCCTATTCTGGTTTTTAATTTCTGGTAATTGTTGTTCCAGTTTTGCTCCTACTATTAATTGGTCTAAATTTACGTTTAAACCTCTCTTAAGTCCTTACGTTTTTAATGCATTTTACCTCTGACTTTCCTGTTGCAATATGATTGATTTGGTTTACTGTTTTGACATCTGATGATTGCCATAATCCTTTGGAAATTCATACTCTTTATAATCATATTTTTTTCCTTCAAAAAGTCTATTAGACATTTCTCATTTTTACTAGTTATTAAATGCTTGCTATGCTCTCCTATTGTGTGTTTATACGGCTTTTCTTTACCTATTTTGCATCCCCTAACAAAACTTTTCTGTCATACTTTGGAATCTCCTCTTATACTCTATTCTCATAAATCATCATAAAATTCTTCATTAGTTCCTAAATCAGTTTCTTCATGTGCTGCATGCATATTCAAAAAATACTTTCTTGATACTGTTTAGTTTAACCAGTATTACTAATGCTTCTGGCTTCTCATATTAAAAATCTTTAACGAATGGCTTATATTCTGCTCGGCTATTTATAAATATACAGGGCGATTCATTAATAATGGGACAGAGTCTAAGGATATGTTGTGCTACACTGTATCTCATTTTGGACTGGAAAAATTCCCTTCCCTATTTTTTCTAGTTAAAAAAGGTACACCTTGTTGATGTCGCTAGAAGCAATGGTTCCTGAGAAAAACACATCTAAATCTCATGATGCATGCAATTTATCTAAAAGTAAAGTGAAATTGTTGCGTAAGTAATTGGCCATACCGTAACGGCATAATACTGTGATCAAAATAATTGAAATTTCGTGAAATTTGCTTCAAGCGATCAAAAGATAAGAAAGAAAATGTGATTTATTTCGTCAATTTTGACACCCTATATCTTTGTTATTATTTTTGGATTTTTTTACGATAAGCTAAAGAAAATTGACTTATTTTGATCACAGTATTATGCTGTTACAGTATGGCCCATTAATTACGCAACAATTTGACTTTACCTTTTGATAAATTGCATTCATCATGATATTTAGATGTGTTTTTGTCAGAAACCACTGCTTCTAGTGTCATCAACAAGGTGTACCTTTATTAAGTAGAAAAAATAGGGAAGAAAATTTTTCAGTCCAAAATAAGTTACACCCTCTAGCAGATATACCGAAATCCCAAGAAACTCCCCTATATCGAATTTCATAAAATACGGTCGATGCGATCGCAAAATAATAAAGAAAATGTGATGTATTTTTTCATCTTTGACACCCTGTAGATCGAAAAGGAGCAACATTAGGATAAGGCATATTTGGCTTAATCGCTCTATTTTGAGGTCAGCCCCATGGTCTAGTTTTCCTATATGTATTATTTCTTGTAGTGCAACTACATCGGATATATTCTTGTTTAGTTGTTTTACAATATGTTTTAATGTTGCTTCTTCAAATACTTTCTTAACGTATAATTAAAATAACGTCTAAAAAAAATTATACTTAATGTTTTTATTTAAATATTTTGCGTTTGTTAGTGATACAAATGATGTCATGTCAATTTAATTTAAGATCCATTAAACTGCTTTGGAATTTTCAGATTAATAGTCAGTCAGTTAGAACTAAAAGAGATTCTTTCTGTCAATGCGAATAGCCATTTATTTGCTCATGTTGTTCGCAAGTGCGGTCTAAATCGAGAGTCGCATAATCGGGATGAGCGATGAATGGGGCCGACACTTTGATACGGCTCTTTGAGCACCGGTCTTCGACTAATAAAACTGCAGCGAAGGAGCTAAATATTTAGATTTTACAAAAGAAATATTTAGAATCAACAGCGGTAACCAGAGCTCTGATTAGCTCGGCCTTTGAGCTCGGCGTCAGGCCCGGATGTCGCAGAGCAATGACAAACGCGTCGTCGTTTATCATCGTGGAGCGGCATCAAAGACGGCGACGTTTCAGCTTGTCCTAAAAATGTTATCGGGAGAAATGATGCGCAGGAAACGCCTGACAAATGCTTGCTTAATTATTTTTCATGCGGACATATTGATGTCGCGATGTAGGACCTGGAGCGCAGGTAATTAATGGATGGACTGTCGAAGTTAAGGTGCTTCTAATGGCGCTTGGCAGTGTCACCCAGCAGTTATTTATTACAGGCGTCAAACGCAATTACCTGGGCACGGTACCTTTAATGGGCCATTGCTGGGCTTCCTATTATTTATTGGCATTGGTAGCACCTCTGGATGGACACGACACACGACAGTTGTGTACAAATCAACATTACTTGATTACTTATCATTATTCAGTGCCCGAGGATCAAATTTTAACCTTGATTTTGAACGCAAACCTAAAAAAGTTTGTACTCATTTATGCCGTATAATGTCTAAACCTAAAATTCAGAACATTTTAGGTATGAACTTTGTTTCAGTAGCGTTTCATATCGATTTATTGGGATTTACCCCCAAATCTAAATGGTTGCTTTAAAATTCGCCATCATTTTCAAATTTATACTGGCGTGAGAATGCCTAAAGAACAATTGAAAGTTCTGACCCTTACTGAAAAAAAGGTGATTCAGCCATAATGCCATTAATTTTATCAGGAGATACGGAAACATTTTTAAATGCATATTTTCGCTGAAAAAAATATATTTTGAAATCATTATTGAAACCCCTTAGACTATCACTGACCAATTCATATAGCTCCGAAATGAAAGTTAACCGCCTGGGTGCAACATTGTAACGTCAGTCATTATGGTCGTCTTTTACTACAAATTACTATAAAACAAATTAGTTGAAATTTTATATACTTCTCAGATAGTGGCTTTAATCAATGGGTAATGCAGTAATCAAATTACCCACATCGGTAGGAGATCATACTGATACCGAGAATACTTACATTACATACATCTATTGCCATAATAATGACACCCTTTACCTGACGTATTTGTAATGAAATCTACCTTCAAATTTTGGCAAAAGCTTTTAAATGTTCCATTCACCAATACAGATCTAACTTTGATTAAAAATTTCTTTTGAGGGTCATTGTTATTGCATTAACTTGTACTTGTCTGTATCTCGATGAAGTGGAGGGAAGTGTATGCAATCAACAGTACAATCACAATCCCAAAGTTAGAATAAGTCTGCAAATATTACCGTAACGCCTAATACGGCCGTACGTTCCAGATCCAGATCTTGCCGGGATTTTGCAATCGCTTTAAAATTGTTCTTGTCAAAAATCTGATCGAAGAAGTGGCGTTCTTTGACACTTTGTGTGAGGTTATATTTTGTATATTCGGGCGTTATTTTTATTTGATAAAATGTTTTGATTATAAATTTTGGATTGCAAATGTGAAACTTATACCTACCAAAATATTTTGCATGGCTAAGTTAAAAGGTACGATTGTTAAAATTGGGTTTTATTGATTTTGTATATATATTAGCGGATAATAGTCTATGAAAGAACATAAGCATTTAGCCGTGATGTGGCAACGCAGGTGTAACGTATTGCTCGTTTCCACGCTCGACACTGGGATGTCATGACTAGGAAATTGTTGTCAACACGGAGCTTTATATTACCGGAGGTTATGAGCTGATTTGCTTTAATTTAAAAGGTCGAATAATTTTTTTCGATTTTCTGTCTTTCTTAGGCCTTCCGAATATGTGGTTAAAATTAATGATATTACGACTGAATCACCTGAAAGTAAGTAGTACACATTTAAATATAAAATTACACATTTTACTACAAACATACTATCAGAAATAAGTTATTTATTGTATGTGTTTTAAGTAGCATGTTATACGCTATTTTACAGTCGAGCTATAATTTAAGTTATAAAAACTTAAATTTGTTCTAATTACGAAATTATTATTTGAGCAATCGTAGAATGTTCGTATGTGATTGATATAGCATTATATACAAAAAGCAATTTTATTTCTAAAAATATGTTTTCATGTGAAGAAATTCTCAAAAAAAAACGAAGAAGCTGAATCAAGTCTTATTCCAAAAAAATCAGATCTTTATACAAAAGAATTGGAGAGGTTTTTTCAATAGCCGCGAGTAAGTCATAAGGAAACTGGGAAAATGGATACCGAGAAAACTTTACTTGCATATTTCTTTGACCAGGTAAATCAATTACCTACATTGATGTTTATAGCTGCAATTAATAATGAAATTTATTGTACCTAATTTTATTAGTCAAAGAAGTACAAGTCATTGTCGTTACGGTTTATGTATTCGAAATTAAAATGTATGTTACGAATCAAAAATGACATTGACTTTACGAAATTTTCTAAACTTACTGAATTTTTAATAACCGCTTGTTTGGTTATTTACCGGAAAAAAATCCAGAATTTTCAAAGAAACAGTTAATGATTTTCTACTCCATGCTCCAAATGACAAATATCTGCTTAAGAAGGTATGCCATACTTTTATTTCCTTTTTCTTAGATGTTAACAAAATTAAAATTTTAGGTAGTTGCTATTTTTGGTTTAGTTGGTGCTTGTCGACGTATGGAATTCCATAATTTATGTGTTGACAATATTAAGGAGGAAGGCACTGTTTTTGTAGTTTATGTGAGAGATAATATAGAACATATAGACCCACTTACAATTTTAAATACTGACGGTAGTGCAGTGAATTATATTGAAATCATTAAGAAGTATGTATATGAATATAAGACCGATACACGTGAAAATTCAGAAATTCTTTTTATTTTACAATACGGGTAAATGTCCCTGTAACCTTATTGGCATTAATGCATTCGGCCTGATTTCCTGAAATATTGTAAAGTATCTAAACATTTCTAATGCTGATCAGTATACTGATGAACTATTAAGAGGTAAGGGTACTGGAAGAGTGACGCTGTTGCTGAATTATCATTCAAGGTGTCAAAAAAAGAGTGTAAAATATTTAATGAGGTAATAGTACGAACCAAAATAACCAGAAAAGTCTCAATAAACATGGGTCCGCAAAGTAACGGTTGCGGAGATATGGAATGTTTTATGTTCTTCAGCCTCTTTTCTTATTTTGCAAAAACGTTGTGGTTTTTCTTATAATAGTTGGTTGATGTTTAGTGAAATAAACAGTTAGGTATTTGACAGTTGTTCTCAGTGCACAAGTTTTCTTTCGCTATGGCTGGTTACTCTAACGCAGAATTAACAGACATGCATTTTATGTATGGTCGTGCTAATGGGAACGCCACCGAAGCCCGACGTCTTTATGTTGACGCTTATCCAAATCGCCAGATTCTTTGACAACGCATGTTTGGAAGAATTCACCAAAGATTGCGTGATACCGGTTCCTTGAGCAAACAGTGCCATTTATCCGGAAGACCAAGGTCGGTATCCACTCTTAGAGCAGAAGAAGAAATTCTAGCACTGGTAAAGCAGAATCCAGGTACGAGTGTGAGGAGAATATCAGCCGAGGTAGGAATTAGTGGTCCCCTTGTTTGGAGAATCCTTCACGAGCAACTGCTTTATTCATACCATGTGCAACGAATACAGGCCTTAAATCCAATAAATGATCATCAAGCACGTTTGGTTTTTTGCCGCTGGTTTCTACGTCATGATGCTGAAGACCCTCGTTTTCATGCAAACATTCTGGTTACTGATGAGGCCGATTTCACAAGAAATAGAGTGTTTAATTTTCACAATATGCATATTTGGGCCGACGAAAATCCTCATGCTCTAATAGAATCTGGACATCAGGCACGTTTTTATTAAACATTTGGATGGGTAGTATTGTAGGTGACAGGTTTCTAGGTCCTGTTGTTTTACCAAACCGATTATCAGGTGCTGCTTACCTCAACTTTCTGCAGAACACACTGCATGAGTTTTTGGAAGACATTCCGTTGAATCAGAGGCAACAAATGTGGTCCCAGCATGATAGTGCTCCAGCTCATTTTTCCATGGCCGTTAGAGAGCATTTACACCAAACTTTTCCACATAGATGGGTAGGAAGAGCCGGACCTGTTTTATGGCCTCCAAGATCGCTTAATCTGAACCCTCTAGATTTCTTTGTTTGGGGAAATTTGAAGACATTAGTGTATGGTACTCCTGTAAATAGCCTGGAAGAGCGGCAGCTACGGATTAATCAAAACTGTCAAGAAGTCCACACCAAGGAGGATGTTTTCGAAAGAGTTCGAATATCGTTGAGACGAAGATGTCGCGCCTGCTTGGAAATGGACGGAGGGCACTTTGAACATCTTTTGTAACTTTGTTTTGTGTTTGTTAAAAGCTTCCTTCGTCGCTTTATTCCTAATAAAATAAAATGTTTGAAAAACGAATAGTGGTCCATATCTCCGCAACCGTTACTTTGCGGACCCATGTTTATTAAGACTTTTCTGCTTATTTTGGTTCATACTATTACCTCCTGAAATATTTTACACTCTTTCTTTAACACCCTGTATAGCAGATTCAATAGAAAATAAAAACAAAATTGCCAAGACACTGAGATCTTCATGTCACGCAGAAAACGTGAATAATCAAATTTGTATTTAATCATCAACGAGTGCATACTCTTATGTTTTTGGAATTCGTTCAGAAATTTCTATATTGAGAAATTCAAACTGTAGTATTACTATTAACATAAATAAATAATTTGTGTTTTAAGTTTAAATAACTTCCACATTGGACTTAGTGACATGTAAATAATAATATGTAATAAATTTGTAGTCTTTTATTTATAAAATAGAAAAAGTCAAATAATTTAATATCCATATCGAATTTCAATTAAGGTTATAACCTATTATTTAAGTTTGGCATAATTTTAGGGGTGACACCCTCAATGAACAGCTTGTAATATTTCAGTTTACTTGAACTCATAGTCACAGAAATCTAATAATAATCCTAAATCATGTACCAAATTTGATGATTCCAATTTAAAGTATTTCAGAGATATAATTTTTTAAAATAGGTATTTGGCCCTACTTTGAAGGCTTGTATCTTGGCATGTGTGCAACTTTTTATATAGCTATGTTTGGTAAAATTGCAATACTAGGGAACCCCCTTCCGTCTTGGCACTTATACTTCCTCCAAACATATTAGACGAACTCTGGTTTCAGATAAGCGCGTGGTATCTTTATGTGACAGTTTCAGATTGATGCGACTGAAATATCGTCTTCTCTGGTCTCTAATACGCTCTTTGTTTACGATACACTACCCGCCACTTCGTCAGTGCATCACTAATAAATTAATAAGTGAAGATACCGAATCTGAGAATTAAATATCTTAAAGTGTTGTCGAGAGCGACGAACAAAAATGCCGCCGGAGTCTGTGGCGCTTCTAATCGGTCGGATCTAGACACTCGGTCAAAATCACAGCCTTATCTTATTTATGGTTCGCTGGCCTGATCTAACATTATAGGCCTTTATCTTCTTGTCGGAGATTCGGAATGTTAAGTAGATATTTATAATTGCCGCTAGAGGTCCCGATTCTCACGGCCCTCCGGTTTTTTGCAGCGGGTCCGGTCATTTTGGAAACGGACGGTATTTTTAGTAGCCAGTAGCGGAATCCTGGTACACCACTTTTAACTTATCTCTGGCGTCATTAAGAATGATCTTGCTTTAGAGCTTGTTAGAGTGTTCGACCACATTGATATCGTAAAATTGTTACAGACCGGATTTTTTGTTAATGGATCAGGTGGGATGTTTGTTTCAAATGAAATAACGCATATTTCCAAGAATGCCTCCATTCGGAATCTCTTTAGTATGCTTCTAACGCTCTGCGGTGAATTATACCATCTACGGGTTCAGTGGATGGAGGAATGTTTCTCAGTAAGTTCTTCTTTCCGACGTTTGAGGTATTTTGTAATTTTTAAATGAATTACTAAAATTATTCCGTAGTATAAACGCATTTCCTCGTAATTACTGTTGAAGAAGGTGATAATGTTTCTTAAAGATTGACGATCTAAGTGAAATGTATGTTCTTCAAATATTCTAAAAATCATGGTGAGTCAGGTTTAACGTCAGACTAGAAAGTCAAAATTCGTTACATTCTCAGTTGACAAAGTGAGTCCTTTTTGTCACATACCTACGAAATACTTTTATTAACAACGCCAAAGTCTTTTTAGTTCTAAAACATAAAACAAATATCAAAAATCATGTCATTTTTCTAAATTTATTAATGAACAGTAACGATTATAAAGATGACCATTACAATTTATTTTGCACTACATGTAAATTGAATGTGCTGATATTACAGTGAGTTAAATTATTTTCTTTTGTATTCAGTGTACTTCTTAACATGGAATATAGGTACTGACCATAACGTCGAATGTTTAATTTTATTAATGTTCGAAATATGCCAGTAATGTGCCGCTTCCAATACTGTTCCTGGTAAATGGTCGTCTTCACCTTCCGAATTAAACACTGTTAGAATACTACTTTTTCAAACAACTATTTTTTAACGGCTTGATGGATCCAGAGAAAAAAGATGGAGGGAACAACGAAGCAACTGCGGACAACTTTGCACGTTGATGAAGGGCAAAAACCCAGAAACAACGTTGTCCGCAGTTGCTTCGTTGTTCCCTCCATCTTTTTTCTCTGGATCCATCAAGCCGTTAAAATCCACCTGTCTCTTATCTAGATTATGATCCATTAAGCTCCTTTCCTTCTTGTACATTTCCTGGCTGAGACCCTGACAGTGGTTACTGGACTCTCTTCCGCGGCGACTGTTGCTCTTGGCCTCAATACCGAGACTGTGTGACACGAAGCCGCAAATAGAGATAGGCAGGCTACTTGTCATTCTCTTGTGTTCGTGTCCTTTGCCCTTCCTTCTTATTCCATCCTGTTTTTAAGCTGCACTGCGCTGATGAAGGGCAAAAACCCAGAAACAATGTTGTCCGCAGTTGCTTCGTTGTTCCCTCCATCTTTTTTCTCTGGATTCATCAAGCCGTTAAAATCCACCTGTCTCTTATAAGATTATGATTCATTAAACTATTTTTATTGTATATTAGGTTGCTATCGTTATGGCCTAAACCGTCTTGATTCAAACACGGTTCAAACGATTTCAAAGATAAATTAAATTGTGTACATGACACAATTGCCTTATTTTATTGCAGTTTTCAAAAAATATGGTGTGTATCTCCTCGCTTAAGTTTGGCAAAATAACTTCCACTCTTGAACGCAAGGGTACCATTTCGCGTTCTAGATACAAACATAACTATTTTCATAAATTTTTTATTAAAAATATATTTTTTCCTCGACTGTAATATAATTTCAAATAAATCTGTATTTCTATGTAATTCTCAGGATAAGATATTTTAATTAAACTTATCATACCTCAATAGGTTTGATATATATCACACCTGAATAGGATATAGTATATAGTACTATACGACTCAGTTATTCTCTAAATAACCAGTAGTGAAGAAAAGGGCCAAATTTTAATTAATTTAATTAAATAGTACCACTGCAATGAACAAATAATATTTACTATTTTTCTATCAAATATGTAATAATATTTGTTGATATGTTTCAAGTTACACTAATTCTCATTTTGCCAATTGATATTAACATTTATGATATAAATATTTACATATTTTTGACAGTCAAGCCGACTTATACTTAATTCAACAATTTTATTTTTTAAAGTGACTCCAAATTTACTCAAAGACTAGTCGTCCATTGCCTCATCTATGGCATACTGAGAAGAGTATAGCTAACAAGTGCGGTATATTAGATCATATTATATATGTCTGGTGTGCCGCTAATGAATGACATTGGCAGTTTGCTACAAGTCTTACAGATCTTACACATATTTATTTTTAGACCTGTTTTATGTGACCCGCATTATATAAATAATTAAATACTACTCTAGAAAGGAATACAATACATACAATTATTTAATTTGTTTCAAATATTTGCAATAATTCTTTAAAATCACTTTAATGTTCAAATAAAAACACGTTACTTTATTTTGAGAATAACAATTATCGACTCAAGTATTCATATTATCTAAATAAAACAAAACAATTATTTAAACAATAATCTTTAATATTAGTATAGCTTTCTTTTCGTGCATACCCTGGAAAAAGTATTTTTTGAAAAATGTTTATATGGATCGCGTTTACATTTTTAAAAGTAGGTAACTACTACTATCAAATACTTATGTTCGTATATGTATGTTAAATCTGACTCAGCCTGTATACATACTGATATATAATAGAAGTAATTATCATAATGATACTCTAGGTAGAAACGCCCTGACAATCATGAATGGGTAACGCCGTGACCATACGTTCCGCTTTGAAGCTATGTGTCCCGCTGTCCCCAAAATACGTAAAAATGTCCTGCTTTGACAAGATAAAAATATAACAACAAGCAAAGAGCCATAATTGTAAGTCTGTACCGTATATGTATTGTCACCACGTCAATATCGTTCAATAAAATAAATTTTCATTGATATATGAAAAAATCATTCTTCGATTATGTAAGAGCAAGAAACAGAATTATTTTTAACAATGGTTCATATGGTAAGTAATAAAATTAAATGGGCAAATAATAATAATATTTCCATATGTATCTGAACATTCCATAATAAGAATATCTATTTTCCTTGAATAGCAGTAAAACTGGAAACCATTTAGGGGAAAAAAAAATTTGTTAGATCAACCACTAAAAACTGACCTAACAACAGTAGAACATCTAACAAAAATATATCTATAGGTCTATCCTATAAAACATATGTCTTATTTTTACAAAAATAATAATTCAAGGGCGTCCCGCTCTGAGGAAAAAAACAAACGGTCATGTTATGAATAGAGTATTTGAAAGTAAAATGCAGATATTGTTTTGTTCTTGAATAGTTTGCGCATATAAAGCACAATATGTTACACACGCGCAAACGTCATTTGACGTCACAGGTCTTCACTGTTGCGGTGATCATTTTTGGGGGCGTGACTAGACTAAAATTTGAAATATCGTTTTTAAGCTTATTTTTCCACGAAATTGTCTAGGACAATCACTTTTTCTATTTAAATAATAATAATATATTCTTTCTTCTGCAATTTCCCCATTTTTATATTTTTTAGAGACGCTACTGACTGAATGCAAATTCCATACTCTTTTTGCCATTTTGTAACTGTTTTCCTAAACGTATTAATATGTTGAATTTACATTCTCTACCATTTCGATTTCGATCCATGATTTAGAAACATCCCGTATAACTTACGGTAATCGATTTATTGGATAGATATAGGAAAATAGTAGTCTTTCTTAATGCGACCACGATCAGTTAGTAGAGAGAAATGTGAACAACGATTACGTAAATAACAGTACTCGTATAATGAGAATGGTGTTTTCACGAGATGGATGAACCGATGTCATTACCATATATGTGTTGCGTATTCATATGAAACCAAAATCAAGTTATGCAGTAGGTAATCCCGTTCCCAGTTGCTAGCTAGATATGTATCCGATCTAGATTCCAACGAACCGTAAACTAGTAATTATACGTATTATATATAATTGTTTGTATACACTCCGCTGTAGGAGTCCGAAGGAAAAAAACCATGTTGCATCTTTCAGTTATTAGCATTGAATATAGGAATTGTGAACCTATTTTGACACGCATACTAACAACGTTGCGGAATTATGAAAAAAGTGGAGCATATAGGTATCATAGTTTTTATAATTGTTATGAGAAACTGAACTCTTCCGCTATTTGTTTGTAGTTCTAAGCGATTTAATTAGTTTACCAAGAAAAAAATTTGAATAGTAACGAATAAATTACATTTACCGCAAAGTATTAATAAAATTTATAAGCATATCATACAAGTTCAATAACACAAAATTTATGAATCAAGATTTGCTGTAACGATAGCAAATAGTTTGAATTATTTGTGAATAATTCAGATTTAGAAAGGGATTTCAATAAGGCAGAGTGCAAGAATAATAATTTATGCTATTTAGCGGATCATCCAAAGAAGATATACAGGGTGTGGTAAAACATTGAAAAATAAGTGAAGAATAACCTTTTGGTATTAATGCCTGGACGCGCTGTACGGATACGGACGGTATAACTGAACCTCATGTATGATACGCCTCATTGTTGATTGGAACATTCCTTGTACTTGTCGAGAGATTTGCCAGGTACTTATTCGGAAACTCTCAGTGTGTTGTGGTACTCAGCTGTTGTAATACGACTTGGATACCCTGGACCTTCATCTCTTCCACCATTCGATTGCAAATTTATCGTGTCACGTCCACGTTACACTACAGCGGTAAAAGTAGCTGCATTTGGCACATGTCTACTGGGAAATCGTTCTGTGTTCATACGAGAAGCTGCTGAAGCATTTTGTCTTACTTCACCATAAATTAAAACGAGATCCATCAGTTCCGCGATGCTACCCAACTAACAATTAAGCATAATAGACTACTACACAAGAAAAACAAACATAAATTAATCGAGGTTTACTACTTTCCGCCATAAAAACACTCTTCAATGTTATAAAACCTTAGTAATAAAATTTTAGTCAAAAATTTGTTATCCAAGAGTAATATAATGACTTATAAGTGCAACATACAGGGTGTCCCAGTGTGAGCGTACAAAAATTTACCAGGGGGTAGACCAGACCAAAATAGGAATAAAATTCTAATAAACAAAATTTCTCTGATGCACGCCTAGCGAGTTACAGGGTGTTAATTTGAAAAAGAAAACAATTTGCAGCAATAAGTTAAAAACCGTTCCGTAGATTTAGGCAATTTTTGGGTGACGTGTACATCAATTAAAGATCATTAAAATTACATGGTGTTTGTTTTAATCAGACACCAGTGATGGCCTAAGTCTACTATTCCTTATGATTTTGTCTTTATAACTATTGCATATCCTACTTTTACGTGAATTGACTAAGTTCTCCTTAAGCAGTGACCAATTCTGAACAAAAAAGGTACTCTTGTTAGGCAGCTCTAAAATCAACCATTTGCAAGTAAATTGAGACCAAGGTACCGACTGCATTAATTTTGTCAAGAATAGAATTTTATATGTAATAATAATAGTAATAATTTAATTATCATAAAATATCTCCATTTGGAGGAAATTTCATATACAAAGTTAATATTTTATTGTGACGTCAACATTGACATAGGCCTTATAGGTTAAAGCTTACAGACAAATTGACTTCAATGATTTTATTTGACCCTTCATGTTGTAACAAACACTAGATGTTTTGTTTGTTATTTCTAATTGATTACTCATTAATATTGCGTTAATACAGATAATATTAGTTAATGCATTTATGACGAAAGACCATTAAACACATTTTATCACAAAATTAGTTTTTATTTTCGGTTATTTTTCAGGGTAGTAATATTATTAAGAAGCAATAATAAAAATGTATATTTATAAGGTACATTATTTTTATGAAAGTTTGATCATCACATCATACGAAAAAAATTCTTAGGTTGCACAATTTGTTGAATGGAAACTAAGGATAAATTATATTATATTAAAATTTAAATATCTAGAGATGTTACTTGTAATTTTGTAGCCTGACTTATAGTCTCATTCTCTTCCTATCCCTGTTCATTATTGGAATGTATTTAATCAAACATATCGGGGTCTCTCTCGGACAGAAATAAAGTACGTAAGTATTTAGATATAAACGACATAATTAGGGTATATTTTGGTAATATTGTCTTTTATACTTATATGACTTTATATTATATTAAAATCAAAATATATATAGATACTACTGGTAGCTTTGTAACGGGACTTATAGTTTCCTTCTCTCTCTTCCTATCTCTGCTCGACCAATTATTAACTTCCATATTACTTTAGTTTTTTTCCCACACAAGGAAAAAGGAGAATAGGGAAACTTTACCTATACGGAAGAGGTCATGAAAATTGTTTGACCAATGTAATTTCAACTATAAATGTTTGTTGGGTATGCAGGTAAGCCATTTTTGACACTTTTAAAAAATTGATGTAAACACTATCGTAGAAGCGTTAATACTAAAATCGGATTTCAGTATTCGAAATCGTCTGAAGTTACGTGGAAAGAGAGAAAATGAATAATTAACATTTTTATATGAAGGGAAGAAATACTCTATCTATCAACATATTTAACCACACCTTTAACAAAAGAAATAAATATTTTTGGATTATTCATAGTGTCCGGGAAAATGTAGGAAGCCTCTCGGGTGCAGATAGAACATGAAAAAATAAGAGTTCCTATAATTTTTTTTTGCAACGGGCTCTCCCTACGGAGATATGTGTCACTGAAGAACGCAGCTGGAAATCAGTTTTTCTTGAATAACTTTTAAAGTACTTGATACAATTTAATAAAAATTTAATGTGATGGACATTGGTAAGGACCTCTTAAAATAGTGTCCTTAAGATAAATTTAGTTTTTTTAGTTTACCAGGAGCGGGCAAAGCTTTGCAACGCTTAAATTTTTAACATCCTGTATGATAAAGACTTTAAAATAATAAATCTGATAGATTCAACCTTAGACTAAAGAAAAGTACTGTTGTTTATTGTCTATAAAATGAACCTTTACGAGAAAAAGAATAATAAACGAATTCATGTTTTATTTTTAATAAAGAGGACCATGATTTTTATATTTTTTTGTGATAAGGAACAATGCTGGGTTATTGTGGCAGATACAACAGTCCTCAATTCGTCGTGACCGCGATTGTATCAGACTGCACGGAGCCCATGCGAACCCTCTTATGAAGTTTTTCAATAATTTCGTTAAGTTGCCTCCTGTGACACCACTGCGTTTTTTAAAAGTTGTATTTTTCGGATTAAACATCTTAAAATAAAACTTTCCTGTTGTTTGAATGACTTTCGTATCGAACTTTGTTGCCGAAAAAAGAAATAGAAATTATCACCCTTTGTATTAACCCCTTCGGTACCTTGAATCAAACGGTTGCATCACGGCATGTATGGTAAATCAAACCATGATGCAAACATACGCATCATGCTATATTTTCCACCAAAACCATGAATCAAGTGGTTGCATCACGTTCTATGTATTTTAAACGGGGTATAAAATTCTGGTTTTAGCAAAAAATAACTTAGTGGGGACTTAGCCACGCCTTATCGTTTTCGTATTAGTGGCACCCTGTGTGTGTGACTATATGTACAATTGTAAGCGTATTTATAGCAGTTGCGTATTGAAAATTTACAGAGATATGTCGGATTCAGAATGTGATAGCGATTTTGGCGTTTCGGCATCAGGGAGTGATGATGACATCACCGACTCCGAAGAAGAATTTTCTGACTCTGAAATTGAAGAGGAGGATGCGGACCATTTGGTTTTTGGAAATTGGAAAGTTATTTCTGATCCCTTTTCAGATCAGAGATACTCACGAGTAGTTGGAAATAATTTTTCATATAAAATTCACCCTGCCATTGACTTCACAGAAATGAACTCCTCAAAAGAATGTTTTGAGGCTTTCATACCGCCAAAAATTGTTAGACTTTTATGTAATTGGAGTAATAAACGAGCAATGATGTATTTCGAAGAACATAAAAATTATGAAATGAAAATAAATGGCCTGAACTGGCGACATATTTCCGAATCAGAAATGTATATTTTTATGGGTCTTTTGTTTCTTATGGGAGTAACACATTTACCTAGAATCTCGGATTACTGGCGGAAACATTTCTTACTAGGCGGACCGCAAGTTTTTTCTTCAAAAGTTATGAGTAGGAATAGGTAACCTTGTCCAATCAAATATACGTTCCAATATTACATGGGCATTTGGTATCAAACTTTTTTGTTTGTGTCCAAGTAATCCGCAGTTTCGACGATACACTTCCGACTTTTTATTATACATAGGAAAAGACATATATGATGTTTCACATATTCCTGGTACTCGGGATCTAAGTATGTCCGAAAGAATTGTTGTTTATTTATTGCGGGACATTTTGGGAGAAGAACGAGAGGTCATATTAGATAATTGGTATTTGTCGACTAGATCGGCAACGTTCTTACTTTCCAATAAAACGTATGTTACTGGTACCATAAGAACTAACCGAGGGGTACCTCCTGTTTTATAAGGAACAATGATTTACTTTTGGTCAAGTTCAAGGATAAGCGGGACGTTTACGTTTTGACTACCAAGTTGACGGCTGGATTATCTGAAAAATCTCGGCACAATAAAGGAATAAATAATGTTACCGTATATAAAAAACCTAAACAAATTGAACATTATAATCGGAACAGTAGACGCCATCGATCAAGACATCGAACCATATAACGCGGCAAGGAAAAATTATAGTTGGTTCAAAAAAATTGGAGTGCATATGTTACAAAGAATGGTTCTGAATTCAAGAGTTTTATACTCAATTTGTAATAATAAAAAGAAGCAACTTCCAATGCGTGATTATGTTTTATTATTATGTGACAGCATTTTTTCTGCACATGTACCAAATTATAACGAGATAAAAAATATATCTAACAAAAACAATAAAAATGAAGCAAAGGCCAATAAACACAAATTGATCTGTTTGCCAAAATCAGATTAAAACAAAGACGTTGTAATATCTGTTATAACATATATAAAAAAGTAAATATACTGTAAACTTTTGCTCAATTTGTAACATTCCATTTTGTTCTCAGTATCATCATATAGTTTATCACACTGAAAACAAATAATTTTCAAATTTTCTTTTATAAACTCATACAGGGTATCCCAACGAAAAACTTATTAGTGGTGGGCATTTGTGTAGAAATTACTACGCGTAAGTTGGTTTGTCATCTTTTCGTTTGTAACCCATAATTCTGTCAAATCTCAACCGATTTCTAAAAACGGTACGTCACTGTATTCGCAATGAAAAGGGCTTTAAAATGATGTGCCACAAGTGGGGTAGTTACATTTGAAATTTTGAAGTTGGGGTTGCTAGGCATTAGGGGGATGAACATATCGAGTTGGCTTGACTGTCAAAAAAGCTCCCCCCAAGAACAAAAATCGACGGGTCTCGGCGAATTTTGAAATATTATTCGGTTTTCCAATTATAGGGGGGGTCAAATTTTCGTTGGGATACCCTGTATATGTAGTACTAATAATAAAAATGTTACTTTCAAATTTATTTAATTCAATTGGAACCAATTTATTTCACAGGCAACATATTAACAAAATTAGCATGTGGCGCACGCTACAAATCTAAGGCCGGCGCGATAAAAACAGTGCTGTACGCATCACAAATCTGGTCCAGGTGAAGCGCAGCGAAAATAGTAGCTGGTAGCGAAGGGGTTAAGAATAAAACATTAGTTAGTTTATTATTCTTTTTTTCGTAAACGATTCATTTTATTGACAAAAGACAAGAGTATATGTTTTTTAGTCTAACGTTGAAGCTTCTCAGATTTATTATTTTAAAGTGTTTATCATAGTGTTTATTTTAAGTATTTTAAAAGTAATTCAAGAAAAAACGATTTCTAGTGGCGTCGTTCAGGTACGCATATCTTCGTAGGGAGGGTCTGAAAAAAAAATATAGAAAAATATCATCTTATTTTTTCATGTTCTATCGGCACCATTTCCCATATTTTCCTAGACATCCTGTACATTTCTGTTCAAGAATTATGAATATATTAGTTTAATACATACATTTTTTATTAGGTACTCAACAAATCGTTTCATTTTGTCTACTCACTTAATACTACAGTGTAAGGAATATGTAAGAAGTTTTATGCTTTTGTCCTCGGTTAGCTGATGCCTACCCAACTGGTAAAGCACGTTTGGTCAAGCTGTCCGGAATGAAAATTAACGACCGATTGTTTTCACTAATTTGATAACAAAATTAATTGCTTGTCAATCCCACTATTTACAACAAAGCCTGAACAGGCCTGGCCTCGTACGCTTAATTCATTGTATCGCTGAATAACAAGGAGTTACCTTATCTTTAAACATAACTTCACACTGCATTTGTCTGGCATTCTATTTGTATAATTTACATAAAAGTCTCGCAGAAGAAATTCTGCAAATTCCGAGAAGAGCTATTCTGTTCTTTCGTTGAGAGATTCCGCCGTTGCGGCCTTTTAAGGTAGCGAATACGTTTATTAAAATTTTGTAGAGTGTTTTCCATCAAGTCACTCGTTTTATTTTGCCAAGCCAACCAGGTTCTGTAATTTTTCGAATATTGAACGTATTTCTGACATATTTCAACTTTAAAGCCTTTAGTGACTTTGATGTGTCATAAATAGTAAATACTAGAAAACTAGAGACTAGACTAAGAACATTTCTTGTCCAATAATCGTCCAAAGACAATAGAAAATAAGTTTCCTTCCTGCTGACGCACTTCAACCAGCTCGACATCATTAGCTCGCTCAACCAGCGATTCGGTTAAACGAGGTAGGTCTGAAGTAAAATGAGTTATCTGAGAAAGATCAAAATAGCAAAATAAAGTTTTCGAAAAAGTGACACTCGTATATTATTAATTTTAAGAATAGAATCACATTAGAATAACTCTATATCTATATAGAACTTTCTTGGAAACAACCTTTTTGATTCCAATGTTGACGTAGGGCTTAATATTGTTCAAAATATGTGGTATCAGTACGATGATGCACTACTACATAGAGAGTGAAAAGTAACTGCTAGGTTAAGTGATCATTTCTCGAATAAATGAATAGGTCAACAAGGTCGAATAGCATGACCACCGCGTTATCCACATCTAAATCCTTTGGACTTTTATTTATGGGGACATATGAAGCAGTTTGTCTATCACGTTGAAATCACTACCCGTTAGCTACTTGAAAGAATTCAGGATTCAGTTAACCAGCAAAGAAATGATCTAAATCTCATCCATTGAGTAACGGATGTGAGGGTTGCATTCAAGCTGAGGGTGGTCATTTTGAACAATTTGTAGCAGGTTTGTTAATGCGGTTAATAAAGGTTAACCGATGTTTAAACTTTAAACACAAGTAATAATTACTGTTACAGAAACCATCATTTTTATTTATCAGACTACTTTGAATGAAATATGAAGTTATAGTTTTTAAATTGCTTGTAACTTCTAAACAAAAACGAATCGGACCTATGTTCATATAAGAAAAAATGATTGACATTAACCCAGCTACCATTGGCCAAAGTTTGTCATAGAGCTTGCAGAGCACCCTGTATAGCAGTCTTAATGTAAAAACAGGCCGAAAATATTGCCGATTTTATTGAAATTTGGCAGTGTTATTTATTGTAATAAGTGCTAAGTTAGCACTAGCTAGATGATAATTATGAGTTGCAGTGGCGTCCTGAAGAAAAAATGTATGCCACTGACTTTTTAAAATTTGATATCTTTTCAGATTAAGCAGCTAAAAATACAACTAGATGATAATCATGAGTTCCAGTAACAGTTCGTTAGTTATTTATGTAATTTTTTAAAATGTAAGAGTTAAAAATTAATAACAATTTAACAGAATATTCACAAAAAATGTTGGCCAGCTCCCGCTTCTATGCAGGCTTCTGCTCTTCTTCTCATCGAAAGGCAAACTCTTTCAAAAATTTCATGAGTGTTACATATGGATTTACATCCATCAAAAATTCTAATTCTTAGTTGTTCCACTATCTCGATTGGTGTAACATAAACTGATGATTTTAGAGCCATAGAGTCATAGAGCTTGCAGAGCACCCTGTATAGCAGTCTTAATGTAAAAACAGGCCTAATATTTTATTACGAGTAACTTTATTGAAAAATTGAGCGTAAATATTTCTACTTTTGTTCACACCAAACGGTGAACTGTATAACGCCTACAACTTAATTATACAGGGTGTTACTTAATGATAGGCCGTAATTCCAAGGGCGTATTCCTGAACAAGGTTAAAGTAGAAAAGTTCATATAATAAACAAGTGTCGTACCAATTTTGGTTTCAATATATAGGGTGTCAAAGTTTTGTATAAAAAAATGGTTTTTTATTAACATCTCAAAGATCCTATTGCCGATTTTATTGAAATTTGGCAGTGTTATTTATTGCAATAAAACGCTAAGTTAGCACTAAATAGATTATAATTATGAGTTCCAGTGGCATCCTGGGGGGAAAATGTACGCCACTGACTTTTTTAAAATTTGATCTCGATTTGATCTTTTCAGATTAAGCAGATAAAATACAACTTTTTTGTTTCTTGATATCTTTCCGTATCTTACTTCGTTTTCGAGAAAAAAATAACTAGATGATAATCATGAGTTCACAAATACAAATCTAGGCTGTTCAAGTCAGGCGGTCTAGGTGGCCACAATTGTGGTCCTCCACGATCTATCGAACGATTTTGGTAAAGTGCAATCAAATATTCACAAGCCAATATGCTAAAATGGGCTGGAGCACCATCATGAATGAACCAATGTAGTTGCCGTAACTGAAGAGAAACATTCCCAAGAAGTAAAGGCAAATCATTTTGTAGAAAATTATTGTATTGACTGTTCGTTAAGGTGTCCTGGTAAAAAAAAAATGGTCCAATCAAATAGTCACATGTGTCTCTGTAATAGCATGAGCCCAAATATTAAGAAAGAATTATTACATACCTGGAAAAATGCGCTTCGTCCGTAAACATGATGGATCCAAAGTGAAGATTTTCTGCAAATCTTTGAACTCTTTATACTTGGAAAGGATACAACAAAAAATTTCATAAAATTTCCCATACCATTTTATAGCAAATATTTAATTCCCTACCAATTTTTCGCGTACTAGTTGCTGCATCCTCTTCGAACCGCATATAGGACAGTCTCCTCAACTGGGGGAGTTCGAATTACGTTTAAAGCTGTCAAATTTAGTCAGACGACGGTGAATATTTATAAATATTTTTCTGCCTGAAAGACACGATCAGGATACCTACCTAATATTAGTATAATTTTAATAGTTAGTTTAGAAGATAAATGTTAGTCTTACTTATCAAAAGGTACGAACATATTGGAAATTACACATCAGTGTTTGATGATTTTATTCTTTACAAAAGAAAAATAAATGCTTCATGACTAAAAAAATGTTAAAAAAATCAACAAGGACACTTATATGAGACCAAGAATTTACCTTTAGCTTTATTTATTCTTTACAATTTAAGCTAAACTTTACACAACTATAAAATATCTATATGCCAAAAGTTATTATAATGATTTAATGTCAAACATTAAAAATTCATCTATCATTTCTGAAAGAAAATAACTAATTTAATCTAATAAAATATTTTCGTTCACTATTTACGTAGATATTATGAAAAGGTATGAAAATGTCAACAGGTCAATCAAGCTTGAGGTTGTGATTTATAAAACGAAAAATTTAAATATATAACACACAGCGTCAACAACACAATGCAGAAATAAAATGTCAGGTCTGCGTTTCTTTGGTTTCGTGAGGTATAGTATGGAAGGTTACATATTTTTCACATCGCTCAATTAAAAATATCCATTTTTGAATTCAATTAAACACATTTAATTTGAAATACATATTCATTTCAATCAAAAAAGCATTTATTTATTTTAAAATGCTATTTTTATACAAGTTTTTATGATGTAATGGGATATTTAAATAAATGGTCGTCAAAAAAACTTAACAATTATTATCAAATAAATCAATATATTTTTTGGTTGTGGTTATTATACCAAATAACCTGTTTTCAGATGTTTGGGAAAAAAATTTGATACGCTTATTACAAAATATAAAAAATAATATATATTTTCTACACCCGTATTATAACAATGCACTTATATGCCCATAATCCGTTTCATAATGATACTCATTACGATACAGATTTTTCATTACGATACAGATTTTATAATCCGTTTCATAATGATACCCATTACGATACAGATTTTTCATTACGATACAGATTTTTAATCAATAGAGACCCATAACTTTTCAATCAAGCATGCTGTGCATTTGACGTTTATCCTAGGTTCCTATGTAATTATTTTAGATGTCAAAATCAGTACGTATTAAATTTTCGTAGATACCTAGCTAAACTTCGATAATTTATGAAAATGTCTGATATCAGGGATATAGAAGGATTACCATCGACTCCTCCACACATATCGGAGAAAGCAGAAAATGCAGTTCATACGAATAATTACTGTTACCTATTGTGTTCAATAAAAATATAAAATTTATGGTTTTTGATTATTTATCGGGTGTAGAAAAAATAGCGTATGCAACTCTCATGTAATGGTTATTAATACATGATCGTTGCATAATATACTATTATTTTAATTAACCCACATATAATAATAATAATAAATATATAAACCACCCAAATAAAAGAATTGTAGCAGAACATAGTCAACAAATGACAATGAAGAATACCCTTCTTCATATGGTTTTATGAAGAAAAGGTCATACATTGTTTGTGGCTTGATTTTTGAGATACCTACTTACAGAATGTTATCTAACATTTGGAAAAGTACCCAGAGACGTCAAAGCTAGTTCTGGCACCAGGTTTTTTTTCATCAAACTATTTAATTTATTTAAACATATTTTATTCTCGGGAAAAAAATCTTTTTTGGTATAATGTTCACTCTTTTGTCAAAAATAAAATAATTTATTTGGTATGAAAAATTCATTTTTTTGACGAATATTTGTCTAAATGAAACAAATAGTTATTCCATTTGAACATCTTATGAAAACTTAATTTTAAAAAATGATTTACAAATAGGTACATATTTTTTTAATTTTTCGAAACAGTTTGTTCAAATCTATATAAAAACAATGTTTAAAAAAAAAAAATTGTTTGCATTTAAAATCAAATAACGCGTCTAATTAATTCAAAAATGCATATTTTTAATTGAGAGATATGGAAAAGTTTTATTAGGTTATATAACCTTTTGAAAAATCGTAAATTGAATAAGACTCAATTTCCTAGTATAGTAGTAGTAGTAGTAGTAGTAGTAGTATAATATTTATTCATAAAACCTAAGCAGGGCATGATGCGTCAATACAACTCGTGTACGTAAAAATATAACAGTGATATGAAGTCCCAATATTTGATAAAATAATACATGTTTTTTAATCTAGAAATAAAATTACAGAAATACGTCATACAGATATTAAATCTAATTTTACATTAAATATTTATAGGTAAAACACAAGAATAGAATTCCTGTAGAGAGTAAAAATCATGATTACACAAAAAATTACGTAGTTCTGTTTTGAATTTCTTTAAAGTACAAAAATTTTTAATATTTGTACCTCTTCTGAAAGTTTCACAAAAATAGCCGCCTCATAAATAAGTATTGAATAAAAAGTCATGATATTGTTTTCTTTAAATATTGTTCTACAAGAATCTAATGGAGTAAAAAATCAGTCTAAGAATTCCCTTCTGTAAAATAAATATTCGGTGTGCATGCGTTGATGAACCCCAGTATATAATTAGATATTTAATATGTGAATATGCTAAGGTATAGTAAACATTTAGTAAATATTGTTTGCTCACAATGTATTTTAGGTTCCTTATTGCAAAATAAGTTAAATTTAATTTACTAGCAATGCAGTCTACATGAACCAACCATGAGCGATTTTCGTCTACATGTAGGCCCAAAAATTTGGTATTTGTGACATTCTTCAGTGTTATGTTATTCAAAATTAGATTAATTTTTTGTTTGCATTTTAGTAAATGGAATACTACACACTTTCTTTTAGTTGCATTTATTATGAGTCTATTTCTTTCGCACCAGTAAAATTGTTGGAGAACTATATTTGCTGGACTTTGCAATTCACTAAAATAGTCGTATCGTTGCAAAAAGTATTTTTTGGAAAGGAATAATTCAAATTGTTTCCTATAAACATAAAATGCTTGTCAATAGGTACCCGCTGGATGTAGCTGTGCTATATTAGTTAGTCTTCAGTTAACTCACCACTCACCTGTGGCGTCCTGATGAGAGTTAATAAGCTCAAAACCGCTATATGTTGACTATTTGCTATAGAATTACTCCAGGATATTATACAGAGTAGAATAAATTTAAACATAACGATATACATCGATGTAACTGGTTCACAGTATTGGTAAGTAGACAATTAATAAAATATTTATCATACAAAGTGTTTACATTTTAGGCATACTTAAAGAAATCTAAAGTTACATAGTGCACTGGTTATGGTTTACACTTACTTAATCTACCAACATTATACATAATGTGCAAAAATACCTTGTTTCAAGACGTTTCATATTTAAATTGTGACATTCTAAACTTTTTAATAAAAGGAATGTTACAGAATAATAAATCACACGCACGCAAAATAGGATAAAATTTGTTGACACGAAAATTTGACACAAGCCTACTTAGAAATTCACCAGAAAATACATTGAAACTTTTAAATGCAAATAACTCAAACACTGATAAAGTTAGGCGATCTAAACAAAAATACATTTTTTATGTAGAATTGAACGTTCTTTTAGATTTTTAAGGTACCTCAACAGATAAAAAAATATGTTTTGATTTACCTAAATAGTACGGTGAAATTAGCGCCCTTTTGGAGCAACGTCAAAATAAGCTTCAAACTCGTAATTCTCGCAACAAAAAGAAACATTACCAATTTTCAGTCATTAAAACTCAATTTTTGAAAAATTTCAGAATAAAATTAAAACCTTACACCCTGTATTACTTGAACCAGCGACATTCGTATAGGGCATGATGAACTCAAAAACATAATATTTTGGTGTCTAGTATCTCCAGCTTACTGTTGACCCATTTTTTCCGATTCACTTCATAAACAATTTTTTTACAAGCACCAACATTTTTTTTTTCAGTGTAGTAACAGAGTCCCTAGTATGTTATCTACCGCTTAACATTACTGTTCAGAGATTTAATGATTTTTTACTTTTAAAAATTAAATCACTTGACCCAAGTTTCATAAATCTATGTCAAAAATCATCAGATAACAAAAAAAGTTTTAAAAACAATGAAAAGACGTCTTTATGATATAATTTGAGCAAGAATCTGTTTTTAGACTATTCAGTAAATACTCTGTACATGCTAATTAGGCGTCACTAAATACGCAGTTATGAAAGATTACGTTGTAGATAATGTTTATAATTTCAAGCTAAATAAAAAACCTATTTATCAAAACGGAATATAAAGCGTCAAGTACAGAAAGGTAAAACTCAACGTTTATAATTACTGATAGTAAGCAAATAATCCAGTGTTCATACATTTATGCAAACAATATAACATACTAATTGGAAGCGTACGATATACTCAACACACAAAGGAGTATTTATTCATTGTTTAATAAACTGCAGCGACGCATATATTATCATGAATAAGCATACCGTTGCAATAATATGCAATGCAACACTGTGTACTACAACACAGGCTCTCCATTCTCCACTTATTCCCTCTATCTTCGAAGAAAGACGTGAATGCCGTGTACGCTGAGATAAACCCTGTGAGCAACACACATCAAGGATTCGTGTAACATAAACATAGTAGGCCCTGAATGAATCTGCAATGTATGCACTCGAAATGCAAGTGTGTATTGTTTTTGCTGAGTGTAAACCACTCTACCCACTTTTCGCTATCTGCAAGTCACCAGACACCTTCTGTCGGTGATCTTTAGCCGGATGTGACAATCTGCCTACGCTTTTGTACCTTTTAACTACCTTGTACTCTTATCGTCGTTTAGCTACAACGCTGCTGCCTTGGTTTATATATGGGAAACAAATTCGACGCTGTTCGTCTTCGGATCAGGGAGCAGTGTTCAAAATTACCTTCTGAGGACGATTTAAGATATAGCTAATTATCTGCATTTTAATATACAGTGCTTTCGAAAAGTTACAAATAAATTCATTATTTTTGAAATTGAGAAGTTTTCGAAAAAATCCCCTGGCACGTCGATTTTGTTTTTTAAAAAGGCACTTTTCGACATACGACCCATATTTGTGAGGTCATCGTTGTTCGAGATATGACGTCACCGACAATTTTTTTAAACAGCAACCCCCAATTTTGACCATGCCATTTGAAAGAGCGTGTCGTTCTACATGCATACATCATGAGAAATTATGGTGTTACACAACAAAAATTTCAAGAAAATAATGTTTGAAGATTTTGAAATTTAATTTTTACAATACTGAAAATGATAATGATTATGTAAAAAATCGACTAAATTAAATGTTCAAATTGTGCACCGTTGGCTGCCTGACAGTAGCCAAGTCGATTAATAAATTCTTTTTGGAGATTATCAATAACTTCACGATGTATCTCGTGACGAATTCTTGCTTTTAAATCTTCTAAATTAACCGGTCTAGTAACGTATACTATGCTTTTCAAGTATCTCCTCAAGAAATAATCTAGGGATGTCAAATCAGGCGATCTGGCTGACCACTCAATCGGCCCCCTTCTCCCTATCCAACGATTCCGGACCAGATCATCTAAATAAGCACGGACAGGTGCTGCATAATGGGGAGGTGCACAGTATTGTGAAAATTAAATTTTAAAATCTTCACACATTATTTTCTTGAAATTTTTGTTATGTAACACTATAATTTTTCATGAAATATGTATGTAGAATGACACACTCTTTCAAATGGCATGGTCAAAATTGGTGGTTGCTATTTAAAGAAATTGTCGATGACGTCATATCTCGAACAACGATGACGTCACAAATGTGGGTCGTATGCCAAAAAGTGTCTTTTTTAAAAACAAAATTGACGTGCCAGGGGATTTTTACGAAAACTTCTCAATTTAAAAAATAATGAATTTATTCGTTACTTTTCGAAAGCACTGTATGTATATTCACAGTAAAAAATATATTCACATAGTGGGTATAGCAAATATTTCATTTATCGATGTACAGTAAAATATTTACGTATCTTTATTTTATTTGCTCAGTATTTTTAAAAGATGCTAGTTATACAGGATGATTCACGGCTAGGTACTGTTAGAACTTTTCTGAAAATTGTATTCCGTCTATAATCAATTACACTGAAAAAATAATTTATTTAATTTATAAGTAATCAGGTTTATTAGCAATTAATTGACTATATTGATATACGGCGAAATACCTATATATTTTTTATTTATCATCAATTGAGTGTATAGTTGAATAATCATTGATATTTTAATAATAATAACTATGTGTGTTATTATTATATACCATAACTATATTCTAGAAAGAATTATACATATTAGTAGCAAATAATATTTGTTATGCGGTACCGTATCTTATTTTTGAGTTGAGATCCTTTATTACTAAAGAATAGGTTGTATGTCATAATGAAATTATTTTTATCACTATTAAAATTATGTATATTTTCTATAACGATTTCCTATATAAATAAAAACATTTTTAATTAATATCATTTTATTACATATATACCATACATAAAATATTATACAAAAAATTTATTTTGAAATAAATCCTAACAAACAATGCATTCATCCACACAACCTATTTATTAATAATACCTTATAAATATGTTCCATTATCTGTATAACTATATTCAGAGCATTATATACAAGAGGTATGTCATTGTTAGATATAGGGTATAAAATTATGGCAACGTTAATGAAACAGAGAATATTTTTTTATTTTTGGGTATTATCTCTTGCTGGGATCAAATTATAAAATTTCATAGTTTTCTACTCAAAAAAGGTACTCTTGCTCGATCTCGACAGGATGCGCCGTTTTCGAGCAAAATCATAAAATAAAAATTGGAATACGCAACGAATAATAAATAAGACATTTTTTTATGAGAATTAGGAAATTTGTTTGCTAGTTGAGCAAATGCTCAAATAACTTTCCATTTTATTCAATACAATATTTAGCCCGGCGTAGATTATTTTCCGAGGCATGGAGAATTTGAAAATTATTCTCTTTTATGTTATTGTCAACTAAAAGAATTCTTTGAAGTAATGCTTCACGAGTATCCACCTCAGCTGCATAAACCAGATTACTCATATGACCCCAGAGATAATAATCTAGCGGATACAAATCCGGTGATAGCGCTGGCCAGGCTATCGGACCACCTCTCCCTATCCACTTCTCAGGATACTTTTCATTCAGCCAAATAGAAAACTCCTGCCCAAAATGAGCTGGTGCTCCATCATATTGAAAATACATACCCACTCTTGTCTCTAAAGGAATATCCTCTTATAATTCAGGTAGGCGATTTTGTAAAAAGTCTAAATATCGTTGGGAATTCAAATTATTTGGTAATTCAATTGGGCCAGTCAACTGATTTCCAATGATTCCCGCCCATAGATTAATGGAAAATCTATTTTGAAAATTAGTTCGCCGTACTCCTCTTGGGTTTTCGTCAGCCCACAAATGGGTATTGTGGCTGTTATCTTTGATAATTTATTTATTACTTCAATGCCCCAAAATCCATCGGCAGAACTACACCCGAGCTAGAAAACCTTGAGGCATTAAATCTTGCATCCTTTGAAAATGGAATGGATAAAGACCTTGAATTTGCGTCATTCTTCCTATCTAAAATAAATAAGAAGATAATTTTCGATATGAGGTTGTTACTTAACGTATTTATTACAGCTGACTTTGGTATACTTATGTCTCTGGACAGCAGTCTGATTGAAATTTGTGGATTGTCCTCTATACCATTGAGGGCATGTTCCAAGTCATGGTTTACCATAGGTCGCCCTTGTCCGCAAAGACGGCGTAAGGATCCATTTTCAACCAAGTTCCTGTGCACTGTTACGAATACTCTGCGCCCAGGCGCTCTTCGTTCTGGAAATCTTCTTCGATATTCCCTTGCGGCGGCGAACGCACTTCCATTACAGTATTCGTACACAAAATGAATATCTGCGAGTTCTTGGTTTGAAAAATTCGACATCATTTTGTGAAGAGAAAGGGAACTTCTGAAATCTTTTAAAAAAAATGACAAACTGTCAAACAAACTCTTAATGTATCTGTCACTTTTTTCCATGGTCTGCTATTAGAACTAAATTTATTTTTATTTTATGATGAGATCAATGTTTTCTTTATATCGATTTTGATCGAAAACGGCGCATTCTGCCGATATCGAACAAGAGTACCTTTTTTGTGTAAAAATAAAAAAAAGTGTGGCAATATTTACCTTGGCCCCCCCTCAGCATGTGACGCCTCTGAGCAAGTATTTTTCGGGTCATGTTTATAGGAACTTTTTGACATATTTTCACATGTATATACTTGGCAGAAATATTGCCGCTAATTTCGGGACACCCTGTATTTTAGAATACCTAAACCTATATAAATTACATTGATATCGAAAAATAGATGGATAAAACAAACCTCCCATTTCGATTTATATCTCTATATTTAATACAGGTATATTACTTAGATTTTTTCTTGTAGTTATGCGAATAAAATATCACAACTGGCCTTACTCAGGGTCGAAATATTAATTCTTGTTAATATAAACCAGCTTTCTGATAAAAACTATGATTCTTAAAGAATATATATTTAATATTGGTAAGTAAGTATGTATATATTTATTTTAAATTTTTGACTACATATAAATAAAAAAAACACATACCCATTAAATATAAATCATTTTTGATCACTAACTGGTATACTATATTAAATGTATAATACACTCGCAGTTATTTAATAATATATAATGTTGTTAGTTAATAAATACCTGTACTTGGAATAAATATTTTTCTTGATAAATATATTATGGTAAAAAATAAGGAGAAAATTATTAGCATTAAATGAAATTTGTTAATAATAATTTAGTATATTACTGATAAATAAATACGGTCTAAATAAGAAGCTTATTAATTATAAGATGTATATTTTTTCAGTGTAATAATAGAAATGTAGGCACTTTCATGGGTTAAGCCATAATACCACATTTGTGGGTTAGGTGATTTTGCCGCTCAAATCATATGTATCAGAGCTAACTCAGCTGATAAACATGTGTAACATTCTCACATTCAACAGTAGGTATCTCGTTTTTCTCAAAATATGCAAATGTTTGACCGCAATAAATATATTTTATTAAGCAATAATGTTAATGGGTTATGAATGCATTGAGAACAAATACTTAATGATTTAATTGTATTAGAAACAATTACACTTCTTGGTCATGTGAAGTGAATTTAAACTACCGCTCGTATGTTACTCCGCTCATATGTAACATAATATTAATTAACATCTAATTGTTAAAATTGTGTGATGAGAGTAGTAAATCATCTTGTTATAAAAAGTTTTAATTGGACATGAATACCGGAATGACAACACAGGCTGAGTGTGTTTCACAAGAAAGCCTGTTATAGTACAGTGATCCTGCAAATCATTCCTCTCCATCATTTACATAAAGAGCTGGATGTGGTTTCATTGATTTTTATCGTACGTTTCAAGTTGTGTTAAGAAAATCCACGCAACTAAATTGAATGAAGACATCAAAAATAATTTGAGTGGAATATAATTCAGTAATTGCTGTTAAAATTCAAGATTCTCTTTTAACGATAAGATCTATACAGCTGTTCAACGGGTGGATTCATCTGAATACAGTTGAATATTAGTAGCCCGTATGAACAATATAAATACCGGTATCAGTATCTTTTAATGCTAGTTTCAATATCTGATGAAACCTGTTCTAGCGGTTAATTTATTTCCATTTCATTCTGTTTACCATTAGCGGCAGTACACTGAGTGTTCCGATTAACAGATTATTCAAATCATTTAAATATACGAAACAAGTTACATATTAATTATGAAACTGCTGGTTATTTGAAATACCCATATTTTACAGCTTTCTGAAACAATGCAACTATTATTAAATTAATTTAGAATTATTGTTGTTTTCAAACATTTTCTGAATTTGATTTCAATTTAAAAACATGACGCGTAATAATATATAGTATATGAATGTGTGTGTTGTTTTATTTTATTTATGATGCATGTGTAATGCGAAATTGGTACAATATTTTACGAACCAGATGTTTTCCCTAGTTAACTGAGTTGAACTAATATTAAACATTGCTGAATAACTAATCACTAGAGTAACCTAAATATGCAAAACACATATTTAGCATTATGTTATATGCATATATTATTAAAAAATAGTATATTGTGCATCCTTTATACGTATTTATAATAATAATTATTATTATTACTATATACAGGGTGTCCCTAAAAGGTTGGGACAGCGTTTCGCCACATAAAGTATAGCTGAAAATAAGTCAATTTAGCTAAACTTGCCTTAGTCCAAAAGTTGATAATCACGGAGCTACAGGGTGTCAAAAGTTAAAAAATAAATCGGATTTTCTTTTTTTCGACAATTTTATTGTCCATTTTGGTATATCTTCTAGAGGGCGCCACCGGCGACGATTTCGAACCATTTAAACCATTACAACATTTTTGTTCTACCCTGTATATTATTTTGGACTAGAAAAATCTCTTCCTCAGTCTTTTATAAGAAAGGTTACCTTATTGAAGTCGCTTGGAGCAACGGTTTCCGAGAAAAACACATCTAAATCTATTGTTTGCAGTGATCTTAATACTAAAAAAATAATAAGGCAAACATAAATAATTATTATCCAAATCGCCAGATTCCTTCACAACGCATGTTCACCAAAGATTGCGTGATACCGGTTCCTTGAACAAACAGTACTATTTATCCGGAAGATCAAGGTCGGTATCTACTTCTAGAGCAGAAGAAGAAATTGTAACACTGGTAGAGCAGAATCCAGGTATGAGTGTGCGGAGAATATCAGCCGAGGTAGGAATTAGTAGTCCTCTTGTTTGGAGAATCCTTCACGAGCAACTGCTTTATCCATACCATGTGCAACGAGTACAGGCCTTAAATTCAATAAATGATCATCAAGCACGTTTAGTTTTTTTGCCGCTGGTTTCTACGTCATGATGACCCTCGTTTTCTTGCAAACATTCTTTTTACTGATGAGGCCGGTTTCACAAGAAATGGAGTGTTTAATTTTCACAACACGCATATTTGGGCCTCATGCTCTAATATAATCTGTACATCAGGCACGTTTTTCGTTAAACATGTGGATGGGTATTGTAGGTGACAGGTTTCTAGGTGCTGTTGTTTTACCAAACCGATTAACAGGCGCTGCTTACCTCAACTTTCTGCAGAACACACTGTATGAGTTTTTGGAAGACATTCCTTTGAATCAGAGGCAACAAATGTGGTTCCAGCATGATGGTGCTCCAGCTCATTTTTCCATAGCCGTTAGAGAGCATTTACACTAAACTTTTCCACATAGATGGGTAGGAAGGGCCGGACCTGTTTTATGGCCTCTGAACCCTCCAGATTTCTTTGTTTGGGGTTATTTGAAGACATTAGTGTATGGTACTCCTGTAAATAGCCTGGAAGAGCTGCAGCTACGGATTAATCAAAAGTGTCAAGAAGTCCAAACCAAGGAGGGTGTTTTCGAAAGAGTTCGAATATTGTTGAGACGAAGATGTTGTACCTGCTTGGAAATGGACGGAGGGCACTTTGAACATCTTCTGTAACTTTGTTTTTTTTTGTTAAAAGCTTCCTTTGTCGGTTTATTCCTAATAAAATATTAAGACTTTTCTGCTTATTTTGATTCATACTATTGAAACCTCCTGAAATATTTTACACTCTTTTTTTAACACCCTGTATAGAGTATAGATGCATACAAAAATAATCATTTATTGAACTATATAACCAGAGTTTAATTGCTGATGTTTAAATTTCCAGTAACTAATTGATGAATTTGCAAGATATCCTTACTAAGGAACCATTTTTTAAATTTGTTTTTTAAACTAATTATAGAATGTATATTATTTGTTTGAAATGGTAATGCAGCCACGGCAACAGAAGATAAGCAAATATAAGATCTTTGGGAAACAGACTTTGAACCTTAGGTATAGCTGTAGAAGTTTTATGTTTTAAACGCGTATTATGTTCATGATTAATAGTTTGTTCTTTATATTTGTAGTAATACAAAACTAATTTTTTTAAAAAATAAAACATCTGAGCCTCAGAAAAAAGGAGTTCAGTTGGATAAGTATATATTACCTTTAGTACCCACTTTTGAATGACTTCTAATTTTTTTATATGAACTGATGTTGCGCCACCCCATATTAGATGACCATAATTTAGATGAGACTGAATTAGAGTGAAATAGAGATGTCTGATAAAATGCAAGCAAATTTGCTTAAGAAATTTAAATAAATGTAGGAGTCTGTCTGATATGTTAGTGCCGTATCATCTGCAAAGCCATAATATCTGCTTTAGTGTCTACTTTAAATAAATTATTGACATAAATATTGAAAAGGACAGATTACAGGACGGTACACTGCGGTACACCATACTGAACAGATTTAATCCTACTTATAATGTCGTTAATTATTACATTTTGCGATCTGTTAGTAGTAGTAGTAGTCTCCATTAGTTTTAATGATATTCTTCTAAACCCTATATTTTCTAATACATTTAAAATCTTTCTATAGTTTACAGTGTCAAATGCCTTAGACAAATCAACAGAGACACAAAGGCATGGTTTAGATTTATCCATAGGTCCTTGTATATTATACAACAAAGATGCCATTGCGTCTTCTGTCGATCTGCCCTCCGTAAACCCAAATTGCTTATTAGACAAAATTTGATTTTTCTTAAAAGAACGAAATGCGGGTATCCCTTTCTTAATTATCTTTTCGAAAACTTTAGCTAGGGTATTAATTAAAGAAATAGGACTATAATTAATGATTTCAGTTTTATCACCGCATTTATAGATTGGTTTTACAACTGAGATCTTAAACACTGATGGAAGTTCACCACATTCAAAAAATTTATTTATAATATAACTTAAAGGTTTACAGATATAATCAGTAACGAGTTTGATTACTTCAGTTGTCAAACCGTCTGGGCCTGGCGCTTTCCCCACTTTTAAACTGCCTGTGGTTTCCTTTATTTCAATGTCATTAGTTGGTTAAAAAAATATAGTTTTATTTGATTTTACTTCATTAAATATATATTTTTCCACGGTCGGGAGTAGAAATCAGTTTCTATGACATCAAAATTAAAACAGAAGTAGTCGATTATTCCCAAGGGAGTATAATGCTCCCAAGGGAGTTTACATTATGGAGAACGTTTTTCATGCAAAAAAAAAGATAACATTGAAATTATTTATTGACATTTAAATTAAATGTTACATTTGTACAATTTTAAATTAATATTAGAAGGAATGTTACTTTTGTTTACATTTACAGTTTTTGTGATTGCGCTAGTAGTAGTACCTACTAAAACCTGATTAGCAATTTTGGTCTTATTTGCAATGGAGTTCTTGACATAACCCTCAGCGACTGTCGTTGATTTCCAACCAGCATGACGCTTTATTGTCGTGATATCCACACCAGCATCTGCCACTAATGTCGCTGAAGATCTTCGTAAGCAGTGATCAGTATAATATGCAGCATCAAGTAATTTTAAATACGAAGCTACTGCACTCGGAACTTTTGCCATGGTATTCTTGCCAATTGGCTGCGAACTACATTTTCCTGCTTTGTAGTATAAAAAAGGCGCTTATGCTTGACGTGGGGAGGACGAAGGGACAGGTATTTTCGAAACAATTCAAGAATATTTCCCACATCGGTAACCAGAAAGGTTCGTGGAATCTTTGTCTTAGTGTTTAGGATTTTTACAATCAAGGAAGAGCCTACATCCTCAATATCATCTACAGTTAAATTGACTAGTTCATCAGTTCGACAAGCTCCGGCAATCCCTAGAATTAATCCAACCTATAAAAAATCAAAATACTTAATAATTGAAATACCTAACAACAAAAGTAATCTTACCTTAATCATTAAGAATTCTTTGTCATCTGCAATTGATAGAAAACGGTCGATTTCATCCATTGTCAATATTTTCGATTTTTTTGCTTGATACCGGTTCTTTTCAAAAATGCGATCAGCTTGGGGAATTTGCTTATATCTATGTTGTCGTAAATTATCAAGCATGACTTAACCATAGAATATTGCGCCCATAATGCCGAAAACTTGTAATTCTTTGCATTTTCACTGAAGTATGCCAACAAAACATTCTCGTTTTATACTTGAACATTTTTCTCGGCGCACCACTTTTTGAACCGATTGTAGATTATATCGTATAAAGATCTTGACTTCGTAGGTAACAAATTGCTTATTGCAATATTTGCAGCCTCCACAATCCCTTCCGACTCACAATTACTCATTGTGCACTAAATTCTGGTGCTACTTACTTCATAATGACAAAATATGTGTTTTTAAGTTAATGAGACCGTGGCAAAAATAGTATATACCATTCGGGAGAAATGCTATTTTGTCCTCGGTGCATTGTAGCCCTCGGGCTTCGCCCTTGGACTTCAAATTGCACCTCTGCCAAACGCATTCCTCTCCCTTATAGTATAATGTACTAATATCATCTAATTTATTTTATCGGCTAGTTTCTTACCTACAGATATATAATGATAATTAAAACATTCTGCGATTTCTTTTTTATCAGTTATTAATATTCCTTGCTGATCTTTTTTATCTGGTTAATATTGTTATAAATATTATGGCTTAATTCTTTTAACACATTCCCATATTTTTTTAACAAGATTTTATTATCATTTATAACATTTTTATAATAGTTAATTTTTGTCAGTTTAATGAGAGAATTTAATGTATTCCTGTACGCTCTATAGTCATTAAACAAATTAAAGGGATTATTCCGTACATTAATATAAAGCTTATTTTTTTGTATTTATAGACCGAATCAGGTCATCCGTCACCCATTCTTTTTTCTTAATTTCTTTTTTCTGCAGTACTTTAGTTGCCGTATGTTTTGTTATTTTAAATTTCAAACTATCAATAAATATTTGTGTTGCCCTATCAGCATTTTCCGTCTGGTATACTTCATTTCAATTTTCATGTTCTAAGTCAGACCTAGTTTATCCTTAAGCAAATATTTTTTCAAACTGCCATGTTGTTTACCTCTTTCAGTTTCAAATACATCCATAATATCAATCATAATAGGAAAATGATCAGCAATTAAAATCTTGAGAACAGGATTAAACAAATCAACTGATTCTTTACTTATATGATAAACCTTTGAGATGAGGAAGAAGGAGAGCGATATGTGGTTGTTAAATCTATAAGTCTCTTATTACAATAAAATTGCATATTAATACATGTTATTGAGTCAATCTCAACAATTTTATGACTAAAACTAATATCTTTTTAAATATAAATGCCATATTTTTGATTGCCCATTGTTATTTAAGATTTCATACCCAGGCAGGTTAAAAAGTGTCAAATTTGTTAATTGCCAAGTCTCTGTTAATATAATTAGACTAAACTGCACTCTATCATATTTTCATGACATAAATTCTCGCTTTCCAGTTTACATCATACTTTTTTATGTAAATTGTACTTTGAAAATGTATTTATAATTACGGTCCATGATCGAGTTAGAAAAATATATTTATGATTATCGCCCACAGACATGCGCTGTTCTTCTTCATGAGCATAACTCATTTACTCATTGTCCAATTTATGCTGTTCTCTAAAAATGACCATTTTTGTTGTAATAGTATTGTGTTAAGCATAGGGACTATAAAACATTAACACATTTCGGCACAGAATAATTGTAGCAATAGTCAACCCGGAAATTTCAACTAATTAAAAAAGTACGTAAATAAGTTAATCTTATGTGATGACTTTAATTTCAAGGGGTGATTCCTTGTTATATTTTAAGCAAGAAAGTGCATATGAACATCGGTCCGCAAGTGCTTCGTTACCGAGATACAGGGTGTCAAAGTTGGGAAAATATTTATTTTCTTAAATATCTTTCGACTGATTCGAAATAATTTCATGAAATTTCATACACGGGGGTTTTTTGGAATGACAAATTCAAAACTGTAGTCAATTTAGGTGTATTACGTAAAATGCGAAGAAATTAAAGTCATCACTTAAGATACACTCTGTATATACAGTATTTAAAAATGTTTCCATGTGAATAGTGTTCTGAATTTAGCTGGCGATCATTATTTATGTTTGTATACTTACTGTAAAGTTTATAAATGTAATAAATTGAAATCAATTTTATTTTTATTATATAATTAAAAAAAAAGAAAAATATGTAACAAAAATAGAAACGGTAAGTGATAATCAATATGTATAAAGATACTAATAGTTTGATGTAATATATGAAAAAAAAAACATTTTAGATGCTGTTTACAATTGTTTTACATCACTGAATGTCACATTTGAGGATTTTTATTTTATCTTATATTTAATATAGAGGTTATAAAAATAACCTAGTAATCAAACTAAATTTGGACATGACATCAACTTGTAAATAAACTTACTATAATGAATAAACATTGCTAAAAAATAGGGAAATTAGCGTTTAGAATTTTTGATCTGATACTATTTATTTATTCTTAGCACAAAATATATGAGTTTTGTTTAACAATAATTGTAAAAATGAATGAAGTTTACACTACAAATTTCTCAGCATATTCGATTCTCTAATTAAGAAAGTCCAAGGAAAAGTTGAACTGGAGTCACTGATTACTACAACTTATATACTATAGTTCGACTTGAAGACCCAACTACTAAAAGCCAAAGATTACATATAATGGCAAACTAAATATTTAAAAATTTAGTTTTGTAAATAACTTTATATTTTGTTAACTATTATGTGTGCATACTTACTTTCATTTAATTTAATTTGTAATAGATTTATTTCACAGTAATTCAAACACTTATATATATCATTATATATTTTTATACGAATATCATGCTTCACATATCCTTTATGGTTAACTGGAATTGTTTTTTTGTTTGCTATACGAAATTATTTCCGTCCTATTTACTTTCATAATTTCGTATAGCCGTCTTAAAAATTAGATTTGGAATATGTTAATTTCCCTGTACCTTTATAGATTATTCGAAGATAACATAAGTCATTTTTAGTTTCAGGGGAAACACATAATACATATATTAATGAGAAAAAATATATTAATTTTTTTCTAAAATTAATTTGTTAGTTCCCACACTTTTTGAATATTTTGTTATTGTTTATTATTTCTCATTCATATTCGCTTGTTACAATATATATGTTAAAATGTGCATTGTTTCGTATAAAACTGATCGAGGTGTTTGATTAATTCCAGATTAATTGCATGTAGGAAGTATATATCAAAGCGTCTGAAATGAATTGAACAAAATATTTCAAAAGTATGAACCCAAAATAAATTAAAATATGTTTTAGAGTGAATAAATAATGATAGAAGAAGTCATAGACATAATTTTATAAATAATCTTATATAATTAATTTAGCGATAATAAATACTAGATTAAAACTCATGCAGTAATAAAATTTCATAAAATAAGAAAGGTTTGAACGATATTAACTTTTGGGACAATATGATAGTAAATTATGAAAACTTATACCACTACTTATATCTCACCTTAATTTAAAACTTGTTAATGGAGTAATAACAGTAATTTTAAACTGACAAGAATGATTAATGAAAGAATCTTCTTGAGAGTTTAAAAGGTTGTTAGAGCAAGATTTCTATAAAAAAAAATATTGTAAAACTAGAACAATTGTAAATAGCAATAATATAACTAAATCGAAGATCCAGAAATTTCGAGAAACAAGAAATTACTTCATAGATCTCATAAAACAATCATTTGTTATGTTACTTTTCTTTAAACAAACATCCAGTAAAGAAAAATCAAGAAGAAACTTCTTTGGTAACACAGTAGAAATGACGAAATGTTTAGAAGGTTCAAGAAGTTGTCCAAGTAATATCGTGGCACTATACGGAAAACCACCAACTTTACTATGTGTAACCAAAGTATCAGGTTAAGTTGACAGAAGATGAGTACAGTTCGGTTATACTACCATCAACTGATTCCAGACTCCAGAGAAAGGGTATGTGGTAACACAGAGATTTTATAAACCTTGATAAACTTTATATTAAAGTGTACGGACGTTAATAATGAACAGAATTTCAAAAAGATTCATATTGAGAGCGTAATTTTTAGAATAATAGTGTTTAAGTATTGTGTATAAATTAGTTAAATATCACTTACCTTCTAAATTCTTAATTAATTGACAAATTTTCCATAATATAAGATAGAATAGACATATAGCACTGTTTACATTTTCAAAAGATTACATTTTTATGTTTCTTTAAATTTGAAAATTGTTTCAATATATTTGTTATTATTTTCAATAACGTTTAAATATTCTTCTTTGTTTCATCCACTAACCACTACTTCCTTAAGATATTAATCTTCAAGCTTTGTTAGAAAGTTTACATAAGATAAATACTTTCTAAATTAAAAATTAAATTGTCTGACACAATAAGAAACCTATGGATATACATGTTCGGGATTAACCAGAGGTTTCTGGCGTCCAAACAGGGACAACGAAAGTTATTTCTCCAACTCTAAATATTTGAAAATAATATTAAACCAATTCTATTGATCATAAGTGATGCTTAGTGTAAATATCCAAGGAGTGAGCAGGTTGCAAAATTAAGGTAAGCATAAGAGTATCAGTTAAGACATATTGTGTATTATTATTATTGACAAATCTAAATTTCTAACATCAATTTTCAATCTAGAGAATCCCCAAATAATACAATATACAAGCGTTTACTTTGTAAAAAATGGAATGATTATGTTGACGTAGATCATAATGATGATGCTTATAACGTAGATGATGATATACGTAAATGATACAGATGATGATGTAGATAACGAGTCAGAGGATACTGTAGATGATGCTGATGTAGTTGATGAGTGGATGATATGGATGTAAATGATAATGGTGTTTATGATGTAGATATTGATGTCCATGCGGATCGTGTAGATAATGATGATGATGATGATGATGATGATGTAGATGATGATGTTGTAAGAGAAGTCAATGATGATGTACCTAGATGATGTGGGTGATATAGAATGTTGACGATGTGCACAATGTAGATGATAATGACCCAGATGATGATGTAGATGACGAACGGTGTTGAAGTCACGGAAAGTGAGACTCTAAGGCCATGGATATAGAATGAGCAGAATTATACTTATATTAATAACTGGCACTCTTTCTCACTCCCACTCCTTTGTCCAACTGGTTATTTGGACTCGAATTTTTCTTTTTTTCTGCTATAATTTTGATTTAATTCTAGCGTCAATTAAAAACTCACGCGAGAGAGATGTTGAATAACTTTCTCACTTTTTTTTCACCTCAAATATTATTATATTTAACATGGTGATCATCTCGTTTTTAGTGAAGAATTCCTTATCCGTGGGCTAAAGATGGGATAAAGGGCCAGTTACACACATCAGTGACGACATATCAGTTCAGTGTCAGTACAGTGTCAGTGTTATTTGTGGTAAATCACTGATGCCAGTTTACACATATCCGTCCGTAGTCCATAAATAGGAGTTAGTAGACGATCAAACAAAGTAATCTGAATATATTTATCATGCAGTTGATAAAAATTTCGTACCAGCTCGATAAGCTTTTCATCCATTCTAAGCAATAAAAAAATCTGGTCAGTTCGTCAGTAGAATTACAAACATATCGTCGGTGTATTTAAAAGCCACTGAAGCAGCACTGACAGCACTGATACGGCACTGCGACGGACGTGTATAAATACGTCAATTTAAAATCTAAGCAACGATTTTCTATTTTTCATTGATACTGATATGGAACTGACACGGCACTGTGTGTAAATAGACCTTAAGGCAGCCCACTTTTTGCGCATTATTGATTGATCTTTTTGTTAAGTTAATTAATTATTACTACTATCATTGGCAATGCACGTTTATCATCCTGTAACTTTTTTACTAAATATTTTCTAATCTATATTTATAGAAAACATTTTGTTCGAAATTACTCACATATCTTAATAAATATTCTCCTCATAAGTGCTAAATTTTAAAGTAATATATTTTAGCTTTAATAAAATTTATATACTATGTTTTATTATTAATCAGCCTTTCATTTCCTTTCGACACAGAGCTACTACACTAATATTTTATTTTTAAATTAACAAATAAAATAACTTGTTTTTCTTATCTAATTACATATACACTGAATAATATGTATAGTGTTAGGCAATTAGGCAAGTTAAAATTGGAAACTTGTCTGCTATATTTAGAAAGCACTCAAGCAAAATGTACCTATGTAAAAGAAGTTCCCTATAAGGTAGCAAGTCGGTTATAACCGAATTAGTGATACATACAGAAGTTAATATTTCTCTTCGGTTATCATTAAACAAATTTTAATTAAATGAAACAGATTAATATTATTATACATTGTTTCTAAACAATAGCCGGCAACTTTAAGTATACAAATTAAATTTTAACGGATGGTAGCAATAATCTCATACAAGTCTTTCCATAATGATATAAAATACAATAATAAAATAAAGCACTCATTTATACTATGTAAAAATATGTACTGATTTAATTAAACAATTTATTCTCTGAGATACTTTTAGCAATGTTTAATTTAGGAATATAGTCGTCAAATTAATAAATTTGTTTTGTTAAAAAAATACTTTAAATATTTTGCAGTACTATAGTTTTTTTTATTGGAACCAATCTGATCATAAGCTCCTTCATTGCAAGGGTATTTACAGCTCAAATAGGTTCAGTTTCAGTTGGACAACTACGGAACGGTATCTGAAGAGCTCTTTTGAGCAACTGTAGTATTAATAGTAGGAGCTGAAATCAATACATAGGTGGGCCCAATCCCGCATTACCTAGCTCAGGAATAACAAGTGCGGATCATATTCCCATCTAAGACTAGGAATGTACATATTAGGTCTGTTCCTGTAGCAGTTGGAAACGGTTTGAAGCTATCAGAAATGTTGGTCCGACTACTTATTGCGTTAAATTCACGGGTTACTCGTTGTCAATTTAACTGGACGATCATTTCTGATAGTTCCAAACCGTTTCCAACTACTGCAGGAATAGACCTATTGACATATTACTGTTATTGGCAGCAACTAGCTGCTTAAGTCACGGCATAACAGTCCAGAAAACTATAGTAAATCAAGTTACAGCAGGGGCCGTGAAAGTCTAAAGAAAGCTATGTTTATATTAATCTTAAATCTAATAAACTGCTACATTTTTTATATATTTTACAGTCACATGTACAAAGTTCATTATAAATATCGAAAGAGCAAAGAAATCATATGCAAACAAAATTTAAGGAAATAAGTTTTGTTTAAAGCAATATTTAGATATTTTCACGGCTTAGCTTGATATTCAAACTACTTGAAAATTGATTTGAAGCCAGTTACATTCCAATTTTTTTTAAATATCAGACATTTCTTTAATCTACTTTTTATTTAATTGTATACAGTATGTACCAAAAGTATGGAATAAATTCAATAAAAACGAAACAATTATTTTTTGGGAAAAATTTGGGAGAGTACTAAAACTTTGCCCTCTTACATAGGAAAGTTTTCGAGTAAATGACGATTGAATGTCAGAAAACGTAAATAATTAAAATAAAGCAAAAACGTTATCAAGTTTAGTTTTTCGAATTCCATAGTTCTTTTATGGATCACGTAGGTGAAAATCTTTGCAAAGTGTCATTGTCACACCGCCTTTCTAATAAGTATTGTAAGCGACATAGAAATTATTATTCAATTTAAAGTATTATGGCACATTTAACTGTTACTCAAAGAATTAAAATTTTAATTCTTATCGGATGCGGGAATATGACTAGAACTCAGCAGGAAGTTTGCGATTTATTTAATGAAAAATATCCAGATCGCCCTATCAGCCAATCAACAGTCAGTAAGGTAGAGTCTAAATTTAGAGAAACTGGCAATGTTGTAAATATTCCAAAACCTGGATGTCCAAGCATTAATGAAAATCAGAAAGAGAACATTTTGATAAGTATAGTGGATAATCCTCATAATTCTTCACGATTGGTTGCATTAAACAATGACACTAGTCAGAGCACAGTGCTACGTATCTTGAGGAAGGAAAAATATCATCCCTACAAAATTCAACTTGTGCAGAAACTCAATGAAGATGATCCCGATCGCCGCTTACACTTTTGCGAAATTCTAATGGATTTATGTCAAGGAAACAGAAATTTACACCGGCACATACTTTTTTCAGATGAGGCCACATTTTATCTGAATGGTACAGTAAACCGTCAAACTTGCAGATTTTGGAGTCGGGAAAATCCTCATTGGATGGCAGAGGCACATACCCAACACCCTCAGAAATTAAATTTGTGGGCTGGAATAGTTGACGACAGAATAGTAGGGCCTTTCTTCTTTGAAGGAACCCTTACAGGACAAAGATATTTAGAGTTTCTAGAAAATGACCTTGTTCCAGCTCTTGCAGTAATTTTTCCTAACGATAATGACCCTGACATTCCTGACGATACCATATGGTTTCAGCAAGACGGTGCACCTCCGCACTATGCGCGCCCTGTACGAGATTTTTTGGACAACTGTTTTCCTGGGAGGTGGATCGGCAGACGCGGACCGATAGAATGGCTTGCAAGATCGCCAGATCTTACACCTCTTGACTATTTACGTCACGTAATTTAGAAGAACTTCAAAATCGCATTCGGGACGAAATACGAGTTACCCCAGAAATCATTCATAATGTGCAAGAAGAATTTCTTCACAGATTTGCGCATTGTCCACAAGTTGGTGGATGGCAAATTGGAACATTTAATTTAAGTATCAAATTTAATTGTATTTTGTTTTACATACCTCAGAATTGTTACTCTTTTATGGATAAAATTTACGTTTTCTAACATTCAATCGTCATTTACTCGAAAATTTTCCTATGTAAGAGGGCAAAATTTTAGTACTGTCTGATAGAGAATTAAACGATCTTTCAGAATCAAGGAAAAAATATGGTGTTGCCATTTAAAAAAAAATGATGACGTCATTACTCGAAAACAAATGACATTTTAAAATCGCATTTTACGCTAAAATATGTATTTTTTAAATTAAAAATCGACCTGTTCGAGGATTTTTCCTAAAAAATAATTGTGTCGTTTTTATTGAATTTATTCCATACTTTTGGCGCATACTGTATATTAAAAAATAGGAGAGTTGTGAAACAAGACTTTGTCTTTAGAAAAATAAATCCTGGGTTTGAATCGTAATGTAAATAAGGAAAGAAAATTACTTGAATATTGGAAAGTGATTTATGAATATGAAATTGTACCTATGCCTTTCCTCTTTTGTCAAATGCATAAAGAGTAAATTTAAATGAATTCAACGATTTCAAAAATATAGAGATATGATAGCTTTGCACATTGAGATATCTAGCTTTCGATTTGATCTTATAATGATCTTGAATTTAAGGAATTTCTGATTCATATCCAGCTACCCCAAAAACATAAATCTATGATGGTCTGGTTCACTGTGTTTCTATTTGACCTTAACATAACCTTCAAGCTAATCTGATGGGGTTAAATCAGTGGCCAATTCTGGTTCACTTTCACATTTATCTTTAGATTTGGTCTTGAAATAACTTTGAAACTGGCTCGAAGGGGTCAAATGAATCCCGAATTCAACGACCCCAAACAATATAAAGGTGCAATAGTCTTGTCACCTTGCATATATATATATATATATATATATATATATATATATATATATATATCTTTTGCTTGTCCTTGAACCTAGGACGATGGGGTTAAATTGACCCCATACTCGGATTCGCCGTGTGGAGTCTAGTTCGTCAGGTAGACCACTTTTTTGCGGTGCTGAGTTATTAAAAGCAAACCTTCAGGTAAGTAGTTTAAAACTTGAAAGTATTTAAACCCATATCTAGTTTTTGTTAGCCGTTTTTAAACAAACTGTCCTTTCCGAAAGATGTAAATATAAATAAACGGCTAATAGAAAAATAGACTGAATCCAGGAAATGCGACTTTAGTTGTTAATATCACACATAAAATACAATATGAGAGGGAATTATATAAATGCTAGGGCATAAAACAGATATAATCATCCTGTATAATGCACACTGCGCCAGCCCATTATCTTAATTTAGGATACGATAATGCCCTAATAAATCAGATTAATTGTATTGTTCGTGATATAATTTTTCGGGGTCCCTCCTTTTTCTAATTTAGCTCCACTGAACTTTTTCCTTTTAGGAGGCACGTTTGTCTCAGAAGGGGTTAATTGTCCGGCCCATATATCATGCGGCAGCCACCTACAGGCCTACAGGCTGTGAGGAGCCGTGACATAATTTCTCGGGGTAAACCGATATATTCCCTTTAGTTAATCCGCATAATTCATTGTAAATTCCTGCCCTGGTCAGGCTAGTGTGATCAACATGCATGATGTCATAAGCAGCTGATCATTTTTCAAAGTTGAATTTTGTACAAGACCTTACTTTCGGCCGCCGCCCACTCGGTTTTTGTTATTTATGAATGAAATCGTCCGACTTTTCTCGATTTAATTTACATTTGTATGCTGATAGTGATCGGTATCATTATTAAATGTCAAGCGGTAATTTAACTTTTCTGTTTTGTATACGTAAAATAAATAATTCAAAATTCGGTAGCTCTGTTAAGATGGATGAGATTATAGTAATGTACCTTTTCCGAGATCAAATTAATTATTCTCACCTGCGCTTGTGTTGAAAGGTCATTAGGGAACCTGATTTTAGTATACCATTCGTCGCTAGTGTTAGTGTATCGGACTTATCGCTTCGAGGAACCATTAATTCATATGATCCATTGAAAATGTTTCCACAGATTTCACCGGTCTAACGATTGTAAACATACTATCAATATATTTAAAATAAATTATACAATAGTATATTAAACAATAAAAAATAATATAAATTAAAACAGTAAAAACTGTGCAGGGTTATTCATTATACAGTATGCGCCAAAAGTATGGAATAAATTCATTAAAAACGAAACAATTATTTTTGGGAAAAAACCTTGAACAGGTCGATTTTTAATTTAAAAAATACATATTTTAGCGTAAAATGCGATTTTCAAATGTCATTTGTTTTCGAGTAATGACGTCATCGATTTTTTTTAAAATGGCAACACCATATTTTTTTCCTTGATTCTGAAAGATCGTTCAGACAGTACTAAAATTTTGCCCTCTTACATAGGAAAGTTTTCGAGTAAATGACGAATGAATGTTAGAAAACGTAAATTTTATCCATAACTAAGTAACAATTGCCATCCACCAACTTCTTAACAATGCGCAAGTCTGTGAAGAAATTCTTCTTTCACATTATAAATGTTTTCTGGGGTAACTCTGCGTATTTCGTCCCGAATGCGATTTTGAAGTTCTTCTAAATTACGTGGTTTATTAATGTACATTTTTGACTTCAAGTATCCCCATAAAAAATAGTCAAGAGGTGTAAGATCTGGCGATCTTGCAGGCCATTCTATCGGTCCGCGTCTGCCGATCCCAGGAAAACAGTTGTCCAAAAAATCTCGTACAGGGCGCGCATAGTGCGGAGGTGCACTGTCTTGCTGAAACCATATGGTATCGTCAGGAATGTCAGGGTCATTATCGTTAGGAAAAATTACTGCAAGGGCTGGAACAAGGTCATTTTCTAGAAACTCTAAATATCTTTGTCCTGTAAGGGTTCCTTCAAAGAAGGAAGGCCCTACTATTCTGTCGTCAACTATTCCAGCCCACACATTTAATTTCCGAGAGTGTTGGGTATGTGCCTCTGCCAACCAATGAGGATTTTCCCAACTCTAATATCTGCAAGTTTGACAGTTTACTGTGCCATTCAAACAAAATGGCCTCATCTGAAAAAAGTATTTGCTGGTGTAAATTTCTATTTCCTTGACATAATTCCATTAGAATTTCGCAAAAGTGTAAGCGGCTATCGGGATCATCTTCATTGAGTTCCTGCACAAGTTGAATTTTGTAGGGATGATATTTTTCTTTCCTCAAGATATGTAGCACTGTGCTCTGACTAGTGTCATTGTTTAATGCAACCAATCGTGAAGAATTATGAGGATTATCCACCATACTTATCAAAATGTTCTGTTTCTGATTTTTATTAATGCTTGGACGTCCAGGTTTTGGAATATTTACAACATTGCCAGTTTCTCTAAATTTAGACTCTACCTTACTGACTGTTGATTGGCTGATAGGGCGATCTGGATATTTTTCATTAAATAAATTGCAAACTTCCTGCTGAGTTCAGGCTTAGTCATATTCTCGCATCCGATAAGAATTAAAATTTCAATTCTTTGAGTAACAGTTAAATGTGCCATAATACTTTAAATCGAATAATAATTTCTATGTTGCTTACAATACTTATTAGAAAGTCGGTGTGACAATGACACTTTGCAAAGATTTTCACCTACGTGATTCATAAAAGAACTATGGAATTCGAAAAACTAAACTTGATAACGTTTTTGCTTTATTTTAATTGATTTACGTTTTCTAACATTCAATCGTCATTTACTCGAAAACTTTCCTATGCAAGAGGGCAAAATTTTAGTACTGTCTGATAGAGAATTAAACGATCTTTCAGAGTCAAGGAAAAAAATATGGTGTTGTCATTTAAAAAAAAATCGATGACGTCATTACTCGAAAACAAATGACATTTGAAAATCGCATTTTACGCCAAAAAAAAAATATGTATTTTTTAAATTAAAAATTGACCTGCTCGAGGATTTTTCCCAAAAAATAATTGTTTCGTTTTTATTGAATTTATTCCATACTTTTGGCGCTTACTGTATTGTCCGTCGTCTTTATAATTTTAAAAGATGGCGATAAAACACAAATTATCAACCAATATCTCTTGTCACAAACTTTGCAAGTATCTTCGAAAAACTATAAAAATAAGAATATGCGAGTATTTGATGAAATATATTATTTCGGTCAGTCAGTGGTCGAGCGGTTAAGGCGTCACTACTTAAATCCCGCTGCCGGTAGATCGTATATCAGCTATATTCGTGGAGAGGATTGGCACCCTCTCTGCGGGTATGGCAGAGTGGAAGAATGTTGGCTTGGGTCAATGTGAGAGATTGATATCGATCGATATTTGACTACCCCTCTTATTAATAAGGTTTTCCAGGTTGTCACGTACTTGTGGGTGGTTATATAAAATGAATTGTTTAAGAGCTATCAGTTCTCTCTATCGTAGGGTTGGCCCTAGCTCAGAGGAGACGGGAGTGGGTTGATATATTAAATAACTTTTATAAAGGCGCCACTCATTTTACAGCCCGTTGGACAATACATATGCGGGCTGGAAAGGAGTCACTGATGCTAATACCTTACAAGAATATACAACAAAAAAAACGGGAAAAGGTATAAATAAAGGCTCTGATAATCTCTATAATAATAAGTGGTAACTATAATAATTTCTCAAATTGCAGTGCATGGTAACATATATATACGAGTATAAAGCTGTTTACAGGCCCTTTAGGCCCAGAGCTGTGTTATTCTCGTCCACTCCTTTCTGTTCTTCGCCTTTCCTTTCCAATCCGTTACATTTTTCTCCCTTAGATCTATTGCCACTGCTTCTCTCCATCGCTTCCTCTGTCTTCCTCTTTTTTCTTGTAGTTAGGTTTACTCCCTACAATTTTTTTAACTACCCTTTCATCTTCCATACATTGTAGATGCCCTATCCACTGCACTCTTCTGGCTTTTATAAATTCGTCTATTGTTGATGCCTGGTACATTGCATATATTTCCTCATTATTTCTCCTTACATAGTCTTACTCCGTTTTCTTATACCCTAGAATTCTTCTTGAGATCTTCCTTCCCACCTTAAAAAGTTTATTCTTGATTTCATATTGAGAACCCAGGTTTTACTATCATACAGCGCTGTCGGTCTCAAAATTGTTTTATACATTCTAAATTTTACTCCTCTGGACAAATTTTTTGATTTCATGAAGTATAAACGTATCTGATCACAACCGGTTGTTGGCTAACCAATATGGTTATAAAGTCTTAAATATTTTCCTAGCAAATGTAACCAACAAAGCGTATTATTTAGGTTAGGTATACTCAGTACATAAACAAATAATCTGCTATATAAATACTTAAATAAAAATTAGGCAAAAGTATATATACCTAAATAGTGTCGAAGCAGGAAATAAATAATAATTATAACATAAACTTCTCCGATAGCGGGTTCGGTGTACAAGTTATGTTACAATAAGGAAGTACAAAATATAGCAGGTAGTAGACACGGAGGTATATGTTAGCAGTAGGTAATAATTATGTTATATATGATTAATTTATGGTATCGAATAATTTGGCTATTTACAACAAAATAGTGTTTATTCATTATGCTCTACCTAGCTGACAGGGAAGTAATACTATTAAATAAAGAAGGGTAAATTAGCAAAAACAATTTAAGTATAAGTAAGTAATAAGTACTATTTATAGTCTTAGCAATAAAAAAAAACACAGAAAACAACAAAATTTCTAGATAAAGTGAATTTGCACTATTAATAAATAAGCTAGAAAGGGCACTATTACTAAATAATCTAATAAATTATACTAAGCAAGCAAAGCAGGAATAAAGCAAGCACTAATTATGCTCATATGACAGGTATATCAAGGTGAGTAACGTAATTACTAAAGTAGTAAAATTAAATAAGCGAAATAGGCTGTAGCAATAATAAGATGCAAGCATGTAAAATCAAGAAATGTCTAAATATGACTAGCGATATGCACAGCTTAAAATTACGCTTATCTGGTGTATTATGCAGCACAAGCTACAGGTTCCAGGGATAAAGTAGACAGCTATATATCCATCGTAGACAGAGATCAAAGATACATGCAGGAACCTCTACAGATGGTATCGAAGGAGGCAGCACTAGGAAGAGAAATCCTACATACAATGGCAGGTCTTCAGGAACAAAAAAGAGCATTCGGTGAGCCAGCGTTGGCTAGGGAGAGTCACCCTGTCTTAACTGGATCTACGTTGGCAGGTAATGTGTAGCTAAGATTGTACAAAAGACGATGTGGAGAATACTGGAGACAACAATAATGATAATGACAATGATGATGAGATGATGAGGCCTAAAAAGATAAATGCATATAAGTAGATTCCATAACAGAGTACAAATATAGCAACAAAATATGGAAAATAACTCAAAACCTTACCTAGGTTGTAGAGCGACCTCGTGGCGAGCTATTTTACGTCAGATTTATGGGCATAAATCCAACCAAGAAGGTCGATATTGGGACTACCAGAATTAACAAATGCACCAAACTAAATTTGCCCACAAATAATTATAACAAATTAATTTAGCGGTAACATTACCAATTTTAAGAGTAATTGTGGTTAGAAGATTTATCAATTTAGTCACGGAAAAGCCCGTAACAAAGTTGCTCTCATTCCTGCATTGAATGGTGGTTAGGGTCTACCAACGTAAGCGCAAATGCAGCCTGCTTAATAATAATATGCTGTCCCCTCTCCTGCCTTCGACTTCTAGGCTAATCTTCGTTATTATTATGAGGGATAGACATATTATTATTATAATTATAATTGTTTCTAATATGCAATACGCGTATGGCTTTCAGGAAGGTAAAAGCATCCAAGATGCAATTTGACCGTTAACATAAAAAGGTATGCTACTTTGGATAAAAATAATCCATAATTATGTATATTTCTAGATCTATTAAAAGCTTTCGATACAGTCAATCATCCGTTACTTGTGGAATCTTCAGAAGATATTGCTATTAGAGATATACCATTAAAACTCAACTGCTTATATTTCTGATAGATATCAGAATGTCAGAATATTTCCAGTGATTTAAAAAAACTGAGCACGGGGTTTCTCAAGGAACTGTATTAGGACCAGTTTTATTCAATATTAATTTAAATGGTCTATTTTCTGTACAAATCAGAGGGTCTATTATTACATACGCTGATGACACTGTAATTTTTTACTAGTGTAAATCTTGGGAATCTTTAAAACAACAAGTAGAAAGAGATCTAGAACATAATAAAAAATGGTTTGATTATCAATTAATTATGATAAAACATATTACTTCCTGGCTGTTTTCATCACCTAACTTTCACTAATTCATTCAACCATATTGTAGAAATTTGTAATATAAAATATTACAAATTCTAATTTTCAATTGGGTTCTACAAATTATTTCTTCATAGAGACAGAGCATGTTATTTTTCAGTAACAGTCACCAACTATGTTTTTTATAAATCTGCATTATCTCTAAAACCGCTCGCTAAACGACAGATGTGCAAGGGGGTCATTTTGCTCTAAAATAAATGAGGTGTCTAAAAATAAAGTAAAAACCAAAATAAAAACCAGTGGCGGATTTTCTGGCCAAAAATCAATAGGTACTCCCTATATCTACATCCCTGAAAAGTTTGAAATGCAATCGATTATATCAAATTATAACCTACGTATCATAAACGTATTGACCCAAAATTTAAACGATTTCCAATAAAAAGAATAGAGATTATCAATTAGAAACGTATTTTAGAAACATGTTTTGGCGGCATGTATTTCAAAAAACGAGGACTTAGGTTTATAGGATTTTTTCTTATTTTCGGATATAGAATCTGCTCTAGAATTATCTGAGCAACATTTTACAACACACTAACATCCTCCAACACACCATAATGATGTTATAATTCACAAACTACTTATAGAAGTTAGTTACTATTGTATGTATTGTTACATCAAAAATGTTTCTTCTCTTTCAAAGTCAACTATGTTTCAAGTTCTGTAGATTTTAATGAGATCTAGTATGACGGAGCTATTAATATCCATTGTTCTGAAAAACTGTTGCCGACATCGAATTTCAAAATCAACTCCTTTTTTATGTAGAAATCTTAAGGGTTTTCATTTTTGCTATGAAATTACCCAAAAATATACATAAAAACGTTTGTGTATCATTCAAGCTCCTTGTTTTACCCATTCTTATTTCTAACAAGTATTTCTATACAGTTGTTGCACGATTAGTTTTAGAACTATTTAAAGTATAATCAACTATGTTAACAAAACAATAATTTAAAAATGGTTCACTTTCCAATAAAGTGACAGAATTTTGTTAGAATTAACATTGGGACTTAGGTATTCAGTTAATTTCCAAAAAACTCAGTGTCATTTAAATTTTTGGGATTCTTAATGGCCAGGATTTCTATCACTGGTTGACAAAGTTGTCATATCGATAAATTTTAATTAGGTACCTATGTCACCAAACCAAGTTTAGTCAATTCATATTAAACATCTGATCTTGATTAGTGTAAATGTAATATTTTATAAATACTTCAATAGAGGAAAGTAACCTAATTCCGGATACATTCCCATTATAGCTATATTAGAGATAATTTCATTACATGTGTGTACTTAGTTACATATTTATGTCTGATATTGTGTGAGTAGTGTTTTTGATATTTATTCACATTTTAAAACTTTGAATAGATTGCTCGGCAAGCATAGGATATAATAGTTTTATATTTATAATGAAAAGCTATTTTCTTCCATAGTTTTGGCAAAAAAAATAGTTTCAGATAAAACTAGATACCTATACTCCTAATTTCAAATACTAAAATGCACCCAATTTCAGGTATGTATATGAAATTAGGCAAGTAGGTACTCAAAATTAGAAAATCTAACATTTTTTCACGTAAAGAGAAGTGCCTAAATATACAGGGTGTTTCCTAACTCGACAGCCAAAATGAAATGTCATATGTAAAATAGAATTTTAAACATAAAACAAAGAGTAACTTTTTATAAAATTGGGCTTCGTTTAGGAGATATTTAAAAAAATGTAAAACAAGGCAGCTGTGAAAATAAAAAATTGTATATTATTTGACAGCTTGTCTCCAAGTAATTATTTTTGTATAACGTTGAGTGACTTTTATGTTAGTGTTTCCTTTAAAAATGCAGTTTAGTAACGAAGAACTTGCTGACATTATTTACGTTTATGGGTACTGTGATGGTAACACTAGAGCTGCGTGTCGGGAATATAGTATAAAGTATCCAAATAGACGGCAACCTTACCGTACAGTTTTTTCGAATACTTTTCGAAGGCTTCGTGAGTTTGGAATTAATGAACGGCGTAGTGGAGGTCCACATCAACAGCACACAGCTGTACAAGAAATTGCCATCATTGATGCAGTACTTGATGATCCAACGACCAGTACTAGATGCATTTCCATACAGTTACAATTGCCGCACAAGTTTGTTTAGAAAACTCTTAATCGAGAAATGTTATATCCATATCACTATCAAAAAGTCCATCACTTGCATCCAGGCGACGAAGTACAGCGGCTAGCATTTTGTCATTGGCTACTGGAACAGAATGAACAACATCCTAATTTTATTAGAGAAACACTTTGGACATATGAATCAATGTTTACGAGGAATGGAAGTAACAATACTTATAACGCGCATACGTGGTCTTTACAAAATCCACACGCAGTTAGAATTAGAGGTTTCCAACAAAGATTTTCTATAAACACCTGGTGTGGTATTTTCAATGGACAATTACTACCTATTCAAATTTTGCCTAATCGGTTAACTGGTGACGTATACATGGGAAAATGAGTTGCAAGATTTATTAGATGATATTCCTATTGGTCTGCAAAACAAAATGTGGTATCAGCATGACGGGGCACCGCCACATGCTGGAAGAAATGTGGTGGAGTGACTCAATAATAATTTCAATGGGAGATGGATCGGAAGGGGCGGTCCCGTTCATTGGCCTGCAAGGTCACCGGACCTAAATCCCCTTGACTTTTACCTATGGAGTCACCTAAAACAATTAGTTTATGCAGAACCTATCAACACTATTCAACAATTACAAGGTGGAATTTTAAATGCAGTGCATAATATACAACATACTGTAAATTTTGAAGCAGTTTATAATTCAGTTATTTGCGTTGCTAGGCATGTGTCAATGTAAATGTTGGCATTTTTGAACATCTACTGTAGTTCTTAACTTTGTAATAATGTTTGTTGTTTGTTTCATTATTTACTTTAATAAAATATTTTTATAACTCGTAGTAAAAAATAATCACATTTAAATAAAGGATTGTGAAAAATTAAGACTTTTCTTTAACAAATTCTAAATGAATCCACATTTATCAATTATTCAATTATTTTTATAACTGAATATCTCCTAAACGAAGCCCGATATGAAAAAAGTTACTCTTTATTTTATGTATAAAATTCGATTTTACATATGACATTTCATTTTGGCTGTCCAGTTAGGAAACACCCTGTATATAGGGAAAACAGGTACGTTTGTGATTTTTGTTTGAATGGTTAATTAGTTTGAATGGCTAATTTCGGATAAAAATTAGGACACCATTTTTTAACTGGCAAATTTGCCATTTCTCTGTTTTTATTTTTCATATTCACCTAAATTTTCTTACTCAGTGGAAAAATTATATGAAGATATATTACAATTAATAAGGTTATACGAAATTTTTTTAAAATTATGATTAATTATGCATTTTATGGCTGATTTAGATAGAAAGTTATCTAAAATTATGCTACTTTCCTCTAACTTTTATTTCAACTACCAGTGGATTAGAGTTAAATATGTACTATTTAAAACGAAACATTTTCCGTAAGTAATTTTTCTTCAAACCCTTTTGAAAAGCGTGTCGCTGTATTTCTCGCTATAAATTGAACAAATTTGTGATGTTTTTTAGGTATAGAAATCACGAAAAATGAAAAACGAAGGAACAAAAGTAATATCAAAAGTAAAATTCTTTGTTTTGTTTATCCACTTTTACTATTTAAATTATCCTCAAATAAAATAATAACTTTTAAAAACCGTTTACAAGACACACATTATTTTGCTAGTCTAATCTCTATTTTAACAATTATTTTCACGTAAACAAAAGTGAACAATCTTATATGCAGAACTATGTAAGTTTATATTATAACAATACTTACATCAACAGTTAAATTTACAAAAATACGTATTTTGATAGATTGCTGTAGGTACCTAAAAATTTGTTGGTTAGACCGCTTTCGGTAGTTACATATTCGTTTTACTTCGGTACCATTAAATATTCAGAGGTGGCATGATATAACATTCCTGTTATTTGCTAAATTCTATATTATTCAGTTATTAAATGTCTAAAATTATTTGAATTTGTAGAAAATACTATTTCAAGAATACAGCGTCCTTAAGCTATTTGTTTTTAAATCGCTATGAAACGCATTTAAGCTGGGTTTACTTAAGCTATAGTTACAATAGCAACTATGCGTTAAATTCGAAAAGGTGCAAATACGAACACGAAGTGTAAATAATGACGGCACGGTGTTTTAAACATTCAGGGGTTAAGAACAATCCTGGTAATGCGGTTAGATCCCTTAAGTAAATACCGGTCTAACAAACCGCAACACATTTTATTTTTACTATATGATATTTTCGGATGTTTATAGTACGTGTGATTTACCTCGGATTTGGGATCTGCAGATGTGCCTTTGTTATTTCTTGTGCAAACAAATTGACGGACAGACCCTCTCCGTGGCTGCTTTAGAACTTCAGAAATGAGAATTAGGTATGCAATAGAATAACATAACCTTTACATAGCAGCGACAAAGTATAGGAATTTGGGCATAACTTTCAGACAAACTGTAAACATACTGAAACATCTTTTTGATTAATTATACAGGGTAATTTAGAAAAACTAGGAGAACATTGGGTATATAATATAATCTACATGAGAAATTATTTGAATCGTATTTTTTGTGGTTTTTCAAAATCAAATTTTTGGGGGTTTGGGGTTCCTTAAAATTGAGCCCAAAATTTTGTGTTTCTTCGTGCTGTATCTTGGGAACCCCTCAACCGATTTTAATTTTTGATATGGGAGTTGTAGACGGTCTATCTAAACATCATTAAGAAAGTAGTTTTGTCAAATATCACAGAGGGCATTAGTTATGTGTAATGCTAATTAGTTTTTTCCATTATTTTCTAAATTGTTTGCAGTGAGTTAGAAGCAATGTTTGATTATACTCAAAAAAGTACATTTTTTCATTTGAAGTTTAATTTTCCAGAAAAAGTTGCTAAAGCTTTGGTACTACCACTGATAAACTTGCAAAATTATGAATGCGTAAAATGGAAAATGTGGCTGCGAAGATAATTCAAATAGATTGAGTGACAGATGTCGATTCGTGATTACGCTGCCACTAAATTTCTTCCAAGGGATTTAAAAAATACGTAATTTTAAAAATTTTCAATTATCCATTTATCTGCTGAAGATAATACCTACCATAAACCTGTGATTGTTTATAGAATACCAAGTCTTTAACGAAGAAGAAATTGGTTCTAGCATTTAGAAAAATATTCATCATGTGATATCCATGGTCGCACTACAGCTTTAGCAACTTTTTCTAGAAAATTAAACTTTAAATGAAATAAATAAAGAACATTTTTTTGTGTATTTTTAAGGTGTTTTTCAGTCGAAATTATGGAAAGCAAAAAGAGGTAAATATTGATTTGCCTATATCACAATAAGTTTTGTATCTACTTTTGCAAAACATATTTCGCTTAGAGACGTTGGCTGCCTTGCGTTAAATTGAAGGGAATTATGAACACTAGAACGATTCGACAAGAAAATTGGGTCTAGAAAACCTGGAAAAAGAAATGTGACTCAAGCAAATCTTTTGGACTGTAAAATGTCTTTTAATAATATTGTGTAAAACTAACTACACGTGCATCATTTTACTAAATCTTTCAGTGTTCCATTAGAACTGTTGATTTTATGGGTAAGTATATGCAGATGTGCGTTGTCCTAAACAATTCTTGATTCCGGCCTTCCCCATTGTTGATTTTAAGTAGCATTGATACACTGATTACGCTTATCATCTTTCCTTATACCTTAACAATTCAATTTGAGGAAACTTCAGCACAAGAGAAGAATTCCACCAAGTTTGATCCATGATATCAAAAGTGTTTTTTATAATTCAGCGGCTTATGCTTTTGAAATATATTATTTTTTGTGAAAACGTTTCGAAATTGACAAACTTTTATATTGATTAGAATCTTGAAACTTACTGTTTCACTAGTAAAAGTGAAACATTGAAAACAATGTAAATATCTGTTTATTATAAATTTTAAAGGTATAATTATGTAAATTGCTAAAGTGGATACTAGAGGCAACCAGCTTCTTTAACAGCAATGCAAGTGCTAGTAGTCGGAATGAATAAATTGCTAGTAACAGAAGCAGGCAATACTGCTAGCTTCTACTTCTGCTGAACTTTTTTTACTTTCTTATTTGGTGTATCTGTCTGACCTATGATTCTTTTTGCTATTTTGTTTTTCCGTTCAATGGAACCCTCGACAACTGAACTTGATCGGCAACCTCTAGGTATGTTGCTTTAAAAGTGTCATGTCCGCTCCAAAATCTGCCAAGATTTTTGCAGAGCTGGCTGGATCTTTTTTGGCATACCTCCAGTTGTATTGATTCCAACTGGCAGGATACAGCATATTTATTACTTCGATATGTTAAGAAAAATCATTGATGTGTCGTATTGAGTGGACGAAGTTCTGCGTAATTACGAAATATATCTAAAAAATTGATACCATCTCCATCACTAATAAATGACTGATAATCTTTTATGGCATCTACTGTCAAAAATGTGATTTCTTCTTTATTACATGCTCCAAATACTCTAACGATTAAAACAACTGACAGGAATTCTGTATTCTTGGTTTGTTTTATAAAGCCTTCTATTTCCGGCGTCGTAAATATTCTTGATTCCTATGGCTGATATCCGACAGCTTTAAAAAAAATGCAATTAGGTTTGTAAATTTGCTAATATTTACGTTCTTGTTCAGGTAAATCATGGTGCGGAACATCGACTATTTACTCCCCAGTTGCCGGCCTTATCATTCTGGATAGCTTCAGGAAATAGACTAGTAATACATTTTCTGTAAAATTCATTCCTTTCCACTTGTTAAAAATTTTTTCCATTTTACACCAATGGAACGTATTTATCGGCTTAAAAATTTCCAAGAATTTACTGCGTACACTATTTACATACCGAATTATCATTGTAGAAGCCCGGCGTGAGTTATAATAACTCACTATAAAAACTCACGCTATTTGTTTATTGGTACTATTAATTGCTCAAAAGCAGTTGAATAATTAATATATAAATTAATAGGAGTAGATAAATAACTATTATTCTGCGTCCTATTATGTGCATCCGAGTAAGCAGAGGGGTAAATTTATTAATAAATATACATATTTATTAAATATGAAATAAATACGTAAATACCACAAAAAAAATTCTTAGAATTGAGCATGACCGTTAACATTTGTCATTATATTGTAGTGCCAAAGGATAATCCACGTGAGTCGATCTATCATTTAAGGTTCAAACAACTGTCAGTTTAACTGAACATTACATCCCTGAGGTTGGTTCTAAAGTGAGCTTACGCGTTTGAAAAACGTGTCGCTGGAACAGGGAACTATAATGTTTGCCGTTCTCACTACGCTCTGTTTACATATAGGCATCTATTATCCCTATATTTACTAAACGGATTTTCAGGCAAGTTTCTATTGTGGAAGAATACATCGTGGTTTTTATGTCAGCGTTTTTATAATTAATATGGCGATGGGGATTAACGCCGTTCTCTGTTACACTTCGTGTTTTCGTATTCATAGAGGTGCGGACATGAAATCTTCGTTGTGCAGGCTTTTAACTGAATGTCTCGAAAAAACATCGAATGCTGTTACATTGCCACTTTTTTTAATTTTTCAGGACAAAAAAGTATATTGTTATATTAAGATTACAAGTGTCATTTTTGTGGCAAGCAAATTTTACATTTGCGAGGCGAAGTGTAGCGTAGACGAGCGGATGCAAAATTGCTTTGATTACTTAAACCAAATAATACCAGATAATAAAATAAAGTATGTAAATACATATCGATGTAGTCATAGATACTTTGTTAAATATTAGTCGCCATATTGCTAATTGAGTTCATTTGTGGCTGTTTGTAGTTAAATTTGCTGAAAAGTCTGTAAAAATGGAGTCTAATGAAGATTTAGGTGTACCTGAAGAGATATTATACTTTGCGGATTAGATTTCTTTGAATCTCCTCCCAAGGAAACCTCGGCAAAGGACCCCGCACATTTTATATGGAAAACGGTCGGTGAAATTCGCTGAAAATTTGGGAAATTGTTCGTTTTGTACCCCCGAACAAAAGTCTCATTGGGGTCGAAGCTCGAAATGCCCATCTTTAGGCTCTACGGCTATTTTTAGTGGCCAAAAACGGCGAAAATTCAATTTTTTTAAATATCATGCTTAATGCTGAGAAAGTGTTCGTTTTGTACCCCTGATCAAAAGTCTCAGTGAGATCGAAGCTCAAAATGCCCATCTTTAGGCTCTACGGCTATTTTTAGTGGCCAAAAACGGCCAGAATTCATTTTCTTCTAAATATCATGTTTAATTCTCGGAAAATGTTCGTTTTGTATCCCCTGATCAAAAGTCTCAATGAGGTCGAAGCTTAAAATGCCCATCTTTAGGCTCTACGGCTACTTTTAGTGGCCAAAAATGGACAAAATTCATTTCTTTTAAATAGCATGTTTAATTTAAACTAAATTAATTAGATTCCACAATAGGCAAAAAAATGCGAGTCTGTTGCGGCAAATATTAACAACTGTACTATTACCAGTGATGAAACACACTGTGTCAAATTTTTAGGAGTTACTTTGGATGATACATTAAATTGGAAAATGCATTACAATAATCTTATATCTACATTAAGTTCAGTAAGCTACTTAATGAAGTGTATGAAAGAAATTTTGCTCGAACAATAATTGTTAAATTTATATTATGCATATGTGGAGTCTAGATTGCGTTATGGAATATGTTTTTGGGGTAACTGTACCTTGTCTCATTCAGTTTTTGTCATGCAAAAACGTATTTTAAGAATAATTGCTAGCGTGCCAAGTCATCGTACATGTAGATATATATTTAAGAATTTTAATGTTTTAATGTTAGTGTCATTATTTATTTTTGAAATGTCTGTGTACATATATAATAATAAGGAGTCTTTAATTCTCAATAAGGATGGATATACGTACAATCAATACCAGACAATGCTATGATATCCGAATTCTTTTGCAAAATATACCATAACAGCTAATTCACCAGATTGTTTGGGATTTAAGATATATAACCATTTACCGAGTGAACTCAAGACTGATAAGATTACAATATTTCAATTTAAACAAAAACTGAAATCATTTTTAATAGATAATTGTTTTTATTCTTTATTGGAATTTTTTTCTGCTGTTGTGTCTTAGGTTAAGTTATTATATGTTTATTTGACTATTGTTATACAATCCTTTTTTGTCCACAAGATAAATAAATAAATAAATAATGATGGGAAGTTGTTCGTTTTGTCTCAATGAGATCGAAGCTCAAAATGCCCATCTTTAGGCTCTACGGTTATTTTTAGTGGCCAAAATTCTTTTTTTTATGTAGGAATATGTTCATGTCTAATTATATGTGTATAAGTCTCATTGAGACTTTTGATCAGGGGTACAAAACGAACACTTTCCCAGCATTACACATGATTAATCCAGCATACTTATCATGTAATTTTGGTGAAATAAATCGAAGGGCGAATGGAGGTAAATGAGGGTTGCAGTACCCTTTATCCCCTAGAAATATTTCTAAGTACGCCTATGCTGTTTTTTCATGAAATATCAAACATGGAATACTCTTCTGATTATTTTATCTCTTTTGTAATTTTTTGTTTAAATGCCCCGTTTTGGAGAGAAACGACATGTATTGATGGGTTACAAATGTCTCGACAAATGTCTAAGCGGCCGATGATTGTCAGGAAAAAATAGTGAGCTCTGAAAACAAATGTCCATCTTGTCAAGATAATGACATTAGTTACTATTAATTCTTTGATTCGGCAAATCGAGAAATAGTAAGTGCACTAACGATCATCTCATCATCAATTACTTTTACGAAAAAGTGTTACCACATTGTAAGAAAATGTTTTCGAGAAACATTTTGACAGTACAAAAAAGTAACAAAAACACTGTTTTACGTTTTGCTAGTTTTGCAAGTTTATAATTTAAAAATAAATAAATAAAATATATTTTTTTTAAATTATAATTTATGTTTATGAGGAAAATGAAAGCCTATCAGAGCGACGTTGGGCTCAAACTTACCCCAACAGACCACATTTTCTTAAATTTGGATCGACATCTTCGTGAAACCGGAAAGTTTATGAATCAGAAGTCCGAAATTTGCGGCCGATAGAAAATTAAGCCCTGAACAAGAAGAATAAATCTTGGCACTGATAGAAGAAGAACCAAGCACAAGTGCAAGGGTTGTTTGTCGACAAATAGAAAATTGTACAAAAATGGATGTTCATCAGACTTTAAAAACCCAACCTCTGCACCCGTATCACATCCAACGCGTGCAAAATATTCTTCCCCAAGATTTTGCTTCTAGGATGCAATTTAGTCTTTGGTTGTCAACACAGCATGATGCAGATAGGGACTTCGTAAGAAAAATTCTATTCACGGATGAGGCAAGCTGTACAAGAAATGGACTGACAAACATGCATAACAGCCACGTATGGGCGGATTTGAGCCCTCATGCAATCATTGTAGCACGCCATCAATTTACATTCAGGGTTAATGTCTGGGCGGGAATAGTGGATAAAATTTTGGCCGTTTTTGGCCACTAAAAATAGCCGTAGAGCCTAAAGATGGGCATTTCGAGCTTCGACGCCATTGAGACTTTTTGATCAAAACAAACATGATATTTAAAAAAATAATAATTTTGGCCGTTTTTGGCCACTAAAAATAGCCGTAGAGCCTAAAGATGGGCATTTTGAGCATCGACCTCACTGAGACTTTTGTTCAGGGATACAAAATGAACAATTTCCCAAATTTTCAACGAATTTCACCGGAAGACTGTTTTCCATATAAATTGTGCGGGGTCCTTTATGATTTATCTACCATCGTTTTATAGATTGCTGCAAAGAAAAAACATTAAGTTGTATTCAGAAAATGTATTGATGGTGTATTTCTCAAATTTAGCAAATAAGCTAGCCCTCAACGCTTTGGTCACAATATTCAACGTTGCGGTCAAGAAGGGAATTGATATAAGCAAATATTTAAAGTTATCTGCTTTTCTCAAGAAGTTGTAGATGTATTGAAGTTGTGAAATCCGCCTTAATTATAAAAATCCCCAATACCAAGAAACCACGTTCTTTTACTGTGCTGGGAGACAATTATTTAAGTTCTTATCGAAAATATGTTGCTTTACGTCCACTCGGTTTGGTAGAACATCGATTAATTCTCAGATAGTGGAAAGTTTCATCGAATGTTGGTCGGTATTCATAAAATCAGTGCCGTCTTGCAAGAAGTGGCAAAATTTTTGAAGCTGGACAACAGAAAAGAGTACAGTGGACACCCATTACGACGAACGTCCGGTACTCTTTTAGTTGACGGCGGTGGTGACCTCACTTGTCTTAAAAGACAGGGAGGATGAAGATCGAGCATTGTGGAGGAAGACCGCGTTGATGATTCATTTTTAAATAAAGAAAATATTGTGAATAGAATAGTCTTAGAAATTAACCATTTTTGAGCTAGATAATTTCTTGTACAATATTTTAACTTGGTTGGCACCAGTAGTAAGTTAAATTTTAACAATTGTTTATGTTAAAGTTAATAAGTATTTCCAAATGTAAAGTATTTATCCAATTTTGGTTAAAATCAATTAATGTACAAAATCGAAAAATTATGAGACATAATTATTCATATATTCAGATAAGAGATGCACAGTTAAACAATGGACGTGCTGGGCGATGAGAATATTTGGGAGGATTTTGAAATAGATTAAAAACTGATAACTTAAAAAATCTGTTTAGGAATTTAGAGAAAAAAGATGAAAACAATTTGTTCACATTACGGATTGTTCACAAATTAATTCGGGTCGACTATCTGGAGCTGCAAGAATCAGTATGATTCGTTGCATCTTGAAAAATCCAAGTACTATCAGTACCATTTTACATCAGTGCGAATTTTATGGCTTAATCTACCTTCAACATATTCTAATTTGCAAGAGAAGTTTGGCGCCTACTACGTTAAAGTTAAAATATTGTACAATGAACAGCTGATTATTGAAAAGCTATTTTCTCGAAAATGATCAATTTTTGAGACTAATGACAAGTATTCCTTTTTACTCAAAATAATGTAGGTTTAAGAATTTTTAATAAAAACGTGTTAACGTTAGGGTCAAAAACGTTACACTCACATTTACGTCACACATATAGCGGATGTGGTGCCCTCTAGGAAATACGTCGAAATAGACAAAAGGTTATGATTTCTCATATCCAAAAACATCTATTCCCAAATTTTTAAGTTGATACATTCAAAGACAGTTTAATTATAAAAAAAAACAGTTTTTAAATTACAACTTTGACACGCTGTATCTTTTTTATTAACATGTTATTAAGGCAAGTTGACATAAATCGTAATATTTTCAAATGAAAAATCTAGTATGTCTCCATAGGCTATTACTTAGTATATTTTTTAATTTATAACTCCTTATTACAGAATCATTATACTTTTCCATATTATTGGTTAACTATGATTGTTAAAAAGTAATTTGATACAAATCCGTTTTGTTCAACCTGTTGAGTATTACTTCCTAAATAAGTGAGTAAATATATAACAAATTGCTTCGGTTTACAAACATGTTCCGAAATAAAAAAACCACGAATAAACAATTGGTACTAAATCAGGTATATATAACCATAACATGTTTCAGCGTTCACGACCAAAACACAAACAACAATAAGGCAATAGAAGATATGACATAGACAAGCTAATATGACAAAGTCTGCCTCATAAGTTTATCACGGGAACAATAGAATTAAATTCCAAGGGAATACAAATGCTTAATCCATAATATTAAATCTGTCCACTATTGTCTAATTGCGATGAACGGCGATCACCCGATAGCCGGGCCCGATTCCGTTCCACCGTGGTGAATTATTCATGTAAGGACTGTCAGAAGCAGATCCGTATTATTTGTTTAACATACAGGGTGTTCCGTCTCATTGTACATGGAGATTAGCGGCACCGGTATTATTATGAGGCAGGATAATGTTAATGCATGAGGTTAGAATTTACCACATCCCACGCTATGTCTGCCGCTACATTAAGTCCTTTAAGTACAGTTGTTAGAACCTACATCTATGATCTACATGTACAACTAAAAATATTAACTACACTATGCACTGTGTGGCGTCTTTAATGTAGGAAAAAATTAAATTAAGATCTCTGGAAATATTGGAAATAAAAGAATCATATCAAAAAATCTTATATTCGCGATTTGCCAAGAAAATTCCGTTACAAAAATAGAGTTCAACTCTATTTTTGTAATGGAATAATAAAGTCTAGTACTGTAAAATATCACGGTCTAACAACAATAACCTAGCGGTTAGCTATACAGAGTATCCGAGAAAATGTGGAAAATCTCTCGGGTGCAAATAGAACATGAAAAAATAAGATGACAAGTTCCTATAATTTTTTTTTGCTGCAGGCACTCCCTACAGAGATATGTGTATCTGAAGGACGCCGCTGAAAATGGGTTTTTCTTGAATAACTTTTAAAGTACTTACTATAATTTAATAAAAATTTAATGTGATGGACACTAGTAAGGACCTTTTAAAATAGTGTCCTTGAAACACCCTGTATGATAAAGACTTTAAAATAATAAATCTAGGTAGCTTCAACTTTAGATTAAAAAAGGTAATCTTGTTTATTGTCATATAAAAGATAAAATGAATCGTTCACAAGAAAAAGTTTGAGCTAGCATTTTAGTAATTTATCAACACCAAGAAAACGTTGTTTTGGTAAGGTTACTATGGTACGAAATAAAATAAATATCCTACATTTTAGAACTTGTTATCTTTCACATGCTTGAATGACTTTCATATCGCACTTTGTGGTCGAGGAAAGAAAACAGAAATTATGGCCCTTTTTTTAAAAAATAAAATGTACACTTATCGTAGTTGTTAATATAAATCTGGTATAGCCTTACTGATATCTATAAGTGAATTGATTACGTCTCTGTAAACAGTAATGCTTGATCCAAATTAAGATGTTTGTAGAAATAAAAATACAGGGTTTTTTTGTATTTTTAGGTATTAATAATATTGTGTGAAACTAACTACTCTGTGGACAAAAGCCCCAACCAGCGTGAATAGAACTTTGTCTGTGGAATTGTTCATTAGCATACCTAGATGTTTGGTACCAGAGAACATACATATGACTTCATTGATAGGAATTGTAGGACATTTGATTTATATTAGCTTAAAATACCTTTCTAATACAGTAAAAAATACAGTGTGTTGCATAATTAAAAATTAGTCTGAGCAAAATTATATCACCTATCTCACTGTTGGAAAAATTATTATGCCGTGACATTTTTTAATTACTAACTAATAATTTTACACGAAAAATAAATAACACGCACGCAAAATACGCTAATATTTATTGATATGAAAATTTGATACAAGTCTATTTAGAAAAGAAATGGCAATATCAGCAACTGAATGAAAATTACCACAGCATACTGATAAAATTAGGAGACCTAAACAGGAGTACATTTTTTATGTACACTGTAAAAAAATAATTACACATTTTAACACAAAAGAACACAATACTGTGTTAATCGAGGTCCATACGGAATTCTGTATATTTTTACACATTTCTCTGTATGTAGCAGTGTGTTAAAGGTTTAACGCAATCCACTGTGTTAATATAACAAATGTCATGTGTAACTTTTACACATTTCTGTGTTATTTGTATCATTGAAGGTGTAGGCTTTACACATTAACATGTTAATTTTATTGTATAATAGGTATTGATATGGAAGATTCACCTATCTTTTTAATTTGTTAATTATATTCCTGTTTACTTTCGGAATAATTTATATATATTAGGCCCAGAGAAATAATTTTTAATAAATATAATTTTTGAAATACTTTTATTTTCACATTTTCTAGAGGGTCTGCCTATCGTCGAGAATGCATTGAATATAGCCTGTCCTATTAAACGGCAGAATATATGTATTAAAAATTATAATATCAAAAGCAAACAGGAACATAAATAACAAGGTAGGTGAGCTTCCGTATCAATATAAAGAATTTTCTGAATTATGGTGAAATTATAAAATAAAAGATATTTTACTTTTTATGATTTTATTAAACAAAAAATTCTGTTCAAATGAACAACAACCAAGTCTGCTAACAAAATATGTATGTATTAATATTAACAGTATAATAGTACATATTCTAATAAAAGAGTAATAATGTTCTAGTAAACCATAAACAATGAAACAACAAACAAAGATGTATTTAGGCACTACATAATAGGAGTTTACTGGTAGTGATCTGAACATATAATTTTCTTTCTCTAAAGTTACAAACGTAATATTTTTAATAGTTATATTCTAATTAGTTTTAGCTTTATTACAATTATCAGTAATATTTGGTATAGTTAGGTAAGTACTTACCATTTTCCTTGATTAAATCTCATTTTAAATTTAAATATTCTCCATTTGAACACAGTGAACGAGAGGTAACTGTACACAACACCGCTACATGTCCAGTATGGCGTAGTGACGTGTGTTGGATCAGCTGATATACTGCAGCTGCGCAGTTGTGCTCAACCAGTCAGGAGTAGGGATATATAACACAATTAAGTTATGTGCGTGTTAAGTTTACACAAAATAGTGTACTTTCAACACACAACTGGTAAATGTTACACAGATTCAGTATATTTTATTATAATACTAGTAATTTTAACACATTTTGTGTAAAACGTACAAAAAAGCCATAATGTGTAAAACTGTTAGAATAGAATTTTTAGACATCCTAAATTACACACTGGAAAATCTCGCTTACACAGCAACTTTTTTTACAGTGTAAAAATGAACATTCTTTTGTTTTTTAACTTTTTTTAAGCATAGCTAAAAAATATGTTTTGATTTACCTAAATAATATGGTGAATCTAGCGCCCTCTGGGAGCAACGTCAAAATAAGCTTTAAATTCGTAATTTTCACACCAAAAAACCCAACACTACCAATTTTCAGAGTCATGCTATCAAAACTTTCTCAATTATTGAGAAAGTTCAGAATAAAATTTAAACTTTGAACACACTGTATTTCTTAAACCAGCGACATTCGTATAAGGCATAATGAGTTCAAACATAATATTTTGGTGTCTAGTATCTCCAGCTTGGTGTTGACCCATTGTGTCTGACTCACCTTATTTCTACTTCGTAAATACTTTACTTTTTTTTACATTATACTGATAATTGTTTTACTGTATATATAGCTAGCAATCAAATTTCTGTACTTCAGGTCATATGACAACATTTATCCAATCATGAAATGATTAGCGAAAATACCACATGGCGTATTTTCAGCTGATTGATGATTTATTAAAATGTCGAGCTGAAATTTGTTAGATTGACAATTAATTTATTTTGTGTGCAAAAAAATCTTGCCGAATACACATCGACCGTTGATAAATACTCAAAAGTGTGTCATTGAGAATTGTCCAAGCGTGTTGCTGTAAATTACCAAGCAAGATGTTTTCAGCATTCTCAATGACAAAATTATCTGGGAATTATCAAGGCTCTTGGTGATAATTATTTTCTAAAAACATTTATGTATGACGAAAAATTTCCAGTTATTAGTTTATCTCGTGATATATTCGGTAAGAAAATTTCGCAAGCTATCAATTTCAAGTTAAAAATGGAGATCACGTGCGATATGATCTGATCATTGAAAATTATATGTAAAATAATGAATAATATAAACTTACTCCTTTTTTTTTGTTTTAATTATTTTATTATACAGTCAACTACCATTAAGTGCAAAAATTTTAACCACGAGCTCAGGGAGACCTAAAAGACAAAAAAAAATGATGTCGGAATTCTAGCCAGTTATTTAAAAAATGGAGTAAAACCCTATTTTTTCCGGAAAATCTGCGTCTGAACATTTTTATTAGTAATACCTGATGCGTAACAGGTTTACATAATTTTATCGCACGAGCACTAAATCACGCGTCTAAAGAATTTTGCGCTGAATCCGAGTCTAATCTCACAATTGCTCATCAGATCAGGTTTTCGAAATATTCTAACCTAAATGTGGAAAAAACCATTTTTGCTATATTAGAGGTTATTTTACGACAAAGGGTATAATTTCGTCTGGAAAGTAAAGACTGCTTCTTAAAGTACTAGATGTCTTCAAAATAAAATTGAGTTTGCTCAAATATCATTATTCCTCTTCGAGATATCGTTTATTGAAATTTATTAGCTTAGAGATAGCTCAGTACTCCTTTTTTGGATAGTTGACGGGGTTGTTACATTCAGTATTCTCAGTACTTAAGGATTGTTGCAATTTAAAGAATTGAACTAATAAATGTCAATGAACAATATCTGGAAAAGAAAAAAATAAATTCGAAACTACTCAATTTGTTAGAGAAGAAAACGTATTTTAAGATGCAATGTTTACTTTTGTGATGGACTTTTATTTTTTTGACACAAAATAAGCACAAATATAGCGAAAACGGGCGTTTTTTGCTCTTTTAGCCTAGAACAGGAACACAATTGATAAAAAAGTACTACCACAAATACCAAACATCGTCTTGGAAAAAACAAATAATTTCACCTGATAAAATTTATTCATTCGACATCAGAAGTTTGTTAGGTCAAGAATCAGTTTGTAACTCATTTTAGAAACACCCATATTGATTCTGTGATTTCTTTTTAAATTAATTAATTAAATCATTAATTACAGTGCAAGGAAAGAATTAATCCCTATTATTAATGACGTAAAGTGTTATGTCTTTCAGAAAATTTATCAAGAATTATTACTGCACCATCCCACTTATTCAAATGTTTACAATGTACCTATTACGTCAAGTGCATTGAGGCAGGCACATACATGTGGCCTGACACCTGTAGATTGATTTACGTTGTATTGTTTAAAAATGTCTCATTCAAACCGAGAATTAGTAGACCTAATGTGGATGTGTGTAATAATCAGCTATTATCAATATTGCTAAACTTCAGTAATAGTCTTTATAGTAGTAAACAACACCTATATACAGGGTTAACTATGACTAAGTACAAATATTTTAGAGAGGATAGAAAAAATTAATTAATTAATTAACTTTCAAAAAAATTCCAAAGTTATTTATAAAGCACGGAAATTTTTTTTTCGATATTATATTAAACTCTTATTTAACGCCGATTATGCGGCCCGTACGCCGCACGTTTGACGTGTTGCAACCGGCAACACAATTTGTGGCCGTTTTTAATTTGAACACCCTATATCTCTAAATCCAGTGATTCAGACCTTAAGTGGTTAACTATTCAAGGAACAAGTTCCTGGAATTATGACAGAACGTAGAAAACACTCTGTAGTACCATATTTATAGATCGAATTGAATATGTTTGCCAATTAAAACTTGAACTGCATATAATAAAACCGTAATATTGATGGGTTATTGGCCGTACTATTTTTGTGAAAGGACCGCATCGGTTGGCCGTACGAATGGAGCAATGGGTCGCCACCATGACGCGTGTTCTACACATGTAGAGCAGAACACAATTATTGTCGGATGTAATGCACGAGCAGAGGCTGCTTTGTCTCTTCTTGTTTATGGATTATTGCTGTCGATACCAAAGCTATCGATTCGGAACTGTAACACAGAACATGAAGTTTGACACCAAATGAAATAAATTAAGTAGAGCAGCGGGAAATTTTGGATTTTTTTGATTCCTGTAGTGTTTTGTTACAATAAAGTTTTTTCGTATTTAAATGTAAATTTCATTTAAATAACTCTTGCATTTGTAGACTAATCTTTAACCCTTAACTGCTGACACTCTTTTCCAAACACTTAGATTAAGACTCCGATTTAAATATAATAAAAACTTAAATATTTTTTGTAAAATTCTGGAGCATTTATGAAAAAGTTATAAATATTGGTGTATCTGAAGCAGATTTATTAAGTTTAGTTTAGTATTATAAAAAAGTGCATTGCACTAAGAATAAATTAAAAACATAAGAGTTTTTGAAAATTATAACAAATTTAAAATTTTAACAAAATAAAAAATCTTAGGTCTGTATTCTTTCTTTACAAGAATTAATTCATATCAAAAAATAAAAATATGACTCCCAAAATAACAATTCGTGCAGAGGGTCAAACAGTCATCGGGGGAAGACTGTATAATTTTTCAAATATGTGCAGAAGGGAGAATGTATTATTTTAATCGAAAATTTCCTAGACAATTTCGTGGAAATTAAGCCTAAAAACGATATTTAAAATTTGATTCTGACCACGCTCTCAGAAAACTGTGACTATCACAGCGAAGACCTATGACGTCAGACGACATTCGTACATGTATACCTGATACAGCATTGTGTCTTATATCTGTATATGATTTCCATTATTTAGAAGAGTCATTTGTTGTATTAGTATGTTAAATAGATATTGGTATTGAATATAATTGCAAAATAGACTTGTAAAATGAGCACAGAAAGTGCATCTCACCGAGCAATTGGAAGAAGAATTACATTATGACATTATGTATGAATACAGCATACAGAGTCTAATAAAAAATGTGGTGTACAGTGATGAAGCGCGACGAAAGGAAAACGTTAAGTTCTTCAGCATATGTTTGAAAGACTACCTTGTAATACATTTCAAACCAATATAAAATTCATGCAACTTCTCCATTTTTACACTTGTCATACAACTTTTTATTGGATATCTACTGGAAACAAAATGTTTTTTTGCATTTCTGCTATATATATATATATATATATATATATATATATATATATATATATATATATATATATATATATATACATATATATATATATATATATATGGGATGGACAAATGTACTTAATACTGTTTTATGATTTAGGTGCATTCAAATCACTGTGATATCTGTTCGTTTCCTCATACTATTGGACACAAATTGAATAATCGTTTATTAACAGAAATTAACAAATTAACTATTTGACATTTATTACTGTCTATTGACAGTCAGTCGCCAATGACAGCTCATCTTAATAATTATTACATCCCATCTGACATGCAACTCTCACTGATGCGATTTTCTTGTAAACGATTGTATGTTTTTTTAATGACAATATTTTTATTTTATTTTTATTATTAATTACTGAATTAATACATATATTTCAGTAATAAAGTACCTATATTTGATATAAATATTTACATATTCTTGATATCCAAGCATTCTTATATTTAACTCAACACTTTCCTTCCTTAAAATGGCACTAAATTTACTTAAAGAAAAATGCTTTGTTAAAATATGAATGAAACATTATTAATTATAAAATAGATTATTCTTCTTTAGATTATAGATTTATAGATTTGTACGAATTAAAATCATTTAAATTTTATAATAAATACTGTTAAATTTAAAAAATGGTTATAGTGCATAATAATAATATTTATAGATGATATTATTAATACAACACTTGTGGTGATCATTTCTATAATTATAGAAGCACAATGGTACAGTATTATTTACTACAAATTGTGCTAAAAGTTGTGTGTGCAGGTGGACTTGCTGGTTGAGCATGTGGCTACAAGATGTAGTTACATGTTGCATCACGTCTACTCAGGATCCTTTCTATCGGATAAGTCGTCGATTGCCTCGTCTCCTATAGCATGCTGAGGAGAGCTAATAAGTACAAAAGCAGTATATGTCTGGTATGCCACAAATTAATGACTCTGACAGTTTACTGTAAGTCTTTCTTTCCTTATAAGTAATAACTACTCGAGAAAGGGATACAATACAGCAATAATACTTAAATTCTAATTAATGTACTTCAGTCTTATTTTTTCTTAATGTAATGTTATTACATATTTATTTTATTCAAAATTATTTAATATTATTTCAAATATTTGCATTAATTCTTTCAAGTTGCTTAAAATTTCAAATAAAGATAGTATAATTTTATTTTAAGAATAACAGTTGTTGACTCAAGTAATTCATATTATCTAAATAAAATAAAACAATTCGTTAAACAAACACAACTTTATCTCATATTAAGTATAATAGTTTTCTTGATCTCTTGAATTTTTATTCTTATATGGAGAATATATATTCTTACTTGAGGAATAGTGAAATTAAGCTTGCGGTGAAATAAGTGTTTTAATCGTAATATTACTATACCATTCTTTCCATGTAGCATTTACATGTTTATTTCATTTAGAATACTTGGCAATTTGAAGGGAATGTATGTGTTTAAGCATGCCGGACGTATTGCTGTGCCTAAAGTGTTGTAAACCAATTAAAACCAATTCTTATAAAGTTCAGTGTGCAAAATGCAATAACCAGTGCCACAGAGATTGTGCTAGCCTAACAATAGAACAAGTACAAGAATTAGCTAAAGAAAAAAATGTTGATAATGGGAAACGATGGCTCTGTATTGTCTGTCGAGTTCCTGACCAACTACAAAACTTGAGTACGTTAAACATCACAGGAGATGTAAGTACACCATCCCAACCAACAATATTATCTCTCAAACTAGAAAATGATTATCTCAAGCAACTTATTCATGAACTAAGAGAAAATAATACCTTATTGAAACAAAATACCCAATTATTGGAAGAAAAAGTATCCGACCTGGCGAAAAAACTGGAAAATACAAAAACACGTACTACTGTTGACTCAGACAAAAACCAAACTAACAAAAAAAGGAAACCTAATTTGACTATTCAGGATACGAATGCTTCTCAATCTACATCGCTGAAATCAGCTCCTATACTTACAAATCAGACTGTCCAGCGCTTCGATTTTAAACGTGGTGCCGCGAGTCCTTCTACATCCACATCTAAAGCCGTCCCCATATCTAGCGCTCCAAGTAAAGATACGGCTACACTTTGGTCTCAAGTAGTAGCTTCGCAACCTAACCAAGGTAGTGCTGTACAATCACAAACCATTACTAAGCCTAAGCGAAAAATTCTTATAGGAACCGGTGACATACGGGACAATGATAATTTTGTAGGTAGAGACGACTACATTAAAAAAGCCTGGCTATTCATCTCCCGAGTACCGGATACAGTTGATGAAGCGATAGTGAGAAACTACATAAAGAATAAAGCACAAATTACCAATGACGAGGACCTCTCAGTTATACACATTCCTACGAGAGCTGAGAAGTCACGTCCAAATAGTAAATGCTTCCAGGTTGGAATCAAATTTGACTTGATGGACATGGTGTATGATCAGAAATTTTGGCCGAAAAACATTGCTTTCGAAAGATTTAAATTCAGAAGATCCTTAAAGAACCCTATAAACCCTGATGATTCTAGTAGTGCTTTTTTAGAAAAATAGACAGTAATCAACATAATACACCACCAAGTTTTAATAAAAAATCTACCTTTAAAGTATTGCATCTGAATGTGCAGAGTATTCGTAATAAAACGGGAGAGTTAGAAATCCTATCAAGTGAAAATAATTATCATTTTTTATTATTTTGCGAACACTGGTGTGTCGGTGAAGAGTTGGATTCTGTAAGTATATACAATTATAATCTTGTGTCAAAATATTGTAGAGCGATCTCAAATCACGGCGGTGTAGCTATTTATGCAAATAAAATTTTTACAAACTGTAAAGAATTAGTGGAGATAAGAGGCCTCTCAGTTGAGATCCATTGTGAGTTAGCGGCAGTCAAAATCGGTAACATTAAATTAATGATCGTCTACAGATCTCCTAAGGGAGACTTTGATTTATTTCTGGACAGACTTACATTAGCCATGGATGCTTTTTGCAGGGGGGGTGGAATGTTGTTCGTTTCGGGCGACTTTAATGTCCAATTCCTAAAAACTCGTGATAAACATACTGCGCTACTAATAAATTTGCTTAAGTCCTACGGTATGACACCTACTTTTTTCGGTGCCACACGAATTAACAACGGTCTGGACAACATATTTACGAATATAGAAGAACACATACACACGTTTGCAATTGACACGTTGTTGTCTGATCATTATGGTTTACACCTGGAGGCGGTCACTGATTTAAACATCACTTCAAAGCGAATAACCTATCGACCAATTCATGAAAAAGGACTAGTTGACTTAAACCAACAGCTACGTGACATTAATTGGCATTCTCTATTTTATACCAATACACCTATGGAGCAACTTTTTTTAAATTTCATAGAAATCATATCAAGTAAGATAAATCTAGTCTTTCCTGAAAGAACTCGACGGTTAACTTCCTCAAATCGCACGAAAAATTTCTGGTTCAACGATCACCTTCGGAGAATGCGTGAACATTTGAGATTTTTGTACGAATATCATGCAAAAAATCCTTCTCCTGATAATAAAGCATTACTAAATCAATTTAGATCTGATTACCGTTTCCAAATTAACTTAGCTAAGCAGACTTCAAACGACAATTTTATAAATACCCACTCAAATCCTCAACAAGCTATGTGGCAAATAATAAACCAGCAGAGGATTGTGCCTAGAAATACAACTACGCGAATTACTTGTGATGAATTCAATGATTACTTTTCTAGTATTGCTAATAATATAATAACAAAATTACCACCGGCAGCAACTCATTACAGCGATTACATAAATGAAGTAAATCACAACAACAAATTTTCCTTCACTCTAGTAACATGTCATGAGGTAGATGAGATTATAACACATCTCAAAAACATAAAAAGTCTTGATCCTCATGATATCTCGGTAAGAATTGTTAAAAGTATTAAAGACACCATATTACTTCCCCTTACTGAGCTTCTTAACTTATGTATTTCACAAAGTATCTTCCCTAGTTGCCTCAAAATATCTAAAGTCATTCCTATCTTTAAAAAAGATGATTCCAACGATCCATCAAATTATAGGCCAATATCAATTATCCCCTGTTTCGCGAAAATTTATGAATTAATATTGAAAAAACAACTTCTTGGATATTTAGAATATACCAATCTCTTTAATCCCAATCAATTTGGATTTAGGAGTAATTTGTCAACTACACTAGCAATAGATAAGTTGACCTCATATATAAATAATGGGTATAATGAGGGTAAATATGTGTGTTCAATGTTTTTTGATCTCACTAAAGCTTTTGATTGTATATGTCATGATATACTGATCGACAAATTGAAATTTTATGGTTTTACACCTGAAAGCACGTTACTGATTAAGTCTTACCTCTGCCATCGACAACAGTACGTATTATATAATAACAACAAATCAAATATTTTAAATTTAAATTACGGTGTACCTCAAGGTTCTGTCCTAGGGCCGTTGTTATTTCTATTGTATATTAACGATTTTCCGACCAGCGTACGAAATAACGTACTCGCGATTCTCTTTGCTGATGACACTAATTTATCCTTATCTAATAATTTGTTACAAGACCTGATGTTAGACGCTCCAGCAGTCGAAGACGACACATTGAACTGGTTCACCTCAAATAATTTATGCCTTAATGCAGCTAAGACCGAAAAGATGATATTCAGCTTACGTAGTTTAGACGAAGTAAATAATCCCGATTATGTGAAATTTCTTGGGGTGCATTTAGATCCTAAAATGCAATGGGACATACATACCCACTTCCTCTGTAATAAGTTATCCAAAGGCATATACTTAATCCGTAACTTGTACGGCAAGGTATCTCAACAGACACTAGTGACTGTCGTATGCTATTCTGGTTTGGGGACACGCGCCTTCTTCTGAGACCGTCTTTTCAATGCAAAGGAAGGCCATTCGTATAATATCGGGTTTGAGATACAGAGATGACTGTAGAGGACAGTTTGTAAAACTAGGCATCTTAACTGTGCCATGTACTTATATACTCCAATGCATTTTGTATATTAAAGAACATGATAATATGTACACTGTCCGTAGTCAAATCCATTGCCATGACACAAGAAATAAATATAACATAAACACCAACTTTCATCGTCTAAATAAAACACGCAACGGTACATCTTATCTGGGAATTCAGTTTTTTAATGCATTGCCCTCTTCAGTGCGAAATTTAAGCCCTACATTGTTTAAGAGAAGAATAAAAAAATTTCTATTGAACAATGCATTTTACACTATACAACAATTTTTAGATAGTGATCTCACCGTTTTATGAAATCTTGACTAAGACTTTGCATATTTTATTGGCAATATTTTAATTCATTAAATTATGACGTTTATGTATGTCTTATTTATTATTTTATTATGTATCTACTGTTTGTCTTTTATTGTGTATATTATGCGTATTTTTATGACTATTTTTAGTATTTAATATTTATATTTTGTATCTTACCTAAATGTACTACCATATTCTCTGTTTTTCTGACGTGTGTAAACACTTTATGTGTATTTAACACTAATAAATGTCTAAATGTCTAAATGTCTAAATGTCTAAATGTCTAAATGTCTAAATGTCTAAATTACTTTGAAATATTTTTGAGTTTGTTTCACCTTATAAAACGAGTACCGAGATATGTAAATAAGACAGATTTACTCACCTTACAATACCACCATTAAATATTTGTGGCAACATGGCAAGAATGTAGTAAAATTGATATTCTTAATCAATGTTTGAATATACTTCTCGCTGTTTCGTCTCATTTGAATAATATTGTGCACTAGTCGTCACACATATGTGGTTCAAATTCTTAATGGAGGAAATTACTAAAATAATCATCCAGATTGAGAACTGAAACCTGGAATTTGATCTAACTCATTAAATTAGAAAAGTTTATGCCTGAAATCACGAGAACAAATAAATATACTTGTATGGGAATGGCGAAGCTTATAAGAAAATGCCCAGTCCAAATATTGAAGGAAATATAAGACTGTCGTTGACTCTAGCAAAGATTGTTCGATATGAAATCATAACGAGAGTTCTGCAAATACAGCGTTCTAATTGAAATCTGGCCTCGTATTGACCCTGTAAACACTTGTCTCAGATCAATCGCTCTACGATTGCCTCAGATGAAACGAACTGAGCCAGTCCCGTTTATTTTGCTGCCCCTTTCATGAGTTTGTTTTCGATGTTAAAGCTATGATAAAGTTTTTTATTAGAAATATATTGAGCTTTTTGTCACATATTGATCGAGTGGGATATAGACTGATATTTATTTGTTTTGGTTATCATTTCACGGTTTATTTTATCAAGGAAAATATGCTCCTTTGATGTTTCTAATTACTTATATTCTAGTGTTTAGTAAGGCAATATTTTGCTAAGTGGGTCCGTCACTCATTGGACTTACGAGCCGTAAACACATTTCAATGGAAATATTTATTTTCGTTTTATAAAGCAATTGAAGTTTATTTTGAATACAGATTTACGTCGCGTTTCCTAAAACATAAAGTCGAAAAATATTCGCAATATTTTCATAAAATTTGCTGAAACTTACCAAAGAAAATTTGATAAAAGATGAAAACATTTAGCAACCGATGGAAATAGATCGCTTTTGAACAGCTAACTCCAAGAAAATAAATCTGTACAGGCTATAACAGATATCTTTCGAAATCTCTAGAATGACTAATTAAAGTAAGAATGCTTCTTTCTCTAGACACAGGATTTTAAAATGCAGTTCAAGAAATACATATATTCTATACATTTGGAAATACAGCATTTGACATTACAGCTTATACGCTGGGCAATAGATTTTATTTCACACTGTCCCTTAATATTACCTATTTAATATTAATAGATACTTTTATGTATTTATTTGTAATATGATTTTTTCTGGATTAATTGTCATGTTGCTTCCGCAGATTTATTTAAAATCTTGTCCAAAATTTCCGTAATACAAAACGATGCAAAAATGATGTTATTATTTTATTTAACAGTGACAAGTAAACGATTGGCATCTATTTTTTTTTCAATGTTGCAGTGAACGCTAGATAAAGAGAGATAAAGAAGGAGATTGATATAAGCAAATATTCAAAGTAACGTGCTTTTCCTAAGAAGCCGAGTACCGAAAAAATCGCGAGTATTTACAAAGCAGCAAGTTGATCGCTTTTCGAATAGTTATAATTTATATTTGATGATGAAAGTAAACACTTTAAAAATAAAAGAACAAAATTTTTAAAAAGTTTCTTTATAGCCCGTCCGTTACAGGCGCGTGCCGTTCTGAGGAATTTGTCAATTTAACAATTGATAATATTGAAGATGTGAAATTGCCTTAATTATAAAAATCCACAATACCACTTGCTTTACGTCCACCCTGATCGGTAGAACCTCGATTTTTTTTCTCAGATTTGTTAGTGGAAAGTGTCATCGAATGGTGGCTGGTACTCATAAAATCAATCGCGTCTCCCAAGAAGTGGAAAAATTTTTGAAGCTGGACAACTGGAAAGACAGACACCATTGCGACGAACATCTGATACCCTTTTAGTTAACAGCGGTGCCGCGGTGGTGTCCTCACTTGCCTTAAAACACACGGGGGATTGAGGTAGAGCAGTGTGGTGGAAGGCTACAATGAAGACTCACTTATCAATAAAGAAAATATTGCGAAAATAATACTGAAAGTTGATAATGGTAATGATAAACCAAGCTCCGTTGTTATTTCTATTTCACAATATCTGAAAATTATTAATGAAAATGTGGTACACTGTTTTGAGAATTGCTCCAAGAGTGAGGGTAGTGGCAATTTCAGTAGTTTATTTAATTTTAATACTTGTTCAAACCATGTATTTAATATCAGTTTAGATAAACAAAAATTATTGTTGAATAATGTTGTATAAACTTTTATAAATTAAAACTTGATTAGCTATAATCTAAGAATTAAAAGTGAATACATTTGTTGCTGAAATACATTTTTTTTTTTCAATAAGGAAAATGTCAACCTTAGAGGCTTTTGACAGTCAAAAAATGTTATAGTTTTGTGACGATAGTTATCTATGCAACAAGTACAAAAAGTAAGTGTTGCCCTACTCGGCCTGACGGCCTCGTTGGACAATTTCACGTCGCGTGATATAAACGAGTTGCATACAATGTTTTTTCTACGTTCATGCAGAAACCAAAAAAAAGTTTTGTTTAGATGACACTAAGTGTAGGAAAATATGACGTCGATTTGGACGTTTATGTTTGTCATGATCACAAAACGCTGTAATAGAGTGACAGATGAATGCAATCAAAATTTTATTGCACTAGAGCAATAAAGAACTACTTTTTCCACTAAATATAGTTCAATAAAGTTTTATTTTTTGTATAAACGTAGAAAAAAATAATTCATTACACTTTTAAATGTAACGTCAGTTACATAAATAACTTATCGAAAAAACTCGTGGTACATTCGTAGCTAAATCGGACAAATATTTCATTCTGAGGTTGTTTTGCCAGTTTAACATTCTATATACTTTTGTCTGTTTTTCCAGTGTTATAAAAGCAAATTGAAGATTGCAACATGTGACTCTAATAGGGTTTTTTAGTAAAAGTATTCACCTCTAAATTAATTTTGCTCAATAGAATATTTTGCATTATTTATTATCAGGACAGAAAGCGAGTACTTAATAAGTAATAACCACTTAACTATATTTTAAACATATCAAGAAACAAAACAAAAAAGCAGCTAATTCGACAGCAGTAATATAATTTAATTCACACCTAAGTGTTATTAAAAAGAAAGAACCTTCGGAACGCTGGGCATTTTGTTAATTTGGCATATCCCCACCGCCTTCTGCCGGTATGTCCAAATATTTGAGAACTCATCATAACTGGAATCATATAAAGATCAAAACAAAGGTGACCGTTTGACAGCAATTCCTCATTCGGCGCGGTCTCGGAATGCCAGACATGCCAGAAGGCATATCACGTGAAAAATTCAATATCTGAGAGGTATTGAATTTAGTCAATGGCTGGTATTGTGCCGGTGCGGCTTAGCATTCCACCTTGCAGATCGTGGGGGTGGGATCATCCCTGAGCTCGTCTACAGCTGTCAATTATACGGTGCTTCATGTCACGACGATCTGACTGATGCGAAATATGCATCGCTCATTTGAATAGCATTTCGAATATCGACCACATTGCCAATTCCACACTCAGTGAGAGATTTTGCACAGTTCACTTAATTAAAAATACAATATGCTACTTATAATTGAGTCAGAGCTGTAGATAAGTATAGATATAAAATATACAGGTTGTTACTTAATTCCAAGGGCGCATTCCTGAACCAATACCAAGGAGAAAAGTTCATATAAACATGTGACCTAAAAGTCTGGTTTTCAAGATACAGGGTGTCAGTTTCAGGATCTCTTTGCCGGTTTTTTTTAATTTGGCAGTGTTGTTCACTGTAATAAGACGCACTTACTAGATGATAATTATGAGTTCCAGTGATGTCCCAGGGGGCAGTCTTGCGAATAAAATTGACCAAAAAATGTACGCCACTGACTTTTTTAAAAAAATTTTATTTTGTTCGGATTAAGCAGCTAAAAATACAACGTTTTTATAGCTTCATATATTTCCGTATCCTACTACAAACACATTTCCTTTATGATTTTGCCAATGGTAATTCCGTGCAGATCCGGCGTCTCTATCAAAAAAGGTATCCTGACCGTGTCTTTCAGGCAGAAAAATATTCTTAAATATTCATCGTCGTCTGACTGAATCTGACAGCTTTAAACGTAATTCGAACTCCCCCAGTTGAGGAGACTGTCCTATATGTGGTCAAAGAGGATCCAGCAACTAGTACACGAAAAATTGGTAGGGAATTAAATATTTGCTATAAAATGGTATGGGAAATGTTTTGTTGTATCCTTTCTAAGTACAAAGAGTTCAAAGATTTGCAGAAAATCTTCACTTTGATTCCATCATGTTTACGGACGAAACGCATTTTTCCGGAAATGCAATAATTCTTTCTTAATAATTATATTTGGGCTCTGGAAAATCCTTATGCTATTACAGAGACACATGTGACTATTTGATTGGACCATTTTTTTACCAGGACACCTTAACGAACAGTCTTACAATAATTTTCTACAAAATGATTTGCCTTTACTTCTTGAACATGTTTTTCTTTAGTTACGGCAACAACATTGGCTCATGCATGATGGTGCTCCAGCCCATTTTAGCATATTTGCTTGTGAATATTTGGTTGTAGTTTGCCAAAATCGTTCGATAGATCTTGGAGGACCCCAATTGTGGCCACCTAGATCGCCTGACTTGAACAGCCTAGATTTTTATTTGTGGGACACCTAAAATCATCAGTTTATGTCACAGCAATCGAGATAGTGGAACAGCTAAGGATTAGAATTTTTGATGGATGTGAAACCATATGTAACACTCATGAAATTTTTGAAAGTGTTTGCCTTTCGATGAGAAGAAGAGCAGAAGCCTGCATAAAAGCGGGAGCTGGCCAACATTTTTTGTGAATATTCTGTTAAATTGTTATTAATTTTTAACTCTTACATTTTAAAAATTTACATAAAAAATAACGAACTGTTACTGAATCTCATGATTATCATCTAGTTATTTTTTTCTCGAAAACGAAATAAGATACGGAAATATATCAAGAAACAAAAAAGTTGTATTTTTAGCTGCTTAATCTGAAAAGATATCAAATTTTAAAAAGTCAGTGGCGTACATTTTTCCCCCAGGACGCCACTGGAACTCATAATTATCATCTAGTTAGTGCTAACTTAGCGTTTTATTACAGTAAATAACACTGCCAAATTTCAATAAAATCGGCAATTTTTTTTGGCCTGTTTTTACATTAAGACTGCTATACAGGGTGCTCTGCAAGCTCTATGACAAACTTTGGCCAATGGTAGCTGGGTTAATGTCAATCATTTTTTCTTATATGAACATAGGTCCGATTTTTGTTTAGAAGTTCAAGCATTTTAAAAACTATAATTTCGTATTTCAATCAAAGTAGTCTGATAAATAAAAATGGTGGCTTCTATAACAGTAATTATCACTTGTGTTTAAAGTTTAAACATCGGTTAACCTTTATTAACCGCATTAACAAATCTGCTATACAAATTGTTCAAAATTGCCACCCTCGGCTTGAATGAAACCCTCACATCCGTTACTCAATGGATGAGATTTAGTTCATTTCTTTGCTGGTTAACTGAATCCTGAATTCTTCCAAGTAACTGCTAATGGGTAGTGATTTCAACATGATAGACAAGCTGCTTCATATGTTTCCATAAATAAAAGTCCAAAGGATTTAGATGTGGGGAACGCGCTGGTCATGCTATTCAACCTTGTTGACCTATTCATTTATTCGAGAAATGATCACTTAACCAAGCAGTTACTTATCACCCTCTATGTAGTAGTGCATCATCGTGCTGATACCACATATTTTGAACAATATTAAGCCCTACGTCAACAATGAAATCAAAAAGGTTATTTTCAAGAAGGTTCTATATAGATCTGCTTTTAAAAGAACAATTAAAACATATACGTGTAGTAAATTATTATCGAAAATGGTGGCCCAAACTTTGCTGAAATCATCTAATCTCGTGCGGATTTTGTAACATCTATTATGTTCATTATGATTATTATTTATGTCGTCCCTAGTAAAACATGCTTCATCAGACCACATGACAAGCTAAATGAATCTATTGCATGTTGTTGAAGTAACCGGCGACACAATCCTAATCACTGAGGAGCATCTCCAGCATGTAACGTTTGAACATTTTGGCGATGAAGCAGATGTAACATTTCTTTGTTCAATATACTCCATACAAAATTCGGTGATAAATGAATACTATTTGCTTTATGCCGAACACTAATTGAAAAGTTGTCAATGACAACATCTATTATATTTTCTTCATTTTGTACATTCAGCGGGATTACCTTTTTCTCAAAGTCTACGAAATGATGCACTAAAGACTGTGTGGGCAGGCTGAAGTCTATTTGAGTATCTTCGTCGGTATTTTCGGGTTACTTGTCTGGCGTTCCCATTGGAATACTCATATACAAAGACAATATGTGCATACTCTTCAGTTGTAAATCAATGTATTTTTAATTTAGCAGTACCTAAGTGTCAAATGAAAATACAAAATGACACAAATAATAATTATTGTCATAGCAATCAATTTTACTTATTTGGCTGCTTTGATTGAAATTATATTTTTTAAAATGCTTGTAACTTTTGAACAAAAACGAATCGAACCTATGTTCGTATAAGAAAAATGTTTGGCATTAACCCAGCTACCACTTGCAAAAGTTTGTCATAGGGCTTGTAGAAACTCTGTAGAGAATTTTAAGTTTGCAACGAACACGAAAAAGTACTCTTAAGAAAATATGTTTAAATTAAAGTTTAAAGTTATAAGCACGGGAAAAAGTCAATAAGCAGGGTATACCTGGATAATTTTAACATTGCATATGGGAAGTGCTAAAAAATTTTTAAAAAATTATCGATAAAAGTAAGCCGCTCTTATTTTTAGTGATACAACACTTGCTATTAAGGAAAATTATTTAGAATTAAAAGTTTTGTCACAAATTTGCCTATTGTAAAAACTATTATTATTGTAACTTTTATTAATGGTTGGCTTATACGAGACAGTACCGCAATTATCCTTAATTTCTCAGTTCACTGTGTAACATAACATTAAATAGTTAGGATACAGATATCGAATCCAAAAGTGAAAGCCGCTTTTTCCTTTGATGTTGCGTGTGGTGAACTTCGACCCTAATTTTGTAGGTATCGCAGAGCCAAACCAAATTAAAACAGTAATAATCAGTTCCATCATTTACATAAATTTTATTTTATTCTATAAATATTTGAACACTTGATAATTTAATTTTTTGAAATTTTATTAACTAATTTCATACAGGTACATTAATTGTCGATGGTTTTCATGGGTAACTCGGAAACTACTGGAGACAGATCAAGCGGTTTTCGCAACAACGTACTACGCTTTCGAGAAACAGTTGCTAACAGAATTTTCATTGCATTCTTCATTCATCCTTTACATTTATGGGAACTTGAACATTTAAAAAAATACAGGCATTTTCTATACGAATCAATCACAGCCTATGCGCTTGCTTGTTGACTAAACGACTATATACAGAATTTTTTTTAGAAAACCGCTCGAGAAATCGGACAATGTGCTTTTAAATTGAGAAAATTTATTGGTTTATGCAGAAGGAAGCACCAGCTCATTTTAAAAATCATGTTTGTTCTTATTTAAATGCGCATTTCCCATCAGTGCATTGGCCGTAGTGGTGATTTCCTGTGACCACCATGCTGTACGGCTTTAAATCTTTCGCCTTTTTCTTATGAAGTTACGCGGTTTCGAAAGTATATAAAGATCCTATCAATACACAAGAGGAACTCTGGTTAAAGGAACAGGAAGCTGTCTATTTAATAAAGAAATACTCGCAATTAACAATTTAGGCGAAATTTAATTAAACGTCTAAGAAAATGCATCGACATAAATGGAGAACATTGAGAAAATGTATTAGGTTAAACATATTATGATTTAAACATTATAGTGTGTAAGAAAAGTTTTTGTTTACATTGTCATCAATTGTACAATCTGTACGTTTTTCTTTAAAACAAATGGTTGTGACATCTTCAAACAAGTAGGTATTTATTGTTTCTTTTTACATCAAAATATCCAATAAAAATAGCCATAAAGTAAAAAAATAGCTTTCTATGAAATCACTAGCGCCCTCTGCTAGTCATTAGAAAACCATTTCCATTGTTTTAGTTAGACGTCTATTACCTGCAACTACTCTGTATCCCAACCTTAAAGGGACACCCTGTATATTGTACAGAATATTTGGGCGTATATGCAGGGTTAACTTTGACTAAGTACAAATATTTTAAGAGGGATAGAGAACAATAAAAATTAGCGGAATCATCCATCAAAAAATTTTCAAACTCATTTATAAAGCGATTTTTTTTAAATCTATATTAAACCCCTATTTATTGCTAACTCTGGCCTTCTGTCAGCTGCGAGGTTAGGTATATTCCACCAAGGTCAAAGGTAGTGACAGGCACCGCGTTGACACGTGTATAAATTTACGCCGCTTTGAAAAAATATATATTTGCAACATGTAGATGACTATTTAATGAATTAATGAGAAACACGATATGGTAGTACAGGGAGCTAGCACCTACCTTGCTGACATTTATTTCCAGGATTGATATTTGGAGAGATTTCAACATTGAAACATTTTTTGTTTTTTTACTTGTTTATATTAAAATTAAGATTTTTGTACTTATTGGGGACCGCTCGTTCTCTTGATCGTTTTTTTCCTTTTTTTATTTAAAATGAGAGACTCGATCCTACACCGACGACCACGACCAGGTGGATCTCCTCCGTCTAGAAAAACCACAAAGAGTAACAAAAAAACACAAGCAAATACATAAAAACACTGCCACAAGTTTACCATCAAGGCATTGCAACAGTTCCTCAATGTAGTTCAATGAGGATTCGGCATAATATTTTGTCTACTCGGAAACGTCTTTGGTATTACGGTGCCACACGATAATATGCACTTGTCACCCTGTATAGGTAGCTCTTAACCTAGAAAGATCAATAATTTATAAATTTGTAGTGCATTCCTTATTTAAATAAAAGTTGATGGTGGTTATGAAGAATCGGACAGTCGAATTCAAAAAGTGATAAAGTTATTGCCAAGAGAAAAAAATGTGGCATTGAGAAGTGCAATTAATTTCGTAAAATTTTTCAGATAAATTAACATGAAAAAAATTAATTTTTTAAATTTCTCTGCGAGTGTCCACGAAACTATCCGGAACTTTTTCAGTTTTTAATTTCCGAGATCCCAAGGATCACAAGTTTTCATAAAGTAATAGAAAAAGTATAACTTTCTTATATAATAGAATAATGTGAAATTTTATGTATGTAATGTGTATTTCCCGGATAGCTCAGAATTAATTAATTTACTTACCTTGATTTTCTAACGCGCCAGTCTGAAGCGTAACACTTTTACCTTTAATTTTGAATACAGTTCCTAAATTATTATTTTTTATTTATTTTAAAAAAATTTTATTACTTCAGGCACTATTCTGTATATTCTTTCTTTTTAAAACAATTTAATTTATTGTAAGCATGAGAAATCTATCTCAAGGGCGGTTCAGTGATGCTTTTTTTTTAAATAAAACAGAATTTTTTATGTTATTGATAGATATCAATTTATTTAAATTTTTTTTAATTTTCTTAAAAATTATCCTACGTAACCTGTTATATCTTAATTATTATAATTAACATTATCATTCATAATTCAACAAAAAAAAAATTTTTATACCCCTGTTTTATGTCCCTTAAAAGAGTTGCAAAACACTTTCAAAAGTCTATTAGTTTACCTTCTCAACTCAGTTTTCTTTCTAGTCAGAGATTGTCCATAGCAGCTCGTCTTCTTCTTCTCTGGATATTGTGTTGAACTACTTATTGTCGTGTATATTTAGCGCCTTCTCATCTGTCAGATTTGCTGTTGACTCGGTGTGCAAAATGTCCAGTGTGTTGTTTTCAGGCTTTGAAATAGTTTATTATTAAATAAATACCTTTTTCTGGAGTTTTTTGTTCCTTGTGATGTGGCAAATATTTTAATTCCTCACTATGGTTTTCTTCTTTCTTCTTTATGTTCTGGGACCTTGGATTTTAACCCATCAAGTACTGGCGTTGCCATATGGCAACAGAGATTGCGTTATTTTCACATGCTCAAAAACAATAGTTTTTAATTTCAGGCTAGTGTAAGTATAAAAAGTAATAATTTGTAGTAGCATATGAGAGTTAAATTTAATAGAATAACTTAATAAATATAGGATCTAATTAATTCTATTTCAATTACAAAAATATAAAACTCGTAAACTGGGTGTTGCCATGTGGCAACACGAGTCCTATGAGATGCCTATTTTTACATAATGATTTCTTTTCACTAGTGGTGGTCTGACTCTCGAAGAGGCATTCCAAATGGCATATGCAGACGATTTAGACGTGGACCAAATTTATATTGAACCCCCAGATACGGGTATTATAACAGGCGAGGATTCCGGTAACGAAGATGAAGGAGGCCTTGTTGATAATTTATCTGGCCCACAATTGAAAACAACTGCTGAACTTTATGTGAGAGATCCACATAGTGATGATTTTGGGAGTGTAGATGAAAGTATGGACAACGTAGAAAAAGTAGATTATTCCAACATTAAATGGATCAAAGGTGATCTAGAGGAAGGTTCAAAAATTTCTTTGATCCAGATTATCAAATGTTTAAAACTTTGTCACTAGTAGAAATGTTTGACATATTTGTAGACAATGATGTAGTAGCTTTGCTGGTAGAAGAATCAAACAAGTACGCGCAATTTAGAAATATGTCAAACCCTCAAATTACTCTTGATGAGATGAGATGTTTCATTGCTATTTTAATTTTGTCGGGGTATTGTCAGCTACCTGGAAAAAAGCTACTAGAACACTGACGGGGATCTTGGTAACCAACTGGTAGTAGATGCAATGAGGAGGGATCGTTTTTTTAACAATTTGGCGCTCGCTTCATTGCGCAGATAATAATTTGTTAGATCCAAATGACAAATACTACAAATTGCGACCTCTGAGTGATCTATTACGTCAGAAGTTTTTAAAATGGTTCGTTCCTGAGGAAGACATGAGTTATGACGAATCCATGGTAAAGTATTTCGGGAGACACTCCTGCAAGCAATTTATACGAGGAAAGCCGATACGATTCGGATACAAAGTGTGGAGTCTTAATACTAAATCTGGATACCTTGTCAACTTTTCGTTATATCAAGGCAAAGATAAACGCGAAAAAGAACAATACCAAACCGTGTTTGGAAAGTCTACTGCTCCGTTGTTGATGCTTTTGGATGATTTGCCGGAAGAAAAGAAGAAACTGCAATATAACGTGTTTACGGACAATTTATTTACAAGCTTTCATTTGTTAAGTCATTTAAAAACCAGAGGATATTCCTCAACTGGAACCATTCGTGATAATCGAATACCGAAAAATTGTAACATACTGTCAAAAAAAGCTATGCAAAAGAGACAACGTGGAGACTCTTCTTTGGATAAAACAGACGGCATTTTGCTTACACGGTGGCTGGACAATAACGTGCTTACCGCAGCTTCTACAAAATATGGAGTTGCTCCTTTTGGAAACGTAAAACGATATTCATCAAAAGAAAAAAAAGTCCAAGTTGCAAGACCCGATATGATCTCCAAATATAATTCCTCCATGGGGGGTACAGACCTTATGGATGAAAATGTTGCTCGATGGAGAATTAGTTTACGCAGCAAAAAATGGCGGTGGTGCCTTTTCACATGGTTGATTGATGTGTCGGTACAAAATGCTTGGGTACTGTACAAAAAGTCGGGTAACAAACTAACGCAGCTAGAGTTTCGACGGGAGATAGTGAAAGTGTACTTGACCAAGTACAAAAATCTACCCAAAAGCAGTGGTAGACCGTCTACAAGTAAATCTAGCAGATCTTTTAGCCGTGTTGCCGACGATGTACGATATGATAATATTGGTCACCTGCTTACACCAGTTGAAAAGAAAATTAGATGCAATGGCGACAACTGCAAATCAATTATGCGCACAAAATGCATTAAATGCAATGTAGGAATCTGTTTATCATGCAATGTTAGCTATCACACACAGTTGTAGTTATTTCGCATTATATTTTGTTGTCAAAATCTTCCAATAAATTTGATTAAACTGGCTTGCTTTTTTTTTTAAAACACGGCAGTGTGAAGGACTCGTGTTGCCACATGGCAACACACGTTTTTAAGAAAAGCAACAATAAATTAACTGATTTATTTCGCCATATTTGTTAGTATAGGGCTACTAATACATTAAAACAGTTTAAAATTGAAATTTCTTTGAAAACTTTAATTCCGTTCTTCATGGGTTAACACAGCAATGTTTACTCTTCTTGCAGGTTAACTTTATGGATTCAGGTAATGTTTTTATTAATATATTCTGATAAAACGTCTTCTCTTCATAAATTCTGCTTCTACTTGTTTATTTTCAAAATCAACAAACATTTTATTTTTCCTTTCGTTCCTATGCAACGTTCTGACTATCTCCCAGAACGTTTTTAATACACTTCACTAACTATATTTACTAATTATAAACTAGGTTGAACATAATTTTCCTTTTTTTACATTTTATTATTTTAATTTGATATCTATCTATATTTCTTTATAAACTTCCAACGTTTACTAACTAAATATTTATGTTTTCTATCATACACTGCCCACTCTCAAAATTGTCCTCATGTATACAAATTTTATGAAATTTAATGAATATACTAAATATGCTTTGAAATTCATCCTTTTTTTACTAACTGAAACTTTTATTTTTATTTCCTGTTATTTTAATTTTTGTGTTCATTACAATATTTTAGATTAGTTGTAAATTTTAATAAACCATTATCTCATACGCGAGCTATCGAACTATAATTTCCTGGTGAAATATTGACAAACCTTCTCCATTATGCGGCTATGTTAGATTCGATATTAATGAATAGAGTGTGAAAAGCAGATAAAGGATGGGTAATCAGGAACGTATGCCTGACCGATGCTCCCTTATCAGGCGATATGCAGCTTGGGATACCTTTATGGCTATATTAACAGTTTAATTAAATTTATGCCGCACATCAATATTTAAAATGTCGCTTTCATGTTTGCAGCACTAGTTCATTATAATATTTTAATCAAACATATGTTGATCTTCATAATCAACAGTATCCAATATCGGTGTTACAATTATTATTTATATATTGCATATAATTCAATTAATATGACACACTCCATCATTAAATGCCGAATGCAAATACCACGCGAATGTTTGTGTTTGATATTTGATTAAATATTATATCGAATCAATCGGCTTGAGTGTTATATTTGATATTTATTATAGCCAAACTCGGATATGATAATCTCATTTATTTTCAATTGTATTTATTGCAAAACAGAAAACAGGGATTTCCGAGGGGATTTCCTAGTAATGAAAATAAAAAAAAAATGTAATTTGAAAATTTATATAACAATTTGCTTTAACTGGAATATTGCGTATATGAAATACTGCATATCTGGTCTAACATCGATTCAAGCTGTTCGATTAAGGAAAAAAACTTTAAATTATACCTATTATTAAGATTTCACTTGAAACTATTCAATAGACCGAGTTTTCGACAAATGCCATCAAGACCATGATGAATGAATACAATGTGTGTATTCAAAAATTGAACTGATATACTTCGAATTGTCCTGGTTGAAAATTACCGGATATATATCAGTCAAGTTATCCTTAGTTTTCGCCTTGAAAGATTTATTTATTCCACATTTTTATTCTTTTAAATATTTGTTAACAATGACTATGTAGGTATGTATACAGGGTGATCAAACATATCCGAAAAAAAATTTGGGAATGAACATACATGTACAAATATGATAATTAAAATCATTTATTTGGAATCTGGGCTACTGTAATGGAGTGACAATGCAAACAGGTGTTGTCACATATCGCACGAAAACAACAACCTCCGAAATTCTGCAACAAAACCGACACCGGCGCAAATAAGATTTACAGGAATACTGCGTATATGGAATAATGCATATCTGATCTAACATCGATTCAAGCTGTTCGATTAAGGAAAAAAACTTTAAATCATACTATTATTAAGATTTCACTTGAAACTATTCAATAGACCGAGTTTTCGACAAATGCCATCATGATCATGATGCAGTTAAATACAATGTATGTATTCAAAAATTTAACTGATATACTTTGAAAATAATTGTCCTAGTTGAAAATTACCGGATATATATCAGTCAAGTTATCTTAGTTTTCGCCTTGAAAGATTTATTTATTCCACATTTTTATTCTTTTAAATATTTGTTAACAATGACTATGTAGGTATGTATACAGGGTGATCAAACATATCTGAAAAAAGTTTGGGAATGAACATACATGTACAAATATGGTAATTAAAATCATTTATTTGGAATCTGGGCTACTGTAATGGAGTGACAATGCAAACAGGTGTTGTCACATATCGCACGAAAACAACAACCTTCGAAATTCTGTGACTAAACCGACATCGGCGCAAATAAGATTTACAGCGTTTTTACTTAAATAATCTTAAAGAGAGATAGATTTGTCCAAAGTCTTTAAAATGAATAAAATTTTGTTATACGAATTTTGAAGTACCATTGCGAAGCTTGATGTGAATGTTAATGTTCCTCCTTGATGGTGTTCTTATAAACTCAAATTATTTGGCAGCTGTGAACGCTTACGCAAATGCTCGACAGTTTCCGCTTCGATACGGTACAACATTTCTTAAATGGCGCCACAAAAACAAGTCAAGAGGGTTTAAATTTGCAAACCGGGGAGGTCATGCTATCGATGCACCCCGTCTATTTCACCTTACTATGCATTTAATTGAGATAATCTCCATCTAGCCTAAAGTGAGAAGGTGTTCCATCATGTAAAAACCACATGCGTTGTTGGACAGCTAGAAGTACATTTTCAATAAGGGCGGGTAGGTCATTGCGAAGAAATACAATTTTTTTTATTAAATTCCAATAACTCTAAATCCACAAACATGATTGTGATGTGATTATAGATAAAATGTTGTATTACGTTCATGTTTTAATTGACTTTTATCTGTTTAAGAATATTAAACGCTAGAATTACGTTCTTGAGTTTCAACATTTTTGCGTGGATAAAATGCTACTTAAAACAATTATAATAAATAACTATAAATATGCCATTATATGTATTATAAACTTGAAAATAGTTGGGACACTATTAAGAAATTAACTGAGGTGCAAACATATACCTTCCAAAAGTTAAAATCAATCTTACCTTGTACTGGTAATTTATAATATCCAACATTATTCATATTAAATTTATTAATTTACAAAATACTCTACATAACTATTCACTGAAGTAAAACTGAATAACCAGCAATTGTCGCAAATGTCCAGGTGTTAGGTTAGGTTAGGTTAGGTACATGTTGCACTTATCTTTCGTATTTATTACATTTTTTCAATTTTAGTTAAAAAAAAATGTACCTAAATATTTTCGTGTTGCTACAGATAATGTAGAATCTGTTTTAAAGACGGCAATTGCAAAAAAATAATAAACATAATGTACTTTTTTATGCAAAATACAGATTTTCTTATAATATTATTTTATTACATTGTCTGTCAAAATAATTTTAAAGACCCAATTGCTTCTAATGTGAAAACCAGTAAAATAATATAAGAAAATCTATATTTTGCATAAAAAAGTACATTCTGTTTATTATTTTTTTGCAGTTGGCGTCTTTAAAACAGGTTCTACATTATCTTGAGCAACACGAAAATATTTAGGTACATTATTTTTAACTAAAATTGAAAAAAATATAATAAATACAAAAGATAAGGGAAACATATAGTATATTGCATGAAAGACGAAAAAACAGGCAATTTTTTGTGGCCATAGCCTGCTTCAATAAAAAAAAATTATCCGCCTAGAAGGCGCAGCAAACCACATACGATATTTCAGAAATCTATTTATATCAGGTGAAAGGTATCAATATTGCAATCAAAATTTATTACCAATAAGTTTTCTCTACCTCTTAAAATAAAAAAGTTAGACAGCCTTAAAGTTTGGGCACTTTACAGGTTTTTTTGTTATTACTCATAAAGTTGACCATGGATCTCAAATTTGTTTTTACGAGCATAAAGGCCTCCAAAAATGCAACAAAAAAAAATTAAAGATTTTTGACGTGTCTCGCATATTAAGCGAGATACATGGGAGTGGCCCTCTTATGTGATACAGCCTGTATATGCACAGTGATCTTATTCGAAATTTATTCTCGCGGTTAAAAATGTGCCTAAAAGGTTCGAGGGAATGGCGGACGGGGAATAACAGGTCGAGTAGTGGAAAGGCTAATCTCGAGATGCAATCCATCTTGATTACACGCGGGAGAAGCGAAGCACAGTCTTCACGCCGCATTTCACAAGAAGTGGAAGAATACTCGATGCTCAATGGGACCGGCGTGTCCTGGCGCCAGCGCAGACCGAGAAAACCTGACAAGAACATCTTGCCCGGGAACATGCTTTTTTGCCAGATATCTTTAAGTATATTAAAAGGTGCTTTTGCCTTGCTTTGCTTATAAATGAAAAATGCCGCTGACAAGAAGTAACATTCTATATTTCACAGTAAAAAATGAGGTGCAGTGGAAAACATACTTGATGTGGTATCTACAATATCTGACTGCGAAATTTTGCATACGGGTGAATAAAATTAATTAACAGAATTAAGGCCCGAAAAGTAATCGTCTTTAAACGAACATAAAATAAACTAAAAGTGTTGGCCGTGATACAGGGTGAATCAGATTTAACGCAGCACTTGCGAGTAGCTATATGAAAATATTTTTGAAACATGAATATTTTCTCCGAAATGCTCTCTTTTCGGGAAGTAGAATGATAAAGTTAAAAGAATATTTACTTTTGTTTTCCAGACTAATATGCCAATTAAATTTATTGCTTTATTAAGTAGAAATATCTGTAAAAAATCAATTTTGCCGAATTATATGGAACAAAATTTGTACTTAAATATATTTTTTGAAATCGTAACAGGTACATGTTTTTTAAAGAACTTTTTGAATTCGATATTACTTCTGACATTTAACTCACCCCGTATATAGTTGCGGCAAGAATTTAAACGACTTACGTCATGGCTGACGTTATGTAATTGTTTTTATTGTCAACATAATTTTCGATAGTTTGTCGCTATAAAAACAATATTTTTTTGGAATTTAGTGTAATAGACAGTGCAAATATATTTAGTGTGTATACAGGATGTCCGGAATATGAGTGTCGTAATTTTAAGGACTTATATATCTGCCTAAAAGCAATAAAAAATATGTCTAAAACTAATAGTTTGCCTACAAATACAACTCAGATATAAAAATACAACTGAAAAATTATGTTACGAAATTACAAAGTAAGGTACAATTAACGTAAGTAAATGCGCCTGTAACATAATTTGTTCGTAATTTGATTTTTGGATGAGTATTAATGAAGTAAATAGTTGAAGTTTCCGAGAAACTCATTAAAACTGTAATGTACTGTAACCTTTGACAGCGTTGCAGTGTCAGACTGTGTTGATAACCTGAAAGTAATAGTACTCATAACGGTGCGTACAGTTAATGTGATTCATTTTTGTCTAGTTTTTCTTTGACGTTTGTGAGTGTACAAAAACAAAAATGGAACAATTTATAGTAACCATACATACATGGCATGTTAATTTACGGCGAATTTAAGCAAAACTCTTGGCTACGAGACGTTTGTACGGCAAATGCTTCTTGCAAGAAACAGAGGTCATTTTAAACACTTGGAACTATTATTTTGCATTGTAAAAAGAGCTCTAAGAAAACCAGTACCTATGTTTAGGTGTACCTATTTGTAATTATTATGTATAAATACATAACAATCCTAAGATAGTATGTGAGCGACGTTGTTACATATTCAAGACCTATTTGCTGTCATAATTCTGTTACCGTTGATCAGAGAAAGAAAATTGTTAAGTCAAACATGTTTTATTTAGTGAAACATCATATGACAAAATTAAGGCACTCATATTACTGACTCCCTGTAGTTCTATATTTCTCAGTTGCAGTTTCTTAAATATTTTGATGAAAATTTCACACCTCTATATTAAAATCATTAAGATGCCTTTATTACTCGTTAACATGTCAACCAAAAAAATTTCCGGAAATTTTTTCGTATCGAGGCGATAATTAAGAGGAAATTTGTTGACAGTTGAGAAAGTCAAATTAATTTAAAATGTCAGGTATGATTTATACTTGGGGTGTGAAATTTTCTTACCGAATACCACAGGAGCGTAAATTATTCCTGGAATTTTTTTAAGCTCTTGCGATATAAGTGAAAATATTATGAATTATTCTTTTGTTCGTATGACGTAAGCTGTCTGAATTCTTGCCGCAACTATAGGTATTGAATGAGTACTATCAATTAGCATTATAAAGACATATCAAACGAGGTGTTTGACTATTCCGCCATTATATTTGGAGAAGCGATTCTACATCAAAAAATTAAAAAATGCACATTTTTATATAGAAAAAATAATTTTGTACCCTTTATATAAAGGGTGTAGGGTCGGAATGCCTAAGAGTATGCGTATCTTAAGAGTACGCATTTGTTTTTTATTTCAATAGTTTGTAAAAATTTAAAAAGGAACTGATATGTTTTTTTTGTTATAATTCCTTCAGTTGCTGGTTAAAATTGGAAGTCGAAGCGACCGCGCTATCCATAGTGATAGCATAAAGGTTAATCCCATTTATCCCATACTAATGATTAATCTAAAAACGATATTGGAAATTTGATCCTTGTATGGTATGTGGATTTTCCTTTGCTCAGTTATGAATAGTATGAAAATTGAAAATGCCATTTCTAGTATAGCATGCCTCATCTGTTGCCAAAATTCTTGAAATAAAACGGAGGTTGTGGTTAACTTCAGTTAAAAACCATATACAAAAATTTAAATGAGGGGTGAAATTTCGGGCTGACAATGCCTGAACTATTGCTATACCTCGCTCACTAACAGTATCAAGAAGGCGTTGAAATATATGCTAAACATTTTAATCAAGAAATATTAAGGAAATAGTTGTACGTAAAAGCATAACAAGCGATAAGCACATTAACACTTCTCAGTTCAGATACCAACTGACCTGTAATCCCGGTCGGCTCTTGAGCAGATTCTCTGTTGCTACATTCCGCGATATCAAATTTTACTGATTGACAAAAAAATTGTGTTTGAAAACCAAACATAATTAAATTGAATGAAGGGTAAAATTATGGTGAGATTCCTTATTAACTGATTTTTTACACATCAAATTAGAGATTTATTAATTTTTTTCTCGAAAATGGTTAAGTATTTGGCGGTCAAACCTAACAGCATGTGTATTTTAACATATTTGTTTATATGTATGATAAGTGTTTAAAACAATATAGTCTGATAATATGTGTAATATTACTGTGTATAATGTTATGTATAACAATTACAAATTTAAGTGAAATTTGCATTTCTGAAAATGCAAAATTTACACATTAAAGTGCAGTAGTTATATTTTATGATTTTATTGATAAGAAGTAAGGCCTATCAACCCGATCAACCTAGACCACTCAGATAACCCAATATGAACCCTATTGATATTTTTGTTTGGTGATATTTCAGGATATTAGTTTGAAAGGTTCACATTGAATATGAGGAACACTTACGTCAACAAATTATAGCTGGTTGTAGTATGATAAGAGCTAATCCTGAATTTTTTGCATGTGTTCGAGCTTCAATTGCAACAAGATCTGGAGCAGGTATTTTGGCTCAAGGCGGCCATTTAAAACATTTGTTATAATAAATCATAGCAAAGTAATTCCATTGTTAATTAATTATTTTGTTATTATTTTGAGTAACGTAGTGATTATCGTAAAAATGCACTTGATCAAATAAATCAATTTTGTTGTTAATCGGTTTGGAATACAAAAAGAGTGTAAAGAAACAAAAGTGAACATAATACAATGACACAATGGCGCATATGACGACCTATTTTATTTGTAATATTAGACAGGATTCTTTTGGAAAATATTGATTTTTTTTTTTAATTTTTGACACTACAGCTGGACAATGGCTGTCTAGAATACACTACTGGATTTTTTACTTCTACTTAAGAAACGCTCTGTATAAATAACTCGCAAACCAATATTTTTTAGACTATAGGTAACAGTAGCTTTAACTGTATCATAATATTTATTATAGTTAGGTACGCACCTTTTTCTTTGATCAAACCTCAATTTAAATATTCACCATTCTCCACAAGAATTTACTGAACACAACAAAGAGACGCAACTAAAATGGCGTGATGTGTACTGATACTACTAACGTTCTGCAGCTGCGCAGTTGTGCAACCAGTCAAGTGTAGGGACATAGAACCACAGATTAAACAAGAATAGATGGCCCACTCTATCCTTGTTGAAGACGGAACAGAGTGTTTGCTGCGCCATCTAATATTTCTGCACAGAACTTTTCTGAAGTAGGCAATATAGATAACTATAAATTGCGTTATTTATGGGTGTATATTCGTACCAAATAATAATTTATTATTATTTAAAATGTTAACAAATTTAATACAAAATAGTCAGGGTAATGTGGAAACATTAACTTGACTATTTATGTATCAAATTTGTTAACATTAAAGTGGAATTACATTGTTAAAAAAAACCTCAAAATTCATGACACTTTTATTTAAAACAAACATTTCTGATAAATGAAAATCATTGTAATAAATAAAATACACATTATAAAAGTATAAAGTTGCGGCAAAAGTTCACACGACTTACGGCATACGAAGATAATTCATTATATTTTCATCAAAATATTTAAAAAACTGCAACTGTGAATACTAAAACTATATTATACTACACTAAATGTTTGCACTATATATTACAGTAAATTTCAAAAAATTATTGTTTTTAACAGGGCAAACTATTGAAAATTATGTTGACAGTAAATTGTGCGACGTATAAGTCGTCTGAATTCTAGTCGTAATTGTACTCGTGCAAGTAGTATACAGTTACATATGTTTTTGTAATTTTTATGGTTTTTTTCATAAAACACAACCAATATCTTTCTTTGTTTGTAGTTTTTTTTTATAATTTCCTCCCTCCGTTTAGTTGCTCCTTGCTCGGAAATAATTGCTACTATACATAAACTTACTTGTCGAACATTACATTTTTAAATTTATATGGAGAACATTTTTTTAAATTGTTTAATTTTCCTAATAATCTGTTCATGAATAATACCTACATTTCAATTTATTTATTCTTTCATAAAGAATCATCTTGCTCTCTGAAGAAAGTTGTATTTCGTTAATTACCAAACTTTTTAAATTAAGTCTTCTAACACTATCTGAAAAAAAAAACATAATTTTAACAAATTGATAGATTTTAAAATTAGTCTAATTTAGATCCTGAAATCCTTTTTTTTAATAATTATTACATACTTACGTTGGATTTTTACGTTACTTGAACCCAAATTTAGTTTTTCGTCTTGACGACCCTGTAGCAACATATTGCGATGGTACAGGAAATTCACAATTGTCATTGGAGGGTTTGGTAGATATTTTGATGTTTTATACAATTGGCTCCTTCTACTTATTAAACACTTTACTAGGAATTCTAATTGGCCCCACAGTGCTTTCACATATTAAGATAATTTATTTTAAAAACATAGTCGCCAAAGTATCTAGAATACAAATGTACGAGTTAAAATTAATATAGTTATAGGGACACAGAATACGTGTTTTTACATTTTATACTCATAATATATTCATATATAAAAAAAACTCAAGTGTGGTGGTATTAATGTGATGGCATTTGTTGCAACCACATTTATAAATTTATGCACATTTGACTTAATATAACCTACCGAGAAAATTGAAAGTCTTGTAGATATATTGTCCGAAAAGAAAAATTAGGTATAGTTTTCCACTTTTATCAAACCAGACATCATAATAATGATTAGCACAATAATAAATTACGTAGTTTCTAATTCTGTTAATAACCAATCACTACCAATACATTCCATCCACATGCTTTTCACCTCTATACACTTGTAGGCAGTGAAAAACTAAAAACAAATAAAATGATGTTATATTTATAGAATAATCTAAAACTATTAAAATAACTTACCGTCCTCAAATTTTATCTTGACAGTCAGGCACACAACAGTTAGTTTCCTTTCCATCACTACAGTTTTTTCAATTTAATATTCAAAAATTAGTTGTTACGGACCTAATACAACATATATTATGCAATGTATGAAATGAATATTATAAGTAAATATATATATATTTTTAAGTTACAAGTGCACCTGCATTGGATAGGACAACAAAGACAGATACAAATCATCCAAACAAGTTATAAAAGTTAATTTGAAAATTCGACTGATCCGGGATCCACCGAATCCGAACCAAATGCATTATTGTCAGATTGTGATAGAGAATTGCTTTAAATTAATTATAAAGATTTTAGTTACGACTTTAAACAACAATATTAAATACCTATTTCTGTTCAATTTTTAAAAATACTTATATAATTAAGTATTTATACGTACCTGTCAAAAAATATGTATTTATTTTTCTCGTTTTTATTATACATTAACATAAAATTCAACTATAAAAAACATGAAATTTATTCTTTTTGAAAAATAATGTTTCATTCGTCTTTCCATACATTTTATATATGTAACTTTCGAATAAAATATCTTCTATATGTAGAAAGTATAAATAAATAAACATATTATTTATTTTCAATTATTGTATAAAATTTACATTTCTTAACACATGTTTGCATTTGCATTAGAACAAAATTTTTAATTTAATGTTATTATACGTTATTTAAAGCTCATTATCAATAAAAAAATTCAAAATGTCGTAGATCTTAATAATTGTGCCTAGGATGAATTAAATAATTTAGTACAAATATCTATAATATGTGGTGTAAAACTATACTAATTTGAAGGAAGTTCTGTGCAGAAATCATAGATGGCGCCGCCAAAAACTCTGTTCCCATGAGTTTCACCCCCCTGCATAGAACACAGATGTGTTAAGTTAATACATTTTAATACAGTTTATGTAAGTGCTAGAATGTGTTAATCTGTTAACACCGAAATTTTACACATCCTATATTACGGACTGGGAAGTCTCATTTACATAAAAATGGCTTTGCAGTGTAAGAATTCTCCAAATAATGAAATATTTATTACTTTGAGAAAATGGAAAAGTTGATACAAAAATGGTGTTTTGGTATTTTTGAAGCAAATATAAAAACAAGGACGTGCGCCCGCTTCTATCCATTTTGTGTTCGGAAAATCGATGTGAAGCCTGCTGGTAAGCAAGTATATAATAATGTCGAGCGCGAATAAAATTTGCAGCTAGAAGAGCTTATGAGGCTGCGAACCCGGCTTGATACACTTTGGAGGGCGAGAGGATAAACATTTTTATCAGCTACTTTGTATTCATAGGTTACTGCGATGTCATAATTCTGTCTACATAATCGATATCTCCGCCTTATCGGGAACTGACGCTTCGACACGCGGACTTTAATTAAGTCGGCTGGCTGTATTGTGTCAATATTTTCCTTTTGCCGAGAGGGCGTTTCGAGCTCTGTAATTGCCTCACGTCTGTTTGAAATGTGGCCGTCGGTGTCTTTGATGTGTCGGCCATCTTGTGTGTACACGCTACATGAAAGTTACATGAGCTACTGATCGCCCTTTAAACCAACATTGGTTCGCTATATTGTACCTTGAACGTTCCCGTGTTTATGAGGAAACTGTTTGTGTACAGTCTACTCCCAGCTCGTTTCGTGTTTGTTCTGATGGACCAATGTCGCCGCCTCCCTAACCATCTACAGTGTGTTTCACTTTGAGCTGTACCTACTCGTATTTTAGAAAATTGTCAGAATGGAGTAGTCAACAAGATCTACTTCATCATACGTAATTTTTCTGTCTACCCCAATTTTATGACTTACTGTAAGTACTTATCAAATTGTTGATCGAAAGTTATTACCAAATCTTTTACCGATGTGCAGCGAGGAAGTATAATGTTATTAATATTATAGTCATATTTATGAGGAAACTGTTTTTTTTTGTGAAACTAACCACTTTACATTCAGAAGCATTTAGTAAAGTTTGTTTTTATTATACAATTTTTGTATTGTATCCAGATCAATTTGTAGAAGTTTACAGTCGTCTAATGACTGGATTTGAAATATATTTTTAAATCATCGGCAAAAAAAGTTTATGTGACTGTATAATGTAACTTAAATTATCGATGAATAAAAGAAATAGCAACGGGCCTAGGTTAGATCCCTGGGGGACCCCCGATGTAACTAAATATTTTGATGAACAAAATCCATTATAAAACACATACTGCAATCTTTCAAACAAATACGATTTAAAAGATTCTATTCATTCTGAGTTAAAACCAAAGCATTCCAGTTTCCCAATCAAAATTGAGTGATCAATACGATCGAATGCGTTGGAAAAATCGGTATAGATTACGTCCACTTGCCCACGATAATCTAATTTATTTGATGTGACTTGCAAAAAACTGCTAAATTTGTAATAGATCGTTTATTCACAAAACCATATTGATATTCTGAAATATGTTGACGTATGAAAGGATAAATTCTATTATATTATTTCAAAGAGTTTAGCAAAATTTCATAAGATAGAAATTGATCTGAAATTAGTTACTTCAGATTTATCACCACTTTTAAACACAGGAACTACTTTGGTTTCCTTCCATCTAATTGGAGATGTTTTGGCTTTTAGAACTAGATTATACAATTCAAATAAAGGTTTAACCAATGCACCAATGCAGTCTTTTACTAAGAATGATAGCATGCTGTGTGGACCAGAGGTCATTTTATTTTTAATTTTTTTTGCAGCAGTTAATATTTCATTCTCTGATATTGATTCTATATTGATGGTACATAATGGTGACGTAGTTGTAAATAGAAGTGTATATGCTACTAAAAAATGGGTTCTCATATGAATTATTATCGTAATGTACAATACCGGGAATTCTAAATGATTTATTCTTAGAATGTATAAATGATCAAAATCTTTGAGGTTCATGTCTGAGAAAATGTAAATAAATAATTATGTTTTGTTTGAGAATTTATTTTCCGTCTTAACATTTTAAATTCGTGCATAATTTGTTCATTTCGAGTTTTACTATATCTTTTTAATACTCTAGCTTTTCCTTTAATGTTTTTAAAAGTCTCAGATCTATACCACTTAGGAAATTGACGTGCATCTTGAACATAGATACATTCTCTTCAATTATTTTATTCAAAAATTCATGAAACCGCTCAGCAGCAATATTAACATCATTTAAATTATGTAGAAATGACTCATCTATTTGTAACTGAACTTACTGTAAGTACTTAGCAAATCATATTAGACATTTTCTTAAAATATTAATTAACTAAACTGTACAAATTCGTATTTGTTAAAACTGAAAATTTAATTTGCTACATACAGCGTATCCCCAAATAGGTGAAACGACGCTTGCAAGAGACCAAAAATTTTGGTTTTGAAAAATGAGCGTGTGGTATAACAAAAAAATGAAGAGTAGTCAGAACAAAGCAAAGGAAGACTTCAAAGAGGAAATGAAGAACAAGGAGGACGAAATGAAAAATAATTAAGGCGAATTACGCAAGGAGACAAAAACAAGTACAAGAAAGTAACAAAAATACAGAATTAAGATTAAACTGAATCAATATGAGAAAGCTGTTAAGTGAGATAAGGTCTAGGTCGTAGACACGGCCGGTTCTAGCTTTTGCGAGGTCTGATGCAAAATAAATTGTGGGGCTGATTTGCAAATGATTTATTAGATAGGAAATAACTCACTCTGCATCACATAAAAAAATTAAACTATGTAACTAAGATAATAAAATCTTTGCTAATAACAAATATTACTATTATAAAAAAATATATTTGTTAATATTAAATACCAGTCTGAAGTAGAACAAAAAAGTTTTGCATTGCACTATTAATGTATTGTGTACTGATGAGAGTGATGAAACGATCAGCGAAAACACACGACGCCAAAAACTGCTGCAAAATGTTGCTTCAAACCAAGATCCCTAAACAAAGGACAAACTTTCAGCTAATAGCATTGTAGTATTGTTGAAATGTGATGACGTCGATGGTATTTATTATGATTTTCACCATCCAACTCGGTGTTATATTTGAATTTTCAGTCGTTTTAATAATTTCTCTGTAAATATATGTTGCTAAAGTTCACTTACTATCTTCTTGCGCATGATATTTTGGATTATCTGTGAACTGGTAGCAATGGAACAGTCTTCACATAGCAATTGCGCAATATGTAGACTTCAGATTAAGGCAAAAAATTGCTAAAATGATTGATCTAATGTAATAGCAGTATACAATACACAAGAATTTATACCTGTAAGTTATAATTTCTTTGAAGCTGTGTTCATTTTCCTTCTTAGAATTTACCCCGATCGCTCCTATGAGAATATATTTTTTAATTCTTCTGTATGAAAATGCTTACAGCAAATTCTTTGGTTATCTAGCTGTAAAATATTTTTTTGATTGCATCTTAGCACTTTCCATTTCGCTCTCTTCTTAATTAAGGTTCTTTTGAAACTCTATAGAAAGTAATAGATTTGCCAGTTTTCTTTTTCATTTTGATTTTTCAAGTATCCACAATATGAATTGTGCTCCAGAATTATAACGCAACAAAATTTGATATTTGAAGTATGTATTCTCAACAGCACTTAAATAATAACCAAAACGTATCGGTAAACTTTTTAATTTGTTAGCAAACAGTATTTGATATTTTCGATTCAAGTAGCAGTGACGTCACATATGAGTTTGTGGGCGGGCGGAGCGAAGGAATCAGCAGTTTGTAGGCGTCTTCCTTTGTTTAGGAATCTTGACTTCAAACAATCTGCCGGTACAGGGCCGGTTAAAACGCGGGGTCGCACCGTTCGCAATTGTCTAACGCCGGTACTGGTCGTAGAATAAAATTAGATTGAGGTAATAGAGTCAAGTCACAAGTTTGTAGTTACAGTTATCGACGCAAAAATCTGTTGAGTTTTAATGTAGTTTTCTGATATATCAAGAATTAAGTGTGACGAAAAGCTATCATGGTTACATAAATAGTTCGAAGTAACCGTCTTTGCCAATAACTGATCGGAAGAAGAAAAGCCATCAGTAAATAATGGAACTACGTGAATGAAGAAAATAATTATAAAATGTTGAAGACTGTTTTGGAAATTATGTATTCTGTAGCTTATCTACGACATATTTCCTAGTCACAACTAAAGTGTAAAGGGGAATTAGATATAGCGTATGATGAAACTAGCCTACCCCACCACGTCGGCAGAATTGCAGGATCAGTTAGCAATGAGTAGCTTCATCGATAGCTCTGACTCTAAGATCAGTCAAGCATTAAGGTTAGCCTTACATAAATCGAAGCCGCTCGACAGGCATCTAGAAGCAATTAAGACAGAACAGTGCAAGTTATACTTTAGACTGGTTAGGCAACTAGAGGTTGAAGCAATAAGTAATTTAAACAAGCCAAATAAAACGTTGGAAATTGCTAATCCTTAACTCTTCAACGAGATAAAATGAATCAAGGATTAGATGAGACATAAAAAGCCCAGTGAGCTAAGATAAAATGAAAGCATATAGATAACACAGTCGTCCATTCGTAATTTCAATAGAAGTGATACCAACACTTCAACTCCAATACACTCTAAAATCTAAACTGTCTGGCTAGATGCTCCAACTTATCACTCATTCAAGAATATTTATTGACTGAAACTTATATCATCTAATATATTGGCATGCGCACTTCATTTCTACATGCTAATACTTGAGTTATTGGGTAACTGAATTTCTATGTTGACGGTTATGTGGCTCAGCAGTTGCCTCAGGACTTCGGATACATTTGGTCATGTGATATTCAGACATGTCTACATGTCTACATTTCGATGCCTCATACATTGTCCAGCAGCCTTGATCAAGAGAAGAGGGATAAACAATTTTAGATTATGCGATTAAAAGATGGTGGGGTTTGGGATTGGAGGGTCCTAGAGATCAGAGTCGGTCATATTCACATTACACTAAAACTTTATCATGAGTCCGCTGCGTCTTACATTTTACAACCCATCGGATATAAGGTTTTTAAAGCTAAAAGGTTTGAGGTTATGGGATTGAGAGGTTATGGGTTGAAGGTGTTTTGGGGTTCAGGTTTATGGTAAGATTATATTAATGTAATTGAAAACAATATCAAGTCTGATGTCAAATCATTTTGGACATACGTAAATTTTAATAAAGGTGGAAATTCACTGCCTTCAGTATTAACAAATAATGATGAAACACTCACTTCATTTCAAGAGATGGCGGATGGTTTTTCACATACATTTAGTAAGTCCTTCAATATACCATCTGATACTGTCATCAATTGTCCCTCTGAAAATATTTACATAGACACGTTGCATGTGCCTCGGTTTTCACATTCGGAGGTACTCTCTGCACTTAAGCAATTGAAACCTAAGCACACGCGTGGTCCAGATGGTATTCCGGCTTTTATTATTAGAGAATGTGCATTTGCTTTGGTTACTCCGCTTTCTATTATTTTCAATTTGTCACTAAAGACCGGTGCTTTTCTTGATAAATGGAAGAAGTCTCGTATTTCTCCAGTTTTCAAAAAAGGTGTCAAATTTGATATTAACAATTATAGACCTATTACAATTATTTGTAGTTTCTCGAAAGTCTTCGAAATTGCTCTTCATAATTTACTGTATCCACATGTGCAGGGAGTGATTAGCCCTTATCAACATGGGTTCATGAAAAATAGATCCACAGTGTCTAATTTGATATGTGTCACTCAATTCATCTCTCAAAATTTGGATACAAATACTCAAGTTGATGTTTTATATACTGATTTTTCGAAGGCTTTCGATAAGCTAGATCATAATATATTGATTCAAAAGCTCCAATTCTTTGGATTATCGGATTTACTATTAAAATTGTTCAAATATTACTTGGATAGTAGATATCAATATGTTCAGTGTGGTGGTTTCATGTCTAAGTCAGTGCTAGTTACGTCGGGTGTTCCTCAGGGGTCCATTTTAGGACCGTTATTATTTGTTATTTATATTAACGATATAGTTCAGAATCTTGATTGCAATTATCTCTTGTATGCAGATGATTTAAAAATTTATAGTGATGTTACTACCGTTGATGATTGTGTTAAGTTACAGCATGCCCTAAGCCGTATTCGTGATTGGTGTATCATTAACAATCTTTCTCTAAATACTAGCAAGTGCACTGTGATGTCTTATTCTAGGAAACGCTATCCCATACTATATGATTATAATATGAATGATGTTATCCTGAACCGGCCTGAAACTGTAAAAGATCTAGGTGTTTATTTTGATAATAAATTAAGTTTCAATATTTATATTAACAAAATCGTTCAGTCTGCTTATAAAAATCTAGGATTTCTAACTAGAATGTCCTATGGCTTTTCGGATATACAAGTATATATGACACTTTTCAATGCTCTTGTTAGATCTAAACTCGAGTACGCTAGTATTGTCTGGGATTCTGGTTATAAGGTGTTTCAATCTGAAATTGAAGATGTTCATAGGCGATTTTTAAAGTTGCTCTCATATCGCCAGGATGGAATTTATCCTCAGATAGGTATTTCTCACTACATTTTACTTGATAGATTTAAAGTGTGTAGTCTGGAACAACGTAGAAATATGCATTCGGTAATGTTTCTTTATAAAATTTTACATAATAATATGTGTGATTTTCCAGAGTTTTTATCATTAATACATTTTCAAATACCCAATCAGGCAACACGTGGTAGCCGTTTGTTTTATTTGACGAGGGCCAGAACGAATTTATTAAAATTTTCGCCTTTATTTAAAATGTGTTTAACTTGCGACGATCTGTTAAATAGAATTTATATATTTACCTGTAGTATTAATACAATTAAGAATGTTTTTCAAGTTTAAACTTTCTATTTTGTTTTTTTTTGTGTGTTTGATTTGTTTTCTAATTATATGTAATAGTATTAGTTTAGTAATTAATTCTTCACTATTTTTTGTATTGGTCACTTTTCTATTGTTTGTTGTTTTACTCACCCTATAATTGGATTTTCTGTTGGGTGATGTATAAAATAAAATAAAATAAAATAAAATAAAATAAAATAAAATAAAATAAAATAAAATAAAATAAAATAAAATAAAATAAAATAAAATAAAATAAAATAAAATAAAATAAAATAAAATAAAATAAAATAAAATAAAATAAAATAAAATAAAATAAAATAAAATAAAATAAAATAAAATAAAATAAAATAAAATAAAATAAAATAAAATAAAATAAAATAAAATAAAATAAAATAAAATAAAATAAAATAAAATAAAATAAAATAAAATAAAATAAAATAAAATAAAAATTATATTCACCTTATCATCAGTCGGCTGGGTTCTAGAGTTTCAATTCCGCCAGATATATGGTTTTCAGGATAGAAAGGTATGAGGTTATGTGATTGCGGAGTCAGAGAGCTAGTCAATACTCTCTGGTTATATTATTCGTACATAAAATGAATTTGAATAAAGTTTGAATTAAAAGCAAAAGTAAAAAGCTACAGAAGAGATTGTTGTGCCAATTATAGAATAATTGTTATTTTACCTACAACTTTTAAAATATAAATAAGTTATTTATTTTATTAAATATTTAATGAAAGTGCTATATAACTACTTAGTCATTCTAGGATAAGATAAAAATCAAAATAAGGAAATAGGTTAACTTTAGTAACAAGTAAATTTCTATAGTAATTTTTTTTTTTTCATTGTGACAACATAATGTTTTTAGCGTCTATTTAATGCATATATTTTGCAAGCACTAGCATTTTTTACTTGAGGCTAATACCTATATGTTTGTGTGTATTTTATAGAAGAAAATCTAATTATTCAAAATGGTGTACTAGTGAAATTATTCGAAATTTGAAACTAAAGCAATATGAGCTCAGATTATATAAGAAACATTCAGAGATAAATTTATAAAACTTCAAACGACATTAATCAATGCAGCTTACAAAGACTTCATTCGTAAAGCTGAAAATTCAATTTCATGTGACAGCAAACACTTACAAAATAAAAAATGCTGCACTCGTATACTACAGGTTATACATTTAGAGGATCTAATAATCAGTGACCCTCAGTTGATAAGTAATAAAAAGAATGTTTTATAGCATGAAATTGCTATAAAACGTGACGGCAAGCCAAATTTGACAAGTAACAATAACCAACAGCATAACATATACAATAAAAGTTTCAGTTAATATATTTCGCAAGCACAACAATCAAACAATAATCAAAGAGAAACGAATGAAGGCAGTTTGAATTAAACAGTTCAGCTTAAGGCTTACGGTGAGCGCTCTATTGTCCTTAACGGACAATGATAAAAATATGCGGTTTTTATAATAGACTATAAATACTATTTTACGTCGACGCCGTGTTTTGAAATTTTGAAAAAGTTTAAAATTAATTTTATTTAAATGAATTTTGCATATTTTCAAAATTTCAAAACACAGCGTTGACGTAAAATAATATTTGTAGTCTTTTAAAAAAAAACGCATATTTTTATCATTTTTCGTTGATAAGTTACTGAGAGAAAACTATATCCCTTTGGATCAAGCGCTCACCGTAAGCCTTAAGAACTTTTACGTATGGTGGTAACTATATAAATCACTAAGTTATTCCTCAGAACTGCATAAAAACTGCAATAAAAATAGCACCGGACCTAGACTTTGAAAGTGTAAGAATCTTGCAGATAAGACTGCTTTTGCTGTTCAGTGCGCATGCCTACATATAAGAGAATTGCAACTTTCAGAAAGAATTGCAGACTGTAAAGCAACCTTAAGAATTACACAAGTAACACCGTTGCAGTTCAGTCGGGCTTACAAATTTTTTTTCTATGAGCGTGTCGGAAGGTTTACTGCTAAAAAATAAAATGAAATAATATTAGAAGCTACTGGTAGGGCGAATTTGGATTTATTACCCGATAAATCAAAAGAAAGATGAAAGACAGTGTGCACATTCTTAAGCTAGTGTATCGAAAAAGGAGTGAAAAGTTTCACATAAGAAGTTTTAGCTTATTTTGCCGACCTCAGGTTCATAAAACTAACACCATATAGTCACGTTACATGATAAAAGTGTAGTAAAAATAAAGCAAAAGATTGACATTAGCAAATTGTATAAAGTGACAGCTTTCTTAAAAAAGAAAAATATTGAATGTCGACCACAAAAATTGAAATATTCGCAAAAAGAGATATGTCCAAATTTATAACAGCACCAGATGATACGTACCTCATTATCAAAGTGACTACCATTTCTGATTCGCTGTGGTACACAAATAACTGTTGATAACATTGAAGACAGAAACCTTCATAATAGTTAAAATAACGGACTCTAAAAATCATTCTGCTAGATCGTTTGTAATATCACAAGAAATAAACAATGGAACTTTCTTACAATTGGACAGAAAATATGCGAAATTCGACCTCCAACTACTCCACATCGACGTTATATTATTATGTATATATGTATATATAAATAAAGCTGTTTGCAGGTCTTTTAGGCCCAGAGCTGGGTTATTCTTCTCCACTCCATTCTATTATTCGCCTTTATTTTCCAATCCGTTACATTTTTCTCCATTAGATATATTGCCACTGCCTCTCTCCATCGCTTCCTCGGTCTCCCTCTTTTTTTCTTGTAGTTAAGTTTACTCCCTACAATTTTCTTATTTGTCCTTTCATCTTCCATACGTTCTAGATGCCCTAGTCACTGCACTCTTCTAGATTTTACAACTTCGTCTATTGTTGGCGCCTGATACATTGCATATATTTTCTCATTATTTCTCTTTACATTGTCTTCCTCCGTCTTCTTACCCTCTAGAATTCTTCTTAAGATCTCCCTTTCCCACCTTAAAAGGTTTTCTCTTCACTTCTTAATGAGAACCCAGGTTGCACTACCATACCGCGCTGTAGGTCTCAAAATTGTTTTATACATTCTAAATTTTACTCCTCTGGACAAATTTTTTGATTTCATTAAGTGGTTGACTGATGCCGAACTTCTGTTTGCTTTTATTATTCTCCTATTAATTTCTCGCTCCTCATCACAGTTAACTGTTATTAGCGCCCCCAGATACACATATTATTGAACTTCTTCAAACTTCATCCCTTCATGCTGTATTCTCAATTTGAAATTGGTATTTTTTTTTGTTCTCCTATATCCTCTCAAAAGTTTACTTTTCTCTTGATTTATCTGCAGTACCACTTTACGTGTTTGCTTCACAAGTTTTCTCGCTACTTCTTCTAATTCCCTACTATCTCTAGCAATAATAGCCACGTCATCTGCATAACTTACTATTTGGTGATTTTTATTAAGTATACAAGAGGAAAATGTAATGCTCAATGAGTCGGGATCAAACATTTTTGAAAAATGTCTTCCGAAATAGCAGCTTATTTGCATCTTAGAAATCCTGAACGATACATGCTATAGATTCAGACGTTCCTCGGTAACATTCTTTGTTGACCCTGGAAAGGAATTTATAACCATAAAAGGCTTAGGTTTAAAATCGACATTGGTAGCTAAAGGATACCTAGAAGAATCTGTAAAACAAAAAAAAAACTTCTGCCACAAAATTTTTAGTGCCTCTTCAGCTTCATCATCTTCAACCGAACTTTGAAATCAACTATTTTGCAGATCAGTCAGTTCTAACAACAATTAAGTTCAGCTGAAAATTTGCAAAGTACTGTAAACTGTTTGTTTACAGATTAAGATTAAGAATTTGTTTTATGCACTCATTTTATTAGTTTAATATTCACTTCATTTCCTTGTGTGTTTCTTTATTTGTATTTGTAGAAAAAATATTGTTCCTGACTTGTGCTGAAAGTGTCTTTCCCACACTGGACAGCTATCGGCTGTCAACGTGCGAGGAAGTATCACTTTCCGCACTAGGTAGTTAAGAAAATAACTACTATTTGAATCCGGGAATTGATGTAGTTTTGAAACTCTTGCATAAATTTCATCCTCCTGAATAATTTTGCAAGCGGAATTTGTAGCAGTAAGTAGGTTTATGGTAGTATAGATAAAGGCAGATATATTTAATATCAAAATATATTCATAATACCTCATCAATGTCGTTCAAAATTCCGAGGTGCAGGCAATTCAAAATGAAGTGTGGGACTATGTCGTAACAAATTTATCTTCTTCGACATGAAATATAAATTGAAACTAAGATTTTGTGTAGATATACACATACATATGAATGCCAAATTTAGGATTATTTTTTTGAAAAGTGAAATTAAGTGTTTGGGTATAATAGAATTCGTGTTAGGTAGTAAGAATACTTTATCTGTTTTTATATTACCTTACTTTTCCTTTCTCCATATTTACTTATGTCTATACCTAATGAGACTATATTTTTATTTTGCAAGCAGATAATTTCTTAAATATATTTGAAATTCTATGTAGGCGAAATATCGTGTTATAGCCTACCATACCAAGAAGAAACACTATTATTTTTAATTATAAGAGATTGTATTTGCATTCTGGTAGGTAGTATAATCGCGACCACTATCTTTGCTTTATCAATTTCTATCAGGATAATATATTTTAATGGCTATGAAACTCGCATCAGATTAGTTCTTGCAGAATAGATGGAATCAATTTAACAGAAAGATACTTTAACGTTTTAGTAGAAATAATTAAGATAATCTTGGAAATGGTTTTCTTATCAGTGTAATGTGGGCTACCTACACTTATCTCTGCATAGGTATATATATATATATAAGATGAGAATATACAAGGTGACTGACAAAGTCAAATATAACCAATTAAGAGTATTATAAAAGTAAAGTAAAGATAAAATTACTTCACTTAAATCTTGACTGAAGACTGGGTTAAGAAATTCAAGGCAGGTTCTTTGTGACTAAAGGATCTCCCAAACCAACACAAAACATTCGCAGTTGCGCGAATTTTTTGCGTCAAAACGCTTCCTATGATATTTAATGGATGCCCACACTGTCGCAAAACTGCAGCGATTTATTTACAAAAGCAGCATGCACTTTTTTTATCGCTGTCGCCTCAGTATATGTACAGAATGTATTTAAATAAAAAAGCACAAATTATATCTGAGTTTCCTTAGGGGAAAGTAAGTTGATTTAACCTAACATACCTCTATTCAAAGCCGCATATAGTTGCGGTTTAAGTCATATGAACAAATTAATAATGGATATATATTTTTACCAAAATATTTAAGAAACTGCAGCTGAGAATAATACTATACTAAATATTACACTATACAGGGTGAGTCAGAAAGAATGAGTCAACACTAAGTTGGAGATACTAAACACCAAAATATTATGTTTGAGCTCGTCATACCTTATAAAAATGTCGTTTGTTTAAGAAATACAGGATGTCAAGGTTTAAATTTTACTCCGATATTTCTCAATAATTGAGAAAGTTTGATAGCATGATAGCATGAAAAGTGGTAGTGTTGGATTGTTGGTAGATTGATGAATTTGTAGCTTATTTTGACGTTGTTCCTGGATGGCGTCAATTTCATCGTATTATTTAGGTAAATCAAAACATATTTTTTTATCTGTTGAGCTACGCTATGCTGTTCAAAATCTAAAATAACATTAAATTCCACATAAAATATGTACTCTTGTTTAGGTCGCTTAAATTTGTCGGTTTCTGAGTTATTTGCATTTAAAAGTTATTCGTTCTATAGTTGACGGCCAAAAATCTAGAGAGTGACTAATCGCTAGCTTGCGAGGAGTAACATTTCATAAGCGTACTAAATTTGAATGCGATCAGATATAAAAAATATACAAAAATGACAAAAATAATTGCATTACATAACATCCATTATTTTTAGTAGAAACAGTGATATAACAATTTTTGCCAATTTCGAGGCGTCAGATAATAAAAATGATATGAATTATTTCAAAATTTAAAGTTTTTATCTTATATTATCAATTACTCAAAGTCGAAAATAATAGAGAGTGACTAATTCACAACACAGATATGAGTACGAAAGATACGGGTGGCATGATTATCTAAGCGTGCCACTTGAGAAAAGTTAAAGCAAATTATCAAAATAAGTTGACGTCGACATTAGCTAGCACATTAACAATTTACTTTGTGCCACCTGTGCCATCCTCTGCAAATTAGAATGTCCTTATAGACGGCGATTGCCCACCACCTCCTACTTACCTGATGCGCACCCCGCGGATATCACACGTAAGCCTTGTCCTCATAGACGCGAAATTCACGGATTTTTGCATGAATTTTGCAACTCCTGTTTTAATTATTTATGGTGGGAAAATCTCAACTTTTAACAAAACTGTAAAACACTACAAATATTATTGCTCCTTTCATTTTTATGTGGTGTTAATAAATTTGTTTTGAGCTTCTGACAATCTACCATGGCAGTTTCATGATGAAAATGATAGAAAATGTTATAATTGACAAAATTTTTTACAAATAGAAATTTTTCCACCATTAAATGAATCGCGTAAATATTTACGAATTCCGCATTTAAAAGGGCAAGAGGCTTTACACTATTTACTATTGGTTAAGCACTGCCACTATAACGTTCACACATTAACACTTATTATATCATATCGTACCGCTTTCCGTATGACCTTCATACATCCATGTTTCGTCAAAATTTAATATATTCTTCGATCCAGATTCTGATTTTTAAATATTTATTTTAAATAGTTTCTACGACATATCACCATTTCATCTTTTTCTATCAGCATACTGTTTTCGATTTCTTTTATAGGGACAAAGCTTCATCTTGTAAGGTATAGCAATCGAATTTTAAAAATATCATCTCCTTTCGTGAGTTTCCATCATTTTCCGTTTCACAGTTGTACTTCTTTACCACTTTCTTATTTGCACTATACATGCATATGCTACTCACGTACAATTTTGTTAATGAAATAAATATTTCAACATCAGTTATACTCATATTTTGACCTCACGCTCTAAACTCTTCATACATGTCATTATTCGATATTCCTCAGTTGTTAAATTAGGATGATTTTGAGAATATGCTGTAGAGCTTGAATTATTCTCCATTCTTAAGAACACAAAATCACTAACAAAATTAATTACATTCATAATTAAATTAGCGAAAATATATACCCGAAATTTTGCCCTCCCGAACGATATACCCGTCCATGATAGCGCTGGAAATGGAACAGCTGGATCCGTCAATTCGTCGCAGCCAATCAAAAGCTGCAGCGCATGCGTACTTACTGCAGCAGAAGCTGTATAATCGGGTATGCTCTCAGAGATATGCGGCACACGATTTTATAGGAAAAATATACGGGCTGCATGTATACTTCTTTGTGTTGACTGCTATAAATTATGAGCAGGTTTCTAACATGAGTCACTCTCTAGATTGGCCGTCAACTATAGTTACATAAAGAAATGTAGAAAACATTCATTAATACTTTTTGTAGTTTGGAGATGCAACTATATTTTCATTAGCAATTTTCTGTTAGATGTTATCGGCGGTGGAAGGTGTATCTTCAGGCCGGGGTCGCACCCAGCACTCGCATCTACAGCATCGCGGAGGCGGTGCACCTAGCGCTGATGCGATATCAGAAGAATGATAATCCCTGAATGGGCGAGACGTAACGAGCGCTACTGGTCCCATCCGTCACCGGACCACCAGGTAGCCGACTATAAAATTATACTAAATCGTGCGTCTGTCTGGGGCCCATTCATGAGAATATATTGGAATCTGTGTAGATATGAGCCCATTGTTAGGGGATTACCACACGGTGCTACCAGTCTTGTACAATATCGTCGTGTTAAACATTAGCTGGGTTCTTATTATGATTTTTAACATCATATTTTTTCCTGTAGAACCGCGTGGTATTAATTACAGTTTTACAATGCTGGAGACCGATCTGACGTCAAAGCGGGAAAGAAAAGGAAGAAAAATGGTACCTACTGCTCGGGGAACGGCGTGAAAGAGATATTCTGTTTGTAAGCTCTACAAATAAGCGGGGTACGTGGAAATAGAAAAGAAACAAATTTTAACAGTTTATCATGCTTTCTTATTTATAGCTTTATTAAGCACACAGGTTCTGTAGATGATGCGTTTGTGGATGTTGTTGGTTTGCTATTGATACAATCCAGAAAAATTGAATGGTTTCTCTAATTTCATCTCGGGGGGAACAATGAGAAATTGCATGAATTTTCCAAACACGTGAAGAAGAAGCATCTATTATTTTAATAGAAATGACGTTTTTCTTAGATAATTTGTGGAAATAGAAGCCTAAAAATTATTTTTAAAAATTTGGTCTAGCCACGCCTCCACAAAATATTAAATATATAAAAACTTTTACATGAAAGGTGAAAATTTTTCCAGTAGGTATTGTCATATTTAATTCATTGGCAGGATGTCACTTTTTGTCATTGCCGATATTTAACTTCAAATAATTTTAATTTTTATAATAATTTGTATAGTTAGATATTTGATTCAATTCAAAGGAGGCCACCTGAAGAAGCAATCCTAAAAATGCAGAAATAGGTCATATCTCATCTATTGTGGTTGAATTGTCATGTTCCCACTGCCAAAAAAGTGAAGTTAGATATTTGTAGAGTGTTTCATTAGCAGGTCAGTAAATTAAATTATTTTCTTTAGATAATTATTGATTAGAGCTTTGTCTGTGGAATTGTTCATTAGCATACCTAGATGTTTGGTATCAGAGAACATACATATGACTTCATTGATAGGAATTGTAGGAGATTTGATTAATATTAGCTTAAAATACCTTTCTAAAACAGTAAAAAAAATGTTACAAAAGCTAATAATAAGGAATATATGGGTAGATATTGTGGGTGTAATTCAACGCAGGTTGGGGCTTTTGTCCACTGAGTAGTTAGTTTCACACAATATTATTAATACCTAAAAATATATAAAAACTTTTACATAAAAGGTGAACATTTTTCAAGTAGGTATTGTCATATTTAATTCATTGACAGGATGTCACTTTTTGTCATTGTCGATATTTAAATTCAAATAATTTTAATTTTTATAATAATTTTTATTCAACTTAAAGGAGACCACCTGAAGAAGCAATCCTAAAAATGCAGAAGTAGGTCAGATCTCATCTATTGTGGTTGAATTTGTCGTGTTCCCACTGCCAAAAAGTGAAGTTAGATATTTATAGAGTGTTTCATTAGCAGGTCAGTAAATTAAATTATTTTCTTTAGATAATTATTGATTAGAGCAATTGTTCATTAGCATACCTAGATGTTTAGTATCAGAGAACATACTTCATTGATAGGAATTGTAGGAGATTTAATTAATATTAGCTTAAAATACCTTTCTAAAACAGTAAAAAAAAAAATTAGGTGTTGTTGTGTTAAAAAGACATGGTATTGAATAGTTTCAAAATAGACTCGTAAAATGGGTATAGAAAGTGCATCTCACCGAGCAATTGGATGAAGTATTACATTATGCCATTAATAGCACCTGATATATTTCACAGTGCCAAAAAAATTAAAAGGAAAATATGGTGTAGAGCGATGAAGAGCGGCGAAAGGAAGCATTGCAACATTATATATAAGTTTAATTGAAAATTCAGGTAGGTTTAAGTTCAAAAAAATAAAATGTAAAGTTGTAAGGAACCAATTAAACTTTTCTATTAAGCTATCAGAATGTATATAGGGCGTTTATAAAATCAATGGTAAAGTAAACTTAAATTTACTCTCATTTATTGTATTCAGCGCTTCATTCCGATTCCAAATAACATGGTCTGTATTTGGCATTTATAACACTGCTATCTGACATCACTACATTAAATGACCTGTTTTATTCTGAAAACATAATAAACAAAAGTAATAAATAAGGATTTTTTTTAAATGTTTAAGGAGAAACGAAATCAGTAGCAAATAGTAATAAAAATTTAATGAATTAATTTAAAAAAATTAATAAATGTTAAATATTATTATTCATCGCTTTTATCACCACTAATAATTATCCCATTAATAATAATAATATTAATAATAATTTATTAATTTGTCATGACAATACATAATAGTCATACATATTTATGTAATCTTAAATAATATGCGAAACAAATTATTTAAACAAAATAAGTTGCACAAATATAGCAAACAAACAATCCATCCGAGATGCCCGAATAAGTAAACTTTGTCCGTGGTTTTTCCCTTTGAATGTTTGGTTTTTTAATGAATAATCATTTACACACGCTTATATTTATAGATAATACAATACTAAATACTAAATTAATACTAATAATGATAATACATTTATATAATACACATAACTATATTTCGGTAGTCATATCACATTATATTTAGGTAGGTACTTATCAACTATTTGATGAGGTAAGTATTTTTCAAATCAATAAGTTGATTAATATACAGTCTGTCTGAATTCAATAACCATATGTTTACTCTTTTTTGAATAAATTAACCGAGTTAATATTTCTAATGTCGAGGGAGAGTTAATTATATGTACGAGGTCCAAGTAAAACATCGCTGAGTAATGGTTTTTGTTGCTCTGGTTATTCTTACAGCATATTTTTTATATTTGGTTCCCTGACAATGACTAATTATATTTTTTTCAGTTTTTCATGCAATAAAATGGCAGAACAGTATAATGGACGGATAGGTTTTTGCTATACGATATAGCGATTCTGTGGGGTAAGTAATATCTTTTCTATGTATAATTTTGAGAATCCGTTTCTGTATAACCTCTAGCCTTTTTATGTAACAATTAAAGGCGCCCCCCATCCCAGAATACCATATCTTAATAGTGATTCCACAAACGCACAATACAGAATTGTAACTGTTTTAAACTTAAAATTTGTGCAAAATATTTAAGCTTGTGAAGCAAAGTTTTAATTTTTGCCACAAGTACGTTAATATGCGAATCCCATTTAAAATGGGCATCAACAATTATTCCTAGATATTTGATTTTAGTTACAGGTTCAATTTTAAAATTTTCTGTAATACTTAGTGGTCTAGTTTCAGCAATTTTATTGATTGGAAAAGGAATGTATTTAGTCTTTGAGAAATTTGTTGTTAAAGATTTAGCATCCAACCAATTTTTAATATTGTAACCTTGAAATTGGGTTAGTGTGGGAACACGTCACGTAGACAAACAACTTTTACAACTACTGCTGAATACCGATACAACTGTTTGTCAAATTCCCAAAGGTTCGCCTTTCTTGATTTGTTGTGGGTAGTCCTTTAGATTTAGCATTCTCACCAATACCAAATTGTTTTTCCTTTCTGTTAATGTCCTTCCGATTAATATGCCCTTCCTATAGAGACTGCTCTCTGATTCTGGTTCTACAATTACAGTTTCTTCAACTGCTGAAGGACTGCTACAAATAGCTTCAATTACTAGTTCTGAACCTGCTGGAAGTTCTATGTCTGCTGACGCCTCAACAGTTCTAATAAGAAGGTTTCGGATTTTGGGAAACTGCATGATGATTTCTTCATCTTTGGTCTTCAATAATCTTCGAGAAGGGTCCAGTACAAAATTATGTTCAGTCATGACATCAGGTCCAAGGATAACATCGTCAGTTATATCTGCTACTAGGACCTGGTGGAAAGTGGTTACCCCCAAGGTTATTTCAGCTAGATGGATACCTTTCACTGTTATGACCACATTTGCTGTCTCCAAGATGTAGTTCCGATCTGGCTTTTGTATTCTGCAGTGAGCGACGATGTTCGCTCTTACTATGGTGTGACTAGAGGCTGTATCTAGGACCATTTCGCAATCCACTTTGTGGGCGTGGGTTCGAATCCCACTTCTGACACCAATGTAACCTCGAAATTGAGTTAGCGTGGGAACACGTCACGTACACAAACAACTTTATTGTCACTCTTGATTATACAAGAAATATCCTTCAAACCAATTTCACCACCGTCAACACTTTACTTTGACGTTTGTTACTCGCGTTTGGCTGCTCAATATAAACTGACTGTGATGGCGGAATCGATCCGCTTATATAGATTTTTAGAGTTCTCGAAGTTTCTGTGATCTCGAGAACGTGTCGAGAAACAAATAGAATATAGTCTGGAATATTCCGGAAAACGTCAAAATAAAGGTATTATAAAAATTATAATTTCTAACGCAGGAACATACATAGGAACATAAATTTTAACAGGAACATAATTAACAAACTGAAAAGGTAGGTGAGCTTCCGTAACAATATTTTTAAAGACATTTTCTGCTTTTGTCAATAATACTTCCCAAGTATTATCGATATGCAGAACAGCCGTATCATCAGCGAAGCTAAATATTTGTCCTTCAAATTTTTGATACAATAAATTATTCAATTATTGTGCATTACTTACACAGTATTCACACTATGTATCTATGACCCACAAATGCTACAAAGACGCAAAAATACAATAAACAAACGCCTGTTAACATCACCAACACCGGAACCTGCACCTGTATTCACGGAAACAAACCGCGCTGAATGGCGTGTAACATCAGACCAATGATATCACATTTTCGGCCACGTAGCTTTGTTTACACTCTATGGTAATGGTATTATGAATGTTAATATTTTAATTATTATGTGATTATTTCTGCCAGACATATGTTCTGACCTTTCAATATGTTTGAAAGATTACCTTGTAATTTCAAACCAATATAAAATTCATGCAACTTCTCCATTGAGCTGATGGGGATATTTACACGGAATCAGCACTAGCAGAGCAACAAGGAGAATTTACGAGGTAGACCAAGGGATACTTGAGATAGTTTAATTGTAAAAATTCTGAAGAAGAAGAATAAAACATGGAAGGAGGCAAAATATTTTACACAAAATAGGATATAATGGAGTGCTTTCATACATGAATTAAAGAACTACATCCCCCACATCTAACGGTATAACGGGGTCTTTTGATTATGTATATAGTAAGTGAGAGTAATAGTAACTAATGAATTGGCTTTAGGTAAATTGCATAACATTTATATTAATACAATCGATTGTATTAAACTACTAGACATAGAGGAATTTGTAAATATATACACTGAAAATCAGTGACATGCTGAAAATTATTTTGGAATAATTACCTATACAGGGTGTCCCATAATGATGTCTTTTGTTATTTTTACACACACGCGTTTTGTATAAAAAAAATAAAATCTACGTAATTACATATCCTCGGGTGTGGAATATGCAAGCAAAATAATTCATATGAAACGTGCTAGACTGTGATGGTTTTATTTTTTTAAAAGTAAACGCATGTGTCTACTAAGAGGGGGAAAATTTTGTAAATTGCTTGTTCTATTTACTGTAATTTTTTCATATCGAGAAACGCTTACATAAATGGTTCTAATTAAAAAAATAACAGAGGCTGATGGTTGCTACCCTTTTAGACATTTGATAAAATTTATAAGTTTAACTGTTTTTGAGAAAAAAATGAAAACCGAAATTTTTTCAGTTTTTAGAAGCCCTTACCTCGTCAGAGAGGGCTGAAAACGAAGCCCCCCCCCCCACAATGACCCAAGAAACACTCCCTCCAAAGGAGTGGACATCCCTAAAACATACAACTCGCAAAGGTTAATAAACAAATGGAAAATGTTCGTATTCTATAATAAAATAATATGCTTCTCCTAATTATTATCAGTTAGTATTTTTTGGTTATATTTTATTTTAAATAGAAAGAAGCTCATTTTGAACTCAAGGGTAATAATAATAATTTTTAATGTTCCAAATAGATATATTTATTGTAATAATTGACAACAGGCAAAAACTAAGAATTAAAAATTCGACTAAAGACGGAAATATTTCAGATTATTTTAGTTCGAGATCATAATGAGACGGTAGTTATACCTGAACCTACCTAATTTTCAACTACTCCTTGTTACTAATTGCGAGAACCTTTTAAAATGCTTGTCAAAGTCTTTGCGAACTAACCATCCTTCTGTTTCAGGATGTAATGTATAAGCTCTTAAAGATTTTCGAAGAGATTAAAGCAATATCCCCGTAGGAATATTTATGTTGTTTATGTTTCTGTTGAATGTTTATCTATGGGCGGATGACATTTCATTCTGGAAGTGTCTATTAAAAATAAACCCTGAAATTGTTAAGTTGGAAAGCCAAGCCAGGTAGTTCTCTGTAGTCTTCTCAATTAGATGTCCCTGTCACAGCTGTTGTATACCTGCCATAAATCATTCCGTAATCGTTGTTTAAATAGTTATCAAATAGTCTCCGTTTGTTGTGTTAGCAAAGTCACAATAAAACTGAGTATTTGGATTCAGCAAGGTCCGTGAATGTTTATAAAACTTAAACTAAATTCTTTTTTACGAACGTTCTTGTCAGAGTGTATTATTATACCGAAGGATTTAGTTTTTAGAATCTGAAAGAATAATAATATAAAAAGTAGGCATAACAAAGAAGTTCTTAAGATTTGTATACACTTACTTTATAGTTGACTGCAAGTAAGTTATTTTTTTTCAGTTGTATATCTTAAAATTTTAATAACGAATGATAATGTTTCGTATAACTAAATACAGTATTAAACTATACGATTAATAACAGTTATCACAGTTTTATAAAAATATAAAAACATAATACCTGCTCATATGTAGTTATGTAGAATGTATTAAGAATAGTGAAACTTATAAATTTAAAATATGTTTAATAGCGACAATTTAACTCAATACAACTCTTTACTGGCCTAAATTATTTGATCAGAACTCACAGAATGTACAGATATTTATAAAAAAAATCAAATCTAACTTGTTATAATTCAGACTCACTTCAAGAGTAAGAACTAGAACGAATGCTATATTGTTTAATATATTTTTAAAAGCTTGTAGCTACCGAATTCAAAAATAATCTTTTTAGAAAATTGTCATCAAAAGTCGACATTTTCTTTAAATTGTCAATTGACAAATTGAGTCTTTTTTGTCACCTAGCTACGAAATAGTTTTATGTTCTAGAACGAACTCTTTTTTGTTATATAACATGAAACAAATATCAAAATAATTTCATTGTCATTAATTGTCATTTTTTCGAAACTTATTAATGATTTTATTAATTAAACAATATACATTTAAGTAATATAACATTTCAATACAAAACATCAACTATTATAAACAGGACGATTACAATTTATTTTGCACTACATGTAAATTGAAAGTGCCGATATTGCAGTAAGTTAAATTTATGCCAGAACCAGTGCTATCAGTTATCGTGAGTGAGGCCGCTGCTGTAATTGTTTAAGTTTACTGCATACGTTGTATTATTGGCAAGTTCCGTAGGCTCTACTGAAGATGGTAACAATTTATTTGCCATTGAAATTTTATTTTGTATAGGATCTTCTATATATGTCTCGTCCGTTACTGCGCCCATTATATTATTGGCAAATTCCGTAGGCTCTGCTGAATATGGTAACAATTTATTTGCAATTTAAATTTTATTTTGTATAGAATCTTCTATAGACGTCTAAGCTACCGTACTGGAACGCCACCCCCCTTGTTGTTTAATGGTGGTTATATCGGCGTCTTGGTCGGCTAACAGAGTGGCGGAAGAACGTCTAAAGCAGTGTATAAGTTTCTGGATGAGACAAATTGAGATAAGTTGTTATTTATTTTGGCACATTTCTTATTTTGTTGACGCCAACCACTTGGTTATCACATTTTCCCCTGGCATACTTCACAAACTGTAACTACCGGATGTAAAGCACAGTATTTGCGATGTATCTTCATTTCGTCTGGACTTGGAATCACAAAATGGTACGAATATGAGTAGTAGAATATGAGTTTTGGAATCGGGAATTCTTATAATAATAAATTGAATCTTTGTTATCTATATCATCGATCGTTATCTTTAGTAACTCATCTCTTCCCAAAGCTCCACCAACACCAATTATTAAAATGGCCTGAAAAGTTGCCCAGAATTAATTATACAATCGATCGATTTATATTAATTTGAATTACCTTTTCTAGCAGAAATCTATTATCAGTTAGAATTCTCGTATATTGTAGTTAATTTAGCTAGATAAATTTTAATTTTAAATAATACAGCTTTTTCTATGGAATTATTCATATCTAACGTACCTAGATAGTTGGTATCAAAGAACATATATATGACTTTATTAATAGGAATTGTGGAAACTTGATTTATATTAGCTTAAATACACACAACACAGCAATTTTTTTATTTTAAATTATTACATTATCTCTAATATATGAAATTCTCGTGTCACAGTTATAGACGCCATACTCCTCGGAAACGGCTTGACCGATTTTTATGAAATTTTATAGGTATATTTGGTAGGTCTGAGAATTGGTCGTAATCTATTTTTCATATCCTTAAGTGATAGGGGTGGTCCACCCCAGACAATTTTTTTTTATTTTTTGGACAAAATTTTTTATTTTTATTTTTTTATGATGTGGCATTAAAAAATACATACAACCCCTAATTTTCATCCTTCTGTCACAAGCCCCTATTTTTTAATAACCATTTTAATAATTTAATCTTTTTTAACCCTGGTCGATAACTGATTATCACTAGATCAGTTATCCCCGCCAGGCATCTACCGGTGTCACTTCTCACCCAATAAACAGCACGGAGTAGGGATGAGAACGAAGCCGGTCTCCTGTCTCTCTCACAATAAGCCTTCTCTCACTCCCCACACAGTTTTCGACCATTATTATTGCGTATGAATCGAGCGTAATAGTGACGTTTACAATTATCATTTTAGCTTCTAAGTGTATTTCTCAAGTAAATTTATTATTAATTTGCTGGGCCATAATTATTTATTTCCTATTTTATCAATAATTAATAAAATTATTAATTGTAAGTGTAGTTCTCATTATTAGTTAATTAAGTGATCTACATAACCTCAAAAGTACGCAACACGTGTCACGAGCTCCCGCCAACAACGGCTATTATTTTACTATATGGCTATTTTTTTGTACAGTGAACAATGCCAACAAGACGTAAAGGGGCTAATTTGGACCGTCAAACAAGTAAAATTGTAGGCACGCGAAATAATTCAAGAAATGAATGTTTCGTGTTTTGTTATTCTTATAGGCCGTCATCGTTCACAGTGCTCCATTCCTCTTTTAGTCATATACCACATCTTCACACACTTGCAATAAGTTAGTTATTTTTTATTTAATTGCCAAAGTATTCACTAGAAATAATTCATATGGCAAAACAACGTTTGCCGGGTTACCTAGTTTATTTGTAAGTTCTACCGAAAATATTTATAAAAGGAACCTTTAAGAAGAATCGTCCCAAAATTGCTTCATTTATCATCGGTTAGTTTCTCGAACCATTTGTGTATTTGACTTTCTCATTTTTATTAGTTCAGGGTCACTGTAGGCAAATAAAAGAAGATTGAGACATTATAATGTCCTCCACAATCAGAAAAGTTGTTCAAACCAAACAATGTTTGTTTCGTTATCTTTAGATTTATGTTGCCAGATCAAAATTAAAAAAAAATTGCAATAAGTATTAGTAAAAACACCAACACAATGTGGGTGTGAATAAATTATACTTTTCAGTTTGCAAAACGGGTTTTGTATGTGCCAATAAATTTCTAAAGAGATGTTCTCACACTGTGTAGTAAAATCTCTTACAACCGTTAATAATGCATGTTGCTTATAGATAACACAGGCATTAAGTCTGCAGAGGTACAACTAGCCTTCCATACTAAAACTAAAAGAGCTGTTAAGTGTTTCAAGTTAAGATTGCATGCAGATTATTCACAAAATTGATCATCTCTCATATTGATTTATGGTGCGAGTGTCCTCCTTGAGAAAGTAGGTGTGTAAACTAGTTGTGAGATTTTGTTGAGCAATAGGCGAGATCTAAGTCTATTCATATCATAATTTTTGTACGTTATCCAGCAAATCATCTATTCGGTCAAGATAAATTTGATTCATTAATTTGTTTGTGTAAACGAATTTTTGAAGCCAATCTTTGTTTGTAGTAACTGTATGTTTGTACAGCAAACTGGTCTTCGGGATCAACTTACAATAAAGAGCCGCTAGTAGTATATTTTTGATGTCAAGTCCCAATTTTGTACCTACCTATGTAGTATGTACAGGGTATTTTCAAGCGAAAGTATTATCTTTGGGATTTGACAGAAACGACTAATGACGTCATCAATTATATTCTTTCCAGAAACATACCCAACATTTCCTGCTAAATAGTTTTTTTTTTCTAATAAACTTTTATTAGAGACATTTTTCTGTATTACTTCCCGTTTAAAAGTTATAAGAAATATCGTCCTAAAGAGCCTCAAATGAAATACCACCTAAAAATCACACTAGCGTTGGAAGAATCAAGTAATCGTTGGAAAATAATTGAATGTTTGTTGTTCAAAGTGCATAAATGTCATTAAGAATAAATAAAAAGATTAAACTCAATAATTCGTCATTCTTCGAATCTGTATTTATCGACTCTACAAAATTTGACAAGAACTCCTTTTCCCAAAATTGTAATGCACCTTTCCTTGTTGTCCCTTCCATATCTGAAGAAGATGTTCTCAAGGCATTGAAAAAATGTAAATCTAAAATGACTACGGGTCCAGACGGAATTCCTTCTTTTTTGTTAAAAGATTGCGTCAATTTTTGCTGCTCTTTCGACTATTTTCAATATAGCACTTAGAACGCTGTCTTTTCCTGAGATCTGGAAAAAAGCAAAGGTCTGCCCTGTTTCCAAAAAGAGGTACAGAAGTATAATTGAAAATTATCGACCTATTGTTATTCTGTGCAATTTTAGCAAGGTGTTTGAAGTGGTATTGCATGATTTGGTTTACTCTCATGTGAAATCACAGATTGTTAAAAATCAGCATGGCTTCTTTAAGGGAAGGTCAACTGTTTCTGATTTGGCTTGTGTCACATAATATATTGCTCACCGTTTAGATGTATCATCCCGGGTAGACGTCGTTTACACTAATTTTTCTAAAGCATTTGACAGACAACCATAGTTTGCTTCTTGTAAAACTTTCGAGCTTTGGTTTATCTAACAACTTTGTTTTATTTTTTCAAACATATCTCTTCAAGAGGTCATTTGTTAAATATCATGGTTTCAAGTCTGTCACTTTTATTGCTAAGTTTGGGGTACCGCAAGGATCTGTCCTAGGTTCCCTTCTTTTTAACTTGTTTGTGAATGACCTTTGCCTTGGGATGAATTCAGAAGTTCTTTTATATGCAGATGATTGCAAACTGTTTTGCGAAATCACCTCCTTAGATGTCTGCTTAATCCTTCAAGAGGATATTTATAAACTGGTTCATTGGTGTGATATTAATTTATTAAATCTTAATATTTCTAATCTTTTATTTTTTACTCGCAAAAACCATTAACTAATTTTGCCTATACTATTGATGACATTAACATGAACAGATGTTCCCAATTTAATGACCTCGGAGTAGTATTTGATATTAAATTAACGTTCTCTTATCACATTAATATGATTGTTTCAGACTCCTTTCGAACTTTAGGTTTTGTTATAAGGAACTCCAAATGGCTTTACGGACGGATTCAATAAAACTCATTTTTAATGCTTTTGTTAGACCTAAGTTAGAGTATGCCAGTATTGTTTGGAACCCGGGCTATATGTTATATGTAAATAATATTAAGTCCGTCCAAAGACGTTTTGTGAAATACTTGTGGTTTTCTGCTCTATGTGGTATTTTGCAGGATGTGCTAAACAATAGATTTAATGTACAGTTGTTGGAATTCTCCCCAACTACTATCACTTATTAATTTGCATGTACCAAGATTACCAGGCAGGAACTTAAATCTGTTTTATCCTCTGCTAGCACATACTAACATTTTAGATTTTTCTCCGATGCATAAGATTTTAAATGATTTTAGTCTCGTACAGGCTAGCATTGACATTCTTGCTTGTAGATCTGGTGATATTAAGAAGGCATTCCTTGGCCCTCCAATGTATTAACAATATTTTTTTAACATATTTATTGATTGATTTTGTAGATCATTCATTTTGGTATGCTGTTTATATTCGCAATTCATTTAATATTTTTGATGTTATGTATTAGTTACTGCGATTTTGTATCTGTTTGTCTTTTTGTATTGTATTTTCCCACCCTGCTAATGGCCTAGGCAGCTGTATGGTGTACTTCTAAATAAATAAATAAATAAATAAAAATAATTCTTTAATACAGTTAAAACAACAATAACTAAACTAAAAAAATGAGACAATCGCCCTCATACAACATACATGTTACAATGTATTCTTAATATGACCTCTCATTTCAAGACACATATCCAATCTTCGCCTGACTTCTTTGTGGGCTGCATTTATTATTTCGCCGTGTAACTCATTACAAGCGTTTGTGATTTTTTATTTCAAGTGATTAATATCTCACGAAGGTGTTTTGTAAACCTTATTTTTTTAAACCCTCCGTAAAAAAATCGAGGGGTGTTAGATCTGGTGACTTTTCGGGCCACCGAATAGGTCCATTAATCCCAATCCATTTTTCTGGGAAAGGGCTATCTGAATATTGCTGCACAATCCTGGCCTTGTGGTGTGGGGCTCCGTCGTGTTGAAATCATAGGTTTCTCCTTAGCTGCAAAAGCACATTATCCAGATGTGCAAGTTCTTTTTGTAGGCAGTATAGGTAACCCCTGCTGTTCAATGTACAAATGTTCATAAAAATAAACTTCAAAATGGACTTGGTTTTGGAGTGGATTTACAATGTGGGGATTTTCAATAGATCAGTAAGTGTTCGTTGAGCCTGTTTGGCAAACCATTACTGACAGACCGACTTTCTTCCATCCAAATAACATGTCAAAAGTGGTTCTGATCAACAATTTCTACATTTACTACAATTTGAGCTATAAAATTAAATCTGTTTTCAATGTGACGCTCAGGCAAGTACTCCAAATTGTTAATTTTGTAGTCGCGATACCTATTGTCTTTAAAATTCGTTGAACGGTTAATTTAACCAAATTTAATTTCCGGCTAGCCTGCCGTGTAGAATTTCCTAGATTTTGTTGGAAATACTGTAACTCTCTAGCCGTATTAACATTGTTTGTTACTCTTCGGTTAATTATTTGATTCTTCCGAACAGAAAATGCATCTTCATTTCGTCGCAAGGTCACCTCCAATCTTGTAAAGGTTCTATGATCAGGAATGAGGCGCTCTGGACACCTTTTTCGATATAACTCTACAGCTCTTCTTGAATTCTTTTGTGACTCGCCGTAAATTAGCAACATATAAACTTTTTCTGAATGAGACAATATTTTGTAAGCACAAACGTTATATGTTTGACGTTCGTATTGAGTAATAACAAGTATATTGTGACATGTGTGCATTTTAAGCAAGGGACATTCAATTATTTTCCAACGACTACTTGATGCTTCCACCGCTAATGTGATCTTTCGCCGGTATTTCTTTTGAGACTCTTTAGGGCGACATGGCTTATAACTTTTAAACGAGAAGTAATACAGACAGCAGAACAGGAAAAAAAATGGATGTTTCTGAAAAAATATATATGATGACGTCATTAGTCGTGTCTGTCAGGTCCCAAAGTAATACTTTCGATTGAAAATGGAACCTACCCCATCTCATTTAATACCACGTGCACCAAATTTTATTTAGATTTTTGTATCTTCACAGTATGCCATTCTCTCGAGTTTGAGATACCCTGTATTTTCCCACCCTGTTAATGGCCTAGGCTGCTGGATGGTGTACTTCTAAATAAATAAATAAAAATAATTCTTTAATACAGTTAAAACAAAAGGTCATGATAACAATAATTGAACTAAAAAAAATTGTTTAGGTATTAACAATATTGTGTGAAACTAACTACTCTGCAGACTAAAGCCCCGACCAGCATTGAATTACACCCACAATATATACCCATATATTCTTTATTATTAGCTTTTGTAACATTTTTTACTATATTAGAAAGGTATTTTAAGATAATATAAATCAAATCTCCTACAATTCCTGTCAATGAAGTCATATGTATGCTCTCTGATACCAAACATCTAGTTATGTTAATGAACAATTCCACAGACAAAGCTCTATTCAATAATTATCTAAAAAAACAAATAATAATATAGATAAATTTACTAACCTGGTTTAATGAAAACACTCTATAAATATCTAAGTTCACTTTTGAAACTGTGGGAACTCGAAAATGCAACCACAATAGATGAGATCTGACCTATTTCTGCTATGAAATGGATTATCAGTTTTGGAATATTTTTATTAAAAATAGTATTACTAGTAACATACAAGTAAAAGATCAAACTAAGTACCTATTTCAAAGTTAAAATTTCAATTCAATTCAATATAAGTACATATAAACATTTTTAAGGAGTAAAGAAAATTAAGAATTAACGGAATCACCCTTCAAAAAATTTCCAAACTTATTTATAAAGCGAATTTTTTTAAAACCGCTATTTATCTCCGACTATGGCAGTCCATCCGCGGTTAGTTATTTCGCGCGTTTGACGTTTAGAGAGTACGCACCAGCAACACTAAATGGTAAACTTTGTTGTAATTTAAATCCTCTGTGTTTACGTTGCCATTATGTGTTTCTTTGCAGTTTTTAGTGCCTTTTTTCAAATTTAAATCTTTTATAGTAATTAAATAAAGGAATTTGTGTCGGGGATTTTCTTATAATATAATTCGCCAAGACTGCCGCAAGTGCATTCTTTATTCTTCATTATCTATTGGAATTTCTATCATTCGATTTTCGTTGAATAAATGGGTATTATATTTAATTGAATCTGAAGTGAGTAATCCTGACGAACTTGTAATGAATGAAAATGTAGTATTGACAGTTTGGAAAATGAATGCAACTAACCTGATTAACCTATCAGGCATTTTTAGTAGTAACTTCAGCTTCACCGTAATATCATAGTTTTACAGAATTTGCCCCGCTTGTGGTATCGCAGAACACTAGATTGCCCCGATCACCCCTACGCGATGCTGGTAAACAAACAAAATAATGGCATGTATCGAGGCGCGACTGGAATATTGAGGATCGACGAGAATCGTTCGGGAAATGGATCTAGAGCTGCTAGAAAATACCTGGAATATTCGTTTGGTCTATGGGCTCCCACACAAAACTGCGAACTCGCATCGCAAATATGTGCGAACTCGCACGAATGCACCGCGAGAACGTCCGATCTCATTCGCATCGCGCATTCCTGCGATATTACGTCATACTTGGTGACGCCCCTTTTAAAAGACTTTAAGACTGGGGCTATACTTGCGACTCTGCCGTTGCGACTCTGTCGTTGCGGTCGTGTCGCAGAATTAACATATTTGGTAGGGTGGCTATACACACGACTAAAACTGGCACGGTTTAGACTGAGGCTATACTTGCGACTCTGTCGTTGCGGTCGTGTCGCAGAATTAACATATTTGGTAGGGTGGCTATACATACGACTAAAACTGACACGGTTTACTCGTATTCAGTTGCAAATATGTCGTTGATTGAGGATGATATTTTGCTAGCAATTCCATAAGAAACAATGTGTTTCCATTTCTGCGACACGACCGCAACGACAGAGTCGCAACGGCAGAGTCGCAAGTATAGCCCCAGTCTTACTCGTATTCTGTTGCAAATATGCGGTAGATTGAGGATGATATTTTGCTAGCAATTGCCGTTTGTAGCTACATAAGACTGGGGCTATACTTGCGACTCTGCTGTTGCGACTCTGTCGTTGCGGTCGTGTCGCAGAATTAACATATTTGGTAGGGTGGCTATACACACGACTAAAACTGGCACGGTTTACTCGTATTCATTTACAAATATGCCGTTAATTGAGGATGATATTTTGCTATCAATTCCATAAGAAACAAAGTGTTTCCATTTCTGCGACACGACCGCAACGACAGAGTCGCAACGGCAGAGTCGCAAGTATAGCTCCAGTCTAAGTCCGCTCTGAGACAGCTTTAGAGAAAGACGCGCGGCGCCTGCGCCGCCTTTTTTGTTTATAGAATGGCGAAATATGATGTAGATTTACGAACGGTTTGCCGCACAAAATCGTATCCCAGAAATTCGCATCGCAAGTTCCTGTGATGCGGCATCGCATCGCAGTTTTGTGTGAGAGCCCTATAAAAGAAGAATAAATGGCCGAGTATGTCAGTCTTGAATTATAATTTTCATTTGGATGGTTCAGTGAGATCAATTAGAGATTCAGAGCGATTTAGATAGTGATTAATTAAATAGTGTTTTGAATTAGTATTCAGTAGTGTACAGTGTTAATAAACATCAGTAAAAAATAACTGTTTGTTTTTCTGGTAAAAGAAAAAGTCGGGTTAGGAAACCTGTGACAATATTTTGGTAAGAACAACAACAAAACATCTCCAGCGTTCTCGTTTAACAGCATTATTGTGGGTATTTGACCCTTTGACCGCCTAGACAAACATCTCACAATAAAAATGTAGTTAGATCTTTGCTGACCAGAGGTCTATCTAAACGACATCTGATGCTATTTTTATACGACTTTATCATGCTAATGTACCAACTACACCTGTACGTGGATCTACCGCACATAACCAACTCCCTGTTCGACATAGTACTACACCGAAAGAGACGCTATAAAGCTCGAGATACATCTTGTCATTGTACACATGTCGTTTAGATATGTCCTTTAATAAGAGGACAATTTTTGTGTTTTATGTTGGTGGGCTGGTTTATTAGGCCGCTACTAGTGGTACGTGATGTTCTACAGAAAAGTTCCGTAATCTAAAAGGCATCTAGAACAACGAGAGGTACGACCACCTCCAGTGGTACCCGGACATTTGGCCAGAACAGCGACGACAAATAATACATTAAAATCTTAAACGATTTATTCGTGTATATGGTGTATGCAAATGATGTAATAAATCAATAAAGCCAGTTTTAAATACGGAATAATTTTAATGTTGGTATAGTGATGTATTTACATTTGGCTTCTTATCGTGCATTATATTCAAATTTATTTGAAGATTCCAACAGTAAATAAAATTTATTGTGACAGCACAAAGGATATATCCTTTCATAATGGTTTGTATTTTGAAAATTTGTCATGTACTGTATATTTATTATTTAGCATTGCGTGTCGTATGTATTGAAAAATTAGAAAATTTCACAAGTAATAAGTTGAAAGTCATTTGAGGAATTTGTTGAGTGAATAAGTAAAGTAATAAATTCTCTTAAATAAAATTAAACCTTTAGGTTGAATTATCTACTGCATTTTGATACTGATAAATACGTATATTGCACCAACTGAACATATGATTGCTTCAAATTTTCTTAACATTAACTATTATTTTGGTTTGCAGGAGGTTGTCAATAGCTGACCAATTTTTGAGGTGATTACTGCATAATGTTCTAAGATTTATACATTTTGCAAATTCCAAATAATTCTAAGCTCTCGGTTGAAATTATTTTGGCTTTTATGTCTCTACAGAGTGTTTTTAAATAAAGTAGCAAAAATGAGATCACAGATTCCCTAGTTGAAGATAAGTCGATTTAACCTAATATACCTATATCCCATGTCGTATAATGAAAAAGTCAAAGTTAAAACTTTATTTTCTATATTTGTAAATAACTTCTTAAGAAATCCAAATATTTACATAAAATTTGTAAATCGGGGATTTTTACGGGCGAGAAATTCAAATTTGTTTTTAATTTTGACGTCACTAGTAGAAGGCGCCACTTGTGGCACACCATATTTCTTTTAAATGGCAGATTTTTTTTTTGCAGCTTACTGTATCCATTTGACTATCTAAGCAATCGATTCTCCTACCTGTTTTATTTGAAAAAGGTATACCTTGCTGAAGTCGGTACGAGTAACCATTTTTGAAATAATCCTATTTGAAATCTGTGTACCGAGTAAAAACTGTTTTGGTTTCAGTGCCGTTGCTGCTGAAAATACAGCAAAATGTTTCTCGAAAAAGTTGTTCAGCATGGTAAATTATGGATAGGTGCAAAATTTCAAGAAGATGACCGAGGTTTGATGAAACCATTTTTCAACAAAACACAAAGATTTTATCAAAGCAGGCCGTTTTTTTTTAAATTTTGCATGTCTCCATAATTTACCGTTCTGAATAACAGCAGGAGGTGTGATTCTTCTTCAATATAATGCTCGGCCACACACACAGCTGTTTTGACTCAAGAAAAACTGGGAAAAATCCATTGGGATTACATCAAACATACTCTATATAGTCCAGATTTATCAGCTTGTGACTATCACATGTTTAGATACTCAAGAAAGAACTGGGAGGACGCTGTAGAAAATAAGATGTATTCTAATTTTTTTTTACAGTTGTAATAAATTTAATAAAAATTAAAGATTTTGCCACGCAATGTTTACTCATGGAAAACTGGAAAGAAAATGACGTGAAACTTGAGGTTCTGCCTAAAACGTACACGGATACTGTATATATCAGCACCATATACTGCTCTTGCAGTTGATCCTAGGAATGCTGTCTCTATCTTCCTGATGTTATAGACCATACAGATGATGGTCTTCCAAACCTATAAATGATACTGCAGGAAACAACTACTCAGCGGACTAATGCCCCGACCGCCATTGAATTACACCTGCAATATCTGTATGAACAGCCAAGAACCCTTGTAGGCCACTCCACCAGACATAGACTGGTTTCGGGTTTGTTAGTCCTCATTAGTATGCCACAGGTGAGATGACCGACAATTGAACTGGCTGTTCCTTCATACGTATGTTCACATATTAACTGAGTGCAGGTGAGATGTATGTGGTCTGCTACTTCCCGCTCGGCCTAAGCGGCTTGACTTGCAGGAAGCGACCTACATTGTAGCAGGTACTTCAATGCATACCTCTCGCCCTGGGCGACGCGCCATGAAATCTATAAATGATACTGACTGTTCATACAGATACTGCAGGTGTAATTTAATACCGGTCGGGGCATTAGTCCGCGGAGTAGTTGTTTCCTGCAAGTTCCAAGTTGCTTCTTCATACAAATATATATTATGTTATATAAAAGGCCAAGTTTTTTTTTTTAGTTAAAAAACTCGTATTCGTCCTCTGCATTTCCGTCACTGTGCACAAGGAAAAATAAGTTTTATATGGATCTGATCAGTCATTGTGCAATTTGGAAAAATTACATTCAAATATTGTCAACATTTATTCCAAAATGAAGGGGAGCTCCATCAAATTCCATCCACATATTTTGAAGAAGAGTAAGTGGCAAATTGTCGAGTAAAGTGAAGAAATCATTTTGCAGAAAGTTTAGAAATGTCGTGGCATCTAAACTTGTAAACGAATTTACTTTGATAAAAACATATATTTATGTAAAAATGGCACATTTGGTTAGCCGTATGTTCAGATGCACTGTATAAAATAAGTTAGAACACTTTAGAGCAAGAATATTACAAATTGTTCCTTTACAATTCCAAATTTAAATACGTTATTAAGTGCAACTCATCTTGTTGCGACTATCTCCAACGTTACATGCTCAAAAATCGTATTTATCTCAAAAATGAAAAGTTCTACGAAAAATTATCGAGAGTAATAGAATATTCTAAATAAAATTTTACATTGTATACGTAAAAGTCGTTTAGAGGCGTATATCAGAAAAAAGTATAGAGGGATCAAAACGTTTGTTTATTTGCCATGGTTTACAATAATATCCTTGAGAATTTGGTAATACAAGAGGTATCTCTACAAAATTTCAAAGTTATACGTGGAAAACTGAAGAAATTATGGAGAAAAAAAAACAATTTTAAAAGTTAAATTTTGACACCCTGTATCTTTTAAGGGACGCAACTAGGTAAATCGTTATATTTTCTCGCCAAAAATACGTAGTTAACGGGATGATCTACTTTTTATTACATCCTGTATATTACCTTGGTACAAAGAAGTATTAGTATAATTATATTTAAATTAGTATAATTACAATGTATTATTATAGTGATCGACCGATTTAATTCGTCAGTACTTGAATCGATGTGGCCAGACCGCTGTAGGATCGAATCCCGCAGCCGGTAAACCGTATATCAACTATATTTGTGGATAGGGTTTTCACCCTTCTTGCGGGTATGGTAGGGTGGAAGAATGTTGACTTGGGTCAATGTGAGAGGTTGATACCGATCAACGTTTCATCAGCCTCCTAATTAATGAGGTTTTCCAGGCTTCCTTCATCCTCGTACTGAATGGTGGTTAGGACCTACCAACGCAAGTTGTTCCTGGGCGCAAATGCGGCCTGCTTAATAATAATATGCCACCCCCTCTTCCACACAAGTCTCCTACTTCTAGGCGAATCCTCGTGATTAGAATGAAGGGTAGAGATATATTATTATATTATGCCAATCAGTCCGCCAGAAAAGTGGTTGGGTGAGTCAACACTAAGCTGGAGATACTAGACACCAAAATATTATGTTATACGAATGTCCCTGGTTTATGAAATGCAGGGTATTCAATGTTTAAATTTTATTCTGAAATTTCTCAATAATTGAGAAAATTTTGATAGCATCACTGAGAATTGGTAGTCTTGGGTTTTTTGGTGTAAAAAGTACCAATTTGAAGCTTATTTTAACGTTGCTCCTAGAGGGCGCTAGTTTCATCGTATTATTTAGGTAAATCAAAACATACCTATTTTTTTATCTGTTGAGATATGCTGAAAAATCCAAAAGACCGTTCAATTCTACATACAAAAATTACTCTTGTTTAGGTCGCCTAACTTTATAGATTTGTGGGTTATTTGCATTTAAATATTTCAATGTATTTTGTGGTGATAACAATAACAATTATTGATAATAGTAATAATGAAAACCATAAATCAAATGCGACCTAAACAAGAGTACAATTTTTATGTAGATTTATTGAGAAATTTTGTAATTCAATTTAAACCTTGAACACCTTGTATTTGCTAAACCAGCGACATTCATTTAGGGCATGATCAGCATATTTTGATGTCTAGTATCTCTAGCTTAGTGCTGACCTATTTTTTCTGACTTACTCTTTATAAATGAAAATATGATAGCTGCTAAAACTGTATTTCCATATGTAACTTTCCTGTCGCTCAGATTAATAGATGACGTTCTTCGATTGTTTCAGAATGTAAACAATTACATCTCCCTACTAATAAATCTATGTTTGAACCATTCTATGTCAGAACCATATTTTAGAAGCACTCTGTAGTTAACGATTCTATTTATAAGGAATAAAAGTTAATTGGTCGTAATAAAACCATCGATCTTAAACATGACATTTTATTTCAGCCAGGCCATGTATTTCCGCGGCGTGACGACGACGATGTGGACCATAATTAACTTAATCAATTAAAAAAGACCTGGTTTTCGGACTTATCTAAATACTCTCATCAAGTGAGTGGCATCAAGGACAGGGATATCGACACATCGGTTACCCTCGTTAACGCCAGCTGACTAATGGCGGAAGCATTAGCACTATCAGCTACTAAATAAGGCGATCACGCCGTATAATAGCCACTTTTCCGGCCTGTCCTATTCCCATTATTTTATTGTATCGCCGCTCGGCTCCGCTAGTTTTACAGTAATTAAATTAGATGGACATTGGTATTCGCCATCTGCAAAATGGAATACAGTAGTTAATGGATCTTTTATCTCTAGGTTTAAATGTTGAAATAGTCCCCGATATATTTATATTATGCCTGTTACAGATATTATAAGTTGATATCCGTTTAATGGCTTAGCAGAAACTGGTTTTTGTTTTCCTTTTTTATATGTGGAAGCGACAAGTGTATCTAATTAATCGCTTCTATTAAAATGTTTTCGATTCCCGGAAGCACTAAACATGTTTGCAAGTCTTATGCGTTATCAGTTATATTCAATTATTCGTCACATTTTCTTATTGATAAGCATGAAGATGTTGTATATGCATAGAGAATAATATTTTATATGTATAATTTTATTATTCTGTTCTTAAAGATTCACTGTAGATGCTTAGATATAAATGTAGATATGCAGGGTGATTCACAACTTCTATCTAAAAAAATTTGGGAATAGATACGTAATTTTTTTTTAAATCCTTACTTTCCAAGAAAAAAATATTGTAACTATTGTAGCATTGTATAAAATAAAAGTTGTACTATTTTCAACCTCATCACTGGGCAGTACTGTAGTCTCTAGCCAGACGACTTCCAATATTGAAATCCGATTCCTTATAGTATTAACGTTTTTGTGATGCAAGTGTTAACATTAGTTTTTCAAGTGTCAAAAATGGCTTACGTGAATAGCAACTCGTAGTTGATGGATATCGTTTTAATTTATGGTGAAGTGAATATGTTTTAGCAAAATGATGTCATAGGTTTACCGCAGTGTGTAGGAGTACAATTGTAGTGCAACGCGGGCTTGATACCGGAAATTTGCCACCGAATCGTAGAAGAGATGATCCAAGGCGTCCATGGCGTATTGCACCAGTGTGGCGTATTATACACGAGGCTCAATTGTATCCGTATCATACACAGTGTTCAAGCATTAATACCAAGGAATTGGACGAGGAGGACAGGTACCATGGCCGCCACGATCTCCTGACTTTAAATCCTTTGGACTTCTTTTTTATGGGATTATTTAAAAAATGATGTGTATCGCACCGAAGTGGACACTATTGATGTTGTACGCAAACGCATCATAGCTGCTGCCAGTAAGTTCAAAACGGACAAGAACATTTGTTTTAGTTTGCAAGACCTGAATAAGGTGGGTCTAAAATTTTGTTGTTATAACATCAAGTATGTCAACTATTTCATTAACATGCAACAAGCACACCTTTTCTAAAAAACTAATCGAAGGCTGTTGCAGAATAACTAATAATCTTCCAAAAATCTCCATCCTTAAAAAATATCTGAAAGGAATAATATAGTGACACAGATGTACAGAATACCCTGTAAATTTAACATGAAAATCAATTAAATATTTGTGTTTATCTCACAAAAAACCTTATTTTCAAAAATTTAGAACTAATAAGAACATTATCGAAAAAAATTAAATAAAAACATTACTTTCGCAGGTCTATAAATTTTTAAGGAAGCAAAATTGTATTAAGTTTATTTAATTCAGAATTTTTTTCAAAGGAAAGTTTGGAATATTTTTTACTGAACACCCTGTATAGAAAACGTTATTATTCAAAACCACCCCAATCAATTTGAAAAAAAAATGAATATGATATAAACATATTGAGACTTTCAAAAATGAATACAAACCATCAATTCGTTTATTTAGCAGGTACTGAAAATTTTGGTTGAATACCAGTTACATAAAAATTTAAGAAATAATGGTGTATAGTCACTATGCATCTCTGTTAGCAATAAGCGTTTTATATCCATTATTCACCTGTCTATCTGTCCTATACCTAGTATACAATAATCTTATAATGGTGCTTAGAATTCTAATAAAGAATAAAACGCATTTCTTTCAGTGTACACTGATTACATTGTAGAAGTTAATTATATCCATGCATTGCGTAAGTTTTTGTAATTTATAGTAATTTTTTTAAAATGCGAGAAATGTAGATAACCATATGATATTACCTAAAGTAACGGTAATGTTTAAATTAAAAATACCGAATTTCATAAATTACATAAATGGCAATGATATCATTTTAATACTTCTTGTAAACTTACAGTAATTTTTGAAACAATGATAAATCCATTCATCATTGCGTACAAGATACAATTAAATTTCTCTCATGTTCACATGCTTTTCTCAAGCAACAAAAGTTGTTACATCTATTCAATTCATGTTAATCCATACACTGAGACATACTCTGGTGTATTTTAAATCGTGTTACACTCTTAATAGTTTATAATCTCACGGCTCACCTTACCCCCGATTTTACCTCTTTAGGGATTAAATTTGTTCAACGTAAGCATAACAAGACTCAGTCAGGTATCTCGTTTGGATAAACAAGATTTAAACTAAACTCAATATTTCTCATGGCAAAACTGAGTTTCCAATAATTAACAAGTTGCCGGCAAACACGTCTCTAAGCCGTCATAATGCGATTAGGCCCAAAAATGCGTCTTTTCCAGGCAACACAAGAGCAATTGTTACGATGACAGTAAGACACCCTTATAGGCAGGACACATGTGTTATTTTCATCATTACGTTTGGACGAAAAGCGGATTATATTGGTCGAATTGCAGTCAGCCTTTTGAATGTTCACGTAACGGTTGCGAGGAGCGAGCGATAAATTATCTGGGAGACTCCAAACGATATAGAAAAAGGATCAGTGCTTCCTGACCCACCCACAGCAGAATCTGACAAATCGGATCAAAAAGTCGACAATATTGTCGCGGTATACAATGGACTCGAACAGTTGAACAGATTTAACGCGTCGATGTGCTTCTCTATTTTATAACAATAAGGAAAGGAAGGAAATATATTGCAGGAATACGTTTTGATATATTAATTCATGAGCCAGTATTGTTACTGAGCAGCTGCCAAATAATGCACACAGGGTTATAAATTTGTGTTATTGTTATACATTTTTTATTTTGATGTGCCTTTATTGTGCATGCGAACTGAAAATATTATTCCCTAAAACATATCTTTATTCCAATGCCAATACCAGTCGGAATTGTAAACCGACTATATGTATACTGGGTGTTTTTATTTTTTCTAGATATTTCCAAGACGGATAGCACGTAGATAAAATGGGTAAAAAGGAAAAAAAATCTTTTATGAAGGATGACAGATAGGTATCAAGTTTTTTGCGATACAGCTCAATTACTTGTGGTACCGATTTTTACCCCTGTGACAATAATGGGTTCAGTTATGACAATAATTTATGTTTCAGTAATAATATTTACCAACTACAGCTAACTGCAAAATAATTACAAGTAAACTAACGACTTACCAGAAAAAGAATTTTTATATTGTGTTACTGTGATAAATGAGCTTGTTCACTTCTTAACGAATGCGTCACGAATAAAAACGAAATGGTAGGTGCATTATTTTAATAGAGCATTTACATTAACTCAGTGATATTAAATTCCAATAGGGGCACTAGCGTCAAAGTTAGGTATTAATATTAAAGTTCTATGGTCTAGTTCACGAGTCTATGGTTCAATAATTTTTTATTTCAATTCGTGTAAGACAAATAGTGATTGTAAATCTAATTTGCATACGTATTATCAAAATAAAACTTGTACAAGTATAAAAAGTATTAAAATCTTATTTATGTTAACCTCACATAACGTTATTTATTTGCATTTTACATTAGCTATTTGGAAAGAGTGTCACACCTCAGTTTGGGGTTTAGTTCGTGGGTTCAGGGGGTGACAAATTTACTAATTAAACAGAAAGAAAAAAAAAAACTGAATTTATAGTTAATTTAATTTATTATGGGTCCCCGGCTACAAAGTGAACACGACTGTGTACCTGAAAGTGAAGTGAACTCTGACGGACGGACTACAGTATGTGGTGTTCTGTTAACCAGACCAGAGAACACCAAAGAATAAACTGTGTTCTCTGACAGAACGAGCTGATCCTTGGTTCTCCGAATCTGTAGTTCCCTGGTTCACTGGTTCAATGACAAGTAAACAAATCCTCTACTGGTGGTTATTAGATAAATATTTGGTTATGAGGAATTTCGGTGGATTAATTGCAACAAAAAGAAGTACAAGTGATTATCTTCGTTTACCTAGGTATACCTTGGCTTACAGGTAATTAAATTAGCGATTTAAGCCATGCAAAACAGGTGAACTAAAATTAAATAGTTTTTCAGATACAGTGCAGCAAGTAATTTATGATAACACTAAAGTATATATGGCCTAAAGCAAAGAAGCCATGCAAAGCAAGCAAGCTAAAGTTAAATAATTTACAAAAAAAGACAAAAAAGAAAGCAAACAGGTGGTAATAGGTACAAAAATCTACGTTGCCTGGTAGTCTACTCGGAAGAGTGACTATACAAGAACTCCTACGATGTCCTGCCCCCAGGGTGAAAGCAGCCAACAGGAAATATCTGAACTGTCTGGTTAGGTACTTCGATGTATAACCCAAGAATCGGAGGAGCTGGGTAAACATGTACGTGCTTTGGTTACATATACCAGGTTTCCCACTGCAGGTCTTATGTGCTACCTCGGGATGAAAACTAGGGTTGCTATGTACGTTACGAAGAACTTCTACTAAATATGTAAAAGTTGTTATGTCGAAGGTTTTTGGCCTAGAAGGAGAAATACATAAAAGTACAGCACTTGCAAGAGTAGTTTAAATTTTGATTAAATGATTTAAATATATTTTACAGAAATATGAGATTACCAAGTGATGGTGTGTGGCCAAAGAGACGATCTCCTCGTGAAAGTTGACGAAACGATATCTACACACTATAACCTTGTAAAATCCAATAATTATTGAATGCAATTCTTGATTGACACTATTTAAAAGTTTAAATGTTGATATCGCTAGCATAAATCAGCAAAATAGCTTTTCCACACGGCTTCAAACTGCCAAAACAAAATGGTGCTTTTTCAACTGGAAGTCACAAAAAAAAACTCTCAAATTCCTTAAAAATCCGCGATTTTTAAATAAGTAGAGGGGAGATTTTAATATTTGCTTAATGTTTAGGGATTTTAAGAATGCAAATTATTAAATTGTCTATCTCTCTTTGGCACACATAAGGGTAGAAAGATATAACCACAGACAAATGTCTGGGCAGAAAACAGGTGTTTGTTGACATAATTGTTCTTGAGGGTTATGTTTACATATGAAGCTTGTTGTAAGAATGAATAAATTGCAAGTGAATCAAGTGCTGTTACTTTACGATGCATTTCTCCTCTGTAGAGCATAAACGGGATTACTTCCTAAGAATAAAAAGGTAAGTTTCTAGATAATTACTTACCATTAAATTTATATTTCCTTTTTGTTTTCAGGCTGGGGGAGCATCGATTAGACCAGGCATCGTCGACCAGGGTTAGCAGCAATAAGATGTCTATTAATATTGTGCAACTAGATAAATAAAATAATTCTACCTCACTGTTGTTTTATTATTAATATATATATTTTAAAATGTTTAGAGCATAAGGAACCATAATAAATTCGCACATAAAATAAGCATGTAACAACACCTCCCTTTCCCGGAAAAAGTTTACCACGTAAACTTTTAACACCAGAACCTAAGCAATAAAGACTAATACTTGAAATAAAGGAAAGCTTTTAGACATTAAGTTAGTCGTCGGGTGGATGTGCTTTTAAATCTTTCGCATGCCAAGAACCTATACAACGACCTGATGAATCGGTGAGCTCGTAAGACCAAGGTGAAAGAATACGCGTAATAGTGAACGGACCGACAAACTTTGGCGCAAGTTTGGTTGTGAATGCCTTGGTCGCATCCGACAGAACGAAGTTTCGTTTCCATACTTTTTGCCGAAGATGAAAACGCTCATTTCGGTGACGCAAATCATATTTTTTCTTGGAGTCACAGTAAGCCTTCTGCAACCTTCTTTGTACGTCTCGAAATACATGTTGAAGACCATCCGATAATGCCTCAGGATTATCATATACCGACGTTCTAGGAATGTCCGAGGGTTGGTCTGGTTTCCCCGTTAAATAAATTTCACGGCCAAAAATTACAAAATTTGGTGTCAATCCTGTAACCTCCGAACGAGAGGAACGAATAGCCGACGCTACCTTAGGAAGATATTGGTCCCAGAGTTTGTGTTCATCTTTAACGTATGCCGTAAGCATGGTCTTAACAACGCGATGTACCCTTTCTACTGGATTAGCTTGCGGATGATAATTACAGGTATACGATATATCTACTTGATAGTTTTCAAGAAGGGACTTGAAGACGTTACTACGAAATTGAGGTCCATTGTCAACAATTATCGTTTCCGGGGCCCCGTAAACAAGAATAACGTGATCTTCCATGATTTTGGAAATAGCCGACGCCGTAGAAGAACGCAATGGAAAGAATAAGGTAAACTTGCTAAAGCAATCTAAAATCGACAAGATGTATGCGTAACCAGACTTTGATCTTGGTAAGGGACCCATGAGGTCTACACTCACTAATTGCCATGGTCTCGTTGCTGTTGCTTGAGAGCTTAACATCTTTCCAATTGATTTCTTTTGTTCTGGTTTGGTTTCTAAGCAAACCACGCACTTTTTAATATACTTGGCCACATCAGAGCGCAACTTAGGCCAGTAGAATTTTCCAGAGATACGAGCTGTGGTTTTGAAAATACCTGAGTGTCCACAAAGAGGGGGGTCATGATGCTCCCGGATAACATTTTTTCGTTGCTCTTTAGGCACAACGCGAAGCCATAGGGTTTGTGCAAGTTCGGGATACCGGAGTTTGGCTCTTTTATACAGAATATCATTTTCTATCATCCATAAGGGAAACTTTTCGGGATGGTTTTGGACTTGACGGAACTGATTTATATACCATTTGTCTTTAATTTGTTCTGAAGGAGTATCGATTGAATCAACCGGGTTTTCATGGGTATCGATAATCGGTACCGAACGGGATAAAGCGTCCGGAACGACATTATTTTTGCCTGCTCTGTGAACAACGTCGAAGTCATACTGTTGCAACCGGATTGCCCATCTGGCAATTCTGCCTACTGGATCTTTAATCTTATGCAACCATTTTAGACAATAGTGGTCGGTAACAACAGTAAACCTAGTTCCTTCAATATAGGGCCGTAATTTTTCTATCGCAAATAATACTGCGAGGCATTCCTTTTCTGTGGTGCTATATCTTCGTTCCGCTTTATTCAGAGACCTACTAAGATAGCATATAACTTTTTCTTCACCATCATGTTCTTGAGTCAGAACCGCACCAAGCCCAAAATCTGAGGCATCTGTCTGAATAGTGAATGGTAAATCAAAATTAGGACAAGTAAGGATAGGAGCAGATACTAAATGTTCTTTAATCTGCGTTAACGCTTTCTCGCAAGTATCATCCCAAATAAAAGGTGTATGCTTCCGAGTTAATGCGGTAAGCGGGGAAATAATAGTTGAAAACTTAGGTACAAAGCGCCTATACCATGAAGCCAAACCAATGATCCGCCGTACATCGGTAACGGTTTTCGGCGTCGATATCCGTAAGATGGCTTCGACCTTTTGCGGGTCTACCAACAAACCAGCAGAATTAACAACGTAGCCAAGATATTTCAACTCGGACTTACAAAAATTACATTTTTCTTTATTAACAACTAAACCGGCTTTAGTAATACGAGTTAAGACTTCACGTAAAATAGATACATGTAAATCAAACGTAGGCGTACAAACAATAACATCGTCTAAATACACAAACACGTATTTTTCTAAGTCTACACCTATCACACGATCAATTAATCTTTGCCATACTGCGGGGGCTGAATGAATACCGAATGGCATTCTTTTAAATTGGAACAAACCCCGGTTGGGTATAGTAAACGCAGTGAGAGGTCGGGATTCTTTAGCTACTTTAATCTGCCAGTAAGCCGATTTTATATCTAACGTGGTCAGATAGCGAGCGTCTCGTAATTTATCGAGAGTATTACTTACGTAAGGTAGAGGGTAAGCATCGGGTACACTGACTTTATTTAGAGCGCGGTAGTCGACGCAGAACCGCCATCGACCATCAGGTTTCTTTATCATCACGATCGGAGATGACCACGGGCTGTTCGATGGTTCTACGATATCATTTTTGAGCATGAATTCCAATTCCGAATTAACTTCTTTCTGCAAAGTCGGCGATATAGGATAGTACCTTTGTTTGATAGGTGGCGAATTTGTACGAATCTCTAACTCGACTAAATCTGTACATCCAAGTTTATCTCCCATAGCCGCAAACGCTTCATCAATCATCTTTGCTAAAATAGATTTTTGTTCCTCATTTAGAGAATCCATAGACTGAATAGCGGAGATTTCACATTTTTTGAAGGAACACTCGGAGCGAAATGACCATTCATTGGCAAATAAATCGGGAATGATACCCATAATAGTCCAAAAATCTATTCCCAAAATTAATTCATGTGGGATGGCAGGTACTACCAATAGTTTAATTATCTTAATTCGGTCGCAAAGTTGAATGGGGAGGGAGAGATGTCCGATACTTTCACAAGTTTGACCATTGGCTACACTACAAATTTGTTTTCGCGAGATATCGAGTTTACAGAAATCCTGTAAAATATTCCATCCGGCTTTTCCTAAAATTGTTGTGGTGCACCCACTGTCCAACAGCCCTAAAAAGTTTTTGCCAAATATTGAGACATTTAAATAAGGTCGTTGGTCATGCTTAGCGTGCGCGAACACGTAATCTAAGATGACCTTATTGTCAGCGACCGTTTTAGTCGGAGGGTCGGGCAGACGGTCTACTGTCGACCCATATTTCCGTTTTTTAAACAACTCGGACAACGATTAGCTGTTACCCCGTCATGCCCGCATTTGAAACAGAATACTCGACGCGGTTTATCACACTGTTTAAAGCGATGGCCCATACTTCGACAATTCCAGCATGTTGGTTGACTAGAACTGAGCGCACTAATGACTGGTTGTGTTACCCCAACAGAGTCGGGTTGACTTTGTATTAAATCTTCCGATGAACTACCGGAAATAGGATATACGGGTACCGGATACGATGCGTTTGAATTTGGTCTATGGTAAGCAAGACCAGGTTCCAACAACTGCCGGTAGTTTGTTGGTGGAGGACAGAATTGCTTTACTCGAGACTCGGTTTCTTCGATCGTTCGACATAAACGTACTAACTCTCGAATCGTGGACACATTCTGCAAAGATAAACTAGTCTGAAGGTATGGAAGAAGGTTTCTTTTAATAATTTTAACGCGAGCGTCCTCTAAAGGTTTTTGAGCAAGTCGATTGAATAATTGCTCCATAGAGGCGACGAATACAACCACGCGTTCACCCGAACCCTGTGTACGTCGACGTAATTCTTCCCAAATACCGTTTTCATAATCATACGGTTGGAAGGCATCGCGTAACTGGGAAACTAGGTCGTCCCATGAAATAAATTGGTTGGTCCGGTACCACAACAGCGCATTTTTAGTAAATAATTCTGCAGCGGACCGCAAGAGTTGAGCTTTTGAAATACCTCGGGAAATTCTCAATTCCTCGATACGTTGGAGGAAGTTGTTGACACTGGAGTCGCCGTCGTATTTGACATTCCATTTACTCGGATCCACGTATTTCAACTTATAGTCTGCGTCTCTAACATTGGGCAGGAAATTTGATTCTGTTACTGGTGGAAAATGCAAACGATCTAAGCGATCAGCTAACGGAGTTGAATTTGCATATGATATACCATCGACTAGCTTTGACGAGTTCGGAGAATTAGCAAGACGCGACCAATTATCTTGAGCGAAATATTGTTCATTAAAGTTGTCATTAACTCTTATCCGGGATTCGGGATACCGACTACACGAAGGTTGTAAGTCAAGAGGAGTTAATTCCAATTGAGAGGGCATTGTAAGTAAACGATTTGTGATTTGCGGACCAGGTGCCGTTCTGGCAAAATTCGAAGGAGTTGCATGCGGTAAACTTTGTATACTATTTGCCGGTGAATTTAAATATTTAACCTTTGACGAACTCCCGAACGTTGGTTCTATCTCCCTCGGAGTACTTTGCACCGACTCATTAAAACTCAAGCGTGATTCTGAATCTACAAAAACTAGTTCTGGAATTAAGACCCCAACACTCGGTTCATTTCGGTTCAATACTTCATTATGCACGGAAGAATGCGGACCTTGAGCGAAATTATTGACAGGTCTACTGGTTTGTAATACCTCAGAAATTACCGGATTGGGTGTATCCAAAATAGAATGCTCCTGACTATATCCAGCAGCAGCGTCAGCATTATTAACATGTCCTAACGAAACACCATCGTATGCTAAGTTCAAATCTCCTATTAGGCTTCGACCTCTACGGATAAGTTCATTTTGTTCAACTTTTTGGTCTTCATTTTCAGGTTTTATACGTCCTAACCGAAGGGTGACGTGCAGAAGTCGCGTGTAAATCCGTTCAAATTCGTTTTTCCGATTGTCAAAGTTAAACGATTTAATCTCCGATTCCAAATGAAGAAGTTTAGCATGACATATTGCCAATTCTGATCTGGCATCTAACGATATTACTACTGGAACTGACGAAGAGTCTTCATGTTCCATACGAAAAATATTTCTTAATATAGCACGATTCTCTGCTACAGTTGCACCAACGGTGAATCCACGTATTTGAATTTCGTACCTAAGTTCCGAATCTATAAGCCTATTGACTTCCATAGTTGAATAAAAATTAACTGCAAAGTCGCTAAAGTTCAACTAAAACCCGACAGCAAGCCCAATCTGAGCTTACAAAAAAAAGAAAACGGAAAAAAAGAAAAAAAAATAGAACCGCAGCTATCAAAAATAATGATCCGAATCAATAAAAGCAACCACCCCACGACAATACTTATAGGTACACCCCGTATACCAACAGCAGCAATAATTTGGGTTATCACTATTAATTACTTCTGCAAGTATACTTGAGCGTAAATCAAAAATAAAGAGAAAAAAATATATGCTAACAGTAGTACTAATATTATATTACAAAATAATTATTATACAACACCTTGTATATTAATAACGAAAGTCTTAAAAGTTTACTAGTAAAACGAAAATAAAGTGCTAACAAATTATTGATGCACCCTGTACGTAATAAAGCAATAAGTTCCTTTCTAATAGCTATTACTATAATTTATTAAACTATCATTACCACTAACTGCACTATCAAAAAAAAATAAAGTAGCCTACTATAACAAAAATATTCGAAACACCTAAAAATCTGAATTTATTTAATGCCAAATATAATATATATATATATTTTTTCTGAACTAACGCTATCTCCAAAAAAACACCTTGTATAGTCTAACAAAATTACCACTCCTAGATGTATTTAAACCTACTATAATTTATAATAACCTATACTGGAAATGTAATAAATGCAAAATATATTGTCGCTAAAGTTATTTGATTCACCCTATATAAGAAGTACAAAAGTGCAACAACAAATAAAAAAAACGTTGGGCGCCAGTTGTCACACCTCAGTTTGGGGTTTAGTTCGTGGGTTCAGGGGGTGACAAATTTACTAATTAAACAGAAAGAAAAAAAAACTGAATTTATAGTTAATTTAATTTATTATGGGTCCCCGGCTACAAAGTGAACACGACTGTGTACCTGAAAGTGAAGTGAACTCTGACGGACGGACTACAGTATGTGGTGTTCTGTTAACCAGACCAGAGAACACCAAAGAATAAACTGTGTTCTCTGACAGAACGAGCTGATCCTTGGTTCTCCGAATCTGTAGTTCCCTGGTTCACTGGTTCAATGACAAGTAAACAAATCCTCTACTGGTGGTTATTAGATAAATATTTGGTTATGAGGAATTTCGGTGGATTAATTGCAACAAAAAGAAGTACAAGTGATTATCTTCGTTTACCTAGGTATACCTTGGCTTACAGGTAATTAAATTAGCGATTTAAGCCATGCAAAACAGGTGAACTAAAATTAAATAGTTTTTCAGATACAGTGCAGCAAGTAATTTATGATAACACTAAAGTATATATGGCCTAAAGCAAAGAAGCCATGCAAAGCAAGCAAGCTAAAGTTAAATAATTTACAAAAAAAGACAAAAAAGAAAGCAAACAGGTGGTAATAGGTACAAAAATCTACGTTGCCTGGTAGTCTACTCGGAAGAGTGACTATACAAGAACTCCTACGATGTCCTGCCCCCAGGGTGAAAGCAGCCAACAGGAAATATCTGAACTGTCTGGTTAGGTACTTCGATGTATAACCCAAGAATCGGAGGAGCTGGGTAAACATGTACGTGCTTTGGTTACATATACCAGGTTTCCCACTGCAGGTCTTATGTGCTACCTCGGGATGAAAACTAGGGTTGCTATGTACGTTACGAAGAACTTCTACTAAATATGTAAAAGTTGTTATGTCGAAGGTTTTTGGCCTAGAAGGAGAAATACATAAAAGTACAGCACTTGCAAGAGTAGTTTAAATTTTGATTAAATGATTTAAATATATTTTACAGAAATATGAGATTACCAAGTGATGGTGTGTGGCCAAAGAGACGATCTCCTCGTGAAAGTTGACGAAACGATATCTACACACTATAACCTTGTAAAATCCAATAATTATTGAATGCAATTCTTGATTGACACTATTTAAAAGTTTAAATGTTGATATCGCTAGCATAAATCAGCAAAATAGCTTTTCCACACGGCTTCAAACTGCCAAAACAAAATGGTGCTTTTTCAACTGGAAGTCACAAAAAAAAACTCTCAAATTCCTTAAAAATCCGCGATTTTTAAATAAGTAGAGGGGAGATTTTAATATTTGCTTAATGTTTAGGGATTTTAAGAATGCAAATTATTAAATTGTCTATCTCTCTTTGGCACACATAAGGGTAGAAAGATATAACCACAGACAAATGTCTGGGCAGAAAACAGGTGTTTGTTGACATAATTGTTCTTGAGGGTTATGTTTACATATGAAGCTTGTTGTAAGAATGAATAAATTGCAAGTGAATCAAGTGCTGTTACTTTACGATGCATTTCTCCTCTGTAGAGCATAAACGGGATTACTTCCTAAGAATAAAAAGGTAAGTTTCTAGATAATTACTTACCATTAAATTTATATTTCCTTTTTGTTTTCAGGCTGGGGGAGCATCGATTAGACCAGGCATCGTCGACCAGGGTTAGCAGCAATAAGATGTCTATTAATATTGTGCAACTAGATAAATAAAATAATTCTACCTCACTGTTGTTTTATTATTAATATATATATTTTAAAATGTTTAGAGCATAAGGAACCATAATAAATTCGCACATAAAATAAGCATGTAACAAGAGAAGTAAAACAACGTTATTTAACACAGAAATTGTTAACGTTGGAGTGTCTAAAGAATTTCCTGGTAATTCTTAATTTAAACCTCTTTGTTTTTTAAGGAATTGAAGTTTTATAAATAACGAATCTATAAAAAAAAGGGTTAGTTGTCGCTCAAATTGCAAAAATATTGCATGTAATATGCCTTGTAAATAAAAAAGTACATTAAATGCCCAGTTTCTGAAAAAATACGAATAATATATAAAAAAAATCATATCTAAGTATAAAACATATGCAGTTTTTATTTGGTATTTTTATTAGAGTACAAGTACAATACAGAAAAAGTTGAAAACCCTGTTAGCTGTTTTGAATGGTTTTCATTTAAAAAGTTGCGTGATATTAGTTGTGCCCTTTTGTAACTAATCAAACATTTTGAATCGCCATATCGTAAAATAACTTGTTACTGATAGATGCACTTGCTATACTCTCAGGATTACCGGCGTTATTATCATCCAAGTAATTTTCGTATCATCACATTTGATTCGTGTCACATTTCTACTTTTTTCCATCTGCAAATTTGCTTACATTTTCATCTTGTTTTCGCCTTTTCATGTACCTTTTCATGCGTTCATTATTTTTACAGTATTGGTATCGTATTTTCGTGTACGGGTAAATATAATGCTGAAACATCTGTTTTTTGAGAATTTTCCATTGTCCTAAAAATAAGAATGAAACCTTATCAAATAATGAAAAATATGCACTGAAAATAGATAATGTATGCTTTTACTTACCTATACTAGTAATAGTATCTTCCGTGAAATGTTTTCAGTAGATCTTTGTGTACTGGGTTGGTTTCTTTCTGGACTCAATTGCTATTAACCATTTCTTTCAGCATTATTAGGGAACTTGCGAAACAGGAAGTCTTTATTTTTATTAGCAACAGATAAACACTGCGGTACACAACAGTTATATGGCATGTTTTTTTACGCAAATTGAAACACAATAAAAATTAAATAACAAATATTTGTGAGGTTAGATTTAATACCTAACATTGATCGCAGCGCCGCCTATATGTAAATGATCTATTCGGTTATTAAGTTTCGTGAGATTATGGTGTGCACTTCGGAGCGGAAGAGTTTTTGTGTTTTATGTAATTTTAGTAACTATCGAATACCAAACATAATTGCTGCATCACTGAGATTCTACTCTAAACGCTTAAACGATGGTCTTGAAAATACTATGTTTTTGTTCGTTAGTTAATAATTCCTCACTGCATTGTTGCTACATCATCCATCAATAAATGCATACATGTATTCAAGAATGGTTATGATCGTCTCCATGCTCCATGTTAGTGTAACTGCTAGTCTCGAGTTCTTTTTTATTATTTAATTGTTTAGTGTATTTTCAACCAGTTTATTTCGTGTATTTTAATTATTTATGGAATTTATCTTTATACAAGTATGTATATATCGCAGACGCGGAACAAATCTTTATCGCTGAATCGTGATAGAAGTCGCTAGCTTTCAATAGTTTCTACCGCGATGTAGAACGCTTCGCGTCTGTGAATTCTCAGTTCGGCATAGGGTAGCGAATGACCGCTAGATGTAGCTTGTCTACACCGCGTACTAAGTATGCTATTAAGCTATATTTGGTATTTACCTATTGGGCATAGGTTGGTAATAAACTTTGTATTGGTCATTGGCATAACGCATTTTTATTGTAAAATAAACCGCTACGTACTTATTAGCCCTGTTCGCACAATAGTTGGATACAAGGTTAAGTACAAAATTATATATATATATATATATATATATATATAAAGCTGTTTACAGGCCTTCTCCTTCATTCCATTCTGTCCTTCTCCTTTCTTTTCCAATCCGTTACATTTTTCTCCCTTAGATTTATTGCCACTGCCTCTCTCCATCGCTTCCTCGGTCTACCTTTTTTTTTGTAGTTGGGTTTACTCCCTACTATTTTCTTAACTATCCATTCATCTTCTATACGTTCTAGGTGCCCTAGCCACTGCACTCTTCTGGCTTTTACAAATTCGTCTATTGTTGGTGCCTGGTACATTGCATATATTTCCTCATTGTTTCTCCTTACATAGCCTTCCTCCGTCTTGTTACCCCTTAGAATTGTCCTTACGATTTTCCTTTCCCACCTTAAAAGGTTTTCTCTTGACATCTTATTGAGAACCCAGGTTTCACTACCATACAGCGCTGTCGGTCTCAAAATTGTTTTATACATTCTAAATTTTACTCCTCTGGACAAATATTTTGATTTCAATAAGTGGTTGACTGCTGCCGAACTTAGGTTTGCTTTTATTATTCTCCTATTTATTTCTTGTTCCTCATCACAGTTAGTTGTTATTAGCGCCCCCAAATTCACATATTCTTGAACTTCCTCAAACTCCATCTCTCCATGCTCTGTTCTCAATTTAAAATTGGTATCCTTTTTTTGTTCTCCTATTTTAAAAAGCTTACTTTTCTCTTGATTTATCTGCAATCCCACTTTACGTGCTTCGTCCATAAGTTTTCTCGTTACTTTTTCTAATTCCCTACTATGTTCTTCTCTGTTCAACTATCTCTTATGACCTTTTCTAGTACTAAATTAAAAAGAAGCGTTGAGAGTGGGTCTCCTTGTCTCAGTCCTGTATCAATAGCCTTTTATTCGTACTTTGGATTTGGTATTTTCTAAGGTCATTTTCGATAGCCTAATCAGTTTGGTTGGTATCCCAAATTGTTTCAAAATTTTACTTAGTTTATTCCTTTTGATCGAATCATATGCTTTCTTGAAGTCCACAAATAGAACCATTGCTTTGATCCCATACTCATAGCATGTAGTCAGAATTTCCTTCACCATGAAGATTTGGTCCGTTGTTGACCTTCCTTTTCTAAAACCTGCTCGATACTCCCCTATTTGTAGTTCTGCTATAGGTTCTATTCTCTATTTTATTAACGTTGCCATAATTTTATACCCTACATCTAACAATGATATACCCCTATAGTTTCTGCAGTCTGTTGCATCTCCCTTTTTTAAGATTGGTATAATCAAAGCATCTCTCCAATCTTCAGGCATACATTCTCTTCTCCAGATCATTCGTATCATTTCGTATATCCTTTGTCTTAAATCCTCTCCTGCGTACTTAATGTTCTCTGCTGTTATTCCGTTTTTTCCTGGACTTTTGTTATTCTTTAAAGCCTCTATAATTGTATCTATTTTCTTTTTTGTAGGTTCTTCTACATCCACTTCCTCTAGTCTTCCCGGTATCATCTCCTCGTGCTCCTCTCTTTCCCTTACACTCTCTTCATTCAACATATCTGCAAAGTATTGCCTCCATCTTTCTCTCACTTCTGTTTCCTCTGCAATTAGATTTCCACTTTCATCCCTCACATATTCATTCTTTATCTTTTTCCCCTTTTTTTATCTCTCTGTAGAAGTTACGTATTTCCTCCCTCTTATAATGTTGCTCTATTTCATCTATTTTCTTAACCTGTTCTGTTCTCTTCTTTTGTCTAAACACAAAATTTATACTTTATTTATTATCTAAAATACAGGTAACTTACAAGTTAAAGAGTGGGTAGCAATAATAGCATGGTCAATTATTGTTACTGCATTACAAACAACTAACCTTCATTGTACAGTTCTCTTGTCCTTAATATATCAGAAATACATTTAGTTAATTGTCTTAATAACTGCAGCAACACAATGCAGTTACTCCAGCAAGAAATTTCAGTCATTATTAGTAGTCACAGTTGCATGACCTGTGCACTTGACTAGCGACTGATTTTCAGGAAACTTGAATTAGCTGCTACAATTGAATTGTTTATCTATCTATTTTAAAGTTAAGTAAGTTTTTTTGCTGGAGGAAGTGTATTTTTACCTACTACTAATAATTTTTCAGCAGTGTAGTTTTATTTAATCTATAATGGTTTTTCGCATTGTTATACCCTAACCTAAGTAGCTACATAATGCAAGTAACATAATAATTGTGTTCATCTCTAGACTTACCTAGAACACTTTGACTTATCTTTGTTGCTCTCAGACTAAGCTCGGTGAGGGACGAACTCCTTATCAGTGCACCTGGGCCCACCCATAGATCGATTTCAGTTCGATATTACAGCTGATACGGTTGAAACCGCCCCGATGATAACGGTAGCAGCCTCTGCAGTTGGTTGTATTGGCGGCGAAGCTTTTGCGCGATGCTACTGAAGATCACAACAGTGAAAAACGGCGAAACATTTGATTTGGTAAATGAGAAATGTGTTTCCTTCATTATTAGCTCTGGAGATTAATATACTAACTTTGTTATTAATTTAAAAGAAATTTCTAGCAAATTTGCAATTACATTTAGTTTTTTTATGTAATAGGTGAATCATCATTCTATTCATATAACAATAGTGTAAATACAATGTATGGCTCATGTACGTTAAAGTAATACAAATATAATTTATTCTATTAAAAAATAAGTAATCAAGCTATATTTTGACAGAATTTCACCGCTTTAAACTTACAAATTTGCAAAATAATTTTCTCGTACGATAATTTTGCCACTTTTAAAAATATCTCAATGCCAAATATTGTTTTGCTTAAAGCTTGCGTATATTGGAACTCAGTGTTCGTTTAGATATACAGTGTGTTTATTAATAATCGGCCATACTTTAAAGCTAGCTTCCTTGGACGAAAAAAATAATTTGAATCAACAAATAAGTCTTTTTTTATTTAATTTTTATGCTAATTTACTTTTTGGGCAAACATATCCAAATTTCTTACTAGGTTATTTTTTTGTTTGACTCACACAAATATCTAATTGATTTTGTTAAATGTTATTGTCGTTTCTGATTCGTTTTAGTTCAGTTTTAGATGTGTGCACTGTAATTGTGTAATGTGAAATGGCTATGTCCAGAGCCTCAAATACCATCGGAAATGGCGTCATTGCCGAAACATAGAATAACGTGAAGAATATGCTAACGATATTAATTATTATCTTATAAGTAAGCGCACTTTTCCAACGTAGGCAAAAATGGATATTCCGATTTTTAAATCCACAACGTTTTAGTTATTACAACGGTCATTGCATGGGATATGCGCGTAAAATGGAAATAAAAAATTAATTAATTTGAAAGTTAGTTAAAAAATTAAATGAATAGTACAAGTACATAAAATAAACATTAATACAACCACTATAGGTACAGCCTGTGCGTGGTGAGAGTAGAAAATGTATTAACATTAAATCTAAAATGCAATAAATAAATAACAAACAACTAATGTACAAACTACACGCTAAAACACAGTTACATAATAAGTTAAACAGTTAAAAACTATTAATATTGACAGCAAACAAGAATATAAAATAAAAACGTAGATTTGTCAAGTAAATGCTAAGTAATTAACTAATTTTAGCTCTACAGCATCATGAATCACGTTTCTAGAGATAAAAGATAAAATTTTTAAGTTTAATCCTTTTAGAGACATATTTAATAGGTTTATCCCATTTTAAATGATTATCCAACATAATACCGAGATACTTGAATTCTCTGAATTAACAGTAATATCATGTTAGATAGTTAAAAACTGAAGATTAGTTAAGGAACGAACATCAACATAATTATGCAAAAATCGTGTTTTATCGTAATTTACTGTAAGCAACATTGAGCTAAACCACTGAAATATTATAGCTAGATCTTTTCAACCTTTCTTTTAATAGTTTCCCAGTCATCGTCACTGTAAAAAATGCAAGTATCGTCAGTATATGCTATGATATCTTCCGAGTTCTCTAAACAAAATATGTCATTTAGATATAAATTAAACAGTATAGGCCCCAGAACGGAGCTCTGGGGCACTCCATACTTAATCAGTTGTAATTCACTTCGATAATCATTTATTTTTACAAACTAATAACGATGCCTAAGGTAATTCTTGAAAAGATTCGGTGACACCCCTCTAACACCTGCTTTTTACAATTCAGCAACAAATCACGGCTTAAAGTGTCAAACGCTTTTGATAAATCTATAAAAATGTTTAAATGCATATTTTTAAAGTGCGTTCTTTATCAGGCGTCTTATATACGGCTGGTTCGAATAGTTTGTGGGGATGAAATTTTGAAACAAATCAGTTTCTCTGTTTGGCACTGCTTCATTGTATTCAGCAGTAATGTCCGTTAAAAATACGACCCTGTTTAAAGTTAGCTTTGCAAATTGGATCGGAGTCGAGAGCCGCCCAATGCATTGTAAGAACTTCTTGATGACACAGGGATTTTAAAGAATATATAAAAACCAATTGCATTAGCATTAGATTCACTCTAAGAACTTACACAATACATTCGGAGACAATGGTTACTTAGAAGATTGCCATAGTTACGGCTGCAGCTTTGTACCGAGTTAACATTCTTGGCTGTGCCTAATAAGTCATCAGCGTCAGAGATGTCAGCAGTGTGTAATTAATCATCTCTCGAAACTCCCCGTCTCTCACACATCAATGGACGGAGTAAATCCTCTTGGGTATTACCTACGGCCTATTTGGAATTCATTTCGACTATTCATAAGCGATATTAGCTCGGCGAGAGTCGGATTCCGGCGGATGACATGTATTTGATTACGGAGCGAACGCAGTAATCACGAAAATCACTCTCAAATGCACAATTGTCGGCCGATTGTACGCGATTATGTTCCTACATTCACGCTAACGATCATATGTGGAGAGATTTACCTTATACAGCACCACACACAACAAGGATAATTGATGATGATGAAATTGTGCACGCCCAGTTCCTTTCGACAACACGGTTTTAGTTGTTGGTCATGCTGAAACATGTTTATAAATTACTTCTTTTGTCAGCATCAACAATACGTATTTAAAATGAGAACTTACAACATCATTTATCTAACGCCAATATTTTTATTTTCATAGCAGCATGCATTAAGCGAAATATTCGAATATACACTAGCTTTTGTTTGCTCGTGTCAGTTCGAAGGTGTGAAAAATGGTATATTGAATAATGCAAAAACTTTCTATACAAATATCATATAGAAAATAGTTACAGGTTAAGAAAGTTACAACTACTAAATATTTGCTTTCATTAAAAAAACAATTTTTGGTGGTGTTAGGGACAAGGACAGAGTGATAAACAATATTTGTAAATTTGCTCCGTTGCACGGAAAGAAAGCTACTCGTATACTAATTAATTATTAACACACTTATTTCAACGCTAACTTAGTTTCACCATACCTCCAATATAGTTATACTTTATTGAAAGAATAACTTATTTTTGTATAATAAGCATATATACTTGAAATCAAGAAAACTGCTATACTTAATATGAGATAAAGTTATGTTTGTTTTAAGAATTGTTCTTTTATTTAGATAATATGAATTACTTGCGTCACCAATTGTTATTCTCAAAATAAAGTTATGTTTTCTTTATTCAAAGTTTTTAGTGGCTTGAAAGAATTCCACCTGCACACACAACTTTAATACAATTTGTAGTAAATATTTCAATTGTGTCTATAGCTTTAGTGATGATCAGCAGTGTTGTATTAATATTATCTATAATATTATTATTTTGCACTATAGCCGCATTTGAATTGTTTATACGACTGCCTTGCAAAAGGGGGTTTTGCACACGGATAACACGCCCTGAAAACGGTATTTTGCACACGCCGTGTGCTAAACATTTTGCACACGGTTATGTCATCTTTACACACGCCTCTCCAGATTGTGATTTTTGTTTGATGTTGTTGTTATTCTTCAAGTAAATATTAAATTTTATATTATTTTAAGAAATAAAAATTAAAAGTTTAAGTATGCGGATGTCAAGAATATGTAAATACTTATATCAAATATGCTTTATTACCGAATTAATACGTTTACACTTAATGAAGTTTAAAATTTTAAGTATATTATTATACTTAACACATTAGATTTTCTACCGTGTAGTATAATAAATCGTCTACCTTGAGTGGACAACGCAACAGGAAAAAAATATAGTCAGATTAGCTACTTACAGTATCTGACAGTTCATACTTCCCAATCCTTTTGAGTATAGTGAACAAAAAATAATCTATTTGTAGTGGGAGCATCTCAAATTACTACTTGATAAAATCAAATCTGTGTATAGTGCCACATGCATTCCAAAGTCATATCTATCCAATTTTGTTTGATTTATGTTTATGTGGCGGAGATAGACATATCCACAGTCTGATGATTTTGGAAAGGTTAATTTCTCCGTTTCATTGACTAAACATACCAGTTTAATAAACTTCTTTTTTGCTAGACTATCTGTACAGGGTGTCACAATTTCGTTGTACTTACAGGATATCTCGGAAATTACAAGAGATAGAAGGATAAAATGAATATAAGTATGTATAAAATTTACGAAATAAAAATCAAATGGAAAATTATATATTATTTGGACCCTGACAGTATACTTCTTGTTGATGCCATTCAGAAAGGATTATTTCACGTCTTTTTCCGTTTATTATGAGGTTAATAAAATTTAAATTCTAAAGTCGTAAAAACTATCAAAATTTATGAAATATTGAAGCAATAACAGAGTTCTTCTATTGTAAAGTCAAATTTGTGCAATAAACATATGTTAAACATTAATTAAATTACTTTCTATAAGCCAACATTGTAATAAATTTCACACTACTAGGCCGTAAAATATTTATATATCTTTATTGTTACAACGAAATTAATAAAGATTTATGTGAATTTTATGTAAAAATAATTGGTTTCGATACCGTACCAAACGAAAACTCCCGTAATCATAAATTCAGATGGGCCGTTGGCCGTTAATACAGAGTGAGTTACGAGAAATTTTTTTCATACTTCTAGCCTAACAGAAAAATTCATTAGATCATCAAATGACCATTAAAAAGTGTCTGCTACTTCTTCTTTTTCTATTTTTTTAATAATACAGTAAACCTATACAGGGTGGACCATTGATAATGGGCCATAGAGCAAAGGCGACATCTTTGGGGCAAAGTTTAATAATAATAGTAATAATAACTTTATTACGGCGGGGCTCAGCCATAGGTTGCTTTGGATCAACCGGAAGGAAAGACACAAGTGTACATATTGAACTATTAAGAACTATCGACGTATAGCCATTTTGTCAAATTTTGCTAAGGTTTGGTAAATGACATTATATGCATATATCTATAACAATGTTAGCACCTGCATTTCTTCTAATCAACATGGGTTCGTTACACGGCGTTCTACTGTGACTAATCTAGTTCAATTTACTCAGTTTGTTTCAGACCATATTGATAGAAAAGGCCAAGTAGATGTAATATATATACAGATTTTGAGAAGGCTTTTGACAAGGTAAATCACTCTATATTAATACAGAAATTGAAATCATTTGGTTTTGATGATTCTTTGCTACTACTCACAAAATCTTATCTTGACCGTCGTGAGTTGTATGTGTCATATAATGGATACCGTTCTCATATTTTTTTAGCTCCTTCTGGGGTACCTCAAGGGTCTAACTTGGGACCACTTCTGTTTATTCTTTATATAAATGATTTATCGTCATCTTTGCAGTGTAATCACCTTTTTTTTGCAGATGATTTAAAGCTTTATCGTAACATTAACTGTTATGATGATTGTCGAGCATTGCAAGAACTTTTGAATGCAATACAGGTGTGGTGTATAGAAAACATGGTTTCCGTAAATATTGATAAATGTAAAGTTTGCTCTTTCAGTTTAAAGAAAAATATAATTTTATTTGATTACAATCTTGATTCAAAGCCATTGACACGCAGCAGTAATATTAAAGACTTAGGGGTAATATTTGATGATAAACTCTCATTTTCTGAACATATTAATACAATCTCAAGCACCGCCTTTAAAACTTTGGGCTTTATTGTCCGTAATTCCACATCGTTCAACAATATTAGTGCTTTGAAATGTTTATACTATTCTTTAGTCCGTTCTAGATTAGAATATGCTAGCCTTGTTTGGTACCCATGCTATCAAGTTAATATTCATCATCTTGAAGGTGTTCAACGTCGCTTTTTAAAATTCATGGCATATCGCGTTGATAATATTTATCCTGCTAGAGGATTTGATCATGGACTCCTGTTGCAGAGATTCGATATTAAATCGTTGCAGTTGAGGAGAGTTATCACAAGTCTATCTTTCTTGTTTAAAATATTTCATAACCTCATTGATTCACCATAAATTTTAAAAATGTTCTACTTACGTGTACCTAGGCCTGAATCTCGTGATGATTGCATATTTTACTGTCGTAATGCTAGAACAAATGTCCTTACGAAATCCCCTGTATACACCATGTCAATTAATTTTGATCAAATTTCTCATTTATGTGACCTAAATTTTAATACACTCAAACAATTATTATCAGTTGGTTCTCAATTTTTTGGAAGCGTTTAACTGGCCTTATCTATATTATGATATAGCTTTCAGACTGATTTAGTTTAGTAAATGTTAAATATTATTAGTAATTAAAATTAAGTACAGTGTTACTTCATTACTATGTTATAACATGTTTTGTCCTGTAATTGGAATGTCTATTCTGTTGGGCAATAAATGCATTATTATTATTATTATTATTATTATTATTATTATTATTGTTATTATTATTATTATTATTATTATTATTATTATTATTATTATTATTATATTTTTAGTTTTTCCTAAAATTAATTGAATAAGAGTGTTGTTATTAAGAAAAACGAGTGGGCCATATCTCCCGTATTTTCGCATTAGATAGATCATCATAAACTTTTTCATAGTCTTTGTTCTTTTTTGTAGAGTTATGCCAACTGAATATAAGCGAAAACATGATAAATCTAGAGGATTGTGGACACAAAATACGCTTTTAAATGCTGTTGAGACAGTTCAAAGTGGCAGAATGAGTGTGAATGCTGCGTCTAGAAACTTTGGTGTCACAGCTTCTACTTTAAGAAGAAAAATAAAAAAATGACGTATCTGAAAAAACATTGGGACCGCCTGCGTTGCTAGGAAAATAAAAGGAAGGAAAAGGAAATAAGAAAAATTTATTTGGAAAAATTCAAAGCAGAAAGAGTAGAAAAACATGGTAAAACTTCATGCAGACCCAAACCTAAAAAAGTTGTGAGTGACTCATCTTCGGTTGAAAAATGTTCCCGGTTTTATTTCCCAGGAAACAGATGACAACCCTGACAGTGCTGTATGCGCGGGATGTAACGAAGAAAACTTCTCTACATCGAAACAAGACAATTGGGTTAAATGCTTAAACTGCGAAAAGTGGTTTCATGAAGAATGTTCTTATATGCTAACCTCTGTGGTTAAGTAGAGTTTTAGCTCTGAGAAAGAATAATTGAATACTATATTTTGTAAAAATATTCATTTTCCACCTGAGTCAAAACATCTTGAATGATGAGCCATCTCACCCGGATAATCCAGGATAGGCGCCTCTATGCATGAGTTGCATTCTCTTTTTTATTTTTTGTGAGACAAACATATTAATTTATTAGGCCTTGACTTTATGATTTAGTATTGTAATTACTTTGGCGAATATCTTTTTTTTTTTGTAGTATCTTTTATATTTAGGTTTAATATCATGACGGAATAAAATAGATAGAAAATAGTGCTGACAATGATTTGAAACATGAAATATGGAAACATGAAAAAAATATATTTATTTGAAAATCATTTTTTAAAATTAAGTTTTCATAAGATGCTCAAATGGAATAACCATTTGTTTCATTTAAACAAGTACTAGTTAAAAAATGACATTTTCTTACCAAATAAATCAAATTATTTTGGACAAAAATGTAACCATTGCATCAAATAAGTTTCCCATTAATAAATTATGTTTAAATTAATTGTTTGCTGATTTTATTTTTTGTGTAGATGTAATGAGTACCGTATGCAATTATTTTTCATTTTTTGTAGAGTATTTTTATCACTCAATTGTAAAGCGGACCAGTAAACTACATCGTAGTATGCAAGTTGTGATAAAATCAGAGAATCACAAAGTACACAGCTCGCAAAGCTCACCACTGAAGATGCTGACAGTGAAGAGCGGCAAAACGTTTGGATGCGACAGAGGCGGCTACAAGACGTCTCGGAAAATCACCATTATCCGAGGCATGGTGCCGACCGTACAAGTCGTAATACAATAATAGCAGCCGAAATCAATATATCAAAGAATCCCAGCTAATGCTAGGGATGCGCACTTTAATTTTAAATCTGGCAGCGACCAGTTACCGAGGTTACGGTATAACAACCCGGAAAAACACTACACCGTCAAAAATTTGATTTTTCACTCAAAATCAATACAAATGGTTGTCAAAACCAAATTGTGTTGAAAAAATAACACAATTCATTGAGTAATGTTCATTCAGTTAATTGTTAGCTAAATAAATCTCTTAAGAGTAACACTCAACAGTTTTTGAGTTAGCCTTTCTAAACTATGTGTTATTCCAAACACAAAATTGAGTTGTATTACTAATATATTTCGTTATTTTTTCACAATATGTATACAATTTCAACGAGTAATGAGTTACTTTACATAATTTTAGTGTTGTAACACTCAAAATAGTGATGATTATTCATTATACTGTTGGTTGGTTCTTATATAGTTTTTATGAACATTAAACAAACCTATTGTGTATATTTTTAATAATTTCCAGGTTTGATCTATTTTTTTGTATCGGATGAAGACGGCCATTGTTACTTACCTATTCTTATCACATCTTCACACAAATTCTCAATTTCCAGTTTACATAATACTTTTTTATGCAAATTGTAATTTAAAAATGAATTTACAATTGCGGCCATGGTCCATGATCCGGTTAGAACAATAATACACTCATGGTTATCGTCCACAGACAGTAGGACTTGTATCATACATAGCAAAACTACAACTGCTCATCGGTACCTGCTCATACACTGAAAAAAAGGCCAGTAACTTTACAAATATACTTTGTAAGGATATCCTTATAATTGTCTTAAAATAATTCTAAAAATAATGATAATATTACACTCACACTTGTAATTTTACAAGAAAACTGCCAATATACAACAAAAACCGTAAACTTTCTATATAATTATAATGTGTACATTTATAGAATATATTGTAATACATTTGCAATTAGCAATGTGAAATCCATTTTTACATTATATAATAACTAAACATACCAAATTTACTATATAATTGAGTATAAAAATATGCCTAATATATGTGTGAAGGTACTACTAATTTTAAAACGCACTACCACTAACCGTTGAGAGCGTTGAGTGGTGACGCCTTCATTATTTCTTGCTTCATTTCGATGAATGCAGCGTGTACCTAGGACCTAGGTACTTACATAATTAATTTAGTGAGTAGTGACTAGCAATATAATCACATCTAGAGTGACTAGTGAATGTTTTTAGTACTATAAATAGTTTTGTTACACATAATTATTGAAGCAAAGACAAATTGGTATCCTCGCATCTACAAAAATTGGATACCCCACTGTTGATTTGTTCATCTTACATAATATATAAAAATATATTATTATCTATTAGAATAATATTTTATACATATTAAAAGAACAGGGGAGGATTAGCATGATTTAAGTTCTGGGTGCCTACTTATCTATATAATTAATATTACTTTGTACTAGTTAGTACAAGACCATCATAGATCTCGTTTGATTATTATAAAATGTTAACTTTAGTTCTATGAATATATTTACATTGTTATATATGTTCTGTATAACGTTAAGTGTTCTGTTTTGTGCAAATAACCTAAATGTGCAGGTACCAAATTTTAATAAAAAAAATGCCGTGAAGCCATAATATTTTATTACTTCAGTACCTGTATGTACATGTTTTTCTAAGCTAAAAAAAAATAAGCAAAGGGCAGTTAATATATTGAAGATAAAATAAAACTGTAACTACTAATTAGCTAACTAAGCCGTAATCGGAGTACAAAATAGTTATTTATATAATCAGTTAGGAAAAGTACGGTTTTGTGCAACAAATGTTTTTCACACAATTTGTCCAAAAATTTTAATTATAAATTTAAAAAGGATTATCCTGCTGATTTTTCTGTCTTTTCGGAAAATAGAAGAAACCTACTATATCTAAGTGCCCAAATTGGACCAACCTGTACAATAAATAAAAAATAATCCATTGAAGTCATAATATATTATTACAATGTACAACTGCCTGTAAATTTACTCTTCAATTTTACAAGTAATTGTGCAAGTTACATTGTAAAAATACTTTTTGTATTGTAAAATCACAAAGTTATATTACAATTGCAAAACCTAAAATTACACCGCAAAATAAATTTACAACGTAATTTTACATTTTATTTGTAGTCACAATCGAGAAGAAAGTTACAGCAATAATGAGTGGTAAATAAATTGCCATCTATTTTTACTGTAATTATTTTTTACAGTGTACCCAACTTTGTTTTCTCCCTTCCATTTACTAAACAAAGTGTAAAATCTACAACGGTTATTTTTACATAATATGTTCTCACTCACACATATTTTGATTTTTCAAACCAAATATTGTTTAAATAAGCTAATTTATTTGTTAAAATGTTAAATTTACTCAAAACTCAACATAAAATTAGTTCATAAATGAGTTTCAACTTACTCAATGTTATTTTTTACTGTGTATGTATCAAGTAATAACTTAGTGTCGGTGCTTAGAAATTCTGTATGCATATACAAAACTTTAAATTTGATGAAATTGTACTAGTTTATTTATGTGACTAGAAAATCAGTATCTAAAAGAAGTCCTAAATTATGACATTCATTAAAAGGTTTTAAAATATGATTGTTAATATTTAATATAAAATTGTGAATCAAACCAACTCTGTATATGGAGAAGTATGTAAAATTCGTGGTGCCTCACCCTGTATAAACATTAGTAATGTCTCCGAGATGATGTAATGCCTCGGACGAAACAGTACGGTGAGGTGTGAAGCAAGCGAGGCACGGCAGGGGTCCGGCCCTGCGCTGGATCATCACGCCGGGAGCCGCCAACTTATTTGGGATTTTTAATATAGTTGAGAGTGTTAGGTTGCTGATGAATATTTCATGATACGCGCACCAGTATCAAGTGCGGCTCATTGCAGTCAAATGAGATGTCTGAGGAAGCAGGAACGCGACCCACTGGATTTACAATGGAACTTTTTTATTTTCGTTTTACTCGCCCGTTTATTTCCTTCATTTCGAGTGCTTACGCGTAAACGCCCATAAAATTTAACGTATATTTTTGTAAAAGGCCAAAAGCGGTGTAATGCGATATTGGTTTGGGGCCCGAGACTCCAAATCCCCCGAGATGAGGAACCCAATTGGTCTGCGAGATTGCTCGGATCGTCCAAATCACATCTAGAACCGCGGAATGCGAAACTCCTCGAGCCGATGCTAATATTACATTCACCTCGAGTATTTTTCACTGTTTACATTGCAGGGTTTGTTGAAATGTAGATTGCGGATGATGAAACCCATTTGCAATATATATCCAGCGTTCATTTTCGATCCTTTGAATATTTCACACTTCTTTTGACGAATATTGGATGTGGCTTCTTAAAGAAACGCCAGTCGGGCTGAATTTCAGGAGAAGCCTTGACGACGTATATCATAAATATGTAAAAGAGTTGTTCGCTGTGTCAGGGACTTTTTAATTAATTCATAATAATTATAAATTTTATGAAATGTTGTAGTTCCGAATATAATTAAATTTACAAACCAATTAAAATAATATATTTTTTTAAACACACTTTGCTAAATAATAAGCAGTAAATTATGATGTACGGTGTGTTCAAATTTAACCTGTATAGTCTTGTAAAGTTTAACTATCGTCGGCTAAATCGCAGTAGCTGTGCTTTATCTTGTCTGTTCCACTGCCAGTTTACAGCGACTCACCGCGTATGGCAGCACACTACAGCACAAATGACGTAGTCAAACATAGTTGTTAATTGTTTTCATCAGTAATTTGACATTTCATAGAAATTATAACAAATGTCAAATATCTGTTAAGGTGTATGTACGTTTCTGTATCATTTTTAAATTGATACAACCTAAAATAATTATTGTGTTTTATGGCGAATGTGCAGGAGTAGCAGTTCATTATTAATACATATGTAACCAGTTTTATGAGAAGTGTAAAATATTTAGACACAAAAGCTTGGTGTGAAGTATGGAATGGTATCAGTGCCGCATATTTTAATGTTTTAAAATAGTAGATAGAAATAAGTAAATTTTTTCAAATTAATTTAAATATTTAGGTTCTATTAAAAGATAAGCTATTATAATGTAGATATCAAATGTAAAATTCTGACATTTATGGCCTCATGTGTATGTTTCCAAATACTAACATTGGTGTCGCTATACTGCAGCATATATTATTATATAATTCTAGATTGGAATTCATCTGATTCGACAAAGTATTAAAAAGGCGACGCGATTTAATAGACGATGGTTTAACTGAGCTGTGTGATTTCAGTGTAAATTTTGCACCTCTATTTTATACACTGTAAAAAAAGTTGCTATGTAAGTGATTCTTCAGTATGTAATTCAGGATGTGCAAAATGTCCTTGTTAATAGTTTTTCACACTATAGTTTTTTATACGTTTTACACAAAATGTATTAAAATTACTAGTATTATAATAAGATTTTACTAAATTTGTGCAATATTTACCAATGATTAGTTAAAAGTACCCAATTTTGTGTAAAATTAACACACCTCTGTGTTATATATCTCTACTCCTGACTGGCCGAGCAAAATTGCGCAACTGCAGTATATATCAGCTGTTCCAACATACGTAACTACACCATGTTAGTCGTGTTGCGTTGTTCTGTTCAGTTAACTCTCATTCGGTGTTCAAATGGAGAACAATTAAATTTAAATCGAGGTTTGATCAAAGAAAATGATAAAGTCCTAACTACAATAAATATTACTGACAATTGTGATAAACTTGAAACTAATTACACCTCTTAAGTACAGGGTTAACTATGACTAAGTACAAAAATTTTAACCACGTGCTCAGAATGGCCTAAAAAACAATAAAAAAAATATTCCAGAATTTTAGCTTGATATTTAAAAAATAGGGCAAAACCCTCTACAGAAAGTCTGCGCCTATGATACGTATATCAACTAAGATGGCTTAGATTCATGGATAAAACTTATATCTGTCAATAGTATTTACTACACTGTAAAAAATAATTACAGTTAAAATAGATGGCAATCTATTTACCACTCATTATTGCTGTAATTCTCCTACCGATTGTGACTTTACAAATTACGTTGTAAATTTATTTTGTGGTGTAATTTTAGGTTTTGCAATTGTAATATTACTTTGTGATTTTACAATACAAAAAGTATTTTTTACAATGTAACTTCCACAATTACTTGTAAAATTACAAAGTAACTTTACAGGCAGTGGTATAGTTACATTGTAATAATACATTTTATATTATGACTACAATGTATTTTTTTTATTTATTGTACAGGATGGTCCAATTTGGGCACTTAGGTATAGAAGGCTTCTTCTATTTTCCGAAAGGACAGAAAAAAGTAGTAAAAAGTAGTAGTAGGTAGTAGTAATAAGATATTTAGGCTTAATTTTTGAGAAAAGTTGAGAGAATAGCGTGCATGATATTTGTAAATTTTGGTCGTTTTCTGTGGTAACTTTTCTACTTATTATATTAATATTTATACATTGTAAAGACATTTTTTCTCTATGTGTAGTATCTAGTGGCTTGAGGAATATTTTTTTATAACTTCTAGTTTTCCGCTGCTATAATGAACATATATATGTTTCAATGAAACATCATACGTATGTAATATGCCGTAAAAAATGCTATATAAAAACTAATCAAGATATCGAAATGAAATTTTTGTCATTCGATTTTTCTCAAAAATATTTCCGTGACATTTGGACTATCTCTTCGAAGAATAAAAGAAGCCGCCTAAAAGTGTCGAAACTGACCTAACCCATACACAGGACATCTTGTTTACAACATTCGAATTCACTGACAGTGCTTTGACATCCCTAGATACCTAAAAAAAATCTGAATAGCAATTCATTTATAACTAATAGATTGATATGCCTACATGAAAAAAATTGAAATATCGTAAGGAATTAACGATTGTTACTTACCTTAAGTAACATGTCAGGCTTTTCCGTGAGTTTCTCAATAGCATCACTGCATCAGAATGTTATTTCAAAAGAAAAATATACTCATATTAAGTAACCTAATTAACATGAATGCCAATTGCTTATAATGTTAACAAATACCCTTAATAGTAATACTGAATTTTTGATATGATATCCCCAGTGAAGTCAAACATTTTCGAACCAATAGATTCATTTTCTATATGCTTTTCAGATTTATATACAAAAAATTAAGTACTTTGGAATTTATGACTCATTTAGTTGAAAATAATACTTATTTCTATTATACACTCAACGGTTAGTGGTATAGTGCGCTTTAAAATTAGTAGTACCTTCGTACACACAGTATTTTCACAGTCAATTATATAGTAAATTTGGTATGTTCAGTAATTTTACAACATAAAAATGGATTTCACATTGTTAAATGTAAATGTATTACAATATATTCTATAAATGTACAAATTATATTATAACTACATAGGAAGTTTAAGGTTTTATTGTATAATAATAATAATAATAATAATAATATCTCTACCCCTCATTCTAATCACAGGGATTAGCCCAGAAGTCGGAGACTTGTGCGGGAGAGGGGACGGCATATTATTATTAAGCAGGCCGCATTTGCGTCCAGGAACGACTTACGTTGGTAGGCCCTAACCACTATTCAGTGCAGGAATGAGGGAAACCTGAAAAACCTCATTAATTAGGGGGGTAGTCAAATATCAACCGGTATCAATCTCTCACATTGACCCAAGCTAACATTATTCCACCCTACCATACCCGCAGAGAGGCTGCCAATCCTTTCCACGAATATAGCTTATATACGGTCTACCGGCAGCTGGGCGCGAACCAACTCCGATCTAGTCACCTCGATTCAAGTACTGACGCCTTAAACCGCGCGACCACTGACCGACTGGTCGTATATTGGCAGTGTCAGTGTAATAACATCATTATTTTTAGAATTATTTTAAGACAATTATAAGGATATTCTTATAAAGTAAATTTGTAAAGTTACTGGTCTTTTTTCAGTGTACTCTACTACAATGCGATCGTTTCTTTCAGCAGCTTTCAGCATTTCTAAATGCAGAAACGACAATAATTAACATTCTTATTAGTAATAATACCTGATAGATAGGTAGGTAGCAGTTAATCCAGTTCGCTCCACTATTTTGCATTCGTTTTTCATTATTTTGTTACAAACTGGCAAAACTACAATATTTTCATTTATTATAACCACTCACTACTGATATTACACACCTGCTGTAGGTATAACTAGATAAAATACCTATTTATTATAACAAAATTGAACGAAACTAGAAAACTTTTAATGTACCCGCGACAGTCTTGACCCATAGAAAACCAAACCGGCGAACTATATTGTGGGAAAGTATCTGCACCCAACACAAATTTCTTTATTTAATAACTATAAAACGTTTAAAAATTAAAAAGGCACACTAAACTACAACGTAAACACATGGTAAACACAGGAATTAAATAGGGCAATCCAACGAACTGTCAAATCACTTAAAAAATGGTGGCTGTAGGACAAACAACTTGACATATTATGACAAGCAGAAATTTGTGTTTTTGTGTAGAACTTTTAGTTATTGGTCTGTGTGTAGAATTGTTTTGCTCATTATATTTTATGCCTATTTCGGAATACCAAGTATAATTCAGACTATCATAATTGTTTTGTTTTGTTGTGTTATGAATTGTTGGAGTACAGGACAGCGAGATCAAGTTAGATTTTTTAGGATTCTTGCTGCATTGAATTATAGACAGAACTGATCTCAATGAACTCTCATATAAGACGGCAAAAGTGGCTTAGTGCAAATAAAACAGCAAGATCTAACTGAAGAAAAAATTAAATACGGTGTTAAATATATTATTTATAAATAGGTACCTAAGTTCTTTTTTCTTTCTAACAAGTAACATAATTACACCCCCGCCAGCCCTAGCAATTCAGGGTCCTAGAGAATACTATATATAATATTAATAAAAAAATATATTGATAACAATATTGGCAGTTATATATAATTAATTAGTAAACTATTAAAGAGGTACGTAATTTGATTTTAACAATTATTATTTATGCATAGATACATGGTAGAATTTATTTTCAGTTAAAGAAAAATTCTGCGGGGACTTGAAATTCTTAATAATGCCACTGTTGCCAATTCACATATTTGACAAAAATTGTAAATAATAAATAAAAGTCCATTTGATAGAAAAAATCTCAAATATATTTCATAAAAAATATTAAAAATAAGTTATATATACAATTCTAAAAAAAATGGGTACATAGATAAATAGTACAAAATGTTTAATAATCAAATCATTGCAATACTAATTTAAAGTTTGTTACAGCTCAATAAAAAACATTAGCAGCAGGGAAAATCTAAATTTAATGCACCAAGTTCATATTACACTTTCTAATATGAGATGCTGATCTGGCAGGAACTAGGGGGGGCCACTAATCGCAGGGCCCTGCCCAGTGCCCAATGGAAAATAGGGGCCTGCATAGGTAGGTATATATTACTTTTACATATAAATATTGCAGATATTTAAAACTTCATAAAACATTAGCACAACACTACATTTTCGTTTATATCTACCCATCTTGGTCTCTGACAACGTTGCAGTGGTAATTTGATAACCCAAATGCAATGTAGGAATCCAATCAAGATGTAAGTTATCTGTTAAAGCAGCCGGTTTACCTGAAATATATACTTTTAAATTGTTGTATATAACTTTTTATTAACTAACCCGATACAAAATGTTTTGAACAAACGACACTGTATTTAATTTTTTCTTGAGTTAGGTTTTGCCGTTATATTGCACAAAGCCACTTTTGCGGTTTATATGAGAGTTCATTGAAATCGGTGATTCCGTTAATTCTTAATTTTCTCTATCTCCTCTTAAAATATTTGTACTTAGTCATAGTTAACCCTGTATATTAAGAATTCACTCTGACGTGTTTGATTACTATCTCTGTATTTTGATTTTCTTGTAATTTTGGAGAAAGAAAATAATAGGTTCAGATTACTACTTGCTATAATTTCCGTAAACTCCTATTATGTAGTACCTAAATTAATGCTTGTTTAATGTTTGCTGTTTAATTTTCTTTATGTTTTACACGAACGTTATTTGTTTGTATCTGTCCTTTATTAGAATATGTACTAAGTACTACTACTATGTACGGGTTGTTCATTATATTTAGGCCACATTTTATTACCGTTATTGTTAGAGATACAAAATAAAATTTCGAATAAAAGTTGTAGGGCTCTAACTGAACGTCTTTAATAAGTTAATGGAGGCACAGTGGCGTACAGAAGCAATGAAATAATTTTTAATGGAACGTCCTGTGTATTGCTGAATTTTTGAATGATTCACTTTTATCTGATCTTTAACCGTTTTCGTGTTATTGTTACAAAAGATCGGTTACACCTCTTGGTCAAGTTCTGGATTGTATTTTTCTTTGAGATGAGGAAATGCCGATTTTCACCGGGAAAACACAAGGCTCAAGCACACCGTCTTGCTAAACGCATGAGAGAGTCAAGGCGTTCCCAATACCGAGTGAGATAAGAAAAAGTGACTTAAAGTAATGTAATGAATCATAGGCATAATGAGGCTAAATGACTTATTGAAAGTAATAACTTAAAAGAAAAAATTATTTAAGAGAAAAGTAATCTAATTAATATATTAAATACTAATATTATTTTGTTGAGTGCGAACGCAATTACCAAATCAATTGAAATTGAAGTTAATAATTGAAATAAATATTTCGTAATTTTCTTAAGAATTTATTAATTTTCACTAGTCGGGTATGATTCTTCATTTTGTTCACATACTTCGGTGTGAAATGCAGTTTCACATCATATAAAATAGTTAAAACTCGAACCTCAAGACATTGTCTTTATCCATCATATTACCGTTGTGAAATTAGTGAAATAAGTAAAAGTTATGTTTGTTAGGGTATTTAAGAATGAAATGATCAATGTAGAACAGACTTATAAAAAATCCATATTCAAAAGAAAAACTATAGAGCAATATATTTTTAAATTACCAGTATAATTTTTAATTATTTTTTTTAAATATTTCGAACTTAGGCAACCGTGACAGAACACACTAGAAATGTTATACCTAACCAAAAATATTGAAAATATCTTGACAAAAAATTGTAATGTAATGTAAACGCAAATACTTATTTTATGAAAAATAATAATAATAGAAAAATCGTTCTAGTAATTATAGATTAGATAAATTATCTTTTTTGTGTTTTTTAATCCTTTTGGAGAAGCCAAGTTGCAGAATTTAGTTTTATTTCATGTCTTCCTAAGTTTGAAATATTAAAAAATAAATTAAGCAGATAAATTAACACAAAGAAAATATTGTTTTGAATTTTATATTTTTATTTTAATTCTGTGTGTTCCATTCTACACGTTTGCTTTAACTACAAGTATTGCTAGATAACCAAATCAAAATAACTTTTCTTATTTTAGCAATTTGAAGACTTCATATAAAGCTAATACAAGGTATTAAAAAAAAAAGATTACAAACTTTGAAACATAATAGATAGAGAATGTGAAGGCATGCAAATGTAAGATAGAAACTCCTGTCCGAAAATGTATCGTTTTATATATACAGGGTGTCCGGAAATGATGCATCAATATTGCCTATAACAATTTTTCGAAAATTCAAAATTAGCTAAGTTACAGCCCGTCAAAAAAAAGTTTATGGATTTCTTCTTGTTATTTTCGAGGAAAAGGACTATAAATAAAGCATGCCTTGAAACCAAGAACGTGGATACAAAGGAACATTAGTGATAAGTGAATAAAATTTGGAAAAAATCAGTAGACTCCAAAAAGTTATTAGAAGAAATTTAAAAAATTGAGATCCTGTAATTCCACTAACTTTGAGTATTCGAAAAAATATTATAGGATTTTGTGGAATTATTTTTTCGTGTAGAATCACCCCCCAGAATATTGAGGCAACATTTTCAGATACTCTGTATATTTCCATAACTTATTATTTTATTCAATGTAATTAATTATACAGGGTATCCCAACGAAAATTTGACCCCCCCTATAATTGGAAAACCGAATAATATTTTAAAATTCGCCGAGACCCGTCGATTTTTGTTCTTGGGGGGAGCTTTTTTGACAGTCAAGCCAACTCGATATGTTCATCCCCCTAATGCCTAGCAACCCCAACTTAAAAATTTCAAATGCAACTACCCCACTTGTGGCACATCATTTTAAAGTCCTTTTCATTGTGAATACAGTGACGTACCGTTTTTAGAAATCGGTTGAGATTTGACAGAATTATTGGTTACAAACGAAAAGATGACAAACCAACTTACGCGTAGTAATTTCTACACAAATGCCTACCACTAATAAGTTCTAGTTCTAGTCATCTAGTACACATGACCGCATTACCTAATTGTTGTAAAGCTGACGCAAATAATAAATCAGATTTATTTGATGAATTGCTCAAAATGACCCCCATTAACCCCCAAACAATAATATAGTCTGTTTTCAAATTCTGTTCGAACATTATTAAAGACATCCGCAGTTATTAATCGGCATTCTTCTACAGTTCTCTGACGTAGCACTTGCAATGTTTCCGGCTTAGTGGCGTACACTCGTGATTTTAAATGACCCCACAGAAAAAAGTCCAACGGGGACAAATACGGAGATCTTGGTGGCCATTCGACGGGACCGCTTCTGCCAATCCAATGCCCCGAGAAATGGTCATCCAAAAATTGTCGCACAACAGCAGCATAGTGCGGAGGCGCACCATCTTGTTGGAAGGTTATTTCATTTTCTAGTAAATTGTCGTCACTTTCTAAAATGTCTGTTATCCTAGGATCAATTGTACTTTACAATAATTCTAGATAGGTGTTTCCATTGAGATTACCTTGGATGAAAAATGGTCTAACAAGATGGTCGCCCAAAATGCCTGCCCAAACATTCAATTTTTGAGGTGTCTGAGTATGAAATTCCCTGATTAAATGCGGATTAGTATCACTCCAATAACGACAATTGTGCCTATTCACTTCGCCATTCAACATAAATGTGCATTCGTCGGAGAAACATGTATTGTAGAGAAGATTTGGATTCAGTAGAAGTTGTTCACTAAAGTATTCGCAAAATTGGTTACGGCGATCAAAGTCATCTTCATGTAACTCTTGAACCAGCGTCATCTTAAATGGATGAAACTTGTGTTTTCTCAAAATTCGATGAACACTGGAACGGGATACGCCAGAAGCTTCAGGCACAGTTGTAATCGATTGCTTATTATCCATCTGTAGATGCCCCAAAACTGCCACTTCAACTGGCCCAATTACTTCACGTTTCTTGTTTAAAAGCGAACCTGTTGCAACAAATTTGTCAATCAGGTGTTTAACGTACTAGTGGTTTACATTTTTTTCAGAATGATTGGCATTAAAAATTCGTGCTGTAGCTTTAGCGCAATCGTGATTTCGATAATATATTGCAACAATTTCTACTCTTTCCGCGATAGAATAAACCATTTCGAACACACGTTAATACTTTCAATAACGGCTGAAACTAACGATTTTTTGGTCACAAGCAAAAAACACAGACTTTTTTTGTAGTACTGATTTTTTGTTATTTTGAAAAGGTCTGAATTCCTATAAACTTAAGTATCTTCTACTAATAACTATTTTAGTATATAGTTTTATTTGCTTCAGCTTTTTTATTTCATTTCTGACTTTTTTGTAAACTGATAGACACATCAATAACAATTAGGTAATGCGGTCATGTGTAGTAGATGAAAAACTTATTAGTGGTGGGCATTTGTGTAGAAATTACTACGCGTAACTTGGTTTGTCATCTTTTCGTTTGTAACCAATAATTCTGTCAAATCTCAACCGATTTCTAAAAACGGTACGTCACTGTATTCACAATGAAAAGGACTTTAAAATGATGTGCCACAAGTGGGGTAGTTGCATTTGAAATTTTTAAGTTGGGGTTGCTAGGCATTAGGGGGATGAACATATCGAGTTGGCTTGACTGTCAAAAAAGCTCCCCCCAAGAACAAAAATCGACGGGTCTCGGCGAATTTTAAAATATTATTCGGTTTTCCAATTATAGGGGGGTCAAATTTTCGTTGGGATACCCTGTATGTTTATCTTCATAAAGGTAAGAATACATATACTTACCATTTTATTTCTAATCAGTTTTAGCAACTGTTTAAATGTATAAATGTGTAAACAGTAAAAAGACTTAGATACGGATACCCAATATTGAGTGGCCAATGACTACTAGATGTAAATATTACATCTCGCTTATACTCATGCTCTTCGGTCGATTATTACAGAGAGCGAACAGTGGGGATCACAACAAGCTTGAATAAGGATTTCACAAACACATCTTCCTGCTGCGGTTTACATGTTACTGGAGATTTGAAAAGTTATTAACATAACAGCAACTAAGATGGTGATAAATATTCTCATTGATATTCAGCTGGAGGAAATATGACGTTCAATTCAATAATATCGTATAATATAACATTATTGCTGTGTTTCTATAGACACAATAGTCCCTAGAACAAGAATACAAATCAAATAAATGACCGTGCAGCACTGAGTGGAATTCCAAGCACGAACAACGATCAATAAGTTATTATTTATAGTATCGGAATTTACAGCAGGGCAAATAAACAAATGACTTGTGGATAACACCGGGGGGGCGGTGCTAAACAAACATCATGCAGAGTAGAGCAAGGTAGACACCACTGACGTAGATGTGGATTTGAAGGGGTCTAATCATATGATGTGGAAAATTCAGTTTCATCCTGATTTTCATATAAGTACACACAGATATGTAGAATGTATGTTTGCAAATTATTATTATTTTTTTTAATTAATGGCTATAAGTCACAACCTCAGCTACTGATCTTGCCGAAGGTCTTGAATTTGATAAATAAATCTAAAACATTATTCATATAATTTGTTTGTATACAGAGTTTAATCTCTGAATTCAGATTTAAATCTCGCAATCACCGATATGGTGGTATAGGTTGGGGCTTTCAATAGCATCCAGAGTATAGTCAGTAGCTTTCTGCTTGTGACTGTATTCAGGCCCAGCACTGAGTAGCCAATGACTACTAAAGGTACACACGTACTCCGTCTTGCGTACTCGTGTCCTTTTATGGATTATGATTGCAAACAGCTAAAGTTACTATTTAGTGGTGTCACCTGTGTTATACTGATAAGAGCTAACCAGCTCGGAACCGGTATATGTCTGATGGCACCACTGAGAACTAACTGTAGTTATTTTCTATAAGTGTAATTCAATGGTGCAACGTTATTTTAGACATCCAGCACTTGAATAGAAAGTTCTATGATATGACTTATCTAATAATTTCTTTAGCAGTGTAAGTTCAGAAATTAAAGTCAGAATTCAGAGTTTACAGTCTGAATTTAGATATCAAAGTTTGAATGCAGAGATGAGAGATGATGTTCAACTTTTAAAGTCTGAATTCAGAATTTATCATCGGAATACAGAGTTTAAAGTATGAATTCAGAGAGTAAAGACTGAATTTAAAAAAATGTAGCCTTCTGGGGCTTCATACATATCCAACTATGAGCACCATTAAAAACTGTAAGAGAACCATTAATAAATTGATTTGTATCGCCTTTCTCTCTTCTATAGCATCCAAATTATTTTAAATTTTGAATCATGTTTACCAAAAATTAAATTTCTTATTATTTAGTTTCGATTATTATCACATAAAGAATCAAAATTAAGAACGGCTTCTAATTATATTTCGATATCTATTTTCATTGTAAAATTCCGATCTAACATAATAGTTAAAAATTAAATAACAATGAAAAAATTTTTTTCGATGTTCTGAATATTGCTAAAGTTATCTGTTGTGACAAATAACTCATCAAGGCTTAGTTTCAATATTACAGTGTCAATTTAAAAAAAAAACAACAATTTAAGATTTGCTGTTTTCTATTTAATTGGTTGTTGGTATTTATTTTTTTATTTACCTATTTATTTCATTACAAATCCAACAGGCAAAGTTCAATTACAGGGTAGGAAACTCATAAAAGGAAAAATAATACATTACATTGACATAAATTACAGCGAATATACAGTGCTTTCGAAAAGTAACTAATAAATTCATTATCCTTGAAATTGAGAAGTTTTCAAAAAAATCCTCTGGCACGTCGATTTTGTTTTTAAGAAAGGAACTTTTTGACATACCACATATATTTGTGACGTCATCGTTGTTCGAGATATGACGTCATCGACAATTTTTTTAAATAGTAACCCCCAATTTTGACCATGCCATTTGAAAGAGCGTGCCATTCTACATACACATCATGAAAAATTATGGTGTTACATAACAAACATTTTATTATATTTTTTATCAGGTGATCTGACTGGCCACTCAATTGGCCCCCTCCTCCCTATCCAACGATTCGGAACAGCTCATCTAAATAAACACGGACAGGTGTTGCATAATGGGGAGGTGCACCATCTTGTTGAAAGAAAATGTAATTTCTTGGAAGATCATATCCCTCTATATCTGGATATAAAGTTATTAGTTCAGGAATGAAGTAGTCTCGAAGAAAATCCAAATATCTTGCACCAGTTAGGTTGACGTCAAAGAAATAGAGACCCAGAATTCTTCCGTCAACTATGCCGCACCACACATTTACTTTCTGGGGACTTTGAGTGTGATACTCCATCACCCATCGGGGATTCTCAGTAGCCCAACAACAGTTTTGACTATTAACATGGCCGTTCAAAACAAACGTAGCCTCGTCAGAAATAAATACGTTTTTTACGAAATTATTATCATTATTGCATAGCTCTTGCATTTGCTCACAGAATTGATTTCCCCGATCAAAGTCGTCTTCAGCAGCTCATGAAAAAGGCATACCTTATAAGGATGATACTTCGCTTTTTTCATAATTTTGTGAACTGTGGACGCTGCCATATTGAAATCAGAAACCAATTGGTTAAGTATTGAGTGATGATTTTCTTGTATTGCCAACAAAACATTAAGTTCATGATCTACTGATTTTGACGGTCGACCAGATTTAAGAAGATCACGAACATGTCCAAAATTACGGTATTTAGATCAATATTTCTTACCATGCTTGGCCTAATGAGATGTCGATCAGGATGAGTGTCATTGAACAATTCAACTATTTCTTTTTGGGTGCGCGTCCTGTCTCCAAATCCGATCATGCAAAGAATTTCAATTAGTTCTCGTTCAGTTAATTTAGTTGCTACTCAATCATCACTTCAAACGCACTGTTTTTGCCAAACAAAGGATAAGAACTAAAGAAATAATTCAAAAAACAAAAAAAAAAAACTATTTAATCAAGTACGATTTCAAGTTTTTATCTGACAGAAATAAAAAACATTCTCGGTCGCTAAGGCTACTGTCAGGCAACCATAATTCTTGACAACGCTCTTTCAAATGGCATGGTCAACGAAAATCCTTCGCATCCGCCTCTGATCCGAGCAGGGGCACTTGGGCGCCTCTTTGGGACACGCGTTTGTCTCGACCAGGTCAGCTCCAGAGGAATCACCGTCCACTCCACGGGGGTCATGTTTAACCTAAAATGTTAATGAGATCGTTATATATTTATTAATATATAAACAACGACAAGATTCTTATACCTATTTTAATTTTAACAATCAATTCTGATTTGACTACTTAATATACCGGCTCTAAAGTTTTAAAACCGTGTCAAATAAATTTAAAAGTTAATTAAATCTGTGGCTATTGTTAATTGATCGGTATACTATACAGGTTGATTCAGAACTTATTTAAAAAAAAGTTAAATGTTGAACTGTTACAAATAAAATTTTGTAAAAAAATCAAAAAGGGAATTTCGAAAATGATTTAAATATACACTTCTGTACTACACTGGAAAATGGTCCACTGTAAAACTTAATAAGGCGGCAAAGCATGCAATCGGCTACCGGACAGAAAATGGAAACAAATTTCCAAGGAAAGAAATAAATATCATATACAGCAAATTGAACTGTTTTTGCCGTTATTGTTATTTATTACTATTGGAATTAAATTGTGGTTTAAATTAATAAAATAGGTTAATATACATCATGCTACAACAAAATGTTGGTCCCATCTTACCCAGTTTCTACAAAGTAACACAAATGTTTCTACTTCTTGCTCGTGTTGAACTTGTAAGTTATTGGCAGCAGCTGTAATCGGTTTGGCTGAATCATCAATAGTAGGTGTCCACTTTGGTGCGATACATTTAATTTTTTAAATATCCCCACAAAAATAATTCCAAATGATTTAAAGTCAGCAGATCGTGGCGACCGGTCTTTCTCGTCCAATCCCTTGATATTAATGCTTGGACACAATGTACATGATACGGGTATAATTGATACGCCACACTGCTGCAATACGCCGTGGATGCCTCTTCCACAATTCTGTTCCAAATTACCCTCGCGTTGCCCTACACTTGCACTCATGCACTGCACACCGCCGTAAAAGTGGCTGCATTTGGCACTGGAAAATCGTCATGCTAAAACATTTTCAGATTGTCATAAATTAAAACGATATCCATCAACTCCTAGTTGCTATACACCTAAGCCATTTTTTTCAATTGAAAAACTAATGCAAAGACTGGCATCACAAACACTTTAATATATACCTACAAAAAGTAATCGGATTTGAAAATTTGGAATCGCCTGGCTAGAGACTACAGTAGCCCAGCGAAATAAATATTGAAAATAATTCACGGAAACTATAAGGATTTTACAAAAAAAATACGATATTGACTCCATTTTTCATGACACATCTATTCCTAATTTTTGTTTAGACAAGTTCTGAATCGCCTTGTATAAATCTCCAAACTTTGGAAACAATCCCAACTGGCTATGGCCGTTAACAGCGTATGAGTCTGCAGTGTTTTGGTTAGTCTCACTACAATATTGACATAAGTAAATTTAGATACTTTATCCAAAATCACCTTACAATTATTCAACGTTTTATTTATTCACTCTTTACGGCCGTAACAACATCCACTTTATTCACTAGAGAAATAAAATTGGCTTTATTTTACTAGTCAAATAATAGTACATTGTGCAATGATGGCCATTATAGTACGCGAGCATGTACTAAAGTAGGATACGAACCATATTTTACATTTATAAAAAGGTAATAAATGAAAAAGAAAATGTTTGTAAAAAAGAAGTAAAGGTAGTGTTCAAAACAGGCAAGAATTACACTACTTCAAAGGCGTATCGACCCATCAGCCTGATCTCGTTTTTGCTGAAAACGATGGAAAAGCTATGTGAACGAGTAAGGGATAGTGTACTGACGGATAGACAGTCACATCCCAATCAACATGCATACACTCTAAGGCGATCCACCGACTCTGCCGTCCACCAAGTAGTCATGATCGAAAAATCATTGAACAATAAAGAGTTCACTCTGGGGGTATTCATAAATATAGAAAGGGCATTTTATGAAACGGTTTTTCATAAAATTAATTCAGCTCTTATAGAAAGGAGAGTTTCTTCTACCATCTGTAGCTGGATATCAAATATGCTCACCAAAAGAGAAATACAAAACAGCGTGGCGGATGCCTCCGTAAGAGGAATTCTTATAAAGGGCTGTCCGCCGGGAGGTGTTCAGCACTGCTGTGGAATTTGGTTCTAGACAGTCTACTGTGCCACCTCAACTCGAAAATTGGCATATATACCATCGCTTGTGATGATGATTTCACTGCTGATTAATGAAAAGTTTGAAGAGATCATTTGTCAAAGATTGCAAATTGTCCGAAAAACCATTGAAAAGTGGTGTGAGGACCATGCTCTGTTTGTCAACTCCAGGAAAACAAAAATGGTTCTCTTCACGAGGAAGAGAAAAATGGGGCAAATAAAGGCACCAATTCTCCTAAACACTACGTAAAGCTTTGCATACGATATGAGATACCTTTGAGTCACACTTGATGCAAAGTTAACATCTCCATTCGGAGAGGAGACTAAAAAAGTCGTATGAGCAAAGCCGCAGGACCGTTGGTAAAACTTGAGGAATTAAAGTAGTTATGATATACATTGTCATTGTGAGACCAATGTCAGCATATGGGGTTGTCGTCTGGTGGCCGAAAGTCGACAGCTAAATAAAAACTCAGCCAGATACAAAAAACTGCGTGCCTGAGCATAACAGGAGCTATGCGAACTACACCCACGATAGCAATGAAAGTAATGAGACATAGGTCTGACCTTTGGATATTCATCTAAAAGAAGTGGATGTGACAACCATACTTTGTCTGAAAAATACTGGTATTATACGAGATGTAGGATGTGGAGAACACTATTTCAGTATTTCAGACAGTATTTCTCCCAAGTTTGCATTTGGCAGACCTTACATGGTACTTATCAGGAATGGGGAGATCGCCAGTGAGAATGTAATCAACATCTTCACAGGCGGATCAAAAAGGAAGGAAGGTGCAGGAATCTATTCCAGATTTCTACACATCCAATGTCAGAATTAGTAGGTTTAACGGCCATAATAGCCGTCATAGAAATTGTCCGTAGACATACAACGGGCAAAATCATCAGAATCTGCACAGATAGTAGACAATCCCTACTGATAGTAATCATAAGATAACAACTAGATCAGCATGGGAATGCCATCAGGCACTGGTAGTGGCCTCAAACGACAACAACATATCTGTATGATGGATGAAGGCACACGGACGGTGCAATGGCAATAAAGTAGCTGACAAACTAGCCAGGAGTGCATCGGGTCTCAATATTTTTGGACCTTGTCCCTCCAGTATGCTTCCGGTGTCAGCTTTTGTTGGAATTATCAAGAAGGACACCCACAAGAATTTAGACCATGGATATGTCTAGAATGAATCGTCGCCGTAGCAGGCGACAGGTATTCAAACCCGCCAACAGTGTCCAACTGTTGCTTAAGGAAGTACCTTTATACTCTGTTAGTGCACTGCCATTACGTCAATAATAACGGGGGAACATCACCACCTTCTTCTCTTTATTAGGCTGGATTAGCGACTCAGGTGGATTGATCTTCTAATAGGAGGAAGTACAAAGGGTCCAATAAAGTCTAAGTGCCGTAGCCTCTTAAGCTACCCTCCTCATAATTCCACATTCCAGATTCCAACATCACATCACCTTCATTATGAAACAGGTAACAACTTTTTAATTTGCATATTTTAATACAGGAATAGAAACACAAGTCTTGTTTCACTGTCACTAATATTAGTTTGCTATATTGTCTTGCTTTTTCTTGATCCTGTCTTGATCTCGCAAGACAAGACAAGATGAGACGAAAACAAAACTTAACAGACAAGAAATGAAATATTGCTGCGGCAAGATGCCTTGCAACTATAAGCAGTTAAATGACGATTAACTGAAAAAATAAATATTGCATTTCTATTGCAGGTATATGCTTTATTTAAGGGACATCCAACATATAAAATTATTTTTAAAATCAGTTTATTGAATATAGTTCCAGTTTTACTGCACTAAAACTAATTATAAATTCATTGTCACTGGACTGAGACAGCTCCAATTCTGTTTCACCTATATCGTCCATTACTTATTACTTATTAGGTATTATGTAAAACTGGCTGGAAATATAGAATATTTTATAACGTGTATCAATCAATTACTGAGTTTTATGTTCAAAATCAACAAGAGGCTTGCAAAGTTGCGAGATAAGAAATACTCTCGCAAGACAATATAAGACATGTAGAATAGCCGGTATACTCTTAATTGTCGACATTGTTATTATCGACAATAATTATTGCTTATCAATGAAACAAATTATATGCTGGTTTTTAGTCACCACTGAAGATGCTGACAGTGAAGAACGGCAAAACGTTTAGAAGCATGGGATGGGACCAGTTACAGAGGCGGCTATGGGATGTCACGGAAGACCATTATTATTCGTGGAACGGCTCCGACCGTATCAGTCGTAATACCAACAACAGGAACAGAAATATATGCGCAGGGCCAGAGACACCAATAGTGAGTCTGTTCCTACAGATCCTAGTCCGAGAACAACCAGGGTAGGTCAAGGAATTCCTGCTAAATATGGATGTGTACTTTAATTATGTTACTGGCAGTGACCAGTTACCGAGGTCACGACATCAAATAAATTGTATGCTACTCATATTACCTTAATGTACAAGATAAATTTGTATAATATTATTATCATATTTTACGAATCGTATCGGTCTGATTTGAATTCCGCCTCTTACATCAACAAATTATCAGAGACGGAGTGGACAGAAATAAAAGATGGAACAAAAACTTATCAATTACAGTTCTTGGCTTATGCATATCATGGTGGGAACGATGTGCATAATGGAATGACTGAATTGAATTGCATCCAAAGTCGCCTTGCAACAAATTTTTATGGTCAGTATGATATTTAAATTATGAAACCCACCCATAAATTTCCCAGCTTATATAACCACGCACACCGTGGATTAACAAGTATTTTCTAAAACCATGTATCATAAGATAAAAATAATCAATGAAAACGTAAACAAGACCATGATTAATGTGGAACCCCCTACAGTGTGGTCAAAGTAAGCACATTCTCACAGCTGCCTGCACACCAATGCGCTTCGGAGTTTAATGTGGGCCGGAAGACCTACGGGTAGCATGATCTATAACCCAGGTGTGAGCTGGACCCAGTTATAGTAATGAAGACAGCATTGCTAACACTGACACCTCGTGGCCACCCGCAACTCGAGCATATATTCAGGCCCACAAATATTAATTCATGGGCGGAACAGGTCAAGTTATTTAATTTCTTTGCATGACTTGGAAATTCTCGTAGGTACGTTCAGTTTATTTATGGCCAACCAAGACGACATTTATTATTACTATGCCTATCAAAGAATTAAATCATACACATATTTTTTGGAGCGATTATGTTCAGTACTGAAATACAGAACATACTGAATACACTGAAATTGATTAGACTTAGATAGTCTTCCAATACAGCATAAAAATCACTGGTAGGCGAATTTAACAGAATCCATGAATGTTTTTATATATTTTTAGGTATTAATATTATTATGTGAAACTAACTACTCTGTGGACAAAAGCCCAATTGTAGGAGATTTGATTTATATTAGCTTAAAATACTTTTCTAATAGAGTAAAAAATCCATGAATGTCTCCACACGAGCGGTGCTGTTATTTGATATATTGATTTTCCGGGTTGTTAGTTGTTGTTTAGGTAACTGGTAGCTGCTAGTAACAAAATCGGGAAATTGCATGATTTTTCCAAATACATTCAGAAGAAAGAATGTTACTTTTAAGGGTTAATTTTTATTTGTGATATTATTTGGTACCTATTATTATGATAAATTAATATTAGTATTGAATAAAGTTGCAAAATCGACTTGTAAAATGGACACAGAAAAGGCATCTCACGGGGTAAATTGTATTATACAAAATATTTCACCATGCCAAACAATAAAAAGAAAAATGTGGTGTAGGGCGATGAAATGCGACGAAAGGACGCTTTGCAACATTGTTTGTTTGTGAAGGCCATTTTAACGTCAGTTTAATTGGAAATACAGGTAAGTTTAAGTTTATCGAATATTAAAATATAAAAAATCAATTAAACTTTTCTACTTAGCTACGAGAATGTATACGGAGCGTTTAGAAAATTAATGGTAAGGCAAACTTACATCTTTAATTTATTGTATTCAGCGCTTCATTCCGATTCCAGGTGTTCTGTATTTACTCCTACTATCTATGTAATGTAGAATGTTCTTTGAGGCATTTATAAAATTATGCTACCTGACTTCACTACATCTGTTTTATTCTGAAAACATAATAACCAAAAATAATAAATAAGGATTTTTTTAAAATGTTTAAGGAGAAGTAAAATCAGTAATAAATAGCAATAACAACGTATTAAATTAATTAAAAAGAAAATAAATGTAAAATAACTTTATTCACTGCATTTACTTATTATTATTCAAATTAAAACAAGTAGTTTAATGTGAAATCAGATGGCTTAATTTTATAAATACCTCAAGTAAAACCGTCTATCTGGTACCTACCAGCAGCATTGTCGCCGTAATTGTCAAGAGCGGATCTATATTGTAAACAAGGAATAAGCTACGTTTAACAATATGGTAAGTTCTTCACATCACCATTAATAATTATGACATTACCTACATAGTATTTACACTATGTATGACACACAAATGCCACAAAACACAAAAATATAAGAAACGCCTATTTACATGAACAAACCGCGCTGAAAAGCGTGTAATGTTTAAAATATTCCCTTGTAATACATAAAAAAAATTAAACATTTTAATACAAAATAACACAATCCTGTGTTAATCAAGGTCCACACGGGATTGTGATATTTTTATGTGTACCTAGGTTATAATTTAATTCAAGTAATCAACAAATGATTTTCTAACAAAATATATAACAACATTAATTATAATCTAATAATTTCCAATAAAGAACTTAAAAATAATATTCCAGTAAATTATAAACAACAAAAGGAAAGAAACATTAACGTTTGTACGATAAACGCTTTTTGCATGCAACATGTCATTTTTAACGCTGGTAACTATTTTTATTATGTACAAGCATTTGACAATCCTGACATGGTACGTGAGCGACGTTTTCAAGATCTGTTTACTGTCATAATCCTGTTAGTGCTGGTCAGAGAAAAAAAATTGTCAATTATATTGTATTTAATACAATTTATCATACAACAAAATAAAGCCACTACTATTTCAGACACCCTATATATCAGGTAATATTGTTTTGCTCCTTTTACTTACTATGTGAGGATGTCAATAAAGAAAATGAGAATTATAAATGATTATTTTAATTTCAATTCAAATATATATATTTTTTAAATTAATGTAATTCTATCCGTGCCAGATTTACAAAAACCTATCTACTCAAAACCATCATAGTACAATATGATTTAATTTATTGTACCCAGTAGCTATAATAATAATCTTCTCCTCAAAGTACACATCAAAATCGGAGCTTTTCCTTTTCATCCATACCTTCAGTGGGGTGTGACTCGACATCCGTCTTCTTCGGCATAGAGAAGATGATAATGTTGTCCATGTTTGAGAAAAATACTCGAAATGGAAGTTTCCATTTTTCTCAACTCCACCTCTACACTTGAAGCGATAGCAGAAGCAGGGAAGCGAATGATAGTTGTTCTCTTCGATGGCAATCCTAACAGCCGGAACCTTGATGAGCTGCGGTATCACCAATTGCGAGGATTAAAGTGAAAACGAGTTTCAATCTTGGTTATTTCTTGCTCAAGACGCTGCTCGATTTCACATTTCACTCCTTGCGCACCTACCGTCAGGTAAATCGTCCTAATATACGGTTTATTTATTTATACATAATAAACCATAATTACCTTTCACCATTTTCTCTTCAACTATACTTGTATAATCCTGTTGCAGGAGTGCGAGCCGAACTGAACCCTCTCGCCTAGGGATGCATATCCGCTTCACAAAGGTTCAGTCCCAAGAGAATGGCCACACAACACCTATTGCTGATGATTTCGTGTGGCTACAAGGAGGGTTGTGGGAACGGGTGCAGCTCGAGGAAGACAGGGCTGAAGTGCTCTTGGCTAATGCAACAATGTGCCAGATTTCCACGTGGAGTAGATTCCCACTTTCCACAAATCTGCTTGATATCGAAATGTTGGATAATGTATTATGGACAGATCTCACAGAAGACATAGACATCGACGATCTTTCTACAGGTGTTCCCAGTGAAGAAACCGACGATGCTCAACCGGGAAGAGGGAAAATGTAGTATTTTTGACATGGAAGGAAGGAGAGTGGCTCATGAAACGTTCAGACAAGGCTTCGATAATGTAACATAAAGAATAGAGCTAGTAACGAGACATATCAAACTCCCAGCGTTCATTGGAATATGGGGAGGAATTTCCCGAAGAAAACCTTACAGGGTCGAAATATAACATTAAATATTGCTAAAAATTTGCGAATTTTCGCTCAAATTATAGCAATTTTTTTTGAAAATGTATGGCATAATTATTATCGAAAATTAGAATTTAAGGTTAAAATCGTCAAAAATAGAAGAAAGGTAGAACATTTCGTATATTTTGAACTGTTTTGGATTTTTGACAATGTTCTGTTCAGTGCACGAGATTGAAAATAAATTATTCATTGGGCAAACATCATAAACAACATACTGGTCAGAACTAGATATACAATTGTTTACTTTTAGGTCTAAGAAAATTATTGCTAAAAATGTGACGTCAGAATAGCAAAAAGGGAATAACTTGCAAATGTTACTTTTTATTTTACTTGAACAACAAATAGTAATTAATAAACCAAACACCAACGACTCTATTTTAGTGCTTACTGTTGTTGTTCATGTTAGATTTCAGGACATTAGAAATTTTACGAGCTCCCGGCGAGATGACGGCTACCTTACCAAAGAGTATTTCTGTAAAGTTATTTTTCAACTATTATGATCGCCATTTTGTAACATTTACCTAAAAACCTTAACAGATTTATATTTATAACTTAATCCAATGGTTGAACATTGTTTTCTTAGGATAGTCAGAGAATGAAATATAACATTCTTTCCATTGGTACGTTCTTGTCTGACAGGTAGTATTGAAAGTTATGCTTACTCACTGCTGAAATAACAATTTGTATACAAGTTAACAAAGTAACAAAAATAGTGATACCTAAGAGAATTGTTAGATATCTTGCCTTAGTAACTAAATGAAAGGAAAATATGGCATGTCTACTCTTAAATTCATTTCATGGTCTATCAACGAAGATTGCTTAAAAATTCACTATACAGGGTAATTCACAAATTCGTTGCAGACTTCTAGGAGAAAGAGAAACAGGGAGAGAGAGAGAGAGAGAAGGTACATAAAACAATATTGCAGATAGTTGTAGTAAACATGATGTTGCAGATGCCTCCTTAACGAGCACATGACTTAAAGTTTCTTTAAAATTATACCTTAGCTTCGATAATTCCAACACGCCTTAATATTTCTATTTCAAATTTGTAACTACTATGTACTACTCAATATTTTACAGCACTAGTGCTGTAATAAAAAAACATTTTTATTAACATTTTTCTGTTAAATAAAACCCCGCTATTTAGAAGAACGATTATGAATATTATTTAAACATATATTTTAAAACCTAAGTATTGTAAACATTAACAATACACTTTTTGCAATTAGAAATTTGTATACCGGAAGTACATGTGATGGAGCTGCTTAAGTTCAAATTTTCAATCGTTAACCTCATGATCTTTTTTGCTATATGTTTCTTATTCTCTAAAGAATTCTCAACGTAGCCTTCTGCCGTAGAAAATTTTCAGCCCCTATGATGTTTTAACATGCATATCTGCACCGCCATCAATTGGAATGGTGATTGAAGATGTTCTAAAACAATGTCCAGTGTATTTGTTGGAATTCTTCAATCCAAGCCTTGTTGTAAATATATTTGGAATGCTCCCAAAAGTATTGACTACAACAGGCTGGGAGGTACATTTTCCTTGTCTACAAAATGCAAAAAACCGCCTGTGTGTTGTATAAGGAAAACGAAGTTCCGCATATTTTCGAAAAATATTTAAGTAGTTGCTATCTGCCACATTTTCTTCTACTAAAATAAATTCTCGGATAATTTTCATTTTCGTGCATGGAATCACAAATTTTATATAGAGGCCATTGTATTGAATATGATCCAACTTTAGCTTAGTCAATGCCTACTATCATAGCAACCTTCATGAGTAAATATGTTTGATCATCTGAAGTACTTAGAACCTTAAACACTACCTACCTATACCCTTGTAAAATTTCTGGATTTTTAGGCCTTGCCTTGCCTAACATCTTTTCAAAGATTAATTAGTTTTCTTGAAGCGTTACTTTCCGGAAAAATAAGCCAAATTTTCTCAGATACCTCCTTTACCTTGTTAGCTTTGCACTCTTCAAATTCTTGGTACTCCATATTTATAAGGCGCCTTAGATTTAGACAGAACTAGACTTGAAATCGCTCGGTTTGCCGCTGCTTCTATATCAGAGGATAAACGTTCTCTATAATAAGTAATTTTGAAAAGCGCTTTTTTATGTTTGACAGTCGACTGTGTCGGCGAATACACCAGATGAGCTTAGAAAAATTATATGTAACATGGTCAAATCATTTAGTATATGGTGCCAGAGGAATAAACTAATTCTAAACAACAAAAATACTATTTACATTAATTTTCACCTTCAAAGACCTCTACCCACAAACTTTATGTCTTATGAAGGTATCATGTCAGATTCATTCATTCTTGATTCAAAGCTACAGCTACAAAATTTACGGATTAGCTTTTAGGAACTGTACAACTTTCATTGAAATACCTTCATCAAGTGAGGCTATCAACATTTGCGATTTTTCTGAACATTACTAATTTTAATGTTGAAAAATAATGCCCAAGTTAAAGAAATTTTCGCTTAAATTTATACTGAATTCTATCCGTTAAGTTTCAGTATCCATATTTTTTCAAATTTCATTCAATTTTTTTTTAATAATAAAGGTTTTCAACCTAACACATATATCACCTGAGTAAACAGGTGGACTATTAGGTTACAGGAATTTTGGGAGGTCGTATCAATACGTATCAATAATTACTGTAATACTATTACTGATTAGGGCTGAAAACCATTATCTTGCGGTGACTGTACAATCTATTGTAATAATAAAGGTACTCCCCCAAAACAGCTTTTCAGCTACTGGAAGTTCTGGGTAGAAAATTCATATAGATTCCTTTTGGTGCAAACAGTTAAGGTTAAAAGCTGCAAGTAAATTTTATTACGTCAGCAGCTCAGCTAGTCGCCAAATTCATTTTAAAAAGTGCCACTATTATTGAAATAGATTACCCAACTAACATTTAAGCCTAATATACTACTACAGAAGAAAAATAATTCTAAATTGATCAAGATTTACTACTTTCCTCCATAAAAATAGTCTTCATTGTTACAAAATCTTATAATACCAAAATTTTAGTCAAAAATTTGTTAATTAAGAGTAATATAATGACTTCCAAGTAAAATGAAATATATGTCAATTTATACAGTTCGAAATTACATATTGTTTACCTATTCTATGTTTTCAAATGCTAACATTCCAATAACGTGTAAGACGAAGTTATAATTTACTTAATTTCGCCTTGAAATCTGTCTTCAATACCCAAGGATTTTTTAAATTATTACGGTAGGTAAATATTTACATATTTATTACGAAATTGTAAAACTTATTTTGTCTTCAACTAGTAGTTAAAAATAAGGTAATAACTAGTTATTTTGCCCTATTAAATCCTTCAATTGGTTAAGTTCTATTTTTATTACAATATCAACCTATTTTCAACATTGTTGATAATTTCTAAAGAATATTTAACCATTTCAATAGAAATATTGTTCTATATTATGGTACAAATTTACTTGTTAATAATACTTCGACGTAAGTGTGTCTTAAGGGTTTTTAAGTAAGTGTGTATAAAGGGTTTTTAGGAAACAAGCTTCTTGTTATATGTATTCCGACAGATCTTCATGTAATAGCGCGTATAAATTGTTTTGTATTTTGGCGATCTGCAGTGAAAACCAAGCCCTACACAGTATTACAGAGTTGTAAATAACGAATTTAAGCTAACACTGCGTATTATGTAAATCAATCTAATTATAATATATCGATAACTACTTCATATATAAGTATTCTTATGACTGTTATCGTGTCAGATGAATTCAGTAATGCACGTGAATTCAAATTCGAACTGAATTCCGTTCGAAAATATTTGTCTTGTTTTTGTTATTACGCATACATAATATTATTGGCTTTAATTTGAATTTTCAATCACAAATAAATCCAAGAGCAGAATGTTATATGTAGGTACCTAGTAATAATTTAATTGGTAATAAATTACCATAAAATATCTTCATTAGGAGGAAATCTCAACCACAAAGTTAATATTTTCCTGTGACGTCAACATTGGCATAGGCAATCTGCCCTATAGGTTAAAACTTGCAGACAAATTGACTTCAAAGTTGATTTTATTTGAGCGGCCATGTTGTAATAAACACTAAATGTTTTGTTCATTATTTCTAATTGATTACTCATTAAAATTATGTTAATACAGATAATATTAGTTAATATATTTATGACGAAAGATTATTAAACACATTTTATCACGAAGTACATTTAGTTTTTATTTTAGGTTATTTTTCAGTATAGTAATATTATTAAAAAGCAATAGTAAAAATGTATATTTATAAGGCGCGTTATTTTTATGAAAGTTTGGTCATGACATTATACGAAAAAATTTCCTGGGCTGTATAATTTGATGAATGGAAACCAAAAATACAGACTTTATTATATTAAAATCTAAATATCTATAAATATACTAACTCCTAATGTACTTTAGTAGCCTGACTTATAGTCTTTCTTTTTCTTCCTATCCCTGTTCAATGTATAAAATAAAACATATAATGTTGTCTCTCTCAGACAAAAGTATGTCATATAAAGGGCATAATTAGGGTATATTTTGGTAATAATGTCTTTTATATTTTGAAATTTTAACATAAAATTGGTCCGTATTTCTTTTAGGTCCAATTATCTTATTTGAATAAAATTCTTGCCGACCAATTATTAACTTCCATATTACTTTAGTTTTTTTCCCCACATAAGGAAAAAGGCCAACGAATATAGATAAACTTTCCTTATACGGAATTGGAATTGGTCATGAAAAGTTTTTGACCAATTCAGAGGTCAAGTTAACGTAATTTTAACTTTAATTGTTTGTTGGGTATACACACGTATCATAATTATATCTGTAACATTAGCTATTCTTTTGCTCATTGTAATTTCAATAAGTGGAAATACATAACATAGTTATAATTTTGTTGCAAGTGAAAGATTTTTATGCGGATAATTTATTGAATCCTGTAGGCATGGCATTTTTGTAAATACTTCAATCGTTCTGTCATAAGCTTTATTCTTTGTGTAAACAATTAAGAGGCACATACCTAGAAGTTTTCTATATAGACGTCAAACGAGACAACCATTAAGTTGAAACGTACAGCATGACGTTTAGAAACCAATTCATAAGATTAGTACATGAAAGGAAGTATCCTATAAATAGATGTAGATTTCTTTAAACTTAGTTTAAGTATATCCATTTTTCCGAGAGAATAGCCGTAGAAATCGTTCACATTTCAGATTATATTCATGTGTGACCCTAATAAATCACGACTTGTGTACTTGTTTGGATTGCGGGTGGCCAGTGTAACAATGGTAGAAGTGCTGACTTTAGCTTTGTCAACTGGACACTCAAAGTGCATCTGGATAGCTTACAAATATTGAATAGAGTCTTCCGGTTTAATTGTATACTTTTGGGCTTTTCGAGGTCGAATTTTCTACGTTGAATGTAAGCTATAATTAAAATTTTAAAGAAGGAAGTGTAGAGCCCATTTCCTTGAAAAATGTATTGTGGTTATAAAATAACTGTTTGTAAAACTACAATTTAGGAAATATTAATGTACAAATGTCATATTCAATTTTTTGTTGTTGTTTTTGGAAGATAAAAAAATATTTTGCATTTATTCAATAAAACTCCAGGAGTGAGGACCGAATATGTTTAATTTAACACCATTACGTTATATACAGGATGTTTCTTAATTGTGTGCAGAAAATCCAGGGGCGTATTCTATGGTTAAAATTAAGGTAATTTTTTGAAATAAGTATATGGTCCCATGGGCGTTGTTTCCGGGATATATGGTGTTCAAAGCTAATAAATAAATCTATTTAACATTTATAACTTCTAAACACCGTGAGATATTTTTCAGGACGTTTATAGGTATAAAATATAAAATTTGCAGCTTAAGCAAAGTGCCAGTGGCGGTGTTACGAGCACTATAATGACTTTTTAAACAAAAAAATATGTGTGTTAATGATAAGTTTTCCAAATATAAAATCCCATGTATAAAAATATTTGATATGACGGAGATGCAGGGTGTCAAAAGTTTCAAATATTTTTCCTGTGTCCCACTGGCAAAAAAGATTGTGTGGTAAAATTTATGGCATTTTTTAGTAAGGACTATTTTTTCATGGATAACTTATTCCAAAATATACTCCAGTGGCGTAGCAATATGGGAAGTAAGGTATCTTTTTTGAAAAAAATCCGTGTCTTAAATAATTTTAAATGTTTTTAAAATGTACAGTTAATTTGTGACAATAAAGTAGTCATTAAAAAATTACAAATACAAACAAACAGTGCGAAAAAAACAAATAAAATATCCCTGCCAAAGACTGAAGTATCAAACAAATTAGAAGTTAACCATACCGTATATAAAGGAAAATTATCTGAGTGCATACAACTAAATATCTAGTAGGTACCTAAATATTTTATAGAAATCTAATGTCGTTTTCGAGTGACTGTTCTCTTACAGTGTTCGAAGAATATCTCTGTCCTCTTTTATTCTTTAAAATAAAAATTTTAATTGCTCCACATGTCCTCTTGCCTCCGAAATGCATAAACGATCAATAAAGGATATCAAACATTTTGAGAAACCTGTTCCAGTTGATCAATATTCTCAATTCATTTGGAATAACTGTTGTTCTTCATAAATCACGAAATAATGAAGTCTAGTAGTCTAAAATCGAGGGAGCGTGATGGCCAAACTTAAATATTGTATAACATTTAATCGAAGATGAGGTGGATCATCATCAAATTGTATCCACATATTTTGACTAAGAGTAAGTGGCAAATTATCTAGCAAAGTGAAAAAATCATTTTGCAGAAAGTTTACAAAAGTCGAGGCGTCGAAACTTATTGGTAGACTATGTGTAGGGTATGAGCAATAACTAACAGGTTTCTTATATCCCTGTTTTTTCCTTAATAAACAAATTTACATTGATAAAAATCATTTATTTGTTTATAAATAGCAAATAGCTGGATAGCCTTATATTCAGAGACACTCTGTACAAAATAAGTTAGAACATACTAATTGTTCCTTAGCAATTTAAAACTTAAAAAGAGTAATGAAATATTCTAAACAAAATTTTACAAGACGTTATAAAACATCGTCCATAGACGGACGTCAGAAAATAGTGCGGGATAAAATAATTCTTTAATAACGAGAAATATCTATAAAACTTCAAAGTGATACATGAGAATTTGAAGAAATTGTAGCGAAAAAACAGTTTTAAAATTTCAACTTTATACTTGAACTTTCTTTTAAGAGAGACATTTTTGAATATGGTTAAGTAGTTAAATCGCCAATTTTTACCGCCAAAAATACCCTGTTACATCCTGTATATAATTTTTTATTCAGATAACAAATCAAGTAAACATAAAATTGTAACAATAAGTGATTATAAATATATGTATAAGATTTTAGGAGATGCTACTGTTTATATGGGTCAATTCACTTCAATAAATAAAAAAATTATTCCTGCATGGTTTAGTTCAGTAACATTAAAGTATGTAAAGTAAATACACATTTTATTTGATATTACGACATATACGTAAAAGCCTTTGATTTTAGAAAATATACTGCTGTATATAGTACCTGAGATACGCCTTAAATACCTACTTCTGAGTATTACCTGATTAACACAGCTATTACTTTAAGTCCTCTTTAAGTGCATGGTTCAACTGAGTCGTTTGAAAAAAGTTTGCAACACACACATAGCAATGCGAATTATATAATTTTTCTCTTGGAAATTTTTTCGGTTCGCAGTTATAGCTTGCTGCTTAAAGAGCTGCTTATCTGCTCTTATTAAAAACAGTGCCATGCACTATACCTATGTATGTTGACATCCGTCAAGCACGAAATATCTTCTTGTTTTTAAGTACTTAACACTAATACCATAAAATATGTAAGAATAATATTAAAATCAATAACCAATAATATTTTAAACAAACCTGTTTTAATATTTCACACGTTACATCTGCCACTGGCTGTCACTATAATAACGAAACATACACTGCTTTCGAAAAGTAAAGAATAAATTCATAAATTCATGAATGACGTCGATTGTGTTTTTTAAAAAGGCTCTTTTTGACATACGACCCATATTTGTGACGTCATCGTTGTTCGAGATATGACGTCATCGACAATTTTTTTAAATAGCAACCCTCAATTTTGACCATGCCATTTGAAAGAGCGTGTCATTCTACATACATACATTATGAAAAATTATGGTGTTACATAACAAAAATTTAAAGAAAATAATGTTTGAAGATTTTAAAATTTAATTTTCACAATACTGTGCACCTCCCCATTATGCAACACCTGTCCGTGCTTATTTAGATGAGCTGTTCTCGAATTGTTGGACAGGGAGAAGAGGGCCGATTGAGTGGCCAGCCAGATCGCCTGATTTTATATTCCTAGATTATTTCTTGTACTTAAAAAGCAAAGTATACATTACTAGACCCGTTAACTTAGAAAATTTAAAAGCAAGAATTCGTATACCTCACGAAGTTATTGATAACGTTCAATAAGATTTTAATAATCGCCTTGGCTACTGTTAGGCAGCCAACGGTGCACAATTTGAACATTTAATTTAGTCGATTTTTTACATCATTATCATTTTCAGTATTGTGAAAATTAGATTTTAAAATCTTCAAACATTATTTTCTTGAAATTTTTATTATGTAACACCATAATTTTTATGTATGTATGTAGAATGACAAACTCTTTGAAATGGCATGGTCAACATTGGGGGTTGATATTTGAAAAAATTGTCGATGATGTCATATCTCGAACAGCGATGACGTCACAAATGTGGGTCTATGTCAAAAAGTGCCTTTTTTAAAAACAAAATCGACGTGTTCTCAATTTAATTTATTCGTTACTTTTCAAAAGCACTGTATAATAAACAAAAGTTTAAATTTTGGTTTAAATCAACTACGTTTAGGTGCTACAACACTTCCAGTGATTGCGTCGAGAAACAAGACGTCAACAGACTGGGAATATATTTAATTTCAAGGTAGATATGTTCCCTTCTGTCGGGTTATTCTCAGGATGAGATAATAAGTTCGAAACCCGTATATGTTTGGTGGGCTGCTGACGAGTGACTTTAGCTGTTTTGCTATAGACTTTTCAAGAATAATTCAATGGTGGTAGAGACTTTAGCCAGCAGAGTAGGTCTTTCTTGGAATTCCGTGTTTGCAAAATATCGTTCTCGCCGAACGCGATAGAGATCGTTAACTTTCAATGGCGTCTATTATGATGTAGAACGCTTCGTATCCGTGGCTATTCATTCTGGCATAGAGTAGCAAATGGCCGCTAGATATAGCTTGTCTACACCGCGTACTCAGAAATCATGAGTCTGATTATTCGTCAGATACCTCACCTACGGCATACTGATGAGAGCTAATAAGCTCTAAAGCGGTATATGTCTGGTGGGCTGCTGACGAATGACTTTAGCTGTTTGTTATAGGTTTTTCAGGTATACTTCAATGCTGATCAGAATATTAGCCCTCAAAGTAGTTCCGTGTTTGCAATTATAGTACTATACACCCACATCTGTAGAAGTGTACATGTGCGCCTAACGAACTACACACACATACACACTAAGAAGATCCTCCATATTGTTTATATCTTTTGCAAATAATTTTTTTTATGAACAGCAATATAAGTACAAAAATATAGACTAAGAAAATATTTGTTTGATAGTCTTATGGACTGCAATTAATATGTCCTGCAAAGGAAAATGCGGTTATTATTAAATCAGTGCGTCTTTGCGTCTTAATTAATATCAATAACCTGTTTTGTAGCCCCCGGGATTTAGTGTACCGAAAAGTCATTCCAATTTAAGGTTTATGAAAGTTTATGGGGCTGGTTTCTGTTTCGAGTCGGGAATACTTCTAAACAGCCTATGATGCACAACTCAGTATACTTAGCTTCATTTTACACAAAGTATTTAGTTTATACTTTGTGATAAACAGTTCTATCTGAATTTGGTAAAAATGCAAGAAAGTAAGTGGCTGTTTTCGTAGAAACTCCAGAAGCAATTTTCCATTTATTTCCAGCGAAATCTAGAGAACATTACGAAAAAGTGTTCTCCGAATTTAATGAATGGAGGGAAAAACGAATAATAATGACAATAAATGAAGAAGTCAAGCTTACAACAAGCTTACTGCTTATTTGAAGAGTGAATCGAGAGGATACAAAGTAAAAAAAGGTGCAGTATTGGAAAGAGCACGCATTGAAGAATTTTTGATTGGGGCTTCCAATAAAAAATATTTAATTATTAAGGTAATATCTCTTTACCTTTTACATGTTTTTAGGTATATAATGAACTTTGAATTATTTTAGGTTGCACTAATAATCAAGATTTCTAGTGCCTGTCTATGCTGCGAACTGACGAATTTTAAAATTACTGACGTACAGGATTTTGGCAGTTACCTATTTGTTTCAATACCTGACACCAACACACCAGACATTTTAAGAAAATTTACAATTATAGAAGAAAAATTTGCGTGTATGCTGTTGAAATATGCAGAAAATATATTTTTCTACGCGCAAGACAAATTCTTTTTAAAATGTACTTCGCACCCTGTTGGAATCAACACATCTCAGCTAACAATTTCCTGTTCTATAAAAATCGTAAGAACGTTTCCAGAACAAATTTTATAGAGTAATGTTTGTTCTAAGAACATTTTCAAAACGTTCTTACAACACTTATACCATAAAAATGGGCACCGTTCTATAGAACTTTTTAGTTCTTTAAGATATTCTGTAAGGTCTGCAGGAAATACTTATAGAATTGTTGAATAAACGTTCTCACAGAATTTTTATAACACAGTTACAAAGCAATCTCATAAAAATTCTATACCACTTCGTTATACAATTTTTGTGTTGCATGTTGTTCGACTTAGAGAACTTTAAAATCGTTTAATTGTATCTTTTAAAATGTTTCTGCATCGCACATATTACAAATAATATGGATGAGCCAATAAGAACCAAGATAGAAGATGACCTAATCAGCCTGCATAAGAGTACTCGCACCATTACCACAGATAAATTAATATAATTTATCTGTGCCATTACGAATTGCTTAGTTGGTTTGTCCATCAGGGAGAAATATATTTTAATGCGGAAAAAGTTTTATCGTGAAATGTGTAGTACATAATACTAATTTTTTGACGCGCCCTCAGTTAACCTTCCTATTGCTATGATGCTGGAAATTTAATAAAAAAAATGTTTTCTAAATTGATGAATTTAACAACCAACTTTATATAAAATAGTCAGAAAGTAAGTATATCATATTATTGATGTCATTTCACCTATTTATATTGTACATATTTTTAATTAAGATTTGTTTTCTTTATTCACAATATGGCGACAGAAAGAAAGGCTTTATCTTGTACTTCCAAAGGATTCTCACTAATATGACATTTTTGTGTCGATTGCAATGATTTTAGAGCAAATATGCTTCGTAAGCAACTACTATAACAGATCTATGCAATTTAATATCCACAGTGTTGTCATATTTTATTGTGGTAATATCAATTATTTCAATCTTATTTCATAAAGCTAATAAAATTATTTAACTTTAACATCTAGAAGTGTAAATGAATAAGGTTTGGAATGGTCTATATTAAATATGTTATTAAATTTCTATAAGGAAATCAGTTTCTATCAAATAATCAAATAAATCTTATCTATCTTAATGAAATTTTCCTTCTGCAAGCAGATAATAATTTCTACAAGTCACGATTATGTTATACAAATTTCCCCATATTATACTTTGACCAAAATATTTCGTACTTTTATAGGCAGGTCTCGTCAGATGGGGGTATGGGAAACCTACATATGTATATAAATGGTAGTTTTATAGCGTGTTTTATGGAACAAAAAGGCTTTTGTTACTTATATACTTTATAATGATTTTATAAACAACTGTATTATTATTCTCTATAACTGCTTTAAAGAGCTTTTTCTCTTAAGTTCGATAGCAGCATCCATATTTGTAATTTGTTTTCCGCAGCAGAATTGTAACTTAACAACGCCTTACACAATAGTTCTATAATTAAACTATAAGCGAAATTGCAGAATAATTTTATAAGAGTGTCACAGGAGATGGTATAATTCTATAAAGCACTATTTTGCATCGGTTTTACAGCAATTTGATTCGATAAGCACCGTTGCTGTAAAATTGTGTTATTGTACACACTTATAGGACTACATTAGCAGTTATCTTATAAATGTTCTATAAATTATTCTCCAAGAACGTATTTGCAACAAATTTAAAAAACAATTTAGTTTCTGAAGGCAAAATAGTCTCATGTGCCACAATAATGCAACAATTTAGAATTCTAGATACAACTATAAAATATTAACATAATATAAATCCCCTATTACTCTAAATTTATAGAACTACTTTGCTAGCTGGGATTGGTGAAGATACTCTCAATAGCTGCTTAATTTCTGAATATTGCAAAGCCAGAAACATAGGCTGGCCATTATATGAGGAATGAGGTAGGTAGGTAGGCATCAGAAACTCATGTTCAGAAGTCTATACCTAACAATCTTGATATAGCAAGGAAAATCCAAGGCAAATATAGCTGTTCTTTACAAGAAGATACGTCCGTAACTTATGCAAATTCTTCATAAACTTGAAAGTTAAATGTGATAAAACAAAAAACGAAGTGACTATTAGTATAAGTTTATTACCTTTTTTCTTTATTCTACTAGTGATATAAAGCTACTTCATTCTACTAGTGGATAAAGTATCACTTTGTTCATATGTGTGAATAAAAATCCGATTATTTGTCCACAATCGTCTTGGTTCATCTGTACATAGTGTATGTGTGTGCTTAACAAACTACACACACATACACACTATATATATTTTTTATCTTTTGCAAACACAATTTTTTGAAGAACAGCAATATAAGTACAAAAATATAGACAGAAACTATTTGTTTGATAGTCTTATGGACTACAATTAATATGTCCTGCAAAGGAAAATGCGGTTATTATTAAATCAGTGCTTCAGATAAATCTCCCTAATGATGCTAAATTAGACCCTGGTATTTGCTCCTTAATTAATATCAATAACCTGATTTGTATCTCTCGGGATTTAGTGTACCGAAAAGTCATTCCAATTTAAGGTTTATGAAAGTTTATGGGGCTGGTTTGTGTTGCGAGTCGCGAACACTTCTAAACAGCCTATGATGCACAACTCAGTTTACTTAGCTTCATTTTTCTTCATCTGGCATTCTTTCACCGCTTTATCACCGCGGCTATCATTAATATCACTTTTATATCCTCGAGATGGGCTACTTGTATATTTCTTGCATCCAGCTAATGGTGATAAACATTGTACACAGTGTAGAGTAAGCGAGTCGAGGGGGCGAGGGCTAAGTTGTCCGCGCATTATGGAAAAAATAACGAAAGAAATTTAAAGCAACAAACTTTATACCGCCATCTTTTTAAATTTACGACATCCTTCAAGGTTTTTAAAACACCACTAAAGTAATTTTGAAACATGGTTTTAATTTTAACGGGGGCATGAGATAGAATGAGATGAGATCCACATCTGCTCCAACGCGGAACGGGAAGGAAGTTTAATGGGTGACAAACTTGTTTGGGTGAAATATTATGATGTATTAGTTTGAATACATAAAAGTGTTATTTTCGGTATACAAGTTAGTTTTAATTATACTGCAATAAATCATCCTAAATTATTAATACAGCATGCAGGGCGAGATTATAGAAGCTTAATGAAACTTGGGGGAGTTGGCTGTGTGACCCTGAAAAGAAAATTTAATATTCTTTACAGAATAACAGGTTTAACATGCTTTGCCTAAAAATTGCCGATACTTTCATAAATTTAGAATTTGCAAATTTACTTAAAGGATTTTAAAACAACTTTACTCCTTCCAAATATTTAAACATATCAAAATATTCACAATTAATAATAATAATATGTAAAATGGAAGTTACAATAGATAATAAAAAATGTAGTGTAATTAAAAATTCCTTAAATATGTTAATAACTTATAATTTACTGATTATACGGCATTATGAAAAATGAATATCCAAATTATACTGAATCCATAGTACTATACTTATTTATATATTTTTAATTATTTATTTTTGCCTTTTTATATATGATCAATACACTGTAACATTCCTTTTATTATAAAATTAAGAATGTCACAATTTCAATATGAAACGTCTAGTAACAAGGTATTTTGCACATCCTGTATAATGTCGGTAGATTAAGTAAGTGTAAACCATATCCAGTGTACCATGTAACTTTAGATTTCTTCAAGTTAGCCTAAACACTTTGTACGATAAATATTTTATTATTTATTTACTTACCATTACTGTGAACCAGTTACATCGATGTATATCGTTATGTTATATTTTTCTACTCTGTATAACACTCTAGTAATTTGTTAACATTTTATTATTTAATTAGTATCACTTATTGTAATAAGCTTTGTTTTGGCAAAAAGCAAGGTTAAGGTAACTGTCAGAATAATTCAATTCGATTCGAACTATTGGAACAATGTGCTGAGATCTCGAACGAACATTAGCCCGAAATTACATAGAAACCGAACCAATCAGATTTCAGTGAGTTTTTAGATCTTTGTAGCGTATAAAACCTACAGGAACCTAAATTCTAGTCCCTTTTCGTTCTGATTTTGGTCGATTGAAGTATTTCCATATTACTGATTTAGTTATAGTGCGAAGCCACATTTTGAAAATAAATCTGAATTTAATTGAAGTCATCAATAAGGATGGAGAGGCCAATAATTAATTAATTAATTAACAAACAATTTAAATAAACAATTAATTAAACAGATAATTAATTAAATGAACAATTAATTCAATAATCGATTGAATTTCGAGAATTTCTATTTCCTAAGTTGGAATATTTTGTTTAACCGTTGCTGGAAAGTTTATTTGTTGAAAAATCAAAATTGAAATAAGAAGGCCATTCTAAAGTTTAGAAATCTAGATTGTAAGCGGCACTATCCAGGTACGAGAGGAAAGCTGCCCATCTCGGAGTCATCTCCAACGTTAACAACAACGGATGAACTTGTCAACTGGCTTCAATTCCACTTCTGTATGTCAACTTCTTCAATTCCACGTCTGTGTATCAACTGGTGGGCAAGTTAATAAACTGTGCTTATTTTTTTATGTATGTATTTTATTTCAAACTGTTTGACTTCAGCAAAATTTATCATCCTCCTACAGGGGTGAAAAGGCAAACCGAACAGATTATTCTGTAGGTGGCGCCCAATTATAACATCTTTTTAAACAGTTTGCTAGTCAAGAACCCACGACTATAAAAAAGTGCCCCGACTAAAAGAGCAGCCGTCCGCAACATTGTACATTTATTGTTTATAACAAACGATAGGTAACAACACGTTCTAGATATTCAACTTATAATCTTTCTTGTATTATATCCTGGGCTTTCCAAACCGTTCTAAGAAATTTTGCAACGTTAGAAACATAGTTTTTCTGCAATTATAACCCTCATGCTACCCGCACCCACATCCACTGATATTGTGAATAATACGGTTTACGCGTTTACATTCTAATACAGTTGTTATAAATTCTTGTACAAATTTTGATATATTTACCAACCAATTTAAACATAATTAAAGAAAACCAATTTAAAAGTATCAACACTCGAAAACCTCTACCTCATAGTTTTTTCAAGAGGGCCTTAGCTCCCAGTTTCTTTGACACAGATGCCGTACCCTGTATAAATATAATAACACATTTGGCATATTCTTTCAAACTTATTGTAGTAGTTATTTTAGTCAATCATCTACAACTTTTAAATGAACCCGCAAAATTTAACCTAGCTATCTAGAACAGATAAAATAAATATTTCTTATTTTACTGCATTGTAAAGCTAATGTACACACAATGTTGTTAATAAATTAAAACTGTATAAAATAACGATTACATAAAGGATAAAAAAATTTTTGAACAAATAAGTAGGTAAATGTCATGTCTAATTAAAATCTCTTGACAGTTCAACATCATTTTTGACATTGTCGATATAAAATTCAGAATAATTTTAATTTATAGATATAATAATTTTTATAGTTAATTATGTGACTCAACTTAAAGGAGGCCACCTGAAGAAGCAATCCTAAAATTGTAGGAATTAAATACAGTAAAAAATTTACAAAAGCTAATAATACAGAGTATATCTGTAGATATTATGGGTGTAATTCAACGCTAGTCCGCAGAGTAGTTAGTTTTACACAATATTGCCAATACCTATATACAGGGTGAGTCAGAAAGAATGAGTCAACACTAAGCTGGAGATATTAGACACCAAAATATTATGTTCCGAATGTCGCTGGTTTAAGAAATACAGGGTGTCCAAGTGTTGAAACAATTATTATGCATTGGTATTTTTTGATTATTTGCTAATAATTTTGCATGAAAAATAAATTACACACACGCAAAATACGCTAATATCTATTGACATGAAAATTTAACATAAGCCTACTTAGAAAATCACCACAGAAAACATTTAAATGCAAATATCTCACAAACCGATAAAGTTAGGTGACTTAAACAAGACTACATTTTTATGTAGAATTTAGATTCTTAAGCATAGCTCAACAGATAAGGAAAATATGTTTTGATTTACCTAAACGGTGAAACTAACGCCCTCTAGGAGCCACATGAATATAGGCTTTCAAATTTGTAATTCTCACACCAATAAATCCAACACTATCAATTTTCAGAGTCATGCTATCAAAATTTTCTCAATTATTGGTAAATTTCAGAATAAAATTTAAACTTTGAACACCTTGTATTTCTTAAATTAGCGACATTCGTATAAGGCATGATGAGCTCAGACATAATATTTTCGTATCTAGTATGTTCAGCTTAGTGTTGACCCATTCTTTCTGACTCACCCTGTATATAAAAAAATATCTTTTTTGTTTTAATGGCAAAATATGTTATCTATATGGGCTGTTCACATACTTTAAGACTAACTTTCTTGGACAAAAATAGTGTGATTTAATCAACTTACCTCAGTATAATTTTGATTTCTTAAGAAATTATAGGCCTGAGAAAGTACCTTTTTTAATGTAAGGTAAATTGTATTTCAATTTTGAAAGAGAAGATTTTTTTTGTGAGATAAACACAAATATCTGATTATTGCATTAAATATACAGGGCGTTCGGGTGCCACTTTATCATTCCTTTCAGATTTTTTTCAAGGACAGATATTTTGGGAAAATGACTGGTAGCCTTCAATTAGTTTTATTTATTTTTTATTTTTATGTATTTATTGGTGTCAATATACAATAATGTATTTACACAGATCAGATAAGGAGAAACACAAAATAAAAAATTACAAAATACAGTAAAATATACTAACGCTTAGAACACTAAAAACTAAAAATAGTTAAAACTATAAAAAATCTATAAAATGTGATAACAGCACGAAAACACATATAGTTAAAACTCAAGTTAAAATTGAAATAGATATAACAGGATGCTAAAAATAGCATAAGTTAAAGCGATATGGACAAGGTACTGGTTAGAAGTTCCTCAGAGCTATAAAATGCATTATTCAGTAAAAACTGTTTTATTCTGTACTTAAAAGTTGTATTATTTAAGTCAGTAACTGTTTTAGGTAACGAATTATAAAATTAGACACCAGTAAGAGGTACCATTTCGAGTTTTCGAGAGTCTCTGATAATCATTTTGTAAATTGTCTCTATTTCTTGTGAAGTGGGAATGCATTTCATTCCTGGACGTATAACTACCTATATTGTTTTTTATATGAATTAGGCATTGTAGAATATATATGCATGGAACTGTTAATATATTAAGTTCAACAAATTTTAGTCTACAGTCATCTATATATTTAAGGCCACCAATTAATCTTATAGCTCTTCTTTGTAATGCAAATACATCAGAGGCTGAAGTAGAGTGACCCCAAACTAAAATTGCATATGATGTCACAGAATGAACAAGACTGTGGTAAGCTGTTTTCAAGATTTGTTGAGATACTTGATGGTTGAAGCTACGAAGATGGTACAGGTTTCTTGATATTTTGTTACATATGTAATCAGTGTGACAATTCCATGACAATTTTGAATCCAGATGAACCCCCATAAATTTAACAGAATCAGGATTTAAAATATCTGTGGTTTCTCTAAGGCTAAATATTAATGTTTCTGTTTTAGTGGAATTAATATTTAATTTATTAGACAAAAACCAATTTTGAATTGTTAATTCAGCTTGACGAGCCTTTTCAATGAAATCATCAATTATAGGACTGCGGTTAGTAATAGTATCATCGGCAAATTGAATGCTCAAAACAAAATCATGCACTGAACAAGGTAAATCATTTACATATATTAAAAAGATGGATCCTTGTGGTACACCGGCATCAATACCGAGATATGAAGATGTTGAATTATTGTGAACAACATATTGCTGCCTATTACTGAGGTATGATTATATTAGACCAACATTGTGGGGTGTGAAACCATAGTAAGAACATTTTTCAGTGAGGATAGAATGCAATACACAGTCAAATGCTTTGGTGAGGTCTAGGAACTGAGAACATATAAATTCTTTTTGCTCAAAACCAATGTTTATCTCCGACACCAATTATCTATGGCTAAAGTTGTAGAGAGATTATTTCTAAAACCGTATTGATTTGAGTTAAATAAATTTTCTTTCTCAAGATAAGTTAGTATTTGAGTTTCTAAAACGTTTTCAAATTTTATTGCAAATGTTGGTATGATAGATATGGGTCTGTATTTTGAAGGATCATTAGTATTGCCTTTTTTGTGGATTGGTATAACTTTTGAGATCTTTAGGCAGTCAGGAAATTTGCTCTGGCAAATACTAATATTTATTAATACTGTGATAGGTTTCAATATACTACATGCAATGAATTTTAAAATTCGGCTATTCATGTCGTATACATATTTGCCCTTTTTATTTTTTAAGTTCTGAATAACTGAGTTTTAAAAAGGTATATGTGTTACATGCTGCTAAAAAGCACTATTTTAGAGAAAACTGCGTTTAACGTATTTGTTGAGCTTGGAAGTCAGTGCATAAATTCAAAAGTCATTAATTTTATATTAGTTTTTATAAAACACCATGAAACAAAGAACACATATCACTTCCCAATTTCTTTATTAAAATTGTAAATTTTAATTACATACTTTGACTTCCTGTTTATTTCCAAAACTTCTCTTGAAATCAGCTTTCTAAATAAATAACTTGTTGATTGTCAATTGTATTTTTGCTTTATATTGATCTAGTTGATGGCGGAAATTTGTTCACAGTTTTATACATATTGTTTGAAAGGCTGCAGTGAATGTGTTTCGAATCCTTTAAATTAGACAATTAGAAAAAGCTTGTACGCGGAACAGTATTAGTGAACAACGTGTAACATTTCCGAAAAATGTTAAATCAGTTTACCTACTAGTGGATACACAAGTTTTCGATTAGTGAACTAAATCATACTCTGTAAAAAATACGTGAGTACATGTACTTATACAATAGAAAGATAAATCTCATTCTAATGAAGTTATTTTTGTACTAGGAATTTATTGTGTTTGTTTGTTTAGAATTGTCATAGTTCATGTTCTCCAATTTTTACACTGGATAGTGTGATTGGTAGATACATTCAACAATTATTATAAAATAAGTCTTACTTGAATATAGAAAGGGCATAAAGAATAATTCAGCCGCAGAGAAACATGCTAATTAATTGTGCATTTAATAAAGCCTCTCTCGAACAACATGGATTACGACTAAAATAAAAGGAAACAAAAAGGAGATAAGGAGGTAAAAGGTTGTTTGGTCTTTCTTATTTATGTAAAGCCAAAAATAAAAATAAAAATTTTGACAAAGGAACTAAATTTTTACATTCACAGGTCCTGGTAATTTAGTTTTACACTAACCACAAGTATGGGCAATAGTATTTGACTTAACAGAACCACAAAATTTAATATATTATAAAACGGTGGACGATTGGAGTTAATCTTATAGAACATATAATGAGAAAGATATAAAAGATGATGACGATGATGATGAAGAAATGTGGGAAGCTATACAGTTTCATTGTGAAATTATTGATTTGATATAATGTCTATTATAAATATATATCAAACTATGGCGAAAAATTAGCAAAAAATAAAAAAATACTATATCAATCATGCTATAAATTATCATACACTAATAAATAATAGTATATAAATATAATAACGTCATCACTATCATGGACCCATACATACTTAGGTATACAGTGTGTCCACGGATGGAGTTGAGCGAAGGAGAAACTCTTTTGTTTTTGACTTTATCGAGATCCTTATAAAAAGTTCTGCTTCTCGAAAAAATGAGACTGCCATAGAAATGTCTTAGATCAGATATACAGGGTGCACATAAATTAAGAAAACGAGAAAATACTCAAGAGAGTTATTTATTATTGTATACAACATTTTTATAAAACTTATCTGTTTATAACTTCAAATAGAGTCCTAATAAAAATTTTAAAGTCAAAATTTAATTTTTAACATTTACTCTACCTCTACCTCAACACATTTTTCCAGTAACTTGATAAATTTTCCGAATAGTTATTGGCTCATTTAGTTCATGTATTCCTTGGCGTATGTGATCTTTTAATACTTCCGTATCATGTGGAAAACCATTCAAATAAATGTTTTGTTTTAGGGCACCTGGAAGAAAAAAGGCAAGGGGTGTAAGGTTAGGATTGGGCCAAATCTTTCTCTCAGTAGGACAGCCGTCCTGTTGCCAAAACATTTTGGAAACATCTGGTTTACCATTTTTAAATACTTGAGAGCCAGAAGTACGCAATAACCTGTTTTGGCAACATAACTGCTGTCCTGCTCATTTTACAGCCTTGCTCTGACAAGGGTGAAAGGTGGATAGGAAGATTTGGCCCATTATCCTGCTAGACCACCTGACTTATTTCCTAAAACAAAAGGTTTATTCAAAAGATCTGCCACAAAATATTAAAAGGGCGCATACGAGAAGAAATAAACTATTCGTAGTGTGTAGAGTAAAAGTCAAAATTGAATTTTAAATTTAAAATTTGTATTAGGACTCTATTTCATGTTATAATAAACAGATTTGTTTTATAAAAATGTTGTGTAAAATAATAAATAATGGTATTTCTCTCTTGAGTATTTTCATGTTTTTTTTTAATTTGTGAGCACCCTGTATATCTGATCTAAGACGTTTCTATGATAGTCTCCTTTTTTCGAAAAGGATAACTTTTCATAAAGAGTGACATTTTTCGATCAAAAATAAAAAAACTGTCTCCTCCTCAACTTCATCCTTGGACACGCTATATATCCATTGATTAAAGTGTGACACATTAATCTATTTATATATTAACACAAACAGTGTATACTCTTTATTCATTCACTATATTGATATGTCGTATGTATCGAAAAACAAACTTGGAATCCGCTAATAATAAAACGTTAGGTAGCTATAAGTACTAGTTGCTTAAATTTCTGTGATGTAATAAAACTGATTAGTTGGTTTTAGTTTAATGGTTTTGCACATTTTTATATTGCCATATAAATTTTATATTTTTAATTAATAGTTTTTCTCTAAAAGATATAGAAATTTCAAATAATTCTCTCCGCACTAAAATGCAGTCGTAAACGAAGACGGGCTTAAACATCACGATCCGGTTACAGATTATTAAAGATTCTACTCTTTTTTATACTTTGTGGATTCTGTGCAAAGATGTGGTGTCGTAGGCACAGATGTCACGGGCCGAGCGGTGGGCAGTAGGCACAATGTCTCGTGAGGATACCGGTGCAGGGACTGCATGGTAAGGTACAAGTGAAATTAAAACATATAATATATGTGGTAAGGTAATTCCTAACGTATCTGTTTTCAGAGCTGCGGCGCTAACGTATAAAACGTATTTAAATCATTTTATTATTTTTGCGGACAGCCAGCGACGTCGACAAAGAGGTTATATTGATACCGGTCCAGGGACTGCAAGGCAAGGTACAAGTGAACAGAAAAAATGTAAATGTAACGCATCTGTTTTCAGAATTCTGTTATGTGTATTTAATTAATATCTTTGGTGAAATACTTAAATAATTAAGTAAAATATGCGCATTATTCAAACAGTGAAAAGGTTGACATGGCATGCAGTGATAACGATAATGATAATATTAATATATCTACTCCTCATTCTAACCACGAGGATTAGCCCAGAAGGGGCGGTATATTATTATTAAGCAGGCCTAGCAACGACTTACGTTGATATACTATAACCACCATTCAGTGCAAGAATGAGGGAAACCTGAAAAACCTCATTAATTAGGGGATTGGTCAAACGTCGACCAGTATAAATCTCTCACGTTGACCAAAGTCAACGTTCCTCTACCCTGCCATACCCGCAGAGGAGGTGTCAATCTTCTCCACGAATATAGCTGATCTACGGTCTACCGGCCGTGGTATTCGATCATTGATTTAATTACTAACGCCTTAAACCGCTCGACCACTGACCGACTAAAATAGTATTATGATAAATCATTTGTAGCGTAGTAAAAATGGATAAAAATCAAATTCTGGATAACCGTGAGTAGAAAATCTGTTTTATATATTTTTCTTCTTGGCCTACTGATATAATTTCTCGTCCATATCTAATTCAAATACCTATCTATAATTTCAAATTAATACGCAGACATGCTATTTGTCTTATTAGTGGTCTATTGTCAAGTTCATCTTCTTACATCGACCACACTTTACTTAAGATATATTACATATAGTACATATACATCATGTCAATATTTCATTAATTAAAAGGGGTCATTAAAAAAATTAAGTAAGAGCAGTAGTTTTCTTATTCAAATATTTATTTAATTTTTTAGTTCGTGAAATATTAAAAAAATAATAGTGCCAAAATAAATTATATTACCAGAAATAAAGCCGGTTAAATAAATATGCAATAAAATAAAATTTTCTTAATTTATTTAAATACTTACAGATATATGCTAAAAGTTCATACACCGATCTAGGTACAGTTACACGGTATTCTTGAATCTGTCAGTGATCGCATGGTTTAAGGCGTCAGTATTTGAATCGAGGCGACTAGATCGCTGTGGGTTCGACCCTCGCAACCGGTAGACCGTATTAAGCTATATTCGTGGAGAGGATTGGCACTCTCTCTGCGGGTATGGTAGAGTGGAAGAATGTTGGTTTGGGTCAATGTGAGAGAATGATACCGGTTGACGTTTGACTACCCCCCTAATTAATGAGGTCTTCCAGGTTTCCCTCATTCCTGCACTGAATGTTGGTTAAGGCCTACCAACGTAAGCCGTTTGTGGGCGCTAATGCGGCGTGCTTAATAATAATATGTGGCCTGCTTAATAATAATATGCCGCCCCCTCTCTCGCACAAGTATTCGACTTCTGGGCCAATCCTCGTGATTAGAATGAGGAGACGCAAAGTCTGCACCTCGTGACATTGCTTAAGCCAATCCTATGTAGGTGCTTGTTCAGACGTCCGTGGTCTGTTAGGAGACCCGTGACAATCCTGATGCTGCTGCTGATAAGCACAATTAAGTTTCGGGTTGCGTCAGCCCATGGCCAGAAGAGGTGATCATAAAGGACAGAAGCGCTGGTAAAGCTGCCTGGCTGTGTATGCATACTTGAATATTCTGATTTACATATCTCCTCCTGATATTCTCTTGAACACAAGCAGAGATAACACCTCAGCATGAAAGACCGTGGTGTGTTTCCCCAAGGAGTGAAATAAATTCACTCTTGCTCGTGCCCCATAGATCCCCGCTCCTGAGCCCTGGTCTGTCTTGGACCCATCCGTGAACAAGACGAGACCTGAGCATCAGGATTAATGAGCCAGGCTTCCCTAGTTGGAAATTCTACCTTAAAATTTAAATAATAGTGACCCGTCGAACTGCAGATCACCGTAAGTGAAAGACGTCCTGCAGTATAAAGCCACAATGTAGCTTTTGAATTAAGCCCCCACATTTTCCCAAAAAATCTCCTGCAAATCCAAAAGGATGCAGTAGCTTTTTGCAGTTGCCTGTCAATATGGGGTGCTCAGGTTAGTTTATCATCCAAAGTAACCCCTAAAAAATTGACCGTTCGTGCCCTCTGAATGACATTGTTGAAAATAGTCAGCTCCCTTCTATCTTCTGCCTCCTGGTGAAGAGAACAAGATCAACTTTATTCTTTCCAGCTTTCTATGATGTCTAGAACCCTCTGAGTGAGTTCACTAATAACGCCTGGCGATTTTCCTAATATGAAGATAACAAGGTCATCATCGTAGGCTTGAGTATAAATCGTCCTTTCGTTGAGCCCACGAAGGAGACCATCGAGCACAAGGCACCACAGAAGCGGAGAAAGAACTCCACCCTGCGGACACTCCGATTATGGTCACATCTAAACTGGTATAAATTTGACGGTGGATTAGTATGGCACCGAACTTTCCAATAGTGGAAGAGATGCCATGCAACTCCTCCGCTCTCTGAATGAAGTCATATGTCCCAGCTATATCCAAGAAGGTCCCGATAGCGAACTCCTTCAGACTAATAGTTTTTTTCAATTTTATATATTACAGTATGCAGTGCTGTTTGATTGATAGGCATGCTGTGAGTTACGGAGTGGCCTTGTTACAAGCGCCTCCTCTTTAACATGCCTTTCTACAAGTCTTTCTTGCAGCTTCAAAAGGAAATACGTTAAGCATATAGGTCTAAACGCCTTAGCCTTATCATAGGAGGCGCGACCTACCACTCTGTATCTTCGTAAGAAAACCATTTAAGGACCTATGTTTATGAAAACTTTTCGTTCTATTTTAATGAAATATAGAAGATTCTAAATATGTCATTTAATTTGGAGTACCTTAGATAACTTTTACAAGAATATTCAGTATAGTTTATTTAATTACTACATTGGAGTTTTACAGGGAATAAGTAAATTTACATTTTTAATTACATTGAAATTTTGAATAGCGCTAATAATTTTACAGATCGCAAGTAAAATTATTATGATAGTCAATAAACTTATGAGTATGAGTATGAGTATGGGCATAAAAACCAATGATAACCATGGTAAATTTACATAAATAATTTTTTCAGTGTATATGTTGCGACTTTGTCTTTAATAACGTTGGCATAAGTACATTCTTTTACACAAACGATATTATGTATATTGTCTGAAAAGTGACAGCGGTTGCGTTTCAAACCCTTTAAGTTAAACATTTCGAAATGGCGTGTAAACGGGACAGTATTAGGGAACAAGTTGTTGTACAATTTCCCGAAAACGCTAAATCTGGATATTCGTGTAGACACAAGTTTTCGCTCGATGAACTAAACCGAACCATGTAGCCGTGTAATCGGAACAGAGGTCCGTGCTGCTGTGGCTCCGTCGATAAGGCAGGCAACTCCCTGGGGATGCCGAACATCGGCTCGCAGATATGTACCACTTCCTCAAGCAAAACCACCCTCGCTCCTTGGAGAACTGGCCAACTCTCCGCTGAACTATTAACACATGCGGCAGTATTACAGATAAGCCAGGACTTAGAACCGAATGATTAATGAAAGTAAACATGGAGGTAATATTTTAATGTAATGAACGATATGTGCGTCGACAACGAGAGCAGTAGTTTACGTCGACTTGAGTTATGGCTCCTGTATTGTTACTTACTAGTAGCGACACAGGAAAAATTGATATTTTACGTGTTTTCAAGATTACACATAAAAATATTATATGCATTATGCATTTCCTTTGCTATAAGGAACAAAAAGGAGGATTTATTAAATATTGTTACTGGTTTGTTTAATGAACAACTTTGCAACCAAATTGATAAGAATGATATTTCTGATTGTTATCGGAAAAAAAGTTAGGGATACAAATCGGCCAGCTCTTGTCGAGCTTTTGCATATATGGAGAAGAAATGAAATACATTATGCTAAGGCGGCATTGAAAAAGTCAAGACTCGTTATCGCTGAACTACTACGAATTATACAGGGAGGTCCAAAATAAATTTAAAAATGACTGCTGGTCCAAAAATGGTGTTATAGTTTTCATTATGAATAATAAAAAATACTTTGTTAGTAGTCTTGCTGATTATATTAAGGTTGTTTTTTAAATGTAGGTACTTTTCAGTATTATACGTAGGTTTCAAATTATTATTATTATTGTATTATTTTTGTACTACACTGTTTATTGTCTTATTCTCTACCTTTAATCATTTTGCATAGGAAGATGTGTACGTGTTTGTGCGATTTACTTTTTTTTCTTTCAAACCTTGCTTTCTCTTTTATTTTATATTTTTTTGCTTTCATTACTTAGATATTTATAAGGATATATAGATTGTGGTCAGTTTATTTTCGTAGGTACCATATATATATGATGATATATATATATATATACATGATGGTATAAATCTAAAAATGTTATTAATTAGTTGTCCAGTTATTATATTGCCTTATTTAACACATATAATTAACGAATGTTTAGTACATGAGTTATTTTACCTAAAGTTAGTTCTCCTCTTAAATATAAGGACCTTCGTCCCATCAGTATCTTACCTACAATTTCTAAAATATTGGGACGAGTGGTCCGTGATCAATTAAGAGTTCAAATTTTTCTTTATTACCTGATATACAATCTGACTTTAGGCCCCATGATAGTTGTGAAACTGCTTTATTGAACATAATGGATGACATATTTAGAGAACTGGGCAAAAAAATGCAACAGTATCATAATTTACTATTAGCTATTCTGAAATCGATAAATTTAGATGTTCTTTCCTTAAATTTTTTTAAAAGTTACTTAACAAATAGAAGTCAGAGAGTAAAAATATCATCCCAGGTTTCCGGTTCTCTATTAGTGTCTAACGGAGTTCCGCAAGGTTCAATACTCGGACCGCTTCTTTTTTCATTGCATACAAGTGAATTTCCAAAAGTAGTTAAATCTTGTAATATTGATTTATATGCGATGACACCCAAATTTATCATTCATTTCAGTTGTCAGACATTCCACAAACAACATTTTCTTTGAATAGCGACCCTGAGAATCTGCTTCATATTTCAAAAAGGCATGTTCTATATATTAATCCGGCCAAAACTGTATCAATAGCGTTTACTCCGCGGAGATCTAAATATAATATTAATGAGCTGATAAAGCTGAAACTAGAAATATTATTTTTTCTAATGAAGTTAAGAGCCTTGGTATTATCTTTGACACTTCCCTCAGGTTTAAAGCTAATAGTAGCAAATGTATCCGTGTTGCCTATACTAATCTCAAGATGATTTACAGTTGTCGATGTTATTTGAATAAGAAAACTAAAATTATTTTGACAGAGTGTTTAGTATTACCCATATATGTCGAATTAAAAAAAAAGGTTATGATTTTTTATATCCAAAAACATCTATTCCCAAATATTTAAGTAATACATATTTAAATTTCACCTTTGACGCCCTGCATCTTTTTTATTATCAACATATTATTGCAGAGATAAGTTGGCTTAAATCGTAATATTTTGAAGTAAAAAATCTAGTGTGTCTCCATGGGCCATTGCTTACGGACCACCTTGTATAATCAGAAGTTTTAGGTTATAGGGATAGGTGTTTTCTGGGATAACCGGTGTATTATAGGAATAACATAATAATAATAATAATAATAATACGTTGACTCCTCCGTCGCAGCAGGATTCATGATTTATTTTGTCCGATGTCTTTGTGTATTCGTATAAAATTGAAAATGTTAAATACTATTGCAAGATAGGATGCTCCGTTTCAGCTGTCATTTAGTATTTTCTGTGAATAGTACCCGTGTAGAAATACCAGAAGCAGCGTTTTGCGTGCGAGCGGTATCAGCGAGCAGCCTCCCAAGGGAGGCCGCAGGATATCCGTGGCCTGCCCGCCGTCGTTTCCCCGAGGTGTTGATGATGAACAGAGCTCATCACTCACTCTGAATTGGTATTAATGCAGCGGCCGGGCTGTGGACAGGCCCGGTCAGCGTGGTCAGCCAGCACAAGAATTGATATTAATGGTCCTAGTAGACGTTGACTGGACCTAAGGAGACTACAATGAATGCCCAGCCCTGACTTGTTCGGTGTACGCGTTATCGCTATTTTATTCATATGATGGCTCCTTTTATGCCGGATTTAGTTATAAATGGTTAGTAAATTGATTTCGTGATGCTCGTTCTGACATTTATTGACTGTGATTAATATTTTCTCAGTTTGGATGTGTCGGATTGCGGCCGAGGCGATGTTCAGGTGATTATGTTTTATTATTAAAAGTTATGATGCCCCGTTGATGGGCGATTTTTTTTTGGGTCTTTGTTTGTGCGTCAACATCCAAATAATCTTATTAACTTAATTATCGTATTTATGTTTATGGATTTATAAAATATTTTATCTGTTGTCAAGAATATATTAAGTATATAAACAACTCAGCGCACGTATTAAGTAATAATGTTATCAATATAAATATCTCAATTTCCACAGTGATATTTACATCTAAATTTAAATTTCCTTAGGTACCTACCCATTAACTTGATACAGCTGCCCAGACAGCAGAAGCACGTACAATGAATATCCAATGGACGTCAATTTTGTGTTGGCAATATCCATTGTACATGCAGTGGATGTCTATAAATGTTCCAATGAATATCCATTACATTTCCAGCTGTCCCAAAAATCTGCATTCATTGGACGTCCATTTTTGATCCAGTAGCTTGATAGTACAGGAGCAAAATGGACATCCATTGGATGTTACTGGTTGTCAACAACACAACATCCATTGGACATCCATTGTGCAGTTTATAGGCTATACATCCATTGGACGTCAATTTAATGTCTATGGACCTCAGAACTAAAAATGCACATCCAATGGATGTTGTGTGCTGTCTGGGTGCAGTTATTGGTATTTCACAATATTCATGACGTTTATACAGTCAAGAAAATATTGCAACTTGATAAAGTTGAACACTCGTTTGGTGAAGTTTACACCAACTTAAGAAATATATCAAATCGAATTTAAAATTGAAACGAGAGCGAGTAAACCTTATTCCCTTCCCAACTATAGCTGCCGTTTGCGATCCAATATGCATGTGAGTTGCGAACACGTGACTAGTAAACACTTGTTGCAGTTGCTTACTACACTTCATACGAGAACAAGTCGTAATTCGCGTTCACATTGTTAACGGTTAAATCAATTTGTATAATTTATCGTGTAATAAGTAAATGTTTGTGCATGTGTATTTTCCTGTAGTAGGAAATCCAGTCCGATTAAAAAATTCTCTTAGGCGTACTATGCTTTTAAATATAATCTATAATGTTGTCCTTGATATAATGACCTGATTATGTAGTTCTGTCAAAATACTAGTTGCATTAAATGTAGCTATCTTAATAGAAATATTTTTTTATTTGTATGTACCATAGTCTGTTTGGAAATGAACGAGAGTAATAAAACCCCGAGATAAGAACCGGCCATGGGCGTGGTAATATTTCATTTCAGGTAATTATCGGGTAACACTAATGCTAACAGGTGTACATTAGTATAATTTATTAGATACATCATAGGGCAAGAGGCAGTGTATTGTGACAGATCAATCCAGTCTTAGAAATGAATATACGAAGACGTGCTAGTGCAGTAGAGTAAAATTCGACTTGTGTTTAGTGACTATTGTCCCAGTGGATATAATATTGTTTGGGTAAAATGTCGAGCTTATCAGATTACTTACCAGCTAAACGCGTGAAAAGATGTGCGCTGTCTCAGAATGAGAAGATTATTATATTAAAGGTATTTAATGCATTGAAACACCAAAATCCTACCAACAGTGTTGACGACATCGTGCAAAAGTGTTCCAAAATGACAGGGATTGGAAAATCGACTATCTACAGACTTTTAAAGGAAACAAAAAATGAACAAGATGCTGTAAATCCCCCAAAATCATCTACAGGGAGGTCAAGAGTCGTTATAGATGATTTCTTCAAAAATGTCATTCGCAGAAAAGTACACTCATTTTATTTTAAAAAAGAAATACCAATGCTAAACAAAATTTTAAGTGAACTTTCAGAAGACAACGATTTGCCAAAAATCAGTAGAAGCAAATTATGGGCCGTCTTACGAGAGTTAAATTTTTGCTGGGAAAAGCAAAGCGAATTTTAATATACCTACTTTTTTATTTTCTTTATTGTACATTTATACAACACTACATTTACTCACCATAATTTGAATGTTCAAAATACATATATTTTTGTGTGGAATAAAAGTCTATTCATTAAATTTAAATAAATATTTTGATAATAATATTGAATAATTTTATTTGAATTACTAAATACCCTCTTAACCCGGTTATGATGCTCATGTTTTGAAATGCTGTTTTTATATTATTTATATTAGAAATGGACCGAGAAATTGAAGCGGCATAGACAAAGACGGATTGTCGGGAATTAAATTTTAGCTACCTGCTACAATTTAGTACAACCCGGTTAAACAAATTTTTTTTAAAAGTACAACTTATCTGTACCGATAATACATAATATAAAAATATTGAATATAAGCACCAGTACTACATTTATTTGTGATTTGCATACATAATAAGCTTTTATTACTTTTCATTTCTAAACAGACTATAATAATGTTTTTGTGAATATCCAAGAAATTCTTGACATCGATTTTATTTTTTTCTGATATTTGCACTAAGTAAATTCTACCTACTTTATCCACGCGGACTTCCGTAAAACAAAAATGCTATAAATTTCGCTAATTTTATCCACCTTTTTTCTTGTGTGGATTGACTCTTTCTTTGTCACTACCTGTTGGCTTAATTTTGTTTTCTGCAAGAATATATTTTAATTTAAGTAAAATACATAATCTTGAAATGAGTCTTAAATAAAACAAAAATAATAATAATTACACATTTTAACACAAAAGAACACTAACCTGTGCTAATCAACGTTAATCAAGGATTGTGTGCATTTTTTATTTTTTTATATTTCTCTGTGTGTAACAGTGTGTTACAGGTTTAATTTTTAGAACTGGCGTTAAAGTAGCAGCCAAAATTCCGAAGACATCCGAGCATTCATGGACGTACGTTACCGGGTAAAATAACGGATACATTTAAGAAATAGTATGCTTAAAGTAGAATATATCGTATGTAATTTTTTTATAGTTTTTCGGTACTCTGAAGGCGAAGCAGATCGTCTGCCAGCTTCATAATTTAAGGGGAGGTGTGTTATATAGATGACTACTTCCTATAAAAAAATCATCACCCTGGCTAGGGGATTACACCCTCAAAATAAATAAAAGTTGAATTTTTTTAACATATTTTGCTACTTTCAAGGTGAAACAGATCGTGTGTTTGCTTCAAAATTTAAGGGGAGTTGTTTTATGTAGATGACTACTTCCCATGCAAAAATCACCCCCCTGGCTAGGGAGTTATATCTTAAAAAAAAATAAAAATTGAGTTTTTTTTAAAATAATATACAGAGGAAAATGAAACTTTACGATATTTGTCATCAACTATGAAATTTTACAACACCCTGTATAGTTTTTCTGTTTTTGATTCTAGAGACGATTTATGGTGCGACTGTACTTGTTTCGGAAATGATGATAGACCAACTTCCTTAGACCTATTTTTATTTCTGGATCTAGATTGCCGTGATGTGCTAACACCAATTTCCTGACTAAATTTGATTGTATCATTGTCATGAACAATATTATTTAACGATTGGATGTCTAAATAACGAATTGCGCCTGAAATACAATCATATAGTAAACAGCCGCAGATAGTCAGCGGTGCCACTATTTATGTACTGGTTTCGAACTTGTTAGTTCTTAACAGCATATCACAAATGAAGCCAACTCGCAACCTTAACTCACAATCTCTAACAATCTGTCATAATAGTTAACAGAACATGAGTACGCAAGACGGAGCATGTGTGTACACATCTAGTAGTCATTGACTACTCAAAGCTGGGCCTGAATATAGTCACAAGCAAAAAGCAATTATCTATAATACTGAGAGTATCTACTATTAAAAGCCCCATCCATTGACATATTTTTAAAAGAGGAATTTTAGGAAATAACTACTTTCTGGAGTAAAGCCCTGACTATATTTAGGGACAACGGTTAATCGTAAGTGGTGCCATCAGACATATATCAGTTTTGAGTTTGTTAGCTCTCATCAGTATGCCACAGGTGAGGCCAACGACGAGCAACCCTGGCTGTTCATGTTCTGTCATTACCGACGCAAGATATAAATACGCAAGGCGTTAGCATGTAGTGTCTACATTTGGTATTCACTGATTACTCAATGATGGGCCTCAATAAAGCTAGAAGCAGAAAGCGGCCCACTAGATACTATTGAAGGCCCTATTTGGACATTAAAGTCTGAACTCAGGCATAAAAGTCTTAATTCAGAGTTTAAAGTCTGAATTCACAGTTTGAAGTGTGAATTCATATTTAAAAGTCTGAATTAATAGATTAAACTTTGAATTCAGAGTTTAAAGTGAATCAAAAAAAATTGTGGACGTGGACCTTCTACGGCTTCGTAGTAAACCTTCTTCTTATTTATAAATTTTATTCAGACTAAAATTAAATTAGTTCGATATTATTTGTAGTATCTGCAAATATAACAAAACGAAAAAATATAATCCTAATTTTGTTCAACTATCCGGCATCAATTTTAATTAACATTGTAATTCTAACGTCTTAAGATATAAACTTGTTCTTATCTTAGGATAATTTAACAGAAAGGAAAAAATGTGCACTGCTACAAACAGTTTAAGCTTGATATTATGCGGCATATAGTAAGGTAAACGTTTTGAAAAGCTACCTGTATGTTCTTATGAACATCAGAGATAAGGCAAATTCCTGGATTAAATGGTCTATGGTCTAGACTTGTAATTATCTCGCACTGGAATCGATTTCCTCTCAGAATGTAAATGCGAGATCTTCGATTCTGATAATATGATCTACCAGATTATTTAAAAAGCTTAGTTTTGTATATTTACCGGATAAAATCTCGTAACATAAACTTGAGACTCTTTCCGTCTGCAGCTTGAAAGATAATGTAGCTGCAAAACATCTACGTATTGATTTAGCGTTCAACGTTCAGTTAGTTAGAGATGCTTGCTAAATAATTCTTGTATTTATTAACATATCTAATTTTTGTTTCAATTTTACTTACCTAACTAACACTGTGACTTATTGTAAATGTAAGTCTTATTTTTAACTTTAGAGAACAATATTAAAAACAAGAAGTGTTTTAAATAATAATACATTTTGTACATGGTATTTTTAGCATGGTTAGATAAATTTATGTTTTATAATAAGACAGCATGTATATTATTTCGTGTTTAAATAGAAGGATCTAATGTTTTAAGTTTGAGAATCATCCTGTAATGATAACGAATATATATAGACATTTGAATGTGTCTCATTATGTTCATAAGATACTTTTATGTTATGTAACTAAAATATGCAAAGTGCATGTTTTGCATATTATATATTCTTTTAAATATTTACATACATTCTTAGAAATGCTATTTTGTAATTGTGCATAAAATCCATCGAATTGAAAAAAATTAGATATACTTACATAGATGTTTGACGGGCATGATCATTAAATTTTGGAATAGATCGCTCTACCAAATATATGTTATTCATAAATTTTATCGTTGGGCATAAAAGGTCAGAAATTGTTGTCTGAAAGATTTATTAGTTCATAGAATAGTTAGAACTGCACAAAGTTGAAAATGCATTGTTTTAGTTGGAATGCGCATGCACCTGATGATTGGAAGCCCGAGTCTGGTGTGTGCAAACAAAGCTATTATTTCTGATTGTGCTTTTGAAGTTATCACATCGATTGTGTTTAAGTGAAGTTTTATATTATTTGTTTGTTGTTTTATCGTTTATAAGTATTCAATAAATTTGTATTATTTTTATATGTTTATGTAGCATATGTGCCACCTAAAGTTAGTAATTCAGATTTTGATACTTTTGAACTCTGTCTTTTTGTTATACAAAATTATGTAATTCTTGGAGATTTTAATATAACTAAATTTATCTTAGCTGATATGTCTGATTTTAAAATTAAATGTATGCAAAACCTCTTAGAATTTCACAATATTCAGCAATTTAACAAAATTTTAAATATTAGTAATAGATTTTTGCATCTTTGTATTTCTGATGTTAAATGTACTGTCTCTCTTGATATTCTACCTATTATTTATGAGGATGCTCATCATTCTTTGCTACAAGTGACATTTTCTGTAAATAATAGTAATAAATCTTATAATTTTAAGAAAGCAAACTTTGTTGGTCTTATGATGCTATCTTAGTTACAGACTGGGAATTTTTTTAAAATATTTCTGATGGCAATGCTGCATGTGAAGCTTTTTATATAGTCATTTATAAACTATTTGATCAATTCCTACCGGTATATAAGCTATATAAACGTAAATACCCACGGTGGTACAGTGCCGAAAATATTAGTACTATACAACGCAAAGCGTCGTTAATATAAAAAATCCAATAATATAATATTTTTAGAGGAATACAAGAGTTTAAGACGTGTAATTAAAAATCAAATAAAACTTGCACGTAATAGATAGCTTATCTCGATGCAAAACAACTAATCCAAAGAGCTTCTGGTCTTTTGTACATAACAAAAAGCGACCTACGCGTATCCCAAGTACTGTAGTTCTAGATGATGAAGAATATGATACTCCAATTCAGATAGTGAATGGCTTTGCTAATTTCTTCTCTAGTGTATTTTTCAGTGGAGAAATAACTGATTAATCCATACTTTTTCATAGTCGGAAATCGTTTAAAGTAAGTAACTTCACTGATAAAGACGTTCGTAATTTTATCAGTAGACCAAAAAATAAAATGACTAGTAGAGAAGACCAGGTACTGAGCTTTTTATTAAAGACTGTTCTGCGGTTCTCTGTAAACCACTGTAATATCATTTAATCTAATATTGTCATCAACACTTTTTTCCGATATATGGAAAGTTACAAGGATTTGTCCTATTTTGAAAGCCAGCAGCTCATCTGATATCAAAAATTATCGACCCGTAGCTATTTTATCCAACTTGAAAATGCAGATGTGTTTGAGATGTCTTAGTATACGCATATCTATAATAACGTAAAGAACTGCATTTATCCTGATCAACATCTTGATTTGTTTCACATCCTTCGATAATGACAAATTTAGTTGAGTTTACACAATTTTTGTCAGGTTATGTTGATAATAGCCAAGTAGATATAGTATATATAGGTTTCAGGAAAGCTTTTCATAAGGTAAATTATTTTGTTTTGAGAAAAGTTAGAATTGTATGGTTTTAACACTAAATTACTTCATGTCAATCATATCTTGACTAGCGTAAATTGTTTGCTTCGAATAATGGTTTTAAGTCTAGAACATTTATAGCAATATCTGTGATACCGCAAGGATCCAACTTAGGGCCGCCTTTATTCATTTCATATGTCAATGATCTTTCCTTAAATTTGAAATATCGCGATATCAATTGCATTTATGATTGCCAAGTGTTGCAAGAACTTGTTAATGTTGAAAAATGGTGTGAAGAAAATCGGTTACCTATTAATATACAAAAAGTTTGTATGTTTACTTTAAAGAATCAACCAATATTGTTTAACTATAGTATTAATTCCTCACTGTTGCCACGTTGTAGTACTATTAAAGATTTAGGGATTTATTAAAGAGGAGTGACATTCGATACTAAGTTTTCATTTTATGAACATGTCAGTAATATATCCAATATCGCTTTTAAAACTTTAGGCTTTGTTTTAAGGAATTCATAATCATTTAACAATATTAAGTGTTTAAAATCACTTTACTTCTCATTAGTTCGTTCCAGATTTCAGCATGTTAGCCTCATATGGTACCCTTACTGTCAGAATCACATACACCTCATTGAAGGTATTCAACGTCGCTTTCTGAAATTTTTGTCGTTTCGTATAGATAATTATTATAAATTTAGAGGATACGATCATAATCTTCTTTTAGAAAGGTTTAATGTCATTATCTAGTAGAAGAGTTCTTGCAACATTTACTTGTTTCATAGTAATATTGATTCAACGGCTGTTTTAAATTTGTTTAATATTCGCATACCTACGCCAGAGTCTCGAGATGACTATATGTTCTATTGTCCTAATGCAAGGACTAATATCCTCATTAAGTCTCCAGTATATATTATGTCAAATAACTTTAACCATATCTAATTTATGTGACTTAAAAACATGCACGCTTAAACTTGTTATCTATTCGATCGCAACCTTTTGTTGAATTAGTGAGAATTATAAGTTGATGCTTTTTTAATTATTAGTGTGAGTATATGCGTGGAAATGTATGGATGACTTTAGTTAGTAAGTTTGGTGTACGAATGTCTTTAGTTGTTAAGTTTTTATATAGTTGTAGCCGATGTAAAAAGTAGTAATGAGTTAGATAGGAGAGCACTGTACGAGGAACACACACCCTCCAAATGGTATTTGAGAAATACAGTTGTTACCGATAATTGAGTAATTTATTTCCTCCAAATACATTACATTTAGTTATAATTGTTATATATAAAGGTACTAAGAGAAACCGTCGCCTGGTGATAGGTATTCATATGAGGAAGTGTGAAACACCTCTATGTAGGGGTTGCGAACAGGAATACGAAATAGTATCTCTCTATGAGTACACTTCTGTCTCATCAACAAGAGAATCCGTGTTGGGAGAACGATGGTCTTCTTCTATGACCTACATGGCTCTACGAGCAACGTCACCACTTTTTTCTCTTTAATAGGCTAGTTAGCAGCTCACGTGGATTGATCTCCTAATGCGAGGAAGTACAAAAGGCCTAATGGGGCTTAAGTGCTGTAGCCTCTTCTCGTAATTCCACATAAGTCAGACAAATGGAATATTTTCTTGTAAATTAATGTGTTAAATAAATTTCTGCAGGACATTATAACGAACTTAATTTACCTTGAGCAGCTGGTCTTTAAATGTTATATATATTCAATGTTTATATTTAACTATGATGGTATAACGAAAAATAAAGAGAAAGTTGCATTTGTTATGGAATACAGATAAAACTCAAAAATGGAAATTGTAAATAAATTGCATTTAAAGTTTTCATTTTATACTTTTTATAACCTCCCTATTAAAATACACTGAACATTTGAAATGCATTCGCAAATTTTTTATTTAGGTAATTGGTTTTTCTTTAATAAAAATTAAGTTATATTTCAAACAAGTACATATTAAAAATTTTATGATTTATTTTGTTTTGGAAATCAAAAAAGAAGATCCATCGATCTTACTTTACACAAAAAGTAAGTAGTTATCATAAATGTTAATTATTTTCTATTCTCAAAACTAATTTTAAAAATCAAGTAATAGAAGCAGCTCGGTCTGAGTCTTGTCCGTGGAATAAAAAAATCCTTTATTCGTGGAACTGGAGCCAACTAGAAAATCACTACATTATAAAAACAAACTAGGTTTCTTTATTTTTACATTATACCATTATTTTACATGTGCGATATATTTTCATATAGATATATGTACTTATAAACGATTTACCATGTTGAATATTACCCCAGTTTCTCTATCAGTTTAGTTAACCATAAGATGGCGAAAGCTACACACATAGCTACACTTGCAACGTCCGTTATATTTTAATATTTACCGCAGTAGACATTATTTATGGCTTAAGGAAATATAAATATAGCAAAAAAGATTGTGAGAACAGGGAAGTTCGATATTCTCCCTGAGTCTCCAAAGGGAGCTATAAAATCTGTTAACGCTAAGCAGCGATAAATCGATTTGTTTTGACTGTAAGATCAGGTAGGAAAACACTATGACACTGCGTTGAAACCAGCAACATGCGTCTCCACATCCTGGAAGTGTTTATTTTATGTAAAACATACATCCACACTCTGTGGAAATTTCAAATTTCTTACCACTTCCTACATTTTGATATCAACAAAATGTTCCACTACAACCGATCTCTAACTTGATGTAATTCTGTTAGCGGAATTAGAAATTATGAGGCTTAATCAGGGAATTTTATGAATTTTCACTAATACCAAAGAGTTTTTCAAAATACATATTAATATTCTTCTAACTAACTACATTAAAAATTCTAGCAATTAAATTAAAGGTAGATAAAAACGATTTGGTTAAAGGTAGCCTCTAAGTAATCCTTGTGAGATAAGGGTCTTACTCAATTGATAAAATAAAATTTTGTTCGCAGTGTTGAAAATTATCAAAAAGAAAATAAAAACTGTTTAAGAAATTCAACAAATAGATACCTTCAGACATAATGTTAAGCAAAGCTAAAACTGTATAAATTCCAAAAATTGAATTGTAACTGCATATAGATTTTGCCAAAACCAAAAATTAAAAAAGAATAGACAACTCTTTCCAACAAAACAAAAATTAAACTCTCATTTGGCTCACGAGATTACAAAGTTACATTTTGTTATTAGTGAAGGGTAATTTTTGTGAATAACAAGGAAAATAGTAAAGATCGTAGAGAAGAAATGGAATTCAGAGCATTAGAAAGCAACGGTACTTGATCGTGAAGTAATAGAAACATTTCTAAGTGTAGTGCATGACAGGGAAGAAGCTCGAATTATTGCTAGAAAGCTAATAGATAGTTTTGGAATATGAGGAGTTTTAGGCCAGGACATTAGATGACTCGAAAACTATAGAAGAGATAACTGACTCTACATTAGCAGTATAAAGAATTGGAATAATTCTGAGTCTCATAGAATTTCTACATTGGGGTTTGATCTAGGTTTAGAACCAATAACGCTCCGTAGGTTTAGCTTGTATGAAGTAGGGAAAGTACAAGACCTGATGGAAAAAGCTGCAGAGAATTATAAAAATAAAAGTAAATATGCTCTTAAAGTAGAAAATGACTTTAAATGGTTAGTACCGATTGATAATTTTATAATGGAAAACAAAAACCCAATATACCAACGTCTAAGTTTTTCTTCACTTCAGGACCATGTAAGCTTTACAGAAAATTCCTGTAGTTTAGAACAAATTGAGGAATTAAAAAATAAAACGCCAAGTAGTAATCAGATTTTAACATTGCTTGAAAAGTTACAAAGCAACCTTTTGCTGAATGACTATGATTCAAACATAATAGATCAGTGAAGTAAGTGGATGATCTCTTTAGGGTTGGGAGTATTGAAGCCTTTGGTAATTACAGCAGTTTATGAAGGTAAATGGGATGAAGTTAAAACTCTTCTTGATAAAACTGCTATAAAAGTAATGTTAATATTGAACATAAATATCAGTGTTCACAGAACTGGACGCCTTTGCATTGTGCTACTTACAACGGTAATGTAGAATTAAGCAAGAGTGTATTTAAAGCATTTTTAGATAAGAAAGGTAATATTAAGCTTAAGAGAGTACTAGTTGCAACAGTGATAGTTGGGCGCTTTTGCACTATGCTGTTCATTATGGTTAGCTGTCTTATAGATAAAGGTGCTAATATTTTAATTAGAAGTAAGGAGGGTAAGACACCCCTGGTCACTGTTGTTACTGAATGCCTAGCTGTTCAATTTCTATCTGACAAAATGTTTTAGGATGATATGTGAAAATAAAAATGGTGTTCAATAAGGAAAACCAGCGTTAATACAGATATCTTTATAACAAAAGATTTTTTGACAAATCTTTCGTAAAAAATTAGTGAAACATCATACCTTATAATCGGACTTTTATCCACACTTATGAACTGTCTAAAGTGACACTTTATCATCTAGTGGAATAAAGTAATTTTATTTCACTAGTAGAATAAATAAATAAACCTATAAAAAATAAAATTTAATTTATTTACTACATTTATAATAATACTTTTTTTTTTTTTGGTTTATCACATTTAACTTTCTCTCCGTTAATAACAACCCTTGTAACATTGTTGCATTCCTTTTCGGAAAGCATAACATCTGTCGAAGTTTATGATTTTCCTTGGATTTTCCTTGTAATATCAAGTTTGTGTTTAATTGAGTATGAAAAAATATCAAGTTGTGCGAATATTTTTGTATTACATTCCAATAATTCTGACTCCACGAATATGATGAATAAAACGTTGTATTGCATTCGTGTTTTAATTGTCTTTTATCCACTTAAGAATATTAATCGCCCGGACTAAGTTCGTACGTGTTTCACCTGTAAGATAATTTTCATTCCTTGTGTTCAATTGTTTCACTTTATCACCAAACCAGTAATATTTCAATATTATTATTTTTTTACGTTCATGCAAAAAACAAAACTTTATTGAACTATATTTAGTGAGAAAACTGGTTCTTTATTGCACCAGTGCAATACAAAATTCATTGCACTTATTACTACATTTATTGCAGCGTTTTATGATCATGACAAACATAAACGTTCAAATCGATGTCACATTTACTTAATTTTTTGTAAAAATAAAGTTTGAGTTAAATTGTTCCTAATATATTAATTCCTAACTTTCTCAATGCAAATCAATAGTGCTAATAATTTATTATTAAATATTTTGCTATTAAATTCCTTTCCCTTCCTACACCTTTTCCTTTTATTTTCCTACACTTAGTACGTGGCACCTAAATAAAACATTTTCTGGTTTTTTCATGAACGTAGAAAAGATATTGTATGCAACTCGTTTAAGAAGTTTACTTTTTGCACTTGTTGCATAAATAACTATTTTAAAACATATTTAAGATGAACATTTCAATACATAATCTAACGAAATTAATCACAATTATTACCTGTTAATATGAAGATTAGTATTTCAGTAATTAATGATCAATTCAATTAAACTAAAAAATTGTATTCACGAGGGAATCGATATACGATACAAGGCTCTCTAGACATTTGTTTACCAAAATATGTTTTAATTAACAGAATTAGGTGTGGGTAACGTCAATATGTGCCTAATAATGTCATTAGAAAAAACAATCAGCCGATGTTAATTCTAGCAGACTTATTCATTAATGATGATAAAATGTTCCTAAAAGTGTTATCTATTTTGGGATCGACTACTTAATCACTTTAATTCCGTATATTTAATGGTAACCCACAACGAATTTTTAATTCAAAATATTGCTCAGCCACATATTACCTGCAATACATATCGGTTAGTCAAACACACATTTAGTTTATATTTTTAGTGGGTAACTTTATTTTATAGCGGCTGATGTGTCATTCATATATGAATAATTAAAAATAATTTCGCATATTCAGCTTCTATGTTATTTTATAGTTGCATGAATATTCCGGTACATTAATAACTCGTAGATATTTTCGTATCATTTTTTATTTCTGTTTTAAATTTACAGTATCCAACGAAATTGGAATATATTGCTGCGGTAAGTGTTGCAAAAATAAGAAGGAAGAATAAGTGAACATTACTTGAAAAATAAATATTGCATTCCTATTAAGCATATAAAATTATTTTTAAAATCATTCTGCTGAACTAGGACTAATTATAATTTCACTGCTACTTGATTGAAAGAGCTCCGATTCTGTTTCGCTTATTGCATCCATTACTTATTCTGTAAAACTGGCTGTTTGTATACTTAATAATGTCTAACAATCGACCACTGTCGACGATCGACCATATCGATAGTTGCATGCGAGTTCCTAGCGGGATTGTAGCCGACCGAGAGTAACCACCACTGTTAACCAAGTTCGTAATAAAAGTGCCATGTTTCTTCAAAAGTCTCGCAAGAATAATGCAAGTCTTGCAAAATTGCGAGCATTTCCAAAACATTTGAAGAAATGATCTTGTATAGATTTTTTAGGTGTAATTTTATGCTGATCTGGTCATTAGCCTGAAGTTGTTTTCTGAAATTCCTGGGCTGTTGACTTAAATAAGCATATGTTTAATTGGAAAAAAAATCTTTGAAATATACAAACATTGTTTTATGATAAAATATAATTATATCAACACCATAAGTGTATCATTGAAAAGGAAATAACATTTTTTTAATTTAAACAAATGCTACTTTACACAAAATAACTGTATGTTTGCTTTTTCAAAAAAATGAATTGGTATCTGGAAAAAAATATTTGTAATAATTTATTTCCATGAAACAAACCATTTTTTATGTATACAGGGTGAACTTTAAATAAGTATAAATATTTTAACTGCAGGTGTAGTTCGTCATATATATGCGTCTAGTGAAAGCCAATTTCAAAAAACTTAAATATTTATGGAGATATTAATTGTTAAAAAAAATACCCACATTGTAAGGACCGCTGACCAGATAGACCACTGACGTAATCTAATAAACTATATGATTTACTGAAGGCGAGGTTGCCATATTGTCTGTAAAATAAATAATTTACTAATAACGTAAATTAAATTTTTGCGGTTGATTTTAATTAATAAATTTTTAGCAATAAGTAAAGTAAAATTGAGGAGATAGCACACTTCGCAATAATATTAACCAAAACTGTAACTTCTTAACTGACCTTACTAAATGATTAAAGCATGAATTTCCGTAAGTTCGATGCTACCAATTAAAGTATTTAGATAGTTTCTTTAATATACAGGGTGAGTCAGTCATAATGAGTATAATGCGAATACGCGATTAAAAAAATCTAAATGCATATGTACGCCGAAAAAAATATTTTCAAATCATTATTTAAACCCCCTTTTCAAACTGTCACTGACCGCTCACAGCCTTGGTCGTTTACAGCTCATAGTTCAACTCGATGTCGACCTGATGCAATGATGCCAAGTTGAAATATTTTTCTAGTACCTACTTACCTAGGTTTTAGACATCACAAATAAATGGATGTACTGACTGTTTTAGAATATCTTTTTTTCTTGCTCAGTTCAACCTCAGCCAATAATAATTTAAAATGTTAATATCCAATGAAATCAAATAATAATAATCAAATAATTCCATTAAAAATTGCAAGTAACGCGGTCCACTCAGGTTTTCCGGTAGAAAATACGGTGAAATCAAACGACTGCCCATACGTTGACAACAAATCCCCTCTGAAAGCTAAACCGACAAGTAGCGTGTGGATTTTCCTTTGAGCAAATGTAGCTGTTATGACTGAAATTAGCTTAGTTACATTGAAATCACAAAACTTCAACGTATCTAATAATAAATCGAGTAATAAATCATTTACGTTTATTACATAAAAAACCTATACCCAATGGGTAAATTATTAAGAGAAGATGAAAAGTGTTTCGTGTAATACTAAGTAATAAAAAACAATCGTGTTGTTGACAGAAAACTGTCCAAGACCGAAATGGCACGCCTCTGATCTGATGCCCAAAAAAGTTATCGAGAGTTAATCTTGACCTACCGTATTATTAGGTCAATAACCTAGTTACCTAGTTTTTGTACTGTTATTTAACGACAAGGAGTAAAACTATTTTTTTAATCTAGATACATGAATGAATTTTCCTTAAATATTATTTGTTAGAATGTTAGGTTATTACAGTTTAATAATTTTGATATTACGTTTTCACTACGTTTTACAGATAAATATGAATTTTTAGTATTACTCGTAAGTACAATAATTAATTGTAACTGAATAATTATTCAGTTATTCAATTATTCAGTTTGTAGTTACGTACATCTTGCCTAGAAATTTATTGTTTTTTAAGTAGTATGGTACTAACCTGTTTAAAATGCCAATTCGAATAAAACTGCACTCATCCGCCCAAAGCACTTAATTAATAAAATTAGGGTGAGCCGCAATTTGATTTTGATGCCAATAATTGCAAATTTCAAGACGACTGGGGAAATCAGCAGGTTCTAAAGTATCTAAAGCTTGAACTCTCTGAAAATGATGCAGGTTCAGTGAGCTTTCTCGTAATATTCTACAGACCTTGCTTTGGGATATCTCCAATCGCCTTGAAATGGTTCTTGTAGAAATAGTAGGTTGCTCTCAACTAAATTTAAAACAGTCTCACCCGACGCAGTTTCACAGACCCCTATCGCGAAGGCACTTAGGTACACAAAGTTCGCGGATCTGGTAGGTAGACATCTCCAATATTCCGTAACAGCGGCATTCGCATTTCGTAAACATTCTCCCTAACACTGCTATTTTCCCATATTCAGAAAATTTGTAAAATTATGCATTATTAATTTACGACGAATACGCGAGACCGAAATAAACAAACTACTGCTTACTGCTTGTATTCTGTCCATCCCCCCGTCGTATGGGTGCGTGATCAGAAAGTTCGTAACGCACCAGGAGTGTCGTGTTACCGATTTTTCTAGGGTGATTTGCTTATTTTTTTAAAGATCGAATAAATTTTTTTTTCGATTTTCTGCCTTTATTAGGCCTCCCGAATACGTGGTTAAAATTAATGCCATTATGACTCATCCTGTATAATAATAATGTTTATTTGATTACTAACAACAAATAGTACAATACTTTGATCAATGATTCCAAAAATTATCCATAAACATGCATAAAAACGTCCTACTTGCTGAAAAAACAACTATTTAAACAGTTATCCACATATTACAAGTTAATACTATTCTACACTGTTAGAAACAATTTTCGCCAAATAACCTCAAACAATGTGTCAGTCCCAACCATTTTGTGAATTCGGAGTGGGTGAAATAGATTTAAAAAATAAACACAAAACATGTAAAACAAAATAACCAGCTTGTTGTATGCGTATCAAGAGAAGACGAAGTAAAATATTTAAAAATAAGTGAATAAGTGAATGCAACAATGCAAAAAAGAAGCTGGTGTTGAGACCGGTGCACTGGTTCAAGGCAAAGGAATAACCTGTGGCAAAGGCAAGGTAGAGGTGGAAACAAAACATGTAATATTTGTGGAAAGAGATTTTTCTCGGAAACTATAAGGATTTTACAAAAAAAATGTTTACGATATTGTCTCCATTTTTCATGACTCATCTATTCCCAAATTTGTTTAGATAAGTTGTGAATCACCCTGTATATATTAGTAAAGTACTTAGTATATTTATTATCAAATATCCAATTCAGGCAGCTGTAATTATACAGGGTGTTTCATAAGACCACCTGGTAACAGTTTAAACTAAAATGTTAAGAATAAACTTATATATATGGGTGTGAATGTTAATATTAACCGAAATATTGGTCGTTGAAGTAAACATTTATTTACTAAAATTTATAATAAGTTACAGTTATTGACGTATTTCAGTCAGGCTTAAAAAATATTGTAACAATTTACTCTTTCCATTGATAAAGTAGTACCCACTTACATAAGTTTTTAAAGACGACGAAATAAATAAAATTATTGGATAAATGGAACGATATATATTTTAATTATCAGGAGAACAGATAGGTGTATGATCTTGATCTGAAGAAGAAGATGTGATTAATAATGTTGTTACCGAAGGTCACCAACCTTTTTAGTTTGTTAATTACGTTTATGCCAGTTTTTGTTCAGAAGTCGTACGCGAATAACAGAAAAGTCAAAGTAAAGTTTTACAAATGTAAATTTGTTTGAAGTACAGGTGCTGTGCAATCAAGTAGTGACAATAAAGTTTGTTTTTCTACGAGACGTATTTCTAGGCTAAGTCAACGTAGAGGTTACATTGTGTGACGTTCCACGTTAATAGAAATGATGAAAGAAATGAAGAAGAGTTGAACTGGACTCTCTTATTCTATCTCCAGGGGGGGTTTATTTAGAAGTATACTCGTGTTGTCACTATGAATTCTTTATTAAATATCTCAAAGTTTACAATGTTTCTTCAAAAATACAAATCTCTCAAAACTGACAATCCCTCAACCAAACCTTGACAACCCATCTAAAACTAATTAAATTTATCTGCGTCATATATGACGATCCACCTCATAACCCCCTTATTTAAATAGATTTAAAAGTATAATATATTTAAATAGACACGAGGAAATAGCAGTGAAAAAAAGACAATTTAATTATGCTACCATTGGTACTCTATATCTTTTAAGATTAATGACGTTTTGTTTAGTAATATCGTTTTTATTATTACCTGATATGAGATAACAATTAGGACCGGCCTGCCTGAGAACCTGGAATGGACCTTCATATAAAAGGAAAAATTTATGTATAGTTCGTTCTTCTGCAGAGGACTGTTTATGAGATCGGACGAGCACTTGATCACCTATTTAAAAAGATTCAGGACTTGTATTAGCATTAGCCCTGGAAGCCCGTCGTTCTGCTTTTGTTTGTAAGCGACGTTGCGCTAATACCCAACACCGCTCTAGATGTTTCTTTAAAAATACAAATCTCTCAAAATTGACAAACCCTCAAGCAAACCTTGACAACCCATCTAAAACTAATTAAATTTATCTTCGCCATCTATAACAATCCACCTCAGAGTCAAGACGAAATGGGAGAAAATTTAAAAAAGAAATGAAAAACAGTCGAGAGGAAATGAAGAACAGTCAAGAGGAAACGAGGAGTAGATTAAAAGAAATGAAAAATAATCAAGAAGTAAATAAGAATTTTTTCGTATTTTTAGGTATTAATAATATTGTGTGAAACTAACTACTCTGTGGACAAAAGCCCCAACCAGCATTGAATTACACCCACAATATCTACCTATATATTCCTTATTATTAGCTTTTGTAACATTTTTTACTGTATTAGAAAGGTATTTTAAGCTAATATAAATCAAATCTCCTACAATTCCTATCAATGAAGTCATATGTATGTTCTCTGATACCAAACATCTAGGTATGCTAATGAACAATTCCACAGACAAAGTTCTATTCAATAATTATCTAAAGAAATCTAAATCTAAATCTATCTAAATTTACAAACCTTGTTTTAATGAAAATGCTCTATAAATATCTAACTTCACTTTTGGCAGTTATAATAATTTTTATAGTTAGATATTTAATTCAACTTAAAGGAGGCCACCTGAAGAAGCAATCCTAAAAATGCAGAAATAGGTCAGATCTCATCTATTGTGGTTGAATTATTGTCGTGTTCCAACTGCCAAAAGTGAAGTTAGATATTTATAGAGCGTTTTCATTAAAACAAGGTTAGTAAATTTAGATAGATTTAGATTTTTAGATTTAGATTTCTTTAGATAATTATTGAATAGAACTTTGTCTGTGGAATTATTCATTAGCATACCTAGATGTTTGGTATCAGAGAACATACATATGAATTCATTGATAGGAATTGTAGGAGATTTGATTTATATTAGCTTAAAATACCTTTCTAATACAGTAAAAAAAGTAAATAAGAAGTTAGAAGAAGCGTGTGTAATCAAGTAGTGACAATAAAGTTTGTTTTTCTACGTGACATATTTCGAGACTAAGTCAACGTAGAGGTTACAATATTATTTCAATTTTTTTTGTAGGTTTAAAAAGATGAATTCATTAACGGTGCCGCTTGCTGAGAAAATAATTAGTTGCATAAATTTATTCATAAATGATGTATGTTAATGTAGCAACGCAACGCCTAGCAAAATGATAAAAACTAGAGTTTTAGGAGGCAAAGCAGCTCCGGCATGGCCATAATGTACGCAAGAAACAAACCGGGAACACAATAATAGCGTTTTGGCCATTAAGGTGCAAGTTCTGCGAACCTACAACATCCCTTACAACCCCCAGGATAAGGGTAGAGCTGCCGCTGATGCCGGGGACCACAAAAAGCAGACATCCATGGACATGCTAATTACATGCTCTCTACATACAGACTACAACATCGGCATTAATTCAACTAGCTAACTGCGACACTCGGCCGCGCCTCGGGTGTATTAGAGCTAATGTACCCCACGCTCTAGGCTTAGTCGACAAACAACTTGGTTTTGTTGTAATTGTGTCCGCCGAACACTGTGTTCTGCTTAATAATGTAAGACATAAATTAATATAACTATTTAGCATTATGAGAGTAAAGGATTTGCTTTACATCGTGTAGAAACAAGGCCTACGCTTTATGTATATTAGACGACGGACAGATAAGTATGGGTGTTCCTTCGGAGGCGATAACTTCCTTATGCTCGCCTCATGTTAAGGTAATTGATTTATGCCAAATGCTATTGTTGTAGTTGAAGCTGTGACCCGGTGTCATGTAAAGGATCTCCATAAATAACATCGGTAAACGGCAACAGGCATATATATTATTTCAAATATTGGTGTTCTCATAACGCAGCACATATTTTTACAACTGGAACACGAACTTTACACGTTAAATACACACTGAGAAAACAAATCACTAATGCAAGGTAAAAGTACACTTGCCCCACCGAAAAAACTTGTATAAAATAGAGGAGAGGTAAAGAATTTTATTGTAGCAGCTAAATCAATTTAATCAACTATAATACAGAAACTATAATTTGTAAATTAGCTGTATTTTAGACAAGGCAAGTATAAGTTTTGTGCTTATACCTTAGTGCATATTATGGGCTAAGTTAGGTGGTCAAATCTGGGGGGCAAAGGGGGTAGATATATATTTTTAATTTCGGTTCTGAAATGTGTGTATGATAATGTTTATGAATATTTTTGGGAATTCTAATTCGATATTTGGAAGGAATTAACCCCCGCCCTAATCTCCTCCATGGTTTGTGAGCGTACATAAACAAAAATGAAATATTTAAGTAATCATGATATTTATGAACAGACTCAACAAAATTTTGGCTATGGATCTACGGTGAACGTTTTTTGCAAGCAACGGCACATTTATTATTTCTATTCTATTCAAACTTTACTCTGTGCTGTGACAAAAGTTATAAGAAACCATGCATGGTTAGTGTGTTTGGAAGTACTTGTGATTATTATAGACAAACATCTGATATGATTATTTTTATTAACATGTCATGAAGCACTCTGAAAAATAAACTATATAAGTTTTATTGCATTTACTCTCATTATCAATATTTACGCTATGTATGTTAAGAAATCTTTTACAAAAAATACCTTTGATTTTGGAGATTTTATCCTGCTATACGTAACAATAATAGGAATAGTAATTACCTTGTATGAGAATCACAATAACTATTAAAAACATGACTACTAATTAAGATGGCATTTTTAGTAATTGATGTGATGATCATGCACATGGTTACTTATGCTTACCGATCGCTGGATAGTAAATCTTACCTACATAAACATTAACAAGAATAGCAAAACCATCGTCTATAATAATATTTAAATGTAATATTACGTAATAGGAAAATTTTGTACAGAGATAGTAGGTACATATTAATAAGGTTACAGTACGTTGGTGCTTTTGCACTAAATAGTATGCGTCGATTTTCGAACCTAATAGGGTTTAGTAGGTAACCAATGATATGTTCAGATATATGTTTACCGGGTATTTTAACAATTATGCATGATATACAATACAATATTAATTGTAATCAGTATATTTTGTCACAATTTCACAAGTAATAATGTGGCATAATCTGACATAACTTGTATTTAGATTTACAATTGTGATAATTATAATAACCACAAAATTTAAATTTGGTTAAAAAATAGCCTACTTAGGCAGTTTTCCTACTCCTATACCATAAAAAATTCTTATATGCATTCTATTTGAGAAAATAATTTATAGAAATAGATTTGTTTATTAATTTTGGTTTTAAGTAACAAATTTAAATTTTAAAGAAAATTAAACTAAATCAGTTTATTTGCACCCAATGCCATAAGGAGACCAGCTTATTATACTTATTATATGACTGTTTCACACTAAATTACCCATATAAGTATCTTTATAAATCATAGTTTTTTCATTTAAGTTGACGAGTTTTTTTATGTTTTTAGCACTTTAAAAAGTGCATTTGGCAATTGTAGTCTCCTTCATGAAATTATGTCAAATATACTGAAAAAAATTTGTGCATGTAAAAAATTTGTTTCATGGAAATAAATTATTTGTTCCCATAGGGCCAACGAAATATTTATTTCGTGATACCAAATCATTTTTTTAAAACAAAAATACAGTGATTTTGTGTACTTAAAGAAAGCATTTGTTTCCATTAAAAAACATTATTTCTTTTTCAATGATGCCCTTCTGCTGTTGATTTCAATAATTGTTTTCCCAATTAGCAGCTACTTATTTAAGTCAAAAACTTATTGCTCAGGAATTTCAGGATACAACTGCGGTTTAACGCCTTGATCAGCATTGAATTACACCTGAAAAATATAAAGCAAATTGTCAACATACGAGTATACCTACTGGTTTCCAGCTTATTAGCTCTCATCAGGACGTCACAGGTGAGTCGTAAGTTAACTGACGACTACATCTGAGTGTTCATGCCTCTCAAACTCCACATACTTGAGTAGGCGAAATATAGCACAGCGACATCTAACAGGCATCTATTGACATTTATTTTTTGTTCATAGGAAACAATTCTAATTTTTCCTTTCAAACAAATACTTTTTTCGATAATACAACTATATTAGGAAATTTAGTTTTTTTTAACGGTTTTTCAAAAGATTATATAACCTAATAAAACTGAATTAAAAATGAATGTTGCTTACCAAATAAATCAATTTATTTTTGACAAAAAAAGTAAACATTACACCAAAAAAGATTTCTTTGCCAAGAATAAATTATGTTTAAATAAATTGAATTATTTGCTTTAAAAAAAATTTTTTTTGGTGTATAAATATAGGTAGTTGTCATTAAAAGATCTGAACAAGACGCTAGCAAAAATTTCTAACACGAAAATATGAGATCTAGTCCAATGTACCTTACTTCAAGAGTGGATAGTTTTTGAAATACCAAATGTTGATAGAGAATAAGATCTTAATTTTTAAAATTTGTTTGTAAGTATTTATCTTAAGAGCACCGTATTCTTGAAATAGTGTTTTCTATAAATACAAATAATTTTAGACATTTAAGAAGTGCATAATATAGAATTTAATAAATAACAGAAATGTTATCTCATGCCACTTGCGAATATTTAAAGATACCTAAGTAAAACGAATATATAACGACAGAAAGCGGTCGAACTAAAAATTTTTTAGGTATACAAATTTTTCAAAATACGCATAGATGTAAATATTGTTATAACATAAACTTTCAGAGTTCCGCATATAAGATTGATCACATTGTTCATAAGTATGTGAAAATAATAGTTCAAATGTGGGGTTAGAATGGCAAAGTAATGTGTGTCTTATAAACGCTTTTTAATTTATTTGTGAAGAATAATAGTAAAAGTGGATAAACAAAACTTCTATCTAAAATTCTATTTTTGTTCCATGTGTTTAATTTTTCGATACTTCTGTATCTAAAAACGACATAAATTTGATCATTTTACGCCGAGAAATACGGCGACCTTAATAATAGCATGGTTTGCACGAAACTTGATATCTAGGGGTTTTTTAAGATGAGAAATCGAAATCTGATCATCACTCTTCGTCTGTATTTAAAGCTTTATAACTTTGTTGTTCCTTGGTGTATTACATTTATAGTTTACGGCAGCATGAGGCGACATCTGCTAGAGGTTTTTGGATGATCTAAGACCTTTTAACTTATAGGTGTAGACAAATTTCTCTATTCATTGAATATATGAAATTATAATTAATATTACAACATGCATGAAAATATCAAAGTTTGACTTACCTGTATTATTTTATTTTTTCTAAAAAAACTCATGTAAATATTTTACTATAGTAAATGTTTTAAGAAAATTCTAACATAGCCATGAATAAAATAGGTATATTAAGCACTGTCTTATATTTTTTAATATTAAGCAAATAATGGTAATGTGAAATGAAGGTAAGGCTAAGGTAATTCTGTATTTTTTAAATACATTTTAGCAGATAATACTACTATACCATATTAAGATGTTTGACATCCAGTTATTCACAACTTAAGGAAGTGGTATTGAAATTAGATTTTGATCTTAGAAGCCTGTGAACCGATGATGTTTGAACGCTTGGTTTTACAGTTGTCTTGTGTACTGTGAATGTATTTAATATACAGATAATAAAACATATTTATAAGATATTACTTATACACAGGTAATATAATGTATGGTACCTATATATGTATAATAAAACTTTATTAATTAAAAATATTTTTTACATTGACCAAAAGAAATCGTAATAGAAAATATACCTACATAATTCTCATAAAGGATCTAATACTTAAAAACAATTTACAATACCATATACCAAATATTATTACCTACTAATATGTCTTTTAGAATATATTTATGGTATCCAATAATAACACACATAATTATTATTAAAATATCCTTATTAAATGTAAATAATGATTATTCAAATATATACTCAATTGATGATAAATAAATATATATTTCGTGATATTTCAATATATAATAAATTTATTGTTAATAAGTAATTGCTGAAAAATAAATTCTTCAGTGTAACAACTGTCACAAATTACAGGCAAAAAATTTCCAGGTGTGCTGAATATTTTTTATCTAGGATGTCAGATGAATGGGAAAATACAAGTAAAACTAAACACTTATTTTACTTATTTGCTATACAGTGAAATTTATTCAATCAAAACATGAAATAAACCGTTCTTTCAGCTATAATATTTCTAATTATTGAGAAGTATGGCGAATGCGCCAATGGTAATTTTAGCTATTTTATATTCAACGGGTTTGATTGATAGAGGTACCTACCTACCAATGTCTTCACACATTTCTGATTTAATAATAGCAGGTATGATAATTGTTGTCATTAATATGTAAGTAAATTACTTTGTTATTTAAACAAATACGATAATGAAACAAAAACAAACTAAAAATAAAAACTAAAATGTTAAAAGATGATTTCTCACATTACAATTTACACACAAAGTTATATACTTATACAAAATATTATTAATGGAACGTTAGTGTTTGGTAGGTGATTAATTGTGACATATTCAGGAACATTTACCATAGCGTAAAACGAGAATGAGCCAGTAAACTAGTAATTAGTTTCACTAACTGAGCGTGTATGACAGAAAATAAAATAACAATGTAATTTAACTTTAAAATCTCATATCAAGCACGTATAATGATCGCTATATTGAAACCATTAAGCCTGAAATGTATCAGCCCTGTTAATCTAACCAAACAGAGCATTGTTCTTTTTATTGTCCCATAACGAAATAGAATTAAATGTATGGTAATGTGTAACACTGAATCGCTACCAACGAGTCGCATCTGTTTCATGAGAGCCCATTTGGCTAACGTTTAAGAGGGACCGAGAACGGCAGCAACTTTGCGTGCATTTAAATTGATCCCCGCAATAACAAACCGATCTATTTTCAGCAATACAACATTAACAAATTACGCTTCACACTTAACCGGCGTTTGCGAGGCATATGGGCTAAATATATGCATTAAATAGACCCGAGAATATTAGTCAGAATGGTGGGCGGATCGGTCAGATTTGATCGAGGAAAGGAGGGTGCTGCAGACAGTGCCGTCACGGGATGATAGGCGCAAGGATATAATAATAAAAAATTATAGAATGGCGTAATACTTACCATATCAGTTATGGTAATTTTATAATTTAATAACCTCATGTAATTTTACAAACATTAAGAAAATTTACAATATTCATTGAAATAATACCTAAAGTGTGTAATAGTACTGCTATTTGCAGAATATACATATATTATAATGATTCTATTTTACTTTGTAATTTTAGCAAAAAATCGTGTCAGTTCAAGTTCTGTAAGTACACTGCAAAAACTAATTACAGTAAAAATAGATGGTAATTTATTTACCATTCAGTACTGCTGTAATTTTCTTATAGATTGTGATTTTACAATTAAAATGTAAAATTGCATTGTAAATTTATTTTGCGGTGCAATTTTACGTTTAGTAACTGTAATATTACTTTGTAATTTTACAATACAAAAATTTTTACAATGTAACATATAATGAAGGCGTCACCACCCAGCGCTCTCAACGGTTAGTGATAGTGCTTTTTAAAATTAGTAATATCTTCATCACATTAAAGGTATATTTACAGTCGTAAATTCTAATATATTCAGTAATTTTACAATGTAAAAATAGAATTCACATTGTCAATTGTAAATCTATTACAATATATTCTATAAATGTACACATTATATTATAATTACATAGGAAGTTTACGGAATTATTGTATATTGGCATTTTTCTTGTAAAATTACAAGTGTCAGTGCAATAACATCATCATTTTTAGAATTATTTTAAAACAATTATAATCTTACAAAGTATATTTGTAAAGTTACTGGCCTTTTTTCAGTGTTTAGCAAAAATTACCATTCCAATGCATGCAACTACAGCGTTCCGATCCAGTAATGGTCGGTTTGTCTATACAATCATGTGCGTTATAGTTGAAACTAAAGTGGTATGATCCATTTCAAGTGTGTGTGTGGCTTAGTTATGTTGTAAAATAATGTATGAGAGGCTCTCTGAAGGTGATTTAAAAAATTCAACATGAATAAATACATGTGTGGTGATGCTGCATTTATAGTTGTCCGAATATACAACAATAGCTTCATCAGTATCACCACAGAAATTCTCAAAAAATATGTAAATGTACTTCAGGTTTTATGCAACTTTCTAAAAATATATGTTTGTTACAATAAATAAATTTACTACCTACTTGAAAATATTGTAACTCAACAATAAATCAACCGTAAAATGAAATAACTTTTCTTCTTGTTCCTACTTCCAAAATGTCTCGCCCATAACTAACTCACATAGGTAAATAATGAATTTATATTAATACCTAAATTATTGGTCATTTATTGCCATGTTCGTTTTCTGTTCCATCGACCATGCTTAAGACTTACATACTATGTCAAAATTTCAGAAAAATAAAAAAAATTCTAGGTTTATTTTTGTTAACTTCTTTCGTTTTTTTTATCTTGGTAATGAAACATTTATGGACTTATGTTTATAGAAATTTCTCATTAACAGAATGTTGCTCTGTAATCATTTTTACATAAGTTTTTATAAAAGTTTCAGTTATTAAAAAAAGAGGAATTTAAAAGTAATATTTAGCGCTAGTAGATTTATTAAAAATTTGTATACATGAGTACAATTTTGAGAGTGGGCAGTGTATTACAGAAAACATAAATATTTATTTAGTAAAAGATTGAAAGTTTATAAAGAAAATATAGATAGATATCAAAATAAAATAATAAAATGTAAAAAAAAGAAAATTATGTTCAATCTAGTTCATAATTAGTAGATATAGTTAATGTGAAGTGTATTAAAAACTCTCTGTGAAATAGTGAGAACGTTGCATAGGAACGAAAGAAAAATAAGAAGTTGTTGATTTTGGAAAATAAATAAGTAGATGCAGGATTTGCGAAGGGAAAAAAATTTATAAGAAATTATTAATAAAAACATTACCTGAATCCATAAGTTAGCCTTCAAGATAAATAAACATTGCTGTGTTACAACAGAGAAACAGGTCTCAGAGCGAAAAAAAAACAATAGTGAGGGATATATCTAAAATTTGCCACATCACAAGGAACATATAACTCTATAAAAGGTATTTAATTTAATAATAATATATTCCAAAGCTGAAACCACACACTGGACTTTGCAAACCGGGTGAAAATCAAAATCTGACACTTTGGAAGGCGTTAAATACAAAAACGACAGTAAGCTGTTCAACAAGATATATAGAGAAGAAGAAGACGAGCAATTAAGGACAATCACTGACTAGAAAGAAAACTGATTATAAGAAGGTAAACTAATAGACTTTTTAAAGTGTTTTGCAACGCATTTAAGGGACATTAAAACAGGGATATTAAAAAAAAATGTTTTTTTATGAAAGATAATGTTAATTATAGAATTTAAGTTAGAGCAGGTTACGTAGGGTAAATTTTAAGAAAATTAAAAAAAAACTTAATAAATTTGAAATTTATCTATAATATACGTAAAAAAAATTGTCTTACCTTTTTTTTATTTAAAAATTAAATTAATATAAAAAACATCACTGAACCGCTTTTGATATAAAGGTTTCTCATGCTGACAATAAATTAAATTGTTAAAAAAAAAGAAAATATAAAGAAGCAATAAAAAAAAATTAAAAATCAATAAAAAACAAATATAATTCAGGAACTGTGTTAAAAATTAAAGGTAAAAGTGTTACGCTTCAGACTGGCGCTTTAGACAATTAAGGTAAGTAAATTAATTCTGAGCTATCCGGGAAATACATACACATTACACACATCAAATTTCACATTACAATACGTACTACTTTATTTAATTACATCGGAGTTTTGTGGAGAATTTTCACAGTATAGGTTCTTCATTTCCATGGTAAAAATATATGTTTAAGTATATAATTTTTACATCCATTAAATGAATAATCACATTCTAATTTTACAACGAATTATTAAATTTCAGAATTATCCACTAACAGAATACACAGTCCGTATTAAAATTTATTCTAAGAAAATTGAAATTTAATGAAAAGAATACCTACTAATAAAAAATTTGGAATGCACCTGCGGTAGACTTTAATTGTAAAATTTTGTTTGCCGTAGCTCTATTGAATCCTCGACTACAGAAAAATAAACAGCACATAGCATAGGGCGAACCATGCCATACAAATGTATCTGTACCAGACACAAATTCTTTTATATAATTGCTATAAAACGTTTAAAATTAAAAATTAGTCAGTAATACTGAACCATATCCTAGAATTTTGCATTGCTAGTTACATACTCTTCAAACATTAAAGAGCACTGGTTAAAGCTTAGAATATTATATTCTAAGACTCACAAATAAGATTAGTTTAAAATATTGCTAACTATTTTATGCGAACATTGTCGACTATAGTTAATATTGCTATTATTTTTATTAACATAATTTAATTCTACAACAACATAAAAAGTTTAAAAATTTATCGGTATAAAATACACCTTGCACCAGTGACTAGTGCAGATGGTGACTGTATCAGAATCTGTCAAAAATATATGCAAATTTTTCCTGTATTTGCTAACATGTATTTAAATACCGAACTAGCAGATAAGGTGCTGATTTATAGGAAGTGTGACAAGTGCATATTGTTGTGTGGTAGTGTAACACTAAATATATAGTAGACAATATATTATGCCTAATCCTCTTGCAACAACTGCTGTAATGTCTTGGCGGTAAACGTGTGACAACGTTTTTATGGATTCGTGTACAGTAACGTATGTTTTTTGTTGTCCTTTGTGGTTTTTACCGACGGAGGAAATCCACCTAGTCGTGGTCGTCGGGCCGAGTACCTTGGTTTAAATAAAAAGAACGTTTGAGGGAAGAGGGGCCTCCAGTTAGAATTCAGCAAGTACAAACATTTTTGCAACGGCAAGTATTAATGTAAACAAGTAAGGAAATATAAAATGATTCAATACAGTCAACTAACAAAAATTATATCAATATTAAAGTAGGTAACTAAAGGAAATGCAGAGTTTTTACTCCAATCAGTGACTGTAAGAAATACTTACACATGACTGCATTGTTTTTCAAATATTTTCACCATTGCGCATGCAATTATTATTTTAATATATCTAATAAATAATTGCTATCAAAGAGAATATGTATTAGAATTCAATTGAATTAATTTAATAGTAAAATAAAGTAAAAATACAAAAGAAGTAGTAATAAAAAATGTATAATATAAAAGAGAAATTGAATAGGAACAAGTAATTATTCATTATAAACAAATTAATTATATTCTTGTTTTAATAAACATTAATACACATAGAGATGTAGGTATATTAATTTTATTTTATGTGGAAGACATTTTAAATGGTAATCTTAAAAGTGCAGAAATAATATTATATTTATTAATATTGTGACTGAATGATTAAACTTAAAAAAAGCTATTAACTGCATGTAAGGAAAATAATAACAATTAATTAAACAACCCTTTAAGTTAAAAGTAGCAAATCAGAGGTAATTTCACATTAATAAAGAAATCCTTAAAACTATCTATATTGTAATTTTCTTCTTTGCATTTGCAAAATTTAAAGTAAAATAATGAAGTAAAATAATGCTGAATTTGAGTCTTACAATAAATTAAATAAATTATAATGGCAACTGAGTTATGTGTTTGATTAATAAAGTTGTGTAATAGGTACTAATTAGGTTGGCGACTTTTCATGTTTAAAATATTACTCTTTTATTACACTATCCTTAATTTTATAATTTTTCGGAACACGATATTAGATGCATTACAAAATAGCTTCAAATTCGGTTTCAGGAGGAAGTTTGAAGATTTGAGAGAAAGTTTCCAAAATTGCCTAATAATTAAAAATTATTAGGACATATATTTCAGTATATACTATTCAGCTTGATTTATTTGAATGGCGCGCATCATGGAAATTTTGTAAACAATAAGAGATGCAATGTTAGTGAAGCTAAAAAGATGCAAAATAAGCTCTTGTAAGTTTCGTAGAATACTACGTTTTTGCATAATTGCGATATAGGTACATTATTATTATTATTATTATTATTATTATTACAAATGAAGCTCCGGGCTAAGGAGATTCCTGTACAGCCCTGACAAATATACAAATAATTAAAGTGAAGAAAAAAAAATAAAAAGATCAAACATAAAAAAAAACAGCAAAAAGACAATGATAAATAATAGAATGTTAAAATAACAGAATGTTCATCGATCGTATAAGGTGCTCCGCCAAGCATCCAGGCGATTCTTGAAAGCACTGATGGAGGGTGCAGTAACTACGGAAGGAGGAAGAGAATTCCATACTGAGAACACGCGGTTTGGTAGAAACGATTGGCGAACAGATGTCTTGAAGCTCTCTTTTCTCAGTTTCAGGTGATGACCTCTTAATCGACTATCCGGACTCAGGGTATAAAGCAAGGAAGCAACAGAAGTGTTGATAAATAAACCATTAAGCGCTCGAAATGTAAATATTAAATCGCCGCGAAGCTTCCTTTCGGCGAAAAAAGACAAATGGGCAAGACGTAGTCTCTCCTCACAGAATGGTCGAATACGTCCATAAGCGAGGCGAGTAACAAGACGTTGCACAGATTCCAATAATTTCTGATCCCTTACTAGATCAGCACTCCACACTGGACCAGCGAATTCAAGCAGCGGTCTAACATAATACTTATATAGTTTCACGAAAGTTTCCAGACTTGCTCCAGTAAACGACTTCCTCAAAAGGTACACTAATGAATTTGCCTTTTTGCACCTGGATTCTATGTGTTCAGACCACGATAAGTTCTGCGAAATTAATACTCCAAGGTCGTTTTGTGAGGTAACGGATTTATCGTGTTTAATAGTGAGTACTGAAGGGGTTATTCCTGCCAAGACGAAGAACAGAACATTTATCAGCATTCAGAGGTATCATCCAGTCCTGACACCATTTCGAAATGTTCATAAGATCACGCTGAAGGATGTTATGGTCTGTCAAGGGATTGGCATAGAACTTGGTATCGTCCGCAAAAAATGCAGATTTAGAATGTATGTGATACGGAAGTATATACTAAGAAGAGCAGAGGACCCAATACAGATCCTTGGGGTACACCACTAAGGACAGGACGTGCTGATGACCGATAGTCACCAACCCTCACACTAAAGGTTCTGTCACTGAGGAAAGCCTCAAGCCACAGAAGAAGATCACCACGAATGCCACAGTGGTTCAGTTTGTGAAGGAGTCGCTTGTGGGGCACCCGGTAAAACGCCTTGGCGAAGTCCAAATATATAACGTCGATAGGTTTCTTAGCGTCGAGGGACATGGACCAATCATTCGTGCACTGCAGCAGATTCGTAGTTACCGAGCGTCCAGGATCAAAACCATGCTGTGACTCAGGAATTACACTATTCGATAAGAGAAAAAAAAAACATTTCTTGCCGTATTATTGATTCCATAATTTTGCTTACTATAGGCACCAAGCTAATTGGGCGGTAGTTTTCACTACTCAACTTGTCACCCTTCTTAAATATCGGAGTTACTGAGGCACGTTTCCAAATCGTAGGTAGAGTGTGGTATTTAAGTGAGGCATCCATAATCATTGACAACGGAAAAACAATTTGTGAACAACATTCCTTGAGCAATTTTACCTCGATTTTGTCGACGCCAGGAGAAGATCCATTTTTTAATTTTTTTATACATCGGGCGATTTCAGAAGGTGGAAAATCGATAGTGATTAGAGAGTCGGTTACACGCGGGTTTAAAATAATTGGGAGGTTGGCACAAGTAGGTTCATTTGTGAAAACACTTGCGAAAAATTCAGATAAAACTTCAGCCGACTCAGTTTCATTTCTGCATAGTTCACCATCGGGTTTCTTTAACAAGGGTGTCGTGACTCTAGAGCTAAGAGATGACCTAATGTATTTGAAAAATTTCTTTGGGGATCGACTTCGGGCCAAGGATGCTTCGTAATTACGTCGTAAATTAGTTATTTCGACGGATAACCTACTGGAGAAGCTTTTATGATTGGTGAAGTCGGCATGACTTGATGATCTTCGAAAAATATAAGAAAATTTAATTGGAAATTCAAGTTTTTAAATTTACGTAACTACAAACTAATATCTTCGTAAAAATAGCAGACCAAGTTTACAAAATCATCGACTAAAATCTAGAATGTTAAAAAATAATTAGGATTAGGTACTATGTATGTTTCCAATTGAGTTTCAAAACCATACCCATGGATGCTTCTCTACTCCACGCCACTGAGTTAGATGCTGGATATGCGGTTCGCATACAAGATACATTAGCTGAAGGGTTGATAAAGCGACCTGTACGTGTGTTTGTGTGTAGGGAGTAGAGGGAATTCAATCAGATGCTGTTTATCCCGGATTGTCATTATAGCGCTATTTGTGATTCATTGGGATATTATTGTGAAGCTTCTAAGGCAATGTCAGCAGATTGGGACGTATACATACATGGATAAGATGAATTATTATTGCCACTTTTATATTAAAAGGGCCATTAGTAAATTAACTTCCAGTAACACGTTTGCTTACAAGGATAAGTGGATTTTCCGTAGACTATGTGTCATTTATTTTTGTACTTTAATTATCGTATCAGTTTTATTACTTAACATTTTGTTACTGTCTAGACAACACGTTGAAATATGTGTAAATATAAAAGCAGTAGATTATTATTATTCGACAATCATTTAGATAGACAATATAAAATATTAAACCTTATTAATAGCCATATGTTAGGTATTATATTTTATTAGCATGGTATTGCCAATATAGAAGCGATAATATAAATTACTTGGCACAACGGTTATTGTTGTAATTAGTAATTGAATTACCCAATTTATACTTGGAGATTTATCTTTTTATTGAAGTGTTGTCCATTACCTCTCTGTCACTTCCTTTGTTTTTGTTTATTTATCTTTTCCTATGCCTTATTTTATTAATACTTTTTGTATTCTCAATCTCAGAAAATAAAGTAATAAGAAATTATTTGGAGTACTTATAACTTCAATGCAATTAAGAAATATCCGTGTGTACATTATTTTATCCACAATCACTCGGACTTTTATCCATGCATATGAATCATCCAAAGTAATATTTTATCTACTTACGGATGTCTCTTCTTGTAAAGAACGGTTGTATTTTCCTTGCAATATCGAGGTTGTGTTTCATTAAGTACTAAGAAATATCAAGTGCGAATATTCTGACTCCACAAATATAATTGTGATGTGATTATGGATAAAACATTGTATTTCATTCGAATTTTAATTGCGTTTGCGTTTTAACTACGTTTTCGCGTTTAAACATTCTTGCGTGGATAAAATGCTACTTAAAACACATACGCAATAAATTGCTATTAATTATCTAGTTGATATCTTAATTACTGTTGATAGTTTACGAGTTTTCATTTTTTAGATTTTTTACAAATCCAAAATTACTTTGAGAAAATCAAAATTTTATATATAATATAAAGGTTAACTGTGATTAAGTACAAATATTTTAAAAGGGGATAGAGAAAATTAACAATTAACGGAATCACCCTTCCAAGTCCAAAATTTTTTTCGAAATTATTAAATTCTTATTTAATGCTGCCTATGCGACTTGTCCGTCACACGTTTACAGAATCAGAGTAGGTAACGTAGGCAACTAGCAACACGACTGTAAAATTTCCAGTCATGTTATAATTTAATTCCTATGTTTAGCATATGTTTACGTTGTAGTTTTGTGTTCTTCTTCAGTTTTTACTGCTTATTTTAATTTTTAAACGTTTCATAGTTATTAAATAAAGAAGTTTCCTATTATCTATTCCTTTCGTTCGATTTTGTTATAATAAATAGGCATTTTATCTAGCTGTACCTACGGGAAGTGTGTTTTATCGGTAGTGAGTGGTTATAATGAAAGAAAATGTAGTTTTGCCAGTTTGTAACGAAATAATGAAAAACGTGCAGCTAACTGGATTAACGTTTACATACCTATCTATCAGGTATTATTACTAATAAGAATGTTAATTTTTGTCGTTTCTGCATTTAGAAATGCCGCAAAAAAACGACCGCATGGGAGTAGATATTGTAGACAGATGTAAGCTTATCTATGGATCTAAGCCATCTCAGTCGATATTTATCACTTTCCGTAGGAAAAAAGGGTTTTGCCCCATTTTTTCAATATCGATCTAAAATTCTGGAATAATTTTTTTATTGTCTTTTAGGCCTTCCTGAGCACGTAGTTAAAATTTGTATTCTTAGTCATAGTTAACCCTGTATATTATTCTTAAATACATGAATTTGACAAATAAATTTAAAAAGCAACTTAATAATAAAAAATACTGTATATCGAATGGTCTCAAGGATTCTCATATTTACCAAATTCATTGTTGATTTGATGTATTACTTGCACAGTGTATAAATATATGACATTACACTTATAATTTATTATTTATAATTTTGATGAACAATTTGATACAAATTTTTATACATAAAATGGTTTTAAAACAACATGCTATGATAAAAATGACATTAGGTGTAACAGATACCATTTTCTGTTACAATAAAATGTTGACATTAAACAAATACTGGTATAATTGATTATTTACATGTGCATTGAAAAAATGATTTATGTAAATTTACCATGATTATTATTAGCTTTTTTATACCACTATAATGGTAATTTTATTTACGATTTGTAAAGTTACTAGTGCTCTGTAAAACTTCAACGTATTTAGACAGAAAATAGATACATTCAAAAATTATGTGTGTTTTAGAAATTATTTATACTCGTATATAAAAAGTAAATTTGCTAATTACTTGTAAAAATAGAATGTAATTATTCATTTTGTGCATATAAAAAATTTACATAAACATATATTTTTTCCAAGGAAATGTAGTAATTATCCTATCCTCCGTAAAACTCCAATGCAGGTAATTAAACAAAGTCGATATACTTAAGAATATCTTATGAAAAATTATTGCAGAATATTTCAAAATTTAGAGGTATTCTGTTGATGAGAAGTTTCTATAAACAAGAGTTCATAACTATTTCGTTATCAAGATAAAAAGAGTTTTAAGAAGTTACGAAAAATAAATCTAGATTTTTTGTTTATAATTTTCTAAAATATTGACATAGTATGTAAATGTCATGTAAAGTATGGTCGATGGAAGAGCAGAGGAACTTCGCCAGTAATCTAGGTATTATAGGAGCACCTCATTAGATGCCTATGCGAATTAGTTATGGGCGAGGAATTTTACCAGTAGGAACAAGAAGAAAAGTAACTTCATTTTACGCAGTTAACTTATTGTTCGTTTTCTTACATACCACCACTGTATAAGTTAGTGTTATTGCACTATTAATATAGAAATTATTAAAGTATAATATATTAAAAAAGTTAGTGACAGACAAAAATGAATAGGTATATAACAATATTCACAAGTAGGTAGTAATATTTATTGATAATAATAAAAATATATTTTTATATAGGTTTAGGTATTAATAATATTGTGTGAAACTAACTATTAGCTTAAAATACCTTTCTAATACAGTAAAAACAAAAATATATATGTACATATATAGAAAGTTGCATGAAACACATTTACATAATTTTTTAAATAACCTTCAATACTCATATACTATTTTACAGCACCACCAAATTGTACACACACTTGAAATGTCTCGTACCATTTTAATCCAAACTGCACTATAATATCTATAACACACATAATTGTATAGACAAACCAGCCGTTACTGAATCGGGACGCTGAAGGTGCATGCGTTGGAATATGTTATAATTATCTCTGTAAAAATACATAATAGATATTAGTACCTAATTCTTATTAAATTGACACGATTTGCTACTAAAATTACAAGGTGAGGTAGGACTATTACATTATATTCCGTGACTATGACACGCTTTTAGGTAGGTATTATTTCAATTAATATTATAAATTTCCTAAATGTCTGTAAAATTACATGATATAACTATAAAATTGCCATAACTACTATGGTAAATATTATGTAAATATAAATAATTTATTTTAAACTTTAAAGATATTTTTTAGGGTGTGTGTTAATAAACCTGTATTTATTTTTACACTGTTGTGGAAAGTTATGTGTAAAAATATTAAGAGTACTATAAAAAGCATAATTTATATTTATCTATTTTACCTGATCATAGTTTAAAATATTTATTTCAACAATATGTAAATGAATGTTCAAAATAAAAATTATATTATTCATATCGTCTATAGATAAATATGTTCTTAGTATTGAGTGAGTATTTGAGCCATAGTGAAACCAAGTTATTATTGAAATAAGAGTATCTCAATACCTGTCAGTACAGTTCTCTTTCATTTGGTAAGACATTTTGCCATTTATCTTATAAACAGTGCTCCTTCCCAACTAACAATTTCGTATTTTATGACATCTACAAATATGCTTTTGAAACAAATCTTTTAAAATAGCGTAAGTCACAAAAACATTGTAAGAATGTTTATACAGCAACTATACAACCAAAATTAGAACAGCATTATAAAACACTTTAGCCGTCGTTGAGGTTTTGTAAGACCTGTTGAAAGCATTTAAAACATAGTGATACGATAACAACAAATCAACTGAAAAATAATTGTATAAAGGCTTTTCTTGGTATTTTAATAGCAATAATATAATACTTTTGTAGCATAAAATCGATAAAAAAGTAAATTATTATTTGCTAACTGCACGCCTACACTCAATATTATTTTACGGATTTTGCTGCATCCTGTGAAATAGATTTTTATTGTGAAAAAAATGTCAACGTTACTTATGGTACATATCTAATGAATTTTAATTTCATAGTTTATGACGTTGAAATTAGCGCTAAAGGCATTAAAATCATCATAACAGTTCAGAATTGTTGACTATTCAATATTAGGACACCGGCTAAATAAATGTGATATTTTTGTAGCTATACGCCACAATGATTTTCAGCATTGTGTCAAAATGGCTGTCATTTATAAAATAATTTGGTTGCAAAAACCAGCGTTAAATGACAAATAAGTTAATTCAGTGATTTCTATAAAAGACTGGGAATTATGATTCTATAAAGAATTTATCATAACAGGGCCGTATCATAATGGTAAATAATATATTTAATAATAATTCATATTTCCAAAACATTTCAATGAAACGGGTGACAAAAGTAGAAATTCTTTTATTTTCAAGATAAAAGTTATAGTTTTTCTGTTTCGATAACATTTCTTTACTGTTTTTTATTCACGTTTATTCTTCTACAATAACTTATGAAAGCTAAAGCAAAGGGTAAAACTAGGCTTGTACTGTTCGCTGTGGCACAAAGAAAACAAGATCCCGCCCTATTGTTTTTTCGAATTCATTCTGTAGAATGGTTTGTCAATGTAATTTTGCGCAAAATAAACGTTTTTCTGTTGTAATTGTTATATTACTATTTTTGTTTTATGGCTGATAATATCATTACATAATAACTATATTACAGTGAATAGTGAAAAGCTATATTTGCTTTTAGAAGTAAAACTGTCTCCAAGTATCTTTTAATACAATAGTTTTATAGGTTGACAACCCACATCTTTTTTTTTAGCTCGGTTAAAAATACTACGTAACATTACTAAAAAAATTATTATAACAGTTTAGTTTTATTAGCTAAAATATTATATAAGCTTGTCACAGAAGTATTTATAAAATAGTCATATATTTGTCGTATAAGCTGTTTTATTATTTACCTGTTAAAACGTTCTTATGAAAATTTTAAAACTAATTTGCTGGTTGAGTTGTAACAACCAGCAAGTAAGTGTTTTGATAATGCTTTTAATTCTCAACATAATTGCATTCAATTTAAAATAGCCTGAAAAAGAACAAAGTTACCCCGATCTGCTGGACTACGTTCCTCTATATAAAATAATTAGCAATTTCAATAAACTCATTGTTTAAATTTATCACTGAAAATTAAGCGTTTCTGAACACGTGTTTTTTAGAATGTTGAATTATGAAAATAAAGAGAAACCTTTTGCACAATCATTTTCCATATTGAATAATATTTACTGATGACTGGTATGGACTGGACTGGTGATGAATTGGTATTATGTTTATATTTTCATTTCATATGTATTTCAGATATGACTGAGCACATAAATCTAGTGTAGTTAAAATATTGATCAACACAATTCCATGAGATCTTTTCCAGAACCCCACCCAGTTGTTGTGACCAAGGAAACTAATGGATTTCTATTCATACCTTTACAATTGTGCGTCGGATACCTATCATTATATTCGCATCACCTAGTTGAAAATATTTTAAACTTTGCAATAACTCAATCCTACAGAATAGCTGTAAGAGAAGAATAATATTTCTTATTTAGGAGTAGCAGGCGACCCCCTCCAGAAATGGCTGACAGTTGTGAGTCATTATTTTTAATAAAAACCGGCCTAAAATTAAGCCCGGGGCCGATTTACATTTGAAAGCAGAGAAAAGAAAGTAAAACTTAAATATCCTTCATTGCCTCAGTTAGCATTGTTAGCAGCTGAGGACATTTGTATACTGACAATAAACATAAAAATGCAAAAAGAAGTGTTGACAATTAAGTGAAACAACAACCGAATACTGGTAGCATTGTATTTTTGTAACGAATAAAAGCAATTGCCTTTAATAATGTAGTTCAACACTGCGGCGAGTGGGCTATGAAATTTGCATGTCCTGACGTCAGTTGGCTGTGGAACTTTACGTCAAATGCTTTGGGGACAAAGACGGGAATTAGCTTGTTTCCACTGTATACGTTGCTTTATTACTCTTTTATATCATAAACTTTATTGCACACCTCGTCATTTTTATTATTAAAAAGAAAAATATGTATGAGCTCCGGGTTTACATCTGGGATGTTGATATAAAACCTTCAAACTAAAAGTAAATTGCCCTTTATGACCGCAACCTGGTAAGGTAATAATGAAATAGCCTTTCCAAATCAAAATTATGAAGTATACGTCTGTTCTCAAATGTACAAATATTATGGAAACTTGTGTTTAAACAACAATATGCCGTGTATATTAAATAGGCTTGTTCAGACCGTGAATTTTTTTTATATGGTTTTTATTCGATTTTGTATAGTACTAGATACTCTTATTATGTTCCTAAAATTGTATATGATTAGCTTCGAGATTTAAGAGGTTGAAACTGATTCTAATCTCAAAAACGGCGGGCCGGCTTGTCACGTCACTATACGCAACTCTAGACTGGAATATCTACCGCAAACCTCTCTGTTTCTAATTAAAATATATGTGTTTGCTGAATGTATTGTTGTAATTGTTAACAGAAAATAACACTGGTACTGCCAATTTTTAGAAAGGGTTCATAAATTTTAGCCTGATTTCTCTATTAAGCGTATTCTCCAAGATTTTTAAAAAATTAGTGGTCAATAGGATCTTCAATTTCTTATTGGAACATGATATACTGTCGCAACATGATTTCAGAAGTATTTTTTTTACAGAGACTGCTGCAACTGCATTAATCCAATTGATTAATAATAAAATTGATATCAAAGGGTATGTCATGGAGATTTTCTTTGATCTCTCTTCTATTGCCATAAAATTAGAAAAACTTGGTAAACGTGGGACTATCAATAGTTGGATAATTTCATTTCTCACTAGAGTGTTTAGAAGTTTGAGAATAAAGGTTAGTCATGTGTGTTCAGAAAAACAGAAATTTATAATTGGAACTCCACATGGTAGTACACTGTAAAGAATAATTACAGTAAAAATATATGATAACTTAGTTACGACTCATTATTGATGTAATGTTCTTATCGACTGTAACTTTACAAATAAAATGTAAAATTACGTTGCAATTTTATTTTGCGGTGTAATTTTAGGTTTTGCAATTGTAATATTACTTTGTGATTTTACAATACAAAAAGTATTTTTACAGTATAACTTGCACAATTACTTGTAAAACTGCAGGGTAACTGTACAGGCAGTTGTACAGTTACGTTGTAATAATTCATTTTATATTATGACTAAAATGTAATTTTTTTTATTTACTGTACATTATGGTCCAATTTTGGCACTTAGGTATAGAAGGTTTCTTCTAATTTCTGAAAAGACAGAAAAAAGTAGCCAAGATATTTGGAGCTTAATTTTTGGAAAAAGTTGAATAGCGAGAATCTCATTTCGATATTTTTATTTGTTTAAGAGATATGGTGCTTTAAAATTTTGGTCGTTTTCTATGGCAACATTTCTACTTATTATATTAATATTTATACATTGTAAAGACATTTTTTCTCTATGTGTAATATCTAGTGGCTTGAGGAATATTTTTTTTATAACTTCTAGTTTTCCGTTACTATAACAAACATACTAATTTTTAATGAAACATCATACGTATGTAATATGGGGCATCATAGAACAGGTCCAAAATTAAAAAAAAAATCTATATAAAAACTAATCAAGATATCGAAATGAAATTTTTGTTATTCAATTGTTCTCAAAAAATATTCATGACATTTGGACTATTTTTTCGGATAATAAAAGAAATCTCCTAAAAGTGTCGAAACTGACCAACCCGTACAGTCAATTTTAGAAAAACTTACTTCAAAGACATCTTGTTTACAACACTCGAATTCACTAACAGTGTTTTGACAGGGAGGTACCTAAAAAAAATCTGAATAGTAATTTATTTATATCTACATAATAGATTAATATGCCTACATGACAAAAATTTAAATATCGTAAGGAATTAACAATTGTTACTTACCTTAAGTAACATATCAAGCTTTTACGTGAGTTTCAGAATGTTATTTCAAAAGAATAATGTACTCATATTAAGTAACCTACTTAACATGAATGCCAATTGCTTCTATTGTTAACAAACACCCTTAACCGTAATACTGAATTTTTGATATGATATCCCCAGTGAAGTCAAACATTTCCGAAGCAAAGGATTCGTTTTCTATATTTTCGCTTTTCAGATTTATACATAAAAAATTAAGTACTTTGGAATTTATGACTCATTAAGATTGAAAATAATACATTTCTAGTCCCCATGTATCTTAAAATCAGCAGAATTATCCTTTTTAAATTTATAATTAAAATTTTTGGATAAATTGTGTGAAAAAACATTTGTTATACAAAACCGTACTTTTCCTAACTGATAATATAAATAACTATTTTGTACTCCGATTACGACTCAGTTAGCTAATTAGTAGTTACAGTTTATTATTACAGTTTATATATCTTCAATATATTAACTGACCTTTGCTTATTTTTTTTAGCTTAGAAAGACATGCACAGGTACTGAAGTAATAAAATATTATAGTTTTACGGCAATTTTTTATTAAAATTTGGTACCTGCACATTTAGGTTAGGTTAGGTTAGGTTATTTGTACAAAACAGAACACTTCACGGTATAGAAAACATATATAACAATGTAAAAATATATTCATAGAACTAAAGTTAACATTTTATAATATTCAAGCGAGATCTATGATGGTCTTTTACTAACAATTACAAAGTAATATTAATTATAAAAATGTGCATAGATAAGTAGGTACCCATAACTTAAATCATGCTAATCCTCCAGAAGACCCTGTTCCTTAAATATGTATAAAATATAATTCGAATAGAAAATAATATATTTTTTATATATTATGTAAGATGAACAAATCAGCAGTGGGGTATCCATTTTGGCAGATGCTGCTTCAATAATTATGCATAACTTACATACCTATTACCTACTTCTTAATCTCATTTACGTTATGTTAAAACCAGCACTAGACAAAACTATTTATAGTACCTTCACACACTCATTAGGCATATTTTTATAGTCAATTATATAGTAAATTTGGTATTTTCAATAATTTTACAATGTAAAAATGGGTTTCACATTGTTAATTATAAATGTATTACAATAGGAAGTTGCAAGCGTCAGTGTAATATCATTATTTTTAGAATTATTTTAAGACAATTATAACGATATTCTTACAAAGTATATTTGTAAAGTTACTGGCCTTTTTTTCAGTGTAACATCTTAACTAACAATAATTATATATTTATTTCCATGCTGTGTTATTGCGTACTGCATAAGGGCAAACCGTGTCATTATCCTAGGAAAATTCAGCTTATTATTTTCCAGGATCATGCGATAAGTCAACGGGGGTGGATGGGGTTGATGTCGTCGATGTGTATCCGCGGTGGCTTCATTCGAGTCGGACCGTTCTACATGCTGCTGATTCCCGCCCTTTCCCTGTAAGATGAAATCACTCCTGATTACCTCTCTCCTATCGTTTGTTATCCCGAATCGCTGACATCAGGTTCGACAGTTCATTGTTCGTGTAACATATTGGTCGGAGTACTTCAATTTCTCCCTGCGAACGGTTTCCAAAATAAATAGTTTTCAAATTGGAAAACACAACCCCACTGCGATACATTTATCTTCGCCGGATAAGGGATGAAGATGTACTATCGTTTATAGCTCTACCGCGGTAATATATTTAAATTGAAAGCACTGTTTGCCGAGCTATTATTAAACATTTGCATTCAGGGATATAATAGAAAAGTCGAGTATCTCCCGACGCGGTTCGAGTTTACCCTTTTTATATTGTTTCCGTTTTTATAAGCTTCTGTGGTTCATTGCCGTATTTTGTTTTTACGTAATATAGGGTGTCTCGACACATAACAAGTGGATATAGGAGTATACTGATCAAAATTTATTATTATTATTATTATAAATTATAGAAGAGCAGATGACTACTGTCCTATTGTGCTCAAAAAGAAGGAAATTGATGAAGTAACACATATCCTAATATAAGTACGAAGCGATAACAAAAACTCTAAAGTACAATAAGAAAAGAAGAGAAAAAAAATCAATTTAGCATCCACAGAAATGAACCTAATTGTTAAATAGATAACTATCAATTTTATTCTTGAGTAAGTAAACTGTTGGCGAATCTACTATGTCCTGAGGTAATGAGTTCCAAGTGTCGAAGACTCTGTTGCTCAAAAAATGTTGTCTGGTACGCGTTTTGAAGTTCTCCTTCTTAAGTTTTAAAGAATGTCCACGAAGGCGAGTGTCTATGTTGAGTGGAAAAGCTGTACCTAAGTTGCCAAAATTGATTTTAAACTACGGTAAGTTAATATTAAATCACCACGAAGACGTCGCTGATGAAATGTCGTGAGATCTGCAGATATCAATCTATCGTGATAGGACGGCCGAACTGGACTAAGCGATAATCTAGTAGCTCGACGTTGAACTTTTTCCAACATATCTTGGTACCTTTAGTGTTCGCACGTTTACACACAGTGGCGATATGATCACTCCACGTAAGACTACTATTTATTATTACACCAAGGTCGTTATGTGGTGACACACTTTTCAATAGTCGTCCATTAATAAAGTACGGATAATTTGGATTGTTTCTACCAACATGCAGTACAACACACTTATCTACGTTCAAAGGAATAAGCCAGTCAGTACACCAAATCTGCAACGTATCGATGTCATTTTGAAGGTTTTGGTAATCGGTCGTGGGATCAGCGTATATTTTAGTGTCATCAGCGTAGAACGATATCGAGCTTGTGGAAAGATATTGAATGTCACTTACATAAATAACAAAAATAATAGCGGGCCAAGAACCGAGCCCTGTGGGACTTCACATGTAACTGGTCTTACCTCAGAATAATCTTCACCAACAATACCCAGATGATTTAACTTGTAGAGAAGTCTACGTTTGGGAACTCTGTCAAAAGCTCTAGAGAAATCCAGATAAGTAATGTCCGTAGGGGCTATTTGTCTAATAATTTCACATAACTTTACATTGGCAATTTGTGCCCGGCGTAAAGTATGTAAAACTACATAATAATTTTGCAAGTTAAATAAGTACACTGTAATATTACAAAAATTAACATGGATAAAATTCCATATTATGTTATATGATTTGCAACTATTATCTTAAAATCCATCATAAATTTGCGTCACTATAATTTGTATTGATTTATATATACATTGTAATTTTACTGAGTTGATAATTTAAATTTTTACCTTAATAACATTGAAAAATATGTATAGAGAAAACTTTTTCAATAACTAATATTATTTCACACATATGACTGAATAGCAATGTGTAAAAAATTGAGCAATATGCACATGTTAAAAAAATGTTTAATCCAAAGAGTTCATCAATCAGTTCAAATATTTACTTTTTGTTTAACCTAATAGTGTAACAGAAGCCAATTTAAAAATGTATTATATTATTTTTGTAACCATATGAGGAGTGTATAGATGACGTTGAAAAGAGGGAAAAGTTTTTACTTTTAATGTCATGGAAAAAAGTCGCAGCTTGTTAAAATGTGCAAAAGTATAGGTTTAAGCTAGTCAATATAATATGCAACTATGTTACTAACAAGATTTTATTATTAGAATCCAATAACAAATATACTATACGAGTCACATTTTTATTTCTAAATAGTTAAGAAGGCCAATAGCAGAAATAAATTCTGCGTTGGAAATTTTTTTTTCGAAGTGTACTGTTCATGAATCATCTAAAAATGTATTGAAATGTAGGTATTTCATTCACATTAGAAAATATGTCGAATATTTTTGCTGAAAATACTACATCATTATTTTTTGCAAATATTTGTAGATACGTATATCTGCGTGAAAATAAATATTTTTAACTTTTAGTTACATTAAATTTGTAATTAACGTAACTACATCTGTTGTAATCAATTACTATTTTTACTGTCATAAAGTTAAATATGTTGTTTGAAATGAATGCTGTATGGCGAGACACACGTAATGGTGTAATTTCTTTGATATTTATGAATTATATAATTTTTAAATTGCCACAAGCTGCAAGTGCACATGTAACAAAATATAATCTTATACTTACTGTTTTACGAATATCCCACAAAAAGTCCTTATTAATTAACCGTATATGTTTGTCCACTACACGTTATCAATACAACTAAAATGTATTAGTGAATGAACTTCTGTAAAATCTCGTAATAAATTAGTAATTTAGTCTGAAATTTCCTAATGATAATAAAAAGAGCATGGAAATTTCCATCCATTTTTATCAGTGTACCTAAAATATTGTAATGTAATCAAACTTATCTATACACAACGTTGCTACTATTGACTTTTTGGTTATTCTAATTCACAGCGCCAGAAAACATTGCTTCTAATAAGTAATCCTGTTTTACTCAGAAATGTAACGTTTATAAACTTTAGCAATAGCGAGAAAAGTTTAAGAATTTTTTTTAATAGTAAAAAGTACATATTATCAAATTGTCCAAAGGGTAAGAAAGTCCGTATGGAATTAAGAGTAGATCATCATTAATTATAATTTCAACATAGATTTATGTCAACTGTAACCAATTTGACTTGTATAACTCAGTGTATCTCAAAAACTCTTGATACTGCGGGCCTGGTAGATATATATATATATACTAAAATTAAAAAAGCATTCAATAGAATTGATTATTTTGGTTTATTGTCAAAACTTAAATGGATCGAAAATTTGATGGGGATAGATCGGAAACTTATTTGAACTTCAGGAGTTGCCTAGAGATCTAGGATCTTCAGCACTTACTTTTTGCCGATGATTTAAAAATTTATTTACAGATCAATTCTCTTGTCCATTCTCATTTTTTCCAAATTTCACTTTACTCAGTTCATGACTGATGTCATAGTAATAATTTTCAGCTTAATTTGACAAAGTGTAGGTGTAGGATTGTTTTGTTTCACAGAAAACAAACTCCTATATTATTTAATTACTCATTGGACTATATTAGAGAGATGTGACACATTGAAAGATTTGGGAGTAATATTTGACAGAAGTCTTTCTTTTAATAACCATATTTCTGAAGCTGTTTCCTTGACCTATAGATTATTAGGATATTTTATCGAAAATTGGGAGAGCTTTCAGATATGAATGATTTTAAAATTTGGAACATATATTAGAAGTAAAATTTAATCCAACATGTAGAATCTGGACAGCATTAATGTTTAAAATACATATATTTTAAGTGTAATAGCTGCCATCCCCCTAGAGACTTAGATCATGAAATTAATTAATTTATTAAATTTCCCATCATTGTCTGCTAGGAGTGATTAAAACTAGAACTGACTGTAATTATCCAGTCCAGAAATTCACAGGCATTTTTTTACAAGACTCCTAGAACTAATATATTAGTTGAGTCTTCACATTTTGAGTACTACCCGATATCTACATTCTGCCCAATCCCTATATCTACTAAATATATATGTGTTCGTGGGATTTTGAATACATGCAGACTTTAACAATATTTAACTTTGATTAGCACACGTTTTGATGTGAGAATTATTGTTTGGTCTCAAACGTATACTACTCTTAGTTTAATTTATCTGCAACTGTCACATGTAGACTTTGATTTGACACTGTTTTGAATGTCATAATGACTTACATTATCTCACCTATCATTTTTTAAATTTATTACCGCACTCAGTGTAATAATGACGTAAATTACCTTTATTAAAATAATAAAACAAAATATCTAAGATCATATAAAAACTAATTTATTACATACATTTACAGTACAATCTGGAGAAGTGTCAGATGCTGTGACATATCTAGTGATTTGCTTGAATAGATGGAAATATTTTGAGGGTGAACATAGTATTTAAATGTTGATGAAACTTCGGATGTTGAGGGAATATTTTCTCGCTTTCGCCTAAAATTTTCATAACCGCTCGTTTTTTGCATTCAGTACAAGTTTCGATGTAGCCCTCAACTACAGAATTAGACTTAACCACCATGTCTTTGTATACTCAAAAGATCTTCTCACAATTGGCTAAAAGTGAGGTTGAAGATCGCCAAAAACAGTGTCAACGGTATAATCAATTTTGGCACCATGCGAATAGTATTTATATCAATAGGTTGATTGGTACATTTATCAACTATATATCGAAGAAAGAGGCAACTATGATCACAGTTTTCATTTCTTAATTTGATGTATTTTTTTACCTGTTGTATCGTCATTCAAACCGTCAATATTTCCAGATGTTACCAAAAACCCTAACATCTAGACATCTTTGTTTTGATATTGGGTATCATTACCTGGAAGCAGAGTTCTTACCTTTCACAAGTTCTACAAGCAGATTTGAGTTCTTACCTCCAACAAGCGCCTGGCAAACCAATTCAAAATAACCTGACATAAATATTGGTTATACAACTTTTTTTACTAAAACATATTTGTAATAGCTACCTTCATGAGCAGAAATCCATTATCGTCTGTGTTCATTAAAAATCTAGATATTTTTTTCTTTGTTAATACATTAGGGTTTTTAGGTTTGTTCGCTTCTGATTTTCGCTTCAAGAATTCCATCAAATATAAGTATATTTTGATACCGATATTCTTGAGTGAAATTTATGTTCCTGTTATTGAGTAATAGCACCAAAGAGATTCTGTGTTCTGCTTAGTTCGTTGAAATATGCTAAAAATTATTTTTCGTTAATTATGCTAAATTTTTTTTTTTCTCTACACCATTTTTCATAGCAATTTTAGTAGTAGTAGTTAGTTTAATGATAATGATAATGATAATGATAATGATAATGACAATGATAATGATAATGATAATGATAATGATAATGATAATGATAATGATAATGATAATGATAATGATAATGATAATGATAATGATAATGATAATGATAATGATAATGATAATGATAATGATAATGATAATGATAATGATAATGATAATGATAATGATAATGATAATGATAATGATAATGATAATGATAATGATAATGATAATGATAATGATAATGATAATGATAATGATAATGATAATGATAATGATAATGATAATGATAATGATAATGATAATGATAATGATAATGATAATGATAATGATAATGATAATGAACAAGCAAAAGAAACAAAAATACTATAATTAATTTTATACAATTAATTTGATTTAAAACCGTCAAATGTAACATATTGCAAACGTTTGGTTAGGTAAGAAGTTAGTAATTGAACTAAGGTCACGGAAAACCCATATTGTTCCAATTTCACTAACAGAATCTTGTGGTCAATACGATATTTACACTTATAATAACAATAATTACGAGAAATAATTCAATGACAGTTATGTTTATGTAGGTTCCTATGGTTAACTTTTTCATAATAGACGATTTTTACATCTTATAGTACTAGAATATAAATTATGTATAATAATACTAATTATTATAATTAATAACCTGGACAGTTGTAGCTGTACGCAGTATAGTCGCGTCAAATTAGCATTTCACTTGTAACTTTTTGCGGAGAAGTTTGATTGAGATGCGGTTTTCTGCAAAATGTTCAGCGAACTTTTTATAACAAAAGGTACATCTAACCTCTGTATGCTCGCAAATTTTTAATTTTTTATTTAACAAATGACCCATTTTTGTTGAACATATGGCAAATGTCACACACGATTCAACGAAAATGTCTGGAAAATGTTCTCTCGGGGGTTTTCGAGGTCCCTCTTTATCACTTTGGTGCTAGCTTTGTTATTTATTGCTAAATTGTTGTAATTGGGCTAATTAACAAATTAATAACTCTACTCCCGGAATTGTTAGAGAACCAGATTTTTTTTGCAATAACTCTGGGATCATGGGGAGAACCATCGGCACAAGGTTGTTGCACGTCATTGTTTATTTTCCAATTGTTGCAACCTGGCTAATTTACAAATTAATAACTCTACTTCCGGAATCACTAGAAAACCAGATTTTTTCCGGGATTTCTGGCTTTTTATGGCGAACCATCGGCACAAAAGTTTTGCAAATATAATTTTTTTGCAGTTGAGTTATTAATTTGTTAATTAGCGAGGTTGCAACAATCGAACAATAAACAATTATATTTGCAAAAATCTTGTGCCGATGGTTTGTCTTAATAAGCCAGAAATCTTGGAAAAAATTCCGGTTCTCTAGTGATTTTGGGGGTGGAGTTTTTAATTTGTTAATTAGCCCAGTTACAACAATTTAGCAATAAATAATAAAACTAACACCAAAGTGACTAAGAGCGACCTTGAAAACCCCCGAGAGAACATTTTTCAGACATTTTCGTTGAATCGTGTGTGACATTTGCCATATGTTCAACAAAAATGGGTTATTTGTTAAATAAACAATTAAAAATTTGCGAGCGTACAGAGGTTAGATGTACCTTTTGTTATAAAAAATTCCCTGAACATTTTGCAGAAAACCGCATCTCAATCGGACTTCTCCGCAAAAAGTTGTCTATTTTCACATTTTTCATGCTAATTTGACGCGACTAGTACGGGAGATAAATACTATAGCTTCGTCGTACAAACTTCACAAGCGTACAGTAATAATATCTATATTCCACTTATTGTGTAAATAAGAATTAACGATTAATAAACGAGTAACGCATGCATCAATTTTTGTCAATTGTGAGGTCTTTTGTAAAATATTCTATAAAATTGTTTATCAGATTAAGGTCTTTTTCCCTACTCCATTCTACATAGCTCTTTCGTGAATGACCCTGTTTGTCATTTGAATAAAGAAATATATTTTTACCGCACTTTCATGGTGCTAAATAAATTGTCTATTTGCAGCATCATACCAATATATAAGTACCTTAAATTGAGACAGCTGTAGTCGGATTGTGACCGTATTAAAAATGCACCGGAGTTCTAGAAAACCGTCCCGCTATTCGGGGGCACGCAGTGCATTGTTGGCAGCCAGCGGGAGGCCAAACATATCATGGCGAAACTTAAGTTACAATAAAAAAGTTACGTATTTTATCATCGTGCAGCTAGGCTCTTGGCAGTTGGCAACCAACGGACTCAGTGTGATTCAAAACCACAGTCGGGGGCAACATTAATCTAAATAATGGCTGTTTTAATGAAAGAGATGTTTGGAGATGTCAGGCCTAATACGACAATGTGTGAATACGATTTTCTGGTCATTTCTCAACGTGGTTGGTGGTTGGCCCGACCATTGTTATCAGTTACCATTTAGCGAAAGTCTTACCTTCCCCATCCCCTTGCCTTCATTCAGAACTCGGAGAGCATTTGTAAAACGACGTAAAGCTACAACTGTATTTAGTTCAACAATAGAACAATGGGCTGTGTTGAATATGTCTTATGTGTGTATAACATTTCCATCTTGTTTCCTAGGTATAACTTTTAAATTTGTACAGGGGTTGTTTGTTACTGCTCCTCTAGCAATTCAAAAAATATTGTATAGGTATTAATAATATTTTTGAGACACGTAACATTAACGTCAAAGTAGGTATATTTGATATTGAGTTATTATGCGTAACCGATTTTCGATAATAAAGACATTCCATTATTGTTTAGTATCTACCACTTAACGTTCAACATGACATATTCGTTCAGAGAGCATACAATTTTCAATTTCATGAAAAGCAAAAATATATTTTCAAATGACATGATAATTTTTTAATTATTTGAGTAGGAATTTTTGGATATCAAATAATTGGTCCATTTTTGAAAAACTACAGAAATTTATTTGAATCTGTGGGAAAAACTTGCGCTTTAACTGACGATTTTACCACCGTTTCGGCCATTTAAGTCTTTTTAATAATAACCAGTATGGATTTATCTACAACTTAAGCAATAGTCAAATTGGTAGCTGAAATCAATGCAGGTTTGGAATAAAAACAATATATATGTTCTCAATTCCTAGATCTTAGTAAAGCCTTTGATTATATGTCTCATTGCGTTCTAGTTAACAAATTATATTACTACAGTTTTACAGCGCATTGTGTTGGTCTCATTCAATCATATCTGTGTAACAGATAGCACTACGTACTGTATAACAATATGACATTTAGCCACCTTGGTGTTAACACAGGTGTTCCGCAGGGGCCAATTCTTGGTCCGCTTCTTTGCTTGATTTATGTTAACGATTTGCATCTTTCAGTGGATTACTCAATGTTGACGATACAGTTTGCCGATGATACTAATGTCACAAATCGAAATTGTGTAATTGATGCCTTACTCGATAAAGCTAATCAGGCAGAATTGATTTCTTTCTAATTGACTAACTGTAAATCCGGACTGTATAAGGTTTTTAAGGGTAAATTTGGATCCTAAATTACCGTGGAACAAATAGTGTATGTAAGAAAATTTCAAAAAACAGATTCATTCTTCGAAGTCTGAACAATCAAGTATCGCCATTAACATTAGTAACAGCCTACATTATACATTCGCTACAGCTAAAGATGTATTTGCTATGGTCTTAAATATAAAGAAATTTACAGATCTCAGAATATTAACAATGCCGCGTGTGTAAATCTTGCAATGTTTGTTATACATAAAAACGAATATTAAAATTTGCACTAGCAGGAATGATTTTCACACGGACTGTATCATAAGGAAAGACAATTTAGAATGTCCGTATCTAAGACTTACTGAAACTAGAAACGGGTCAGGCTTCTGGGGAATTAAATTATTTAACTCATTGCCAACAGATATAAAACAAATTAGATTTTTTACATTTTAGATAAAGATAAAACAATTTCTATTAAAAATTAATTTTATAGTACCCAGGAATTTTTTAATCACAGTTTGTCCACTATTTAATCTTTTAATTGATACTTGTATTATATATGTGTAATTTACATTATAATTCTAGTGCTGCTTTTATTTCATTGTGTCCTTTAATATCTATAAATATTTAATTTATATATTTTGTTATTTTATATTGCAAAATTACTATATATTTTTTCTGCGTTTTTTATTAGATTTGTTTTACACGACGTTTTATAAGTATACCTATTCATTATGTCCATCTTTTATTCCGTCTGTTTTTTTTTTCTTTCTTCTAAACTTTGACCTGTGTAAATACTTTTGTATATTTAACACCAATAAACAATGTCTATATCTATGTCTATGTCTATGAAGAGTCCAGAATGCTGAAAGTGCTTATGAGTAATCCTAGTTTCTGACTTTGTAGGAGACGAGAATGTTTATTTTGCCAGTATAATAAATAATTTTAATTATTATTTGTAATATATTTAATCCAATTTACGAAATATTCTGTTTGTGTGTATGATTTATAAAAAGTCATCTGGCTTTAGATTAGCACGTATATCAGGGTGGTTTATTATATTCACGTTGATAATGTTAGATTTTAGAAAGATCGACATGGACTTCAATGTGGCATATGAAAATAGAAATGTGTTTTTAAGCAACTGACAAAACTGTTTTGATAAGCTAAAAATTGTGCTGGACAGAATATAACAACAATTTATCAGAATCAGAAGAGAGAAAGAAAAAACGAAATATAAGTATATTTAAATAATGAAAGATATATTAAAATGTCAGTTATTTCATTCAATATCTTGGTCAACAACACATAATGTCAAAAGTCTTGACCCTCTGTATATAAAATGATTCGATTAAACCTAGTGGTTTTTCTTGATGTGGTAAAAAAGTACATAAAGTACTTAGGGAACAAAAAAGACAATTAAAAATTGCAAACCATGAACCTTTACTTTATTACCAATGTTTTACAAATCTGCTTAGTTTGGCAGTGTATTCAGCCAAGTGTTCCTTTGAATTTTTGTACATTATAGTAGGTACCAGGATGTGAATTTCTGCGTTTACCTGAGCAAGAATGACTGCTTTACATGATGCAGGGCATTCTAATCATCGAACATGTTGGACATTCCTAGATCATCTGTTGTACGAATAGTACACAGATATGAAGAATTTGTTATAGTGGAAAATAGACCACGTAGTGGACGTTATCGAGTATCTAATGAAAGGGAGCAATATGCCCGTAGACACCGCACATCTTTAGCTTCAGCTGTCTGGGTTCACTTTCAAGGTACGTTATATGTTATATCGACACCTACTATTTGAAGACGACTACACAACGCAAATTTACGTGCTAGAAGCCCATTACGGGTCTCCACTCTACTTCCAAGGCATCGTGCTGCCGGTCTCCAGTTGGCACGAAAGCATAGGAGTTGGCTTTAACGCCAGTGGCGGTGGGTCTTATTTACAGACGAAACCAGAATTCGGCTGGTTACTGATGACAATTGTCAAAGAGTCTGGAGAGAACCAGGTTGTCAGCGACTTAAATTTCCCCTTGAAGTTGCTCCGTAAGAAGAGGGTACCGTAATATTTTGGGATGGAATAATGTTCAACCGCCGCACCCCATTAATTCGCATACCACAGAATATGACCAGTCAAATTTACATCGAACAAGTTATTACGTCCATTATCTATTCCCTACGTAATGAATTAGGTGAAAATTTTATGTGTATGGACGGTTGTCGCTCGACTACATCGCGCAAGAAGGGTTCAAGAGAGACTCGAAGGAGGACATATCAATAGATTAGATTGGCCAGCCAACTCTCCTGACATGAATCCTACTGAAAACATGTGAGTTGCTAGAGCCATTCATAATCATATTCCTCCACCTCAGACTGTAGATGAGTTAGTCGTGGCGGCAGAAGAGGAATGGAACAGTATTCCGCAAGAGATCATAACCGCTTAATTATCTCAATTCACAGGTGTGTGTCAATATGCTATTGGAACGTGGTGAAGGTCATACCGACTATTAGTCAAGTAGAGAACTTGCTTTGTTACTTTGTTACTTATTTTTGATTTAATAAATTTTGTCAAAAAATGTGACGCATTTGCTGGTTTTTAATTGTCTTTTATAAATGTATTTGATTTTTCTGACAAAAAGATTTCTTTAACAAGAATGATGGGGGTCCAAAACTTTTTACATTGTGTGTACTTACGGAAACCCGAACATAGTATTTATTTCTTGTTTTAGTTAAATTTCTAATGAAATTAATAAAAATTTAAATTTGATTGATTCTTTTATTTTCAATCAATAACAACTGTTGATTATTATATTAATAAAAATCATTTTTCTACGTTTATGCAAAAAATAAAACTTTATTGAACTATATTTAGTAGAAAAAGTGGTTCTTCATTGCACTAGTGCAATAAAATATTTATTGCATTTATATGTCATTCTACTACAGCGTTTTGTCATTATGACAAACATAACGTTCAAATCGATGTCATATTTTCCTACACTTTGTGTCGTCTAAATAAAAAAAAAATTGGTTTGTCACTTTAAATAACTGACAGTTATAGTAGTATTGACAAAAAGGATAATTGAAATAGTACAATTATCACATATTCATTAACTGTTAGTTATATTACTAACGAACGAAATCATTGAGATAATGATTAATAAAAATAAACCAGCCACTATTTTAGAAATTCAAGATAGAATATAAGAAGTTGTAGTTTTACATTCTTTATAAAAAATTATGGCATTACTTAATTATCAATAATTCGCGAACAGTAAAAGATAACCCATTATATGTTTCTATCAATGCAATCAGGAAAAAGTGGAGAATTCAAAAATATTGTGTAGATGATATCTACATCTGGGACGCGCGACAGTTTCTTTATAAAAAATTGAAACGTTTGTGAAAAATTAGTCAATGAATGCACGTTTCAATTCCCCGATATCTCCTAAAATAACACAGTTACGTCGAATCCAATGTTTACGCGTGATCACCCTGTATATTAATTCAGTAATTAAAGTCTTCATTTGTTCACTTTTGGTGTAAACTTTTATTTAATTATAGTCATTTTTTATTATAAAGGCATTTTTGGTTCAGTGTGAATAATTAAATTAGTTACAGACAGTATTCTGATAACTTAATCTGATATTCATGTAATAAATCCCTATTCATACACTAAGCGCTCTTTTTGTTTGGACCCTGGTACGATAAACTGAAGGCAACCGTAGGTCGCCAGTGTAGAGGCAAGTGTTTTTTCCGTTATCTATGCTAACGAAATGTCCTAATCTCCCGAGTGCAGCTGAAAACATCTCTTCTGGAACAAGGGTTCGCGTAGTATAACATCTCCATTTATACTAAACATTTGCATGTTGCCCAGAAACTTTCTGATTGTTTTAGAACTGCTTATACTTTATGCAGCAACCACCACTGAAGCTGAATTTAACTTTACATAACATATGTAACTAGTTTAGCTATCAGCCTGGAAAGCTCTTTGTTAACTTAGCAGCAGTTAGTTACATTTGTCAGAATCTAGTGGAATATAAATTTAAAAATGTGAAGGAGGAATGAAAAGAATCTGCGAACTAAATTCAGTTTTATATAAATATACAGTACGTTTTTGAAATAACTATGTAGTATTAACCCATTAATTATTGCTATAGTACGTCAATTGGGAAATAGTCTCGAAAAAACAAACTTTTGGATGCAATGCCCTTTGGCATTTAATACAAACAAACTTAGCATTTTTTCCACAATGCATCTTCTCTCTTTTTCTGAATATTCTGGTAAATGGTTTATATTGTCATATCTCACATCATAAATTGGTTTTGGTGTAATTTTTCCTTTTATAGATTTCTGTCCATATTTTTTCAAAAGGGTTAAGGCCAAGTACCTTCTAAATTTCAATAAACCACTTGACATTTCGTGACTTGGATGAACTTTTCGAAACAGCAACCAAGCATTAACAACTGATACATCAAATAGGTAAGAAAATATGGGCTCCCACCATTTCCTTTGCCTCATTCTAGTTGTATACACTGCAACTTATTATAATTGTCAAATATCTTGGGCTGGAATACTGATATTTTAGATTTGCTCTCTCTGCAGTAACGTGAGGTGGTTTTAACCTCAGATGATTCAAAATTCGATGCTGCAGTGACAACTTTGTTGTCTTTCCACTGAAACACTACTACATCTTTACTACTTGAAAATGTATAGGCACCACGTTTTTCTTTTGCTAATTTTTTTTGTTTTCTAAGTGGACAATTTCCCAATCTATTTTGTCTCATAGTACCTGTTGCACAGTATCCTAACGTTGATAGATGACTTAAAAGTTTCAGTGATGTAAAGTAGTTACCCATAAAAATTTTATATCCACAGTTAGGAGGTATTTGGGCTAATTCTAATAAATTTAGTACTACTCTACCCCCTAAACCAAATACTTCTGGTCTATTTTCATTTTTTTTATTTTTTCCGGTATGTATATCAAAACTGAGCATATATCCATTATTTGTACACAATGCCCAGTTTTTGAAGCCAAATCTTATAGGTTTTCCTTTGATAAATTGTTTCGCAAAATGCTTTCCATAATATGGTATCATGCTTTCGTCCACACTTATATGCTCATCTAAACCACCATAATTCCTAAAATTTTCATTTAGTTTGTCAATTAGAGGTTGTAGCTTGTACAACTTATTTTCACTGTCGATTTGGTTGTTGTCGTTCAAGTGTATATGTCTCAAAATAGTTTCAAATCGATTTAGTCTCATACTTTCTGATAATATTTTTGGTACATCATTTTCGTTTGACCAATACATTCTTTTGTTTGCGTATTTGCCATATCCAGAGAGTAGTAATCCTCCAAACACTACAAAAAGTTCATTTCTGGCCATTGCCAAATTATAATTTTTTTGCTGAGCATATAAATTGGTTTGGTTTTCTATATTTACTAGAACCTCTTCATCAAAAAACAATTGAAAGAATTCAAGTGGGCTATTTTTCTCATACACTTCATTGGGTGGATTCTTCTTGCTGCATTCTTGTAATATATCAAAACGAGGTTCTTGATCAGTCCAAGTTACCAATTTCCTTGTTTTTGATTCATTACTCATTGAGGACAAACTCGATGTTGCATTTGAATTTGCAAATAAAGTAGCAAGAGGTATTTCATCTTCTGAGTCATATTGTGCTTCAGTCGGTGTTTGATGGCCAGGTAAATATTTAGGAATAAATTCGCTCTCGACTCTCAGCATAGCAGGACCTAGATGATAAATTTTCCCAACATGGTCGTCATCAGATAGGTCACTATCAATGTCGGTATCTTGTCCATCTTTGGGCGGAGTAATATATATATTGCCACCTTCTACATCATCTTCTTCCAAAAGATCCATAAGTTCAGAAAGTGCCAATCTATAAAAAAAAAATATTTGTGTGGCCATTGGAAAAAGTTGATGAGAGGCATAACGTTCGATAAAACAAACATTATGCACTAATGAGTTAACCTGATCTTACTTATCCGATTATGCAGACGTTGCACGAAGCATGCGCTGAATTTTATGACAAATTAAATTTAGTTTTGTATCAATATGTTCCTTTGATAGGTACAAATAGACGAAAAATATCATATCCTCCATGGTACACAAATTATATAATCTGGCTTAATGAATTCAGAACCTTACGTTCACAAATAAAGAGGGATATGGATGCATCACATAAAGATTATATTAAAGAAGCGGAATCGTATATTAAGTCAAATCCTAATAACTTTTGGTCTTTTCTGCAAATCATGAAAAACACTTCTAATATTCCTAATGAGCTATCTTGACCCATCTATCAATGATGTTCAAGGTACGCCTCTACGAGCGTTCGTACAATTTTTTCAATCTGAACATCGAGTTTTGACTGGTCTAAGCTTGATATTATAAATAATTTATTACTTAATGGCTTCTGTACTTTCTTAACAAGACGTTTGTACTTCAAGATTGTGTACCTGGCTTTGCCACTTCGCATTATTTTTAATTTATACTTTAAATCTGCATCCTTTCCGCAAATTTGGACTAAGTCAAACATATACCCAATTTTTTATAAAAGGAGATAAAATAAATATTGAAAATTATAGACCTATAAGTATTCTTTACAAATTTTGAAAATTGCTTGAAATGATTATTTACAATATTCTCTGTTTCTATGTTAAATTATTTATCCCATTTCATTATATCTCATTCTCATAATATGGTTTCATTTCTGGTCGATCTATGCTAACCTTATTTATCTTACATAATTTATCGCTAGTACTATGGACAAGGGTCTTTGATAGGCTAGATCATGGTCTTTTGTTACATAAATTATCAAACTTTGGAGGTACATTAGATTGTCTTAAAATTCGTATTTAAGCAATGGAACTGTAAATTTTCAGTATCGCAGTTGACATATTAGCGATATCAGGGGTTCTACAGGGATCTGTACTTAGCCCCTTTTTATTTATAATATTTACAAATGCATATTTAGTAAGAACGAGTTAACCTTGATAAATCTACCAATTATAGTAGGAATGACTTCATTAATTAAGGAGATGGTCAAATGCTACCCAGTATGAATCTTTCACATTGACCCAACCTTTTTTTTTGTTAACGTTACTGTTGATCAAGTAATGTTCCGCATTTTGGTAACTATCTACAACGCAGGGCTACTTGAAACAATTTCACATCTACGATTGTTTCACCATGGTTGCTGACATTATCATTAGTTTGTGGAATGAGAAAAGTATGGATGTATTAAAATCATAATTTTAATACAATTATCTTAAAATCTGTTACCACTAACATTTTTTAATAATGCTTGTATTGAACGTGATCATTTTCCCAACTATTTAAAGATGTCAAAAGTTGCTCCTATTTACAAAAAAAGTGATACCAGTGATCTATCTAATTATAGACCTATATCCATAGTACCCTAGGTTTCCAAAGTATATGAAGGTGCTCTTAAAATACAAATTACTAACTATATGGAAACGTTTCAACTATTTACTCAGAATCAGTATGATTTTCGTAATGGTTTTTTCAACAGTAGCAGCCATTGATCGATTAACATCATTTATTAACAAGGGATTTCAGGAGAAAGCTTATGTAGTAACGCACTTTATTGACTTAAGCAAAGTTATGTTTTCTATGAGATTTTACTAAAGAAATTATGCTACTATGGATTCTCAGAACGGAGTGTATGTCTATTATCATCCTATTTAACTAACAGATTTCAATATGTTAGCCATAACTATGTCAAATCTAATTTGTCGAAAATAAAAAACGGAGTTCTGCAAGGCTCGGTTTTGGGTCCTCCCGGTAGGTATTCCTTATTTACATAAACGATTTCTCCAATATCTTTAATTGTGAAGTTTTAAGCATAATTTTTGCTGATGATACTAGTATGTCCACCTCTTTCTCTGATTTATCTGCCGTACTCAACTACATACCTCAAACACAATTTTTAGCAAATTGTAGGTTCGCTAGTAATAAAGTTACAATGAATGTATCTACAACAGAAATAATGATGTTAATAATCCAGAAAGCGTCAAGTTTCTGGGCGTTCATTTAGATCCGAAGTTATCCTGCAGCCAACATGTTAATTACATTGGCAGTAAACTATCCAAACATCTTTACTTACTCCGCAGCCTTGTTCATAAAGAATCCCTAACTGTTTAAAAAATAGCGTATTACTGCTTGATACATTTTATCATATCTTATGCTATCATAATGTGGGGTCATGCACCTGCCGGCACTAGTTTTTGCTCTGTAAAGGAAAGCTATACGGGTCATTTCTGGACTTGGTTTTAAAGACCACTGTAGAAGTTGCTTCTCATATTTAAAAATTCTTATCGTTCTATCAACGTACATATTTCATTGTCTTCTTTTTATTAAATGAAATTTATACAAACTACAAAACAGTAGCCAGACCCACGCATATAACACTAGAAATAAGGATGATCTTGATCTTGAAAACTAGAAAGGGAACTGAGTATATTGGAATACAGTTTTTTAATGCGCTTCCTCCTAATATAAGGAATTTGGATACAAATTTATTTAAAATGAAAATAAAAAAATTTCTATCGAGTCATGAATATTTTAATAGTGATTCTATAATGTAGTGTTTATTGTATAAAATGTTTTGTTACCTTGTTTAGACTGTTTTAACTATTACTTTTTATTTTTTTACTTGTTTGATTTTATCGTTAGCTCCATACTGTACTTGATTATTTAATTGTTTTTGACGTGTGAAAGCACTGTTGTGTATATGGAATGAAAAAAATAAATAAAAAATAAAATAAAAACCTAACGTCTTTTTACCCTATCATAACTGATACTTTGTCTACAAGTATAACTGATCTACGGTCTTTCGGCGATTGTGACAAATATTGATTCAAGTACTAATGGCTTAAATCGTTGGATGCCTTCTACCAACAATTGTACCACTTTTATTTCTACAGAAAAAAATATAGGCATTTTATTGCAGGTTATACCACAAAACAACAAAACTAAATACGAAGCAGATCCAAATATGGAATCTTTAATCGTTATTATTGTTGTTACTGTGAGAAACAAGAAGGATTATGAGAACGTTCAACAGTTCAATCATTTTTTAAATGAGTCTATTTCAGTCAGTTTTTTAAATTAAAATATTTTATGAAACACTTGCATTAGTTTACAAAGTTATTTAATTACATTAACAAATGTTGGAAAACTGGGAAACTTTCCCTAAAAACCACTCCAAATCGTTTTCTGATTTCCAGGGTGTTATTCCCAATCTTTCTGTAAAAGATTGTGTTTTATACAATACCAGACTTTACACGGATTCCTTCGACACTCCGAAATACATTTTTGATTGAAATACACCCTTTAGAATTGATCCGGTAGTAAAGGTCAAAATTCCCTCAAAGCGGCACTTTCCCAACACCAACTTCATTGTGAGAATTCGGTAAAAAGCGAGATACATTTCCCTCTAGACGGTGTATCGGACTTCTCGAACGCGGATGTAACAATGGCAACAGCTCGGGACGCATGAAAGCGTAGGGGCTTAGATAGATATCTCGCAATATGATTCGAATGGCAGTCGCGCACATCTTCACCATAATCCACGACAGAGGTTCTGTAGATTCGCACCGGGGGATCAGAAGTCGAATCGGCTCTATTCATAACCTGTGACGTATTTTCACCAATAATACGTTTTCAGTTTAGTTTCGTTCAGGAGGGTGAGTCTGAAAACGTCTACGATCTAAACTTGCGCGGAATAAACGTTTCTCAAATTTTTATTGGATTTAGATTTCACGAAGACATTTCGTCAGATTTTAGTACACAAGAATTTATTTATTATAATATTATGATTTATTTCCACGACCACTATATTAAGAAGGTTTAATACGTCTATTTCTGTGAATTAAAGGTCTTTTAACATACTAGTGAATTAGTATTCAAAACGCTTAGATTTTATTGTCTGAAGCTATTTATTTGTGGTATAATTTTAGTTTTTCTTTAGTTTTATTGGGTTTTTGCCACACTTCTTAAAAAAAATAAAGATTTATTAAATAAGCTCATGCGCCAAACGGATCAGTCAAGGGTTATTTTTTAAACTAAGTTTGCCTAACCAAAAAATCTCACACTGAAAAAAGCAGATAAGTAAAAAATAACAAAAATCACACTATCGCACACTTCCGTATTATTGACGTTTCGAAAAAGTCTCTGTTTTCGTTCTCAAAATAGTAGTAAAAATATTACACGTATGTCTAGTTTGACAGTTTAAAATTTGTTTATCTGCTTCCATAGAGATGTTAAATGGTTTTTATTTTATTGTTACTTACTTCTTCTTGATAAAACTGCAGCCAACAATTGAAAATCGGTAACCTTGGCCATTGAGAAACGATCCGTATATGAGGATCTCAACCGTCCAAATGAAAGCCTTGTTGCTGCACGTTGAACATTTTCTAATAAATTTTGATCACAGACGAGATCGGGGCACCACACTGAACCGGCGTATTCAAGAATTGACCGCACATAAGTTGTATATAATTTACAAGAGGTTTCAAAAGATATAGGGGAAAACGTCTTACGAAATAAAAATAGTCTGGTATTAGCGCGTTTACACACTGAGTTGATATGGTCTGACCATGATCATTTAGAGTTTACTATAACACCTAAATCGTTGTATGTTGATACTGTGCTAGTCAGTTGCTTATTTAAGTGATATAATAGGAGAGGGTTGTTCTTGTCAAGATAAAGCACTACATATTTAGATATATTTAATGGAAGAAGCCAATCACTGCACCAGTTATTTATAGAAGTTAAATCAGGACTGATGGTGCTGATGGTGAATGATGGGGTTAGCGTATATCTTGGTGTCATCCGCATAAAAAGATGTTTTGTTTCCGAGAAGATGTCGGATGTCACTGGAGTAAATGAGGAAAAGCTGCGGACCTAGTACAGAACCTTGTGAGACACCGCTCGTAACCGGTCTTTCTTCAGAATATACATCGCCTACTCTAACTTTGAAAAATCTGCCAGATAAGAAGTTTTCAATCCATCGGTTCAGGTCTCTTCGAATTCCTAGGTGTTCAAGTTTGTGTAAAAGTCTTCTTATCGGTACCCTGTCAAATGCTTTCGAGAAGTGATGATAAATGATATCTACTGGATTATTCATAGTCTTAATTTCAAACTAGACAGCTTGTATATTTTCTAGGCTTCGAATTTCTCGTGTAATTTTAAACATATTTTATAATATATTCCCTATAATAATAATTACATATATCTAGTGCATATGTTTCATTTAAATACTTTTAGAAACACCATATGTATGTGGTGTGCTTTAGAAAAGCTGGGACGCCCAGTATTTGTAATATCTTTCCAATTTACAAAACGAAGAAAAGTAACAAGGGTCGGATCGACGGACAATGAGCAGCATAATCCAGAATTTATACACGACGCGAAGCCCACTCATCCTCTCGTCGCGCTAATCAACAGCAGGTCATAATTTCCAATTTCAATTAAGTGGTCCGACTAAAGCATGGCTGATATAATAAAAGATAGCGATGCCAGTTATCTCATAAAGTAATATCCCATACACACATCCGGTATTACTGGGAATGAAGTGGCAGCCAATGATGAACGGACGTGCGTGGCATTAAATTAATAAGTCCGGAGCCCGAAGTTAATCCTGGACTTGTGTCTCCCGGGACTACGGGATGTCATTATTATGTAGATCACACGTTGATCCGTTTGTTTGGGGAGTCAAATCAATAACGAGTTTGAATTTCAGTACGGGTCCAACCGTGTATATAAGTTCAAACAATTTATACGATTTTACACTGTTATTCATTAAACCATAAAAAAATTTAAGTAAAATTTCACTCAAAATCAACACTAATGGTTGTTAAGTCCACACCCAATTGTGTTGAAATAATAACACAATCCATTGAGTAATGTTCACTCATTTATTCTAGCTTTCTAAACTATATGTTACTCCAAACACAAAATTGAGTCATATTATAAATCTATTTCGTTTTTTCAACAATATATATACAACTTAAATCAGTAATGAATTACTTTATATCATTTTACACTGAAAAAACAATTTATATCTGAAAAATTAGGTTTATTAAAAATAAATTTACTATATATTGAAATATGGCGAAATATATATTTATTTATCATCAATTGAATATATATTTGAATAATCATTATTTACATTTAATATAGGTATTTTAATAATAACTATGTGTGTTATTATGATATGCCATAAATATATTCTAAAAACTAAAAGGCATATTAGTAGCAAATACTATTTGGTATGTTACTTATTTTTGAGTCTTAGATCCTATATTATTAAAGAATAGCTTGTACGTCATAATAAAATTATTATTATTACTATTAATATTATGTATATTTTCCATTACGATTTCTTTTGGTCAATGTTAAGAATAAAAATATTTTTAATTAATAATGTTTTATTGCATATTTATACCGTACATTAAACATTATATCACATGTGTATTAATAATACCTTATAAATATGTTTCATTATCTGTATAAATACATTCACACTAGCACAAAATAACTGTAAAACCTAGAGCCATCGGTTCACAGGCTTCTGAGATAAAAATCTAATTCCGGTACCACTTCCTTAAATTCTGAAGAACTTGATGTCAAACATCTTGATAGAGTAAAGTCATCTATCTGATTTGCTAAAATATATTTAAAAAAATACAGAATTAATACTTAATTATTTAGATATCCTACCTTAATTTCACAGTAACATTATTTACATGAATTTTTTTAAGAAAAAATAAAATGATATAAGTTAAACACTGATATTTTCATGCATCTTGTAAATATTAATTATAATTTGACATATTCAATGGATATAAAAATTTGTCTATACGTATAAGTTAAAAGGTATTAAATCATACAAAAAATCATAGTAGGTACCCTATCAATTAAAAATATAAAAGTAATAATAATAGGTAATACTCGCAGATAGATATTTAAACATACCTCCATACATTGATACCGAAAAATAGGTCCTGCATATCTAATGATGCCATTTGTGGAAAAGTTTGGTGTAAATGCTCTCTAACGACCATGGAAAAATGAGCTGGAGCACCATCATGCTGGAACCACATTTGTTGCCTCTGATTCAAAGGAATGTCTTCCAAAAACTCATGCAGTGTGTTTTGCATAATGTTGAGCTAAGCAGCGCTTGTTAATCGGTTTAGTAAAACAACAGGACCTAGAAACCTGTCACCTACAATACCTATCCAAATGTTTAATGAAAAACGTGCCACATAGATGGGTAGGTCCCTTGTCGGTTTATTCCTAATAAATAAAATGTTTGAAAAACGAAGAGTGGTCCATATCTCCGCAACCGTTACTTTGCGGACCCATGTTTATTAAGACTTTTCTGCATATTTTGGTTCATACTATTACCTCCTGAAATATTTTACAATCTTGTTTTAACACCCTGTATAATTTCCACGTTCGATCTATTTTCCAAAATTTTGTAGCTACGTAGTTGAGGATCAAATGAAATGGTAATCATATAGTAGTTCTACAAGATGCCGATGACATAAAATTTTTGCTAACAAAGGTAAGAGTAAGAAAATGTTTGTTATTTGAAATTCATAAATGCATAATTTAAGGTTGCCTTAATTATTGGACTTGGAGGTGTATGCAGAGTGGACGAGTTAACTAATTTGCTATTAGGAAACGTAAAAAATTAAGGAAACATTTTTCATATCTTCATACCGGATACGAAAACCAAAGTTTCCCGAAAATTCAACTGCAACAGTGCTAAATAAATGCTGTAATGAGGCTCTTATAAAGTAGTTTTAGATAAAAAAAATATATACCCACAAGTTCTTTCCAAATTGAATGCTTTTAGCCTGTATTGGTATGTCAATTTAAAAATTTTATCAAGTGTTTCCTATAATGCCTTCTTCGACATCGATGACCCGATCGATCTTTCTGAGCATGCCCAATAACACCTGTTTTATTTATGTCGCAAACTATATAGACTATGTAGTTGTTCTATGCAAGCTTAGTAGACTATGTCCTGCATTTAAAGAGAGGGATGCAGTTTGATTTACTAATTACAAACCCATTTATATTGATGATATCTATCTCTCAACATGGGTTTATGAACCAAATATCGACGAAGACTAATTCACTTGTGCTAACTTAGATAGTATTTGTTATACCACAACTAATTATGTTGCTGTGATAAGTGAACTTGTTCGCTTATGTTGTGAATAAAGGCGAAATGTGACGAAGGATCATGAATCAGTCCAATTCGGCGCCATTAAGTTTTGTATGGTTATAGTGCGCACTTTGAAGCGGTATAGTTTGTGAGTTTTGGGTAATTTTAATAACTAAGAAATACCAAATATTATTACTGCATCAGTGGGATTTAACTATTAGCGCTTATATGAAGATCCATCAGTTAATTCAAGAATGGTTATGATCGTCACCGTGCTAGTTTAAATCGTATTTGTTATTCTGTGTGCGGGTATGGCCTGTTTAGATTTTTCTGTACTCGTATTATTTAACTTTCCAGTGTATCTTCAACCATTTTGCCTTGATTTTTATTGTTGCCTGGATTGTTTTTACATTAGCGATTGTACTATTTTTGTATTTACCTACCTATTGGCATAATAGACTAATAATAATAATAATAATAATAATAATAATAATAATAATAATAATAATAATAATAATAATAATAATAATAATAATAATAATAATAATAATAATAATAATAATAATAATAATAATAATAATAATAATAATAATAATAATAATAATAATAATAATAATAATAATAATAATAATAATAATAATAATAATAATAATAATAATAATAATAATAATAATAATAATAATAATAATAATAATAATAATAATAATAATAATAATAATAATAATAATAATAATAATAATAATAATAATAATAATAATAATAATAATAATAATAATAATAATAATAATAATAATAATAATAATAATAATAATAATAATAATAATAATAATAATAATAATAATAATAATAATAATAATAATAATAATAATAATAATAATAATAATAATAATAATAATAATAATAATAATAATAATAATAATAATAATAATAATAATAATAATAATAATAATAATAATAATAATAATAATAATAATAATAATAATAATAATAATAATAATAATAATAATAATAATAATAATAATAATAATAATAATAATAATAATAATAATAATAATAATAATAATAATAATAATAATAATAATAATAATAATAATAATAATAATAATAATAATAATAATAATAATAATAATAATAATAATAATAATAATAATAATAATAATAATAATAATAATAATAATAATAATAATAATAATAATAATAATAATAATAATAATAATAATAATAATAATAATAATAATAATAATAATAATAATAATAATAATAATAATAATAATAATAATAATAATAATAATAATAATAATAATAATAATAATAATAATAATAATAATAATAATAATAATAATAATAATAATAATAATAATAATAATAATAATAATAATAATAATAATAATAATAATAATAATAATAATAATAATAATAATAATAATAATAATAATAATAATAATAATAATAATAATAATAATAATAATAATAATAATAATAATAATAATAATAATAATAATAATAATAATAATAATAATAATAATAATAATAATAATAATAATAATAATAATAATAATAATAATAATAATAATAATAATAATAATAATAATAATAATAATAATAATAATAATAATAATAATAATAATAATAATAATAATAATAATAATAATAATAATAATAATAATAATAATAATAATAATAATAATAATAATAATAATAATAATAATAATAATAATAATAATAATAATAATAATAATAATAATAATAATAATAATAATAATAATAATAATAATAATAATAATAATAATAATAATAATAATAATAATAATAATAATAATAATAATAATAATAATAAATATATATTTGACAGCGTATCATTCATCCTAGTCGTTAGTCATAAATGCATTTGTTTTACAGTGCGGTAAGAACTGAAAGTCTTAATTAGTATCGTTACGAGAAATCTGTCAAATGATTCAAAATATTCAGTAAAAAATTTAATTATAACGAGTTAAGTTGTAATTATAGAGCATATTTTCAATTTGTTAGTATCATAACTCATAGTTCATTCTACATGTAAATTGTTATGTTTTTAATTTTTGTTGTAAAATAAACAGTTATGTAATTATTCAATATTTATTGTAGATATGCCTTTATCTTGTGATTTGTATAAATAAGTATGCAAAACCAATTTCTAGATATAGTGTAGTAAAAAGTGTCATCTTGGCATGTGATATGCATATGTATTGTTTAAAATACAGCTATCTTACAAGTTAAAGAGTACTACTGTAGCAATATAGCATCTTATTATTACTGCATTACAGTCAACTAACCTTTAATGTACAGTTTACTTGTCTTTAATGTATTAGAAATACATTAAGTTTTAAAATGAATAGCTATAGCAACACAGTTCAGGTACTTCAGCAATAATTTTTGTAATTGCTGGTAATCACACACTGTAAAAAAAGTTGCTGTGTAAGCGAGATTTTCCAGTATGTAATTTAGGATGTGTAAAAATTCCATGTTAATAGTTTTACACATTATGGTTTTTTGTACGTTTTACACAAAATGTGTTAAAATTACTAGTATTATAATAAAATATACTGAATTTGTGTAATATTTACCAGTTGTGTGTTAAAAGTACACCAACTGCGCAGCTGCAGTATATCAGCTGATCCAACACACGTCACTACGCCATATTGGTCATGTAGCGGTGTTGTGTACAGTTATCTCAAGTTCACTGTGTTCAAATGGAGAATATTTAAATTGAAATTGAGGTTTAATCAAAGAAAATGATAAGTACTTACCAAACTATAACAAATATTACTGATAATTGTAATAAAGCTAAAACTAATTAGAATATAACTGTTAAAAATATTAGGAGTTTACTCTGAGGTTTTAGATTACTCTGTAATCTAACTTTTTTGTAACTTTAGAGAAAGAAAATTATATGTTCAGATCACTACCAGTTAATTTTCGTAAAATCATATTATGTAGTGCCTAAATACATCTTTGTTTGTTGTTTCATTGTTTATGATTTACTAGAACATTATTAGTCCCTTATTAGAATATGTACTATTATACTGTTAATTTTAATACATACATATTTTGCTAGCAGACTTGGTTGTTGTTCATTTGAACTGAATTTTATTTTTTAAATAAAATCATAAAAAGTAAAATATCTTTTATTTTATAATTACACCATAATTCTGAAAATTCTATATATTGATTCGGAACCTCACCTACCTTGTTAATTATGTTACTGTTTGCTTTTGAAATTATAATATTTTATACATATATTCCGCCATTTAATAGAACATTCCAGGCTAGGCAGAACCTCTAGAAAATGTCAAAATAGAAGTAGGTATTTCAAAAATTATATTTATTAAAAATTATTTCGATAGTAAACAGGAACATAATTAACAAATTAGAAAGATAAGTGAATCTTCCATATCAATATCTATTATACAATAAAATTAACATGTTAATGTATAGAGCCTACACCTTCAATGATACAAATAACACATAAATGTGTAAAAGTTACACATGACATTTGTTATATTAACACAGTGGATTGTATTAAATCTTTAACACACTGCTACATACAGAGAAATGTGATTAACACAGTACTGTGTTCTTTTATGTTAAAATGTGTAATTATTTTTTTACAGTGCAGTTAGATGACCTGTCCATTTGTTACCAGTGGCTGTTTTAGAATGTTTGATTAAGCCGCTACAATTGAACTGTTTATCTGTCCTCTATTTTATACAAGTTCTTTGCTGGAGCAAGTGTATTATTATCTACCACTAGTGATTTTTTTTCGGTGTAGTTTTAATTCTTAATAATAAACGCCCGGATATTACCTCAAGTTTCGTATTCAGTTAATCCATTTAATTCATTATTTCCTTCACATAGTTTTATACCCGCTGTCAGAATTTTTATGTCAGGTTATTTGTCAAATTAATTTCACTACATTCCGCCTCTTCTAATTAACCAATTAATTATAACTAAATTTATTAACGAAACGATATGCCGAGTGATACATTCCCGCGTTGATTTAAAATCCGGCTGGCCATAAAGATAATCCATGGAAAATATTTGACTTAACACCACGTGCGATCGCAAATCAAACATATAAATAATACGGCGTGTGTGCTTAGTGAATGATTAATATTCGTGGGGCCGCGTATTATGGAGCCCATGATCTCCGATTACGCGAGTCATAGGTCTGTGAACACATCCACACTAACTTTTCCACCCCTTGTGTGTTTGTATGGTTTGGCAACAACTGGGGTCGCAGATCACTTACAGCCGGATAATTACACTTTTCTATTATTTACACGTTAGTCGCACTCACTCGCAGGCTTTAAATAATTAATGATGAAGATTGGCTTATACCCTTTACTATTGATTCTTTTTCCTGTAGAAGCGACCGTGCCAGAATAGCAAAATAGTAGTGTAGGTACAGTGATCCATAATTAACTGATAAAAAATTGTCTGTAATTTCACATAACTTTACGTTGGCAATTTGTGACCAGTGCAATGTTATGTAGAATTACATAATAATTTTATGAATGAAATAAGTACACTGTAATATTACAGAAATAAAAATGGATAAAATTTCATATTTATTATGCGATTTTATAACTATTATGTTAAATTCTATCGTAAATTTGCGTCATATAATTTGTATTTATTTATATACACTGAAAAAAAATAATTACACATTTTAACACAAAAGAACACAATACTGTGTTAGCCGAGATCCACGCGGAATTCTGTATATTTTTACATATTTTTCTGTATGTAGCAGTGTGTTAAAGGTTTAACAGAATTTACTGTGTTAATATAACAAATTTCATGTGTAACTTTTACATATTTCTATGTTATTTGTATCATTGAAGGTGTAGGCTTTACACATCAACATGTTAATTTTATTGTATAATACGTATTGATATGGAAGACTCACCTAACTTTTTAATTTGTTAATTACGTTCCTGTTTATTTTCAAAATAATATATAAATAAAGCTGTTTACAGGTTTTTTAAGATCAGAGAAATAATTTTCAATAAATATAATTTTTGAAATAATTTTATTTTGACATTTTCTAGAGGTTCTGCCTATCGCCGAGAATGCATTGAATATAGCCTGGAATGTTCTATTAAACGGCAGAATATATGTATTAAAAATTATAACCTCAAAAGTAAACAGGAACATAATTAACAAGGTAGGTGCGCTTCCGTATCAATATAAAGAAATTTCTGAATTATGGTGTAATTATAAAATAAAAGATATTTTACTTTTTATGATTTTCTTTAAAAAATAATATTCTGTTCAAATGAACATCAACCAAGACTGCTAACAAAATATGTATGTATTAAAATTAACAGTATAATAATAGTACATATTCTAATAAGGGACTAATAATGTTCTAGTAAATCATATACAATGAAACAACAAACAAAGATGTATTTAGGCACTACATAACAGGAGTTTATGAAAATGAACTGGTAGTGATCTGAACATATAATTTTATTTCTCTTAAGTTACAAATAAGTTAGATTACAGAGATCTAAAACATCATAGTAAATTTTTTATATTTTTTACAGTTTTTTTATAGTTATATTCTAATTAGTTTTACCTTTATTACAATTATCAGTAATATTTGTTATACTTAGGTAAGTACTTACCATTTTCCTTGATTAAACCTTAATTTAACACGTAGTGACGTGTGTTGGATCAGCTGATACTGCAGTTGCGCAGTTGTGCTTGACCAGTCAGGAGTAGGGATATAAAACACAATTAAGTTGTGTGCGTGTTAAGTTTACACAAAATGGTGTACTTGTAACACACAACTGGTCAATATTACACAAATTCAGTATATTTTTTTATAATACTAGTAATTTTAACACATTTTCTATAAAACGTACAAAAAAGCCATAGTGTGTAAAACTATTAACACGGAATTTTTACACATCCTAAATTACACACTGGAAAATCTCGCTTACACAGCAACTTTTTTTTACAGTGTACATATATGTGGTAGTTATTGGGTGTAATTCGTTTCAGGGAAAGACTAGTCATTGGCTGTATTGCTGGCAAAGGCTGTAATGAAATGAATATTCCTTTGATTGACTGAAATTTTCCATCATTTCACGGATTGCCTGTTTAATTTTCATCAAATAAAGTAAATGGTTAATCGATTACACGTTGCGGCGCTTACGGATTTTTGTTTAGTCATTTGCTGAATATTCTTGAAATGTAATACTAGCTTTAGAAAAATGCAAAATAGAAAGTAAACAAAATATTTTTATTTTGGTAAAATATTAGTTCCTTTCATTTGCAACAATGCAAACATATTATTATAAATCATAAACTATATGGTGGGTAGGATTTGAATTGAATCTCAAGACTTAACGTAAATGAAAATGGCTCTCTACTGTCAGACTCGAATAGTTGTAGGTACATATGTATAAACATATTATTATATAAAAGGTGTACACGCGATACTTATGTACAATTTAGTAAAGTTATCAGCTTTGCATTCAAAAAGAAGGAGGTCATATTGCACCATTCTCATAAATTTATTTCTTTTATTTTCCGTATACCTTTAAAATCTTTAAAAATATATCAGTTACTTATATGATGTTGCATATTAACAATAAACATGTAACACAGGGGGATTTTAAATGAAATAGCAAAAATGAAACCACAGATTCCTTAGAAAATAAATCAATTTAACCTAACATATCCCAAGTCGCTTAATAAAAAAGATACAGGGTGTCAAAGTTAAAATTTTATTTTCGATATTTGTAGATAACTGCTTAAAAAATCCAAATATTTATTTAGAATTTGTAAAGCAGGGGGTTTTGCAGGGGAGAAATTCAAATTTGTTTCTAATTTTGACGTCACTAGTAGAGGGCGCCACCTATGGCATATCATGTTTGTTTTAAATAGCAGAACTTTTTTGCTGCTTAGTATATCCATCTGACTATTCAAGAAGGCTGTGTTGTTGTTGTTGGCATATGTTGATTTGTCATTTTTATTTAAACAGTCCTGTCAAAGTATATATTAATTACTAGTTCGAAGCGTCTGTACATTGATTTTAATAAGTGTATAACTGAAATGTTGCGATTAGATAAAGAAAATCAACATGTTATTAGACAAGAAATTCAAAACATAATATCAGATAACACTAGAAAATCAAAAGCAAGTGTATGGAAACGATTTGTTGAATTTTGCAGGTATACACCATTTTTCGTTAAATAAAAGAAATACCAATCTATCGTTCTTTGGCAATTTTAGGTTACTAAAGGTGGTAGAAATATAATTTTTTATAAGTAACACGATGCAATTTCGAAGAAATTCATATGTAGATATATCCACCATATTTCGTATATAGATAAGATGCCAATGTGTAGATCATATATGTTTACCTTCTTAACTGTAAAAAAATTTCCACTTAATTATCGTCTCGCCATGAAAAAAATCTGTAAATTTTTCTCTTTTCCACAAAAAGTTATTATCAATGAACCGTATATGTTTGTCTACTACACGTTAACAATACAACTAAAACGAATATTTTATAATTTCAACCTAAAAATTACAATGTCTAAATCAATACAAATACAGTGACGCAAATTTACGATGGAATTTAGCATAATAGCTGTAAAATCGCCTACTATAGAATTTTATCCAAGTTTATTTCTGTAACATCACAGTGTACTTATTTCATTTACAAAATTATTGTGTAATTTTACATTGGTCACAAATTTTTATCAGTGTACCTGTTTTAAGTCTATCTAACCCGACAGAAGGGGTCATGAGTACGTGGTATAGACAATCTACCTCTAGCGGTCATTCATTACCCCATGTGGGTCTAAAAAGCCTCTATCGCGTTCGGCGAGAATGATATTTTGCAATTATGGAATTCCAGAAAATAACTACTCCACGGACTAATGCCCCGACCATCATTGAATTAGAAACCTATAAAATAAGGTGATGGGCAAAATATAACAAATATTTATTAGAACATTTAAGAAAACAAATCGAAACATTAGTTTTGCAAATATTTAAATAATAAAAGATAGGTAAATTAAAGAATCAGTTGTTTTATTTAATATTATGTTCAACCAGTTACGGAAACCCGCACTTAGCATTTACTACTCTTTTCTAATGAAATTAATCGAAATTTAAAGTTTGATTAAAGAGAAACGACTATTAAATGAACTTATAAGTGCAAAACTATATTACGATGATATTATTGTAAGTTTGCAGCTTTAGACCTTATATTTAAAAGATAAAAAATAGGTTTGTGGTCTTTTAATGTCAAATAAAAAATTTGCCAAAAAGTATTATTTGTGATTCCCCTTCACTTATTATTAAATGTGGTAGCAATTTTTCTAAGTTTTAAAGGCTATAGTTTGGAATAATAACATTTGTTTGTTATTTAGATAGATATATGAGTTACATAGGATTTGTTTAAAATTTGTCATAAAATAATAAATATCAACAATAACGAATAACAAATTTCAATTTATCATACAGAAATGTCATTATACTTAACAAGGAAATCAGCTTCTCACAAGTCGTGTAAAAATGCAAAAATTTAATACTTTATATATTTTGTAAACATAGTAAGATATTTTTTTCAACATGAAAAATTGGCATAAGCAAGTTTTATATAAAAAATTAATTAGGTATAAGAATTCTATTTCATTTTGACATTTTTACTTTGTTATTTGGTATTATAGCTTTTTTCTGCAGCTCTATTAATTTATTAATTGTTATCACTTCATGGTTAAAAAGTTTAAGTGCACTTGATAATTTGTAAAAAGTGAAAATTGAGTTTACAAATTAGAATTGATCTGTTCACTGTATAAAAATAATTACAGTAAAAATAGATGACACCACTCATATATTCCTGTAATCTTCTTATCGATTGTTATTTTACAAATAAACTGTAAAGTTTAATTGTAAACTTATTTTGCCATGTAATTTTACGTTTTGTAATTTAAAATTATTACGTGATTTTACAACGCAAAAAAAAAACTTTTATAATGTAATTTGCGCAATTACTTGTCAAATTGCAAAGTAACTTTACAGTAAATTGTATAATTATATTGTAATAATACATTTTATCCTATAACTACACTGTAACTTTTTTATTTGTCGTACAGGATGGTTCAATTTCGGCATTTAGGTATAAAAGATTTCTCCTATTTTCTGAAAAGACAGAAAAAAGTAGCGAGGATATTTGAGGCTCAATTTTCGAGAAGAACTGAATAGCGAGAATCACATGGCGATATTTTGATTTGCTTAAGAAATACCTGCATGACGTTATTCGATCTTGGCCGTCTTTTGTGATAACTTTTCTGCTTATGAAAATATGTATTCGTTTTAAAGGCATTTTTTCTCCATGCGTAGTATCTAGCGGCTTGCGCAATATTCTTTTCTAGTTCTAGTTTTCCGCTGTGACAAACATATATTTTTTAATGAAACATCATACGTGTTTTAATTTGTTTATTAATCTTGTAATTTATTTCATCATCTTACATATCTCAGGAACTACACAAAATATCTCATATTTTTTCCATAAAATTGAATAGCATGAAAATGCCAACTTTTTTATAATTTAAGCTACACGCTATATCGCTTGCGAGATTTGTGTACTGGGCGTCTTAAATTGACGACTCTGTATAAGTATTTACTCATAATCTCTTAAAATTTTTAACATATACAAACTTTACTTCTTGTTTAATCTACCAATACTGATTTATTTGCAGCTATCTATGTTGTCTTCTGTGAACAAAATGTGTTGTTATAAAATAAACATCAGAAATCGTCTATTTCATCAATAATTCTTCTACTGGAATGTAGGTATCCGGTGGCAACCTACTAGCATTTGAAACACTATCAAAACAATTTGCGCAATTCGCAGTATTCATTGAACTATTGCTTGATCTCTGTTGCACCTAATATTAAAAAAAATAAAGATTTGAAGGAATTATGAGTAATATATTACAAATCTATAATGTCTGTATTTTCCAGTATTTGTTGATGTAACAATATTAGATGCATGAACTAAGATAAAAACAACTTTATTACTTGACTTCCCATAAACTTTTATCTGCTTCTAATCCGAGTGTTTATCTGTTACAAAATTTCCCATTAACTCCTTGATACAAGCAATCTTAATGTATTCAGGCGGTTTCTAATACCTCTTCGTTTTCATGTCAAAAGAGCATAAAGGCAGAATATCAGTTACCATATACAAAGAACACTAACCCCATAGGTCATTAATCAAAACTAAAATATTTGGAGCAAAAATTCTGGGCAGCGGAAAGCGGACAAACCTCTACAATCAAATAACGATTGGTTGACATTGGCAACTCGTTAGCTAGCGCGTGACAGCGACACATCAAGCAGGCCATAACAACCTGGCCCCGCCCAAGTCCGAAGAGTCGCACATTAGAGTAATGAGACTACAGGGCGGACCAGCGTGTAGGTGGAGCGTTTAATTAGTTGATTTAATAAAAGCCCCAAAGGTCACGTGTTTTCATTGAATGACCCGTACTTACCACTGTTGTGCGTCCAGACGGTTACTGTAAATTTTATTTACGACCTACTCTCACGTTCTGGTTTAAAAGATCATGCTTACGAAAGGACGATTTTGATCATTTTTTCTGTGGAAAAACACACAGGGTTAAATAGGTATAACTAAGTACAAATATTTTAAGAGGGAATAGGGAAAAATAAGAATTAACCGAATCGTCCATCAAAATATTTCCAAACGTATTTATAAAGCAAAAAAAAATTTTTTTTTCAAAACTATAACTTGACAAAGTCAAAGGTGTCAGGTTGACACGTGTATCAGTTACAAAATGTAGATTATTATTTCATTTATTTAATAAGTGATATTTGGAGACATTTTAAGAATGTTGAATCATTTTCTGTTTTCTTATTTGTTTATATTAAAATTTATCGTTCAAAAGATTTTTGTACTTACTTCCTCTTCTCCCTAGGCCGTTCTTGTTGTTTAAAGCGAGATATCTACTTGGTCCGACGATCATGACCAGGTGCATTACCTCCGTCGGAAAAAATCAGGGATCAAGGATAACAAAAAAATACATGAAAATATACACAAATACATAAAAACACTGCCACACGTTTACCCCCAAGGCGTTACAACAGTTGTTCAATGTGGTTCAAAGAAGATTCGGCATAATTTTTTTGCTACTCGAAAAACGTCTGTGGTATTACGTTGCCACACGATAATATGCACTTATCACACTTCCCATAAATCAGCACTTTATCCGTTATCTAGGAATTTGAATACGACATGTTTGTAAATATACGAATAATACACGAAAAATTTAATCTGCGAACAGCAAGTACTGGAAAATTGATCACAGTACCGCATGCAATATTTTTTTGACAGCATCTGATGCAGTCGCCATTTGTAAGCCATTAGTGCAAGGTGCACTTCACGCTGATAAATTTTCAAACTCTTTGTGTTGTTGGGAAATTAAATTCTGTTAATACTAATAATAACAACAATATTAACAATAATCGACGATTTTTGCATAAAATAATAAGTACTATTTTAAACTATAATATCCCAAAATGTTTACAGTGTTATGTAAAAATGTTTCTTGGACCCTTAGACTATATAATCTAAGCTTTGCCATGTTTGGAGAGTATGCAACTAGCAATACAATATTCTAGGTTATGTTATTTTAGCAACAGTTAGTGACTAATTTTGAATTTTAAACGTTTTATAGTAATTAAATAAAGTGTAATTTATGTTGGATATGTTAGTGGATAATTATGACGAATTTGCAATGAATGAAAATGTTGTTTTGGCAGTGCGCAACGAAGGGACGAAGAACGAATGCAAAATACTACAGCTAACCGGATTAACTATTATCTATCAAGTACTTCGGTATTATTATTATTAAAAATGTTTATTTTCGTCGTTTCTACATTCGACAACGCTGTAAAAAAACGACTGCACGGTAGTAGACATACTAACCATCTCGGACGATGATTTATTGTCATAGGCGCCGATTTTCTTGGAAAAAGAGGATTTTACTCCATTTACTCCTAAACATTGAGCTAGAATTCTGAAATAAATTTTTGATTGTCTTTTAGGCCTCTCTAAGCACGTGGTTAAAATTTTTGGACTTAGTCATGGTTAACCCTGTATAAGACGTAAATAATTTCAAAAGTTATTGTTCTATTCAAATGACATTAATGCCAATGAAATGAGAAATAATGAAATCATAGTTGAATGGCACTTATGTAATAAGGAATCATTTTAGAAATCTCTATGTATGTAGGTACTTGAAGAAAATAATTAAATAAGAATTTTGGTTCGTGAATAAATTATTAAAATTAATTACTTTACGTTTTTCGTACCGAAAAATCACTACTTACCATAGATATTCCGTAAGAAGCTAAAAGTATTGATGAGGATAAGGAATCTTTGGTTCCTTATGATTATATGCATTAATTTTTTATGACCAACATTACTACCATTATGAACCCAATGCTCAGTTGTGACTATCTTGCACAATTAGTTAATACATTTTCCATTTTTATTATACAGTGTGTGTTGCAAGCCGTTACAATAATTTTAGGAGGTGATACAATACTTGATCTTGAGTCGATTGAAACAAACATACCTACATACCAAGTGTTACAATATTTGTGATAATTAATTTTTTAATATTTTTTTAACTTAACCGGTCTTTTCTACAATTATTGAAGTGTAGAGTGTAGAAGAAAAACAAACCTTTTTATAATAAATATTTCTATACTTTTTTAATTAGGAATAAATTGATTATTTAAATTATTTAACCAATAAAACCCAAAGTGGCTTTGTTCCTTACCTACAACTTCATAAACATGGTTTTTCTACATTGTAAAAACGAAGAATCAAATTTAAACGTAGATTTTATTTAAACCTTTGTGTGTAAAATTATTCAGATTAGTAAAAACTTACCTAAGCAATTCTGGGATAATCCTCGTGATTATAATGAGAGGTAGAGATATTATTATTGTACCAGTAAGTATTACAAATTGTTTCAAGTAAACAATGCGCCTATACATCCGTAAACGTATAAGGTATTCTCTCTGACAGTGATATTATATTAATCATTTGAGTATTTTAAATCTTGGAACAAGATAACTCATGGGCACCTTTAAATAATTTAAGATATTTAAATTAATAATTTTCCAATCATAATCTAGAAACAACTTTCAATATGTTAAGCAATTCCGAACAATCAAACTGCCTTCGAAATTCTTTTACGCCCATTCTATTAAAATATGTAAACGTATGGTACGAGATATCAACGAAATTATTAGACATGTCATAGTATTCAGCTTGTTAGATATAAAACTGACATTTGGAGGACATAATATATAGCGGAAAATGCAATTTTTTCGATGTTTTCTACATTTCCGTGACAACTATGAAATTTTAAATGCAGCACAAGTAATATCTAAATCCTTAATCTCAGTACACCGTGAAAGAGTGTTATTGTTAAAATGGTACAAAAAGTAAAATGGATTGAACATTTTAGAAACGGTGATAGCTTTACATTTAGGTATATGAACCATTATTTGAGCACTAAACATGGTTCCTAAATTATTTTGTAAAGATACCTCTGCAACCATATAAAAAATCTGTACCAGAAAATACCAAGTGAGATGTAGTCAAAGTAGAGCAAAGATCGTTAATAAAAGTTAAGAATAATAATGGAGCAAGATTTGAACTCTGAGGAACACCAGAAATAACAAAATAGTTTCTACATGTATAACCACCATATTCAACAAATTGAGGCCTGTCCAATAAATATAATACACTTTTTACAATTAGAAATTTATATGAGCTGTTTAAATTATAATTTGCAATAGTTAAATCCGTACTTGACTCCATTATCTTCTTTGCTATCTGCTTCTTATTCTCTAAAAAATTCTCAGCTTCTGTCGTAGAAGAAGATTTTCCCACGCCGCTTTAACATCAGCATATATGCACCTCCATCAGCCAGAATGGTGACTAAGGACTTTCTAGATGTTTAGAACAATGTTTAGTGTTCTACGGGATTCTTCAATCTAAGTTTTGTTGTAATCATTTTTGGAATGCTTCCAAAAGTATTAACTCCGGCAGGCTGGGAAGTACATTTTCCTTGTCTGCAGAATACAAAAAAACCGCGTATGAGTTGCATTAGAAGAACGAAGTTCAGCTTATTTTTCGGGAAATATTTAAGCAGTTGATACCTGTCATATTTCCTTCTGTTATAACAAATTCTCGGACAATTTTTGTTTTCGTGTATAGAATCACAATTTTCAAAGTTTCAATTCTTAGGAAAAGTTTCTTGATGAACATTCTAAAAATTAGGGAAATTAATCTTAACGTTTCTAAAAGAACCATTTTGAAAATGGGACATACTGTACTAATATTGGTTCAATTATAACTTCATCTTTAATTTTTTTTTTATATATTATAGCAAAACTTTTTTATTGGTCGATTTTTCTCAATACGGTAGCTACTTATTTGTACGTGCTTTGTTCTGATTGTATAAAAGTAATAAGTAATATAAACCGTATTTTAATATATCTTGTAATGATTGTAGTGGTTTCACTAAATAAATTAATATTATTGTTGAAAGCGTTTAACATTTTAGTACAACATATCCCTTTCCATTTTATAGGGTAATTCACAACTTAGGTATACAAAACAAAATTTGGAAGATACCTCATGAAAAATGTCAATATTGTAAAAAAAAATTGTAAAATCCTTATAGTTTCCGAAAAAAGAAATATATAAGTTGTAGTATTTTCAATCTTTATATCGTTGAGCTACTGTAGTCTCTAGAGTCGTTGGAATGCATGTGATTCCGAATACTGAAATCCGATTGAAGTATTAACTTTTTTACATTTGTTTTTCAAGTGTCAAAAATTGCTTACATGTATAGCAACTCTTAGTTAATGAATATCGTTTCAATTTATGGCGAAGTAAGACAAAATGCTTTAACAGTTTCTCATTTGTACGCAGAACGATTTCCCAGTAGACATGTGCCAAATGCAACTACTTTTACCGCGGTAGTGCAACGCGTGCGTGATACCGGCAACCGAATCGTGGCAAAGTTGTATGTCCAGGGCATACACAGCGTAGTACAGCAGCTGAGAAACATTTTTTAGAGATTGTTAAGAATAACCGAATAAGTACCAGGCCTATCGCTCAACAACGAATGTCCCAATCAGCAGTGTGGCGTATCATACACGAGCCTCAACTATGCTATTGAGTTCAAAACGGACAAGAACCAGAAACATTTTTTGTGTTAATTTGTAGAAACTGGGTACTATATTCATAGAATTTTAATTTTTAAGTTTTGTTTGGAGAAATAAAAATATTTGCCGGAATGAAAGCCTAGCCGCCTCAATGAAATTGTCTTATTATAACAACCATGTAACCTTTCTGGAGTCTATTTAATGTAAAGTAAACAATTTTATATTCATAACTATGTAAGTTTATGTTATAACAATATTTACACATACACTTAAATAAAAAAAACAATTTTCAAAGATTTCTGTACCTAAAAAATTGTTGGATAGATCGCTTTCTGTCGTTATATATTCGTTTCACTTCGGTACTTTTGAAAATCCGCAGGTGGCATGAGAAGATTCCTGTTATTTACTGACCTCTATATTATTCAGTTCTAAAATCTCTTAAATTATTTGTATTTATATAAAACGCTATTTCAAGAATACGTTGCACTTAACGCTAGCATATATAAAAGACATTCAGTGGAAAGGGAAAGAAATTTCTCGAGAAACTATTAAATGTTATCGTGTAAATAAATATATAAGATCCATTTTTAATTTAAATATTACTTATCGCTAATTGCTTATAACTGTCCTTATTTAGTCGACATTAGTTTTTATTTGTTGAGGAAGTCTTATAAGTAATCAATATGAGGCTATCGTGGCAGATAACTAATTTGTCATTGATTGTCAAATTAAAGTGAAACATGTGCCGTCTATATTGGAACCATTAAGATAATATAAATTAAGGGTTAAACTGAGAAAAATGAAGTTAAGTATGAAATTTATTACGTAGATAGTTTAATCGTACGCAAGATATGTCAATGGTCAAATTAACAAACCGCTTTTAAAGCTCATCACGATAAGTTAAAATATGATCTCTAAATTTGACGTAATGGAATTATTATATTAATTTAGTGCGGAAAGAGTCGAGTTATCGTTTAAAGGAAATTAATAAAAATTAGATGATTGTATGTGTTTGGTATGTGGAACAGAGATTGTAATAAAGACAAATTTAGTGAAATAAATATTATTGAAAATTTACCACTTTCTAACCAATTAAAGTTTATATTTTATTCCTTTATTATACCAATTCAAAAAATGTCCTCCTTGGGGTAAGCTGCATGTATTGTATTTTTTAGCGTTTTAAACAAACAAAACTATTTATTATATTCTACATATAATTATTTCATTTACATCCTCAAATTAATAAGATGGTTTGGTGTGAAATTTTCTTAACTAATGATTTCTTAAATTTATAAAAAAAATATAATATATAAGTACCGTGTGTCTCAAACTCGATAGTACACTGTAAAAAATGGACTGTAAAATAATTACACATTTTAACGCAAAAGAACACAATACTGTGTTAATCGAGGTCCACACGGAATTCTGTATATTTTTACACATTTCTCTGTATGTAGCAGTATGTTAAAGGTTTAACACAATCCACTGTGTTAATATAACAAATGTCATGTGTAACTTTGTATCATTGAAGGTGTAGGCTTTACACATTAACATGTTAATTTTATTGTATAATAGGTATTGATATGGAAGACTCACCTATCTTTTTAATTTGTTAATTATATTCCTAGTTACTTTCGGAATAATTTATATATATTAGGTCCAGAGAAATAATTTTTAATAAATATAATTTTTGAAATACTTTTATTTTCACATTTTCTAGAGGTTCTGCCTGTCGTCGAGAATGCATTGAATATAGCCTGTTCTATTAAACGGCAGAATATATGTATAAAAAATTATAATATGAAAAGCAAACAGGAACATAATTAACAAGGTAGGTGAGCTTCCGTATCAATATAAAGAATTTTCTGAATTATGGTGTAATTATAAAATAAAAGATATTTTACTTTTTATGATTTTATTAAAAAAATAAAATTCTGTTCAAATGAACAACAACCAAGTCTGCTAACAAAATATGTATGCATTAAAATTAACAGTATAATAGTACATATTCTAATAAGGGACTAATAATGTTCTAGTAAATCCTAAACAATGAAACAACAAACAAATATGTATTTAGGCACTACATAATAGGAGTTTACGAAAATTAACTGGTAGTGATCTGAACATATAATTTTCTTTCTCTAAAATAACAAAAAAGTTAGATTACAGAGTAATCTAAAACGACAGATTAAACTCCTAATATTCTTAATAGTTATATTCTAATTAGGTTTAGCTTTATTACAATTATCAGTAATATTTGTTATAGTTAGGTAAGTACTTACCATTTTCCTTGATTAAACCTCATTTTAAATTTAAATACTCTCCATTTGAACACAGTGAACGAGAGGTAACTGTACACAACACCGCTACATGTCCAATATGGCGTAGTGACGTGTGTTGAATCAGCTGATATACTGCAGCTGCGCAGTTTTGCTCAACCAGTCAGGAGTAGGGATATAGAACACAATTAAGTTATGTGCGTGTTAAGTTAACACAAAATTGTGTACTTCTAACACACAACTGGTAAATATTACACAGATTCAGTATATTTTATTATAATAGATACTAGTAATTTTAACACATTTTGTGTAAAACGTACAAAAAAGCCATAGTTTGTAAAACTATTAACACGGAATTTTTACACATCCTAAATTACACACTGGAAAATCTCGCTTACACAGCAACTTTTTTTACAGTGTATGGTCCTACTCTCAAGATATAAAAAATTTAATTTTCAATCGGAAAATTGGGATTTGACGGAAATGACTAAAGACGTCATCAATTATCTTTTTTCCAGAAACAATATGTACCGTGTTAAAAAGCTCTCTTTTTTAATATATTTTCACTACAGACATTTTCTTGTATTACTTCTCATTTAAAAGATTTTATGGCCGGTTTCTCAACTAGTAGATATCTATTAAATAAACTTATCGATTCCATAAACTAGGGATATTCCAGGAATTCGGTTTCTGAACCATTCAATAATGCTTATCTATTGCATAAGTTATCGAACACATATCCAAAGAAAAATGGGAAGATATCTGTCCAATAAACATTAGCGCACGCGCGCAGCGATTTAGCTGTTGCTTGTTTACATCTTTATTGTAAGGCTTAACCCAACTTTTTTGATATTTTTGTTACGATAACTGTGCAATGGAAAATTCTGATTCGTCTGCCTCATCAGATGAAGAATATTTAAATATAGTCAGATATCTTGAACGGCCAAGACGTTATCGTGAAAAAGAAAACTAGTATGAAAAATACAGCGACTCAGAATTTCGAGAGAGGTTTCCTTTAAGGGCGCCGTATTCTTGAAATAGTGTTATCTACAAATATAAGTAATTTTAGTTATTTAAGAGCTGAATAATACAGAGGTTAGCAAATAACAACAGTGTTATCTCATGCCACTGGCGAATATTCAAAAGACCGAAGTAAAATCAATATACAACGTCAGAAAGCGATCTATCCAGTAAATTTTTAGGTACTGAAATCTTTCAAAATACGTATTTTTTTAAATTCAACTATAGATATAGTAAACATTGTTATACATAAAGTTACATAGTTCTGCATATAAGATTGTTCACTTTTGTTTATAAGTATGTGAAAATAATTGTTAAAATGTGGGGTTAGAATAGCGAAATAATGTGTGTCATACAAATGCATTTTAAAAGTTATTATATTATTTGAAGAGAGTTTAAATATTAAAAGTGGATAAACAAAACATCAGTAATTTTATTCTTTATATTACTGTTGTTCTACATGTTTTATTTTTCAAGATTTCAGTACATAAAAAACATCACAAATTTGATCATTTTACGGCGAGAAATACGGCCACCTTAACGAAATAAACTATAAATTTACTGATAGATTTAACAGGAGAGCTAGTATTCAAGTATCTAGTACCAGAACAAATTTACTATCAGAAAAGGTTTTAATAACTTCGTTTTTATGCAACATGTTTGTATATATTTTATCATTATATCATTGCGACGAAATGAAGATGCATTTTCTGTCCAGAAGAATTAAATAATTGACCGAAGGGTAAGAAATAATGTTACCTAATACAGCTAGACTGTTTACAGTATTTCGAACAAAATCCACGAAATTCTATACGACAGGCTAGCCGAATTTGAATAAATCAACCGTTCAACTCATTTTAAAGACAAAATTTACAATTTGGAATATTTGTCTGAGCGTCACATTGAAAACAGACTTAGTGTTATAGCTCACATTGTAGTACATGCAGAAACCATTGATCAGAACCTTTTTCGGCACGTTCTTTGGATAGACGAAAGTGGGTTTGTCCAGTAATGGTTTACCAAACAATCTCAACGAATACTACTGGTCCATTTAATTGGAACTTATTTTTATGAACATACAGGGTGTTTCAGTTTGATATGTCACAAACACGTGAGCATATTTTGGGAATGAAAATAAGAGTAAAAGTCTGGTAAACTTTTGTTCTAACTTCTTTCGTTATGAAGATACAGGGGGTTGATTTTTTTTTCTATAAATTAAAATTTTCTTTCATAACTTTTAAACGGATTAAGATATTGTTATCAAATTTGGGGTACTATGTAAGCCGAGGATATTGCATTTGTTGCCAAAATATGGCTCTTTAAAATTAAGCAGTGGCGTAGATATAGGATGAGTCTGTCACTTTGGGCAAAATAAATATGTGACGCCACTGGTTAAATTAAAAAAAGTGATCATTTCATAATTTTACAATTCATTTCCAATAAAAATGGTCTCTTTCATTTTCTTCGTGTCTCTCATATTTTAGTCACAAATTGGATATTCATAGAAGTCTGTTTTTTCGACGACTTTGTTCTGAATTCAGTATGCCGTGAAAACAAAATCCAATTTATTATGTAGAGACCGCAACCCCGACAACCAAATTTTGAAGATCAGATTCTTCAAATGGTGGAAAGGGAACCAACGACAAGCACCAGAAAAATTTGTTCTGAACTGGGCGTAAGTCATACAACGGTCTGGCGCACAATTCGTAATCAACAGTTGTATTCATTTCACTTTCAAAAGGTGCAAGCGTTGACTCCAGAAGATTATCCACCTCGACAATTTTGTCGCTGACTGCTGAAACGTTGTGCAGAAGAGCCTAACTTTGTAGCACACATACTATTTACGGATGAAGCCAGTTTTGCAAGAGATGGCATAATGAACTCACACAACATGCATTACTGAGCTGTCGAGAACCCTAATTGGACTGTCGCTGGTACGCATCAACAGCAGTTCTCGCTAAATATCTGGTATGGTATTTTTGGCGATATTTTAATCGGGCCACATGTTTTGCCAAACCGTTTAACCGGCCAAGCTTATAGGCATTTTTTATAGAAAATCCTACCAGGATTGTTGGAAGAGGTTCCACTTGCAACAAGAGTATTGCTCTGGTTTATGCAGGACGAGGCACCTGCCCACTTCAGTTTAGCTGCCAGGAATTATTTGCAGAACACCTATTCAAATAGGTGGATGGCTCGAGGGGGTCATGTAGCTTGGCCATCAATGTCGCCTGACCTGAACCCTCTTGACTTCTTTTTGTGAGGTAATTTAAAAAGTTTGGTATACGAAACAGAGGTTCAAAGTATTGAAGATCTATAGCTTCGCATACAAATTAGTTGTAGAGCAATTTTAAATATCCCAGGGATTTTCGAACGAGTTCGGAGATCGTTATTACGTCGAGCTGAAGCGTGCATCCTAGTTCAAGGACGGCACTTCGAACAATTATTGTAAATTTGTATTAGATAGAGGTCTAATATTTAATAATAATAAATTATATTGATACAAGTTTTGATTTTATCTGATATGAAGTTTTCTTATAATAATTTTGATCATATGTATATTACCTTAATTAAATAAAATAATGTGTTAAATACTACTATATACTTCTTCTTAAGATTATAGCAGTAGGATACATAAATTATTACTGCGTCAGAAATTTTCAAAATTAAGCAAAATATCATATTACTTATTGTAGCTAATATGTTCAAAAGCAGTTAACAATCGAATAGCACAATTTTACTCCACATAAACATTTCAATTTGTGGCCAAACTATGACAGACACAAAAAAAATGAAAAATACCATTTTTATTGGAAATGATTTGTAAAATTACGAAATGATCACTTTTTTTAATTTAACCTGTAGCGTCACATATTTATTTTGCCCAAAGTGACAGACTCACCCTGTATCTACGCCACTGCTTAATTTTAAAGAGCCATATTTTGGAAGCAAATTCAAAATCCTCGGCTTACACAGTACCCCAAATTTGATAGCAATATCTTAACCCGTTTAAAAGTTTTGAAAGAAAATTTTAATTTATAGAAAAAATTCAACCCCTTGTATCTTCATAACGAAGGAAGTTAGAGCAAAAGTTTACCAAACTTTTATTCTTATTTTTATTCCCGAAATATACTCACGTGTTTGTGACATATCAAACTGAAACACCCTGTATATTGAACAGTGTGAGTTACCTACATATCCTACAAGAAGAACAAGAAAATATTTTCAAACCATTATTTAAACTACCTTATTATCGATATATCGATAATTATCATTAATATCGATAATAATACATATAAAATATTATCGTATTATCGATAATTATCAAAAATTTATTGATATTATCGATAATTATCGAAAATTTATGGATATTATCGATAATGTAGGTAGCTACCGATAGTTTTAATAATATCGATAATATTTTGACTCACAAACTCACTACGTTTAGCCGTAGCTAGAAGATTAAAGCCAGTAATGATTTATGGGACATATGTAAACATTTTCGTAGGTTTTAAATTTGTTTATACAGGCTGAGTCAGTCATAATGTTATTAATTTTAAGAGGAGATAGGGAATAATGAGTATAATGCGAATATGCTATTAAAAAAAAATCTAAATGCATATTTACGCCAAAAAAAATATTTTCAAATCATTATTTAAACCCCCTTTTCAGACTGTCACTGACCGCTCACAGCCTTGGTCGTTTACAGCACACAGTTCAACTCGATGTCGATCTGATGCAATGTTGTCAAGTTGAAATATTTTAGACATCACAAATAAACGGTTGTACTGACTATTTTAGAATATCATTTTTTCTTGCTCAGTTCAACTTCAGCCAATATAAATTAAAATGTTAATATCCAGTGAAATCAAATAATTCTATTAAAAATTGCAAGTAACGCGATCCACTCAGGTTTTTCGATGAAAAATACGGCCCAATTAAACGATACCCGTACACTCCTGTCCATACGTTGATAACAAATCGCCTCTGAAAGCTAAACCGACAAGTAGCGTGTGGATTGTTCCCTAAGCAAATGTAGTTGTTATGACTGCAACAAAACTCCAACGTGTCTAATAATAAACCGAGTAATAAACTATTTACGTACATTACATAAAAAACCTATACCCAATGAGTAAATTATTAAGAGAAGCTGAACAGTGTTTCGTGTTTAAATACTAAATAATAAAAAACCATCATGTTGTCGACAGAAAACTGTCCAAGACCGAAATAGCACACCACTAATCTAAGTTATCGAGAGTGAACCTTGACCTACCGTATTATTAGGTCAATAACCTAGTTACCTAGTTTATGTACTGTTATTTAACGACAAGGAGTAAAACTATTTTTTTAATCTAGATACATGAATGAATTTTCCTTAAATATTGATTTATTTGTTAATAAAAACAAATGTAGATAATAAATAAATGTTTTCGAATGTTAGGTTATTACACTTTAATAATTTTGATATTACGTTTTCACTACGTTTTACAAACTAATATGAATTTTTAGTATTAATCGTAAGTACAATTAATTATTCAGTTTGTAGTTACCTACACCTAGCCTAGAAATTTATGGTTTTTTTAAGTAATATCGTATTAACCTGTTAACTGCACTCATCCGTCCATAGCACTTTATTAATAAAATTAGGGTCAGTCGCATTTCGTAAACATTCTCCATATAACACTACCATTTCCGCATAATCGGAATTTGTAAAATTATGTATTTGCGACGAATACGCGAGACCGAAATAAACAAACTACTGCTTACTGCTTATATTCTCACTATTCTCTCCATCCCCCCTCCAAATGTGTGACATGATCTACAAATTTGGGGGGAAAGAAATGCGGGTAAATTTGAATAACACGCTGATGTGTTAGACGATATTATGTATGTAAACATGATGTGGCAACGATGTTTAATCCGGTCGTATGGGTGCGTCCTCAGAAACTTCGGAATTTGTTTATTTTCTTAAAGGTCGGGTAAAAATATTTTATTTTCGATTTTCTGCCTTTATTAGGCCTCCCGAATACGTGGTTAAAAATCATTATCGATAATTATCGATAATAATACAGATAAAAAATTATCAAATTATCGATAATATCGGTTTGTTTTATTTATCGATAATCGATAGTTCCAAACCGTTATCACCCACCCCTACCCAGTAATAAATATTCAACCGCAGTAATTAGCCTTTATCGGCACATCTAAAAAATTGGCAGTTCAAATTCCTGATTAATACTTTAACGGCGGAATAAGCCGAAGCTCGTTCGGGTCCATTTTCCTATGCCTCCAAAAGCTCGCCGTCCAACTGCATCTCGAGCTCGAGCAACGTGGCCTGACTTTTCTCCCTTCTCCCAACAATTACCATCTTCGTCTTGTTTAAGAATGTGCAATTGGTCTGTTATTTAAGAAACAATTGGATTTGTGGTCTTTTCAGTGTGTACTATTTGATGACGAGAAAGCCTGGAGGGAAACGAAAGTAAGGGATCTGATTAAGATGCACTTAACTGATAAAATTAAAAATAAACATGAAAATAATAAAACTCGTATTCATACTCAAATGAGATTTGTATTATTTGGGAATATCAACTCGATTACGCTTCAAAAATATAACGAAGAGGTGGCAAAAATAGGTACTTATGTTTTATTTAAACTCATTTACTGTATAAAATTTTGCAGAGCTTCTGAACTTAACAGAGCACTTAGTGACCTACCTTAAGAATGCAACAATAATTGAAGGCACCACAAAAAATCTACAAAATGGCACTAGATTGCATACTAGAAATTTGTCATTACAAAAAAATATATCACTTCAGTACTGAACTTTAATGAACATGCTGTTATCATGTAGCTATGTTGTCCTGGCTAGGTAGACGACACGATTTTTCTTCAACACTCGAACGTTTCATCAGAAAGTTTTAGCGTACCTGAAGTGACGTGTTTCTGATTGTTATGGGTTGATTTACTAATTTTTTTCGGGTATTTTTTTTCTATTTTATTAGGCCAAATACATTATATAATTATTTAGTATGGATTTATGTTACACAAAATAATTTTAAACTATTAAATAATATGATCGCGGTATACTTTAAAACATTCGAATGTTAAACAAAATTTTGAGTTGTATAGACTCATTTCGATTTCAATCATTTATGGTACGTGTTATGTCTATTTTTAATGGTTCATTAATAGTAAAATGTTTCAATTTTAATTTTTCAAGAATCACGAACCCATTAAGAATCATTCGTATTTCACTACATTACTACAATAACAGTATTTTCAATTTCATTGCAGTAACAGTAGTTTCGTAATATCTATCTAGAGCTTGTACAACTTATCGTATTTCAACATCGCCTGCAGGAAAGAATATTTTTTCTTTGCGCTGGAGACGAGTATGTTGCAGTTTTGTTTCCGAGATGTAGTTATTTATTTACGAGGCAGCCGTTTCTGTTTGAATCTGGAGCGATATTACAAAAGTCGTGTTGTATGCCGGTAACAACGAGTGCATGATTGCCGGCTGGTTTATGGGACTCAGTGGGTGGCAGTTCTGATATCTGCGACGCTGATTGTCTTGCAGTTCTTCTTCTGATGACCTCCGACCCCATGTCGTTGTGTTTGTATCGAGATTTTCTGCTTGCTTTACTTTACATCGATGTACGTCGCATGATTCACTTACGGCCCATATCAGTTCGTGACAACAATTGATAGTTTCGGATATCACAAAATTTATTTATGAAAGATTCAGCTATACCTATACGAAGCGTCCCAATAATTTTAAACAGTATACAGGATGATTCAGAAATACTAAGAAAAAAAATAACTACAAAAACCAAGTAAGAAATTATTTCCTAGACCCTATTTTCTTGTTTTTCTGATTCCTTATTCCTGGGCTCCTTGAAATTGGGCCTAAAATTTTGTTTTCTGCAAATATCTTTAGAACCCCTAAACCGCTTTTAATGGAATTTTGTATGGAGTTATCGATAGTCTATCTGAACATTATTAAGAAAGTAGTTTTGTCCAATATCACAGAAGGTGGAAGTTAGGTATGCGTAAAGCCACAAATTTATTTTTTAAGGGTTTTGTTTCCATTTTTTTTCTAAATTCTTAAATACATAAAAAGTACTCTTTACTTCAAAAAGCTGCTAAAGCGACCATTGGAAAATGCAACTGGAGAATCTAATTCTATTTTTTGGAGAAACTGATAAAAGGATCGTCTTCGTTTTCGGTATGGACGAACTACACACAGATGCAATTCTGTGTACTCTTCTATCGCATGGAATGGTTCGCTGGAGAATATTTCACTTTTTAAATCTCGACAACCGGAATTCAGGACTGATTTTTCGCAGACAACCCTATACCACCGTGTTGGTAATAAAATAATCTTTATTTTAATTTAACTTTAATTTATTAACCACACCGGTGCAAGTTACTAGTATCGATTTACCAGTTTATATCTGCCTACCCAAGAGTTGTGGCGGGAAAAAAATAGTCAACCTAACGTTTGCATATTCTATGGGCTTCATACATTCGATTGGTATGGAATTTGTCTATTAACCAAACCAGTGAAATCTTTAATAAAAAATAATTTTTAATTGTTAATTAATCATATTCTGGACTGATATTTTTTAGACAACCCATTTGTAATATATTTATTGACATATTTAATTGGATATAAAATACTTTTCATCCATTAATCAGCTCGGTGAAGGTCGTTTTATAGTATACAACATAGGATCCTATACAACAAGATGTAGAGGTTATAATTGATGAGGATATTATCACAAGTCAAATATTTTTCTAAATGCTCGAACAAAAGTGTTCTTCATTTAAGGCTTGGTATTCTACAAAATAACTCAGGCTTATGGTAAGCACTATCTTTAGCAAATAAAGGGTTAATTACATTTTTTTAAAACTACTTAATTTTTTAAATTCCTTGAAAAAAAAGTGAAAGCGTAAGTAAGAATCGAAATCACTCAACCTGTTTGAATTATCTTCTCAGGCACCTTTTTCATTTTATATATAATAATATTTCAATTTTTTGTCAATGGTAGTACCACAGATTTAGCAACTTAAGGAAATTTAAGTTTCGAATAAAAAAAGTAAAGAGTTCTTTTTTATGTAGAATCAAAGGGTGTTTCTAATGCACTGGCAACAAATTTATATAAAAAAATGGAAAATAAAATTTTTGAAAAAACTAAGTGGTACTACCCATATCTAGCGCCCTCTGTAATACTTAACAAAACTACTTGAATTGGCTTACGGGTTCCGGATATATTTGGAAAAAACAAAATTTTAAACCCAATTTCAAGGGCCCCCAAAAATTAGAATTCGGGAAAAAAAATACGAGAGGAATAATTTCTCATGCAGATTATATACAAATTTTTTTTCATAGTATTTTTGAATCACCCTATATACTATAGAATATTCATTATGTATTTCTCACAGTACACATAATTTTAAATGATGATAATTATAACTTTTTGACTGCATTTCCACTCATGCTTAGATCAAAAACAAAGTTTTACCTGTATCGGCGTTATTGTTTATAACACAAATTGGACCAGTGAATTTACAGCTAAAAAGAACATGTTTTGCATAAAAATAAAATAAAAATGACATTAGTATGTTAATCTTTAGACAATACAGCTCCTTAAAATTAAAAAAAATGCAAAAGCGACTAAAGAAACAAATATTGACAAAAAAACTGTTAACAAAAAATTAAATTCGTTATCATTCAGATTACAACTCGCATGATTACAATAGGTGAGAAAAATTTAAATAGGCTGCTGTCTTGTTTATTTCTTTACTTTGTCAGTTATTTTTTGCATTGCTACTTAAAAGTTTTATTTTTGAAATAAAAAAGTCATTTATGCTACTTCAGTTCACAGTATTGAGGTATGAGAAAGATTGTTTTCTGGTTCTTGAAATTTTTGCATAACTTTAATAACGTAATGGTAGTTATTATATTTTTTTATTTGTTTTTTCTTTTGGTTTTTAATAAAGACTTCGATCATTACCTTTGAAAAGAGGTTATATTTTGCCAGTTTTATAATAATAATAATAATCTTTATTTTGTAGTCAGACATTACACATTGAAAGTATTGCGATAGTCAGAATAAACTTAAAAACTAAAGAAACTGTAAAAAAACTACATATAAAAGACATACAAAAATAGTCACTTAGTACAACAAAGAAATTCAGATAGTGTATAAAAACATTTAGCTAATAAAAACTTTTTTAATGTAGACTTAAAAACATGCAGTTATTGACTATCTTTATATCATCAGGCAATCTATTGTAAATTTTTAATCTCATATAATTAGGCAGTTTAGACATTGCTGCTGATTTAGTAAAAGGCAAATGAAAAAGATTTAATTGCCTAATATTTTTATCATGAATGTCGTCACAGTTAAAATATTAAAATCTGAGAAAAGTCCCCTACAAGTTTCTGTATAGGAGACATTAGGTATAGTGCGTAAAATTCGTTTCTATGCAATAAACACAGAATGCACCAGAGTAGAATTACCCCACAAACAAACGCCATATCGCAGTCGTGAGTCTACTTGTGCATGATATAAAATTATCAACTGTTTAATTGTTAAAACTTCTCTGATGTTTCTAAATAAAAAATTTATTGAATTTAAAGTAGAAATTATGTGTCCACAATGTGACTTCCAGTTCAATTACTCGTCAAGTAGCAGCCCTACATTCGTATCCTCCGTAAATATAGGGTAAGCGGGATTTACCAATAGAGGGTCACAATTTTTTTTAGAGTTATGAAATCGAATTACTTTTGTCTTGTCCATATTAAGATAAAGATAATTTCGATTAAACCAGTCATTCAGTGACAGGAGTATTTTATCGCAATTTTCTTTCAAACGTGTCAGATTTATTAGACAAAATCAAGATCATCCGCATACATAGTAAAGCAATTCTCCAGCAGAACCTGTTCTAACATATTTACATATAATGTAAAAAATCGGACCCAATACTGATCCTTGCGGAACCCCCAAGTCTGTCTCTATAACATTAGAATTATAATATGAAATTTTCTCACTGGTAAAATATTGTAGAGATACATATTGTTTCCGACGTTTAACAAGGGAGGTTATCCACTCTAAAGATTTGCCCCTCAGGCCTTACAATGAAAGTTTTAACAATAAAATATCATGATTTACACAGTAGAATGCCCTGCTGAGATCACAGAAGATCCCAACAGGACATTCGTCCATTTCAATATACTTCATAACATCAAAGCAAAACGAATACACAGCTAACACTACTGTCATATTCTCTCGAAAACCAAACTGTTTATTTATTAGAATATTATGCTTATTCAAAAAAGCCATTAAACGAGATATAAAGGAATATTCGAAAATTTTCGAAAAAGTTAAGGTGGCAGTTACTGGCCTACAATTCTCTATCGAATGAGAATTACCTTTTTTGTATATGGGAACAATCTTTGCAGTTTTTAGGCTACTAGGAAAGGTACCTGTCAAAAATGACAAATTAACTAAATAAATCAGAGGTTGAATCAATAAATGAATATAATTTTTAACTAAAAATGAAGGCATCTCGTCTCGGCCTGAAGATCTTTTATTTTTTAATTTATTTTTTTATTAATACATGTAACTCGCCATCAAAAAATGGATAGACAAATAATGTACCATCACAGTTTCATTAGGGGCTAAAGGCAAATCATGAACGCTGGATGGAAACCTTCCATTGAATTTTATGAAAAACATGTTCTTTTTATACTGTATTGGAAACCTAAGTTTACTTTTCAAACTCTTTTTGAAAACACTACGTATATAAAAAAAGTGACAAAAATTGTTGTTGTTATGAACACCAGTGATGCCACAAGGGTGAAAGTAGCTTCATCCGGCGCGAGAATATGGTGAAGTTTTCATTGAGAGCATGCTACTCTAAAACCCATAAGACAGAAGTAAAAGTGTTTTTTAAGTACGCTATTCGACATAGCGAAAAACATTCGGTTAGTTTGCTATTGAACAAATACTCGCAGAAGGATTTTCTTCCATGATGTGCGTGATATTTTTATAGACTCCTAAAATAAAGCAGGTTTGTCCGCAATCTACATTTTCGTGGCATGTGTGTAGTTGTCCTGTGACAGGGGCCCTTTCTACCATAATCTCTATGAGAATTACACTTGGCGAGAAAGCGCCACGTAAACTTACAAGCTTACAAAGCTAGATTTTGACGGGCTTCTTTATAATTAGCCCACAGAGTAGTTAGTTTCACACAATATTATTAATACCTAAAAATATATTAAAATACCTATACTGCTCGTTAGTAATCTAGCTTTCCCTCTGTGAAATATGACCTCCCATAGCTAAAAGGGAACCTGCAATAAAACTAACAAGATCCACAATTAAATTTTAAAATGCAAATATTTTCCTTATTATTATTTTTTCTTGTTTGAAGAAAAATAGAAAAACCAAATTTGTATGTCTGTATATAAGTATATTGCTGAAGTGAATTGAACAGAATGGATACCATAATAGTCTACCAATCTAGTTATTAGATAACTACTATTTGAGTTTACATACTTTATGAAATTTAAAATTTAAAAAACAGCATCTATACCTTTTGGTCCATCAAGTGTAAAAAGTATTTAATGAGAATGTATTTCCTCAGTTTGGAGTAAAATATTATCGAGAAAGGATCAAGACAGAAAATTCATATTTCAGAAGGAGCATTTGCTGATGATGTCATGAGAGCAAATTAGAAGGATGTGCAACAGAATTTAAATACGGAATACAGAACTCAGTGGTTGAAGAGAAAATGGAATGAAAATTAATAAAAATAAGACGAAAGACATGATAATAGGAATTGAACAAAAATTTTTAATAATAGTCGAATAGATAAAACCGTCAATGAGCTGATAGAGAAAAAAAATCACATAGAAGAAGAATTAACAGCTTATGTCTTATCAAAAATATTTAACAGTAAAGTGCAAGCGATTCAAATAAAATGCTTACATAGCAAAGGGAATAACAAAAAACGAAAATATTTATTATTTTTTCATCTAGAACACGAAATGGTACTTTTGGCAAAATATAAGACACAAACAATGTTTTTTCTAAAACTGCAATAAAATAAGACAACTGTGTTATGTAAACAATTTAATTTATATTTGAAATCGTTTAAACTGTGTTTGAATCAAGACGATTTAGGTGCGGTGACTATCATAACGATAACAACCTAATAAGCAATAAAAAATAGTTATTTGAAACAGTATTGTCAGAATTATATATTGTAATTCATATTCTAAGAGTGTTTAATTCAAAATTAGTTCGGAAAATGAAGACGAACATTTACCAGGGGAAGTATTGGAAGCGGCAAAAAGTGCCACAACGAATTTGAAGGGTGGTATAATTTGAAGAAAATGTGTCTGAAGCCGTCTGGCATATTTCGAACAGAAAATTAATAAAATTAATCCTTCGACGTTATAGTCAGTATATTTATTCCATTTTAAAAAGTACACTGAATGTCAAAGATAATAATTTAACTTACTGCAATATGGGCACTTTCAATTTACATGTAGTGCAAAATAAAAGTGTAAAATATTGAGAAAGTATTTAATATAAGAATTTATTTAAATATAAATCTTGGGTTGGCGAGGTCACTTTTGATTTGAAATACAAAAAGAAAGAAATTTAACAGATAAAAAAACTAGGATCAAGTAATTTAGAAAATATTAATGAAATTATTATTTTCTATACATTCGGTATAGTAGGCAAATAATTTAATTTTAAGTATCATCATAAACATTGTTAGTGTGCAAATAGAATTCGACTCAACGCAGTCACTAAATAAAGATATATGCAGGTATCTGTCGGACCTATGAAAGTTATAAGAGCGAAATTAAATTTCTTTAAGAATGTAGTAGATATATTATGCATGTATAAATTACCTTCGATAAACAACAATATGTTTCTTGAAAATCTTGAATATTATTTACAATCTAAGCCGTTTTGTTCTCAAATAAATTTGATGTTGGGTGATATAAATATTGACCTTTTAACTGACAACAATATTAAACAAGAATACCTTAATATTATGTCTGAACAAAGTTGTTTTCCCTTAATAAACAAAGTTACGAGGCCACAAAGTAATACTTGCCTAGATCATATTTTTATTAAATACGTCAATTATTTTGAAGAAAATTCAATACCTATAATACTAAATGATGATACTACAGATCACTTTCCTTTAATTTTACAAATAGTAACTCAAAAAAGTAGATTAAATTCTGATTTAAATCAAATTATTAAATATATCGATTATGTACAGTTAAAACATGAGTTAACAACACTGTCTTGGGAACAGTTATATAGTATCGATGATGTAGAGATTGCAACAAACACGTTTGTAAATATTTTAACAGAAGCAATAAAAAATAATACTAAGTTAGTTAAAAAAAAACGAAAAAATATTTGTCACAAACCTTGGATAACAAAAAGCTTACTACAATCAATTAAACGCAAAAATCAATTATATGCAAACTTACAAAAATATAAAACTTTAAATTTAGAAAATGAATATAAAAATTATAGAAACAATTTGAATAAAATTATTAAAAAATCTAAAATTAAGTATTATAAAGAAAAAATTGATAATGACAAAAGGAATACTAAAATGCTATGGAAAACAGTAAATGAATTACATAGTAAATCTAATAAATTAGATAATAAAATTAATAAATTATATGATATTAATAAACAGACCGTTATAGAAAATGAAGTAGAGGTGTGTGAACTGTTTAATGAAACATTTTCCACCATTGGAAGTAAAATGGCCAAGGATATAAATAGGGATATAAGATATAATGAAAAAAACAAAATCAATGAGTCGTCTATGTACCTGTTCCCGACAGATTGCCCTGAAGTTAAACAAATTATTTTGCAATTAAAAAATAAAAAATCTGTAGGAGTGGATGGTATAAAGGCAGAAACATTAAAACAAATAGCTGATTTTATCACTAAACCTTTAACATTTTTAATTAATAAATCTTTTGCAGTTGGATTATGTCCATCGGCATTTAAGATATCTATGGTCAAGCCGATATTTAAAAAAGGGGACAGAATGGATCCAACCAATTATAGGCCAATATCCTTAATTTCCAATATAAGTAAAATTTTTGAGAAATTGTTAAAAGTAAGAATTGATAGATTTTTAAAAAAGTTCAATGTTATTTCTGATTATCAGTATGGCTTCCAGAGTAACAAATCAACATCAGATGCTATTGCTTTGCTTACTAAACATATATATAATTCATTAGACAAGGGTAGACCATCTCTTGGCATATTTATAGATCTGGCCAAAGCCTTTGATACTGTGAGTCACCCTATGTTAATCAATTTGCCTAAAAAATGTAGGAATTAGAAATCTACCTCTACAACTAATAACTAGCTATTTATCAAATAGAATTCAATGTGTAAGTGTAGGAAGTGTGCAAAGCACTTTTAGAACCATTGAATATGGAGTACCCCAGGGTACAATATTAGGGCCGTTACTTTTTATTTTATATATAAATAATATATTTTTATTGGAGTTAGATGGACGCATAATCAGTTTTGCTGATGACACAGTAATTTATTTTGAATCAGATACTTGGGATGAACTAAAAATTAAAGCAGAAATTGATTACAAATTATTATCTATAAATTTTGATAAAACATTTTTTGTCCCTTTTACATCCTATGCTCCTCAGTTACCAAAATATAAAGCACTCAATATAGTATCAAATGAACAAGTCCTCAACATAGATTATACAGAATCCATTAGATATTTAGGAATATTTATTGATCAACATCTTCGATGGGATGTCCATACACATGAATTGTTAAATAAATTAAGAGGAATAATTCCGCTATTTAAAAATTTGAGGAAAGTTCTACATGTAAATCAACTTAAAATAATGTATAAATCATTTGTAGAGTCTCATCTTAGATATGGTATTATTGGTTGGGGTGGGTTGGTAGATATACATTTAAAAAAACTAAATTCTATACACCATAGGATATTAAAAATTATATATAATAAAGAAAATACCTATCCAACAAATCAACTGTTTAAAATTGCAAATGTGATGGATATTCGACAAATTTACAGCCTCGTTGTAGTATTATATCAATTCTCAGAGAACAAAATGGCTACAGTAAGGTCACCTCAATATGTAACTAGAAATGTAAATAATATAAACATACCCAATATGCGTAAAACCATAGGTCAACGTTCGTTCCTTTTCATTGGTCCTAAGATTTTCAATATATTACCTCTAGATATTAAAATAACACACAATAAAAAAAATTCAAATACTTAGCAACTAATTATATTTTGCACACTGAAAGAAAATTTTGGACTGATTTGATTGATTTAAGATAAATTAGTCAGGTTATTGTTATTATTATTGTTATTTTTAATTGAATATATATATTATTTTGCAACACAAAATAATTTTAACTCAAATATGGGTATATATAAAATTAAACATGATCTCTCATTAGACTGATACATAATTCTTTACGTACGTAATTAATATTCAATTGTATGTTTATTAGTATATAATAATGTTAAAAATAAAATAGGTTTGTGATAAGTATTATATAATAATAAATAATTATATATGTGTGTCAGTGTGGGTGTGTGTGTGTGTGTGTGTGTGTGTGTGTGTGGTGTGTGTGTATATGTGCTCACATGTATGTCGGTGGGTACATTATTTAATTGTGTTATACATATACACGTGTTGTGCATATGCAAATTAATATTTATTTTTTAAGAATGTTTTTGCAACATCTATATTGAATAATATAATTACTTTTAGCTATTAGTTTATATATTTATATAAAATTAGTGACTGCTCAAAAATTATTATTGTCAAACACGTACAAGCACTTTGGTGCTTCTGTGGTTTTCTACTTTATTTATAACTTGATATGCTTTCTATGTATTTTTCTGTATTTTTCAAGTTAAATAAAGTTTATTTATTTATTTATTATTATCTATCGAAAACTTAGTTAGTAATTTTTATTTCGAACATGTTTCAATTATCCCACAGATAAAGTTGATAAACAACATTCTTTTGTAACGAAATGAATACAACTCTATCAAGTGTTGGGATAAACCATCTTCTGATAGTATCGCCTTCCTAAAATTGATTATTAAGCAGATGCTGTTTACTTAATTTAAATTTAATTCTTAAGCTCTCCATATCACCCATGTCGGGCCATTGTTATTTAAAGCTTGGTTTGTATTATAATATATGGAGCGCATTTAAAATAGTCTTAGTACATATGTAAATGTCAGGGCGTATCTCTGAATCAAGATCAATTCAAGACATAATTATATAATAATAGAACCGTCAGAGATAACGCCATTGTTTAAGTTGGTAGCAGAACACATTCACAAAGGTTGGCAATCTGTTTCCGAAACAAATGAATACAAGGCGTAAGACAAGCTTAATTAAACCATACATCACTATCAAGTATTTCCTCTTCTAAGTTTCGGATTACCTTGTTAGCTGGAATCGGATTAATCATTCTGGATTTTTAATTCATTTTGCCACGCTTAAAACAAATCTCCGGGAGATTTATGGTCTTGTTCCACTAAATCTATTTCTATATCCACGAAAATTTCAGGAATTTCAACTGAATCGTGTTTAATCGCGATAAATTTTCTCGCTTTACTTTCAGGGTAAGTAATTAAAATATATATAATTAGAATTTATCACCGTCTTTTATGTGAGAATATTTGGGAGAACGAAATGTAAAAAAATATTTTGATACTGCATTGGTACAAGATAAAATTGAACACAGCAGAGTAAAAAAAAGTTATTTGTTTAACTATAGTCTGTTTGGAAATGAAAGAGAGTAATAAAACCTCGAGATAAGAACCGGCCATGGGCGTGGTAATACTTCGTTTCAGGTAATTATCGGATAACACTAATGCTAACAGGTAATGGAGGTGTACATTAGTATATTTTACTGGATACGTCACAGGGCATGAGCCAGTGTATTGTGACAGATCAATCCAGTCTTAGAGCTGAATATACGAAGATGTGCTAGTGCAGTAAAATAAAATTCGACTTGTGTTTAGTGACTATTGTGCCAGTGGATATAATATTGTTTGGTAAAAAGACCGAGCTTATCAGATTACGTACCTGCTAAACGCTTGAAAAGATGTGCGCTGTCTCAAAATGAGAAGATTATTATATTAAATGTATTTAATGCATTGAAACACCAAAATCCTACCAACAGTGTTGACGACATCGTGGAAAAGTGTTTCAAAATGACAGGGATTGGAAAATCGACTATCTACAGACTTTTAAAGGAAATAAAAAGTGAACAAGATATTGTAAATCCCCCAAAATCATCTACAGGGAGGTCAAAAGTCGTTATAGATGATTTCTTCAAAAATGTCATTCGCAGAAGAGTACACTCATTTTATTTTAAAAAAGAGATACCAACGCTAAACAAAATTTTAAGTGAACTTTCAGAGGACAACGATTTTCCAAAAATCAGTAGAAGTATATTATGGGCCGTCTTACGAGAGCTGAATTTTTGCTGGGAAAAGCGGAATAGGAAGTCAGTTCTAATCGATAAAGATGAAATTATTTGTTGACGAAGATGCTACTTAAGATCAATTAGAAAATTCCGTGGCGAAGGAAGGAATATTTATTATCATCTAGATGAAACTTGGGTCAACGAGGGATATACTGTAACAAAAGTATGGCAAGATAAAAATGTAAACAGTTTTCGACAAGCATTTTTGGCACCTTCAGGTAAAGGGCGAAGATTAACAGTGATACATATAGGTAGTGCCAGTGGTTTTGTAGATGGTGGTTTACTTTTATTTGAATCTAAAAATACGGGGACTATCACGAAGACATGAACGCAGATGTTTTCGAAGAGTATTTTACACAGATGTTGGAACTTTCAACACTTGTCAATCTTAATAAAGATCAGAAAAAATATGTTATTGATGAAATGGCAACAAATCGCCAAATAACGGTACTACGGTTACCACTTTATCACTGTGAACTTAATCCAATCGAATTAGTCTGGGCGCAGGTAAAAGAAGATGTAGCGCGAAATAATACGACGTTTAAATTAAGTGACGTGAAAATTTTGTTAATAAATTTCTTGGAACGAGTAACTGCAGATAACTGGCAAAGATGCATCATGTACAAAAAGAAGAGGAGAAAATGTGGGAACTCGATAATTTAATTGACGTTACTGTGGAACCTATCGTTATCTATCTAGGAGACGAAAATAATTCATCATAATATTCAGAGGATTAATATACCTACTTTTTTATTTTCTTTATTGTACATTTATACAACACTACATTTACTCACCATAATTTGAATTTTCAAAATACATATATTTTTGTGTGGAGTAAAAGTCTATTCATTAAATTTAAATAAATATTTTGATAATAATATTAAATAATTTTATTTGAATTACTAAAAACCCTCTTAACCCGGTTATGATGCTTAAAGTAGCTTTATGTTTTGAAATGCTGTTTTTATATTGTTTATTTATAAGAGATATGGATCGAGAAATTGATGCGGCATAGACAAAGACGGATTGATGGGGTTTAAATTTTAGCTACCTGCTACAATTTAGTACAACCCGGTCACACAAAGTTTTTTAAAAAGTACACCTCATCTATACCGATAATACATAATATAAAAATATTGAATATAAGCACCAGTACTACATTTATTTACGATTTGCATACATAATAAGCTTTTATTACTCTTTTTCATTTCTAAACAGACTATAGACTGTAAAATACAGTATTTAATGCCGCGGCTGGTATTTGGGCAACAAACAAGAGACAACGGAGCCTATTCGAGCAGCCAAAGTATTAAATCTACTTTACTGCCAAGTTAAACACATAATTTTTTTAACGAACGATTTTAATTTTATCGTAATAGTATGTTTGAGATGGAAACATTAACATTAACTCCGCCAGAAATTAATGAATCAGCAAAGCAAATAGAGTGTAATTTATTACTAGAAAAATCGAAGAAGACATATCAGCAACTATATAAAAAATATATTGATTACCAGGCTGAGAATAACATTATGTCTTTTACAGAGAATGTACTATTGATATATTTTTCTGAATTTAGTATGAAATCGTCTTCATTATGGTCAATGTATGCGATACTGAGAGCTACTTTGAATGGCTACAACAACAAAGATATTTGAAGGTATTTATAATTAAAAGCATTCTTGAAACGGCAATCGAATTGATATCGTGTTAAACAATTACGCGTTTTAGAAAATGAAAACAAATTAAAACATTTCTAATGGAGGCCCCTAGTGATATGTATTTATGTATAAAGAGAATTATAAGTAAAATATTTTTGTAAACAATGATAACTGCCTATTATTATTTTAGGTGACAATGACTTTTACCGTTTTTGGGACGTGTCGATGTGATGAATTACTTCAAAATTGGAGATCAGTCTGATGTGTCCCGATATACAAATTTAACGAATTAATGAAGTTATTAAAATATTCTTATGGCATGTTGCATACCGTTGGATAGAGGGGATAGATTAGAGAAATTTTTAACTTTAAAAATCACGATCCCTTATTTTTTGCAACGTTGAGTTGAACTTTAAATTTCTTTTTACCTCTTCCAAAGACTTGGTGAGTTAACAAAATGAAAATTAGATGTTACTTAGAAGTAATTTTGAATTTGATAGACCCGTACAACAGTAAACATAACAATTTAAATTAAGTTTGGGGGCTATACCAATACACTGTAAAAAATAATTACAGTAAAAATAGGTGGCAATTTATTTACTACTCATTATTGCTGCAATTTTCTTATCGATTGCGACTTTACAAATAAAATGTAAAATTACGTTGTAAATTTATTTTGCGGTGTAATTTTAGATTTTGCAATTGTAATATTACTTTGTGATTTTACAATACAAAAGTATTTTTACAATGTAACTTGCACAATTACTTGTAAAATTGCAGAGTAAGTTTACAGGCAGTTGTATAGTTACATTGTAATAATACTTTTTATATTATGACTACAATGTAATTTTTTTTATTTATTGTACAGGATGGTCCAGTTTGGGCACTTAGGTATAGAAGGTTTCTTCTATTTTCCGAAAGGGCAGAAAAAAGTAGCCAAGATATTTAGAGCTTAGTTTTTGAGAAAAGTTGAATAGCGAGATTCACATTTCTATATTTTGATTTGTTTAAGAGATACCTACATGATATTTTTAAATTTTGGTCGTTTTCTGTGGTAACTTTCCTACTTATTATATTAATATTTATACATTGTAAAGACATTTTTTCTCTATGTGTAGTATCTAGTGGTTTGAGGAATATTTTTTTATAACTTCTAGTTTTCCGCTGCTATAATAAACATATATATGTTTTAATGAAACATCATACGTACGTAATATGGGGCATCATAGAAAAGGCCTAAAATTAAAAAAATGCTATATAAAAACTAATCAAGACATCGAAATGAAATTTTCGTAATTCAATTTTTCTCAAAAATATTTCCGTGACATTTGGACTATCTTTTCGGAGAATAAAAGAAATCGCCTAAAAGTGTCGAAACTGACCTAACCCGTACACAGGACATCTTGTTTACAACATTCGAATTCACTAACAGTGCTTTGACATACCTAGATACCTAAAAAAAATCTGAATAGCAATTCATTTATAACTAATAGATGCCTACATGAGAAAAATTGAAATATCACAAGGAATTAACGATTGTTACTTAATAATAATAATAATAATAATAATAATAATAGTCTTTATTTAATAATAGTCTTTAACAAAAAATAAGGTATACAAAGAGTAAGAGGGTAATGAATAACTATTACATATAAGCAACAACACCCAAAAGCTATTATTAAAAAGGCGGAGTTCAACTGCTCAAAGAATGAGCGCGTTGTTCTTCCACTCAACCTCATATTTACAAAATAAGAGATTAGCAGTTAAAATGAGTTGGATACATATAACACAACATAAATCTTAGCAAAATCACAAAGGTAAAATAATTAAAATCACAATTTAAAAAACAAATTGGTCATAGATTTAAAGTTACATTAAAACAAAATATTACCTGATGTAATTAACTTACGCACTTTAGTTTTAAATGTGGGCAACGACAAGGCTTCAAATTCCTTAGGCATAAAATTATAATATTTTGCAATTTGATATGAAAAACAGCGTTTAAAAAGTGTCGACTTATGTAACGGTATAGAGAGCAAGGAAGTATTTCTAGTGCAAACATTATGTATTTCTCCTTGATAGATAATTTTTCTATATAAATATTCAGGCGTTTTATTTTTAACAATATTGTAGTAGAACACACAACAATGCAGAACTCTGCGTTCCTTCATATTAAGCCAGTTAATGTCCATAATTTTTTTGCTAACCGAGATATGTTTACCAAACAACATTCTAATACAACAGTTCTGCATCATCTGTATTCTAGAGGAATCATGAAACGTCAGACAAGAATTATACAACACATCACCAAAATTAAAATGTGACAATACTAGAGAGTCACATAACATTTTCTTTGTTTTAAAGTTCAAGACATTCTTGTTGCCGTAAATTATTTTCAAACTACAAAATGCTCTTTTTATACACATATTGATATGTTGTGAAAACCTTAGGGACGAGTCCAAAATAATACCCAAGTTCTTGGCGGACTCATGGATATCTATTCTTGTATTATCGATACATGTCCATGTTTTACAACTTCCAATTTATTTTTAGGTCCAAATACAATAACTTTAGATTTATTAGGATTCAACGTCAAACAATGATTCTTGGAAGCATTAAACAGACAATGTAAATCATTATTTATAACATTACTTGCATTGGGTAACTGTGACAATTTAAAAGAAAACATGAGTTGTGTGTCATCAGCATAGCAGTGCACCTTGCAAGTTTGTACACTCTTTATTAAATTAGTTGTATAAATACAAAAGAGAAGTGGGCCCAAAATTGAACCTTGAGGTACACCATTAATTACACTTAATGCTTCCGAATAAACATTTTTCAATTTGACAATTTGTTTCCTATTTCTGAGATAGTTACCGATCAAATTTACAGAAGTGTGACTGAAACCCATATAATGCAAAATTGCCAGAAGCAACCGATGATTAATTCGATCAAATGCCTTTGAGTAATCTAATAAGACTAGCGCACTAAATTCGCCCTTATCAGAACTCGATAAAATATCATCAGTTACTTTCAGCAATGCTGTAGTACAGCTATGTAACGGTCTAAAACCAGACTGATTAAGAGGCAATAAAGAATGAGTTTGTAGAAATAGTCTAATCTGTTTGTCCATTACTCTTCCTAAAATTTTGGACATAGTTGGGAGAATACTAATTGGTCTCAGATCTTGTAGACTACTCGGTAAGCTAGTTTTAGGTAAAGGCACGACATATGCTATTTTCCATGCATCAGGAAAAGTATTTGTCTCCAAACAATAATTCATAATATGCACCAAATACGGTAAAATGTACGGACAAACAAGTTGAATGGTTTCGATATTTATTCCATCAAATCCGACCGAATTGGATCGTAAAGAACTAATTATGTTTAATATTTCTATTTCATCAGTCAATTTAAAGGAGAATGGTGTAAGTTCACCGTTTATCAAATTAGTTTTATAAAATTCTAATGTTTCAGCATGGGGAATATAGGGAGACTTTGAAGAATTAACAAAAAATTCATTAATAGCATCAATATCATTCGATAAATTATTAGGCACTTCCACCGTATTTGGTTTCCAAGACACTCCATTGTTCTTTAAAATTTTCCAGACATTATTTTTTCCTTCACCTGCTAACATGTGATTTAAATACGCCTTTTTTTCATTAATGATGGCTTTATTTGTTACATTTCTAATTTGTTTATAGTATTCATAATGACTTTTATTTTTACTATTTTTAAACTTCAAGTAAGCTTTATTTTTTAACTTTATCATAAACCTTAAATTATCCGTTAACCAAGGGGATCTTTTCTTATTTGTCCTGATGATTCTCACAGGTGCATGTTTATTCAGTAGTTCCAACAAGAATTCATTCAAAATATTCAGCTTATCATTTATATCTTCAGTGTAAAAAATGTCGTCAAAAGATATTAATTTCAAGTCATTTTCAAAATCATTTAAATTAAAATTTCTCATGTCCCTATAATAATAAATTCTAGGAGAAGGTTTTCTCTGAAGCAGTGATACACTGCAAGATACCAATTTATGATCCGATTTTATACCACGAATATCATAAACTTCGCAACGTATAACGTTTATATCACAACTACATATGAAAACATCCAATAATGATTGACTATTTGCTGTCACTCTCGTGGGGGAACTGACAATTTGTTTTAAATCAAAGCTTTCCAAAATATTGGATAAAACAACTGAGGATTTTAATTCCATATTAAGTAGATTTATATTGAAATCTCCACAACATACAACACTTTCAAAAGTTGTTGCCACAAAAACAATCGCTTCCTGAAATGAATTTAGAAACTCAGATGTAGATAGTTTCGGTGGCTTATAAAATGCTCCCAAACAAAATGTGCTACTGTCACAAGTAATAGACAACCATAGTTGCTCAATTTCACTGTTTGGCATTCCATTAATTGTAGTGGTTTGCAATTCATTCTTAACATAAACCAATAATCCACCGCCATGAGTAACTCTATCTTTTCTAAACAATTCAAAGCCTTGTATGTCTATAACGTCATCAGAAATATCGGGACTTAACCAAGTTTCACTAATACATACTATATCATAGTTACTAAAAACTACATGCTCTCTAAAATTTCTCATTTTGGGCAATATAGATCTAATATTAAACTGCGCTACATTTAAGTTATAAAAACCATTATTATTTAGATTAGCCATTTTTATAGATATTTTAATTTAATGCAGCAATACTAAAACACTTACCCAAAATCAGTTCTAGATTTCACAAGATCAAGTTGCTTCAAATATACAGGATACAAAATACTAGAAGCCTTATGATTAATATTAAAATTAGTTTTGAATTTAGTATTAGAAAAAATACAGTTGGAACACTTTTCAAAAGAATTAGAGCATGATGTGAGGTCATGATTTTCAGCACACTTAGTACAGACCGAATTTCGCTGTTTACATTCAGACTGAGTGTGATTAAACCCATTGCACTTATAGCATCTAATAATATTATAATTTTCATAAACAGGACATCTTTCAAACCCAACATTAACTTTTTTTGCTGTTAACAATTTGCGAAATGCAGAGCCATTGCATTCAACTATAGCAAAAGATATTTCATTGTTGCTTTTAGTTTTTTTTAGTAGTTTAATTGATATTTGATCTTCACTGTTAAGAAAATGATTTTGGTTCTTAATAGCATTTAACAATTCACTCTCATTCATATTTTTGATATTTGATATTCTAATACTGGGTTTTTTAAGTTTAGATTCTTCCACTACATAGCCTTCACCAATACGCTGAACTATTTCTTTCTTCATAATTTCCGTTGACTCTCTCGAATTACATTTAACAATAACACAACCATTCCTACCAGTTTTCAACATATTAATGCCAACCGAAAGAGAGGCCGGGTTTACATTTGATTCCAGAGATTTTTTTGTTATAGAACTGTCCTTGTGCGAGGTAGGTTTAATAAGAATACATGGTATATTATTTATGGGCAATTGCTTAACACAGTTATTTGGCACAGACTTCAATACGTCAGAAAAACTTGCATTTTGAAGAGATGATTGTTCATATTTTAAATTCAGTGTTTCAATTTCCCGTTTTAAGAGCGCAATTATTTCATCTTTAGATTGTAACAAAGAATTTTTATCCTCAATTTGACTTTGCAACGTTTTGTTTATGTGACTGAGATTTTGGCATACCTCACAAAAGTATGTGACTCTTTTTTCTTTAGCTTGCAAAATTTTACTTTCGGCAGCAGAAACCTTAGCACAGTTTTTGCAAATAGAAGCTTCACAGCCATCACAATAAATTGAATTTCTGTTATCTTTAGCTTTACACTTTGTACAGTCACTTTCCATTTTCAATGGAAAGTGACTGTAACTTACCTTAAGTAACATATCAGGCTTTTCCGTGAGTTTCTCAATAGCATCACTGCATCAGAATGTTATTTCAAAAGAAAAATATATTCATATTAGTAACCTAATTAACATGAATGCCAATTGCTTCTAATGTTAACAAATACCCTTAATAGTAATACTGAATTTTTGATATGATATCCCCAGTGAAGTCAAACATTTTCGAACCAATAGATTCGTTTTCTATATGCTTTTCAGATTTATATACAAAAAATTAAGTACTTTGGAATTTATGACTCATTTAGTTAAATAGAAAATAATACTTATTTCTATTATAGCCCCGATGTATACCTTAAAATCAGCAGAATAATCCTTTTTAAATTTATAATTAAAATTTTTGGACAAATTGTGTAAAAAACATTTGTTACACAAAACCGCACTTTTCCTAACTAATTATATAAATAGCTATTTTGTACTCCGATTACGGATCAGTTAGCTAATTAGTAGTTACAACTTTATTATATCTTCAATATATTAACTGCCCTTTGCTTATTTTTTAGCTTAGAAATACATGTACATACAGGTACTGAAGTAATAAAATATTATGGTTTTACGGCAATGTTTTATTAAAATTTGGTACCTACACATTTAGGTTATTTGTACAAAACAGAACACTTAACTTTATTCAAGACATATAACAATGTAAAAAAATATTCGTAGAACTAAAGTTAACATTTTATAATATTCAAACGAAATCTATGATCTTATATTAACTATTACAAAGTAATGTTAATTATATAAAAAATGTGCATAGATTGTAAGTAGATACTCAGAACTTAAATCATGCTAATCCTCCCCTGTTCTTCAAATATGTATAAAATATAATTCTAATAGAAAATAATATATTTTTATATATTATGTAAGATGAACAAAACAACAGTGGGGTACCCGATTTTTGTAGCTGCAATGTTTCTTTGTTTCAATAATTATGTATAACTTACATACCTATTACTTCTTAATTGAGGTTATGTTTAAACAAGCACTAGACAAAACTATTTATAGTACTAAAAACACTCACTTATCACTCTAGATATGTTTATATTGCTAGTCACTACTCACTAAATTAATTATGTAAGTACCTAGGTCCTAGGTACACGCTGCATTCATCGAAATGAAGCAAGAAATAATAAAGGCGTCACCACCCAACGCTCTCAATGGTTAGGTTATGTTAGCGCGTTTTAAAATTAGTAGTACCTTCACATACACATTAGGCATATTTTTACAGTCAATTATATAGTAAATTTGGTATGTTCAGTAATTTTACAATTGATTTCACATTGTTAATCGTAAATGTACTACAATATATTCTATAAATGTACAAATTATATTATAATTACATAGGAAATTTACGGTTTTATTTATATTGGCAATTTTCTTGTAAAATTACAAGTGTCAGTGTAATATCATTATTATTTTTAGAATTATTTTAAGACAACTATAAGGATATTCTTACAAAGTAAATTTGTAAAGTTACTGGCCTTTTTTTCAGTGTACTTAACTTTTTTAAAATTTAAGTCTAAATAGTGAATTTTGGGATTTTTCAAAACAACAATGAAAAAATTTAAATAAAAAAACCATGATGCCAAGAGTGATTTATTGGAAGAGGGAATAGATTACAAAGAAACCTCTTTTCAGCCAATTTAATTTAGCAAACGATGCACCAAACACCCTTTATAATAAAACATTGTGTATTTTTCAATCCTGGAAATTATACAGAGTTTGGGCATAACCTGGATAATTTCCAGAATTCATATGCACAAAAAGAGCTACAGAAACTAATCTAATTATCGGCCTATTACTATTATTTGCAACTTTCCTAAAATATTTGAAATTTTGTTACACACCGTTTTAGATAGCTCTCTATCTTGTTTGGTATTCAGCGCCATCTTCGTTGAAGGTAAATCTACAATCACTAACTTGGTCTAGATAATTCAATTTATTAGTGAAAAAGTTGACACGATGAGTCAAGTGGATGCTACCTACACCAATTTTGATATACTTAGCCACGTATTTTGTATTATTCATAAATAGAAAATAAAATTTATTAGTGAAAAAGGTGACAAGGTGAGTCAAGTGGATGTGATACCTATACCAACTTTGATATACTTGACCACAAATTTTTGTATTATTCATAAATGATATTGTAGGAGGCTAGTAGGAAAATTAACACTATGATTGTCATAGGTTGCAGAGTGCACTTGGCATTGTTTGCAATTGGTGTATACACAATCATTTATCTTAGAATGCATCAAATTTTAATGTGGTATTGTCACGTTCACTAGAAAGAGGAATTCTATTAAAATTAAATAATTATTAACTGACAATATAATATTTTATAGATCTAATTGCATTACAGATCCTATACTAAAATTTGAGCCAACTTTATTTTATAAAACATATTGACACTATGGTGTTATGGATTTTGGGCTATATGATAAAAAATTTCAAAAAGATTGTTAATATATCTACGCTGTGATTGTTTTTCGTCACGCTTATTCATTGAAAACTAGAATATACATCCATAGTATAGAGCCCAATTTAAGCCAATCATACTGCGACTTTGATAAGAGTTCAGTGTAGATTTATGAAATCTGTCATCCACTTACTGGATGGTACGCTTTCTCCTCAGGGTTTTCAGCATGACTTGATCATTTCCATATTCATACCCTATTTATCTCTTAAGTAATTTTCTGTTAAATGTTGTTGATAACATTTTGGATTGTCCAGAGTTAAACAATGTTGATTTCAAAATACTTCAATATTCAGCAAGAAGTGAAGAATGTAGTGTAGAATATTTTCAACGTTCTTACTTCACCCACAAATATATCTGTATTAAATTATTTCTAGGTACAATGAATGATTCTAATCTAATCTAATCTAATCTAAGGAATCTAATGTAGATATACTTTTTTTGTTCAATGCGAACTATAAAAAATGCAATACTTTAGACCCTCTATTATAGTTTATGTATAGATTTTTTTTGTATTATTTTGTACTGTAGTCTATTTTCAAATTTATTGTCACCATTATAAAATGAGACAGATTTCCAAGCGCGTGATTTATTACATTTTCTTTGAAGAAATCTCACATTTCCTTTATGTTTATTACTAAGGTTAAAAACACTTTCTTAAATGTAAACATCTCTACCGTACTTTTATGATTGATTCTTAGATAAGAGAATGCATGAGAATTTTTCCTTTCCTTTTCTAATGACTTAAGTACAGGGTGTCTCAAACTAGATAGTACGGGCTCACTGCGAGGATACAAAAAATTTAAATAAAATTTGGGACACACATGATGTTGAATGGGATGAGGTAAGCTCTATTTTCAATCGATTAGAGATTAGACAGAAGCGACTAATGACTTTCATTAGAGAAATTTTTCTGTATTACTTCCCGTTTAAAAGTTTAAGCAATATCGTCCTCAAGAGTCTCAAAAGAAATACCACCTAAAATCACATTAGCGGTGGAAAGGTCAAGTAGTCGTTGGAAAATATTTGAGTTCGTTATTTAACTTTTCATGTTATATGGTTCTAATAGATTGCAAACAATGTCTGCATAAAACTTGAACGCTTTTGTAGTTATTTATTTATAAAATGTATTTACGTAGCCGGATAAAAATGTCGACCTGTAACGTAGTGATAAAAAGAATATTTCCGAAAATTATTGACTGATTTATGTCTTAATAGTTATCTCTGTTCTTAGCAGAAAAACAAGAAAGTACTTAACAGGCATGATGGGACTTGTACTCGTTAAATATATTGTAAACTAAAGAAGGCGAGTAAGTGTTTCAAGTGGGCGATAAAACGGTTATCAGGTTAGTGTCAAGTAATTTGGCATATTTATTAGGTGTCCAAGATATAAGCTGTTATTCTTTACGAGTTTTTGAAGTGGAAATGTTTATGTTTACAGCGCAGCGTAGGAATTGTTTTGAACAGTATAAGACGTAAACAATAATTTATTATTTCAATCGTTTGGTAATGTAAAACGCGACAAAATCATCTATACTTCATTTAAGGTCCATTTGCCTTCATTAGAAGTGATGGTAGTAACCTTCATGCTGTATGATATTACAAGTACTTAATTATTATGTTAACATAAATCTAGATCTATTTAACAGAAAATAATTAGATCTTATTGTTTATACCGTTGTTTATCCGTAACTTTTTTCTACTAAAACCTATATACAGGGTTTGGCCTTTTTAATGCAGAATACACTAGATTCCTGACAGCAAATGAAGTAAAATGATGTAATAGGTTGTCATACGTCAATTATGTTATAAGATTTGAATATTAAAGATACAATTTCTATTAATGAAGTCATGAAGTACGTTGTGTGATACCAAATCTCTAGGTATGCTAAGGAACAACTTCATAGACAAAATTAGATTCAATAATTATCTAAAATTAAAATTAGTCTAGCTAAATTTATATATTTTGAGACGAAATGAAATTATCGACAATAACATGTAATGAAAATTTACTTTGCTAACAAATTTTGACAAACTAAGATTGAAATAATTATTGTAATACATGATAAACATAAAAGAATTGTTGATATTTGAATTAAATATAATGAAATATTTTCAGAAAAGCATATTATTAGAGTGTAAGATCAAAATTCAAAGATTTATTTAGAAAATATCTTGCAATTTTGTGTCAAATTAGTATACATGCCAACATATTACTGGACAGTACAAAGGTAAAAATAATAATAAACTTAGAAATATTCAATTAAGAGAAAGCCAAAAGAGCATAGTTTGCTTTAACATGCATAACTATAGTCAACGATACAAATACAAAGAAATATCAGTATTAAAAGTTAAAATTTCTCAATTTGAGAGTCAAATTATATGTCAGATATAAAAATGGCTTTACAAGGTAAAAATCAACACACCTGAAAAGGGCATAAAAATATAAATTAAGAAATATTTACCAAGGAAATGTCTAAAAATTGTTACTTAATTATAAAATTATATTGTAAGAATATAAATAAACATAGTGCAATGTTTGGTGAACGAAAAGAAATAACTTAAAATCAGATCCAGTTTGTAAGTTTTTATTCAAAATCAAGAAGCAAAGGCATTGTTACGGTAACCTGTTAAACTTGCTATAAACAAAATTGAATTTTTACATTTTTTACAAAACTTGCTTCTTGAAATTGAAAAAGCTCTGCAACTGCAGTAGCTTCGCTTTTACCAGATAAAATGAGAACCAAGTACGAACAATTTTATAAACAATTCACTGATTGGTGTGCATTTATGAATATAAATATGAAGCAAAAGAAAAGGTAATATTAGTATTTTTTGAAAAATTATCCAAGAAGTACAAATCATCTAGTGGTTGGGTCTTCTATTCTATGCTGCGGTCTACAATCTGTATGCGGCAAAATGTTGACATCAGTAAATTCAACAATTTAATTCCTTTTCTGACAAATCAATCAGTGGAATACAAACAAAAAAAAGTCAAGAATTTTAACGAATGAAGATGTTTGAAAATGTTTACAAGATGTCGATGACACAAAATTCTTGCTAACAAAGATAAGAACAAGAAAGTTTTTGCTATTTGAAATTCATAAATGCATAATTTTAGGTTGCCTTAATTATTGGACTTGGAGGTGCATGCATAGTGGACGAGTTAACTAATTTGCTGTTAGGAAACAAAAAATTACAGAAACATTTTTCATATGTTGATACCGAATACGAAAACCAAAGTTTCCTTAGAATTCTGTATCACTGCCGGGGGAATCAAATTTGTGAATATTGTCATGGAAGATTTTGTGAAAGTAGTCATGGAAGATTTTTTGTGGATTACAGAGGTGGTAAATGCATGAAACTTCCTGTTGGTATAAATAGTTTTAGTGTAATGCCCAAGAAGATTGCTTTTTTTCTCAATTTATCACAGCTTCAATAATATACAGGGCACTTCACTTCTAGCCAACACAGGAGCAGACCTTCTAACTATAAAACGGCATGGTGGTTGGAAGTCCAACACCGTGTGTGAAGGCTATATTGAAAACAAGAAAAAAATCGCCACAAAAGTCTTTGGAGGGAAAAAAAATAAGCATTGTTAATACAAATACAGACCAGTTGCATTCATCTGGCATTAATCTTACGAACTGTCAAAGTTGTGTTGTTAATATATACAGGGTTAACTATGACTAAGTACAAAAAATTTAACCACGTGCTCAGGGAGGCCTAAAAGACAATAAAAAAATTATTCCAGAATTTTAGCTCGATATTTAAAAATTGGGGCAAAACCCTTTTTTCCTACGGAAAGTCGGCACCTATGATAAGAACCGACTGAGATGGCTTAGATCCATAGATAAAACTTACATCTGTCAACAATATCTACTACCATCGTCGTTTTTTGCAGCATTTCTAAATGTAGAAACGAAAATTAACATTTTTATTAGTAATAATACCTGATAGATAGGTAAACTGGTAGAACTACATATTAGCTCATTACAGCCAGTCACTACCGATAAAAGGCACTTCCCGTAGGTACAATTAGATAAAATGCTTATTTATTATAACAAAATCGAACGAAAGGAATAGATAATAGACGTTTTAATGTAACCGCGACCAGAGGCGCCAACTTACCAAATTCTCAGTGGGTGCTCACCGAGCACATTTAAAACTGTTATTTGCCTCGTTATTTGCTTAGGTAGTGAAAAGTACACTATATAATTTTTACACATTTATATTTTTCGTCAAAAATGCTACTTTATTATTGGTAATGCCAACGGTGTATTGGGTACAGTTCTAGGCAACAATAAAATAATTTCAGATTGCACGCACTACGCACTATTTGTATATTTTGAAAAAATATATATTATTTCTAATAAAATTGAAAGTAGATTATTCCAAAGAAATATAAAAAAAATAAAAAATATATTAATTATTTTCTTCCTGGAAGTGGATTCCGAACATACCATTTACCATATCCTCATTATTTTTTCTGTGCACCCACACACATTTTTCCTTGGGTGCTCAAGCCCCGGAGCACCCACGTAGTCGGCGCCCCTGACCGCGGCAGTCCTGTCGCATAACCTAGAAAACCAAACCGGCGAACTATATTGTGGGAAAGTATATGCATCCAACACAAATGTCTATATTTAATAACTATAAAACGTTTAAAAATTAAAAAAAGGCACTAAAAACTGAAGAAGATCACAAAATTACAACGTAAACACAGGAATTCAATTACTTTATGACATGACAGCGATACCGACTGACCGACTGTTGCATGCTTGTAGAGTACCAACAACAACCAACCAACAAGCAAGTTAACATAGGCGGCGTTAAATAAGGATTTAAAATAATATCGAAAAAATAAATTTGGAATTTTTTGAAGGGTGATTTCGTTAATTCTTATTTTATTTTTCCCTATCCCCTCTTAAAATATTTGTACTAAGTCATAGTTAATCCTGTATAACAAGTAATTCAATTTCATTTAAGTTAAATTAACTATTAATTGTCAAATTGTTAAACCTGTTGGTTCTTAATAAAAATAACCATTAAGCAGTGGTCTCTCTTTTTTAACATTTTACTAGTGGCGTAATATGTCACATTACACCAGTAGTGGTGTAATGCCCTTTATTTTTCAACAGAACAGTGCGAAATAAATGCTGTAATGAGGCTTTTATAAACCAGTTGTAGATAAAATTGATTTATATTAGCTCAAATACCTTTCCAATATAACAAAAAATCATGAAATAATTGAATTAATTCATTAGCATCTATATAAGCAATTATCTAAATTTGCTTTTATTTATATTATCTACTAATTCGATTGTTTAAACACTATTTATTCCTTGACATAGTAAGGATGTAATTTATTATTTATTAATTATTATACGTCTCATTTACGTAAACCATAATTTCTGTGGCGGTGATTAGAGATATCTGAGCATTACATTATTGACAAAAAAGTCAGATTCAATTAAATGTATCTTATCTAAAAGTCATTAACCAATAAATATATACATACATAATCAACCTTTTTGGGACATCAATACGCATGCTTTAGATTTCAAACACTAAAGTTCACTTCAGATAAAAATAACCGGGATTATTTGGAAGCAAATATAACAAAACACAAATGCTCTTTAACGATTTGGCTTAATTAGAAAAATTTACATATAAATTGTTCCCGAACTAATTGAAAAAAGGATAATCAATATAGGTAAAATTTATTTAAATGAGGTTAGCATTACAAAGAACTACCGCCACTCAGAAAGGTTTAATAAAAACAGTGAGGTATAATAAAGTAATAAAATAAAAGAGTTTGGGAAATTAACAGTTCATTGTGGTGATTTTCTTAATTCTGTGAGTTTTTCAAGGCGACAGGCTAATTGAGAAACAATAATTTATTCAGAGCTAACGACTGGAATTGGGATCCTCCTGACCGCTGATTGGTGAAAGCTATCCCATCCATTATTGCTAATGACACTCTAAAGAGTTCTAAGGCCCAGACAATTACGTGAAATTATCAGGGAATCCGTAATTATTGTTCGGCTGCCGTTAAAAATGAAAAGTGCTACGCTCTTTGTCTTAGTTTTATTATTTTAAATTGGTTCTGACATTTCCAAAAAGAATTAAGAAAGTAATTAGGGCCGTTTTTCGGTTTCCGCTGTACACTGAACTTTTGTTTTAACGGTTGATTTAGCCCTAACCAAAGGATCGAATTAATATTGTTGGGGCTGTTATGGCGTGAAATTTTAATACCGGAATTTTCTTTGTTTTCCTCCGCCACGTGATCGGTGATTATAGGAAAGCATCTCGAAACAAAAGAATAAACATAGGTGGCGTGCGCTTGTTTTGAACGATCGTTAGGGTAGCTGCCTTTTGTTATCACTACTCACGTTGCATGGAATCAGGGGGGCTGCAATAACACTTATTGCTACACATCATACTAGCTTATGTACAGCTTTCAACGTAGTATTTGTGCATATTATTTATATAAAAAAAAATCCAATAAATATAAAACTACTACATATTTGTGATTAATAAATACGTAGAAACAATTAATTATTGTGGTCGCCTTCATTGCGCAAAACAAAATATGGATGTTACAATCCGAAATATAAAAAAGCACCGCTGAAAAATTCAATATTAAAGAATTGTTCAAATAATTCTATAAATTTTGCAAACTAAAAATTTGTATATACAGGGTGTCCCCAAATTAATAGGACACAGAGCAAGAGTAGATTCCTTATATCAAAATAATGCGATTAAACCAAACTTACCTTGGTCCATTTGTGGCTAATAAAAAAGTTACAGAGCGTTAAAGTTAAAATTTTGAATTCGAAATTCTCAAAATTCTTAAAAAGTTTTCAAAGGATTTTTTTGAAAATTTGGATTAGGAGGTTTTCTGAGACAAGAAAAAGGAATCCGTACTTAATTTTGCTGTAGACGCTAGAGGGCGCTACGAAATGTACTCTTGGTTGATAAAAACTGGTTATAACTTTTTTTATCAGTGTGTGTACTAAAGTTTTAAAAGAAAAATACTGTTCTATTTTTCACAAATAACGTATACTTGTTTTATGTCATTAATTTAACCGTTTTCGATTTATTTCTTGTTTTTCTATTGGATGCAATAAAATAAAATAAAATAAAACAAGTTTGTAGTTACTTAGGTAAAACTCTCGTAGTAAGCTTTGGTTATTTGAGAACAAATTGTACTATTGACAATTAGCTGATTGACAAGTAACTTATGTTAAATAGTGTATTCCTTTAAGTTTTTGTTTGCAATTAATAATATCACGTGAAATATGTCTCGCCATAATTTATTTTCTAATGAAGAAATGCGAGATATGGTATGTATTTATGCAAAAGAAAGTTTTAATGGACGTCGTGCGTGTCGCAGGTATTTAGAAAGTTACCCAAATAGATTATAAGCAAATCACAAATTATTTAAAAATCTTTATGACGAAATGCTGGTCGTCCAACAACTGTTACTCCAGAACAAGAGGAGGATATTTTGCTTCGTGTAACAGAAAGTGCTGAAATAAGTTTACAACGAATGTCTGCGGCTGTAGTGGTACCTAAATCATCTATCCATAGATTATTTAATAATGAAAAACTGTACCCGTATCACTTTAGCCCAGTGCAGAATTTACTACATGCAGATTTTCCAGATAGGGAACAATTTTGTCTTCGATTCTCAGACCGGCACAATGATGATCCACATCTTTTAAACAAGGTGCTGTTTACAGACGAAGCCACATTTACTCGTCGGGGAGTTTTCAGCTACAGAAATAAACATGTTTCTGATAATGAAAACCCGCATGTATTAAGAGAACGTCATTTCCAACATGAATTTAAGATAAACATTTGGTGTCGTATTGTTGGAAATCATGTGTTGCACAATATGTTTTTATGCAAGACGGTGCCCCTGCTCATTTTTCTGTACAGGTGCGAAACTATCTTAACGCACCATTTTCCCAACGGTGGATAGATCCCGGCAGTACGTTTTCATGAGCCGCACGAAGCCCAGATTTAAACTCCATGGATTTCAATATTTGGCATGTTTTGAAATTAAAAGTTTATAGTGACCCTATTAATACACGGGTTGAGATGTGGCAAGCAATTTTAAATGCTAGGAATTTATTAAGACATGAAAAAACACTATTTGATATTAGACAATCATTTATCAAACGAATAAGATTATGTAGCCACCTGAATGTAATTAAATTATTATTAAAAATAATCTTTAATTTTTTACGTAAGTAACTACAAACTTTTATTTTATTGCATCCAATAGAAATACAAGAAAAAAATCGAAAACGGTTAAATTTATCAACATAAAACAAGTATACCTTATTTGTGAAAAATATATAGGAATAATATTGTTCTATTAAAACTTTCGTACACACACTGATAAAAAGTTATAACCAGTTTTTATCAACCAAGGGTACATTTCGTAGCGCCCTCTAGCGTCTACAGAAAAATTAAGTACTGATTCGTTTTTCTCGTCCCCCTAATCCAAATTTTCAAAAGAATCCTTTGAAAACTTTCTAAGAATTTCAAGAATTTCGAATTCAAAATTTGAACTTTGACGCCCTGTAACTTTTTGGCCACAAATGGACCAAGTTTGGCTTAATCGTGTTATTTTGATACACGGAATCTACTCTTGCTCTGTCCTATTCACACCCTGTATATGATTTTATGTTTGTTTTTTACCTGAAACCAATAATTATGTATAGACCTACGAAATTTCATACAGTACTGACGAGTACCTAATGATGGTTTTAAATTTCTGTTATAAAATGGCGACATTAAAGATACACATCTAAAATGTATACTTAAGGTGGCAGAAACTAAAAATATCTAACTCTTTAGTTGCATTCATCAAACAAGTGGCCAGTGGAACTAACCCATCAACTTTCAAGCCAACTAAGGGTAGTAGCAACGCTACAATAACCTTGTTTCTCCTTTTACCTTAATTTACCATAACTTCAAAATTGCAATATATGTAGTCAACATCTCATGAGTTTTAAAATAGTGCATACAAAAAAGAAAAAAAGTATCTATTTCGCTGTCATTCCATACCAGTAGAAAAATTACGACATTTATACTATTCTCAAAGAGAAACTTTAAGACGCAATTCAACAAGTGCTCCCGAACACACTTGGTCTTCGCTTATGTGCATTTTAAAATTCTGAGACTTCGGAAATTTTAAACATGCTCTTCAACTCGAAAAACAATAATGTTTAAGAGTTTCTGTTTGATGTTTTAGTTTTCTATAAAATGTAGTCGAATGCTGAAAAGTCTTCTTTCTGCGAGATTTTTTTGTTGCTACCCATCTTACACACATACAGTACACACACAGGATAAAGCTAGTAATAAAATAATGTATTTTATCTAGCGTTAGAAGGTCATGTAGGAAGCAGGTCACTATTGAGTAGAGGTTACTCCATAGCGGATTTTGAAAGTAGCAGCAACTTTACAGTAATTTTCATGTAAAATATGGATAAATGAAACCATAACATCGCGACAACTGTCACAATTGTACAATCAAGTGCCGTCACAGTAAGGTTTGTTAGAGGTTCCCAATACATTGCCAAAACAATTCCAAACACTTTAGAGCTACTGTGATTTCTAAACAATATGTAAGTGATTTGGTTTGGTTGCCGTTATCTTTAGCCCCCACTTTAAAGTTTGGGCAACTTTAAGGTGCTTCTGCTTAGTTTCTGTGAAGTGATTTTCAATAGTGAGGATTACGTACTTGCAAGTACGCTGACATAAATTGGAGTTATTTTTGCTATATGGTAGTAGATTTAGTGAGTACTACGTAATAGTCACTTAACTGAAGTTGCAGTTACCATGTTTCGTTCTCGTCTAGACAAGAATATTAAATGTATACATATCGCGGTCCCGTCAAACACTTTTTGAAGAATTTCGGCCAGTCGCGTCAATTAAAAGAGCTAATAAAAATACATCTTTCACATAATATATTTTAGCATCTAAATAGTATCGCAGAACAACTTGGAAGCGCATAAAGAACGACATATGCGACTGATTTGATAAAAGTCTGTTTCATAAGCGCATCATAAATAACTTAGCAAAAAATTACTGGACTATTACAGATAAGTATAAATAAACATACATTGTGGAATTTTGAGTGAAGATACATCAAGTTACCTCTTAATTCATTATCAATCAAAGGTAATAGTTATTTTTATATTAAGTGCACAAAATCAGCGTTTTTTTAAAGGCGCGTGTAACTGTGCATTATTCGAAAGTGCCATGAAACACTGATTACGCACATGATATATAAAAAATATTTTTTGTCGAACTGTTGAAAGTATTTGCCATTGGGTTTATTATTTTTCAATACGTTTTTATCTGAAGTTACTGTCAATGTCAAAAGTGGTATGACTGTGAAAAAAATGCTGTTAGAAAAACTTCTTTCACAATCGCGTGCTTTTGTTCACCACCGTTAAAAAATGGCTAATTTTGTGTATCTATAACAATTAAAAAAAGTCGTCTTTTTTATAGTTCAACAAAAAACAGTTATTTATGTAATAAATTGCAAACAGAGTGTGTGCTTAAAACACTGAGATTTCGCAACGAATTTCCAACAAGATTTTTGGTAAAAACGAAGAATTTGATATTTTTATGCTTTTATTTGTATTTTTAAACATTTGAAAAGTTGGCAGGCAATCTGCTTTTAAGGCATTGTTCATGTATTGTTTAATATCTTCAGTGCCAGTGACGAAAAAATCCGTCGCTATCATTCTGGTGCCGCTGACGGAATTTTCCGTCGCCTCTCTGGTGTCATTTATAGCGGGGTTATTTACGTCACCACTGCATTTGAAGAACGGTGATTTACATAGGCACAATGAAAAGGTTTTATAACAGTTTTTTGCGTACGGTTTATAATTTTTGCTTGTCTTTTTTAGTTAAATTAATAAAATGATCAGTTATAATATTAACCCAGTAAAGCTATCATATTTAAAAAAAATAAATGCGGACAAGCTGATTTTTTCAGTGAATGAAAAGCTGTCTTCAACCAAAAAATCACTCTCGACACCTTTGTGGTTTTTTGGTATTTTGCTTTTATTTACTATACTTATTATGGTTCAGTAAAGATATAACAAAAGGTTGACCAGCTGGTTTCTGCAGGTTTCTTCAAACACTGTCTCCATCCAAAAAAAGCACAGTCCAACACCTTCGTTGTTTCGCGTAATAGGGATGGTTTATTATTATTGTGTCATCTTTAAAATATTTTGTGTACATGTACTTAATAAAAGTCATTACTTCTGTTCCGGAGGGTCTATTGTTTTAAAAATATTTAAGCATATTTAATAGGGATGTTCAAATTAAATAGGCATTTTGAGGTACGCCAGTTTGAACCAATGGGATGTAATATTCAAGTAACTTTATGTTTTCAGTGCTGTGAATTGTTAATCGAACTCATTTCCTTGCCACACATACCACTACCCCTATTGCGCAAATCACCGAAGGGGTAGACTGTCCTTTTTTTTGGTATCCACTCAGAAGACAGTCCTCTAATAATCCTCCAAAAACCAGTTTCTAAGCCTTTTGTTTGTATCTTTACTGAATCATAATAAATAAATATCTTATAAGAGACAGGTGAATTTTAACGGCTTGATGGATCCAGAGAAAAAAGATGGAGGGAACAACGAAGCAACTGCGGACAACGTTGTTTCTGGGTTTTTGCCCTTCATCAGCGCAGTGCAGCTTAAAAACAGGATGGAATAAGAAGGAAGAGCAAAGGACACGAACACAAGAGAATGACAAGTAGCCTGTCTATCTCTATTTGCGGCTTCGTGTCACACAGCCTCGGTATTGAGGCCAAGAGCCAGGAAATATACAAGAAGGAAAGGAGCTTAATAGATCATAATCTTATAAGAGACAGGTGGATTTTAACGGCTTGATGGATCCAGAGAAAAAAGATGGAGGGAACAACGAAGCAACTGCCGACAACGTTCCGCGGCGATTGTTGCTCTTGGCCTCAATACCGAGGCTGTGTGACACAAAGCCGCAAATAGAGATAGGCAGGCTACTTGTCATTCTCTTGTGTTCGTGTCCTTTGCCCTTCCTTCTTAATCCATCCTGTTTTTAAGCTGCACTGCGCTGATCAACGGCAAAAACCCAGAAACAACGTTGTCCGCAGTTGCTTCGTTGTTCCCTCCATCTTTTTTCTCTGGATCCATTAAGCCGTTAAAATCCACCTGTCTCTTATAAGATTATGATCCATTAAGCTCTTTTCCTTCTTAAATAAATATCGTTTTTTTTTTTTAATTTAATGTACGGTGAAGCGTCAAACATGTAAAAAAGTTAATATATTAATATTATTATGTACAAGTTGGACAAAAAAATCCAAAAACAAAGTAAATAAGAAAGTACCCCTATTGCAAAAAACGCACAAGGGTCTCTAGTGTAATTTTTTGGTTGGAGACAGCCCTTCATCCACCCTGAAAAAATCAGGTTCTGTGCATGTATTTTTTGCACTATATGAATACTTTGTGCAAGTACGGCAGTTTATACAGGCATTTGGAAAAGGGTTTAAGAGATAGGTTTACACGGCTCGAATTTCCTGTCTTTTTTTATTAGAATAAGACTGGAAAACTGGCAAGGCTGGTACTATATCAACCTCAAAAAGAGTCCGAATAATCCATTACCATACAGATGAAGGGTTCTTGCAATTTTCAGAACATAGTTGTTCGACGGAGACGAAAGCGACACTTGGTATCCAGATGAGGAAGATGATGCAGATGAGGTGAATATAAGTAGGTTCTTGCAGGCGACAAAATAATGCAATTTACTAAACTTATCTTAGTCCAAAAGACACAGGATCTCAAATTGAAAGTTTTAAATTCAAAACTATTCAAATTTTTAGAATGTTTTCAATGAATTGCTTTGAAAAACAAATCCGTACTTTATTCTAAACGCTAAAAGGTGCTACAAAATGTACACGTGGATAAAAATTGGTCATAACATTTTTCTCGCTGTATGTATCAATGTTTTAAAAAAAAATTATTATCATATTAATTTTTTGTCGCTAAATTTAACCATTTTCTGTTTGTTGTAATTTAATTTTCATGACATCGTCGGTTTTAATATACCTAATACAAATTTTACATTTTATTTAGTATCACATAACTTACTAAATAAGTCGAAACTTGAAATTTAATATAAATAAAATAATTTTACATACTCTTATCTTCAAAATTAAATTAGATAAAATGGAAAAATAGCAAATAAATTGAAAACGGTTAAATTTAGCGATTTGAAATTAGTATGTACTTATATCATATTTGTGTACAAAAACTGAGAGAATAATATTATTCTACTTTGATACATACAGTGAGAAAAATGTTCCACCACCAAGAGTACCTACATTTTGTAGCGGCCACTAGCGTTTAGAACAAAGTTAAGTACAAATTCGTTTTTCCTGTCTCATATAATCCCCGAATCCAAATTTTCAAAGTAATTCACTGAGAACTTAGACGGACAGGATTTGCGACGTAAAATAGTGTCAAATTTTATAGAAAAAAAAAAACCACTGGCATGGACAACATGTTATCGAAACTGCCACCGGCAGCGAACCTGTTAATGTCAAGTTCAAACTTCAAACGGCGCGCGTCGCCGTATTTTGTACAAACTTTCACCAAAACTGAGTGATAATGACTATTCTTTTGATGTTGAACAAGCTGCCCGAAAAATCGAAAAATTTATACGATTTATACTACAACAACTTGGAAATCTGAACCAAAGAAAAACGTATTGAGAATTTTACTGAAAAAGTATTGCTAGACTATTTCCTGAAGCTATCTAGTACGTTAAGGCCGTCAATTTTGTGGAGTAAATATTCGACACTCCGCACCATGATTTACCTGAACACAAAAAGTCGATATTAGCAAATTTATAAACGTAATTGCATTTGTAAAAAGGAAAGCTTGCGCATATCAGCCAAAGAAATTAAAAATATTTGCCAAGCTGGAAATAGAACCCATAAAAAACAAGCCTAGGATAAATAATTCCTGTTAGCCAAAGTTGTTTTAATCGTTGGAGACACTAGATGCCGTAAAAGACTGTCAGTCATTTATTAGTGTCAAAATTCCAAATACAGAAACTGAAACAGAATGTTCACGATTATTGAGGGATCAATAGATTGTGTCAATATTTTAGATGCTTCGTAAGTACGCAAAACTACTACATCCAGTCAATAGGACACATCAGCGATTTTTCTTGGCATATCGAAGTAATAAATGTTGAATCCTGCCAGCTGCAGTGAATAAAATTTAGTATCTGTGCCAAATAATATAGCGGAATATCTTGGACTCTCCAATGCCAATAATATATACCTACTGGCCATTGCTTCCGGCTCAGCTCTGCGACAATGTTGACAGATTATGGAGCGGATATGACTCTTTTAAAGCGACATGGAGGTTTGCGATCAAATTCAGTTGCCCAAGGTTATATTGAAAATTCCATTGAACAGAAAAACGAAATAGCAAAAAGAGGCCTAAAACTAAAATAAGAAATTAAGTTCACGCAGAAACAGAAGCTAGTACTATTGGCACTACTAGCAATTTATTAATTCCGACTACTAGTACTTGCATTGCTGTTAGAGAAGAGAAGCTGGATGTCACTAATATTCACTTTACTTACTTGTTACTTTAACAGTGTACATAATTGTGCCTTTAAAATTTATAATAAATAGATATTTTCACTCTTTTTAATGTTTAATTTGTACTTTTAGGCACAAGTGCCTGAAAGAGTGTCATTTCGAAATTCTAATAAATATCAAAATTTGTCAGTTTTGAAACGCTCTCACAAAAATATATTTTTGTATATATGTATATATATATTGCAGTTTGCAGTGAGATATATGAAATTGCAGCTGCCTGAAACGATTGTCACTATTATTATACTTTTTTTACTTTGTTAATATAAATATTCACGTCAAGAATTTCACTTATTTCTATTTTATTTATTAATATTTTACAGAGATAAAATATATTTGCTGAATGAGATGCTATTCTGAAACAAACATTTTTCTTTCTATATTAGAGGTTTCGGTAAAATATTCAAATTACAGTAGTACACCTAACATGTTTCCCACATTTATTTATTTTTTATTTTATTAGTTTTTCTGTATACTATACTGTATACTCCATTGTCTTAACATAATACTTTTGCAAGGGTTTTTGTTTCATGCTATACTTCATTTCCGATAAAGAAATAGTGAAGAAACAATACCTCCAGCGCAGACTAGATAAATTTTTTATTTTGCACGGCGTAAACGTCAAATTGATTTTTCCAGATTCTAAGATCTTTCGCTACCGACAGGCCGTTATTTTGATGTCCAACGCCGTTAGGAACACTTCGCTAACGACTTTATAGCAATAAAATACATAAAAACAATAAACCTGCAGTGCTAAATATATTTCGGATAGTTGGACAACAGCTATTTATGTAATCAGTTATGAAAAGTATGCGTCCCGTATGCCATATTGCGGGATCTCGCTTTGCTCGTCCCGCAACCTTGCACACGTTACGTCATTTGGCTTGGCATTTATTTAATAGACGCTGATCTATTCTGTGACGCTGATCGTTACTATTACATTTACTAGAGAAAATTTTTATTACATTTATTATAGAAAATGTGTGATTTACTTATTCAGGTTCTGACGATATACCGAGCGATATTGAAGAAGCAGCAAGAAATGCCGTATTTCACTGATTCCTGAAAAATCCAAAGCGGTATATGACTTGGCTTATGAAAAATTGGAGAAATCCCGAGAACAGAAGAAAGTAAAACACGTCAATGAGAAAGTACTATTGGCATATTTTGAAGGTAAGAAGAATTTCAAGGCTTTTACGCTGTGGACACAGTACTCCATGCTGAGAACTGAGCTGTCTTTAAAACAAGGTATAGACATTAAAACACACAATAGTTTGATAGCATTTTTGAAAAGGCAGTCCGATGGATATCACACTAAGAAATCAAACGTTTTTTCAAAAGTAAATGTTGCGAAATTTTTTACGGAGGTGGATGACAATAATTTTTTAATGGTTAAGGTAAATAATAATAGGGCAATCCAACGAACTGTCAAATCACTTTAAAAATGGCGTCTGTAGGACAAACAACTCGACATGTGACAAGCAGAAATTTGTGCTTTTGTGTAGAACTTTTAGTTATTGGTCTGTGTGTAGAACTGTGTGTTTTGCTCATTATATTTTATACCTATTTCGGAATACCAAGTATAATTCAGACTATCATAATGGTTTTGTTTTGTTGTGTTATAGACAGAACTAATCTCAATGAACTTTCATATAAGACGGCAAAAGTGGCTTAGTGCAATAAAACAGCAAGACCTAACTCAAGAAACAATTAAATACGGTGTACAAGTTTTAAATATATTATTTATAAATACGTACCTAAGTTCTTTTTTCTCTCCAACTAGTAGCATAATTACATCCCCGCCAGCCCTAGCAATTCAGGGTCCTGGAGAATACTATATATAATATTAATAAAAAAATATATTGATAACAGTATTGGCAGTTATATATAATTAATTAGTAAACTATTACAGAGGTACGTAATTTGATTTTAACAATTATTTATGCATACATGGCAGAATTTATTTTCAGTTAAAGAAAAATTCTGCGGGGGCTTGAAATTCTTAATAATGCCACTGTTTCCAATTCACATATAAACTAGAACGTTTTACCTAAAATATGAACCCACTTTTTCTTATTATAATGAAAATATATGAGAAATAGGCTCATATTACACTTTCTAATATGAGATATGAAAGAGTTGCTGATCTGGCAGGAACTAGGGGGCTCCACTAATCGCAGGACCCTGCCCAGTGCCCAATGGAAAATAGGGGCTGTATTACTTTTACATATAAATATTGCAGATATTTAAAACTTCAGAAAACATTAGCACAACACTACATTTTCGTTTATATCTACCCATCTTGGTCTCTGACAACGTTGCAGTGGTAATTTGATAACCCAAATGCAATTTAGGAATCCAATCAAGATATAAGTTATTTGTTAAAGCAGCCGGTTGACCTGAAATATATGCTTTTAAATTGTCGTGTATAACTTTGTATTAACTAACCCGATACAAAATGTTTTGAACAAACGACACTGTATTTAATTTTTTCTTGAGTTAGGTCTTGCCGTTATATTGCACAAAGCCACTTTTGCCGTTTTATATGAGAGAGTTTATTGAAATCAGTTCTATGTCTATAATTCAATGCAGCAGGAATCCTAAAAAATCTAACGTGATCTTCTCGCTGTCCTCTACTCCAACAATTTATAACACAACAAAACAAAACCATTATGATAGTCTGAATTATCCTTGGTATTCCGAAATAGGTATAAAATATAATGAGCCAAACACACAGTTCTACACAAAATCACAAATTTCTGCTTGTCATATGTCGAATTGTTTGTCCTACAGCCGCCATTTTTAAAGTGATTTGACAGTTCGTTGGATTGCCCTATTGCTTCATTTAGTTACCAGTTTACTAATTCGCATTTTTTGCTTTAGATTGTGTTGGTTGTGGGAATGCACCGGCTATTCGGAAGTCAGAATTAACAGTTTTACGTGTTGAAGATGTTACAGATGAGGAGACGTATTTTCGAGTAAATATTCCAAATACAATAACTAGAGTAATTCGTGAAAATATTAAACAGAATAGATTCTTTGTTAGATATAGAAATGGTAAATGCGGTGTACAACCAGTAGGAATTAATACTATTGATCAGTTACCAAAGATGATTGCTCAAATGATTGGTTTGTCGAATTGTGCAGTATTCACGAGGCACTGTTTCAGAAGATCTTCGGCCACCTTACTTGCAGATTCTGCCAATATTTTAAAAATAAAAGTACACAACAGCTGGAACTCAAATTCTGTTGCAAAAGGATATGTTGAAAATTCTATAGAAAATAAAAAAACAATTTACGGTGAGTCTTGGAGAACCGAGTAATACCAATAACATATCACGGAATATTACTGCAAGTTCAACAAATAAGATTTCTTCTGGAATTAGTTTCTCTAACTGTACCAACTGCTACGTTGTAATAATAATAATGAATAAATAATTAAGAAAGTGTTATTTATAAAATTACTGACTTAAATAAAAGTTACTTTATTATTTCTCTGTTGTATTTTGTTTAATTCTTTTTTGCAATTAGTGGCATAACGAACTTTTCGTAACCAGTTGCATAATGGCTATCATTATGTAACTAGTCATACAGGGTGAGTTAGTTTTTGTAGACAAACTTTAACAAAAGATATAAGACATGTTTTTAAGAAGAAAAATTCCTATAAACATATGTCGTAGAAGGCTTCGTTTCCGAGATTCAGGGTGTTGAATATAATTTTTTGTTCTCGAATTTTCTTTATAACTTTAAAACTTACACAGTGGCGGAGTGGAGGGGGGTGCTCAACCTCATTCTTAAACAGAACTTCTACGCCAATGACTATTTAAAGAAAAACTGTTATTTTCATTATCTATATAATTTTTGATTAGGCAAACTTAGTTTCAAAAATAACCCTTGACTGTTCCGTTTGGCGCAAGGACTTATTTAATTAATTTTTATTATTTTTCAGAAGTGTGGCAAAAACCCAATAAAACTAAAGAAAAATCTACATACAATTTGGCAAAAATAATGATCCTTCTTCTGTTTCTAAATTCCTGTGCGTTTCCGAGTTATTTTGATTTTCAGTGTTTGATGTGGTACTAAATTAAGTAATTTATTTATTATCAATTTTTGCCTAACTAAGTATTTAATTCTGTCAACGAAACCTACCTAAATATGGTTTAAGGATTCCAATGTAGTCAACATAAATATTTGTTATATCAAGTTATACTCAAGTACAAGACTTTTATAAGTTGAAATCTGTTTAGTACACAAATTTTAACAATCCTTATTTATTTTCTGCTGCGTAAATATTAATGTACATTGAATGAACATTGATGTTAATGTTTATGAACAATTTTTTTCAATTTATAACAATATTTAACTGACAAATGCAGAATTAATAACAATTGTTAATCAAAATAACTTGGAAACACACAGAAATCTCGAAACTGAAAAAGGGATATTAATTTTGATAAACGGTATATAGATAATGAAAATAACAGTTTTTTTTAAAATAGTCATTGACGTAGAAGTTCTGTTTAACAAAGGGGTTGAGCCTCCACTCCTCCATTGTGCAAATTTTTTTTAAATATTCTTATCGCTTGTTTTATGCCCCTTAATTAATAGGCATTATACTCCAAATATGAAAAAAATCTAAGCATTCCTTTATAAGTTATAATGAAAATTCGAGAACAAAAAATTATATTCAACATTCTGAATTTCGGAAACAAAGTCTTATACGACATATGTTTATAGAAACGTTTCTTCTTAAAAATGCAAAATATTGATTTTGCACACTTAATAAAAAAATAACTATTTTTCATGGTCGCGTGTTTTTGTTTCTATTTTTTCTCGATAGCGTCTTTGTTCATCGTCGTTAAAAAAATGAGTAATTTTGCGATCTATAGCGATTAAAGTCGCCTTTTTTGACAGTTAATCAAAAAAATATTTTTCTACGTTTATGCAAAAAAACAAAACTTTATTGAACTATATTTAGCGGAAACTAGCACTTGCATTCATCTGTCATTCTACTACAGCGTTTTGTCATCATAACAAACATAAACATTCAAATCGACATCATTTGTTTTTGCATGAACGTAGAAAAAATATTGCATGCAACTCGTACAAAAAGTGTTTATTGCACTCGACGTGTTGTCGAGTTTGTTTTGTTTTGTTTTTGTCGTTGTTGTTTTTGTTGCACAATAGTTATTTATGCAACAAGTACAAAAAGTAAGTGTTTATTGAAAGACAGCACGTCGAGTGCAATAAGCACTTTTTCTACAAGTTGCATACAATATTTTTTCTACGTTCATGCAAAAACAAAAAAATGTTTTATTTAGATGACACAGTGTAGGAAAATATGACGACGATTTGAACATTTATGTTTGTCATGATGACAAAACGCTGTAGTAGAATGACAGATGAATGCAATAAACATTTTATTGCACTAGTGCAATAAAGTTTTTCCACTAAATATAGTTCAATAAAGTTTTGTTTTTTGCATAAACGAAGAAAAATAACTATTAAAGTGTTATTGACTTCCGTAAACTATATTTACTCTCAAATCCAGTTTAAGATCACACGTATAATACCTATCTGTGTGGCAAACTATAATGACCGAATGACATTATAAGAAGATATAATGCACATCTGAGAAGACGTAATAAATATTTAATATATATCATAAACTCTTCATGAATGTACTTCATTATTAGGACATACAAATAACGCTTGTAATACTGGATAGCACATAAAAGCAACTGTTTATACAAGTATATCATAATTATTTCATCTGAATCAATTAGTTTATCTTAATAATTATGGCGGCGATAAATCGAGAAAATAAATTCTTAATCTTAATAAGTCAGTTACGCTTAAGTACTTTCCAAAGGATCCAACCTAAAAGAGTCCGCCATCAATTAAGCGATGCCCTCCGCTTATAAATAATAAACTGTTGTAACACATTAACCTGTTAAACCGACATCACACAGAACTATCACCCTCTTTAAATAACCTTCTATCAGCATTTATCTTTAAGTAAAGTCACTGTTTACAACAACAGCCAGATGAGCATCATCCGATGATTCTCACCACCATAAACTCAGCATTTTAATGTAAACTACTTAGTTATATTTGTTGACAACGCTGAAGTTGTCTGAAGTGTTAGTTTATTGAGTGGTGAATGCTGAATGAAGCAGATAAGTAATCGTCGAGCTAAGTACTGCGTGGTGCTACTGACAAGTTCCACACCCTGGTACAGGAATAACCGACTGTACGTCGTCTGCATACAACGCTTAATTCGAACTAAAAATATTTTTACGTGCCAGGACAAATGTCCTAAATGCTGACAAACATGCGAATTTATAAAACAAACTGTTCCCAACATGCCACAAAAATCTGAAAATAGAATTTCTCCAATTTAAATGGTTGAACGGAAGCTATTTAAGCCGTGCTGTAAAAAAGGAATTGCTATTTTTATTGCGACGGTTTTTTCTCTTTCTATATTGTCATTCACATGTCTATGTACTTGCAAACTATTCAATGTACTCGTTTCTGTATGAATGGAGAAACAAAGAAGCACTGGTGACTGTTTTAAAATAACTAATTGTTTTTGACAAATTTTAACCCATCACTCTAAAAAATGTCTAAAATGTCAAAGAAATTATTTATATTTACATAGTATTTATCATATTAATTATGGTAATTTTATAGTTATCTCATAAAATCTTGCTGATATTTAAGGCAATTTACAATATTAATTGAAATAATACCGAAAACATGTAATAGTCCTAATAATATATTGTGCCTAATAGTTATATTTCACTTTGTATTTTTAGCAGTAAATCGTGCAAAGTTCTGTAAATTTAATAACAATTACCAATATTTTGTATTTTTAGAGATAGTTATATATAGCATGGTAAACACATTCCAACGCATGCGCCTACAGTAGTAGCAGTAGCAGTCTCGATCCAGTAATGGCCGACTTGTTTATACAATCATCATGTGCGCTATAGATATTATAGTGCAGATAAAATTAAGTGATATGAGATATTTCAAGTGTGCGTATATGTATAAATGCACATTGTGTGGTGATGCATTTACAGCTGCTCGAAAATGCAACCTACACTAATAAAAATGATTGTAAATTTACACGCTGCTTACATCATATTTTTATGTAAAAAATACGAAATCCATACTGCATTAGAAGAATCTTTGTGAATATTGTACATTTACATCTTTCATGTAAAATTATATTTATATGCATACTCATAAGTAAAAATTTTCTATTACAGTTGTAACATTACATTCTGGTGTGTTAATTCGCACTATATAATTTTGATCAGTGTAGATCAATATTATTACATACATTTTAAAAAAATATCTAAATGTGTTTCATGCTTTATGTATCTACATGTTAAATATATACATTTGTTATATACAATAAATATCACTATCTTGTTTTTGTGTTTAGTTTAATGGGTATTTGGCTACACTTGTGAAAAAATAATGATTGAATAAACCTTTGCGCTAAAAGGATCAGTCAAGGCTTACTTTTGATGAGAAAAATTAAGTTGGTCTAACCACAAAATTTCCCACTGACGTTTTTTTTTGACATTTCGAGAAACTCTGTTTTCGTTCTCAAAAATTGCAATTGTATTAAAAGTAAGTCAAGTCTGACGCGCAAGATTTTATTCAATTAATCTTTATTTTTTCAGAAGTGTGGCAAAATACCCAGTTAAACTGAAGAAAAAACTAGAATAATATCACATATAAATAGCTTCAGATAATGTCTTAAATCTCACTATCTACTTGAAAATATTGTTTATATATCATTTAATGTTCTTACTCTTTCATTTCTTTTCACTAACTTTTCTCATATATTGTATGTTCTATTAATTTCTATATTAATACTGCACACCTTATACAGTAATAGTATGTAAGAAGACAAACTCGACAATATCTTCTTGCTCCTACTGGAAATAACTAATTCACATCTAATGAATTGATGTTAATACCATAATCCTAGATTACTGGTCATTTATTGCCAAGTTCATCTTTTCTTCTATCGACCATACTTTAGAGTTACTCACTACGTCAATATTTAAGAAAATTAAAAAAAAAATGCTTCCAAATTTATTTCTCTAAGATTCTTAAAGTTCTTTTCATCTTGGTAAAGAAACAATTGGGGACTCATGCTTACAAACATTTCTCATTAACTGAATGCTGTTTAATTTTGAAACACTCTGTAATGATTTTTGCATAAGTATATCTAAATAAATCTACTTCATTTATTTACACTGGAGTTTTACGGATAATTAGTAAATCTACACAATATGCACCTCTTTTTCATGGTAAAAATATATGTATAAGTATAATTTTTACATGCATTAAATGATTATAATTTTACATATGGTAAATTTACATAAATCAGTTTTTCAGTGTAGAACAATCGTAGTATCTCAAATGATTTAAATAGTAAAGACTTATTCCAAAAGTTATTATTATTTTCAAGTCAATATTTAATTATCTAAAAAATATTAAAGTACTGAGTAAACGTCTATTTAATATATTTGATATAATAAAGAGCTTTAATCTAGAAATACATATTTTTACATGAAGAATATGAGATTTAATTTCTCTAGAACTAGGAAAAAATTTCCCGTTTTAAAATAGATTTGTGCATTATATATTTACCTAATCTATAAATTTTCGTTTGCAATTTGAAGGTTACGCAATTGTAAAGATATGTATGTACCTATTTAGTATGTAAAATTAATGATTAAATATATTGATTATTATTTAGATTTTTATTTTTTTCATCTGAATGCAAATAAATTAAATTCAAATTAGTTCCTCCCTATGTACAATTATTTAAAGAATATTATAGACTAATCAAATCAAATATGTTTATTTGCCCAACAGAAAAAATATCCATTTAAAGGACAAAAATTTACACAAAAGCACTACTACTTATAAATAGTGCAAGGGCACTTTGTAGATAGATAGATAGATAGATAGATAGAACCAGTACCATTACCAATTTATTAAGTGGGTAGCAAGCTACCGTATAATCATTAAAACATTTTTTTGTACCTAACCTACTCATTTCATGAAGTATATAAAGATAACAATTTTCAAATACTGTCAATTGTCAACTGAAAAATATTTGTCATTATTGCTTGACCGGAAAATTATAGACGTATATTTTCTCTGTACATCATATCTCTAGTAGCTTTAAGTTTAAAAAACAATATATCACATCAAAATGAGTTAATTGAAAGCAAATGCCCACAATCCAAAAATAAACACTCACAAGTGAATTTGGATACACGTGAATTACTATTAAATAATTATTGTTTTAGCTTCGTTGGTGAGTTACAATTACTCAGTTCAAGTTGTTCAATCAATAAATAATGTTGTGTGTAACTAAGAGCTCTATATTTAACATTTCAAATCATGTATTGGAGGTTGTGTGACATATTATGCGTACTCTTGGGAACGTGTAGCCCTAAGAATATATTTATATTGAAAGATAAAAAAAATCTAATTAAACTATAAAAGTGATGAGAGTTTTAGTTGCTTAAGAATATCTAATGTTATTGTCGTGTTGAATACAGACATTTTTATATATTTTTAGGTATTAACAATATTGTGTGAAACGAACTACTCTGTGGACAAAAGCCCCAACATATAAATAGATAAATGAGGATGTGATTTGTAATTAAAAATCAGGTGCTTCTACTCTAGAGTAGCTCTAAAAAAAATAACTCAACCAGATTTTGTGCAGTTTGAGTGAGCAGAATTTCGTTTGGTTGGTTGAAACTTTGGTCATGAACATTTTTAAAACCTTAACAAAATTTAATCGTTTCAACAGTTTTCAAACTGTTTCAATCATGTCAAATAGTGCTAAATCTAGTAAAGTAGAGCATTTAAAAGAGTTTGAGTTTAGAAATATAAAACTATTTAAGATCGTCGTATTTCTCACCATAAAGTGATCAAATTTGTGGTGTTTTCAGGTACAAAAATCTCGAAAAATGTAGAACAAATAATATCCAGTTTTGCTATTTAAATTCTTCTCAAATAAAATAATAACTTTTAAAAAGCGTTTGCATGACACATCATTTTGCTATTCTAATTCCACATTTTATCAATTATTTCCCATACTTATAAACAAAAGTGAACAATCTTATATGCAGAACTGTGTACAAAAGGAATACGCCATTTAAAAGATTTCTGTACCTAAAAATTTGTTGGTTAAACCACTTCCTGTCGTTCAAGAATACATCTTTTATTCTTGAAATAATGTTTTCTACAAATACAAATAATTTTAGACATTTAAGAACTGAATAATATCAAACTTAGCAAATAACAGGAATATTATCTCATGCCACCTGCGAATATTCAAATGCACCGAAGTATAATGAATATATAACGATAGAAAACGGTCTAAACAACAAATTTTTTGGTATAGAGAGTTTTCAAAATATGTATTTTTCTTTAAATTTATAAATTAAATTTTATTATAAATATGTGAAAATAATTGTTAAAATGCGTGTGTTTTACAAACATTTCTGAGAAGTTATTATTTTAGTTGAGAAGAATTTAATTAGTAAACGTGGGTAAATAAAACATCAAGAATTTTTCGGGATTTCTGTACCTAAAAATACCACAGACTTGATCATTTTACTGCGAGAAATACACCATAATAATCATAAACGTGTCCAACCTTGACTTCTACTGCCGATAATCACCTTTTCTTATTTCAAAGCCATTTTACAAACAACTATTAGCAATAGGTAATCTCAGAGCGATCCATGTCCTTTCTGTTAATTTTGGCCGAGGAACAACATCTGGTAGAAGTTGAATGAAGGGACACCTTGTATAATATCTGAAGCAAATCAGGGGATTGTAAATGTAGCAGAAATGTATCTGTAATATACATATTCGAGCAACTATTTAGAATTAGTTACAGTGAATATAGGTCGCTAACGAAAGAGATTTATGATCAAAATTTGTATCCTTACATTTTTTTCTATCAAAATTGTATGTGACTGAAACAATTGTTCTCAAAACAAGAGCTTAAAAAATATATGCTACCTGTCGCTCTTCATATTTGTGTATCGAAAAAACATAATCTACAATTACATTATGTAGTTCTGTAAAATAGAGCATCAGAGTGGAAACCTTTTATAGAAAATTGGTAAATCCATACCTGTGAATAAGGATTTACATGAAACATGTAAGGGTTAAAAATATTTAATATATCAGTACTAGTGCTCATTTATTAGATATTATTATTTTGAATAGACACAGTCACAAGTTCATTGTGTGTGTGTATTCAGGTGTGTGTTTGTAGGTATAATTTAGAATCGCATAAATTCTTATATTATAAGTATATACTAATTTATTAATATAGAAAATACAGAAAAATGTTTGCACAAGTCCAAAAATCTCGATTGAGCTATAAAAAGGAATATAAAAAAATCAGAAATTGAAGAACTCAAAGAACATCAATGATCTAAGTGAGAATGTATTAGCATATTTTTCTGATAAATCAAAGAAAATGTGGACTTCAAGCTTATGGTAGTATTACTGAATGATTAATAATGGCCGGTTTCTCAACTACTAGATATCTATTAATAAACTTATCGATTCCATAAACTGGAGATATCCCATGAATTCGGTTTCTGAACCATTCGATAATGCTTATCTATTGCATAAGTTATCGAACACAATCATATCCAAAGAAAAATGGCAAGATATCTGTTCAATAAACATTAGCGCACGCGCGCATCGATTTAGCTGTTGCTTGTTTACATCTTTATTGTAAGGCTTAACCCAACTTTTTTTGATATTTTCGTGACGATAACTGTGCAATGGAAAATTCTGATTTGTCTGCCTCATCAGATGAAGAATATTTAAATATAGTCAGAAATCTTGAACGGCCAAGACGTTATCGTGAAAGAGAAAACCAGTATGAAAAATACAGCGACTCGGAATTTCGAGAGAGGAAGTACTGAAATCTTTCAAAATACGTATTTTTTTAAATTCAACTATAGATGTAAACATTGTTATAACATAAACTTACATAGTTCTGCATATAAAATTGTTCACTTTTGTTTATAAGTATGTCAAAATAATTGTTAAAATGTGGGGTTAGAATAGCGAAATAATGTGTGTCATACAAATGCATTTTAAAAGTTATTATATTATTTGAAGAGAGTTTAAATAATAAAAGTAGGTGAACAAAACATCAGTAATTTTATTTTTGGTATTACTTTTGTTCTACGTGTATAGATTTAATAAGAGAACTAGTATTCAAGTGTCTAGTACCAGAACAAATTCTCTATTAGTATTAGAAAAGATTAGAAATATTGATCGGTCAGTGGTCGCGCGATTTAAGGCGTCAGTAGTTGAATCGAGGTGACTAGATCGCTGTGCATTCGACTCCCGCATCCGGTAGACCGTATATAAGCTATATTCGTGGAGAGGATTGGCACTCTCTCTGCGGGTGTGCGGGTATGGTAGGGAGGAAGAATGTTGGCTTGGGTCAATGTGAGAGATTGATACCGGTTGACATTTGACTACCCCCCTAATTAATGAAGTTTTCCAGGTTGTCCTCATTCCTGCACTGAATGGTAGTTAGGGCCTACCAACGTAAGTCGTTCCTGGGCGCAAATGCGGCCTGCTTAATAATAATATGCCGCCCACTCTCCCGCACAAGTCTTCGACTTCTGGACTAATCCTCGTGATTAGAATGAGGGGTAGTTAATGCGATGTGATAACATTAGGTAGGCGATAGTGACGCCATCTACAATTATTTCTTGAAAGTGTCTTACTTTCATAAATCACATCTGCAAACACTTGTCCATTTGCTAGCTCCCTCTATGATTATTGCAGATATTAAGATATCCATTCAACTGTTATGTATTCAACAAAATTTGGAAGGCATGCGTTCATAAACCAATATAAAGTTATCGGTCTGATAAATTTATGTACTCGATAGTTATCGAATGGATTGCGCCAAATGTTGAGAAACCGGCCATAAAGGTACTATACCGGCGAATGAAAATATAGATACTTCAAGGTAACGGTGAACTCAAGAGCAGCTTAAAATCACGTAGTAGTACGTAGTAGCCTAACTTTTGTTTTTAGACACAGTAGCTTTCCTAAAACAATCACCTAGCAGTTACGGACGAAAAAAGTAAAAAAAATAACCCGAAAGATGTTATAAAATGTCTAACAATCTCTGCAGATACGAATAACTCCTTGTCAAGGTAAAACTCAGAATAACCTCTAAAATAAATATGTATATTACTCATTTGGCTTATAGATTATAGTTATAATGGGTTTACATGGAGTGTGCTGTTCGGATGAGTTGCACAGATTAGAAGTTGAAAATATTAACAATCTAGAATCTGTGATGCTTATTTCTCTTCTCGACATCAAAACCAAGAAACGCCGGTGGTTCTGTATTAGGTACTAATAAGAAATTTGGAGACAGCACCTTGAAATTTATTCGAAAATACATGGCTTGTCCAGAACGTAATCAATAATACATTCTTAATCAACTATCAACAGAAGAAAGAAATGCACTGTCCGATCTGTGGGAATAAACATTTATAAAATTCCACTGAAGATAGCTGCCTTTTTAAAGCTATCAAATCCAGAAACGTATACTGGACATTTCTTCCGCCGTTCTGCAACTAGAATGGTTGGAAATTCTGGTGCAGACTTAGCGTAACAGTAAAGAGGATGGTTGTTTGATTGGTAATCTTCTTCGGTAACAGACATACATTGATCAGCAAGGTTGTATAAAATTGTATACTTAGCAGTGTGGAAAATCAGACCATTGCCGCCAATATATCGGCATCCAGGTCGGAGTAAATAAGAATTCTTCACTTCCCATTGCAAGTTTCTGGGAACGTTAATTGTAATATTAATATTTGTATACACAAATAGTAAGTTATTGTTTAAATTAGTCGTCTTTATTCATTCCTTAACAAAAATCTATTACAAAGCATGATAAAGCACAATTTTCAAAGGAATAGGAGTTGAAGTTCAGCTAATACTGTTTTTCAACTTAATCTTAAGATACCTATTATGTTTATCATCTAAGTCTAAGTGTCCATTATTATGTAGGTTTCTTAATTAAGAAATAATATCATTATCAAATATTGATTATCATACCCTGCCTCTCCTAGCAAAACAAGTGAAAATGCAATTTAAAATTAAAAAAACTAATTAAAAATTAAGTTCCCCGTAAGTGGTTATAATCTTTTATTATAATTAACTAATGTTATTTTTTAAATATTGTTAGACAGCTGGTTATACAATTTGGGTTTGTCCAACTGTCCAAAGCATTTGTCATTGTAGGTTTATTATTTTTCAGTACGTTGTTATCTGAAGTTAAAGTTAAATACGGAAACCGTGAAAAAAATTTTTTTCACACTTAATTTTTTAAATATCCCCACCAAAAGAAGTCCAAATGATTTAAAGTCAGGAGATCGTGGCGACCATCCGGTCATCCTCGTCCAATCCATTGGTGTTAATGTTTGAACATGCTGTACATACATGGTACGGATATAATTGAACCTCGTGTATGATACGTCACATCTCTTCCATGATTCTGTCTCAAATTTCCCTCGCGCTGCGCTACACTCACTTGCACTCGCTACACGCCGCTGTAAAAGTATCTGCATTTGGTACATGTTTACCGGGAAATCGTTCTGCTAAAGCATTTTCACAGCATAATAAATTTAAACGATATCCATCAACTACAAATTGTTACTATAGGTACACGTAAACCATTTCTTGAAAAAGTTATGTAAACACTGGTGTCACAAAAATTTTAGTGCCTACAAGAAGTAATCGGATCTCAATATTCGGAATCGCTTGTCTAGAGACTACAGTGGCCCAGTGATGTAAAGGTTGAAAATACTACAATTTCAATAATGCTTTACTCGGAAACTATAAGGATTTTATAAAAAAAATGTTTACAATATCGACTCCATTTTTCATGACGTATCTATTCCCAAATATTTTTAGATAAGTTCTGAATCACCCTGTGTTTTCATCAAAATATTTATGAAATTGCAACTGAGAATAATAAAACTATATACTATAATAAATGTTTGCGCTATATATCCCGAACTAAATTACAAAAAATGAATATTTTTAACGCGACAAACTATCGAAAATTATGTTGGCAATGCATAACGTCAACCGTGACTTAAGTCGTCTGAATTTCGGCCGCAACAATACATGTACATATATATATCTGAAACTGAAATCATTTTATAAATTTTATAGACAACACATTAGAAATATCATCACTACAAACGACAAATTGTTACCACAATTCACTAAGTAACACATCTATAAGAAGGACAAGAAATGGATTTTATCAGATGGATTTAGTGTATAACAATGTAAGAAATACAGTTCAAAAGTAAACTCTAATGGCATTCATCGGTTAGCCGCTAAATAAAGTTAATAGTATCTACATATATATTATTTAATTGTGATTCGTTTGTATACACAGGGTGTCCGGAAATTTTATTTTTGCTGCTTAGTGTATCCATCTGACTATTGAAACAATTAATTCTCCTACCTGTTATATCTGAAACAGGTATACTTTATTAATGTCGTTAGGAGTACCAGTTTTCGAAATAATCTTATTTGAAATATTCAGTGCACCGAGTAAAAACTGATTTGGTTTCAGTTAAAGTGCCTTTTCTACTGAAAATACAGCAAAATGTTACTTAAAAAAGTGGTTCAGAACAGTAAATTATGAAGATGTGCAAAATTTTAAAAAAGTCGGCCTGCTTTGATAAAATCTTTGTGCTTTGTTGAAAAATGGTTACATCAAACCTCGCCGATCTTCTTGAAATTTTGCACGTCTCCATTGTTTACGATTCTGAACAACTTTTTCAAGTAACGTTTTGCTGTATTTTCAGCAGAAAAGGTACTTTACTTGAAACCAAAGCAGTCTTACTTGGTGTACTGAAAATGGTTACGCCTACCGACTTCAGCAAGGTATATCTTTTTCAAATAAAACAGGTAGGAGAATCGATTGTTTCGATAGTCAGATGGATACATTAAGATGCAAAAAAGTTCTGCCATTTAAAAGAAACATGGTGTACCACAAGTGGCGCCCTCTACTATTGACGTCAAAATTAGAAAGATATTTGAATTTCTCGTCCGCAAAAACTCCCGATTTATAAATTTTATGTAAATATGAGAAACTATGAGTAAAGGTGGTAGTTATATGTTTGGGAACTAACAAGATAATTTTGTTACGAAAAGATCGACTAATAGTAACATCACCAAGTTTAATATTTTTTTTATACAAGTAATAAGGTACATCGGAGTATTTTACGTGTAAAGCATATAAAATGATATTTGAACATGTCAACAATTTTTAACCACCTAGCATCTTTATACTTATAACTTATGTGATAAAACTTTCTGATAGCATAATAAAAACACAAGCATGAATTTCGTAATCTGGAGTCTGGATCTCTCATTTTCCAATAAATTAGGCCGATACACATCACCACAGCAAGATAATTTAGAAATTATTTACATAGTTGTAGTTTTAAATTTTGATTTAATACTTTATGAATACAGTTATCTTAAAATATTATAACATACATAAATCTAACTGTTTTTGCTAATTCCTCTTTGTATTATTTAGACCAACATATTCAATACTGATTGTGCAATTTTCGGGCAGACTGAGATTAATAGTTATTTTATATATTCATGTTCTTCCAAAGAACCTCCAGTGTTCCTGTTATCATTCTATAAAAATTCAAAAATTGTACATACTAACTTTAAATTTCATGAAGTAAATGATTCATTTCTTTATCAGACAAGTGCTCTAATAAAAACGAATGCAATTGGTGAATATCGAGTGAGTTCTAGATTGGTAAAATTATGTTGCCCTCATATTGTTCTTTATTCCCATATTATTAATTACTGTTTAAATAATAATACTTTACTGCTGTAGTAAATCCATTGTCAAAAAACCAAATCCACTTGAATATAAAGATTTATGACTAATTAGTATATTGCCAGTTTTATCGAAAATTTTGAAGAGCTATGGAAGTACAATTAAAAGAACATTTGGACTTAATTTTAAGAAACTCAAATCGGTTTCACAAAGGTCACAGTTGCATGATCGCTCTTCTTCATATTATTGATGATATTGTAAGATCCATTGATAACGGAAAATGCACTGTGCTGGTTTTGTTGGATTTCAGCCGCACTTTTGATAACCTCAATTATAATTTATAGAGCGCAATATTACATTACATAAGTTTCTCAAAAGATGCTATCAATTTGTTAAATTCTTTCCTGTCTAATCGTTCATAAATGATTGATGATAAATCATCCAATTATTTAAAACTAATGAATGCAGTTCTTCAAGGGTCTATTTTGGATCCCATGCTTTTTACTGTATATTCGTGCAATATCATTAAAACTCTTCAGTATTGTAACATCCACCTTTACGCCGATGACACCCAGCTTTATTATAGTTTTGACTCCAATGAAGTGATAAATGCATGTACTGTCATTAACAGAGATCTAAATAATTTGATTAAAGCGGCATCCAATCACTGTTTAAATATTAATTGCAATAAGTCTAGGGTTTTAATGTTTGGTAATAAAATAAAAATGGTTGGAATACGTGATAGAATAAATATGTCTATTGAAAATTAAATTATTCAAATTGCTAGTGTTGTTAAAAGTTTGGGCGTCATATTTGATTCTGATTTAAAAAATGAGAAATACGTAATAAGTAATCATAATCATAATGCATTGTTAAAAAGAGCATACTGTACATTAAAAGTATTATATGGAAGTAGATATTTTTTTCCGTTGTATGTAAAACCTATACTATGCAAAACATTCATTTTGTCTATTTCTAATTATGTCGATGTCCTTTATGATCCATTTTTAACTGTACAATACAAAAACAAAATTCAGAAAGTGTAACATTCTTGTCTGCGTCTTATATATGGTATTCTGGAGTTTGGATCTATCATTTTGCAATAAATTAGGCCGATACACATCATCACAGCAAGATAATTTAGAAATTATTTACATAGTTACATTACGTAGTTTTAAATTTTGATTTAATACTTGTCTTTATGGATACAGTTATCTTAAAATATTATAACATGACTTTAACAATTGATTTATATGCTTAGTGAAACACAGATTTGAATTGAACAAAAGCCCTACATTTTTGCATTCGCTAATAACGTCGAATTTGATGTTAGGTAATATAATTTGTAGGGAATGCCCCAATAGTAATCTTCTTTGTTTAGGCCCGAATAATAAAACGTGTGACTTGTTCGGATTTAACTTTAGTCTCTATATAAGGGATAATCATGAAGCGAACTTAAATTTTCATAAATTTTTCTATTAACATCTACGAGATCATCCATGTTGAAATCAGTATCTACATAATTGGTTATCATCCCCATAGTAATTCATATTACAAAAAGAAACTGCTTTATAAAAATCAGAAATATATAAAGAAAATAAGAAGAGGCCTAATATGGATTCCTGTGGTACTCCGTATTGAAGACAAAGGGTCAGATACTTTAGATTTTTAGCTCAGTCTTTGAGATCTAAAATGGAGATAGAGTTCCGTGAAACCAGTGGAACGTTCAGTCCTTACATAATAATTTATGGTTCAACGTATAAACACCTTGCAAAAATCTAATAAACTCTACAATTATCAGTACTATGAAGTGTATCACCAACATGAGATAAAGTGTGACAGAGTTTTGATTTGATCTAAATCCTGACTAAATCTTAATTAATACCTTATTATTATTATTATAACTATACTATACATCAATCAGATCTTTGTTTAACCTGAATAGTACAACAGAAGCCAATTAAAAATGTATTAATATGACTTTTGTAGTCTTATAAATATTGTGTCCACAGATGAAGTTGAAAAGAGGAAATAGTTTTTACTGCCGCAAAAAAAAGTCTCGTGCTTATTAAAATGTACGAAAGTACAGGTTTAAGCTAGTCAATATAACATGCAGGATATCTCTAATAACAAATTATTAAATATACAGTAGACTTTATTGTTAGAATTCAATAAAAAATACACTATGCGAGTAACATTTTTATTTCTAAATAGTTAAGAAGGCCTTGTCAGAAGCAGAAATAACTTTTGTGTAGAAAGATTTTTTTTAGTGGAATTTGTCCATCCATCCTCTAAAGGTGAATTATTGATTCTTCTCTGTAAAAGTGTATTGTTCATCTGTCATTTAAAAATATATTGCAATGTAGGTATTTCATTCGCATTAGAAAATATGTTGAATATTTATGCTGAAAATACTACATAATTATTTTTGAAATATCAGTATATTCATGGGTTTTTGAAAATATTTGTAGATATGCTACATATATGTCTGTGAAAATAAATATTTTTAGCTCGAGTTGTAGTTACATAAAATGTAAATTAATGTAACTAACGTACTATTTTCACTGTCATAAAGGTAAATATGTTACTTGAAATGAATGTTGTATGGTTTAGAGACACATGTAATGGTGTAGTTTTGTTTTGATACAAACATCTAAACAACGTACCGTTTCAGTTTATATGATATTTATGTCGCGCGAATATCCTTGGCAAGATAAATGACCTCGGATGAACGGGGTTGAGAGGGACTATCTCTCTTTACCCACTTCATCGCTGTAGGCCTGGACGCCTCGTAGAGGTGGGTTCCCTTCTCCGGTCAGCCTCGATCGCAATTGAGGCCGATGTCGGCGGCTCTGGGAACCTCGTACTGTCCTGGCAAGCCCCGTCGGCAAGGGCTTATCTTCTGGCGCTCTTCTGTCTTCTCTTCTTTCTTGGCCGCCTGTACCTGGCGGCCGCATCGGGTCGGTAGTCCACCGCCGCCTGGATCAGCTGATTGCTGTGGACTTCTGCGCGTGCGAAGGATGCCTCCGCTCGCGCTGTCATCCAGGGCTGGCGTGAATCCCAGATCCCGGCATATTTATGTATAATATTTAAATTGGTACAGCTGCAAGGGCAAACAAAACAAAATATCTTATACTTACTGTTTAACGAATATCCCACAAAAAGCCTTTATTTATGAATCGTATATGTTTGTACTACTATACGTTAACAACACAATTAAAACGTATTAGGTTAGAGGTTAGGTGGATGTGTCTCTGCGCATGTGCAACAGAGATTACATGAAAATTTGAGTAAATCGAGTAAAAGTAAATAGTTTTATTGTATTACCACATTATTTCTGAAATTTACTAATTTTATTGCGTAACACATACACTTCATTGTTCCTTAAATAATATATTGTAAATTAAAATTTTCCGGTAAATATTAGGTAAAAAGAGCATAACAAAACACGGAAATTTCCATCCGCTTTTATCAGCGTATCGTACACAATATTCGGAATTTGCAAATAAAATGTAAAATCGTGCTAAATTATTATTATTATTATTTTTCTAGAAACGTTGAACATATTCTCACATATCGATTTTCCAGTTAGTTTTACGGACGCTATTTTTCTGAATTGTGGGAAGTAAACTAAATCACGCCCGCGGAAGAATTATGCTAAGCACCTACCCTCACCGAAAAGTAGTTATTGAAATTAGTTTTTTTTAGTGGGCAATTGCCGGCTAAGTGGAGCGCCCTCCTTACGAAGAAATAAACGTTAAAACCTCTAAGACACCTTTAAAAGTCATTAAGTGTAGCGACCGTAAACAGCGCGGGTTTCAGCGGTGCCGCACTCGGTTTTAAAGCGGGCGAACTTGGAAAAGCTCCCCTCACCAATGGATTTCTCTTGGCCAGAGGATTACCATCGCATTTAAATAAATACATAAATATTACATCACTGAATTGTGTATAATTAAATTCCGGAGCCACGGAAGCCGCTTTTCGGAATGCTAATTTCTCGCTGATTGTAATGGATGTTCATTTCAGTTTACAGGAGAGCTTTTGTTGCGATATTGTTTCTGCCTTCCTTTTACATTTTGGTTTATTTATTCAATTTGCTTCATGGATTTCTATAGAAATAAATCAAGTATTTAAATTAAATGAAAACATCATCCTGCTATGAGTAGTACTTTACGTTCGGCGGCCACCGAAAAGCTACTTAAACTGAAATTCAACTTGCGGGAGATAACTTTCTCTTTAGTTTTCTTTGCGAAACCATTTTACTAATTTCAACGCATATTGCAAACCGCAATGATATTTTAATATTTGGAGACAATGGTTATTTATATAATAAATACAAAAAGTGTATATTCATCAATTCAATCATGCAACAAATATGCTTTTTGCACATGTTGCCACAATAATAATAAACCATTTGTGTAGGAAGAGGTTCTGCACTATGTTCGGTGACAAAAAACAGAACGGCTTACATTAAAATACCAATAAATAGAAAGCAATACTTAAGATACAAATACTATACTAAGTACAAAAAGAGTAATTAAGAAAGAACAAACATAAACCATAAACACTATATTACTGGGTTATCACTCAGCACAAAAGCGAAGCGAAGTCGCAAAAAACATATTATGAAACCAGCCAACAACTTCGTATTGCTTATTGTTAAACCATCGAGCACATCAATAGAAGAATTAAGCGTTAAATTTTTCAGTTCTGTGGGTTTGAAACCAACATAAACAGGGCATTCCATATAAAATATGCTCAATAGTTTCCAATTTGTGCTGGTTGTACAATGTACACAATTCAGAAGGAGTGATAGAGTATGAGATGTCATTAAAAGTAAAATTCATACAAAATTTGTTGCAAAGGCGGAGTTGCAAGATAAGTCAACGTAAATAGCAATTGCACCTTCAGATAAGAAACGGTGTCCCTTGTTATATTAAAATTGTTATACAAAATAGATGTTGTAGAGATCATAACTAGACCTAAGTCTTGCTGATAAAGAATTTCAATATATTATGTTTATAATATGGCATATGTCTGTTTAGACCGAAGTTAAGTTGTCCAGGACATCCACACAGTTTATACTGTGACTCCGTCTGACTAGAAGGAGCTAATTATGTGTCAATATTTAGTAGTTGTAGTTGAATAAAAAATACGCACGTGCATAATGAATAATGATTGGTTTCCATTGCCAATAGTCTAAGTAACCAGTTTAGTGCTGTTTTAAAAATACCAGTAAAGACATACTGCCAATTCCTACTTCAAGTCTAACAATGTAAACAGGCGTGTTTAGACTAGACACAATAATAAAATTATTTTAAAAAAGTGACTTGCACCATTTCCAATAAGTCTGTGTAGCGCAGTTCTCAAACTGGAAGAGAATTGGTTAAGGAGTTGACAATGATCGAGCACAGAACCAAACGTAAATCCCATGAGTTTATTTTGGATTTGACCATTGGAGAAATGATATACCCAATTGTTTTTTCACATGTTGTACACACTATTTTTTCTACAATTGAATTAAATTTGTTTTTATTTCAAATTTTATTGGAGGTTTTTACAATACAATAAATATTACTAATTCTCAGACAGTTTAAGATAACGTTATTTTCATAAAACTAGTTATTTACTTTGTTTGAGTTAATTTTAATTTTAATGTCGCAGTTTTTGCTTACGAAGGTCTCAGGTTCTTAAATAAAACTTTTTTTCGTATCGTGTAAGTTTCCGGTACGGGTACTTGGTTTATCTTCCAGAATTTGAACCGCTATTTCAGTTTTTTTTTTTTTTAAATTGACTCCTTATGTAGCCTCCAGCTATAGTTGAAGATTTCCATCTTCCGTGGCTTTTAATGTAAATCTCTTCCCCTGATTCCACAAGCAATGTTACAGACAATCTGCGAAAACAGTATCCTGTTTATTGCCTTAGATTTTTAATATTTAAGTTTTTTGCAATATCCACCAACAAATTGAACTGAACATTTTCCATTATAATATGTTATAAAAAATCTAGTGTGACTGGGGACGCAGAGATGCATATTTGCGATACATTTCAGTAAAATTAAAATATCTAATTTTGTCACTTATTACTAGTGATTGAGGTTTATTTGTCTCGCTTTTCACAGTTTTGATCATATAATTTAATCAGTTTCTGTAACTCGTCCATGCGGTATGCTCCTGCAGTATACCAAATACTACAACTATCTATAATAGAACACAAGTAAATATACAGTAAAAACAATAACATAATTTGCATTTGTTACCCTCATCATTAGATATATTTATCATCTGTAGCTTCAATTAAAAATTTGTAAAATTTCTGTCGGGTAAAAATTTTTGATTTCTTGGAATTTGGTAAAATGCCGAATCTACACATTTTTATTGATTGAAAGTGTAGCCTTGAATATTGAATACTTTCACCAAAGGGTCGATGATTTTTTTTTAATACGCTAGGAGAACGTTTTCAGTAATGTTCTTAACAAGCTTTCTGTCACACAAGTCTATAACAAATTTCATACACGTTTTTAGATTTATCCAACAGCAAATCTGCCGTAGCTTCATTTGCCGTTTATATTTAGAGAAGTACAAATAGTTTCTTTCTCACTATCCGACTCGACATTTTTAACAGTTTTACAAAATATTGAAATTTTAAACTGACAACTTGAAATTAATTACGAAAATTATCAATGTCAGACGCCATCCGAAGGCACAGTATACTATAATAGTATACTGTGTCCGTAGGTAACTATAAATATTCTTTCGTTAGTAACAATATCTGGATTAATCAAAATTAGAGTATAAAAATTTTCATTTTAATAAGAAACAGCTACGTTTTGAGGAATATTTTATGATATCTAAATACCTATAGTTACCACGTTCATACATATACTAAAATTACACAAAAATGTTCAATAGAGTATCAAAGTATTTTTTTAGTAAGTTACTTTTTGCACTAGTACAAAAAGTTAAACTTTTGGCGCCGTTTTCGCGATATTTGGCTTTGAAGCTTCCACTGAAAGTCGAAGTAATTTGACATTTTAACAGTTTTGTTATAGTTAATTGAAATAACGGTGAATGTAATTTTTATAAAAATGTATTAATTTTTAATAGCACAGTAAATAAAATAAAAAAATTAAGTTTTTATATTTATATGTATGTTTTATAATAGGGTTTTCAATAAGGACGACATGACTTTAAAATCAAATAAAATTAAAATCATTTCAGATGCAACCAAACTTTTTATATTATTGTAAAATATAATCAATAATATTTTTTGTGTTGAATAACACATCGTTTAAATGTCTACCTAGACTTTGTCTACACAAGAGAATTCGACAAACCCAATTTTCGATAACTTGGGTGTGTCCAATAAAACGGGCATAATTTGGTGAATGCAGCGTTCAATGTCCAATGCATCAAGTGTTTGTGGTCAAAAGAAGTAATCTAAAGTAGTTAAATCACAGCTTATTGAAGGTCACTGAACAGTTACATTCCTTGAAATGATCCCTTCATTAAACTTTTCTTGCAATACGTCGATAGTATCATGAGGAGTGTGACATGTCCTCCAAATCAAGTGCATCCAAATTTGGCTACAAGAAATTTCTTAACATTTGTGGGTATCGTTCACCATTCACTGTAACTCTTACCTTATATTGGAAGAAAATTGTCCGATGATGCCATCATACCATAAACCACACCATACAGTTTCCTTTAGCGGATACAAAGGCTTCTCATGAATCTGTTGTGGATTGTTTTCACACTAAAAACGGCAATTTTGCTTGTCAACATATCCACCTAACTAAAAAAGAGCTTCATCTGAAAAGATTTTTTTTTTCGCAAAATTAGGATCCCTTTCAAGTTGTTTAAACTCCAAGCAGCAATCTGTCAGCGCCGACGATGGATTAGTGGCGATCAAAACAATATTATACAGGTGTAAAAGTCTTTTTGCAAAATCCGCCAAGTTGTCGTTTTCTTAAGCCCTGACTGTTGAGCACGACGAGGAATTGATAAATCTGGATCCTCTGCAATACTATAGCTCTTACAGAAGCAATATTGTCAATAGTTCTGACATTTCTACGTCTTACTAGAGTAAAACTATTTTTAAATTTCCCAACGATCCGACGAATGACAAGCGAAGAAGGGCGATTATTTAGACTAAAGTTTTCGCGAAGTGCTCGAGAAGTATTCACAAAAAAACGTCTATTTTCATACAATTTTTGGATAATAACTAAACGTCCTTGAAGCGAATATTTAGCCATAATAAATTGTATAATTGCCATAATATACTGAATATAAATGACAATTAGTACAGGTACAACTTTATTACCATAGTTACCATATCGTTTCAAAATCACATGGGTCTTATTTAAAATACATACATATATAGTAACAACGGAAATTCATAAAAATAACAATTATGCTTATAGTAATAAAGTGAAAATTTTATTGAATTTGCTGTGGATCCAGGAATTTAAATCATATCTTTTTTATTTATTATGGTAATTATTTTGTCAGCATTTTCATATATTGAAATTCTTCCTTCAACATTGCTCAATTGTTAAATTATTGAAAAAAACGCTATTTCAGCATTTTCTTAATTTTTGACATTAAGTATTGAAATATCCTTATATACGTATTTTGAAAGATTTCTATACCTAAAACTTTGTTAGTTAGACTGCTTTCTGTCGTTACCTATATATTCGATACTTCGTTACCTCTGAATATTCGCAGATGGCATGAGATAACATTCCTGTTATTTGCTATGACCTATCTAAAATTATTTGTAGAAAACACAATTTCAAGAATATGATACCTGTTACAATGTTTCATTAGTAGCAACAAATTTGACTTTATTGATAAGTTTTATTATAGAAAATGTTTTAATATCAAAATTGTAAGAGAAACTATTCTTTCAGATGCACTGGCAATATATTTCTGGCGCCTTGCGCCACTGCATAAAAGCGCTTCCCCTTGCGGTGCGTTACCTTTAAAAAACCACCTCGCTATTCTTAAATTTTTCTTATTTTAGTAGTAAATTTCTAAAATAAAGACAGGAAAAAATATTGGTTACACAAGTGCGCAATACAATAACAAATTTTTAACTGGATGACTGGATGCAAAAAATGTATTTTTTAAGTAGTATATCAGTCAGCATAGTATTATGCCAGTAGCCATAATTGTATTCGAAAACGGTACAACCTACAAAATTGGAATTGGTGATCAAAATAGCAACAAAATATTCACCATATGTTTTCAGCGTTAAAGTTGGTTTGAAAAGATAATAGACATTTAAAATGACAAATAATGTTCCGACCTAGATTAAGATCCTGCTCCTATGCTACCAGGGCCGGCTCCTATACTACCAGGTCCTGCCCTTGTATTAGCAGGTCCTTTCCTTATACTACCAGGTTCTATCCTTATACTACCAGGTTCTGCATTAGTATTGCTAGGTCCTGCTTTAATACTACAAGGTCCTGTCTTCGTCTTCATAATCTGTCTAGGTACTATTAGATACTGTAGAGTTCTACCTTATGTGCTGCTACAGTTCAGTCAGTACTGTTATAGAAACTATCGGTAATTATTGGTAGATAAAAGTACATTCATATAGGATTAAAGCACTTATATAATTGCGAATGCCGAATTTTTGCGTTATGTTCCAGGACATTCTGTATTTTTGTAAAATATATATAAAATTTTGGCAAGCAGGACTCTTTTGTTATAACGTTAATTTCAGTTATTTTATTCTCATAACTATAAAATTTTATGCTTAAATATATTTAATTAATTAATTAATTAATTAATTATTATTATAGAGAAAAGAATGGTGCATATCTTAGAGACAAATAAAATACTTTCAGAGCAGCAATTTGGTTTTAGAGAGGGTCTCTCAACTGAGGATGCATTGCAAAATTAAGCAACCTATTATATAAATCCTTGGACAACGGTTGTTCGTCTCTATGTATATTCATCGATCTGGCGAAAGCTTTTGATATGGTTAGCCATAATAAATTATTAACAACATTAGAAAAGATAGGGTTCAGAGGAGTTGCATTAAAACTAATGTCTAGCTATTTGTCAAATAGAAAACAACAGGTTATAATTGATAATATAAAAAGTGTTCCAACAGAAATAGATTATGGCGTGCCTCAGGGTACAGTCTTAGGACCAGTTCTATTTAACAGATATATTAATGACCTTTATGAAATTAATACAGAAGATGAAATCATTAGTTTTGCGGATGATACCACTATACTTTACACAGCTGATAATTGGAATGAATTAAGAAAAAAAGCTGAAAAAGATTTTAAAAACATTGCGTTATGTATGAACAACAGACTATTAACTATTAACTACTCCAAAATTTGTTTTATGCCTTTCACATGTTACAAAGATACATTACCAAATTATAATAAACTTGAAATTAATATAGGAGAAAGATTATTAAATATTAATATAGCAAAAACAATCAAATACTTAGGTACATACATTGATCCCCACTTAAAATGGAATTACCATATTGATCATATTGTTAATAAGCTACGATGTCTTTTAAGTAAATTCAAATTTTTCAAAGATATACTAGATAATAAACAAATAAAAATATTATATTCTGCTTTAGTTCAACCGCATCTTTCATATGGCATACCAGCTTGGGGAGGGGTAATGAGTAATTATTTAAAGATACTGCAGATGACGCAAAAGTGGCTCCTGCGAACGGCATTTAGGAAAGAATTTACGGCTTTATTATTTGAGGAGACTAAAATCTTTGATCATTGGCAACTATTCTTTTTAAGTATATCCACGTATTTATATAAACATCCGGAAAATATATGTTTTTTGATCATGACATTTCTACTAGGTCTAAGACTGGTTTCCAACCCAAAATCCCTAAAATGAACAAAACTATCGGTCAAAGATGTTTTATGTTTTTAATGCCTTTTATATACAAACATATTCCCTCTAATATAAAACTCATAAATTCTATGTCTTTGTATAAACAAAAAATAAAGCTTTTACTTCTGGAAATATCTAGGGAAAATACGAGAGATTATCGATAGAAAGATTTACAATTAATTTGTGTTTAAATAATGAACAATTGAAAAAAAATACTTACCATTCAATATTATGTTTTGAACTGTTTGTGAGCCTGTAGGTATATGTGTATTATGTGTATATGTTTGTACGTGTTATGTCCCCCACACACAAGGCGACTTTTGTGGGGTCTCTTGATTTATTTAAAAAAAAAATAATAAATTTAATTAATTGATTAATTTTTGAATTTGTATTACAATTGAGTGATTTATTTTTGTATTTTGTATTTGTATTGCAATTAAATTAAATAAATTATTATTATTATTAGTATTATTACTATTATTATTAGTAAGAAGTCTCCTCGTAGGTGCATATTTCTTATTTATTTTGGTTTGTAAACAAAAAGGATCAGTAATAAAAGACGTAATAACGTAGTTCGCTACAGGATCGTAAAAGCACTCGTAAAATTTCAAATTAAATTATCTGGGAATTGAATTTCACAGTACATGCTTCATTTAAATTCATAAAAACCAGTAATATGACATTCTTGTGTCATCATAAACTTAAAGATATTGGAACGTGGACATGGTGATGTTAATAGAGGCACATAACAGTGCTTAAGGAGCAATTTGCGTGTATGACTTCAATAAGGATCCTCGTAATGAAGCAATTTACATGATAGACATATTGTTTAATCATCCTAGTGGCACGTTCTTCGCTACAACACATCAATTATTATAATTCCTTCTAGGAACTTAATATGAGTGTCGTAGGGAAAATTTATATTATGTACTTAATATCTAGGCAAAAAGTATTAACATTCTCAGTGCATAAATTAGGTGACCTTCCCTTGTAAAATATTTAGAACTACAAAAATATTAATATATCCTTTACTTATGACTATTTTTTTATTTGTTTTCTTAATACCTAACTGTTTTTTGATAAACAACATAAACATAATAATATTTCTTCTGTTACCTACATTACAGCTACATGATTTACTTATTATAATTATGTTACACATTTTTTGCTAATATTGACTTATATAGGGTGTTTGCCCAAACTTCACCTACATATTTTATTGATGAAAATAATTGGGTTTGTCATATAATAATATTTTATTCAGCTTCATGAGAAAATTATTTCTCCAACATCAACTATTTGCACTCATAAAATTAAAATATACTTACTCTATTGGCGAAGTTACTGAGTGGGCAGTGTATATTGTTTTTTACGAAAAAATAATACGCCACTGATATTTCTAAAGTTTTAAGATATTTTTAAAATAAACGTACCTATTTTTGTGAATTGATAATTATTTTCATAAATACTGCCAGGACGAAAATACTGCTGAAGAGGACTATGAAATTAAAATTGTATATATATAGAACAGATACTCTTCCTATTCCTATTCATCTAACTTTATTCTAATTAGGCACCACAACTTTGATAGTGGCACCCTTACATAGCTCGGAGCATCTGGATTATTTCTTACATTACGAGAGTTGCAGTATCCTCTTTCTCCTGACACACTCTACATGGACGATGGTATAACGGATCAAGAGAGTCACATATTCTCTAAGTCTACAATGTCCATTTTTACTGCATTGGAAAGGTATTTTAAGCTAATATAAATCAAATCTCCTACAATTCCTATCAATCAAGTCATATGTATGCTCTCTGATACCAAACAATGTCCTTTTAGCAGCTATAATCCTACTGTCATTGTTAATTGTTGACTGGTTTAATAGGTCTGTCGAAAACATTTTAAGACATTTTTTAGCTATGTCTACAGTTCTTTTCCATCATTTTTGGCCGGATCGTTTCAAAGCATCCACACAGCTGAACATCAAGCGAATGTCAAAGTAAACAGCAATTCTTTAGTTCATAACTTTGTTCATCTACAACTTCATTCCATGGTATTTTAAATGTAACAACGTGGAAGCTTTCTTAGTTTAATATAATCAAATTTAAAAAATAAACTTTTAAATGATTTTTCTTATAGTGGATTTGAAGCTTCTATAGCCTGTTATTTGATCTATAGTAGTTTTTCAGGTTGTTGTACCGGTATATAGTAAGCTGTCAGTAGTAGAATTAGAGTGTACATCCTAGTCTTAGTTCGAATTCTTTCACCTACCCAAAGACTGCGGAGTCGCTGAAAATGCCAACAATGAAGGATTAATCGTTTGGAAGCCTGTGATGCGACCAGTTAAACACCGTTCTCCGAGGAGCAGTTCCGATCTTAGTGGCCGTCATACCAACATCAGAAACCAAAACCAATATAAACGGAGGCTCAGGGCTATTAATAGCGGGCCCGCCCTCACAACCTAACCAGAGAACAACAGGGACAAGTCAAAGAATCCCAGGTAAGATTAGGAATGTGCAATTTAATTCTATTACTGATAGAGACCAGTTGCCAGGTCATGGTATAACAACCTGAAAAGTCACTATAGACCAATTTTTTATTTTATTTTATGAAAATTTTCTTTTTATTCAAATCTATGAATTTTGTTTTTAGATAGCCCAGAAGTGACACATTTTGGTAACCTGCAACTATCAGTGGAATGGGGAAAACCTGGAAAAACTCATTAATGAATGGTCAAACACGGACTTCCACACTGATACTAGCCAACAGTCTTTCCTACCAAGTCTTATCTATTCAAAAACCATGACAACACATCAGCTAATCCGACAGATTTGTGTTTCATGTTGAATTGTTAAACAACCGTAAAGCTCTTACAAAAAAAATGTTACTCTTATTTTTTCATTGTATACTTTGTCAAAAATAATAAATAGCGCCTGTTACACCTTGTTGTATCTCTTAAAAGTACAAAATAATATCTGTCAGTATATACAGGGTGTTAATTAAGAATGTGCACAAACTTTAAGGGGTTAATCTATGATTGATTTCAAGAAAAAAAGTTAATATAAACATGGGTCCGCAACGGCTTTGTTTTTCAGATAGAGGGTGTTAAAGTATAAAAAAAAATCAAATTTTGGATGTATTTTCTGAGTAGTAAGAGCGACTTAATGCATGTATTAAATTATTTTTAATATAGCTATCAGTGCAGATATGGCTAACCCTCACAGTTTTTTAAGAAAAAAATGGCACTACAACTATTTTTTCAAAATTCGAAACCTCTGTCGATTGACCCAATTAAAATTACACGAAAAATGTCTCTCTGTAATTTTTGATACGATGAACCGTTTTCGAGAAAATTTCTTAATTTCATTCTTATGTACGCAATTTAAGTTAGAGTTAAAATTGGTCAGAACTCAACGCAAAATTATTGCGTAGGTCATGAAAATAAATTAAAAATAATTTAATACCCGCAAAATGTAGTCTCTAAATACCTATTAAGGTGTGTCAAGTTTCAACTCAAGTCGCTCTTACTACTCAGAAAATAGATCCAAAATTTGTATTTATTTTTTTTAACTTTAACACCGTTTATCTGGAAAACAAAGCCGTTGCGGACCCATGTTTATATGAATTTTTTCTCTTAAAATCAATCATAGATTAACCTCTTAAAGTTTGTGCACATACTTAATTAACACCCTGTATAGTTAAAAACTACATGTAAGTACGTACGAAATTTGTCGGATCTGTTAGAAGAATCTATAGGATAGGGGCGACTCCGGTAATATCAACCACTTAAGATATATGTATTATTGTTTTTGTTACTTGATTTCATTAATTAATTTTTATTATTGGTATCCAATTGTACCAGTGTTTAGAGAAAAAATAGTTCGTATGAAAATATTAATATATTCGATATTAACCGATTAGGCGTATATTTCAACCGTAGAATAGGGTAATGCGATTTAAATAAGGAATTATTCTGTTTCAAAAACTTAACACGAAAGGTACTTGGTAGGTAATAGTATTTCTAAATAAATATATTTTAATTATTTACATCAATGACAGGATATATATATATATATATATATATATATATATATATATATATATATATATATATATATATATATTATTCCTTCCTGGTGTCTATTACACATTACACATTATGCATGATACGATTTTCCACAACCACATGTCACACACCATTCGTTATCTTTGCCAAATTCTTCACAAAGCACACAGGGTACGTCTTGTAGTGCTTCCTTTTTCTTGGTAGGTACTTGAAGTGTTTCTTTTTACCTGCTTACCCTAATTTTTGGCGGTTTTCCTTTCTTTTTTTTTTTTGGTGGACTCCTTTTCTTCTAAGATGTTTATTCGGTGTAGTTGTAAAAACCTCAGAGTGTTTCCGTTTCTCCAGTTTACTAGATCTTAGAAGAAGAAGAGTTAGACATAATTCTTCAAATGACGTTTTTATCCTTCGTTATCAGTATCTTCCGAGTCTGTTGTGAGATCTATTGAATTCAAATCATGTTCTGAACTGTCGCAGTATTTATCTACAGTTTTCTTTCATTTAGTGTCTAAATGGATAGACGCAGAATTTAGGCTGATTACTTCTATTAGGTGAACTATTCCAGCGTGAATCAGTATCAGACGTAGTTATTTCTGGCCTGTTTAAGGTATTGCCCACATTATTTCTAATTCCAGATAGACCAGCAGTGGGTTCTTGATGTTGAGTGCTAGTTGAAGTCGACTGCAAATCAGTTTCTTTATAGGATGCTGTCTTTTCTTCCGGCATTACAAATCGATTAACAGAGTAAATACTTGTACATTCAAAACCCCTTACTGTTTTTTTCTAAAGTTGCAGTCTTGTCATAGGCTTTTTAATTCTCCAACGTCAGATTATTGAATTTTTTATAGTCTATTGACCTAAGTAGATTGTCACATTCTATGTTATAAGCAAATTTTAGTGGACCATAAAAACAAACGTCTAGGGGTTGTAACCTATAGGAGGTGTGAGGTGGTAACGTGACTAGAGAAATTCCATGATCTCTGCCAAAAGTAGCTAGAATGGTTATCTAATATTAGTGATGATCTATTTTCCATAGATGCTTTTATACATTTTGCAAAGTGTTGAAAATACTTATTGTATGTACTTTACACAAAGTGTTGGTTGGTTCATTCCTAGTTAATTCTGAATTCATCAACATTGAACATTTTTTTTTGATCAAAATTATGCTCTCTATATTCAGACTCGAAGTTTGTAAAATTTCTACTTCTTCGTCACTGAATGCCATTACCCGATTTAGGCTTCTGGTTTTCTCAAGACTAGTCCACAATGGCGTTTTATAAATCCATGGATACCAGTCCTTTCCACGAAGTCGTTTCTCCTTATTGAAATTGTGAGGAATTCCATTTGTTTCCACGAATTCAAATGTAATTCTTCTGACATGCTGGCGACTGAATCCAAAAAATAACTTAGACTGTTTTATAATAGTATCAACCAGTTATTTTTCTTGTTCTGCAATGTGGAGTAAATATTGTATTTCTCTTCAAGTTTCTTTGAGCCATCAGACTCAGATTTTTTGGTTCTATCATAAGATACCTGATATAATCGGAATGATGATGATCGGAAATACCCGAATTAACACCGCCATATTATTTCCTTTAAAAAGCTATATCCAAACAATGAATCAACAAACCAGCTATGATTTAAGTAATAAGTAACATCGTTGTACATAAAACGTGAATTACGTAGGTATACCTAAAATTATACAGTATCATGTATTTACGATTTTTTTCAAATATATTTTTTATAAAAACAACAACACAATCACGTTTGCTGTGTCTGTCGCCATTACTAAAGCCTTGTCCTTATGGACGTGAAAATTGCAAAAATTCTAGCGAATTTCGCAGATTTTGATTTAAATTATGAACGACGGGAATTTGAATTGGCGAATTTCGCAAAACATAAATATTATCGCTATTTTCATCATGATTTGTTGTTAATAAGTTTAATTTGAGCTTCTGACCATGACAGTCAATGAAGAATCTATGATGAAAATTATATAAGATTCATTAAAAGTTTGCGCGAATATTCGCAAATTTTGCTTCCATGAGGACAAGGCTTTAAGCTGTTATGGGCATTTGTTTGCATTCAGAAAGTTTCGACATTTATGTTTCAGAGTCGTAACGAAGTTTGGAGAAAATAATTTTATCTGTATTACTTGCACTATCGGCATTACCCGACTCTCCCCCACCTATTTTTTTCTCTTGACTTATTTAGCTATTGAAAAGATTTGCGGTATTATTCCAAATAAAATTGTCATAATTTTCGAAATAAGTGTAATGTTCAAGCAACAGAATTAGTCTAAGATCCTACTATAAAACGACCTTCACCGAACTGGTTAATGGATGAAAAGTATTTTATATCCAATTAAATAGGTCAACAAATATATTGCAAATGGTTTGTCTAAGAAATTTCAGTCCAGAATATGATTAATTAACAATTAAATTTTTTTTTAAACATTTCACTGGTTTGGTTAATAGACAAATTCCATACCAATCGAAAGTATGAAGCCCATAGAATATGCAAACGTTAGGTTGACTATTTTTTTCCCGTCACAACTCTTGGGTAGGCAGGTATAAACAGGTAAATCGACACTAGTAACTTGCGTCGGTGTGGTTAATAAATTAAAGTTAAATTAAAATAAAGATTATTTCATTACGAACACGGTGGTATAGGGTTGTCTGCGAAAAATCAGTCCTGAATTCCAGTTGTCAAGTTTTAAAAAGTGAAATATTCCCCAGCGAACCATTCCATAGAAAATTACACAGCATTGCAGCTGTGTGTAGTTCGTCCATACCGAAAACGAAGACGATCCGTTTATCCGTTTCTCCAAAAAATGGAATTAAGTCCGGGGGCGGAGGTATTATTATTAATCTGCCCCTAGGAACCCCTAACGCCCTTCAATGACAATAAAACAACATTTTCGACCCTACTAATGATATGTCGAGATCGAAAACCCGTAAATAATAAAATTTTCTAATAATCCATTTACCGCCCCAAATTACGTTTAATTTTTTTTAAGGAAACGATACATGTAATCAAAAAATTGTAATATATTTATTGACATTTAATTGGATATAAAATACTTTTCATCCATTAACCAGCTCGGTGAAGGCCGTTTTATAGTGGGATCCTATACCAAATGGAAGAATGTTTGACCTACTTTGCATCAAGATGTTAAAGGTGAGAAATATTTATAATTTAAGAAAGAACTGAAAAGGACATTTATACATTTTGTCAACCAACAATGCTATTATAGTCATTAATTTTTCCTTGTAGTTTTTCAGTTAAGTTAGATAAAAAATAAATCATTGCTAAGTGCCAGTACACCTAAATCCTTCACGCCTCGTTTAATGTAAACAAAAAGGCGACTCTTGTTATCGGTAAGTATTCGCAGTCTTCTGGATGCTTATGTTTACTTCATTACCGGTCAAACACAGGTAGGTACAGTCGAAACAAGTGTTCGATTACCTGTCCGAAGGCGGAGTTTATAACTCGACCACACCTTCGTCCACTATCGCTAACCTGTTCTGAAAAAAATAATCGTGTTAACAAGGTGGACTCGATTTCAAGATGGCCGGCTGACGCCAGAGTCGTCTGCGTCGTTTTCTTATTTTAATTGGTGTTACACTGATGGGAAGTCGTTTAGATAGGGACAGTACGTGCCTTGTATCATTTATTGGTGAATTAACTAAATGTGGCTTCTTGGTGTGTACTTTTTTTGGAATATTCCCTGTTTACATATCATAAAATTTAATTCGGGTTCGAGATACCTAGTCATTATTTTTATATCAACTTTAAATTACATGCATCGTCGTTTGATTAACGTTTATTTGATATTGAAGCTGCAGATCTTGGATCGAAGTTTATAATTATTCTGGTGATGGCAGTACTTATATTTCGTTCACGTTGAGATGCTAGAATTTCAAGATTGGGTAGGGGAGACTGGAGTAACCATTTTCCTATTTATAATGCATTTAAAGCTAATGTTTACGTTTAGGAACTCCATAAACCCAAAGTCACTTATAACAGTCAGTAAGACAATTTTGCGTCGACATAAAAATAATTAATTATCTTGAAAATTTCACACCAACGTTTTCTAACCAAGTAGAAGCTTGTATTTTGTTCCGATAAGAAGGATTCAATTGGCGAGGAATAACCAAAATCCTTCAATGTTCCCAAAGAAAATAATTACATTTGTTGAGGTCTGGCAATCATGGTGGCCAATTTTTAGGATAATTACTTCCTCGTCCTAATCATTTATTTGAAAACTTAAAACCGTAAATCTGCAATTAAATCAGATAGAGTATTTTACAGAAATTCCAATTCCAAGATAAACTCGCAAAAATCACATGTTGATTAAAATCTTGAGACAATAGCTCTTGCGCTTTTTTTAAATTTAACAAAAGTAAAAAAAGTGTTTTAAATTCAATTCTGCGCCGGATATTATTATTCTCCTTAAATTCCATAAATGGAAAAAAGTTTGGTAGGTATAATTTTAATGAAGAGTCGCCCTCAATGAACATTTTGTAGTGTTTCAATTTACTTGAACTCATGGTCAAAGAAGACCAAAATAAACCTAAATCATATACCAAATTTAGTTATTCAAGATTAAACTAATTCAGAGCTATTAATTTAATCGAAATATTTGGTTCCACTTTGGATGTCTGTAACTCCGCCTGTGTGTAATTTTGTATATCTATAAGTATGTTTGGTTGGTTGGTTCTTATGCGGAACACCCTGTATAAGTGAAAATTTGACATCTCTATTTTATAACATTACTACAGCAAGAACAAAATTTATGTAACTTTTTCTATTAGTATACAGGATATTTCTTTTGCGACATGTAGAAAATTCAGAGGCGTGTTGCTCACATCAAAATAAGAAGAAACGTTCCTATGAACATGTCTTCATAAAATCTTTATTTTCAAAATATAGTGCGATGAATATAAATATAAAAAATCATAAATTTATATTTAACGATTTCACAGTGATGCGCTTGTCAGTCGCCTATAATAATGAAGACAGTAAAACTACGCCACTGAATTCTTTTTAAAACTGAATAGTGTTCTAGATTCGTTCTCTATAAAAATTCATTCTTGTTGATCAAAAAAACAGATAGAGGGCGGTGCGCAATTTAATTTAATTTTAATAATAATCATACGTTTTAATGGTTTGGAAAAGTCTATACAAAACTTAAGGCGGTAAAAGTAGAGCTAAAAGAAGTTAAAACTTATGGCTCTCCAAAGGGGTGTTTGGAAATAACTTTCTTCCTGATTAAGATAATGGAATGATATTGTAGGTAATAATCAAACCATGAGGGTATTTAACTATCATATGTTTCATCAAAAACAGATATAAATAAGGGTAGTTTTCTAACCAGCCTTAGCAGACACTTTTTATTTCTTTGAATTATCATGCAAATAATATTGTTTTTCAATGAATTAGATTTTCTTTAAGAAAAAATTTCTCTACTTATTTTTTCTATTTCTACGTAGTTGAGTCAGAAATAATTGAAGGTGTAACAGTAGTAAGTTTTCAAAACTTGTGAACTTAATTACGAAAACCTTAGTACAACTTTTGTCGGTGGCGGCTCCTAAGGGAGATGCGCTCACTTAAAGGGATAACCTCAGAAACAGTTTTTAATGCGTAATATCAAAACGGTTCATCATTAAGTCACGAAATTTTGGTGAGATATTAACCTTGACGTGCTTAATAAGTCTCATAAAATACATTTCAAAATTTTCTACAGGGGTGTGAGAAAATACAAAGCTCTGGTACAAATTTAATCATATCTTTTTTGTAGTTAATTTTTTCTAGTTTCTGACTCCAAAATATTAAAATATTAAGTATTTAACATAAAAAATGTACTCTTGTTAAATTTCAATAAGATGTACAGTTTTTCAGTAAAATCGATTTCAATCATTCCTAACGTGATCCACATTAACATCCAATACATATCCAAAAAAATTAATTGCAGTGTACCATGGATAAAACAACTAGTCTGACAGTTAACAGAAATATCAAGAATTTTTAGTTTGAAAATTGTGTTATTTGAGTACGCAGTGCTGTTTTATAGTGAACAAAAATAGATAAAAATTATTTAAAAATGCAACAGTATACATATTCTGAGTTATGTAGATATGTTTTTGACGTTAAGTGTCATGGGTGTCCTATAAAATATTTCTTTGCACCGAAAGGCGTTGTTTTTCTGTTATTATATTACGGTATTTTTATTTGTACTATTGTTTTTAATTGTTACTGTTAAGAGTGTTAAAAATACTTGACATTTTTGTTAACTGTCAGATTAGTTGTTTTCTGGCACACTGCAATTAATTTATTTGGCTATGGATGTTGAATGTGGGGCACGTTAAGAATGATTGAAATCGATTTTACTGAAAAACGGTACATCCTATTGAAATTTAATAAGAGTACCTTTTTAATGTTAAATACTTCAAATTTCAATATTTTCGAGCCAGAAACTAGAAAAAATTAACTACTAAAAAGATATGATTAAATTTGTCCCTGAGTCTTTTATTTTCTCAGGCTCCTGTAGAAAATTTTGAAATGTTATAAAACACGTCAAGGTTAATATCTCACCAAAATTTCATGACTTAATGTTGAACCGTTTTGATGTGATGCATTAAAAACTGTTTCTGAGGTTACCCGTTTAAGTGAGCGCATTTCCTTAAGAACCACCACTGACAAAAGTTGTACTAAGGTTTTCGTAATTTTTCGATTTGTTTTACAAGCTCACAAGTTTTGAATACTTACTACTGGTACACCTTGTATATTGTAAAAGTCTAATTCATTAAAAACTAATATTATTTGCTTGATAATTCAAAGGAATAAAAAAATTTCTAAAAATTTCTGTAAAGGGTAGGTAGAAAGCTACTCTTACTTATAACCTATTTTGATTAAACTTATGATAGTTTAAGACCCTTATCTTATGATTACCTACAATTTTCATTCCATTACCTTAATCAGAGAGAAAGTTATTCTTCATTTTATATTTGTTATTGTGAATAGTAGACTAATTGTGTTTTTTCAAAAGACCAAGGAAGTGTGAAAATAATTTTGTAGAATGTTAAATTCTGTAACAGAAACCTCTTGTATTATTCACCACTTAAATGGTTTACTTTTAAACACATTTTTAGGTTACTGAGTACAGAAACACTGCTGAAACTAAAAGTAATAGAAATAAGCTACTTAGCATAAATATATATTAGGTAATTTTACAAATACTCCTTAAGTTTACTCAGGCATCTATCTGATTTCATAGGCAGCAGCAAAAAAACGCTGTTCAAGATCGATGACATCGACAATGGTTTTTGGTAGATATTTGCTAATTCTTGTATTGAATATGATGTTTTTAAATAAATTAACATAATTGAATAGTACACAGTTGAACAAGGTCGGCTTGAATTTCGTGTAATAATTCTTGATATACCACTTTAGACCACAGACAGTTAACAAAAATTGTTTATTATTACTTTTTCTATAAGTTATTTAAGGGAATACTGTTGTATTAGAAACACCTTGTATAATACCTAAAACTTAGTTTGAAAGTAACTGAAATATATGTTGCACCCAATTAGATACATTGGTGGTTTTAACATTCTTTGTAAAGCATTTCCTTAACAAATGATATTGGTATCAGATCTTCAAAATTATAAAATTACGTTATAATGATCAAGACCACTTATTTGTTGATATTAACTGTAACTCCACCACGGTGAATCCTATTTCATCTAGGACAGCGTTTCCCAGTCGCTACCTTGCGACCCCTAAGGATTTTGCAATAACTTTTTGTGGGGGTTACAGTTCTCTGTTTTTCGGAACAAAAAGCACAGAACATATTTTTTAATTAATTTATTTAAATTAATACTTTTTCTACATTTGGCAACACTAGTACCATTTGCTTCTACCTATCTTGTGAAAGTGGTTCCTCATTTCTTTTGCAAATGGAAACAAAGGTCACAAATAGATTGGATTAAAGATGACATGAGATTGCAGATGCAATCTCGAACATCACATTAATATTTGTTTTATTTTATATTTAGTTGTAGCAATATTTTTGTTCAATATTCTAAAATAAGGTATTTTATATGCTTTGTTTATTTTATTATATAAAAATAAATCAAAAGAGAGTCGCGACAAAAGTTGAGAACACTGGTCTAGGATCTATTCTACATTATCCATTAAGGCTCGTTATTCTAAACAAATTTGTAGCTTGGGCATGTTTTATTAACAAAAGCCCAAACATTATACTTCAGTCTTCCCTAGCATTCATTTTTATCAGTTAATACCAACAATCACTTGGAAGTCAAGCTTGGAGCCAATGAATAAAGTTCAATTTTCAATCATTTTTAAGGTTTAAACTACAGTTAAATAGAAATAGATTCTTGAAATGAATTTGTATCTCATGGCAACTAAAATACCACCAAACCATTTTTTTCTTTTACAATATATTGAAGACATATTAAACAACTAGGAAGCTACTGACTTCCCTTTACCTTTTTTCAAAATAGATGTAGAAAAGATCTAGATGATTATGCGTTTTAACTGTAATCACTCTTCTAAGTAATTAAAATCGGCTACCATAGTTTGTTAAATATCTGTATAATGGTGTACAATTGTACCTGAGTACAGTTGCTCGTGTTCTCCTCAGTGATAGTGTATAAGTACATACCAAATCAGTATAGTATGATGAATAAATGTGTACCAAAAAATAAAAACAAGGGTAACAAGATGGAGATATTCAGTTTGCAAAATTAGAATTATTATATAAAATTAATAAACACAAATATTTCAAATGGCGATTTATCAGGACGAGGGAAATGAAAGGGATCATAAAATAATATTAAAATAGTTAAAAATATGAACAAAAAATGGTCAAAAATCAGGATTATAATATTATTAAAAATGTTATGAAAAAAATATTATTTATGATTTGAAGTAATAATTATGATATTAAAAACTCTATTAGCTAATGGTAATAATGGTAGACGTTTCGTTCTCATTCGGAAAAAGGCATTGTAAGTCGACCAAAAAGTCTTTAAATCGAAATTATATAGTGTCAAGAAGATTGTTAATAATTGGGTATAAAGGGAAGCCACGTAAATTTGCTTCCTCATAGAAATTGTGGAAATACACAAAAAAAAATTAAAAACCATTGAAAGGCAATCAAAATATACATTGTAGAAAATACCAACCAGAGTAAATAAAGTGTGAATTCTGGGGCAAAAATGAATCAAAAGGTTCCAACTCACGCCCAAATTTTTTCTCAACAAATCATAAGAAAAATCAGGTAAGTATGAGACTGAGCTAACCAACAAAATAAACCCAAAAACACAAACAATCACTGACATTCTTAAATAAATAATATCGTTACAATAAATATGTATAATATATGTAACATTCCAATTCACGGGAACTGACGCCCAAATTTTTTGTCAATAAATCATAAGAAATATTAGGTAAGGACAATACTGAGCTAACCAACAAGACATATAATTGATAAGAGGAGGACAAAAGAGGAAGCTATAGAAATAGATACGATATTAACGTTGGCAGTTCTTGAGAAGTCATAAGGATAGCAACTAAAGAAATGTAAAATGCTTATTTGGCTTCCAAGGAATCAAAAACTGTAGCTGGGCTTTCAACCAGGAATGCTATGCGATAATTAGAAAGGCAAAATGATCAGAAAATATTCAAAGTTTCATATCGAAATGGAGTAGAAGTTGTGTTGTGGTAGTGGTTTTGAGTCCTGGCCGAGCTCTTATTTGATCCGTAATAGTTTTCTGGAGTGTTATGCCGTGATCTAGGTAACTGTGTGGTATCCCGAGACGTCCCATAATCGCCTCTGCCGCTGTTTGCATCCCTTGCTTACAAACGTTTCGCCGGTCTCCACTGGAGACATTTTTAGTGGCAACTCCATGAAGGCTTTTGTGGAGGTGGTTACAGGACGTCTCGGAAGACCACGGTTATTCGAGGAACGGTTCTGACTTTAGCAGCAATAATACTAACAACAGAAACCGGAATCTGTATATGGACGGGACCAGGAAGACCGATGGTGGGTTCTCCCTTTCTGCTGTAGAATCTAGCCCGAGAATAACAATGGCAGGTCAAAGAGTTCCAGCTAAGGCTAGTGATGTGCACTATACTTCTGTTACTGTCAGTGACAAGTTACCTAAATCATGGTGTAACAACCTAGAAAACCACTATTCATCAAATTGTGATGTAATAGGTACTTTATTTGTGAAAGAAATGAATGCTTTTAAAAGAAAATCCAGGAAAGCAAAATGATGAGGATGTAAAAACTGAAAGTGAAACAGTCCGAAAACCTAGAAAGACACACAGCAAGAGTGCAACCAACACAAGGTAATATTAGAATAGTACGAAAAAGATACGGGGCAAAATACAAGTTCGCAGACAACTATAATAAACTCTGCGAGTTTTTCTATAATACGAATGAAGTATGTGGATACATATCCGCGAATTTATACAGTTTTGCTCTTGTCTATGCAATAATGATTGAATATGGAATGTTGCTTATTTTTGTTCACATATTTAAAGTGAATTCATGTTGACGGTAAGACTCATCCTCTGCTTTTGGAGAATACTGAAAAATTAACTAGTTTTACGTAATACTGTTTTTTACAAGGCATTAAATCTAATTATTAATGTTAAAATAGAATACAGATAATTATGTGTTCTATCTAACAAAATCAACAAACCATTAAATTACAAAATTATTCCTTTAGTGCGTATATATAGAATAATTATAATTTTTCCATCTTCTCGTAAAATGTCTATCTTTCACATGATTTGTAATGGCCTTGTTCATTTAATATGAAATTATAGTTAATTATATAATTAATAATTATAATTTATTATAAGCAAGCCACTGTTCGGAAACATTCCTTCACAACTTAGCTTCATACACAGAGATATTCTATATACTCTACGCGCAGTTGTGACTTTATTCGTTGCTACAATTAAATTAATATTTTAAAAACCGCCTGCTTAACAAATAGCTATGTTACTAAGAAAATGACATAAGCAATGCATTGGATGCATTGAGTTACTAATCAAAGACGCTTGAAATTGTAATTCTACCAATTGGATATATAAACAGTTAGAATCAAACAAAAAAGCAAATAGAACCCAAAATAACACATCAAGAAACTATATCTTTTTAACTGTTTATTTTAAAGGGCATGTCTTTTTTTTCTACTCTAATATTAATTTTTCTGTATACAGCACATATGCTTGCTACAGACTATGCGTGAATTCACGATGCGTAATTTGTATGGAATTCGTGCACAGTGCACTCTACACATAGAGTTACCACGCATCGCGCATTACGAATCGCGAATTCTGTAGCAAGCCTTAACTTAACTTAACGTTGTTACACCCTGTACATTTTAATTTCTAAAATTACAATTATAATCATATTAACAGCGTGATAAATGTGAATTTCACAAAATTTGATGTGAACAGAAACTCAAACATTATTAAGTTTCTGTTCACATCATTGTCTTTAAATAAAATATACAGTATGATTCAGAACTTATCTAAAAAACATTTGGGAATAGACGCGTAATAAAAAATTAAATCAATATCGTAAAATAATTTTCTATAAAATCCTTATAGATTTCGGGTAAAAAAATTAGTAGTATTTTCAACCTTTACCTCGCTAGGTTAATGCAGTCTCTAACCAGGCGATTCTGAATATTGAAATCCGATTACTTTTTTAAGTGTCAAAATTGGCTTACGTATAGCAATCCGGTTAATGGATATCGTTTTAATTTATGGCGATGTGAAAATGCTTTAGTAGAACGATTTCCCTATAAACATGTGTCAAATGCAACTACTTTTACCGCAGTGTGCAGTGAATGTAAGTCTAGTGCAACGCGAAGGAAATTTGAAACCGAATCGTGGAAGAGATGGAGGTCCAGGGCGTCCACAGCGTATTGCAGCAATGTGGCATATCATAGTTGAGACTCAATTATATCCGTCCAAGCATGTCTAAGAATTAAAGCCAAGGGATTGGACGAGGAGGACCGGTACCATGGCCGCCACGATCGCTTGAATTTAAGTCATTTGGACTTTTTTGTGTGGAGATATTTAAAAAATGAAGTGTAAACATGTGTAAAATGCAGCTACTTTTACCGCAGTGTGCAGTGAATGCAAGTGTAGTGCAACGCGATGGAAATTTGGAACCGAATCGTAGAAGAGATGGAGGTCCAGGGCGTCCACGGCGTATTGCAGCAGTATGGCATATCATACTCAAGGCTCAATTATATCCGTGCCAGCGTGTCCAAGTGTTAATATCAAGGGATTGGACGAGGAGGACCGGTACCATGGCTGCAACTATATCCTGTTTTTAAATCCTTTTGGACATCTTTTTGTGGGTATATTAAAAAAATTAATTGTATCGCACCGAAGTGGATACCTACTATTGATGATTTACGCAAAGAGTCCCCTGTACATTCGAATTTATTTTTTTTAGATAAGTTTTGAATCACCCCCAGTTTATACTATGTACCATTGGATAATATAAGCCGAATATTTAATTACATTAGTTCTAATGAGGATATTATTACTTTTAAAATAGATATATTTATCTAATTTTCAACAACATTGTTCATTTAGGTATGCAGAATAATTAGGAATTTATTCCATTTTAAAAACGCTTCTATGGCTTTTATTTTGCATTTAAACATCTGTTTTTATCAGTAATGGCGCCGTATTTTAAAATTTACCTCGAAAACTAAAAAATAAAATCGTATATGCCGCTATAAATTCATTAGAATTGATTGCCTATAAAAATTCACACGTATATTTTATTGGCAGTTGTCATTACTATATCGCTATAGCAGTATGTAAAACATTTATTAAAAGCGACGTCATCGCACAGAGCCCATAAAAACTATTTTATTTTAAAATAAAACGTGTTTGCTCGAATCGGGTTGTCATATGCATGCACCATAATTTAATGCAAATAAATTTTGATCGTACATTGAGCTTAAATTGCATTCGATTTTATGAAACGACAGTTTATTAACTGTTATTGGTTGGTTAGCACCTATATTTGTTCGATAAATTTACAATGCGCGTATAGAGTATGTAAATAGTTGGCATCCTAGATGTTGCACAATTAATTAGAAAATACTGGTATCTTGGTAAGCGATTTTTTATAATATACAGGTTAATATGCAGCAATTTTCATTTTAATTTACTAAACAGAACCTTTTTATTTAATCAGTCTTCGTACAAAACTATACAAATATTTCTGGCTTGATTTACTAAAAGTATAAAATAAATTCTGTAGATTTTTTGAGCAGCTAAGCTAAGTTTTTTTCAAATATACAGGTTAACTATGACTCAGTACAAATATTTTAAGAGGAGATAGAGAATATTAAGAATTAAAGGAATCACCTTTCAAAAAATTTCAAACTTATTTATAAAACGATATTATATTAAATCCTTAATTAACGCCGCCTATGCTATCCGTCCGCCGCACGTTTAACGTTTACATAGTCAGAGGAGGCAACCAGCAAGACAACGGTAAAATTCGCTATCATGTCATTATTCAATTACTGTGTTTACGTTGTAGTTTTGTGTTCTTCTTCAGTTTTTAGTGTCTTACTTTAAACGTTTTATAGTTATTAAAAAAAAAGAATTTGTGTTGGGTTCAGATATTTTCCCACAATATAATTCACCAGATTGTTTTTCTAGGTTATGAGATAAGACTGCCGCAAGTGCATTAAAAGTTTTCTGTCATTTATTAGTACTTAACTATTTCTTTCGTTCGACTTTATAATAATAAATAGGCATTTTATCTAACTGTACCTACGGGAAGTGTGTTTTATCGGTAGTGAGTGGTTGTACTGAGTGAAAATGTAGTTTTGCCAATTTGTAAAGAAATAATGAAAAACAAGTGCAAAATACTGGATTATCTGTTACCTATCTGACATTATTATTAATATTATTAAATTTTGCAAAAAACGTTCGTATGGTAGTTCACATTGTTGACAGATATCCATTCGACTTAGATCCATAGATAAGTTTTATCTAGATAAGTTTTGTCTATGGATCTAAGTCGATGCTTATCATAGGCACCGACTTTCCGCAGGAAAAGAGGGTTTTGCCTCATTTTTTAAATATCGAGCTATAATTCTGGAATAATTTTTTTATTGTTTTTCGGCCTCCCTGAGCACGTATTTAAATTTTTTGTACTTAGTTATAGTTAACCCTGTATAATTTAATTCTCTATTAATTTTATTAAGATTTACCTCTTTGGTCTTTGGTAATGTTTTTTATAGTTATTACCTTTTTATTTTTTTGTCTTTTATAATTCTTTTCCTTAATGGGAAAATTGCATGATTTTTCCAAATATGTATAGAAGAAAGAATGTAATACTTTAATCAAAATGACGTTTGTCCTAGACAATATCATTTTAATTTGACCACGCCCCCAGAAAACGGTAGCCGTCTCAGCGAAGACCTGTGACGTCAGACAAAGTTTGCATGTATGTAGCATTGTGCTTTATATCTGTATGATTTCCATTTTTGGACAATGCTGTGCATACGTTTAGAAATTATAGAATTATGTATTCATTATGTCATGTACGAATACAGCATATAGCGCCTAATAAAAAAATATTCCACCGTATCAAAAAATTAAAAGAAAAATGTGGCGTAGAGCGATGAAGCGCGACGAAAGGAAAACGTTAAGCTCTCCAGCATTGCAACATTGATTGTTAAAACAATTTTAATGTAAGTTAAATTGGAAATACGTAAGCAAGTAGGTTTATGTTCATCGAAATAATTAAAATGTGAAGTTGTAAAGGATTAATTAAACTTTTCTATTAAACTAGCAGAATGTATACAGGGCGATTAGAAAATCAGTGATAAAGCAAACTTTTTTTCATTTATTGAATTCGGCGCTTCATTTCGATTTCAAATAACATGCTCCTATCATTTACGAGATGTAAAATGTTATTTTAGGCATGTATAAAATTTTGCTGTTTAGCTTCAATACGTTAAATTACCTGTTTTAGTCTGAAAACATAATAAACAAAAGTGATGAATAAAGTTTTTTTTTCTAATGTTTAAGGAGATATGAGGTCAGTATTAAATAGCAATAACAAATTAATAAATTAATTTAAAAAAAAATGTAAAATTATCATTATTCATTACTTGTATTTATTATTTTTCAAATTAAAGTAAAGAGTGTGTATGTAAACCAAGTCAGATGACATATTTTTTTAAATATCTCACGCAAAACGCTCTATTTGCACGTAACCAACAGCATTGTCGCCGTAATTTTCACGAGCGGATCTATATTGTAAACAAAGAAAGGTTTTGTTTAGTAATACCGTAAGTTTGCCACATCGCCACTAATAATTGTGGTAATGGACACCAACGACGTTAACAAGTATAAAATTAACTGAATGCACTCGTGGCAAAATAATAATAATCGTCCCAATATGCTTACATTACCGTGGAATTTGCACAGCATTACCTAGTATCTGCACAGTAGTTACACTATCAACCCAAACATGCCACAAAAACGCAAACACACAAGAATCAAGCGCCTATTTATATCAGTACTGAACGTTGTGTGACGTCACACCAATGATATCGCGTTTTCGGTCACGTGATTTTTGTTTACATTCCATAGCAATTTATTAATGTTAACATTTTAAATGTTATGTGATTATTGCCATCAGACACATGTTCTGACCTTTCAATACGTTTACCCTGTAATACATTCCAAACCAATATAAAGTTCATGCAACTTTCCATTAGATATTGCCTGATGGACAGTATTCTGATTAGATAAATACAATAACATTAAACATCTCAGAATAAGAAAATATTTTAAAGATACGACTACGTCGGTTGAAAAAATAATTTTACTATTCATTTCTTGGTGGTTAAAAATACAAAACAAACACATGAAAAAGTGTTATAGCTTTAAAAAACTATAAGATCATTATGTTATACGAGTAGAATCTAGGGTGCCTAATAAAAGTGTACATTTCAGTAACTGCTATAAATCGAGCATATAATATATACAATTAATAATACAGTGTGGTCATTTTTACGATGGTCAGAAATGATACAGAACGAAAATATACTTTTTCAGTTTTGTGCAGTCATTTCAGGAAGTACGCAAAATATAAAGGCATAAAAATGCCTTAATTTAAGCCACGCTATATGTGCATCTTACCGCTTTTAAGAACCCTATACTGGGCGTCGTAAAAGCGACCACCCTGTATATATCGTCTTACTGCAGACTAATAATAATGAGTATATAAACTTTGACTTTACTGCATAATAACTGGTCAGTGGTACCATTTGCTAAAGTTAAAATGTACTAATATTTTATCAAACTATATTTGTTATCAAAAATTATGCTGTGAATTTAATACTTATTTATTATTTATTATTTAGTACTTAATACTTATTTATTTATTACTTAGAAATTTACAATTTCCGATACGAGTATCATACAATTTTAATAATATGAAATAAATATAATTGTTTGTTATTATGATAAAAATACAATTGATCGGCGAAAAAATTATGTGTTTAACTAGGCAGTAAAGCAGATTTAATGCCTTGGCTGCTTTAATAGATTCTGCTGCGCATCGTCTATTAAATACCAGCTGCAACATGGAATCTTATATTACCTAATTAAACAAATAACTGCTATTGGAAGCGACTGGGCGAAATCCTCCAAAAAGTTTTCGGTGAGACCGCGACGCGAGCCAGTCCAGTCCTCGGCCTACTATTGCAAGCGTGAACATTTAAAATTATTATAGTTTAGAAATGAAAGAGAGTAATAAAAGCTTATTATGTATGCAAACCGTAAATAAATGTAGTACTGGTGCTTATATTCAATATTTTTGTATTATGTATTATCGGTATAGATGAGGTGTACTTTTAAAAAAATTTTGTGTGATCGAACCGTACTAAACTGTAGCAGGTAGCTAAAATTTAATCCCCGACAATCCGACTTTGTCTATGCCGCTTCAATTTCTCGGTCCATTTCTCTTATAAGTAATCAATATAAAAACAGCAACTTTAAGCATTATAATCGGGTTAAGAGGGTTTTTAGTAATTCAAATAAAATTATTCAATATTATTATCAAAATATTTATTTAAATTTAAGGAATAGACTTTTATTCCACACAAAAATGTATGTATTTTGAAAATTCAAATTATGGTGAGTAAATGTAATATTGTATAAATGTACAATAAACAAAATAAAAAAGTAGATATATTAAAATTCATCCTCTGAATATTCTGATGAATTATCTTCGTAACCTAGATTGATAACGATAGGTTCCACAGTAACGTCAATTAAATTATCGAGTTCCCACATTTTCTCCTCTTCTGTTTGTACATGGCGTATACATCTTTGCCACTTATCTGCAGTTACTCGCTCCAAGGAATTTCTTAACAAAATTTTCACGTCACTTAATTTAAACGTCGTATTATTTCGCGCTACATCTCCTTTTACCTGCGCCCAAACTAATTCGATTGGGTTAAGTTCACAATGATAAGGTGGTAACCGTAGTACCGTTATTTGGAGATTGTTTTGCCATTTCATCGATAACATATTTTTTCTGATTTTTATTAAGATTGACAAGTGTCAAAAGTTCCTTTTTCACCATATTTGTTTCAAAAGAAATGTTTTTTCCGGATAATCATGGGATTATATCGGCTTTCCTCCAAGCAGTCGTAGGCATCGGCTCGGTCTGCCGTAAATGGTAACTGGCATTGTCCATGACAATTACAGACCCCGGAGGAATAAGATCCAACATCTGTGTAAAATACTCTTCGAAAACATCTGCGTTCATGTCTTCGTCATAGTCACCTGTATTTTTAGATTCAAATAAAAGTAAACCGCCATCTACAAAACCACTGGCACTACCTATATGTGTCACTATTAATCTTCACCCTTTACCTGAAGGTACCTTGAACCGTGTTGAAAGTCCATTCAAAAATGCTTGTCGAAAACTTTTTACATTTTTATCTTGCCATACTTTTGTTACAGTATGTTCCTCGTTGATCCAAGTTTCGTCTAGATAATAAATATTCCTCCCTTCGTCACGGAATTTTCTAATTGATCTTATGTAGGATCTTCGCCAACAAATAATTTCATCTTTATCGATAAGAACTGACTTCCTGTTCTGCTGTTACCAGCAAAAATTCAGCTCTCGTAAGACGGCCCATAATTTGCTTCTACTAATTTTTGGCAAATCGTTGTCCTCTGAAAGTTCACTTAAAATTTTGTTTAGCGTTGGTATTTCTTTTTTAAAATAAAATAAGTGTACTTTTCTGCGAATGACAGTTTTGAAGAAATCATCTATAACGACTTTTGACCTCCCTGTAGATGATTTTGGGGGATTTACAGTATCTTGTTCATTTTTTGTTTTCTTTAAGAGTCTATAGATAGTCGATTTTCCAATCCCTGTCATTTTGGAACACTTTTTCACGATGTCGTCAACACTGTTGGTAGGATTTTGGTGTTTCAATGCATTAAATACATTTAATATAATAATCTTCTCATTCTGAGACAGCGCACATCTTTTCACGCATTTAGCAGGTACGTAATCTGATAAGCTCGACATTTTACCCAAACAATATTATATCACCTGGCACAATAGTCACTAAACGCAAGTCGAATTTTACTCACCGGTACTAGCACGCCCTCGTATATTCAGCTCTAAGACTGGATTGATCTGTCACAATACACTGGCACCTGCCCTATGATGTATCCACTAAAATATACTAATGCACACCCATTATCTGTTAGCATTAGTGTTACCCGATAATTACCTGAAACGAAATATTATCACGCCCATGGCCGGTTCTTATTTCGGTGTTTTATTACTCTCTTTCATTTCCAAACAGACTATAGAAGATATTTCACTAAAGGAGACTAGCATGGTCCGCGATGCGCCTAGTCCGCGACCGCCTAGTGCGGCGTATCTATTATTTAGTGGACATTCATACCTAACGTAAATTAAATAATATTTAGACTGTGAGTCAAAACATATTTTATTTATTTTCATCATCCCATGTTTATATACTCACGGTACTGCAGAAACACCTGATATATGAATTGCCTCGCAGACTTGTGGCTGTCTTCGTAGAATCTATCACGTAAATTGCTACTCCGCAGAACTAATACATACAATTAATTCGTTTTAGAATTGCGAGAACGGTAAGGATAATATTATGCAGGTGCAACGATCAGATAAATGTTCTGCAAGATACGGAGAACACAGAACTTATCGATATTTATCAGATACTTACATTCTTCGAGGAACGTTACCGAAAAGCTTGTCAAATAAAGTTAATAAAAGGCCATTGCAGTTCTCTGAAACATACTGAAAATAAATTTACATAGATTAACATAGCAACACTGCCGTTATGTCGTTCGGTCCAGGTTACTGGCGAAAGGGAACAACGTTGTACACACCATATTTAATAATTGACGACCTAAGAAGGTGTTGGGGTACAGCAGTTACGACCCTCACAGCTGGCCTGTATTGCTACATAAACATATAATATATGCATGTTAAATATATCAGCCATAAAGAGAATACCCCTAAGCAAATCCTGAGCAGAAGGGTCGAAACGCCATTAGAAAATCTAATTCCATCAAACATTTTGCTTCAAAATTCAAAGAAAATATATTACACTGAAAGGAATATCTTTTAGCCAATAGTAGAAATTGACTATTGCTAGTAAAATATATGCATTGAGAATAGGTTCCAGAAAGATTACATTGTTGTTACAACAAACACGATTTTACTGTTGAAATTAAATTTTTTTTTAACTTTTGGTTTATTGCTAAAATAACTATACCATAATTTAAACTGGGGTTGCTAGGAAGCTTTGACTCTAGTATAGTTCTATAATAATACTATCAGCAAATAATAATTTTCAGCTTGCTTTTCCCGCCCCTGCCAATTTTGCCCTTTCATTCTGTTGCTTCTCATTTTCGATAGTTTGTTCTATCTCAATATCAGGTGTCGAACTGGTGACGTCTGACTTGCCTTTTTACCTTTGTTTTCGCCTGGAGCATTAGCGATTTTGATAGAGAAGAAAATAAATGTCCTCTACACTGACAGAAACTCTTGAATTACACTTAATTGTCTCACAGTGTGGGAGATAACTTTCAGTATGAGTTAAGGGGACAATAGAGTTTGTAATAATTATAGAGGCATTACGCAACCGTATAGGGTTGAAACTATTTGAGAGAATATTAGACAAAATATGGGAAAGTTTAAAGAAGAAAGATGTCAAACCGACGTTGATAAGATTGATTCGCAGTTTGTATAGTAATAGTAAGAATTACGTAATTAGGAATAATATGAGGTCGACTATGCTCAGAACGACGGAAGGTTTAAGATAAGGGGGAGTTATGAGTCCTACACTGTTCACTGTGTTTATGGATGACATAAATTAGAGAAAATAGAGATAACCGAATGTGGTGGTCATGGCGGGTAGTGAACGAGATGATTTGAACCGAGAAAATGAAAAATGCGGGAATGCAATTAAATAAGAGTAAAACAAAAGTGACGGGTATTGGAGATGAAATCCTAGGTAGAAATACCTAGGTGCAATAGTTGATAAACGAGGAATACAAGATTTGTAAATTAAAGAAAGAATAGAGAAAACTTTAAAGATGTATCATGCCACAATCAATAATTTTATAAGTAAAAAGAAGTAACAAAAGCAACAAAGATTAAGGTATTTAAAGCAATATACACAGCGATACTGACACATGAGTGTGAATCATGTGTATTGACCAGCAATCAAACAAGTAAGATACAAGCAGTGGAAATGAAGTATTTAAGAAGGACCAAGGGGATAACTAGACTGGATATTTAGAAATGAGGTAGTAAGAGAAGAATTCCAAATTTAATCGATACTATAGTTTAGTTTAAGAAGACCAAGAAACACGTAGAATAGCATAATTGGGAAAATTCTAAAGAACAAAACATGGACGAAGGAAACGGATCTTACGAAAAATAAAAGTGAAAGACTGGAGTGCATTCACACATGACAAAAAAACCTCACACCTAACGGAAAAACGATTTTTTTGGGACATAATAGAACCACCTCTTTATACATTGTGATAGGATCTCCTATCCGAAAATGTCTTACCAAGAGAGCCTTTCTTTATATTTAAAAATTGTCACTTTAGGACCGAAATATTTTCATTCAAAGAACATATGAAATTAATTTTGTAGATCTTTCAATAACACCTTATACTTATATTTTCAGCCTCTTGGAATTGTAATTCTTGAGTATAAATTTTAAATAATTAAGGTCCAATACCTTTTACTAAACTTTTTAGTTCCTGTTCAAAAGGGCATAACTACTATTCTATTCAAGATTAATCAAGTCTTAATTATTAATCATAATAATAATTCAGTCACACAAAATATCTTCTGTACAAAAAAGTTTTGCTATGAAATTAGAACCACATTGGCATTCTAACAGAGTTTACAACTGCAATTAAAAAAAATTAAGTCCCTTTTATTTTCAGTTGAAAAGTCACAGCTTTTATTACTCTGTCATCTACTTAGTAGCTAACCGAAACGAAGGTAAGCGCCGACTGTTAAATAAACATTAACTTTTATTGACTAGACCTTTTTTATAAGCAGTCCATTGTCAGCGATGCCCATCGGAGTCATTTAGTTGTTAAAGGTGTTATAATTGGTCTAAACACGGTCCCTGGCGTCAGCGTGACCAGACGGCCGGCCAAACAGTTGATCAGATCTTTTACATCAGTTAGGTCCTGCTTGTCCGTACGTCCTCGGCAAGGACTAGTAGGTACTCGAACCGGGTGTCCAGATAATACAGAAATTCGCCTACGCAATGGACCCCTACGCGTAGGAAGCACATATGAGTATCAAAACGGACAATCTCCATTTATTTCAATTTACCCAAATGCTCTTCTTGAATATTATTTGTGTTAAGAGGTCAGTGGCATGCGCAACAGATTTGTTCTTCAATAATGTTCAAATTAAAATGGTCAAAGCTAATTTAGAACCTATTCAAGTTGCAAATTATTTTTTTAAATATTTTTTTATTAGATATTATTAATATAGTTTGAAACTAACTACTCTGCGAACTAATGCCCCGACCAGCGTTGAATTAGGTACACCCACAATATTTACCCATATATTCTTTATTATAACATGTACAACAGCTAGTACATGTTTTTACTGTATTATAAAGATTAATTTTCCTACAATTTCTGATAATAACTTTCTATGTGTGTCCTTTGACACGAAATTTCTATATAGTTATATTAAGAAACAATGAGGAAGTTGCATAATTTTATATTGGTTTGAAATGTATTACAGGGTAATCCTTCACATATTGAAAGGTCAGAACATGTGTCTGGTGGCAATAATTAAAATATTAACATTAATAAATTGCCATGGAACGTAAATAAAACCACGTGGCCGAAAACGTGATACCATTGGTGTGATGTTACACGCCGTTCAGCGTAGTTTGTTTCCGTGGATACAGGTGCAAGCTATGGTGTTGGTGATGTAAATAGGCGTTTGTTTCTTGTATTTTTGCGTTTTTGTGGGTCAGATACATAGTATAAATAATGTGTATGTAATGCGATAATTATTGGTGGGAATGTGATGAACTTCCGATATTGTTAAATGTAATTTATTCCTTTGTTTACAATACACATAGACCCGCTTGCGACAATTCATGAAATTAAGCTTATCTGATTTCACATTAAACTACTTAGTAATGTAAAAGTAATGAACAACGATATTTCACTGTTATTAATTTTTCAAAATTAATTTAAACATTTTCTATTACTATTTACTACTAATTTAATTTATCTTTAAACATTTTCACTTATTATCTTTGTTTATTACGTTTTCAGAATAAAACAGATAATTTAATGTAGTGAAGTCATATTTTATAAATGGCTTGAATAATTATATAATTAAAATAAAATAATCCTTATTTGGAACCGGAATAAAGCGCTGAATACAATAAATGAGAAAAAATGTAAGTTTGCTTTACTAAACGCTCTGTATACATTCTGGTAGCTTAATAGAAAAATATAATTGATTCTTTACAACTTTGCATTTTAATTTTTTCGATGAACTTAAATCTACCTGTATTTTCAATTAAACTTACATTAAATGACCTTCACAAACAAAACATATTACAATGCTTTCTTTCGTCGCGCTTTATCACTTTACACCACATTTTTCTTTTAATTTTTTGGCACGGGGAAATATTTTTTATTAAACGCTGCATTCGGCCGTAATGGCATATGTAATATTTCTTTCATTTGTCCGATGAGATGCACTTTCTGTATATGAGTCTATTTTGGAGCTTTATTCAAAACCAACGTCTGTTTAACACGATAAAGCTTAATAATACGACAAATGACAAATTAACTCTTCTAAACTTATGTACTGCGTTGTCCGAAAGCATGAAAATCTTATACAGATATGTACTAAAGTACATTTATGTATTTAGGTACACACATACGAGCGGCGTCTGACGTCACATGCTTACGCTGTGGTGGAGATCGTTTTGTGGGGGCGTGGACAGACTAAATTTTTAAATGCAATTTTTAGGCTTATTTTTTTACGAAATTGCCTAGGACAAACGCCATTTCTATAAAAATTATACATTCTTTCTTCTGCACGTATTTGAAAAAATCATGCAATTTATCCATTCCATCGACGAAGTTAGTTTCAATAAATAAATATCTGAAATAAAAATTAATTATGAAAAAATATACAGCAAAATTGCTAAACTATTTTTTCTACAATCATAATGAACCTGCAACATATCAACTGCTTCATTGAAATCATTCATTTGATTCAAATTAAATTTGGACGGTGGTAAATAATCCCAAATAAACCGATATGTAACAGATAGCAGTATGGAAAATTGTTTTCCAGCGCCTTCTATATTATTATTTTCTTAAAAATTCTTTATGAAAATACATACAATGTTTATGATACAAAATCTGGTAATAGTAGTAGTAGTCCTGCTTTTTATACATGGTGTCCGGAAAGTAAAGGGACCCAGCTTAAACATAGCTTCCTGTGATCAAATAGAACCGATTTAGATAAACTTAGCTTAGTCCAAGACTGCTTCGTTTAGAAGTTACAAAGGTCCAAAGAAAAAAATTGTTTTCTTGTTATGGACATAATTAAGAAACGAAACGTCCAATCATGTTCAATTCATTTGGTACAGTTATGCTGGAGGAACATTTATTTGCCTTGAAATGATCCGTATGCTAGTCGCAGGATCTTGTCTAATAGCGTCAAGGACCTCCGATTCCCTATTAATCCTGAGACGCCCTTGACCCGGTGCCTTTCGAAAAGTGGCGGTTGCAGCTAAGTTCCGGAAGACCGTAGGGAATGTCCTCCTTGATGGCAGCCTTCGGTTTGGAAACCTTCTCCCGTACTCGCGTTCTGCCGCTGCAGCATTACCATCGCAAAAGCCATAAATAAATATCATATCAACTAACTCTTGTCCCGTAAACTCTTCCATTTCTTAGAACTATTAAATTGGCAATCGGGTTGACTATAATACAATGACATAAGAATACCTTCATAATTTTTTTTAAATTACTATGAAATTGACCAAAGTGGGATTAATTCAAGAGCGATTTTCTCAGAAACCGTTAAAGATAACGATTTGAAACAAGAGTACCTTTTCAACGTAAAACAGTTCGGGAAAACAGAATTTTCTATCCAATTTGTTAAAAAGTCAAAGACGAAAAAGTTACACACGCAAAGTAAAAGTAAATTTGTTTTCTTTCCACATTGTAATAGGGATGATTTTCATAATTTGGCAACTTCCTACTTTTGCCCACCTACAATTATATAATTATATTTTATATGATTGAAAAGAGAATAAAAAAATTGTACAAAAAATATACAATGCCATTTAAAAAAATATTTGTGATGTCATCACTCATCTACAATGTGCCAAAAAAAATTATGCCTAAGTGTTAAGAAAATAACATCCTATATAGGAATGTATAGACTTTACAGGGTGTCCAAAAATGGGTATTAGATGTATAGCTCTTGCCTGTATACATACATAGCTACAGTGAAATCATTAAAACAGCAACGATAGATGTTATCTGATCTATATCTGCATTGCTTCTTCAGGTGATATCCTTTGTTTAAAATTGAATCAAATATTTCACTATAAAAAATTACGGTATAAATTAAAACTGTATGAAAATTTCAATTTTAAAACAACAATGCAAACGTGTTGGTAATCTGTCTAGATAATATAAATTAAATACCTACGTTCACCTATTTCACGTAAACATTTACCGTTTCATTTTTTTATACAGTTTTTAATAGATATGAAAAATATTGTGATATTAACTTCTGCCCCGGCCAGCATTGAATTATACCCACAATATTTATCTACCCACATACTTTTTATTATTAATTTTTGTACATTTGTTACTGTATTGTAAATATATTTAAACTAATTCAAATCCATCCTCTTATAATTTAAACTTTAGAAAACATGTTAATTTATCTTATAACTTAGTGGTCATGGTAAATCTCAAATACTTAAACTAAAAGGCGTGAATTGACGGAATTCTTAATCTCGTTATGTTATCTAAGGTAGGAGGTAGTTACTAAATAAATGGATGTGGTCGTTCTTCACTGATAAGAGATTGAAACAAGAGAGTCATAAAATTTTAGTAGACTGTAAAGGTTAACTTTTTCTGAAGTATCGTGTCAAAACAATATCTTCAGGTGTATAATAAAATGTGAGTGTTATATTGAGGCTGACCTCGACGTGATATATCGAGTCAAAAATTAAGTAAACTTAGTAGGAAACATGCATTTGAATACATTTTCGTGTTTGTTTGGATGTCATAAATGCGACCTTCATATAATAATCATCATAAATAAATAAAATGGGAAGTGAATGAAAACGGAAGAAGTTGCACAGTACAGTTTACTAATGTTTGCTTAGATTGATATAGTATTTTATCGGTCCAATAGACTGTATTGTAGATTTAAGCTTTACAAAGTAGATATCCATGCCATTATACTTCAACTAACATACATATATCTATTATAGATTTCCACGATCTTAGAGTTTCTTAATTAGTTAAGTTTTAGAGTTACTTCTTAAAAAGAAAGTGATATTTTTCTCGAAAATTCAGAAATCTAAACCTTCGGCGTGCACACTGAAATCATTCAACCGTTCTTCATCTAACTTTAGTTTACTAGGCGCAATCCATGTCTTTGATAGCTGATTCCTTACATAGCTGTTAGTTCCATTGGTTTCCTTTCTGAGCAGAAGATATTGCCTCCTTAACAGGCCCTCGACTGCCATTTCTCTTCTTTGTGGAGAACCTACACAGGTAGTTCATTGAAAAGTTACATTTGGGGTTGCATTATTTAGAGGATGCAATTTTATTGTTTAGATGTGAGGGGGGGAAGGTGAAAAAAAGCTTAACTTGAAGTTTGTGGGGTCACAACCCTTCAACTTCGGACGCCATTTCGGAAAAAGAGGGTTAAATTGTTTTTAGCATTTATCAGGTAAACTATTGGTCATACGGAAAAATTTTAAAAAAATTTTTTATTGCAAATTGATTTATTACAATTTTAGTCCAGTAACTTTTTGTTGTTAAATCAAAAATAACAAAGATATTAAAGAAAAACAATCAAAATTTTTGGACAAATTTTCTTTTGGATGCCATAATATATATTTTTTTTATTTAAAAAAAATGACATCAGAGCATTTTTGTAGAGTAGTTTTCAACGAAGAATTTTTATTATGTACTTTTTTATTATATTCATTAGTTTGGATTTTACAGCGCTGTGAAGTGAACACTAATTTTCCCTACTGATAAGTATAAATTTATATCAATGATATGGCATAGTTTTTAACTATTTTTATAATGTTTTTTATTACAGACATTTCAATATTGTTATTTAATAGTTATTGACTCTTTTCCCCACCACCTACGACGTAGAGTCTGGAGGCGCGTTTTTTACGTGGTATCCCCAGTAGGCATAATCCACGGTCAATTTTAAAGTGAGATCGTTACTGCGTTTTTAGTATTTTTGATGGGCCTGGCTGCGGCTCAGGATCTTCTTGGATTTTAATATTAAATTGTTGAGAGAGAAGTAGAGAAGGAAGTGGAGTCATTGTTGGAGGTCCGTCTTCAAAATCATTTTCGTTACTACCAACTTACACTGCACACCACCTGTATTGTATATGCTCTGTAAATTTTAATGAAGTCATGTATTAGTAATAGGTAGAACATTATTTTTGAAAACCGCAAAATCCTCTGTGTCTTATTTGTTTTATTTAATTACTTTACTTAATATTTGAGATGCAAATACTCTAGAAGGTACCATGCATATTTTTTAATGTCCGCAGAGCTACTACATCTGATTTAAGGATAATTTTATATTATACAATTTATTTATTAAATATATCTAGGGTACATGATCAATCTATAATTAATAAAAGATATACCTATGAAGTAAAATAATGCATATATTGCTGTTACATTTTTTCTCATCTGCTACTTTGAATTCAATTTACAACGGGAACATGTGTCTAACTAGTTTCATATTCTCGCAGTTCTGCCTGCATATAAAACTTCTCTCGACGTAAGCATTCCGAACAAATGTTGCATTCTGAGAGGAAGTAAAATTCGCTTCAATCTAGACTTCATTTTCATAGAGCTCTACAACTTTAAATAACATACATCACGTCTGGGAAATATTGTACTGAAGCATAATATTTTCGCAGAAAATTTCTATTTTCTCTATAATCATACCTAAAAGTTTACTGCATTAATGTATAAATACGTATATTTCCACAACCAAATGTAAAGCAGATTTTACATTTAACAGTTTTTTGTTTAATTGTGTATCGAGAAATATTTTCTCATTTCGGTGACACTAATCGTTTTCAATATAATCGACAAATTTTAAAAACTTTATAAAATGCAATAAGTACAAAAAGTAATCACTTTTTGTACGTGTTGCATTCAATATTGTTTCTATGTTCATGCAAAGACACTAACGGTGGTATTCATAGGCTGTCTCCGGTCGCCGGAGAGCAGTCTCCGTCCCGAAATTATGCGAATTTTATAATGAAATTCAAATAATTTCGGACGGATAATGAATACAGTGTACTGTAACAGTGGCATCTTATATCTTCTTCTCAAAATTATGTGAATTTCATTATGAAATTTGCATAATTTCACTGTCAGTGTATTAAAATAATGACGTCGATTTGAACGTTTATGTTTGTCATGATGACAAAACGCTGTAGTAGAATAACAAATGAATGCAATAGTGCAATAAAAACCCACTTTTCCAGTAGATATAGTTCAATATAGTTTTTTGCATGAACGTAGAAAAAATATTGAAATTGTATTATTGTAAAGACAAATACATTAATACTAAAATTAACGAACAGTGACATTAAGCAGATGCTAAATTTGTTCTATTCTTGACTTTGCACAAATTTCAGCTCTTATTTTCATTCAGCGTCTGATTCCAATATTTCTGGTTTTTATTGAATCCTGACTTACCCTTTATTTATAAAAGTAGCCTCATCATTAATAGTAGTGCTTTATCTAAATTTAATTCTTCTCAAACCAAATCAAGTGGTTTTAGGTCTGGTGATCTAGCAGATCTTAAATTGCGTATCTATTTATACAGAGTGAGTCAGAAAGCTGGAGATACTAGACACCAAAATATTATGTTTCAGCCCATCATGCTCAATTTTACATAAGCCCACTAAGAAAAGAAATAGCAATATCAGCGCCTGAATGAAAATCACCACAAAATACATTGAAACTTAAATTCAAATAATTCAGAAACCGAAAAAGTTAGGCGACCTAAACAAGAGTTTTTTTTTTGTAGAATTGAAAGTTTTTTTAGATTTTTTACTTTTATTAAACATAACTCAACAGAAAAATATGCTTTGATTTACCTAAATAATATGGTGAAACTAGCGTCTTCTAGAAGCGACGTCAAAATAAGCTTTAAATTCGTAATTTAAACCTTGAACACCTTGTGTTTATTAAACTAGCGACATTCGTATAAGGTATGATGATGATAAGGTCAAACATAATATTTTGGCGTCTAATATCTCAAGCCGATTCTTTCTGACTCACCCTGAATATGCGGACGTTATATCTAAACAGTTTATTACAATGCCAATAAAATGCGTCATGTATAAACCACATTTCTTAGCAGAAATTGAAGCAAGTCGTTTTAAAATGACTTTAAATTATTTCCACATGTAAATTTCTCACAAACAAAGTTTTTGCTGCATTATCGTTAAGACTGCTCCGCTTTCTAAATTTAAAGAACCTGGTTGCGCCACTGCCATACGCGAAGGTATATTAGAAATAAAATAGATTCCAATGTCCAAGTCAATGACCAAGTTTTTGTTTTACTGAAACATGTTAGAGTTTCTACAGTCTAGTAGAATCGTTTTGAATAGTCAATTCATTTTTTTGGGGTTAATGCAGTAATTTAGAGCTTTGGCGTTTTTGTTTAATTAACGAAAGTGAAGATTTCCCCACCTTATTGATAACACTGTATTTACATAATACTATCAGATGAAGAAGCCGATCAAAATATTACATAATGTCTTAGTGGATCTGAAACTCTCGAAACACCTACCCAAAAATTCAGTATACACATTCAAATATTTGTGAAATAAATAATATAAGTATAACGTGCTCCCGAATTATGTATTTGACCTATGGAACTTCTAAAATATTTAGTTTACATGGCTGGTTTAACTTTCAAAGCCAGATAATTTAAAATTGGTAGATTTAATACCCCCCATATAAAATGTAAACAGCATTAAAGTGTGTATATAGCCTATTTGGAGCATGTGTACTGGATTTAGTTCACATTCTGCCGAAGTGATCGCTGATTTTATATGGCAGTTACACCCGACTGTTAAAGTTTATTATTTTGCATGCAGCCTACAAAGTATTAAACTAGTTCTATTTGTATACTGTTTCAATTACTTGAAAGTGCTTTAAATCATAATGTGAATGTATTTTGCCATGATTTGAAAGCTTTTTTAAAATTCAAATTAGATATTTATGTAGACGACTATAAGTAGTTAGATAATTGTAAAGGTGTTTTATTGAGCACATAATACAGAAAAGTAAAAAAGAAACACAAGACAACACAAGAACCATTAACTTAACATAATATTTGAAATAAAATCCAAATAAATTTAGGTTTAAGTTAATTTCAAAAGTTTATTGCCAAGATGGAAGATAAAACTTTAAAAAATTGATTTATTATTGAAATACAGGGTGTTTTATAAGCTTTGTGAGAAACTCTAGCTAGGTTCGATTCAGCATATAGCAAGTAATCTTCAAGCATTATATGCTGGAGATGCTCAGAATTTTGACGCTGGTTGCTTCAACAACATGTGAGAGATTCATTTTGTTTGTCATATATTAGCTCTGATGAAACGTGTTTCACTAGAGACGTCATAAATAATAATCATTATGAACATATCTGGGCGTTACTAAATCCGCATGCAATTGGATCAAAACGATCAAGCAACGTTTCGTATCAACGTATGTGCCAACGTTTGGGGTAACAATTTCAACAATAATTTACTGGCTGTACATGTTTTAAATGATCATTTAAATGCAAATTTCTATAGAACTTTCTTGGAAAACAACCTTTTTTATTTCATGACGTAGGGCTGAATATTGTTCAAAATATATGGTATCAGCACGATGGTGCACCATGACAAGTAACTGCTTGGTTAAATGATCATTTCCCGAATAGATGGATATTTCAACAAGATCCAATAGCATGGCGTTTACCAGATCTATATCAGTTGGACTTTTATTTATGAGCACATACGAAGCAGTTTACCTACCATTTACTAAAGCTCCGACCAGCGTTGAATTACACCCACAATATGTACCCATATATTCTTCATTATTAGCTTTTGTAACATTTTTTACTGTATTAGAAAGGTATTTTAATCTCCTACAATTCCTATCAATGAAGTAATATGTATGCTCTCTGATAACAAACATCTAGCTATGCTAATGAACAATTCTACAGACAAAGCTCTATTCAATAATTATTTGAAAATTAATCTAGCTAAATTTACTAACCTGGTTTGATGAAAACATTCTACAAATATCTAAGTTCACTTTTGTAACTGTGGGATTTCGAAAATTTAACCACATCAAGCAATCCAGTGAACTTAGATATTTATAGCATGTTTTCATTAAACCAGGTTAGTAAACTTAGTAGATTAATTTTTATTTTAGATAATTATTGCTTAGCTTTGTCTGTGGAATTGTTCATTAGCATACCTAGATATTTGGTATCAGAGAGCACAGAGAGCATACACATGACTACATTGATAGCAATTGTAGGAGATTTGAGTCATATTAGATTAAAATACCTTTCTAATACAGTAAAAAAAACTTGTCTACCATGATGGGATTACTGCCCGTCAGCAGTTATTTGAAAAAATTAAGGATGCAGTCAACCAGATAAGAAATGATAAGACCAGACCAGATAAGAAATCTCATCCATTGAGTCAATCTTCAGTCACCGATGGAGGCTTGCATTTGACCCTAAGCTGAATATTTTAAACAATTTTCATATGCTTAAGATTTGTTAATTTGTTTAATAATGGTTAACAATGCTTAAACATTAAGCATAAATAATAATTATTATTATAGCAACCATCATTTTTATTTATCAGGCTACTAAAATGTTTGGCATTAACACAGCTACCATTTTCAGAACACTCTGTAGGTCTAGCTGCTACTATTAAACTCTTTTTGATGGCTAAAATTGGTTTTCTCTCCTGAACATTCTATTTTAATAGTTTTGTATAATAGAAGTATTTCACTCAATCTGGATTGTTGGTAATTATTTTTGAAGTCGCCTTGAATTATCGTCTAATTATTGTCTATCAAACATATTTATTTGAAAAGTTTAGAATTTCCACTTTTAACTAGTTGTATTCAAAATTCACCATGTTTTATAATATTTTATGAAATTTAGTCAATAAATTTTATGTTCAGTTTTCATATCCACAGAAATTTTTAGTTTGTTTACACATTATATCGTTAAATATTATTATTAGATCAATTTTACTTCAATCCCGTAAAATATAATTTATCCATTAAATATAGATTCGGCGAAGTTTTTGTGCGGAATCATTGAATGCGACCAGTTTTAGAAACCACCACGGGACGCCTCTGAGAACTGTCGTTATCTGAGAAGTAGTTCTGGCGGTAGCAACCGTAGTACCAGCAATAGAAATCGAATTGAATATATGGACAAACGCAGAGGAACCATAAAAAATTAAATATATTAAAACAAGCTAAAATTCACTTATCTTCTAAATAAGATCTGAAGTTTTCCCTAAATTATTTATCAATCATGTGACCAATATATAGTGGCAATCAATGAAACAAAAAATGTTACGAGCATATCCTAAATTTTCACTGGAAAATCCTTCCTAGCCACCTCTGTATATTAGTAGAGAACAAGTAAGATTGATTGAATCAGAATCCTTAAAAATATGTCCGTTCGTGCTTTGATATTTTAGACTAAAATTTTACAGACTTATGATGTGAAAAATATTTGTCAAATGTTGAAAAAATATATTATTAATAATATCGCAAGAATTAAAACAATTAAAGGATGGAGATATTCACCATACGGTGCTGTTCCATATAACCATCCGAAAAGTAGAAAGTATTACAAATATACGCTCTTGCAAAAATGAGATAATACAGAAATAATACACATAAAGAAAATAATGATTTAAATACCTAGGTATCACACTTAATGTATACTCATTTTTGATACAACAATATTTGATTCTGATGATAGCTGAAGTAATATATTTTTAAAAAATAATGAAGTACAAACTAATTGCTATAAGTATGTATTTAACTGATTCTTTAAAACTTTTCTTAAAACTATGAAAAGACTTGGGAGATTGGACAACATTAGGCAATGAATTATAATTTTTATAGTATTGTAAGAAAATGACCGCTGAAACAGAGCAGTTCCATGCTTCGAAACACAAAAATTGTAACGATTACAAATGATGTACATTGAAATTTCAAATAAACTTTGCAGCTAGATATTCAGGTTTATGATTTTACAATATCTTAAAAGTTAAGTGAAATAACTGGATCTGAAATCTAGCACTGAAATTAAACCCATTCGAATTTTTAATACCAGGAGAAATATGTTTCAACTACTAACTTATAACTAAACCCAATGCAAGCATTTTGAATCTTTTAGAGAGTACAAATGCAGGCCAATAAACGACTATACAATATGCCAAGGTAGATAATATCACCAAGTCACAAATTTTTAACTTAATTGCAGAAGTTTTTAAGCATGTAAAGCATGCATTCTTAGCAAATCTAAGAAAATCAGCTACCCCTAAAAACCAAGACAAGTGATAAGATTTTTACAGTTATTAGTTGGAATAATAGAATGTTCATTCAGAATAATTGTAAAATCAGGGTCATCTACAGTTACATTCCATTTCCAAAAATTAATAATTGAGTTTGAGATTCATTTAAAATTTAATAATGATCCAGAGATAGTATTGAGGTCTGCATTGATCTCGACCATAGCAGGTGAGATGTCAGAAGAACTAAACGAGAAATACATTTGAGTATCATCAGCATACTGATGAGACTGACAATGTTGAAGGTAAATACAAAAAAACACAGTATAAATGGAAAAGATAAGAGGCCCTAGAACACTACCTTGAGGGGATCCAACAGAGATATTATTAAGTTTAGATATGCCAACGTTCACAGTAACCGTCTGATGTCTACCCGACAGATATTTTTTCTCTAATCTCTAAAATCACCATACCTTCAATAAAAATCATTTTTATTTTGACACCATGTATTTCGAAAATGAAGCTGCGAAATGGAAAACGGCATAAAAAAGTCCCACTTACTAATTTGTAACGCGCTGTATTAAAGAAATAATTGTTCAAAATATCCTTATTTTTTTACTCCATCCAGTTACGCTACAAGAATTTGGCCATGTCTAAATAAATAGACATGATTTATGAAACAATAAACCGGTCATAATTTAGGGTACTATAGTTATAAAAGACACATTAAGCTATTTTAGCCGGGTCGTAATTCATTTCGCTTAAATTTTATTTTTGGTTTATATTTTCCATATATCTCTTTTTATAGTTGCCCCGAGCTCAAGGAACAATGCTAAGGAAACAAGGAATTGTCGAGTTGTTTCACTGGTGCTACACAAGAAAAGCCTCTGTTGTAGCAAGAAAATCTTTATAAAGATTTAGTCAGCCAAGCGAATTAATTAGCTTCAGTGATAATTGATATTAATTGTCTCTTCTTATTTTCCACTGCATTAAGTCGTCAGCGGCTCCCGATGCATATGGCATTATAATATTAGGAAGTTAAGAAGAGGGTTAAAAGTTAGCAAAGTGAGAAATTACTTGGCTGGGGAAATGTTTAAAGGAAATATAATTCTAATTTAGTGAGTAAACAACATCTTAGGAGGTATTGGTTAATTGTTGAGGGTTGTGCAGTACAAAAATTATATATTCATGATTTTGAACTGACGAGAGTAGAATGTGTGGAATAATGGTTTATTTATTTATTTATTTATTATCTACTGCTACTCAACGGGATGAACCCACTTTAGTCGAGGTAATGAAGCACTAAAAAGGCCAAAGATAGAAAATCTTTTATGATAGGACGTATAGGAATGCGGTTTTTTGCATTCGCTTGCAAAAATTATTTATATCATTCGTACCTACTTTGTATCTATTACAAACCGGAAGTGGCATTGCTGCAGCCAAAAATGCATGCAAAAAATGCATCTTTTGAGAAGCCTTTTGGCAAATTTAATAACTTCGTAAATAAGAGTCAGAATTGGCTCAAGTCGGGTACCTGGAGTTTTTCGAAGTCGCTGATCACGATTATGATGTTCAAATTGACCCCCCGAACACCTGGAGCTCAGGAACGCCGACGATCTTCATCTCCGGGGACTATTCCGAACTTTATGCGAGAGAGGAGAGAAACTGGGCACCCGGGAGTTTTTGGGTCGCTGAATTCGAATATACCATCGGAGAATACCCCACGGACACCTGGTGGGCCCCAACCTGGACGCGGACGTCATCTTCGAGAATTTGTCTGGAAATATCGACAATAACGAACCGAAAATCGTTATGGGGTTACGTGGAGTAACGGATGGATTATATTTCATTTCAGTTCAATAAAAAGTTTATAAATGTTAATTACATAAACATTGAATTTCTATTCATTCTCTTCCTTTCCTCCATACATATTTTCACTAGAAACAACAATTTCATGTAGTTATCACAGTACATTTCCGTTAATCGCTTAAACATCAGGTTTAGTTGACATTTGTGGGAATGTCATCGATGTCGAGGTAAAAGGTTCAGTGCAGCAGCTGTCCGTGGGGTGTTCACCGATGCCATATTTGAATTCAGCGCCCCAAGAAACCCCCAGTAACGATTTTTGGTTGGTCTTTTTCAATTGTGCCTGGAAAACCCTCGGGGAAGACGTTCAGAGCCAGGGTAGGGCGCACCAGGTGTCTGTGGGGTGTGCGTCGGTGCTATATTTGAATTCAGCGACCCGAAAAACCCCCACTAACGATTTTTGGTTGGTCTTTTTTAATTGTGTCTGGAAACCCCTCGGGGATGACATTCAGAGCCAGGTTAGGGTGCACCAGGTGTCCGTGAGGTATTGGCCGGTGCCATATTTGATTTCAGCGAGCCAAAAAACCCCCCGTAACGATTTTCGGGTGTTTTTTTTTTCTATTATATCTGGAAAACCCTCGGGGATGACGTTCAGGGCCAGCTTAGGGCGCACCAGGTGTTCGGTGGTCGTTTTCAATATAAAATTCGGATTCAGCGCACACAAAAAGCCCCCATAACGATTATCGGTTCGTTATTGTCGATATTTCCAGAAAAATTCTCGAAGATGACGTCCGCGTCCAGGTTAGGGTCCACCAGGTGTCCGTGGGGTGTTCGCCGATGATATATTCGAATTCAGCGACCCAAAAAACCCCCGGGTGCCCAGTTTCTCTCCTCTCTCGCATAAAGTTCGGGATAGTCCCCGGAGTTGACGTTCGTCGGCGTTTCTGAGCTCCAGATATGCGGGGGGTCAATTTGAACATCATAATCAGCGACCTCAAAAACCCTCGGGTACCCGATTTGAGCCAATTCTGACTCTTATTTACAAAGTTATTAAATTTGCCAAAAGGCCTCTCAAAAGATGAATTTTTTGCATGCATTTTTGGCTGCAGCAATGCAACTTCCGGTTTGTAATAGGTACAAAGTAGGTACGAATGATATAAATAATTTTTGCAAGCGAATGCGAAAAACCGCATTCCGAGACGTCCTATCCTAAAAGATTTCCTATCATAATGCATTGCCTCGACTACTTACAGAGCAGGGAAAAATACACAAAAAAAACATATATGAAATAAAATTATGAAAGTTATGTATAAACAAGCAGAAACAATACAAAATATATCACATACCTACAATAGTTCACAAACAACACTAAAGACATCGAAATAGTTCCTTAATATTTGAAATACTGGTACTGAAAATATCAATACTGTCCTGCACGGCTGTTAAACTCCTACACATTACATATACAGGTGACTAGTGTAACATATTAGTACAAGCTATTTTTAAATAAAAAGTTTCGGAAGACCGTGTATATGCAACCGGAACATTAAAATTAAGTCTTTGTAATATTTCGGGTACGTCAAAATTTCCATTTATTAAATTAAAAAGGAAGATAACATTTTGCATATCACGGCGAGATTTCAAAGATTTGTAATTGTATTTATGAAGTAGCAAGTGCTGCGGATGATCTACGGGAGGATATATATTAGAAAATTTATAATTCAATAGCTTTAAGAATCTGCGATGTTTTCTCTCTAACAAGCCAATATAACTAGCATAGTTAGGAGCCCAAATTAAGGAACAGTATTCTTGTCGAGGTATAACAAAACAATTCTACAATACCTTAACAGTATCAACATTGCAGACATCCCGAGGATTGCGAATTACGAAACCCAAACTCTTGTTAGCTTCCGACACTATATGATGCATATTTTAAATAAAAGTGAGCTTGGAGTCAAAACAAATTACTAAATCCTTAACAACGTCAGGCCTATTCAGAGGTATATCATCAATATTACATGTAAAATATACACTATATTTCTTTCTAGAATATATCATTACATTACACTTTTTATATTTAAGGGTAATTTATTCAACCCACACCAAATATTCTCCTGCAGTTCAACACAGTCCTGTACATTTTTTATCTTTAAGTATATCTTTATGTCATCTGCATATGAAAGATGAGGTATAGTTAAACTGTTGACAATGTTAATAATAATTAGAAATAACAATGGATCCAGAATAGATCCCTGGGGGACACCCGACAAGATCGGAAAAGTGAGTGAAGAGAAACCTCTGTAGTACACGTACTGATGGCGATCACAAAGAAGAATGTAAAAGTGTCAGAAAATTAAATGAGAGGCCGCATTTTTTAAGTTCGCGCAAGAGAATGTTATGTTTTAAGCGATTGAAAGGCTTGGAAAAATCTGTGTAAATAACATCCACCTTGTTCCGATTTCGGGACCAATGCTTCAGTAAGATATTGAGTAATACATAATAAGTTTGTCGCCGTGGAGCGACCCCCTTATTACATTCCTAACGTGATTATATAAAATATCGTGAAGGAAGAACTCGATTTTACTAAAATTATTTATTATTGTAATGGGACGATAGTCTGCGACGTCATTAATATTACCACTCTTAAAAGGTGGGCATATTCGTGATGATTTCCATACTTCAAGAATTTTGTTAGTCGAGATTATTAAGTTGATCACTTTCAAAGGCGTTAATAAACAATGGGCATAGCCAGTATTTAAAAAAATAGGAACATTATCGGGACCCATTGTCATATTTGGTTTCAGTTTTTTTATCTACTTTAATACGTCATGATCATCTATACACTGAGTATTTATGATATTATTGTTGTAGCAAAGTATTTCCTCCAATGGTAGCCGGTCATCCAAACGTAGGCAGATTTAAAAAAATCGGCAAAATCCTCTGATACTACATTACCAGGTTCCAAGATGTTACCGTTATACAACATGCAATTAGGTACAAACTTACTTTTACGCTTATTCGATATATATGACCAGAATATCTTAGGTTCCGCTGTAATATTGGACTCTGTTGTTTAAATAAAAGACTTGAATCCATCAGATATATCTCTCTTTAAATTAGATCTTAAATTTTTAAACGATCTAAGTGTGTCTGGATCTTTCGATTTATGGTAAGCATGCCACATTCTCCTACTGTCACGAAGAATGTCCTTGTTACACCACGGAGGATATTTACTTTTTTTACTGTTTCAGCAAGAATGGGATACAGTTCTATCAAAAACGTCATATAATATTTTATAAAAGTAGTTGCATGCTTCATCAACATCTGCAAATTCATCAAAAGTAGATCAGTCAATAAATAGAAGCTCATCATATAGTTGTATAAAATTCGCTTTGTTGAAATTGTAAATTGTTTAGAGAAATCAATATTAAATGTCGGGGCGTTATTTACAACGACTGATATCTCCAATAGTGGATGATGTGTATCCGGTTCGACAATTGAGCACAGTGTCTCAGAAACAGAACAAGTTAAAGTACTAAATACCAAGTCAAGCATGCGTCCATGAGCGTTATAAATATTTTTAAACTGTTTTAGTGACAAAAAAATAACTGGTAACCAATGCGTCAGTATTATCGGTAGAAAAGTGAGGAACATTAAAATCCCTTAACAAAAAGATATAATAATTATATAAACCTTCCAAACACATAAGTCCCTCAGCAAAAGTGTTTAGTTGCTCACTAGATATTTTAGGGGGAATGTAAACTAAAAAAACATACGAATGGTTAAGACCTCTACCAACTTTAGCTATAATGATGTCAATTATAGGAATCTGTTTAAAAAATGCATTGTTGTCAATTGGAACATTAGTCATTGTAATAGATCGCTTAGAGGCCAAAAGTATACCGCCACCCCGAGTTACATTATTTTTCTTAAAATTGCGATTAAAACACAAAACAAAAGTCCAGTACGCCCGATGTTAACCAAGTCTTAGAGAATGTATACACATCACAAGTATAGTCTAAGACCATCGAACACTTCTCGATTTTTTTATGGGGTTAAAAAAATAAGGTTTAGAAAACACCTTCGCGATTTCATTTGAAAGAAAAAAATCACAAACGCTTGTAATGAGTTAAACGACGAAATGTTAATAAATGCAGCTTACAAAGTCAAGCGAAGATTGGATATATGTCTTGAAATGACAGGAGGTCATTGTTTGACATTGTTTAAGTTTAGTTATTGTTATCATCACCCTTTGTTTTGTATTAAAGAATTATCGAATTTAATTCTCTTATTTATTGTATTGTATATCCTTGAGACTCTTTAGGACAATATTGCTTATAACTTTTAAATGAGAAGTAATACAAAAAAATTTCTGTAAAAAAAAATTTATTTGAAAAAAGAGAGCTTATTAACAGGAAAAAAATTGGATATGTTTCTGTCAAATCCCAAAGACAGTACAGTAACATCAAAAATATATTAAATATTATATTTTCGATTGAAAATGGAGCTTACTTCATCATATTTAACACGTGCCTCTAATTTTACTTAAATTTTTTGTACCATGCTCACAGTAGGCCTATATTGTCGTCCTTAAGGTTTAATTTTAATCTTAAGCTAATAAAAGATATTTTAAATTAAAATAGGTACCTAAATAAATAGCAAGAAGATATTTTTATACAAACTTGATTTCTAAAATAAGGTTATAGGAGGAAGATTCTTAAATGAGAGATGATATAAAAGGGTTCTAACTCACTTCTTCATATTTAAGAGCCAACATTCAGTATTATCGTTGTTTAAGTATATTATTTAAGTTAATTCGAAAACATATATTAAGCAAATTGCGAAGCAATAAAAAATGCGACGACTGCGAAGCTATTAATTCGTTTTGTTTTCGAAATTACTAAAGTGTGTTAGTAAAAATAGGTGTTTAACGTCTGTCGACAAGACGCTATGCGTTCCAGAGGTTAACACCCGAGGAAGATGAATCGATGACAGGCTCTATTTCTGCCAGTATTTAAGCCGCTGTTCAGACATTCTGCATAGTTATCGACAGGAGCTTCCTTCCCCAGCCTTAAGATAAGGTTCTCTTTATCGCGGTTTGGTTCGAGATGGTTTAATGGAATTCTGCTTCTTGTGATTGACGACCCTGTTGGTAATGTGGGTCCTCATATGTTTGCCTATGTATAAGTCGTCGAGTATGTATGTTTATAAAGTATAATGCCATGGAAAACATGTTTACGTGGAAAATCTAAATGGAAATACCATATTTTACGCTTTTACCACATGACTGCTGTTGTCAAGCATTATATAGGGCATCTCACTTTTAAATAAGAATTTAAGAATATACAGTGTGTAAAAGGATTACTGCCTGAAGAGAAATAGATTTTCAATTCGTTTGAGCAAATTTATTCCATATTTTTTACTTGTCAAAATTACGATACATTTAGATTTTAATATACCATAATATCAGAAAACATTAAATAGTCAAAGAGCGAAGTTGTTTGTACGTAATTAAAAAAATAGGGACAAACTCCAACTTTGACATTTGGTTTAGGCATTCATTTCATATTGAAGTAATCTAAATATAGTCGAGGCAATGAACTAAAAAAGTTCTAAAACTAATTGTGGTGGACGGATCGGAATGCGGTTTTCTGCATTCTCTTCCAAAAATTATTTTTAAAAAATGTGGCGACATGGAATTTGACAAATCGGAAATTTAATTGCTGCAGCCAACAATGCATTAAAAAAAATGCATTATTTGAGAGGCCTCTTGGAAGATGCATTTGGTAAATAAGTGTCAGATCTGGCCCAGGTTGGATATTCGGGAGTTTTCGAGGTCGCTGATCACGAATATGATGTTCAAATTGACCCCCCGAACACCTGGAGCTCAGGAACGCCGATGAACGTTATCTTCGTGGGACTCTCCCACAAATCACGCGGGAAAGAAGAAAAACTCGGCGCTCGGGTTTTTTTTGGGTCGCTGAATCCAAATCTGGCATCGGCGAACACCCCACGGGCACCTGGTGCGCTGGAACCTGGACGTGGACGTCATCTCCGAGAATTTTCCTGAGAAGAGTGCCAAAAACCACCCAAAAATCATAATAGGGGCGTTTTGTGGGATGTTGAATCCGAATTTCACGTCGGAAACGACCCCCCGAACACCTAGTGCACCAGAACCTGACCCTGAACGTCATTTCCGTGGCGTTTCTTGACACAATCAAAAAAGGCGAACCGAAAATCGTTATGGGGTTTTTTTTGGGTCGCTGAATCCAAATATGACATCAGCGATCACCCCACGGGCACCTGGTGCCCCCGTACCCGGACGTGCACATCATCTCCGAGAATTTGCCCAGCAAGATCGCTAAAAACGACCCAAAAAATCATTACAGGCGCGTTTTTTGGGCCGCTTAACTCAGACACCTGGTGTACCACGGGACCTGGACCTGAACGTCGTCTCTGAGGGTTTTACAGACACAACCGCAACAAACTCACCAAAAACCGTCTCATAATTTGACACATTCATTAATGTGTAACTCTTGCCTAGGGCCTTCGAAAAAGTCGTTCCAGTTCCAGGTGTTGGGAAGGTAGTTTTGGGCGTGAAATTTGGATTAAGCGGCCCAAAAACGCCCCTACAATGATTTTTCGGTTGTTTTTGGCACTATTCTCATGAATATTCTCGGAGATGACGTGCACGTCCGGGTTCGGGGCCACCAGGTGCCGGTGGGGTGTTCGCCGATGTCATATTTGGATTCAGCGACACACAGAAACCCCCCATAACGATTTTCGGTTCGCCTTATTTGATTGTCAGGAAAAGCCACGGAGATGACGCTTCGGGTCAGGTTCCGGTGCACCAGGGGCTCGGAGGGTCGTTATCGACGTGAATTTCGGATTGAGCACCCCAAAAAAACTCCATCACGATTTTCGGTTCGTCTTTTTTTATTGTGTCAGGAAAAGCCACGGAGATGACGTTTAGGGTCAGGTTCTGGTGCACTAGGTGTTCGGGGGGTCGTTTCAGACGTGAAATTCAGATTCAACGTCCCACAAAACGCCCCTATTATGATTTTCGGGTGGTTTTTGGCACTCTTCTCAGGAAAATTCTCGGAGATGACGTCCACGTCCAGGTTCCGGCGCACCAGGTGCCCGTGGGGTGTTCGCCGATGCCAGATTTGGATTCAGCGACCCAAAAAAACCCCGGTCGAAGAGTTTTTATTCTTTCCCGCGTGATTTGTGGGAGAGTCCCACGGAGATAACGTTCATCGGCGTTCCTGAGCTCCAGGTGTTCTGGGGTTAATTTGAACATCATATTCATGATCAGCGACCTCGAAAACCCCCGAGTACCCGATCTGGGCCAGTTCTGACTCTTATTTACCAAGTTTTGATATCTTCCAAGAGGCCTCTCAAATAATGCATCTCTTGAATGCATTTTTGGCTGCAGCAATGCAATTTCCGATTTGTCAGAAATTCCATGTCGCCACATTTTTTACAAATAATTTTTGGAAGAGAATGCAGAAAACCGCATTCCGATCCATCCACCACAACTAGTTTTAGAACTTTTGGACTTTTTACTAGTTTATTGCCTCGACTAATATTGAAAATGAAACTAAAAAACTATTGAAATGTCACAACACAAACACCTACTACTGTCAATTAATTTTCAATTATATATGTATTATTTCACTCAATCGTCTGATGGTGTGATAAAAACCGAAAAATAGTAAAATATGTAACAATTTTTATATAAATCCAGATATGTTTCATAAGTTATCAATAAAAAAATTTAATTTTTTACTTTTCCGCAAGCTGATTGCAGTTGACCAAACGACGCGAAGCGAAGTTCGGTCAGCAATCAAGTGCGGAATAGATACTTCCCTCACGTGTTAGGAAAAACATTGTTCCTACGATCATGATAATTCTAATCAGGCAAAACAGTTTATTTTAATTACCAATTCATAACATTAATAAGTACCGAATTATTTAAATTAATAGAATATGGTAACGAAAAGCTTTGAAATTAAATTTACAATTTCTGACATTTTGTAAATTCAGTGCTGAGGTAATAGTAGCTTGAGGATGTTCTTCAGTCGTGGAATTTACTGTTGACAAAGTACGTGCTACAGGATTAATTTGTAACTTCAATGATTGAATAGCTGCTAGATGCTGTTCTTCAGCACGGTTCTCTTGAAGTTCTGATGAGAGATTTGATGCTTTGGGAATGCCGTTTTATGTTTGCAATATTGGACCCGGATTTGGTTAAAAAGGTGGCAGGAGAGTGCCGAAAACAATGTACTGTATACGCTTCGGGGTTTGGGAGGCCTAAGTAACCAGAACTGTTAGATGGCATTTTCCTGAAGCTGTTAATAACCACATATTGCTTAGTACATTTACCCTCTTTATAGACTAACGCAAAATAGTATAACTTCGATAGATATAGACATATTTAATTGCTTTTTCGTTATTGAAACATTGGTTTTTGTGTTTGGTATGATAATAATAAGCACATTCCCTTTGTCTTCTATATCCTGGATCGTGATATTTGCCAATTCTCAGCAAATTCCAAATATCGTGGCTACTTTAGTCATAATATATACGTTATCTGGGACATTTGGGTCGGTCAGTGGTCGCGCGGTTTAAGGCGTCAGTACTTGAATCGAGGTGACTAGATCGGACTTGGTTCGCGCCCAGCTGCCGGTAGACCGTATATAAGCTATATTCGTGGAGAGGATTGGCACCCTCTCTGCGGGTATGGTAGGGTGGAATAATGTTAGCTTGGGTCAATGTGAGAGATTGATACCGGTTGATATTTGACTACCCCCCTAATTAATGAGGTTTTCCAGGTTTCCCTCATTTCTGCACTGAATAGTGGTTAGGACCTACCAACGTAAGTCGTTCCTGGGCGCAAATGCGGCCTGCTTAATAATAATATGCCGCCCCTCTCCCGCATAAGTCTCCGACTTCTGGGCTAATCCCTGTGAGGGGTAGAGATATTATTATTTAAGAAAAAATTTTCTATTTCCTTTCTTTCTAATACCTTTGATTTTTTTGGTTTATACCCAACATTTGAGTTCGAGCTTGAGGTATTTTCCAATATCAATGTCCTTCATTACTTTGAAGCAATTTCAACATCTAATACTTCAACCATAGAGTTGATGGAGACTCCTCACTCATTTTGGGTAATTTACGACGAACAGAATTGAAAAATAAATCAAACTCAACCTTCAAACTGAACTAATTGGAAATTTGAAAGTTTAAGTCAAAAAATGTTAACAATCAAAACTGCACTTAGTTATAGAAACGACAGGATTTTTTATCGGTGATTGCTTGTATCTAGCGTTATTCAGCGACGCGACAGTTTTACCGCTATTTACTGTTAGATGGTATTTTTTTCTCAGTACACCAATAATTTACAGTTTAGTAAGTTTTTATATCAATTTTACCTGAAATAGTTTTAACTGTTAGATGAATACGAAAACATACAGACTCTAATTTTAAGCTCCTGGGGCATTTTAAATTTGATAAACATGTATAGTACCCACCGGGTAATATTTAAAGATTTGTAGGGCGCAATCTTAATGGAATCTGAAAAAATACAAGCGCAGCAAAAAGTCCTAAGTAATATCCCATTAAAATAAAATTTCCGAAATTACTTGTCATGCTGAAAGGCGCTGTTAGAGATATTAAAAAACTTGCGAAAGTAATCATAACGCTGTATCAGTGGTGGCGAGCGACGCCGCGGGAAGCGGTTACGAGGGTCGGAAAGTGTAGCGAGTTTGTTAAAACTGTTAACGAATCTTAAAATCCCCTAAAAAGCGGCCCTAACTTTATAAAGTCTTGAAATCCGATAGAGTGCGCGGTCGCCATAAAAATTAAGCCCCATACAGCATCTGAACAGTGTTGCCAACTCTCATGTTTTTACTAAGGGTACTATGTTTCGATGATATGTCTGAATTAAATATTTTTAACTATATCCTTACGATCATTTACGGAAGTATTCATTAAAATATAGGTGTACGTGTAAAATAAAAATATTATTATAAAATAGTAATTTAGGCATTGATAAGATAAGTTGCAGTAAATACGGAAATAGTCAATAGTAAAACACTTATAAAAGTAAGCGAGAAAATACAATTATCATGCCCGTTTGCACCAAAGTTAATAAGGATTACTTAAAAATAAGACATGCCTAAGTATGCTTTTCCTATGCACCATACGTTAAGATCTTCTTAAGTATGAAAACAGATACTTAAATTTAAGCCCCTGTTTGACAGTGACTTATGAAATTCTTTAATTCAAACAGAGTTAGAATGTGCAAAAAACAAGCACAAGCACGCGGAAAGTGTAAATATAGTGATCAATGCTAATGAGTGTAGTATTAAAGCAGTAAAAAAGTACCTATAATGGATATTAGATTATATTTGATGATTTGGATACTTTGGAAATTGTAGATTTTGCATTTCTTAAATTAAATTATACGAGATTTCATCATTTACATACAATGGATGAATTGAATGAAGATGATTTGGCCACTAATACTAACCACAGCTAGCATTGATGAACATCAACAACAACCAGACTTATATTACAAATGACAACAAAAACAAACACCGCAGACATGACATTACACCGAAATCTAACCTTACTTCCATGTAACAAACTGAAGAAAAATAGAAAGAACTAAAATACCTAACATAAAGTAAAGAAAGTTACTAGGTTTATGCGTTGTTGCCAATAAAAAGACGTACTTTGCTAAGTATGATTTATAATCGTCGTCGCACATCGGTGCAATACTTTAAAAAAATAACCATAACTTAACTTTAAGAACAACTTTATTAAGTTGTCGGTGCAAACGGGCATTCATTTACTTTTCATTGTTACTATTAAAATTATTCTATAAAATAATAACTTTTAAAAAGCTTTCACAAGACGTATTTTTGTTGCTGAGTCACATTTAACAAATAATTTCACCGTAACTAGTGCTAATTAAGTTATAAGAATACTATAGTTAAATTTAAAATATTATTTCTATTTTCATAGATTCCGATACTAATAGCTTTGCTGGTTAACATAACAGTGCGTTATTTGCTAAGCCTTACGATTCAATTATTAAATGTTTAAAATTATTGGTCATTGAAACACTTACTACTCTTCTACATATGGATATAAAAATGATGATACTGAAGCTGTAATGTAAGAAAGTATTACTTCCAGAGCACAAAGGAAATACCTAGTATGAAATATAAATAACTTAATATCGTGAAAGTTTGTAACTAAATGTAATATATTATAAACAAATAGTATATTAATTCACGCTATTTTCTTAATGAAGAAAACTTGAATTCACCTAGCAGTAAATCATGATCGTAATAGTTTACAGATAAATAGCTCTAATGTGAGTAAGTTCAAACTCATTTATGAGTGAATTAATTTGTTGTTGAATTTTGAGTATATTTAACATTTTAACAAAGAAATAAGAATATCTACACAATATTTGGTTGTAGAAATCAAAATATGTGTGAATGAGAACATATTGTCTAAAAATAACACCAATCGTAGTATATATTACACTTTGTTTAGTAAATGGAAGAGGGAAAACAAAGTTGGGTACGAGCAGATACCGACGCGCAGTTGTAGTTTTGCTATGTATGATATAAGTCACTGCTATCTGTGGACGATAATCATAAGTGTATTATTCTAACCTGATTATGGACTATGAACCGCAATTGTAAATACATTTTTAAATTACAATGTGTATACAAAAAGTATGGTGTAAACCTGAAAGTAAGAATTTGTTATGAACATGTGGTAGAAATAGGTAAGTAACAATGGCTGCCTTCATCTGATAGAAAAAAAAATGTTGATTTGTTTCTTATTTCAGAAAACCTATCTTGGGTGTGTCCATGATTACCATTTTATTTCACCTTCAACTGCTTAGCTAAAAAATTTTGAAAAATAGATCAGACCTGGAAATTATTGATTTGAACAGTTTGTTCATTAACGAGCCGTTTGAACTTAATCAGTTATAAAACACCACTGAGTATTTTGTGATACCAAAGTACATATTTTGTTATATTTAGAAAGAATGTATTGTTTAATAATATAATAAAATAAAACATCTTTACATACTGCGTCATGTTATTATCTAAAATATATTCTCAATGTTTATTTTATTTAACTTGTTAGAGCAAACTTTTGTTTCAAATTGTGTGTAATATTAATAAATATTATAATATAATATAACAATGATTATTATTGTTATTGTTGTTATGGTTGCTTCCACAATTCCATTAAACCTATATTGTACCAACTAAACAGGTTTTCTTTTTATAGACTGATTTTTATGACATAATTATTTATAATAATTTTATGATTATTATTATTATTAATTTAATTTAATAATAATTATTATTTGTAATAGGTATAACGTTATTAATAGTAATAATAATAACACAGGTCCACAAAAAAAAAGTGGTGTGTGCTGAGGGTCCCATTATATTTTTTCCATGTATTTTTCCCGCTGAACAAGAATCTGAAGTCAAAATGGAGGGGTCGCACAGCAAATTTTAGAGAAAACCCATAAAAACGATAAAAAATTACATCAAAAGTTTACGCGGGTCCACAAAAAAAAAGTCATATGTGCTGGGACTTAGACTATATCTTTATTTTGTATTTTTTCCTGCTGAACACGAATCTGAAATTAAAATTGGGGATTACATAGAAAATATTTGAGAAAACCTAAAAAATTGATAAAAATCACTTTCTCGTAATTTATTCTATATAATACTCTCTAAAACTGAAATAATGAGAAATGCTGTGAATTAGTGAATATTTACTATTTTACAAGCTATCTTGGTATAGTTATAGCTGGTATGTCCATGTTCAAAATGTCCTGGAATCGTTCCTTAAAATCATCGTGAAGGTGTTGATAGTAAATAAGCAAAGCACCATTACTGAAGGGTACTGTTGCTAAATTGGGTAGTTTATTAAATTCATGTCTACCGATACTCCTTTTGTACAGTGGCAGCTTGGCTACGAAAACAGCAACAGTATTTTTTGCTTCAATCAAATATAAGCTATCGCCTTGAAGCTGGAGATTCATTAAACAATTTATACAGGTCTGTCAAGTTCGCAATATCATTCTTTGATGTGATGAGGTTATCGAGCAATTCTGTATCTTTGTTTTCCAGTAACTCACAGAGTCAAACATATTGTAACATCGGGTCGGAAAAGTACCTTTTGAAATGCAGGCGATAAATGACGCAATGTAAAGCAGGTCATTAGGATGTAAACGTAATTCGATATCGAGTAGATCCGTGAGCGATATTGTCCGATATAGTTATCCACGCAAACTATAGGAACCAATGACGGTAATATAAAATATATGTCATTATATTTCCGCGTCCAATCCTCTATATCACTTAACCACGTAGTACGCCACTGTCGTATCCGTCATGCGCACAATGTTTAAAGCACTGCTCACCTATTTCCATCTGGCCCCTTTGGTCGCCGCTAACAGGTTTCATTCGTTGCTTTGTGCTAGTCGCGTACATAATAGGTGTTGACACGCCAGACAAAAACGACAGCATGGACTGCTCAAAAACCCGTAAAGCTTGGTAAGAAATAAAATATATTAATATATAACATAATTTTCCAGGTTTCTTTAGATATTTAGGTTTAATATGGATTTGGAAAAGGCCAATAATTGCCTGGTAGCTTCAGATTCAGACTTGGATCTGAAAAGATCAAATAGTCTGAATGTTCACGATAGCTGCAATAATATTCTAAAAGATCATGTACACGCGGTCGCAAAATGTTAATAACAAATCTGATACCACAGGCACAATAGCAATGCCGAGTATCATCTTTAAACAAATTCCACAAATAATTATGCGATAACGAGTAATAATCGAGAGATAGGTAGTATTGTGACATTAAAATCCCGTTGGAGGCTTATACTTTTAATAATAATAATAATAATAACAAAAGGCTATCTGCTTTGAGATGCAGAATAAGCTATTTAAAAGTGTCTGCTAGTGCAAAAGGCCAATTAAAGAGACCTCAAACGGCAACCAGGTTCTTCTTAATCATTTATCACTACGCCTCGCATACTCCCGTATTTTCCCCCTTAGGAGGAATAGGTAAATTTCAGTTTCCTATATTTTAAAATTTCACATTGAAATTATAATGAAACTTCCATGTTTGTGAATTTTAACAATTTTAATAATAAAATATTAATTTATTCCGTTATGTAAACACAAACTATGTGGTGTAATAGTACCTATTGGTAGCAATATGGTAACTAAACACTCGAGTCTGAAGAGTATAAGTTTCTCTGTTTTTCCAACCATATGGAATCTATATTAAACATATTGGTACAAAAAACACACTTCATTGTGTTGCTTTTTTGTTCAATATTATAATAAGCCCGAATACTTGGTTTACGTAGCTTTAATTTCATAAATTCGAATACATATATTCAGTGTAGTTTAGCTGAATTCAAATTGCAAAAAGTCAACCAAGTTTAGGTACATTTTTGATGGGATAATTTCGGAGATAACTATTGCCAAATTACGAAATCTCAGAAAGGGTAATATCCTAACAAGTATGTTTTACAGTAATTGGAAAACAATTACAAAAAATAGTAAAATATTATCTTGGGTGAATGTCTCATATCAAAGATTTATGTCATATAAAACAAGCTCATCCCCTCATGCCTAAATGAATTACTTGGACTAGGAGCCATTGAAAAGTACACAGCATATAAAAATCAAATGGTGTAAAAAAAATTTTGCGCGGTAAGAAACGATTTACTTTAAATCTGAAAAACGTTAGTCGATTTCTCGACACTGAACCTACTTTATACCTTGAATTTTCTCGAGTTTCTGGGTTTTGTCAGAAATCATCAGAATAGTATTTTTAATTTCTTCGAGAATCTAGACGTTTCTAAGTTTTAATTTTGACACCTAAAAGTGACTTTATATCTCCCCAGAGAAAAAGTGTAAACATTTTTGAATTTCTAAATAGTTTCGAAACATGAATAGATTTAAAATTAGCGGAATCAAAAAAAAATCCCTCGCAAAATTAGCGGGACATCAATCTCTACCTGTCCGAGAGTAAAGCAAATATGGCAGGCAAATATACTAAATCCTTATAGCGAGAGAAAGTGTTATCTAAGCATAGGGAAATTATAACGCGTGTACATATTTTCCAGCTACTATGAATCTGGATCTTGGAGGAGGCGTTACCTGTCAAAGACGTAAAATGATAAAAGGGTATTTGTCTACGAAATGGTTTTAAATATTGTATAAAAAATGTTGTAAGCGAAATATTGGTTTATTCTCTTCCTAAACTAATCCTTAGCAGAAACATTAGGATTGTCACGGGCCTCCTAACGTGCCACGAACATCTCAGTAAGCATTATTTTAGGTTGATTTAAGTAATATTACTAGGTATAAGCTTTGTGACAATGCATTTGATGAATCGGCCTCTGGAACTGTGTCTGCTTAATCTAGAGATTCTAGTAGAGCTAGTGCCGGTCCTTGTAAGCAGTACGGACCTGCTTTGAACACAACGGCCAACGGCATGCACAATGAGTCTTCAGACCTAACTGATGCGGGTAAATGACGCCGCTCCTAAACAACAACGAGCTAATGCTAAATGCATGGAATATATTCCAGGAAGAAAGTCGGACTCGATAAATGCATTTACAAAATATTGAAAATAAAATTAAAACATCAGAAGAAAGCAGGGTTCAACTTTGCAGCACAAATACCTTTTCATATTAAAAATCCTTTATATTGAAACAATATATAAAAATGACAAAGAATCTACGCCCAAATGAGGTAGATGTCTTATTCAATATCCACAAACGTTCATGGAGTGGAACAGTAAGTAAGTAGATAGGTTAAGAAGATGCTGAATAACAGGAATAAACACTGAAATATAAAGCCATATTCGATCCATGTTATGGTTATGTTCAAAGTGAGCGGGCCTAGCCGGCCCTCCACTACGGCTGAAGGAGCTATGATGACTCATACCTAAAATAGTTCATTCAGCAGGTTTAACCGCTTTATGAAGCTAATACCCGTATCGGGTGATAATTTGTCCAGATACCACGGCAGGAGTTGCACCTTGCCTAATAGGGAGAATCTGTTCCCCTAAAGGACGGAGATATCTGTTCCACCGATTCCTTCATGGTCGGTGTTTGCTGTTTTGTCAAAGAATCCTAGCTAAGACTAGGAATGTGCTCACTAATTATGGACTGCGCCCAGTTATCTAGATCAAGACATAACGATTATAACTCAACTGCCATTCACGAAGTTCTATAACAAGTAAATCATGAAAAGCTGCATTTTCAAAAGCAATTTTGGTTGGTAGATACCTAGTTGTCAACCGTATGATCATTCAAATTCGCCAGATGCACACTGGCTTTTGCGATTGTATCAATTAGATCATGTTTTTCTTAGGTTGCACAAACTAGGCTATTCAAATCCCAATACGTCTTTAAATATTTACGTGGTTAAGTGATATAAAGAATTGGACGCTGAAATATAATTGAACGATCAAAGGAACTTAATTATATGAAGTGTTCAATCCAAAGATATCACCTCCCCCCCCCAAAAAAAAGCAATAAAATTAATAAAAAAATTAACCCAATTATTGCGATTCAAATAAATACACACAAAACAAATTGTATCTATTTGTACAAATATACCTACTATTAAAGAAACATAAAAGTTGTTTGCAGCGACCAAAGGGGCCAGAGGGAAACGGGTCAGCAGTGCTTTAAACATTGGGCGCATACCGGATTCGACAGTGGTGTACAACGTGATTAAGTGATATCTTCGGATTGGACGCTTCATACAATTACGATCGAACTTCACAGGTAAGTTCCTTTGATCGCTCAATTATCAATGCTTTACTTAATTTAAAAACGAACTCACAAAGTAGCGAATGCCCAGCTCTGTTACAAAAAATGTTTATTAAAGAAAAATAAACAAATTAGTATTATTTAATTTTGCTAGAAGCTGCTTGTTAACAAGGTTTCTTATGGGTAACAAGATTCGACTGTATTTCATTTTAGTATCAAATACTGACGACTGTATGGTTTCCGTGGCAGGGCGATTTAAAGTCGGATTTTTATAGATAGAATTTGTCAGCCGTCGTCCTTTTGGACTGTCTTAATGCCCCCTAGTTTTCTCTCAGCCTTCTACTGCCCCTGAAAGACTCCAGTGCCTACAAGGGGGCGTTATCGGCCACTTTGAGAAAGACTGATCTACCTGATTACATGCTTTTTGAAAATCGGTAAACATCAAATACATCAACTGCCGGTCCATTATCCAAAACTTCAGATATATATAAGTATTTTAATCTTGATATTAGTATAGCTTTCTTTCCGTGTAGTTACAGACTATGCCTTATTTTTTGTAATATGTGTTACAGTGTAAAATTGAAAAATATTTGTTATGTTTCTCACATTGTGGCCAGTATAATATTCGATTTCACTTGGTTGGCAACGTCGCATCCATTGGGGGCGTTCATTGCCGCGCCACTACCCGTAAAAAACGCCTCACCCCAGCTCCTCCGGCCGATTCCATTATACTTTCCGCGCGCTGTTAATCTTGGAAAGTAAAACTTATGCAAACGAGCCCGCCGCGTGGTTTTACAAGGCACGTAATTTCAGCCGAGCAGGGGGCGGTAAGAGCCGTACGTCGCTTGTTTTTACGGCGCGTCATCTCAGACGCCTGTCACATACATACCCGCTATACAATACAAGATTTATCTCCTGTTCATAAAGGACTATCTAAGATTCTTCTTACACTTTCCTCGCGAAAACCGCAAACAGTTTGATTAATGGTTTTTGTTTGTATCAGAAGTATCAAGCGGCAAAATATTTATTCCGTGCTTCTGGAGGGCTGTTGAAAAGCATTCTTATTTAATTCGTTATTCTATTACCACCACCAAATCAACAATAAATTTTAAAATTATTGTTCCCTCCCTAATGCCTAAATTAAGTGAAATTTGCTATGACCATAGACTTATAAGCAAAGGGAAACCGAATCGTTCATTCATAAATTGATATTTGTTTTGTATCAAACATTGTGCATGTGTTTGATAAAGCCGAGAATGAGTACGAAAATTCCGACTCCGTGCAACGCAGCATACTTGTCGCAAATAAGTGGGAGTTGGCAATTCCATTTGATTAAACTCACCTTTGAAAAGACAATACGTAATGAAAATAACTCAATTTTTCTCACACTTAACACTGACGCATAATTTTCTTAAACATTTGAATTAAAGAGTTATTAAAGAAACACCGAGAAACCACAGAAACACAAATTCCGACTAACCGCAACACAGCACACCGAAACTTACTACGTGTATTGGCGGAATGTGTATATCAAACAACACGTGCGTAGAACATTAGACAAGTTGGTAATATTGTTTACACTTATGTGTATTTATGACCCATTAGTTTAATCTTCACAAATATTATTGGAAATGAAGACACAATAGTACATAACTTAGTTATAATGCTATGCATTGATTGTTATGTTCTACTGTGTCTTCTATAATATGTTATATTACCCATTTTATTCCCCATTTTATATATTTGTATTTAACAGGGAATTGTCCTGAAGAAGGCTTAAATACAGCCGACACGTAGACTTGCCAATAAATTGGTTTTCTTTAACTTTGGACCTCATTCCCATTGATATAATATGATGGCTTATTCGCTTAACCGCGATGGTTTTAGTTGAATAAAGCCTTACGTTTGAGGGTGTTCCTATATTACAAAACCACATAGCCCACTATTGATTTTAGTGATTTTAATTCACAATGCTAGAGTATCTTACTTTAAATATCCTGTTTTTCTTCCAAATTACAGGGTTTGTCAATGTTTTACCACCCCATTACATTCTCGATTTTGGCGGTGATGGTGGGGAGGATCAAGACAAAATTTCACAAGAACTTATTGGTTCACTTGCTTTTAGTAGTTTTTCCACAAAATTCTTGGTCCTCGTTGCCCACCTATCTCTGCATTCGTGTATCAATACGGTAAGAGGGTTCATTATTGTATATCGCTGTAGATCATTACTTCTACGTTCTTCATGCCTAGGCATTAAAGTTATGGTCATTATTTTGAATATCTAGCGTCTCCAAGGCTTTATACTAGCTTCATATCAAACTGAATAATCTGAATATAATCTTTGCATTATATACATTATCTTTGCTTAATGTAGACAATATACCCATTGTAAATAACATAATGTAGTAGATAGTAATGTGAATATATTTAGAAAATTAACCTAACTTCATAATAATTTGTTTGCCATTGACTTCTTCGAAAGTTATGAGAACACAAGAATTTAGGAAATATACCTCCACCCTAAATGAATCAATAAACAGAAAAATAATTTTGTAAAATGAAAAATACGTTTTATGCCACTTTTACGTATGATTTGGCTTATATGAAGTACCTCTTGTACATGTAAGGCAGCAGGTTTTAGACACCACAAGTACAATTTACTAAACTTGGAGGTACATCACTTTGCTCTCGCACTAAATACAATAATAAAACTTAATCTAATTCCTCAATAAATGTTAATTCAACTCGCTCCGAACAGGTTCTCGTGCGTTGACTTCATTAAAATTCTTAACCCATAAACGATTTAATCAACAATACGGAATGCAAATTACGATATTAACCCGCTGGTTTCCTTGTATCCAAAGGTATCAAATATTTTTAAGTTACTAATGTCTACAATCATTTAATATAATTACAACTATTGAACTAACTCATAAGCATGCATGACTGCGAAACTAGTGATTTAGCGATTAGTTATTTTATTAATATTATATAGGCATACTGTTACAGTTGCCTAACAAAAATAAATAGTAAGCAATCAAATAAATGTTCAAGTTTGTTACGAGAAATTATACTGTAGAATGGAATATTCTAATTTGAAAGATGTGAACGGAAGGTTTCTCTTTTAACTTAATTTAGAATTAAGCTGGATGTTCAAACATGTTTGTATGGCGGCATTGTACACCTTCATTTCCATTTAAATCGTAGAGCAATAACTTTGATTGTTTTAATGATATGTGTAACTCGAGTGACGGATACTGAGGAAATTAAATACCCCGTTATGATTGAAACAGGCCTAGATCATCTGAAGTACTTAATCTACAAACAAAGGATACTTTTGGTGTTGATTTAGTAAGAACTCGCAAAAGTCATCGCTTCAAGATGATCTAAAGGTTGCAGATTCTGCACTCGCTGTATGTGGAACGGACATATTTGTTCTTTGCAAAATGTATGCCACACAACGCGATTGGAAACGTTGAGTTATTGGACGATCTATCGTCCACGTTATACTGAAACCTAAACCTAGCTGGTGCCGGTGCATGTCTATTTGTAAATCGTTGTGCATAAAGACATTTTATGAGGGCCATTATGATATAGATCTTCATTGTGAAACAAATTTTTTTGTTAATACCACATAATTTTAGGAAACCTCGTATATTTACAATTAAATTTTGAAGACTAATCAATTTCCTGACTGCTGGAAAGTTTCACTGGTCACTACAATTTAGAAATCGGGAGGGAAGTCTAATGTAAATAATTACAGAACTATTGCAGTTTTATCGGCGCCTGCAAAAGTTTTTTTTATAGATGTTATAGTTTAACTTGTCATTTTAGCACACTAATCAAAGATTGTTAACATGGATTTATGCTTAAGAGATCAATATCCACTAATTTAACTGATGATATACTCATTGATTTGATTTGAGTCAAATATCATGAAATGTTTTCAAAAGTTTATATAGCAAATTCGGAAGTTCCGCAGGATTCCAATTTGGGCCCACTTCTGTTCTGTATTTTATTAATGATTTACCTAAATGTCTTCATTATTCGGAATATTACTCGTAAAAAATATGTTGTTAAGTACGCATATAAAATGGATGGTACTCATTTAGTTAAGGTTCATAATATTAAAGATCTCTGTGGTACGATAGACAGTAACGAGTACCTTTTGTCAAGTGGCAATGAATTTAAAAAAACGCATAACTGTGGTTCTTGTCAAAGCTACTTTCTTAATAATGTTAAGATAGATTGTTTTCAACCCTATGCAAAATTCAATTAAAATTAGCTTAGGAGTTTTGCAGATGTTTGCGAAAAACAAAATTTTAGACCCAACCACAAAAAAAATATTTTAAATAATTTCTCACGTAGATTCTGTCCTTAATTTTTTCTTAGTATTTCTGAATTCGCTGTATATATTTTATAAATGGTTATACAAAAAATAGTGTGTCCTATGTGTAATAGCGATTAATAAAGTAGCACCAAATATACGAAACTCTCTTAAGGCTAGTTTCGTATCCTACTTGTCATGCTCGTGTATTTATAACCATTGTTACATGATCGTTGCATAATGTACCTACTATTAATGTTAATATTTTGAATATACTTTCTCGTATAAGCACAGAGCTTTACCTTCATGTTTCTGAAATAATATATGTCCTATAGATACTCAGCTAGTACCATATTGTTTTGTATTACCCTTAAATTTACAAAGCCATTTGAGAAATGTTGAATTTTAACCTTTTTTTTCAGTTGAATTTCTCATACTATCTACATTCATTGTTGAGGGAAGAACCTCTTCAACAACTTAATGAAAAGTAAGTTATGAACTATCCCCACTATTTTTCGAAGAGGAACTTACTGCCTAGTTGTTTGAAATACATTTCTCTTCATACTTCTAAAATTGCAACGCAAAATGCAATAGCATGTAATACACAACATGATGGGTAATGAGTATAGTGGTTACGACGCCTATTATTGGCATTGTCGTGAAAGTTAATTTGCGATTAAATAATAACAATCTCCGATTACATTTGTAGTTCTCGTGCAGGTCTCTAGTAGACATCAAGTCTTAGCTATTACGTTTAATATACAATTTAAGTGGTCACTTCATTTGTCCAACAGTTTACTTAGGACTGACTTAACACCAAATAAAGTGACAGTTATTAATAGAGCTTCTTGGCCCCATTCACATCGTTAAAGTATAAAGTTAATAGGAGTCCGAACTATCGAGGGGTGTATTTTAATTAAATTTTAATAGCCCAATTGTTTAAAATATTATCTACTACACAGATTATTAGTGTCCATCAATCTAATACCAACACCGGTGACACACGAACGTCTGTAGCTTAATGAGGGTCCATGGCGCCACTGGCGGTACAAAAACAAAGATATCTGTGATAGCCCGAGATTCAGATCTCTCGCGCGATAACGCGGGAACACGGAAAGCACATTGGACGTCCAAAAGTATAAGGTGTCCTGTTTGGGGACAAAAAATAACCCGCTGCAAAAAGGATTATACCGTGGTATGAGACAAAGAGGGAGATTTACGATGGGCCGCTTCTTCTAATGGGTGGCGCGCCTTTCTTAATTACATCACCACCTCGTCGGTACACACAAAGTCTCGTATAAATAAAAGAAACACCACGGATTTTTTGTACGCTCAAACACGCTGCTCCGAAACCGATATAACGATGGTCCTTTTCTTTACCATTCATGTATCGCCAGGTCTCGTCCCAAATAAACTAAACAACTTTTAAATTATTTGTCTGCAACGCCGGGCCTGATTTGAATGCCAAACTACACTGCATTGTTTCGGCTTGGCCCCCACAATTTAAGACATTAAATTCCAATCTGCTTGTTATTGGATACTTTTTGCCCACGCAGTTTATAAAATGTAGAGCTTGAATTAGTTCCAATATATTTTAGCCAGAGATAAAAATAAATTCGCATTATATGTGTGACCACAGAATGCATGGCTGTAGCCTTGACCCCGGATTAAAATATACCTACTTTTTGTATTCTTCAAATTAATTTTTTATTGCTACGTAATGAGCATAATTGCATGTGTATCCTTTTCATTTAATACTTCAATATACAAGTCCGTCTCAAAAATTTACTAGGACTTGATATAAACTTAATTCGAAATTAATCCTCTTATAAGAAACAGGGTGCTGAAGTAGATTTTTTTTCTTTTTTTATTCACGAGAGTTAAAAACCAATAGGGATGTCCACAAAAATATATATACATTGAGCGTTTTATTTTGAACTCGTTACAGGTTGCAACGATCATGGGAGTAGTAGGTACTTGTTTATGCAATAAATTAACCTTTTTGGATATCACCCATGTCCAATACAAAGACACCATATACCTATACGTACTTATTCCGGATACGAAAACAAATATTTCAGAAAGTTTCACGATCATGGAAGAAGCTTTTTTAGTCAATGCTGTGGTCGAAATATGTCGAAAATACATCAGTCTGCGACCTAAATATACCGCTGGGAGATTTTTCTAACAATATGCGGCTGTAAAATGTACTGCATAACATGCAGGCGTCACAATTTGGAAAACGTTTTCAAAACTTGCTGCCTTTCTTGAACTTCTTGATTCAGAAAGTTTGACCGGATATAGAAGAGGGATTCTTCGGCAACATTACTGGCCAATGCTGGAGATGATATTACCACTGTGAAGCGTCATGGTGATTGAAAATCGACTACGGTAGCGGAAAGTTATATTGAAGATTCACTGTCCAGCAAGATGGCAATTGCTGAGTCCTACCTGGCAAAGTTGTGGACACCTCCAGTCCTTCAGAAGCTCCTTATCGAGTGATTTTGGTCAAAATTACAATATCGTTGTTGAATTAAATATTAATGTTAATAATAATAATTCTAAATAAAATGCTGCAAAATCTAAGCGTGTTATTATGAATTTTAATCCATTAGTGTGTGGAAATACTCTATGACGCCACATTGCGTAACCGCATAAGTGGTTAGGTTAGATTTTCATGCAATTGTTTGCCAGGTTTGGCTTTACTCACTTTTGCGTACCGCGTTTACCAAATGAAAGATCATATAATTTTGGACATATGTCCACTTTTTCTTATTTAAGGAGTCTTCAAAGTTTTTATTCGAAATGATGGTCAGTTGCATGGCCACCGTGATCCCTCGACTTTCATTGATTTTTTTTTATTGGGCCATATAAAACATATAATTGTATATCAAGAAAAGAACAGTTGACACAAATAATACACGCTACTGCTGGCAAAATTAGAAATTACAACAAAATTTTTACTTTTTAGTGCTTTGTTCTGATTTTGAACACTTGTCATATAACATATTTATTTCCCTGATTTTGAGTTTTCAACAAGTTTTTAAAATAACAAAATTAAAACTCTGACATGCCTAAACGACGTTTTTCTTTTCAAATATACATTGTTTCTCATAAAGCAAAGTTTGTAGATGAGCTAACAAATCATCATGTATATTTCAATGCAAAGTCGTCTCTTCTATGCACAAAATCAATTCGATATCGACGTTATCTGCTTCAATTTCAGTACTGGTTTTTTAAATCTCAACATATTGTAATATGTTCCTGCTGTGTTGCTTAAATTATTTAAGTGCCGCTTTAAACATGAATACTGTTCACAGGTTTTAGTAATTTTATTTGTTTACAAAACTTAAAGCAAATAACTTCTTTTGTTTCCGAACTGAAATTTTTAATGGGACACCCTGTATACTTTCAAAATTTGATAGCCAATAATTCAGCTGAATGTTGAATAATAGAAAAATTCCAACGTTGATGTAATTTCCATTATTGAACTGATTATGCTTCAAGTAAGACAAGTTTCTACATTCTTGATTTTGTTCCTGTATTATTTTTATTCTAGAATAATGTGGGTAGATGTATGGTTGAAAATTAAAATCATATGGCGATAAGTCATTTAGAGAATTTATTGGCATTAATAAAATTACTTACGTATGCTGAAGAATATTGAGCAAGAGCAATTTTCTTTCATAAAATACACAGCTAATGCTATGCTGAGTAATTTATAGCATCCTTAAGACACATGAAACACGTGTAATTCAGAAAACGGCGGGTTAAAAGTGGAAACCAAATTTCTCTGATGTTTTTAATCATAAATTATATGCAATACACAAAGCGCGTACTAATTATTATATACATAACTCAAGTTTTAATTGAGAGGTTCAAAGTAGTCATAAATGTTTCAAGACTAAGTACTGCCTCTTATAATATGCGCTTTAACTCGAAATAGTTTTGTTTATGGGCGCTGCATTAATTAGTTTTAAAGGAATTTTGCGTTTCACTAGACCTGTTTGATATTTATAAGTTACTAATAAAACGTGATTAATTTAGGTTAATAAATTTATGAATGTTAAAAGTTACTGGTTGTTTCAAATAACTTCAAATTAAGAGCTATAATATGGTACCCAGTTTGCTTCAGAAAAGTGTGTTAAATGGTAGGTATACAAAACATGGCAATTCACGAAAGATGGTGAGATTAAGTATATATGTTACACACAATACCCGAATTCGGACAATGTCCGAAAAAAGTATGCAAAACTAGTTCTGAGCTCCGAAAAATTCCCAAACCCGAAATTATACATTTAAACGGTTACTGCATATTACAAAATATGAAGGACTAGTTCTGGGCATTATAAGGTGTTCAAAACTAATTTTGTGCATTTTGAAATGACCAGAACTAGTTCTATTCATTTTCTGAAAGTTATGTTACACACGATACTCGAATTCGGAATGTCCGAAAAAAGTATGCAAAACTAGTTCTGAGCTCCAAAAAATTCCCAAACCCGAAATTTTACGTTTATACGGTTTTTGACTATTGCAAAATATGAAGGACTACAATTAGATACTTTATTAAGGGGCCACGCTAGTTGCAGCCATACAAATTCATACAACTCGCGTTCCGTTTAGCTCACTATACTCGTATGACTTTCCTTAAGGCCGCTTTACATTTAGGCAATGGGGCATGCAATGCAATGAAAACTATTTTGCAGCAAAATCTTTCATGCAATATTGCAAGGTGTCATTTGTTTTACATTTATGCAATATATTGCCCATTACCAAATTAGTAAAATGAAAATGATTTCAATCTGCTGGTCTTCTGCAAAACCATCAAAACATACCGGTGTTGTGTACTGTGGTGTGAAGTTTCAGTCAACCTAGAATTTTTATGGATGAAATAAAAAATAAAATTATTATGGTTAATTGAAGTTAATTCACTTAGTTCCTTTTGTGTAGGATGGCAAAACTGAATATAACCAGAAAAGGAACCAGAATTGCACGTGCAATGCAATCAAATTAGAGCAGACTCTATATTCGTGCAATTGACTGAAAATTGCGTCGGTCATTAATTTTACCATTAATGCGCATGCGCGCATGCAATATTTCTTTGCATGCAATAAGAATTGCATAAATGTAAAGCGGTCTTTACACCTTCCATCTTTGCTTGCCGCCTCGTATCTCAGATCGCCTGATACTAATTTGACCGTATTATTGCATTTTCTTAGTTCCAAATTAACAAAGTTATTATCTAGACAATTTAAATTAATAAGATAATGCATCGCTTCTAGGATGCTCATTTATTTTGTTCTCTTTACGTTTTAAACCCTGATATGATTTAAGCATCTTAGGAACTAGATTTTTTTCTAAGAAAAGTAGTGCAAGCCGCATCAAAATCGGGAGTTATTTTGCAACTAGTTTTAAGACACATAAAGAGGCCCCTTAAGATTTATGCTCAATATGCATGTACATATATCGGAACGAGATGGTAATTGAATAGTTACAACATAAGAATGCAGATGTGTTATTTTTGATATTTTATTTCAAATATTGCCAACTGTAATAAAAAATAAAATTTTGTTTTTATATAGCTATAAAAAATATACATATTAAAAAATGTATTATTTATTTCAGCACGAACTGAAATGATGACATTTCGAGTTGCACAATATATTCTTCGACAAGAACACGCTCGATTCATACATTTACGAGTTAATTCTTAAACACCACTGTGTGATAACTGATGACAATACAGACATAACCCTACTTTTTTTGTTCATTGGTATAACTTTCAGAAAATGAATAGAACTAGCTCTGGTCACTTCAAAATGCACAAAACTAGTTTTGAACACCTTATAATGTCCAGAACTAGTTCTTCATATTTTGTAATATACAATAACCGTTTATATAATAATACAGACATAACCCTACTTTTTTTTTGTTCATTGGTATAACTTTCAGAAAATGAATAGAACTAGTTCTGGTCAATTCAAAATGCACAAAACTAGTTTTGAACACCTTATAATGCCCAGAACTAGTTCTTCATATTTTGTAATATACAATAACCCATAAATGTATAATTTCGGGTTTGGGAATTTTTCGGAGCTCAGAACTAGTTTTGCACACTTTTTTCGGACATTGTCCGAATTCGAGTATTGTGTGTAACATATACACCGTAAAAAAATTTTGAGTAACATTTCACTCAAAATCAATACAAATGATATCATGAAAATAAACATTCATCAACATAACTATGTCAGTCATAAACAGCTAAGCAACTATTACATTAAGAAACCTATTAAGAAAAATATTTTTCTTTTTGATGAATTTGTTTCAAAATTGATTTATTTTTTTAAAGTCCATTATAAAACTTAATACAGTCGCCATCACAATTAAATTATACAATAATTAAAGCTCTTAGTGTTTCTATACCGAAATAAGTTTTTTCTTTTGTTCAAATTTTATTTGCCATCGAAACCACCTGTTTGGTGGAAGCATTAGTACCAGGTAGACATAATACGTACTCCACAAATTGTAGAATATTTTGATAGGGAATATTATATTCATCGAAATGTTTAAATATTTTGATCCATTTTAAGTTCATGTAAGTTTTCTCTTCTCTCCATAAAATAAGTTTCTCCTCAGAAATACGAGGTGTGTAAATTAAGTAATGATACTTGCAACGTAGCGTTCGATGTGGCAACACTGGGGGCTACCGGTGAACATGTGATGCTCTGTTAGTACGAGTTTGACCACGGTGGAGTCAGTCGGCTGTCCGTAAATTTTTTTTTGCCAGAATAGTTTTGTCTACTGCATTCTGAAAATGAGTGATATCAATGTCGAACAACGTTTTGCTTCAGACATGGTAACAGTGCGACAGAAACATTTGCAAACCTTCAGCAGGCTTATGGAGAACATGTTTTCTCAAGGGCGCAGGTTTTTAGGCATTTTCAGAAGGACGGGACCAGATCGAAAATGAACCTCGCAGCGGAAGGCCTGCAACTGCACGAACGGACAACATTGTTGCCAAAATTCGGGATCTTGCGCTTTCTGATTGTCATTTAACGGTCAGAATGATCGGGGAACGTTTGGAGGAAAAAACCTTTCGCAGGAACAAAAGAACACTAGAAGGGACTCATGCCTTGATTTTTTGAGGAGACTCGAAAATTAACCGAATTTTTTACGTGTCATTACTCTTGGATTTTTCAGTACGACCCTGAAATGAAGCGTCAAAGCCAGGAGTGGCACACTTCAAGCTCACCAAGGCCGAAAAAGGCAAAAATGAGCAAATTGAAAATTAAGAAAATATTGATTTGCTATTTCGATAGCCAAGGAGTCGTTCATAAAGAGTTTGTGCCGCAAGGTCAAACAGTCAATCAATGTCAAAACAAGTCCACATCCAATTGTGTTGAAATAATAAAACAATTCATTGAGTAATATTCACTCAGTTATTTGTTAGCTAACTATATCATTTAAGGGTAACACTTTTAAGTTATCTTGCTAAACTATGTGTTATTCCAAACACAAAATTGAGTTATATTATCAATCTATTTAGTTATTTTTTCACAATATGCATACAATTTAAATCAGTAATCAGTTACTGTATATAATTTTAGGTTGTAATAAACTCAAAATAGTGATGATTTTTCATTATACTTTGTTGGTTTAGGTATATCGGATGAAAGGTAATGAAATGTGTTATCTGGTGACGTGAAAAAAATATGTGGGTTCCATTTAAAAAAAATCAAGTTATTCATGAGTGAAGTTTTCAAAATTAGGCCGACGATATCAGCCATAACAAACAGAGTTCATAATTGACTTTCTAGCTCTTGGTAGTATGGAGGGTGGTCAATAATTTCCCCCAATCACAGCCTCCTGTGTTGCCGCCCACCTCTGATATTCAACTGTTTCTAGACATCAACTTTTTGAAAAAATATAATATAATAATAGTTACCTATAGGCTGTCTTGAATTTCTGAGGAGAGTAGTTTTTGCAGGGTAAAGTCATTATAAATAAGCATATTTGATAGGCACAGACTCGTCAGAAAGTGTTTAGCTGGAGCTGGAAAGATGGAGAATACAGTATACATTTATGTCTTATATTTATGTTATGAACATCTGAGTGGTAGGTAATTTTTCTAAGCAGATATATTGGAATTTTGTTAATAATTTTTTGAAATAAATTGCTGAATGCAAAGTCCTTCTTTTAGACATATTTAACCAGTTATTACTATCGAATTACGAATCGAATACCATATATAAGACGCAGAGAAGAATTTTACACTTTCTGAATGTTGTTTTTGTATCTTACTGTTAAAAATGGACCACAAAGGACATCGACATAATTAGAAATGGACATAATGAATGTTTCGCATAGCATAGGTTTTACATACAACGGCAAAAATTGTCTACTTTCATATAATACTTTTAATGTACAGTATGCTCTTTTTAACAAGTGATTATGTATTACGTATTTCTCAAATTTTAAATCAGAATCAAGTATGACACCCAACAACAACAACATCAGCAATTTGAATAATTTAATTTTCAATAGATGGATTTATTTTATCACGTATTCCATTCACTTTTATTTAATTACCAAACATTAAAACCTTAGACTTATCACAATTGATATTTAAACAGTGATCGGATGCCGCTTTAATTAAATTATTTAGATCTCTGTTAATGACAGTACATGCATTTATCACTTCATTGGGGTCAAAACTATAATAAAGCTGGGTGTCATCGGCATAAAGGCGGATGTTACAATACTGAAGAGTTTTAATGAGATTACACGTATATATAGCAAAAAGCAAGGGACCCAAAATAGACCCTTGAGGAACTGCATTTATTAGTTTTAAATAATTGGATGATTCATCATCAATCATTTGTGAACGATTAGACAGGAAATAATGTAACAAATTGATAGCATCTTTTGCAAAACCTATGTAATGTAATATTGGGCTCAATAAATTACAATTGAGGGTATCAAAAGCGCGGCTGAAATCCAACAAAACCAGCACAGTGCATTTTCCGTTATGAATGGATCTTAGAATATCATCAATAATATGAAGAAGAGCGGTCGTGCAACTGTGACCTTTGCGAAACCGGATTGAGTTTCAGGTAGTAATGAATTTGAGCCCAAATGTTCCTTTAATTGTACTTCCATAGCTCTTTCCAAAATGTTCGATAAAACTGGCAATATATTGGTCGCAAATCTTTGTTTTCGAGTGGATTTGGTTTTTTTGGTAATGGCTTTACTACAGCAGTAAAGTATTATTATTTAAACAGTAATTAATAATATGGGAATAAGGAACAACATGAGGACAACATAATTTTACCAATATAGAACTCACTCGATCTTCACCAATTGCATTCGTTTTTATTAGAGCACTTGTCTGATAAACAAATAAATCATTTATTTCATGAAATTTAAAGCTAGAATGTACAATTTTTGAATTTTTATAGAATGATAACAGGGACACTGGAGGTTCTTTGGAAGAACATGAAGATATAAAATAACTATTAATCTCAGCCAGCCCGAAAATTGCACAATCAGTACTGAATATCATGGTCTAAATTATATAAAAAAGGAAAATTTGCAAAAACAGTTAGATTTATGTTTATTAATGTATATGAAGGTGGAAAAAATGTAAAATTTACTTTTCCAACATAAAAGTATGAAAAGGATTTTAAGTATAGTACCGGGAAACACGACAACGAGCGTTTTTAATCTAAAAAACAAGCTGGTTAATGGGTATCTTGTTACAGTATATTTTCATTATTTTCCCTCTTTGGTTGTTAGACAAATGAAAATATGTAACAGGTATTCGTGTAGGTTCATCCCCGACAAAACGTGGCAAATATATAACATTACGTACAACCAAAGCGCGGTGAGTTACTAAATGGGGTACGAAGCCGACAAGAACTTTGTAACGAACACATGATATACGAATGGTGGATTAAAGTTCATGGCGAGGGGTTCATATTACCTAGGATTATTTTTTAAAGGTATTAAACTAATTCAAATACTTTTGACATAAGTATACCTATTAACACGAATTCCGTCTGCCTTCTCCATGCACTCTACAAGGTGCCTGTAAAATATTTAAAAAATGAGTTATGTTTAGATAATATTTGCTATATTAGTTATAGCAATTTTATAATTATCTCATAAAATTTTAAAATATAAAGGAAAACTACAATATTAATTGAAATAATACCTAAAGCGTGTAATAGTCCTATTATCCATGGAATGTATTGTAATAGTTCTCCTTCACTTTATAATTTTAGTAGCAAATCGTGTAAAATTCTGTAGATTTAATAAAAATTGCCATTATTATGTATTTTGACGGAGATAGTTATGGTAAAAATATTCTAACGCATGGGCCTACAGTATCTCGATTCAGTAATGGTCGGCTTGTCTATACAATCATGTGCCTTATAGATATCCATATCCTCAAGTAAGGGCATTTTTGTTGCTGTTGAGCAGCGGAGAGGAGGATGTTTTGAATTTTTATAGCATTATTTTCTTATTATATTTAATAATTATTTTTGCACATCGTCACTTTTTCTTCTAATGACTATATTTTATTATGTTCTTTATTATTTTCCTTAAATGGGGACATTTTTAGCAAAAGTAAGGACTGAAGAGCACAGAGACTGAAGTAAAGACTGCCCTTCCGAAGTAAGGACAGGTGGCAAACCTAGTTATAGATGTGTGCAGTTGAAATTAAAGTAGTACGAAATATTTTAAGTGTGAGTATGATTTAGTTGTGCTGCACGAGCACCCTCGTGCAAGATATTTGGATCAGCTAAGGGCACATCTTGAATCGTTGAATAGCGTGCGCGTCAGCATTTTATTGCAGCAACCAATTAGGAGAAAATATCGAAATTCCTTTGTATTAACGCCGGGGCACGCTGTACATGGTACGAATATAATTCCACATTGTTGACTGGGACATTCTTTGTACTTGTTGTGTGATTTGCCAGGTACTTATTCGGAGATTCTCTTCAACAACCTCTAAACTGTGTTCTTCAGCTGCTGCAATACACAAAAATTGTAGGAAAATTTATTTGAATTAGTTTAATCACATAAAATAAAGAAATAAACAATAACATCCTTCTCTAATCTGTTCCTGGTAGTAATTGTATCCTTGAAAATCATGTTCTTTCGAAAAAAATTTCGAGAGCAATAAATTTTCACTAATAATATCCCTATCGTTTAATAATTTCCGGATATGTTTTCAAGGTCAAAATAGTTATATTAATGAACGGTAAGAAAATTTCACACTTACGTTTTCCAACCAATAAGAATAATTTCGGGAGATTTATATAATTCTATATTAATAAACGGTAAGAAAATTTCACACTTACGTTTTCTAACCAATTAGAATAATTTCGGGAGATTTGCATAATCCTTCAGGTAAGTTTCATGTGATTACTGATTACAATGGAAAATTTTTGTCGTTTATGTATAGACTGACATTTCATTTGACAAAATTTTAGTTATTCTTGAGTTTTTAATGGTCTGTATTTAAATTAAAACAATAATAAACTATAAATTATTATTTACATTATATTCTACGTGTAATTATTTTCAATTATCTAATAAGTCTAAAAATCGCAAATTTGTAGCTTTATATTAGTGGATAGTTGATAGTGGATAGTGTTTCGAATGTTCCACGATACAATATGAAATTTTTCTTCGTTCATGAATATTTTAAGAAAATTATTATAATATTAAAAATATTCATTATTATTGAATTTAATAATTATTATAATTATATTATTATTATAATTTTCAAAATATATAACAACAAAAATATTTCCAGAAATATTTAAGCTCTAGAGATAATATAAGTGAAAATACACCAAAATAATTTGAAGGTGCAAATGGAGGATTACGGCATTTTGACCATACCTGTCATTGAAAATAATTATTAGCATAATATATAATAAAAACTTACTGTTGCTATTTATTTTAATTTATATATAGACCGTTGAAGCCCAAGAATAAAAAATAATTGAATTATCAAGTACCTAAAAGCAAAAAAAAATTCTAGCGTAATCATATGCAGTTTATTCCAAAAAGGATACAAATTTCCGAATCTTTTTTTTAGTGTAAAATTTGTATTTACTATTTCCCTTTTATACTACTTTATACACTTTATTTTTCAGCCGCGTACACATTTGTAATATAATACATACATGATAAGGTACTACTATAAAGCGACTTCGATGATTTTAATTTGGTGTTCCATATTGATGACCGTTCTCAATGAAATTCGAACAATTAATTTCAAGACACCTCAAAAAATGCTTCACTGGCTATACTAAGAAAAACTCTTATTACAACTTTAATATGTCCAATCTTCGCAATATTGGTACTCCTACTCTCTGTTTTCGTGTATAAAGAAAACATGCACTCCATATACCACGAGACAAACATTCTTCTAATTAATAAATATTTCAATAACCTGAAATATTTCAATGTAAAATATATTCTATTTATACGACAGATAAACGATCTGTCCATCTCTCGATTTCACATTAATTTTGCGGCGACTGTTTCATGTAATCAGCTACAGTGTTGTAATTGATAATATATCAGTTGAACAGCTTCGGAAGTGCCTTATATTGACAGCCTTTTAAGCCTTATTGGTATAGTGCAAGAACATTAGGTTTTATTGTGGATATAAGGTGGCAATCAACGTTTAATCAGAAACAAGTGGTATACTGCAAATATAGACAACTTGTAAATAACTGTTCTCCACATATGGAGACTATTGCATCTGTTATCTCTTGTTCGGACACATTTTGTTTATGTCTCCTGTAGACATTTAAAAAGGCTGCCCTATAAATGAACTATATTTAGAATATTAGGAGGTAAAAGTCTTGAAACCAATTTGTTTTTTAGGACGGAATGAAATTTGACTTTTGGAATATGAAAATAAAATAGTCAGGGAAGTCATAGAAATCATAAAAGATATAGTCAACCTATGGAGAAAACGCGAGTCAGATAATATTGCATTAACTTTTGTGTTGGTTGTACTGACGGGGTAGCTTCACACCAATGGGCAGAAATTTCAAATTATGAAAATTTTACGTCGAATTTGTAGAAACATATGTTTTCTATCTAATTTACAAACATTCCGTTTTGGTTTCAATTGTACGCTGCGATTAAAATGCACTAACAACCTTACAGCAAGTTTTCCCTAGATGGTTGCTTTCTAAAACCAACATAATTAAAGGTAACGTCCTGCAGGCGATTATAAATGTTGCAAATAAAATGCAAAAGAGATTTAGAAAATGGATTGGAAAATAAATCCTCGCTGTTTTCAGTGTAATAGGGAAACAGATAATCTTGCGAGTGTGGTAGAATTTTAAAGCAATCCTACTACGTTACCTTCAGAAATAAATGTGAAAGCTATTACAGCAGGTTGTATCCTCGAAGATTTAGCTAAAAAGAAACTGGAGCAACATTTTCATTCAAGATATACGTCATCTAGAATTTTTTCTTTGTATATTGCAATTACCACTCAAATGAAAATTTAAAACATTGCCAACATTTGTTATGTCATTTAATTAATTTTCTTTTTGATAATTACACAACGAGTGTAATTAGCAAAATCGCAGTTAACAAACATACAAATCAAGATCAGATATTCAAATTTTTCTCCTGATCTGTCTTTCCTTCTGCTGGTGTGTCCACAAGGCTCTACTCCAGAACCACTCTTGTTTTTGCTTTTTATAAATGATGTTTAATGATCTCCTTGATGCTGTCTTATGTGATCGATTGATGTTTGCTAATGATTTCAAATTATATTCTGCAATCTGATTTCATTTTCAGTTTTGTTTAGACTTGGCCGACTTGGTGTGAATATAATCTTTTATCGCTGAATATGTAAGTATATGGCAATATGCTTCTCCCGTAAAATTAATTTTATTACCTACGATCACTCTATTAATGAATACATAATTAACCACGTCAAATGATACACTAATCGAACATATTAATAATGTTATTTATGTCAAATGCATTCCAAACTTATAACTGCAGGGAATTTGAAGAAGTAGGCACAGTCGTGTTTTCCTCACTTTATTAAATTTTAAAATAAATAGTGCCTTTATTATTGCAAACTATTGTACAGGGTGTCTCAAACTCGATATAAATACCCAAATTTTCCTGTTAAAAAGCTCTGTTTTTTCTAATAAACTTTTGATAGAGAACATTTTCTGTATTACTTCACGTTTAAAAGTTATAAGCAATATCGTCCTAAAGAGCCTCAAAAGAAATACCACCTAAAAATCATATTAGCGGTGGAACGGTCAAGTAGTCGTTGGAAAATAATTAAATGTTCGTTGTTTAAGGTGCATAAATGTCAGGAGAGAAACATCAACATAGCAACCGCCTACTGCGGTTATCAGTAACTGGTGACAAAAAGATGTTTAGAGTAAGGAAAACTATTTTAATTTTTTTCCATGCATACTGTTGGTTGTATGAAAAAATTACAAGAAGAGAAAAAGTAGTATAATTAAGTGTAGTGTTTAAAAAAGTTTTGTTGAAATCGGCCATTGCTGGAAAAAGTCTTGAAAGAAATAATCTAGGTGTTGCTTATTCCCGCTCTCTAGAAACATGAGCCAAGGAATAGACACCACTATAAAATAGCTTTTGACTAGCTGATAATATGTACCAAAATTAAAATTTCTAAGTGTATCCGTTTTTAAGGAAAAATAAAAAACTATTTTTTCCGTCATTTTGAGACTCGAATATCTCAACAGGGAGGACCCAAATTGAAAAATTTCATATGAAGATCCCCCGCTGAAATGGCTTGTGAAATACACTGGTAACATATTTGACCATCATTCTGAAACACTCTGGATAAAGGGGCTCATAACAAAAACAAATTTAAAAAATACATTTTTAATAAACGAATTATATATTTTACCTAGGTGCAAAGTTCATTAGGTGGAACAAAAATTAAATGACTAAAGTCATTAGTTAAATCCTGCTAATATTTTATTTATCAGATTTATAACTTATATACTTTTAGGTTCCTGGTCTGGATGAACTTCTCTGTTTCCATTTTACTAGAATTAATGGTCATCAATTAATAGAATTGCTTGAATAAATTTCAATAAACAACTAAAATATTGTTATTTCATATTCCTTACTGAAAGAAATACAAGAGAATAAACTAATAATACCTACAAAATGAAAATATGTAGCGTACAAACATAGTAAATATTTGGGGCAGAATATAAACCATCAAACTTAGAATGAATGTGCTTTTTAAAAAAAGTGTTAAGAATAACATAAATACTATAAAAACTGCCCACAAAGTGGTAACACAAAAAATTTAATAAATTTTACAATTCAAGTAGGCGAAACAAAACCGAGAGAGCAGGGTAGGTACTACGAGTTGGACTTCCACTGATTGTCGCTTACTGCAAATAAATAATAACATATTTGCAATAAAAAGATAAAATTTGAAACTGGGTGATAATAACATAACAAACAACTGTGTTCATACCTAATACATGCGCCTGTCGTCGGTCCTTTGCAGTTGAAAGCGCACGCAGTCGAATAACGAGATATATTTCCTACTCCCGTGTAAGAATATGCTAAAAATTAAGTAATGTTCATAAGTAAAACCTAAAATTTTCTACATTTTATAGGAAATATTTAATATTTTTATTGGAATTATACTTTCATGTAACAAATGTCACACAAATGGCGTGATCTTTAATTTAGCAATATTTCATATTCTATGTAATTTTAAAGTACCAATTTACGTGTTGTTCCTAATTTTAAGAAATTTTATTCGGATAAATTACCTGTACGTACGTTTTACTGTGAACTATTAAACATAGAAAATATGCTACTGTAATCTAGCATTTTAATCCAATACTAACACCACAAAGATCATTTAAAACAAAGCCCAACCCAACGCCGGGCAGTTTCTGCGTAATTTCCAAATTTAATATCAGTCGCGAACAGAGCAGCCCCAGGAACTTGACGCTGTAAACTCCGCGACAGTTAAAATTGAAAAATACTGCATTCGGCTTTACATGTTAATTTTAATCTACATCCTGCTGGTTCGCTCGGAGGATGTGCTCAGATGTAGTGAGGTGGTTTAGCGCGGGTCTAATCCGAGAACAGCCGTGTAAAGTGGATGATATTAATTTCAACAAGGCTCGGACCGGTCAGCTCGGTCAGAGGTTTATGAATAATAATTAGTGTTGCAAACAAGGAGCCAGCAGGCGTCCCGACGCGGTTTGCGGCTCGCCAAGCGGTGATGGTCTAATAGAGTTACAGGACGTCTCGTAAACTTCATAAGCGGGTTAAATTCATACTCTGCCGCTGTAGAGTCGAGGCTTCAAGGAGGATTAGTTTCGTCGCTTTACAGCAGTAAGCACCAAATTGTATGAAATTATTTTGTTGGTGGTTGGTGTTTACATCGTTTTTCGGTTTATTTCATTGAGTTATTTTTAATATTTGATAAAAATTACATAATTATTACCACTTGCGTGGTAAGCAGGTATATACAGGTTTTTTTTATATTTTTAGGTATTAATAATATTGTGTGAAAGTAACTACTCTGTGGACAAAAGCCCAACCAGCGTTGAATTACACCCACAATATCTACCCATATATTCCTTATTATTAGCTTTTATAACATTTTTTACTGTATTAGAAAGGTATTTTAAGCTAATATAAATCAAATCTCCTACAATTCCTATCAATGAAGTCATATGTATGCTCTCTGATACCAAACATCTAGATATGCTAGTAAACAATTCCACAGACAAAGCTCTATTCAATAATTATCTAAAGGAATCTAAATCTAAAAATCTAAATCTATCTAAATTTACTAACATTGCTTTAATGAAAACGCTCTATAAATATCTAACTTCACTTTTGGCAGTTGGAACACGACAATAATTCAACCACAATAGATGAGATCTGACCTATTTCTGCATTTTTAGGATTGCTTCTTCAGGTGGCCTCCTTTAAGTTGAATTAAATATCCAACTCTAAAAATTATTATAAAAATTAAAATTATTTGAAGTTAAATATCGACAATGACAAAAGTGACAGCCTGTCAATGAATTAAATATGATATTACCTACTTAAATAATGTTTAGATACCCTTTATGTAAAAGTTTTTTTATATTTTTATGTATTAATAATATTGTGTGAAACTAACTACTCTGTGGACAAAAGCCCCAACCAGCGTTGAATTACACCCACATTATCTACCCATATATTCCTTATTATTAGCTTTTGTAACATTTTTTACTGTATTGGAAAGGTATTTTAAGCTAATATAAATCAAATCTCCTACAATTCCTATCAATGAAGACATATGTATGTTCTCTGATACCAAACATCTAGGTATGCTAATGAACAATTTCACAGACACAGCTCTATTCAATAATTATCTAACGAAATCTAAATCTAAAAATCTAAATCTAAATCTATCTAAATTTACTAACCTTGCTTTAATGAAAACGCTCTATAAATATTTAACTTCACTTTTGGCAGTTGGAACACGACAATAATTCAACCACAATAGATGAGATCTGACCTATTTCTGCATTTTTAAGATTGCTTCTTCAGGTGGCCTCCTTTAAGTTGAATTAAATATCTAACTATAAAAACTATTATAAAAATTTAAATTATTTGAAGTTAAATATCGACAATGACAAAAGTGACAGCCTGTCAATGAAATGACATTACCTACTTGAATAATGTTTAGATACCCTTTATGTAAAAGTTTTTTAAACCGCTTTCTCTGGCCCTACTGCGGCATTTAAAATGGCGATCCAAGACCTGCTAAGATTTTTTTATACCGAAATTCAATAAAAACGTTTAGCGATTTTTTTTATTTAAAATCTGATAAGGTGGTGTTAATTAGGACCCCTCAAAACCCATATGTATGAAATTCGAACAAAAGCTATACATAGTCTTCTTCTATACGTTAGGTTTCATTTTTGTAAAAATTCGTAAAAATTCTATTTTTCAAACTAACGAAACAAGTATTTTTTTTATTTAAATGTCATTGAAAACCGTTACTTCTAATCATATCACGGCGTTTAATATGGCGATCCAATGCCTATTATTTAATACATTTATGATGAAAGATTATTAAACATATTTTATCAGGAAATACATGCTTTTTTGGTTTTAGGTTATTATTCAAGATAGGAGGCACGTTATTTTTTTGAAACTTTGATCATCACATTATACGAAAAATTTTTGTTGAATGGAAAGCAAAAATACCGACTTTATATTATACTAAAATCTAAATATCTATAAACACCTCCTCCTACTCTACTTGCAGTTTTGTAGCTTGACTTATAGTCTCTCTCTTTCTCTCTTTCTATTCCTGTTCACTATTAAAATATATTCAATCATAATATAATATTATCTCTCTTTTAAATTTTGATATTTTAACATAAAATCGGACTGTATTTCTTTTAGGTCCAATTATCTTATTGGAATTAATTTTTTGCCGACCAATTATTATCTTCCATTAGGTAAACTTTCATTATACGGAATAGGTCATGATAATTTTTTGACCACTTCAGAGGTCAAATTAATGTAATTTTAACTTTAAATGTTTATTGGGCATGACCATGACTTTTAAACAAGTTTTTTTGTGAATAGGAATGTATTGAATTATCTATCCACTGATACTCTACAAGCCACCATAATATTGAATTCTAGAATGTACTGAGTAAATCAAAGAACGGCTAGCAAAGCTTGGCTGCGTGCCAAACTTAAAAACATATAATTTTTCTACACCCGTATTATAACAATGCACTTATATGCCCATAATCCGTTTCATAATGCTACCCATTATGATACAGATTTTTCATTACGATACATATTTTTAATCAATAGAAACCCATAATTTTTCAATCAAGCATGCTGTGCATTTGACGTTTATCCTAGGTTCCTATGTAATTATTTTAGATGTCAAAATCAGTACGTATTAAATTTTCGTAGATACCTAGCTAAATTTCGATAATTTATCAAAATTCTGATATCAGCGATATAGAAGAATTACCATCGACTCCTCCACACATATCGGAGAAAGCAGAAAATGCAGTTCATACGAATAATTACTGTTACATATTGATTATTTATCAGGTGTAGAAAAAATAGCGTATGTAACTCTCATGTAATGGTTATTAATACATGATCGTTGCATAATATACTATTGTATTTCTATTTTTTTATTTCAACTCATTAAAAATACCTTTTGGTCAATAGGTAAATTAGGTTCAAATAATCTAATTTGACATTTCATTTCTGCTATTTGGTTACATATTTTAGAGAGACCCTGAATAATAACTGAAAATATATTTTTAGTAGTACGTATAATTAACATAAAATTAATTTGTTCTCGCCTCTGAAAAATATTTTAATTCCTATTTTACCACAGTGAAGATTATCATTGATTGATTACCTACAACTAAATGCATAAAGTGTGACGTTGAAAAGTTCCCAAGGGTACGTGAGCTTAAGGGGTATATTTTTAATCACTTTAGTTACGATGACATCGTTCTAACGCGCGCTTCATTGTCGTCATGCGAACGACTCTGTACTTTGCCTCACATTTTCCTGAAAAACATATAAAATAAACCACCTACCCGAGAGAGAAAAAACTAAAATTCGTACACGCCAACATTGTATGAGATTTTATTTTTAGATTCAACGAAACAGGAACAAAAATATTTTATTATGAGGTTTTATTGCTCCGTATTAGGAAGTTTTGGAGTAATTTTACATTAGCTTCAATTTTTTGCGAGTTCCGGGTTGCATTAGCTTAGTATGGTGCTCATATATATGACAAGTCGTAAAATGCAGTGCTAGAGCTCACACAAAGCATAATTTTTTCGCGCGAGCAAAAGGTGTGAGGTATGAAGTAACATGCATTTGCTTGTTCTGAGGCATGTGCATCGTTTTTAGCATTTGCTAACTTTTCTGATTTATTACACGCACATAGTATCACAATTACGGGAATTTTTCAAGAGTGACACTTGATTTGTCGTTAAGTAGCCTCTTTAGGTATCTTAAAACCAGTTTAAAAATAACTATCGGAATAATGATTCGATTTTGATTAGGCTCACCAGTTTTCTCAGAAAAAAATGTAGTATCCAGGATGCCCTAAAACATATTTTTTAACAAGTTGGTTTACTTGTAAACTAAGATTTAGAAAGTAAAGAGAACAAAATAAATAGACAAGGAGCAGACACTATTTTATTAATTTATACAGGGTGATTCAGCTTTAATCTTGATAACTTCAGGAATCGATAGAACAAGTTAAAATTGTTCATTTGTGATATAAACTTATTTCCTAAAACGCATCGTTTCCGAGATAGTAGGAATTTTTTTCTCGTTTTTCCCTCATAACTTTTGAACCACTTATCCGATTTAAGTGAAATTCGGAACACAAACACTCCTTATGATCTTACATAAGCTTCTTAAGTTTGAACTACCTACCCCTCTTAGAAGTGCATTTTGTATGCTACTCCCCTCTATTTCAAAACTACAAAAAAAAAAATTAATTTCAATAAAATATCTACACACCACTTTGACCTGATTAATTTGGAAACATTTTCGTCTCCTGTTTTTGTTTTCAACGTTTGGTCTTGTTTCTGAGATATTCAAAGAAATTGGTGGCACTATAGCGCACCAGCCGCGTAAATTTCTACACACCACTTTGACCTGATTAATTTGGAAACATTTTCGTCTCCTGTTTTTTTTTTCAACGTTTGGTCTTGTTTCTGAGATATTCTAAGAAATTGGTGACACTGTAGCGCACCAGCCGCGTAAATTTCATTAAACGTTATAGCAACCCATGAAAACAAAACTCAGTGATTTGTGTAAACTGAGGATTGTGAAAATCATTGTCAAAAGTATTATTTAAAGAGCATTTTTAGTGCTAAGAAAAAATGCCAAGAACGTTTACAAATGCTGAATATTCCGATATACATTATGTTCATGGACGGAAATTCGAACGCGTCAGTTCGAGAGTACCGAACATGCTTCCCTAATAGAAGAATTCCAAATGCACAAGTTTTTGTAGATGTACATCGTCGATTCTCGGAATATGGTTTGCGCCGCTACAATGATCATAATCGTAATGTACCGCCAAGAAATAATCAGCGAATTCTTAATCTTTCTCATATCGATAGAACTTTAAGCACACGCCGAGCAGTTCGGCAACTCCATTTATCTCAATCAAAAGTACTGAGAGCACTCAAACAAGATCATCGAAGGGCTTTCCATCTCCAACCAGTTCAAGGTTTGTTGCCAGGAGATGCTGAAAAACGTTTAAAATTTTGTAGATGAGTTTTAGATTCAACAGAAATTAATCCACAATTTCTGCATAAGGTTTTATGGACTGACGAATCTAATTTCACAAAAGCTGGAATTGTGAATTACCACAACATTCACGTTTGGAGTGAAGTCAATCCTCGATGTGTCAGACACTCTTCATTTCAGCAACAGTTTAGTGTAAATGTGTGGATAGGTGTCTTAAGTAATCCTCTGTGGGCCGCATATTTTGCCTCCTCGTTTAAATGGGGATTTATTTCATGAGTTTCTGCAAAACTCTCTCCCCGACGTGCTTGACGATGTCCCCTTAAATTTATGCCAAGGGAACTGGATGCAGTTGGATGGTGCCCCTGCGCATTACGGAAGGCAAGTACGGCAGTGATTGGATGAGAATTATCATCGTCGATGGATTGGTCGGCAACCCAACAACCACCCAGGAAGGACCAGTGGCTTGGCCTCCGTACTCGCCAGATCTGAATCATCTGGATTATTTCATTTGGGGCCATCTAAAAGCAATTGTGTATGATACGCCAGCACATATCCGTGAGGAATAGATCCAAAGGATGAGACATGCTTGTGATGACATAAAAAACAATCCTGTTCAAATAGCAGCTGCGGTTAATACACTAGTTCGTCGAAGTCAAAAATGTATTGAGGCTGGATGAATGCACTTTGAACAATTATTGTAATTTTTTTAGTAGTTGATAAGTTTGTTGTAAATCTTGTAATAATTAGTTGCTACTAAATTTATGTTTGAGGTTATTGGCATTTTTTCTTAACACTAAGAACACTCTTTAAATAATACTTTTGAAAATGATTTTCACAAACGTCAGTTTTTTTTGAGAGCCGTCCGGCAGTGTCCCCGGAAGCACCGCAGCCTATAGACTTATTGTGCATCTCTCGACGAGCACAAACATCCATGGTACTACAGTGGGATTCGAACCCACACCGACATAACCGATCCAGACTGGCCACCTCGGCTATTGCGGCGAGCAAAACGTCAGTATACATATCACTGAGTTTTGTTTTCATGGCTATAACGTTAAACGAAATTTACGCGGCTGGTGCGCTACACTGTCACCAATTTCTTTGAATATCTCAGAAACAAGACCAAACGTCGAAAAAAAACAGGAGACAAAAAAGTTTCGAAATTAATCAGGTTAAAGTGGTGTGTAGATGTTTTATTGAAATTAATCTTTTTTTGTAGTTTTGAAATAAAGAGGGGGAGTATACAAAATACACTTCTAAGAGGGGTAGGCAGTTCAAACTTAAGAAGCTTCTGTAAGATCATAAGAAATGTTTGTGTTTCGAATTTCACTTAAATCGGATAAGTGGTTCAAAAATTATGAGGGAAAAACGAGAAAAAAATTCCTACTTCAACGCCCTCTTCCTCGGAAACGATGCGTTTTAGGAAATAAGTTTATATCACAAATTAACATTATTTTAACATGTTCTATCGATTCCTGAAGTTATCAAGATTAAACTTGAATCACCCTGTATACACTTTGTTTCTGAAAATAATTGATAATAACTTTGTTGGAACTAAAAAAGTGCATTTTATTTTTTATCCGAGAACGTCCTAGTGTAATATGAGTACAAGGTGAAGCAAATATTTTGCAAATAGTTGAAGATGAACCTCTAATAAGTACTGAACGTTTATCTCTAGAAACGGAATTATCAAGAACTTCTGTACAGAGAATTCTTAAATGTAATCTATTACATCCATATCACATTCATTGAATCAATATTTATATCGACGAGTGACCTTGTGCTAGTTTATCTTGTATCAGCATATTAATTTTCACAAGAAAATTTTACTTGCAAAGGAATTACAAATTATGTTCACAAATTTCATGAATATTCCGATGTAAACCTCTATGCAATAACTCCTAGACATTTTCAACGCGTTTAAGATTCTTCTTGGGCCTATATTATTGATCGTTATTTGATTGAACTAGTTATTTTAAGTTAAAATAAATAGTTAGGATGAAAAATAATTGTTCTCAAATTTGGCCACCGCGATCGCCAAAACTCAATATATATGATTATTTTCTTTTGGGAACATTGAAGGAATTTGTTTATTCCTCGTTTATTGAATCCTGAGAAGATTTGTAGTATCGTATTACGAATAAATATAACGTTATAAGAAACGATCATCATTTATTAGACAGGTTAAATAGCAATATTTTAGAACCACCTACATACATCCGCTCTGTATAGGTTCTTATGCGGAACACCCTGCATATTTTGCTTAATTTTAATCATTAATGAAAATAATAGTATGAAGCATTTCTAATATAACGAAACATTTATTTTATTTATAATATAAAAATTATATTTTCTACGTTTTTAAATAATTGACATACGACTTTACTGCATAGTCTAACGTGAAACTGTAATAATTAGTTTTACTTAAACAAGTTCGTATTACAAAAATATTTAAAAAAATCTTAACATTTAATCAGTAGCAGTTGGCCAAAGAAATTGTTGAGGCTTAACCTCAAATATTTCCAAGAATGCATGTAGCCATCGGCCCTTCAGGCACTTACCCCAGTTCTACTAACATCCAGTTCAAAAAATGTACACAGCTCTGTAAAACAGTCGAAATACAACCCTCAAACAGTTAACATATATCTTTTACTTAAATCCTAAAATCCTAAAAATGTAGAATAATATCAATTCAAGTTTGTACTTCGTCCAAACAGAAATTTTGAATTATAATATTATTGAGGTACTTCTTCTACAAATTTTGCACATGTTCGTATATGAATGAATCTATTTTTTTATTTAAATGAAACACATTATGAGTTCGTCTAGATAGTAAGTGTCCGACAAATTTGATATATCATTTAGTTGGTACAGAATTCGTTAAACAAACCAATAAGAGTGCATATTTCACAAAAATAGCATCTGTCCAGAACTTGTCATTGCCATTTTTCCTAATTTTCTATTAAACAGCTCATTGTCTGCATATGCTGCTTGTTCATAGTATAATACGATGACCTATCTCAGAATTTTAACAACGGAAAAGGTACTGAGAAAATACAAAGTTAAAAGTCAACATAAAACCTTTAGCTTTCGTGAATTCAGAACAATGTGTCGTAAATATGTCATATGTATGCTATACGTCTATGTTTGTTTTAAACATTACTATTGGCAGCACATAATTTCGTAAAACAGAATACGCAATATCTTCTTGACATACGGATACGTCGAACAAACCAAATGGAGAAGTTTAAGTCTATCTGAGATATCACACTATTGAGATAAAATCGAATTTCATGAATTGTTTAACTTTGTACAATATACCTACTAACATTTGCTTCAATATTCCAAGAAATCATCTGATGAATGTTCAATCGCTCATTGTCGATATGGCTGCAGACACAAACTACCAAACTAAATCTTCATAATCTCAAGACCAACTTGCAAAAATGAGGAATAGCAAAATCGTAACACACACTGAGGGAAATATATTTTAGCCATTAGTATGTATTGATTATTTCCAGCAAAATATCTGCATTAAATAGGCTCCAGAAAGATTACGTTGCTATAATAACAAAAATAATTTTGCTAAAGAAACCTCCCTAAGTTTTTTTTTAACTTTTGATTTATTGTCTCAATCCCACTTTTTTATTAATATAGTAGCATTTGTCTATTGTAAAAAATGACACAATTTAAATCAAATTTGGTGACTTGTTTTGAATTGCTGATTTGTTCGTAATGAAATCTACTGTCAACTTTTAACAATACTTATTAGTTATCTAATGAAATTTCTGCTTAGAACAAAAATTCTTTTCAGGGAGTGCCTTTATTATTGCAATAAATTATACCTACAATTTGGAATAGACTAACACTAGCTATTCACTTTTAACTTCTTTATCATAAAACAAAAACTGATACTTGATAACTAATGAACACTATAGGCCCTAGCACTTCACACACTTTCTCATGCATTATGGATTTATTATTCTTTTTTATATAGCACTATCTTCACATAATAAATATTCATATCACAAGATTTTGCTACGTCGTGTTTGTTTACTAAAAAACAAACCAGCATCATTTCGTTTTATTTGAATGGTGCCAAATTGTTGAAAAAGAAATAAAACAACAGCTGCATATTGCCTAATAAATTTTCTCTCATTATTAAAATATCTCTACATATCTGAAAAAATGTTTTCTAATCTATTATATCCTCCGTTATGGTTTAAGTCGATTATTTTATTGAATATGCTGTAATATAGGTATATTTTTTATAAAGTGCACAAATTGCCTCCTATGTGTCCGGCAATGCAAATGATAAAGAATTATTTTCTATTTACTAAAAATTTTCGGAAAAATGATCACGTGTAACGTTTAACTTTCCTATCTTTGATTTCAGTTTGGAATTATGCTGTAGAAACATCCTACATAAGAATATTTAATCTTAATTATTGCTCTAACTGGTACTTGATTTTGTAAATTGTTATTTGACTAATTGTTATTAAGTACATGTTAAATACATTTTTTTAATTCAAAAGATCAACGACTAAAATATCTCCAGTGAATATTTCGCTGCGAGTATGAGATAATATATGTGGGCCTGCAATAAAATATACTCAAATTTTTTCCTGTATTACATAACGTTGGAGATAAGTCTTATCGAAACGTTTAACTAGAAACAAATGTTTTATTCCTGTTAACAAACTAGTGAATTCCGCTCTTGTAAATAATGACTTGTAGATAGAAGAAACTGAATGCCTTGATATAAATTTCCATGTTATAATGTATTGTTTATAAAACTTCACGCTTTAATTGCTCTTGTACGGAGTTTAATTATGAAACTAAATTCAATCTTAATCTCCTCCGGCTTTTGAATTTATTACTTTATCCCATTGTTTAAGCAACAAATTAATTAACGAGAAAGCAAAGAAGCACGCAGAGCAGAAGAACAGCTCGACGTTTCTCGGAACAAAATATAACTACATTAATTAGTACTATAAGAGAGGAGTGTGTTTACAGTACACTTACATCTTATAATTAAAAGTGTCTGACATACCCTCTCACCCTCTAGGTAAATATCCCGGCGTAGCAGGTTTCATCCCTTCTCATCCAGACGTCGGTTACGCCCGGGCCCCACAGTCCTAGTTGATATGGGATATGAAGTATATGTAAACACATTCGGGATGCAATTAAGGCCAAAGGTATCAAAGCATCCAATCAATCAAAGTAAGTCGGGGATCGTTTGGCACCAGCACGCCCAGGGACGTGCTGGTTTCCTTCCAACAGCGATTTTGCAAGTCAATATTAGGTGTAATTCTAACCATGGCATTAACGTCTGTGTAGTCACTTGTACCCAGTGTTCTCCAATACCCACGGAGATTTGCTGGATGGGGAAATTGATATGCCCTACGCAATTTCGCTCGAATTTGCATTTGCGAATTGCCTGTTTGTACAATCAGCCTAATTAATATCCCGAACGAAAATTTAACCGAAAGGCCGACCACTAACCACCGCCGGATGATGAATGGAAATTGTGTTTTACTCTCGTTAAAATCCAATTTGTCTGCAATCTACTAGATTAATAAGTTCTGTTGTATTATGTTTAGTATAAGCACCCTCTAGAGGTTAGTGACATTTCATCTCGTTACTAATAATTATTTTAGGTGATTTTAACATACCTTAGTATAAAGATCAATATGACAATAATATCAGAACCGGGCTTAGCTGCTTTGCATAATTTCTTGAGTTACTTTGATCTCTCTCAATATAATTTTATTACAAATGTTAACAATTGTCTTCCGGACCTTACAATTTCAAATCATGCTTATTGTGTGGATAAATGTGACAAATGATATTCTGTTAAAAAATATAGTCACCACCCAGCTATTATAACTATTTACATTAAAAAAGCTGTTCTTACAATTTTCGTAAGGCAAATTTTCCTATTAAGTATAAAATAATACATAACACTAATTGGTGTTTTTTGAATGGAATAAATGATGATGCTGCTTGTGACATGTTTCACAAAGCCATAAATAACATATTTGACATGTATGTCCCAAAATATATTCCTTCTGGTATAATTATGAGATAATTTTGGCTATAAAGGAGATACCAAATCTTGGAATTCATACAAATGGCAAGGTGATAATGCGGCTTATGATAATTTTAAATTTCTGCGTTTGCAAATAAAGCACAACACACGAATTGCATATACTCACTATCTAGATAGTATACAGAACAACTTAAAAATTAATGTTAAAGTTTTTTGGTCTTATGTTAATTCGAAGAAACCTGTCAGCAAGATACCTAATAAAATCTTTAGGAATGACGTTTTTTATGAAAACGCTCAAGATATTGTTAACAGCTCTCCAAATTGTTTGAAGATTCTTTTTCTGTTCCGACACACACTAAGTAGTTATGTATATTGCGAGGGCTTTGAATTTCACACAGTTTTATTTGTTTTAAAGAGGCTACAGCCAAAATTTATCAGGGGTCCTGATGGGATACCAGCTTTTGTTATAAGGGATTGTGCTTGCCGTACCTCTCACAATTTTTTTTTAATATTTCTTTACAGTCTGGTGTTTTTTCGGATTCATGGAAAACTTCTCTTTTCAGCTCGATATATAAAAAGGCAGATAAATGTAACGTTGAAAAATTATAGACCCATCACTATTATAACTAGTAATTTTACCAGTAAGTGTTCGAATCAGCTTTACATAGAGTACTTCAAACACACAATGAAAATCAAATTATTATTCACCAACACAGATTTGCTCGCGGTAGGTCCACGGCAACAAATTTATTTCACATCACAAAATTGTTAGCTGAAAATTTAGATGCCAACGTTCAAGTTGATATCACTTATATCGACTTTTCGAAAGCCTTCGACATGCTTGATCATGGTATTCTTCTGAATAAACTTCTGGTTTGTCTTCCCCACTGTTAACTTATATAGTTATTTAAAGAACAGAAAACAATTCGTGTTTCTAGCGTCCCTCAAGGCTCTACTTTAGGGTCCCTTCTATGTTTAACATTTATTATGTTTTAAATTAGTTTATTAATTTTTTATTGCTATTTATTACTGATTTTATTTATCCTTAAACATTTAAAATACATCCTTATTTATTACTTTTGGTTATTATGTTTTCAGATTAAAATAGATGGAAATGGATCAAAATGCTCAACAACATTTTACATCTGGTAAATAGTATAATGAGCAAATACATAACATGTTATTTGGAATCGGAATGAACCCTGTAGGTACAATGCAATACCTCTTCCATTTGTACTGTGATGATGCACTTTCTCTCCTCATTTTACGAATCTATTTTATTCGATGTAAAATTTTAGAAATAATATTTAAATATATTTTAATTTCGCTGGCAATTAACTTTTAAATATGTATGTATATATATTTGCAATAATGATACTTTCTCAAAACAGTTTTTGAACTTCTGGAACTCCTGAGTAGAAATTTTATTCATTATGAATGCACCGGCTTTCCAAAGTAAATCGCAAAATTAATTTTAATTAGTGTCATTGCAAACGATTGTACATATATTATTTTTATGTTAAAGTAGTTATACTTTAATAAGCTTCTACAAGCAATAAATTCATAAAGTAATTTTCGGAAACATACCTGATGAATTCAGTTTTCTTTGGCTTCGTCTCTACTAGATCAGAAAAAAATATTTTTAAAATAGCATGTATGCACTTTGTACTTTTAGACATTCTTCTATCCAGAAATGTTTTCATAAGTCCTTCAAGTGTGGCTTCTAGATCGCTGTGGGTTTGACCCCCGCAGCTGGTAGACGGTATATAAGTAAGCTATATTCGTGGAGATTCTGCGGGTATGGTAGGGTGGAAGAATGTTGGCTTGGGTCAATGAGTGATTGATACAGGTTGACGTTTGACTACCCCCCCTAATTAATGAGGTCTACCAACATAAATTGTTCCTGAGCGAAACGCGGCCTGCTTAATAATAATATGTCATCTCATCCAAAATGTTAACAATTAACATTAACAACGGAATACTTTTCCTAAACAAATATTATGTATGTATACCTGTAGACTGTAGACTATAATCTAAAAATAGGCTTATTAAGAAGAACGGTCTACAGGACACTTTATTTCTAAAGACCTCTAATTTATCAGGTAGTTTTTTTTAATCCTTGGAGATGGTACGTCTTTTATCGCCGTCTTTAAAGCGATACCTACGTAAACAGGACAAAAAGCCACTAAAGTATATCTCAACGCTGTCTGTCTAATTAAATCAATAGTGAAATCGGCCGTGTACAGACAACGTTTTCATTTTTTAAACAAGAGTGTTATCCCCTTTTAGTAAAGTAACAAAACGTGAAGTAGTCTCGATATTTCTATCAAGCGGTTTTGGACAGCCCCTTTAGGCGTGTTTTAAGAAGGCTTAAAACGTTTTAAAACGATAAATCGTATTTTATATGAAACGATTTATTAACAAATTTATCATACTGACGTCAATGACCTTTTCAAAAATATTTTTAAAATGTTGCAAGTCATTAAACCAACAATAAATTGTATCTAAATTATGTCTTAAATGTTAATGACTTGTTATCGCGTTATTTTGAATGAAGTTTTATTGAGTGTATATTTAAAACTGATATTAGAATTACATTTGATATTTAAAATCAACAAAATTTGCACAAGTGTTTCATTGTTTAATAATGTTATTATTTATTTTTAGAAACAATGATAATGTAAATAATGCGTTAAATATAGTGACCACCCGGTTCATAACTAAAGGTAAATGCTTTGTCAAAAATGTCACAAAATAAATATAAATACTTATGAGAATATATACTATGACAAAGAAAGATAAACATATGTATATGTTCATTAGATTTTAATAATTTTTGGTACACAGGTGCAAAAATTGATTCAATAGTGTGATAAGAACCGACGATTCTTATACATCCATTGCTATGTCTGGTCTCGGACCTAATAAGGATGTCGATTAAGTTCTTGGAGTATCTCATTCTACGCTATATGAACTTCATGGGTAAGAGTTGCTAAAGTCTATTTGAGGTGCTGCAAATGCAACAGTCTTCGACCAATCATGTCTCAGACATGTTCAATAGATGACAGATCCGATTATCTTGATGACCAGGATAAACTGATGATCTGATGTTGGCATGAGGTCTAGCAATGTCTTTCTACAAAATGACGTTTCGGATGGTGTGAAGATATGGAAAGACATATGGGGTTCCACCACTTCCTGGATGTTGTGTTGGGCTGTCATGTTGCCTCTTATAAAAACTTGTGGTGATTTGCTACCAATAGCATCTCATACTATAACGCCTACTGTATGATAGACGCTCTCTGTCAAAATTTGTCATTAAAGATCACCTGATTTCATTCTTGGCCCCACTGAATCCTCTCTTTACATCATTATAAGCGGTTAGTTCGATGTTGATGAGCGAGAGGCAGCACTCAATGTGGACAATAAGACAAGAGGACAAAAGTTCATATTCGGTCATATACTGTATGCATACCGACCATCCCTCCCATGTTCTTTAAACCTTCGATTTGCAATAGTCCGAATGCTGCTAATTTGATCTTTGAGAGCTAAAAGTCGCAATCTTCATGCTCTGTGGTTTCTTTAAATTATGGTTTAATGGGTGTTTACCTTTCTTTCTAAATGAAACACACTAAGACACGTAATGTCTGTTATCTACATCTACTCTATAGATGCAGTTCCGACGACAAGTCTGTTGTCATGGCTAATTTACACGATCCAGTCGGCGTGCCAGTCATTGGATGCCAGTGAATGGCACCGTGTAAACGCTACTTGCAAATCACTGAAGAAACCAGTGTGCCAGTGGCACGCCACTAACTGGCAGCTCCAGATGAACATATTGAAAATATCTTTGTTTTACGCCAGTTTCTCCCTCCATCACGTTCCTAGACTGGTACAATGTAAAAAACAACTATCACTAGCCAATCACTGGAAATATGAAAATATACAATCAGCCATGCTATTACGTAACGGTCTTACGATACATAAAAAGCAAGAACCAGATCGCCATAACACAGTAACTACTGTCCAAATCATCATGAAACGTCGTGGATCAATACATACAAATATTTCAACGGTCAGTGGTCGCGCAGTTTAAGGCGTCAGTGCTTCGATGTGACTAGACCGCTGTGGGTTCGATCTTCGCAGCTATATTCGTGGAGAGGATTGGCGCACTCTCTGCGGGTATGGTAGAGTGGAATAATTTTAGTTCAGGTCAATGTGACAGATACATACCGGTCAACGTTTAACTATCCCCCCCTAATTAATGAGGTTTTCCACATTTCTGCACTGAATAGTGGTTAGGGCCTACCAACGTAAGTCGTTCCTGGGCGCAAATGCGGCCTGCTTAATAATAATATGTCGCCTATTCTCCCGCACAAGTTTTCGAGTTCTAGGCTAATCCTCGTAATTAGAATGAGGAGTAGAGATATTACTAAATTATTATTACTATTTAATTTCATATCCCATTTCTCATTTTATTCTGAAGAAGGGGACTTGACTTCAAAACTGATGACTTGAAAAACTTCAAAAAGTCCAAGTGGACGTATCAGCATCCAGAACTGTGTAATAATATTACTACTAACCTTATTAACTTTTATCACTTATAAAATTTTAACATTCTGTCGTCTCCAATCCACTTTTTTTTTTGTAAAGTTATGGTCATAAAAATAATATTTGCTTACAAATTTGTCGACGGCTCCGACGAGAATGTAGCTCGTTTGTTTCAGATCGAAGGCTGTATCCCTCAAGCATGTGTGCCGCTTCGAAGAGAACGGGGTGCAGCGGCGGCTTTCCGACACAATTAGGGCTAGCGCGGGGCTAAGTACAAAAGCATGTAGTGGCCTGGAGAGTGTGAGTGATGGTTGACAGCTGACCGCGGTCCGAGGATCGAGCCGAGTCTGACCGATACCAAATACCTAACGAGGTTGCGAACTTGAATGTCTTCGCTGCAACTATCAGACGTCTTATGCCCGTAATCTTTGGAGAAAGATCCATCGACAAGCGCCTTTGGTTGAGCTTCTCTTTATTTTTATATTTTCATATTACTGCTGGAAGTAAGTATTATTATTCGATTAGTGTAGGAACCATCAGGTTCACTTTTGTATAATTTGATATATTGCATCATATTTTAATTTTTTCTATATACAAGTCTTTTCCAGGTGGCCGTTGAAATATTTTAAATTATTGTCTATTCCTAAGCGTTGTGAAAAATATTTTATAGTGTTTTCAGCCAGCTATTGGGTTCATGGCAGTTAAATTTGCAAGTTCTTAGATCACTTCTGAACGTTGTCGTTGTCGGTGTGGACATTTGACTCAACTTAAAGGAGGTCACCTGAAGAAGCAATCCTGAAAATGCAGAAATAGATCCGATCTCATCTATTGTGATTGAATTTTCGAGTTCCCACAGTTTCAAAAGTGAACTTAGATATTTATAAAATATTTTCATGAAACCAGGTTAGTAAATTTAGCTAGATTATTATTTTTTAAATAATTATTGAATAGAGCTTTGTCTGTGGAATTGTTCATTAGCATACCAAGATGTTTAGTATCAGAGATCAAGAATATTACTTCATTGATAGGAATTGTAGATTTGATTTATATTAGCTTAAAATACCTTTCTAATACAGTAAAAAAATACCTTATCTTGACATCGATGCAGCACAGCATACTGTGTAAGTATGATAATTTCAAAAAACATAGTAGGCTATGTAGAACATATCAAAAATTTATATAGGCTAAGTACGTAATTTTAAACATTGTTTTTTCCTGGAATTTTTCAGTATACCGTAGCCTACTATATTTTTTGAAATTATCATAATTATTTACAGTAGTCATAATGAATTAATGTACATTAGGAAAAACAACATTTTTATTGAGTATATTGAGAGTTAAGTTACAACTTACACAAATTTTAAGTTGATAATAAATTAAAAAGATTAGAAAGTAGGTATATATCTAAATGTGTTTTTTAAATTTTCATTTTTTCTGTTTTGTATATTTTGAACACATGGATTTTAGATGCTACCTTGTCAAATTTCCTATAAAGAATCGCTATGAAAAAAAAACATAAAAAACCTGGATAGATAATCTGACCTTTGTACTGGCTTGGATAAGTTCATTTGTGGGGTACATAACTATAAAAAATAACATTGCCAAATTGCGTGTTTCACATCTGAAATAATTTCTTAAATGTTGTCTCCGTCATCCTTAATATAATTTGTTGCACACAAAAATAACTATAGGTTCGTTTTAGCAGAGACTGGTTTAAAACTATGAAAAATGTGCATTCAACTATTCCTTGCATTTAAGTCTCTCCTATCTAACCTCAGAAATCGCAAAAAGGTATAAAATTATATTTCAGAAAGAAATTACATATGTATAAACAGTTCCAGTTATATATAGTAAGGTTACCATGACACCCTAAACATTTTTGATACCGTAGAACTAGCTGTTGAACTGAAACTCTTGGCATAAAATTTGACCGCCTGAAAGTGCAGTCAGTTTTGCACATTCATTCAACAGATTCCTGGATTGGCCAAATCAGTTCTTGAGATGTAGGAAGTGATCATGAGTTTAATCACTGTCAGTACTACAGCATGCATTATGCTATTCAAAATCAACGAAGGGGAATGTTGAGATAACATCATAGTATATGCATTTATAGCCTTAACCAATGACGACCTACCTTTGAGCAAAACTAAGAGTTTGCAACGATATGGTGACTATATAGAAAAATAATGTAACTATGTATATATTTAGAGACATTTAGTACAAAATTTGCAGCAATCTCAGATAGCAGAATGTTATGAGGAAATTTTGTAAAAGCTTGTTATATAATATGAAAAGTGTTTGGAACGGTGTGTTGGCTGCGTGAAAAAATTGTGTAACTATGTATATATTTAGAACAACTTTTCTTATTTAATTTTCCTATTTGTTGCAGCCGGTCGCCCTTTACTTTTGCCTCGTATTTTTCATATTTTTTGCACCAAACTAGCGCCTAGTATGTGAAAATTATTATTTAAGGTGTCAATGAAACATAAGTAATTCTTTTAGGATTACCCCAATAAAAAATTTTGATGGACATTGTATATCCTTCAGATAAGTTCAGTTACTCTAATATTACCAAGATGATAATTTAAATGAAAGAAATTTATATATTTTTACAGGAACATATTATATTCAGTCGCTTGAGCGTAAAACTGAAGAAACACGCAAACTGCATGGTAATCAAGTAAACAGGAAACAGATAAAGTAATCCATCAATAACCAACAACTACAAGTAAACAAAATATGAACACATGCATTTAGTTTGACCTAGCCACATTGAAATCATCAATAACCACTGCCTCGAAACAGTGACCATCAATCAGTTAGGAATTCCAAAATTGGTATTTCGTGGCAACTGATGATAGACACAATATTTAAAAGTTAGTTAATCTGTAGTTAATACACTCAGACAAAAACATAACATATTTTATTTGAGAACTTTATTTTTTAATAAATTTGTTTCCGTAGCACTTTTAATTTTTATTGCTAGATGTCGTTCTGGACTGTTTGTCACCATATTTCTCACCGTAAAATGATCAAATTTGTGTTGTTTTTAGATACAGAAATCTCGCGAAATAAGATACGTAGAACAAAAGTAATGTCAGTAATCAAATTTTTAATGGTTTGTTTATCCGCGTTATTATTTCTCCTCAAATAAAATAATAACTATTAAAAAGCGTTTTTAAAATACATATTATTATGCTATTCTAACCCCACATTTTAACAACTATTTTCACATATAAACAAAAGTGAACAATCTTATACGGAAAACTATGCAAGTTTATGTTATAACAATATTAACATCTACAGTTTAATTTAAAAAATACGTATTTTGACCCTTAAAATGTATTGGTTAGACTGCTTTCTGTCGTTATATATTCATTTTACTTCGGTACCTCTGAATATTCGCAGGTAGCATTAGATGGCATTCCTGTTATTTGCTAAGCTCTATATTATTCAGTTCTTAAATGTTTAAAATTAGTTGTATTTATAGAAAACACTATTTCAGGCGCCCTTAAGCATGTAATCATAACTAACTTACATTTAAATGGAAAGAGAGAAAATAACATCAATGTAATACCTTAAAGAAACATAATAACAATTTAGTACACAATATTTCCATTTGTGTTGCCTGCATCCTACTAGGCCATGCCTAACCTACTCTGCAGAAGTTGTTTGTATTTGATGGTTTGTTATACATTGTCCCAACAAACACTACAGACATTCTATAGCATTTGTGTAAGGACTGAGTGATGGCCACCTTAACATTTTGCAAAGTGTTTCTGCAGGAACAAACCTATAATTGTATTCTTCAGTCATCTATAAAAAAACATTGCTATTAATATTCACTCCACATAATCTCCACATAATTCTTGCAAATTATTCCTTCTTAAGTTTTCTTATTATAGTTTTGACACTTACATAATTTAACTTGTAATCAATAATTTATTTTTCAGATGCAAAATATTGGCCATCTCTTCACTTTCTACATTCTACATCCCTTTTGTATTCTCCAGTTTTAGAGTATAATTTTAGTAGGTACACTGAAAACAGTAAATTTATATTAATAATATGTTTTTATCAGCACTTCTAATTGTCAAAACAATAACTTGAATACAATTTAATTAACTTACAGTGGAATCTCACTAACTGAAACTACAGAAACAAAAAAAATAAAGCTGTCTAATAGCCAATCCGTAAATATATTTTTGTAAATTATACTTTTAACAGAACTCCGCAAAAGTTGATAATGTTTCCTGGAGAATTAGTAATACCTAATATAATGTAATTAACGATGTTGATATCTGGTGACCGTCGGTAACGGAAATTGTCTGCCAGTGTGATGAGCTAAAATGTATTATTATTCTTGACCTGACATAAAACTTTTGATGAATAAAGTAAAGATGATGGCTACATCATTCCAATGATACTTCATATTATTATTTATGAATTCTCAATATGAAAAATCGGTATCTAAATATGTAAATGATACTGCAGGAAACAACTACTCCGCGGACTAATGTCCCGACCAGCATTGAATTACTCCTGCAGTATCTGTGTGAACAGCCAAGAATCCTTGTCGGACACACCACCAGACATAGATCGGTCGGCGTAGGGCGAGAGGTCTGCGTTAAGTACCTGCTGCAATGCAGGTCGCTTCCTGTAAGTCGAGCCGCTTAGACCGAGCAGGAAGTAAGTAGACCACTTATATCTCACCTGCACTCAGTTTATATGTGAACATACATATGAAGGAACAGCCAGTTTAATTGTCAGTCATCTCACCTATGGCATACTGATGAGAGCTAACAAGCCTGAAACCGGTCTATGTGTGGTGGTGTGTCCGACAAGGGTTCTTCGTTGTTCACATAGATACTAGTTCGCGGAGTAGTTGTTTCCTGCAGTATAATTTACAGATTTAATGTCTCCTCGCCCAGAGCGAGAGGTCTGCGTTAAGTACTTGCTGCAATATAGGTCGCTTCCTGTAAGTCGAGGCGCTTAGGCCGAGGAAGAAGTAAGCAGATCACTTATATCTCACCAGTATCTTAATAATTATGAAGCAATTTTACATGGTACAACTTTGGTACAAAGCATATTGTATGGTAAAATATACGAGTTGAATTATACAAACAGGTCACCGATTTACCTACTTTGGTTTTCATATGTTTTTTATCCATCTAGTTTCAAATCCTAACAACAACAATATTATTTACAATATATAGAAACTATACATGTTCCATAAAATTTTTTTTTCTTCCTATTTCTGTTAAAAATATATTTTTTTTATTTCCACTCACTTTAACAGGCACTTCTAAAGTGAGTTAATATATTATGGATTTTATTGGTATTGTATATTAAAATATATATATAAATAGTGTTGTGATTATCATAAACAATTTTATTAGAAGATAAAATGGTACTCATAGACAGGTAAAACAATTTCCGACTTCTGTGTCAAAGTAAAATAAATATAAATGGTTATATACCTGTTTTAAGGTTGTTTATAATTTGTTTTTACCTAGGAGAGATGTCTAAGCCTTTTATTCTTGATCATTTTTGTTCGTAGACGACGGATGAATGGATATGTGAATGCATTACTTAGGTAACTAGAATGTAAATGGTAACGGTAACAGCAAAGTTTTATAAACCAGCGTTTACAGATAAAATATTTACATTAGAAATTGGTGAAGAATTGTTACAATAATTCGCTGCATTTGTCGCAGCTTTTTACAATGATTTAACCAATGCATTGGACAAGTTTAAAGTTACCAACTTTTAAAATAAAAATCAATCATGACAATAGTACGTATAAACCTACAAATTTATACATTAAAATATCACTTTGTATGTAAATTTCTTACATATTCTTGCAAAATATCGCTGAAATAAATAACGATGCATACTAAGTAGTGTCTAGGTCAAACAGTTTTAAATATAGATAAAAAGCAGTAAATTACATAGTAGCGATCCAAAACTACAAAATCTGAGATGTGTAGGTTTTTGAAGCCTCATAAACTTAAGCCTCATAGTCCTATCACCAGGGCATGGAATACTAGTACTGCTGCTGGAAAGGAAAAAAGGAAATAAATGACACAGAAATCCATTACGTGGGTCAGAAATTGAAACTTAATAATAAATTTACACAAGTCTTTTCTCAAAACAATGCTGGATCATTACAACACGGAAGCAGCAAACTGGAGCCACTCGTCACATCTCTAACGAATCTGGTGGTAAAAGAAAAAATGTTCTCAGAAAAACTGATTTCTAGAAAAGAAGGAAGTATGCAATAGCATGACTACCGAGAAGACCAAATTTATTACCTGCAAATTTATTTTTCTGCAGATATTTGTGTGTACACCAGCGTCACAATAGCTAATATCCAGGAAGAGATGTCTCCAATCTTAGTGTATAGCCACAAAGGCGCACCGCCCACAACCTGGTACCCAAGCTTGGCGCTCACCAGAAAATAGATGTATTTTTTTTAAAATGTTAATACTAAACTTTATTTATTTATATGAAGCATCTTTACGGCCACTTACATTTAAAACAATACATCTAATTTTTCGATAAGTGCCAAGCTTGGATACCAGACTATGAGCGATGCGCCATTGTGACCACACACTTAGTATGGGTTCATATTAACATCGCTCGAGCGGTGAGCGTTGCGCGCTGCCGCCTTTGAACTGTCATCGCGTGCAGTTTTGATGTTCAAATTGGTTAAGCGTCGTGTGTTATTTTCTTAGCATTCGAACCAGAAAGACGTGATGAAGTAACCTTAACCAATTTGAACATGAAAACTGATGATAGCTCAAAAGCGGCATCGCGCAAAGCTCACCGCTTGAACAATGTCAGTATAAACGGGATCTTAAGGTGACTATGTAAAAAAGGCATTAGAAATTTTTGTGTCCGTTTAAATGAATGCCGAAATTAAGACCATTGTGGTATGTGGTAATTAGATAATGATAATAATAAGACGATTTATTGCTTAAATTATATTGTTCTACGCTATCTATAAAATGCTGCCACGATGGACGTGCCATTACCGCAGTTGCATAGATCAGTTTACGGAGAAACTAATCGACTTAATTTTAAATTATCCAGATTTATGAAATATTAATACCAGATGTTTCATAATTAATGGGTTACATACCATCTGGTAATAATACTAATGTTAATATTAACTGAGATACAGAGTATTGAGGTACTTTTTTTTTGTCGTATCGCTTTCAGATTTGGTGCCAATGGATTTTTAGAGCTGCCAAATTTAAAAATCATCACTTTTGAGCTGCTCAAAAACTACTTTTTATTTTACTACCGTAAGGAGGAATATACAAGTAATTAGTATAAACACATTCTATCTTACTACTGTGTCATACGCAGAAACAATGCCACTCTTAGTATTAAGCTTAAAAAAGTCATCTTTATCAATATTAAATCAAAGTGGGCCAAACACTGTCTCTAGAGGTATACCGTATCCGAGAATTTTATTAGCTAGCACTGACACCATCACTATACTATAGCAGTAACTCACTGCCTATGTGCAGGTAGCAAGTAGATTATATTATTTTTAAAAATAATTGCTCTTTCATTATCTTTCTAATAGATAAGTAATTTGTACAAAAGGTTTTTTTAATTAATATTTAAAAGGACACTAAATCATAGATATATATTCGAATCCGGACGGGCCTTTGGATTTATTTATGACCACATTTTAATTTTCTGGCTCCTATAAGTCTGTGAATTTGCCAATCTATTACATAACATGACTAATTTATACTAACAAAGCGCCCTAAATCTGCTAAATGTAATTATATAAAATGACCACAAAATAACAACAAACCTAATTTAATTTACTTTTAAGAACGTACAGTATTTTATATAGGGTACATGTAATATATCTTCTGGAGAAGCCTGCAATTTTTCGTAAAGTATTTTTACTCGAATAAATATTATTCCAACAGAGGCTCGAAAAAGCAAAATGATTTCAAATGTATTTTAGTAGAACATCCCATTTGTTGGAGAGGAAGTGAATTTTCTCCCTCGGACGTAATTTTTTACGAATCAACATTGTTTTCAACACAGAGCTGGCAAGTTCGGGATTAAGCCCTCAGGGTCAGCGTGGACGAGGGATACATTTGTCGGTCCCCGAAAGGGTGGCGGAACGGGGGTTGACACGCTGTCGACGGCCGGGATGGCTTCTTGGCCGTCTCACATCGCTGCTGAATAATGGATAGCCGTGGATATTGCCAGACACCAATGGACACGGGTCACACCGCGTATTACGTATTCAGCGGAGTACTATTCGCTTAAGGATCCATAAAAGTTCCATCTTACTGATTTTGTAGAAATTTCCTACCGCAATGTCAATAAAAATTTCATTGAGCGGTTTTTATTTTTTAGCAGCAATACCCGGCAGCTTCTTATAAGGCTTCTCGGTTGCCTTATGCTTTACTCAGTTTGCTGATTGTGACGCTACACATAGAGAAATCATTTAGTTGCGCAATGACAACGTTGTGCAATCACAACGTTGTTCAATGACATTTATTGCATCTTTTTTAAAATTACTTACTTTGAATTGTTGACATATTAACAATGCGATTGCTAATACTGAATGGAGGGAAATTTTGATTAATGATAATGTAAGCAAAAATGTAGAAACGTTTTACAGTATTTTAAATAGGTTTAAAAATCAATTTGTACCTCAAAGATCTATAAATAAAAAATATCCCTCTTACTTTTCATATCAAACCATAAAAATTCTAAAAGGTAAACACAAATCGCACAGAAAGTAGAAACGATTTTTGAATTTGACCGATTACAATATATTTAAATCCTTAAGATCACGAGCAAAAGTTTCTATAAAGATTGATTATAATAATTGTATTGCTAATATGGAAAATGAAATACAATTAAATCCTAAGCGTTTCTGGCACTTTATTAATAATAAAAAACAAAATTGTAAAATTCCATTTGAAATGTATTTAGGCGATACTGTAGCTAAGCAATCACAAGAAATTTGTAATCTTTTTTCTACATTTTTTGAAAGTATTTTTGTTCATAATGATCCTATCAGAGACAATTCACAATCCATTAACTCATATCCACAAAACTACTTGAGTTCCATATATTTGTCTGAGGAGGAAGTATTGCTTGCTTTGGAAAATGTGGACCCAACGAAGGGTTCTGGTCCTGATGACATGCCTAGTATCTTTTTAAAAAAATGTTGTTCCACCCTATGCACCCCTCACCTTGCTTTATAATCAGTCTCTTTCTTCAGGTAAATTTCCATGTGTCTGGAAAATAACTGCAGTAGTTCCTATATTCAAGTCAGCTAAAAGGAATTTAATTAATAATTACCGACCTATAAGCAAATTATCAGTTTTTGCAAAATTGTTCGAGCGGATTATTTATGATTATTTATTTAATTTAACTAAAAGCCTCATTATTCCGGAGCAACATGGTTTTTAAAAAAATAAATCAATTGAGACTAACTTATTAACCTACTCGGAGTATCTTCATAGTAGCTTGGACGACTTTTGTCAGGTGGACACTATTTACACCGATTTCAGTATGCCTTACTTGATAAGATAGATCATGATATTCTCTTAATTAGACTTGCTGATGTCGGTGTGCATGGAACACTTTTGCGATGGATTGAATCCTATATAAAAAATAGATCTCAATTTGTGGTGGTAAATAATTGCAGGTCTACATTATTTAGAACATCCTCAGGTGTCCCGCAGGGTTCCCATCTGGGGCCATTACTATTTATTATTTATATAAATAATATAAAAAATTGTTTTAGACACTGCAAATTTCTGCTATACGCTGATGATCTTAAAGTTTACTCTAGAATCGAATCTATACACGATTGCTTGCTTTTACAATCTGACATAAACAATCTTTATAGCTACTGTGAGGAGCATTCCCTGTTTTTGAATTTTTCCAAATGTTACACTATTTCGTTTAGCCGTTATATTAACCCTCTTGTATATGATTATAATGTTTCTGATTCAAATTTGAACAGAGTCAATACGATAAGAGATCTCGGTGTTCTGTTTGAATCCAAGTTAGTTTTTTGTGATCATATTAATTCGATTATCTCTAGCGCATCAAAAATGCTAGGCTTCATACTTCGTAAATGTAAAGATTTTCATCATATTAATTCAATTATTCAGCTATACTATGCATATGTATTTAGTAAATTAAATTTTGCTTCATCAGTTTGGAATCCCCAGTACAATGTTTACATTAACCGTTTGGAGAGTTTACAGAATAAATTTATCAGATTTTTATCTTTTAAAACTAATTTCACCATTTTAAATAGTAATTATAATGATGCTAGAAAACATTTTAATCTTATTTCTCTTGAGAAACGTCGAGTTATAAATGACATATTAATTTTACATAAAATATTAAATAATAATATTAACTGCCCTGATCTATTATTCGTAATAAACTTTAATGTACCTAATCACTTGTTAACACATCATGATCTATTTAATTTACCTTTTAGAAGAACTAATTATACGAGCAATTCACCCATTTGTAGAATGATGCGTTCGTCTAATAATTTATGTTCTGATATGGATTTTTTTATGATTTCTGTTATATCACTAAAATTTAAATTAAAAAAGTTATGTTTAAGGTTATAAAATTGTTTAAGTATGATACGATGTTAGTTTATGTTTATCTGTGGATGCTGTTTATGGGTTTATCCCGTTTGTGGGATAACTGATAGATGGATAGATCAGTCTACTAGACTAATATATCCGTGGACTTATCGGATCTACCGGGTAAATATCTGTGGTCAATGGTTGTCTTATGGTTGTCTAGATTAATTAATTTTCTATGGATCGTAGCGGACGTCAAATCTAACCACAATTCAAGTTAAAATAATAATATAATGTTACATAAACATAGATACTACTTTTAGGCTACTGCGAACTAATATACCTAGGTATATACTTGTACCAATCTTACAAATCTTATTCTTATTGAACGAAAAGGGGCCAAGTATAGAGACTGATATTTATAACTTAAATAAAATAAAGACTGTCAAGCGAAATGAGAGGAGTGAAGGTTCTAAACACTACTGTGATTTTATAGTTGTGTACAAAGTCTATGCTAGAGGCAAAATGAAGCAGAACAATAACTACTAATGCAAGTACAAAACTATTAGCAAGCACTATCTAAAATTAACTATGCAGGATATGGCAGGCAAAAGAAATAGAATAATAATACTAATATCAGCTTACTAGTTTACAAGCACAAAAATATTATTAAGCGCTATTTAAAATTATTAATTATGCGAATATGGCAGGCAGAAGCAATAGAATAATAAACAATATCAGCTTACAAGCATAAAAAATATTAATAAGCGCTATTTAGAATCATTAATTATGCAACTATGGCAGGCAAAAGCAATAGGAAAAATATGCGCATGCAAGTTTAGGCAGACTTATCTGTGGGTCCCGGGGATCCTGTACGATGTCTTCAAATCTAGAGGAGGACTGCCAAGTTTAGACTGTGGAACCTTGGGATACGTCTATTAGCTGTGCAAGTAGTGTGGTAGTGGCTAGAGTCTACGAAGCGTTTCATGCAGGGAACAGTAGTAGCGATGCTCTCAAGTCAACGATAATGCAGCAGAATATATCAGGCGTTCGAACAAGCAAACAAACATGTGACGAGGAAGGAGAATATTATTAACCATAAGCGGAAGATATAATAGGGAAGATGAAAAATAGTAAGGCCTTGGAATGGCGTGAGGCCTTGAAGTAAAATGTGGTTTCTGACTTTATTACAATGAAATCCAGTAGAATCTACTGCTTGGCTAAACAGCCATGTATCTTTCAACATATAATTCTAATTTTACTCAAGAAAATCCATAAAAATATGTCTCGAACTTGTCCAGTTCAACCTGAGAAGCCAGAGAGCCAGCAAAAAAGACCACATGGGCAGAAATAATGTCAAATGTGACTATTTTGGGGATTTTTAAAATTTAGAAATTTGATCTGGCTGTTGTCAAATATATGTCATCATTTTCAAAATTATTATAATTAAAGGTAAAATTATTATTTTTAAACTTCTTTTTTACTAATCAATATAGGTAATCCTTAGTGATATCTGATATTTTATAGGAACGATAATAAAATAATTTCTCAACGAACCTAATCTCGATCAAGTTTGTTTGCATACTTTAGAGCGGGAACAGTTTGTGAAATTTGGCAAAATAAATTAATATAAATGAAATATTTACTAGAGGTAGTGGATGAAAGAGCAATAAGAACCATAAACGATTGTGTTAAGCCATCGGTACTGAATAGAAGAGAGTGAAATAATCGTCCGATAACAATAACTATATTAAATTTGTCACTCGTAATGCTACTAAATATAACTAAACTAGAAGTGACCTGTAGCAACGGACAATTAACGCATAATACGGAGAACCACCGTCCTGCTGAAAAAAATCAAATGATCTTCATCATACTCTGGAAAATTTTCAATAATATCAGTCAAGGCCATACATTTAATTTTTCCGGTTGCTGTGTATGCACTCTTCAGTTTGAATCTGACCAATAGCAGCAATAGTGACGATTTACCATTCCGCTCAAGAAAAAACTGCATTCATCAGAAAACAGATGTTAAAAAGGAACTGTGGATCGTTCTCTGCTCGCTCACTCATTATTTCGCAAAATTGAAAACGGCGGTCATAATCATCCTCATGAAATTCCTGGACTAAATGCATTTTGTACAGATGGAATTTACTCTTCTTCAAAATAGTTTGTTTGCTAGTTCGAATGATCCCAGACACAGATGCCAGCTACCTCGTACTTAATGTAGGATCAAGATGAACTTTTCCCAAAACTGCAACTTCAACTAGCTTCATTAACTACCTAATAGGCGCTTTATTCCTATTCAAAAAACAAGTAGTTTAATGTGAAACCAGTTGGCATAATTTTATAAACACCTCAAGTAAAACCATCTATCTGGGACTTAGCCAACAGCATTATAATTGTCACGAGCAGATCTGTATTGTAAACAAAGGAATAAGTTCACCACATCACCTCTCATAGTTATGGTATTACCTAGATAGTATTTACACTATGTATCTATGAGCCACAAATGCTATAAAAACGCTGTGCTTTGAAGGTACACCAGCCATTTCAGCCCACCACAAAAATTCCTGGTTCATAATTTATTATACATTCATTACACCCCTAAAATTAATTTTATTACCTTTGCTCGTAATTAGTAATAAGCGATCAATCTAGGTTCAATTTAAAGCTGCACGAGCCATCCTTGCCAACTTTTGATAGGCTCAACATAGAGAAGTGGTTCTTAGACGAGAATTTATTACAAATAAGTTACATTTGATCTCTCATGTATAGCCAAATCGAACTAATTTTGAACTTCAATCTTAATGTAGAAGCATAGTGCAATTAGTAAGTATACAATTCAAAATGTGACACTTTATCTTTGATTGATGGTGATAGGCTAACGTAATAAAATAGAATAACATAAGATAGTATCAACAATGATCCGTTCCAAAAGCCCTGGTTCAATTTCATTATAATATTATTATTTTTATACAAAAAGCATGATGCATAACTAATTTCAATAAGTTGAAATGCTTTCTATTGTATTTTATTGTATTTACTTCATATAAAAATAATTTTTTGGATTGGTTTTTACCTTTACAAATTAGTTGTTGATTTAGCTATGTGCATGAGGTGTCAAATGTAATTTGTTTGTAATAATCAAAAGTTACGGATGACTGGTGCAAATTTAAATTGAACCTAGATTGATCGCTTATTACTAATTACAGGCTAAGGTAATAAAATAGATTTTGGGGGTATAAATGTGTAATAAATTATGAACCACGAATTTTGGTGGTGGGCTGAACTTATTTACATTACCAACACCGTAACCTGCACCTGTATCCACTGAAACAAACTACACTGAACGTAGGGCGTGTATCGTCACACCAATGATATCGCGTTTTGTCCCGTGGTTTTGTTTACCTTCTATGGCAATTATTATGTGATATTACAGTCAGACACATGTCCTCACAATTCAGTTTGTTTGAAAAATTACCCTGTAATACATTTCAAACCAATATAAAATTCATGCAACTTCCCCATTGTGCAAATTACTCATACAATAATTTGTACATTTAATTTCATTAATTTATAAATTATAAAGATTTATAGTTTTTTCTGAAATTTGTCTATAGTTTTTGGATTTGACAAATTCGCTGCAAATATAACAAAAAAGATCCGGGTTTTTACTGCAATGATCTTGGGAAGATTGAGCTACTTGCGGCACTTGTTACATGTATGAGAAGAAGGAAATTTTGATTTTTTAGTTTGACGTGCAATAAATAGTTCTAAAAAAACCGCATGTTCGAGATCTTGGTCCATGTCATATTCACATTATATTAAAACATTATTATTAGTTTGCTGTGTCTTACGTTTTACCACCCATCCGATAGGAGGTGTTTAGATTTAAGAGGATTGAAGTTATGGGGTTGAATGATTATGGGTTAAAGATGTTTTGGTTCAGGTTAATGGTAACTTTATATTCACATCTCACCATTAGTCAGCTGGATCCTAAATTTTCCATTCCACCAGATATATGGTTTTTGGAATTGAGAAGTTTCAGGTTATGTGACTACGGAGTCGGAGAGCTTATCAGTACTCTCAGGTTCTTATCTAAAAAACATGTTTATCCTTCTGTTTCGTACCAATCAATATCTTTACCCGTAAGTGAAAATCGACAATTTCGACAAATCGACTGCATATTCGGATTCAGCCACCAAAAAACATATGGATATGGTGTTATGGTCTACCGCACATGATACTTTTTTTGGGTATCTGTGTTACCTATCACGACTTTAGAATCAATTTGGAGTGCTGTTACACACAATTAAAGTAAAATTTTATATAAATTTCTCTGTGTGTAAGAAAATTATTTTACTTAACTAGTAATATATTGTAACAATTTGAAATATACACAGAAAATCAAATGAAAATAACACCTGACCAAATCTAAAGTTAAATAAAAATTAATAATTATTAGTATCAATTTATAAAATATATAAAGAATTGTTAATATAGATATCCTTGGATATGAATTTTACATAGAATAAATAATATTACATAACATAAAATACTAATTTTAATAATTTTATTATCAAATTTAAAAAAGTCAATTTCAAAAATTTGCATGACGACGACTATTATTATCATTCAGAACATAAAAAAAAAGAAATTAAACTCAGAGCACCATATAGAAAATAAAAGGAGAAAGTCTACACAAAATCTGATATACATATGGTATGCAAACGAGTAACATAATGAAAGATATTCCAATTACAAATAAATCATGTCCTAAAATTTAAATTGAAATGTCAAATTAAAATAATCAATTCTAGAAATGTCAAAAGTAAAGGCGACTTTACAAGAATCTTTTGAACGTGAACAAAAACACAAAATAAAGACTATTTTCCTAAATAAAATAATTAAAAATTGTATAATTAAGATAAAAGGACATTTTAAATTTGTATTAGTTATAAGTTGTGTTGTGAATTGTGCATAGAAAAAGACATACAAAGACTGCAAGAAAATCATGTGAATGGACTTTTATAACATGGCAATCTGCAGCAAGGAAAAAAACAATGAATTTGTTGTTAGTTACGGCTTGGGTTTAGAGAAGAGCAGCAGCATTGCAAGAGAGCTCCCGAAATTATAAAAAATTGATTAAAAATAACACGAAAAATCAAAAAATATCGTCCTACCAGTTAAAATTTACCATTTGTACATCATCCAGTATAGTTTTTATTGCCACAACTGAAGATATCATCCGTATCCAGGGAAATTGTGCAGTTCCATAGAATCCCACAGGATAGTTTCCAGTTTCCAGGCAGTTTGCAGTTTCCAGGAAGGAAAATAAAACATTTCTAACCTCAGGTACCTTAAAAAAAAATAAAGTGCACTATAAAAATATCTATAGCTATAGTAAATTAAAATCGATTTTAACAATATCAATCTTTGCAAAGTATAAAAATAAACTACAGGACTTACCTGTATAAAACCAAGTCGAACTCAACAAATATAACATCCACATTCAATCATTTCACTGGAGCAAATAATATCTGTCATCCAAAGAGAAGCCATTTTACTTTAAAATATATTATGTTTCTGTAGGAATGCAACCAACATTACAAAAATAAAGGATATTTGAGTATCATTTCTAAACTTCAATTAAATTCAATATCCAAGTTTTAATCTACATTGGTTTGGTAAAATTCATTATCAGAAAGGTAATATTAAAAAGAAAATATTCTTTATTGTTTTACAATTGATTATAGCACAAAAATATTGATAATCTTTCAAAAGTGTTACTAGTTATTACAATATAAAATAAAAATCTGTATATTTTGAACCGACTCCTGATTTAAGTTTCTTTTGCTCTTTTGATTTAAAAAACTGTGTCTAGCAAGGGATAAACAAAATTTGGTATAAATAAGGTAAGATAAAGATAAAAAAATATATAAAAGGTTTGTATCATTGGCGCCCAACAAAAATTTAATATTTAACTTTAACATCAAATACACAATAAATTATTAAAAATTAAAATAAACAATAAATAATAAAATTCAAATTAAAAATCAAAAACACACACATATATAAAAATATAACAATATATACATACCTAGTGTGTTAAAGTTAGCGGGTGGTTATAGCTCAGAAACGATTTGTCTTACAGTTTTCATAAAAAATGACTCCAAGAAGATTATTAAACTTGCTTTGAACTCTCAAATTTGATCACCAGATTGTGTATTGGTAAATCCAAAAATGAACATTTATGTGTTATTTGGAACAATCGTATTGCAGAAAAACTCCCGACTGCGCACGAAAAGAGGTAATTGAAATAATTTACCTACTTATTATTACTTCCTGAGTTCTTCAGAAATATATCAGGAAACTGTACTATTATTTTATGGACAGAATCCCTCCTCAAATGTTTTGCTTGCATCTAAATTCTGAGGCGAGTGCAGTAGAAATAGTATTGCGCAATTTACCAAAATGTTTAACATCTACTGATCTAAGTATAAACTGATCTAAAGCATACATAATATAATTATTTCATAGTAATCTGAAACATAAAGTTGTTTTCATTTGGATTAGTTTTAGATAGACTGAAATGTGTTTTCGTGTGTTTTGCTAGTGTTTGGCACACGTACAGGAATTCAAAGTGTTCAGATTTCAACACAATTTCAGTGAATTATCGAGAAATTTATTAATGGAGCTTACATGTTTGTGTAATTATTTAAGTTAAAATGTACAGATAATCCCTCGTACGATTGCCAACAACAGCAGTAAGTGATATGCGACTTAAATACTGACATATGAAATAGCTTATCGTAAAGAGTAATATAAATATATATGTATATTTTATATGTAATGACCGTACAGTGTTCCAATATTCCACCGATAAAATTATTCAGATGAAAAATTCATTTAAACTCGAGGTACACTACAGGCTGTGGGGGAACAAATCGCTCTCTTCTTGATTTAATATATTACATTTCTTTTATTGAGTATTAACAATATTGAGTGATTTACAGAGTGTTCCAGAATGATGGTCAAATATTTTACCAGTGTATTCCACAAGCCATTTTAGGAAATCAAGGAAAAAAATATGGTGTTGCTATTTAAAAAAAATCGATGACGTCATTACTCGAAAACGAATAACATTTGAAAATCGCATTTTACGCTAAAATATGTATTTTTTAAATTAAAAATCGACCTGTTCGAGGATTTTTCCAAAAAAATAATTGTTTCGTTTTTATTGAATTTATTCCATACTTTTGGCGCATACTGTATAGAGAATTTAGTATCAATCTACTTCTAATGAACATTCCAACACCAGAGACCCTTATTATTAGTGCAACCTAAAATAATTCAACAACATTCATTCACTCTTCAAATAAGCAGTAAGTTTGTTATAATTTCCAATATCTATATTTTTCTAAACCTTTATAGTAGTCTTCAACATGGAATACTTCGACCACATAAACGAAATTGCATATTTTTTTAACATTTTCGCAAAGTTTCCTGGATTTCGCTGGCAATACGCAATTACTTTTTGCATTTTTACCAAATTCAGATAGATCTGTTTATTAAATAAACCACGTACCTACCATAAACAACCAGTAGGTAACAAAAAGCTACCACGTTCCATTGAGTACTAAGAAATACCAAATCGTGCAAATATTTTTTATTACATTCCAAGAATTCCGAATCCACAAATATGATTGTGATGTGATTATGAATAAAACGTTGTATTGCATTCGTGTTTTAATTGCATTTTATCCATTTAAGAATATTAAACGCTCGAACTACGTTTTCTCGTTTAAACATTGTTGCATGAAAAAATGCTACTTAAAACACAATAAATAACTATTAATAGAAACAAATGCTTTATTTGCACAAAATAACTGCATTTTTCTTTTTCAAAATAATGGTATCAAGAAATAAATATTTGTTTGCATTCATTGCATCATTGTGCAAAATGTTCACTAACATTAGGGTACATTTACATCTGACATTAATTGCTCGATATTTATGTCTGATGGAAATTGTATCTAATGTAAACAGTGCAGAATTTCTGTCAGAGAAATATGCATCAAGCGTCCCCGATATGTATCGACACATCTATACGATTAGATGTAAACACTTCGGAATCGCCTGACAGAAATTACTGTAGTTGACCAATCGTCTACTTTTGTGGTAGTGTCGGCAGCAAATTATTAATATTGAGTGATAAAAAATAATGGATAAAAGGCAATATTGATGAATAGATTAATTTATATCACAATAAACTTTAACTATATGACTATTTTACAAATAAGCCTTTCAAACTAAGCTGATTACATCTCCAAAAAATTTTTAAATTACACTGGATCTTCCACACTGAGTTGGAATATTAATTGGCTATAAGCAAGTCATTTTTTTTTCGTCTCAAAATCAACTCTCAAATCCATCCTGAACGATTTTTCATTTTCTGTCGGACAGAAATCGCATTTAATCTAAACAGCGCGAACATTTCTGTCTATATATATATATATATATATATATATATATATATATATCAAGCGTCTACGATATGTATCGACACACCTATGCGATTAGATGAAAAAACATATTATTTTCATATTCGCACTCGCCTGACAGAATTTGCTCTAGTTGACTAGTCGTCTACTTTTGTGATAGTGTCGGCAGCAATTCAAAAACAATGATAAAAAGGAATCGGTAAAACGCGATATTGATGAACCGGTTCATTTATACCACGAACCTGAAATCTGGGATGTTAAAAGAAAATCAAATAAAGATAAGGTCAAGTCCAAAGAAAAATTCTTAATTTAAGAAATTTTACATTAAGTACAAGAATGTTTGGAAAATAAACATGGAAGGGGTGGTTTATTTTACCCCTTACAACAAACCAAGAACATTGGAAATATTCCAGTAAAATATCCTTTTTTAAGCAAATGTTCCTGCCAAAATTCATTTGTTTATATTCAACAGTTTGTGAGAAAATGTTTTTGGGGATAAAAAACTATAAATCTGAGAATTAAATCTGATTTAGTACCGTTCAAATTCAATATTATGCTCAACTTAAACTATAATATATACCTATAGATATTTAAAACGAAAAAAATATTTGTTGGATTATCTCGAAGAATAAATTTTTATGGAGTTGTATACGAATGAAAACATTATGTATAGTTTTTGCTAAAAATTCACACATAGGGTTTGAGGGGTCCTGATTAGCACCACTTATTAAAAATATATCTCTGAGCGTTTATATTAAATTTCGCAGGTGAAAAAAATAGCATGCTTTCGATCGCCATCTTAAAATCCGTAGTAGTATCAAAAGGAGCGAGTTTCGATGCCATTTAAAACAAACAAATATTTGTTGAAATATCTCGAACAAAACCATTTTTACAGATTTATATATATGAATAAAACTTTAAGATCGTTTAGAAGAAAACACTATGTATAGTTTTTTTTTTTTCAAATTTCACATACTACATTTTGAGGGGTCCACCTGATTAACAACTTAAAAAATTTTAAATAAAAAAATTGCTAAACGTTGTTATTGAAATTCAAAGGTATACAAAAATGATAGCAGACCTTGCATCGCCATCTTAAAAATTATGGTAGAATCAGAAGAAGCGGATTTTGACGACATTTAAAACAAACAAAATATTTGTTATATTATCTTGAAGAATAAAGTTTCTACGGATTTGTACACAAATAAAACTAGACATGTATATACAGGATGTATCACAACAAGTGTGTATTAGACGTATTTAGAAAACCGTAATGAAATTTCTTTTTTAGAGGATTTTGTTTTCCTTTCAACACTGCTGAATTGATGCAAAATATTTATACTATACGTCAACTCGCTTATTTTGAATGGAACAGGTATTTTTTATTTAATTTTCAGATTCTAAGTGATTTCTCTCACAAAATTATTACTTTTTAAGTCGTTAGTTACCTGGGAGACTGAATAATTCAGTCATGATGAAAAAAAACAAAATAAGGAAACGAAATAATTCAAAAACTATTTAGCTTGTACGTATGGTATATTTAATAAAGTTGATTTAAAATTTCACGTAGAATCTGAAAATTAAATAAAAATACTATTTTTCGTTTAAAGTTAACGAATTGACGTCTACTTCCGGTACTACCGTCACGTTACTGTAAATATTATATTTCAATTTAGAAGTATTGAAAACTCCTAGAAACGAAAATTCAGATTTCTATCGTTTCCTAAATACGTATAATGCACGCTTATTATGGGATACCCTGTATATATCTATATTATCAGTGTTTCTAACTGGGTATAGGTAGATACAGCTAATATTTTTCTGCGACGCTAATAGTTTTTCTAAATTTGGTATCTTCCTTATTTATTTTACAAACAAGCTTTTCAAATTGAGTTGGTGTCATCCTCAAATAATTTGAGAATGGTTGCGTATTCTCACCACTTAGTTCTGAGATTAACTAATTTATAGACACCTAATTCATCACGTTTCAAAATTCATTCCCAAAACTACACTGAACGTTTTTTTTTCTTAAGTAATATATCCACGGCAATCACACAGGTAGCAATTTTTTATTTCGATACTCATCGTGACACGACTGAACTTTGTCTTTCTACTATGAATTGATGTGTATGACTCAAGTGTATTTACTTAATACATATGTGTAAACGGTTCGTACACATATAGCGACGAGAAGTGTCATACACATCTCCATGATATAAATATATAGTAACTTCTGCCTATAATGTAAACAGTCACTAGCGATGCTTGACACATATATCGGGACACAAGTGTCAGATGTAAACGTACCCTTAGAAAGCATTTGAGAGTAGTAAGGTTACACTCGTGTGCGTATGAATTGTAACGTAATGTTAGCTTTTTTAATTACTTTATTATCTTGGTACCGCTTTGCTAATTTTTGCGCGTAAACCCATTGAAATGATAAATAACATTCCAAAAAGAGAAACAGCATCGTAACAGATAAATCAAAATTACATTAATATTTATACAGCATTGTAATACACCGTCATTCACACAATTATTGTCTAAAAATACCAACAGCGTTATCGTTTCCCAAGTGATTTAATTTAAATAATTGAAATTTAACCTACTCACTTAATATTTGTTGCGAACAGTGTCGGTAATTTAGATGTACGCTCAGTAATAAATGTTCCAATTAGCGTCCTAGGTAACAAATTTATAACACGTGCAAATGACTAACATTTACACTCGTTGCCAAAACAATTATCGTAAGTAACTCCAGGTCTGAATCACGCAGTTTATAGATATTTAGAAATATTCTAATAAAGTAAGTATATTTACTGAAGTTACGACATACGTAATGACCCTATAATTACAAGCGCGAGGTAGCATGTCTAAACGATGCATAAATGTTACTAATATACGAGTAAGTTCTGGAGGTTATATCCTTATACATATATTACACCGACTTGGAATTCAAACTATGGCTCTACGATGTTTATTTTGAAGTATGTACAAAACAACGAAACTGTGTTAATGTCGCATAAAACTTGTGTAAATGGCAAAAACCATACTCATCCATTGGTATAAAATATACAGGGTGTCCGTGTTACAAACTTTGAGTGGTGATAGAATATAAAAAATGATTAAAAACTTGAATAAACTTCTAAACGTTCCAAGTTATAGACTTTAAAAAGTGTAACTACAAAAGTAGTTTTTGTTGGGGGGAAACTCTTGTTGGAAAAAGGGAACAATAATTTTCAGTTAGCTTTAGGAAGCTAATAAATAATGTGTATTACCACCCAAAGTCAAAGTCAAATGCAATCTTGGGAGAAATGCTGTCAATGTCTGCCTTCTGAAGGGGTACCTTCCTGGCGACCCCATTCCACAGGCGACTTTAGCTGCTTGGTATAGGTTTTTTTAATGTAATTCAATGCTGGTCGGGGCATTAACCCGCAGAGTAGTTTTTTCTAGAATTCCGTATTTGCCGTTATTTAATTTATAATTCCAGGCTGTTGCCGTGACCTAGGTAACTGGTCGCTGTCAGTAAAGTTCATATCCTTATCCTTACCTGAGATTCTTTGACCCACCTTTGTTGTTCTCAGCTCTGTGGGGGCGGACCCGCTATCAGTACCTTTAGATTCACCCATATATTGATTTCAGTTCCTGTTGTTGGTAGCTTTTGGGGAGTCACCACTGAAGATGTCAACAGCAAAAAGCAGTGTGAAACGTTTGGGAACATGGTGTTGCATCTAAACGGACTGGATACCAAGAATAATGAAAAAACCTTACCCAACTGGACAAATGGGCACTACAATGATGAAGGTAGGCGTAAAAAGAAAAGAAAGAACAAAGGAATAGAAAGGTTCACTAATGTTCATCAAGATCTATTAGCGATAATACGTAGATACTAGTTAAATGCAGAAAATTGGTCTACTCGTTTGTACTACCAAAGCCTGTATTCTACAAATCAATGATTTTCTTAACAAAACTACCCATCGACTGATAATAATGAGAAATAAATACGAATTGATACAAGCAGTGGCCTCTACTGATACCTATTTTAATTAACTAAAGTTTACTATTTATAAAGACCCAAACATATGGGGTGCGACCAAATACAGAGTCGGTTACAAGACGTCTCGGAAAACCATTATTATCCGAGTAATGGTTCCAACCATAGCAGTAGTAATACCAACAACAGGAATCGAATTCAATATATAGTACAGTAATAAAAATATGTCATTATTACAGAAGAATAATTTATAAGCAGCACATAGATCGATAATTAATAAAAAATAAACTAAAATCTAACTGCACATAGAAATGACGTTACAGGGTGTTAAAATATAAATAACGACTTTCGACCATAACTTGCCTTAAGGGATCAAAATAGTTTTTGGGTAAGCAATGCCTTCAAAGTGATCAAAAGCATGTGGTAATTGTTTTAGTATGCCACTCTTTACAATATTTTTACAGACATTTTCTAATTCGGCGATCATCTTTAAACAAATTTGGTGGTCTTGTTTTATAAGCATAAAGTTCACAGTTTTCTAGAAAAATAAGACTGAAATTTTGGCACAATGAATGTCTTATGCAATTGATGTAGCCAGATGCTTAATATTTTTACCAAATACCAGCTGTGTGACAATCGCATGGAAGTACGGAGAACAAATAAAAGATTTTATTGATTATTTCATTTTTCGAATACAAACTAAACTAAACATTTTTGTACGCTGGGGACACCCTGTATAAGTAAGTAATTAACAAAACAGTAACAAGTATGAAAGAAAACCAATAAGAAATTACAATGATTATTTTATTTTTCCGATACAAATTAAATTATTATGTACAGAAAAAAAAACGCAACAAATTTGTTGTATAAGAAATAATTAACAAAACAATTTTTACATTTTCATTGTAAAATCGTGTTCAATAAAAAGTTAGTAGGGACATATCTAAAATATTAAAAATTGTTTATGTGCAGCAAAATTTTATTATTACACGGCAAGGAAGTACCTTTTCGCTTGGAAATTTTAAAATAATGTGGTATAAAATTGTACACGTTTTATTTGTAAAAATGTTGAAAGTGTATAAATGCTTATAAGAATCTTAAAGGGTAAAATCTAGAATTTTAACTATTTATCAAATCGAGTTTAAAATTTAAACGAGAGCGCATAAATCCTATTCGCTTCCCAGTTATAACCATCGTTTGCTGTTCAATACGCATGCGAATTACGATCTACGATTAGTGATGATTCCCCTCATTCTTGTTAAAGAAATCTTTTTGTCAGAAAAACCAAATACATTTATAATAAGTATATTGTTTTCTGAATATTTTTTTTGTGAAAAGAATATGTTCGATAAACTGAGTACTTAGAAAATTAAAAACCAGCATATGTGTGACATTTTTGACAAAATTTATTAAATCAAAATGAAGTAACAAAGCAAATTCACTACTTGACTAATAGCCGGTATGACCTCCACCACGTTCCAATAACATATTGACACGTCTGTGTATTGAGATAATCAAGCGGTTAACGATCTCTTGCGGAATATTGTTTCATTCCTCTTCTGCCGCCACGACTAACTCATTTGTAGTCTGAGGTAGAGGAATATCATTATGAATGGCTCTTGCAACAAAATCCCACATGTTTTCAATAGGATTCATGTCAGGAGAGTTGGCTGGCCAGTCTAATCTATTCATATGTCCTGCTTCGAGTGTCTGTCGAACCCTTCTTGCGCGATGTGGTCGAGCGTTGTCGTCCATAAACACAAAATTTTCACCTAATTCATTACGTGGGGGGTAGATATTCGGTGGTATGCGAATTAATGGGGTGCGGCGGTTGAACATTATTCCACCCCAAAACATTATGGTACCCTCTTCATACGGAGGAACTTCATGGAGAAAATGAACGTTGACGATCTGGTTCTCTCCAGACTCTTTGTCGATTGTCTTAGTAACCAGCCCAATTCTGGTCTGTAAATAAGACCCACCGCCACTGACGTAAAACCCAACCCCTATGCTCTCTGTTCTTTATCGATTGCCATCAGTAACCAGCCCAATTCTGGTTTCGTCTGTAAATAAGACCCACCGCCACTGACGTAAAAGCCAACCCCTATGCTCTCGCGCCCATCGGAGACGGGCAGCACGATGCCTTGGAAGTAGAGTGGAAATTTGCGTTGTGGAGTCGTCTTCGAATAGTAGGTGTCGATAAAACACGCCGAAACGTACCTTAAAAGTGGGCCCTGAGAGCTGAAACTGAATATGTGCGATGTCTACAGGCATATAGCTAATTTATCTGTGGTATAATAGGTGATCTAGAAATGCCTAAAATGTTTAATATCTGATGATTAGAATGTCCTGCATCATGTAAAGCAGTCATTCTTTCTAATTCTTGTTCTGTATTCTAATTTCTTTTACAGATCAACGTTCAATCTGAGGGATGGTCATGCATGTACAATTAGAAACAAATCTTGCCGTTTCATTATTCGATATCTACCTTCTTACCTTATGTTGGGTATATTGTAACAACAGTTAGCTTTCAACATTTTTAAGATATTCTAACGAGATGTTTTCATACTGTAAATAGAATTATGAAATTAGTTTATTTTTGTTAATTTTATTCGTTTAGAAATTTTAAAACCCACGAAAGACAACTGAATTTAATGTCTTATAGGATACTTTTCAAAGAATGTGAGTTAGAGACTTATTTACAATATTATCCATCATTCCATGTTTAGAATTATTTCCAAGAAAATGTCCGTAATATTTTTCGCTTATTATTTCTGGTGTCTGCTTTAATGTAATTTGTGGCACTGTACACACATAACTGAAAGATAAAAACAATAATTACAAATTATTATCTAGCTTTAAATGACTATTTGATAGGTACTTACTGGGTATAGTAGATTTGCAGGTGATTCTTCCTAGCAAAAACCAGTTGCTTTATTTTAGTTCTGTAACTTCTGTGTCATGAAATACAGAAATTGTAGTTCATTGTTTACTATTTTACAGATGCAGAGTTCTTCTTAAACATATTTTATCCACCAGAAATATAAGTAAAGTGCTGAAATATGTGGATACAAGAATCAATCATTTCGAGGTTATGCTTTCGTAATATTGCCTTTTGTGGGGCTAGGGTAGATTCAGATCTGACTGACGACAAACACGTTCACATTATAATTAAAAGTTTTAGAAATCGTTTTATTTGATTTATTTGTTCCTAAATAAGTAAACAATAATTATTACAGCATTTGGGATATTCTTTAGGTACTTACACAATTTTGTAAATTATTTTATCATAAAAAATACGTGTACCTAATTATTATTGTACACTGTAGTAATATAAAAAAACAATTTACTGAAGTTCTATTACATTATAGTGGAGCACACCCATAAACTCTTAAATTTAGTCTACTTAATTTGTAAATGGCATATAATTATGAGAAACAGGCCGCCAACTTTTTCCAATCGCAATGACTGTGACGGATTGATTCTATCAACTGGCTTTTAATGGTTTAGTTTTAAAATCTACACCATATATAGTAATTGATTTAACATATTTATAATTATAACAAATATTTGTTAAAATACATTACTCAAAGGTGTTTGTAAAATTTACCAAATCACAATACAGTAAAGTCTATACTTTTTTGGTACGGACTTCTCTGGACCAAAAATGGTAAACATTTCGTATAAAATTTTACCCGTCTCTTTTTGCTGTGTATGAGTACCATAAAATTTCACTTGACACGAATAGATATTTAAATCATTCATACGAATTTTGTATTAGTTAATGATTTTTAAATATATATATACCGGGTGTTCCCTCTAAGACTTTCAATGCGAATATCTCCGAAACCATCATAGCCAGTGCGACGAAATTTGGTATACAGACACTAGATGACGCGTAGAATCTGATGATAACATCAATTTTTATACAGGGTGTTCCATTTTCCAAGAAATCGATTTAATTTTGATTTTTTGGTTGTCAGCCCTGCTAAAACTTATGTTTAAATTGAAATATACTTAATTATGAACACATTCTGATAAATAAACATTCAAAAATTTCAAAATTTAACATAAAAAAACGCCTCCAAAAAGTACCCAAATTTCATTGTTTTGTCATGTAAAATGTGTATAGCCTTGAGCCAGACTTACACAGAAGAAACTAACATCGGTGAACGTCAAAACTATGAATTGTCATTGAATTGTCAAATATTAATGGCATGAAGTATTTTATTTTACATAAATAACGCTAAATAATGGATTTAATGCAATTTACGTATGCACAATGGTGTTATTGAGACTTGTCGATAAAAATTTAGACTTGAGTTGAGGCTTTTGGAGCATTGTGGTCGCCGTGCCGGCGCAGTCTACCGCTACAGCTAGAGTTACAGCGTGAAGATTGTGTAAAATATCTGTGAAAATTTTTAAATTATTCCATTATAATGTAATAAAACTTCAGTAAATTGTTTTTTTTTTATGTTACTACAGTGTACAATAATAATTAGGTACACGTATTTTTTATGACAAAATAATTTACAAAATTGTGTAAGTACTTAAAGAATATCCCTGTTTTCCAACTGCTGTAATAATTATTGATTACTTATTTAGCAACAAATAAATTCAAACAAAACCATTTCTAAAACTTTTAATTATAATGTGAACGTGTTTGTCGTTGAAAGTCAGATCTGAACCTACCCTAGCCCCACAAAAGAAAATATTACGAAAGCATAACCTAGAAATGATTGATTCTTGTATCCACATATTTCAGCACTGTACTTATGTACTTATGTTTAAGAAGAACTCTACATCTGTAAAATAGTAAACAATGAACTACTATTTCTGTATTTCATGATACAGAACTGAAATAAAGCAACTGGTTTTTGCTAGGAAGAATCACCTGCAAATGTACTATACCCAGTAGGTAGGTACCTATCAAATAGTCGTTTAAAGCTAGATAATAATTTGTAATTGTTGTTGTAATTGTTTTTATCTTTCAGTTATGTGTGTGCAGTGCCACAAATTACATTAAAACAGACACCAGAAAGAATAAGCGAAAAATATTACGGACATTTTCTTGGAAATAATTCTAAACATGGATAATATTATAAACAAGTCTGTAACTCATATTCTTTGAAGAGTATTCTATAAGACATTAAATTCAGTTGTCTGTCGTGGGTTTTAAAATTTCTAAACGAATAAAATTAAGAAAAATAAACTAATTTCATAATTCTATGTACAGTATGAAAACATCTTGTTAGAATATCTTTAAAATGTTGAAAGCTAACTGTTGTTACAACATATACACAACATAACGTAATAAGGTAGGTATTGAACGATGAAATGGCAAGATTTGTTTCTAATCGTACATGCATGTACATTCCTCAGATTGAACGTTGCTCTGTAAATGAAATTAGAATACAGAATAAGTGTTTAATATAAAATCAGATGTAATAATGTAGATACTTAATGTAATTTTATTTTATTGTTAATAAATAAAGTCTGTATTTGTTGTTTTTTATTCTACTCAAATTATTAAACAGAAATATTTCAGAAAGAATATAAAATTAATTAATACTTAAAGATGAAGGATCAAGTTATTCAATTTAGTTACTAATTAAAAAATAAGCCACAATGTAGGTACGTATTACTTTTTAATTAAAATTATGCTGGTTACAACTGAATCATATAATAAAATATAAAAAATCACTCCTTTAATCTTTTTTGAAAATTTTCTTTTGTAAAATAGTGTCCAATGTGAGTTAGGGGACTTCTTTATATTATCCATCATTCCATGTATAAAATTAATTCTAACAAAATATCTGCGATATTTTTCCTTCATTCTGTTTGGTGTCCTATTTTACAAATCGTTTTGTTTCAATGTAATTTGTGGCACTACACACATACCTGAAAGATAAAAACAATAATTACAAATTACTGTCTAGCTTTAAATGAATTCTTGATTAATTAACAATAAAATAAATTTACATTATTACATCTGATTTTATATTAAACACTTATTCTGTATTCTAATTTCATTTACAGAACAACGTTCAATCTGAGGAATGTACATGCATGTACGATTAGAAACAAATCTTGCCGTTTCATCGTTCAATACCTACCTTATTATGTTATGTTGTGTATATGTTGTAACAACAGTTAGCTTTCAACATTTTAAAGATATTCTAACAAGATGTTTTCATACTGTACATAGAATTATGAAATTAGTTTATTTTTCTTAATTTTATTCGTTTAGAAATTTTAAAACCCACGACAGACAACTGAATTTAATGTCTTATAGAATACTCTTCAAAGAATGTGAGTTACAGACTTGTTTATAATATTATCCATGTTTACAATTATTTCCAAGAAAATGTCCGTAATATTTTTCGCTTATTCTTTCTGGTGTCTGTTTTAATGTAATTTGTGGCACTGCACACACATAACTGAAAGATAAAAACAATTACAACAACAATTACAAATTATTATCTAGCTTTAAACGACTATTTGATAGGTACCTACCTACTGGGTATAGTACATTTGCAGGTGATTCTTCCTAGCAAAAACCAGTTGCTTTATTTCAGTTCTGTATCATGAAATACAGAAATTGTAGTTCATTGTTTACTATTTTACAGATGTAGAGTTCTTCTTAAACATAAGTACATAAGTAAAGTGCTGAAATATGTGGATACAAGAATCAATCATTTCTAGGTTATGCTTTCGTAATATTTTCTTTTGTGGGGCTAGGGTAGGTTCAGATCTGACTTTCAACGACAAACACACTCACATTATAATTAAAAGTCTTATAAATGGTTTTGTTTGAATTTATTTGTTGCTAAATAAGTAATCAATAATTATTACAGCAGTTGGAAAACAGGGATATTCTTTAAGTACTTACACAATTTTGTAAATTATTTTGTCATAAAAAATACGTGTACCTAATTATTATTGTACACTGTAGTAACATAAAAAAAAAACAATTTACTGAAGTTTTATTACATTATAATGGAATAATTTAAAAATTTTCACAGATATTTTACACAATCTTCACGCTGTAACTCTAGCTGTAGCGGTAGACTGCGCCGGCACGGCGACCACAATGCTCCAAAAGCCTCAACTCAAGTCTAAATTTTTATCGACAAGTCTCAATAACACCATTGTGCATACGTAAATTGCATTAAATCCATTATTTAGCGTTATTTATGTAAAATAAAATACTTCATGCCATTAATATTTGACAATTCAATGACAATTCATAGTTTTGACGTTCACCGATGTTAGTTTCTTCTGTGTAAGTCTGGCTCAAGGCTATACACATTTTACATGACAAAACAATGAAATTTGGGTACTTTTTGGAGGCGTTTTTTTATGTTAAATTTTGAAATTTTTGAATGTTTATTTATCAGAATGTGTTCATAATTAAGTATATTTCAATTTAAACATAAGTTTTAGCAGGGCTGACAACCAAAAAATCAAAATTAAATCGATTTCTTGGAAAATGGAACACCCTGTATAAAAATTGATGTTATCATCAGATTCTACGCGTCATCTAGTGTCTGTATACCAAATTTCGTCGCACTGGCTATGATGGTTTCTGAGATATTCGCACTGAAAGTCTTAGAGGGAACACCCGGTATATATATATATATTGTGCACCCATAAACTCTTAAATTTAGTCTACTTAATTTGTAAATGGCATATAAATATGAGAAACAGGCCGCCAACTTTTTCCAATCGCAATGACTGTGACGGATTGATTCTATCAACTGGCTTTTTCTAATCACAATTAGGTAAGTGTCATAGAGCAAATGGAAACGACTTGTACCTTGTGCACCATGCAATCATATATAATTTTATTAAATGAATCAGGTGTATCTATTACTAACAAAACTGTTTTCTCGGCGCTTTGATTTAAGATGTGATGAACGGTTTCCTTCGGAATCAGTTGTTCCGTTCAAAGAATAAGCATACAAATCAAATTCTATCCTTTCCAAATAAGGACACGAAGGAAAGCGGAAGAACACAGGAGGGAAAAATCAAAGTTCGAGAACGATCCAAACAACAAAAGCGAAATAAATACCGAGCTAAACTGAACGTAACCAGTGGAATAACGAAAACAAGAACGATATCGCAGACAGAAGCGCGGAGTGCCGAGTGGGGTCACAATATCAACATCAGCGAAGAGTACGGAAAGCAACTCGGCTCGTTTTGGTAGTGACAACCGAGGCATTAAACTAAACGTATACGTTGTAGCGCTGGGGAATTGGCATCATTGTGCCTCGTCGCCGAACGGTGAGCGCAGAGGGGCGCGATAATGGGCGCTCTCCCTCAGGACTTTGCATTAGGAACCCCTGATATATTCCCGAAAAACACTGTCGATACGGCCAGTTCTCTCCCAGTTAGTTAATGCATCACTTAGGCTTAATTCTGTATTGGCTTATAAAGAATTAACGCGCCCTCATCTATGTACAAAGCGTTCTTAATTGACACGTATACGACGCTGATTCCATTTGAACACGTTTTAAAATAGTCACATTATTGACTTCATATTTCCACAAATAAAATTAGACTGTGTGGTCCGATGATCTGACCCTTGGCCTCTCATATCTAAAAATCCTTTTACTTTAAACAATGTATTCACAGTTATTAGGGTGACACAAATGTATAGGGTGATCAAAAACTAAGAGAAAAGTATTAATAATATAACACTAGTTTTCAAAGCAGGAAAGTACCGGGTGTCTCGTTAAGGTCGGTCAGCGACTGTACCTCGAAAACTACTTATCCTACAGCTTTCGGAAAAAAACAAAAAGTGATCGCGAGTCAAAATTATTTTCTACTTTAAAATTTTACCTCTACTTGGCGAATGAGATTTTGTTCATAAAATTAATAGTGAATCTCTTACAGTAAGGGGTAGAGAGAGGGTAATAATAACAATAATAATTTTTATTATCTTTTATGACAATACAAAAAATATTGTATAAGACTAGTCAATAAAACAAATAAAACATGCATAATAAGTTTAAATATGAACAATATAATATTACATATTAAAAATTATAGTTTTAGAAAATATTAATCAAGCCTATAACAACATTTACGGCCGGTTTCATAATAAGACTGTTAAAGTCACTTTAACTAAAGACCAAAACGTCATATTTATTATGTTGTGGTAGAACTGGAGAGGTTGATTTTGCTTATTCCTTTCATAGTCCATGCACTATTCAACCCGTGTTTTTGTATCTTGTTGTCGGTTTATTTTTGTTAATATGAAAAGATTCGGATCTACGAATTTTACAAAAGAGGAGGAACTTTTGCTAGTAGAAGAGATAAGAAGAATGAAACATGTAATTGAAAATTAAACTACCAATAAAATTTCATACAAAGAAAAGGTATTGTGTATTTTATACATATTATGTTATATTTTCGCCGATCTTTCTAATCACTACTATAATTATATTAGGAACAAGTTTGGGAGCAAATTCTGTTGAATTAAAATCAAATTAAATCTAAGTATGACAATTTGAAAACTAAAGCACTTTTGGCATGCATTCACCTCTAAAATTTATAAAAGTAAATAATTTCAGAAAATCCTGAAAAGTTATATAGTATACCTGTTGGTTGGTAAAGTAATGCTGTCTTGATTTGATGTAACAAATTTTCTACAGTATTCTTTGTTAATCTGAATCGGTCAAAGAAATTTAATTCATCATACATTTGAAAACAAGGACGACGTTTTCTATATAACTTTTGTCTGCGTACAAATATTTCTTTTGAAGAACTAGAGCTTGATGATGAGAACTACATTCTTTTTACTTTTTTCTATCTCAAGTAACTACACAAACGTTTACCAAAATATTAGGTTAAGTTGTACTTAAAGTCTCATTACTGATGATAAAGTCTCGCAAACGGCGCTTTAAACTTTAAAGTTTTGTTATGAAACTACATTTTCATCTCCTTCATATATAACAAAAATATTATTGGGCTTAATATGGAGCCCTGCGGAACACCCATACTAATTTCGGTTATTTCCAAATTAACATTTTCTTTAAAATTAAGGCCATGGTTCATAAGTGAAACATATTGTTTTCTTTGAAAGAGAAACATTTTTAACCAATCCAATGCAATACCTCTGATGCCATAAAAATGCATCTTATCCAAAAATTTATTATGGTTGACGCAGTCGAATGCCCTGCTGAGATCACAAAATATCCCAACAGGACACTCGCCCGCTTCAACAAATTTAATAATTCTTTCATAAAATGAGTGAACGGCGGATGTAGTTGATTTGCCCGTTATAAAACCATGTTGATTAATTGAAAAAAATCTATGCTTCTCCAAAAAATTTAATAAACTATCTAAAAAAGCTATATTTAAATATCTGAAAAACAGGTGGGTACATTTATTGGTCTATAATTTTCAATATTGCGTATGTAATATTGTGCTTTTTGTAAATACGTATAACTTTACCATGTTTAAGAATATCTAGAGATGAACCTGTTTGAAATGGTAAATTAATTCAGAACGATAAAGGCTTTATTAATAAATCTTATACATTTTTTATTAGAAATATAAGTATATCGTTAGTCGGATGAAGATTATTTTTAAGGTTTTTTATAAGTAAATTATATAACCCGTTGTCGGCATAAGGGACTAGGTAAATTCTATTTTGCTGATAATGACAATAGAGGACCCTGTTTTTGTTATTAACATGAGCAATAATATTAACATCTACAGGAGCATTTATAAAATTCTTATTGAAAGTATTTATAAGTATTTCTTGATCTTCAATCAATGAATTATCTATATTTAATGAAATATTTCTTGCATGCGTCTTTTTATTAGATAAATTAGAAACTATATCCCACGCTGTCCTTGTCGGATTGTCTGATTCCGAGTAGAATTGATTTGCAGAAAAAGTTGGAAAACGCCCGACTAACCTGTTAACCGATTAGTAGATAAAGTATAAAATATTAATAATTAAATATAAATGTTTTAAAATTTTTGCTTTTCCCCAATCGAAGACAACGGACAATAGTATCCATGACCAAAAAAAATATTTTTCGGAATAATTTAAACTCGTGTTTTTTGACCAATTAAAATTTTATTCCGTTGGCATGTAGTTACACTGGACATTTTTTGTTTATATATAAATTGACATCTCGTTTGACAGCAGAATTTTTCTTTTCGTTGATAGTAATAGATGTCTAGCACTTAAGTGTCACATTTACAGCTTAGACATTAGAATCGTTTTTACTGCCGTTATATTAAAAATTAATATTTCTTCTTTAACGAAAGTAATTTTATTTATTGTAAACATTTATAGTGAAATTTGAATAGCCTGTAGGGGATATCTCTTGTCCTGTTTGTTGGAAACATTTATTTTGTCTATAATAGGTTGAAATGTTTTCACTAGTAGATGGATTATGGACTATGGAATATATCAGATAACTATTGAATCCTCCATGTCGTGTTTTGGTATTTTCCCAAATGTATGAATTCCAATTAATTGGTTGTGATTACTTTACCATTTGAACATTAAAAAAAATCTGTTACTATCTATATGTGTAAATCTTGTAGTACTACTATTTCCTACATATCTCTAAATATTTGCTTACAATAAAAGACCTTTTTTTCTTTGCTTTTGTAGCTGGTAGAATGAATAGCAATCTATTTACCATATCTTCAACATATCCAATTTTTATTTGAAGTAATTCTTCACATCGACAAGTACCAGATATGTCAGATATGTAAAAATCATTGCCACCTAAAATGATAATAGTATTCTTCGTTTACAAAAATATTTTGTTTATAATTACCTTTGTACCTAAATACGTATCATCAAGGGCCTCCATTAAAAGTTTTATAGCCGATTGCCGTTTCAAGAATGCTTTTAATTTTAGATACTTTCCAATATCAGTGTTGCTGTAGATATTAAAAGCAGCTGTGAGCATTACATATATTGACCATAATGAAGATTTCATACTTTTGTTTAGATCAGAAAAATTAGTATATTTCCTGAAAAATACATAATACTATTCTCAGTCCGGTAATAAATCATTGTTTTATTTATTTACTGATATATGTTATTATTATTATTATTGTTATTATTATTTTTCTGATAATACATTACCACTATATTTGCTTTGTTGATTCAATAATTTCTGGCGTTAATGTGAATTTTTCTATCATAAATAAATAATTATTACGGATTTAAATAGAAACAATATGGTAATTATTGTGTATGTTATTTACTTCATAGTGCTCGTCTCATGGCAACCACAGACGACCTGATGCAATTATTAATATTCATGAACATATACAATTTTAATAATATATAATAAATTAGCTTTGCTTGTCAAATTACCATGCCGCGCATTAAATCTTGTACTTTACTGCCTAGTTAAACAAATGACCTTTTATTCTTGAGTTAAAAAAAATAAATAAATAAAATTTGGTACACGTAAGGTGGTAAGGTAAGCTCAATTTTCCATGGAAAGTATTATTGAGATTTGACAGAAACGACTAATGACGTCAGCAATTATATTTTTTCCAGAAACATACCCAAATTTTTTCCCTGTTAAAAACATCTCTTTTTTCTAATAAACTTTTATTAGAGAATATCGTCCTAAAGAGTCTCAAAAGAAATACCACCTAAAAATTACATTAGCGGTGGAAGGATCAAGTAGTCGTTAGAAAATAATTGAATGATCGTTGTTTAAAGTGTATAAATGTCACAAAATCACGGTTAATTCAAATATGATTTTTGTATACCTAATATTTGTAATTGTAACTTTTTAAAGAGAATAGATAATAAAATATATAAAAAATATCATAAAATAACCGGAATGTTCATAGGAAACAAATTTGTAACGTCACTTTATTCAGTTTTTGAGTTTTGAAAAGATATATTTTCAAGTGAAAAATTTACCTTAATGAGTCCCGATTCGTGTCATCTAAATAGATGTTTACTGTCGTCTTTCGTTTATTTGTTATAGGCCCGAGACACGAACTTTGAAACACCCTGTACCTCTCTATTTGTAATATGTCTTTTTCTGGATTAATCATCACGTTGCTTCCGCAGATTTATTTAAAATGCCCTCCATAACTTCCATAATACAAAATGTAAAAATGATATTATTTTACTTTACAGTGACTCACTAAAGATTGCCAATATTTTTTTAATTTTAAAAATTATAACTTTATTTAAACAGTTTTAAATAAAATATTATACAATACAGGTCCGTTAAGTCTTGCTATACTCGGTTAGGTATATTCCGTAAAAGATCTCGTACCTTAAAAAGTCATCTAGCGGAGTAAATTCTTGAGTAGCCAAATTCTGGCACAAGTCTATTTCTGGCACAGATCCTGAGATCTGGCGATGTCGATCGCAATGCTTGACATTTCTGCCTACAAAATATGTGGACAATATCAACAATTAGACCTATCCTTTTATTTCTATATATGTAACACCTACAGGAATGTCCAGAAGTACGGAATAAAATTCATATCTTTTGAATGAATGATTTTTTTAAAACGCCGAAACACGTTAACTGATCTTGATTTTTCCCATCTTTCAGTTATAAAATAATTAATTTTTCTTCAACCCCCTAACACCCAGCCATCCCTTATTTTTTGTAAAAATGGAAGCATAAGGTATGAGGGGGCTCGTTGAAAAGCTTATAGAAAACCGAATCCAGCCATATAAGTTTTATGTTTTCAATAGCAAGATTTTTAGTGTTGTATAAAACACTTAGTTAACAAGTGAAATAAAATTTAATTATCTTCAGTGTTATCTTCCATGAATTTGCGCAGAATAAAATAAAGAATTTGAAACTGTACCTATCACTGTTAACGCAAATGTTGCGTTTTTTTGGTACCGCTTACTTGTCAGGCTTTAGGTTAATTTTTCGCTTTAGTTGTAAATTGGAGTTCGAAATGTTATTGTATTAAAATCTAGTTATCAAATTACTGAATTGCAATGGTATTGTCGGAAAAGCAACGCGCGATTTATTTAATGCGAAATATCCCGAAAACCAAATCTGGCAAGGGACAGTTAGTAAAATATTTCACAAATTTGAGGAACACGGTACAGTACAGACCAAAACTGTACAGGCACGTGCTTTGAATGAAGAAAAGAAATTAGACATTGCATTAGAACTTATTGAAAATCGTCATACTTCAACTGTTTCATTGGCCCGCAATCACGATGCTTCTCGAATTGCAATTCGAATGTTTTTGAAACAATAGAAATACCACCCCTACAAGATATGTGTTGTCCAAGAGCTTTTATTTATTTATTTATTTATTTATTTATTTATTTACTCTTAAAATATCCAACGGGTATAACCCACTTAAAGGATAAGTAGTTAAACTAGAAAAGTTACAGTAAGAGAAAAACAAATACTTAAAAAGATCCCTACATATTAAAAATCGGTTGTATAAAATAAAATATAAGTAGTATAAAAGTCTAGACAAATAAAAACAGTTTAAAATCTAGTAAAAATAAAAAGTAATACACCTGAAAGTTAAATTGTCAGAAAATATAAAAATAACATAAGAATTAAAAAACAAATAAAAATTACTAAACAAGATAAAAATGAATAAAAAGAAACAAGAATATACACACGCACCTATTGAAACTACTTTTTTATATCACGTACACCACAAAAGTTAATGTCAAAACTCTCCATATTATTGCTATTGTTCAGCATTTGATGCAAAGGCGACTTTAACAACATATTTGTACGGGCAAAGAGTAACATAAACAAATCACAATTCCTAGAGTTCAGTCTGGGAACTCTAAATAATAAATCTTTGGTAATGCATTCACATCTAACTTTAAAATGGATTATTTTATATAATAAAATAATACCATGCATGGTACGTCTACTGGCAAGACTTTGTAGATTAAAACGGGCACAAAATAATTCCTGTGGAGTAGGATAAACTCCATCTAACATATATATGGCAGATTTAAAAAATCCTCGTTGGACTATTTCCAGTAATGATGCATATGTAATATAAATTGGATTCTATATAACTGAACCGTATTCAAGTTTGGATCTCACAAAAGTTGTATACAATAATCACAAAGTAGACTGATTCCTGAAATCTTTAGAGTTTCGTAAAATAAATCCCAAACTCCTGTATGTATTGGATAAGGAACTGTGGATGTGCTGTAAGAAACTCAACTGAGAGTCAAAAATAACACCTAAGTCTTTAATGCTATCAGGCCTCTTGAGAATGCTGTCTTGCAACATGTAATCAAACATGATAGGTACTTTTTTTCGATGGAACGACATAACATTACACTTGCTGATATTAAGAGGCAACATATTTCTGCTACACCAGTCGTTAAGTGAAACAAGGTTATTCTGAAGATTCTCACAGTCCAAAACAGAGTTAATTTGACAAAATAATTTTACGTCATCAGCGTATAATAGGTATTGTAAATATATGTAAATATGTCAAATAGAAGAGGTCCAAGTATGGACCCTTGAGGAACACCTGATGTTTGGAGAAACGTGTCAGATTTGAATCCACGATATTGCACATATTGGTATCGATTACAGAGGTATGTCTGAAATAATTTTAATAAACCAGTACAGAGGCCTACGTTGTTAAGTTTATTTAACAGCTTAGAGCGGTCGGGCCTGTCAGCTTTTGGAAAGCGATTATGATAGGCGATTACAATTTTGTGAGGAAATGATGAGACGGTGTGACGACAATTATGGTTTTCAATGAGACGTACTTTTTTCGGATGAAGCTACGTTTTATTTAAATGGAGTGGTTACCAGGCACAACTATCGCTTCTGGTCTCACGAAAATCCACACTGGACATGCGAATCGCAAGCGCAGCACCCACAGAAAGTTAATGTATGGACAGGTATTATCACCAACAGAATCTTGGGCCCATTCTTTTTTGAAGAAAATTTTACTGCCACACGCTACCTGAATTTTCTAACATTTCACCTGATACCTGCTCTGGCTGTGATTTTTCCTCTTGAAATTGATCCAGATATAACGAATGAAAGAATTTGGTTCCAACAAGATGGCGCTCCGTTACATTTTGGTATTGATGTTCGAAGATACTTAGATAAAATGTTTCCAAACCGTTGGATAGGTAGACGGGGTACAATTGAATGGCCACCGACTTAACGACCCTGGATTATTTTCTTTGGGATATTTGAAAGAACGAGTTTACCAAAAGAGACCGGATAATATTGAGAATTTAAAGAACAATATTAAGGCGGAGATGCATAATTGACCAGCTGAAGTAATTCTGAATGCTGTGGACAGCTTTTAATATCGTCTTGGAGAATGCCAAATACTGAATGGAGGACATTTTCAGCATTTGCGGCATTGAGTTTATTTTTGTAAATTATCTAGTTGTTTCAATTACCACATGAAAAAAAAAATTGTTATTGAAAACATAAAATTTGTTTATTTGGTATGGTTAGATTCGGTTTTCTATAAGCTTTTCAACGAGCCTCCTCATGCCTTATGTTTCCATTTGAAAAAAAAGGTAGCTGGGGGTTAGAGGGTTGAAGAAAAATTAATTATTATATAACCTAAATATGGGGAAAATCAAGATCAGATAACGTGTTTCGGTGTTTTAAAAAAAATTAACTCATTCAAAAGATACGAATTTTATTCCGTACTTCTGGCCATTCCTGTATATGTCCTGTGTTTATATTTCTAGGATCTGGTTCACGTTAATCTGTTTGGATGCAAGGTATTGCAGTTTGAACATTTATAGCAATATAAAAGTCCATATAAGTATCACATAACTGTTTTATTATGTGGTAAGTGGTTTTGTAGTGTAACTACATTTTCGGAACTATCAATAATGACAATGTGGCAGATAGTCTATTGACAAATTAAGAAATAATAGGACACAGTAGGTATAGGAATAAAAGAATAGAACAAAATATGTTCCAAAATAAAAAATTGTTAAATATATAATATACTAATGAGAATTTGTCAACATCAATTTTTCTTTATAATATTAATTTACATTTAAGAACAACAACCAGTTGATAGAGTAATTAACTAATTAAGTATATCTATGTTTAAAGTAATTCATCACTTAGTTATGGCATGCATTTTTTTTCTGCATATAGGATTTGTAAAGTCACAATCGATAAGAAAATTACAGCAATAATGAGTTGTTTATTTTTACTGTAATTATTTTTTAAAGTGTATCTATGTTAAAAGTAATTGATCACTTAGTTTGGTATGCATTTTTTTTCTGCATATAGGATTTGTAAAGTCACAATCGATAAGAAAATTACAGCAATAATGAGTTGTTTATTTTTACTGTAATTATTTTTTAAAGTGTATCTATGTTAAAAGTAATTCATCACTTAGTTATGGCATGCATTTTTTTTCTGCATATAGGATTTGTAAAGTCACAATCGATAAGAAAATTACAGCAATAATGAGTTGTTTATTTTTACTGTAATTATTTTTTAAAGTGTATCTATGTTAAAAGTAATTGATCACTTAGTTTGGTATGCATTTTTTTTCTGCATATAGGATTTGTAAAGTCACAATCGATAAGAAAATTACAGCAATAATGAGTTGTTTATTTTTACTGTAATTATTTTTTAAAGTGTATCTATGTTAAAAGTAATTGATCACTTAGTTTGGTATGCATTTTTTTTCTGCATATAGGATTTGTAAAGTCACAATCGATAAGAAAATTACAGCAATAATGAGTTGTTTATTTTTACTGTAATTATTTTTTAAAGTGTATCTATGTTAAAAGTAATTCATCACTTAGTTATGGCATGCATTTTTTTTCTGCATATAGGATTTGTAAAGTCACAATCGATAAGAAAATTACAGCAATAATGAGTTGTTTATTTTTACTGTAATTATTTTTTAAAGTGTATCTATGTTAAAAGTAATTGATCACTTAGTTTGGTATGCATTTTTTTTCTGCATATAGGATTTGTAAAGTCACAATCGATAAGAAAATTACAGCAATAATGAGTTGTTTATTTTTACTGTAATTATTTTTTAAAGTGTATCTATGTTAAAAGTAATTGATCACTTAGTTTGGTATGCATTTTTTTTCTGCATATAGGATTTGTAAAGTCACAATCGATAAGAAAATTACAGCAATAATGAGTTGTTTATTTTTACTGTAATTATTTTTTAAAGTGTATCTATGTTAAAAGTAATTGATCACTTAGTTTGGTATGCATTTTTTTTCTGCATATAGGATTTGTAAAGTCACAATCGATAAGAAAATTACAGCAATAATGAGTGGTTTATTTTTACTGTAATTATTTTTTAAAGTGTATCTATGTTAAAAGTAATTGATCACTTAGTTTGGTATGCATTTTTTTTTCTGCATATAGGATTTGTAAAGTCACAATCGATAAGAAAATTACAGCAATAATGAGTTGTTTATTTTTACTGTAATTATTTTTTAAAGTGTATCTATGTTAAAAGTAATTCATCACTTAGTTATGGCATGCATTTTTTTTCTGCATATAGGATTTGTAAAGTCACAATCGATAAGAAAATTACAGCAATAATGAGTTGTTTATTTTTACTGTAATTATTTTTTAAAGTGTATCTATGTTAAAAGTAATTGATCACTTAGTTTGGTATGCATTTTTTTTCTGCATATAGGATTTGTAAAGTCACAATCGATAAGAAAATTACAGCAATAATGAGTTGTTTATTTTTACTGTAATTATTTTTTAAAGTGTATCTATGTTAAAAGTAATTCATCACTTAGTTATGGCATGCATTTTTTTTCTGCATATAGGATTTGTAAAGTCACAATCGATAAGAAAATTACAGCAATAATGAGTTGTTTATTTTTACTGTAATTATTTTTTAAAGTGTATCTATGTTAAAAGTAATTGATCACTTAGTTTGGTATGCATTTTTTTTCTGCATATAGGATTTGTTAAGTCACAATCGATAAGAAAATTACAGCAATAATGAGTTGTTTATTTTTACTGTAATTATTTTTTAAAGTGTATCTATGTTAAAAGTAATTGATCACTTAGTTTGGTATGCATTTTTTTTCTGCATATAGGATTTGTAAAGTCACAATCGATAAGAAAATTACAGCAATAATGAGTTGTTTATTTTTACTGTAATTATTTTTTAAAGTGTATCTATGTTAAAAGTAATTGATCACTTAGTTTGGTATGCATTTTTTTTCTGCATATAGGATTTGTAAAGTCACAATCGATAAGAAAATTACAGCAATAATGAGTGGTTTATTTTTACTGTAATTATTTTTTAAAGTGTATCTATGTTAAAAGTAATTGATCACTTAGTTTGGTATGCATTTTTTTTCTGCATATAGGATTTGTAAAGTCACAATCGATAAGAAAATTACAGCAATAATGAGTTGTTTATTTTTACTGTAATTATTTTTTAAAGTGTATCTATGTTAAAAGTAATTCATCACTTAGTTATGGCATGCATTTTTTTTCTGCATATAGGATTTGTAAAGTCACAATCGATAAGAAAATTACAGCAATAATGAGTTGTTTATTTTTACTGTAATTATTTTTTAAAGTGTATCTATGTTAAAAGTAATTGATCACTTAGTTTGGTATGCATTTTTTTTCTGCATATAGGATTTGTAAAGTCACAATCGATAAGAAAATTACAGCAATAATGAGTTGTTTATTTTTACTGTAATTATTTTTTAAAGTGTATCTATGTTAAAAGTAATTCATCACTTAGTTATGGCATGCATTTTTTTTCTGCATATAGGATTTGTAAAGTCACAATCGATAAGAAAATTACAGCAATAATGAGTTGTTTATTTTTACTGTAATTATTTTTTAAAGTGTATCTATGTTAAAAGTAATTGATCACTTAGTTTGGTATGCATTTTTTTTCTGCATATAGGATTTGTAAAGTCACAATCGATAAGAAAATTACAGCAATAATGAGTTGTTTATTTTTACTGTAATTATTTTTTAAAGTGTATCTATGTTAAAAGTAATTCATCACTTAGTTATGGCATGCATTTTTTTTCTGCATATAGGATTTGTAAAGTCACAATCGATAAGAAAATTACAGCAATAATGAGTTGTTTATTTTTACTGTAATTATTTTTTAAAGTGTATCTATGTTAAAAGTAATTGATCACTTAGTTTGGTATGCATTTTTTTTTCTGCATATAGGATTTGTAAAGTCACAATCGATAAGAAAATTACAGCAATAATGAGTTGTTTATTTTTACTGTAATTATTTTTTAAAGTGTATCTATGTTAAAAGTAATTCATCACTTAGTTATGGCATGCATTTTTTTTCTGCATATAGGATTTGTAAAGTCACAATCGATAAGAAAATTACAGCAATAATGAGTTGTTTATTTTTACTGTAATTATTTTTTAAAGTGTATCTATGTTAAAAGTAATTGATCACTTAGTTTGGTATGCATTTTTTTTCTGCATATAGGATTTGTAAAGTCACAATCGATAAGAAAATTACAGCAATAATGAGTTGTTTATTTTTACTGTAATTATTTTTTAAAGTGTATCTATGTTAAAAGTAATTCATCACTTAGTTATGGCATGCATTTTTTTTCTGCATATAGGATTTGTAAAGTCACAATCGATAAGAAAATTACAGCAATAATGAGTTGTTTATTTTTACTGTAATTATTTTTTAAAGTGTATCTATGTTAAAAGTAATTGATCACTTAGTTTGGTATGCATTTTTTTTCTGCATATAGGATTTGTAAAGTCACAATCGATAAGAAAATTACAGCAATAATGAGTTGTTTATTTTTACTGTAATTATTTTTTAAAGTGTATCTATGTTAAAAGTAATTCATCACTTAGTTATGGCATGCATTTTTTTTCTGCATATAGGATTTGTAAAGTCACAATCGATAAGAAAATTACAGCAATAATGAGTTGTTTATTTTTACTGTAATTATTTTTTAAAGTGTATCTATGTTAAAAGTAATTGATCACTTAGTTTGGTATGCATTTCTTTTTCTACGTGTAGGAAATAAATAGATCCATTTAAATTTAAAAAAGTTTCTTATACATATATTGATTTCTGAACTTTTTAATAGTTTTTATTTATTCAGAGAGAGATTGACAAGAAGGAATTAGCTACTCGAAAATACTAGGTAATTAGAACTAGAAATTACACAACAACAAATTATTTCACTTAATTCCACATAAATACTCTGTTTCATATAGTATTGATAAAAAATAATAAATAAAATGAGGAAGGCTAAATTTTAAATGAACTAATAGTTGCTACTTTATTTTACTTGAAAATGGTATACTTGACCGCAATAAAACAAAATTTCGTTTATTTCTTCGCAATTGATTACTTAATAAGGAAAATTACTGCTGAAGCCGTTCAAGACTTATCCTAATGTTAGATCAAAATACGTGTTACATGGTTTTAACAAACTTGAAGGTGGTAGGTATATCCGTAAACCATTCATTGAAGAACTTCAAAGATATACCTAAAATCGGTTATTGTTATTTTAAATTTAACACTCTACACTGTAAAAAATAATTACAGTAAAAATAGATGGCAATTTATTTACCCTTCATTATTGCTGTGATTTTCTTATAGATTGTGATTTTACAATTAAAATGTACAATTGCATTGTAAATTTATTTTACGATGTAATTTTCCGTTTAGTAACTGTAATATTACTTTGTAATTTTACAATTCAAAAATTTTTACAATGTAACTTGTATAATTACTTATAAAAGTACAAAGTAACTTTACAATCAATTGTATAATTACATTGTAATAAAACATTTTTCACTATAACTACAATGTAATTTTTATTTATTGTACAGGATGGTCCAGTTTGGATACTTAGGTACCTATAGAAGGTTTCTCCTATTTTCGTAAAAACAGAAAAAAGTTAAGCAGATGTTTCGGACTCAATTTTCGAGAAAAGTTGAATTGCGAAAATTACATTTCGATTTGTTTAAAAAATACCTATGTGATGTTTTTCAATTTTGCTCGTTTTCTATGATATCTGTGAAACTTTTCTACTTATAAAAATATTTAGCGGCTTACGCTTTTGTATCACTTCTAGTTTTCCGTTATAACAAACTTTCATATTTTTTTAATAAAACATATGTGTTTTAATTTATTTTTATTCAACTTGTAATTTATTTCATCTTACGTGAATATTTTCGTAATATTTATTTACAAAAAGAATTTGCTAGTATATTTATAACTTAAAAATATTTGTATGCATACCTACGTATCAAGTACAAAACTTCATATCAAAAAATATATATGATGTTATTATTTTTTTTAGAAGTTTGTGTAAGCCACTAAATTCTACACAAAAAGAGAGTACAAATATTTTCAGAAATAAAAAAATATAGAATATCTTCCAAAAAAAAGCCTAAAATTAACAAATGTACTGTATCAAAGCGAATCAAGATATTGAAATGAAATTTTCGTCATTCAACTTTTCTCAAAAACTTTTTCCGTGACACTAGGACTATTGTTTTCTCTATCTTTTCCGCAAATAAAAGAAACCTCCTAAAAGTATCGAAGCCCCTACAGTCAATTTTAAGACAGTTACTTTAATGACATCATGTTTATAACACACGAAATCTCTAACAGTGTTTCACTTCATCAGGATGTTATTTTAAAAGAAAAATCTTCTAAACTAAATATTCGTTCTATCAAACATTTTTGCACAAATTGTGTGAAAAACATTTACACAATCGTACTATTCCTAACCGATTATATAAGTTCAGCTCAGTTAGCTAATCCGTAGTTACAGCTATACCTATTATATCTTCAATAAATTAAGTACCTTATTTTGCTTAATTTTTTGAATTTAGAAAAACATGTAGATACACCTAAGTGGTACGCTACGAATATAACGAATATATTTTACTTTTTGATAGATTAGTAAAAACGTAGGTAATGGTTCATATTATTGTCGACTACAAAAATTCTGGTTTCACAGCTCCAACAATAATTTTACTATTTTTTCTAGTATGTTATGCAATTTAGAATAAGAGTTTATAATGTTAGAATAAATATAGTTAGATTATGAAAAATAAAATATTAAGGTCTTTCGATATTTTTTATTTAATTTGGTACCTGTACATTTAGGCCATTTTTACAAAACAGGACACTTAACGTTATACAAAACATATATAACAAAGTAAATCTATATATTGTACATATTAAATAATAAAGTTTCTTGTATATGTAAACATAAAAAAAATAAATATTTTATAATATTCAAACGAGATCTAATGTGTAATATAGGTACCTACAATTTAAATATAATTCTAACGTAGAAAATAATATATTGTTTATATGTAAGATGAACAGAGTTCAATCTACAGTTGGTATCTGATTTTTGTAGATGCAAAAATACCATTCTTCCTTTGCTTCAATAATTCTGTATCAAATACATACCTAATTACGTTATCTCATATAGGTTATGTTATAAGCAACACAAGACAAAACTACTTATTGTAATAAAAGCACTCATTAGTCACTCTAGATTTGATTATTTTGCTAGTCACTACTCACTAAATTAATTATGTAAGTACTTAAGTCCTAGGTACACGCTGCATTTGTCGAAGTAAAGCATGCTTTATTTAGGTTATGTTACAACCAGCACTAGACAAAACTATTTATAGTACTAAAAACACTCACTGATTACTCTAGATATGATTATATTGCTAGTCACTACTCACTAAATTAATTATGTAAGTACCTAGGTCTTAGGTACACGCTGCATTCATCGAAATGAAGCAAGAAATAATGAAGGCGTCACCACCCAACGCTCTCAACGGTTAATGGCAGTGAGTTTTAAAATTAGTAGTATCTTCACACACAAATTAAGCATATTTTTGCAATCAATTATATAGTAAATTTGGTATGTTCAGTAATTTTGCAATGTAAAAGTGGATTTCACATTGTAAATGTATTACAATATATTCTATAAATGTACATATTACATTATAATTACATGTGAAGTTTACGGTTTTGTTGTATATTGGCAGTTTTCGTGTAAAATTACAAGAGTCAGTGTAATATCATCATCATTTTTAGAATTATTTTAAGACAATTATAAAGATATTTTTACAAAGTATATTTGTAAAGTTACTGGCCTTTTTTTCAGTGTATATAACATAGGCCCACGTTAATCTATCACCTCATATTTTTTGTACGCTCATATAGGAATTTTATATTTAGAAGATATCAACAATTACTTTCGCCTGAGTTCCAAAATAGCATAGAGTAATTAATTTACAGCATTTTCCATTGGCGTGTCACTTGAGAAGGGTTCAAAGAACAGAACATTACCAAAAATAAGTTGAGGTTGAAAGTGAAGCACTTTAAAAATTTACTTTAATAAGTTTGTACTCACCTGTAGAATGCCATGCTTTTAACCCCACTTACACCCACCTACCTGATATCCGCACTCCGCGGATATCAGACTTTAACACATAATACACTGCACTGTCTACATACACATTATACACTACAGGTTACTAGCACTGTCACCATAGCATGCATTATCTATTACAACCACAGCACCAGGTGATAATGATTGTGACAAAACAGTGCCACATATTTGTCATCGTATGGCCTTCATTTATTCATGTTTCGTCAGTGTAATATATTCTTCGATTAAGATTTCAACTTCTAATTTAATTTTGTCTTAAATAGTTTCTTCGCCATATCACTATTTCATCTTTCTCTATCAACATACTCTTTAAATTTCGTTTTATAATATCAAAATTCATGTCATGCATAATTTGCAAATGCACTCTTCTAGATATTCTAGACAGTTTCATCCTGAGATAACAACCTGATTTTTTTATTATCGGAAGGTTATTTTTAAAATATCATCCATGAATTGTTGTATCATCAACCTCTATATTCTTCCTTCCACGATTTTCCACAATTTTCCGTTTCTCATTTTTATATTCTTCTTCGCTATTCTTTATTGCACAATATACACTACTCAGAGACACTCTTGTTAATGAATTAGGATATTTTAACCCCATTACATTATTCTCATATTTTGGTCTCGAGCCTTAATTCCTTCTTAAAGGTTTTCCGATATTCATCATAATTCGATTTTTGTCACTTGTTAGATTAGGGCGTTTACCATTTTGAGAACACACTGTAGAGTTTGAATTGTTCTTCATTCTTAAGCACACTGTAGAAATATTATTTCAAAAATAATCAATTAGGCTAGTGTTCTAAGAAACAGTTATTGTTTAATGTTTAAGTTTAAGCCAAGGCCTGTACCAGTGGCGGCTCGTGAAATTTCAGGTATGTCATATCTTAATAACCAGACATGGGACCCAAACCAAACTTTAGTATATGTACACTGTGGCTATATAGAGAACTTCAGTAGAACGAAAACGATTTTGCAGTTTGCGAAAAAAGTTAAAAGGCCTCAATTAATATTGTATTTGTGATACATTATAAAATTACAAACTGCTGTAACTTTAACAAAAATTAAAAATTTTTAATAAAATCTGAAACATATCTGTAGAATGATGTCTAGTTTATGAAATAAAATGTTTCTCGAAATTTAAACAAGCCAATTTGGAAATCTTGGGTGAGGCCCACGTTTTTTTTTTAATTTTTTTCGCAAACTGCAAAATCTTTCTACTTCTACTGAAGTTCTCTATATAGCTGCAGTATATATATATATATATATATATATATATATATATATACTAATGTCTGGTTTGGGTTCCATGTCTGGTTATTAAGATATGACATACCTGAAATTTCATCAGTCGCCACTGGCCTGTACATATAAACACGGCCGAGTAGGGACAAAAATGTTGAATTAGCAAAATGCTTGGTGGGTGTATGGAATAGAAACTTAGTATAAAAATTAATACATAATGAACTCTTCTTTGCATCGCATCGACGTGTCCTCCGAGTGCCGTCTTTAAAATAAACGATATTAGTAACTGACAATAAAGTGTTATTTTTATATAACCTATCCCAATACACACAAACACAATAATAAATTAATTACAATCACAATTAAGTTGGTGGAAAACAACTAAGAACTAATGTTAAAAGTTGAAGGTATCTTTCATTACAAATACGTCAGAGGTTCAAAAAAATCGCAAAATTTATTTTAATGAGTGCGATTATTATTGCAAACGATTGTACCTATTTCTCTTTGTGTTAACTCTTTGTGTGCATAAATCATTGGGAACAGGTTTATAACACAAACCACTCTCTATTATGAAATCCGACATGTGACGTCAGCTGAAGACCGATAAAAGAACGATAATTTAGCAAAGTATCCTTTGTCTTTATAGTTTTCGTTTTTCAAAAACAGTACTTACCTATTGCTAATCTATTTTCATAATTTTTCTGCTATATATTATTTCGTCGGATATATCCAGGAATATTAAATATTGACTAATAATAGAAAATTATTTAACTATGTGCGCTGGAACATGTTATGTTATCAAGTATAACTACTAATTAATCCTAGTAAAATACAATTTTAATGAGCAAAAACATTCATAATTATTATTACTGTAGATTTGCTAATTGGCTTTTATAATGTAAATTATAGGGTTATTTTAAATTCTTACGTCTATTTCTACGTCTTCTATATTTATATTTATACACAGTAAAAAAATAACATTGAGTAACCTCAAACTCATTATGAGTGAAATTATATTAGCTAAATATTGTGTAATTTAATATTTTAATAAAGAAATGAATTTATCAACCCAATTTTTGATCAAAGAAATATATTGATAATATCTAAAACTCAATGTATTATATAATTCAGTAAGCTTACTCAAAAGTTATTCAGTGTTACTCATAAAAGATTTATTTACCTAACAAATAACTGAGTGAACATTATTCAACAAATTGTGTTATTTTAACACAATCGGGTGTGGACTCAGTTTAACAATATAATTTTTTTTTATCAATGAGTATAGGTAGCTAATGCTGGGTTTAAATCAGTTTCAAGTTTCAAATTAATTTAGCGACACGCAACAATATTAGCTACTTTCATTAAGAACTACATTGTAAAATATAGCAGTTAGCAGCAATTATGTAATTTTATTAATTTATAATTTTCTAACGTTTAATTAAATATAAAAACATGATTGATTTGAAAAAAAAATTAAATATATTGCCTATATACTCAATTTTGTGTTGGTAATAACACATAGCTCAGTAAGCTAACTATAAAGTTATTCAATGTTACTCATAAAAGATTTACCTAGCTAACAAATACGTGAGTGAACATTATTCAACAAATTGTGTTATTGTTTCAACACAATCGATTGTGAACTCGTTTTTTCAACTAATTGTGTTGATTTTGAGTGAAATTTTACTCAACATTTTTTACTATTTAAAACTTACCTTAAATAATAGTAAATAGCTAAGGGGTATGTATTCCAGACAGTTAAAATCCATAGTTATTCACCATTTTTAATATGTACATAACAACCATATCAAACATAGCATTCTTCCTACCAATAGCATAGTTACCGTCCATGTTAATGTGATTGTAAAGATGTAACAGTAGGTATCAATCGATATTATAAAATTTATACCTATTCGTAAAATAAATACAATATTTTGGATCATTGTTTTAGATATATATGTTTTAAGCATGTTATTAGTATTCAGTAAAAAATTAAATTTAGTAACCTCAAACCATTTATAAGTGAAATTATTTTGGTGTTGAATAATTAAATATTTAAAAAAAAATTATCTTGTTAACACAATTCTTAGACAGTGATGTTTGATTTGTGAAAAAAAAACAACGAATTAAATTCATAGATAATATATAAATATAGATATTTTATGTTTGTAGTAACACAGTTCAGTAAGCCATGTCAACAATTATTCAGTGTTACTCATAAAAGATTTATTTAGCTAAGAAATAACTGAGTGAACATTACTCAACAACTTGTGTTGATTTTGAATGAAATTATGATACATGATGTGCTTACATATGTCAATTATTAGTACTTACCTGATTAGCTTAATGTTGACTAAATATAGGAACGAATATCTCATGTGGTAAGATGGCTAACTGCTGTAACTTTTATGGCATACAGCGTGTTCGGAATAGAAGTGCCTTTATCTTTATCTTAACAAACCACAACTGACTTTACAATTCGTTATATCTCTGATCAACCATATTAAATTAAGACAGCAAACAGAATATGTGACAACATCGCAAACTTAGATGTCTCTACATAATAATTAGAAGGACCTACATACCTTTGCTTGCAGGAAATAAATATATCCATTTAAAAACAATATCTAAGTATATTTTTTATGAAAAAATTTGTTATAGGTCTACATATTTTGATTTCTGACTTTTTCTATTTTTAATAATTTTTATTTATTCAGAGAGAGATTAATAAGAAAAAAAGACTCAAAAATACTAATTAGGTACCAGAAAAGTTTGAAATAGTCATAAAAAAGTATTCAAAATTATTGCCGTTGCTTACGGAAAATGTTCACGTTTCGTAGCCAACGAATCTTGTCCAGCTACGCCGTATTTTAACATGTCATGCAACTCATGATTACTAAAGTCTTCCATTTGTTTATTTAAATTAACTAGCCACAACTATTTCAAACTATCAAGTTTGAGGTTAACAACAAAGTAACAATATCTTGCAATTTTGTTGCACGTTGCAGTTTAAACACTTTACAAACAAATTACGTTCACAACGTTTTTACATAGCCTTAACTGTACCTACCTTACTTTGCAGTTTCGTATAACACAACTCCATTTTATTGTAGTTGTATTTTTTAAATATAGGTATACTTATTAATAGTAAAATTATTTGTTTTAGACAATTTTGTCATAGGGTTCTTGTTGCTTTTGGTCAGATAATAAGCCGTTTCAGTACACTGAAAAAGTTAATTTGTAATTTTACCTACTTGTAAATATCTTGTAGTTTTACAATTTTATTGTAAATATATACATCACGAGGTAATAACGCCAACGTCTATTGGTTCATTTTTACATATATTTCGTAAATCCACACATACGCATCCTATCGTAATTTGATGTTTTTAATGACAATTACCAAGTATTCAATATTTTTGCATTCACATTGTAAAAATACAATGGCTATTTAATAAAAAGTATTAATTTACAGCAAATTTAGAAAGAAAGTAGTAAAAACACGCAAAAAAGTCGTTCTTAATTAATTTTTGTATTTATACAGTAATATTATTGCAATAATACACCACGTTTTGGCAAAATTACAATACATTCACATATATTTTTTTCAGTGTAACGGCGCTCATACTTCGGACACTGTATATGTACAGGGTGATTTTAAATAAAGTAGAAAAAATGAGACCACATATTCCTTGGGTGAAAATAAACCGATTTAACCTAACATACCTATATCCCAAGTTGCTTAATAAAAAACATACAGGGTGTCAAATTTAAAATTTTACTTTCGATATTTGTAGATAACTTCTTAAAAAAACCAATTATTTACCTAAAATTTGTAAACCAGGAGTTTCAAATTTGTTACTAATTTTGACGTCACTAGTAGAGGGCGCCACCTATGGCACATCATGTTTCTTTTAAATGGCAGAACTTTTTTGCAGCTTAGTGTATCCATCTAGCTATAGAAATAATTGATTCTCCTACCTGTTTTATTTGAAAAAGGTATACCTTGCTAAAGTCGTTAGGAGTAACCATTTTTGAAATAATCCTATTTGAAATGCTGAGTGCATCGTGTAAAAACTATTTTGGTTTGAGGTAAAGTGCCTTTTCTGCTGAAGATACAGCAAAATATTACTTGAAAATGTTGTTCAGAATGGTAGATTATGAAGACATGCAAAATTTCAAGAAGATCGGCGAGGTTTGATGAAACCATTTTTTTCAACAAAGCACAAAGATTTTATCAAAACAGGCCGATCTTTATGAAATTTTGCACATATCCATAATTTACCGCTCTGAATAACTTTTTCAAATAACATTTTGCTATATTTTCAGTAAAAAAGTCGATTTACCTGAAACGATAACAGTTTTCAATCGGTGCACTGAATAATTCAAATAGGATTATTTCGAAAGCTGTTGCTCCTAACGACTTTAACAAAGTATATCTTTTTCAGATATAACAGATAGGAGAATCGATTGTTTCAATAGTCAGATGGATACACTAAACAGCAAAAAAGTTCTGCTATTTAAAAGAAACATGATGTGCCATAGGTGGCGCCCTCTACTAGTGACTTCAAAATTAGAAACAAATTTGAATTTCTCACCAGCAAAAACCCCTGGTTTACAAATTTTAAGTAAATATTTGAATTTTTTAAGAAGTTATCTACAAATATCGAAAATAAAATTTTAACTTTGACACCCTGTATCTTTTTTATTAAGCGACTTAGGATATAGGTATGTTAGATTAAATCGGTATATTTTCACTTAAGGAATATGTGGTCTCATTTTTGCTACTTTATTTAAAATCACCCTGTATATGATAGAAATAGTGCCTGTTTCTTACACAAGTGTCCCTAGAAGCAAAGTTTACAGAATAAATATTCTGTAAACTTTGCAAGAAGTATATAATTAAGTAGTAATTAAATTATACCTATATAAACTATATTTGGCAAGTATTTTTATTAACCACGTAGAGATACTTTCCAATATACGTCGTAGGTGGGGCATCTGTATCATATAGTCAGGAAAATTCCACACATAAAATCCTGTAGTCAATGAGTATAGTGAAAATTATCCGGTTTGCCTACTATTGAAGTCGTAAATGACAGTTCTGTGAATGAACAATATTTTGCAATTCTTCCTTTTCACAAAAAATCTTTCATAAAAAAGTATGAATTGGAGGAACGTCTAAGGTGAAGTATGACACGGCAATGAAAATAAAGTGAAATTTAGAGACAGAAAAATGTTTAAAGAAGAAGAGGAATATTGTTTGTTTTAGGTCAGTTTCAAATTCTTCATTATGTTCCTAAAATGAAGAATTTGAAAACGAATTTGTGGTATTTGTGTATGTACCTAATATCTAACTGATTTGATTTCACTCATTAGGTATATTATGTGGATAGAAATTAAGACATTGTTGATCTGTCATGGGATTTAATGTTATTTAACAATATACCTATTGAATATCTAGGTATAGGCATTATTTTCCATTTACTTACCTAAATGATACTTATATTATTTTAAAAGATTAGGCACATCTTGGGCATAACTAATTGGGGCATGTAAACCAGATCTACTTGGAAAAGATGCAATGCAAGTTCATTAATGGAAAAACTAGGCAGCTAATAATACGTCAATTAATCGAGCAAGAATTCTTCTGTAAAAAAATATTAGGTGCTTATTTAAAAATTTGTATCCTAGATTCTACTAATTACCTATACCTATATCATATTTTTGTAGCGATTTATAAATTATTTTGTTTCAAAATATTCTGACAAGCATGATTTATTCAGTCATTGAGACATATTGCTATTTATACTAAACAAAAATTGTGGGTATGTAAATCTATGTAGGCTTAATTTAAAAAAGCATTATGATTCAAATAATAACTATATCATAACTTTGAGAGAAAGAAGAGGAAGGTTAGATAGAACTCACCAAGGAAAATTGTAGTCTTGGCAGGCCAAGACCAAAAGGTGTACAGAATGAAAAATCGAAGATAATATGTCACCGGACACAACAAAAGAAAACAGAGCAAGAAAGCGTTAGCAAGTAGACGAACTACATACACATATTACATCTATCTAGTAGAGTAGCGACAACGTTCAAAGGACTTAACATGTCCTGGCTGCTAAGGAATCATCTAACATGGAGGTTGAGGATCGCGGAAGGCGGAGTCAAGGCCCCTCCTATGGTTCCCGCCTATTTGGCTCGCTCTGGACATGTCCCTGCCATCTGTCGGTCATCACGCCAAACACGATTTCTGTTGTTTTATTGCCGTATAAGCTGTTTCATTATTTTCAAGCGTTGTAGATAAGATTGGATTGCGAATGGAGTAGAGATAAAGCCACTTGATTATTTTTTCTGGCTCTCTTTTGTTTCTTTTAACGCGTTTCCTTCGATCATTAGGTTTATGGCATGAGCTTCATTTTCCCTTGGGTTAATTTTATTTATGGGTTTTCCTTTGCCGGGGAAAAATAAAACATTCCACTTGGTTTTTCTATTTAGAATAATCTAGAAATCTGGAAATAAAAAATATGTTTGTTAGTCGTACATACAATTAATCAAAAGTAAATTGAACCGTTGATTGAATCGATTAAGTAGCACTTTTCGGTTAGATAAAAGGTGCTTTGTGTTTCTCAGACATATTTAAGTGTCCGTCGGAGAACTTTCCATGACTAGTTTTTTTTTTACTTAATACGCAAATAAGCAGATCTGTAGTTATTATGTTTTATTGAGTAAGGTACTTACGTTTATGTAGGTACTTAGATATAAATAAATTTATTTTTTTTGTCCATTTTTTTAAAAATAATAAATTGATATACAATTTTGTGGGTGTCCCTTTAAAACATACCTATACAAACGTTTGGTTTATAGGTATTTTAATAATATTTAACTGCACGTTAAGTGCAACATTTCTAAAACGTCGAATTAAATGTATGGACCACCATCCGGCTGCTTGCTGAAGTTTTTCTAGTGTATTGTAACTTCACTCCTAGCCCGGCAGTCTGGGCATTTTAGCTTTCATCATCTCATTTTTATTAATGTTGCAGAGTATGTTATATGAAATGTTATTAAAACGTGACGAGAAAGATTTTATAAACGTTAATAAAACTCTAAATAAAACGTTTTTCATAAATGTTTATTAACTGTTTAATTTCTTTTATTTAAACGTTAGCTTAACAATGTTTAATAAACCTTTCTTTCTTAGTTAAAAATATATACATAGCCATTTTGAGCCCAACATTACAAGAAAAAGGAAACGCTTGCGGTCTTTTGCATACATACAACGTTAACATACCTATTCCACACAAGGATTATACAGGGTGTCCCAAAATAGAAGACCATAGCATTAACCACATATTCTTTGGACAAAAATAATGCGGCTTTCCTTATGCCATTTTTTATTTGGGAGCCCCTTTTTCAATATACAGGGTGTTAAAGTTACATTTTAAAAAACTATTTTTGTTAATAATCCCATTGTTTTATAAGATACACACTTGAAATTTTGCACGTATTTTTATCTTGTTCCGCCATACTTTTCATGTAATTTTAGTGAAAAAAATCGAAGAGTGAATGGAGGTAACTGAGGGATGCAGTACCCTTTATCCCCTTCAATTATTTATAAGTACGCCTATGCAGCATTTTCTTGAAATATCAAACGTAGAATTTTCTTCTGATCATTTTAGCTCTTTTGTAATTTTTTGTTTAATTACTTCGTTTTGGAGAAAAACGGCAATTTGTAGTGCCCATAAATATATCATTCACTACCGTTTTCCAGGGAAACCGAAATTTTGTGGGTATACCTGTTATTACAATACCTTGGCAACTTAGCAAATCGTAATACTTACTGAATGAATATTTGCTAATTAAAACAAAAAGAGAATTTCAAAAGATAAGGTTTTCGCTATTTAAAAGGGACGTGCATGTGTTAATGAGGAGGGTGGGCAAGTAGAACGTTTGTTAAATTAGTAGTAATTAATTAATTAATTATTTTATTTAATGTTATTTAGATAAATAATAAAGTTATTATGTTGATCGTTCATTATTACTATTACTAAACAAGACTATTATTTTTTGGTTGATAAGAGAACTGTATTACAGATTTTAATGCTATATTATTTTTTCAATTCATAATTATTCCTCATTTTATAAAATTTAAAATTATCCATTCTGTTCTTAAGATACATTTAAGGTTGCTAAAAGGATCAAAGGATTAAGTTGCTTTTGAAATAATGATAGTAATTCAAGTGCATATTCAAAATACATAATATCCACTAATTTATAACATTTTGGATATGCCTAAATTATAATAATTTTTTCATTAATATGGCTGTCAAAACTGAAGCGTTTCCGACCCATATTTTGTAGTAACTTTTTTTTAATAATTTGTGAGTTAGCATCTATAGTTAAAGGACATCTGTCGAAGTTACATCGTAAACATCATATGATATATACTATACTATTCCCAAAGTGACAGAATTAGCATTAAAATCACAAATATCGCCATATGTTCTGGATAATAAAATAATTCTCCCTCTCCAGTCTGGTTTTAGATCTTTACATAGTACAACTACTGTCTTGAAGCATATAATACGAAATCCTCAAAGCTGCAGACAAAGGTCTAGTTACATGCCGCATCCTTTTAAATTATAGTAAGGCATTTGATACTTTGGATAACAATGACTTATGAGACAAACTTATTTTTTTTTTTGGTTTTGACATCACTGCTTCTTCCTACATTCGTAGCTATTTAACCGGGAGGACTCAACAAGTTATTGTGAATTCAAATATATCTGACACCTTGCTGGTGACTCACGGGGTACCTCAGGGTTCTATATTGGAATCTCTGCTATTTTCTATATACCGCGGATTTTTATGATTATTTTAAAAAATGCAGAATGCATTATTATCCAGGAGTCAAGCTTACTTCAGTTTCCTGTAATTGCATAACATTTCAGCTGCTCACATATTAGCTACAATTACAACTGAATGTAAATAAGTCTAAGGTCCTAATATTTGGGCCCAAAAAGAAAAGATGCAAAGTAAAATCGGAGATCAATGTTAGTTGCAGAAATTTGGGGCTCTTACTTGATGATGAATTGGGATTTACTAAACACATTAATACTTTATGTTGTTTTACAATACGTTAAAACAACTTTATCCGTACAGGGGTGTACTGAGCTCTAAGTACGAAACGAAAAGATTTCAATTTTCATAGTTACATTCGTAAATTTTAAAAAATAAGCAATCGGTGGTACGCAATTAATGCGTAATAATGTTATAAGTTAATTTGATTGTTATTTAATGCATATAGTACATTGAATAACAGGAAATAAAGTATAAATATTCATAAAATAATGAGAACTTCATTAAATTTTCATAATTTACAAAATTTATTTATAATACAAGTTCATTTATTACATTAATTGGCATACTTTTTTTTACACGGAATTTCGTCGTCGCTGTCTTCGTTGTCGGAAACGCATTCGTTAGCTGTTAATATGTCTGTATTTACATGGAATTGTACATCATTGTCGCTATCAATATCAAGTTCGCTACTATCTTCTACATCTATATTACTGTCTAATACATTTTCTTCGAAATTTTTACAAGTTTGACCGTGGCATCCTGCGCAATAATCGGAACATTTTAATCCGTGTTTTACACAATTACAAGATTTTGTGCAGCCCTTTGTACATTTACAACTAATGTCTCGTAATATATTGTCAGGAATTAGTTGGTATATAATTTATTGTTACATCATTAACCGTTACGCCGCATACCCTTCCCAACTTTGGAAGTTAATAAATATCTCAACATCTACTGGACCGAATTGGATTTTTTTTAAGAAGCGTCTTTTTGAGTACTATTTTTCTATACCTTCTGATTTTTTCCCACTCGTAAATCCCGTTTCACAGACTTATTTATTTAAAAGCCAAAATTTTCAAACTTTTTAAAACCGCTCAAAAAGTTATTAAAAATTGAAAAATGGTAAATGGTTGCAGTCAAGTACTTTTCTCTAAATGTATGGCGTGATTGGGTTATATTTTCATTGATAAATAAATAATTTAAAATTACCTTGTTTTTTACCTACTTCTTGCACTTTCGAGCATTTCGCAGCAAATATTTCAAATCTACGGATATCGGACCAACTCTATCTTGTTGAAAATTTCATAGCGAACAAATTTATATGTATACATTTTTTCTCTAAAATGCATACTTACCGAGTTCTATGCGATTGTTTCCGGGAAAAAACGCGATTTTCGCATTTTTTCTTCACTTTTTCGTTGTTTATGCAAATAGCACACCTTTTCAAGCTGGCGCACCTCGATATTTTCAATAGGTATACCATTCCCGAGCGATTCCAATAGCTATCTAAGTTACGTCACGTTAGAGCCATGCCAATCTGTAACCCTCCTGGCCTAATACGAATTTGGAGTAAAGAAAAAACTATTCGTGATTATGTGTGTAGGTCGATGGTTAAGAAATTTCAAGGAAATACGTACAGGGCAACGGTTTATATTTTGACTGTTAGCTGTGAACCATTTACTGTCTGCGCACTTTCGATTTCCACATTGGCAAATTTTTGTGAATACAGGATTATATTCGATCCTGCCAGAATAGGTTCCATCGTTCTTCATTTCTCTCTTAAAATAATCGATTTTATAAGATACCTTCTCCTCTTCGCCAAGCCAACTCTACAGATACTATCTGAAAAAATTTCTTCTGAAGGCCGTCTGTAGTATTCTCATCATATTGAACAAAGCAATTATTCAGTGGTAACAAAATTTCTGTATAGGTACGAAATACATAAGATTAACACACTCGGTTATTCTTTTAGTTTGTTCTTATACTGATAGATATTGTTAATAAATTGTATAACCTGTATTACATAATCTTGGCTTCAGAAATGCAAATGATCTCTGACCAACCGCTTTTATCAGCAGAGACACTACACAGTCTTGTTTTTTACGCGTATGGGTATAGGATGTTATTATCCTTAATTACATGTTGTTTTACCATTACATTAAAATAATATAATTACCTTATGCTAAGAATTTTAGCTTCTGAAAATAAGAGATCTGACGGATATTGTAAGTTCTTACCAATAATCAATTTTAAAAATCTTTTTTTGTAGAATTTAAAGTGGTTCTATAAGCGTTTTTCGTGCTGATCCGCAAATAGAAATGCCATATCTCAAGTGACTCTCAACCAACGCGTAATATAACATTTTTAATTGTTGTTGATGCTCCTAACATATTTAAAACGATACAAAATACACTGTAACTTCTTAATAACGTAATTTATATGTAAATTCCCTCTTAAATGAGATTCAAAAATAATACCCAAATACTTTATATTGGTGTTTAGATTTATCGCAAACTGTTTATCTTTGTTTTTAATTACTATACTTTGAAAAGATGGAAGTTTTGATTGGTAACAAGAAAAAGGCATGTAATATGTTTTATCAAAATTTATCGTTAGTAACTTATAACTGAACCAATCTTGAATTTTATGAAAATCAGTTTCGATCATTAACTTAAGTTCTTCCCAACTACTTGCTCTATAGAAAATAGCCCTACACTGAAAAAATTATACAACTTATAATTAACAAGCGACTTATCCAGACCATATTTATTTATCAGTAATGTACTATATTAATTTTTTAGAATGATATATTTATCTTATCTAAATCAAAATAGATATTCCAACTGTACTTATTAACATTATAGATTATTAAATAACTGCGAATGTATTATAAATTTGATGTAATATACCAGTTAATGATTAAAATTATTTTTAAGTTAATAGGTACCTACATGTTCTTTATTAAATATATGTTTCCAACTACTGAAATTTATTTATCAATATTGAATAATAACTGAGAAAAATCGTTTATTATCAGAAAACCTGTTTATATTACCCAGAATTAGTATTTCTACCTTGAGTAAGCCCAGTTATAATATTTTATTTTCGTAGCGATGAAACAAGACCTACGTCATTTGCTTACATCTGCTACTATTCCTTTACCTCTAGCGCTTCTACTCTTTTTTTGTCTGTTTAGTACTAGCTATGGATGTAAGAAGGTATCTTGTGTGTTGTATAAATAGATTGCATAATGGAATGTGTTAAAATGTAAGTAATTATAACATATACATGTAGGTATAGAAATTTTAATGTGATATACCTATATTAAATATAGTATAGGGAAATAATCGAAATGGTAGGTCTGTTCTATTTTGCAAGATCTTACATCATTAGAACCCATTTTTCGGTATCAACGTAATTTATATGGAGATATGCTTAAATATCTATGTACGAGCATTACCTACTATTATTATTTATATATTTTTTATTGATATTGATTTCTTGTATGGTCTACGACCTTTTAACTTATAGATATAGACAAATTTCTATATCCATTGAATATGTAAAGTTATAATTAATATTTATAACATGCATGAAAATATGTTTGACATATCATTTTTCCTGAAAAAAATTCATGTATTTACATGACTATATTTTACTATAGTATATGTTTTAAGAAAATTTTACATAGTCATAGATAAAATAGACACTTATATTTATTAATAAGTTGTATATGTCATTATTAAACAAATAATGTTAATGTGAAATTAAGGTAGGATATCTAAATACTTAAGTATTAGTTCTGTATTTTTTAAATATATTTTATCAAATCGCATAGATGACTTTATCCTGTTAAGATGTTTGATATCAAGTTCTTCAGAATTTAAGGAAGTGGTATCGGAATTGGATTTTGATCTTAGAAGCCTGTGAACCGATGATGATTCAACCCTAGGTTTTACAGTTGTCTTGTGTTGTGAATGTATTTATATCTACAAAAATAATGAAACATATTTCTAAGGTAGATATTATTAATACATATGTAGTATAATGTTTAATATATGGTAATATATATGTAACAAAACATTATTAATTAAAAATATGTTTATTCTTAACATTGACCAAAAGAAATCGTAATAGTAAATATACATAATTTTAATAGTAACAATAATATAACATACAAGTAATTCATTAATAATAAAGGATCTAATAGTCAAAAATAAGTTACAGTATCATATAACAAATATTGTTTCCTACTAACATGTCTTAGTTTTTAGAATACTCGTATATTTATGATATAAAATAATAACACACTTACTTATTATTAAATTACCTTTATTAAATGTAAATAATGATCATTCAAATATATACTCAATTGATGATAAATAAATATATATTTCGCCATATTTCAATATACAAGGTAACTATGACTTAGTACAAATATTTTAAGAGGGGATAGGGAAAAATAAGAATTAACGGAATCCCCCTTCAAAAAAATTCCAAACATATTTATAAAGCGAAAAATTTTTTTTTTCAAAACTATATTATATCCTTATTCATCCTGACCTTCTGTCAGCCGCGAGGTTATGTATATTCTGCCAAAGTCAAAGGTATCAAACATAGTGACAGGTCACCGCATTGACATGTGTATCAGTTTAAACCAGAAAAAAATCTTTAGAAAATGTAGAATATTATTTAATGATTTAATGAGGAATACGGTATGGTAGCACAGGGAGATACCACCTACCTTACTAATATTTATTTCCAGGATTTATTATTGGAGAGATTTTAAGAATGTTGTATTATTTTCTGTTTTCTTACTTATTTAAATTAAAACCTGCAAAGATTTTTGTACTTGTTGTGGACTTCTCCTTCCCTCGACCGTTGTTTTTGTATAAAGCGAGGTACCTACTTGGTTTGGCGGTCATGACCAGGTCGATTACTTATATCGGTAAAAAAAAACACAAAGGATAACAACAAAATACACACAAATGTGCACAAATACATAAAAATACTGCCACGCGTTTACCGCCATGGCATTGTAACAGTTGTTCAATGTGGTTAAAAAAGTATTCAGCATAATATTTTGTGTACTCGGGAAACGTCTTTGGTATTACGCTGCCACACGATAATATGCACTTGTCACACACAAAATATTATTTAACATCTACAGACAACGTCTGACGACATCTGTACGCCACTAATGCAAGAGGTGCACTTCACGACGATAAATTTTTAAACTTCTTATGTTGTTGTGTAATTAAATTCTGTTAATACTAATAATAGCAACAATATTAACAGTAATCGACGATGTTTGCATAAAATAATTAGTCATATTTTAAACTAGATGTTTACAGTGTTATCTAAAAATGTTTCTTAGGCCCTTAGAAATAGCTAACTGCACATGTTCTTTGTGATTTGGAGAGTATGCATCTAGCAATGCACTATTCTAGGTTATGTTAGTTCTGAAGTGAATAATTTTAAACGTTAATCTGTGTTTTAAACGGTTTATAGTAATTAAATAATGTGTTTTATGTCGGATATCTTAGTGTATAATTGTGACGTATTCTCAAGGAGTGAAAATATAATTTTAGCAGTGCGCAACGAAAGAACGGAGAACGAATACAAAATACTGCAGCTAATCGGATTAACTGTTACCTATCAGGTACTTAGACATTATGATTATTATTAATAACAATGTTTAGTTTCGTCGTTTCTACACTTGACAATGCTGCAAAAAACGACCGCATGGTAGTTGATATATCTAGCCATCTTGGACGATGATTGATTGTCATAGGTGCCAATGTTCCGTAGGAAAAGAGGGTTTTGTCCCATTTTTTAAACATCGAGCTCTAATTCCGAAATAATTTTTTTATTGTCTTTTAGACCTCTCTAAGCACGTGGTTAAAATTTTTGTACTTAGTCATAGTTAATCCTGTATAGTAAATTTATTGTTAATAAGCCTAATTACTCAGAAATAAATTGTTTTTTTCAGTGTATTCATTTATGTATACAGGGTGTCCGGAAATTTACAGAATAATTCTAGAATAATGCTACCTCTTTCTATATCATTTTTTCCGGAGTTACAGGGAGTTAAAGTTAAAATTTTATTTTCGATATTTGTAAATAACTTCTTAAGAAATCCAAATATTTACATAAAATTTGTAAATCGGGGGTTTTTGCGGACGATAAATTCAAATATGTTTCTAATTTTGACGTCACTAGTAGAGAGTGCCACTTATGGCACATCAGGTTTCCTTTAAATGACAGAACTTTTTTGCTGCTTATTGTCTCCATCTATTGAAACAATCAATTTTCCTACCTGTTATAGCTGAAAAAGGTATACCTTATTAAAGTCGTTAGGAGTAACAGTTTTCAAAATAATCTTATTTGAAATATTCAGTGCACCGATTGAAAACTGTTATCGTTTCAGTTAAAGTATCTTTTCTACTAAAAATACAGCAAAATTTTACTTGAAAAACCTGTTCAGAATGGCAAATTATGGAAATGTGCAAAATGTTTAAAAAATCGACCTGCTTTGATAAAATCTTTAGCGGACGTAACCCGATAATAAGTGATTCATCAAAAGTTCAAGAGTATATCCGTTCATATTTAATATTACATTAAGGCCTCTCGAAATCAGTTGAGTGGCCTTATGGGTCCCTGAAACCTAACCGTCTCTTGAGTCTTTATATAAAACCAAAACAGTTTTTACTTGGTGCACTGAGCATTTCAAATAGGATTGTTTCAAAAATTGTTACGCCTACCGACTTCAGCAAGGTCTTTTTCAAATAAAACAGGTAGGAGAATCGATTGTTTCAATAGTCAGATAGATACATATGCAAAAAAGTTCTGCCATTTAAAAGAAACATGGTGCGCCACAAGTAACGCCCTCTACTAGTGACGTTAAAATTAGAAACATATTTTAATTTTTTTTTTCTTTAGTTTTATTAGGTTTTTGCCACACTTCTGAAAAAATAAAGATTAATTAAATAAGCCATTGCGCCAAACGGATCAGTCAAGGGTTATTTTTGCCTAACCAAAAAAACTCACACTGAAAAAAGAAGATATGTAAAAAATAACAAAAATCACATCACTATCTTTATTTTTTCAGAAGTGTGGCAAAAACCGAATAAAACTTAAAAATTTTATGTAAATGTAGATTTCTTAAGAAGTTATTTACAAATATCGAAAATAAAATTTTAACTTTAACATCCTCCGTTAATAATCAGTTTTGGAAAAAACGTTATAGAAAGAGGTAGCATTTATTTTCAGTCTAGAATTATCCCCTGGATTTTTCGCTCATGATTTCCGGACACCCTGTATATTTAAAAGAACAGGATCATATTGCATATCATATGACTAAATTAATGACTTTTTATAGGTGGAGCCATGTGTGAATGAAACAATCAAATGTTATTTTTGTCCAACGGATAAAAGTAACTTATGTACGTGCTCCACAGAAATATTGCTGTGGAAGTAAATTCTCGGTATACCGACAATGCGACAGCAACTTGCAAAAGCGCTGAACCAAATATAAGGCCAAATGTAAATATTATTTTTCGCACTTGCTTGAGCTGGTCGTGAGAGTTGTCGTCGGCTTCGAGGCGGCTATAAAAAGATATGCTCCTTCCGATCAGTTTCTGTGGGTCATCAAAGCCGCCGTCCTGTTTACGAATCCGAGTCTGGATAAACACACCTGGATGGACCTAAATCATTCATTGACAGCCGGCAATTTAATGCCAACTCAGAGACGGTTAGGTTTCAGGGACCCATAAGGCCACTCAACTGATTTCGAGAGGCCTTAATGTAATATTAAATATGAACGGATATACTCTTGAACTTTTGATGAATCACTTATTATCGGGTCACGTCCGCTAAAGTTTGTAAAAAGAGAATGCTTAATGTGTTCTGGGTGTGAACTATCAACTATACTGGTATAGTTATATTTGTAAACATAATGTAAAGTGTAGATACTCTTCACTGTAAAAAGTAATTGCTGTACCGTTAACGGCTATATTCCGACTGTATTTTTACTTATTGATGGTTTACATTAGTTCTGAATTTTCTTTAGTAAGTTTTTTAGATCCAAGTCATTTTAATTAGCATATTTGAGTAGTTCTCACGAAATATGAATAAAACTCGTCTGAAATTTTAAAATAAATATTTTTTATTTTTTAAATGAATCTTTACTTCTGTGTCTCAGTCATGTATAGAATTGGAATGTTTAAATACTGATCACGCACTTTACCCTTTTTTTTCCAGAAAATTAAGTTTTTATAAAATGCACTATTCACGGAGTTGATAAAAAACTCACGGAGGTGAAAATTATTACGTTTTGATTTAAGAAATTAAAATTTTTACAAGCACTTTACGTAGAGTTTTAAATACAAATATATTAATTTGTAATTGAAAAAATTATAAAAACATATAAAAAATGTATGTTTTTTATTTTACTTAATAACATTTCCAGAAACCAAAGTCCAAAAATTTCTCTTATCTGCTTTTTTTCAACTTACTATGATTTCCGGGGCCGCTTTTTAAGAATTTCCTAAAACAGCAAGGTTTCCTTATTCCTCCTTCCTTATTTCAGAAGTAACATTTTGACTTTCAACTATTTTTTCAATATTTTCTTTTGGTGAATCTATAGAATGCTGTTTTTTTTCATTCTTTTTAAATTAGGTATGTATTAATCTTTTATTTCATTTTGCAAACTTGTTTGTTTCTTCTTTGTGCTACAATATGTGTTTGTCTTCTTAATTTTGCATGTCTTGCTTTCCCATCATTATTTATTAGAACGAAAACTGCTTCTAACACTCTCTATGAAGGACTAGGTGGTTCAAAATCATACCGTAATGTAATTTCTAACGCCCGACCCTCAGTTTTTCTTTAGTAGCATAATTTGCTTGGAATCCTCCATTGCTCTCTGAGTTCTTGTTTTCTTTCCGACATCGCCTGGACAGTTTTTATTTTGCCTTCTTATTCTTTTATAATATCGTTCTCACTTTTTACACATTTTTTCTTGATATTGTATAAGCTAATTTTTCTCTGTTTCCCAAGAATGTCTCATTGACTCCCTCAATTTTATGCCAATTCACGGAAGTGAAAAATTTTTGGGTTTTTATCTAACATTTGGTTTTGGTTTAAATAAGGGAATACATCATATCTTTATAATCATGTAGTAGAAGAATTTCTTTTAATTGTTATTAAAAAAATAACAAATTTATATTTTCTTAACATTAAATTTGGTTTTCACGGATGTCAGAATGTTAAATGACCCACGCGTCTATCAAAGCGAAATTTTATTTTCATATGCTAAATACGTCCGTGATAGGTACTGATTTTAGGTTTATGATTTAAATTGAAAGCTCATAAGGTATTTTTAGAGAATATCAGTATGTGTCCATAAATTTTGAAAAAGTCAACATTTAAGAAAATTTACTGCTTCATGTTAGATCTTGATATGTTTATTCTTACTGACAGCGCTGTGATGTATTGCAGAATATTGTTAGTTTAAAAAAAAATTAGCAATTAATTACTTAACTTATCACGGAGAACAATCATGGATAATTTTGTCATTTGTATACAATTTTAGAACATTTTTACTTAATAATTTACATTTAATGTTTTGTATTCTTTTAATATAAATGCTTTTTATGCCACATAGAAAATCTAGTTAATCAATATATAATTTTACATTTTTTTCATTTGAAGAACTACAAATCTTGTCATGAATTTTACTTTATAAAATTTGGGTATTGGGTAATTTTAAAAGGCATATTTACTTTAGTTATGAATTGGACATAGTAAAATTTCAATAATATTAGATAATTTTAATAAGTAAAAAGGCATTTACATTATACGAGTGATCGGAACCGAGTTACTTACACTGAAAAAAAGTCCCTTTTTTACATAACTTTACGTTAGCAATTTGTGACTAGCGTAAAGTTATGTAAAATTACAAAATAATTTTGTAAATGAAATAAGTATACTGTACCTACTATTACAGAGATAAACATGGTTAAAATTCCTTATTATGTTATGCGATTGTACAACTATTACGCTAAATTCCATCGTAAATTTGCGTCACTATAATTTGTATTGATTTACATTGTAATTTTTAAATTGAAATTATAAAATATAGATACGTAATTTTATTGAGTATATAATTTAAATTATCTTATATTTTATATACAGGGTGTCTCCGTTTTTTTCGTTCTTAACTTTGAGAAATGATAGAGCGTGAATAAATAATAGGAATCTTTCCTATAACATTTTTCCCTATAGCGCCCCGTTTTCGTGATACAGTGCGTTCAATTCTCAAAAAAATTTGTTATTTTCTTTATTATCTACTAAACAAATAAATATTTTTTGTTGAAACTTAGTATACAGTAATCATAATAAAAGGTTAATGTTTTGACGTGAATAACTTTTTCCGGCTATGGCCAGTGGCGTAGATATGGGATTTTATTCTGTTTTGAACCCCCTAAACTTCAACGCCAGTGGTGAAAAGTATTTTTTCAATACACATATTTTACAACTTATTTAAATTTTATGAAAAAACTGCTCTTGATAAAATTTGCTGGAAAACTTCGTTCTTGAGATATTTAGTCTTTTTCAAATCTATTCTATTTTTTTGAGAGTGAGCGCTATAAGGAAAAATGTTATAGGAAAGATTCCTACACCGTAAAAGATTTTGAATAAAATTTGACTCAAAATCAACACTGATTGTTAAAATGAGTCCACCCCTGATTGTGTTAAAATAAAAACACAATTCATTGAGTAATATTCACACAGTTAGCTAAATAAATCTTTTATGAGTAACTTTGAATAACTTCTAAACGTCTAAACACCGTTCTGAGTTTCTTTGATATTTATGAAATCGGGCAATTAATTTATTGCTCTGTTTTAGAAGGCAACTCATAATAAATACAATTATTAAAGCAAACCGATAACGAAGAAAATTTCACACTAAACTCAAATTAATAGATATTAATTTGAAGGTCGAAATGGGAATCAGATGTGACAATTAGACTTTGTATTGAAAATAACTATATGTAACTATTAAAAACTCAAAAATAAAAAGCAATTATAATATCAAGTACTGTCTACCAAAATGTCAATCTATACATAAACGCCAAAAAATTACTGTGTAATCGCATGCTATTTACTTGAAGGAGAATGAAAATTTTCGGAAATTTGTTGAATTAAGTATACCGTGATAACAAAACAAAATACAAACTTCTATTGGTTAGAAAACGTTGGTGTGAAATTTTGATTTTAAAAAATACAAATCACTTTTTTTAAACTCTTAAATTTGAAAGAGAAAAAAAGGTATTGGTTGAAATATGTTGCCCTATGGAACTAATATTTGTATTTTTATATAAAATTCCTACCAACATAGAACGAAATAATGTTTTAGGCATTCTTAGCAGTCTTTATGTTTTACCTAAGAGATAGACTTATATGTTCATCTCCGGCAACTTAAAACAACTGCCTATAAATTTGTTTTAATTTGTTTCTTAAAACTGACAAAAATGTCTTATGAAAGTGTATTTTTCATTATATGGGCGCATTTCAGTTGAAGAGAAAATTACATTGATTTTTTAAATTGCATTGTTTTGGAACACTCATTTCAAACAACATGTTTACCTTTGTAGTAGTATAAATAGCAACAGTTTACAACAGATACTATTTGTAGTAACGTTAATTGTAAATTTACTGTACTTAAAATCGAGCTTTATTTTCACAAATATATCTATAATATCTACAAATTGCATAAACCAAGGGATATAATATTAATGTTTCAAGAATAAAATGTCATTTTCAGCGAACAGAAAACATTTTCTATGTATAATGAAAAACATTACATACATTTTAGATGATGTATGAACAATACACTTTTAGAAAAAGCGAATGCTAATTCACATTTAGAGGATGGATGGACAAATTCCACTAAACAAATCTTCCTACTCAGAAATTATTTCTGTCCCTGAAAAAAATGCACGCTAATTAATTAATAAAGTATGTTTTAATCTTTCCTTTTATAGGTGTGAAAGAGCCCCAAGAGTAGCTCCAGTGAGTAATATTTTCGGACCCCGGGCCTGGACGATATTGTTTGCGAGTCGTTAAGCACAACTAAATATACAGAGTGAGTGTAGGCAAACAAAAGCTTAGCTGGCGGTAAATGGACAAACAATGGCCTAAATATATATGGACCCGGTGTGCCGGTAATCTGTTGTCTACATCCCCTTCTTATATTGGGTTAGGTACTACAATATTTATACATGGATTTTGAGGTTTTGAACACTGTCAATAGTTTTAAATTTATGTTTTCAACGCAATGTGTTCTGTTTGTACGTTTCAGGCCAGTTTTAAAGTTGTGATAATCCTTTGAAAATATAAACTGTGATTTATACAACCGAGATGTATAACTAGGATGCAAAATAACGGAGAAACTGTAAAAAGTGTTTACACAAAAAATATGTACAGTGTACTCCAATTTCGTTGTTGAGATACAGAGTGAAATTAAACAAAAAATAGTTTTAAGGGAAAGGGTAAGGGTTGTATCTCAGAGAATATCTAAGATATCGGAATGGTGAAAATTGCTTCTGCTACAGTTTTTTACATAGAGTTCAGTGACATACTTGTAATTTCTATACAGGATGTCTATTCAAATATGACTCAAACATATATTTTTTTAAATGGAACACATTAGGTCTGTTGTTTAGTTTTAAAGGTAAGTAGCTTAGAAGTTAAACTTATTTATGTGTTTTAGGTTCAGTAAAAATTGCGTTTTATTGCTTTCGGCCGCAAGCTCCGCGTATTCTTTGATAAACTAATAAATAAATTTTTCTTAATATTTTATCGTTGTTTTCGTGTCTCTAATAACAGTTTCAATAGTAACGCGAATTAACAGGCACGACGCGTTCTACACAGTAGAAAACCATTGAAAGCTAACGATTTCGATCGCGATTCGGCGATAACGATATGTTGCAAATACGGAATTCCAGGAAATAACAACTCTGCGGACTAATGTCTCGACTAGAATTGAATTACACCTGCAAACCCTACAGCAAACAGCTAAAGTTACTCGACGGTAGCCCACCAAATATATAACGGTTTCGAGCTTATGAGCCTTAGCTGTTTTGTCTGTCTAACCCGACAGTAGGGACCAAGAGTAACGCGAAGTAGCACAGCTACCTCTAGCGGCGATTCGCGACTCCATGTCGGACTAACAGCCACAGACAATCCAATTTTCCATAATTGAAATGAAAACAGCAATCCTAACGACGACCTTCCAACGTTTCGTATTCTAAATACAAGTAAACGGTATCAAGTGCAGTCCAGCGGAGGCAGTGACGGCATGCAGCGGTTTACGTGAGTCTTTTCAAATTCTTTTAAGGGCTTTAGAGACGCGAGAAAATTAAACACTTTTTTTTCAGATCGCATTGAAATTACAAAATCATTCAGAAAATGTTGTTTCATTTCATATTTATTCGTTACTATTCTTAGGTCACTCTTCTAATAATAAAAAGGATCTACAATGTTTTTTCAGATATATTTCATTTATAAATATATTAAGGATGTTTCCTCCCATATTCTAGTACTACTCCTCCGTGTCAGTTTCGGAGTAACCTGAAAAATAAAATAGGTGTAGTAGAATTCCACTAGGTTATTATCATATATTAAGTACTGGCAAATCTCCACATTGTTAAATTCTTAGTCCTTTATATAAATTACCATCCATATTTTCTGAAATTTATTTGTAAATATAACCCTATTGTACCTCTTAGTCTATGGTCATAAAACAAACAAAAGTAGAGTAATTATTTAGCACTATATACATCTCTCTTATGAATAGGCAGGTTAAAAAGAGACCCAAAGCTAAACCTGAAGTACTTAGAACTTTTTGATTTTTTCTCTCGATGCCGAATTTAAATATTCTCCCGCTCTATGGGATTAAGGAATTTTGTGAGTCCTTTTCATGGACTTCCTTTTTCTGGTGAACTTAATTACCTAGTCTGTGGCTGCTACTTTGCATGGATTGATTTCTTGTCAGGACCACTGTAAAATATTTAATTTTCTATTAGTTTAGTCTGCTTTGTCTTATACAACCAATTCTGCATAGTTTAATAAGTTCTTAAGCTCAAATTTCTTTACATAAACATATTAGTTTACTTTATTTAGACTTACCATTTCCAATTAAGCAGTTATTGTTAATTTGGGCTGTTTCACTCCTGCAATAAAAATTAGCATAGGTATAACATTTTAGATTTAAGGTTTAAATTAATTATATATACTTACCTCTATTTGAAAGCTTCTTGTAAATCGAGGTATGCCTGGGGGAACCCCTAGATATTTATATTTTATATTAATAATGTTTATCCATTCCATTTTACAATAACATTTCATAAATAATAATTTCAGTTCTGAATCAGAGGAAAAACATAGCCTTAATTTTTGGCAATTATTTACAAACTACCTTCCTGAATGCAGATCAGTTATGCAGTCACGGTGCGTTCACCAATAAATTAGATTGTCCTATAGCCGTGTTCGGAAAATATTATTAACTTACCACTCTGTTTAAACAGTCTCAGCCGAACAATTAAGTAAAATTAGTTAAGTAAAACCTTAAACAATTATCTAATTATTTTATAAAGCTTTTAGTCACCCACATTCGAACCCACATAAAAATCATTTAAAATTGAAAATCCTGAGAACGAAAGTGTAGAAAATGCTGACTGTGCCCATTTTTTTGTTTTGTATATTTAAATTGCATCGTTAGAGTTGTAATTTTGTTTCCATATTAAGTTATTTTCACTAAACTATTTTTTTGCATGCCAAATTTGGTACTTCTAAGTTAAAGCATTTTACAGATATGATTTTTTTTCAAATTTTGAAATCTCACTTTGAATACCCTTAGCTCAGCTCAGTCCATTTCCTATACAGGGTGTCCCAGTGTGAGCGCAGAAAAATTTAGCAGGGGGTAGACCCGACCAAAATAAAAATAAAATTCTTATAAAAAAAATTCTCAGAAGCACGTCACAAGAGCACCTTTTTTGTTCAGAATTGATCACTGATTAAGGAGAACTTCAATTCACGTAAAAGTAGGATATGCAAGAGTTACGAAGACAAAATCATAAGGAATAGTAGGCCTAGGCCACCATTGGCGTCAGATTAAAACAAACATCATGTAATTTTAATGACCTTTAATTGATGTACACTTACCCAAAAATTACCGAAATCTACGATACGGTTTTTAAGTTATTGCGGAAAGTTGTTATTTTTTTTTCAAAATACCACCCTGTAACTCGCTAGTCGTGCATTAGAGACATTTTTTTATAAGAATTTTATTCTTATTTTGGTCTGGTATACCCCCTGCCAAATTTTTGTACGCTCACGCTGGGACACCCTGTATAAGTAGGTGACTAGTTAAATTACAATATTTTAGATGCCTCCACATGTCCTTATTCTGCATCGATTTTGTTGCAGTATACTTTGTATATTCAATAATGTATAATAATTGGTTGAATCACTCAGTTTCTTCAATGTGTTCAATCGGTACCTTTAGTGTTTTGACACCAAATATTGGCAGTGTTTCTCCAGATAACAAGGGACTTAAGAATAGACTAATAACAGTTTCAATAGTAACGCGAATTAACAGGCACGACGCGTTCTACACAGTAGAAAACCATTGAAAGCTAACGATTTCGATCGCGATTCGGCGATAACGATATGTTGCAAATACGGAATTCCAGGAAATAACAACTCTGCGGACTAATGTCTCGACTAGAATTGAATTACACCTGCAAACCGTACAGCAAACAGCTAAAGTCACTCGATAGTAGCCCACCAAACATATAACGGTTTCGAGCTTATGAGCCTTAGCTGTTTTGTCTGTCTAACCCGACAGTAGGGACCAAGAGTAACGCGAAGTAGCACAGCTACCTCTAGCGGCGATTTACTACTCCATACCGGACTAACAGTCACAGACAATCCAATTTTCCATAATTGAAATGAAAACCGCAATCCTAACGACGGCCTTCCTACGTTTCGTATTCTAAATACAAGTAAACGGTAGCGAGTGCAGTCCAGCGGAAGCAGTGAAGTCATACAACGGTTTACGTGATTCTGTTTTCAAATTCTTTTAAGGGCTTTAGAGACGCCAGAAAATTAAACACTTTTTTCCAGATCGCACTAAAATTACAAAATTATTCAGAAAATGTTGTAACTGTTTCATTTCAGATTTATTCGTTACTATTCTGGTTACTATATTGGCAGTGTTTCTCCAGATAACAAGGGACTTAAGAATAGACTACAGCAAAGACAAATGGCATCAGTAACATGTTTTTATATTGGAAGCGATCTTAAAAGAGTGTGAACTGTCCGAGCAGCAAGGGACCTAAAGGGGATAAATGGAATTCACCAATATCTCAAAACAAATGTCTAGCAAGTCTGGACGAGATCATACATATTTCACATATGGAGCAATATTAAAAATATCCCCCTGTTCAATTTTAGAATTTTACACTTTTTAGTATAGCCGTAATAAAAAGTATAAATTTTGAAGCGTCGCATGCGCCGTCCCCAACACATGTGCCCGTGACGCCTGACGCTGACGACCGTGCTGGAAGGGTTTTATAATTGCAATAGAATTGACATTCGAATCGCTTTAAACCTCCTATTTAGCATACATATTGTCGATTCATGTCCTAGCTTTTTAATATGACGCCTTTGTCTGATGTTCACTTGACAAATTTAGGGGTGCTTAATGAAACGTTATATTCGCTATATCAATACCATTTGCAGTGAAAGAAGAAACCGAAATCGCAGTTTTATTGGATCTTTAAATTCCATTTTAACTTTAAAGTGGGGTATTTCACGCAGTGAATCCGGGATATTAGGTATTTCACGGCTCAAACTGATTCGTAATTAATTACCTATTTTTATATTGAAAAATTAGTAATCCTTTAGAAACTAATTATTTCACTTTTAAAATATTAATTTAAACAATAATCATATTAATAATATTTAACAACCATTTAATGATTTTGAAACTAAAGTTTATGTTAACAAAATGAAAAATAATAGTCCCAACCATTTAATGATTTTGAAACTAAAGTTTATGTTAACAAAATGAGAAATAATAGTCATTAATTTAGATAATATATAGAGTGAGGTCAATATGAAAAATGAGTAGATACCTATTTCATTATTTCGCTTAGCAAATGAATTTTGTTTTACTATTATTATTCTCAATGCATTTGAATTATGGTTATCTTATTATATTTTTAAGGGAATATGATATACAGGGTGTAACAAAAATATAACTGGTTTAACTATTCTTATATATGCATATATTATTATGATTTGTTATTTGTAATTTGTGTATGTGTTGTGTTTGTGATGATATGTGTGATATGATTTTATTGTGTATATAAAAATTTTTTTATTGGGCGCCAATGATTCATTTTATTTTATTTTGTTTTATTTAATGTTTTATTAGTGTAGATTGTATTTATGTTATATGTTATATGTGGAGTGTATAAGTGATTAAATATAAGTTTTGTTTTAAATTTAATTTATGATTTTATTTTTCTAATAAAATTTTTTTACCTGTACTTTGCTAATACCCTGGCTATATATCCTGGCCTCTTTTCTCAGGAGTGGATTCTAGCAGAGTATCTAATACCTTTTTTTTATTTTTAAATGTTCAATATCTTTAACCACCCAGTACATACAAAGAAACAATTATTTTAAAAGATAGTACATTAACTTTTATTAAAATAAAACAGCAAGATGATAATTCCTCAATGAAATTAGAAAGCATTCAAAATAATGAATATTAAAGAATATTTTTACAGTTTAACATTTAACAAGTTTGACTTTTCTTAGATATTGCCTCGTGTGTTTTTTCTTGTGTTTAAAATAATTTGGATTTACTTACTGCTCTTATGCAACTCGAAATACACACGAATGCAATGGAACTTGTCTACTTCTATTTAAATGTAAGTTAAGTTCTAGTTTTTGACGTCTTTAGTTTCTATTTTGTGTCTTACAACATTTAATTGTACTGTATTTATAAGTTTAAGCTTTTAAAATGAGTGAAATCTAATAGAAGGTAAGTAATTAACTGTTGCATATTGTTATTAATCGTTCAAAAGTTACTTATTGTTATTTATCAACTTATATTCGATCTAGCTAGATAACCTTGTATAACGTATACGTCATTTCTTACTTTTTTTTAGATGATATTTCCAATATTCTTGTCTGGAATTTCTCGTCTCTGAATGATGTTATATTCTCTGGATACTGTTGATCCTCCGGCCTGGATATCCTGTTGAATTCTAAACTTCTAGTCTTGTCGAGATCTTGATGTGGATTTTGAGGTTAATTCCCTCTAAGAATGGATTTCTTCGACCTTTTGCAAAACCCCCAGGTCTGGTCTGGTCTGGTTATGAAGATGATTTCCACTAAATTCCTCATTGTGATATTGATCGATGTTGTCTTGAGTTACTTTAAGTTTTAATTATACTGTGAAACTGTAACGTATGAGTTTTTTTTAATTTTAATTAAATTTAACTATAAAATATGAAATTTTCGGCTCTAGCAAATTCACACCTCTTTTCGCTTCCCAGTTTCTTCGTAACTAATCAACAAATGATTGTTTCTAGGTAATTTTACCTTCTAGATTATTAGTAGTTTTGTTAGGATCAATACACATGTAACATTTTAATTTTTAATTATTCTTGTCGAAGCACTATTCACTACACTTTTTGTCTATTGTATTCTTATTTCTATATTTTACAACTGCATAACAATTTTTACTAATTTTTATACTTAAATATTCTTTAATTTGTCTTTTTTAGAGTCCTGTCAGAGATGCTGAAATTTCCTTGAATAGCCATCTTTACATTTGACATTTCTAATTGTCATTATGTTTTAAAATTGGAATTTTCATTTTATTTAGCTAATATTTTTTTTGAATGATGTTTTAGTCTTGCGATATGCATATATCATAAATCTTTGTTCTTTAAGCTTTGTTTTGATATGTCATTGTCTGGTTTTTGAATTCATTTTCTTTATGTACTGTATGTTTTTGTATCGTCATGTCCAAATTTGATAGATAAAAATTTAAATTGAATTTAATAATATTTGTAAAATTTTGTTATTTAATATTATATATAAATATATATATGTACGATTTTTTATAACGTCATAATGTTGAGTTCTATTTAGAACATTGTATTATGTACTCTTGATAATTTTTAGTGTAATAGCAATCGAAATTTTCAAAATTTAACTAAAAAGTACCTGATTCGAATAAACGAACAGTGAAAAACAATGAGAGATTCAAGCAAATTATCAGAACAAACATAACACCGTCTACAATTCAAACTCATTTATGAATCAAATTATTTTGAGTGATTTAACATTTTAACAAAGAAATGAGCATATCAACACAATTTTTGGTTAATTTGTGAAAAACCAACAAAATATACCTAATTGAATTTTATATAGATTTGTAAGAAATACTAAATTTTTTAATGAGTGATAATTTTACCGTTACAAATTGTTTGTACATAAGTTTCAAATTTAAAATCAAAATTGTTATTAAGTATTGGGCGGAATTATAAAATTTAAAGTTTGTTGTAAAGAGAATTGTAAGAGCTCTCAAAATAAATATTACTCAATCTCCAATGCCATTTAAATATTTTGGGATAATGCTTACCCTTGCTTGGGAGTGAAAGTGGCGGAGTCAAAAATACCAGCAAAGAAAGTCACCCTTTAATCTAAAATCGACGGGTCTGAGCGTTTTCTACAATCTTGACGCAGTTCTTGAAAATGGCTCTGGCCACCCTGTATGTAATATATTTTTAAATTTCTTAATGCCCCACACGAATGTCTCTCTAGCCATAAAACATTTTAACTTAAGTTGCTGTTATTCGCTAAGCCTTAAATAGTTCAGCTATTGCATGTTTAATTTTTTTATAGAAACCATCTTCTCAAGCAAGTAGCATGGTTAACTTTCGTTCTAATATTTATTAATTCTCTTTGTATCGATAATAAGGCGGCCGGTGGGTACATAAATTTCAAGAATGCAAGGCACTGGAGAGACACAAAGGCGAATTTGAATCGGGAAAAATAAAAAACTTTGTCGCAAGCGCCAAGTTGATCTGTTTTTATCAGTAGAACAGAAGGAGACCCGCAAAAAGAACAAGACAGTTGAAATTCTGACAATAACAGTCTGAATTCCCCGAACGAAAATCTCCTATACAAACTCGCGTACAATGTACAGGTTATCCTGGGCGGAAACCTGAAACACGTCCATATCTCCGTCTCTGTTCGATCCTCGACGACTGCCATTCCCTAAAGGAAGGAGAGCGTAGCATCTATCTGGAACTTAATCGTATATTTTTCTGTAACAGAGTTGGCGAGACTGTCGATTATCCGGGACCACCGAACGTGACTGGAAACCCAACTCTACGTCCGCGATAACATTATTCATCAAAAACGCCTTTTATACAGTGTTTCATAATAAAACTGAATTTGATGCTTTTTATTGCCCTCATATTTTTTATTTGAGAAACCTATTTTCGGATCCTTAAAATGATGAAGTGGATTACTTCGAGGGGAGAGGCCTTGAATATCCCTTCGTTTCGCTTTTTAGAACGAAGTGTTTTATATTAATCCGTACTTGAAGGGATTGCTGGAGTGTAAGGTCTACTGAAATTTTAAATATTTTCAGAAGAGAAACATTGCTTATTCAGTGTATCAAAGTTTAACGGATAAATGTGGAGGAGAGAAAGTTAAAGCTAACCCAATAACAAAAAAGGAATACGAAGCATACGAAATGAAAAAATACATGCAAAATACTTATAACCATGATAGAACTTACAGTACAATATTTTTTTTATTTAATTTTTTATATACTGCGATAAATACAGAATTTGCCTGTTTATTGAGCACACTAAAGGTAAAAGAATATGATTTGTTGACATGAAAGAATAATAGAATATTATTTTGATACTTGATGTAAACAAATTTAAATACTCAATAATAACCAGATTAAGAATTAATCGATAGAGAAATAAATAATAACAGTACAGGTTAACATATTAAGTTAAGTTAAATTAAGTTTTACATATAATAAGGTAATCTATAATATGAAAATATTATCATAGAAATAATAGATATTTTCTAAATCAGAAACTTGGAGAGAGTCATTACAAATTGTAATTTATTGTTAAAAATATGTACGTAATACTTACATAGTATGAAAACATAGAACAAAATAAAATTGTGATATCAACATTGTGCGTCTAATAATCTTATTTAACTTCACACTCAAATCTGTAGTTTTTCCTGAAGCTTTGAAGTTGTGTCGAGAAGACAAGGCTTTATAAGGAGTACCCCAGGGCTCTAACCTCGGACTTCTACTGTTTATAATTTTTATAAACGACCTGTCGGATGTTATAAAACACTAAAGTGCCAGTGAGTAGTGATAATGATTGTCAAAAACTGCAGGATAATTAATGTGGTTAGCTGGAGTGTACAAAATTAATTATTTTTTAACGAAACTAAATGTTTCATTATGTCACAGTCAAAGAGGAAAACTTTAATTAACTTTAATTACAAGATGGGTGGATGTTTGAATTCTATATATGAGGTTAGAGATTTGGGTGTAACATATGAAAATAAATTTAATTTTACTACGCACATAGAAAACGTAAGGTGTCACTCTCTTCACAATTTGGGATTTGTTATAAGACAATCTAGACAAGTTCATGACATTAAAACGATTAAAAAGTTACATTTTGCATGCAGGCCAATATCAGAATACGCTTCAAATATTTGGTATCCAATCGAATTTTGCTACAAACTCATTATTGAAAAGGTTTAAATTAGGTTTTTATGACATTTATATTACAAGACGTACAATATCCTGATTTTCAAACTGTTAGAACAATAAATTTGAGAAAAAAATTTTGTGTCGAGTTTGGAAGATCGGAGAACTTATTATTTAATTATATTTGGATTTAAAATTTGGAACAACTACATTAGTGACGATAAAATACTAGCTTTTTGACCCTGAGCATTCCTACTAAAATGATGAGGCATAATGCTTTTTTTATGTACCACGGTCAGTAATTAATAAAATATCACCCATTCATCACATTATGAGATGCTCCAATGATGCCATGCTCTTAAATGACATTGTTTTTGCTCTAACGTTAACTCAATTTAAGAAGCATGTAATTGCATATATTCATTTAATAAGTCCACTCTAGATAAGTCCAATATACAATTAATATGGGAGTCATGTACATGAATGTAATTATTATTATTTTTTATTGCTGTTTTTTTTTCTCTAAACGCAACCGTTTGTCAACTGTGTATTTAATCTTAGTGTAATGTATTTTTTGATTTTCTTCTGTAATGAGACTTATTGTCTGTTGAGAATAAAGAAATAACGCATATATAAACATGGTGCAAAAAATTTCTTTGCTAATTACGACCTATAGCTATTTAAATTATTTGAAATAATAATACACAAATTTATATCATCAATACCTTCTGTATGCTTATGACGTAAAGATTTTTGACCATATTGAATCTGTTCTGTACTACGTGAATATTCAGCGCACTGACTGAATAGCTTGTATCACAAAAATAATTTACCACTCAATGTTGAGAAATATAATGTTTTATTTTTTCGTAGGAAAAAAAACCGTTTTTTTATTATTCATGATAATATTCTTAAGAGGTCTGAGTGTGCTAAGGATTTAGGTGGCCTTCTTGATTCCCAATTAAATTTGACATATCATATTAACATAATTTTGGCTGATGCATAAAAAAACTTAGCATTTGTAGTAATAATATACTCTTCAACTGTTTTTTATAACTTTTGTAAGGTATGATTGAGTTGTATAACTGAACTGATTTAAATCCGTTGAATATTTACTTTCCGGGGCTATATTAAATCTTTAGTTTATAAAGACATTATTAATAGTCAAGGAAAACTGTGGGAAAATATTCAAGAATCGGTTAATATTATCAATCTTAAAAAGAGGCTAAGAAAGTGCATTGAAGTCGCTGGTGGTCACTTCGAAAATCTTTTATAATTAATAATGTTAATTAAGTAATTTGTTAATATATGCATTATAAAGTTTTCAGTTTTTGTAGTATTTGTCTTATTATTAATTCGGTTTTGATATCTTAAGAATCCCTAATTTTCTAATTTAATTCCCGCTGAATCTCAAAAACTTAAATCGTCTGTTTCTTGAAAACGGTTGAGTTTATCGATTTGTAACAAGTATACAAGTGTACTTTTCTATTTAGAATTAAAGGTAGTTCAATAGTTTCTTATTAAAACATTCAATAGTAAAAAATACAAAAAGTTAGACATATCTTTACATCGACAGTACAGCATAACTAGTTGTTTGCATATTCTTAATTGCCACCTCTGAAAACATAAGACTACAAATTTTCAAAACAATCAGTCCATACGCTCTTAAAATATAGCAAAAAATCGAAAACATGTTTCAGCTTTAACACCCTATAGAATGAAAATGAGCAACAATTGAATAAGGCATGATGGGCTCAATCGCTTTATTTTGACGTCAGCAATCTGCCCTTAAGTAACGTACCATTATTAATGACTCACCCTGTATATATTGTGATTTCAACTGTGACAGTATTACAATTAGCAGATTTTGTCACGTTTTTATATAATATTGTACAAATTATAATGCAATGCCTATCTCTATTTGTGTTACAAATGTGTGAATTAATATTTTTTCCTTATACACTCCCGTAAGTAATTTGAATGTCGTTAATTTTGAAATAAAATTTTATAATTGTATGCTTATACTATAGACCAGGTTCGATAATTTTTGAAACCAAAAAAAATAATAGTAGGATGAAACCCATTGGAAAAGGAATAGAATACAACAAAAATGAAAGGAAAAATAATTTACGGGCGATCTGAGGTCGGGAAGTGGAAGGGGGTAAGTTTTTAAGGGTAAAAAACGGTTTACCTCGATTTCTGGCAAAACTACAAGTTCTATGGAAAAAAGTTAAATGGTAAAGTTGTAGGTAATAAAAAGATCTACAACTTTTATATTTACACTTTTTCCACATAACCTCAAAATTTATGTGATAAATTCAAACAACTAAGTTTTTGGTTTTTTATTTTCATGTTTTACAAAAAATAATTTTTTTTTACGATATTTGGTGAAAACTTACTTTTTTATGTCCCAAATGCACTGTAATATTTTTGATTTAAAATATTTATTTTTTCACCTTATTTTGACTTAATATCGAAAAAGCACCCTAATTTTCTATCGAAAATTCTCACGTCAAAATATCTGCTTTTTTTTTAAAGCGGTGGGCTCTTTGTTCGTTGAAATCTCTACTTTCTGATGGTTTAAAAAAAATATACATTATTTTGGTAAACGTTCTCAGATAATGAAACGCAAAAAATATTGTAGATGTTTTATTAAATTAACTTTATTAACTTATTTAGTTGTTAATTATAGTAGCATATTTCGCCTTGCAATTTTTTTGTTTATCGTAAATTTTAATAAATTGCTCACAATTGTACATAATGATAAAAAAAAATTTTCGGATTCGAGTTTGTCGCATCATTTCTTTGTTTTTTCTGAGAACAATTACCATAGTAATGTATATTTTTTTACACCATAAGATAGTAGAGATTCCAACGAACAAAAAGCCAACCGACTTTTGAAAAAAGCAGATATTTTCACGTGAGAATTTTCGATTGAAAATTAAGGTGCTTTTTCGATATTAAGTCAAAATAAGGTGAAAAAATGTATATTTTAAATCAAAAAAATTACAGTGTATTTAGGACATAAAAAGGTAAGTTTTCACAAAATATCGTAAAAAAAATTATTTTTTATAAAAGATAAAAATAAAAAACTAAAAACTTGAATTTTTCACATAAATTTTGAGGTTATGTGAAAAACGTGTAAATATAAAAGTTGTAGATCTTTTTATTACCTACAACTTTGCTATTTAACTTTTTTCCATAGGACTTGTAATTTTGCCGGAAATCAAGATTTACCCTTTTTTACCCTTAAAAACTCACCCCCTTCCACTTCCCGGCCTCAGATCGCCCGTAAATTATTTTTCCTCTCATTTTTGTTGTATTCTCTTCCTTTTTCAATGGGTTTCATCCTACTATTATTTTTCTTCATTTTTTACCATTTTCAAAGGCTTCAGCACTGGTCTACTAGCTGTTTCTAGATCATGAAACTATGACCTCTGCACCATTCAGTAAAGTTCTATTTAAAATAAAAACCCATAAAATAGTATCATGTGATCCCATCACCGATATTTCGGCAACAATAAAATTTATGTAGCGAATTTCATTCCATTTATTCAGATACAAGTGCGCATATACTAAAAACATGAAACGCACATTCATGAATATAGCAAACATAATAAAGGTTCATTTTATTGCAAACAAGCTGCAGCGGTGCAGGGAACATGTACAGTTGCAAATACTCGTTATAAACGAATAAATATGTAGTTGTATGCAGTAACAGAACGAAATATTGCTATGATAAAATTAAATTTTATGCCGCAAACTGCTGGTGGCAGATTAAGCTCTTGTAAAAACACGCAAACCCAACCACTTTGTGCTAAAACAACCCTATGCCCATTCGCGGTCGTCCAAAAATACTGCGATATGTCGCGGTGTGGTATCAGCTCGCCCCTGGCTATATCAGAGAACAGAAAGGGTTTGTGCTGGCTACATCCAAGCTGATACACCTGATTACATTGCCAATGTTCTCGTTTACATTACCTGCGTGATACCGCAGCAGTGCTTACAATAAAAACGATATTCAGAACAGTTTTTGTGTTTCCACAAACGAATTACACACTGAGAAAAGTCGAAGTGAACTCATATTACATTTAAGTGCAGTATATTAACATAAGTCGTATGCAAATCATTTCACACAAACTAAAAGAGTTATTTTGAATTGATATGTCGACGTGGGAAAAGAAGAACATCGTATCTCGATATTTATCGAAATTAAGATCATTTTCTTATAGGGAAAAATTTACACTTCCCATAAAATGTGTTGTCATAAATGAATCTTGACCATAAATAGTAAATTTTTTCGAATATTTTAATAACGTATCTCAATTTATTCCATTTTTAACCCTAATAAGATTCTATATCTAGTTACGATAAACAGTGCCATAAATTAAAAATTATATCTTATCTTATCTTTACTTGTGGTTTAATTATTGTTCCATTTTGCTACTACTAATATCGTAACTAGAGATTGGATGCCTTTAGTTCATAAATAAATTCGGCATTTTGCTTATTAAATTATCGTATGTAAAGATACGATGTTAGTTAAGCTTGGTTGTAGTGATATACGATGATATTTCATCAGATGTATGCCAGATACGATGATATTTTATGCTGTCAGCGTCACAATGTATGGCGCTTCTTCAAATAGTAATACATTTCATTTGTTGTGCCTGTGTAAAAATAAGTGTTTTGTTGTTTATGTAACACTTTTTGTACAAACATTTGACAATGTCTAGAAAGACAAAACTTATATTGGAATTAGGTAAAGGTAATAAATATTAATGTAACCATGAAGATGAAAAAGAAGAAAATGAAATAAATCTTAACGAATCAAAAGCAACAAGTTCAAAAACAGTAAAAAATTGAAAACAGAAAAAAACGAAAGGATAGAATCTTAAAACTAGACGATGGAAAGTGAGATTATTAGTTTTGTATTCCTTTCATATTACTGAATATTTTAACTGTATTATTTCATGTACTTATTTTATTTTTTTTATTATCAAATCTAATTTACTTCTTTTTTTACACATAGATACTACAATAATAAGCTGAGAGGTCTTTACAAAAATTACAGCGTATCTACAAATAGATACAAATAAAGTGTTCAAACTTTTGTTGGAATTGTTTTATCGTATCTCATTAAATAGTAAAATTTTATTGAAAAAAGATTTTTTCATAAAATGTTCATAGATGTATTGATTGTTTTGAAAATGTAAAAACTCAAATCCTCTCCATATTTTGCTAGGAACCCAAGAATAGCTCGGATTCATAGGAACATTAAGTATATAACAGACTTTCTCTGTTATGTATTAATAGTCAAAATATTACGAGTTTCTCTCTTTCTTCTATTTTATTTAAACAAAAATTACAACAAAACTTTTTTCTCTTCAATGATCCCATGTTATTATTTCTCACTTTTAAAATATATTATCTGTTGTTTCATTTTTCTCTACTTAACTATTAATTCTCTTTGTTTTTTATTATCGCTTAACAATATGTGCATAGGCGCCGATTTAACGGGGGCAAGGAAGACCCAGCAAATCTGCAAAGGGGGCAGAGCCTTCGAGAAAAATGGTGACTGCTAGCGTAGTATTGCGCTTATTTTGTTGCTCTTTGGGTACTTTCAGAAGATGTATAGTTTTTTTTAATAAATTGGCCATTCAACTCATACAGTCAGTTAAAAAATTGTTGCTGTCATATACGTTTGCCAAAAAATGAAAAATAAAATACGGCCGCCCAAAACAATTCTAGACATTTTGTTGCTAATTTGTACTGCCAATTTTAGTTTTGTAGTATGTGCCGTTTTTGAGAAAAATGGTAGCTGCTAGAGTAATATTCCGCTAGCATATCATCGAATTGCTCCGCAAGATGGAGAGAACAAAAAATTAATTTCTTGTTGAAAACAGTTCCCAAATTCATTTTAATGATGTATAAAGTAACTACTACTGTTACTTGAATTTGACCATTTGATTTTTAATTTTTAGACAAGTGAAATGTTGTAACAAATTTTTAACTGGTTGTATGAATTGAATGGACAATTTTTTTTTATTTTTCAAAAATATATAACTTCTGAAGATACTCGTTGAACAACAAAATATGGTACAAACATTTATTTACTACCGGTCTTAGTTGCTGAGCAATTCAATGACAGCCACCATTATTCTCGGAAACAGCACAAGCTGTAAAATTGAAATTGGTGGTATAAATTAACAACAAAATATCCATCACTTGTCTCTGGCGGCCTTTTTACGTTATCAACGTTTGCCCCACAAACCTAGAAAAAATATAGACGGCGTCGTTCCATGATATAGGTCACGTGACAGGTGCCGTGTTTCCTAGGGAACTAAGGTCCAGAACGAGGTTTAAATGGTTGAGTCAAGTGGGACAAGCAGAGTTAATAGTTAATAGTGTAGAGTAGACACTCATAGAAACGTTGAATACGGTTCGCAAAGTTAATTGCTACGGTCAAGTGTTTATTTATCTGCAACTGTAACATCGAGTTTACATAGTTCATTGGAAATAACACTATTTAATCACAAACAACAATAACAAACTTCAGTGTATTGTTCAGTTCCAAAATATTTTAAAATATGAAACGACATTACATTACGTTGTACGAGCAAAAATTTCAGTAGCATACAGGAGAGCCTAGAAATGTTATCATTACGGATGATAAGAAAAAACTAAAATAATAAACACATTTTTTGAAAGAGTCTGACACTGCATGATAATAAATGCAGTATTGCTACGAAGTAGTTCTAGAAATTGTCAAAGTGAAAAAATCTTTTAGTGATGTATATAAAGCATAGTGCAATCAAAATGGCAAAACAATTGTCGCATCAAATAATTGCTAATATTTTTGAAGCTCTAAATAAGGTGGTACCAGACTATGGTGGATTCGATAAATGTTCCTGTATGGTTACTGATGGAGCCAGAGCCAAATTGGAACTGAAATTGGATTTTCAGCTCTTATGACAAGTCCTGGAAAGTGGTTGTTGGCGCTAATCTCGCTTTGACTCACTGAAGGTTTCTTCATTTTTTGGCCAAAGTAGATGTTACACGGGGACTTCTTACTTCCACACCACACCGATATTCGTTGGTTGACCTGACGTTCTTCGCTCTACGCAAGGAGATTTCCATTTTCCTTAAAAATAAAGTAAAGTTCGACACTACGGAACTGCAAAATCAAATTATAAATGCAAAATTTCTATCAAACCTTGAAGCAGCTGAAAATTACCAATTTATAGGACCACATGAGGAATTAAAAATAAAATTAAGATTATCAAGTTTTCACTAGAAAAATATGATTTCCATTTTCTTCAAGCTGTAAAGAGCACTTTGAAGGAATTATGGATTTTGAGAAAGTTTCATATGTAACTGATATAACATAAGCAGAGCAGATCTTCAACTGGATTTGCAGTCACTAATTACTACAGAAGAACCGACATAGGATTACATTTTTTAAGCTACTCCCAGGATAACGTTAACTCAATTTGCGAAACTTAGGCCCAGTGCTGAGAAGTACGTATTTTTGCGATAGCAGCTTTTCCAACAGGAAATTTGTTATTTATTTAAATAAATAAAATGAATTATACATTGTTATAACACACACGTTTTTTTATCTGTTAGGTACAAGTTGTATATGAAGTATTTCATGATATTCCCTCACAACCGCAATGTTATTTGGAGTTGCCCTCAATCGATAAGTCAATAACTTTAAATATATACAATCTATTGTTTTCCAATAGATAAATATATAAACATATTCGTTTATTTGGACATGTAAGTACATGACAAATAATAAACATTATTGTCTGAATCTATTTATTTGTGGCATAATTTTAGTTTTTCTTTAGTTTTATTGGGTTTTTGCCACACTTTCACGTGAAAGAATACAATTCCATAGACACAAAAAGATACAACTGGTAAGAAATATCAACTATATAAAAGAACAACTCCAAAAAACCGTAACAGTAAACCAACAGGATTATGAACGCATGTACAATAATGTTTTATATTCTTATAATAAGGAAATTAACAAACAAAAAAATACACATTTGAATAAATTTAGATAATTAAATCAAGAAAGGCAAAATTCCGAATTAAATTTAAATGACAATCCATTTTATAAATAAAACTGTCATAAATATGTCAAATGACAACTTAGTTCGTCTGAAAAACTAGTTCTCAGTAAAGGTTTAAATTATTCTGTAACTCCAAAAGATATCCCTAAATTTGATATAATAACAACAATAGAACAAATTGCTCAAAAGTTACCATTAAATATTGCTAATGAGTATAGGATCAGGTCAAAAATTGAAATTGAGAAAAAATATGTAATTAAAAGTAATTTATCATTAGAGGAGAGGAAACCTATATAATCACTTAAAAATGATAATAATATTAAAATTTTACCAGCTGATAAAGGTAATGCCACAGTTATATTAGATATAACAACTTATGATGAAAAAATAGTTTAATTAATGACGGAAATTATACAAAATTAAACAAAGACCCAACTAAATCTATTGAAAACAAAATTTATAGAACCTTATATAAATACAAACAAGAATTTTCAGATATTGGAAGAAAAATTTTAAACCCACATTATTAAAGATCCATAAACGTGATATACCTCTAAGACCAATAGTTAGTTCCATAAATTCGCCTTGCAACAAATTAGCAAAATATTTGTTACAAATTATTAAACCTTTATTTGGACAATCCGATTCTTATATTAAAAATAGCAAACATCTTTTAGAAAAGATTTCTTCCTCAGATAATTTTAATAATAATCATTTAATGGTGAGTTTTGACGTAGTTAGTTTATTCACTAACGTACCAGTAGACAAGACACTGAATACCATTAAAAATAAACTGGAAAATGATATCAATTTGGCTAACAGAACAAAATTAAATGTAGGATGTATAATGGAATTACTAAGTCTATGTATAAAAACAACATATTTTCAAATAAATAATGAATTTTATCAACAAAATTTCGGAATGGCAATGGGCTCTCATTATCACCAATTTTTAGTAATATTTTTATGGATTTTTTTGAAGAAAATTATATTCAAATTATAAATAAAAAACCAACTATCTGGTGGAGATATGTAGATGACATTTTTGCAATTTGGCCTTTTACTGTTACAGAATTAAATGAATTTTTAAATGATATTAACAATAGAGAATCAACAATAAAATTCACTTTGGAAATAGAAAATAATATATATGCTACCATTTTTAGATGTTTTAATTAAAAAACACGATAATTTTGTAGAAACAAGTGTTTATAGAAAACAAACTCACACCAATAGTTATTTAAATTTTAAATCTAACCATCACATCGATATTACGAAAGGTGTTGTTAAATGTTTATATGATAGAGCAAAATTAATTTCATCAAACAATGATATTTTTAACAACGAACTAAAATTTATTAAAAATATTTTAATAAATAATGAATACCCTCCAAATTTTGTTGATAGAACATTAAAAAATATTACAGATAAAACTAACACTTTAAGACAAATAAAAGAAATGAATCATACAATAAAAATTCCATACATTCCTATATTATCAGAAAAGTTAAGAAGAATCGGTAAGAAATTTAATATTCGAACAGTTTTTCAGACAACTAATACCTTACGATCATTTTTGTCAAAAACTCGTTCAAAAAATGATATACAAAATTCAAAAAATTGCATCTACAGTATACCTTGTGAATGCAATAAACATTATGTTGGAGAAACGTCTCGGCTTATGAATGTTAGAGTTGAGGAACATAAAAATTATATAAGTCGGGAATTTGAAAAATCCAAAATTTGCGAACGCGCTTGGTAAAACGGTCATGTGATTCAATGGGGTTCGGCAAAAATTTTAGAGAAGGAAGATAACGCGACAAAAAGAAAATTAAAAGAGACAGCGATTATTTTGTTGAACGGAGATAAGTGTGTGTCAAACAGTTCAGTAAACATCGATCATTGTTGGCTACAGTTTTATCAAGAAGAAGTAAGTAAAAATAAAATAAAAATCATTTAACATCTCTGTGGAAGCAGATAAACAAATTTTAAACTGTCAAACTTGACATACGTTTAATATTTTTACTACTATTTTGAAAACGAAAACAGAGAGTTTTTCGAAACGTCAATAATACGGAAGTGCGCGATAGTGATGTGATTTTTATTATTTTTTACTTATCTGGTTTTTTCAGTGTGAGATTTTTTGGTTAGGCAAACTTAGTTTCAAAAATAACCCTTGACTGTTCCGTTTGGCGCAAGGGCTTATTTGATTAATTTTTATTATTTTTCAGAAGTGTGGCAAAAACCTAATAAAACTAAAGATAAACATTATTATTATTAAATATTGATGAAAGCATTTTATAAATAAAATTTAAACATCAAATGTACAGAATTCCTACTAGGCAATCCTCTGATAGAGTAGAAATAAATGTGGCTATCACGGATAAAATAAAACCTCATAATTGATAAATAAAATATTAATACAGATGTTCGCTTCAAACCAGTGCGCCTCTAGCGCACGGATCAGCGAAAATTTTATGGTTTTTCATTCTTAGATGAAGATTCAATAGAATTCTATGTCATTGTATTTGTTTAATGGCAAAAAGCGTAAATACTTAGTGCAGAATTTTCGTTACCTCAGGACAACAGAGATATGGCAACATAGTTAGTGCTTGGCTTGTTTTGAACTATACTAGTAATGGCATACACAATGGGTCATAAGAGCTGAATGCTGCGGGTGACCACGCTGCTTTCTACAACAACTACATCCATGAGAGGAAGATAAAAGTTCTGACTAATTAAAGCTTGCACTGTTTTTTGATATGATTCTATTCGTTACAATACAACTACTCGAATGCCATATATTTGAATATTCTTATTTAAAATGTCATAATCCACAGAAGCAAACGCTTTGTAGATTGTACTAGATTCCATGTTTCAACACTTTGTTTGTAATGCGATGTATGTAAATAAAGAAATTTCCTATATTTCAATATTAAATATATTAAAATGTGTCATTAAATTATCACTTGAAAATAATGAGGATCGATGGATCAGATTAACATATTTATAATTCATATTTTCATAATGCTTATTTACATACCCGACAGATGTTCTTATAATCAGTTTGTATAGTAATTTAAAACGATTACTCAAGTGTTTTTGTAACTGGCATTGGAAACGCATATATAATATGTGCTTAAATAACTTGTAGAAAAATATTACCGTTTGATTAGTGTAAAACTGGTATTTCATAGCAACTCAATTGTTTGACACACGTCACTTTTAATAATTAAAAAATGTCCATTTTCCTAAATAAAATAGAGTTAACTTTGATTAACTACTGAACTGATATGCACTGCACCACATGTCTGTTGCTGCAGTGGAGCTTACAATAAAAGTGCCTAAAAGTGCCCAAATATATTTCAACAAAAGGTGCAGTTTCGGAAGCATGCCATGTCCCATTCATATTTTAGTTTCATCGAGTTTTGCATGCATCGGGGAACAAAACCCACTCCACTGTGTTTACTTTTTTAATATCGAACTTTATTAATTAACTAGTTTTCATTTTTATGCGCTTCTTTGTGTCTACAATCCAGCGCAACAGATATATTGTATATTGACACAAATGCTTGTAGTTGTTGTTTATTGTAAAAATTGTATACGACTACAGCAGAGTTTTTATTTAGTAAGTACTAAAATAACACAACACCACAAAAAAGTGGTCTTTGCGACGTAGTAAACCCATATATGTATTCTTATGTATTTTCATACGCTGGTCCATTTAAATCCATCGCCGTAGATTCATGGTCATTCCAAAGTCAAAGTGAAAGATAGCTTATATGCAAGTGGACTAAACTACTGTACATTTACGTTTTTGGGGTCGCTGAGCGAAATCCAGGATTAATTTAACTAAATCAGGTCAAATTTAAGTTTAATACCGAGGGAGTAATTGGGATCAAAATTATGGCAAGATTTCGCAAAATAGAGATTTCCAAGGGATTTCGCGGAATTCTGGAAAATTTCAAAAAATTTCCAAGGAGAATTACTGTACTTATACAGGGTATCTGTAAAAGGCTGAGGAAAAAACACATAATCCGATGACCAAAATATGATTAAGTTGCCTTAGTCCAAAATTTTAGAGTTTCCGAGATACAAAGTGTTGAATTTTTTTCTTTCATTATTATAAATTGTAATAAATACATACAACTTGGTAGTGGTGAGTTTTGTGGCACGAGAATATAGAATACAGCTTCGAATTTGCTGTCAATTCTAGAGGGCGCCATCTACAGTACTTCACATGCATTTAAATCGTCATCAATTTTTTGTGAACTGGTGTTCCTTTTCTAAAAATATGTCGTGACAACCGTTTCTTAGATAGGATTTTAAGGTTTTATTTCATAAACATAAACCCATTGCCTTCTTTCATACTCTATTCAATTAAATACTGTCAAATTAACTAAGGCAAATTGGGTTGGATCATCATATCTTGGCTCTAGCAGCAATAGGAACATGTGGTAGCATTTTGTCCAGGTCTTTTAGAGACACAGGCACACAAAAATTATGACGATTTAAATCCATGTGAAGTACTGTAAGTGGTGCCTTCTACAATTGACAGCAAATCCGCGGACATATTTCAATTTCTCGTGCTATATTCCTCTGTACTAAGTTTAATGTTTAACAATTTATATGAAGAAGAAAAACTAAAATAAAATTGTAATTTCAACGCCCTGTATTTCAGAAACTATAAAATTTTGGACTAAAGTAACTTAATCATATTTTGGTTATCGGAATATATGGTAGCGTATTTTCCCAACCTTTTACAGACACCCTGTATTCGCGAAGTATCGAAAAAATTTCAAAAACTTTCCCATGTGTTAACAAAAAAGAATCTTTCTAAATACAACAAGAAAAAGACCGTAAAAAATGTATTCAATGCCAGTGGCGAAGACGTGAAAGATGGCGATTTACAACATTGGCTGAAATTCTCAGATTGACGAAAATTGTAAAATTAACAGCTTCCTAGAAATAGCGATTTTTTGTTCTAAGTTTTGCACAATAATAATTAAATTGTTCCACAAGGTGCGAAACGCGGTCGAGGGTTAACTCAATAGTTAATCCTGTATTAAATCTGGGGGTACTAATTAAAAAATTAACGCCGAATTGCAAACTCAATAAAATGAAACAGAAAACATTAAACTTTGAAGACAAAGAACCTTCCACTAGTTCCAAACAACCGTGATACGTGTCGCGAATCGCATGCTTTTGACTCAAATGCCATGGCATAATAATGCGAGCTGCGACATTCGTTATTCGCGAAACGGAGGCGGGAATAAATACAGTGTGTAAAAAAAAGAATGTAAAATATTTAAGGACGTAATAGTATGAACCTATAAGCAGAAAAGTCTCAATAAACATGGGTCCGCAATGTAACGGTTGCGGAGATATGGAATCTTTTATGTTTTTAGCCCCTTTTTTATTTTGCAAAAACGTGTATTTTCTTATAATAGTTGGTTGATGTTTAATGAAATAAACAGTACGTATTTGACAGTTGTTCTCAGTGCACAAGTTTTCTTTCGCTATGGCTGGTTACTCTAACGCAGAATTAACAGACATGCATTTCATGTATGGTCGTGCTAATGGGAACACCGAAGCGCGACGTCTTTATATTGATGCTTATCCAAATCGCCAGATTCCTTCACAACGCATGTTTGGATGAATTCACCAAAGATTGCGTGATACCGGTTCCTTGAGCAAACAGTGCCATTTATCCGGAAGACCAAGGTCGGTATCCACTCCTAGAGCAGAAGAAGAAATTCTAGCACTGGTAGAGCAGAATCCAGGTACGAGTGTGCGGAGAATATCAGCCGAGATAGGAATTAGTGGTCCTCTTGTTTGGAGAATCCTTCATGAGCAACTGCTTTATCCATACCATGTGTAACGAGTACAGGCCTTAAATCCAATAACTGATCATCAAGCACGTTTGGTTTTTTGCCGCTGATTTCTGCATCATGATGCTAAAGACCCTCGTTTTCTTGCAAACATTATTTTTACTGATGCGGCCGGGTTCACAAGAAATGGAGTGTTTAATTTTCATAATACGCATATTTGGGCCGACGAAAATCCTCATGCTCTAATAGAATCTGGACATCAAGCACGTGTTTCATTAAACATTTGGATGGGTATTGTAGGTGACAGATTTCTAGGTCCTGTTGTTTTACCAAATCGATTAACAGGCGCTGCTTACCTCAACTTTCTGCAGAACACACTGTATGAGTTTTTGGATGACATTCCTTTGAACCAGATGCAACAAATGTGGTTCCATCATGATGGTGCTCATTTTTCCATGGCCGTTAGAGAGCATTTACACCAAATTTTTCCACAAAGATGGGTAGGAAGCGCCGGACCTGTTATATGGCCTCCAAGGTCGCCTGATCTGAACCCTCTAGATTTTTTTGTTTGGGGATATTTGAAGACATTAGTGTATGGTACTACTGTAAATAGCCTGGAAGAGCTGCAGCTACGGATTAATCAAACGTGTCAAGAAATCCAAACCAAGGAGAATGTTTTCGAAAGTTCGAATATCGTTGATATAAAGATGTCGTGCCTGCTTGGAAATGGATGTAGGGCACTTTAAACATCTTGTGTAACTTTGTTTTTTGTTTGTTAAAAGCTTTCTTTGTCAGTTTATTCCTAATAAAATAAAATGTTTGAAAAACGAATAGTGATCCATATCTCTGCAACCGTTACTTTGTGGACTCATGTTTATTGAGACTTCTCTGCTTATTTTGGTTCATCCTATTACGTCCTGAAATATTTTACACTCTTTTTCTAACACCTTGTATAATAACGTCAATATCGACGCAATCTCAGTCGACAGTATTATCAGTCTTTACGGGTAAATTTGCCTCCATATGACGATTTTTTGCGATTTCGTAAGATTTCTCGGGATTTCGCACGACTTCGAAAGATTTCGTAAGGATTTTGCAAGATTTGTGACACGATTTCCATGAATGGTTACCCCCTCGGTTAATACAAAGTCAAGTCAAAAGATAGACATGTAAGAGAAGCAGATCGTAGATCGTAGATTTATGTTTTGCGGTCGCTAGATCTGAATGGGGTATTCATTTAACTCTATCAGGTTAGCTTCAGAATTTGAAGATCATTTAACAGCTTAACCTGACAGCCTCAAAACTCTATTATCCAATAACTTCCGTTACCGTATAACCGATACATAGAATCACTAAAAATCACAACTCTTGAGAATAATAAATGTATATAGTATAAACAATAATCATAAGTTTGAGGATTTTCAGTCTTGTAGGTTTATAACGTGTGCTATTCTTTCTTTTTCTTTACGACATCTGCCTATTTTACACTCAAAGGATCTCTGCAATGGATGGCTTTTACTTTTCCATACTCTTTCTGGCAAATCTATTGCAAGCATTGTGCAGTAATCACCCATATATTTATACCATCAGCCTTGGTAACGTTGCTCTGCATTCATCAGGTCCTGATGAAATCTTTTACTGGAAGCGCTGAAGATTTTGTGGGAATTAGTCAATATGGGAATCCATGAAATGTAATTTCAGATTTATCAAGCAACCTAGTGTCTTTTAGTTTTCCATGTAATCTAGGCTTTTATGGTTCCCCAGGAAATTCTTGAAAACCCATTTAAAACTCAGCCATATCGCTTTTTCGTATTTTGTCTCATTATTTTACGAATATGAGATCCACTGAAAATTCCTTGTCGCAGTTTTGCATCTGAGATATAGAGAAAAACTTTTCGTGATATAAATAACATCCACCTTTATTATTAAGAGCTTTCATAACTTCACACTTGATATGAAAAAGGAGGAGCAACTAGTGTTTCTCTATTGATGTTCTTAGTACCTGGTTATAGGCTTCTCTTCGAAGAATCAATAGACAATCTCCATTCCATCCAGGTTTCAGTTGGTTCATTAATCGCTTAATATCAGTAGACTAGGGAAAACTCCGAAAAATATCCAAGACTTTACTGATTCACTGACGATAAATGTTTATATAAACAGAGTTTTAATTTGTTCACAATATATAACGTAAATTAAAAATTACCAGTAAATATTATGTAAAAAGAGCATAACAAAACATGGAAATTTCCACTCATTCTTATCACTGCAATTTGAGGTTATAGCCACACCTAAGACTCCGTTCCTCTACTACTTTAAATTGAATTCCGTCTATGTTGTAATAGCGGATTTCTCTTGCCTGAGTAAGGTAAAGTATTTAGTAAATTTAACTACGTTTCATACTACCAATCGATCGTCCACCTAAAAATGTATTATAGTTATGAGGTAATAAAAAAACATATAACAGACATAAAAGTGATTCAAGCACAGAACACTGGTGTTCTTGATGGAAAACAGAATGATCTTTACCAACACAAACCAAGATTGTTCTATTGCACAATAGTATTCAGCTAACTGCGAATTCCTATTAAGTATTATTAGGAAGACCATTCGATCCAGCAAAATTTATACGGAGATTTTGAAGTGCTATAGCAACATTTTGAACAACGATTCAAAGAATGCACGATCTAATGGTCCAGATATATCGCTTTGTAACGTTATTAATGAGTCTTTAATTTTCTGAATTTCTTCACTTTCTCCAACTATTTAAGTGCTACAGGCGCACAATCAACGTGTAATTCACATTGAAGGTGTAAACGGTAATTATATCGTTGCCCTTTTGACTAGCTGTCTTTATAAATGTACCTTATTATTCCTCTAAGTTAACGTTTCACACCTCTGGAAAAGTCAGTTGCAATTAATATGCAAAATAGTTTGATGCGCGCCTAGCACATCAAAACCGAATTGCGAAGACGCGAGGTCAGACACCTAAACCCGTTTATTCGATGTCTGTTGTAATTAAACATGTAATCACAACCCACCATCGGATTTACGTGGAATATAATGAAAACACCAGTAATTACATTCCAGCCTCGCCACATCACACAAAAGAACATCGGAAACAAGAAAAAACATCCTGAAACTGAGAACTCAATTACACTTATCAAATTCGCCGTTTTACATGTGTGTTGATTGATTTGCAATTTTAAACGCTTTTGTAATGTAAAATAGGAGTCCTTACTTTCGCCGTTGAAATTTGATGGACAGGCAGCCTTCTAATCGGGTAACTAACCTGTAATTATCCCTGGTAAGGTAGCAATTATCATACTGCGTGTTCGCCTGTTTTGGTTGAGTTAGTTGGTTTATAGTACACGGAATGTTAAAGTCACATCTGCATTAGTAACGAAATTAATTGTTAGCTAGAAATGTTAACATGCCAGCTTTTGAGCTGTTCGCATTATGCACAACTTACTCAATACTTTGCAAACATGTAAATTTACACGGCGCGCTAAAGGAAATCATTTGTTGCTACAAAAATTGCATTATTTTAAGGTTATTTTTTGTATTATTGAGGTGCAAAGTAATAATCATTTTATATCTGGTCAATATGTGTGTGTTTTATTTATAAATTGTAGAGGAAGTGATTTGCTAAAATAATTGAAGGGAGAAACATTAAATTGTCATTGTGCCACGTTCTTCGCTTACTATTAATTATTCTAAACAAAACGGATATGATATGTACCACCCAACACATCTCTGAACATTTGTATACAAATACTCAAGCTGATTTTTTGAATGCTTTCGGTAAGTTAGATCATAATATATTAATTCAAAAGCAGAAATTTTTTGGATTATCGAATTTACTATATCCTACTTAGATAATAGTTATCAATATGTTCAGTGTGGTGGTTACATGTCCGGGTCAGTGCTAGTTACATCGGATCAACCTCAGGGGTCCATTTTAGGATCTTTATTGTTTGTTATTCATATTAAGAATATAGTTAAAAATCCTGGTTGTTAAAAAAATTAAAATCATGCATTCCCTAAACCTTAATACTAGCAAGTGCACTGTCACAGTATAAAAAGACCAGTAAGGACAGCTGCACTTTCGCGCCAAGCCATTTTCAGAATTCATTCATTTCCATTTACGCACTTGTTTTGGTTTACGTTTCGTAGTATAACCGCTTGTGTGTCTTATCGTTTTGTGATATTCAACTTCTTAACCTATTTGAGTTGCGTTCCAGTCTTGATTTTATATTTTACTATTTTGTTATATCTCCAAAAAAATAATTATGAAAGCATCAGAAGAACCGGGCCAAGGTACAAAAAAATGTAATATAGGTAGTAGGAGTTTATTGTGTAGTAGAAAGTTGCAAAAACAATGCTGGAAGTTATACAGATATGGTTTTTTTACTCCCAAAAGGCAACAGAAGGTAATTTTACAATCATTATATACAATTATAATTATAATAAATTAAGAACATAAAATATTCCTTATTATTTTCCGTGTACCGTTTTTTGTGGTAATGCATAAAGTTTGTAACGGAGGAATATTATTTTCAACCAGCATTACATACTTATGGCAATTTGCAAACAGTATTCCTTTCTTATTTTTTGTGTTTGTAAAATTGATTGCATTTTATGATTGAAATTCATGTAACAAGTATAAAATAAAATTATTGTTGTTTTAGAGCGAAGCAGTGGGCGGTTAAATGTAAGAGAGATCTTTTGGTTAAAAACTTATATAATTTTCGAATATGTGCTCAGCATTTTTCACAAGAAATGTTCAAAGATCAGAAAAGAAAACGACTTACGGCAAATGCTTACAATATTTTCAGACAATATAGTGGCAGGTAAAAATATGTAACGTTTATTTTGAAATAGCTATCAGTATTTGAACATATAGAAATACATATTTAGAACATTTTTGATTGTATACATATAAGAATGTATTTTTTCAGAATTATCACAGAAAAATGTGGAAATTTGAATGAAGTCTTGAGTTTGTCTTGAGAATTATTATGGTAGCATCAAACAACAAGAAGGAAAATCTATCTCACCAGCTTCTATATAATTTCGGGGATTTCATTCGTAAATTTGTGTGCGATTGACTTCAAGCAAGCACTGAAATGTCATAAGTCAATGCATATTATATAGGTACTTCCGATTAGAGAACCTAATTCAATTTCAGAATTGCTTCTGAAGAAGCAAACATACATATGTCTCTTGAAAAGTCAAAAAACTTAAAGCGACAACACGGCAACCAGCCCAGGAATTGTTCAACAAAGTTACTTTTGTTTATAAGTAAGAAATAATTGAGTATGTTCAATTTTAAATACGAATGTACACTCGCCATAGCTTTATGCCATTTTTTTGTTAATGAAATAAAATGTTTATATAAATTGTATTTTATTAAATGTCATAGTTCCAGGTAGGGACATATCCGTTTTATCTATTGTCTTCAAAGTTTTTATACGCTTGTTAAATTATTAATAATAAACCTCTCAAGATATTTATTTTAAAAATTTTACGCAATGCGAATAATACTATATATTCGTAATTTATTAGCTCGAAGAATTTAAATTATCATGACAATTTGTTTCCCATATCTAGTGTTTTTTGGTAATTTAAACAATAATTTGTAGTATAATTTTTAAAAATTACACGTATTTCACAAATTTGCATGTTTATATTTGTAGCAGGTCACCTATTTGAATTTCTGGTGACTTGAACAAATATATAAATCTAGAAAATGTACTTATATTTGTGGAAACTATAATAAAATTGGGCAAAAAAACTGCAGGTAATAACAGTAATATTAATTACAAATAATGAATATATATGTAGTAGTAAATTAAAAACAAAAAATGTAAAATAAATTCATATCAACTTATATTTATTTTTTTTTCATTATTTAAACTATTTATATTATATTTACTGTTTATAGATAGCTAATAAAACCAATATATCATTTACTGCAAATTTTCAAAATCATATTACATTTTGAGTACCACAGTTACAATTTAAATTTTGACAGTCACAGGTTACAAAGTGAATCACGCCATAAACAATAGTGAAGAGAGCCTCACTCCCATGTGGGAGTGATGCTATCTTCACTTCAAACAACAAGGTCAAAGAAATCGACTGGCGGATTTCATTCATAAATTCGTTAGCTGTCCCTACTGGTCTTTCTATACTGTGGCACTGTGATAACTTTCTCTAGGGCGCGCTATCCCATACTATACATATAATTGTAATATAAATCTTTAACCATCCTGAAACTGTAAAATATTTAGGTGTATATTTTGATAATAACCTAAGTTTCAAAATTAAAAATCCACATTTTTTAAAATAACGCCGTCAGTTCCCATAAAAAAATGAGGGCGTCGCGACGCTGACATCTGGACCGTTACATTATGGAGCTGTCCCTCTAAAAATTGAATTTTACAGACAATCGCAATCTTTTTTAGTCCCCCTGTAATCTGCCTGGGAAGTGAATCGCTCGTAAGTATGTACAATATATTGCAATAAACTTTTTGTTAGATCTCTATAGGTCAGTTGAACAACTAAGACCTAATGCTAGAAAAACTGCAAAAACTGTGGTAAAGTCCAAGATCCCTAAACATGGGATGTTGCCTACAAACTTTCGTCAAATAGCATTGCAATATTTTTGAGACCGAATGACATAGAAGGTATTTAATTATGATTTTCGCTATCCAACGCAGTGTTATATTTGAATTTTCAGTCGTTTTAAAAATTTCTGTGTGGATATATATTTCTAAACAGTACTATTACAATATTATTAACAATTTAGAATATATAAAAAAGAATCAAAAAGGATAGTTTGTTCTGCAACCTATTATTAAGCAGTTAGGTATGCACAGTGTTTTCGCTGCTTCTACAAAATGTGACTTAACATTTCGGTTAAGATGCGTTTGCCTTTCAAATCATAACTTTATGACTCAGTTCCAGTACGGTCAAGTTATTTTTACTAGAGAAGTACCATATAGGTATGAGAAGAAACATATTTTATACCTCTAAATGAATTAAAAGTTTATCGAGTGCATATAGAGCAGTACAATTAGTATTACTTATACATACAAGTATAATATATGCTCCATAACTCAGCAGATATAGTAAAATACCATATATTTTTACCATCTAAGTGAAAAAATAACCTTAAAAAGCTATGTCAAGTGTGACACTGACATCACTCGTGAGTTTGTGGGCGGGTGGAGTGAAGGGAATCACAAGTTTGTAGGCAACCTCCTCGGTTTAGGGATTTTGGGTGAAGTCAACCAGGAAATATCTGTAATAGCCCTTATTTATCAGATATGTATGTGTCAAACCCAAAACTCTTGCATTAATTTAAATATTTTATATAAGAAAAATGGTTCTATCCCTGCCATGCCTTTTTGAAATACCGTGTATATTTACAATTTGCAAATATACAACTAAATTATACCTTAGTTTGTGTGGATTGTAAGAGAAAATATCTTTGTTACTGCCCATTTGACTCAATAACACAATTACAAAATTGAAAGTGAACAGTCGGGTTGGCCTGCTAGATGGTAGGCAATTCAATTTAAGCAGGATATAATGGAAGCAGTGAAACAGCCTATTAAATTAATTTTCACTGAACCTAAAATGCACACCAACATAATGGGCGGTTGAACACTCCGCAATTTCGTGGAAAATAAATAAAGTTTACATTATAATAAAGCTATAACATTAGACCGATCTAAATCAGAAACGTAATTACGGCAACAGTGGTATTTACCTTGTGTGTACGGGAAAACTGTTTTGCGGGTTATGCCTTAATGTAATTATATTAATATCGGGAGGTAGTATCCGTTGTAAAATTAGGTACTTACAGTTTTAATACCACAACCATTAAAATGCGAAACTTGGACTGGCCGGGTTCAATAAGCAGCTTGCATATCGCACAATTACATCTTTGTACACACCGTTTCTGAACGATATACCTAATAACGTTGTTTAAAAAGCTATTGGCAATGTTCAAGTATACACCATCAAACAAATAAATCTGAGAAATAAAAAAAACTGCGACCAAGTGTTCACCTGCATGTGAACAAAGTACCTATGTGTTTAATTTTTTCATCAGATTCTTTACCGAAGAGTAGTGAGTAAAATAGTTTTTCCTAATTAAAATCGGTGAAGTGTATACAAGGTGTTACAAAAAGAGTGTAAAACATTTCAGGAGGTAATAGTATGAACCAAAATAAGCAGAAAAGTCTTAATAAACATGGGTCCGGAAAGTAACGGTTGCGGAGATATGGACCACTATTCTTTTTTCAAACATTTTATTTTATTAGGAATACACCGACAAAGGAAGCTTTTAACAAACAAAAAGCAGAGTTACAGAAAATGTTCAAAGTGCCCTTCGTCCATTTCCAAGCAGGCACGATATCTTCGTCTCAACGATATTCCAACTCTTTCGAAAACACCCTCCTTGGTTTGTATTTCTTGACACTTTTGATTAATCCGTAGCTGCAGCTCTTCCAGACTATTTACAGGAGTACCATACACTAATGTCTTCAAATATCCTCCAAACAAAAAAATCTAGAGGGTCCAGATTAGGCGATCTTGGAGACCATAAAACAGGTCCGGCCCTTCCTACCCATCAATGTGGAAAAGTTTGGTGTAAATGCTCTCTAACGGCCATGGAAAAATGAGCTGGAGCACCATCATACTGGAACCACATTTGTTGTCTCTGATTCAAAGGAATGTCTTCCAAAAACTCATGCAGTGTGTTCTGTAGATAGTTGAGCTAAGTAGCGGCTGTTAATTGATTTGGTAAGACAACAGAACCTAGAAACCTGTCACCTACAATACCCATCCAAATGTTTAATGAAAAACGTGCCTGATGTCCAAATTCTATTAGAGCATGATGATTCTTGTCGGCCCAAATATGCGTATTGTGAAAATTAAATACTCCATGTCTTGTCCTGTCACCTACAATACCCATCCAAATGTTTAATGAAAAACGTGCCTGATGTCCAAATTCTATTAGAGCATGAGGATTTTCGTCGGCCCAAATATGCGTATTGTAAAAATTAAACACTCCATTTCTTGTGAATCCGGCCTCATCAGTAAAAACAATGTTTGCAAGAAAACGAGGGTCTTCAGCATCATGATGTAGAAACCAGCGGCAAAAAACCAAACGTGTTTGATGATCATTTATTGGATTTAAGGCCTGTACTCGTTGCACATGGTATGGATAAAGCAGTTGCTCGTGAAGGATTCTCCAAACAAGAGGACCACTAATTCCTACCTCGGCTGATATTCTCCGCACACTCGTATCTGGATTCTGCTCTACCAGTGCTAGAATTTCTTATTCTGCTCTAGGAGTGGATACCGACCTTGGTCTTTCAGATAAATGGCACTGTTTGATCAAGGAACCGGTATCACTGTTTATTTCATTAAACATCAACCAACTATTATAAGAAAATGCACAACGTTTTTGCAAAATAAAAAAGGAGCTAAAAAACATAAAACATTCCATATCTCCGCAACCGTTACTTTGCGAACCCATGTTTATTGAGACTTTTCTGCTTATTTTAATTCATACTATTACCTCCTTAAATCTTTTACACTCTTTTTTTAACACCCTGTATTATAGTTGCGGCTTAAGAAACTGTTAACTGAGGATAACAATTATTGCACTAGATTACAAAAAATAACCGTTTTTAACATTTATTTTTTGAACTTTGAAGAGATCAACAAAATTTTTATTTCCGGCTACAAAAAAAATTGTTGAGCTCCTGGATCGTCCTCGCTACCAAAACACAAAATTTCGCAGCGCACTGTCATCTGACGAAAAACTTGCAGTTCGTTTAAGGTAACTGAATAGAGGTTCTTGATAAGTGAGGATGTCTGACCAGTTTCTAACACTTTGAAACCAATCCCTGATTTTTGTGGACAGAAGTTACGTTTGATTACCGTGCAGGTGCTGGTCTACTGTGCGATTCTCCATTAAATAACACCTTCATGAACTGGCTTTGCAGGTCCCTGATCGCGAAAGATCGCCAACATTTTGTCTGCACGGACCGCCACGCCAGAAAACCTGCACGGCATCGTTCACTTCCCCAGCATGTGGCAGACGTTTTAAAGTTTTTATCTACGACCACTATATTAAGAAAGTTTAATATGTCTTCTGTTTTCTGTGGATTAAAGGCTTTTTAACACACTAGTGGATTAGAATTCATAATACCACACTTCGATTTTATAGCATTTTATTTAGAATTATTATTATTAACATTAACATTTATCTAAAGAACAATCTTGTCATTTTGACCGGGATTATTTAAATTCGGTCTATAAGGAGTTTGTGAAGGACTGGAGGGGCCCACAACTTCGCCAAGTAGGACTTGGATTTTTTTACCAATTGCCATTTTGCTGGGCAGTGACTCTTCAATATAACTTTCCCTACCGTAGTCGACTTCCAACCACCATGATGGGATCAGGGAGCCCAAGAAATGAAACCATTTTCAAAAATGTTTTCAAAATTGTGTTGATGCCTACATGTTGTGTAGTACATTTTTTTTATAAAATAAAATAGAATAGAATAGAATATTCATTTATTTATCAGCAACAAATGCTATTTACATTGCTATACATACACAAAAACATACCAACAAATGAGAATGTTTACCATGCCCTATCATTACGAAAAAAATTTGTGATATTTCTAATAAATATTTTCACATTAACAGATCACTTTATTTTCTTAGGCAAAGCATTATATAAATGTAATCCTTAATTAAAGAGAGATTTTTTCAAGGAAGTTAACTTAGTATATTCAGTAGTGTATTCTCCAGCAGACCTTATGTTATACATATGCAAATCGCATCTCTTAACTAAAAACTCTTTAAGATAATAAGGTACCTGATTTCTTTCAATTTTATATATTAGCGTCATACAAGCTCGCATTACAATTTGCTCGACAGAAATCCATTTTATGGTATTTAACATATAATTTATTGGTGTGTAACGATTACAGTTTAGTATAATACGCATTGCTTTATTTTGTAACACTTTCAATCTATTAATATGCTATGCTTTATTGCAGTAATGAAAAACAATAACTGAAATGTGGATAAATGATCGAGTTATACACTGTCATCTTGGACCAACATAATAACTCATGTGAAATTCTTCTAAAAAAAGATATTTTCTTACCTATTTTTTTACATAAAAAAATTAACATGAGAATCAAATGATAATTGCCGATCCAATATTACGCCTAAGTATTTGTTTTACAAATTCAATTTGATTATTATTGATGTGTATATTTCTATTAATAGCAAAGTATCATTCACAATTAAATTTGGTCCCAACCACCATACATTTAGTTTTATCAGTATCTAGTTTTAACTTATTTATACATAACCAATTATATAGCTTATATAGCTGATTATTCATCCTTTCAGTTACTTGTGAAAGATCCTTTCCTGATATTGATATCAGCGTATAATCTGCAAACAAATTTACATATGAATCATTTAAAATGCTATTTATGTCATTAATATATATATATATATATAAGAAACAGAAGTGGTCCAAGAACACTTTCTTGTGGTACACCATACACGCTCGAAACTGCATTTGAAGTGTTGTTTTTTATCTTAACCTTAAGACACCTCTTCACTAAATAATCTTTAATCCAAGACAATGCCGTCGCTGTCACTCCGTATTTACTTAATTTTTAAATCAATTTAAGTTGATCGATTGTTTCAAAAGCACGTTTCAAATCCACAAAAAACATTTAAAATTACATTACCTTCATTTATATCTATTGTCCATTTTGCACAAACTAACTGCAGACTCGTTTCACATGAATGTTTTTGTCTAAAACCCGATTGAACCTCACTCAACAGTTTGTTACTTTCGAAATAATTTCGTAATTGTTCAGCTATTATAATTTCCAATATTTTATTTACTATAGGAATTAAATTTATTGGTCTGTATTCACTTATTTGACAGGGATGTTGCACTTTTGGAACAGGAATTATCACACTTATTTTTAAGTCTTATGATATTTTGCCTTGGATAATCAATGTATTTATTAGATTCGATAATGGATATCCTATACTATCAAACATTTGTTTTAACAATTGACCAGTAAAAATATCAACTGCACTACATTTATTTTTTAAACCAAAAATAACTTTTCTTAATTTATTCAAACTTATAGTACTAAACTGACTTAATTCTGCCGTTCCCTTTATTATATTGTTTTAGGTTGCAGAATGATGTATTTTCTTCACATTTCTACAGCATTGACTGAAAAAGCTTCTTCCATGATCGTGAAATTTCTTGAAATATTTGTTTTCGTATCCGGAATGAGTACGTATAGGTCTTTGTCTTGGACATGGGTAATATAGAAAAAGATTAATTCATTGCATGGACAAGCACCTGCCACTCCCATGATCGTTGCAACTTGTAGATAGTTGAAAATAAAACGTTTACTGTATAAATTGAAATACTAAAATCGCGGATTTTCTACCTTAATTTGTAAATATCCCTCACTCCGTGTTTTTTTCAACAAATTTTCGATTTGGTTTCTTTTCAGTATCTTTGCCTTTTTTGGTTTATAATTGGTTTATTCTACTTTAAAATATGAAGTAAGTTTACCATACTTCGAAATAACAAATTTGTGTACGTTCAACATGATTTTAGCATGGAATATTTTGTCCATATCGAAGAGGCAGCGTATCGTTTCTGCGCATTGAAAAAGTAGGATAGTAGCACCTCTTCTGTAACTGCTCCTTCTCCTATGCCTCTTTTTTCACCAGTAATCGAATTCCACCAATTCCTTTTCGTACACATTATTGCATTTGGCTGGTAATAGACGTAATGTCGAAATTCTCAGTATTCTCACTCATTTTTTGTGTCGATTTTGCAAATTTTTTCACTCTTGTTGACAAATAAACAAACGCATGTCATAGAAAAGCGGTGCCAGAAATTCCGCATTTAATTGACAATGGAGATGATGATCAATCAGAAATTGATTTCGAGCCTGACTTGAAATAAAATAGTTTTAAGGGGCTGGCAAGCTGGCAACCTGTAAAACTCTGTTAGATGCAAATATCAAGGGTGTAATAAAAAAAATAAAATTCTTCTGTAGCCGCTGCCAAATTTTTCCATGTATCGCTGCTGACCGTAATTGCTTAATTTATACCATAATATAGAATATTAAATTCTTAGAAGATTTAAAAAATATGGTCAGATCAGATTAGAGTGCACATATTTATTTATCAAAACATAGACCTAGTGTGTTGTTTTAATAGAAAGATATTTACAAAACTTTTCAAAAATTTCTCCATTAGTATCATGTCGGGTCTCAGGAAAATATACTAAGCATAACATATTCTAATGTACACTAAGGCTAAAATAACAGGAAATACAAATAAATGTTTCAGTTATTAAAAAAAAGAGGAATTTAAAAGTAATATTTAGCATAGCTAGTAGATTTATTAAAAATTTGTATACATGAGTACAATTTTGAGAGTGAGCAGTGTATTATAGAAAACATATATTTATTTAGTAAAAGTTTGAAAGTTTATAAAGAAAATATAGATATATATCAAATTAAAATAATAAAATGTAAAAAAGAAAATTATGTTCAATCTAGTTTATAATTAGTAGATATAGTTAATGTGAAGTGTATTAAAAACTTTCTGTGAGATAGTGAGAACGTTGCATGGGAACGAAAGAAAAATAAAAAGTTGTTGATTTTGAAAATAATTAAGTAGATGCAGAATTTGCGAAGAGAAGAAGTTGATAAGAAATTATTAATAAAAACATTCCCTGAATTAATAAACTTAACCTTCAAGATAAATAAACATTGCTGTGTTACAATCCAAGGCCCCAGAGCGGAAGAAAAACAATAGTGAAGGATATATCTAAAATTTGCCACATCATAAGGACCATATAACTCTATAACAGGTATTTAATTTAATAATAATATATTCCAAAGCTGAAAACCACACACTGGACTTTGCAAACCGGGAGAACATCAAAATCCGACAATTGGAAGGCGCTAAATATAAACAAAACGACAGTAAGCAGTTCAACAAGGTATATAGAGAAGATGACGAGCAGTTAAGGACAATCACCAACTAGAAAGAAAACTGAGTATAAGAAGGTAAACTAATAGATTTTTTAAAGTGTTTTGCAACTCATTTAAGGGACATTAAAACAGGGGTATTAAAAAAAAATTGTTTATTTATGAAGGATAATGTTAATTATAGAATCTAAGTTAGAGCAGGTTACGTAGGGTAATTTTTAAGAAAATTTTAAAAAAAGCTTAATACATTTAAAATTTATCTATATTATAAAAATTTTGTCTTACCTTTTTATATGTAAAAGCTAAATTAATATAAAAAACATCACTGAACCGGCCTTCAGATAAAGGTTTCTCATGCTTACAATAAATTAAATTGTTTTAAATATATACATTGTAATATTTTATTGTGTGAGTGTTATTTAATTAAATTTATTTTTGTATTATTTAATTTTTATTTAAATATTTTATTAAGTTTTTAATGTCAAATTTTTAATAGTAATTTTGTTGGGCGCCTTGATACTTTTTATGTATTAAGTTTATGAGTGTATGTTGTGTGTAAGCTGTAATTTGTTCAATAAACCTTTTACTTATTTTTTTTATCTCTTTATTTTACCTTATTTATACAATTTTTTTTATCCCTTGCTAGACACAGTTTCACAAAATCAAAAACAGGAAAAAGAAACTTAACTCAGGAGTCGATGCAATAGTTTCTAGGGCTTTTATTTTATAACAGATAGTAACACAATTGAAAGATTAATGGTTTTTGGTTTTTTAAATTAATTTGATCGATAAAGAATATTTTCTTATTTGTACTACTCTTATGTTGATAATTTTTAACAAACCACTATAAATTAGAACTTTGTTATTGAATTGTATTAAAAATTTTAGGAATTATGCTAATAGATATTCTTTAATTTGTAATGGTAGTTGCATACCTACAGAGAGTATTTATTTAATATGATAATACAGATTCCTACTATATTACTAAAATAATGGCGATATTCGTGATTTTAATAGTTCCAGTGAAATTTTGTGAGTATTGTTGTTATTATTGCTTGTATGAGACTTATTTTGTACAGGTAAGTCCTGTGTGTTATTCTTAATACTTTGCAAAGATTGAAAGAATTGAAATCTGTTTTATTTTACTATAGCTATAGAAATTTTTATAGTGCACTTTATTTTAAAGGTACCTGAGGTTGGAAACTTTATAATTTTCCTTTCTGAAAACTGGAAACTATTCTGTAGTATTCTTTGGAACTGCAAATTTCCCTGGAGATGGTTGATATTTTCCTGTAGTGGCAAAATCACATTCCTAGAGGATGGATACTAGTAAATTTCGCTGGTGAATAGATACTTTCTTAATTTATACTTTTTGTTTTGTTCTAATATATTTTGTAAATTTTCGGGAGCTATCTTGCGATGCTGCACCTTGTTCAAAACCCAAGCTATAACTATCAACAACTTCTTTGTTTTTCAATCTTTCTGCAAATTGCCATGTTAAAGGTCCTTTCACATGTATTTTCAGTCTTTGAATGTCTTTTTAATGCACATTATCACAACACTACTTATAACTAATACATTTTATAAATGTCCTTTTGTTTTTGTTATACTATTTTAATTATTTTATTAATGAAAATACTCTTTATTTGGTGTTTTAGGTCATTTACAAGAGATTCTTGCAAAGTCATCTTTAGTCTTGACAGATCGGAAATTAATTTTATAATTTGACATTCAAATTTATTTTTCATTATATGGTTTATCTTGAATCGATATATCTTTAATAATGTTACTCGTCTGCCTACAATATGTATATCAGATTAATCTATAGACTTTCGCCTTTCATTCTTTATAAGTTGCTCTGGGTTTAAATTCCTTTTTCTTTATGTACTGAGTGATAACAATTGTCAACGTCATGCAAATTTATGGAATTTAATTTTTACTTGATAATAGAAATATTAAATTATTATTTTTATGTTACGTAATATTCTTCATTATTACTAAATTTATATCCGTAATATCCATATTAACAATTCTTTATATTTTTTATAAATTTACACTAATAATTATTCATTTTATTGAACTTTAAGTTCGGTCAGGTATTATTTCCATGTCATTTTCTATGTGCATATTTCAAATTGTTACAATATATATAAAAAACAAATATAACTCAGGAACTGTGTTAAAAATTAAAGGTAAAAGTGTTACGCTTCAGACTTTCGCTTTAGAAAATTAGGGTAAGTAAATTAATTAATTACAATATATATTTATGTGTTTTAAAGTACTGTTATATTAATTTATTTATATTACCTTAAGGCAATTTCCTCTACTTATGATTTATTTTTGCATGTAGTCAGTCTTATTGGAGAAAAATGTTTTTGGAAGAAGCAAGACGCTTTTCCCTACTAAACAAAAAAAATCATAGCAATCTATCCTTATTATCGTTACGGTCCTGCAGAACCCACTATTCAGAAAATTAACTGCTGCTTGTCTGTGGATCACTTAAGATAGATGTTCTCAGTAGCTACACGAGATAGTGGCAGATATCTATCAAAATGTAGTGCAAAGCTTGAACGGGAACGAGTGGGTGAACAACGGCAACGCTATAATAATGCATAATTAAGGTTATTTTCATAATAGCAAGACTTTATCTATTATCGAAGATACTGCGATACCGTGAATTAGCTGTGTATGCAGTTTGTATCACGAGAGCGTCTTGCTCGAATTAATAAGTCTAGTAACATGCTGCAGAATATATATTTAATATATTTTTTTAGAATATATTTTACAGTTAATTTTAACATGAAATGTGAAGTATTTTTCATAGTAGCACAAAACGTATTTCCGCCTTTTTAATACAAAATTTTTTACTATTTCATCGCCAGAACAGCCAGTTATTAGCTATAATAAAGGAATTTCACAAAACTATAGAGAAAAAACCGCATGGCATCAGAATACACTGCTACTGTAGAAAATAATGTCTAAAATTGACTACCAATAAATTGGTTTCTTGTTCACGGAGTAGTTTCGACTTTTTTGGCGGCAGATAATTCCATTCTATTTATTATCTATTTACTTATGTCCTAAGGAAAAAAAATACTAATGGTACAAAAAAAAAAAAACTTTACTGATCACAAGTGATGTAGTCACTTGATCAGTACATGTGTAGAAATGTATATTTACCTGTGGATAATATTTAAGATACCTATATCAGATAAATAAATATTTACGGTAAATTTTTTAAATAACTGGTTGCTAGAAGCTTTCATTTTTGTGTATTTATGCTCACAAATATTAAGCAACTAGGTATACAGTGCTTTCGAAAAGTAACGAATAAATATATTATTTTTGAAATTGAGAAGTTTTCGAAAAAATCTCCTGGTACTTCGATTTTGTTTTTAAAAAAGTCACTTTTTGACATACGACTCACATTTGTGACGTCATCGTTGTTCGAGATATGACGTCATCGACAATTTTTTTAAATAGCAACCCCCCAATTTTAACCATGCCATTTGGAAGAGCGTGTCATTCTACATACATGCGTCATAAAAAATTATGGTGTTACATAACAAAAATTTCAAGAAAATAATGTTTAAAGATCTTAAAATTTAATTTTCACAATACTGAAAATGATAATGATTATGTAAAAATCGACTAAATTAAATTTTCAAATTGTGCGCCGTTGGCTGCCTGACAGTAGCCAAGACGATTAATAAATTCTTTTTGAATATTACCAATAACTTCAGGAGATATACGATGTATCTCGTGACGAATTCTTGCTTTTAAATCTTCTAAATTACCGGTCTAGTAACGTATACTTTGCTTTTTAAGTATCCCCACAAGAAATAATCTAGGGGTGTTAAATCAGGCAATCTGGCTGGCCATTTAATCGGTCCCCTTCTCCCTATCCAACGATTCTGGAACAGCTCATCTAAATAAGCACGGACAGGTGTTGCATAATGGGGAGGTGCACAGTATTGTGAAAATTAAATTTTAAAATCTTCAAACACTATTTTCTTGAAATTTTTGTTATGTAACACTATAATTTTTCATGATGTATGTATGTAGAATGACACGCTCTTTCAAATGGCATGGTCAATTTGAATTGGAGGCTGCTATTTAAAAAAATTGTCGATGACGTCACATCTCGAACAACGATGACGTCACAGATATGGGTCGTATGTCAAAAAGTGCCTTTATTAAAAACACAATCGACGTGCCAGGGGATTTTTTCGAAAACTTCTCAACTTAAAAAGTAATGAATTTATTTGTTACTTTTCGAAAGCACTGTATGTTGAAACGAAGAAAACCTGTATGAAGCCAATTGATTTGATGATAGCAGCCATGGGGCAGGTAATGAGTTGTAATTTTGTCTAACGTTACACTTTGTAGGATTTTTAGGAAAACTTTTACTGTTTACTTTATTAATACTCACACAAAAAAATACGATTACTAACAAATTTCGTTAAAATGATGTTGGTTTTGCTTTAATAGTATCTTAATTTGCAATTTCGTAACACAGTTTTGCATTTTAGTAGCTTAGCTGTATTTTTATTTTAGCTGTATTTGAAGAAAAACTATTCATTTTAGACAATTTTTCAAAAGATTTTTGCTGCTTTTGGACAGATGTAAAATATTGCCGATATTCCAAACATCTTGTACTGTGTAATAAAATCAAAAATTATAAAGGTATTAGCAAATTTATTATCAAAATGTGACAAAAAACTGTTGTAAGAAAATAAGTGTAGTAACAGAATATCAAATGATAAAGGACAGGCAATGATTCCGATAAAGATCTAGGAAATATTACAGACATAACTCGATATTATGGCTACTGTGGAAAATTAAAAGAAGGTTGTAGCAGAGGAGATTAAAAATTTGGTAGGATAAGCTGTGAGAAGTAACTTCATTTTAAGCAAAAGGGGATGTGGCTCTCAACTATGAATAGGAATAAATTCTTTTTTTTCACTTGGTGATCACATCATTCAGTTTCAAAGTAAGGTAGAAAATACAAGCATAATAAATGTGCAAGTTCCTTGTAGCAAACAAATTCATAAATGACATGGAAACATATAGGTGATATTTACTGATAGGGGAGTAGAAGAAATAATGGAAAAATCATACAGTGTAGAAAAGCCACTAGATCCTCCTTTAAAGGCAAGCATAGAAAATATTATTGGTGTAGTATATATCTGATAGCAGTAGCAAAGAGAGGAAATATTAACTTGGAATTGATGGATGAAACAAATATATTGAATATAAAAATTAGAAAGAAACTATAAACAAGACAAAGAGGATAAATATGATGAATTGTTGAATGAACTCTGCAACAGCACAGCAGTGCAAAACATGTAGTAATAAAATAATATTGATGTCACAACTAGATATTTCATTTAGGGAAGATGTGAGTAAAGTAAGCTGAAGTTAGTCAAGCAAGGCAGACGTATTATGCGAATGATGAAGAAGGCTTTAGCAGAGGAGATTTGGAGTTTGGTAGAATAAGTGAGAATCTCGTGAAGAAGTCATAGAAATGTAGTTAGCTAGCAATTACTTAATCTTAAACAAAAGGGCATGTAGCTCTTAAACGAAAAGTCATGAAAATGTTTTGTTTTTCACTTGATGATCACAAAATTATTCAGTTCCAAAGTAAGGTGGAAAATGCAAACATAATCATTAGAATTTTGGATGTGCAAGATCACTGTAGCAAACAAATTCATAATATAGAAACATATAGTGGTATTTACTGATAGGGAAGTAGAAGAAATTTTCAAATGATCATAGTACGTAGAAAACTGGCTAGATCCTCCTATAAAGGCATTGGCAAGCATTGAAAATGTTATTGGTACAAACTTGTACATAATGTTATGTGTTCACCGTTTCCTCACTATTTAAACACAACCTGCACTCAATCTCTTCAATCAAATTTAATATTTGAAGGTGATATCTGGCAGTACCCAGTATATGGGCCAACTAAAGTTTGCAAAACTTTAACTTCAAAAACTTTAAGTTCATTTTCCGCTTTTAGTCGACAAGGGTCCGAAAGTATTCGAACTTATACTATTTCGATATAGTTGTTAATATTTTCTTTAAAACTTTGTGTCAACAATTCTTAGATCCAAATATTATTAAAACAGTTAAATGTGGCGTGCTTTATAATTGTGCGTATTGTAGCACCTAATTGTCTACATTTGAATTAGTTCTCACGAGAAGGAATATAAAAAAAAACCTCTGAATAGAGTAGTAAATATTGACACTACAAACAGAGATAAAGGAAATGGTAGCAGCAAAACCGTAATAATCTGCGAATGTTTGTCGGTAGCAAATATACAATTGTACACCCTACCCACAGCACGCAGGAGTTCGCGTATTATACTAAGGGGTGATAACTGTTTAATGAAATATTGTCAGCAAGTGTTTATGATGTTTTTATAGTGCAAATAAAATTTAATAATAAGGAATATATTAACACTACGATTAAAGTCTTTTTCTTAATAAAGTTGAATTATAACACGCTCTTACGTAAGTATTTATATTATAGCTGTTAATATAGTAAATACTCACTGTTCCACTCATATATTATTATTTAAGTACTTAATTGCAATCAAGACTAAAACAAAATTTATCATTAATACATGTTATTTTTTAATTTAAACAAACGAGAATACAGTTTTGTGTATTAACCCACAATTGGCTAAAAGAACTAGAGTATAAACAAATAGAGAAATGAATAAATAGAAGAAAACGGAAAATCGAAAAATAGGAAACCAAAAGAACTGACAGCAAGTAGAGAAATAAATTCAAAAGATGCGAACAAAAACATATCAAAGAGATGGTGATTGATGATAATAAGTTATCGTCATAATCCCTGATCGATCAGTTATAGAATAGAATACGATTTATTGGCTTTTATTTACAGTAGTACATTTATAGTCATAACAACATAATTGTGGAAAATAAAAAAAAAAGAATTAGCGTTTAAAACTAATGAAAGACACAAACTTGTCAACAGGTTGTTGGTTTGTACATTTGGTTATAGTATTTCGGGAAAATGGAACAACAAGGTTCCCATACCTAGTGTTATACTGGTGCATATTTGAGTGAATCTCCAAATTGTGCAGATTATTGTGCACCAATAATAAATATTCCAGTATATATAGGCATGGCAATGGTTAAATATTATACTTTTTCAAGATTTCTCTACAAGGAGCGTGATAAGGTGCAGCATCAATAAGACGAACTGCTGCCTTCTAATGTATAATATATATAATAATAATAACAACAATATCTCTACCCCCTCATTCTAAACACGAGGATTAGCCCAGAAGTCGAAGACTTGTGCGGGAGAAGGGACGGTATATTACTATTAAGCAGGCCGCATTTGCGCCCAGGAACAACTTACGCTGGTAGGCCCTAACCACCATTCAGTGCAGGAATGAGGTAAAGCTGGAAAATCTCATTAATTAGAGGGATAGTTAAACGTCGACCGGTATCAATCTCTCATATTGACCCAAGATAACATTCTTCCACCCTAATGTACCCGCAGAGAGGGTGCCAATCCTTTCCATGAATAGGTATAGCTAATATATGGTATACCGACCACATCGATTCAAGTACTGACGTCGTAAACCCCACGACCACTGACTGGTCTAGAATAAATTTATTTCATTTGTAATGATTTGCATGAAGATGTGTGTCTAGCGTATTGCATTTAGCATTCCCTAAAAACAACCGTAAATGACTTTGTATCAACCTGTTGAACTGTTTTTGTGTAAACTTATTTAAGCCAATCGAACTCATATTGTCATAAAAATCCTATGCAAACACATGTGTACATGTTTCTACATTTTCTTATGAACCCACATACCGAAACCTCATACTTGAAGTTGCTTATACAATTATAGGGATTTTTGAAATCAGGAAAATTGAAAAATGGCAAACTCCTATCCTTTGTGCCTTTCAGCTACTAACTGAGGTGTATTTATTCGTATAAAAAGGCTAAAAAATTAACAATTTATTTCAAATAATGTCAATATTTCGAAATTATTGTTTAAATATTCTTTGGGGCTTCTGGGAAAATGATAACTAAAATTAGGTGCGTTGGTGCCACGCCTTTGGATGTGGAGATTAACATCATCACTTTTTGCAAGAATGTTAAGATTACTTATCTCATTTTGCGACTCTCATTTTAGTGGTTAATTTTTTGATCTACTTTCTGCTAAGAATCCACTTTAGAGTTTATAATAATTTACTACCTACCAAAATAAATAAACAAAAATGATTTTTTTAATATCTACTTTTGATTTTGCTTTTTTCTTGAAAAATCGCTAATAGGTGTAAAAATTTTTGCCATCTGACAATACGCATTTGTTTATAGAGTTAGTGTACCAATCAGTACGAACACTTATGACATAAAATAATGTTACAGCGCGAAATATAAAAGTCCCACAATTTTTTATGAGGTTTTTGAGAATGGTAGTAGAGAAACTAATGAAGTCGAATCAAAAATTCGCGGATGTTAACTTTGTTAATTTCAATCTGTATATTTTTAAATATTTGGACAGAACGTTAGCTGGTTACGTATAGTTTGTTGGGTTGATTTCTAAAAACAAGTAAGATACTGTTAGAAAATGAGAAAAGTTTTTTTTATTAAGAATAATATCTTGTAATTATCAGACCTCTTTTAAGCATTTCTTTCTTTTTGCAATAAAATAACAACAGGTATAAGCACCCATTTAAGGATACGTTAATTAAATCAAATAATCTTAAAAAATAGTCATGCCATAAAAGTTAAAATAAAAATATAAACATTGATATACAAAAATAACATTAAAGAAGTTTAAAATAAAAACAATAATAAATGTACATAATGACTAGTTCGAGTAAAGCATCCTTTCCTTTTTTAAGAAGTGTTCATTTAATATGTTTTACAGAAGTGTTTGATAGCAACTCTGCTTTTTTCTTTTTAACAATATAATATCATATTACTTATTCCAAGCCAACTCTTGTCAAAAACATTAAAGTACAAAATTTACATTAAATTAAATTTATCGTGTGACTCCAACATATTCCACCTGAGACATGATCAGTGTCACATGAGAATGTCTCACAAAGTTGGAGGCATAGGATCTCAAAATACCACGATAGTTTTTAAACTATTACAGCTAATAGCTAACTGATCAAAAAGATTTACAGGATTTTTAGAAATATTTTTCTGGAACTCTTCTTTGTCTACCACTACGGGACACTTTTCCTGACGATACGGGTACTCTGCTTAACACTCCCGCACCTTCCCATACCTCATTCTTCGACTCCGACGATACGAGTGCTCTACTAGATACCCCCGCATTTTCCCGCGCTACTTTGCTTGACTCAAGAACATAATCATCTTCCATCAAAGGGGTTGGATGCTTATCTATATTTTGCAATGGAATCCTACAGAACAGGTCGTCGTTACACTCCAAAGGATACAGACGCTATATTGGCCTCAACAATATACCTCTTGACGTACGTAATCTAGCAAGTCGAATTTCTCCGTCCCTACCGCTAGTCGTTCCCAATGAGTACTACTTCTCCCAAGGTAATCTTTCTACTTGATTTCTTTGTGCGCCATGATTTTAACTGCCCTAGATGTTCGACTCGAGAACCCTTTGGCGAGGATCATCTGTCAACTATTGCAAATATCTACTCTCTATACAAAGAGATTATCTATCGATTCCGTCACAATTTCGTATTCCCGCTTCAATTTGTTCTCGCAAAAACATCATAGGAGTGAGAGTAGTTAGGGTCACCTGAGACATAGGTTCGTGGTCTGGCATTTATGACCGATTCACAGCCACATAGAAGTGTTAGCATGTCTTCGTATACTACGGAGGCGCGACCCAGTACCTCACGCAGCATTTGCTTAAGCACTCGTTTAAGCTTCTCCCAGAAACCACCCCACCATGATGCTGTTGGTGAGTTAAATCGCCACGTCATTTTCTCGATACTGCAATTAGCTTTTATTTGTTGCTAGTCTAGTTTGCTAAAAGCGTTCGCAGTATTAACAAAGTTAGTCCCATTGTTACTATAGATTGTTTGGAGCCATCCACGTCTCGCCACAAATCGTTCCAAGTGTACAGGCCGGAAATAAGCACATGTGAAAAGACAAACCCATGCTTTCTACACAGTCTTCGAAAACAGCGGACCCGCGAAGTGGATTCCCGTAATCTCAAATATCGCAGCATCATAAACTCGATCCAGAGGAAGCGGAGGCAATGTCAGCGCAGGATTTACTATTGTGTCTTTTACAAATAATACATCCGGATATAGCCGACTTAATGGTTCTTCGTCCACCTAAGATCCAATACTTCTCACGAAGAATACTCATAAGAGCTTGAGTGCCAACGTGATTAGACTTCACATATTGATCAAGAATCAATCGTCTCACTAAATAATATTTCGCCGGAAGAACTAAGGGATAACGGAACTGTTCAGCATCGTCTCTTGAACACATTCTCGACTTTAGTCTCAGCAAACCTTTTTCATCTACAAATGAACTTAGAGAGGACAATTTTGGGTCACTTACACAATATACACTGATATTAAAGTACAAAATTAACATTAAATTAAATTTATCGTGTGGCTTCAACAGTATAATCAATATATTTAACAATATCCTGCTGTTAATATGATGTGTAAAGTGTAATGGAGAATCAAAAAGGATACCCAAATCTTACGATGTTCAGTAATTGTTATTCTAAATATTGTTATGTGCTTCCGTGTCTTTAATAATATGTTATAGTACTTATTTTATTCCCCATTTCATATATTTGTATTTTATACAGAACTTTTCTTGGATTGTCCTGAAGAAAGCATAAATATAGCTGAAATGTAGACTTGCCAATATTTCTAAACTATTGGTCATAAATATACTTACAAATAAATTATTCTCCTGGCACCAGTTATTAAATAACAGTAAGATGCGCTGAAAATTTACGCAGTTCAAAATAGATTTAATATAACAAAAAATCTTTTTTTAAATCAAAATTAGGAGAAATATCGTTTATAAAAATAATAAATGGAAGAGGACCAGAAATGGGTCCTTGGGGAACAGCTGAGGCCAGTAGGAATGTGCCAGATGTAAAACAACGGACATATAACAAATATGTTAGGTTTCATAGATTTAATTGTAATATATTTTGATATTGATATACGCATATTGAACGTTGATACGGTGCAATATGAGTATAGGTATTTTAACTAAATGTAGCTAATTAGTCCGTGAGCGGCCTAATTACTCATGAACAATGATTATGTGGTATGGTGTGGCAGGTAGTGACAATACTGTAAAGTCGGGGGCACATTGCTCTGATGTCACGCCACGCCATGTAATACAACGTCAGAAGGATCTGACACCGTGTATTCTTATGTATTTTTGGGATTATCTCAACAGCAGGAAGAATCGATTCCGAACCGTCCACAACTATTCAGTCAGTTCAGTTTTTAATGTACTTTCAGGGAATGCAACGTAAGACGGAGTTGGTCAAGCATTTCTGACAGTTCTGAACCAGTTTTCGACGGTAGGTGGAACAGACCTAAAATATATTGTGCGCACACAGCTCTGACGCTACACCACGCCACGCCACGCCAAGCCATACGTGTCGCAAATCCCCTCTTGTTAGATTTTCATCACATCGGGTGGTGTAACGTGATGTCGCGTGGTAACAGTGTGCACGTGAGTATTATGTCTCATGCATAAAATTATAGAAAATATTGACAAAATTTTGTTATTTTAAAGATTTGCGAGCATGAATGTCTCTATAGTATAAAACGTAAGAACTATAGAGGACAAATTATGAGAGGGGAACCTTAAGAACAAATTATACAGGAAATGTTTCTCACAACACATTGTTAATGAAACAACATATATTTTAACGTCTCCAGCTAAATGGATTAGGGTACTTAAATATATTCATCCTCCACTCACAATTTGAGTTTGACCTTCTTCTGATATGAAATATTCCTTAAATTGATAGAATTGTGGAATGTAACGTAACGTGGCATCGCATGGCATGGTAACAGTGTGCACACAAAGTGCATGTCACACCACGTCACGTGGCATGGCATGGTGTGGCGTGGCGTGGCATCAGAGCAATGTGCTCCCGGCTTTATTGTTTAACAGTTTGTATCTATCATTATGTCATTAAAATGAGAAAAAAATCTGAAATATTTTCTTTTTATGTAAATTCGTATGTTAAATTAGAAGAAGATATGAGATTTGTATTTTAAATAATGGTGGCCATTTCGAACAATATTTTTTGTAATTATTAAGTATTAAATTACTGTTATTTTGTTGTCCCTACTTTATTTTAATTCCTATATTTAAATTTTCTACATTTATATTACTCATTTAAAAGAAGTAAGAATATAAACTGTTCAAGAATAACAATGTTGTTATTACAGTACCTGTCCCATAAAATTATCTATGAGTAATAAGACCGCACACGGTATTATTAGTGAGATTTTGTCAAAATATCTATCTACCGAAATAAATTGCAAATAAATCTATTAATTCTTTTGTAATTGGAAAATGGGGAAAAATGTCTAAAATAGGTATGATATCTTTGTTTCTTAATAAAAAAAAAAACGTCATTTCATTTTTCAACAGTATCTCAATTAGTAATAGAAATGGGCTAAACAAGCTATGTATGACTATGCTCGGCAGAGATCGCGGGTCCTGTCCAAACATGTAAAAAATATGAAGAGCGTTCTATTTAAATGAACAATCTTAACATCCCTGGCCATTTTATTTAGATTTCATTTCACATAAAAAATTGTGCAACTTTTGTATGTAATATTTATAACTCTAAAAACAAAAACGTTTACACGGAGCTGCATTCAGCACCGTACAACAGACAATTTTTCACTGCAGAAATTTAATTTACAATGAAATATGTAACGATGGAACTACTTCATAGATGATTTTTTTATTCTAAATATTATTATCAAGAAGCTGAATTATATCTGAAAGTAATAAAACAAAAATCTTATTTTACATAAAAACTATGGCGACAAAACAAGGCATGCCCAAAGCACACAAAGAAAAAATAAGCTTTTTATCGTGACCAGGGAGACCCTGATATTTTCATGTGTCTAAAATAAAAATCCTCAAAAAGGGACTTAAACGCGCCGTAGAACTCAATGATCACACCACAGTGCGAAAAATAATCTTAATCCCCGAGCAACATAAATCATGCTCAAGTAAAATCCATCATGGCTAGCAGATAATACCGTTGGAAACGGTATAAGTAGATGTTTATAGTGACCCTACGTATTCCCGGACCGTACCATTGTTTACACGAGTGTAATAAATGCGGTTTAACGAACGCTTTTATGACATATCGATATATACGGATTAACATATGAATCGGATTTATTAGATATTTAATGTTTGCGGGCAGCGCGTGCTGCTCACTGGAGGCAGAACGTGGGAATAGCAAATAGAACGCTGTGAGTGATTATTATTTATGTTCGAAAGCTACTAGAACTGAAATTCTATTGTCTACAAGGGCCACTTTGCCGACTTCGACGGGGGTGAGTAGCAGTCGTGGCAGTCGAGTGTTTATGTTTTTAATGTGACGTGTGATTTTGACACATGTAGTAATTCTGAAACGATATTTCATTTGAAGTGTGAACACAAGAAGTTTAACAGAAGAAAAACTGTCTCTGCTGAATTTCATTTGTAAAGATTTCCTCCCTTTAGATGATACAACTAATTATGCCAGAATTATGTTTATATTTAGGGTCGTTAATGTTACATTCTATTTATTCTCGTATAAGGCAAGTTCAAGTTATTATTTATATATTGTTATACACAAATGGGGGCTATAGGAAATTAAAATTTCCATATTTTGTTAATGAATAATGTCGCCTATATCGTTTTTAGGGAGAACTATCGTGAACTTTAAACAAAATTTGTGAAATGAACATGTGGAAGAATTTTGTGGGTTCATTTCAAACAATACTAATAAAAAAAATTATTAAAATACTATTAAAAATCGAAATGGAGATATTTTTTTAGTAAGAAAGCTGTCCTGTAATTATCAGACAGGCACATCTTCCTCTTTTCCAATTATATAAGGATTCATACACTGATAAAAACGCCAGTAACTTTACAAATTTACTTTGTAAGAATATCCTTATAATTGTCTTAAAATAATTCTAAAAATAATGATGATATTACACTGACACTTGTAATTTTACAAGAAAACTGCCAATATACAATAAAACCGTAAGCTTCCTATGTAATTATAATATAATTTGTACATTTATTGAATATGTTGTAATACATTTACAATTAACAATGTGAAATCCATTTTTACATTGTAAAATTACTGAACATATCAAATTTCCTATATAATTGACTGTAAAAGTATGCCTACTGTGTGTACGAAGGTAGTACTAATTTTAAAACGCACTATACCACTAACCGTATATCTAGATAAGTGATTGTTTTTAGTACTATAAATAGTTTTGTCTAGTGCTTGTTTAAACATAACCTCAATTAAGAAGTTATAGGTTATACATAATTATTGAAACAAAGAAACATTGCATCTACAAAAATCGGGTACCCCACTGTTGTTTTGTTCATCTTACATAATATATAAAAATATATTATTTTCTATTAGAATTATATTTTATACATATTTGAAGAACAGGGGAGGATTAGCATGATTTAAGTTCTGGGTACTTACTTACTATCTATGCACATTTATATAATTAATATTACTTTGTAATAGTTAATATAAGACCATAGATTTCGTTTGGATATTATAAAATGTTAACTTTAGTTCTACGAATATATTTTCACATTGTTATATGTCTTGTATAAAGTTAAGTGTTCTGTTTTGTACAAATAACCTAAATGTGTAGGTACCAAAATTGCCGTAAAACCATAATATTTTATTACTTCAGTACCTGTATGTACATGTATTTCTAAGCTAACCAATAAGCAAAGTGCAGTTAATATATTGAAGATGTAATAAAGCTGTAACTACTAATTAACTAACTGAGCCGTAATCGGAGTACAAAATAGCTATTTATATAATCAGTTAGAAAAAGTGCAGTTTTGTGTAACAAATGTTTTTTACACAACTTGTCCAAAAATTTAAATTATAAAATTATTTATTATTTTAAAAACGATTATTCTGCTGATTTTAAGGTATACATCGGGGCTATAATAGAAATAACTATTATTTTTAATTAAATGAGTCATAAATTCCAAAGTACTTAATTTTTTATATATAATTCTGAAAAGCATATAGAAAACGAATCTAAGTTACCAAAAAGTTACCACAGAAAATGACGAAAATTTAAATATATCATGTAGGTATCTCTTAAACAAACCAAAATATTAAAATGTGATTCTCGCTATTCAACTTTTCTCAAAAATTAAGCTCTAAATATCTTGGCTACTTTTTTCTGTCCTTTCGGAAAGTAGAAGAAACCTTCTATATCTAAGTGCCCAAATTGGACCATCCTGTACAATAAATAAAAAAAATACATATAATATAAAATGTATTATTACAATGTAACTATACAACTGCCTGTAAAGCTACTTTGTAATTTTACAAGTAATTGTGGAAGTTACATTGTAAAAATACTTTTTGTATTGTAAAATCACAAAGTAATATTACAATTGCAAAACCTAAATTTACACTGCAAAATAAATTTATTACGTAATTTTACATTTTATTTGTAAAGTCACAATCGGTAAGAAAATTACAGCAAAAATGAGTGGTAAATAAATTGCCATCTATTTTAACTGTAATTATTTTCTACAGTGTAGATTTAGTTGTAATGTATTTTAATATATCGAACATTGATATTGATATGCTCCAATATGCGTATGGGTGTTATAATTAAATTTTACTAATTAGACCGTGTGAGACCTAATTATTCATGGGCAAACCGTGACAGGTAAAATACAAGCTTATTGGTGTTTTAAATAATGGTGGTCATTACACAATATTTTTTGTATGTAATTAACTATATTATATAGTTAGCTGTAAAATTGTCGTTGTGATTTTAATAAATTATTGTTATTTTGTCTATTTTAATTCCTAATATATCAATTTTCTACTTATGTGTTAAATATTTTAAAGAAATAATGCCAACTGTCAAACAATAACAATGTTTTTTTTACTGTTTTAGAAAGGTATTTTAAGCTAATATAAATCAAATCTCCTACAATTCCTATCAATGAAGTCATATGTATGTTCTCTGATACCAAACATCTAGGTATGCTAATGAACAATTCCACAGACAAAGCTCTATTTAATAATTATCTAAAAAAAATAATCTAATTTACTCACTCTATAAAAATCTAACTTCACTTTTTTGGCAGTGGAAACACAACAAATTCAACCACAATAGATGAGATCTGGTATCAGAGAACATACATATGACTTCATTGATAGGAATTGTAGGAGATTTGATTTATATTAGCTTAAAATACCTTTCTAAAACAGTAAAAAAATGTTACAAAAGCTAATAATAAGGAATATATGGGTAGATATTGTGGGTGTAATTCAACGCAGGTTGGGGCTTTTGTCCACTGAGTAGTTAGTTTCACACAATATTATTAATACCTAAAAATATATAAAAACTTTTACATAAAAGGTGAACATTTTTCAAGTAGGTATTGTCTTATTTAATTCATTGACAGGATGTCACTTTTTTGTCATTGTCGATATTTAACTTCAAATAATTTTAATTTTTATAATAATTTTTATAGTCAGATATTTGATTCAACTTAAAGGAGACCACCTGAAGAAGCAATCCTAAAAATGCAGAAATAGGTCAGATCTCATCTATTGTGGTTGAATTTGTTGTGTTTCCACTGCCAAAAAAGTGAAGTTAGATTTTTATAGAGTGAGTAAATTAGATTATTTTTTTTAGATAATTATTAAATAGAGCTTTGTCTGTGGAATTGTTCATTAGCATACCTAGATGTTTGGTATCAGAGAACATACATATGACTTCATTGATAGGAATTGTAGGAGATTTGATTTATATTAGCTTAAAATACCTTTCTAAAACAGTAAAAAAATGTTACAAAAGCTAATAATAAGGAATATATGGGTAGATATTGTGGGTGTAATTCAACGCAGGTTGGGGCTTTTGTCCACTGAGTAGTTAGTTTCACACAATATTATTAATACCTAAAAATATATAAAAAATAACAATGTTGTCATAACATTAGCTGTCACAGCCTACCACACAACACTGTCCATGAGTGATAATACCTCACACGGTCTAATTAGTAAGATTTTGTCAAAATGCCTATACCTATCAAAATACATTACAACTAAATCTATGAATCCTTTCGTAATTGAAACTTTCCTCTTTTTAGATGGTGATGCAACCAATTATGCCGGAAAAATATTTATATTTATGGTTGTTAACGTTACGTTTTATTCATTCTCGTTTAAGGCATATTCAAGTTATTACTTTCATATTATTATGCACAAATGGGGGCCATAGCAGATTAAAATTTCTATTTTTTGGTAATGAAGAATGGAGCTTGTACCGATTTTAGGGTATTTTGTGATCATAAAGAGAATTCTCGTGATAAATAATTTGAAACAAAATTTGTGAAATGAAAAAGTGAAATATAAGTCGCTTCCCCTGTCATTTTGAAAGAGTATCTACGTAGCTATATGTGAAAAATGTTTTTTTTTTGATAGTATTATAATAGTATTACATTTAGTAACTAATTTAAGTTAGAAAAAGTTCGATTTTTCCTAATTAGTGATGGAAAAATTTTTCCGCATGTAAAAAATACATCATGTCTTGAACTAACTATTCATTTATTTGATACATATTGATTTTCTGGGTTGTTATGCCGTGACCTTGGTAAATGGTCGCTGCCAGAAATAGCCGGGATCCTTTACCTGCCCTGGTTGTTCTCGGGCTAGATTCTGTGGGACAGACTTGCTATCGGTGTCTCTGGGCTCGCCCATATATTGGTTCCTCAGTCGCGGCAAAGCTTTTGCGGAGTCGCCACTGAAGATGCCGTCAGTGAAGAGCGGCGAAACGTTTGGAAGCATGGGTTTCGACCAGTAACAACGGCGGTTACGGGAACCCTCGGAGGACCACCATTATCCGAGGAACGGTTCCCACTGTATCAGTCGTACTGCCAACAATAGGAGCCGAAAGCAATATATGGGCGGGCCCAGAGACACCGATAGCAGGTCTGTCCCCACAGAGCTTAGCCCGAGAACAACCAGATGAGGTAAAAGGCTGGAGATGTGCACTTCAATTCTGTATCTGGCAGTGACCAGTTACCGAGGTCACGGCATAACAACTCGGAAAATCACTATGTATCAAATGATAGCACCGGCCGTGAAAGTCTAAAAACCACTATATTCATTTATTGTCAACTTAAATCATTTCTTGTCATTATTATAAATTTTAACTATAATTTGATAATACTTGATCACATTTCAAAATTCACACTATTGTGTGCAACTCGTAACGGGTCTCTTTCACATATGGCGTATTTAAAAAAACTGCGCCTGATGAGGAAAAAGTCACTTTTCCTAACTTATTGCACAAATGAGGAGAATCTGATGTTACAACAACAAAACTTTGACCCGTTTTACCCAGTTTCTACAAACTAACACAAATGTTTCTGCTTCTTGTCCGTTTTGAACTGGCAAGTTATTGGCAGCAGCTATGATACGTTTGCGTAAATCATCAATAATGACCACTTCGGTTCGATACACTTCATTTTTAAATATCACCACAAAAATAATTCGAAAGGATTTAAAGTCAGGAGATCGTGAGGGTCAAGGTACCGTTCCTTCTCGTTCAATCAATTAATATTAATGTCTGAACCGTACCATGTACAACATGTACAATAGTTTGCAATAATAATGACACTCTTTAAAATTATTTTTTGCGATTTATTTTGAACTACTAAAATATTTATAGTGAAATCTACTTTCAGCTTTTGACATTAATTCTTAGTTGTTTCACTCACCAATAGAGATTTAATGAAATTTCTACTCAGAACTTCCAGAAAAACTGTTCAGAGGGAGCGTCATTATTATAGCAAACACATGTACATGGTACGGATATAATAATTGAGCCTCGTGTATGAAATGCCACACGGTTGCAATATGCCGTAGACGTCCTGGACCTTTATCTTTTACACGATTCGGTTGCAAATTTCTCATGTTACACACGTATTGCACTATACTTGCACTCACTGCACACCGCGGTAAAAGAAGGTGCATTTGGCAGATATTTACCGAGAAATCGTTTTGATAAAGCATTCCCAAGATCTATTCCCAAATTTTTTTAGATATGTTGTGATCACCCTGTATAAGCATTTTTGTATATATTCGTGTATATACTTTTTTTCTAAAAACATGTAATTAGGTTCTCTGTAACCTGTTTGTTTCTTATACAATAAATAAATAATTTATTTACTTCAACTACTAATTACTACTACAGTTTTTGTGCCGTTTGTAAATTTTTGCACTAACTAGATCTGGTTGACATTTCCTAGAAACCACTAACTGAAATATTTATCGATTTTTGCTTTTATATTGCAAAATGTTGTTAATCAAAACAAAATCACACGAGCTTACAATGTACAGAGAAAATATATTACTTTGATTAATCAACACCAGTCGGGAATACCATTTACCTACTAAGTTCATATTGTTCGAGTAAATTCGTAGCTGAATGAAAATCTTTCACATTGAACAATCGGAACCCTGCAGAATGTTTTCAATTATCAAAGCTGATGATTTTTTTTCTATTAAATGTTTGTTGTTGTTAGAAGAAACACCGTATTAAACAGGGTGTTCCAGAATGATGGTCAAATATTGTACTAGTGTATTCCACAAGCGATCTTAGGGGGGGGATCTTCATATGAAATTTTTCAAGTTGGGTCCTTTCTGTTGAGATATTGGAGTCTCAAAATGGCACAATATCAGCTAGTCAAAAGCTATTTTGTGGTGGTATCTACTCCTTGCCTCATGCTTCTGGAAGGCCGGAATAAACAACCCCTAGATTTGTTTCTTTCAGAACTTTTTCCTGCAATACCCGATTTCAACAAAACTACCTAATACCTAATACCCAATTTGCCTATTTTTTCCCTCTTGTAATTTTTTCATACAACCAACAGTTTGCATGGAAATAAATAAAAATGCTTTTCCTTACTCTAAACATCTTTTCGTCACCGGTTACTGATAGCCGCAGTAGGCGGTTGCTATGATGATGTTTCTCTGTTGTTTTGTCAAACAAATCGCTATTAGGTATATAATTGACAGTTTTTGCAAATATTTGTAAACAAAGGTATTGCTATAACTGTTGCCAATCCTGCCTTATGCATATTCCATCAATTTATTCGCTAATATTTGTACGGAAGAGTCAGTTGTTTACAAATATTTGCAAGAACTGTCAAGACTGATTTGTTTCATAAGACAACAGAGAAACATCATCATAGCAACCGCCTACTGCGGTTATCAGTAACCGGTGACGAAAAGATGTTTAGAGTAAGGAACATTATTTTTATTTGGTTCCGCGCAAACTGTTGGTTGTATGAAAAAATTACAAGAGCGAAAAAAGTAGTAAAATTAGGTGAAGTATTTAAAAAAAAGTTTTGTTGAAATCGGCCATTGAAGGAAAAAGTTCTGAAAGAAATAAATCTAGGGGTTGCTTATTTTCGCCCTCCAGAAACATAAGCTAAGGAATATACACCACCAAAAAATATAGCTTTTGACTAGCTGATAACACTGGTCTACAACATTTTTGCGCACGGGTTATACATACCTAATTTTTATTCCTTTTATACCTAGAAATAAGAAAAATAACAAAAAATAGTTCTAAATTTGTTTTTATGTGTGAAAAATGGAAAAGTGGCAGGGACCGTTCGACGACTGCGTTATTGGTGCACGAATGCTGTATTCTGTGGTTTGTTGATTTTCTTGTATTTTATACTGTTATGTTATTTTATTTTTAAACAATTTCAAGTAAAACAAATTTATATTTAGCATGACACTTTTTAAATTAAGACAACTATTTTTAATCCGGCTCTGACGTGTATCCCGCGCGAGAGAGAGACAACAAGCTTCAAGGACAAATTTTCAGGTTTTAATACTTCAAAGGTGCCGCCATAGAGTCTGTGAGCTGATTGTTATTTAAGCTGTGACGATAGCGCGCAAAGACCGACATTAATCAGGCGTGAAAATCAAAAATGCTATAACTTCTTAAAAAGCAAATATCTTCGTTCTGTAATCGCAATTTTTTATATAGATTTGCTTATATAATCAAAATATATTAGGTAAAACCCATGCGCAAAAAAAAAATTTTTTTTCTTGACCGGTGTAATGTGTACCAAAATTGAAATATCTAAGTGCAACAGTTTTTAAGGAAAAATAAAAAAACTATTTTTTTCCGCCATTTTAAGACTCGAATATCTCAACAGAAAGGACCCTAATTGAAAAATTTTATATGAAGATTCCCCCTGAAATGGCTTGTGGAACACACTGCTAAAATATTTGACCATCATTCTGGAACACCCTATGTACAGTTCTGACATTAAGTGTTTCTGTAGTTGTCTGTTGAATTTAGCGGGTCGAACATTATTGAATGGATCAATAAATATATATATATACAATATATATTATTAGCATTTATTTAACTTAATATATTTATGTGCTACTATATTTCTTGACCTTGACCCACTATAAATTTTTATAACTATCTCTCCACTTTCATAGTAGGTGAATAAAAGATGTCGTTAACAATAAATGAATAATACCAATTATTTTGATGCTTTATCATTGTTAAGTAGGAGATACGGTACAAGCAATTAAACATTGTATATTGCATACCCATTATTTGCATACCTGTACAAATTATATGTTATTTTAGAAAGATAAGAAAGCACCATTAAGAAATTAAGTACAGAAGAGTCTCTTGGCATACATTAATAAATTAAAATATATTACGAAATAATACTTTGCTTCTGTAAAAGGTAATTGGATATGATACATATCCTTCCGTTTATAAATTGCGATAATTGTAAAGAATACCGTCTTTTTTAAACAGCGATAACGGCAGGTTTTTAAATAGGCAAGATAATTAAACTCAAAACAACACAATACCATTCCTTGTCATATCCTACGATGCTTAACATACCGAAGTTGTTAGTACAACATTAAAGTTATTATCTACCTTTTCGGTATTCCTTGTTAAACAAGGCACAGCATAGTCTGGTAATTAAAAATTACATATGAGAAAGTCATATTTGATGTGGTAATGTGAGATTTTGATGAATAAAATTAACAACAAATTGTAAGATCTACATGATAATCATTTATTTATTTATTTATTTATTTACTCTTAAAATATCCAACGGGTATAACCCACTTAAAGGATAAGTAGTTAAACTGGAAAAATTGCAATAACAGAGAAAAAAATACCTACATATTAAAAATCGATTGTATAAAATAAAATATAAGTAGTATAAAAGTCTAAACATATAAAAAAAGTTTAAAATCTAGCAAAAATTAAAAATAATAAACCTAAAAGTTAAATTGTCAGATAATATAAAAATAACAAAATAATTAAAAAACAAATAAAAGTTACTAACCAAAATAAAAATAAATAAAAAGAAACAAGAATATGCACATGCACCAATTGAAAATATTTTTGAATATCACGTACACCACAAAAGTTAATATCGAAACCCTCCATATTGTTGCTATTGCTCAGCATTTGATACAAGGGCGACTTTAACAACATATTTGTACGGGCAAAGGGTAACATAAAAAAATCGCAATTCCTAGAGTTCAATCTGGGAACTCTAAATAATAAATCTTTGGTAATAGAATCACATCTAATTTTAAAATGGATAATTTTATATAATAAAATAATACCATGCATTGTACGTCTACTGGCAAGACTTTGTAGATTAAAACGGGCACAAAACAATTCTTGTGGAGTACCTTGAACAGGATAAACTCTATCTAACAGATATGCGGCAGACTTAAAAAATCTTCGTTAGACTCTTTCCAGTAATAACGTATATGTAATATAAATTGAATTCCATATAACTGAACCATATTCAAGTTTGGATCTCACAAAAGTTGTATACAATAATCGCAAAGTAGACTGATTCCTGAAATCTTTAGAGTTTCGTAAAATAAATCCCAAACTCCTATATGCATTGGATAAGGAACTGTGAATGTGCTGTAAGAAACTCAACTGAGAATTTAAAATAACACCTAAGTCTTTAATGCTATCAGGCCTCTTGAGAATGTTGTCTTGCAATATATAATCAAACATGATAGGTACTTTGTTTCGATGAAACGACATAACATTATACTTGCTGATATTAAGAGGCAACACATTTCTGTTACACCAGTCGTTAAGTGAAACAAGGTTATTCTGAAGATTCTCACAGTCCAAAACAGAGTTAATTTGACAAAATAATTTACGTCATCAGCGTATAGTAGGTATTGTATATTAAGATCCTCCGCAATATCGTTAATAAATATATCAAATAAAAGAGGTCCAAGTATAGACCCCTGAGGAACACCTGATGTTTGGAGAAACATGTCAGATTTGAATCTATGATATTGCACATATTGGGATCGATTACAGAGGTATGAGAAATAATTTTACTAAACCACTGCAGAGGCCTACGTTGTTAAGTATATTTAACAACTTAGAGTGGTCGAGCCTGTCAAACGCTTTAGAGAAATCTGTGTATATAACATCGACTTGACTTCCAACATCAAGAACTGCAGAAATGTATTGAGTTTTACATAATAAATTAGTAATTGTAGAACGACCTTGAATAAACCCGTGCTGTTCGGGAATAATAATATTTGAGGTATGAGATGACATAAAGCTGTGCAAAACAAATTCGAACACTTTACAAAAATTATTTAAAATAGCAATGGGCCTATAATTTGTAAATTCATTTTTTGCTCCTTTCTTATGGACAGGCATTATACGTGATAATCATCTTTAAATATTATTTTAATAAACTGAAAAAGATGTCTGCTATTAGGTATACAGAGTGATTCACATAAAACTCTCCAGTTTAAGTAATTTTCTTTTTTTTGGCAATACTTCATTAAATTTCGAAAATTCAAGTATTAGAAATATCGGACCATTAAGATAAACGTATTTTAAAAACTTAAAAATCAATTGTTTGGAGACGTATTGTAGCAGTTACTAACTCATATTAGATTTGATAGTTGCCGCGACGTTCAGGGAACCTACATTGTTAGTTTAAAATAGTAGAACTTGTAAGTAAGATGTATTAGTTCAAACAACGTTATCGCTACTTAAAACATAAAATTATTTAGAATCATCATATTCAACTAAAAAGTGCGTATCGCCTCTTAAATTCAGCATGTAGTAAATTTTACCATGCTTTGTCATCGTGTAATGTCTGTACCCATTCGATCATGTCACGTGTGGAGTGTACTTTTGTCTTTGTAATGCTAAGTATGATGTACAAACGTCTTTGTCAGTTACCTGCAGTTACTCGTTCCAAGGAATTTACTATCAAAATTTTCACGTCACTTAATTTAAACGTCGTATTATTTCGCGCTACATCTCCTTTTACCTACGCTACTAATTCGATTGGGTTAAGTTCACAGTAATAAGGTGGTAACCGTAGTACCGTTATTTAGCGATTTGTTGCCATTTCATCGATAACATATTTTTTCTGATCTTTATTAAGATTGACAAGTGTCAAAAGTTCCTTTTTCACCATATTTTTTGTTTCGAAAGAAATGTTGTTTCCAGATAACCATTGAATTATATCGGCTTTCCCTCAAGTAGTCGTAGGCGTCCGCTCGGTCTGCCGTGAATGGTAACTGGCATTATCCATGACAATTACAGGCCCTGGAGGAATAAGATCCAACATCTGTGTAAAATACTCTTCGAAAACATCTGCGTTCATGTCTTCGTGATAGTCACCTGTATTTTTAGATTCAAATAAAAGTAAACCGCCATCTACAAAACCACTGGCACTAGCTATATGTGTAACTATTCATCTTCGCCCTTTACCTGAAGGTGCCTTGAACCCTGTTGAAAGTTCATCCAAAAATGCTTGTCGAAAACTTTTTACATTTTTATCTTGCCATACTTTTGTTACAGTATATCCCTCGTTGACCCAAGTTTCGTCTAAATAAATATTTCTCCCTTCGTCACTGAATTTTCTAATTGATTTTAAGTAGGATCTTCGCCAACAAATAATTTCATCTTTATCGATAAGAACTGCCTTCCTGTTCTGATTTTCCCAGCAAAAATTCAACTTTCGTAAGACGGCCCATAATTTGCTTCTACTGATTTTTGGCAAATCGTTGTCCTTTGAAAGAGCACTTAAAATTTAGTGTAGCGTTGGTATTTCTTATTTAAAATAAAATGAGTGTACTTTTCTGCGAATGACATTTTAAAGAAATAATCTATAACGACTTTTGATTTTGGGGGATTTACAGTATCTTGTTCATTTTTTGTTTCCTTTAAAATTCTGTAGATAGTCGATTTTCCAATCCCTGTCATTTTGGAACACGTTTCCATGATCTCGTCAACACTGTTGGTAGGATTTTGGTGCTTCAATGCATTAAATACATTTAATATAATAATCTTCTCATTCTGAGACAGCGCACATCTTTTCACGCGTTTAGCAGGTACATAATCTGATAAGCTCGACATTTTACCCAAACAATATTATATCCACTGGCACAATAGTCACTAAACACAAGTCGAATTTTACTCTACTGCACTAGCACGTCTTCGTATATTCAGCTCTGAGACTGGATTGATCTGTCACAATACATTGGCTCCTGCCCTATGATATATCCTATAAAATATACTAACACCCATTACCTGTTAGCATTAGTGTTACCCGATAATTACCTGAAACGAAATATTACCACGCCCATGGCTGGTTCTTATCTCGGGATTTTATTACTCTCTTTCATTTCCAAACAGGCTATAAATTATATTTCAATGTTTTTAAAAAATTCTTATTTATGACTATTGTTTATTAGGTTTTCAGAATGAAGCAGGTAATTTAATATAGTGAAGCCAAGTAGCAAAATTTTATAAATGCATCAAATAACATTCTATATCTCGTAAAAGGTAGGAGCAAATACCTACAGAATATGTTATTTGGAATCGGAATGAAGCAGTGAATATAACAAATGAAAAAAAATGTAAGTTTACGTTACCATTGCGTTTCTAAACGCCCTGAATAAAAAAGTTTAATTGATTCTTTGCAACTTTACATTTATTCGATGAATTTAAATCTATCTACTTATGTATTTACAATTAAACTTACTTAAAATAGTCTTCACAATCAAACAATGTTGCCATGTTGGAAAACTTAATGTTTTTCTTTCATCGCGCTTAATCGTTCTACATCACATTTTTCTTTTCAGTTTTTGGCACGGTGAAATATTTTTTATTATGCACTGTAATATTCTCACATAATACAATAATTCTTCCATTTGCTCGTTGAGATAAAAATTTCTGTATTCTCCTTATGAGCCTATTTTGCAACTTTATTCAATACCAATGTGTACTTAATCAATAACACTTAATAATATCCCAAATGACAAATTAACTCGTTGAAACGTATGTACTGAAATTGACATCGTATACAGATATAAAGCACAATGTTATATTAGGTATACTCGTACACGTGCGAACATCTTCTGATGTGTAATGGATTGGCCGAATTAAAATAAATATCTCAGCAGAATAGTTTATTCGGATATCAAGAATGACAGTAGTACATATTGCCAACTTATAAAAGTTAACAAATATTCTACATGAATTTAAACCTACCTACTTATGTATTTCCAATTAAACTTACTTAAAATGGTAATGGCCTGTTTCGTTGGTTTTGTGAAACAAATGTTTATTGTAAAGACATTTTTGTCTATTGTTATTTTATTTTATTTTTGTATATTTGTTTAATTTGCTGTCTACTATGTTTTTTTCATGTATTTTTAAATGTATGCTATGATTGTTACCTTCTGGACATTATAGGTATTGTGCCTCTGTCCTTCCGCCCGACCGGCATTGAAATACTCCTGCAGTATCTATGTGAACAGCCAAGAACCCTTGTCGGACACACCACCAGACATAGACCAGTTTCGGGTTTGTTAGCTCTCATCAGTATGCCATAGGTGAGATGACCGACAATTGAACTGGCTGTTCCTTCATAGGTATGTTCACATAAAAACTGAGTGCAGGTGAGATATAAGTGGTCTGCTTACTTCTTGCTCGGCCTAAACGGGTCGACTTACAGGAAGCGACCTACATTGCAGCAGGTACTTAACGCAGACCTCTCGCCCTGGGCGACGAGCCATTTAATCTGTAAATGATACTGCAGAAAATAACTACTCCGCGGACTAATGCCCCGACCGGCATTGAATTACTCCTGCAGTATCTGTTGAAGCATCTATTTATAGCAGTCATTACATATTTTAACACTACCATATGTACTAGGAAAATATTTAAATTTGGCAACGTCGCGTCAGGCCGACACCGAGTTAAACTGTCGCCAGTGGTCTGTGGTCTCTTAAAATTAATGACACTGTAACTGACTCTATATAATGCTCGAAACATAAGCTTATTTAAAGAAATCTCCAACTCTCTCCGATATAATAGACATTCTTGTTCAAAAATGGCTACTGAATTGATGATTTTTTATCAAAATGTCCAAGAACTAAAAAGTCCGAATTTAAGCTGAGTGTTATAACAGAAACTTGGTTGAATCAAAGTGTATTTAATAATGAACTTTTTAACTATACTAAATAGATGGTGGTGGAGTATTACTTGCGATTCGGTCTACATTCCCTGCTAGGCATCGTTCTCAGCTGTGGTCCTCAGTGGCAAAGTAATACGGAGGATGCATGGGTAACTGTTCCTGCAGAACGAAATAAATTAGTACACCTCTGCTTTGTTTATCTTCCTTCAGATGACGAATATGCTAAGGTTGCATTTACTAACAATTTGCAAGTTATCTTATATAGAGCTGGTAACGATATAATTTTAATTTGTGGCGATTTTCACTTATCAAATATTGTTTGGACAAAAAAAAAGTGAAAATGATCTCTATTTTGTATCTATTTAAGTTGATGCACAATCGATGCGATAGATATGTTTTCTTATTGGGAACTTCTGCAGTTTAATTCAGCCGATAATATTAATAATAACAATTAGGAGTTTATTTTGTGTAACAATTTTTATGTAAATTCTCTTACTAAGACCTGCGGGGCCTTATAATATACTCCATTTTTCGAAAAGAAGTGCTCGTATTGCCTGTAAATTCCTCTCACCATATTATTTAACAAGAGTTATGAATCTGGCATGATTCCGGCTATCTGTAAAACTGTTTTTGTTGTTCATATTTATAAGAATACAGGAGATAAAACACATTTTTCAAATTATCGTGCTATTAGTAAATGATGTATTTTTAATGCAGTTTTAGAATTACTTATATATGATGTACTTCTCGGAAGCGTTAAGACATCTGTGATAACTGAATAACATGATTGTTTTAAAATAGATCGATTGATACCAATTTATTAACTTATAGCAATTATATAACTGCTATTGATAGTCAGATTCAAGTAGACTCTGTTTATGTTGACTTTAATAAGGTTTTCGATAAAGTGAATAATAACACATTAATGACTAAATTACTAAAAATTGGTGTTGTTGGTAATATTTTTACGTTGGATATCGTCATATTTAGTTAATAGATCCCAAACTGTCACCGTTAATGGTTATTGTTCTAAAGCATTTTGTATCGCTTCAGAAATTCCTCAGGGATCTCATCTTGGCTCACTGTTTTTCTTGGTCTACATTAACGGCATTGGAAGCTCGTTACAAATTTGAAAATATCTTTTATATGCGGATGACATTAAAATTTTCACCAAGGTTAATTCGTGACGAGATTGTTTATTGTTACAGAACGATTTATACAACTTTTCAAAATACTGTGTTAGTAATAAATTACATCTTAATTTTAATAAATATCACTACATTTCTTTCACTAAAAATGTTACTCCAATTAAATTTGATTATAGGAAAAATAATGTAAGTCTTGAACGAATAACTGAGATTAAAGACTTAATTATTTGTCCCGTAACTGTAATAAAAGGCTTGATTTTATTATAAGAATATGCAAAGAATTTAGGTCCGCTAAATTAATTTATTTTGCATACAGGGTTAACTATGACTTAGTATAAATATTTTAAAAAAGGAAAAATTTAGAATTAACGGTATCACCCTTCAAAAAAATTCCAAACTTATTTATAAAGCCAAAAAAAATTATTTTCAAAACCTTATTAACCCCTAATTTATCGGCGATTATGCTGCCTGTCAGCTGCGAGGTTAGGTATATTCTGCCAAAGTCAAAGTTGTCAAAGGTAGTGACAGAGCACCGCGTTGCCACGTGTAATGATTTACGGCGCTTTTAAAGAAAGTTTTATTTACAAAATACTAGATTATTTAATGAGAAACACGATGTGGTAGCACTGAGAGTAAAACCTACCTTACTGATACTTCCAGGACTGATATTTGGAAATTTCAAGAAAGTTGAATTATTTTCTGTTTTATAACTTGTTTACATTATAACTTGTCGTTGTAAAAATTGTTTTACTTGTTGGGGACCTCTTGACTTCTCTCGACCATTTCACAAATAAAAAAATACTTTTTTTCTGTTGGTATATCTATTATTGTAGTTTACAAATGCTTTATTTTTATGTCACTAAGTAAAAACAGAAGTTACAAGGAATTTAAAAAAGTATGAAATTGGTTCTTTTTTATTTTCAAGTTAGGTACATACGTATTTAAAACTACAGCACGTGTAAAACAACATTCGTGGACGTTGTACAATTCGTACAAATGTACGAGGAATTGGCATATTCTGTCTACATATTTGGAAAACGTCTTTGATATTCTGCTGCTGCACGATATGCACTTTCGTCGCACTTCCCATAAATTAGTACCATATCCGTAATTTCCGCGATTACACGAATTTAAATGTGCGAAAAGCAAATACTGAAAACTAATATCAAAATACTTGAGATATTTGACGGATCTTCCGATGCTGGCACCATCTGTAGGTCATTAGCGCAAAGTGCACTAAAGCTCATTCCATTTTTTAACTTATTATAGAATTAAATAATAATAATACTAATAATAGTAACGATATTAACAATAACCATGTTTGCATATAATAAGATTGTAGTATTATTATTTTAAATTTCCCGAGGCGTTTACAGTGCTCTGTAATATTACTTTTCTAACCACTACTGCTGTTTGACATTTGGAGAATATTAGAAACAATGCAACCAACAACACAGCATAGGTTTATATCGACTGACAAGTGCTATGTGCGTCTAACCCACTGAAATGTACGATATGGAATGCGTTTAGTCCATTTGCGCATCCAAATAAAGGTACAAACCATAGAAGCAGACAAAAGGAGGCACATGAAACTCATCAAAGACATACTTCATTGGTTATGTATGTGGGTGCGAGAGAGACAATCATCTGAAACGTACGATATGAATTGTGTTCTTAATTATTTTGTTTGTAAACACGTCATTGGCGTACAGTGTGGTTTCTTCTTTTATCTTGTATCTCGTTAGTGTTATTATTTGTGTATTTTTATGGGTGTTCTTGTTGGAACATGTCATGTTTTATAAGGGACTGTAAAATTAATCAGCATATAGCACGAAATAATTCTCTATATCCAGAATTCAATTTCATTTCAATTCACAATCAGCTAAGCCCCTACTGCTCCGCCATTGCTAGAGGCACAAAACAAAATATGGCGCTGATCATGAATAATCCATTCGCGCAGCTTTTAGCGCATTCCAGTCATCATAATATAAAATTACATTTCAGTGGTCTAACCCCGTGTCACGGAGGAAGTGTCAAAACAATTTTAGGATGAAGATCACCCACGATTGTACACAAAAGAATATAATATTGATTATATTGATTGCCATAAGAATATTTATCTGAAGAATATTAGGTTCTCGGTGGTGGCGGACCGAAGACTGAACGGTTGTATTGACATTGTAATTTTAGTTTTCCGTTTTTAGTGACAGTTTCAGTTTTAAATGTTTTATTTATTAAATAATGGATAGTTGCGGTATATTGGGACATGTGTAATTTTTCACAATTTTCTTTAAATGTACGTGGACATATTTTCTAGAGTTGAGAGCAATGCAGTGGACAGTTATTGGACAAAATTTTCTAAATGAAAAACTGCCACGGGTGTATTCGAAGTTTTCTGTTAGTATTTCTTTCAATCAATGTTCTTAAAATAAATGGGCAATTTATTAACTCTACGCGAAGTGTGTATTTTGTGGCGAGTAACTCTGACACAGGTCCTGTAATGAGTAAAATGAAGTTTTGGCAGTTTGGAACGAAGGAACGAAAAACAAATGCAAAATACTGTAGCTAAACGGATTAACTGTTATCTATCAGGTACTTAGGTATTATTATCAATAAAAATGTTTACTTTCGTTGTTTCTACATTCGGCAACGTTGTGAGAAACGACCGCATGGTAGTTGACATATGTAGCCATCTTGGACGATGACTTTCCGTAGGAAAAAAGGGTTTTGCCTCATTTTTAAAACATCGAGTTAGAATTCCGAAATAAATTTTTTATTGTCTTTTAGGTCTCCCTGACCAAGTGGTTAAAATTTTTGTACTTAGTCATAGTTAACCCTATATATTTACAGTAGATTGAATTTTGCCTGCGTCATATGGTGTCCTTATTACGATGTACATATATTTTGAAAGAATTCAAAATAAGTTAAATTTCTCAATTACAAGATTCGTAGACTGTATAACGTTCAGGATATCTCGTCTACTAGTTTATTATTTGGCTTAATACCATTATAATTTCGTAGGTTTCAGGTGGACCTAATATTTTTTTATATAAGTTACTAAATAATTTTATAGATTCTCTTGAGTTGTTGTCCATCTTACCTTTTCATGTACCAGTTAGGGAAACACGCGTTTTGTCTCTTGTTTATATTGACCATAGTAGAACCAACTTAGGACTAAATTCGCCATTACATCGAATATGCAGGAATTACAACAGATACTGTTCAAATATTGATATTTATTATAGCTCCATAAGTCGTTTTAAACGTAATATTAAACGTATTAATTATTAAAGTACTGTTAATCTATAGTTATAGTAGAGTAACGTATTTATATTATGTCACTTGCAAGCACACTATGTACTATGTACTTCTTATTGCAGTTGTAGTTACTGCTTTAGGCTTTTAGCCTGTCGGTATCCCAAACTTTGTAAAATAAAATAAAATAAATAATGTAACGCATTTATAATGATATTTTTACAAAGCTGCTAGCCACTTCCTTTTTCATTTATTTAATGTATCAATATCTAATTTTGATGTATCTATCTATTTTTACCTATTTTATTTCTTCCAGAATGACCCCTTCAAACGAGCAATAACAATTAAAATCTGACTAAACATCGTGCGGGCGAAATCTAGTAGGTAACAGTGACAGTCGGATGCACCCCATAAGCGATATCCGGACCGAGAAAGGGCGGCTGTGGCAAACCACCCGCGACGACCCTCAGCTATTATACTCACAGATAAAGTTGATTCAATTATAGGCAACCGCATCTGCCATCTGTTGGCCATTATGAGTGCGCATTGGCCGTACTAACGTGATTAACTCATTGCTAATCTCTCTGCAGCAGCTTGACTCGTCCACTACCGATCGGACCGATTACTGGGTGATAAGATGTGTGATAATGCATGGAACGTATCAAGTCAGATGTGTTCATTTCCTGGGAAACACTTTTAAGTGACACTTGGACCTTTTAAACCTTTAAATTGAATTCTCCCAACAGCGTGCTATCTTTTTTCTTTAACGTTATTTTAAGCGGAAGATCGTTCTAACTGTTCCTAGGAGAATGCATTTTTCATGTATTGGTAGGCGGAACTCAATTTTGTGCGTTCTACAGTAAATGAACCAAAACTGAAAGCACATGAGTTTTTACGAAGAGAGTTAATCAAAAGAAACTCCGACCTTAAATTTTCTGGTGATTCATTGTACTATACTTGGAGGTTTCTTAGTTTATGTCATATTTTTGAGTTTACTATAGTAAAAATTTAATTATTAAATTTTGATTCAACATTGCGTTAAACATAAACACATGTTTATTTCGGAATAGAAGCATTAATGTAGTTAAGATTTAGCTGTAAAAAGTGAATCATTATTACATGACATAAAAAATTGAGTTAACTGAATGTTTTTAAAAGCTGCATGAGTACAATTAAGAGATGGTTTGCACTGTTTTATCTTCAATCGTGCAAACTTTCATAAGAAATGGCATATTTTTTATGAATATTTGTAGATATATACATCGATTTTTTTGTAAATGTCACGAGAAAAACTACATTGATAAAAATGAGTGGAAATTTCCATGTTTTGTTATGCTCTCTTTCATGTAATATTTACTGGTAATTTTTAATACACGTATTTGAGGGGATAGAGAAAACTAGGAATTAACGGAATCGTCCATAAAAAAATTTCCAAACTTATTTATAAAGCGAAAATTTTTTTTTTAATTATATTAAACCCTTATGTATTGCCGACTCTGATGTCTTGAGGTTAGATATATGCCACAAGTGAAAAGTGTCAAAAGTTGTTTATAAAAATTAACGTAATTACCTATTTAATGATTTAATGAGAAACACAATATGGTAGTACAGGGAGGTAGCACCTACCTTACTGATATGTATTTCCAGGATTGATATTTGGAGAGATTTCAAGAATATTGAATCATTTTGCAAAGATTTTTTTACTTGCTACCTCTCGATTCTTGGGGACCTCTTCCTCCCTCGACCGTATCTACACAAATACATAAAAGCAATGTCACACGTTTACCGCCAAAGCATTACAGCAACAGCAGTTTTTCATTGTCACACTTCCCATAAATTACACAAAAAATAGGCAACTACTGAAAAATTATTTCAAACTAATTACCGCATACGGTATCTTATTTTTGACAAAATCTGATGCAGTCTGCAGTCGTCATCTGTAGGCTACTAGTACAAAATGTACTTTATGCCGGTGAATTTTTAATCTTTTTGTGTTAGTGAGAAATTCAATTCTGTTAATGCTAATAATAGCAACAATATTAACAATAATCGACAATCTTTGCATAAAATAATTAGTAGGTACTATTTTAAACTAAAACATGAGATGTTTACAGTGTTCTGTAAAACTCCCTTAGAATACTCCTTCTAAGCTTTGATCACTTGATCAGTGTCTTTTGATGTTTGGAGAAATACAAAATGTCAAGTTAACATAATCGAAATCTGGTTCAGTATTGGTGGTAATATTTTGTGTTAAACGTTTTATAGTAATAAAATAAAGAAATTTATGTCGAGTACAGATATTTCCCTATAACGTCAATTCAGGTTAAAGGAAATGGCAATATTGGATGATGAACTCTTTGGATATATTTTTTTAACACGTACATATTGTATTATTAATTTTTTTTACACTGTTCAGACCTATACGTGAAATAATGTTAGTTATTGAAAGAATTTTCTCTATGCATATTTTTGTATAATTGTAGTTATAAAGGTGTGTACACACTTAAAAATATACATACATATAAAATATAAGAGGTACTATTTATATAAATTATATAGTACCGGAAATTTAGGATGGACTTGTATTATAATAGTTGTAAATTTATCTCATAATATGATATGGAATTTCATCCATCTTTATTTCTGTAATATTACAGTTCACTTTTATTTGCAAAATTATATTATTTTATACAGGGTGTTAAAAAAAGAGTGTAAAATATTGAAGGAGGTAATAGTATGAACCAAAATAAGTAGAAAAGTCTCAATAAACCTGGGTCTGCAAAGTAACGGTTGCGGAGATATGGAATGTTTTATGTTTTTAGCCCCTTTTTTATTTTGCAAGAACGTTGTGTATTTTCTTACAATAATTGGTGAAATAAACAGTACGTATTTGACAGTTGTTCTCAGTGCACAAGTTTTCTTTCGCTATGGCTGGTTAATCCAACGCAGAATTAACAGACATGCATTTCATGTATGGTCGTGCTAATGGGAACGCCACCGAAGTGCGACGTCTTAATGTTGACGCTTATCCAAATCGCCAGATTACTTCACAACGCATGTTTGGAAGAATTCACCAAAGATTGCGTGATACCGGTTCCTTGAGCAAACAGTGTCATTTTTCCGGAAGACCAAGGTCGGTATACACTCCTAGAGCAGAAGAAGAAATTCTAGCACTGGTAGAGCGGAATCCAAGTACGAGTGTGCGGAGAATATCAGCCGAGGTAGGAATTAGTGGTCCTCTTGTTTGAAGAATCCTTCACGAGCAACTGCTTTATCCATACCATGTGCAACGAGTACAGGCCTTAAATCCAATAAATGATCATCAAACACGTGTGGTTTTTTGCCGCTGGTTTCTACGTCATGATGCTAAAGACCCTCGTTTTCTTGCAAACATTCTTTTTACTGATGAGGTCGAGTGTTTAATTTTCACAATAGGCTGACGAAAATCCTCATGCTCTAATAGAATCTGGACATCAGGCACGTTTTTCATTAAACATTTGGATGGGTATTGTAGGTGACAGGTTTCTAGATCCTGTTGTTTTACCAAACCGATTAACAGGCGCTGCTTACCTCAACTTTCTGCAGAACACACTGTATGAGTTTTTGGAAGACATTGCTTTGAATCAGAGGCAACAAATGTGGCTCCAGCATGATGGTGCTCTAGCTCATTTTTCCATGGCCGTTAGAGAGCATTTACACCAAACTTTTCCACATAGATGGGTAGGAAGGGCCGCACCTGTTTCATGGCCTCCAAGATCGCCTGATCTGAACCCTTTAGATTTCTTTGTTTGAAGACATTAGTGTATGGTACTCCTGATGAAAACCCTCACGCTATTGTCGAAACTAACCATCAAGAACAGTTTTCTTTTAACGCGTGGGTCAGAGTTATTGGGGATTATTTAATTGGGCCTCATTTTCTACCTCCTCGATTAAATGGTGAGGCATACGTTCAATTTTTAAGAGAAGTGCATCTCGTACTGCTGGAAGAAGTTCCTTTGGGCGTCAGAAGGGATATGGTTTTTATGCATGATGGGGCTCCCGCCTATTTTAGTCAAGTAGCACGTCAGCATTTAATTGAAACATATGCAAATCAGTGGATAGGTCGAGGAAGACCACAGAATTGGCCCGCTCGATCCCCGGATCTCAGTCCTCTCGATTTCTCTACTTGAGGCCATTTGCAGCATTTGGTTTATCGTACTCCTGTTCGCGATGTAGAGGACTTAAGAAACCGTATCATCGATGCGTGCAGGGTAATTAGAGAGACTCCAGGAATATTTGAGCGAATACGTGGCTCAATGTGCCGACGTCTAGACACATGCGTAATGTCTGAAGGTAAACATATTGAACATTTACTATGATTTCTACATGTTGTATGTTTTGTTATTAATAAATTAGTTTTGATTATTCCCCTTTAATCATTTAATGCAGGTAGTAACTTCAAAATAACAGTAAATCCAGTTGGTATTTATGACGATGTATCTCTGTAGTTGTTCGTAAAATAATTTTTGCTGCGAACTAGTTTATTTTGGGCAAAAAATTCAAGAGACATTTTTTTTAGAATGAGACAGGCTATCGGAAATAAATTTTTAAATGGTAAACAAATAATAAGACAAAAAGTTACGTTGGAAATAAATTTTAGGGGTTGCGTTTTCCACCCCTTACAACCATGGGGGGTAAACCAAACAAATTACTGGCTAAGTGTCTTTTTGGTAGTAGAAAATGTCAGGTTAATTTCAATATTGTAACTTGTTTAGTGCTTGTGAAAAAAATTGTTAAACAAATTTTATGTACCCCCTTTAAGGGGCTCTATCTTAACAAGGGATGCTCCAATGAAGTTTCTTTATATGAAAGATCCTATCTTTTTTCGATGAGGAATCACCCCCTTAAATGATTTACACTTATTTAGTTACACCCTGTATAGTAACTTCTGTCTGTAATGTAAACAGTCACTAGCGATATATATCTGATGCTTGACACATATATCGGGACAGAAGTGTCAGATGTAAGCGTACCCTAGTACATACTTTTTATATATGTTTATGTATTAATAATATTGTGTGAAACTAACTACTCAGTGGACAAAAGCCCCAACCTGCGTTGAATTACACCCACAATATCTACCCATATATTCCTTATTATTAGCTTTTGTAACATTTTTTTTTATACTTTCCAAAACAGTAAAAAAAAAATAGTACATACTTCTGAACAAGTTTTCAAGTTTTTACTGAAAACGTGAAATCTAGTATCTATTTTTTTTTACTTTTACTTCATTGTAACATCCTGGTTTTTATGTATGCGGCTCAGTGTCTTTGCTAGAATATCGATCAACAAATGGCATAGTTTTACAAATCGTGTGTATGGAATTACCTGCAACATGAAACTCTTTAATAGCAGCTTATATATCAAGAGATGCATAAACATAAGTTTATCATAGTTTTACTAGAATTGCGTGATGTCAGCGTCTAGAATGAGGTAGCGACTTGAAATGCAAATCACCAGCTAATCTGATGCTATAACTTACTAAACAACAAAATTTCAAGCCACACTTTATCTTGATCGACTGGCATGCAATATAATTATAACTAATAGCTTGTTTTACTTTTATAAATAACATCATTTTACTCAGAAAAAAGGCAACTGCACTGTTATGAGAAATTTATGCTAAAATGATACGTGATAATAATAAATTATAATGCAGTGAAATGTTGTTAGAACTTTATAAAGCGCTAACATCTGGAACGCGACTATCGTATTTCTCAAAGTTGTAATTTCTTAGCAGAAAAACAATTCCATGTTTTATACATGGCGGCAATAAATCACAGCTAGGTGTTGGATGTCTTCTCAGTTAGTGAAAATAATTATTTATTTGCATTATTTACAATAAAATGACATATCGCTCACTGAGTGCAATAGTAGTACATCAACAAAGTATTAGTTTTGAGAAAATCACCGATTTGTAAAATTAAATTGAAAGATTTAAATATTCCATATCAACTGTATTACTTAACTAGAAGTTTTATATTGATATGTATTTAAAATTAGGTATCCAATTGAATCGCTCGTTTCAAAAACGACATAAGTCACTTCTTTACGAAATTCACTTTTTACCACAAAACGAATCTTCATTAGAAGTCACACGTTCCGAATAAAAATGACAGAAGTCCCATTTACCCTTACATAAATAATGCAAGGTCACATCCTATGTCCGTGGCAAAAACAACATTAGTCGTTGACTTATGTTGTTCTTGCTCCGAACGTTTTTATATACGAGTAGGTATGGTATGGATAGTCGGTCGATCGTACTCCGTTTTTGCGATTTGCTAAATTATTCAAAACTCTTATTTATGTTCCACTTAGTAACTAAGTAATTTTTTAGTTGCAAAAACCAATGCTTTCGAGCATTTTCGGTAGACGACTTTAACTTCTGCATAAAGAAAATAAACGGCTTTAGTACCAAAGACGAGCAGGAACGACCAGGACTTTGGTATCACTAAAAGTAAAATAAACATGATCGCGTCTTTATTCCAGATCAGTACTATACCATTATAACTAATACTGGTCCAAATTTTAAAGTATTTGTCATTAAGACATATCAGATTTATAACTTCAGTAAATGGTGGCCTCTTCATTATAAAAGAAACTGCTTATCCGATGAATCGTTTGGGAAGATAGTATCCAAAGAACAAAAACAGTAATTTACACCGTCCTCATTCATGTCCTTTGAATACAATCACAATAAAAAAAAAAAGTTGTTGTAGCACATGACTTTATTGATGGTTTAAACTATCACACGTTTAGTTTACTAAGAAATACATCAAATCATGTCATTGCATTTCCACCGACACAACAGGCGTATCCAAATAATTGTGTTCCAATAAACCCCAAAAAAAATAGAAAATATTCAACAAGTTCAGCCCCACATTCTTGATGAGTATAAGCCATTTTATCAAGAAATCTTGCGATGGCCAACAACATATACTGTAGAAGGAGATACAGAAGATGATAATAATATGATTACGTTCCATAGTGTAAAAACACTTGTAATAACGTTAATAAAAGTTGTTTAACTGTCCATTGAGTGTGTTTAATTTGTAGTACTTGATATGTAAGAAAATATTACAGACTACTTTTATTCTTTGCATAAACTGCGTAAGTCAAGATATCAAAAATATTTTTTTCTCAAGAACACTGTTTGGTAAAAACTATTGTGTGTATTTTTTATGTTATAAGCATATTCTCACATCAATTAAAAATTGTTTGGTTACTTAATTTATTAAATTTATGTAATTATCCAGTTTTTTGCTTCTCCTGTAAAATTGCATTTTAGTGACTTATGTTGTTTTTGAAACGAGTGATTCAATTGTACTATAGCTATTATTTCAAGAAAACCTCTTTTTTAATATTTTATTTTGAAAAAACAATTAGTTGTGCCGTTATTGACTTTTGTTACACGTTTAGTTTTTAATGAATAAAGTGAAATATCTTGAAAGAAAATTCTTAATGAAACTGCAGTTCTAAGTTTTAACAACATTATATTGCAAAAAAATGAGTGTGAAAATATAGTTTGGTAGCTGTAAAAGTTTATTTAATAACTTACCAGGTAGGAATTAAAAATTACCAAAGTCAAAAAATAACAAAGAATGACAACCCCAATCAGCAAATGAACAAAATGTACTATTTCTGCGGATAAATCTAGACCAATTTCTTTAAACTCCTCTTTTTCGATGTTTGTTTCCACATTACTTATAATAATTTCTATAACATCGCGAATCACAAATGAATCAGATGCGATCTTCCAGCTTGCAGTGTCAAGCTTAGAAGGGTCTTTTATTAAATTGATGCCTAACAGTCGTAGCATTTTATTGCCTCTTGAATTGGAATTTTCATGTTCCATAATCTAATAAACCTAACTATTTCTTCTAACAATTTGGTAGACTAGAACAAAAAAGGTATTTCAATAATCACTTCAATAAAAAATTGGTTTATTTAATTTATATTATATTTTTATAATTTTGACATATAAAGTGACACTTTTTAAAACTGGTTGATCTTATGAAACGTCTTACTTTTTGTAACTAGTTGCATAAAGTAAAATTTTATGCAATTGGTGACGAAAAATGTATTTCAAAATTAGTGACAAAAAGAATTATTCTATTTATTAAACTGTTATAATACAAGTTAAAAACATAAATTATAAATTAATTAATTATTATAAATATTGATAACATAATTATTGCAATTATTCATATTAATTCCCGACGAAATATGTTTTTCATTGCTCGAACTTGCTGTTATTTGGGAAGCGGCGCACATTGCATTAGATGTTTCACCAAATATTTCTTGTGCTATAAGTTTTTTATTATTCATGGAATTTTCAACATATCCCTCCGCAACAGAGCTAGATTTCCAACCTCCGTGCCGTTTTAATTTTAAAATATCAGCGCCACTGTCTGCTAGGAAAGTGGCAGAGCTTCTTCTGAAGCAGTGGCCAGTATATAGAACAGGATTTGAAAGACCCAGAAATTGTGCAATAACTTTTGGCAGACTGCTAAATGTGTTAATTCCCACAGGATTTCTGGTAAATTTTCCATTCGCATATTTTACAAAAAGTCTGTTGTGTTTAAGAACCTGGGGACGCAACTTAATATATTTTCTTAATATTTCAACAAGATTCGTATTTTCAATGTCTCCAGTGGTAATTGCAAACTGCCGTATAACTTTTGTTTTTGAAGGTGGGATATCAACACGAAAATGGCTTCCTTCGTCTATAACATTTTCAACTGGAAGAAATGTAAATTCTGCTTTTCTGCATGCTCCTGCCATTCCAATTATCATTGCAACCTTAGTCATTAAGTATTCTTTGTCATCAGCTTCCACTAAAAATTTGGCAAAATCTTCTTTAATAAAAACTTTTGACTTTTTAGCACTGTACCTGTCCGCTTGCCTTTTAATATATGCTACCAAATTTGTATATTTTCTAATATCAATATTCATTTTCAGATTTAGTTCAGACCTTAACATTGAGTAAAGTGCCCATAATGTGGAAACTTTTAGATCTTTCTTACCCTCAAAATATGCAAGTAAAACTTTCTCATTAACATGTTTAATTTTCTTCTCATCACACCACGTAACAAATTTTTCGTATGCCAAATCATAAACTGCCTTTGACTTTTTGGGAATTACTGATAATAGAGCATTACCTGCTGCCTCTTCAATATCGCTTGGTAGCTCTTCAGAACTTGAATCACTCATTTTTTTAAAATAAAACTAAAAATATATCAATCTCGCTAAAAACCTTCCGTCTAGAATTTTTTACAAAATGTCAAACTGACAACTAACATGAAGTAACAGCAACAAACTAAATTTATGTTTTCCAAATTTTTGTCAATTATATTAAATTTTATTTTTTTATTATTTTCTTCAAAATTAGAAAAAATCTTCTATGCAATACATTACGAAATGAAATTTTGTGTAACTTGTGAGTTTTTGCGAAACTCACTTCGTTCGTTCCGCAAAAATCTCACGCGTTACACAAAATTAGGCATTTCGTAACTGATGGCATAAATAGCTATTATATAGTATTAAATTAAACTTTGAAAGCTTAAAAGTATAATGGAAAGAAACACTGCACTTTTGCTACGCTACCATAATATTTGTAAAATTATAAATAAAAAATAAATTGTAGCAATAATACACAAAATGTAGCAAAAATACACAAAATTTAAGATAATCCAACAATATTTAAAAAACGACAGTGACACATTATGAAATGTCACTTAAATGAACGACTCCAGTAGAGTACTTTAAACAAGCAATAATGACACATTTGAAAAATATTAACAATTAAAATATACAATACTGGCACAAATTACGTTGATCCAATAATACTGGACTTCATAATAATATTTTTAACATACAATATTGGCATAACTTCAGATGTGCCATTATTGCTTTCCTAAAACTATAATATTCGACCTACCTTTGCGTACTATTTAAAATATGCCACTATTGCGTCTTTTCACGTTATTCACTTTGCAACTGTCACAGACACACTGACTACGGTGCCCAGTATTGCCAACCTTTCATTTCCCAATTATTGTACAGGTTGCTCAAAATTATGGGATATTTTTAGAAATTATGGTACAACTTTTAAATGAAATTATGGTACCTACTTACTATAGGTTCTTTCCAAATAGCAGTAATTTCCAGTAATCGGACTATTTAACATGCGCAGTAGCAAAATGTCTTTTCAACATCAAATAATTACTTGTTTAGAATTACCATATATATTACTACAACTGGTTGAACGGTAATTACTACTAATATTTTGTACGGACTACTGTAATTTATAATTTTTTGCACATGGCAAATAGTCCGATTTTGACAATTTTGACATCACCCAATCCCATAGCCCCGCCCATGCCCAATCCCATAGACCTTGAAGTCTATGTCCGGTTGCCACAGACCACAGACAGTCACAGAGTAATCTGCACACACGCAGGTAGGTATTAAAAATCGATTAGATTTATTGAATTAGTTGATGCAGCACATTTTATGGTATGAATATGCAATTATGGTAAATTTTTCAACAATTTTGGATTATCGTTTGATCCTAAAATGATGGTATGAAAACGATAAATATGGTACGGTTGGCAACACTGACTGTGCCGTTATTGCTCGCGTCTCTGTTTAAAAACGCGCAAAATTCAACAATGAAGGTACCAAAGTGAGATACAGATATGCCATTATTGTTGGATGGTAAAACGTAAATATGCGATTATTATGGTACAATTAACTAACAATGAACATTTTTTGAGATGTGCCACTATTGCACCCAGAGAGCGATATTATATGCTTACTTAGATTTATATTGTGCATGGTGATTTTTATCATAGGAAATGGGTTTTTTTTGCAAACGGCTGATGCAAAGTAAACGTTGCTAATTAAAGTTTTTTTGGGCTGCCTAAGACTTGATATTAAGCTAGATAATGAAATTATAACCAAACGACGCTGGGCGTCGGGATGATCCATTTTTTTTTCTCAGAAGTATGGATACCACTTTTTTACGGATATTGAAATAATTTTCCATTTGAAGCTTTTTTCCTACTTAATAACTTTTACTTGTTTTTATAACAGTTCAAAAAATTCAGACCACTTATTCTGGAACTGGAACATTTCGTTTACTACATTAATCCTAAATTTTTGTGTCTTGCAAAACCAGTAGGCAGTGTTTTAATTTTGTTTTATCCCAATTATATACATATAAAGCAGCTGTTGAAGAAAACAACTTGCAACACGACATTGACTTAATAACAAATATACCATAAACTAAAAAATATGACGTAATAAAATAATTAACTAACTGCATGTGAACGACCCAAAAATGTCACCGAATACAAAATCTTTTTTATCAATTTTGACGTTTCGAATGACGTTTGTCGCATCATTAATTAAAAATACTTGAGGTCATATTTTGATAAGCAACCCGGCATTTTAAATAAAAAACAGATTAATGTAGTTTATTATATTTAGAGAGATTATATACCATATACATTTAGCGTTATATATACCAATTAAATTTCAATGTAAAACTATTTTCTCGCATTTTGACTGATAATATGCTATTTTACTAAATTGAAAATTGTTTACTAAAGTAATAAAAGACAGTTTGTCAGAAATTTGTTTATTCATTTATTGGAAATGTTGTTATATACATATATTAAAAGTACAATTATTCAAATTTGAAAAGTTAACAGCAAGAAATTTATTCAATTCTACTTATTCTGCTGGAAAACTTATGATTCTCTATCTGCATTCCTTAATTATCTTGAGGTGCCACTAGTTCTTGCTGATGATGAAATATAGTTTCTGAAATTTTCAACTTATTGACGATGCTTTCCTCGATATAACCTTCACCCACACTAGTTGACTGCCATCCTCCATCTCATGTGAGTGTTTGAATATCTGCTCCACTGTCAGCGAGGAAAGTGGCAGACGTCCTCTTCAAGCAATTGCTAGTGTACCTAGGTCCTAGTGTGCATCTGGGAGTTTTAAGTACTCTGCAATTCTTTGGGGAATTTTTGCAAAACTGTTGAAGCAAACTGGTTGTATGGTGCACTTACCGTGATTATAGCAGGTAAATTAAAAATCTATTGTGTTTTACTATTTTGGGCATCAATCTAAAATACTTATGATAAATTTCATATCCATTGCACTGTGATTTTACGGTAAATACACGTTTATTTTTGGTAACCAAAATTTTCCCCGTGTCTTCTATATCTTTCATAATTAAACTGCATAATTCTGCACGTAAACATCCCCCATATAAACCAAATACTAGTACCACTTTCACTAATAAGAGTTTGTGTCGGTCAGTGACCAAGCGGTTTAAGACGTCAGTACTTGATGTGGCGAGACCGCTGTGGGATCGAATCTCGCGACAGTATCAGTTATATTCGTGGTGAGGATTGGCATCCTATGGCTATAGTAGGGTGGGAAAATGTTGACTTGGGTCAATATGCTGTCCCCTCTCTCGCATAAGTCTCTGGCTTCTGGACTAATCCTTGTGATTAGAACGAGGGTTAGAGATATTATTATCATTATGTATTATGGTATCCTTCAAAAACTTAGTAACGGTTTCCGTAGTCAAAACTTTTGATTTATTTGCTTGGTATGTGTCATTTTGACGTTTTCAAAGGGCAAGGAGCTTTTTAATATATCCATATAATATGTACGATTATTTGTATAGTTCTTTACGACATGGAATATGTAGACAATAATTTTGATGCCTTAAGAGATTTTACCTAAAATAACGAAATACGTTGCATTAAAGATACTAAAATACAGGGTGTTAAAAAAGAGTGTAAAATATTTAAGGAGGTAATAGTATGAACCAACATAAGCAGAAAAGTATCAATAAACATGGGTCCGCAAAATAACGGTTGCGGAGATATGAAATGTTTTGCATTTTTTTTAGCCCCTTTTTTTATTTTGCAAAAACGTTGTGTATTTTCTTATAATAGTTGGTTGATGTTTAGTGAAATAAACAGTACGTATTTGACAGTTGTTCTCAGTGCACAAGTTTTCTTTCGCTATGGCTGGTTACTGTAACGCAAAATTGACAGACATGCATTTCATGTATGGTCCTGCTAATAGGAACGCCACTGAAGTGCGACGTCTTTATGTTGACGCTTATCCAAATCGCCAAATTCCTTCACAACGCATGTTTGGAAGAATTTACTAAAGATTGCGTGATACCGGTTCCTTGAGCAAACAGTGCCATTTATCCGGACGACCAAGGTCGATATCCACTCCTAGAGCAGAAGAAGAATATGTTTGATTTATTAAGGAATATAATTATTGGAAAATTTTAATTTGATTTTTATTTAAGATAATATTGTTTTATCTGCTATATCTATACCTGGCTATGTTTTTACTCTTATCTCAGGAGTGAATTCCAGCAGAGTAACTAACACCTTTTTTTATATATTATGTTCTTACATCTGCTACCACTCAGTATACATGAAATATGGAACTGTACATTAATTTTTATTCATGCATTAAATGAAAAATTCTCAATTTAAATGCACAATAGTTCAATAAACAATGAACATTAAAGAATACTTTCTAACAATGTTTAAACAAAAAAAATTATTTTTATTTTCAGTTACCTACCTGTATATTTCATCTAATTTTTATAAATTTCTATAATACTATTTCATTTAGGCAACTATATATTATTATTAAATCAATATGGCTGTCTTAAGTGACAGTGCTATTTCGTGAAACAGCTAATAATTGAAATTTTAAAGTTTTATGTTTTGAATTGTAATAGATGTAAGTCTTTATATGTTATATTTTACTTTTTGTCGTTAGAGAAGTTAAATTGGTTATTTTGCATACTATCTAGCTAGATTTTCGTTTTGTGTACACACTAAATTTCTTACTCTTTCTTTATAGACGATATTTTCTATATTACTGATGCCTTGAAGTTGATTCCCTCTCTCTAGAAGTCGTAGAAGTCTCTGGATGCCGTTGATAATGTTCAAATTCTGGAATTTATACCTGTTGATATTCTTGATGTATTTTTGGAGGTTATTTCCCACTGGAGACCTATGTCTTGGACTTTCTGCAAACCCCAGCTCTTGCTATGGAGATGATTTCCATCAAATTTCTTGAATTTTGTCTTTATAAAATAAACTCATTTTTTTATTACTTAAAAACTAAATTTCTTCTCTGACCAAACTTTGTACACCTGCTCGTTTCACAGTTTCTTCGTAACCTAGTAAATAAACTTTTGTTTCCATGTAATTTTACTCTCTTGATTCCTATCAGTTTTTATTAAGGTCAATACACGTTTCACTTTAATTTTAAATTATTTTTTCGTAGCACTTTTCACTTCACTATTTGTCTTTTTTTTTTAATCTTATAAACTAAATTTACAAATATATAACAATTTTTATTAATCTTTATTATAAAATATTCCTTAATTTGAGTTTTTCTAGAGTCCTGTCAGATATGTTGCTTATATATTGTATAGCTCTTTACATTTGACGTTCAATTTGTCATTAATTCTAATATTGGAAATTTTCATTTTATATTACAAATATTTTTATTTATAGATGTTTTTGTCTAGCGATATGCATATATAATTAATCTTTGATCTTTAAGCTTTCTATTGATGTATCTATGTCTGGGTTTTTTATTCGTTTTCTTTATGTACTATTCATGTTGTCATGTCAAACAAATTTGATAGAATTTTTTAAATAAATTTTATAAAATTTGCAAAATTTTGTCGTTAAATATAATAAGTTTCTCTAGATATACTTTATACTATATAATTTCAAAACTAACATTTTACCTATATTTTACACTAATAATAAAAAATATTTCAATAATAACTCTTTTATATTTGTTAGTTAAATAAATTTTCACAGCATTTAATTGTTAGTAAATTCTATTTTATCACAATTTTCCCTTCTGAAAACGATTGTACTAGTTCTTAAAGTTTATAGTTATTTATAACAGATACTCTCAAGATCTATAAATTTGTCTTAACATAATTCTGAAACTCTAGAAGAATCAAATTACATGTATCGGATAAAAGAATTTTAGTCTAAAACGAAAAATATACCAAAGTTTCGATTTGTCTAAGAAAACTCCCTGTATTATTGTAGTCTGCATTACTTTTTTGAAAGAAAACATGAATTCAGTAACGCTAGAGAATGTGACATTCCGACTACACTGCTTAAATTGTCAGGGCGATGACTAATTTTAACATGTTCATCAAATCATCAGAATTTTAATATCACGCCTTCTTGATAAATATCCGAGACAATTCATTTATGCCGTCACCAACGAAATTATTCAGAGATGGTCGTACTAGATTTTCATTCCACCACGTCAGCGCCGCAGATAAAGACATTCTTATGTCATTTCGAATAAGACTGATAGGAGCGCGGTAGATGGTTACTTACTGTGGAAATTTGAGGGACGAGACTTAGGTGTTGGACAGCCTGGGGCGCCGTGGATGATTGATGACCGTTGTCGACACCGTGTTCGGGAAGATGTGGAAGCTCGCAGCCAACGTAGCGGGTGGTATAACTAATAGGTACAACGAGAAGATGACTCTCAAGATCAATATGGCCTTTGAAATGAGTGTTATTCCTATCCAGAGAGCTATGAAATATAGGCATGCTTGCTAAAGCAACTGATAATATATTTTTCTAATCTCGGATATTCGCTTTTATAAAAATTTTGAGTGATAATAATAATAAGAAATGCTTACAGTATACTGTTAGGGGCGTCTCAACGTATACAAGGCGTAAACAATTGGACGTGACTGATTAGATTTTGTTGTCTTGCAAATATCACAAACAAGGTGTGCGGGAAAGTGCGGGAAATCTCTCAGGGTGCAGATAGAACATGAAAAAATAAGATGACAAATTCCTATAATAGCTATTTATGATATACGTGTTCGAAGTAAAATCACTTTTAACACGTATATCATACACTATTTTTTCTACAAAACAATCGGAAGAACTTTAACCTCAATAAAAATAAGAAATCAAAAAATACCACACAGATCGCAATGTTTATGAACCAAAATTTTCGTAGCAACCAGTGCTTTTGTTAGTTACGGAAAAAACGCAAAAATATTGACAGCATTTTCTAGTAATATTATAAGTATAATGAATAATCTCGATAATGAGCGTAACGAATCCATCCCTGCTGAAATCGAAGAAGCCGCCAGTCGAGCAACATTGGAATTATTGCCGGAGAAATCAAAGGAACAGTACGAAATCGCTTATAGACGCTTTTCGGAATGGCGCAACATTATAAAGGTCCCTGGGAAATGTAACGAAAGTGTTTTACTGGCATATTTTGAGGAAAGAGCCAAGATATGGAAATCGTCAGCGCTGTGGTCAAATTATTCCATGATCAAAACTATGTTAAAAATAAAGCAAGATCAAGATATCAGCAAACATTATAAACTTATTGCTTTTTTAAAACGGAAGGGTGAAGGATATCAATCAAAAAAGTCAAAAGTTTTGACGAAGACGCATATCGACAAATTTCTCGCATAAGCAGAAGACAAAAAGTATCTGATGATGAAAGTCGCAGCAATAGTGGGTGTCTTCAGGGCGTGCCGCCAGGAGGAATTGTGTCAGATGACCATCAACAATATGGAATATTTGGGCACTTGTGTTGTGACGTTGTGACCATACCAGATACTAAAAAGAAAGTGCCTCGGACTTTCAGTGTTGTTGGAAACTTCTATTTAAACTTTTTTAGAAAGTATATGGCACTCCGGCCACCCAACGCTGACCATAGACGACTTTTTCTTAAATATATGAAGAATAAATGTGTGAATAATCCAGTCGGAATTAACATGTTTGGTAAAATGCCTGCCGACATTGCAGAGTTCTTGAATCTACCAAATCCACAACTCTACACCGGACACTGTTTTCGTCGTTCATCGGCGACATTGTTAGCAGATTCTGGGGCAAATCTTGATGATAGTAAGAGAGACATGGAGGATGGTAGCTGAAGGCTACATTGAAAATTCACTGGAACAGAAGAAGGAAATTGCGTGCCAAATACTTCCTACTGCTGCAACTAGTGGCAAGACCACCAGTAGTACTACCAGTAGTATTCTACAGAAAATAGATGTGTCACACATGTTGACAGTAAAACCAACTTAAATATGATGACTCCGCAGGGAATTATAATTTCAAATTGTTCTAATTTTACTATAAATGTTAATAGTAATAACTAGTTAAAATGTTGGTTTGTATTTATTTAAAATAAAAAGTTGTTCATGTGTTTGTTAAAACGTTTTATTAATTTTCAAAACAAAATTTAAATAAACTTTGATTTACTTAACTTACTTTTAAAACGCGTGTCAAAAAATGACATTTTTAACATCAAAAATGACAATTAAAAAGCCCACTTTTAACATTTTTTTAGAAAAAAAAAATTATCCCACAGGCCTTTTCTACGGAGATATGTGTTCCTGAAGAACGCCGCTGGAAATAGGTTTTTCTTGAATAACTTGTTAAGTATGTTACCTATCGTTTGTTATAAACAATAAATGTACAATGTTGCTCTTTTAGTCGGGGCACTTTTTATAGTCGTGGGTTCTTGACTAGCAAACTGTTTAAAAAGATGTTATAATTGGGCGCCACCTACAGAATAATCTGTTCGGTTTGCCTTTTCACCCCTGTAGGAGGATGATAAATTTTGCTGAAGTCAAACAGTTTGAAATAAAATACATACATAAAAAAATAAACACAGTTTATTAACTTGCCCACCAGTTGATACACAGACGTGGAATTGAAGAAGAAGTTGACATACAGAATTGGAAATGAAGCCAGTTGACAAGTTCATCCGTTGTTGTTAACGTTGGAGATGACTCCGAGATGGGCAGCTTTCCTCTCGTACCTGGATAGTGCCGCTTACAATCTAGATTTCTAAACTTTAGAATGGCCTTCTTATTTCAATTTTGATTTTTCAACAAATAAACTTTCCAGCAACGGTTAAACAAAATATTCCAACTTAGGAAATAGAAATTCTACAAATTCAAACGATTATTGAATTAATTGTTCATTTAATTAATTATCTGTTTAATTAATTGTTTATTTAAATTGTTTGTTAATTAATTAATTAATTAATGGCCTCTAAAGTTAAGAAAAATAACAAAAGAAAAGAAAAAAATAATTAGCATGTGCTTTAGCAAAGATCAAGGTCAGGTCAGGTATTTTATAACCTTAGTTTCAAAAAAATAACATAAAATATTGTTTAAAATGAAATCTACTATCGATAATAATCTTAATTAATTAAATATATTACCTCCATCCTTATTGATGACTTCAATTAAATTTAGATTTATTTTCAAAATGTGGCTTCGCACTATAACTAAATCTGTAATATGGAAATACTTCAATCGACCAAAATCAGAACGAAAAGGGGCTAAAATTTAGGTTCCTGTAGGTTTTATACGCTACAAAGATCTAAAAAACTCACTGAAATCTGACTGGTTCGGTTTCTATGTAATTTCGGGCTAATGTTCGTTCGAGATCTCAGCACATTGTTCCAATAGTTCGAATCGAATTGAATTATTCTGACAGTTACCTTAACCTTGCTTTTTGCCAAAACAAAGCTTATTACAATAAGTGATACTAATTAAATAATAAACTGTTAACAAATTACTAGAGTGTTATACAGAGTAGAAAAATATAACATAACGATATACATCGATGTAACTGGTTCACAGTAATGGTCAGTAAATAAATAATAAAATATTTATCGTACAAAGTGTTTAGGCTAACTTGAAGAAATCTAAAGTTACATGGTACACTGGATATGGTTTACACTTACTTAATCTACCGACATTATACAGGATGTGCAAAATACCTTGTTACTAGACGTTTCATATTGAAATTGTGACATTCTTAATTTTATAATAAAAGGAATGTTACAAGTACTTAATATAATTTAATATGATGAACACTGGTAAGGACCTCTTAAAATAGTGTTCTTGAAACATATTTAGCTTTTTTAGTTTACCAAGAGCGGGCTAACCTTCACAACTTAATGCCTATATTGTGATAAAATTTTAAATCTGGGTAACTTCAACCTTAGACTGAAAAAAGTTACTTGTTTATTGTCGATAAAATGAGAAAAAGAATAATAAATGAATTCATGTTTTATTTTTAATAAAAAAGGCCATGGTTTCTATTTTTCTTTTCTCGGCAACAAAGTGCGATACGAAAGTGATTTAAACAACAGGAAAGTTTTATTTTAAGATTTTTAATCCAAAAAAATACAAAATTGGAAAAAACCCAATGGTGTCCCAGGAGGTACCTACCTTAACGAATTTATTGAAAAACTTCACAAGAGGGTTCAACATGGGCTTCGTAAAGTCTGATACACTAGCGGGCACGACAAATTGAGGACTGCTGTACCCGCCACAATAACCCAGCATTGTTCCTTATCACATCAGAATGAAACGTGATTATCTGTAGAAGTTCTATTTGAGGTATTCCCACAGGTAAAAATCCAAAGGCTTGGATCCCATCGTGCATGAAGTACGGCAGTACGGTATGTTTCGGCAGGTTTCAAGTAGTATGTGCTCTATACTACTAAATAAAGTTGTCCATTCAATCGTTCCGGCAATACGAATGGTCCAATACCTGAAGTCTCTTAGGGATCAGCTGTTTCAATCGAAGTCTCTAGCAGATATAACTAAAAATACTAATATAATGAAAAACTTAAAAAAGAATATAGTATGAAAATAAGGGAAACTAAAAAGGCAGCTTATGATGTGTTCATTGCTGGATCAAGGAACAGAGGAAACTCATGTTGGAAAATAATCAATTTTGAGCGTAATTGTTACAAATCTAACTTACAATTTTTGAATTTTGCACCCAATGATATTAACGACTTTTTTGCGAAATTGCAGTGAATATTATAAAATCTCTATCAAAGATTTCCTTTGATGAACTTCTATATTATAAAAAATTTCCTAACCCTTGTGGCTCATTCTTTTTTCATCCTGTTCTTGAACTAGAAGTTTTAGAGGCTATAGATTCTTTTAAAGACTCTAAGTGCGCTGATATTCATGAACCTAGTGGTCAGATTATTAAGGAGACATGTAATGTTATGCTTAGGCCATTTATCGAACTTGTTAACTTGATCCTGATCACTGGCATATTTCCTGAAATATTTAAATCTTCTAAGGTAATTCCTGTGTTTAAAAAGGGCGATCCTTCCATGATTGACAATTACCGTCCATTAAGTATTGTTTCTGTTTTTGGGAAATCATTGAATAAATTATAAAGAAGTAATTGTACGCCTATTTCCAAATACATAACTTTTTCAGTAATTCTCAATATGGTTTCAGAAACTCTCGTTCTACCACTCAAGTTGTCTATTATGTTATGAGTGAGGTAGTGCAGGAGCTCACAGCTATTATGCTATGTGACTTGTCTAAAGAATTTGATTGTGTTTCCCACGATATTCTTCTGGAGAAATTGAATCACTATGGAATTAGAGGAATTTCGCTTGAACTCATTAAGTCTTATCTGAGCAATCGTCAGCAAGCTGTACAATTGAACGGTGTTACGACTGATTTCAAATATGTTAAATACGGTATTCCACAAGGTTCTGTACTGGGTCCTCTACTGTTTGTTGTTTATGTAAACGATTTGTGCTGTTCTGTGTTGCCTTATAAGTCTGTTCAGTTTGAGGATGATACATCATTTATACTGTCGGCTAGTAATAATTCTGAACTATGTTATGCTCGTGACAAAATTTCAAGCAGGGCAAACGAGTGGTTCTTGTACAACAAACTAAAATTAAATATGGAAAAAAAATCAGTTTATGCAGATTTTCTCCAATCGGTGCACTAACAACGTTTGTGAAACAAATATTGTTAAACTACTTGGTGTTACGTTGGATCATAGGCTTAACTAATCTGCTTACGTAAAAAATAACTAGTATTAATGCTATAAAAGTTGAATATTTTCCTTATTTCATTCCTATATTAGTTATGGACTGTTGCTTTGCGGTAGTTCTTCCCATGCTATAAAAAATTTTCATCTGCAGAAGAGTGCAATTAGAATAATGGCAGGCATTGGTTTTCGGGATCATTGCAGGTCGTACTTTAAAGAACTTAAAATAATGCCTTTGCCTACGTTATTCTTATTTCAGGTTCTTGTTGAAATTCACGGGAGGCAGTCGATCATGCTCAAGCAGTCTGACGTACACAACTATAATACCCGGAATTCTCACCTAATTAGAAATAACCGTTTTAGATTATGTATATCTGAAGCTAATTCGCTCAATATCAATTACTTTAACTTATTGCCAGGTACTTTTGAAAACATGAATGCTACTTCTTTTAAATATAAATTAAAAAATATTTTCTGAGTCATTGTTTCTACTTTGCTGAGAAATTTGTGGAACATTTTAGATCTCTGTGACAGCTCACTTCAGCATTTTACTGATACTTATTGTACACTGATTGTTTTAAATATTGTATTTCTTAACTTACTTTTTTAATGTGTCTTGTGAACTATCATAATTTTAATTCTACATTGTAACTATTTTGACTTGCAACAAACATATTTATTTTATGTAACGTGGTCAAATAACAACAATAAACAATAAAAAAACTAACTAAACAATAAAATTTGCCAATGATTTCTGCCAGGAATATCAATTGCTTGGAACTGATGTTGATGATGCAAACAATAGTGGCATGAGGATTTTCATCAGTCCATATACGTGTCTCGTTTAAATTGATAATACCATTTTTGGTAAACGTTGTTTCATCCGTGAAAAGAATAGTGCTAATGAAGTTTACATTATTTCGTTATTGATCCAATAGCCAGTTTACAAACTGCATCCTACGAGAAAAATCTTCAGGAAGCAGTTCATATATTTTCTGCAAATGGTATAGATATAACAGCTTTTCTTGGAGAACTTCATGTACTATTCTTTCGATGCATTAAACTGTGCTGATAATTTTCGAGTGCTCGTTGATAGTGTTTTCTACAGCAATTGAAATATTCTCCTCTAATTGCGGCCTATGTAAGATTCTTCTCCAACCAGCATCAGTACTATTTTTTCCAAATTTTCCTACAAATATGAAGAAAGTCAATAATATGTATTACTTTATTAACTGGAATCGTCCACCATTCTTCCTTAGACGTTGGTCAACCAGTTTAAATGTCTTCTGGTTTGGAAGAGCACGTTTGAAGCTTTCCAGACTTATTATTTTAGTCTTTATCATACAGGGTGTTAAAAATCACACATATCTCTGTAGGGAAGGCCTGTAGGAAAAAATATATAAGCATTTGTCATCTTATTTTTTTACGTTCTATTTGCACCCGAGAAATTCCTCACATTTTCTCGTGAATAAAGTCATTCATCACTGTAAAAATCATATTAGAGACCGACTAAAACCTTAAGAAACGTCTCCTTTCTTTTTTATAAATGTTAACATCACACCTACTTACGCCGTTTAGTCGCTTCGTCAGAAAAATGGTTTTGCTATGAAGAAACTTTACTACAAAGGCACATTCTTTGAATGAAAATATACTGATTTAGATCACTTTATACTTTCGTAAAAAGTTAAGGATCATTCAATTTTTCAAAGTAACTCTTTTCTCTTCACGATATTTTTACTGAAAATTATTATAAGAACTTTTTACCATCAGATTTTCTCTACTCTATTGAAAAAAATAAAATGAAGACGGACATATTTTAAAGATGTATTCAATTCTCAAATTTCTTCTTTACTACCTTTAAAACCTTAAATGGAAAATGGTATTGCCAGTTCTAGAGAGCATTCAATTATCTTTGCAATGCCATCTAGACAAAGTCGGCTTATTATGCGTTTTCCTCTAGTTAATCATTCGTCTAATAGATCTGTCCTTTGAATAAAATTCAAAAGTCTGTTAGTCGATATTTCCCTCTATTCCCTCGCATCTAAGAAAGATTTACGAAGAAGATGAAATATCAGGCCTGCTAGTTCTTCTCCCACTTGCACCCGCGACATGCCAAATGCATGGTGCAGAGATGTTTCTTAAGTTGGCAGTGTTGTGTTAAAATGTGTTGTGTTGTGTTCTGCGATCTCCCTGAGCCTGATCTTATTCATGCTGACCAATTAATTTGCCTTTTCCCGCGAAGGAAAATCTAAGGCTTCACAGGTGCCTGCCCTGGTTTTGAAACCCAGTTTCACAATGTGCCAAACTCTGGCTCTGATTCTAGGAAGGATACTTCAAATCCCCTTTTTTGCAAGCTCATCTGCTTTTTCATTTCCTTCAATTCCCTCATGTCATAACAGTGCCCACCTATTTTAAACAATTGCAAACCAATCTTGACTCCACCTCATTTTAATCTAATGCTGTTATTGCAGTCTGAATATTCGGGAATATATAGATGAGTTTTTGGATTTTAAGATTCTCTATTACACACACGTTTATTGCAAAAATTTCAGCTTGGAATACTGGCGAAAATGATCTCAGATATAACTTCTCTGCCACCTGCAATTCACTCCTACTACTTCGGCTACTGTTCCACTGTCCATTTTAGAACCATCTACAAACCACACCAGACGGCATCTCTCCAGTGCATTACCATTTCTCTTAATTTCCTCTTTGAGTATCGAACAGTCTATAACGTTTCCGTTATTATGGAGTATCCCTTATTACGGCTATCCTCCACTCATTATTGTTTCTGATTCGGTATGCTGCCATTCTTGTTTCTCTTTCCAGCAGAATATGTAGTGATGGTAGATTTAGTAGGACTTCCAAGATAGCCGTAGGAGGCTTCTTCACGTAATGTATGTATCATAATACGATCATCTAGTTATAACCCATCATGTTGATCAATCTCCGGGTATATTAACTTCGATCATCAATTTTGTACTACACTGCCTGCTACGGAAAATCGATTGGTTGATTTAACTAAACGACATCATCAAATATTATTCTGGAAAATAGCAATCATTAAGTAATTAAGAATATATTTTTTAGTTAAAATCAGTTATCCGTTTCGTTTGTTACTAACATAATTATTTTATACTTAGTTTAGATCTTGTTTTTCTAATCTGAATTGTAGAATAATTCATGATACTGCTCCATTATTAAAGGAAGACAGTTATCATCCAGCTTTGCTTGTGTGTGTTAAAATTCCCACAAATAATGCAAAATTCTCAGTAAGTTACAATACCGAATCATATAATTTTAGAAAAGCTGACTTTCCGGCACTGTATAACGCCTTCTCGAATGCAGATTGATATTACTTGCAAGATATATCAGATGTTAACTTGGCCTTAGATGAATTTTACAGTAAATTTTATACTATTCTGAATCAGTATGTACCGAAATCTAAATTTATAGTTTTATATTTTAAATAATATAAAACGCAAAGATTTTCATTTCAATAACTACAAAAAAACAAATTCTCATCATCATCTAACTGAGTTTAAACAATTTAGAGCGTTATTTAAAAGCCAAATAGAATTAGCATACCGTAATTATATACAGAATGTTCAGAGTTCAATTTCCACAGATCCAAGGAATTTTTGGAATTTCGTTCATTCTAAACAACAGCAAACCCGTCTACCCGGTACGATGAGTTATTTAGGTAAGGAATATAGTAAGTCTCAGGATATTATTGATGCATTTGCCAATTTTTTCCGTTCAGTTTACATCCCTTCTAATGATAATTTTGATGAAGCATTCTTTAGCAATAATTATGACGTCCTCAATATTACTAGTATTTCAATGTCTGAAGTAGAATTTGCTGCGAGAAAACTAAAGAACAGAATGACAGCAGGTCCTGACCTTATTCCATCATTTATTGTCAGAGATTGTATAGGTGCATTTTCGATACCACTGTTTATACTATTTAATAAGTCATTAAAGGCGTCCACATTTCCTGATAAATGGAAAATAGCGAAAGCAATACCAATCTTTAAGTCTGGTAATTCATCTGACATTGCGAATTACAGACAAATATCCCTACTCTGTAATTTTGCCAAGATGCTTGAAATTATTTTATATAATAGAATATACGATAGCGTAAAGTTACTCTTATCACCAACTCAACACGGGTTTATACCTAATAGGTCTACTGTAATTAACCTGACTGTTTTTACGCAAGATGTGTCTCATACATTGGATAGCCAGGGACAAGTTGATACTCTATATACGGATTTCACCAAAGCCTTTGACCGCATAGATCATAACTTATTGATAATGAAATTATCTAATTTTGGTTTTGGTGAAAGCCTGTTGAAATTGTTCAAGTCCTATTTAACAAACAGGCATCAATTTGTTTTTTATAATGGTTATAGTTCGGTAGCATATATGCCGACGTCGGGAGTTCCTCAAGGATCCAATCTTGGTCCTCTTTTATTTCTTTTATTTATTAATGATCTGTGTGTTGAGCTGCAATGTAAATCTTTAGTTTTTGCCGATGACTTAAAAATTTATAAATCAATAACTTCCATATACGATTGTCGACAGCTACAAATTGAACTTGGTAAGATTGTAGGTTGGTGTGGACTGAACAAAGTTAACATTAACATTGATAAATGCAAAATAATATCATTTACAAAAAAAAGACAATACATCGACTACAACTACAATATTGACGGTGTTGTATTGGAAAGAAAATTTTTGATTAGAGATTTGGGTGTACTTTTTGATTCGGAATTAAGTTTTGCAGAACATATTCAGATGAAATCGAAAGAAGCAATTAAAATGCTGGGATTTATTATAAGAAACTGCAAAACTTTTTCCAATGATAAATGTCTGAAATCTTTATATTTTGCTTATGTTCGATCTAAGGTCGAATATGCATCGGTAGTTTGGTCCCCATTGTATGCCGTTCATAAGCAGGCGATTGAACAGGTTCAAAGAAAATTTTTAAAATTCCTATCATTTAGAATGACTGGTACATATCCGGAAAGGGGGATTGAGAATAGTCTTCTTTTGGAAAGACATAATATGGACAGTTTAGAATTTAGAAGAATATGTGCATGTCTTATTTTTTTATGTAAATTATTAAAATAAAGTTGACTGTCCAGAATTACTTGCTCAAATAAATCTGCACGTCCCCAGAATGAATTCAAGACAAAATATAACGTTTCAGTCTAAACATCATAAGACTAATATGTTGTTGAAGTCACCAGTGTATTGTATGTGTACCTACTTCAATGAGCTGAGTCCATATTTTGATGTATACTTTTCAAATCTTAAAAAGTTAGTGCAATATGCTAGACAAGTATTTCATGTATAAATCTCAAATATTCAAATCCAATAGTTTCAAATTCAGATTAAAATAGTTTTTATTAATTTTTTATGTATAAGTATAAAAATTCAGTGTATGTCTGTGTATATATTATAGGTGTTACCTACGTATTACGGATATGTATTGTATGAGCTATTTATATTTGTGTGAAGATTATGTTGTTAAATTACATATTTATATTTTTGCACCCACTCTATATAGATATGTTTATTAATTAGTTTATCTTTAATAGCTATTATTTATTATAGTGTTTCTTTTATATTTCTGCTGATCCTGTAATTGGGGTTACCTGTTGGGCTAATAAAGCATATTATTATTATTATTATTATTATTATTATTATTAGTTCTTACTTTTTTCTTACTTTCTTCTTACTTTCTAGAGTGAAACGAAAAATTTCGTGAAGATGCAGTCCGAAAATTTTAATTACCTAAGTAAATAAAAGTTTGTTTCAGCTATGTAAATGTCGTGAAGTTTACTAATAATACCTATAATTTCGAATTTCATTAAAGGAGCAATAAAGTAACCTTTGAGAGAAGGCGGAAAAATGCTTAATGAAATGAACTTTTTCATCGATCTGTTTACCTCAAACCCTCCGAATAAGTTTCAAGTAACAAGTGTTGCTGAACTATCCTGAAGTTCCCGGATTTAATTTCAATTCTAATGAAGATAATTATATTCTAAATCCAGACGAAGCAAATGTAAGGGGCAACTAATATAAGACCGCAATCTTGTGTGCACTTGCAGCCGTCCCCCGTTTTAGCAACTTTTGACTTCATAAATATGGTATAAAGCTCCTCCAACTTTGCTCCAAACTCTTACCCGACGATTATTTTAACGCGGGCAACAGCTGGCGCCACCTCTGGGAGCTCCTAATAATGACGATACTGCTGTTTATATACCATTTCTGTTACAAGACGTTCCCGAAGATATTAAAATAATTTTAAATTTTAAATGAGTAGCCCCATTTATAACTTGGATATATTATTGATCGTTTGCGTAAGGAAAAACCGATGGAGGCCTAAGAAAGTGAAAACTAACAGGCAACGGTACTATGCCGTGCTTTGAGATTTTTTTAAATACAGTTTGGATTATTAATCAATTCCGGTACAATATTTTTTTTTAACATAAATGTAATTTCCTTACTATTTTGTTGGCTGTTGATTGTCCACAGTACACACAGAATGTTGTTTCTAAAAAAGTAAAATTTTAGAAAACTATTTCGAATTTTTGAAGAGATATAAAACATTGTCTGTTCGAATATATATGCATACCAAATATCTTATACGGGGTGTTTTAAAAAAGGTTACAAACTTTGAGACACGCTTGCGGAAAGCTCGACATGGGTCCAAGTTATTAACGTTAGCAAATTATTTTTGACTTATAGAATCTCAATGCGAAATATACAGTGTGTTGAATAATTGTATACAAAGAATTCAGTTAAGTTACAGCCTCTTGAAGGAGGGGGGGGGGGTAAAATTAGGTTTTTTCCATATTTTTCAAGATGAATTGAATAGAAACATATGAATTTTCACAGGAATACAATAATTATAAATAAAATGATATTTTACTGGCATATTTCTTGGTTTGTTGTAAGGGGTTGTTATAAACCAAGTTTATTTTTCAAATTTTTTTTATACTCTAAAATTTCTTAATTAAAATGAAATTCTAAGGTAGCTTTGCTTATTTAGAAACTATTTTGCCTCTTACAAAAATATCGACGATCATCAGCTTAAAATTTTGTGAAATTATTTATTCTTAGTGGATTGCTGTAAGACAAAAATGTTTCTGGGTGGACAAAGCAACCTTAAAATTTTACTTCGATTAAGAAATTTTATAGAATAAGTAAACTTGTGGTGGTTTATTCTATATATATATATATATCTAACTGAGGAAAATTGAAAAAAAAAAAACAAATGTTTTCCTCCTTTAACGGGCTGTAACTTTTTAGGGGAAGCTCCAATTAAAAAAAATATATAAAAGAGCCCTCTTAAAATTTAATTGAGGGATGGTCAAACGCCAACCAGTATCAATCTCTCATATTAACCCACGTGAACGGTCTTACACCGCACCATACCGGCATAGAGGTTGCCAATCCTTTCCACAAATATAACTGACCTACGGTCTACTGGCCGCGGGAGTCGAACCCGGGTGGTTGATAAACACGATTCAGGTACCTCCTGACGCCTTAAACTGTTCGACCACCGACCGACGTAATAATAGTGTCTTGTCTTGCAAGACTAAGACAATACCAATAATAAGTAAAACACGATTGCCAATATTATTAGAGTACTGTTTGCATAATTTATTTGTTGTCACTTGCTGCCCAAAAAGTATAGCCTTCTACACTATTTAAAACATGTAGCAGTATTTCTTTGTTGTATGTAGAGGATTCGCAAAAGTTGTATTTAAATCATATTCTCACTCTCCGTATATTTGATACTATATCTGTTAATTCTTGATTTGAATAAGTAGTTTTTAAATAAATTAATACACAGTGGATGAGAGTAAGTGCGACACGTTCATACTCCATAGAGATAACATAATCGGCAGCTTGAATACAATTTTGATCAGTTAGGTTTAATTGCCTATATTTCTTTGAAAAAGAGAAGTATTATAGAACTTATCTAAAAAATTTTTTTTTAATGTAGAGAGGACTCTTACAAATACAATTTTGTAAAGAAAAAATCAAAAAGAGCACTAACACAAATATTTCTGCATTTTTTCCATTTTAAATTCGTAAGTTATTAGCAGCAGCTATGACACGTTTAAGTAAATCATCAATAGTGTCCACTTTAGTGCGATACACTTCATTTTTAAATATCTCCACAAAAAGAAGTCCAATTGTTTTAAATTCAGGAGATCGTCGCGGTCATGGTACCGGTCTTCCTCGTCCAATCCCTTGGTATTAAGTTGGGACACACTGTATATCGTACGAATATAATTGATCTTCGTGTATGATACTCCACACTGCCGCAATACACCGTGGACACCCTGGACCACGATTCGGTTTCAAACTTCCCGCGTCACGCTCGCGTTGCACTACAGTTGCACTCACTTTACAACGAGGTAAAAGTAGTTGCATTTGGCACATAATTGACTCTTGAAAAGCTAATATAAATACTCGCATCGCAAAAACTTCAATAATAAAGATTTTACAAAATAAATTTTACAATATTGACTCCATTTCTCATGACGCATCTATTCTCAACTTTTTTTAGATAAATTGTGAACAACTGTATAAACAAATTATAATTGTTCATTTTGTGCAACTGATTTCATTTATTTTACTTAGAATTATTTTACACTGTAATAATTATTTACAACTCTGTTTAAAACTAAGAAATATGCTTATATTGACGTCATTTGTAATGCAGAGCTGCTGATTTTTAAAATATTACAAATTTAATTTATTTAGATGTAGGTAGACTAAATTAAATTAAAGATTCTGTATTTCGATCACGTCGAAGCTATTTAGGAGCATTTACATTTTAAATTCTTCTAATTAATACGACTCCTGTTTTGAGAACGCAATTCCTGGAAATGGATTTGTATAAAATAAAAATGCAAGACAGTTTTCAGCAGATGTCACCTGAATTATCGTACGGCCTTGTTTTACTATCAATTCGTACATGTCTCTAGTACTTCCTTATTCTCTGCTTCTTTAGTTTTTCCGATGTGTGATGGAATTATTTTTCAAAATTAAAAAGATTGTTGACATTAACTACTGTCATACATCTTCTTAAGATGTTCATTTACTTTACATAAATACAAGGCTGCTGCTGATATACCTTCTATTTCACACTTCAGATCATATTTTTACGAAAATATTCTCTATATTTCGATACATATATGTAAATTAACATTGTAATTAGTTAATTCATTAATAGGCTTAAATATCAAATCAAATATCATGCTTACGATGTAAAAATAGGAAAATTTTAATTAGGCCACCGAAAAGAAACTATTTTTGAAATAATTGAAATATCTCGAAGACCAGTAGATACAGGATACAAGTCCCCCTAAAATTACAAGTAGGATCCAAATACGCAAAAACATACAGGGTGTTCAATTTTAAATAAACAAGTAGATTGCGACTTCCTGTATAATCGGAAGTACTATAAGAATGACAATATTTTATTTAAAAAGAGCACCTCCGAAAACCCCAAACCTTAAATTTTCAAGATTGAAATCAAAGTAGTCTCTGAAATATTCTAATGGGCCGTCATCGTATGTTCATGTTAAACTTCATTTTGATAAGATTCTTTTTTTGATATTTACTCTCATTATAGAAGAAATAAAATGTAAACGAAAAGTTCTGTGGATAAATGTAAAATATAATAATTTAAGCAAATCGCGAATAAATTATTTTTTAAAAACCACGGAAATATGTTAGGACGTAAATAGTAATGCAGAAAATTTTCAGAAAAGTGCCAATTGTTGATTCTTCCTATGGCATTTGCCATTTTTACTATAATTTCCTATTAGATAAATTGTTTTAGTGTCGTTTTGTGTATTATATTTATGGTAATGATATTCTCTTACACATTTAATGACTTTAATTCCTAATAATATTTCTACTATTTACGGAAAATAATTGTTGGAAACTAAAATGTTGCAAATAAATTATGAAGCAAGCATGCTGAATTAATTGAACTTTGAAGAGAAAATAAGTGTTAATATTTGGTGTAGCTAGGCCTTTAACATAGTTTTTGTTAGAAATATAAAAAAAGAAAGAAGGTCACAAGAGAATGATATAGTTGTACCTACTAGTGGTAGTATTAGCACAGAACATTTTTATATGGTTGTTGTAGTGACAGACTGTAGTAAAATTAAAATGTCCTATTTTCCAATCTACCATTTTTTCCTGTATCCTTAGTATTCGAAATACAGTACCAGTTACCAGTCCATGGGGATTTGGTAAGTGAAAAATTATTACTATTTGTAATTGTAGATTATAACCAACGATACAGTTCATTTTTTAGGTGTAAGTTGTAGCTGCACCACTATTAAAGGTTATAATGAGTTTCACATAAGATTCTCCATGTGTCGATTTATAGTTAGTAATTGAATCGATATATGTAGAAACGTCAACTATCCACAAAAGCATATTATAAGGAAATGGAAAAAACATTTTCTATTTAGATTAACTTTTTCTTCATTTTAACCATTAAAAATAATAGAAACATATATTTATTTTAAAAATAAAAATTCCGCTTAGTCTAAGGTGAAAGTGTTAATAATTATTTCTATTTCAATAAGTTTGTATTTCAGAATGTTGCAAAGATAATTCTTAATATTTAATTAGTAGCAGTTGGCCAAAGAAATATTGAGCTGTAATATGATTGATAAGCCTCCTATAAATTTTGTATATTTATGTTCAATTTTTGTGGATTCGATGGGAACTTCTCTCAATGAATAGACGACTTTAGATGGCAACAGTATGGTATTTTTTCATGTGTTCTCTTCTCTTTTCTTGAGAAATATTTGTTTCTATTTCGCACCTATCACGCATACTACCATACAGAACAATATTTCAATGAGACACATTAGAATGGGCTTGCCATAATAGCAAATGTCCTGCCAATTTGATAATCCATTTGGTTAGTACGAATGCATACCATGGAGCCTGTTTTTAAATTTGACAGACTGGTGTGGATTCTATCTAACCAACAAAAAATTAGAACCCTTTAAACCAACCAATTATACATACAATTATAAATTGCTGGATTCCACCACACCAAACTGCTAAATTAGAAAAGAAATCTTATTTGATAGTAATAGCATATGCCATTTTTGGTGATTATCTATTAAATAGTGCATCGCCTACAGCTAAAGTGAATAGGAGACATATGCTGTTTGTTCATAGTTTGTGCGTAGACCTATTGTAGACTCTTTTCTGCAATAACCCAGTTTTAAGCAAAAAATAGTCATGTGTCAATTCAATTATTTTTAATTAATTTCAGTCCAAGAGGTGTTTCAATACGAGTAATATTTAACCGAGGGGGTCAGTTTCAAACTTATGTTTCCTTGATGTGTAATTTTTTATCTTGAAATTATATTTTATACTACTGCAGGGTGCTTACTACATAGAGTCAAGAATTACTACAAACGAACGAACTGTTGATGAAGTTATTTGTAAAATAATGTAATAATGGAATTCTGTTATCAAAATGAGAGAGAATAAAATACGGCATGGCTGAGTTTCATGTACGTTGTCAAGACTTTCCTGGTCAACCATAAAAGACAAGGTTACCAGGAAAAGTAACGGAAATGGTGTGAAAGTATAAGAAACTGGGTTGGTCGATGAATCTGAAATTGCATTTTATGAATTCCCATATTGACTAGCTACCCCAAAATATTGGTGGTTCCAGTGAAGAACAAAATGAGGAAGTGGGTTAAACATTTATGCTGGCTGATTGCTACTGAATGCAAGAGGGTAAAACGTAAAAGGTAACCAGTGCACAAATCTTTTGAATGTGAGAGCTAGATATCATAAAGAAAATTAATGAATCGCACACGTTACCCACATGAAAGACCTTCAACTATCAAACAAAGATGAAGGCTACTGTACAAAACAGCTATGTGGTTTTTAATGATCATATGCATCGGTTACAAGATTATAAGGTTATGGGCGTATTGGGTGTTAGAGCTTTGAAGGTGCCATGTTACGCTGACCTCATGAGGTTAAATGAAACCCGAATTTGGATCCAGCGACTCCAAAAATATAAATATACGATGGTCTGGTCCACTTATATAAATATGTTTCATTTAACTTTGAGGTTTAGGGTTAAATAGATTCCAGATTTGGATTCAGCGAGTGAAAATGTGAATACATAGATCTGTCAGACAATCATTTCTTGTGGTGCTGTAAAATATAAGATACCTTGATATATTTTTTTAAAATGTATTACACACTTTCAGTTTCTAGTTACACATATAGTTTTTACGTACAGGAGCGTAGTCAGCGTTATCAGTAGCAGAATGGAGTACTAAATAGTTTTGGAAAAAATAATAATGATTCTAGTACATAGTTTCTCTTAATTGTCTTTTACAAATCATGTTATTTTATTAATTTTGAATACTGTGCATTTCTAAAGTGAAGCGTTTCAAGATTTGTAACGCTATTAAAGTATTGATCAGCATTTCCTCCTGAAAATATAAAATAGTCATTTATGATATAAGTGTGTCCTTCGAATAAAATAAAATCATTTTTAGCACATACACAATTTTTTTACAAACATTGCTAAGGCAATGAAAGTGCGATCGTTTGTTGACAAGTAACTTCAAATCTCGTGACATGGAAACTAATCATGAAAATAAATTTCTCTCGGCGGAAATCGAAGAAGCTTCTAACTTTCGAGTTATTGCCAAAGCAACAGTACGCGTTTTCGCACAATCGTTTGTTGAGCAGGCATGATCAGAAAAATATTAGTGGCAAGGTCAATGAAAAAGTGCTTTCGGCATACTTTGGAAGAAAAGTCCAATATATGGAAATCGTCAACGCTCTGGTCAAATTACTCCATGTTGAAGACGATGGTGAGCATAAAGAATCAAGAAATAAGCAAATATTACAAGATCGCTTTTTAAATAGAAAAACCGAAGGATATTGACCGAAAAAGTCGAAAGCACTGACCAGAGAACAAATTGACAAATTTCTAGCAGAAGCGCAGCGTGAAACATATTTCATGCAGAAGGTTGACGTCCAACTAATGTGTAACTTTCCTTACTGGTACATTATATTTGAACTACTATTAAAAGTACATAGCCCTTAGTCCTTCGTACACTAATAATTTAAGAACTTTCATAAAATATATCACGATTCCAGTTGGAATAAACACATTTGGTAAGATGCCTGCCAATATTGGGAATTTCTAAATTTGCCTGATTCTCACTTTTATACTGATCATTGCTTCCGACGACCTTCAGCTAATTTGTTGGCAGACTCTAATGGTAATCTTACTATGGTGGATACAAATTCAAAGTCCAGTACAGTAGCAGAGGGTAGATATAGACGCCTAGTTACAAAACAAAAAGAGCCTCACGGGCCAAATTTTGTCCAAAACTTCGATGGATTACATTGCCCCCTTGGTATACAGAAGTTTCACAGAAATAATTATTACTACAGTTACAATTACTAATGAGATTATCTATGGAATTACTTATCCTAATTGTAGTTCCTCCAACTGTGCATTTAAAATATTTTTTTGATTTAAAATTTCTTAATCATTTTATATTTTCACACCAGTGTTAAAAATAAATCAACGCCATTGCTAAAACTGAATTGCTTTTAACACCAGTGCCCAAAATTACATTTGAAACTCTAACAGCATGCGCCAAAAATTATACTTTTACTGCCGTTTGTAGAAAAACATGTTTAAAAGATGCAGAGAGAGATGGTATGCAAGCATAGCTCTTATTTGGGCAAGCCTGTGAACATGCAGTCGTATTGTTTGCAGATAATTATTAGGTAGCCTGAAATTAGGCGTGTAAAAATCAGAGAACATCAATCATCTTGTTACCCAAACCTCCTTTTATAATCACATATTATTATTCTCCTAGGACCATTATTAACACATTAATATAATATTTTTACAACTGGGCGTTCCTATCGGACCTTCTGTCAGTCACACTCTGAGGGAAATTAGTTTAGAGGCTTTTTGTAAGGCTCCGTAGACGTTTAAAAATACAGCATGCCGATATTTCCATCCACATTAAAAGAGGTTGCTTCCATTCACGGCTAATCGCGTATATGATATTAATGTGCCCAGAAACGTCCAGGACAGATTTTTAACTAGTTAATGCGACAGTAGCGACCTCCAGCGGCCCATTTATCATATTTATTATGCTCTTCCACTGCAACAACAATAGGCTCTGTTAATATAAGTAATCCTTTATGAAAATTTTCGCCGGTGAGGTGATTTTAATAAATTAGGTGCACGGTTCAGATCCATTTTAAATAATGGATTTGCCTGTGTCGTATTAAGGATGGCATTTGAAAATATAGGCCGACACATTTATTAATGTTTTAAAATTTCAGTTGGATTGTGTTTATTCAGACTAATTTTGTGAAAAATTGCGTCTATTGTTTGGGTTCCAAACATATACAGGGTTAACTATGTCTAAGTACAATTTTAAGAGGGGATAGAGAAAATTAAGAATTAGCGGAATCACCCTTCAAAAAAATTCTAAACTTATTTGTAAAGCGAAAAAAATTTTGTTTCGAAATTATATAAAATCCTTATTTAACGCTGCCTATGCGAGTCACAGTACGCAACTAACAACACGTAGGTAAAATTCTCCGTTATGTCATAATTTAATTCCTGTGTTTACCATGTGTCTACATGGTAGTTTTGTGTTATTCTTCAGTTGTTAGTGACTATTTAATTTTTAAACTTTTTGTAGTTATTAAATAAAGAAATTTGTGTAGGGTGCAAGTATTTTCCCACAATATAGTACGCCTGTTTGCTTTTCTAGGTTATGGGACAAAACTGCCGCGGGTAAAGGTTTTCTGTTATCTATTCCTTTTCTTCGATGTTGTTATAATAAATAAGCATTTTATTTAACTGTATCTACGGTGTGTTTTATCGGTAGTGAGTGGTTGCAATGAATGAAAATGTTGTAGTTTTGCCAGTTTGTAATAAAATAAAAAACGAATGCAAAATAGTGGAGCTAACTGGATTAACTATTTCCTATCTATTAGGTATTATTACTAATAAGAATGTTAATTTTTATCGTTTCTACATTTGTTGACAGGTGTAAGCTAATCTATGGATCTAAGCCATCTCAGTTGATACTTATAATAGGCGCCGACTTCTCTTAGAAAAAGAGGGTTTTGCCCCATTTGTGAAATATCGAGCTAAAATTCTGGAATAATTTTTTTATTATATTTTAGGCCTTCCTGAGTACGTAGTTAAAATTTTTGTACTTAGTCATAGTTAACCATGTATACCAAAGATTCATTAAATGTTAATTATAAACTCTATAATTTTAAAATACAATAATCACAAATCTAATTAAAAAAAAAATAGAAAAAAATGAAACCAATTTTAAATGAACATAAAAAAATTATTCACAGAGTTGACTCGCACGTTTGATTTTAATTATGGATTATTCTCATTTTGAAACAACGCACCGAAAAAGAATTTGGTGTCTGTAAGATGTTTCATGGAAATAAATTATTTGTTTGTATACATATTATATACAAACCAAATCATTTTTTTGAAAAGGCAAAAATATAGTTATTTTGTGTAAAGAAAGCATTTGTTTCGATAAAAAACATTACTTCCTTTTCAATGATACACTTCTGGTGTTGTTTTAATTATATTCTATCATAAAACAAGATTTTTCCAATTAGACAACTGCTTATTTAGGACAACATCTTATTGGTTAGGAATTTCAGGAAAAAACTACGGACTAATTTCCCGGCCAGTTACACTTGAAAAATCTATAACGAGTAGTCAACATATACCTGCCGATTTGGAGCTTATTAGCTCTCATCAGTACGCCACAGGTGAGCGGTGAGTTAACTGACAACTAACACTGGCTGTTCATGTCTCTCAATTCTGGCATTCCTGAGTACGAGAAATATAGCAAAGCTACATCTAGCAGCCACCTACTGACTATTTTTTGTTTATAGAATTTTTCCTTTTAAACAAATACTTTTTTCGACGATACGGCTATATTAGCAAATTGAGTTTTTTAGATTATATAACCTAATAACACTTCATTTAAAAACTTTACAAAATGAATTAAAAGTTTACATATTTTCCTTTTCCACATCCCTCAATTAAAAATATGCATTTTTGAAAATAAATGTATTGTTTGATTCGAAATGCACATTCATTTCAGTCAAAAAAATTTTTTTTTTATTTCAGAACTTTATTTTAATAATGAAAATCTATTTGTTTCATTTAAACTATCTCGCCAAAAATAATAAAACTTTCATACCAAATAAATGAATTTATTTTTGGCAAAAAAGTGATCATTACATAAAAAAAAATGGTTCGCGAGAATAAGTTATGTTTAAATAAATAGAATTGTTTGCTAATTTTTTTTTCGGTGCGTTAATAATAAAAACGTGTATACCTCAAAAATCTTCCTTAAGATTCTCGTTTTCTCGATTTGTATACTTATTCGCATATTAAATCAAAACGCATTGTTAAGAAAAAATGCTAAGTAAGAATACTATGCTGCGTTATTTCACTCCAAAAAAAAAAAATTGCTGAATATAATTTAGATTTGTCTAAATCTGTTTTCGATTTCGTAAGTGTTGATATTAATCTTTAATAAAGATCAATGTTTATTAATATAGGTAAACTTAAAAATATTCAGTTAAGAGCAACATAATCCTTAAGTCTGTTTACCAGTATTCCTCAAAGTACATCTTAGTAATAGAAGGACAAATAGCTTTTTGTTGCAACATTTTGTTTATTTATATCCTGCCGTTTGTAATATACATAATACAGATCACTAATTCCTTGATCCATTCTATCAGTTGTCAAAATAACCAATTCATAATTATAATAAGTTGCACATGCCTTCAAAATTGCCGTGAACTTTATTAACAATGATTTACTAACCAGTAGCTCCTATCTTCCATGATGTATTGAGAACAGATAAGAACAGTCACTTACCGATCGGAAGGCAGTAAGTTATAAAAAATTGACAGGCAATAATTCGAACGACTCAACTGATTATTTTTTCAAATATGGTTACCGCTGCTTATAAATCTCCAAGTTCATTGTGTGCCTTTTGTCATTTTTGATAGTGGAATTTTGAGAATTTTTAGTAAGTGATAGTTGTCACAGGATTGTCACTTTAAATAAACTTAAGTCATTTAAACCATATAATTTGGTTATTGCATGGATCGTGCAAAAAAATAATAAGCATGATAAGCGTTAAGGGTTTTCAGGCAAAAGTTTTGCCTTCGACCAAGAAACAACCCTTTTGATGCTTAAATAACTATAAATTGATAGATCGTGCAAAATATGTTATTGCTACTAATTTACTATTGAAAGCATTCAGTTTTTTTTTTCGTTTTTTTTAAATGGTTCTGAAATAAATGATTTTAGAGAAAGATTTTAGAAAGCTAGAAATTTTAGTGCCTTCTAATTTTCAGCTTGGTAAATAATTATAGTATCATCTGCGTAGCACACCACATTCCTTATACATTTTATTTGAATAAAATCAGTTATACAGGGTCATTCAGTCAAAATGTCAAAATGTAATTTTACGAGGAGATAAGGAAAAATGTGTATAATTCGATGACGCGATTTAAAACAATTTAAATTGCATATTTATACCGAAAAAAAATATTTTCAAAACATTATTTAAACCCCTTTTTAGGCTGTTACTGACCAATTCATATCCCAACTAACATTTAAGCATAATAGACTACTGCACAAGAAAAATTAACCTAAATTGATCGAGATTTACTACTTTTCGCCATAAAAATAGTCTTCAATGATATAAAATCTTGTAGTTCCAAAATTTTAGTCAGAAATTTGTTTACTAAGAGTAATATAATGACTAAGTAAAATGAAATATATGTCAATTTATACAGTTCGAAATTACATACTGTTTACCTTTTCTGTGTTTTCAAATGCTAACATTCCAATAACGTGTAAGACGAAGTTATATATTACTTAATTTTGCCTTGAAATCTGTCTTCAATATCCAGGGATCTTTTAAATTGTTACAATAGGTAAATATTTACATATTTATTACAAAATTGTAAAACTTATTTTTGCCATATTAAATCCTTCAATTTAATAAGTTCTATTTTTATTGCAATATAAACCTATTTTCAACTATGTTGATAACTTTTAAGAAATATTTGATCATTTCAATTAACCTAATAGAAATATTGCTCTATATTATGGTAGAAATTTACTTATTAATGATACTTCGACGTAAATGTTTCTTAAAAGGATCTTTTAGGGAGCAAGCTTCTTGTTATATGTATTCAGATAGATATTTTCTTGCAATAGCGTGTTGAAGTTGTTTTGTATTTTGATGATCTGCAATAAAAACCTACTTGTGTCGTACGAGTAAATCAAAAGATAAAGCCCAACAGGCGGCTTACCACACAATATTTCAGAGTTGTGAAAAACAATTTAAAATATAATTATTGGGTTCATATTTCGCCTACTAAAATCGAAGTCAACACTGCGGATTATATAAATCAAGCTAATGATAATATATCGATAAATACATCAAATGTATTCCATATGATAACACTGTCATCCTCTCAAATGAATTCAGTAGTGCATGTGAATTGAAATTTGAATTGAATTTCGTTCGAAAATATTTATTTTGTTTTTGTTATTACGTACACATAATATTATTGGCTTTAATTTGAATTTTCAATCACAGATAGAGTAGAATTTTATATGTAGGTACCTACTAATAATTTAGTTGGTAATAAATTACCATAAAATATCTTTATTTGGAGGAAACTTCAACCGCAAAGTTAATAGTTTGCTATGACGTCAACATTGGCATAGGCAATCTGCCCTATAGGTTAAAACTTCTGACCAATTGACTCCAAAGTTGATTTTATTTGAGCGGCCATGTTGTAACAAACGCTAGATGTTTTGTTTGTTATTTCTAATTGATTACTCTTTAAAATTATCTTAATACAGATAATATTATTTAATACATTTATGACGAAAAATTATTAAACACATTTTATCACGAAATACATCCAGTTTTTATTTTAGGTTATTTTTCAGGATAATAATATTATTAAGAAGCAATAGTAAACATGTATATTTATAAGGCGCGTTATTTATATGAAAGTTTGGTCATCACATTATACGAAAAAAATTCCTGGATTGTACAATTTGTTGAATAGAAACCAAAAATACAGACTATATTATATTAAAATCTAAATTTCTATAAATACTCATATACTAACTCCTACTATACTTGTAGCTTTGTAGCCTGACTTATATTCTTTCCTTCTCTTCCTATCTCTGTTCGCTGTTAGAATGTATATAATCAAACATATAATGTTGTCTCTCTTTACCAAAAGTAGGTCATATAAAGGGCATTATTAGGGTATATTTTGGTAATAATGTTTTTTATATTTTAAAATTTTAACATAAAATTGGTCCGTATTTCTTTTAGGTCCAATTATCTTATTGGAATAAAATCCTTGCCGACCAATTATTAAACTTCCATATTACTTTAGTTTTCTTCCCCACATAAGGAAAAAGGCCAACGAATATAAGTAAACTCTCCTCATGCGAAACTGGTCATGAAAAGTGTTTGACCAATTCAGAGGTCAAGTTAACGTAATTTTAACTTTAAATGTTTGTTGGGATAACTCCGGGACCAACTAGTTCACGGCCTGGATGCAACGTTGCCAAATTTAAAAATTGTCACTAGTATTACACATCATAAATAAGCTTAACTACGTACTATAATAACTTTAGTAATGACACTCTTCAAAACGAATTTGGTGATTGTTTTAAACTGCGTATTTGTAACGATATATACTTTCAACTTTTGATAGTGCTTAATTGTTCGACTCACCAATATAGATCTAACGCAAAGTTATCAAAAATTGATTCGAGGGTGCCCATTATTCCAGCAGCAACCAGCAGTACAATTATAATTTCAAAATTTAGAATAAATCTGTTTACCTACCGCACGTACGCCGTACGTTTTTTGTAATAGTAATATTTTCGCATCCAAACGTGCTCCAGACCTCGCTTTGGGATATCTGCATTCTGCAATAACCTTGAAATTGTTCTTGTTGAAGAGGTGGCTTTCTTACTTTATGTGTATGTATTTGAGGTTATATATTCGGGCGTTATTTAGTGTTCTCCCCAACAAACATTTAAAGTTAAAATTACGTTAATTTTTCATTACCTATTCCGTATAGGGAAAGTTTACCTATAGTCGTTGGCCTTTTTCCTTATGTGGGAAAGAAAACTAATGTAATATGAAAGTTAATAATTGGTCGGCAAGAATTTTATTCCAATAAGACCTAAAAGAAATACAAACCAATTTTATGTTAAAATTTCAAAATATGAAAGACATTATTACCAAAATATAACCTAATTATGTCCTTTACATGACTTACTTGTGCCCGAGAGAGACAGATTTATATGTGAGATAGAGATTGTAAGTCAGGCTACAAAGCTACAAATGGAATAGGAGTAGGTATATGGAAATATAAATTGTAACAATTTGAAATATACACAGAAAATCAAATGAAAATAACACCTGACCAAACCTAAAGTTAAATAAAAAATAATAATTATTAGTATCAATTTATAAAATATATAAAGAATTGTTAATATAGATATCCTTGGATATGAATTTTACATAGAATAAATAATATTACATAACATAAAATACTAATTTTAATAATTTTATTATCAAATTTAAAAATCAATTTCAAAAATTTGCATGACGACGACTATTATTATCATTCAGAACAAAAAAAAAAGAAATTAAACTCAGAGCACCATATAGAAAATAAAAGGAGAAAGTCTACAGAAAAATCTGATATACATATGGTATGCAAACGAGTAACATAATGAAAGATATTCCAATTACAAATAAATCATGTCCTAAAATTTAAATTGAAATGTCAAATTAAAATAATCAATTCTAGAAATGTCAAAAGTAAAGGCGACTTTACAAGAATCTTTTGAACATTAACAAAAACACAAAATAAAGACTATTTTCCTAAATAAAATAATTAAAAATTGTATAATTAAGATAAAAGGACATTTTAAATTTGTATTAGTTATAAGTTGTGTTGTGAATTGTGCATAAAAAAAAGACATACAAAGACTGCAAGAAAATCATGTGAATGGACTTTTATAACATGGCAATCTGCAGCAAGAAAAAAACAATGAATTTGTTGTTAGTTACGGCTTGGGTTTAGAGAAGAACAGCAGCATTGCAAGAGAGCTCCCGAAATTAGAAAAAATTGATTAAAAATAATAAGAAAAATCAAAAAAATATCGTCCTACTAGTTAAAATTGACCATTTGTACATCATCCAGTATAGTTTTTATTGCCACAACTGAAGATATCATCCGTATCCAGGGAAATTGTGCAGTTCCATAGAATCCCACAGGATAGTTTCCAGTTTCCAGGCAGTTTGCAGTTTCCAGGAAGGAAAATAAAACATTCCTAACCTCAGGTACCTTAAAAAAAATAAAGTGCACTATAAAAATATCTATAGCTATAGTAAATTAAAATCGATTTTAACAATATCAATCTTTGCAAAGTATAAAAATAAACTACAGGACTTACCTGTATAAAACCAAGTCGAACTCAACAAATATAACATCCACATTCAATCATTTCACTGGAGCAAATAATATCTGTCATCCAAAGAGAAGCCATTTCACTTTAGAATATAATTATGTTTCTGTAGGAATGCAACCAACATTACAAAAATAAAGGATATTTGAGTATAATTTATAAACTTCAATTAAATTCAATATCCAAGTTTTAATCTACATTGGAGCGGTAAAATTCATTATCAGAAAGGTAATATTAAAAAGAAAATATTCTTTATTGTTTTACAATTGATTATAGCACAAAATTATTGATAATCTTTCAAAAGTGTTACTAGTTATTACAATATAAGATAAAACCCTGTATATTTTGAACCGACTCCTGATTTAAGTTTCTTTTGCTCTTTTGATTTAAAAAAACTGTGTCTAGCAAGGGATAAACAAAATTTGGTATAAATAAGGTAAGATAAAGATAAAAAAAAAAATTATTATATAAAAGGTTTGTATTGAACGAAATATAGTTGAAACACAACATACACTCACAAAACATAATACATAAAAGGATCATTGGCGCCCAACAAAAATTTAATATTTAACTTTAACATCAAATACACAATAAAATATTAAAAATTAAAATAAACAATAAATAATAAAATTCAAATTAAAAATAAAAAAAACATACACAGATATAATAATAATATAACAATATATTTAGATTTTAATATAATATTATAAAATCTAAATTTTTGGGTGTCCATTTAACAAATTGCACAACCCAGGAAATTTTTTCGTATAATGTGATGAAACTTTCATAAAAATAACGCACCTTATAAATATACTTTTACAATTTTTTTTTATTATAGCTTCATAATAATATTACTATCCTGAAAAATAATCTAAAAACTGAATGCATTTCATGATAAAATGTGTTTGATAATCTTTCGCCACAAATATATTAACTAATATTATGTGTATAAACGTTTTTTTAATAGGTAATCAATTAGAAATAACAAACAAAAAATCTAGTGTTTATTACAACATGGACGCTCAAATAAAATAAACTTTGAGGTTAATTTGTCTGTAAGTTTTAACTTATAGGGCAGTTTGCCAATGCCAATGTTGACGTCACAGCAAAATATTAACTTTGTGGTTGAAATTTCCTCCAAATGAAGATATTTTATTGTAATTTATTACCAACTAAATTATTACTACGTACATATATATAAAATTCTGCTCTTGGATTTATTTGTGATTAAAAATCCAAATTGAAGTCAATAATATTATGTTATGTGTGTGTATAATCCAATCAAGTAAACAGAAACAAAATTAATATTTGGGAACGGAACCCAGTTCAAATTTCAGTTCACATGTATTACTGAATTCATCTGAGATGAGAAGTGTTGTTATATGGAATACTTATGATGTATTTAATTATATATCACTAGCTTGATTTACATAATCTGCAGTGTTGACTTCGATTTTGATAGGCGAAATATGAATACAATCATTATTTTTTAATTCTTTTTTTACAACTCTGTAATATTGTGTGATATGCCGCCTGTAGGGCTCTATCTTTTGATTTACCCTTGTACGACACAAGTTGATTTTCACTGTAGATCTCCAAAACACTAAACAACTTCAACACCCTATTGCTTGAAGATCTGTGTGAATACATATAACAAGAATCTTGCTCTCTAAAACACCTTTTTAAGACACATTTACGCCGAAGTATTATTAACAAGTAAATTTGTACCATAATACAAGACAGTATTTCTTTTAGGTTAATTGAAATAGTCAGATATTCCTTAGAAGTTATCAACAAAATTGCAAATAGGTTTATGCTGTAATAAAAATAGAATTTACCAAGTTGAAGGATTTAATAGGGCAAAATCACTAATTATTACCTTATTATTAACTACTAGTTGAAGACAATTTAAGTTTTACAATTTTGTAATAAATATGTAATTATTTACTTATTGTAATGTAAAAAATGCCTGGATATTGGAGACATATTTCAAGGCGATACTAAGTACATTATAACTTCGTCTTATGCGTTATTGGAATGTTAGTATTTGAAAACACAGAAAAGGGAAACAATTTGTAATTTCGAACCATATAAATTGACATACACATATTTCATTTTGCTTAAGTCATTATATTACTCTTAGTTAATAAATTTTTAATTAAAATTTTGGTATTATAAAATTTTGTAACTTTGAAGACTATTTTTATGGCGGATTGTAGTAAATTTGGATCAGTTTAGGTTTATTTTTCTTGTGTAGTATTCTATTATGCTTATATATGTTACCTTTTTATTTGATAAAATGCGGTGTGCCGTTTTGATTATAAATTTTGAAATCCAAATTCAACAGGTAAATCTCTACCTCTGCTTTATTTATTTTCTTTTAATGAAAGCTGAAACTTGTATCAAAACATTTTGCATGGCTAAGTTAATGCTATCGTTAAAAGTAGTTCAGTTAATATTGTTAAAGTTCAGCATGCTCCTTTATTTTCTTGAATTTTACTGGTTTTGTACATATACATAATATTAGCGGACAATAGGCTATGAAATAACACAAACATTTAGCCGTGATGTGCTAACGCAGGTGTGACATTTCACCGTTGGACACTCGTGATGTCGTAACTAGGAAAAGGTTGTCAACCGTCGTATTATCGGAGGTTATGAGTTGATTTGCTTCAATTTAAAAGGTCGGGTAAACATTTCTTTATCTTCTGTCTGTATATAATTAAATAGTATTTTCTGCTGTTCCCTGAGGCACTGCATAGTTCACCGAAAGGACTCCATGCATAGTTCTTTTAGCTAGTTCAATTTTAATACATTGTTTTGTATTATTTATCATATATAGTAAGTATCAAAGGCTGTTGTTAAATCTGTATCTGTAAATATGTATAAATATAGATAAGGTAGGTTTTGTTACTGCAGTGACAACTGCCCCCTGCGTTGACTTTCCTTCAATGAATTTAAACTCTTTCGGTGGCTTAAAGATTATTTTTTAAGGTCTCCTCGATACTCTATAACTAATGTCTAATATAAAATAAAAATAATGAACCTATCCTGATCCATTACTAATGGAAAAACATATACTTGGCATATTTGGAACAATTTATGACATCACTTTAAACAAAGTCAAAACCGCGATGGCATAGATAATGTCTGCAGAGATTTTAAAATTAGTCGTACAGTTTACACCGTTAGAATTTTACCTATTAAAATATTTAGTAGTACTACTGACCACAGTGTGAAGCAGAATAGATACCTAGAATTGATATTTCAATATCTAAATTTCAAAAGAGTTATTGTTGTTGCGTTAAAAACTAGTTGTTGGTTATATAAGATTTAGTTGAATTCCACCCGGATTAATTGATTAGAAATTATGGTTTTAATAAATTTAGGGAATGATGTGTGTCCTAATTCCTAAGTACAATTTGTTCAGTGTAAATGGTTAAGTTATAAGGAATAACATCTATTTTAGAAAACTAGCGAGTCAGCAATATCAATTCAGACGAAAACTTGATTGAATAATAGCAGAATTTCCGACAGTCATATATAATCCCTTATTCTGTTTTTCAACCGACACCGACAACACCGGCAAGTCTCATTCTTGTATCTCGCTAGATAAAAGTTTGGTTATTTAACTCAAAAAATTCGGTCCACAAAGTTCTGGCGATTAATACCAAACCACGTACTATTCACATTTTTTGAGTTGAAAGTTACTAGATTAATTCACGTTGAAGCATCAAATGCATATTCCCATATAACTGTGCTCTATTCATCTATATTCAGCCCACAAGAAAGATGGCCCTGGGTGAGGAAACTTTCATATAATCCCATGTTTAGAATTCCACCTCTATTCAAAATTTTATATAAGAAATTTATATGTAGAGTGAAACCGTGGTACATGTTGTAAACTTTCCTCACCGCCTGTGTTGCATAAACAGAGGCTTCGTCTCAAGTTTGTAACCCCCAGCTGGCTTCTTCTTCGTGTTTTACTTCGAGATCCTGCTGTATTCGAAGTTCGACTATTTTTAAGTTGCAAACTTGCGCGATTTCTATATGGAACTAGTCGGAACCCTTATTTGTTGAAAGCGGGGCCGGCGTTACAGGCAGAGTTGCGCTCCGAATACAATACGCTTTCTTAATATGGTATTAAGGGTTATACTTTGTATTAACAAGAAATGAATGGCTTTTGTTTGGAACTAAAATTGCCGAAGAAGCTGATCTCAAAGGATTATCCTCATAAAGTTCATATTCGTAAGGAGTTGCAGCCTGTAGAACTTCAGTTATGAATTTCAATAAGTTATATATTAGTATTTACAGAGCTTTTCCAGCCCAGTTGAATTCATTATTTACACAGGAGTTTAAGATTCTCATTTGCCTCAATTCGCGTCTCTAAAACAAAGGAAAGCTCGGTGCCCGTTACTCGCGTGTTTAATGCCTGGGACAGATTTAGTTTTACAAAGGATAATTATGAAAGAGAGTAAAATTTCTATGAAGATCTCACTGGATATAAGTTTAAACTTCTCGTTATACGGAAACACAAAAGATATGAATAAATCATGAATACTCGTTTATATATCGTGTTCCAGAGCAAGTTTTCCAAGAATTATCTCTCAAACAGTTGGTGCAAAAAAGTGTTACTATCCATACTATACAGAGTGTCTGTAAACTTCGCGCAGAACATTCAGAAGGCTCTAACTTTTGTTAACACTGCAACGATTTTCTTAAAATTTAGCACACAATTTTTTTTATAGAGATGAAGTTTCAGGTAAAATATTTCTAAAATTATAGCGCCCTAAATAACAGAAAGTGCAAGTACTAAGTGAAGAAAAGTTCATAACATTTTTGTCTTTGATTTTATTGATTTTGATGGTATAATTTTAAATAATTACAGTTTATTCGACGACGTGGCGACCAGTCCAAAAATTGTTCTACCAAGATTACAATAAATTAGTTAAATGTTGATGTTGATGAATTATTTAAATTTAAACCCGTCCATTCAGAAAAACTAATGTAGCTTTTTGACACTACATCTAATACTACAGGTGCAGATGGTATTAACTAACAGATATTGGGTTTGATTATACCTCATGTGCTTGATCACATCACATTTATTATCAATGAAGGTTTGGTTAAAGCAACTATTCAACATGCTGGAAAGAGGATATAATTATCCCTTTTCCTGAAAGCGCTAATCCGACTGATATTTCAATTCCGTCCTATCAGCTTACTTTCCACCTTTTCAAAAATTTTGTAAAAAATTGTTCATGGACAGTTTACAATCTCTTCAGGAAAATTCACTATTATGTCTCCAACTCAGTCCAGATTTAGATGAAATTATAGTACTTCTACTGTCTTATTACATGTAAGCGATGCATTGTATAGAGCTTGTGATAATAGTGAAACGGCATTTCTTATTTTACTTGATTATAGCAAAGCCTTCGATATAATTCATATACTAAACTCAAATATCTTGGGCTGGATATTAATGCTGTTAGTTTCTTTAGGTGTTACTTATCCGATAGGTGTAAAAAAGTGTCAAGAACGGAACATCTTCATCTTTGATAAATACTGCCATAGGTCCATTGCTTTTTCGCTCTGTATACAGATCTGTCTAACGCACCCACCAATATGCTGATGATTGCCAGCTATATTTTCACTGTCCGCTGAATGAATTGAACTTTTCTTTCCAAAATATTAATGAGGATTTAAGAAATATAGATTCATGGGCTGCTATTAAATGGGGCAAAAACTGAATTACTTGTGGTGGCTAGGCATAAAAATTTGGTAAATCATATCCAAGATTTAAAATTTTTATTGAAGGAGAAATTGTGCAACCTACTGATAACTGTAAAAATTTAAGAGTTTATTTTGATGATACTGATAGCTGTAAAAATTTATGAGTTTATTTTGATGATGAGGCTCAGATTCACTAAACATGTACATTTGCTTATCCAAAAATCTTAAATTAAACTGCGTTTACATTATTTACATAAAGATTATTTAACTCTAAGTTAAATTAAAGCTGCATGCCATTTTAAATAAAGATAAGAGAGTTTACAAAGAGTGTAAAATACTTTAAATTGAAACAATCCAAGTGGCTCCATTTAAACCAACGTTTTCAACTGCATATGACATGTTTAATACATAAAGTTATTAATACTAAAACACCCAGTTATTATTTAATTCGATAAATTTATTAAGGGTAGTGATATCCATAGCTGTGCAACGCGTCACAAAGATCTTTTTATAGGACCTAGATATGCTTCATTTCTATATCCCAGATTTTTCACTTATGCTGTACTAATTTATTATATGCCCCTAAATTGTCAACTAACAGTTTAATTTTCAGGAGACAGGTCAGGGCCAGTTTATGTACAAATAATTGAACTTATTGCTTCATTCATTTTTCTATCATATTGTTACTGCTAGCATAAAGTTGATTTCTTAGTTGATTGAACTTTTCATTCTAATCACGAGGATTAGCTCAGAAGTCGAAGACTTGTGCGGCATATTATTTATTATTAAGTAGGCCGCATTTGCGCCCAGAAACAACTTATGTTGGTAGGCCCAAACCACCATTGAGTGCGGGAATGAGGGAAACCTGGAAAACCTTATTAATTAGGGAGGTAGTCAAACGTCAACCGGTATAAATCTCTCACATTGACCCAAGCCAACATTCTTCCACCCTACCATACCCACAGAGAGGGTGACAATCCTCAACACGAATATAACTTATATACGGTCTACCGGCTGCGGGGGTCGAACCCACAGCGATCTAGTCACCTCGATTCAAATACTGACGCCTTAAACCGTGCTACCACTGACCGATCCTATTGGTAAACAAATCTGCCACTAACAAAAATGCTGAAGAGTACTGTCACTAAAACCCTTGAAATTTCGATACCATTGATTATTTAAAAAATTAAATACTTAAGTGCATTTGATTCCCAATGCTATTTATAAGAAGAAAGATTCCACTTCGAAACTGAAATATTTTGGATTCAATGATAATGCTCTTAATTTTTTTAATAATTATTTAAACATGAGGCAACAGCGAGTTACATTTAATAATACTTTTTCCGAGCCCACTTTTTTGAACAAGGGTGTTCCTCAGGGCAGCATTTTGGGACCGTTGCTGTTTTCATTATATAGCTCTGATTTATGTTCGCATTTAACATTCTGTAAATCTCACCAGTATGCCGATGACACGCAAATTTATTATTCATTTCCTGTCAATGATATTGATTTGGCTGTTCGTAACATCAACTTAATATAATTAGTAAATTTTCTAATGCGCATGGTCTGGTCCTTAATGAAAAAAAAACTCAAATTTTATTGTTCGGCCCTCAGCTGTTAATCATTCGTAACCATCCTTTATTTCAAATTTTACTAAATAATACTGTGCTGCAACCTTTTGACAGTGGTGTAAATCTGGGCCTTTCCTTAGATCCAGATCTTAGATTTGGCACTAATGTATCTAATCTATTGAGAAGGTGTTATAGCAAATTAAAAATCTTATACCTATATAAAAATATTCTTAGTACTGAAGTTAAATTAAGACTTTGCGACTCCTTAATATTATCTATCCTTAGTTATTGCCTTGTAGTTTACTGGCCCGCATTGTTAGTGAAAGATAGAGAGCGTCTATAGAAAATTCAGAATTCTTGTATTCGATTTGTTTATAACATTAGAAAATTTGATCACATTTCAAATGCTTTTAGAAATTCTGGTTGGCTTAAACTACATCAGCGTTTTCAACTTCAACTAGGTACACTGGTTTATAATGTTTTTGACCATAAGTTACCAATATACCTTTATGATAAGCTTATTAAAGGTCGAGATATACATGAACATAATACGCGTCATAGAGATCACCTAACTGTTCCCTGTCATACTTTAACGATGTTTCAACGTAGCTTTAGTTACAATGCTGTTAAAATTTTCAATGCTTTACCGCATAGCATCGTTGGGGCTACTAGTTCTGTCACCTTTCGGAGAAAGTTTAAAACATTTCTGGTTAATCAGAGAGATTGTTGAGTGTATTCGTTAATTTGTTTTTTATATTCTTGCATATATGTATACTTATCTTACGTACTAGTTGTGATTATGGTCACTTATTTTTTTTTAAGGGTGGTTGTATAGGAGCAGCTTTACTGGATACCGCCACCCGTAATTATTTACTATTTGTATTGTTCTCTAAATTGTAATAAAGGCATATTATTATTATTATTATTATTATTATTATTATTATTATTATTATTATTATTATTATTATTATTATTATTATTATTATTATTATTATTATTATTATTATTATTATTATTATTATTATTATTATTATTATTATTATTATTATTATTATTATTATTATTATTATTATTATTATTATTATTATTATTATTATTATTATTATTATTATTATTATTATTATTATTATTATTATTATTATTATTATTATTATTATTATTATTATTATTATTATTATTATTATTATTATTATTATTATTATTATTATTATTATTATTATTATTATTATTATTATTATTATTATTATTATTATTATTATTATTATTATTATTATTATTATTATTATTATTATTATTATTATTATTATTATTATTATTATTATTATTATTATTATTATTATTATTATTATTATTATTATTATTATTATTATTATTATTATTATTATTATTATTATTATTATTATTATTATTATTATTATTATTATTATTATTATTATTATTATTATTATTATTATTATTATTATTATTATTATTATTATTATTATTATTATTATTATTATTATTATTATTATTATTATTATTATTATTATTATTATTATTATTATTATTATTATTATTATTATTATTATTATTATTATTATTATTATTATTATTATTATTATTATTATTATTATTATTATTATTATTATTATTATTATTATTATTATTATTATTATTATTATTATTATTATTATTATTATTATTATTATTATTATTATTATTATTATTATTATTATTATTATTATTATTATTATTATTATTATTATTATTATTATTATTATTATTATTATTATTATTATTATTATTATTATTATTATTATTATTATTATTATTATTATTATTATTATTATTATTATTATTATTATTATTATTATTATTATTATTATTATTATTATTATTATTATTATTATTATTATTATTATTATTATTATTATTATTATTATTATTATTATTATTATTATTATTATTATTATTATTATTATTATTATTATTATTATTATTATTATTATTATTATTATTATTATTATTATTATTATTATTATTATTATTATTATTATTATTATTATTATTATTATTATTATTATTATTATTATTATTATTATTATTATTATTATTATTATTATTATTATTATTATTATTATTATTATTATTATTATTATTATTATTATTATTATTATTATTATTATTATTATTATTATTATTATTATTATTATTATTATTATTATTATTATTATTATTATTATTATTATTATTATTATTATTATTATTATTATTATTATTATTATTATTATTATTATTATTATTATTATTATTATCGAGTCGCAAATTAGCATGTATTTAGAAAATGATTTTGATTTTTTTTAACAAAGTGCACCATATTTTTAAATTGAAATTAATCCAAAAAAGTGTCAACTGAAACTATCACTCTCTAGGTACCTGAACGTACAGCTTCCCAAAGTTCTGTAGTCGGTATTTCTCCACTTTCCCCTAGCCGGTAATAAAGTGCATATTTTTAAATCTCCAATTAAATTAGGCTTTTATCAGCCTCAAACCGGATTGCATAAATTAGTTCCATTAATTTAATAAGGCACTTAAATGTAATTATATATGTATACAAATACTTAATATCAAGTTTAATATAATACTCTTCTGTAAGATATCTGTATAATTTAAAATTAATTTACTGGGAGTTAACATGTATAATGCCATAGCAAATTGAAATGAAGTGCATTACAGCAAGGATTACTAATTATATAAAATTATGGTTGACAAGGCAGAATACATTTCCATACAATATAATTTTCTCGTTCAAAGTACCAAGTAGCATGGAAGCAGACGTAATTTATTGAACCCATAATTTGACATAACTCGTTTTTAAGAAATACTGTAAACAAATTGAATGTTGATAATATGCATAATAATAAGCTATTATTTGTAATGCTGTTTACTTCTGAATATACCAACATTGAATTAAAAAAGTAATAAGTGACTGCTACTATTATGGTTATGATTAAAAATATTAGGTACCTACTATCATAGAACATATATAACGCCAAGAGAGATACCGAAAATAGTCAACCTATGGAAAAAAACGCTGGTCTGGTAATACAGGGTGTTAAAAAAAGAGTGTAAAATATTTCAGGAGGTAATAGTATGAACCAAAATAAGCAGAAAAGTCTTAATAAACATGGGTCCGCAAAGTAACGGTTGCGGAGATATGGACCACTATTCGTTTTTCAAACATTTTATTTTATTAGGAATAAACCGACAAGGGAAGCGTTTAATAAACAAAAAAACAAAATTACAGAAGATGTTCAAAGTGCCCTCCGTCCATTTCCAAGCAGGCACGACATTTTCGTCTCAACGATATTCGAACTCTTTCGAAAACATCCTCCTTGGTTTGGATTTCTTGACACTTTTGATTAATCCGTAGCTGCAGCTCTTCCAGGCTATTTACAGGAGTACCATACACTAATGTCTTCAAATGTCTCCAAACAAAGAAATCTAGAGGGTTCAGATCAGGCGATCTTGGAGGCCATAACACAGGTCCGGGCCTTCCTACCCATCTATGTGGAAAAGTTTGGTGAAAATGCTCTCTAACGGCCATGGAAAACTGAGCTGGAGCACCATCATGCTGGAACCACATTTGTTGCCTCTGATTCAGAGGAATGTCTTCCAAAATCTCATACAGTGTGTTCTGCAGAAAGTTGAGGTAAGCAGCGCCTGTTAATCGATTTGGTAAAACAACAGGATCTAGAAACCTGTCACCTACAACACCCATCCAAATGTTTAATGAAAAACGTGCCTGATGTCTAGATTCTATTAGAGTATGAGGATTTTCGTCGGCCCAAATATGCGTATTGTGAAAACTAAACACTCCATTTTTTGTGAACCCGGCCTCATCAGTAAAAAGAATGTTTGCAAGTAAACGAAAGTCTTCAGCATCATGACGTAGAAACCAACGGCAAAAAACCAAACGTGCTTGATGATCATTTATTGGCCTGTACTCGTTGCACATGATATGGATAAAGCAGTTGCTCGTGAAGGATTCTCCAAACAAGAGGACCACTAATTCCTACCTCGGCTGATATTCTCCGCAAACTCCTACCTGGATTCTGCTCTACCAGTGCTAGAATTTCTTCTTCTGCTCTAGGAGTGGATACCGACCTTGGTCTTCCGGATAAATGGCACTGTTTGTTCAAGGAACCGGTATCGCGCAATATTTGGTGAATTCTTCCAAACATACGTTGTGAAGGAATCTGGCGATATGGATAAGCGTTAACATAAAGACGTCACGCTTCGGTGGTGTTCCCATTAGCACGACCACACATGAAATGCATGTCTGTTAATTCTGCGTTAGAGTAACCAACCATGGCAAAAGAAAACTTGTGCACTGAGAACAACTTTCAAATACGTACTGTGTATTTCACTAAACATCAACCAACTATTATAAGAAAATACACAACGTTTTTGCAAAATAAAAAAAGGGGCTAAAACCATAAAACATTCCATATCTCCGCAACCGTTACTTTGCGGATCCATGATTATTGAAACTTTTCTGCTTATTTTGGTTCATACTATTACCTCCTTAAATATTTTATACTCTTTTTTTAACAATTCTGAGGTATGTAAAATAAAATACAATTGATTAAATTTTATACTTAAATTAAATGTTCGAATTGCCATCCACCAACTTCTTGACAATGCGCAAGTCTGTGAAGAAATTCTTCTTGCACATTATGAATGATTTCTGGGGTATTGTTACTTTTTTATGGATAAAATTTACGTTTTCTAACATTCAATCGTCATTTACTCGAAAACTTTCCTATTTAAGATGGCAAAATTTTAGTACTGTCTCATAAGGAATTAAACGATCTTTCAGAATCAAGGAAAAAAATGTGGTGTTGCCATTTAAAAAAAATCGATGACGTCATTACTCGAAAACAAATGACATTTGAAAATCGCATTTTACGCTAAAATATGTATTTTTTAAATTAAAAATTGACCTGTTCGAGGATTTTTCCCAAAAAATAATTGTTTCATTTTTATTGAATTTATTCCATACTTTTGGCGCATACTGTATATAAGAAAGAATAGTGTAACAATCAAGCTGTTGGAATTCCATTGAAAAAAATATTAAGTCATATAGCTTCCTACTTAAAATTACCAGGTCCTAAAACTTAGTAGGTGTTTTAGATTCGTCTGGAATTTATTAGCAGACGCTGACAGAGATCTTATGGTTTTCAAATGCCACGGTGAATGGTTGACCATACATCCCATTATTTTGGTAAAAGCAAAATTGAAATGGCGAAAAAAGTCAGAAAAGTTCAGAAAATGATTTAAATTGATAAACCAACGACGAGGATCTTTAATAAAATAGGGTATGCTGCTAATTCGACTATAATAATTTAGCTAATTAAAATAATGTGTAAATACATTATTCTTTTATTTTCATTTATTTGCTTCGATGAAATAGTTAACAATACTTTTTCTACGTGCGCGAATAGAGAAACAAATAAGAAACATGGAGTTTAAAGTAACGTGAACGTTAAACTATCAATTCTAATTATGTACGAGTATTTTAAAACTAATAAAAAAAACTCTTAGTCTATTATATTACTGTAAATGTTAATGGTGAGCGAACAGTTTACATCATTTTGCAAATTTAGAGCGGAACTTAACTATTGTTGCAGCTGACTGTCATGTAAGGTGGTTTGATTTGAAACTTCGATTGAAGATGATGAAGTTGAAGGGGCGCTAAGAATGTTGTTGCATAAGTTTTATTATTGTTTTCCGATTCTTCCAGGCATCCTTCAACTACCAAAGACAACTGTCAACCTCATAAGCTTCTTATGTCGTAATATCCTCCCCAGAAACAACGAATATTGCCGACGATCACCCAAAACTACACTGTAAAAAAATAATTACAGATTTTAACACAAAAGAACACAATACTGTGTTAATCGAGGTCCACACGGAATTCTGTATATTTTTACATATTTCTCTACATGTAGCAGTGTGTTAAATGTTTAACACAATCCACTGTGTTAATATAACAAATGTCATGTGTAACTTTTTCACATTTCTGTGTTATTCGTATCATTGAAGGTGTAGGCTTTACACATTAACATGTTAATTTTATTGTATAATAGATATTGATATGAAAGACTCGCCTATCTTTTTAACTTGTTAATTATATTCCTGTTTACTTGCGAAATAATTTTTATATATATAAAGCTGTTTACAGGCGTTTTAGGCCCAGAGAAATAATTTTTAATAAATATAATTTTTGAAATACTTTTATTTTGACATTTTCTAGAGGTTCTACTTATTGTCGAGAATGCATTGCATGAATATAGCCTGGAATGTTCTATTAAACGGCAACATATATGTATTAAAAATTATAATTTCAAAAGCAAACAGGAACATAATTAACAAGGTAGGTGAGCTTCCGTATTAATATAAAGAATTGTCTGAATTATGGTGTAATTATAAAATAAAAAATATTTAACTTTTTATGATTTCATTAAAAAAATAAAATTCTGTTCAAATGAACAACAACCAAGTCTGCTAACAAAATATATATATATGTATTAAAATTAACAGTATAATAGTACATATTCTAATAAGGGACTAATAATGTTCTAGTAAATCATAAATAATGAAGCAACAAACAAAGATGTATTTAGGCACTACATAATATGATTTTACGAAAATTAACTGGTAGTGATCTGAACATATAATTTTCTTTCTCTTAAGTTACAAAAAAGTTATATTACAGAGTAATCTAAAACGTCAGAGTAAACTTCTAATATTTTTAATTGTTATATTCTAATTAGTTTTAGCTTTATTTCAATTATCAGTAATACTTGTTATAGATAGGTAAGTACTTACCATTTTCCTTGATTAAACCTCAATTTAAATTTAAATATTCTCCATTTGAACACAGTGAACGAGAGGTAACTGTACGCAACACCGCTACATAACCAATATGGCGTAGTGACGTGTGTTGGATCAGCTGATATACTGCAACTGCGCAGCTACCACTTTATAGATTTTACTTAAGTCAACGTTTTGCTTTACTACCCTTATTAACATGAAGCAACGTGACCATAGGGTGTTTAAGAACCTTGATGAGGTCAGCAAAATACTTCTCTGAAACCTTTCATTGCTTTTTCATTACATCAGCTTAAGAAATGTGCATACCGTTTTTCATATCTTCTTTTTGATTTACCGGCTAACAAATCCAAATTCGCCTAGCCAACAACTCCTCTCCAAAGTTTTTCGTCAGAAGAATTCATTGTAATGTTTTTATTTCTTCTTTTTTAGCATATGAATTACTTTTTTGTAACTGCACTGTACCTTTGTTAAACGTATGAGAGCCGAATTAACCAAAAATAAATTGGTTGTTATAACAAAAACTTAATTTGATTGTTGGCGCGACGTAAATTTTGAAAGATAGCAGGTGACATTGAAAAAAATAATATATTACACAGGATATCTGGTAAGCATATGGCATACTCTCGAGAATATATAGGCCAAAATAAGCCTAGTTTGTGATACAAATTCCTAAAAGTGTCCCTTAACGGAGATACAGAGCCCCTAAGAGGGATCCACCGATTTACCTTTTCAGTTCTAACTATTGAACGTGTATAATTTAATGAAAGTTTAATATTTTATGTAGGCTCATAAAGGCTCATAAAACCATACTATAGCAACACGCGGCAATTGTGTTGAAGCAAGAAGAATTTATTCTAATACATTTCCAAATCTACGTTTACTGAAGAACTTTTGAGAGAGTGCAACAAATGCTAATAGTAGCTAATTGCTATTCTATTTTAGGAGGTTTTTTGCTGCATCCAAAAAGAGCAAGGAACCCTCCGATAGATAAGGATATTTTGGATGAGATTGCTGAAATAATTCATGCGACAAAGTGGGCCGTTCATGAGACCCTTCAATTGCGCAAATTGGTTATTAATTTATTTTTCTTCTTTAGCGCATAAATTACCTTTTTTGTAACCGCACTGTACTTTTGTTAAACGTATAAGAGTCGTTTCTCAAACGTATGGTAACCGAATTAACCAAAAATCGATTGATTTTTATGTTAAAACTTGGTTCGATTGTTGGCGTGACATAATTTTTGAAACATGTTAAACCAGTGACATTGAATAAATAGTAAATTAATCAGGGTGATTCCGAATAATGTGGAAAATAATTGATGATAGATTGTACGATTGATTTTAATATAGGTCCTTCATATTAAATTTTTGTGATAAGTGAGGTGATAAGTTTTAATTATTTAATATATAGTAATTCATTTTTTTTTCTATCAATCAATCCGAAAAATCACTTACAGGTTGATTAAGAACTTATCTAAAAAAATTAGAATGTGCAGAGGACTCTTACAAATATAATTTTGTAAAAAAAATCAAAAATAGCAGTTCAAAAATGATTTAAAAATACACTTCTACACGGCACTGGAAAACCTGACATAGTCTAATGACATAGTAATTAATGACATAGTTTGACATACCTGATGTTACAACAATAAAAATTTTTCTAGAGACTTTAAATTTACAGTTTTTAGTCTCTGCCAGCCTCCAGTTGGCTCATTTTTCCAAATTTCCTACATTTTATTCCGAGAGCCGGAACATACGTTTGACGTTTCAGTGATTTTGATCGGCGGTGCGCCTTGTAGTTGACTGAAACTTAAGCAATTTTCGTTATAAAATCGAATTTTAAACCCAGACCTAAAGCATGGTGTACATTTTAGAAGGTTCAGATTTAAAGTTTCTATATAATATTTTATAGAAATAGATATAGGAATACATAAAAATTTCGAATTTTCATTGCTTGTCATTCTCACATCGCATCTGTCAACTTTTTTGACGTTTTTCAGTTTTCTTTCAAGGGTAGCCATCTTGTCTTGCGTCTCGCTCCTACACAGAAAATCGTAGATTAGGTGTGAGGACTCACCAGAAAGATGGAAATTTAGCTAGGAAAACGTGAAAAAATCGGCATCAAAACATGCCGTGGGCAATCCAGAAAGACGGCGAAAGGCGTTTAGCCGTTCGGCGCTGCACGGCTCGCAAAAAAGCCTTTGTGGCGGTAAAATAGGCAATTTTCGAGTCAGGTGTGCAAGCGAGAGTTGCTTCATTCACATAAGATTAGTGCGGTTACAATGGTACTGCAGAAAAGTTATTAAAAAGAGCGCCGTATTCTTGAAATAGTGTTTTCTACAAAATACAAATAATTTTAGACATTTAATAACTGGATAATCTAGGATTTAGCAAATAATAGGAATGTTAACTCATCCCACCTGCAAATATTCAAAGATACTGAAGTAAAACGGTGAGAAATACGGGTGACTTTTGTAACGTTCAGATAAACTTAACAGCAACGCCTTTGTACTGCAGTTGTATGGCAGAAGCTAAAAGCATTTTAGCTTTTACCAATCCTTTTCCAACAATCATACAAGGACCAATCAGAAAACTGCTTTTTTGACAGTAAACAGAAGATTCACAGAACAGAAGTTTTTAAATTAGATTCTAATTTAGATATTTAGTTTAGAATTGATTTGTTTCTAAAAAAATGGATGAAGAGGACTGTTTGGTTTAAAAACAGTTACTTTTGCTGCTCTTATTCGCAGCGACGTCAATATGTATAAAAACTATACATGCAAAAAAAATGAAAAGAATAACTCGGAGATGGTGGGTGCGACCTATTAACCGCAGATTGCACATGCAAGGTGATTTCTATAATTTATATAAAGTAATGCGAAATGAGAATGCCGATTATTTTTTCATTTCACCCGATGGACAGTGGCATTGTTTGATGACTTGCTGAAATTAGTGGAGCATCATTTAACCCACAGTATACTAGTATACTGTGATTTAACCAAACATTCAAATAGACTATCTATTCCTGCAGATTGTAGGCTTATATTTTATCTAGGGTAGGCTTTTAATTACTATTCGGCAAATGATAAAAACCAACAATTTCCGTAGATAGGGACGTAGTTGACAAAACATGAACATAACCTCTCTGAAGGTCAAGAATCTTGACTTTTTGCATGTCGCCAACTTACAGCGGAAAAATTCCCCAACTTCTTAAGTCTACAGTAATTTTATGGAAACAGAGTAAATAATATTTAACACCATACAATTACAATATAACCGTACAACTGCAGTGCCATTGCACTAACGTTTATCTGAACGTTACTTTACCTACAGCTTTTAATATAATATAAGGATTACATTTTTTTCAATCAATCAGATTGACATTTGACATTTTATAAAATTCACCTACTTTAATATTTCTTGAATTTTGAAAACAACTTTTATTTTTGTATTCTATTTCCCTCCATTTATCTTCCATTGAAACCTTGTTTAAATTTCACTATCATTTTAAAATTTAGTCTATGTATACCTTTTGCAATATATTTATACACACTGCTGAATATTTTCAGCAATTGTTACTAATAACACCTACTATCCTTTTATAGCGCATGTTCCGTCATTTTTTATTGGTACCATTATTTGATCAGTATAAAACGAATTTAGCGTTGTACGCGATATCCGTGGCATCAAACTTAATTTAATCAATTTTATTTTTTGCAGTTTGACGACTCAGCCAACAACTAATCCCAGGCATATGTCGCTCCCTAGATGCAAAGGTTGCGGTTAGCTAACAAGGCTCTCTGCTTGCTTTACCCATTATACTAAGACGCAAGCAATTTATGTTAACAGAAGCGCAATTATCCAGGAAATCGTTATTATAAGTACCGACATAACTGAACCAATTTCTCGTTGCTAATTGTCTCCATTTACCTGCGCAACCTTAGCCTTACGAAGAAACAAGTTTTCCGAAGAATATCTTGATAGCGACAATATAATTATCATAACTGCAGGATGCTCATTACGATTGTTTTCTCTGTGAAACGGTGTACTTACAAAATTACTGTTAATTTAATTTATACAGGGCGAATGGAAAAGGAAACTTCAGCATTTCTCTTTCGCTTTTAGCTGAAGGCTGAATTGGGCAAACGTCATCTGGAGTCACTTGCAACATATACAGGGTTCATTAATAATGGGACATAGCTTGAGGGCAGATTATTAACGTCAAAATAAAGCGATTGAGCCCAACATGTCTTATTCAATTGTTGCTCTGATGGACTGATTGTTTTGAAAATTTGTAGTCTTATGTTTTTTGAGGTAGCAATTTCGAATATGCAAACAGTATACTGTTGACGTAAAAATGTGTCTAACTTTTTCTATTTTACACTTTTGAATTTTTTAATAAGAAACTATTGAAGTACCTTCAATTCTAAATAGAAAGGGTATATATACCTGTTATAAATCGATAAACTCAATCGGTTTCGAGTAACACACGATTTAAGTTTTTGAGATTCGATAACAATCGGCCCTTAGCTATGTACCATTATTAATTAGAAAATTGCAAAATGAAATACATGGCCTACACAGAATGATTTACAACTTACCTAGCAAAATTTGGGAACAGATGCATCGTGAAAAATGAAGTCAGTATCGTATACATTTTTTGTAAAATCCTTATACTTTCCGGGAAAGGAAGTTAGTAGTATAGTATTTTCAACCTTTACATCGCTAAGCTGTCGTATCTAGCGTCATCGGAATAAAAGAGATTCCGAATACTGAAATTCGATTTTAATGTTAATGTTTTTACGATAGTGTTTACATTAGTTTTTCAAGTGTCAAAACTAATTTATGTGTATAGCAACTCAGAGTTGATATACACGGATATCGTTTTAATTTATGGTGAAATAAGATAAACTGCTTTAGCAGCTTCTCGTCTATACGCAGAACGATTTACCGATAGACATGTACCAAATGCAACTACTTTTACCGCGGTAATGCAACGCGGGTGTGACACTGGAAACTTGCAACTGAATCGTGGAGGAGATGGTGGTCTCGCAGAAACTGAGGAACACATTTTAGAGATTGTTCAAGATAATCCCCGAATAAGCACGGGTAAATCGCTCAACAAGTGCAAGGAATGTCCCAATCAACAGTGTGGCGTATCATACACGAGGCTCAATTATAACTGTACTATGTACTACTGTATCCAAGCATTAATGCCAAGCGATTATCTTTACGAATTAGATTTTGTGAATGGTTGCTGCAATACAATGCTCAAAATCCCAGATTTACATCTGACGTGTTAATTACAGATAAAGCTATTTGGAATGGAATGAAATGTATAACATTCATAATACTCATGTTTGGGATTTTGAAAATCTGCTTGTGATTCAAAGGAATCATTTCCAACAACGCTTTTCCTTAAATGTTTAGGCAGGGATTGTTACAAAATCGAATGGATGGGGTTCAGTATCTCGAGTTCGTTCGAAATGATCTGAGTGTACTTCTGGAAGATGTGCCCTTAGTTGCCCGAACCACGAATGTGGTTCATGCACGATGGTGTTCCCACTCATGTTTGACAAAATGATTGGGAGTACCTTAATGAAGTTCAAGGGGTACGATGGCTTGGATGAGTGTCATGGCCGCCACGATCTCCTGATTTGAATCCTTTGGGCTTTTTTTTGTTAGGATATTTAAAAAATGAAGTGTATCGCACCGAAGTGAACATTATAGATGATTATGCGAACGTATAATAGCTAGTGCCAATAATGAATTCAAAACGAACAGAAACATTTGGGTTAGTTCGTAGAAACTAATAACAATAGGGATAAAAGCAGCTAAATTTATTTATATAAAATAAGTGTACACTAAAAATATTTGATAAATTCTTAATCACTCTGTACAGTATTCCAGCCGTCACGGTGACAAAACAAGGTTTCCAATTAAGTACATTAGAGAATCGTGAATTTTATTAAGACCTCGTATTTTTGTTTAAATTATTTAATTTATTGTCTTCAACTTTTATTTTTGTCAAACTTTCATGTTGCACCTATTAATACTAGAATTAATTGTTTGATTGACATACATTTTATAGAACCAATTTAGGCATGAATGGCTCAAAATGCAAAATGATTTCGTCCTATAATAAATTAGTTATAAATGATGATAGAGTTGAAATTAAATTATTATTATTAAAACTATTTTAAACATTTTGTAAAACGCTTACAATTGTAATATCTGTGTAGTAAGTTTTATTTTAAATTGTATGTGTCTTGCTTTGTATCTTTTTAAAGTTTAGTATTTTGTTCGTTTTTTGCATTACTATTTTTTATTTATGTGCATATTTCTTTTATGTAATTTTATTTTCCACTTACTACTTACTTACTACTTTATTACCAAATTAGTGGAAATTATTGTGAGTGATTTGACTGTTATATTCCTAAATTGTAAAATAATTAAATGGTGAGTAATTTATCTGAGGAAGTTCAAATCAATATTTTTTTTCCTTCTTTTGTTATTCATCATAGAAAATAATAATTTTATTAACTCCAAAATAACACTGCATTTAGAACAATATATAACTTTCCCCGAGCTATAGAACATTAAAAGCACAGTATGCTGTTCATTATGTAGAGTGCATAATGTTCGCAGTGATCATGATCAAATGTTTGTTAATGACAGTAGCTACATTACATACTTAAAAAACTAATTTTAAATATATTAGTGTATTTAAATAAATTATTTGAAACTTCTTAAAACATTTTATATAGGTAGTGACATTCCGGTTTGTTACGCCGTAATCTAGATAGAACTGATCACTGCCAGTAATAGAATTAATGTGCATATCTCTAGCTTTAGCTGGTATTCTTCTCGAGGCTATGTGGAAGAAGACGCGCTATCGGTACTGGTGGGCGCGACTATAGATATATTGATTTCAGTTCTTGTTGTTGTTGTTGTTAGTACTACGGTCGATATGGTCGGAATCACTCCTCGGATACGGTGGTCTTCCAAGATGTCATGTAGCAATCTCTGCATCTGGTCGCATCCATGAGCGGGAACAGGCGTACTGATAACGTCCACAGTATCTAGCATGAGAATAACATGGACAGGTTAAGGAATTGCAGTAATAGTATTAATGTCGATGCACATTAATACTATTACTGCAATGATCAATTACCTAGATCACGTCATAACAACCCGGAAAGCCACTATAGATTAAATAATAGCATCGACCATCGAATAATAATAATAATAATAATAATAATAATAATAATAATAATAATAATAATATCTGGAAATCTGGAAACAACTTATGAAAATATTATTTATTTTGTAAGAAAATGTTAATTCAACATTGAAGTTGAAGAAAAAATTTCACAATTGTATTCATAAACCTCAGTTTCATATTATCAAAATTATTGAATACTGTTATATCTGTGTTTATAACAAAAAATCATTGTGCTACTTGTCTATGGAATTGTTCCTTCGCATATCTAGATATTTGGTATCAATGAACATATAGATGACTTTATTAATGCTTAAATACCTTTCCAATATAGTAGAAAATCTACAGATTTAGGTCGCTTTTGCAGCGTAAGATTTGTTGTTTCTTTTTTCATGAATATATGACAAAGTACAAACAAAACAGGTGCTCAGGGAGGACGAAAAGGCAATGAAAAAGTTATTTTGGAATTATGTAACTCGATGTTTAAAAAATGAAGTCAAATTACTACAAAACGTTTAAAACTAAAAATTAGTCACTAATACTGAACCATAACCCATAATTTTGCATTGCTAGTTGCATACTCACCATCAAAGAAAGCACACTGTAACATCTCGTTATGTTAAAATAGTACTAATTATTTAATAACAGAATTTAATTTCTCAACAACACAAGAAGTTTCAAGATTTATCAGCGTGAAGTACACCTTGCACAGATGGCGACCGCATCAGATTATGTAGTTTGAAATAATTTTTTAATACTTCACAAATTTAAATTTTTGCGTACTTTTTTGTGTATTTACAAACATATCGTATTCAAATGCCGGGATGATGGATAAGATGCTAAGAAGGACATATTATCGTGTCGCGAAGTAAGAAATTTTCTGAGTAGAAAAAATATTATGCATAATCCTCTTTGAACCATATTGGCCAACTACTATAATGCCTTGGCGGTAAATGTGTGACAGTGTTTTTATATATTTGGGTACATTTGCGCGTGTTTGTAGTTTTTCCGGACGGAGGAAATCCACCTAGTGTTGGTCGTCGGACCAAGTACCTCCCTTTGAGCATAAAGAACATTTGAGGGAAGAGAAGAGATGCCCAGCAGGTACAAACATCTTTTCTGACAAATTTAATGTAAACAAGTAAGAAAACAGGAAATCCTGGAAATAAACATCAGAAAGGTACGTGCTACCTCCCTGTGCTACCATATTGAGTTTCTCATTAAATCATTAAATGACTTGCGGACTATACCTAACCTCGCCTCTGACAGAAGGACAGGTGGGCGATAAATAGGTGTTTAATAGTGTGGAAAAATAACTTTTATTCGTCTAAAAAAGTTCGTATAAAAATGTTTGTAAATTATTTAATGGACGATTCCGTAAATTCTCATTTTTCTCTACCTCCTCTTTAAATATTTGTATTTAGTCATAGCTACCCAACTAATATTTAAGCCTAATAGACTACTACACAAGAAAAATAATCTTAAATTGATCAAGATTTACTACTTTCCTCCATAAAATTAGCCTTCAATGTTACAAAATCTTATAATACCAAAATTTTAGTCAAAAATTTGTTAACTAAGAGTAATATAATGACTTCCAAGTAAAATGAAATATATGTCAATTTATACAGTTCGAAATTGTATATTGTTTACCTATTCTATGTTTTCAAATGCAATAACGTATAAGATAAAGTTATAATTTACTTAATTTCGCTTTGAAATCTGTCTTCAATATCCAAGGATTTTTTAAATTATTACAATAGGTAAATATTTACATATTTATTACGAAATTGTAAAACTTATTTTGTCTTCAACTAGTAGTTAAAAATAAGGTAATAACGAGTTATTTTGCCCTATTAAATTTTTCAGTTGATTAAGTTCTATTTTTATTATATAAAATAGATAAATATAAACCTATTTTCAACTTTGTTGATAACTTCTAAAGAATATTTAACCATTTCAATTAACCTAATGGAAACATTGTTCTATATTATGGTACAAATTTACTTGTTAATAATACTTCGACGTAAGTATGTCTTATAAAGGTCTTTTAGGGAATAAGCTTCTTGTTATATGTATTCCGACAGATCTTCATGTAATAGTGTGTAGAAATTGTTTTGTGTTTTGGCGATCTGCAGTGCATATTATGTAAATCAATCTAATGATAATATATCGATAAACACTTCATATATAAGTATTCTTATGACTGTTATCGTGTCAGATGAATTCAGTAGTGCAAGTGAATTGAAATTCGAATTGAATTCTATTCGAAATTATTTATTTTGTTTTTGTTATTACGCATACATAATATTATTGGCTTTAATTTGAATTTTCAATCACAAATAAATCCAAGGGTAGAATTTTATATGTAGGTACCTAGTAATAATTTAATTGGTAATAACTTAAAATATCTTCGTTTGGAAGAAATTTAAATCACAAAGTTAATATTTTCCTGTGACGTCAACATTGGCATAGGCAATCTGCCCTATAAGTTAAAACTTACAGACAAATTGACTTCAAAGTTGATTTTATTTGAGCGGCCATGTTGTAATAAACACTAAATGTTTTGTTCATTATTTCTAATTGATTACTCATTAAAATTATGTTAATACAGATAATATTAGTTGATACATTTATGATGAAAGATTATTAAACACATTTTATCACGAAGTATATTCAGTTTTTATTTTAGGTTATTCTTCAGTATAGTAATATTATTAAAAAGCAATACCAAAAATGTATATTTATAAGGCGCGTTATTTTTATGAAAGTTTGGTCATGACATTATACGAAAAAATTTCCTGGGTTGTACAATTTGATAAATAGAAACCAAAAATACAGACTTTATTATATTAAAATCTAAATATCTATAAATATACTAACTCCTACTCTACTTGTAGCTTAGTAGCCTGACTTATAGTCTTTCTTTTTCTTCCTATCCCTATTCGCTATTACAATGTATAAAATCAAACATATGTTGTTGTCTCTCTCTGGCAAAAGTATGCCATATAAAGGGCATAATTAGGGTATATTTTGATAATAATGTCTTTTATATTTTGAAATTTTAACATAAAATTGGTTCGTATTTCTTTTAGGTCCAATTATCTTATTGGAATAAAATTCTTTCTGACCAATTATTAACTTCCATTTTACTTTAGTTGTTTTTCCCACATAAGGAAAAAGGCCAACGAATATAGGTAAGCTTGCCTTATACGGAATTGGTCATGAAAAGGTTTTGACCAATTCAGAGGTCAAGTTAACGTAATTTTAACTTTAATTGTTTGTTGGGTAACCCTGTAGATAGAAAAATATAACTATAATATAAATTCTGTATATCCTGATTTAGAATGCCGTCATCGGTTTAAAAAGTATTAGTTGATCTGAAGAATATTCCTAGTAACATACTTACCAAGACCACAAGCCAATTCAATCAGCTTTAATCATAACAAGCGCTTGTGAAAAACAGAACACGTCGTTGCACAATGAAGGACATCAGTTGACTTTGAAACGACGACAGATGCTGTAAATAAGTATACAAAGTGCTCCAGCTTGATTGACATATTTTCCCATAGGCCCTTTAGAGATACCATTCAGTCCCTAAGAGGCTGTCCTGATCCAACGTTGCGTTGTCCTCGCTGCTGCTGTCAATCAAAATCCGCAATCAGAATGCTACTCATTCGAACTCATAGAGGCGAGCGGCGGCGTTTGCCTTTTAGCACGCATTAACCAACCCCGTATGTAGCTCGATTGATCTGTCAAAGTTATTATTAAATTTCGCTCACCAGGGATGTAAATATTAATCCGGTGTGGGTATTGGCGAAGGTATTTCTGGAACTAAGGGGCAACTGGATTACGACAGATGTTAACAATGCTGAAATGTGAATTTTCGTCTAACAATATTATGTAACTATTTTAAAAATCAAGTCAAATTAATGAGGAATACTCATGAGGAGATTTATATTTATGAAATTAACTTATTCTAGATTAATAATGGGGAAATTGCATGATTTTTCCAAATACGTGTATTATTTTAATCGAAATAGCGTTTATCCTAAACAATTTCGTGGAAAAATAAGCTTAAATACGGCATTTAAAAATTTAGTATGGCCACGCCCCCACAAAGCGGTCGCCGCCACAGTGTGGAACTGTGACGTCAGACGCCGCACAGTGGCGCAAAATGCCACTGTGCCACTCAAATTACTGTACACCCCTTAGGGTTGGGCCGTTTGAGGTAATTTTTTTTAGAATGTTCGTCATATAATTCCCTATCGATCCCTCTTTCTCAATTTTCGCTTTGGGTCTTCATTTTCGCGGAATTTGACTCCAAAAATGGGTTTGCATGGAAAAAACTAGATTTTTCGCACAAAAATGATCCTACGGAACACGAGATTGAGATTTTGCCGGACTTTTTTTATGGAGGAATGCTCGTCTTGGAAAGCCTTACAAGACTGTCCACTTAGATTTCGGGAAGAAATTTTCCGTTGCCCTTAAAATGGCTACAATCAAAATTTTCACATATCAGAAATTATTCTTCTTAAAACTGGGAAAGTATTGGAAAAAAATCTTATCTCACAAAAATTATTTGTACACATTCGAGGAATCCGCAAAAATTTTTCCATAATTTTTGGACACATTTTTGGACATTCACCAAAATGACCACATACATATTTTCCGAATTTTCCCGTAATTCTGAAAAAGGTCAGAAAGGTTCCATACAAAATGATTTTGGGCATGTTTTTGGGAATTCAATTTTTTGATAAAAGTGGCCATTTTGGATACAATAGTTCACTGTTAATGAGAAATGATTGATTTGATTATTTTCTTCCCAACACACAGAGATAACATAAAACAACGTCAAAATTTGCGAGCGTTGTACCAAAAAAAAAAATAAAATAAATAAAATATACAAAAACAATATCTGTCCTAGAAAAACATACACTATTCTACATTAATTTATATACAAGGTATTTATAAAATATATAACAATAACCCTTCAAAAGACTGAGCCTTTTAAGAATTTGTTTGGACAGTCAAAATATTTAAACGTTTCGGGAATGCCAGATGATTTCCCAGTATTTTTGAACATTTGTGGATTTTGGATCAAAATGACCAAAAAAAGAATAATCCACAGAAAATCTTATGATCCACAGAAAATTTGGAAAATCTGTATGTAGCCATTTTGGTGAATGTCCAAAAATGAGTCCAAAAATTCAGGACAAATTTTTGCGGATTCCTCGAATGTGTACAAATAATTTTTGTGAGATGAGATTTTTTCCAATACTTTCCCAGTTTTCAGTAGAACGATTTCTGATATGTGAAAATTTTTGGATGATTGTGGCCATTTTAAGGGCAACGGAAAATTTCTCCCCGAAATCTAAGTGGACAGTCTTGTAAGGCTTTCCAAGACGAGCATTCCCCCATAAAAAAGTCCGGAAAAATCTCAATCTCGTGTTCCGTAGGGTCATTTTTGTGCGAAAAATCTAGTTTCTTCCATGCAAACCCATTTTTGGAGCCAAATTCCGCGAAAATGAAGATCGATAGGGAATTTTATGACAAACATTTTAAAAAAATCACCTCAAACGGCCCAACCCTAAGCGGTGTAAAGTAATTTGTGTGGCACAGTGGCGTTTTGCGTTCGGACGTGTATTGTTAAATACAGCAGTTCATATCTGTACGATTTCAATGCTTTCGGACAATGCAGTACATACGTTTGGAAGAGTTAATTTATGATGTTATTAGGTTTACTGTGTTAAATAGACATTGGTATTGAATAAAGTAGCAAAACAAACTCGTAAAATGGGCATAGAAAGTGCATTTCACCGGACAAATGGAAGAAGTATTGCATTATGTACGAATACAACGCCTAATAAAACATATTTCACTTTGCCAAAAATGTAAAAGAAAAACGTGGTGTAGGGCGATGAATCGCGACGAAAGGAAGCATTGCAAAATTGTTTATTTGTAAATACCATTTCAACGGAAATTTAATTGGAAATAAATATTCTTAAATTCCTCTTAATTAGTTACATGCGATTTGTTTTGTCTTGCGTACATATTTAAGGATATATTTCCGATATATGCGTTTACAATAAAGCATCTTTTTTCATTGTTTTATAGTTCACTGTGTTCGTAAATCTATTTCCCATAGCTTCAATATCTTCAATGTTTATTTGAAGTAATTCATCAGATGGAGACGCTCCAGATACGGCAAAAATCATTTCCACCTAAAATAATAATTCTTCTTTTACAAAAATATTTTATTACATTTGTACCTAAATACGTATGGACCTCAATTACCAATTTTTTCAATTTCTAAAACACGTGATTTTTTAGCACGATATTCACCCGATTGCTGTTTCAAAGATACTTTTAATTTTAGATACTTTTCAATATCAATGCTGTTATAGAGCTATGAGCATCGCATATATTTACCATAATGAAGATTTTATATTTTTGCTTAATTCAGAAAAATATAGTAATAGTAGACACATTTTCTGAAAATGATATAATGTTATTCTCATATCGGTAATCAATACATTTTTATCCATCTCAAATAATAAATATTTATTTTTATGGATTTAAATAGGAACAATATGGTGATTACTGTGCAACTAAATTTACTTAATAACGCTCGTCTCATAGGAAACCACAGACGACGTGATAAAATTATCATGAGAAAAGTATCATACAATTTTAATATTATAAAATAAATAGCTTTGTTTGATATTGATAAAATTAAAATTGATTGGCGAAAAATGTATGTGTTTAACTTAGCAGTAAAGTAGATTTAATGCCTTGACTGCTTTTATAGGCTCAGCTGCGCCTCATGGATTAAATACAAGTCACGGTATTACCTAGTTAAACAAATAGCTATTAATTTGTTAGGATGTATGTATTGATGTCCAAATTTAACAAATACGTTAAATAAGTATACCTATTTTAAAACTAATCGAAGGCTAACGCGCAGTAGCAGAGACCATGCCGGACTGAAAAACCACAGACAAGGAGCGTTCTACACCGCCGTAGAAACCATTGAAAGCTAGCGGCAAATACGAAATTCCAGAGAGCAACTACTTTGCGGGCTAATGCCCCGAGCAGCACTAAATTACACCTGCAGAACCTCTATCAACAGCTAAAGTCATTCGTCGGCGACCCACCAGACATATACTGATTTCGAGATTATTAGCTCTCATCAGTATGCCATAGGTAAGGTGACTAACGAACAACTTTAGCTTTGCAACATAACGTAATCGCCGTTTTGCGATAGAGGTCGCTAGCTTTCAATAGTTTCTATGGCTATGTAGAGCGCTTTTTGTCTGTGGCTTTTCAGCACGGCATGGAGTACCAAATGACTGCTACCTAACAAACATTTAATGTTAAAATTACGTTATTTTGACGTCGTTAAAATATCAAAATGTAAAAGACATTATTACCAAAATATACACTAATTATGTCCTTTATATGACTTATTTGTGCCCAAGAAAGACAACATTATATGTTTGATTAAATACATTTTAATAGCGAACAGGGATAGGAAGAGAGGGAGATAAGTCAGTCTACAAAACTGCAAGTAGAGTAGGAGTAGGTATATGGGAATCTACAGATATTTAGATTTTAATATACCTAATATAAAGTCTGTATTTTTGGGTTTCCATTCAACAAATTGTATAAACCACGAAATATTTTCGTATAATGTGATGACCAAACTTTGATAAAAATAACGCGCCGTATAAATATACATTTTTATTATAGCTTCTTAATAATATTATTATCCTCAAAAATAACCTAAAATAAAAACTGATTGCATTTCGTGATAAAATATGTTTAATAATCTTTCATAATAAATGCATTAACTAATATTATCTGTATTAATGTAATTTTAATGAGTAATCAGTTAAAAATAACAAACAAAAAATCTAGTGTTTGTTACAACATGAACGCTCAAATAAAATCAACTTTGAAGTCAATTTGTCTGTAAGTTTTAACCTATAGGGCAGATTGCCTATGCCATTGTTGACGTCACAGGAAACTTTGTGGTTGAAATATCCTCTAAATGAAGATATTTTATGACAGTTTATTAACAACTAAACTAATACTAGGTACCTTCATACAAAATTCTACTCATTAGTTCATTTATGATTAAAAATTAAAATTGACGGCAATAATACAGTGCTTTCGAAAAGTAACAAATAAATTCATTATTTTTGAAATTGAGAAGTTTTCGAACAAATCCCCTGGTACGTCGATTTTGTTTTTTAAAAAAGGAACTTTTTGACATACGACCCACATTTGTGACGTCATCGTTGTTCGAGATATGACGTCATCGACAATTTTTTTTAAATAGCAACCCCCAGTTTTGACCATGCCATTTGAAAGAGCGTATCAATCTACATAATGATTATGTAAAAAATCGACTAAATTAAATGTTCAAATTGTGCACCGTTGGCTGCCTGACAGTAGCCAAGACGATTAATAAATCCTTTTTGAACATTATCAATAACTTCAGGAGGTATACGATATATCTCGTGACGAATTCTTGCTTTTAAATCTTCTAAATTAACCGGTCTAGTAACGTATACTTTGCTTTTTAAGTATCCTCACAAGAAATAATCTAGGAGTGTCAAATCAAGCGATCTGGCTGGCCACTCAATCGGCCCCCTTCTCCCTATCCAACGATTCGGGAACAGCTTATCTAAATAAGCACGCACAGATTTGTATAATGGGGAGGTGCACAGTATTGTGAAAATTAAATTTTAAAATCTTCAAACATTATTTTCCTGAAATTTTTGTTATGTAACACCATAATTTTTCATGATGTATGTATGTAGAACGACACGCTCTTTCAAACGGCATGGTCAAAATTGGGGGTTGCTATTTAAAAAAAATTGTCGATGATATCATATCTCGAACAACGATGACGTCACAAATATGGGTCGTATGTCAAAAAGTGCCTTTTTTAAAAACAAAATCGACGTGCTCGGGAGTTTTGTTCAAAATCTTGTCAATTTCAAAAATAATGAATTTATTCGTTACTATTCGAAAGCACTGTTATTATGTGTGCATATAATCCAATTAAATAAATAGAAACAAAATAAATGTTTTGGAACGGATCTCAATTTAAATTCCAATTCACATGCACTACTGAATTCATCTGAGATGATAACAGTGTTATCATATGGAATACTTATGATGTGTTTATTGACATATTATCACTAGCTTGATTTACAAAATCTTCAGTATTCACTGATTTTGATAGGCTAAATATGAACACAGTAATTATTTTTTAATTAGTTTTTTATAACTTTGTAGTATCTGCTCTGCTTTATCTTTTGATTTACCCCTACGATGCAAGTTGGTTTTTTACTGTAGATCGCCTAAAGACCTTTTTAAGACACATTTACAAGTATTGTTACCAAGTAAATCTGTACGATAATATAGGACAATATTTCTATTAGGTTAATTGAAATTGTAATATATTCCTTAGAAATTATCAACAAAGTTGCAAATAGGTTTATATTGTAATAAAAATAGAACGTAGCAAATTGAAGGATTTAGTAGGGCAAAAGTAAGTTTTCTTATTGTTAACTACTAGTTGAAGACAAAATAAGTTTTACAATTTTGTCAAATATGTAAATATTGTAATAATTTAAAAAATCCTTAGATATTGAAGACATATTTCAAGGCGAAATTATAACTTCGTCTTACGCGTTACTGGATTGTTAGCATTGGAAAACACAGAAAAGATAAACAATTTGTAATTTCGTACCATATAAAGACATACAGTATGCGCCAAAAGTATGGAATAAATTCAATAAAAACGAAACAATTCTTTTTTGAGAAAAATCCTCGAACAGCTCGATTTTTAATTTAGAAAATACATATTTTAACGTAAAATGCGATTTTCAAATGTCATTTGTTTTCGAGTAATGACGTCATCGATTTTTTTTAAATGGCAACACCATATTTTTTTCCTTGATTCTGAAAGATCGTTTAATTCTCTATCAGACAGTACTAAAATTTTGTCCTCTTACATAGGAAAGTTTTCGAGTAAATGACGATTGAATGTTAGAAAACGTAAATCAATTAAAATAAAGCAAAAACGTTATCAAGTTTAGTTTTTTGAATTCCATAGTTCTTTTATGGATCACGTAGGTGAAAATCTTTGCAAAGTGTCATTGTCACACCGATTTTCTAATAAGTATTGTAAGCGACATAGAAATTATTATTCAATTTAAAGTATTATGGCACATTTAACTGTTACTCAAAGAATTGAAATTTTAATTCTTATCGGATGCGGGAATACGACTAGAACTCGGCAGGAAGTTTGCGATTTATTTAATGAAAAATATCCAGATCGCCCTATCAGCCAATCAACAGTCAGTAAGGTAGAGTCTAAATTTAGAGAAACTGGCAATGTTGGAAATATTCCAAAACCTGGACGTCCAAGCATTAATGAAAATCAGAAACAGAACATTTTGATAAGTATGGTGGATAATCCTCATAATTCTTCACGATTGGTTGTATTAAACAATGACACTAGTCAGAGCACAGTGCTACGTATCTTGAGGAAGGAAAAATATCATCCCTACAAAATTCATTTTGTGCAGGAACTCAATGAAGATGATCCCGATCGTCGCTTACACTTTTGCGAAATTCTAATGGATTTATGTCAAGGAAATAGAAATTTACACCGGCAAATACTTTTTTCAGATGAGGCCACATTTTGTCTGAATGGTACAGTACCGTCAAACTTGCAGATATTGGAGTCGGGAAAATCCTCATTGGATGGCAGAGGCACATACCCAACACCCTCAGAAATTAAATGTGTGGACTGGAATAGTTGACGACAGAATAGTAGGGCCTTTCTTCTTTGAAGGAACCCTTACAGGACAAAGATATTTAGAGTTTCTAGAAAATGACCTTGTTCCAGCCCTTGCAGTAATTTTTCCTAACGATAATGACCCTGACATTCCTGACGATACCATATGGTTTCAGCAAGACGGTGCACCTCCGCACTATGCGCGCCTTGTACGAGATTTTTTGGACAACTGTTTTCCTGAGAGGTGGATCGGCAGACGCGGACCGATAGAATCTCTCTGTTTATTTAACTCAAAAATCAATTAAATATTCGTGTTTATCTCGCAAAATAATCTTCGTTTCCAAAATATAATTTTGATATAGAACAAAAAAAAACCCTTTTATAATTAATAAACAACTTCTGCTAGTCTCAACTGCAACATGTAACAACGGCACATAATTTATTATGCGAGTTTTGTGTTGATTGGAAAGACACCCTTTATATTTTGGAATTAATTTATATTCACATCTTAGGGCTTTACTAGTAATCTCTGGATACTCTATATAAATGACGTGTATATTGGAAAAATGGATTAACTCTATGTGCAGTGAGACCCAAGGGAGGAACTATCGCCTACAACACTCGGTCCACCCAGGGGAGTTCTCCCCCTTGCCAAAGGATTTACTGTTCTGTTTTACACTATCCTATCTTTCACATACATGCGTATTACATTCTTCCGTGCACATACTGCATCTGCGTTTTCATTTAAAAATGCAATCCGAATGTTGGCCCCAACAGTTTTATTTTATAACCAACAAAGAGGGAGCAAATCAACATTTCAAATAGAAGCACTCCTATATACGTCTAGCCGTGTACCTACAAATGGTTTTAAATTTAAAATATTCAAAAGCAAAATTTATTACCCAACTAATATTTAAGCATAATAGACTAGTATAAAAGAAAAATAAACCTATACCTATTGATACAGATTTACTACTTTCCACCATAAAAAGAGTCTTCAATATACAAAATCTTATAAAACCAACATTTTAGTAAACAATTTGTTAATATAATGACTTCCAAATAAAATGAAATATATGTCAATTTATATGGTTCGAAATTACAAATTGTTTATCTTTTCTGTATTTTCAAATAGCGTATAAGACGATAATTTACTTCATTTTGCCTTAAAATATGTCTTTAATATTCAGGGAATTTTTAAATTATTACAGTAGGTAAATATTTATATATTACGAAATTGTAAAACTTATTTTGTCTTCAACTATATAGTAAATATAACTATAAAGTGAATCCAAATGTTGCAACTATGTTGATAACTTCTAATGACAATATTTCAATTAGCCTAATAGAAATATTGTCCTATATTATGGTACAAATTTACTTGTCACTCCGACGTAAATGTGTCTTAAAAACGTCTTTTAGGGAGCAAGCTTCTTGTTATATGTATTCAGGCAGATCTTCGTGCAATATAGTGTTTAAGTTATTTTGTGTTTTGATGATCTGCAATAAAAACCTACTTGTGTCGTACGGGTAAATCAAAACATAAAGCCCTACAGGCAGTATACCATACAATATTACAAAACGAATTAAAAAATAATTTTTGTGTTCATATTTTGCCTATCAAAATCGAAGCCAACACTGCAGATTATGGAAATCAAGCTATTGATAATATATTAACAAACGCATAAGTAGTCCATATGATAACACTGTTATCATCTCAGATGAATTCAATAGTGTATGTGATTTGAAATTTGAATTGAGTTCCTTTTCGAAATATTTATTTTGTTTCCGTTTATTTGATTAGATTATACGCACACATAATTTATAGTTCCATTCGTATTCGTTCAGTTCATTTTGAATTTTCATTCACAAATAGATCCAAGAGTAGAATTTTATATGTAGGTACAATCGTTTGCAATAATAATAGCACTCTTTAAAATGAATTTTGCGATTTCTTTTGAACTGCCGACATATTTGTAATGAAATCTGCTTTCAACTTTTAACATTAGTTCTTAATTGTTACACTTGCCAATAGAGATTTATTGACATTTCTGCTAAGAACGTCCAGAAGTTCCAAAACTGTTTTGAGGGAATGTCATTATTATTGTAAAAACATGTACCTAGTAATAATTTAGTTGGTAATAAATTACGATAAAATATCTTCATTTGGAGGAAATTTCAACCGCAAAGATTTTAGTGTGACGCCAACATCGGCTCTATAGGTTAAAACTTACAGACAAATTGACTTCAAATTTCATTTTATTTGAGCGTCTATGTTGTAACAAACACTAAATGTTTTGTCTGTTATTTCTAAATGATTACTCATTAATACAGATAATACTAGTTAATACATTTATGATGAAAGATTATTAAACACATTTTGTCACGAAATACATTTAGATTTTATTTTACGTTATTTTTCAGGATAGTAATATTATTAAGAAGCAATAATAAGAATGTATATTTATAGGGCTCGTTATTTTTATGCAAGTTTGGTCACATTTTGCGGACAAATTTCCTACGTTGTACAATTTGTTGAAGGGACCCAAACTCTATGTTATATAAAAATCTAAATATATATATAGATATCCATATATTCCTACTCTACTTGTACCTTTATAGTCTGACTTACAGTCTATATCTCTCTGTCTTCCTATCGCTTCCTCTTCGCTATTAGAATGTATTTACTCAAACAATGGTGGCAATTAATTCGTCAATGAAAAAACAAGCAAATTGAATTTCGCCAAAATTTTATTATCGATCTTCACAATAGTCTCCCTCTAACTCTACACAATGATTCCAACGTTGCTCCCACGATTGGAAGCATCCTTGGTAATCCCCCACAGTTAACCCGTTCAGCACCATGGTTACAGCTTCTTTGACCTTCTGTACGTCGCCATGATGAGTTCTCTTGAGGTGCGACTTCATCTTGGGTAATAAAAAAATCGCATGGGGCAATATCGGGGCTATAGGGTGGATGGGCAACGTTGGAATGCCTTTTTTGCCAAAAACTCTTGCACAATGAACGAGGAATAGGCTGGCGCCTGTTCGAGGTACAAGATACAGCCATTCTCGGCCAGTTCGGGTCGCACATCGAAAACGCGGCCCGCAGCCGTTCCAGGATACCAACATAGAACTGTTCAGGCACTATCTGGTCGACAGGAACATATTCTCGATGAATGATCTCGTGGATATCGAAAAAAATGTTCAACATTGCCTTCAGTTCAGAATGGACATCCTCGCTATCGATGGCCGCTCTCCATCATTTTTCACCCACTGCTGACTTCGTTTACAGGTCTCGGGGTCATACTCAAATATCCAGGTCTCTTCTCCAGTAACTACCCGACTCATCCAGTCTCTACCGTCGCTCCGAATGCGGGACAACAAATCCTCGCAGATCGATTTTCGCATGTTTTCTGTTCACGGGTGAGAACTTTTGGCAACATCTTTGCATATTCAAATTATTGTGTAACATCTTGCGAACGGTTTCTTTGTTGACGTTTAACTCGTCAGACAACGCACGAATGCTTAGGCGCCGGTCAGACCTGATCAATGAACGTAAACAGTCAACGTTTGCGTCAGTACGAGAGGTGACGGGAACTCCTTCACGTGGATCGTCTTCTACCGATTCACGCCCCCCTTGAACCGTTTTGCCAATTCAAACACGCATGTTTTCGACATGCACTAGTCTCCATACATCTCCTCGAAGGATTTCCGAGGTTTTTTCGCCAGATTTAACTAAAAATTGAATCACAACACGTTACTTGTAATTTGAGTCACTCATTTTCACGACGCCACTAAAAAAGTTACACATAAAACACGAACTAAACGTGCTATCGCCAACCTTAGACTAAAACTAACTTAAAGGTCCCTCCTCTGCAGATCAACTTAATTGCCACACCTCGTGTAATATTATCTCTCTCGGGCACAAGTAAGTCATATAAAGGGCATAATTAGGGTATATTTTGGTAATAATGAATTTTAGATTTTCATATTTTAACACAAAATTGGTCTGTATTCCTTTCAGATCCAATTATATTATAGGAATAACATTCTTAGCGACTAATTATTAATTTCCATATTACTTTAGTGTTTTTCATCATATAAGAAAAAAGACCAATAAATATAACTATAAACTATAACCTTTTCCTATTTGGAATAGCTCATGAAATTTTTCGGTACCAGTTCACAGGTCAAATTAACGTAATTTTGTTGTTTTTTATCTACTTAAAGTTATAGGTAAAGCAAAGTACTTACTTTAACCGCAGGGGTAGATAAAATAATACTTTAAGGATGATAGAGATTTAAGTAAGTACTTATAACCACTAATTTAAATCATTAAGTGCTATTTGTAAATAAAATAAATATTTAAGAAACTGCAACTGACAGCAATAAAACTATATACTACACTAAAAGTTTGCATTGTATATTGCACTAAATTGCAAAAAATTATTGTTTTTAACGCGACCAAATATCGAAAATTACGTTGACAATAAAAACAAATGTGTAACGTCAGCTGCGACGTAAGACGTCTGAATTCTTGACGCGAGTATATTAATATTACAATTATTCCCAGAAATATGCATTGGAAGGTAAGAATCTTTTTTTATTCCGACTAGGATACCGATGTACTAGCGCCAATGGTCTGATTTTCTGCGCTGTGAAGTATGCATTTTGATACAGATATCTTATTGTAATACGAGTTTTACCTTGATATGGAGATATTCATTATCTGCAGCAGTTTGTACAAATTTTATCACATTTTCCGGCTTAAAATTTTTTGACTTTTTTTGGTTTGTAAATTGCTTTAGAAAAACTATGAGATTGCTACAAACAAAATTTCGGCTAGAGAAAATAATTCACGATCAATTTTATTGCAGCTATTCAGTCGACGATAAAATATAATTTTATCTACTTGTATAAAAAATAACTGTTACTGCTTAGTCAAAAGTTTGACATTTTATTTTATCTGTTTATTTGGCTATTTTTCCAACTGTGAGAAAAGTACTAAATAAACACTTGTTTAAAAGCATAAATACATGATTTCGTGAAACTATTTTTGCCGAACCAAAACATTGACACACTGAAAAGAGCAGAAAAACAAAAAATACTTATATCAGGAACTATTTTGGTGTTAAAAATATTTATAAATTTCTCCAAATTGGTTTAACTGACTTTTGTTTACTTAAAATTAATATTATTACTAAGAAATTTTGAAATATGTGTAACTACATTTAGAGAATTTTAGGTGAGTCAAAAAGTGAGGCAATAGTTTTTTTCCATACGTATCTGTATTTTTTAATACTTAATAAGTTTAATTACGTTATAAATCCTCTCATTCCAGTATATGAAGTTAATCTTAATGGAACTGTATTTGTTAACCGAAGCCATATCCTACAGAGATTGAATCTAAAAGGTATTTTACATTAAGCATTATACTTGTACGATAAAATATTAAATACTGAGAATGTTTCACCATTACGTCGGCAGCAAAAATAGCAAGAATTTCAGATATACCTCCAATTAGAATATTTTTCCAGGAATGTATATACCACTTACCGTAACACCACATATATTTTTCTTCGCCATTTAATGTAATATGAAGTAAATGCCACGTCGGGATAATTTATTCTAATAAAGTATACATATATTAATTTAATTAATACTATTTATAATAGTAGTAAACGTGACATGATTTTCTGATAGATATATCTTAAATATGCTAAAGAAACTAAGAAAAATATGAGACTGCTTCTGCATACTGTAGATTTACAATTTATGCACACAACAGTTGACAATCGCCTGGCAAATTGATATATACTGTTAAATGCATTGAATGGAAAATTACATTATTGTGCCTAATACAGTGGAACATGTCCATTCTGATAGACAAGTCCTACAAGCTCTTCAATCCTTCTCCATTTTTCTCATCTCCTCGTTGTCCTTCAGTCTGCACTCTAACTTGACTTGCTGTACCTTAATTGCTTGTCGAATAGTTTCAATTTCCAATGCCTGAGTTAAGGCTTGAGAAATATCCTTACGTCACTGCCTAACCGATATCAGATGAACTGCCTGTTTGTCTATGGAGCTCTGCTGGTGCAATAGGCATTTTTAGTTGTGCCTGGTGAACAAATTACAGCTGAGCTTCATCAGGTCTGATTTCTAAAGTAGCTTTCAGTGTTTGGTACTTATCAAATAATAAGCTATTTGCTAACGCAGTTCACTCATACTATTTTAAACAGATACTGTACTTCTGTCAAACGTTAATTTAACCCTTGACGATGAAAGATTATTATTTTCATCCGTGATAGATTCCTTACTGGACAATTTATATATCAGATTTTTGGCTTCAATTTGTAACAATTTGCTGTACGACTTAGATTTTGTGTTGCACCTCACTTCCTAGTGTTTTCTTCAAGAACATTTTCAAAGTCATTGAGTGTGATCATACTTATCTCTGCAAATTTCATATTGTTTTCTTACAAATTGGTCTTTATCTCATTTTTTTATTCTTGTACACAAATCTTCATTTTATCCCCGTTTATCATCAGTTGCCTTTTCAAGTCTTCCTTCATTTTCTCTTGGCTGTTCTTCATAACTTAACATTTCCATGAACTGTTTTAAGATTTCCTTCATTTCTGCAATTCTTCGTCTTGTCTCGGGCGTTCACTTACTTTTCAATTTTAAACGTAATTCTTCGTGCATTATCCTTCATATTAATTTAATTCGAATTCAATATCAATTTATAATTTGCGCATATTTAAAAATGCTGATGCCTTTATGTCAACCACGTCGGCTGTGGAATGATGATTTTATAAAATTATATAGAATATAGAATACTTACTTTTTTCTCTTAGCCACTAGACGACAATATTTCGAGCAACAAATTTAAACAGGTCGTGTATATTCTAACTTTGCTAATTTTGATCAGAGAAGAAAATTAATTTCAGATAAATATGTCATAAATACTTCTTCGTATGCAAACATATAATTTCAGGAAACAGCTACTCTGTGGGCTAATGCCCCGGCCAGCATTGAATTACACCTAGACAACCTATAGCAAACAGCTAGAGTCACTCGTCAGCAGCCCTCCAGACATATACCGGTTTCGAGCTTATTAGCTCTCATCAGTATGCCATGGGTGAGGTATCTGACGGATAACCCTAGCCGTTTTAATCTGTCTAACCCGACAGAAGAGACCATGAGTACGCGGTGTAGACAAGCTACATCTATCGGTCATTCGTCAAGGCTTTCTAGGTGTAATTCAATGCTGGCCGGATAGCCTGCGGACTAGTTGTTTTCTGATCTAAGTTTGCAAAATATCGTTTCTCTCCGAATGCGATAGATGTCGTCAGTTTTCAATGGTGTCTACTGCATGTAGAGAAATTACAGGTACGCCACTGAACTCTACGTAAAAAACTGTGTCAGAAGCAATTTTCACAATTCCGATAACTCCTATTTTCCGAAATATAAAGAATCACTCAAAATGTCTGTAAAAATTCTGTTTCTGCGGCATTTTGTTTCTTGAAAAATTAGGCCAGAGTTGTGAAAATCTCATCTCTCTATTTTTTATAGTTTTCAAGGTATCTTACAACAAAATTGGGACACACTGTACATGACAAATTTGAATTTGACATGCATTTTAATTCAAGATAATAAATAATTTTAAAGAAAATGCTCGCTTGCAGCAAGCCCTTGAACTTGCAATACCGTTCCCAAAGATGCCGTAATTGCAATATAAGTGATACCAAGTAAATTTGACCAGTAACAATAACAAACAACATATCATATAAAAGTTTCAGTTAATATATTTTGCAAACTCAATAATCAAACAATAAAGTAGAAATGAGGCAGTCTGAATTTGATAATTCAGCCTAGAACTTTTTGCGTATGGTGATAACCATACAAATCACTAAATTATTCCCCAGAATTGCAGAAAAGCTGCAATGAAAATCGAGCAAAATCTACACTTTGAAGTGCAATACGTTGCTGTTCAGTGCGCATGCCTAAGTGCAAGAGACTTGCAACTTGCAGAAAAAATAGGTGACTGAAAAGCGCCTTCTAAGAAGTCATCTGGGACCCCATGTTTACTATGATTTTTTTCATAGTTTTCTTTATTTTCTTTCTCTCTTAGAAATCTGCTAGCGCTTCCTTTAGTTTCAGTATTATTTCTGCAAGTTATTGAAGAAAATAATACACAACATTTTTATGCTTTGATACACTACTAGACTGAGTAAGTGTATTTTACTAGCTTTAATTTTCAGTTGGCCTTTAACAAAATTTCATGGCAATATATTTAATCATTGTTACAAGTCATAAAATTTTCTGGCTAATGGAGATTACGATCAATATATATGTTTGGGTTTGTGAGTACGAAGCGAACATTGAGCCGTTTACGTCCCCTCTGCGACATCAGCGACACCAATCAGCGCTTATAGCGACGGATTAGCTGACTAATGTGATTTATTGCAGAGATATTGAGAGGACCCGTGCATTAGCAACCCTCGCAACTAATTAATGCGTTCTTACTAACCTTTTAATCATAATTGGATAACTATTCGGAGCTACTAAATCGGGATCACATCTGCAGGGCTGTTTTAAAGTTATAATGTCTTGTTAATTAAGTTTCCTCTGTTTTAAAGGGAATTACTTTATCCGAGATTTTGTTTGCTTATTTGTTTCTAACTTTCTTATCGAACAAGTTGAACATTTAATTATAACAGATTTATGGTATTTACTGGCTTAATTCTAAATTAAATTCATTTTCAAATTATTGTTTACAATGCGAACTTGACAATTTAGTCTTAATTTACTGCCGCTTTTATAATCTCGCAGTTTGTTACAAGGAAGCTTATATATACAAAATTTGTATTCCAGATAAATTTTGAAATTAAACTCTTCAGATAGGGAACTTCACAATGCTGCGATCTTACACTGAGGGAAATCAACCAGTAAGAAAGTTCTGTGTAAGATAATTTGTGTGATAAATAGAAATTTTTAAGTAATGTTGCAATATGATATATTCAGCATAATAGTAGTTATTTGTGTTTATACTGTGTTCTATTTATTTTGTCATATAATTCAAATACTATGGCGCACAGCGCCACCTACCTAGTTTGTTTGTACTGGGCACAGTATAGAAAGACCAGTAAGGACAGCTGCACTTTCGCGCCAAGCCATTTTCAGAATTCATTCATTACCATTTACGCACTCGTTTTGGCTTACGTTTCGTAGTATAACCGCTTGTGTGTCTTTTCGTTTTGTGATATTCAACTTCTTAACCTATTTGAGTTGCGTTTCAATCTTGGTTTTAAATTTTACTATTTTGTTATATATCTTAAAAAATAATTATGAAAGCATCAGAAGGTACAAAAAAGTGTAATAATATAGTAGGAGTTTATTGTGTAGTAGGAAGTTGCAAAACCATTCTGGAAATTATAAATATATGGTTTTTTTACTCCCAAAAGACAACAGAAGGTAATTTTACAATCATTATATAGAATTATAATTACAATAAATTAAGAACATAAAATGTTCCTTATTATTTTCCGTGTATCGCTTTTTGTGGTAATGCATAAAGTTTGTAAATAACGGAGGAACATTATTTTCAACCAGCATTACATACTTATTGCAATTTGCAAACAGTATTCCTTTCTTATTTTTTATGTTTGTAAAATTGATTACATTTTATGATTGAAATTCATGTAACAAGTATTAAAATAAAATTATTGTTGTTTTAGAGCGAAGCAGTGGGCAGTTAAATGTAAGAGAGATTTTTTGGTTAAAAACTTATATAATTTTCGAATATGTGCTCAGCATTTTTCACAAGAAATGTTCAAAGATCAGAAAGAAAACGACTTACGGCAAATGCTTACAATATTTTCAGACGATATAGTGGCAGGTAAAAATATTTAACGTTTATTTTGAAATAGCTATCAGTATTTTAACATATAGAAATACATATTTAGAACATTTTTGATTTTGTGTATACATATAAGAATGTATTTTTTCAGAATTATCACAGAGAAATGTGGAAATTTGAATGCAGTCTTGAGTTTGTCTTGAGAATTATTTTGGTAGCATCAAACAACAAGGAGAAAAATTTATCTCATCAACTTCTATATAATTTCGGGGATTTCAGAATTGCTTCTGAAGAAGCGAACATATATATGTCTCTTGAAAAGTCAAAAAACCTAAAGCGACAACACGGCAACCAGCCCAGGAATTGTTCAACAAAGTTACTTTTGTTTATAAGTAAGAAATAATTGAGTATGTTCAATTTTAAATATGAATGTACACTCGCCATAGCTTTATGCCATTTCTTTGTTAATAAAATAAAATGTTTATATAAATTGTATTTTATTAAATGTTATAGTTCCAGGTGGGGACATCTCTGTTTTATTTATTGTCTTCAAAGTTTTTATACGCTTGCTAAATTATTAATAATAAACCTCTCAAGATATTTATTTTAAAAATTTTGCGTATTACGAATAATATTATATATTCGTAATTAATTAGCTCGAAGAATTTAAACTGTCATGACAATTTATTTCACACATCTAGTGTTTTTTTGCTAATTTAAACAATAATTTGTTGTATTATTTTTAAAAATTACACGTATTTCACCAATTTTAGAAAATGTACTTATGTTTGCGGAAACTATAATAAAATGGGGTAAAAAAGCTGCTGGTAATAACAGTAATATTAATTACAAATAATGAATATATATGTAGTAGTAAATTAAAAACAAAAAATGTAAAATAAATTTATACCAACTTTTTATTTTTTTCATTATTTAAACTATTTACATTAAATTTACTGTTAATAGATAGCTTATAAAACCAACATCATTTACTATAAATTTTCAAAATCATATTACATTTTGAGTACCACAGTTACAATTTAAATTTTGACAATCCAGGTTACAAAGTAAATCACGCCATAAACAATAGTGAAGAGAGCCTTCACTTCAAACAACAAGGTCAAAGAATTCGACTGGCGGATTTCATTCATAAATTTGTTAGCTGTCCCTACTGATCTTTCTATACTGTGGTACTGGGCATATCCAGGTAGACGCGAAGAAAAGAGTCAGTTCATTTAAGATAGCCTCAGAGTGTGGACGCAAGCTTGTATGTAACTCATCCAAATATCAATGCTTTGTGTTTCGCCTAACCAAAGCGTCGAGAAATAAATATTAAATAAGTGCTATTAGGAGAAGCGTTTCAATTAAGGACTCATAATAACCCAACAATTTATTTAACTAGTCAGTAAAGGACAAAATTAAATACTGCGGCAGCCAAGGCATTAAATCTACTTTACTGCCAAGTTAAAAACATAATTTCTTCGCTGATCAATTTTAATTTAACATAATAGCAAACAAAATTATTTATTTTATATTATTAAGTATGATATTTATTTCATCCATAATAATAATTTCATCAGGATGTCTGTGTTTGCTATACAACGAGCGTTATTAAGTAAATTATTTACGTACACAGTAGTCACCATATTGTTCCTATTTATATCCACAAAAATAATTAATTATTATTTGAGATGGACGAATTCACATTAACTCCCTCAGAAATTATTGAATCTACAAAGCAAATTAATAAACTGTAATTTGTTGTAGAAAAATCGAAGATGATATATCAGCAAATATATTTAAAAAATATATATTGATTAGCGGACTGAGTACGAAAAAGAACAATACCGTACTCAAATGTACCAAACCTATACCAATATTTATACTACTGTATGTCATATACTTTCTTGATAACTTTATGTATTAAAACGTGTATCATTCCTGAAATCTGGAAACATTGGGTAACAGTAGGTTAATTACAAAAGGTAGGTCTACAACTTCTAACCCAATGACAATTACACAATTTATATCTGAACAGATAATTGCAAACAGATGTTGTTTACACTGATTTTTGACATTTGACAGACTGGACCATGATATATTACTGGCATAACTTAGTGCATTTGGTTTCTCAATTTTTACATTTTGTAGCAAGTCCCGCAAGAATCCATCCTTAGGCCACTATTATTCAACATTTTCATCAATGATTTGACTGATTGTTTAAATGCTGCTTTCTTTATGCTGATGACTTGAAAGTATTCTCGAATATTGAAATCCTTGATGATTGTGAGCGTCTTCAAGGTGGCGCAAATTAAATAGACTTCCTATGAATCCTTAGAAGTGCTACAAATGTCGTATATTTTAAAATCGTTAAGATTATTTTTGACTCTAGTTTCAAGATACTGTTTTATCTAACACTTTTCGGAGTCCTTTTTGATGATAAGCTGTCTCTAAATTTACATATTAAAAAGATTGTATCTGACGCCTATAAGTTTTATAATAAGGAAAAGTAGTGATTTCGTTTTGTACAAAATATCTACTATTATTTACTATAAAACCATAAGATATATACGTTTTAAATACAATATTTTCAATATGTAAATTGAAAAATATCAGAAACATCTGCGAGATCGCAGAAAGAGTTAGGTTATGATAAAACATATTCATAAATATGCTTAAAATATTATATTACTGTTCTGTTTAATCCAAACTCGAATACGCTACTTCTGTTTGGTCTGGTTATTATAATTCTCATATACAAAATGTCGAAGCGGTCCAGAGAGAGTTTATTAAATTTCCTAATTTTAAGATTAATGGAGTCTTTTCTTCTGTTAGGTTTCTCCAATTCAAATTAATACAAAGACATTCTTTGATAAGTCTTGATACAAGGCGTCAATGTGTCAGAGTGCTTGTCTTATTTAAATTTAAAATAACCAGATTGACTGCGCTGATTTGCTGCAGCAATTACATTTTATTGTACCGAGAGTCAACTGAAAAGAAGGTAATACATTTTATTTGTTCTCATGATTCATTTCTAGATACCCTGTACATTAAGAAATACCTATTTTTTAATTCCTCCGCCAAACTATTGACCATACAGCAACAATTGTTGCGAAAAGGAAATTTTGGTAGGTTCAGTAACATTATAATACAATCTGGAATCTGAAAGCTTAAGGGGCTACAGTATTTAGGCACTATTGGGTCTCTTGCATTTCCTTCCATTAGGAGACCAATCCACCTGATCCGTTAACCAGTCTAATAAAGAGAAAAAAGTGGTGACGTTGCTCTTTAATGTAGACCATAGAAGACCATCGTTCTCCCAGCACGGATTCTCTTGTTAATGGGAAGGCAGTGCACTCACAGAGTGGGTAGTCTTGTCTTCCTGTTCACAACCCCTGCAAAGAGGTTTCACACTTCCTCGATGTGCTTCTTTAACCAACAGTGTCCAGCTTGAATACCTGTCACAAGGTGAAGATTTGTTCTAGACATGACCAAATACTTTTTGAATGTATTCTTGCAGGAGTACTATAAGAACTTCTTAGCAAATTGACAGCTAATTGTTTCATTCCACCCTTTTTCTAAATTATTTGTTCAAAAAAGTCTAAAAATATGGATAGCCAATGCACTCCTGGCCTGACTAACATTATATCTAATTCCAATTTTTTGGTGAATCTAGTATAAAAATTATATTTATATAATAATTATTAGTCTGAAAGGCGGCATATCATATATCAAAAAGATTGTAATTCTTCAAAACACGAGTCCATTTAAGCGGGTAAATATAACATACGTTAGGGCTTTCAATAATACTGTCGGAACTGAGAGGTATATTGGCGTGTAAATACAGCCCATTATCCACCAATTTCAGGTATTAAATCATTCTGAATAATTGCCGAGTTCCAAGCCACAATTTCGACCCGTTCTAGTGCTGCCCCCGTCGCTGCAGTTGTTCACGGTGCACTTGATTGTGCCTAGTAACGTTTTGATTATGACCCACGCCTAATTCAAACTGTCTACTGGTATTTATTACCCTACGCTAGTTAATTAGATAATTGTGTTATTTTACACTTCTCAACAAGCTAAACCACCACTTTCAACTTCCTGTATCGGATTGGCTAAGGTGTCGGATCTTCAATTTGCTGAACACAAACACAATACAAAGGGACGTAAATATTACAAGGATTAGAATTCGAAAACCCAAAATTTAACAGGTAAATTAAGTGTCATTTTGAAACAAATTGTACTCGTCGTGTAATAAAGTTACAAATCGCAAATTGAAATTATTAGGAAATCATATTTAAAGTTATACAGTTTTGATTACCTCCTCATTCAAAAACAGAGTAAAACTTTCAAAAATAGTTTCCTACAGTATTACTTAAGCATCATATACTATCAGCATTTTCTTTGAGTCAATGAAGGAATATTTTCTTATGTTTTCAAGAATTGAGCCATCTATTAGCTTTCTTCATGCACAATTACTTTTTTTCAAATGTCTCCAGCTAGGATTCGTACTTGAGATGCAAGAACTTTGAGCAAGGAAATGAAAAGACGACAACTAATTACATTAGTATAACATAATGAATATTTTTCTGATGTCTTTCTCATTTTAAAAATTATCAAGCATGGAGAAGAAATTTGAAATTAAATAAAAAGATTAACAAACACTAAATTGTTATTATCTTTTTTAAAAGTTGCGCAACATGAAAAAACATGCCTCTTAAATATTGATTCAATAAATAAATGGAACAATAACACTAAAAAAATTAGGGGTGACATCGTAATTATATCAAATTTAAATTATTGTCTACTGTTTCCTTTACAACAGTTCTGAAAATCATCTAACAAAAACGTATCTTGACATAAATAACAAAAATCACATTTATCCAAATATTTGAACTTCGATATGAATATAATAAGTTTTACTTCATTCACGGAATGGTGTGGTGTGATCTTTGGTAGTACGTAGTACGTAACGGAATCAACCTTCAAAAAAATTCCAAACTTATTTATAAAACGAAAAATTTTTTTTTCGAAATTATATTAACTCCTTAATTAACGCCGCCTATGCTAGTCAGAGTAGGCAATTAGCAAACGGTAAAATTCCCCGTCAATCCTGTCATGTCATAATTTAATTCCTGTGTTTAAGTTGTAGTTTTGTGTTCTTCAGTTTTTAGTGCCTTTTATAGTTATTACATTAATAAATTTTTGTTTGGTTTGTTTTTCTAGGATATGGGATAAGACTGCCGCTGGTGCATAAAAAGTTTTCTATTATCTATTCCCTTCGTTCGGTTTTGCTATAATAAATATAATAAATAGGCATTTTATCTAACTGTACCTACGGGAAGTGTTTTATTGGCAATGAGTGGTTGTAATGAATGAAAATATAGTTTTGCCAGTTGGTAATGAAATGAAAAACGAATGCAAAATAGTGGAGCTAACTGGATTAACTGTCTCCTATCTATCGGGTGTTATTTAATAAGAATGTTAATTTTTTTTGTTTTTGCATCTTGAAATGCTGCAAAAGAACGACCGCATGGTAGTAGTTATTATTGATAGGTGTAAGCTTTATCTAAGGATATAAACCATCTCAGTCGATAGTTATCATAGGCGCCGACTTTCGGTAGGAAAGCGGCGTTCTGCCCCATTTTTTAAATATCTAGCTAAAATTGTGGAATAATTTTTTTTATTGCATTTTAGGCCTTCCTGAGCGTGTGGTTAAAATTGTTGTACTTAATCATAGTTAACTCTGTATATACATTTTTTATTAGGTATTAACAATATTGTATGAAACTAGCTAACTAAAGTCCTTACCAGCGTTGAATTACATTGTATTGTCAAGGTATTTAAATTTTCTTACAATTCCTATCAATGAAGTCATATGTATGTTCTCTGATACCAAATATCTAGGTATGACAATTCCATAGACAAATCGAAATAGAAATTAATTTGGTTAAATTTTCTGAAGCACTGAATGTTGTTGTATATTTTTATTAAGTCAGGTATGATTTTTTTGTAGCAAATTTAGCTAGATTATTTTTTATTTTACTTAGATTATTATTAAATATAGCTTTGTCTATGGAATTGTTCAGTGGTATCAGAGAACATACATATGACTGCATTGATAAGAATTATAGGAACATTGATTTATATAGCTTAAAATACCTTTACAATATAGTAACAAATAACTACAGTTATTCATATTTTATATACAAACTGGGTTATATCCTGAATTCAAAAGCATTGCTGACTCAAAGTTTGCATTTTTTGAGTTGCACCTTTATTCCATCATTTGAATGTATTTATGTATTTACAGAATGATCAATTTCAGGAATAATGGCGAACGTAGCTATTTATTAGTTAATCGTTTTCAAACTCTTCTTTGTTTCATGGAATTGCGTATGATTTACTATAGAATTCAAAGTAATCACCAATTGTGATAATTTTTAGAATAATAAAAAGTATGTACTATTTGGAATTAAAAAATACATTTTAACAGATTTTTACTTAGGGTTCTCTGAAACACAAATATAGTAATTTTTATTAATTATATTTTTAGGTATTGATAATGTTTTGTGAAACTAACTACTCTGTGGACTAAAGCCCCATCCAGCGTTAAATTGCACCCACAATATCTACCCATATATTCTTTATTATTAGCTTTTGTAACATTTTTACTGGTTTAGAAAGGTATTTTAAGCTAATATAAATCAAATCTCCTACAATTCCTATCAATGAAGTCATATGCATGCTCTCTGATACTAAACATCTAGGTATGCTAATGAACAATTCCACAGACAAAACTCTATTCAATAATTATCTAAAAAAATAATAATAATAATCTAGCTATATTTACTATCCTGGTTTAATGAAAACACTATAAATATCTAAGTGCACTTTTGAAACTGTAGGAACTCGAAAATTCAACCACAATAAATGAGATCTGACCTATTTCTGCATTTTTAGGATTTCTTCTTCAGATGGGCTCCTTTAAGTTGAGTCAAATATCTAACTATAAAAATTATTGTATAAATTAAAATTATTTGAAATTAAATATGGACAATGTCAAAAGGGATGTCTGTCAATGAATTTTATGTTAAATATTATAAATACCTACTTAAATAATGTTTAGCTTTCATGTAATCTGTTTTTTATTTATTTTTAGGTATTAATAATATTGTGTGAAACTAACTACTCTGTGGACTAAAGCCACAACCAGCGTTGAATTACACCCTGAAAATCTACCCATATATTCTTTATTGTTACAAAAGCTAATAATAAAGAATATATGAGTAGATATTGTGGGTGTAATTCAACGCTGGTTGGGGCTTTAGCCCACAGAGGAGTTAGTTTCACACAATATTATTAATACCTAAAAATATATATAAAAAGATTAGATAAAAGGTAAACATTATTTAAGTAGGTATTTGTCATATTTAATTTAAAATTCATTGACAGGCAACACTTTTGACATTGTCTATATTTAATCTCAAATAATTTTAATTTATATAATAATTTTTATAGCTAGATAATATTTGACTCAACTTAAAGGAGGCCACCTGAAGAAGCAATCCTAAAAATGCAGAAATAGGTCAGATCTCACAGAGCATACATATGACTTCATTGATAGGAATTGTTGGAGATTTGATTTATATTAGCTTAAAATACCTTTCTAAAACACAAAAAAATAGTAGTTTTTAGTGGAAACTATATAAATTGTGATTTAAGTAATTAAGAACATATTTATAATATATTGGGACGATTGATAAATTCATATCATTTTTGGTTTCAATGAGAAAGATGGTTTAAAAATCAATTGCTAGGCATAAATCAAAACTATTTTAACTTGTAAATGTGTGCAGTTATTATGTAAATTATTTACTAATGAGAATGGGTATGCCATTTGGGAAATCACAGTACAAAAATGGTTTCGAAGATGGTCATTTTGACATGAATGATTCTCTACATTGAGAAAAATTATTTAACTTTAATCGTTCAGTTGTTACTATGTTACTCATACTTCCAGTTCATGATAATCTTCATTAGTCAGTCAGCAGGATGACGGATTGGGACATGCCAACCATAATTATTATGGTATAAGTATAAGTACTGTTTGTACAAATAACTCTTTGCTTGGTCTCAATAGAAAGAGTATATAGAAGCATTTTAATAATTACTGAAAACTCCCGTACAAAACTGAAATATTTTTTTCTCTCTAACGGTGCATTTTAGCAACATCCAAGTACTATATTTTTTTACTGAAAATCTTAAATATGTGATTATTTCTACTTTCCACAGAGGCGTAACATTTATTTTTTACAAAATGAACCAGTCTAACTAGTTTTAATACTTGCAGCTTCAACCTCCTGTATGTCGGAAAGGAGCATTTTTTGGTCAAAATTTCCCTTTACTTTGTATCGTAGACATTGGCGGCATTTGACCGAAGTTTTAGTGCCTTAAATACAATAACAAAAAATCACATTGGTTCTAATCCCAGAACTTACAAGACTTATCAGCACTCTTTTTAATATTGGTGTTTCCTCCTTGAACTGAAATCATCTAAAGATCAAAATGGCTCACTAAAGAAATATATTAGCATATTAAACTAAAATATTTATTATTTAATGATAAAAACATTTCCTAGAATATTGTTATAATTTTTTATACAAATTTTGGACATTATAGAGATATACGTATATATACATCTTAACTAGAACGATTTGAATTATAAAGGTATTTTAAGCTAATATATATCAAGTTTTCTACAATTTCTATCAATGAAGTCATATGTACGTTCTCGTATACCAAACATCAAGGTATGCTAATGAACAATTCCACAGACAAAGTTCTATTCAATAATTATCTAAAGAAACCAATCTACCTGATTTAATGGAAACACTCTATAAATCTCTAATTTCACTTTTGACAGTGGGAACTCGAAAATTCAACTGCAATAGATGAGATTAACCTATTTCTGCATTTTTAGGATTGCTTCTTCAGGTGGCCTTCTTTAAGTGAGTCAAATATATTAGCTTAAAATATCTTTCTAATAGAGTAAATAATGTTACAAAAACTAATAATAAGAAATATATGGGTGGATATTGTGGATGTAATTCAACGTTAGTTGGGGCTTTAGCCCACAGAGTAGTTAGTTTCACACAATATTATTAATACCTAAAAATATATAGAACGAATTGAGTCACAAATTATTAAAAATAAACTGTCCAGTTGTGTATATCTCATAATTACACAGTGTTATACAATTATATACGTTTTAATTGCATTAAAAATTAGATTTATCCTGCAAAATGATCATGAATTTTTTTAGATAACATAACTACCAATTAATAACTGCATTATACTAAATTATCCATAAGAATTGATAATTCGTGAGAAATACCCTAGCATATTATGGTTCATTTCAAGTCCATTCATAAATTTATTCTTACTAGGGGCGACGTCTATTAGAAAGTAATTCAACTAAAGATCAAACATATTGTGAGTTATGAACTTATGAATGAATATTTTGTGATAATTTTAATTCAATATAATTTTTTTTATAAGATGCTGGATAAAGTATTTAATTGAACTATGTTCAGTTTACTATTTAGAATACAATGAAGTAAAACATTATTCCTTAATAATATGAAGAAATAATCGTTTGGTTTTAAAAGGAGAAAAAACCTTCACATTTAGAATTTAATTTTTCAAAAAAGATTTATACATATCCCACATTATTCTTACTTTATTGTCTTCGCTTATACTTTGTCAAATATGATGTAAAATTTCATTGCTTGTTTCCAGAGTTTTAAAAAGATATATTGGGACATAAAAAGCTCTGTTTTCTATTAGTTTTCTGTACAAACAATACGTCGATTTTTACCCTTTCTCGTACGATGTATAACGCTTACTATCACGTTTCTAAAATAGCAAAAGCATCGATAGCACTGCTAGTGGTACATGTAGTGTCATCTGTTAGAGACTTATTGAACTACATTGTACAAACCCTAACTGTGGAAACAAATTTCCCTCTTTTGATAACAATCAAAAGTAAATCAATGGAAAAGAAAATAATATCTACTTAATACGTGATAAGGGTAAACAAGTTTAAACGAATTCTGAACTTACCTCCCGAATAAGGTATGAGGAGCACACCGCAAAAACTACCGCACTTAAACGTTTAATTAAACAAAAAGTATTGTTGCAGTTTTAAGCCTAATTGGATTGAGCATTCCAGTTGACGAAGAAACACGCCACAAAGAGTGTCAGTAGGATGGATGGCTGTGATATGCAACTCCGCGGGCAGGATTAAAATTCTCGGCCGCTGTTATTTTGCCCACTTTTCCGTCGGCAAGAGTTTACTGTACATAAAGAGCAGTCGTTCCAGAGCTAATCCTCCAGTGCTTTGTAATTGCTATTTTATATTGCGATATTTTTAATAAATTAGATAGGTATGTTCAGTCAGTAGTGTACATAATGCGTAATTTTTTGTGTTTTAAGGGTGCCAGAAGTTTTTGTGACAAAATATTGTAAATTTTACAAACATACTTGAGAAATGTATTTTAACAACTATTTGGCAGAATTTACATGCAATAGTGTAAAGTAGTTACTATGTTTTTTACTGTATTAGAAAGGTATTTTAAGCTAATATAAATCAAATCTTCTACAATTAATTCCTATCAATGAAGTCATATGTATGTTCTCTGATACCAAACACCTAGGTATGGTAATGAACAATTCCACAGACGAAGCCCTACTCAATAATTATCTAAAGAAATGAATCTATCTAAATTTCCTAACCTGCTTTAATGAAAACACTCTATAAATATCTAACTTCACTTTTGGCAGTGGGAACACGAAAATTCAACCACAATAGACGAGATCTGACCTATTTCTGCATTTTAGGATTGCTTCTTCAGGTGGCCTCCTTTAAGTTGAGTCAAATATCTAATTATAAAAATTATTATATAAATTAAAATTATTTGAAATTAAATATCGACAATGACAATGTTTACCCTTTATGTAAAAGTTTCTATATATTTTTAGGTATTAATAATATTGTGTGAAACTAACTACTCTGTGGACAAAAACCCCAACCAACGTTGAGTAAAAAACAGTAAAAAATGTTATAAAAGTGTAAGTACCTAAAGAATATTCCTGTTTTCCAACTGCTGTAATAATTATTGATTACTTATAAATTCAAACAAAACGATTTCTAAAACTTTTTATTATAATGTAAACTTGTTTTTAAGTGACTGCGATTCTTTATTAATTAACAATAAAATAAATTTACATTATTGCATCTGACTGGGTATAGTACATTTGCAGGTGATCTAGCAAAAACCAGTTGCTTTATTTTAGTTCTGTATCATGAAATACAGACATTGTAGTTAATTGTTTACTATTTTACAGATGTAGAGTTCTTCTTAAACATATTTTATCCATCAGAAACATAAGTAAAGTGCTGAAATATGTGGATACAAGAATCAATCATTTCTAGGTTATGCTTTCGTAATATTTCCTATTGTGGGTCTAGGGTAGGTTCAGATCTGACTTTCAACGACAAATACGTTCACATTATAATTAAAAGTTTTAGAAATCGTTTTGTTTGAATTTATTTGTTGCTAAATAAGTAATCAATAATTATTACAGCAGTTGGAAAACAGGAATATTCTTTAGGTACTTACACACTTTTGTAAATTATTTTGTGATAAAAAATACGGGTACCTAATTATTATGTACACAGTAGTAACATAAAAAAAAACAATTTACTGAAGTTTTATTACATTATAATGGAACAATTTAAAAATATCCACAGATATTTGACACAATATTCACGCTGTAACCCTAGCTGTAGCGGCAGATTGCGCCAACACAGCGACCACAATGCTACAAAAGCCTCAACTCATGTCTAAATTTTTATCGACAAGTCTCAATAACACCATTGTGCATACTTAAATTGCATTAAATACGTTATTTAGTGTTCCTTACGTCCAATAAAATACATTATGCCATTAATATTTGATAATTCAATGACAATTCATAGTTTTTACGTTCACCAATGTTAGTTTCTTCTGTGTAAGTCTGGCTCAAGGCTATGCACGTTTTACATGACAAAACAATGAAATTTGGGTACTTTTATGTTAAATTTTGAAATTTTTGAATGTTTATTTATCAGAATATGTTCATATTTAAGTATATTCCAATTTAAACGAAAAGTTTTAGCAGGACTGACAACCAAAAAATCAAAATTAAATTGATTTCTTGGAAGATGGAGCACCCTGTATAAGAATTGATGTTATCATCAGATTCTACGAGCCATCTAGTGTCTGTATACCAAATTTTGTCGTACTGAGATATTCGCACTGAAAGTCTTAGAGGGAACACCCGGTATTTGTAATCGACATACCTCCGAAAGTAACATCAGAAACGCTTTTTCATGCTTTCGAATGCATGCATATGATTCGGATATAATAATGGTAGGCGACTTTAATTTATGTAATTACATTCAAAACACTTCAGAAAATCCTTCACTTATCTCTGAATGATTTTATAAATTTTTATGATCTTCGTCGTACAACGACATTTTGAGCCATAACAATAAAGTGCTTGATCTGATTGTTTCTAATGTCAAATTGTCTGTGCTCCATGCTTCTGAACTGCTCCTACCTGAGGACTTGCATCATTCAACTTTGATATGTGACTTTTTTGTTCAGCGTGATGTGAGGGGAGGGTGTGGAATATTTAGTTCAGATCTCAACTTCAGAAAGGCGGATTTCCCTTCATTATATCAGGAGATATCTTTAACTGACTGGTCTATCCTAAAGCAATTTGCTTGTGTTAACGATCTCGTTTTTAAGTTCTATGTATTCGGTTTTAGCGAAGCACGTACCTAAAAAATACTCGCGTTGATTCAACAAAGATTTGATTGTGTGCATAAAAGAAAAGAATAAGGCCTGGCATAAATATCGCTCCATCTTAAATAATGAAGATCACAATTTATTTAAGCGACTTATCCGTAAAAATTAAAAGTAGGTTAGCTTATCCAAACAAATTTTGGTCATTTATTAATTCAAAAAAGTCAAAACGACATTCCTAATACCAAAACATATAATAATACTATTTAAATGATTCCAAATGAGTTACCGATAGTTTTGACCTCTTTGCTTCTTCGTTCATAACGTCTCAAAATTATAACCCTACAGATGATGCTTGTAGCAATACTAATACGCTCTCTAATATACTATTTTCTTCTGAAGAGGTGCTTAATGCCATTAGACAATTAAAACCAAAAATGACCATGGTACCCGATCTCATACCTGCGTTTCAGATTAGAGACTGTGCTTCTATTCTGTTATAACCTCTTCATATTATGTTTAACTTAATATTATCTACGCATATATTCTCCGATTATTGGAAAATTTCTGGAATTTGTCCCGTTTACAGAAAAGATGATAGAAATGACGTCATGAATTATCGGCCTATTACGATATTATGCAATTTCAGTAAAGTTTTTGAAATTGCTTTGTATAATATCTTATCATTCCATTTTAAAAACATGGCTTATAAGATTTATGACCTCGTATCTCACTGGTAGAACGCAATTTGTTCAAGTTTCAGGAATCAAGTTCATTGAAATTTCCTAGACCTCAGGAGTTCCTCAGGGTTCTGTCCTGGGGCCTCTAATATTTACACTTTTCATTAACGACATGGTTTCTAATTTAAATGTGCGTTATTTGTTGTACGCTGATAACCTGAAAATATTTTATTCGGTAGATAATGAACTTGATGCCCTTACGTAATTTGCAGCAAAATTTGGATTTAGTAAAATTTTCGTGCATTGTTAATAGACTAACTGTGAACGCCTCAAAGTGTAGTTTGATGATTTTTAGTCGGCAGATGAATAAACTTTTATATAACTATGTATTTGATGAGTTTATCCTTCAGCGGCCTGAGACAGTTAAAGTCATGAGAGTATATTTTTTTCTAATTATGATACGCTATCTTATTATTTAATACATTTGTTAGATCTAAGCTTGAGTATGCATCCTTGGTTTGGGCACCGCTCTATACAAATAATATAATGTCAACTGAAAAAGTACAACGTCGATTTTTTAAATCAGCTGCATTTGTGCTAGAAGGCCATCACCCGCCGAGAGGTTTTCCACAAGTGTAATTTTATGAATGATTTAATATGAGCAGTCTACTGAACAGGCGCAAAATGGCATCTGTGGTATTTTTGTATAAAATTTTGAGCAATATAATAAAATGCGAGGACTTATTAGGAATGATAAGTTTCCATATCCCTATAGCAAGTACGGGGTAACAACACCTCGCACTAATCTATATAGAGCCTCCCCAGCTTTTTAAATGGTTAGTACTTACACCGAAATTGAGTCACGGTTGGATATTCTCTGCACGACTGCTAATGCATGACTGCTAATCAGATAAAGAGTTTGTAAAATTTACCTGCTTGATTTTTATGTATATCTCTTGTTATATTTGGTATTTTACCATATTTATTATTTTAACATATTTATTATCTTAACATACTATTTTGATACATTAGCTATTTGTTTTGCTTGTTTGTTTGTTTAAGTACAGGCATGTTTGTAATTTAATTTTATTGTTCAATTTGTATGCGCCTTTTGTTTCTATAATTGCTTTATTCTTTGTACTATTTTGTTTGCTTCCTTATTCTATAACTTGCTCGTTGGATATTGTACTGATAAATAAATAAATAGATAAATGACGTAAGTCGTCTGAAATCTTGCTGCCATAGACAAACTTGTTCAGAATTATCTAAAATAGAAATGAAAACATATTGAAATTATCGAATTACATTTTTATTCATAATTTTTTAACTCTGAAGCAAAATTGTACTACGGAAAATTGATCTAAATCTATTTTCACACATGTTCTTTTTCAGAAACGCTGTATATAGTACAATTTTGTAGGTATTTTTAATACATTTTTTTGTAATTTAGACGCTTATATATTATAATAACATTTATACAGAATTACCGGACAGAGTTTAAAATATTTCTCAGAAATAAAATTTAAAATTTTAGTTTCTACACAAACATGCTAATTCGAAACACGATACCTGAATCGAACATATGCCATGCATCGAATGATACAATATGCATGTTTCACACATCAACAGATTTATAAAATACCCACAATATTGTAAGCCAAACATTTCAATTTAGCATGCTTTTTTATCAAACGAAAAGTCGACAGGTATTAGTTCCGAACATGATCAAGAAGAAAGGCGACATGAAGAACCCATGTCTGGTTTTGTCCTGTAGGAGGACAATAAGGATTCGGATAGTGTTACAATTGCATTCGAGAAGACCGCTGAACCACTTACCCAAAAGATGTCATTTAGGCCTTATGTTTATTCGTCTAGAAAAATGTCAAGTTGGAACTACGACGTAGGGTGGCTAACGTAGAAACACCAACTATAAAAAGGTGACCCAGATAAAGTACTAAAAAAAAGGTTTATAGTAACTTTAATCCAACGTAAAAGATTTATTCAGGAGACCGTACAAGAATGTCTTTGTGTGTGTCTGATGTATGGAATTCATATAATACATGCGGAGGGATTAATAGTTTAGGTAGCTTGGCTAATTTTTTTTTTAATTGAGAGAAGGGCCAACATATTTTAATCATGATGAATTGAAATGACTTCTCTGTAATCTTGTAGTTGCTGGTTTTCTGTATTTCGTTTATTATTATTTATTTTTTTAATGGAACTGAAGAACATATACTGCAAATATCTGTTAACATCCGTCGTCATTTAAGAACAATGCATGACGTTACTGAAATGACAATTATACCCGATTTCAGAAAGAGTAAAGAGTGATTTACCTACTTATATGAGTAAGTACGGAAGGTGAGGGTTTCAGGGGAAAAGATTCCATAGGCGTGCCACTTGAGAAAGGTTCAAAAAACACTAAATTACCAAAAATAAGTTGACGTTAAGTGAATATAGCATCTTCAGCACTTATGCCTACCTGATGCGAACTCTGCGGATATCACACTTTAACACATAATATGCTGCACTACTTACATACACACTAGCATGTCATTATAACGGTCACATATTAACAGTTACCGTCTACGCAGCATATCCATTACAACCACAGTACTATGTACCATATGTGGCAAAACAGTGCTACACTTTCGTCATTATATGGCCTTAATTTATCTATGTTTAGTCAGTGTAATATAATTTTCGATTCAAATTTCTATTTTCGAATATTCGTCTTTCAATTTTATTTTATAAAACAAAAATTCATGTTACGCATAATTCGCAAAAGCACCCTTTTAGATATTCTAAGCAAAATTGCATCCTGTGAGATAGCAAGTCGATTTTTTTATTGTCGGAAGCTCAATTTTGAAATACCATCCATGAATTGTTCTACAAATTGCGTATTTTGTATCATCAACCTCTATCGTATTCCTTCCGAGACACTTGTTAATGAAATACATTTTATTTCAACCGCATTAATTACATTCATATTTTAGTCTCAAGCCCTAATTCCTTTATACAAGTTTTTTGTCATCCGATATTCCTTACTTATTTTGACATTTTCCATTTTTAAGAACACAAACACAAAATCACAATTAAATTAGAGGAAAGATATGTCCGAAATTTTTCCACGTGCACATCCATGGTAGCACTGTAGACGGAATAGATAGATTCGTTGATCATAACAAATAGAAATCGAGCAGTCTGATGTGGTGCATGCGGATTTGCTGCAGCAGAAACTGTGTAATCGGGTAAGTATGCTCTGCCAGATATGCAGAACATACAGTTCAGTACAATTTAATAGGAAAATACACACAACTTGTATTTCTGCTATAAATTGTGAGCGGGTTTGTAACATGAATCACTCTCTACTATTTTGAAACCCGACTATTGATAGAAAAAAACAGAAACAGTGTTTATAGAATACATCTGCAATCATATGAAATAATCAGTTAAGTATTCGTCAGATTTTAAATTCGAATGATATTACTTGCTTATTTTAGAAGCAGTTTAAGATAATTGAGTTTTTTTATTAAAATCATATTTGATCGTCGAATCAATACTGGAATCAACATTCAAACGTATTCAGTCTCGAATCATTTTAAAGCTATTTTTGTTTACTATCTACCTAAATTAAGGTATATTCAACACTGAAATCGACGCTGAATCAATTTAAATTGCTTTGTGTTTAAATTGTTGACTCTGAATCAACTCAATGATGAAATCAAGTTCAAATAGGATTCTTTGATAGAAGCACACGGTGTCCTCCAAATGATCTTGAAAAATCTAAGGAGACACTCTCCTTGTTCTCGACAGCTTTTATAGAGATAATTTTCAAAATATCTGGCTGATAGGATGATTAATAACCCCGGAAGTATCGATACTTTTGATCGGTTTAAAGAGCTTATTGGACTTGGTGACTATAATGATTCTTGCTTAGAGTGTTCATAACTACATATTTCCAGAGATTCATCCAATTTAACAGAAATTTGAATGTCTTTCAGTTTAATAAAAGTTAAAAACTGTTGAACATTTTTGTTTAAATTGAAACAATGTTAAAAACAGGTTAAATGTTATTGACATAGAAGCATTTATATTTAATTATTTATTGTTTTACAAACCTCACTGACTGGTATAATTTTATGATAACCTAATTTTGCAAATATATTAAGTTTATTTTTCTTGCAATAAATGTTCATCCACTTTCCAAATCGAGTTTTGGATTCGACTAAAACAAAAGATTTTGACGAGGGCTGTCTTTTTGCATGTCTACCTAATCTGTGGTTTAGTGATAATAACTGGTCTTTAAAATCTTTGGACTTAAGTGCGCCAGACTACTGCAAACCCTGACCTGTATCCATTCTTCGGGCTAATGCCCCGACCGGCATCAGCAGGCATATACCATATGCGAGAATGTTAACTCTTATTAGTAGGCCCACCACTAGGTGTACCACGTGATATGATACGAACTAAATCTCTATAATCTTATACATACTTCTTTATTGATTTTTCTAGTAAGTTCAGACTTACTAAGTTGTATTATTTGGTCACAAGAGAAATATATTGGGACAAAATGAAATATCAGACATTCTATACAAATGAAAATTTACATATTTATTAAAAATCATAAAATATTATTAAAATTATTATTGCTGTTGAAATTAGAATATAATATAATAGTATAAAGATGGACAATACAGAGCATATAGGTTGATTATTATAGTGGAAATTAAATAAATTGAACATTTTAGTAAATAATACATAGTAAAATTGTATCTAATATTGGGACATGATCTCACATTTATGATGAGAACATAAACAAAAACAGACAAACCTAGAGCAGAGTATATTGAATGAACAAGTAAAGATCGTAGATTAATTTCATACATATATCGACAGGAGTCGAGGAAATATAATAAAAATATCAACATTTAAAGTAAATAAATTTTATAAAATTTTCAGAAATATCAAATAAATTCCATAGCCATGGACAAATGTTAGGTATTAAGTTGGCTTCACAAGACCTATCACAAAGAGTAAAATTTAAGAATATTTTAACATTTAGTTATAAGAAAAATTGTGAAGACAAAAAAATGTAGTAGGTTAAGCAGTGCAGTGAAAAACATTAAAACAGTGCATCGAATCATATGTATGAACCATAATGTGTAAGTAAACTCTAAAACAAGGGATCAAGAAATCAAAAATATAAAAAAAAACAAAACAAAAGTTTGTTGATTGGTAACCAGCTAAAGAAGAAACATGCAGCGTTGGTTTAGAGCATCCCGAACATTAGGCTAATTAGCAAGAAGAAGCCAGAATAAAAGTTAAATTTAGTACTTAGATTAAAAGAAAATTAGAAAACGATGTCCAAGTCCAATCTAAAAAATATTGGCAGTCCCATCAGTAGGTGAAGTATCCTCCAACATCTGCAGCCCCATATCACAGGGATTTTTACACGATTTCCAGCTTCTTATTCTGTAATTGGGTGAAAACATGTAGAACAGTGTAAATCAAATAAATAAATAAATGTTTAATGATTTGAGAGATGAGGAGTCGATTTTGTTTGGATTATCGAACGAAATAACTGTGGCTAATCTGTGAAGATAATATGAATGTCAACTAAACTGCGTACGCGATGTGTAGCTAAGATACTTCATGCTGGACCTGAGAAGCCATAAAGAATTATCTACTAAAGTGGATATTACTGCTCCTACAAAATAATACCAATGAGCTGTTTCAATTATTGCTACAATTAATTCATAAAATTGATACAAAGACGTGTTTACTAATGAAAATTATTATTGAAGTTTACTACTTTCCAAATAATATGATAATGTTTCATATTGTTGTTAGCTATCCTTCTTCTAAAAAATGTTAAGACTCGTTGCTGTTGATAATATAAAATTAATGACAAAAATTCTATTCAGAGTGTCAATGATAATAGTATATTATTCAATAAGCATATAATGATGGTTCTAGTTCACGGTGGTGAAGGTGTAAATCACCCGAGTAAATTAGAGCCATTATATGCAAGTAGAATACTATACTTTATCTGCGACTATTAATACTAATTCACATTATTCACTAGCGAATAATGGATATTTTTTATTATTTAACACATGTACCTATAATGAACATTTTATAGGATAGTGGACAAAAATATTTAAAGCATTTTACGACCTTTAATCTTATAGCACACACCTTTCGATTTCTTTCCGTGCGATAATACAATAAAATAAGTAGTTATAATATAGACAAAATTTCTGGTAATTTAATATACCTACTGTAGTGCTTTGTACGAATCATGCTATCACAGGAATTTATTTGTTGGAAATATAAATGTTAATATAAATCATTAGATGTAACCACAAAGCGAAATCCAATTAATTGTATCTAATAAGATGTAACAAGATATAGTAAATAAATTTAATTGCTTATTTGATTCTCTTTTTACGCTAATGAACATGAATAGATGAAGGCGATTAGATTTAGTATGCAAGTTATAATCAGCAGCAATATACATATCAAGACTCAGAAATGATTAATAGGCAACTAACGACCGACCATTACTGCACACTATAGTTATTCACGCTGCAATCACTTTTTTAACCTGTTTAACGTAGTTCCGAACAACCCATCATTAATGCCATCTGCCTCAACTTATAAGTTCTCAGTATTTCAATAAAGTCACACCTTGGACCTTACAGACCTCATTTTAACTTTTTTTGAAAGGCAAATAAAAAAATCGATACTGCTTAGAAGAAATCAGCTATTTTCATCTAGCAAAAGTAGATGTAGAGAGTAATTTAGCAATTTAGGATCTAACAATATTGTCATTTTAGGCAAAACAGCATACTAGGAAGGTATTGAAAAAACTACATTTGTAACATTTGAACACAAATATTATATCAGTATTTTATTTTAATTAGTATGTATCACCAATTTTGAAAACAGTAAATAGCTTTTTGACTTTTAAAATCTGCATTAAAAAACGTTAATTGGCAACAAAGATCACCTGTTTATTTATTATAATAACTGCTGCAGCTTTAGACTCTGAGACCATACTATCTTTTTCTAAGGGTTTTGGTGTGCTGAATCCCGAATTTGACCTATTGTATCAGGTTTATGAGAAATCCTAACTTGAAATGCAAACCGGTTTATTACATATTATATAAAATGCAAAATTGTGTTTCGAAAAAGCAATCTGAAGTGTAAAAGCCTATTTAATATAACATTTTTTTGAAACCTGTTTTTGTATTAATGAATTACACTGACAAAAATCTAATCTATATTTAAGTGTAATAATATACTTAAAATTTTAAGCTTTATTCCAGTGTATATGTATTAATTCAGTAATAAAGTACCTACATTTGATATAAATATTTACTTATTTTTGATATCCACTCATTCTTATACTTATTTCAACACTTTTCTTTTTTAAATTTACACTATATTTAAGATTCACTTTAAGAATAACTCTTTGTCAAAATATGAATAAAAGATTATTAATTATAGAATAGGTTACACTACCTTAAATTATAAGTTTATAGATTTGCACGAATTAAAATTATTAATATTTTGTAATAAATGTCATAGTACTGTAAAATTTAAAATGCGGCTACAGTGCATATTTATAGATGTTATTAATACAATACTTATAGTAATCATTACCAAAACTATAAAAACACAATTGTAGTATTATTACTAGATACAAATTGTATTAAAGTTGTGTGTGCAGGTGCTGGTTTAGCATGTGGCCGCATAATGCAGTTACATGTTGCATTACGTCTACGTAGAGTGCTTTTCCTCGGATAAGTCGTCGGTTGCCTCGCCTTTTACGACATACTGAGGCATACTAACAAGCTCAAAAGCGGTATATGTCTAGTGTGCCGCTAAAATCTTTATTTTCTTTTATAAATAATTAAATACTACTGAGTGACCAGTTTTCAATTATTTATATAAGGTGGGTAGAGTAGTAACTACTCTAGAAAGGAATAAACTATAGCAAAATACTGAAATATTAATTATATTTCGGTTCGTATGTTTTTTTAATGCGATGCGATTTAATGTTATTATTTATATATCAGTACGAAAGTGGCCTTCAAGATTATACTTTTTATACAAATCTAAGATAATGAATTGAATCATAACAGTAATAATAATAATTTTATAAATAAAATTGTTAGAATAAGAACTACTTGAGCCTTTATGCGTTGAAAAAATAACAGTAGTGCTTTTAGCTCTGTAATACCGAAAATGAACGTGGGCCTTTCTGCTTCTGAGGTACTGATATATAAAACTGTTTACAGAAGCATCTGACATAATAGATGTCTGATAATATTCGACACCTGTTTTCTAATTCTATTACCGTTGCTCAAAGAAAAAAATGTTAAATCAATTACGTTTTGTTTGATACAATTTATCATGCAGCAAATAAAGACATATTCCGGTCTCCCTGTACTGGAATAAACTCCTAGATAAAATTAACGCATCACTATAAATTGGCAACAAATTCCATGCTGCTGTATTTCTGAACTGATGGTCAATGATTTTTCTTTGAATTGTAAGTGGATTCCTTGGGAATTTGACTGTTTTCATTATTTTTTTATAAAAAGTTGATTTCGATTTTATGGAGGATGTAATAAAATTATTGGTTTTTCTTTCGAAAATTCGAAACACCCTGTGGAGTATAGTACCAACCAGAAGATACCGCAGATAAAATCAAACTGTAGCACCGTCTTTCCTGAGCAGTTTCTTTTTTTGTTCACTTCATTATCTCTGTTATTAGTGGAGATACATCGGTTTTGGCTCATTTCGGTATTTTATAACTATTATCACATACCTTTATTTTTATAGTTTTTAATAAGTAAGTTTTTTCTATTCTGACATTTTAAACATTAAATAAATGTTTTGTTTTGAGTTTTATAATTGTCAAAGTCAGTTTTGGTCAGTTACAAGTAACGATTAGTGTTTTAAATTTAATTCTAAAGTGAATCGACCAAGACATTTATTTTACCATTAAATTATGAAAGCAAAAGTAACACCACTATTAAACTTACTTTAACTACAATATTACAAATTACGAAAATAATTATAGAGAAATGCTAAGAACGTGTATGTCCTCCTCTACTCCGCATTCATTCGCCTTCGCATACTGGCTATTAAATTTTCAATTACATCTTGGGGAATATTCTCCCATTCTGCTATTGCTGAATTCACTAGTTGCTGATGGTTAACCGGTGGGGATGTCCGACATCTAATCTTTTTTTAAGAGCATCCCATACATACTCTATGGGATTTAGGTCGGGCCTGAGGGCAGGCCATTCCGTCAACGGAATAGCAACTGCATTCAAGTAGTCTATAACTTGTCTAGTCATGTGGGGCCGAGCATTATCTTGTACGAATAAACAATTAGGTCCCAAACAAGGGACAAATGGCATCACATGTTCCACTACAATGTTTTCTAAATAATAATTCGCGTTTATAGACCTTTCACGTATAGGAACTAACTCTGTGCATCCATCGTAGCAAAACATTACAGAACCTCCACTAAATGAGATATTGCAACTTGTAAATCTTTCTCCCGACCTTCGCCAAACACGTTCACACCCATCAGGACAGCTAGATTAATTCTCGTTTCATCTGAGAATAAAACCTTCTTCCAGTCATTAACAGTCCAGTGTTGATGATTTCTGGCAAAACGCAATCTTTGAACTCTATGCTGCCTGGTAAGTAATGACTTCTTTGCCGGTTTCCTGCTTAATCCAGCTTGATTAAAACACACTACAAGATTTCGAGTACTTACAAAATCATTTTATAAAACAGTTCCAGTAATTCTCCTGTTTCAAAGAACGGTTTGCATAAGAAAGCGTTCATCCCTTAGATCAGAACATCGTTTTCGTCCTGCCTTGTCCTCTTACTGACTTTTGCACAGATAAATGTCTTGATGGATTCATTTTAGAATTAAAACACTAATCGTTACTTGTAACTGACCAAAACTGACTTTGACAATTATTATAATCCTCAAAAAAATATTTGATGTTTGAAATGTCAGAAGGGAAAAAACAGACTTATTAAAAACTATCAAAATAAAGGTATGCGATAATAAAGTTATAAAATATCGAAGTGAGCCAAAACCGATGTATCTCCACTAATAACAGAGATAATGAAGTGAACAAAAAAAGAAAATGCTCAGGAAAGATGGTGCTACAGTTTGATTTCATCTGCGATATGTTCTGGTTGGTAGTATACCCCACAGATTGTATAAAATTTTCGAAAGAAAAACCAATAATACACCCTGTATAAAACCGAAATCATTTTTTTATAAAAAAATAATGAGAACAGTCAAATTCCCAAGGAATCCACCTACAATTAAAAAAAAAATCATTCAAATCAGACCATCAGTTCAGAAATACAGCAGCATGGAATTTGTTGCCAATTTATAGTAATGCTGCGTTAATTTTGTTCAGGAGTTTATTATCAAAATATATAAAAAGTACGCGTGGTCATTTTAGTAGCCCTTATATACTATTTGTTATATACTATTTAGTTAATCACAAACGCATCGCACACATGAATGATTTTTTTTTGTATTTCCTTTTAACATCAAATATATACTATGTGTGCTTTATGTACAATCTATTGCAATATCTAATAATGGCACTCTTTAAAACGAGTTTGACCATTTATCGAACTCCTTACGTATTTGCAATCTTCCTAGTAGATTAGTATATTAGTCATATTAGTTCTTAGTTAGTCGCCAATAGAGATGTAATGAAATTTCTACTCAGAAATTCCAGTAGTTCAATAACTGATTTGAGGGAGTGCCAGCATACAAGTTGAGTGTGTATGATCATTTTATTAATTACGATTTACCTTGAGTGTTAAGGTTGGCATTTCAAGGACACATAATCGTATCTAAAGATGCACACAAAAAATCCATCCAGTAGATGGAGGAATCATTTCCTTTAAATTTTGGGGTGAGAATGCGCTGCAGAACATGAACAGAACATGAAAGACTGTGAATTGTAGCATATACCATATACTGTGATCATACACCGTGACTATTACTTGGTAATTACATCATTTCAAGTGTTACTAGTCTTAAAAGAATTCTGCCGAATGTGACAATTTTTATAATGCCGTATACAATTTTTTCAATGTGCTATTGACGTGTAAATATCAGGAGATTTTATGATAAAGCATAGTAAATAGCTATCAAATCATTGAAATCGTTGATAATAATTTACGTATAAATGTTCTTAATGGAAACTTATTTCATGATCAATTTTGGATATTTTTTTATTAAACCTTGGCAAATGTTTTATCTACTACTGTATATAATTTTTAAAACTTTTCATATCATTTAAGACCTTGATATTCATCTACATACATGACCTGAGATAAAAAATAAACAGGTTATATCAATTATAAAAAGCATTTAATGACTGAAACCGTCCAAGTAAATTATTTTCTGTTTACATCGTTTCGACCAACAGCAACATTATCATTAGTTATTAAATTACCTGGTAACTTCGTCCCAATCACCCTGAAAGCCAATTACGAACAGACTAAATTTGGTTGTAACTTGACCTAACCCAGACGATAATTATCAGTCCACTTGATTCATTACGTAAAGTTTTTATTTTCATTGGATTACATGTACCTATCTGTTTACCTGTTCAATAATAATTTAACAGACAAATCAGTAACAGAATCCATTTTATTTTAATCAGAGTAGTTAAATTTTAACTTAAGGTCGCCGTATTTCTCGCCGTAAAATGAACATATTTATGGTGTTTTTTAGGTACAGATATCTCGAAAAATAAAACACGGAAAGTAAAACTTATCATCTAATTACTTATTCATCTAATAAAATTCGTGAAATGTGGAAAATAATTAATTATAAGTTGGATCGTAAAAATCCACATATAAATCACATAATTTTGGATATAGACAATGTTAAAATATCTGGTACAGAAGTTGTAACAACATTATTTGCTAGGTCTTTTTCGACTGCCGTCACTGAAAAGTTGGAACTGCATTTTGGGTCTAATTTGTCATTACCTTGTAATCTCTCGTATTATAGAGAACAATCAATTTTTATGTCACAAATAACATCTGATGAAGTACTTGCAGTAATAGAAAAGCTTAAAAATAAAAAATTAGTAGGTTTTGATTGTATCTCATTGGACATTTTAAAAAGCATTAAGATTCATGTTGTGAGTATTTTGGTTCAATTAATGAATAATTCACTTAATAATGGTTGTTTTCCGGATGTTCTAAAGTTGGCTATTGTTAGGCCAGTATATAAGAGAGCCAATTGTGAGGATATTGATAACTATAGACAAATATCGGTATTAAGTATCATATCTAAATTATTTGAGAAGATTGTATATAATAGAATATGGTCTTACTCTGAAAAAGCTAAGCTCCTAACCACGTCACAGCATGGATTTACCCAGGGGAAATCTGTTGAGACAGCATCATGTCACCTATTGGAATATGTCTATGGGTCTCTTGATAATGGTAAATATGTTGTCTCACTATTATTTGACTTGTCAAAAGCATTTGACACTATTAATAAAATTTTACTAAAGCAAAAATTAGAAAAGATGAGCTTTCGAGGGAACGTTTTGTCCTGGATAATTTCATATATGATCATTATCAGAGCCATATCCTTTGAATCTCGGAGTTCCACAGAGGTCCTCACTAAGTTCTTTGCTATTTTTGCTTTATGTTAACGATCTACCTGATTACATTACAAATGGCCATGTAACGATGTTTGCAGATGATACTACAATCACAATTTCAGCCAACACTCCTGAGGAACTTCAGAGGAAGGTAATGGAGGTTCTTGATGAGTTCAGTGCTTGGTCTGACCGTAATAAGTTTATACTAAATAAAAATAAGACATTGATAATAAATTTCGGCATACAAAGATTACTTCGAAATAACTTTGTTTTAAATGATGCACTTACGTTTTCACCTAATGTCAAACTTCTGGGCACATATTTTGATTCCACATTGTCTTATGATAATCACATTGACTATGTTTGCAAACAATTGAATAAGACATATTTTGCATTACTACAACTGAAAAGTTCTCTTAACGAAAACTCTATGTTAAGTGCATATTATAGTTTAGCGTATTCATATTTATCATACAATATAATATGTTGGGGCAGTGGAAGAGAGATAAATCGTGTTTTTGTTGCTCAAAAGCGATTAGTAAGATTACTGTATGGAATTCTACCTATAGACACCTGTAGACTTATATTTAAAGAGAAAAGACTTTTGACATTACCTTCATTATACATACTGAAATGTACTATTTTTGCTAAAAAAAATTAACATCTGTTTAGAACATGCCCATCTTATCACCAATACAACACTAGACATGGAGATTTGTTATTAAGCGTACCTAAGCATAATACTGCACATTTTGAACACTCTCCATATTATAAAGCCGTTGCCTTATTTAATATGCTACCAAATAATATAAAATACCCAGCATCATACAATAAATTTAAATATGAAGTAAAACGTTTTTTATTAGATAATGCTTTTTACAGTATATCAGAGTATTTAAAATTAGGAAATAGAGCTAAATGATTGTCATGCTTTCGAAATGCGGAGAGTGTTTATGTTAGTAGGTAATATTTCACTTTTCTTGTGCTTTTGTTATACTTTTTGTTAGTCTGTTAGTTCTATTATTTATTATGCATGTTTCACAAAATTGACTTACCATATGTACTATCTGTATCTGTAATGGTGAAGAGTTAAATAAAAAATAAAAATAAAATAAAATATATCGAAAATAAAATTATTGATGTCTTGTTTATTCACTTTTACTATTTCAATTCTCCTCAAAGACACACATTATTTTGATATTTTAACCCCATATTTTCACAATTATTTTCACATTTTTTTTTTAGAAAATATTAAGTATTGACTTCATATAAATTGGCAATTAGAAAAATATGTAGAGTAAGGTGATATATGCATTAATTCTATTTAAACCAACTGTTCAGACTAGTTTTTTTTGTATAATGAAATGCACTCACCACACTATGACTGTAGTCAGTCTAGTTCTATAAAGGTAACTTTTAAAAACACTGAAATACATATGTTCTAAGTGATACATCTAACTTAGTGTTTCTTCGAGTATTTTCTAATTTTATAATTTGTAATGGATAGCTTAATATTTAAGCTGCACATACAAAAAACATGTATTCGCAAGGAAATAATCAAGTAGTTGTTTAAAAACTTGATTGCTTGATTCTTAGTTATTACTTGATCAAATGATTCGAAAAATTGTTAAATATATTATTTTTTAAACTGTAAGTATACTTTGTATATTTTGCTATTTTTATATATAGTAGATATAGACTTATTTGAAAACTTGAAATCAGAATATTCAACTTTTGATAGATTTTTTCCATTTAAAAATACGGAAATATGGTATGATTATCTTTTTGAACAATTGTAAAAAAGGAAATTTCAATATTAAGTACACACATAATTATCAATTTTCAACACTCAAGCAAACTAAGTATTACTTGCCATTTTCATACACTATGATTAAGAACTTATCTAAAAGGGGAAATTTGGGAATAGATGCGTCATGAAAAATATAGTCGATATCCTAAAAAAAATTATAAAATCCTTATAGTCTCCGAGTAACCTAGTACTAACTCGGAGTTGATGTATATCGATTTAATTTATTACGCTGTGATAAATTTTTAGCAGAACGATTTTCCGGTAAGCGTGCGCCAGATGCAGCCACTTTTACCGCGGTGTGCAGTGAGAGTAAATGTAGTGCAACACGAGGGAAATTTCAAACCGAATCGCTGAAGAGATGGAGGTCCAGGCCTATTGCAGCAGTGTGACGTATCATGCACGAGGCTCAATTATATCCGTACGATGTACAGCACAAAGCACACTAGACCCAATACCAAATAAGATGGACAACTATTTGAGGTTAATAACATCAGGTAATGGACTGCAATGTTGTCGCAGTTTACAATATATTACAGATTGAAGGATTTTTATGAACCGTTTTACGGTTTACTACATTAATATAATACAACGAATTACAAGTATAAACACGTTAAAGGGATTTTTGCTTAACCTTAATTGAACTTTAGTTTGTAATTTTTGTAACACAATTTTACATTTTTATTTTTGGAAGTATAGTAATAGGTAGCTATTTACTAAATTTTCGTAAATTTTAAAGACGAAAATTCAAATTTTTCATATATTATTATTAATTTCCAATATTAAAGTAACATTCTAATATTTTGCTATTTTACATATCGTTACTTAACAACTTGAAATCAAATGTTTTAAAACTTAATTTTACTTTTTTACCATTAGGTACCACTTGATTTAAGAGCAGTGATTTGAAAATTTCCTAAATATGTTATTATTATTCGAAAATTATTAAAGAAAATGTTCCAATTGTCCCTATACCCATATTAATTATCAACTTTTATTACCCAAAAAATTTTATTATTAAAGGGAAATATAAAATATTTAATATTAGTAAATATAAATATTTCATATTAGTAAAGAGAAAAATGCTATGCCTTTATAAAGGACTTTAAGTTACTAACTAAACACCATGTATATAATTCCTTTAATATGTTATACGTATATTAAAAATATTGATTGAAATATCAATATTCTGTGTTAAAAAATACAAGCTATTTTATAGATCTCTATATTGTTATTTATAATGTATGTCATATGATATACAGGATGTCTTGAAAGTCGTTACAATAATTTTAGGAGGTGATAGAATACTTGATTTTGAGTCGTTTGAAAGAAACATACCTATATACCAAGTATTACAATATTTGTGATAATTAATTTTTTAATTCTCAGTGGACAAAAGTCCCAACCTGCGTTGAAATACACCCACAATATCTACCCATATATTCCTTATTATTAGCTTTTGTAACATTTTTCCTGTATTAGGAAGGTATTTTAAGGTAATATAAAACAAATATCCTACAATTCCTATCAATGAAGTCATATGTATGTTCTCTGATACCAAACATCTAGGTATGCTAATGAACAATTCCACAGACTCTATTCAATAATTATCTAAAGAAATTAATCTAATTTACTAACCTGCTTTAATGAAACACTATATAAATATCTAACTTCACTTTTTGGCAGTGGGAACACGACGATCTGACCTATTTCTGCATTTTTAGGATTGCTTCTTCAGGTGGCCTCCTTTAAATTAAATCAAATATCTAACTATATAAATTATTATAAAAATGAAAATGATTTGAAGTTAAATATCGACAATGACAAAAAGTGACAGCCTGCCAACGAATTAAATATGACAATACCTACTTGAATAATGTTCACCTTTTATGTAAAAGTTTTTATATATTTTTAGGACTTCATTGATAGGAATTGTAGGATATTTGATTTATATTAGCTTAAAATACCTTTCTAATACAGTAAAAAAATAATTTTTTAATATTTTTAATTTAACCGCGCTTCTCTACAATTATTAACTGTAGAAGAAAAACAAACCTTTTTATAACAAATATTTCTATACTTTTTTATTAGAAATGAATGGATTATTTAAATTATTTAACTAATAAAATCCAAAGTGACTTCGTTACGTACTTAGTAGTTCATAAACAGTGTCTTGCAAGTCGTTACAATAATTTTAGGAGATGATGGAATACTTAATTTTCAGTTTATTGAAACAAACATATCTATATACCAAGTGTTACAATATTTGTCATAATTAATTTTTTAATGTTTTTTTAATTTAACCGCGCTTCTCTACAATTATTGAACTGTAGAAGAAAAACAAACCTTTTTATAACAAATATTTTTATACTTTTTTATTAGGAATGAATGGATTATTTAAATTATTTAACCAATAAAATCCAAAGTGGCTTCGTTACTAACATGGAACTTTATAAACATGGTTTTTCTACTTTGTAAAAGCGAAGAGTCAAATTTAAACGTGGATTTTATTTAAACCTGTGTAGGTTGATTCAGATATTATTACAAACTTACCAAGCAATGCTCTTTCAGTTCTTAGGAAAAGTTTCTTGATAAACATTATAAAAATTAAGGAAATTAATCTTAACACGTTTAAGTATTCGCATTCGTCAAAACAGAGGATAGCCGTTTAGTGTGTAATAAAAATGGTTTAAGAAACGAACACATTTGCTAATAAGAACGGAACCTTTATAAAATATTGAAGTTATTAAAATACTGGAGGATTCAAAAAGCTAAATATTTATTTCAATTGTGTTGGTATGCCATGAGAAAACAATTGTCCTTAGTTTCCATAGCAACTGTAAATGTAGATCAACTGTCAAACTACGTTCGAATCTCTGCATATTTAAACGTGTTAAGATTAATTTCCATAATTTTTAGAATGTCTATCAAGAAACTTTTCCTAAGAACTGAAAGAGCATTGCTTAGGTAAGTTTTTAATAATATCTGAATTTAAATTTGACTTTTCTCAAAGTAGAAAAACCATGTTTATGAAGTTCTAGGTAAGTAACAAAGCCACTTTCTATTTTATTGGTTAAGTAACTTAAATAATCCATTCATTCCTTATAAAAGAGTATAGAAATATTTGTTATGAAAAATTTAATTAATTATCGCAAATATTGGACCACTTGGTATCACGTATTCTATCACCTCCTAAAATTATTGCAATGACTTGCAAGACACTCTGTATAGTTGATATTAAGGAGTCATCTAAGTAGCTTCAAAATCAAGTCAAGCTTAATCTCTATAGATACAGACAACTAAATCTTACGGTATTGCTTAAACATGCGAAGCAGCTGATAATAGCAAAATAATAGCAAATATGATGTAACTCACAGACAGAGAAACTATTTTATTTAACTTCAGTAGTAATTTATCAGTTTGTGAGTTAGGTTATTTACTATTATTCTAAAACAAATTAAAGCCAATGCTTATTAAATTCATTCAGTGATGTGAAATAGCCAGTGACGGTTACTGAAAAAGGAATATTTATTAGTATTTATATTTACGTCGAGACGTCTAAGTAAACTTCTGCATCAGACCACTTTTCAAATAAATAAGTCGCCTGTTCGGGCAAGAGTTTCATTTACAGATTTCAACGTGTCTAACGCCATTCACCTGGCGGTAACAATAGATCCCATTCCTCTTACGTACAAAGTCATTTTACGACTGATATCTGATGGTGGGAGCTTTTCCACTTCAAATGACTCGAAGTAAAAGCCCGACCATCTCTTTCTGCCTCTCGGTCTAAGCTGCCTCCGGCAAAGGACGGAAAATTAGCGTAATGTGGAATTTTCAGAGAAAATTCAGCGAGCTAGAGGACAAAGCCGCTGCGACTGGATTTGTTGGCACCCGTGTCGAACAAATGACTGCAGAAAAGTTGATCAAACTGTGCCTGGGGGTGGGTCGATTTTGTGCTTACTGCTATTGCGGAATTCGTCTGTTTCTATGTTGCGATTTAACACGACCGTGTCGAAATCAACCGTGCTTTAGGAAATCGTTAGACATAAATGAGAGTTTTGTTAAATCTCTTCCATCGAAATTCAATACCTATTGTCTGATAGTTCGGTTGGGAACGGAGCGAGTTTATTTTCATAGTTATTTTTGCTGACTGATTGCATCGATTCTAAACTTAATTGATAGACTAAACGCGCTCCTCATCTACCTTCTGAAAATATATTTTTTTGAAATAAAACCCATTTCAGAAGTGACACTTAATATTTCTCTCTTGGAAATTAAACTAGCAGTTCAAATACATTGAAAAAAATTTGATCCAAAATAGCCGTTAATTGGACAAAAATTTATTGGTAACATAAAATTAATTTATTCTAATAGAGATATGTTGACTAAGAAAACTAAAACTTTACTTTGAGAATCTCTTGTACTTTCTCACATAAATTACGCATCTGTGGTATATTATCCATTTTTACGTCAAGTTGATGCCATACGATTACAAAGATTGTTAAATAATTGTATATCTGAGATGAATTTGTGGAACAAAAAAGTTCATCACTTTTCTTGCTCTTTTTGTCTTGCTTTTTAAATAAGTCACCTTCTTACTTGTACAATAAAATTACTTATAGAACTGATGTTCATAACTTAAATATCAGACACAGAGCTACTATCACTATTCCGAAACATACTACATCTAAATTTCGTTCTGGATTTTCGTATCGTGTAGCTTCTATTTATAATGTTATTCCCAAATTTAAGAAGCATATTAAAACAGCTTCTTAATAATAACATATAGATTTCCTTTCTCATATTGATTGACATAATTTATGTTATGTTGTATTCTAATTGATTGGTTACTGTTGAACCACTATAATAATTTATTCTTCTCCGTTGATGGGTTGAGTGGAAGAGCAGAGGTTTCCACTTGTAGAAAACCGCTGAACTCTGACCATTTTAATAATACCTTCTATATATTATGAAAATTTCTTTGTACGAATCAATACAGTGTAACCTCTATAATCCGGACACAGTTTAATCCGGACATCCAGTAATCTGGACATTGAATTTCTAGTCTTAATCCGGACGTATCTCTTTAATCCGGACGTTCACTAAGCGCGGCATAATTTTTACTTGTTTAAGCCTATTAGAGCGTCTTTGGCAGCCGGACTCTACTCTAATCGCGCGCTGTTTTATATGATTTAAATTTGCGACAAGTGCTTTCGGGAATTCCTTTATTTCTGTATCTTACAAAGGGCAAAAAACTTGGATAACAAAGGATTTATTTCGTGAATGGTTCCATACGTAATTTGTACCAGCAGTAAGATAAAAATTAAAAGAATAATATTTACCACCAAGAGCTCTGTTATTATTAGACAATGCCCCAGGGCACCCAGTTGATTTTAAAAGTGATGACAATCAAATCTGTGTCATGTACCTACCACTAATCTGTACACCAATAATACAGCCCATGGATCAACATGTTATCCAAGTTGTAAAACTGTTTTACAGAAACGTTCTATTTAAAAAAATTGTACCGTCCGAGACTGACATTCCTACAACCTTGCATAACATTAATCTTTAAAACGTAGTTTTTTTCGTTAGAAGAAGCATGGTACCAAGTTCATTAAGACCTAATAAAAAAGTCATGGAAGCCATTGTTGTCCACCCAGGAGGTGGTTTTAGACGAAGAAGATAACATTTCTTTGGCAACTTTAGCTAACAATGATAAAATCAAAAGAACTTCAGAATGAATTAAATGAGGTAGGCACAGATATTTTAATTGAAGATTTAGAAGCATGGATCACAGGGACTGGGTCTGAGACTGACATATTACTCACAGACAACGATATTGCTGTTCAAACAAATGAGACAAATGATGTAGAGAACGATTCTTCTTCAAATTGTGGCAAAAGTTAAACACCAAGATGCCGTAAAGTCCTTCAACAATTGCATCGATGGGCATCACAAAACAATATACCAGACGACCAACTTGAGTTGCTTTTCGAACTACAGAATATTGCTGTAAAAAAAATATTGAGTCAAAATACAAAAAAAAAAATTACTGATTTTTTTAGACCACGTAGTTACATTTGTTTTTTAGGTTTTTAATTACAGTAGAATATGTAAAAAACTGTTAACGTTTTTCTATTTAAAGTTTTAAAATATCTTTTATTGTTATTTTTTTATAAATTATTCCTTTTGTGTTAGAAATCAATTATTAGACAATTAGGCATACGTCGAAGTTGCATAAATGTCATACTTTTGTTTAATTGAATAGTGGATGGCAAGAACAGTAAAGGATAGCTTAACCCTTACAGGAAGGCAATTGTCAGAAATTTTTTAAGGCACATTATTAATAACCTTGGGTTCAGGCTACTGTATGTGTATAAAACAATCTCAAATATGACTTAAAATATAAACATTGAATGCCTCGATGCTGACTCGGTTTGTCCTAACAAGATGTTAGTCTAAGTCTACTGTTGAATTGAACGCCATTAGATTATGGAGTATTTGTTCCCAATAATTTAATTATTAAAAGTTGTAAGTGTCAAAAAGTTAATTAAGTCTATGTTTCTAGTTATCCTGATACAACTCCGCGATGTTGTGCACCTGCTGGGACAAAGAAGGCGTGGTCTACTATAAACTACTTTTAAGGAATGTACTCACAACTATTGAGGTTTATTGACAACAACTCATCCTGAGGTCGCAATTAAAACAAGAAGACAGAGAAGATATCATCAAGTGATTTTGCAGCATGAAACTACCCATTTTCATACTGCTAATATTAATACTATTATAAAGTTCAGTTGGGAACCTATTCCACTTTGCCCTCCTTTTTCCGCTCAGATTCTCATATTTTTCGCTCTCTGTCGACGAATTTTATTGAAATTTGCTTAATTTCCTGGAACTATTCGTAGAATTATCAATTATTTATATTGAACGCAATGTTACACAAGAGACTGATTTTAATAAAACCATAGATAGTTTTGTAGCTCTAAAATTGGCTATGTCAATAGTTCACTCCAAGCCACTGATATTTTTCAGAAATTGTGTAATAGAAAAACTACTGGATCGTGGGGAGGCAATCATAGAAAATGGAGAAGAAAAGTACCCTAAGGAATATATAACAGACAGAATGCCGAAATTAAATTAATTGTTACAAAAAATTACGATTAGACAAATATAACTTAATATATATATATATACAAAAGAAAGGCCTGCAGCTCAACTTTTAGCAAGTGAAATATTTCATCAGGTAATCCCCTCTTAGGATAGATACTCCATATATTTCATTTTCAGTTAAACAGGTGGATAATAAACTGCAACTAATATTGACGTTAGCAATATTTCTTACTAAATCATGAGAATAACCAGACATACTTCCAACATAGATGTCAACTAAGTTACTAACTTCTAAAAATTCGTTTGCTTTCTTATAATCTAATTTTGTAATATTTGGTAATCCACTAATAGTTTCATTTGAGGAAATGGATGATTTTTTTAAACCATAAGGAACTAAAGTCAGTTTTCTTTTATAGATGTTGTTTTCTTCTATTACCTTTCTTGCAAAACTTCAGTTATCCAATTAACACTTACTTATCGGTTTTCTAATTGATTCTTAATCCATTTTTTTCTTGTATTATTTTTTTTCTTAAAAGTTGTCAACTATTTGGATTACAGTAGTATTACTATCATCTTATCAGTATACGCATATGGCAGTGATCCACTTACAATTCCTATTACATTTGATTGTGAATTTGAAATAATTTTGTAACACTTTGTATTTATTTACTTTTTTTGTAACAGATTCATTGCTTTGCTTTATCAAAACAAGCTCTAGTTAAAATTGTGTTCATTAAGGCAGTTTTTTTTATGCAATACGTTAGGCATTGGACTTTCTATTAAGAAAAAAAAATCTAGTAAAAAATATATAATTGACTTTTTGCATTTATAAACTACCAACTGCAATTTAATATCACATAAACCTACACTATAATAAAATGGCATATGGCCCAAAGATTATATTAAATATTTAAATAAGTATACCCCAAAATGACTTTTTAATAGTACTAATGTACCAGGGAAAAAATTATTATTTAATAAATGTGTCCACGTAATGGATGCATTTTTAATATCCCCTGTTGTATGAGATGTAATATAAACACGTGCTGCAATGGTCATCAATTTGGCATGTAATTATAGACAGGTCGTCTTAACGGGGACGTGTGTTGATCATAATTAATACTGATTACAGTAATGACGTCTTTTAATTCGAAATTATAATTTGGTACCTATATAACCCATATTTTCAAGACTTCGCAATATGTTTTATATGTAGTTGAAGAAACCTAAATAAATACAACAGCAAAAGTAGAAGAGAAACAAGACTTTTAATTGAGTAGGTTGCCTTCAAACTTTTGATACTCTACGATGTTTTCGCTTAAGAGATGATAAGTGAAGTTATTGTCGATAGGTGGTCGAACGGTTTAAGGCGTCAGCACTTGAATTGATATTCGATCCTGGCCTGAGTCAATTTCCGCGACCAGAAGATCGTAGATCAGTTATAGTTGTAGAAAGGATTCTCACCTTATCTGCAAGTATGGTAGGATGGAAGAACGCCGACTTGTGAGTGATTAATATCGGTCTGCCTTTGACCATCCCCCAAATTCAAAAGGTTTTCCAGATTTCCCTTATTCTTGCGTTAGATTAGATTAGGTTCTCCTCCAACGAGTTGTGGGGCCCTGTCGGGGTGGAGTAGTCGCAATAATACTGTGGACTATGTCTGCTGGAACCTTGCAAGTAGCTTCATGCCAAACAGGCTACGGGTGAGCGATGAAAATAAAGAACAGCTCAACCTCGGGATCTATAATCGAAGGGTGGTAGTATGGAAACTGACCCCATTAATGCCATGATCTTGCACCATACTTCAAAGACCACAGTGGAAAAGGAAAAAAAATGGCACCGTTATGTATGTCGTGTAAGATCTGGAGCCGGAGGATTTGTTTCCATCGGCCGGCCTGTGAGAAGAAAACCTCTATAAAATATCCGACTCCCACTTCGCATCACGTATGCACTGATGCGGGGAAGTCGTAAAAGTAGATAGCTTAAGATATTCGGAGATCTCAGCGAGGTAACGATCGCTCCCCTGCTGGTAGACGGTAAAGCCAGTAAGCGCCCAGTAGAACTTAGCCTACAGAGGGGATTAGTACCCTGTCGCTGGCGGTAGCGGAATATTCTACACACTATAAATGTCAAATACGCCAGTCGCGGATATAGATGGTTCTAATGTTTACAGACCTGGCAACAGAAATGGACTTGGCGAAATATGGAATGGACTTGGAATTCGAAAGAAGGTGTATGAAAAACAGATAGGGCTTCTTAGGCTGCAAATTGATAAAGGTGGGCTACATTTGGTTCCGACATCCCCAAATGTGGGGGTGTTAGACCTCATTAGGGACGATGACGAAGCTAGATAGGTTAAGAGGAGTGGAGAAGACGCTGAAGCTGCAAATGTACAAGAACTGCGAGAGGAGAGGTCTGGCGAGAGCAGATAGGCCATAACGGTAAGATTAACGTTTAAGAAAATGGAGAAGACAAAGACATTTTGCAGAATATGCCAAAAGAGAAATTAAAGAGGACAGTGGGCCAATTAAAATGCCTGGTTAGTATGATGATGTCAAACCAGAGCAGCAGAGGCTGAGAATGTAGATCGTGGAGTCCAAACTGGTAGACTATCAAATGTCTTAATGTTGTCAGTTCTTTCTAATGTAATATTATTAATAGCATAATATTACAATACGTCAGATTTGCAACTGAATATTGCGACATTACATTTGAATATATTCAGAAAAAGCTTATTCATTTCACACCAAAATTCGAGACGTCGAATTTGTTGTTGTTGCACATCATAATTATGAAAACTGGAAATCTGGGATTATAAGTTTAAATCATCAGTAAATAACAATTTGTCACAAATTACTATACTGCACGAAGTCATCAATGAAAATTAATAACAGCAATGGCCTCAATTTAGATCCTTGAGGCACACCACTAATAGTAATATAGATGGAAAAACACGTTGTAATTAACATATTGTTTCCTTTGTGTCAAGTAAGATTTCGAGAACTCAAAATAACTCTAATGAAGACCTAAACCTGGTAGTTTGTTAAACAATGTATTGTGCTTAATCTTATCAAACGCTTTGGAAAGATCTGTGAATATATAAACAAAGTGCTTGTTGTTGATCTGAAGTTCATAAAACCATGTTAATGAACTGAAATAAAATCTTATGTAGACATATATAGGCGCTGATATATTCGTATAATACATTAAAAAATCTTTGCAAAATTGTTTAAGATAGATATAGGTTTGTAATAAATAATATTTGATTTCAGTTGTGATTTACATATGGGGCAAACTGTTGCCCCTTTTCTGCAAATATTGGTGTTTTTTAAATTAAATTGAATAGCTTCAATAACAGAAGAAGTAACGTTCTAATTATATCTTTTAACGGAAACGATAAAATTTTATCTGAACCTGAAGTAAATTTATTATTTAACTTCTAAAATTTCTTTCTTCTTCAGTAATTGGTTCCAAAGCATTATCCAGCACCGTATTAATATCAAGATTAAAATTAAAGTTATTTTCGTTATCTAGAAAAGTGTATACACTTGTCATTAACCATTATTTGAGGGTTATTCAACGATTCATCGCGGTAGATCATTTTGCCAGAGATTTCAGAAACTTCCTTTTTATTATTTATGAATGCCCAAATAATTTAGGCTGCTCGTATATTAATTTATTTAGTTTGTCCTGTAAACGTTTATTATAGGCAATTCTAACTTTTGGTTTGACTTCCATTCTAAACGTACTGAATTCTTGATAATAAATGTGATTGTTAGTATTTTCAAATCTTTAATGTGGCTTTTCCTTCTGTTTAAGCAGCTTTATCATTACATTAGTACACTAATGAAGAAATTTTCATTTGAAATTTTTAATAATCAGAACATGATTATCATGAATTTGATAAAATTTCTTATATAAAGTTTCAACAGCAATATCAACTGTAAATATGTCATCCAGAAAGCCCCAGTCTGTATGATAGAAATCATTATATATTGAATGATAATATGTCTTTTTAAAATCGTAGGTTTTCATGAATTATTTTTGAAATATCATTAGCATAAACTTATTTTTTCTTGTGTCAACCTATCAAGTTGATGGAAAAACAATAAAATTTGTTTACATTTTAATTTAAATATTGTTATATCTTATTTTATATTTTTTATAATTTTACTATGTGAAGGAGAATTTTAAGAATATTTTTTAAGCAGAAAAACTATTACAATTCTTTTAGCGCAAGTGATTATGTTGATATTCTATTTTACTACATTTTGAGATAAAAAATCTTGAAAATTAAAAATCGATCAACTACAAACCAATACCTGCAATGTAACGCGGTCGCTTCAAACATATTTTAAAATTATTATCAACCAGATATATTTATTTTATTTACTTGACTTACTACATTGTACTAACTGAACTAATTTACATAAAATTCACTTAAACCGTTATATTTTCAACTCACGGTTATTTAAAAGACTATACAATTTTATATATCAATTAAGTCTGATTTATGAGATACAAAATAAAATAATTGGGTGTGAAATAATCATCTTCCTTTGGGTAATACGATAATTAAAGTGATCCATTTTATGAAGCGTTTGATCGAGATCAGATATAACTTAACATATGTTTCCGGTTTTAACTTTTCTATGGGATCTGAGGCACCAGAGACCTCTAATGTTAAATTTTAATTAATCTAAAGGGAAATGATACTTTGTATGTTTGTGTACATATATAATAATTACAGTGGCATTTTTAAAATAATTGTATAAATAAAAACATATGTTCCTGTACCTACTAAAGGCAACCAGGCCAACTTACCTAATTATAAGCCTAACGATTTAGTTCACCGGTAGGGAGAGTCTGGAACAATGGCCCCCATTTTATAGAAATAGCTGCCCATAAAAAAGCAAAATTAATCTTTTTTTGTAAAATTAGATACTTTTGATTTGATACGGTGGTAAAGTATTTAAATAAACAGAGATGAATTACAGTGGTTTTTTTGGTTTTTACGGCTGGTGCTAATATGATATATATTGATTTTCCTGGTTGTTATGCCGTGGCCTCGATAACTGATCGCTGCCAGTAACATAATTAAAATGCACATCCTTAGCCTAAGGCGGGATTCTTTGAACTGCCCTTATTGATCTCATTCTAGGCTCTGTGGAGGCAGACTTATCTGGGGGCCCGCCCATATATTGATTTCGGCTCCTGTTGTTGGTGTTACGACTGCTATGGACGAAACCATTCCTCTAATAATAGTGGTTTTCCGAGACTGGCTGACTGAGCCAGTCAGTCGCGGCTAAGCTTTTGCAGAGTCACAACTGAAGATGCCGATAGCGAAGAGCGGCGAAACGTTTAGAGGCATGGGATGCAACCAGTTATAGAAGCACCTACGGGACGTCTCGGAAGACTACTGTTATTCGCTGAACTGTTCCAATCGTATCAGTCGTAATACCAACAACAGGAGCCGAAATCAATATATGGACGGACCCAGAGCTACCGATAGCAGGTCTCCCCCCGTAGAGCCTAGCCCCAGAACAATAAAGGCAGGTCAAAGAATCCCAACTGAGGATAGGAATGTGCGCTTTAATTCTGTTCACAAATGTAAACAGTTCACAAAATAGGTAGGTACTGTAATTTACAACAGAATCATTTTTAATTTAAAATAATGTAGCTATTTAATCTTTCTTAATTAAATTTATAGGAAAACGAAAACTATATAACTTGACTGACAGATGAGATCATTTTTAATCGAAAACTTGGTTTGATAAAACTTGAAACATATTTAGAAAAATACTCCAAGTTTCCACCTATAGATCGATTTCTGTGGAAGTTCAAACTAGCTTCAACTAACTCAGTGGTCTAGGTTGGACTATTTCAGTATTAATAGACCCTAATTTTTATCTGTCACTAGTTAGGCGACAGATGATTTAATAAAAATGGATAATCAGGTCCTCTAAAAAAATTTGGAATGTAGGTATAATAAAAAAATAGCTGATATTTAATATATCTGTCAAAGTTTATATGGAAAACTTACGATACAGTTGCAATTTTTGTACAAATTAACTACAACATTGTAACCTCTACGTTGACTTAGTCTTGAAATACGCCACGTAGAAAAACAAACTTTATTGTCGCTATTTAATTACACAACAAATATTTTTCAAATAAATTTCACAACTGTCAACTCTCTAATTTGACGTTTTTCACACGTGTTCGGCTCCTGAACTTAAAACTGACATAAATTGGACTGAGGAGGGGAATTGGTATTTTGCGTGTGCAACTTTTTCATCTTTAACTTTTTAACAAATTGGATTCCGTTTTTCCGAACTGTTTTACGTTGAAAAGGTACTCTTGTTTCAAATCGTTATCTTTAACGGTTTCTGAGAAAATCGCTCTTGAGTATTGTATTGTATTGTCAACCCGATTGCCAATTTAATAGTTCTAAGCGAAAAAAATGGAAGGGTTTACGGGATAAGAGTTAGCTGATATGATATTTATTTATAGCTTTTGCGATGGTAATGCTGCAGCGGCAGAACACGAGTATGGGTGCAATTTCCGTTTTCCCGAACTGTTTCACTTTAAAAAGGTACTCTTGTTTCAAATTGTTATCTTCAACGGTTTCTGAGAAAATCGCTCTTGAATGAATCCCACTTTGGTCAATTTCATAGTAATTTAAACAATTAATAATAATAATAATAATAATAATTTAATACGTAATCAGTAATACATATTATTGATGTAGAACAATTATGATGTGTTGATTTGTTTATGGCTTTTGCGATGGTAATGCTGCGCGGCAGAACGCGAGTACGGCAGATGGTTTCCAAACAGAAGGCTGACATCAAGGATGACATTCCTCACCGTATTCCGCAATTTAGCTGCAACCGTCATTTTTCGAAGGGATCATAAGATGGAAACTTTATTTTGATAACAGACAACAAGCTATTTTAAAAACTGTTCAAAAAACCCTCCACCTTCTCTTATACAAAGTCTTGCCCTACGTGTAATACTTCTGGAAGCTATTAAGATGCTAAAACGGTTTTGACGAATTTCATTGGCTGCATCATTGATACACTGCAGCAATTCCTCACGGGTATCGACTTCGGTGGCGTAAACTTTTTGATTTAGATACCCCCAGAAAAAGAAGTCTAGCGGGTTAGGTCGGGAGAACGCGGCGGCCAAGCTACCGGTTCGTGCCTCCCTATCCACCGTCCAGTGAAATTTTCGTTTAGGAAACTTAGAACATTGCGACCACTATGTGCCGGGGCTCCATCGTGTTGAAAAAACATATTACGTCGTAAATTTAGAGGCAGATAATTTGGGGAAGATTTTCTTGAAGTAAGTTTAAATAAAGATTTGAATTGAGACGTTGTGGAATTTCAATAGGTCCAATCAGAGTGTCGGGAATTATTCCCGCCAATAAATTTGTAGAACATCGTTGCTGGAAGTTTGTTCTCCGAACAACATGTGGGTTCTCCTCTTTCCAATAATGGGAATTGTGAAAATTTAATTTTCCATTTCGGGTAAAAGTAGCTTTGTCACACCACAAAATGTTGGAAGCTTGCTCGTTGTCCAGCGACAAAATTACATATGTGGCACAAAATCTTCTGGTATCAAGCTATGTACACGTCGATAGTGATAGACATGTAGACCTTGTCGCTTTAATATTCTTCCAACCTGAAATGTTAGTAGCACATCTAATCAATTCTGTTAAGGAAATCTTTAAGATATGTAGTACCGTTGGCCAAGAAACATTTATTTGCCTTGAAATGTTCCGTATGCTAGTCTTGTTCAATAGCGTCAAGGACCACCGGTTCCCTATTAATCCTGGGACGTCCTTGACCCGGTGCCTTTCGAAAAGTAGCGGTTGCAGCTAAGTTGCGGAATACCGTAGGGAATGTCCTTCTTGATGGCAGCCTTTGGTTTGGAAACCTTCTCCCGTACTCGCGTTCTGCCGCTGCAGCATTACCGTCGCAAAAGCCATAATTAAATATCATATCAACTAACTCTTGTCCCGTAAACTTTTCCATTTTTTTCGCTTAGAACTATTAAATTGGCAATCGGGTTGACAATACTTTCAGATAAGAATATCTTGATAATTTTGATTAAATTACTATGAAATTGACCAAAGTGGGATTAATTCAAGAGCGATTTTCTCAGAAACCGTTAAAGATAACGATTTGAAATAAGAGTACCTTTTTAACGTAAGACAGTTCGGTTAAAAAGTCAAAGATGAAAAAGTTACACACGCAAAATACCAAGGGCCCCTCCGTACCCACTCCAATGGACCTTGTGGAAATAAATGGATGTCCATCAAATTGCTCATCAAAATTTAGCTGTGTATACCAAATTTCATTCATTTATCACAACGCGATTGAGAAATATTGCAAAAAAATGATTTCCATTCCTCCCTCTTCAATGGGTCCCTATGCCCTTAGGAAGCATTTCCGGATCCATGTTCATATGAACTTTTTTACTTAGTTTTGATCATAGAATCAGCCTGTGCAGGGTTGGCAGCTAATTATGAGACACCCTGTATACTTATATCGATCTCAAGAATGTGTCGAGAACTAAATCGAATATGGCCTGGAATGTTATAGCAAACGTCAAAACAAAGGCATCACACAAATTATAAATTCTAAAGCAAACAGGAACATAATTAACAGGTAGGTGAGTTTTCGTAACAATATATTAAACAAAATCTCAAAGTAAAAATTAGTTAAGGAGGAATACCTACAGTTTCTGACATAGGACTTAGGCAAATTCACAAAAATTAAATGAACAATGTCAACAAACAACAATCAAATGGTACGAGTGATATGGTTACACTAATAAGTCTGGTTATCCTAAGATTAAGTGTCACTGAGAATTCCTAACTGTGAATGTGTTAGGCAGCGTTTCAGGCATATGAATTTGCTGAGGATGAGCGATAGTGATTGTGATCGACACTGGAGAACAGTCAGCAAACTCACACGATGACAACTTCCAGGCTAGTTACGAGTACTAAGTCTTCTTCATTTCTTGTCCAAGTGGCCAATGGTGGTTACATGAAAAAATAATCAGAGATCAGAACACTAAAAACAAGTTTTGACTGGCAACATGATGAAAATACATGAGTGAAATTTATCAGTGTAACTATACTAACTTAAACTAGGTAATGATTAAATTTTAATCAGAACTTTTGAGTAAACTTTGTACTAACGCAAAATAAAATAACAATAAAATTTAGTAAATCACCCTGTGATACCGGAACCCAAAAATAGGAAGTATGGTTAGTTTTAAATATGCACAAAATTTTGACAGTATACTGAAAGTTCTAGGTGCGGTATCAACATAAAAATTGCAATAAAGAAACCGGTAGAGATAGGCGTAGGAAAGATGAATGCAAAACATACGAATTGCCTGTTACAGCTATATAAACAATACTGATCGAAAGATAAAATCACACTAATTGTCACAACTTAATACACTTAACCAAAAAAAACCTCCCTGTTACTTCGTAAATAATGCATTTATGTCTGCATCTACTACACAGGTAAGCTCCCACAAATTCAATGAGAACACTGACTTACCTGCTCACGTAGTGCAATTGAGTTGGCCCTCATATTTCACCTGGAGACGTGTTACAGGTTACTTCCATTAAAAATATGCAGTAATTCCAACAGAAGCAATAGTAAGATCCCCGAAACCTAACATACAACAGAATAGAATAACTGTACTAACAAATTACATATAGCATGGAAGTAACACTGTTCCATTCTCTAACAACGCTATCGCACACCGCCATGAGATTAACCAAAAACAAATTATGTGTCTGAAATCAAATAACAGTCACTAAATAATAAACGATACAAACATTTTCATAAATTTACAAGACCCTTATTCTCAGTGTCATTACCATAAGATTCATGCTATTGGATATCAACGATGCGCAATGCTGTAATCAGGAATTGTCCAGCTTCACGACCATTCACGTGATATGGTTAGCGATACAATCTACAATTAATAGTGAAAATGATAATAATAATAATCTTTATTATTCCAACAGGATGAACCCAATTACAGGAATAAAATAACTAAGAAAATAGTGTACATACTAGTACTGTACAATACAAGAATTAAAATCTTAAACAGAAGAATATAATTTAGTATAACACTAAATACACAAGGAAAAAAGACAAAAAATATAATTCATACTAAATTAACCGTTTACATATACAATTCAAGCTATCGTTAAATATGACACAATCTATTGCAATTTTTTTATATAACACACACATAAGTGAAGTAGGACATTTAACTAATATATTAGATCTAGGAGTAGAACAATAGAAAGTAGCATGTTGTCTTCTGTTGGTTCGACATACAAAAAAGTTTATCTTGCTTACTAGAACTGGACAGTCAATTTTACCATTGTACAGAAAACGAATTAAAGACATATTGTGTCAAAGCTCTAACGATTCAAAATTAAATCTATTTAATAACTCTACTTGACTAAATCCTCGTGGCGGATAAAATCCATCATAATGGAAGCATAGAAATTTAAGAAATTGGCGTTAAACCGATTTCAAACTCTGATAAATCGGATATCATATGATGGAACTGTATTCAATTTTCGACCTAATGAGGGCGCAAAATAGGGAGTTGAACGTTTGAATATTGAAAAAGTTCTGCAATTTCGATTCAGAAAACCATATGTTTTAAAGGCACTGGATACTATATTGTTAATGTGTTCAGTAAAAGTAAACTTACTATCGAAAGTTATTCCCAAATCCGTAGAGCACTCGATTCGACTGATGGTATTATCACTAATGATATAATCATGACTAATAAAATTGATTTTTTATGTATCAGTTATACATTTACATTTCCAAATATTGATTTATGCATTGCTACAGGTGATGTCAGTCCAAGTGAGAATTTATCTCAGTAAACAACTTGAAGTCATCAACAAAGAGCAAACGTTCGCAAGAAACCGTATCTGGAAGGTCATTAATAAAGAATAAAAACAATAGAAGACCCAGGTTAGAACCCTGAGGTGCTTCCAACGTTGGAGAAGAGTTATAGGAAAGACAGTTTGATATCTAACCATAAACTGCCTGTCGGATAAGTAAGATAGAAATAGTTTCAATAAAGCATCGGAAAAACCAAACCTTTGTAATTTTAATAGCAAAACGTTGTGATCAATTTGATCAAATGCTTTTTGGATGTCCGTATAAACTATGCCTACTTGCCCACCGCTATCTAAGACTTCAGAGATGTAACTAAGAAGCTAAATTAGAATCCGAATGAACGATTTAGGATTATCCTCCCTGGATAATCCTCACCATTCGATGAAATTAAAAAGTTGATATCTCAGTAAAACTAGTTACAATCCTAGACGGCGGAGTGTTATACGGAATATTCTATTGCCTATTTCACGATATGAAAAGTGTTTGGAACGACATGGTGAAAAACCACGTAACTAGAACGTATGTATTAGAACATTTACAGTTTTCATTTTATTATTTGTTTTCTTTTATAAACTATCAGCTCCTACTTTTCTAATGTGCCTCGTATGTGTAAGTTAATTCACAGAGTCACCCACACAGTTTGATATGATGCACAGAGGTCATGGCACACAAAGTGAAGGGGATGTTATAAGTTCGTTGCCATTACTATATTTAAACAGGAATTATAATTTCATGAAACGAATGGATATGGTGAACGTCGGAGGCGAGAACAAGACGTTGTGTGTCCAACACATGCCAATTAGTGGCAGGATAGATGGAGAATACAGGGCAGGTGAACCGTGTTATCTTCGCATGTGTATGGAACCTGCCCGTCGTTTTTATGTACATGTGTAGCATTTAGAACGTCATACAATGATCACCGATTTACAGTAATTAGTCCCTCAGATGTGGTTAAGGAATAGTAATGGTGTTGTAATGTTACATTATTAAAGTTACGTGGACGGTGGTTATTAGCTACTTTAAGTCGTAATTGTATAAATCACAAGTCGCAATTAAACATTAAAAACTGTAATGACATTTATATTAAATAAAGGAATGACTTCGCAACGAAAACTCTCTGACTTCAGAATAGCACCACCATGTTAGAATTTTGAGATAATCTAACCTAGTAACAATTTTGAATAAACAATGGGAGATTTTGATCGAAACAGGTATTCTATGATAAATCTTGATGTCAATAAGGCATTTAATGAACTATATGATGGTAGAAGATCTGCATTTGATCAAAACTCCCCGCTTATAAAAAGAAAATAAAGTAAACCGCGAAATAACAAACCTTGGGTCACGAATGAAATTCGCATGTTGGGAAATATGATTAAGGAAATGCATTGCACAAAAAAGTATTAATACTGTAGCTTATAATCGTAGATACAGAGAAGATTTTTATTACAAAAAAAATAAACTATATAAAAGAAAACTTATAATGATAAACGTTTGACACCACTAACATAAGTAAAGAAAGCTGGAATTTAATCAAAACAAAGAACGCAACTTGAATAAAGTAACATAATATATGAAAATGAAAAAGTAATAAGTAGTTCTCATTTTTGTGAAATATTTAGTACATATTTCGTCAACATAGCAAACAATAGCAATCCTCTGAATTCTATGCGACTCCAGTTTTGCCTTTTAGTAAAAAAAAAACATTATTTTTACACCCAACAGCTCAAAATAGAAAACTTTATAATTATAGCATGTTATGTTTGGTCTCTAGTGGAGTAACTAAAATAATAGTTGCAAACATGAAATTCCATGAACCACCTAACTACTTTGCGGATTAACGCCTCGACCAGCATTGAATTACACCGGAAAACCTCTAGCAACAGCTAAAGTTATTAGTCGGCGATCCACCAGATAAATACCGGTTTAGAGCTTATTAACTATCATCAGTATGGGATAGGTGAGGTGACCGACGAACAACTTTAGCTGTTTTAAGTCTGTCTAATCCGACAGTATGGACCATGTGTAACGCGCGGGGCTACTCCTACTTAAAGGGTACAGCTTCTAGAAGGATAGGTAGATTTTGCTGTAAAAAATCCAGATATGAATCGTCCATATAATCTTCTCGGCAAAGTGAAAATTTCAACCATAAAATTTTCAATAATTATTCGTTCCTACACATTGACTAAAAACTGCTGCTGGTGTCGCTACTTCTACTGCTACTTCTTATATTTCACAAGTTTTATTATTTATATTTATTATTTATATTTTTCGGAACATTTCATACAAAATTAAATTAGTATTTTGCTCTATGAACTTGCGATACAGCTTTCTTACAGACAAATCTGAATCCAGATACTTTTAGAATTTGGCTTCTAGTTATGAATAAGGGTTTCCCAAAGATACTTAACAATTGTGGAAGAATTTGCTTGAACTTTACGCCTCTTGATTCTATACAATGCTAAAAACGAAACGCGTTTTCTTGTGTTGGTCTGAAAAGTTTTGGTGTATTATGTTCTATGCAACCTCTTAAATAAATATTTTTCTCTGTGCATATGTGCGGTTATTTTTGAGCCGCATTTGCGTCGGCAGTTCGGTAAAGGTTTCTTCTGTAACATATCAAGGTAACTTTTTTCTTATATTCTTCATTCACATATGTCTATTTTGCTTCCGCTTTTTCACACAAGTTTTTTTGCTTATCTTGTATCATTGTTTGTAGATTTTAGTGTTCTTTGGTCGCCATTATCTCTAATATTCTGCTTTTCGTAACTGTGGTGAAACCACTTCTTTGTTCTTCAGTCACACTGTTTTTTACAAACAGGAAGATTGTTGGCATTCTCAGTATTTGTTACTAGCATATTTTTTATGTTTTTATGTTGTAGCTACGAATTTTTAATCTGTTTTAGGCTATTCCTCTGGTTTGAAATCCCCTACAGAGGTAGGTACCCGTAGGTTCTTTGCTTTCATTCCTTTCTTAGATATAGCCCGAAACCGGTCTATGTCTGGTGGTGTGTCCGACAAGGGTTCTTGGCTGTTCACACAGATATTGCAGGAGTAATTCAATGCTGGTCGGGCATTAGTCCGAGGAGTAGTTGTTTCCTGCAGTATCATTTACAGATTTAATGGCTCGTCACCCAGAGCGAGAGGTCTGCGTTAATGACCTGCTGCAATATAGGTCGCTTCCTGTAAGTCGAGCCGCTTAGGCCGAGCAGGAAGTAAGCAGACCACTTATATCTCACCTGCACTCAGTTTATATGTGAACACACATATAAAGGAACAGCCCGTTCAATTGTCGGTCATCTCACTTATGGCATACTGATAAGGGCTAACAAGCCCGAAACCGGTCTATGTCTGGTGATGTGTCGAACAAGGGTTCTTGACTGTTTACACAGATACTGCGGGAGTAATTCAATGCCGGTCGGGGCATTAGTCTGCAGAGTAGTTGTTTCCTACAGTATCATTTACAGACAAACACTCAATTCTTTCATCCAGAGAGTATGGCTTTAAAAGCGTTTCCACACAAGAAATTATATTCAGACTTAGGTAATAATAAAAGATCATTCAATGTCTTCACAGATCTATCAAAGGCATTTGAAATAAAATACTTATGGAGTACCACAAGGATCAGTTCTGAGTCCGGTTTCGTTTAACATATATTTAAATAATCTGTATTTCAATAATATGTCTACAGAAATCATAACATATGCTGACGATACTTTCATCTTTTACGATGATGAAGAATGAGAAACTGTAAAAATGAAAGCTGAAAAAGATTTGGCTATTATATTTAAATAATTCGAGACTACTCACAGCAAATTATGACAATACACAATTTTTGCCTATCTATGTGAATGTCCGTTCCACCTCTACCTTTCAGGCAACGACAATAAAAGACAATATCACTATCCAGTCCGATTCAGAAATTAAGTATTTTGGTGTATTTTGCATGTGGAAATGCAAATCATAATGTTTTGCAAAACTTAGAATTGGTCTTAAAATAACATATAAGGAACTTACCTTCTCATCGAATGCTTTTGTTGCATTTATTTTTATCAACATATTTAAGAACATGGGAATATACGTATGATACGATAAATAAAAATCAAATAAATATACAATAAAAGTAAATAAATGTGTTGGACAAAAATGTCGCACCTACCTTGGTCCAAAGTTATACTTCGTTTTACCTGTCTAAAATCTAAAATCTTTAAATAAAGAAGTAAATTTAAAAAAATCTGAAACAGTACAATTTAGTACAGTAGTCCTTAAAGTATCCTTTAAATAATCGTTTGCAACTCTAGTATTGATTTTACTAATACTTGCAATACAGCTTGAAAGTTTATATTTTTGATATTTTGTTTGTCACTACTTTTGTTTGTTTGTTTTTTTTTTAAATTTATATTTAATTTTGTTTCCTCACGTACAGACTATGCCTTTAGTGAGCGTACCTCCAAGTTGTTTTCTACATATAAATGTATTTGTATGACAGGTTTTGTATACAATTTTGTAAATATATAAATATACTTATTAGTATTTATAAAGATGGGTGTTAATGTTTGTCCAAAGCCATCAGTTGTTGATGTTAAGAATAATTTTTTAAAACATAGAAATAAAATAATAGTGTCTATTACGCAGCCCTTTGTCTCATAAAATTTATTATTATATTTTATTATCATATTTCCTTTTACTTTTCACATACTTATATAAATGACAGCCTGTATATTCCGCTAATTACGTTTATTAGTGGCATGTTTAGAGAAATAATTAGTAGTTGTAGCGAAATACATTTATTGATAATAGATTCCTACTGTTATAAATGGTCAGCTTAATAATTTTGCAATGATCATTCTAGTAACTGGTCACTAATGAGGCGTTAGTAGGAGAGCAAGACAGGTGCGCTATTTACACCTGTTCTGACACGTACATATGTCAAACAAGTAGCAATTGCATTTTAATTTTTGTCTAATTTGCTGCATGCAACATCTCCGCAAATTATAATTTGCGTTTTTTCTTAATTCATGCAAATTACCTTTATGACAATTTGCGTCAAGCTTTAGCAACATTAATATTTATATAAATATAATTAGGAGGCAAACCAGATGATTTTACTTTTATGGAAGAGAATTGTTAATTTAAATATCTTTATTTATATATCAGCATTTCGTAATTATATGTATACAGAGTGTCCCATAATTAGTGTGCAATACTTTAACAGTAGATAAGTAAATAAGTTTTTTTTTTTATAAATAGAAGTCGAAAAATGCATCCTAAGGGGCTGTATCCTCCTGAAAGGAGTTTCAAGAGACAATGCTTTTCAAAATATTTTCAAAACGAGTTAACGCATAATTGTGAATTTTGGTATGCAGGACACTTATTAAATGTTCTAACAAACTATATAAAAACTGTTTAAAAATTTTGGTCAGGGACGTCTCAGGTAGGGGGGATCACGGATAGAATGTGCCCCCAAATTTTGCATCATAATATTTTCAAATTTAAACATCAAACTATGATCGTATTGACTTTTGTAAAAAATGTACACTTGATTTACTTCGATAAAATACTTCATTTTCAAAAAAAAAATAGATTTTAAGGTTTTGTTGCGTAATCTAAGGAATGGAAAAAGATTATATGAATAAGTATGTAAGCCATGAAAACAAACGTTTGTTTATTTGTATTAATTTGATGGTTTATTAAACTCAAATTCTTGCTTTTACTTTATGGTACGGTGAAATTTAAATAAAAAAGTGCAATCATTTTGTAAATGGATTTAGTTATGGAAATTTGCTACTGCTAGGTATTGCACACTAATTATAGGACATCTTGTATGCAGTTATAGTCTCGCAATCATCCACTCTTATCTTTTAGCTATTCAATTCAGAAAAAAAAAATAGCAGAGACTGAAAATTTAAGAAATAATTTTTACATTTTGAAGATAAACCAAACTTGTATTTTGCAAAAGAAACATTTTTCCTTTTTTCTGAAATCCTTTCCATTTTTTTTTATACATATAATAGAATATTTCATTTTAAATATAATATCTTCATCTGCTTAACAAAATGTTTTAAATATAAGTCGTAGTTTTCAGCGAACGAAACAACATTGAAAAATATTTTTTCAAAAGTCAAACTCAAGTCAAACAAAGTCAAGTCAAACTCTTTTGCATTAGGGTATAAGAGTGGGGGGGGGGAGGTTTTTCGTAAAGCAATCTACTATTTCAATTTTTATTTTTTCATCAATTTTTATTTCATCATAAACGTACCACATACAAAGAATATCCTAAAAAAAACGAGAATAAAAATGTATCGCATCTAATAGATAATGAAGAAGATCTCCGACTCTTGACTGTTCTTGCCACGATGGCTCAAAACCTTTATAATTGTAAAATTTTTGAGTTCCAGGACCTATAACACCTAGACTTTAAAAACTGCTCATTGTCATCCATATCATGTCACGCTAAATTAACAACTTTCTGAAGATAATAGTGGGTAGATTTTTGTGAATCGGCTTTTTGATGGTGCAAAAATTATCTACTTTTGGACTTATGTATAAATTTTTTAATCTTATTTAATTAACAGAGAATTGTTTAAACAACACCATGGTTTTAGCTCTGCCAGGATTGTACCTCAACAATTCCTCAGTACTCTGTACTAGGTCCTTTACTATTTAATATTCTTATAAATGACAACACATCTGATTTCTCTTGCAAATCTTATTATTGTCTTGTTGTCTGCAGAGGACTTAAATCGATTTATCATCATGAAATCAAAGGATGTTTTTACTCTCCTTCAGCATGACCTAGATCTAGAAAATAGTTTCTGACGTATTAGGAATAACTTACGTTTAAACATCAATAAATGTAATTCTATAATTTTTATTAGGAAAACTAATTCCGTTAAGTTTGAATACATGTTAAATTATCAAATATTGAAGGATAGAAGAAAGATTAAGGATCTTTTACCATAAAATTGTCTTCTACGCATCACATTGAAAAGATCGTGTCTAGTGCTAAGAATCTAGGTCTCATTATACGTAACCGATGCTACTTCAAAAGGCACTTTAATATTACTTTTTTAATGCTTTTTAAGGTTAAAACTTGAATATTCTTCCATTACCTGGAGCGCATACTATCATTGTTATTTTAAAAATATTGTATAACCTCAAAAGTGTTTTGTAAGCGGTGGGGTTGGCTGTTCAAAATTACTTAATTACATCGGTTTCTCTCTGTTTAATTTGAGCACTCGTTTGCGTTCTTCTACTTTCCATCTTTCGAATGTTAAAACAAATGCCTATAGTAATTTTGCAGTATTTGTTAGGTGTAGTAATCATTATTCAGTCCAAAATAAAATAGATATCTGCTGCTGTAAATCTAACAACATCAAAAATGCATTTTTCGATCCTTTTGATCTGTAAGTAGCTGTTAGTGTGTTGAACTTCTTAGTAGTTACTTATTATGGGCATGACATGACAGATATGGCCTCTATGTCAGATCATCGCTGGATAAATTTTGAGATTTTCTCACTAAGACTCTCCTTAAACTGTTCCGGGATCTTCCAGGAACTGACATGGATAGATATTTATTTCACCTCCGGGAGAGCCAGCTAGCGGTACAAGATCAGGAACCTAAAAATAATGGAGAGATTGAGGTATTCGTGGATGCTGTACAATCTGCCATAAAGAGAGCCTGTATAACATCCTACCACCTCAGACTGGTGCAACCACTAGCTGAAAAGTTTGTAGGAACGAATCAGGATTTCTTATAAACCATAGAACCAAGATTATTAATACATCTTCTTTTGAAATAATTAATTTATGCACAATGAGTGTATTTACCAATGTTAATTAAAGGTTGAAATTCAATAAGCTTGGATGAAATAAAATTTTATAATAGTTTTTCAACTGACATCAAAATTATACTTAACCGTAGGTGTAAATTTATTTTAAATATTATTTTATATTATTATTTATTTATTTTAAGGAAATTCTATTGAGTGTATTACTTTTTTTTATTAGTCTTATTCTTGTTTTATTTGTGTAAAATCTCTTGTTATAACCATTATTAATTAATTTACTGTTACTTCCATAAGCATGTGTAACAAATATGGCGAATTTTGACAATTTCTTTATTAGTGCCTCGTTAAACGTAAAGGTCCTTTTATTATTCCTAAAATGAAGCAATAATTATCCATATTCAAATAGAAGTAACCGAAAACTTTTAATCTCCGTCTTTCAAGTCCGCAGCTGCATCAAAAATATTTTATTAAAAAGCGTATCACAGGCTTATCCCAAAATATCTGTACCTGACTAATAAATGTCAACGGCATCCATCCTATTAATTTAATCCTTAAAAAAACAATATAGCTTCTGACATATGAAATGGTTGTAATACAAAACCAGCCAAGTGTAATTCTTAAATAAAGCTCTCTGGACTTAATAAAACCCGGTATTTTTATCCTGACACTTGTAATCTGTGCCGTCTGCTGGCCCTGTACGATTGAGCGCCTCTTACGGAGTCTAATTTTACTAAATGTGGTTCCGGCCATGGACATTTGATTGACGTTAAGCCCTTAACGAAACGAAACCGTTCGCCAAAGGTATAAATATTCATTATTTAAACAGTAGCTTGCTTTCGATATAATACGAAAAATATGTAACACTTTCCATATGTCCGAAAACAACGAATTTCAATCGCATGACAGGCGCTGCTTAATGTAAAATGTTGTTACTATTTATCCTAGCAAACAGTCAAATGTTTTCATAGCAATTAACAAAATGTGTTCTCGATATGACAGTATCTTATCCTATTTGAACATATGTTATTTTTTGTTATTTATTTCCAAACAAAAGCAAAACAATGGCACATTTTCAATGGGAGTACAGGCACCAGTTGCACAAATATTACATTGTTTTATTAAATAAATAATAGTAGGTCATATAGTTTTTAAATGAAATTGTACCATCCACAACTTACGCAAATCCATTACATTCTCATCTAGTATCCTAGAAAGCCTCTCCTAATGCCATTTTACACACATATAAAGCATTGCATTATAATATTCGCAATAGTGTTATATTCTAATGATGATTATTTACATGTTTCTGTAAAATGTAAAATAAAAATAAAATATATCTCACGCATCACAAGCAGATGACACTATATATTTATTAGCAATTATGTTTTTATTTTTAAATCTTTAACCTTATTTTTGATGTGCACCATACTTAGAATGTAAAACCATCATTTATTGTACTGTTTACTACATTCAGTCGGAAACGTTTAAATTACACATGCTAATAAATAACTTTAAAATATGCTAAATCATAGGAAATTAAAGAAAAAATATATACTAGTTATTCCTAATGATATTCATTTACTTTACATTTACTACTAAATAATAAGAGAGAAATTTTTTAGAAATCATTTTAATGTGCAAGTGAATTAGGTACAATTTTATTTGATTTTGTAGTATGTAATTTTATTTAATTTTTACTTTTTTAATTTATTCTAACAAATATACTACCCTACAGTACACAACCAATTACAGGGTAGGAAGTAGAGTTTACAATTATCATTATTATATGAGTTATACAGAAAAAAAAAGTAGTAAGATATGCTGCATCAAATTAATAAAATCATCAAAATCTTGAGATTTTATTGGAGTCACAGTGCAGTTGAATATATCAAAGCAACTTTCCAATTTATTATAGTTTCCACAAATCTGGTGAATGGGTGAATATTTTGTTGTATTAATTCTAGGTGTAGCAGTGAAAACAACATATTACGATAGAGGCAGGTCTAGATATTCTGAAGTTAAATAACTTAAATATATGAGTACAATCTAATAAATTATGCAGCATTTTATCCAGAAATATTTGTTGAACCATTATACGGCGCGTCGCCTGACTAGTGATACTAAATCTGTGTAGTAACCCCTCTGAAGAATAGGCAGCAATATGTTGTTCACAATTATTCAACGTCTTCATATCTCGGTATTGATGCTGATACCACAAGGATCTATTCTTGGTCCGGTTCTCTTTTTAATTTATGTAAATGATTTACCTTATTCAGTGCATGACTCTGTTTTGACCATTCAATTTGCCGATGATACTAATATTACTAACCGCAGTCCTATAATTGACGATTTGATTGAAAAGGCTCGTCAAGCTGAATTAACAATTGAAAACTGGTTTTTGTCTAATAAATTAAATCTTAATTCCACTAAAATAGAAACATTAATATTTAGCCTTAGAGAAACCACAGATATTTTAAATCCTGATTCTGTTAAATTTCTGGGGTTCACCTGGATTCAAAATTGTCAAGGAATTGTCAGACTGATTATATATGTAACAAAATATCAAGAAGCTTGTACCTTCTTCGTAGCTTAAACCATCAAGTATTCCAACAAACCTTGAAAACAGCTTACCACAGTCTTATTCATTCTGTGATATCATATGCAATTTTAGTTTGGGGTCACTCTACTTCATCCTCTGATATATTTGCATTACAAAGAAGAGCTATAAGAATAATTGGCGGACTCAAATATAGAGATGACTGTAGACTGAAGTTTGTTGAACTTAATATATTAACAGTTCCATGCATATATATTCTACAATGCCTAATGCATATAAAAAACAATATAGGTAGTTATAAGTCCAGGAATGATTTTCATTCCCACTTCACAAGAAATAGAGATAATTTACAAAATGATTATCAGACACTCTCGAAAACTCGAAATGGTAGCTCTTACTGGGGTATCAAATTTTATAATTCGTTACCTAAAACAGTTACTTACTTAAATATTACAACTTTTAAGTACAGAATAAAAAAGTTTTTACTGAATAATGCATTTTATAACTCTGAGGAATTTCTAACCAGTACCTTGTCCATATTATCGCTTTAACTTATGCTACTTTTAACATCCTGTTATATCTACTTCAATTTTAACTTGAGTTTTAACTATATGTGTTTTCGTGCTGTTATCACATTTTATAGATTTTTTTATAGTTTTAACTATTTTTAGTGTTTAGTGTTCTAAGCTTTATTCTATTTTACTGTAGTTTGTAATTTTTATTTTCTATTTCTCCTTATTTGACCTGTGTAAATACATTATTGTATTTTGACACCAATAAATAAATAAGGGAAAAAAAAGAATTTCATTAAATTATTTGTCCGACCGCCGATTGCATGCTTTGCCTTGTCAGGTTTTAAAGAGGACCAGTTTCCAGTGTCGTGCAGGCATGCATTTTTAAATCATTTTCGAATTGTCCTTTCTGTTTTTTTTTTACAAAATTTTTTATGAGGGGTTCCCTGTACATTAGAAATATTTTTTAGATTCTAGTTCTCAATCACCCGGTATTTTAGAAAGATTCCAGTTGAAGAGGTATATCAACTGGTATTTACAAAATACCATTATAAAGTTTTTAGGTGAATCACTTTGTATGGAAATAATTTTATACCTATCGTTACGTTAAATTTTTCAATGTAATTCACCTAAAATATGCACTTGTATGGATATACAGAACATATTCAAAAACAATAAACTGTCCAAAATGAATATTTTCCTCTCACAGGAATAAAATATTGGAACATATTTTTATAAATATCGAATACAAAAGGAGGTTCGGGATTTTTAAATAAAACCATTTCAATGGAAAACAATGCTATGCATTAACAAAACTCAGGGGAACAGCGATCCATAAATTTCCTGTAATTATCGAAAAATATTTTAGAGCCCTAAACGAGTTTTATTTTATTTATAAAATATATAATACAAATTTTTAAAATGCAAAGTACATGCATAAAAAGTGATCAGTGCCGCCGGCCAACATCACTAACGATCCATCATGTTTTCAGAGTATTGATAAACAAACTGGCCCCGGGGCCAAATTAAATGTGCGCCATGTTTCGAGTGGATCACAAAAACGATGAACAGCCAGAATGTTTCTACACAATGTAGATAAAATTCGACATCTTATGTGCGGAACAACTGAAGCACGGCGCTGAACTCTCAAAGAGAGCCTCATTAATATGCAGCTCGGGGCGCAATTCGTTCACGTGGCCCTTATTGCTTTAACGTTCCACTGTTTTCTTTATATTAATCAGTCACTTAACCTCATTTAAAGAAAATATTTCATGTTAAACGACGTACAAAGGCTCCTTCAACTAATGATTATGCTGTCGTGCGTCAAATTATACTTCCAATTTTCAGATTTTTTATTGACTCATTTAGAACAGTGACATAATAATTTTTTTCTAATTTTGACATATAAAGTGACACTTTTTAAAACTGATTGACATTATGAAACGTCTTACTTTTTGTAACTAGTTGCATAAAGTAAAATTTTATGATATTGGTGACGAAAAATGTATTTCAAAATTAGTGACAAAAAGAATTATTCTATTTAAAAACTTTTATAATACAAGTTAAAAACATAAATTATAAATTAATTAATTATTATAAATATTGATAACACAATTATTGCAATTATTCAAATTAATTCCCGACGACATATTTTTTTCATTGCTCGAACTTGCTGTTATTTGGGAAGCGGCGCACATTGCATTAGATGTTTCACCAAATATTTCTTGCGCTATAAGTTTTTTATTATTCATGGAATTTTCAACATATCCCTCCGCAACAGAGCTAGATTTCCAACCTCCGTGCCTCTTTAATTTTAAAATATCAGCGCCACTGTCTGCTAGGAAAGTGGCAGAGCTTCTTCTGAAGCAGTGGCCGGTATATAGAACAGGATTTGAAAGACCAAGAAATTGTGCAATAACTTTTGGCAGACTGCTAAATGTGTTAATTCCCACAGAATTTCTGGTACATTTTCCATTCGCATATTTTACAAAAAATCTGTTGTGTTTAAGAACCTGGAGACGCAACTTAATAATATTTTCTTAATATTTCAACAAGATTCGTATTTTCAATGTCTCCAGTGGTAATTGCAAACTGCCGTATAACTTTTGTTTTTGAAGGTGGGATATCAACACGAAAATGGTTTCCTTCGTCTATAACATTTTCAACTGGAAGAAATGTTAATTCTGCTTTTCTGCATGCTCCTGCCATTCCAATTATCATTGCAACCTTAGCATTAAGTATTCTTTGTCATCAGCTTCCACAAAAAATTTGGCAAAATCTTCTTTAATAAAAACTTTTGACTTTTTAGCACTGTACCCGTCCGCTTGCCTTTTAATATATTCTACCAAATTTGTATATTTTTTAATATCAATATTCCTTTTCAGATTTAGTTCAGACCTTAACATTGAGTAAAGTGTCCATAATGTGGAAACTTTTAGATCTTTCTTACCCTCAAAATATGCAAGTAAAACTTTCTCATTAACATGTTTAATTTTCTTCTCATCAGACCACGTAACAAATTTTTCGTATGCCAAATCATAAACTGCCTTTGACTTTTTGGGAACTACTGATAATAGAGCATTACCTGCTGCCTCTTCAATATCGCTTGGTAGCTCTTCAGAACTTGAATCACTCATTTTTTAAAAATAAAACTAAAAATATATCAATCTCGCTAAAAACATTCCGTCTAGACTTTTTTACAAAATGTCAAACTGACAACTAACATGAAGTAACAGCAACAAACTAAATTTATGTTTTCCAAATTTTTGTCAATTATATTAAATTTTATTTTTTTATTACTATCTTCAAAATTAGAAAAAATCTTGTATGCAATACGTTACGAAATGAAATTTTGTGTAACTTGTGAGTTTTTGCGAAACTCACTTCGTTCGTTCCGCAAAAATCTCACGCGTTACACAAAATTAGGCATTTCGTAACTGATGGCATAAATAGCTATTTTCGCCGATCGACATTAAAGGCTTATTTTTAAAGACTAAAGCCTATGTGACTAAATTGTCACGTAGGCTTTAGAATCGTTTTTACTGCCGCTAAATCAAAAAATAAAATTTGTTCTTTAACGAAAATAATTTTTTTATTGTAAACATTTTAGTGAAATTAGAACAGCCTGTAAGGATATCCCATGTCCTGTTTGTTTTGAAACATTTATTTCGTCTATGTACATTGAAGTGTCACTAGTAGATGGTTTATGGCTACTGAATCTTCCAAAGTGGTTGAATTATTTTAAAAATCATTTCCAGCGCTTGATGTACTTGCTGTAGGGATTTCTTGTTGTCCACTGATTTACGAGTTATGAATTACTCAATGTAGACTTCAGCTACCGTTGAAGATTTTCGTCCACCATACATTTTTAAAATTGTGATATCAGATCCCGAATTTATTAATAGTGCAGCTGAAGTTCTATAATATCAGGAATATTCATGATCTTCCTCCAATTTGAGAAACCCAACAAGTTGTATTGATATTTTTCCATATATATTATAATTCCTATTAAGTGGTTATATGCTTTACCATTCGAATATATCTAAATATTTTTTTTTTTTTGTTATTTGTTTTTGCAGTTGGCAGAATGATCAGCAATCTATTTCCCATAGCTCCAAATTTTATTTGAAGTAATTCATCAGTTTGATATAATTACCTTTGTACCTAAATACGTATCAGTAGCCCTCACTAGAATTTTTTTAATCTGTTCATTTTCTAAAATGCCTGATTTTTTAGCACGATATACATCCGATTGCCCTTTCAAGAATGCTTTTAATTTTAGATATATTTCAATATCGATATGGTTGTAGACATTCAAAGTAGCTCTGAGCATCGCATACCATAATGAATATTTCATGAATATTTCATACTTTTGCTTAATTCAGAAAAATATACCAATAGTACATTATCTGAAAGAAAATAATGCTTTTTCCGGTAATCAATTCATTTTTTATATGTTTGCTGATATATCTTGCAATTTGCTTTGCTGATTCAATAATTTCAGGCGGAATGTGAAGTCTTTCATTTCAAAAAATAATAATATAAAGTACATAGCTTTGTTTATTATATTATTATAAATTATATTAATTGTATTTAACTTACCAGTAAAGTAGGTTTAATGCCTTGGTTGCTTTAATAGACTCAGCTGCACATCGTCTATTAAATACCAGCCGCGGCATTAAATCTTGTACTTTACTGCCTAATTAAACAAATAACTATTTCCATTCATCAACCCATGATGTACCAATACACATGTTTTGTCTATAACCAGCATATTAATTTGCATGATAACTTGATAACTAAATTATTTATTTTGATACTTTGAAAGTCAGTTCAAAGAGCCCTTCGACGACAGTAATGATAAGTCTAAGTAGGATATTTCCAAGGCAAGTTATAGATGAAGAGAACAAGTTCTTCTGTTCCAAGAACTTGGAAATATCACCATTAAATTTGAAGCAATCTTACAAGTACTTAAAAACTGTACTTCTTCTTCTTTAGAAAACTGTCACAATGGGTACTATGAAGTGGTATGTCCAAATCTTTTGTAAAAGGGAAGCTGTTTCAGAAATGAAACTATATTGGTACCATAATTAGACTTTTGTTTATAAAGCTTGATAACATTTAGAGATATCACAGGATTCCTTATTATAGCCAAAAACATGCTAAAAAAATAATTTCAGTCAATCACCTAGTAGCTACAAAAAAGTGTAGACACGAGCCTATGACCGATGAACATGACATTCGGTCAAACTTTGAATTTCCAAACTTAAACTACAAATTTGTTTGCTAATTGTAAAATTGCAGCTTAAGTAAAAATTGTTATAAATACAAACCTTTGTTAGTGGCAGACTCGACAGCTCGAAAGGCAAAGTAAATATCATATTTTAGCCATAAGATCTTTGGCGCCGAGGAGCTGCAAAGGGAAGAGATGATATTATAAACTACGATCCTGGCGTTTATCAGGGCGTCGGGTAGGGTCAAAAGTAAATAGCGGTGAGGTGATGGGATGGTGGGGTAGGCAAAAAGGGTCCACCTGTGGCTGTTACCGCCCTGTTATAATACTAATACTATTACTACTCCTGCTGTCCTACGGGTAATCAGAAACAAAGGAAAGAAAATTGGCCACCAGCATCTGTTTTCAGAGGAGGTGCCTTCATATCCTACCTGGTAAGTCTCAGTCTACCATAATACAGAGGACCTTAGACTTTATCCGGGTATGTACGTACGGTAGTGGTAAAACCTATACAAATTGACAATATTTGTATCTTGAATTCATAATTAGTGATGCATTATAATATAAAGATAACGTCTTCATAATCGCCGTTCAAGACATCGCTATCATTCCAAGAGTTTTTGGAATTTCCCCCAAAGAGCGTTCCGGAGGCGGATCTCCAATTGATACGAGACCGATTGATTACAATATATTTATTACTTAATTTTCAGTTAATAAAATTGCATTGCTTCGAGAGATATATATGAATCCCTCATTTTTCCTCTATATTGACAGCACATGCTAGTCTCCAGTATCAGATGGTTCTTGTTCTATTACCTTTTCGCAGTAAACCAATAGATTTATGTATGTACTACACACGATTATTATTATATTTTCAACGTTTTATATAAATAATATTATCCATTTGTAATGAGGATATTTCTATTGGATATTAAATAATAGTTTAGGTGTGAAGTGGAGAGTCGACCAACTTAATAAAATATCATGAGACTGTGGTAACCGGGAAGGTGATTTGCATTCACGCTTATAAGCGTGTGCAATTTCACATACTATATCGAGTTTCTACTGTCTTATATTTCTTTATTTCTGTTTATGTGATAACGAAAATGCAGAAAACTTTAAAAAAATCAAGCAAACAAGTATTTCTACAATCCGTCTTAACATAAAAGTTTATTCCATTATTTCTTATTGTAAACCAGAGGGAACAGTTGAACTTCCCAAATCTGTATATCAGTTCTTTTTAGTTGAGTTTGAGTTGTTTTTAATTTCTATGCAGTAGTAAAGTATCACCTCGCTTAATTAAATATATTAATTCTTACGAATTTATATTGCTTTTCTGTAAAATGATGGCCAAAATGTCCTTACTAAAATTTTGGTTTTAGGTATGTGTTTTCACATACGTCGCCATAGGATCCACATATGCTGATTTCGTCTCGCTGTTTTTTTTTGGAGTGATATTTGTTCTTTTGCAGTGATCACTACTCTAGGACATTGCTCACTCTTGAAATCATCTTAGGAAAAAAAAATGTTTGAAGTGTCAGACTGTATTAATATTGTGTCCTTTAAGACGCAGTGTATCTTACCTGTAGAATATAGATAGATTGTTGTCAGATAATCCTTCTTTTTCTTCTCCTATTCTTATTATCTCATGTGGATTGTACAGTATTTGTCTTAGTTTTTTATATATTTTTAGGTATTAACAATATTGTGTGAAACTAACTACTCTGCGGACTAAATCCCCGACCAGCGTTGAATTACGTCCATAATATCTACCCATATATTCTTTATTATTAGCTTTTGTAACATTTTTTACTATATTGGAAATGTATTTTAAGCTAATATAAATCAAATCTCCTACAATTCCTATCAATGAAGTCATATGTAATAATATTTGCTCTCTGAACAAACATCTAGGTATGCTAATGAACAATTCCACAGACAACGTTTCATTCAATAATTATCTAAAAAAATAGTCTAATTATTTAAGTAGATATTTGTCATGTTTAATTTAAAATTCATTGACAGGTTAAAGTCACTTTTGACATTGTCGACATTTAATTTCAAATAATTTTAATTTATTGGTATACCTAATAATTGTTATAGTTAGATATTTGACTCAATTTAAAGGAGGCCACCTAAGGAGCAGTCCTAAAAATGCAGAAGTAGGTCAGATCTCATCTATTGTGATTGAATTTTCGAGTTCCCACAGTTTCAAAACTGAACTTAGATATTTTTAGAGTGTTTGCATTACACCAGGTTAGTAAATTTAGCTAGATTATTTTTTTTAGTCACCTAATAATGGATCAGTACCATTTATTGGTACTCCACCATTCTGTGGTGTAGCTAATGTTCGAATATATTCCCTTGCATACGGTCAGATGATAAATGTTGTCAACATATTTGAACCAGTACTTTGATTTTATAGTTACTGCTTACAGGGTTTTCTTTGTGTCCTAAGATTAGGTTCTTACAAACCTTCTTTGATTTTTGCATGTCAGTGAATAATGACGTCACGTCACTAGTATATGATCTATTATATTAGTAAAACTAGCTATTTAACAATAATAAAGGATACATGACATTCGTTTAAAAATACATTTGCGATACTACGATGCACAAAAATATACTACGCAATTAGTTATGTTTTTGCGAGTGAATTTAATTTTTACCATAAAGTAATACATCCAAATTTGGAATCATCAACTCTTAATTGGACCAACAATAAATAAGAACCTTAATATAACACAGTTGCAACGAGAATGAAGAACGCTTTAATATACACTTTAATAGGCAGCAAATTAACCTTTTTCTCTGGCAAGACAAACTGAGTTTGCGAAAGGTATATATTACATGTTCTACAGCCACCTAAGATGTTCTGATAAATCTGAACCGCTTTTTCATTACATTTTTACTGTTCATAAATATTTAGGCCCAGCAACGGCAGTTTGATTTATGTAACGAACTCACATATCCGGATATGCCTGACAGTACGTTTTTGTAGTTGAGTTAGTTTATTAGGTGTCTCATAAATTGCTCCCATGCGTTTTATATGTATCTCTAAATCAGCAATCGCACATTTCATTGCAAAACAGATGTGGAAAAATCAACCGCACTTAGAGTGTATCTAGAATTACCACTATCACGGTTCCAATGAACAGGAAAGATTTAGTTGGATGTATTCATTTTTAAAGAAATAAGTTTTTCTACCTAGTAGTTACTACCGCATTTTACTTACTTTACATCATATGTATATTGTTTGCATTTATCTATACATTGCCGTTGCTTAAAACTCTTGAAACCTGTATCTCCTGCAATTGCAATGATTGAGAGTTATCTACACATATTTCAACAGTAACCGTTAAAGTTGAAAAAAGAAGTGACTATATCAAAATAAAGTGTGTTGAATATTTATTTTCCTCTTTGAAAATAATTTAGCGTTATAACTTTTGTGTATTTAATGTTAGATGCAATAAGATAAGATGGAAAACTGTCATAGATAGAGATATTAAAGATAGGTTAAATTGGAGGAAAGTGGCATAATTAAAAAAACAGTAATAATAATAAATAATATAAAACATAAAATGCTGTCTTTACGTCACTTCTGCTCTTCTGTTCGTATATGAATTTAATATGATATTTTGGCTTCGTCGGAGTTTCACTGATCTTATAGAGTCATAACGACTGAAGATTACAGGCTGTGAAGAGAGATGAAACCTCAGAGGAAACATTTGACAGCGTTGTGATCAGGTACTAGATGGTCCTCTGAGAAGTACTATAATATTTCAGAAGACCACTTTTGTCTAAGGAACTGTTTCTACGGTAGCAACCTTAGATCCATCAATCGGTTGCGGATCTAACACGAGAACGACTCCTGTAGGTCTGAGATTAACTAAAGTTAGACAATTGCAAATTAATTCTGGTACTGGCGGTGACTAGTTGTCTAGACTATAAAGACCGGAAATATCATGGTCATCATTGGTTTCTGTTATGATAGAAGACAGGACATATGAGTATCGCTAGCCTTATGATAGCCTTTTGGTTATATTTTCGTCGTTGAATATATCCTGGGAAAGTATTCTAATGGAACATTGTTACCTGAACTCATGAACTAGATAAATTAAAATTAGTGTCACTTTAACGCCCGATGGCCTTATTAACTCCCTCGGTTGTTAACTACCGTAGTTACTGTAATGCATTAAACATTTCACTATCCTTTAACTAATGGTGTAGTCTATTTTTATTGAAGGAAAATATCATTTTGTGTACCACATTTTATGCAAAAAGATGGTGACCTGCAAATAATAAATTACAATTTAATCATACTAATTAGGAATTTTATTTTTATGTTCACAATATAATTAACGGAATTACTTATAAAACTATTAGGACAGAATTTGTCCTGTTTATTTTCTACTTGTTTTGCAGGACTAGTTTTTGTAACTTCAGCAATTCTGCAGAAGATCCAGAACACCTATTAATTGAAGGCATATTGTTGTCAATATTTCTTTTTACAAACAGTAGTTCATTTTTAATCACTATGGCGCTTAATATTAGATACCTGATCCAGCGGGGGCTAATGAAGTAGTCGAAAAATGCCCGGTATATTCCTTTGAGTTTGGTAATTTTAGTTTACTATTTTGTACGGACCCCCAATAACGAGTAATACGGTTGTCCTCACCCTTTGTTAGTTTGTTAAAAATATATTTCGGCCATTGAAATTGATTAAGTTTAAATAAAGGACAAGCCATATGGTATTTAAATCTTTCAGACAAATTCAGCCACCTGGTTTCCTGAAATTTAATGGAGATGTGATCATATTTACGAAGGCCATAAGTATATCTAACGCAAGAATTTTGAATTTTCTCTAATGACATTTTATCCGAACTAAGTAAAGCAGGCCAGTAAACAACATCACAATAAGCGAGATGGGAAAGCACTAATGACTCACACAGTAATGCCTTAACATCCCTGTCCAGAACATCATTGTGGACATAGAGCAGTTTTAGTTTGCCAAAACTCTTCTTTATCATATGCTGAACATGCGATCTAAATCTTAAATCAGAGTCAATGTACAGTCCCAAGTTTCTACAATTATCTGTGGGTGACACAATATTGTTATTTAATGTAATTTTAAAGTTAGGATTATCAATGATACTTTGTCTATCCTTACCGAATATTAAAAGCTCAGTTTTATTTTCATTTAGAACTAGAGTATGAGCACAAGCTACTTGAGAAAATGTTTCTAGGTCTTCATTTACATTAGTTAAGGCCAAATATAGGAAAGGAATATAATAATTGCGTGTCATCCGCATACTGGTGTATATAGCAATGTTTAAGATAACTCCAAAAATCAGCAGTGTAAATGGAAAAAAAGAATCGGCCCCAAAACGCTACCCTGTGGCACACCTTTTGTTATGGGCTTGTATTGTGATAACTTATTATTAATCATGACACATTGCTGCCTATTAGACAAATAACTTTTAAATAATGAAAGGGCAGTAGCATTTACACCAAAATATCTCAATTTACTACATAAAATAGAATGATCTATCGTATCAAACGCCTTACTTAAATCTAAAAGAATTAAAAATCTCTACTCCTAAATAATTCATCAGTTACATCCAAAAGGGCAGTTGTTGTACTGTGATTTTGACGAAAACCAGACTGATGACAAGGCAAAATTTCATTGTTTGTCAAGTAATTAAGTCCAGCTCCAATTAAAACAAAATGAGTTGTCTAGTTCTTCTCCGTATAAAACTAGCTATATTAAAAGTAACACAGGTTTAGTTTAATTTTAAAAACACAGGTCCAGTAGTTCTAATATTGGGTCCATCCCCAGGGTGCCTAGCCCCTGATCAACAAAGAAATTTTAAAAATAATTATATTTGAACGCTTCTTATATTAATAATCACTATTATTTCAAGATGGTAAGCAACCGTCAAGGCAACAAACCGAGGTCGAATACGTGCCTTTTTCTATAGACTCTAGTTTACTTACTGAGTATTGTTAACAGGTAGAGAATATTTTTATTATAAAATGCATCATTAGCGCACAACTTGAGGAAGCAATTACATGAAATTAAAATATTTTACCGTGGTTCTGGAACACAGAGCAATAATTCAGTGGCGGCTCCTCGTATGAAGCAACTGAGGCCGGGCCTCACTGTAAAATTTGGCTTTCACTGTATATTTTAATACCCTATAATTTCCAATCCGATTGCCTACTATATTTATCAAAAATCAATGTTTAATATTAGCTCTCGTATGTTATAAACGTACCTCTGGTTTTCATTTCAAATTTCAATATCCCGCCGTTTCTGTTTCTACCCGCGTGGGGAGCCCGGGTCACCCACCAATCCCTCCACAGTGAGGCCGAATTTTGCCAGCCTCAAATTGCATCGCACATGCCTGTACATTATGGTTTCCCCACCACGCGTGACGGTTAAAATCACGTTAAAATGTTAAAATGTTTTTCGCTCCATGTCCGCTCGAGACTGAGGCCAGATTTCTGGAGCCTCAAGTTTTTAGTTCAACGGCAAGTGGACGATGTGATACTGGCTAGTGACTGTAGGTAACTTGTGAACTGTAAATTATTTACGTATCTGACGCGATTAATCGATTGTTCAGGTGTTAATACTTTTATTTGTATTTCGAATTTCCAGTGGTTAGTGTTAGTGTTAGGTAACGCGGTGGTAAAGTTTCAGGGACAAGGCAGGTAGGATTAATTTAAAGAAATAAAAAACAACTTCCTTTCAAGGTAAGACTAAATTTAACATAGAATAGGAATCTAATTTAAATATATGTTATCGATAGGCTCGTCGATAGTTATTTATAATAATGAATCCTTCTCACGATATTGTTTTATCTATATTTGAAACGCCTTTTTCAATACGTACGACAAATTTTGAATAGTCGGCCAACGCTTTAAAATATCCCGAATATGCAATCAAATTTCCGGAAACATCGTTTGATTGTTTACTGCAAATATATCCAAACATATTTGACATAGATCACTTGAAAAACGAACTTTATGTTTTGTACAGACGATCAATTTTATAATTTAGTTCAGAAAACGGTAGAAATATAGACATACAAATTATTTTGCTTAGTTTTAACAATTCCTGCAACAAGTGTTTCAGTAGAACGAAACTTTTCGTGCCTTAAGCGCATTAAGACTCACGATGACACAAGAGCGCTTAAACAACTTATCGATGATGGCTATAGAAAAAGAACTGTTGTAAAGTCTTAGCGCCGATTCCCAATTTTATGAAGATATAAATATATTTTCGAATTTAAAAGACCGACGAATAGACTTGTTTTATAAGAAGTGAAAGTATTAAAAAATTTTTGGTAAAAGTGGTTTTGTTTTGTATCTAAATAGATAAATAGGTGAAAATTGGTTTTTATATTTTTTCATATTTTTTAGTGTTTTAAACACGTAGGAACATTTTTTTAAATTATTAGATGCTGAAACATATATTTTTTCTATTATTTATATTGTAAATAAAAATCGGAGTTCTGATGTTATTTAGTTTTTTAATTCATGGTTATAGTAGGGCTATTGGCGAAGACCTCCATAATAAAAAATGGTCATCGCGTCAAGAAATATTACCTCAGGGGTGACGTGGAAATTTATTCCTATTTAGGTATTATTTAGGCATCACCTCTTGCAGCTATCACGAGCCGCCACTGCAATAATTACGACATCGAAATATTTTTTCTCACTAACAGATACCTAGCTTTTGCTCGGAATGAAGAATGTTCTGGTACTAATCGGTCAAAGGTTACCAATAAATTTTATGATGGAAATTAGGAGATATAGCAAACTAAATTTTGTTAAAAAAATGTCTTGTTGTAGGTATGTACAGGGTATCTCAAAGTCGATAGTATGGGTCTACTGCGAGGATACAAAAAATTTAAATAAAATTCCTTTTTTTTCCAGAAACATACCCAAATTTTCCCGTTATAAAGCTCTCTTTTTTCTAATAAGCTTTTATTAGAGAAATTTTTCTGTATTACTTCCCATTTTAAAGTTAAATATAGTCCTAAAGGGTTTCAAAAAAAAAATATCACCAAAAAACCCATCAGCGGTGGAAGGATCAAGTAGTCGCTGAAAAAATTGAATGTTCGTTGTTTAAAGTTCAGAAAAAGTTGATATGTTATTGCTAATTTACAAAAAAAAATCAAGAAGAGTTGTAGAATTATATCGTGAAAGGTATCCAGAGCGTCTCATTCCTGATCATAGAACCTTTACAAGATTGGAGACGACGTTGCGACGAAATGAAGCTGCATTTTCTGTTCGGAAGAATCAAATAATTGATCCAAGGGTAAGAAACAATTTTAATACTGCTAGGCTGTTACAGTATTTCGAACAAATTCCACGAAATTCTATACGGCAGGCTAGCCGGGAATTGAATTTGGATAAATCAACCGTTCAACGAATTTTAAAGACTATTGAGTATCATGACTACAAAATTCACAATTTAGAGAATTTGTCTAAACGTCACATTGAAAACAGACTTAATTTTATGGCTCAAATTGTAGTAAATGTTGATCAGAACCTTTTTCGGCACGTTCTTTGAACGGACGAAAGTCGATTTATCAGTAATGGTTTACGAAATAGGCGCAACGAACACTACTGGTCTATTGAAAATTCCCACATTGTAAGTTAAGTCGAAGGCCAAGGCCATTTTCGAGTAAATGAATGGTGCGGCATCATCGGTTGGCATTTAATTGGACATTATTTTTATGAATATACTTGAACAGTGTGAGTTACCTAAATTTCTTACAAGTAGAACTTCTTGCACTTGTGCAGCAATATTTAGATAACACTCTCAGAAAATGGAATGGGATTAATGTATCTACTGAGTGGCCTGGAAAGTCACCAGATCTAACACACCCTCGATTTTTTTGGGATGTTTTAAAAAATAAGGTTTACAAAACACCTTCGCGAGATATTAATCATTTGAAAGAAACAATCACAAACGCTTGTAATGAGTTAAACCGCGAAAGTAGTCAGGCGAAGATTGGAAATGTATATTGAAATGAGAGGACGTCATATATAGAATAGATTGTAATATGTATGTAGTACGAGAGCGTTTGCCTCATTTTTTAAGTTTAATTTCTGTTACCATCACCTTTCGTTTTAACTGAATTAAGAAATGATCTAGTTAGATGTTTAGATGGTATTTTTTTGAGACCACTCAGATAAGATCATCGAAGGACTTTCCATCTCCAACAAGGTTTGCTGTCAGGAGTTGCTGAAAAACGTTTAAATTTTTGTAGATGGGTTTTAGATTCAACAAAAATTAATCCACAATTTCTGCATAAGGTTTTATGGAACGACAAATCTAATTTATCAAAAGCTGGAATTGTGAATTACCACAACTTTCACGTTTGGAGTGAAGTCAATCCTCGATGTGTCAGACAATTTTCATTTCAGCAACAGTTTAGTGTAAAATGTGTAGATAGGTGTTTTAAGTAATAACCTCTGTGGGCCGCATAGTTATTGGCATTTTTTCTTAACACTAAGAACACTCTTTAAACAATACTTTTGACAATGATTTTCACAAACGTCAGTTTTATTTTTGAGGGCCGTCCTACAGTGTCCTCGGAAGCACCGCAGCCTATAGACTTATTGTGCATCTCTCGAATAGCACAAACATCCATGGTACTACAGTGGGATTCGAACCCACATCGACATAACCGATCCAGACTGGTTCCACGAGCAGTCATCTCCCAGCCACCTCGGCTATCGTGGTTCCCAAAACGTCAGTTTACACAAATCACTGAGTTTTGTTTTCATGGGTTGCTATAACGTTTAATGTTTACGCGGCTGGTGCGCTACACTGTCACCAATTTTTTTGAATACCTCAGAAACAAGACTTAACGTCGAAAAAAAAAACGGGACGAAAAAGTTTCGAAATTAATCAGGTCAAAGTGGTGTGTAGATGTTTTAATGAAATTATTTTTTTTTTGTAGTTTTGAAAGTAAGAGGGGGGTAGCATACAAAATACACTTCTAAGATGGGAAGGTAGTTCAAACTTGAGAAGCTTATGTAAGATCATAAGTAGTGTTTGTGTTCCCAATTTCACTTAAATCGGATAAGTGGTTCAAAAGTTATAAGGGAAAAACGAGAAAAAATTTTCTACTTCAACACCCTCTCTATCTTGGAAACGAGGTGTTTTAGGAAATAAGTTTATATTACAAATGAACATTATTTAACCTGTTATATCGATTTCTGAAGTTATCAAGATTAAACCTGAATCACCCTGTATATAATTTTTATAGATGCCAAAATTTATAACTTTTAAATTACATGTTTCAATTTGAAGCATACACATGGCTATTACCAAAAATTAAAAACAATTAATTAATTAAATGGAGAATACTTCGTCTATATCTGTGATAAAGTATTTCTACTTTAAGGAAAGCATCTGAAGTGTATAATGAATGGTTCAAATTCGCAGTATTCTTCATAAAGAACTACTAGTTAAACCAAATCTAGTCGCAGCATCGTTTTATAAAAAAACCTGTATTTCATAGTAATTAATTTCATTCACCATTTCAGCATATGTTTACGATGTTTAAAGAAGGATATTTAACTTTTTGTTTTATGGCAGCTCTGCAGACTTTAGAATATTTTGTACTGACTTGCTCATAAAAACACGGCGGTCATTGTATTATTTATTTGACCGCATACCAAAACAGTTTAAATTATGTTGAGTGCGTTTTCATCACTAGTTTCTTTTAATTATATTCTTCTCATAACATCGACCGTTGATAAAAACTAGTATTCTCTTTGCCACCCAATTAGTTCAACCCAACAGATTGTTGTTGCGAAACATGTCAGGTAAGGATAAATTCTCCTTATTTAATCCTCATTAAAATATGCCTTTTATTAAATACATACAGCAGTGTGTCACAAAAAATAAGTTTTCATTCAAGCCTTGCATTATTTAGTGTACGATAAATAACTTGTAATTTACTGAAAGTTATACTAAATACCTAAACTATATCTAAAAATTATAAGCAGTTGAATGGTCTGCAAATACAGGATGATTTTGAATTTATCTAAAAAAATTGGGAATAAATGCGTCATGAAAAATGGAGTCGATAACGGATTTTTTTTTGTAAAATGCACATAGTTTCCGAGTTAAAAATTATTGCGCTGGGCTACTGTAGTCTCTAACCAGGCGATTCCGAATATTGAAATCCGATTACTTATTGTAGGTGTTAAAGTTTTTATGATGCCAGTCTTTACATTAGTTTTTCAAGTATTAAAAATGTCTTAGGTGTATAGCAACTCAGAGTTGATGGATATTGTTTTAATTTATGGCGATATGAAAATGCTGTAAATGAATGATTTCTTGTAAATATGTGCCAAATGTTTTACCGAGGTATGCAATGAGTGCAAGTGTAGTGCAGCGCTAGAGAAATATGAAACCGAATCGAGGAAGAGATGGAGGATCAGGGCATTCACGGCGTGTCGCAGCACTGTGGCGTATCATACACGAGGCTCAATTATATCCGTACCATGTACAAGCATTAATAACAAGAGATTGGTCGAGAAGGACCGGTACCATGTCCGCCACGATGTCCTGACTTTGAAATCACTTGGAATTCTTTTTGTGGGGATATTTAAAAAATGAAGTGTATCGCACCGAAGTGCATACTTATTATTGAAAAAAACTTATGAGTTCAAAACGGACAGGAAGTAGAAATATCATCATCCCAGAATTATAATGTTCTATACGCCAAACTGCTACTTTTGGGAAATCGTGTCTAAATATTGTACGGCGATCATACATTGACATACATATAGAGTTGTGGAATTAAGATCAGTGTCTCAAAATATGAAGTAATGTTACAATTTAGTTATTTTAGTCTACAAGAGAACTATATAAAATCATAAAAACGGGTTTTTATAAATGGATATAGAACAAAATGCCTTATTTTCAGATTTGGTAAAGAAATATGGGGATATAGAACAAGATATTTTGATTTTTTTACTGTAGGTATTTTAAAATAACTGATACTAAACTTCTAGGTATGCTTTAGTCCACAGAGTAGTTAGTTTCACACAATATTGTTAATACCTAAAAATATATAAAAAAAGATATTTTGATGTCGAACAAAAATAAGTTTTTTATGCTACCCTAATAAAGCCCTGTGGAACTGTCTTTCCTCTTCTGGAATTTGAGGAAGCATCTCAACCAAATGCTTCTTTTTCTGATCGGGTGTATTAACATTCGTCTTAGGTATTTGGGGGACGTTATCCGCAAGTGGTACCTCTGTCTTAAGATTTATTTTTCTTGTATATTTTAGCTTAGCAGTCTTTATTTCTCCGTAATGTGTCCTTTTCATATATTGAATGTTTCGATTTTGTGTAAGGAATTAAATTATACAAATATCGGGCTGAAAATGATTGATAGTCAAAATAATCTCTAGAAGTCATCTGGATTATTCTAAATTTAAGTTTCCATGATTTTGGCATTGACAGGAGGAGACGAATTAAAGTTAAAGGGGACCAAACTTCTAAATTGCGTATATACCTTTCCATGTAACTGTGAGCATTATCTATTTCTTGGACGCTGCAATGGCCTGGCTCCCCGAACTTTTGATCTCACTTTTATGTTCTATGCTTGTCGGAATTAAATAAATTTACACATTATCGAATTTTTATTTTGTGGCACACAACTATCTGACGATGAAATCAGTGTATTAAGTTGAGGAATGTCCAACTATTTCCTTTAGTATTCTAATCAGGGCACTAGCAATGTGGACACCGGCTCGTCCACAGAGAAGTTCGTGCAACTCTGCGTTGTATTATTCACATTGAGGTGAGCTGTAAAATTATAACAGGACAGTTTCATTTTATAAAATGTTCTTTGTTTGTTTCTTTTATGTTCTTTGATACATTGCACTTTGATAATGAAAATTTATTTTGTAAATCAAAAGTAATAACTCCTACTGTATTATCATTGGAAAAGCGGCACCTCTCACTATTTCTTTCAGGATTACCCAAATTCTTACGTGCGATATGATTATTAAAGTTTCGGATTTCTTCAGGTGTCGAATTATTATTCATACGTACTTACAATGATCGTCGATCGAGCTTTCCTATATTATGTCTAATCGGATATAGAACAAAATAGTTCTGGGTGATGGGAGTGACATTGAGAGGGGATATAGCACAGTATAATTTTCTTATAGGTTATGGAACAATATAATTCTCATAGATTTCGAGGGACAAGACAATAATATGTTTGGGAAAAAATGTGGATATAGTACATTAATTTACTAAAAACTTTCTTCTAGAGCTTTGTTAATACGTAATTTTTATGGATATAGATCAAGTTAATTATCTAGTTTTCAGGGATTACATTATATCATTTTGACCAAAAATGGATATAGAACAATATAATTCTGGGGTGACGATATTTGTGTTTGTTTGTATAACTGGGTAAGACGGGTTCAAAATTTTATTGTAATATTAGGTATGTGCAACTATTTTATTAATTAAAACTACAAACTAATTCTATTAACAATTAATAACAGTAGTAGCAAAAGCAGCTAAATTTACTGTATATAATAGGTGTTATAAAATGTTATTTATTTCTTTCCTTGAGAATTTCTTTCCATTTTTTGTCCAGTCGCCGATTGCAAGCTTTGCCGCCTTATCAGGCTTTACAGTGGACCAGTTTCCAGTGCCGTGCAGAAGTGTAATTTTAAATTATTTTTGAACTGCCCTGTTGTATTTGTAAGAATACATTCAATTTTTTTCTTTTAGATAAGTTCTGAATTACCCTGTATAACGTATATACACTGAAGCATAGGCGAAAAAAATTACAAATGATCAGTAAATATAGGTGAATGGAGATATTTTATTTTAGAAAAGTTTAAAGCAAAGCATTAATATAGGAATATGTTTAGATTTATTGCTGTAATGTAACAACATAGTATGTTTAAGGTTTTACAAAGCCTTGTTGTTAGATATAAACAAATTTCCACACCAATCATGAAGTATTGCTTATGACGCGTTACCATTTTTTAGTGGGTAGTTCGTCAGTAACTATTTCCTACATAAAAACCGAAAATCAACATTTAAATAACAAAACTTAAAGTAAATCAACAGAAAAAATATACAAAATTAAATATGTATTAATGAAAATATTAATAAAATTACTTATTCAAGTAAAAATAAAACATAACAATTAAATAGATAAATAATCCAGATATTTGCTATCACTTCTTGCTAAGTATCTATCAATCGACAACCATATCCAGATGGCATTCTTAAGCCAGTAGACTAACCTTTTTTTTATTGCTACTTGTTTTTCGCATCTGTACCGCTCCATACGAATTTTCTTCTCTCAAAACTCTGTGAATGCGAGATTCTGAAACACCTGTATAATCAGAACACATATCTATTAACTCATCCATGATTTTTTTTTTCTCCAGCTGAAATAGAAAAACGATATTTGCTTTGAAGCGTTGACGGTTCTGGAATATTTTCCATCATTCAATATCAAAACAATCATAATAACGTTATAACTGAATACTTACTACTACTACTTATACTGAAAATTATGCACTTCACGCAGTTTACACTTATCTCATTATATCCTAACAATAGTGGAATTTCAAGAAAGCAACTACCCTGCGGGCTAATGCCCTAACCAACATTGAATTACATCTAACTTATAGCAAACAGCCACGGTTAACCGTCAATGGTACCACCAGATATATACTAGTTTTAAGCTTGTTAATAGTACCCACTATATAGTGGGTCGCTCTTTATTTGTGACCACATCTAGACCTAGCAGTGAGTAACCAGTGGCCGACCACTAAATGTAGACGTATACAGGATTAACTTTGACTTAGTACAAATATTTTAAGAGGAGATAGAGAAAAATAAGGATTAATGGAATCATCTATCAAATAATTTCCAAAGCTATTTATAAAGCGATTTTTTTTGTCAAAACTATATTAAATCCTTATGTATCGCCGTTACTAACCTTCTGTCAACCAAGAGGTTAGGTATATTCCCCCAAAGTCAAAGGTGTCAGGGGTAGTGACAGGTCATCGCGTTGACACATGTATCAGTGTTGCCGCTTTAAAAGAAAAAAAAATGTATTTACAAAATGTTGATTATTATTTAAATATTTAAATAGAAACGCGATGTGGTAGCACAGGGAGGCAGCACCTACCCCTTACTAATATTTATTTAATATTTACTAATATTTATAAGATTGATATATGGAAAAATTTTAAAAATGTTGTATCATTTTCTGTTTTCTTACTTGTTTAAATTAAAACCTGCCATTGCAAAGATTTTTGTTCTTGCTGGGGACCTCTCCTTCCCTTGAGCGTTATTTTTGTTTAATGCGACGTACCTAATTGGTCCGACGGTCATGACCAGGCGCATTATCTCTGTCGGGAAAAACCACAAAAGATAACAAAAAAATACACGCAAATGCCTACAAATACATAAAAACACTGCTACGCTTTTACTGCCAAGGCATTACAACAGTTGTTCAATGTGGTTCAAAGAGGATCAGCATATTTTGTCCACTCGGAAAACGTCTTTGGTATTACGCTGCCACACGGTAATATGCATTTGTTACACTCCCATAAATCAGCACCTTATCTGTCATATAGACATTTGAATACGACATGTTTGTAATTACACAAGAAATACGCGAAAAATTAAAGTTGTGAAAAGCAAGTAGGACTGACAAATTAATTAACTAATTAGAATACCGTATGCAATATTTTGTGACATCTGATACGAACGCCTTCTCTAGGCCACTATTGCAAGGTGCACTTCACGCTGATAAATGTTTATACTTCTTGTGTTGTTGGAGAATTTTCTGTTAATACTAATAATAGTAACCATATCGATGATGTTTGCATAAAATAATTAGTACTATTTTAAATTATACCATCTCAAGTGTTTACAGGGTTCTATAAAATTTTTTCTTAAATCCTTAGATAACTAACCTTGGCATTTTCTTTGAGGTTCGGACTTTGGAAAGTATGCAACTAGCAATGCAGTATTCTAGGTTATATTATTTTAGAACAGCTAGTGACTAACTTTAAACGTTTTTAAGTAAATAAAATTTTTTATGACGGGTATGTGAAGGAGTTAAAATGTAGTTTTGGCAGTGTGCAACGAAAGAACGAAAAACGAATACAAAATACTACAGCTAACCGGATTAATTGTTATCTATCAGGTACTTAGGCATTATTATTAATAAAAATGTTTATTTTCGTCGTTTCTACACTTGAGAACGCTGCAAAAAACGACCGCATGGTAGTTGACATATCTAGCCATCTTAGTTGATAATTAATTGTCATAGGCACCGATTTTCCGAGGGAAAAGAGGGTTTTTCCTAATTTTTTGAACATCGAACTAGAATTCTGATATAATTGTTTTATTGTCTTTTAGACTTCCTTGAACACGTGGTTAAAATTTTTGTACTTATTCATAGTTAACCCTAGGTATATATGTAATACGTATTATATTTTATATTTTAATAATTTCTTATTATGGTATTGATTACCTGTACAGTATTGAATTACACCTAAAAAACCTATAACAAACTGCTACGGTTAGTCGTCAACTGTACCACCATACATATACCGGTTTCGAGTTGATTCGTATGCCATAGGTGAGGCCACCGACGAAATGCATTCTGTATAGTGGGTCGCTCTCTGTTTGCTATATCTAGACCCAGCATTAAGTAACTAGTGACTGACCAGTAGTAAATGTAGACACACACTATCAGCCAGTTCCATAATCAGAATTAAAGCTCCCTTTTTCCTAGAATCCTTTCCTTTACATACAAAATGTGTTCCATAAAGTAACTTTTAAGGAAAAGTCCACTTTAAAGTCTCCTCTATCTTAAAGGCGGGATATTGGTCCTTAAACGAGCCAAAACTATACTTTTACGGTTAACATAACCTATAATTATGTACCTATCCTTACTATCCTATCAGTTGTGACAGAATTGAAGTTAAACATGTTTAATAACAACCCAATAAATGACACAAGTTCGAGTTCATCATCAGATGAAGAGGAAATAATATTAAAAAACCGAAAATATACAGAAGGAGAGAACAATGTTTTACGAGTTTGGACGATTTAGATTTTTTTAATAGGTTTAGGCTAACAAAACCCACATTTTCTGTATTATGATTACGAATTACAAACCTTCTCATCCTTTGTTAACTTGTTTGTTGTCTTGTTTTCTATGATGTGTTTCTCGTTTCGCGATTAAATCTATCGGCGTAACTGTTCTTCAACACTGAAAAGTGTAACTTTTTCTTTTTTTATCCAGTTCAAATAGTTCCATGTTTATTTATTTAATTATATGATATAGGTACAATGCAATTGACCAAGATAACCTTTTCACAACGCTATCTTGACTTGACAAACCAAAACCGCCAAAACTGATTAAAATGACATAACATCTCAAGTCACCAACCCTAGATAGACAAAAATACTAATTTTCAGGTAGTTAACCTTTTAAAACATTACATAATGCATTTAAAAGAGAGCTTTAAGTAACAGGAGGTGCCGATACCTTTATGAAACAAATGAGTACTTTAAAGGGTACTTTTCCATAAAGCTAGCTTTACATAAAGAAGCCTTTACACTTTACAAATTTATCTTTATGAAATGCAACACTCTATATCATAACATATTTTCAGGATTGGATGGCCAACGATCTGGTTAATTCTATTGGAAGATATTAGCTGTTTTAAGGAAGGACGACGAAGGATATTGGAGCATAAGAAATAGACATAAGTTTAGCAGCCAAGCAACTAATTAATTTGTGTAAAGGCTTATTTGCTACCTGAATAAGCAATCCTTGAAATGCAGGAATAGGTCAAATCTTATTTGCTATAGGTTTTTCAGTGTTGGTCGGGGCATTAGTTCACAGAGTATGTTTCCTGGATTCCTATGGCAAATATTGTTATAGCCGAAGCGCGATAGGGGTAAGCGATTTTCAATGGTGCCTACAGCTTGATAAGATGCTTCATTGTTTTGTGGCTTGTCAGGTCCAGCATGGATTAGCTAATGACCGCTAGATGTAACATTGCTATATTTCGCACCATTAGGTCAAATTTTATTTATAGCTAACTGCGTTTTATTTATCTCTAAAAGTGAATTTGAATTTTCAAAATCGTTAGTAAATTTAGGTAAATTATTTTTAATATTAGATAGGTACTTTTTGACTCCAACCTATTTTCTATGCAGTTACTTCATTACCTTGAACACCTTTACAATCAAGCAGGAAAATCATGAAAATGCTAATAATCTAAATTAAATGGGTAAAGTATTGTGGGTGTAATTCAATGTTAGTTAGTTAGTCTGCAGATTGGTTAATTTCACACAATATTAATTATATCTAAAAACGTATAAAAATATACCAGTTGTGATGTATATTTTTAGAAACATATAATATATAAGTATGTTTCATATTTTATTTATAAAATAAGTTGATGATGATAATAATAAAACTGAAACCGTGGTGCAATTTACTGTTGTCTCTGTTAACTGCAGAAGATAACCAAAGAAAAAGAAATAATGAACCGACCTCCATCAAAATGTATTTTATATGTCAATAAATTATGATAAAATTAAGAGTATGCAAGAATTGCAAGAGAGCCAGGAGCCAATTAGCTGCTTAATTTAAATAATAGGCTAATTTTGGATAAAAATATACTGCTACCGGTTTTGGATAATTGTTTATGTTATTGAAAACGACAGGTGCATAATTAGATGGGTTTGATGTTAACTTGTCCGTGGCAATGTAAACATTGCTTTAGTAAGTATTCTGGAAAACTGTGCAAAGTATTTTAAACGAATATTAAAATTACGCCACAATGAAATTTAACCATAAACAATAATTCAAATCAATTCAAAATCTTATCTCTGTGACAGGTAGGAAAGTGAATTGGCTGAATTACATCATTTACTTATCATTTCATGCTTTCGTTAGGTTTCTGAAATTTACAGAACATTAAATATTGCTAATGAGTATAGGATCAGGTCAAAAATTGAAATTGAGAAAAAATATGTAATTAAAAGTAATTTATCATTAGAGGAGAGGAAATCTATATCATCACTTAAAAATGATAATAATTAAAATTTACATGCCACAGTTATATTAGATATAACAACTTATGATGAAAAAATAAATAGTTTAATTAATGACGGAAATTATACAAAACTAAACAAAGACCCAACTAAATCTATTGAAAACAAAATTTATAGAACATTATATAAATACAAACGAGAATTTTCAGATATTGAAAGAAAAATTTTAAACCCACATTATAGTAAACCACCACATTTTTATGGTTTACCAAAGATTCATAAACGTGATGTACCTCTAAGACCAATAGTTAGTTCTATAAATTCGCCTTGTAACAAATTAGCAAAATATTTGTTACAAATTATTAAACCTTTATTTGGACAATCCGATTCTTATATTAAAAATAGCAAACATCTTTTAGAAAAGATTTCTTCCTCAAATAATTTTGATAATAATCATTTAATGGTGAGTTTTGACGTAGTTAGTTTATTCACTAACGTACCAGTAGACAAGACACTGAATATCATTAAAAATAAACTGGAAAATGATATCAATTTGGCAAACAGAACAAAATTAAATGTAGGATGTATAATGGAATTACTAAGTCTATGTATAAAAACAACATATTTTCAAATAAATAATGAATTTTATCAACAAAATTTCGGAATGGCAATGGGCTCATCATTATCACCAATTTTAAGTAATATATTTATGGATTTTTTTGAAGAAAATTATATTCAAAATATAAATAAAAAACCAACTATCTGGTGGAGATATGTAGATGACATTTTTGCAATTTGGCCTTTTACTGTTACAGAATTAAATGAATTTTTAAATGATATTAACAATAAAGAACCAACAATAAAATTCACTTTGGAAATAGAAAATAATAATATGCTACCATTTTTAGATGTTTTAATTAAAAAACACGATAATTCTGTAGAAACAAGTGTTTATAGAAAACAAACTCACACCAATAGATATTTAAATTTTAAATCTAACCATCACATCGATATTAAGAAAGGTGTTGTTAAATGTTTATATGATAGAGCAAAATTAATTTCATCAAACAATGATATCTTTAACAACGAACTAAAATTTATTAAAAATGTTTTAATAAATAATGAATACCCTCCAAATTTTGTTGATAGAACATTCAAAAATATTGCAGATAAAACTAACACTTTAAGAAAAATAAAAGAAATTAATCATACAATAAAAATTCCATACATTCCTATATTATCAGAAAAATTAAGAAGAATCGGTAATAAATTTAATATTCGAACAGTTTTTCAGACAACTAATACCTTACAATCATTTTTGTCAAAAACGCGTCCAAAAAATGATATACAAAATTCAAAAAATTGCATCTACAGTATACCTTGTGAATGCAATAAACATTATGTCGGAGAAACGTCTCGGCCTATGAATGTTAGAGTTGAGGAACATAAAAATTATATCAAAAGACGGGAATTTGAAAAATCCAAAATTTGCGAACACGCTTGGGAAAACGGTCATGTGATTCAATGGGGTTCGACAAAAATTTTAGAGAAGGAAGATAACACGACAAAAAGAAAATTAAAAGAGACCGCGATTATTTTGTTGAACGGAGATAAGTGTGTGTCGAACTGTTCAGTAAACATCGATCATTGTTGGCTACAGTTGTATCAAGAAGAAGTAAGTAAAAATAAAATAAAAATCATTTAACATCTCTATGGAAGCAGATAAACAAATTTTAAACTGTCAAACTTGACAAACGTTTAATATTTTACTACTATTCTGAAAACGAAAACAGAGAGTTTTTCGAAACGTCAATATTACGGAAGTGCGCGACAGTGATGTGATTTTTGTTATTTTTTACTTATCTGCTATTTTCAGTGTGAGATTTTTTGGTTAGGCAAACTTAGTTTCAAAAATAACCCTTGACTGTTGCGTCTGGCGCAAGGGCTTATTTAATTAATTTTTATTATTTTTCAGAAGTGTGGCAAAAACCCAATAAAACTAAAGAAAAACTAAAATTATGCCACAAATAAATAGCTTCAGACAATATTTACAGAATAATGCTACAGTTCGTATTTTACTTCTTTATTCACGTTTTAATAATTAAATGCAACTGTATAGTTGCATGTCATGGTATTTGCAACTTAATAGATTACAACACCAATACAATTAATCATTTAATAGATTATGTTACTTGGTATTCCATTCATCTTGAATATTTTGTAAAACAACCGAACTAACTTAAGACAAAAATGATTTTTCTATTTTAGCTTAAGGGTGCCGTTTTTATACGCAAATTTTCAACGCATTTCTTAGCTGTTTGTTGAGTTTCAGTTTTCTTCAGGTTGGATAGCACGTTCCAGGCTGACAAGTTATTTAGAATAAGAAAATAACGCATTATTACTTTCATATGTTATGTTTTATCATAAAATCTCCAGAATTCCACATGTCAATTGCACATTGAGAAAATTGTATACGACATTATAACGTACCGCAATTTATTTAAAAAACTATTAACATTTAAATATAGGAAACACAGTGATATGGTACAATTCACAGTTTTTCATGTTATCTAACGCATTTTCACCTAAAAAGTCAAAGACCAATTATTCAGTTTCAGTTATATATTTGAGTACTATGCTAATAAGAATATCCACCTACTAGGTGGATTTTTTGTGCATCTTTAGATAGGATTATTTGTCCTTAAAACGTTGTCTCTTTTTATTTCCATTTAAAAAACATTTAGAAGCCCCATACACAGTCATCACACAAATTGTATTTTGATATATAAGTGGTCTGCTTACTTCCTGCTCGGTCTAAGCGGCTAGACTTGCAGGAAGCGACCTACATTGAAGTTAAATCTATAAATGATTACTTTTATGATTAACGATAATGGTAACGATTTTTAGATAGACTGGACCTGCAGGCAACATGAAATAACGAAAATCACCATCGACGATAGAGAAGATAAAGGAGACCTGATAATTATTGTCAATATTAAGGACTTCAAAAATCATTCCGTCAGATCCTTCAAATGTAAAGAAACAAGTAATGGATATTTTTTGAATGCATATAGAAAATATACAAGCTTATGTTCAAAAGAAACTCCACATCGCCGATTATTCATACAGTATAAACATGAAAAATGTACTGTCCAACCTGTAGGCATCAGTTCAATAGGAAAAATACCTTCCGAAATCGCAGCCTATTTACACCTTCAAATATCGGAACTATACACGGCTCACAGTTTTATGTGATCCTTGATCACTTTGTGGGTCGATTGTGAAAGAAATATTAAACGGTTAGGAGGGTGGAAATTAACTTCTGTTGCTAAGGAGTATTTAGAAGACTCTACAAATCGGAAAAAAGAAATATCCTTCATTTTAACACTCACATCATCTCCAAACTTCAATTTACAGCCATTAACGTCTCGCCCAGATGTACCATCAGTAATGAACAGCAATGATTTGTCTGTTTCTGAAGAAACTTCTTCCCAATATTTGTTCCCCGTATTAGATCAATCTTTTTCCAAGAACCAGTTAACTTCAACCCATGTGGTCAGCATGTGCTGACTTTCTCAATTAACTTACATAACGCATCTAACTGTACGTTTACAATTAATATCACTAATAATAAGCAAGACGATAATACTTCTCTTATTCTAATGTATTTGTATTCACTCTTGTTATGATACTTTTGTTTCCCTTTGTATTAATACAGATTAAAAAACATTAAACTTTCCATTTATTTTCATGAGCTTATAGAACAAATTTTGTTCCTAATACATGCGGAAAGTGTCTTTCCCGCACTGTCCTTTCCGTATCACTCTCCGCACTTGTTAGAGAAATAACTATTCTGCATATTGCTTTTGCATTTTTATCCTATATACTTACAGCGTGCCCTCAAATGGGGTACCGTACCCGCGTAAGCTGTCTATTATCGATTTTTCAAGTAAAATATCTGGATGAAAAGTTTTACTTATGACACTATTAGATATACAGGATGTTTCTGAATTTAAGTGACAAACGCCTAGTGATTTTTCCGTTTGTCATGCTGATCACTACCAGTAAAAGAACTAAGATGCACATCCGTAGCTTTAGCTGGGATGATTTAACCTGACGTTGTTGTTCTCTGTGGTGGGGTAGACCATCTATCGGTATCTCTGGGCCAGCATGGATTTCATAGTCTTCTCGAACCCAAAAGCCTGTATGCTTCTTTTCATCTAGTCTGGACCATATACAATCAGTTATCATTATCCGATCTCGTTATTCGTTATTACATTTGTACACGCTGTGACATCGCGTAATTCTCCATGGTAATTTAGTAATACTAACTGTATACATGTAATTTAGTAATACTAACTGTATACAAATATGATACTAATATCATTACATATGACATCCTTATTGAAGACTCTATAACTGCGAATTTCATAACAATGTTCTCCATAATATATTAGTTTCTCAATCGTGAACAACTTCTACTCAAGTAATGTTCGCAAAGTAAAGGTGTCTAGGAAGAAGTATATATTTACAATTTTTAAAACGAAAACTGACAAGATCCAAATCCATATACCATATACATTAGTTTTCATCAATTTCACTAGAAAAATGTCGCCCAATCTACAAAATTGTCGATAATGAATGATAGTGAATGTCACTTAATACGGGAAGTACAATGACGGTGCATCTTATTTATCTCTCATGCGTACCATATGTTAATATGTTTTTTGCTAAAAATATTTAAGGTAAAAAACGCGTTTTAGCAATTCATTTTTCATAGCACTATTTTTCTGATTTATTTAGATTTAGCGAGATTAATGGGCTTACACTTTTTCCGTTCCACTGCATTGGCAACAAGGAAATAATTTGTAATAAATGAATGAACCTTACACTAATTTCTATCACCTTCCTGTTTTTACAAATCAAATAAAATTTGTCTTATTTTCACTTATCCATGATACATGTGGAATTTTTGTTATAGAACGAGAAAAACTGAAATTGTTTGATCAGTGAGCTGCGAAACACTGTTGTTTACATTCCAGTGTACCATCCCCCAGATTGTACGACGTGTCACTTATATCAGGTCAGCACTGGAGCGTAAAATTAAAATGATACGTTAAAAGATTAGCTGGGATGACGTCTGTTCAGTTACATCCAGTAACACGTCGTATATACATAGTGCCGAATGGAGAAAAACTGTATGTCCTGACATGACATTTTGTAAACAGGCTGCTGACAGGAAATCATATTACAGAATGTAACATGCTCCCGACATCAGTAATCCTCTAAGATGACACCTCTTACGAAATTGTATGGTAGCGTCTCAGCTTCTGAAATATAACTCTAGTCGTTTGCAAGTTGAATAACTTTTCGTTTTTAATGTATGAGGATCATGCATCAGTGAAATAATAATTCTATATCTACTTATTCTCAACTTCAAATTGCTTTTCTGCTTAAAGATTATTTGTTTTATACGCAATTTTCAATGAATTCAAGTTGGTTTTAAAGACAGTTCAAACAAATTTTAAGCAAGTTAGAATAAAATATATCTTCTTTTACTGTATTAGAAAGGTATTTTAAGCTAATATAAACCAAATCTCCTACAATAATTCCTATCAATGGAGTCATATGTATGTTCTCTGATACCAAACATCTAGGTATGCTAATGAACAATTCCACAGACAAAGCTCTATTCAATAATTATCTAAAGAAATTAATCTATCTAAATTTACTAACCTGCTTTAATGGAAACACTTTATAAATATCTAACTTCACTTTTGGCAGAGGGAACTCGATAATTCAACCACAATAGATGAGATCTGACCTATTTCTGCATTTTTAGGATTGCTTCTTCAGGTGGCCTCCTTTAAATTGAGTCAAATATCTAATTATAAAAATTATTATATAAATTAAAATTATTTGAAATTAAATATCGGCAATGACAAAAGTATATATGGGTACATATTGTAGATGTAATTCAACGCTGGTTGGGGCTTTTGTCCACAGAGTAGTTAGTTTCACACAATATTATTAATACCTAAAAATATATAACTTTTACATAAAGTAATTTCAAATAATTTTAATTTATATAATAATTTTTATAATTAGATATTTGACTCAACTTAAAGGAGGCCACCTGAAGAAGCAATCCTAAAAATGCAGAAATGCAGTTGTTTAGTGGATAATCATATACATACGCTATTTTTTCAAATATAGAGTGAACCTTAAATAAGAACTTTATTTTTTTCAACGGTCGGGAGTAGAAATCAGTTTCTATGACATCAAAATTAAAACAGAAGTAGCCGATTATTCCCAAGGAAGCATAATGCTCCCAAGGGAGTTTACATTATGGAGAACGTTTTTCATGCAAAAAAAAGATAACATTGAAATTATTTATTGACATTTAAATTAAATGTTACATTTGTACAATTTTCAAAATTAATATTAGAAGGAATATTACTTTCGCTTACATTTATAGTTTTTGTGATTGCGCTAGTAGTGGTACCTACTAAAACCTGATTAGCAATTTTGGTCTTATTTTCAATGGAGTTCTCGACATAACCCTCAGCGACTGTCGTTGATTTCCAACTAGCATGACGCTTTATTGTCGTGATATCCACACCAGTTGCCAGTAATGTCGCTGAAGATCTTCGTAAGCAGTGACCAGTATAACATGCAGCATCAGGTAATTTTAAATACGAAGCTACTACACTCGGAATTTTTCTCATGGTATTCTTGCCAACTGGCTGCGAACTACATTTTCCTGCTATGTAGTACAAAAAAGGCGCTTATGCTTGACGTGGGGAGGACAGGTATTTTCGAAACAATTCAAGCATATTTCCCACATCAGCAACCAGAAAGGTTCGTGGAATCTTTGTCTTAGTGTTTGGAATTTTTACAATCAAGGAAGAGCCTACATCCTCAATATCATTTACACTTAAATTGACTAGTTCATCAGTTCGACAAGCTCCGGCAATCCCCAGAATGAATCCAACCTATAAAAAATCAAAATACTTAATAATTGAAATACCTAACAACAAAAGTAATCTTACCTTAATCATTAAGAATTATTTGTCATCAGCACTTGATAGAAAACGGTCGATTTCACCCTTTGTCAATATTTTCGATTTTTTCGCTTGATATTCGTCACCGGTTCTTTTCAAAAATGCGATCAGCTTGGGGAATTTGCTTATATCTATGTTGTCGTAAATTATCAAGCATTACTTAACCATAGAATATTGCGCCCATAATGTGGAAGACTTGTAATTCTTTGCATTTTCACTGAAGTATGCCAACAAAACATTCTCGCTGTATACTTGAACATTTTCCTCGGCGCACCACTTTTTGAGCCGATTGTAGGCTAAATCGTATAAAGATCTTGACTTCGTAGGCAGCAAATTGCTTATTGCAATATTTGCAGCCTCCACAATCTCTTCCGACTCACAATTATTCATTGTGCACTAAACAAACTTTAAACTAAATCAAACTAGCACCTTAATTTGAAAATTCTTTTTGTTTTTTTTTTTATTTTGTAGTTATGACAATAACTCAACGACTACTAAATAAATGCTCAAATCCGAATACAATAATTCTGGTGCTACTTACTTCATAATAACAAAATATGTGTTTTTAAGTTAATGAGACCGTGGAAAAAATAGTATATACCATTCGGGAGAGATGCTATTTTATCCTCGGTGCATTGTAGCCCTCGGGCTTCAAATTGCACCTCCGCCAAAATAACGCATTTCTCTCCCTTATAGTATAATGTACTATAAACTGCAGGTATAGTTCGTCAGACAGATGTGTCTAGTGAAAGTCATTTTTAAAAATTTCAAATATTTAATATTATAATTTTTTTTTCAATATCCACATTTTGAGATCCGTTGATCAGATAGACCACTGACGTAAGATAATAACGTATGATTTACTGAAGGCGAGGCTGCCATATCGTATGTAAGATAAATAATTTTTTAACATAAATTCAATTTTTGCGGTTGATTCTATTTAAAAATACTTGATTTTAGCAATAAGTAAAGTAAAATTTTTCAACATTGATTTTAGCATGGAATATTATGTCCACATTACCAGTTCCTTCTCGTACATACTTCTGGTTTTCGCTGGTAATACATAGACGTAATGTTGCTTCTTGGGCTTTTTACTGGATTTCAGATGGAATGAAGAAATTCTCAGTATTCTCACTTATTTTTTATGTCGATTAACCAGCCTTTAGTCCTCCAGAAAAAATGCAACTCTTGGCTGCGCCTCGAGTGTATATTTTTTCTCGTGGATTAAAGGCTTGTTAATTCCCTTATACAGGGTGACTGAGGGGGAACCCCCAATATTCGAAAGGGGTGTTTAGGGAGCAAAAGTCAACAAAAAAAGCCTAATAAACATATAATCGAATATCAACGGTTACTGAGATAGCAATAAAAATATTTTTATTACTATTTTTGCGAAAGTTGTTATTATTTGATATTTTATTTTGAGTAGGTCATGCATTCTAAACCAAACTCGCAATAGTGATTACTAATTGTCACATTTATTTTAACGTTTGTGATTTAAACACTTATTTTATAACTGTCACATTTATTTTTACATGTGCTTTCGTTTAGTCGGTATTGTACATACATAATTTCGTAATACCTGCCAGATTTAGGCATCGAGAATATACTATTTACTTTTATCTATGAGTATTGCAACGGTAGCACTTATCGTGCAGTTGCTAAGTATTGACGTCGCTTTCCGAACAGAAAAGTGCCAGATAGAAATGTATTCCAGACCGTCTTCAACAATGCACGTGAAACTGAGATGTTTCACAGTATGAGAATTGAAATCTGAGAGGCTAGCTGGTCCTGGTCTAGCAGTGGAAGAAGACGTTGTAAATATGGTAGAACGTAGCCTGGGTGTAAATACAAGGCCAATTACAACCCGTCTCCAAATTAATCAAACTACTGCATGGGAAGTCATTCACAAAAATGGTTTAAAACCTTTTCATATTCAGTGCGTCCAGATTCTTCAGGACGGTAATAATGATTTGCGGTTGCATTTCTGTAATTGGATAAACGCAAACCATACACTTTACAAGTACATTTTGTTTACTGATGAGGCTCAATTCATTCGTGATGGAGTAAATAACTGTCACAATGAACATCATTGGTCATATGAAAATCCGCACGTCACGGTGGAAAGTAACTTTCTGCATCGGTTTGGCATTAACGTGTGGTGTGATATGATTAATAATCAATTACTTGGGCTAGTTGTTCTAGATGGTCGCCCTACTGGACTATAATTTGACAGATCTACTGGACGATGTACCATTGGATATTAGGCAATACATGTACTTTCAGTATGATGGTGTCCCTGTCTATTATAGCCGTGTTATGATCAATCATCTTATCTTAACAATCGCTTTGTCTTTTTTTGTCAAAATATCAACTCGTCAGAATGAATTTATGAAAGGTAGGTCTACAACTTCTAACTTAATGACAATAACACAAGTTATATCTGAATCCATGGACAGACGACTGCAGACTGATGATTCAAAGGCATTCGACAGACTGAACCATGGTATATTACTTACAAAACTTAATGCATTTGGATTCTCAAATTCTTTTCCATGATTATTTAGATCATATTTGTTCAACAGACTTCAGTATGTTCTGTTCAAAGGGTGTAAGTCTGTCGACTACTTCAAGGATCTGTCCTTGGACCACTGCTATTCAACATTTTTATCAATGATATAACTGATTGTTTAAGTTCCAACTGCCTCCCTTATGTTGATGACTTGAAAATGTTTTCGACTATCGACAGCCTTGATGATTATGGGCGCCTTCAAGGTGATTTGATTCAAATTGAAAACTGGTGCAAATTAAATAGACTTCCTATGAATCCTCAGAAGTGCTACATAATGTCATACACTTTAAAATCGTCGAATATTATGTTTGACTATAGTTTTGATGATACTGTTTTATCACGTTCTAATACTTTCCGCGATTTCGGAGTTCATTTTGAAGATAAGTTGTCTTTCAATTTACATATTGAAAAGATTGTATCTGAACCATATAGGTCTTATGGCTTTATAGTAGGAAATAGTAGTAACTTTGTTGATGACACTGTTTTATCACGTTCTAACACTTTCCGCGATTTCGGAGTTCATTTTGATGATAAGTTGTCTTTCAATTTACATATTGAAAAGATTGTATCTGAAGCATATAGGCTTTATGGCTTTATAATAGGAAATAGTAGTAACTTTGTTCAAATTAATACGCTTAAAATCTTATATTACTGTTTTGTTCGATCCAAACTCGAATATGCCGCTTCTGTTTGGTTTCCTTACTATTCTCATATACAAAATATTGAAGCAGTCCAAATAAAGTTTGTTAAATTTCTTAATCAGTCAACTCAAGGGAAGGTAATACTTTTTACTTGCCCAACCCTCGTACAAATATTCTTAAACATTCCCCTATATATAAAATTTGCACTTTTTGTAATTTATTAGAGCATCGCTTAGACATTTTCAATTCCAGCATTGCCAAGTTAAGGTCATTGTATTTTAACTGATGTATTATTTTAATTGTGTGCTAGTTTTTAAGAATAAAGGATAAAATGCAATTATTTTTATTTTATTTATTTTTTTATTTTATTTTATTTACACTATTCAACAGGTCAAAGACCCAGTTATAGAATAGGAAAACACACAAAAAAAAAGCATACATGAAGTAAATTACACAATACTTAGACATAACACATGTAAACAAATACGAAAAAATAATCAATCTAATTATCTAGATAAAGATAATAACAATTACAAAACAAGTTTTTTCAGAGTTGAAATATTGCAATCCATAAAATCTACGGGCAAGATAACTTCATTACATAAATCACACATATTATGAAGTGGAGAGTGTTGCAGAATATTTGTCCTAGCTGGTGGCAAATAAAACATGTTAAATTGTCTAGCTTCAATTCTGGGAACATGAAAGCTCAGCATTCGCAAGATGGCACTGCAGTCAATGACATTATTCATTACTTTATGTAAACAAATTAAATAAGCCTTTTTACGTCGATTTTCCAAAGTTTCAAGGCCAAATCTATTAAGCATTTCATCTTGAGGGAACCCAACAGAGGGATACTCACCATCAGCTTTAAAACTAATATATTTCAAGAATTTACGTTGAACATTTTCAAGAGCATCCACATGTATAGCATAATTAGGACACCAAACAATTGATGCATATTCACAATTGCACCTGACAAAAGTAGAGTACAAAATTTTCAAAGTGTTAGAATTCCGAAACTGTTTACTATTTCTTATAATGAAACCAAGAGATCTATAAGTTCTTGTAGTAATATAATGCAGATGGTTAATAAAAGACAGTTTTCTGTCAAAAATAACACCTAAGTCACAGAAAGTATCAGGTCTAGACAGCGTATGTTGCTCGATGGAATAATCAAAAGAAATTAACTGTTTCTTAGTAGAAAAAGACAGTACATGACACTTACTAATATTAAGTGACAGATTATTAACCCTGCACCATTCATTAAGATTGTACTGAAGTTCAGCAGCATCATTAGCGTTCTTGATCGTACTAAAAATTTTGAGATCATCTGCATACAACAGGCAGGGCACAGTTAAATTATTAATGATGTCATTAATGAATAAGCTGAAGAATAAGGGTCCCAAATTAGACCCTTGAGGGACACCCGAGGTTGCTCGTACTTCAGCAGACTTGCAACCGCGGTAAACAACATGAAGACCTCTATTAGAAAGATAAGAGCCAATAAGACTTAATAAGTTGAAGGAAAAACCAAAATAATTATCTAATTTATTCAAGAGTATTGCGTGATCAATTCTGTCAAAAGCCTTCGTCAGGTCAGTGTAAATCACGTCAGCTTGAAATCCATCATCAATGGCATTGGCTAAAAACTGTGTAATACAGAAGAGATTTGTAACAGTAGACCTGCCCTTAAAAAAACCATGTTGCGCCTCCGTAATTAAGTGTTTTGTGTGATGAAATATAAAATCATACAACAGCATTTCAAAACACTTGGCAAAATTGCTGATTATAACAATCGGTCGATAATTACAAATGTCTGATCTTTCCCCTTTTTTGAATACTGGAGTGACCTTAGAAATTTTCCACTGTGATGGAAACGTACATGTATCCAAGGACAGGTTTATTAATCTACACAATGGTGGCGCAAAAACTGCGGCACAGTCCCGCACAAGAAAGGATGGTATTCCATCTAAACCGCTAGTTAACTTAGGCTTTAGTTTCATTAAACAACACCTAACTTCATTCTCCGAAAAAGAACGAATTTCAGGCAAGCTAAAATTATTAATGTCGGAGACAAAAGGCACATTTATAGGGGTAGAATACGATTTTTGGAAAACAGAAGCAAAAGCATTACAAATCTCCTCTGGATCAGAAAAGGAATCATGGTCCATATTAAAAGTATTAGGTAAGTCTGAGTATGAATTTCTTTGAGATATAAATTTCCAAAAATTCTGAGGTTGATGAGTAATATTATTCTCAATATCCAATATGTAATTATTAAACAATATCTTACTGTCATACTTTACTGTACGTCTTAATGTCTTAAATTCATTATAATGATTAATATCACTAGAGCGTTTATACCGTTTCCACAAGAAATGTTTACGTCTAACATCTCTAATTAACGATCTAGTGTACCAAGGGGGATAACACCGAGAACTTACACGTGAAATAGGAACGAACATGGAAAAAATCCTATCCAAATGATCATAAAATTGTTGCAGGGCAACATCAACATCAGTGCATTCATCCAAATAACAGAAGTCAGATTCAAGCAAATGTGTATAAAGTAAGGGAAAATTTGCTCTCTTAAAATTATACTTATATAACAGTTTAACGTTTCTAGTCGATTGCGAGCTACACTTTCTAATAGGATACCACACCACAAGAGGAGGATGATGCAAATCTTCAGGAAGAAGAACATCAATAGCTCTCTCAACTTTGCACTTATTATTGGATAGAACAAGATCTAAAATGCGATTATTTATATTTACAATTGAATTACTTTGAATTAAATTAACAAAATTTTGGAAGTTCATAACGGCATTAAATATAGGAGAATCGGTACAGTACAATGAAGCAGACGCGTATGCCGGGACATTGAAGTCACCAATTAACAAAATGTCCGAGACAAAAATATAATCTAAAGAGCAAAAAGCATCAAAGACCAAATTATACACCTCAAGTGGCGCATTTGGAGGAATATAAACTACAAAAAGATAAAGTGTCTTATATTTTAGAGTAATTTTAATACCAGTAATGTCAACAGTTGGGATAAGACTGAAGTCAGTATTACCAAGATTTAGATCGACTGCACAAATGTTAGAAGCAATAGCAATCATAGCACCCCCTCCTCTCGAGGAGTTAGTAGCCTCCAAATCTCGATCAGCTCTAAAAATATTATATCTACTATTATCCAACACTTCAGTGTCAAGAACACTTTTATTCAACCAAGTTTCCGTAAACGCCAAGATATCAAAATTGCAAGCTGCCGTGTTGTTTATTAAAGTATCAAGTTTGGTGTTCAACCCACGAACATTCTGATAATAAATTGAGATATTGTGTACAGTATAACGCGTAGTGCTCGTATCCAAAGTAGTAGAGTGTGAAGAGGACGGGGAGCCAACTGAGGGTATCCCTAACTGCTATTGGTATCCCAAGTCGGACTTTAATTTGGACACTGCCATCTTAAAAGCATGACAACGTTCATGATCCCAGGCCGCATGTTCTAAATCAATAGCAAGATCAGGTGATTTTTCCTTCATAGAGGAACAATTAACACATCTAAATTTATCAGAAGGACAAGTATTCAGATCATGACTAAGACTACATTTAGGACAGGAAACAGCATTTTTACAATTGAATTTAGAATGGTTGAAACCGTTACATTTATAACAACGCATAATTTCTATTGCATCATACACTTTACAAATATCAAGCCCCACAAGTAAATAACCATTCTCTATTACTCTGTTATAATCCACAATGTTGAGTTGCAAAGTAGCTTGAAAAACGTCTGCTTTTTTCTTCGTTGCTCCAATTCTAACAACCTTACAGTCCAGGGGAGATGAAATAATCTCGTTGTTTTGCTTAACAACTAGCTTGCAGATAGACTCAGGATCAAGCTTTTCTGAGAGTCCAACAATTCTAATTCTGGGGTGCAGTCCCTTAACTTCCCTGATTTCATAGTTTTCTGACAACTTCTCTTGCGCCAATTTTTTAAGTCTGGAATTCTCCTCCGAAGACTGACAACTCAATAGAAGACCGCCATCTCGAATATGTTTAATTTTATTAATATTTATACCAGTGTCAGCTGGGATAACATTGTTCATAATATCAGATTTAGTTTGTTTGTTGTCTTGATTTGATTTAGGTTTAACTACAACTGCAGACTTAGAGCTATTGCACAATACCGATGAATAGGATGGTTTAACCTTGGGAGGGCTAACAGCAGGAAATTTTAATTCCTCCAGTTTTTCTTCAGCTTTACTCAAAACATCATGTTTTACAGAAATAAACAAATCATTAAGTTCGGAAAAAAAATCCGTTATTTTTTCCTGAAACATATCAAGTATTTTGCCCCTATCAATGACATCATGAAGCTCACTGCAGGTAGAACAACGCCAGGATAAACCTGAAACCTCCTTGATAAGAGACGGTAAATCACTAGAAACGCCGATACAGGCAATATGGAATTGCTTTTTACATAGACCGTCGCAAGAAATGGCTGGCTTTTTTGTCGAAACAGCACTCGTACAGATAGCACAATAACGAGACATTTTACTCACGTCATTTAAAAGTCATTAATCGTGCAATGTAAACATCCAACAAACACAAATATGTGCCAAAGTTAATAGTACACAATTCTACAAAAGTCAGTAAAAGAAATTCACTTATAAACTCAGATAAACCAAGTTAAAAACACATCCACAGAGAAACACAACTACGCGGTCAGCTCGATGACAATTATAATCATTATGTGCTCGTACACTATTTGAATTTATATTTATATATCTCTCCTGTTCTGTACTTGGATTTTGTAACCTGTAGGACAGAGTAACAATAAATAAATAAATAAATTGTGCAGCACTCATAAGAGATAATCACCGTTCACTACAACGAGTTTCCAGTGCAATCCACAAAGAGCTGATGCGCGCATCGAAGCGGACGGTGGTATATTTGAAAATTTAATTCATTAATGTTGGTTTATTAGATCTTTAGTCAATGTTATAATTTGTAATACCTACAGAATAAACACTTTTCTCTACTGATGCATTACAATCTGGTAAAAATATTTTCATTGCTGTCTCAGTAACCGTTGATGTTCGACCATATGTTTCATCAGGCTTTTTAGTTCACTTTTGCCCCTGAACACCCCTTTCGAATATTGGGTATAATTAATAACTATTACAATACAGTAAAAAAAAATCATGTCTAATTTTAAATTTTTAAACATTTTTGAAGAGCTGTCACTAAAAAATCAGCAACTATTCTATCGGCACCGAGAAAATGTCAGCTTTATCGACACCGAATAAAAAATTAGGATGTGGCTGAAAGGGACGTCGTGTTATACTTCGCGGTCGGTTGGAGTAAATCCCGCGTCCTACGAGAGAGCTCGTGGTAGTACATGGCAATACATCGATAATACACGGCCCCGACGGGGGGCAGGGGTTGGACACGTGTTGAGGTGCGGCGGCGACATGGAAAGCACATTAGGGGCCGCGGGCCCCCAGGCGGGCCCCCCGGACACCGTCATCTGCATGTAAGCGGCAGCTCTCCGTTCTCAGGCTCAAGTGCCATCCGGTCCTTAGCTCGCCTCCGGACCGCCGCCGCCTCCTTTTCGGGCGACCTCTGGATCCGTAGCAGGAATGCCGGAACTGCAGTTAATCCCGAATTCAGTGGCGAACCCTTTTAACGCCGCCACGGGATTACGTGTAGCTGCGACCGACATAGGTATGAATGGGAACGTTGCTTGAATTATGCATAAAATATCAGATACAAAGTCGTTTTTTGGGTACAAGGAAAAATTTGTTAAACATTTTACGACTGTGGTGTTGTTGGTTACAATTAGAGTTACTACAAAAAAATTGTAATAGTAACAATCATTTTATCCCATGGATAACTAATTAGAAACGATTTTAGAGCATCATTAAAAAATATTGTTTACACTTATATCTCAGTAAACGTTAATTTTTGTATTTAGTTAAATTAGTCTAAATCATCTAAGTTTTATCCGAGGACTCTATAGTCAAGCTATGCCCCAATCCCTGTACGCCCTAAATATGTTGTATTTGCAAGTAGAACAAATAGGATTGACTACGTTATAAACCTAATCTGATTAGACAAAAGTCCAGGCTACCAATGAACTGGGGGGAAATGAAGAAACCATCTTATTTGGCGACCAAGGAAATGCAACAATTATCGTAACATAGTACTACACCAATATATTTTGAGGATGGGGACAAGTACGGATTGAAATAAAACTGGTAACCTCTTGGCTCACAATAAACAAAAATAAAAAACACTGTAATCGAATCTTCTTCGAATTTTGGCGAAAGTGTAATCTGCGTTAATAAAAATTGAACTTATTGAATTGAATTGTTATATTTTTTTTCTATGAATAACAGAAATATGATGATATGTAATATGAAATATGAAAGACTAAAAGCTTGACTATCTGTTTGGAATCTTGATAACTGTGCTAGTTGCCTGGGACTTAGAACTATACAAATTTGATCCTAAGTGATACAAAAACATTTCAACTTGCCTTGCGAAGGTCCACAAACCACGGAAATCGTTCACCACAAACCATGGAGTAGACAGTTCTAAAACTACAGTGTTAGTTGAAAATGTTAAACTATATAAAGTTAATTTTGAAGTTTGTAAGAGGTTGCTACCAAAATTTACTTATTTGTCATTGTACCTAATCGAACAAAACCGTATAGGTAGCTTTACTATTTAATCGATTTTTTGAAATACAAATTAAGCTTATTTTAGATTTACAAAATAGTAACAATAAATCAAATATGACCTGTTTCTTGAATAACGTGAAGTAGATCTTTTTCTTTAAAATTCAATTAAGAATCAAATGCTGGTGTTCTTACTGGCAGTATTCTCCATTATTTTCATCACTAGTTGTGATAACCGTATACAGAGTGTCTCGAATATAAAGGTCAATAATAACGGGGCTTGCATATCTGACCAAAAGCAAAAAAAAACTGTCTAAAACCAATAGTTTTTCTACAAATTCATTTGAAAAATAAAAATACAACTGCAATAAAATGCAAAACGTGTTACGAAATTACAAACTAAGGTACAACGAAGGTTAAGTAAAACTTTCTGTAACGTAATTTGTTTTTTGTATCAGTATTAATAAAGTAAACAAATTTTCCGGAAAACCCTTAAAATTGTAACGTACAACATCATTGTACTCTATCACCTGCTGTTGTTAACCTAAAAGTACAAAAGTATTAATGGTAGTAGTAATATTGTGGCTATTACGTTTCCTTTTTCTGTGCATAATGCCTGCTTGATACGTGTGAGTAGACATAAACAAAAATGGAACAATTTATAGCAACAGTGACCAGCTGCATGACATGTTAATTTATGGCGAATCTGGGTAAAACACTCTGGCTACGAGACGTTTGTATGGTCATCTTTTTTTGAAAGCATAATGCATTGTCATTGTGAGCACTTGAAACTATTTCTGTGGTATGAGCAGAGCTCAGCTGGTTAGGTGCCATAATTCTGTTACCGTTGGTCAGAGAAAAAAAAGTAAAATATGTATTCAATTATGGAATTTCAGGAAACAAGTACTCTGCGGGCTAATACCTCGACCAGTATTGAATTATACCAGACATATACCGGTTTCGAGCTCTCATCAGTATGTCATAGTTGACATAACCGACGAGTACCCTAAGCTGTTTTAAGTCTGTCTAACCCGGAGGTAAGGACCATGAGTAGCGAATGGCCGCAGTTATCTCTAGCGGCCATGCGCTACTCCATGCCGCACTAACAGGCAGGAGGCATTTTTATGAAAAATTAAATACCTATATTTTTTCCCTAGAACTTCTTGTCCGATATTGATGTCCAAAAAATATGTCATGGTACTTAATAGGGCAATACTAAAAAAATTGCTGAACTTTTTTTCAAAAAAGAAACTGTTAAAAAAATTTCATTTTTTTTATGGGATTGCTGCAGATACTATGACCATGTTCGACCACACAAATGTTTGGTCTATCTATTATTATCTAAGGTGTCAAATTGTCAAACTGATTGAAAGGGTAAATTTCATACTATAAAACACATGACTTGAAGAGCAAATACAGGGTGTCCTTGGTTTTTCGTTCTTAACTTTGGAGAAAATTGAACATGAAAAAATAATAGTTCCATGATACAGGGCATTCAACTTTTAAAAAGTTATTTAATTTTATGTTTCATCTACTAAAAAATAAATGTCTCCTTCAAATTTGGTATGCAGTAATCATAATAAAAGGTTTATATTTTGACGTAAATAACTCTTTTGAACTAAAGCCAGTGGCGTAGGTATGAGTCTTCTTCACATTTAAACCCCCTAAACTTCTACGCCACTGGTGAAACGTATTTTTTCAGTACAAAAATTTAAATTTTATTATATGTTTTGAGGAAATTCACTAAGCAGGTTTGTTTTTCAGATATTTTAACTTTTTGTAATGACGATTATCATACAAAATTTTAAAAACAACGGTTTGTAACCAATTTAATTAAAATCGTGCTCGAGGTGATATTAACTTTCGTCACTGCAATCGATTTCTTAGAAATGTCTTGCCATGCCATTATTTATTTCTCCACAAAATCTTTCAATACGATGTCGGTAATAAATTTTTTTTATTATAGCTCGGAGCTGCAAGCTTTTCTTTAAAAAGATCCAGAGAAGTAAATAAAAATAGTGAATGGCGATCTGTAATCGAGCTGGTCAAGCCAATCCACCATTTTACCACACCAAACAGAATGGTTTGGCACGACATCTGTAACTACTGTTATTACAACCTTAGAAACAAGCAATGTCTATTTAATCTTATAATTTTTGTTAAAATCTTTGTAATCTCACAAGATAAACCTGATTGGAAAAAGTCAAAATATCTGTAAAACAAAACTTCGTAGTAAATTTCCTCAAGAGAAATTTTTCCAGAAAATATAATAAAATTTTAATATTTGTACTAAAAAAATACTTTTCAGCATTGGTGTAGAAGTTTAGATTGTTCAAGGCGAAGAAGATCCATACCTACGCCACTGCCTTTAGTTCAAAAAAGTAATTTACATCAAAATATTTACCTTTCATTACGATTACTGCATATCAAATTTGAAAGAAAAATATTTATTTGTTTAGTAAAAACGCAGTGTCATAGAAAAAAAAAATTTCAAAGTGAAGAATGAAAAACCGGGAGCACCCTGCATATTATGCGCTCCAACTCATGTGTTTTAAACTATGAAATACTCTTTAAGTCAGTTTGACAATTTTGCACCTTATGCTAGATAAGTAAAAAATTTCTGTGATAGAACATAGTGATAGTATCTGTAATACATCCTAAAAAAGAATAAAAAAAAAATATTTTTTTGAAAATAGTTCTGCAATGATTTTACAGTGTTGCCCTATCACGTTTCATGACATATTTATAGGCATTAAAACCGCACAAATAGTTCTAGAGAAAAAAAAATTTTCATAAAACCCCTATCACTCCCATATAAAATCTTCTCGGAAATTTGTGCTTATATTATTGCTGACTTTTAAAAAAAATTTGAAGTAAATCCGTAATTACACAGATATATTTATCCCGCCTGAGTCTACGTCATTTTTATACTTATTTACGTAAAGTATTAAGTAACACCTACATTTTTGTTATGTTTTTTAAGTTCACATAATATTGGTTCAATCAAATGAATTGTAGAAATAGATAAATTGTATCTATATATTTGAGTTGGCCAAAAAAAGCAAATAATTAATTGTACGCGGATGTATTCTACACAGCTAAGAGGAATAATTAATCTGAAAAAATGTTATTCATCAATCAATTTGTACAATGAATTTATCACAGTCAAGTTTTAATAATAATCCAGCGCGGCTTTTGACGCTGTGACTTGCGTGTCATAAACAATAACAATGCGACTAAATCCGGGAGGCAGCTCCAGAGTAAGCTTTTTTAAAAGGCCCAGGGTTTTAGAGCCTGGATGCATTAGCGAGATTCGGCAGTTCGAAGGGCGCGACAAATGGAGTTGCCACGCGGCCAAAAAGTAAACTCGCCGCCCTCCCAGTCACACCACCACCGCCAGCTATATTCATTACCGTCACGTGCTGGCAGCCCTGCTCAACACTGTTATTGTTTGTTGTGTCACGGGCGAAGTTTTATTGCATCCTTAATTCTCGGCACTTGTTCCGTGTTTTGTTATGCATCTACTCTCCGCAAGACGCGCATTTAGTTTAATGTAGCTAGATCTTGCAAACAATTTCATAGAATATGGCAGGGGTGGCTAAAGTTTCGTAATTATAAACAAAGCGGAAAATTCGTGAAAGAGTAGCTATTCAGAGTGATTCAGTCATAATGTCATTAATTTTAGGCACGTGTTGGGAAGGCCTATTAAAGAAGAGAAAATCGAGTATGCAAGAATTTTTCTAATGACGAAGCCATATAGCGATCGAGCGTAGAAGCGAAGCCAGTGTTGGCTGAAATAGGCGAGACAGAATTGGAGCCCAAGCAGTACAGACTGGTCGGATTGACGTCGAGCCGACGTCGGCAGTCTATCCTGAAGTCGGTAACCGACGTCCGCGCCACGGCGTACCGACCAGTTTTTATACGAAAATGGTCACACAAACTCCGGTCGACCCAACGTCGCCCTGTTGACTAATAAAATCGCCCTTATATTATTATAACCATTTTGACCAAATTTTAGGTAAGGCTAATGTTATCCAAAGTGACCTTTAGTATATGGTAATTTAAGTAAGTAGCGTTAAGTGTAAATGTTTGTACCTACTTCCACGTCACATTAGATACGACAAATATTACCTAGCATAACGTTTTCTATAATTTACGTACAAATTTTTCTATATAAATCAGACAAGTACTATATTTTACTCGTATACGATTCAGTATATTAATAAAATATAATTTTAAGGATATAAGTTTCGAGACATTCAAGCACTGAAATTATAAACGCATACAATTTTATTGATTGAACAAAAGAGACCATTAAAATTAAAGCGCCATTAAATAAATACTATTTTTATCAATATATATTTTTATTTTGTATTTTTTGAAAATCTTTTTTTTATTAGTAATGTCAAGAATAAGAAGATCAAGTCTAAGAACTAACTTCTCATACAATATATAATCTTAAAATCGTAAAATCACTCTTCAAATATTAAAAATGGAAAATTATTGTGTATTGATTCCAACTTTTCCAAAATGGCTTCCTGTTATTTTTATAAAAAGATGTCGTCGGCGGCAATACCCATCTGTTTTATTCCTATGATTTAAAGTTATTATTGGTGTAAACGAATATAATTACTCCAGTCACCGGGTCATATTAAGTTTATTTATTTACCTTAATTGTATACCAGTCCTCACAATTGGTATAATAAACTCCCATTTCTATACACTAACTGAAGAAGTCAAAATTGCTTCACCAAGTTGTACTAATTGTGTACTTTTAAAAACAAGATATAATAATGGTAAACAAAAGTACACTTTCATCATACTTACTGTACAGTAAGTATAAATGTATGTATCTAATTCAGCTTAGTCGTATTAGAAAAGTTCATTTGCACCTGTTGAATGTAGATCTACGAAAGAGGTATAAACATACAACTCTTACGACTAACCTAACTTTTCATTGTTTTCAGGCGCGTTCGTGCAGTTAAAATTAAGATTGTGTTAGTACAGCTTAGTTGGTTGATACTCCTTTCCGGATGCAGAACTTTGTGAATATATTTTTTGATTATGTCTTTATATATTACATGTGCATTATTAGCTGTTTTTTCTCACTCAGTAATTAGAAATGAGTGTCAGGTGGTGTGCTCTAAATAAATAAATAGTTTCGTATTATTATAAAATGACTGATGTATTTAAAATATTTGATATCTAGTGATTTTCCGGTAACTGTGACCTCGGATATTCAGGCTAGGCTTTGTGGGGATACACCTGCTATCGTTATCTCTGGACCCGCACATATATTGCTTTCGGCTCCAATTGTTAATATTACGACTGCTACGGTCAGAACCGTCTTCAGATAATGGTCTCGACTTACTTGAATTATTCATTGTCAGATGTCTTAATACTTGACAGTTTTCATTACTTCACGCATGGGGCGAGGATAGTGCTTCCGAACGTACCACACGTATATGGTTTGAAAAGTTTCGTGCAGGTGATACCAGCCTTGAAGATGAAGAGGGTCGCGGCCGCCCATCTGAGGTTGACAATGACGAATTGAAAGCCTTGATCGAAACCGATCCTCGCAAAACCACACGAGAAGTCGCACAAGAACTCAACGTCGATCACTCAACAGTCCTACGCCATCTGAAGCAAATAGGGAAGTCAAAGAAGCTCAATAAATGGGTGCCTCACGATTTGAACGAAAATCAAAGAAATCGTCGTTTTGAGGTGTCGTCAGCCCTTCTTTAGCGCAACAAAAACGACCCTTTTCTCGACCGGATCGTAACGTGCGATGAGAAGTGGATTCTCTACGACAACCGGCGTCATTCTGCACAGTGGTTGGACAGCGACGAGGCTCCACAACACTTTCCGAAGCAGAAACTGCACCAAAAGAAGATTATGGTTACTGTTTGGTGGTCTGTCTCATTCACCACAGCTTCCTCAATCCGGGCCAAACGATTACGGCAGAGAGGTACTGTCAACATATCAACGATATGCACCAGAAGCTGCAGCGTATGTGCCCGGCATTGGTCAACAGAAAGGGGCCAATTCTGCTCCACGACAACGCTCGTCCGCACGTCGCACAACCGACCCTGCAGAAGTTGAACGAATTGGCCTACGAGACTCTGCCTCATCCGCCATACTCGCCGGACCTCTCACCCACCGACTACCACTTTTTCAAGCGCCTCGACAACTTCCTGCGCGAGAAATGCTTCGAAAGCCGAGATGATGCCGAATCGGCCTTCGACGACTTCATCGCCTCCAGAACGCCGGATTTTTATGCTACCGAAATAAATAAACTTGTTTCTCATTGGCAAAAATGTATTGAATCTAATGGTTTTTATTTCGATTAATAAAGTTTATTCTGAGTTGAGTTACGTTCGTTGAAAGTAGCTGTTTGAAAACGGTCATTATTTTTGCACCAACCTAATATATTAAATACCACAAAGTTTCCCTGAAGCGCCAAGAAAAAAAAGGAAGGATCGTCCTATCTCTGAAAGGCTCTGCGGATGAACGTGGATAAGTACCACATAGTGGACTATTTTATCGTTTCCTTTTAATTTTTAAATTCTAAAATAGAGCGATATATGACCACATTTCCGCCGTTTCATATGTATGTAGCTGATAAATTAGTACTTAAGTATACTCCCTCCGTATGAGGAGCAATAATAGAGTTGGCTTATTGTGAAAATTGTGGTATTGTCAGTTACCTTTAGATTATTTTTTTTGTCAGTATCTAGCCATTTCTCGCGAGAACTAGATAGAGAAATTTTAGTAATGAGAAATTGTTTGTTTGTCTACGTTCACTAGTATTATTATTGTCTACCATCTACTATACCCCCACTTTGTTTAAATATATTAAATAGTTAAAGTGTGGTTTTTATTTATACATTCTACCTTTAGAAACATTGCTTTGGCAATCTTATTTTAGTGATTTTAACTTAACATAGAAAGGTATGGTTATATAAATCACTTTGCGCCCTCTTTAAATATTTGAAATCATTTATATTAATCTTACAACTTTAAACCCACTCCCGACTCCACTGAGCAGTTGGACATGCCTTTCATATTTTTTTTTGGTCATCACCAAAGTAATGTAACAGTGGATAAATGTCGTAAATAAAAAGACTAAACTATTTTTTTAATATAGTTAAAAGGTGATGATAACAATAGCTAAACTTAAAAAATGAGGCAAACGCCCAAATTTTTAATTTGAGGCACCCAGCTAAAAGAACATTTTGCTTGGAATAGTCAATTATTTCCAAAACGGTACGATACCATTAAAATAAGAAGAAATCGAAAATAACAACTACTATTGCTTTAGATACACATCGTTTAACAAGGTTTTTATTTAGGTTATTAATTAATTCAATAGTATCTGTATAAATGGAAATACCTCTATTTCATATAATAATATAGAATACCCACTGCTGTCCGTATCTTGATTTTGGAAATGTTTTAATTTAATTTGGGCATTAGCGTCAACTTAGTTATCGATATAAAAATACCATTGCATTTGAGCATAAATATATGAAATGAATTACTATAAATTGCTTTACGAGACGAAAGTTTAAAAGTTACTGCATATTCACATACATAATGCGAATTATAATGAACCAAACACATGAATATATAATGGAAAAATAAATGCTTCATAAAATATATTATTAAAATTATAGGTACATTTACTTTAATAAATGCACTTAAATGACAAAATACTGTCGATGTCAATTTACCAACTTAAATGTTCTAATTAAATAATTTTGCTTAATTGTTTGTCAGGCAGTAAATGGAGAAATTTCAATTTAGATTAAATTATCAGCGAAATCAATAAAGTATCCTTTAGGAATATAAATGTGTAACAAACTGTGTATGAAATTTATTTCAGTCTCGATAGGAGAATATTTTATTCATAAAAATTTAATTAGATAAGTTTTGTCAGTCCTGTTATTCGGGTATATTACATTAGTTTTATTACCATTGTTCTTCAAGTACAGGGTGTCACGAAATTAATGGGACACAAAGGTGGTCAAATTTACCTTACATATCAAAGTAAAAATTTTATTTTCTACATTTGTAAAGAACTTTTTAAAAAATATAAATATTTGCATATATTGTCGAAAAAAAAAACGATTTTTAGGGGGCCAGTGTTCCTAATTTTGACTCTCTCTAGTAGAGGACGCCACTTATGGCACATCTTGGTTCTTTTAATGTGTTCCTATTAAGATATACAGATACTGTCGTAATGTTACAGATCATTTAATAATAAAGTAGTGCATATTTAATGCATTACACAAAACTATTTAACAGTATAAAAGCTAAACCTAATTTGTACTTATTAATTTTAGAAATAAAATAATATATTATTACATTTTTTTAATTAACTTCGCTCGGAAGTAAAGGTCTACGTGGCAACGCTGTAAACACTATTTGTTTGGAAGCCCACCGATTGTCAAATATCATTGTTTATTATTTATGACTTCTTTTTCAAGTGAATTTGATACCTTTGTTATATTTTTCAGTTTTTTATTTTGTGTATTATTATAGTTCGCGATGGAACTCAAAAATTATGTAGTTTGTGGAAAAGTGGTAATCTAACCTACAATAGGTTTGTTTTGGTAGTCATAGGCGTAGGTCTGTCTAAAACCATAAATTAAAAACACCTAAGATTTTTTTGCAAACCACAAATCGTACTTTTAAGATTATAAGTCAAAAAATCATTACTAGTTTTTTTTTAGTTTTAAATGTTATTTCGTTGATATTAATAACTTTTTTGTTGCAAGACTAAAATAATAATTATTTCTTTATTTAGTAATAGGGTTTGTTGACATGTACCTAATAACATATATTTCTTGCATTAAGACAAATATACCAACATTTGTTTTCCATTGTTTTTTATTTCCTTGCAAACATATTAATCTGTTTAATGGGAAACTACCTAATCAGTTTATCTATACAATAGACAATGTAAATTAAGATTTCATTAAATTTTGGAATCGGATGCTAATTGAATTTCCTATAACCTTAAACTGTATAACTTCTTAAAATGTAAGGTTTTAAAATAAAATTGTATGCCAATAGTTATTTTTGGACTGCATTCATTATAATTATGTTTTGTTGCTTGCACATAAAATTGCCTATTAAATTTTATTATTTCCTTTTATTCTTTCACCATTATTCCAAATAATTGTACAGCTTTGTATAATATTAGTACCAATTTTACAACCATCTACAAAATCTGTTATACCACCGGTATTTGTTCTCATTCCACGCGAACTGTCAGATATTACTTGCTTGTTTTGATAAATTTTGATTAGATATTGGTTGACTACAATTGTGTACAAATAAATGGCGTAATAATCTGCTAAGTATTTGAAATATTTAGTGCACTGAGTACAAACTGTTTTCGTTTTAGGTAGGTAATATGCCATTTCCGCTGAAGATACAACAAAATATTAGATGACGAAGTTAATCAGAATGCTAAATAATTTCGACGTGTAAAATTTTCAAGAAGATCGGCCTACTTCGATGAAATCTTTGTGCTTTGATGAAACCATTGTTGAAAATCTTAAGATTCTTGCTTTTTGTCAGATATAGGATAACTTTCAGTATTGACATCTATATTCTGGACACATTTTATTTTAATACAGTTCAATAATAGGACAGTTTTTTCACTATTTCGGCTAAACAATATTGGATCCATATTGACATTTGCTACCTACTATTTAAATTTAGCACCACATCTAGGAATCATAAAAAATAATACATTTTATATATAATTGTCACTGCCTGGAATGCAAACAATTAATAGAGCTTATAATCATTTCTATAATTGTTTTCCCGGTGTGATACAGAGTAGTAAGTATTTAAAGTTTTCCACGAAATTTCAAATTTCAGCACTGAATATGGAATAAACGAATTTATTGTCAAAGCAGGAGATTAGCGACAGTCTAGTTAATTAGTAATATCATACTGAATTTATTCGTGGTTGATCTCCCCAGAGTAGAATGCGATATGAAAAAGCACTCAATTTTTAATTGGATTTGGTTAATTCTGGAGAATTTTAATGGATATTTTACATTACCCATCGCCGTTCCGAAACAGTCTAACTTTTACAACTCAAACAAATCTTTTATCAGTTTCTTTATGCTGAATACAAAAATTATTAAGCTGGATTAAAATTTTAATACCTCTGTCAGCTCTCGTCTCCCTGGAAGTGATTAAATCTGCGTTATTAACTATTATTTCCCAAAGTACTTTTGCTCAGTCGGAGGAGAATTATCATCGTTCTTTCTTAAAAAAATATTACGGCCCTAAGTACAATAAGAGTTTAATTTATCACCATAATCATTTCTCATTTAAAATCTTTACAAACTTAAAACGTTTTTGACATGTAAATATCTAGAAATTCACGGTTTGAGTCGAAGTAAACATTTCACTGATCATGTCATTAATATACATACCAAAATAGTTATTAATTATATAAGGGAATTAACAAACCTTTAATGCACGAGAAATAATGGACGAGTTACATTTTTTCGAGAGGATTAAATGCTGGTTAATTTCTTGAAAGTAATGCAACGTTTTATCTACGACCACGGCCAAAATATTTAATTAGGAGAGGGAGAGCCGTGTGAGTTCAGGTGAAAAATTATGGTTTCGAAAAATCATATTTGACAAATTTATTTTAATCATGAATATTGTTGCTGAATACTAGAAAGCCTTGGAATCGTTTCTACGACATGCGTTTGTTTATTTGTCAACAAGAGTGAAAAACTTTGCAAAATTGACACAAAAAATGAGTCAGAATGCTGAAAATTTCTTAATTGTTATCCTACTTTTTCAATGTGGAGAAATGGTTTGCTGCCTCTTCGATGTGGACAAAATATTTCTCCATACTAAAATCAATGTTGAAAGTGCACAGGTATTGATATTTTGAAGTATTTAAAAGTAGAATAAGTTATAAAAGAAGGCAAAGATACTGAAGATAAACCAAATCGAAGAATTTTCTTAAAAAGCACCGGATGATGAGTAATTACAAGTTAAGGTAGAAAATACACGATTTTAATATTTCAATTTATAGATTGAGCGATTTATTTTGAACTCTTGCAGGTTTCAACGATCATGGGAGTCGCAGATGCTTGTCTGAATTAATTAACCTCTTTGGATATCACCCATTTCCACCACAAAGGCAGTTACCTATACCTATTTAGTCAATGATGTGTCGAAAGTACATCAATCTGCGACCTAAAAATGCCGGTAGGAGATTTTTCTTGCGAAAACGTTTTCAAAAGTGGCTGCGTTTCTTGGGCTCCCTGATCCAGAAAATTTTACCGGACTTGGAATGAGACGTTCTTCGGCAACATTACTGGTACCATCACCATGACACATTACCACTGTAATGTGTCATGGTGGTTAGAAGCCGACTACGGTAGCGGAAAGTTATATTGAAGATTTACTGTGTCCAGCCAGATGTCAATTGCTGAAAAAAACTAGGTCCGACCTGATGTAGTTGTGGGACCCTCCAGTCCTCCAGAAACTCCTTGTCGAGTGAATTTTAAATAATTTTGGTGAAAATGACAAGATCGCTCTTGAGATAAAAAAATTTAATGTTAATAATAATAATTCTACATAAAATGCTATAAAATCGAAGCATAATATGCATTCTAATCCACTAGTGTGTTAAAAAGCCTTTATTAAACCTTCTTAGTGATCGTGGAAAAACGATTATTATTAATTAACACAATTTTAAAATTTGATGTTGCGATAGAGTTGAATAAACTTTACACGTTGTAAGATACTTCTCTATACACGTAAATATGCAGGGCGTCTCATAATTAGCTGCCAACCCTGAACAGGCCGATTCTATAATCAAAACTAAGTAAAAAAGTTCATATAAACATGGGTCCGGAAATGCTTCCTACGGGCACAGGGACCCATTGAAGAGGGAGGACTGGAAATCATTATTTTGCAATATCTCTCAATCGCGTTGTGATAAATGAATGAAATTTGGTATACACAGCTAAATTTTGATAAGCAATTTGATGGACTAATGGGTGGGTACGGGGGGGGCCTTGGTATTTTCCGTGTGTAACTTTTTCATCTTTGACTTTTTAATAAATTGGATAGCAAATTCCGTTTTCCCGAACTGTTTTACGTTGAAAAGGTACTCTTTTTCAAATCGTTATCTTTAACGGTTTCTGAGAAAATCGCTCTTGAATGAATCCCACTTTGGTCAATTTCATAGTAATTTAAACAAATAATAATAATAATAATTTAATACGTAATCAGTAACACACATTACGGATGTAGAACAATTATGATATGATGATTTGTTTATGGCGTTTGCGATGGTAATGCTGCGCGGCAGAACGCGAGCACGGCAGAATTTAATTTTCCATTTCGGGAAAAAGTAGCTTCGTCACACCACAAAATTTTGGAAGCTTGCTCGTTGTCCAGCGACAAAATTGCATACGTGGCGCAAAATCTTATGGTATCAAGCTATGTACACGTCGATAGTGATAGGCATGTAGACCTTGTCGCTTTAATATTCTTCCAACCTGAAATATTAGTAGCACATCTAATCAATTCTGTTAAGAAAATCTTTGAGATATATACCGTTGGCCGAGGAACAGTTATTTGCCTTGAAATGTTCCATATGCTAGTCGTAGGATCTTGTTCAATAGCGTCAAGAACCTCCGGTTCCCTATTAATTCTGGGACGTCCGTGACCCTGTGCCTTTTGAAAAGTGGCCGTTGCAGCTAAGTTGCGGAATACCGTAGGGAATCTCCTCCTTGATGGCAGCCTTCGGTTTGAAAACCTTCTCCCGTACTCGCGTTCTGCCGCTGCAGGATTACCATCGCAAAAGCCATAAATAAATATCATATCAACTAACTCTTGTCCCGTAAACTCTTCCATTTTTTTCTCTTAGAACTATTAAATTGGCAATCGGGTTGACAATACTTTGACATAAGGATACCTTGATAATTTTGTTTAAATTACTATACTACTATACTAACAAGCTCGTTTCTTAAGCTAGGTACAGTAATGACTGAAAATGGAAAATATAAATAGTACGAAAAGATATACCAAGTTTAAGTGAATTTTCGTATAAAACTATTTGCTACTTGCAAACACGGAATTCCAAGAAACAATTTCTGTGTGACTAGTGTCCTGACCAGCATTGAATTACTCCTGAAAAACATATATCAAACAGCTAAAGTTACTCAGTAGCCCACCAGACACGATACCTTCCTCAAAGGATTGTTGTAAATGCCCATATAGTGCAAATATTTAGCGTAGTATATAGTTTTATTATGCTGAGTTTTATGAAAATATAATGATTTACCTATTCATTTGTTCTTATGAATATGCTGCAACTATACATATGCATCGAAGCCAATTATATAAACAAAGGTTCACAAAAGCCTTGGACTAAAAAGCTCTATAAAATACATCCTTCATAAGTGAACATTTTGAAAAGGAGGTCATTACTCATTCCAGCCTGATGTCACAGTTGCTAAGTGTACTAAAATCTGGCTTCTGCTGAAATTGTATTCCACCGAAGTAGACGAAGCATACCACCAAAATACAATCAAAACAATATAATTTTCCATAAAAATTCAAATTCTAAATCCTCTTTTGAGGTAACACAATTGTTATTTCAATAATTGGAAAAATTTGCTCTACGAGACACACCTTAGGGATCCTGCCAAAAACTGTTCAATAATTCGAAGCGCTTCAAAGATCGCACATTATGAGTGCATGGACCAGTATGGATCTGCAAAGCCTGTTCATGAAGGTTCGAATATTATTTAATAAAGCATCGCACACTAGACTAGCACCTACATGGACTGGCACCTGCAACGACCATTACTGCAGATCGTGTCGGTGGCTTGCAATTTCTATGCTTAGCCGCGCTAGTCCAACGTAAGTTCTGTTCTCACAAAATTGGTTTCAACGGGTTAAAAATATTCAAGTGAAGTTGCGAATTTGTTGCTGGACTGTCGGACATCCCCCCTCATCGAAATCTTGTGTTTTGGTGGCGAGGACGATTCAAAAGCCCAAAAAAATTTTTTCTGACCTTCGGAAATACTGAAAAAAAATATTGATCTCTCTCCAGTTAAGAAAATAAATTATAAAATTCACCAAACAGTATCTTTTTATTGGTAGGGTGAACCCAGAACGTTCTCATTTTTCTTGTTTTTTCCCCTCATCCACTTCATGCAACATCGTTAAAATAAAAATTTCCGTGCAGGTATAATTCAATACTGAACGGGACATTAGCCCGCAGAGTAATTGTTTCTTGAAATTCCGTCTTTGCAAAATATTGTTATCGCCAAATCGTGATAGAGATTGATAACTTTCAATGATATCTACTGCTATGTAGAACACATCGTGTCTGTGACTTTTCCAGCATGTAGTAGCGAATGACCGCTAGATGTAGCTTGTCTACACCGCGTATACGTTATTTGTCAAACTGGTAGTTCACTTGATGGAAAATCCTAATACAAATCGTTTACTATTATTAAGAAATGTAACGGAAAACTGACTTTTATGAAATATACTTTGAAAATTAATAAAAGGTATTGATCGTCGACATTGTATAGGTACAGCTTTCTCCGAACTCAAAACTTCGACTTCTTTAAAACCGACTAAATGAGGCGGATGCATAAACACCGTGGTTTAGCAGTTTTAGAATGTTGGCATATTAAAAACTTTCGACTAAGTACATGTAAATTCCATAATATGGTGGCTAATAAAGTTAATAGGTTAGGTAGGAACAGGTAACTTTTATACAAACTTTTTGCATTAAAATTTAAGTATTATAACTTATTATTTATGACTACTTTGTTGAAACGTTCGTAAAAATTGTATAGAGCTCCTAAAATTCAATATCTTCAAAATTCAGAGTACCTCCCTCTAGTAATTTAAAAAACAAATAACGGAGTAAGGTCTAGTTGGAATATTTTAAAACATACACAGAAACAAGTATTATAATGAAAATTCATAAAATTGCAGCAAAAACCTGATACAACTTGTGCCAAAATTTGTTGAAAAACATGAAAAATACGATATTTAAATCGCAATTAATAGATCTTACTAGAATACAAATACTTTAAACCCTAATAATTGATAATTTGTATTCGGAGCTGTATGTCCATTTTTGTTTATTTTATTTTTCAGTGACATCGAAGATTCTCGTATCATTATTCTATGTCTTATTAATATAATAATTAATTGTGAAAATGAAGTAAGGGACTTGATACAAAACTTTCTTTAATACCCATACTAAAGCTATTGATCAAAAGTTTCTAGACGGCACGCTTTCAGTCGCATTTTCGACACCCTGTAATTCATTGGGACATTGAGTTTTGGGTACCCTCTTCGTACTTTCTAATTATAATTACCTAATGACATCTATAGTTTATTTACATTATTGGATATACTAAATACCTACTATGAAAAAATGCATTAGTGGTAGGTAAAAATACTTGCCCCAGCAAAAAGCTTGTGTAAAATAGATGATAGATAAACAGCTCAATTATTGTAGTAGTTAAATTAAGCTTTCTGAAAATCTGTCAGAAGCCAACACGTCAACTCCTTGCTGGAGTAACTAAATTGTCTTGTTATAGTTATTAAAACTTTTAACTAAATGTATTTCTAATACATTAAGGACAAGCGAACTGTTCATTAAAGATTAGTTGACTGTAATGCACTAATATCTGAACATGTTATATTGCTAAACTAGTACTCTTTAACTTTTGTTCTTTAGCTGTATTTTAGACAATACATTAAGCATCAATTTTGCATTTACCTCAAAGTGCATACTTATTTATCACAATAAAAATGATAATGGTACCATAATTCTGCATGCCATCCTTAAATATACGAGCCTATCAAATGATGCTCTAAATTTGTTCGATAATTTTATATAGAATCGCTCTCAAAAAGTGCGGCTAAATGATAATACGTCCCAGGGTGCCGCAAGGGTCAATTCTGGGTCTTCTTCTTTTTGCCATTTATACAAGTAATTTAGTAAATGCGTTCAAATGTAGCAGTATACATCTTTATGCCGATAACAGACACATATATTACCTATTCATTTTCTCCTAATGAGATAGATATTGCTTCCGTGCCTATTAATAGCGATTTAAATAATTTCATGAATGAAGCTAAGAACCACTGCCTAATATCTTCATTTTTTGTCCAAAGAAACATAGATTAGCTGTGAAGAATCAATTTAATATTAATGTATAAGGGTATGTTTTGGTGTAATCATTGACGGTGGTCTCAGATTTAAAAGCTATGTAGGTAAAACTATATAAAAAGGATACTTGGTATTAAAAGCAATATACTCGTATTGTGACGTACTCTCGTTGTTCGATCGCAGATGGCGAACTAGTACAACCACTTTAATAAGTCTGGGTTCACTCGGTGGAGAAGTTATGTCCAAGGTTCAGGAATATTATAAGACTCGGTATCCAAAATAAAATATTTATATCATAAAATAAAATGTCACCTTGTAAACAAATAATATTAACAATAATAGTTCCCCAACCTACCTACATAAATAAAATAAATCCTGAAATAATAATACAAAATAACAAATAGGGCGGTAAGGTGCAGACGCCGAGTGTCGCGGAAAGAGCCTGCTAAACACCAGGTGTCGAAGATCACGGGGACGACGTCGAGTAACGCGGAGTAACACCTGCTAAGTATTCGGAGTCGGCGGAATATGGGCAAGACCTTGAGCGCCGCGTAGATTACCTGCTAAACGCTCAGGACACCCAAATGAAGGTAGAGTGCCGCGGAAGTTACCTGCTAAACACCCTGGAGTGGAGGAAGGTTGAGTGCCGCGGAGAGAGCTTACTAAGCACTGGCGGAGAAGAAGGTTGAGTGCCGCGGAAAGAGCTTGCTAAGCACTCTGTGGTAGAGGAAGGTTGAGCGCCGCGGAGAGAGCCTGCTAAGCACTGTTTAAAGTACAGTGTGAGCAAAATAAAATAGGTTCATTACAATATACTTATACGCTGTATTTCTGTTTAAACCAGTCATGCTTTGTAAAATCTTAATTTTTCATTACTAAATTACGCTGATGTTTTGTATCGACCTTGTATTAATACATTATATAAACGTAAAGTTCAAAAGTTACATACTCTTGCCTTATGTTAATTTATGGAATTTGAAAAATAATAGAATGTCATATAAACTCCAACAAGTAAAATGGCTTAGTATGGAAAACAAACGGTTACACCAAGCAGCTTGTTTATATCATAATATTATTTTAAGTAACGCACAACCATATTTATATAATAAGATCAAATTTTGAACGGACTTGCATACAATTAATGTAAGATACAAAGATATTTCAATCCCCCGCAATATGAAAGCGAGATGTTTAAGAGGTTATTTAGAAATTTGCAAAATTTATAACAATCTGGAAGATAATATAAAGGGAAGCAATGTATAAATACTCATTTAAGAGTAAATATAGAAGAATTTTATTTGAGCGACAATGTTACTAATTACAGGGTGTCCGGGAAAATATGAAAAATCTCTTGGGTGCATATAGAACATGAAATAATAAGATTACAAGTTCCTATAATTTTTTTTCCTACAGACCCTCTCTACGGAGATATGTGTCCTTGAAGGACGAGTCGGTTTTTCCTGAAAAACTTCTAAAGTATTCAATATAATTTAATAAAAATTTAATGTAATGGACACTAGTAATAACCTCTTAAAATAGTCTTCTTGAAACGTATTTCGTTATTTTAGTTTTCCAAGGGCGGACTAAGCTTTACAACTTAATGCCTAAATTTGTAACACCCTGTATGATAAAGACTTTAAATTAATAAATCTGGGTAGCTTCAATCAGACAAAAAATGGTACTCTTTTTTATTGTCGATAGAATGAACCGTTTACGAGAAAAATAATAATAAAGGAATTCATGTTTTATTTTTAATAAAAAGGGCCATGATTTATATATTTTTTTTCTAGACAAAAGAGTTCGATACAAAGATCATTCAAATAGGAAAGTTTCATTTTAAGATGTTTAATCGGAAAAAATATAAAATTAAAAAAAAACGCAGTGGTGTCCCAGGAGGCACCTTAACGAAATTATTGAAAAACTTCATAGGAGGGTTCAATATGCCAACATAGGTCACTTTTTCTCGTAAAAGGTTAATTTTATCAGCAATAAATAAGAGAACCTTTTTTTAGTCTAAGGTTGAAGCTACCTAGATTTATTATTAAGTATAAGTATTTATAAAACAGGATGTTAAAAAATTAGGCATTAAGTTGTAAAGCTTAGTCATGTCTTAACCCGACAGATTTCTTACATTTTTCCTGCATATTAAGATATGCTATTTATTACTGGTGTCATTACTAGTTACCATTTAGTGTTTAAAAATGCGTGTTATGTTTGAGTGGTATACAAAGCCTTGGTTGTGTAGACTAAACTTCGTCTTTTATTTATAATAAGAAATATCGTAATTTGTATATTGTACAGTTAATTGCAAAACAAGTACTAATGAGTAACCAACCATAACTGAGACACCTATACCAGATAAAAAAACATTTACTTTAATTATTATTTTTACAGCAACAGTGAAAAGTTTTTCTCAATGTAACAATACAGTCAGATTATGCCTATAACCATTGACCATTATTTCTCTTTTTTATTATCCATGCGAATTATTTCATGTTTTGGTGGTGGTTTAAATATTCAGTTTAAGGTTTACGGTGAGCCCTCTATCAAACGATATATAGTTTTCACTCAGTAACTCCTTAACGGATAATGATAAAAATATGCGGTTTTTTTTAATAGACTATAAATATTATTTTACGTCGACGCTGTGTTTTGAAATTTTGAAAAAGTGTAAAATACAATTTTTTAAATGAATTTTGCATATTTTCAAAATTTTAAAACACAGCGTCGATGTAAACTAATATTTGTAATATTATAAAAAAATTTTTTATCATTTTCCGGTAAGGAGTTACTGAGCGAAAACTGAAAAAATATTTCGTAGCACTAAAATGCTGTCACTATGCGGTGGATTTCAAAAAGAGACGATCACAGTAGATGCGAAATGTCCAATATTGAGAGAAGTGATTAAGGCTTACGGTGAGGGCTCGATCAAAAGGGATTTAGTTTTCGCTCAGTAACTCGTCAACGAAAAATGACGGTTTTTTTAACAGACTACAAATATTATTTTACGTCGACGCTGTGTTTTGAAATTTTAAAAAAGTGTAAAATTTATTTTTCTAAATGAATTTTGCTCTTTTCCAAAATTTCAAAAAACAGCGTCGATGTAAAATAATATTTAAAATACAATAAAAAAACCGCATATTTTTATCATTTTCCGTTAAGGATAAAAATGATAAAAATATGAGGTTTTTTTTTAATAGACTACAAATATTATTTTACATCGACGTTGTTTTTTAAAATTCTGAAATAATGTAAAATTATTTTTTTATTTCAAGTTTTTCACTCGATGTAAAATAATATTTGTACGTATTGTAGTTTAATAGCTTTATTATAATTACGAATTTGTTAAATCTTGAAACTAAAAATATAATGTTTTTCAGATACAGAAATATAGATTACTTTTAATATAATATTCTTTATTTCTGCCTACTGAATAATAGAAACCAGCTAAGATATTGCTAAATAGACGCATTCATTAAAATATAATTAATATTTTTAATAAATATTAAAGAAATGTGGAATGCAAACGGGTAGTCGAGATTTGTGGAAAATGTTATTGAAATATGGTTTTGTTTATTTAATTTTATTTTTGTCGCATAGTATTTTTTTACATGACATCAATGGTTTGCTTCTCTGCAATTCAATAAATAATAACATACTATTTGTTGCAAATCCAAACTTAGTAGAAATACACATAGAAAAAAAAAATGTGCCAAACGCATTTTATTCTACAGATGAAATTATCTCTTTCTTTCATATTTACTGATATTAGTTGAGCCCTATGTTACGTAAAAGTATTTATATTTTAGTGTAAATGGAATAAAAAATAAGCATCGCAATTAGTGAAACTATTTTGGATTCTACCGCAAGAAAATTTGTTATTAATTTTGTTAAAAGTGATATTTTTTTGTTAGAAAGTGTTACAGTGTAATGTTGCTTGTCTTGAGATATTACAGTCTGTAGTCCAACTTATGATAAAATATGGTGTTCGAAAGTAAAAAAATTTCAAATTTTTCACCTTTATTTTTTTTTTTGTGAAAAATGTCTATCAACAGAGTTGTCCCAAAACCGAAGAAATATAAAAAAAATCACTGTTTACAAGCACATACAAAGCATTCTGTTAATTTTTCTATTGTATGAATTTTTATAAATAATTAACTATCAGAAATTATGTTTTCCAAAAAAATCAACAATAAAAATATATCTGAAATTCACTATGTACCAAAATACCATTACCTACCCTTATTATTTTTTTTGAAAACTACAAAAAGGGGGAGTTTAATAAAATACCACAAAAAAATATATATTTTTTCAGCAAAAACATGCAATGCATTATTTTAACATTTTATTAATTTCTATTGTATACTTGATAACATTGTAAGTATAAATTAACTACTTGAATATTTATGGGAAATCCAGAATGACAATTAAAAATGGATTTTGTTTGTCGCTTTGAAACTACATGTTTAAGTGGTAAGTACTTCGATTTTCACATCGCCGTATTTTCCGCAGTGAAAATTTCTGGTGTTTTTAACTATCGAAATCTCGAAAAATATAACATATACAATAAAGGTAACCGCAAAACTAAAATTATTGACATTGTGTTTATTCACAGCTTCTGTTTAAATTTTACTCAAATAAAATAATAATTTTTAAAAAGCGTCTGTAAGACGCGCATTTGTAGCTATCCTAACTCCACATTTAACAATTATTTTTATACACTTAATTATAAATAGTAAACAATTTTTATTATCAAGTAAATTTATGTTATAAAAATATTTATATCTACATATATATTTAAAATAAGTAAGTATTATAGTAGATCTATATATCTAAAATCTTAGACAGCTTTTTGCAGCTGTTTGTTTGTTTTACTTCGATATCTTTGAAAATGGGTATCAAGAGGAAACATTCCTAATACCTATATTATCCAGTTATTAAATATTTAAAATTATATGTCTGTAGAAGATATTGTTTCAAGAATACGTCAATCTTAAGTCAGTTGCTTATGGCATTTCGATATAAGCAAAACTTTATATCAAGTACGCCACATATATATTTTGTACAAATGTTAACAAAACAAAGGTATATGTTTCAATATTTGATCTAATCTAATTGGCCTGTTTATAGTTTAATTTATCATACTTCTCTTCAATAATCCATACATAATCTTTATATTTTACATTTTGGATATAAATATACATTTATGTTAATATCTCTTATGAATTTTCTATGATGTACGTTAAGTTTTCTGTATTAAAAAAATATGAGCATAAAAAACTAAAATTTAATTTTATTCGACATACTTTTTGTTTTATGTATATAAGGATTTAGGTACCTGTTTTCAAATCTTTGATTTTCTAATTTTAAGGAGAGCGATATTATGTATATATCTAACATAATGATAATATATACAATAAAAATTATGGAAAATATAGATGTTTCTGGCTTTCCAAATGAATGCATTGTCCTATTCTGAAAACATATACTGCACCGCAAGTATAAACTTAGCTTGCACATGAAACACGACCATATGTAAAATTCAATTTCTTGAAAACCGTAACACGTGGCGAAGGAAACTTTTTTTAAAAAACTTTTTCATACTTTCGACTACATTTGTGTCGATATAACTATAGTTCTATTTTCAATAATTAATGTAGCTCTCCGCACAGTAAAGTTTTTAATGCACAAATTTGCTGGTACCGACTATGGAACATTTTTTTTTTTCGAAAAGGTTTTAAGTTATCAAAAATTGGTGTGTACCAATAGAAGCGCTGTAGTTTTTTTATATATTTTGTGAAAAAATTATGAACATAACTGAACTTTTTTTATAACTGATTTACAAACGCGATTTATGTTTCGAAAAACATAATTGTCAAATAACGTCCGAAGCACCGAAAATTTGATTTTATAAAATGCTGAAAAAAGTTGTAGAAGTCCATTTCAGATGCCCAAATTGTCCCACTATAAGATGGTAAATGTTTAATTTAGTTATATCTTTATTTTTAAAAAACGGCATAATTGAGAATCGATTTTACTCCACTAGTAGAGTTATGATCACTTTATTTCAGTGTATCTTTCGTTTTGTCTCCATTCCAAATGAATTAGCCTCTAGGCAGCACATATCTCAGCGTTTTGTCACAACACGTCAACATAGTCTTACTCTGCGCAGCGATATATCTGGTTTTAACAAAACTTGATCACGTGTTTCACCGTTAGCCTTAAGCAAAAAATATAAAATCTGATCTATAACACAAACTCAGTAAATGTACCCACTATTACTTTTCCTTACATCCATCATACGTGTCCCGATGGGGTATGCTGTATGAAAACAAGCTAGTCAGAGAAAGCTGATTGATAAGCATTTCGGAGAAAGTTGACGTTCAAGTTAATGTATGTTTCGCTAATTCTTCAGAGGGCGTAGCGTTAATACCAACTTTACACAGCTGACACGGAATAAGGCATGGTCTACTAAAATCCAACGTGTCAGACACTGTATTTTGTGTAATGAAATTTGTCACGCATTTTACTTCCGGGGCGGGGCGCCGCCATGTTCCGGTAAGAGATAACTTATCTGTTCCGCCTTTACACCATAACTCCATGCTCTAATATATAACTACAAGTATATTAGCTTTCATATATCGGGTTTTTCATGTCGTACCTCGTAACTTTTGTGTTTTATTAAGCGTTTGTAAGGCGGTCCCATAAAATTTAACTTGCAAATAATAAGTGTTACATAATTTCGTTACGATTACGTTTCCCGAATTCGGATTCAAGAGGGACGGTAACTTTATGTGCATACATATATAATATTGTCGGATATTAATAAAACATGGTTGCATTATTTAATGTTTCCAGATGGAATGTATTATAAATTGTGTACATCCTCTAGCAACGAAGCAGTTTTATATGGCCATTTACAAAATTAATATTACAACATATCCACTGCTACATTGTATTGTATGTTATACCGAGGTAGAGAAAAATTGTTTTATATACGAACATTATATGTAGTAGGTATACATAAAACTATCACAAATGAGCCGTACGTATATAGTTTTAATCAATACAACAGAAGAAGCGTAATAGTTTTTTACTGTATTAGAAAGGTATTTTAAGCTAATATAAATCAAATCTCCTACAATTCCTATCAATGAAGTCATAATATGAATGGTTTCTGATACCAAACATCTAGCTATGCTAATGAACAATTGCACAGATAAAGCTCTATTCAACAATTATCTAAAGAAATTAATCTAAATCTAAATCTAAATTTACTAACCTGCTTTAATGAAAACACTCTATAAATATCTAACTTCACTTTTGGCAGTGGGAACTCGAAAATTCAACCACAATAGATGAGATCTGACCTATTTCTGCATTTTTAGGATTGCTTCTTCAGGTGGCCTCCTTTAAGTTGAGTCAAATATCTAATTATAAAAATTATTATATAAACTAAAACTATTTGGAATTAAATATCGACAATGACAAAAGTGACAACCTGTCAGTGAATTAAATATGACAATACCTACTTGAATAATGTTTACCCTTTATGTAAAAGTTTTTATATATTTTTAGATATTAATACTATTGTGTGAAACTAACTACTCTGTGGACAAAAACCCCAACAAGCGTTGAATTACACCCACACTATCTACCAATATATTCCTTATTATTAGCTTTTGTAACATTTTTTACTGTATTAGAAAGGTATTTTAAGCTAATATAAATCAATTCTCCTACAATTCCTATCAATGAAGTCATATGTATGTTCTCTGATATCAAACGTCTAGATATGCTACTGAACAATTCCACAGACAAAGCTCTATTCAACAATTATCTAAAGAAATTAATCTAAATTTACTAAGCTGCTTTAATGAAAACACTTTATATATATATTTAACTTCACTTTTGACAGTGGGAACTCGAAAATTCAACCACAATAGATGACATCTGACCTATTTCTGCATTTTTAAGATTGCTTCTTCAGGTGGCCTCCTTTAAGTTGAGTCAAATATCTAATTATAAAAATTATTATATAAATTAAAATTATTTGAAATTAAATATCGACAATGACAAAAGTGACAAACAATGCCTTGGCATCATCATTTGTATATTGCCTAAGCCAATAGTCAATTAATTAATTATTTGAAATTATGAATGACAGTATGTTACTGACGCAGCCTGTCTATTGTTATATTGTGTATTGTTGTGCATCTTAGCTGCGTGTTTGCGGTTCAGTTATGGTTAAAGATCTAGTCTTGCTATGAACTATCTCTGCAGAGGTGCGCATTGTTGTGTTGTTATGATCCAGCTGCAGCCTGAGAATATATTTACTAGTTGATTTAAGTAGTACATGTTGATGTTTAGAGAATGTGAGGGTATGTTTGGGTACTCATGTGTTTCTCTTTTAGTTGTTGCAATGTTATGAGCTATTTGCAAGAGCTGCACGCTAGTGTACGATCCTGACGGCAAATATACCCTGACATACGCCCGTAACTTTTTTTGTTATTGTGTATTTATAGTTATATAGTGTTATTTCCAAGACAATATAAAATAATCAGTTACGTCCATTGGTTCACGCCCTGTATACGTAGAGACGCCTTTAACAATTTATTAGAAATGGAATCTATATAAGCAAACTCCCCGCTAACAAATATTATTAGAAGTATATATGATGTATATATGATGTCTTAGATTATTAATACGTTTTACTATATTACGCTCAGTCGATGACGAAAATATCTATGCACCCTCGTATATCGAAATTATTTGCCTCGGCAGGTCGGTGGAAGTAAGTAACGTGCAAGAATTTAGAAAATATTGAGTATTCCTATAAATTGCGCTCCGGCAAAAGTGTACCTGAATATTATCTGATAACATTTCATTGTATATTTTATACACATATAAATTCCTGGGAGTGAGATCCGCGGCAAGTAAGATGTAACCCACTCCTGCTAACACGCAGATCTCGGACTGATAGGAGTTCACATACCGTTCGCATTCACGCGGCTGATTTATACCGGATTGATAATGTATCAGCGACACCACAATGTAAATTACAATAGGCTGCTGCTGTAAATATGCTGTTCCTGTATGCACCCAAATATTCCTGCGATAGCTATGGTTTTCAGGTCCGGCCTGAAATATTTTTGAAATCAAAATCATGACTTCACTTGCGGTGAAAATTGGAAAAACTTAGGGCTCCATTTTTGAAATTCTAGCTCGCATGTGATATAATAGTTATTTATCTATCATGTGCGATAAGTAACTGTTTAAGACCAATGGCGTAAAAATAATATTACAATTATGAACTGTATTGAACGCACGGTCACTATTTATTTGTCAATCAAATCAAGTAATTTTTGTTGGAGCCAGATGCCCAGAAATAATATCAACAAACGCGATTGCCATATACGCCATATTTAGTACACGAAAAACCTCTAGAAAACTGAGAAATTTCATATATAATTGATATGATGCGGATTTCAATAGTGATAGTAGTTCACAAGATATTCCGAGTACGCCTCCTGAAATTTTTAAAGCATTACAACAAAACTTATGATGATTTTGTTAAATTGTTTAAAAACGTAAAACACTACACTGAAAATGTGCTCCTAGCATATTTTTTGGTAAAATGTGAGAACCGTAAGCCGTCCTCTTTGTGATCGTATTATTCCATATTAAAGGCAACTGTACTTTTATAACATAACATCGACATTAGCAAATATTCAAAATTAGTAACATTCTTAAAAAGAATAAATGATGGTACGAATCGAAGAAGTCAAGCCTATTGACTAGAGAGGAAATTGACACTTTTCTGAGAGATGCCCCTGATAAAATCTTTTTAATGACCCAGGTAAGTTGTCATCTTCAAATTTAATATACCTACTTTACTTTTTTAGGTGGCATTGGTTTTTGCCATATATGGAGCTTGTACAGAAGAGTTATGTAACATAATAATATATGATATTCAAGAATTAGTTAAAGCTAGTAACCATAAAAAAATCCAAAATAAATAATACAGCGCATTTAGTATAATTGATAATGAAAACAAGCCACCAAGATATGCGGATATGTAGAGAAGATATGCGTCTCTTCGTGAACCGGATGCTGAGCATCAACGTTTTTTTATATATTATAACAATAATAAATACTTCAAGCAAGTTATTGGGAAAAATGCGTTGGGTCAGATTCTGTACAAAATAGCAAACTATCTTAAATTACCAAACCTAAATGATGCTCAGGAAATGATACAAATTTTGAGAAAAGATCACATTTTGTAAATAGAAAAATATTCAAGAAAAATTATTTTGAATAGCCATATTTTTTCTGTGACCCTTCGCTACATACTTCTAAGGACAAAATCAAATGAACTAATTTATGTATAAATACGCTAATGCTATCTACTGAGATATAACCCACCTTATGTGGTACAACGAAATACGTTTTTAATATCACTCTAAACATGTTTTAGTTAAGGACTTCAAATATACATTTATTGAATATATAATAGAAATAACGTAGGGGGTGTTATTTTTTGGAATCATCCATTTTTTTATATGTATCTCTATGGCTGTCTATAATAAATTATAGATTATATTGGAATCTTACATGAAACTGAGTTTGAATTTTTTTCTTATTTATTATGAAATAATGGAATCTCTTATATAAACCACACATAAAACATACACATATACATAAAACCTAGAAAAATATTTTTCCAGGTTTTATGCTGTGACGTAATCACGGATTTTTTTTAATTTTTGCTCCATTTTTCAAACAGAACTGAATACCTAAAATTTTTTTAAGAACAGAGGTGTCCAATATTAATAGGTTTCTTTTTAGGGTTTTTAACATAGCGGACTCTTTTAATTTATAGCAGAAATTTTAAAACTGTTCAAAGTAGGCACAATCTAAAAAATATTGTAATTAAGAAATTTTTTTTAGTTTTATTGGGTTTTTGCCACACTTCTGAAAAAATAAAGATTAATTAAATAAGCCCTTGCGCCAAACGGAACAGTCAAGGGCTTATTTAATTAATCTTTATTATTTTTTCAGAAGTGTGGCAATAAAACTAAAGAAAAACTAAAATTATGCCACAAATAAATAGCTTCAGACAATATTAAGAAATTTATTTAAAAAAAAAAAAATGAAAATAGATACTTTTTTAAGAAATTCTCAGATCAGTAATTATGTTACTTGACATTACCAGGCAGTTATAAAAAATTGTTAATTTAGTAAACAAAAATGTGCGTCTTTGACTGAAAGAAACATACTTTAAATCTAAATTTGTGGACATTACTAAGGAAGTCGGACAACCATGCAAGAAGAAAACCATTTATCCCGCAGTGTTACATCTTAAGTAAATGTTTCAGAGGTATTTTAGAATAATCCAAATAGATGACATCAATAGATTGTTTTTGCCAATGGTGAAGATCAAGTCGTGGTTGTGGACCATCCAAGAAGAAGTAAAATTAATAAAATAATTTACATCAATTTTGTCTACGTTTCGGGTTTATTTTTAAATAATATCCATCTGCAGAAACTATTTTTAAATTAGAAAAATTAAATATTTATAATGTAGATAAATTAAAAATTTATAACTGACAAAACATACCATAAGTAAAGTTAACATTTCTACGTACTAAATTTGGAAAAATATTCAGTTTTTGGGTCGTATTCTCATGTAGGCTGAAATTCATATTTGAAAATAATAATTAACAGTTAAATCTACAAATACAAATTTTACATTTCATTTTTAATTAGATTTATGGTTCTGAAGAATATGTTGATAAAAATAATTCAATATGTCAGATAAAAGGGAAACAAGTACAAAAGTAAGATTAACAAATTTTAAAAATATAAGTACAGGTTGTGAAAGATCTGCAAATAGTGGAAACAATTAATTACTAATTAATCAAAGTATACCTACATGCGACAAACGATCAATATAAGTATCATTATTAATAAAATTAATATTTCTTTTAATTTAAATGATTTCAAGGATAGATCTTTTTTGCAAGTTACTTATATTATTGGGAATTTCAACGTTGCTGGAATCAAAATTATGATTATTTTATTTTGAGTATTTAGAAGGAGCAGTGGAATTGATATTATTATTATTTTATTCGTTTAAGATAGTACGAGTAAAATATTTGGTGAGTCTTCATTAGTAAGAGAAATGTTAATAGAAGTTGTATGAAATGATTTCGTAATTCTAGCTCGATGTTTAAGAAATGGGGAAAAACTCTTTTTTCCCCCGGAAAGTCGACGCCTGTAACAATCCTCGTCCGAGATGAGTTATATACCCTGCGGTCGGTTTTCACAGCGCTGTCAAATGTAGAAACGACCAATAATACCTAAGTATCTGATAGATAACAGTTAGTCCGGTTAGCTGCAGGTTCGTCAGAATTATCCACTAACAGAATACACAGTCTGTATTCGGTTATACTCGCGTCAAGAATTCAGACGTCTTACGTCACGGCTGACGTTACACATTTGTTTTTATTGTCAACGTAATTTTCGATATTTGGTCGCGTTAGAAACAAAAATTTTTTTCAATTTAGTGCAATATATAATGCAAACTTTTAGTGTAGTGTATAGTTATATTACTATCAGTTACAGTCTCTTAAATATTTTGATGAAAATATAATGAATTATTCATTTATTCATATGATGTAAGTCATCTTAATTCTTGTTGCGAGTATAAATAAAATACCTATTTATTCTAAGAATATTGAAATTTCTCTTCTTATTTATTTCATCCTTAATTACAAAATCTTGTATAACTGTCGCGGCTCCGTTGGATTTGCTATTAACAGCACGTAGCATAGAGCGAATCATGTTATAGAGAAATATCTGTATCCGACATAAATTTCTTTATTTAATTACAATAAAATGTATACAACTAAAAAATTAGTCACTTAACATGAACTATAATCTATAATTTCAAATTGCTAGTTGCATACTCTTCAAGCATCAAAGAACATTAGTCAAAGCTTAGAATATTATATTCTAAAAGTCAAAGAAGGATTCTTACAGAACACTGTAAACATCTCTGGATGTTATTGTTTAAAATAGTACTATTAACAGAATTCAATTCCCCAATAATGCAAGAGGTTTAAAAATTTATCGGCGTGAAGTACACTTTGCACTAGTGACCTACAAATGGCGACTGCATCAGATTCCGTCAAAAATAAAAGTTTTGTTTGAAATATTTTGTAATACTTGCTCTTCCCAAATGTAATATTTCGGGTATTTTCTATATATAAGGTGCTGATTTACGGGAAGTGTGACAAGTGCATGTTATCGTGTGACCGGAGTAGACAAAATGTCGAATCGTCTTGAACCACATTGAACATCTGCTGTAATGCCTTGGCTGTAAACGTGTGGCAATGTTTTATATACAGGGTGGCCGCGATGTAATGGGTAAAAATTCATGACTAGATTTCTGACGTGAAAATATTGCGATTTAGACAAACTCACCTTAGTCCAAAAGTTGATACTTACAGAGATACAGGGTGTTTAATGCAAAATATTATTTTAGTTTTTTCTTATTTATTTCATAATAAATGCTCATATCGAGATGAAATTTTGGTGTTAGGGGTTTTCTGGGGCGAGAGATTGAAATATATTCATGGTTTGCTTGTAGCTCATAGAGAGCGCCACCTGCGCTAGATCGAATGCGTTGAAAACGACAGAACTTTTTTATCTTTCAAAAATCTAATTCTCAGGTAGCAAATTCTGATTTTACAACTTCTTTTACACAAAAAAAGCTATACTTTTTGATAGTCGCTATCTTGCACCATTCTCAAGATATTTAGTTTTGGTAATTCGAGTAATCAAAATAAGGTACGAATGTCAAAAAGAACAAGAGTTTATTTCAAATTATAAATTGTGATGAACAATTGAATATCGAATATTACAAAAAACCCGCTCTTTGCGGGTGTTTATAGTTTTTCTATAGACAACTGATTTCATGTAGCCCTAGAAACAAAAATCCATAGGATTAAAGAGTCAGGACTACGAGGAGGCCATAATATTCGACTCCCACGACCGATCCAACGATCTGGAAAAATGTGGTCAAGATAGTTCCGTAGTCTGACAGAATAATGAGGGGGAGCTCCATCTTGCATAGATGGAAAAATAGATTTTGCCGTGTATTCAGTGGTAAATCGTCGAGGTAGTCAACTAAATGGTGCTGCAGGAAATCTAAATACAAGTCACCATTTAGATTTGGAGGAAGCTCATGTGGACCCAAAAGGTGATTTCCTATGATTCCGCACCAAACATTTATCTTAAATTCATGTTGGAAGTGACGCTCACTGACTACGTGAGGATTTTCATTATCTCATATGTGCTTGTTTCTAAAATTGAAAATTCCTCGACGAGTAAAGGTCGCTTCATCAGTGAATAGTACATTATCCAAAAATTCAGCTGGTAACTGGTAAGTCTGCTGCTGAAAGATTTTGCACGGGTGTAAAATGGTAGGGATATAAATTTTCCTTTTAAAAATTTTGAGAACTGTTGTTTTACTAACACCGGTTTCTCTAGCTACCTGCCTGCTGCTAACTTCTGGATTTCCTGCCACTCTTACTAAAATTTCTTCTTCTTGGTGAACTGTAACCAGTACGCCCTGCGTTGTCTCTTTTAGGACGAAAACTACCAGTTTCCCCAAGTCTATTAAGAAGTTCTTGAAATAGTTTCCGATTTGGTAGCCTTCTATTCGGATGCAAATCTGAATACCGACGAAGCGCTCGACGTCCAACATAATCTGATTGCGCATAAACTCAAACCATATCGCGCATTTCTCCATTTGAAAATAAATTATGGCGTGGCATGTTATCTCGCACTACAATTTAGATCATAAAGTAAAGAATACTTTTAATAAGCCACGAATAATACTGTAATATTACTGACAGCACTAAGATAAGTGGAAAATGTCAAAATTGGATTTTAACATAAGCCTACTTGAAAATTTTTGCCGATTTGTAATTGAATGCAAATACATTGGAATTTTCAATGGCAAATTTTACGAGAATGGTGCAACATAGCGACTATCAAAAAGTATAGCTTTTTTGTGTAAAAGAAGTTGTAAAATCAGAATTTGCTACCTGAGAATTAGATTTTTGAAAGATAAAAAAGTTCTGTCGTTTTCAACGCATTCGACCTAGCGCAGGTGGCGCTCTCTACGAGCTACGAGCAAACCATGAATAAATTTCAATCTCTCGCCCCAGAAAACCCCTAACACCAAAATTTCATCTCCATATGAGCATTTATTATGAAACAAATAAGAAAAAACTAAAATAATATTTTGCATTAAACACCCTGTATCTCTGTAAGTATCAACTTTTGGACTAAGGTGAGTTTGTCTAAATTGCAATATTTTCACGTCAGGAATCTAGTCATGAATTTTGGCCCATTACATCGCAACCACCCTGTATTTGTGTGTTTTCCCGACGCCGACGGGGGGAATCCACCTGGTCGTGATCCTCGGGCCGAGTACCTCGCTTTAAATGAAAGGGGCGGTAGAGGGAAGAAGAGGTCCCCAGCAAGTACTCAGCAAGTAGACGACAAATCTTTACAATGACAACTTTTAGTGTAAACAAGCAAAATACACAATGATTTAACATTCTTGATATCTCCCCAAATATCAATCCTGGAAATAAATATGAGTAGGTAAGGTAAGTGCTACCTCCCTGTGCTACCATATCGTCTTTTTCGTTAAATAACCATTTACATTTATTTTATAAATAAACTTCAAAGAGACTTAAATCGATACACGTGACAACAAAGTACTCTGTCACTACCTTTGACATTTTTGACATATGCGTAATATATAAATAAGTCAATTATATATTATGTTTAATATAGTTTCGAAAAAAATATTATTCGACTTATAAATATGTTTGGAAATTTTTTAATGGGCCCTCTTCTAAAATTGTAATTAGTATAGTTAAGCTTGTATATAGTAATACAAATAACAAACTGAGTTTGAAGACTGCCGATTTGATCATTGCAGTTATTAATTTTAGTTGTGTTAGTTGTACATTGAAATTAATTCTTTTTGTATATAATATTGCAGATACGGATCTGCTGGTAAGCATTTACTTTATCGAATTTGCAGCACCGCATGTTATTAGTCGTTCTACATGGTAACAAACTACCGTCATCGGCTAGCCTTTGTGAACTTTGCCAATTCTTTTTGCGATCGCCGATAAGCGGTGCAGCTAAAGTCTGAAAATAAATGAGCGGACATCTAATAAATATTGAAACCGCCAAGTAAGGTTTGAAGAACCATGTCAATCTGACAGTCGGTGACATGGACGGGACCACCCGTACCTATAACCGGATACGGAAAGAAAAAGTGCAGGACGCAATGCAATTAAATGCGGGTCGGTATAGCATACAGCGTTTCGTTGCGAGAAGTTAATATATTTTTTCTATTTTAAATTTTGTTTTGAAAATTAATAAAACGTTTTAACAAACACATGAACAACTTTTTATTTTAAATAAGTACAAACCAACATTTTAACTAGTTATTACTATTAACATTTATAGTAAAATTAGAAAAATTTGAAATTGTAATTCCCTGCGGAGTCATCATACTTAAGTTGGTTTTACTGTCAACATGTGTGACACATCTATTTTCTGTAGAAATACTACTGGTAGTACTGGTGGTCTTGCTAGTAGTTGCAGCAGTAGGAAGTATTTGGCACGCAATTTCCTTCTTCTGTTCCAGTGAATTTTCAATGTAGCCTTCAGCTACCGTCGAAGATTTCCATCCTCCATGTCTCTTGATGGTAGTAAGATTTGTACCAGAATCTGCTAACAATGTCGCCGATGAACGACGAAAACAGTGTCCGGTGTAGAGTTGAGGATTTGGTAGATTCAAGAACTCTGCAATGTCGGCAGGTATTTTACCAAACATGTTAATTCCGACTGGATCTTCACACATTTATTCTTCATATATTTAAGAAAAAGTTGTCTATGGTCAGCGCTGGGTGGCCGAAGTGCCATATGCTTTCTAAAAAAGTTTAAATAGAATTCACCAACAACACTGAAAGTCCGAGGCACTTTCGTTTTAGTATCTGGTATGGTCACAACAACCGAAGTGCCCAAATATTCGATATTGTCGATGGTCATCTGACACAATTCCTCCCGGCGACACGCCCCGAAGACACCCACTATTGCTGCGGCTTTCATCATCAGATACTTTTCGTCTTCTGCTTATGCGAGAAATTTGTCGATATGTGTCTTCGTTAAAACTTTTGACTTTTTTGATTGATATCCTTCACCCTTCCGTTTTAAAAAAGCAATAAGTTTATAATGTTTGCTTATATCTTGATCTTGCTTTATTTTTAACATAGTTTTGATCATGGAATAATTTGACCACAGCGTTGACGATTTCCATATCTTGGCTTTTCCCTCAAAATATGCCAGTAAAACACTTTCGTTACATTTCCCAGGGACCTTGCACCATTCCGAAAAGCGTCTATAAGCGATTTCGTACTGTTCCTTTGATTTCGCCGGCAATAATTCCAATGTTACTCGACTGGCGGTTTCTTCTATTTCAGCAGGGATGGATTCGTTACGCTCCTTATCGAGATTATTCATTATACTTATAATATTACTAGAAAATCCTGTCAATATTTTTGCGTTTTTTCCGTAGCTAACAACAGCCCTGGTTGCTACGAAAATTTTGGTTCATAAACATTGCGATCGGTGTGGTATTTTTTGATTTCTTATTTTTATTGAGTTTAAAGTTCTTCCGATTGTTTTATAGAAAAAATAGTGTATGATATACGTGTTCAAAGTGATTTTATTTTGTTCGTGAAGTTAAAAAACTTGCTACGCTCGTTTTTTAATCATCACTCACAAAATAAAATCTTACTTTTAACACGTATATCATAAATAGCTATTAAGGGTGAGAAGATATGTGATAATTGTATTAGGTACATTAAATTCAGCTTGGAAATGACGTTCATTAATCGATCGATCGATCATTAATCGTCAACCTTAATTTTTTGAAAAGATGTAGTAAACTCTCATTCTCAAACGACTCTACAAAAGTCGGTAAAAGTATATTTTCTTACAAGAAACTGTCAATAAAATTCAAATATATAAATAATCATATTATTTAATAAAATTCTGTAAGGATACATACTACACTATTTATTAGTACTACAGAAGTTAAACGTACAGTCAGTGACTTGTTCGAAAATCACTCCCGCAGTTGAAAAGGAATATACATCCATTTTGCCTTAAGACAAATGTTCTTTGAGACTCAATTTTGAACCTGTAGGGTGAGACAACAGCAGCTGATGTGGACGTAGTAGTTTCAACGATATTGTTTACACTACAACATCAGTTTGGTATTTTTCTTCTTATTGTCCAGTGAATCTTCTAAATAGCCCTAGGCCACTGTTGAACTTTTCCAACCTCCATATCTTTTAACACTTATTAGTTTCAAACAATCATAGAAAGTCTCATAGTCGTTATAAGTACAGTGGAGGGGAATGTAGATAACTACTACCGCTGGCCTTATGTAGATAAGGCCAGCGGTAATTTATTTTCACTTTCACAATTAGGATATTACAAGTGGGATTAAAATCAACTTGAATGGCATGACATTATCTATCCAATGCTAATAGGACACCCCCTCCTTTACAGGTATTAATAGAGAGGAAATCATGATCGCTTCTGAAAACTTGGAATTTATCGAGATTAAATAAAGGGTTATCCAAGTGCATCTTGAGAAAATAAACGCGTGACAATTAAGAGTGGTCAAGGATACGTATTGTCAAAACGGGTTGTTGTTTAGTTGACTGGTTGCCATTGTAGAATATGGATCGTTTTACGACAGCACAATGTGTAAAAATTGTTAAAATGTTCTACAAAAATGGTGATTCTGCCGTGGCCACATATCGTGCTTAACGACCAGACTATGGTCGGCATAATCGTCCTTCCCAGCAAACGATTTTAAATGTAGTGAATACATTTGAACAGAATGGTTTGGTGACAGATATTCGAAGGCCAGTGCACCGTTGGAATGCACGCTCTCTCGAAAATATTGCTGCTGTTAGTGCAAGTGTGACTGCAGATCCAAATTTGTCAATTCCACGGCGCGCGCAGCAATTAGGTTTATCTTACGGCTCGGCATGGCGTATTTTGCATTGGGATTTGCATCTCCATCCGTACAAAATCCAAGTCATACAAGAACTGAAGCCTACAGACCATGGACAGCGTCGAACATATGCCAATTGGGTGCTGGAACAACAAGCTTTAAATGAGGATTTTTCAAACAACATTTTCTTCAGCGATGAGGCCCATTTCTCGCTCGGTGGTTATGTTAATAAACAAAACTGTCGTATCTGAGGCTCCGAAAATCCGCGTTCAATTGTTGAAGTGTCGTTACATCCGCAAAAAGTGACGGTCTGGTGTGCACTATGGTCTGGTGGTGTCATTGGCCCTTATTTTTTTGAGGACGATCAAGGAGCACCCGTTACCATCAACTCCGAACGATATGGCCGTATGTTAACTGACTCTTTTTGGCATGAAATTGAAGGTATGGATCTGGCCGATAAATGGTTCCAACAAGACGGACCTTATTACAAGTCACACAACACGAGCTAATCGGGCTTTGTTACAAGAAAAGTTTCCAGAACAAGTAATTTCGAGATTGGCTGATGTGCATTGGCCACCAAGGTCCTGTGACCTGACACCGTTGGCCTTCTTCTTGTGGGGCTATGCAAAAGATCGCGTTTATGCCAACAATCCTCTAACGATTGACGCATTGAAAGACAATATTCGTCAAGTTATGGCCGAAATATTGCCTGAAATGTGCTAAAAAGTGATACAAAATTACCTCAAGAGGATTGAGTCCTGCAGAGGGTTCCGTGGAGGACATTTAAATGATTATATTTCACACATAATGGCATTACCCACACTTTAAAATGAAATAAAACTTTTATCGCAATCTCAATTTTAAGTGTTTTTTTTTTTTAATTTTTTTTCTCAGGGTGCACTTCGATAATCCTTTAGTTCAGAGTCAGGGGTGCCTACATTACAGAAAGATTCAGTAAATGCCTATGTCTGGAATTGATCAATAGCAGACGTAAATAAGTCCGAAGTTTTAGTGCGTAGCCCACACACATTCTGATAATACAATGTAAAAGTTGAGATGTCTTGAATAATCGAAAAAATCGAGAACTCATTGGACACGGTTGTTATCATTGTGGCCAAGTGGATATGATAAATATCGAATTTTTCGAAGCCATTTGACCGCATAAACCATGCTTTACTTTTACGTAAGCTTAAAACCTATGAGCTTTGTGGCCTTTTGTTTGAGCTATTTAAATCATATCTATCCAGTCGCATGCAATATGTTACCTACAATGGATTTACTTCTAATCGTTACCTTATTACTTCTGGATTACCCCAGGGATCCAATTTGGGCCTTTTTTTCCCCTTTTTATTAACGATATTACCGTCGTACTTTGTTATTGTTATATGCAGATGATTTAAAAATATTTTCCTCCATACGAAATATTGATGATTGCATTCAACTTTAGGATAAGTTGAATAGGGTGGTAGAACGGTGTAATTTAAGTCATTTTAATCTAAATATAAAATAGTCTCGTTTACCCGTAAAATGTATCTAACTCTATTTAACTATGAAACTGATGTGACACGCATGGACACTTTAAAGGATTTGGGGATTTATTTTTGCAACAAATTAACTTTTAGTAGTCATATTTAGCATTTGGTTTGTTCAAGTCTCAGAGCATTGGACTTTGTGATAAGGTCAGATTATGATTTTCGTGATAATGCTGTGCTACTTAACACCTATGTTCGCTCTAAAGTTGAGTTTTGTTCATTGGTTTGGGTTATTTTGTACAATGTTTACATAAACGCTATCGACTGTACAGAAAAACTAAAATTTTTAGCCTTTCGAATAGATACATAGATAGATTCTATGAACGCGGAAGCGATTACAAAATTTTGGTGCGATTTCATGTTGATTCTTTTCAGTTTAGAAGACACTTTCATAGTTTATTAGTAATTTTACACGCTCCTTCAAACCAATAAAATGTTTTAACATAAGAGCAGTTAGTCGTGCTTCTTTTACGTTATCTATATTGTCCTGCTGCTATCACTAATATAAGTATAGACTTATAGACTATAGAGTCTCCTATTGCATTTATATCAAATAATTACAATACTAGTTATATGTAATTCTTACAATATATTTAGTTGTACTTTGAATTGTTTGTATTCTGTTTTCATGGAAGCCCGTGATCTGTGATTTACTTAGCTGCCTTTACATCTATTCCATGTTGTTTCTGTTTTGTATTTGTATATATTTTTTGGTTTATGCAGTCATTAGTAGGGGTATATTTATTTGTTTTTTTTTATATATTACTGTCAAATGTATGTTTTGTCCTGTAATTGGTGTTTTCACTGTTGGACAAATAAAAATATTATTATTGTTGTTATTAATATTATAGACGTAATGACTCAACCACCCTGTATATTAAATAATACCTACTTATATATTTTGTTTACATGCAATTTCTTAAATTACTATTTACTAATTTGATTAACAATAAAATATATTAAGTGCCTATAATAGTAAAAAGTTAACAAAATCGTTACTGCAGAACAAGTTATGTACAAGAATTAATACGTCGCATTTAAGGTTCAGGGCCCTTCAGGAAATCCAAAACGGAAACATTGGAAAAGAGTTCCTATTTTATCGGCGATCTAACGGGTAATGAAGTAGAGACATTGATTAAGAACGTATTTAAAACTCAATCTTTAATTCAATCGCATTAAACAAGGCGATCCCAAACTGGATTGCATTGAAGACAACTTTTTTAATCAGTTGATTCCGGAGATTACTTCCCTTGATAAGAAATGATGTTAATGGAATTACTATCGATGTTTTAATTTTCAGACTTTTTGCAGCTTAATATAGGGCTTGCTTTTAATTAAAAAGTTTTACTTTGCCGGAACAGATATTGTCCCTTTTTACAAAGTTTAAAATTTAGGGGTGAATTGTAAATGATGTAATTCTTCCATTAAAAATCTCTATATATTGTTGCGGGTAAATACTTGTCACTGTTAAGTGCTACAGCTAATGAATTTCTTTGAATAAATTTCTTCAAGATATTCTTGATACATATCTTATGTTGTAAATCTGTTAATTGGTAAATGTTAAAAACAAAACCAATCGATGAACATCAAGTAAAATGCGGTTATACAAATACTTTCATGGAAATGTGATTGTATTTCTTGCCTACAATTTGCTGTTAATGATGTTATTTGACAAAAAAAGTGAGTAAAATTTTATTCAACAATTTGAGACAATAATGTTGCTTCTTCTACGTAAACTGCTAATTTGTAATTATCCAAATCAGAGACCTGACTCGACTTATAACGGAGTTTTATTTATGAGGATAGTGGAAACAAAAAGTTTATGAATGATTGTGAATACTAAACATAATAAAATAAGAAGTGTATCTTATCTTATCCTACTATTGGCGTTCGCACTAGATGCGATAAAAAACTATCACACGAAATTTGAAAAAATAAGGGGTAATTCCAATGCCAGAATTGCACGCTGCCATTTCTCCCCCATTTCACCCCCCGCGCACCCCCACAGAGCCACCCCCATGCATCCCCGAATAATTCTAATGCCAGAATCGAGTTCGGCAGCCCCGAAAACCTCCCGAGTAATGATTTCCGAACGATTTTTCCGAGTTTCCAGTCGTTCCTATAATGGTGCAGATAATGATGCAATTGGAAAATGCATTTTCCGGCCCAGAAGGCATTTTTCAAAAAATGGCTAAACCAGAAGATATAGACTTTTTTCTGGGACCTTCATAAACACAATGCGGAAAACCGCATCTCGATATGTGTTGTGCCTAAAAATGTCCGCTATTTTTCCTAACTTCCCTGGGCTATTATTAGCAGAACGATTTCCCGGTAATGTGCCAAATGCAGCTACTTTTATCGCGGTGTGCACTAAGTGCAAGTCTAGTGCAACGCCAGGACGTCCACGACGTATTACAGCAGTGTGGCGTATCATACACGAGGCTCAATTGTATCCATACCATACCATATACAGCATGTCCAAGCATTAATAGCAAGGGATTGGACGAGGAGGGCCGGTATTATGGCCGCCACGATCTCCTGACTTTAAATCATTTGGATATCTTTTTGTGGGGATATTTTAAAAATAAAGTGTATCGCACCGAAGTGGATACCTACTATTGATGATTTACCCAAACATATCATAGCTGCTGCCAATAACTTACGACTTCACAACGGACAAGAAACAGAAACATTTGTGTTTGTAGAAACTGAGTAAAACAGGCCCAAATTTGCTTTATAACATCATGTATGTCAAACTATTTTATTAATTAAAACCACACATTCTATTAATAATTAAAAAATTAAAATAAATTAATTTAATTTTATTAATAAATGAATTAATAAAAAATTAAATAAAATTACTGATGTACATGCTAAGCTTGAAATTATTTTTGGTTTATAAATAGGTAAAACAGTTCACTCTGTAGCTATTTCATATTTTCTTGTTCTTCAACTTGACAATGCTTTTACATCCGAGTGTTAGACCATAGACTGCCGAATGAAAATTGTTTATTTTTTGAGTCACTGTTTTCTCTGAAAAAAAGATCGGATTGCTTCAGAAATACTCTTCTGCTCAAAATATAGTTAATCGTTTAATGTGGTCGTACATTTCTGGCTCCTTTAAAACAATATAAACAAAATAATAAAAAACAAATATAGTACTATATAACAGGATCTGTTCGAAATGCATAATTATGTATGGAAGTAGAGGAAGTGGGTTTAAAATGGATACTGTTGTTCCTAGCTCTCCTACATCTGACAACGTTGTATGTGTTAGTCTACGCATTTACAGTACGATGCCGTTTTTCAAAAGTAATTGCTGTCTGCGGGAGAAAGCAAGTAGGTACCGTCACGTCCGCAGAACGGAGAGAACTTTCAACTGCACTCATCTATATGAGCGCCAGTGGAGTTTTTATACCACAAATAAAAATAATATATAAATAATAATTTCATGAGTTCGTGAAAAACCCCAAACCCCAGGTGTTCTACCTGCTACATTTGTGGTATGTCATAGATCTGGATGGATGCAGTTGGAGTTATTTGAGCAATGGTTTAATCACTTTTTGAAGCACACACAAGCATCACCAGAGAACCCAGCTTTGTTGATTCTAAATGAGCATAAAACTCAAACGCAAATCATATCTGTAATAGACAAGGTAAGAGAAAGTGGTGTAACAATTTGTCTACCCTCACATACGAGCCATCGCTTGAAGCCAGTAGATGTCTTCTTCATGGGACCACTTCCTACATTTTACCTGCAGGAAGTAAAAATTTGGTTAAGAAATCACTCACGCCGCTGAATTACTCTAATTGAAGTAGATTTGTTATTCGGTATAGCGTATTTAGAATCATCAACTCCTCTTAAATGCTATAAAAGGCTACGAAGTAACTGGATTGTTTCCAATAAGTCAAACTGTGTTCAATGAAGATATGTTTGCCGCAACTGGCAAACGGCAACATCAATATTGAGGAAGATACAGAAAATATAGATTTACTAGCTGATGATAATACTATTACAGAAGCTCACCTACCTTGTTAGTTTGTTAATGATGTTCCTGTTTGTGTTAGAATTGATAATTTTTGAGTAATACTTTTATTTTGACGTTTTCTAGAATAGCCTAGGCTATATTCTGTTTGATTCTCGACACGTTCTCGATGTCGCCAAAACTTTGAGAATCCTAAAAACATATATAAGCGGTTCGATTTCGCCGCTGGAGTCAGTTTATATTGCCGCCGAATACAAGTCATACGTGAGTGACAAACGTCAAAGTAAAGCGTTGATAGTTGTGAAATTTGCTTGAAAGATATTTCTTGTATAATGAAGAATGGCAATACAGTTTGTTTGTCTACGTGACGTGTTTCTACGCTAAGGCAAATTTGAGGTTATAATACAGAAAAAAGAGGAAATATATGAAGAAGAGATGGTAGATAAAAAATCTGTTAATTCTCAGTCTAGACAAAGTACCCCGGAAAATCAAATAGTGGTATCAAGCAAAAAATAAAAGCCACTGGTGCCAAGGGAACTTAATTTAACTATGCCATCGATTAACGGAACTTATATAGGCCCAGAAGTAATTTCTCCATATCCGAAAAGTGTACGTGAGATTAAATCGAAACGAAAACCCAACAGAAGGGGTAAAGTTGCGGTACTTTCTATAGGGAAGATTTAGAGAGTTCCCTAAATGAGAAAAACAGAAAAGTTCTAGCAAATTATGTTAAGTGATTAAAAGCGCTATGGAAGGGAAGGTTAAAAAGAGCTTAAACTTAGACAGAGGAAGAATATTTCAAAGAAAAATAGAGCGAAATATGTCACCCACAGTAGGGAATCACAGACCGAAGATGATGCAGAATGTTTGTTTTGTGGCCAAAATTTCTGGTGGTCAAGGATGGATCAAGTACTATAAATGTAAATGGCACACCATGCATGTGCCGCTGTAGATAGCGATGACAATGAAGTCTATACTTGCGATATTTGTCTTAGCAAATAAATTAAATAAAGTTGTATTGACATCTTCTTATAAATAAAGTTCTCATATTTTGTACTGAAATTAATTATATCCCATTTTACCTTAAGTATATAGAATACCTGTGTACATAATTTTTATTTTTATTTACGATATTGACTTCTCTTTTAATTACTTAACTTTAGCTAATTAATTAGTATCCAATAACTTATCCTTAACACCATTTGCATTTTGCAAGTCGAAATAAAAATACAACGCAGTGTGTGTTGCAAATAATGTAGAGTATTCTTTGTTTTTAAAGTAAATGTATTCGTGCGTAGATTTGTAACAAATTACGACAAAAAGAGTCTTGTAAGTATATGATTTAAGGTGAAATAAAAATATTGGGAAATAAATAGCAGGAATGTATCAGCAGATGACCGGAACACACGGACCATCAGATTTTCGGCGGTAAATAAGAAATATGCCCCTTCTTCCCATCCCTAGCCATTACTCCACATCCGAAATTTCCAGTGAATCACTCTGAAAAGCATTTCCTCCGAGTCCGAACATTTTAAATCGGAAGTAGCCATTTGCCGCGCGCCCTGACAAGTGTCATAAACCGGAACCGTGATTTTGAATTATGTAATTTTTAATGTTATTCGCGAGTGGTTTAGGGCGTGTTTTCCACTTTTTGCGGCTATAACTTAGCGGCTCAGTAATGAAAAGTGTTCGTTCGGCTGGCGTCAGGCCAAACGGAACGCCGGTCGACCCCACGAATTAACCGCGAGATGTCCCCATATATCACGTTATTACGCGCAGCGATGATTTTTGGCACTATGCTATTTACTCTCCCACCCCACTGGATTACCATCCGTTTGGGGCTCCCTTTATGTTCTATTAAATAAAATAATGTAGTTACTGCAGTAACATTATCAGGAGGAAATTGGCAGCTTGTCTTATTGATGTAGGAGACAGTACAGAAATGTTATGAATATACAGTGTGTTATTTATACACACAAAAATGTATTGTTGTAATAAAATACAAATTTCTTTAATGAATATGTTTCTTATGAAGAAATATTATTTAATTTAATCATATATCTTTGTTTCAATATTAGGGGAGAGTGCGAGAATATCGCGCACGGGGTGATAATAATAATTTATTTAATCCATTAAAATAATAAAAATTACATTGGACAAGTCAATTACACAACAGTTACAAAGAACATTAATAAAATGCAAACATCGACAGATATTAGACAAACATTGTAAAATAAACAATTATATTATGTGTATAAATAGTTATTTATGCAACAAGTACAAAAAGTAAGTGTTTATTGCACGCGAGTGAAATTGTCCATCGAGGCCGTCAGGGCGAGTAGGACAATACATCTAGTGCAATAAAGACTTTTTGTACGAGCTGCATACAATATTTTTTCTACGTTCATGCAAAAACCAAATAATGTTTTATTTAGATGACACTAAGTGTAGGAAAATATGACGTCGATTTGAATGTTTATGTTTGTCATGATGACAAAACACTGTACTAGAATGACAGATGAATGCAATAAACAATGTATTGCTCTAGTGCAATAAAGAACCACTTTTTCCATTAAATATAGTTCAATAATCTTTTGCATGAACGTAGAAAAATAATATTAATGATCACCTTTACTAGATATACATATCTGAGACTTCGTAGCAACACTTACACACAAGGTATGCTTTAAGTTTAGTTTTGAATAAATTAAAATTTATTTCATGTTTTATGTCAACCGGCAATGCATTCATAAGTATATAAGATGGTGACTTTTCGTACAAACTTGTAGCATCATGTGCAAGTTTTAATAAATTGCCATATCGAGTTTTATATTTATGTGTATCAGAATTACGTTCATAAGATCTAGCAGTGACGTTTTGTCAGTGTTACAAATAATTATTCAAAGTAAATATTGCTAACATATAGTGGTCGATCACTTAAATACTGTAGAACAGTGAATGATTCGTTAAACTTTTATAGGTGACGTCAGTTGAGTTTTGTTTACAATGCTAGTATATCTTATCATATTATCTTAAATAAATCTAGTCCTAATTTAGTACTTAGATTTTATGTTTTGTAGAAATTTGTCATATACATAGGTAAATCATTGAAACCTGAACGGGAAAATTAATCCATTTTTTTCTCTTTAAACCAATTTTGTACGTAGAAGCAACTTGAGGTAATACCGCGCAATCCCAACAGCCCAGAATCAACGTTGAGAGGTAAATTAATAAATGTGAAGCCACTCAGCGATGTATCTTTAGGAAGAAAATTCATATTTACTCCCCACCAAGAAGAGGAACTAGTCAACATACAAAAATCTTAGCCAAACTGTTATGGAGTGACTCCCCTTAATCTCAGCTTAGTTTCAGAAAAACTGTGTATTATTTTCCAAAAAGAAATGGAATAAAACATGTTTTTAATGATGAAAAACAATTTGCCAAGAGAAATAATTGGCGACATCTTTTTCACACTGAATGTGACCTGGGAATGGGATCTGTAGCAGCATTAGCTGATCCAGTAGCAAAACCATCAGCATCAGCAGGTTCAATAACGCCTCAGTTGTTAGTGTTCAAGACGTGGTTCCAATTTCAAGAAAAGGATTTCATAAATAATTTTCATGTCTTTGCAAGCGGACGCAGCGACTGCATATTTAGTAATATCTTTGAACAGTAGAAAAAGAAATAGTAAAAAAGAAGAAACCCAAGGTGGTGGAAGAGAGAATTATATGTTGGTGGTCAAAATACTCAGAATGATTTATACAAGAAATTGGTTGCTGGCTACAAAGCCCTATTTCAAAATTTCACCCGAATGAGCAAAGAGGATTTTGAGTTGCTTGCTAGAAAAAGTTTCACAAATGTAAAAAAAATCTGAAACAAACTTTCGTTGGGTAATACCTCATGTGAGGATATTAGTAACATTAAGATATATATATATATATATATATATATATATATATATATATATATATATATATATATATATATATGTTTGTGTTCGTTTAAATTGTTAAGTGTCTTAAAATGGCGTGTACTGACAGAGCAATATTGGGACACGAAGAACATAATATGTGAATTAGAATGCAGCAATGGACAACCGCAGCCAATGGTATGTCCGCCACAAACACAACCCTTTGCTGCTTGTTGCATGATTTGGCCATCAATTCTAGCACCAACCTCTCTGGAACCAGTTAAACCGCTCCAATTACCTTGTCCTTATCCAACCAATAATGAGCTTGAAATGAGCCCTGAAGAAGCTGAAAAAATCGATATGCAAACTTTTACAATAACTATAATATCGATTATCACACACAATCAGCGGGTGAGACCAATGGTGGTGAATCCTATAAAGCAATGAGAGACCAATAATAAGACTAGAGGCGTAACAATAGACGGCAAGAATCCATTATGTCCGGAAAAAAAAAGAAAAAACTGAAAACGAAAACAGAGAGATTTTCGAAACGTCAAAAATACGGAAGTGCGCGATAGTGATGTGATTTTTGTTATTTTTTTACCTTTTATCTGGTTTTTTCAGTGTGAGATTTTTTGGTTAGGCAAACTTAGTTTCAGAAATAACCCTTGACTGATCCGTTTGGCGTAAGGGCTTATTTAATTAATCTTTATTTTTTTCAGAAATGTGGCAAAAATCTAATAAATACCCTTATAAATATTAAGATATCTAGCCACCGACAATAGCTATCCATCACTTATGTATCTATTCCGGATATCTGAGCCAAGCATTTTACGAATTATTCTCAAGGTATGCAGAGTTTTTGTAGGAGATGAACCACTATCTTTTGTTTGCAGTTTTTTTCCCTCACGGTGAAAAACTGAGCGCAAATTCTTGATTTTTATATTTTGCACTTTTTGAGATATATTAGAATAATGGTTTAAACTTACAAAAAATTACCCGGTACTAAAGTCTATCAAAATTACAAAGAAGACATACTGAAAACAGCTTCAACTCAAAACAAGAGGCAAGAGGACAAAAATAGAGAAGCAACCTCATCTACTATATGAGACTGTTTTAGACTGAGTAAATTACAGTTGCGAAAATTGTATTTATTTATTTATTTTTTGTTAAAGAGTTTTATGATATTTTAAGAAAGAAATATAATTTTGTTAATGTTTCTACTGTTAAGTCTTTAACCAATAAAGTTTATTTCTTATATCTTCCGATGTTTTTTACAAAATTACAATTTTTTTCAATACCTAAATAAATTTTTCGCGTTTAAGTGTCCCAATTAATCCCATATGCGGGACTATTCGGTTTTTTCAAGAATTTATAATGTCTGTCCCGAATGACCCCATCTGCGGGGTCAATGGAGACACCAACAATTTTTTTTAATTAGTGAATTTCTTATATCTTTTTTGAGACATCCTTAAATAGGCATCTCAGTCTGGATTATTTTAGAGAAAATTCGGAAATTATATCTAAAACATGAAAAGAGATATCAATTAAAATATTTCAAATTCATCCTTTTTGATGGTATTAGGTGAGACCGAGGCATTTGTTTTAACATAGAATCTTATTTTAACACAAAAAGGAGTGTCTGGATCAGCCTTGAGAATTTATAAAAATAATCGTTTAAATTATATTTATTTTTTTTTGTACAATTTTCAAAATCATGTAGAGAATCAAGTTGGTCACTTGCCTCGAACCGGAATATGCAAGAATATGTAAGCAAAAATGCAAGTTAATATTAAAACGATATAAACTATTTGCCCATGCTGTTCGGTCAGTTTCAATTGGAGGAGGAAGATGAAGCAGAGTAATGTCAATATCTACTACAGATTGATCTTTAAAAACAGGAAATAAGAAATTCTTTACTCTGTTTTCTTAAAAAGTTTCGATTTCTGCGTCTACACTTGTACAATTTGGTCGACATAATACTTAAAAGCTTTTTAGTTGCAAGTTCCACCAAAATATGTTTTTTTTTTTGTAATACCAGCAATGCCTGGAATAATTTATTCTAAATCATGTTCTTCAATATCTTCCAGATCGTCAACACTATCTACCAATAATATAGCACTGTTCTCACTATTACTAGAAAAGTCTCTTTCGCTTTATATTGCAATTTCGTTTTTTTTTTTTCATTTAAAATGTTTTTTAACAGTTTTTATTTTATCCATCCATTTCGAAGGTTCTACAATACCAATTAAACTCAACAACGAAAATTGTGCTTATGTATCCGGATAGGCATACTGCATACTCCCGCCAACAATTAATAGGAGGTACATAGTAAATTGTAGATACATATAAAATGTCAGGAATTAACAGTTTTTTTTCTGTAAAACTGGATTGACACTTCTAAGGAAGTTATAAAAGAAATATTAAAAGTTGTATAGAACTAGTATTAATTAAAATACATCTTTAGTGACCAATGATTCATACAACCTAATTCTGATGTACGAACAAAGCTATTATCTCAGATAATAGGTATAAATCAAATATTGGTAAATTATAATGTGAGAGGTAGTCCAAGTAGGTAAAGAATCCATTTCTACATTTTATTTTTGATTGTGCTTTTACTTTATTACGTCAATTGTGTTTTGTGTACCTATAAGTTGTATTTTATTTGTTTGTTGTTGTTGTAGTTGTTGTTTTAAGTGAAACAATAAAAGCAACCCAACTAGCAATTTGTCATTTTATAACAGCGACAAAAACAAATCTTATAAAACAACATAAGTCACTAAGACATTGTAAGAATGTTTATAGATCAACTATAGGACCAAAATTGGCAACATATTATAAAGCCTATTACATAACAAAAATAATTATATAATAGCAACTAATCAACTAAGCAACAATTTTTAATAGCACTATTTTGCTATCTTTAGTAGCCATAATACGACATTTTTGTAGCATAAAATCCATCAATAAAACTAAATTATTTATTAACTGTATCGTAAAGGTATGAGAAAGTACAAAGTAACGAGTATCTCTAATCACAATGTCTGCAACTGGAATAGTGTCTAACTGAATGTTATTTTATATTTCACTCCCTTATAAATTAGTTACAATACCTAGGATACTAGATACACAAATATCCCATATCATCCATACATTCATAATGCCCGGTGTCATAGCAGCAATTTTATTGTGATTCGTATGGCCCATATCTAGTGAATTTTACATGCACCGCATATTATGTGATTATTTTCAATATTATCATAATTAAAATAGAATTGGTTCTTTGACGTTAGAAAACGCAACTTTTCATAATTGTCTTCGTTTTGGGTATTCAATATTAGGATACTGGCTAACTTTGTGATACTTTTTACAGTTATACGTCACAATGATTTTCAAGAGTGTGTAAAATTGGTTGTCGCTTATAAAATAATTTGGTTGTAAACAACAGAGTTAAAAGGCAAGTAGGGTAAATGAGCGATTTCTGTAAAATATTGGAAATTACGATTCTATAAATAATTTATCATAACAAGGTAGTATCGTAATGGTAAATAATATTGAAGGTGTTTAAAATCATGGATTTTTCATATTTCCAAAACATTTCAATGAAACGGATGGGATAAACATTTTTTTTAATTTCAATGTCATACTTTTCTTTTTTATTTTTTTGGTAGCATTTCTTCTAAATGCATCTCTTGCTTTAATTTTTTTCCCTGACATGTTTATTTTTATACAATTACTATAAATGCTAAAGCAAGAGACTAGACTTTTACTGTTCGCATAACCAAAACAAGGTCGCGCCATTTTGCTGTTTCAAATCTGTTTTATAGAATGGTTTGTCAATGTAATTTTGAGTAAAAATAAACATTTTTCTGTTGTTATATTACTATTTTTGTTTTACAACTGATAATATTACTCTTAAAAGTAAAATTGTCTGCAAGTATTTTTTAATGTGACAGTTTTATTCGTTGATAATCCACATCTAAAAAACAATTATAATTGTTTTATTGCACTAGAAATGCTACGGAACATTACTAAATAATTATTATAAAATGTTTTAGTTTTATTGTCTAAAATGTTTTATAAACTTGTCGCAGAAATATTTGTTGTTCAAGCTGTTTAATAATTTAACTGCCAAAATTAATAATAATACAACAGTAAAACATCATAATTCTTATATAACCTGAAAATTATAAAACTGTTTTACTGTTTTCAAATACTTTTATTTGCATATTTTTAATATTTTGTGCATACCTATTATGACTAAATTCTGTGTATATGTATATATTAAATATTTCCGCTTGCATATTTGGGTAGGTATCTCTACTCATGGCGTTACTTCATCAATAAGATCTATATAATATGCGTCCGATTCATAGAGAAAGAACTTAAATTCAAATTTAACCAAGACCAGAAAATCCTATTTTATTATTTGTCTGTAGAAAATACCTATTAATCTGTTATTAAATCAAGTTAAACTGGCGAGCACCGAATCGCTGTGAAAAGCAATCCGAAAGTAACCCTAAGAAATAAATGAAGGCATTAGAACAAACAGAGGATCAGAATGTAGCGTAACGAAGTTATAGTCATAATAAAAATGCTGTTTCTGCAAATACAGCAGTTCTAACCCCCTTACACTGATAAAACGCGGCCAGGGATTTGCTAAAGCTCTCCGGAATCGGTTACATACAATATGGATACAAGCGCCCGACCCGCTATATTTTCCGCGTGGCTACACGTTAATTTGCTTGCACTGTCGCACTAGTTTCGACCTTTCGTCCGTCATCGTTCACGTGGAAGATGTTGGGATTTGGGCCGCACGCAGTTTAAAATTGGATTCTACACGGTAGTCGAGTACCGCTGGTAATTTTAAAAAGCCTGCCTCTGAAATTTATCTTTTATAAAATTGAAGTTAATATAGCACTCCCATTATTTAAAATTTTACTTGTCATTTGTTTCGAAATGGTGATAGGTTCTTTGCCTCAGTCGATTTTTGAGCTCATTCTTATACTATACTTTGAACAATTCCCGCAGTCCATGTGAACAGATGGCTTTCGGCGACAAGTAAATTTAATTTTCTTAAATTGGTGTTTCATAAATTATTATTATTAAGAAATAAATTAGGGCAGAGGACTAAAGTCCTGTTATACCCAAAACTAACAAAATATGTACAGTTTAACATAATAAACTTAACATATAGGATTAAACTAATATAGATGAAGAGCATCCAGTCTACTTTTGAATGAATTAAGTGATGGTGCGCCTACTATTGATGCCGGTAAATTGTTCTAAATTGTAAAAATGCTATTGGATAAGAAAAATTGCCTTGCTCTAGATTAAAAATGTTCTTTTTTTAAGTTTAGTTCAAGATCACGAAAGCGATTATCAGAATTTTAAATTTCATAATTAAGTTCGCCTCGAAGGCGACGCTGCTGAAAGTCATGATATGGACCATGGAGAGTTGTTCCACATAGAAAGGTCGAACTTGTCCAAATAAACTAGAATGCTTTCTAAGGATTATTGATCTCGGATGAGAACGGGGCACCATACAGAACCAGTATATTCAACAATTGGTCTCACGTAACTGCAGTATGGTTTACACGACACATCAAACGATAAATTAGAGAATGACTTTCGAAGCAAATAGAATTTACATTTAGTACGTTTACATACAGAGTTTACATGATCTGACCACGATAAATTGAAGTTTATGATAACGGCTAGAGGGACACATGTTTACTAACACGATTGACGTATAGTTAAGTATCATCAGCGTAGAAAAATATCTTATTTGTGACGTGATATTGAATATCGACATATACAATTAACCATAGGGGCCACAAAACTTAACCCTGAGGTAGGCCGCTGGAGGAAGGTTCACCTACTCTGACTCTAAAGGATCTATCTGTTAAAAAACTATTGACTCATTGGTTTAGAGTACCGCGAATGTCCACATGATCCAATTTGTGTAAAAGTCTTTTCCTCGCACGCTATCAAAATCTCAATCTATATTACATCTAAAGCGAGAGACCAGTCGTTTACCAAATGAATTAAGTTTGTTAATGTGGAGCGATTTTTAACAAATCCAGGTTACTGTGCAAGAATAACGTTTTCTTGTAGTAAGAAATGTGCCATCCCCTCCACAATGATGGATTCAATGATTTTGCAGTTTGTGGGTAAGGGCAAGTTTCATTAACAAAGTTCAGCAATTTTGGATTGGTACGAATTTGTTGGGTAGTTATTTTGCATTTGGCGCTTTTTACCGGCCCCCGCTCTAATATTTTGCAGGCTTTAAATAGTTTGGAAAATAGTTTGTCAACTGTTATACCTGCTTATGACCATGTTTGTGTGACAGGTGAATTTAATGTAAACATGCTTGTGTTTGGTCGTCCGTCGGAGTTAATTGTTAATGAACCTACAAGACTCACTGACCCGTCACAAACGCGTATTGATATAATCTGCATATCGAATCCGGATATTGTCTCACACTGTTTGGTAGATTTTCCGGGAATTTCAGATCACTTTCTTACAGTTTGCCAATTAGCTAAAGTAAAAGTTGGTACTATTCACACGTATGTTACTTATAGACATTTTGATCACTTCAATGACCACCAGTTTTATAGTGACATAGCTACTATAAATTGGGATCATATTTATTCCTTAGATGAAGTGATTTTGCAGGTTGATTTCTTTAATTTCAATTTACTGACTGTATGAAACAATCATGCTCCACTTAGAAAAGTTAGAGTAACTAAACCTCATTGTCCTTGGTTAACTGCAATTATTAAAGATATGATAAAATTACGTAACAATGTTTTCGTAAATATAAGCAGTCTAGGACTCAAATTCATTGGACTTATTACAAACAAATTCGCAATTATGTGACCGGTGCAATAAAGCGTGAAAAGAAGCTTACATTCAATTTTCTATTCGCCAGAAAAATAGTAAAGCGCTATGGTATACTTTTAGAGAGCTTACTATTGTTAATAATAAACGATCCTCGGATCTTCCATCTACATTTAATGATGCGAATTCAATAAATTTATTTTTTAATACTGTTCCTAGTCGAAATATGACCGCATTCAAATATAGGGAATGTTTTTAAGTTATCCTTAGTTAAGCGGCGTGAAGTCATCAATAAATTGAAAAGCAATTCTGTTGGTTCCGATAGTATTTCGCTGAGAATAATTCGAATGATTTCATTTCATTTACTACATCATATAACTTGAATACTGCCATATGAACTAATAGTTTTCCATCTAGTTGGAAGCATGCGTTTGTCACATCTCCTTCCAAAGTTTCGAACCCCACCGAATATTCGCACGACTAATCAGCATACTACCTACGATGTCAAAAATTTTAGAATCTATTATGAAAGATCAAATCTGTTCGTATGTATGTGACAATAAAATAATACCTACCGTACAGTCCGGATTCCGTGCTCAACATAGCACTGCCACTGCTTTTTAAAATATTACGGATGATTTATTTCATGTTACTGATGTCCGTAAATTATTATGTCTTCCTCTATTAAACTATAGTAAGGCGTTCGATACCTTGAAGCATGAGTTACTTTGCAAGAAACTTAGTTATTTTGGATTTAACCTAAATGCCGTTTCTTGTATACATAATTATTTAAGCAATCGTGTTCATAGTGTTTTATTGAATTCCGATATTTCTAATCCACTGTCGCCTAGACTGGAGGTACCTCAAGGTTACATATTGGGCCTTTGTTGTTTTCAATTTATATATCTGATTTCCACACATCTATAAATAGTTGCAATATACATCATTATGCTGATAATACGCAGGTGTATTATTTTTGTCTTTGACCAGTATAATATTGCTGAACAATTGATTAATTCTGATCTGAACTGTTAATAATATAACACTTGCTTATAATTTAAAACTTAATGCCAATAAATCAACAACAACAATGATGCTTTTTGGGTTTAAGGAAAAAGAGATATAATTCGCAATAGAATGAATATCTGTTTGAGTGGCGAGGTGTTGCCTGTAGTTGATTGCTGTAAAAACTTAATAATATGGATCGGCTCGGATTTGAAATTTACTAAACACATTCATTATCTGTCCAAAACAATTATAAAATCCTTAAAAAACTTAGTAAAAGGTTGAAACTTTGTGAAACACTTATGTTCTCAAAACTGTCATATGCTGACTGTTTATGATCCTGCATTATTAGAGCGTTGTAGTAACAAATTCTTGTCATTGATTTGCTACTGGATTGCGTAAATTTAATCATCTGAGTCAGAAATTTGTTGAAGTCGGTTGGCTGAAACTTGATAAAATGCGTACTATTCATAGTTTTTGTCTCGTGCAAGTTTTGGTTACTCGTGCAATATTTATTTAATAAACTTGTACTTTTAAACATTTTTTACGTATTCCTAAACAGTATAAAATCTAGATTCTCATATATATCTAGTAAGGGATGTAAAAAATTGCCTCAACATTTTAGAGAATATTCAATTTTTAATTAAAACAATATATATAAAAGAATATGTTTGTATTTCGAATGGCTAATTATATTAACGGTAAATTTCGGTAAGTTTCAGATATCACTTGGGTTCTTTAGTTTTACAATTAAGTCTTAGTTATGTTTATCATGTCATTTTGTAGTAGCTGTAATGTTTGAAAAGCTCCATTGGCTGATACTTCCTCTTTTCGTTGTGCACTTTACTTGCAATGAATAAAGACTATTATTATTATTACTACTACTATTACTATTACTATTACTATTACTATTACTATTACTATTACTATTACTATTACTATTACTATTACTATTACTATTACTATTACTATTACTATTACTATTACTATTACTATTACTATTACTATTACTATTACTATTACTATTATTATTATTATTATATCGTAGATGTATCATTCAAAATATAAGGTACGACGGTCCAAATAGATTTTATTTGCAGACTCGATTTGTCTTAAAATATCAGAAACGTTTTCATAAATTGGAATTCAAAATTATTAGTTGATCTTATTTGACGATGTCAAAGTAACCCCAGTTATTGATTATTTTAAATTTGACAACTTATCGGCGTCCAATTTTGTGTCATACGTTCATTTTAGTGAAAAAGAATATTAATATGGGTGATTCTGATTCCGATAATGCACTTTCCGATATCGAAGACATTGTGTAAAGCGATTCCCTACTTTTCAAAAAATCAAAACAGACGTACTAGCAAAGTTATGCAAAAAATGTAACAAATGAAAACATAACTCAATTTTTGCTGAAAGTCGAGGATAGAACTCATTTTATGATAAAAGTTGCATTGATAGTGGGGTTTGCAGGTGCCTGCAGCCGTACTGAATTGACAAAACAGCACTTACAAAATGTTAAAGATGAAGGACAATGTATTCACATTATTATTCCGTTTACGAAACCAAAGATATCACGAAATTTTTTTAATCATAAAAGGAAATATTGAAGGAATAAATATGACGGAAATGGTTTGAACACAGATTATACTCGATTTTTTGTAGGGTGCAGAACTGGAAAATGCACCAAGCAGCCAGTCCGCATTAAAACTTGAGAAAATGCCATGTAATATAGCATTGTTCCTGGGTCTTCCAAATCAATATAGCCTCAGCAATATAGGTACTCGACATTGTTTTCGTAGATCATCTGCGTCGCTGCTTGCAGATTCAGGAGTCGATTTGTTAACTGTTAAGAGGTATGGTGGTTGACGCTTTATAGTCTGTTTAGAAATGAAAGATAGTAATAAAAGCTTATTATGTATGCAAATCGTAAATAAATGTAGTACTGGTGCTTATATTCAATAGGTATAGATGAGGTGTACTTTAAAAAAAAACGTTGTGTGATCGAACCGTACTAAACTGTAGCAGGTAGCTAAAATTTAATCCCCGACAATCCGTCGTTGTCTATGCCGCTTCAATTTCTTGGTTCATTTCTCTTATAAGTAAACAATATAAAAACAGCGTTTCAAAACATGAGGTAACTTTAACCATCATAACCCGGTTAAGAGGGTTTTCAGTCATTCAAATAAAATTATTCAATATTATTATCAAAATATTTATTTAAATTTAATGAATAGACTTATATTCCACACAAAAATATATGTATTTTGAAAATTTAAATTATGGTGAGTAAATGTAGTGTTGTACAAATGTACAATAAAGAAACTAAAAAAGTAGGTATATTAAAATTCCTCCTCTGAATATTCTGATGAATTATCTTCGTCTCCTAGATTAAATTATCGAGTTCGCACATTTTCTCCTCTTCTTTTTGTACATGATGTATACATCTTTGCCAGTTATCTGCAGTTACTCGTTCCAAGGAATTTTTTAACAAAATTTTCACGTCACTTAATTTAAACGTCGTATTATTTTGCACTACATCTCCTTTTACCCTTGCCCAGATTAATTCGATTGGGTTAAGTTCACAGTGATAAGGTGGTAACCGTAATACCGTTATTTGGCGATTTGTTGTCATTTCATCGATAACATATTTTTTCTGATCTTTATTAAGATTGGCAAGTGTCAAAAGTTCCTTTTTCACCATATTTGTTTCAAAAGAAATGTTTTTTTCCGAATTACCATTAAATTATATCGGCTTTCCTCCAAGCAGTCGTAGGCGTCCGCTCGGTCTGCCGTGAATGGTAACTGGCATTATCCATGACAATTACAGACCCCGGAGGAAGATCCAACATCTGTGTAAAATATTCTTCGAAAACATCTGCGTCCATATCTTCGTGATAATCACCTGTATTTTTAGATTCAAATAAAAGTAAACCGCCATCTACAAAACCACTGGCACTACCTATATGTGTCACTATTTTCGCCCTTTACCTGAAGGTGTCTTGAACCCTGTTGAAAGTCCATCCAAAAATGCTTGTCGAAAACTTTTTAAACTTTTATCTTGCCATACTTTTGTTACAGTATATCCCCCGTTCACCCAAGTTTCGTCTAGATAATAAATATCCCCCCCCTTCGTCACGGAATTTTCTAATTGATCTTAAGTAGGATCTTCGCCAACAAATAATTTTATCTTTATCGATAAGAACTGACTTCCTGTTCTGCTTTTCCCAGCAAAAATTCAACTCTGGTAAGATGGCCCATAATTTGCATCTACTGATTTTTGGCAAATCGTTGTCCTCTGAAAGTTCACTTAAAATTTTGTTTAGCGTATTTTGGTATTTCTTTTTAAGTAAAATGAGTGTACTTTTCTGCAAATGACATTTTTGAAGAAATCATCTAACGACTTTTGACCTCCCTGTAGAAGATGATTTTGGGGGATTTACAGTATCTTGTTCATTTTTTGTTTCCTTTAAAAGTCTGTAGATAGTCGATTTTCCCTGTCATTTTGAAACACTTTTCCACGATGTCCTCAACACTGTTGGTAGGATTTTGGTGTTTCAATGCATTAAATACATTTAATATTATAATCTTCTCATTCTGAGACAGCACACATCTTTTCACGGGTTTAGCAGATACGTAATCTGATAAGCTCGACATTTTAGCCAAACAATATTATATACACTGGCACAATAGTCAGTCGAATTTTACTCTACTGCACTAGCACGTCTTCGTATATTCATTTCTAAGAATGGATTGATCTGTCACAATACACTGGCTCCTGTCCTATGATGTATCCAGTAAAATATACTAATGTACACCCATTACCTGTTAGCATTAGTGTTACCCGATAATTACCTGAAACGAAATGTTACCACGCCCATGGCCGGTTCTTATCTCGGGGTTTTATTACTCTCTTTCCTTTCTAAACAGACTATAATACAGTGTCAGAAAGCTGAAGTATAGAAGATGCCCAAGAAAATAAGAAGAAAGTCGCTTCTAATATTTTGGGCAACGTTTCAGGCTTTGATGGTCATTTAACAAGTTGAAATACTCGGGAAATAAACTTACTTTCTAAAAATATAGCCCATTTATCATCTGCTGGAATTAATTTGACAAATTGTTCAGAAGTTGGAATTAATGTTTACAATAAATAAATTTTGTTGAATTTTTTAAGCTAATAATAAGTAAAAGTAAAGACTAACTTTGTTTTTGTTTATTTTTTACTTTAAAATTTTTGTGTTATTATGAATTCATAATGGAATACAGTGTTATTATGAAGGCCATAATGGCATTTAAATGAGCATGCTAAATGTGTCATAATGACACCGGCGCAGATTAATAGTATATTATCAAATTCACTTCATATCTTAATCATTTTATCTTAAATAAAATGTTTTTATAAAAAATTTTGTTCCCTGTGACCTAATAAAAGTATTTGAGTCTTACCTCACAAATCCATATTGACCTTCTTTTCAAATTTAATTTCTAGTTTGTAACATTATATATACTGAAATAGAAATAGGCTGAACCAATACACCTTTAATTAAAAAAGCAATGCTGTTCGGACCTTGCTACAAATTTTATTGCACAAGATTCTGTTAATATCAACTAAAAAATTTCTCTGAGTCTACATTACAATATTATGTAACAAATATTGCAGAATAAGAAAAAACAAAAATATAGAATGATTTTTTTTCATATATACATTTTTAAATAAATATTATAGTTCTGGTTCAGGGCCATTTGGTGGGCTTTTCTAATATTAAACTGATTTGGTGCTTCTATTCGAAATTTGTTTTACATTCATTGACCACCCTGTACACATATATAGGATTAGAATTAAATTCTAAGTCAGGGTAAGTAGTGCCATCTGCTTAACCCAGATAGTTGTTAGTGAACAAAAAACACAGTTTCCATTTGTAAAATACAGAGTTCACACTTTGTGCTACAGAGGCCTGTACATAAACTTTCTCAGCTTCTACTGTTGCCGCAGAGATGGCGCCATACATGCTGTAAACGTCGGATTGAACAACTCCGATATCTCTAGTTAGTGTGTGGACGTGTAAAATCATACGTATAAACAAACAAATTTGCAGGTTATCTGTTAGTAGCTATTTGTAGTGATTTCGTACCTGTCGTTAATTTGCCAGTGTAATAATTGTGGGAAAGAAATACCTTGTATTTACAATGTCCACAGTATCAAGTGAGCCTGTTTCTGTCTGCATTTTACCGGAAAATGTCCGTACGCGCGAAATTCGTGATGCCTTTGCCGCTCTACATAAAAAGGAACCAGAGTTCTATATACGCGTACCTGGAAGGTATTGTGTTGCGATTTTAGACACTGAATTATATGTAGACATATTTTTTTGTATTTTGTAGGGTAAACCTTATCGGAGAACATATCGACTACTGTGGATATTCGGTTTGTCCCATGGCCCTGGAACAGGATATTCTGCTGGCTGTTTCCGTGGAAGATGAAAGTCTTCTTCATTTGCATAATGTAGATTTGAATTTTGAGGATTACTGCTGTGATCTGCGACAGTTTGAGTAGGTTTCATTTTATAATATAGGTATATAAAATGGTCAATGCAGGGGCCGCTTTAGCTATTTTGACGCCCTGGGCAAGATTACATTTTGCCGCCCCCCTTCTACGTAATTAAGATAGAAGTTTTTTTTATATAAAATATTTTGATATTTATCTTGGATCAGTTTCAGTTATTACAAATTTCGTGAAGACTGTAATAAATAAACAATACAGGGTGTCCGGAAATGATGAGCAAACCATTCAGGGGATAATTCTAGACCGAAAATAAATGCTACCTCTTTCTATAACATTATTTCCAAAACTGATTATTAACGGAGTTACAGGATGTTAAATTTAAAATTTTATTTTCGATATTTGTAAATAACTTCTTAAGAAATCCAAATATTTACATAAACTTTGTAAATCGGGGGTTTTTGCGGGCGAGAAATATGTTTCTAATTTTGAAGTCACTAATAGAGGGCGCCACTTGTGGCACATCATATTTCATTTAAATGGCAGAACTTTTTTTCATCTTAATGTATCCATCTGACTATCGAAACAATCGATTCTCCTACCTGTTTTATTTGAAAAAGGTATACCTTGCTAAAGGCGGTAGGCGTAACGATTTTTGAAATAATCCTATTTGAAATGCTCAATGCACCGAGTAAAAACTGTTTTGGTTTCAGGTAAAGTGCATTTTCTGCTGAAAACACAGCAGAATGTTACTTGAAAAAGTTATTCAGAATCGTAAATTATGGAGACGTGCAAAATATCAAGAAGATCGGCGAGGTTTGATGAAACCATTTTTCAACAAAGCACAAAGATTTTTTTACTGTTTTAGAAAGGTATTTTAAGCTAAGATAAATCAAATCTCCTACAATTCCTATCAATGAAGTCATATGTATGTTCTCTGATACCAAACATCTAGGTATGCTAATGAACAATTCCACAGACAAAGCTCTAATAAATAATTATCTAAAGAAAATAATTTAATTTACTGACCTGCTAATGAAACACTCTATAAATATCTAACTTCACTTTTTGGCAGGCCGATTTTTTAAAATTTTAGTAATAAGGTATACCTTTTTCAGATATAACAGGTAGGAGAATCGATTGTTTCAATAGTCAGATGGATACATTAAGCAGCGAAAAAGTTCTGTCATTTAAAAGAAACATGATGTGCCATAAGTGGCGCCCTCTACTAGTTACGTCAAAATTAGAAACATATTTGAATTTCTCGTCCGCAAAAACCCCCAATTTACTAATTTTATGTAATTATTTGAATTTCTTAAGAAGTTATTTACAAATATCGAAAATTTTAAATTTAACACCCTGTAACTCCGCTAATAACAAGTTTTGAAAAAAATGTTTTAGGAAGAAGTAGCATTTATTTTCGGTCTAGAATTATCCCCTGAATTTTTTGCTCATCATTTCCGGACACCCTGTATAAATATGTTCTAATTACAATAATAATTAATATTATACAAGTACATATTAATTTACCTGTGAAATAGTAGAGCAATTATAAGAAAAAAGGTAATTTATTAAAAAACAACTAAATAAATAAATAAAAAAAAAAAATAAAAACGAATCCTCAGTCATTTAATAGTTGTTTGATTGTTGTAGTTTAGAAAGGCTTATTTCGTCGCTTGTCACATTAACAGCCAGTGTTAACAGGATTTTAAGTGCTACTATAACATTTGGAGCACAGAGTAATTCAATGGCAATTTTACTCCACGGAAAATGACACATATTACTTGCATACTAATAAATACACGGGAACGCAAATGGATCGGCGCTGTAGATGCTACAGCTCCGCATACTGCGCAGTTGTCGGCAGTGTTGCCAGCGCCGAAGAAAATGTTGTACCAATTCCTTCAGACAATTGTACCAGATTTCAGACAAATGTACCAGATTTTATTGCCAAATTACAAATTAAATCATTGGTAACTCTAACATTTACTTACTCTTTTGTGCATTTTTGTGCTAGATGAATAAATAAAGCAGAAAATTTCAGATTTTAGGTAACACGCATAGACAAGAGAACATTTCTCTTGTCTCTTGTCTATTGTTACGTGATTTACATCACAGAACGGAAAGAGGGATAGATTCATAGATATATTAGTGTCTATGGATAGATCATAGATCCCTAACTACGATCATTGATTCAAATGTTGCCGTGGATCATAGATGATATGTAAATATAGATGTAACTTCAACTCTTCGAAACATATGGGTCCACGGACCACCGAGTTAGTAGGGCGGCAGTAAGAAAGCCGGTTTCATACTCCCAAACTCAAAAGGTTTTTTGCTTTGCCAAGAATTTTGTAATAGTTGTACAGATATACTTTTCACATTGAAATGTACCAAATCTGGTAACACTGGTTGTCGGGTTCGGGTCTACGGTAGAGATGTCGCCCTTACAATTGTGGCGTCCCGAGCGGTTGCTCAGTACGCTCACCGTCTGGAGCGGCCCCTGGGTCAATGATAAACTATAGTTGACTTCCAAAATTGTAGAAAGTGACTAATCGCTAGCTTGTTGACAAGCGCAACCGGTGAGTGCGGGGAGCAACATTTCATTGGCGTACTAAATTTGAATGCGATCAGATATAAAAAATATACAAAAATAATTGCATTACATAATATCTATTTTTAGAGTAGAAACAGTGATATAACGGTTTTAACAATTTCGAGGCATTAAATATTAAAAATAATAAGAATATTTCAAAATTTAAATTTTTATCTTGTAAATCGGTATACCTAAGTTTATTTAGAAACTTTATCAAGACAAACTGAAAAGATTCTTACCAACATTGTAAATAATATAACCTATAAAACGATCCCCTCTTGGGCATCGATGACCCACCACCACCCGGCTCATGCCGCCACAAGATGTTGACTATTTATACATTTCATATAGGTAATTGTTTTACACGAATATTATCATTATCACTAAATTAATACGCATTACGTCAGATTCATAACAAACTTCACTATCACTATATGTTCACTATTTATTAAAATAACCACACGTTCACTTCGATGTCACATCCCCTTCACTATAACATAACACTTTTATTTCATTATCACACTTTCACATCAGTGCCACATATTCACTTCACTATCACAATTTAATCTTCACTGTAACACTTTTGCCTTACTGCCACTATGTAGTAAAGTTTTCACTTCATTATATTTAATTATCACTATCAGTAGAGATGTTGCTATCACTGTCACTTGAATCATCTTTCCCTAAATGGATAATGAGTGGGTCTATCAAAACACGTATGTTGCTCCTCCTTCTGCACTTACGCCATGTTTCAGCAGTGACATGATTAATGGCCTCCTGTAATAATAACTTCACATCACTTAAAGGTGTTATTATTTCGTGCTACGGTTTTTATTTGTGCTCAAACTAACTCTATTGGACTTAATTCATAATGATATGGCGGTAAACGGAGTACAATAATTCCTCGCGCTTTGGCCATCTCATCTACTACATACCTAATATATCGACCTTTTTCTCTTTGGACAATTTTTAATAATTGTGGTTTAAACAAGGTGTCCATATATTCAATATTCTTTGATTTTAACCTTTTAATAATATCTGCTTTCCTTGATGCTGATGTCGATAACTTTTCGACTCTTCTACTATGATAACTAGCGTTATCTGTCACAACAACTGCTCCTGGTTCTACATACGATAAAATAGATTCAAACCATTTTTCAAATACTTCATTGTTCATATCTTCATGGTAATCTCCCGTCCTACGTGATTCAAAAACATGCAAACCATTTTCTAAAAATCCCAAATCGCTTCCAATATGTGTTATTATTTATCCTACGTCCTTTTTCAGAAGGAGCCTTTTTAATCCTATAGAAAATCCATTTAAAAATGCTTCTCTTTTACTTCGAACGTTACCATCCTGCCAAACTTTTGATACCGTATAACCTTTTTACCCATGTTTCATCCATGTAATATATCTTTTTGCCCGATGCACGATATTCTCTTCGCCATACTACAATTTCATCTTTTTCCACGAGCATACTTTTACGATTTCGTTTTAAAAACCGAAAATTCATGTCATGCATTGTTCTTCTAAGAACTTTGTCAGATAATTGAGGCATGTCCTCGTCTTCAGCTATCGTAGCTAGAATTTTTTTTATCATCGGTATTTAATTTCTGAAGAAAAATCCATGAATTTTCCTGAGCATGGCGTATTTTACATTTCTGTTTTTTCCTTCTTCGTGTTTCTATTTTTTTCTTTGGATTTACTTCCACACTCTTTTTTATAGCACGATATACACTAGAAACTGACTTGTGTTAACGAACTACATATATCAACAGCTTCACTAACGCTTATGTTAGAGTTTCGTGCTCGAATTCCTTCGTATACGTTTTTTTTATACTATTATCAATTGCCCGTTACCATAGGTTATGTCGATTACTAACAGACCTTTTACTAGAACTGGCATTGATCCATTTTTAACTGTTATTTGTTAATTTCACTTTATTTTATAATTTAATATAACTATATAAATAACACCCCGCAAATAGCAGCAAATCCCCCAACGTATGCATATTCTAATGGCGTTCTAACGTCGGCAAAGCCATGTACTAACGCTCACGGTTTACACACACCAAAATATTGTTTTCCACAATGCAATAAACAGAGATAGAGAATACATCGGACTTCAGTTTGACTGAGTCTTTATCGTGGTGCCGTAAATGTGAGTATAGTATCGTTGTGCATAAAAAGCGGCATAGTAATAATGTGGTAAATAATGTGTAATCTCTTATACAAATATTATACGCTTAATAGTAGTAGTTTTTTATATTATCTATTAGTCACTGTCCATAATTTCGGCCGCTGCCTATAGTTCGGTGGATATAGTGCATCAGTTATAGGGGAGGCTGGAGCACGTTTTTTATTTCAGTTGCCAAAACAACATATTAAACAAAATAATTACATACATATTTTTGTTACTTAATAATGCACCATATTTTTTGATACAAACGAAACAGGTTTTGAAATATGATCGTTTTAAAAAAAAATTGCATTTGTCCGCCCCTAGTAGGGTAGATCCGGACAGAGCAGAGGCACTGTTGGATAAGATGCAGCAATTTTAGACATCTTTTAGACATCTCATTAAACAAAAGTCAATTTCAAAGACATTTCTGAATTGTGTACTTAATTCATTGAAACATTAGTTTAAGAATAACATTGTAGTTCCCACGATGTTTTGAGAGATGGAGAGACTTACCTCCTATACCTACGTTTATTTGGAAATGTTTCTAAAAATACAGGATGAATTAGAACTTCTCCAAAAAACATTTTTTTGAATGTACACAGACTCTTACAAATACAATTTTGTAAAAATAAAATCAAAAAGGGCACTTCAAAAATAATTTAAAAATACATTTCCGCACGGCACTGAAAACTTGTCAGTGTAAAACCTGATAAGGCGTATAATCAGCGACCGGACAAAAAATGGAAAGAAATTCCCAAGGAAAGAAATTAATTACATTTTACACCTATTTTTATACAGTAAATGCAACTATTTTTGCCAATATTGGTATTGATTATTTAGAATTAATTTATGGGTTTAATTAGTAAAATAGCTTGACATACCTGATGTTACGTTACAACATTTTGGGCCCGTCTTGCCCAGTTTCTATAAACTAACACAAATGTTTCTGCTTCTTGTCCGTCAGTCGCGTCAAATTAGCATGAAAAATGTGAAAATAGACAACAAAAGGTACATCCAACCTCTGTACGTTCGCAAATTTTTAATTGTTTATTTAACAAATGACTCATTTTTGTTGAACATATGGCAAATGTCCGGTTCTCTAGTGATTTCGGGGGTGAAGTTTTTAATTTTTTAATTAGCCCAGTTACAACAATTTAGCAACAAATAATAAAGCTAACACCAAAGTGATAAAGAGGAACTCGAAAACCCCTGAAAGAACATTTTCCAGACATTTTCGTTGAATCGTGTGTGACATTTGCCATATGTTCAACAAAAATGGGTCATTTGTTAAATAAAAAATTAAAAATTTGCGAGCGTACAAAGGTTAGATGTACCTTTTGTTATAAAAAATTCGCTGAACATTTTGCAGAAAACCGCATCTCAATCGGACCTCTCCGCAAAAAGTTACAAGTGAAATGCTAATTTGACGCGACTACGTTTTGAACTTGTAAGTTATTGGCAGCAGCTATCTTGTACGTTTGCGTATATCATCAATAGTGTCCACTTTGGTGCAATTCACAAAAATAAGTCCAAATAATTTAAAATCATGAGATCATGGCGGCCATGGTACCGGTCTTCCTCGTCCAATCCCTTGGTATTAATGCTTGGACACGCATATACAGTACGGATATAATTGAACCTAGTGTATGATACGCCACACTGCTGCAATACGCCGTGGACGCCCTGGACATCCATCTCTTCCACGATTCGGTTGCAAATTTGTACTACACTTAACTTCACACAGTTGTAGAAGTAGCATTTGGAACATGTTTACTTGGAACTCGTTTTGCTAAGGCATTTTAACTTCACTTTAAAACCGATATCCATCAACTAATTGTAAGCGAGGCGCCTGGCTAGTAGCTTAGCGATGTAAAGGTTGAAACTACTAGAACTTCAATATTTTTTTCTCGGAAGCTATAAGTATATATTCTATACAAAAATAATAAAAACTTAAGTCAGTCAAACATATGCCCTGATACCTAATATAAATTTGTACTTTGTTAATTGAAATTCACTCTACCAGTATTAGGCTTGCCTGAACAGCAGGTACATATATTGTTCTTCAAATATTTTATTTGTGACTTACAGAAATAGTTTTATAACAGCATCTAAAAACAAAAAAAAATATTGTTTATGTTGGCATAGTAACCTCTAATGAATGAAAAAAAAATAATAAATTTAGGAATTTGAGTAATTAAATGGAAAAGAACGGAAAAAAATATCCGTTAGTAATGTTATTGTTATAAAACAGCATAAAACACAACGCAGAGAAGTATGAAAGAAATACAACATTTAAAAAATAATGGAATAAAACAAAACTACCACTTACAAAAACGCAATAGCAAAAACAGAATCTTTATTTGAAATATACTGTATACCCTGTATACTGCTGAACCTTTTTCTCCTATAATGTCGTTTCGTATTATATTCTTTAGGAATTGATAATAGTTGCATACAAACATTGCACTGAAGTTTATTAACTGTAGTTATTTGTGATTAAATAGTCTGATTTCCAACGGTCATTATAAACTCGATGTTCCTTCGTTGTTTTTCTAACTCCTAAAATTGTCTTGCTGCGTACTGCACACCTTAACAAAATAACTGCAATTATTAAATTAAATACTATACTTAAATGCTTAAATACTACAATTAAACAAATAGACACTTGACCATAACAATTAACTTTGTGAACCATGGTCAACGTTTTTCTGTATAGTCTCTATTCTGCATTATTAACTATTTATCCCGCTTGGCTCAAACTTCCTATATACGCACACATGATCACTGGAATGTTTGAGAACGATCCAGCGAGATCTACAATGTTCCAATAACATCGTTGCGATGTTCTATCCAGCGCCAGTAGCGTCACATAACCTATGTATGTGTTATTTTATTTCATAATTTCATCGTTGATGTAGGAATGACTTGCTTGTGTACATTTTCGTTCTCATATGGGACAGCCCGGGATTAGAATAAACTGAAGAATTTCATCTCAAAAACCGCATAGAACGTCCCAAAATTATTAAATAATGTTGATGAAGAAGACAAAATTTTAGTACATATTGCTAAGATCTTCGAATCGTGAATGATTATAAAATGTATGGAAGTAGATAGAGATTTTAAATTTTAATAAAATAATTCACGGTTATAGTATACATACTGTTTAATTATGTTTATGTTTACAATTTTGCTTTTTATGTTAAGATAAACTATCTTGTCAGCGATATTAAGAATGTTACCTTTTTGATGTAGAAGTGATAGAAAAAGAGATGTTGCTATCACAAAATAAGATACATTCTAAAGAAAAAAAATTATGAACCACAAAACTTCAAAGAGGCCGCGTAAGTAGCGCCCTCTACAATGTATATCAAAATTAAATGGAAATTTGAATTTCTCATGTCAAAAAACCCAAGGATACATTTTGTTTAAATTAAAGTTGTAATTTTGACACCTTGTAACTTGGTTACCAACGGCTTTTGGACTAAAGATTAGTTTAGCTATAGATCACATTATTTTAACGTAACAAATCTCCTGTTACTCTATGTACAATTCATTATGAAAAAGGACAATGTTAAAAATAACCGATTTTTGGCTTATCCGGGGGAACGCATAAATCATAAAAAAATCAATTGATTATTGTTAATTAACATTAGAAATGGCCCAGAAATACATCAGATAGCTGGGAAATGTCGCTACTACCCCTAAACCTTTATAAACTACCCTTAAATAGCTTTAAATGGATAATCATTAATTATTGTTATAAAATTCGTGTAAAATGAAAAAAATGCTTGAAAATGATTTGAACAGACAGTATGTCAATATAAAAAGTGATAAATGACTGTAAAAGTGCCCATTCAATGGCGAAATAGCGCCAATTGTTCTCACTTTGCGAGCGCGTACTGAAAAAATGACAATTTATCCTTGCGCCCATTTTTCAGGTCGCAATAGTATAAATGAACCTTAAAAGTGATTTAAGCATTTTTTTCATTCTAAACGAATTTTACAACAATAAATAATGATTATCTATTTTAAGCTATTTAAAGGCAGTTTATATAGATCTAGGGGTGCAATTAATATTTCCCCACTTACTTAATGTACTCTAGTATCAGTTTTTGCATTTTTTGACAGTAATCTATAATTTTGTTCTAACAATAGACGTTCTCTTGAACATTTAAGCATTATCTATTTTTGATGTCGATGTAAGCTCACCATTAGCTTTTGAAAGTCGTTTTTTCAATTTTTAAGGGTGGAATGGACTTTTTTACAGTTATTTATCACTTTTTATATTGACATACTGTCTTCAAATCATTTTCAAGCATTTTTTTCATTTTACACGAATTTTATAACAATAATTACCTAATGATTATCCTTTTAAAGCTATTTAAGGGTAGTTTATATAGGTTTAGGGGTATTAGCGACATTTCCCCAGCTATCTGACGTATTTCTGGGCCATTTCTAATGATAATTAACAATAATCAATTGATTTTTTTATGATTTATGCGTTCCCCGGATAAGCCAAAAATCGGCTATTTTTAACATTGTCCTTTGTCAATAGAAAAAAAAATGTTTATAATCACAACAGGAGCCTTCTTAAAGAAGAATTTTTTTAAATATCGAATTAAATAAATGATATAGGAATCAAGATGCGAAATATAATTTGCATTCTAAATACGACGCTTTTGTAAATTCCACAAAAAATTGCTATTTTTAATATTCAAAACTTGTACAGTTATATTCCATTGATATGGAAATTGTGGATATTGTAGAAGTAAACTTCAGTTCGAATTTTTATTTAAATTTTTCTTTGTCAGACATTCTGCTAGACTTCAATTTCACTTTGAAACTCTTTTTAACTTCCTCCAAATTTTCTTATAAGTATACCTACATCTATACTTAAAATAACTTGTATCTTAAATAATGTTATAAATAAAAATATACCTAATTATAATTTCCTTATGGTATCTAACGTAAATATAGATATACAGTGCGTCTATAAAGTAACGCATAAATTCATTACTAGCTAAATAAATAATATTGTTATATTGTTTTTTAATAGATTATCAAAGTAGTTGTAATAACAATACATTTCATTTGATTTTCAGTATGTTTATTCATTTGTAAATAAACTTGTAATGTTGGTATTGTTGCCCACCCAACCAATTTAAAGCAACATGTGATACGTTTTTGAAATCAAGGAAATCCGAAATTAAAAAAAAATAGTGTGTTGCATTTAAAAAAAACGGCGATGACGTCATTACTCGAAGGTAGATTGCTCGAGAATTTTTAATAATACGAATATTGTTTATTTAGCTAATAACGAATTTATGCGTTACTTTATATACGCACTGTATACTTGGTGTACTAAAAACAGTGGAAAAGTTTTTAATGATATACAGTATAAGGTATTTATCTTGTACGATATCTGAGATAATATACAATGTTGCATATCTAGTTATGCGATGGAAAAATGTTGGAAATATCTCTAAATAATTATTTTCCTAATAAAGAGTAATTTCACCTTAAATCAAATAAACGGAAATAAATAAAAACAAAGCATTCCTTATCTATTCTATTTTAGGCGTGATTCAATGAACACCTTGTAGTGTTTAAATTTACGCATAGTCAAAGAAGACCAAGAAGAGCACCTGCTCTGTATCGGTTTTCATGCGGAACACCCGGTATATAATAATACGGCAGCACAGCATTTAAAAGTTCAGTAAATCTTATTGCACACGTTTTGTAGAAATAGTGGACAGCTAAAATATATAAAAATATTACAAATTAGAATACATATGTACACAATGTATAAAATAGTAATAGTTCTGGTATACTGTCGAACATATTTTATAGTGTATAAAAATACAACTGTTCCCTAAACCTGCATCTAGTTTTTGAGTGTGGTTATTTTGGAAATTACTTTATTCCTAATTGTGTTTCACAGCGTTTTTTTTTTGTTGTTTTGTTTGTAGTAAAATACAACGGTCGCACCCGTACCATTATATTATACAAGGTGATTCTAAATAACGTACAATTTATATATATTTGTAATATATATATATATTACAGCCAGATTTTTTTGTGAACTATTATAATATTGTATTTTGACGAGAATCAAGCCTTTGAAATAAATCATTTTGAAACTAATTTTGCCAATATCTTCAAAAGTTCTTAGTTTTTGGGCAATTTAGACGGAGTATTCGTTATGTTCCGAACATTGAATACATACAGGGTGTTTCAAAACAAAGGCGAAAAATTACAAACCATTTGCTATCTGTCAAAGCCACATTGGAAACATCCGAAAATTGACAGCAGCCAACTAAAGTTTTTCCTAATAATGGATGTAGTAAAACTGCCTCTTCCAGACGTGCAATACTTTACATTTTATTTTTTAACCTCGAAACAGTTAATTTTATCAAAAAAATATGAGAGAGGAAAGAGTTTCTAAATGAATCGGCTTAACCTAATTTATTTTTTCCTACGCCGTTAATTAAGTGTTTTGAAAATATAGTTAAAAAAATGAAAAGGGTAGTTTATTTCAACCCTTTCCAATTATTTTCAAAAAGTGAAAAAATATGTCACAAGTGTCTTTTGATTATGGTAACACTTCCATAAAATTTTACCATTCCCACGCTTTTCGTGGCAGAGAGAGAAAAACAATAAAAACACTCTTTTTACCGCCATCTTTGCAATGCGATATCTCCTTAATGGTAGACTTGTGACCCAACACAAGTCAACCATTAGGGACATAACAAACTACCTTTTATTTTCAACAAGGAATCACCCCCTGAAATTTTTCGCATTTGTTTTGAAACACCCTGTATATTTTAAGGCAAGGCAACGTTCTTAATGCTTAATAAAGCATCTGGCTTGTTTATGGATAGCCATACATAGGTATGGCTTCTTCCAAGTAAGAAGTTCCATGTTAGTCATAATTTCTGAACCATTATCTTGGCAACATCTAAATTTAAGTGATAGTAGTATCTCATGGTAATACAACTTTCTCTATTTAAATTGAAATTTAATATGCTCCATTATACATGTACCGTCAAAATTAAGATTTAGAATTATTTGTACAATTTTGACGGTGATGCCAAATTTGACATTTTGTATTAGCAGTTCAGTTTCTCTATCAATTTGCTACAACTTTGCTGTACGTTATTTATTCGGTATATTTTACCATTTAAAGCATGCAAAGGACAATGTTAAAAATAGCCATTTTTGGCTTATCCGGGGGAACGCATAAATCATAAAAAAATCAATTGATTATTGTGTGTCAGATAGCTGGGGAAATGTCGCTACTACCCCCAAAACCTATATAAACTACCCTTAAATAGCTTTAAATGGATAAACATTAATTATTGTTATAAAATTCGTGTAAAATGAAAAAAATGGGCGCAAAGATAAATTGCATTTTATTCATTTTACACAAATTTTATAACAATAATTTATGATTATCCATTTAAATATAATATTTTTTGAAATGTACGGTTTTGCAAGTAAGAAACAATCAACCTAATTAAGTTATCATTTACCTCATACATAACCAATTTTTTTAAAGCACGTCGTGGTCCACCCTGTCAAAAGCTTTTTGAAAGTCGGTAAAAATCGCATCCACTTGGTATCCATTCTCAAATGCGTCAAGTATATCATCAGCAAAAATAGTTAAATTAGTGGATACTGATCTCTTAAGCACAAATCCATGTTGGCAGTCTTTAACAAGCTAAAATGATTCCATAAGTAAACGTACAATATTTGTTCAAAAATGTTTGCAGGCGCTGATAAAACCGCAATAGGTCTGTAATTATTAACATTAGATTTATCCCCCGATTTATGTATAGGACTGACCAGCGAAGTTTTCCAACAGTCAGGAAATTGATTGGTACACAAAATCAAATTGTAGATGTGCAGAAGAGGTTCCCTAAAATAATCAGAACATCCTTTTAAAACGGTGGTACTCCATCTGCACCTACAGCCCGCTTAGGTTTCAATTTTTTAACTGAAGTATCATAATCATGATTAGTTATACATTTCAGTTGAGACATGTGAAAATTTCCAAGACTAACATCTTTCAAATTATATATGGTCGACGAGGGAGAATAGACCGAATGAAAATATTTCGCAAATGTTTCTGGAACTACATTGTCTGGTATGATATTATCACTGTCACGAAAACACAGTGGAGCATATGAAGGTGACCGCTTATTTTTAATATAATTAAAGAATAATAGAATAGAATAGAATAGAATAGAATAGAATAGAATAGAATAGAATCGAATAGGATAGGATAGGATAGGATAGGATAGGATAGGATAGGATAGGATAGGATAGGATAGGATAGGATAGGATAGGATAGGATAGGATAGGATAGGATAGGATAGGATAGGATAGGATAGGATAGGATAGGATAGGATAGGATAGGATAGGATAGGATAGGATAGGATAGGATAGGATAGGATAGGATAGGATAGGATAGGATAGGATAGGATAGGATAGGATAGAATATGTCGATTGAACTAATTAAAATTAGACAAAAATTGTCTCTTGGTAATTTTTGATACGATAAGCCGTTTTCGAGAAAATTTCTTAATTTCATTCTTATGCACGCAATTTAAGTTAGAGTTAAAATTGATCGGAACTCAACGCAAAATTATTGCGAGGTAAGTAGGGCGGCTATTGAAATAGTGAAAGACATTTATTTTTGTAATTAATAATAATGATGGCAATTTCAACAAGTATTTAGGCGGCATTCAACCAAGCTGCTCTTCCACGCAACCCCCTTTCCTAACTAAATAATTCACTAGACATAAATGGACAACTATACTAAAAAAAATAATAATAATAAAAAATTACAATTTACTCAAACTAATCATATATTTCTACGTGTGTGCATAAATTCTTTAATATGCTTCTTTAAACCATACAAACTAGTAGTTGTTTGAAGTTTATAGTCTGGGTTATTATAAATTACAGTTGCATTATACGAAAAAGATTTCTTAAATTTAGCAGTACAATGTTTAGGGATACAGAACATATTACGAAAATGAGTTTCACAATTGTGTATATCTACTCCTCTAATAAGTTTCTCAAATAAGTAAGTCGGGCATTTTTCTTTGCAGATTTTAAATAAAAGACAGGCCATACGCAAATCAAATCTCTCGTCCAATGATAACCATTTACTTTGATATAATGAATCGGTAATATGATCATATTTACGCAGACCATAACAGAATCTTAAACAGCTGTTCAGTATTCTTTACAATGTCTGTTGGTCTCTTTTTAACAAGGCAGACCAATAGACTTCAATACAGTATGTTAAACTTGACAGTATCAGTGTATCACATAATTTAAGCTTAACAGTAGTAGAAAGATAATCTTTATATATATAACAATTTTAACTTATAATATGATTTTTTAACCAAGGAACTGACATGTTCTATATACTTCAGTTCATCATCCAATATTAAGCCAAGATTTCTACAAGATTTGCTTACGGCTAAAACTTTGTTATTTAAAATTATTTTAAATTGAGGATTATTAAGTATATTATTTTTATTTTTATTATTACCAAACAACATTTGAGTTTTACTTTCATTTAAAACTAATTTATGTGCCATTACAATTTGTTTTAAATTCTCTACCGCTACCGCTACCACTCCTACACCTACTCCTACTCCTGCTCCTGCTCCTACTCTTACTCCTACTACTACTGCTACTGCTATTACTATTACTACTACTATCATTATCATTATCATTATCATTATCATTATCATTATCATTATCATTATCATTATCATTATCATTATCATTATCATTATCATTATCATTATCATTATCATTATCATTATCATTATCATTATCATTATCATTATCATTATCATTATCATTATCATTATCATTATCATTATCATTATCATTATCATTATCATTATCATTATCATTATCATTATCATTATCATTATCATTATCATTATCATTATCATTATCATTATCATTATCATTATCATTATCATTATCATTATCATTATCATTATCATTATCATTATCATTATCATTATCATTATCATTATCATTATCATTATCACTATCACTATCGCTATCCCTATCCCTATCCCTATCCCTATCGCTATCCCTATCGCTATCACTATCAGTATCATTATCATTATCATTATCATTATTATTATTATTAAGACTTAAAACTATTTTTATAATATAAACCTCAAGGTAAACATTAACAAATTATAAAGTTTGATGTAGCGGTTATTCTCATATTTATATAAATAATTATTCTCTTAATTTTAAATCGATATTTATTTAGGTTATGACTATCAGGTCTTTATTTTATTGAATTATTGTTTTGTTATTAAATATGTATCTAGATAAAGATAAATGATTTTAATAGTGACTAAAAATAAAAATTTGTTCTTTCCATTTTCTTTATGGGTTTAAACTTATAAATACTTGAAGGTAACTAGATGGATCCCTCCTTGTACTTTATTGAAGAAACAAATAGTGAAACTCGATCTTTCACTGAATTTTATAGCAGTCTTAGCCTACGATAAATCAATAAAGCCATTATTAGTAAAAGGATAACTCTCAACAAATTTGTTCTTTCTTAAACCTTTACAAGATTTAATCAGGTTTATTAATCAGGTTAAAGTTTTAAGTATATTTTTTAAGCAATGTAATTTGAGAAGTTAAGAATGTAAAAGCAGATGATTTTGGCTTTACACGTTGTTGTACTAAAATACTAGGGATTTCAGAAGATTAGACAAGTAGACAATCATTTTTTTACAAGAACATTGCTGGAAGATATGCATGAAATATAATCATTTATTTGTAGATTGTGAGCTCAAACAAAGTAAAATTATTTCACTTTACCTGGGAAATAAGTTATATTATTTAAGATTTTATATACCCATACAAGTATGTCAAATAGACGATATTCTTAATACAAAATATATTTTTAATATGTAACTACTCATTTAAATATATTTGCATACACACATGAAAAAAAAAATTGCCAAAAATATATGCAGCAAAATATCCAATTTATTACAGAATAAAAATAACTGTTTCCGTTCAACTCTAGTTTGTAGTGCCAAAGCTGTTCTGTCTTCAATGAAAATAATATTATGGAAATTAAAAATGCGTTTACTTATATTTTACTACTCCAAAGAGATATGATTACTTGTAACATTATAACATCTAAGTATAATTGCAAAGTTATCAAATTACTATTGTTAATAATTCAGACAAGAAGTAATTGCATTTCAGATAACTGTCCGTTTTGCATCATTAGTGGGCAACATTAATTATAATATAGCAATTCATTAATCATAAACTGTTCATTTCTGCCTCTCCTGACTGCAAATTATAACACAAAATTTAATTTAGCGCTGGAATCTCATTTATAATGAATTTATCTTCACTCATTACTGCAGTAACATTTTTTCCAAAAATAAAATGAGACAAGTGCTTCCAATCATCAATTATTTGCATCATATCATCATATCAAATACTAGTAGTAGGTAGTAAAGTAAAATAGTTATTGGAGACGGTAATTATTAGTAATCGTTATTTATTTATTTACTTATTCTATTCAACAATATTAAGTAACTATAGGAAGGGAATAGTCAGATACAGTAATTAATAATAATAAAAAAACAAAATGAAAACAAGTTAAATATGTAAAAAGATTAAAATATGAAAGTAAATGCAGGCTTAATACGTGTTCACTATTTCTTATTTAAAATAAAAATTAATAGTTATAAAATACGAAAATACAAACTATTTAAATGTTTAAAATAATTTTTTGTTCCAAATAAACTGAAAATAAAAACATAAAAACTAACGAGGTTACCGAACGGAGAATAGGTTTTGCAACCGTTACACCGCAGAACGGACCGCCAGCTGTCAACTGTTTATTTTCTATTCTTTTATCTTGAACATGGTTGCATAGTAAAGTAAGATGAAAATAAAGCAGTCTACTGTTACAAATAAAAAAGTCAATAAAAAATATAAAATTACATGAACAAGTTTCAAAAGAATTTCTAAATAAAAAATCTAAATATACTAGTGTTGTGAGAGCGTTCACAATAGAACTCAGTGGTCACTAAAAGGTTTTCTTTGAATCTGCTTTAAGATTTTTAATGTAAAACGGAACAAAAACTGCTTTTTATCTTTTCAATAAGCATCTATTTCTGCAGAACAGTATTGCTATATAGGTATACTTAAAATGTAAGCTTAAAAACAGCTATTATTAAATAAAATAGTTAATGAGATACTAATATACTTTACTTGAAACTAAAACCTGCGGAATTCGGAGAGATGATCTTGATACTTCCTTCGTTTCTCCTCTTTTAGGAGAAATTTGTTTTAGCCGCGAACTTAATGACAAACATCGTCCTAAGTTGGTGGTCGAGGAGGTCTACAGCAGGCTTATTGGCTTGAAATTGCCTGAGGGTGGGGAATGAATAATTTCAATAAATTCGATACTTCTCATTCCCCACAACGGATTCTATATCTCCCGGAGCATAAGGCAGCACTGGCGTCTTTTCTATCTCGTACGAGTGTCGCAAATGATAATACAACACCCGTAAGGCTGAATCCTGTCTTCGGATATACGCTGTGGCCTCATATACCGGAAAGGCAGTTAGGAGATGCATAAGTGTCTCCGGCACTTGGCGGCAAGCCCTGCAGCTGGTATCAGATACTTCGATACCCAAGACACGACTACGATAGACGAGAGTGTTAATTACACCATCTTGGCAAGCCATTATGGACCCCTCGGTCTCATAATTCAGCCCCGTTGACCTCAAACATGCGAAGATCAGATCATGTTTGGTCTCAGAGAGCATACATATGACTTCATTGATAGGAATTGTAGGAGATTTGATATATATTAGCTTAAAATACCTTTCTAATACAGTAAAAAAATGTTACAAAAGCTGATAATAAAGAATATATGGGTAGATATTGTGGGTGTACTTCAATGCTGGTCGGGGCTTTAGTTCGTAGAGTGGTTAATTTCTCACAATATTGTTAATACCTAAAAATATATAAAAAACGATTACATAAAGATTAACATTTTTTTTATTAATTAAGTAGGTCATTGTCTGGTTTAATTCATTGGCAGGTTAAAGTCACTTTTCACATTGTCGATATTTAATTTCAAATAATTTTAATTTATTGATATAATAATTTTTATAGTTAGATATTTGAGTCAACTTAAAGGAGGCCACCTGAAGAAGCAATCCAAAAAATGCAGAAATAGGTCAGATCTCATCTATTGTGGTTGAATTTTCGAGTTCCCACAGTTTCAAAAGTGAACTTAGATATTTATAGAATGTTTTGTTAAACCAGGTTAGTAAATTTAGCTAGATTATTTTTTTAGGATAATTATTTAATAGAACCTTTTCTATGTAATTGTTCATTAGCATACTTAGACGTTTGGTATAAGAAAGTATACATATGACTTTATTGATAGGAATTGTAGAAGATTTGATATATATTAGCTTAAAATACCTTTCTAATACAGTAAAAAAGCCAAGTTCTTCTAGATGACGGTAGAAGAGATCATGCATTGGCATGTAACTACAGAAGATGACGGGTTTCTGCAGCTTTAATTTGGACTTTGGAGTCTGGATTTTCCCGCTCAGTATCGAACACGAAACCAAGTTCATCGGCTGCTCTTCTCGCTGCCTTATATACGAACGCTCCTATCCCTGCTGCTTCATGGTCTTGGACCATGCAGAGAAGGGGATCCGAGCTCCTGATGACTTTACAAGCCTCCCCTAAAACCACTCTGCCATGGAGACATTCCAAACTCAACAGCTATTATTATTATTATTATTATTATTATTATTATTATTATTAAATAAATTTGTGGTGTTTGAGTTTCAGGACACTTTAAAACATATTATCTTTACAAAGCGTCTCTGAACACTTATTAAGCCATCTGCATTATATCGTATTCAAGTTATCATATCATGTACTATATTTGAATTAAGAGAAACAAAGCAACAACATTTTTCTACGTTTTAATACTTTAGTTTAGCTTAAGATAAAAGTTAATTTACTGTCAAAGTCATAAATAACTGGAGATACTATTTTTTTTTTTTGTAAAAGTTGCAACATTGGATTTTGAAGCATTCTCATGGTGATTATGGTAAACACAATACTTTTGTTGCACAATTAATTTTTTGCGTCATCGACATAAAACTAATGAGAGACTTTTAATTATGTTCGTAGATCCTAACCGCCATTCAGTGCAGGTCAAACGTCGACTGGTATCAATGTCTCACATTGACCCAAGCCAGCGTTTATCAAGTATTAAATACAATAATTTAGCTAAAAGGTATCTATAGATACAAATATTATTACCAATATTTTCAGCAACAAATTAGATAATACAAAATAAGTTAGTAGTTTTGGGCTAATACAATTATGTTAAATATTTATTTAACAACTTTATTGACACCTTCACAAAATTACAGTTATTCATAAACTACGTTACTATCAACCAATATTCTACACTGTAAAAAAATAATTACAGTTAAAATAGATGGCAATTTATTTACCACTCATTATTGCTGTAATTTTCTTATCGATTGTGACTTTACAAATAAAATGTAAAATTATGCTGTAAATTTATTTTGTGGTGTAATTTTAGGTTTTGCAATTGTAATATTACTTTGTGATTTTACAATACAAAAAGTATTTTTACAATGTAACTTCCACAATTACTTGTAAAATTGCAAAGTAACTTTACAGGCAGTTGTATAGTTACATTGTAATAATACATTTTATACTATGACTACAATGTATTTTTTTATTTATTGTACAGGATTGTCCAATTTGGGCACTTAGGTATAGAAGGTTTCTCTATTTTCCGAAAAGTTAGAAAAGCCAAGATATTTGGAGCTTAATATTTGAGAAAAGTTGAATAGCGAAAATGACATTTCGATATTTTGATTTGTTTAAGAGATACCTACATGATATTTTTAAATTTTAGTCGTTTTCTGTGGTAACTTTTCTACTTATTATATTAATATTTATAGATTGTAAAGACATTTTTTCTCTATGTGTAGTATCTAGTGGCTTGAGGAATATTTTTTTTATAACTTTTAATGAAACATCATACGTATGTAATATGGGGCATCATAGAAAAGGCCTAAAATAAAAAAAAATCCTATACCCAAACTAATCAAGATATCAAAATGAAATTTTCGTTATTCAATTTTTCTCAAAAATATTCTCGTGACATTTGCACTATCTTTTCGGAGAATAAAAGAAACCTAAAAGTATTGAAATTGACCTAACCCGTACACAAGACATCTTGTTTACAACATTCGACTTCACTAACAGTGCATTGACATAGATACCTAAAAAAATCTGAATAGTAATTCATTTATACCTAATAGATTAATATGCCTACATGAGAAAAATTAAAATATCGTAAGAAATTTAAGATTGTTACTTACCTTAAGTAACATATCAGGCTTTTCCGTGAGTTTCTCAAAAGCATCACTGCATCAGAATGTTATTTCAAAAGAAAAATGTACTCATATTAAGTAACCTAATTAACATGAATGCCAATTGCTTCTAATGTTAACAAACACCCTTAATAGTAATAATGAATTTTTGATATGTCCCTAGTGAAGTCAAACATTTCCGAAGCAATAGATTCGTTTTCTATATACTATTCAGATTTACATACAACAAATTAAGTACTTTGGAATTAAAATCAGCAGAATAATCCTTTTTAAATTTATAATTCACATTTTTGGACAAATTGTGTGAAAAACATTTGTTACAAAAAAACGTACTTTTCCTAACTGATTATATAAATAGCTATTTTGTATTCCGATTACGGTTCAGTTAGCTAATTAGTAGTTATAGTTTTATTATGTTCAATATATTAACTGCCCTTTGCTTATTTCTTTAGTTAAGAAATACATGTACATACAGGTACTGAAGTAATAAAATATTATGGTTTTACGGCAATTTTTTATTAAAATTTGGTACCTGCATATTTAGCTTATTTGTACAAAACAGAACACATACAAAACATATACTTAACAATGTAAAAATATATTCATAGAACTAAAGTTAACATTTTATAATATTCAAACGAAATATATGATCTTATAGTAACTATTACAAAGTAATATTAATTATATAAATGTGCATAGATAAGTAGGTACCCAGAAGTCCCTGCTCTTCAAATATGTATAAAATATATTTCCAATAGAAAATAATATATTTTTATATATTATGTAAGATGAACAAAACAACAGTGGGGTACCTGATTTTTGTAGATGCAATGTTTCTTTGTTTCAATAATTATGTATAACTTACATACCACATACCACAGCTATTACTTGTTAATCTCATTGAGGTTATGTTTAAACAAGCACTAGACAAAACTATTTATAGTACTAAAAACACTAACTTGTCACTCTAGATATGTTTATATTGCTAGTCATTACTCACTAAATTAATTATGTAAGTACCTAGGTCCTAGGTACACGCTGCATTCATCGAAATGAAGCAAGAAATTATGAAGGCGTCACCACCCAACGCTCTCAACGGTTAGTGGTATAGTGCATTTGAAAATTAGTAGTACCTTCACACACACACTAGGCATATTTTTACACTCAATTATATAGTAAATTTGGTTATGTACAGTAATTTTACAATGTAAAAATGGATTTCACATTGTTAATTGCAAATATATTACAATATATTCTATAAATGTACAAATTATATTATAATTACACAGAAAGTTCACGGTTTTATTGTATATTGGCAGTTTTCTTGTAAAATTACAAGTATCAGAGTAATATCATCATTATTTTTAGAATTATTTTAAGACAATTATAAGGATATTCTTACAAAGTAAATTTGTAAAGCTACTGGCCTTTTTTTCAGTGTATTCTTTTATCTTTCTTCCCTTGTTTTCTCACTTGCTGACGTACTCCTTAAATACGGAATGCACGAATAAAATCTGTGCAATTCAGTATCTGTAACTTTTGCAAAATTATTTAATATCTACAGTTATTCATTAATTTTTGTTAATTTTTTGTGATAGTGATATTTGGGGATGGCTGTTTTTTCTTCTAAAGTGTTAATTTCATTTGTTAATTTTATTTACGTAAGTGTAAAATCTGAGATTTTAGACATCAAACATATTTATTAACTTAATTTTTACCATATGTAACAAATTAATTACAATTTTTGCCATTTCCGCTTTAATAACATTTCCTTCGACGTCAGAGAACTAATTGACTTACATACTAAATAAAACATAATAATTATCGCTGTAATTGATACAATATTAATTAATTTGGATAAATATAATATCTAATATTTACATTTCGCATATGTACAACACCTGTAATAATAGTCAATAACTGAAACAATAATGTAAATTAAATTCTGCTAATTAATACTAACAGTTCAATTTCGATGTATTATTTACAACGTCTGACAAGTGTCTTGAGCATTATCTCAACCATTTAGAAATAGAGCGATTGTAACTATCACGTAAAGAATATTTACTTAAATTCAGGATAAATTGGAGATTTTCCTGGATGTATGCTCGCTTTATTTGTACTGGTTAATAAGGTACCTGAACCAAATAAAGCCATAGCCTAAATAAGGCCAACCTACTTTAAAAAGAAAACCGCCAAACACTCAAGTGCCGTTTGCAGTTTCCCACCATTGAACCAGTTCCTACAGTGCTTTCGAAAAGTAACGAATAAATTCATTATTTTTGAAATTGAGAAGTTTTGGAAAAAATCCTGGCACGTCGATTTTGTTTTTAAAAAGGCACTTTTTGACATCCGACTCACATTTGTGACGTCATCTTTGTTCGAGATATGACGTCATCGACAATTTTTTTAAATAGCAACCCCCAATTTTGACCATGCCATTTGAAAGAGCGTGTCATTCTACATACATACATCAGGAAAAAATATGGTGTTACATAATAAAAATTTCAAGAAAATAATATTTGAAGATTTTAAAATTTGATTTTCACAATACTGAAAATGATAATGATTATGTAAAAAATCGACTAAATTAAATGTTCAAATTGTGCACCGTTGGCTGACTGACAGTAGTCAAGACAATTAATAAATTCTTTTTGGACATTATCAATAACTTCAGGAGGTATACGATGTATCTCGTGACGAATTCTTGCTTTTAAATCTTCTAAATTAACCGGTCTAGTAACGTATACTTTGCTTTTTAAGTATCCCCACAAGAAATAATATAGGGGTGTCAAATCAGGCGCTGTGGCTGGCCACTCAATCGAGAACAGCTCATCTAAATAAGCACGGACAGGTGTTGCATAATGGGGAGGTGCACAGTATTCTGAAAATTAAATTTTAAAATCTTCATTATTTTCCTGAAATTTTTGTTATGTATCACCATAACTTTTCATGATGTATATATGTAGAATGGCACGCTCTTTCAAATGGCATGATCAAAATTGGGGGTTGCTATTTAAAAAAAATTGTCGATGCCGTCATATCTCGAACAACGATGACGTCACAAACATGGGTCGTATGTCAAAAAGTGCCTTTTTTAAAAACAATATCGACGTGCCAGGAGATTTTTTCGAAAACTTCTCAATTTCAAAGATAATGAATTTATTCGTTACTTTTCGAAAGCACTGTATAGTACTACGAGTTATCGCAACGGTCAGTAAATCAAAATGTGTTTAGATGCACTGCATCTGCGTTACTGCACTTTAATATTCGGTTTGTAAAATTGTTTGTATTCTCCAACTAAAAATTAAAAACAGTTGCATGATCTGGTAAACCAGTAAACAAGGGTGTCACATCTGTTTTAGAAATTTTTTAATAAATGTGTAAATGTTATCGTCTATTTCATATTTACCTAAGAAGTTTAATATTGTCAAATGAAAGTTTCGTGTTCACTTCACTTTTTATTCAGTTTTGTTTAATGGCACTGGAATTAACTAATGAAGATATTTTTACTGTTAAAGAAAAAGTGGCAACGCATGAAACAGACGTACGGCTGATATGTGAAAATATGCTTGTTTTACAATTGCATAGGTATGCACAAGTCTATCTCTTTCACACGTGGGTCGCTTCAGCTAAATTTCACTTCATTAAAACTTGATGATTTCCTCTGTGCTGTTAAATTTTGTTTAAATTCCACCTTTTTCACTTTTAATTATAAATTTTATTCCCAAATTTTTGGAACGGCAATGGGCTCACCAATGTCTGCTACAATTGCCAATTTGGTAATGGAGGAACTTTAAACCGCTATCATTGAGAAATTAAATTTTACTCCAAATTTCTATAAAAGATACGTTGATGATTCTATTGTTTGCCTTCCTAAAAAATAAAATTTAATATATTAATAATGAATTTAATAAATTTCATCCAAAATTACAATTTACTTCTGAATTGGAAAACAATAAAAAAATAAATTTTCTTAATTTAACCATTGAATATGATAATGAGGGTAATATAGCTACAATTGCTAAAGATGTTACATCCCTCTAATAGACCTAAAAATATTAAAAAAATAAAAAATGTGCTTAAAACAAATAATTTTCCTAAACAATTGTATAACCCCATTATAAAAAATAGGATTCATAACTTTTATAATAATAACAATATACTCCCAAACATTAATTTTAATAAAAACAATAAGTATATCTCACTACCATATATACCTTCCTTGTCAGAAAGTATAAAAAGGGTGTTGCATAAATAACTAATATTGCTCATAAACCTTATTCTACAACAAAAATCGGTTTCACCAATTTGAAACTTTTCATTAATTTATGGAAGTTAAAATGCTTTAAAAAAGGATTTCCCGGTAAACATAATCATTTTACTAATTAAAACCACAAATTAATTCTATTAGTAATTAGTAACAATAGCGGAAAAAGCAGTTGAATTTGCTGTATAAAAATAGGTGTAAAATGTAATTTATTTCTTTCCTTGGTAATTTCTTTAAATTTTTTGTCCGGTCGCCGATTATACGCCTTATCAGGTTTTACAACGGATCAATTTTCAGTGTCGTGCGGAAGTGAATTTTTAAATCATTTTTGAACTACTGTTTCTGATTTTATTTTTATAAAATTATATTTACAATAGTTCCCTGTACATTCAATTTTTTTTTAGATAAGTTCTGAATCACCCTGAAATGTATTATCTGTTGATTTTGGAGATATTTATTTTAATTTTTGTTATTTAAATGTTTATTTTTGGGTTTTATGTAGGAAATATTGCTACTGGTGAACCGCCCACTAAAAAAATAGTAGGTACCTGATTCTGATTCTGAGATCGGCAAAATCAAGCACCTGTGTTTAGATAATAGCGTGCATAGTGTATGAAAGGCCAGTTCTTTACGTTTTGCGTACTATGTACCATTGCTCAGCAGCATTAGAAGATGTCAGTACAAGAAATGGGTTTATTAAACAGTTTATCTAGAATAATGTGTATAACGCATATTAAAACTATTATAACAAATATACAACTTATCTACATACTGATTATTCAATAAGTTACCCATTGGTTTTTAAAATTCGTTGAACGGTTGATTTGTCCAAACTCAAATCGCGGCTAGCTTGCTGTATAGAATTTCGCGGATTTCGTTCGAAATCCTGTAACAATCAAGCTGTATTAACAGTGTTTATTACCCTTCGGTCAATTATTTGATTCTTCCGAACAGAAAATGTATCTTCAATTCATCGCAAGGTCGCCTGTAATCTTGTAAAGGTTCTATGATCAGGAATGAGGGGTTCTGGATACTTTTCTCGATATAACTACAGTTCTTCTTGAACTTTTCTGTGACTTGCCGTAAATTGGCAACATAGTAACTTTTCTGAATGAGAAAACATTTTGTAAGCACAAAAAAGATGCTGTGTTGCTCTTGTAAGTTTTTAATAATATCTGAATAAACCTACACACGGGTTTAAATAAAATCCACGTTTAAATTTGACTCTTCTCTTTTACAAAGTAGTAAAATCATGTTTATGAAGTTCTAGGTAAGTAACGAACCCACATTGGATTTTATTGGTTAAATAATTTAAATAATCCATTCATTCCTGATAAAATAAAAATATAGAAATATTTGTTATAGAAATGTTTGTTTTTCTTCTACACTTCAATAATTGTATAAAACATTAATTATCATAAATATTGTAACACTTGGTATAAGATATGTTTGTTTCAATCGACTCAAAATCAAGTATTTTATCACCTCCTAAAATTTTTGTAACGACTTGCAAGACACCCTGTATATACAACAATTTAATACATCATAAACCCTTACTTTTATAGAGTATAAAATAGCAGAATACATTATTATTACAAAACTTACAATTAATGTTATATGTTCTAATAACGAGTGTAGACCAGTTAGTAGAACAGTTATAGCCATTATTTCATGCAGTGTATTACCAATGGTTGAATACTAGTTATACAATAATTTAATAAAGAATATGGTGTACCTATGGCCACTATACATCTCTGTTAGCAATACGCATTTTATATTCTTCAACATTTAATAATGAATTTTTTACTGTATTAGAAAGGTATTTTAAGCTAATATAAATCAAATCTCCTACAATTCCTATCAATGAAGTCATATGTATGTTCTCTGATACCAAACATCTAGGTATGCTAATGAACAATTCCACAGACAAAGCTCTATTCAATAATTATCTAAAGAAATTTAAATCTAAAAATCTAAATCTAAATCTATCTAAATTTACTAACCTTGCTTTAATGAAAACACTCTATAAATATCTAACTTCACTTTTGGCAGTTGGAACACGACAATAATTCAACCACAATAGATGAGATCTGACCTATTTCTGCATTTTTAGGATTGCTTCTTCAGGTGGCCTCCTTTAAGTAGAATTAAATATCTACCTATAAAAATTATTATAAAAATTAAAATTATTTGAAGTTAAATATCGACAATGACAAAAGTGACAGCCTGTCAATGAATTAAATATGATATTACCTACTTAAATAATGTTTAGATACCCTTTATGTAAAAGTTTTTTTTTATATTTTTAGATATTAATAATATTGTGTAAAACTAACTACTCTGTGGACAAAAGACCCAACCAGCGTTGAATTACACCCATAATGTCTACCCATATATTCCTTATTATTAGCTTTTGTAACATTTTTTACTGTATTAGAAAGGTATTTTAAGCTAATATAAATCAAATCTCCTACAATTCCTATCAATGAAGTCATATGTATGTTCTCTGATACCAAACATCTAGGTATGCTAATGAACAATTCCACAGACAAAGCTCTATTCAATAATTATCTAAAGAAATCTAAATCTAAATCTATCTAATTTTACTAACCTTGCTTTAATGAAAACGCTCTATAAATATCTAACTTCACTTTTGGCAGTTGGAACACGACAATAATTCAACCACAATAGATGAGATCTGACCTATTTCTGCATTTTTAGGTCAGACATACATATGACTTCATTGATAGGAATTGTAGGAGATTTGATTTATATTAGCTTAAAATACCTTTCTAATACAGTAAAAAATGTTACAAAAGCTAATAATAAGGAATATATGGGTAGATAATTGTGGGTGTAATTCAACGCTGGTTGGGGCTTTTGTCCACAGAGTAGTTAGTTTCACACAATATTATTAATACCTAAAAATATAAAAAAAAAATTAATAATGAAGTTCCTCGAAAATATGCTACAACTTGGTCTTAACGGAACCACGGTGGCGGAACCACAAAAGTAAATAGTTGCTACACCATATAAAATATATAACATACCTCTCCCCTACAAAACTATTTACATTGATATTCTTAACTTATACATACATTTGTATAAGGTTTTAGCTGACTCCAACGTCGCAATGTTCGTGATGTATTTGGTGAAGTCACTGTTTCGTTATCATTAATAGTTTCAACGTCACTATTTTCATTATCTAAAATTACATCCTTAGTACTAATTAAACTAGATTGTGTAATAATGGAAACTGATTTTTGTTTTTCACAAGATTTATTTGGTTTAATTTGATTTTTGTGTCATTTCCAGATCATTCCACACTGTTTCAACTAAATAGGTTCTTTGGCCAATAATTTTTTTTATTACACCTGCACACCATTTTGTATTATTTGCTCTATAATCGCGAATCCGGACATTATCACCCTGATGTGAATATACATCATTTTTTCTTTGGTAATATTTATTTTGAACAGTTTGTTTGACTGAAGGTATTAATAAGTCAAATTTAGTACGTAATTCTCGATTGAATAACAATTTAGCTGGTTTTTCTCTTGTAGTCGTTTGAGTATTTCTATACTGAAATAAAAATTCATTTATGAAATAATTTACATTTAAATTTTTATTATCGTGTTTTGCTTTTAGTAGAGCTGTTTTCATAATTTTTACCGCGCTTTCCCCTAATCCATTAGTTGTTGGGTGATATGGTGCTCCCAAAAATTGTTTTATACCACGTGATGTTAAAAAAGATTTAAATTCGTCAGACGTAAAAGTAGCATTGTCCGTACAAATTTTCAGTATAAAACCAAATCTAGAGAAAAGCTCGTGAAATATTTCTATTGCATGTGAAGTTGTTAACTTACTAAAAAGTTTTTATTAAAAAAATCGATAATAAAGGTTTATGATCGGTATATAAATAAAATTTCTGACCATATAAATATTGAAAAAAAAATTTTTAACCCGAAAATAATACTAGCTGCCTCTTTTTCGATTTGGGAATACGCTAATTCTGCGGAATTCAACAATCGCGATGCAAAAGCAATCGGTTTTTTCGTATTCTCGAAGCATCAACAGTTAATTTAATTTGTTTTGTAGGGTCATGTGCTAAAACAGTTGAAGACAATAAAGTTTGTCTTGCATTTTCAAAACTGTTGTTACAATCAATAGATCAATTCCATGTAGTATTTTTTAAAATAAATTATACAGAGGTTTTAATGTATCAGCCGCATTTGGATTAAATTTGCAATAGAAATTTACTGCTCTAAGAAAACATTTTAATTCAGCTCAAGTTTTTAGTACTGCTATTTTTTGTATTGCCTGCGTGGGTTCGAATCCCATCCTCGTCGCCAATTTGTTATGTATTAGATGAATGTGAAATAATACACAAACCATTTACTGCAACATTTAATAATGAAGTTCCTCGAAAATATGCTACAGCTTGGTTTTAACCTAGACTCCCTAGTTTTTCTATGATTCCTTGTGGCTAATAGTCAACTAAGTAAATAGTTGCTACACCATATAAAATATATAACAATATTCATTATTCGCCTGTTTATCTGACACATATAATATACAATGGTCTTATAATGGTGTTTAGAATTCTAATAAAGAATTCGCTCATTTCTTTCAGTGTAAACTAAGCTTCAAAAAAATGTCATATTCTAAGAAGGGTTCTTGGCAAGCACATCCGAATAGGATTAAGTATAAGAAACTTGAGAACAGAAGTTCAAGAAACAACTATCTACCTATGTGCTAGGATAATAAGATTAGCGCAATTTGAAATGCCCCTAACTTCTAAAATTTTACGACGATTAGTTTTTTCATATGCCAAAGAGAAGAATCTAGAGCATAACTTCAATTTAGTTAGTAGAATGGCAGGCAAAATATAGTTTGATTATTTCACCAAAGACATGATGAAGTTCGTAAAAGAAACTAATTCTAAATACGGCTCGGGCTCAGGTGATTTACCATTTTGATACATTAAAAATTATTTTACTCAACCTAAACATTTCTAAGTATTCATTTTATTTTTCGGATGTGTTTAAGAAAAATAATTTAAAACAAAAAAGGATATCTTTAAACGTTTTTTTGTCTGAACCAAATCAATTTCGTGTATCGGGTCGGAAAACGCTGATGGTCTATCTGAGTTTACACGAGAGCGACAAAGTAAAGTATAGAAATCCGTGCGATAGACAAGGATGACTATATTGACGACGTTTTAAAATCTAAATCGCCACCGCCCATTTCGTCATTCAACAAATAAAATCCACTCCCACTTATATCTCAACGACCAATCGCCATCTTTGCCTTTATTGTTTGCTTTTCGCTTTCGCAAGAGATGTCGCTACTTGTGCATCTCCAACTCCGGTATTCTGATATTTTACCAGCGGTCGAAATTGTGGACAGTGACTAATCGCTAGTTTGCTGACGAGCGCGACGGGCGAAGCGTGCGGGGAGCAAGATTTCATAGGCGTACTAAATTTGAATGCGATCAGATATAAGAAATATATAAAAATGACAAAAATAGTTCCATTACATAACATCCATTATTTTTAGAGTAGAAACATATTTCGAGGCGTTAGATAATAAAAATTATAAGTTTTTATCTTGTCAATTACCCAAAGTCGAAAATAATAGAAAGTGACTAAATCACAACACAGAGATGAGTACGGAAGGTACGGGTGGTATGATTACCTAAGCGTGCCACTTGAGAAGAGTTAAAGCACACAAAATTATCAAAAGGAAGTTGACGTCGGCTGAACCTAGCACATTAACAATTTACCTTAAATGTGTCCCTGTTCTTATGGACGGCGATTGCCCACTACAACCCACTTACACCTACCTGATGCGCACTCCGCAGATAACACACGCCTTGTCCTCATGGACGCGAAATTCACGGATTTTTGCACGAATTTTGCAACTTCTGTTTTAATTATTTATGGCGGGAAAATTTCAACTTTTCACAATTGCAAGGCTATCATGGGCGGGTATATCGTTCGGGCGGGCAAAATTTCGAGTATATCTTTTCGTTAATTTAATTATGAATGTAATTAATTTTATTAGTGATTTGATCGAAATGAGGAATATCGGATGATGACATGTATGAAGAGTTTAGTGCGCGAGGTCAAAATATGAGTGTAACTGATGTTGAAATATATATTTCATTAACAAAATTGTACGTGAATAGCATATGTGTGCAAATAAAAAACTGGTAAAGAAGTACAACTGTGAAACGGAAAGTGATGGAAACTCGCGGAAGGAAGATTGTATTTTTAAAATAAGTTTCCCAAATAAAAATTCTATTGCTATATCTTACAAGATGAAACTTAGTCCGTATATATGAAATCGAAAAGAGTATACTGATAGAAAGGACGAAATAGTGATATGGCGAAGAAACTAATTAAAATAAATATTAAAAAATAAGAATCTGGATCGAAGAATATATTAAATTTTGACGAAACATGAGCGTATGAAAGCGGTACGATATGATATAATAAGTGTTAATGTGTGACCGTTATAGTGACAGTGCTAGTAACCAATAGTAAATAGTGTGTATGTATTCTAAAGCCTTTTGTCCTTTTCAATGCGGGATTCGCAAATATTTGCGCGATCTATTTAACGGTGGAAAAATCTCTATTTGTAACAAATGTTGTCAGCTACCTATAAGATTTTCTACCATTTTCATCATGAAACTGCCATGGTATATTATCAGAAGTTCAAAACAAACTTATTAACACCACATAATAATGAAAGGGGCAATAATATTTGTAGTGTTTGACAGTAGCGCAAATTGCAATTGTGAAAAGTAGGTTTAAGTGGGTGGTAGTGGGCAATCGCCGGCCATAAGAACAGGGACACATTTAAAGTAAATTGTTAATGTGCTAGGTTCAGCCGACGTCAACTTCCTTTTGATAATTTTGTGTGCTTTAACTCTTCTCAAGTGGCACGCTTAGGTAATCATACCACCCGTACCTTCCGTGCTCATCTGTGTGTTGTGAGTTAGTAACTTTCCATTATTTTCGACCTTGGGTAATTGACAAGATAAAAACTTTAAATTTTGAAATAATTCTTATAATTTTTATTATCTAACGCCTCGAAATTGGTAAAAACTGTTATATCACTGTTTCTACTCTAAAAATAATGGATGTTATGTAATGGTCATTTTTATATATTTCTTATATCTGATCGCATTCAAATTTAGTACGCCTATGAAATCTTGCTCCCCGCACGCTTCGCCCATCGCGCTGGTCATCAAGCTAGCGATTAGTCACTGTCCACAATTTCGACCGCTGGTAAAATATCAGAATACCGGAGTTGGAGTTGCACAAGTAGCGACATCTCTTGCGAAAGCGAAAGGCAAACAATAAAGGCAAAGATGGCGATTGGTCGCTGAGATATAAGTGGGAGTGGATTTTATTTGTGGAATGATGAATGGGCGGTGACTATTTAGATTTTAAAACGTCGTCAATCTAGTCATCCTTGTCTATCGCACGGATTTCGATACTTTTCTTTGTCGCTCTCATGTAAACTTAGATAGACCATCAGCGTTTTCCGACCCTGTATAATGTTATAGTCTAAATGTAGTACATGTTTAGCTAACTGTATGTAATTTATGAAGACTCAAAAATTGGCTTTATTTGATGCAGGCACCTTATTTTAAAAAATGTGAAAAATGGGTATACATTTTTCATTGTTTATAAATAACAGGACTATGGAAGAAAAGTACCTCGAGAAACACTCACTAAAAACAAATTCTGTTCATAAAACTAAATAGCCTTGTTTATTTTTATACTATTTTATACTTACTACTACCAGATAGGTACTTACCTAGCAAGTTAATTTCAGTAATTTCAATTCAGTATTTTTTTAAAATCATCTAAATATTATTACGTAAAACTTCTTTTTAATTGACAAATAACGGTAATTCAATTACCTATAAAAGCATTTGTATTCAACAAAATCGTTTAATTTGTTATTTTATCCACAAAATAATTTACAAATTTTATTTGGCGTTAGTGTGATGTACTTGTTAATCACGCTTCATTAATATGTGCAAGTCAATTTGTAGATAATAGAATTTGTTTTTCATTGACATTTTGGTTATAAAATAACTGAAATAATTTTAATAACAAATGATGAAATGTATTTCAAATAATTATCGCTTTGCGGCAATGATGCTAATATTTCAATTCCAAAACAATGCAGATAGCTATTAGACCAGGGTCGATAATTTTTGAAACCAAAAAAAATAATAGTAGGATGAAACCCATTGGAAAAGGAAGAGAATACAATAAAAATGAAAGGAAAAATAATTTACGGACGATCTGAGGTCGGAAAGTGGAAGGGGGTGAGTTTTTAAGGGTAAAAAACGGTTTACCTCGATTTCTGGCAAAACTGCAAGTCCTATGGAAAAAAGTTAAATAGTTGTAGGTAATAAAAAGATCTACAACTTTTATATTTACAAAAAATATACATTATTTTGGTAAACGTTCTCCGAAAATGCAAAGAAACGAAAAAATATTGTATTAAATTAACTTTATTAACTTATTTAGTTGTTAATTATAGTAGTATATTTCGCCTTGCAATTTTTTTATTTATCAGTTCAATATGGAATCTTACGTTTTTCGAGTAATTAAAGTATAAATTTTAATAAATAGCTCAAAATTGTACATAATGATTTTAAAAAAAAATTCGGATTCGAGTTTGTCGCATCATTTCTTTGTTTTTTCTGAGAACATTTACCATAGTAATGCATATTAAAGCATTACTATGGTAATGCATTAATATGCTTAATATCTTATGGTTACACCATAAGATAGTAGAGATTCCAACGAACAAAAAGCTAACCGACTTTTTTAAAAAAGCAGATATTTTGATGTGAGAATTTTCGATTGAAAATTAGGGTGCTTTTTCGATATTAAGTCAAAATAAGGTGAAAAAATGTATATATTAAATAAAAAAAACAGTGTATTTGGGACATAAAAAGGTAAGTTTTCACCAAATATCGTCAAAAAAAAATTTTTTTATATAAAAGATAAAAATAAAAAACCAAAAACTTGGTTATTTGAATTTTTCACATAAATTTTGAGGTTATGTGAAAAAAGTGTACATATAAAAGTTGTAGATCTTTTTATTACCTATAACTTTGCTATTTAAATTTTTTCCATAGGACTTGTAGTTTTGCCGGAAATCAAGATAAACAGTTTTTTACCCTTAAAAACTCACCCCCTTCCACTTCCCGACCTCAGATCGCCCGTAAATTATTTTTCCTCTCATTTTTGTTGTATTCTCTTCCTTTTCCAATGGGTTTCATCCTACTATTATTTTTTTTTCACTTTTAACCATTTTCAAAGGCTTCCTTCAGCACTGGTCTATATTTACTTCTTACAAAAGAGCTTTATAATCAATATTTACTAGACGTATATTTTACCGTATATCGAACGCGTGATATCAGGGCGTAAGATCCACTATAGCCGGTTTTGGATTTTTAGGACATTTGACTTTATTTTTATCTGAAGGGCATATACACTGAACAAAGAAAGAATAATAACCGCTTATAAAATCGTAGCCCTGTGTTCTACAATTTGTTGTAATTGCAGCTTCAGACGCAATTTGTATATACTATTATGCTTACAATTTTGTAGTAATAATCTCAAGGCGACAGAAATGTTACCAAATAGTATACATATTGTTACACTCTTTATTAAAAGTGTTGTAAGTTTATTGCAACAAAGACTGCAACAGTTTACCAGCATTATTGTAATCCCCACTACAAAATTATATAAAAATGTTTGTTAAATACATTAATAATTACCATTGCAATTATTTAAAAAATTATACATTGGTAGTTAAAAATTTTTGCTACTTCTGTTGCAAATGAGGAATTTCAGGCCCGATCAGCCTTATCACCTAAGAAACCTACAGCAAACAGCCAAAGTCATTCATCTTTGGCACGTCCGACATATACCGTATTCGAGCTTGTTGGCTCTCATCGGTGCAGGCAAATAATATCTCGATAAATCCCTAACTGTTCGTGTCTGTCACATCCAACAGAAATGAACATGAGTACATGTAACACATATAGTCCTGGCCAACAATGCGCGATATGTAAGTATCTACATCTACAGGCTATTGGCTTACTCCATGGATTTGGTGGTATCACAAAAATTTGTAGTAAATAATACTACAACTGTGTCTCTGCAGTTTTGGGAATGATGATTAAAATTGTTGTGTTAATACAATCTATAAATATTGTTATTTTACACTATACTATGACATTTATTACAAAATGTATAGTAAAAAGTTTTACAATTATATTAAGATTTACAACAATCCATTTACTATAATACTGCTACGGAAGTTACCTTGTTAGTTTGTTAATTATGTTCCTGTTTGCGTTAGAATCGATAATTTTTGTAATACCTTTATTTTTACGTTTTCTAGAATAGTTCAGGCCTTATTCTATTTGATTCCGACACGTTCTCGATGCCGCGAAAACTTCGAGAATCCTAAGACATATATAAGCGGTTCGGTTTCTCCACTGTGTTTCCACGCTAACCCAACGTAGAGGTTACAATACTTTTACGTTTACCATAATAACGAACTTATATGATTTACTATATTTGTAGTTTATTTTACGACAAAATTGTTCTCTGCACTTAAAGATTCTTCTCTCCTACAGGCTTCGAATAATAATAATAATAATAATAATAATAATAATAATAATAATAATAATAATAATAATAATAATAATAATAATAATATGGGATTTAATGTTCACAAATGTTCATAGATTTAACAATTTTTTAAAATGTTTGAATAGTGTGTAAACATCATATCATAGCAACTGATAGTAACAACCTTATAGGCAACTTAGTTAAAGTTGTTTAAATAAAATAGTCTAGCGATCAAATCAGTAAATGTTCGAGCAAATGCAATCGAAGATTATGTCGAAACTGTTTTCAATATTTATTTGACGATGTTGCGAAAAATCTTGTTCGAAGCATGTTGCGAAATAGGTTTTAGGCTTCACGTGGCGTGCGTAAAACACCATTATTTCACAACTTGTATCAAAAATAGCTATTACAAAACTATAATATTCGAAAGGCGTATGGGCATACATTCTTCTAATACTCTTGTATTTCTTTTACGTCTGCTAGACTGATATACAGCATGCAGCAGTGGCTTATACGCCCTCAGCTGATTTAATAAACTTAATATAATCTTAAAGGAACCCGCAGAGTCCTTATGAAAATTGGGTTTCGGTCAAATTTGATGAAACTCTGGACTCTGTTAGTTCTCGACGAGTAGAACAAAGTCTGAGTCCAATAGTCTCATGGTTGTGAGATATAGGTCTCTGAAGTTCGACTTTGGGTGCATTTTGCAGTATTACTAGTTTCACACTTACCATAGTATATACTTGTTTGTTTAAGCACGTATGCATGTACACGTGTATTGAAACACGTATAAACACACACACACACACACACACACACACACACACACACACACACACACACACACACACACACACACACACACACACACACACACACACACACACACACACACACACACACACACACACACACACACACACACACACACACACACACACACACACACACACACACACACACACACACACACACACACACACACACATACAGGGTGCTAGGTAAACATGCGGCAAAAATTCAAGGGGTTATTCCTTGGCCTATTCTAAGAATATTTTGTCCTATGATGATTTCTGAAAAACTACTTTCTTTCGAAGATACAGGGTGAACAAAATTTGCTACAGTAACAACATTTTATTATCAAAAAAAGTACATGTAAAGTTGCTCAATCTGCAATAAATGTTCGAAATGACTTCCTCCAGCCTGGATACAAGCATTCAATCTTCTCGTCATTGAGTGCCGAACTCTTTCAAACACACCAGGGTTGTTTCTAATTGAGTTACACCCAGCAATTATCCAATTTCGCAATTCGTCCAAATTCTCCACTGGAGTAGCGTAAACGAATGACTTCAGATAGCCCCATAAGAAATAATCCAGAGGGTTTAAGTCTGGGGATCGAGTAGACAATGCGTGTGGCGCACCTCGACCAATACAACGATCTCCGTATGTTGCTGTTAAAAAATCACGAGGAAACTCATTAATTTTTTATATTTGATAAACTCATTGGCCATACGCCATAGTTTTATTTACATTAATGATTTCAACAAATATCGAATATGGTTGTCGCAAATATTGTTCACCCTGTTTCTTCGAAACAAAGGGGTTTTTCACAAATCATCATCATACAAAATATTCTTAGAATAGGCCAAAGAATAACCCCTTGAATTTTTGCCGCATGTTTACCTAACACCTTGTATGTGTGTGTGTGTGTGTGTAGTTGTATGTTTATACGTGTTTGAAGTTTATATGTGTTTGAATACACGTGTACATGCATACGTGCTTAAACAAACAAGTATATACTATTGTAAGTGTGAAACTAGTAATACTGCAAAATGCACCCAAAGTCGAACTTCAGAGAGCTATATCTCAAAACCATGAGACTTTTGGACTCAGTGGCCATGAGAACTTTTGTTCTACTCGTTGAGAACTAACAGAGCCCAGAGTTTCATCAAATTTGACCGAAACCCAATTTCCATAACGACCCTGCGGGGTCCTTTGGTTAAACTTATGAATGTTCGTAATGTTTCTGTTGTTTTTAAGTGTCCAGTGGTTTTGTTTATAATATGAATAAAATTAAAGTGTACAAGTGGTCTACTAGAATTCAGCGTATTAAGCTCCTAAGAAGGATAATAGATTAAGTAGACTCGAGCAGAAAAATCCAAACGTAATACGCTGTTATATAGGAAAAATCACCAACTTTTCAATTGTTATTACTACTTGTAAATTGCGGAATCCTAAAGATGCGGTCAATGTTACAACATCGTTATATTCTTTCAGAAAAAGGGTAGTTTTGTAAAAAAAACTGTTTGTTTTAGCGTTCGGAAAAAGCGATGTATAAATTCAAAAGCATTGCGAAAATAATCTCTGAAGAGTGTGAGAATCGAGGTCGATATTCGGTTAGGGGTATTAACTGTTTTATTAAATTTGATTAGAAAACGGTCAGCATCTTCACTCATGTGGGAGAAGGATCGCGTTGAAAATGCTTGGGGATTGCTTAGATAAATTTTCTGAAGTAAATCCAACAGAAAAATTTGCCGCGCGGGGGTTTCTGCACTTGCATCAAAAAGCACTATTTTTGGTAGTTTTAAAAAAAAATTCTTTGTTCTTGACTTTAAACGCTTCCCGCAATAAGAGTGTGAAAATAAGAGTTTTCCAGTTTTTTACAGATTGAGATTCTAAAGGCAAAAAACGCGGTAATTCAATTTTGTCAAAAATTCAATCGAATGAAACAATAAAACGGCTTGATGGATCAGGTTGAAACTTTGTAGTGCTTTTGGGAGTACAATGGTCTATAAGATGCATATTTAACATTAGTCATTTTCCCAATATTCTCAATGTGGCACGTGATTTTCTGAAAGACCTCAGAAAGTCCTGTTTTTCGAAATTTTTCAGTCATGTTAAGGATGAAAAACAATATTTTTCCTGAAAAAGCATGCCAGAACATTGTAGAGAATAGATCCAATTTTCCGAAACCCCCCTTCCATTTTCTGAGCGACCATTGGTTCCTGAGATATTGCTGAGAGAAGAGAAAATGATGCATTTTCATTCAAAGGCTGATAACTCAGCGAGGAATGATCGTATCGAGCCCAACAAAAAAGAAATTGAAGTTAAATGAACAACCTATCCAATCCATGTGCAAAAAATGTTCTTTCCATGATATTCATTAGGACTGTGCGCCAATTCTTGCTTGGATTTTTTTTATCGCAAGATTCATAAACTAGACACTTCAGCTTCAAATTGTGATTTTTTTCACTCACATGCGACCATTTTTACCAAAGATACAGCCATTTGAAAAATCGCAAAAAAATTAGATTTTTTTTTTGATCCCTTAATTTTTTCCGCTAGTGCAAATACGATAACTAATTTTATTGTGTGATGATATATTTTTCTATTATAATACGTATATCTACTGACAACATAATATGATTATTAAGAAAGCTGAAAATAGTTTAGAACATTGTGTCAACTACAATTACTGTTACAGCATAGCAATCGGGGAAGGTGCTCCACAGTGGTATGAATATTTCCTGTGCGGCCTGAAGGGGATCTTCGAGATTCTACCTAAGGACATTAGCGTGAAGGGTATGAAGATTGTGGTCAGCGGCACAATACCTCAGAGCGCGGGTCTCTCAAGCAGCAGCGCCCTCGTTAGCGCGGCCGCTTTGGCAACTTCTCACGCTCACAAAGTAAGTTAATTTACTCAAGATAATCTTATAAATGTAAGCTTCTGGGTGGAATCTAACCCAACATTGTCCACTTATAAAGGAGCTAATTTAGGGTTATACATTATTATTCAGGGCTTGAAAAAGAGACTGAATGCGCTGCGCGATTTCAGTGATTTTTAGTCAGTTATTTATAAAAAAGGGGTAGTCATTATTTATACAGATCACAAATTGAACTTAAACAAGCAAATAATTTGTACAAAACTAATCTTCGGCGAGATACACAGGTCAAACTTAATTTATGTACACGACAATTTCATCCATTTTACCGAATCTTTCAAAGAATTTGTTTTTATTTGATAACCCTCTCTTCCTTTGTGATGAATTGATATTATGTTCAAAATACCCTTAAAAGCTTATTTAATGCGATAACGTGTCAAATAAACTATATGTTAATAAATCAATGTTTAAGTTTTTATATATTTTTAGGTATTAATAATATTGTGTGAAACTAACTACTCAGTGGACAAAAGCCCCAACCTGCGTTGAATTACATCCACAATATCTACCCATATATTCCTTATTATTAGCTTTTGTAACATTTTTTTTTGCTGTTCTCTACGAAAAATAAACAATACAGGCCCTAAGTTTGAGCCTCCTGAAGTTGAAATGAATATCAATTTCGACAAATAGTTTCTTACTTTTTCATAAACCTTCAGAAACAAAAATCCATAGGAAGTTAAAAATTAAGTTTCCTCTAATATCTCAAAGAGAGGCGACGAAAAAGGTATACCATTTAGGAGAGCACCCTGTATAGTAACATTAAACTGTACATCCTTATTGCTTAATTTGAAATGTTAGACGATTAAACATTTTAGAGGAAATTTCCTTTCAAGTAATAAACTGAAAAATGATCCGAAATTAATAAAAGTAATTGGTAATTTGTTATACATCATGGCAAAAGAAATAAATCACAGCATTGAACTTTTGACTTTGCCACGGGCTACGTTTTTTTCTGCAAAGTTACCCACTTAGTATTGAAATTAATTTTAATGGGGTTTAATTTTAAAGCTAATATTTGAACTTTATTAATTAATAAGATTTTATATCGATTTCTTATAAAATACAAAATTAAGTAAATGCAAACTTTGCAGGACTGAAATTTTATTGAAATATAATTAAATATTTCAATCGTAAAGGGTGTCCCCGATGGATGAAACGATTCTTGAAAAAGAGAATAAATTTTTGTGTTGAAAAATCGCCTTCTGGATTTACATGTTTAAGAAACATAGTTTGCCATGATTTCAAATTCATAAAACCTTGGATATCAAGCAGAAACTGATTTTTTTCACCAATAAAGTACCATTTATACTAGCAAAAAATTTGAAAATCGAGCAAAAAATTAAAAGAGGCTTATTACATTGAAACATTGCACAAATTCAGTTTTTTATTGCGACATACTTTTCTTAATAATATTTAATTGTATACAGATTGTATTCTTGCAGAAATTTTTTAACTCCTTTAAAGAAAGCTAAGATGTTAAGTTATATTTTTGCCTTCAAGTCAACTTGTGTTAATTTTTGTACAATAAGTCTAATTAAATTAGACTTAGCACTTAATTCTTCACGGCTCAAAATCCGCTCTCGAACTCATACTGATCGTTTTTTCTTTGCCTTTTGTAACATCAGGACAATAGCACTGGCAGCAATTTTTCATTTTGACCCTCTCATCGTGGTACGACTGAATTTTGTCTTTCTACAATAGATAGGTGTGCACGACACAAGTGGATTTAAAACATACTATGTAAACGGTTCATATATTTATAGTCAATTTAAAATGTCGAGAAATGTCATATACATACATATCCATGATACAAATGTATACCAACTTCTATTAGAATGTAAACAGTCACTAGCAATGTATGTTTAACACTTGACATGTATGTCTGAAGACAAGTGTCAGATGTAAATGTACCTATTATTAAACGTTATTTTAATATTTAACACGGCGCATCCGCCATAATTTGAAAAAAAAATGTGAATCAAAACAGACCTAAAAACCGCACACCAAAAAAAATCACTAGTGGTACGTAGGTAAAAATACATTTGCCCCCCCAAAAAACTTGTATAAAATAGAGGACAGATAAAAACAATTCAATTCTAATAGTTAAATCAAGTTTTCTGAAAACCACTCACAATTGAAGAGGTTATTTAACTGCGGCTACCAGCAATGACTAACATTTCTTGCTGGAGTACTTGCACCATGTTGCTATAGTTATTAAAACTTGCATTTCTAATACATTAAGGACAAGTGAGCTGTACATCAAAGTTAGCTGACTGTAATGTAGTAATAATTGCTATATTCCTACAGTAGTAACCTTTAACTTGTAAATTAGTCTTATTTGAAACAATACAAGTCCAGTAAACACACGTACGTTATTTAAACGTATTGTCAACGTATCATTGGTTGATAACTCGTGTTACGTTACAAAATCAACCATTATTTTATGGATAGAAAAGTAACGGTCTAACATAACGTTTAAAATACGTACTTTTTTAACAAAATATCTTGGCAAACCTTTTGTAACGCTAAATGAACGTTATTTAAATAAAACTTATTTATTTAAACCTTTATAAACAGTCTGTGTCAACTGATTAATATATTGACATTGAACAAAAACGTGTTTGTAACGTTTTAGAGTAACAGGCATTAGTAATGCTTACAAAACGTATCATAAACATTTTGTATTTAATAAATATTTCGGAACGATACCAATCCATAGTAAATTTTATACAATATAATTTAATAAAAAGATATTGCATTAAGAATATATAGGTACTTAAATAAAATATACAAATAACTTGATAGTAATTATTTTTTAATAAACCTCACAAGTGTTAAAAACAGTAAAATTCAAACGTGTATTATACGTTATAATCATTCATTGAAATAAGGAAGAGAATTGCCGTTCATTACACTTATCAATTATAATGCCGTTAAATGTTATGTACGAATTTAATGATCTTTTTGATAGATAAAGACGTGTTACACACATATCATTTTGAGTTATTTCTTGTAAAAGTTTGTCAGTTGCACATTCATCATTGTACATACCTACCGTGATCCATGAAATATTTTCCTATTTTATTTTGGTAAGTATACCTACTTCTATAAGTATTTAATTTTATTTTATTAATATGAAAGTGTTAGTTTTTTTACATTACATGTTACAAATAATTATGTAATGGAATCTAAATTTATTCCACTATAACTTTTCCTACTTATGTTTCAAAATACTTACAAAGACGATGACAAAATTAATAAAAGGAGGCGCGTGAATTTTGTACTCGTACATGCCTACACTAAATTACTTTGTAAATTATTATGACTTGGTGATTTTTTTACTTTATATTAAAACTTAAGATATTTGTAATCATTATTGGGAATGATTTAAACTTTTTTATGTTCTTTCTTGACTATCTGCTTCGTGGTCATATCAAATGTATATTAGGTTTAGGTTTAATCTATTATAAGTATAATAGATTAAACTTAAACGTGTTTAAAGTTTAGACTTTCTTTAAATAATCAATATTATCCAATGTAAGTGAAGTTATTAATATGAGAGTTGTTCAGACCTAATTTCATTGTTTTTAGGTTCCAATCAGTAACATAAATAAGATATATTATTATGGTATTTTTATATTTTGTTTTGTTGTTGTTTTTATTTTTTTATATTATGTACGTATTATTATTTATTTAATAAACTATTACTGATATTAAAACCAATTATCTATTATTACCTACCTAAATTTGAAATTAAACAATAGGTATTCATAATTTTTAATACTCTTATATATAGGCATATAGTGAGTTCAACATTCGAGCCACACTATTGGAATATCGATAATAATTATTAATATGAACAAGATTAAATGATAGAAGATTTTGTAAATAATTTATTTATATTATATTAATTTCTTGATAGTTACTTATTTAATACAGATTGGTCCAAAATGTACCGTAAATACTAGAGCATATGGCATGTTAAAAAATAAGGGTACTATTTTACAAAAATTTTTGTTTAATACTTAATAATAAGAGAGATACAACCCTCTGAGGGATGAAATAAATACCATTTTTTTTAATGTCTCAGATATTTTTGAATAATGAGTTCATGAGTGAGTATATGATATTAGGATAATAAATTTTTTGTTACCACTTATTCAATCACTTATGATTAAGGGGTAGTTCTGGATAGTAAGTATTTTTTTTTAATTTGAAATTATATATTTTTCAAAAAGATACTTACCACTCAACACAACGCTTTAATCTTAAGAGATGGAATAAGTGGTAATATAAAATTAATTGTACTAAAACCTAAAAAAGTAAATTTATTATAAAAGTATTATAGCTAGTTAGTTAAGTGTTATAGATATTTAAAGAGGTGGTGTTTATTATTTACTTTTGAAAGGTATATATATATATTATATATATATACATATATATATATATATATATATATATATATATATATATATATATATATATATATATATATATATATATATATATATATATATATATATATATATATGGTCTTCAAAAGAACCATTTGTTTGACAACGTTTCGGTAAAATCTCATTTACCATCTTCAGGTCTTCTTACTTCTGCTTCGCGTTACTACGTTCGGCTTACTGGAAGATGTTTGTCGTTGTTTGTTGTTCGTTCCGGTGTGTGGTTTTCTTCGCATGGCTGCGCGTCACGGGTCTTGCGTTTAATGGTGCTGTGGGTTCTTGAGTTCTGCTTGGCCTACTCTCAGCGTTGCGTATCACTGGTTTATTGATCTTCCAAGCTGTTGGTAATCTTTGGGTATCGTCACGTGTATTGAGATTTTGAGGATGTTTTTCAATTTCGATGATATATATATATATATATATATATATATATATATATATATATATATATATATATATATATATTATTTTTTTTTAACGTACTATCTAATCTAGCATTTATGGTACATAATTCTGGACAACCCTGTACAATGCCACCAGAAGGATCCAAAAACAACGTTGTAAAATACGTTAAAAAAACACGTCTCTAAAACATCTTTTTGGACGTTAAAATAACAAAGTTTAATTTACATTAGTTAAAAACCTTAAGAAAATGTCATTATTACACGTAAAACTTAAACCTTAATAATACTGTCACGGATTTCCCAATCCGAATTTTACTATTGCCAGAAAAACAATCCGTTAATTAACTACTTCTTTATTAACTATACTCAGTACACTACTGAACACTAATTAGAACTCAACTAAACACTTATTTAATTAATCGCTATCTGAATCACTTTGATATCTCCAACTAAACACTTCAATTCAACACTGTAATACAAGACTTATACAAGACTAACTTAATCGGCCGTTTATTTTTCTTTTATAGACCCAACGAATATTCCAGGTATATTCTAGCATCTCTAGATCTATTTTCTAGCATCTCTCGAACGCTTCTCGTCGTTTCTCAAATTTTCTAGTCCCGTCTCGATCCACGGCTTTTTGTTTGTTTAATAGATTCGTGTAGGGGCGATCGGGGCAATCTTATCAATTCGCGGTACCACAGCCGTCGATTTGGGTGTGAGTGGGGCAAATTCCGTGACACTGCCCCCTCCTTAGGACCGATCGTCCCGATCGGATACACCTCTATATGGGGACAGACGCTCCAGATGGACGACCTTCATCTTACTCCTGGGAGTCCTCTGTATCCGGTAGACGACGTCATTGATTCTTTTAATCACAGTATAGGGGCCCTCCCAACGGTTCTGTAGTTTAGGTGATTTTCCTTTCTTCCGCGTGGGGTTGTACAGCCACACCAGGTCACCTTGTTGGAATCCGACTGTATTGGCCCGGACGTCGTATCGAGTCTTCATGCGATCGCTCTCTAGTCGCATTCGAGATCTGACTTGATCGTGTACGGCTGCTAGTCTTCGTTCTAGCTCATGGGTATAAGTGTCTGGCTCTGTGGGCTGTTCCGCAGGACGACCAAATACCAAATCTGCTGGAAGTCGAAGCTCTCTTCCAAAGATGATCCTTGCGGGAGTCTTCCCTGTTGTTTCATGGACAGCTGAGCGGTAAGCTAACAGGAAGAGTGGAATGAGCTTGTCCCAGTCTGTCTGGTTCTCGTTCACAAACATCCTCAGATTGGTTTCTAGTGTGGCGTTGAAGCGTTCCACCATACCATCTGACTGGGGATGCAGTGGGGTGGTCCTGGTTTTCCGGATTCCCATAAGCTCGCAGACCTTTCGGAACACACCTGATTCGAAATTTCTGCCCTGATCTGAATGTAGTTCCATGGGCACACCAAATCTGCAGAACAGGTTATTGACTAGCGCTTCTGCTACGGTTGTGGTCTCTTGATTGGGAAGGGGGTATACTTCCGGCCATTTGCTGAAGTAGTCCATGGCTACTAGCAGATATCGGTTCCCACTTTGGGTTTTCGGAAAGGGGCCAGCGATATCAATGGCAATCCTCTCAAACGGCGCTCCTACGATGTACTGGCGCATTTTGCCTCTGGAACGGGTCTTCGGTCCCTTGCTTGCTGCACATATGTCACATTTGCGGCACCAATCTTCTACATCCGTCCTACAGCTCAACCAGTAGAAACGCTCCCTAATCTTCTGTAGAGTCCTATTGATACCGAAATGTCCACCCCCAGTACCTCCATGTACTTCCTGCAGCACTTCCTTGACCCGGGACCTCGGGAGTAGTATTTGTTTCTTGACCTCCGTTCCGTCATTGTTCTCCCATGCTCTTTTTAGGACACCGTCTTCCAACACCAGGGAATTCCATTGAGCCCAATAGCTCTTTAATGCTGGGCTTTTACTACTGACTTCAGCCCAAGATGGTCGGTTGTTGGCTTCTTTCCAGTCTAGTAAAGGCTTGATGTCACAGTCAGCTTGCTGGTCTTCCCGAATCGCTGCTGAAGTCCATCGGTCTTCAGGTTGGGCTGCTACTACCTTGCAAGAAACTGATGAGATGTTCTCTTTCCTTTCAAGACTACTGCAGTGTTTGCAGTTGACAGGACAGGGTCTCCTCGAAAGGGCATCTGCATTTCCATGTTGTATTATCTGCATCTGATCTTCTAATTTCTTATCTAATTTCTCTTGCATTATTTGGGTCTGATCTTCAATTTTATGCCCTTGTTCTTCAAATTTTTCTTGCATCATCCGTCCCTGTTCTTGCATCGTTTGTCCCTGTTCTTCTAATTTCTCTTGCATCATCCGTCCCTGTTCCTGCATCGTTTGCATCATTTCTAACAGCTTTGCTAGTTGTGCATCCATATTGACTTGACTTCTAGTTACAGGCATTCACTCTATTTTCTTTGGAATGTTCTAGAATGTCCACGAATGTGTTTGTAAATGTCACTGTTGACTTTCTTACAATAAAACGAGTGCAGTGATATGCCACACTTGGGTCTTTGTCTCACTTCGGTATAAAGTTCTAGAATGTTCGAGAATGTCCTTCGCAAATAACACCGTTCACTTCCTTAAGTCACGACGAGTGCGGTGATATGTCACACCTGGGTCTTTGTCTCACTCGCGTACAAAGTTCTAGAATGTTCGAGAATGTCCTTCGCAAATAGCACCGTTCACTTCCTTAAGTCACGACGAGTACGGTGATATGTCACACTTGGGTCTTTGTCTCTCTCGCGTACAAAGTTCTAGAATGTTCGAGAATGTCCTTCGCAAATAGCACCGTTCACTTCCTTGAGTCACGACGAGTGCGGTGATATGTCACACTTGGGTCTTTGTCTCACTCGCGTACAAAGTTCTAGAATGTTCGAGAATGTCCTTCGCAAATAGCACCGTTCACTTCCTTAAGTCACGACGAGTGCGGTGATATGTCACACTTGGGTCTTTGTTTCACTCCCGTGCAAAGTTCTAGAATGTTCGAGATTGTCCTTCGCGAATACCACCGTTCACTTCCTCAAGTCACAACGAGTGCGGTGATATGTCACACTTGGGTCTTTATTCCACCCACGCACAGGGTTCCAGAAAGTTCTTCAAACTTCCAGCTAAATCCCACTATGCGGACAGGGTTCCAGAAAGCTCTTTAAAACTTCCAGTTAAATCCACTTCCGACACCAAATTGTCACGGATTTCCCAATCCGAATTTTACTATTGCCAGAAAAACAATCCGTTAATTAACTACTTCTTTATTAACTATACTCAGTACACTACTGAACACTAATTAGAACTCAACTAAACACTTATTTAATTAATCGCTATCTGAATCACTTTGATATCTCCAACTAAACACTTCAATTCAACACTGTAATACAAGACTTATACAAGACTAACTTAATCGGCCGTTTATTTTTCTTTTATAGACCCAACGAATATTCCAGGTATATTCTAGCATCTCTAGATCTATTTTCTAGCATCTCTCGAACGCTTCTCGTCGTTTCTCAAATTTTCTAGTCCCGTCTCGATCCACGGCTTTTTGTTTGTTTAATAGATTCGTGTAGGGGCGATCGGGGCAATCTTATCAATTCGCGGTACCACAGCCGTCGATTTGGGTGTGAGTGGGGCAAATTCCGTGACAATACTAAAAATGATCGTTCCACTTTTACTAATATTAAACGTTTATACTTTGGTTACCAGAAACGTGTAAAACCGCGACATTTTTAAGTTGATTGTACGTAAAAAAGACACGCCTTTTTCAAACGTGGACGTTATAAACGTTTTTCTAACGTATACGAGTTTACTGGGAGTGTACTTACCCTAAAATATATACTAATATACAGAAATAGAAACAAATAATTAAGTAAGTAAGAATATTGTGCAATGTATTTAATGCGAAATTATTATATACAGATCACATGTCAAAATGACACTTATTATTAGTTATATTTTCTTTAAAAACTAGAAACACATATATTTTATGACAACATGAATCTACTACATTATAGTTCAGAATTCAGATATTTCTTTCAGCAATTTTTTTGCATACATAACAGCATACGTACATAACGGTTTATTTTATAATAAAAATATAAAAACAAACACTTTGCATATAGAATGAACTATGAGTATGTAAAACTAACAAATTTGAAATATGTTTTATAATCACAATTTAACTCGTTATAATTAAACTCTTTAATGAATATTTTGAATCATTTGATAAACTTCACGTCACAATACTAATTAGCACTTTCAATCCTTACCGCGTTGTAAAACAAACTCATTTAGATATCCGCCGTAAATATACATTTTTTTTACTAGAGACAATGTCTATTATGCCAACAGGTAGCTAAATACAACAATAGCTCAATTGCTAATGTGAAAACAAAACAGACAAATAAAATCATGCAAAAAAAAAACTATATACTTACTTGTACAAACAGAAAAACCATAAGTAATTAAAAAATGGTTGAAAATACAGTAAAAAGTTAAATAAAAAGAAAGAAATCGAAACAGGTCATACGTTCTTACGGAATAACAAACAAACTCACGCACTCAAACTAGTACAGTGACGGTCATAACCATTCTTGAAGGAATTGATGGATGGACCTTCATCTAAGTGCTTAGAGTTAAATCCGCCTGATGCAATAATAATATTTTGTATTCCAACGTATAATATTTACCGTCATACGAAATAAAAACTATAAAAGGTCATAGTTTTGACTTTTCTTGATTATGTTTTGGTTATGTCTGTTGTTAGCCAAGCGTCATTATTTTCGGGTTCTCATGTCAGCAGGTGTGAAAAGATCCATTTTACATGAATGTCCGGGGTGATATGGGTATGTTTATATGTCTCGTATTCTAGGTATTATAAGGAAATGAAATAGAGTTAAAAGAATTATGTGGGTGCGGTAACGTTTATAATGCCAAATACAAATTTCTCAATGTGTAGTTGACGTGTAAAATTCCGGAAAACATAATACGTGAAAATATGCTAATCTTCTCATTCTAAATGACTTGCCAGCCTGTATTAGTCGAGGCAATGAACTAAAAAAGTTCTAAAACTAGTTGTGGTGGACGGATCGGAATGCGGTTTTCTGCATTCTTTTCCAAAAATTATTTGTAAAAAATGTGGCGACATGGAATTTCTGACAAATCGGAAATTGAATTGCTGCAGCCAAAAATGCATTCAAAAAATGCATTATTTGAGAGGCCTCTTGGAAGATGTCAAAACTTGCTAAATAAGTGTCAGAACTGGCCGAGATCGGGTACTCGGGGGTTTTCGAGGTCGCTGATCACTAATATAATGTTCAAATTGACCCTCCGAACACCTGGAGCTCAGGACCGCCGATGAACGTCATCTCCGTGGGACTCTCCCACAAATCACGTGGGAAAGAAGAAAAACTCGGGGCCCGAGGCTTTTTTGGGTCGCTAAATCAAAATATGACATCGGCGAACACCTCACGTGCCCCTGGTGCGCCGGAACCTGGACGCCGACGTCATCTCCGAGAATTTTCCTGAGAAGAGTGCCAAAAACCACCCGAAAATAATAATAGGTGCGTTTTTTGGGACGCTGAATCCGAATTTCGCGTCGATAACGACCCCCTTAACCCCTGGTGCACCAGAACCTCACCCTGAACGTTTTCTCCGTGGATTTTCCAGACACAATCGAAAAAGACGGACCGAAAATCGTTATGGGGGGTTTTTTGGGTCGCTGAATCCAAATACAACCCGGACGTGCACGTCATCTCCAAGAATTTGTCCACCAAGATCGCTAAAAACGACCCAACAAATCATTACAGGCGCGATTTTGGGCCGCTTAATTCAGACACCTGGTGTACCGCGGGACCTGGACCTTGGGAAGGTTGGGAAGGTAGTTTTGGGCGTGAAATTTGGATTAAGCGGCCCAAAAACGCCCCTACAATGATTTTTTGGTTGTTTTTGGCACCATTCTCATGAAAATTCTGGGAGATGACGTGCACGTCCGGGTTCGGGGCCACCAGGTACCGGCGGGGTGTTCGCCGATGTCATATTTGGATTCAGCGACACAAAAAAACCCCCATAACGATTTTGGGTCCGTCGTTTTCGATTGTGTCTGAAAAAGCCACGGAGAAAACGTTCAGGGTGAGGTTCCGGTGTACCAGGGGTTCGGGGGGTCATTATCGACGTGAAATTCGAATTTAGCGCTTCAAAAAACCCCCATAACGATTTTCGGTTCGCCTTTTTTGATTGTGTCAGGAAAAGCCACGGAGATGACGTTTCGGGTCAAGTTCCGGTGCACCAGGGGCTCGGAGGGTCGTTATCCACGTGAAATTCGGATTTAGCACCCCAAAAAAACCCCATAACGATTTTCAGTTCGCCTTTTTGATTGTGTCAGGAAAAGCCACGGAGATGACGTTTAGGGTCAGGTTCTGGTGCACTAGGTGTTCGGAGGGTCGTTTCAGACGTGAAATTCGGATTCAACACCCCACAAAACGCCCCTATTATGATTTTCGGGTGGTTTTTGGCACTCTCCTCAAGAAAATTCTCGGACATGACGTTCGCGTCCAGGTTCCGGCGCACCAGGTGCCCGTGGGGTGTTCGCAGATGCCAGATTTGGATGCAGCGACACAAAAAAAAAACCGGGCGCCGAGTTTGTCTTCTTTTCCTCTTGATTTGTGGGAGAGTCCCACGGAGATGACGTTCATCAGCGGTCCTGAGCTCCACGTGTTCGGGGGGTCAATTTAAATATCATATTCGTGATTAGCGACCTCGAAAACCCCCGAGTACCCGATCTGGGCCAGTTTTGACACTTATTTACCATGTTTTGACATCTTCCAAGAGGCCTGTCAAATAATGCATTTTTTGAATGCATTTTTGGCTGCAGCAATGCAATTTCCGCAGAAATTCCATGTCGCCACATTTCTTACAAATAATTTTTGGAAGAGAATGCAGAAAACCGCATTCCGATCCGTCCACCACAACTAGTTTTAGAACGTTTGGACTTTTTACTAGTTTATTGCCTCGACTAGTATACTGTTGTACCTTCTGCAAAAAAATCGATTAATTGACACAGCGCAGAAATATTTTTTCTTACTCAGATCTTTATAAATTCTTTGAAAATTGTGTATAAAAACGGAGCTCTTAAGGTTGAAAATTTTCGATTGAAAACCAGTTTTCTAGTTGCTTTACTGCATTTCGTACCACCTTGTGTAATTAAAAAACATTGAAATATACACAGTGTTTAAATGAAATTTTGGAACAATATAGAAGGTTAAGAACATGAGGGGAACTCCTGTCCGAAAATCTACCGTTTCGGCATCAGAGTATAAATTGTATAAAAAACCTACACATAAGCTGTTTCAAAAAGCTTAATTTAGGTTCACACACAGAAAAAATCTAACCTGTATTTAAGTCTGACAATACACTTGACTTTAAACTTCTTTTAGGTGTTTATATGATAATTCAGTAATTAAGTATATTTGATATAAATATTTACATATTCTTGATTTCTAAGCATTCTTGTAGTTAATTCAACACTTTTGTTTCTTAAAATGACACTAAATTTAAGATTTCCTCGAACAACAATATTCTGTAATAAAATATTAATTATAGAATGGTCTATTCTTCCTTAAATTATAATTTTATAGATTTGAATTAAAATTATTCATATTTTGTAATAAATGTAAAATAAATATAAAATTTAAAGTACTGTTATACTGCAAAATAATAATATTTTTAGATAATATTAATGCAATACTTCTGGTGATTATTTCCAAAACTATAAAAAGACAATTCTAGTATATTGTCTGAAGCTATTTATTTGTGGCATAATTTCAGTTTTCTTTAGTTTTATTGGGTTTTTGCCACACTTCTGAGAAAAATAAAGATCAATTAAATAAGCCATTGACTGATCCGTTTGGCGCAAGGGCTTATTTAATTAATCTTTATTTTTTTAGAAGTGTGGCAAAAACCCAATAAAACTAAAGAAAAACACAATTCTAGTATTATTTGTACCGCCAGGTTTAGCATGTAACCATAAGATGTAGTTACATGTTGTGTCACGTCTACTCACATTTCCTTCTGTGGGATAACTCGTCGGTTGTGTCTCTTGCCATGGCATACTGATACCTGACAAGCTCAAATGACTTTGACAGTTTGCTATGACTCTGTCTCTCCTTATAAATAATTAAATACTATTCAGTGAGTAGTATTTAGTTATTTATATAAGGAGGGACACTTCGGCTCTTTTCAAGAAACCGTTTTACCGGTTCTCGTTCTGTAAAAATATCCGGTCCACTGAACCGGCTCAATTGAGCCGATTGATGTTATGATTCGCGAACGAAATGAACGAAAAACGAGGCCACAGTATACTAATCAAATAACGAGACAAACGAAATAAAGAATTTACGTTCTACTAAAAATGTTACAAATTGTAGTCACAATTTAAATTTACTTTTGAATGTAATTATTATTTTCATTAAAATAATATTACCAAACGATTCAACTGAATCGATTCAAGAAGCAAAAATGCCCATAACTACCGTACCTACTATGTACTTCAATTTTATTTGTTCTTAATGTTATTACTTACTTTATTAAAAAGTATTTAATATTATTTCAAGTATTTGCAGTAATTCTTTAAAGTCACTTAAAATTTCAAATAAACAAAACATAACTTTATTTTGAGAATAACAATTGGTGGCTCAATTGATTCATATGATCTAAATAAAATATACCAAATATAACTTTATCTCAAATTAAGTATAGTAGTTTTCTTGATTTCAAATAATTATTATTCTTAAATGAAGTATATATAATCGTAAAACTAAGTTAGCGTTGAACTAAATGAATTGATTTTAATATTAGTATAGCTTTCTTTCCGTACACTTTAAATAGTTCTAGAACAATCCGATCATGCATACTTTAAAAATACCGTTTCAGTTTTTTAAGATCTTGTTCTAATAAGATAAATTCTGTGTTTTCCTTTCTAACCGTTCTAGAACTGTTCAAATAATTCTTGCAGACCAGCAGGTGAGTTCAACAATATCAAATATTTGCTTTTCTCATTGTTTAGGGCAAAAATCGCGACTTTGAAATAGATTTATGTTTTCAATTTCTTGTTTTGTCGTTTCCCGGTTTTAAACGCTTTAAGGTTAGGGTTAGAAATGAAAGAAGAAATGAAGTATTTAGTATATTATCTAGGAAAGGACGCTAAATGCAAATATTTGTACCTCTGAAGTGGTTGCGTTGGAAATGGCTTGAAGTGGATTTTGTTTTAAAACGATACAATTTTTTTAAATAATGAATTTGGAGTCGACTTCCGGTATAACCGGATATGCTAGAGAGTTCTAGATAATTTAGTTATGTCCGCACCAGGGACTTTACCATCTTAAATTTTTAATATTTTTGGATCAATATTCTTCCAAATAACGATCGCCGCAATTCACTATGGGACATCCTGTATATGTTATATCAAATTTCAACGTCGATATGAAATTTTGAGGGATGTTAATGAGGATTAGCTATTCTCTAGCAAATTACCATAACAAATAGGTATAATAGCCTGCAGTTGTAGCATGCCTCTTAATGTTTGGATAGGATAACGCTCTAGGTTATGTCTGATACCTAGTACAACGTACAAAGAGATAATTGCATTACACCATCATATGAAAAACTGTGCATAACCTGTGAAAAACATTGTTTAAATGACGTGAAATATGAAAACCTGAAAAAATGTGTCTGTCGTGTTAATCTGACACTGAAATTTAATGAAGGATGAAAATGTATCCAACTGGAAAACAACATTATTCACCGTCAGTATTATATGCATCCTCTATGCATTTTGGAATATCGTTAACAAAATTATGGCTATATTACATTTTAATTTAGTTTTATTTTTACCGCATATATTTTTGTTAGGTACGATAATGAATTGTTAGGATTGCTTCTTCAGGTTGCCTCCTTTAAGTTGAGTCAAATATCTAACTATACAAATTATTATACCAATAAATTAAAATTATTTGAAATTAAATATCGACAATATCAAAAGTGACTTTAACTTGCCAATGAATTTTAAATTAAATATGACAATTACCTACTTAATTAATATTAATTAAGCCGCCACTGTAACTGGTCGCATCCCATGCTTCCAAACGTTTCGCCGCTCTTCAGTGTCGGCATCTTTAGTGGTGACTTCGCAAAAACTTCACCGCGACTGAGGCTGTTTGGGACTCGTTAGCGGTCTAATAATGACGCTGCTGCGCGCGCCTTTGCACCAGCACAAACGGGTAGTGGGCGTGGCCTCAAGCTTTATACCAGCAAAGATGCACGCTCCGTCACGGCTGTGGAGCGTAGCCACGCTATTATGAGTCATCGATCGTGTAACATGGGTAGTGGTACGAACGGGTTCGGATCTGAGCCGTTAGGTAGTTCGGTTCGAAAGCCGACGGCTTCCCTGTCATAGCTCGGTAACCTCATGGGCGTGACTATGCTCATGTTAGTCATCGACCTTGTAATGCGGTTGCTGGCACAAATGAGCTCGACCCTGCGCAGTCGATAAATGGGCGGCGCTTCAGGCTTAACCCCGGCGATGCTGCACGCCCCAACACGGTTTGGCAGACATGTAGGCGTGGCTTAGTCATTAGTTATCGATAGTATAGCGTGAAACGTGGTCTGAGTGGGTTCGGGCCGAAGATGCCGACAGTGAAGAGCGGCGAAACGTTTGGAAGCTAGGGATGCGACCAGTTACAGAGGCGGCTACGGGACGCCTCGAAGGACCACCATTATCCGAGGAACGGTTCCGATCCTAGTAGTCGTAATACCAACAATAGGAGCAGAAATCAATATATGGGCGAGCCCACAGACACCGATACCGAGTCTGTCCCCACAGAGCCTATCCCTAGAACATCCAGGGCAGGTAAAATAATCCCGTTTAAGGCTAGGGATGTGCAGTTTAATTCTGTTTCTGGTAGGGACCCTTTATCGAGGCCACAGCATAACAACCCACCCGGAAAATCACTATGTATCAAATGATAGCACCGGTTTAAACAGTTTCCAATTTAATATACTGGGCTTGATAGTGATGGAATTCTCAACAAATCAAATTAAGTGCCATTATAATCACTAGTTTACCTGTAAAAACATAATTTCAATAAAACTACTCTACGGGCTATTGCCCTGACTATCATCGGATGAATAGCGGCAGCCGATTACAAAGGCAACTTGATTTAGCAGACGATGCTCTCCACGTCCACTCTAAACTGTCGTCTGAAGACAAAACCTAAATGACTTAATGGAAGAGAAATCTAAACGGAGTAGTTGTTAATATATATGGGAGATATTTATGGATCAGAATATTGAATTGTATGATTGTTTACTCTACAAATAATTAAAATTAATAGCACAGAAAATGGATATGGATCGATTCTTAATTAATGTAATCTTTCCAAATAGTTCACTTATATTGTATATAGTCTTTCTTATGTACACAATTAAAAAAATTATATGTATGCCCACTTATTTCTTGTTTATTAATTATAACGGTTCTGATTATTACTGACTAAAATGATTAAATAATATGACAGCGGCTGCTTTGTAATGAAGAATATACTTTTTTTACAGTCTATTTTGCTTGTATCTTTTTTAGCGGGCGCTTATGTATTCTATTCTTTGCAATTATAAATCAAATACAACTGTTTTGTCGCGAGTTTTCTAGTTATTTCTAGCCGACAGGGTGGCTAAGTAATATTCCTTTATTCCATAAAACAAGAGCGTACTTATTTAACCAAAAATTAAATAGAGAGTTGTAGACTAATGTTCAAATTTAGAACTTGGCTCATTTCAGAAAGGGTCAATTCCAAGACCTCTGAATGTTAAAACGCCTGAATTGGAAGAAGCTATTCTACACGAAATTGAATAAAACCCAAATACTAGTACTAGGAACATCGCTGCAAATTTTAATGGAAATCATAAATTAGTTTGGTCTGTTCTGAAGCACAGTTATATCCGTATCATATACAAAGAGTCCAATCCTTACTGCCGCAAGACTATCCTACTTGCCTAAAATTTTGCCACTGATTTTACAAAATTAAACAAAATGTTGAGTTTACCGCTGGCATGTTGTCTACCGACGAAGCTAATTTTTCCAGAGATTCTATAATAAACTTCCACACTAAATACATTTGGTTTGATAAAAACCCTAATGCCATAATGGAATCTCGATATCAACATCAGTTTTCTTTGAATGTATGGGTGGGTATTACTGGAAATTACTTTTACCAAGAACTTTAACCGGTGCCTACAAACATTTTCCTGAAAACGTTTTAACTGACCTACTTGACGAAGTTCCCTGTGCACTATGACAAATAATGTGGTTTATGCAAGACGAGACTCTCTCATATTTTAATTCGACTGCTCGTGAATTTGTAAATGAAAGATTTGGTAATAACGTGATTGGATGAGACACTCAAGCACTAGGTCAACCTTGGCCACCTAGATCACCCGATATTAACCATATTGATTTTTTTTGTTTGGAGGTATCTCAAGATATTAATTTAAAAGGTTTACATTGAATCTGAGACACACATTTATAAAACAAAAAACCCTTATTTTTGGCCAAAGAATACGCCTATGGATTTTTGAGCTCTACTTAAGAAACGGCCTGTATATAAACATAAATTATACAAAAATAGTTTTAATGGATTTTGTGTATCATCAAATATCGAGGGTTCAAAGACAGTAAGTACCTCGTAAGTAACATTTTTACTGAAATCCACTTTTTATTATAATTTAATTTAGGATATACAGAAGCATCTATTGGTAGTTCTTAAGAACTCAATATTTCAGTTCTTAGGTAGAAAACTGCAAAAAACATTAACTCGTAAATGCGCCGTTAAAATAATTTAAAAGCAGGACCTCGTATGTGCACAATTTGTACAGTATTTCAGTGGCCATGTTTGATTGATGTTGTGTTGCTCGCCGTGTCTTATAGTTTAAAGGTAAAACAGAGATTTTATTTGAATAAACTTTATTTGTTCTGGTAATTAGTGCCCAAGTTTATTATCTAAAGCAGTTTTTTTTTGTTGCTCTTAATTAATATTTCTCTTAAAACTTATTTTCTGTACAGGTGTCACTTACGAGGTACTGCCTTCGATACAGTTACGAATTACTGTACTTAAAAAGCAAGATGTCATTTTCTGGTCGTACTAAGGAATTGTTGCAGTTAATCAAAGATAAAAAAAATAAAAAATATCTTCGCTATCTAAAAGAACATATCAAGATATGAAAAATAATGAAGAAACCGAGAATATTGATCCAGATAGTGACAGTCATCAAGCACAGAAAAAATTAAATACCCTTCCTACTTCAGCTTTATTGGAAGTAAATAACGTTCAGTCTATTGCACCAATTCTTAGTCCAGAAGAAATGGAAGACATAATTACACAAGTCTACAAAATACTATGGAAGGCACTACTAACAATAAACTGAATGAGAATGACCAACAAAATTCTGAAAGTGGAATAATACTTTAGTTGAAACTATTAACCAAGAAAAAGAAGACAGTGATAAAAGTTATGCTCCGGCAATGGACGATGAATGGTCTGACGGAAATTCTAGCTTAAATTTAGAGTTTGAGCATGATAACGCATCAGATCAAGAAATAATTAGTAAACCAAATAACAAAAAGGCGAAAATAAAAAGAAAACGAACAAAATGCTGAGAATGCGTGGTGCGAAATATTTAAGGTTTCGAAAACCTGCAGGTCAGCGAAATACATTTCATAACAGAAATATAACCGAAATAATCATGAATACCAGATGCAAGTGCAAAAACAAAAATAATAAATCTACACCTAAATGTTTTCTAATCTCAGATGAAGACCGTGACAAGCTATTTAAAATATTTGGGCAAGAAATGTCTAGGGATCAGCGCAAAATTTTTGTTTCCAACACCGTTTCTGTAACTAGAAGAACAAGGCCAAAAAAATTACACCATGAGTCTCGCCGTAAAGTAACATTTAAATATATCTTGAAAGTTAATAATGAAAATGTTCCTGTATGTAAACCTATGTACCTTGGAACGTTAGCGTTAGGAGAGTGGTCTGTAAGGTCTTGGATAATGGAACACGAGAATGGAATGAATGAATCTTTTGATAATAAAGTCAGTAAGCGGAAACCACGACTAAATATGTTTAAAGAAGATGAGGAATTGTTGAGTAATTTTCTGAAAAATCTCAACTTCCGTCCCATTACTGCCGCAAAGACACCAATAGACTTTATCTGGAGCAAGTGTTTCAGTCTGTTTCTGATTTGTATAGGGTTTAATGTAAATTCTGTGAAGAAAATTGAAAAACATCTTTGCACACGCTTGTTTAAGAACTATGATGGATACAATAAAATATTTGTCATTACAATGGACGTTCAGTCAGTCTCCTCAATTACCGGCCAGTGCACTCTACTATAAAACCAAACTCTGCGGTCATAACTTCACTATTTATAACTTAGCTAATAGCCAAGCCAGTTGTTATTGGTACAACGAGACAGAGGCAGATGGCCAAGCCTCCACATACGCATCTTTTCTAGAACACTATTTGGAAGAACACTTTCTGAACTCCTCAACAAGTTTCCCATAATTATTTATTCTGATGGGTGTACTGCCCGAAATCAAAATAGTGTGATGTCTAATACTTTGCTTTTCTTATCTGAAAAATACAATGTTCTTATTGAACAAAAATTTTTAGAAAAAGGACACACAGATGGAGTGTGAATAGGGAATTTTACCTTCCTAGCGACTATCTAAAGATCACAAAGAAAGTTATGCATAAAAATCCATTTATCGTAAAAAATTTTGATCAAACCTTTTTCAAAAACTTTGCCGACAAAAATCTGATCAAATACAGCTCTATTAGACCTAGTAAATTAGTTGGTGGTGAAAGAGTTACAGATATTCGTGTTTTAAGATACACTAGTGGGGAAATAGTATTTAAAATTAATTTCGATGAGACCTTTCAAGAAATACCAACTAGATCAAAAAATGTTAATTTTTCTATTATTCGATTTCCACCATTGTTTCAAACTAGACTGGCCATTTCAAAAACAAAGTATGATCACCTACAAATAATCAAATCAGTTATTCCTAAAGATTGTTGGTCTTTTTATGATTTATTGCCGTATAAGTCTTAATGTTCAGAATAATAATTATATGTCACTACTAGTGTACCTATGTTTTGTTTCTTATTACTGTAATTAGCATTCTGTTACTTTGTTTTTTAGTTCTTATGGATCAAAATGTACCCTGTTTTAATTTTCTTAAAGATGTCAATGACATTATACCACTATAAAATAACTTAACATTACCTCGTAAGCGACTTTATTTTTTTAAATTCTGCTTTACACCTTTTTTCCTTTTACGTATAAAATCAGGAAGTTTTAAAAGAATAAATTTGAAAGGTTTCATAAAATAGCTACACCTTATCAACTTTTAAACAGTTTTTAGTTCGTCTTGTAAAATTAGCTTCTTGTTACTTTACTACGAGGTACTGTCTTTGAACCCTCGATATGTAAAAATACATATTGTAACCTCTATGTTGAGTTAGCGTGGAATCACGTCAGGTGGACAAACAAATTCTATTGTCAGTCTTGATTATGCAAGAAATATCCTTCAAATAAATTTCACAGCTGTCAACGCTTTACTTTGACGTTTCTGTCACTCGTATATGACTCCTGTTTGGCTGCTCAATATAAACTGATTCTGTCAGCGAAACCGATCCGTTTATATAGGTTTTTAGGGTTTATATAGGAATGTAGCCGAGAATATTCCAGAAAACGTCAAAATAAAGGCATCGCAAAAATTATAAATTGTAACGTAAACAGGAACATAGTTAATAAACTAAAAAGGTAGGTGAGCTTCCGTAACAATATTTTTTTATGCAATAATAACACATTTTTGTTTATAATTGAATTTAGGTAATGTTTAACATAATCACATAACATTAAGTAAGAAGTATAAAATGCAGAATACTGCTCCAAAAATGGTAGAATTGTATATACAAATTGTTCCTGCCACGATGTTGGAACCAATTTGGGATGGTGAAATTTTACATTTTATTTATTTCACAATTTTTCTCACTACATATGAAAATATATAGAATTAAATTAAAATATCTCCTAGTTCGTCAACAATTTTTCCTTTTATGTATGGCGAAATCTGACGTTCAATTTTCTGTAGGTATACATTTTTACCGAAATATTTTCTGTGAAGTGAAACCGTTCCGTTTTATTAGTAACTCTATGTGAAGGTCTATAATAGATATAAATAGAGACCATTTTATCTCCTAGCGTAGTGAAGCGTGAGAACCCAGAAAATCGAAAAGTAAATTTAAGACCGGATCGAGAACAGGAAAGTAGCGCACCTAAGACGACTCTATCGAGGATTACTTGGAAATACCGAAATCAATCTTTGATTGTACAGTGGAATCCTTATACCAAGTTCTTTATTCCATTAAACATAGGATCGATGTCCCAGTTAAAGACTAAGGCAAACACTTACGCGTATTAGAGAAAAGTGGTTTTCCATCTTTCGAGCTCATTAATTCCCAGTTAAATTGGCTTTATAAATGAAAATGAAGTAATTATATAGCTACACTTCAGTTTTCATCTTGGTTTCTAAGTATAGAACTAGTCTATACAGACAAGGTCATTCACAACTTCTCTAAAAAAATTTGGGAATAGATGCGTCATGAAATATGGAATCAATATTTTAAAAAAATGTCTGCAGGCTCTAGCCAGGCGATTTCAGATATTCGATTACTTATCGTATTAACTTTTTTGTGATACAATAAGTTACATTAGTATTTAAAATATCAAATATGGCTTACGTATAGCAACCCACAGTTGGTGGATATCGTTTTAATTTATGATGAAGCGAAAATGATTTTGCAGAACGATTTCTCGGTAAACATGTGCCAAATGCAGCTACTTTTACAACGGTCTGCAGTGAGTGCAAGTGTGTGCAAATGCAGGCGTGCCACAGAAAATTTGCGACCGAATCGTGGGAGAAATGGTGACCACGGCGTATTGCAGCAGCATGGTGTATTATACACGATGCTCAATTATATCCCTACTATGTACAGCGTGTCCAAGCATTAATACCAAGAGATTGGACGACAAGAACCGGTACCATGGTTGCCACGATCTTCTGATTTTAAGTCATTTGGATTTATTTTTGTGGGCATATTTAACAAATGAAGTATATTGCACCGAAGTAGACAGTCTTGGTCAAGTTCAAAACAGAAGCAGAAACATTGGTTAGTTTGTAGAAACTGGGTAAGACGGGCCCAAAATTTTGTTGTAACACCAGATATGTCAAACTATTTTACTAATTAAAACCACAAATTAATTCTATTAATAATTAACAACAATAGCGGCAAAAGCAGTTGAATTTGCTGCATAAAAATAGATGTTGTAAAATGTAATTTATTTCTTTCCTTGCAAATTTCTTTCAGTTTTTTGTCTGGTCGCTGATTATACGCCTTTTCAGGTTTTACAGTGGACCGGCTTCCAGTGCCGTGCGGAAGTGTATTTTTAAATCATTTTTGATCTGCTCTTTGTGATTTTATTTTTACAAAATTGTATTTGTAAGAGTCCCTGTACACTAAAAAAACATTTTTTAGATAAGTTCTCTGAATCACTCTATATACACAGAAAATTAAGAGTATCAGCAAGGCATAAATATACGAGATGTTCCAAAATGTTGTTCAGTTAATTCTAGACCAGATTGTACACTAAAAAATATAAAAAGGAGTTTCTATAAACCTAGGCCTTCAAATGCTTAATTTTTTCGAGATACAGGGTGTCAAAGAAAATTATAGAAATATAGTTTTTATTGATAATGATTTCTACACAATTCGCTGTTGGAACGTAGCTATGACTGTTTCAGGTACTTTAAAGTATTTTGCCACTAACTTAATTAACAGAAACGTTCCCATTAAGTTTTTAGTGCCTGCTGCGTTCCCACTATGTTTCCTGAACTAGCCACGTTTCAGCGACGTTGTGGTTACGTGTAAATGACGTTGTGGCGTGGTAACCGCAACTTTTAAGGAACACTCTACCACCACTCTTTCATATTAGTCTGTTGTTTGCTTGGACTAACAGCTAATATTGTTACATTTCATTTGTTTCTACATATTCCATTTCCTTAACTCTGAATCAAGTACCTAGCTGTTGGACAGACATTTATAAGTGCAGTAGGTACGTATTACTTACATGTAGGTAATTCAAATATTACTGTACAGTGGTCTGAACCCCAAAATAAGAACGAATTAAATTTTATTAACAAACATAGCGATAAAACTTTTAATTCTAGCAAGCGCCTTTAAAATGTAGTTGTTTTAATAAAAACGCTGGCTAAAATATCTAATAACAGTATGTATGAGTGTAGTAAAGGTGAAAGCTGTTATTTACTGTTCGTTGGAAATTACATTAATTTTTGCGCATCAATTTACTAAATTTGATGCAGAAATAATGGCAACAGTTTTATGTATGTACGTAACTTTCAAGAAATATTTATTATAAAGTCTGGAACGAGCCTTATTTTAAAGTAGCATTTGTGACTACCAAACATTGTCTGTTCAAAGTTACTGCCACTTCTTAGTAACATTTTCCTGTTCATTCTGAACGCGGTACGTCCGACGTTTACATTGAACACACTTCTTGAATTTTTTCTTGTATACTAGTTGAATACTTATCTCTGCATTATTATTTGTATTTCAATTCTTTATTTATGTGTGGTTTTGTTTATTATTCCTGTTGCATGTTTGTTCTTTTAAATTATGGTATTTTCACCCAGATATTTAATCTAGGCTAATATCGATTTTTCATGTCCATACTTAGTACTGTTCCACGACTTTAAAGAAACAATTAAGGTTCCCTGAATGCCATGGTAGTTATCAAAGCTATTCTAAAGTGATTTCAACTTTGAAATCATATTTTAGTAACTTGAGCTGGTCGCTGTGACGACGATTTGCTTTCAAATTCTAAAAACTTAAATATGGTCCCACTGGTAACTAAGATGCCTGTAAAACCAGCAGAACTACTTAGTAGTCACATATATGTAAAGAAACCAGAAGTAGTTGAAAATACGTAGCAATAAGTATCTTTGTTATTTGAAGTTATTTATATCTACAACAAAGTAGCAAATTTAGTGGCGGTTACGTAATAGTTACTTCTTGAGAATTCCAGCCTCAATTTAGTGTTACTTTGGTGCTAGTTGCGAATGATGTATTGCCCAATATTACTTTTAATTTAAGTTTTTTAGGGAGAAGGCTTGTTTAAGCGTAGAAATTTGGGGAATGAGAGTACTTTCATACAATATTAGTATTTCTCTCAAGACAATAGTAGAAGGGTATGAGTGTTTTTTATGTGGAAAGGAAGAAAACCTGGACTTCGGTGGTTCAGGCTGCATATTATGTTGAATCCACTAGTTTTATTCAATAAAATATTTTGCCCAGGATTATCCTATATAATGTCTTTATATAATGTGTTATACATTTCTCATGTGTTTCCTAAATAATGATAATATCTATTATTCCCTAATGAATATTGGTTTAAAAGAATCTGGAATAAATAAACTATAGTTTACTAAGTTTTTTCAAATTTAACAAGTGAACAACAAATGTCAAACTTGAAATTAAGATGTTTTAACAGTTGAATGAATTGTATGTTATGTAATGTTCATGTTATGAGTGTCAAAATATTGTATACAATATTTTGACACATTATGTTTTCAGTAAAAAGTTTGCTAAAATATTATGAATACTCATGGACAAAGTATAGTATTCCACTTGTATATAATGGCTGAAATTATACTAATTATTAATAAAGTGAAATTCAGTTTGGTATAACACAGCTTTTTACATTTGATTTTGACTCAATCAAATGTTTATCTAATCAAGTACAGCACTGATTATTCACACTGTGTGAGTTCTAAAATTCCAAATACACGAGTACCTATTTGTTTTCGTTATAGTATATAGACTGTTTAGAAATGAAAGAGAGTAATAAAAGCTTATTATGTATGCAAATCGTAAATAAATTTAGTAATGGTGCTTATATTCAATATTTTTATATTATGTATTATCGGTATAGATGAGGTGTACTTTTAAAAAAACTTTGTGTGATCGGACCGGACTAAATTATAGCAGGTAGCTAAAATTTAATCCCCGACAATTCGTCTTTGTCTATGCCGCTTCAATTTCTCGGTCCATTTCTCTTATAAGTAAACAATATAAAAACAGCATTTCAAAACATGGGGCTACTTTAAGCATCATAACCGGGTTAAGAGGATTTTTAGTCATTCAAATAAAATTATTCAATATTATTATCAAAATATTTATTTAAATTTAATGAATAGACTTTTATTCCACACAAAAATATATGTATTTTGAAAATTCAAATTAAGGTGAGTAAATGTACTGTTGTACAATAAAGAAAATAAAAAAGTAGGTATATTAAAATTCATCCTCTGAAAATTCTGATGAATTATCTTCGTCTCCTAGATTGATAACGATAGGTTCCACAGTAACATCAATTAAATTATCGAGTTCCCACATTTAATCCTCTTCTTTCTCTACATGATGTATACATCTTTGCCAGTTATCTGCAGTTACTCGTTTCAAGGAATTTTCACGTCACTTAATTTAAACGTCGTATTATTTCGCGCTTCATCTCCTTTTACCTGCGCCCAGACTAATTCGATTGGGTTAAGTTCACGGTGATAAGGTGGTAACCGTAGTACCGTTATTTGGCGATTTGTTGCCATTTCATCGATAACATATTTTCTCTGATCTTTATTAAGATTGATAAGTGTCAGAAGTTCCTTTTTCACCATATTTGTTTCAAAAGAAATGTTTTTTCCGGATAATCATTGAATTATATCGGCTTTCCTCCAAGCAGTCGTAGGCGTTCGCTCGGTCTGCCGTCAATGGTAACTGGCATTATCCATGACAATTACAGACCCCGGAGGAATAAGATCCAACATATGTGTAAAATACTCTTCGAAAACATCTGCGTTCATGTCTTCGTGATTGCCACCTGTATTTTTAGATTCAAATAAAAGTAAACCGCCATCTATAAAACCACTGGCACTACCTATATATGTCACTATTAATCTTCGTCCTTTACCTGAAGGTGCCTTGAACCCTGTTGAAAGTCCATCCAAAACTGCATGTCGAAAACTTTTTACATTTTTATCTTGCCATACTTTTGTTACAGTATATCCCTCGTTGACCCAAGTTTCGTCTAGATAATAAATATTCCTCCTTTCGGCACGGAATTTTCTAATTGATCTTAAGTAGGATCTTCGCCAACAAATAATTTCAACTTTATCGATAAGAACTGACTTCCTATTCTGCTTTCTCCAGCAAAAATTCAACTCTCGTAAGACGGCCCATAATTTGCTTCTACTGATTTTTGGTAAATCGTTGTCCTCTGAAAGTTCACTTAAAGTTTTGTTTAGCGTTGATATTTCTTTTTTAAAATAAAATGAGTGTACTTTTCTGCGAATGACATTTTTGAAGAAATCGTCTATAACGACTTTTGACCTCCCTGTAGATGATTTTGGGGGATTTACAGTATCTTGTTCATTTTTTGTTTCCTTTAAAAGTCTGTAGGCAGTCGATTTTCCAATCCCTGTCACTTTTCCACGATGTCGTCAACACTGTTGGTATGATTTTTGTGTTTCAATGCATTAAATACATTTAATATAATAATCTTCTCATTCTGAGACAGCGCACATCTTTTCACGCATTTAGCAAGTCGAATTTTACTCTACTGCACTAGCACGTCTTCGTATATTCAGGTCTAAGACTGGATTGATCTGTCACAATACACTGGCTTCTGCCCTATGATGTATCCAGTAAAATATACTAAGGTACACCCATTACCTGTTAGCAGTAGTGTTACCCGATAATTACCTGAAACGAAATATTACCACTCCCATGACCGGTTCTTATCTCGGGATTTTATTACTCTCTTTCATTTCCAAACAGACTATAGTGATATTCGTATATAGGTTTATTCGGGCGATACATATGCCCGCTTGTGTCTCCCTCCCGTATTTTATTTAACGATTATGTACTTTAAATATAGGTCTACGTATATGCAATATACGCAGGTATCGTTAGATGCATTTTATGACTAAGCATTAACTTTAATGTTATTGTATATCGAATAAAAAGGAATAGGCAATAAAATTTTGAAGTTGTTACTTTGAATAGCCATTACTGAGAATACAGCAAATACGTTCTGTATATTTAATAAATAAATCATTTTTCTTGCAAAAATATATATAATATTGTTGTTAATATGATAAAAATTACACATGAACAGTGAGACAAGATGAATTTTTATTATTTTTCAATGTTTCACCCTTTTAGAACTTTTCAGAGGCAATTGTGATTTAACTTGTGACAATTTTGACTGACATTTTTCAATGCTCTTTTTAAATAAAATGTGGAATGGCATCCGTACTATCACAACTGTAGTTACTGCGTTACTAGAAATTAACAACAACTTTATTATTTACAATACCGTATTTTTTATCGAATTATATTATTTTCTAATGTTTGGAAAGATACATGCCCTATCCCAAAAATAAGCAGGTTTTCATGTTTAAAGATACATCTTAAATTCTTCTGAATTGAAGGATCTATTCATCCATCTACAGAATATCTAAAATATAAGTGTCGCTTTTAAACATCCTTATATATCTGAACAAAGGCAACAAAAAATTCTTATGGAAAAAATGTCTAAAACGCATAATTTTTCTACAAATATATTTTAAAAATATATCTGTTACTTGTAACTATTTCATATTTTATTCTATGTTGTGAAGATAGATCTAAGAAAACCATTCACAATAAGTATAATTACGTTATATGGTATACAGGCTGTACCTTAAATAAGTACAAATATTTTAACCAGCAGTATAGTTCTCTGTGTAGATAAATATTTAATAGTTTTTTTACAAAAAAAAAAAAAAAAAAAAAAATAGAAATAATAAATTTTAAATAAAAATGGATTATCTGGTTTATTATGTTACGTCAGTACTCTGCTCTATCTGATCAACGTCCCTCAAAATGTGGATATTTAAAAACATATATACAGGGTGTTTATTAATTGAATACCGATACTTAAGGGTGTGAATCCTTCGGTCATGTCAAGAAGAAAACTTTATATCAACATATGTCCAAAAGTTCTTAATTATTGAGCTACAGGGTGTTACAATTTTAAAAAAAAATTTACTTTTTTATTATAATTTTCTTATCACTCCAGATATATTTATGAAATTTTGTGCACCTCTATTAATCATTAAGGAGCTTTGTTTGATGTAAAAAATGTTTTAAAATCTTTGCAATTGACGTCCTTACGAGGTTTGAACTAAACATTTTTGAAGAAAAAAATGGTACGCCACTGCTTTTTCTAAAAACCAAAATTATTTTTAAAATCTCCATTTATTTTACAGCAAATTCGGTCCCTAGACTTACTCTCGTATGACGCACCATTTTCACGTAAAAAAATTAAAACCAAAAGTAGTTTCTTAATCATCTGGTTTCTTAATAAAAGAGGAAGGTCTTCAAGCACTGGCGGCAGATCTTCTTCAAGAAAGTGTAAATACTATTGTCCACTAATCTTCTTGGGAAATGGGGCTATTAAATAATCGTCAATAATACCAGCCCAAATATTTAATGAAAACTGTTCTTGATGATTTAATTCGACAATTGCCAAAGGGTTTTCATCCGCTCACAAATGGTTATTATGGAAATTTCGTATTGAGTTTCGAGAGAAACTAGCTTCATCGGTAAAAAGAATGTACTTGTCAAATTACGGATTTTCCAGCAGCTTTTGAAGAAACCACTCACAGAAATTAATGCGCAACGGGAAATCTCTAGGGAGTAATGCCTGGACTCTTTGAATGTGATATGGATATAACAAATTTTCGATAAGAATTTTCCAAACGTGTACGTGTGAAACATTAAAAAATGTTGCCGCGATTTTTCGCGTGCTTGTTTCGGGGTTCTCCTCAATTTCATGTAATAATTTAATTTTTTTTACGTGAAAATGGTGCGTCGTAGGGACCCAATTTGCAGTAAAATAAATGGAGATTTTAAAAATAATTTTAGTTTTTAGAAAAGGCGTACCATTTTTTTCTTCAAAAATGTTTAGCTCAAACCTCGTACGGACGTTATTGGCAAAGATTTTAAAACATTTTTTACATCAAACAATGCTCCTTAATGATTAATAGGTGTGTACAAAATTTCATTAAAATATCTGGAGTGATAAGAAAATTATAATTAGAAAGCTAAAAAATTAAGAGGTTTAGGACATATGTTGATATTAAGTTTTCTTCTTAAAATGACCGAAGGATTCACGCCCTTAAGTATCGGCATTCAATTAATAAACACCCTGCATATCTCTGTAAATATTAGAAATTTTTAAAAATGTTTGTCACTAGACTCATCTATATGAGGAACTACAGATGCAGTTAAAATATTTGTTCTCATTTAAGGTTCACCCTGTAAAAGCGACGTTGTCACTTATTCAAGACTTGTTTGTCATAATTCTATTACGGTTGGTCGAAGAAAAAAAAATTAAGTGTTAAGAACTTGTCTAGTTTTAACATATTTACATCCGATTCCAGATATTCTTAGTAACTCCTCTGGTTCCTGTAGTTCCACTAGTTCCAGTTTGCGATTATTTAGACTGGAAGACAAGGTATTCTGGGATTTAACAACGTTTTTTTCTTTGGGACTTTAAAAATAAGGTATTTAAAGGCCTGATAATAGCTGCTTTAAACCATATTAGAAATGAATTCCGACTTAAATTGGTAGACAACACCCTGAGCAATTGTTACGTTAAATCAAGTTTAATTTTAGAATCTTTACAGATTTGACAATTTGGATTACCTAATATTCTTTTTTATTCAAAATTTGCTTATATCAAGAACTATTAAAAATAAAGGTATTAAGTGTAGGTTTCCTGAAAACGAAAATTTCCGCTAAGTTTAAGAATAAGATGGCATTCATAACTTGCCAGTTTAGTATTGCCTCAGTTGTTACCCATTAATGGTTTAGCAAACACATTATTATATCTAAATGAACTTATCTATTCAATTTGCATTTATGTACTTGAAGAATATTTTATTCTCTAATTTAGAAATAATATAATTTCTTACCTATTTATTATTAGACTAGATAACTGCGACTCATATTACAAACAGGTTTACAATTTATAGCAGTCGCCACAAAGAAACATACTTGTAGCCCGTATATTTTTCCTATAAAATCGTATGCCGCATATCTCTGAGAGCATGCCCGATTACACAGCTTCTGCTGCAACAAATACGCATGCGCCAGATCGAAGAAGTTAGCCTTTTATTGGTTGTGATGAATTCACGGATCCACCTGTTCCATTTCCAGCGCTACCACGAGCGGGTATATCTTTTGGACGGGCAAAATTTCGGGTATGTAATGTAATTAATGATTTTGTGTTCTTAAGAATGGAGAATAATTCAAGCTCTACAGTGAATTCTTAAAATTGTAAAGGCTCTAATTTAGCAAGTGAGGAATATGTATGGAGGGTTTTAGGCGCGAGATCAAAATATGAGTGTAAGTGATGATGAAATATGTAGTTCATTAACAAGAATGTACGTGAGTAGCATACATGTATAGTGCAAAAAAGGGTGGTACAACTGAGAGACGAAAATAGTGGAAACTCGTCGAAGGAAGATGATATTTTAAAAATGAGCTTTCTATAAAAAGAAATTGGGTTGCTATCTTACAAGATGAAACTTTGCCTAGAATACATACTTAGTGTTGCGAATTATGAATTAAGGTATGGTAAGGTATTAATGGAAAAGAGTATACTGATTGAAAAAGATGAAATAGTGATATGGCGAAAAGAAACTATTCAAAATAAATATTAAAAGGTTTGACGTAACATTGATACATGAAGGTCATACAGAAGGCGGTACGATATAATATAAAAAGTGTTAATATGTGATCTTTATAGTGGCAGTGCTAGTAAGCAGTAGTATGTATAGTGCAATATATTCTAAAGCCTTTTATCCTTAATATTTGGGCGATTTATTTAATAATGGGAAAATCTCTTCTTGTAACGAATTTTGTCAACTATAACAATTTCATCATGAAACTGTCATGGTAGATTGTCAGAAGCTCAAAACAAACTTATTAACACCACATAATAATGAAAGTAGCAAAGAATATTTATACTGTTTTACTGTTCTGCAAAATTTGTCAAAAGTTGAGATTTTCCCGCCAAAAATAATTAAGCCAGAAGTTGCAAAATTCGTGCAAAAATCAATGAATTTCGCGTCCATGAAGACAAGGCTTAAGTGTGATATCTGCGCATCAGTTAGGTGCAAGTGGGTGGTAGTGGGCCATCACTGTCCAAATGGCATTCTAATTTGTGAATGGCACATGGGGTGCTAGGTTAACTCAACGTCAACTTATTTTTTATAATTTTGTGTATTTTGAACCCTTCTCAAGTGGCACACTTAGGTAATCATGCAACCCTTTCTTTCCGTTCTCATTTCTGTGCTGTGAATTAGTCATTCTCTATTATTTTCGACCTTGGGACTTGATAATAAGTACAAGATAAAAACTTTAAATTTGAAAATTACTATCATTTCTATTATCTAACGCATCGAAATTTACATAAACTGTTATATCATTGTTTCTACTAAAAATAATGGATATTATGTAATGCAATTATTTGTGTCATTTTTGTATATTTTTTATATCTGATTGCCTTCAAATTTAGTACGCCTATGAAATGGTGGTCCTCGCACTTTTCGCCCGTCAGACGTGTCTACAAGCTAGTGATGAGTCACTCTCTAGATTTTTAGCAGTTGGGTATAATGGGTGGTTGGGTGGCGCATGTGAAATAGTACCTTGTTATTACAATTTTTTTTTTAGTTTTTGCGCTTCGTAACTTGTCAATGGAGACAAATATAAGGTGTTTTTTTTTTGAAAATGTGTAAATTTTACTTTTAAAAATAAATTTTTCAATTCACTACACTTTCACTTAAACCTTTCCTTTTATTATACATTTTTTACTAACTGCTGTATCTTGCGTATGTCTTTTGTATTTGAAAGAACATAATTTCTAAATATTTATATTAGTATATAAATCTTGTTTCAGTTTCCTTTGTCCAAGGAGAAAATAGCAAATCTCTGTGCTCAGTGTGAACGGTACATCGGAACTCAAGGGGGCGGCATGGACCAAGCCATTGCATTTTTAGCTACCGAGGGTAAGAAATATATGTTTGTGATAGTGTTAAATTATGAATTATGTATGAAGGAGGTTCCCGCTGTAGTGCGTCCTAGAATCTATTTTCGAAGACTACTCTGACATGATAAATAGCCTTAACTTGACTTTTTGTCCGGGAGTTCTTCCAAACTCCTATATTCAGATTATGCTTTTCTGGATAAAGAAATTACGGTTTTGTAGTTGGCTGCAGTCAGGCCAACAGTGTAGAGTGAACGAAATGACTGAAACAGAAAATGGATATGAGAATAGGGGGCAGTAACCTTAGTAGGACATAAATTTCGTAAATGTTGCTTAGGTTCCATAATCGATTATAAAAGTAACCGTCTCATGTCTTGCTATTCTTACGAATGGTCTTTTTATTGTCAAGTCGTAAAGACAAATGTATCTGCCGCACACATTTTCATAAGGAAAATGTAACTCGTACATTATTGCATATTGTGCAAACATATGGAACTGAAATTTTAAACATGATACATATTCAGGATTTGTCACTGGAGTATTTTTATTATTTAAGTGTTGATCAAATTGTTGTTAATTTTCAAACATATGAAACTGAAATCTTAAACATGTTTAACACTTACGAGTAGGTAAGTCAAGCATATGAAACTGAAATCTTAAACATGTTTAATACTTACGAGTAGGTATGTTTAAGATTGGTCAGTGCATATTTTTTTTTAAATTTTATTACATGTTTTTCCACAAAAATATCTCTTTTATTATGTACATTTTGATGTTTAGCAACATAAAGGTTTTCAGTCAGTATCATATTTTATTTATTTATTTATTTATAATGGCTTAACTGTTTGTAAGTCATACATGTGCCCAGACAAAAATAATTATTTGGACAAATTGACATGACTTAATCATTGATGCCTCCCAAAATTCCCATTAATACTAGTCCATATTTCAGTCGGATAAAGAGCTCTAAAATACATACAAAAATGTATTTTTAATAAAAAATGTCTTAAAGCACACAATTCAATAATCCTAAAATAAGAACAAATATATCTAAAATATATTTTTATTAAGCCTTTCACAGATACCATAAGGTGGCCATAAATGTGTTAATAATATGTAATTTAATAAAATTATATAAATATATAAATAATATAAATAAAATTTGTGGCTTACCGAAATTTGATGTGTCTTTTGTCCAAAGTTACAATCCTAAATGTTACGAAGAATATTTCGTTGAGTTGCAAATTTTAATTACATTTTTTACTACTAAATTTATGGTTGTTTTATGGTAATTATAACAGTATTAAAAAGAATAGAGTTTAGATTTGTTTTTAATTTTAATATTATTGAATTGTGTGTTTTATGTAATTTTATATAAAAAAAGATTTTTGTATGTATATTAGATTCTGTCAGAATTTTGAAATATTTTAGGTTAAATGAGACAAAACTACAACTACTAACTAACTAATACAAAATTATAAAAAACAGAGTTCAATAACATTATAACATTTTATTGTAAACATTCGTGAGCCTCCGTAACATTGCCCCCTTCTTAGAACTGATCGTCTTGATTAGGTTATCTTCTTTATGTAATGTACAAGTACTAGCGTGTCCACACCGTTTTTCTACATCAGAATGACTTCCAAGTCAATAAACCACTATAAAGAGCTTCAAGAACTGTAGCTTCTTTTTGTTTCATTTGATCTTGAATGAATTTTATCTAGTTGAAGAGTTTGGCATTAGTACCTTCCAAAATTTTATTCTGGTTATTCAAATCAATTACTGCTTTCTTTTTCTTTTTCAGTTCTGTCTCAATTTTAATAATTGGTTTTTCTCTCTCAATACTTGAACTTTCTCGCTGGATCCTTTCATTGCTTGTTAGCCAATTATCAGGTTCTTTCTGATCTTGATTGAATCTATTTCGAGCGCATTGATTCCTGAGATGTGTCTTAGCTCCACAGTTCCAACAATGGATAGGGCTAAGTATCCTGTACATGGCAAATTCAGCACAGTTTAGTGCTTAATAAAAGTTATCGATAATAAATCTTTTTACGCTCTTTGCAAACTCTTCCTCATTCTTTTGGACTCCTCGTTGTTCTTCTTCCTGAAGCCTAATTCGCCTTGTCCCACCTTGACTACTCATAGATGCTTCCCGATCGGCTTCGACCAAGGCTAGAGCGTTGGTTAGATTTTTATATCTGACCTTAACGGTTGACTGATCTCGGAAACTCATAGATCATCGATGAAGCTACTCACTGCTAACTGTTTTTGGATCTCTGTGGGTGCGGTAGACTAGCTTCACCATATGTGCTACATCTGCCTTCAATTGAAATCTTCGAAATCTTGTTTTCAGAGTTTTAGTTCTGCTTGGTAAACATGTTGTAGATGAGCTTCCTCATACCTTTTAATTCCATACCATTCTTTTGTTTATTCTTGGCTATCGTTTTTAAAATCTCCATAGCTTCATCCCGTAGAGCAATTATAATTGATGTGACCTTTTCCTCTGCTGACTACTTGTTCGTCACGGCAGCTGCTTCGAATTGTTTAAGTACTCTTTGACACCTTTCCATCAAGTGTTGGTAACTTAATCCTTGACGACGGAAGGAGCTCATTAATCCTTCGCAGACAACTGGGATTTCAAATTTAAGATTTCACTTTCTAACTTACTAAAATTTTCGTGTACGACCGGGACCTTATCTTGTACTACACTTTTTAGTTTAATAATATCCTCTTCAATAGTTTTCTCAAATTCATTGAGTCTAACTTTACTTGCCTCATCTAAGTTCTTATTGTTTTCTTGTAGACTGGTGGTTCATTTAATTTCTTAAGTCTTCCTGACTATTTTTCATTTATTCTAGACTGATCTTCATTTCATCTTGTTTGTTTTTCATTTCCTTTTTCATATTTTCATTTAATGCCTTGTCTGTTCTTCGTTTCTTTCTTCATATCTCCTTGACTTTTCTTGATAACTTTCATCATTTCCATTAACTGTTTGAATGTTATTTCTGTCACTCTGGACCTCGTTACTGGCATTCACTTTTCAACTTCAATGTAACATCTACATTGATTTAGTCTTGAAATATTCCACATAGGAAAACAAACTTCTTGATTACAAAATAAATGTACTTCAACCAATTCTTAACTGTCAAATCTTTACTTTGACATTCACGTTCGACTTCGGAACATAAACTGAAACTTTGGAGGCGAGGCAGATACGCTTATATATTTTTTTTCTCGGAGTTTCTTGGGTTCTCTAAAACGCGTTTAGAACCAAATCAAATACAGTATGCGCCAAAAGTATGGAATAAATTCAATAAAAACGAAACAACTATTTTTTGGGAAAAATCCTCGAACAGGTCGATTTTTAATTTAAAAAATACATATTTTAGCGTAAAATGCGATTTTCAAATGTCATTTGTTTTCGAGTAATGACGTCATCGATTTTTTTTAAATGGCAACACCATATTTTTTTCCTTGATTCTGAAAGATCGTTTAATTCTCTATCAGACAGTACTAAAATTTTGCCCTCTTACATAGGAAAGTTTTCGAGTAAATGACGATTGAATGTTAGAAAACGTAAATTTTATCCATAAAAAAGTAACAATTCTGAGTTATGTAAAATAAAATACAATTGATTAAATTTTATACTTAAATTAAATGTTCGAATTGCCATCCACCAACTTCTTGACAATGCGCAAGTCTGTGAAGAAATTCTTCTTGCACATTATGAATGATTTCTGGGGTAACTCTGCGTATTTCGTCCCGAATGCTATTTTGAAGTTCTTCTAAATTACGTGGTTTATTAATGTACACTTTTGACTTCAAGTATCCCCATAAAAAATAGTCAAGAGATGTAAGATCTGGCGATCTTGCAGGCCATTCTATCGGTCCGCGTCTGCCGGTCCACCTCCCGGGAAAACAGTTGTCCAAAAAATCTCGTACAGGACGCGCATAGTGCGGACGTGTACCGTCTTGCTGAAACCATATGCTATCGTCAGGAATGTCAGGGTCATTATCGTTAGGAAAAATTACTGCAAGGGCTGGAACAAGGTCATTTTCTAGAAACTCTAAATATCTTTGTCCCCTTACAGTTCCTTCAAAGAAGAAAGGCCCTACTATTCTGTCGTCAACTATTCCAGCCCACACATTTAATTTCTGAGGGTGTTGGGTATGTGCCTCTGCCATCCAATGAGGATTTTCCCGACTCCAATATCTGCAAGTTTGACGGTTTACTGTACCATTCAGACAAAATGTGGCCTCATCTGAAAAAAGTATTTGCCGGTGTAAATTTCTATTTCCTTGACATAAATCCATTAGAATTTCGCAAAAGTGTAAGCGGCGATCGGGATCATCAAAATTCCTCTTTTGGTCATTTAACTTAAAATACCTAAACATTCTGATATGATAGAGTAACGGTTTTACTCAGATTTTATGCAATAAATTACTTAGCCAATGACTAAGTTGTCTACCAGCTTTCATGACCCTCAAATTTACAAGCCTATGTTGTTAATGAAACATCCTGTTTGTATATTTTTTTATTTCATCATTGTCGCAAAAATAGATAATGTTGTTCATTAAGACTTTTGGTTTAAAATAATCCACGCACATATATTCTCTATTACTAAATAAAGGATAGGTAAATAATGGGATGTATATGAGATGTTTAAATATTTAAGATTATAAAAAGAAATTACTAGAAGCAGATATTGCGATACGCCTTTAATGTTGCATTAAAGAGATTTTTAAATTTGCCATTGAACTAAACAAACACTAAAAGAGGACGACTATGAGAGCATTAGCCTCATCCTCACGTGTTGGAAATTGCGATTCATTGAACTTTTTACGATCTGAGAAGCAATAAGGTCAGAGTGTTATCCTAATCGATTTCTGTAAAAAAACTATCATAAGAAGTTCCACCGCCGTGTTCGATTTCGATAAACCGAGGATAGAATCTATTTGCAGTAAAATAATTTTCTCCCAATAGAGACGAGATTTTGTAACAGTAATTTGCGATAAACCGTTTATCTAGTAATCGGTATTGGTTTTTCTTTCTCAAATTTATTAATGGAACTTCTGCACATTAGAAGACGTGGTTACCAAAGATTAGGTATATGCAGATTGATCTTTATACATGATTTCAAATATCAAAAAATTAATATCGTGATCAATATAATTTTAAAATATTTAGTGTTCTACACTGAAATAGTATCAAGCATATGCATTGTAAAATAATGGAATGAGGCAATTTTGATTCTTTTATTTGACCAGTCGAAAGTTCTCCATCAGAAAAATCTATGCGCAAAAAAATGGATTGTTCTGCCTTCAACTTCATCTCTAAAATCGCCGTTAAAATTGGCTATTTGATCAAGGGCTTAATAAATAAAACAAAAAACAAAATGCATAAGGGAAAATACGAAATATATCATCGTAAAGTTTCATGTCCATCATCGATGCACTTATTCACACGATTCTTAAGAGATCACCTGATGGTGATGGTGAAATAATACGCCAGCTTCCTGTCTGTCCTAGGTGTTCTGAACATCATAGGTTGAAAGAATGTCAAAGCTCGGTATTAAAATGTGTTCATTATTCCAGTATCAAGGCTACACTTTATTTTGAGGGCGCAGTTGATCATGCGGCTTGGGATCCTGATTGTTATGTATATAAAAAGACACTTAGTAAGTTTAAAGATACCATTCTTAATGTTAAATAGCAATCAGTTGCATCTATTGCTCCTGAAAGTCCTTTGCACTCTGTCGGTGCCTCTGGCTCCAATAGCATGGTTTATTCTACGTTTTCTCTATATTATCAAAATGTGTGTGGGTTGCGTACAAAAACATTGGATCTATTTAATATCACATCGTCTATCGAGGAATATCAGGGCTATGCATTTACTGAAACTTGGTGCAATGATAGTATTTGCAATGCGGAATTATTTGATCATGACAGATATCAAGTATTTAGATGTGACAGTGACTTTGCTGCTACAGGCACAAATAAGGGTGGTGGTGTTCTTCTGGCGCTAGATAGGGGATTTGATGCCTTTCAATTTGATATCAAGTCGATTTGTTCCACATTTGCTGATATTAAACATATTGACATATTATCAGTAAAAGTAAAAATAAAACACCAGTATTCTTGTTACATATATTCCGCCATATTGCAATAGCGATGACTATAATTTACTGTATAGTGCGTTGATGTCTGTAAATGAGTTTTATGGTTCCAATTTGCTATTGATCGGTGATTTTAACATTTCTGAATATTTCAGATGCGTTGCTGATAAATCTACATCTGTAACCTATCAATTAACACTGAATTTTTTAAATTTCTATGGTCTAACTCAGATTAATAATGTGTTAAATTTTCAGGATAGAATGCTTGATTTAGTATTATCTAATTCAAATGCTGCTGTAGTTAGAGCTCAGGATATCGTCCTTCCTGAAGATCGGTACCATCCGTCACTTGTCATTAATGTTGATACTCATTTTAAGAAAGAAAAATTTCCATTAAATCAACAGAATGACTTTAATTTCAGAAAAGCAAATTTTCCTGTTTTGTATGATATTATTTTTAGTATTGATTGGTCCTTTCTTAGTGATAGTGACGATCTAAATTTTGTATTAACTGCTTTTTATAATAAGATAAATAACACCTTTGAAGATTGCGTGCCAAGGAAAAAAATTTGTAAGAAAACATATCCACCTTGGTTCAATGGTTAAATAATTAGAAAAATTAGGCAAAAAAGTAATTCACTCAAAAAATATAAACAGTCTGGTGATACTTCCTTCTTAGACAATTTTAAACATTTGCGGTCTGAGATTAAACATGAAGTAAACAGTTCTTATAAGGCATATGTACGAAACATTGAAATTAATATTCAAAATGATCCAAAAAATTTTTGGTCTTTTATAAATGCTAAAAGAAATATTTCGTCTATTCCATCTATGCTTTTGTACAATGGTCAAACTCTTGATGATCCGCAAGCTATAGTGAACTGTTTTGCAGATTATTTTTCTCAGTCATACACACAACCTAGCAGCGGTCCTTTTGTAACCTTTACTTTAAATTCCAATCTCACAACCATAATAAACTTTTCAGTAGACGAGGTATATGCTGCCATTAGGAGACTCAAACCTAAAATGACTTCCGGGCCTGATTTAATACCAGCGTTCCTTATTAGGGACTGTGCGTTTGCTCTTGCTGCCCCGCTAACAATCATTTATAACTTGCTGTTAAAAACATCGTGTTATCCTGATTTCTGGAAGTTATCTAGAGTTTGTCAAATATTCAAGAAGGACTGCAAGAATGAACTCTGTAACTACCGGCCAATTATTATAATCTCTAAATTTTCTAAAATATTTGAAATTTTGTTACACAATGTCTTGTATAGTTCTTTATCTTGTTTGATATCTAGTGAGCAGCACGGCTTTGTAAAACGTAAATCCACTGTTACTAACTTAGTCCAAAAAACACAATATATCAGTGAAAGTCTTGACAGGATGAGTCAGGTGGATGTTATCTACACTGATTTCACTAAGGCTTTTGACAGACTAGATCATGATATTTTATTAACTAAACTAGATGCTTTTGGATTATCTGACTCCCTTTTAAAACTTTTTCAATCATATTTAAGTAATAGGTATCAGTTTGTTCAGTATCGTGGTTTTAAATCTCACATGTTTCATCAAATATCTGGCGTACCGCAAGGTTCCATACTCGGACCTTTACTTTTCGTATTATTTATTAATGACATTGTTGAAGATTTGCAGGTGCACTATCTGATGTACGCTGATGACCTCAAACTTTTATGTGAAATTAACACCATTGCTGATTGTGACAGGTTACAGAGTGCAATTGTCAATGTTTGCAATTGGTGTCTACATAATTGTTTACCTTTGAACGCGTCTAAATGTAATATCGTTATGTTCACTAGGAAAAAGAATTCAATTCAATTTAATTACACACTGAATAATATAATACTCCTTAGACCAAATTACATTAAAGACCTTGGACTAACATTTGAGCCAACTTTAACCTCCTCTAAACATATTGACTTTATGACGTCTTCCGCATTTAAGACTTTAGGTTATATTATAAGAAATTCCAAAGAGTTTGCCAATATCTCTACTTTACGTTTGCTATACACTACGCTCATTCGTTCGAAATTGGAATATGCGTCAGTAGTCTGGAGCCCAATCTGTGATGGTCATTTATGAAATCTGCATTGTACTTATTGGACGGTACGTATCCTCCTCAGGGTGTTCCGCATGAATTATTACTTGATCGGTTTAATATTCGTACTTTGTCTAAAAGAAGGGCAGTCTCCCAAGTAATGTTCTTGTATAAAATCGTTCATAACATTTTGGAATGTCCAAGTATTCTAAGCAATATCCAATTCAAAATACTACGAGTATCAGCAAGAAGTAACAATATTTTTAACCTTCCTACTTCACGAACCAATATTCTTGTAGCATCGCCTTTGTATCAAATTATCTCAAAGTACAATGATATAGAATCTAGTGTTGATATTTTTTGCTGTTCAATGTAAGCTATAAAAAATGCAGTACTTAGTAAAGATAGGTTTAGATAGGTATTTAACTTTGTAACATAGGTTTACTTATATATTTCTTTGTTTATGAATTTTTTTTGTATATTAATTTTTGTTGTCTATAATTTTTTTTTGTCTCTCGTTTGTTATTATCTTGTTTTGTTAATATCTTTGTGTCTTGTACACACTTCTGTGTTTATTTTGCACTGTATATGTTTTGCCGCTTTGAATAAAAATAAAATAAAAATAAAATACCATCTAATCAAAAGATACTCAATCACTAATTTCTTCAAAGTTGGACGCGAGTGTTTGTAGTATTATAATAAACAATTTCATACATTGTGCTCCATATACCAAAACCTAAAGAAGACTACGTAGCCTTGATATACTACCACGGTCAATTCAACGTTCAGAAGAATGTTGGTTTAAATATGTTTGATACTTGATGGGTAAGATGGGGCCGGGAACCATCTTGCATGAACCACATTTTTTGCGTCAAATTCAGTGGTAACGCATCCAATATATCAATAGTCATTTTCTAGAATATTTAAATGACTGATAACAATTAAATTTCAGGGCAACTTATAGGGGCCTAAAAAATGGTCGTCAATGATCCCACATCAAATATTAATCTTAAATTCATGTTGGCGTGTCGTTCTCGGGTTAGATGGAGATTTTCTACTTTCCAACAATGGTTATATATTTCTCAAATTGAAAATACTTCGGCAAGTAAATGTCGCTTCATCTGTAAAGAATATTGTATTGACGAATGTATGGTCAGTATTTTGAACATAATCGACAATACTCACGTTCACGTCCATTGAAATTTTGTTGACAATAAACAACGATCATATCCATTTTCAAATTTGAAAAATCATTATGACTCGTCATAATTCAGTTTTTTTAATGAATGATTTTAACCAAAAATTAATCAATACAATTGAAAATAATTATTAACTGTCAATGATTTTGTCTAATTGTCTAAACTGTCTTGGCACTGGCGCATTGTATCTTCTTTATTATGAAAATTTTATTAAGGTATGTTGGCACCAAACGTAATAAACTCATTGGCAAAAAAACCGGCCACTAAAAACCAGCCCCAATTTTAAAGTTGGTTTCCTCGCGAACCGCTCATTTGATTTTGATGATCTTTTTTTTAAATTGTACATTAATTTCTCAGGAACGGATGCTATGTCGGAAATTTTTATTAGGAATTTAATTTGAACATATACGAGGCGCAACAAAAAGACGAAATTTGTAACACCCTGTGGTGTGCAGCAGTTACAGTGGCTGTTGCTAACTAGAATCACACTATAGCCTCATATTTTGTGAACATTTTGTTTTTTTAATCACAACATTATCTCTTTTTATTGGAGATAGACTGTTTTAAAACAAACGCCTCGGAAAAAGGCTTTGCAGGCAGAAATTTCTACATGTAAATAATCAAAGCGGCATAGGCGGAAACGGATTGATTGTTTTAAATATGACAATTAAGAGTTTATCAACGGTTGTCTGCGAATTGCACTTCAGGGAGAATTTGATGCAATTTCACAAGGATTTGTTACAAACCTGATTGATTCGATGCCACGTCGATTGAATTAAGTCATTTTGAAACGAGGAGGCTACACTAGATATTAGCTCCTTAACATTTGTTTATTTTTATTTTTAAATTTCTATTGTTTTCACATTCATCTACGTTTTTCCCGAGGCGTTTGTTTTAAAACAGTGTATCTCCAATAAAAACAGAGATAATGTCGTCATTAAAAAAATAAAATGTTCACAAAAGATGAGGCTACAGTGTGACTATAGTTAGCAACAGCGACTGTAGCTGCTGCACCCCACAGGGTGTTACAAACTTCGAGAAAAAAACTTCGTCTCTTTGTTGAGCCTCGTATATGCTCAAATTAAATTCCGAATAAAAATTTCCGACACAGCATCCGATCCTGAGAAATCAATGTACACTTAAAAAAAAAGATCATCAAAATCAAATGAGCGGTTCGCGAGGAAGCCAACTTTAAAATTAGGGTTAGTTTTTAGTGGCCGGTTTTTTTTGCCGGTGAGTGTATTTTGAAGTAAAAAATTTAATATGTAATTATAAACCATTACTTACGGACCACCCTGTATAAATAGTACGCAAAGAGCAGTCACATATTTCTGTACACCCAGTATAAGTTAACATATTTCTTTCTGTATATAAATTCACTCATATATTTTCGTTTGTTCTGTGTGTTAAAATATGAACGTCTGTTTTTAAGTGCCAAATGTACATATCATGTTTTGTAAATATTATATAAGTAGGTAGACGACCGGCGTCTCCATAAATCTTATTTTAGGCTTCTACATGGTGACAAGTAACATACACTTATTCTAATAACTACCTATATTATGGGGACGACAGGCAGGCACAAATTAGTAGTCAGTCAATAAACATCGACTCATGGTGTAACATTGTGGTTGCTGACCAACCGCAAACAATAATATATATTAGTACACAATACACTGTCCTTATTGATTTGTAACGGCAGACATGATTTGCATCGGACAGTGTACAAGAAAGTGCTGTTTAACGGTCTTTTCTAAGTTACAAAAAAAAAAAAACTAAGACTAATACAATATTTCGTGTTACCAGTGACTATTTTAATGTTTTGTGCGCTAGAAACTCTAAGTACGCGAATTCAATGTTTGGAAGGTGCACTTACCACAGCACTTAAAGAACTCATAGCTATTAAAAGTGGCTATCAAGCTCCGCAACAACGCCGCTCACAAGTGAAATTCGGTTCGCGTTTACATTCGCGCCCAGGTTAGCGATCGCCAAACTAAAAGACATAGTGTGTGTTGCTATCACTGACGTTTTAAGAACAAAGTAAATAAATGTAAGAAACCATATATCTCTAGCCGTGACAGTGCGGAAACGACAGGGGCAGTCGTTAATGGCGGCAGGCGACATCGATCCAGCCACGTCACACTGCTTATTCGTCACTGATAGTTTGACAAGGACAACATTTCTTATCGATACCGGTGCAGACTTATGTATATACCCGTCTAGTCAACTGCCAAAACCGCGAAATTATCGCTACCTGTGGTACAATCTCCCTAACACTAACTCTGGGTCTACAGCGGCAATTTAGAATGAACATTTGTAATAGTTGACGTTTCCAAGCCAATCATAGGTGTTGATTTCCTGGCGCATTATAGACTATTGGTAGACCAACCCCACTCATCTTACATCTCGTGGAGAAGTGACTGAGTCTGTGATACCTAGCATAAAAACTGTCTCAGACTCATCAGAGTTTCGTCAATTGCTCCAACAATTTCCTGAGGTAACACGGCCAGGCAGAACACCTAAATTTGTCAACCATATTAACAAGTATCATATCATCACAACACTTGGGCCACCAGTGGCGCAAAAACCACGTCGCTTAGCACCAGACAAACTCCAAATAGCTAAGAGAGAATTTGAAGTTATTACTGACCTAGGCATTGCGAGGCCATCGCAGTGCTCGTGGGCATCGCCATAGATCTTGTGCGCGCATTCAACCAAATTCCTGTTGCCGAGGAGGATGTCCCAAAAACAGCCATTACAACACCTTTTGGACTCTTTGAATTCCAGTTTATGACCTTTGGATTACATAATGCGGCCCAAACATTCGAAAGATTAATTGATAAGGTCCTACAAGGCTTAGATTGTTGCTATGCCTACATAGATGACAGTGTAGGATACACTGTTCTTATTGAAATCACACTCTCTCGCAGGCTGTTTTATCACTATGTCTGTCAATAAAATTAAATTCATTACAATTTTGGACCGCACAATAATACTTATTTCGAAATCCTACATGTTTCATTTACGTAAGTAAGTAGCTAATATGTACTGTACTTAGGTATATAAATATCTGCTTAACACCAACTTGATTCAGAGTTAAGGAAATAGAGAAGGAATATGTAGAAATAAATGAAATGTAACAATATTAGGTACCAGACAAGTCAAGTATCATATTAACTTGAAGGAAGGGAAAGTATTGAAGTTCCTTAAAAATTGCGGTTTCGCGCCGCGACGTCATGTCCACGAAACTACAACGTGCCTGGTTGTGTTAAATATATCGAACTGGCTACTTAATAAATTGTAGTTAGTGTAACACTGAAATAAAGGAGATTTGATTAAAATATTAGTTCTGGGAACAGGAAGATGAAAGGTAACAACAGAGCATGATAAAAACCTGGGAATATTTAACCATTTCATTTGTAAAATACTAGAGACATCGGTAGCATTGTTGATTAAACAGAATATTTATTCTATAGTTGAATGGCACTGCCTATGAACACTTAGGCTTTTAAAATCATGTTTTTGAAATAAAGAATCAAGAGGTTTACCAATGTCAGGGTAAATGCTATCTATTTTAAAAGCCGTTTCCAATTTAATACAGTGTGTTTGATACTGAGGATTCCAAACTATTGAGGTGTACTCTAGTTTTTACCTCATGTAAGCGTAATATAGTATTTTTAAAGTCCACTATTAGAAAAGTGCTTACTGTAACGGACTATAAATCCATACATAAGATTAGATTTGACAACGATGTTATCAATATACACTGAACACTGAACTATAATATTAACTATATCATTTATAAAAATATTAAATAACAAAGGTCCCAGATTGCTTCCCTGAGCCACTCCATAAGAAGCTACGTATTCAATAGATTTAAATCCAGTGAACATGACATACTCTTTTCTGCTCCTCGGGGAATTAGTGAACAGATTAATTAAATTTAAAGACACACCACATGATAATAATTCCGTAACAATATACCATGATCAAGTGTGTCCACATGTCAGTGACACACCAACCTAGGACTGCTTGACCAGAGTTTCTGAAATAAATTATATGACATTTAAAAATTAGTGGTAGTAGCAAGTCCCTTTATAAACACACGCTGATGCATAGTTGACATTCTGCTGACATCATGACAACTGATTATGCAAAGAAATTTTCACTAATTTTCAAACACCTTGCAAAAATTAGAAGTAATCGAGATAGATCTGAAATTCATAATATTAGATTTATTATTCTTTTTGTATATAGGACAGACCTTGGACAATTTCCATATTTCAAGAAATTGAAACCATTTTCAAACATATATTAATAAATACACTCAAGGGACGAGAACATAATATGCACAATCAAGTAACATAAATGCAGGAATGCTGTCAGGACCTGTCGTTCATTTGAGTTTCATTTGCTTCAATGAATCTCGTACCTCAGTCTCATTGCAGTCTAATTTTAAGGGTAATATAAAATCACCTCCCATCCACATATTGTTATTGGTCATTTCGAAGCACATATTTTGAGCAGCTCAAACAATGCTTGTCGGTATTGCATGTAGCAGATAACTTGAAGTTTCGAAAAATCTATAGTAGTTTGCTATGCCGTGATCTAAGTAATTGGTCGCTGTCATTTCGGTCGGGATTTTTTGATTTGCCCTTGTTGTTCTCGGACTAGGCTTTACGGAGGTGCACTTCGTTTCCTGTTGTTAGACTGAATCTCTTCTCAGTTGTAGCGAAGCTTTTGTGAATTTACCATTGAGATGTTGACAGTGAATAGTAGCGAAACATTTGGAAGCATGGGATGCTATTGGGGGCGACTATGGAACGTCTTAGCAGGCTACCGTTATTCGAGGAGAAATGACAATTACTAAATTCTGTATGACTCTCATAATACATATTTTTGTATACTCTACTAATTATTTTTTCTTAGATAATTTTTGCTCCTCACGTGATCCGAATACCTAACTTATGATTTACATAGCATACCTAATCCATTGTTGTATCCTTACATTCTTTTATTCTGAAACACGTCTATGTATTTAATGAAAATTCCAGTGTTGAAATTCCCTCTCGCAGTTTATTCTCTCGGGTAAAGATTTTAAATAAACCAACATACGTACATCCAAGCCGCATTTCTATATGTATGCTACTAATTAAATTGTGAGTTTGTTTCTGTGGATGAAAACTATGCGGTTGCTGAGCATGTTGTGAAAATGTGTATAGACCACTATATGATAAAGTAGATCCGAAATTATATACCTTTTGTCTACTTACGGTTTATTTGCAAATTATTTTTTTAATTTTGAAGTTACTACTATTTGTCTATTGTGTGATATCGCTTATTTGGAAAACAAAAGTCACAACTCAAAAAGGTGGATTTCAAGAGAAGCAGTTAAAAGTAGTCGTGGTTGACTGAATTTATCGACCTATTTGATTTTATGTGAATATGTGTTACTATCAAATCTAGTTATTTAATTTAGTATTTTCTCTTTTGACTTCTGACTTAGTTTTAATTCATAATAATAAAATAGAAAAAGAAACAGATATGCTAGTTATAAAAAATTATACAATTATTTAAAAAAATTCATGTAGTTTTCATATCATTAAAAAATTGTTAAATTTAACCTTACTCTATTTATTTAAAAAATATATACTCCTGAAGAAAAACGTAAAACATTTCTTTTACTAAATTATGATCTATTTAACTAATATGGATTGAAAGGAATATTAATTTTTATTTAAAAAATAGGTAGATATCTGAAAATATAATAGTAGAAGCCAATTAAAATAAACAATATCTTACACAGAGAGAAAATAAGTTTTCTTAATTTGACAGAATATTTTTTTTAATTGCCAACATCACATTTATTCATGTGGAAATAAGCAATGTTCAGTATCAGTAAATATGTTACAGAAAAAATCCGATTTCAGACTATTTCAGTTCGGCCTAGGACATACTAAAAGATGCATATAACTATGCATGTTTTCTATGATGTTTCCTAAGATATTCTGGTATCGCCTGATAGTTTTTAAGACAAACTAAAATAGCCTCATTTGTGGTAGGAAATATCAGATTTAAATTATTGAAACAAATGTGCATTATATTAGGAAAATTTATTCAGGGTAAAAAGATGAAGCAAATCAAACATTATCTTTCAAAAAAATCAAAGTTACCTATAAACCTAAAATGGAACATATTTGTTAAAGGTAAATATGATTTAAATAATATAACAAAAATACGGATTGGAAAAGAAAGGCGAAGGACAGAATGGAATGGAGGAAAATAACACAGCAACACAACATATATATAAAGCTGTTTACAGGCCTTTTAGGCCCAGAGCTGTGTTATTTTCCTCCATTCCATTCTGTCCTACGCTTTCCTTTTCCAATCCGTTACATTTTTCTCCCTTAGATCTATTGCCACTGCCTCTCTCCATCGCTTCCTCGGTCTACCTCTTTTTTTCTTGTAGTTAGGTTTACTCCCTACTATTTTCTTAACTGCCCTTTCATCTTCCATACGTTCTAGATGCCTCTTCTGGCTTTTACAAATTCGTCTAGTGTTGGTGCCTGGTACATTGCATATATTTCCTCATTGTTTCTCCTTACATAGCCTCCCTCCGTCTTCTTACCCCCTAGAATTCTCCTTAAGATTTTCCTTTCCCACCTTAAAAGGTTTTCTCTTGACTTCTTATTGAGAACCCAGGTTTCACTACCATACAGCGCAGTCGGTCTCAAAATTGTTTTATACATTCTAAATTTTACTCCTCTGGACAAATTTTTTGATTTCAATAAGTGGTTGACTGCTGCCGAACTTCTGTTTGCTTTTATTATTCTATTTATTTCTTGTTCCTCATCACAGTTAGCTGTTATTAGCGCCCCAAAATACACAACTTCCTCAAACTCCATCTCTCCATGCTCTGTTCTCAATTTAAAATTGGTATCCTTTTTTTAACAAAAATATAGTTAATATAATAAACAAGAAAATAGTAACAAATAATAAAAATTTATTTTATATATATATATATATATATATATATATATATAGTATATATTCAATTGTTTAAAAGAACAATTGTACAGTATTGGCATTGGCATTAAAGTATATTTTTATTGAGTAGCTACTGACCACTAGATGTAGGCACATCTAGCGCATTCTTGTTCATCCGTCGGTTACAGGTCAGCAGCTAGCTTCCAATTAACAAACTCGAAGCCGATAAATGTCTGGCGGCACCGTTTTTGACAACTAACTGTGGCTGTTTGCTAATTCTATAGGTTTTTCAAGATGTATGAACGAGCTCAGTAATCGCGCTGGATAAATTACGGTTAGTTTTCCTTTTAATATTTTGTAATTTTTATGTTGAAAAGTTATAAATTGTTAATTTAATGTATACAAGTAATCAAGTGAATGTTAAAATTGAATAGACCAACATTATAATTTGGGAAAATAACAAAATATGATTGCTAAGAGTAACGAATAGTCATGATTGGAACAAAATATATTTTTATATTAACAGCATTTGTACTACACAACATGGTCCGAATGACTTAATGATTCTGTATGAATTATAATTTTCCCAAGTATAATTGTCTTAACAAAAGATTTGTTGTTCTGGCATATATTATATAGGATTAATGGAATCAATTTTTTTTATTTAATCTAGTTTTATCTATGTAGAAATATCTACTTCATGCCACCCCTGGGGCAGTACTAAAATTCTTATGAAACAGTTTTCCACAACAGAATAGACTGTGTGAAAATCATTAACATGAAAATTATTTTTTTATATATGTATTTTTTTTACCTATGCAGATTAGCATGGCATAGCATAAAATAATTATTTTTGCGCATGAGAGTATTTAATTTATTTATACAGTTTAGCACTAATTTTTTATACGACCTTAGATGTTTTCTTTTATAATACTGCACCCCACACTATAAAAAGGAGTACAACATTACAACAATAAAATCAGTGTTAGCGTAAACATAACCACAAACAGTGTGAATTTTTAGTTACGTTATAGTGGTTCACAAATATTCTGCAACCTACACCTCTTCACATTTCGTGTTTAAGATATAATTGCTAAAGTTTTTCCTGCAATTACATTTGTGTAACTATAACAAAAATGCTATACTGGTAGAACTGAAACTAAACGAATCCCTTTAAAGAAAAGGGTAATTATTGTCCTACACAATGTATTTCACAACTTGATAAATGATAGTAATATTTATTTCATTTAATTTCAATGCCTTTACATCAATACAACATAAATATATCTCAATCAAAAAGTTAAATTAATTATCCCATTAACTTGTATGATGTGGGCTCCAAACTGGAATTCCCAGTAAATAATTCATATTAATAACATTCATTTTTCCCATAATACTTATACAGAGCATTACCTCAAAGTTAAGTTTTGCTTATAATAACTAATATAATATTTAGTTTCATCATTTCATCATTTAAGGTAATAGTATTCAGAGGGTTAAATTCTGAAACAATTTTAACTCTAGTCAGCAAGATTTTTAAGCTAATATTAATGTATTGGTTAAACTAGTTATTTTATTACACTGCCAAGCGGTTTACATATACGTATTATGCAATCAATATAAACTGCAGCGGCAAAAAATCTGGTAGGTAACTTGGATTAATTTTCTTTAGAATTGCCACTGTTTATATTTTGTGGAATAGTAAGTTACCAATCTATTCTAGTATACAGAGTAACTTATAATTTACCATACCATGTACAGGGTGATGATCTAAAAATAATTTTATATGCCTTTACGCTTTTACTTCATACTTTTTTTTACTTGTGTTTTAACTATTTATAGATTTATTATTAGTATTTATTTAAACTAAATTTGTAAAAGTTGTTTACAGAGATTTTAACCCCAGAGCTGCGTTATTCTCCTCCACTTCATTCTGTTCTTCCCCTTTATTCTCTAATCCGTTACATTTTCTCCCTTAGATATCTATTGCCACTGCCTCTCTCCATGGCTTCCTCGGTTTCCCTCTTTTTTTTCTTGTAGTTTGGTTTACTCCCTACAATTTTTTTAACTATTCTTTCATCTTCCATACGTTCTAGATGCCCCAGCCACTGCACTATTCTGGCTTTTACAACGTCGTCTATTTTTGGTGCCTGGTACATTGCATATATTTCCTCATTATTTCTCCTTACATAGCCTTCCTCCGTTTTCTTTCCCCCTAGAATTCTTCTTAAGGCCTTCCTTTCCTACCGGAAACGGTTTTCTCTTCACTTCTTACTGAGGATCCAGGTTTCACTACCATACAGCGCTGTCGGTCTCAAAATTATTTTATACATTCTAAATTTTACTCCTCTGGACAGATCTTTTGATTTCATTAAGTGGTTGGCTGCTGCCGAACTTCTGTTTGCTTTTATTATTCTCCTATTAATTTATTGCTCCTCATCACAGTTAGCTGTTATCAGCGCCCCCAAATACACATATTCTTGAAGTTCTTCAAACTCCATCTCTCCATGCTGCGTTCTCAATTTGAATATATTTTTTTGGTTTTCCTATTCTCAAAAGCTTTTTCTTGATTTATCTGTAATCCTGCTTTACGTGCTTCCTCCACAAGTTCTCTCGTTACCTCTCCTAATTCTCTACTATCTCTGACAGTAATGGCAACGTCATCTGCATAACTTAATATTCGGTGACTTTTAAACAATATGTATTCTTCTCTGTTCAACTGACTATCTCTTATGACCTTTTCTGATAATATACCTTGCTAAAATAATAAACAATCACAGATACACTTTTATCATTTTTTATTATTTTATAAGTATTTAGAATCAAGTTGGTCTGATAATCTATACATTGCTTATTTAAATTTGCTATATTCGTGGTTGATTGATACTCATTGGAATCTAGTTGAATGTCAATCATGTGGCGGCCTAAATTTTAGATCTTTTTTTACGAACTTATCCCTCCTTCGTAAGCGGGCCATCCAAATCAGAGTACTTATATGCAACTGGATCTTAGATATATTAGCTTTGATATTTCTTTATCTTGCCAATAGCTATTGTTGGTTGCGATACAACATCTACTCTGACTACTCAATGCTGGGCCACAAGCAGCCAGCGACCCGCTATACTGTCGATACTATGAGTGTGAAAGCCTCAACCGCTATATATACCTTAAATATTACTCAATTTCGATAGTATTTATTATTTCTATTTATAAAAAAATAGAAAATTTGGGTGCATAATATTAAATATATATTTCAAGCAAAAGTTATTTTCTGTACAAAAGGAACTCAACAGATAGTAATTATTCACTGAAGCACTTGTAACTTGTTAAAAAATATGTCTCCAGTACATTATTAGACTTTAATTTAAATTTTTATTTTTCTGTACAAAAATAATTCATTTATTGGCTGCTGAGACCAACCTTTACGCACAAAATAAACATTGAACGAGCTACACATTGTCAGTTCACCGGCATATTGACTGGTAATCAGCAAAATGGGAGTGTAAAGAGAACTCATCTTTATTTATCCCCGGAACCCGGAATTTTATTAGATATTTCATTTTACAACTGCCATGAAAGAGGCGTTGGGCGAGCCATGCCTGAAATTACATTTGCATACCTTTCAAATTTTATAGGTATTTGTTTATTAAATTGTACGGTCAATTATTGGTTTGGTCGTTTAGGTGAAGGTTGATGCAAAATTTCACATTCATCACATTGTCGAAGGATATATTATTATATAAGTTATTGAAACTCTATAAGATGTCAAACTTTATTTAGATATCAGAAAATAATAAATAAGTTAAAATTAATAGTAGATCTTGATATTCCCAGATAAATTTATATTTGGTTTGCAAAGGGCAGCACAAATGTAAACATTGAACATATTTTTTTCTCTAGAACTACTCCGACTTTGATCGGAGAACATCGTAAAAAAATTGCTGAACTTTTTTTCAAAAAATGTTTTGAACATTTTTTATACTTATAGTTTAACCATGTTTTACCAAAAATGTTTAATTTATTTAGTATAAGGTATCTAATTGTCAAATTGATTGAACGGGTATTTCGTAGTTTAAAGCACATAAGGGAGTTACAATATGTTAAAATTTTATAAGTTTTTTCTTTTTTTATCCATACTCATATATAAGAAAATTGACTATTTTTACTATTTACTGTCCTGTAAAGTTCCCTAACAATATTTTCTGACGTAAATAAAAAAGTTACTTAATACTTAATTTACCTGAATTTGCTTATTTTTCAATTAATTCACCATCAGTCAATTTTTAGGATATTTAACAAGAATACATTGATTGTAAATTCTAAATATATCTTGAGATTTTGGAAAGTACTTTTCCTTAAAAATATATACATTGTCCACAAATCATTTTTTATTGTATTGAAGATACAAGAGAAGAAATGATCACTTTTTTAAATTTAACCAGTGGCGTCACATGTTTATTTTGCCCAAAGTGACAGACTCACCCTGTATCTACGCCACTGCTTAATTTAAAGGGCCCTATTATGGCAGCAAATGCAATGTCCTCGGTTTACACAGTACCCCAAATTTGATAACAATATCTTCATCCGCTTAAAAGTTATGAAAGAAAATTTTAATTTATAGAAAAAATTCAACTCTCTGTATCTTCATAACGAAGGAAGTTAGAACAAACTTTTACCAGACTTTTATTCTTATTTTTATTCCCAAAATATGCGTGTTCAAAAGTAACGATTCATTCATTATTTTTTACATTGAGAAGTTTTCGAAAAAATTCTCTGGCACGTCGATTTTGTTTTTTAAAAAAGCACTTTTTGACATACAAACATTTGTGACGTCATCGTTGTTCGAGATATGACGTCATCGACAATTTTTTTAAATAGCAACACCCAATTTTGACCATGCCATTTGAAAGAGCGTGTCATTCTACACACATACATCATGAAAATTATGTCATTCTACACACATACATTATGAAAAATTATGGTGTTACATAACAAAAATTTCAAGAAAATAATGTTTGAAAATTTTAATATTTAATTTTATAATACTGAAAATGATAATAATTATGTAAAAAATCTACTAAATTAAATGTTCAAATTATGCACCGTTGGCTGCCTGACAGTAGCCAAGAAGATTAATAAATTCTTTTTGGACGTTATCAATAACTTTAAGAGGTATACGATATATCTCGTGACGAATTCTTGCTTTTAACTCTTCTAAATTAATCGCTCTAGTAACGTATACTTTGCTTTTTAAGTATATCCGCAAGAAATAATCAAGGGGTGTCAAATCAGGCGATCTGGCTGGCCACTCAATCGGCCCCCTTCTCCCTATCCAACGATTCGGGAACAGCTCTAATAAGCACGGACAGGTGTTGCATAATGGGGAGGTGCACAGTATTGTGAACATTAAATTTTAAAATCTTCAAACATTATTTTCTTGAGATTTTTGTTATGTAACACCATGATTTTTCATGATGTATGTATGGTACGCACTTTCAAATGGCATTGTCAAAATTGGGGGTTGCTATTTAAAAAAATTATCGATGACCTTATATCTCAAACAACGATGACTTCACAAATATGGATTGTATGTCAAAAAGTACCTTTTTAAAAAACAAAATCGACGTGCCAGAGGATTTTTTAGAAAACTTTTCAATTTCAAAAATAATAAATTTATTCGTTAATTTTCGAAAGCACTGTATGCAATTTGTCTTACATTAAGGTTAAAATAATGCTCTAAAAGAGCACTTACACCTTAAAAGTTGCATAAACACAAAGCAATTAAAATCTTTATAATCTTTAGCAGCAACAGTAAACAAACTGTTGATCACCTCAACATCCGACATCTTGAATTTTACAGCGCCATCTAGTGGTTCGTGAATTTCGCGAATACTTGTTAGGTATAACACCCTGTATTCCGCGGATGGGAGATAAATTCTTGCTGACCGGCGTCGGTCCGCGGATCACCGATTGAAGACCACTGTTTTAAATTAAATACAATTTCTGTCCGACATAAATATCGTGCAATTATTGTCAGATGAAAACGTTCCTTTACTTTGCAGCACTCCTTAATGGACCAAGAAGCATACATTAAAATATGTACCTATACGGTAAACAGCCGCTAAAGTGATCTTATTGTGTTTTAACATGCACACGGCAACTCACCGCCATTTAGGCTTGCAACATCTATTAAAGTTCTGAACTGCGCCATTTTCATATCGCCACTCGGAACATCAAAGACTTCGTAAATTGAATGCAGTGGCAGCTCGTGCCTTTTGATGTAGGGGAGGCTCACGCTATAAGCGCCAAGTGTTCTTTCACAGTTTTTAGCGAATTATACAGTGTGATTCACAACTTATCTAAAAAAAAAATTGGGAATAGATACGTCATGAAAATGGAGTCAATATCGCAAAAAAATTTGTGTAAAATCCTTATAGTTTCCGAAAAAAAAATTATTGAAGTTGTTGTATTTTCAACCTTTGCATCGCTGGGCTACTGTAGCCTCTAGCCAGGCGACTCCGAATATTGAAATCCGATTTCTTATTAGTATTAATGTTTTTGTGGTGCGTGTGTTTCGATTGACATTCCTCCTATATTTGTAAAATCTTGTAAACAGTCTCACATTCAACAAATCCTTAGTTTCTCATTGTTTTCCTAACTTTTGGAAAAGAGCAGTAGTAATTCCAGTTTTTAAAAGTGGTTCTAAGGATGAAGTCAGCAACTATCGTCCCATTTCTTTACTTTGTGTATTTGGTAAATTTTTTGAATCAATAATTATTAAGGAACTTTTTTTTAAATTAAGCATTTAATAAATGATCATCAACATGGCTTTTTTCGAAGTAGATCTATTATTACTAATTTAATGCCTTTTTTATAAATGACTCTTGAAGCTATGGACAATAAAATTGCAGGTGGACGCTGTGTATACCGACTTCTCCAAAGCGTTTGACAAAGTACATCATCCGACATTATCAATTAAACTTGAACATTTGGGTATTCATGGGGAACTGCTTCGTTGGCTGAAGTCTTATATCACTAACAGAAGCCAATGTGTCAGATTGAACAATTATTTTTCTGAGTACCATAGTATTACCTCTGCAATACCACAAGGTTCTCACATGGGACCTCTTCTCTTTTGTCTTTTTATAAATAACATTAGTTCCTGCTTCAATTATTCAAATTATAATTTATTTGCCGATGACCTTAAATTGTCAATGACTGTTCAATCTGTGGATGACTGCATTCAACTCGAGGAAGATCTGTTCAGATTAAATGATTATTGCAATTCTCATAAACTTTTCCTTAATATTAATAAATGCCGTAGTATAACATTTTCCAGAAAAGAACTTAATATTACTTACAATTACACCATTGGCGGAGAGTCGTTCGTGAAGTTAAGAACCTAGGTATAATTTTAGATAGTCAATTATCTTTTGAGACACATGTTAACTTAATAGCACAAAAAGCTATGAGAACTCTAGGTTTTATATTACGCAATACAAAGCATTTCACTAACTCTTCTTCAATTATTATTTTGTATAATACATTAGTTAGAAGTAAATTGGAATATGGTAGTCTTTAATGGAGCCTGTATTATAAATACATAGATCGACTTGAAATGTTCAGAAAAGATTATGAACCATGATGTCAGATTGTCGCACAACCGTTTAAAAAAAATAGTCTCTAGAAGAATAATTTCTTCTGTTATATTTTTGTATAAATTACTTACCAATATTTTTGATTCTCCTATATTTAATCACCATTCACATTTTTCTAGATATGATAATCTTTTTTATATTTCATCGTGTCGGACTAATTATGCTAGTAATTCTCCAATACGTATGTTACAGAAGAATTATAATGATTACTTTATTCATCTAGATCTTTTTAATTCATCATTATCAAGTTTAAAATCATATGTTAATTCTTTACTACATTAGTGTCACTGTTTCTTTAGGTTTAATTAAGTTACTTACCACGAATTTGTATTTTTTTTCTTTTGTGTAATCCTGTTATTGGGCATTCAATTGCCTGTTGGATTACCTATGTCGAAATAAATAAATAAATAAATAAATAAATAAATAAATAAATAAATAAATAAATAAATAAATATATAAATAAATAAATAGATTAGTTTTTCAAGTGTCAAAAATGGCTTACGTGTATAGCAACTCGCAGTTGATGGATATCGTTTAAATTTATGGTGAAGAAAGTATGTCTTAGCAGAACGATTTTCCGGTAAACATGTGCCAAATGCAGCTTCTTTTATTGCGATGTCCATTGAGTGTAAGTGTAGTGCAACGCGGACTTGTCATGGGAAATTTGCAACCGAATCGTGAAAGAGATGAAGGGCGTTCATGGCATATTGCAGTAGTGTGGCATACACGAGGCTGAATTATATCCGTACCATATACAGCATGTCCAAGCATTAATACCAAGCCACGATTTCCTGACTTTAAATCCTTTGAACTTCTTTTTGGGAGGATATTTAAGATTAAGTGTATCGCACCGAAGTGGGCACTATTGATGACTTACGCAAACGTATCGTAGCTGCTGTTCAAAACGAACATGAAGTAGAAAATGGGTAAGACTGACCCAAAATTTTGTTGAACCATCAGATCAAACTATTTTATTAATTAAAACCACAAATTAATTCTATTTATAATCAATAACAATAGCGGCAAAATCAGTTTATTTCTTTCCTTGGAAATTTCTTTCAATTTTTTTGTCCGGTCACCGATTGCATGCCTTGCCTTGTCAGGTTTTAAAACGGATCAGTTTCCAGTATATTGTTAAATCATTTTGAAACTGTCAATTTTGATTTTTTTACAAAATTATATTTGAGTGAGTGCCCTGTATATTAAAAAAAAATAGGTAAGTTCTGAATCACTCTGTAGAGCTTAGGTTAGGATTTAGCAGTAAATACATATACTGGCGAGTAGTCTTACTCATTTTGTTAAAAATATATTATCAAATATTTCCTAAAATACTATGTACTTATATGCTTACAATTAATAAGTGAACCCAAATATTCTGTAAAAGTACTAAAAATAAAAACTCATAAATTATAGAGAATGCCCGGACAATATGTGTACACTGTGACGAGCCTAAGTCGCTTCAGCAGTGCGACGCGGTGTCACTATGATGCCTGAGCTGCGGTGGCGGTAACCTCGGGCGCCAGTTTCTGTTTATAGTGCAGAAACACCACTTCTCGGACGGCTACAGTGAAGACACGGTATGTCCAGAGGTTCGTGAAGGAGAAGTTAAACTTATCCAGCAATAAAAGTCACAATAAAGTAATACACATATATTACAATACACCTAGTTTACAAAACTAGTACGGGCGGAAGCGGATTAAGCAACTACAAAGTCAGCTGAACGGTTACAAGCAAGCAATACAAACCAAGTAAGAGGAAGCGATCAAGCGAGCAAAGCAAAAAAAACTAAAATCATAAACTTACTTGGCCACTATCTAAAATATATACATATAAAAAGAACAAAACATGATGATACAGCTCCTCTCCTGGACTGCACGGCCGGACAGCTGAAAAGAAACAGGTGCTAGTTAGTTACGACCCACGTTTCACCTCATAGGATGTTCTCCTATGACCTAAACGCGTGGTGAGGTAAAGTCACCGGATAATGCGACTGCGACTCCACCCACGTCGTGGTACAGATAGCAATCGTAACTTACAGCCCACGTTTCAATTTATAGGGTATACTCTTATAACCTGAACGCGTGGTGAGGTAAAAGTCACCAGATAATACAACAGCGACTCCACCCACGCTGTACTACAACACACAACGTTAAATGTCGCCTCAAGTTTCAACTTATAGGATGCATTCCTATAAACCGAATGCGTGCTGAGGTAAAAGTCACCGGATAATGCGACAGCGACTCCACCCACGTCATGGTACAGGTAGCAATCGTAACTTACGGCCCGCGTTTCAATTTATAGGGTATACTCCTATAACCTGAACGCGTGGTGAGGTTGAAGTCACCGGATAATGCAACAGCGACTCCACCCACGCTGTAGTACGATACACAACGATAAATGTCGGCCCACGTTTCAACTTATAGGACGCATTCCTATAAACCGAACGCGTGTTAAGGTAAAGTCATCGGATAATGCAACAGCGACTCAACCTACGCCGCGGTACAATACACAAGCTGGAAAACAAAGTACGATTGGTACACAACTAATAGCGGCCAAGTCTTCCCTAACAACCTCTTACTCACTTGCTCTGCTGGTCACGTCTAGCTGGCACGAGCGGTCGGCTGATACTGACTATGCACTGCTCACCTCGCTAGGTCTTAACTTCGTGGCACTGGAGTGGCGGAAGACTTGCGCAGATGGCTGCTACTACCTCACTTCGGGTGGCTGGTGCAGAACAGGACTGGTCTCGATGCTAGCGGCTCAGGAACTGAATCTTCCACTCCAAGGTGGCAAGGCTTAATGCTGGTTCGGAAGTGGCGGTTGCGCAGTGGACGGTTTTCTGACTTTACTATTTTACTCAAATGCCACTTTTGAACTTAGAAAAATCGGCAGTGTTCAAATTTGTGGAACAAATTTGGTAACATTCTCGATTCGTCCACTTAGCGACTTACAATAATTTTCAGGCGGTTAACTTACTCAGGAACGCTGGAGGCACGACTGCTTCATCTGGTGGCCTGGCAGGTACTAATTCTGGTGTATAGCAAGCCTTTCCTGGTGAAACAGTGTTGTTTGCGCACTAGACGGTCGGCTGGACTTAATACGGTCCTTTGCAGGTCTGCTGGGTAGACGACTGGATACGACGCAGCTACTCGGTGTGGGCCAGGGCAGGTACTGAATACTAAGTTTCAAAATATCGCTGGGAATCAGACGCGCTGGATCGAGTGCGCATCCTACGTCATATCCCCGCAGTGGTAAAGTCTCTGATGTGTAGTTCGATGCGCGTTCGGTTTTCGCGGTTTCCCTCGCGTTGGTTGGAGTTCGAGTGTCGGCCGGCTTTCAATGTCTCATACGGAACGGTGAAAAATCACTTAATTACAACACCATTTCACCACAGCAAATTTCTAGGTGTCTGTTAAATATAGGTCAGATCAGGAGGAGCCCCTCTTCCTGCTGAATATAATTTATAACGCTTATTTGTATTTAACGAAAGAAACATCAGTTTTGCAGCGTAAATTATATTACGAATGATCAACATTATTTAAGATAAAACTTTCTAATAAAATTAAAGAAGAATAAATTATTTTTTCTAAAATTTCACTTTTGCATAAAATTTGTCACATGCAGGGTTAACTATGACTTAGTACAAATATTTTAAGAGGGGATAAGGAAAAATGAGAATTAACGAAATCATCTATCAAATAATGTCCAAACTTATTTATAAAACGAAAAAAAAAAAATTTCATAAACTATATTAAATCCTTATTTATCGCCGTCACTGGCCTTCTGTCGCGCAGCCGCGTTAACACGTGTATCAGTTTACACCGCTTTGAAAGAAAAAAAAGTATCTACAAAATGTAAATCATTATTTAATGATTTAATGAGAAACAAGATATGGTAGGCAACACCTACCTTACTAATATTTATTTCCAGGATTGATATTTAGAAAGATTTTAAGAATGTCGTATCATTTTGTGTTTTCTTACTTGTTTAAATTAAAACCTGCTATTGGAAAAAAATTTCTCTTTAAAGCGAGGTACCTACTTGGTCCGGCGGTCATGACCGTCGATTACTTACGTCGAGGAAAACCACAAAGGATAACAAAAAAATACACGAAAATGTACTCAAATACATAAAAACACTGCCACACGTTTGCCGTCAAGGCATTATAACAGTTGTTCAATGTGGCTCAAAAAGTATGCAGCATAATATTTTGTGTATTCGGAAAACGTCTTTAGTATTACGCACTCACGATAATATGCACTTGTCACACACACTCACATAAATCAGCACTTTATCCGTCATCTAGTCATTTGAATACGACATGTTTGTAAATACATAAAAAAATACGCAAACAATTAAATTTGCGAAAAGCAAGTACTGAAAAATTATTTCAAACTATTTTTTGACATCTGCAGACGCGATCTGCCATCTGTAGGCTACTCATCCAAGGTGCACTTCACGGCGATAAATTTTTAAACTGCTAATGTTGTTGGGGAATTAAATTCTGTTAATACTAATAATAGCAACAATATTAACAGTAATCGACGATGTTTGCATAAAATAATTAGTAATAATTTAAACTATAATATCGCAAGATGTTTACAGTGTTCTGTAAAAATGTTTCTTAGACCTTTAAATATAACTAAACTCTGTTCTTTGGGGTTTGGAGAGTATCCAACTAGCAATGCAGTATTCTAGGTTGTTATTTTAGAACATTTAAATGACTAATTTTAAACGTTTTATAGTAATTAAATAAAGTATTTTATGTCGGATGTGTTAGTGGATAATTATGACGAATCTGCAAGGAACGAAATAACAAAGAACAAACACAAAATATTGCAGCTAACCAGATTAACTGTTATCTATCAGGTACTTAGGTATTGTTATTAATAAAAATGTTTATTTTCGTTATTTCTACACTTCACAACGCTGCAAAAAAACGACCAGTTGACATATCTAGCCATCTCGGACGATGATTGATTATTATAGGCGCCGACGCGCGAGGGTTTTGCCTCATTGTTTAAACTTGAGCTAGAATTCCAAAATAAATTTTATATTGTCTTTTAGACCTCCATGAGCACGTGGTTAAAATTTTTGTACTTAGTCATAGTTTGACCTAGGATACACTAAACGTTCCTATCGTTGTTAGGAACTTTGCATTTTTCCTAGGATACACTAGCCAGATAGCTTTTAGGACAAACTAAAATGGCCTGACTATTATTAGGAAATACCCGAATAAAAAACTTGCATTCAGAAGTTTTTATGGTCAGTGATATTAGTGTTGTAGCTTCGGAATCGTGCCGCTATACGTATAATTTCTTAAAGATCTGCAGCTACAAATTCTTCGGGCAAAATCCAGGGATATGCTATATGTCAATGCACAAGACATTGTGGTACAAATACATGTTTATGTAGAAAACGGCAATTACTGTGCAATTCAAAATGTCACAAAAGCAGTTCTTGCATAAACAAATAAGGTTGTTACTCTTTTCTTGTTTATTTACTGTTTAATGAAAAACTATATTTTTTGTTATTCAAGGTGTCTCATAATTAGCTGTCAACCCTGAACAGGCCGATTCTATGATCAAAACTAAGTAAAAAAAGTTCATATGAACATGGGTCCGGAAATGCTTCCTAAGGGCACAGGGACCCATTGAAGAGGGACACAAAATTTTGGAAGCTTGCTCGTTGTCCAGCGACAAACTTGCATACGTGGCGCAAAATCTTCTGGTATCAAGCCATGTATACGTCGATAGTGATAGGCATGTAGACCTTGTCGCTTTAATATTCTTCCAACCTGAAATGTTAGGAGCACATCTAATCAATTCTGGAAATCTTTAAGATATGTAGTACCGTTGGCTGAGGAACATTTATTTACCTTGAAATGTTCCGTATGCTAGTCGTAGGATCTTGTTCAATAGCGTCAAGAACTTCCGGTTCTCTATTAATCTTGGCACGTCCTTGACCCGGTGCCTTTCGAAAAGTGGCGGTTGCAGCTAAGTTTCGGAATACCGTAGGGAATGTCCTCCTTGATGGCACCCTTCGGTTTGGAAACCATCTCCCGTACTTGCGTTCTGCCGTTGCAGCATTACCATCGCAAAAGCCATAAATAAATATCATATCAACTAACTCTTGTCCCGTAAACTCTTCCATTTTTTTCGCTTAGAACTATTAAATTGGCAATCGGGTTGACAATACTTTGACATAAGAATACCTTGATAATTTTATTTAAATTACTATGAAATTGACTAAAGTGGGATTAATTCAAGAGCGCTTTTCTCAGAAACCGTTAAAGATAACGATTTGAAACAAGAGTACTGTTTCAACGTAAAACAGTTCGGGAAAACGGAATTTGCTATCCAATTTGTTAAAAAGTCAAAGATGAAAAAGTTACACACGCAAAATTGCTCATCAAAATTTAGCTGTGTATACCAAATTTCATTCATTTATCACAACGCGATTGAGAGATATTGAAAAAAAAATGATTTCCATTCCTCCCTCTTCAATGGGGCCCTGTGCCCTTAGGAAGCATTTCCGGACCCATGTTCATATGAACTTTTTTACTTAGATTTGATCATAGAATCGGCCTGTTTACGGTTGGCAGCTAATTATGAGTATTATTTAACTCATCGTTATTTTTAACAAATAAATGAGGTAGTTACCCTTTTGTTGTTTATTTACTGTATAATGAAAAACTGTATTTTTTGTTATATTATTTAAATCATATTTACTTTCAACTAATGTGTTCCATTTTAGGTTTATAGGTAACTTTGATCTCTTTGAAATATAGTGCTTTTAAATATAATGTTTGCTTTGCTTGATCCTTTTACCATGAATTAAATCCTAATATAATGCATTATATGTATATTTTTTAATAATTTAAATCGAGTATGTCCTACTAATGAGGCTATTTTAGTTTGTCCTAAAAACTGTCAGACGATACCAGTATGTTCTAGGAAAAATGCAAAGTTCCTAATAACGATAGGAACTTTTAGTATGTCCTAGGCCAAACTGAAATAACTTGAAATCGGATATTTCCTGTAACATATACACTTCATTTTAACATTTTCGTTTTCTATAGATATTAACACATTAATTCAGTCCTTTTCGACTGTAGAAAAATAATTTATAAAATTCTAGGAATAATTTAATTTATCATTTCTGAATAGAAGGTTGTATGCTAACAAACTGAAGATCCAGGTAACATAAAATAAGATCCCGATTTTTTTTTTTTTTTGTTATAAATGAAAAAATACGCTCCATCGGTTTAATATAACAAAGAAAATTGAAATATAAATATTGCTGCTCATGTAAACAAAAGTTATGAGAAAGTCTGAATTTAAATAAATAAAACTTTATTTCCTAAAAATTCATGAGGCGTCCTAGCCTCTCTTGCCTCCTTTGAGGAGCCGCGACCGAATTGAATGAGAAATGCCTCGCCGTTCGAATGACGAGCGACATTGTTTGTTCCCTACTGGCTGATACTAATAATAAAGAAATATAATAATGTATCCATCTCGGAAATGATAAGCATCCTCGTGCCCCCAGGAACAATTTAATAAAAGTATCCGATTTTCTGCCTTTAATATCGGCCCCGACGTATATTTCTCTCCTTGATGTTGGTGTTTGATGTTTCCAGGTTGCGCGAAGCTTATCGAATTTAATCCACTAAGATCGACGGATATCGTTTTGCCACCGGGAGCTGTATTTGTAATCGCCCATAGTTTAACAAACCTTAACAAGGCCGCAACCGCAGACTTCAATTGCAGAGTAATTGAGTGCAGGCTGGCTGCACAGGTGAGTAGTTTTAAATTACTTAAAATATATAAAATTCGAGTACGAGATGTTACATTTTATGTGAAAGTTTGGTAGTTCTATTTGTTACATGAGTTTATCATAACATATACCAGAAAAAAAAACTGAATTTTAAGGTAACGGTACCAGTGATTTGACCACATAAGAGATAATCTTCATTGATGTATAGTAATTCATATACAGGGCGGCTAAATGAAAACGAAACAGAGTCATTTTCAGGAATTGCGTCAGGAACTTGTAGAAGAACGCCACTTTCACCCCCAAGCAAGGGTAAGCCTCACCCCAAAATATTTAAATGGCATTGGGGGTTGAGTAATATTTATTTTGAAAGCTCTTACAATTCTCTTTACAACAGACTTAAAATTTTATAATTCCGCCCAATTTACATTTTAAAATTTAAATTATGTTTAGTTGCTTATTTACTTAGTTGATTAAATGTTCAAACTGATGACTGCCCGTTTCCATACAAGAATAATGATTTTGTTCGGAACGTTCGCGCACATTCTGAAGCATTTCCGGAGTAGTTCGACGGCATTTGTCGACGATTCTTTGACGCAAATCTTGCTGCAACGCTGGCTGCTTTTTATAGATTTTACTTTTTAGGTATCCCCACAAAAAAAAATCAAGGGGCGATAAATTCGGTGATCGTGGAGGCCACTCAATGCTGCCTCTTCATCCAGTTCAATTCCGTGGAAAACGTTGGTCCAAATACTGACAAGACAATTAACGCATAATGAGAAGGAGCATCGTCCTGTTGAAAAATCAAATGATCTTCATCATACTCTGGAACATTTTCAATAATATCAGTCAAGGCAGGGTTAATAGCGTCTTCCAGTAATTGCACATACATTTGGTCAGTCAAATTACTAAGTAGAACAAAAAGGACCCACCAGCCGGTCACCGAAAATTCCATTTCATATATTTAATTTTTCCGGTTGCTGTGTATGCACCTCGTGAAAAACTTGGTTTGAATCTGACCAATAACGGCAATCGTGACGATTTACCGCCCCGTTCAAAACTGCATTCATCAGAAAAACAGATATTAAAAAGAAACTGTGTATCGTTATCTGCTCGCTCACTCATTATTTCGCAAAATTGCAAACGGCGGTCATAATCATCCTCATGAAGTTCCTGGAATAAATATATTTTGTATGTATGGAATTTATTCTTCTTCAAAATGGTTTGTATGCTAGTTCGATTGATCCCAGACACAGATGCCAGCTGCTTCGTACTTAATGTAGGATCAAGATAAACTTGTCCCAAAACTGCAACTTCACTAGCTTCATTAACTATAGGTTTTTCAATTTCTCGTTTTTTATTGGCTGCGTCCCCTTTCTCTTCAATTTTTTTTACTAACTCTAGAACATACTTCCTCCTTACATGTCGATCTAGATGTTGTTCATTGAATAGCTGAGCTGTTCTATTCGCACATTTATTGTTCACAAAGTAAAGCGAAATGATATCTACCCTTTCCTCAATGGAATAAACCATAGTGTTTAATTTTCAAAAACACAATTAAATAAACTACCAACCAACGCTTCCAAATAATACTAGAAAATAAATTTGGAGTCCACTAATTTTACGTTCCTTGTGTGTATAGAGTATTCATTTCTGTTTTTTACAATTGTGTTTTTTTTACGAAAGTGATAACAAATCGCCAAAAACCAATGTAATGCAAGAAATACTAAATTTATACCATTGGCGTACTTAACTAGAATGAGTTACATTTTTACTGTTAATAATTGTTTGTACATAAGTTTCAACTTTAAAATCAAAATTCTTAATTAAGTATTGGGCGGAATTATAAAATTTAAAGTCTGTTGTAAAGAGAATTGTAAGAGCTTTCAAAATAAATATTACTCAACCCCCAATGCCATTTAAATATTTTGGGGTAATGGTTACCCTTGCTTGGGGGTGAATGTGTCGGAGTCAGAAATACCAGCAAAGAATGCACCCTTTAATCTAAAATCGACGGATCTGAGCGTTTTTCAAAAATTTAACGCAATTCCTGAAAATGGCTTTGTTTCGTTTTCATCTGGCGACCCTGTATATTTCCTAACATATTAAAGGGTGATAGTTTAGATATTCACGTTTGATGTGTAAACAAAATTCTGTAATATATTTAATCTGTCAATTGCAAAATAATATATTGAACTTCAAATACACAACGGCCAAGGCGTTGAAAGTTTCAGTAATGGACCTATGACTGAACCAGTCTTTGATACCGATGTACAAAACTCTGCTTTTATTTTTAAAGTGCGAAGTTAATAAAAAAAATTCATAAAAATAGTATGAACTTTATTAAATTTTATAGTACCATTGTTTCTTAAATAGAGGTCAGAAAACCAGAGGCGTATTCTATGACTAAAAATAAGTGTTTTTTGTTATATAAATGTGAGGTCTTAGGACAGCCATTGTCGAATATAAAAAAATCAATTTTTAATTTCTGAACTGCTTGAGATAATAATAATAAAAACAATAATAATAATAATATCTCTACCCCTCATTCTAATCACAGGGATTAGCCCAGAAGTCGGAGACTTGTGCGGGAGAGGGGGCGGCATATTATTATTAAGCAGGCCGCATTTGCGCCCAGGAACGACTTACGTTGGTAGACCCTAACCACTATTCAGTGCAGGAATGAGGGAAACCTGGAAAACCTCATTAATTAGGGGAGTAGTCAAATATCAATCGGTATCAATCTCTCACATTGACCCAAGCTAACATTATTCCACCCTACCATACCCGCAGAGAGGGTGCCAATCCTCTCCACGAATATAGCTTATATACGGTCTACCGGCAGCTGGGCTCGAACCAACTCCGATCTAGTCACTTCGATTCAAGTACTGACGCCTTAAACCGCGCAACCACTGACCGACCGATAACTTAACTAAATTCGGTGTGCATATTTAATGGGACAATAGGTATGAAACAAAAACTTACCAGTGTCGGAGGAGCGATTATTATTTGTTTGTTATTAGAAAACTTATCATCCTGTATAATAGTATAAATAAAATAGGTCATAATATACGATATATTTGTATCTTCACTTTTTGTTTCTGTAAATTTTTTTGTATTCCATGCCGATTGATTTATTTAATTAAGTGCATTTTTACGATATTTACTGATTGCATTCCTTAAAATAATAATAAAATAATTAATTAAGAATGGAATTACTTTACTATGATTTATTTTAACAAATGTTGGAAATGGCGACCTTCAACCAGCAGTACATGCTTCAGATCATCCTGAAATTGCAGCTTGAACATGTGAAAAAACTCCAGGAGTAGCTCGTATCATAACAAGCTATAATTATTTGTTGACGTAAGTGCTCCTCAAATATATGTAATATAAACCATGTAATGTCCTGAGATATTACTAAGGTTCAAGCGGGTGATCAGGTTGACCTGGTTCTTGAATGCCTCGTTCAATCACGTTATTACCGAATCTTGGCATAGGACATAGGGAACATCGTCAAGTAGCTCAGGTAAAACGTTTTCAAACAAATGTTTGTAGGAGGCAGCAGTTAAAGTTCTTGATAAAAAGTGATACGCACCCATACATTCAAAGAAAACTGATTATTGTGGAAATTCATTATAGCATCTCTGAAAAAATTACCTTCATTGGTAAACAATATCCAACTGTAAAGTCAACATTTGTTCAATTTTTTGAAAAATCCAGTGGCAAAATTGTAGACTACCAAGACAGTCTTGCGCCAGTAAAACTTGAATCCTGTGTCTGTGATACTATACTCGTGTAACTGTTGATGCTTCAGAATGGACCAAACTAATTTATGATTCACATTAAGATTTGCAGTGATCTTCCTATTACTAGTATTTTAGTATTCAAATTCGTGTAGAATAGCTTCTTTCAACTCAGGCGTTTTTACAGTAAAAGGTCTTCCACCAATTGGAACTTTTTGAAAACATTTCTGAATATTCTTTAATTTGGAGTTGGATGATTTGGAAATCCATATAAATTCGCCTAATCTCAGTTCTTTCCCATCTACAAGGCCATAAATGTAAACCATATTGGCCATTTCAGCATTTGAATATGCATAAGCCATTATTGAAACTTAATCTTTTTAAAATAAGCTTAATTTGACGTTACTAAGTATTAAATATTGATTAAATTATCTCAAGCGGTTTAGAAATTAAAATCGAAAACGGATATATATTTTTTATTTTAGACACGTTGTAGCTGAACAATGGTGCTCTTAGACTCCACAGTTATATAACAAGAAAAAAAATCCTTATTTTTGGTCACAGAATACGCCCCTGTATTTTTACCTCTACATAAGAAACACCCTGTATTATATATAAATACAGGGTGAGTCATTAATAATGGTACATAGCTTAAGAGCAGTTTGTTATCGTCAAAACAAAGCGATTGAGCCCAACATGCCTTATTCAATTGTTGCTCATTTTCATTCAATAGGGTGTTGAACATTTTTCCAACTTTAGCACCCTATAGAATGAAAAGGAGCAACAATTGAATAAGGAATGTTGGGCTGAATAACCCACTCTGTATGTTCCACGAAAATTAAGTACTAATGCTTAAATACTGCTTTGCTCTAAATTCTTTCTGGGTTGTTCGATTTTTTTCTTCAGAAGCTGGAGCTAATGCTCTAGCGCTGGTTTAATTTTGCGACACTAGATAACTACTTTCTGGTTGTTTCTTTTAAAAACGAGTTATATTTACCTGGTATACATTTTACGAAACATATATTTCTTTTCAACGTTTTTGTTAATATGTGGGTGCTATCTACCAAATGTCATTTCAAGTTTGGGAAACCTTTGTGCGTAACATGGAAAATTCAGTTAACTGGTGGACCATCTTCTGGCTGATAAAATAAATATTCCTACAGTTTGTTTAATAACTGCTCTTGAGGGTACTATTATTTCAGAATAAAACCATGCAAAGTGTTCTCTAACTAATATTTTAGATTTTCTTACACCTGCAATAAACATAAGCTTTATGGAATTTATAAATTTTGATTTCTTATAGCTCGATTTAAGTAGTATTAAATTTGAGTTACTCTAAAACTGTATAGATACGACTATTTTATGTTAAAGTTTCAAAAATAAGAGCAATTATGTATTTAGAGTTGTAACTTCAAATTTCTTTTATTATTATTAATGCTGCTCTTAAACAGTAACAAATAATATGTTACGATGTTACCTTATACAGGGTGAACAAGTACAAATATTTTAACTGCAGGTGTAGTTCGTCATATAGATAAGTCTAGTGAAAGTAATTTTTAAAAATTTCAAATATTTACAGAGATATTATTTTTTTTTAAATACCCACATTTTGAGGACCGCTGACCAGATAGACCACTGACGTAATCTAATAAAATAAACCATATGATTTATCGAAAGCGAGGTTGCCATATCGTCTGTAAGATAAATAATTGTTGTAACGTAAATTCAATTTTTGCGGTTGTTTCTAATTTAAAAACAATAAGTAAAGTAAAATTATCATGAACGATTAAAATATGAATTTCCGCACGTTCGATAATATCAATTAAAGTGTTTAAGAAGTTACTTTGTTCAATAATTCCAAAAATTTTCCATAAACGTGCACCTACTTACTGAAAAACCAACAGTTATCCACATTTCAGAAGTTAATACAATAGCATTGTACACTGTTAGAAAGATTATTACCCTTAAATTATTTTATGAAGAATAACAAAAAAAAAACTATTCAATTCAATTTTCAAATAATACCTTAAGAGTTAATTTTCGCCACATAACCTCAAACAACGTGTCCGTGCCAACCATTTCGTACGTCGTAATGGGTGAAACAGATTTTAAAAATACACACAACATGGAATAACAAAACAACTAGTTTGATGTAGGTGTGTTCAATGTCAAGAGAAGACAAAATAAAATATTTAAAAACAATGTCAATCGCATGCAAAAAAAGAAACTAGTGCCGTAGGCACAGATAACAGGTAGATGTCACGAGCAGTAGATGAAATGTCCCGTATCAGCCCCACTCTCTAGGATTGATAGTCGAGGTTGACAAAGAGGTTATGTTGATGTTGATACCGCACCACAAGTATGGTCCAGCGCAAAGAAATAAACTGTGTAAATTACAAGTGGAAACAAAACATGCAATATTTGTGTGAAAGGGATTTGATAATTTCAATACACTTTGCATCTTCTGAAACCAAACTAAACTAATTGTTTCTTTAAGTAATACACTGCTTGACGCATCTATTTTAAGAGTTGCGGTTCTAACGTATAAAACGTATTTAAATCGTCTTTTTTTTTTTCAGGGGCGTCTTAAGTGTCTTGTGTATTTAACTAATATTTTTCGTGAAATACAGCGTGATTCAATAAAATGTGGCACATTGTTCAAAGTGAAAAATCGACATGCTAAAAGCATATTTCTCAAGTAGTGATAATCAGTGATAGTTAACGATAACATATTGTGATATTGTTTAGGGGTATATTTTCAATTTATTGGTGAGGTATAGGATTGGCAAAGGGGAGGAGATGGCCAGTAATATTTTCATAAACATATTTGTTGAAGCCTATTCTAAGACATTAGTGTAACACTGACAACGTTGTGGAATTCACATCCACCATGACTCCCTCAACAAGTTTTCTGTTGAAAAATCGCGAAATTTATTTCATATTTGACTTTTTGACTTTTTCATTCCTGATTTTTTTTTGTAAAAACATTATTAATTATGTGTTCTACACAGTGAACTGTACTGCTGGTTAAAATATTTGTACTTATTTAAGGTTCACCCTATATATTAAAAAGTAAATTTGTAATTCAAAGTAATTTGAAAGAATATTTCTATGGGGACTCTATAAGGGGTGTCTCTAAAGGTCTGTACAAAACACTCTAACACAATTTCCTGAGGCTATAATATGAGGATCTGGCTCAATAATAGACCTTAGACCAAATGTTGATAGCTTCCGAAATACAGGGTGCCAACATTATTATTTTTGAAAACTTTTTTGTAACTATTTGTCTTATATTATATTATATACTGAAACTCCTCGTAGCAACGAGTGAACATTGATAAGTACTGCCATTAGTTACATAAGAGTATTGTTTAGCGATTCAGTCTCACAGACCTATATATATGTTTAATTTTAAAATGTATCTTTTAATTTCTTCGTCATGGCCGTACCTTACACTAACTAAAATGACCGATGTGATATTAATTTATGGTTGCCAATGAAATGGCAGTTTGAAAATTAATATTGTATTTGTGATACGTTATAAAATTTCAAACTGTTGTAACTTTAACAAAAATTAAATTTTTTTTATAAAATCTGAAATATATCCGTAGAATAGAAAAAAAATGTTTCTCGAAATTTAAACAAGCCAATTTGGAAATCTTGGGTGAGGCCCACGTTTTTTTATCTTTTTTTCGCAAACTGCAAAATCGTTCTCCTTCTACTGAAGTTCTGTATATAACCACAGTATAGTATAGTAAAAATCCAATGATAATTCTGTTAACTCCAGGAAGGATGTTGATGGCCTCAGTGTGATTTATACTTTTTTACTTACTCTCAATAATAAGTCTAATAATAATAGTGACGTTGGTATTGGTCAGTCCCTTACTGACACCCAGTAGATTTGTTTATTATATATATAAATTCTTTTCAATGCCCCCCTTTGGCGGACTTTATCTATGGTATTGAGTTTTGGATGTTCTCCTTAATTCTGTTCTTTTCTTATTCAGGGTTACTATTTTTGCTAACAAATTGTTAGGTTGGCAATAGTATATTTTTCTATTGTTCTATGTTTAGGTAGGTCAGACTTCAGCTGATATGACTATCTTCATAGGCTTAGGAGTTTTTTGTTTATTCTAACCTATCTTACTTCCTTGACCACCTGTTGTTGGCTCAAGAAAGTTTTTTCTCAAAATTTTTCTAATATGTTCGAGTAATCGGTGTTCATCCTGGTTTTATACCAGTGTTTTTAATGTTTTCTCTTAATATTACACATGATGTAAGAAGTTGTGACATTGTGATAATGTTTTTTTGAAGTTTTCTGTTCTGATGGATGGTTCCATTGCACTTTTATTAATCTTAATCTTTTTCGTAAGTCGCTTTTACTTATCCTTTTTACATTTTGATAATTATTATACATTTTTGAAGTTTCTTGATGAAGAAGCAATAAAGGCTTCGAAAGCTTGAATAGAAATAAGGAGTTTTCTTTCTTTTTTCTTGACCTGGTTAATTAATTTTACAAGTATATATATATATATATATATATATATATATATATATATATATATATATATATATATATATATATATATATACTAAAGTTTGGTTTGGGTCCCATGTCTGGTTAAACATTTAAACTCTAATATCACAAAAACGACTAGTCGAAATGACACCTACTAGGTTTATCTAGATACCAAGGAACAAGAATTTTTAACTAGAAATGTAATATACCGAGGTATAAAAAAGTTATGAAGCTTTAGATCTAAGCGAATTGCTGCTGGTGGCACTCTGTACAATGTACACTAAAACTTTGATCAAATCTCAATTTCTCATTATAAAAAAATCCTAAATACCTAGTTTCGACACTGATAAAAATTTCACATAACTTTACGTTGGCAATTTGTGACCAGCGTAAAGTTATGTAAAATTACATAATAACTTTGTAAATTAAATAAGTACACTGTAATATTACAGAAATAAACATGGATAACGTTTCATATTATGTTATGTGCTTATACAACTATTATGTTAAATTCCATCCTAAATTACCGTCACTCTAATTTATATTGATTTATACGTTGTAATTTTTAGGTTGGAATTGTAAAATATAGAAATGTAATTTTACTAAGATAATTTAAATTTTCTTATATTTTATATATACTTACCTTTATAACTAACTGGAAAGTATAGATTGAGGAAATTTTTTCAATAATAGATATTATTTTATATATGACTGAATATCAATGTGTCAAAAATTTAACAATATGCACATATTAAAAAATGTATATACCAAAGAGTTCATCTATCAGCTTAAATATTTTTGTTTTGTTTCACCTGAATACCGCATTAGAAGCCATAGTTTGTCGACAGATAAAATTGAAGAGAGGGAAAAGTTTTTACTTTTAATACCGTGAAAAAAGTCTGCTTGTTAAAATCTACAAAGGTACAGATTTAAGTTAGTCAAAATAATATGCAGGATATTTCTTACTAATAAATTATTAAAAATACAGTAGATTTTATTATTAGAATTTAATAATAAATACACTATGCGAGTTACATTTTTATTTCTATATAGTTAAGGTTTTGTCACGAGCAGAAATAACTTCTGTGTAGGAATATCTTCTTAGTGGCATTTGTCCATCCATCCTCTAAATATGAATTATCCATCATTCTATGTAAAAGTGTATTGTTCATTCATTTTCTAAAAATGTATTGCAATGTAGGTATTTCAATCGCATTAGAAAATATGTTCAATATTTTCGCTGAAAATACTACATAATTATTCCTGAAACATCAGTATATACACTAGCTCGAATTTTAGTTGTTACAGCAAATTTATAATTAACGTAACTACAACTAATGTTAATATCAGTTGTAAACAATAACTATTTTTGCTGTCATAAATATATGTATGTTACTTGAAATTAATGTGTATGGTTTAGAGACATATGTAAAGACGTAGTTTTGATGCAAACAACGTACCGTTTCAGTTTATATGATATTTATGAATTGTATAATATTTAAACTGGCACAGCTGTAAGTGCACACGTAATAAATTATAATCTTATACTAATTGCTTTACGAATATCCCATAAAAAGTCCTTATTAATGAACCGCATTAGGTTAGAGGTTAGGTAGATGTATCTGTGCGCACGTGCAACAAAATTCACATGAAAACTTCTATAAAATTTCATAACAAATTGAGTAAAAATAAATAGTTCCATTGTAGTATATTCTATTACTACACTATTTCTGAAATTTTCAAATTTTATTACTTGCAAACACATACTTGATCATTCCGTAATAGGTGTAATGTAAATTAAAATATTCCAGTAAATATTATTTTTCTACACCCGTATTATAACAATGCACTTATATGCCCATAATCCGTTTCCTAATGATACCCATTACGATACAGATTTTTAATCAATAGAAACTCATAATTTTTCAATCAAGCATGCTGTGCATTTGACGTTTATCCTAGGTTCCTATGTAATTATTTTAGATGTCAAAATCAGTACGTATTAAATTTTCGTAGATACCTATCTAAACTTCGATAATTTATCAAAATGTCTGATATCAGCGATATAGAAGACTCCTCCACACATATCGGAGAAAGCAGAAAATGCAGTTCATACGAATAATTACTGTTACCTATTGTGTTCAATAAAAATATAAAATTTATGGTTTTTGATTATTTATCGGGTGTAGAAAAAATAGCGTATGCAACTCTCATGTAATGGTTATTACATGATCGTTGCATAATATCCCAACAAACAATTAAAGTTAAAATTACGTTAACTTGACCTCTGAATTGGTCAAAAACTTTTCATGACCAATTCCGTATAAGGAAAGTTTACCTATATTCGTTGGCCTTTTTCCTTATGTGGAGAAAAAAACTAAAGTAATATGGAAGTTAATAATAGGTCGGCAAGAATTTTATTCCAATAAGATAATTGGATCTAAAAGAAATACGGACCAATTTTATGTTAAAATTTCAAAATATAAAAGACATTATTACCAAAATATACCCTAATTATGCCCTTTATATGACATACTTTTGCCTGAGAGAGACAACATTATATGTTTGATTTTATACATTCTAATAGCGAACAGGGATAGGAAGAAAAAGAAAGACTATAAGTCAGGCTACTAAACTACAAGTACAGTAGGAGTTAGTATATTTATAGATATTTAGATTTTATAATATAATAAAGTCTGTATTTTTTGTTTCCATTCATCAAATTGTACAACCCAGGAAATTTTTTCGTATAATGTCATGACCAAACTTTCATAAAAATAACGCGCCTTATAAATATACATTTTTACTATTGCTTTTTAATAATATTACTATACTGAAAAATAACCTAATTTAAAGACTGAATGTATTTCGAGATAAAATGTGTTTAATAATCTTTCGTCATAAATGTATTAATTAATATTATCTGTATTAACATAATTTTAATGAGTAATCAATTAGAAATAATAAACAAAATATTTAGTGTTTATTACAACATGGCCGCTCAAATAAAATTAACTTTGAAGTCAATTTGTCTGCAAGTTTTAACCTATAGGGCAGATTGCCTATGCCAATGTTGACGTCACAGGAAAATATTAACTTTGTGGTTGAGATTTCCTCCAAATGAAGATATTTTATGGTAATTTATTACCAATTAAATTATTACTAGGTACCTACATATAACATTCTGCTCTTGGATTTATTTGTGATTGAAAATTGAAATTAAAACCAATAATATTATGTATGCGTAATAACAAAAGCAAGACAAATATTTCAATTCGAATTTCAATTCACGCGCACTACTGAATTCATCTGACACGATAACAGGCATAAGAATACTTATATATGAAGTGGTTATCGATATATTACCATTAGTTTGATTTACATAATATGCAGTGTTGGCTTAAATTCGTTTTTTACAACTCTGTAATACTGTGTAGGGCTTGGTTTTCACTGCAGATCGCCAAAACACAAAACAATTTCTACGCGCTATTACATGAAGATCTGTCGGAATACATATAACAAGAAGCTTGTTTCCTAAAAAACCTTTATAAGACACACTTACGTCGAAGTATTATTAACAAGTAAATTTGTACCATAATATAGAACAATATTTCTATTGAAATGGTTAAATATTCTTTAGAAATTATCAACAAAGTCGAAATAAAAATAGAACTTAACCAATTGAAGGAGTTAATAGGGCAAAATAACTTGTTATTACCTTATTTTTAACTACTAGTTGAAGACAAAATAAGTTTTACAATTTCGTAATAAATATGTAAATATTTACCTATCGTAATAATTTAAAAAATCCTTGGATATTGAAGACAGATTTCAAGGCGAAATTAAGTAAATTATAACTTCGTCTTACACGTTATTGGAATGTTAGCATTTGAAAACATAGAATAGGTAAACAATATGTAATTTCGAACTGTATAAATTGACATATATTTCATTTTACTTAGAAGTCATTATATTACTCTTAATTAACAAATTTTTGACTAAAATTTGGTATTATAAGATTTTGTAACATTGAAGACTATTTTTATGGAGGAAAGTAGTAAATCTTGATCAATTTAGAATTATTTTTCTTCTGTAGTAGTATATTAGGCTAAAATATTAGTTGGGATACTATTAAAAATAGCTTAACAAAACATGGACATTTCCACCCATTTTGATCAGTGCAGTAATGATTGTGTTAGTGCTTTGTACAGACCTTTTAAAGAAACCCTGTATTCACTGAAATTGAACATGTTTCCTAATGGGACTTACATTATTTAGGATTTGGGTAAAACCACCTTTTCTTTCGTTTTTTACTTGGTACTTTTATGAGTAGAGGCAACATATCAGCGTGTAATGCCCCACTGATGCTTTAGACTGACAGCTTTATTTTCTCTGCGGTATTCCATCGTAACCCTCCCCTAAAAATAATTTGGCAAGGCAACCAGAAAGGAAGGAACAGGGAAATATCAATTCAATTTAATATACATCTCTTTTTCTTATTTCAAGTAAAATTAATTAAATATTGGCTTTAAGTATCAATATCGTGAAATTATAGAATCATCACAAATGCAAGTATGTAATATGCTATTATTTAAAGGCTGTTTAAACATGTTTTTGCTTGCATGCTTCTAAATAATTAAATACTAAGAATTTAACGATTTTTTGTTTCTTACTGGTCGATTTAAAAAATGGTAATTTTTAGCTAGATAGATACATGATAAATATGGATATGTGGTGAGTTAATAATGGTACATAGCTTAAGGGCAGATTGTTAACGTCAAAATAAAGCGACTGAACCCAATACGCCTTATTCAATTGTTGCTCCTTTTCATTCTGCAGGGGTTAAAGCTGAAAAAATGTTTTCGACTTTTTGCTATATTTTGAGAATGTATGAACCGATTGTTTTGAAAATTTGTAGTCTCTGTTTTTTTTGAGGTCGCAATATGCAAACAGTGTTGAAGTCACGACTAGAGGACGCTAGTACCGTACTGCCGAAAATTCTAAATGAAAAGGTATACCTGTTATAAATTGTAAATTCAACCGTTTTCCAGAAACAGACAATTTAAGTTTTTGAGATCGGCGGGAATTAAGAAAATTAGTTTTTCCAATGGAGTAGGCGTGCAAATAATAAGTAAACACTACAATACCATATTGTTTCTGTCAATGCCACTCAATTCATAGATTAGGCAGTATTGTTTTTTATTGTTATTTTTTATATTTAAAATGTCCCGTCATAATAATTTTTGAACATGGGAATGAGAACATGTTATGTGTATATGCCCAAGAAAATTTTTGTGGTCGCCGTGCAGCAGGGAGGTACTTGGAATTATATCGAGATAACAGACAACCCGATCATGGACTATTTAAGAGATTGTACGACATATTAGATGATAATTTCGCCCGAAAAGAGACGTTGGAAGGCTGAAAATATCAACAGCGGACCAAGAAGATGATGTTTTAGTGCGAATTGTTGAAAACACACGTCAAATTTCGGCAGCTACTGGCATCTTCCGTTAGCAGAATACTCCACAAAGAAATACTGTATCCTCATCATTTTACTCCAGTTCAACATCTAACGTCATTATATCCTATAGCTAGGTTACGGTTTGCATAGTTTCAACAACAAAATGATGACCCAACATTTTATGATAAAATATTATTTATGGACGAAGCCACATTTACCTGACGAGGTATTTTTAATTAGAGAAATTCATTCAGGCATTCTTGGGAACTAAACAATCCTCGTCTGCCAAGAGAAGTACATTTTCAGCAAGAGTTCTCTATCAATATTTGATGTGGAATTCTCTCTGATAGTATTGTGGGGTCGTTCACTTATCGGAGAAAAGTATTTAAATGTTCTAATTAATAACTTGCCACTCGTTCTAGAAGATATTCCCTTAAATTTACGACAGAACTTCTGGTTTTTGCATGATGGTGCACATTACCCCCAACAAGTAAGAGGTCTTAATAGAAACTTTCCCCACTGTTTAAAAGGACGCGGCAGCGCTGGATTTTTGCTTTTGGGACTATATTAAATCTTTAGTTTACAAAGACATTATTAATAGGCAAGAACAACTGTGAGAAAAGATTCAAGAATCGGTTATTATCACGCAACATGGAACTTTATTCAACGTCAGACAAAATTTAAATAAGAGGCTATGAGAGTGCATCGAAGTCGCTGGTGGGCACTTCGAGAATCTTTTATGATTAATGATTTGTTAAGATACGCACAATAACATTTTCAGTTGTTGTAGTGTTCGTTTTATTGTTAATTCAATTTTGATATCTTAAGACTCCTCAATTTTCTAAATTAATTCCCGCCGAATCTCAAAAACAGTTGAGTTTATCGATTTGTAATAGGCATATCTTTTCTATTTAGAATTGAAGGTAGTTTCTTATTAAAAAATTCAAAAGTATAAAATATAAAAAGCTAGACATATTTTTACGATAATATAGTATAACTAGCACCCCCTAGTCGTGACCTCAACACTGTTTGCATATTCGTAATTGCCATCTCATCATCTCATCTGTGACGCCTTTTTTCCCTATCTCTCGTGTATCCCGATTGCGAACGACTATTTCTAATTTTTTCGTAGCGCCGGATATGATGTCGCGAGAGTCCGGTTCGGCCGTCAGATTTGTGACGCACCTTCTCGGACTAAATTATATTGTGCAGCGGTGTTCGGCGGCGATAAGTGACTTCACGGAGACGCATTTCAGGATATCTCTTCGGTTAGTCTCGGGCGCCAGTTTCCCTATGTTTAACGTGGGAGAAACTCCACGTGAACTCACCTTCGGTTAGAGTAAGTACTCGGGCAGCTACAGTGAAGAAAGTTAAATTCCAGGGGTCTGTTATATTTCTTTTATTCCCAGAGAGCAACAAAACTAGTTTTATTGGTGTAGTGATCAACTTTTCAACTAAACAAAATTGTCAGTGTAGAACGGTAAAATTCCTTTTTTGTTAGATCGGAATTTTATCAAAGTTACTGATATGAATGAATACAACACATTCTTTCTATAACAAATTTTATTTGGTCAAATGGAAATAAATAATAGTCACTCAAAACAGTAACAAAGACTATATGAATTTGTCTTTGAAACGGAAATGCAATTTACAATTAAGATAAATAAACGGTCCTAAAAGAGAAATGCTGGATAAATATATTTCCTTACCATTTTCAAACAAAATATAAAACGGTATGTGTCGGTGCTGAAAGAAAATATAAATTATCTACGAAATATCCTTAAAGTAAAACATACGGCATTAAATACTTTATTGATAGAAAATCTTTACAAATAAAAATACGGACTAAATTATACCTAGAGAACGGTTCCAGCGAGGTTCTGAAAATAAAAACAAAATGTATGGATTTAATAAAAATCTACTCTGAATTTATTTTGGCCCTGTAAATGTGAATAGAAATCATTAGTTAAAAGCGGTTTTTAATTAACTGTTGCCAAGGAGAAAGCGCAAGCAGTGCAGAGTAACAATATACAGCAATTGTTATTAACAAAACAATTAAGCGAACAAATGGGACGGTTTTGGTCTAAGGGAAAATAACGCAGTTTTCGGATGGCTATCCGGAAGGATAGAAATGAGTACACGCGGTGTATCTCCTTTGATGGTGGTGTTGTGCACAGCCAAACCACCTCGGTGAGAACAACCCTGTACCACTTAGTCACCAACGACCCCTTAGTGCGGTGTTGTTCACAGCCAAACACTTCGGTGTACGTCCGGTGTACCAAAACGGCGGATATTAGTCGTCAGCGGTGTTGTCTACAGCCAAACCGGATGATGACAACGTCGTGAAACGGCAGACAGTCGACAGCTCGGTCAGGTAGTGGTGTTGTGCACAGCCAAACTACCTTGTCCGCCAAAAGTACAAGCCAGCCCGTATGAGTTCAAAACACCCAAACGGCGTGAAAAGGATAGGATTCAGAGGAAGGTAGATTGCTTACTTATTTCCTGTGCACTGCTGGGCTCTGCGGCTTCTCCTGGCTCGGTTAAGGTACGGATTCGCTGGTGCGACTGCGGCTGCGACTGCGACTGCGCAACTCCAGCATTTAGACTTCCTATTGGCCGGCAACGAGTCGCAGTCGCAGTCGCAGCCGCAGTCGCACCAGCGAATCCGTACCTTTAGTCTTCTCGGGCGGATCTGGTGGACTTCTGGAACTACTTCTGCTGGCTGGAGTTGTCTTTCGATAACTCTCGACAGGTGGCTGGATCTCTCTTCCGACAACTCTGCTTTCTAGCCTGTCGGCTCTCGAATTTTGTCAACTTGCTCCCCACCTGACAACCACAGGTCACGGTGGGGGATGCGCGTGCGGTGCGTGATTTCGGAGTAGGGCATCGACGGTTTAGTAAAAATTAGTGCCTACTGATAAAAAATTCGAGCGCTCGCTGGACTTAAACTAACAATAATATAATATCATCGGAAAATAAATTTACATTCAGGATGAACCCGGGTGGTTCATTACAAAACATAAGACTACACATTTTCAAAACAGTTGGTCCATACGTTCTTATAATATAGAAATAAATCGGAAACATTTTTTCAACCTTAGAATGAAAAGAAGCTAAAACTGAATAATGCATGTTGAACTCAATCGCTTTATTTTGACGTTAACAATCTGCCCTTAAGATAGGTACCATCTTTATTGACTCACTCTGTATATCTGATAAGCTTTCTCTAAGTATGTCAGATTGTTCAACAGAGTTCAAGGTCAAGTTGTTTGACCTTGAATCTGATAAATATGAACTTTACGTTCAACTTCTAGAGAACCAAATGAAAAAAAAGATGGTGTTGGAAAGATGAATGTTATTTAAAATGATGTATCACGCAATGCTTATAACTATTTAAGATTTTAAGGAAAAATGTCACCCTTGAGTAGAAAACTTAGGGAATGTCTACATCCATAAAACACGCTCTCCTAAAAACAAAAGTTGACGAGTCCGAGCGGTTTTTTAATTTAAATATTATTATATCAATACATGTGTATATTATGTGCTTTAGGTATAAAATAAAGAAGTACTTAGTTAAATTAGAACAAAATATGATTATTTACAATGTTTGCTAAATTAGATAAAATACAGGTTCTTAGTATAATAATTTAGATAATACTCCTGCAACAATTTTAGGTTAGCTGTTAAACCGTTCTAACAAATTTAAAAGTTTTGTTTGTCGCTGCCCATTTTTTTAATAATTGGTTTTATTGCTCTTTTCATGGTACAATTCAAAGCAATGGTGTTAATTAAATTACTCTAGAAAACTTCGAGCTCGTGCTTACCGCTAAATTTAATTTCTGTAAACTTAGCTGTTACACATCGTTAGAATCATACGATTATTATTCAGTTCAGGCTTAAAAGCTTCTAGTATGCGCGCAGTTTAAATGGAAGTTGTTTGCCATTCCTTTATCTACTATTATTGAACTTTGACCTGTATCTACGCTTTTATATACCTACCTAAATGGTATTGTTATTGCGAAGGTAGATACTGACTTACGTTTAAACTTTTCATTTAGAAAAAAGCTTTAATTTGATTATGCAATCTGACCTACATTTCTTGTAGTCCTTTGAATGTTACAATAAAATTCACACTGGAAATTAGATTACTATATAAAAAGGCTAATGCCACTATTTTGCTTCTAAAACATCTATAGTGCGTCTTTTTGTATTTGTGTACAAATCCATAAAAACAAATATGTTTTTCTTTTAATAGCATCGAATTCTGATTCTACCATGGTTTTTAAGATTGTGAGGGAAAAATAGTAGAAAAAATTCTAAAAGTAAAAAGTTATATACGTCAATTTACTAATAATATTGAAGTTAAACAAAAAATCTTTGGCAATTTAGCGGTAGAGGAACTGCAACGTTCCGAGATATATTGGTTGAACCTATGTTCAAAATAAAGAATTTCCAGCAGATACTAAGTCACTAAAGAATAAGGAACCTTTTCCTAAATATCTGCAATTTATTATCACCATTTTTACGTTACAATGGATTAATGAAACTCGGATGAAGCTTACAAGAAAGTGAGGTCTCTTATAAAACGCGAACACATGACAAGTTGCATTATGGAGGTGTAAATATTGTTGTAGCGGACATTCGAAAGAAATATTAGGTAATAAGGAGTAAACAAAAAATCAAATTCAGTTTAGCAAGATGTGTGATTTGTAAGAAATTTCGGGGAAAACCTGGAGGCACGCACCCTCACCAAAAGAGCAGAGCTTTCGAATTTATAGGGACCGATTTTGCTGGACCTCTTTATGTAAAAGAAAACGAACAATCAACAAAGGTTTATGTTATGCTGATAACCTGCGCTTTAACACGTGCAGTGCATTTAGAATTATCACCGAATATATCTGTAGAAAAATGTCTCAGAGATCTACGTAGATTAATGTCAAGAAGAGGAGTATTGAGTGTAATTTATTCTGATAATTCAAAAACTTTCAAAGAAGCTGCATTGGAGTTAGGAAAACCTAAAGGAATCTTAAAGGATACAAATGTTCAGTTATTTACCTTGAAAAACCATATAACATGGATAGCATGGTGGGGAGGATTTTGTGAACTGTGAAATTTAATATTGAGAAAGCTATTATTGAGTTTGATGAATTACAAACTGTACTTACTGAGGTAGAAGCGATTATAAATTCTTGACCCTTGACCTATGTTGTTGATAATCCCAATAATACATGCATACTAACGCCTGAAAGGTTTTTTTATACGTAATGCCGTTTCCGGTGTTACCGAAAATCTTCATGAGGCAGCGATTTAACGTAATGATCTTTTACAGAAATGGAAAACTCGAGATGTAAATTTAAATAAATTTTGGAAGAAATGACCACAGACCACCTACAATAATTAAGCACAGCTCATTACTCCGATCCAAGAAATTCGATCCTATTCGAAGAAGCAGACATTGTATTGTTGCATGATCAGAACGTTCTAAGAACAGTTTGGAAAAATGGTTCACGTTATGAACAAGTTGCTAAAACGATCGATTAGCCTATTATATTCGATTGAATTAGTTACTGAGAGTAAAGTGCTCCATATTTCGGAGTCCGAAGATTATGTGAAAAGAGAGAGAACCTTCTAGCTCTTCTTAGCGAGTCGACTGTAGGCATGCGGGAGTGGGCGTATATCTTACGAAAACATTGAAAAATGACAGTTACGTGAAACGTAGTAGACATATATTTGTGTACATGTTAGTAGTTATATATACAAAAAATTATGTTTTTCAACTTGTCAATAAGTATTGTCAAGGAGAAATTAAATAGTAAAAGTGATTATACAAAACTTTTTATTTTTGATAGTAATTTTCTACGTTCCACAGACTACCTACAACAATTAAGCACAGCTCATTACTCCGATCCAAGAAATTCGACCCTATTCGAAGAAGCAGACATTGTATTGTTGCATGATCAGAACGTTCTAACAACATTTTGGAACAATGGTTTACGTTATGAACAAGTTGCTAAAACGATCGATTAGGCTATTATATTCGATTGAATTAGTTACTGAGAGTAAAGTGCTCCATATTTCAGAGTCCGAAGATTATGTGAAAAATATAGAGAACTTTCTAGCCCTTCTTAGCGAGTCGACTGTAGGCATGCGGGAGTGGGCCTATATCTTACGAAAACATTGAAAAATGACAGTTACGTGAAACGTAGTAGACATATATTTGTGTACATGTTAGTAGTTATATATACAAAAAATTATGTTTTTCAACTTGTCAATAAGTATTGTCAAGGAGAAATTAAATAGTAAAAGTGATTATACAAAACTTTTTATTTTTGATAGTAATTTTGTTCTACGTTCCACAGACTACCTACAACAATTAAGCACAGCTCATTACTCCGATCCAAGAAATTCGACCCTATTCGAAGAAGCAGACATTGTATTGTTGCATGATCAGAACGTTCTAAGAACATTTTGGAAAAATGGTTTACGTTATGAACAAGTTGCTAAAACGATCGATTAGCCTATTATATTCGATTGAATTAGATACTGAGAGTAAAGTGCTCCATATTTCGGAGTCCGAAGATTATGTGAAAAATATAGAGAACCTTCTAGCCCTTCTTAGCGAGTCGACTGTAGGCATGCGGGAGTGGGCCTATATCTTACGAAAACATTGAAAAATGACAGTTACGTGAAACGTAGTAGACATATATTTGTGTACATGTTAGTAGTTATATATACAAAAAATTATGTTTTTAAACTTGTTAATAAGTATTGTCAAGGAGAAATTAAATAGTAAAAGTGATTATACAAAACTTTTTATTTTCGATAGTAATTTTGTTCTACGTATTTTATTTTTCGAGATTTCCGTACCTAAAAATAACCCAAATAGGATAGTCAATGAATAGTCGAAAACGGGGTGTAGTATGGAGTGGTGAAGGAATATATTGGGGGTAGTTAGAACGTAAACATAGTCCCCGCCCCTAGCCTGTCCGTTTCAGGGAGAGAGGGGATTCAAAGGTACTTTTTTTGGTTTTTGTATTATAACTCGAAAACGGTACATTGCAGTGAAAATTCTTTAAATAAAAATGAGACTATAAAATTAGTTTCATATAAGTTGGTAATTTAAAAAAAATAGCACACGTTTTTTTTTATAATTCTTCTTGTAACTTCTCAATCGTTTGTTTTATGCAAAAGTCTCATAAGAGAATGTTTTAGAGCAATACATTTTATTAGAGAATATAAGGTAGGGTCGGTAAATAAAGCCCTTAAGAAACATCAATTTTATTTAAAAAACCTGGACAAAACTATTTAGTCGGTATAACGGATTTCTAATTATAAAATACTTTTTATAACAAATTTTACATAAAATACACACGGTGGTGCCACCACCGGAAGTGCGCCTTTATTTGCCAATTCTACCTTATACAAATATGCTAATTTATCTCCAATGAGGCAGAAGTTACAGCAATTTGAATTTTTAATAATATTGATTTTTCAAGAGAACTCCCTAAAATTCAAGAAACTCGTTATCTTCGTTATTACAGAGTTGCCTATCATTCTCATCATCGGTCTCCGCAGGAGATGTGGTGTGGCTCAAAGTCTTCTTCGTCATATTCGTTTAAAATGAGGACGCTGTTTAAACTGTGATCCTGACAATTTTGGCATAATCGAGAGTAACTCATCGCTGCTTTTTTGCAGCTGCACCTTCCTTTACTACAATATTTCGTGCATCTACAAAATATTAGATCCAAAATTTGTCTGGGTATTGCTTTGTTTTTTGTCATTATAGGAGTTAAGATATTGAGTTTGCGTTCTCAACGTCAGTATACGAAGAAGAAGATTTGTGGAACACTTCAGCTGCTCTTTTTATGTCATGATGTTTTTGATATTTTTTTTACGAAATCAAGTTTACTCTACCGGATTGTCGCGCTAATAAAGTCGCATCCAGTGAATGTTTATAAGAATAAAATTTCCTTGAGTCACGGCTGATACATTTGATGGGTGAAATAAACGTAAGTTTGCACTTCCTATCAGGTGGTTTTATGAACAGGATGTTACGGTCAAGTGGCGCTTTTACTGTAAGTAGCACAGTGCGGTCGATGGCTTCCCCTATAACAGCTACATTGGTTGTTTCACTTACGGCCTTGTCAATAGCTGTGTGTACAATCAACATGTCAGTGTTGTGTGGTGCTTGATATGTTATGGTGCCATTTTCCAGGAGTTTAGAGCTCAATAGTTGATCAGCATACCTTTGATCTGGTGATTGCAGATAAATGATTCTTGAGTCACTGAAATTTCAGTTTCCAGATTTATGTTGATGTCGAGACACACTTTTTCATCCAATAGTGCCTTTTCTGTTCTACCGACTTAACGCTGTTGGGAGAGCTGCTGTATCCATCAAAAACAGTGGTAAATCTTCTGCCTTATGTTTCTATATTTTAGTTGTCGAAACTGAAGATGACCTTATGTAATCACTTTTCGCTGGTTGGTTTAAACAGCTTGTAAAGTACGAATTTTTTTGTTTTCGTCATACCTTCCTCATTGAATAAGGACAAGGTAAATAGAACCAATTCTTAATGAAAATAATCCTTTAAGTCGACGTCACTTTTTTACTAATGCAAATTTGTTAGTAAAGCAGGAGGGGATCTACTACAACGTAATTAGGGAGTACTCTCTCTGTGAAACGTTCGTTTTTATTTTAATTACCGACATTTGAGAGCAGATATCTCGGAAACGGTACATTATAGCGAAAATATGTGTGAAATCAATCGAATGGAAAATTTTATAAGCTCTCATGTAAAGAATTTCTCACTACAATGCACCGTTTTCCAGTTATAAGCGAAAAAACAAAAAAGGACACCTTTGTACCCCCCTCCACTCCTGAAGGGGACGGGCTAGAGGCGGGGAATTTTAATATTATGTCCTAACTACCCCAAAGACATTTCCGTAGAAAAATATTTTACCCCTTTCAACGCATGCTACAATCTCTTCGTTGTTAAGACTAAAATTTATTTTACGGCAAGAAATACGGTGACCTTAAGTCTTCCCTATAAATATTTGGGTGGCCAAAGAAATAAACTATTACTACAGGGTACTCAGCGAGACAATAGGTGCATTTTTAAAACATTGAGTATATTTACAGGGTTAACTATGACTAAGTACAAATATTTTAAGAGAGGATAGAGAAAATTAAGAATTAAAGGATTCACACTTCAAAAAAATTCCAAGCTTATTTATAAAACGAAAAAAAAATTTTTCGAAATTATATTAAATTCTTATTTAATGCCGCCTATGCGAGTTGTTCGCCACGAGTTTATAGAATCAGAGTAGGTAACGTAGGCAACTAGCAACACGACCGTAAAATTTCCAGTCAAGGCATAATTTAATTCCTGTGTTTACCATGTGTTTACGTTGTAGTTTTATGTTCTTCTTAGTACCTTTTTTAATTATTAAACGTTTTATAGTTATTAAATATAGAAATTTTTGTTGAGTGCAGATACTTTCCCATAATATTATTCGCCGGTTTGATTTTTTAGGTTATGGCACAAGACTACCGCGGGTACATTAAAATGTTTCTAGTCCTTTCGTTTGATTTTGTTATAATAAATAGGTATTTTATTTGACTGTACCTACAGGAAGTGTGTTTTATCGGTAGTGAGTGGTTATAATGAATGCAAATGTTGTAGTTTTGCCAGTTTGTAACTAAATAATTAAAAAACGGATGCAAAATAGTGGAGCTAACTGGATTAACTGTTACCTACCTATCTATCAGGTATTATTACTAATAAGAATGTTAATTTTTGTCGTTTCTACATTTAGAAATGCTGCAAAAAAAACGACCGCATGGTAGTAGATATTTTTGACAGATGTAAGTTTTATCTATGGATCTAAGCCATCTCAGTCGATACGTATCATAGGCGCCGAATTTCCATAGGAAAAGAATGGGTTTTGCCCCATTTTTAAAATATCCAGCTAAAATTCTGGAATAATTTTGTTATTGGTTTTTAGGTCTTCCTGAGCATGTGTTTAAAATTCTTGTACTTAGTCATGGTTAACCCTGTATATTGCCAACCGTCATATGCTTCAGTAACACTGTAAGACATTGTTTTTAATATAAAAACACATTTTGAATTGAAATCAACTTATTAAAGATGCAAATTAATAAATTAACATTGTCAAATTCATTGTTTCGTTTTGCAAAGCATACTTATTACTTAACATTTCATGTTACATCCTTACAGTTGCGTGTTTTTATTACTTTTCGATTATCGACTAATATTGATTACACATAGGTTTTACTGGGTGTACCGAATTGAATTAGCTAATTTTTTTTATTATTTTGTCTAATATTTTCTTGCACCACAGCTAATTATTCAAGAAATTAGGCCTATTAACCTTAATAGTTTGTTACTGCCTTATAATGATAATATTACTTCAGATATTAGTAAGTTTTAGGTCGGTTGGTGAAATATTTTGAATTTCGCTTCGACAATTAATAATAATAGTTTTTATAAAATATTTTCACTCATAACTAAGTTTGGAAAATGATTGCTGCTTCATGTTTGTGTCATTTTTGAAACAATTTTACGAGTAATAAGATACTAAAATAAAAAATATAGTCTTCCTATTAACTTTTCATAGAAAATTGACCAAACTTACACATTATTATTCGGCTATTAAACAGCTTTAAAGCAACATCAAGTTCACTGAAATCAGTTGACGTAGTCGGGAGTTTTCCAACTTTTACTGCAATATATTTGTACCCTCGCTCTACCCCTTACCTTAAACGACAGAGCAAAATATCAAATAAACAATTTTTAAAATGGCAATCCAAAACCGTTCAATATAATACAGGGTGAATCTTAAATAAGTACAAATATTTTAACCAACAGTATAGTTTGGTGTGTAGAACACATAATTAGTAGTTTTTTTACAAACAAATCAGTAATAAAAAAGTGAAATTTTAAATAAATTTCGTAATTTTTCAGCAGAAAACTTGTTGAGGACCGCTGGCCTAGACATACCCTTTCATACTTTTATAAGTCATAGTGCTGCAGACTGAACGTGTGGTTCACAGTGTTGCCAGTGTTACACAAATGTCTTTGCTTCAAGGGAGTTTTAAAATCTTGTCCTTATGGACGCAAAATTTGCGAATATTCGCTCGAATTATTTGATGGTGGGAAAAAATCTCAACTTTTAGCGAATTTCGTCAACTGTAACATTTTATATTATTTTTATTATCAAACTGTCATTGACTGTCATGACAGATTATCGGAAGCCCAAGTCAAACTTGCTAACCCCACATAATGCATGAAAATAGCAATAATAAAATTTGCTAAAAGTTGACACTTTTCCATTTTAAATAAAAAACACGTGCATTTTCGCGAATTTCGTGTTCATGAAGACAAGGCTTAACTAGAATTTTTAGACATGTCAAAGAATGACTGTTTATAAAAAATGTGTATGGCCACCTCCCCTCATTGCCATACCTATACCTCACCAATAAAGTACGTCTATGTACAAACATGAAACTGAAAACATAAAACAGATTCTCTACTCACAGATCCAGAATGTGATCTATAATAATTTTTTCTACACTCCAACTGATTTCTCACAAGACTAATATCATTATCACTGAACTCATCACTGCACTCCACTGTTACTGCACTCCACTGTCACTGCACTGCACTGTCACTGCACTCCACTGTCACTGCACTCCACTGTCACTACACTCCACTGTCACTACACTCCACTGTCACTATCACTGCACTTTACTAAGAATGCACATCACTGTCACTGCACTGTCAGTATCACATTTTCAATTTCCATATTGATTTTAGTGCCAAACATATGATCTATGATTTGATCATTGATTTGAGTGACGTTTCCAGATTTTTTGCATTTCTGCCAAGTATGTTCTAGGTTCTAACATTACGTAAAATATTAATGGTTGTACAAGTTTTAGTGTTAGTTGGTTAGTCACAAATGCTGCTATCCAGTTACTACAGGCATCAACTATAATTAGCATAAACTTACTATGAAATAGTCCAAGTTAATCGATATGTAAAGGTTCCCAAGCAATCTTAGGAAATTTTCATAGTATTAATTGAGCTTTTGGTGGGCTATTTTTGTGAGAAAGACAATATTTACAAGTATTAACAATATTAGAAATTATTTTTGTACAAAACAAAGCTAAAAAAACTTTTTCGGCCATCCATCATTTACAAATTTCATTACTTGCCTTAATAAAACATCTATTTTTTTGTTAATTTTTAATTTGTTTTACATCAATATCTCATTAAAATAGTCTTTAATGGGTAATAAGTCACATATTTAATATCATCATTTTAATGGGTTAAAAATAGTCCTCAAATGTTTATGATTCCAAAAATAATAGCTAAAGTATCTCCTATTTGTGAATATTGCTGTTGTGTTTTATTATATCTCCGAGACACATAGGCAATCGGCCTTTCTGAGTTATCCCTTAACATGTGAAATTACAGCCCCGATGTAAATTAGGGTTATGATGTACTAATACTTGAAATGAACACAAAACAATATAAATGAAAGCTGTCTGATAATTCTTACAAATTCCAATAAATATATTTTTTTAACAAATTTTATAGGTTGCAAAATAATTAAACTATTTGGTATAAATTTATGATAATACCTCGGATAATACTTAACCAAAAGCTTTAAGTTGTGTTTGATTAATCGGTATTGGAGTATTACTAATCGCTAATCTAATCCAAATCTATTAAATTTATGATCTAAATAAACTACCAATTCTTTAAAAAATTCAGTTTTACTTAATAAAGTAGTTAATCAGACAATCTGCATATATTTTTTTCTACATTAAAACCATGTTCATCTCTACTGGTTTCCATAATAAGTATATCTAAAAATACTAATACTCTTCTTAGACAAATTTAGAAAGAATACACGATAAACCATAAGAAAGTCTGGTGTACTTAAACAGACCTTTGTGTAACACACCTTGTAACTGACTAAATAGATCTTCTATTTTAGTTAGCAAATAAGAATCAATTTTTAATATAATATTTACTGTTACCTTACAGTCACCCCAAATTCTTATAGTTTCATCACATTTAATAATTGGTACTACAGACGTACTCTATTCGTTATAGTCTAGGATTTGAATAATATTAACTCCCTCTAATCTCTCTAATTCCATATCTGCTTGAACCTTAATTCCGTAAGGAAACGGCTGCTTTAAAAAATTTGGGTATAATTGTATCCTTAGCTGCCAGATGTACAGTATCTCTACAAAACACCTAATTTAGTCGAAAATTCATTTTTATATTGACTGACTACATTTTAAATAATACATCACTTTACTTAATCTTACCTCAGATTTTACCAACATCTGGTATATCGTCGTCAATACTGTAACTGTGTTGAAGTAATAAGGGTAGTCCACCATCACTTCAGCACATTAACATTGATCATCCTGGTAAGTCACTAGATTATTGGAATTTTAATGTATCCTAGTGGATAACTAGTTGAGCTAGTAAATCGAACGTCTTCTCAGTGCTCTGTAAAATATATTTATATAAACATCCAATATTCTTATATTTACATGTAGTGGAATTATGAAATCACTTACCATAAATATTAGATGTATTTGCACTTGTGTTTCTTTTATCGGTATCAACATAACCTCATCGGCATCTCACTGACTGTCAATCCTAAGGCATAGTTTTGCTTGCTCGACGTTTCCGCCTACTGCCCGTGATACCTACCTTGGTCGTAGGCACATTACTGAAAACTTACCTTGATGGTTTTTCTGACCAGCTTTTTTTATATGCGATATACACCTTTTTTAAACATCTTCATGAAATCTGTCTCGAGCTGCGCCTTTTGAAAAGCCCATAATAAATCCACCTCTTAATAATTCGTCCAGCATATTTCCCTTTCCCATTTGTACCGGCAACCCACAACACATTTCATTAGAGAGAAAATATTTTACTTTGCTGGATCTGCCGTCTAAATGTATGCATTTTATACATTTTTTCTTGATATTAAACGCATACGTCAAGCTGCTTATTTTGTTATTTAATATTGTGATTGTGTGTACCTTTATTTTTTTAAATTTTTTCACTGATTAAAGTGCGAAGTCACTTATGGTTCTGTATTCGAAATAGTTAATATTGACTCATTTCGGGTTATGTGGCGAAAATTAAATTTAATGTGTGAAAATCATAGTTTTTCGTTATTCTTCATAAAATAACTTAAGGAAATTGTGTTTTGTGTTCCTTTCTAACAGTGTACAATGACATTTAACTTGTGAAATGTGGATTACTGATTAAATAGTTAATTTTTTAACAAACAGGTAAGCTTGTGTGCATGTTTATGTATAATTTTTGAACATTGGACATAGTAATATCACGTAATATCTTCCTAAATATTTTACGGTAGTATTGAACTTGCGGAAATTCATTTTTAATCGTTTTAAGTATTTTAAGGTTAGTTCAGATGTTAAAATTTATGTTAATATTGCTGCGTATCATACTACATACCCAATTTTACTGTACTTATGCTTAAAACAAGTATTTTTAAAATAGAACTATTACGTTAAAGGAAACGTAATATTTATATTGGAGGAGATATGGCAACCTCGCAACAAATCATATGTTTCATTAGGTTGTTGGATGATAAATCAGCCAGCGGTCCTCAAAATGTGGGTATTTTTTTAAAAAATTAATATCTCCGTAAATATTAGAAATTTTTAAAAATGGCTTTCACTAGACTGATCTATATGACGAACTACACCAGCAGTTAAAATATTTGTACTTATTTAAGATTCACCCTGTATACCTTCACTGTTGATTTTTTGGAGAAAATCTTATTTTCCTATTTAGATTTAACAGTTGGACGTCTGATGATAAAATGTGAAAATGGAAAATAATTTTAAAAGATTTCTATTCACTATTATTATCAATAATAAGATATAGGACCTTAACGGAACACCCGATATATCCCTCTACCACTCCTTTGTACTTAAGTCCTGATCGACCCACTCTAATAGGCTTGTTCCGTCAATTTTTTTTATATGATTTTTATGCGTTTCTGTATAGTACATAGTACCATTATTACACCCTTAAAATTTCTTATGATTTATTTTTTGCGTTTTCGAGATTTTAAGAAATTGAAATTGGTGTTAGTCTCAAAAACGGTATACCCACTTGTGACATCACTACACGCAACTCTAAACTAAGTGATCTACAACTAACATGCTAATACCACAGTCTATTATACAGTCCGGCGTCTTCACGTCGGCTTCTTTGATGTTGAGGTCCCAGATCTTGTTTTTTTTTAAACGACCAAAAAACGACATTTAACCGCGCACATTTGCGCGCTCAAGGGGTACGGTGATTTATCAAGAAATAGATTTTCTCCCACTTCGTCGTGTACAAATGAATTTCATTGGTGTTCATTGCGCATTTAGCCGCGATTTAGCCACACCCTCTGGAACCTTCACTCGACGAACTGTATAAACTGTGCTAATATCCAGTCAGATTAAAATGTGCTATGTTGTTTTGTTACTGTGTTGTAAATATTTTAGTATAATATGTTTAATTGAAGTTGAATTTAAGCTGATTCTGACAATCTGCCAGAAGTTGATATGTCCTTATGACTACTTTAATAAAGATACAGGCTATATATTACAGAAATGAAGAGATGTTTTAAACAAAAATAATTTCCTATGACTCCCTCAACCTATATTTAAAACAAAAATTACTCTCGTGCCTTTGCGGATACAAATTCAGATCTCTCGCACGTTACCACGCTTTTCTTTGCTTTTGACTCATTGGCGAATATGTACATATATTTGTGCATATTTTGCACTCATACCGAATCAAACAAGCAGTACGCTACAGGAAAAATGCCTACTTCGAAAATTCTCATTCTCGCGCTCAGGAGATTTAATTTAATTTTGAGGTACTAAGAGTTCGAAATAAAATTCTAAAATATTTTGCAGATCCATTGCTTTTCACTTATACCATCGATTTATGAAATAAAAAAATGGTGTACAAGCGTATTGTCGTACTTTTCAAACATCAAGTTATTACATTTTTAATTAATTACGTAAAAGCGAGTTTCTTCGTATATTTTGTTGTCTATTTAATTAAAGCATTGAATGGGATAAGTTTCCCTCTCGACCTAAATGTAAAATTTCGTCGGTGTACATACACCGTTAAACGTTTACGTAACAAATCGTAAACGGAAAAGTTTGATAATAACATCTGTAAACTCGTAGGTAATAGCCAAGAAACAAGGATTACAATGGACGAACATTAAGCGACTTGGCGAGCTCCAGCAGGCGCTTGGATTGAATCTTTCCGACATGATATCCCTCGTGAGGGAGACTTTGCATGAACAGCCTTATACGAAAGAGGAAGTCGTCCAGAAACTGGAAACGACGACAGATCATTTGGATGCAACATCGCTGACGCAAAACACAAAGCACATAAAAAGTTTTAAGTTGAGACAACGAGCTCTTCATGTGTTTCAGGGTAAGTGGAATAGTTTTGAGCTTTACATTTGTTGCATTAGAACCGGAAGGTTGAACGGCCAAACCACAGATACAAATAAGTACAACTTTAATGGTGAAGTTTTAACGCATACATACTTCTGAAATTTTTTAATTACTGCGTGGAATCCATATCATATCCATTATATTCCATATAAATAAATCACTATCTGAATTTTTCCGTCTTATTGGAAACAAGCTCAAATTACTCCCGTTTTTAAATCCGGTCATAAAAATTTAGTTAATAACTATCGTCCTGTGAGATATAAGTGGTCTACTACTACTGGTTCGGCCTAAGCGGCTCTACTTGCAGCGGCCTACATTGCAGTAGGTACTTAATCGCAGACCTCTCGTCCTGAATTCAATGTCGGTCGGGGTATTAACACACGGAGTAGTTATTTCCTGCAGTATCATGTATAGATTTAATGGCACGTCGCCCAGGACTAGAGGTCTGCGGTTAAGTACCTACTGTAATGTAGGTCGCTTCCTGCAAGTTGAGCCGCTTAGACCGAGCAGGAAGTAGCAGGCCACCTGCAGTCGATATATGAGCACATACATATGACCGAAACCGGTCTATATTTGGTGGGGTGGCCAACAAGGGTTCTTGGCTGCTCACACAGATGCTGTAGGTGTAATTCAATTCCGATCGAGATTTTAGTCGGACCATATAGTTATTAGACCGTGATTGTTTCCTGCAGTATCATTTATAGATTAACTATCGTCCTATTTCTATGTTTTCTATCATTGGAAAAATATTTGAAGCAATTGTTTGTAAAAAATTTTTTTTCAACACATTTAATAAATGAATATCAACACGGATTGTTTAAGGGTCCATTAATTCAAAATGTAATAGGTTCATAATCACAAGCAAGTGGATGCTGTGTATAGTGATTTCTCTAAGACGTTTCATAAAGTTCACCACAACACTCTAAAGCTTGAGAATATCGGTATACATTGGATTTTATTAAAATGTCAGAGGTACGTAATAAAACACAATGTGTCAAAATTAACAATTTTTCTTCGTCTTATGCTGATGCCACTTCTGGTGTTTCGCAAGGGTCGCACCTTGGACCTATTCTTTTCTCTTTATTTTTATATGTTATTGGTGACTGTTTTTCACATTTTGAATTCTCTCTATAGATTTATAGTGCAATCACAAATTTAACAGATTGTTACAACATGCAGATGGATCTAGATTTAAAGAATATTGTCAATGGAATAATACTTCTAAATATAGATAAATGCTGTTCTATAACTCTTTCACGACTTCCTACTGAATTCTACTGTGATTACTTCATCGACAATTGTAAACTTCAGAAGATTAATTCGGTGAAAGACGGATTAATATTTGACTCAAAATTAACCTTTGATTTACATATTGAATCCAGTGTCAGGAAAGCTTACCGTAATTTAGGTTTTATTATGAGGACAACTAAAGCATTTAATTATTCCAAATCTATAATTTTTCTATATACTTCCCTTGTTCGAAGTGTTCTTGGATATGCTACTATAGTTTGGAATCCTACTTTAAATAAATATGTTAATCTTATAGAGAGACTTGAGAGACTTCAGATTAAGTTTGTTAATATTTTAAATTATAGATTTAATTTTGAATCTTATGACATCAGATTAAGACATTATAATTTACTAAAACTGTCATCTCGTAGACTGATTATTTATGTACTTTTTATTTATAAATTATTTCATCACAAGGTCGATTACAACTATATCCTAGGAATTTTTTACTTTAATATTAAACAGCAGTTAACTAAATCAACTAATCTATTTCACTTGAAGTTCGACTTTACAAATTATTCATTTAATTCTCCAATTTATTTAAAGCAATATATATATATATATATATATATATATATATATATATATATATATATATTGTAATGTGAAATTTTATGTGTATGTGTGTTTTCCCGGATAGCTCAGAATTATATCACTTACCGTTCTTTTCTAAAGCCCCAGTCTGAAGTATAACACTTTTTAAGTTTAATTTTCAACAAAGTTCTTGAATTGTATTTTTTTTTATTTTACTTCAGACATTAATATTCTTTATTATCATTATTATTTATTTTAATTTTATGAAACAAGTTAATCAAAATTTTTAATTATTAGTATGAGAAACCTTTCTCTCAGGAGCGGTTCAGTGAAGTTTGTATTAAAAATTATATTTTTTTTTATATAAAAAAAATTAAGACAATTTTATTATAAATAGATATCATCCAATATTTATTTAAAGTATTTAAAATTACCCTACGTAAAACCTGCTCTACTTAATTTCTATAATTAACAACATTATCATTAGCAACTATAAAATTTTTATAACCCTGTTCAAAGTCCCTTAAATCAGTCTTGAAACACCATTTAATAAAAGTCTAATATTTTACCTTCCAATTTTCTGTGGTTTTCTCGTCTGTGATTGTCCCTAAATACTTGTCTTTATCTGTAAATGCCTTGTAGAACTGCTCACTGTTGTTGTTTGAAATTAGCGCCTTCTAACTGTCAGATTTCTTTGACACCCGCTTTGCAAATGTCCAGTACTCACTGCTTCGGTCTTGTAACAAATTGTCATTAAAATATAATACCTTTTACTGTAGTTTTCTTGGTTATATGTTCCCTGTGCTGTGGTAAATAGTGAATATAACCCTCAATGTAGTTTTCTTCGCTCTGCTGGATTGGATTTCGATATACAATGTTTGTTATACTTGTAGGTTAACTTTATTTATTCAGGTACGGTTTCTTTCTTACTAATTTCTTACAATTCTTCCAAAATTTTCTTGTCTTCTCCAAAATCTCGTATCTTATTTATTTTCCAAATCAACAACTTCTTTTTTTTTTATCTTTTCGTTCCTATGCGACGTTTTTGCTTTCTCACAGAGAGTTTTTAATACACTACACTAACTATACTAATTATAAACTAAGTTGAACATACTTTTTTCTTTACATTTTATTATTTTATTTTGATATCTATTTATATTGCTTTATAAACTTCAAACATTTACTAACTAATAACTAAACATTTATAAATATACTAAATATACTTTTTAAATTCGTCCTTTTTAATACCAATTGAAACTTTTATTTATATTTCCTTTTTGTGCCCATTACAAAATATACAATAAATATTTAAATGACTTATTTTATAGATTTTTAAATCAGGTGAGAAATAATGCTATATCAGTTTTGATGATTTGTTTATCTGTTATCTAATTTAGTCTAGTTGCTAGAATTAGGTTAGTTTATAATATTATTCATTTATGTATGAGCAGTGTCTACACACAGTTTTTATGTGTAGCTCTATTATAGGAATTTTTGTAAGAATTCTGTTGGGATTACTTAACTGTATAAATATATAAGCACATTATTGGTAAATATTACAGATTCAGTAAATTTCATTATATTACTTGTAATTTTAACAGATTTTGTGTAAAAAGGTATAAACAAGTCAGACTATTAACACGGAAATTCTTCACATCTTGAATTACTCACTGGAAAATTTAATTTACACAACTTTTTTTACAGTGTATGAAAAATTAATAAAATGTAGTGACTGTAGGTATAATTTAAAGCCCGCAGTTCGTTTGCAGATGACGTCATTATCAGAGGCGCACTTAGGACGCTAAGTTAATGTTTGTAGAAACCGAGATGCAAATATATACCTACAAAATGTTAAATTTAACATCTTACCGTGCACTGGTAATTTATAATATCCAACATTATTCATATTAAGATTATTAGTTTGCAAAACACTCTACTTAACTATTTATTTGTACTACTGGAATAAATTTGAATAACCAGCAGCTGCTGTAAATGTTCAGGTGTTAGGCTGTGGTGTTTGTCGCTAATAATCCATCTCGGTTTCGAAAACGTGTGTTCAACGTCCACAGAGGCCACTGGGACAGCACTAGTTCCTTATAAGTGGGAAATAAACTGTCGCAAATAAAAAACATTATTTACTGCATATTTTATTGAATATCCTGATGCTGTGTTAAAAAAAAGGGTGTAAAATATTTAAGGAGGTAATAGTGTGAACCAAAATAAGCAGAAAAGTCACAATAAACATGGGTCCGCAAAGTAAGGATTGTAGAGATATGGAATGTTTTATGTTTTTTAGCCCCTTTTTTATTTTGCAAAAACGTTGTGTATTTTCTTATAATAGTTGGTTGATGTTTAGTGAAAGAAACAGTACGTATTTGACAGTTGTTCTCAGTACACAAGTTTTCTTTCGCTATGGCTGGTTACTCTAACGTAGAATTGACAGACATGCATTTCTTGTATGATCGTGCTAATGGGAACGCCACCGAAGCGCGACGTCTTTATGTTGACGCTTATCCAAATCGCCAGATTCCTTCACAACGCATGTTTGGAACAATTCACCAAAGACTGCGTGATACCGGTTCCTTGAGCAAACAGTGTCATTTATCCGGAAGACCAAGGTCGTTTTCCACTCCTAGAGCAGATGAAGAAATTCAAGCACTGGTAGAGCAGAATCCAGGTAAGAGTGTGCGGAGAATATCAGCCGAAGTAGGAATTAGTGGTCCTCTTGTTTGGAGAATCCTTCACGAGCAACTGCTTTATCCATACCATGTGCAACGAGTACAGGCCTTAAATCCAATAAATGATCATCAAGCACGTTTGGTTTTTTGCCGCTGGTTTCTACGTCATGATGCTGAAGACCCTCGTTTTCTTGCAAACATTCTTTTTACTGATGAGGCCGGGTTCACAAGTAATGGAGTGTTTAATTTTCACAATACCCATATTTGGGCCGACGAATATCCTCATGCTCTAATAGAATCTGGACATCAGGCACGTTCTCCATTAAAGATTTGGATGGGTATTGTAGGTGACAGGTGTCTAGGTCCTGTTGTTTTACCAATCCTATTAACAGGCGCTGCTTACCTCAATTTTCTGCAGAACACATTGTATGAGTTTTTGGAAGACATTCCTTTGAATCAGAGGCAACAAATGTGGTTCCAGCATGATGGTGCTCCAGCTCATTTTTCCATGGCCGTTAGAGAGCATTTACACCAAACTTTTCTACATAGATGGGTAGGAAGGGCCGGATCTGTTTTATGGCCTCCAAGATCGCCTGATCTGAACCCTCTAGATTTCTTTGTTCGGCGATATTTGAAGACATGGTACTCCAGAAAAATAGCCTGGAAACATCACTATGATAAGTTAGTTTTCAACTTAAAAAAAATAATGTTTCTGTTTTTAAATTTACGAACAGTACTACTGCAAAATCAACTTTTAAATATTTATTATGCAAAAGTTGATTCTATTTTAAGATATGGCATATGTTTCTGGGCTGACTCAGCTTCTAGTTCTACTGTATTTGTTGCACAAAAAAGGATTATTAGGTCTATTGCTGGAATATCTTCCATTGAATCATGTAGACCTTGTTTTAAGAAATATAGAATTTTCACGTTAATATCCTTATATATTTATGAATTATGTATTTAACAATGTTCACTCATTTTTATTAAATCAAGATATTCACAGTTACAATACACGTCATAAACATGACTTTTATATTTCATTAGTTAATTTTAATGTAACCAAAATGTCTCCAAATTATATCGGGCTAGAAGTATTTAATCGTCTTCTTCCAAATTATTTAAAATCGGCTCAAAACATAAAAAGTTTAATAAAGATTTAAAAACTTATCTGATAGATAAGGCTTTTTATTCATTATCAGAGTACATGTAATTTTATATGTATATGTGCATTAATCTCTTAAATGTCCCGATCTGTTGATATTTTATATAGGTACTGACTTTAGAAAATATATGTATATATATTTCTAATTCTTTTTTATATATACGTAATTTATTGTTGTATTTTAATGTGTTTATATTTTGTACTTTGAATACAGTTAAACTGTATTCACTATTTTGTGACTATTCCTATACAATGTATATTGTCGATATGGAAAATAAGCTATTGTTATTATTGTTACTGCTTCTAACCTAACTGTTTGGTTTTCCGAGTAGTAACCTGCTGTAAATCTAAATAAAAATAGCACACCTGGACCTCGATTCTCGAATGCAGTGAAATAAATTCGAGTAGGATTTCATCCACTTAAAAAAAATCCTGATTATATTATCATGTATGTGTATACAGGGTTAAGTATGACTAAGACTTAAGAGGGCGTAGAGAAAATTAAGAATCAATGGAATCACCCTTCAAAAAAATTCCAAACTTATTTATAAAGCGAAAAAATTTTTTTCGAAATTATATTAAATCCTTATTTAACGCCGCCTCTGCGACTTGTCCGCCACACGTTTACAGAATCAGAGTAGGTAACGTAGGCAACTAGCAACACGACCGTAAAATTTCCAGTCAAGTCAGAATTTAATTCCTGTATTTACCATGTGTTTATGTTGTAGTTTTGTGTTCTTCTTCAGTTTTTAGTGCCTTTTTTAATTTTTAAACGTTTTATAGCTATTAAATAAAGAAATTTGTGATGGGTGCAGATACTTTCCCACAATATAATTCGCCGGTTTTCTAGGTTATGGCACAAGACTGCCGCGCGTACATTAAAAGTTTTCTATTACCTATTTCTTTCGTTCGATTTTGTTATAATAAATAGGTATTTTATCTAGCCGTACCTACAGGAAGTGTGTTTCATCGGTAGTGAGTGGTTATAATGAATGAAAATGTTAATTTTTTAATTGTCTTTTAGGCCTTCCTGACCCCGGGGTTAAAATTTGTGTACTTACTCATAGTTAACCCTGTATTTACAATTATTGAAGCTTTATATTCCATTAGCAAAAACCATGTGAAATAATTCCTCAATTTTTTATGGAAATTATTAGAATGATTAGCTGGCATGAAAAAGATTAAATTTGTTTCAATATAAATATTTTTAAATATTAACGTCATCGCAAAGTCCTGAGATCTGCGACCGAAGTGCAGACTTTAAATAATGTGAATTTAGGAATCGCCTTTTATGATCATAGATGTCTTACTGAACATTGAAACTTTCATATGGTCACATACGCAGTTTGCTAAGCAAAATCAATTAATAATATATTACATAATAAATGTAGTAATTAGTATTATCACAAGGATAAAGTAGCATAAATGAATTTTTACAACAAACCGAATGTAGTAAAAACCCAAGCACCACAAGCATTATCTACAATAGTTTATCTGCAACTCTGTATTCTTTCAAAATGTTTCTTTGATTTTAAAAATCTTACACCTACCTATCTGTTATTAATAATCAAATAATTCTAACTTATTAACCTAAGTGTAATCGAAATAGTGGAGGACACAACAGAAGGTATACTGCCGGAAAAATTTAAAGCAAGGTATGAAAAGAAATGCAATAGTTTCTCGCAATGGTGTATCACAAATAAACACTAATCGTTAATAAAAATACTTCAATTGTTTATTTCCTGATAAGTTAAAAATAAAAAATAATTTTGGTGCTACTCCATGCTGAAAATCACTCTGCTCTGTCAGTTGTGAAAGAGAAACTAAATATTACAATAACACAATAATAATATCTATATCCTTCCCTCTAGTCGCAAGGATTGATTCAGAAGTTGGAGACTTACGTTGGTAGGTCCTAACTACCATTCAGTTCAAAAATGAGGAAAACCTGTAAAACTTCATTAATTAGGAGGATGGTCAAAGCCGACCGGTATTAATCTCTCACATTGACATAAACAAACTTTCTTCCATCTTACCATACCCAGAAAGACCCTCTCTACAAGTGTAGTTAATCTTCCTGCTGTGGTAAACATCGATTCAAGCAGTGACTTCTTAAACCGCTCAACCTTCAACGGACAAATATTCTAAACCAATAGTATGTCTTAAGAAAAAATCGGTATTACATAATCCAGTACGTTTAAAAGCCCTCATACACTGCGATGTTCCTTGCAATTTTAACCGCGCGATTAAAATTGTGCGCGCAAGATTGTCTTGTTTGGTCAAAAACCGACAATGTTACTCCCATATATTTAATACTACTATATTGCGGGTTCCCTCTTGGGAAAGCGTTAGCTGACATCCTATATCTCTATTTCTTATTTCTAGTGCACTTGTTGCTTCTGCGCATGCGCCGATTAAATGTGGCCACGCCCCCATTCCCCTTCGTATTTTTATTTTGATTACAAAACTGTCAAAGTCACAAAACATTTGTTTTATAACCTTATTTTAGTGGATTTTCATACAAAATATAATCTATTTAATTTAGGTAATGTTTTATATGTCGCTGATTTTGAATTTGCATATCCCAGTTCAAATTCCACTTTTCTGATAAAATCGTTCTTGCCATCAGGAGCCCTTGAAGCAACTATAATATCTACTAAATTCTTAATGTGATGTACAATAACTAAGAATTTAGATCAATTTAGGTAATATATTAGATAGGTATGTTTATAACTGAAAATTATTTTTGTTTAAATATATATTTGTTGTGAATTTTTAGCAGATAGATAGACATTTCTGATAAAAAGCTTAAGGTACATTTACATCTGACATTTGTATCCGTACATATATGTCAAGTATCAGACATAGGTATATCGCTAGTGACTGTTTACATTCTGATAGAAATTTGTGTCTAGAAGCTCTAAATTTACAATAAATATTGAATCGTTTACATATTTCTTAAATACACTTGTGTCATACACATCCATTCATTGTAGGAAGACAATGTTCAGTTGTGAAACGATGAGAATATTGAAATAAAAAAATGTTCCTTGTGCGATTATTGTGAAGATACAGAAAAATAGAATAATGCGTTCACTGTGGATTCAAGAGTGAATTTTGAGATACGAAGAATTAGGTGTTTATAGTCAATTAATGTTATATTTTTTGGGGATGAAGCCAACTCAGTTTGAGAAACTTGTTTGTAAAATTGGTCTAACAAGCAAGCTACCAAACCAGTTTTAATATAATTTGGTATGCCACCAAATGACGCAGAGGGCACTATACCATTTAGTTTGTTAAGATTGTATTTCTCAAATCTTTTTCAAAGTGAATACAAGGCACAGTTTTACTATGTATCTTTTTTCATTTAAGGGTTAGTTGTAGTACGATTGGCAAGCTTGATAATTAATAAAATATAAAAGGGGTGTGAAAGTAATCCAAACAAATTGAGTGAAAGATGTCAAGAGATGTTATGTTAAAAATTTTAATAACTTTATATATTTATTTGCTAAAGATAGTATGGATTGTAAGGGGCTCTGGAGCTCCCAGGAATTAAAATTTGTGTCAAATTATTTCTCAAGTTGATTATGTACCTAATAATTATATTTAATTTCTAAATCAACATATACAGGGCGTTGTATGACATATTGGAAAAATATAAGGTTCCAGAGGTCATTCTGAGTAAAAAAAAGTTATAATATACATGGTTACGTGTCAACGTGTTTGTGCTGTTTTCAAATATTTTTGTTTCTATTTGTATTGTCATTTTGTTATTATTATTCCTGACAATCAAACATACTAAAAGTTTAAATAAAATTTGTGTACATGTAAGTACTTATTTCTAAACTTTGAAGGCCAATTCTCATTAGATATGCCAGACATGGTCCAGTCACAGCCAAATCATCACCATTGGGATCTCTTTATTTACTACAAAACTTTTGTTGAGCCTGGGTCATGATTTGACAGTGACTGAACTGTGCCCGGCACGGCAAGTGAGAATCGGTCTTATAGGTCTATAGCTCGGTAACCATGGAGAATTGACCCAATGCATATATATTTTAAAAAATTTTACTCAGTTTGCACAGTACGTCATGCAACACCTTGTATTTATATTTGAAAACTGTTTTGAAAGTATGAGTAAAAACAAAAAAATAAATAGTAAACCTGGCTTTGTGATAAAAATTTACCAAAGCAATATAAATTTTATAGTCATTGTTTTTAATATGCTATCGACACTACCACAAAAGTAGACGACTAGTCAATTACAGCAATTTCTGTCTTGCAGATCTGAACATGCAAATAATATGTCTAATCGTATAGATGTCGACACGCATCGTGTATCTCTCTGACAGAAATTTTTCGCTGTTTCCATTAATTGCAATTTCTGTCCGACATAAATTGTGCAATTAATAGCAGATGAAAACTTACCTTTATGGATATGATGTTTGTGTTCTTTTTTAAGAGGAACAGTAAATAATATATTATGCAAAGTATATTATATAATGTTGATTGAATAATAATTCATTCAACAATGGTAATCATATACACCAGGCAGGATATAGCAAATTTGTTCTATTTCTTAAAAGTCACAAAGGCATAGCACAAAAACAGATATGTTTTAGCAATACAATCAAGTAGAAATTGAAAAAGTAGACATACTCTTAGAAAACTGTTGTAGTAAGATAATTTATTTATTAGGAGTAACTTTTATTTTATAATAATTGTATACTGTTACCAATAATAGAGATGATCAATTTTCAGAATTCAAAAAAATATTTTTACTGAGTTTACAGTCCTCTGACCTGAATGGGTTATTCTATAACACTTGTGGTGCCTTTAATGTTAAATATCTTTCTAGTTTATTATTTAATTGCAATATGCTTTGGGATTAACTGATGAATTTTCAGTTTATGATCAAGACGATTTCATTCTCCAAATTGTTTGGTGTTGTAGTGAAATTGTTAGTAGTTATTGAAAGAGTTGTTAAAGAGGCACTTACTTGTGGTTTATAAATCTGACATTTTCAAGCCAACCACTTTCCTTGTTTTAAAATGGTAAGTGTAGCATTTATTTAAAATAAAATTTTTGGTTTTGAGCCGATTTATTTTCATGAATTGTATTTTAAATTTGTAGTGCTTTAGAACCGTATTTAATTTATTACAAACTAATATGAATATTTGAAAATAACTGAATATAATGTTAGAAACTTGAAATAAAACAGATTTTAAAAGAAAAATTACAAGCCGTATATTACTTAAAGTTGGGCAGTAAATAAGCTAACAATAATCGAATGTGCTACTATGTTAGGATCTATATATCGAATGCTATCAAGGGGCTATTGTATTTCCCCTTTCGTCTCTCGTCCTGGCTCTCGAGGTGCCACCAAGTAAGAGTTCCAGCATCCGTCATCATTTTTAACAATAAGTAAGATATTAATATCATTGGTTTTATAAACTTCGCTACCAGATAAGTCAAAGTAGGGATTCACTTTTGCTGACAAATTTTATTCCGTCCAAAGTTATGAGCCCGTCCAAATCCAGAAGACATTGCTATCGACATCCCCAGATCTAACAAATTAAGTATTTATTAAAATTATTTATTATATTTAGTACCTTTGTTACTCTATTATAATAGTATAAGTTACAAATTACCTCTTTTACTGGCATAGGTTCTGAAACCTGGCGATATCTATTTCAATGCCCGACATTTCTGACATTTTGCAAACGTCAAAATTTGTGGGCAATATAAAAAATTAAATGGACCTTCTTATTCCTACAAATCGAATGATTATGCTTCCTAACAAGGTGAAAATTTCAAGATTGTTTAAATTAATTGCATCCTGAAACATTTAATAAATACGCTTCGACATGTCATGTATCATAATACATATAAATATGTATTATTTCATCTATTTCTAGGCATTCTTGCACTGTTGAGCCTATTTTATTAAAAATAAAGTTATTTCTGTAAATATTCGTATCGAACACCATTCTTATAGTTACGTTTTCATATTCAATTCTTAATTAATTTTTTTATAGGTATATTTAACACTCTCTCACTGTTTGTGTAACCAGATTCTAATTAAAACAGATTTACTTCCTTGTTTTATATTTCTTTTCATTTCAAAAGATGTTTTACTAAATCAAATAACTATTTACTGTCACTGTTAGAAATAGGTTAGTGTTTTTCTAGGTTAAAAATTCAAAACAAGCCGTTGACGAAGTGGATGGTAGGTGGGCGGTGTCATTTTAGAAGTTTAATTTCATTGGATGTGTGAATCGATTCGGCGCATGCGCATTTCTCACAAGTGCATCAGACGAACAAAGAGGGCACAAAGTTCTCGGCTGAATTCGTAGGCCGAAACCCGCAATATAGTAGTATTACATATATGGTTACTCCTGAATTTTAATTACGCGCGAACCCATAATTTTACCGCGCAATTTTGCATGTTTGGGCAAAACGATGTGTGCATGTGCTCCACACTGTTAACATTGCCGATTTTCTCAGTGCATATCGTCAAAAGGGGATGCTCGTTTGATATTGTATTTAGGTATATACTGAAAAATGGATACGAGAACCTGGAATAAGGACTTTGTTATAGAGTTTATTGATTTATATAGAAGCCATTCCTGTTTATGGAAAGTAAATTTCAGTGATTACACCAACAAAATAATAAAACATAAAGCGTACTATGAGCTAGTGAAGAAATTACTGGAAATAGACCCTACAGCGACCAAAGCTACAGTTAAAAAGAAAATAGATTCTATGAAAGGATCATTCCGAAAAGAATTAAAAAAAGTTAATGCCTCAAAAAAATCTGGGGCTAGACAGGGCCAGTGCAATATAAATGTTGATCAGGAATATTTAGAAGGAGATTCACAAGAGGTAAGGCAAATGCAATAGTTATGTATTATATTAAATATATTTTGAATATACCAGGGGTTTAATTAGGAACATTTAGTAAGCAATAGAACTGAAGTTGTATGTTTGAAAGCTTCGTTTTCGAGAAAAAGGAGGTGCTAGAGTAAAAAAAAATGTTTACTTTGATATCCTGTATCTCTAAAATGAAGCTTTGAAACACAAAATTTATAATATGTAGTTTTTGGGTTTTTTGCGAGTTCTTTGGCCCATTTTCCCGTTTATAACTTTTACACCCTGCACATAGTTTTAAATTTTATTTGAAACAAAAGTTGGTACAATTCACAATACGGGCATTTTAAATAAATTTTTCTTGCCATAATACTGCACCCTCATTGTTGAAATAGTAAGTATAAGCGTTACGGGCGTTTTTAGCAATTTCTGAGGACTGTGGGCTACAGCTGCGTTGCATTTTTAAAAGAATATTTTCTCCAGGTCTAGCTTCAACTCGTATTTCTCCACCATTCACGTCTTCTTCATCTAAATCTAATAAAGGTAAATATATCCCCAAACGCCTTCTTCGCATAAAATTATGAAGCACACAGCAGGCCATTACGACTTTTTCTGTGTTTTCCAGTTGTAAACTTGTTGCAGTATGGAATATCCTAAAGCGTGATGCCAAGATTCCGAGTACATTCTCTATTATCCTACGCGCTCTGCTTAGTCTGTAGTTAAATATTCTTCGTTCGGAATTTTAGGCCCTCTGGCTGAAAGGTTTCAAAAAATCTGCCCTCAATGCAAAAGCTTCATCTCCTATAAATACAAACGGAAGTTCAGAGGCACTTGTCTCACTTTTGGATGGTGAAGGCAATTTTAAATTATTCGTTTTTAATTTTCTATAAAATAAGGTATTGTCAATGACACCTCCGTCTGAAATTCGGCCATTTGTTCCAAAGTCACACATTATGAATTCATAATCTGCATTGGCAATTGCCATTAAAAGAAGACTATTATACCCCTTATAATTATAATATGTAGACCCAGAGTTTGGAGGTGGTACACATGTTTCCCGTCAACTGCACCAAGACAATGGGGAAATTGCCATTTCTTTTCAAAATTATCGGCAATAATTTTTCACTCTTTTTCACTTTCCGGAAACTAAAACAAATATTTTCATTTTAGGAGGAATCCCGACAATCGGAAGATTTTATGATATATTCCCCCACGCCTTCAAACCCAATCGATAGCGAGAGACCACACTCAAGTCACTCAACAGTCTCTATAAACGCTTCTATTAGCCGACCAACTAAAAGAAGTGTTGAGTCTGATTATGCCACCAAGGTCAAAGAAGGCAAAATCAAAGGCAGACCAGATTTTAGAAAAGGTCGCCACGGCGTTAGATTCGACAGATGATAAGTTTGTTATAATCGGCAACAATTTTGCTAACAAACTGAGAGACTTGCCACAGGAAACGGCAATTTTGGCAGAGAAATTTATGACAGATATTTTATTCGAAGCAGAACTAGGAAATTTGACACGTTCCTCTAAAATAAAAATTTACAACGCATTGGCTGAAAATTGTGAAAATGTTCAACCTGCAGTCAATTCTAATCTACCTCCGATGCGGGCTTCAATGGCACGACCCACTGGAAATATTTTACTTCAACTGATTCTAATGAATATCAGCCTCAAATCCTGTCTCCCGTGGGACAATATTTTTCTGTGTTTTCAGATGACTACCGTTAGCGCTGTTTGACTTTGAATACAAACGGAATAATATTTAAGTTTTTTTGTACAAATGGAAAATATACTTTTAAGTCATGTTTATTTGTAGCTACCCTTAGTGGCTTAGTTTTCGTATAAATAAATATTAGTACAAATATTATTTACCTTTAAATATCAGTTAGCCGTTCATGACATGAAATGGATTTTCTTAGATGGGTGTCCTTCTTCTCAATAAAAGGAGTTACTAACCGTAATAATTCCAAGTAGGTTTCTTCATCCATACGTAAATAATTGAACCAGTCATCTTTTTCTAATTTTAATTCAGCTAACAAGTTTACATGTGAAAATTGTTGTCTTTTTAAAAGCCAATCTTTGGACCATTTAGAACGTTTTTTTCTAATTTTCTGTTTTGCAGCTAAAGCCGCCGCCACTGCTAGTAAAAATTTTCGTTCCATTCTGGTGCAGCACGATTTTGAAATGAAACTGATCCAATTTAAACGGACAGTGTATGTACAACGCGATCCTACAATCTTGCGCGCACAATTTTAATCGCGCGGTTAAAATTGCAAGGAACATCGCAGTGTATGGGGGGTTTTATAGAGAAGAAGTGGGGAGATTCTTTATGGATGAAACGAAAACTTTTTGGTTCTATTATAATTTGTTAAGATTTGACTTCATCTCAAACATAAGAATATGCAAAAAGTTTAAAAGATAAGCGGCAGCCGCTCATCGAAAAGGGTTAGTAAAAATTGTTTCTGTTATTAACAATTAGGTAGGAAATTTGTAAGTTATCTTACGGAAGAAATAGTAAGAGAAGGCATATTTCACCAAATATGTGGGACGGATGGTGTCGCACGTAATGTATGTTCGACTGTTTTGTATTTTATAAGAAAGAAAAATGTACCAATCAAGTTGTTGGAATATATTCTATTAGCAAAATACCAACCCAAATAGCTTCCTACCTAAAATGACTAGGACCTAAAACCTACACGGGGCACTGTTTCAGACCAACGTTCACAATATTACGGGAATCTTATGATCGAGAAGCGCCAAGTGAATGGAAGTTTTTCACTGTAGCAGAGGGATATGTAGCCAATTCGGTAACAATATGTCAAGAAGCAATCCGTATTTAAGAAAAATAACGAATATTATTTTTTTTACATACATATTATTGTAAATACCTGTTTATCAGTAACATACGTATGTTGTACTCATACATATAGAGGGTTATTAAGAACTTATTTAAAAAAAAATGAGAAGATGCGTGAGTCAATAGGTATCGTAAACATTTTTTTTTTGTAAAATCCTTGTATCTTCAACCTTTATGTCTCTAGGCTACTGTAGTATCTAGCCAGTCGATTCCGAATATTGAAATCCGATTACTTTTTGTAGGTATTAAGTTTTTGTGATGCGAGTCTTTACATTAGTTTCTCAAGTGTCAAAAGTGTATAGCAACTGGAGTTGATGGATATCGTTTTGATTTATGGCGATGTTAAAATGCTTTAGCAGAACGATTTCTCGGTAAACATGTGCTAAAAGCACAGCTACTTTTACCGCGATGTGCAGTAAGTGCAAGTGTAGTGCAAATTTGAAACGGAATCGTGGAAGAGATGGAAGTCCAGGACGTCGACGGCGCATTGCAGCAGTGTGGTGTATCATACACGAAGCTGAATTACATCCGTACCATGTACAGTTTATCCAAGCATTAATACCAAGGTATTGGACGAGGAGTACCGGTACCATGGCCGCCACGGTTTCCTGACTTTAAATCATTTGGATTTCTTTGTGTGGGGATATTTAAAACAGAAGTGTATCGCATAGCAGTGGATACCTACTATTGATGATGTACGCAAACGTATCATATTTGCTGCCAATAAAATACAACAGATGTAGGTATTGATAATGCACTAAGGAAACAAATCTGCTCAAATAGTTCATGGCCATGGGGACACGAGGATTGACATATTAACATAACCCCTGGAACATAAGACAATGTCTTAAATATTGTAAGGGTGAGAACTGAATCAGCCATCTAAGTGCTTCGTTGTTTACATTGTTTCTTCGATGATAGTTAAAGTGCATCCTTCCTCAAGCCTGACCGGTGTCTGAAAGGATAGGAGGCCACATGAAATCACTTTGAAACTTTGATCATAATCTAAATATTGTATTACTGGAATCTATCTTTGTTGTTCACAATATTACTTTGATCACAACAGTTTATATTTCAATGTAGCAATTAGTTTAAAATATAGTTCATGTTTGTGTGACTAATTTACCAATGCGAGATCGCGACATTATGTTAAAAAAATTGTTATCGGAACGTTTTTTTTTCTGAAAGGATACAAATATTTTTGCCTCATCATGATGTTATCTTCTCACAAAAAATACCTCTTATTTGTAATTAATTAGACCATATCTACAGGGTGCTTAAAGTACTAAAAATGGTATCAGTGAATGTAGAGCCAAAAATAGAAGTAAAAATACCTTATATGAAAGTTGCACTCCTGAGGCGATATACCCTCTTAAAGGCGGGGATTGAAATTCACAGTTCTAGTAAAAAAAATAGATGCGTCATCGTTCACTAAAGGGGTAATTACGAAAATTTGTAAAAATAAAGTAGGCGGATGTCATAACATATAAATTATTATTTATCATATTAATAAATTGACACTTTCTGCCAACCAATAATTAGTACCAATTGATTAATTTATTATCAGCATAATTATGGCAAATAATATTTATACCAATGACGAATATGTCGACATGATCCAAGTGTTTTTCGAATCCAGAAAAAATAGTAACGCTGCAGTAAGATTATAACACCAAAGATATCCAAACCGACCGATTCCTCATAGACAACCATTGGCCTTGGTGGAAAGAAGGCTTCTCGAAACTGATAAAATTCATCCCTGCCGGAAGAAGGCGTAATGTTTGAACTGTTGAAACTGAGGAACTTGTACTGAAACATCTAGAACAAGACTGTAGTACAAGCACAAGACAGGTGTCCAGGCAACTGTAAGGTTGCCAGTATTGTGTGGAATGTAGCTCATTAAAATCTTTTATACCCTTTTCACCATCAACCAGTGCAAGAATTGAATGACCCTGATCGCGTGGATTTTTGTCAATGGTGCATATGAGGAATCGGTCGGTTTGGATATCTTTGGTAGTATAATGTTACTGCAGCGTTGCTATTTTTTTTTTTTTTGGATTCGAAAAACACTTGCATCATGTCGACATATTCGTCATATTATTATTCTGATAATAAATTAATCAATTGGTACTAATTATTGGTTGACAGAAAGTGTCAATTTATTAAATGATAATTTACTTGTTATGACATCCGCCTACTTCATTTTTACATTTTTTCGCAATTATTATCCCTTTAGTGATCGATGACGCATCTAATTTTTTTACCAGAAAACTATCCGTTTTATCGAAAAATTACAAGTGGTAAAAATTTTGCGCAATAAATCGGTCTTCAAAATAAATATTTTAAATAAATAAGTTGCTTAATATAAAAATTTCTAATAAAATATTGCAATGGGGTTGACTGTTTCACTTCTTTATAAGATACGCCAATGATCGAAAAACTATTTAAATATTGTCTCTTTATTAGAAGGATGCTTATACCAAGTTTCGTGTTAAAGAAAAAATTTTAAATGTGAATTTCAATCCCCTCCTTTAAGAGGGTATATCGCCTCAGGGGTGCAATTTTCATTTAAGGTATTTTTACTTCCATCCTCTTATTTTTGGCTCTACATTCACTGGTACCATTTTTGCTACTTTTAAAAACACCTTGTATATCTGATGTTAACCCTTGGCCACTTCGGAGTTTCGATTTAATTATAGATTTTTATTTATGTGGGTGTTTGATACAATAAATGAAACAGGGTGTTGTATTCAGAAATAATACTGAGTGAAAGTATTCTCAGTAATTTAATATACAGGGTGATTCATTAATAATTGTACATACGCTGGATAATCCTGGGATAATCTATTCGTTGGTAGGCCCTAACCACCATTCAGTACAGCAATGCGGGAAAATTGGAAAACCTCATTAAATAAAACCTCAACCATCTACCCATAATAATATTTATTTAATGTATGTAACAATTTTGCATAATTTCATCATCAAAATGAAGTACTGTATCTATACATACAGAATGTATATTATACCGTACACACACTTGAAATATCTCATACCACTTGAATTTCAACTGCATACACTGAAATATCTATAACGCCAATTATTGTATAGAAAATCCGGCCATTACTCGAGATGCAGTAGACGCATGCGTTGGAATGTGTTTACCATAACTATTACTATAAAAATACATATTAGTAACATCACGTAATTTGCTGCTAAAATTACAATGCGAAATAAAACTATTACAGGAAGTTCCTTGACTTGCAGAAGTATTACACGCTATGTGTATATTATAAACGTCTATAATATTTATAAAATTACAAGAGATATCATAGATATCATAATTTATATAGTAAATATTATGTAAGTATAAATAATTTATTTGGAATTTTACAAACATTTTCTAGAGTGTATACCTGTACTCGTATTGGGTGTCTATTTCAAATCTTACATGAAAATTTACATCGCTTTATGCTCATAAATTAGATTTAAAGAAAAAAATTTGTCATCGTTTCATCGATTTTATAATACAATTATAGCGAATTTATTCTATAATCATTTTAATGTATTTTGGTAACCGCCTGCCCTGTCAAAAGAGACATTGTTAATTATTTTTCCAATGATGAATTTAAGCCAGAGATTGATGGATTTTCTGTTTACACAAGAGGACTGTTTGTGATAGACGTTTATCAGATTTTCGTGACAAGCATGTGGTCCTGCAAGGCATGTACATATCGTTGCTAATTGAATATGTGAGTGTCTGTAATCAGTACATAACAAATCCTCAACTAATCATGCAGCGGAAGAACTATTTTACCATAATGAGTTTATCTTGAGAAATAAATGCTAAATAAAGGAGAAAGGTTATCAAACATCCGATTAATATTCCCATTGTCACATTTTTCTTAAATTTTAAATAGTAATAATAATAATAATTTATTTACAGAAATGCCCATATTGACAAAAATAGTTTGTATAAATGTGTTAGTAAATATTAAAGATATAATCATTATACTAAACTGTAAATAAAACAGGTAAACGATAAGTGTACGAAGACACTTGTTTCGATACAACATGTGAAAAAAGTAATGTAGAAAAAAATTAATAAAAAAATAGTAAATGCTTACAAGCAATGTATTAACAACACTTCACTATACATTCACGTACATGTACAAAGAATCAAACGTACAAATAAATTGCAAAACTTAATTACTAGCTAAAAGTGAAGTTCTGGAACAGCACCTTTTAAAAATTAAGGTTCAAATTCAGTAGAACCGATCACACCTTAAGAAATAGCTTGACATTCTGTGTATATGCGTTATAAATTATAAATTATTATACAGGGTGTTTCAAAACAAAGGCGAAAAATTTCAGGGGGTGATTCCTTGTTGAAAATAAAAGGTAGTGTGTTATATAAATGTTGGGTCACAAGTCAACCATTAGGAAGATATTGCGTTGCAAAGATGGCTGAAAAAAGAGTGTTTTTATTGTTTTTCTCGGAAATGAAAAGCGTGGGAATGGTAAAATTGTGTGTGTTACCATCATGGAAAGACACTTGTGACATATTTTTTCACTTTTTGAAAATAATTGGAAAGGGTTGAAATAAACTACCCCTTTCAGTTTTTTTTAACTATACTTTCAAAAAACTTCCTTAACGACATAGAAAAAAATAAATTAGGTTAGGCCGACTCATTTAGAAACTTTTTCTCTCTTATATTTTTTGATATTTTTTGAGGCAGTTTTACTACACCCATTATTAGGAAAAACTCTAGTTGGCTGCTGTCAATTTCCGGATGTTTACATTGTTGCTTTGACAGATAGCAAATGGTTTGTACTCTCCGGTGTCGGCCTGTATCAAAACTTCTTATTTGGAATTTTCTGGATTCACATAGCCTTCGACGAAGCTTAGCAAATATACTGTGATGGGGAATTCTACGATTAGGATACTCTTCTGCATAAAGGCGACAAGCATGTAAGAAATTTCCATTAGGCCGGCCGTACATAAAGTGCATGTCTGTATTGAATCCCAACGTACTCTGCAATCAAACGCATCACACAACGAAAGGCAAATTATCCCGTAAACCACTCACAAAATGTTAAAATAGTACAAACCGTTTGCTATCTATCAAAGCAACAATGGAAACATCCGGAAATTGACAGCAGCCAATTAGAGTTTTTCCTAATAATGGGTGTAGTAAAACTGCCTCTTCCCGACGTACAATACTTTATATTTTATTTTTTTAACGCCGAAACTGTTAATTTTATCAAAAAATTATAAGAGAGAAAAAAGTTTCTAAATAAATCGACTTAACCTAATTTATTTTTTTCTACGTCGTTAAGAAAGTTTTTTGAAAGTATAGTTAAAAAAAAGTGAAAAAATATATCATAAGTGTCTTTTGATGATGGTAACACTTCCCAAAATTTTACCATTCCCACGTTTTTCATTTGCGAGAACAACAATAAAAACAATCTTTTTCCGCCATCTTTGCAACGCAATATCTCCCTAATGGTTGACTTGTGACCCAACGTTTATATAACAAACTACGTTTTATTTTCAACAAGGAATCACCCCTTGAAATTTTTCGCCTTTATTTTGAAACACCCTGTATATAAATATTTTACAATAATTTTATATTTGTACAGGCGTATTATGAATGTTATACATTCCATTCCGTGTAAAAATAGCATCATCTGTAAATCTGGGATCTTGAGCATTTTGTTGCGTAACCATTTACAAAATCTAATTCATATGTGATAATTCCTTGGTATTAATGCTTGGACACGCTGAAGATGGAATAGATATAATTGAACCTCGTGTATGATACGCCACACTGTTGATTGGGACATTCCTTATATTTGATGAGCGATTTGCGTGGTACGTATTTGGGGATTCTCTTCAACAATCTCTAAAATGTGATCCTCAGTAGCTGCATTACGCCGTGGACGCTCTAGACCTCCATCTCTTCGATTGGGGCTATACTTGCGACTCTGCCGTTGCGACTCTGTCGTTGCAGTCGTGTCGCAGAATTAACATATTTGGTAAGGTGGCTATACATACGACTAAAACTGACACGGTTTACTCGTATTCAGTTGCAAATATGTCGTTGATTGAGGATGATATTTTGCTAGCAATTCCATAAGAAACAATGTGTTTCCATTTCTGCGACACGACCGCAACGACAGAGTCGCAACGGCAGAGTCGCAAGTATAGCCCCAGTCTTCCACGATTTGTTTGCAAATTTTCCGTGTCACGCTCACTATGCACTACCGCGGTAAAAGAAGCTGCATTTGGCACATGTCGATAAATTATTCTGCGTACAGACGAGAAGGTACTCATTTTGTCTTACTTCACCATAAATTAAAAAGGTATCTATTAAGTCAGAGTTGCTATACACGTAAGCCATTTTTGACACTTGAAAAACAAATGTAAACAATGTCGCAAAAATGTTAATATTGAAATTTGATGTCGGTATTCGGAATCGTCTGTATTGCGATGGCCCTAGAGACTACAGTAGCCCAGCGATGTAAAAGTTGAAAATACTACAACTTCAATACTTTCTTCTCGGAAACTATAAGAAGTTTACAAAAAGAAACGTAGGATATTAACTCCATTTTTCATGACACGTCTATTTCCAAGTCTATTTGGATATTGTGCATCACCCTGTATACTAATTAAATAAGATGACTAAATGCCTACATCAAATTTGGTTAAAATATCTCAACCGATTTAGACATTAAAAATTGTTATTATTTTTAACATCCTGTATCTACCAGTGACTGTCTATAATATTTATATAAAAAAAACTTTAGGTATCTTTAATAGAATTTGCACCTGTATTATTTATTTCTACTTAAGGAACACCCTGTATACAGATTAGTTACAATTTATTTCATTCACTGTTTTGTTGAAAACGGGACTGGACAATGCTAAGCCGCTTACACGCATCTGTCTCATGTATAAAAAAAGGTTCGAAATACGCTTCTACTGAATAGCTGAATCTTGGGTTCTGAAACTATGTTCGGGCAAATGATAATCATCAAGGAATCACAGTATTTTATTTAACTCGTCCGTTTCACCCAATTCGGCTGTTTCATTCAAATATTGGAACATTTTCTCTTTCTCAATATTCTAAGTATTTCACATTCGGGTCTGGTTCTGCCTAAGCATTAAAATTATTTTTACTGCCCTAAATTAAAATTTACTCTTTAACGAAAGTAATTTTATTTATTGTAAACATTTATAGTGAAATTAGAACAGCTTGTAAGGGATATCCCTTGTCCTGTTTGTTTTGAAACATTTTCTTCGTCCATGTATTTTGACTAGTAGATGGTTTATGAATTTCCAAAATAGTTAAATTATTAAAAAAAAAAACACTTCCAGCTTTTCAAACACCAAAGTAGCATATTTAACATAAGAATTATGTCTATATGTATGTTGCTTTAAAGAGTGGATCATGTATCATCATGTGGATCGTGTGTATCAAATTTTGATACACACGAAATTGGTTTAGACACCCAATTACAGGACAACTTACACCTATAATAAACATATCATACGACAATCTACTATGCAATCATCATTACAATTATTACACATTATGAAAATATTGTTTAATATATTTCAATAAAAAAAATTTCAAACAATTCTGAATATCACATATACTAGATATTTTATTAAAATTGCTACACATACTGTACAATGGAGATTTTAGCATAACATTTGTGTTTGGATGATTGAGATGAAATGTAATATTCTGTCTTGAATTTAGTCTTGGTATTAAAAAGCCAATCTGGGAAAGTATTTCTGAACAATCAATTTTATTCGACTCGACGATATTATAAACTCTCTAAGTTAAAAATCTGTAACAGATACTTGTTGTCTATTCCTCTCTCAGGATAATTACCAGTTTCTTTATATAATAAATATTTTACAAATCTCCTTTGTACCTGCTCCACAACACGTTTATGAGATTGATAAAAAGGATTCCATATTATAGACCCATATTCTAATTTAGAACGTACAAATGAATAATATAAAGTTTTTAATGCTTCTGTATTTGTAAAAGATTTACAGTTGCGTATAATAAATCCCAACATTCTTACAGCTTCTTGTGTCTTCCTATTTATATGTTCGTTAAAACGTAATTCGTTATCAAAGTATATACCTAAATCTTTAATTGTATTTTCACGTACTAAAATGTTATCGTTTATATAATAGTTATATAATACTTTATTATTAGTTTTTCTCGTATAAGACACCACTTTACATTTGCTTATGTTGAGATTTAAGTTGTTATCAATGCATCAATTTTGTATTTTTAATAACTCATTTTGTAACATTATACAGTCTTGCTCAGAATCAATTGTTATGAAAATTTTTAAATCATCAGCAAATATTAATTTACAACATTCTATGTTTGTTGTTATATCATTAATAAACAATAAGAACAGAAGCGGTTCTAGATTACTACCCTGTGGAACACCTGAAGTAGATATATATTTCGTTGACTTATAACCGTTGTAATATACATATTGTTGTCTATCAGTTAAGTAGGATTTAAATAATTTTAATACATGTGTGCTAAATCCAATTTCGACTAACTTTCTTAAAAGTATTTTATGATCAATCCGATCAAATGCCTTTAAGAAGTCTATGTATAATACATCAGTCTGTCCACGGCTGTCTAACGCATCAGAAACATATTGAGTGAAGATAAGCAAGTTGGTCACGGATGATCGATTTGTCATAAATCCATGCTGATATGGAGAAATTATGATTTTTATTGCTTGGAGTATTCTGTTATACAAGATAATTTCAAAAGCTTATGCAAAATTACACAGTAAAGATATTTGTCTATAATTACATATATTTGAGACTTCACCTGTCTTAAATATAGGACAAGCTTTTGCAATTTTCCAACAACTTGGGAACATTGACGATTTTAATGCAAGGTTGAATATAATAAACAGTGGAATATCCAAAACATATTTACAGTCTCTAATTAAAAAAGATGGTATCAAATATAATAAAATAAGCAACTTAAAATACTTAGATGTGGGGTTAATTGTATCTAGAGCTGTATTAATTAAACGGTACCGTTACAAATTAAAACAAAAAAATACTGGTTAAAAGTATTTTCAGATTTAAGCAATTTCTCTAAATAAAAAAGTTACCGACAATTTTTGAAAACGTCATATTTACTTTTTTTCATAGTAGCTAAAAAATCCAGAGAGCTACGATCGGTCTACAACCGCCATTAAGTTAACATTAAGAGAACTATCTAAAACTTTCCCCCTTTAACTATTTTCCTATCTCTTTTATTTTCCAAGAGAGCAATACATGCATCATTAAAATGGTCCACACTGTATAATTTCTGTCCGACATATTGATAAATAATGGATTTCATGAGAGCTGAGCCAATGTAGGGATAAAAATTGGTAAATGTATATGTAAGACTTCTGAATTTTTTATATTCAAGCAAAGAATTTCTATCTTAAAGACTTATTAATGATTCAGACGGGCCCTCATTATGTTCATTACCTTTTGTCAGAGAATTGCTTACTTCTTCAACTTTTCTGAAAAAACAGTTGTAAACAATTTTTTATTATTTGTGAGGTGGATGCTTTGAGGATTTTGTTGTATTGCGTTCTTAAAAGTTAGATTTTCAAAGTCAAATAAAGAATGCACAGAATTCGCCACCAAGGAAAATTCTGACGCATTGAAATCGAATATAATTATAATAAAATAAATCACCTTGTGACTGATATGCATGGCGGTTCAAAAAGACGGCAATATTGGTAGAGCTGGTAAAACATTAAAGAATAAATAGGGGTTTGCCTAACCCTGTTTAATAAAATATTATAATAAGAACTGATTGAAATTTAAAAGCATAAAAAATATTTTCAAAATGTTTTGATCAAAAATAAAATATATGTTAGGTCCCTCGAATAGCTTTAAATTGTAGTTGGAATTATTAGTTCAAATATTTTTATATAGATGGCGTCATCGGAGAGATCATTATGTTTCAAGTATTTTTTGTAATAAGTTTTTTCCAATATTTACTTGTTTTCGAGACATGTCGACTTCAGTATGCAATGTATGTCGAAATGTCTCGAAAACATGTAAATATTGGGAAAAACTTTATATTACAAAAATTACTCATAATTTAACGATTCTTCAGATGGACCTCATTTCGACGGTAAAGGAATCAAATATTTTTTTAGTATATCCACGTCATTAATACACAAGAATCTGAACTTACAATTCTAACTACAATTAAAAGCTATTCGAAACTAAAATAAATTTCTTAATTTCCGAGATATTGGTAGTGGGAGTGTTAAATGGCACATCCTATACAGATTTGGAAAGTGAGGATCTTAATGGTGAATTGTGTTTTGCCGCTTGCGTGTATTTGTGTCATGCTACACGCATACTTCCACCACAGCGTGCTTCTACTGTTCGCATCAGGCAGTGTTGCCAGGTGGGAAAAATTCAGTGCATGAGAATAATTTCAAAGAAGCATGAGGTTTGGAGAAAAAAGCATGAGATGGCTTAATTTATCAAAAAACACCTCTTGACACAGCTTAATTTTTAATTACTTTTGTAATGCCATTTTTATTTCATTAAAAAGCATTATGTTCTGCTATTTTATCATAATATTACATTGCAAGTAGGTACTTACAGGTACTTACTTAAAAGTTATTAACCACGTAACCTTGGGGTGACTCACGGGTCGTAAAATCTGTTGTTTCCAGAAAATGTAGGTACCCTTACGGAATAGAGTTAAAAATCACTGCAATACCGCGTGAATACAGCACACACACCGCATATCCGTAGACTGTCATACCCGTTTATGTATTCATTGCTAATTATTAAGAGAGCAGTCTACAATAAAGGACATTTCAAGTACCCAAATGTTGTAGATACCTACCTCTATCTATTTAATTTTGCCCTCGATTTTGCCTTTATTTCTCGTTAGGTCTTTGTTTTGGTAGATTTCAAAGAGTATTTTTAACAATTTTATTATTTCTTTTTGTGTCTATTAAAAAGCATGAGATTTTGTAGTCAAAATATGAGAGCATGAGATTTCCTCGGAATACATAAGATCTCATGCAAAAGCATGAGACCTGGCAACACTGGCATCAGGTGACCGGACAGTTAGATTTGCAATGGCGAATTGGCGTTGACGATACGGAACCGATTACCGTTGTAGTGGGGAATGCTAGACCAATGCACGTCGCCGCGCCTCTTATACTTCGTACCTTCCCTGGGATGAAGCGGCAATTTCTACTTTCTCTGTAAAGATCCGCAATTTCCGATTCTGTATATGGATATACATAAACAAATTTTGTTTTTTAGAAAAATATAAGAGAGGTAACATAAAATAATGTATTTTATTGATTAGTAACAACAATGATGACACCAAATTTGAAGGCGAGTCAGGCATAATTTTTTGCAAAAATATTTAATTTTAGAATCTTTTTTGTAATAAAACCATTTTTTTCTTGTACCAGGTTTACATTTTCATTGGCCCCCCCAGCAGCTTCTCGTCTCCTCTCCGTATCACCTCTGGGCACCTTTGTTTTAAACTTACGAAGTTCTCGCTTGAATTATTAATTTTGGTATATGAATTATCATATATCAAAATTAATAACTCAATACTTATGTATAATTTATTTAAAATGAAGATTTTTATTTATTACGTTGTTTTATTTGCGCTTGTTATTAAAATTATACAATAAAATAAATGTTAAAATGTCCATACCTACCGAAAAACTCCTTATTTCTATTCTGAATAGATATAAGTAGTTTTCTTTTTCTTGCCTATGTGACTTCTATACCTGGAATAATTTTTCAAGTCTATATACGCATATAAAACCAAAAATGTAATGTCTTATTGTAGTCCTGATTATGACAATAAATATTGTCGAAAGCACAGAGTAAAATAGAGTTTCACATAATTTAGCCTACCTTGATAGTATGACTGCGATTCTACTAGCGCGACATTCCGGAAGTGTAAACTTGGTGCGTAAAAATATACCAAAAACATCCTGATATAAAAGAAGCAGCTGAATTGATCCACAAATTCTCCTCCTCGCATGCTGAAATGGTACTGTGCCCCTGCAAAGATAATCTGGGAAACCAACTACTTCTAGACCTGTAGGGTCGGGCACACAAAGGCAATATCCTGGTTCCTGTAATGACAAAAAATGAAATATCCTGATATCTCATATTTTGTAAGTACACGAAAGATTGTAGCAGTGGATGGTGCTGTCACCTCTTTTTGAGATTTCACTGGCCCGGTCTCAGATGTTTTACAGGGTTAACTATGACTAAGTAAAAAAAAATTAACCACGTGCTCAGGGAGGCCTAAAAGACAATAACAAATTTATTCCAGAATTTTATCTGGATGTTTAAAAAATGGGGTAAAACCCTTTTTTCCTACGGAAAGTCGGCGCCTATGATAAGAATCGACTGAGATGGCTTAGATTCATAGATAAAGGTTACATCTTAACAAATTTTAACTACCATGCGGTCGTTTTACGGCGTTTCTAAATGTAGAAACGACATAAATTAACATTCGTATTAGTAATAATACCTGATAGATAGGTAACAGTTAATCCAGTTAGCTCCAGTATTTTGTATTCGTTTTTCATTATTTCGTTATAAACTGGTAAAACTACATATTCGCTCATTACAGCCACTCACTACCGATAAAAGTACTCCCATAGGTACAATTAGATAAAATGCCTATTTATTATAAGAAAATCGGACGAAAGGAATGCGTGGTACTAATAATACGGCGGCAGGCTTGACCATAACCTATAAAAACAAACCGGCGGACTATATTGTGGGAAAATTTCTGTACCCGACACATATTCCTTTATTTAATAAGTATAAAACGTTTAAAATTAAAATAAGGCACTAAAAACTGAAGAAGAACATAAAATTACAACGTAAGCACAGCAATTGAATTATGACATAACAGCGATACCGACTCAGCGACTGTTGCATGACTTGTTTGTTGGTTGCCTACTCTACATTGGCGGCGTTTTTTGGTTTTATAAACAACTTTGGAATTTTTTTGAAGGGTGATTCCGTTAATTCTTATTTATCCCTATCGCCTCTTAAAATATTTGTACTAAGTCATAGTTAACCCTGTATAGTGGGAGCTAGGACGTAGTTCGGTATGAATAATTTTTAAATAACTACCACTTGGACATTAATATTCAACTTAACAAATTTTAAATATTAATTCTAACAAGCATCTAATATTTTCAGAAAAAATACCTATTTTGTCCTTGACACTGTTTTAAACAATAAAATTAAATAGTTAATTACTAGTGGTTTTACATATGGCTCTAAGCTTTAAAAAAACAATAATATTATAATGATCAAAAAATTCAAATTGTTGTGTAACCTCTGACGTATTGGGGATAAATTAGTATATGTACATATATTCTTGAAGAAAATTTATCGCTCTAAAATATTCTCTTATGGAATTTTTGTGTAAAATAAACGGGACTTACTAGGAGAAATATGACAAACGTGTTATTTTTTTTCTTTAATTGTCTACATTTGAGAGTAGATATCTCGGAAACGGTATATCGTAACAAAAAAATGGGTAGAACTAATTTTGTACAAAATTTTATAAACTCTCATTTTTATGTAACCAATTTTCCCCTGGGAAAGTGTGGACAGGCTAGAGACGGTGACTTTTAATTATGTTTACATCCTAACTAATCCCGAATACATTCCTACACCGAAAAATGTTCCCTACACTCCCTTTTCGGTTATTCATTGACTAGCCTAATGATGTTCTTCTGTTCGTGTGTGATCTTCATGGGTCTGTAATGAGTAAATGTGTTGTTTTTTCAGTTTGCAACAACAATTTGATATCTAATGAGGTATTATTAATAAAAATGTTTGCTGTGAAAAGTGGTCGCACAGGTGTTTGCATGTGCATGACTAGCTGTCTAAAGGTGTTTAAATGCATAATATGCGGAGCAGCAGCCCAATAATATAACGTAGATTCATGATTTGTGTAACTTTATACATGTTAAATATATATATATATATATATATATATATATATATATATATATATATTTGTTAGGTTCAATAAATATTACTACCTACTTGAAAATATTGTCTATATACCTATTAATTTTTGTCTTTCACAAACTGTTTTTCATATTAATAGTGTAATAGCACTTCTAACTTATACAGTAATAGAATGTAATAAGAAGTCGAACTCGACAATAAATCAACCATAAAATGATTTTTTCCCTTGTTCTTACCACTAAAATCCCTCGTCCATAAATAATTCGCATAGGGATCTAATGAATTGGTATTAGTGCCATAATACCTAGATTTTGGAAATTTAGTACATGATTTCAAGTAAATTGAAACACTACGAGGTATTCATTGAGGGTGAATCACCCCTAAAATTATACCAATTTTTTTTCTATTGATGGAATTAAAAAAGAGTGATAATATCCCGCGCATAATTTAACTTAAAACACCTTTACTCTTTAATAGTTTTATTAGAGAAATCAAAGAGTAAGTAGTAATTTTTGTCTTTAAAATTTGACAGTAATAAAAGTATAAAAATAAAATAACAAAAAATAAAATTAAAACTAAAGAAATTGTTCAAAATGGGCACCATTTTCTCTAAAACATAAATTTACTCTTTGTCGAAAATTGAAATTTACTGACTAATAAATGATCGTTTCTCATAACGTTACATTTATTCGTAATACGATTCTACAAATCTTCTCAGTATCAATTGGCGACGAATAAACAAAATCCTTCAAGGAAAGAAAATAATAATTGTTATTGAGGTCTGGCGGTCATGATAGCCAATTTGGAGGTCAAATATTTCCTCGTCCAAGTTATTTATTTGGAAACTTAAAATTCAAAAAGTCTTTAACAGTAGCATCCATCATGCATAAACCAAAACTCTGGTCTAAATCAGGGAGAGTATTTTGCAGAAATTCCAAATAACTTTCTCTATAGAATTGATTTGGCAAAAATACCGGCCCAAACATTTACCTTAAACTCGCGTTGCAAATGTCTAGGCGTTATAGCATAGGTGTTTACTTCAGAATATTCAGTTATGAACATTTGTAAATCCTCTATGAGTGAAACAAGCTTTATTAGCGAAAAGGATTTTCTTCTGGAAATTAGTATTCTGATGCAAGATAAACTCACAAAAGGTAACTTGTCGATCCAAATCTTGAGGCAATAGCTCCTACACTTTTTGAATGTAATTACGTTTAAGAATTCGGTATACCGAAGTTTTTGATCTTCAGCTGTTTGCAAAATATTCTGTTGTACCCTTATTACAATCGTTCTCGGATATTATTGAACAACTTTCCTGTCTTTCGAGCTCATCTTTCAACATTAGGAAATGTTTCTCTATGGGAAATCGTTCGATTTGGAAATTACTTACGATATTCTTCCACACTTCTTCTACAGTTTCCTTGGAAGAAACCTAGCACAAGTAACATATCAACTTGTTCACTGAATGTAAATTTTCCAGCAATTTTCAGTAACAGGCAGTAGCAGAAATAAAATTTTATTACTAACTGTCAAATTTTAAAGACAAAGTCTACTGACTTTTTGATTTCTTCTAAGAAACACTATTAGAATCTTGTTTTAATTAATGCATATTTTTCTTGAAAACTAAAGTTTTTTAAAATTTAACAAGAGTAAAAAGGTGTTTCAAATCGATCAATGCAAAAAAGTTATAATTTTAGAGGTAATTCACCCTCAATGAATACCTTGTAGTGTTTCAATTTACTTGAACCCATAGTCAAAGTATGTTTGGTTAAATTGCAATATTTTGGAACTCAAATATCTACATGTACCTGCTCTGTGTCGGTTCTTATGCGGAACACTCTGTATATCTTATTCACAAAAAAACAAGCAAATTTTACAGTTATGTCCTATTTCACAATGATATAAGAGGCAATAGAAGCTGTTGTGACATAAACCTCTTCTCATCAATGAAAATAAAATTGTTTGATAGATGTCACGGTTGAGTTGACTCAATTTTATTTTTTTTTATCTTATACCTCTTTGGCCCCCATGTACTAATTACAATCTAATTATATGAAGAAGCAGTACATGTTTACATTATGTACGAGTATACGTAATTTTCGTGGTAAAAATACATACAGTATGCGCCAAAAGTATGGAATAAATTCAATAAAAACGAAACAATTATTTTTTGGGAAAAATCCTCGAACAGGTCGATTTTTAATTTAAAAAATACATATTTTAGCGTAAAATGCGATTTTCAAATGTCATTTATTTTAGAGTAATAACGTCATCGATTTTTTTTTAAATGGCAACACCATATTTTTTTCCTTGATTCTCTAAGTACAGTACTAAAATTTTGCCCTCTTACATAGGAAAGTTTTCGAGTAAATGACGATTGAATGTTAGAAAACGTAAATCAATTAAAATAAAGCAAAAACGTTATAAAGTTTAGTTTTTCGAATTCCATAGTTCTTTTATGGATCACGTAGGTGAAAATCTTTGCAAAGTGTCATTGTCACACCAACTTTCTAATAAGTATTGTAAGCGACATAGAAATTATTATTCAATTTAAAGTATTGTGGCACATTTAACTGTTACTCAACGAATTGAAATTTTAATTCTTATCGGATGCGGGAATATGACTAGAACTCAGCAGCAAGTTTGCGATTTATTTAATGAAAAATATCCAGATCGCCCTATCAGCCAATCAACAGTCAGTAAGGTAGAGTCTAAATTTAGAGAAACTGGCAATGTTGTAAATATTCCAAAACCTGGACGTCCAAGCAATAATGAAAATCAGAAACAGAACATTTTGATAAGTATGGTGGATAATCCTCATAATTCTTCACGATTGATTGCATTAAACAGTGACACTAGTCAGAGCACAGTGCTATGTATCTTGAGGAAGGAAAAATATCATCCCTACAAAATTCAACTTGTGCAGGAACTCAATGAAGATGATCCCGATCGCCGCTTACACTTTTGCGAAATACTAATGGATTTATGTCAAGGAAATAGAAATTTACACCGGCAAATACTTTTTTCAGATGAGGCCACATTTTATCTGAATGGTACAGTAAACCGTCAAACTTGCAGATATTGGAGTCGGGAAAATCCTCATTGGATGGCAGAGGCACATAACCAACACCTTCAGAAATTAAATGTGTGGGCTGGAATAGTTGACGACGGAATAATAAGGCCTTTCTTCTTTGAAGGAACCCTTACAGGACAAAGATATTTAGAGTTTCTAGAAAATGACCTTGCTCCAGTTCTTGCAGTAATTTTTCCTAACGATAATGACCCTGACATTCCTGACGGTACCATATGGTTTCAGCAAGACGGTGCACCTCCGCACTATGCGCGCCCTGTACGAGATTTTTTGGACAACTGTTTTCCTGGGAGATGGATTGGCAGACGCGGACCGATAGAATGGCCTGCAAGATCGCCAGATCTTACACCTCTTGACTATTTTCTATGGGGATACTTGAAGTCAAAAGTGTACATTAATAAACCACGTAATTTAGAAGAACTTCAAAATCGCATTCGGGACGAAATACCCCAGAAATTATTCATAATGTGCTAGAAGAATTTCTTCACAGACTTGCGCAATGTCAAGAAGTTGGTGGATGGCAATTCGAACATTTAATTTAAATATAAAATTTAATCAATTGTATTTTATTTTACATACCTCAGAATTGTTACTTTTTTATGGATAAAATTTACTTTTTCTAACATTCAATCGTCATTTACTCGAAAACTTTCCTATGCAAGAGGGCAAAATTTTAGTATTGTCTGATAGAGAATTAAACGATTTTTCAGAATCAAGGAAAAAAATATGGTGTTGCCATTAAAAAAAATCGATGACGTCATTACTAGAAAACAAATGACATTTGAAAATCGCATTTTACGCTATAATATGTATTTTTTAAATTAAAAATCGACCTCTTCGAGAATTTTTCCCAAAAAATAATTGTTTCGTTTTTACTGAATTTATTCCATATTTTTGGAGCATACTGCATAATTTTAAATAAACAGATAATACATGTATTATCTGTTTTATCAGGGATTCTGTTAACCACAGTCACAGGCTATGGAAGTGAACATTAATTCTGTAACTGGCGGCAATCTTACATAAATCACGGCATAACCTGAATACCATAGTAGATTAAATTTCAAATGCTCAAATGATATCCGTACTTGTATTGTAGTATTATTTAGTCATTATTTAGAAAACATTATATTTTAGAAAGGAAATAAATCTGTATACTACCCAGAGATCATTCCGTACTAGATTTCATTGAAATTATATAGTTAGCTATAATTTGTTCAACACATAAAATATATTATCACTTTTGATTTCGTTTTCAGAAGCCCTGCGGGTGCAAAAGTTCCACGAAGCCTGCCTGAATTCCACTGGAGAGGGATCTTTGGAAACACTGGGCAAACTTATGCTGGAAAGTCATGAAAGCCTGCGAGATCTTTATGAATGCAGCCACCCCCAATTAGATAAGTTAGTTGACCTTTCGAGGGAATTTACCTTAGGAACGAGATTGACGGGGGCCGGATGGGGAGGCTGCGCTGTTTCCCTCCTCCTACCAGACAATGTGGACAAATACATCAATTTTTTAAAGGAAAAGTTTTACAAGCCCTTCGGATTAACCGATAAACTGAATTCAGTGTTATTTTCCACGTCTCCCCAATCTGGAGCATGCGTTTATTTGAACAAAATTTAGGTATTGTACCACTGGAGGTGATTAACTGAAAAAAAAAATGGCTTTGTAAATAAAGAGAAAATAAATATTTTACTTTTATTAACTGTTTTATAGCAATTAAGTATGTTAATAATAATTTTATTTTACACATTGTTAATATACAGTGTGTCTACGGATGGAGTTGACAAGAGAAGAAACTCTTTTGTTTTTGATTTTATCGAAAGATGTCACTCTTTATAAAAAGTTCTGCTTCTCGAAAAAATGGGATTCCCATAGAAGCGTCTTAGATCAGATATACAGGGTGCTTATAAATGAAGAAAATAAGAAAATACTCAAGAGAAAAGTACTATTATTTATTATTGTATACAACATTTTTATAAAATAAATCGGTTTATAACTTCAAATATAGTCCTAATACAAATTTTAAAATCAAAATTTAAATTTTAACATTTACTCTACCTCCCACCTCAACACATTTTTCCGCTAACTTAATACATTTTTCGAATAGTTAGCGACTCATTAAGTTCATGTATTCCTTGGCGTATGTGCTCTTTTAATACTTCTCTATCATGTGGCAAACTATTTGAATAAATGTTTTGTTTTAGGGCACCTTGGAGAAAAAAGACAAGGGGTGTAAGGTGAGGATTGGGCCAAATCTTCCTCTGAGCAGGACAGCCGTCCATTTGGTTTACCATTTTTAAATACTTTAGAGCCAGAAGTACGCAATAACCTGTTTTACCAACAGGACTGCTGTCCTGCTCATTTTACGGCCTTCCTCAGACAATGGTGAAAGGTGGATTGGAAGATTTGGCCCATTATCCTGCTAGACCACCTGACCTTAGGCCCCTTGACCCTTCCTAAAATAAAAGGTTTATTCAAAGAGCGCATAAAAGAAGAAATAACAAACTGTTCGTAGTGTGTAGAGTAAAAGTCAAAATTGAAATTTTGATTTTAAAATTTGTATTAGGACTCTATTTCGGGTTATAAACAGATTTGTTTTATAAAAATGTTGTGTAAAATAATAAATAATGGTATTTCTATTTTGAGTATTTTCATGTTTTTCTAATTTATGAGCACCCTGTATATCTGATCTAAGACGATTCTATGACAGTCTCATTTTTTTGAAGAGCAGAACTTTTTATAAAGAGTGACATTTTTCGATAAAGTCAAAAACAAAAGACTTTCTCCTCTTGTCAACTCCATCCGTGGTCACACTGTATATTAGTCATCTTAAATAACAATAAAGTTTGACAATATTCTGTTTAATGAAAACAAGGTTAAGAAGTTTTTGAAAATTTCATTTTTATATTGTTTATTGTTGCTTAAGGAATACAGACTTGAATTATTATCTCATGCTAGCATATTGCTTGCAAAAACAAGTGAAAGTATTCGATTTAGGAACAAATAAAAATTAAAACTGTCCGTAACTGTTGTCCTAATTTGACTCCTTTCACTTCTCTTTAACTTCGAAATACGTTGAAAAATATTTCTGAACATTATTGGTTTTGGAGGTGGATAACTAAGAAATCTTTCTATATAAATTCACCTAGCCCTCAGTACCATTTCCATTTGCATAACCATAAATGAAATCCATATTGTCAATTTCAGCATTTTACTATGCATTAGCCATTATTAAAACTTAATCTTTTAAAAAAACAAGCTTAATTTGATAATGCACAGTATTAAATAAGATGAGTTCTTATTATTATTGTTTTTCATGGTTTCCCTAAGATATGTTTAAGTATCTGTGTGGGGATGCACTTAATCAAGTAAATTAGTTTTGTTGTTAATCGGTTTGGAATACAAAAATGTGTAATGATACAAAAAGTGAAGATAATACAATGGAGCATATGATGACCTATTTTATTTGTAATATTATACAGGGTGATATATATTTTATCGGCAAATAATGATCGATGATACCCACACCTCCGCCACTGGTAAGTTTACCTCTGAAGGTAAGTATTATTTTGCCCTTGTTTTCATGATTTTAAATACATAATTTTATATATATTTTTTCTTTTTCTATAAACAATAACCATATGTTCTATTTATTCTACATCTTTTAGAAAGTTTTACAGGAAATTGTTCTTACTCTGTATATTTTAGATTTTAAATATTACATAGTTACTTTAATTAATTGGAACGGTTATATGTAGTTATTATTTAGAAAGAAATGTTTTTTTTTTTAAATTAAAATCTAAAGGAAATTTAGAGGTACTGGCGGAAGACCATTCTGCCATCGAATAGGCTTATATTACCCCACATAGTATATAATGTAGCTCGGTTAGTATTAAGGCTTAATGGGTAATTAGCAAACAAAATGTCGGCATTATTGTCTAGAGATTGAAATTTGTGAGCCGTTCATTGTTATTTTCCAACGAAAGCGAGAAAGTAGTAATAAAAAACTATGTAATATTAAAGGCGAATTTACCAATAAAATTATTTAGTTCCGGGGTACCTCAAAATTTTATTTTGAAAATATAGTCGCGGTAAGAATTCAGACGTCTTGCGTTATAGCTGACGTTACGCAATTGTTTTTATTGAAAACGTAATTTTCTATATTTGGTCGCGTTAAAAACAATCATTTTTTGTAATTTAGTGCAATCTATAATGCAAACACCGGTGTACTATGTAGTTTTATTATTTTCAGTTGCAGTTTCTATATTTTGATAAAACTATAATGAATTATTCATTTATTCGTATGACGTAAGTCTCTGAAATCTTGCCGCGACTATATGATTGAAGGTTGCGTTCATGTTACGGTAGGGATTAATGCCTATTGCCTATCTAAATTATTAAAAATGACTGTTCCGACGGTTTTAAAAATTTATTTAGTACAAAATGTTCATTGGAATATAATGAACAAATTAATTATACAGGGCGTATTAAAAAGGCTCAAAAAAACATTACAAATTTTGCAAACTCTTAATGCCAAATGATCGGCTACAATATTGACTCAAAATAGCGACCTTGAACTTCATTACACTATGAAAGTGATGAGCCAATTTTTTTCGCATTTTTTTATTTGATCTTTGAATTAAATGTACAGGGCGCTGTGTGCGCCTGTGCCACTTTATTACTTTTAAATGTCTTTTAAGAATAAATATTTTTGGAAAGTGATTAGTTATTTTCAAACAGCCTTGTATTAGTTTTAAAAAAGGTATACTTATTACATGTCACCAAAATGCGCCATGCATTTAACGCAAAAAAGTTATTAGAGTTAGTAATGTCGTTCTTATAAAACAACATGAAAAACAGCACAGATATGACAATATAAAGTAATGATAATATTTACAACACAATAAAATAAAACAATGACCACTCAAACCTAAACGTAATAGCACAAACATTTATTTTTTTTTTTTCGAATTTACCTTCAAAATTATCTAGTGTATTTTCTAGTTACCTTTCCTTGTGTGACTTCTTCAATTATTTTTCCTAGTAATTGAGTATAAACAATTATTATTTTTTAAACAAATAATAAATAAATGTTTTAACAGTGGTAGAACAGATATTTGATAATATTTAGCAAAACATGTTAAAATTGGAGAGTTTCACAGAAGTCTGTTATTTATACTCAAGGATGGTGACACGGGAACGCAATTTTGAGAATATATGTATTTAAATGACAGCTTGTCTAATATTGGGACTGGTAAGCCTTTCTCGTAACGTATTTCATCAGTATAGTGTCGAGAGATTGTTTGATTTATTCCAAACCCTTCGGGTTGTATATGCAAGTCTGGAACTGGCCAATCCCTGCATATGACTATACATTTAATATTTACCATTCTACACGGAAAACAGTAGTATAGTTCAGTCATTTAAGCATTTTAAACCTCAATCTGCGAAAAAATTCCTAGTGAGCTGAATTTTTGTATACATCTTTATTACGGCGTTTTAATGAAGATGTGAAAAATCGACATTGATATCGTGTCGGTTAAAAAAGTTATAAAGATCAAAAGGTCACGAAAATCAGTTTTTCGCAAATATCTCGCCACCTATTGCTAAGAGGTCAATAGAGGTCATTATAAAAATTGTTTGTCGTCAAATTATCTACAAAAAATACCTCTTGCATTTTTCTGTAACATTAACCGTTTTTGGAGTAGAGCGCGACTAAAATGCACTCACATAGGGTATTGTATATCGTATACCAAGGCGTAAACTCTATTGCTTTTTATTCATGTTTGTAAGTGTCTTCAAAACTTCTATTTGATACTTGGGCGTTTTGTGAAAAATATACTTATATTATAAAGGTTTGGGAACTTAGTAAAATCTACTGAATATTATACAAACGACCTCCACTGGCAGATGTTCCGTATTGTATTGTTCCAAGACCCGTTCCTTTATATCTGCTACTGGCTGTCGGACTGTGTTTAGCTCAGTTGAAAATTATTTCTTGAATGTTAAAGACGTTATTTTAGTAGTTTCATACTCTTGAACAGTTTTCATAATGAGTGATACATGATTTATATGCAATTAATTGTTATCGGATGGTGATGTAGTAGAAGTTAGGCGTGGTCTACAAACATTAAAAAATGGTAGTATCGCTAGAGTGATAGTAATATTGAATATTTAAGTACTGTGACTTTTGTAAATGATCATAGTAATTGTCGTCAAAATTATACGAACAATTTGAGGATTGCGGTTTTTAAACGACGCCAAGAAGAACCGAATACATCAATATATCTCCGCGTAAGAAAAGAATCAGCTCATTTGATTTAAAAAAATATGTTTGTTTTGTGAAGAAGAAGCGAGTGAAGTAATTCAGATAAAAAGAGAAAAAAAATACAGATGCGTTATTAGAAAAGTGAGTACTCTTACATTTAAAGACACAGTATTAAAAGCTGCAGAGGCGCGCCGGTGATAAATATGGAAGAAGTGTAAAGGAGCGTGTTAGTTTTGAGTATGACTTAGTATATGTCGAAGCTAAGTATCATGATAAATGTTTCTCCAATTTTTTATTAGTCAGTAGAAAGGGTAACGCAGGCCGTCCATTGGATGAAAATATTAGAATTGCCATGGAGAATGTTTTTCATTACATCGAAAATAATGACGATTGTCAATTCACATTGGCTGAGTTAAAAGATGTGATGAAAGATTAAGTTCCAGACGGTAAAATAATAATATTTATCGAGTGTATTATCAAATACAAACATGGCTAGGAAGAGAAATTGATCCAGAACAGTGGGATTGGGAGTTAAAAAATAGTATACTACAGCTAATACCAACTTTATTACCACCAGCACCCGATGATCTACTGAACACAATCTTTTGTAATTGTACAAAAGGTTGTGGCGGCAAATGTGAATGCAAAAAAATTGGATTAAGATGTTCAAAAGTTTGTGGACATTGCCGTGCTCAGTCATGCGAGTGCATTGTTATAATATAGTCGCTTTCTCAGCGACACAGAAAAATGCAAGAAGCATTTTTTGTAGATAATTTTACGACAAACACAAGACAAATTTTTATAATGACCTCTATTGACCTCCGAGCAATAGGTGGCGGGATATTTGCGAAAAATTGATTTTCGTGACCTTTTGACCTTTATAACTTGTTTAGCCGGTACGATATCAATGTCGATTTTTCACATCTTCATTACTATGCCATAATAAAGGTGTATACAAGAATTCAACTCACTAGGATTTTTTTCCGCAGATAAAACCTTAAATGACTGGACTATTATGTATTGCACATCTTATAAAACAAAATCATGTTTAAGTGATATTCTTATAATTTTAAGGGTAAAATAAATAAATAAAGCGATTGAGGCCAATTGTCAATTGTTGCTCCTTTTCATTCTACAGGGTGTTAAATTTGAAAAAATGTTTTCGATTTTTTGCTATATTTTAAGTACGGATGGAGATTGTTTTGAAAATTTGTAGTCTTATGTTTTTTGAGGTGGTAATTACGAATATGCAAATAGTGTTGAGGTCACGATTAAGGGGCGCTAGTTATTTATACTGTACAGTCGCTGTAAAAATATGTCTAACTTTTTATATTTTAGACTGTTGAATTTTTTAATAAAAAATTATTGAACTACCTTCAATTCTAAATAGAAAAGGTATACCTGTTACAAATCGATAACTCAACTGTTTTCGAGAGACAAGCGATTTAAGTTTTTAGAATTCGCCGGGAATTAAATTAGAAAATTATTTTTTCTAAAGTAGTAGGCTTGGAAATAACAAGTAAGCAGCTGTTATTACAATACCATATTGTTTCTGTCAATGCCACTCAATTCATAGATAAGGCAGTAGTGTTTTTTATTGTTATTTTTTATATTTAGAATGCCCCGTCATAATAATTTTTCGTTAACATTATAAAATGAGAAACATGATATGTGTATATGACCAAGAAAATTTTTGTGGCCGCCGTGCAGCAGCAGAGTACTTGGAATTGTATCAAGATAACAGACAACCCGATCATAGACTATTTAAGGGATTGTACAACAGATTAGGTGAAACAGGATCATTTCGCCCGAAAAGAGACATTCAAAGGCCGAAAATATTAACAGCGAATCGAGAAGATGATGTTTTAGTGAGAATTGGTGAAAATAATAATAATAATAATAATAATAATAATAATAATAATAATAATAATAATAATAATATGCCTTTATTACAATTTAGAGAACAATACAAAAAGTAGATAATTACGGGTGGCGGTATCCAGCAAAGCTGCTCCTATACAACCACCCTTAAAAAAAAATAAGTGACCATAACCACAAGTAGTACGTAAGATAAGTATACATATATGCAAGAATATAAAAAACAAATTAACGAATACACTCAACAATCTCTCTGATTAACCAGAAATGTTTTAAACTTTCTCCGAAAGGTGACAGAACTAGTAGCTCCAACGATGCTATGCGGTAAAGCATTGAAAATTTTAACAGCATTGTAACTAAAGCTACGTTGAAACATCGTTAAAGTACGACAGGGAACAGTTAGGTGATCTCTATGACGCGTATTATGTTCATGTATATCTCGACCTTTAATAAGCTTATCATAAAGGTATATTGGTAACTTATGGTCAAAAACATTATAAACCAGTGTACCTAGTTGAAGTTGAAAACGCTCATGTAGTTTAAGCCAACCAGAATTTATAAAAGCATTTGAAATGTGATCAAATTTTCTAATGTTATAAACAAATCGAATACAAGAATTCTGAATTTTCTGTAGACGCTCTCTATCTTTCACTAACAATGCGGGCCAGTAAACTACAAGGCAATAACTAAGGATAGATAATATTAAGGAGTCGCAAAGTCTTAATTTAACTTCAGTACTAAGAATATTTTTATATAGGTATAAGATTTTTAATTTGCTATAACACTTTCTCAATAGATTAGATACATGAGTGCCAAATCTAAGATCTGGATCTAAGGAAAGGCCCAGATTTACACCACTGTCAAAAGGTTGCAGCACAGTATTATTTAGTAAAATTTGAAATGAAGGATGCTTACGAATGATTAACAGCTGAGGGCCGAACAATAAAATTTGAGTTTTTTTTTCATTAAGGACCAGACCATGCGCATTAGAAAATTTACTAATGATATTAAGATCAGAGTTGATGTTACGAACAGCCAAATCAATATCATTGACAGGAAATGAATAATAAATTTGCGTGTCATCGGCATACTGGTGAGATTTACAGAATGTTAAATGCGAACATAAATCAGAGCTATATAATGAAAACAGTAACGGTCCCAAAATGCTGCCCTGAGGAACACCCTTGTTCAAAAAAGTGGGGTCGGAAAAAGTATTATTAAATGTAACTCGCTGTTGCCTCATGTTTAAATAATTATTAAAAAAATTAAGAGCATTATCATTAAATCCAAAATATTTCAGTTTCGTAACTAACGTAGCATGATTTAAAGTATCGAACGCCTTGCTATAGTCCAGTAAGATTAAGCATGTATTAAGGCCACTATCATATGCGCGGAATAAATCATCAGTTACATTAAGCAAAGCAGTAGCAGTACCATGATGAGAACGAAAGCCAGATTGACTAGCAGATAAAATATTATTTTTATGTATGAACCTATTTATTTGATCCTGTGCAATTCTCTCCAACACTTTAGACAATACAGGAAGTATACTAATAGGTCTAAACTGAACTAAATATACGTACAAGTTAAATTTCTGCAGCTACTGGCATCAGTCAGTCTTCCGTTAGTAGAAAAATTGTATCCTTATTGTTTTACTCCAGGTCAACATTTAACGCCACAGGACCCTCTAGCTAGGTTACAGTTTGCACAGTTTCTTCGCCAACAACAAAATGATACCCAACATTTTATAATAAAATATTATTTACGGACGAAGCTACATTTACCCGACGAGCTATTTTTAGTTGGAGAAATAGCCATTCTTGAGAACTAAAAAATCCTTATCTGCCAAGAGAAGTACATTAACGGAAAAAATTATTTAAATTTTTAATGATTTGCCACTGTTTCTTGAAGATATTCCCTTAAATTTACGGCAGAATATCTGGTTTCTGCATAATGGTGCACCTGCACATTACCCCGACGAGTAAGATAATATCTTAATAGAAATTTTCCGCACCGTTACATTGGACGCGGCAGCGAAGTTCCTTGGTCTGCACGTAGCCCTGATTTAAATCCGCTGGATTTTTACTTTTGGAGCTATATTAAATCTTTTGTTTACAAAGACATTATTAATAGTCAAGAACAACTGTGGGAAAAGATTCAAGAATCGGTTAATATTATCAAGCAATAGCGAGTTTTTCGATTTGTAACAGGTATATCTTTTCTGTTGTAGGTAGTTCAATAATTTCTTATTAAAAAATGTTGGGCTCAATCGCTTTGTTTTGACGTAACAATTTGTCCTTAAGCTATTTACCATTATTAATGACGCTGATTTGAATGAGTCAAAAGCGTTGACTCGGTAATGTGTAAAACCTATGACTTACCTGTTACGAAAGGTTGGTTGCACCTCCTGGTCAAGTTGTGGACTGTATTTTTCTTTGAGATGAGGAAATGCCGATTTTCCGGGAAAACACAAGGTTCAAGCACACCGTTTTGCTACACGCGTGAGAGTTTAATTCTCGTTCGGGTCTCTCGCTCGGCGGGTCAAGGCGTTCCCAATACCGAGTGAGATAAGAAAAAGTGGCATAAAGTATACTATATATGTAACGAATCATAAGCATTATGAGCCTAAATGACTTATTGAAATTAATAACTTAAAAGAAAAAAATATTTAAGAGAAAGGTAATCTAACTAATATATTAAATAGTAATATTAACAGACGCACCCTGTATAAACATATACTTTTTAATCTTAATTATTTTTAGATAATAAAAATAGAGAAAACTTATTTATAATACCATTTACGCTGTTTATGTAAACATTAGAATGTAATGTTTCTTGCAGACAACGCTAATGATGTAGATTCAACCTTTTAATAGCAAATTATAAAAACATTAGGTACTTTTAATACTCTTAAAAACGGATAAGTAACGTGTCTTATAAATTATGATTGAATACAATAATTAGAGTCGAAATAAGGATATAAGTATAAGTAAGTAAAAAATATATAGGTATTTTTTATGTGTGTTAGTGTGTTATTCACATAGAAGGTATACAAATATAAACAAACATTTCTATAATACATAATTCCGTCAATATTTTTAATATGTACTGAACTAACGGCACAAAATCGTGAAATATCAAAAATGGCGTCCAAGTGACAAACATTTAAGATATGAAAAAGGAAACAGCATAAATCTAAAAATACGACACACTAGGCAACACACGAAACAGTTATTTATATATTAAAAGCAAAAAAAGCGTGGTAATCCCTCGAGAGCAGTAATGTAACTTATTGCTCGTAATACTTACAAAGCTTTTTCTACAATCAGTCAACAAAATAAAACTTTCAATTATTAACTTTATTACAACCAGAACATTAATTATAACAAATAGAACAAAAGTAAGAAATCCATTTGTTAGCATTCGTAATTTGGCTGCTGAAAGAACAGTTTTTACAATCTTTAATAATAATTCCTGATCCAGAAGGCATATTAGGGCTATATTCTGATATGGTAAAATTGTTATCACTACGATTGCGAATTACTTGTATACGTTATTTGATGGCATGGTTCAAATTTTATTGTTTCAATTTTTTCATTGATATTATCTATGAATTCTTCTGCAACTGTAGAACTCTTCCATCCCCCTTGTTGTTTCAGTTATATAATATCACCTCCATCATGGACCAATAAAGTAGCCTGGTAGGTTAAGATAATTAGTAATGTCGTTAGGTATTTTAGCAATAACATTCATTCCTGCTACTTGATTAAAATACTTCCCTTTATTAAATTTTATGTGACACTTCTCAATACACGTCAACTTTCCGTTGCCGGCGTCAAGCAACAAATCTAAAATTACAGTTTCTGTAGTATTTATAATCTCCGGAGGTGTATTCGGGATATCACTGTCATTATTTTCAATTTCCATCATTTTTTAACTAAAATTATCTTAACTAAACTGCGCAAATTTTGCAAAATTTGACAATTGTTAAATTTACTACTTAAAAAGGGCGCTGTTTACTTGGTTGTTATTGACGACGAACATTTGCTAGATTGTATCGTTCGACAAGCAATAAAGTGACACTCCTTAATAGACGTCATATTTTCGTTGTCACCGTCAAGCAACCAACCTAAAGTTACAGTTTCTTCAACATTTCTAATCTCCGGAGGTATATAAGAGGTATCGTTGTCCCTATTTTCAATTTTCATGATTTCTCAACTAAACTGCTAAAATTTAACAAAAGCAAAAATTGATTATTGTTAAATGTACTACTTAAAAACAATGCTGTTTACTTGGTTGCGATTAACAACGAGCATTTGCTAGATTTAATCGCTAGCTAGATTATTTTTTATTTTAGATTGTCTGTGGAATTGTTCATTAGCATACCTAGATGTTTGGTATCAGAGAACATACATATGACTTCATTGATAGGAATTGTAGGTACTTGATTCATATTAGCTTAAAATAGCTTTCTAATACAGTAAAAAATGTTACAAAAGCTAATAATAAAGAATATATGGGTAGATATTGTGGGTGTAATTCAACCCTGGTCTGGGCTTTAGTCCACAGAGTAGTTAGTTTCACACAATATTGTTAATACCTAAAAATATAAAAAAAACGATTACATAAAGGGTACATTTTTTTCATTAAATAAGTAGGTAATTGTCATGTTTAATTTATAATTGGTTGGCAAGTTAAAGTCACTTTTGACATTGTCGAAATAATTTCAAATAATTTTAATTTATTGGTATAATAATTTTTATAGATAGATTTTGACTCAACTTAAAAGGAGGCCGCCTGAAGAAGCAATCCTGAAAATGCAGATATAGGTCAGATCTCATCTATTGTGGTTGAATTTTCGAGTTCCCACAGTTTCAAAAGGGAACTTAGATATTTATAGAATGTTTTCATTGAACCAGGTTAGTAAATTTAGCTAGATTAATTTTTATTTTATGTAGCGGTCACCGACACTGGTCACCGACCTACATCTGTGATCCCTACAATTTACGACATTTTCACTAAGGCACCAAACAAATCAATGCCAACAAAACCATAAAACTAACCCTTAGATCTGAGCCCATTTATGAAAGTAAACACATGGCCAGACATTACCCAGCCTTCCGAGACCTTCTTCGAAAGGTCCGGCGAGGACCACGGCAGTGACTTTCCGCTTGCCTTCAGCTAAACATCCGTCCAGACTTCTATATTGGTGGAACATTCTTTCCGAGCTGTTGTATCTTTATTAATATATATAACGTGTTACAAACCGTGGACTTGTTATTCCTAACCTAACAACCCCACAAATTGGTGACCCCGACGTGATTTCAAAAACGCGTTAAGTTAATAAAGTGCCCGACGTGATTTTAAAAACGCGTTAAGTTACAAAGTGCCCGACGTGAATCACACAATGGAAAACAGCACAGAAGTCAGTGGAACATCCAACGCGTACGTGAGTCGCGTAGGAATCAAAGTCCCGCCATTTTGGGAGAAGAATCCGGCAAGATGGTTCTCGCAAATCGAGGCGCAATTCGCGCTTAGCAATATCACAAACGACGAGACCAGATTCCACCACATCGTCGCTAACCTGGACCCACGAATCGCTGAGGAAGTCGGCGACATTATTGACTCACCACCTAGTCAAGGCAAGTACGAAAAAATCAAGGCAGAGCTCATAGCACGCCTCTCAGCATCGGCCGAGCAACAAATTCGCCGCCTTCTAGAGGGCGAAGAAATGGGGGACAGGCGCCCCTCACAATTTCTCCGCCATCTCCGCGGACTAGCCGGGACCGCTGTGAGTGACACGATCCTGCGATCCCTCTGGATAAGTCGGTTGCCAACCCAGGCGCAGACCATCCTGACCTTGGACGACGACATACCGCTAGACAAGGTTGCTCAAAAGGCGGACAAGATCGTAGAGACGATGAGGCAATGCCAGCCACAGGTAGCCGCGACTTCGGAGGGAAACGACAGCCACCTATACCAAGCGATCGCAGCGCTCGAGAAAAAAGTGTCGGAGCTGTTCAGTGTGCAAGAACGACACGCGAATAGGCCACGCTCGCGAACAAACTTGCGCTAGCGTCCATGCTCGCGCTCGCGGCCGCGCAACTCCGCAGTGTGCTGGTACCACAACCAGTTCTCTGCGAAAGCGAAGAAGTGTACCCCGCCGTGTAGCTACGCAACGGGAAACGAGAACGCCGAACGGTAGACGCGTCCGCCGGCGTGGACCTCCAATCGCGTCGCTTGTGCGTGACCGACCGCGAATCCCGAGTACAGTATTTGGTAGACACAGGTGCAGATTTGTGTGTGTTTCCCCGCAGCCGAATGCGAGAGAGAGCCTTACCAACAGACTACAAGCTGTTTGCCACAAACGGGTCGGAGATTGCCACATACGGTGACGTCACATTAACACTCAATTTCGGACTACGCCGCGAGTTCACATGGCGTTTCGTGGTAGCCGATGTGACGCGACCGATTATAGGCGCCGATTTTCTCGCGCATTACGGATTGCTCGTTGATCTGAAGCGCCTACGTTTGGTCGACAGCCTCACAAATCTTTGCACCAACGGACATCTCGGACCGTGTGAGGCCGCTGCACACATAAAAGTAATATATGGCGACACAAAATATCACCGCATACTCGCTAAATTCCCGGAGTTGTCGAAACCCAGTGGACTGCCAAGACAGGCAAAACACTCTACCGTCCACCATATCAAGACTACGCCTGGTCCACCCACCTCAGCCAAAGCCAGACGCCTAGCGCCGGACAGACTGAAAGACGCCAAAAAAGAGTTTCAAATAATGTTAAAACAAAATACCTTTCTAATACAGTAAAAAAAATAATTCAGAGATGAATGAAAAAAATCTGGTATCTTTCAAAGTCATTAAAGCTCTCTCTCTTGAAAGCCAGTAACTTTAGCTTCTAATTTATTAATAACAATATGGTTTTCTTTAAGAAAAACGCCTGTCCTTGCGAAGTGTTCTGAACAATGAATTAAAATAGGTATTATAAATGTTAAACGCATATTTTGTGCTAAAATGTATGTTTAGCTTACCTGAGATACTGAATACTATATTTTATATACATGCATGTTTAGAATTTCGCCAGATGTGCTGATTGTACCTGATGGCGCATAGCTTCTGTGTATCTATGTTTAATTATTATTTTTGCGGTGTTTGTAAACCATAATATAATGAAATTTAACATCTGGTATCAAATAATCTATTCCCTATTTATTTAATATGTTGTGGATCCAAGGAAGCCACGTTCCCATATCTGTAATACTAAAAAAGGAAAGTAACAATAACTTAGGTATATTTGAAAAATAACACCTAACAAATATATATTGACATTATTGTCACGGAAAATGTGTGACTCTATAACGGGGAAGCCTGAGACTCCAAAAAATATCACGTAATGAGTGTGACTATCTAGTAGGGAAGTCTAGGGCTTCCCTCGAATGTCACGGAAAATGTGTGACTATCCTGCACCACCTATAAACATATATAAATAATACCTCTCTTGTATTCTTGGGGTACTCGCTTGGCTCCTTCGAGAGGTAAAGAAACTCAACCTTTTAATAAAAATATATATGTATTAAAACCATAACAACAACCATACTTACAATAAAGTGGACTTTTGCGCTGGGGAGTATCTCTTCTAGAGATCAGAGCCAGCCAACGGCTGACCGCCGATCTTTGGCCATGGACTGGCTGACATTTGCCCAGTTTATACACATTCGGAAAATGCTGAGTACATCAGAATTATAGTACCTATTTAAACAATGAGAACAGCCAGCATGTCTATCGCTTGGTTCTTAAAGAGAGCAAGAAATATAGACATAGTTTGGTTTGATAGTAACCTTGCAACTGGACATTTTTAATGGTTTTGAATTTCACTTGTGTAACATTGACACACTGTCGATTGTAAATATGTTTATACTTTTGACTCAATAAAATAATTTGATATTCGTATGTATGCCAAAGGTTTTTAATTTAAAATAGTTAAAATATGTGTCGAGCTGTAAACCATCTCTCTAAGATCTTCTTTGTTGACATTATAATACATTATTAATTTGGTTATCTTAGTTTTTTATATAATTTGGTTAATTAGTTATTTTTTGGTTTATAGTTTGGTTTGAATTTGTTGTGAAATAAATTTTGATTTCTTATTTTTATATTTTGGTACTTGTGTCGAAATATGTGAAGCTGTGCTATATGCTTACCTTTTTGTTTATCTCCTATGTGCATATTTTATATTTTTTATTTGAATATTTTCACTTTTTGTTTGAATATTTTTTATTGTTGCTAAAACTAATTCAAATAAGTTTGGTTCATTTATTTGGTTCGAAACTCCAAAAAAAAAAAAACAACAAATTACTTACCAGTGACAGAAAAAAAGGTCATTCCAAATCCTAAGCAGGTCCAGTTAAGGTTGCCAGCCCTCCCAAGTTTGACCAAGTCCAGCTTAGAACATCTAGTGGAATTTCAGCCAGTATTTCTACGCTTCCAAGAAGTTTAAACAGAAAATAAAGGTATCAGGTACTGTTTTTGATTTGTGTACACATAAAATTAGCTAACTAGCAAAGTTTAAACTAATGAACAATATATAAACTAAACCTATGAAGTCAATAAACATTGCAGGACTTACCTGTATAATTATATTTAAATAAAGGTCACTAAAGTTCACCGAACTATTGAAAATTTTTCTACAGCAGTCACAACGAAAAGTACAAGCTGCCATTTTATTTAGTAGAATAGTTAAGTTTCTGTCGGTCAGATAAAAAAAATTTAAATAAGTCAATTTTGTTAGTAGATGCCTTATATGCAAGCCGTGGTACATTCAAAAAGAAAGTGGGTTGTCTAAGCTTTTATTAAAAGCAGTAAATTATACAGTAAGAAAAACCAAACATTAGAAATTTGGATATACCACTGTTTGTATCGATTATTAATAGATAAGGAAAGACCCATGTTTTTTTCAGGAATTTGATGCGAAATATTATTAATTGTATTTTCAGAGTTGCTAAAAAAAAAGCAACGAATATCAGTCATTTATGTATCAGAATTGATTTCTTTATGAATAAACAGATATAAAAAAAATTGAACATATCTTCATTCTGTAAGGTCAATAAACTATAGTTTTGTACAAAAAGAAAAAAATTCCCTCGACCAAGAACCGACTTCTGAGATGACTCTAAGCTAGCCAGGATAGAAAGATAAAAAGGTAAAACAAAAATTGTGAGCGCCATAACCTTTCGATCATACATTGACACCACACATACACATTTTATAACAATATAATCGTCAGTGGAACAAGACAGTCTTAACTCAAAATTTTCATTTTTCAAGATTTAGTGGTGTATCAACTCCAAATATTGTATATTTTTATGTGTAAAAGAGTTACAAGGGTTACAAGTGAGCTTTGCTTAATAACCGTCGAATGGCGCTGCGTTGAAATGTCACATCTCCAACATTGGTTTTGTGCTTTAGACAAAACTGTCACAATTAGTCGTGCTGTGACGTTTAATGAGATGAGAAATTTTTGAAAAGAGTGTCACAAGTCGAAATAATATCAATAAGAAACTAGTTTCTTTATGTGTATTTATATGCAAAACTGTCACATCTTTAAATAGACCAGTCAAGCTAAGTACCTTTTTTGTTACCATTTCATACAATAAACCGTAATATTTTGCGCAGTATTATAAATATTTTTATAATAATCTTTAAATTTGTATTATTTTAGTCTACTTTAATAAAATAATTTAGTTTATTAGTAATGTATTTCATTTTATTACCTAAACTCATGTTGAAAAACTTATAAAAAAATATGTGAAAGAGAGTCACAACTCGGAATTATTTAACAAAAATAACAATAAAAAAGTGCCAAAAACTAAAATAAACAAAAAATTTTATTAAAAATACTAAGAACTATCCACACAAACATTTTAACATGACTCAAACATTATATATTTATTTATTTTCCAATATTTAGAGTAAGATTATTTATAAAACTTTACCGAGCACTCCTGAAAATTTACATTTTTTGAGTTATGACAGTGTTGTTCCAAACTGACGATATAACTATAATTTTTCTATACAATTCAAACCATCTATTACGTACTTTAATTTTATCATTTAATTTCTGTCTGAATATATTAATCATTTTGGTCTGTCTGTTCTCTATCGATAGCATAGATAAATGCCATAGTACATACATATTACTTTTCCTAGGTTATCTATAAATAGATTTTTCGTCATTGAATTATGCAGCATACTTGTTATACATAAATTCATAGTATTATATAATACGTTTCACATATTGATTACTATCATACCTAAGACATTTGTTATGAAAGAATAATAGAAAACGTATAAATAATCCTTCTGTGATTAGTTCTTTAATGATTTGTGCTTGAGGCATTTAAAGTAAATAGCTACTCGTTTTTCTTACTAATATCGCATTAGTTATATTAATGAAATATACTGTTAATTTTATCTATGCAACACAATATTTATATACAAATATTCGCGTTACATTGATTACGTCGTCTTCTGATAAATAACAAGTTTGACCACAATTAAGGAATCCCCAGCTATTCTATATAAAACAACCGCTTTATTAACGTTGTTTTTATTCTGTAAATTGTGCAGTGTTGTGTACCTACTAAAGAATACATAAATATGTTGAATAACTCTTAAATGAAAGATTGCTTTTTTCAATTAAAAATAGGTAAGAAATATTAATTAATATTGTTTTTCTACAAAACTGTTAATAGTGGGCTTTTTAATTGTCATTTTTGATGTTAAAAATGTCATTTTTTGACACGCGTGTTGAAAGTAAGTTACTTTTAACACTAGTGTTAAAAGTAAAGTTTATTTAAATTTTGTTTTGAAAATTAATAAAACGTTTTAACAAACACATGAACAACTTTTTATTTTAAATAAGTACAAACCAACATTTTTACTAGTTATTACTATTAACATTTATAGTAAAATTAGAACAATTTGAAATTGTAATTCCCTGCGGCGTCTTCATACTTAAGTTGGTTTTACTGTCAACATGTGTGACACATCTATTTTCTGTAGAAATACTACTGGTAGTACTGGTGGTCTCGCTAGTAGTTGCAGCAGTAGGAAGTATTTGGCACGCAATTTCCTTCTTCTGTTCCAGTGAATTTTCAATGTAGCCCTCAGCTACCGTGGAAGATTTCCATCCTCCATGTCTCTTGATGGTAGTAAGATTTGCACCAGAATCTGCTAACAATGTCGCCGATGAACGACAAAAACAGTGTCCGGTGTAGAGTTGAGGATTTGGTAGATTCAAGAACTCTGCAATGTCGGCAGGCATTTTACCAAACATGTTAATTCCGACTGGATTCTTCACACATTTATTCTTCATATATTTAAGAAAAAGTCGTCTATGGTCAGCTTTGGGTGGCCGGAGTGCCATATACTTTCTAAAAAAGTTTAAATAGAATTCACCAACAACACTGAAAGTCCGAGGCACTTTCGTTTTAGTATCTGGTATGGTCACAACAACCGAAGTGCCCAAATATTCGATATTGTCGATGGTCATCTGACACAATTCCTCCCGGCGACACGCCCCGAAGACAGCCACTATTGCTGCGACTTTCATCATCAGATACTTTTCGTCTTCTGCTTCTGTGAGAAATTTGTCGATATGCGTTTTCGTCAAAACTTTTGACTTTTTTGCTTGATATCCTTCACCCTTCCGTTTTAAAAAAGCAATAAGTTTATAATGTTTGCTTATATCTTGATCTTGCTTTATTTTTAACATAGTTTTGATCATGGAATAATTTGACCACAGCGTTGACGATTTCCATATCTTGGCTTTTTCCTCAAAATATGCCAGTAAAACACTTTCGTTACATTTTCCAGGGACCTTTTTAATGTTTCACCATTCCGAAAAGCGTCTATAAGCGATTTCGTACTGTTCCTTAGATTTCGCCGACAATAATTCCAATGTTGCTCGACTGGCGGCTTCTTCGATTTCAGCAGGGATGGATTCGTTACGCTCATTATCGAGATTATTCATTATACTTATAATATTACTAGAAAATGCTGTCAATATTTTTGCGTTTTTCCGTAACTAACAACAGCACTGGTGCTACGAAAATTTTGATTCATAAACATTGCGATCTGTGTGGTATTTTTTGATTTCTTATTTTTATTGAGTTTAAAGTTCTTCCGATTGTTTTGTAGAAATAATAGTGTATGATATACGTGTTAAAAGTGATTTTATTTTGTTCGTGAAGTTAAAATAAAATCTTACTTTTAACACGTATATCATAAATAGCTATTTAAAACAATTACTGGAAATGGCAGATTCACAGATTCGTTTAATGGACAAATTAGAACCTGTTATTCTGCAAATTGTAATACAATAGAGAAATGTTTTTCATCAGTAACATATTTAATCGACATTTAAGAACCTACTTAATTTTAAAAATAAAACGTTTCTCAAAATAATAACTTTTTGGCTAATCATTTTTTTTGTGAAGACAATAGTTTTTGTAAACAGTTTTCATTCAAAATATAATATTTTCAAAGTTTTGGCTGTAGATTTTAAAAAGGGTTAAAATATCACTTCACAATTTCTTCTTGAATCTTTTCCCACAGTTGTTTTTGGCTATCAATAATGTCTTTGTAAACTAAATTTTTAATATAGCCCCAAAAGTAATATCCAACAGATTTAAATCAGGGCTACGTGCAGGCCAAAGAATTTCGCTGCCGCGTCCAATCCAACAGAGCGGCAATTTCTGTTAAGATTACTCTTACTCGTCGAGGGTAATGTGCAGGTGCACAATCATAGAAAAAATAATTTTCTCCATTAAGAGGACGTGGTAGTACGAACGGCCGCACAATATTATCGGAGAGAATTCCACACCAAATATTTATAGAGAACTCTTGCTGAAAATTACTTCTCTTGGCAGATGTGAAGTTCCCAAGAATGCCTAAGTATTTCTCCAATTAAAAATATCTCGTCGAGTAAATATTTTATTATAAAATGTTGGGTCATCATTTTGTTGTTGGCGAAGAAACTGTGCAAACCGTAACCTAACTAGAGGGTCTTGTGGCGTTAAATGTTGAACTGGAGTAAAATGATAAGAATACAATTTTTCTGTGTGGAGTATTCTACTAACGGAAGACTGACTGATGTCTGTAGCTGCCGTAATTTGACGTGTGTTCGTATGTGTGTTTTCAGCAATTCGCACTAAAACATCATCTTCTTGGTCCGCTGTTAATATGTTCTGTCTTCCAACGTCTCTTTTCGGGTGAAATAATCCTGTTTCACTCAAAAACTCAAATCGTCTGTTTCTCGAAAACGGTTGAGCTCATCGATTTGTAACGAGTATACATTTTCTATTTAGAATTGAAGGTCGTTCAATAGTTTCTTATTAAAAAATTCAAGAGTGTAAAGTACAGAAAGTTAGACATATTTTTGTATCGACAGTATAACTAGCGCCTCCTCAAAGAACATAAGACTACAAATTTTCAAAACAATTTTTTCCAACTTTAACACCTTGTAGAATGAAAAGGAGCAACAATTGAATAACGCATGTTGGGCTCGATCGCTTTATTTCGACGTTAACAATCTGCCCTTAATCTATGTACCATTATTAATGACTCACCCTGTGTATTCAAGTCTCATGCACTTCTTTAAACAACCATTATTATGCTTAGCGAATCTCCAAGGTCTCTCTCGTAGAAAGCTGGTGTTGTTAAAAACAGACCCAAATTTCTTGGTATGCTAAACAAACTGCGAATATATCAAATTATGAGCTATGATGATATGATAACCTTTGTTATTATTAACCAAACTGATAAGATGCAAAAATACAATTCTGCCTAAATATGCATTAAATAAAATTACATATTTATTTACTGAACGTTTTAAATTTAATTCGCAATTGTATACAAATATTTTACCAGAATATCTAAAGCAGTAATCTTTAACATGTTTGATGGAGGTCAAGGTTAAAGTGGGAACGGTGGCACTGGCGGTGGCGATTGACCGTCAATTAATCGAGGTTAGGTCAAGCAAAAAAATACCACAGAGCGCGATTATAATGGAACGAACCAATATACAAGAGAGGCGAAAGAGCAGGGCGTCCAACTGTATTAAAGATAATTCCCAGGGTATTATAACCCATAAATTATGGCATGTATTTCCAAAATCTATTAGTATCTCAATAATTCAGATGTTAAATTTATCAGTAACTGGTACAAAAAAGCCAAAAAAATAATTATTTCGTAATACATATTTTTGCAATTCGGAACCATGGAAGACTTTATGAAACTGATTGATGCCTTCAACGGTCGAAATTCAAAGAAGGAATTGAACAGTAGAATATGAAATTTTATGACTATAGATCACGTGACTTAGCTTCGTTCGTTCTGATACGGAGAAATTTTAATTGTTTCACTATACACTGTACATTCTCGTATTTAAATATTATTTGTTATTAACAAAGTAAAATATAAAATATATGAATATTTAAATTAATAATAATAATTAATATAAATTGTATTAACAATATGAAATTGCTAATTCTTTAATAATATAATGACTTATATTTGAATTAAGTAGTACAATTTTTGTTATATTACCGTAACAAAGTTTACAAATTAAAACAAAAGTTAAAGTGAGTTATATACATTGTCTCATAATTAGCTGCCAACCCTGAACAGGCCGATTCTATGATCAAAACTAAGTAAAAAAGTTTATATGAACATGGATCCGGAAATGCTTCCTAAGGTCACAGGGACCCATTGAAGAGGGAGAAATGGAAATCATTTTTTTGCAATATCTCTCAATCGCGTTGTGATAAATGAATGAAATTTGGTATACACAGCTAAATTTTGATGAGCAATTTGATGGACTAATTCATTTATTTCCACAAGGTCCATTGGGGTGGATACGGGAGTGCCCTTGGTATTCATCTTTGACTTTTTAACAAATTGGACAGCAAATTCCGTTTTGCCGAACTGTTTTACTCTTGATAAAAACCGTTATCTTTAACGGTTTCTGAGAAAATCGCTCTTCAATTAATCCCACTTTGGTCAATTTCACAGTAATTTAAACAAAAAATAATAATAATTTAATACGTAATCAGTAATACACATTATTGATGTAGAACAATTATGATATGATGATTTGTTTATGGCTTTTGCGAGGGTAATACTGCAGTAGCAGAACGCGAGTACGGGAGAAGGTTTCCAAACCGAAGGCTGCCATCATCACGTATCCAATTTTGTCGCTGGATAACAAGCTTCCAAAATTTTGTGGTGTGACGAAGCTACGTTTACCCGAAATGGAAAATTAAATTTTCATAATTCTCATTATTAGGAAGAAGAGAACCCACATGTTTGTTCGGAGAACAAACTTCCAGCAACGGTTTTCCATAAATGTATGGGCGGGAATAATTCACGACACTCTGATTAGACCTATTGAAATTCCTCAACGTCTCAATTCAAATCTTTATTTAAATTTACTTCAAGAAAATCTTCCCCAAATTCTCGATGATCTGCCTCTAAATTTACGACGTAACATGTTTTTTCAACACGATGTAGCCCCGGCACATACTGGTCGCAATGTTCTAAATTTCCTAAACGAAAATTTCGCTGGACAGTGGATAGGGAGTCACGGACCGGTAGTTTGGCTGCTACGTTCTCCCGACCTAACCCCGCTGGACTTCTTTTTCAGGGGATTTACGCTACCGAAGTCGATACCCGTGAGGAATTGCTGCAGCGTATCAATGATGCAGCCAATGAAATTCGTCAAAACCGTTTTAGCATCTTAATAGCTTCGAGAAGTGTTACACGTAGGGCAAGACTTTGTATCAGAGAAGGTGAAGGGTTTTTGAACAGTTTTTAAATTAGCTTGTTGTCTATTATCAAAATTAAGTTTCCATCTTATGATCCCGAAATCTTATGATCGAAAAGGGACGGTTGCAGCTAAATTGCGGAATACAGTGAGGAATGTCCTCCTTGATGTCAGCCTTCTGTTTGGAAACCTTCTGCCGTACTCGCGTTCTGCCGCGCAGCATTGCCATCGCAAAAGCCATAAACAAATCATCATATCATAATTGTTCTACATCAATAATGTGTATTACTAATTAAGTATTAAATTATTATTATTATTTTTTTGTTTAAATTACTATGAAATTGACCAAAGTGGGATTAATTCAAGAGCGATTTTCTCAGAAACCGTTAAAGATAACGATTTGAAACAAGAGTACTTTTTTAACGTAAAACAGTTCGGGAAAACGGAATTTGCTGTCCAATTTGTTAAAAAGTCAAAGATGAAAAAGTTACACACGCAAAATACCAAGGGCCCCCCCGTACCCACCCCAATGGACCTTGTCGAAATAAATGAATTAGTCCATCAAATTCCTCATCAAAATTTAGCTGTGTATACCAAATTTCATTCATTTATCACAACGCGATTGAGAGATATTGCAAACAAATGATTTCCATTTCTCCCTCTTCAATGGGTCCTTAGGAAGCATTTCCGGACCTATGCTCACATGAACTTTTTTACTTAGTTTTGATCATAGAATCGTCCTCTTCAGGGTTGGCAGCTAATTATGAGACACCCTGTATATGTGGTTAAAGGTCCAGGGTGGTCTTCAATACCTACCTTTTGTAGATTATTATAAGAAGAAGACCAAGAAGACAATAAATTAATTGCAGAAGGTTAATTTGTTATGTAGAACTTTACACTTGTACAATTACTGTACAGGGTGTTCCTAAATACAATGTGAATATTTCAGGGGGTGATTCTACATCTAAAATTAATGTTAGTTTGCTTTTATAAACTAAAAATGTTCAGTTACAATAACACGGGGTGTTAAAGTTTTTGGAAAAAAGAGGAAAATAATTAATATTTTCGAAACGGCTATTCATGAAACTTGATATGTGGTGACTATTAATAAAGGTACACTGACTTTAATATTTGATATTTAGAAAAAAATGGTACGCCAAAGGTTTTCTCCCAGATAAAAATTATTTTTGTATTCCCAGTTCAATTTGAAAAATAAGAGCCTTCTTGAGTTTGGGAACTGCAATGCGCAATTGAGAAAAAAACCGCTGGATTGTCTGAGAGAATTCATGCAATTATTAAAAGATACAATTTTGCAATAAATTTAGTTGGACTGGAATATGTTACTTGCTTTGTGATTTGACTTCGCTAAGATAATGAGTGAAACAGAGAGGGTTAGTTGTAGTCGACCAAGTTTTCATAAAACCATGTTGGCAAAGCCAATTTGTCTGTGAATATTATAGTAAATTGTGTTTTGGTAATAAACGAGTACATTTTTAAGTGATTTCACTGAGGATTGATAACCACGACTTGGGATTTTATACTGGAAAAAACAAACTAGATTTGAATTTACCAACTTTGTTTAAATACACTGGACAATTGGAGTCCCAGGCTGCATGTTTTAAATCATAATCGGTACCTTTTTCATTACTACATCGAATGCAATTAATTATAACATCTAAGAGACGTCAAAATTATAAAACTACAATATACAAGTAGTTCATCCTAAAAATATTGTAGGCCGCCACAATGGCATTAGCGGTTCCCCTCATATCGAGAATGGTCTATGATAGTTCCCTAGTTTATGATAATATCCCAAAAGCATCGATAATTTAATTACAGCTTTCGAAAGCACATTGTTTGACAACAATTTGACGCCCCGCCGCAGGCAAAGGGCTCTTTCAAAAGCAACGTTCTTGAGAAATTTGTATTTAAATTATGAGGCATCAGTGTTCGAGTATTATGTCAGAAAATTTTACAGCAACGTTTTTTATCCAATTAGAAGTTTCGTTAACACGGTGTTTTAAAAAAAACGAAAATTTGTATCCTCATTTGACGTTAATGTATACATTGTCATTTCGTTTGATAGAAATTCACATTTCATTTATTTATTGTTGTTAAGTATTTAATGGTCTGTATATAAATCAAAACAAACAAAAGCAATAAGTTTAATACAGGGTGTTTTAAAAAGCATGGCAATATTGCTAGAACAGACAGAACATTTAAAATATCAAATTTTCGTAAAATCGTTGCATAATAATGACATTTCTATTGTCATTTCAGTATCGAAATGACTTTTCGTCTTTTAGGCTTTTAGACAGATGTGCTTAAAATATTTTTTTTACGCACATGTGCGTATAAGAAAAGTAAAATAACTGAATTTTAAATTATTTATTTATTTTTAATATTAATAACAATCTCTCAAATCGGATAATTGGACATGAGGTGAACATATATCTTTTTCTTCACTTCGTAAACTTCAATGCTGCTGGTGCACTGAGTTTTTGGAATGAAAGTGGTATTTCCTTTCTCCCCGAGAATTTTCCTCACTATAACCTGCTTATTTTGTGTGAAATGTACTCCTCTGCCATAGAAGTTTAACGTCAACCTCTTTTGAGCATCGATATGTTGGCTCCTGCATCTGCAAGTAAGGTTGCAAAACATTGTTTAAAGCAGTGCCCAGTATACTTAATAACATTGGGTAATCTAAGAAATTCAGCAATCTTTTAGGAATTGAACCTATGTTATACCAACTGCTTGTGTAGTACATTTTCAATTCCTGCGCGTGATAAAAATTAGATATGATAAATGGTGGATGGACGAAGATTTGCACATTTGCAGACAATTTCCAAAAAAATGACTTAGCATCTTCAATATCACCTGTGCGTAAATAAGTTAATTCTTCTCTTTTACAGGCTTCACATATACCAACAATCAACACAACTTTTTGGAATAAGTACTTTTCATCAACTGTCTCTTTGATAAACCTTTCAACCTGTCCCTTGGAAAATATTCTGGATTTTCTGGGTCTATAACCACTTACTTTTCAAACAATAACATTGGTATATTTACTAATATCCACATATTTATACAAATAAATTGTAGTTCGCAGCATGGAATAATTCCATAATGTAGAGGGGCCCATTTTAACTAGGACAAGTACGCTAGAAGAACTTTCTCCGAAATATTACTTACCTTTTTTTCGACACACCAATAAATATCAAATTTTGCATAAGCTTTTTGGTATAATTTCTTCCATTTCTGAAGAATTAATGTATGGTTTATAGACATCGTACCATAGCAACTGCTCCATAGCAACAACCTTTTAGGCAACATAGTTAAAGTTGTTTAAATAAAATAGTTTAGGAATTATATTATCATCTGCAATCGAAAATTATATTGAAACTATTTTGAATATTTATGTGACAATTTTAAGAAAAATCTTAACATGTAAATTCACGCCGCGTAAGCTATTTAGATGTAAATTTTTTAAAGTACATATTTCATAAAAATTTGACACAGGTACCTTTTTGCTGGTATCGAACAGACTGGTGTTATTAGTTTTTTTGTACAAAGTAGAGGGCGCTAGTGGTTAGCATTTTTGGTGATATTTTATTCTTTAACTTTTTTTAAGTAGGCCTGTAATAGTATTTATTTATGTATGTATGTGTCAAACTCCGATGAGTATGTGTATGCCAAAAATTGCGGTAAATTGTTTATTTTCTGATTTGAATAGTAATTTGTTCTCTGAATATTATAATCACGTTAAAATTTAATTCTGTTTTATTCTGCTGTGTTTGTTAGGCGCTACTGCATAATAATAATGGGAACTTATACCAGTAGTGCAATTGTTGACTTTTGGGGAAATGTTTTAATGTCTAATAATTCTTTTATTTTTCTGTAATGGTATGGATGCAATTGTTGTTCTTTTCATTTCCCCACACGCTAGAAGAAGTCACACATATTTGTGTAGAAATTTTTCTTACGCTAATTGTTGGATCTTTGGAGACCAAATCTAAAATATCATGATTTTTTTCTGATCTAAGCATACGGAAATTATTTTGTTTACATTTAATATCACCAGTTTCTCAACAACGCCTTTCTACTACAAAAAATATTTTTGAATTTGGCAACTGCCTCTCGGAAAATTTTTCGGAATAGAATCTAACTACTGCTACAGCACTCTTAACATTTCCCTATAACTCAACATTTACACATCTTCACTGCTGGTATAAATGGAGCAGAGTGAAATTTTAAGTTTACAATAACAAATTTTTATTTAAACGAGAGTAAACAACATGCCGGAGTTTTCCTTATACAAAATATGACATAATTAATGGAGCAATTCGGAGTTTAACACATACACAATTGATAAATAAGTTCTAAGAGCACCTTTTTTAATATAACAATTCGTAGAATGGGAAAATCCAACTTCGTTACCACCAAACGACTCTAGCCGTTAAATTTTATCAACTCATCGTAATTTTTTAAACCAAACTCATTTTGTTTGAGTGATACTTATGATTTTTTAAGGTTCATAAATTTCTGAAGTACTTGCAAGTTTTCTGAGACTCAAATTTGATTCCATTGCGATGTGACCAAGACAGCTACCTGATAAAACTACGTACTACCTGTTCACGTTGATGCTTTCTGCAATTTTACTTACTTTACAAACTTACGCCATCATGTGCCTTTGAAAGAAAACATCGACGTATCTCAGTTTTTTCTTGTTTTTTTTTAATTCCTATATTTTCCATGTGCGAAGTTTTAATTGACACACCCTGTACTTGCGTGTATACAGTATTAGTACAACCTACCTGCGGTAATAGTTTAAGCCAAAATATTAAGATTAGATTTATATATGTCAGGGCTAACGTTAATATTGGCAGAGATACAGATTGTTGAAGAAATAGAAACATTTTTGATTTAGGTTAAAAGAAATGTTATAATTGTTTTTAGCCTAACAAGAGAACAAAAATTCTTTAAAAGTATAATTTGATTTATTTCTGCGGAATGTCACACCGCTGTCTGTATATTTATATAAAAAAAAATCTGCAACTTCGAGCAGTTTTTTATTAAGGACGTTTTCATGTAAATCTAGAGCCAATATTTATAGAAATCTAATATTTATTAAAGGTTAAAACTAAAATATAGAAATTCCAATCGAAATGTTGAGCTTTAACACAAAATTTTTAGCCAAAATGTTACCATTTTTCAGAGATCTATCTATTCTATCTCTCTCTAATTTTTTAAAGTGATATTCATATACAGGAATAAAAGGGTCCGTTTAATTCTTTCCTACAAATTTTGACAACAGAATCCATTGAGCAGTGCAATCGGCAATCAGGCCTATGATTGATCACATCCAGTTAACACTAACAGGCCTGTTAAAGTTGGCTGGTTGACTGGTAGGTTAATCAGAAATTCGTATGATTGACACTTCTGTCAAGTTTATTTATCCCAGTTACTTAATAATGATCGCGTGACCCAGTTATAAAACTGCATGGAATAACCTGCCGTTAAATGTAACCGGAGCTTTTTATTGGTTAGAAATTTTTATTTTATTTATTGGTATTGACGTATGACATTTGACATATTAATATCATGTATATAATATTATTATTATTTGTCTATAACATAATTCAGTTTCAATTTAATGCCATATCATAGTTTTACATAATAAGTAAAATACAGCATTATTAGTTTGACTATCAAACTAAAGTTTGTTCTAGGTCAGATTACAATTTTGTATAATTGATAGAGATACCTAAATGAATATTAACAAACAAAAATAAGTATTTTTTATTAACTAATATTATTAATAATTAAATAATTCATGAATACAATAGGGAGAAGGCACAACGAAACCTAGTTTTTAATTATTGGTAGTAATTTAGATTCTGTAAAGAAGTAGGTATGAATAATATATTTTATCTTTAAATATTATTTTTATTAGTTATGTGTTTTTGACAATAATTTCTAATGGATTACAGTAACAGTGATAGACTGCATTCCATCCAATTATACTATATTTTTTATTTTATTTTATTTTATTTTATTTTATTTACACTATTCAACAGGTCAAAGACCCAGTTATAGAATAGGAAAACACACAAAAAAAAGCATACATGAAGTAAATTACACAATACTTAGACATAACACATGTAAACAAATACGAAAAAATAATCAATCTAATTATCTAGATAAAGACAATAACAATTACAAAACAAGTTTTTTCAGAGTTGAAATATTGCAATCCATAAAATCTACGGGCAAGATAACTTCATTACATAAATCACACATATTATGAAGTGGAGAGTGTTGCAGAATATTTGTCCTAGCTGGTGGCAAATAAAACATGTTAAATTGTCTAGCTTCAATTCTGGGAACATGAAAGCTCAGCATTCGCAAGATGGCACTGCAGTCAATGACATTATTCATTACTTTATGTAAACAAATTAAATAAGCCTTTTTACGTCGATTTTCCAAAGTTTCAAGGCCAAATCTATTAAGCATTTCAACTTGAGGGAACCCAACAGAGGGATACTCACCATCAGCTTTAAAACTAATATATTTCAAGAATTTAGGTTGAACATTTTCAAGAGCATCCACATGTATAGCATAATTAGGACACCAAACAATTGATGCATATTCACAATTGCACCTGACAAAAGTAGAGTACAAAATTTTCAAAGTGTTAGAATTCCGAAACTGTTTACTATTTCTTATAATGAAACCAAGAGATCTATAAGTTCTTGTAGTAATATAATGCAGATGGTTAATAAAAGACAGTTTTCTGTCAAAAATAACACCTAAGTCACAGAAAGTATCAGGTCTAGACAGCGTATATTGCTCGATAGAATAATCAAAAGAAATTAACTGTTTCTTAGTAGAAAAAGACAGTACATGACACTTACTAATATTAAGTGACAGATTATTAACCCTGCACCATTCATTAATGACATTAAGATTGTACTGAAGTTCAGCAGCATCATTAGCGTTCTTGATCGTACTAAAAATTTTGAGATCATCTGCATACAACAGGCAGGGCACAGTTAAATTATTAATGATGTCATTAATGAATAAGCTGAAGAATAAGGGTCCCAAATTAGACCCTTGAGGGACACCCGAGTTTGCTCGTACTTCAGCAGACTTGCAACCGCGGTAAACAACATGAAGACCTCTGTTAGAAAGATAAGAGCCAATAAGACTTAATAAGTTGAAGGAAAAACCAAAATAATTATCTAATTTATTCAAGAGTATTGCGTGATCAATTCTGTCAAAAGCCTTCGTCAGGTCAGTGTAAATCACGTCAGCTTGAAATCCATCATCAATGGCATTGGCTAAAAACTGTGTAATACAGAAGAGATTTGTAACAGTAGACCTGCCCTTAAAAAAACCATGTTGCGCCTCCGTAATTAAGTGTTTTGTGTGATGAAATATAAAATCATACAACAGCATTTCAAAACACTTGGCAAAATTGCTGATTATAACAATCGGTCGATAATTACAAATGTCTGATCTTTCCCCTTTTTTGAATACTGGAGTGACCTTAGAAATTTTCCACTGTGATGGAAACGTACATGTATCCAAGGACAGGTTTATTAATCTACACAATGGTGGCGCAAAAACTGCGGCACAGTCCTGCACAAGAAAGGATGGTATTCCATCTAAACCGCTAGTTAACTTAGGCTTTAATTTCATTAAACAACACCTAACTTTATTCTCCGAAAAAGAACGAATTTCAGGCAAGCTAAAATTATTAATGTCGGAGACAAAAGGCACACATTGCAACATTGACTCCGCCAAGGCGTCATAAATTGTAATTAGCACAGATCACATGCCTAAAGGTACATTTTTGATTATCTACGTAAACTTAGTATACATATTTAATATTTATATCCAGTTTTTACTAGTTTTTGATTCCTGATGATGTTTTCTGCTCTTCCTTTTTACATTCTGCTTCCACTCTGCCTGAAGTTAAAATAATTTTAATTATTGTTTCTATAAGTTAATATGAAATATTTAACGTACCTGCCACTACTGTTGGGGATTTATTTCCGGTCCGTACCTTAAAGAATTTATATGTACTCAAAATCTTGCCAAAGTACCTACAGGGTGTTGAAAAAAGAGTGTAAAATACTTCAGGAGGTAATAGTATGAACCAAAATAAGCAGAAAAGTCTTAATAAATATGGGTCCACAAAGTAACGGTTGCGCAGATATGGATCACTATCAAACATTTTATTTTATTAGGAATAAACCGACAAAGGAAGCTTTTGACAAACAAAAAACAAAGTTACAGAAGATGTTTAAAGTGCTCTCCGTCCATTTCCAAGCAGGTACGACACCTTCACTCAACGATATTCGAACTCTTTCGAAAACACCCTCCTTGGTTTCGATTTCTTGACACTTTTGGTTAATCCGTAGCTGCAGTTCTTCCATGCTATTTACAGGAGTACCAAACAAAGAAATCTAGAGAGCTCAGATCAGGCGATCTTGGAGGCCATAAAACAGGTTCGGCCCTTCGTACCCATATATGTAGAAAAGTCTGATGTAAATGCTTTCTAGCGGCCATGGAAAAATGAGCTGGAGCACTATCATGCTGGAACCACATTTGTTGCCTCTGATTTAAAGGAATGTCTTCCAAAAGCTCATACAGTGTGCTCTGCAGAAAGTTGAGGTAAGCAGCGCCTGTTAATCGGTTTGGTAAAACAACAGAACCTAGAAACTTGTCACTTACAATACCCATCCAAATATTTAATGAAAAACGTGCCTGATGTCCAGATTCTATTAGAGCATGAGGATTTTCGTCGGCCCAAATATGCGTATTGTGAAAATTAAACACTCCATTTCTTGTGAACCCGGCCTCATCAGTAGAAAGAATGTTTGCAAGAAAACGAGGGTCTTCAGCATCATGACGTAGAAACCAGCGGCAAAAAACCAAACGTGCTTGATGATTATTTATTGGATTTAAAGCCTGTACTCGTTACACATGGTATGGATAAAGCAGTTGCTCGTGAAGGATTCTCCAAACAAGAGGACTACTAATTCCTACCTCGGCTGATATTCTCTGCACACTTGTACCTGGAGTCTGCTCTACCAGTGCTAGAATATCTTCATCTGCTCTAGGAGTGAATACCGACCTTGGTCTTCCGGATAAATGGCACTGTTTGCTTAAGGAGCCGGTATGACGCAATCTTTGGTGAATTTTTCCAAACATGCGTTGTGAAGGAATCTGGCGATTTGGATAAGCGTCAACATAAAGACGTCGCGCTTCGGTGGCGTTCCCATTAGCACGACCATACAAGAAATGCATGTCTGTCAATTCTACGTTAGAGTAACCAGCCATAGCGAAAGAAAACTTGTGTACTGAGAACAACTGTCAAATACGTACTGTTTATTTCACTAAACATCAACCAACTATTATAAGAAAATACACAACGTTTTTGCAAAATAAAAAAAGGGGCTAAAAACATAAAACATTCCATATCTCCGCAACCGTTACTTTGCGGACCCATGTTTATTGAGACTTTTCTGCTTATTTTGGTTCATACTATTACCTCCTTAAATATTTTACACTCTTTTTTTAACATCTTGTATATTAACATGCGTTGGGATTTACTTTGCCTCTCAACAATAGTTTTTGCTGAACTTTTGTGATAGTCTTGTGATTTATTTATAGTAGAACATATTATGAAAAAATCTTCCATCAACTGAACCTTTCCTTTAAAAAACCGAAATTAGACACATATTCCAAATGTGAAACGTTCGCTATGCGACTTAAAGTGGTGGAAGGGGAAGAAAAGTCAAATATTGAAACATTGCAGAAAGAACACCAAGAAGAAGCAGATTTTGCCTATGACGTTAAAAGAAAAGATGTAGAGCTAGCAAAGAGTTCTGAAAATCATAAAACTCTAATTTTTTATCTACAGCAGTGCCTCCCTACGCCAATGTTAACGGCAGATAAATCGTTTTACAAATTAAAACTATGGACATTCAACCTAACAATCCACGATTTTGTAAAACATCATGGCATTGCTTATTGTTACATGTGGCATGAGGCTATATCAGGTAGAGGAGGTAACCAGATAGCGTCTTGTGTTTATAGGCATTTATTAGAATTACCAGATAATGTAAAATCTGTGTCTCTATTTTCCGATGCGTGTGGAGGGCAGAATAAAAATAACCATTTTGCCACAATGCTCATGCATGCCATTAATGGGAAACCATCTTTAGAAAAAATTTATCATAAATTTTTAGTTCCTGGTCACACTCACATGGAGTGTGACCAGGACCATTCAATTATTGAAAGACAGAAAACGAAGACCAACTTTGCAATAAATCATCCTTATGACTGGTATAGATTAGTCGAATCTTGTGGAAAAAAAAATTTGTCGTGAAAAAATGGAACCAAAATTTTTTTGACTTTGCTTCACTACTTAAAGGTAATAGTCTAATCATGCGAAAGTCTACTGAAATAAATGCAAAAGTGAACTGGAGGAATATAAAATGGATATGGGTTGTGAAAGATCAAAAAGGAATGCTGTTTTATAAAGAAAGTTTATCGGAAAAGGAAAATTTTAAAGTAATAAATTGCAGAAGAAAGAAGAAAGAAGTTACCTTTAATTTTCCTCCTATCAAGGTATGCAGTGAGGGCAATGTGCCAATAAATGCAAAAAAAAAAACAAAATTTAATTGAACTTCGGCAACTTGATCTAATTGACAGAACGTTTCATGATTTTTATATGAATTTATTGACAGACGAAAGATACTTAGCTGATATTTCGGACGAGGAAGAGAATTAGTACCTATGTTATTTCTCATTAGTCAGAATTTGTTTTTTTTAGTAATAACTCTTATTGTTATTATTTAGTACCCTTTTCAATATAGTGAATGTTGGTACCATTCAGACATGTACGTTATTGCAATGAAAATAACCCTATAAGTATTAGTTTTTCTATTTTAATAAAAAAATATTGTATGTACCTGAAGTTGTCTTTTATTAACCAACTCCTAAATACATTTTTTTATATTTTTACGTTATTGGAAAAAGGTAAAAGGTAATTAAGCTTACTGGTAAGTAGGCCATATTTGGCCCTTTTTACCTACTAACTTATACTACCCTCCACCCTTACAATCACAAACATCCATGGGTAGGACAGAAAAATTCCTGCCCCGTGTTGAATTCGAACCAACTTTCGGCCGCTCGTGCTTCCCTGGCAGCGACTGCTCGTCACCGCCTTGGCCGCTCGGCTACCGTCAGCCCACTACGTTATTGGAAAGACTAATTTATGTTAAGTACCTTCTGAAACAGTTTTTTGCTGTTTCTGAAAAACTCAATATTTATACTTATCTGGTTTTTAGCTGGCAGTAGTGAATTATCTTCTTCGTCTTATTCTAGCTTATCTGATAGCAAAGCTAATATACAAGGCGATTCAGTCATAATGTCATTAATTTTAACCACGTCTTCGGAAAGCCTGATTAAAGACAGAAAATCGAAAAAAAAAAAATGTTTACCTTTCACAAGATAAACAAATCACCCTATAACAATCGGTAACACGATGCTCCTAGTACGCTACAAATTTTCTGATGACGCGTATGAGTATTGAAGCTATAGAGAAGCCGAGCAGCGTTGTCAGCATGTCTTTTATAAATTTTTCTACGGCTCTGCTCAGCAGAGGACAATCGCGGTCTTTCACTACTTCATTTTACCCAACTTGAATTGAATTTTTATTTAGGTAAATAGCATACTATATTAATAACTATAAACCACACTGGCGACACAGACACGAAATTCAACAAACCACCACGCGAAATCGTGAAAATGTAACTGATGAATGTGGATGAGGGAGAGAGAGAAGGCGGGCATGCCTGTAGAGGACCAGAAACCGAACGATGTTCGACGGCGCTGATTGCTGCGGTTGGCATTTATTATAAAATTCTTATAATTTCATAGTAATTACAGTGGGGGTTTATAAAAACTGCAAATTTAATTATTGTTTGTTTCTGTTATTATTTAGCGGTTCTGCAGCTCTGCAGCGCTTTTCATTGAGTAGGCATTAAAAACAGGTTAGACTCGGATTGTGACATTGTTGATCATTGAATAAGTCTGTCTCGGATTGTTTTTTGTTGACAGCACGAGGTTTTTTTATTACTGTCTGTATGTAAGGGGCCTCTTTAGGTATCTTAAAACAAATTTCAAATAACTCCAGTAATAACGATCCGATTTGGATGTAGCTTGCACCAGTTTTCTTAGAAAAAAACTAGCTTCTTAGATGTCGTAAATCATATTTATTTATACGAGTAAACTAACGTTTAAAACGTAGAGGCATTGTAGCATTTTAAAATGCTATGATTTTGGTTTACATTTTATATTAGAATTTAGATATTTAAAATTACCACATTTCCATATATTTTCTATTTCATTCCACTAGTCTCTTTCGTTACAATTTACTTTTCTTTTGCATGCACATCCACAATTTTCTGTTTTTCCAAAATCGTGTTTTCTTGGTTGTCGTTTTTAACCAGCTGGGCCTAATTATTTCATAGTATAGACAACCAACACTTCATTTTTAAAAATCGATGAAATTAAAACCACAAAAAATGGCCTTCTTGGGTAGAACAGAGAACCTAGTGTTCGAGGAGTTGGTTGTGACTTTGGTCATGAATAAAAGTGTGGTGTAATTAATTTTAACGTTTTACCATTTTGATGGGATCTAAAGAAACCACCTACACTTAACAAAGTCTATATGCTAGATTTGTTAACACCAACAATTTTGAGTAATGCGATTTTTTTCCGATGTTCCAAACCCTTCAACAGAAGGTGAGATGTACAAAAATTTAACACTATACTAGTGGTACCTAATTGTTTCTATTTTTTTATTCTAGGGTTTTAGAATCAGTTGTAAGATAAGGTTTAGTTATAAGCCATAAATTTAAAAATCTTTCATTTTGTCCTGTGAGTGCTCTTTCTGAGAAGTATCTCTTAGTTTCACCCTTGCCATTGGTCTTCTTTGGTCTTCTTCTGCACTGGAATCAGTACACCATGTCATCGGTTAAGAAATTTTCCAATTAAAATATCCTGAGTGAGAGTAACAGACATATACTCGTCGACAAAAACTTGGGACTGGATCACCTCAATTTTGATTCCAGAAATTCCTTGTTGCAATCCTTGGAGCAACATATTATTTCACTCCCAGGATTAAACAGATAAGCCATTAAATATTACTACTTTTACATGTTATATATGTACACAGTATGCGCCAAAAGTATGAAATAAATTCAATAAAAACGAAACAATTATTTTTTGGGAAAAATCCTCGAACAGGTCGATTTTTAATTTAAAAAATACATATTTTAGCGTAAAATGCGAATTTCAAATGTCATTTGTTTTCGAGTAATGACGTCATCGATTTTTTTTTAAATGGCAACACCATATTTTTTTCCTTGATTCTGAAAGATCGTTTAATTCTCTATCAGACAGTACTAAAATTTTGCCCTCTTACCTAGGAAAGTTTTCGAGTAAATGACGATTGAATGTTAGAAAACGTAAATTTTATCCATAAAAAAGTAACAATTCTGAGGTATATAAAATAAAATACAATTAATTAAATTTTATACTTAAGTTAAATGTTCGAATTGCCATCCACCACCTTCTTGATAATGCGCAAGTCTGTGAAATTCTTCTTGCACATTATGAATGATATCTGGGGTAACTCTGCGTATTTCGTCCCAAATGCGATTTTGAAGTTCTTCTAAATTACGTGGTTTATTAACGTACACTTTTGACTTCAAGTATCCCCATAAAAAATAGTCAAGAGGTGTAAGATCTGGCGATCTTGCAGGCCATTCTCTAGGTCCGCGTCTGCTGATCCACCTCCCAGGAAAACAGTTGTCCAAAAAATCTCGTACAGGGCGCGCATAGTGCGGAGGTGCACCGTCTTGCTGAAACCATATGGTATCGTCAGGAATGTCAGGGTCAGTATCTTTAGGAAAAATTACTGCAATGGCTGGAACAAGGTCATTTTCTAGAAACTCTAAATATCTTTGTCCTGTAAGGGTTCCTTCAAAGAAGAAAGGCCCTACTATTCTGTCGTCAACTATTCCAGCCCACACATTTAATTTCTGAGGGTGTTGGGTATGTGCCTCTGTCATCCAATGAGGATTCTCCCGACTCCAATATCTGCAAGTTTGACGGTTTACTGTACCATTCAGACAAAATGTGGCCTCATCTGAAAAAAGTATTTGCCAGTGTAAATTTCTATTTCCTTGACATAAATCCATTAGAATTTCGCAAAAGTGTAAGCGGCGATCGGGATCATCTTCATTGAGTTCCTGCACAAGTTGAATTTTGTAGGGATGATATTTTTCCTTCCTCAAGATACGTAGCACTGTGCTCTGACTAGTGTCATTGTTTAATGCAACCAATAGTGAAGAATTATGCGGATTATCCACCATACTTATCAAAATGTTCTGTTTCTGATTTTCATTAATGCTTGGACGTCCAGGTTTTGGAATATTTACAACATTGCCAGTTTCTCTAAATTTAGACTCTACCTTACTGACTGTTGATTGGCTGATAGGGCGATCTGGATATTTTTCATTAAATAAATCGCAAACTTCCTGCTGAGTTCTAGTCATATTCCAGCATCCGATAAGAATTAAAATTTCAATTCTTTGAGTAACAGTTAAATGTGCCATAATACTTTAAATTGAATAATAATTTCTATGTCGCTTACAATACTTATTAGAAAGTCGGTTTGACAATGACACTTTGCAAAGATTTTCACCTACGTGATCCATGAAAGAACTATGGAATTCGAAAAACTAAACTTGATAACGTTTTTGCTTTATTTTAATTGATTTACGTTTTCTAACATTCAATCATCATTTACTCAAAAACTTTCCTATGTAAGAGGGCAAAATTTTAGTACTGTCTGATAGAGAATTAAACGATGTTTCAGAATCAGGGAAAAAAACATGGTGTTGCCATTTAAAAAAAATCGATGACGTCCTTACTCGAAAACAAATGACATTTGAAAATTGCATTTTAAGCTAAAATATATATTTTTTAAATTAAAATTAAATTAAATTTTAAATTAAAAATCGACCCGAGGATTTTACCCAAAAAATAATTGTTTCGTTTTTATTGAATTTATTCCATACTTTTGGCGCATATTGTATATATTTTAATGCTTTAAAAGTGATCTTTAAAATAAAATTATATCTTAAATTTAAATGTAACGCACAACAAAGTACTATGAACAAGCGACGCTATTAATCCAACTTTTCTAGTAAAATATATTTTCTTTTGTATTTATTACAGCATATTGTGTCACAAATGACACTGACATACTTTTAAATTACTGCTTTAGATCACTACCAAATTGGTACATTAATTATATAATTTGGTGTAATCATGTTCATGATTAGGGAATTGAAATAAATAGTTTCAAAGTTTACATCCTTCTATCTATTTCATTCACTCTACAGTACATAGTTCATACATTTTTCTTTTTATTGATGATTTTGATTTCTGTATCTTAACAAAATCAGAGCATTCAAGAACCTTAATATTAAGTTACGTGGCGCCCAGTTTTTTTTTAGTTTGATCCATAAACTTAAATAATAATCCACAGCCCTATTGCTATCCGACGAAAAGCTGCCGTACGCTAGTGACAGGTCCTAATTGATTATGATATAATTGTATCACCTGTTTATATGTCATTTTTTTATATCCACTCACAACATAAAATCAAAAAGGGCCTGCAGCTAAAAGCAGCGCATTATTTTATTAATTTATACACACTTTGTTCCTGTAAATAATTGATAATAACTTTGTAAATTTGGAACTAAGAAAGTGCATTTTAAATTAAAACCTGCTAAAGGAACCGCTTACGATCAAATAGTATCACGCGGTGAAATACGAGGCAGGCAAAGAGAGAAAGATGTAAGGGAAGTCGGACGGTTGCAATGCGTTTAGCTAAACGATCGAGTTGACTTGCATCTAGCCTTGTCCCTTAAATACAAAAAACGTTTCAATCTCTCGTAATAATTTAACCTAGTGAGGTAGGTAATGAAATGTGAATGGTTTATTTTGATCCTTTCGAGTGTTGCAATTTCAATATTAAATATTTTTTATGTTGAAACTTAATATTTTAATTGAATACTTTTGAAAAATAATTTATAGTATTAATTATAACTATACACTACGGGTAGGTACTATAAGAAACTAAATTAAATTTGGCAACGTCGCGTCAAGCCGACACCGAGTGGAATTGCTGCCAGCGGTCAGTGACAGTCTGATAAGGGAGTTTAAACAATGATTTGAAAATACTTTTTTCCAGCGGAAGTATACATTTAATTTTTTTAGCCGTGTAAAATTAATGACATTATGACTGAATCACTCTGTTTATCCAAACGGTTACTGATGTGGTAAATATATCAGGTTGGTATCAGTATTGGCTTTAAATATGTGTTTACCGATTTAATGTTTTTTCTGTGTTCAACATGGAAAAAGTCCATTGTAATTGTAGTGCAAATGAAGCTTCAGATATTTTCGGAAAATAGTTTGAATTTGAATACTACTGTGACGTACCTACGTCGTGATTACAAGACGACACAGTCTCACTATGACGCCTGAGCGATGGCGGCGGTAATCTCGGGCGCCAGTTTCTGTTTACAGTGCAGAAACACCACTACTCGGGCGGCTACAGTGAAGACACGGTACGTCCAGAGGGTCGTGAGGGAGGAGTTAGACGGTGTCAAGTAAAACAAGGTACACTTGATAAATATTTGTATTTATTTAGTGCAAACCTAAAGGTACAATTCTAATGGCTATTCAAAAAAAAAAAATCACGGGGAAATAATTCGGTACAAACTACGAGGTAAACAGATACGGTACAAAGTCAGCGGTGCGGTTACAGGGAAGCGGTTTCTACAAACGGTTAATACAAGCTACGTGCAAAAATCAGGCAAGAGGAAGCAATCATGCGGACAAAGCAAAGTTAACCTACTAAACTAAATACTTGGCCACTATTACTAGAAATAGAAGAAACAAACGTTGACAGTGGTGCTTTTCTCCAGGGGTTGCACGGCTGGACAGAGGGGCTTGCGAAATGGCTAGCTGTAAGAAAATGTATCGTTAGTTACGACTCACGTTTCAACTCATACAGATGGATTGTGAACAACATTCTATGAGCCGAACGCGTGGTGAGGTGAGGTACTAACTAAATAACTAAATACTTGGCCACTATTACTAGAAATAGAAGAAACAAACGTTGACAGTGGTGCTTTTCTCCAGGGGTTGCACGGCTGGACAGAGGGGCTTGCGAGATGGCTAGCTGTAAGAAAATGTATCGTTAGTTACGACTCACGTTTCAACTCATACAGATGGATTGTGAACAACATTCTATGAGCCGAACGCGTGGTGAGGTGAGGTACGCCGGATAAGGACAACAGCGCCTCTACTTTGTCGTAGTAAGGACGGAAAGCTGAAAAGTAAGGTATGGTTAGGTACCTGAAAAGTAAAGTGAGATTAGCTACGACCCACGTTTCAATTCATACAGACGGATTGGTAACAACATCCTATGAGCCGAACGCGTGGTAAGGTGAGGTACGCCGAATAAGGGCAACAGCGTCTCTACCTTGTCGTAGTACGGGCGGAAATCTAAAAAGCAAGGCATGGTTAGCACAAAGTTAACAGTGGCCAAGTCTTCCCTACCCTTCTACTTACTTCCTCTGCTTGCGGACAGGCACGTCGGTACAACTTGAACGGCGGAACGGTACTGACTCTAGCAACGGCGGTAGCTACCTCGTCAAGCCCTCGTGTGGCTTGCCGGACATGCGCAGTAAGCGTGTGCGCACTTTACTTACTATCCTTAGATGGCGGTGCTGGACTGGACTGCTGCTGGTGCAGGCTGGCCAGGTACTGACTCTGTGGCTTCGACGGTGAAACACCTAACACTCCCAGGCAGTAGGCGGCTGCGCACTAGTCCCCAGACTCGAGTACAGTGACCAAAGGCGGCGTCTCTGGTGGGCTGGGCAGGCAGGATTCCCCTTGTGGACAGATGGCCAGGAACTGAATTGTCTCCCGGTCAAGTGGAAGCCCTCGATGCTGGTACCCATTTGGCGGCTGCGCAGTGGTCTCGGACAGCTCCTCAGCTATCGGTGTGGTAGACAGGCTGGCCAGGAACTGAAGTGCCTCCTCAGAGTTTGAAAGCCCTCAGTGCTGGTCACGGGTTGGCGGCTGCGTAGTGGTCCTCAGACGAGACTTGTAAAAATCTCACCAAGCAGCTACGGCTAGTGGTCCTGGCAGAATTTTTCTAAGTTCTTTAGAAAAATCACGAGCAGCTCCTCTGATGCGGAAGTGGTGGACAGGCAGGACTGCTCTCGACGACGACGGGCCAGGGACTGAATCGCCTACTCGCTGTTTAGAAGTCTTCGGTACTGTAGACAGATCGGCGGCGGCGCACTGGTCTCCTTTTTGAACTTGTAAAAATTCTTACATTAGCTCGGAGTCTTCATAAAATTATTCTAAGTTGATCAGCGACTCTGAAAATTCGAGGCTCTCGCGTGGCAGCGAGTGGGTCACGCGGAAGATCTGTACGCTTGGACGGACGAGACGGAACTCGCCGGCCAGCGCGCTGTGACGGGCTTGGTCTTGATGCGGGCGGTAGCGGGTGTGCGTGCTAGTGGTTGGTAATTTAAACACAGGTCGGCACATTACTTATTATTATTATTATACTATTTTCTATTATTATTTTTAAATTTTTCAACAAGCTGCAGTCCAATAATAATATTAAAAATTAACTTTTATAATACACAAAACATAATAAACATATAAAAAGAATATTGAATAACATAAAATACGAAAGAATATTTTGTTTTAGTGACAGCAATAAATTATATGTATAATTTTAAATTTGAACTACTATTCAGAAAATGATTCTGTGACATATTTTATAAGTAGTAGTTTAAAAAAAATAAAATTTGTAAACTACCATAGATAAATCATAACACAGTTTACTATGATTAAAAGATTTATATTTATTTGTAGGTTATCAACGGTCAAATAGAAATTCAGATTTAAAGAAACAAAGTCTAAGAAATAGAATATGAAGAGAATGAACACTGGAATATTCATATCAATCTTCTTGAGTTTACTATCGGTAATACTGGGAATCATCATTCTTATATTGCTTTACACAAATAATACATTCAGAGATAACTCTACCACAACTGCGCCTTCAACTAACAATGATAGTAATAATGAAATTATTGACGCATCAGGATCGCATCAAATACTAGAGAGAGCCCACTGGGGTGGAAGGCCTCCACTACAGTTCACACATATCACATCACCTGTTCCAACAGTTATAATAAAACATTCGGGAGGAGGAACATGTTCTTCTTTTGTAATATGCGCCGGAAAAGTACAAAGTTTGCAGATTTATCATGTAACTCAAGGTCTTCCAGACATCAGTTACAGCTTTCTTATTGGTGGGGATGGAAACATTTACGTCGGAAGGGGATGGGACGTACAAACCAACCAGACGCATGATGCGATTGATATAGTGTTTTTGGGAAATTACAGTTTTGATGTCCTAACTGATTCCATGATCGAAGCGGCCCAGCTGCTATTGAAGCAAGGAGTTGAGCAAAATAAACTAACAGAAGACTACAAACTTGTTGCTCACAATCAAACTATGATGACATCAAGTCCAGGGGTGAACGTCTATAGAGAAATAATTAAATGGCCACATTATGATGGACATGTAATGTTAGGTAAAACTTTGATTTAAAATTACTCCTCTAACTACATCCATCCTGTACTAACAGTATTATTTACTAGAGTTCAGACCATTAATACACTTTCATGTAACAAAAGCAGTGTATTTCTATTGCAAATATGTGGTAAGTGCTTTGCTATTTTGTTTTAATAACTGTCCACATATTTATTAACATATTATTACAATATATTTTTGCAATTAAGTATTCAAATGAGCTGACATTAAAGAAACTAAGAAACATTCATATTATGGCGCCAACCTACCCTTAAAGTAAAGTATTGCTAAATTCCTTTAATGGTCTCTTTCACTGTAGGTGAGGTGAATTAAACAGATTAAACAATTAAAAATGATTATACACTCATTTTCTTCTCACTGCATCCACAAACATGGTTACAATGGTTTCATTGAACTATTGAGTCTCTCGTGTTAGGGACCGACGATTTTATTGACAGGAAAATGTTCCACAAAACTGATTTGAATACCCACAATATCCATAAAATGGAAATTCCTAATATTTTTAGATTCTCTAAATTAAATTCAATAGATTTAAATTATATGCCATTGAATATACCATATGTGATAAATTTATTAAATTCCAATCAAAGGGAAATGCCAACTACTGGGACCAAAATTGTGACAAGATTCGCAAAATAGAGATTTCCAAAGGAATTTCGCGGAATTCCGGGCAATTTCAAGGAGTTTTCAAGGATTTCGCGTTTGATAAAAATTCCCTCGAAAATTACTATACTTGTAGAAGGTGTGACTTTTCTGACACAATAAATTGAAATATGACATCGAATTGTAGAGGGCACCATCTACAGTACTTCGCATACATTTAAATTGTTATAAATTTTGTGTGTGTGATGTATTGGTCTGGCAACCATAAGTACTCGCCATGTATAGTGGTTGTATACTCTTTGTACCTATGAATTATTGTCTAGACTAGTGCAGAGCCCTTCCTTTCCTTTAGTACTCAGTTACTGTTTACCTATTCATGATCGTGTACTTAATGTGTTTAGTTATTTAATAAAACCTCTATCTAGTGTTAAATGTGCTTTTTTACATACGCTACTAATACTACTTCTAATATCAACATAATACAAAACATTACAGTGTGCACTGGCCTAATCAATAATTCTTATTCTTTGATGTCTTTTCTTAAAAAAACGTCTTGAACAACCTTTTTTTGGAAAGGATTTTAAGGTTTTATTTTATAAACATAAACCCATTGTCTTCTTTCATACTTTAATCAATTAAGTACTATGAAATTTTTGGATAAAGGTAAATTGGATTTGATCATCATATCTTGGCTAGTATTTTGTAAACATCTTTAAGAGACAGTTTGTACTGGATGTACAGGCACCAAAAAGTTACGATTTAGATGCATGTGAAGTACTATAGGTTCTCTATACCAAGTTTGATATATTTACTACAATTTATATGAAGTTATTGGGGAAAAAGTAAAATAAAATTGTATTTTCAACACCCTCTGGACTAAGGTAACTTAATTTAGATCAACACATTTTGGCTCTCGGAGTATGCATTAGTATGTTTTCCCAACCTTACAGACACCCTGTATACGTGAGATATATAAAAAAATTCAAAAACATGCTGATGTATTAACTCGACAAAAAAGAATCTTTCTAAGATTTCTTAGAATTGTGACATTCCTAGTCAAAAAAACTGATTTTGATCCTAGTCGCACCCTGTACAACAAGAAAAAAACCGTTAAAAAATATTCATTGCCAGTGACGAAGATGCGAAAGATGGAGCTTTATGACATTGGCTGAAGCTCTCAAATTAACAAAAAAGGTAAAATTGACAGCTTCTTAGAAATATCGATTTTTTTTTTTTTGTAGTTCGTAGATTTTCACGGCCAGTGTACACTCTCTTTGTCGTGGTCGATGCTTAACTGCAGACGTCTAGTCATACTTAACAGATGGCTTAACAGAAGCACTGAAGATGCCATCTAATAAGTATGGCGAAACGTCTGTAATTAAGCATCGACCACGGCAGAGAGTGTACATCATTCAAGCGATTTTTTTGTTCTAAGTTTTGCACAATTGTTTCACAAAGTGCAAAGCGCTGAAGTTAACCTTCGACTTGTTCCGCCCCCCAGGTACAGGGTGTCCGGTTTTAACGTGTACAAACTTTTAGAGAAACTAGTAAATTAACGTCGAAGTGCTAAGTCGATAAAATGGGACAAGAAAACATTAAACTTTGAAGACAAACAGCCTTCCAGTCAAACTATCGGGATAGGTGCCGCGCACATAATAATGTTAGCTGGAACCTACGTTATTCACGAAATGGAAACGCAAATAAAGTCAGGTACACATTGCTCTGATGTCACTACACGCCATGTGATGCAAAGTCAGAAGGATCTGGCACCTTTTATTCTTATACCCGGGTCAAGAATTCAGACGTCTTACGTCATGGTTGACATTAGGCAATTGTCTTTATTGTCAACGTAATTTTCGATATTTGGTCGCGTTAAATTCAACAATTTTTTGCAATATAATGCAAACATTTAGTGTAGTATATAGTTTTATTACTCTCAGTTGCAGTTTCTTAAATATTTTGATAAAAATATAATGAATTATTCATTTGTTCGTATGACGTAAGTCGTCTGAATTCTTGACGCGAGTGTATATATATATAATCAGAAAGTCCCCCTTAATACCGTTAGGTGTGGGGGTGTCCTTGTTCATTGCTTGTTATCCATGTATGAATAAACTCCATGCCTTCTTATTCTGCGTTAAGTCCTTTGCCTCCTTCCATGTTTTTCTTTTCTTCTTTATAATTTTTCCAATTTGGTTGTCCCATGTCTCCTTTGGCCTACCTCTCCTCTTCTTAGCTACTACCTTTGCCTCCCACATTTTTCTCGTTACTCTGTCCTGTCCCATTCTATTTAGATGTCCCTACCAGCTCAATTGTCTCTTTTCTATAAATTCTAATATTGATTCTATCTGGAACTCTTCTCTCACTAAATTGTTTCTTATTCTATCTCTTCTCGTTATCCCTCGTTGACTCTTCGCAGATACTTCATTTCTACCGCTTGTATCTTGCTTTTTTGTCTACTATTCAGGATCCAGGACTCACACCCATATGTCAGTATCGGTCTGTAGATAGCTTTATATACCTTCATCTTTGTTGTCTTGGATATTTCTCTTTTATTTATAAACTTATTGCTAATTGCGTAATACATTTTCATGATTTTTTCAATTCTTTCTTCAATTTCTAGATCTTGTTTGCCTCGTTCTTCAATTGCACCGAGATATTTAAAATGGTCTACCTGATTTATTTTAGTGTCGTCTATTATTATGTCTATATCAATTTTTTCCTTCGAGATACTCATCACCTTCGTTTTACTTTTATTTATCTTCATTCCCACATTTATCATTTATTCATTCCAGATATTTAAACTTTGTTGTAGGTCCTTTTCGCTGCCTGCCATAATCGCTACATCATCCGTAAAAGCACATTCTTTTATCTCTACTCTCTCCAAATTTCTATAACTCACGTAGAGACTTTTACATTTTTGGTTGCATATGCGTATTATATCATCCATGAAAACGGTGAACAGTGCTGGACTCATGACTCCACCTTGTCTTAAACCCCCTGTTGTTCTGAACATGATCGATCGCATATTTTTACTGATTACATAATTTTTATTATTATTGTACAAACTACGTATTGCTCTTACCAGTTTTGCGTCAACACCTCTATTTTCCAGACTTTCCCATATTTTTTGTCGCGAGTATATGTATTTTTATATAAGGGTGTTTCAGTTCGAGTGAATCAAATTTTAACCACAGATAGAACTCGATAAGTAATTAAGAATTGCCTTATAAACCAAGGTTCTATGTCTCATCGTTTTCGCTCTACAGAGCCGTATTGGTCGGTTTTTTACATCATATTATTTATGATATCTCTGATATGGTTGTAACAATTTGATTCAAATCTGGTATGATGTTAATACTTACGAATGTCTATAATTTACTGCAAAATTTACAAATTTTTTGTAGGTCAGTGGCGTAGAAACGGGTAGGGTAGTGGGATTTTTTTGCCTCAACTTCTACGCTAATCACCTAATACTTATTTGGGGTAAATTTTTAGATTCCTTGAACAATTTGGCATAATACTTGTTTGAAATCGGTAAAGTGTCTCGTTCTGCCGAATATCTCAATAATGTGGGAGGCCGTTCTTCAGATAAAGCATTTAGTTTCGTAATGATAGCAAATACATTTCAAAGTAATATTACTTTAATATTATGTATTAAATTAAAATGGAACGTTTCATGTAAAAGTGTTAACAGCAAACAATGAAATATTCTTTTTCTTATTGGTTTATCTTAGATGCTAATAATAGGTAATAGTTTGTAGGTACGGTTTTTACAATTTTAAGTAATAATACAAAACGGTAAATAACAACATAACAAATAACACTAACATAAAACAATATTAAATAACATGTTCAAAATGACCCACATTGGCTCTTATACATACTCTGCATCGCCGAACCAACGACTGATAGACGTAAAAAATAATCCCTTCTGTATTATTTATTGCATCTACAGCATCGTGGATTCTTTCTCTGAGATCATTTTCATCTTGCGCGACAGTGCGGTAAACAAGCTGTTTTATATGACCCCATACAAAAAAATCAATTGGATTAAGGTCTGGGGATCGCGGTGGCCAATGTATTGGTTCTCTATTTCCTATCCACCTATGTCCATAGTTTTCCGTTAACCATGCACTAACATCTCTTGCATTGTGTTGAGGTGCACCATCCTGTTGGAAATAAACGTATTGTCTTTCATTTAATGGCACCTCGTCTAGAATTTCATGTGTGGAATTCTGTAGCAATTCTAAATATCTTTGCCCATTCAGTATACCATTTATTTCAAAAAGAAATAATTTGTTTCGAAAAATTACTCCCCACATATTAATCTTAAATCTGCGCTGAAAGGCCCTTCTTCTTGTTAAATGGGGATTTTGTAATGACCATTGATGTAAGTTTCTAAAATTATTTAGTCCATTTTTAGGAAAAAGGCTTTCATCGCTCCAAATAATATTTTGTAAAAAGAGTGGATCTTCCGTCAAATTTTGGAGGATCCAGTTGCAAAATTGTAATCGTTGAAGGTTGCCACCTTCTTCTGAATGTTGCACTTGCTGGTAATGATATGGATGTAGCAGCTCTTGATAAAGGACCCTCCATACAGATACGTGGGGTATCTGTAATTTGCGTCCGATTTGTCTCACACTCAATTCAGGAGTATCAACTATCCGTTCGATAATATTTTCCTCGTACTGTTTAATATTTCGATATCCTCTACCTTCTCGATTTTTTCTTACTTTCATAAAACCTGTTTGTCGCAGTCTTCTAAAGGTTCTTATAAATACGCCAAAAGAGGGATGACGCCGACGATTTGGAAACATTCTCCGATATTCTCTTTTTGCTTCTCGAGCACGACCATAACAATATCCATACACAAAAATCATATCAGCGTATTCTTCACTTGAATATTCATCCATATTTTGACAAGTAAGTACTGTTGCAAATCTTTATAATTAAATAATAATTCCTGATGACAGATAATGTCATTATTGTTATGTTTTGCATAGCAATCTTTGTGAATACATATTCCCAAAGCGCAGACTTGCAATATGAGCCTCACATGAATTGTCAATGAGGGGTGTAATTTTAAACAAATTATATCTAATTTGACATAAATGAAACGTTAAATTAGCAAAAATACTTATAATAGTTTTAGAATAGCATACATGAAATGTAAAGGAGGTATCATTGAATGTGTACCGCACTTAGGTACAAAAAATTTGTAAATTTTGCAGTAAATTATAGACATTCGTAAGTATTAACATCATACCACATTTGAACCAAATTGTTACAACCATACCAGAGATACCATAAATAATATGATGTAAAAAACACATTGGGTTGTAAACTGTACACACGCTGCTGTACGGCTTTTTGAATAGGTATAATGAAACGAAGGTGACCCAAATTTTTGGCCACTGCCTTTTTGGAACACAGAAATTGTATTATGCATTAACCAGTGCCAGAGATAAAATGTAACGTAACGAGGCATCGCATGGCATGGTAACAATGTACCCACAGATGTCAGGACCATGTCGGGTGGCGTAGCGTGGCATCAGAGTAATGTAATGTAATTAAGTATAATAAAGTCGATAGTGACGCAAGGTGGACAGTATTGTCAGTCTTTACGGGTAAATTTACCTCCAGATGACACGGAATTTTGTATGATTTTGTGCCATTTTCCCGGATTTCGCGCGATTTTTCCACATTTCCCACAATTCGGCATAATCACGGATTTCGCATAATTTCGCAAGATTTCCCTGAGTGGTTACCCCTCTCGATTCCAACTAAATCCATTAATTAATTAAACAATTAAACTTGATAAATTTGTTTAATATCTATATTTCTTAAGCAGGCCACGTACTAGGCCGACCCGAACACTAGCCGTGACTGCGACCGGACGCGGACCGATCCTTTATTCGCCACACATTCTGCGGACCGATCCAAGTATTTTCAACTGATTCGTTGACTGTGAAATGGGGTCGGAAACACAATATGAATATATATGCTTAGTTTATAATAATAAAAAAACAAGATGGCCTTCGTCATTGCAATGATAATGTTATTAGAAAAATATAATAATAAAGGAATGATCGAGAAAAAAAGCATCTAAAGTTCAAATGTACCAAAGGTGATTCGTTTGTATCTGGTTGCCTGGCGTAATTTAGATCTTCTTACGTAATTATATCAATCTTAACTTACTACTTATTTGTGACTTTTTAGGTTTTATAATACAAGTATAAATATTAAAATATATCATTCATCGAGAAGAGAATCATTACAACTACAAATATGTTTTTAAAAAATGGATTTTGATGAAAATAGATTCCAGACAACTTATTCTAAGTGCAGGAAAAATGTTTGATATGAACTTTTGATGTGCCCACGAAATGGCACAAAGTAATGCTATTTTATATAAATTGTTTTAAAATTGGTATTTAGTAATATATTTTTAACCTTGGGTATGTTTTCATAAAAATGAATGTTAATTCTGGAAACATAAAAAGAAAAATTAGGAAAATCAATATTTAACTTTTTTCTTGGCTAAAATAGCACTGGATTATTTTAGATGGGATGAGAAGTAAACAAATAATTTATTTAATAACATTAAAAAATTATTAGTATATTCTTTAGTACAAAAGTATCGATTTCAATTTTTGTTATTAACAAAAATAAATAATTATGACACAGACATAGTAATTGTAAAATGGCTAAATTTTGCAATGACTATGATACATAAAATCAATGAAATTTCACAACTACTATTACTAGTTACCTTTGAGTTGTAAAAATTGTCTTCCGAATAAACGATATGTGTTTAATAGTTATTTGTAGGCTATGTAATAATTAAAAATTCTTTGTTTTGGGAATGCTAACTTTTAATTTTGAGGATCCTTAGTATCTCGCCTTTCCCCCCTTCCCAAAAAAGCAAACGGCTAGAGTCACTCGTCAGCAGCCCACCAAACATATACCGGTTTCGAGCTTATTAGCTTTCATCAGTATGACAGAGGTGAGATAAACTTAGCTGTTTTAAGTTGTCTAACCCGACACTAGAGGCTATGAGTAACGCAAAGTAGCAAAGCTACATCTAACGACCATTCGCGTTACTCATGGTCCTTACCTCACTTAATAATTTATAGTTTTATATGTTTTATAATGTTTATGGGATTTTCTCTCGAATACTACTAATTTCAAAATCGAACCATGGTGGATATTTAGAAGTCTTAAAAAATGGTACACAAACATTAATATCATACAATTTTTTACAAACATTATTAGTTTCTGTATAATATTGTAAGCAGTGCCTATCAATATTAAGTATCATGTACGTTAAACGAAAATTTGCTCGCAGAAAGTTGTGTTTAATACTTGTGCCATTATATCTAACATCTTTGGACAATTAATTTGAATATAACAGTCGACATTACTCAAAACAAGATCCAGAGTACGACCATCACAGTTAACTATATTGTTATATTGAATAATATTCACGAAATGTTGACGCTATCAAATATGCGGGATTTAATATTGTTAGCATTATACAAAGAAATATTAAAATCGCCACAAATTATAACGTTATAACACTGACAGTAGATAAGCGCGTCATATTCCGAAACGGGCACAAAGTTGAACACTTCAACAAGCTTAGTGTTTATGCCTTTATCGTTTTGATAATAACACTTCAAGTTGTAACGCTTGCAATTGGGCATATTTAATTTAAATTTATAATTTTAGAAGTGCCAATAACATATTTCATTTTTAAATTCTATTGACTATTTGCTTAGCTATTCTTTGTTCCATAGTATGTTTAAGTTTGCGATTTTGATCTAGCTGTTTTAGTGTAGGATCCAAAAAAATGGAAATATGTATCAGCCAATCAATGTTCTTAAGATCATTAGCTCTTCGAATTATTTGATAAACTTGGTTCTCATCCTCAAGAATCATTTTAAAGGATCTTGATTTGCCTGTAGAAAGCCGATTTTGTTATCACGCAAATATTAGCTGATCATCCAAAGCCAAATTAACCAAAATTCGCTCATCCACATTAGATAGAACTTTGCTCAGCAACTTCAAATAATAATATGTTATGTTTTCTTTTCTGCCACTAAATAAAATTTTGAAGAATTTCTTCAAACATATCATAACTAAAGTCCATTGTAATAATATTTTCGAAATCTACTTACCGATTAAGGCAGTCAACTTTCAAAAAAGGTTAAGTAAGAGGCAAAATACAAGTACTAAATAAAATTTTATATTTAAATAATTACGCATTTTAAGAGAAGATAGGTATAATACGGATACGCGATTTAAAAAATAAATGCATAAGTATTTACGCAGAAAAAACCATTTTAAAAATCATTATTCAAAAACCTTTTCACACTGTCACTACAATTCAATTCAATTCCATTATTGCAAAAAAGAAAATACATTTCTTCATATTGCAAGAGTCCTGCTTTACATTGAAAATTATAAATCTTATAGCTAGGTTTTTATTACAAAAAAAGAGAGAACAAATAAAAATTGAAAAACTAAAAAAGTGCTAATTGAGTATGTTCTGTTTTCATGTAGTTAATAAGTATTTGTCATTTTCCTAATTCTATTATTTAATATTTTTTCTTGAACTACAATTTTCGCCTTATTAAAATGCTGAAATCCGCGTGTTTTTTTGTTTTCCTATTTTTTGTAGCCAATGAGATTGTTTTTTGCGACCTACTAACCCAAGACCAACAGACCCGATTCGCACAATTGAGTGTGAATGGTTCGCCGCATATATCGATACATATATAAAATATACTCGCAAATTTCCAAAGTGAAAATAATATCTCTATGAACTTTTAAATAATTAATTTTAGACTTTAGTGCAAATTTAGTGCAAGAAACCCGTCTCCATTTCATCTCTTCATACCTCGAGAGGCGCCTCTCTAAATAGGGAACCAGGAGGATCACGGTGAGTCGCATATCATATTTTCTCATTGGTACTTAATTTTAAATTATATTTTTTTCGGTCAATACTTTTTAATAAGGCGCTCCCGTTACAGTCCATTTTTCTCTAGTAAAGCTATTATTAAACAGAGTAAGTAAAAAAAGAAAAAAATAGGAGATGGCTACAGATATATACATATTATTCGTTTTTTATAAATGAATGGCACTTCAAAATATTGCAAATATAACTAGCAATCTGCATAACATAATCATGAGTTAAATTTTCTAATGACGTAATTAAGACCTGTTGTTTGATTATGATAATAATGAACTGTATTACTAATTACAACAATGCGATCGGCAGAAAACAGAAGCTTACCGTTAAGTCCTTTGTCTGGAGCTCCGGGAGTTCTGGATGTCGCCGGCCGGCACTGAATCGAAAATTTAGGCACTGATTCAAGAAAATTATTAGTTTTCATACAATTATTGCACAGTATTACTTTTCACTCGCTATTCGAAAAGTGCTAATCTCTTTGTTTTTCTTACACAAAAACTTATCTTCCTTTTCGTGGTCTTTTTAATTCAACCACATGACCCAGAGGGCAACAGCGTACAGCCGCTGAAATCTGCCTACGAGGCGCGCGAAATTATAGAAAACTAATAAAATTACCTATATCTAATACACATATACAATGCTCACCAAAAACAAACAAACAAAAAAAAATATATATATATTAACTAACAATGATAACTGAACATTCCGCCCACCAAAATGAATTATTTTTAAATTACTGAACTGGCAAAGGACACAGTTTAACTATGGGTCTTTTAAAAATTCCCTGGGCAGTTTTAACAGTTGCTACCCGACAAACACCATCAGAGCCAAGATGGGTAGCAATAATGCGACCCAAACGCCAATGTATGGGAGATGTGGGTTCATTAATGACTACTAATGTTCCCACATTTACTTTATTTTGTCCTTTATTCCACTTTTGTCTCTGCATCAACGTGTGCAAATATTCATTACGCCAACGTTTCCAGAATACTTGATGCAATCTTTGCAAAAGTTGCCATCTGTTTAACCGATTAGTAGGCTTATCTGTCAAATCATCATCGGGAACAGTAGTAAGTGGTTCGAGGGTCAAGAAGTGACCTGGAGATAAGGCAGTTAGATCATTTGGATCCGAACTTATAGGAGAAAGAGGTCTGGAATTAAGTAGTGCTTCAATCTGGGTGAAGACTGTGTATAATTCTTCATAGGTTAAAATTTGGTCGCCTACTAAACGAATTAAGTGATTTTTTACAGATTTTATTCCTGCCTCCCATAGGCCGCCAAAATGAGGTGCTGAGGGTGGAATGAAACGCCAGTCAATTTTCTCTGACTCCACAGCATGTTGCATTATGTCAGCTATAAATTTACTGGCTGCAACGAAATTGGTTCCGCAATCACTATGAATACGAGTACAACGTCCACGCCGAGAGATAAAACGTCTAAGAGCTGCTAGAAAAGCGTCTCTTGATAAGTCTGAGACCAATTCTAAATGGACTGCCTTAGTAGCACAACATGCAAACAAACAAAGATATGACTTATAGGTCTTTGCACCACGATATCTACCTAAAGTTATAGTGAATGGTCCTCCAAAATCAACTCCGACACAAGAGAAGGGTTTTAATTTACTGACCCGGAAATGGGGTAAATTACCCATAGGTGGTTGAAAGGCGATGGGATTAACCCTAAAACATTTATAACACCGTGATATAACCGTACGGATTGCACATTTAGGATTCAGTATCCAAAAATTTTGCCTCAACAAATAATGCAAGGTTTGCACACCGGGGTGCAAATGTTCGTCATGAATGTCCTGAATAATAAGTTCCGTCAAACGATGTTTTCGAATGAGTAAAATAGGATGTTTTTGATTAAAGGGTAGAGAGGAGTGAACTAGTCGACCGCCCACCCTGAGAATTCCCTCGTCATCCAGAAACGGAGATAACTTCCTTAAAGACTTAGAAATAGAGCGCTGACGCTGAATGCTTAGAATTTCGTCGCCTAGAGTTTGAGACTGGACATGCTTGACAAGGATAAGCAAAGCCTTACATAAGTCTTGAGACGTTAAAGGGCCGATTCTCTTATCCTTGGGATGTGATACATTATGACAAAATCGAATGCAGTAAGATAAAATACGTTTAATTTTACTTAAAGAGGAAAATTTGTCAAGAAGAGATTCGAATTTATTTTCTACTAAAGTAACAAGAGTCACCTTTTCTTCTTCATTAAAATTTTCGGGTGGTAGAGAGGTCAAACGCCAAGTCTGTTGGGGTTGCAATAACCAAGTAGGGCCGTTCCACCAAAGCGAGTGACTGATAATTTCTGAAGGAAATAAACCTCTGCTGGCACAATCCGCGGGATTTTCTTCAGATATGACGTGATGCCAATTTTCAGGAGATACCTTTTCCTGAATATGGGCGACTCTATTGCTCACAAAAGTTTTCCATCTGTGAGGAGATGATTTAACCCAATGTAATACTATAGTAGAGTCAGTCCAAACATACAGCTTATTGAAATTCATTTTTCCGGAATATGTTTCCAAAACAACCTCGAAGAGATCTGACAGAAGTACGGCGCCGCATAATTCTAACCTAGGAAGAGATATTTTTTTAAAGGAGCAACCTTTAACTTAGCACAAACAAAATAAATTTTATACGTTTGGTCAGGCAAAAGATAACGGAAATAAATTACAGCTCCATATCCTTTCTCGGAACTATCGCAAAACCCATGAACTTCACAAGATATATAATTATCTACAGTTAAACGACGAGGAATACTTAAGTGTAATAAATGTGAAAGTTCAATTTTGTATCGATTCCAAATTTTTAAGATATAAGTTGGTGGTTTCTCGTCCCATTGTAAACCCAACGCCCATAACTGCTGAATTAGAAATTTTGCAAGAAAGGTCAAGGGAGTCAAAAACCCAAGCGGATCAAATATTCAGGCTAGCTCTGACAAAATTGTTCGCTTCGAACACTCTCTGTCTAAAGGATCTAAAATGTAAGAAAAACAGAGACTGGATTCCATTTTAGTCCCAAAATTTTCAAACTGTAATCATTATCAGAATTAAAACATAACGAATTCTGTCGATCTGAAAAAGGAATATTTTCTAAAAGACGAGGATCATTACTTGCCCATTTTCGAAGTTGAAAGCCCCCCTGATTTAATAACGCGATTAAATTCGCTTGAAGAGTTTTCGCTTCTGATAGGGAATTGCAACCGGTAATGATATCATCAACGTATGTATCGTTTAATAAAACTTTCGAAGCCAACGGAAAAAAATTATTTCCATCTTGGGCCAATTGATGTAAGGTGCGAATAGCTAAAAACGGAGCAGATGACACTCCAAAAGTCACAGTATTTAGCCGGTAATCTTGAACAGGTTCTGTTACAGAAAACCTCCATAATATTCTTTGATAGTCGCGATGGCGGGGAGTAATTAAAATTTGGCGATACATTTGTTTTATATCCGCTGTTAAGACAATCATGTGAATACGAAAATTGAGCAAAATCTTTACAATATTTTGTTGCAACTTTGGACCCACTAAAAGCGTATCATTAAGAGAAGTACCATCAGAAGATTTGGAAGAAGCATCGAATACTACTCGAAGTTTAGTAGTTGAGCTCTCTGGTTTGAGAACACAATGATGAGGAATATAATACGATTTGTCGGAATTAATTTTAGAAATATCAAGCGAATTCATGTGACCAATATCTAAATAATCTTTCATAAATTCAGAATAAGTGATGTAGAGGTTAGGATGATTTAGCAAACGACGCTCTAAAGAATAAAATCGTCTCAACCCTGTAGAACGCGTATTCACAAAATTAGGCTCAAAATCTCGGAATGGTAGAGCAACAACATAACGCCCGGTATTATTTCTAGAGTATGTATCTTTGTACATATCTTCGCACTTTAAATCTTCCGAAGAAAGCTTACATTGACGCGGAATTTCCTCGACTTCCCAAAAACGCCGAATATTGCGGTCGAGGTTAGTACATTCCACTGAGGTAAAAAATGAATTAATCTTTTCAGGTTGATTAGAAACTTTTCCGAGTAATATCCATCCAAAAACTGTGTTAATTGCTGTGGCTTGATTATTGCCACCGAGGAAACGCCCTTCAAGTAAAATTTGTGAAAAAATATCTGCTCCGAGTAGCATAACAATAGGTCCGGAAATGTGAAATTTGTTATCCGCTAACTTTAAATTTGTTATATGATTCCAATCATTTATAGAAATATTAGAACTAGGCAGATTAGAACATATTTGCGGTAAAATAATAGCATCGACAGTAAAAGAAGTGTTTGGATTATTTAATGGTCGGATTGTACAAGTTACGCCTGAACTACCCTTTGATGACATTTGACCAAGTCCATGTATCGGAGTTTTCAACTGAAAACGTCGCAAGCCTAATTTGCGATAACATTTCTCACTTATAAAACTAGCTTGACTCGCGCTATCTAATAATACTCGGATAGTCTGAAAATTACCTCCAGCGTCTAATATCTCGACGTTAGCTGTCGAAAGAAGTACTGTAGTATGACAAGGCACTACACTGGTCAATGCATTTACTTCAGAATCAGTTTGGCCACCTGTAATCTCGTCCGATATCATCTCTGTCTCTTCAGAAACTGAAAGAAGTGATGTAGTTTGTGAAGACGAGGTACAAGATGTGTCAAAATGCAACAGAGAATGATGTTTGCGGTTACATAATTTGCACGCCATTTGAGAAGTGCAATCAGTAACTCCATGATTGGATAGTAGACAGTTTAAACACAAATTATTCTGTTTTACAAAAGCATATCTATCAGAAGGGGACTTTGCAAGAAAATATGGGCATTTGTAAATGAAATGATCTGTATTGCAAGTTCTACAGGTAGATATTATTCGGGTATCTGTGTTAATCGCAAATGAGGAGGTATATGAACTGCCTTTTTTCCGTTGGGATGTAAATTTAGTTTTATCTTGAGTAAATTGAGTACGTTTAGATATTTCTAAATCAGCGGAGGTGAGAGCAGAACACTGTTTTTCTAAAAATGTTTTAAGTTGTTTAAAAGTCGGTATATCAGTATTTGGGTTGTTCGTTTCGTACTGTAATTCAAAACGCTTAACACTTTCTCCGTCTATTTTGCGTATCAAAACGTGAAATAAAATAAAATCCCAATGGGTAGTTTCAAAACCTAATTTTTCCAGTGCTAAAAGATTTTCAGAAAAAATATCTAACAAATGTCTAAGTTCCTGAGGTGAATCCATTGTTAGTTTAGCTAGATTATTTATTTCATCCCAATAAGCGGAAGCTAGACGTCTCTTATTTTGGTAACGTTTAAATAATGTATTGTATGCTATTAAGTAATTATCATCGGTGCATGGTAATGATTTTACCAAATTTAATGGTTCGCCTTGCAACTGTGAAATTAAATACTGATATTTTTCTCCATTTGATAATGATTTATTATTGTGTATTGATGAATTATAAAGACTTAAAAACATTGGCCACGATTTATAGCATCCTTCAAAAATTGGTAAAGTTAACTTCGGTAACTTCACTTTACTTTGGCTATCATCTACTAATCGGCCAACGTTTGGTAAGGTTTTTTCAATTAATTCTGTATACAGTGCCTGAATTTGATAGTAATTTTTATCAAAAGTGATACGCAATTCTTTTTCTAGTGTAACGTCGGCATTTTCAGTTTGAGACAAAAGAGAAATAAGGCACGCATGTTGACGCTCGAATTCGGAATAAGTAGTTTCCAAATGCTTATACCGACATTTAAATTCTGACAACAAAGTTGTGTCATCTTTAGCCCTTTGAGCTACAACTAATAATTCCTGACAACGATCAAAAGCAATTTCTCTTAAATTTTTAGCTTGGCGAATTTTAGTTGCATTAGCCATTTCAAATTAATTGTAAAATTTGAATAAAATTTAATTTGTAAATAAGTACAAGAAACAAGAAGTAGCAAAAAATATTCAATAGTGTCTGTGTGAGGTAGGACTACAAAAAACTGCCAAGGTATTTCGCCAAACACTTATAAGAACTGTTTTGCAAATTTGATATTAAATAAATAATACCTAATTAATCACGTTATGTGAGCACTATACGAGTATATTATTATTGTATGTATATTTTCATACGGCTACTGAAGGTCCAAAAAAATGTTTGATTATGATAATAATGAACTGTATTACTAATTACAACAATGCGATCGGCAGAAAACAGAAGCTTACCGTTAAATCCTTTGTCTGGAGCTCCGGGAGTTCTGGATGTCGCCGGCCGGCACTGAATCGAAAATTTAGGCACTGATTCAAGAAAATTATTAGTTTTCATACAATTATTGCACAGTATTACTTTTCACTCGCTATTCGAAAAGTGCTAATCTCTTTTTTTTTCTCACACAAAAACTTATCTTCCTTTTCGTGGTCTTTTTAATTCAACCACATGACCCAGAGGGCAACAGCGTACAGCCGCTGAAATCTGCCTACGAGGCGCGCGAAATTATAGAAAACTAATAAAATTACCTATATCTAATACACATATACAATGCTCACCAAAAACAAACAAACAAATATATATATATATATATATATATATATATATATATATATATATATATTAACTAACAATGATAACTGAACACCTGTAAATTTTTCAAGCAGACCGAATCACAGTTTTTCATACAGAAATATATAGGGCAGTCAAAAAGAAGGTGATCAATTGTTTCAAACTCATCTCTGTTACATATTGTACACTTGTTGTTTGGGTTAATGCTGTATGTGGAATCGTTCTATGTAAATTTAATCATTACATTATTACACATTCGTAATTGAGCAATAGTCCTAAGATATTGAATGGGTACACCCAGTCTTAAGTACGACTCACTTATAGAGATCATACCAAAGAAGTTATAAAGTGGCATAAAAGTTGTTCTTTGATGAAGGTTACGATCGCTAATAAACAATTTTTCGCGGAATTTTGATATCAGAATTTTGGTATTTCTTTTCAATAGTGTAAGAGAGAGGTTGTTCCAAATGTGCTCAGCTTCAACAAACGAAAACAATTGTTTTAGCTGAAGGTGCCTCTTAAGACAAATTAAAGCGAGAATCAGACATTTTCAAAACTTTTTCAAGCCAGTTCAGTGTCCACTTGAATAGATTGTATATTATTTTCAATTTTCCACACTCCACCCTAACTACATAATCAGGAGTATTTAGAGGTAACAATAGCAACTAATGTCTGTATATCTTAGAGCCCAGGTTGGTGCGCAATTGGTTATGGTACTGACTACTAATGACTCAAATAATTGAATTCTAGTGGACCAGTAATTAATTTTGGTTTTAGCCATTATGGACATCAATGGGTCTATTGCTTGTTTAGCTTTTGAAACTGCAGAAAACTCTATTTCACGAAAGAGTGCAGAAGCTGTAAAAGTAACTCCGAGATATGTGTAACGGTTAGTTACTTCAACAGGACAATCACCAAAGTAAAAATGATGATCTACTATATGGTGACAAGGTCCCCAGGAAAAACGCATAATTTTAGTTTTTTGTACTTTTACCTTGAACGAGTTTAGCGTAGTGTATTTTTTTAAATTCCTTAATTTTTTGTTCACGTCAATCACAGAGTCTGCTAGTATTATGAGGTCGTCTGCATAAAGAACCATAAGAAGCGCATTTTAATTATCAATATTAATTCCCTGTGCACCATTCTCAATAAAAAAGTTTTCTATATCCGCAAGAAATAAATCAAATAGCAGTGATTTAATACTTCGCCCTGAAGAACACCCGAAGTAATATCAAAGGATTTTATACGCATACTAGCATTACTGCAAACATTTCTGAGCAGCAAGACCAATTTTTAGCTCAATTCAATTTTATAAAGCTTTTGCCATAATAAAGAATGTTTAACTGAATCAAACGCGCGTTTAAAGTCTACAAATATAGCAAAAACCTGGCGTTTGCAAGTCTTGAGTGGAACTGAATGGACAAAGTTAAAATAAAAACATTATCATTACAATCACGACCCCTCCGAAAACCAGACTGACACTCCGGAAGAATACTAAAATTTTCAACCCATTGATTAATACGATTAAGTATGACGTGCATAAAAATTTTCGCAATACAATTTATCAATGCAATTCCTCTAAAGTTAGTGAGGTTATTACTAGGTTCTTCTGGAGCATTTTCATAATGACGTGACTCCAAGCTCTTGGAAAGACCAATGAATCCAAAATAGAGTTAAACATTGAACACAGGTATAACATCCAGTTATCTGGCCTGGTGATGTGTTGCTTTTACATCTATTCAGTACACAATATATTTCATCTACAGTAACAGGGTTATCGAAATAGGGATTTCTGGCGTCGAGGTAATAGACAGTTTCCGGAGTATCAAAAATTTTCTCATGTCTCTATTGGGAGGCAAGGGTTAGCATTATTACCACCACGAGCCCATTTAATGGACTGCCAAAAAGTTGTTGAGTCTCTGGCATTAGATAGTTTTAGAATAATAAGTTTGTTGAACTCTTTCTTTTTCCTCTCAAGCAACTTTTTGTATTGTTTTTTGGAATCCAGGTATTGTGATTTTAAATCTGGGGAAGAATGGGCTTTTCTGAAGTTTTTAGAACAATTTTTGAGATGTTTCCTGGCAGTTACGCATTCGTAATCAAACCAACGTTGATTCCTATATTGGTTTGAATAGGAAAAGGGTTGAGCGCTTTGGCAGCACCATAAATAGTCTTTTTATTGTATGAATGTAATTTCTAGCACACCTAGGTATATGGTTCGAAATTTTACTCGGATTTAATAGATGTGGAGTAGTGTTTGTAACAGATATATTTTTGTAATACTGGAACTGAAGCTCTCACTCAAGGAATCCATTAGATTTGTATTTATGATTGCTTCTAGGCTTTAGACCACTTGTTGAAGAGACATTATTAATTATTTTCATTATTTCGAACTCTAGGTTAAGGTTTACATATCGTTCGGGCTCGGGCCCTGCGGCAACTTCGCATCATAGCAGCGAGATTCGAATAGAGTCAAGGGCATGCATGTGACGTGTTCACAAATTTAGTTTTCTGTTCATAGGGATTGTCCCCTATCCCTTTTATTATTTCCGAGGATAGTTTTAATATACAATTAAAAAAACAATGTTTCACAAATTTGCAGAGTATTCATGCCGGATAAAGCTCAGCGCACGCGAGCAGCTAATCAAAATTCCATTTTTTTTTTTTAAGAAAAGCATTAGCATTATTGCAAATACGTACGCAGATTCAATGTACTTCGTGTCGTTACGTATTTATAATAAAATTCTAACAAAAATACTTATACTTGCTTTGACAGTTTCTGTTACTTTACGTTTTGACGTCTATCCATGCGGTTGTTGCGTGTGTGTAAATTGGACTCAAGGCTATACACATTTTGCATGACAAAACAATGAAGTCTGGGGACTTTTTATAGGCGTTTCTTTTATGACAAAATGAAATTGTTTCGTGACTTTTTTATCAGAATGTGTTCATAATTAAGGATATTTCAATTTAAATAAAAATTTTACCGAGGTTGACTACCAAAAAATCGAAATTAAATAGATTTTCTGCAAAACTGAGCACCCTGTATAAAAACTAATGCCATCATCGAATTCTACGCATCATGTAGTGCCTGTATACCAAATCGTCGCAAGTCTTAGAGGGAACACCCGATATATGTGGTCCTGACGACGTGACAACTGGGTTGTGCTTCAACACTCGTATGCGTCATCAGAAAATTTGTAGCATACCAGGAGTACTGTGTTACCCATTGTTATGGGTTCATTTGCTTATCTTGTGAAATGTCAAGTAATTTTTTTTTTTAATTTTCTGTCTTTATAAGGCGTTCTTAACACGTGGTTAAAATTAATGACATTATGACTGACCTTTCGGAACTTTCTGTTAATTTCTTCTTTACCTTATTCATATTATAAGAGCTTAATATCAAACTGTAAAAGCAGAGTTGAACACAAAGTCGAGTAAGAAATTACTATTCAAAAAAAGTGAAAAGTGAACGAAAATTTGAAGACATACAATGTGAGCTTTGAATTTTCACTTATATTATTGCTAGTGTTTGAATTATATCCGAGAAAAATTTAAAATTATATTTCTGTTTATAATTTCTAGGCTATGCAAATTTAGTATTTCTACAACACTTGTACTTAACTTCCTTTTGACATTATAAGTAAATCTAAACCACAGTATACTAAGCAATCAGTAGGGAAACTCAGCTTTCCCGCGTCTTCCAAAAATCCGCCATCTTGTTGGCGACTAACAGTTATTACTATAATTTCTGTGTGTCAGTTAGGTTGAATTTTTGACATTATTACATGGTTATCCACTCGTTATCGTTATTGTACTTATATTCCTGCTTTGTATGTCGTGTTGAGTGTTTAGTTATTTGTGTTTTTATATTAGTGATTATTTATTAATGGAACTATACCCAGTAAATAATAAATAAACTATGGGAGGAAATAAATGTGTTGTAAAAAACTAACGCATAACGCAGCTCTGGCCTGTAAACAGTTTTATATATGAGAGACCAAGTTAGACGTGATAGTTTAATTGAGAAAATCCTAAAGAAGAATTAAAACATGAAAGGAGGCAAAGGATTTAACTCCAAATAGGAAAGAGACTGCTTTCATACATGAATGAAATAAATCACTCCATACACCTAATATAGAGCAACGGGGGTTTTTGATTATGTTACCTATATATATATATATATATTTTGTAAACCTCAAAATAAATTGTACCTAATATTCACGTTTTAATTTCATTTCGTACTTTCCTAAAAAATGAGTAAAAATATAAAAATTACACTGGGCTTAAATTTGATAATCTGGTAACAAAATAAGGTAAACGTATAAAACTTGACATAAAGGCAAAAGTACTACAAAATATAAAATAAAAGTACACTGCTAGTCGACCTAGTATCCATGTTTTCGCAAATTTTTTAAATAAATTTAAATTCATACCGGTTTTATAATCAAATTCAAATTATATCTGCTAGAAACCTAAATAAAGACAAAATGTGACCAAAACCTCAATTTACATGACACTACACTGGATTACAACAGTTAATTCAGAATTAATGCAAAAATATTAAAACTACGAATAACTTTGGTTATGTTTACGCCAAATTATTAGCTATTTTTTCGTATGTTCTCTGGGATCCGCCATATTCTTGGCGACTTTTTCTAGAGTGGGGGTATTTAAAAACTGCCAGACGTATTTCATTCATAAATTGTCTAAGATTCCGTACTGATTGCTTAGTATACTGTGATCTAAACTATCTCTAGAATGTCAACTAGAGATGACTCGATGATCCATACTTTTCTCAGGGATGAGATCATGGCCTACAAATACTAAAAATATGGTCCTCGGATGAGCTACCATTTTTTCAGTGCATTGTTACTCTTTACTTCATTATTATTTATTCAAATTATTACATAAAATTGTATTTATGTTCATTTTGTAATAAATTATTTCATTTAGAAATATTATGGTTGAATTTACCCATTGAGTACGAAAATATAGCATTTCCTGTGATTTGATTTTTACCAGTTGGAAATAAATATAAATTTATCTACTTTATTCCAGGATCTATGAGAATTCCAACAATCAATGAGACATTGAAAATTGTTAGCCGATTTCAATGGCTAGCACAACCACCTACTCACGAACTGAATTTATTGAAAACTCCAGTTCCCTTAGTGATAATACACCACACGGCAACTGAAGAATGCATTTCTGTAGCCCAATGCACATTTCAAGTACGCCATATTCAGCAGTTCCACATGGAAAGCAATCAGTGGTGGGATATAGCATACAATTTTCTAATTGGAGGAGATGGTGCAGTTTATGAAGGACGAGGGTGGAAATATGAGGGTTCGCATACCTTAGGATACAACTACAAAAGTATAGGTGTAGGATTTATAGGATCTTTTGCTTCTAAAATACCACCGAAGAATCAAATTGAAGCCCTAAAAAAATTAATTTCAAGAGGTGTTGAATTGGGGTATATTCAAAGCGACTACAAGATTTTAGGCGCTCGACAGTTATACAGCAGCGAAAGTCCTGGAGCTGTATTTCTGAAGGAAATAGAAACGTGGCCTCATTGGTCCCAGCAACCATAGTCGTATCTGGAGAGACTGTCAAATGTGCCTGTTGTTTTGTTTAATTTATTTACTGTTTATGTTCTGCTGCTGCTCGAAAAAAGTTTATTTCTTACGTTTGCAGCCAAGACAGACTAAATTAGTTATGGTTTTTATTTTATTTAATAAATTAGCAATTATTCTAATATTGTAAATATTTGTACGCGTATAACTAATAGTAGTTGTTCTTTAATAGATTATCTTGTTACCAACATAGACACGATAAATGCTTCTGTACACTATACTCCAAAAATTACGGACCATTCTTCTATATCAATGAATATACTCGTAAACAGAACTAATTATAGCAGTGAAGATATGTTAATTACAGAGATTTTTCAATAGAAAATATAATCTTAATAAAGAAAAAACTTAATAATGTTGACTGGGCTTGTCGATCAAGCAATATTTATGAATGGTATAAATATATCTTAGATAAAGTATGTACTATTGTAAATATTATTTGCTCAATTAAAAATCGAGTACATAAAGCATATCACGTGCCTTGGCATGATGGCAATGTATAAAAATAGCAAATCAAAGAAATACGGCCTATAAACAATATAAAAAAGCATATTGCTGACTGAAAAGCAAATATTTTGGAATCGGTACAAAACATTTAGGAATCCAGTAGTTGGCTTATTGGAGAAGAAAAAACTGTCTTATTTTGAAAATAAAATAGATTCTAATAGAAATAATTCAAAGCAGAGGTGGAAAACTCTTAAATCTCTAATAAAAAATGAAAGTAATACCTTTAATAATAATGCGATCGTTTTCTATTGCAATAATTCAGCAATTAAAGTTAAAGAACAAACTGAAATTGCAGAAAATTTTAATAAATATTTTGTTTCGAGTATTAATGATATAATTATGTCTACACCTCATATACCACAGGGAATGACACAGCCCAAGTAATTCTGGTACCACCAACTTCTTGTGGATATAAACTACTAAACATGAAACAGTTAAAAACATCATATGTAAACTAGACAATAAAATGAATATAAATGAAGTATTAATTACAGTATTAATTAGAAGAAAGTCTTCATCCATTTATATTAAAATTAGTAAATTTATCGTTACAAACAGGTATTATAGCAAATAAATTAAAAATAAGTAAAGTTATACCAATAGAAAAAATATAATCGGTTGCACTAATTTTAGACCGCTTCCTCCTATTGAAAAACATTTTGAAATAGCTGTATGTGATCAATTAACTGAATACTTTAATGAGACAAATCTATTTATCCCTTATCAATCTGGATTTAGAAAAAGTTATTCGTGTGAAACATCTTTACAGATGACCATATCAAAATGGATTCAAAATATAGGTGAAGACAAATATATTGTTACTACCTTTCTTGATTTTAAAAGGGCGTTTGACACCATTGATAGAAATATATTATTGAAAAAACTTGAATCATATGGAATTCATGGCACTTTCTTGGTTTAAAAATTGTTTACAAAATCCAAAACAAATAACGAAAATTTATTTTACTGTTTCTGAACCTGTTGTTAACAATTTATGGAGTCCCACAGGGCAGAGCACTGACTGATTTTCTTCATAATTTATTTAAATGACATTGTGAAATATACTAAATCGGATTTTGTACACCTCTTTGCTGATGTTCCTCTGGTTGCTACGACGGACAGTGTCCTGTATAAAGCTATTGATAAAATGAATGAAGACCTTGCAAATATTGAAATTTACTTAAGTAATAATAAATTAAAATTTAATGTCCAAGAAACTAAAGTAATGATTCTTACAAGCAAATATAAATATTCTAAAGTTAATTTAAACAATTTTAGAGTTACTTTTCCTACTACAGATATTGAATTTGTAGATAAAATAAGATACTTTAGATTTTACTTAGATATTCAAACAACACTTTTTATATATAAAAATAAGATGTTAAAAAAAATTTCTATAATGACGAATATTACTGGATACAGGTTAATTGTTTGCATTTTGAATATTGTGCCAGTATCTTTTATTTATTAAATAATAATATCAAGAGTCAGCTACAGGTTTTGCAGAACCGAGGAATTATTTGATGCTGGATGCATTACAGTGGATAATAATAATAATAATGCCTTTATTTCATACCAACAGAATATGAAAACTACAAAATATAATCAAAATAGAATTTATATGTGGAAATAAAAATCACGGAGCGAGATTCAGATTACAGTCAGAAGCTGTATCTGTTCTTCCATTTAACTCCGGTATTCTATTACAAAACAACAGTGCAAGAGAGCAGACACAATATCTCAAATTCAATCAGCACTATAGAACATTATTTAATTTTGCTGATTTTGCCTGTCTTGCGTTCCGATAACAAGTTTGAAATTTATGTAAACTGTACGATTTAAAATTTTCTGGGACTCTGTTATATACTGTAGAAGAAACGTAGGTAAAAGACCTCTCATAGCGGGCGGAGACATGAGAAGAGATAACAAAATTTGCTTTATGCCGGTTATTTATTTTGTGGATATTTTCGTGAGTGACCAAATTATCATATAAGTCAGGTCAGGTTTTTTATTTATTTTAATAGAGTGTATTAGTGAAGCTGTTTGCAGAATAAATCGATTCTCCATGTTAAGCCAGTTCACCTGTCTTAACTTATGCGATATATGGTCAAACTTCCTGATGCCAAAGATAAACCGTAAACAGGAATTTTGAACCTTTTGAATTTTGTATTTATCTGCAGCATCCATACATGAACCATAAACAGGAAGACAATAATTAATCTTAGATAGGACTAATGCCTAGCAGAACGTGGCCTTAACATCAATGCTCAAGTCGTGTCGATGTGGGTACAGCATTCTTAATGATCCGTATGCACATTTAGACACATAAGTGTGAAACCTGAGAGAATTATCAAATACTAATCCTAAATTCCTAGTTTCATTTACTAGAGTAAGCTGGGTGTTATTATTTATTTTATTATTAAAGAAACATTACTATCACCAATAATGGAACACTGATTTCGGTTACCAAAAAGCATAATATTTGTTTTCCAGCATTTAAACTTAAACCATGATCTTTGGCCGCACATAGAATAGCTTCTAAATCTAAATTTATTTTATTCACAGACTCATCCAACTTCTTGAAGGGAAAAGAAAAATACAACTGCGTATCATCCGCATACATGCACATATTACAACACGCAATGTAGCAAAAAAAAGTGTGACGTGTAGAGAGAGAATAAAAGTGGACCTAATATGGAGCCTTGTGGGACTCCTTTACCTAACACACACACACTGTGTACGATTAGATAAATAACTGCATAACATACCTACTGACGTTTTATCAAATCCTAAATATTTTAAGACAGCAAGCAGCATATTGTGATGTATGGAATCAAAAGCTTTGCTGAAGTCCAGCAAAATTAAATATGTTAACTTAGAATCGTCAATGTCATTAGTCACATTAAGTAATGTCGTAGTACAGCTATAATGAGGGCGAAAACCCGATCGATGCCTGGGTAAAATATTATATGTACCTAAGTATTCACGAATTTGTATGTTCATTATAGATTCTAAAATCTTTGATAAGGTACGAAATAAACTTATCGGTCTTAAATCTTCATATTCTTCAACTACAAGTTTTTTTCGGTATTGGTATTACAATACCACTTTTCCATTGAGAGGGAAAATAATTGTCCAAGGTGCAGCTGTTCATGATGTTTAATAAACGTAGTTTTATTCTAGGATAACACATTTGCAACATTGTTAAATTTATACTATCAGTCCCAAATGCATTTGATTTAATTTTATTTAAAGCTATGTATATGGATTCGCAATTTGCCAATTGAAATTTAAATACATCTGATTCTACACCAAGTTTTTTAGACTTTTCCATATTAGGGAAGAATCTTTACTCTCAACCACCTGCCTGAAATATGCTTTTTTGCAACTCTAATGAGTTGAGGATGTTAGTGGAATCTAGACTAAAATAATTTGCATTAGTTTTTATACACAAAATTGTTAATAAACAATTGTCAACGTATTATGAACCATTTGTAACGCATAATAATGAAATTCATGATTATAATACTCGAAATGTAAACTGTTTATATTTATGTATAACAAATGCTTCTAAAGCAAAACTTTGTTTTATAAAGGATTTAAGGATTATAATTCTCTACCACAAGATATAAAAAATTGTTTGTCTATACAAGTCTTTTAACGTAAGCTATGTAAATTTTTTAAACGAATTGCAGTCATTATGACCGGTGTGAAAGCAGCACCCAAAGATAGCACCCGAAATTTCCGAAGATAGCCGAAAGACCATGGACGTTCGTTGATAACGGTATTGTGAGTGCCAAGGCGTTATCTCATAGTAAGCAACATCCTGGGGATGATACATAGTATCAGAGTTCTTCAAGAGATGCTTATTACTCAGAAAAAATGATCAACTAGAAATAGGTCCCAGAGGGTAAAATACGAGGTAAAATATGATAGCACCCGAAAAAAATATTTTCCAATATCTCGGAAAATACATGCCGTTGCAACTTGCCACTTGGTATGTAATTTCCTCAAGAGATACACATCATGTAAAAAAAATATGATCGACTAGAAATGGGTCCCAGGGGGTGAAATATGATAGCACCCGAAAAAAATAATTTCCAATATCTCGGAATATACATGCCGTTGCAACTTGCCACTCGGTATGTAGTTTCCTCCAGGGATACACATTATGTAAAAAAAATATGATCGACTAGAAATGGGTCCCAGAGGGTGAAATATGATAGCACCCGAAAAAAATATCTTCCAATATCTCGGAAAATACATGCCATTGCAACTTGCCACTCGGTATGTAGTTTCCTCAAGGGATACACATCTTGTGGAAAAAATATGATCGACTAGAAATGGGTCCCAGGGGGTGAAATATGATAGCACCCGAAAAAAATAATTTCCAATATCTCGGATAATACGTGCCGTTGCAACTTACCACTCGGTATTTAGTTTCCTCCAGGGATACACATTATGTAAAAAAATATGATCGACTAGAAATGGGTCCCAGGGGGTGAAATATGATAGCACCCGAAAAAAATAATTTCTAATATCTCGGAATCTTTATTGCGTATTATTTCAAAAGATTGTCGTCGCAAAAATCAATAACAAAAATTAAAGATTTAAGATAGAGATAAATTTAGACAAAAACTAAAGCATAAAATATTAACACATTCGTCGAATGTTCACAACAGATGCCTTTATTGCAACGGTCCAGCGGAAAGTGAATATTACCAATGCATTATGTGCAAGAGACTACTACATATCAAATGTATTACAGCGGCATCAGACATCGTGGAACCTATTGCAAAGTTTGAAAATAGTTTGTGCAACTTGTGTCGACAGTATTGAGAGAAAGATATTCTACAAAAATTTAAAAAAATCAAAAATTATGAAAGCTTTCCTGAGCGATTTTTTTATATCCATTTCAAGTTCATCAATATTACATTTTATAATCTTCATCAACCCAAAATTTTACTTAATTGCCTATCTCTGTACACATTAAAATGTAGAAAAATTATTATAAAATATTTAAAATTTAAATGGAAATATTTCTTGGGACCCATTTCAAGTTGATCATATTTCTTCTGGGTCATACGTATGCCTTTAGGAATTCTCACGTCAAGTGCCAAGTTGGCACGGCGTATATTTTCAGAGATATTGAATAATATGTAATTTTGGTTGCAATCATATTTCACCCCCTGGGACCCATTTCAAGTCGTTCATATTTTTTTTACATAATGTGTATCCCTGGAGGAAACTACATACCGAGTGACAAGTTGCAACGGCATGTATTTTCCGAGATATTGGAAAATATTTTTTTCGGGTGCTAACATATTTCACCCCCTGGGACTTATTTCTAGTCGATCATATTTTTTCCACAAGATGTGTATCTCTTGAGGAAACTACATACCGAGTGGCAAGTTGCAACGGCATGTATTTTCCGAGATATTGGAAATTATTCTTTTCGGTTGCTATCATATTTCACGAGGGGCGTTTCGCTGTCCAGATTTTATACACCAAAATTCCTTCCTTGTGGAAAATGCACCAAAATGCCTCCGAAATGCCACAAATTACCTCAATATGCTAAAAAATGTTCGAAATACCCCCGAAATGCCCAAAATGCCACCGAAATGTTACCGGAATACCAGAAATACCACAAAATGCCTCTAAATGTCAGGAAATACCTCGAAAATCCTTATGTTTTTAGTTACCATTTTCTGTCCTAATTGTATTATTTATCATTTTTATACAGGGTATCCGTTAAAAAATAGGCCAAATCTTACCATTAGATTCTACGACAAAAATTAATTGGGAAAAGTTATACAATGTTGCTCATTAAAGCTTAGTTTTCCAGATACAGGGTGTTGAAGTTGAAAAATAAAAATGATTTTTAGGCATATTTATATCGGTGATGCATTAAGGTATTTTTGTCTAATTGGGTATGAAGAGTTCTAATGGCAACTTACTTCATTTGCTGCGACTTCACGTCAATATGAAAAAAACAGTGGCGTGCAAACTATATTTTCGAGATTCTTTTCTAAAAAATAAATGCATAAAGCGGAAATAAATAATGTTTTTAAAATTTCAATGATTTTTCAACAAAAAAGGTATATTTGTTGAATATCGCTGAGAGACACCGTTTTTGAAAAAATAAACTGCGTTTAAAGTAGGCAAGGATGTGCAGTTCGTGGATTACGTAACTCCATTAACTTGAACTTGTGTTATAGAAACATATTTTTTTGATAATTAAATAGCATTAACAAACATTATACTGTTTACATAATATATTTCAAGCATTACAGTTGTAAAATATATCACACAATTAAGAAAACTAAAATAAAAATATAAATATTTTTTATACGGCATAAGTTAATAATAAAATATAACAAGAAAAACTATGAAAAAACATTAATTAAACATTAATAATGTTTAAGATTATTTTCGATTATTTGACTAAAAACATGTTCGATATCTTTCTAAGAAATTTCTCCAAACAGTGAAAAATGATGGGTTCATGTTTCTCATAGCATTTGCAGCTGAAACTATTCTTTGCCATAGCTCATTTCTATTGTTGATAGAGGCAGCACTATAAACCATGGCCTTAATATAACCCCAGAAAAAAAATTCAATCGGATTTAGATCCGAACAACGTGGCGGCCATGGATGTTCATTTTCTTTTTCTATCCATCGATGACGAAATATGTTATCTAAATGCTTTCTTACTATTATAAGACAATTAGCAGGGGCACCATCATGTAAATACCACATGAGCACTAATGTTCAAAGGAATTTCTTCTAGTAGTTCAATTAAATTAGATTGTAAAAAGTGCAGATAATGTTGGCCGTTTAAAGATAGATGCCCGAAGTTCATATTGCCCAAGAATCTGATCGTCAAATATTCCTAACCTGATATTGAACTTAAACTCATGCTGAAGTGTCGTACAATATTTTCATTTGGATTTTTTCGGCTCATATATGAAAAATATCCCTTAACATATCTCCGAGATATGTCTGGTAATCGTTTTTATTTTTTCAACTTTAACATCTCGAAAACTAAGCGTTTATGAATAACATTGTAGGTATATGACTTTTACCCATTAATTTTTGTCGTAGAATCTAGTGGATTTGGCCCATTCTTTATATATTCTAAGCCGACGCTGTTAAATACATATCTGAATTATATACTTCAATTTAGTGTAATATTTCGAATTCGGCATAAAAATTTAGTCACTGTTCAAAATTTCGTTACATTATCTCGAATCGCTGCCATTGCATTTAAACCACTTTCAGGACTGACCCTAGAAGGCTCTAGCTTTCTGAGAGTCCGTTTGTCGATCTATGTTTATATAAGTTTTCTTCATATTTTTTGTCTGAATCGCCTGAAATATCTGCTCATAATTTCCGGACACCCATATAATATGCATGTATGCACCTAGATATTTTGAAAACTCTTCTGGTTTGCAATAAATCTCCTTTGTCAAGTTATCAACCCTATACAAACATGCAATAGACCCGCTTTGCCTATTTGCATCCGTTTATACAATGTTTACAACTATAGAAGTCGTGAGTCGAAGTGAATTAGGTTAGGTCTGGGGTTAGATTAAACTCAAAGCCGGTTGAAAGTTTACAAAAAACACAAATAGTTACCTATTATAATTAAATAAGTGGTTACTTACTTACATGTTTTTTTATTTTGAACCAAAGAAATGACACTAAGGTACAATTTTCAACATCCATGAGCCTAGTTGGTCAGCCTGACGCGTTGATATCGAATTATACAATCCATCTCAACGAGCACCTCGTGGACAAATTATTACGCGTACACACACAATACAAAAATTATTTTAAAAATGCTCTTAAATGCCTCTAAAACACCCCCAAAATGCCTCGAAATTCCAGAAAATACCTCGAAATGCCCTTAAATGCCCCTAAATACCAGAAAATTCCTCAAAATGCCCTAAAATACCTCAGGATTCAAGAAAATATCTCAAAATACCTGCAATGTGTACACCAAAATGCCTCTGCGAAACACTCCTCGATATTTCACCCCCTGGGACCCATTTCTAGTCGATCATATTTTTTTTACATAATGTGTATCCCTGGAGGAAACTACATATGTAAGTTATTAATTGATTGTTACTTTTGGTATTGGAGATAAAAATATAAATATTACGCTAATTTCATAATACAGTTTTCACCGTTTATATCTTGTTATTTCTAATAGTGGTTGCAAACCCACTCCCAAATCCTCTAGTGCGGTGGATCATTTGTATATAAATTTCAATAATAGTTACAGTTTTTATACGAAAGTAATTTTTAACTGTTTGTCCGATCACTCTGCCTAAATCTTAAATTTAAGTTGTATCAGAGATTTTCATGTTAATAATCATCAATATACAAAAAATTACAGTGAAACTAAATTATTCTACATTCCTTAACCTCTTAAGTAAAGAGTCATGGTCTGAGATTTATGAAACAATGGATGTTAATAGAAGCTTCGAGAATTTAATACCTAAATGCAGTAAAATGCATGGCATAGAAATATCCTTTCCAACTGTTAAAATAAACAGAAACAGCACTAGACACGGCTAAAACAGGGTATTGAAGTTTCTTCCCAATCCTTGAAGAAACTACATTGGAAGACTTGTCTAACAAAAAATCCTCAAGACATAGAACACTATAAAAGATATAAAAAAAAAACATAATGTTATTGTAGCGGCCAAAAAATTTCATAATGATAAAATATCAGAAATCTAGCAATAAGTCTAATGCTACTTGGAAAATAATAAATAATACATTGGAAGGATGGCACTGCAATATCATACATTATTTTAAACAATTGCGAAATTACGGATCGTCAAATTATTGCTAACTAAACTTTTGTTGAGTATTTTTCCGAAATTTCATAAAAATTGAATGTAGGGTTAAAGAATTCTAATCACGTGACTAAACTATTAAATAAACCGTCAAGTAGTACCATGTTTGTATGCCCGGTATATGAAAATAGTATTTAATTTCTTCTAATATTTTGCTGCAAATGATATTGTTTATCCCTTGACTTATCTTATTAATTTATCTTTAGAATATGGCGTCTTTCCAGATATCTTTGCATAAAAAATTTGAAATAGATAATATCTTAGAAAGCATAGTATTTGACCAAATTTCAAATTTGTTGTCAGTTAATAACTTGTTACATAACGCACAACATAATTTTACAAAAAAAAAAAGATGCGCAATCAGATATTCTTAGATTTATCGATAAACTATATAAAGCAGTAACAATAAATGGCTAGGTTTATTTATGGATTTAAGGAACTCTTTTGATCTAGTTGGCCATGAATCACTTAGGATTAAACTGTACAACTATGGGCAGTTGGTGACTGGTTAAATTCTTATCCGTCCTACAGAAAGGAACTAGTAAATATTAATGGAACTTGCTCTAAGGAGGTTGGAGTGAACATCTGCCGTATATAGAGAACATTGAAAATGATATTACAATGTTTGCAGATGACAACAATTACTTATTTCATTATTTCTTATGTAATCACGGAAATACAGAGATCAATTAATAATTTCAAATTTTGGTTTGCAAATATGTTGTGTCTTAATACACCTAATATAGTATTTGTAAATTTTACTCCTCGTATTTCTACAATAACTGAAAGTTATTTGTTAAAGATTGATAGCAAATCAGTAGCCAAGTTCAGAGCTCAATGTATCTTCGTTTATATGTAGATAATATATTGAGCTGGGAAAATCACAAAAATTTTATTTAAAAAACTTTCATCTCTCTATTATGCTCTACTAAGGTTAAACTATGTTAGTATTAATTCAATAATAATGTCATTTTATCACGACTGCCGTGCAAGTTGGTTAGTGTTGGTTTAAGTAATGATTGGATACCTACGTTTAAGACATACATGTCTAACAGGACATAGATCCAAGTACTTTAGTGGGGATAGGAAAGCGAATAGTTAGCGAATCCTTCCTTTAAATTTATACTGACCGTTTTTTTATACAGGGTGAACCTTAAATAAGTACAAATATTTTAACTGCTGGTGTAGCTCGTCATATGGGTCAGTCTAGTGAAAAACATTTATAAAAATTTCTAATATTTACGGAGATATATTTTTTTTTAAATACCCACATTTTGAGGACTGCTGTTATAATCAACCTAATGAACCATATGATTCATTGCGAGGTTGCCATATCTCCTCTAATATAAATATTAAGTTTCCTTTAACGTAATAGTAAAGTAATACGGTTAAATTCTATTTTAAAAATATTTGTTTGAAGCATAAGTACAGTAAAGTTGGGTATGTAGTATGATACGCAGTATTATTAACATAAATTTTAACTGCTTAACTGACCTTACTATAAACGATTAAAAATGAATTTCCGCAAGTTAAATACATACTACCATAAAGTATTTAGGAAGATATTACGTGATATTACTATATTCAGTGTTCAAAAATTATACATAAACGTGCACACAAGCTTACCTGTTTGTTAAAAAATTAACTATTTAATCAGTAATCCACATTTCACAAGTTAAATGTCATTGTACACTGTTAAAAAGAGACACAAGACACAATTTCCCTAAGTTATTTTATGATGAATAACGAAAAACTATGTTTTTCACACAGCATATTAAATTTAATTTTCGCCACATAACCCCAAATGAGTCAATATTAACCATTTCGAATCTAGAACCATAAAGTGACTTCGCACTTTAATCAGTGAAATAAATTTAAAAAATAAAGGTACACACAATATTAAATAACAAAATAGAAGCTTGACCTATGTGTTTAACATCAAGAAAAGCAAAGATATTTGTGTAACAGTGGCAACACTGTAAACCACACGTTCATTTCAATCTGCAGTGCTATGACTCATAAATGTATGAAAGTCAGCGGTCCTCAACAAGTTTTCTACAGAAAAATTACAAAAATTTATTTAAAATTTCACTTTTTTATTACTGATTTTTTTGTAAAAAAACTATTAATTATGTGTTATACACAGTGAACTATACTGCTGGTTAAAATATTTGTACTTATTTAAGGTTCACCCTTTATATGTGTATCCCACTTAAGAATGAACGGTTAATAGCTTCCTTATGAGTTACTTTAGAAAAAATATTCTTAAACAAAAGTTGCTTCCATTTTTATTATGCATCCCTGTAAAATATTTTCAACTCTACAGGATGTTCGGTTTAGCCTGAGCGTTGACCAACTTTAGTTTTTTAAATGGAACACCCTGCATATTATTTCATTTTTAGATTCCTCGTAAAATTTTAGGCTGACTTTGTATACCATACTTTAGGTCTAATGCTTCGTTTCCGAGTAATTCAACATTTTTAGAATTTTTTTCAGATTGCATTATTGTCTTTAAAATGAAATATCTTCTATACTATTGATAATACAGATTCACGATTTTACCATTCGATTTATCATAAAATTCTCTATTATTTGAGCTAAGGAAAAAAAATTATTGTTACAAGACGCATATTGTGCGTCACCTTAAGATTCAAAATATTCAAACTAGTATAAATCATTTTTTTCAAATGGAACTACTAATACTACTATTATTTCTTCTTATCATTAAACGCAGTTTTAAATTCTCTTTCGACTGATATAACATTGTTGGTACTTATCTCTATCACTTTTTGAGAAATTTTAATTTATTTGAATTTCCCCCAAAATCGGCAAATACAATTTCTTTAAAAAACAATGTCACTAACAACGAGGTTTTGAACACTACAGATTTTTTTAGTCAGTTTTCTTTCGAACTTTAACAGACTTGGAACTGGCAGTGGTTTGAACATATGAATATAATAAAGCAAAATAACACATAACGGAAACATGAACATTATAATAATAATAATATAATAATAATATCTCTACCCCTCATTCTAATCACAGGGATTAGCCCAGAAGTCGGAGACTTGTGCGAGAGAGGGGCGGCATATTATTATTAAGCAGGCCGCATTTGCGCCCAAGAACGACTTACGTTGGTAGGCACTAACCACTATTCAGTGCAGGAATGAGGGAAACCTGGAAAACCTCATTAATTAGGGGGGTAGTCAAATATCAACCGATATCAATCTCTCACATTGACCCAAGCCAACATTCTTCCACCCTACCATACCCGCAGAGAGGGCGCCAAACCTCTCCACGAATATAGCTTATATACGGTCTACCGGCAGCTGGGCTCAAACCAACACCGATCTAGTCACCTCGATTCAAATACTGACGCCTTAAACCGTGCGACCACTGACCGACATTACAACAAGTTTTACATTAGGTGCTCAAAATGACGCCCATTTTATGTAATGCACAACTGAAGTCTGATTTTAAACGATCTTTGCACATTTTCTAGCATCTGTAGGGTGATTTCTTCAAGGGCTCTAAATATGCAATGCCGCATGTCCTCTGCTGTAGTTGGTGTTGTCTTATACGCTTTACTTTTTATGAAACCCCACAAAAAAAGTCACAAACTGTAAGGTCCGGAGACCGACCGGCCTATCCATCTCTCGGGAAATGCTTGATCCAAGAACTATTGTCGAGCCCAAAGAGAATTGTGCGCAGGAGCACCGCCGTGCTGGAACCACATTAAGCAGCGGGTCGCTAATGGTATATCGTCCAATAAATTATTTAAATCCCTTTCAAGGAATTCTGGATAAACTTGCCCCGTCAGGTGTTGGTTGAAGAAAAATGGTCCAATGACATGTGTATGTAGAATACCAGACCACACGTTTAAGGACCATCTATGCTGGCTATTACTAGTTGTAAACTGGTGTGGATTTATTGTGTCATAATAATGACAATTATGACGGTACATGTACCCATTTTTATGGAAGGTGTCCCCATCTGAAAACATAACGTTACCGAAGTCCTCCTGCAGTCTTTCAGCTCCCCAGTGACAGAAAATAAGCCGCTTCTCAAAGTTTTCTTCAAATAATTCCTGATGCAACTAGATAGAATAAGAGTGGTATTTATGTTTTTTTTAAATTCTATGCACCGAAGTCTTTCTGATACCAGTTCTCATACTAATAGTCTAAGAGCCAGTGGCCGGCAGCCTATAAGTAAATGATTATAGCTGAAATTTTGCACAGTGAGTTTCTTATACCTATCACTCATAAGGTGGAGACTCGCTAAGCCCGGCGAGGCCGACCCAAGTGTAACTCAAGTGCGAGAGGTATGAATATTTAACCAACTTCGTTATTAAATGAACAAAGCTGCCGTTTGAAAATTTTAAAATATACAATTATTATTATATAAAAATAACAAAGGCAGACGATTACCGCGCATCCAAGGTCATGGCAGACATTTGTGAAATAAAATTTTAATTACAGTGCACTTTATTTCCAATAATATCATTTTTAGTTAATATAATATTATTTAATAAAACTGAATCGCAGTAGGTCTTGGAGTATGTCTACTGGGGAAACCACGTTAAAAAAATGTACCAAGTACACTACCTCAAAGGTGGTGCTTCATAAATTTAGGAATCGCGATATCTCAGGAATGGTACTGGAGAAAAAGTATATGAACAATTTTTGTAGATAATTAAATGATCTACAACTTTTATCTGATAACACTTACCGTTTATGAGAAAAATGCAAAAAAACCTATACTTTTAAGTTGAATACATTTCTTAGCATATTTTATTTGTAATAGTGTACAGAGTGATTCATTTCTCACCTCCAAGTCCTATATCTCAGAGACATGAAGAGATAATCGTAATAATAGTGGTAAAGTTGGAGGAGGAGTAGTTGCATTTTATGTGAAAAATGTGTCTCAAGTCTTCTGTTTTAGAATTTGATGACAATATTTCTTTGTTGGAGCAACTTTGGATTAGTGTTAAATTGGGGGGTAAAAAGATTTGCTTTGGAACTTTATATTTACCTTCTTTGAATAATTTTAATTCTTTTATAGAACATTTAGAAAATATTATAGTTGGTCTTATTCCCGAATTTGATTACCTCGTTTTTGGCGGTGATTTAAATGTTAACTTTTTAACTGATAATTTTTATCACACTATATTAAATGATTTGATTAAAAAATATAGTTTGAATCAATTGGTTACTGAACCTACTAGAGTTACTTCGACTACCAATTATTTGATTGATCTTATTGTTACGTCTTGTTCCGATATTGTACAATCTATTGATGTTTTTAGAATGGATGACATTTCTGATCATTGATATGTTAATTGTAAACTAAGATTAACAAAGCTACCGCAACAGGTGTTTTTTAAAACCTTCAGAGACTATTCTAAATTTAATTATGATTTATTTTTGCTGGATCTTCAATCTATTTTTTGGGACCGTATTTTTTATTATGACAATGTAGATGATATGTTAGCCTTTTTAAATGAAAACGTTATTAATTTATTCGATACTCATGCTCCTTTTAAAACTTCTAAAATTACCAAGCCACCGGCACCCTGGCTTACTGATAATCTGAAACTAATGATTAAACTGAGAAAAAAGGCTCTACTTAAATACAAACGATTAAAAACAACTGAATCTTGGAACGATTACAAACGTATTAGAAATCAAGTTAATGTAACAGTTAAGTCTGAAAAAAAAGCGTATTTACATCACAAATTTAAAACAGATCCTAAAGAATTTTGGAAAACTTTAAAATATTTAAATATTTGTTCTAATTCTTGTTATAATCTAGATAATCAAGTTTACTTTGGTACTCATGATGATTTTAACAACTTTTTCATTAACAGCGTGCCTACTTCTAATCGAGTTAAAAATGACGTCTTTGAATCATCTTATCTTAACACCACTTACCCTGGCATTACTAATAATTTTCAGTTAGTTAATTCTGATGCCGTGTCTAAGCTCTTGTTTAAAATTAAAACTAATGCCACTGGTCCTGATGGAATTTCGTTAAAAATGTTGTTATTTATTACACCCTATTTAAATGATCATATTACGTTTATAATTAACAAATGCCTTTCTTCTGGACAATTTCCTAGTGTATGGAAAAATGCTAATATTATTCCAGTTCCTAAAATTGGAAGCCCATCGGAACTTTCTCATTTTAGACCAATAAGTATTCTCCCTGTGTTGTCTAAAATTCTTGAAAAAATCGTCTGTGAACAACTTGAATTTCTAACCATGAATGGAATTTTATCTGATACACAATCGGGGTTTCGAAGTAATCACAGTACAACAACGGCGTTACTTAAAGTTAGTGATGACTTGGTCCGTGCTCATGATGCCAATAAATCTTCTTTTTTAGTCTTGTTAGATTATAGCAAGGCGTTTGATACAATAAATCATTCTACTATGTTGATCAAGCTTAAGTACTTTGGGGTTAGTAATGTGGCGCTCCATTTTTTCAGTAATTATCTAAATTTTAGACGTCAAAAAGTAAGTATGTCTAATACGTCTTCAAAATTTCTTCCTATAAGTAAAGGTGTTCCCCAGGGAAGTATCCTTGGGCCCCTGTTGTTTTCTGTGTATACTTCTGACCTGTCACGTTATTTAAATTTTTGTTCCTTACACCAATATGCTGATGATACGCAATTATATTATTCTTTTTTGTATAATGATTTGGAGGTTGCCATTTCCAACATCAATTTAGATTTAGATATTATTTGCAAATTTTCCATTCAGCACGATTTAATACTTAATGAAGTGAAAACTCAGCTACTTGTGTTAGGCTGTCATTGACATTTAATTTTAAATAATCCTGCCTTTGAAATTAAGATCAGTGATACTGTTATTACACCAGTCACTGAGTGTAAAAATCTTGGACTTATCATGGATGTAGATTTTAGATTTAGGACTCATGTATCTAAATTAGTTCAAAAGTGTTTTCTCAAATTAAAAATTTTATATAGTTATAGGCAAGTTCTGTCCCTGGACATCAAATTAAGGTTGACTGATAGCTAAATTTTATCTTTACTAGCATACTGCGATATTGTGTTTTGGCCTGCTTTACTACAAGTTGATAAAAATAGTCTTCAAAAGGTACAAAATGCCTGTTTGTGCTTTTGTTATAACTTAAGAAAATATGATCACATTTCTGGTGCTCTCAGAGACTCTGGTTGGTTTACGCTAAGCGAATGATTTAAATTACATTTAGCTTGTTTTGTTTTTAAAGTTATAAATTTAAATATGCCTGAATATTTATCTAATAAGCTTATTAAAAACAGTGATGTTCATGATCGTATTACTCGACATAGAGATTTATTAGTTACCCCTAGACATAGCTCTATAATGTTTCATCGATGCTTCTCTTACAATGCTCCTAATATTTTTAACTCTTTGCCTCATGATATCAGAGGAGCCACTAATCTTCATGCTTTTCAACGGAAAATCAAACAGTTTATAATCAACAGTCGTGATCGTTACTAACTAATTTAACTTAAATATTTTGCGACTTGTTATGTTAGTACTATTTGTTCTAATATTATGTTAATATGGGTGGTTGTATGAGCAGCCTGGTTGGATACCGCCGCCCTCTATCAACTATTCTCTTAAATGATGTAACTTAAATGTAAATAAAGGCATGTTATTATTATTATTATTATATTAAAAAAAATAAAAGCGTGCTTAAATGACCGCACCTGAGCTCCATATCAAGGTCATCTACGACCCTTCATCACAACGACGCTAGGCATCGCGATGCGACGTGACCTTATACTCGTAGTTGTTGGCATGTGCCCACATGTATATATCATTTGAAAGCTTGTTCAATTCTAAATACATTTTATATAACCAGTTATGGGTTTATCTGTAAAGGTAAGAGGTAAAGAGTTATTGCACAAACAAGTTGAAGGAGTTGCTGAAAGTGATCAGCCTTACATATAGGGTGAACCTTAAATAATTACAAATATTTTAACTGTTTCTTTAAGTTGCCATAAAACGTGAACCACTGTGTATAATCAAATGATATTGTGTGAGGCACTCATCTTACGTCAATCCACTAACGTCATAAATGTCTACTATTAACACTTATGGCACATCATTCTTCTTCGAAGTGGCATAACTTTTTTGCGGTTTTGTGTATACATCTGACTATTAAAACAATCGATTCTTCTACTTTCTTTATGTGAAAAAGGTATATAAGATCGCTTGGAGTAACCGTTTTTTAAATAATCCTATTTGAAATATTCAGTGTATCGAGGCAAAATTGTTTTGGTTTCAGGTAAAGCGCCTTTTCCACTGGAAATACAGCAATATTTAAACATACTGAATAATTGAACCTAAGGTATACCTCTTCTAAAGATGCCAGTAATATTCTGAGACACACTGTATAATAAATTTAAATTAAATATAAAGATTTTTGCTTTCTTTCAATAAACGAGGTCGTTAGGATACTGTTGGTAACGGCAATTAAATAAAATTATAACCCCTCAGGTTACATACAAGTTGTTGTCGATTTCCGGAATAACCGGTAAATAACCAAATTTTCAAAATCACCATAAATATATATATATATATATATATATATATATATATATATATATATATATATATATATATATATATATATATATATATATATATATATATATATATATATATATATATATATTGTAATGGACACAAAAATTAAAATTACAGGAAATATAAATAAAAGTGTCAATGGGTATAAAAAGGATGAATTTAAAAAGTATATTTAGTATATTTATAAATGTTTAGTTATTAGTTAGTAAATGTTTGAAGTTTATAAAGCAATATAAATAGATATCAAAATAAAATAATAAAATGTAAAGAAAAAAGTATGTTCAACTTAGTTTATAATTAGTATAGTTAGTGTAGTGTATTAAAACTCTCTGTGAGAAAGAAAAAAACGTCGCATAGGAACGGAAAGATAAAAAAGAAAAAAAAAAGTTGTTGATTGGAAAAATAAATAAGATACGACATTTTGGAGAAAACAAGAAAATTTTGGAAGAATTGTAGGAAATTAGTAAGAAAGAAACCGTACCTGAATAAATAAAGTTAACCTACAAGTATAACAAACATTGTATATCGAAATCCAATCCAGCAGAGCGAAGAAAACTACATTGAGGGTTATATTCACTATTTACCACAGCACAGGGAACATATAACCAAGAAAACTACAGTAAAATCTGAAATCTGACAGTTAGAAGGCGCTAAATTCAAACAACAACAGTGAGCAGTTCTACAAGGCATCTACAGATAAAGACAAGTATTTAGGGACAATTAAAGACGAGAGTTGAAACAGAAAATTGGAAGGTAAAATATTAGACTTTTATTTAATGGTGTTTCAAGACTGATTTAAGGGACTTTGAACAGGGTTATAAAAATTTTATAGTTGCTAATGATAATGTTATTAATTATAGAAATTAAGTAGAGCAGGTTTTACGTAGGGTAATTTTAAATACTTTAAATAAATATTGGATGATATCTATTTATAATAAAATTGTCTTAATTTTTTTTATATAAAAAAAATATATAATTTTTAATACAAACTTCACTGAACCGCTCCTGAGAGAAAGGTTTCTCATGCTAATAATTAAAAATTTTTGATTAACTTGTTTCATAAAATAAAAATAAATAATAATGATAATAAAGAATATTAATGTCTGAAGCAAAATAAAAAAAAATACAATTCAAGAACTTTGTTGAAAATTAAACTTAAAAAGTGTTATACTTTAGACTGGTGCTTTAGAAAAGAACGGTAAGTGATATAATTCTGAGCTATCCGGGAAAACACACATACACATAAAATTTCACATCACAATATATATATATATATATATATATATATATATATATATATATATGTATATATATATATATATATATATATATATATATATATATATATATATATATATATATATATATATATATATATACTTTTCCATAATATCGGTCGTGGTCGTTTGAGGTGGGGCACACTGTATAGGTATACCTATTTGCGTATAGCCAACACCACCTAAAAGACAAGGCCGGAGCGCTGGCCATATGACGTCAACACAAGTAGTTTCTAGGGATGCCTCGAGCGAAGCTGTACGATTCACCGCCTGAGGCTTTCATGCCAACACCGCCTAATAAACACAATATTATATTGTGTTTATTGCACAACAATAACTAGTTACTTTAATTTAATCTTATTCTTACTTTACAAGTTTATATATAGAGAAATCTTTGCTTAGCCAATAAAATATCTTAAATTTTTATTTTGTAAAAACATGATATTTCATTGCTCGGCAAAAATCATCGTGACGGTGTAAAGTTTACGTCTTATTCCATATTATCTTAAAATAATCTGTTTATTATTATATAAATAAAAAATAACAAATAAAAACAGTTTTAAAATAACAAAATAGAGACGTATTTTTTGCCACGAGGGGATGAAGGAATATGGAGTATGGGAGCAATTGGAAGGCATTGGGATTTGGGACTTTTAAATTTATTAACCGAATAATTATTATACTTGTAAAAGTAAAACAATCTGTTTACAGACATTGGGTTCACATTAATAACAAAATAGACTTGTTAATAAAACTAAAGGCTATGAATAAAATAGATTAATGAGAACGAATTTAAAATAATAAATTGACTTAAAGAACAATGAACACCTACTATTATGTTCTTATCATCAATAAAAATAAGTTACACACGATCGATGGACTTTTACAATTATTGCAAGTATCTACACCTATTTGAAAATACAAAAAAATATTTTTATATAACTGAAATTCGAGCTGAAATTTGTTAACATTGAATTGGTTATACTGTTTTGAACTGAAGATTATTTGGACATTAAAGTGTTCAGTTTTCGTTTGGAGCTTTTACGTATTTTATCATTCCTTTTTCCACAATAATTTTTTAATAAAGTATTTGAAAGGCTGGTTAAGACTTTTGTAAGTATAACTTCATTACTATGAATTTTGCATCCAGAAAAATCTTCTAAATTATCACTTTTCTTAAAATAGTTTAATAGAAATGAGACGAGAAAATTTCTCTTATCGTGAATAGTTAAAAATTCTTTCTCAAAATCGCGGAGAACTATATTAAAGACAACGTAACTGTACAGCACAATCTGTATAACTTTCTCTTGTGGATAACGTAAATTCCCTCGGCTTAAATTTTGTGTAAGACAATACTTATCTTCGATAATAAATTCCTCAGAAAGGACCAAAATGTCTTTACAAAAGGTACAGTTATATTTTTTTAAAACCACGAAACAACAATAACCAGCAAGATAAGTAATTACTGGCATTTCATTTTCCACTTCCTGTAAGTCTCGAATATAAACGTCAATTTGAGGATTAAAGGTTGTTAAAATGGTATTATTATTATCGAAATTATTATTGTCATCAGATATATCTTCAGAATATTCATGAAAAAAATCGACTGAGATATTTCCGAAAGTTTTTGACTTTAAAGTTAAAAGTGACTGAATTCTTAATTTTTTTTCTGATTCATATAACTGTCGTATAGATATGTTATAGTGTCCGCCCGCTAACTGTCTATATTTTCCGAATCTATCCTCAAGAGCATCTGTTTGAAATTTACCTAATAAAACATAATTCATATTTAGCTCTTCAAAACAGTATTTGCAAATTTCTAATATACCATAAATGGTGTGACTTAAAGCAGTGTGCGTTTGAGGAGATAGTTTATGACTAAAATTACCAGATTTCCAAACGTCCAGCCAATGTAACATTTTGTCTAAATATTTTAATTTTGGATCCTCTAAATTACCAGCCACTATTGGCTCTTGGTACATATCGTTTAGTCGTTTGCCTTTAAGAGGTGTTTTGACGTTAACAATTTTCCACCATGTTAAAATTATATTAATAAAATCAGCGGTTTCTTGTGCATGATCTATTATATTATCAAATTGTAAAAGCGCCTGAACTATAAATGAGTTGAAAATTTTTAAAGCTAGTTTTACATTTTGCCTTTCTAGATTTGATGGAAATAAAGCCTTCAAGCTCAAAGTATATCCAAATTTTAATAATTTACCATTTTCATGGGTATGTAGTTTTTTAAGTGAATTAAAATCTGCAATTTTTTGAATACCGGTTTCAAAGTCGGGATAAGTGAGAGTTTGATTTGGTTTTGAATTTCCCCAGTTATTCTTAACACATTTTAATAAGTGGACAGCATCAAAAACAAAGAAAAGTGGTCTCTGGCTATCACATGGATGAGGATAAACAATACTCAGCTTCTTATCAACCGAAAAGTTGCTCATAGCTTTACCATTTATAGCATTGTTATCGCTTATAACACAAAAAACTGTATATCCAATTCCTTCTAAGCCCTGTATTATAGTTTTAATAAAGGAATATAAACTGGTATGATTAATTTTGGAAGTCGGAGATATATGAATAATTTCTTTAAAAGAAGAACAAATACTAGTTATCATAAATGCATATGCTGTTGTTGCTAAATCATTAGAATCATTTGAGGCTGTGCCAACAATATTTCCTCCTTTATAATCTAAAAAGGGTTCAATGTGTATTTCATCCATAAGTAGAATTACATACTTTTCTTTGTCTGTAAGATGAAAAAATATTTTTAGCGTATTGTAAAAATGATTGTCTCTCTTCGAGTGTCGGATCAGTTAAAAATTTGTTACAAATGGTTCTTAAAGTTTTTGAATGAGGCAAAATAATATTTCCAGAATGTCTTAAATATTTGTATGCATGTGGACTAATAGTAAAAAGTATTGAGGATAAAATTAAAGTTTTTACAGAATATCGGTACCTTTCTTTAGGAGTGCAAAATAATTTTAGCTGTTCTATTATAAATGAAATACTCATATTATTATTACTTATTTGATCTGCGTTGTCGGGCATTTCTTCAACGTTTTCCAACGAATTTTCGAAACTGTTTAAAATACTACAAACATGATTGATAATTTTTTCTTTATGATCTATAGTATGGTTCGGTATTGAGTTTGGTTCAACGATTGGTTCTAAGCATGACGTATGTTCTTCAATTTTATCTAAGAGGCTCTGAATTTGCAGAATGTCATTGGCAATAAATGGTGTTACTATTTTATCTAACTTAAAATTTATTACTTGGCCATACAAAAAGGTTTCTACTTCAAAATTTGATTTTATTACAACAGCATAACTAATAACAGGACCCGGAGAATTTGTAATTTTAAACAATGTAACCTGATAATCATTAGATATAGTAAACCAGTCCTGACTCAATTTAACATTTTCCAATTTAATTATAAAGTCGTTATAGCTTTGAAATTTTATAGACTGCTCGTGAATATAATATTCTTCTTGACTTTTTTCGATTACTTGTAGCAATTGCTGTTCTTCAAGAAGTTTTAGCTTTTCGTCTCGACTTGGACGATAATTTAAAGTTTTTGAGAAGTATTTAGGGCAGTTTGGAAAATTAGAAGGAATCGCTTCAGCATGTAATTTTGGGTATGCCAGAGGAGCCGTTATTACGTTACCTGTTTTAGAATCTTGCCGGGACACAGAGAAAATAATATGTTCTTTTATAAAATGTAATTCACATACCCTTGAATTCCGTGATGGCATAAAATCTTTTCTAGGTATTGCCGATATCCATTTTTGCCGTGTAACTGGGTTATTTGGAAAACTAAACATATGAACTTTGGGTCCTTTTTTCGTATTTCCATTACATTCCGGAACACAACACGTAAATGGCATTTTACTTACTTATTTCACAAAAATAACACTAAACACTAATTTCACTAATACACTACAACACTGTTTAATTATATATGATTATTAAATACCGAATTAACTAAAAAACCGGGAAACGATATGTGTGTAACGCTGCCCTGCCGGAAAATGTTCACTGGTATTAACAAATAACAATAAAACTAATTCATTAAATACTTATACACTTCACTATTACACTATACACTGGGTTTTAATTAATTATCATTAATAACTAATAAAATCAACTAAATAACCGGGAAACGATATGCACCTGCTGTAAACAAACAGAATAACCTTATTTTCGCTAAGCTTTTATGCGCACGCCGCGCGCCGTCGAGTAGAAGAAACTACGTTAGCTGACGTCACACGGAATGACGTCGACAGCGCTCCGGCCTTGTCTTTTAGGTGGTGTTGGTATAGCGTGTGTGTAAAATTGTATGTTGTTGTCTTTTATATTTTTCTCTTTAAATTAGTTTAGTACCTAGTGTTAATTTGGCTTAATATTATATGATTTTATTTATGGCCGTTATATTTTTATTGTACTTACCTGCGTCTTCTTATTTTTGGGTACTGTACACCCAAATTATAATATTTTTATGGTGGATTTCTAGGCTTACAAATAAATTTAACTTATGAGTTTCCTTTTATTACTATTTAAATTTATGTTTATAATATACAGACTGTCTCAATTTTTAATGATAAGAGATACACAACGTTGAATTTTATTTTTTATTTACTTATTTATTTTCCAACGAAAAAACCGCTATCAAAAAATCGCCATGTTGCGGTTATAGCCGAATTGAAATTAAAAGTATTCAATGTTGTCCAGCTCCTGTTGTCCGAAGTCGATAGAACATTTTCAAAAAAGATGTGTTTAGATGTCAAATCATAATTTTTAAACATTGTGATATAAATAAATTAAATTGTTCAAAAATTCGGTCAAAATTGTTTTTAATTAATTAAAGGAAATAAATAACGGAAAGCATATTAAATCAAGGTAATGATATTTAAAATACACCTTGTATAACGCAACAGATATGTAACGTAAAATCTTATATTTGCAAACATACATATAAAATAATAAAAGATGTTCTATTAAAAAAGACAATATCTTGTATGTAAAAGTTGCATTTGCAGTGATTAATTATTTTTCCTAAACATAAATATTTTAAACTCTTAAAAGGCCATCGTACACCTTTTATAGAAAACTTTTTTCTACGTCCAAAATTAAAAAGGTCACCTATCGCGGTGACAATTTTGTTTGGGAAACTGTATCCACATATTACCTGTATAAGACAATAAAGCCAATAACTCACATAATTTTTAACGTATACATTTATTCATTACTGTAATAAGCAATTATAATTACTATGTACAAATTTCCATCATCATATACCCGTAGGTGCAGTTAATACTGTATTTAGAATATAACATTTGTATCTGCAGTAATTCGCAACGGTTTCAAATTACGTATATAGTCTATGAAAAGAATAATTCTTTTTTTATCGTTGTTTCTTTTCCCGAATTCAAAATTCTGAGAGTCCTGGGATCCCCTTGAAACTGAACCTAAAATTGAACTTTCTCTAAATATATCCTAAAGCACTTAGTAGATTTTAAAGGAAATTGGTATATGACTCCAGATAGTCAGTCTGAATATTATTAATACAGTAATTTTGTCAAGAAACAAAGGGGGTGCTGATTATGTGTACTGTCATTTATTTTTTCAAGTGTTTTTTTTCCTATTTTTTTCTTTCAATGTATTTCGAGCACCATTTCATTCTGCATTAAAAATATATGTAAAAATAAGATGTTTACATGTTTACTTTTGCAAAGTGCATCCATAACTAGCGCCCTTGAGTATTTACACCAAGAGAGTCAATCCTTAATAAAGACATAAATAGTTATCATAATTCCTATTAGATGTCGTACTGTGCAACAATACACATTTATTCAAACGAAGGAAATAAAGCGCTACAATTTAAACTGCAAAAAACTGCGAAGGCGTTTCGAGGGCGTGGCCGCGTGACCCTTTTTCATATACCTGCCTAAATAATAAGATTGTGGCAATATATTTATATTCAAACCACAGATCATAAAGTTTGAAACATAAGCAGTTTATTTTATTGCGTTAGAGAAGTAAGAATATGAACTGTAAATTAATTTAAAAAAAAACAGAAAAATAAGATTGTTAAAAGAGTTTTCAGCGATATGCCAAAATTTACATTTTCTGTTTTATTTCCTTTAAACATATTAAGATAATTCAAATGAATTCGACATACCTACTTCTATAAAAAGACATATAGAACTGCAGATTATCGTGTGGGTTTCTCTTACTGCATAAGATGCATTATTATTTTGCGAGAAATTCATTACTAAAAATTCTAAAACACCAAGTATTTTTTTTCAATCTTTGATCTAAGTATAATTTTGTGATGGTGTGAAATAAATATTATTTTGTAGTCTTTTTGAAGAGTAATTTTTAAATTAAAATTAAATTTAAATTAATTTAAAAATTCAAATAATTTAACATTTGCGCATGCAAATTTAAATAAATTTACATGCGCTAATGTTTTTAGTAAAAATAATGTGTGAACTTTACAGGCCTCATCAAAAAAGAATGTGTTTCAAAAGTATTATATAAGGTGAACCATTAATGATGTGCCAGAGTAGGAATGACAGTTTTGGAGCAAAATATGAAGATATAGCTAAATATGCCTTACTAAAATGTTGCTGTGGAAAAATATACAGGTTTACATATTTTTTTCCGTTTTTTTTTAATAACTAGGATCGCTCAACCGATTGTCATCAAATTTGGTAGGGAAACATATTTTAAGAAAAGCAATCATAATGTATGTAGTAGGTAGCTATTGAAACAGATAGACCATTGCCAGATGATGACAATTTCTATCTTATTTTTTGTTAACGAAATTCCTACCGTTTTCCAGAAAACTGAACTAAAACAACCAAATGTATTTTTCGACGTGAGGAAATCAGCATTAGAAAGCATTAGAGCATTAGAAAATTGCCATATTGAAAATTTTCTGTAATTAGCTGTAATAATTAGTTTAATTAATTAAGACATGTAGAAGTAGAGAGAGTTTGCTCAAGGGCTAAGTTGTTTTTACTGCTCTGTTGTTATTTTTGTCCGTAAAAGTAAATATGTAGATAATTTTTTTTTCAAATATTAGTTTTTTTCCAAAGTTACTCTGGACATTTAAAAAAGTAAACGACTCATTGATACCTACTAATTTTTTTGAATTAAATTTCAATCAGTTGAGAGATACTTGCGTTAATACAAAAAAGAAAACACAAATAAAAAGATTTCAACTTTGACACCTTGTATCTTTTTCCACAGAAATAGTTTACGAAGATATATTTAGCTATATCTTCATATTTCCTCCCAATGATGTTACTCCTCTTCTATGTCCCCTTATTAATGGCCCACCCTGTATATTTTTATCGACACGTATTGAATGACTTCTTCACTTGAATTTACCAAAGCTGGAGGAGTATGATAAAAGTGTTATCTGGCGGTTAATATATTTTAAGCTTTAACTTTCATTGATACGCAAAAGTGAATATGAACTGGATAACTGCACTTCTGTATTTTTTTTTTATTAAAAATCGTGATGAAATTACTATAATTACTTATCAGAATTCAAAATCTATCATTATAGTCGATTTTCGCCTTGCGCGGAAAAGTTTTATTCCTGGAATGTTTCATCTAGTTTTATTACATTTTAAAAATTAACATTTATTTCCTGCCTGCTTCCTCATGACTAACACATTCATTTAATAATAAAATAAACAGTAATCCTATCGAATGTCATTAAAGTTATGAAAGTTAAGTACATACAAGCTTTTGAAATAACAATGACACTCTCTCAAAACAGTTTTTGAACTTCTCGAAGTTCTGAGTAGAAACTCATTAAATTTATATTGGTAAGTGAAACAACTAATTACTAATGTTAAAAGTTGAAAGTAGATTTCATTACAAATACGTCAGCAGTTCAAAAGAAATAGCAAAATTGAATTTAAAGAGTGTCAATATTATTGCAAACGATTGTACATAACATAATATGTATGAATCAATCATCTTCGATGGGAGGAGCTTTCAAAATTATATATCCAAATTCATGTCATTTTAGTACCTAATATTGCGCCATCTATTAGCAAATAGCCCAAGCGTAAACGTTCTTTTTGAGTTCGTTTCCCATTACGCGAGAGTTGGTTTCCCATTCAGGCCAACAAGGTCTCCCATTAGATTGACTAGTCTTAGTGCATATAGTCAAGGCTAGCGCCTTATGCGATACTTGACAAAACCTTACCTTATTAATAATATTCACAGGTTATCAACCAGCTCACACAAAGTTCCATTAAAATTTTCTTATTAGGGACTTATCGAAACATCCTAGGATCCCCAAAAACTAGAATTCAGGAAAACAAAAACATACTGGCGTAATAATTATTTCCGACGTAAGTTTAGTATCCATTTTTTATCCTAGTATTTCTAAATTATTCTGTATTAATGAATTGGCTAAATACCTATTTATACTATTATTAATTATTTACATATTCTAAGGACACTTCACGTGATTTTATCCATTAATTTAGTACATTTAAAATACCTTAAATAAAATACTAAACAGAATAATGTTAAAATAAAATAATAATAGAAATAAATATTTAGTTAACTCATAGACAGGCAGCTTTTACGTTTTATATGAATATTAAAATGTATACTTTATAGATAGATATACAAAATGTTATGTAAAAATCAAACCAAACAACTTTTCTTGCACTACAAAATCAACAACGGTACATAATAGCCTTGACTATATACACTAAATAGTCAACAATCGTGCATGCGTAATAATAGGCTAGTCAATAAATGGCCGAAAAGGGAGTATAGCCTGCATTAAGGCTTACGGTGAGCGCTCGATCCAAAGGGTTATAGTTTTCGCTCAGTAACTCCTCAACGAAAAATGATAAAAATATGCGGTTTTTATTAATAGACTACAAATATTATTTTACGTCGACGCTGTGTTTTGAAATTTTGAAAATATGCAAAATTCATTTAAAAAAAATTAATTATACACTTTTTCAAAATTTCAAAACACAGCGTCGACGTAAAATAATATTTATAGTCTATTAAAAAAAACCGCATATTTTTATCATTATCCGTTAAGGAGTTACTGAGCGAAAACTATGGGTTTGTTCCAACACAGCAAGAATCGATTCCGAACCGTCCAGAATTAGTCACTCAGTTCCGTTGTTAATATACTCTCGGCGAATGCGACGTAAGACGGTGTTGGTCAAACATTTCTCACGGTACTGAACCAGTTCTCGACGGTTGTTGGAACAGATCTTATATATCGTTTGATAGAGCGCTCACCGTAAGCCTTAAAGGGGAGGAAATGTTTCAGTGCAGGAATATGTTAGGGGCAGTTAGAACGTAAACAGATTAAGAATTCTCGCCCTTAGCCCGTCCGCTTCAGGAGAGGAGGGGGTAGAAAGGTCCCCTTTTTGTTTTTTCGCATCGTAGTTAAAGATTTTTACATAAAAATAAAAGCCTGTAAGGTTTTACATTAGATTAGTTCTACACATAATTTCGCTACGATGCATCGACATATTGGTGGAATATGTCTCGCTCGTGTGCAAAGAGGTTTTCAAATGAGTTTTAATTTAAATCGTTTTTATTACTAAAATTGCCAACGCATTAACAAAATAAATTAAATAGAACTTTTAATTTAACTCGTTTTTATTAAGAAAATCGCTAACGCATTAACAAAAGAAAGTAATATTTAATATTTATGGTAACATTTGAACATTCCTTCAAGGTTACGCTGGGAAAAGCAATATTACTGTGCACCTTGTTTTTGGTAACAGAGAATATTTTTGGTGTCGTGTTTTTAGTGCAGTTTTTCAGCGTGCGGTCGTTGTTTTCTTGTTGTATTCCAGTAGACGATCGTTGTTCTGGTTCTGTGGCAGCAGAAGACACTGAAGACTCTATCTTTTTCGAAACTTCCATTATATTTCTCAAATAGTCATCAACGTAGCCTTCGGTAACTGTACTGAATTTCCACTCTCCATGGCATTTGAGGGCAAGCAGATTTGAGCCAGAATTGACTAAAATTGTGGCCGACATAATTTGGGTGACAACATCAAACAAAAATCGCAATCTGGAGAGGCGTGTGCAAAAATGACATAACCGTGTGCAAAATGTCTAGCACACGGCGTGTGCAAAATACCGTTTTCAGAGCGTGTTTTCCGTGTGCAAAACTCCCTTTTGCAAGGCAGTTGTATAAAAACATTTTATTGTACTAGTGCGATAAAGAACCTCTTTTTCCACTAGATATAGTTCAATAAAGTATTGTTTTGTGCGTGAACGTAGAAAAAAATTAAATGTATCGCACCAAGTGAATATCTACTATTGATGATTTAAATTTGCTGTATAAAATCGGCGTTATAAAATGTTATTTATTTCTTTCCTTGAGCATTTCTTTCCATTTTTTGTTCGGTCGCAGATTACCGCTTTATCAGGTTTTACAGTGGACCAGTTTCCAGTGACGTGCAGAAGTGTATTTTTAAAATCATTTTGCCCATTTTGATTTTTTTTACAAAATTTTGTTTGTAAGTGTCCCCTATACGCTCAGAATTTTGTTTTTAGATAAGTTCTGAATCACCCATCATATAAAAGCGAATTTATCTCCAATGGGCCAGAGGTTACAGCAATTTGATTTTTTTGGTTATACGTAGTGATTTCTCAAGAGAACTCCTTACTATTCAAGAAAACACGTTACCTTCGTAATTACAGAGTTTATAACTTAATACTGTATATGCACACATAAATGGTGTATATTAGCCATGTACGAGTATAATAGTGTATAGTATACATGAAGTGCAGTTTCAGGCATATATATATATATATATATATATGTATCGGTAGGTAAAAGTATAACAATTTTCAAGTTCATTGAGAAAAAATAAAAACTTAAGGAGAAAGCGATTGTGTAACGAATGTATAAATTTTATTTTATAAAAACTAATGTAACAAATGAAATGAATCTTGCACTGGGAGGGTCCTGCTTCTGACTTCACCATCGATACCGATCGGAACACGAATTGCACCCTTTTCGTCATCAGTGTTCGCAGGAGATGTGAAAATGGAAAATGTTTAAACAGTGGCCACTGTTACAATCTTCCGTACATCTATAAAATATGCAGTCCAAAATTTCTCTGCGTACCGCTTCGGTTTCTGTCCTCGCAGAAGCTAGGATATTACGTTTGCGTTTTCAACTTCACAGATCTGGAGGTAGTTGGTTTCCTGGTCAGAGTTGCACTTGGTAGAATGTACGTAATGTATGCTCGCTGGGTGGAGGTGACGCAAAATCTCGTTTTATATTCGATGTTAATTTAAAAAATGAATCGTACCTGAAAGTGTTCAGATAGCTTATCTTTGCAGGGGTACCGCACCATTTCAGCATGCACATTCGCCCAGCTTTTTCAACATCAGCATGCGAGGAGAAGAGATTCTAGAAGAACACTTCACTTCACTTCAGCTGCTTTTTTATGTCGTGGTAAATGTTCTTGGTAAATTGTTATGAAACCAAGTTTAGTCTTCCAGAATGTCGTGCTAGTAGATTGCAGCCAGTGAATTCGTGTAACAACAAAATTTCTTCGAGTCCTAGCTATGCATTTGATGAGTGGAGTAAACTTCGGTTTATACTTTTTCTCAGTAAGGTTTTATGAACAGGGTGTTGTGGTCACGTGGCTTTTTTGCTCTAAGTAGCACAGCGAGATCGACGTCTTCCATTATAACAGCCACATGGACTGCTTCACTTAGGGACTGGTCAATAGCTATGCTGTGCTGTGTAACAATAAACATGTCAGCATCATGTGATGCTGTTATGCAGCTTTCCTAGAGTTTAGAGCTCAATCAATCAATTTGATCAGTCTATCTTTGTTCTGGTTTTTGTAGAGAAATAATTATTAGGTCACTGAAATTTCAGTTTCCAAAATGAAATTGACATCGACACACTTTTTCATTCGATAGCGCCTTTCCTGTTCTACCGACTTAGTGCTGTTGGGAGATATCCTTCGAAAACAGTGGTACATCTTATGTCTTATGTTTCTTGTGGAAACTGAGGATCATCTTTGTCAGATTACCTTATGTAAGAAAAAGCCTTTGCCAATCACCAACCCAGATAGTCTTGGTTGATTTAAACAGCTTGTAACGTGCAGATTTTTTTGTTTTCCTTATACCACCCTCATTGAATAAGGCTATGGGAAATGGAGTCAATTCATACTGCAAATAATCGTTCGTCGTCACTTTTTTCCTGATGCATAAATTGCAGTGCAAAAATTAGTAGAAATAATCTTATAGAAATTTAAATAACAAGTTTTCTATAATTTTAAAAGTTCTCTTGAAAAATCATTACTATTAATCAAATAATTCAAATTGCTGTAACTTTTGCCCCATTCGAGAGACATTAGCATATAAAATTTATGTTCCTGAAACAATTTCTTATGGGATTTTTGTGTAAAACAAACTGCCGAGGAGTTACCAGGAGAATTATGAGGAGTATGTTAAAAATATATTTTTTCAATTGCGGATATTTGGGAGCAGATATCTCGGAAACGGTACATCGCAGCGAAAACATGTATAGAATATTTTATAGGCTCTTATACTTATGAAGAAGAATTTTCCGCTAGAACACATCATTCATAAGCGAAAAACCAAAAAAGGGAATTTTTCTCCTCCCCTCTCCCCCTGAAGCGGATGGGCTAGAGGTGGATCGGATGGGAACTTTTAGTATATTTAGGTTCTAACTACCCCAAACACATTCCCGCAGAGAAATGTCCCCCACCCCCCTCAATGCACCCTACAACCGCTTATTTGCTTAGACTATAAAAACAATTTGTAAACTATCAGAAATTTATTGTAAAAATAAACATAATGTATTAAGGCAAAATACAAGGTATTTCCTTTAATCAAAACGTCATCAGAGTAACTTCATCACAATTTAACTATGTTCAACGTAGAAGCTATTTTATTTCCTTTTATAAAAGGTTGAATTTGAAAAAATGGTATTGTAACAAAATGTACACATTTTGTATTAACAATTCTTGCAGGTATTCTATGACAAGTATCGCTGATTGTTAGAATTCTGTTATTGTCTCTAAATTCCAAGTAAAACATATATTTTTCTAAACATGCAAGTTTGTTCTTGATGCACGATATAGCCCAACGCATTCCATTCTTTATGTTTTTGTTGCAATCTATATATAACTTAAAAACTTTTTTGTCATACACAAAATACCCTTGTGTGGTTTTGGAGGCGTCTGTGTTGATTAACATTTTATGTCCCAGATGAATACAAAATTTATGATGCGATGAAGAAATATGTTGATATACTTCATTATATTGCCCTTTCCATTTACAAGTTATATCATCCACTAAGCAATTCATTTCATCCTGAAGTGACCTACCTTACTGAGCAAATCGCTTCATGATGTACAATATTGTTGATGTTTTCTGCAAAATCACAGCCTTGATTTTTATATCTACAAGGATACGTAATAATTTCAGTAATCCTCTCAAGAGAATAATTTCTAGTACCGCCAAATTGTCTGGAACATAAAGGGCATTTTGACAATTTTGCTTCGCAATTTTCACATAAACTGTGCCCTGTTGGGCACATGAAAATAGGTGGTCTCATATAATCGGCACAGATTGGACATTCTACTTCAGAAAGCAGTTTGTTATTATCAGTCTCACAGTTATTTGGTTTTAGTTCATCATCAAACCTAAATAAGCATGTAATTTCTGAACCCAAAACATTTCTTAAAAGATCATATTCTATTATTTCCGTGTGGGAAAAAAGATGAAATTTTGATTTGTATGTCATTACTTTGAATTTATCTAAACATATTGAACTCGAAGTAAGTTTGCTTTTTAAAGTAATATTTAATGTTTTAGAAGTAGAGTCCTTGAAATTAGAAACACGGAAAAATAAATTCCCATTGTCACTTTCCATTGTCTGTATAATGAACAAATGCTTATTCCATATCCATAATCTATTGACACAGGAAGAATCTTCTGCGATAAATTCAGATAGATAGCACTGATTTCGTTTCAGTATTAGATGCTGATGTCTAAGCTCAAAATGATGCGTGATATCCTCACGCCCTATCCTGTTTTCGCACCCTATTGCAAGACAAGTAATTCTATTATATTCACAACTCGCTTCATGGTCTAGTACCTTTCCCCAAGGCGACTGAATGGGGCACCCATAAATATCATTTATACATGGAAAAAACATAAACTTGGCTAGATCTTCAAAAAAGTAGGCTCTGTTCTCTTCAATGTCAACGGATTGTGTGACACATCTACCACATACAGGGTTATTTGACTCTATAATAATCGGTGGTACAGAAAGGTAGTTGGTGCATTTTGTACATTTTGTGTTGCGGATATATTGGTCAGAGACAAATATCTTTGACAGCATCTGAAAAAAAAGATGTTTTTCAGAAATTATTGAAAACGTAATTAAGCACGAATTACTACGACTAGTAGCAGTACTGCTACAAATAATAATTATTTATTGCACTACATGGGCATCAACGTAATGAGATATCGTACAATTGTTATTATTTACAGAAACAGATAAGTAACGGCAGTGGTAGAGCTACATCTAGCGGCCATTCGCTACTCCATGCCGAACACAGCCACAGGCAAGAAGCATTCTACATCGTCGTAGAAACTTTTTAAACCTAGCGACCTCTATCCCGAATCGACGATAACGATATGTTGTAAACACGGAAATTCCAGGAAACAACTACTCTGCGGGTTAATGCCCCGACCAGCATTACACCTGAGACGGTATGTTGAACCGAATGGTCATTACTCATGCTCCCTACTGTGCGTTACTCATGGTCCCTACTGTCGGGTTAGACACACTTAAGCTAAAGCTAAAGTTGTTCTTCGGTCCGCCGACAAAAGACTTTAGCTGTTGCTAAGGTTTTTTAGGTGTAATTTAATGTCTGGTTGGAATTTCGTGTTTGGAATGTACGATCATGAATTCGTATTTTGTGAATTTGGTATGGGGAATAGATTTGAGCCATATTTTGTTATTTATCGTGATTTTAGTAAATTTAACATTGACCAGTTCCTCGTGACTTGGAAAGTATTTCTTTATATTTTATATATACAGGGTGTTCCAGAATGCTGGTCAAATATTTTACCAGTGTATTCTACAAGCCATTTTAGGGGGGATCTTCATATAAAATTTTTCAGTTTGGGTTCTCCCTGTTGAGATATTCGAGTCTCAAAATGGCGGAAAAAAAGAGTTTTTTTAATTTTCTTAAAAAACCGTTACACTTAGAAATTTCAATTTTGGTACACATTATCAGCTAGTCAAACGCTATTTTATGGTGGTGTCTATTCCTTGGCTCATGTTTCTGGAGGGCGGGAATAAGCAACCCCTATATTTATTTCTTTCAGAACTTTTTCCTGTAATGACCGATTTCAACAAAACTTTTTTTCAAATACTACATATAATTTTACTACTTTTTTCCATCTTGTAATTTTTTCATGCAACCAACAGTTTGCGCGGAAAAAAATAAAAATAGTTTTCCTTATTCTAAACATCTTTTCGTCACCGGTTACTGATAACCGCAGTACGCGGTTGCTATGTCGATGTTTGTCTGTAAACAACTGACTCTTCCGTACAAATATTAGCGAATAAATTGATGGAATATGCATACGGCAGGATTGGCAACAGTTACAGGAATACCTTTGTTTAAAAATATTTGCAAAAACTGTCAATTATAGACCTAATGGCGATTTGTTTGACAAAACAACAGAGAAACATCAACATAGCAACCGCCTACTGCGGTTATCAGAAACTGGTGACGAAAAGATGTTTTTCTACACCCGTGTTATAACAATGCACTTATATGCCCACAATCCGTTTCATAATGATACCCATTACGATACAGATTTTTCATTACGATACAGATTTTATAATCCGTTTCATAATGATACCCATTACGATACAGATTTTTCATTACGATATAGATTTTTAAACAATAGAAACCCATAATTTTTCAATCAAGCATGCTGTGCATTTGACGTTTATCCTAGGTTCTTATGTAATTATTTTAGATGTCAAAATCAGTACGTATTAAATTTTCGTAGATACCTAGCTAAACTTCGATAATTTATCAAAATGTCTGATATCAGCGATATAGAACAATTACCATCGACTCCTCCACACATATCGGAGAAAGCAGAAAATGCAGTTCATACGAATAATTACTGTTACTTATTGTGTTCAATAAAAATATAAAATTTATGGTTTTTGATTATTTATCGGGTGTAGAAAAAATAGCGTATGCAACTCTCATGTAATGGTTATTAATACACGAGCATTAACCGGGATACGAAACGAGCCGAAGGCGAGTTTCGTATGGTTTATGCGAGTCATTACATGATCGTTGCATAATATACTATTAAAGTAAGGAAAACTATTTATATTTTTTCCGCGCAAACTGATGGTTGTATGGAAAAATTACAAGATGGAAAAAAGTAGTAAAATTATATGTAGTACTGAAAAAAAAAAGTTTTGTTGAAATCGGTCATTGCAGGAAAAAGTTCTGAAGGAAATAAATCTAAGGGTTGCTTATTCCTGCTCTCCACAAACATGAGCTAAGGAACAGACACTATCAAAAAATAGCTTTTGACTAACTGATAATGTGTACCAAAATTTAAATTTCTAAGTGAAACCGTTTTTAAGGAAAAAAAAACTATTTATTCCCGCCATTTTGAGACTCGAATATCTCAACAGGAAGAACCTAAATTGAAAAATTTCATATGAAGATCCCCCTGAAATGGCTTGTGGAATACACTGGTAAAATATTTGACCATCATTCTGGAACACCCTGTTTAATATTTTGATGAAATAGAGCATAAAGTTCAATTTTTTAATAACTTTATGATAGATTTGTTTAATGTACATGCACCTTTAAAAACTGTTAAAATATCGTAAACTATGGGGAATAATATTAGACTACGTATATCGTTTAAAGATTAATTAATTTTGTTCCCTCACGTACAGGCTAAGCCTTTAGTGAGTGTACCTCTAAGTTGTTTCCTACATATAAATATATTTGTAAATGATTTTATGTACAATTTTGTAGCAAATATACTTATACTTATTATTATTATTATAAGATAAAGCTAAAACGGAATTTAAAAAATCCAAAGTAGTTTCTGATTATGACTACTATACTCGCGACAAAAATTCAGACGACTTACGCCAATTTGGGGACGAAGATAGACAGACTATGAATACCACCGAAACTGTTTCGAAATGTCACTAGTAAGTCTAAGCTAAAAAATAGTTATAACACGTGCATTGATATTTTTACGACACATTATTTAGAACTCGGTATTTGCCGTTGTATTACCGTACATGTTTACAAATCCGTGAGCAACTCTTTGCATCTGTTACATAAACATTTTGTTTTAGTAAAGTTGTGGCTAAAATTTATTAAAAGAAATTAATTTGTTTTAAATTTATAAAATTTATTTTGTTTTTTGAAAAGTATTTAGACTTGATATATTTTTACGTAGGTACACATTTTGATGAATTCTCAGTAATTTTATCAAAACAAAATAATAAAAAATATAAATATTTACTAATTTTTTTCCAAATTGAGGGAAATTGGTCTACCTAAGCTATGGCACGAAGGTTAAACACAAGCATCATCTAAGAAATAAGAGAAGTTGCGGAACATGGAAAGAAAAACTAGAGGTACTCCAAGAAAATTATTAAATGTCAGTAAATCATAAGAGTTTTTGAGAATAAGTAAATATATTTAATAGATACTTCAATTTTGAATAACTGTATGTACTATGCGTAAGGTTCCTACCATTGAAACATAATAGTGTTCCGTAAAATTGCCACACAATCGTAATTACGTGATCAACAGCAACTTTCTTGTAAAATACTGTGGCTTTTTCTGATGAGTATAGATCAATCTTAGGTGTTTCTCAAGAAACTTAGAGCCGCTTCTATTTTTATTTATTATACACGACTTAACAAGTGAAATGCAAAATTCAAATTGCTTGTGTATCAAAAGCTTCAATGATAGTATATCTCACCAAGGTGATATGAATGCGTCATTTGAAGGAAGTTATGTCAATAAACTTCACTTTAATATTTAGAAATACTATAAATTTTACTCGCAATAAATAAATAATATCTTATCGGTATCAAATGAACAATATTGAGTTAAGCAGAAAAGATTATGTCAAGGATTTCAGAACATTAGTTCGATCAGACCTCAACTTGAATTTGTTTCGCTGCTATGGCATTCACAACCTGGGATATACAGGGTGATTCAGAACATATCTAAAAGAATTTGAAAAAATGAAAAATGGACTAAATATCGTATTTTTTTACAGTTCTAGTAGTTTCAACGTTTACATCGCTGGGCTACTTACTGTAGTCTCTAGCCAGGCGATTTCAAATATCCGATTGCTTATCGTAATAACTTTTTTGTGGCGTAAGTATTTACATTAGTTTTTTCAAACACCAAAATTTGCTTACGTCTATAGCAATTCGCAGTTGATGGATATCGTTTTAATTTATGGTGAACTGAAAATGGTTTAGTAGAACGGTTTCCTGGTAAACATGTTCCAAATGAAGCTTCTTATACAACATTGTGCAGTGAATGCAAGTGTAGTGCACGGCGTGACACGGCAAATTTGCAACCGAATCGTGGAAGAGCTGGAGGTCCAGGGCGTCTACGGCGTATTGCAATAGTGTTGCGTATCATACACGAGGCTCAATTTTTTCCGTACCATGTACAGCGTGTCCAAGCATGAATACAAAGGAATTAGATGAGGACCATGACCGCCATGATCTCCTGACTTTAAATCATTTGGACTCAATTTTGTGGGGATATTTAAAAAATAAAGTATATTGCACCGAAGTGAACACTATTGATGATTTACGCAATAACTTACAAGTTCAAAACGGACGAGAAGCAGAAACATTTGTTAGTTTGTAGAAACTGGGTAAACGGACTCAAAATGTTGTTATAACATCAGATATATCAAACTATTTTACTAATTAAAATCACAAATTAATAACAATAGCGGCAAAGCAGTTGAATTTGCTGTATAAAAATATGTATTGTCACATAATTTGTCCCGCTCGCACCCAATTCGACGACTGTGGTATCGCAAAACACTGGATTGCCCCGATCGCCCCTATGCGATTCTGGTAAACAAACAAATAATGCCGTGTATCGAGGCGAGACTGAAAAATTGAGAGTCGACGAGAAGCGTTCGAGTCGTTTAGGAAATGGATCTAGAGATGCTAGAAAATACCTGGAATATTCGTTTGGTCTATAAAAGAAGAATAAGCAACCGAGTCAGTGAGTATTGAATTACAGTCTTTAATTTGAGTGTTTAGTTGGAAATATCCTGGAGATTCAGAGCGATTAATTAAATTGTGTATAGTTGAGTTGGTATTCTGTAGTGTACAGAGAGTGTAATAAAGATAAGTGATTAATTAACGGATTGTTTTTCTGGTAAGAGAAAAAGTCGGGTCGGGAAATCCGTGACATTATTGTAAAATGTAATTTATTTCTTTCCTTGAGTATTTCCCTCAATTTTTTTATCCAATCGCCGATTATACGCCTTATCAGGTTTTACAGTGGACCAATTTCCAGTGCCGTGTGGAAGTGTATTTTTAAATCATTTTTGAACTGCTCTTTTTGATTTTATTTTTACAAAATTCTATTTGTAAGAGTTCCCTGCACAATCAAAAATTTTTTTTAATACGTTCTGAATCACCCTTTGTATACAGCAAATATAGAAAAAATGTATAAACTAAGATTTCCTTGTTTTAAAAAATATAACACACCTTCAGATTTAAACTAACACTCGAAATATCCATTTTGTGTAAATAACTTAATTATAACGAGTTCACTGTGCAATCGCCGTCTTATACTCCTGTTTGAATAGAAACGACTACTAAACTCTCTTATTGATGACTCGTATTTGTTGTCCTTATTGCGTTTCAATACCCATCCGAGAAATACTAGAATGCATGTACTTCTATATATTCTCATTCGTAAGATAACTCCAGTTTGCACCTCTTTCGTTGATATTCTGATTCTGATTTTTCAAATCAGTCCAAAATATATTGTAACCTTTATGTTGACTTAGCATTGGAATACTTACTACTGGAATACGTAGAAAAACAAACCTTATTGTTACTAGTTGATTACACCACTAATATACTTCAAACAAATTTACAACTGTCAAATCTTTATTTTGACGTTTATGTTATTCGCGTTCGGCTTCTTAAGATAAAGTGAACTGTGGAGGCAAAGCCGATCTGCTTATACATAATTTTAGAGTTCTCAAAGTTTTCGCGGTCTCGAAAACGCGTTTAGAACCAAATCGAACGTAGGCTGGAATGTTCTAGAGAACGTTGAAATAAAGGTATTAAAAAAATATATAAATTGAAACACAAACAGGCACATAATTAATACTGAGGGAAATATCAATTCTATAGCAATACCAGCAAATATTTCTTTCTATTTCAAATAAGTGGCTTTATAACCATTATGTAATGATCTTCTTATCATTACTAGATGCATTTAGATTGGTTCAATTATCAACTTTGTCTTTAAACGTTTATTTTACATTACAAAGCTTATAAGTAAAATTTAAAGTAAAGTAATAAAGTACCTACAGTTTGGACCGAACAAACATTTAAAGTTAAAATTAGGTTAATTTGACCTCTGAATTAGTCAAAAAATGATCACCACCTCTTGCGTATAGGGAAAGTTTAAACCTACATTTATTGGCCATTTTCCTTATGTGGGGAAAAAAATTAAAGTAATGTGGAAGTTAATAAGTGATCGGCAGGAAATTTATTCCAATAAGATAATTGGACCTACAAGAAATATAGACCAATTTTATGTTAAAATATTAAAATACAAAAAACATTATTACCAAAATATACGCTAATTTTGCACTTTATAGGACTTTCTTGTGTCCAAGAGAGACAATAACATGTTTGATTAAATACATTCTAATAGCGAACAGGGATAGGAAGAGAGAAAGAGAGACTATAAGTCAGGTTCTAAAGCTACAAGTAGAGTAGTAGTAGTAGGTATACGGGTATCTATAGATATTTAGATTTTAATATAATATAAAGTCTGTATTTTCGGTTCCCATCCAACAAATTGTACAACCCAGGACATTTTCTCGTATAATGTGATGACCATACTTTCATAAAAATGGTGCGCCTGATAAATATATATTTTTATTATTGCCTCTTAATAAGATTACTTACTATCCTGAAAAGTGACCTAAAATAAAAAAAAACATGTATTTCGTGGTAAAATGTGTTTAATAATCTTTCATCATAAATGTATATTTACCATACTTTCATAAAACTGGTGCGCCTGATAAATATATATGTTTATTATCGTCTCTTAATACGATTACTATCCTGAAAAATGGCCTAAAATAAAAAAACATGTATTTTGTGGTAAAATGTATTTAATAATCTTTCATCATAAATGTATTAACTGATATCATCTACATTAACATAATTTTAATCAGTAATCAATTAGAAATACGAAACAAAACATCTAGTGTTTTTGGCAACTTTTTGGTTGAAATTTCCTCCGAACGAAGATATTTTATGGTAATTTATTACCAACTAAATTATTACTAGGCACCTACATACAGGGATAGCCAGAAGTATAGAATAAAATTCATATCTTTTGAATGAGAGAATTTTTTTGAAAACGCCGAAACACGTTAACTGATCTTGATTTTTTCCTATCTTTCGGTTATATAATAATTAATTTTTACTTCAACCCCCTAACCCCCAGCTACTCCTACATTTTTTTTTAAATGGAAACATAAGGCATGAGGGGGCTCGTTGAAAAGTCATACCAAATAGCAAGGTTTTTAGGGTTGTATAAAACATCTACTTAACAAGTGAATTAAAATTTAATTAACTTCAGTGTTATCCTCCAGGAATTTGCACACAATAAAATAAAGAATTTGAAATTGTACCTATCATTGATAACGCAAAAAAAAACATATATATTTTATGTTGTGTTTTTTTGGTACCACTTACTTGCCAGGCTTTCTGGTTAATTTTTCACTTTAGTTGTAAGTTGGAGTTTGTTACTATTGTGTCAAAATCTAGTTATTTACTGAATCGCAATGGTATTGTCGGCAAGGCAACGCATCGAAGTCAGGCTGAAGTGCGCGATTTATTTAATGCGAAATATCCCGAAAACCAAATCTCGCAAGGTGCAGTTTTCATCAACAACAGAATCTTGGGGAGAAAATGTTACTGCCGCACGCTACCTGGATTTCCTAACATTTGACCTGATACCTACTCTAGCTGTGATTTTTTCTCATGAAATTGATCCAGATATACCGAATGAAAGAATTTGGTTCCAACAATATGGCGCTCCCCCACATTTTGGTATGTTGCAAGATACTTAGATAAAATGTTTCTAAATCGTTGGATTGGTAGACGGAGTACAGTTGAATGGCCGCTACGATCCCCCGACTTAACGCCCCTGGATTATTTTCTATGGGGATATTTAAAATAAAGACCAGATAATATTGAGAATTTAAAGAACAAGATCAATATGATCAAGATCAGTTAACGTGTTTCGGCGTTTAAAAAAAATATAACTCATTCAAAAGATACGAATTTTATTCCGTACTTCTGGCCATCACTGTATAAAATTTTACTCTTGGATTTATTTGTTTCAAACGAAACTCAATTCACATGCACTACTGAATCATTTGAGACGATAACAGTGTTATCATATGGAATACTTATGATCTGTTTGTCGATATATTATCACTAGCTTGATTTACATAATTTTCAGTGCTGCCTTCGATTTTGATAGGCGAAATATGAACATAATAATAATTATTATTTAATTCGTTTTTTACAACTGTAATATTGTGTGGTAAGCCACCTGTTGGGCTTTATCCTTTGATTTATTCGTACGACACAAGTAAGTTTTCACTGCAGATCACCTAAACACAAAACAACTTCAACACCCTATTGTATGAAGATCCATTTCCTTTAGTCTTATTCTTATCCACTGAGGGTGGTATGAGAAAAACAAAAAAAATTACAAGCTGTTTATATCAACCAGAGAAAGGTGATTGATGGAGCCTTTTTCTTACATAAGGTCATCTGGCAAAGAGGATCCTCAGTTTCCACAAGTAACATTTAGAAACATAAGGCATAAGATATAGTACTGTTTTCTTTATGGATATAGCAGCTTTTCCAACAGCAGTGCAGACGCTATTGGATGAAAAAGTGTGTCGACATCAATTTCAACTGAAATTCAGTGACTCAAGTATTTGTCTCTATAACAAAGATAGGCTCATCAACCTATTAATCTCTAAACTCCTGGAAAACGACACCATAACATAATACTGACGGGTTGATTCTAAGCACCAGTCCGTAAGTGAAACAACTAATGTAGCTGTCACAAGGAAAGACCTGACAGAGGAAAAGTACAAACCAACGTTTACTCATCAAATGTAAGAAAATTTTATTCGTATACGCATTCACTGGCTGCGTTTCTACTAGGATGACATCCCGAAAGAGTAAACATGATTTTGTAAGAATATCACTAAAAACGTCATGTACATAACAAGAGCAACTGAAGTGTTCCATAACTTCATAACTCACCTTCCTCACATGCTGATGTTGACAAAGCAAATATGTATGCTGAAATGATACGGTATCCCTGCTAACACAAGTTCTCTGAACACCTTCAGGTACGATTCATTTTTGTAATCGGCATCAAAAACAAAACGAGATGTTGCATCACTTTCATCCAGCGAGGGGGCAACGAAAAAGCACGTGCACCAGGTGCAGCTCTGGCTGGGAAACCAACTTCCTTCAGACCTGTGAGGTTGGAAATGCAAAGACAATATCTTATCATCTGAGATGCCAAAAAACAAATAACACCCAGAGAAATTTTGGACCTCACCTGTAGCAGTTAAAGGTATAGCTGCAAAAAAGCAGCGAACTGTCAGGAAACTGATGACGAAGACAAGGGTGATTGGCTATTTGTTTGTGCTGTGATCGGTATTGATGGTACGACAAAAAGCAGGACCCCCCGGCCTAAGAGAAACAGGTCCAGTCAATTTCGTTTTGTTAAGATTTTTCATTTGTTACGTTTTATCCTTATTAGTTTATATTAAATTAAAATAAAATTTATACATTTTTTACACACTTAGGTTTTCAATTTTTCACAATTAACTTGAAAATTGGTAAATTTTTGCCTATTTGTGTATGAATGTACAACAAATTCGCTTGTAAACTCTGTAATAACGAAGATAACGAATTTTCTTGAATTTTAGAGACTTCTCTTGAAAAATCAATACTTTTAACCAACAAATTCAAATTGCTGTAGCTTCTGCCCCATTGAAATTAGAATATTTGTATATACAGCGTGTTAAAAAAAGAGTGTGAAATATTTAAGGAGGTAATAGTATGAACCAAAATAAGCAGAAAAGTCTCAATAAACATGGATCCGCAAAGTAACGGTTGCGGAGATATGGAATGTTTTATGTTTTTTAGCCCCTTTTTTTATTTTGCAAAAACGTTGTGTGTTTTCTTATAATAGTTGGTTGATGTTTAGTGAAATAAACAGTACGTATTTGACAGTTGCTCTCAGTGCACAAGTTTTCTTTCGCTATGGCTGGTTACTCGACGAGTACAGGCCTTAAATCCAATAAATGATCATCAAGCACGTTTGGTTGTTTGCCGCTGGTTTCTACGTCATGATGCTGAAGACCCTCGTTTTCATGCAAATATTCTTTTTACTGATGGGGCCGGGTTCACAAGAAATAAAGTGTTTAATTTTCACAATACGCATATTTGGGTCGACGAAAATCCTCATGCTCTAATAGAATCTGGACATCAGGTACGTTTTTCATTTAACATTTGGATGGGTATTGTAGGTGACAGGTTTCTAGGTCCTGTTGTTTTACCAAACCGATTAACAGGCGCTGCTTACCTCAACTTTCTGCAAAATACACTGTATGAGTTTTTGGAAGACGTTCCTTTGAATCAGAGGCAACACATGTGGTTCCAGCATGATGGTGCTCCATTTCATTTTCCCATGGCCGTTAGAGATCATTTACACCAAACTTTTCCACATAGATGGGTAGGAAGGGCCGGACCTGTTTTATGGCCTCCAAGATCGCCTGATCTCAACCTTCTACATTTCTTTGTTTGGGGATATTTGAAGACATTAGTGTATGGTACTCCTGTAAATAGCCTGGAAGAGCTGCAGCTACGGATTAATCAAAAGTGTCAAGAAATCCAAACCAAGGTGTTTTCGAAATAGTTCGAATATCGTTGAGACGAAGATGTCGTGTCTGCTTGGAAATGGACGGAGGGCGGAGAACACCCTAGGTTCATCAAGCTTACTAGATACTACACCATAAATTTGACGAATTTAAAATTACTGTTTCTGTACATAATAAAACAGTTTGCTCATACCTTATTTAGTTGACGCACTTATATAGGGCCCTTAATTAATGGTACAAAGAAAAACTACATATTCCTTATGTATCTTCTTATAATTCAAATGTTGATGAGTTTTACAGTATAGGTTACCGAAAGCTTGCTATCCAGATTTAGTTTTATTGAAAAAACTAAAAAAAGATCGGACCTGTCAACTTTTCCTTTGAAAGAACATATTTTCCAAATACATATTTGGTTTAATATAGCAGCAAACATCAATATTTTATTGTCAGTAACTGTCAAATATTTTATAAATTTATCACATGAATATTTTGGCAGAAAAATAATTATATGGCAAATATACAATTATTTTATAAACATTTTTATGACAAGCTTATAAAACATTTTAACTAATAAAATTAGTGTTTTATAATAATTATTATAAAATGTTTATTTTAATGCAAAATTAGATTGACAAAGAATTCCATAAAACAAATTTGTTGTTTGGTTTTTCTTTAGCTTAATTGAGTTTTTGCCACACTTCTGAAAAAATAGAGATTAATTAAATAGACCCTTGCGCCAAACGGATCAGTCAAGGGTTATTTCTGAAACTAAGTGTACCAAGAAATCTCACACTGAAAAAGCAGATAAGTAAAAAATAACAAAAATCACATCACTATCGCGAACTTCCGTATTTTTTACGTTTCAAAAAACTGCCTGTTGAGATGTTAAATGATTTTTCTTTTATTATTACTTACTTTTTCTTCAACAATGATCAATATTTATTGAACAGTTTGGCACACACTGTTTTAATTTTATTTTTGTTGCATTATCCTCTTTCTTTCAAATTTTTGCCGAACCTCATTGAATAAAATGACCATTTTCCCAAGCCTGCTCGCAAAATTTTGATTTTTCGAATTCTTGTATTTTTATATAATTTTTATGTTCCTGAACTCTAACATTCATAGGTTGAGACGTTTCTCCAAGATAATGTTTATTGCATTTACAAGGCATGCCATATATGCAATTTTTTGGACATGTTTTTTACAAAAAAGATCGTAAAGTATTAGTTACCTGAAAAACTGTTCGAATATCAAATTTATTACCGATTTTTCTTAATTTTTCTGCTAACATAGGAACCTATGGAATTTTTATTGCATAATTAATTTTATCTGTAATATTTTTTAATGTTTTATCAATAAAATTTGGAGGTAGAATTTGGACGGTAGAAGTCTAGTACCCGTTTCATTGAAATGTTCTGGAAACATGAAACCTAAATAATTTTAAATACCTTCATACAGGGTGTACAAGAAATCAACGTTAAGCCGGAAACGGGCGATAGGCCAAGTCGTGATAGTTATTAGAAAAATAAAAAAAAAATGTTTGTCATATATTTTTCAAATTATAAGTATCAAAAAATAAATTGGAAAAACTGACATCCTGTGATGATCTATCAAGTCCTGTGACTACAAATGTTCATGTTTCGTCAATCTTTTTTCTGTAATTTAATCATGAATAACCCTTCTGTAAATTACAGTTTAAAATTAAAACATAACTGCCTCAGTTTCAAATAAAATGTTGGAGTTTTGCCCAACATTAAATTCAAAATAATTACATCGCCCGAGTTTAACCGACTGTACTATAAAAAAATGTACTACACTATTTGGCAAGTAATTTTAAAAGATGGCGCATTTAGTCCGGATTCTAAAATGGTATGATACTTGCTAGATTACTTCTTTGTTTAGGAAATTTTTTTTTTTTTTTAGTGGAACCGGTTTTCAGGCCAATTTTGTTTGACGAAACATTAATATTTGTAGTCACAGGACTTCATAGATCATCACAGGATGTCAGTTTTTCCAATTTATTTTTTGATACTTATAATTTGAAAAGTACATGACAAAGATTTTTTTTATATTTTTCTAATAACTGTCACGACTTGGCCTATCGCCCGTTTCCGGCTTAACGTTGATTTCTGGGACACCCTGTATATTATTTACCATTACGATACGGTTCTGTTATGATAAATTCTTTATAGAATAATATTTTCCAATGTTTGATGGAAATCAATTAACTATAAGAGGCAGCCATTTTGACACAACGCTGGAAATCATTGTGGCGTAACTATAAAAATAACACAAAACTCAGTTTCCTAATTTTAAATAGTCAAAACGAAAGGAATTATGAAAAGTTATGATGATTTTAATGCGTTTGGCGCTATTTTTAACATCAAACACCATGGAATTTCAAACCTTTTTTATTTTAATTATGATAATACACGTGGCGCATGTAAAATTCGATAGATATATTATTATTATATTATTATTATTATATTAGCCGTACAAATCGCGATGAAATTTTATCAGCAGTAAAAATTGCTGTTACAAAGTGCAGTAAAACGTGTGAAATAATATTGAGTAATATACATAATATTCAAATTCCAGACATTGTGATTAAACAGAGGTGCTCGTTCTTCTGATGCCTTTACGATACAATAAATAATTTACTTTTATTGATGAATTTTATGCTACAAAAAGTATTAGTGATAGTAAAAATACCAAAATAGAGCAATTATAAAATTGTTTAGTTGATTTATTCGAAATGTTTAATGCATAGCAATATTTGTTAACAGAGAACTACTGAATTGTTATGAAATGCAAAATGATGAAAACCTACTAGGTATTAGATATCGATGTGTAAATTAGATATGGAAAGGAAACTAAGTGGGTGTAAAGTCATGAACTTTATTTTTTTACTCACAAACTGTATTACTTATCAAGAAATTTAAAGAGATAGAAAACATTCTAAATTCAATAGGCATTTAAAAATATTTTTTTTCAATCGAATAAGTCAACCTCATAAAAAAATTTATGAATAATTTACAGGGAGTATTTTATTTCAATGACAGTACGAGAAGAATAAAAAATACTCATTTAGAAGAGTTTGACCAGCTTAAACATCTTGCCAAATTGGACTTCTTAATTTCAAAGCGTTTAGAAGAAATTAAATAAAACTCTAAATTTATCACATCCTGTTAGTCGGTCGTACAATCTATCACTTTTGCCTGCACAATGTTCAGTATCACACTGAATAGCAATGATTTATAGGAGACACTATTTGAAGAATAAGCGACATTTTTGTATATAAGGAAAAATCTATGATTTTATTGTGCATCATTAATTAGCGATTATACAATAGGCCCAGTTATTATTATCATTTTACATTTTAAAAGATTATTTTTCATCAAAACAATTAAATGTAATCGTAATCTAATCAATACTGTAGCTATCACAATATACTTACTTTAATAAGCTCTTCAATACACACCACACTATTTTGAATGCTACTGCTTACTCTGACAATATTTCATATATTAATTTTGTCTCTGTTGTCTGTAATTCCCCTAATACTGTCGTATATGGGATTAAACTTATCTATATTACAAATTTTAAATGCTGAAAGTTAAATAATCTTATAAATATTTGACAATACAATTCGTGCTTCATTTTTAACCACATTAGTTTTTAAAATCGATCATAATAAATTACTCAAAAATGCACTGTAATACAGGGTGTGCGAGATATGAGCGTTATTATTTTACTGCATGATAAATTGTACCAAACAAAACCCAACTACCACCAAAGTAACATTAACTGAGACTGGTACTTTTGAAGAGCACCTAACGTACCCGCCACCAAATTTGCTTCTTTGTTAAATAACAAAATAATATAAATAACTTCATACAACAAAGTTACAGTTACGTATTACGTAATACAGCTACGTATTTTTAACTACTTCTATACTTGACGGCCGAATGCCAAAAACTAGAGTGACTAATCGCTAGGTTGCAGACGAGCGCGACGGGCGAAGCGTGCGAGGAGCAACATTTCATAGGCGTACTAAATTTGAATACGATCAGATATAAAAAATATATAAACATGACAAAAATAATTGCATTACATAACATCCATTATTTTTAGTAGAAACAGTGATATAACAGTTTTTGCCAATTTTGAAGCGTTATATAATAAAAATGATAAGAATTATTTCAAAATTTAAAGTTTTTATCTTGTATTATCAATTGATAATACAAGATTCAAAATTGGCAAAAACTGTTATATCACTGTTTCTACTAAAAATAATGGGGTAATTGGGTAATTACCCAAAGTCGAAAATAATAGAAAAGTTTACAGAATAAATATATAAGTTGTTTCACTCTCGAACACGCCCCGCCCTACCAATTCCGCTCTCCTGGCCCGTCTCGGGGACCTTTCGGTACCCAAGATCCTATAAGGTGGCCGACGCTAGAACTGTAACGTGTTGAGTGCGATCGATATAATGTGAGACAAAAAACTTTGAATATCTGTCAGTGTTTATTTTTTTTTCTTCTAAAAATATCCGTGATATATTGTACTGTGAATATTTGTCCCTCAAGACTTGGTTTTTCCTTTTTCCATTGTTCAAGGTATGTATTTTATATTTCATCAACTGATACAAAGAAATAGGTCACGATACAAAATTTTACGCGGTACGCCGATAAAAATTAGAATCTTCATTTGAAAGATTGTCCTGATAAATGCTATAAAAAAATTAGAATTTGAAGCAAACAGTTTTCAAATGAAACATTTTGTATGAACCAACAAGTAAGTTCTTTGTACTGGCTTAATTATGTCATGTAAATTTTACACTCAAGCATTTTTGGTTCAAGCAGAGTTTCTGATAATACCAAAACTATTTTGGCGCCAAAATTTCAAGATGCTGAAGCTCAAACTGGTACACCGATTCTAAGTGATACCTGTGCACAAACAGAATATAATAAAAATGGTATGTACAGTAACATCTTTAAATAAATTGTCTTAATTAATATACGTATAGAAATACCCAAATCACTAAATTAATATTAAGTACTATAAAACGACCTAGACATACTTATACATTGGATTTTCATTTGAGTATTTTTTTTACTGAAAAGAATATATAGTTTATTAAATTACAAACCAAGAATATAATGCATTTTTATTATATTTCAGATCAAGACTGCCAAACGTCACAAACAGTTCGTGTAGGAGTTCAAGAAAAGCTGCATTAAAAGAGCAAGTAAAAACCTATACTGCAGCATTTGTAACGTGTAAACAGTATAGATCATATTTCCTATTTTAGTTTTAAAATAATGTATATTGTTTTTTTTTTAATATTTAAATTAACATTTTATTGCAAATTTTCATTATGGCTACATTATTTTTTATATAGTAGAGTAAAAGTATTTTATTTTAAAATTTACAAGTGAATATATACGACTTCCAAGATTAACTAACAAATGTTTATACATTTTTTTTATTTATTAATCATTTTATAATATTTATTACATTGCAAATATTTTATTTATACAGCAAGCAGTTTTACATCATACTTTTGGAATATCCCTCGTATATAAATACTTCCCAATTGGAAAGAAACTACTTTTTTAAGTCCTTCGTACTTGGCCATTTTTTGCGACAGTATTTACCTGCGGCGGTACGGCTTTGATCCCGACAAAAAGTGATATAATTTATTCAGTAAACTTTGACAATAGAGAGTGCCTAATACAGAGCCCGAGACATGTTTAAACAAGACAATAATTATACTATTTTCGAAGTAACTGATTTTGTTACATTAAATCATTGCTTGTCTTTAACCGACTGGGATAACGCTCTAGGTGATAACTGGTTATTGATGTGGGATAATTTTCTTAACATTATAAAGAAGTGCGTTTTTATATATTTTTAGGTATTAACAATATTATGTGAAACTAACTACTCTGTGGACTAAAGCCCCAACCAGCGTTGAATCCACATCCACAATATCTACCCATATATTCTTTATTATTAGCTTTTATAACATTTTTTTACTGTATTAGAAAGGTATTTTAAGCTAATATATATCAAATCTCCTACAATTCCTTTCAATTAGTCATATGTATGTTCTCTGATACCAAACATCTAGGTATGCTAATGAACAATTCCACAGACAAAGCTCTAATCAATAATTATCTAAAAAAAATTAATTATTTTTTTTGTTAGATAATTATTGATAAGAGCTTTGTCTGTGAAATTGTTCATTAGCATACCTAGATGTTTGGTATCAGAGAACATACATATGACTTCATTGATACTAAATTTTAGTAAATTTAGCTAGATTATTTTTTTTTAGATAATTATTGATAAGAGCTTTGTCTGTGGAATTGTTCATTAGCATACCTAGATGTTTAGTATCAGAGAACGTACATATGACTTCATTGATAGGAATTGTGGATTTGATATATATTAGCTTAAAATATCTTTCTAAAAGAAAGTAAAAAAAAGTTCTTGTCAGATAATACTACACAGTGAAAACTTTTTCGTAATATATTAAAACCATGGATTGACTACGAAGTGTCAAATGATAAAACACCTTTTGAGAAAATATAAGTGTTCTAACCAAGTTGAAGATATCGTAACTCAAAGAAGATTCTCTAAAGCTGCACTTGAGTGCATCCCTGCAGTCTTATGAAGAAGCAATAGTCAATAGTGGAAATACTAAAAAATTCTAAAAATATATTCGTTCCTTTCTCTCTTCTAAAGTGTCTATTCCCTTACTGCAGATACATGATGATGGCCTTTGCACATCCAACTATGACTCAGCAGAAATTTTTGCTCTGTCCTTTTCTAAATCTTTCACAGACGAGCCGCAGTACTATACATTTCCACGACTGGCTACCCCATGGGTATAATCATCACTCAGCGACATTTATTTTCCACCAGATAAAGGAGAACGTCAAATGACTCTTCTTCGAAGTTACTCATCACCGGGCTTGAATGGATTATCTTCCTTTTTCTTAAAGAAATGTGCCGAAACTCTATGTTATCCTTTATCCAAAATAATGAATGCCTCATTTACCCAATGCTGTATACCACCAGCCTAGAAACTTCCATCGGTTACACCGATTTTCAAAAAAGGCAATAAACTCGATGCCAATAACTACCGCCCAATCAGTCTGCTGCCGATTGTATGTAAAATAATGGAGTCTATTATTAAAGAACATATGTCTAATTTTTTTTTTGCGTTTGAACATTGTTCCGCATCAACAACATGGTTTTGTAAAAGGCCGTTCCACTATAGCAAACTTATTACACTGTGTAAATGACTGATCAAGAGCTCTAGATAGCAGAGCCCCTACGGACATTATTTATCTGGATTTTTCTAGAGCTCTTGACAGAGTTCCCAAACGTAAACTCCTCTACAAGTTAAGTCATCTAGGTATTCGTGGTAACCTGAATAGATGGATAGCTGACTTCCTTAACGACAGATTTTTTAAGGTTAGAGTTGGTCACGATTATTCTGAGGTAAGACCAGTTACATGTAGAGTCCCACAAGGCTTGGTTCTTGGCCCGCTATTATTTGTTATTTATGCAAGTGACATTCAATATCTTTCCACAAGCTCGATACCGTTTTACGCTGATGACACTAAAATATACGCTGATCCCACGACCGATCATCAAAATCTTCAAAATAACATCGATACGTTGCAGTGTACTGGCGGGCTTCCTTTGAACGTAGATAAGTGTGTGTACTACATGTTGGTAGAAACAATCCAAATACTGAAAAGTGTGTCATCACATAACGACCTTGGTGTAATAATAAATAGTAGTCTTACGTGGAGTGATCATATCGCTACTGTGTGTAAACGTGCGAACACTAAACTGTTTTTATTTCGAAAAGCTTTTTCAAATTTATCTTTTGATACGTGCTGCAGACTCTACAAAAGCTATGTGCGACCCATACTTGAATAAGCGGGACCAGTGTGGTGTCCTGATCTCATCAGGGACCAAGATATGTTGGAAAAAGTTCAACGTCGAGCAATAGATTATCCCTTGGTCCTATTCGGCCGTCGTATCACGATAGATTGATATCACGACGTTTCATCAACGACGTCTTCGTGGTGATTTAATATTAACTTACTTTATTTTAAAATTCCATTTTGGCAACTTAGGCCCAGCTTTTCTACTCAACACAGACACTCGCCTTCGTGGATTTCTTTAAAACTTAAGAAGGAGAACTTCAAAACGCGTACCAGGCAACATTTTCTGAGCAAAAGAGTCTTCGACACTTGGAACTCATTACCTCAGGACATAGTGAACTCGCCAACAGTTTACTTATTCAAGAATAGAATTGATAGTTATCTATTTAACAATTAGGTTCATTTCTGTGGATGCTAAATTTATTTTTTTTCTTTTCTTATTGTACTTTAAAATTTTTGTTATTCTTTTTGTATATTAGGATAGTATGTGTTACTTCATCTATTTCCTCCTTTTTGAGCAGAATAGAACACTAATCCTCTGCTCTTCTATAATTTGTAATAATAAATAATAATAATAATAATAATAATAATAATAATAATAATAATAATAATAATAATAATAATAATAATAATAATAATAAGCAGGAGGGGTCACCCATCATCTACGACCTTTGGTGAGTAGCGACACCACTTACTCTAGCTGGAGGGGTGTAAAATCGGACCGGCAGCACTGCGCACCCGGGAGGGATGAGCTACATTTTTTTCCCTCTGGTGCCGGCCGTCGATGTGTCAGGCCAACCACCTGACACACTGAAACCTCCGGTTCCAGATGCCAGGAGAGAGGGCCCCCACAATCGACCCCATTCGGATGGGGGTCATGGGCAAGGTGGTGGGGCCCAGCCGGACGGATTGCCCGTTGATGACCAAGGCCATGAAAATGAAAGTTTTGAGTGGACCGATGAACTAAGGGACGATCTTCTGGTCTGTTATGAAAGCAGCGAGCCCGGGCGAAGAGGATACATGGCGCGGATGTATGCTCGGTGGTGTGATATGCACCCCGAAGGCCGCGCCCTCACCGCACAAAATCTGCGGGATTATGTATCCTACCTTCGTCGCAGAGGCTATGAGAGGCGTCCTCATCTAAGGGTGAACGAAGTGGCTGAAGAGCCACGGAATGATCCCGCAGAGGCGCCGCGCTTCATTCCCCGAGAACAGGACGGCCTGAGCACCCGTCGGGGGTTGCCTTTTATAAAACCCCCGAAGCCCGCAGATCTGGCCCGAGTGGATACTGCGCTCCGTGAAGATCTCCCAGAAGAGGCTGACATCTGGCGCGTCAATTGCGCTGTGTACGAAGCCGCTGAACTGCTGACTCGGGTGGAGAGAGGGCGTGAAAATGCCGTTTCTCCACTAGAGGGAGCACGGCGGCGAGTGCACAAGATGGAGGCTAAGATCCGGTCGGCGAGGCAACACGCGTCCCGTATCCAATGTGTGATGGACTACGTGGAAGCCAATAGGGCTTTCACACCTAAGGTGAGACGCATCGCTACTTCCCTTAGGCGGGTCCATCATACCCTGAATCGGGTGGTGCTGCTTACCATCAAGCAGCATTCTCTCGACAGGATACGGATGCTAGTGGCTGCGAAAAAGTCACTAGTGAGGCGGTCGAGAAGGTTGGAGCAAAATAATTTGTTCCGTGTAAGGTCTTCTCGACTTTTTGAACAGCCTCAGCGTGTTGCGGACAATCCGCCGACTGTAGATCGGGTAGAAGCCTTCTGGAGAGATCTTTATGGCCGCAGGATTCCACTTGATAGAGACACTCCAGCCCTGGCACACTTCGAGGCCTTTTGTCAAAGGATTCGAGAGCCACAAGAGGTGTGCCCACCGATAACCCCGGATGAAGTTCGGAGATCATTTATTAGATCGAAGAACTTCGCTGCTCCTGGTCCCGATGGGATCAGCAACTTCTGGTGGAAAAAATTCACCAGTGTCCACCGTCATTTGGCCAGAATATTCACGTCCTGGCTAAATGGAGAACAGCAAATTCCGGCGTGGTTTGTCGAGGGGAGAACCGTGCTTATCCCTAAGAGCGGAGATTTGTCCCAGCCAAAGAACTACCGCCCAATAACCTGCCTGAATGCGTGTTACAAGGTGTTTACTCGCATCTTGTACGCGCGTGTGCTCCACGCAGTGAACCCGGTTTATCAACGGATGTACGAGCAGCGAGGGTCCAAGAGGGGTGTAGCTGGCTGTAAGGAGAACCTGCTCATCGACAGATGTATTACGCAGGACTCCGTGCAGTACAAGCGAAATCTCTCAATGGCCTGGATAGATTACCGCAAGGCATTTGATATGACATCACATGAGCTAATAATCCACTTGCTCCAATGCCTTGCGGTGGCCGACCCCATAGTGAGATGTATTGAACAACTCATGCCGCTCTGGAGGACCCGCTTTACCATAACATCGGCTAATGCTAGGGTCCAGACAGAGCCGGTTTTGTTTAGGAGGGGAGTGTTCCAGGGAGATTCCCTGAGTCCCCTCTTGTTTTGCATCTCACTGCTGCCATTATCCGTTGCACTTCGTCGTACCCGGGGTTATAACTGCGGTACCCCAGGAGACCGGAGGCATAAGGTCACCCATTTGTTCTACATGGATGACCTTAAACTCTATGCCTCCGGTGAGAGGGATTTAAATCAGTCCCTCAGAGTGGTACAGGAGTACACGCAGGCAGTTGGGATGGAGTTCGGGCTGGACAAATGTGCACTGGTTCATCTCAAGAGAGGACGATGCGGTGCATACGGAGAGGACGCCCAGCTAATAGACGGAAGCATCTTCCACCACCTAGATGCCGGAGAGTCGTACACCTATTTGGGTGTCCCACAGCGGGGCACTCATGAGGTGGCAATGGTGAAAAACGCTCTCCGCGGCAGGTATCGGCACCGCCTCCGACAAATCTGGTCTTCGGAGCTGTCGGGTAAAAACAAGGTGAGTGCCACTAATATGCTTGCCGTTCCGATCCTTCTCTACTCCTTTGGAGTAGTGAAATGGACACAAGAAGAGCTGAGGCAACTCGATGTAGGGACCCGCAAAATGATGCATCTCCATCAGAGTTTGCATCCAAGATCGTCCGTTTCGCGGTTATACTTCCCAAGAAATCGGGGAGGCCGTGGACTCTTGAGTTTGGAGTGTCTCCAGGGCAGAGTGGTTTTGGAGGAAGCCTGTAAAATCATCAGGAGCTCGGATCCCCTTCTCTGCATGGTCCAAGACCATGAAGCAGCAGGGATAGGAGCATTTGTATATAAGGCAGCGAGAAGAGCAGCCAATGAACTTGGTCTCGTGTTCGATACTGAGCGGGAAAATCCAGACTCTGTCACCGAGTGGGACCCTGCTCAGTTAAAAGCCCAAATTAAAGCTGCAGAGACGCGTCATCTTCTGCAGCTACATAAGGATAAGCCAATGCATGGTCTCTTCTACCGTCATCTAGAGGGGCTTGGCTTATCTGAAAAGCTGACCTTCGCTTTTTTGAGGTCAGCGGGGCTGAACTCTGAGACCGAGGGGTTCATAATGGCTTGCCAAGATGGTGTAATTAATACTCTCGTCTATCGTAGTCGTGTCTTGGGTATCGAGGTTCCTGATACCAGATGCAGGGCCTGCCGCCAGGCGCCAGAGACGCTTATGCATCTCCTGTCGGCCTGTCCGGTATATGCGGCCACAGCGTATATCCAAAGACACGATTCAGCCTTACGGGTGTTGTATTATCATTTACGACACTCGTATGAGATAGACGAGACGCCAGTGCTGCCTTATGCTCCGGGGGATATAGAATCCGTTGTGGGGAATGAGAAGTGCCGAATTTATTGGAACTATTCATTCCCCACCCTCAGGCAAATTCAAGCCAATAAGCCTGATGTAGTCCTCCTCGACCACCAACTTAGGACGATGTTTGTGATTGAGTTCTCGGCTCCCGCAGAGAACAACATCGTCCTAAAAGAGGAGGAAAAACGGAGGAAGTATCGAGATCTTCTCTCCGAGCTCCGCAGGCTGTATCCAGACCACTCTGTTAAGATTGTGGTGCTCATTATAGGCGTCCTGGGTGGAATGAGACATACGTTGCTTTCTGAGTTAAAGATCATACCGGCTTGCCGAAATTCGGCAGAGATCTTAGCCGGCAGAATGCAGAAGGCAATCGTCCTTGGTTCGCTACGTCTACTCAGAACGCACGATTTACGGGCGCAATGATTACTGACTCCACGGAGTGGAGAGTGGTCATTGCTTGACTCTTCAGAACATCTCCGAATGTGTCGGAGCTTCGGAAGGTGTTACTGAAAAAAAAAAAAAAAAAAAAAAATAATAATAATAATAATAATAATTCACAACACAGAGATGAGTATGGAAGATACGGGTGGAATGATTATCTAAGGTGCCACTTGAGAAGAGTTAAAGCCCACAAAATTATGAAAAATAAGTTGACGTCGACTGAACCTTGCACATTAACAATTTACTTTCAAATATGCCACCTGTGCCATCCTCTCTACAAATTAAAATGCCGTCCTTTTGGACGGCGATTGCCCACCACTACTCAGTTACACCTACCTGATGCGCATTCCGCAGATATCACACTTGTCACTATCACTATCAAGTTTTGTCCCCATGGACGTGAAATTCACGGATTTTTGAACAAATTTTGCAACTTTGTTTTAATTATCTGTGGGGGAAAAATCTCAATTTTTGATAAAATTTGCTAAACTGTAAAACACTACAAATATTATTGCTCCTTTCATTATATGTGGTATTAATACATTTGTTTTGAGCTTCTGACAATCTACCATGGTAGTTTCATGATGAAAATGATAGAAAATGGTCTAGTGCTGTTGGCACGCAAGTCGTATCTGGTCTTCATTCTGTCGCTTTCTATTTTTAGCTTCGCTCTTACTTCTTCATGTACCATCTTGATTCGATCTATCAGATGGCTCAGATAATCATCAAAGTTTTCCTCGCGTTTCAGTCGATTCGTAATTAGATCTATGGGTAGCCGCAATTCTGTGCCGAAAATCATACTGACTGGTGTTTTACCCGTGGTCTCATGAATTGCTTCTCGGTAAGCCAGTAAAAATGGAGGAAGGCAGATATCCCAGTTGGTCTGTTTCTCGTTGACGGCCGTCCTCAGGAAGTTTTCAATGGTACGATTGAATCTTTCCACCATTCCGTCTGACTGTGGGTGAAGAGGTGTAGTTCTGGTTTTGTGGACTCTCTTTAATTGGCCGTTTTCGATGGATAAAGAATTCCATAGCGCCCAGTAGCTTTTTAGAGAAGGCTCTAGTTTCTTATAGCAGACAGTGCTTACAGTTTGGGGTGCATGGTCTTCTGGATAGGGCATCAGCATTCCGATGGTTAGATCCTTCCCGGTGTTCAATTTTGAAGTCATACTCCTGCAACTGTTGAAGCCATCTTACCACTTGGCCTTCCGGATTCTTGAACTGCAGTAGCCACTTCAAAGAAGCATGATCGGCCCTCAAGACGAACGGCTGACCATAGAGATACTTATTAAAATGCTCCACATTTTAACTTGCTTAGAGAGGACCTTGCTAAAGTAGGCAATAACTTTTTCGTGTCCGTCTTCAATTTGTGATAATATCCCTCCAATTCCAGTATTACCGACATCCGTGTCCACGATGAATGTCTTTCCCGGCTTGGAATATGACAGAATCGGAGAACACAAAGCTTCTTTTAATCTCTGAAAAGCTTGTTGACATTGTCCCGTCCAGATAAATGGCTGATTGTTTTCTGTGAGTCGATGTAAGGGTTTCGCAATGTGGGCCAAATTTTTCACAAACTTGCGATAGTAAGTGCAAAATCCATAGACACTCCTTAATTCATGTTTGTCTTTCGGTACTAGCCATTTCCAGATGGTTTCAGTTTTCTCTCGATCAGTCTTTACTCCATCAGACGAAATTATGTGTCCTAAATACTTGACTTCCTTTTGACTTCTTTCAACTTTTGGAAAACTTCTTGGACATTCTTCAAATGATCTTCAAAGTCTTTTCCCAGTATTATGATGTCATCAAGGTAAACGAGACAAGGTCATTCCTCGCAGAATGGTTTCCATAAGTCTTTCGGTGGCTGGTGCATTGCAGAGGCCAAAGGGCATAACGTTGAAGTGCCACAAATCCGTACCAAGGGAAAAGGCGGTCTTCTCTTTATCTAGGGTGTCGTCTATCATTGGCAACGGATAACTGCCCTTCTTAGTGACATCGTTTAATCTTCTATAATCTACACAAAATCTGGTAGAATCATTCTTCTTCTTCACTAAAACAACCGGCGAAGTCCATGGACTCTGGGATGGTTCAATGACTCTCTACTGCTGCATGTCTCTCAACATCGTCGATATCTCTTCTTGCTTGGCTAAAGGAATACGTCGTGGAGCTTGTTTAATCGGAGTGGAGTCGCCAGTATTTATACGGTGCTGCACAAGATTAGTTCTTCCGACATCATCTTCTGTCAATGAAAATACATCTTGATAGCACCTCAATAAATCTTTCATCGGCTTGTAATGGGGACTTGAATCGGTTAACAAGGCACTGAAGAACTTCTGGTAGCTTTTCAATATTTGGAGATGCTGTTGATGATTTTCTAAATTGCTAGGTAGGTGACCTTCAATTATAAATTCTAACGTAAACAGGAACACAATTAACAAACCAAATAGGTAGGTGAGCCTCCGTAACAATATCATATCGTACCTCTTCCGTCAAAATTTAGTAGTAATTTTTACTATTTTCGATTTCATTTATACGGACAAAATTTCATCTTACAAGATATAGCAATCGAATTTTTTTTTACCTGATATTAAAATTAAATGCTAATTAAATTGTAGGACAAAGATAAAACGCATACTCAATATCTACAAGTACGGGTAATAAATTTTATCATGATCCCGATGTTTAATTTCTTTATTATTATTGCAAACATAATAAATATGTCTGATAATGTGGATCTAGTAATTAATAAAGCTTAATTAGTTAGTAGTAATAAATTATTTTTTATTAGTTTTTGATATTGAGGAAACCATCTAAAAGAGCTAGTTAGTAATAAAAGTTATTATTGGTCTAATAGTTTAGAAATAAAATACATATATGAAAATTATTAAATAATGTAAAATACCATTTACGATAATACGATCAGAGTCTTTTCTAAAAGAAGATCTTGAAGTAGTAGATTCTTATTAAAATTTATTTATACCGCACCCTGTTTTTGAAGGTTCAAATTACTGAAGATATGTAATTTTTTAATATGTAAAAACATAAATTTTCTGTTTTTTTTTGTAACGTACATTTAGTTTTTTCAAAAATTTATTCGATATAATGGAATATACTGGTTTTTGATATTATGATCCTGATTTCTAGAAAGTAATTGTAATAAAAATTAACTTAGCTATATTAATTTTCATTCTGGAAAAAATAGTTTCTATTTCTTCCATTCTAATAATAATAATAATAATAATAGCTTTTATTTTCCTCATAGACACGAGGTGCATGTGTAGAAATAGTCACAGCCAAACAAACACAAATACAAATTACAAAGAACATGGAGAATATTCTGATGTGGAGTATAAACATCGATCCACTAAATATTGCTTCAATCTAACCTTAAATAAGAATTCACTATTAATATTTCTTACTTCGTCAGGTAAACAATTAAATATTTTGGCTATTATAAAATTTGATAAACGCGTATAACATTTAATCTGGCATAAGGCACATGAAAATTATGTTTTTGTCTAGTGTTTACCTAGTAATCACTTTTCATAAATTTTTCTCTGTTTTTAAAAACATACATTTTTCAAAAACATAAATACCTGGTAAGCAATTTAAATTCTCTAAATATGTTCCTACAAGAATAGAAACTAGAGACACCAAACATACGTCTTAAAATTCGTTTTCGTGCAACAAAAACGTTAGAGGAAAGAGTGGAGCCATCCAGAAACAAACACCGCATCTCAGTTGAGATTCCACTTGACCATAATATAAGCAAAGAATTTGATCCGTGTTAAGAACTGTTCTAATATTTCTAAACAAATATGAAATAGAGGACAACTTTGAAATGATTGATATACAACTCCACAATTAAGGTTGACATCCAAATTTAACCCCTAAAATTTTGCACATTTAGTATCAGTAGACAGAGGAGTACTATTGATTTGTAAATCCAAAATGTCGCAATACTTTTTTAGTTTTATCAATATTGAAAAGTAACGAATTCTCAGCAAACCAACTACTTAAGTTATTCAATAGAGCGCACATTCATATTTTAAAGTTTGATCTGATTTATTAGATATCACTAAAGACGTATCATCCGCATATATCGTGAAATGAGTATTAGTCGAAAGGGTATCAATATCCTTCGTATATAATAAGAACAATACAGACTCTAAAACAGATCCCTGTGGGACACCCAACATTACAGGTATACTCTTTGAACTATGTCGATAAGCACCACTCCGTTCTAGTTTAATACATAGTCAGCAGTATGCTCATAAAGTAATAATAATAAAGTAAAGTAATAATATGTAATTATACAGCTAATAGTATCTTTTATCTACTCAAGTTAACTCTGCCATTTACATCATTGTATCGAAATCGATGTCTGATGTACGATTATATTAAAAACATTCCAGGTGTGCACGTTGTTCATTCAGTTTTGAAAAATAAATTATTTCGTTAAGATTAAAATTTTAAACACAAAAAACACCTGTCGAGAAAATCTGTCACACTTACTATCAATTATTAAAATTTTCAACAACTGTTAGTTATAAAAGATTACCTGCGAATTCCAATGCAGCAGAAAATGTGTTTGTTATTAGTTAAGATTGCAAGTTAGTTTATTTATTACTTACTCAAAATATACTGGAACTTTCCTTACTGGTAGAGGTAGAAGCAGTATAATCAATGGGTCAATGATTGGTTTATATTAAATTTGAATACGCGAAAAGTTATGAATAATAAGTTAAGCAAGACAGTCATTCTTGTTGTTATTCAAGTTTTTAAAGCTTTTATGGCTTCTTTACTAGGAAACAGTGCGAAAAGGTCTTCTAAAAACCAAAGCAATCCAAAAATATCAGTACAAAATTACTAAAGTTGCAATAAAACAATATTAACTAACAACATTTTAAATAATTAGATTTCAGAGCCTTGATGATCATGATCAACGATTATATTAAAAAAATAAAAAATTGACAGGTACTCAAAGAGGTTGGGTCAGATTATATACTTCGGCAAAATAATTATTAACTTAAAAAATAAACAATATTATTAATAGATAAAGTGGAGGTACCTCCAACATAAAAAGAAAAGAGAAGAATGCCAATTATTCGAAAATAGAAAATACTACCCAACTAGCACAATTAGTTACGTTACGTGGTGTAGCGAAAGTTGGGAATAAGTTGTTGGTGCTATATTCCATCCACAATTGAATTAAGGTCGTTATGGTACTGCCCGCAACGACAATTAAATAACGTCACTCAGGTTACATTGTCAAAAATATCTAATAATATTTGCGAATATAATTCTCTAGATGCTGAAAGCTGGATTTTATTGTTCTATCAATTTATTAAATTTGATGCAGTAATAACAACAAAAGTTTTATTTGTGAAGTTTATGACTAATATTTTGCAATAATGGCGACTTAAGTTTTGGTGCCTTCAAAAATGTTACTTTAAGGTAGTGTAACAGTTTTATTTTATAAATACAAGGCATCATTTCAAATAATATTAACCTAAGTTTGTGTTATGATTTATAAACCGGTGTCAAATATTTTCTATCACTCCTTATTTTCTATATGTCAAGCCAACAGCTTCCCTTAAAACCAGAATTCCCTTAAAGTGTTAAGCTAAAAGAAAATATCATAAAAAAGCTCTCTGCTTAAAAGAGTTTTTCCAATATTTCACATTTTAAGGCCAACCTATAACAAGGGTAAGAACTTTAGGTTAAGAAAAGCATCTGCTTATGCTTTACTGCCTACTTTTCGAACAAATTAATAAACATTTTTTAGCATGTACTTATATATTTTAGGGCTTTTTTCCCGTGTTAACTTTTCTCCTCGACGCAGTAACTTCTTCAGCAAAGCTATCGTCTTCTTGCCACGCTAGTAACTTGCTTTGCTGCTGACTGCGGCATGATTGCATGACAGAAGTAATACGACAATATTTTGTGCTTGCTGTACCCTTTGATACATCCCACTTTGCACTCTCTCAGACCTAGTGCATGTATCACTTCAAAAACTATACCACCCCAGAGGAACCTGACCTGGACCTGTGCAACTTAACACTCATCACTCTCAGATAAAATTATCTATAATATTGAGTATAAGATAGACAGGTTGTTCATTTCAGGGGTCTCATCCCTTCATAGAAGCTATTTAATAATGTAATACTATTTTAATAAATTCCAAGTTTGTAAGCCTATAGTACAACGCTGTAGTCAAAGGTATTTTGAGTTGCTTTGCTTTCATAGGTTTTCCCAGTAATAGTACTGTTACGGTAAAATTATAGTCCGCCCGGTATATAGGTAAATTTATTAAAAATAGGTATTAATGGCGACAGATATGAGTAAGAATTTCAAGCAAGGCGTTATTAGTATTTGCTGGGAAAAAAACACCAGAGCAAGAAAACAGTAAAATAGTGAAGCGACTGAAACCAGCGTACTCGTTTCTGAGCTGTGTGTGTTGTGCGAAGCAGGAGAAGGCAAAAGTAGCATTCAAGATATTGTCGTTAATGTAAAACGGATTGCACGAATTGCCTAATAATAAGGGTGTTACGTAGTGCTTCTATGGTATATTGGTTAGACCGTAATACCTGAGCAGCAAATTTTTATTTGGATTTGGTCCTGCATAAAGACTAAGACGTCTCCTGCTTGTGTTAGGGTAATCGGCACAGGGAGGTAAGAATGTTTAATGTAACTACGTCCCGTTAGCGTAGTGATGTTAAGTTAACAAGCAGCTCAGATCGGGAATTGTGTTTCAGGCGTCTTCCTAAGGGTGCGAAGAATATATACCTCAGTTTTGTCCAGCAAAACGACCTAGAAATTATACTAGAAAACTAGGTGAGACGGCGGCCATTTTGGGACCACTAGTGACCAGGAATTATTTCCTGCTTTCCCAAATTTCGATCCGTGGAAGCCTAGACAAGCCCCCCTAGAACTTCCACCGGCAGGAGAGGATAAGTACCTCCTAGGGGACTTTCTTTTATATAATCTTTCGTATTGGCTGATCTAAATTAGATTTATTCAATAACGTGGTTGCAAAAGCAATAAAAGCATATTAAATTCTTAAAGAGATTGGCTCCGCCGAGTTATTAAACAAGTGCGCTGGAACCCATTCCTATTTTTTTTCTCATTAGATATATATGTTTGTAGTTGTAAGTAGTATTTTTAATTTTAATTGGTACTTGTTGATTGTATTAAATGTATGTACTCGTATATTTATATTACCCATCGTAGTTTTCTCTTGCAAGAGGTATTTTTAAGCGCACACTGAACATTTTTTTTAAGTATTTAGTCACAACAAGAAATTTTTGTAATCATCAATTTTCTTTGCAATATAACTAAAGTTGCTAACTTTTATAAGGCCTTTTTTTATCAGGTGTACGTATTATGTTGTCAGATTGAATTAGTGGTTAGATTTCTGATGATAAATTGCAAATAGGGCAAATAACCACTTGGCGCCCAAACTTAAATAAAAATAATAATAATAGTAACTTTAAAAAAAAATATATGTATATATGTGTAGGTATATTTTTCTGTTCTCAAAAAAAAAACAACTGTAGGAACCCCGCCCAAATCTAACGAGCAAGGAACATTACTTGCCGTACACAAAAAAAAATATTAACGTTACGTAAGTAACGTAATAGTACATAAGAGATATAAGATTTGTCTTGTTTTGTTATTTTGTTATACATCTTGCATAAATTTGACATTTACCGTTATGAAAATTATTGCAACTTCAACTTATTTCTGGAAAATGGGTTAGTCGCTATTACGATCACCTGTTGTCAACTTCAAGTTTCGAAAACTTGAAAGTCATATTCTATTAGTAACTAAGAGGTTACTAGCAGAGCTATTTAGAAGTGTCAGATCTGTAAAGTAATGCGGAATGATTTTCAATCATTCCTCATTACTTACTACGTAATAATAATTGTGAATTTATTAAATTTGGTGACAGTTGCGTAATAGTTACTCTTTTAAAGTTGTAGTTTCAGTTAGTGTGACTTTGGTGCTACTGATGAGAGATCCTCCATTTTAAGTATCACTATTGGTAATGTATCGATTATTCTAGTATAACAGAAAAATACAAATGCAGCCATCTTTCCTAGAGTTATCATTTCTTCATATACAGGATGTCTCTGTGTGAGTGTACAAAAATTTGTAGAGATGTAGATCCAGTGAAAATATGACTAAAAGTCTTGGTTTATATCTCGCATGTTCTCTGAGGTACACGGTTAAATTAAAATAAAAAATAACGACTTTCGGTCATAATAGAAAGTTTAGTAAACTTGAAGCAAATCTAAGACAGTACGGAATGGTAAAGAAGAAAAGAGTTTGTTTAGCATAAGCTTGCAATTAAAACCAAGAAAAAGGTTTACTAAAGTGTCCAATAAAAATTAAATCTTCCATACAGGGATTAGTCAAGGATTATAATGTAACCGATCCCAAATAATACATAGTACATCTAAAAAATATTTAAAAGATGTCAGTAATACCATCTAAAGATGGTAAAAATAAACAGAAAATTAGATATTTTTATGATATCTAAATGTCCCCCATATTTATGTCTATTTTTTATCATAATTAAACGTATTTAAAATGTATTTTCGTAGACATCTCAGTAATAGATTTGTTTTACCTCTTATAATAATCTGAATTTTTCTTGCATTTAGATGTCTTTTTTATAATTACAATATTACGTCTTAATATTTTGTATTTTTGAAATCATTTTGAAGACGTCTAAAAAAGCATTATTTTTAGATCTTAAAATGATAATACTTTTGGAACGTCGATAAAAGATATACTTTGAGACGTCGATAAAACATACATTTTGGCTATATATTATACCGGGTGTTCCCTCTAAGACTTTCAGTGCGAATATCTCAGAAACCATCATAGCCAGTGCGACGAAATTTGGTATACAGACACTAGATGGCGCGTAGAATCTGATGATAACATCAATTTTTATACAGGGTGTTCCATTTTCCAAGAAATCGATTTAATTTTGATTTTTTGGTTGTCAGCCCTGCTAAAACTTATGTTTAAATTGAAATATACTTAATTATGAACACATTCTGATAAATAAACATTCAAAAATTTCAAAATTTAACATAAAAAAACGCCTCCAAAAAGTACCCAAATTTCATTGTTTTGTCATGTAAAATGTGTATAGCCTTGAGCCAGACTTACACAGAAGAAACTAACATCGGTGAACGTCAAAACTATGAATTGTCAAATATTAATGGCATGAAGTATTTTATTTTACATTAATAACGCTAAATAATGGATTTAATGCAATTTACGTATGCACAATGGTGTTATTGAGACTTGTCGATAAAAATTTAGACTTGAGTTAAGGCATTTGGAGCATTGTGGTCGCCGTGCCGGCGCAGTCTACCGCTACAGCTAGAGTTACAACGTGAAGATTGTGTAAAATATCTGAAAATTTTTAAATTATTCCATTATAATGTAATAAAACTTCAGTAAATTGTTTTTTTATGTTATTACAGTGTACAATAATAATTAGGTACACGTATTTTTTATGACAAAATAATTTACAAAATTGTGTAAGTACCTAAAGAATATCCCTGTTTTCCAACTGCTGTAATACTTATTGATTACTTATTTAGCAACAAATAAATTCAAACAAAACCATTTCTAAAACTTTTAATTATAATGTGAACGTGTTTGTCGTTGAAAGTCAGATCTGAACCTACCCTAGCCCCACCAAAAGAAAATATTACGAAAGCATAACCTAGAAATGATTGATTCTTGTATCCACATATTTCAGCACTTTACTTATGTAGTTATGTTTAAGAACAACTCTACATCTGTAAAATAGTAAACAATGAACTACAATTTCTGTATTTCATGATACAGAACTGAAATAAAGCAACTGGTTTTTGCTAGGAAGAATCACCTGCAAATGTACTATATCCAGTAGGTAGGTACCTATCAAATAGTCGTTTAAAGCTAGATAATAATTTGTAATTATTGTTTTTATCTTTCAGTTATGTGTGTGCAGTGCCACAAATTACATTAAAACAGACACCAGAAAGAATAAGCGAAAAATATTACGGACATTTTCTTGGAAATAATTCTAAACATGGAATGATGGATAATATTATAAACAAGTCTGTAACTCACATTCATTGAAGAGTATTCTATAAGACATTAAATTCAGTTGTCTGTCGTGGGTTTTAAAATTTCTAAACGAATAAAATTAAGAAAAATAAACTAATTTCATAATTCTATGTACAGTATGAAAACATCTTGTTAGAATATCTTTAAAATGTTGAAAGCTAACTGTTGTTACAACATATACACAACATAACGTAATAAGGTAGGTATTGAACGATGAAACGGCAAGATTTGTTTCTAATCGTACATGCATGTACATTTCTCAGATTGAACGTTGCTCTGTAAATGAAATTAGAATACAGAATAAGTGTTTAATATAAAATCAGATGTAATAATGTAAATTTATTTTATTGTTAATTAATCAAGAATTCATTTAAAGCTAGACAGCAATTTGTAATTATTGTTATTTTTCAGGTATGTGTGTAGTGCCACAAATTACATTGGAACAAAACGATTCGTAAAATAGGACACCAAACAGAATGAACGAAAAATATCGCACAGATATTTTGTTAGAATTAATTTTATACATGGAATGATGGATAATATAAAGAAGTCTCCTAACTCACATTGGAGAGTATTTTACAAAAGAACAAAATTTTCAAAAAAGAACAAAGGAGTGATTTTTTATATTTTATTATAGCTATGATTCAGTTGTAACCAGCATAATTTTAATTAAAAAGTAATACGTACCTGCATTGTGGCTTATTTTTTAATTAGTAACTAAATTGAATAACTTGATCCTTCATCTTTAAGTATTAATTAATTTTATATTATATCTGAAACATTTCTGTTTAATAATTTGAGTAGAATAAAAAACAACAAATACAGACTTTAATTTATTAATAATAAAATAAAATTACATTAAGTATCTACACTATTACATCTGATTTCATATTAAACACTTGTTCTGTATTCTAATTTCATTTACAGAGCAACGTTCAATCTGAGGAATGTACATGCATGTACGATTAGAAACAAATCTTGCCGTTTCATCGTTCAATACCTACCTTATTACGTTATGTTGTGTATATGTTGTAACAACAGTTAGCTTTCAACATTTTAAAGATATTCTAACAAGATGTTTTCATACTGTACATAGAATTATGAAATTAGTTTATTTTTCTTAATTTTATTCGTTTAGAAATTTTAAAACCCACGACAGACAACTGAATTTAATGTCTTATAGAATACTCTTCAATGAATGTGAGTTACAGACTTGTTTATAATATTATCCATCATTCCATGTTTAGAATTATTTCCAAGAAAATGTCCGTAATATTTTTCGCTTATTCTTTCTGGTGTCTGTTTTAATGTAATTTGTGGCACTGCACACACATAACTGAAAGATAAAAACAATAATTACAAATTATTATCTAGCTTTAAACGACTATTTGATAGGTACCTACCTACTGGGTATAGTACATTTGCAGGTGATTCTTCCTAGCAAAAACCAGTTGCTTTATTTCAGTTCTGTATCATGAAATACAGAAATTGTAGTTCATTGTTTACTATTTTACAGATGTAGAGTTGTTCTTAAACATAACTACATAAGTAAAGTGCTGAAATATGTGGATACAAGAATCAATCATTTCTAGGTTATGCTTTCGTAATATTTTCTTTTGGTGGGGCTAGGGTAGGTTCAGATCTGACTTTCAACGACAAACACGTTCACATTATAATTAAAAGTTTTAGAAATGGTTTTGTTTGAATTTATTTGTTGCTAAATAAGTAATCAATAAGTATTACAGCAGTTGGAAAACAGGGATATTCTTTAGGTACTTACACAATTTTGTAAATTATTTTGTCATAAAAAATACGTGTACCTAATTATTATTGTACACTGTAGTAACATAAAAAAAACAATTTACTGAAGTTTTATTACATTATAATGGAATAATTTAAAAATTTTCACAGATATTTTACACAATCTTCACGTTGTAACTCTAGCTGTAGCGGTAGACTGCGCCGGCACGGCGACCACAATGCTCCAAATGCCTCAACTCAAGTCTAAATTTTTATCGACAAGTCTCAATAACACCATTGTGCATACGTAAATTGCATTAAATCCATTATTTAGCGTTATTAATGTAAAATAAAATACTTCATGCCATTAATATTTGACAATTCATAGTTTTGACGTTCACCGATGTTAGTTTCTTCTGTGTAAGTCTGGCTCAAGGCTATACACATTTTACATGACAAAACAATGAAATTTGGGTACTTTTTGGAGGCGTTTTTTTATGTTAAATTTTGAAATTTTTGAATGTTTATTTATCAGAATGTGTTCATAATTAAGTATATTTCAATTTAAACATAAGTTTTAGCAGGGCTGACAACCAAAAAATCAAAATTAAATCGATTTCTTGAAAAATGGAACACCCTGTATAAAAATTGATGTTATCATCAGATTCTACGCGCCATCTAGTGTCTGTATACCAAATTTCGTCGCACTGGCTATGATGGTTTCTGAGATATTCGCACTGAAAGTCTTAGAGGGAACACCCGGTATATAGGACTATACTCTAGGGATGGGCGATAGGTATCGATATATTGAAGTATCGAACTTGAGGTTTCGATATTCGATATTTTGTATCGATACTAGACTTAAAAGTATTTCAGAGTATTGATATTTTTATATAGATATTGTATCATTTAGTTGTTCTCCAAAATATTGACAGCGCCATCTTGACTTGGTCAAAATAAATATAAATTTTTCTACAGACACATATTTTGTAGTTTTCTATGCAATCAAAGAATTCTATTTTATTAGTAAATTGAAACAAAAATATAGAGATAGATTAATTATGTTATGAAGAGAGACTAGAGAAAGAGTATTTGGTTTATATGAAATGTGAAAGAAGTGCTGACCTTATGTGTTTTATAATATTTATTAAATGTAACTTAAAAGTGAATAATACATTATTCAACGAGCATATAATGATGGCTGTAATTTAGGAGAGTGAAAGTCAATTATCCGAGTGTATTTCAGCTATTATATGCAAGTAAAATACTATGTCCATCACTGCTAACAATATTTTAGCAAACATTTTGAAAACTACTCAATATTTGGCACTCATAACATGAGCATAACATAACATAAAATTAAAAAATGTCATACACCTTACATTCAATTTCACATTTGTCGTTCACTTGATAAATTAAAAAAAAACAAAACTATAATAGTAAACTTCTACCATCATTTGTAAAAATGTTAACATTGCTGCAACTGGTATATTGGGTAGCATTTGGCATTCAGATGGAGGTTCAGCTTTAATAGCCGACACCATAAAATTTTTGTTTTGTTAGTTTATTTCCCAATCCCTACATTCTTTGAAAGCAGTGAATAATGATTTCAGTATTATATTAGTGAATAATGGACTTTATTATTATTGAAGAAAACACATACCTATATGTTATTTTACAATTTATAGAATAGTAGTTAATTTGGAAAAAATAGCCAACGTGACTTGCTTCTACAGATAGGAAAAATATTTAACCGATCATATGAAATGCTAACAATAATCCCTTCCACTGCATCGCCGTCCAAGCTTGCCTGTACTCCCCTACTTTGGCGGACTAAACCAGTATTCGTATTTGTACGCGACGTTGCGTAGGAGAGTAGGGGAGTACTGGGAGTACTGACTAGCCCGCCCTGCCGTGCGTCATCTTCCCACCAATACCCCATGCATTTGAAATGTATGTAATAGAATCTCCCTATGATCGGTTAAATATTTTCTCTATCTGTATAGTGTCGATATTGTAAATATCGATACTTTTTTATCAATATTTTTTCGAATCGATATATTTTAAACAATACGTATCTCGATATTCAGTATCGATACTTTAAAAGAATATCACCCATCCCTACTATACTCCTGTCTACGAGGTTTTCCTCTGCCCTTGGCAGTGGCCATTGTGGCCAAACATAAATTAGAAATCCATTATTTCCTTTTCCATGGTGCCAATTGCCAAGGCCCAAATCTTGTAGACACCTTACCAAAATTCGGTTACACAGTATCAGTGACCTATAAGTGGCGCCACCTGTCGATTACTCATATACATATAATTAACTGAATCGTTTCGTTATTTTGATAAAAAAACCGCATATTCCACAATCTTAAAGAATATTTATAAACTAACCCGCTCGTTTAGCTGATGCATAATTTATCTGAGAGTAACTATAGTATATTCAAAGAAACTAAATTATATTTAATACATTACCTATATAAAACAAACATATCATATAGACAAATCTGTGTACATACTACATTTAAACTACACTCAAACCAACCATTCTTTTGTAGAGTTCAGCCTCTGAAGATTGTTTGAAATTTACGCATACTATTCCAATATAAGACACTATCACATAGACAACTAAACTGGAAACATCATATGTTACACCGTGATTACTGTAAAAGATTGCCATAACTTAAAGTGTTAAAAGTAGTATGTTAAACACCAAAAATTATTAAAATAACCTTTTTAACTGTATAAAAGTTTATTTATCCAAAACAGTCAATTTTATCGAATTAAAACAAGAAAGTCTATAAAACGTTTTATTTAACTCTCATATGTGTAATATTTTAGATTATTATTTTTAGATGTAAAATAATTTATTTATAAGATTCCCTATATCTACATCTTGTAGATATGCAAAATTAATACAGATATTTTATGGTCCAAAATATAGTCTAAATGATGTATATTTGATGTTGTTCTAGTATTTGTCATTGTTTGTCTATCTTAACATCTAAATAATTTATCTAAAAACTGGTCTAATATATGATATCTATCAGATTAACTTAAATGGTAAAATTTAATTTCGTCTAAAATACGTCTATTTTAGATGAATCTAAAGACTGTCTTGTGTAATGCATCTAATTTACATTTTTAAAAAGCATTAGATGGTTTTAGATCCTTTTTAACGTCTATTCGATGCAATTTAGACGGCCTGTGTTGCTTGGGAGTTTACTTTTGAAATTGTGAACTGAAGTATTTATAGAATATTTTCATTAAACCAGGTATGACTTGTTTGTAGTAAATTTAGCTAGAATAGTTTTTTTACTAATTTTTTAATCCAATTTTGTCTGTGCAGTTCATAGTACAAGATCCCAACAACAAGTTTTTTACGCGAGACTAATGTGTTAATGACTTCACTGTTTTCTAAAGAAATATATTATTTTATTATACTTCGATAGCCCCGTCCTCGAGATCACACTGTAGTATATATTTCTCTGCTCTTTTTGTCGTAGTGTTTATAGAAAGAAATGGTTAATAGCCTTATCGCTGCCCTCTAGTCGTCCGGTATTCATTATGTTTCTTACGCTCGAAGGTGTGTGTAGTGTACAGTGTTGTGCGAGATGCCAAAGCAAAAGAAAAGAAAACTTGAAATATTCAAAGACAAAATCAAGAAAAAAAATGAAAAGGATGAAACGGATGTTGGATGATTTTTCATCAAGTAAGTACAATTACAATAAACATGTTTTAGCAGTTCAAACGATACAGGGAAATTTCCACGTTCTTTCTCACACAATGAGTAAAATCTTGGTGAGGAAAGAAAATAATAATACATGTAAGGATAACACCTTGCATACCAGTGAATAATACTGTTAATGACGTAAACATGAGTAATATCTGGTTACAGTCATTACTTACCTATATACATTCCAAAATAGTCACAGGGGTTGAGTAATGTCAAACCTATTTTTTTGTTATTCTACCACGTTACAAAATAGTTTGGCTAATGCCACTCTTGCTTTCCCTACAGGTGGAAGTGACTCCGACAGTTCCGAAGAAGACACCAGTGTATCCGACTCGGAGGGGTCGGTCCGGTCAACACCTAACCTTGTTGAACTCGAAATACCTCCACAGCTTCCACCAGATGACAATATAGATGTTCTCCTGGGATCCAGCCCTACGAACAAAAATGTGGAAGGGCCGGAGCTAGCCGCAGACTTGGCTACCCGCTGGGAATCATACCTTTCCTTGGGGATCGACAAAGACTCCAGGAAAAAACTGATTGAACAATATAATGTGCCAAGCAACTGTCAATATTTACAAGCTCCCACCCTCAATCCAGAAGTGGAAGTATTATTGTCAGCAGTAGATAATAAAAAAGACAAATTTTTGAAAAATCTGCAGGATATTATGGGAAGGGGTATTACTGCAGGGGGAGAGGCACTAACAAAAATACTGGCACATCGCGACACAGTTGATGCCACAGTGACACAAGCCCTAGCAGATTCGGGCAAACTGTTGACAGACATGTTTCACACAATATCTACCCATAGAAAATATCAAGTGTACAAATATTTCAGCAACTCAGTTCAAAAAATCGCAACTCAACAAACAATCGACACCCATCTGTTCGGATCCGATTTCGCCGAAAAATGCAAGTTAGCAAAATCAGTTGAGGCGACAGCCAAGGAATTGCAAAAACCTGGCCCCAGTAAGGAGTCTCAAGCATCGGCGCGGAATTTAAATTTCCAACGCCCTCCCTTCAGGAAGAAGATGAAAATAGAAGAAAAGAGAGGAGGGGACCGTCGTGTGCCAGACAACAGACAGAAGACTTCGAGGGAGTACAGGAAGGCGACAGACAAGTATGGCCGAAGGAATCGGCGTTAGAGGTATCTTATGCAGGGAGAATAATGCAATTTACTGATAATTGGGAATTAATCACCCAAAACAAACATGTATTAGATTGGGTAAACGGATATAAAATTCCTTTTATTAAACAACCCACTCAGAAAAAATTGCCTAAAGTAAAATACGCACCACATTTTCAGGAGAGTATAAATAACCTTTTAAAAATTGGTGCTATTGTAAAAAGTAAACATTGCAGAAAGGAATTTATATCATCATATTTTTTAAGGAAAAAACCGAATGGCAAAAACAGATTTATTCTAAATCTTAAAAAACTGAACAATTATATAATATGTCCTCACTTTAAACTTGAAGATTATCGCACTGTAAAAAACCTAATATACGAGAATTGTTACATGGCAAAACTTGACCTTAAAGACGCGTATTTTTTGTTACCAATAAATCCAAAATACAGAAAATATTTAAAGTTTGAGTACAAGAACCAACTTTACGAATTTACATGTTTGCCGTTTGGTTTATCTACAGCACCGTTCGTATTTACCAAGATATGTAAACCTATCATTAACCATTTACGCTCACTAGGATTTGTCTCAGTTAAATACTTAGATGACATCCTCTTACTCGGTGAAAATAAACAAAAATGTATAACTAATATTAATCATACCATACAGCTTTTAACATCGTTAGGTTTTTTGATAAATTGGGAAAAAAGTATTTTAGAACCAACCCAAAACATAAAGTACTTAGGATTCAATTATAATAGCAGAAAAATGAATATATCAGTACCCAAAGAAAAATCTAAAGTTATACTTTCCTTATTACAGTTACTCAAATCAAAACATAAAATAAAAATTAGGCAATTCGCAAAATTTATAGGTATATTGGTATCAATATGTCCTGCCATCCCTTATGGTTGGGGTCACATTAAAAAATTTGAAAGGCAAAAATATATAGCTTTGAAAAAAACTCGAGGAAATTATGACAGAACAATGGATATACCAAAATACCTACAAAATGATCTTTTGTGGTGGTCACTTAATCTTTCAACCAGTAATATGACCTTGAAGGAAAAATCATATTTGCTCACTATTTATACAGACGCTAGTGGTTCAGGCTGGGGAGCAACGTGTGAAAATAAAATTGCCAGGGGTTACTGGACTGAAGCAGAACTTCATTTTCATATAAATTATCTAGAATTACTGGCAGCTTTTCAGGGGTTAAAATCATTTAGCAAGAACTGTGCAAACTGTAACATATTATTGAGAATAGATAACGTCACAGCCATCTCTTACATAAATAGAATGGGTGGTATAAAATTCCCCGAATTAAACGATATAACCCAACAAATTTGGGAGTGGTGTGAGAAGCGTAAAATTATGATTTTTGCATCATACATAAACACTAAAGATAACATACTAGCGGATAAAGAATCTCGGGAAAAGAATATAGAAACAGAATATTCCCTACATGATACTGCTTTTAAAAAAATTTCAAAGTTGTTCGGTACTCCTCAGATAGATTTGTTTGCATCTTACCAAAATAAAAAATGTAAAACATTTATGTCTTGGCATCCAGATCCAGAGAGCAGTGCTGTGGATGCTTTTACACTCAACTGGTCAAACTCATATTTTTACGCTTTTCCACCGTTCTCAATTCTATCAAGAGTAGTGAACAAAATAAAAACTGACAGAGCAAAGGGTATTGTGGTATTTCCCATCTGGAAGTCTCAACCATGGTACCCAACAATAGAGCAACTCATGATTTCAAAACCGATCATATTCTCACCACATCAATCATTGTTATTATCTCCTTTCAGGCAACCACATCCCATGTGGGAAAACCTTACCCTGGGTGCCGCAAAATTATCCGCCAAGCATATCTAACACGGGGCGTTCCAGAAGCCGCCATTGATGTTATAATTTCCTCTTTAGCTGATACCACGTTAAAACAATATAATGCAACATATAAAAAATGGTGGTCATTCTGTGAAGATACTGACGTCTTTATAAGTAATCCAAATAAAATAATCAATTTTCTAAATAAGGAACTATCTCAAGGAGGAAATTATAACACTATCAATCAACACAAGTCGGCTTTAAACACTCTTCTGCAAATTGCAGACCATCCAACGGTAACCAGATTCATGAAAGGGGTTTTTAGAATGAAACCCGTGTTTCCTAGATATAATGAAATTTGGGATCCGAACCCGGTTTTAGAATATTTCGATACATTAGCACCACTTCATTCATTAACTTTAGAGAAACTTACCTACAAACTTGTTGTCTTACTAGCACTAACTTCAAGTCAGAGAGTTCAAACCCTAACTAAAATTAATTTGAATAATATCACTTCTTTTGAAGACCGACTCGAAATAAATATTACCGATATAATAAAAACATCAGGTCCTGGAAAATGTCAACCTAAAATAATAGTTCCTTATTTTCATGAAAAACCAAATCTATGCTTAGCGTCTATAATAAAACATTACATAAGTACTACTAGTCAAATTAGGAAAGAACATTATCAATTACTAATCACCATTAAAAAACCACATCACCCGGCCACATCACAAACCATTTCAAAATGGATAAAAAAAGGCCTTACGTTAGCAGGGGTAGATACCACAATTTTCAAAGCGCATAGTACCCGCCACGCATCCACGTCTGCTGTTTTCAAACAAGGTTTAAGTATCGAGAATATTAGACGCGCGGCGGGTTGGAGTAATAAATCTAACACTTTCATAAAATTCTATAACAGACCTGTACTAGAAGAAACACAGTTTGCTAAAAACCTAATAAATAACCGGGACAGTACAAACGACAAAATAAATTAGATCTTGTCTATATGTCATTTATTTAATTTTAGTTTAAGTTTATTTCATTAAGTATGCAGTGAACAAATATTTAACTGATACTGATTATTGTTAGTTTTTTTTTTTTTCTTTCTCTATATTAAATAATTTATGTCAATCTTATTAGCCTATATTAAATACAAAATAAAAATTCTTCTTGTAACTACTAGAGAATTTTATTTAGAGGGCACGTACAGAATAATTTCCTTCTCACAAGCTCAGATCGCGTAAAAATCTTTCAACATCTACAGTGTGATCTCGAGGACGGGGCTATCAAAGTATAATTAGAGGTTAAACGACTTACCTTAAGGAAGTTCAATCCTCAATTATACGAGATAGCCCCGTCTGAAGAGATCACAACCCTCCCGCCACAAACCCAAAAAGAAAATAAGAAAGTCGCGATCTGAGAGGAAACATAATGAATACCGGACGAATAGAGGGCAGCGATAAGGCTATTAACCATTTCTTTCTATAAACACTACGACAAAAAGAGCAGAGAAATATATACTACAGTGTGATCTCTTCAGACGGGGCTATCTCGTATAATTGAGGATTGAACTTCCTTAAGGTAAGTCGTTTAACCTCTAAATTTGTTTACTGTTCTCTTTATAAATTACATAAAATTTTTAAAATGAGTATATATCATGTTTTTATATGTTAATATCATATATTTAAAAGACATTTTTATTTTCAAACTAATTATAAGTACACTATCGTAACAGTACGTGCAATACTTCTCCGCTTGCTTCAATTCTTAAATTTCAAAGCCTGGCAACCGTGATTCACTAATTCAATAATTTTTCGCAAGCAGCCTTATACCACCGTGTTCGCAATAAAATTTTCTTTATTTTAATACATATTTCATTGAGCAAGCAGATGAGTACAAATTGCTAGTGTCCCGGTAATAGTGACCAGTAAAATGTAGGCAACCTAACTTTTACACGTTCCTCATGTTCTGTACTTTCGATTGGTACTAAATTCGTTTGGTAAACAAGAGAGCGCAATGTTGAAAAAAAAATTAATTACAGTATTTTTAATTAAGGGAAGACATGAACATATTTCATTAGGCAACCCATTTGCGATATATTTGGTTAAATATTATCTTTGATAAAAAATACTTTTCATTCGGGCCTTAGTTGGAATCTTGTACTATAAGTAACAATTGCACAAAGTTGGATTAAATAATAAGCTAAAAAAAACTATTCTATCTAAATTTACTACAAACAAGTCATGCCTGGTATAACGCATTTGTAAGATATAAGCTTGATATGCTTCTGTTGTTTACAATTCTTGCTATGAATGTCATTTAAAGAATATTGAACGATCCCAAAGATGATTTGCTAAATTACGTATGATGGGGTATATCCCCCAGTTGGATTTTCCAATGAATTGTTATCTAGATATTTAAATTGTCTTTACGTCGCAGATATTACTCCATAGTTTTTCTATTTAAGTTATTGAATATTTTCGTTGATTGCCCGGAATTTCTTTGTTATATTCTCACATGTAGAACTAATGCTCTTAATAATGCTCCAATGCTTGTTATGTGTTACAATTATTTCTTAGGGCATAATACCTTAGATATATTTTTTTTATAATGTTGAAAATATTAAAAGTGCATTTTTTCATTAATTTTTAATATGTATGTAAATTTCGTATACCCAATATAATTTTGTTTGCTTGTATATATTTTTTTTTTTTGAAGAATATTTAGATAAAAACATTGGCTATGATGGGGCTACTATTATAATTGGTGTTTTTAATCTTGATCAGTTTTGTAATACTTATTACGCCAATACAATAAAAACAATGATATTCCAGTACGGATTGTTTCAACTTATAAAAAACCACGCGGATTACCGGCACTAGTGCAAATCAGACGATAAAATTATTTTATTTGAAGTTCATTTAACACCAAAAATTAGTGATCACTGTATAATATCAGTTGATATAAATAGTACAAAGCAAAGTATAAACGAAGTTGAATTGATTAAGAAAAGACCATATAAAAATTATAAAGAAGAATTCCAATTAAGTTTATTAACCACAAATTGGAATAACATTTTCAATAATGTTGATTTAGTTGCAGATGCTTTTACCGACTCAATATCGAATATTTTAGATCAAATGTGTCCCATAAAAGAATTTAATATTCCAAAAAGATATATCAATAATAAATGGATAACACAAGATATAATTGAGAAAATGAAGGAAAGAGATCGTATGCATAAAAAGGCAAGTTTTACAAAAAAAGAAGAGGATTGTGTTAATTATAAAAATATGAGGAATACTATAACAAAAGATATTAAGAAGGAGAAAGAAAAGTATTTTTATAACGTCATTGATGGAAATAAAAATAATTCAAAACAAATGTGGAAACACTTAAAAATATTAATGCCAAGTAAAAGAAAAATAGCTAAGGACACAATTAGATTGAATAATATTGAAACTGATGTAGAATTTTTGCAAATCAATTTAATGAGTATTTTTTAAATAGCATAGAAGAAATTGTTCAAACTTGTAATCAAAACCATATAGATAATGGAGAATATGTTATTGAATTTAGTAATGTACATAGCACATTTTCAAAATTTGACTGTGTAGATCTACCGTATGTTAAAAATATTATAAGATATTTAAAAAATACGGCAGGTGTTGAGGATGAAATAAATACTTTTGTATTTAAGGATGCATTTTTTGTGATAGGTAACAGATTACTCGATGTTGTAAATCATTCATTAAAAAGTTTTTCCTTCAAGATGGAAAATGTCGATAATTGTTCCTGCTCCAAAAGTGTCAGATACGAATTTATGTGAGGAATTTAGGCCTATAAATATGGTTTAACCCTACGAAAAAGTGCTTGAAATTGTAGTGAAAGAACAACTTATGAATCATTGTGAAAAAAATAGTGTTATTATTCCCAATCAGTCTGGTTTTCGTAAAAGTCATTCATGTGAAAGTACCATATTGCATGTATGCGATGAATGGATTAAAGTTATCGACAAAGGAGATTTCGTAGCAGCCGAATTTCTTGATTTTAGAAGAGCATTTGAAACGGCGGATCGACGTCTGCTTCTAGTGAAGATGTCTAAAATGGGTATTACTGATACAGTGTTGAAATGGTTTGAGTCATATCTGGAAAATAGGTATCAAAAAGTTAAATATAAAAATCATATGTCTACGGAATTAAAAACCTTGCATGGTGTTCCACAAGGAACGGTCCTTGGACCTATTTTATTTCTAATTTATATCAAAGATATTGTGAAATGTATAAAAAATTGTAAACTAACTATGTTTGCTGATGACACTATGATATATGTTACAGGAAATAATGTTCCAGATATGATTCGGACTATAAATTGTGATTTGGATATTTTATTTACATGGTTCAATGATATTAACTTATGTGTAAATATAAATAAATGCAGATCTATGTTAATTAGTGATAGTTATAAATTAAGTAAAATAAATATTAACAGGTGCAAAGCTACAATTAATGGCTCTGAACTTAAAATGGTGAAGGAAATAAAGTATTTAGGTGTAATAATTGATAGCAATCTCAATTTTAAGAGTCATGCAAATTATATAATTAATAAAATGTCGAAGAAAATAATTTTTTTGAGCAGAATTGGTAAATCACTTAGTACATATGTAAACAATATCATTTACAAAACATTCATTGCACCACATTTAGAATTTTGCCCATCTGTTCTTTTTAATCTGAACAAAAATCAAATTCAACAGTTACAAAACAGAGCAATGAGAATAATTTTAAAATGAAATAGATACACACCAATTGATATTATGTTAAATGTACTACATTTTATGAATGTGTATCAAATAATCGTTTACAAAACATTGATACTGATTTATAAAATAAAAAATGGGTTGTCACCTCAGTATCTGACTAGTAAAATTAAATATGTGAGAGAGGTTCACAATTATCCTACACGTAATGTACATAATTTCTACGTTGAAAAACTCAATAAATGCAGTACAACAAAATCTTTGTTTTCGAAGGGGTTAATAATGTATAACGACTTACCAAATGTCAAGAATTCACAAAATTTTTATACATTTAAAAGGAAATTGGCTAATTTTATAAAGTTACATATGTAATTGTTTTTTTTTTATTTGTGTTAAGCTATGTCCTTCTCGTTTTCCTGTCCTGTATTTGAATTCTGTATGAACAGTGTATTCCAAACAAATAAATAAATTGTACTAGATATGATTTTTAAATTTTTTATTATTTACTTATATTCCTTACATCTGTAGCCATTTTATACTAATTTGCTTTATATAAACGATTATTTTTTATGGCATGCTTTAATAAAGATCTATCTATTTAGAACAATATTTTATTATACAATTGTTATTACATTTGACGGGTCAAATATTGCAAATAATAAATATTTTATTACAAATGAAAAAATGTTTAACTGTGGTTAGATATGTTTAATTTAAACGTTATTTCATTTTGTTGTTCGAAGTCTTTGATAAGAGACTTAGATGTGGTGATAAAATATGAAGGATAAAGATTTGTGGGATCTCTTTTTTCACAATTTCCATTGATGTCTAGAATTCTCTTTCCTTTTATAATTTCTAAGAAAAATACGTACTGATCTATTACTTTTTTCTTACTTATGCATGAGACAGCCCAATCAAGGGCATTACATGCATTATTAGGATATCCACTATAATATGCATTAGATGCATATTTTACATGCAACACAAAAATTCTTCTATCGTATAATAGAAACCTCTGAATAGCATTTTGGGAATATAAGTTTATAGTTACAGAACTCCCCAGTCCAACACATAAATTAGGATGTGAAGAAGAAATGTGTTCAAATGCTTTTGCATAGCTCCCTCTCCAACAGCAACCAGAATTTGTGAAACAACTTACTTCACTGTTATGATATAATGTCGAACAAGTTGATTCATGACGTGTAATATTGTCGATATTTGCTACAACATCGCATCCTTGATCTTTGTTTCTACAAGGATACTTAACAATTTGAGCAATTTTTTCTAAAGAATAATTTCTGCTGTTACTAAAGGCGGAGGAGCAAGAAGGACATCTTTGTAATTTTAATTTACACTGTCCACATAAGCTATGCCCTGCACTGCACATGTATATGGGGGGTCTCATATAAGCAATACAAATTGGACATTCCATTTCTGAAACAACTTACTTTCATTTGTATTTTCTATTGACTCAGCTCCATCACCAAATGTAAATTCACAAATAATATCAATACCTAAAATATTTTTTAAGGTGTTAATATTTATTTTTTCTTCGTCGGAAAAAATAGGAATTTTTAAATCATATTTCTTTACTGCAAATTTATTTAAGCATATTGAACTTGAAGACGATTTTCCTTTTATGCATATTAATATTTCTCTAATGTCTCCCTTTATACTAGAAATTCGGAAAAATATATCTCCATTATCATTTCTTGTTTGGATAATGAATAGTTGGTTTTTTCTAATATATAATTTATTAACGAAATGATCTTTGGATTGTGAAAAATGATACCGGTTATCGTTCTGTATGAGATCCTGATGGCTGGTTTGGAAATGTTTTGCTATTTCGTCACTTACTACTTTAGTTTCACAGTTAATTGCTGGACAAATCATTCTCTCATATATGCAACTAACTTCATGATTCAAAACTTTTCCCCAAGGTGTCTTAACAGAACATCCATAAGCATTATTTTTGCATGGGAAAAACATATATTTAGCAAGACTTTCATAAAAAAAGGCTCTATTGTTCTCAGGAAGTTTGTGGTCTTTTACACATCTACCACAGACTATATTATTTGAATGAATGATAACTGGTGGCACGGAAAGATAATTTTTGCACTCTGTGCACAATGTAGTGTCGGAGTCATCAGTGGAAAGGAAAATTGTAGGTGGCGTCTGAAACAAAATGATTTAAAATTTTTGTTTTATGAAATTCAAAAAAGTTCATTAATTTAATTAATTTATTAGATTTTGTAATGATTTTTGAGTAATATATTGTATAGGAGCAGAAAAAAAGCTTCGGGAGAAATAAGTGAGGTGAAAATAATGTCAACATTTTTACAGACACGACTATTACCAAGTGTAATTACTGAATCAGGTTTAGTACGTAATTGTTTAGATACTAATGGAAAAGTATTTCAAAAGTTAAACTGCAGCAATCTCTTAAGATAAACGTTTCTGGATTAGGTAAGACGACTTACTTAAATTCAATTGTTTTTACATCAAAAATCTGTTCTCTGTCATTTTATGACCAATAATAGGTGACAATATGTAACCTGTTTCTCAAAAAGATGCTTCCTATATTGGAATACTATACTCAAAATCACAATCTGATTGTATGAAACTGTATACGGCTTAGAACAAACGTTATTTTTTAGGTTGTATTTACTGTCAAACTATAGAAGTTTTTTTTTACTTTCTATGTAAAATTCTGACGGCATAAATTGATGATATTGTCACGGAATTTGCCTCACTCACACCCAAATCGACGACTGTGGTATCGCGAAACGTGTAATTGCCCCGATCGCCCCTACGCGATTCTGGTAAACAAACAAATAATGCCGGAGTATCGAGGCGCAACTCGAAAACTGGAGAATAGACCAGAAGCGTTCGAGTCGTTCGGTACATAGATCTAGAGATGCTAGAATATATCTGGAATATTCTTTGAGTCTATAAAAGAAGAGTAAACGGCTGAGTTAATCAGTCTTGTATTACAGTCTTGAATTGGAGTGTTTAGAGCGATTTAGATAGCGATTAAAAGTGAAATAGTGTTTAGTTGAGCTGTAATTAGTATTCAATAGTTAATAAAGATAAGTGATTAATTAACGGATTGTTTTTCTGGCAGTAAGAAAAAGTTGGATTGGGAAATCCGTGACAATATATAATATGATTATATGATATATATATGAAAAGTTCTAGGATAGTATATATGTATTGTGTATAAAAAACATCAATAATAATTTTGCTTAACTATTCCACAAAGAAATTTGAAAATTCATCATATGTTAATTTTTGGTATAAAATAATTATGTAGACGTGTAAAGGCTTACCTCTAAAGTAATATATTCAGTTTTATTGCAATATAGCTTTCTCTGCAGCTGAAATATAACATAAAATTAATTAATAATTAATTATATTATACTTTGAGAATCTTGAATATCCTTTGGATCTAAAAGATTCCTGTCAAATATGAGCAAAAAGTATTAATGAAAGGAAAAAATAGTTTTTTTAGCATGTGACGTGAGATTGGCAGCATAGACACATCATATGCTATAAAACGACAGCTCTGGTATTAATTTATAATATTAACTATTTTACTTTGACCATAATAACACTTTAGTAAAAGAGACTTTTAAATAAAAGATTAACAAAACCTGCAATAAAGTATGTTTTATTTTTTCTCAAAAACAGTGCATCCTCGAAAAAAATTAGAGGGACCAATTTCATTCAGAATTAAAAAAGTCAATGGCGTACCATTTTTTTATTAAAAAAGTTTGTGGCATTTTCGCACGAACGCTACTGGTGGAAGTAGAAATAATCGGATCATCCCCAAAAAATGCACTTTTATTCCTTCAAAGCGTATTTCAAATTTCGAGGCAATAACTTTAAAACTCTTTGAAATAATAAAAATAAATTAAAATTTAAACACTGTATCTCGGGAACGAAGCATATTTTAATCTACGTTTGTTATGTGAACTTTTTTTGACAAAATAACTTCGACAACCACTCCTTAAAATATTTCGCAGTTATTTACAAACACCCTGTATAAATATAGATCAAAAAATGGATACATAATACTGAAAGATCTCTATTTCATGAATTGGTTAATCTAAACTAAATTAAAGCTTATCACTCTTTAAGCAAACAAATATGTTTCCATTATTAGGTATGTCTGAAAGTTATTTGAAAAACTTGTTCTAATATAATTGACAGATTTTTTGCTGTTACTATTGGTTACTTCATTAGAAAATGTATACAATTAACAATATTTTATACTGAATCACAAACAAACTCTAATTATATACAGCTTCTGTGAATACCTCGTTTATTTGTATGATTATCATTGTTATTGTCATTGTCAATGTTATTGCTATATTTCATTTAATGAGATATGTATGTTGAATTCTTTTGTCAATAATAATCCGTCCGATATTGAGAGAAAAAACATTCGTTATTAGAATGAATAGCGGTGACAAGGAAGTGTGGCTTAGCTTTAAGATGGTAGCTGAAAACTTTGTACAAGAGTGAGATTTATAAGGAATTGATTTTTGATATGTATAGCAATTACCTGCGAATAGCTGATCACACATTTACAGTCTAATCGTCCTGACCCCGTCTTGACTGTGACAGGCTTTGCCGTTCAGTAACACTGGCAAAGTGTGGTATAACGGGGTACGTCTTTCCCTACAGACAAAGCCCGTCACCTGTTTTATCTGTTGCTCGGCATAAACTAACAGAGTCCTCAGCATGTTAAAACCACAGCATAGGTAGACCAGCAGTTTCACTCCGTTGTCGGCACTTTGAACTGCTTTCAGTTTTCTGCGGTGACCTCGAAATGTGAGTGCGATAGCGCATCCGATAGAATTTACAGAATCGGTGATCACGACCGGAATAAGAATTTTTTATTTGCGCGTGAAAGCGTAGTTGTTCCATATGAACGTTATACGTTTACGTTATATCTATCCACATTATGTAATAATTCATTATACAGTTATAAATGGGTAATTCAACATGTATTATATATTATCATTTTGTTACATGCTTATTTTATGTACGAATTTATTATGGTTCCTTATGCTCTAAACATTTTAAAATATATATATTAATAATAAAACAACAGTGAGGTAGAATTATTTTATTTATCTAGTTGCACAGTATTAATAGACATCTTATTGCTGCTAACCCTGGTCGGCGATGCCTGGTCTAATCGATGCTCCCCCAGCCTGAAAACAAAAAGGAAATATAAATTTAATGCTAAGTAATTATCTAGAAACTTACCTTTTTATTCTTATGAAGTAATCCCGTTTATGCTCTGCAGAGGAGAAATGCATCGTAAAGTAACAGCACTTGATTCACTTGCAATTTATTCATTCTTACAACAAGCTTCATATTTAAACATAGCCCTCAAGAACAATTATGTCAACAAACACCTGTTTTCTGCCCAGACACTTGTCTGTGGCTATATCTTTCTACCCTTATGTGTGCCAAAGAGAGACAGACAATTTAATGATTTACATTCTTAAAATACCTAAACAATAAGCAAATATTAAAATCTCCCCTCTACTTATTTAAAAATCGCGGATTTTTAAGGAATTTGAGAGTTTTTTTTTGTGATTTCCAGTTGGAAAAGCACCATTTTGTTTTGGCAGTTTGAAGCCGTGTGGAAAAGCTATTTTGCTGATTTATGCTAGCGATATCAACATTTAAACTTTTAAATAGTGTCAATTAAGGATTGCATTCAATAATTATTGGATTTTACAAAGTTATAGTGTGTAGATATCGTTTCGTCAACTTTCACGAGGAGATCGTCTCTTTGGCCACACACCATCACTTGGTAATCTCATATTTCTGTAAAATATATTTAAATCATTTAATCTAAATTTAAACTACTTTTACAAGTGTTGTACTTTTATGCATTCCTCCTTCTGGGCCAAAAACCTTGGACGTAACAACTTTTACATATTTAGTAGAAGCTCTTCGTAACGTACATAGCAACCCTAGTTTTCATCCCGAGGTAGTACATAAGACCTGCAGTGGGAAACCTGGTATATGTAACCAAAGCACGTACATGGTTACCTAGCTCCTCCGATTCTTGGGTTATACATCGAAGTACCTAACCAGACAGTTCAGTTCCTCTAGATATTTCCTGTTGGCTGCTTTCACCCTGGGGGCAGGACATCTTAGGAATTCTTGCATAGCCACTCTTCCGAGTAGACTACCAGGCAACGTAGATTTTAGTACCTATTACCACCTGTTTGCTTTCTTTTGTCTTTTTTTGTAAATTATTTAACTTTAGCTTGCTTGCTTTGCATGGCTTCTTTGCTTTAGGCCATATATACTTTAGTGTTATCATAAATTACTTGCTGCACTGTATCTGAAAAACTATTTAATTTTAGTTCACCTGTTTTGCATGGCTTAAATCGCCAATCTAATTACCTGTAAGCCAAGGTATACCTAGGTAAATGAAGATAATCACTTGTAATTCTTTTTGTTGCAATTAATCCACCGAAATTCCTCATAACCCAATATTTATCTAATAACCACCAGTAGAGGATCAGTGGTGTTAACCTTTCAAATTTGTTTCCCTACGATGAAGCATGAAATTCCCCTGCTCTACTATAAATTTCCCTACGCTGTCTGCCCAAGTTAGTAATTTCTTTCATCTATGGTTAGCAATGTTAGAATTTTGTATAATAGATAAAGCGCTGTTGGCAGCATATTATTGTTTACAAACGAATATGAGAAATGATCCATAAAATCCTGTTTTCTTTTAAATCAGTATTTGCTAAGCATATTATTTTGTTGGAGTGCTTTTTCCCCTACAAAATAAGAATATTTTCCCTACCAACCGATTTATTGATAAATTTTCCCTACAAGTAGGGAATTTTCCTACGTGTTAACAACACTGTAGAGGATTTGTTTACTTGTCATTGAACCAGTGAACCAGGGAACTACAGATTCGGAGAACCAAGGATCGGCTCGTTCTGTCAGAGAACAGAGTTTAATCTTTGGTGTTCTCTGGTCTGGTTAACAGAACACTACATACTGTAGTCGTCTTTCATAGTTCACTTCACTTTCATGCACATAGTCGTGTTCACTTTGTAGCCGGGGACCCATAATAAATTAAATTGATCATAAATTCAGTTTTTTTTTCTGTTTAGTTAGTAAATTTGTCACCCCCTGAACCCACGATCTAAACCCAAACTGAGGTGTGACAATTTATTGCTACTAACATACAGTGTGAAAATTCAATTTACTTCTGTGGACTCTTTAAAAAAAAGTGTTTAAAATATATATTATTGCACTACAAAACATTTTTATTTATTTACTTACTTTTTTGTTATTAGTGATAATTACATTTTTTTGGAATTTTTTTAAATTTAAAATTTGACGTTTGAAGTTTAGTGGGCAAATAATTTATTATGATTTTTTTTTGTCTTAAATGATCTGCGTAAGCCAGAAGACAAGTATTTTTCAGAACAGAAAAATTATGTTTACTTAACTTTGAAAATTGTTAAATTGGAGATGAAAGTGCAGTAAAATGTAAAGTTAGAAAAAAAAATATTTTTTATTATTTTGTTTTGAGACTTACTCTCATTATAGTGACTACAAGAAATATGATCATCTACATAATTTGAAGATGAGCGGTCTTGTGCAGGAAACGTTGGAACGGCCTCCTTGCGTAATCTATTGCGCGAATCATTAGAAAACATATTATTTTAAAAATGTATTTGACATAGTTTGTATGAACTATTACTAATCCTGAGCAGCTTTTCTAATAAATCTTCTCTATTAGAAGCCTCTGCACAGAACTTTGCTCTAAAATAAAAATTTGTATTTGTGAAAAATATAAATATGTATATTTTAAACTTCACTTTCATGAGAAGTATTTATATTCCAATGTTATACTTAAGAAATAAGTTAATATGTAAGGCAATAGCAGTAAAATATTATTTATGGTTTGTACAGTATATTATGGATTACTTATTACTTATTTATGTCTTTAGGAAATTTCAAGAAACTTAAATTACTAGTTATAGATGATGTATTTAAATATCTAACTGCTGCACAGAGCCTCGTTCCTCGATCAGATTCAAAATATTGCTTTAATACAGCTCTGTTTAACCGATGTTCGCACTCCCAGAGTTGGATGTGAACTGAGGTCTCTGCAGCTTGAAATGGATGCGCGAGCTGCTATGCGCGACTTATTATTTCGGTCCGAGTGTTTCTACTGGTCTCCCTATAATGTGTTAAAACTGCAGGTATTATTGCAAACGTGCTATGTGGTAGTTGTCTAGTGTAAGGTGTGAGTGTAAATAGCAGACTAAGATGACATCAGAGTTTCGTCAAAAGAAATTTTATCTGTTTTTATAAAGTTATACGAACAGTTTCCATGTCTTTGGATAATAAAATCGAAATATTATGTTAACTCTATAAACAGAATATCATCTTTGTTTAAGTACTACTCATAATGAAATTAATATACAGTGTGTCCCACTTAAGAATGAACGGTCCATAGCTTCTTTATGAGTCACTTTAGAAAAAATATTCTTAGACAAAAGTTGCTTCTATTTTTATTGTGCATCTCTGTAAAATATTTTCAACTTTACATGGTGTTCAGTTTAGCCTGAGCGTGGACCAACTTTAGTTTTTTAAATGGAACACCCTGTATATTATTTCATTTTTAGATTCCTCGTTAAATTTTAAACTGACTTTGTATACCACACCTTAGGTCTAGGACGTTTCGGTTTCGACTTATTCAACTTTTTTAGAAATTTTTTCCGATTGCATTATTGTCTTTAAAATGAAATATCTTCTAAGGTATTGATAATACATATTCACGGTTTTCACCATTCGATTTTTCATAAAATTCTCTATCATTTCAGCTAAGGAAATAAAATTATTCTTACAAGACCCAGGTTGGACGACACATTAAACTTCAAAATGTTCAAGCTCGTATAACTCACTTTTTTCCAATGGAACTGTTACTTTTTGTTCTTATCATTAAACGCAGATTTAAATTCCCTTTCGATTGATATAACATTGTTAGTACTTATCTATATCAGTTTTTGAGTAATTTTCATTTATTTGAATTTCTCCCAAAATCGACAAATAAACGTTCATTAAAAAACAAAGTAGTCACTAACAACAAGGTTTTGAACACTACAGATTTTTTTTACTCAGTTCTCTTTCACTTTTTACCAGACTTGGAACTGGCAGTGGCTTTACATGCATGCTTAAAAGGTCAAAAGAACAATAAAATTAAACCACATGAACATAGGAATATAATAAAACAGAATGACACATAACGGAAACATAAACATTACAACAAGTTTTACATTAGGTGCTCAAAATGGCGCCCATTTTGAGTAATGCACAAGTGAAGTCTGTTTTTTTAACGATCTTTGCACATTTCTAGCATCTGTGGGGTGATTTCTTCAAAGGCTCTAAATATGCAATGGCGCATGTCCTCTGCTGTAGTTGATGTCGTTCTATACACTTTACTTTTTATAAAACCCAACAAAAAAAGTCACAAACTGTAAGGTCTGGAGACCTAGGAGACCATCTAACGGTTCCTCCCCGGCCAATCCATCTCTCGGGAAATGCTTGATCCAAGAATTGTCGAACCCGAAGAGCATTGTGTGCTGGAGCACCATCATGTTGGAACCACATTAAGCAACGGGACGCTAATGGTATATCGTCCAGTAAATTATTTAAACCCCTTTCAAGAAATTCTAGAAACTTGCCCCGTCAGGTGTTGGTTGAAGAAAAATGCTCCTATGACATGTGTACCCAGAATACCAGCCCATACGTTTAGGGACCATCTATGCTGGCTATTACCAGTTGTAAACTGGTGTGGATTTATAGTGTCATAATAATGACAATTATGACGGTACACGTACCCATTTTTATAGAAGGTGGCCTCATGTGAAAACATAACTTTACCGAAGAAGTCCTACTGCAGTAGAAGTCTTTCAGCTTCCCAGTGACAAAAATTAAGCCTCTTCTCAAAGTCTTCTTCAAATAATTCCAGATGCAACTGGATAGAATAAGGGTGGTATTTATGTTTTTTTAAAATTCTATGCATCGAAGTCTTACTGATACCATTAGTCCTACTAATTTCGCGTATACTATATTGTGGATTTTGACACCAGAAATTCATTTTCTTCATTAATTACATTACCCACTCGGTTACGTTTTGTATATCTCACGGATCCAGTGTTTCCAAATCAATCGAGTAATGAACTAAAAGCAGTTTTTTTGGGATGGTTTCTATCGGGGTATCGTTGCGCATAAACTTTGGACGCTAATAAAGTGTTTTTATTACATTCTCCAAGAACAAATATCATGTTTACCAATTCTTCTTGAGTTAACATATTGAAAATTACTTGGTTAGCAAACTTATTTCAAATAATTTCTACGCAAGACAAACAATGACAGCTAGGTAAAGTAAATGACGCTCAAAACCCCGCTATAGTGCCTACTTTTTTTTTAATGCACGTTTATTTGCCGATTCTGGGAGAAATTCAAATAAATGAAAATTACTCAAAAACTGATAGAGATAAGTACTTACAATGCTATATCAGTCGAAAGGGAATTTAAATTTAGGTTTAATGATAAGAAGAAAAACTAATAGTTCCATTTGGAAAAAATGAGTTAAACGAGTTTGAACATTTTGAAGTTTAATGTGACGTACAATCTGGGTCTTGTAAGAATAATTTTCTTTCCTTAGCTCAAATGATAGAGAATTTTATAATAAATCGAAATCGAAAACCGTGAATCTGTATTATCAATAGCTTAGAAGACATTTAAATTGAAAGACAATAATGCAATCGGAAAAATTTTCTAAAAAAGTTGAGTAACTCGGAAACGAATCGTCCTAGACCTAAGGTATGGTATACAAAGTCACCCTAAAATTTAACGAAGAATCTAAAAATAAAATAATATACAGGGTGTTCCATTTAAAAAACTAAAGTTGGTCAACGCTCAGACTAAACCGAACACTCTGTAGAGTTAAAAATATTTTACAGGGATGCACAATAAAAATAGAGGCAACTTTTGTCTAAGAATAGTTTTTCTAAAGTGACTCATAAGGCAGCTATGGACCGTTCATTCTTAAGTAGGACACACTGTATATTGCATATATCATAGGTCATATAGAATATATTCGAAGATGTTTTTCTCGACGAAAGTTCACGAGCCACGCCCAGACTTCGAACTTTTCAACAGTTTTGTGCCATTAACATACAGTGTTGGCCCTTCGTGGACTTAATAAACAACTTAAACTGCCAAACTTTATTTCATGTTTGTGGGCAATGAAAGTCATGAACCGTCAGAGGCAAAAACTGACAGACCAAACCTGCCATCCAGAGCCCGTCTGCAAGATTGTAAATGTGTGGGCCCCTATTGGATTGCCTACTAAGTTATAGGATGCATTTTCTCCATCTGTATTGATTCCCACAACATCTAGAGGATAACTGTGAAAATCAGAACTTCAGTGAACTTTGAAAAAAGTGTTGTCAAAGAAAAGATGCTTAAATGAAATGCTCTCCACGAGTTACGACGACCTACCTCATTTACCTATCTGTCTGACGTACACTGCCTTGTCTAAATTATCCTTAGGGTTATATGGCAAAAATACATGAAAATATCATGATCTCATCTATAGTGCAGATATTATTCTTGTGGAGCTGTGCTATTTATGCAGTTATTTCCAACAGATATTCAAAATTCAGCTCTGTAATAATTAAATGGGGGACACTTTGTAGAACCTATTCTTATTTTTTTAGGTATGAGATTAAAACTTTTTCACACTAATACAAAAAAGTTACTTTTTACATACCAAAGAACAAGCATTTAGTAATTACAAATAACAATGTTTTTAGAGATTTTACTAGCTATGGCTTGAAAATATATTAATGAATACTTCGTTTTTAGAATACAGATAGTAGCTAAAAAAAGTTGAATATCACATCATCATTTCTCAAGTAAAATTGGACTCTTTTCGCATACAATTTTCAGTATCTATATTTTGTTTCATACTAAATTAAAATTACTTACCGTAGCATATTTCAATTGAGCGCCACGTCTATTGGACATTTTAAAATACAATCTACAAATTCTACAGATGATCTAGTTCAATTCCGTTATGTTTCCAAACCTGGTCCCTTCACGATTTGAATACTCAGTGCTCTCTAGAAATACAGATATATTAGTATATAAGGTTTACCTGCAAGTAGTACAGAGGTATTCACATAATATCCTATTTCATTGTCTGTTTTGTCTTTCTAATTAGAAAACAATAACAATTAATACATTTTTTGGCCATCTCAAATAAATATAAGATACATTTATTACAATTGCCTACAAGATTTTCTATGATATTTATTAATTGGAAATTATTTGTTTTGGAGGTACTAATTTTTAATTTTGAAGATGCTTAGCGCCACCTTGTTTTCCCTAGTTATGTCTATACAAGTATAATCCAGGGCGACATCTAATCTCAAGGTTTTAAGAAAAAAATGTATGTAATATGTACTTTCCCGTTCATATCGATAATACACAGCGTCATTTACAACCATACTACACTCAAACACCGAAAATATAGAGAGCGACTGACTCATCCCTAGATTGTTGACAAGCGCGACGGGCGAGGAGCATCATTTCATAGGCGTACTAAATTTGAATGCGATTAGATATAAAAAGCATACAAAAATAACAAAAAAAATTGCATTACATAACATCCATTATTTTTAGTAGAAACAGTGGTATAAGAGTTTTTGCCAATTTCGAGGTGTTAGATAACAAAAATGATAAGAGATATTTCCAAATGTAAAGTTTTTATCTTGTATATAAATTACCCAATGTTGAAAAAAATAGAGAGTGAATAAATTACAGCACAGAGATGAGTACGGGAGGTGAGGGTTGCATAATTACCTAGGCGTGCCACTTGAGAAGGGTTCAAAGCACACAAAATTATCAAAAATACGAGGTCTGGCTATTAAATAACGAGACTGCGCGCCTAGAGGGCGCCCTAGACGTGTGGGGTAAAAAACGAGTAGTGCGTTGGGTATCTAGATATCTTGTCTATGCACGTCCCAAAACACGTTTCTGTGACTATGACAGTATTTGTGCAGTAGCGGTTTGAAACGAACGTGTTTTTTTCTCGTGCCGAAAACCATGTGTGACGAAAAACAGGAGCAACGTATCAATCTCAAATTTCTCGTTAAATTGAAAAAAACTCCGACTGAGTGCTATAAATTGTTGCAAGAGGCCTATGGGGACAATTCTCTATCTCGTGCGCGTGTTTTTAAGTGGTGTAAGCGCTTTAATGAGGCCCGAGAGAGCACTGAAGATGACCAGCGCCCAGGTCGCCCTGTGACTGTTTCAATTCCGGAAACAGTAACCAAAATCAACCAAATTGTGCGTGCAGATCGTCGAGTGAGCATCCGGATGATTGCCGAGGCTGTAAACGCCGATAAAGAAACGGTTAGAAAAATTTTACACGAGGAATTACACATGACAAAAGTCTGTGCGAAGTTAGTGCCAATAAATCTGACTCCTGACCAAAAGCTCTTGCGTCAACGGGTCTGCTCAAATTTCCTTGAAAGGTTAGAAGAAGATTCCGGACTGATGGAAAACGTTATTACTTGCGACGAAACGTGGATTTTTCAATACGATGTTGAAACAAAGCGACAATCGATGCATTGGAAGACGTCTGAATCGCCCAGAATAAAAAAAGCAAGGATGTCCAAATCAAAATTCAAGGCAATGTTGATCGTTTTTTTCGACATTAACGGTATCGTGATGACTGAATGGGTTCCAGAAGGTCAGACTGTCAACCAGACTTACTATTTGTCAGTTTTTGCAACACTGCGAGAACCAGTTCGTAAAAAACGGCCCGAGTTATGGAAGAACAACTCGTGGATTTTGCACCAGGACAACGCACCTGCCCATAACGCGCTATCTGTGAAGCAGTATTTGGCCAGTAAGCGAACTCCAGTGCTCGAACACCCGCCGTACTCACCAGATTTGGCACCGTGCGACTTTTTTTTGTTCCCGAAGATAAAATCTGCTATGAAAGGGACCCGATTTGAGTCGATGGAAGCGGTAAAGCAAAAAACGGCAGAGCTCCTAAAGGCCGTCACCAAAGAAGACTTCCAGCACTGCTTCGAGCAATGGAAAAAACGTATGGAAAGGTGTGTGGCGAGGGAAGGGGAGTATATTGAAGGGGAGCATTCGAATATAGAATAATTTTTATAATAAAACACTTTTTCGTAACCAGTCTCGTTATTTAATAGTCAGACCTCGTAAGTTGACGTCGAGTGAACCTAGCACATTAACAGTTTACTTTAAATGTCTCCCCGTGCCATTCTCTCCACAAGCACCACCCACTTACACCTACCTGATGCGCACTACATGGATATCACACTTAAAACTTAAGCCTTCGCAACATTGTTTTAAGATTATTTTTCCTAATTTTTAGAATAATTATCAAGAAACTATCCCTATGAACACAAAGGTTTAAATAAAATCCACTTCTAAATTTGACTCTTCGCTTTTACAAAATAAAAAAAACATATTTATGAAGTTCTAGGTAAGTAACGAAGCCACTTTGGATTTTATTGGTTAAATAATTTAAATAATCAATTCATTCATAATAAAAAAATATAGAAAGAATAAAAATATTTGTTATAAAAAGGTTTGTTTTTCTTCTACACTTCAATAATTGTAGAAAAGCACAGTTAAATTTAAAAAATTAATTATCATAAATATTGTAACACTTGGTATATAGGTATGTCTGTTTCAATCGACTCAATATCAAGTATTCTATCAGCTCCTGAAATTATTGTAACGACTTGCAAGAGACCCACTGTATATACACACTATTCACTATTGAATATATACTAGCACTGTCGCTATGTCACATATTAACACTTATATCATATCAACCCTCACATATCCATGTTTCGTCAAAATTTAATATATTCTGCGATTCCAATTCCGTCCTTTAAATATTTATTTTAAATAGTTGCTTTGTCATATCACTACTCCGTCTTTTTCTATCAGTATACTCTTTTCGATTTCATTTATATGCACATTAACATATCATAGTTCATATTGTCACACATAATTCGCAAAAGCACCCTTCTATATGTATATTATAGGCAAAGTTTCAGATATACAAACTAAATTTTTTTTGTCGAACATTCATTTTTAAAATACCATCTTCGTTCCGCGAATTTCCACTATTTTCCATTTCGCAGTTGTATTTCTTTGCCACTCTTTATTGCACTATACATATAGGTTACTCACATGTTATACAGTATGCGCCAAATGTATGGAATAAATTCAATAAAAACGAAACAATTATTTTTTGGGAAAAATCCTCGAACAGGTCGATTTTTAATTTAAAAAATACATATTTTAGCGTAAAATACGATTTTCAAATGTCATTTGTTTTCGAGTAATGACGTCATCGATTTTTTTTTAAATGGCAACACCATATTTTTTTCCTTGATTCTGAAAGATCGTTTAATTCTCTATCAGACAGTACTAAAATTTTGCCCTCTTATATAGGAAAGTTTTCGAGTAAATGACGATTGAATGTTAGAAAACGTAAATCAATTAAAATAAAGCAAAAACGTTATAAAGTTTAGTTTTTCGAATTCCATAGTTCTTTTATGGATCACGTAGGTGAAAATCTTTGCAAAGTGTCATTGTCACACCGATTTTCAAATAAGTATTGTAAGCAACATAGAAATTATTATTCAATTTAAAGTATTATGGCACATTTATCTGTTACTCAAAGAATTGAAATTTTAATTCTTATCGGATGCGGGAATATGACTAGAACTCAGCAGGAAGTTTGCGATTTATTTAATGAAAAATATCCAGATCGCCCTATCAGCCAATCAACAGTCAGTGAGGTAGAGTCTAAATTTAGAGAAACCGGCAATGTTGTAAATATTCCAAAACCTGGACGTCCAAGCATTAATGAAAATCAGAAACAGAACATTTTGATAAGTATGGTGGATAATCCTCATAATTCTTCACTATTGGTTGCATTAAACAATGACACTAGTCAGAGCACAGTGCTACGTATCTTGAGGAAGGAAAAATATCATCCCTACAAAATTCAACTTGTGCAGGAACTCAATGAAGATGATCCCGATCGCCGCTTACACTTTTGCGAAATTCTAATGGATTTATGTCAATGAAATAGAAATTTACACCGGCAAATACTTTTTTCAGATGAGGCCACATTTTATCTGAATGGTACAGTAAACCGACAAACTTGCAGATATTGGAGTCGGGAAAATCCTCATTGGATGGCAGAGGCACATACCCAACACCCTCAGAAATTAAATGTGTGGGCTGGAATAGTTGACGACAGAATAGTAGGGCCTTTCTTCTTTGAAGGAACCCTTACAGGACAAAGATATTTAGAGTTTCTAGAAAATGACCTTGTTCCAGCCCTTGCAATAATTTTTCCTAACGATAATGACCCAGACATTCCTGACGATACCATATGGTTTCAGCAAGACGGTGCACCTCCGCACTATGCGCGCCCTGTACTGTTTTCCTGGGAGGTGGATCGACAGACGCGGAGCGATAGAATGACCTGCAAGATCTTACACCTCTTGACTATTTTTTATGGGGATACTTGAAGTCAAAAGTGTACATTAATAAACCACGTAATTTAGAAGAACTTCAAAATCGCATTCGGGACGAAATACGCAGAGTTACCCCAGAAATCATTCATAATGTGCAAGAAGAATTTCTTCACAGACTTGCGCATTGTCAAGAAGTTGGTGGATGGCAATTCGAACATTTAATTTAAGTATAAAATTTAATCAATTGTATTTTATTTTACATACCTCAGAATTGTTACTTTTTTATGGATAAAATTTACGTTTTCTATCATTCAATCGTCATTTACTCGAAAACTTTCCTATGTAAGAGGGCAAAATTATAGTACTGTCTGATAGAGAATTAAACGATCTTTCAGAATCAAGGAAAAAAATATGGTGTTGCCATTTAAAAAAAATCGATGACGTCATTGCTCGAAAACAAATGGCATTTGAAAATCGCATTTTACGCTGAAATATGTATTTTAAATTAAAAATCGACCAGTTCGAGGATTTTTCCCAAAAAATAATTGTTTCGTTTTTATTGAATTTATTCCATACTTTTGGCGCATACTGTGTTCTTGTTAATGAACTGCATATTTCAACATCACTTACACTTGTATTTTGACCCCCAGCCCGCGCCTTAAGCCCTTCATACATGTCATCAATCGATATTCCTCACTTGTTAAGGGCTCCGTATTCTTGAAATAGTGTTTATTACAAATACTCGTAATTTTAGACATTTAAGAACTGAATAATATAGAGTTTAGCAAATAACAAGAATGTTATCTCATGCCACCTGCGAATATTCAAAGGTACCGAAGTAAAATCAATATATAATGTCAGGAAGCTATAATCGCGTCAAGAATTCAGACGTCTTACGTCATGGTTGACATTAGGCAATTGTTTTTATTGTCAACGTAATTTTCGATATTTGGTCGCGTTAAAAACAACAATTTTTTGCAATTTAGTGCAATATATAATGCAAACATTTAGCGTAGTATATAGTTGCATTACTCTCAGTTGCAGGTTCTTAAATATTGTGATAAAAATATAATGAATTATTCATTTGTTCGTATGACGTAAGTCGTCTGAATTCTTGACGCGAGTATAGCTATCCAACAAATTTTTAGGTTCTGAAATATTTCAAAATGCGTATTTTTTTAAATTCAACTATAGTGTTACAACATAGTTCTGCATATAAGATTGTTCAGTTTTGTTTATAAGTATGTGAAAATAATTGTTAAAATGTGGGGTTAGAATAGCGAAATAATGTGTGTCATACAAATGCATTTTAAAAGTTATTATATTATTTGAGGAGAGTTTAAATAATAAAAGTGGAAAAACAAAACATCAGTAATTTTATTTTTGATATTACTTTTGCTCGACCTGTTTTATTTTTCAGTGCCTAAAAAACACCACAAATTTGATCATTTTACGGCGAGAAATACGGCGACCTTAAATTAGGGCGTTTGCGATTGTGAGTATACGCTGTAGAGCTTGAACTATTTTCCATTCTTAGGAACACAGGTTTTGATCTGGTGCATGCGTATTTGCTACAGCAGAAGCTGTGTAATCGGGTATACTCTCAGAGATTTGAGGCACATGATTATATAGGAAAAATATAAGGGCTGCATGTATGTTTCTTTGTGTCGACTGCTATAAATTGTGAGTAGATTTATAACATGAGTTACTCTCTAGATATTTGGCGGTTGGGTATAGGTAACGTGATCGTGGTCTTTACAGTTTTCAAGAAAACCACATGCATTTACATCTATAAGAACTTTTCTTGTGTTGTGAAGCTTTAGTACAGATTTCAAATGGCTATAGATACAGGATATTTCAGATACCAACTTTCTTATTGCAAATCGATCATCTGATACTAATTATTGCATTTTTGCAAATTGGAAAAGATTGCATGAAATTTGTATTCGAAAACATGTAACACCTAAACCTAGCCATTCCGAAGGTGATATTTTTTTTAAATTGACAATTAACGGGAGGTGTAAAAACCTCTAAACTTTTTTTGTATAACAGCTATTATGCATTTAGTTTTTAGTATAATAACACAGTTTTTGTAATTAATAGTTCTAAAATACTACATCAAGTATTCCATTTCTTTGATCATATGTTATCAGTTCAATTATGCGACAACTTTTCTATTCCTAGACCGTCCTGTATTTTTTAATGCCTTAAGTTGTGCAAAATTAAATTAAAATTTTTTTCTTGATATACTTTGTAGCGGTCAAATTTATTACTTTTTATATCAGATAATAAATATTTATTATGTGAAGTTCAGTGTGGTGCCAAGTGCAACAATAGTGAAGGATTCTCCATAATTACCAGATAAAAACGATGAGTACACCTTTTTTTTAGAAGTATTTAATTCCTTCCCATTTTATTTCCCTAAAATTGCGACAAATATCACAAGACGAGAAATAAGTCCCCACCGAAGGGACCTAAAAACGAACTATTGCACACACCCACACAAAACATGAACACCGACGCTAATATAGACATACACGTACCTATGGACGACAAAAACAGTGAAAGGTCCTCTTCAAGGGTCTCAATAACATCCACATCATCGTCACAAAATACACATACACATACTGACCTATACAAGAAACTACAACATCAAAAACACGTAAACAAAGAAATGAATAAATAAATACAAAAACTCACCGAACAAACCAGAAAACTAAATGCACAAGTACAAACCCTCCTAACGAGAGATAACAGTTAAACAATTAGACAATAACACAACAAATTTACACAAAAAACTAAACAAACTAATAAACAGACAATCAGATAACACTTCTGAAACACACAAGGGATGAAGACAAGGAATCGAGGTCACCTCCACTAGGAGGTTCACTGACTGGGAGAGTTTCCGAGTAGAAATGCAAAAAAGCATCTCGCTACCTACCAGACAACGACATTATACAACCAGTCATCTCAGATGAACTCAAACAAACAGCCACTTACATAGCAGAAAAATCACCGGACCTGACCAAATAACATAACATACGCTAAAAAGACTACCATATAAGGGTCTGATGACCCTACTAAACATAACGAACACGATACTCAGACTGAAACACTTCCCCTCACGTTGGAACACAGCAAACATTACATTCATTTACTGGCCCACCAGTCTACTGCCGACTATCAGCAAAGTAGTAGAAAAAATTATCCTTTCCCGCCTAAAAACCTATTCTGAAGAACTGCGAATCATTCCCGTCCAACAGTTCTCTTTCCACTCCGACCACTTTAACGAACTCCAAATCAGGCAGTTCGCTGAAGATATCTTCTTGGATGTCGCAAAAGCCTTTGATAGAGTTTGGCATGAAGGCCTACTGATAAAAATTACCATTACCCCATATATTTTACCAAACTAATCAAGTCCTATCTCCACCACCAAAAATTCCGCATTCAAGTCAACAAACTTTCTGCACTACCCGACCCATGGAAACAGGCGTTCCCCAAGACACCGTCCTATACTCACACTTTTACACAATACCTATATAACAGCGACATACCTCCCCGACACAAAGACTTATTTATAAGCTGACGGCATAACCATAACAGCACAAGACATAAATATACGACCACACTTTTACAAAACTCTTTAGAACAACTTGAAACTTGGTGCAACAGGTGGAAAGTCAAAATTAACCCCGACATAAGAGCAGCTATCCTTTTTACGAGACGCAGAATCACCGAGACCTCGATTTCGACATATTCACACTATCCCAGGAGCCCATCTCCTGGAACTGACAGACACGATACCTGGGCGAGACGATGGACATGCCATTCACTTGGAAACCGAACATTGTGGAGATGACTCTATCCCTTACTCAAGGGTGGCAGCTTCAATCGCAGCTAACCTATGTCTGTGAAGATATGGAATGACATATAGCTCCACGACTTTCCGAATGTATCGTTGAGCTGTCATGTTGGTTTTAATGAAAACTAGTGGTGATCTGCTACCATACGCGATAGCACCCCATAGCATAACGCCTACTGTGTGATGGATCTCGTGTTTCACCACGTCGCCTTCTCACTCTTGAATGATCATCGTGCATCTCCAGGTAGAAACAGGCTTCGTCACTAAAGATCAACTTATTCCATTCTTCCATTGTCAGCGGTTAGCTCTATGTTGGCGAGTGAGAGGCAGCATCCAATGTGGACGATCAAGAGACCAAAACTACATATTCGACGAAGTACTGTACGCATACCAACCATCCCTCCATGTTTTGCAAATCACTAATTTGCAATAGTTCAGCTGCTGCTAAATGGGTTTCTGAAAGTTGAAAGTCGCAATCGACAATCTTCAGGCTGGGTGGTTCCCCTACCGCAGCGGATGCCTCTCGATCTGTGTCCAGGGCCTTCCTGAGTTCTCACTTGATAACATCGTACGTTAGTATGTAAAGATCTGTGAGTGTTTCTAGAAATTTCACAGACAAATCTGTTTCGCGTAACCCAACAATCCGCTTCTCTCAATCATTAAACTGGGAAATCTGCCCAAATCTACATACTTTAGGCATAATCAGCTGTAAAAAATGTCGTTTGCAAAAAGCTTCACAACACATATGCAAGCAGAAATGTTTAAAACAGAATGCTTTGATATCAAAGTATGAAAAAAAAATTTAACAGATAAACCTAAAAATTTAATTATTTTTTACTTTCACCGAGAGAGGTAATCATACAAAACATTATCAAAATAACATAATATTTAATGGATATTTACCTTTGTTTTACACTTATATACAGGGTCATTAATAATGGTACATAGCGTAAGGGCAGATTGTTAACGTCAAAATAAAGCGATTGCCTTATTCAATTGTTGCTCCTTTTCATTCTATAGGGTGTTAAAGTTGAAAAAATGTTTTAGATTTTTTGCTATATTTTAAGAACGTATGGGCCAATTGTTTTGAAAATTTCTAATTTTATGTTTTTTGAGGTGGCAATAAAGCGGGCATTACACTAACAATTTCTTCAAGGTCAAGGTTTAATATGTGTTCAGGGCTTTCAGTTCAGGCTTCAAGATTCATATCAATTTTGCTGTCAGATGTCACCAGTACCATCCTAAACGTAATTTTAACTTTTGACGTTATATCATTTCCATTTGTATATGAAACAAAAACTGTTAAAAATGAAAAGTAACTTTAATAATTATACTTTAAGGCAAAAAAGTGGGAAATAGTTAAAAAAGCTTCCATTGCATTTATTATTGCTTCTGCTGAGTTATTGGTTAAATATTTACATTTATTTTAGGTTGGTATTCCTAAATTGAAGTAAAAAATTGAAATTAGAACAAGTTTTAAGTTGTGAATAACTTGACGAAGTTCTTCATCAATTTATTTGACGTCCAAGTTTTAATATTACATTTGTCAATTAACTTGACGAAGCCACTTGATCAATTAATTGACAAAGAAATTGTTAATGTACAGCGGGCTTTACGAATATGCAAACAATGTTGAGATAACTAGGGGGCGCTAGTTATACTGTACTGTCGATGTAAAAATATGTCTAACTTTTTGTGTTTTACATTTTTTAATTTTTGAATAAGAAATTATTGAACTACTTTTAATTCTAAATAGAAAAAGTATACCTGTAACAAATCGATATCGAGAAACAGAAGATTTAAGTTTTTTAGATTCTGCGGGAATTAAATTAGAAAATTATAAGTAAGTATAAGTTTAAAGTTAGAACAATAAGGCCAAGGACACTAAATGATATTATTTAGGGGTTGGGTTCCGAAAAAATAATACTGATTGTAATATCTAAGTTATCTGACACTATACAATTTTAGATTTCTATTGAATATTCACCCTTATATTTAATGTTATTATACACTTACCTTAAGACACACTTCAACAATCACCAAACGCTCTATTGCTTATTGTGGCAATATCCGATGCTTTATAATAGCTGTCTGTAATTCACCAGACTATATAGCAGTTATTTATTTACATTATCTACATTCTGCGATACGGGATTATAAGCTATTTTGCAACAAATATAAAAGATAAGACAAACAATAATGTAAATTCTTTTTTATTCAAGATAAAATATATACTTTTCGAATATTCGATAAACAGTATAAAGGTCATGGGGAAAACATATCTGAATAATAAAATACAAGGCCACGCGCCATTTTTTCTCAATTTAAATTATTTAAAAGTAATGACAAATCAAAATGTAATAAATAAAGTAAAATGTAAATTATCATATTCCAAAAGCTGTAGAATACTAGTATAGTAATGAGGTTAATGGTGTCAACAAAAGCTACTGATTATCACGAGATTCAGTCAGTAAATAGGATGGACACAGTCAGAAATAATTAGAGCACCACGTTTTTTTTTCGTAGCATAAAACTAGAGATCCAATAGTGATGTGATGAATATGAGTAATAATATTGATCCACATTCCATCACACTCCCAATATAATTATATCAAATATATAAGATCATTTTCCAGTCAGCAGATCCACCAGTTTCTACTTTATCTGTTTTGCCAGAGATAAGATGACCTATGAATAATAAAGTTATTTTTAATGTAGGTATGTAACACACTTACCTATGTTTGATATATTATCTCACACACTTTACCAACATCATATATACGGGGTGTGACATCTTTAATGCAGAAAAATAAAAAGCAGATACTTAGAAATATTCGGAATAAATATCTCATAGCAAAATGTTCAATATTCACGTTTTATCAAAAAAATTGAATTTAATTTTTTAGTGAAAAAATAAATACTAGTACGGCCCTGGCTAAAATGTTACCGTTTGACAGCTAGCAGTTGCTTATCCAAAGGCTGAACCAGTGTTGCCAAATGGTATAATTTTACAGAAATGTAGGATTGTTGTTAATAAAACCCTAGTATAACCTTACCGATATCTCACAAATATTATTTATATTGTTTCTTCACGGCTAAACTGGCTAAACTCAATAAAAAATAACCGGGAAAGATAGGTAAAAGTTAAAAGATGTGCATTTTTCAACAACAAGTCTAAATACCTAGTAAATGTGGACATATTAATTAAATTAATAATTTTAGGCATTTTAATAGACTCCTCGTTTTAATAAAGAGAAATAAATTGTAAAAGTGAATTGGTTATATCTCTGTAAACGGTAATTTTATCCGAGATAAGAACAAATTACGGAGTATTATAGAAAAGCCTGCTATTATTAGATGATAGGTTATTAGGTATTATATAATATAAATAAAAACATAAATAGGTGCAAATTTACAGCTTATCCAGAGTGAACCTTAAACAAGTATAAATATTTTAACCAGCATTACAGTTCACTGTGTAGAAAACATAATTAATAGTCTCTGTACAAAAAAAATCAGGGATAAAAAAGTAAAATTTTAAATAAATATCGTGATATTTCAATCGAAAACTAGTTGAGAACTGCTGATCCGACTCCGACAGTAATATTATGTGGAATAGGCTTCAACAAAGTTAATTAATAACTACAATTTTTAGACATGTCAAAGAATGGCTGAAATATGTTTATTTATGAAAACATTAATGACCACCTCCTCTCCTTTGTCATTCCTATACCTCACCAATAAATTGAAAATATAAACCAGATTCTCTTCTCACAGTCACAGTTATCCATTTTTACTACACTTCAACTGATATCCCACAACCTTTTCCCAAAGTTTAAAATGTTACTATTAATAGCTCGGCATATAACTCGACAAACGACAAGAAGAAACCCTCAAAATAAATGGATGCAATGCTAATACTACAATATATTAACTAAATAATATTCGATGTTCTGCGACGAAAACAGGAGTTTGTAGTTTCACTCGGCACTGTGTGCTAGCTGTTTTATGTAAACAGCTTGGATGCTATTCTTTTTAGGAATTTGTGCTTGCGACGGGGCAATAGTGGATTAGCCCAAAGCAAATTCGAAGTGCAGTAATTGCGTTGGTGGCTAGACATACACTCAACTTGTCGTCAGTGTGATCTGGCGACATATTATACTGTAGGGAGGCTACAGAAATGCGAAATCGATATGTTTTTAGGAACGTGTTTTCTTCTTTAGTAATGAAAATACCTCGTACTTAGATGCCAAAAACACAGAAAGGTATAAATCGATGGAAGATCAGTTAAAAGCTGCTATCATTGACGTGGAATCTGGTCGAGCTTTAAGAGAAGTACGACGATGCTTCGGTATTCCAGAATCTACTCTACATGATAAGTTAAAAACAAAAGACTACAGTAAGGCAAGGTTAAAGAGAAAGCCGGTTTTTGATATCGAACAGGAAACTGCCATAGCCAACTACGTTATCAAATTGGCTAATGTATTCTATGGAATAACACCCTTTGAACTTCGGTGTTTAGTAAACTATTTTGCTGAAATTAATAAAATTAATCACCGATTTGACAAAGACAAAAAGCTGGCTGGCAAAGATTGGCTCGACTTGTTTCTAAAGCGTCATCCAGAAATCAGCCTAAGAAAGCCCGAAGGTACGAGTCTAAATCGCATTGCTGCTTTTAATAAAGCAGAAGTTGATCGATTTTATAATAATCTCATTAATGTTATGGAAAAATACAAGATTACTGAAAGTCTGATATTCAATGCCGACGAAACAAGTATTTCTACAGTACAAAGGCCAACAAAAATTTTAGTGCCAAAGGGCCACAAGACTCAATAATATCTTGGGAACTAGGAAAAATTGTCACAGTGCTATGCTATGTAAGCGCATCTGACCAATTTGTTCCTCCCATGTTAATTTATCCAAGAGCACGTATGAATCCTCAATTATCAAGAGATGGCCTAATTCAGATCATATACAGATGTTGCAAGAATGGCTGGATAAATGAAGATCTGTTTTTCGATTGGATCAAACACTTTCAGAAAAGTGTAAAAGCAACGAAGATGACCCAGTTCTTCTCATACTCGACAACCATGGAAATTACATTTCTGTGAATATTTATACATTCCGCAGATCACACGGAATTGTTATAATTTCTTTGCCTCCTCATACTTCGCACACACTGCAACCACTCTACTTAACATGTTTTAGCCCTTTTAGAAGTCACGTGCACGAAAATATCATGCACTATGAACTTGCTTCCATTTTCAATAGAGCATATGTGAGGACCGCCACAATGGAGAAACGAATATCAGGATTTCGTGCTACTGGTATATGGCGCCTAGATCGCAATAAATTTTATGAAGACGATTTCAGTCAAACATATAATAATAATAATAATAGTAATAGTAATAGTAATAGTAATAGTAATAGTAATAGTAATAGTAATAGTAATAGTAATAGTAATAGTAATAGTAATAGTAATAGTAATAGTAATAGTAATAGTAATAGTAATAGTAATAGTTCATTCCAACTTTAAATACTCTGTATCTCGTAAACCTGCAACATGTGCAGACATGTTAAGCTCAATCGCCATATTTTGGTGTGTAGTATCTCCAGTTCAGATTACCGATGCTTAATGAATCACCCTGTATAGGAGCAGAAGGCAAAAAAAGCTTCTGGAGAAATATGTGACGTGAAAATAATGTCAACATTTTTAGAGACACGAGTAATTACTGAATCAGGTTTAGTGCGTATTTTTTTAGATACTAATGGAAAAGTATTTCAAAAGTTGAACTTTAGCAATCTTTTAAGATAAACGTTTCTGGATTAGGTAAGTTGACTAACTTAAATTCAATTGTTTTTACAGCAAAAATCTGATCTCTGGCATTCTATGACCAATAATAGGTGACATTGTGAAATCTATTTCTCAAAAAGATGCTTCCTATATTGGAATGCGATACTCAAAATCACAATCTTATTGTATGAAACTGTATCCGACCTAGAACAAACGTTAGTTTTTTGGTTGTATTTACTGTCAAACAAATGAAGTTTTTTTTATTTTCTATGTAAAATTCTGACGGCAATAAATTGATGATATATAATATGATAATATGATACACAGAGTGTCCGGAAATGAATCGATTGTTTCAATAGACGGATGGATACATACACTAAGCAGTAAAAAAGTTCCGTCATTTAAAAGAACCATGATGTGCCATAAGTGGCGCCCTCTACTAGTGACGTCAAAATTAGAAACATATTTGAATTTCTCGTCGGCAAAAACCTCCGATTTACAAATTTTATGTAAATATTTGGATTTTTTAAGAAGTTATTTACAAATATCGAAAATAAAATTTTAACTGTAACACCCTGTAACTCCGTTAATAATCAGTTTTGGAAAAAATGGTATAGAAAGAGTTAGCATTTATTTTCGGTCTAGAATTATCCTCTGAATTTTTTGCTCATCATTTCCGGACACCCTGTATATGTGTATAAAAAAACATAAAAAACTCATCATATGTTAATATTTGGTATAAAATAATTATGTAGACGTGTAACGGCTTTCCTCTAAAGTAGTATGCTCAGTTTTATTACAATATAGTTTGTTCTGCACCTGAAATATAACATAAAATTAATTAATAATTATATTATACTTTAAGAATCCTTTGTATGTAAAAGATTCCTGTCAAATATAAGTAAAAAATATTAATGAAAATAGTTTTTTTGGCATATTACATGAGAGTGGCAGCACATGCACATCATTTGCTATAAAGCGACATCTTTGGTATTAATTTATAATACTAACTATTACTTTGCCCATAATAACACTTTAGTAAAAGAGCAATTTAAATAAAAGATTAATAAAATCTACAATAAAATATGTTTTATTTTTTTCCTCAAAAACAATGCATCCTCGAAAAAAATTAGAGGCACTAATTTCATTCAGAGTAATGGCGGATTTCTAAAAAATATATATCAAAACGGAAAAAGTCAGTGGCGTATCATTTTTTTATTGAAAAGGCTTGTGGTATTCTCGCACGAACGCCACTGGTGCAAGTAGAAATATTCGGATCACCCCTTAAAATGCACATTTATTCCTTCAAAGCGTGTTTCAAATTTTGAGGCAATACCTTTGAAACTCTTTGAAATAATAAAAATAAATTAAAATTTAAACACTGTATCTTTTTTTACAAAATAACTTCTGCAACCACTCCTTAAAATATTTCGCAGTTATTTACAAACATCCTGTGTAAATGTACGTATAGTAAAAAATTGATACAAAATGCTGAAAGAAATCTATTTCATTAATTGGTTAATCTAAACTAAATTAAAACTTATCACTCTTTAACCAAACAAATATGTTTCCTCTATTAGGTATGTCTGACAGTTATTTGAAAAACTTGTTTTAATATAATTAACAGATTTTTTGCTGTTACTATTGGTTATTTCATTAGAGAATGTATCCTATTAACAATATTTTATACTGAATCACAAAAAGCTGTAATTATATACAGCTTCTGTGAATACCTCGTTTATTTGCATCGTTATTATTGTTATTGTCATTGTCAATGTTATTACTATATTTCATTTAATGAGTCCACTTCGTTTTTGGAATACAATAGCTAAAAAAGTCAAATTTTAAATCGTCTGAAGAATAAAGATAAAAATTTACATTTTTGTATATCACATCATCATTTCTCAAGTAAAATTAGATTATTTTGGTCAAAATACGTATGAAAACTATTGTACTAATTTTAGCCAAATAATATGTGCTAATGCTTAGCAGTCGAATTAAGGGGTAGCTAATTCTTCGCATACAATTTTCAGTACCTATATTTTGTTTTATACCAAATTAAATTTACTTATCGTAGCTATCAATCGGGCGCAACGTCTATCGGACATTTTAAAATACAATCTATAAATTCTACCGATGATGTAGTTAAATTCCGTTACGTTTCCAACCTAGAGTCCTGGTCGCTTCACGATTTGAATAGTCAGTGCTCTCTAGAAATACAAATATATTAGTATATAAGGTTTACCTGCAAATAGTACAGAGGTATTTACATAATATCCTATTTCATTTTCTGTTTTGTCTTTCTAATTAGAAAAAAATAACAATACATTTTGTGGCGATCTCAAATAAATACAAGGTACATTTATTATAATATTACAATTAACTACAAGATTTTCCATGACATTTATTAATTGAAAATTAGAGGATTGTTTTGGAGGTACTAATTTTTAATTTTGAGGATGCTTAGCGCCACTTTGTTTGCCCAGGTTACCTATGTATATACAAGTATAATCCAGGGCGACATCTAATTTCAAGGTTTTAAGAAAAAAATGTATGTAATGTGTACTTTCCCGTTCATATCGATAATACACAGCGTCATTCACAACCATACTACACTGAACCACAGAAAATCTAGAGAGCGACTCATCGCTAGATTCTAGACAAGCGCGACGCACAGTGGCGTTTTGCATGGAAAAAACTAGATTTTTCGCACAAAAATGACCCTACGGAACACGAGATTGAGATTTTGTCGGACTTTTTTATGGGTGAATGTTTGTCTTGGAAAGCCCTACAAGACTGTCCACTTAGATTTCGGGGAGAAATTTTCCGTTGCCCTTAAAATGGCCACAATCATCCTAAAATTTTCACATATCAGAAATCGTTCTACTGAAAACTGGGAAAGTATTGGAAAAAAAATCTCATCTCATAAAAATTATTTGTACACATTCGAGGAATCCGCAAAAATTTTTCCAGAATTTTTGGACTCATTTTTGGACATTTACCAAAATGGCCACATACAGATTTTCCGAATCGAGGCGTTAGATAAGAGATATTTCCAAATGTAAAGTTTTTATCTTGTATTATCAATTACCCAAGGTTGAAAAAATAGAGAGTAAAGAAATTACAGTACAGAGATGAGTATGGGGGGTGAGGGTTACATGATTATCTGAGCGTGCCACTTGAGAAGGGATCAAAGCACATAAAATTATTAAAATTCTAGTGATCCTAGCACATTAATAGTTTACTTTAAACGTCGCCCCGTGCCATTCTCTCCACAAGCACCACCCACTTACACCTACCTGATGCGCACTACATGTATATCACACTTTAAACTCCTTGTCATGCCGATATTCACGAATTTTTGCATAAATTTAAAAACATTGTTTTAATTGTTTATGGCGGGAAAATCTCAACTTTTAACACATTTTGCAACACAGTACAAATATGATTGCTACTTTCATTATTATGTGGTGTTAATAAGTTTATTTTGAGCTTCTGACAATCTGCCATGACAGTTTCATGATGAAAATGGTAGAAAATGTTATAGTTGACAAAATTCGTTACAAGTAATGATTTTCCCACCATTAAATAAATTGCGCAAATATTCGCGAATTTCGCTTTCATAAGAACAAGTCTTTAGAATACATTGCATTAATATTTTTTAATTTAACCGTACTTTTCTACAATTATTGAAGTGTAGAAAAAAAATAAACCTTTTTATAATAAATATTTCTAGTGGCTTCGTTACTTACCTAGAACTTCATAAACATGGTTTTTCTACTTTGTAAAAGCGAAGAGTCAAATTTAAACGTGGATTTTATTTAAATCTGTGTGTGTAGGTTTATTCAGATATTATTAAAAACTTACCTAAGTAATGATCCTTCAGTTCATAGGAAAACTTAGGGCGTTTGTGATTGTAAGTATACGCTGTAGAGCTTCCATTCTTAAGAACACAAAATGACTAGTAATATTACTTATATTCATAATTAAATTACCGGAAAGAAATTTTGCTCGCCCGAAAGATATACCCGCCCATGATAGCGCTGGAGATGGAACAGGTGGATCAGTTAATTCCTGACAACCAATAGAGACTGAAGTTTTGATCTGGTGCATAGTACGTATTTGCTACAGCAGTATGCTCTCAGAGATATACAGCACACGATTTTATAGGAAAAAATATATAGGCTGCATGTATGTTTCTTTGTGTCGACTGCTATAAATTGTGGGCAGATTTATAACATGTCATTAATGGTGGTGTTTACCGCTTTCGAGGAAACCACATGAATTTACATCTATAAGAACGTTTTTTGTGTTGTGAAGCTTTAGTGAGATACAAATTTAAAATAGCTATAGGTACAGGATACTTCAGATACTAGCTTCCTTATTGCAAATGGAACATCTTATATGAATTATTGAATTTTTGGAAATTGGAAAGGATTGCATGACATTTTTATACGAAAACATGTAACGCCTAAACTTAGCCATTCCGAAGGTGATATTTTTTTTAAAATTGACAGTTAACGGGATGTGTAAAAATTTCTAAACTTTTTTCGTATAACAATTATTATGCATTTAGTTTTTAGTATAATAAGACATCTAAGATGTTGCAGTTTTTGTAATTAATAGTTCTACAAGTTCTAATATACATCAAGTATTCCATTGATCATATGCTATCATTTTAATTAGGCGACAACTTTTTTATTCCTTGAACATCCTGTTTTTTTTAATACCTTAAGTTATGCAAAATTAAACTATTTTTTTCTTGATATACTTGATAGGAGTCAAATTTGTTACTTTTTATATTAGATAATAAATATTTATTATTATGCGAAGTTCAGTGTGGTGCCAAGTGCAACAATAGCGAAGGAGAATCCCCATAATTACCGGATTAAAACGGTGAGTTTATAGAAGTATTTAATTACTTCCCATTTTATTCCCCTAAAATTGCAACAGATAGACAAAAATCACAAGACGACAAGTGTGTCCCAGCAGACGGGACCCAAAAACTACCACTTACACAAAATATGAACACCGACGCTTATATAGATATAGACATACCTATGGATGACACAAACAGCAAAAGGCCCTCTTCAAGAGTCTCAAAGACATCCACATCATCGTCACAAAATACACACACCCTTACATAACCCGACCTATATGAGAAACTACACCATCAAAATCACGTAAACAAAGAATTGAATAAATAAATACAAAAACTCACTGAACAAAACAGAAAACTAAATGCACAAGTACAAACCCCAACAAAACAAATTACGGACATGCACCAAACGAATGCACATTCACTAGGAAGTTCACTGACTGGGAGAGTTGCCGAGCAGAAATGCAAAGAAGCATCGCGCTATCTACCAGACAACGATATTATCCAACTAGTCACCTCAGATTAATTCAAACAAACAGTCACTTACATAGCAGAAACACCACCGGACCTGACTAAATAACATGACAGACGCTAAAAAAACTACCAAATAAGGGTCTGACAACCCTACTAAACATAACGGACGCGATACTCAGACTGAGACACTTTCCCTCACACTGGAAAACAGCATTCATTATACATTCATCCCAAAATATAAGAAAGATCACACCTTCCCATCCAACTACTGGCCCATTAGCATACTCCCGACTATCAGCAAAGTGGTAGAAAAAAATATCCTTTCCTGCTTAAAAACCCACTCTGCAGAACTGCGAGCCATTCTCGACGAAATCAGGCAGCTCACTGGAGATGTTTTCTTGGATGTCGCAAAAGCCTTCGATAGAGTTTTTCATGAAGGTCTACTGATGAAAATTACCATTACTCCATATCCTTTACAAAACTAATCAAGTCCTATCTCCACCTCCGAAAATTTTCATGACGCATTTATTCCCAAATTCTTTTAGATAAATTCTGACTTACTCTATATAACAGCGACATACCTCCCCGACACAAACACTGACGCTAACGACATGACCATAATAGCACAAGACACAAATATAATATACACGACCAAACTCTTTAGAACAACTTGAAACCTGGTGTAATAGGTAGAAATTTAAAATTAACCCCGACAAAAGAGCAGCTATCCTTTTTACGAGACGGAGAACTCTTCGAAACCTCGATTTCGACTTACTCACATTATCCTAGAAGCCCATCTCCTGGAACTGACAGACATGGTACTAGCGAGTGACGATGCACCTGTGATTCACTTGGAAACCGCACATTGTGGAAACGGCTCTATCACTCACTCAAGGGTGGCAACTTCAATCGCAGCTAACCTATGCCTGAGAAAACATAGAATGACATATAGCTTCACGACTTCCCGAATGTACCGTTGAGCTGTCATATTGGTTCTAATGAAAACAGTGGTGATCTGTTACCATACCAACCATCCCTTTATGTTTTGCAAATCACTAATTTGCAATAGTTCAGCTGCTGCTAAATGGGTCTCTGAAAGCTGAAAGTCGCAATCAACGATCTTCAAGCTGTGAGGTTCCCTTACCACAGCGGATGACTCTCGATCTGTGTCCACGGCCTCGCCTGATAACATCGTACGTTAGTATGTAAAAATCTGTTAGTCCTTCTAGAAATTTCACAAACAAATCTGCTTCGAGCAACCTAACAATCCTCTTCCTCTCAGTCATTAAATTGGGAAATCTGCCCAAATCTACGTACTGTAGGCATAATCAGTTATAAAAAATGTCGTTTGCAAAAAGCTTCACAGCACATATGCAAGCAGAAATGATTAAAACAGAATGCTATGTTATCAAAGTATGAAAAAAAAAACTTAACAGATAAACCTGAAAATTTAATTATTTTTTACTTTCACATGCAAAACATCAAAATAAAATAACATTTAATGGGCGTTAACCTTTCTTTTTCACTTTGTACCTATATACAGGGTGAGTCATTAATAATGGTACATAGCTTAAGGGCAGATTGTTAACGTCAAAATAAAGCGATTGCCTTATTCAATTGTTGCTCCGTTTCATTCTACAGGGTGTTAAAGTTTAAAAAGTGTTTTCCATTGTTTGTTATATTTTAAGAACGTATATGGGACGATTGTTTTGAAAATTTGTAATTTTATGTTTTTTGAGGTAGCAATTACGAATATGCAAACAGTGTTGAGGTCACGCCTAGGGGGCGTTAGTTGTACTGTACTGTCGATGTAAAAATATGTCTAACTTTTGTGTTTTACGTTTTTGAATTTTTTAATAAGAAATTATTGAACTACTTTTAATTCTAAATAGAAAAAGTATATCTGTAACAAATCGATATCGAGAAACAGACGATTTAAGTTTTTGAGATTCTGCGGGAATTAGAAAATAACTTTTTCCAAGGTAGTAGCCGTATAAGTAGACAGCTGTCACTACAATACCATATTGTTTCTGTTAAATGCTCCGTGATAATAATTTATAACATTGAAGTGAGAAACGTAACATGTGTATCTGTCTAAAAAAATGTTTGTGGTCGCTGTGCAGCAGCGAGGTACTTGGAATTATATCGATATAACAGACAACCCAATCATAGACTATTTAAGGGATGTTGGAAGGTCGAAAATGTTAACAGCGGACCAAGAAGATGATGTTTCAGCACGAAAGCAAACGTACAAGCACATGTCAAATTTCGGCAGCTACTGGCATCAGTCAGTATTTCGTTAACAGAATACTGTACAAAGAAAAATTGTATCCTTATCATTTTACCTCAGCTCAACATTTTACGCCACAAGAACCTCTAGATAGGTTACGGTTTGCACAGTTTCTTGGTCAACAATAAAATAATGACCCACAATATTGTCACAGGATTTGCTCAGATCGCACCCAATTTGGTGGCTGTTGGATTCACGACACGCTAGATTTGCCTCGATCGCCCGCAAACTGATAAACGATGATGCCGTCGATCAAGGCGCGTCAGGAAGATTCGCGACGCACATCAGGAATATGAGCCGCTCGAGAATGGGATCCAGAACTACTAGAAAACACTTAGAATATTCGTTTTGCCTATATAAGGAGAATAAGCGGACCGAGCGAGAGAGTTTTCTTTTGGATATTTCAGTAAGATCAATTGGAGATTCAGAGCGATTTGGATAGTGGGTAGATATTGTGGGTGTAATTCAACGCAGGTTGGGGCTTTTGTCCACTGAGTAGTTAGTTTCACACAATATTATTAATACCTAAAAATATATAAAAACGATTAATTTAGTTGTATTCAGTAGTCAGTGGTGTACAGAGTGTTTAATAAAGATAAGTGAATAATTATTATTGATTGATTATTTCTTTTATGGTAGTAGAAGAAGTTGGGTAGGAAACCCGTAATAATTTGGCGACAGAAATGGGATTTAAGTGGAAGTTTGAGGAACTTTCTGAAATCCTGTGTGTGTGTGGAATAAACACGCAAGTCTGACATATCACTGCACTCGACTAGGCGTATGGAAGTGAAAGGTGTTATTGGCGATAGGCAATCTCGACCATTCTACAATTTTATACAACATATTGAGATAAAAACCCAAGTGTGACATATCACCGCACTCATCATGACGTAAAGAAGTGAATGATGTTATCTGCGAAGGACAATCTCGAACATTCTAGAACTTTATACAGGAGTAACACAAAGACCCAAGTGTGACATATCACTGCACTCGTTTCATTGTGAGGAAGTCGACGGTAATAGTTACAAATACATTCGTGCACATTTTAGAACTTTCTAAAGAAAATAAAGACTAGGCCTCTAAATAGAAGTTAAGTCAACATGGATGCACAACTGGCGAAACTGCTAGAAATGATGCAAACGATGCAAGAACAGAGACGGATGATGCAAGAGAAATTAGAAGAACAGGGACGGACGATGCAGGAGGAATTAGAAGAACAAGGCCATAAAATGGAAGACCAGACGAAGACAATAAAAGAAAAATTTGAAGAACAATGGCATAGAATGAAATATCAGATTCAAACAATACAACAGGAAATGAGATACCAGGCGAAGAAATGCGGGAGAAATTAGAAAAGAAGCTAGAAGGACAAGGGTATATAATAAAAGATCAGATAGAGACAATATAACGGGAAATGAGGGATCGGACGAAAGAACTGCAGGCAAAGTTGGAGAATACACTAGAAGAAAAACCAGAAGATCAGTCACACAGAGTTGAAACACAAATAGAAGAGAAACTGTTGGCACAAAAAAAAGGAAAAAGAGAGATAAAATATACTTTTAAAATATTCGATAAACAGTATAAGGGACATGGGGAAAACATATCTGAATAATAAAATACAAGTCCACGCGTCGCAGATTTTTCCTCAATTTATGTTATTTAAAAGTATTGACAAATCAAAATGTAATAAATAAAGTAAAATGTAAATTATCATATTCCAAAAGCTGTAGAATACTAGTATAGTACTGAGGTTAACGGTGTCAAAAAAACTACTGATCATCACGAGACTCAGTCAGTAAACAGGATGGACACAGTCAAAAATAATTAGCGCACCACTGCTTTTTTCCGTAGCATATAACTTTAGATCCAATAGTGATGTTATATAAGTAATAATACTGATAAGTATTCAATTATACTCCCAATATAATTATATCAAATATATAAGATCATTTGTCAGTCAGTAGAACCACCAATTTCTACTTTATCAGTTTTCAATAATATGCCACAGATAAGACGACCAATGAATAATTTAGTTATTTTTGTTATTTTTATAGGTCTGTAACACACTTACCTATGTTTGATATGATATCTCCCACACTTTAACCACATCCTACATACAGGGTGTAGCATCTTTAATGCAGACAAAATAAAAAGCGGATACCTAGAAATATTCGGAATAAGTTTCATAGCAAAAAGTTATATATTCACGTTTTGTTAAGAAAATTGAATTTCATTTTGTAGTGGAAAAATAAATACTAGTACGGCCCTAGCTAAAATGTTACCGTTTGACAGGTATGAACCTAGCGGTTGTTTATCCAAAGACTGAATCAGTGTTGCCCGATGGTATAATTTTACAGAAATTTAGGATCGTTGTTAATAAAACCGTAGTATAACCTTACCGATATCTCACAAATTTTATTTTTATTGTTTCTTCACGGCTAAACTAAAATCAATAAAAAAATTACTGGGAAAGATAGGTAAAGGTTAAAAGAAGCGCATTTTTCTACAACAAGCCTAAATACCTAGTAAATATGGACATATTAATTGTATTAATAATTTTAGGCATTTTAATTGACTCCTCGTTTTAATAAAGAGAAATAATTTGTAAAAGTGAATTGGTTATATCTCTGTAAACGGTAATGTTATCCAAGATAAGACAGAAACAAATTGCGGAGTGTTACAAAAAAGCCTGCTATTATTAGATGATAGGTTATTAGGTATTATAGGTGATAGGTTAGATTTATACAAACATAAATAGGTGCAAATTTACAGCTTATACGGAGTGAACCTTAAAGAAATATAAATATTTTAACCAGCAGTACAGTTCACTGTGTATAATATATAATTAATAGTCTTAAAAAAAATCAGTAATAAAAAAGTAAAATTTTAAATAAATTTCGTGATATTTTAATCGAAAATTTGTTGAGGACTGCCGATCTGACTCCGATAGTAATATGTGGAATAGGCTTCAACAAAATTAATAACTACAATTTTTAGACATGTCAAAGAATGCTTGAAATATGTTTATTTATGAAAATATTAATGGCCACCTCCTCTCCTTTGTCATTCCTATACCTCACCAATAAATTGAAAATATAAACCAGATTCTTTTCTCACAGTCACAGTTATCCATTTTTACTACACTTCAACTGATTTTTCACAATACATATTATGATTATCAATATCACTGATTATCAATGCTTAACAAATATGCTTTTAGCATGCCAACCTTTTCACAAAGTTAAAAATATTACTATTAATAGCTCGGCATCTAACTCGGCAAACAATAAGAAGAAAATCCCAAAATAAATGGATGCAATGCTAATAATGCAATACGTTAGTAGTAAAGTGCGGGCGACCTCAGCCTGGCAATTAGGCCACACGTGGGCCTTTTTTGTCTACCCTAGCATCCCATCACCTCTCCACTATCCGCCCTCGTCCTTCCTCAAACCTACCCGAAGCCCAAATGAACACCAGGATATTGGTCCATGGTAGGCCCCTCATCTCTACCCTTTGCAGCTCCTCCGTGCCAAAGATCCTATATCTTAGTCTTCCACGGGCCGCACAATATTCTAGAAAATGGATAGGTGTTTCCTCTCCCTCTCCGCATTCCGGATATAAGGGACTCTCCTCTATGCCTATCAAATTCAAATGCCTTCTGAGTCTGCAGTGGCCTGTCAAGACCCCCACCATGGAGTATGTGCCCAGCGAAGAGCTCTGCCGGATGTCCAGGTTTTCCAGATATATTTCTACCCCAGAAAACTCATCCTCTACCCGGGATCCATCTGTATAGCATATCAGAGATCCCAGGGGAAACATGTCCTCTGCCCTCTCCCACCGCTCTCTTGAAGGGAAAACAGTGGTATACCTCCTTTCCAACCTTAATTTATCCTTCGCTTCAATAACCCTCAAAGCGGATATTGGAATCTCATTCTCCGCTCTTAAGGCTATAGCAGCCCTCCCTCTCCTCGACCTTCTGCCTTCCAACAGCCTGCATCCCTTATTCTCAGGTAGGTCGCCATCGCCTCCTTTACAATTCATGTTGGGAGGGGTGGCAACCCCAAAAAAACTTCCAGGGCGGCAGTTGGGGTTGTTCTCATCGCCCCTGTAATATCTAAGCAAGCCAGCCTTTGGATCCTCGACAACACCTTGGCCACAGTCACCCGACCCACACTCGGCCCCCAGACCAAGGCCCCATATTGTAGTTTCGGCCTGATCACCGCCGTGTACACCCAGTGGAGTACTATTGGATTGAGTCCCCAGTTTTTGCCTACTACTTTCCTTAATTTCCAAAAGGTTGCCATTGATTTCCGGGTAACCTGTTCAATATAAGGCCCCCAAGACAACTTACTATCCCAGGATACACCCAAGTATTTTACCTCCTTACCTAGAGTAAGGGTCTTCCCATACATAGTTGGGGCCCTGAAATCTTCTATCTTCCTCCTTTTTGTGAAGAGAATCAACTCAGTCTTACTTGCGTTGACCGAGAGACCCGTATCGTCACACTATCTCTCTACAATCCTACAAGCCCCCTGCATTCTGTCGCATACTACACTCAGAAACCGGCCTACCACTAAAACCACGCCATCGTTGGCGTAGGCTTGAGTGTCCTTGTATTCCTTTCGAGTGAGGCAATTTAGAAGACCATCCATCACCAGACACCATAGGTGTGGCGAAAGGCAACTACCTTGGGGGCAGCCGCCCCTCACTCCCAGGTCCCTGTAGCAGTCTCCCACAGTTGCACTGACTCTTCTCTCCTCCAATGCGGATCTCACCCATGTGACCATAGCAGAGTGTGCCTCGATCCTGAAGTGAATCGCATATAGTCTTTGTTCTTGCCTTGTCAAAGGCACCCTCACTGTCAAAGAACATGGCCAATGCGACCTCCTTGTACTGAAGGTCCTTCTCTACCTTATGTACAATACTATGTAGTGCCGTCGCCGTGGACCTGCCTCGCCTATAAGCGTGCTGGTTCACATGGATCGGGTGTCTGATCAACACCCTGTCCACAATCCTTTCCATCGTTTTGAATAGTCTTCCTTCCCAGCTGGGACAAAAGCTGGGACATTGCAGGTGAGACAAATTTATCTTCAGCACAGTCAGTCGGCTACTGGGGAAATGGTAAAGCTACTGACTGGTAAGACTGGAGTATTGATTTTAATTTAGGAGATTATTGTTTACAGAAATAGAGTAGTGGGACTGAAAGGCACGGGCTATCAGCTGATAGCCGGCGAGGAGGGTGGAACCGAGGCACCGCGGACATGTATAATGGCGTCCAAGGAACTCCAGATGGTGCCGCTACCACAACTGGGGACCAGGGATGCTACGGCGGCCATCCTCGAGTATAAGGTGAGTGGAGTTAGATGTAAGGTTGTGGTTAGCAGCATATACTTCCCATATGATAATGAAAGACTACCATCTACCAGAGAGTTAGAAAGTATAGTAAATTTTGTTAAAGATATAGGTATGTCTGTAGTGATTGGGTGTGACGCAAACTCACACCACATAATATTGGATAGCGGGGATATTAATTCCCGAGGAGAGGCGTTACTGGAATATATAGCAACAACAGATCTACAAGTTATGAATAGAGGAAGGGAACCGACATTTGTGAATCGTATCCGAAAGGAGGTGATTGATGTTACGTTGTTTTCACAGAATTTGAGTGAATTTATCTCTGGATGGAGGGTGACGGACTATATCTCGATGTCCGATCACAGGATGATTGGATTCGAGATGAGGTCTGATCTAAAGATAGCAACCCTCCGAAGAAATCCGAGAGCAACTAATTGGGAGATATATCATAATAGTCTGGGCAGTTCTGTGAGACAGAGCAACCAGGACGAACGGATTGACTCTCATAGGCAGTTAGATGATGAAGTAGAGCACCTAAGTAGTTGCATCATCTCAGCATATGAGGAAGTCTGCCCTCTCAAGGCGGTTGGAGAGCGTAAGGTCCGTTGGTGGAATAGGTCCCTGGAGTGTAGTGGCACGCCAGGCACCCAGGGCGAACCGCCAACATAACCAGCTCAAAGTAGAGCATCCACCCGGCCTCCTCTAGGCGCCTCCAAGTCCTCCTGTTGTTTCTAGATATTTCCACCTTGTGATCTCTAAAGACCGGTTCTGGAGATCCAACATTGCCTTCACCTTAGGGAGGTCAACCTCTGGGCTCTTCAACCAGAACCCGATCTTCTCCGGCCATGGCGCGTCACTCGCTCGGGTCGCCCTAAACGTGACGCCTTCCTCGATCAGAGGTTTCCAGCTCTCGAGGAGCCAACCCATGGAGATTTCGTCCTGAGTCGTCACCAGAAACCAGCCAGGGTCAACCAGGCCAGAGTATCTGAAACGAAGTTGCGGTCCTCGGGAGCCCCCTTCGGGACCCACCATGGCTCGGAACATCTCAGAGACTAGATACTCCCGCAGTCTTCCTCCCTGGTTCTCGCTTTTAATTGGCGTTTTCTCCTCCGTCCTCCACCGGGGAACCGCCCCTTCCCTGCCCCTGAGCAGAGGAGAGACGTGGGAAGGCCCTCCAGCAGAAGACGAAGGTTCAGCACGCCTTACCTTCTTCTTCTGCCACTCTGGCGGCGTTGCCTTATCCGTCCTAACCCTCTTGCATTCAGTCTGATATGAGGGGCCTGGCTGTCCTTCTGGACCTCCTGACTTCCCATCCATAACAGCAGCAGGAGCAGTGGGTAGGACAAACGATCGCCTTTTGGCTTCCCTCTTGTTCTTCCTCCGCACCCGCCTTGCAAGAGGGCCATGAGGGGCTGCCGGCCTTTGGTTGCCTTTTCCTGGGATCACCTTCATGGTGGTGCTGGTCCCTAACTGGCAGTGCATCGGCTTCGGTACAGATGAACAGGCCTCAGGTGTGGCTGCTGGGGCACTTTGCGGTGCCTCCTGCAGTCCTTGCCCCCTTCTGGCCTCTCTTTCCTCGTTCTTGCCCTTCTTCTCCTTTCCCGTTTCTTTTCTTTCTTCCGGGCCTCTCTGGTGGCTAAATCCATGGGGGCACATTCCTGTGCCTCCTCGGTTTTGCTCCCTGAGGACCTCAGAAGTTCCTCCTCTCTTGACGACGAGCTGGGCGAGGCAGAATTAGCCTCACCCATCTTCATTGCATCTTCCTTCGTAGAGTTAGGGTTATGTGTATTTGTTTCTATCTTTTGTGGTACGTTTACATTTTCTTCTTTTTGTTTTACTTCCATATGGGATTTGTATAGTGTGTTTTCTCTGTTGTGATGTCTTTGCTCGGTACCATAAACTTCGCAGTATTCCAAGTCCCCGCTTCCACTATTCACCCATGGCCGAACGTTTGCTCCCAGTGAGAAGTTTAGCAGCCGCAGGTGAAGCCCCCAGGAGCATGCAGCAGGGCCCTATCCAGGCGCCACCTGGCACTACTACACACTCCGAGATTATACACTCGATGATAGGGCTGCCCCCTACACCGGCTAGGCAAGGATGGGCCCCTGTACTGGCGAGCGGCACCAGTTGTACCATCCCTAGCTTCTTTCACCGCTACCTCTCCAGGTAGGAGAGTCAGAATGACTGCGCCCGAGCGTGTTAAAAATATGTGTCTTATATGTGTGTATGTATAAGTGCACGTGTTTATGAAGTGATGTGTTGTGAATGTAGCTACAATACATTAACTAAATAATATTCGATGTTCTGCGACGAGAACAAGAGTTTGCAGTTTAACTCGGCACTGCCTGCTAGCTGTTTCATATAAACAGCTTAGAAGCTATTCTTTTTAGGAATTTGTAGCATGCAACGGGGCAACAGTGGATCGGCCCGATGCAACTTCGAAGTGCAGTCGTTGGTGGCTAGAGGTACACTGAACTTGTCAGTGTGATCTGGCGATGTTATTGTATTGTAGGGAGGTGTATGTTTTTAGGAAAGTGATTTACTGGTTGTATACGTTTGAGGACGTAGGGAAACATAGGGAAATACCGCGCACTGAGTAATACTGCGCGGCACCCTTTCTCAAGAACTATTAATTATTCTCAAATTTAAACATGCAGTGCCCTTTTGTAGTGGACCTGTGCCTGAATTTATGTTAACAACAGTACCGCTATTTAAATGCAACAGGTGATGTTTTATGCAGTCATTTGATCATACATTGCCGATATTGTATTATCTTAGGTTAGGGTGGATGATACACATTGGGGGAATCCCGCGCAGCTGTGCTGGGGCAATGACGCGCTGTGCGGTATTATCCCCCTACGCGGTATTACCCCATACAAAATTAAAATGTCCATTATTTATATGTGTTTTCTTTTTAGTAATAAAAATGCCCCGTACTTATGTAAAAAACACAGAAAGGTATAAATAGACGGAAGATCAGTTAAAAGCTGCCATCATCGCCGTGAAAACTGGTCGAGCTATAAGAGAAGTACGACGATGCTTTGGTATTCCAGAATCTACTCTACGTGACAAGTTAAAAACTAATGACAACAGCAAGGCAAGGTTAGGAAAAAAGCCGGTTTTTAATATTAAACAGGCAACTGCCATAGCCAACCACGTTATCAAATTAGCTATGTATTTTATGGAATTACACCCTTTGAACTGCAGCATTTGACATACGATTTTGCTGAAATTAATAAAATTAACCACCGGTTTGACAAAGACAAAAAGATTGGCTCGAGTTGTTTCTAAAGCATCATCCAGAAATCAGCTTAAGAAAGCCCGAAGGTACAAGTCGCATTCCTGCTTTTAATAAAGCAGAAGTTGATCGATTTTATAATAATCTCATTAATGTTATGGAAAAATACAAGATTACTGAAAGTCTGATATCAAACAGGTATTTCTACAGTACAAAGGCCAACAAAAATTTTTGTGCCATGGAGCCACAAGGCTCAATAATATCTTGGGAACGAGGAAAAAATGTCACAGTTGTATGCTGTGTAAGCGCATCTGGCCAATTTGTTCCTCCCTTATTCATTTATCCAAGAGCACGTATGAATCCTCAATTATCAAGAGATGACCCAATTCAGGCCATATACAGATGTTGCAAGAATGGCTGGATAAATGAAGATCGGTTTTTCGATTGGATTAAACACTTTAAAAAAAGTGTAAAAGCAACGGGAAATGACCCAGTTCTTCTCATACTCCACAACCATGGAAGTCACATTTCTTTGAATATTTATTCATTCCGCAGATCACACGGAATTGTTATGGTTTCTTTGCCTCCTCACACTTTGCATACACTATACCCGCTCGACTTAATATTTGTTGGCCCTTTAAGAAATGCATTGATCCGTGAGTGCGATTTGTATCTTAGAAGTCATGTCCACAAAAAGATCCACTATGAACTTCCATTTTCAATAGAGCATATGTGAGGACCGCCACAATAGAGAAAGGAATATCAGGATTCCGTGCAGCTGGGATATGGCCCCTTGATCCCAATAAATTGTATGAAGACGATCCTTCTCTTTTTAATGACAAGATGAACCCAATACTTTATCATTTTCCTCACTCTTTTCCCTACTCCCGCTTCATACAACATCGTTAAAATAAAAAAAATGTCTTTCCGGCTACACCCAACTACTATTTCAAAACTTCAAGACTTCTGCCACACACATAATCTGCACAAAAAGTTGCTGGTTCGTGCAGGTCCATGCAGGCGTAGTGCGCGATCGTTAATATGCGCTAGATAAACGTAATCCCACTATTTTTTTTTCAAAAACATGTTTCCCATTTTTATCTCTAAATTTTTCACTAGTGCAATTCGAAGCAATCTACACGAAGAAATACTTTTTACTTTTTTCATTTGATCCTTAATTTTTGAGAAGAAGAAGTTAAACTTGTAGCACTATTACTGACAAATACAACTGAAAAATTCGTAAACAAATATTTTTTAGCAACATACATATGTTTTCTTCATTCCAGGCTTGGTATTTTACGAAACATATGAAGTTGAAGTATTGTATTATCTTCAGCAAATAAACAAATTTTCACTGAATTCTTCTTAATTTTCATAATTTATTAAAATCCTTGCCAAATTGCAGCATTGTGGCAATGTACATCATCTATCACTCAAATCTGTTTAAATTAATTTGGTGTACGTAGGTATATCTATCCATTTTTCAAGAACTATCAGTTCTTTCCAACGATAGGGCTGACCCTAGCTCAGAGAAGACGGGAGTGCGTTGATCTATTAACTTTTATAAAGGCACTTCCCGTTTTACAACCTGTTGGATAATACACAGGAGGATTGGAGAGACGCCACTGATGCTAACAAAAATCTAAGAAAAAAACGGGAAAAGGTATAAATAAAGCTTTGATAATCTGTATAATATTAAAAATTTCTCAAAATGCAGCGTATGGTAACATATCTGACCAAAACCGGTTGATCGGTTAATCAATATGGTTATAAAGTTTCAAATATTTGCCTAGCAAGTGCAAGCAACAAGGCATATGATTTAGGTAATATAACATAACCTTCCCCAATAGAGCTATGGTTCGGCGTACAAGCTTTGTTAGAACAAGGAAATACAAAATATAACAGGAATTAATACTATTAAATAATGAAGGGTGAATTAGCAAAAGCAATTTAAGCATCAACTACTACAAGCATCGGTGAACTCTAAGTAAACAATAAGTACCTACTATTTACAGTGTTACCCATAAAGGAAAGGTTTATAAAGCACTATAGTGAACTAATATAAACTTAAAAAAAATCACAAGGAAACGGTTAGCAAATTTTCCGTGTAACCACTGGAATCAAAATTGTGACAAGATTTCGCGCGTTATTCGCGAAGTGAAAACGAATAAGTATAATAACGTTGATAATGACGCAAGGTGGACAGCATTGTTAGTCTTTACATTTCTTGTGACTTTGCACGATTTGTGACAAGATTTCCAAGAGTAGTTACACCATCGAAAATTTCTAGATAAAGTGAATGTGCACAAATTAATAAATAAGCTAAGTATCAAATTATACATCAGGAAACAAAGCAGGAATAAAGCAAGCAACTACATAGGCAAGCACTAATTATACTCACATGACAGGTATATCATGGTGGGAAACGTAATTACTATGGTAGCAAAATGAAATAAGCGAAATAGGCTGAAGTAATCACTATAGTGACACTTTAAACTGGCCAATTAAAAGTAAGCAAGTAATATCAGAAATGTCTAAATATGATTAGCGACATGCAATGCTTAAAATTAGGCTTATCTGGTATATTATGCAGCACAAGTGGCAGGTTCCAGTGATAATGTACAGATGATACAGATGATATCGAGCAAGGCAGCACCAGGGAGAGAAATCCTACATATAATGGTAGGCCTTCGGAAGCAAAAAAGAGCATTCGGTAAGCCAGCGTTGGCTAAGGAGAATCGCTATCTCTTAACTGGACCTAATGCCGATTACACACGGAGCCAGTGACCGGGCCAGGACAGCGAGCCAGTACAGTAAGCCAAGACAATTTAACGTTCATATTAAAGCCAATATCATATGCCAGTTAAGTACTAGGACTAGTTTCATTTGGAGAAAAAACGTTGAGTTCTACGTTTATTTTATAAACGGGCATCATTATTAATTTCAAACGAAATAATGGAAGTTCTAGACAATAAAATTATTAAGAAAAAAAATTAGATCAGAAAATGGATGGATATGAGACTGAAGCGAGATTTTTCAAAACATAATGATGAATTAAATTTATTGTTTCTTCGAAACTAATTTTTCGAGGCGACAATTTGCCTTTTTATCAATCAAATGCGGCTGGCTTACTCATGCGCACGAGGCCAGTCCAACAAAGTTTGGGAGGGGGCAGGCTACTGTCTTTAAAAATTAGCCCAGATGTCTATCCATTGTGCTGTCTCGTGCACTGTCTTGCACCATTCTGCTATATCAGCATGTCAATACACACGAGGACAGTGCTGGCCAGTCTTACTGTTCTGGCTCGGCCACTGACTCTGTGTGCAATCGGCATAAGTTGGTAGGTACTCATTGGAGACAACAACAACACCAGTAACAATAATAATGATAATAATGACGCCTAAACAGATAAATGCGTATAAGTAGGTTTCATGGTAGGATATAAACGAACGAAATATAGAAAACAACTCAATACCTTACCCAGGTTGTAGGGCAGCCTCGTGGTGAGCTAATAGCTATTTTACGTCAGATTTATGTGCACAAATCCAACCAAGAAGGTCAATACTAGAACTATCAGAACTGACAAATGTACCAAACTAAATTTACCCACAAAAGCAGCCAGATCTGCAAATAATTTTGCGATAATTTCGTCGTGCCTAACGCTGCTAAATTAAAATTGACGTTTTCTTAGCTTAACGCTAACAAAGACGGCCGTCTGATTGTCGGATATAAGGAGCAATGGAATAATCAGATGGTGAATCATAATTGAAATTGTATGTATTTATAATACAAGCTGAACCATAATCAACAATGAAATAAATATTAATTTGTTATATTAAATAATTCAGCGGTAAAATAACCAATTTTAAGAGTAGATATACTTAAGAGATTTAGCAATTTAGTCATGGATTTCTTGCTTATCTTAAAATAATAAAAATGTGCATGTAATGTACCCTTCATTTTTTTAACTCCCCCTAGAAATGTATCAAAGAGGTGGTATACTTAAAAATATCGATGTTTTTAAAATATTTTATAGTATGTGACAACCATTCGTTGTGCATTTTTGAAAATCGGAAAATTTGTAGAGTATATTATGGTACTTAAAGCCATGCACCCTTCAATTTTGAAAGCCCCCGTAGAAATGTGTTCAAAGGATGAGAAACTTAGAAATATCGATACCTTTAAAATTTGTATAGTATCTAACTCGACAACAAGGTCGTCGTTGGGGAGGTGTAAGAGGGGGCAACTGCCCCCCCTTGAGAAAAAACCTGTCTGATCAAAAATATAAAATTAACTAATTTTCAGACTTATAGTTTAGATAAACATTCGCGCATTGTGTGTTCTGTTTTTTTTATTCTAATACGTAATCATAATACACATTATGAGCGAGCACCGAACTCAAAAACTAGAGAACATATAAGCCTGCAGGTTGCCGACATAAGCCTCATAGCCTCGAGCCATTCTCAATGTAGTATATAGCGCGCATGAGTTGCTATTCAAATTGACTCTATTTAGAGCAGAAACAGAACTTTCGGCATCATACCCTATCGAGCTTTGACGCTGGAAATATCAAAATCGTTTCACGAGAAATACATAAATATTTCGAAACAGAGGTACTGAGGTAAGCACGTGTAAACTTTAAAATTTCAATATATATGTTTTGATTGTATACCGGGTGTTCCCTGTAAGACTTTCAGTGCCAATATCTCAGCTACTATTGCAGCCAGTATGATGAAATTTGGTATACAGGCACTAGATGGAGCGTCACTTTACGTTTCGACGTCTGTCCATACGGTTGTTGCGTGTATGTAAATTGGACTCAAGGCTATATACATTTTGCATGACAGAACAATGAAATTTGAGGATTTTTCATAGGCGTTTTTTAATGACAGAAAGATAATTTTTCGTAACTTTTTTTTATCAGAATATGTTCATAATTAAGAGGTTAACTACCAAAAAATCGAAATTAAATCGATTTTCTGCAAAACTAAACACCTTGTATAAAAACTAATGCCATTATCAAATTCTACGCGCCATCTAGTGCTTGTATCCACTGATTGCAATAGTAGTTAAGATATTCGCACTGAAAGTCTTATAGGGTACACCCGGTATATATGATGCAATAATAATAATAAAGCCCGTAATAAACTAGATTTATTTCAATCTCTTGGCAACAACCAGTTAAATTTCTCTTCTCTTTTAACAATTAAACTCGATTTTGTTTGATCATAGCTCACTAAATATCATTTGATAAACTGACACACTACCTGAATCTAGATTAATAAAGATAGGAAATAACCGGCATATTACACATCCTGCTTTCAACCACCTGAAGCGCAAGCATGCGCCTACTTATTGTACGAGATCTGTCCGCACCGTTTCAGTTTTCAGTAGATAGTAGACTGTACGACGCCTTGCTGAAACGAGCCCGACCGCATTACTCTCCGAATAGACACGTGTTTCAGTTATTGCTTTTGTGCGGACATTCATTTTGTTCCCGACAAATTTTGATCAGCTTTACAAGAACTAAAATGTAAGATTGTAGTCCTAGAATGTATGTTGTTGGTACAGTTTTTTTTTTAACTGAAAATTTTAATAATTGTTAAATGACAGAAATATCTAACGATACCCTTTCAGCATAAGGTTTAATACAGATCCTTTAAAACAAAAATGTTTATTTTGATTTTGAGTCGATTGAAACAAGCATACCTATATACCAATTGTAACAATATTTGTGATAATTAATGTTTTAATGTTTTTTAATTTAACCGTGCTTTTTTACAATTATTGAAGTGTAGAAGAAAAACAAACATAATATCTGAATAAACCTACACACAAAGGTTTAAATAAAATCCACGTTTAAATTTGACTCTTCGCCTTTACAAAGTAGAAAAACCTTGTTTATGAAGTTCTATGTAAGTAACGAAGCCACTTTGGATTTTATTGGTTAATCTATTCATTCCTAATAAAAAAGTATAGAAATATTTGTTATAAAAAGGTTTGTTTTTCTTCTACATGTATAAATTAAAAAATATTAAAACATTATCACAAATATTGTAACACTTCGTATATACGTCTCAATCGACTCAAAATCAAATATTCTATCACCTCCTAAAATTATTGTAACGACTTACAAGACACTCTGTATAAGTGTTAAGTACATATGTAGATTAAAATCCACACATATCGGATAAAGTTTAAACTTTACATTAAATAAGTTATCATATTAAAAAATATTTACATAATTTTCTTAAATTTTATATATTTAAAATCGTATCTCAATATTATATATAAATGCAGTTAAGTACATTTATATTTATTCTTTATTAATCTTTCATTTCTAACTACTTGTGCAAGTATGTCATGGAGGTAGTTCTCACATGACTTTTTATCAATTTTTAACAAGAGCTACGTAATGTAATAATTTTTATAAATTCCATTTGCCTTATCATATTATATGTGACGACTTCTTGAAACTAGTACTACATTTAATATGTTACTCTTTATTCGCAACTACAGCAGATCCGAAACAAATAATAATATCTTTAAAATGATGATGATATTGTTACTATTATTTAAGGGTTGTTAAGTGGTTGTAGTGTTTCAGTGAAAAATTCTAGATCTACACAAGGCTAGTATAACAAATAATATGATCTTTATAAAACGTCGTCCTCGTGCAATCGTACAATACTTAATTCATGCAGACAATTCAACGAACGAAGAATTTTTAGCAACTATTACTATAATAAAACTTCCCTTGTTATTCAGTATATGCAGAATTAACTTAAAAAAAAGTATAAATATTTTAAGAGGGGATAGAGAAAAATAAAAATTAACGTAATCACCCTTCAATAAACTTCCAAACTCTACTACCGTATTTTTCATCTTAGAATTTATTGGTGACGTTAGTAACTGAACACCCTATATAAATGTGCAACTCTGTACGGGTCCTATCAGTTATGCAAACATATGATAATGACATCATGAAATGTGTTGGATTGAATATGATAAATATATAGTTTTCTTAAAACTATTGAAGTGTACGTATGTACGAGTGTTTCTGGAAATATAGATCAGATTGCAAGTATTCTGAAAGTTGTATAAAGTGTGTAGTGTTATTAACACAGTGTGCTGATTCGAGTGTTGTGTTGTGTCAATTATATAGGTTAATACAATTTATCCCCCGAATATGGTACTTTCAATAAAAATAAAAATGTGGGTACATCAGTTCTATAGTCTAAGATTCGAAAAAAGGTCGTCCTTTGCCCATCTTCTTACCGAATGAAAAGTATTATCGAACATAACATGTAAACAAGTATATTGCAAACGGGTTGTCTAATAAAATATGTTCATGGCTACCCTTATACAGGTTGTTACAAAATGATGTTAAGAAAATCTAGGGTCAGGTTCGACGTTTAAAAATAAGAAAAATAGTTTATACAAATATGGGTCCGGAAATGCCTGGTTTTCATTTTGTTTAAAATTTATAGTCAATTCTCGAAAATCTATCGATATTGAAAGTGAAGGGCTCCTTTTACGTGTATCCATTTCGCTTGTAATATACTAGCATCAGTGGCGTTTGTGCCGTTAAATATTCATTTTTAGGAAAAAAGTGTACGTCACTGATTTTAGGACAAATTGGTATGTTCTCTTAAAGCTTAGTTAATTCTGCTTCAAAAGTGTCTCTTGTATTTTTTGCTCCTTTCGATATAAAAATTAATTTATTAATTATTACAATACAGAAATAATCTTTTTTTTATATATATTTTTAGGTATTAATAATATTGTGTGAAACTAACTACTCAGTAGACAAAAGCCCCAACCTGCGTTGAATTACACCCACAATATCTACTCATATATTCCTTATTATTAGCTTTTGTAACATTTTTTACTATATTAGAAAGGTATTTTAAGCTAATATAAATCAAATATCCTACAATTTCTATCAATGAAGTCATATGTATATTCTCTGATACCAAACATATAGGTATGCTAATGAACAATTCCACAGACAAAGCTCTATTCAATAATTATCTAAAGAAATTAATCTAATTTACTAACCTGCTTTAATGAAACACTCTATAAATATCTAACTTCACTTTTTGGCAGTGGGAATACGACAATTCAACCACAATAGATGAGATCTGACATATTTCTGCATTTTTAGGATTGCTTCTTCAGGTGGCCTCCTTTAAATTGAATCAAATATCTAATTATAAAAATTATTATAAAAATGAAAATTATTTGAAGTTAAATATCGACAGTGACAAAAAGTGGCAGCCTGTCAATGAATTAAATATGACAATACCTACTTGAATAATGTTCACCTTTTATGTAAAAGTTTTTTTATATTTTTAGGTATTAATAAAAAAACAGAAATAATCTTCAGAAACTTAACATAAAAAATAGTTAGCGTCTGTAAATGTTACTTTTAAATTTCGTGTCAAAATTCAACAAGAAAAAAGAGAACTTAGAGCCTTGAGTATATAAGCTTATATAACCAATGCTTAGAGTGAAGGACACTTTTTGTAACATTCGTTTTTGACATACAGGATACAATAATTAAACGTATAGCAAATTGTTTATTTTTATTTTATTTGTTTAGAAAAAAAGTTTATTAACATTAAATGCTGGAAATGGTTACCCTATGCATCAATACATTCTCTCTCTCTCTCTCTCTATATATATATATATATAATCGCCTTCGCATCTATCTTCTAATTCTTCGAAATATCCCAGGATTCCCAGGTGTTTGGTGTATTATTTCACAGCTATTAATACGCTCCACTAATGCAGCTTCATTCGCTATGTAGGTTCAATACACCAGTTGCTTTAGATCCAAAGGTTGGAATTGGATTTAAGTCGGGTGATCGGGTTGGCCAAGGAGTAGGTCCGCCCCAATCAATCCATTAAGAAATTTCAGAATAAAACTTTGAACAATCTGTATTTTTTAAATCAACGGCATTCGTATAAGACATGATGAGCTCAAACATAATATTTAGGTGTCTACTATCTCCAGCTTAGTGTTGACCCATTCTTTTTGACTCACTCTGTATACACAGGTAAAAATAACTAGAAAATATAACATCATTTTGGCGGTAAATTTGAAAAAAAAACTGAAAAAATGCACAAAATGTATTGCAATTCATTACTGAGTTATGAAAAGAACTATTTTATTTACTTTTGTATTATATGGAGGAGAAGAAACCTACAAAGTAGCAGCCTTAATCTTACATTAATATAATTAGTATTTTAAAGATTACTCATTGACGGTCTTGGCATTTACAATAAACATATGAATTTATATAGGGCTACAAATTAATCAATAACAAGCTAGTGTTTAGGCGAGAGAAATTATTAGCCATAGTTTAAAAAAAGAGTACAGTCGGTAACGCACAGTCCACACTTGCTATATAACAGTGCTATATAACCCATTGTATTCATGTTTTAGAAAACACTTTAGTAAATATTTTGCCTGATTTTGATTTAGTTTTATTTGGAGGAGAGTTGAATATTGATCTTTTGAATAATGATTGTTATACTACAAAGCAACTCTAGCGTCTCTTTGATAAATATAACCTACATCAACTTATTAATAAACCTGCTCGCATTACTCAAGACTCAAAAACTTTTTTTTTTGTGTATTATCTGACTGTCCCAATTATATGATTATTATTCGTACTGGGATTTAATTGGCCCAGTACCATTTTAAACGGAGAAATGTATCTGAATTTCTTACAAACTATTTTACCTGTTGAACTAGAATATGTACCCCTACTGATAAGAAGGGAATGTAGTTCATGCGCGATGGTGCTTCTTCTCATTTTACAGTAAATGTTAGGCATGAAAAGAATTTTTTGCAACTAAACGGTAAATGTTATCAAAATTTTTGAAAACAGAATTTACTTAGAAAAGTGTAAGCTTTTATCAAAAATGTGACAATCAGATACCCAATAACATAACAAACATATTAACTATCGTATTCGGTATAAGGTATTTGTGCAAGTCGGTAATTAACATTGATTGCATCAAAAAAAGTCTTTTACGAATATATTTTCATATAACAAATTTTATCTTAATCAGTCAACGCTTTTCAGTTTTATATTCGATTATTGAAATTTTCTCAAAAACTTTGGCGCTTCCTAACACCTTAACGATGAATTTTTGCATATAGGTAAATTAGCATAAATCATATCTGAAAATTCTGGAATGGTTCACTGGTACACGCAACTTAGGATCACCCTGTCAGCTTGGTTTGCAGCGTAACCGTTCACCAAACGCTAACAGAAAGCGGCTTAGGCCTGATAATGTTAGACGCAGCCATTATTTGATGTACATTTTTTAAATATTTTGTTTGTAATCAAGAGAAAGTTGAGTCATATAGCCGTAAGGCAAATTTTATCAATGACAAGTACAACTTATTTTTTTTTTATAACGTTAAAGTGTTAATGTATTGTAAATTTTTAAAATAAAACGTGGAAAACGATACAAATGACGCCTTATTATGTCTCTTTTTGGTCCCTATTTGGACCTTTCTTCTATTTAATTCACTGGAAGCACTGCTGTTAACACAACTTTATGAAATAGGCTTTAATTTTAAACTCCAGTAAACCTAAAGTTATTATATTTAATTATCCATGTAAACATGTATCAAATACCTAATTATAATAAAAAAAAACATAAATTTGTCCTTCACTAGTTACACAAAAACTAGTCGAAATCGATGCGTCTCCTGGTATTGGTCGAAGCGTTTGAAATATAGCAAAGAGAGTGCCAAATCAGGACTGTTTGGTGCTCAATTCCAAGTAGACAAACAGAATCAAACTAGAATATATTTATATTTAAGCACATTTTAAAGACATTTATTTGTATTTAAAAGTATTTCATTGTATTTAAATATATTTGTTCCTATTTAAACGTATTTATTTGTATTTAAATGTATTTATTTGTATTTTAAATGTGTTATAAAGTAAATACTTGTATTTAAAAGTTTTATTCACTGTATTTACGTTATTTATTTGTATTTTCTATGTATACACAGAAAACAATTTTTTAGCAGTTCAATTTATTTAAACATAACTGATTCTCGGGAAAAAAATTTATTTGGGTAATGCTCACTTTTTTCTCAAAAATAAATTGATTTATTTGGTAAAAAAATATCATTTGAACATCTTATGAAAACTTAATTTTAAAAAATGATTTTCAAATAAATATGTTTTTTTTCATTTCCCTGAACAATTTGTTCAAATCTGTATAAAAATATCGTTTTGAAATAAAACATGCTTTTTGGTTCAAATGAATGTGCACTTCGAATCAAATAATGCGTTTATTTAATTAAAAGATGCATATTTTTAATTGAGAAATATGGAAACGGAAAATATGTAATCTTTTTTTTCTTTTTGCGAAGTTTTAAATAAATAGGTTATATAATCTTTTAAAAACCGCAAATTAAACAACTCAATTTCCTAATATAGTCGTATCGTCAAAAAATGTATTTGTTTGAGAGGGAAAAGTCGAATTGTTTCGTATAAACGAAAAAATAACTATTGTCAATATGTGGCCGCTAGAAGTAGCTGTGTTTTCGTACACAGGTATGTCGGGTTTGATAGACATGAACAACCAAAGTTAGTCGTCAGTTAACTCACCACTCACCTATGTTGTACTGATGAAAGCTAATAAGCTCGACACCGGTATATCTAAATATTTGCTATACATTTTTCAGTTTGTTGTAATTCAATGCTGTCAGGGCAACTTTAAGAAAAGGATTAGGTACGATTACATATTTTCCTTTTCCACATTTCTCAATTAAAAATATGCATCTTTTAATTAAATAAACGTATTATTTGATTCGAGGCACGCCACTGCACACTAAAGAACATATTAATTATTTTTTCTAACTTTATAAACAACCAAGTTACAGACATGTATCGAAGTGGAAAATTTGAAATTTTGTTACTCGAAACAAAAGACGATAGGTCATTTTAGTTTTGACCTTTAATTTTCTCTTATAAAAAATTGATCGAGAGTGGGCGATAATTTTATTTTTCGTATAGTTAACGAGCCTATAAAAACCTCGAAATTTGCTCACCCTGTACATAGTTTAAAAGTAATTTTTTAGTTTGGATACTTCTTTGCTACAAGAGAACTAAAAGTACTTACGTGTTCTAGTTGTATGATGAATTTTGAATAATTTTTTATTAAGATTTTGAAGCATCTGCACAAGAAAAAAGGTAGTAGATTGACACAGATTGGTCATCTACAACACATAAGTACTTTTAGTTTCCTTGTAGCAAAAAATTAAACTAAAGAAAGCAATATTTTATTTTAGTTGAGCAGAATTTTACATCGTTCTTTTTGAAAAAAATATTCTATTTGTATTTTCTTAATCACGATCCGTACAAAAGTTGCCCCGGGTATAATAGCAATTATTCCGTAAATATAATATTGGTGATATAACTTCACGATTTACTAGTGACCTAATACATTTTGCATATCGCAATTTGACTTTAACTACACATTCTAAAAAAAATTGACCTTATTTTAATACATATTAAACTTGTGGCATAGTAGGTACTGTGTAAAATTCTTAATGAATACATACAAAAAAATTGTGCCTTTTAGTTTTTAGCACATTTTCAAACTATGTGTGTATACTTCCTTTAAAACGCGTCTTTTTGCGTCATAATAAACGTTTTGTGTACGTATATGTATCTATTGCGTAGGTTAAAAAAAACTGTAAAGCGTAAAAGTTATTAATTTTAAAATTAGAATGAGAAAAATAATTTTTAGTAAAAAAAAATGTACTTACAGTATTTTTTATGCAAATGGTACTGGTATCTAACTGAATGTCTCTTCTACTGCGTCTCTGGCTAATTGACTGCTAAGACTAACCAAACAGGCAAACACCCATCATCCCATCGAGCTCTGGATACTGAATCAGCAGAATCAGAATCACTGAAATACCAGCAACAGTGTTGCCAACTTATAAATTTTAGAACTCTCAAAACTTCATGCTAAAAGGGCATAGCCCAATAAGATGGTGAAAAAGTCCCCCCTCTGGGATTTTGACCGGACATAGGCCATTCGATTTGGTATCAATAAAGACCAAACCTCCTAAATTTTCAGCCCGATAGGGCGCCCTTAGCGGCCGCTAGATCGAAAATACAATTTTTCAGTATTTTTATGATAACTCCAGCTTAAAATGATATTTTTACATGCGGTTTATGGCATTCGAAAGCACATTCAATTGACTCTTTGTGATATTTTTTTCAGATTATCCGGCTTGATAACCGGGAAATGGCGGCCATTTCAATATTTGTAAAGTCATTTTCAGCACTTTCTCTTTTTCCGGCACAAAATTGAAAGACGGTATTTTTTGGCATTTTTTATTACCTTTCAGATGATCTATTGCGAAAAAATTTTTAAGTGGTGCAAAAGGTCGAAAAAACGTCAAATATGCGATTTTGGTCATTTTCGGACGATTTTTGACTGATTGTTGATTCTCTTGCGGCGTTTCTGGGAGTATTGAGTCACCGTCAAGTCCCTCAGACACTCAAGCCCAATTTTTGTTCCCTCAGGAAACATTCTCCTCAAAAACAGATAGTTGACGCACCATCAAAACCCCCAAGTCCTAGTTTCTGGCCCTCGCAATTTTTCCATTATAATTTTTTTCGTCTAAACCCCATATTTCGAGTTTATTTTCAACCCCTCAAAACATTTAATTAAGCAACTGACTCCGCGAACACCATCAGCGGCCAGATTCCCAGACCTCCAATTCTTCTCAAACAACAACTCAACAAAGCAGTTCAAGCGCCGACACGTCAACAGGTAACCCGACCTACAAAATATCCAGGGCGGAGGATACAAACAACGAAAATGATCGTGTAGAGTTGAGTTTTTCGCGTGTGGTATTTACTCACAAATATTGTTTTATTTGCGGGTATTCAGCTACAAAAGATCTCATGACTGTGCCCTTAGATGCCCGCCTGCAGGTTTTCACTGAGAGGAGGGATTATTCCATTTAAGAATGTGGTCTGCCAGGTCCATCTGCTGAAAAACGCTTCTATAACAACGAAATCTTACTTTCCGTATTTATTCAGCGAGTTGTTCCTTACGCGTATCTGAAGTTCGGTTATTTATGGATAAAAAGCGGGTTTGGCTGACCGCAACTTAATGTCACAGCTCGGCGATATTCATTTGCCGGAAGAACGTCTTCGAGCGTTCACGGGTTTATCGTGGGAGAAAATAACTCAGCAACGGAAGATGTTAAAGTCAATGAGAAACTCTAATGTGAGGTCGGTAACTCAAGCCTTGATAGTTTTCCTTTTCAAGCTCCGAACAGGTAACTCGAACAGATTACTAGCTTCTATCCTTGGCTTCAAATATACGCAGCAAATCTCAAAAATTAAAAAATCGGTCATGCAGTGTTTCGAAAGAGATATTCTGGCGACGTATTTTGGTTTCGAGAACAATTCTCGGGAGACCCTTATTAAGGACCATACTTCAGGGATGGCCAGAAAATTACACGGCTCAGACAAACTTATTCTTATTTGTGTGTCGGCATGAGAAAAGTTCTAACAACGTATATCAAAGGAAATATTTTTCTGGGCAAAAAAGTGCCGCTGTGTAAACCTTTTACCATTTGCACCACTGATGGATGGGTTGTCGATATGCCTGGACCTTATTTAGCTAATCGGAACGATGCAAACATGAAATCGATCTTGGACTCCTCACGTCCCATGAAGAGATTTCTTCAGAAGGGCGACATTTTAATCTTGGATAGAGGATTTCGTGACATCGTTTCTTATTTGGAAGAGGAAATACAGGTCACTGTGCTAATGCCAGGTTCGAAGGGTAAGCGAGCTCAATTGACCACTGAGGAATCGAACAAACTCGATATGTGACCAAGTTAAAATGGGAGGTAGAGGCCGTCCACGGGATTATAAAGGAAAAGTATCACTTGCTGGACAATAAGTTGGACAATAAAATGTTGCCGAAAACTGGATCAAACTGCAGAATAGCGTCGTTTCTGAATAACCAATTTGGCAAACGACTCGATTCTGATGTTCAAATGAATGAGGAAATCGTGGGATCAATGACCGCCAGAAAAACTCATGAAATTAAGCTCCGCAAACAAGTGGAAGAAAATCGTTGGAACAGGCGTAAACGGGACTTATATATATACCTATAATGTCCTCCGATATCCTGAGCTGACGAGGCGTGATAGGGCGGCATAATATTTTTTACTGGTACTTACCAATTAAAACAAACTATATCCTACCTTGCTGAGATTTTGCATGAAAACGACAACCTAAAAGTCGGGTTTTACAGAGAAAATGAGAAAATTATTAGAGTTTCTGTACCTTCTAGGCATAAAAGTAGGAAAAACTATAATTGCTATATAGAATATGCACTGAATGCAATTGGACCTGGGAGTATATTGAGCTACCGCTGTGATTGTGCGAATGGGAATCGAACAGTAGGATGCTGGGGTGTTTTTAAGGCCGCTGATGGTGTTCCCAGGGTCAGTTCCTTGATGAAATGTTTTGAGGGGTTTAAAATAAACTCGAAATATGGGGTTTGGATGAAAAAAATTATAATGGAAAAATTGCGAGGGCCAGAAACTGGGACTTGGGGGTTTTGATAGTGCTTGAACGATTTCCAAGGACTGTTTTTGAGGAAAATCTTTCCTGGGGGAACAAAACTTGGGCTTAAGTGTCTGAGGGACTTAACGGTGACTCAATATCCCCAGAAACGTCGCAAGAGGATCAACAATCGGTTAAAAATCGGCCAAATATGACCAAAATCGCATATTTGACGTTTTTTCGACCTTTTGCACCACTTAAAAAATTTTTCGCAATAGATCATCTGAAAGGTATTGAAAAATGTCAAAAAATACCGTTTTTCAATTTTGTGCCGGAAAAAGAGAAAGTGCTGAAAATGACTTTACAAATATTGAAATGGTCGCCATTTCCCGGTTATCAAGCCGAAAAATCTGAAAAAAATATCACAAGGCAATTGAATGCGCTTTCGAATGCCGTAAACCGCATGTAAAAATATCATTTTAAGCTCGAGTTATCATAAAAATACTGAAAAACTGTATTTTCGACCTAGCGGCCGCTAGGGGCGCCCTAGCGGGCTGAAAATTTAGGAGGTTTAGTTTTTATTGATACCGAATCGAATGACCTATGTCCGGTTAAAATCCCAGAGGGGGGACTTTTTCACCATCTTATTGGGCTATGCCCTTTCCAGGGTATCCTTCTGAATACATTACAACACAAATATTCACATTATATATATACAATGACGCACAAATTCATTATTAGCTAAATAAATAATATTATTAAAAATTCCCGCAACAGGTCGAATTTTGATATTAATTTACCATTTTTTCAAACAATTGTTAGGAGCATATAGTTACGAAGCGAGACAATTTTACCGATGGGACGACTACCTGACTTGAGCAGGGATCATGTTAAAATAAACATTGATAAAAATGTATAGGATCTTTGTCTTAAGTGTTTAGTCGGACCCTAAATGATTTTTACAGTCTCTTTATTTCTTTAAGACAGTTCGAGGGTGAATGTGTGCGTGCATTAAATTAAGTTATTAAATAGTGGACTAGACAATTGTTTTAGTGACCTGTATTTTGTTGAATTATTAGGTGAGTTACATCACTGAGTACCTATTTGGCATGCTTAACATATGTTTATTAGCTAAGTTAGTAGTTGATTAATTAAATAATTGAGATTATGAATGATAGTGTATTACTGACGAGGCCGGCCTACATTGTTTTGTTTATTTATTGGCCGTTAGCTGCGTGTGACACGGTATTTTGAGATATGGGGTATCCTAGGGCTGTTAGCTGCGGTGATACAGTCCGTCCGTTAGATGCGATGAGCGGGGGATATCTCAGGGGCCGCTAGCTGCGGTGACGCGGTCTGGTTCTGGTTTAAGACCTAGTCTTGCTATGAACTATCTCTGCAGAGGTGGTCTGGTCAGTGTACATTGTTGTATTGTTGATATCCAGCTGCAGTCTGAGGGAGAATATATTTACTAGTTGATCTAAGTAGTACATGTTGATGTTTTGAGAATGTGAAGGTATGCTTGGGTACTCATGTGTTTCTCTCTTATTTGTTGAAAGGTTCTGAGCTTGTTGCAAGAGCTGCATGCCAGTGGGCGATTCCGACGGCAATTCTATCCTGACCTAAGCTCAGTAAGTGTTTTAGTTATTGTTTATAGATAGTTCTATAGTATTACTTGCAAGGCAACAAATCACAATCAGTTACGTCCAATGGTTTACGCCCTGTATAAGTAGAAACGCCCCTGACGAATTATATGAAGTAGTAATTATATAAACGAAACAAAGCAGACACACCTAACACAATAATTTAATATACAGGGAGACCTACCTTCCAGTAATGACGTCAGCACCTGATTTTTTTTTTAAATGGGACACCACTTTTTTCCCCGTTTCCGGATTTCTCTTGCTGAGCTGATTAAAAAAATGTATCACAAGTTGCTTCAAATTAGTACAGGGTAGGCAGCAATAACAAACGCGTTTATAAAAATTTAATACAACGTTATAAGTTACTAAATTCAGATAGAATGCTCCTGCCAAATTTTTATCAAAAAATATGGACCAACACTTATTGTATTTCTCACAATACCATCCCATGTGGATTTTCCTTATAACGGGTGTTTTGCCGATTAACATGCTCGTTCAAATAAAACGTTGCCTCATCGGAAAATAAAACGTTAGCAATTAAATTTGTGACGTACTTTCGAGGTTCGGTCGCAGATGCCGAACTAGTACAGCCACTTTAATCAGTTCACTCGGTGGAGAAGTTATGTTCAAGGTTCAGGAATATTATAAGACTCGGTATTCAAAATAAAATATTTATTTCATAAAATAAAATGTCACCCTGTAAACAAATAATACTAATAATAATTCCCCAACATAAATAAATTAAAACGGTGGGTAGTGTCGTGTGCAAAAATCGCCGGTGCGCTAGGTAATTTAAAGTACCGCGTGCGCCAAAGAATTAAAGTACAGCGTGAGCAAAATAAAATAGGTTCATTACAAATTGTTATTTCGATTATTTTAGTGGATTCTATACGTGCAGAATTCAGTTCTTCTGTCAACGTCGTTTTCAGTCAATTCATGGCTGAAACGTAAGGTTACTAATAAACGTGCTTGGGGTGGTAATAGTTTATCAAAGTAGTTGTAATAACAATACATAATGTCATTTAATTTTCGATTTCGGGAATTTTTAATAATATTATTTATTTAGCTAATAATGAATTTATGCGTTACTTTATAGACGCACTGTATATATGTGTAGTTATTCACAAAAAAACTATAATTGGAAGTATTGGAACACAAAAATATTCAGCGTAAGCCATAAGTAATGGCTCGCAAACCACCTAGGTGCTAATAGTTTAAACCAAAATATTAAAAGTGCACTTATATGTGTGGCTGCAAATGTTAACATTAGCAGAGATACATATTGGCTCACTATTATGCTCTATTGTCTGTTAAAATTTCAGGTACTTTCGTTTTCCCATTTTTTACTTATTATTGAAAATGTTCTCTGCTTACAAAATTGATATCTCTCACTTTAACTCGTCGTAATGTTTATATTCATTAATAAAAAAATTACAAATTTTTGCTGACGATAAGTCGAACTATTGTCTTTAATACCGCCTTTATCCGCCATACTTATCAAAATGTTCTGTTTCTGATCTTCATTAATTCTTGGACGTCCAAGTTTTGGAATATTTACAACATTGTCAGTTTCTCTAAATTTAGACTCTACCTTACTGACTGTTGATTGGCTGATAGGGCGATCTGGATATTTTTTATTAAATAAATCGCAAACTTCCTGCTGAGTCATATTCCCGCATCTGATAAGAATTAAAATTTCAATTCTTTGTTACAGTTAAATGTGCCATAATACTTTAAATTGAATAATAATTTCTATATCGCTTACAATACTTATTAGAAAGTCGGTGTGACAATGACACTTTGCAAAGAGATTCACCTACGTGATCCATAAAAGAACTATGGAATTCGAAAAACTGAACTTGATAACGTTTTTGCTTTATTTTAATTGATTTACATTTTCTAACATTCAATCGTCATTTACTCGAAAACTTTCCTATGTAAGAGGCCAAAATTTTAGTACTGTCTGATAGAGTATTAAACGATCTTTCAGAATCAAGGAAAAAAATATGATGTTGCCATTAAAAAAAAATCTATGACGTCATTACTCGAAAACAAATGACATTTGAAAATCGCATTTTACGCTAAAATATGTATTTTTTAAATTAAAAATCGACCTGTTCGAGGATTTTTCTCAAAAAATAATTGTTTCGTTTTTATTTAATTTATTCCATACTTTTGGCGCATACTATATAATACAGGATATATTTCAAAATTCGCCGAGACCCGTCGATTTTTGTTCTTGAGGGGAGCTTTTTTGACAGTCAACCCAACTCGATATGTTCATCCCCCTAATGCCTAGCAACCCCAACTTAAAAATTTCAAATGCAACTACCCCACTTGTGGCACATCATTTTACAGCTCTTTTCATTGCGAATACAGTAACGTACCGTTTTTAGAAATTGGTTGAGATTTGACAGAATTATTGGTTACAAACGAAAAGATGACAAACCACCAACCAACTTACGCCTAGTAATTTCTACACAAGTGCCCACCACTAATAAGTTTTTCATCTACTACACATGACCGCATTACCTAATTGTTATTGATGTGTCTATCAGTTTACAAAAAAGTCAGAAATGAAATAAAAAAACCAAAGCAAATAATAAATCAGATTTATTTGATGAATTGCTCAAAATGACCCCCGGCACTTGTAATGTTTCCGGCTGAGTGGCATACACTCGTGATTTTAAATGACCCCACAGAAAAAAGTCCAAAGGGGACAGATCCGGAGATCTTGGTGGCCATAAAATAAAATCAGAAACTCTTAAAGCCATAGCTAGGAATATTTCTATACCATTGACTTATTTAATAAATAAATCCTTTTGTCTAGGAATTTGTCCCGATGTTTTTAAAATATCCATAATTAAACCTATATACAAAGGGGGTGATAAAAACCTGCCATTAAATTATAGACCAATTTCTTTAATTTCAAATGTAGCAAAAATTTTTGAAAAGTTGCTAAAAATTAGAATTTTAAAATTTCTTAACATACATAATATTCTTTCGACGCAACAGTTTGGTTTTAGGCAAGGTAAATCAACTGAAAATGCTATTGAATTACTCACCAAATATGTATATGAAGCATTAGATGATTCAAAATCTTCCCTCTGTATATTTTTAGACCTAGCTAAGGCTTTTGACACTATTAGTCACACATTATTATTAGAAAATTTAGAGGATATTGGAATTAGAGGAAATGCACTTTATTTAATTCGCAGTTATCTAACAAACAGGAAGCAGTGTGTAGAAATAAATGATGTAAGGAGTAATTTTGAGACTATAGAATATGGAGTACCACAGGGGACGATACTTGGTCCACTTTTATTTTTAATTTATATAAATAACTTTTACGGCATTAAAACAAAAGGTAAAATTATCAGTTTTGCAGACGATACTGCAATATTTTATGAAAGTGATAACTGGGATAATTTAAAAGAAACAGTGCAAAATGATATGATGAATATTAAAGAATGGCTTGATTACAAGTTACTGTCCTTGAATACGGATAAGACAGTATATGTGCCTTTTGCTTCGTATAAATCTGCATTACCATCATTTACGTCTTTAGAAATAATAACAGATAATAATACCTTCAAAATAACGTCAAAATCTTTTACAAAATATTTAGGAATAATGATAGACTGTCACCTAAGATGGAACCAACATATAAATTATGTAACGCAAAAACTCAGAGTACACATTCACCTGTTTAAGTTTTTGAATAATATTATGGATAGCAAGAGTTTAAACATAATTTATAATGCATTAGTAGAACCGCATATACGGTATGGTATAATTGGTTGGGGGGGTGTAAGAAACATTTATTTGAATAAATTAGAAGTTACTCAAAAAAGAATTATAAAAATTATGTATAATAAAAAACTTACCTATCCAACTGATTTGCTATATAAAGAAACATCAATTATGGACTCACGTCAAATATTTTTCTGTGCACTGGCAATTATGCAACATTCTGAAATAAAGAGACGCTTACAACATGAATATAACACTAGGAACAAATCTAAGTTAGTACCTGTCAAAGGAATGCATAAGTGTGTAGGGCAGCGATCTCATATATTTCTAGCTCCAAAAATTTTTAATTTCTTGCCTGAAACAATAGCAAATATAAATAATAAAATATCATTCAAGAGGAATGTCAAAATATTTCTTCAAAATACTTCTAGAAATGAAATACACAAACTAATAGATTTTAGTTAATATATGTATAAGGATATTCTAATTATATATATTGTTTTTTTTTTTCTTTTTATTATATATATATATATATATATATATATATATATATATATATATATATATATATATATATATTGTTTTAATATATGTATTTATTATATTGGTGTAGGATATGATAATGTAATTTGCATAAATTGTATAATTATTGATTTATTTATGTTTGTTTTTTTTTTTTTTTTTTTTTTTTTTTTTTTTTTTTTTTTTTTTTATGATAAGTAAATTTAATTGCTACTTACCTTTTAGCTATGTAGGTCACAACAAGTTTATGTTTAAACTTAAGTTGACGTCACTATGTTTATTGGTTGTCTATTGTCGCATGATTTATATATTTCAAATGCTAATACCAAATAAACATTATTATTATTATTATTATTATTATTCGACGGGACCTCTTCTGCCAATCCAATGCCCCGGGAAATGGTCATCTAAAAATTGTCGCACAGCAGCAGCATAGTGCGGGGGCGCACCATCTTGTTGGAAGGTTATTTCATTTTCTAGTAAATTGTCGTCACTTTCTAAAATCTCTGTTATCCTAGGATCAATTGTACTTTCCAATAATTCTAGATAGGTGTTTGCATTGAGATTACCTTGGATGAAAAATGGTCCAACAAGATGGTCGCCCAAAATGCCTGCCCAAAGATTCAATTTTTGAGGTGTCTGAGTTTGAAATTCCCTGATTAAATGCGGATTAGTGTCACTCCAATAACGATAATTGTTTCTATTCCCTTCGCCATTTAACATGAATGTGCATTCGTCGGAGAAACATGTAGAGAAGATTTGGATTCAGTAGAAGTTGTTCACTAAAGTATTCGCAAAATTGGTTACGGCGATCAAAGGCATCTTCATGTAACTCTTGAACCAGCGTCATCTTAAATGGATGAAACTTGTGTTTTTTCAAAATTCGATGAATACTGGAACGGGATACGCCAGAAGCTTGAGACACAGTTGTAATTGATTGCTTATTATCCATCTGTACATGACCCAAAACTGCCACTTCAACTGCTTCATTTCGAACTGGCCCAATTACTTCACGTTTCTTGTTTAAAAGCGAACCTGCTGCAATAAATTTGTCAATCAGGTGTTTAACGTACTGGTGGTTTACATTTTTTTCAGGATGATTGGCATTATAAATTCGTGCTGTAGCTTTAGCGCAATCGTGATTTCGATAATATATTGCAACAATTTCTACTCTTTCCGCGATAGAATAAACCATTTCGAACACACGTTAATACTTTCAATAACGGCTGAAACTAACGATTTCTTGGTTACTAGCAAAAAACACCGATTTTTTTTGTAGTACTGATTTTTTGTTATTTTGGAAAGGTCTGAATTCCTATAAACTTAAGTATCTTCTACTAATAACTATTTTAGTATCTAGTTTTATTTGCTTTAGCTTTTTTATTTCATTTCTGACTTTTTTGTAAACTGATAGACACATCAGTAACAATTAGGTAATGCGGTCATGTGTAGTAGATGAAAAACTTATTAGTGGTGGGCATTTGTGTAGAAATTACTACGCGTAAGTTGGTTTGTCATCTTTTCGTTGGTAACCAATAATTCTGTCAAATCTCAACCGATTTCTAAAAACAGTACGTCACTGTATTCGCAATGAAAAGGGCTTTAAAATGATGTGCCACAAGTGGAGTAGTTCCATTTGAAATTTTTAAGTTGGGGTTGCTAGGCATTAGGGGGATGAACACATCGAGTTGGCTTGACTGTCAAAAAAGCTCCCCCCAAGAACAAAAATCGACGGGTCTCGGCGAATTTTGAAATATTATTCGGGTTTCCTATTATAGGGGGGGGTCAAATTTTCGTTGGATACTCTGTATGTATGGTTGCGAATGTTAACATTAACAAAGATACAGGTTGTTAAGTTAAACATGTTTTATAAAAACTTCTAATACTTTTTACAGTTGTTGACATATCGATTAAAAATTTGTTTTCGATGAGTCCTTGGGGATACCAAATTTAAATATCATATCACTTTTGGGTTATATGGGGTACACAAAATGTATTTGATGTAAAGAAAAATACCTAACACTAGAGTAAAAATTCTTTAAAATCATAATAATCTGAATTGTCATACTTTGTGGAATCCCTTAATTTTAACAGTTTTGTAGCTATTTGCGTTTAAAAAATACAATGTACACACAAACTATTTTTTATTTCATACAGTTTTTATTGAGTGTGTATGTATGTAACATAACTTATTAGTTTTATAAATAATTTGCAAATTATAATACATAACTTTAAAAAATAATAATAAAATGCGTAACTTTAGAACAAAACAGAACGTAATAGATAATTAATTTTCCACATAATTACTATTTCTGACAGATTTTATTTCATTAATATTGTTTTAATTCTTAGTCTACTTATTCAAATAAGACAACTTTTATTTAGCTCATCTATTTCGCAATTTAATAGATAAAAATTGCATAGTAAAATAGAAAAGTTATTATAATTTTAAAGAATTTTTAGCACAGCAGGTGTTAGGTAAAAAAAATATAGCATTTTTCACATCAGAAATACATTATGTATGGCACCCCGTACAAGTTAGATCAATATTTTAAATTTGACACCCCAAAAACCCATCAAAATCAAATTTGACATCAATACGGCAACAACTGTAAAAGTTATTCGAAGTTTTTGTAAAAAATGTTTTATTTCAATATGCTGTATATATCCTGCAAACACAAAATTTCAAGAAACAACTGCTCTGCGGGTTAATGCCCCGACCAGCATTAAATTACACCTGTGAAACCTATAGCAAAACAGGTAAAATCACTCGTCAGTAGCCCACCAGACATATACCGGTTTCGAGCTTATTAGCTCTCATCAGTACGCTATAGATGAGATATCTAACGAATGATCCTAGCTGTTTCGCTGCAAGATTTCAGTACGGATTGAAGTAGTGAATGGCCGATAAATATAGTTTGTTCTACACCGCATACCCTGTATATCCGTTAATATTAACATTCGCGCCGACACATATAAGTGTATTCTTAATATTTAGGCTTAACACGTTGACTGCCGATGACTCAACTGTCGGTCCTTCACGAAAGACCGATGACTCGACTGCTGGGTCATGTACAACCAAGTTTATCATAAGCCGGTGTTGCTCCGGCTTCTGTGAAGATAACTGCATATCATGTCGGCCTGTTGATAATATATAATATACATATTTTTACTGTTTCGGTTTTGCGCACATGCTCGTGATTTTTGTGCAATAGATGATCAAATCCCGGGACCTTCTAAGCCTAAAAGAAGGCTTACAGACTATGAGAAAAAGACCTTTAACGTTATCTGAACAAGCACTGCTTAATTTGTCTGAAAGTGAAGAACCGTTTGTGGAGAAAAAGAAAAATGGAGAAAGTGAGTATGAGCCCGACGAAACCAGTTCAAGCGAGGGAGAGGAAATTTATGAAGACGTTTCTGCTGTAGATAATAGACCAACCAGGACTTTGCCTTGGAAATTGTTTTTGGATGTACCATGACAAAAAATAAAGTCTCTTTTGTTTCTGTTCTGCATTTTTTTATGATAGTTGTATTTGTACTATGTTGTTTGTGCTTGTCTATTTGTATTTATAGGTGACAATGTTTTAATAATAAACAGAAGGTTTTAGAATGCATTTTATGTTTATTTTTCATTGCACAGTTATATTGAAGGTATTACTCAAGTGCAGAGCCATCGGCCTCTGCTGGCGAAAACAGACCTAAGAAACCGATGACTCAACCCTCGAGTCATAGTAGTTTAAGGTGAATGAGCCATTGAGAAAGATTATTTGTATTTAGTACAACAAAAAAACACTTTTTCTACGAGTTTAAATGAAAAAAATTGTCGGCCATCTGATAAGACCCTAAATTTGCTATAGGCAGTCAACGTGTTAATGGCACCGTTGCCGTATAGTAGCAGAGTAGCCTACAAGACAATAAGATTTTAAACAATTTACAGGTGCTGCTATCTAGCAATATAACTCAAAAATACTGTTAACTTTATATTGCGTGCGACATAGATCTTTTTAAGTTTACCTTTCTGTTGTACAAAACAGTTAACATTTTATTTTAGTGTAGCAAAATACATATAAAAGATGAATAAGGAAAGGTTTGTGTTATTTTTTTGCTTTTAAGTGTCAAAATTAATTATTGAAATTTACTCTCACCAGGTGGTATGAAACACCTAGTATAAAAACTGTGGTCCGGTTTAAGCATTGACTTGACTCCATTAACTCCATATGTTGCAACAGTCAAGGATATCAGCGTGTTCTTTAACAAATGCTCATTATATGGACAATTTGAAACGATTTTATTTATTAACTATGTTATATTTTTATGACAGTGTCTTCCAATGACTTGAAAACTTCAGGTTTGAGACACTCGCCAAATTTTAATTTTTTTTCTCTACAGAGTGCTAGATTTCTTCAGATTTGGTGAGAAAATCATCAAGTAGCAGTATCAGCATGAAATAGACCCTTGAGTTTGGAAAAGGATATTAAGAAAACGTAGGGTCGAAAAAATTAGGACTATATATTGGCTCACAATTATTCTATTGTCTGCTAAAATTTCAGGTATAATCGTTATCCCATTTTTTAGTTATTAATGAAAATGTTGAAAAAATCACGATTTTCTGCCTACAATTGATACCTCTCACTTTAACTGGTGGTAATTTTTTTATTCATTAATAAAAATTTTACGAATTTTTGCTAATGATAAGCCGAACTATTTTCTTTAGTACTGTGAAAGTCATTTGTCTCAAAGGCTCTTATTTTTAAGCAAACCAGAAGGGAGTGCAATCTCCGTAAATATTACGTTCTTTAAAAAAAGAAAAATACTGGCACAAGTGGTAAATAACTGTAAACAACAATGTAATTTTTTTTTTAAATAATACAGTTATAAATATGATATTCTTAAAAACAGTATCGGAATGGTCTACTTGGCACATACTGTATTTTTATTGAATAGAACTTTGTGGAATTGTTCATTAGCATACCTAGATGTTTGGACTCAGAGAACATACATATGACTTCATTGATAGGAATTGTAGGAGATTTGATTTATATTAGCTTAAAATACCTTTCTAATACAGTAAAAAATGTTACAAAAACTAATAATAAAGAATATATGGGTAGATATTGTGAGTGTAATTCAACGCAGAGTAATTAATTTCACCTAAAAATATATAAAAAATCCTAAGTATGTATCATTGGTTGTATAAGCTTTCCTACAAATCTAATGGTATGGTCACCGACCCACAAATCTATTGCTTTTTCAAGAAAAACCGTCACTCACTGCAAAAAATAGAACATGTTCTAATGTCAATGGTGAACACCCAGGGTTTTTCATAAGGCCCATAACGCACAAGTATGTATTGAAATGTCTTGGAGTTTTGATGCACGATGAAAATTCGGGGTTACAACGCATAAATGGGAATCAGCCTTTATAAGCATTTGTTTGCCAGACAATATAAACAAGTAAGAGAAATAAGTCGTAATTTGAAATAGCATGAGGAAAAAGTTTTAAAATACGTATTTCTTCTAATTAGATTTTATGAAAAACTTTTTAAAACATATATCTAAATTGTCAAAATAAATAAACTTTATTACTGTTTTGATACAAATTTCAAAATTTTCGCAATCTTAATAATTTTAACAAAAAGTAAACTTCTATGGAACTACAAGTGAAAATATAAATATATATGTACTATGTATGTAAAGGTAAGTAGCACAGAACTACAGGGTTTTAATTAAGTATGTGCACAAATTTTAAGGGGTTAATCTATGATTGATTTTAAGACAAAAAGTTCATATACACATGCAACGGCTTTGTTTTGCAGATACAGAGTGTTAAAGTTTGAAAAAAAAAATCATATTTTTAGATCTATTTTTTGAGTAGTAAAATCTACGTAGTTGAAACGTGACACACTTGACTGATATCATATAGGAAAGCTCGATCGACGATCATCGTAAGTACGTATGAATAATAATTCGACACCTGAAGAAATCCGAAACTTTAATAATCATATCGCACGTAAGAATTTGGGTAATCCTGAAAGAAATAGTGAGAGGTGCCCCTTTTCCAATGATAACACAGTAGGAGTTATTACTTTTGATTTGCAAAATACATTTTCATTACCAAAGTGCAATGTATCAAAGAACTTTTCTAAAATGAAACTGTCCTGTTCTAATTTTATAGCTCACCTCAATGTGAATAATACTGTTTACAACGCAGTGTTGCACGAACTTCTCTGTGGACGAGCCGGTGTCCACATTGTTAGTGCCCTGATTAGAATACTAAAGGAAATAGTTGGACATTCCTCAACTTAATACACTGATTTCATGGCCAGATAGTTGTGTGCCACAAAATAAAAATTCGATAATGTCCTTTGCTTTACAGAAATTTATTTAATTCCGGTAATCATAGAACATAAAAGTGAGATCAAAAGTTCGGGGAGCCAGGCCATGGCAGCGTCCAAGAAATAGATAATGCTCACAGTTGCATAGAAAGGTATATACGCAATTTAGAAGTTTGGTCCCCTTTAACTTTAATTCGTCTCCTCCTGTCAATGCCAAAATCGTGGAAACTTAAATTTAGAATAATCCAGATGACTTCTAGAGATTATTTTGACTATCAATCATTTTCAGCCCGATATTCCTATAATTTAATTCCTTACACAAATGCGAAACATTTAATATATTGTGACGTACCTACGTCGTGATTGCAAGACGACACAGAGTCACTATGACGCCTGAGCGGTGGCGGCGGAAACCTCGGGCGCCAGTTTCTGTTTACAGTGCAGAAACGTCACTACTCGGGCGGCTACAGTGAAGGCATGGTATGTCCAGAGGGTCTTGAGGGAGGAGTTAGACTTTCTGTGTCCAGTAAAACAAGGCACGCTTGATAAATATTGACATTTATTTAGTGCAAACCTAAAGGTACAATTCTAGTTGTTATCTTAACTAAAATATCATGGGGCAAATAATTCGGTGCAAAAATACGAGATAAACAGATACGGTACAGAGTCAGCGGTGCGGTTACGGGGTAGCGGTTTCTACAAGCGGTTAATACAAGCTACGTGCAAAATCAAACAAGAGGAAGCAATCAAGCGGACAAAGCAAAGTTAACCTACGAAACTAAATACTTGGCCACTATTACTAAAATAGAAACAGCAAACGTTGACAGCAGGGCTTCTCTCCGAGGATTGCACGGCTGGGCAGCGGGGCTTGCGAAACGGCTAGCTGTAAGGAAATGTATGGTTAGTTATGACCCACGTTTCAACTCATGCAGACGGAATGGTAACAACATCCTATGAGCCGAACGCGTGGTGAGGCAAAGTACGCCGGATAAGGACAACAGCGTCTCTACCCTGTCGTAGTACGGACAGAAAGCTGAAAAGCAAGATATAATTAGCACAAAGTTAACAGCGGCAAAGTTTTCCCTAACCTCCTACTTACTTCCTCTGCTTGCGGACAGGCACGTCGGTTCAGCTTGAACGGCGGAACGGTACTGACTCTAGCAACGGCGGTAGTTACCTCGTCAAGTCCTCGTTTGGCTTGCCGAACATGAGCAGTAAGCGTATGCGCAATTTACTTATTATCCTTAGTTGACGGTGCTGGACTGTACTGCTGCTGGTGCTGGCTGGACAGGAACTGACTCTGTGGCCACGACGGTGGAACACCTAACACTCCTAGGTGGTAGGCGGCTGCGCACTGGTCCCCCAGACTTGACTTAGTAGTACCAAAGGCGGCTTCTCTGGTGGGCTGGACTCCCCTCGTGGACGGCTAGCCAGGAACTGAATGGTCAAGTGGAAGCCCTCGATGCTGGTACCCAGTTGACGTCTGCGCAGTAGTCTTCGGACTGGACTATGAAATTTCTTACTAAAAGCAACTACGGCTAGTGGTCTCGGACAACTCCTCAGCTACTGGGGTGGTAGACAGGCAGGACTGCTCTCGTGGATGGCTGGCCAGGAACTGAAGTCCCTCCTCGAAGTTTGAAAGCCCTAAGTGCTGGTCACGGGTTGCGGCTGCGCAGCGGTCCTCAGACGAGACTTGTGAAAATCTCACCAACAGCTACGACTAGTGGTCCTGGCAGAATTTTTCTATGTTTTAAAAATCACGAACAGCTCCTCTGGTGTGGAAGTGGTGGACAGGCAGGACTGCTCTCGATGACGGCGGGCCAGGAACTGAATCGCTTCCTCGTTGTTTAGAAGTCTTCGGTGCTGTAGACAAATCGGCGGCGGCGCACTGCTCTCCTTTTTGAACTTGTAAATTTCTTACCTTAGCTCGGAGTCTTCATAAAATTATTCTAAGTTGATTCAGCGACTTTTTTAGTCGGCGGTCAGCGCGTGAAAGTTCGTCAGCGATTCTGAAAATTCCAGACTCTCGCGCGGCTGCGAGTGAACCACGCGGCAGGTCCTCTTTGGCGGCCGGGACTGGACTCGCCGGTCGATGCGCTGCGACTGGCTTCGTCTCCATACGGACGGTAGCAGGTGTACGTGCTGACGTTCGATAAGTTAAACACATATCGGTGGTCGGTGATAATTTTATTAATGAAAATTAACTTCATTACAATATGAAAAGGACACATTACGGAGAAATAAAGACTGCTAAGCTTAAATATACAAGAAGAATAAATCTTAAGACGGAGGTATCACTTCCGGATAAGTCCCCCAAATACCTAAGACGAATGTTAATATACCCGATCAGAAAAAGAAGCATTTGATTGAGATGCTTCCTCAAATTCCAGAAGAGGAAAGACAGTTCCACAGGGCTTTATTAGGGTTGCATAAAAAACTTATTTTTGTTCGACATCAAAATATCTTTTTTTTATATATTTTTAGGTATTAACATTAATGTGTGAAACTAACTACTCTGTGGACTAAAGCGTACCTAGAAGTTTGGTATCAGTGAGCATACATATGACTTCACTGATAATAATTGTAGGAGATTTGATTTATTTTAAAATACCTACAGTAAAAAAATCAAAATATCTTGTTCTATGTCCCCATATTTTTTTACCAAATCTGAAAATAAGGCATTTTGTTCTAAATACATTTATAAAAACCCGTTTTTTTGATTTTATATAGTTCTCTTGTAGACTAAAATAACTAAATTATAACATTACTTCATATTTTGAGACATTGATCTTAATTCCACATCTCTTTATAATATATGTCAATGTATGATCGCCGGACAATATTTAGACACGATTTCCCAAAAGTAGCAGTTTGGCGTATAGAACATTATAATTCTGGGGTGACGATCTGTAAAACAAAGCCGTTGCGAATCCATGATTATATGAACTTTTTGTCTTAAAATCAATCATAGATTAACCTTTTTAAAGTTTGTGCACATACTTAACACCCTGTATACTATTCTAATAAAAATATATTTGTTCTCATTGAATTCCTTTTAATGAAATCATTACATAATGCTGATATATTTAACTGATTGACAATATCATGATTTATATTTAGTAGCATAATCATTTAGTCTCTTTTTAAGTCATAGTGGACCTTAGGTACGTTTTTAGTCACCATAATGATGAAGACCAACGTTCGGCAGTACATGAAGTAACCCGAATTATCTAACCTAAAGATACTCCGAAAGAGAAGAGTAGGTATCTAATGTAAGTTTTTAATATAAAAATATCTTACCTCTGTTATACAAGTACCACAAGCATTTGTGTGTTACTACTACCACTACCAGTCAGTGTTATGTTAAAACGAGAAAGCCGCTGACATGGCTGTTCACGCTCATGGATTCGCGCAATATTTTGGTAATACGTTACCGATATAGACACATGTTCAGTGATACAAAAAGCCATAAACAGGGCGACGCGGTGGATTTTGGCTAACTAATAATAATAATTCTATCGGGTGCTCCGCACTAAAATTTATATAATTTGAAGAAGTGAAAATTAGAAAGAGAATTAAAATCAACTGATCCCTTTTTGCTGCGGCGGCTCATATATTTCTCTACACATAAACATATTCTTTCTGTATACAGGGTGTTCCAGAATTATGGTCAAATATTTTAGCAGTGTATTCCATAAGCCATTTTAGGGGAGGGGATCTTCATATAAAATTTTTCAATTTGGGTCCTCCCTGTTGAGATATTCGAGTCTCAAAATGGCGGAAAAAAAATAGTTTTTTATTTTTCTTTAAGAACGGTTACACTTAGGAATTTCAATTTAGGTACACATTATCAGCTAGTCAAGTTATTTTTTGGTGGTGTATATTCCTTGGCTCATGTTTCTGGAGGGCGGGAATAAGCAACCCCTAGATTTATTTCTTTCATAAATTTTTCCTGCAATGACCGATTTCAACAAAACTTCTTATTAAATACTACATATAATTTTACTACTTTTTTCCTTCTTGTAATTTTTTCATACGACAAACAGTTTGCGCGGAAAACATAAAAATAGTTTTCCTTACTCTAAACATCTTTTCGTCACCGGTTACTGATAACCGCAGTAGGCGATTGCCTGCTGATGTTTGATGTTTCTCTGTTGTATTGTCAAACAAATCAGTCTTGACAGTTTTTGCAAATATTTGTAAACAACTTACTCTTCCGTACAAATATTAGAGAATAAATTGACGAAATATGCATACGGTACGATTGGTAACAATTATAGGAATTCCTTCAGCATTTTTTAAGGTGATCTGAATATTTCTGCTTACACCAGTGACGTTTGTGCGATGCCACAAATTTTTTAATAAAAAAAATGGTACGCCACTGACTCTTTCTCGTTTTGATATTTTTTTAGTAATCATCCATCAATTCTGAATGAAATTGGTCCCTTTAATTTTTTTCGTAAAATGCACCGTTTTTGAGGAAAAAAATAAAACATATTTTATTGTAGGTTTTGCTAATCTTTTATTTAAAGCTCTCTTTTACTAACATGTTATTATGCTCAAAGTAAAAATGCAATTAAACATTGAAAATAAAAAGTTGAAATAAATGTAGAAAAATTCTTCGATTTCGAGGTACAGGGTATTCAAATTTTAACCTTTGTATTTGTTTCTCTTGCAAATTTGAAAGAATTATCTAATACAGAAACATTCAACCAAAACAATAACACAAAACAACAGCAACTAACATATTTTTTAATAGCCGTAAACCTATAATAGATGTTGAAAATGACTTCCCTCACAACTGATATGAGTCAACTCTTCGCCTCATTGATTGCCGTATTCGCTGAAATAGTCCTTCTCTATTCCTTATCTCTCACAGCAGACTGTAATTCGATTCCTCAGGTCTTCAACATTTTCGACAAGATAAATCCTGAGAGCGAGTTGGCAATTGTTGCATACGTCCCCTACCTATACAACTATTTGGAATATAGTATATTAAGTGCCGACGTACAATAATGGTAAAATAGCCTGGGGTACCATCGTGCATGAACCACAAATTTTGTTTGAGCAGAAGAGGAATTTCTGCAAGAAGAGCAGGTGACTCTTCTTGCCAGTGATGATAATATTCGCCATTTAATCGTAATGAGAGGAAATATGGAACAATTCAATAATAATTAAATACTCCAAGCCACACGTTTATTGAAAATTGATGTTGAAAATGACCTTGAAAAAATCCATGTCGATTTTCATCAGCCCATAAGTGATTCTTGAAATGAATGAAAATTTCATGTAGAATCTCTTTTTTACTGTATTAGAAAAGTATTTTAAGCTAATATAAATCAAATATCCTACAATTCCTATCAGTGAAGTCATATGTATGTTCTCTGATACCAAACGCCTAGGTATGCTAATGAACAATTCCACAGACAAAGCTCTATTCACTAATCATCTAAAGAAATTAATCTAATTTACTAACCTGCTTTAATGAAACACTCTATAAATATCTAACTTCACTTTTTGGCAGTGGGAACACGACAATTCAACCATAATAGATGAGATTTGACCTATTTCTGCATTTTTAGGATTGCTTCTTCAGGTGGCCTCCTTTAAATTCAATCAAATATCTATCTATAAAAATTATTATAAAAATTAAAATTGTTTGAAGTTAAATATCGACAATGACAAAAAGTGACAGCCTGTCAATGAATTAAATATGACAATACCTACTTGAATAATGTTCACCTTTTATGTAAAAGTTTTGATATATTTTTAGGTATTAATGTGTGAAATTGACTATTCACTGGACAAAAGCCCCAACCTACGTTGAATTACACCCACAATATCTACCCATATATTCCTTATTATTAGCTTTTGTAACATTTTTTACTGTATTGGAAAGGTATTTTAAGCTAATATAAATATCCTACAATTCCTATCAATGAAGTCATATGTATGTTCTCTGATACCAAACGTCTAGGTATGCTAATGAACAATTCCACAGACAAAGCTCTATTCGTTTGGTATCAGAGAACATACATATGACTTCATTGATAGGAATTGTAGGATATTTGATTTATATTAGCTTAAAATACCTTTCTAATACAGTACAAAATGTTACAAAAGCTAATAATAAGGAATATATGGATAGATATTGTGGGTGTAATTCAACGCAGCTTGGGGCTTTTGTCCACTGAGTAGTTAGTTTAACACAATATTATTAATACCTAAAAATATATAAAAGAATCTCTTTTGTCAGTAAACAAAACGCCATTTATTCAATTAGGATTTTGAGCGGTTACATGAAGAATCCATAAACAAAAAAACTAAACGCGGTAAAAAGTCTCGAGGTAGTAGCGCCTATACACGTTGAATATGAAACATACAATTGCTGTTCTTTTAAAATTTTATATACGGTGAAGTTGCTTACATTCAATATGTTGGCAATGTTTCGAGTGTTAGCTTCAGGTGACTCCGAAACTATATCGACTGCTTCTTCTTGTTGCACAGTTCGTACTTCTCGAGGGCGTCCACATCCAGCAGTTCGTACCATTTTCGCGCAAACGTTGGTGAAAGCGATCAAATATTGTGTTGTGATGAGGTATCCTGCGTTCTTGGTACAACTCAGCATACAGTCGTCGAGCTTGCAGAGCAGATCCATTACTTCGACCATAAAAATGCATATCTGCCATTTCCGTATGAGTAAAATTTTGCATTTTTTTTAACACAAAAATTATTCACTTGTAGCAAACAAATAATAGAAAAATGCTAATTTGACATTTTGACGAGATGATTGTATTTTATTTAGAAATATTGGCAACAACCTACTAGACAATGTATCAATAGAAATTAAAAATACGGAAGTGACGGTGAATTTCTAAATAAATATCAAAACGGGAAAAGTCTGCGGCGTACCATTTTTTATATCAAAAAAGGTTGTGGAATTATCGCACGAACATCACTAGTGTAAGTAGAAATATTCAGATCACCCCAAAAAATGTATATTTATCATTCCGAAACGTGTTTCAAATTTCGAGTCAATATCTTTAAAACTCTTTGAAATAATTAATAAAAATAAAAAATTTAAATTTAAATTCTCTGTGTCTCGGAAACGAAGCATATTTTAATCTACGTTTATTATCAACTTTTTTTCACAAAAGAACTTCGGCAACCACCCCCTAAAGTATTTCGCACTTATTTACAAACACCCTGTATTTGTCCAAATTTAAAATTTTTCGCTCCTACATTTTCTTAATATCGGTCAAACTGAGGGCTCTATTTCATTTATTTGACATCATTACGAGTAATTTGCCAGATGCCTCTGAATTTATCTTGCACAGTCTGTTTCGGAAAATCCTAACTTTCGATGCATCGTACGTGGAGCTCTTATATTTCACCGGATTTTGTAATATTACTGTCAGGTTTAGCGTAATAAAATATCTATACAGGGTGATTCTGAACTTATCTAAAAGAAATTTTGAATGTACAAGGGACTCAAAGGGGAAAAATAAAAAAGAACAGCATGATTTTAAAATGCACTTCTGCACGGCACTGGAAGCTGGTCCACTGTAAAACCTGTTAGGTGGCAAAGCATGCAATCGGCGACCAGACAAAAAAATGAAAAAATCCCCAAGGAATGAAATAAATAACATTTTATAACACTTATTTTATATAGCAAATTCAACTGGTTTTGCCGTTATTAATAAAATTAATATGCGGTTTTAATTAATAAAATAGTTTGACATACCTGATGTTACAACAAAATTATGGGTAAAACCCAGTTTCTGAAAACTAACACAAACGTTTCTGTATCTTGTCCGTTTTGAACTCGTAAGTTATTGGAAGCAACTATGATACGTTTGCGTAAATCATCAATACTCGATGTAATATACTTAATTTTTTAAATATACAAAAAGAAGTCTAAATAATTTAAAATCAAGAGATCGTGGCGGCCATCCCTTGATATTAATGCTTGAACACGTTGTACATGGTACATACAGTATGCGCCAAAAGTATGGAATAAATTCAATAAGAACGAAACAATTATTTTTTGGGAAAAATCCTCGAACAGGTCGATTTTTTAATTTAAAAAATACATATTTTAGCGTAAAATGCGATTTTCAAATGTCATTTGTTTTCGAGTAATGACGTCATCGATTTTTTTTTAAATGGCAATACCATATTTTTTTCCTTGATTCTGAAAGATCGTTTAATTCTCTATCAGACAGTACTAAAATTTTGCTCTCTTACATAGGAAAGTTTTCGAGTAAATGACGATTGAATGTTAGAAAACGTAAATTTTATCCATAAAAAGTAACAATGCTGAGGTATGTAAAATAAAATACAATTGATTAAATTTTATACTTAAATTAAATGTTCGAATTGCCATCTACCAACTTCTTGACAATGCGCAAGTCTGTGAAAAAATTCTTCTTGCACATTATGAATGATTTCTGGGGTAACTCTGCGTATTTCGTCCCGAATGTGATTTTGAGGTTCTTCTAAATTACGTGGTTTATTAATGTACACTTTTGACTTCAAGTATCCCCATAAAAAATAGTCAAGAGGTGTAAGATCTGGCGATCTTGCAGGCCATTCTATCGGTCCGCGTCTGCCGATCCACCTCCCAGGAAAACAATTGTCCAAAAAATCTCGTACAGGGCGCGCATAGTGCGGAGGTGCACCGTCTTGCTGAAACCATATGGTATCGTCAGGAATGTCAGGGTCATTATCGTTAGGAAAAATTACTGCAAGGGCTGGAACAAAGTCGTTTTCTAGAAACCTTACAGGACAAATATCTTTGTCCTGTAAGGGTTTCTTCAAAGAAGAAAGGCCCTACTATTCTGTCGTCAACTATTCCAGCCCACACATTTAATTTCTGAGGGTGTTGGGTATGTGCCTCTGCCATCCAATGAGGATTTTCCCGACTCCATTATCTGCAAGTTTGATGGTTTCCTGTACCATTCAGACAAAATGTGGCCTCATCTGAAAAAAGTATTTGCCGGTGTAAATTTCTATTTCCTTGACATAAATCCATTAGAATTTCGCAAAAATGTAAGCGGCGATCGGGATCATCTTCATTGACTTCCTGCACAAGTTGAATTTTGTAGGGATGATATTTTTTTTTCCTCAAGATACGTAGCACTGTGCTCTGACTAGTGTCATTGTTTAATGCAACCAATCGTGAAGAATTATGAGGACTATCCATCATACTTATCAAAATGTTCTGTTTCTGATTTTCATTAGTGCTTGGACGTCCAGGTTTTGGAATATTTACAACATTGCCAGTTTCTCTAAATTTAGACTCTACCTTACTGACTGTTGATTGGCTGATAGGGCGATCTGGATATTTTTCATTAAATAAATCGCAAACTTCCTGCTGAGTTCTAGTCATATTCCCGCATCCGATAAGAATTAAAATTTCAATTCTTTGAGTAACAGTTAAATGTGCCATAAATACTTTAAATTGAATAATAATTTCTTTGTCGCTTACAATACTTATTAGAAAGTCGGTGTGACAATGACACTTTGCAAAGATTTTCACCTACGTCATCCATAAAAGAACTATGGAATTCGAAAAACTAAACTTGATAACGTTTTTGCTTTATTTTAATTGATTTACGTTTTCTAACATTCAATCGTCATTTACTCGAACACTTTCCTATGTAAGAGAGCAAAATTTTAGTACTGTCTGATAGAGAATTAAACGATCTTTCAGAATCAAGGAAAAAAATATGGTGTTGCCATTTAAAAAAAAAATCGATGACGTCATTACTCGAAAACAAATGACATTTGAAAACCGCATTTTACGCTAAAATAAGTATCTTTTAAATTAAAACCTGTTCGAGGATTTTTCCCAAAAAATAATTGTTTCGTTTTTATTGAATTTATTCCATACTTTTGGCGCATACTGTATAATTGAGCCACGTGTATGATACGCCACACTGCTGCAATACACCGTGGACGACCTGGACCTATTCCAGGATTCGATTTCAAATTTCCCTCGCGTTGCATACACACTGCACACCGCGGTAAAGCTGCATTTGGCATATGTTTTTTGCTAAAGCATTATAAATTAAACACGTAAGCCATTTTTGATACTAGAAAAAGTAATATAAAAATTAGCGTCACAAAAACGTTAATATGTACAAAAAGCAATCGGATTTCAATATTCGGAATCGCCTGGCTAGAGAGCGATGTAAAGGTTGAAAATACTACAGCTTCAATAATTTTTTAATCGAATTCTATTCGATTCTATTCTAAGGATTTTACAAATATTTTTTTACGATATTGACTCCATTTTTCCTGACGCATGTATTCTCAAAATTTTTTATTTCGTTTTTTTCTGTATCACCCTGCATATTGACCGTCTTTTTATCTGCATAAGTAGATGTGTGGAGTAATAAAACCAATTTGTTTTTGTTGCAGGACTTCACGACGCTTAGTGAGATGGGGCCGTACACTTGGACAAAAGTAATTTAACGTTCGGAATTCTCAAATTAGAACTCGAGTCAAACAAATGCCGGCAATTACTCTTACCACGTAATGAAGACGTTAACGAGCGGTAAAAGTTTGTTGCCTTGCTCTCCCTTTCATTGTTCCTTTTACGACTTCCTTTAAGGTTTCAGTTTGTTTGGGGTAAATTAATATACTTCGCGTAAAAATGATTTAAAATCTATCGGGTTAAAGGGAATGGACTGATACATATCCAAGATGACTATACTACATTCTTGCTGTTGTTGGAGATCCGTTAGAAAAGGAAGTTATGCTTGTGGAATCTATACAGCGGTAAGTTTTTTTGCTTGTGGTGTTTAACACACATTTAAAATGTACAATATATTATTTAAACATAACTAGATTTTAGGCAAAAATTGTCAACGTAATAGATATGGGCAGTTCTCGAGTGAGCTGATTTAAAAAAGCTGGTTTCGACATTAAACTGTGGCAAATTAACTCACGCGAGATAAATAAATGAGGTGTGATCTGGTTGGTATCCTGGCTGACGGAAAGGGATTTTATAGGTTAAGCGGGACCAAGATCCCTAAACAGAAGATGTTTCCTACAAACTTTCGTTCAATAGCATTACAGCATTTTTGATACAGGATGACGTCACTAGTATTTAATTTGATTTTCGCCGTACAATTCAGTGTTAGTTGTATTTGAATTTCCAGTCGTTTTAATAATTTTTCTGTGAATATATGTTACTATACTATACTGTTACAATATTATTAACAGTTTAGAACACGTAACAAAGAATTTCAAACAGACAGTTCATTCTGTAACCTATAATTAAGTAGAGTAGTTAGGTATACCAAGGGTTTTCGATGCTGCTGTAAAATATGACCCAAGGCTTCGATTCGAGTGCGTTTACCTTACAAATCATAACTTTACTTTACGTCCAGCAATAACATGAGATATTCTTACTAGGGGAGCACCATTATGTAGGTACGAGAAGCAACATATTTTATACCTTTAAAAAATAAAATCATCGAGTGCATATGCAGCAGCGCCTGAAACCTGAAATATAATACAAAACTCAGAAGATATAGTAAAATATCATAACACTATAAAAATTCTTATATAAATTTCTTCCAATTTTATTTTTATCTGGATAGAAATTTTGATGAGATTGAAAACTTTTTGAAATATATTTAAATGTAAACTTACTATATACCTTATCAGAAAAGAAAAGGAAGTTGCACATTTGAAGCAATAAAAAATCACAGCTTTCTTGATAATCATTATTTATTTCGTTAAGCAATATTATAACAATATATAACTTAAGCAAAATATAATTTTATTTATTTTATTTTATTTTAGATTACACCAACCTACAGTACACTGTGCCAATTACAGGCGGAACAACAGATAAAAATACACATTTTATACTATAAACATACACTATGACAATAAAAACAATATTAGCACAAAAAATGAAAAGTAAGTTAAATCAACCTAGCTACAAAAACTGCGTACACACTGATCTAATATTAGCCACTGAAGAGGTAAACAGATCAATTTTGTTTTTAAATAAATGATTATTTGTGTTACACATGACATACATTCTGGAATTTGAAAGTAAGTTGGTCCTTGGTGTCTTAAGGTAAAACAGTGCATCGTTCCTCGTGTCCACTCTAGGAACATGGAAACTTTAAGTTTCTAATAAAGTAGGACAATCAATTAAATTGTTAATCAACTTAAAAAGGAAGATTTGGAAGTGCATAACAGACCTGTTTTCAAGACTATGTACGCCATGCTGCCTTAGCAACATATTGTGATCAGTGCCAATTTCCGGATAAAAGCCATCGAGTTTAAAAGACATATACTTCAAAAATGTTCTCTGGATGTTCTCCAACTTATTAATAGCATTTGAATAATGTGGACTCCAAACTGTTCTAGCGTATTCTAACTTAGGAAGAACAAAAGCGCGATATAAACTAAGTAACACACGACAGTCGGTAAAAGAACGTGAATTTCTAATAACAAATCCCAAGCTTCTAGAAAATTCAGCTGTTAATTGGTTAATATGTTCTATAAAGCTCAGACTCGAAGTAAAAAGCACACCTAGGTCTCTGATCTCAGTAACTCTAGATAAAGGGGAACCGGCGATGGAATAATTGTTATTCAGAAAATTAACTTTCTGAGTAAATGTCTTAACATGGCATTTACTAATATTAAGGGGAAGATTGTTATCCATACACCAAGTATTTATGCTATCTAGCGAAGTCTGCAATTTTTGGGCATCGCAATATGAATAAATTTTAGTAAATATCTTCATATCGTCAGCGTACATGAGACAGTTTACATCATGTGACTGAAATATATCGTTGATGAAAATTACAAAGAGCAAGGGTCCTAAACAGGATCCTTGAGGAACCCTTGACGATGATAAAAACTTTGGAGATCTGAGACTGCGAATTTCTACAAACTGCGTGCGCAATGAAAGATAAGATTTAAGTAGTCTAAGCAAGTTATCTGGAAACCCCATAGTTCCCAGTTTATTCATCAAGATTACGTGATCAAGTCTATCAAAAGCTTTACTGAAGTCCGTATACACAACGTCTACTTGAAGACCCACGTCCAGGGCTTCGCTAAGATATTGAGTGAAACAGAGACGAATAGTTGTAGTCGACCGAGTTGTCATAAAACCATGTTGTGCAAAGCCAATTTGTCTGTGAATATTATAGTAAATTGTGTGGAGTATTATTTCAAAGACTTTTGAGAAATTACAAATTATGGCTATCGGCCTATAATTATCAACAATATTTGATTTATCTTTTTTATGAATGGGACAAATCTTGGAAATCTTCCAGGTGTCGGCATATACACAAGTTTTCAATGATAGATTCAATAATATTGTTAAGGGGGCTGCTAGAACATAAGCACAATCACGCACAAGAAAAGAGGGAATATGATCTGGTCCAGAAGTCAACTTAGGCTTGAGCTTTTTCATTGCAGATACTACTTCTGACTCTGAAATATTCTTGTGCAGAAACACGTTTTCATGAGGACATAATGTATTGTTATCTGATGAAGCAGATGGAAGAAAATTAAATTTAAAAAATCAGCAAACGTATTAACAATATCCTGAGGATCCTGAATTTTTCTGTTTTGGTAGGACATAGACGTAAGTACGGACTGATAGCCTTTCATACCGTTAACAAATGACCAGAACTTTTTTTGGATCTTTTGATATATTTCTTTGGATATCCAACACAAAACTCCGATGAGAAATTGCAATATCACGTTTAACTTAGGCACGCAGATCAGAAAATCTTTTGTAAACGTCAGGATTTTTAGATTTAATGAATTGTTTATGCTTTTTTCTCAAATCAGAAATTATATCTTTAGAAAACCACGGCAGATATTTTCTAAAACTAAGAGAAACTTTAGGCACATACATGTCAAAGATTGTATATAAAGACTTGTAGAACACTTCACAAGCCAAATTACAGTCAGAAAACTCATTTAGGAAAGACCAATCAACCATACTCAGTTGCTCGTAAAGTAGGAGAAAGTTTGCATACTTAAAATTATAAACAGGTCCATTGCATATAAACTCCTTACTATGCTTAACTGATGTAAATAAACGAATAAGTAGAGCAGGATGGAAATCAGCAGGGGTACCAAATTCTCATCGTAGGCCTCAACTTCACAAAAACTACTTCCAGAAACAAGGTCCAGTAACTTATTTTGAATATTTAAGATTGAGTTATATTGTTGGAGGTTATAAAAAGCAACAAAGTTTTTTAGCGATAGTGGAATGTTGTCATCAGAATTATAACCAGGTATGTTAAAATCACCCAATAAATACATGTCGCCCTGAACAACATCCTCTAGAGACTCTAAGTATTCCAGCAGTTGATCATAAAGGCTAAGTTCTGCACGCGGAGGAATATATAGGACAATAATATGAGTAGTAGGTATAATACTTTTGATTGTGACCCCAACGATATCTATAGAAGGTAAAATCTGTCGAATGAATGAAAGATTTAACTCAACGCAGCAAAAAGAACTTTTAACCGCTATGGAAGCTCCACCACCTTTTGTTAGGCCCAAAGCAGAGAGGTTACGGTCGGCACGAAATACTGTATATTCAAAAAGTTCAGAGTCTAGGCAACTAGGCTGTAACCAAGTCTCAGTGAGACATATTATATCAAATTCACTACTGCAGGTGTTATTATAAAAATGCGCTGTCTTTGAGTTTAAGCCACGAATATTTTGGTAATAAATAAATAAATTTTTAAGCGATTTTGCTGATAATTGACAACCAAGACTTGGGATTTTATACTGGAAAAAACAAACTAGATTTGAATTCACCAACTTTGTTTAGATACACTGGGCAGTTGGAGTCCCAGGCTGCATGTTTAAAATCATAATCGGTACCTTTTTCGTTGTTAATCGAATACAATTAATACATTTTAGATTATCTGCCTGGGCGACATAGTCGCTAACTAAGTGATCGTCACCGCAGCGAGGACAAGAAGGATGGGGTCGAGTACACTGTTTAGAGAAGTGTGAGAAACCACACATAATAATGATTACTACTGTAGAAGCAATTTCAGTTACTGGTTAATTAATTTTAGGTAGTTGCAGTACCAGTTTAAGTTAAAAATAACATTCTAAAAAATTGACAAATCAAATATTATATTAATCTTTTCCTTGATATCTAGTTGCTCCAGTGCGCCATTTTCAATCAGGGTGTCCGCTATTCTACATATTAAATTAAAATATACGTCTAAATATTATATATTTTTTATTATAAATTTGCAAAAATTGACATAATGTAAATTAAAAATTTTACAAAATTAAATGTAATTAAACAACTATCTAATAAACACAACAGGAATTTTTTAAGTGATTTTTTCTTGAAAATGTCATGATATTTTAAGCTTGTATAAATAAATTCTCCTACAATTCTTATCAATAAAGTCATGTATGATCTCTGATACCAAACACCTAGGTATGCAAATGAACAATTCCATAGACAATACTCTATTCAATAATTATCTAAAATAAAAATTAATCTAGCTAAATTTACTAACCTGATTTAATGAAAACATTCTATAATTACCCAAGTTCACTTTTGAAACTGTTGGAACTCGAAAATTCAACAACAATAGATGCAATCTGATCTATTTCTGCATTTTTACGATTGCTTCTTCAGGTGGTCTTTATGTTGAGTCAAATATCTAACTAATATCGACAATGTCACAAATGACGTCGACCTGTCAAGCAATTTTAAATTAGACATAACATGTACCTACTTCTTTTTTCTTTAGTTTAAAGTACCCAATACTTTGCCACACTGAACAAATAAAAATTAATTGAATAAACTCTTGCGCCATATGGATCAGTCAAGGGTTATTTTTGAAACTAAGTTTTCCTAAAATTTCCTCATCTTGACTTCACCATTCAAGGCAGATTCATCAATATCCGAAACGTCAGCTTCAGATTCTGATTCCGATGGTATTGGCTCCACAATATCCTCAGTATTTTCAATCTCTTGATACAATTCTTCAATTGTCATACCTATCAGTTGAAACAGTAACTCGCCCTCCTTGAGTCGTAACATGTTTCTACTTAAATACATTATATTAGAAAACTACACAAACAGAGCAGTGGTATATATTACACACCCTACAAAAAAAAAGTTCATACACAAGAGAGTGACATATATATTTCCATGTATTTTTCGACACTGAATCCGATCCCGAGCTCAGAATTGGGCCTACACGTCTGGAATTGGCTCCAGGGGCCGAAAATGGCCTGAAATGCGGTTCCCGGGATAAGGCAAAGTCGACGCTGAATTTTGGAGCTAATGCCGGATTTGTGCTCGAAAACTTTATGGCCAACTGAAATTCCGGGTTTGGGTCCGGGAAAATGACCCCTTGGGGCGGGAAAATCCTGTTTTGGACGTCCCGGTCGCGACTGTGGTATTTTCGTGTATTTTTCAATCCTGGTCCTTGGAGTGTGCTCAAAAAGTTTGTGGACAGCTGAAATTCTCAGTTTGGGTCCGGGAAAATGGCCCATTGGGGCCGGAAAATCATATTTCAGACATACCAGTCGCAACGTGGTATTTGTGGTTTCGGAAGTAGTCAGTGGTATTTTTGTTTGTATATGATTTCCTTCTATTTTATTGCACGATATTCTTTTGTTTCGTTTTTGTATTTGATTTTGTCCTGTTTTGTTGTATAAACATATTTTTTCTTGTTCTTGATTGTTCTAGGTTGCACCTTGTTGATCCCTTTTTTGTTACAATGTACACTTTTTTAAATGCAAATTTTGTTACTGTTAATTTTCTTATCGCATGTATTTTTTGCAAGTTTTCTTATTTTTTTATATATTTCGTTATTGTTTTTTGTTTGCATGTTTTGATATTGTTTTTTTGTTGCATGTTCTGCTATTGACATTTCACATGGCCAAAAATGTGCTACATGCCGTGTACCACCACTTTCCAAAGAGTTAACGTCGATATGTACCTTACAGAGATACATAGTGCTTCACCAGCCTGTTTCATCCGACTTTTTACGATTACGAACTGTTAAGAATGTATTTTGTGAACACGTCAATTACCTATAGTGTTACAGTACTAAAAGAATGTACTAAATTTTAATATTAGTGATCGGAAATCTTTGTCGGTTGATTTCCAAAGTTGAACCGAACAAATTTGCCGTTACCCGCGAAATGAAAATAAAATAGAAACGGGAACGACACTGTTAGCTCAGTGGGCGGTGGAGTGAGTAAAATAGTGAGGTGTGAAATAAATATTTGGTAGTATATACATATATATTTTTTATATATATTTCTTACTCTGCATCAATAATTCTACAAATATATATCACAGAAAGCTTGATAGAAAATTTAAACTACTTATACTAGTACGTATAATTAAGCCAAAATATAAAAATGGTTTATATGGAAATGTGATGCATTACTAATTCTAATTTTAGTATTTTAAACAAAATGCCTATAAAAATGCAATAAATTTCAATATAGATATAGATGCAGATATAGATATACAACATGAACCTTGAATTTCGATTATTAACGATTAATAAAAAAATGCTACAAATGCATATTTTATATAAATATAGATCTATTAAGGATTTATAATTTTTGTTTAGTTTTGAATGAGTGGAACAAATACATATACCGTTTATTTCTTTGAAATTAAATTTTATGGAAACCAGTTACGTAATCAGATGGTTCCAAATGGCACCGCCTGATTCCAAGGAGTTGTCCTGTTGACTGCCTTGCCTAGCCGAACAATGGAATCATGGCGTTGAATGAAAAGTCCTGGCAACTTCTAGAAGAGTCCAGGTATAGGTTACCATCAAAGAGGGCAACCCTTGTGGAAGCAATCTGAGGTTCAGGTCGCAATGGACTCGATATTTGATTTCAAAAAAAACCCTTCGATGAAGGGTTTTCATGATGAATGTATGAAACTGTGTGGTATTCAGTGTACTGAAGAATCACTCAGAATCCTAATAAGCAGCAACTTTCTGCACTCAATAATCGCCTGCCAAGAACAAACAGCAAATTCTAGCTCGAAAGTCGCTACGCGCCTTTTCTTTAAATTAATCATATCGCAAATTTCACCTACAACGTTTGGCTGTATATTCACGACGATCTATGAACTGAAAGCATAATGAACATTTTGTCGAGGGTTATAAAATTGTCAAAAATAAAACTAATTTAATTAATAATTTCATAACCTCATTACCCATTGCGTTGAAATTTGGAACATTTGTTTAGACTATTATGGTGGTATTAATTCTTAAAATTTTAGTGTAATCGATATACTGGCTGGTAGTTTTCTTCGGTTACCTTCCCTTTTTAACGGCCAAAACGTACCTACTAATTATTTAATTTATTTTCTTCCAAATGTTCAATTTTATTTTAATTGATTTTCTAATCATCACAATAAATTTCTTCGTTTTCTTTTATTTTCAAAAATATGATTATTTTTGTCTAATCAATTATTTGTCTTTAGAAGTTATAAGAAGTTTTGATATATATTTAATTTTTTAATGTTGTTAATCTGTTATTATACTGGGAACAATAAATTGAAACATATACTGTGACAGTTTTGGGTAGATATGTTTTTATATATCTGTCCCTGACCGAATTACAACAAAGTGTATTTTTAATAAATTTTTTGAAAATGATATTGAAATAATCATTTTGGCATAGATGTAAGGGAACGGGTTTGAAAATATAACACAAAAAAGGGTTAGTATTGAGAAATGTGTATAAAAACACGGTTTTATTATAAAAAAATGCATATTCATAAGTAGTAATTTTCCATTACAGTATTACATTCTAGTGTGTTATTCCACAATATCGACCTAGGCAAACCAACCAACAATCCACCGTGTAATATCGCTAATAATTTGTATCAGTGTATTCAGCGTTCACTGGAATATGAGAGAGTGGAGATTTCCCCTAAAGGGTCGAAATCCCTACAGAGCAAAATATTGCTAAAAATTTTCAAGTTAAAAAAAATTGATAGACTGAAAAACTGTATTTCGGAAACTATAAATAACTACGTTATTCTTTAAAAACATACAGCGTAATTATAATAAAAAACTAGAGGAATCGTAAAAACTGAAAAAAGGTGAAAATTTCGTGTTTTTTATTTCTGTTAATGTTGCGATCGGTGCTCGAGGTTGAAAACTTTAGATTATTTACTGGACTAACATCATAAACAATCAGCAAAGCAGATCTATCGGGTATGACGCCAGATGTGATGTATATGGTTACTGGACTATACGGACATTTTATCATTTATGTAATCGTATGTTCAAGTTATTATTTGCATTCTACGAATGACTCACACTATTCGTTTGAGCAGATAATAATTGTGAAACACATTTACTGGAACTTGGCAGCATTCGTTATCTTCTTCCACACATTTTCTGTTGAATCAGTAAGTCCACCCTTGCAAATATACTGTTTCTCTTTGTGATTTTTTTTATGAGAATTGACTTATGATTTTTAAAAAACGTGTTAGGCGAAGCAACAGGAAAAGTTTCAAACACCCCGTACAAAACAGAACATGAATGCATCTCTAATCTAATCACGAGGAATAGTCCAGAAGTCGGAGTCTTGTGTGGGAGAGGGAGCGGTATATTATCATTACGCAGGCCGCATTTGCGCCCATGAGCGACTTACGTTGGTAAAAAAACCTCATTAATTAGGGGGGTAGTCAAACGTCGACCAGTATCTCTCACATTGACCCAAGCCAACATTCTTCCACCCTATCATACCCGCAGAGAGGATGCCAATCCTTTCCTAGAATATAGCTGATATACGGTCTATCGGCCGCGGAATTCGATCCCACAGCGGTCTAACCACATCGATTCAAGTACTGACGCCTTAAACTGCTCGATCACTAATCGACAATAGTAACGACGATAATAACGAGCATAAAAGCAGACGACGAAATAATAGTAACGACGATAATAACGAGCATAAAAACAGACGACGAAATTAGGTACCAACGTCCCTAGAGTAAGTAATATTTGATCTAGAGTTCTAGGTAGTTAGTTATTTTCTTAAGCTTAAAGACCAGCTTAAGAAAATTAAGTTTACTTAGCGCCAAAAGCAATCTGATCATGTGCGACGTGGACACATACAAAGTGTTTCTAAAATGAGTATAAAAATTTGAATGCGTGTAGGACAAGTTAAATGATGACTAAAACCTTAGTATAGTTCTTTTTCTCGAGAATCGATTGTTTCAATAGTCAGATGGATACACTAAGCAGCAAAAAAGTTCTGTCATAGAAGAAACATGATGTGCCGTAAGTAGCGCCCTCTACTAGTGACGTCAAAATTAGAAACATATTTCTAATTTCTCATCCGCAAAAACCCCCGATTTACAAATTTTATGTAAATATTAGGATTTCTTAAGAAGTTATTTACAAATATAGAAAATAAAATTTTAACTTTAACACCGTGTAACTCCGTTAATAATCAGTTTTGGAAAAGATGTTATAGAAAGAGGTAACATTTATTTGCGGTCTAGAATAATTATTCCCTGATTTTTTTGCTCATCATTTCAGGACACCCTGTATATTACAAACTACAGGTAGGTTGTCTCATGTATTAGTAACATCCTTGAGTGATTGTACAGTCAAAATAAATGAGATTTACCCAAATATATTTATATCTAAAAGTTAGTCGTTTCCGAGATACTGGGTGTCTAAATTTTTATTATATCTGTATCTTGGAAACAGCAAACTTTTAGATATAGATATATTTGGCTAAATCTCATTTATTTTGATATTCCAGCGATGTCAGTAATACCTGAGACACTCTGTATAATGTTCCATGGCATACTTTCAAAGCTGTATACTGCTCTCTGATGGGAGCTGCAGTTTAAATTATAAAATGTTCAAATTGAGGCACAGCGCGTACCTGCACGACACTGCACACTAGTATTGTCCAATACGGACCTGCAACTTTTGTGCAGGTTATATATGTGGCAGACGTTTTTAAGTAGTAGTGGACTGTAGCTAGGAAGAAGAAATTTTTATTTTAACGATATTATATGAAGAGAAGGGGAGGGAAGAAGCCAGGAAAATGAAATAATTTTGGATTTACCCTAACAATAAAAAGAAAAAACTGTATGGTAAATTTCATTATTTATATTCTGAACTGGAGAGAGATTAACAAAGATTTTTTCAGTTTTCCCAATTGTCACAAAAAAAATGAGCTGACTAAAGACTGGCAGTTTCTTTAAGGTAAGTAAATAAAGGTTGTTAAAAACTTATCTAGTCGAATATTTCTAAGAGTTTGAAGCCAATCCCTCACTTTTGCAAGAACAGAACTTACGTCGGACTAGCGCAGTCAAGCATAGAACTTCCAGGCCAGCGACACGACCTGCATGGATGGTCGTTACAATGAAATAACATGAGAACGTTCATGCGATGGCTTTGCAGGTCTGTGCAACATTATAGTGAACTTTACCCCCTACCAATCTGTGGTAGAAATAGATACATACACCTGATATAAATTTTGAAATATTTTCTATTGCATATTGTTACATACATTACTGTAAAATTACCGTAACCATACCACGAGATCATTTTTGTAATTTATATAATTTACAGTTTCATTCTACCAAAAACGCCTCTGTTTGAGGAAAACTTAAAGAAACGAAAGCTGTTTTAAATAGAAACCTAGATAGTTGTCTTTGAAGATTCATTTTATTTTTGCTATTTCTTGTTATAGTTACTCCCGTATATTATTTAATTACACGTTATACAGTATTACAGTTACACTATACTTATATGAATAAGAATTTACATTTTTTGTATAGAAATCAACAAAGATTATTTATTATTTTATTTTTAATCATTAAAATTACAATTACAGAACTAGTTTTATAAAAGGTGAATGATGTTGATGTTTAATAAAAACCATTTTTAGGTTACGTCTTTCAAGGGCTCCCTTAGAAGATGTTTGATACAAAACAATATTAATTTAAATAAAAATGACTATAATACTTTGAATATCCTTTTAAGAATGTGCCGTGAAAGGCCGTTTGTTAAACATATATGTATTAAACTGTACCTTCCTACTTACGTTATCATAATTTTTTTCGCAATTAACGAATATAAAGTAATATAATGAAAGATAAGGTAAGCTGGGAATTATACAAGCTTTGAACTTTCTATTTTCGTAATAAAAATTTTCTATATTTACATTATTTTTTCTGAAAAATATGTAAGCATCTCATTCGACATTCAAGCAAAAGGTTTGATATCCAGAAATAATTTTTTACTGGACTGTTTGAGTTTTTGTATAAAGTTCATCTTTTTTAAATTAACCTTAAAAGTAAGAGAACTTAATAAATAAATGCTCCTAGTAACTATTATTATTTTACAGAACAGAATAAGGTTATTTGGTCAAATCTCAAACTACACTATTTGCCTATCTTTTATTTCTTTATTCAATAGAATATTCCTGTTTACTGGTAGTAATACAAATTGGAAGATATTATAAAATAAAAAATTGGTTATGCATGATATTTGACATCTAAAATTTATACTCCACTTTATATATTATAATAGTGGTCGTGATGGCCTGCGAAACTGAGATCAGTCAAGTGTTAAGGTTCTCCAGACATAAAAATATATAAGTTTTAGCCCAGGCGATGGAAATTGAAGCTGCCCGACAGGCTTCCAGAAATGACCAGAAGAACAAGACAGCTTATGTTCAGAAAGAATCAACAATGTGAAGCCGAGAATGGCAACAAAGAACTTAAGAAATATTTTGGACGACTACCAGAAAGAACAAGTTCGTATCGATTCCATTGTATTTAATAGGCAGAGATCCGTCCAGTGCTGGAATTGTGGAGCTGAAGGGCATCTTAGGAATCGATGCCCTAAGAACATGTCTAGTTAGGACCAAGCAAACGCGAATGAGTCAGCTTTGGGATGCGAAAGCTGACTAGGTGGTACCAAGCGCTACCAGGACAGGATTGTGAAATGATTCTTGATACCGATTCTAGTCACATTATCATAAGGCTCAATATCGTCACCTACTGCAAAGTACAACAACCAGACCGAATCTACATCTTGAAAACAGCAAATTGGGAAGTCATAACAGTGAAAGGTATCCCTCTAGCTAGAATAACCTTGGGTGAAACCATGTCATGACGGAACAAAATTCTGTGCTGAATCTTCCTCAAATACTATTAGAGACAGGATGAATAAATCATAATGCAGTTTCCCGATATTTTTTCCTATTAGAACTGTTGAGACTCCAACAGACATAGAAGTTCAGGTTCAGAAGTGGTAATTGAAACTGTTTGTGGCAGTCCTTCGGCAGTCTTTATAGGAAGAGCATATTAACTGGAAAGACATGAACAGAAAGAAAACACAATTTGGTATTGGTCAGAATGCTAAATCTGAAGGACCACCCACAACCGATCAAGAAAGGCGAACCTTTGGGAGTCTGTCAAACAATTGAATCGGTGTTCAGCGATAAAGCACCATCAAAAGAGAAATTTCGAAATATTGAAAAACTACCCGAAGTTCTTCAGAGCCTTGTTAACCGATTCAAGTCCTCATTACAATCCGATGAAGTCATAATGTTGGAAGATTTATTGAGACACTACCAAGACGTATTTTCATTGACAGAAGATGTTGGAAGGACTAATCTTGTGCAGCACCGTATAAATACCGGCAACACAACTCAAATTAAACAAGCTCTACGACGCATTCCTTTAACGAAGCAAGAAGAGGTATCGACATTGCTGAAAGACATGCAGAGTCATTGAACCATTATAAAGTCCATGAACTTCGCCGGTTCTTTTGGTAAAGAAGAAATATTCAGATTTTGCGTCGACTATAGAAAATTGAATGATATCACTGTCAGGGACAGTTTTCCGTTGGCCAAGATAGATACCCTGTCTGAATCCTAATGGTTTTCAACATTAGACTTGAAAAGTGGCTATTGGCAAGTGCAACTTCATCCAGATGATAGGGAGAAAACAGCGTTTCCCATTAGAACAGGTTTGTGATATTTCACCGTTATGGCCTTTGGTCTAAGTAATGCACTTGGAAATCTTGTCTATCGTCTATCTTAATGAATAATACTCGGCAAATACTTTAAAGATCATTTGAAGAATGCTTAAGAAATTTTTTAAAAATTGATAAAGGCTGGGCTCAAATTAAGTGCATGCTCTTTCAAAAGGAAGTCAAATATTTAGGACACATTATTTCCTCTGATAGAATGAAGACTGACCCAGAGAAAACTAACATCATCTAGAAATACCAATTGGCCAGTATCAAATAACAAACACGAATTAAGAAGTTTGCTGGCACTTTGACATAGTTAAAACTGTGGAGCATTTTAATAAGTATCTCTGTGGTCAGCCGTTCGTTTTCAGGAATACTTGTGGCTACTGCAGCTCAAGAATCCAGAAGGCCAAGTGGCAAAATGGCTTCAACGGTTGCAGGAGTACGACTTCAAAATTGAACACCAGAAAGGATCTAACTATCGTAATGCTTATGCCTTTTCCAGAAGACAATTCCCTCCAAATTGTAAACACTGTCTTCGACAAGAAATTAGAGAAGAAGATGAATTTCTTTGTAGTAGAACTCAGGGCCCAGAGAACTGGGATAATAAAACTATTGCTAAGAATGAAGTGAATACCCGGATTTTGGACCAATTTTCCAATAGAAAGTGAAAAAAATGGACATACCCAAGTGGCAGGATATTTCTGATAAATCTCCATCTCTAAAAAGCTACTGGGCGGTATGGAATTCTTTAGCAATCGAGCATAATGGCCTGTTAAAAAGAGTCTGAGAGAGTCCCAATGGCAAAGAAAAGATTTATCGAACAGTACTGTCCCAGAAAATAATTCTAGCAGTTCTTCAACCACTTCATAGCAGACACTTCGGAATAAATAAACTAAAGTTAAGGAGTGATTCTACTGGCTTGGTAGTCGGTCCAATATGGAAGATTGGTGTCGACGTTGTGATACCTGCGCTTCTAGTAAGGGACCCAATACTCGAAGTGGAAGACAGATGAAGCAGTACAATGTTGGAGCTCCATTGAGGAGAATATCTATTAACACGACTGGACGTTTCTCCCGTAGCAGCAGTGAAAATCGCTATATTTTGGTAGTTATGAACTACTTCAGTAAGTGGCCAGAATTATATCCCTTGCCCAATCAAGAAGTCACCGTTGCTAAAGCTTTATTTGAGAATTGGATATGCCGTTATGGGATCTCTAGAGAAATCCATTCCGACCAAGGACGAAATTTTGAATCTGAAGTATTTCAGAACGTTTGGGGGCTGCTAGACATCCACATAACCAGAACTACATCTCCTCGCCCGCAGTTAGATGGAATGGTAGAAAGATTCAATCGCACTATTGAAAATTTCCTGAGAAAGGCCGTCAACGAGAAGCAGACCAACTGAGATACCTACCTTCCTCCATTTTTATTGGCTTACCGAGCAGGAATTCATGATACCATAGGTGAAACACACAATTACGTCTACCAATGGATCTAATTATTAACTAACCGCAGCAACAGGAAAGCTTATATGATTATCTCAGCCCCCTGAAAGATCGACTAAAGATGATACTTGAAGAAGTATGAGAGAAGCTAAAAAATCGAAAGCGACGGAATGAAAATATACGACTTGCGTGCCAACAACTGCGAATTTCAAGAGATTGAAAGTGTGTCTGTATAACCAAAAAAGAAGCAAGCAGTTGCAGAAATCGTAGGAAGGCCCTTTTGTCGTCATGTCAAGATTGAACGACGTAGTGTACAGGATCCAGAGAAATCCCCAATCCAAGATGAAGATTCCCAGGATCGACCTTATCAAGAAGGCCATGTCAACAACGGAGTAACCTTCTAAGAAGGAGGCAATGTTACGGAACCTCACCTACCTTTTTAGTTTGTTAGAATTTATAATTTTTGTAGTACATGCATTTTGACGTTTTCTAAAACATTTCATGCTATATTCTACTTGTTCCTCAACATGTTTTCGAGACTTGTGTAGAATTATAAAATGGAAAGAAAGACAAGTATTCTATAAAATGGTGAACGATAAGAAAACAACAAAAACAAGAAACTGGGTCTATGACATTTGTCTATATTTGTTCGAAATATAAGACCTTCAAATTTTGGAAATTGTCCCCACGCTGGACAAGGCCCAAACGTGATTCGTTTATCTTGCAGAATTGTGAGTGTAGTTTATAAATATGTTTTGAATGGACTAAAAGTTTTAAGTATTTAGCTCAATTTGGTAGTTTTCCTTTTATAATAAATATTTCAAAGTAGTATCACTTGCCGCTTAGAAATAAGAAAGCAACAAATTATTCAAAAGGCAAGCCGTAGGATTACTTTTATTACAGCACTATGCAGTGGTGCGAAGTTTTATGTTCTAAGTTTGCAATTGTAGCTAATATTATCTAGATATATGACACAGTTAACTAAATGTAACGTCCTTTGCGCTCACTTTACGAAAAATATATCACTCTAATATAACGCCATAAACATAGTAAAAATTTATTCTACATGGTCACTTAACTAAGTGAATTTAACGTAATTAGGGATGTACTTTGACAAGGAAAGAAATTTTGTCAATTGGAACTAGGTATACAGGGTTAACTATGACTTAGGGGATAGGGAAAAATAAGAAATAATAACCTTAGCACCTTATCCGTCATCTAGGCATTTGAATACGACATGTTTGTAAATACACAAAAAATATGCGAAAAATTAAATTTGCGAAAAACAAGTACTGAAAAATTATTTCAAACTAATCAGAGTACTTTAACCGTATCCTTACTACCATTTAACATCTACAGACGACATCTGACGACATCTGTAGGCCACTAATGCAAGGTGCACTCACGATGATATATTTTTAAACTTCTTGCGTTATTGTGTAATTAAATTCTGTTAATACTAATAATAGCAACAATATTAACAGTAATCGACAATATTTGCATATAATAATTAGTAATATTTTAAACTATAACAAGGTCATGTTTACAGTGTTCTGTAAAAATGACCCTTAGCTTATAACTAACTTCACGTTTTCTGCATGGTTTGGAGCATAGAAAGTAGGCAACTAGTAATGCAGTATTCATAACCTAGAACTTACTATTACTTTAAATCAGCTAAATGACTAATTTTAAACGTGTTATCGTAATAACGAATACAAAATATTGTAGCTAACCGGATTAGCTGTTATCTATTAGGTACTTAGACATTATTATTATTTTTTACTGTATTAGAAAGGTATTTTAAGCTAATATAAATCAAATCTCCTACAGTTTCTAACAATGAAGTCATATGTATGTTCTCTGATACCAAACATCTAGGTATGCTAATGAACAATTTCACAGACAAAAGCTATTCAATAATTATCTAAAGAAATTAATCTATCTAAATTTACTAACCTGCTTTAATGAAAACATTCTATAAATATCTAACTTCACTTTTGGCAGTGGGAACTTGAAAATTCAACCACAATAGATGAGATCTAACCTATTTCTGCATTTTTAGGATTGCTTCTTCAGGTGGCCTCCTTTAAGTTGAGTCAAATATCTAACTATAAAAATTATTATATGTATAAATTAAAATTATTTGAAATTAAATATCGACAATGACAAAAGTGACATTAGCCTGTCAATGAATTAAATATGACAATACCTACTTGAATAATGTTTACTCTTTATGTAAAAGTTTTTATATATTTTTAAGTATTAATAATATTGTTTAGAAAAGTTCTGAATCACCCTGTATATGGGGTCGTAATGTTGTATTGCTTGAACGCTTGAATGCTATATGGTCTTGCCATCACAAAATTTGTTGCAAATCAGGAGCGCCGTTTTAAAGCTTTTTCACATTATCCGGTTTCGTCGGATCGAATGGAAACCTGAAAGCCCTTTCATACTCTCCAGTTTGCATCAGGTTTCATCTTAGTGCACCAAACGCCACGCTTTTGTAAATATTTATTGAGTTGTGTATATAAGTTATGCGCTTTTCCCATAACTTACAATTTACAGATATTTTATTTTCAACACTTTTGTTATATTTTTTATCTCACCTGCACTCGATTTATATGTGAACCTACATATGAAGAAACAATCCGAAACCACCGGTCTGTGTCTGGTGAAGTGGCCGACAAGGGCTCTTGGCTGTTCACACAGATACTGCAGGTATAATTCAATGCCGGTCGCGGTATACATCCGCGGAATAGTTGTTTCCTGCAGTATCATTTATACATTCTTTACAGTGTTTCATTATCTGTAATTAAGGATTCTTTCAATTTATTATTATAGTATGCTGTAATTAATATTAAATGATATTTATAAATATGAAGTATAAAGACAATATTTTAAAAGCTAAAATTTAAATTTACATAAACCATCCTATAACTTATTACCCATAAATGTTTAAACACTTTGTATAGTGCAAATTATATTAATGAACTCCTTGGATTTTATAATCGATTATAAATCACAGAAACACTGGAAATACCTTTTTATAAGTGTAATACAATAATTTCAGTGTATGAATTATAGGGAAAAATATAATACAAATACGAGTTCATTAAAATAAGAGATGACTGAATAAATTTACTTACCTGCATACATTTTTGCGGTTATTTTATGTAATAGGGAATAACAATATCCGACCTGTATATTTAACCAATAGAATACTGACATCGACTCAGACTCTGGTACCATTCCTAAAAGGAGTTGATTCTGGCCGAATATCTATGAAATGATCTCTTTGTTCACCTGTTTGGCAGAGGAAACCTATGGCGACCTTGCTGTCCTTGCAGCTCCTGCTGGTAATTCAGTAATTATTTGAATTTGAAAATTTCCACCATGTATCCTATTTTTTTCTTAAAACCAAAACTTAGAGCTCAACCTTTGAGTAACTGGAAACCACCAAAGGTGGTCATGTGGATATACACTGCCATTGTGAGACCAATATTAGCATATGGAACTGTTTTCTGGTGGCCGAAAGTCCAACAGACGACAGCTAAACAAAAGCTCGGGCAGGTACAAAGAATTGCTTGCCGAAGCATAACTGGAGCTATGCGTACGATACCCACCATGGCAATGGAAGTGATGTTATTTCTGCCACCTTTGAATATATATCTAAAAAAGTGACTGCGACTCACTACGCTTCACTTCACTATGCTTCGCCTCAAAAATACTGGTATTATACTTGATGTAGGATGTGGAGAAGTTATTAATCGCCTGTGGAATGGGGTCGTCAGAAAGATGCCCTTTTTGCAGGCAGACACTGACAGTATTCTGCCAAGTTTGTGTTTGAGATACCCTACACGGTATTTATCAGAAATGAGGAAACTGCCAGCGTAGATGTAATCAACATTTTCACATACGGATGAAAAGTGAAGGAAGGTGCAGGATGTGGAATTTATTCCAGATCCCTACATATTCGATAACAGTGGGCAATGGATAGGCATGCTACCGTGGCACAAACGGAATTAGCAGGTATAACCATAGCCACCAAAGAAATTGCCCGTAGACATACAATGGGCAGAACCATTAGAATCTAGACAGATAGTAGACAATCACTACTGATCTTACGTAACCATAAGATAACAACTAGATCAGCATGGGAATGCCATTAGACACTGGTAGTGGCCTCAACCAACAACAGCCTATCTGTATGCTTGGTAAAGGGATACGACCGGTGCAATGGCAATAAAATAGCTGACAAGCTGGCTAGGAGTGCATCGGGTCTCAATATTTTCAGATACCTGGTCCCTCCAGTATACTTCCGTTGTCAACATTTATTGAAATTATTAAAGAGGACACCCACAAAGAGTTTAGAAAACGTTGGGATGAGACAGATGGCTGTCAACATGCTAAGGAGTTCCTAGAATACACCTGCAAGGATACAGGCAAAAAGGCTGTCTAGGACAAATCTTTGCCTGTTGACAGGGTATTCAAACTGCACATTGTTGCTCCTTATTAGGTTGGTTAGCGGTTCAGGTAGATTGATTTCCTAATGGGAGAAGGTACAAGGGACCCAATGAGATCTAAATGCTCTATCCTTTCTGCTACCCTCCCCTCAATTCCAGAATTCCAGAAATAACTGGAAACTTTGGATGGCCCAAGACTGCACATAGGTTACACGTGATTTTGTCGTCGGAGACCAATTAAAAAAATATCATTTCGGTTCCCCTTTCTTTCCTACAATGAGTAACCTTGTGATTTATTTAATTGGAAAATAACAAACTTTGAATTTTGTTGCTAACAAAATGGTTCTTCCCTCGACCGTTAGCCCGAGAACTCCTACTCGCAGAACCTACTACTGCGCAAATTTTCTGTTTACCAATATGTATCTAACCATAATTTTAATTCCAAATTTAGAAAACATGGACTTAGAATAAAAATTACAACATTCCCAATGTAACCCGACAAATAATTAAAAGTGACTTTGCAAGAGGAATATTTTCTGAGAAAAAATCAGCAAAAGTAACTTTGTTGTATTTAATTTAATATAAATCATAATCATAATCAAATTTTATAAGTAGGTTGAAGACAATTGTTTTACTTTCAAAATGGTCCAGCAACCAGTAGTACCTAACACGGATTCATCAACAAGGCGTAATGTTAGTCAGACTAGCGGAGGTTACGCGAAAAATTTACACATCTGTTGCACTAATTTAAATAAAAGGCATACTCCTATTCACTGCTGTGTATAATACTTACTTTATGATATGTTAACTAATCCGTAGCACTGAAAAATACTGTTTTTGAATATAAATACTATGGGAAACGCAAGGAACTAGAAGCCGAAGTTACGCCATTTTTAGACAGGTACAATACTGGGTCTAACTTTTGGCGCAAATATGGACGTAAATAAACAGCCTACCTAGCAACTCATGTTTCGCTACCTAGCAACGCATGTTTCGTGAATGGACGCAAGGCTCGTTAGTCCGATTAACGCGCTTTACACGGGCGCAAAGCTGGTTAGTCCGACTAACGCTACGCCCGTTTCATGAATCCGTGTCAAAATTTAATCTAAGGTTATTTTAGGATCCTTTTTTAATTGACTATTCGAACGTTTAGGATGTTATTTACTTAATCTAGCTTCCTGAAACTTATGTCAATATTGCTGCCAATGATTAAAATTACAAATTTCGAATAAACCACGAGAGTAATCGAGTCTTATCAAGAGTACCTTTTTTGTAGGAAATAATTTACTTAATCTAAATTTTGTATAATTATCGAAGGTGTAATTACAAAATTGCAACTTCAGGGTCGTATAGCGCCTAAACGGGGTAACTTTGAACTAAGGTAAGTTTAACTAAATAGACTTATTTTGAGCCACAGTGTATCTGGTGGAGCGTTGTAAAGACTTTTTAGAAAACACATGTAGAATTGAGATTTGAAGGATATAGCATATAGGTGAAAATGCACATTTTCGGTATTTGTCATATTTCTGTCATTTCCTGTTTCACCGGAAGTGACCTGAACTATGAAATTTTAAATCTAATACTTACCTTGTATATTTTTACATATTTTGATTCTAGAGATGATTTAACGTGCTGCTGCATATGTTTGAGAAATGTTTTTAGCCCACTTGATTTTTAGATCTATTTTTATTTTTGCATTTAGATTGCCGTAAATGTGCTAACATCAATGTTCTAGATCCAAGAAAAATGGTTCGTTAGATTTATTCTTCAATTTTAGGATTTATAACTCCTTATTAATTTCTTTCTTTCTTCTTTCTTTAATAATTCATAATTAGGTTCGTATTAAACCGAATTTAAATTTAATTGCATCAAATAATAGCCTAAATAAATTATGTGTAACTCGTATTTATAGCAGAAAGTTCGCGTACACGATACTCAAACTTTTCAGCTAAAGACTTAAGACTTATAAGGCTGAGACTGGTCCGACTCAAGAAGGTTCTGGATTGATGAATTTGAAATTAAAATGAAAATTATACCCTCGATTCAGAGCGACTTACAAACAGCAACAGCTACGTTTAAATAATATTGAAGTTAATGGTAAATCTGAAGTACCAAATTACCACCAATTAATTTAATATTAACTAATTTCGCAATTACCATCCTAAATTAGTAATTATAAAACTAACTACTCGTTTCTCCGAAGATGCAATACCGATAAGAGAAGTGAGTCACCAGTATTGTAATATGTTTTGAAGGTGTTGATTCTAAGATTTATATTAACGAATATCTAATTCCTTTTAATCGGCTGCACTAAAAAACATAGACTTATGCATACAGAGGAACGTTCACTATTGGACTCTCACTGCTACGAAATGTTATTATCCTTACTAAAATAAGCCTTATAGCGAACTTTTCAGCTAAAGAGTTGAGATTTATAAGGCTTATTTTAGCAGTCAGTGGTCCTTGGGTACATTTCGATAATAACGAAGACAAATGTTTCGATAAGGTCAGGCCGTTGTGTTTTAAAGTTGTCGCAGTTTTAATTAAGATTTTGGTAGGTTAATGTCCAAGTGATACATAGATAAAAAAACTTCAGATGATTTTAATTTACACTATCGTTATATATTTATATTATATATATGATCTGAAGAAAAACCCTAAGAAATTCTGGTCTTTTTTAAATGCGAAAAAGAATGTTTCGTTGATTACATACAATAATAAAGATTTAGACGACTTGTAAGAAATTATTGACAATTTTGCCAGTTTTTTTGCAGAATCCTTCACTCGTCCAAACGATCGATTGCATGTTCATCCTAATTCTTGTAGCAATTTGATCAGTATCATTAATTTTAAGCAACTAGAAGTTGAATCTGCAATAAAGCAAATTAAACCTAATTTGACAATGGGACCAGATTTCATACCGGCACTTCTTGTTAGACATTGTGCTCCTGCTCTTGCGAATCCGCTAACAACCATTTGTAACCTGGTATTTAGAACAGCTAGCTTCCCTGATTTGTGGAAAATTTCGAGGATATGTCCTGTGCATAAAAAAATAGTAAAGCCGAAATATCGAACTATAGACCTATCGTTATTATCTTTAATTTATCTAGAATCTTGGAAATACTACTACCTAATTCATTATATAGCTCTGTGTCCGTAATTCTATCGCCTTGACAGCATGGTTTCATAAAGGGGAGGTCCACCGTGACGAACCTTGTGTGTAAGACTCAATTTATTAGTGAGTGCTTGGACCAATATGGTCAAGTTGACGTAGTATACACTGATTTTACCAAGGCATTTGATAGACTTGATCACGATATTGTGTTACACAAGCTGGATATGTTTGGCTTTTCTCGTTATTACATTTGTTTCAATCCTACCTGCAAAATAGGTATCAATTCGTACAGTATCGTGGTTATCGTTCTGATAAATTTCTACAAGTGTCTGGAGTCCCTCAGGGTTCGACGCTTGGGTCCCTGTCCCTGTCCCTTGGGTGACTGTCAAAAATTACAAAGCGCGTTAGAAGCAATAGATAGTTTGTGTTCTTGCAATAATTTACCCACTAGGAAAACAAGCCCTCTCACTTTTACATATAAATTAGGTCACTCTATTTTTTGCAGGCCTAGTTAGCGTTAGCGTTATTTTCGATCCTAAACTATCATTTAAAAAACATATAGAAACTGTTGCTTCTTCAGCATTTAAGTGCCTTGGTTTTATTATCAGGAACTCAAACGGGTTTGTTAATGTTTCTATTCTACGATTGCTCTATATATCCTTAATACGTTCTAAATTAGAATATGCATCTGTAGTCTGGAGCCCGATTTATGGCACTCACATTGCTGCATTAGAGAAAGTACAAAGACGGTTCTTGAAGTCGGCATCGTACATATTGGATCATATACAGTATGCGCCAAAAGTATGGAATAAATTCAATAAAAATGAAACAATTATTTTTTGGGAAAAATCCTCGAACAGGTCGTTCTTTAATTTAAAAAATACATATTTTAGCGTAAAATGCGATTTTCAAATGTCATTTGTTTTCGAGTAATGACGTCATCGATTTTTTTTAAATGGCAACACCATATTTTTTTCCTTGATTCTGAAAGATCGTTTAATTCTCTATCAGACAGTACTAAAATTTTGCCCTCTTACATAGGAAAGTTTTCGAGTAAATGACGATTGAATGTTAGAAAACGTTAAATCAATTAAAATAAAGCAAAAACGTTAACAAGTTTAGTTTTGCGAATTCCATAGTTCTTTTATGGATCACGTAGGTGAAAATATTTGCAAAGTGTCATTGTCACACCGACTTTCTAATAAGTATTGTAAGCGACATAGAAATTATTATTCAATTTAAAGTATTATGGCCCATTTAACTGTTACTCAAAGAATTGAAATTTTAATTCTTATCGGAAGCGGGAATATGACTAGAACTCAACAGGAAGTTTGCGATTTATGTAATGAAAAATAACCTGTTCGCCCTATCAGGCAATCAACAGTCAGTAAGGTAGAGTATAAATTTAGAGAAACTGGCAATGTTGTAAATATTCCAAAACCTGGACGTCCAAGCATTAATAAAAATTAGAAACAGAACATTTTGATAAGTATGGTGGATAATCCTCATAATTCTTCACGATTGGTTGCATTAAACAATGACACTAGTCAGAGCACAGTGCTACGTATCTTGAGGAAGGAAAAATATCATCCCTACAAAATTCAACTTCTGCAGGAACTCGATGAAGATGATCCCGATCGCCGCTTACACTTTTGCGAAATTCTAATGGATTTATATCAAGGAAATAGAAATTTACACCGGCAAATACTTTTTTCAGATGAGGCCACATTTTGTCTGAATGGTACAGTAAAACCGTCAAACTTGCAGATATTGGAGTCGGGAAAATCCTCATTGGATGGCAGAGGCACATACCCAACACCCTCAGAAATTAAATGTGTGGGCTGGAATAGTTGACGACAGAATAGTAGGGTCTTTCTTCTTTGAAGGAACCCTTACAGGACAAAGATATTTAGAGTTTATAGAAAATGACCTTGTTCCAGCCCTTGCAGTAATTTTTCCTAACGATAATGACCCTGAAATTCCTAATGATACCATATGGTTTCAACAAGACGGTGCACCTCCGCACAATACGCGCCCTGTACAAGATTTTTTGGACAACTGTTTTCCTGGGAGGTGGATCGGCAGAGGCGGACCGATAGAATGGCCTGCAAGATCGCTAGATCTTGCAGGCCATTAGAGAATTAAATGATCTTTCAGAATCAAGGAAAAAAATATGGTGTTGCCATTTAAAACAAAAATCGATGACGTCATTACTCGAAAACAAAAGACATTTGAAAATCGCATTTTACGGTAAAATATGTATTTTTTAAATTAAAAATCGACCTGTTCGAGGATTTTTCCCAAAAAATAATTGTTTCGTTTTTATTGAATTTATTCCATACTTTTGGCGCATACTGTATATCCTCCAGTGAGCTTCTCACATAGCTTATTGCTGTCAAGATTTGATGTACACGATCTTGCAATTAGGAGATCTGCGCATCAGGTTATATTTTTATATAAAGCTCTGAATAACTTATTAAATTGTCAGGAATTACTTAGTAATATCAACTTGCAGGTTCCGCACCTGCCCGCTCGCAGCAGTAACGTTTTATGTCTACCCACACCACGCACTAATGTTCTGATGTCATCGCCGTTGTATCAAATGATTTTGCAGTACAACAACATAGAGACCACGGTTGATATATTTTTTTGTACCATTCAGCAGTTAAAAAATGCTATTTATAAATAATACATCCTATTTGTTTCCTTTTTAGCAATAATGTATATCCAACTTGCTTTACATGTAAGATACATTTAAGGTTTTGTATGCTTATTAGGTGCATTTTGATATATTATTGTACGGTATTGTTTTTCTACATTTATACTTTTTACCGTATCCAGTAATTGGGCAAGTGCCTGTTTGGATACGTATTAAATAAATAAATAAATAAATATTCCAAACCTCGAGATTTTTACCTTATTTGTCGAACCCATCAAAGAAAACCATGGAAAAAATGCCGCATGGACTCGATCAACTCGGATGTTGTAAATGGGGAAAAAATTCTGAAGAATATCGAGAAAAAACTTATGACTAGCATCTGATAAATTGCTCCCACAATACAGAGCGTTTCTTAAGTAGAGGTCAAAAATCCAGGGGCGTATTGTGTGGCCAATAATAAGTTTTTTGTTATAGCAATTGTCCAGTTATAGCTTGTCAAAAATAACAAAAATAAACAATTTTTAATTTGTAAACCGCTTGAAATAATTTAACCAAATTTAGTGTGCACATTTAATATGACAGTAGGTATGCCAGTGGCGGAGGTGTGGGTATCACTGATCATTATTTGCCAAAAATATATATCACCCTGTATAATATTACAAATAAAATAGATCAGCATATGCGCCATTGTATTACCTTCACTCCGCCACTGATAAGTTTCCAAAGCTTGCAATTTTTTGTTTCATATCTATCATACTAAACATGCACCACGAATTTGGTTGGTAGAAATTAAAAATTGATTTTTTTTTGACACGCTGTAGCTCGATAATGGCTGGATTTATGACCTCTACTTAAGAAACATTCTGTAAAATGTGAAAATTCTATTCGAAGATCAACTGTATCCATTCCTCTTTTGTCGTGTAAAAGTATTACAATCAGAAGAAAATCATGCTGCGATCGTTATTCGAATAAAACAATAAATACAGACAACTGAGTTCTGGAATAGAGGATATATATATATACATATTTATATATGGTTGTAAAATTTCTCCGGGTTACTTTCCGCGATGAATCTGCATGGTCTTCAAAAAAACTATTTGTTTGACAACGTTTCGGTAAAATCTCATTTACCATCTTCAGGTCTTCTTACTTCTGCTTCGCGTTACTACGTTCGGCTTACTGGAAGATATTTGTCCACTTGGTGAGTTATATACTGTGCTTTCGTTCCGGTGTGGGTTATGTCAAAAAAAAAAGAGTTCAAATTCAATTAATAAAAGATACGTATTAAAATTTAGTTAGTTATAAATTCTTATTAATTTTTTAACCCAGACACATTTTCCAAAAGTGATCATACCTTAAATCTAAGTCCGTCTTTGGTTATGTTATTCTGAATGTATTAGCATTTTATTTTAAAATAACTCACTTATTCTCCTGGGATAGTCTACAGAAAAATTCTTACAACGTTATGTCCAAAATTATTCAGTTTCTTATGGGAATTTCTTGTATTTATCCGGTACTCGCCTTTTGGGTGTTTCGGTGCTTTGTCGCTTCGTCTCGCTGAAATTTTCAGTTTTGACAGCTGACGACATATACCTGGTCATTTTAATGATTCAGCTTACTTTCGGAGCCTCTACAGTGTTTATATTATTAAATTTGGTGTTTTTAAACTTCACAGCGTCGAAGATGCTCCACCAGGTTTTTCTCTACCTCTTCTTAAAACGTTTTTATTTCCATCAATGGTAACCGCAAACTACCTTCTCGATTTTTGTATTATTATTTTTGTCTGATGCCTTTGCACTTTTCTTTTTAAATACACTCAGCTAATCTTACTGTGTATAATCCTTAATTATTAATTCTATAACGAAATTATACAATATGTATCATAATATTTGTTCATCATAAATAATACTTAAGTTAATATTTCGTCATTTTTACTTATAAACTCATGACTTTGTATTACATATTTTCTTTAAAATATTATCTATCACGTCCTCTGAGGAAATTTATTCTTGTCTCTAATCTTTAATGATTCATTCTATCATCATAATCTCTTAATAATAATTCGGGGGCTAACCACTGGGATCAAAATTGTGACAAGATTTCACAAAGTAGAGAATTCCAAGGGATTTCGCGGAATTGGCGACAATTTTAAGGAATTTCCAAGGATTTCGCATTTGATAGAAATTACATCGAAAATAACTATATAAGGTGTCTGTAAAAGGCTGGAAAAAAGCACATATTTCCGGGCCAAACTTAAGTTACCTTAGTCCAAAATTTTATAGATTCAGAGATATAGACTGTTGAACTTATTTAGTGTTTTCTGAATAACTTTATTATACTTAAATAGTAGTAAATACATCAAACTTGGTAGTGATCAGTTTTGTGGCATGAGAAATTGAAATATGGCCTTGCAGTCAATTGCAGAGGGCGCTACCTATAGTATTTTATTACGTGCATTAAAATGGTCATAATTTTTTTGTACACTGGTGTATTGATTTGGTAATATTTTATCCAGACCTTTTAGAGACACTTTATACTGGATATACAGTCAGAAAAAAAATTATGACGATTTAAATCCATGTAAAGTACTAGAGGTGGTGCCTTCTACAATTGACAGCAAATCCGCGGACATTTCTCGCGCCAGAAAATTACTCCCTGTATCTCGAAAACTATAAAATTTTTGACTAAAGTAACTTAATTTAATAATAGATCATCATCATATTTTGGCCTTCGGAATATGTGGTAATATGATTTCCCTATCTTTTACAGACACCCTGTATAATAATAATAATAATAACGTTTATTTTCCTAACGACTTTATCACAAAGCATGGGAATAGTTAATAAATAAATATACGCTCATATATACGCTTATCAATTAAAAAATATTTTAACTGGGATTTAAGTTCAGAAAGATTCTCAATGGTTTTTAGTTCTTCAGGTAAATTATTGACCACCTTGGGCCCAAACACAAAAGGACATTTTACAGAAATTTCATAATTACTATAAGATACAGAAAAAGTATTTCTTTGTCTAGTTTTATAAGTACATACTTTGTGAAAACTATTTTTATTATTAAAAAAGAAAAAACATAATTCAAAGATGTAAAGACTTGGAAGCGTTAATATTTGATATTCTTTAAACAATTAAGACTGCTATATACGTTATAATACGTTTTTGTGCCACGAATACACTTTTAGCAGTCACAGAACTTCCCCAAAATATGATGCCATATCTCAGCCTGTAACTGACTTGTGCATGATACAAGCTCATGACTGTCTCTCTCGGTAGTACACACTTCAAATTTCTAAAAAAATAACACAATGAATGTAATTTAGAAATTAAATTGTTGCACTGTTCCTTCCATTTTAGGTAATCGTCCAATTGCACATCTAGAAATTTTTTTTACAGTTAGTAATAGAAGCGTTATTAAGCTTCAAATTTAGCCCTACACAGTCCTTCTGCCGATTATGAAACCTTACAAAGTGAGTTTTGTTGACGTTAAAATAAAGAGAATTTGCTGAGTACGAATTTGCAGCGTCATTAAGTATATTATTACATTTGACTTGTAACGACTGATCTGTAACATGAGAGATTAATAGAGATGTATCGTCAGCATACATTGTTAAACAGGCATCATAAACTACTTTAGCAATATTAGCATATTCAAGTTATCGAAAAAAATTCAAAAACACTCCAATGTATTAACTCAACAAAAAAGATTATTTCTAACATTGCTCAGAATTGTGACAATCTTGGTCAAAACATTGATTTTTTCTACAACTGTTAAAAGTGGGCTTTTTAATTGTCATTTTTGATGTTAAAAATGTCATTTTTTGACACGCGTGTTAAAAGTAAATCAAAAGTACTGGTTGCTACGAAAATTTTGGTTCATAAACATTGCGATCTGTGTGGTATTTTTTGATTTCTTATTTTTATTGAGTTTAAAGTTCTTCCGATTGTTTTGCAGAAAAAATATTGTATGATATACGTGTTACAAGTAAGATTTTATTTTGTAAGTGAAGATGATTAAAAAACGGGGGAACGCATAAATCGTAAAAACATCAATTGATTATTGTTAATTAACATTAAAAATAGCTATTTTATACGACATATCGTTTCCAGTGGCGAAGACACGAAAGATGCGCTTTACGAGATTGGCTGAAACTCTCAGATTTATTAAAAAAAATGTGAAATTAATAGCTTCTTAGAAACAGTGTTCCAAGCTTTGTACAATAGTTAAATTGTTTCGTAAGCTGCGAAGCGCCGAGGTTAGCTCTTGAGTTAACCCTCGACTTCCCCCGCCCCCCAGGTGCAGGGGTCCGGTTTTAATGTTAACACACTATTAGATAAACTAGTGGATGGATGCACTAATTTAAAATTTAACGTCCAAGTGTAAAGTCAATAAAATTACAAAACAAACAAAAACAAAAAACATTCAACTTTGAAGACAATCAGCCTTCCAATAGTTCCAAACAACCGTGATACGTGCCGTGAACCGTATGCTTTCGACTCATCGCCCATACGCCATGGCATAATAATGCAAGCTGCGACTCGCGTTATTCGCGAAACGGTGACGGAAATAAGTACAATAACGTCGATAATGACGCAAGGTGATAATATTGTCGGTCTTTGCGGGCAAAGGACAATGTTAAAAATAGCCGATTTTTGGCTTATTCGGGGGAACGCATAAATCATTAAAACATCAATTGATTATTGTTAATTAACATTAAAAATGGCCCAGAAATACGTCAGATAGCTGGGGAAATGTCGCTATTACCCCTAAACCTATATAAACTACCCTTAAATAGCTTTAATGGATAATCATTAATTATTGTTATAAAATTTATGTAAAATGAAAAAAATGCTTGCAAATGATTTGAACAGACAGTATGTCAATATAAAAAGTGATAAATGACTGTAAAAGTGCCCATTCAATGGCGAAATAGCGCCAATTGTTCTCACTTTGCGAGCGCGTACTGAAAAAATGGCAATTTATTCTTGCGCCCATTTTTCAGGTCGCAATAGTATAAATGAACCTTAAAAGTGATTTAAGCATTTTTTTCATTCTAAACGAATTTTACGACAATAAATAATGATTATCTATTTTAAGCTATTTAAAGGCAGTTTATATAGATTTAGGGGTGCAATTAGTATTTCCCCACTTACTTAATGTACTCTAGTATCAGTTTTTGCATTTTTTGACAGTAATAATTTTTTTCTAGCAATAGGCGTTTCCTTGAACATTTAAGCATTATCTATTTTTGATGTCGAAGTAAGCTCACCAGTAGCTTTTGAAAGTCGTTTTTATAATTTTTAGGGGTGGAATGGACATTTTTACAGTTATTTATTACTTTTTATATTGATATACTGTCTGTTCAAATCATTTTCAAGCATTTTTTTCATTTTACACGAATTTTATAACAATAATTAATGATTATCCATTTAAAGCTATTTAAGGGTAGTTTATATAGGTTTAGGGGTAGTAGCGACATTTCCCCAGCTATCTGACGTATTTCTGGGCCATTTCTAATGTTAATTAACAATAATCAATTGATTTTTTTATGATTTATGCGTTCCCCCGGATAAGCCAAAAATCTGCTATTTTTAACATTGTCCTTTGCCTCCAGGTAATGCGGAATTTTGCTTGATTTCTCGGGATTTTGCGTGATTTCGCAAGACTTGTGACAAGATTTCCATGAGTGGTTACCCCCACATAATAATCTAATATTTCTATAATTTATAATCATGTACTACTAATAATCATAATAATGTGTTTAATTTATATTCCCTACTAATAATAATATTTTCCTTTCAATCCATTCAATATCAATAATAGTATTTTCTTTCAATTCATTCAATGTTTATTTATTAATTTCACTTTAAATGGTCATACAAAATTTGTATTTGTCGTCATACATTGATTATTTTAATATTTTAGTAGAAAATATCATCAAGTGGGAATATTTTCATTTAAATTCGACCCTCGCAGCACCCAAATTTATAGCCTGTAAGCCGTATTTCATACAAATTGTTTGATTTATGAGGGGTATTACAGTAAACAAATCAAAAAGGAAAACAAATATTAAGAACCAAATCAAAGGTTTGCTTGATGCTTAAACCTACAACTCGCCATCTTTATGTTTTCGACAAGTTATATGTTGTGGTAATTAATATTAACCGGCATCTGAAAAAGAAAATAAATTAAAATTTAAAATAGAATATAATTTGTTATTATGTTGATACTAAAAATTAGTATAAGGGGTGTTCGAATTTACTAGAGTATAAAGTTATGTCTGCGTTTTTCCCATTACTACTTGAGTATTTTAAATAAATTAAAGATAGTTGAAAATTCTTATTAAGATTAAAAACTTTTTCTAATATATAGTATGCGCCAAAAGTATGGAATAAATTCAATAAAAACGAAACAATTACTTTTTGGGAAAAATCCTCGAACAGGTCGATTTTTAATTAAAAAAATATATATTTTAGCGTAAAATGCGATATTCAAATGTCATTTGTTTTCGAGTAATGACGTCATCGATTTTTTTTTAAATGGCAACACCATATTTTTTTCCTTGATTCTTAAAGATCGTTTAATTCTTTATCAGACAATACTAAAATTTTGCCCTTTTACATGGAAAGTTTTCGAGTAAATGACGATTGAATGTTAGAAAACGTAAATCAGTTAAAATAAAGCAAAAACGTTATCAAGTTTAGTTTTTGGAATTCCATAGTTCTTTTATGGATCACGTAGGTGAAAATCTTTGCACAGTCTCATTGTCACACCGACTTTCTAATAAGTATTGTAAGCGACATAGAAATTATTATTCAATTTAAAGTATTATGGCACATTTAACTGTTACTCAAAGAAATGAAATTTTAATTCTTATTGGATGCGGGAATATGACTAGAACTCAGCAGGAAGTTTGCGATTTATTTAATGAAAAATATCCAGATCGCCCTCAAGCCAATCAACAGTCAGTAAGGTAGAGTCTAAATTGAGAGAAACTGGAAATGTTGTATATATTCCAAAACCTGGACGTCCAAGCATTAATGAAAATCAGAAACAGAACATTTTGATAAGTATGGTGGATAATCCTCATAATGCATTACGATTGGTTGCATTAAACAATGACACTAGTCACAGCACAGTGCTACGTATCTTGAGGAAGGATTGTTCCTTCCTATCATCCCTACAAAATTCAACTTGTGCAGGAACTCAATGAAGATGATCCCGATCGCCGCTTACACTTTTGCGAAATTCTAATGGATTTATGTCAAGGAAATAGAAATTTACACCGGCAAATACTTTTTTCAAACTTGCAGATATTGAAGTCGGGAAAATCCTCATTGGATGGCAGAGGCACACACCCAACACCCTCAGAAATTAAATGTGTGGGCTGGAATAGTTGACGACAGAATAGCAGGGCCTTTCTTCTTTGAAGGAATCCTTACAGGAAAAAGATATTTAGAGTTTCTAGAAAATGACCTTGTTCCAGCCCTTGCAGTAATTTTTCCTAACAATAATGACCCTGACATTCCTGAAGATACCATATGGTTTCAGCAAGACGGTGCACCCTGCACTATGCGCGCCCTGTACGAGATTTTTTGGACAACTGTTTTCCTGGGAGGTGGATCGGCAGACGCGGACCGATAGAATGGCCTGCAAGATCGCCAGATCTTACACCTTTTGACTATTTTTTATGAAGATACTTGAAGTCAAAAGTGTACATTAATAAACCACGTAATTTAGAAGAACTTTAAAATCGCATTCGGGACGAAATACGCAGAGTTACCCCAGAAATCATTCATAATGTGCAAGAAGAATTTCTTCACAGACTTGCGCATTGTCAAGAAGTTGGTGGATGGCAATTCGAACATTTAATTTAAGTATAAAATTTAATCAATTGTATTTTATTTTACATACCTCAGAATTGTTACTTTTTTATGGATAAAATTTACGTTTTCTAACATTCAATCGTCATTTACTCGAAAACTTTCCTATGTAAGAGGGCAAAATTTTAGTACTGTCTGATAGAGAATTAAACGATCTTTCAGAATCAAGGAAAAAAATATGGTGTTGCCATTTAAAAAAAATCGATGACGTCATTACTCGAAAACAAAAGACATTTGAAAATCGCATTTTACGCTAAAATATGTATATTTGAAATTAAAAATCGACCTGTTCGAGGATTTTTCGCAAAAAAATAATTGTTTCGTTTTTATTGAATTTATTCCATACTTTTGGCGCATACTGTATACTTACGTTACGTTAGACCAACAAGAGCCGAAAGTAATATATTGGCGAGCTTAGAGATAGTTTAGAGATACTCAAGGCGAGTCCGCTCCCGCAGATCCTAGCTCAAGAACAACAAGGGCAGTTTAAAAAATCCCAGCGAAGGTTAGAGATATGCACTTTAATTCTTTTAGTGGCAACAGCGTACCGTTTCAGTTTCTGTGATATTTATGGATTGTATAATATTTAAATTGGCACAAGTTGCAAGTGAACACGTAACAAAATATAATCTTATACTTATTTACGAATAAGCCACAAAAAGTTCTTATTTATAAACGTATATGGTTATCTACTACACGTTAACAACACGACTAAAACCTATTAGGTTAGATGTTAGTTATTGTTGGTACGCCTCAAGCGCATGTGCAACAGAAATCACATGAAAACTTCTGTAAAATTCCATAATAAATTGAGTAACACTAATGCCCGTTTGCACCGACATTTTACTAAGAAAAACTTAATAAAGTTATTCTTAAAGTTAAGTTATGCTTATTTTTTTTAGAGTATTACACCGACATATTATAAACCATACTTAGCAAAGTACGTCTTTGTATTGGCAACAACGCACAAATCTAGTAATTTTCGTTACTTTTTGTTAGGTATTTTAGTTCTCTCTGTTTTTCTTCGGTGTAATGTCATGTCTGTGATGTTTGTTTTTATTGTTGTCATTTGTAATATAGGTATGGTTGTTGTTGATGTTCATCAAGACTAGTTAATATCAGAGACAAACTAATAATAATAATAATTTACTTTATTTTCTCTGTGGTTAGTATTAGTAGCCAAATCATCATTCAATTCATCCATTGTATGGAAATGATCATATTGGTATAATTTAATTTGAGAAATGCAAAATCTATAATTTCCAAAGTATCCAAATCATCAAATATAATCTAATATCCATTATAGGTACTTTTTTACTACTTTAATACTACACTCATTAGCAATGACCACTATATTTGCACTTTCCGCGTTTTTTTAATTTTTATGCTTGTTTTTTGCACATTCTAACTCTGTTTGAATTAAAGAATTTCATAAGTCACTGTCAAACAGAGGCTTAAATTTAAGTATCTGTTTTCATACTTAGGAAGATCTTAAGTATGGTACAATACGAAAAGCATACTTAAGCATGTTTTATTTTTAAGTAATGCTTATTAACTTCGGTGCAAACGGGCATAAGTAGTTCGAATGTAGTACATTGTATTACCACACTTTAAAACCTAAAAATTGAAAGAAATTTCCAAGGAAAGAAATAAATTACATTTTGCAATTTGCTGCAAATTCAACTGCTTTTGCCACTATTGTTATTAATTATTAATAGAATTAATTTGTGGTTTTAATTAGCGAAATAGTTTACCTGATGATACAATAAAATTTTGGGCCCGTCTTACCCAGTTTCTACAAACTAACACAAATATTTCTGCGCCTTGTCCATTTTGAACTTGTAAGTTATTGGCAGCAGCTATGATACTTCAATTTTCAAATATCCCCATAAAATAAGTCCAAATGATTTAAAGTCAAGATATCGTGGCGGCCATGGTACCGGTCCTCCTCATCCAATCCTTTGGTATTATTGCTTGGACACGCTGTACATGGTACGGATATAATTAAGCCTCTTGTATGATGCGCCACACCATCTCTTTCACGATTCGGTTGCAAATTTCCCGCGCGACGTCAGCGTTTGCACTACACTTGCACTCACTGCACACCGTTGTAAAAGTAGCTGCATTTGACACATGTTTACCAGAAAAACTCGACTTGCTATACGTAAGCCATTTATTTGAGAAACTAATGTAAAGCTAATACGGTAAATAATCGGATATTTGAGATCGCCTGGCTACAAACTACAGTAGCCCAGCGATATAAGAGTTGAAGCTACTAGAACTTCAATAATTGTTTTCTCGGAACTATAAGGATTTATCTATGCCCAATTTTTTGTAGATAAGTTATGAATCACACTGTAAAATGTAAATTAAAATGTTTCAGTAAATATTACTTAAAAAGGGCATATCAAAACATGGATATTTCCACCCATTTTTATAACTGCGTGTTAAAAATTCTGTATTATTTAGTAACTATAAATAAAACCAAATTTTTCCGATAGTAAAAACTTGTTTATATTTGCTTTCTTAGTTTCAACGCAATTTCGTTTCTTTGTCTAACCATTTTAATGTAATAATGTCAGAGATTTTTAAATAAACGTTATTAATAACCTTGGGTTCGGTCCTCAGTGTATGGTTATAAAACAATATCGAATATGTCTTAAAACATAAACATTGAATGCCCCGATGTTGACACAGTTTCTCCTAATTAGTAGTTAGTCTGATTAAAACTAGAGTTGTATTGAACGTCATTAGATTCTCGAGAACTTGTTCCCAATAATTTAATTAAGAAAAACTGTGAGTTGTAAAATGTTGTACTTCTATTTTGCTAGTTTTCCTGACATACAATTAATTATTATAATATATAATTAAAAAAAAAATTAAATTTTTCAGTAAATATTATGAATAAAACCAAATTTTCCAGATAGTAAAAACTTGTTTACATTTGTTTTCCTATTTTCAACGCAATTTCGTTTCTTTGTCTAACTATGTGTCAATAATTTCATCATGATTCCATTTTTTGCGTCAGTTTATTTCTCAATTCTAGGCGCAATTTCGCACGAAATTTTCAACCACATTCCAAAAATTAAACAGCTTTGAAAAGAAGCTTTAATAACCTTTCAAATGAGGTGCCACTCGACCCCTCAATCTATTTAAGATTTGAAGGGTTTATGTCACCCCCGTGTGGGGTTTCAACATGGGAGTTGGAACATATTTCCACATTATTTCCCCCGCGAAAACAAGCTTCACGTGTTTAGCCTGGGGCACCCTGTATTTTCCTGCTGCTTGAAAAGATTTAAAAGAGCACACTATCAATGTTATATTAGTATTGATCGTGTACAAACTTTGAAAAAAAAAATTTCAGATGTTCGGGTGAAATTTGACTGTAGTTTCTGCCATATAAGTTTGGCTACATATCATGTTGCATAATATAATGACGAATGGGTAGAAGTATAGATGTAATGTCGATAATAAGGATATGACTGCGTTAGTTTTGATTGATTTTACTAAAGCATTTGATACTATTAATCATCAAATTTTACACTACATTGGTGTAAGTGAAAATGCTATAGAATTTTTTCGTAATTATTTAAGTAATAGACAGCAGGTAGTAAAAATTGATGATAAGATGTCTGTCCCTCTTGAAATTTTTTCAGGTGTCCCACAAGGTTCGATTTTAGGTCCTCTTCTGTATATTTTATATACTTCAGGTTTTGTAGATACAATAGAAAACACAAATATTCATTTTTACGCAGACGACACTCAATTATATTACGGATTTCCGGCTCGGAACTTGAATGAAGGAATTGAGATTATTAATAACGATATTTTTAATTTAATTCAAATTACTAAAAAACACGCGTTAAATATTAATGCCGCTAAAACTAAAATTTTATTATTTGGCCCTCCAAAAGAAAGAAGAAATATAAATAACTTTTCCTTGACTATTGACGTTCAAGTAATATTCTCTAGTAATGAAGCAAAAATTTAGGTCTCTTTTATGATACAAGTTTAAGGTTTAAACCTCATATTAGTGACTGCATTCGCAGAGCTTACTGTAATATTAAATTAATTTATAATAGTCGGCACTTGTTATCAAGGAAAGTTAAATCCATTTTATGTGAATCCTTAGTCTTGTCCAAATGTAATTTTGCTAATTCTATTTATGGCCCGTGCATTGATGCTATTGATTCTAAAAGAATCCAGTTAGTACAAAACTCTTGCTTAAGATTAATCTTTGGAATTAGGAGACGTCAACATATTTCTCATAAATTATGCGAAATTGGCTGGCTCAATATGTATAATCGCCGGTTTTTACATAGTGCGTGTTTATATCACAAAATAATTCTATATAAAGCACCTTCCTATCTTTATAATAAAATTTCTTTCAGGACACAATATTAATATTCGTTTTAAAGGTACGTTGACTCCTCCCCAACTCCGTACTGAATTTTTTAAACGTTCGTTTTCATACCAGATCTCTAAAATTTATAATTCAATATCATCTAACTTTAAAAGTAAGAGTATTCATCAATTTAAAAAACTATTAAAGTCTAAACTTCTTCTTGAACAGAATAGAAAAAACCAAATTTGGCATGTGTAGTTGTCATGTGTTCTGTCTTCCACTGTTTCTTGTTTATTTTTTGTTACTGTTGTTTATTAGTATGCACAGCTTAGAAGTAGGTGAATAAGATGTTTATTATGTTTTTTTATACTGATTAATTTGTTTATATTGTATATGCTGCGATCAGCTTAGGATTAATACCAGAGGCTGAGCTTTAACCTGCTCAGTCATCTGATCTTCGGCTTTTTTTCCTTTTTGTATTTATTTCTTTTCTCTATACTAATATTGTTAATTAATTATCTTGGAAAAATAAAGGCTATTATTATTATTATTATTGCGGTGAATAGTGCTCGCGTTAGTCGCTAAAAAATGAAACACTATTTGTACATTTACTACTGGTAAATTATGCGAATCCGTTTTCTGATGTCCTTCCTACATTACATTATTAATTGCTAATAAACATAAGCCAATTTAACAGTTAGTTAATTACATTTAACCCTGCTTGCTTCCCGCTTTGAAAAATAAGCGGGGTTACAAAGTCAGGGCGCAGCTTGCAGTAGGCTTGTGACGTTAGGCCAATTGGAAACCATTTTGCGGATCTCCCTAAAGGGAGACTTTTAGTTTTTGTTTTAAAAAAATCGTTTACAAATATGTTGTAGTATGCATTCATAAGTTATAATTTTACAGTAAAAATTAATTTTTGGTCGTATGTCCGAACTCGCCTATTCTGTAATGTGCTGTAGTGTGGCGACACCTGTGTTATTATTGGGAAACATACACATTAGGCCATAAATGTCAGAATTTGACATTTGACATTGAGACTGTAATAATAGAACCTACTTATTTAACTTGGTTTGCAAAAATGTACGCATTTTTTTATGTACTATTTGAATAATATATTAAAATATGCGACACTGTTCCCGTCCAATACTTCACACACAGCTTTTGTGTTTAAATATTTTACATTTTTCACAAAATTGGATACATACGTATTAATAATACGCACCTTCACCATAAAAACACAATACTTATTATTTTCCGTTACATTTATAAATTTAAAAATGCTACGTAAACATAAATGTACACCATAACAGATATTTGACATTTGCTAGAATTTCTATGAAAACAATTGACAACTATGTCCGACCACGCCATTTGTGCTGTAGTGTTCTGCTGCGCGTGGTGAGTCTCTGCTAACGGGCAATGGAACAGACTAGAAAAGGCACGGCAGTTTTTGCCGACCCGGGTCACATTCACACTATGCGAAACGGCCGTAAGAAGAATTTCCCGTCAGCTCGTGTATGATGACTATGATGAGCATAGACAAGTCGAGGTTTGGTCGCGGGACGGTCCGCTTATGAAACAAGACTCATGACACGATCCCAAAAGTTATGAAGTAAGATTTATTTAATTACGTAAAAATAAATTTCACCTCTACTAAGTCCACAAGGTGAGTCGAGGTTAACCCGCTATATGTAAATCCATGCGGAAACATGCCAAATATTTACAATAAAGCTGAATACGCGAATATTGTGTTTGTTTACGGGTACAGTGACGGTAATGCATACCCTGCAGTAGCTGAGCACGCCCACAGATTTCCTCTAAGCAGATTGTCTAACAGATCAGTATTTTGCAATACTTTTCAACGTCTAAGAGCAATATAATCAATTTTATTGCAATTGTGAGTAGACGGTGTTTTGGCACCCCTTCAAATTGAACACAAAATATCTTACAACACTTTGATGAAATGCCTTCCATTGAAACATGAGAAAACGGATCTTGACACGGAAACTCTTTTACGGATTCATGGGTAACTTATTTTTTTGTGTAAAACGTAATGTCTATTTACTCAAATACGTCAAGTGATGTGTGATGTGAGTAGTTGATTGCATTTATTATAATGTAAATAAAGTTATTAGTTTTTTACTTCTTATTCTTATTCTAAGTTCAGGGGAAAAAGTATAGATTCCCATTTGAAAATCAAAAGTTAACCGCGCTATGACCTTGAAAACATAGTCAATGTCAAAAAACTGCAACACCATTTCATTTGCCTCTCGACACCGACTAATTTCTATTTGACACATTTTTTCATATAGCTCGCCGGTTTAGAAATATATAATTTCCTCAAGTTAAATAGGTAAATAGGTCACCCGGTATACACGTCACCTATTTTATTTTTCTAATCGCAATGATAAAGGCAATCTTTTTTTTTGTATATAAACTATCAATAAAAATACCCGGATAGGTCGATAGGCCCGTGTAGTGTGTGGCAAATGAAAAATCGGTCCGCGTCCGATCACAGTCGCGAGTCGAGTCCGAATCAGCATAGCTTTAGATAATTCTACAAAAAAGAATGGGAATTATAATTTTATTATCTCCATGCAACAATGGAATCTTGCACCTCAGAGGTTTCAAATCCTGCTCTAACGGCCCGATGATCAAAGCGTAACGCCACAAGGTGAAATTTCCACAGCAATTAGTGGCTAGTGTTAAGGCTAACGATCCTTACTCGAAGGGTAATTCAGACTGACTTGCATAAATGCGGAAGTAAACTCATGAGATTTCAGTTAGAAGGAAGTATAGAATTAATTGATTCCTCCAGTCATGACTTGAAATGGATTCAATTTTAGGATGATTTAGTGGCGTACAAACTGCGGTTCGTGAAGGAAAAAGGGGATTTCTAAAACCCATGAAGATACATTTATCACAAATTCTTGATATGTGGAATGTTTATTTATTGGCCTATACCAACGCGAAAAAGATAAATAAACCCTTTTGGTCAATGTTATTTTAATTTGATAGTTCAAATTAGTTTTATTTATTTGTTTTTATTACATATTCACTTTCTTTTTCTTTTTTAAATTTTTCATAAATAAATAATATTTAATTGATTCTTTTCGTGTAACTGCGTATTAATTTAATTTTGTCAGGTGCAAAATATTCCAAAAGTTACAAAAATCAAAACCTGTATCATATATAAATAATTTCTGATAGGTAATAAAAGAACATGAAAAAATAGTCTAATCTTGCAGCTTCCAGATCTCTCAGATCAAAATAATACTAAGTGCGACGAAACGCATATTATCTGCGATAAGACTCGTTGTACATTATTATCTCTCATCGAATATGTATAAGAGTGTCCCACCGGAAACTTCCTCGATGGCTATCTGGAAAAGTACTAATCCGAAATATTTAAAAATTTGGCAACATGGGAAAATCCCTGGGCCGAATATAACTTAAATAGTTAGAACTCTGCAGCATTTTCCGTTATACCGAAAGTTGACACCAACTTCGTTTTTAAATTTTTAAATTTAAAAAAAAACACTATATATTATTGCATTGCTGTTTCTTTCTTTATCACAATTTTGGTGCGCCTCCTTGAAGCACGAGTTATATTTTACCCAATCCATCACCTCCTTGAGCATCCTACGACCACAAGCGCACTGGGTTAATTCACAGTCGTCTTATGAAAATATTATGTCATCTAGAAATTACTGATGTTTCAGAAATTTTGTATCGAAATGCGTTCCTTGCTTTTTAGGTCTTTCTAACCACTGTTCTTGAGGATACTTTTCAAGTGTTGGACCACATTTTGTAAAACTTTGATTTTCTGGTGTCAATGAAATGACATATCCTAGTTTTCTTACAAATTGCGAACATCTGAGAATTTTCTGTCCTTTTAGCCAAATATTTTTCAATTGGCCAAAATTATTTTCGATTTCGAGAATTGCTCACTGATTTCCGTTTCTTTAACATTAATCCAGATCAAAGAGGAGAGATACAGACGATATTTTTCTGAAATTCCTAGCCTTTAAAAATGTTCATTTATGGTAAAAAAAAATTGTATCTGGCCATTATCTGCTAGTCTTACGATTTTTATTACGCCGCTGAATCTCTTATAATATGGACTGGTCTGAAGAAAGCTCCTGTTGCTAAAGATGTATTGCCAATATCGTCTGATAATTGGAAGGACTCTTTATCAACACTACTTCCCACATTGTCGTATGGGTATTAACTAATAGTAATTTTAGAAATTAAAAAGCTTTATCTGTTTCGATGTTGAATACTTTTGAGTTTAATAGTACCTACGTATATACAAAAGCGTCGAATTTTTGTAGTGTATGTAATAGAACTGACGTCGTCATCATGCCTTTAACGTATTTAGATTGCTTCTTGTTTGTAATAGATGAATCTATATCTTTGCAGATCATTTTAATGAAATGGAGGCAACGTAAATGTATACCTGTCAGCGAATTATCTTCCAGAGGACTATTATTCTCGTTAAAATGGTAACATCTTTGAAGGTACTCTAACAAAATGTATCTGTTAAAAGCTTTGACCATCGCATGAGCAAATGAAAAATCCGTAATGACGAAAATAACTCATAATAATACCGAAAATCATGGAGTAAATTAATAGTAGGACTGGAATCGTCCACGAAAGAAATTATTAAGAAAATTGTATATATTCTTAGTTCTTTCCATCGATACTACGGCCATGTTCAAGAATAGTCTGCGTTTGTAAGATAAAAGGCTTTTAGTTATACCTCCAGTGGTGTCGAAAAATATGAATGGTAGGTCATATCCGCACCTCAATGACTTGATAACTTCAACTTGTTCAGAGTTACATAATTTTACGTTAACTAGAATGTATCGACATCGATTTTGACTTTATCGTCCTTATAACATCGTCAGATTTTATAATTTGTAACACTTGCCTTTTTGAAGAAAAGTTCGATTAGCAGCACTCAGTGTATGTGAATGAATAAGTTATCGCAACTTATACCATCTTGTCTTACAGGTGTTTTGATCTCTCTCTGATCTGTTATTACCTTAACGATATTTTTGAAGACACATGCAGCTCTCGCTTTATAAATTCCAAAATATGAAAACTGACTGATTTTTATTTCTTTATATAACTCTAAATATTGCCTTTGAGACTGAGTACGTATTTATAACTGCTTCTCATTCTAATAGACTCTAAAAGCGACTCGCAATAGTGCCGGATGATAATATAATTCGTATTAGGCTCAAAGTTGTTTTGTTCCGTTTGTTGTTATGTGCACAATGTACCTACATAATTTACAAATAAAATTATCGCCGAAATTTGTAACTGTTTCTTTCTTTATCATAATTTTGATGCACTCACCTGAAGCAGGAGTAACATTTTACCCAATTCGTCGCATATTTGAGCATCTCATAACTGTAATAAGAGTAGTGAGCTAATTCACAGTCGTCTTCGTCACAGTCAATTACTATTGTTTCAGAAATATTGCATCGAAATGCGTGCTTTGCTTTTTAGGTTTTTGTAACCATTGTTCTTGAGAATATTTTTCACGTGTTGGGTCACATTTTGCGAAACTTGTTCTTTTATTGGGTTTTATATTCTGAATGAAACGACATCTTCTCTCAGTTTTCTTACAAATTGTGAACACAGTTTTTTTGTCTTTTCAGTCGAATATTTTTTAATTGGCCGAAATTATTTTGAAATGCTTACCGTTTTTTTAAGATTAATCCAGATCAAAGAGGAGCCACCAGAAAAAATACCTAACCTATGAAAATTTTGACTTATAGAAAGAATTTTCTATCTGGCCATTATCGGCTAGTCCTGTGTTTTTTTTACTACGCCACAGAATCCCTTATAAGTACTCTGTCTGTAATACCTATCAGCGAATTATCTTTCAGAGGATTATTATTCTTATTGACATGGTAACATTTTTGAAGGTACTCTGTTAGAACCTTTGACTATCGCAGGTAGGTTTGCAAATGAAAAATCCGTAAGGACTCCCGAAAATACCACATAATAATACCGAAAATCATGGAGCAATTTAATAATTGAATCGTGCACGAAAGATCATTTATTACCTTAACGATATATTTAAAGATGCGGTTTTTTCTTTGCAAATTCTTCCAATATAGAAAGACGTTAGCCTGATTTTTCTTTCTTTGCACCACTGCAAAAATTACATATACTGCACAAAAAAATATCTGTGCGGTGTGTATGGTTTATGGAAGTTTGCATATTTATAATAGAGTTGTATATAATGTCCCTTATTTGTTTCATTGGATACTACAAAGATTCTTGATGTATTGTATGTGTTGACGACTATCAAATTTTCTTTATCCTCCTTTATCCTGCAATAGTGAATGATCACCTATCAACCATTAATACAAAGCTCATCAACTCAAAAATGGTGACGACTTTTATTAAAAGGTAAATCAGGTGCTTTCTCCATAAATCCATAAATCTGGAAGCTAGACATTTGTCAAAAATTTTGGCTTTTTTCAGTCGGTATCCCACATTTTGCTTTTTTTAAAGCGATATTAGCTTAAAATATTAACTTAAATCCAAGTTTGTTTTTTTTACTTTAAGAACACCTTTTAACATAGAATATTTACTCCATACAAGTATTTGGCTAACAATTTTTTGTGACCATAATCTGCTTCGATAGAATTTTTTTTGCCGCCTAGAAGGCGCAGTGAACCATATAGGATATTTAAAAAATCTGTTTATATTAGGTGAAATGTATCAATTTTGCAATAAAAAATTATTACCGATAAGTTTTATCTATCTTTTAAAATAAAAAAGTTAGACAGCCTTAAAGTTTGGGCACTTTACAGGTTTGTTTGTTATTACTCATAAAGTTGGCCATGGATCTCAAATTTGTTTTTACGAGCATAAAGGCCTTCAAAAATGCAACAAAAAAATATTTAAAGATTTTTGACGTGTTTCGCATATTAAGCGACATACATGGGAGTGGCCCTCTTATGTCAGACAGTCTGTATATATTTTTTTTTGTTTTAAGCTGGAATATAAATATCGAGAATTACCATTAAAGGTAAAAGATTTTGCAACGGCTTCTCACATTGCATAAAATGGTCAACAGCTACTAAAATAAATTTTCCCTACCAATGAGATTTGATTGCTTTTCCGTACTCAGTACGGAAAATATCATATTCGCACACCGTGCTGAAAAGTATAACTTTGCGCACGCTTGTAGACAGTATCTACTTTCGATACAAATTGCAAAATAATGATGTTTTAGGTAAGTGACGTGAAGTGCCTAAAACACCACTCAAATAAATATTCAAAAGTGTTTCGACATAATCTTCGACAGCATTTGCTAATATGATCGGTAGCCTATTTTATTTAAACAACTTCAACTATGTTGCCTACGGAGCAGTTGGTATAGTATGATGCTTACAAACTATACAAATATTTTAAAAAATTATGAAATCTGTGAACGTTTGATAACATTAAACCCTAATAATTAAACTCGGTATTAATTGTTCATAAAACTTCACCATGTGTTATGCAGATTATAGTGATACTCAACATTCTGAAATAGAAAATGAGGTGGAGGTGGAAGCTACATTATGTACATTGATTTCTCAGAAATCGAGGAAAATGTACCAAAAAACTTATGCAAAATTTGATATTTGGTGTGCCGAAAAAAAGATATGTAATATTATGGTTCCATGCTGCGAACTATAATTTATTTGAATAAAAATATAAATATTAGTAAATATACCAATATTATTGCTATCCTCAAAAGGAAATCAAGTGGTTATAGACCCAGAAATTTCAAAATATTTTCCAAGGAACAGGTTGAAAGTTTTATCAGAGAGGCAGATAATGAAAAGTAATTATTCCAAAAAGTTGTCTTGACGGTTGGTATACTTGATGTCTGTAGAAGAGAAGAATTAACTTATTTATGTACAGAGAACATTGAAGATGAAGTCGTTCATTAAAGTGAATATTCTCAGTCCAAAACTAATGTTCCTAGATTATTTACAACACCAGAGGAAGATATAGAAGGAGTCAATTTATTGAAAATTTTCGGCAAATATGCAAGTCTACGTACAGAAATTCAAAATGTATTACAAAAGCAGTGGGTATAAATAGCATAGGTTCAATTCCTAAAAAGATTGCTGAATTTCTCAGATTATCCAATGTTACTGACTTCTATACAAAATAAGCAGGGGAAAATTCTCGGGGAGAAAGGAAGTACCACTTTCATTCCAACTCAGGGTGTTTCATAACTAGCTGCCAACCCAGAACAGGCCGATTCTATGATCAAAACTAAGTAAAAAAGTTTATATGAACATGGGTCTGAAAATGCTTCCTAAGGGCACAGGGACCCATTGAAGAGGGAGGAATGGAAATTATTTTTTTGCAATATCTCTCAATCGCGTTGTGATAAATGAATGAAATTTGGTATACACAGCTAAATTTTGACAAGCAATTTGATGGACTAATCCGTTTATTTCCACAAAATCCATTGGGGTGGGTACGGGGGGGTCCTTGGTATTTTGCGTGTGTAACTTTTTCATCTTTGACTTTTTAACAAATTGGATAGCAAATTCCGTTTTCCCGAACTGTTTTACGTTGAAAATATACTCTTGTTTCAAATCGTTATCTTTAACGGTTTCTGAGAAAATTGCTCTTGAATTAATCCCACTTTGGTCAATTTCATAGTAATTTAAACAAAATTATTAAGGTATTCTTATGTCAAAGTATTGTCAACCCGATTGTCAATTTAATAGTTCTAAGCGAAAAAAATGGAAGAGTTTACGGGACAAGAGTTAGTTGATATGATATTTATTTATGGTTTTTGCGATGGTAATGCTGCAGCGACAGAACGCGAGTACGGGAGCAAATTCCGTTTTCTCGAACTGTTTTACGTTAAAAAGGTACTTTTGTTTCAAATTGTTATCTTCATTGGTTTCTGAGAAAATCGCTTTTGAATGAATTCCACTTTGGTCAATTTCATAGTAATTTAAACAAATAATAATAATAATTTAATACGTAATCAGTAATACACATTATTGATGTAGAACAATTATGATATGATGATTTGTTTATGGCTTTTGCGATGGTAATGCTGCGCGGCAGAACGTGAGTACGGCAGAAGGTTTCCAAACAGAAGGTTGACATCAAGGAGGACATTCCTCACTGGAATCCGCAATTTAGCTGCAACCGTCACTTTTCGAAGGGATCATAAGATGGAAACTAAATTTTGATAACAGGCAAGAAGCTATTTTAAAAACTGTTCAAAAAACCCTCCACCTTCTCTGAGTCACAAAGTCTTGCCCTACGTGTAACACTTCTCGAAGCTATTAAGATGCTAAAACGGTTTTTCATTGGTTGCATCATTGATACGCTGCAGCAATTCCTCACAAGTATCGACCAGAAAAAGAAGTCCACCGGGGTTAGGTCGGGAGAACGCGGCGGCCAAGCTACCGGTCCGTGCCTCCCTATCCACCGTCCAGCGAAATTTTCGTTTAGGAAATTTAGAACATTGCAACCACTATGTGCCGGGGCTCCATCGTGAGTTTAAATAAAGATTTGAATTGAGACGTTGTGGAATTTCAATAGGTCCAATCAGAGTGTTGTGAATTATTCCCGCCCATAAATTTATGGAAAACCGTTGCTGGAAGTTTGTTCTCCGAACAACATGTGGGTTCTCTTCTTCCTAATAATGACAATTATGAAAATTTAATTTTCCACTTCGGGTAAAAGTACCTTCGTCACACCACAAAATTTTGGAACCTTGCTCGTTGTCCAGCAATTGCAAACGTGGCGCAAAATCTTCTGGTATCAAGCCATGTACACGTCGATAGTGATAGACATGTAGACCTTGTCGCTTTAATATTTTTACAACCTGAAATGTTAGTAGCACATCTAATCAATTCTGTTAAGGAAATCTTTAAGATATTGTTATGTAATACCGTTGGCCTAGGAACATTTATTTGCCTTGAAATGTTTCGTATGCTAGTCGTAGGATCTTGTTCAATAGCGTCAAGGACCTCCGGTTCCCTATTAATCCTGGGACGTCCTTGACCCGGTGCCTTTCGAAAAATGGCGGTTGCAGCTAAGTTGCGGAATACCGTAGGGAATGTCCTCCTTGATAGCAGCCTTCAGTTTGGAAACCTTCTCCCATACTCGCGTTTTGCTGCTGCAGCATTACCATCGCAAAAGCGGTAAATAAATATCATATCAACTAACTCTTGTCCCGTAAACTCTTCTATTTTTTTCGCTTAGAACTATTAAATTGGCAATCGGGTTGACAATACTTTGACATAAGAATACCCTGATAATTTTGTTTAAATTACTATGAAATTGGCCAAAGTGGGATTAATTCAAGAACGATTTTCTCAGAAACCGTTAAAGATAACGATTTGAAACAAAAGTACCTTTTTAACGTAAAACAGTTCGGGAAAACGGAATTTGTCCAATCAATGCTGTCCAATTTGTTAAAAAGTCAAACATGAAAAGTTACACACGCAAAATACTAAGGGCCCGTTTTCAAAGATTGTGTACATTATTGTGTTAATATTTATAATAAATAAATAATTTAAAATTCAGTTTTATTTTACTTTAAAAAGATTGCTTTAAGCACATGTACCTGAAAGACTAACATTTCGATACTGATATAAGAATCGAAATGTCATTATTATACAACGATTTTACGAAAAATATTTATTAAAACTTATTATTATGTTATAGTTATAACTTTTAATATTCATTCAAAAAGTGTCACAGAAATTGAGCTTTATTTTTATGAGTGGAATTTTTGATCCTATTTTTCAGACACTCTGTATTTAGTGTGCTACCCTCTGGGCTTCTCATGCCCTATTCGCAAAGACAGTGCAGTTAATAAATAATGGGGGCTGCTCCAGAAAGTCTGACTAAGATAGCGAAAAAACAATATTAAAAATTATCCATCCGAAAAGTTCCAACCAGCGGAACATGTCTGGAATAATGAAATAAAATAAATCAGATTAAATCCAAGCAAAAAATATGGCTTCTCTTAAATCACATGTGGACAGAAGTCAATAAGGGAAGATGCTGATTGTTTTCTGTAGTAGAATGCCTGCTCCAATTGTTCGATATTGAACCATAATAAAGCAGTTCAACCTATTTTGTTTGCATGCTTTATAAATGTATTAATAATACAGTATAATAAAATAATATTTTACCATTTTGCTGAAGCTGAAGGCAATTCCCTTTTTAGATTTTAGCTTTATATTTATAAGAAAATCTTTAATTTTATGCCCTGGTCAATGAAAAAGTGCGTATTGTACAAATATTATTCACATTATTCACGAAATATATTTTAAATATAAATTGTTTTCTTCGATTCTAATTTTCGGTTAGATATTAACAATGATCTATGGGTTCTACGACTTAAAATAAGAAAAAAAAGTTATATGAATGTAGGTTTGACACGCCATGGGGCACACCATTATACTTAGGCTAAAGTTACTTGTCTCATTTTACTAGACTATAGTAAAGTGTTTAATACTATGAATCGCTATATTCTTATTAATAAATTAAAATTTTACAGTTTTGACAATCGATCTGCGTCATTAATTAATAGTTTTATACTTGACCGTAATCAAAGGGTAATTGCAAAATCCGCGGTGTCTGACGCTTTGCCCATGAAATTCGTATTACCTCAGGGTTCTATTCTTAGGCCTTTATTATTTTCAATATATATTTCGGATTTTGGTAAAGTTCTGAATTCATGCAATATTCACCATTATGCAGATGATTCTCAAGTATATTTTAGTTTTCGCGTTTTTTTTAGATATTAAGTTAGGTAACGAATCTATAAAATTTACTAATGAATGCAAGCATTTGGGTCTATGGTTTGATGAAAATTTAAGATTTTGTAAACATGTAAATTATTTATTTCAAACATCATACTCTATTTTAAAACAACTTTATCCATATAGAAATGTTATGAACTCTGAATTGAAACTTAATCTATGCTACTCTTTAATTATTTAAAACGTTTCATATTGTGATTCTGTTTACGGTCGGATTCTTTTAAAGTCTGATGCGTCACGTTTACAAAGAATACAATATTGCTGTTTTAGATTTGCATTTGGTATAAAAAAATTTGATAGTGGTCTAACCAGACAGATTCATAGATCTAATAACCTGTTCTGGTCTGCATAGAAATAATTTTGGTACCCGTCATATTCACTTACTCAAAATTCCTCGTCACATCACTGCTTTATTCACCAGATGTTTTTCTTACGTTGCGCCAAAGGAATACAATAATTTACAAGTAAAATTGAAAGAGTTTTTAATTGTTAATTTTAAAAAGAAATTAAATAGGCTACTGTTATCTTTCAGCATGGTAGATACTGGAAATGATTATAATTATGTCTCTTATTAAAAACATTACGTATATGTACTTTCACACTATTATGTTTCTTGTTATTTGGACTTTGTTTTCTAATTAGGGTTATGTTGAAAAGCAGTTAACCTGACAGTTCATCCTATTATTTTGTTTATTTTTACACCTTCTATACTATTAATTAAACATAAAGGCAATTTTTGATTATTATTATTAAATTATGAATCTAGAGGAAGAGACTTTGAATGCCGTCGAGGAGCTGCCTGGCAAAAGCACTATAGTCTGTTTAGAAATGAAAGAGAGTAATAAAAGCTTATTATGTATGCAAATCGTAAATAAATGTAGTACTGGTGCTTATATTCAATATTTTTATATTATGTATTATCGGTATAGACGAGGTGTACTTTTAAAAAAACTTTGAGTGATCGAACCGTGCTAAATTGTAGCAGGTAGTTCAAATTTAATCCCCGACATTCCGTCTTTGTCTATGTCGCTTCAATTTCTCGGTCCATTTCTCTTATAAGTAAACAATATAAAAACAGCATTTCAAAACTATAGGCTACTTTACGTATCATAACCGGGTTAAGAGGGTTTATAGTAATTCAAATAAAATTATTCAATTTTATTATCAAAATATTTATTTAAATTTAATGAATAGACTTTTATTCTACACAAAAATATATGTATTTTGAAAATTCAAATTATGCTGAGTAAATGTAGTGTTGTATAAATGTACAATAAAGGAAATAAAAAAGTAGGTATATTAAAATTCATCCTCTGAACATTCTGATGAATTATCTTCGTCTCCTAGATTGATAACGATAGGTTCCACAATAACATCAATTAAATTATTGAGTTTCCCACATTTTCTCCTCTTCTTTTTGTACATGATGTATACATCTTTGCCAGTTATCTGCAGTTACTCGTTCCAAGTAATTTTTTAATAAAATTTTCACGTCACTTAATTTAAACGTCGTATTATTTCGCGCTACATCTCCTTTTACCTGCATCCAGACTAATTCGATTGGGTTAAGTTCACAGTGATAAGGTGGTAACCGTAGTACCGTTATTTGGCGACTTGTTGCCATTTCATCGATAACATATTTGTTCTGTGTCAAAAGCTCCTTTTTCACCATATTTGTTTCAAAAGAAATGTTTTTTCCGGATAACCATTGAATTATATCGGATTTCCTCCAAGCAGTCGTAGGCGTCCGCTCGGTCTTCCGTAAATGGTAACTGGCATTATCCATGACAATTACAGACCCCGGAGGAATAAGATCCAACATTTGTGTAAAATACTCTTCGAAAACATCTGCGTTTATGTCTTCGTGATAGTCACCTGTATTTTTAGCCACCATCTACAAAACCACTGGCAGTGCTTATATGTGTCACTATTAATCTTCGCCCTTTACCTGAAGGTGCCTTGGACCCTGTTGAAAGTCCATCCAAAAATGCTTGTCGAAAACTTTTTACATTTTTATCTTGCCATACTTTTGTTACAGTATATCCCTCGTTGACCCAAGTTTCGTCTAGATAATAAATATTCCTTCCTTCATCACCGAATTTTCTAATTGATCTTAAGTAGGATCTTCGTCAACAAATAATTTCATCTTTATCGATAAGAACAGACTTCCTGTTCTGCTTTTCCCAGCAAAAATTCAACTCTCGTAAGACGGCCCATAATTTGCTTCTACTGATTTTTGGCAAATCGTTGTTCTCTGAAAGTTCACTTAAAATTTTGTTTAGCGTTGGTATTTCTTCTTCTCATTCTGAGACAGCGCACATCTTTTCACGCGTTTAGCAGGTACGTAATCTGATAAGCTCGACATTTTACCCAAACAATATTATATCCACTGGCACAATAGTCACTAAACACAAGTCGAATTTTACTCTACTGCACTAGCACGTCTTCGTATATTCAGCTCTAAGACTGGATTGATGTGTCACAATACACTGGCTCCTGCCCTATGATGTATCCAGTAAAATATAATAATGTACACCCATTACCTGTTAGCATTAGTGTTACCCGATAATTACCTGAAACGAAATATTACCGCGCCTATGACCGGTTCGTATCTCGGGCTTTTATTACTCTCTTTCATTTCCAAACAGACTATAGGACAATTGCAGCGCAGTATAGGATTATTTTTTTTATGATATTGTTTCGGCATGGTAGATACTGGACAGGATTATATGTCTCTTATTAAAGATATTACCTATATATACTTTGCGCACAATTATGTTTCTTGTTATTTGGACTTTGTTTTCTAATTAGGGTTAAGTTGAAAAGCAGTTAAACTGACACTTCGCCCTATTATTTTATTTATTTATTATTATTATTATTATTATTATTATTATTATTATTATTATTATTATTATTATTATTATTATTATTATTATTATTATTATTATTAAATTGTGAATCTAGAGGAAGAGATTTTGAATGCCGTCGAGAAGCTGCCTGGCATAAGCACTAGGAGCAGAAGCAGCGCAGTAAGGCATATCACAATCTACAGTTTGGCTGACGTTAAGGCACGACACTACCCATTTCAAGTTCATCGGGTACAAACCATACTTCCAAGGGATTTTCCGTTTCGAATGAACTTTTACGAGTTGTTATATCAGCAGCACTTCAACCCAAACTTTACTATGAATGCTATAATCTAGAGTTTGGCGGACGTTAAGGCACGACACTACCCATTTCAAGTGCATCGGGTACAAGCCATACTTCCAATGGATCTTCCGTTACGAATAAACTTTTACGAGTTGTTACATCAGCAGCACTTCAACCCAAACTTTACCATAATCATTTTAGTTACGTACAAGCAATTTCTACACATAATGGTATTCACAATTTTTACAACATGCATTGCTGGGCATTGAAAAATCCGCAGGTCACTCGGCGAACACACTTTCACCAACAATTTTCGTAAAATGTGTCGATTGGAATTATGAATGCAGTACTTATTGGTTAACACTGAATAAGAGGGGCGAAATCACATACATGCTACCACTGAGATAATTTAATAATAATTGGCTTGTGAACTCGTGGATTTGACGAGCTCAAAACTGTGTATAGAAAATTGCGTAAATAACTTCGAATAATTACTATGACAATTTAATTTATAAGAAGGAAAGGAGCTTAATGGATCATAATCTTATAAGAGACAGGTGGATTTTAACGGCTTGATGGATCCAGAGAAAAAAGATGGAGGGAACAACGAAGCAACTGCGAACAACGTTGTTTCTGGGTTTTTGTCTTTCATCAGCGCAGTGCAGCTTAATAACAGGATGGAATAAGAAGGAAGGAGGATTAAGCTCTTTTCCTTCTTGTATATTTCCTGGCTGAGACCCTGACAGTGGTTGCGGGACTCTCTTCCGCGGCGACTGTTGCTCTTGGCCCCAATACCGAGGCTGTGTAACACGAAGCCGCAAATAGAGATAGGCAGGCTACTTATCATTCTCTTGTGTTCGTGTCATTTGCCCTTCCTTCTTATTCCATCCTGTTTTTAAGCTGCACTGCGCTGATGAAGGGCAAAAACCCAGAAACGACGTTGTCCGCAGTTGCTTCGTTGTTCCCTCCATCTTTTTTCTCTTGATCCAATCTAATTTATATATAAAAAGGTCCACATGCCACAGTGTAATTGTCACTTTGACACCTGCAACTTCTACAACGACAAATGCACTAGTGGTTTATTTCGCTTATTCATTTTTTAAATAATTATCGCGTTCGTTGCCAAAATAAATAGTTTGACATTTTTGTCAACAACTTATTGAATTATTAAACACTAACAATGAGTCGATTCGGTGAGTCTACGAACAACGAAATTAATCAAATTATTAATACCTGTGTGCCTGCTAACACAGTTGCGACTTAATCATCAATCTAGCTACAATTTTCTACTTTTTGTGAAAGGATATAAATATAAGCCAGATACTTCCATCGAGAAATTGAATGCAAGATCACAAATGTGACGGAAAATACTACAAAGAAGCGATAGTTAAAACCATTTGGAATATCACCGCTAAAATGCTAGTAAATATTATAAAGAATTCAGTATTGTATTTAACTATTTTACGACGTATAGTTTAATTCATCATGAACTGCACGTAATACTAAACGTAAAATCCTACAAGCACAACCCGAAAAGAGAAAATCCAGTGCATCAGCGCTTAATAAATGTGAAATATTTGCAATGGCCAGATTATATGACAAAAATGAATCGGAAGGACTTCAGAAGAGATTGTATCACATTTTGGTGTTTGAATTAACTTGGTGGGAGGAGCTGCAAAACCACTTTTTTCATATCTGAATATTAGTTAGAATAATGGAAAAGAAACTGGACGTTCCGAGTATAATCCTCTATTTTCGAAAACGATACAAGGCGGTCACAATAAATTATGCGACAGCAAATCCATTACCTCTAATATTTTAGAGATATTTACGCTTATTTGAAAAGTTGATGGAAAAATGAAGCACGAAGAGAGTACTTCTTACACCAAATCCCTTTTGGAAGAACAAAAATTTTAAAGGTTGGTATAAAAATGTTACGATTAGAATTAATGAAATTTTCAAATGGACTAAATATTCAGCACAGCGCATTGATATAGATGTCAAACAAGTCATAATTAGAAATCTCTCAAGAACAAGCTCTAATAAAATAACAGGACATGGCAATTCATCATCAATAAAACCATATTTACAAGTGACAAAGAGTATTATTCGAGCATTATTCAATTGATTCATTTGGAAAAAGAACAAACTTCAACATCTACTACAGAAACGATTAGCAGTGGCACCCGTAGCGATATTAGTATACCTGGCATGAATTTCAATAACTGCGTGTTTAATAATTGTACGCTCAAATAAAAATGTATTTATTTTTAGTATTTTATAAGGAAGTTTGCGTTGATATGTTTCTAAATGTATTATTCATTAAATTATCCTGTCGAATTATACTCGTTGTTTGTATAAATACAAACCTCTTGTGCAATTACAAGTGATACACTAAATGCATTTTCAATTTTATGAAATTCACGTTTATCTCTGTAACTGAAAAATATTTTTTTCTACTATTCGTCATTATTTATCCTCAGCCATAAGTATCCAAATTTATGCATATGCCTATGTTAAGAATCATATTTAGTCTTATTTTTATTTTATTGGTGATGATATATTTATCTCCTTAATTATTTTTATTATTATTGCAAGACCTTTCAAAAGTCAGATTAGATAAACTGACAATTGTAAAACTCTTATCAGAATTTAACTGTGCAGAACAAAATATGTATTTAGGGTATCTTGTCATATACAGTATGCGCCAAAAGTATGAAATAAATTCAATAAAAACGAAACAATTATTTTTTGGGAAAAATCTTCGAACAGGTCGATTTTTAATTTAAAAAATACATATTTTAGCGTAAAATGCGATTTTCAAATGTCATTTGTTTTCGAGTAATGACGTCATCGATTTTTTTTTTATTATATTATATTATTATTATATTATTATTATATTATTATTATATTATTATTATATTATTATTATATTATTTTATGGATCACGTAGGTGAAAATCTTTGCAAAGTGTCATTGTCACACCAACTTTCTAATAAGTATTGTAAGCGACATAGAAATTATTATTCAATTTAAAGTATTATGGCACATTTAACTGTTACTCAAAGAATTGAAATTTTAATTCTTATCGGATGCGGGAATATGACTAGAACTCAGCAGGAAGTTTGCGATTTATTTAATGAAAAATATCCAGATCGCCCTATCATCCAGTAAGATAGAGCCTAAATGTAGAGAAACTGGCAATGTTGTAAATATTCCAAAACCTGGACGTCCAAGCATTAATGAAAATCAGAAGCAGAACATTTTGATAAGTATGGTGGATAATCCTCATAATTCTTCACGATTGGTTGCATTAAACAATGACACTAGTCAGAGCACAGTGCTACGTATCTTGAGGAAGGAAAAATATCATCCCTACAAAATTCAACTTGTGCAGGAACTCAATGAAGATGATCCCGATCGCCGCTTACACTTTTACGAAATTCTAATGGATTTATGTCAAGGAAATAGAAATTTACACCGCAAATACTTTTTTCAGATGAGGCCACATTTTGTCTGAATGGTACAGTAAACTTCAAACGTCAAACTTGCAGATATTGGAGTCGGGAAAATCCTCATTGGATGGCAGAGGCACATACCCAACACCCTCAGAAATTAAATGTGTGGGCTGGAATAGTTGACGACAGAATAGTAGAGCCTTTCTTCTTTGAAGGAACCCTTACAGGACAAAGATATTTATAGTTTCTAGAAAATGACCTTGTTCCAGTTCTTGCAGTAATTTTTCCTAACGATAATGACCCTGACATTCCTGACGATACCATATGGTTTCAGCAAGACGGTGCACCTCCGCACTATGCGTGCCCTGTACGAGATTTTTTGGACAACGGTTTTCCTGGGAGGTGGATCGGCAGACGCGGACCGATAGAATGGCCTGTAAGATCGCCAGATCTTACACTTCTTGACTATTTTCTATGGGGATACTTGAAGTCAAAAGTGTACATTAATAAACCACGTAATTTAGAAAAACTTCAAAATCGCATTCGGGACGAAATACGCAGAGTTACCCCAGAAATTATTCATAATGTGCAAGAAGAATTTCTTCACAGACTTGCGCATTGTCAAGAAGTTGGTGGATGGCAATTCGAACATTTAATTTAAGTATAAAATTTAATCAATTGTATTTTATTTTACATACCTCAGAATTGTTACTTTTTTATGGATAAAATTTACGTTTTCTTACATTCAATCGTCAAAAAATATGGTGTTGCCATTTAAAAAAAATCGATGACGTCATTACTCGAAAACAAATAACATTTGAAAATCGAATTTTACGCTAAAATATGTATTTTTTAAATTAAAAATTGAGGATTTTTCCCAAAAAATAATTGTTTCGTTTTTATTGAATGTATTCCATATTTTTGGCGCATACTGTATAATATTTCAGTAGCATTGTAGTGCACTTATGTGACAAATTCATTTCAGTGGTAGACATCTTGATTAGTTTGTTTGACATCTGGAAAATAAGTTAGTTAATCAGTATTCTTACCAAACTGTCCACGTCTGTGGAACGCACCACTGAGCAAGGGTATCCATCTATAATGTAATAAGCTCAAAGCTGAAGGGTCTACACAACTCTACCAAGGATTTAAGCTATTACTTTAGACTGATCGGAAGATCCAAATTCTATATCTGAATAGAATGCGGCTGATATAACAAAAAAACTTAATAAATCTTAATAATACTCGAATATTATTTATAATGAGCTAAGTTACGTTTATGATGCTTATCTGTTATAAAAATACTATGAAATTCATTTAAGCAACAAAAATAGAGAATTATTATTGAAATGTTACTGTTATTGATGTAAAATATAGATAAATTATTATTGTTGAATTATTTTAAATAATCATATCGAAAGAAGCCTATTAATATATTAAAATAACAAAATTTTACAAATAATATTAAATTCAATTTAAATTTTTATCTATCAAATTTGGACATGACGATACAAAAACCAGAAAATGACATATCAAAACAAAGCTTATAGAACAAAGATTTAGCATATATGCATATCGCAAGACTAAAACATCATTCAAATAAAATATTAGATAGATAAAATAAAAATTCCAATTTTAAAACATAATGACAATTAGAAATGTCAAATGTAAAGATGGCTATTCAAGGAAATTTCAACATCTCTGACAGGACTCTAAAAAAGACAAATTAAAGAATATTTAAGTATAAAATTAGTAAAAATTGTTATGTAGTTGTAAAATATAGTTATAAGAATACAAAAGACAAATAGTGTAGTGAATAGTGCTTCGACAAGGATAATTAAAAATTAAAATGTTACATGTGTATTGACCCTAACAAAACTACTAATAATCTAGAAGGTAAAATTACTTAGAAACAATAATTTGTTGATTAGTTACGGGGAAAACTGTGAAGCGAGAAGAGGTGTGAATTTGGTAGAGCCGAAAATTTCATATTTTTATAGTTAAAATTGAATTAAAATTTAAAAACCCATACTTACCAGTTTCACAGTATAATTAAAAACTTAAAGTAACTCAAGACAACATCGATCAATATCACATTCAGGAATTTATTGGAAATCATCTCCATAACCAGACCAGACCAGACCTGGGGGTTTTGAAAAAGGTCGAAGAAATCCATATTTAGAAGGAATTAACCTCAAAATACACATCAAGATCTCAACAAGAATTCCAGAGAGTCCAGAATTCAACAGGATATCCAGGCCGGAGGATCAAAAGCATTCAGAGAATGCAACATCATCCAGAGAGGAGAAATTCCAGACAACTACAATAGAAAAATCATCTACAAAAAAAAAGTAAGAAATAACGTGTACGTATACAAATTGATAAATAACAATAAGTAACTTCTAAACGATTAATAACAATATACAACAGTTAATTACTTACCTTCTATTAGATTTCAATCACTTAATAAGCTTATACTAATAAATTCCAGTCATTAAATGTTGTAAGGCACAAAAATAGAAGCTAAAGACGACAAAAACCAGAACCAGAGGAATTATCATTTTGCTGTTTTTTTAATAAAAGTTAATGTACTATCTTTTAAAATAATTGTTTCTTTGTATGTACTGGGTGGTTAAAGATATTGAACATTTAAAAATAAAAAAAGGTATTAGATACTCTGCTAGAATCCACTCCTGCGAAAAGAGGAAAAATATAGCCAGGGTATTAGCAAAGTACAGGTAAAAAAATTTTATTAAAAAAATAAAATCATAAATTAAATTTATAAAACAAAAACATTATATTTATTCACTTATACACTTCACATATAACATAAATGCGATCTACTCTAATAAAAATTTAAATAAAATAAAACATTGGCGCCCAAATAAAAAAAAATTATATACATCATTAAATTATATCACACATATCACCAAAAATAATATATATATATATATATATATATATATATATATATATAAATCTCCTATTATATATATATATATATATATATATATATATATATATATATATAATAGGAGATTTCCAAATCGAGTAATTCCCCAGAGAGAAACATTTTAAATCGATTAAATGGCGAGTTATTTGGAATAACTGCAAAATACTCTTCATGATTTAATAAAAAATTTACCGTTGCAACTTAGACTAAAACTTTTGGTTTCAGCATAATGTGGCACCACCTCATTTCAGTGCTACTGTTAGAGGCTTCTTGAATTTTAAGTTTCCAAATAAATGGTTAGAACGAGGAAATTGGCCACCACGATCACCAGACCTCAACAACTCTGATTATTTTCTTTGGGGAAGATTGAATAATTTTATTTATTCCTCGCCAATTGAATCCCGAGAATATCAGTGGAATCGTATTAGGAATAAATGTAATGTTATAAGAAACGATCATTATTTATTAGACTAAGTAAAATTATGTTTCAGAGAAAATAGTGCCCATTTAAAACAATTTCTTTAGCTTTAATTTTATTTTTATTTTATTCATTATGATTTTTAGATCTAAAGTCACCCCCAGTTATGACATAAATTTACAAATCCCTTACAAAGGTTGGTCTTTATATTATAGTGTATACCGCATATTAATAATGTACAATTTCATATTCTTCATTTCATTCATTTCTTTTCTGTGACAGGAAAAACGACAATTTAATATTGAAAAAATATATTATTACGATATATTAGTCAGAAAAGTCAAATTTGTGAAATCAGTTAGATAACATTAAATAATATTGAAGATTTGAATGTTATTAATTGTGAAATTTAAAGAAAGAGAAAAAGACTTAATTATTTATACTGAAAAATATATTAATTTTTACATAGTGTACATAGTCCTTCGTTCAGCAGCAGAAAAGGATCGTCGCCCGTTTTATGCATATCGCAATGGATAACATATCTATCAGGTTGTTGGTAAAAATAAATTTATAAAATACGTGAAACAGTATCCAATTTTCTTCTACTTTGAAAATGCTAAGTGATACATAAGGTCATGAATTTCAAAGATCGTCTGCTACACTTTTAGTTAAATCTAGAGGAGACTTGATGACATTAAAGAAACATAGTGGTTGGAAGTCATCAACGGTCGCTGAAGGGTATGTTGGTGAATCGGTGGCGCATAGGACACAAATATCTAATAAAGCGTTTAGAACGTGTGACAGTGCATTAGCTGAGATAAGACCCAATTTGAAACCAGGACCATCAACGGCAGTTGTGTTCATGGCAGAAAATATGATTTCAACTCAAGAAAATTCCACTGTAGCAGACATTCCCAATCCTTCGAGGAACATGTCCTTCATGCAATGCATATTTAACAATTGTACTATTAACATTAAGGAAATGTAAGTTTTGTATAATAAAATTAAATATCTCCGTGTTCTTGTGTATCCGGAAAAAAGTATTCATTTTTTTCCCGGAGTATTATCATACAAAGTGACATTTTGTTACCTATCAAGAAAGATAACATATCTTTTCCCGTCACTGAAAAAGGCAGGTTTTATGAGAGGCACGATAATGGCACTCACCTAATCATGTGGACTGTGTTATCAATTAACAACTAAGCACCACTCAACTAGGCCGTGCCAAAAGTTATTTTCACTCGGTGAATTCGAATCTAGGGCTTAAGGTTATTCCAAGGTTAAAGAGAAAAATAGATTTGCATGTGAACCAAACTATCGTATGTTAATGTTTTTGGGGTTCCTGAATTTGAATCCGGAATTTATTAAAGCTTATTGGATCATCTTCAACATCGTTCCACGGTGAAATTGGAAAATAGATATGTAAATCGGAAAAATCATCGTACATACGTATACTGTTTAGATTGCTGGATCCGAATTTATAATTCATTTAACCCCATCACTAAAGGTCATTCCGAGGTCAAAGCTAAAGATAGAGCAAGTGGACCAGACTATCATACAATTATGTTTTTGGGGTCGCTGATTTATAGTGCGATGAAAAAAATATACGAATGTATGTTTATCTAAATTGTTTTATTTTTACCTAAGGAAGATACATTTGAAATATGGTCCATTTATTTCAAGGCACTCTGTATGTTAACGACATATAGCAAACGGTCAAAAGTACAACAGTAGTGACGTATTTAGCACCGTTATACACTTATCTATACCAAATTTCAATACAATACATTGTTTTGTAAAAAAGATATCTCCAAAAAAAAAAGATAGGAAGAAAACGTCTTATTTTTGTGATCACCTTCTAAAGTATTTAGCCATATATTTAGAGTTACCTATGTAGTGTATTGTCGTTACTGCTACATGGTAACGAGTATTTCACAGAAAAAGTTAAGCATATGTTATTCGATTAAATTACAATAGTTATACTTAATAATGACAACTGAGCCAAAGATTACCAAAAACAAATGTACCTAAACAATATTATTCTCGCATTTCCCTTTTTCTTTTCCTGTTAAGAAAAAATCTTGGAAAAATATTGACAGAAAGCGCAACGCCTGGAAATATGAAATAAGGATTACCTAGAATAAGACAGCTCTCAGTTCATTCCTACTTTAAAGGGATACTGCTAAAGTGATGTGGAGTATACACCTACTTCCGTACTTTCGTGGAGAATATGGAATTTCCGCTTATCCTTTTCAATGATATTAAATTTAAATCTGCGAAAAATGTGGGACTCCTGTGCGACGAACCTTGAAATCTTGACTTGAAAAAGGAAATAAACAGCGTTTGTAGATACGGCATATATAGAAATTTTAATGTAAGCTTAACTTCATTTTCCAGTTACTTTGAATAATAAGTATCTGACCCATTATGTTTCGTCTGGTGGCAAATGATACGATCATAAATATTTTGTAATGTATATGAGGATGCGACTTAGTATCATCATTAAAGAACTACAGTTACAAATATCTTATTCTGTTTATTTTTATTCGTGTAATATTTTTCATCAAACGTCATAAGTAAAAAGTAAGTATAAAAATATAAAAAGTAAATACAAAAATAAACAAAGTCAAAAGACACGAAACAATAAGAAACACTTTGCACATTTAAACAATATATTTTACAATTTAAAATGGATCCTAAGTCAGTCATCTTATTTTAAATATTCATCTAACCTGTAAAAACATACATCTATTAGATAATCTTTCAAATTCTTCTTGAGAAATAAATACAGTTTTACGTTCTCTAATATACACAGGTAAATTATTGTAAACTCTATGTCCTAATACCCTAGGTGAGTTACATCTAGTAATTGCTAATTTATTATAAGGCACGTAGAAGTCATTATTCTGCCTCGTATTACGTGCGTAAACACTTTTTCTTAAAAAAAATCATTTTTATTGTTGAATACATACAAACAAATTTCATAAATAAAGAGGGATGGCAATGTTAAAACCTTGTATGATTTAAAAATATCTTTACAACTTATAATATATGGTACTCGAGCCATTGTCCTAATGACTTCTTTTGTGATACGAATACTTTATGTAAAATACTATAATTCCCCCCAAAAACATAATCCATATCGGATCCGAGATTCAACCTCTGCATAATATAAATTGATCCATAATTGGTCACGCTTCAAAACTGTTCTGATATTTTTAAATTGAAATATTATAGAATTTAATTTAGTGATTTTTCTTCATTAAAGTTAATATCTATATCACTACATGACTTTTGTTTATTGTGAACCTCATTGTAAATGTTTTGCCTATATTGAAACGAAGACTGTTCGTTTGGAACCATGTCCCCAAATTATTCATTGTATTATTACACATCAATTTTAATACATCTTCACTACTATTTGATAAGAATTATAAATATATCATCAGCATACATAGTGAATCGAGGACATACAGATGTATCAATGTCATTCATATACAATAGAAACAAAACTGAACCCAATATTGATCAATATTGCAGAACACTCGTATCAATTTCTGTCATTTCAGAGCCAGCAGTATCTACAGATTTAGGACAAATATAATTAACAGTGACATATTGTTTTCGATTATTAAAGAAAACTTTTCACCCAGTCTAAGACTGTGCACCTTATTCCATTTAGAAAATTATTACGCAGTTACTTATGAAGAATATTGGTTTATCGACAAAGTAATATAATGTTCAGGTGATGACAAATTTTTGATAACATTTTTAAGAAACTCTAACTCTCTATTCCGAAATCGGCTGAAGTTGACAAAATGCATATTTTTTATGAACGTATAAAATTATTGGAGACTGATCCTTTCCAAATTAAACAAAGCGAGCAAATTAATATTAGTAAATTTTACAAACGTCTAAAAAATTTTTATAGTAAATCAATATGCTGGCCAAATAATTCCAGATGACTACTAATAGAAAATTAAAAATAATATTAGAAATTTAGAGCCAACTTGACTGGTTCTTCGTGTATTTGTTAATAATAGTTATTAAAGGAAAAAAAATATGTTTAGTTTTCCTTAAATCTTAAATATAAACACTAAATGAATTTATATTTTACTCGTAATAGATTTGGTGGGTTTTATCCGAGGGTTTACGATAGAGTATCACTCCTAAGGTATTGCGTTTATATTAATCTCAATTCTACTTTTTTTCAGTGCCACTTTTTGTAGAAAACGATGCAAATATCACTTTGAAGAAATTGCAAGAAAATTGACCCTTAAATATGTTTGTAGCCAGTAATTATTGTATTCCTTTGAGTATTTCTATTACCTACACAGTTGCACTCATTATTATCTTCTATTATCCGAATATTTTAAGATATTCTTAAACTTTCAAAGTATTTCGATGTGTTTCAAGGAATTTTGTGGCATTTTAGACAATTTTAAAGGCATTTAGGGTATTTTATGGAATATATATGGCATTGGATCGGTAGGTGATCGAGCCGTTTAAGACGTACTATATGGCCATTCCGCCCTTGTTTGAATCTCGCGGCCTGTAGAGCGTAGATCAGTTACACTTGTGAAAAGAATTGGCAACCTATCTGTGGGAAAGGCAGGGTGGAAGGATATTGACTTGGGTCAATGTGAGAGATTGATACCGGTCGACGTTTGACGATCCCCCTAATAAATGAGGTTTTCCAGGTTTCCTTCATTCCTGCACTGAATGGTGGTTAAGGTCTACTTACGTAAGTCGTTCCTGGGTGCAAATGCGACATTTTAGGCAATATTGAAGATAGATTGACATTCTGAGGTATTTCTATACAAAATAATAATTAGCGGTCTACCCCTCGGATATTACTGACTCGTTCAACTCTGCTAAGGTAGGATACATTTGAGTTCCATCTATACTGCTTCATAGTTAAACGGAGAAAACCTTAGCCTGTAACACTTGATTAAATAAACAATTAAATATGCAGACGAAAACACTAAATTTTAAAAAATTAGGTATATTTCAGTGAATGGAATAATTTCGCCTAACTGGTAACTTACATTATTCAACACTTCATTCATTATTCATCATCAATAAATGCGGCAATGTAAATAATACAGCCCACAACAAATTGCTCGGAAATCGCAGTGTAAAATGGATTCCAGTTTCTTGTTGAAATATTACTGTGCCGGTTAATAATGCTAAAATAATTTACATGAAATCTACCGCAACCGAATCTAATTACCATATAAAGTGATCGTAAAAACTTTGTCATGAAAATGATTGAAGTAGAAAATTTTAAATTAAGTTCTAATACATTTTCATATGAGTGCCTGCTGTTTGAATAAAATTAATAGAAACTTCATGGCAAATTTACAGGATAACGCATTAATATTCATATTCCACTTTATGTTAATACATTTTTTAAATATCCAGTGGCTCTCTTACAGTTATGATAATATTAATATTAAAATAAAGTGTTCAAATTATAAATTGCATTAAATTAAATTTGCAAGTTTTAAAATTATTTGGATTACACGTTGATTGGGTATTTATTCTTGGGTATAGATAAGACTAAATTTTTTAGAAATAAAGGCTTCTAGCATTTTAATAAATTGATACTTTTTCTATTATAGTTATGGATTGGCATGTAAAAAACTTTTTCCACGGTCGGGAGTAGAAATCAGTTTCTATGACATCAAAATTGAAACAGAAGTAGTCGATTATTCCCAAGGGAGTATAATGCTCCCAAGGTAGTTTACATTATGGAGAACGTTTTTCATGCAAAAAAAGATAACATTGAAATTATTTGTTGACATTTAAATTAAATGTTACATTCGTACAATTATCAAAATTAAGATTAGAATAATAATATCTCTACCCCTCATTCTAATCACAGGGATTAGCCCAGAAGTCGGAGACTTGTGCGGGAGAGGGGGCGGCATATTATTATTAAGCAGGCCGCATTTGCGCCCAGGAACGACTTACGTTGGTAGGCCCTAACCACTATTCAATGCAGGAATGAGGGAAACCTGGAAAACCTCATTAATTAGGGGGGTAGTCAAATATCAACCGGTATCAATCTCTCACATTGACCCAAGCCAACATTCTTCCACCCTACCATACCCGCAGAGAGGGCGCCAAACCTCTCCACGAATATAGCTTATATATGGCCTACTAGCAGCTGGGCTCGAACCAACACCGATCTAGTCACCTCGATTCAAGTACTGACGCCTTAAACCGCGCGACCACTGACCGACCCGAGAAGAAATATTACTTTCGCTTACATTTACAGTTTTTGTGATTGCGCTAGTAGTGGTACCTACTAGAACCTGATTAGCAATTTTGGTCTTATTTTCAATGGAGTTCTCGACATAACCCTCAGCGACTGTCGTTGATTTCCAACCAGCATGACGCTTTATTGTCGTGATATCCACACCAGCATCTGCCAGTAATGTTGCTGAAGATCTTCGTAAGCAGTGACCAGTATAACATGCAGCATCATGTAATATTATGTATAATTTTAAATACGAAGCTACTACACTCGGAATTTTTCCCATGGTATTCTTGCCAACTGGCTGCGAACTACATTCTCCTGCTTTGTAGTACAAAAAAAGGCTCTTATGCTTGACGTGGGGAGGACGAAGGGATAGGTACTTTCGAAACAATTCAAGCATATTTCCCACATCGGTAACCAGAAAGGTTCGTCAATCTTTGTCTTAGTGTTTGGAATTTTTACAATCAAGGAAGAGCCTACATCCTCAATATCATCTACAGTTAAATTGACTAGTTCATCAGTTCGACAAGCTCCGGCAATCCCCAGAATTAATCCAACCTATAAGAAATCAAAATACTTAATAATTGAAATACCTAACAACAAAAGTAATCTTACCTTAATCATTAAGAATTTTTTGTCATCTGCACTTGATAGAAAAAGGTCGAATTCACCCTTTGTCAATATTTTCGATTTTTCGCTTGATATCCCTCACCGGTTCTTTTCAAAAATGCGATCAGCTTGGGGAATTTGCTTATTTCTATGTTGTCGTAAATTATCAAGCATGACTTAACCATAGAATATTGCGCCCATAATGTGGAAGACTTGTAATTCTTTGCATTTTCAGTGAAGTCTGCCAACAAAACATTATCGCTGTATACTTGAACATTTTTCTCGGCGCACCACTTTTTGAACCGATTGTAGGCTATATCTTATAAAGATCTTGACATCGTAGGCAGAAAATTGCTTATTGCAATATTTGCATCCTCCACAATCTCTTCCGACTCACAATTATTCATTGTGCACTAAACAAACTTTAAACTAAACCAAAGTAGCACCTTAATTTGACAATTCTTTTTGTTTATTTTGTAGTTATGACAACTCAACGACTACTAAATAAATGCTCAAATCCGAATACAATAATTCTGGTGCTACTTACTTCATAATGACAAAATATGTGTTTTTAAGTTGAAACCGTGGAAAAAATAATATATACTATTCGGGAGAGATGCTATTTTGTCCTCGGTGCATTGTAGCCCGAGGGCTTCAAATTGCACCTCTGCCAAAATAACGCATTTCTCTCCCTTATAGTATAATGTACTATTATAAATTATGAATCAAGTAAACGTTACGGATATATTTCAAACATTTTCGGATATATTTTGAAAGACCAATAAGCGTTTTTTTTTCTAATTTGACATGAAGAGTAAGGTTTTCATCGTCACGTACACTTTCATGTAAATGTAAAGAACCAGTGAAGCGCAAACTTCATTCTCGAGATCCTTTTATAAAAACTTTATAATATTACGCTACTGTGCAAAGTGGAAATATTTATCGTTTTCAGTAATGATGAAATAAATGAAGTACTCGTTTCTCTGCAAAAATTCACAGTTGCAGACGAAAATGGATCTCAATTTTCTATCGCAGTAGTCACTTACAATGCAAAGTATTTAAGAGTATTCTTATATCTTTAAATTAAACTTCTACTATAATTTAAATTATTTGAAAAGCCGACGGCGGCTAAAATATTCGTATAACCATAAATATTCGTGGTACACTAAGGGAAATCGGTAAAAAAGTGTTGGTAATATGTATCATCGCTGGATTTTTTTTTTTGTTAGAATTGTAATATTATGTATAATAAAAAATATTTTATCAATACGATTTCACTACTAATTTGCTAAAACAGTATAACACATTACGTTGATATTAGGTACATACTGATAACTACAGGTCGTCCATTACTTCTACTAAGGTAATATACTGCAGTAGGTAACTAACTTTACGAGTAATTGAGTTCTACTTCGTAAAAGTTTGACGTTTCCGCAAATGTCACAAATGGTAGCAGGGTGTTTTGTTCGGGTGGCAATCAAAAGTAGCGGATATTGTCTAGATTAAGTGTTGGCAGCCAGCTTCAGTGAAGATGGGGTGGGTGAAATAAAGCAGCAAGATATTCTAAAGGCGCCACCCGTTTTTCAACCCTTGGTATTAATTTTACCCTGTCCGTGCTAGACCTTATTCGCCACTGTGCCTTTGATATACATCTTCTAAAACGGGAAACAATAAGATAGGCACTAAATTAAAAGACTGGATATCGGACTACAATATTCTATAATAATTAAATTGGAAAGATACAAATATAAATCAAGGATCTCTGGTACAAGTCGTACATACAGATGGCACTCAACAGGTGGGCGGATCACTTTCAACGAATGAGCCAGTTCGAGTCCTGTGGAGTATGGACTATGGTTGGCAGCAATGTTACCGTTCAATGTTAGAAATGTCAAACCGAATTCAAGGTTACTTCAAATCAAAATCGTGAACGAACATTAGATACACAAAAAAATATTACTGGATATGGAAGCCTATTGCTCAAATAAATGTAGATTGTCACCATTACTTATAATACAGCGCCGTATTAACAGTTTACAGAGGTAGGTAATTGATAAAAGAATGATAAAGAATTTAACAAAAAAAAAAATAAATAAATAAATAAAGTAGCCCTACTTAGGTATGTTCTAACAAGTGAAACGGACCCTAATGGTTTTACAGAGTGAAGCTCTTGTATCCGACAAGTGGAATAAAATCCTTAAAACACTATCCTAAAACTTATAAACTACGGCTTATCTGGAATTCCTATGTTGAACGGTTCAGGTCCAATTTTGTTGGCAGGCCGGGGCCTCTTAAATGTTTATCCCCGTAAGGTGAAGACAATAGTTTAGATCCCTCACACTGGCTCTCAGACTAGATGTCATTCACCTCCGGAATGCAAAAGAGTTACCGGCAGCAAGGTAGCGAAACGGATGGTGGTGATAGTTTTCAGTCTTAACTCTAATCTCAACTAATAGAACTCGCAATAGGACTATAAAAAAAGGCCTAAAAAGGAAACAGCGTTTGAAACATCTGCAAATGGCTTTTAAATAAGGTAAATCTGCACCATGTGCTTGAAATCGTAAGTACATACCTTTTGTTCTAGGTTGGCCTTATTTATTGTTATGGGCTGAAATTCCAACTCTAAAAGTTGTCAAATATATTCTTAAATATAACAAAATTTGCCCAAAGACATTCAAAAATCCACAAAAATGTGTGCAGCTACTCACAGCCAGAATGTCGGAAAAAAGAGAAAGTTTTTTGTGTGAAATTCCTTTCATTTCAAACAAAATCAATATGAATTTTGGCCACTTGATGTTTAGTGAAATTTTAATGAACTTAGGTTAGTACTTTATTATTGTTTGTTTTGTAAACAAATCTTTTGGTTAATTACCGAATTTGCAGATGCCTCATTTCGCTTCCTGAAAATCTGGAGACCACTTAGGACCTACGTTTTAAGACCGTTACAATAGTAGTAGTAATAGGACAGCAGCAAGGCTACTTAAAAGTGGGTCAATTCTGCCCACCCTACCATCCCATCACCTCTCCATCTGCATTTGGTCCTTCTTGAACATATGAACGTCAGGATCTTAGTCCATGATAAACCCTTCACTGCTTCTTATTGCAACCTCCCGGCACCAAAAATTCTATGTCGTAGCCTCCCAAAGGCCACGCGAAACGACCCTCTGTCTACGATTTGTTAAATAATCTTTAAACAATATGTTTAGTAAAGCTGCAACTTGAGAAAAATAGACTGTAGCGGGGAGCGCCTTATTAAAAAGTATTAACCGGAAAAAGTATAATTTGAAAATTAAGTACCAATGAGAAAATATAATATGCGACTCACCGTGATCCTCCTGGTTCCCTATTTAGAGAGGCGCCTCGCGAAGTATGAAGAGATGAAATGGAGATTGGTTTCTTGCACTAAATTTGCACTAAAGTCTAAAATTAATTATCTAAAAGTTCATTGAGTTATTATTTAAACTTTGGAAATTTGCAAATATATATTGTATATATGTAGCGATATATATCGAATGCGGCGAACTATTCACACTCAATTGTGCGAATCGGATCTGTTGTTCTTGGGTGAGTAGGTCGCAAAAAACAATCCCATTGGCTACAAAAAATAGGAAAACAAAAAACACGCGGATTTCAGCATTTTAATAAGGCGAAAATTGTAATTCAAGAAAAAATATTAAATAATATGACTATGAAAATGACTAATACTTATTAACTAAATGGAAACGGAACACAATAGGTGTACAAAATCACTGACACCGAAAAATTGTAATTTTTTAGCAGAATTGTATGATTCTGAGTATCAAATGACTTACTTAAGTCAAGTAATATTAAGGCGGTACATAAATTTCTCTCATTAGCACAGAATATATCATCTGTGACTTTGAGTAAGGCCGTACTAGTGCTATGCATTTCACTAAAACCAGACTGATGTGGGAGTAGTATTTTATTTTCTTTTAAAAAGTTAATTGTTCTCATACAATTGTTTCCAGCACTTTGAGCGTAGCAGGAAAGATGCTGATTGGACGATTATCAGAAAAGGTTAAAATTCTTTGGAATGTACTCGCCTAAATGAGGAAATATGTATAAAAGCATTTTTGTATATATCCCATCTGCGCCCATCGCTTGAGTTTTAATACGATCTATAATAGTTTCTACTTCCTTAGATGTAACTGTACAAAATTGATTAAACTTATTAGGTACCGGTACCCAATAATAACAACCAGTCAGATCTTGTCATATGTATATATTATGTGAATTAAAAAAAGTTACATAAAAGATTAGAAGAATAATATATACGTGATGCATGAGAGAGTATGTGTAGTGTCAATTCTTATAAAAATTAGTGGGGGAAAGTTGTTTCTGTCTAAACTGCAACTATTTTAAATTAAAATTATGAAATAGATAATTTAATCAATTTAAATGCACATAGTAATGACAAGAAAATCATTTAATAGTGAAACTCATTATACTGATTTTAACAAGCTTCACTGTACTGCACTTCATTTTGTCGCAAAATATTATTTCTAAAAATAAACATGTTTCCTTATTAGGCTGTTTGCACCTATACTACAGCTCGCGTGGCTCGCTGTTTTTAAAGCAACCGCACGCTTTGTAATGAGAACACATGTACAAATTGGGTAGTAGTGAAGTAGTTTTTGTGAAACTGCCGAGTTCTGCATGGGATAAGCTAGTAGCCCTAGATGTACACCAAAGACATCTCGCGCATTCTTGACATGCCGTCGGATATATGTGATAGCCGCGAACAGCTATCCATCGAGAGATCTTTTGCCTGCGCCTCTAGCAATAAGCTCGACTCCGGTATATGTCGGATGTGCCACAAACGAATGACTTTGGCTGTTTGCTATAGGTCTGCAAATTATGTCTGCAGCTATCACAATAAATTGTAGTACACATGTCAGCAATTGTATAAGCGTTTACTATTCTTTTTTTTTTTTTCGATGTAACCGGATATGTCCATGTAGTGTGTGACAAATGAAGGATCGGTCTGCGCCCGACCGCAGTCGCGAACCGGGTTCGGGTTGACCTGTAAATGGCCTGCTTTAAAATGTACCTTTGTAAGAGAAGAAAATACGTTTTCCCAATCAATCTCTGATATATGCTGATAAAGATTAATAAGATCAGCCTTCTTAAAATTGGACACAGTATTATGTAAGGCATTTGGAAAATTGTTCACTGGAGAGAGTAAGAAACAAATCAATTTCCAGTGGAGGGTGATGACAGTAAATCGGTAATATTCCATCAGAATTATACACATTACAACAAAAGTTAGAAAGAACTGAGTATAAGGGTCGATTATTTACGTTGCGACATTTTTTGAATTGCGTAAGAACTCTAGAACTTTAGAACTCTGAAAATTTTACGAATTTATTTGACGCATTTTCATTAATTTATGGAATATTAAAATCTCCTAAGATAACTAAAGATGGGTCTTATAGTACATAGAACGACTCGAGGGCTTCATAGAAAATTAGTCTAAGATCCCACTGCAAAGTACCTTCACCCAAATGTTAATAGAAAGAAATGTATTTAAATATGTGTTTCATATACATCCAAATACGAATTGACTATGTTGGCTAATCAAAGCCGGGTCCTAGAGGCATTAATTATGCATTAAAAAAATAATTATGGAGGTGAACTACAAATTAGTTTAATGCAACAAAATATATACTAACATGAAGTTCATAGTCTGCGTTTTAAGAATATATAGAGTTTTCTGTATATTTTCGAGTCTAAACTGTGACAACTCTTTGTGAACTAAAACAAAACGTGCAGCTATGTGCTCAAGGACGGATTAAGTTCCAGACTGTCCGTTGTTTTTATAATAATTATATAATGTGTTTTTTTGAAAGAAACAGTTATTTTTATTCCTAATATAAATATTTCATTAATATACTAATATCTTTATTAGTTATAATAACAGAATATTATAGTATATGATTTATAGTTTGATTAAAAAAAATAAATATATAATAGAGTTAGGGTGATTTAAGTTATAAATTTAATTATGATTTAAATCTTAAACTTAAAAAAATCACAATTTATATCAAAGCAAATATTGTTGTTGACAAATTTATTGCATGAAAAATATATAATTCATGAACCATTTTTAATTAAAAAAAAAACAATAAATAAACATTTTGATTCAACTGAGGCTGAAGAAGCAGTTACACACATAAATTGTTATACCCAGGGACGTGTTTTTTGATTTCTAGATTACCATCAGCTTGTTACAAATACTACTTTCTCTAAATTCTTCAGAGAAACAGGTTTGAAAGGCATAGAATGCACATTAAATTCATTAGTAATGTTAATAATTTACTAATATGAAAAATACAAAAAATCTCTATTAAAATAGTTTACAAAAATGAACATTTACATTTGTGCTTATCGTGCGCCAAGAAAAAAAATAGTTTTTTATTTAAATCAATGATTTTTTATTTTTTTTTGCACCCAATTATTTATGACTTGAGATGCTAGAAAAATGGGTGCATATGACAAGATAATTTTTATTTTTACACAAAGTTCCTTCGCTTGTTCTTACTCTTTCTATATTTCTCCATTTCACCCCTAAAATTCAGTAATAGTTTTATAGAATAATAACAATTTTCTATTTTTTTTTTACCAAAAAAAATTTTTTCTGATAGTATTAGTATATAGCAAAAATAAATACTGTATTAGAAATAGATAAATATATTTTCTTATTTTTCTTATATTAAATGATATAATTTCTTGTCAGTGTCTTTTTGCGACTAACGGTGTCTGTTCTGACATTTTTTATAGCACTGTTGGAGAGCCAATTCTCAAATAAATCTCAAACAGTAAATACTGCCCATGCACAATTTCCAACAGATATAAATGCGATCTGTCAAAGGTGTTTTTTTCGAAATTAACATAATACGGATCACATAATATTATTCTCCCTGAATATATAAAACCGATCTAAGCCTGTCCTTGACTCAGTGGCGTAACGTATATCCCCACAGACCCGTGGGGGCTGGAGGGCCCAAGCCAAAACTTAAACAATCCACCGCTATAAAAGAGAAATATATAAAAATCTGATGTTAAAATTAAAAAATAAATTTAAAATCAAAAGACTGTATTTTTGTACTGAGGTCATTGTTTCAAATAAACATGATTATTTATTTATTAGTCTAGTTTAAACAAATGGCGTCAATAAAATGGTCAATGGACTTGCATATTATTTAATAAAAACAAAACAATGTTTATTGTTGTGTTAGCTGGTGGCATCATCTCGTTGCAGGTTCGTACATTTTTTATAATATAGTATAAGTGTACCCTTAACTATCTATCTGTAGATGTATGTACAAGAACGAACAAAATGGATGCCAGTGTTTTGCATATTATATTTTATCATATGGCGGGGGCCTTATGATTTTGTGTTACGCCGTTGCTCTGACTGCAGAGCGGCAAATTTCGTTTTATTTCGTGCACTTAAACTTTAAACTTTTTCGAAAGGGTTGTCACACTTTAGACCCGAAAATATACAGACAACTCTATATATTCTTAAAACGCAGACTATGAACTTTCTGTTGGTATATATTTTGTTGCATTAAACTAATTTGTAGTTCACCTCCATAATTAATATTTTTAATGCATAATTAATGCCTCTAGGAGCCGGCTTTGATTAGCCAACCTAGCCAATTCGTGTTAGGATATACATGTTTAAATGCAATTCTTTCTGTTAACATTTGGGTGAAGGTACTTTGCAGTGGGATCTTGGACTAAATATCATATTCAAGAGCGCTTGTATTTAGAGGAATGTTTAGAACAAACAGAAATAAAAAGTTACTATTGCATTTAATTTTAACAACAACAATATCGATGAAGTATAAGTCAACTAAATTTCCACACGACGAATCAACCTCGAGGGCATTGAGATCCTTAGTACCAATCCTCAGTACCAATTGATGCAATCTTTACGGATAATATCATATTTATTCGTGTCAAAAAGTTCAAAACTGTGAGTACCACCATGCAACCATGTTTCGGAAAATGCATGTATTATGCATATAACTTCCCACATACGATGTATACACTATACAGTAACTGCGTCTTCGAGCAGAGGCCTTGAACATTTGAGATATTTGTATAAATCGCAGGATGAATCATCAACATTTTTCATTAACTACTATTGAGGATTTAATATATTTGACTTGAGTTTGTCAAGTCCCTGCTTATAAGCAAAACAGTTTGTGTTCCAGGCCTTATGATTAAGGTGTAAGTTTAAGTTAGGATGCTTTTTACTTCATACAATTTATACACCTTAAAATATCAGACTGACAATTCGATAACTGATGGTTTTCTGCACATCGAGGATAGCTATAAGTTTTTGAGGAACACTTGGCTGCAATATGGTGAAACCCACTACATTTAAAACAGCGTCTCAGATTGATCGCGTCGAAAATAGTACAGTAATCGTAGCCCACAAATAGTTTTCGCAGGGCCATAATAATATTATACGAAACTCTGTCAACTTGGAGGGTGGCCTGATAGATCTGTCTATTTTCTTTAAGAGGTTTTGAAGGTTAAGTTTAACAGTTTACAAACGTGATTATCATCGAACATGTCTTTGTTTTGAGTTATTATAAATTTTAATATTGTGTCTGCGGAGGCACATTTAGAAATTCGCACAACCTTGAATCATTGGATTAAGTGACATTCTTCGGTCAGTGGTCGCGCGGTTTTAGGGTCTGTACTTGAATCGATGTGGCTAGATCGGTGTGGGTTCGAGCCCCACAGCCGGTAGACCGTATATATTCGTGGAGAGTATTGGCACCCTCTCTGCGGGTATGGTAGGGCGAAATAATGTTAGCTTGAATTAATGTGAGAGATTGATACCGGTCAACATTTGACTACCCCTCTAATTGATGAGGTTTTCCAGGTTTCCCTCATTCCTGAACTGAATGGTGGTTAGGTCCTACCAACGTAAGACGTTCCGGTACGCAAATGCGTAATAATAATATGCCGCCCTTTCTCTAGCATAAGTTTTCGACTTCTGGGCTAATCCTCGTGATTAGAATGAGGGGTATTATTATTTCACAATAATTATTGCTTAATTTTTCGACCGTTAAGGAGCTTCCTTGTAAAAAGTTACAAGACCACCATTGATGATATTCTTGACAGTAGAAGGAGATATATTAAAATCAACTGGGTCAATCATCTTCAGCATATCTAATTTAGTAGTGTATACTTTTTGCGTTTTATCGTTCAGTTGCTTCACAAAGGCAGGTTTATTTTGAACTATTGATAGGAAACATATTTTGGTTGAGAAAAATTATTGCATTCCTTAATTAATCATCTCTCCTAAAATAAAGCTCAGTTTGTGACATAATACTTGCTCGTAATTCTTCTAGTTCAGACTGAAATAATGTCTCCATTTTAATACAAATGGCATGAAGTTTATCATCAGTAAGTCCCAGCTTTCCAGTGCATAAATTAATTTTAAACTTTTCGGTACCTTCACATTTTCAACGGCAGATATCACAGATAAATAGCACATTATTGCATTTCTAAAGTATAGAAAAATCATATAGGTTCAAACCAATGCATGAATGATAAAACCATTTTCCACATGAACCCTAAGAGTCTTTTCACACGGGCTGCTATGCAGCGCTGCTGAGTGCAGCCACTAATTTATGGTTGACGTTTTGGTGGGAGTCGGCGACTACACCCCACGTGTGGCGCGCCCGTGTGAATAAGTCTATATTCTTATAGGGCTTATAGACAGTCTTTCCAAGACGAGCATTCCTCCATAAAAAAGTCCGGCAAAATCTCAATCTCGTGTTCCGTACGGTCATTTTTGTGCGAAAAATCTAGTTTTTTCCATGCAAACCCATTTTTGGAGTCAAATTCCGCGAAAATGAACACCCAAAGCGAAAATTGAAAAAGAGGGATCGATAGGGAATTTTATGGCGAACATTCTAAAAAAAAAATCACCTCAAACGGCCCAACCCTAAGGGGTGTACAGTAATTTGAGTGGCACAGTGGCGCAAAACGCTTCCGAGAAGCGCTGTACGGTGGCCCGTGTGGAAAGGACAGTCAATTTACATTTACCACAGCTATTACCCATATTTGTCAATCACAGTAGTCAATTGCCGACATAGATTAGGAAGACCCTGTTTATTTGTATTTCTTTGTCCCGGGGTTTTTGTTAATAGCAAAGAAGAAAGAAGCAGGAAAACAAAACAAGTAATTACTATACTCTATTAAATAGAAAGTTGCGCTATTTTCACAAATTAACTATGTACATATAATACAAAAAAGTAGAAATTTGTATAGAGCACCACTCATGCACATAAGCATTTGCAAGCACATATATCTATCATCCTGTTTGTTAAAAACTTGTTCTATCTAGGTATTTAGTATAGTGGATTTTGTGTAAAATACGGAATTTATTATACATTTAATTAAATAATAAATGAGGAATGTAATATTTCTGGAATGCAGACAATCTCGGCCACAAAAGACATTCCTTTAAATTCACTTCATGGCTGGAATTTTCTTTAGTTGTAGTATATTCCCAGCGAAATATTAGCGGCTATGTTTATTACAGTCTGATCAATTTGATTAATACTTAGAGTTAGGTTTGTCAAATCAATATTTTAAATTACTAAAATTAAGAGAACGTAAAAGAAGCATCTGATAATAATTATTATAATATATTGATAAATTATTTATTTCATACATATGTTTTATAGTGTGATCAAATAAAAATGGCATCTTTTGCTACTAGTATTATAATGCAAATAAGAAAAGAAACCATCGAATGAATGAATGTACTGTCAAAATAGCATACATTGCAGGATATTAACATATAAACTAAAAATATTTATCTAATAATAATGAAAAATATGATTTTTTTGTGTTCATATAATTATATTCCTGTATTTTGAAAACCAGTATGTTCTGCAAAATTAACATTTTTAAATAAATGTAACAGTACGTTTTTATTTGTATTTACTGCCATGATAATTAGGGATATCTTGTAGTATAATTGCGGCAGGAATTTTGACGACTTGCACTATATATTTTACTAATTAAGAAAAAAAAATTAATCCGACAAACTATCGAAAATTTTGTTGACAATAGAAACAATTGCATAACGTCAGCTGTGACTATAATCGTCTGAATTCTTGCCGCAACTGTAGATACCTGTCTACTTAGGGTAAAGTCATACAAGAATACTCACCTAAGAGATTTTTAAAAACAAACGGCAGAATTTGAAAAATTATGATTTACATTTTGCTTAAAAAGGTACATATTTTAGTAGTATAGAGGGTGATTCAGTAGTTATCTAAAAAAATATTTTAATGTACAGAGGACTCTTATAAATATAATTTTATAAAAGAAGTCAAAAAGGGTAGTTCAAAAATGGCTTAAAGATGCACTTCTACATGACACTGGAAACTGGTCCACTGTAAAACCTGACAAGGCAAAGCATATAATCGGCGATTGGACAAAAAATTTAAAGAATTTCCCAAGGAAAAAATAAATAACTGCTACGTTGCTTATTCGGGTGGTTCGACAGTTTAAATCTTAAACTAAGCTTATCTGGTTTTGATTCGGTGAACAGTACGTTCAGATCGTCCAGGCAATGGTGTCAACAGCAAGCCAACATCCTGTAAGTGGAAAAAATTGATGCTCCACGAAGAGGTGGTGTACTCCGACGACCTGCCTCGTATAAAAGGCATCCAGCAGGAGATGAAATACAGGTACAGGCAACTGTGGCCTCGTCTGTAGAATCTTGGCTTCGGATAGCAAATCTTATAGTACGAAGATGATGAAGAAAGAACAGACGAGGGATTAAAGATGAGATGATATAAGATGAGGCCTAGATCATATCAAACGACTAAATAGATTGTTCACTGAACAGAATATGTGAATTTCTTATAATAAAAGAGAATAAACTTTTTACCTTTGTTCTTGAGCGACCTCGTGGTGAAAATAAGAGACTATTTTTCAAATTTCGGAATCAAATCCAACACCAGGTTGAACAATCACAATAATCACTATCGAGAAAATTGTACTTCCCAAAATTAGCAACAAAATCCGTATATAATGAAAATTTCTGCGGTTCATACAGCAATCCAAATCTTGCTAGGCAAAATAGAATCCGAATAGAATCGTCCGCTCAGAAACAAAAAAAAGGTATCCCCGCGCAAAAAGTGCTTCGCCGATAACATATTAATAAACTCAGTTCAATAAATAGAAATTCGCTATCCAGGGTAATATATTTAACTGACATATTTTTATTGTTATCCTCAAATGTACTTAATACGTTTTTAAATTATCAATCCTAATTTAATACAGTATGCGCCAAAAGTATGGAATAAATTCAATAAAAATGAAACAATTATTTTTTGGGAAAAATCCTCGAACAGGTCGACTTTTAATTTAAAAAATACATATTTTAACGTAAAATGCGAATGTCATTTAAATAGCAACACCATACTTTTTTCCTTGATTCTGAAAGATCGTTTAATTCTCTATCAGACAGTACTAAAATTTTGCCCTCTTACATAGGAAAGTTTTCGAGTAAATGACGATTGAATGTTAGAAAACGTAAATCAATTAAAATAAAGCAAAAACGTTATTTAATGAAAAATATCCAGATCGCCTATCAGCCAATCAACAGTCAGTAAGGCAGAGTCTAAATTTAGAGAAACTGGCAATGTTGTAAATATTCCAAAACCTGGACGTCCAAGCATTAATGAAAATCAGAAACAGAACATTTTGATAAGTATGGTGGATAATCCTCATAATTCTTCACGATTGGTTGCATTAAACAATGACACTAGTCAGAGCACAGTGCTACGTATCTTGAGGAAGGAAAAATATCATCCCTACAAAATTCAACTTGTGCAGGAACTCAATGAAGATGATCTCGATCGCCGCTTACACTTTTGCGAAATTTTAATGGATTTATGTCAAGGAAATATAAATTTACACCGGCAAATACTTTTTTCAGATGAGGCCACATTTTGTCTGAATGGTACAGTAAACCGTCAAACTTGCAGATATTGGAGTCGGGAAAATCCTCATTGGATGGCAGAGGCACATACCCAACACCCTCAGAAATTAAATGTGTGGGCTGGAATAGTTGACGACAGAATAGTAGGGCCTTTCTTCTTTGAAGGAACCCTTACAGGACAAAGATATTTAGAGTTTCTAGAAAATGACCTTGTTCCAGCCCTTGCAGTAATTTTTCCTAACGATAATGACCCTGACATTCCTGACGATACCATATGGTTTCAGCAAGACGGTGCACCTCCACACTATGCGCACCCTGTACGAGATTTTTTGGACAACTGTTTTCCTGGGAGGTGGATCGGTAGACGCGGACCGATAGAATGGCCTACAAGATCGCCAGATCTTACACCTCTTGACTATTTTTTATGGGGATACTTGAAGTCAAATGTGTACATTAATAAACCACGTAATTTAGAAGAACTTCAAAATCGCATTCGGGGCGAAATACGCAGAGTTGCCCCAGAAATCATTCATAATGTGCAAGAAGAATTTCTTCACAGACTTGCGCATTATCAAGAAGTTGGTGGATGGCAATTCGAACATTTAATTTAAGTATAAAATTTAATCAATTGTATTTTATTTTACATATCTCAGAATTGTTACTTTTTTATGGATAAAATTTACGTTTTCTAACATTCAATCGTCATTTACTCGAAAACTTTCCTATGTAAGAGGGCAAAATTTTAGTACTGTCTGATAGAGAATTAAACGATCTTTCAGAATCAAGGAAAAAAATATGGTGTTGCCATTTAAAAAAAAATCGATGACGTCATTACTCGAAAACAAATGACATTTGAAAATCGCATTTTACTCTAAAATATGTATTTTTTAAATTAAAAATCGACCTGTTCGAGGATTTTTCCCAAAAAATAATTGTTTCGTTTTTATTGAATTTATTCCATACTTTTGGCGCATACTGTTCGACTGCAAGCGCTTCCGATTACAAGAGACAGACGCATGCATTAACATTAGGTATGTACTTAGTGTGTTGTGGGCTGTTTTTATAGTAAATAAGAACAATAATGGTAAGTGATGATAACATTTGTTATGTTACTGCCATCCAGTTTTAAATTTTACCTTTTAACTGCAAAGCAGTGCAAATTCAAATAGCTAACACTGGTTACTTGTAGTACCTACCCTGTGCTTTCAGTTTTATTTTAGCCCACTTATATTGTGAAATTTGTTGAATTTATTATATTGCCACTTTGGTGGCAGCATCTATAGTATTTATTTTATTCTTATGATGATATAGTTCATTGGTAGGTCTGTTCTTGCGATAATTATACAGGGTGTTTATTAATTGAATGCCGATACTTAAGGGTGTAAATCCTTCGGTGATTTTAAGGAGAAAACTTAATATCAACATATATCCTAAACCTCTTAATTTTTGAGCTACAGGGTGTTACAGTTTTAAGAAAAAAATTACTTTTTTATTATAATTTTCTTATCACTCCAGATATTTTTATGAAATTTTGTACACACCTATTAATCATTAAGGAGCATTGTTTGATGTAAAAAATGCTTTAAAATCTTTGCCAATGACGTACGTACGAGGTTTGAACTAAACATTGTGTGTGTACACGTCCTGTTTTGCGCTTTATTTGCGTTCACCATGCAACCAGGATGAAAAATCAACTTACACTTTTTACATTGCACTTTATTCTTTACGCTTTTCTTGCATATGCTGCAAATATTTCTTGTTTCCGCTAAGTTTTCTCCTACTCCACACGTCTTCTTCTTCCGACATCTCGCCGGAACTACGTTTTTTAAACCTGGTCGATAACTGATCGATTATCACTAGATCAGTTATCCCCGCCAGGCGTCTACCGGTGTCACTTCTCACCACAAACCTAGAAAAAATATAAACAACGTCGGTTTATGATATAGGTCACGTGACAGGTGCCGCGTGTTCTAGGGACCTCAAGTCCAGAAAATTGATATTTTATTTGCTTTATGTTGGCGGTTGTGCAAATATGATGGCTGCATTACAATATGAAATTATCTAACTTGCTATCATTTTAAATGTCATTAAAGAATGTGACATGAATGTGGACCAATCACAGTAAACAATTGAGATTCACGCTGCAATACAACCAACGTAAATTGGCATAATAACCAAGTTTTAGTGATTCTGCACCTTTTAGGGCAGACATGAATTAGCGGCCGCCGGCAATATGACACTATTATGTACAAAATTATGTAAATGAAAAGAATGTGAAAATGAATATAACAAACTTTTCCCTAACGAATTATACTGTCAAAAATATTTCAATGAAACTACCCAAGTGGCTCCTCTGAATTGTATCGTAAATAAGTGTTTCAGTGCAGGACGTTTTAGGCCTATATCACTCATATCAAATATCTCTAAAATTATAGAAAAAATTATAAATCGTTGAATTATAAAATTTTGTGACAAATTTAATATTATATCAAGTAGGCAGTATGGCTTTAGAGAAGGTAAGTCTACAGAAGATGCAATATTTCATTTAACATCTCATATTTAACAGGCATTAGATAAAAACAGGCCACTTTTATGCATATTTGTAGACCTCTCTAAGGCTTTCGACACAGTCTATCATAAAAAACTTTTAAGTAAATTAAAATGTTATGGATTTAGGGGAAAAATATTTGACCTTTTGGAAAGTTATTTGAATGACAGAATTCAATACGTTGAAATTGATGGAAATAGTAGTGATTCCAGAAGGGTCAAATACGGAATACCTCAGGGGACAGTACTGGGACCATTGCTCTTTATACATTAATAGTCTTTTATTGCTAAATATTAACGGTACAGTAATAGGTTTTGCAGATGATACTGCAATTTTATTTGAAGCAGATTCCTGGAGTGAACTGAAAAACAAGGTTGAGATAGAATTTGTAAAAATGAAGAAGTGGTTTCAGTACAATACCCTAACATTAAATTGTAAAAAACTGCATATATGCCTTTTACTTCATACTCTAGTAACTTACCTGAAATGGGACCACTAAATATTGACAGGGAAACATCTATACCTGAAGCCAAATCAGTCAAATATCTAGACATTATAATAGATAAGCATATCAGATGGGACCTACAAATTAATAATCTTATTAAGAAGCTCAGAGGTTTACTTTTCAAATTTCAATATTAAAAAAATATTTTAAGTGTAGCAAACCTTAAAATACTACACTATTATTTAGTACAGTCGCAAATTTGTTATGGAATTATAGGATGGGGTGGACTTCAAGATTGTTATCTGAAAAATTTAAACGTTATACAGAAGTGGATATTAAAAATAATTTATGGAAAGCCTAGAAGTTACTCTACCGATCAATTATTTAAAGATAGTTGTACATATGATACACGACAGTTATTTTGTTTAAATGTACTAATCAATATTTTTAAAAATAAAATCATACTAGAAAAAACTGAACATTATTATAAAACCAGAAACAGAGAAATTAAATTTCAATTTCCTCTTTGTTTAAAAACAATTGGTCAAAGAAGTAGTACGTACTTTGCACCAAAATTATTTAATTTAATACCCACTGAAATAAATAATACAACAAATTTTAAACGATATAAATTTGAGATCAAAACCTGGCTGTTGAATACGCCACGACATGTTATACACAATTTAATAAACCAAAGATAAACAATCTAAACAGACAATTATTTATTTAATATAGGTACATACTTACCTGATTTGAGTCATTTGATTTGTTAATTGAAAGCACGTACAAATGGACCATTTCCACTTCAGTGTATTTTCTATGTCTATTTTGCATTATAAAATTTTGCTATTTTTTTTTCTGTGTAGTATCTATGTGTTTGTATTTTATGTACATGTATTTAAGTCATTTCAAAGTTTATAGCACTTATTTGTCACACCACACACACTTGATAGCTGAAAACACGTACAAGTGGATCATTTCCACTTCAGTGTATTTTCTGTCTATTTTTGCATTATGACACTATTTTTTTTTCTGTAGACTATATATGTACAAATTGTAAAAATAAACATTATTATTATTATTATTATTAATTCTGGGCGATTCATTTTAAATATACCAAGGATAACGTAAATGAATTAATAACCCCTCAGTTAAAGGAACAGTATTGTAACTTTTTATATGAATACGAAAAATTAGGTCAGGTCAAAAATAGCAGAAAATGATATAACTTGACTACTGTTTACCACATCATACCGTAATAAAAGAGTCAAGCACAATAACTAAATTGCGTGATGTTCAGTATGCAGGCCCATCTATACAAAATTAATTATTTTTTATATTGATAAGATTTCGGAAACACCCAGTTGTTTTAGCAGCTGACATTGAAAAAATGTACCGCCAGATAAATACAAATGAAGATATGATGATGATGATATGATTACATATTATAGATTAAATACTGTTACCTATTGTCGAAAATCTGCTTCATTTTTAGCAGTGCGGTAGCTACTGAGCCCCACAAAAAAAAAGTTCATACACAAGGGAGTGACATATGTATTCCCATGTACTTTTAGACGCTGAATCCGATTCCGAGCTCAGAATTGGGCCTACATGTCTGGAATTGGCCCCAGGGGCCGAAAATGGCCTGAAATGCGGTTCCAGGGATAAGGCGAAGTCGACGCTGAATTTTGGAGCTAAAGCCGGATTTGAGCTCGAAAAGTTTATGGCCAACTGAAATTCCGGGTTTGGGTCCGGCAAAATGACCCCTTGGAGCGGGAAAATCCTGTTTTGGATGTCCCGGTCGCGACTGTGGTATTTTCGTGCGTTTTTCAATTCTGGACCTGAGACTGGGTGTGAAAAGTTTTTGGTCAGCTGAAATTCCCAGTTTGGGTCCGGGAAAATGGCCCATTGGGGCCGGAAAATCATATTTCGGACGTATCAGTCGCAAAAGTGGGATTTTCATGTATTTTTCAATCCTGGTCCTTAGAGTATGCTCAAAAAGTTTTTGGACAGCTGAAATTCCCAGTTTGGGTCCGGGAAAATGGCCCATTGGGGCCGGAAAATAATATTTCGGACATACCAGTCGCAACAGTGGTATTTGTGGTTTCGGAAGTAGTCAGTGGTATTTTTGTTTGTATATGATTTCCTTCTATTTTATTGCACGATATTCTTTTGTTGTGTTGCGACCGGGACGTCCAAAACAGGATTTCCCGCCCCAAGGGGTCATTTTCCCGGACCCAGATCCGGAATTTCTGTTGGCCATAAACTTTTCGAGCACAAATCCGGCTTTAGCTCCAAAATTCAGTGTCGACTTCGCATTATCCCGGGAACCGCATTTCAGTTCATTTTCGGCCCCTGGGGCCAATTCCAGACGTGTAGGCCCAATTCTGAGGTCGGGATCGGATTCAGCATCGAAAAATACATGGGAATATATATGTCACTCTCTTGTGTATGAACTTTTTTTTCCTCTCTCAGCCGAATGATTTCCAACCCTTGATGCCAGCACACTTTCTAATAAGCAGACAAATCACGGCAATTCCAGATCATAATTTATTAGAAATTGCTGATAACAAATTTAGTAAATACCAACATACCCAAAAAAACTGTGCAACATTTTTGGCAGCGCTGTAGAAGTACAAGTGAGAACTGAGTGGAAGCAAGGCAGACGTTAAAATCGATGCGTTGGTAATAGTGCAAGATGACAATATACCACCAATGTAAATGACGCATGAGACGAATTGTAGAACTACATCCAGGGGAAGATCAAGTGACACGAGTTGTCTCTAGAGGGACAAGCAGTGCTATGATAAAACGAGCTGTGTCAAAAATATGTATGCTACCCATTTAAGAAAATTATAGTACTTTATTACCTAGATATTTGTTCCTGTTGAAAGCAGGTTCTTTCAAGGTGGGCGGCATGTTTAGAATAAGAAGATAGAATAAGATCTTGTCGAGAGATGACCTAAAACAGTTTCTAGTGTTGGAGTAATTTGTAACTTAATTAATCCTAAAATATAGTTTGGAATGTCAATTGTTTTACTGGATACTTAGATGTGGCGCAGCCGTGCAAACAAGTAGAAAAAACTTCAGCAATTAAAAACAATCACTTTCACTTACTATTAGAAAAGTGACAATTTGTTGCATAACACAAAAACGTCTTTTCTTTTTGTGGACTTTTAATTTGAAGAAAATTTCAAATCCAGGACAAGACAATTTTTCCTGACAAACAGAACATTCACCGCCTGGAACAATTTACCAGTATCGATTGTCACTGCAGCATCTGTGAACATTTTTAAGAACCGATTAGATGCTTATTTATTTTCCAATTAAAACTTTATTTTACGTTTTTATGTTTAATTATAATCGTGAGCAAACACAATGTAATTATATTATTGTAAATGTTCTACGTCATTGTATAATTTCATATATATTGTAATTCCTTTTTTGGGCATAATAGGTTTTAAAAATCTCTGCCCTTTTCCATATTGTAATAATAATAATAATATCCTGAAGGAAACACCGTACTCAACAAAAAATTAAAAATAAAATTAAAAAATGAATAATAATGGTAACTGAACAATTATCTTACAAAAACTGTTGTTCACTGTTCATAAAAATTAACAATTAATTGTTTTAACTGAAAAGTTAGGAAATCAGTAATTTATTGAGGTAACAACAGTAATTTCATTCATAGCTGTGTATTTTTGTAGAAATAGTTCATGAGCATGATACGATTTGCAATTTATTATTATTACTTTTAATTTGTCGAGCATCGTCGGCAAGAACAATTTCAACACTTATTATAGTTTTAGTTTATATTTTGTATTTTTGTCCCAAATACATACTGTTAACTGTGCTAGTGTAACATAAGCTTTAAAACATACGCTACATCTATTAATTTTGTCAGAAACAGTGCAAAGTGAATGTAAACGTTAATTATAAGTAGATCAATATAAATGCGGCAAACCAGTACCCATTAGTTTTAGATTTACAACGAATTCGTCTGCATACCTCATTTGCCTGATAGACCCATTTATAATAAAATCGATTCCAGCTATTAATATAAAATAAATGTCGCGTGACTATCCACAGTATCTGTACTTAATGAAATAGACTTTTTTCAATGTATATGGTACTTATCGCTAAACCCAGTCAGAACTAGGTGAGTTAACTTAACCCATCTTACATAAACTCATCTTTGAGTTTTATTAATCGCAAAATTCTACATTATATATATCTACTAACAAAAAAATTATGGCCAATATTCATTTTTCATTATGTCACAACGGATTTATCTAGTCAATATTCTATCACTTCCGTACTACCTCAGGGTTCCAATCTGGGTCCTTTACTTATTTTAAATATTTAAAGATTCTTTAGTCAGTTATAAATAAAATAGTTCATTAATGTGATTTAATCAATTTACAGCTTATTTTTTTAAATTGCAAAGTAGTTTTTAAGCGTAAACTGAAACCCATTCTGTCTAATAACATGTCCAATAACAAAATTAACTCAGTCTTGGAACTCACGGATATAATAAAAGATTTAGGAGTTTATTTGATAATAGTCTTACATTCTCAGATTACGTTCAAGATTTGGTTTCCTCAACACTTAGAAAGAACATTGGATTTTGTGATTAAACAAGGTTGTGATTTCGTCTTGCTCTCATTATTTTGTAGCACGAGCGGTTATTTATTTAATTTAGATTTAGCAAATGTGCAATCTTGAGAATATTATAGAGAATATATAATGGTTTTCTTACCTTATCTTTAGCTTTTTAGTCCAGGGTTTTGTGACCACATAACTCGGACACATATTGAGCTTAATTAAGGAAAGGAAACATCATAATTCCAAAGAAAGATTTTTAATAAGATAAATACAGTAATAAAGTGTTAGCAAAAACGAGGGTAAACAACGATAGCAAACAAATATTAACTGAACACTTTGTTAACCCTTAATTTGTATGCGCCACGTAAGATATGGGGAATAGCTTTCCTAACTAAATGGATCAATAGTTGAACTAATTATCTAACCGAAATTCTAAGTATTGCCCCTAAGGAAAACTAAACATCACCGAAGTACCTACAAACCCCGTCCACTCTGAAGTAGGGTGGTGCTTTCTTTCTCCCATATATTAAGTGGATCGCATCGATTCGATATCGAAATTCTAAAGAACTTGACACTATCTTTACTTCCTAGAATCCTTACGTCCAGTCGTTTACCCAAGTCTGAACATACCGCTAAATTTTGATGTCAAAGAAATTGCACATGACCTGAAAGGGTCTTGTTTTATTGCTAACGATTATGTTTGAGAGGAATCTGTAATTAACTGGACAATTTTTCTTAGAAACTATGTTAGATTTAACATTTATTTACTGGTATCTGGTTTTCTGTAAATATCGACCTTAAACTATAGCAACACATTTGGGCTTTTTTACAATTTTATGTGTTTGTTCGATTCAAACTAGAATACTTCTCCTGTTTGGGTTATCATTTATAATAACCATGTAATACATGAATAACTCTTCTTCGAGTTCTATTAATTGCAAACATTCAATGGTACGAGTTACTTTTAGCGATTTGTTGATGGCATGTTACGCTCATTATGTAACTTTGGCCAAATTTAATCAAGGCTTTACCGTTTCCCAGATCATTTATCTCCATTTTCCGAATTCTGAAAGGACTGCAATTAAAATGGACTAAATTGTTTTATACGTAAAACAATACCTTTAGAATAAGCTCGTGTCATTGTTACAGCATCCATAAAACGGTTCACGTACAATCCATATTATTCAGTATCTACTTATGTTGTATGTAGAGACCGTATTTTATGCATATTTTGCACATAGCATAGGCTCATTACTTTGCTATACAGACTGTCTCACATAATAGGGCCACTCCCATGTATCTGTTTTAAAGACGCCAACTGCAAAAAATTAATAAACAGAATGTACTTTTTCATGCAAAATACAGAATTTCTTATAATATTTAAACATTTATTGAAAATCTCTGTTGAAATGCGGTTTCTTTGTGCCAGTGTAAATTGCCATTAGCCAATTAGCCAGGGGGGTGAATGTTTCTATTAAAGAATCCATTGTTACTTAAGTTAAATTCATCTGACGAAAGAATTTTTCTGCATATAAAAGGATCTTTCCTCTTTCTCTCTTGTAACCACATAGCACTGTTTTCACTGCAATTTCTCTCAAAGATATATCACTGTTTTGCTCATTATTCCTGTTTACGTAATTTACAATTCTGTTAACAATACGTACGTTATTAACAACTGTAGCTGGTCTCGTTGTCCTTTGCTTTTACATATATTCGAAGGTTTTCTCCTAATTTTAAAAAATTCTTCTGTGGGGTTGGAGCGCATTGGGAATTATATTTCTACTTTATCTTGAGCAACACGAAAATATTTAGGTACATTTTTATACTAAAATTGAAAACACACTGTAATAAATACAAAAGATAAGGGCGACGTGTAGTATATTGCATGAAAGACGAAAAAACAGGCAAGTTTATGTAGCAATAGCCTGCTTCGATAGATTTTTTTTGTTCGTCTAGAGGGCGCAACGAACCACATACTATATTTCGAAAATCTGTTTATATCAGGTAAAAGGTATCTATTTTGTAATCAAAATTTATTCCGATAAGTTTTCTCTTCTTAAAAAAAAAATTAGACAACCTTAATGTTTGGGCTCTTTACAGGTTTTTTTGTTATTACTCTTAAATGTGTTTTTACGAGCATAAAGGCCTCCAATAATGCAACAAAAAACGTTTTGATTTTTGACGTGTCTCGCGTATTAAGCGAGATACATGGGAGTGGCCCTCTTATGTGAGCCAGCCTGTATAGTGTCCAGAATTACAGGGACCAAGCTTTAGCAATTGATAAAATATAATAATATAAATATAAAATATAAATATGGATGGGTTTTCGAGATGCAGTGTATAAAAATTTGTAAAAACAGTAAATTTTTATTTTATGACCTTAATTGTAAAGAGAAAAATCTGAACATTAGTAGAAATTTTTTTTCTTTATGCTGTTTTTTTTTTTTTTGAAAAATATTTAGAACCTTATAATTGAAGGGGTCCGGCCTCTATCTCTCCATATTTTTCATTGCACACCTATGTTTTGAAACTGATTTCATAGCAAATTTGACTTACAAACTTTTATATCTCTTGACATTTCTTGATCTAAAGCTCAATATTTTATATATTTTACATTTTCTTAGTCAATACCATGTATTATATCCAAATTATGTTTGTTTTAAAACAGTGTCACGAAAATGTATGAAAAATACAATTTTTATTTGAGCATAGCCTATTAGAATTTCTAGTATTTTTTTATTTGGTTAATATCAGTACATTTTCGTTTGATTTGCTTGAGGCGTTTCAAAAACATCGAAAAAAAATACTTCCAGGTATTTAATTTCAACAGTATTTCGTACTGATTTACGGCAAAAGTTATTAACATTGACTAAGAAAATGTAAAGTATCTAAAATATTAAGCTTTAAATAAAAATATATCAAGAGACATAAAAGTTTGCAAATTAAATTTGCTATTAAATTAATGTAGTTTCTATACTATAGGTGTACGTTGCAAATATTTAGAGGAGACAAGAGAACCCCCCAATTATACAGATCTCAATAATATTTATTTTCCAGATTTTACCGAAAAAAAAAACAGCATAAAGTATATTTGTGCCCGTTTTAAAATGTTTACCTTTGCAACTAATTATTTTCCGGCCTATATTTATATTAACTTATTTTCATATTATAAAAAAGTCTATTACCTACTAAAGTTTGGTCCTTGCAATTGCACACCGGGACACATTATATAATTTTTCGAAGATCTTTGAGATGTCTTTATATAATCGCATTTCCTGTTTTAAAAGGTTTTTTCATTATATCACCTGACCAAAATGTTTTATAGAAAAGAGACCAAGTCAGCTACTACAAATCTGTGTTTCACACAGAACATATGTACCTAATGTTATTGCATAACAGGCCATATACAGGGTGTTTCCCAATTGTTTGCAGAATAACCAGGTTATTTTATGGTTAAAATGAATACCATTTTGTTAAATAAACACAACGACGTCACAAGTACGTCGTTTCTGACATATTAGAGTTTCCAAAGTGGTGTACCCCTATTACGGATATCAAATAAAAAAATATGCAGAGAGAAAAAATAATGAGAATGCAATGAAATAGGAAAACCAAAATACTTCGTCTTGTGAAAAAGTCATGATATACCCATAACTTCGCCACTGGTACTTCACGTGTGTTGCTAACTTTATTATTTTATATCTACCAATATACTAAAAAATTATGCCAAATTTGACTAAAATATCTCAAAGAGTTTAAAAGCTATGAATACCACCTTTGGAAATCGTATATCTCGGAAATGACCTTGGACCCTATGCTTATTTAACAAAATTACCTTAATATTAACCATAGAATACACCCCTTTTTGCATGCAATTAAGGAACACCCTGTATATATATATAGGCTTCTTGAAAGCCTTCGACTTTTTAGATCATGTTATGCTTCTAGAAAAACTTGAAATATACAGGCTTTGTGGGAATCTCCTACAACTATTTACCTCATATTTATTGAATCGTTTTCATTACGTCACGTAACAACGGATTTAAATCTAGTTAATATTTTAATAATTCCGTAGTACCTCAGGGTTACAATCTGAGTTCTCTACTTATTTCCTGTTTTCGTTAATGATGTTACAAATTATATTGACTATCGTAGATTGGTTTATAATAATGATTTATAGATATTTATGCAACAGGTACAAAAAGTAAGTGTTTATTGCACGCGACGTGAAATTGTCCAACGAGGCCGTCCGCTAAGTCTAGGAAAATATCTGTAGTAGAATGACAGATGAATGCAATAAACATTTTATTGCAATAAAGAATCACTTTTTCCACTAAATATAGTTCAATAAAGTTTTGTTTTTTTGCATGAACGTAGAAAATAGTTATTTACGCAACAAGTAAAAAAAGTGTTTGTGCTACTCGGCAGGACGGCCTCGTTGGACAATTTCACGACTTTTGTATGACTTGCATACAATATTTTTCCTACGTTTATGCAAAAACCAAAAAATGTTTTATTTAGATGACATTAAGTGTTATATTTTTACGTTTATATTTGTCATGATGACAAAATGCTGCAGTAGAATGACAGATGAATGCAATAAACATTTTATTGCACTAGCGCAATAGAGAACCACTTTTTCTACTTAATATAGTTCAATAAAGTTTTTTTTTTGCATGAACGTAGAAAAAAGATTTGTTTCTTTTATTTCAACCGATGATGATTGTTTCCACCTTTAGAGTCAATTCTAAATAAAATTGTTCATTGATGTGAGTTCAATATTTTACAGCTTATTATTAAAAAATGTAAAGTTTCTGTTTTTGTTCAATTACAAAATTAACTCAAACGTCTTGGAACGCACAAATAATATAAAAGATTTAGGAGTTTATTTGATACTTTCTCAGATCACGATCAGTGAATATCGAAACAATATCGCCTTGCTCTCATTATTTTATGCGTTTGTTCGCTCTAAACTAGAATACTTTTCTCCTATTTGGGTTATAATAATAACCATGCCAATTTACTTGAATCAGTGCAAATAATGTTTTTAGAATTTCTTGTATATCGTTCGGACGGTATATTTTCTGCATGCGGATGAGATTATAAAATATTATTAGGTATGTTTAATTTCAAATCATTACTTTAGAAAGCACTTGCACAGTTTACATGTACATACATAATAATGTTCGCTGGCTCAATATCTTAAACCAACTAAACTTTTTAACAGTCCGGCGTGCAAGTCGCACTCCACTTACTTTTTTGACTTCTGCTGCTGCTGAAACTAAGGGCGATGCTACACATTTTTCCCCAGAGTACTTAGTCACACACACAATATTATTAATAAATAATGTATAAAGAATAAAGAGTAGTTGTATTTTGTTTTTGATTTTGTCATTGTCTAGCTGTATCTTGTATTTCTTTTTGTATTTCTGCATAGTTATCATATTTTTTGTTCTACGTCATTGTATTACTGGTGAATTTCACTGTTGAACAAATACTTTTTAATACTTAAATAAAGAATAATCTTGAAATTTTCAATTAGAGCATATTTAGTATCTATTTGCATATCTTTCTATTTTAGAGGTTGCAATTATCAAAAAACTAAAATTAAGAAACTATATCCGCTCCTGTACTGACTTCAGTTTTACCTTAATAAAATAACAATTTAATATACAGGGTGTTCGGAATATGAGTGCCTTAATTTTGCCATATGAAAAGTTGTACTAAACAAAACATATTTCATTTAACAATTTTTTCTCTGACCAAAGATAACAAAATTATGACAGCAAACAGGTCTTGAATATGTGACAACGTTACTGATAATTTAAGTGTTTAAAATAACATCTGCTCCTTGCAAGAAGCGTTTACCATATAAACGTCTCGTAGCCAGAGAGTTTTTCCTAGATTCGTCTTAAAATAACATGTCATGCAGCTGGTTATGCTTACTACAATTTTTTGTTTATGTACAATCACAAACATCAAATAAAAACTAGAGGAAAGAGACTAATATTACTTTTAGGTTATCAGCAGCAGCCTGACACTGCAACATAGTCGAACGTTGTAGTACGTTACACTTTTAACGAATTTCTCGGAAACTTCAATTGTTTACTTCATTAATACTGATCCAAAAATTAAATTACGAACCAGTTACATTACAGGCGCTTTTACTTAATCTTGATTGTACCTTAGTTTGTAATTTTGTAATTGCATGTTATTGGAGTTGTATTTTTACTTTCGGAATGTATTTGTAGAAAAACTATTCATTTTAGACTTTTTTTTCATAAGACTTTTTTATTGCTTTCGGTCAGATATTAAGTCCTTATAATTACGGCACTCATATCCGACACCCTGTATATCTAATTTAAACAAAATTTCTGTACTTACACTTGCTATTTCTAAATTACACCTAAATAAAGTGAAAGTGAAAAATTTTGACTGATGAACATATCGAAAATTTAACAGTCCTCGTAGAATAGACCTTAACTAATTTTGGATAGCGATCGTACTTTCTGCAGCTCGTTTGGTAGCTCGTAAATAAGAGATTAGTCTCTTTGTTTACTGTATATTCACTGCATATTTCTGTAGTGATTTAAATGTAGGTAATCTGCATATACTAAAAAAATATATGCATATACCTATCTGAGCATATTATAAAGATTTTTGCATATAATCCGGTCTCTAGATATCTTTGTAGAACGGTGCTTCGTGTAATAACGTTTTGAATTTATTGCCTGCTGAATGTAATATTTTATGTAAACAAATATCCCCTTTATTAGAAGACGCAATATTGTATCAGGATAAATCACAATATTGTTCCTGTTCTCTAACAACGAATAACGTCTAAATTCATTCCAGATTCACAATTTCCTACGAAAGCGTAACGCTATTGTTTCAGATCTGATTTGTCAGTGTGCGCACTTTGGAAGCTTTTAGTGTGATTTGATTGGAACATCCAGTTTAATAAACATTCACGTAGAATTTTTTGTCTGAAATATTAATAGATATTAATGGTTGCACAGTTAACCTTTTGTTAATAATGTGCTAAGTAAATATAGCCGTTTTAAAATATAAGTGTACTAAATTGAACCAAAAAGCATTTTTTAAGTAAGTTAAATATATCCTTGCTCTAAAAGAATTAGTGAAGGTTAATCTTCTGAAATTTTTGCTTAGAAATGACAACAATTTAATATCTCCTAATTTAGAGCACATTTACATTTCAAATTCACTCTGTAGGTATACATAGTGTTTCCTAATTGCGTGCAGAAAATCCAGGGGCGCATTTTATGGTTAAAATTAATTAATTAAACTAATTTTGTTAAATAAGCATAACCGTCGCTTCCGTAAGATTTCCAGCAGTCAATAAAAAAATTAATTCAAAATGTAAACCTCTTTAGATATCTTTGGCAAATTCGGTATAAAGTTGTTTATGCGGTCTTTCTTCAGAACATTGAGTACAATATAAAGACTAATCCAAAAAATTTTTGGACTTCATCGATACATAACAGGAATTCTGCTCCTTCTATGCTCAGATATAATGATAACGTAATTGATCATACTCAGCTGTTACCAAATTGTTTTGTGGACCATTTTCCTAAATCTTTCACAGTTTCATGGTAATAATATTACTCAGGAACCCTGTTCTAAGTTGCCAATAATTTCTGATGGCTGTTGGTTGGTTATTTGTAACTCACGCTGATGTGATTAATGCCATTAAATGAATTAAACCAACCATGGGTCTGAATATGAATACTGCATTTGTTATTATGCACTGTGCTGTAGCTTTGGCTGAACCACGTACATTTATTTTTTATTTAATATTTAACTTTTTTCCTTATCGAAATTATCAAGAATATGCCCTATTCATAAAAAGAATGATATGGATGAACTAAACTGATTATAGACCTATAACTATTATTTGTAATTTTGATAAAAATTTCCTTCTCCACAATATCATATATGGTCAGGTTTACACTAGAACTTTTACGGAACACCAGGGTTTTATGAAGAACAGATCAACCATTACTAACCTCACTTGTAAGTCTCAGTATATAGCAGAAAATCTTGATCGGCAAAGTCAAGTCGATGTGGTGTACATCGGTTTCTCTAGGGCATTAGACCGCCAACAATGAAATTTTATTGAAGAAATTAGAAACGTTTGATTGTCCATCTCCATCATAAAATATATTAATGTCGTGCTTATCGAATCAACATCAGTTTGTTCACGCTTCTGAAATATTCTTGCAGAGGTCGGATGTGCCTCAGCGGTCTGTTTTGGGTCCTCTTCTATTTATGTTAATGATATAACAACAAATCTTAATAATATGCACTGTTTACTATGTGTTGATGACTTAAAACTGTTACGGAAATAAAGTGTGCGTTGGACTGCGCAGTTCTTCAAAAGGCAATAAATGAAATAGATCTTTGGCGCATTAAAAACAGATTGTCCTTGAATGCAGAGAAGTGTAATGTTATGACTTTCACACGTAAAATAAATTACATTAGATATAACTTTAAAAAAATAAAATTCAGAATTATTCATTGCAAAGACCGGAATAGGTAAAACACTTTGGCGTATTTATAAGGTGCATATTGACTCGCTGGAAAAGGTTCAGAGACGATTCTTGAAATCAGCGGTATACATTCTTGGCGGAACGTATCCCGAAAGAGATTTCCCACAAGATATGTTACTTGCGCGCTTTAATATTCCATTGCTAGAAAAGCGTAGGTCAGCTCAACAGGTTATATATCTCTATAAAAATAATAAACAGTTTCACACTCACTGTGCATGCCTATTAAACAAACTTTCAATTAGTGCCAAAATTTTCGGCTCGAGTACATAATATTATTAATATGCCTCCTATAAAGACTAATACTGTTACAGGTTTAGTTTGTCACCCGATAGAATGACGAATACCTGCATTATTCTATTTTATAAAATACATAAGATCATTGTCCTAACTGCATTTATTTATATTGTATTTATTTAATTCATGGACAAACATATCAATAAATATTATGATTTAAATTAAATAATTTTGCACCAACTAAATATGAACGGCTTGAGGTTGAAATTAATGCTTAAAAGTTTATGAAATTTAATAAACGGCTTAAAAATTTATTATAATAAACAATCAAATTCAGTCAGTATAAATAACTGGGCAAAAAGATGATAAGTTTTTCGCGCCGAAATAAATTAAAGGATTACTACGTATTTCTGAAAGAAAACAACTATTAACGCAAATTGCGGATTTGAGTAAATTACTTTAATTACAAGTCTGTTACACTTCATTAATTAATTAATGTTGCTAGTAGACAGCAGATTTAATTTGGATTTGTGTTGTGATGTGCAACAGATATAACAAACAAGGTCGCCCAACAACTCAGGTATTTAGAAAATTATTATATTTATTAATTAATTCGAGCCATTTATACAAATTTTATGAGGTGAATGTATTCACCTGTATCACCGTTTGTTTCCCTCAACAACCACGTTCTTTTCCAGAAAGCGAGGCTTTGCCCCACATAACCCTAAAATTGACTCGTGGTCGTTCCGTGAAGGATTTTCACTATACTAGGACCCTATATATATACATACAGGGTTAACTATGACTAAGTACAAATATTTTAAGAGGGGATAGAAAAAAATAAGAATTAACAGAATTTCCTTTAAAAAAATTTCCAAACTTATTTATAAAGCGAAAAAGAAATGTTTTCGATATTATATTAAATTCTTATTTAACGTCGCCAATGCGAGAATCAGAGTATGCAACCAGCAAGCAACCGTCATGCAACAGTCGGCCACAGACGGCAGTCGGTCCAGTCGAGTCGGTTCGCTGTCATGTTATAATTTAATTCCTGTGTCTACGTTGTAGTTTTGTGTTCTTCTTCATTGTTTAGTACTTTATTTTAATTTTAAACGTTTTATAGTTAATAAATAAAGGAATATGTGTCGGGTACAGATATTTTCCCACAATATAGTTCGTCGGTTTGTTTTTCTAGGTTATGGGACAAGACTGCCGCGGGTGTTAAACGTTTTCTGTTATCTATTAGAATCTGCCTACTCATTCCTTTCTTCAATTTTGTTATAATACATAGGCATTGTATGTAACTGTACATAGGGGAAGTGTGTTTATCGGTAGTGAGTAAAAATGTAGTTTTACCAGTTTGGAACCAAATAATGAAAAACGAATGCAAAATACTGGAGCTGGATTATCTGTTACCTACCTATCAGGTATTATTACTAATAAGAATGTTAATTTTTGTCGTTTCTGCATTTAGAAACACTGCAAACGACCGCATGGTAGTTGTTGACAGATGTAATGTCAACTATGGATCTAAGCCATAAGCCATTTCAGTCGATACTCATCATAGGTGCCGACTTTCCGTAGGAAAAAAGGGTTTTTCCCCATTTTTTAAATATCGAGCTAAAATTCTGGAATAACATTTTTATTGTCTTTTAGGGCTACCTGAGCACGTGGTTAAAATTTTTGTACTTAGTCATAGTTAACCCTGTATATGTGTAGATATATTTAACCATATATGGCTCTAAATCGTATAGTGTATATGCTAAGAGGACCTTCTCTTTTTTTATCATATACGTGATTGATATAAATAACTTATTATATAATATTGTCTTTGGGTCTAGGACAGTCCTCTTCAAGGGTTATATTTTTTTCCTATTACGATCATAAAAATTGTTCTTAAATTTGACCAATCCTAGTATTTCTTAGCTATTTGCTTAGTTGTGGTAGTTCTTAGTTTGCTTAGGTATTTCTTTATTATATCAAGTATTGGTGATACTATTTATTTCCTAAATAAATTATAAATCAGTAAGCCTTAGAGTCTGGCTGTCTTTACTTGTTTAGTATAGGTACGTTTTTGCTTTATAATTTCCTGTTAGTCTATAATATAGCCTGGGTGCATTCGCAGAGATAGAGACTGCACCTCCACGTCCAATGTCCATGAGCTGCTGTACTCACTCTGCACCCGGATTGTCGAAAGAGTATAGCCGGAAGTCTCGCCCTGTATATTTTATATATTTTTTAGTATGCTACCAAGCCTAAGTGAAGGTGGACATAGCGCTATGAAGGCTTCTCCTCTATATCAGATGATTCTTAAGACGTTGACTGCGTTTCATATTCCTGGCGCACTGTACCTTGAATTAACGGTATGCGGCAACGACTTTTGAAAAATATGCGTTCTGTGTGGGTGGCATAACTTCGTTAATTATTATCGTGCGAGACTGTTACAAATAACAATTTATATGGTTTATTATGCAACCGTATTAGCACCTTTTTTAATTCCCGCGGGATATGTAACGCACATGAATAATAAACTTTTTCTCGTGTGCGATACATATCCCCAGAGACATGTACTGGCAAGTATATGCAGATTAATGCATATTTCTTTTACACTCTTTAGAATTTGAAATTTATTCAGTCGTGGTCAGGTGTCCGCCATGTCATCGTCTAGGGCTAAAAAAATATTAGATATGTTAATAGTGATAATAAACAAGGGCAGAAATTTGTGAAAATGTTCAGAGATCTCCAAACACTGTGATTTACAAAAAAATAATCAAACAGCTGGGTTACCGTCTATTGTTTTACCAAGATCGCGAGAAAAGGAATTGTATTCTGATAAAGTAGATGAGCAATCTTTTGTGCCGATTAGAGAATATAATTCAGATTCCAAAATTTCTGATCCATTTGACAGCGTCTTGTCCAAGAGCTTTTGGAAGACGATTATGATACGCGATTACAATTATTGTGTGAGGAAATGATGAGACGGTGTGACGACAATAATGGTTTTCAACTAGACGTATTATTTTCGGATGAAGTAACGTTTTATTTAAATGGAGTGATTAACAGGCACAACTATCGCTTTTGGTTCCAGGAAAATCCACACTGGACATGCGAATCTCATACGCAGCACCCACAGAAAGGTAATGTATGAGTAGGTATCATCAACAACAGAATCTTGGGCCCATTCTTTCTTTGAAGAAAATCTTTCTGCCGCACGGTACCTAGATTTCCTAATATTTGACCTGATACCTGCTCTAGGTGTGATTTTTTCTCATGAAATTGATCCAGAGATACCGAATGAAAGAATTTGGTTCCAACAAGATGGCGCTCTCCCACATTTTGGTATTGATGTTCGAAGATACTTAGATGAAATGTTTCTAAATCGTTGGATTGGTAGAAGGGGTACAGTTGAATGGCCGCCAAGATACCCCGACTTAACGCCCCTGGATTATTTTCTTTTGGAGATATTTGAAAGAAAGAGTCTACCAGGGCAGACCGGATAATATTGAGAATTTAAAGAACAAGATTAGGCCGGAGATGCATAATTTACCAGCTGAAGTCATTCGGAATGCTGTGCACACCTTTTATTATCGTCATGGAGAATGCCAAATAGTGAATGGAGGATATTTTTATTTGTGTAAGTTCTAGTTGTTTCAATTTTTAAATGAAAAAAAAAAATTGTTATTGAAAATATAAAACTTGTTTATTTGGTATGGCTGGATTCGATTTTCTATAAGCTTTTCAACGAGCCCCCTCATGCCTTATATTTCTATTTGAAAAATAGTAGGGGTAGCTGGGGGTTAGTGAGTTTAAGAAAAATTAATAGTTATATAACCGAAATATGTGACAAAATCAAGATAAGATAACGTGTTTTCGCATTTAAAAAAAAAATTCACTCATTCAAAAGATATGAATACTATTCCGTACTTCTGGCCATCGCTGTATATACAAATTAATGTATAACATATTGATATTTTGTGCTTGTATCCTGTAACTGGACACTGACCTGTTGGAAACGTATTTAAATTAAATAAATAAAATTTGGAGCTTACGTAAAGTATCAGTGGCGGGGTTATGGATATTATCATGCCATTTTTTCTCAAGAAAAAGTAAATAACTCTGCAACTATGCAACAAAATTTCATATGTTCCATTGCATTCTCATAATGCTTTCTCTTTGCACATTTTTTTTTGTATATCTAGCCGTTTCGAAACAAATTTGACGTAAGCTGCAAATTTTATATTTTATACATATCAACCTTCTAAAAAGTTGTGCCAAATTTGCCAAAGATATATTAAAGGGCTGAAAAGTTTTGGGAAACCCTATATCTCGAAAACACCCTTGGAATAATATGCTTATTTAACAAAATTGCTTTCATTTGAACCACATAATACGCCCCTAGATTTCTGCGTGCAATTAGGAAATAAAAGAATATCTTTTTCTTTAGTTTTATTGGGTTTTTGCCACACTTCTGAAAAAAAATAAAGATTAATTAAATAAGCCCTTACGCCAAACGGATCAGTCAAGGGTTATATATGCCACAAATAAATAGCTTCAGGCAAAAAAATATCTTTCCTTAAACCGAATTCCTAGATTTAATTTTTTTAGAAGCAACTCGACACATGCTTACTCAGATATTTTGAGCATTTTTTAGTATTTGTAATCATTGAATGAATATTTATTTTATTAAATAGTTTTATATTGGTGTTTTATCTTTGTTCTGTATTTTTCTTGTAGAGAGACGTTTTCATTACGTTACTTAGTAGTATATCACCTATAAATAAAATCCGTGGTGCTTGCTATATTGTTATTTGAATTCTTTTACGGATAACCAGAAGAACACTGGTTGTAGATTTACGTCAGTAAAGCACTCGAATAGACAGCTTTATTGGCTACATTATATGCGAATCGAATACCAAAATAAAAGTAATAAATGTTTTGCATTGTATAAAAATAGGAGATATTGCCACAACTCAATATTTTAAAGCTCAACCTGTGTTATATACAGGGTGTCCTGATTATACATTGATATGTGAGTTGGTCTTGAAATAATAATGGGGGTAGTTCGCCTGCAACAAATTTTATATAATTATTTGTATTTCTTAAGAAGTTATTTACAAATATCTAAAATAAAATTTTAACTTCAACACCCTGTATTTCGAAATCGGGACTTTAAAATGAAAAATGTTATATGAACTACCCCCACTATATTATTAATGACTGAAAAAAATTTGAAACAAATTGTTAATATTACTTGTAGTTTTCTGCACCTCTGGATGAGAACAATTTCAAACTTTTATATAGGATGTCTACTGCCATATGTTCTTTGGATTAAAATAAGTCTATTAACTTACCGTAGCATAAATGTCGAAATGTCCTTTGTTTTAGTACTACATAGCATCAAACCTTAAATTGAATATATTATTATTAAAGTCCACAAATCGTTCGCAGGTTACGTCATTATCAGGGGCGCACTTAGGACGTTAAGTTAATGTTTGTAGAAACCGAGGTGCAAACATGTATTTAAAAAAAAATTAAAATCAACATATTAAATTGTACTGGTAATTTATAATATATATATATAAAGCTGTTTATAGGCCTTTTAGGCTCAGAGCTGTGTTATTCTTCGCCATTCCATTCTGTCCATCGCCTTTCTTTTCCAATCCGTTACATTTTTCTCCCTTAGATCTGTTGCCACTGCCTCCTCTCCATTGCTTCCTCTATTTACCTCTTTTTTCTTGTAGTTAGGTTTACTCCCTACTATTTTCTTAACTGCCCTTTCATCTTCCATTCGTTCTAGATGCCCTAGCCACTACACTCTTCTGGCCTTTAAAATTTCGTCTATTGTTGGTGCCTGGTACATTGCATATATTTCCTCATTTCTCCTTACATAGCCTTCCTCCGTCTTCTTACCCCCTAGAATTCTTCTTAAGATTTTCCTTTCCCACCTTAAAAGGTTTTCTCTTGACTTCTTATTGAGAACCCAGGTTTCACTACCATACAGCGCTGTCGGTCTAAAAATTGTTTTATACATTCTAAATTTTACTCCTCTGGACAAATTTTTTGATTTCAACAAGTGGTTGACTGCTGCCGAAATTCTGTTTGCTTTTATTATTCTCCTATTTATTTCTTGTTCCTCATCACAGTTAGCTGTTATTAGCGCTCCCAAATATACTCGGGTCAAGAATTCAGACGTCTTACGTCACCCCTGACGTTACACATTTGTTTTTATTGTCAACGTAATTTTCGATATTTGGTCGCGTTAAAATCAATGATTTCTTGCAATTTAGTGCAGTGTATAATGCAAATTTTTAGTGTAGTCTATAGTTTTATTACTATCAGTTGCAGTTTCTTAAATATTTTAATGAAATTATAATGAATTATTCATTTGTTCGTATGAATTTTTGTCGCGAGTATATACATATTCTTGAACTTCCTCAAACTCCATCTCTCCATGCTCTGTTCTCAATTTAAAATTGGTATCCTTTTTTTGTTCTCAAAAGCTTACTTTTCTCTTGATCTATCTGCAATCCCACTTTACGTGCTTCTTTCACAAGTTTTCTCGTTACTTCTTCTAATTCCCTACTATCTCTAGCAGATTTATACTTTGGAAATCGTTTGTTTGTACAGATAGTTTATTTTGTTACAACTTGCGTCCCGAATCTTCAAAGACTGGATCACGTATTCGAAGATTTTTCACTATAAAATGGTTTTACGTGACAAGCATGAAAAGATCATCTTTGCTGCTTTACTAATGAAAGTTTCTCGAGCAAGGACTAGTTTATTTTCTTAGATATGTTCCATATCTACGGAAAGACCTTTCCAGTAGGATGGCAATACTCGAGGACGATTGACCTCTAAATGTAATTCGCTGGGAGTAAACCCTGTGGATTCATGTACCAAGTTATTTAAAAATTGTTAATTGGATAATTCATAAGCCCATCGATTGTGATGATCATGATAATATGTTTGACATAGGCGACCCAACTCGCGCATAACTCGTTCGGACGGATTAGACTGAGGCCTCCGAATTGATGAGAAGATTACTTTGACTTTCAAATCATTTAGAGCTTGTTTCCAAAGCCTAGCGGTGAATTGCGTACCATGGTCACTTAAAATGTTTTTTACTACTCCCATTTTTGAAAAATAGTCGTTGGTCAGTCTGTAAAGACATGCTCTAGTTGTTGCCCTTTTTAAGGCGTAAACGGTAACATATTTAGTTAATACGTCCAATAAAACAAATATATACGAAACACCCGCCTCGGCTCCCGGGTAATGGCCCGTAGAGATCGAGTGCTAATAGTTCATTTTTTGTAGATGGAATAATAGAATATTGAATATTTTGCTTTATGACAGATTTCACAGCTACGCACGATTCTGTTAAAATCTCTTAAAGAACGCCTAGTTTTAGAGACACCAAAATCGTCAAATATCGAGTTATAAGCTTGAACAAGTTTTAAAGTAAATGATTTGGGTATGGCTAATAAATAAAATTCTTCATTAGACTGACGAATATATAATATTGTGGAGAATAAACCGTTTTTGAAGTTTGTTGTTGTAGCTGTTTCATGTTTTTAAACAAAGACTGAATATCTGGGGGAAATTTAAAAAATGAAAATAATTTAAATAATTTGTCAATCGGTGAAGGAGGTCGTATACCAGAATATCTAGACAGAGCATCTGCTACAATATTTTGGGAACCCGGTATATGCATGATATCAAAGTCATATTCTTGAATGGCTACTGCGTATCGAGAAATGCGTGGCGATAGTAGACGACAGGTTTTTAAATACGTGAATGCATTGTTGTCCATGTAAACAGTGAATTTACGACCTAATAAGATTATTCTAAATTTACCAAGAGCTCATACCAAAGCTAAGAGCTTCTTTTTCATTCACCGAGTACCTATCTTCACGATCAAACAATAACCGAGATGCCCACGCTACTGGACGTCTTTTTGACATGACTATTTGAAACAAATGGCAGCGTAAAGCGGTATCACAGGCGTCTATTTCTAAGCAATATGGTATGTCATCCCTAGGATGGTACAATAATGTATTTTCTTTCAGCGTGTCCTTGATTTTTTTCAAAACTTTGCTGTTCGCGATCTTCCCACTTGAAAGAGAGTAATAAAAGCTTATTATGTATGCAAATCGTAAATAAATGCAGTACTGGTAACGTCAATTAAATTATCCAGTTCCCACATTTTCTCCTCTTCTTTTTGTACATGATGTATACATCTTTGCCAGTTATCTGCAGTTACTCGCTCCACGGAATTTTTTAACAAAATTTTTACGTCACTTAATTTAAATGTCGTATTATTTCGCGCTACATCTCGTTTTACCTGCGCCCAGACTAATTCAATTTGGTTAAGTTCACAGTTATAACTAATAGTAACCTTACCCGCCATTTGGCGATTTGTTGCCATTTCATCGATAACATATTTTTTCTGATCTTTATTAAGATTGACAAGTGTCAAAAGCTTCTTTTTCACCATATTTCTTTCAAAAGAAATGTTTTTTCTGGATAACCATTGAATTATATCGGCTTTCCTCCAAGCAGTCGTAGGCGTCCGCTCGGTCTGCCGTGAATGGTAACTGGCACTATCCATGACAATTACAGACCCCGGAGGAACAAGATCCAACATCTGTGTAAAATATTCTTCGAAAACATCTGCATTCATGTCTTTGTGATAGTCACCTGTATTTTTAGATTGAAATAAAAGTAAACCGCCATCTACAAAACCACTGGTGCTACTATTAATCTTCGCCCTTTACCTGAAGCTGCCTTGATCCCTGTTGAAAGTCCATCCAAAAATGCTTGTCGTAAACTTTTTACATTTTTATCTTGCCATACTTCTATTACAGTATATCCCTCGTTGACTTCGTCATGGAATTTTCTAATTGATCAACAGTAGGATCAACAAATAATTTCATCTTTATCGATCAGAACTAACTTCCTGTTCTGCTTTTCCCAGCAAAAATTCAACTCTCGTAAGACGGCCCATAATTTGCTTCTACTGATTTTTGGAAAATCGTTGTCCTCTGAAAGTTCACTTAAAATTTTGTTTAGCATTGGTATTTCTTTTTTAAAATAAAATGAGTGTTCTTTTCTGCGAATGACATTTTTTAAGAAATCATCTATAACGACTTTTGACCTCCCTGTAGATGATTTTGGGGGATTTATAGTATCTTGTTCATTTTTTGTTTCCTTTAAAAGTCTGTAGATAGTCGATTTTCCAATCCCTGTCATTTTGGAACACTTTTCCACGGTGTCGTCAACACTGTTGGTAGGATTTTGATGTTTCAACAACAACATACATTTAATATAATACTCTTATCATTCTGAGACAGCGTACATCTTTTCACGCGTTTAGCAGGTACGTAATCTGATATACTCGATATTTTATCCAAACAATATTATATCCACTGGCACAATAGTCATTAAACACAAGTCGAATTTTACTCTACTGCACTAGCACGTCTTCGTATATTCAGCTCTAAGAGTGGATTGATCTATCACAATACACTGGCTCCTGCCCTATGATGTATCCAGTAAAATATACTAATGTACACCCATTACCTGTTAGCATTAGTGTTACCCGATAATTACCTGAAACGAAATATTACCACGCCCATGGCCGGTTCTTATCTCGGGGTTTTATTACTCTCTTTCATTTCTAAACAGACTATAGTTACGTATTCCAACGTACGGTTCCATTGAAACGGTTTTGTTTTGCGAGTAGTAATCTGCTGTAAGATTAAACATGTCTAAAGAAATAAACACTCCTGGGCCTCGATTTTCAAATGCAGTAAAATAAATTCGAGTGCAAATTCATTCCACTTAAAAATGTCCTAAGTACCTATATTATTATCTATGTGTATATTTACAATTCTTGAAGCTTTATATTCCTTTAGCAAAAACCATGTGAAATAATTCCCCAATTTTTTTTATGGAAATTAAGATTTATAATGAGAATGGTTAAGAATACTGATTTACATTTTCTCATGAGAATTTACGTCACTTTCTGAGAGAATTTGTTCCACTAAACTTGAAAATCGAGTTCCTGCAGGTAAATAAATGTAATTTTAATAAGATTAAATTTGTTTTCATATAAATAAAGTATATTTAAATATTAAGGTCGTTGCGAAGCCCGGCTCTTAGATCTGCGAATGAGGTGTGGTCTTTAATTATTATTTTGAAACAGCATATGATTTTGCATAAATTTGGCGTTGCGTTCGCACACTTTTATGGGATAAAAAAATTCATATCAAAATATAATAACTGTATATTCAATGTGTTAATGTTTAAAATTTATATGCAAATGAATGAAAACGACAAGAGAGAGGATCATAAGTGGTATAACAGAGATATCATAAATAACATAAAAAAAAATAATTTTAGCAATTATAAGAAATCTAATTCGTTTTACCATTTTTCTGAGTTCAAACGACACAGAGCTTTGATAGAGCAAACAGCGGAGATAGTATAAAAAATTATATCAAAAATAGTCAATGCTCAATTTCTACAGACTCAAAAAATGTCTCCTACTTCATACACTCTAAACAGCAACAAACACGGTTACCTAATGTGATGAATTACTTAGAGGTGGAATATAATAAACCTCAAGAGAATGTAAATGCATTTTTCAATTTTTAGTTTAAAGCACTTCTGGTACTGATCTTTCTGCAATAACCTCTGTTAATAACGGATCCGTTTTTAATGTTAACGCTATTACAAAGAAGCTTAGTAACAGAATGACTTCGAGTCATGATGGATCTCAGATAAATAGAAACTAGCTAAAGCAACGCCAGGAAAATGTCAGATATACTGAATTATAGACAAATATAACTTCTGTGTAATTTTACTAAGATCCTAGAGATTATTTTATACAATAAATCTATGCTACTATAAAATTACACTTATAATCAAAGTACCATAGGTTTAGGTCTAATAAATCAACTATAATTTCGCTACATTCACTCAGAAAGTTGAATGATAAGGATAGGTGGATACTCTGTATACTGATTTTACTAAAGATTTGGTCGCATAGATCATTAGATTTTATTATTATTAGTGAAATTATATAATTGTAAGTCGTATTTAACAGACAATAGACAAGATAGACATAGACATATATCTTATAATGTTCATATATTGGTAGGATATGGAGCATCGTCGAGAGTTCCGCAAGGATCCAATCTTGAACCCTTGTTGTTTCTATTATTTATTAATGATATGTGTTAGTGCGCCACGGTATGAATCGCTTGTATTTGCTGATGACCTAAAGATCCTTAAATTTATATTTACTTCTAATAACAGTATACAAATGAACTTAGTAAAATTATAGATTGGTCTGCTTTATATAAGGTCGACATTAATATAAGTGTAAAACAATATCGTTCACAAAAAATACAATTTCATCATTGGAAATACAGCCTTGGAAAGAAAATTCTAAAAAATTTGTTTTTTTTTTTGATACGGAGTTAAATTCCGTAGAACATAATATGAAATTGAAGACAAAGGAGGCAATAAAGATTTTAGGCTTTATTATAAAGACTCTGCAAACATTTTACTAACGAATCATCCTTGAAATCTCTATATGTGTTAATTATTACCATAAAGCATTACTGACACGATTCGAAATTATTTTCATTTATTTCATTGTTACTAATATTTGAAGTTGTCATCTGTCTACTTTATCTTGCATATCTCGAAAGGAATCTGATTATACGTGATGTAGTGTGGGCACTGGTTACTCCAAACAGATTATCTAATTTTCAAACAAATATGCAAAAATATGTTACTTACATTTTACTTTTTGTAATTAAATATATATTTTAATGAAATGCGTCACATTTTCTTTCGACAGATCCATAAAAAATAACAATAGTTCCAGCTATGCTGAAATCCCGCACATAAATTTTTAAATAACCACGAATTTTAATTGGAATTCACTTTAGTTCTAGGACAATTCAGAACATTTTTCTCGTAAATAGTGCTGTCATAAAAACTTCATTTTCTGTGTATGTATTATGTATACCTATATATGAAATATAATAATACTAGATCAATATTAACCAAAAATGGGGGATAACAATGATAATATATTAGACATTTCATTTAAGGTGCTTTGAAAATAACTAATATTTGTTTAATCCTCATATATAGGTCAGATGAAACATTTGTAAATCAAAAGTCTGGATATCCCCTAATTCATTGTTCCGATTTTGGTGAAAAGTTATTCGGTTGGTTTGCCGACCTCTATTACGCTCTAATTTCTCAACTTGCATTGTTTAAAGTTAGTTACATTACTACGAGTATTTTGTTTTCCTACCCTTTAAACGCTTCAATAAATTTAAGTGGCCACGGCAAGTATTTTCAAACTACCAGAACATGTAGCAATTGACATCAATGGACACAATAAACTCTGGAATATTCATAGGGACGTATAATTTTAATAGAAAGAGAGTTAAAACAAATTCCATTAGTTTAAGCATTGGCAAAATGTTTCAAGCGCTTGAATTATGCGTTTATTCAAGAAAATTTTATTTTATTTTTTAACGAACCAAATGATGGTTTAAGGTGCTTTAGTGACTTCTGTGTTCATATTCAATCAAGACACTCTTGAAACTCCACTGTGTATGTAAAGTTTTTTAATAAATATAATATAATTAAAAAAATAATATATAAATAAAATAACGAATTCTGGGATGCAGGATGAACCTTAAATAAGTACAAATATTATAACCAGTGATAAAGATCATTGTGTATAATACATAACACAGCTCCACAACAAAAAAAAGTGTTCGGACTTGTGGGTCGGACATGTTTTCCCATGTATTTTTCGACGATGAATCCGATCCCGAGCACAGAACTGGAGTCTCCCGTTTGGAATCGGAATGGAACAACAATATCAAGGAAGGTGGTATGTCCATATGATGGCGGATTTCTTTTGGTCACTGTTGCGATTGCGACGTCCGAAACACGATTTTCCGGCCCCTAAGGGGTAATTTTCCCAGTCCCAAACGGGTAATTTTAGTTGGCCATAAACTTTTCGACTACAAATCCGACTTTGGCTTTAGACTGCATCTTCGACCTCGCTCATCCCGGAATCCATCTTTCAGGCTCTATAGAGGCCATTTTTGGCCCCTGGGGCCAATACATGGTAATACATATGTCCGACCCACAAGTCCGAACACTTTTTTTGTGGGGTTGTGTAATGAATAGTATTTTTTACAAAAAAAATAGGAAAAAAGTCAAATTTTAAATAAATTTTGTAATTTCTCTATGGAAAACTTGTTGAGGACCGCTGAACAAACTTCGATATTAAAAACTTTATGAGTCATGGTATTGTAGACTGCCATTGTTACACAGTTTTTATATAAAAATAGGTTTCAAAAAAGTTAATAACTAGGATGTTTAGATAACATGTCAGAGAATGACTGAAATATGTTTATTATAAAAATGTTAATGGTCACTTTCCTTTACCATTCCTCACCTATAAAATATGTCTATGTACCTATATACATGAAACTGAAATAACTGAAACATAAAACATTCTACTCTACAATTTCCTCATTATCTATTTTTACTACACTCCAACTGATTTATTACAATAGTATCGTTATCACTATCACTCTACTCTCGTTATTAATGCTTAAAAAATATGCTTCTATCATGTCAACATTTTCACTGTTTGAATAATGCGTCATATTTTACTTAGTTACATTGTATTTCACCAAAATTAGTAATTAAATACATAAGACATTGAAAAGGAAATCACCATGAAAATAATAAAATGATTTAAATACATTTTATACATCAGTGGCGCAACTCTGAAAGCAGATGTTAGGCATTGCATTACTTACAAAAAACCTTAGCTTAGTTCGATCTCAGAGGATACTAAAGTATGTCATAATAATTTTCAGCTTACATGTATTGGAATCATGGAATCCCTTTCCACATACATTGTGTGTTTTCTTTCAACTTGTACCTTGCCTTTGCCCTGTATCAGCATAACCATTTCGTCGACCTTGCTGTCTGTCAATCCTAGGATGTGGCTCTGCTCCCTGCGGGACGTTGTGCCTACCGCCTTTGGCACTTACCTGTTCGTACGACAGCAGCTTCTTTTTTGCACACGATTTTTAGATTACCACTACTGCTACTAAGATTAAATTTTACTGTATTTAGTATAAATTCTATACTATATCTGAACTACACTACTGACTGACTGACTATAACTGAATGTCAAGTTAACGACCACCCCTACAGACTAGGTTATTAACCAGAATCGTACTGCATCACACGCAGCTGGCAGACTCCGTTATATCCCCCGTGTCACCGCAACTTCCGAACGAACTCTATCACACGCAGCAAATAACCCTACGATACTTCATACCTCAAAATTTTGCAGTGTCACACTCAGTTTAAGGTTGATAAAGAATACACAAAATAATTACGGACCGGCCTCGTCTGTAACATAGTCTCAAAAAAAAAAATAATAAAACGAATACTGAATTAGCCAGTAAACAAATAATATGCAAGAAACTTTTCTAATAGTCCACACAACACAGATCAATAAAATTTCTATTGTATAATGCACTTTTCAATAACTTAATTTAATACTTTAATATGCACACATACACATTTCGAGCTTTCTTATAAAAATTGTCAATTACAACTGTAAAAATCATATTAGGGTATGACCAAAAACCATGGATTTAGGAAAACATCTTTGCCGAAAACATAAAACCGCCATATTTCTCGCCGTAAAATGATCAAATTTGTAGTGTTTTCTAGGTACTGGAATCTAGAAAAATAAAACACGTAGAGCAAAAGTAATATCAAATATAAAATTATTGATGTTTTGTTTATCAATTTTTACTATTTAAACTCTCCTCAAATAATATAATAACTTTTAAAATTCATTTGTATGACACATTATTTCGCTATTCTAACCCCACATTTTAACAATTATTTTAACTTACTTATAAACAAAAGTGAACTATCTTATATGCAGAACTATGTATGTTTATGTTATAACAGTGTTTGCATCTACAGTTTAAAATTTAAAAAAATACGTATTTTGAAAGATTTCAGTACCTAAAAATTTGCTGGATAGATCGCTCTCTGACGTTATACATATACTGATTTTACTTCGGTACCTTTGAATATTCGCAGGTGAGATAACATTCTTGTTATTTGCTAAACTCTATATTATTCTGTTTTTAAATGTCCAAAATTACTTGTATTTGTAGAAAACACTATTTCAAGAATACGGCGTCCTTAAGACAGTTCTTTCTTTCATATTTACCAATGTTTGTGATAACATCACCTACTTGAGCTGGTCGCCACGTCGGTTAAAAAGTTTGGCTTATTAAATAAGGCTTATTGTAATGTCACTTGCGGTCAAAGACTTACATCCGGTCTGCTTGTGAAATGATAATTAATTTTTCATCTTCAGCAGTTTTATATAAGTACTTTAATCAGTGCTTAAAATATTAAAAGTTTAAAATGAAGCATGAAAAAAATTTAAATTATTATGAACTAAAATAATATACAAACGTAAAATTTTGTTTATATCTTTCAAAAAAATAAAATAAATGGTCTTAGAAAAATATTAATTGAAGTACAGCGTAATATTAAATTGTTTGCTTTTTCCTTTTTGATAGTTTGCATTTAAAGACATAATGCAATGATTATTCCGTTTATTTCTCAAATTTAACATATCGTTTTTGTTATCGATATTAGACAATTATTTCAAAATCAGTACTACAAACTCCCCAAAGATAATATAACGCTCTCTTTATGAAGTAACTGAAGGAGACTTATAATTCATAAGAACTGTCAAGCTTTGTAAGATTAATGATCTTTTTTAGAATCGTTTCAGTAACAAAGGAAAAAAACACCCGAACATCTTAACGCGATTTCTTTGATAATAATCTTTTGATGTAAGAATGTAGCATATGTATAAGAGCACAAAGAAAATTTTCATAAAAATATTCTGTTGCGGCAGTTCTCAGAAAAATTAAAGCTACTATACAAAGCTATTGGCAAATTGTTTGTGTAAAATTCCCGCAATATATACAGGGCTAACTATGACTAGGTACAAAAAGAGAAAAATATAAATTACAGGAATAGTTCTTCAACAAATTTTCAAAATGATTCATAAATTATATTAGACTTCTATTTATAAACGCCCATGAAAGCTCACCAGACACGAACAATGTCTCATCAGTTGTAGTAATGAAATATTTTCTTTCGTGCTATCAAAACTTTTAAGCCATAGACAGAAATATATGTATTATAATTCATGACAAACAAATTTTAATGTTATGATCTAATATCAGTTTTAGCTATGATTTTTCTTTAACGATGTTTTAGTCGCCCCACGAAGTGATCGTACAGTTCGAAACCATCTCGAACGAAGGCCTCATTATTTAAACATTGAGGTAAAATTGTGAAATACATTTTTTATTATCTTTTATGCCTCCCTAAGTACGTGGTTAAAATTTTTGTTCTTAGTTGTAATAATTGTCAAAATTAACTAGAAAAACTAGAGTTGGAAATGTTGTCTGCGTCTGTACATACTGCAGTTAGAAAATTGATAGGTCAGCGTTACTTAGAGGAGGGTAACTGTCACAAATTACATCAATAGCAATAATAATATAACTACTTACATGTAACTAATTTCATTTTGAGATTGCCAATACCATTATAATTTATTGCTTAAAAAATTGTATACATTTGGCTTTAATGCATCTTTAATTGGTTTTTTCTCATCTTACCTAAATAACAGGGTACAACATGTAGAGTATATAGGGTACATAAATACCATAATTACATTGCCACTTGTGGTGCCCCACAAGGAAGTAATTTAGCCCCTCTTCTATTCTCTATGTACATCAATGATATAATTAGCTGTATCAGTAGTAAAAAACTATAGATACAGTTGCAGATGAGGTTAATTGATTGATTGATACATACAATTGAAGATTGCCACATATTACAGCAAGACTTAGTGGAATTACGAAATTGGTGCATTCATAATAAACTTTCATTAAATATTAACAAGTGTAAATATATGACATTTACTAAAAAAATACATATATGAAATTTGATTACTTTTTAAATAATATTGTTCTGGTAAGATGTCAATCAGCAAAAGACCTTGGAATATAAGGTACTTGAAGGTATTATGGCCACCTTAAGGATCAAGTTTTTACTGTGAGACTGGTAGGTTCTTTTTTTTAACAATAGATAATTATTTATGTAATCTAAACACTTTTTAAACTCTCACTATTTTTAAAAATGTCCAGACATTTTTTTAAACCGTTTACGCGCATTTAAAAAAAAATTGCTATTGGCCATATTACCAACACAGTGTCGATAATATGGTCACATAGTGATTGGTTTAATTTCTTGTATTTCGACGATTTTTAAGTTTGTTTTTGACTAGAAATTTAGGAAAACTAAACATTAGAAAAGCACCTGTATGATTCTATTTTTATTTACAAAAAAAGAAAACAATACGTATTTCTTTATTAATGAAACAAGTAAAATCAAAATTTAATCATCCTCGCAATCCGGGCATAAGTAAACGGTTAATTTATCTTTTGATGTCAATCCGACGCATTCTTCGTGCACGTACAAATTGCAGGTGTAACATAACCTCATATCTGCAACTCCATCTTCCTTGCAGACATTACAAAACCATGATGCCGTAGGTTTATTTTTGTCTTTTTTCTTTCGGAAAGAAGAACTGATAGGAGTCTTTTTGGATATGGCCTCCTTTTGAAACAAGTCTTTTTTGACCACTTGAGCTCGGCAATTCAGGGCCGGCTTACGTGGACTCTTGCGTTTGGTTGTTGTTTCGTCAGGCGTATAGAGCAATTCCTGGAACGATACGTCTGCTTTAGTAGAGTTCTGTAGAGGTTGCCTCTCGTTAAAGTCGGAAATACTCTCGTCACTTAAATCATCGTCGTGTAGGGTTATATCTGATGATTCCGTATCACTGCTATCATCGGATGAGTCTCGACGTTTGTTCGCGGTTTTGTTTTGAAGGCCGGATGTGGAAGATCTGGGATTGAGGATTGTTTTTTCGCAGTTTTATTTTGGAGACCGGATATAGAAGGTCTGGGACTTGAGGGTTGATCTGGGATGGCTGCATCGACGTTCTGTCCTTGTTGAAAGGGTAGATCCCTGTTGCAGAAAAACCTGATTTAATATTTGCTGGCGTTAATGCTTTATCCCACACTTTCGTAAAAATCATTCCAAATCTTTGTTTTGTAATAAACTGACCTCTGTGAACAGATAAGTATTGTAAGACCTCTTCGCCCCAATAATACTCAAATGGCCTGAACACCGCCTTATCCATAGGCTGTAATTCATGGGTAGTATTACAGATGACCTTTCGCTCCGTCAAAAATAAGAAGGCAGGGACCCGCAACTTTATATTTGGCAAAATGTTCTAGCCAACTACAAAAAGTTGATCCTGGTGGTAAAGCGTATTTCCATTCTTGTTTCATGCGTTTTCCTTTAAATAAAATAACTGGGGGAATGGCCATGCCCAAAGCGTTACCACACGACACGATGGTCACATTTTCACCATGCTCATTTCCTATGAAGTAAACTCTTTTGAACCTTTTTGAGCCAAAACTTTTTTTTCTGGTGGTGAACGCACAACCTGCACCCTTTTTCGTCAATGTTGTAGATACGCTCTGGTTTATCTATGATGTCCATCTCTTTTAAAATACCCTCCAATTTAACGAAGTGATCCTTAACTATAAATGGATTTAATTTCTGTGCCCGGGCGGGGTTCAAATTTTGAGCTTTTCGAGGGCGAATTTCTGGATTTCTGGATAAAAACCCCTTCAGCCAAAATCGTCCTGTCATTTTCTTCTCAGTTCTAAACGGATTCTTGATATTATTAGTTTTGGCAAACTTATACACACATGAACTCCAGAAGTAAGAGGATAACCGACTTGAGAGAGCCATATGAGTCGTTGAGCGAGTGCGGATTCCTGATCCACAGTGAGAATAGGTTTACGTCCAAAAAGAGATTTTTTTTCTTTATTGGCATCCAGATAACGCCTTAAAGTTCGTTGGGGAACATTATATGTTTGGCTAGCTCTGTTAACTGCCACACCATTACGGACAGAGTTTATAGCCTTGGTCATATTTTCTTGCGTCCAGTGGCTTCTGATTCGGTTATTTGGTGGGCGCATCTTTTATTTTGCCTCTAAAAAGAAACAAGATTAAATATATAAAATAAGTTGGTATACTTAATTCGTTTATCTTGGTAAGTGAAGACAAATATGGTCAAGTGCAGATAAATATGGCCATGGCCATATTGCTCTACATCAAAATTGGCCATATTTGTTTACACTATAACCTACAACATTTATGCATTGAGTATGTAATGGCAATAATTATTTAAACCAAATATGTTACCAATAATGTTGGTAACATACCGCATGAAAACAATCTGAACACAAATGCAGTAGTACCTACCTTGAACACAGAAATAATTCACAAAAATGCACTGAGAAATCTTATAACTCGAGCGGCAAACACCTGTAGGTCGACCACTAATGTTCGTACTTCAGTAGGGGCGACACCTAGCGTTCAGATTCGTTATCCCTGGATTATAGATGACTTTATGCGAATGCACTTACAGATAACTTCAATTTAATTTCATTATATTAGGACACGTGGCTCGTTGGCCATATTACTAACTCTGGCCATATTACCTTCAAGTACCTTAATTCGACACCACATTAAGCTTTTCTCATCACATTGAGTCAATTACATCATCATCAGCAGTTTGAATGTTAGCATTCATATTTAGAAATTGCAAAAACTTTAGTAACCAGGAAACGCTAGTAGCGCCATATAATTCATATATTCGGTCACGCTTGGAGTATGGCTCTTTAATCTGGGGTCGATTTTATAATGCATTTGCATGCATTTAGCATTTAAAGAAGATGGAGTCCTTGCACCACAAGTAATAGACAATAATTTATTGCTGAATAGATTATCATTTTCATGAAAACACTTATTATATATTACGCTTGTATATTTGTTTATAAATTGGTGCACAATCTTATTAACTGATTTGTTATATCAACAGAATTTTCATATATCTCGTATAAATGGAAGAAGAGAATAATGTTTTTACTTGCCTAAACTACAATCTAATCTACCTATTAAATCGCCTATATATTCTACGTGCCGCAAATTTAATAATGTATATAATTATGTTGATTTATTCAATGATTCTTTAACAAAGTATAAAAATGAAATAAAAAAAAAATCTTCAGAACTCTCAACACTCATCGCCATAACCGAATTTGTATGTTCTTACATTTTGTTTGTCATTTACTCTCACTTTATTTTATTGTAAGTGTATTAGAGTGTTAACGTTGTTTAATTTTTATGTATTTCTTTGCTCTGTAGTTTTTAATTTGTCTTGTAATTGGGTTTATCCTGTTTCGACAATAAACCATTATTATTATTATTATTATTGCAGTGGTATTCGCTCCAAGTGGAAGTAGTCGTATAAGTCAAATATTAATGGAAACCGTGAGCGTCAGAAATTGTGCAAGATAAATTCGGTTGCTAATATTTCTAACAGGGTGGTCAATCCGCAATTGGATATATTTATACTTAAATATTCTAAACTTGCTCGAGATGAACCAGCATTAAGAAAAAACATCGTTGAAGTACATAACAAGTGTTGCAATGTTGCAAATTTGCAAAGTCCGGTTTTTATTAATAAGTTTGCATGGTTAAAATACGGTAATGATAAATGGTATCGTTATCTAAAAGAATAGGTACGTTACATAAAATAATATATTTATTATTTATCAAAATGTATTTTTTACTGCTTCAATAAATAATAATTTATTTTAAAATCTTTTTCGTCTCACTATGTTCGTGTTTATTCCGGAAGTAATATTAACGTAGATCATTCTTGTCAGCAACTATATCATGATTAAACAATTTTGCATTTAACGAGTCTAACTGAAGAAGACATATTAAAGGCAATTATGAATTTAAAAGACAAAATGAAGTCAGGTCACGATAAAATACCATCTTTTTTTGTGAAAGATTGTGCAAGAGCTTTTCTACAACCATTATCTGTTGTGTATAATTTAATATTAAAAACATCTACGTTCTCTGACATATGGAAATTGTTGACTGTGTCCGATTTTTAAGAGCGGTATGAATTCTGAAGTCAAGAACTATCGACTGATGTCAATGTTATATAATTTTTCAAAAATACTTGAGATAGCTATATATAATCGTATCTGTCCTGCTACAAAAACTTTAATATCGTAGGATCAGCATGGTTTCATGCAGGGACGTTCCACGGTATCTAATTTATGCCTACTAACACAATTCATATCTAAAGAAATTGACTTGTAGATGTAATTTACAATGATATTGCAAAAGCTTTCGATCGTGTCAATCATGAAATTCTTTTACATAAATTGAGTGTGTTTAGTTTCAGTCATAAATTGTGTAGCCTTATCTCCGTAACAGAAACCAATATGTTTCGTATTTTGGACACAATTCTTATATATTTACAGCAACTTCGGGAGTTCCTCAAGGGTCCAATTTAGGGCTCCTGCTTATCTTATATTTTATTAATGACCTCTCGTCTGAGTTGAGTTGTAAGAAGCTACTATTTGCTGATGATTTGAAGCTATTTAGTAAAGTGCCAGTTATTGAAGACTGTCAGAGGTTACAACATCAATTACAACTCTTAGGCAGCTGGTGCACTAATAATTGTCTGCAATTGAATATAACGAAATGCAAGATTGTAACATACACTTGCAAGTTGCATCCAATAACATTTGATTACACATTGAATTCGGAAATGCTTGACGACATAAACTCTAACTCATTAATGAGATCACTTCTGCTGGGCTGTATTATACGAAATTGCCAGTCATTTTCTAATAAAACTGCTTTAAACACTCTTTATAACTCTTGCATTAGATCTAAACTCGAATATTGTTCATTGGTGTGGTATCCGCAATATGATTATTTAAGGCTTTCTTTAGAAAATGTCCAAAGAAGATTTTTAAAATTTGTCACTTAAAGTATATAGATTTTATCCAGAAAGAGGTTAGAACTACACTATTTTACTTAATAGATTCAATTTCGCTTTGGAGTTTCGCTTTAATCATTGTCAAGATTTTATTCAATTTATTTCATAGCAAATTAGAATGTCCGGCTCTGTTGTGCCAGTTTTTTTAAATTCTCGTTAAAATCGTACATTTGTTTGTGCCAGGGTAAGGTCAAATTGTCTTAAAATGTCCCCAGTGCATATTATGTGTCACAATTTTAATATATTATCAGATTTATGTGATATAAATTTTAGCAACCTCAATCACATGATTGCAGCTGTTGGTCTGAGATTTAGTAGCAATATTTAGATATATGAATGTATTTTTTTAGTAGTTTTATATTTTAATGCAACTTTTAAAGAACCTAGTGCGTACTGTTCTTACTATATTTATTTGTTTAGTTGTTTTTATGTTGTAAAATATTTGTCCTTTAAATGGATTTTTATCTGTTGGGCAACAAAGATTACATTTCCCCTTTGCCTCTCCCCCAGTGTATTTGGTTGATAAAGACACAAAGTTTACATGAATATTATATTCTGTAAACTTTCGTAAAGGTTTGTAAGTATCTAATTTGTTTGTTTGTTTGTTTGTTTATTTTTTCTAATGGACAGTTTTACACTGTATAAGAAATGGTCAATACATAAACTTAGATTCTAAATTAAAGTAAATAAATAAACAACACACTAAATCATACAAAATCACATAATAGAAAAACAAAAATCGCAATTTTAAACCTTGAAATATTCATTTAACGAATACGGACACACATCAATTAGGTACGATTTTAGTCTTTTTTTAAAACGTTCAAGTGTACAGCAAGTCTTTATATCACTAGGTAATTTATTATATAGCTTAAGGCCCAGACAGTTTGGTGAATTCATGGTAAGCTTTAATCTCATAAACGGTATATGATATTCATTTTTTTGACGAGTATTAATATGGTGAATTTCCTTATTGGTATGAAATTTAAATCTGTTACTGAAAATATAATTACACAATTCAAATATAAAAAGTCCAGGTAAAGTTAAAATAAAATATTTTTTAAAAATATCTCTACATGAATGTGAACTTGAATCATTAAAAATGCATCTTAGTATCTTTTTTTGGCATATAAATACATCAGAAGACATAGTGGACCCGCCCCAGAAACCATACATTATTCTACTGCCCACATGTGCATGATACAGATTTATAAGCTGCGGAGTTACAAGCACCGTACGCAAATTTCGGAATAAATAACATATTGAATTCAGTTTAGAACAAAGATTTGAACAATGTGATTTCCAGGACAAATTGCTATCAAATTCAATTCCTAAAAATTTTACAGAAGTCTCATTATTAATTGGTATGCCATTTATATCAACATTCAGTTCTATATCTGTCCGTTGGCGATTTTGAAAACATAAGTTATTATTACAGAACCATGTATATAATTTATTAAGTAAAATATTACATTTTGCTTCTAAGTCGTAGGAAGAATTATCAGAAATTAAAAGGGAAGTATCATCGGCTTATATAGTAAAATGAATATTAGAAGCAATGGTGTTTATGTCATTAATGTATAAAATAAACAGCAAAGGACCCAGTACAGAACCCTGTGGAACACCCATGGTTAATCTTTGTATTTCTGAATTTACATATTGAACACTCAAAGAATCTCTATGCTTAAGGCTAACATATTGTCTCCGGCCATTCAAGAATGAACTTATCCAATTCAATGCAATACCTCGTAATCCATAATATGATAATTTTCTAAGTAATATGCTGTGATCGACGCAGTCGAAAGCCCTGCTAAGATCGCAAAAGATCCCAGCAGGGCACTCGCCTGCTTCCACAGACCTTAAAACACTCTCATAAAATGAATGAATGGCGCTACTAGTTGATTTTCCTAATTGAAAACCATGCTGATGTTCTATTATAATTCTATGCTTATTAATGAACGATATAAGTCTGTCCAAGGAGGAGTACTCAAAATTTTTTGAAAACGGTGATGAAATCGTTATTGGTCTATAATTATTTAACGAAAAATGATCACCTTTTTTATAAACAGTAGTGACCTTCCCGAGTTTCAGTTTTGATGGAAAACAACCACTTGCAAACGATAAGTTTATCAAAAATACCAAAGGTTTTATAATGCTAGGACATATTTTTTTGAATATATGCATCGGAATATCATCGGGACCAGGAGACCACTTATTTTTTTAACTTTTTTGTTATAATACCAAGAAGTTCATTAGAATCTATAGGTTTCAAAAACATAGTTGGATAAGATGTGAAGTTAACGGAAGAAGTATTGCTATTATTATCTTTAGACATATTTTGAACAAGTTTAAGGGGCTCATTAATAAAATTACTGTTAAAGAGATTCGCTAATTCCTGGGGATTAAGTATTTGTCATTTGCCATCATAATTTATTGATACATTATTATGATTCATAACTTTGTTTGATAATTCAGAGGTTACCTTCCAAGCCATTTTAGCTGGATTGTCTGAGGAAAATATTTTTTTCTGATAGAAAGCTCTTTTTGTGTTCAAAACAAGAAATTCATGTTTTTTTTTGCCAATTTATATATGTCAATTAACTCTGGGTATTTATTTTTAATAGAATACAAAGTTTTTAAATTTGCACTGGACAATTTGACATCATGGCTCACCCAATTTTTATTTAATGCTTTAACGTTACCATTTCGTCTAGTAAACTGAAAACAATTATTATAATGAGACAAAAACACATTTAAGAAAAAGTCATACGCTTTGTCGATATTACTGATATCATATAAATTAGACCAACTTTCCGTATTAAGTGCATTTACAAGATTTTTAACATTATATTCTGAAAAATTTCTTGAATAATAAGCACAAAATTTAGGTTCTTTAACTTTGAAAATGTAAGACTCAAGAAGTACAGTGCGATGATCTGAAATGAAATTGTCAAGAACACAGCACGTGTCTGGATATTGAATATTTGTAAAAATATGATCAATCGTGGTTGCAGTGATGTCCGTTACTCGAGTAAGCCACCCTACAATAGGCCTCAAATTGAAGCTAGACAAAGTACTACAAATCATATGAAAATCGTTAGAACTACCATTACTATCCACATTCAAGTCGCCACAAAACATCTTATGTTAGGTCTATACAAAAAGTTTAAGATATTATAAATAACATCAAGAAAAATATTAAAATCTCCAGACGGTGATCGGTAACAATTTATGATAATTGCAGTAGAATGCAACTTGTCAGATATATTTACTACACACACTTCAACATGTTTTTCTAAGCAAAACCTGGACAAATCAATATTGACGGCATTAAGTTCTTTTTTAGTCCAAATTGCAACGCCACCAGCTTTAAAATGTGTGCGACAGTAAGAGCTGCTTAAATTAAACTTGTTAATATTGAACGAGTCAATCGAGTGTGGACTTGCCCAAGTTTCGGTAAGACATATGATTTTTATGGTACTAAATTTATGTAAGATAAATTCAGCCTCAATAACATTAATTTTATAGTAGTTCAAACTTTCATTTGTTCACTTTCTGTTTCTTCCCAAACTGAAAAAATTCACCAATGCAGGCACCGCGAGGCCACTCAGCGGGATCCATGGCTCTTTTAAAATTTTGTTGATGAATACTTACTTTAAAAGAAGCATATCTATCTGGATATTTAGCATTTATTTGCTCACAAATTACCTCTGGGAAACTGTCTTTTAATTTAACAAAATCAGCACAAACAGTATCTGCGCTTGCAGCAATAAAGCTTAGTAAAATTATTTAAATTGTTGAACAGATCTAAATTAATTAGAACATGGAAAAGTTATCTACTTCTATAAAAATCGTTAGACTACCGGAAAGTGGAAGTCGGATAAAATTGGATTTTGCAATAATTGAATGTTTTATTTCCTCTTATAAAACAGTAATGAACTAAATGGCTAAATTCTCAAATTTGTACCGTGTTCTACTAGGTGTTTCTTATAATAAAATTTTACTTAACTATACTACCTAGGACATTCCAAAATTTGTCCAGTTTTATAAAAGCCCGTATCAAATAAAATTTTAAAATGTATGTAAATAATTTACTTGAGATCTATCTTCCACTTTTGTAAACGCAAGTAAGGATTGACATGTTTGGGTATGGTGTTTTAAATATTTATTGCTATTTGCATGCATCGCAATAATAATATGTTGATGAATAAGCTAAGAGTCGTTGAATATAATTGATCAACTGCAAAACTTTTTTTGCTCGTTTGTCACGAGTATGCTACTAATTCATCTAACATGCATTATTATTTACCTAGATTTTTACTTAACATATCTACAGGGTGATTCATTAATAATTGTTCATACGCTAACTGGATAATCCTGAGCTGAAAATATGAAGAATCTACACATAACGCTTAGATGAAATATAGCTCCTTACAGGGTTAAAAATAATTGTGCAGCTCTATGTTTAACTTCAAAAATCTCGGCAAATAATGCCATCACCGCTATGAAGAAATAGTAGGTTAATTGCATAGAAAGTATTGATGAATTGAAAAATTGTACCAAAATAAAATTCCGCCAGTGGCGTAGAAGTTAGAAATGGAAAACTGTCCCTCTACCTCTGTCGCACGCCACTGGTATACTCGCGTCAAGAATTCAGACGTCTTACGTCACGGCTGACGTTACACATTTGTTTATATTGTCAACGTAATTTTCGATTTTTGGTCGCATTAAAAACAATCATTTTTTGCAATTTAGTGCAAAATATAATGCAAACTTTTAGTGTAGTATATAGTTTTATTACTATCAATTGCAGTTTCTTAAATATTTTGATGAAAATATAATGAATTATTCATTTGTTCGTGTGACGTAAGTCGTCTGAATTCTTGTCGCGAGTATAGTAACCATGAGCGATTTTATAGCATTTTTAAATATGTTCTAAAGTATCTAAACTTTATGCAAAGTATAATAGGAAAATATCAAAATGGGTTAAAGTAATGGACTTTAAATCATTTAAAATTTTTTAAATGAAACACCCTGTAACTTCGCATTATGTGTCAATTCTTCATATTTTCAGCCCAGGATTATCCAGTTGGCGTATGTACAATTATTAATGAATCACCTTGTATAAATTTCGGTTGAGTTAAAGGTGTATTTAAATTGATCAACAATTGATTGAAAAGTAATCAAATTTCTTCAACGTATGCGCACGCGAATATTACGGTAGATATAGAACAGATATTTTCGAAATTGTTGAAAAATAATATAGATGAGTTTATTTTAACGGTATGTAACTACATATATGCAATTTTTATAGTATATCTATATACTCATAACTATAAAAAATACATTCATTTAAACATACTTCATTTTTTAAACAACATTATTATATATTTTGAGTGACATTAGTTATAATTCTTCGAAGGTTTTTCAATCTTATATCATCTACCAATGTTTAGCTTATAGCCTAACGTACGTTTATTTTTTTTCTTTTCAAACTCAATTCCGCATATTTCTCCACACTTAAATTACTAAAATTACAATAAAACCTGTACTATTGAGATGTTAAAATTAATTTGCAATTATTGATATTTTCTTTTTTTAATATATGATGGCATAAAATATAGGTTTATTGACTTTAGATGTTTGATTTATTCATATATTGGTTCAAATGATATAAAGTCAACTTGATGTTATTACACGAACTTAAAATCTATCCTACAAAATATTTTCTAATATACAAATATTTCTATATTTCTATTCAAAAGCAGCAACTTTTTCTGGAAAATTAAGCTTCAAAAGAAAAAAAGTACAGTATTTTTTTGTGTAGAATCAAATGGTGCTTCTAATGCACTGCTAGTGCAAATAATTTAGAAAAAAAAATGGAAATAAAAGTTTTTCAAAAAAAACTTAGTGGCAGTATGCATAACTAGTGCCCTCTATGATACTTGACAAAACTACTTCCTTAATAACGTTCAAATAGACTTTTTCTAATTTTGACATAGGTATAAAGTGACATCTTTTGCTATTGAAACAAGTGTCAAAACGTTCTATTTTATGTAACTAATTACATAATGAAAACCATTATTCAACTGGTTACTAAAACTTCGTTATGTGACTAATTGCAAAAAAGAATTAGCCGCCGTGTTGTTTTATTTTTAAAATATTGGCCCAGAATCTGCAAGTAAATAATGCACGATTCGGCAAACCAATCATTTGAGCAATCATCTTTGGTAACTGACCAATTGTATTAATTTCTACTGGTGGTACACTACATTTACCATTTCCATATCTAACAAAGAATCTATAGTTATTAATATTTTCCGGGCGTAGGTTTCTATACTTTCCGATAATGTCAACGAAGTTTAGTCCTTCTATAACTCCCGTGTGATTACAAATTTCTCTAGTTTTTGTATTTGGAATATTTACTCGAAAATACGTCTCAACTCTTCAACCGTAAAAATGTTAATTCTGACTTCCGACATGCACCGGTTATTTCCACAACCAACACAACCTAAAGCAAAAAATGCGAATTAATAAACTGACAACTAAGAAGCAATTATTAGTTACCGTAGCTATTAAACAATAATTATTGTCATCCGACTCCGTCAAAAACTTCGCAATTTTACTTTTGAAAAAACGTTTGATTTCTTAGCGTGGTATCCATCGGACTGCCTTTTCAAAAAAGCTATGGAACTATTGTATGTTTTAATATCTATACCTTTTTTTTTCAACATGGAGGTACTGTGTCCATAGCGTAGAAGCCTTCAAATTCTTCTTACCTTCAAAATATGCCAATAGTATTTTCTCATTGACGTGTTTTACTTTCTTCTGTTCTCGCCATTTTTCAAATTTTTCATAATCCAAGTCATATACTGCTTTGGATATTTCAGAAATTAGGGTATATACGGCATTTCTTGCCGCTTCTTCGATATCGCTCGGTATATCATCAGAATCTGAATATAAATCACACATTTTTCCTAATAGATGATAATAGTGATGATCAGCATCACAGAATAGATCAGCGTCTATGAAATGTTAAATCAAATAATTTAAACACTGACACTGACCTACTAGATAATTGTAATGTAAATTATACTTGGAAATGATCAAAATTAAAAACTTGTATTTCTCATTTTTTGTCAAAATTAGAAAAAATCTTGTATGTAATACATTATGAAACATGATTTTATGTAATAAATAGCTAATCTGCAGCTCCATATCAAATTCAGTAACGAAAATCAGCTTAGGGGTTCAGGAGATATGTGCCCAATTTCAAAAGGCACTAGGGCCCCCAAAAATTAGAATTCGGGAAATCAAAACAAAAACTTCTCATACAAATTATATACCCAATTTTTCCCCTATTATTCGTGAATCATCCTGTATGCACTGGCGACAAAATGGGCCTTTTAAATTGACAATTCCTTAAAAACTTCGTTATGCTTAAAACTTATTTACTGCTTTCTTTCTCGGAATATCGATCCTAAACTAACAATATATTTGGGCTTTTGTTACAATACCTAACACTCCGTATTCTATTTTTTGCATATGTGTAGTTAAACTGATTTTGCCTTCCAAGTTAATCCTTATGGTTGGAGTGAAGGGCGCAAAGCAAACTTTGCCTGGTAAGCTCTATAACATGATGATGAAGTAGGAAGATAAACTTAGTTTGTTCTCAAAATGTGTGTAATATTAAGGAGCAAGCGCTAAAATTATACACAACTGGTGTACAAACAAGAACAAGATAAGGGGTGGAATATGAAGATACGTGAATAATATCTGATACCGGCAATTTTAATCACGGTTGAGGAAGCTGCATGGGGAATATAAATAAATTGTAGATACGAGCGATTGTGTTAAATTTCACAAAGTGTTAACTAAAAATTTAGCTCGTTGCGTTAAAGATTATGTTTATTCCGATATACTGATAAAAATGGGTTGAAATTTCCATGTTTTGTTATTATTGTTGTTTTGTTAATAATAATGATAATAATGATAATAATGATAATAATGATAATAATGATAATAATGATAATAATGATAATAATGATAATAATGATAATAATGATAATAATGATAATAATGATAATAATGATAATAATGATAATAATGACAATAATGATAATGATGATAATGATGATAATAATGAAATTGTTTTTCGTTTCGAAGAGCTCTTCATTTGTAAGATAAATTCGATTATTGAATATGCAGCGTAAGAGGTAGTCGCAGCAAAATGAGTTAACATTACTTAATAACACTTTTAAATTTCAAATTACAAGGGAACAATTTATAATGTTCTAATTTGCTCTAAAGTATTCTAATTTGTTTCATACAGAGTATGTCTGAACATAGGGCTAGGCAGATGTATCATGTTTAAACAAATATTTTTTTTATCAATGAGAAAGGTTCGGATAAAATAAAAAATGATCGTATGCAATGTAAAGAAGAATAGAGTAAAGAGCGAGAACGATATTATAAGTGAAAAGAGAAGGCAAAATAAAAACTGTCCAGATGTCAGAAAGAGAGACAACAAAGAAAGCAATGTAAGATTCGAAGTAAATTGTACTATCAAAGAAAAATGAAAGCTTGGGCATTAGAAATTAAATTACGAGATGATTTTCTACCACCTACTCCATTTTTTCCAATAAATAATGATAGGAGGGCAGTGCGTAGTAAATCAACATTTATGTGGTTCAGTTAACTGAAGTGGATGATTACCCCAATGGTTTCTTAGGAAACAACAAAAAAATATATATATTTTGCTTTCCATGTATAGATGATATTTATTTAATAAACCAAATGACGTTGTGAATATTTTTCTCGTACCAGTACTTAATAATCTGTTTTCTTTGTAAACGGCTGACTCAAAGTGACCGTTGCTAACGTTTGTTTGGACTAAGACTTGAAATTAAGGTAGATAATAAGTAAGTAAACCATAACTAAACAACACTGGGCATCGTGACGCTTATTTTTTTTTTTTTTGAGAAATATGCCATTTTTTTTATTTCAAGTTTTTCTTTCAGATAACTTTTTCCTGCGATTATAACAGTTCAAAAGATACAAACCACTGTGCAACTGGATTTTTCGTTTAGCATTTCCATCGTCAATTTAAACTAGGTGTGCTTTGCAAAAACAGTAGGTATAGTATAGTAATTTTGTTTTATTTTAATCCCAATTGTCTATACACATACCTAGGTACAAAGTAGCCTTTGCAGAAATCAAGAGAGGTAACTTGCAACAGCATAACTGTAATTTTTGTATTGCCAATTAATTGATCATTGATCAATTTAACTGGAGAAATGTGGTTTTTTGATAATCGGCTGAGAAAATAAAATTATTTTAAAAAGTATTGCATTTCTAACCACTTATAGAGAAATTCATCGTCAGGCATTGCTAATGTGGCGCCCTCTATAGCCGAATCTGATTTAATGCATAAATTATGATTAATTTTCTTAGAAAATGTTTCCCTACCAAATTTGAGAACAATCGTTTGAACGCTAGGTGAGTTATTAGAAAAAACGAAAAAAATTATTTGAGCTTTGACATTCTGTATCTTTTGCCACAGCAACATTTTATATATGTAGGTAACTATATCTTCATATTTATTCCAATGTTTCCTCTGCTCTATGGCCCATTATTATAGTTACGATTAGGACGCGCTAGTAAATCTAGTTCTACAAGTAGTAGATGCAGTTCAAAGTCTTGTAGTTATAGGTAAGTTATTTTTAACTGTTAATAAAAAGGTTTCAATTAAAGTTGTCTGTCAGTGGTCGCGCGGTTTAAGGTGTCAGTACTTGAATCGAGGTGACTAGATCGGAGTTGGTTCGACCGGTAGACCGTATATAAGCTATATTCGTGGAGAGGTTTGGCGCCCTCTCTGCGGATATGGTAGGGTGGAAGAATGTTGGCTTGGGTCAATGTGAGAGATTGATACCGGTTGATATTTGACTACTCCCCTAATTAATGAGGTTTTCCAGGTTTCCCTCATTCTTGTACTGAATAGTGGTTAGGGCCTACCAACGTAAGTCGTTCCTGGGCGCAAATGCGGCCTGCTTAATAATAATATGCCGCCCCCTCTCACGCACAAGTCTCCGACTTCTGGGCTAATCCCTGTGATTAGAATGAGGGGTAGAGATATTATTATTATTATTATTATTATTATTATTATTATTATTATTATTATTAAAGTTACCTACTGTAATAAGTCATCTCGTTACCTTTAGTAGAAGTGGTAGAAAAAATATATCTATTCAGCCTAATAAGGTGTTCTACTCATTTATCGCTTATCTCGGTTTAGCTATTCTAAAATATTTAATTCCAATTGGGAAGCGAGACACCAAAGATGTGTTCCATTGTTCTTAGACAAATTGGTAGTGGGACAGCTTCTTCTCTATAATTACAAATTCCAGGCAGCTTCTATCTAGTTGCGACCACAGAGAATTAGTTAGAACTTGGAGCAAATCAATTCGACATTGTTTTCAGCGATCAGCGGCGTGTCCAACATAGCTGACATTTCTACGATCTGCTTTCGTAAACGTGGTTAATGGATATCAAAAGAAACATATTTTTATTCCAGTTCCAGCAGAATTTTATAGGTGTGTCGAAAATGACAAGAAGTATATAATTTGTTAATTTACGAAAAATTTATGATAAGTGTTCATGTATGGAAATATATTTTAACCATAAGTAGAAAATGCTTTAAATAAACAAGTTGGAGAGATATGGAATTCATCGAATTCCTTTAATGTGGGTGTCATCTTTTGTTCGAAATCGAGATCATGTTACTATTAACAATGTATCTTCCCAAATAAAAAAAGTTGGTGTAGAAGCACCTCAAGGATCGGTATTGGGCACTGTTCTATTTGTGTTATATATTAACGATTTAGACAAGTTGTCAGATTCCTTTAATTTATGCTGATGATACATCCGTGGTGTCTAATAAATAATCCGTGGTGTCTGATAATAATAATAATAATAATATCTTTACCCCTCATTCTAATCACAGGGATTAGCCCAGAAGTCAGAGACTTATGCGGGAGAGGGGGCGGCATATTATTATTAAGCAGGCAGCATTTGCGCCCAGGAACGACTTACGTTGGTAGGCCCTAACCACTATTCAGTACAAGAATGAGGGAAACCTGGAAAACCTCATTAATTAGGGGAGTAGTCAAATATCAACCGGTATCAATCTCTCACATTGACCCAAGCCAACATTCTTCCACCCTACCATACCCGCAGAGAGGGCGCCAAACCTCTCCACGAATATAGCTTATATACGGTCTACCGGCAGCTGGGCTCGAACCAACTCCGATCTAGTCACCTCGATTCAAGTACTGACGCCTTAAACCGTGCGACCACTGACCGACCCCGATAAATATCATAATCATTTATTCGACAATTGTGGTGCTTAAATATTGTCAACAAAGAGGATCTTAGAGAGATAGTTTACAGCTGGGCATATATTTTAATTATTTTAAATTAATAATTTTAGCGTATATACGAATATCAAATTATTTTATTGAATCAAAAGTATAAACATATTTACAATCGATAGTGTGTCAATGTTACACAAGTGAAATTCAAAACAATAAAATCTGTCAAGTTGCAAAGGTTACTATCAAACCACACTATGTCTATCCTTCTTGCTCTCTCTAAGAATCAAGCGATAGACTTGCTGGCTGTTTCCATTGTTTCAATAGGTAGTATAATTCTGATGTACTCAGCATTTTCCGTCAGTCAGTCCATGGCCAAAGGTCGGCGGTCAGCCGTTGGCTGGCTCTGATCTCTAGAAGAGATACTCCCCATCGCAAAAGTCCACTTTATTGTAAGTATCGTTGTTGTTATGGTTTCAATAAATATGTATTTTTATTAAAAGGTTGACTTTCTTTACCTTTCGCAGGAGCCAAGCGAGTACCCCAGAATATAAGAGAGGTATTATTTTTATATATTTATAGGTGGTGCAGGACAGTCACACTCATTGCGTGACATTTGGTGGAGTCTCAAGCTTCCCCGCTATAGAGTCACACATTTTTCCGTGACATTATCAAGTATGAGCAAATCGTTTAGCTCAAATTCGTTGTTTTTCAATACTAACAAAACTCAGGTTATCCGGATTTCATAACAGACAAAAGTCTTATAGTAATATTTACGTTATTATTAGTGCTACTCACTACTAACACTGATGTTAAATTTTTAGGAATAATCCTAGGCAGGGTGGAATAATCAATGTGGTGAGTTGATAATGAAGTTAAACGTACTTTCATATCAATTTCAAAATATAAGAAATGCTTTGAATGTAGATCAGTTGCGCAGGTTGAGTCGCGTTTACGGCATGGTGTTTGTTTCTGAGGGTTATCTTGCCATTCACTTAAAGTTTTTGTTGCCCAAAAACGTGTAATAAAGTGCATGTTTGGAATGTTACCCAGGTAGTCATGTAATCAAGTATTTATCCGGTACGGTATATTGACAATGCCTGATGTGTTTTTATATAAAATATGTCTTTATATTTTTATTAATAGAAGTAAGTATATATGTAGAAATCAGATTCACACGGTTAATACACGGCAAGCCAACCATTTTGATATACCTTGTGATAGATATATTACATTTTAATTCATCTAACTGTTTCGGTTAAAGAGTCTTTATTGGTTTGCCAAATAAAATTAAAATTTATAATCGCATAACAATGGAAATCCATGTCTATTTCTGTAAACGTGTCCTTACTTCACTTAAAAAGATTCTAATATTATATTACACAACTTTATGCTGGTCACAAATTGCCAACGTAAAGTTATGTGAAATTACAAATTTTTCTCAGTGTAAAACAAAATTACATATTGTTGGTAATGAACAATACAGGCACTGGTATTACACATATTCTACTATACAGGGTGTCCGGAAATGACGAGCAAAAAATGCAGGGGATAATTCTAGACCGAAAATAAAACCTCTTTCTATAACATTTTTTCCAAAACTGATTATTAACGGTGTTGCAGGGTGTTAAAGTTAAAATTTTATTTTCGATATTTGTAAATAACTTCTTAATAAATCCAAATATTTACATAAAATTTGTAAATTGGGTTTTTTTTCCGGACAAGAACTTCAAATACGTTTCTAAATGACAGAACTTTTTTGCTGCTTAGTGTATCCATCTGACAATTGAAACAATCGATTCTCCTGCCTGTTATATCTGAAGAAGGTATACTTTTTTGAAGTCGTTAGGAGTAATAGTTTTCGAAATAATCTTATTTGAAATATTCAGTGCACTGATTGAAAACTGCTATCGTTTCAGGTAAAGTGCCTTTTCTACTGAAAATACAGCAAAATGTTACTTGAAAAAGTTGTTCAGAACGGTAAATTATAGGATGTGCAAAACTTTAAAAAAAATTGGCCTGCTTTGATAAAATCTTTGTGCTTTGTTGAAAAATGGTTTCATTAAACCTCGCCGATCTTCTTGAAATTTTGCACGTCTCCATAATTTACGATTCTGAACAACTTTTTCAAGTAACAGTGTATTTCTGTATTTTCAGCAGAAAAGGCACTTCACCTGAAACCAAAACTGTTTTTACTCGGTGTATTGAGCATTTCAAATAGGATTATTTAAAAAATGGTTACACCTACCGACTTCAGCAAGGTATACCTTTTTCAAATAAAACAGATAGGAGAATCGATTGTTTCTATAGTCAGATGGATACATTAAGATGCAAGAAAGTTCTGCCATTTAAAAAAAAACATGGTGTGCCACAAGTGGCGCCCTCTACTGGTGACGTCAAAATTAGAAACATATTTGAAGTTCTTGTCCGGAAAAACCCCCGATTTACAAATTTTATGTAAATATTTAGATTTCTTAAGAAGTTATTTACAAATATCGAGAATAAAATTTTAACTTGAACACCCGTTAACAATAAGTTTTAGAAAAAATGTTATAGAAAGAAGTAGCATTTATTTTCTCTCTAGAATTATCCCCTGAATTGTTTGCTCATTTTTTCCGGACACCCCGTATATGTATTTATGAAACTTCTGATCTTCCTTTATATAACATTTGTTTACTTTACCTACATACTGTATACATACATGCAACAGACAAGATCTTGTTAGCTGTTATTATATTAGTTACTGAGGTAGTACTATACTACATTATTATACGAAAAGCGCACATCAGAAACGCTGGACAGTTTCCATCGTTTGGACATACAGTATGTTTCAAGCACCTATCAAAATTAATTGTAGCAACACGAAATAATACACATGTTAACTATCTAATGATAAATGCAATTTCTTTAGTAAATCTAAGCGTCAATATACGTGAAGGATTTAATTTGCTTCTTTTAAGATATTTAAATAAAGTTGACTGGTTAATTTGGTACTCGAGAAGGAGTATCATTAGGTATTATTGGGAGTAAGTTGATTTAAAAATTGGAACCTGGAATCTGGAACTGTGGGGAGTGAAGCTTAGAAGCTACAGCATATTTACCCCATTGGATTCCTTGTACTTCCTCCCATTAGGAGATCAATCCTTCTGAGCCGTTAACCAGCCTAATAAAGATTAAACGATGATAACATTGTTGAGGGAAATCTCTATAATATAGGTCCCAATATGGATTATCTTACTGACGATATGGCAGTGCACTCACAGAGTGCATGTTTTCCTGTTCGTAACCCTTACAAAGAGATGTTTCACATTTCCTCATATAATAAACATGCTTCCTTAAACAACAATGTTTACTTTGAATACCTATCACAAGTTCGTCCTAGACATGGCAAGTTACTTTTTGGCTGTAACCTTGCAGGGGTACTCTAAGAACTCCTTAGCAAATTGACAGCTATTTGTTTCATTCCATCGTTTCCTAAATTCTTTGTGGGTATCTTCCTTGAGAATTTCAACGAAAGCTGACAATGGAAGCATACTGGACCGGGTGCAAAGATATCGAGACCCGATGCATCCCTGGACAGCTTGCCAGCTACTTTGTTGCTATTATACCGCTTGTCTCCCTTTGCTCAACATACAGACACTGTTGTCGGTTGTCAGCCACTTCCAGTTAAGCCTGGTGACATTCCCATGTTATTCCAGTTGTTACCTTATGATTACGTAAGATCAGTAGTGATTGTCTACTATCTGTGTAGATTCTGATGGTTTTGGTTGTTGTATACCTTCAGTTAATTTCTTTTACGGCTGGTTATACTTGCTAATACCATTGTACCACGGTAGCATGCCTATTCATTGCCCACTGATATCGAATATATTAGGATAGGAAGATATTGATTACATCCTTACTGGGGGAGCAAAAATACTATCAGTGTCTACCTGCAGAAGGAGCATCTTCCTGACGATCCTATTCCACAGGCGACTTTGACTTTCTCTACATCTGGTATAATACCATTATTCTTGAGGCGAATCATTATTGTCGTGACCACTTTTAGATAAATACTCAAAGGAGGAAGATATAGGATCTCCACTCCATTATTATGATGGGGGTCGTTCTCATAACTCCAGATAAACGATAGCCCCATAGACTAACATTAGTCTCACAATGGCAATGAATATTCACATTACCACCTTTGGTTTCAATATCCAGATTTTACCAACGTTCTTACGGCACTACTTCTAGGATCTGTACGCTTTTTTTAGTCTTCTCTCCAAATGGAGATTCCAGATTCCATGTTAGCATCAAGTGTGACTACAAGGTAAGGAACTGGTGCTCCTCGTGACGAGAACCATTTCTGTCTACCTGGGGTTGACGGACAAAGCATATTTCAACTGAACTTTATACTAATTAGCATAGTATCTTACACAATTAAGTATAGAAGAATTATTATATTTGTATATACGTTGATGAAAAATCAAAACTGGTTTGTGTTAGATTTAATATTATTTTGTAGAATACTTGTATAGTTGTAACAATATAAGAATAGTGAATATCTGAGTTTATTTTTTTTTAGCTCTTAATCGTTTAAATTACTATATTTTTTGATTTTTGATCTTTTGAATTTGTATACTAGATTAAGAAAGTGATTTCGATAAAAAAAATGTATACTAATTTCTTGCAACATTCATAGGTCACTTACCATTTGTGAGATTTCTACAGTGAGTATCCTAAAGTGAATCATCCTGTATACATGTAGGCAAGTTGACGAACACCCGCCGTGGATACACGTGCACGAAAATCTCTTCATCTGACAGTTCCGGTAATTGGGTTCAATTTACATTTTAAAGTGATAATACCTTTCTCTTTCCATTGTTCGACTGAAGTTGACAGATTCACGATTTTTATATAAAAAGTTGTCTGGAAAATTATTTCACAAAACAATCGTTCACTGCACCGTAGGATATTCTTTAGAATATCGATATGCGTTTTGGATAACCTTATTAAAACTTCAAAATTCTATATGCAGGCTTAATAATAATTTGATTTTTGATTTGTGAAAATGATCAATGAGCGGGGACTCAGTAAAATACAATAAAAAAAAAAATATTTCTTAATTCTAGCTCGATGTTTGAAAACTTGTATAAAATCCGCGCCTATGAATCCTATGATAATTACCATCCGAGATGCCATAAATCAACAAGCATGTGATTGTTTCTAACAGCATTTCCAGTTGTAGAAACGACGAGAGTTAACATTAATAATAGTACCTGATAGAAATCAGTTAATTCGGTTAGTTACATCATTTTACATTCGTTTTTCATACCAAAGTGTCAAAATGGCATTTTTGTTCATTTTGTACAAATCCGTCACGATTGCCCACTAAAAGACACACTTTGCGTGCAGTTAAAAATGTCCGTTTATTCTAAGAAAATTGAACGAAAGGAATATTAATAGATAATAGAAAACTTTGAATGCGCTCGCGGCAGCCTTTAATTATAAAATTCTGTCCGATAACCTTAAAAACAAGCCGCCGAGTTTTATTATAAGAAAATATCTGTACTCGACATAAATTTCTTTATTTAATTACTATAAAATTGAAGAAATGGGTACTAAAAACTGAAGAGAAACAGAAAATCAGAAATGTAGACACACAGGGTTTTAATTATAACAATAAATTGTTGGTGGTTGCCTAACTCTCTAAACGTGTACTCGCTGTTGCCTGCCGCCAGTCTCGGCGGCAAATTGGGGTTAATTTATTATAAATATGTTTGGATATATTTTGAAGGATGATTCTATTAATTTACCACTATTGTTATTAATTATTAATATAATTAATTTGTGGTTTTAATTAATAAAATAGCTTGACATACTTGGTACAACATTTTGGGCCCGTCTTAACCAGTTTCTGCAAACTAACACAAATATTTCTGCTTCTTGTCTGTTTTAACTCGTAAGTTATTGGCAGCAGCTATGGTACGTTTGTGTAAATCATCAATAGTAGTATCCACTTTGGTGCGATACACTTCATTTTTTAAATATTCCCACAAAAAGTCCAAAGATTTCAAGTCAAGAGGTCGTGGCGACCATGGTACCAGTCGTCCTCGTCCAATCCTTGGTTATTAACATGCTGTACGTGGCACGCTTATAACTGAACCACGTGAACTGCTGCAATACACCGTGGATGCTGTGACCTTTATCTCTTCCACGATTTGGTTTCAAATTTTCCTCGCATTGCACTACACTTGCACTCACGTCACACAGCGGTAAAAGTAGGTGCATCTTGCACATGTTTACTGGGAAATCATTCTGCTAAAGCATTTTCATATCACCGTAAATTAAAACGATTTTCATCAATTTCGAGTTGCACACGTAAGTCATTTTTGACTGTTGAAAGAATAATGTAAAGACTGGCATCACAAAAACATTTAATACCGACAAAAATTAACCGGATTTCAATATTCGGAATCGCTTGGCTAGAAACAACAGTAAGCCAGCGATGTAAAGGTTGAAAATACTGCAACTTCAATAATTTTTTACTCGGAAATTATAAGGGCTTTATAAAAAAAAATTACCATTTTTCATAATGCATCTATTCTATTTTTTTGGATAAATTCTGAATCATCCTGTGTATTATATATGTCTATTATATTACCACGTGTCAATATACCTGTTTAATTTTGTAAAGTACTCGAAATCGAAATTATGACTACATTTATTTACTGCTTCAAGTCAAAGTTTATATTCTGACATAAAATGTTTGTTGTATTTATTAGATTTTACTCTTCAATCTCAGTAATTCAACAAAATACCATATTGTCTTTTATAGAGAGGACCTTTACCAAATGAGAATAATCAAATAGGCATTTTCAAATACCGTAGCGCGGGGATACTTTGCAACTCAGTGGTGACTTTACACAAACCGGCACATTGAAACAAAACATTAAATTAAAAAAAATGTGGCAGTGGTGTAACATATTTGCTACTCAACAGTCAAGGTCACGTATTGACTTGTGGCCACGGAACGGTGGGAATAGTTTAGTGTACTCAGATCGCCGCTCTGGCCGTTTGTGCGATGAACTAATTTCATTACGAATTCGTAAGAGGTAAGTGCTAAGCATTCGTACTCTAAAATAGTCGCTGATATGGAATTGTCTGCCTATGTACTAGTTAATACAACCGTTGTAGATAACAACTTTAGGATTTTAATTGAATAGAACGTTTGTGTAAAAAAATTTTTCTTTAGCAGGGTGACTTTACATATATTCTACTACATATTAATACTATCTGTTTATGTAACAATTGTCTGTTCTTTGTAGGTTAAATCATTATGGGGCGCATCTACAAGTGAAGAATAGGGAATAGGGAGTACAGAGAATACACAGATTCTGATATTGAAAATGCTATTCGGACTTTTCGGGAAAATGGCGTTTCCTATAGGGAAGCTGCAGCACGGTACAACATTCCCTGGAAGACCCTATGGAATAAAGTAAAATTGAAACATACAAATACTGTTGGCGGTCAAGTACAATTAACCGAACTTGAAGAGAGACACCTGGTTGACGTTCTTCTCATCGCTGCTGAATTTGGAAGTCCTTTAACTTCTTTGAGGTTGAAGAGAATGGTAAAGAAATTGCAATTCCAAAAGTGGGCAACTTTGTCGTTATTAAACTAGCCTCTAAAAAGTCTCTTAAAGACTTTGTGGGCCAGATTATGCAGGTGGATCGTCCCGAATTGGTCATCAAATATATGAGGCAAAAACAGAAAAATATGTTTGTTTTCCCTCCTCTAGATGACACATAACAAGATGAAGACGACATAGTTACCTATTTAAAATGCCAACCGTGAGAAGAGGTACTTACACATTCGAATTGGAGACTGAAAAATACAACTTTTAAGACTGGTTCTACATAATCTACATACCTACCTTCCACCAAAGAATTTTTGTTTATTTTTGTTGATGTGATATAGAAACTTATATCTAGTTTAGTTGTACATACCAAAAAATGTTTGTTTATTTTGATTTTAATGTGATATGAGAATTTATATTTTATTTTCATGTACTTATAGGTATTATATTGACTTTTATAATGTATCTGAAGTAGAAATAAAGCATTTTTAACCATTCTGATGGCCTATAATTTTTTCTAATTTTTTTATGTACCACTTCTAACATTTTTTAAAAGATCCTGAGTGTGTAAAGCAACCTCAAAGATGGTTATCTATACGTATTCCTAGATTTTTAATATACGTGTAATTTGACTTGTGACTTTACACAATTTTAAAAAAAATAAAAAACACATAATGAGTCACATTTCTTAAACAATTAAACTATAGAGAGGTAGGTAATTGTTTATATTATTATATATGTCGGCCGCTAACATATTATTTTAATATTACTAGGTTTTTTATTGAAGATCGTTCCAAAACTGTTGTAAAGTAACACCGCGCTACGGTATTGATTCATGTTTCAAAAATAAATTATGATACTATGAAATCTAATAGTTTCACATATTTGGGAACAAGTATGCAATCTGCATGTCGAGTAGATATGTCAATTTATTATTTTTAATTAGTGAATAACAACAGATTCCTCTAGGATATGATTTCAGCCCTCGTTATGCTAAAAATGAATTTATTATTTTCTGTCAGACATTTTTATTTTATAAATATTCTTTTATTCTTTTTATAGGTGCTACACAAAAATATTTGCAATATATTTGCGAAAGAATATAAAAGCTCAGCTCCAATTTGAATATGATTTACCAATCTTATTAATAGGGAATTGGTAAATTATGTTTCAATAGATTGGTTAGTAGCATCTAGGAAATGACTTAAATAATACGAATAGGCCTCGTTAATAATAATTAATTAAAATTTTCTAATTGGCAGAATGTTGCAGAACAATATCTTGGGAACATTGCAGTTTATCCATACGACCATATTTATTTGACTATATATGTACTAATTAATAGATACCTAATGATCTCTGGCTATTAAAAACAACAAATATAATTATTTGGAGAAACACTATATTCAAAGAGATTTTAATTTGGAAAAATTATTAATACCGTTTTATTTTTTACATGTTTTGATTCAAATAGTTAAGATTAACGATTTTCATTAAGTAATAATGTATTATAAAAGAAAAACATTTACTTTATTTAAATGTTTCATCCTTATTTTATAAGCAACCAATTTATCAGTCTTTTAATTTTTTTTTAATTTGTTACCTTATTTCATCAACATATCTCGTTATATGAGTATAGACAAAGTTTTTTTTATATCTATAATTTAGTTACTCATTTTAGAATTGTTTACTTGTTTAGCTTAACTCTTCTTGAAGAATTTTTAGTTTCGATAATATTATAAAACTACGATTACATCAATAATTGAATAGTAATATTATAATATCTTCTTAGTCAGTAGCTACTGAAACTGACTAATAAGATTGTAATCATAATCAATTTAGAGTTTTATGTTCAAAACCACTTTAAGCGTATAAACAGCCTAGCTTGCTTTATGTTAGATATTCAAACACACTGTTCTGATTAGTGCAACCGTCCATTACGATCACGTTTTACTATAATTTCCTTCATCCTGAAACTGAAATAAAAACATTCTAAATAAAGATTCAACGATTTTTTTTAACAAGCCTGTCATCGGCATAATTGTTTTTATATTAAAAAGCAGCAAAATGATTAATTATGCCATATTGTCATAATACAGTATGCGCCAAAAGTATGGAATAAATTCAATAAAAACGAAACAATTATCTTTTGGCAAAAATCCTCGAACAGGTCGATTTTTAATTTAAAAAATACATATTTTAGCGTAAAATGCGATTTTCAAATGTCATTTGTTTTCGAGTAATGACGTCATTATTTTTTTTTTAAATGGCAACACCATATTTTTTTTCCTTGATTCTGAAAGATCGTTTAATTCTCTATCAGACAGTACTAAAATTTTGCCCTCTTACATAGGAAAGTTTTCGAGTAAATGACGATTGAATGTTAGAAAACGTAAATTTCATCCATAAAAAAGTAACAATTCTGAGGTATGTAAAATAAAATACAGTTGATTAGATTTTATACTTAAATTAAATATTCGAATTGCCATTGACAATGCGCAAGTATGTGAAGAAATTCTTCTTGCACATTATGAATGATTTCTGGGGTAACTCTGCGTATTTCGTCCCGAATGCGATTTTGAAGTTCTTCTAAATTACGTGGTTTATTAATGTACACTTTTGACTTCAAGTATCCCCATAAAAAATAGTCAAGAGGTGTAAATTCTGGCGATGTTGCAGGCCATTCTATCGGTCCGCGTCTGCCGATCCACCTCCCAGGAAAATAGTTTTCCATAAAATCTTGTACAGGGCGCGCATAGTGCGGAGGTGCACCGTCTTGCTGAAACCATATGGTATCGTCAGGAATGTCAGGGTCATTATCGTTAGGAAAAATTACTGCAAGGGCTGGAACAAGGTCATTTTCTAGAAACTCTAAATATCTTTGTCCTGTAAGGGTTCCTTCAAAGAAGAAGGGCCCTACTATTCTGTCGTCAACTATTCCAGCCCACACATTTAATTTCTGAGGGTGTTGGGTATGTGCCTCTGCCATCCAATGAGGATTTTCCCGACTCCAATATCTACAAGTTTGACGGTTTACTGTACCATTCAGACAAAATGTGGTCTCATCTGAAAAAAGTATTTGCCGGTGTAAATTTCTATTTCCTTGACATAAATCCATTAGAATTTCGCAAAAGTGTAAGCGGCGATCGGTATCATCTTTATTGAGTTCCTGCACAAGTTGAATTTTGTAGGGATGATATTTTTCCTTCCTTAAGATACGTAGCACTGTGCTCTGACTAGTGTCATTGTTTAATGCAACCAATCGTGAAGAATTATGAGGATTATCCACCACACTTATCAAAATGTTCTGTTTCTGATTTTTATTAATGCTTGGACGTCCAGGTTTTGGAATATTTACAACATTGCCAGTTTCTCTAAATTTAGACTCTACCTTACTGACTGTTGATTGGCTGATAAAGCGCTCTGGATATTTTTCATTAAATAAATCGCAAACTTCCTGCTGAGTTCTAGTCATATTCCCGCATCCGATAAGAATTAAAATTTCTATTCTTTGAGTAACATTGAGTAGTTAAATGTGCCATAATACTTTAAATTGAATAATAATTTATATGTCGCTTACAATACTTATTAGAAAGTCGGTGTGACAATGACACTTTGCAAAGATTTTCACTTACGTGATCCATAAAAGAACTATGGAATTCGAAAAACTAAACTTTAACGATTTTGCTTTATTTTAATTGATTTACGTTTTCTAACATTCAATCGTCATTTACTCGAAAACTTTCCTCTGTAAGAGGGCAAAATTTTAGTACTGTCTGATAGAGAATTAAACGATCTTTCAGAATCAAGGAAAAAAAATATGATGTTGCCATTTAAAAAAAAATCGATGACGTCATTACTCGAAAACAAATGACATTTGAAAATCGCATTTTACGCTAAAATATGTATTTTTTAAATTAAAAATCAACCTGTTCGAGGATTTTTCCCAAAAAATAATTGTTTCTTTTTTATTGAATTTATTCCATACTTTTGGCGCATACTGTATATTGGCATAGTTATTTATTTCAATGTGATATTTATAAGGTATTAAACCTTAACAAAAGTATTTTAATAAATTTCGCTACTTAAGATCATAATAGTTACATTTAATTATTTTTTCTGAGCATATGCGAGTAGTTTTTCATAAGAAAAATTAAATTGACTCTTACTTAATTTTATGTTTACCTTTTGAGGTACATCCGTATAAAATAGTTAGTAGCTGTTAATTTTCCTTTAGCCCCCTTTTGAACGGACACTGACGTTCAACTCACTGATGATCAAGGACTAATGGTCCATTTACACACATTAGTGACGTATCAGCTCAGTATCAGTGTTATTTGTGGTCGATCACTGATGTCAGTTTATACATATCCGTCCGTAGTCCGTAAAAAGGTGTTAATAAACATTCAAAGAAAGTGATCTGAATATATTTATGATGCAGTTGATAAAAATTTCGTACTAGCTCGATAAGCTTTTCATCCATTCTACCAGAAAAGTCTGGTCAGTTCGACAGTAGAATTATAAAAACATCGTCGCCGGCGTAGTAAAAAAACCTCGGACGGGCACTGAAGCAGCACTGACAGTACTGGCACTGTGACGAATATGTATAAACACGCCAATTTAAAATTTAAGCAACAATTTTTCATTTTTTGCTGATACTGATACGGAACTGATACGGCACTGATGTGTGTAAATAGACCTTAATAGTCAACATCGTCATGTTTAATTTTGTACGAGTGACTTGATCGTCAGACGATAGACCAGGATACAAAGAATATACACACACACAAAGAATAAAGTGTACAAAAATACACATTAACGAAAAATAAAAACTATACAATTACAGTAATTATTGCAGATCAAAGAGATTTGACATTATTATAACTATTTCTAACTTTGTTCTGTATTGTTAGAAAGGTTCTAAGAGAATCATTCATGGTAAGTAGGTTCAGGTAACTTGTGATTATTTTGTAGAAACACCCGACATTGTAGGTGTGCGACGTTGTGACTATGTTGTATTGTTTACTATGATAATTCTATTATCGCTAGTCATAGAAAACTAATTATTAAAACATATACATTTTGTTTGGTACAATTTATCAGACTGCAAATTAAAGGCTTATATCGTGGACACCCTGTATACTCATAAAATGACACTACAAACATTTTAAATAACAAAACTTACACATTGGCACTGGGTGTGTACAATACGTTTACTTGTTTATTTAATATATACTTTACTTATAAAGAAATAGTAATTGCAGTATTTACAGTACGAGGTACAGACAAAAACCTTTATAAAACCAATTTTTTCGTAAAATCAATCATACGTTCCCGCCCACCTCTCATGCTGTTCCAGACTTTGTTTTCACTTCAACTGTTTATACGTTAACCTATTTTTGCCACCTCTATAAAAATTTATGATATGTTTTATGGTACAGGAGAAAATCACTAAATATTTCACTCAACTACATTAGTCTTTAGTCGTATAAATTTATTACTTTTATAGGAGCTGTAAGATATTATTTTAGTTTTTATTATGATTTATAAAGAAGCTAACAGACAGAAAACAATTCAAATTATTCCTGATTTAACCAAGTCATGTAAACTGTGGAAACGATAGCTGTATAATATTCTCAGTTGGATGTCTGTGACTTTTGCCAAAGAATACTACCGTTTAAATGTATTTATTTTTGTATGTTGGAATTAATTATTTAAAACAGACTACGTGACAGGTAAACACCCAATACTCTCGGTGAAAGTAACAAATGATTAAATTTTCAGGTTTATCTGTTGTTTTTTTTTAATTTGGATAGGTCGTATTTTGATAACGTGGCATTCTATTGTAAGCTTGTTGCAAACGACATTTTTTACAGCTGACAATTCCACTCATGTATAAAAAGTCCATTGACGAACGCAAAAATAGTGGTTTGCTATCGGCTAAATAGGAAGTAAGATAAAATGCAACTGGATAAAAAAGCGGATAAATTACGTTATCATAGCAACGCTATGTTACTTTATTTATTAAAAATAACGTCAGTTAAAAATTGTTAGACGTCAAAATCACAAATTTATCCAAATGTCTCGACCTTAGAATAACGAGTCAATATCAACAGATCCTTCAAAATCAGCCTTACAATCACCATCCACAAGAGAATCATTAATAGAGTCAACGTCAACAGGGCAAATTGTTTACAATAATTGTGTTTTTAATAATTGTTCACTTTAAAAAAATAATTTTTTTATTATTAATACGGGTTCATTGCTTGTTGTTTCTGTACTTAAAAAAAACTTAAATAAAGTTTTGATTAAATTATCATTATTCTATTCATGAAATTGTCTAACTAAATACCATTCGAGCTCAGATTTTGAGCCTGATATTTTTTTATGTTTATTTTCTCGTACTTACTTTCGTAGGTAATTTAACTCCAGCTGTTCAAAATCGCAACAGCAGAATAAAAAAATATCCGGCTAAATCTGAGATCTTATGATATTACCCCTGATTATACCCAAAGTACGTAGATTTGCTCAGAGTTCCCAGCTTAGTGACTTTGAGAGGGGGCAGATTGTTGGGTTGCGCGAAGTAGGTTTGTCGGTAAGAGAAATTTCTAATGTATTACCGGTAGTAAACTGAGAAAGGTCGTGGACACAGATCATGAAGCACGTCGATTGCGACCAAAATGCCAAACCAATTTAGCAGCAGCCGGACTATTGTAATCAGAAGAACATGAGGAGGTGGTCAGCATGCGTACAGTATATCGCCGAATACGTTTTGACCTCTTGTCTTATCGCCCACAATGGATGTTGCCTCTCACTTATCAACATCGAGCTAACCACTTACAATGGTGTAAAAAGAGGATTAAGTGGGACTAAGAATGGAATCAGGTGATTCTTAGTGACGAATCTCGTTTCTGTCTAGTGGTGTCCGGTGGATGAGCAAGGGTGGGAAGGCGATGTAGTGAAAGACGTGATCCACAATTTGTCAAAGAACGTCATGTCCATCAACAGTAGCTGATATGGTATGGGGTGTTATCGCTTATAGTGGCAGACCAATAGTTTTCATTGGAGGTTGACAGCCCAACGCTACATCCAGGAAGTGGTAGAGCCATATGTCATTGTATATCTTCACACCATCCAAAACGCCATTCTCCAGCAAGACAATGCTACCTCATGTTGCCAGACGGACAATACATTTTATGAATCAACATCAAATTAACCGTTTACCCTGGCCACCAAGATCTCCGGAGCGGTCACCTATTGAACATATCTGGTATATAATTGGCCGCGGGCTGCTACATTTGCAACACCCCAGGCAAACTTTAGCAGCTCTTACCCATGAAGTTCAGTTCAGTTTGGAATAACATCCCAAGAGCTTATAAACAACCTTATTAGGTCCGAATCCAGGTGTATCAATGAATGTATTAAGAATTGTGGGTTTTCCACACACTATTGAACGAATTTTTACAGTGGGTTCTCTGATCTTGCTGAAAATGTAACCATTCAATAAGTAACCTAATGGCCTAGAACCTAGAACAGTTATTAAAATATCATGAACACATATATAGTGACAAACCATTATTGAAATAAAATTATACTTATATGATGGTTCGATATGTTAGAAGTTTTATTTTTATAAAAACATATGTATACTATCGTAGTATACATACCTACAAATAATTGAATGTTTCTCAAGGATGTTTACCTGTACAAACAAATTTTTTTAGAATAATACGAGCTGTTCAATGTTGGTGCCCGTTTAAAACAACTACGACCACTGTAGAAGGGTGACCGCTGAAAAGGTGTGGTAACCACAGAAAACTACCACCCGGTATATCAATTTATCTAAAATTCAAAGAGGTAACACACCATATTAGTCTATACTATATAAATGTTCCAAATTTCAACGCTATTGGTAAAGGAGGAGTTGTGAAGTTCATTTAGTTTTATATATGACAATTTTGTTTTGCGACATGTTCCTACAAGAAAATAAAAAATTACATCCTTTCACTAGACCTATCATGTGCATATACAAGCAAGAGTTTGGAGAAACCTAAAATTTGTCATTTATCCATTTCATTGAATGAATATATTGTTTGCATCACTGCTTCCCACTATTCTCTGCATCACTGTCTCCCACGATCATTTCTGACAGGAAATAGTAATTGGAGAGAATAGCAAGACACTGCAAAATTTGGTTTACGACATCAGACAGTTCTCAGGATAATCGGAGATTTGTTTTATGAAAGAAGAGACAACTGTGGGCTGCAACAGTTTTTGATTACTGTCAGTACTTTTGTCTGCAGTTTCTGGAATTCCTATTACTTTCGATATGGTATTAATATAGTTTTATTACTCCATTTCATTAATTCCATCATTTTCCTTTCTTGAAACTAATTACGGCCTACGAAAGCAATGAAAGCAATGTTTGTACTCATGGCAAGGCGGCAATCTACTACAGAAAGGAAAGTAGGTGTCTTACTCATCGATTATACATAAGACACTATACAAATACAGTATAAGGCACATATAACCCAGGTTTTCATCGTATTGATGCAAAAACTAAAAAAAAACGTTTGTACTTCTCAACTTTGGCTTTGGGACATATTTTATAGATGTACTCATTCCCCAAATTTCTTCCCCTAAACGGGGGTGAACATTCCTCTTAAAATCTTAAATGAAAAAAGTGAAAATTTTCCGAAATGAGTAACTTGACTTGTGAGACAGATGCTGCAGCAAGTCATAGGGGTTATTTCCACAAAAATATAATAGGTCTGTAGACAAAAAAATTTATACATTGGTTAAAACTATCCATTAAACCCAATGTAAACAAAATGTGAGGTTTATTTAGGAACCAAGTTAATTGGAAATACAACAGGGACCCGAAAAATTGCTTGCTCTGTTTGAATAAGATAAACGCCCTGACTTCACATCATATGCTCGCTGGCCCGCCTTGTGTCTAGAGTGTACTCGCGATTTACGTGATACATTGAAAAACAAAACGATGTTATAGTTCAGTATCATTACGTTTATATTCCAAATAATTTTCAATATCTTATTCTAGCTGTAAAAATGTAAGTTGCATTAGGTACATCTTTAATGATACAACGGCTAAGGTACAACCGTTTGCAAAAAATAATGGAACTCTTTAAAATGAATTTTGCGATTTATTTTGAATTGCTGACGTATTCGTAATGAAATCTACTATCAACTTTTAACATTAGTTATTTCACTTACCAATTGAGATTTAATGTCACGCGGCTAACCTCTAAGTGAGGGAACGTTTTCTAACCCCGCTCTTTTAAATGCATTTCTACTACGAATAACTAAGCGAAGAAAAATATTATTTTTTAACATTACAGTTGTTTATAAGCCTATATTTTTCAACTAATATCAATTATTTGTGGACAGAAGCTTAGTCAAATGTTGAAGGATTCACATCTTTTCCTGAGTTCCAAATGCTGTCACGAATATAGAGAGCTGTCATGGTGTTGTAGATAAATTCTGACCCTAATTTCATGTTTAACGACCTCGAACTCCCTCCCCATTTAATACGGTCTATGATATTGTCAGTTTTTAGGATGATTTATTTCCGGGCTGGATGCTACGTCGTCGGTTCTAGTACCTCGGGAATCATGTCGCTCTCTTCGTCAGAAGAAATTTGAAAAGTAATTCTGAATATGATGAACCATGAACGATTGTGTTTTTTTGCCCTCTTACTTCCTGAGGTGACATTGAGGGTACTGTAAAACAGAAACGTCGCTTTAAAACTATGACGTCAAACTAAAAAACAGAGTCACTATGATTATTATAAAATGTTAAGAAATTATACCACTCTTGCATGTAAAAATGAAAAAAGAGCTTATTTTGAGTATCAGTCTCGAGTAAACGGTTTAAAAATTATGTGGAAAGATGTCCATCTGCTAAATATTTACAACAAACAGAACAAAATTATACCTCCTTCTCTGAAATGTGCTGATGACCTGAATAATTATTACATAAATTCTATACCTATTGTATTCCCTGATCGAGATTTAATTGAATTTTATAAAAACAACTCAAAACTAAATGTACCTTTATTTGAATTTAAACATGTTGAGGATTTTGCTATTCAAAGCATTTTATATAATATAAAAACTACTGCCCTACTTAATATTAAACTAATTTTGCTAAGCTAAGCTAAGCCTACTATCTTGCCATTCTTAACTCATATTATAAATACATGTATTACAGACGGTGTATTTCCTGATTCATGGAAGCAAGCCTTAATAATTCCTATACCAAAAAATAATAATCCACTGGAGTTTAAAGATTTACGTCCTATTAGTATACTACCTGTTTTATCAAAGGTCTTGGAAAGAGTAATAGATTTTCAAATTCGTGAGTTTGTGTCTACGTTTAATATTTTGCCAGTCTGGTTTTCGTCCTTTCCATAGTTGTGAAACCGCTTTACTAAATATATTTGATGATATTTTAAGGGGCATGGATAGAAAAGAAATCACAGTATTAATTCTTCTTGATTTTTCCAAGGCCTTTGACACAATAAATCATGAAACGCTATTGTCTATTTTAAAATATGTTGGAATGTCTGAAACAGTTGTTAAATTTTTTCAAAATTATTTATGTAACAGCTATCAAATGACAAAAATTAATGACTCCAAATCTACACCACTGAAAATATCCTCTGGTGTGCCGCAAGGTTCTATTTTGGGTCCTCTTTTATATACTCTGTACACATCTAGTTTTGCGCAAATACTACAACATTGTAAAATACATTTTTATGCTGACGATACTCAACTTTATACATCTTTTAATTCTTGTGACTATTTGGAGGCTTTAAAAAATATAAATAGTGACATTTCCTCTATTGTTAATGTATCTAAACGCCATTCACTAAATATTAACGCCAGCAAGACATCGGTACTTGTTTTTGGCCCACCTAAAATACGATCAGCTATAACTCAACATATTATGATAAACGTTGACGGTAAACAAATAATTCCGGTGGAGTCGGCTAAAAATTTAGGGCTTATTATTGATACAAACCTAAAATTTAAGACCCATATTAACAAATGTATTCGTTCTGCATATGCAAATTTAAAAGCAATATATAGTAATAGGTTTTTTCTTACCCAAAAAATAAAAACTATTTTATGTGAATCATTGATAGTCTAAATTTAATTTTTGTGATGTGGTGTATGGTCCTTGTATATATGCTGAGGATGGTAGAAGAATTCAGGTTTTACAAAACTCTTGTCTTCGGCTAATTTTTGGTATAAGACAACATATTTCTCATAAACTTAGCGATGTAGGATGGTTAAATATGTCTCGTCGACGTTTATTGCATTCTGCTTGCCTCTTTAAGAAAATTTTAGATAATAGATTGCCTAAATATCTTCATAGAAAAATATCATACAGGACAGATGTACATAATTTGACGTCACAAAGGTACACTCACACTCCCTGTCATCGTACAGAATTCTTCAAGACTTCCTTTACTTATCAAATTTCAAAAATATTTAATTTGTTACCGGTAGATCTCAAAAATAAATCCCTCTCGTCTTTCAAATATGCTTATAAAAAATTTCTCTTTGCTGAACAAAGTTGCTCTATGGAATAAACATTGCTTGATATTTCTATTTCCTTGCAAATATACATATATATTTTTTGCTATTTTATCTATAATGCCCGGTATATATGTATGTGTATGTGTATTAATACTGATATGCAATATTATATGAATATGTATATGTCAAATGCATGTTGCATGACATTTATTCTTTCTTGTATATCTCAAGTCTTGACTTACAGCTTAAGATGAAAAACAGAGGTTAAATTATTATTATTATTATTATTATTATTATTATTATTATTATTATTATTATTATTATTATTATTATTATTATTATTATTATTATTATTATTATTATTATTATTATTATTATTATTATTATTATTATTATTATTATTATTATTATTATTATTATTATTATTATTATTATTATTATTATTATTATTATTATTATTATTATTATTATTATTATTATTATTATTATTATTATTATTATTATTATTATTATTATTATTATTATTATTATTATTATTATTATTATTATTATTATTATTATTATTATTATTATTATTATTATTATTATTATTATTATTATTATTATTATTATTATTATTATTATTATTATTATTATTATTATTATTATTATTATTATTATTATTATTATTATTATTATTATTATTATTATTATTATTATTATTATTATTATTATTATTATTATTATTATTATTATTATTATTATTATTATTATTATTATTATTATTATTATTATTATTATTATTATTATTATTATTATTATTATTATTATTATTATTATTATTATTATTATTATTATTATTATTATTATTATTATTATTATTATTATTATTATTATTATTATTATTATTATTATTATTATTATTATTATTATTATTATTATTATTATTATTATTATTATTATTATTATTATTATTATTATTATTATTATTATTATTATTATTATTATTATTATTATTATTATTATTATTATTATTATTATTATTATTATTATTATTATTATTATTATTATTATTATTATTATTATTATTATTATTATTATTATTATTATTATTATTATTATTATTATTATTATTATTATTATTATTATTATTATTATTATTATTATTATTATTATTATTATTATTATTATTATTATTATTATTATTATTATTATTATTATTATTTTTATTATTATTGGGGGGGAATTGGTTGATACCTATGTCACCCACCTTTCCAATTATCTGTACTAAAGTGGTAATAATAGTGCATTTTAATTATTTTAACAAAGTAAATCGTACACCTAATAGTATATTGAGTGTATAGAAGTGTTTGTGAATTAGAATTTGTTGCAATTGTCTTTATTTGAGGTGAACGTACTGATAAGATTTTACTGTGTTTACTGTTTTTATTCGACTCGGGACGGACGAAAGTAAACTGGTCTGTGGTTTTCGCCTAGTTTCAAATTTTTCCGAAATCATTCTTAATAGTGCAAATGGAAACTCCAAAAGACTCTAAAGACGCCGTAAATAGTTGTGTAAGATGCAAACAACCCATAAAAACTGGCCTGAGATGTACTCGTTGTGGACGATTGGCTCACAAAGCTTGTACTAAGTTGATGAAAAATGTGCAGTTGCTTGGCTCTGATAAGATGATTTGTTGTGTGGATTCTTCAATACCATTAGATGAAGCTGCAGTAGTTCAAGATAATTTGGTGCTAGACATGGACACTGCAGGTGACATCAACAAAATTACTATAAAGTACCTGGAAGAATTAATTAGACAGAAGGATATGACCATTCATAATCAGAATATAGCCATTGCTGCATTGAAGGACCACAATGAGTATCTTAAGCAGCATATTCAAGGTAATAGTACTATTGCTCAGCAATCGAAGCGTCAAAATAAACAGCTTTACTCAAAAGCGGTTGCTGGTCCGAGTGGTAAATCAGGTACTATTGCATCTGCAACTGTCCCTGCAGGTGCTTCTCAAATTGCTCCTCAAACTGCTCCTGAAACTGCACAGGAACGTATTATTATTAAACAGGATGTATCACGAGCTTTACATAACGTTGAAACTCGACGTATTTGTGAAAAAGTAATTAACCTAGAAAGTGATAAAAAGGAGATGCGTTCCAGTCGTACACCTAGGGCCAACAGAAGTATCTTGGTAGGAAGTGGTGCAGATATGGGCACTTGTCCTTTCAAGTCTGCCCCACTTATTAAGTTCAATGAGTACCATGCGACCAATTTTGAAGTTGGTGTTACTGACGAAGCTCTGGGAGCATACTTGAAAACGTTCGCTCCCAATGTTGCAGTTAAGAAGTTAGTGTCTCGTTATCCTGAGAAGTATTCTTCTTTTAAAATCACTGTACCCCGTGATGAAGTGGAGAAGCTGCTGGTGTCTGAGATCTGGCCGTGCAATGTTGTTCTAAATCGCTTTTTTCCAGCAAGACGCCTTCGCACTGAATCAGCATAACGAAGTTGATAATTTGTGTTTAAGTAAGTCAGACAATTATGTTAGTAATGGTAATAGTTATCTTCCCTCTCATCTTTCTGTACTTCACATTAATGTTCAAAGCATAGCAAATAAGATTGATGAACTACATATTTTTCTAAGTAAGAACCAGTTTGATGTTCTTTGTGTGTCAGAGCATTGGTTAGAACAAGATAAGTTAGACATGGTTTGTATACGGGGTTATAATTTGGTCTCGAGTTTTTGTCGCATTGGCAGAAATCTTCATGGCGGTCCAAATATATGTTTAAAGTCTGTCGATATCAGCAGTTTCTGCCGCCCTGTTCACGCCGAGTTTTCTGCGGCGGAAGTGTATGGTAAGAGCTGCGTTTTGGTAGTTTTGTACAGATCGTCATCCCATGGCGACTTTACAATTTTTAAAGATTGCTTATTTGCTATTATAAATTTCTTATCGCTTAAATTTAAATACTTGATTTTTGCTGGTGACATTAATGTGAACCTGGATGGGAATACTCCACAGGCTAATGATTTACGCAATATATTTGACATGTTTGGGCTGCAGTACACCATAAATGTACCAACTAGAATAAGTAGAACAACTGTATCCTGTTTGGACAATATTATTACTAATTTTTCTTCTGACGTCTATAATGTGGGGGTATATGATACGCACATTGCCGATCATTTGGCTGTCTATATTCGTATAATGAATTTTAATGTGGTGTCAAAGCCAAATAGCCGGGTCTTAAGGCGTGTAATTAATAATTCCACTATTAATAAGTATCTTGAGCATTTGAGGCATGTACTATGGTCCGATATTTGTCTGCCTGGTCTTACTGTAAATGAATTAGCGAATGCAATTCTTAATGCATTTATGGGTACTATGGCTATCTGTTTTCCTCTTAAAGCTACTGTGAGTAGAGCGGGAGTTAGTTGGTTCGGCAAGGAACTTCGAGTGATGCGTAAAAATTTGAATCGCAGCAAGAACAGATTTAGACTTACAAATTCAGACGATGATTGGTTGTCCTTTCTTGAACTGCGCAAATCTTATAAGCATGCAATAAAAAACGCTAAGCGTAACGCCTATACAGATTTAATCTGTAATGCTGACAACAAGCCCAAAGTTATATGGAATATAATAAATTCGAGCCGTCCGCGTAAAGTTAATCAGGTGGAACCATTCATCGATCCTGACGAACTTAACAATTTCTTTGTTAAAGTTTCTGAATCAATAATTACTACTATAGAAGATGAAGGTACTAATCAGACTACGTTTATGAACAGCATAGCTAAGCCTTCGTTCTCATTTTTTATGTCCCCTATCACTGAGTTTGATGTGCGTCAAGCTGTTTTAAGCCTTAGAAATTCAGCTTCTTTTGACTTTTATGGCTTTAACAGTCGAATTGTTAAGGAATCGCTCGAGTTCATTGTTGGGCCGCTGACCTTGCTCTGTAGTGGGGCTGTGGAGAAGGGCCTCTGGCCTGAGTCATTTAAGATTGCTAAGATTATTCCTCTTCATAAAAAGGGAGACACTGATCATGCGGATAACTTCCGTCCCATAGCCATCGTACCTTACTTTTCTAAAATTTTTGAAATTATTATCAAGGAAAGGCTTCTTGCTTACTTTGAAAAGTTTCAGTTGTTATCCCCTTCTCAGTTTGGGTTCAGAAAGAATTATTCAACAACCAGAGCTTTGCTTACTGTTATTGATAGTGTTGTGGATGGTTTTGATAACGGAGTTACAACTGATGCCACCTTTTGTGATTTGTCTAAAGCATTCGACTGTGTTAATGCTGGCATACTGCTGCAAAAACTAGAATTTTATGGGATCCGTGGAAGGGAATTAAAATTATTCCATTCATATTTAACTAATAGGAAGCAGTATGTCTGCATTGGCAACAGAGACTCTTCACTTTTACCTATTACAAATGGTGTCCCGCAGGGATCAGTCTTAGGACCATTGTTGTTTCTGATTTATGTAAATGATCTGCCAGTAAATATGAATTGTCTCTGTATTCTGTTTGCTGACGATACGTCCTTGTTATCAAGGGGTGGTGCGGTACACAACGAAACTTGTTTAAAATTAGCTAAACAATGGTTCTCTGCTAATAAGCTGAAACTGAATGTCTCAAAAACGCAGCACCTAACTTTCACTTGTGATAAATTGGCAGATAGATCTGTCACTGCAAAGTTACTGGGCCTTACTCTCGACCCCAGTTTAACATGGTCTCCTCATATCGACAATCTCTGCTCAAGACTTTCGTCACAAATTTTTGCCATGAGGCAATTGAGGCCTTTCGTTGATAATAATGTTATGAGGATAGCGTATTTTTCACTTTTCCATAGTCACCTGACTTACGGTATTGTGTTGTGGGGTAGTGCTAGTTCTGCTCATAGAGCATTCATATTGCAGAAGGCCGCTGTCCGCCTCGTAGCTGCGGCAACCTATTGTGCTCCTAGCAGAGACATATTTAAAAAATATAGGATTTTGCCTTTGCCTTGTATATATCTCCTAGAATCTCTAGCTTTGATTCATAATAACTTTCAGAACTTTAAGACGCACTCTGATATTCATAATTATGATACCAGGCAAGGACCTAACTTGATTGTGCCATTCTCGCGCATAAATGCATCAAAGCATAATAAGTTGCCGCTAAATTTATACAATCTTGTTTGTAATCGTTTCACTGATAAGAATGTCAAAGGCATGCCTTCTATCACGTTTCACAGATTTTTAAAAACATTCTTATTGGATCAGTGTTTCCCTTCTATTGAGGAATTTACTGCTTATCTCTTTTAATTCATAACTGCATTTTGTGTTTTGTATCTGTTTTACCACTCTATAATAATTATTTTGAGACGTTGTGATTTTATCGTTCATATATTTACTGTTTTAGTTGTGACAATAAATGTACTGTAATTGTATATAAAGCTGTCAATAAACTCTTCTATTCTTCTATTATTATTATTATTATTATTATTATTATTATTATTATTATTATTATTATTATTATTATTATTATTATTATTATTATTATTATTATTATTATTATTATTATTATTATTATTATTATTATTATTATTATTATTATTATTATTATTATTATTATTATTATTATTATTATTATTATTATTATTATTATTATTATTATTATTATTATTATTATTATTATTATTATTATTATTATTATTATTATTATTATTATTATTATTATTATTATTATTATTATTATTATTATTATTATTATTATTATTATTATTATTATTATTATTATTATTATTATTATTATTATTATTATTATTATTATTATTATTATTATTATTATTATTATTATTATTATTATTATTATTATTATTATTATTATTATTATTATTATTATTATTATTATTATTATTATTATTATTATTATTATTATTATTATTATTATTATTATTATTATTATTATTATTATTATTATTATTATTATTATTATTATTATTATTATTATTATTATTATTATTATTATTATTATTATTATTATTATTATTATTATTATTATTATTATTATTATTATTATTATTATTATTATTATTATTATTATTATTATTATTATTATTATTATTATTATTATTATTATTATTATTATTATTATTATTATTATTATTATTATTATTATTATTATTATTATTATTATTATTATTATTATTATTATTATTATTATTATTATTATTATTATTATTATTATTATTATTATTATTATTATTATTATTATTATTATTATTATTATTATTATTATTATTATTATTATTATTATTATTATTATTATTATTATTATTATTATTATTATTATTATTATTATTATTATTATTATTATTATTATTATTATTATTATTATTATTATTATTATTATTATTATTATTATTATTATTATTATTATTATTATTATTATTATTATTATTATTATTATTATTATTATTATTATTATTATTATTATTATTATTATTATTATTATTATTATTATTATTATTATTATTATTATTATTATTATTATTATTATTATTATTATTATTATTATTATTATTATTATTATTATTATTATTATTATTATTATTATTATTATTATTATTATTATTATTATTATTATTATTATTATTATTATTATTATTATTATTATTATTATTATTATTATTATTATTATTATTATTATTATTATTATTATTATTATTATTATTATTATTATTATTATTATTATTATTATTATTATTATTATTATTATTATTATTATTATTATTATTATTATTATTATTATTATTATTATTATTATTATTATTATTATTATTATTATTATTATTATTATTATTATTATTATTATTATTATTATTATTATTATTATTATTATTATTATTATTATTATTATTATTATTATTATTATTATTATTATTATTATTATTATTATTATTATTATTATTATTATTATTATTATTATTATTATTATTATTATTATTATTATTATTATTATTATTATTATTATTATTATTATTATTATTATTATTATTATTATTATTATTATTATTATTATTATTATTATTATTATTATTATTATTATTATTATTATTATTATTATTATTATTATTATTATTATTATTATTATTATTATTATTTTATCGGATTCAGTGCATCAAAATACATGACATAATTCAAATCCCAGGTTGAAACTCTTTTGTAAATCTGTTTACTCAACGTTGTGCATTATTTAATCAAACTGTCTTTTATCTTATGAACTTATAGATCATATTCTAATATTTTTATCAGAAAGATAGATAGACCAATATATTTTATATGAAGTAATACGCACTATGTTGCAATTAAACAAACATTTCATCTTTGACTTTCAAAATGTAATTGTTTGCATTATTGATATTTTAATAATTGATGGAAGATTTTCAGCTAACAACATTGAAAAGAAATGTTCCCCATTTTAAAGACAAATTATTGAAAATTAATAAGATGATTACTAAATTTTCAACCATTTATTATGAATTTTCTAATTTTGTATTTTGCGATCCGTACTTGCTTATTAATCAAGCCAAGAGGGAATAATTGATTAGCTTTACAGTGGAAGCCATAATTATAATCAACTCTATTTAAAAATTAAAACGTATCGATTTTAAAGTTTCCTGAAGAATTAAAATTGCCTTGTTAGAACAATTCATTATATAAATTACTTCCCAAGAAATACTATCTGAAATATGTCATAGATAATAATATTCAAGTGTTATTCTATCCTCTTTCTTATTTTTTATTTAGACATATAATCTTTCGTTTTACTTAAGTATATTTTTTTAAATTACAAAGTAAAATTTGAAAAGCAAACAATTGTTATTATACTTTAAAGTTTCTCCACAAAATTGCCAAAGGGTAAAAGGGGGTCAAGTAAACACAGTCTACATAAACTAGTAAGTAAGAAATACAGTTTACATTACCTGGCAACAGGTTGCCTAAAAGCAACCGGAGTACAGAGCGCCAGTAGTGTGTTATTTAATTATGTGACATTTATTAGTTCGAGTCCGAAAGTTATTTTAGTCAAATGTAGTTGAAACAGTTTCAGGGTTGGTTGACACGTTATTGGTTTAGAATTCTTGGCGTTCCAAAATATATATATCGCTTTCTTCTTCAGAAGTATCTCTTCGTTTTTGAGATACAGTGCGAAATTTAAAAATACTACTTGTATGGGATTCTTCGTATCTCAGAAAATAGTTGAGATATCAAAATGATGAAAATTACTGGTTGCCCGATATTACTTCTTTTCTATGATTTTAGTGATCCTCCTGCCGGTTTGCTTGTCAATGTGTCTGTTGATATATCTAATTCGTCTAAAAATTGAATAAAGTAATAATAACAGTGAGTCGGCAGTTATGAGATTGACCTGGACAAAATGAAGATTTTAATGAGAAAGAGATTATTCTAGATAAGATCTTTCACAGAAGCACTAAAAATCTAGAATTCAATTAATCTCATCCAATATGAGGTGCTAGAAAACTTAAAAACGATTTGTCCGTAAAAATAAAGGCTTAGAACTTGATCGGCCAGTGAAATCTCGTGGATCACATCGTCGTATTTTCATATAAGAGATGTCAGAGTCAAACATCAACAGTCTGTTGAGCTTGGGCTTTGAGCCTAGTGAGTCGTAGCTCGGCTCACACGTAAGAACATAAATTGCAGTCAGTTGTTGGACCACTGCTCCTAATTCATTTGAAATAAGAATTTGATTATTACGCCTGAGTAAAAGTTCTCTTATGTTTTGAGTGACGTAAGCGTATCTTACGCACGACGTAGTGCGTTTAGCACCGTCAGTGACATGGCGCCCAATGTGGGGGCACCAAGTATTGGCTTCCACTAGGTGGAGTTCTTGAATGAGCACTCGGATTCTACAGTCCTGATTTCCGAGCTAACCAGGGTAAATAAGTGCGTTTGAGAACCTTGAGATGAAGAAATCGCGGACATCTATCATCTGTTTTGAAGTGTTATGAACAATAATAAATTATAAGATATAGTCTCGAGGGAGGTAATAGCCGACAATGTCAAGAGTGATGTAGAAGGGAAACCGACCAAACTAAAAGGGATAAAGAGAGATCCCAGAGTTCCAGACAGCTCGGTCCTACCCTGTTGATGGACCACCCGGGGATTAGTAGACGAATCACACGGTCATGAATCATAAAGAAGATATAAAAGTCAAAGATCAGCAGTAAGGTCGAGCTTAGGCCTTTAGCTAACGAGTTGTGGCTCGGTTCTCATATAAGAACGCAAATGGCAGTCAGTTGTTAGGACACAGCTCCCACAACTGATTTACAATAAGAATTTCATTATGTCTGAGTAAAATTTGTCTTATCTTCGCGATCTTGAGTGTTGTTAACGTATCTTAGAGATAGCCACGTGATGTAGTACGCTTAGAAGAGCACCGCTGGTGACAACTTCCAACAATGTACTGCAACGTCATGAAGCAGTACAAATACGAATACGCATCAAATATAAATACCGACCTCAGGACTTAACCTCCAGCTTCAGAGATATTATGTTCCACGCTGACGACGTGGCAGTCGGCTCGGAAAGTAATGTTCAGTATACATTTATGGATTTTGCTGTTCTGAAAAATCAACTATTTTATAAATGATATTTATTCCCATAGGTCGGACCGAGCAGTTCTTCTGTCGATAGTTGGTGAAGAATTTGTTGTGAGGTACATTCTGAGAGCGTAGGGTAAATTATTTTTGTATGACTTTCAAGACACTGTCTCCAGATTTCTTATTCATAATACTGAACGACCGATCTTTTTTGGTTTTGATGTCGATAAGAGAAACAAGCACTACAGATCGTCAATGTCTCCAACCTCTAATCTATAGACCTCATCCAAACGGCACACTCCATGTAAACCCATTATAGCTACAACTTTTAAACTAAGCAAATAGGTAATATACACATTTATTTTAGAGGCTATTTTAAGTTTTACCTTGACAAGGAGATATTCATCATCTGTAGCAATTTGTAGAAATATTATCACATCATTCGGGTTTGCGCTTTTATGGTTTGTAACTCTTAATTGATTGTTTTAGGAAAGATATGAGCTTGCTGCACTGCACGAAAGAGTTCAATAATTGATACTACGTGATTTTAAGTTGCTCCTCACTTCATCCTTTCCTTGAAATACAGATATTTTTATTCACCCGTATAACACTTTTAAGCATTGAATAACACAATAAATTTGTAAGCTACATGTTCTTTGATTTTTATGAAAAATATGCTAACAAGCAACAATCCATTTCTGTTACAGATTTGCAGACGGGAACTCGGCAGAAGCAGTTTCCGCATAGACGTCAACCGCATTATTCAGTTTTTATTAACTTATTAACATTCATCGACAATTTAGCACTCACGGTCTTAGAACTACAAGACCCGACGAAAGGCAAAACAGAATTAATATCCGGCAAGAAAGAATCAACAACCAAATTCTTCGTGAGTTCAATAGGAATCCAACCACAAGTGGTCGAAGTTTCTCGCGTCCTTTGCAAATCAAAGAACAAAGTTTTTCCAGTTCTAAAAAAGGATCACAGACGTCCTTACCATTTGCAACCTGTGCAAGGTTTGCATGAAGACGACGAAGAAAAAAGATTGGTGTTTTGAAGGTGGGTTTTGAATTCCATCGAACAGAATGAAAATTTTTTTAGTCACATATTGTGGACAGACGAGTCGTGTTTTACTCGGCAAGGTGTCGTCGATTTCCACAACCAGCATTTGTGGGCACACGAAAATCTGCACGCAATTCATCCGAGAAACTTTTAAGTAGAATCCAGTGTTAAAGTTTGCATAGGAGCTTTTAGTAATTATCTGTTTGGGCCTTATTTCTTGCCACAACGCTTAAATGGTGATAATTTTTTTAGTTTTTAATAACTGAACATGGAAATATGTGGGAAGAAGTTCCATTGAATTTGAGATTAAATGCTTGGTTTCAACTTGACGGTTGTCCCGCCCACTCTCTTGGAAATGTAAGGGGGTGGTTGGATTATAATTTCCCACAAAGGTGGATAGGACGTGGGGAGCGATTTCTTGGCCTCCACGTTCCTCCGATCTAACCCCATTTGATTTTTTCGTCTGGGGTTATGTAAAAGATAAAGTTTATACGGTTCCTGTGTATACCAGAGAAGAGCTTATTGACCGGATCCAAAATGCCTGCGATGAAATGAGAAACGGTAATTTTATTACCACAGCACAAAAATCTATCAGGCGAAGGTGCAAATTGTGCGTCGAAAAAAATGGTTCACATTTCGAACAGTTGCTTTAAATTATTACACCGAGTTGGTAAAAAAATACTAAAAATTAGATTTACAAAATCTGTCCATTAAACTCAACGTCAGGAGTTTCATCATTTGCACAATTTGCTAAGTTTCAATATTTGTTCTTTTTTAGAATTCTTAAATTATCCATTTTTAGTTATTACCTCACTTTATGAATGAACTCAGCATTAGTATCTGGAATATAATATTTATAGAGAGTGTTGATATCTTAACCAGAAATTTAATATCAATTTATTTCTATTAAATTCTATATTGTCAGTGTTGCAGTCTGGCGAAGAGATATGAATGTAAAAAAACGAATATTTGCTACATACAAGAAGAATATTACTGTATAAATATCTTAACTGAAAATGAATAAAATAGATGTTCTGATGTGACAGTGAAGAAGGATTAAATTTGGTAGATTTCTATCGTAAACATGCCAATCTTCGTCTCTCTGGTACTGCATGAAAACGTTTTCTTATTAATAATAACGTTAATTATGGAAATGGTGTTCCGTGAATGACGTTTTAGTGTCAGTTGATTTGCGATCCTTGTGAACCTGCAAAATATTTACGCTTTAAAAGTTCGTCTGAAATACTTTTTGCAGGTGCAATGGCGGTTGAAATCCATATAATATCATATTTTTCAACGAGAATTGGAGAGAATATAAACACCAATAGTTTTTTACCTAACTACTTACTAATTCGATTGCTGACGGCACAGAATACAGACATTAATTTATTATCTTTTTTCTATGGCTGACGGTTCACGTTGTTCGGTTAATCGCAATCAGCGTGCGGAAAAGTATCACTTGCCGCATGTGTTGGGTGCAATATTTTTCCCACTATCATGACAATTCTAATCAAGCGAAACAGTTTATTTTAATTACCAATTTATAACATTAACAAGTAATTATTAAGTAGTTCTTTAAACTAATAGAATATGTTAACGAAAAGCATTGAATTAGATGTATGATTTGTGGCAGTTTGTAAATTCAGTGGTGAAGCAATAGCGACTTGAGGATGTTCTTCAATCGTGAAATTCACTGTTGACAAAGTATGTGCTACAGCAGGCCTTCTTAAACTATGGGTCGCGACCCCAAATAGGGTCGCGTAGCAAAATTCTGGGGCGCGAGAGAGAGATTTTAATGTCAAATATTTAAATACACGATTTTATAACATCTAGATGTGTATTTGTGCAGAGTCACACTCACACACCTGCACACAAAGGTTGGAATGCGCGCGCATACGTGCAGCGAGACAATGATTCAATAACACTAGGCTTGTGTAGTATTGACGCTCTTCTAGTGTAGTCAATTGTCACTGTTCCACCGTAACGAGATTTTAGTTTTTTTTTATTTATTTGGTAATTAATTAATCAATTACTATATGCAATATGTTATTTTTATATATTTATTGGATTTTAGGATCAAAATAATTTTTGGCCATGGATAAATGGTTGAACTTAAATAAGAATGGTAATGACGCAGATGATAATGCTACAAACTCTCCTCAGGTAGGACAAAGTATTGAAAAACAGGCATCTAATGTGCGAGAAAAGAAAGTATGATAAGTCTTTTCTTCAATTTGGCTTTATATTTCAAAATTGTAAGGGTAATGAACAACCTCTTTGTTTAATCTTCTATGAATTATTGGCTGCGGAGAGTATGAAACCATCAAAATTAAAAAGACATCTTGAATCAAAACATGTTTCGTATGTCAATAAACCAAAAGAATATTTTGAAAGACTGTATAAATCTTTAAATAAAGAAAAAAAATCCTTTGAAAAATTTATGACCGTTAATGAAAAATATTTACTAGCGTCATATGAAGTTTCATACTGTATTGCTAAAAATAAAAAACCGTTCACCATTGGAGAAGATCTTGTATTATTACCTGCTGCTATTAAAATGGTAGAAATACTACATGGAAGTAAATATGGCGATGATATTCGAAAAATTCCTTTGTCCAACGACACTGTCTCGAATAGAATTTCTGATATTAACAAGGACCAATTAGTGTAACTTATTACAAGAATTAAAGAAAGCCCAAAATTTTCAATTCAGTTGGACGAAACAACGGATATTACTAAATTGGCTCAGTTGTTAGTATATGTCAGGTACGTTTATAAAGAAAGCGTGGAGGAAGAATTGTTATTTTGTCGTCCTATGAAAGACCATACTACAGGGAAAGACATATATTGTAAAGTTGACGAATTTTTAAAAACTGAAGGTTTAGAATGGAAAAATTGCTGTGGAATATGCACAGATGGTGCAAGAACGATGACGGGCAAAAATATTGGTTTAAATCATTTTTTCAAGCTGCTCATTACGATCATATAACTTTTACTGACTGCCTTATTCACCGAGAGGCCCTTGCAGCAAAAAAAATAGCACCAGAATTGAACAATGTGCTTCAGGATGCTGTTAAGATTTTAAATTTTATTTAGAGCCACGCCCTTAACAGCTGCTTATTTTCAAATCTCTGTAAGTATACGGATTCTAACTACACAACTTTATTATTACATGCAGAAGTAAGATGGTTGTCGAGAGGTCAAAGTTTATGAAGATTATTGTCGAAATATTTTTAACCGAACGAAAATGTGAACTTGGTGCTTTTTTTCAAAATGACTTATGCCTATCCAAGCTGTGTTATTTGTCAGATATCTTTGCGAAATTAAACGATCTCAACTTGTCTCTTCAAGGAAAAAATTGTGATATATTTACTTCGAATGATAAAATTGAAAGTTTTATTAAAAAGATCAACATTTGGAAAAGTAGGGTAGAAAAAAATTCGTTCGAAATGTTTTCCAGTGTCGACAATTTTATAATCGAGAAATATCTTTGTAAAACTTTTATTGCCAAAATTATTGTAGATCACTTAAAAGCGCTAGAAACACAGTTCCGTACATATTTTATATTAAATATTGATTTCAAAAAGGTAGTTTGGATTCAAAAGCCGTTTTGGATTGACTTAAGTGAGATTGATCACCTGCCACTTAAAGCTCAAGAGGAATTTGCTGAGCTTCCGAGTGACTCAAACTTAAAACTACAATTTCCAAAAAAGCCCTTGACTGAATTCTGGATCTGAACTAGAACTAAATTTCCCACAATCGTTATATGTTCTTCTGCCATTCAACACCACATATTTATGTGAAGTTACTTTCTCAGGTTTAACACATATTAAATCCCAATATCGTTCATCGCTAAAAAATGTTGAAGAGGTCTTACGTCCAGCAGTGTCAAACATTCCACCAAGATTTAATTTGTTATGCAATAAAAAACAGGCACATCCATCTCATTAATTTTTTTCCTTTAATTTTAATTTAATACTTACCACTCAACGATTGCGTTCGAATACAGTATGCGCCAAAAGTATGGAATAAATTCAATAAAAACGAAACAATTATTTTTTGGAAAAAATCCTCGAACAGGTCGATTTTTAATTTAAAAAATACATATTTTAGAGTAAAATGCGATTTTCAAATGTCATTTGTTTTCGAGTAATGACGTCATCGATTTTTTTTAAATGGTAACACCATATTTTTTTCCTTGATTCTGAAAGATCGTTTAATTCTCTATCAGACAGTAATAAAATTTTGCCCTCTTACATAGGAAAGTTTTCGAGTAAATTTAGAGAAACTGGCAATGTTGTAAATATTCCAAAACCTGGACGTCCAAGCATTAATGAATATCAGAAACAGAACATTTTGATAAGTATGGTGGACAATCCTCGTAATTCTTCACGATTGGTTACAGTAAACAATGACACTAGTTAGAGCACAGTGCTACGTATCTTGAGGAAGGAAAAATATCATCCCTACAAAATTCAACTTGTGCAGGAACTCAATGAAGTTGATCCCGATCGCCGCTTACACTTTTGCGAAATTCTAATGGATTTATGTCAAGGAAATAGAAATTTACACCGGCAAATACTTTTTTCAGATGAGGCCACATTTTGTCTGAATGGTACAGTAAACCGTCAAACTTGCAGATATTGAAGTCGGGAAAATCCTCATTGGATGACAGAGGCACATACCCAACACCCTCACGAATTAAATGTGTGGGCTGGAATAGTTGACGACAGAATAGTAGGGCCTTTCTTCTTTGAAGGAACCCTTACAGGACAAAGATATTTAGAGTTTCTAGAAAATGACCTTGTTCCAGCCCTTGCAGTAATTTTTCCTAACGATAATGACCCTGATATTCCTGACGATACCATATGGTTTCAGCAAGACGGTGCACCTCGGCACTATGCGCGCCCTGTGCGAGATTTTTTGGACAACTGTTTTCCTGGGAGGTGGATAGGCAGACGCAGACCGATAGAATGACCTGCAAGATTGCCAGATCTTACACCTCTTGACTATTTTTTATGGGGATACTTGAAGTCAAAAGTGTACATTAATAAACCACGTAATTTAGCAGAACTTCAAAATCGCATTTGGTACGAAGTACGCAGAGTTACCCCAGAAATCATTCATAATGTGCAAGAAGAATTTCTTCACAGACTTGCGCATTGTCAAGAAGTAGGTGGATGGCAATTCGAACATTTAATTTAAGTATAAAATTTAATCAATTGTATTTTATTTTACATACCTCAAAATTATTACTTTTTTTGTGGATAAAATTTACGTTTTCTAACATTCAATTGTCATTTACTCGAAAGGTTTCCTATGTAAGAGGGCAAAATTTTAGTACTATCTGATAGAGAATTAAACGATCTTTCAGAATCAAGTAAAAAAATATGGTGTTACCATTTAAAAAAAATCGATGACGTCATTACTCGAAAACAAATGACATTTGAAAATCGCATTTTACTCTAAAATATGTATTTTTTAAATTAAAAATCGACCTGTTCGAGGGTTTTTCCCAAAAAATAATTGTTTCGTTTTTATTGAATTTAATCCATACTTTTGGCGCATACTGTATATTCGAGCGAACTAAGACGGTCAGAAGTCCCTTTTATTTATGTTACATATTGCAAAAAATGCAATTTTGATGAAAAATAGGGCTAAACTTTTTGTAACTATAATAAATACAGTTTTACAACTTTTTGTGCAATTTTTAATTTTAGATTTTTTTATGTTTCTAAACGAATTCTAAAACTATATATTTTCATATGTATATGTATATTTGTATATTGTTACCTAATAAATAAATCATCGAAAAATATTTATTTATCTTTCTTTTATATTTATATAGGGTCGCCAGGAAACTCGCAATCATAAATGGGGTCGTGAATGAAAAAAATTTAAGAAGCCCTGTGCTACACGATTAACTTGTAACTTCAGTGATGAGGGAGTAGCTGCTAGATGTTTTTCTTCAGTCATGGAACATACTGCTACTATTGATGTACTACAAGTTTTAGTACGGTTCTCTTGAAATTCTGATGAGGGATTTGATGCTTTGATAATGCTGTGGGCTATTTTCTTTTTGTTATCTAAACAATCCTCAATATATGACTCATCCACCATGCCGACTTATGTTTGTAATATTGAACTCGGAAATGGCTAATAATGTAGTAGAAGAGCGCGGAAAACATTGTCCTATATACATTTCAGGGTATGGAAAGTCTAAGTAACCTGCGATGTTAAATGGAATTTTCCCGAGGCTGTTGATATTCAGAAAAACCGGTCGTGAGGCATATCTCTAGGACGCAAAATAGCATAACTTTCTAAGTAACCTGCGATGTTAAATGGAATTTTCCCGAGGCTGTTGATATTCAGAAAAACCGGTCGTGAGGCATATCTCTAGGACGCAAAATAGCATAACTTTGGTAGAATGTTGACAATTTCAATGATTTCTTCGTTGTTCACAACAAGTTTTCTTGGAATATTGGTTTTCGTATTTGGTATGGTAATAATAATTATATCCTCTTTCTCTTCTATATCGTGTATCGTCATATTTGCTAGTGCTTCGTGGCGAGAGGCACCGGCAATTCCAAGTGTCGTAGCTACTTTAGTCATAAGTCATAAGATATTTTATTTCTTTTTTTTTCTAATATCTTTGATTTTTTTATTGTAACCAAAATTTGATTTCTTCAAGTATACCGTTAGCTTGAGGTATTTTCCAATATTAATGAACTTCCGTACGTTGAAATATAGTTTCAACATCGAATATTTCGACCATAGAATGGACAGAGTTACGTTATGCAATATCATGGAAATAGGGTAAAAATACCTCTTATAAAGATGAAGTGTTTGTCTCCATGCGCTACTGGTCGACAAACAAGCTCTTTTCCATAGCGAATTCTTGATTTTGCAGGAATTAATGCATTACTTGCATTATTAGCAGCCTCCAATATCTTCTGTCAGATCATTGAAGGGACTCCTCATTCATTTTGGCTAGTTTACGACGAAGAGAAATAAAAAATAAATCAAACTGAACTGATTGTAAAATTTAAAGCTTATGTCACAAAATATTAACAATCAAAACTGCACGTAACTATGGAAACGACAGGAATTTTTATCGGTGATTACATGTGTCCAGCGTAATACAATTTTTAGAACGTTGCATAATGATATTGTATTTTTTAAATTCAATTTTAATATTTAGTTATAATACTTTTTAGATTTTTGAAATTTGAAAATCTTAAATCATCAAGAACTATTCAAACAATTTACAAAAATTTATTTAATCAAATTGTATTAAACTACGTTACTTGTTATATGTACAATGTTTTTCCAAGTAGTTTACTATTTTTCTCCGATAAATGCAGTATATGACTGATATGTTACAGTGTCAAAGAAGTGTTACTAATTCCTGTTGTTAATATGAGATTCGAAGCAGGGTACTGTGTTCTAGACGGACAAGTTAATTGAATTCAGCACTCACCTATTTAAAGGACGATTGTTGTTTGCCTCATGAACATCCTCCTGTAAATGACAGTGGGATATTAATTAAGTTGAACAGATCAGCAACGGATAACGCACAATTAGTTGTGCATCATTTGTGAACATGTGTTTATTGTAATTCTTGAGTTTGACAGATAAATGGTAATTCACATAATTCGCTAAATACAGGGTATCCTACGAGGAGTGCATCAATTTTGAGAAAATATTATTTATTTATATATAAAATTGCTACAATTACTGATTAATGCAGTTCAAAGAGAGTGTGAAAAATATAATATAATAAATTACTAGTAGTGATACACTTAACAAATAGAACAAAAGAACAAGAAGCATGAATAAGAATAAAAAGAATTGACCAAGTGTATAGACATACACAAAAAATCACACATACACTATAATAACAATATAGATTAGCAAAGCTATTGCATATTAAGTATGACTAATTAATTTTAAACACAGTTTTTTAACACAATTAAAACACACACAGTTAATCTAGTTTGCTTTTAATAAAGATAAATAGTAACAAAATAAAACAACTTAAAACTCTGAAACTAATAAATGCAAATACATATAAACAAAAATTAAAATGGAATACTTCTGGCCTTTGAAGACACAAATTCGTTTATCATTTGTATATGATCGATAGTTTCACAATTTTGGTTTTCAATTGGAATAATAGCTAGATCTGATTGACGCAACATAGAAGTTCTTGAATAATTTTGAATAATCTTTAATTTTGAAAAACTTTTTTCAGCCTAAGCCACCTATGGGCAAATACATAAATATTCTTAAACTTATAAATAAATTTGGAAACAACAATTTTGTATTATTGTGCCGTAATTCATTTCTATGTAGTTTGAAAAAGAGATAACAAAATACTCACTTGTTGCACCAAACATAAACTTTTAGTTTTTATAAAACAAAAACATACCTTTTTTTTAAAAATACTGCAGTTATTGTACTGTATACTTCATTTTGCGTTTTTACGATCTATTAATTTAGTTTGGATCAGTTCACTAGGTGTTATTTGTAGAGCATATAAAAGAACTCTAAAATAAAGTAAGGGTGACGTATAAAAATCTGTAATTTGTTTTTTCCTACTGATGTCACGTCTTATGCATAGAAATCATAAAATATATAGAACGCTAGAAGCCTTTACATTAGGGACTCAAAAATAGTCTGACTATGAAGGAGCTTAGAGAACAGCCATTTGGAAAAACTTAATGTAAGCTGTTTGTTATACTGCATTTTAATCTCAGCATATAATTGAAATCAAAACGGAATGTTAGTAATTGAACCATAGAAATCATATATTTCTACGAATTGGACGTAAAATTTTCATATTTTGAAATTACCGCCCATTACTGTGAAGGTACTCCGTTAGCGCAACTAACTCATGAAAGCTAAGTTACTGCAATATTACCGAACTCTCGTTTCCTCCATAGGTTGACTATTTTCGGTTCCTTTTTTGGCGTTCTATATATTTTACGATTTCTATGGTCTTATGACGATTTTAGCCAATCCAAGGCGGCATTTTTGCAATCTTTTTTTGCCTTTTAGGGCATCTTGAAAAATTTAGAACGGACGGTTGCAGGTGCGGACAGTTTTTTAATCAGGCAGCGAGAAGCTTAGAATACACTATTTTTTCCTCAAATAAGAAAAAGTTGCACTTCAATAAGAGCAAATATATCACATTTTTTGCTAAGAAAACAATATTTTTTAAATCTTTTTACGTTTTATTACATTTTTAATATTTTACAGTGGTTATACCAATACAAAAACTAAGATTTTTTGTCGTTTAATAAATAACTGTTTTTACAATACTAAGTAGATTTTGTAATGTAACTAATCGAGAAGCATACTTGTGTTTCAGATTTTAAAAGAATCATATTTCTTTTGGATAGTGATGTCTTGGTATTTGTATCTCAGTAAAGGGTTTTGTTTTTTAGGTCACAGACATGGTTGACCCTGTTTCTAAGAAGGGAACCATACGGTGCCATTGAATCTTTCTATACCTACCATATCTATATTTTAGTATTTAAGTAGGGTAAAAGTTGCTAAGGAATTCGTTTTCGCAATTAGTTATAATAAATAAAAATCAGAAATAAAACCAATCAGTGCACTTAATGTGGAGACCTTCTTCGAAATGGCGCCCCTAACATTTGGCGCCTGCGTGCGGGGCATTCGTTGCATACCCGCTAGGAACGGGCCCGTATGTATGAACGTAAAAAATGTTACTTTCATTTAAAATGCAACTTTGTTTCAAGATATGACAACCCATTGTTAAGCTAGTGCTGAATTAGTGATCTTAAAACGTCATGGTGGATGACGATCTGCATCGCCATTGTTCGCATTGCTGAGAGCTATCCAGAATAAAAACTTAACAAAGAATATTATTAATATTTTTCATTGAATAAAAATACTTACTTTACAAACATAGTACCCAACAAATATATATACTCCCTTAGTGGAGAAAATTTATACAGAGATACATAAAATTATTATTTTATAAGCAATACGTAACCGTGTGATCTTGTTGCTAAAATTATTTAGGTCAGATTTGATAGAAATTCATTATATGTATGAAGTAGACCAATCTTAACTAACTCAGTGATCAAATAGAATTTTACTTAATATCACGTTTCGACGAGAATAGTTCATTTAATACTGCTGCTGAAAACAGGGCATAATTTAAAAATAATACAGACAAATTGAAATTTTAATGATAAATAAAGGCTGGTATGGAGAGTTTTTACAACCATGCAATTCTGTATTCAAATTCGAGCACCCAACAACATAATTTCTGGAATCCACGTTAACACAGAAAACAGCTGAAGCCGAAATTAAAACGCTATCGAAAAATAATTGTTTCGGATATTGACGCTTCGCGTATGTTCTATCTGACGTAACTATGAGCTGTACCAAATTTAACAATAAATGAAATCGACTTATCCACTATTCAAAACTTTTCCATTGAATGGTTATTTAAGATTTGTATCATCCGATGCGCTATTTATAGCTAGAAAAGCGATGTAGGATCATAAAACCAGTTATGCCTGCAATTCATACAGAACTTTATGCATGATTAATATATTAAATATATTATCCACACCTATCCTATGAAATGTTCATTATACATGTGTTTTCTCAATAATAGTAATATTCACTATTCACTAGTAAATAATTAAATCAGTATCACTGGTTTCAAAGAATCGGGGATGAACTAACAAAACAACAATTTTCCGATGTCAGCAATTAAACCTGACCCTCCTGTGTGAAAGCTATGCACTAACCACTATACAGAGTGCTCTGAAAGTCCATCAGGAAACTCCGGGAGGTGATTCTACGGATTAAAATAATATCAGTAGGAATGAAAATTTCTTTCGAATTGTCAATTGTTTGCAAGATACAGCTTGTCAAAGTTATTTTTCTCTTTAAATAATTTATTTAATGCAAGTTTGATTAATCTCTCATTTGGCACGCCCGCTAAGTAAATCAAGCTCTATTGGACCAGTCAGAGAAAAGTTTTATTATGCACGGCTAGAGGGCACTTTACCTAGAAATCAGAATTAGTTTTATTCATAACTTTTCCTCTTTCTAAATATTACATAAATTTACACATTATTGAAAAGGGAAATAATATCAGAAAAAATTATGTACTTTTTATTCAAGCCGATAAATGTAATCGTTTTGCAGAAAATCGCTATTAAAGTTTTATTAAACATCAAATTTTTTATTTTTTCTGTAATTAATCGATTTGCCATGCTTCAAATAAATGTCAATTTTGGAGTTGTAAATTGTAACGAAAATTGTTTAAAGCAGGTGTAAGTTTGATTACATACTTCTATTATTTTAATCCGTAGAATCACCTCTCGGAGTTTCCTGAGGGACTTTCAGAAGACCCTGTAGATACGAGTTACGGCAATATTAACATTTTTCCGAATGATGGTAGAAGTTTACTAAAGTATTATTTGCTTTTTAAATGTTATCAATTGAACGACAAATGTCAAACTTGAAGGTAAGGTGCACAGACAAGCTCTTGTTTATGGTAAGGTGTTTTGATAATTCATTTGACGTTTTGGTAGTCAGTTTTGAGATATCCCAGAATTAAAATGTATAAAATTGAAGAAGCCGCTGAAAAAGCCAACCATAACGTAGGTATTAGCAATTAACCAAATTTATTTGGATTTTTGAGAAGAAAATCGTATGCAAGTCGGAAGGCAAAGTCGGATACTGAGCATCTATTTTTTTTGTGTATTATAATAGTAACAAATGCTCCAAGGTAGTGATTGGGAAAAGTAAGTTGGGTTAGATTCCATACAAAATAGCAAACTACTACCTCAAATTACCAAACCCAAAGAATATTCCGGGCATTGCTTTCGATGTGCTTTGATTACTTTATTAGCCGACACTGAAGCAGGTGTAACTAATATTAAGCGCCATGGTGGTTGGAAATTAATCCCTATTGCTGAAAGCTGTACTGAAAATTAAGTATCCAACAAAGTGAAAATAGTAAAAAAAATATATTGGCACTAATGTGTCTTCAACTAGTAGGTACTCTGGATCTTCCGCAGGATTTTTCGAAATGCTAGTGTTACTGAAGTTAAAAAGTTCGCCTACAGAGCAAATAGAGACTGGACAGAACAAATTCTGTTCTAATATTTTTATAAGTAATTCCAATTAAATTGTAATTTATTGTTTGTAGTTCTTTATCTTTTTTCAAAAAATGTGGTACACAAAAATGATATTTTTCTTCAATAACAGTAGAATACACACTATTAGTTAAAGGAGAGTAAATATTTAGTACATTACCGTAACTACAGTCAGTAATGCCCGTAGGCGTAGAGCATTAATAAGGTTCTCGAGCATTAAATTGACACTTATCGCCCGAAAATTTTTACTATAAAATGCAATTTAACGTCCGGCTGTGTATAATAGTTATTTATGTAACAAGTACAAAAAGCAAGTGTCTGACGGGCTCGTTGGACAATTTCACGTCGAGTACAATAAACACTTTTCGTACGAGTTGCATACAATATTTTTTCTACGTTCATGCAAAAACCGAAATAGTACATTATACTATAAGGGAGAGAAATGCGTTATTTTGGCAGAGGTGCAATTTGAAGCCCGAGGGCTACAATGCACCGAGGACAAAATAGAATCTCTCCCGAATGGTATATACTATTTTTTCCACGGTCTCATTAACTTAAAAACACATATTTTGTCATTATGAAGTAAGTAGCACCAGAATTATTGTATTCGGATTTGAGCATTTATTTAGTAGTCGTTGAGTTACTGTCATAACTACAAAATAAACAAACAAAAAGAATTGTCAAATTAGGTGCTAGTTTGGTTTAGTTTAAAGTTTGTTTAGTGCACAATGAATAATTGTGAGTCGGAAGAGAGTGTAGAGGTTGCAAATATTGCAATAAGCAATTTGCTGCCTACGAAGTCAAGATCTTTATACGATATAGACTACAATCGGTTCAAAAATTGGTCCGCCGAGAAAAATATTCAAGTATACAGCGAGAATGTTTTGTTGGCATACTTCAGTGAAAATGCAAAGAATTACAAGTCTTCCACATTATGGGCACAATATTCTATGGTTAAGTCATGCTTGATAATTTACGACAACATAGATATAAGCAAATTCCCCAAGGTGATCGCATTTTTGAAAAGAACAGGTGACGGATATTAAGCGAAAAAATCGAAAATATTGACAAAGGGTGAAATTGACCGTTTTCTATCAAGTGCAGATGACAAAGAATTATTAATGATTAAGGTAAGATTACTTTTGTTGTTAGGTATTTCAATTATTAAGTATTTTGATTTTTTATAGGTTGGATTAATTCTGGAGCTTGTCGAACTGATGAACTAGTCAATTTAACTGTAGATGATATTGAGGATGTAGGCTCTTCCTTGATTGTAAAAATTCCAAACACTAAGACAAAGATTCCACGAACCTTTCTGGTTACCGATGTGGGAAATATGCTTGAATTATTTCGAAAATATCTGTCCCTTCGTCCTCTCCATGTCAAGCATAAGCGCCTTTTTTTGTACTACAAAAAAGGAAAATGTAGTTTGCAGCCAATTGGCAAGAATACCATGGGAAAAATTCCGAGTGTAGTAGCTTCGTATTTAAAATTACCTGACGCTGCATGTTATGCTGGTCACTGCTTACGAAGATCTTCAGCGATATTACTGGCAGATGCTGGTGTGGATATCACGACAATAAAGCGTCATGCTGGTTGGAAATCAACGACAGTCGCTGAGGGTTATGTCGAGAACTCCATTGAAAATAAGACCAAAATTGCTAATCAGGTTTTAGTAGGTACCACTACTAGGACAATCACAAAAACTGTAAATGTAAGCGAAAGTAATATTCCTTCTAATATTAATTTTGAAAATTGTACAAATGTAACATTTAATTTAAATGTCAATAAATAATTTTAATGTTATCTTTTTTTACATGAAAAGCGTTCTCCATAATGTAAACTCCCTTGGGAGCATTATGCTCCCTTGGGAATAATCGACTACTTCTGTTTTAATTTTGATGTCATAGAAACTGAGTTCTACTCCCGACCGTGGAAAAAATGTTTTATTTAGATTACACTAAGTAATATTAAGTCGATTTGAGCGTTTATGTTTGTCATGATGACAAAACGCTGTAGTAGAATGACAGATGAATGCAATAAACATTTTATTGCACCAGTGCAATAAAGAACCACTTTTTCCGCTAAATATAGTTCAATAAAGTTTTGTTTTTTGCATGAACATAGAAAAAATGTATTAATTAATGCAAATAATACAAACAGTTAAATTAGCTTTCCTCTGAATTTATTTATTTTCATACAAATAAGCGACTGTCGATGTAATTTTTAGAAACGGAATGTTTTCATTATTATCTTAGGTGATTAGTTTTTTTTATAAATAAAACAAACTATAATTTCAAGTTGACACAGTCAATTTATTATTCTTTTTGTTTCATTTTTAAATATCCGTAATGGGGGCAACTTTACAGTTAATAAACGGTTCAAGTATTTATTATAAAACAAAGCCCAACAAATTTAAGTTGAAATGACACTCTAAGGGCCGCGCTAAAATAATATTAAAAGTTAAGTTGACGTCCCCTACTTTTTATTATATTTCAGCGTTAAGATTGCACGAACTTTACAGCTTTTTATCAGCAAAACTACAATTTTATGTTCAGCGGAGTTCTAAGTGCTTTAAATTACACGCTTCTATTTGCTCTTCCGCTTTTATATTAAACCAGAGCAGACGTGTTCATTGCAGCTTAAGTAAAGTTTGCAAGGTCTGCAGACGGGGTGGTCTACCATAAATTACATGAGCATATTATAGTTTTTGTAGGTAATATGCTAAATACATATATGAAGGAGTTAGAAGGTTCAATGTCAAAAGTGTTGATGAGTCTATCTAGATTAATACTGATCATATACATTAACTTACTTCATTCCAAGAGTTGCCCCTTATGCTATCATTATTTTTAAACATATTTTATTAGGTACTAACAATATTTTGTGAAACTAACTATTCTGCCCCAATCAACATTGAATTACACCCACAATATTTTACCCAAATACTACTACTACTACTACTTTATGTAAAGTTATTTAAACTAATTCAAATTAATTTTCTCAGTTTTCTATGTATTTATTATAATTTTCTAAATGTATCGATAGCATGACAAAATTTAATAGTGTAAAATCAGGACTAAAGTCGTCCTTCACCCATCTGCTTACCGGATTTTATATTTCACTTTATACGAAATAAAACTTATGAAAGATAACAGCTTTGACGTTTCTTGATTTGTAGTTTGACTGATGTAATACGTCAGTGTTAGATATCTTCAAACATATCCATAACAATCAAATTGTCATTATTTACAGGTGTCATTAAAAAATCCATTACAAATGTTTGGGATGATATGGGTATGTTTATACAGTGTTTCTTAAGTAGAGGTCAAAGATCCAGGGCGAATCCTGTAGCCAAAAATAAGGGTCTTTTGTTATATAAATGTGGGGGTCTTAAGACAACCATTGTCCAACTACAACGTGGTCAAAAATTCGGTGGAATTTAGTATGACAGTAGATATGAGACAAAAAATAAAACAGGTTTAGATCATCCTGTATAACAGTACAAATAAAATAGGTCACCTTATGGGCAATTATATTATCTTCTTTTTGTTTCTTTACACGTTTTACACTTTTTTGTATTCCAAACCGATTAACAACAAAACTGATGTATTTGATCAAGTGCAATTTTACGATACTCATTACATTACTTAAAATAATAACGAAATAATTAATTAGCAATGGAATTACTTTATTATGACTTATTTTAACAAATGGAATTGGAAATGGACATCTTCAGCTAAAATACATGCTTCAGATCTTCTTGATATTGCAGCTGGAACACATGCTTTCAGGAGTAGCTCTTATCACATCACAACCAGCTATAATGTGAGCTTTGTAGGGTTCATATAGAGTGATCTGCGTTGCCAAGGTTGACCTGGTTCTTGAGTGCCTCATCAAATCACGTTACTACTAAATCTTTCATTTAAAAATTCACGAACAGTCAAACTAAAATGTGGGGCGCTGCGTTTTGCATACACCACATTCTTTATCTTAGTGCGTAGAGAACATCCTCAAGTAGTCAGATAAAAAATTTTCAAGAAAATGTCTGTAGGAGCCACCTGTTAACGTTCTTGGTAAAAAGTAAAACCCAACAAAAAAATTTACAATAATACCCATCCATACGATCAAAGAAAACTGAAACTGTTGAAATCGAGATTCCATTATGGCATTATGGTTTTCATCAGACCAAACGTATTTATTGTGGGAGTTCATTATAGCATCTCTGGAAAAATTAGCTTCGTCGGTAAACACTAGGTGGTATGAATAAAAGTGAAATAAGTGCTAATACTACAAGTATAATAATTTACTGTATCCGCTTCAATATTTAAGAAGGTACTGTGCGTCGAAGTAGATATTTATATTAGATACTGATACTGAAGTAGATACTGATATTTTTCAGGAAGTTTCTACAGTGAATAGTATTCCTTTGGAAACTCTCGGAGTATTTACTACAGCATGAAGTACATACTTGATGCTATAAGTTTAGCAAAGATGGTAGTTGAAAGTAACGTAATTGGTGGTACGAATAAAAATGAAGTACTTACTAATACTTCAAAATTTAGCATTTTCTATGTAGTCTCTACTTCAGCCTGTAGTTAACGGTAATTTCCGGTAGTAATTATTCTATAGTAAATTCTACACTGCGAAGCATATGCTTCACTATATGAAGAATCTACTCCTGTCAAGTAGTAAATTCTACCATTCTGCCCCATTCTACCCGATATCAACAGTTTACGAGTGTAGACATGCCAAAGTTAGTAGTGTTTTGCTTTACAATTGTGAGGCTGTTATTTATCGCACCCCTTTTCATTTAATAAAATACCTGCCTAGGTTTGCTAATATGTCTTCAGATGATGAAATGACGCAAGAAAAGGTTCAAAATGAAGACTTACACCCGATATTAAAACGGACACAGCCACAAACCTAGATCTAGGTTTGTGGACACAGCTCTTAAGGAATTAACAGAGCTTTATAACATAAATACAAAACAGAGTATGAAGCAAATATTAAAAAAATAATAATAATATGAAAACCAAAATAAAAGTTGACAGATTTAAAAAAAAATCAGCAACTGTAAATCATCACGATTAATCCTTAAATTATACATTTTTTTCTTGCGTCGCTGGGCCATTACGTTACTTCCAACTGTGGTATGCGAAATAAATACTACCATCTTTGCTAAACTTGAAGCATTAAGTAGGTACTTCATGCTGTAGTAAATACTCCAAGATTCACTGTAGCAACTTCCGGAAAAATATCAGTATCTACTTTGACGCACAGTACCTTCTTAAATATTGAAGCGGGTACTTCGCAGTAAATTCTTATACTTGTAGTATTAGCACTTACTTCACTTTTATTCATACCACCCAATGACCCAGAGATGCAAAAATGTATAATTGAAGGATTAATCATGATGATTTATAGTTGCTGTTTTTTTTAATTTGTCCACAAACCTAGATCTAGGTTTGTGGCTGTGTCCGTTTTAATATCGGGTGTCATTCTTTTGTCTAATATTATTTTAAAATCTTCCAGCATATTGACAAATGCTAATTGTAAGTCTTCATTTTGAACCTCTTCTTGCGTCATTTCTTCATCTGAAGACATATTAGCAAACCTAGGTAGGTATTTTATTAAATGAACAGGGGTGCGATAAATAACAGCCTCACAATTGTAAAGCAAAGCACTACTAACTTTGTCATGTCTACACTGTTGATATCGAGTAGAGTGGGGGAGAATGCTATTTATTTTGCAGAGTTTACTGCTTGACAGAAGCAGATTCTTCATATAATGAAGCATATGCTTCGCTGTGTAGAATTTGCTATATAAGATAGAGTAAGTACTACCGGAAATTACCGTTAACTACAGGCTGAAGTATACACTGCATAGAAAATGCTAAATGTATTAGTAAGTACTAAGTAAGTAATTTTTATTCATACCACCAAATATGCCAGCGGTAAAGTCAACATTTTGTCCAATTTTTTACAAATTCAGTGAGAAAATGGTAGACGAGCAGTACAGTCCTGCGGCAGTAAAACTTGAATCCTTATGGTATGTGATACGGGTATAACTGTTAATGCATTTGAACGAACCAAACTACTTTATGAATCACATTAAGATTTGCAGCAATCTTCCTGGTAATAGTATTTATTATTCTTCAATTTCGTGTAGAATAGCTTCTTTCAACTCAGGTCTTCTAACATACGATGGTCCTCCAGGAAATGGACCTTTCTAAAATGAGCTTAACTCCGAAAGACGTTGAGAAACATTTCTGGATTTGGAGTTGAATGATTTGGAAATATTTTCTTATAAATTCGCCTAGCCTCAGTACCATTTCAATTTACAAGGCTATAAATGTAAACCATATTGGCCATTTCAGAATTTGAATTTGCATAAGCCATTATTAAAAGCTAGTCATTTTATAAAATAAGCCTAATTTGACAATACACAATATTAAATATGACGATGGCTTTTTATTCATTTTGTTTTGAATGGGCTCCCTAAAATATGTTAATAATAAGTCATTAAATTAACTGTGTAAAAATGCACTTGATCAAATAAATCAATTTTGATGTTAAACGGTTTGGAATACAAAAAAGTATAAAGAAACAAAAAGTGAAGATAATATAATGGTTCATGTGATGACCTATTTTATTTATAATATTATACAGGGTATATTTTTTGTTGGTAAATAATGACTGATGATACCCACACCTCCTCCACTGGTACATTTCTAAAGCTGGTAATTTTTTGTTTTATACCTACTGTCACATTAAACATGCACACCAAATTTGATAAATTATCTCAAGCAGTTTAGATATTAGAAACTGTTTTTTTTTTTAATTTTTGACACGCTGTAGCTGGACAATGGCTATCTTAAAACCACACATTTATATAACAGTTGGTTTATTTTTGGCCACAGAATACTCTCCTGGATTTTTTACTTCTACTTAAAAACACCCTGTACATCTCGTATCCTGGATATTATAACTAAATTATAAGGAAGTTAAATGGAAAGTATTTTTATCAAACATAATAAAAAATATATGGTAAATGGGTTACCCAACGAAATATATTTTTGGCTACCCTTAATTTAAAATATCGTAATTTTTTTTCTTAATATTTCAGTCTTTGGCTTACCAAACGAATTTAATACCAATCGAAAGTACAAAGCATAAGCAACACGCAATAGTTAGGTTGCCTACCTTTCTTCTGCTTTCTCATTGAAATGTACTAGTATATTAAAATGAAGATAATTTTATTGCAAACGCGGTGGTATAATGTTACTTGAGAAAAATGTTTCGTTAATCACGGTTGCCAAGCTTAAAAATTGGCACAGGCAAAAATGCACGACAGAAATTCCTCAGAATTTGAGGATAATCATCTAATGTCTGATGTATTGGATCCAGAATGACGTTCAGTAATTGAAAAATTCTCAAATATATATTTTTTATTTCAGTTTTTTTTACACGGCACTAATGGGTTTATGATTTTTTATGTTTTTTTTTAAATATTATTATTTTTTATTGGTTTACTCTATTCTCTTTTTACAATTTTTATGATAAGTATACTGGTTGTCCTAAACATCACTCCCCAGACGAATATTTCGATAATTTTTTAACAATAAACATTCCTATATATTCTTAAATGGGAGGAAATTCGCTACAGAGTGATAATAAAAAAACAATATTTAAAACTGTCAGTTGGACGACATTCCACTTTATTTTTTTCGAATGGCACATTATATCGATTTTCAATTGTTTTAATGCGTATGTTTATTCTCTTTTTATCTATATAATATAATAGCTTTGATAAAAAAATTACTTCTGAATTAAAAAAAACTGTTTTATAAAATTATTTCAAAAAGCAATTAAAGAATTAATCTTGACAGAAATTATTGTCCATGCTTTTCCAATTGTAACAAAACCAAATTCCTGTAAGCACTTTATGGTAAACCAATTTTCTTTGTCAGTCCAAATAGTTTTCAGTTTCAAATTTTCATCATCAGTCCCAAAGGGGAAAAAGGCAAGTGTGTTCTTTTTCAACCAAATCATTTAATATGTTATTATTCTTAGGCTGAGATCCTTTTACCACAATTCAAGTGTTCGTTAACTCCGTCAAACATCATAGAAGATAGAAGCTACGACTATCCCACTACTAATACCACGGTTTAAAGAATTTAATAATTGTGAATGCGAATAGGAATAACTGCATCGGATAATGAAATGCAAAGACAACATCTGATGAAACCTAACTAGTGGGCTACTATTCCACAATAGAAGAAATAACGGAAGTATTTTTAAAGGCGCCTCGTAGAAAATTACTTTTATTGACACTTTCTTAATCGAAAATGTGTTGCGCAGCCACCAAGATCGCCAGATCTACACCTTTACACTTTTCTTGTGTCGAATGTTTAAAACCCATGTCAAATGTTAATACACAGATTAGTAACTCGAATCTTAAATAAAAGACAGATACATGCATACAAATATAACTTTGACTCATATTCTCCATCTCAACCAAAATAGAGACAAGAAAAATATTTCAATTCATTATCTTGACCTCCATCTATGGTCTTTAATTTATCAATAAAAAAATGTTGATGTTCTAGTGTCATATTGCTATTATTTGGGCTGAAAGAGATACCTCTATCAATATCGAACACAGTTATTTATAACTAAACATTAGCATTATTATTCTACAATATTCTATATCTAAGTATAAATTTTGTGTCATATAAATATAGCAGCCTGTCGTGTTATATTTTTACACCTCCTTGTGTTTGCACTGAATTATATGGTAGGTATTTTACGAGGATGTACCCCTGAGGGGATACGAATTACATATTTCCTTCATAAAAATGAAAAATGATAATACATTTTTCCCTCGAGCCATAAGAGGAAAATAAGAGCTTGTCATTGGAATATATATACAGAATTATCTGAATGCTTTTCATGAAGAAAAATCGCGATGTAGAAAACACAATAAGTTATAGTCGGAGCTTGGTGTATGTATCCTATAAATAGTTATCTGTGATACATGCAAGTTTGTTATTATACCAATAAAATTTCATTTATATAGGGATATTCCCAAAAAAAGTATTTAAACGTCATAAAACGGTTCAAAATAGCTCTGTAAATTTTTAGGAATATCAGAACATTAATGCTTGGGAAAAATTCAAAAGAAATATCGATATTTTTCTGAACGAACGAAACGCTCTGTTCTTCTTCTTTTGTATTTTTTTTTAATTTTAAGAAAGGTAAGGAAATATACTAAAATGGAAGTTTTTCAAAAGACAGACTCAGATAATCTACCAACTATGGACGGTACTATAATGACAAAATTTTTAGCCATCTGTAAAGACTTGAATCAGGCAGTACTGTAAAAGCAAAACTGTAAGTATTGTTGAATATAAATAAGTACTATACAGGGTTTCCCGCGCAGAAAATTTAGGGGGTTACTTGAAAAAATAATGTGTCAAGTTAATGTAACAACAAAAGTTTTATAGTACTGGAACGAGTTTTTCAAATTTGTCAAACTTGTTTCTTTTATTTAAGTTACAGCGCTCTAAAGGTTAAAAAGAGCTCGTGCTAGTTGAAAAAATGATCATACCTACTTTTTTGTTTTTAATTTTTTAAATATTTTTGATAGTATTTGCTTAAAGACTGATAATTTATCTAAAAATTTGATACTTTTGTTAGAAGTCGAAATTACCAACCATTTGCAAAAAATCGATATTTAAATTTTTTGGACATGCATAATGGATAATCTCATTTCTTTTACGATGTAAGCAAAGTGTACTTTAAAAACAATTGAATGATAGCTGCCATAGTATTGCTTCAACGGTAATTTCAATTCTTATGCTTCGGTCATTCAAGGAAAAAACCAAAAACGCAACATTTTATGAGAAAATAGATATTTAACTAATTTATTTTAACCTTGACGTTTGACATATCGCTTTCTACCTCAGAAATAACTTTGATAAGTTACTTTAATCTTATCATATATCTCTGAAAACATAAGGAAGCTAAACTGACAACGTGGCGACCAGTCCGAAAATTGTTCTTCCAACGTTAAAATAAATTAGTTAAATGTCCCATAAAAGGTTGTGTTTATGTTTTTACCTTGTATGAACGAAGCATAAGGTTTAAAATTACCATCGAAGCAATATGACTGTCATTAAATTGTTTTCTTGGTGTCAATAATTTCTTACGTAGATTCTCTACTTATTTTTTTCCATACTATTTCTGAATCACCCTGTATTTTTATAATACTCACTATATATTCCAATAATTAACTAAATTTATAATTATATTAAATATTAACTACAGTTTCAAATTGATTACTGTGGAGGTATTGAATTGAATTTCGGTATTATTCAAATTATTAGCATGACTGGTAATATGTATAGAGGGTAATTCAGAATATGTTTAATAAAATAATTTACAGGGGACTCCTACAAATACAATTTTGTAAAAGAAATGAAAAAAGGCAGTTCGAAAATGATTCGAAAATACCACTTCTGCACGGCACTGGAAACTGGTCCACTGTAAAACCAGACAAGGCAAAGCATGTAATTGGCGGCCGCACAAAAAATTGACATTATTGACATAAATAACATTTTACTATTGTGGGAAGAATGAATTTGTGGTTTTAATTAATAAAATAGTTTGACGTATCTGATGTTACGACAAGATTTTGGGCCCGTCTTACCCAACACAAATCTTTCTGCTTCTTGTTCGTTTTGAACTTGTAAGTTATTGGCAGCAACTATGATACGTTTGCGCAAATCACCAGTAGTAGGTATCTACTTCGGTGCGATAAACTTCATTTTTTAAATGTCCCCACAAAAAGAATTCCAAATGATTTGAAGTTAGGAGATTGTGGCGGCCATGGTACCGGTTCTCCTCGTTCAATCCCTTGGTATTAATGCTTGGACAAGCTGTACATAGTACGGATATAATAGAGTATCTTGTATAATACGCTACACTTCTGCAATACGTGGTGGACGCCCTGGACCTTCACGATTCCGTATCAATTTTTCCTCGCGTTGCACTACACTTACACTCACTGCACACCGCAATAGAAGTAGCTGTATTTACTGGGAAATCGTTCTGCTAAAGCAGTTTCACATCGCCATAAATTAAAATGAAATCCATCAACTCTTGCTATACACCTAAGCCATTTTTGACAATCCGTAGCCCAGCGATGTAAAGGTTGAACATGCTACAACTTCAATAATTTTTTATTCGGAAACTAAGACTTTTACAAAAAAAATAGTTTACGATATTGACTTCATTTTTATGGCGCATCTTTCCCCAAATTTTTTTAGGTAAGTTCTGGATCACCCTTCATATGACCTATATAACTCACACTTAATTCAATTTAATTTTCCTCTACAGTTTTGAAGCTAAATATTATGTTTCCAAGCATAAGAGTTCAAAGAAGAAGATTCTAAAAAATGTCTATGTACAGAAAAGTTGTAAAAGCTACATTCCCCGCCTATGCTTTTAACCTACATATCCGGGCTCTACTAATGGCGCATGCACTCTTATGATACCCACTGTTTGATATGGTAAAATGTAAATTATTTCGGTTAGTAGTGATACTGTTTTGTTCTTAATATTTACCAACACAATTATTAAAACGAAAGAGCCTTGTGCACAGTCTTAAGGGTATTTATTATAGTTATACGGTTTTCAGTTCCAACTTTAATAATTTCATTATGTTTCATTAGGTCATTTAATGTGTATCTAACAAGCGATGTGTTAACAAAGTTTCAAGCGCCTTTAACTTATATGAGAAGCTCTTAAGTGAATATTGGAACAGTAATTACTTGAAGTTATGAAACAGACCCGACTAAAATAGTGTAGTAGTATACTGTCTATGCGAGTAATCAGTTTTATGAACCATTGCAGAAAAATTAAAAATTTTATGTTGGCATTAGCTTGTTAAACTGTGGCTGTACTTAAGTTACTGCAGTAAGAAAAATTAAAGTTTTTTTATTAAATAGATTGTCCAGCGTAAGTTCTGTTCCCATAAAAATCAGAGATTGGTTTCAACTTGTTAGAAATATTCTACCAATTGTGAATGTTTCGCTGAATTGTCGGTCACCCTCGCGTATCAACAACCTCTATTTACTTACGAATACCTTAAACAAACTACAAGTCGTTCGTCAGATGACACTGCTCCGCGAAATCCTGTGTTTTCATTCGGAAATGCTGAAAAAAATATTTGTTGATCTCTCTCCAGTTCAGAAAATAAATGATGAAATTCACCACATAACTTTCTCTTTTTATTGGTAGGGTGAACCCAAAACTTTCTTATTGTCCTGGCTTCTTCTCCCTCTTCCTCTTCGTAAAGCATCATTAAAATAAAAATTACTTCTTCCGAGCTACACTCAACTACTACTTAAAAATTCACAGACATAACCTGCACAAGAAGTTGCTGGTTCGTGCTGGTTCGCGCATGCACAATGTGCGCGATCTTTAAACAAAGTTTCAGTGTTATGCTTGACTATGTGCCTAAATATTTTTGTGCTAATGATGGCATAGATGAAGTGTGCCTATAATAATTCACCTTATGTATAAAATTAATAATTTTTTTGTGCTATTAGAGATATGGATCATAGCATAAAGTCCAAGTGCCAACAACGGAGGGAGGAAGACATGAAAGCAGCGTTAGCTGCTGTGAATTAAAAAAGCATGAGCTAGAAGCTTGCCTCAGAGGTACTTGGGTGGCCGAAGTTTAACATCACCTAAAGGAAATGGAGGAGCGTTTTTTGGCTTAGCCACAAAAGATCTTAAACGTATAGCAATCCAACTCGCATGAAAAATGAATTTTTTTAATATTAATCTGATGGAAATGTGGAGATGGCAATACGTTTATGGCCAGGGCACAAGCTTTTAATAAAAACAATATTTCTCAAAATTTTTTCAAAAGTATGAATACAATTTTTTGGCCGAAAATATTTATAATGTCTATGATTCGGTCGGTCAGTGGTTGCTCGGTTTAAAGGGTCAGTACTTGAATCGAAGTGACTAGATCGGTATGGGTTTGCGCCCTGCTGCTAGTAGACCTTATATAAGCTATATTCATGGAGAGGATTGGCACCTTCTCTGCGGGTATTGTAGGGTGGAAGAATGTTGACTTGGGTCAATGTGAGAGATTGATACCGGTTGACATTTGACTACCCCCTAACTAATGAGGTTCTCCAGGTTTCCCTCATTCCTGCACTGAATAGTGGTTAGGGCCTACCAACGTAAGTCGTTCCTAGATGCAAATGCGGCCTGCTTAATAATAATATGCCGTCCCCTCTCCCGCACAAGTCTTCGACTTCTGGGCTAAGGTACACCTAAACATAGGTACTTACTATGAATGATTTTCTTAGAGGTCTTTTCACAACACAGAACAATAGTATGTACACTCACGAACATCAAAGAAAAACTAGACAAAATGAATCGTACTATCTGTATGCACCATTATGACTAATATATCATTTAGGTCTGGCACTGCAATGTTGTCGAACGTTACAATACGTTACAGTTTTAAAGAGTTTCTCGGAAACTTCAATTATTTATTTGATTGATACTGATCTAAAAATCAAGTTATGAACAAATTACGTTACAGGCCCTTTTACTTAACCTTAATTGTAGCTTAGTTTGTAATTGCTTAACATAGTTTTGTTTATTATTGCTATTGTATTTTTATTTTTGAAAAGTAGTTGTACACAAACTACTCGTTTTAGACATTTTTGTTAAGAGGTTTTTATTGCTTTTAGTCAGATATATAAGCCCTTAAAAGTACGGCACCCTGTAGAACGTACTAAATGTTCAGCACTATTGGCATCCTCAACGTGGGTTCTTACCTGACTCGTAGATAAGCCCTCAAATGCTAAATTAAGATCACCTATTAATTGAGCGCATTTGGTTACTAAACTAGTCTTTTAACTGACTTGATTTTCGTCATCGCAAAAAATCCGACTTAGTCTGAGAGACATGTAATAATCGTGAATAAATTCGTTGAAATTCATTATCCTTATCCCATTCAGCTTCATGAAAATGTACGATTTATGTACGAGGCATTGGTGCAATATTTAATTTTTCTTCCCGGAAAACGTCCCTTAACATCGTTCTTTTTTTATTTACTTAACTTAATTCGTCTCCTAACCGATTGGATAACCTTCAATTTGAAGTAAAAATATCTATATCTATTATTAGAAACTACTATAATAAAAAAATACAAAACCCGCCCCTCACAAAAAGAGGACTAAAAATCTCCCTTCCTCATTGGTTTTCCAGAGACATATCATTCTCTTCCTCAGAATTTTAAGTTTTAATTTTAATTTTAAGATAGAAATACGTCAAGAAACCAAAACCATTACTCCTGCAAACCAAACTATTTAGGCCTGTCTTGTGTTGCATTTGGTGAAATACTGGCATATGAATTTGCTTCCCATTAACTCAGTATAATTTCTGAAAACAGTATCAGCATACATTAGTGTGCGGGTGAAACATTTTATTTTATTTCATTTTATTTTGTTCTGTTTTGTTTCGTTTCGTTTCGTTTCGTTTCGTTTCGTTTCGTTTCGTTTCGTTTCGTTTCGTTTCGTTTCGTTTCGTTTCGTTTCGTTTCGTTTCGTTTCGTTTCGTTTCGTTTCGTTTCGTTTCGTTTCGTTTCGTTTCGTTTCGTTTCGTTTCGTTTCGTTTCGTTTCGTTTCGTTTCGTTTCGTTTCGTTTCGTTTCGTTTCGTTTCGTTTCGTTTCGTTTCGTTTCGTTTCGTTTCGTTTCGTTTCGTTTCGTTTCGTTTCGTTTCGTTTCGTTTCGTTTCGTTTCGTTTCGTTTCGTTTCGTTTCGTTTCGTTTCGTTTCGTTTCGTTTCGTTTCGTTTCGTTTCGTTTCGTTTCGTTTCGTTTCGTTTCGTTTCGTTTCGTTTCGTTTCGTTTCGTTTCGTTTCGTTTCGTTTCGTTTCGTTTCGTTTCGTTTCGTTTCGTTTCGTTTCCTTTTATTTCATTTTATTATATTTTACTTTACATCATTCAACAGGCGAATGCCCAATTACAGAATGGGGAAAAAAAGATATACAAAGAAAATATACAGTAAAAATAACAAACAAACAGTATGTGAGAAATAAGGAAGAGAAATACTAAACAGATACAAAATACAGAAACCAAAACAAACTTAAATTAAGATACACAAAATTATAATAATAGTAATTAACACTTAATACTCCTAGATGTCTAAAAGTTTGTGTTCTCTCTAAGAAATGATTATTGTTTGGGAATTATCATTAAAATTAGATAATATTCTCCAAAGCGACGTGCTAGATATTAACTACATGTACAAGAACGAAAAGCGAGTGGCAAAGAAGAACTCACCTGAATTCTTCTGAGGGAGTGTGGGCCGGCCGGCTTGGTGTTCATAAATTGGATCCCCCAGGATCCCCAAATGGAGTTCTGAATTTAAACTTAACCCTAATTTGACGATGCACTAATTAATTTCAGCGGAATTTTTATGCGACGCTTTGATTGTTCTATGCTATGTCCTTGCGCGAGCTGTTCTTGCTTCCTTTTTAGAGTTTTTCTTTTGTACCACAAAAACGCGCAATGATAAAAATTTTAATTTGCGTACATTTATACTTATACTTAGGCAACCTAGAAACTGATGTGAAAGAAAACAAATAATACTTAATTACTAATTATATTAAAGTTACTACTATTACCAAATATACCGCCCCCCAAAAAAGGCGTAAGCGTTTTTTTTTTCAATCATGAGAAGGAGGTAACGGACATAGTTTGACAACGGGTCGTTTGAAGAGTCCATTTTTAGTGCGCACAGTAGCGACTCGAATGACATCATCAGTGCCGGCGAATACTTCAACGATACGACCAAGAGGCCATTCTGAAAGAGGCATCTGTTCATTTTTCAGCAAGACCAAATCACCTGGTTGAGGAGAGGGAGTATTGGAAGAAGTCCATTTAGACTTTTGGGACAGAGTATGTAAGTACTCCTTTTGCCAGCGTGATGAAAAGTCCTGCTGAATGCGCTGAAGCAGTTGCCAGCGAGATAAGCGGCCTACAGGTATATCTGACAGCTTTTGTTCAGGTAGGCAAGAGAGCGGTGGAAGGTTTAAAAAATGTGCGGGAGTCAAAGCCAAAAGATCGTGCGGGTCATTACTTAGAGGCGTAAGCGGTCGAGAGTTCAGTAATGCTTCTATTTGTATTAGTACGGTATTTAATTCCTCATAGGTCAAAATCTGTTGCCCTACGATGCGTGTTAAATGAGATTTTACCGATTTAATCCCGGCTTCCCATATACCCCTAAAGTGTGGTGCATAGGGTGGATTGAAATGCCATTGCAAAGCTTCGGTAGCAGCTGCGGAATGCATTAATGTAGCGAGCTCTTTTTGAGCTTTTACAAAATTTGTACCACAATCACTGTAAATGTGACTGGGGCGTCCACGACGGGCAATAAAGCGACGTAACGCTGCTAAAAATGCATCTGCTGTTAAATCTGAGGCTAATTCTAAATGTAATGCCTTGGTGCTCATACAGACAAAAAGACATAAATACGATTTGTATGATTTTGCACCTCTCACTCTATTCATAGTAGTAAAAAAGGGACCACCGTAATCAACTCCCACATGTGAAAATGCTTTTAATTCTGAAATTCTAAATTTCGGCAAGTCACCCATGATAGGTTGATAAGATCGGGGATTTTGTCGCCAGTAAGTTTGACACTTAGAGATGACCGTCCTAACTGCTCTTCGTGATGACAAAATCCAGAAGGTTTGTGCTAACAAAAATTGAACTGTCTGATAACCAGCATGAAGATATTTTAGGTGACACCATTCTATCAGAAGAGTAGTAAGACGCCCCCTGCGAGGAAGTAAAAGTAGACGTTTACGGTCATCTGACAACGAAGAATCATCGCAGAAAAGTCCTAGTTTTCGTAAAGGTTTAGATATTTTAAGCCCTTTATGAAAGCGATCAATTTGTACTGAGAAGTTACAATATTGCGTATGCTTAACTAAGGTTAACACAGCTTTACACAGTTTACTACTATTACTATTATTACTATACTATTATTATTAAGTTACTACTATTACCAAACAATTATTAATCTTATAATTAAATTCAATAAAATGCTGCTTTGTAGTAAATGACAGACTTTTACATTTTTCAGGATTTAAAAATAAATTGTTTACACCAATCACAAATGGAATCCAAATTCTGCTGAAGCAACAGACAGTCATTAATATTGGAAATTTTGCTAAATATTTTCAGGTTATCGACATAAAGCAAACAATCTACATTCAGATTACTAACAATATCGTTTATAAATAAGACAAATAGTAATTGGCTCAAAACCGAAACTTGAGGGACCCTGAGGACACAATCACTTCAACAGACTTAAAACCACGATACAAAATATGCTGGATTTTATTAGTTAAATAGTTTCTAATTAAATGAATAAGTAGATCAGAAAATCCAAATGATTTATTTAGCAATTAAACGTGGTCAACTCTGTCGAACGCTTTAGTGAAATCAGCGTAAATTATATCAGTCTGAAACCCACTATCAATAGAATCAGCAATAAATTCAGTTACACAAGACAGATTCGTAATAGTAGACCGTCCTTTGAAAAAACTATGTTATCGTTCAGTTAACATATGCTTGGTGTGGAAAAAAAGAAAATCAAAAAGTAGTATTTCAAAACATTTTATAAAATTGTTGATTATAACGATAGACCGACAGTTATTCATGTCAGACTTATCACCTCTTTTAAAAATATGTATTATTTTAGAAATTTTCTATTTTAGAGAGAATAATTTATTTTTCAAAATAATGTCAAATAAAATTTTTAAAGGTGTAGTAAATAAAAATGCACAATCCTTAAGAAGGAAAGCTGGAATACCATCCGGACCGCTAGTCAATTTAGGCTTAAATGTACAGATGAATAAGAAGGCTTGATTTTATTAGGTTGATTTGGTATCTGAAATTCACTAAATTGCTTATCCAACTTTTTAAAGAACTCAGACTTTGCTGAGAGAAAAAGATCATTAAAAAAACTATTAAATTTCTTTTCAGTACATTTCCAGGAAAGCTCCGGTACATCTTTCATAAATGTTAATAATTCAGAAGGAGTATACAGTGTAAATAGAATTTATTCTTACTAAACTCACCACAAGAAATGGGAACTTTTTTCGAGATGAATGAACCCGAACAGATTCCACAACCTGACATAGTTTATAACCGTGAAACACAAAATCAAAATGACAAGCCAATACGTAAATGTAACAATGAAATTAATTAACTAAGTAAACAGGACTTGTTAGTAGTCAATCAGGTATAAGAATTTTGAATAACTTTGCACTATTTCACTAAGAAAACAAGGAAAAAACAAGAGCACTACAAAACACAGTTCTCCCAATATACGGAAGTACGGTCCATGAAATTTATTCCTTCTCTTTAAGTACAAATAACTTTTCATTATAACATAATACTATAAAATTGAAGTTAGTCACTTCACACTCAATATTATTTAAATTTATCAATGGCTGTGCAATTTGGTACTTTAATAAGTAAATGATTTTTATAAAATAAATCACATGTAAAATAGTTTTTTCTTTTTACCCAGTATTTATGAAACAATACTTTTTAAACACGCCCTGAATTAAGAAACATATTCAGATAAAAGTTTTTTAGTTAAGTTTTTTTTACACTTTGAGTATGCAGTCAGTAATTTTGTTGTTATGGCAACCAACCTATGGCATCATACTACACACTATGTTCTGTTCTTATTTGTTATTATTTATTTTTATTTTCTAACGACTACTTGATCCTTCCACCGTTCTATAGTGATTTTTAAGTGATATTTCTTTTAAAACTCTTTAGGACGATATTGCTTATAACTTGGGAAGTAATACAGAAAAATTTCTCTAATAAAGGTTTCTTTGAAAAAAAAGAGAGCTTATTAACAGAAAAAAACATGTTCGTATGTTTCTGGAAAAAATACAATTAAGATATCATTAGTCGTTTCTGTCAAATCCCAAAAATAATACTTTCAATTGAAAATGGAGCTTATCTCATCTCATTTGTTTTAAATTTTATTTAAATTGTTTGTATCCTCACAGGAGACCTATAATATCGACACTCCGTATAGTTTATTTTTACTGCATTAGAAAGGTATTAGCTTAAAATACGCTAAAAGCTAATAATAAAGAATATATGGGTAGATATTGTGGATGTAATTCAACGCTGGTTGGGGCTTTTGTCCACAGAGTAGTTAGTTTCACACAATATTATTAATACCTAAAAATTATTTTATAGTCTTAATAAATGTAATAAACGGATTCATCGTTTTTTTTTTTCACATTTTAAATTAAATTAATAGTTGATAAGAGAAATGTATACCTATTGATAAATTAACATTTATCGACTGCTACTATGCATGTGTTTGCTTTATATAAAAAAAATAGGAATACTGATAAAATAAAAAAGCGGCCTCAAAATTTCTATTTCTTTTTTCTTAAAAAAATAGAACCGGTGGGTAATACTTAATCCTTGTATATTACAAAAGTGTAGAGTAAATGTCAGACAAATTAAATTCATTAACCCTGACTCTCTTGGTTTCCTTTCCATGCTTTTAAAGTAGGTACAATTTATTCATCTTAGCGTAATGAAGGGAGAGTCGAATAAACTATAATCTAATTTCTTACAACGTCGTACAGCCTTTCCTTCCTTCGGTTTATTTAAATAAAATACTGCCGACCACAAGAAAGCAGCAGCGCTGAGAGCTCTCAAATAAATTGAGGAAAGTAAACCATGATGAACCCTCACAAACGATGCCAGCCTAGACCTTCACCGTCGGAAATATTTAACAAATACGGCTTGCTGCAGATGTTTACCCGTTTAGGAAATGTTTTTCTTTTCCTGGTTGATCTGATGTTCTTCTATTTAATTTATGAAATAGAAATACTGAAATATTTTGATTTTAATTTTTCTCTTTGTTTTAGGTAAGTGGCTCCTTCAAAACTTCATAATGGATATACTAATCGGTAAGTATTGCAAGAGTTCCGTTGAATTACATCTTCTCACAAAAATAACACAAACCCATTTTCACAGGTTTCATTAACTATCATAAAGTGTGGTCCGTTGTTCTTAATCGATAAAATAAAAAAAAATACAATTTAAAAAAAAATCTATTTGTTCCTGATGCAAAATTTTGACAGATTCAACATTTGCTAATTTTGTTTTTATTATTGGAGACCTTTCTTTTCAGAAGTATTGAAATAAGTATTTTGAGGATGGAAAAGGAGAATGCACTGATAATTTTCCATTACATTCTAGGATTTATAAATGTTTCAACAAAACGGCGCAGTGCCTTATATTCCTACAATTTTTAAATCGACGCTTTCCAAATATGTAATTGGCTTGGTTCTTTTGCTTGGTCTTCACGGGACCCATCTTTCAACCCATTAGCAACAACATTAGATGAGCTTTGTGTGCGCGAAACTGGCCGTCAGTTGGAAGTATTTATATAGGATGTGTATAATTTGTTTTGATAAGTATTGAGTTTTGATTTATGTAAATGATAACGTTACATATTGACGTATTTGTAATTTTGTAATGTAATTGTTGTAATTCAATCGGTCTGTAAGAAAAACAAACCGATTGAATGTTGCATAACCGAAACTAGTTGCCGCAGAAATTTTGCTGTGAAGAAAATAGATTCCTCGTATATTTTTATCCCTCTGTGCCAAATTCAACTCTTTCTGTTGAGGAATAATGACTCTAGATGACGTTTTTTAAAATCTTTATTTTTCAATTGTTTTACAATGTTTCACTAACGGCAGCAAATATCTTGAATCTGTTTGGTTTACCTTAAGGTTATCAAAAAGAGCAACTTTTTCTAAATTAAGCCACCTTATATATTTTACAGTTTCCTAGATGCGAATTGTGAGCCATAACCTTTGTAGCATCCATATTGATCACAAACTATTCAAATTAAATTTCTTTCAAATTCATGTCTCTATCACCACTAAATGACTAAGATTAACCTCTAATACCTTCTAGATATTGACAATCAAAACATCGAAACCGTCGTTTTCTGTATGATGACGTGATTCACCCCGTTGCATTTAAACGCTAACAGATATCATACTAGAGGAGCTCGGATTAAATCTTGTAACCGTATTTATCACGGTTATTATCAGACATTAGTACAAATTTTATTTGATATATAAAAAGGATTTCAGAGACCCAGAAACTAAACATAATAATATATATAATCAACCAAAATTATTCTCATGCTGCATTCCTATCCTTATTTTGACCACTATTGCGCTGCTTGCAGCTGTAGGGACTCTTCTCTATTTTATAAATTTCAATTTTCTAACAGGTGGCCTTAGTTTTAAACTTAAGTTGTACCAATGTGTATATCAACTCGTCATCTTCATCGAGCGAATTTATATCATACCCATTGGTTCAGTTTCATGGCACAAACACGAGTCACTAATAATAACTTCACAACATGCATAAGGTGATAATGTACTGACAAATAGCAACATGATTCATTGTTTTCTTTTTTGTACTCAATAAAGGCCACACTCTAACATAAAGTTATTCTAAGGGCGATAACAGACACAGTGGAGTCGGCCGCCGGGACGACTATTGTTTACTAAGCGCTGGATAGACCAAGATACATACAGCGGTTTTCGTGGCCTCTATTTTTGAGTTACTTAAAACAATTTAACTTAGAAATCATACTGTACATACTAATGTGCGTTAGCACAGTACTTGAATTTTCATACACGATATTAAATATTTCTGATTCACACTTCATTATTCGCTCATTCCTGCATTCGTATATTAATAATGCAGCTGACAGTGACATGGGATGGTTCGCAGTCCCACAGTAAATGAATAAAATCATCAAGCATTACTATGATATTCTGGACATTTCAATCTCCAAACGCCAGCTAGTTTTAAGACAGCATCTCGGTTGAAATTATTTAGATTTTACTGGATTGCTATCGCTACTTTGTAGAGTAGTGATCAAAGAAATATTTCACTCATATTTGTTTTGTCGAGGTCTATTAAAAGCCTTGTATGCTCCCTGTGTTTCGCAACTGCTGAATTATATTATTCTTTAGGTGATGCTATGTGTTTCCTTAGCCTCGTTTTAACTTATCTAATATGTACCTTGCCCATGTATATGGAATGCTCAATCCTTGGGTCAATCTCGAAGCTGAGTCGTACCTTTCTATTATAAATGGTGTTAACATTGTCTTTTTAAGCTTCATTCTTCTTGGTCTTTATTTACTATCTTTTTAGTACATTGTTTAATATTTATGTTGATATATCTATTTCATCTGAAAGTTAATCCTGTCAGTGTGAGTAACAAGCAATCTGATTTGCTATTTAAGAATAGAAAAGAAGGGAAGGGTACTGATTTCCTCCAACTCCATAGTAAAGTTGATGTCCAGATGTATTTCTTTAAAGTAGTCCAGAAATGCTTTTAAATTATTATTTCCACGAGTTTACACCTTAGCCAACACTTTGGTATTCGAATAGCTGATTTCAAGGCTTCCATTTTGTCTGTCCCTTAATCCTGATCCCTAATGAAGAGGAATGTCTATGTGGTGCACAAGTTTCCTAAACGCTTATCCTTACCAACTGCAATAAGCCTTCAATGAATTAATCTCAGAGTTTATCTGATTGGAACTCTGTGGAAAATTATGTCGTCTCGAAACTGAATAGAGAGGACTGTTTAACTTCTTCTCCTCCAGTGATGTCTTCCCATGCTGTATATGTCTTATTCCTTATTAGCTTTCCCTCATAACATAACATATTCTTCTGCATAGTATGTTCCTATATTGAGTGGTTTCTTTACACCAGCTCTGTCTTTGAACCAGCCGTCTGTATAGCAAACTAAATTAGCTTTTACCTGCAGCTTCTTTGCCTCAGTCTTTAAGTAGTTTACTTTCTAGAATCGGATGCACTTTTTTGCAGTTTCTGTTCAAGGTAATTAGGATGCCCAGTGGATATAGGTCATTAACTGTCTGTATATTTTGGTAATAAATTCAAATCAAATATAAAGATTTGTGCCCCCTTTAAATAAACAAATTCATTCCTCAGGTTACAGTACCTAGAAATGATGTCTGATCAAATATTTAAACCATCACATTGGAAAAATAAATTTCTCAGCCTTAAAGAAACTAAGATTACACTTACAAGTTGTATAAGATCCTAAGTGGTGTTAGTGTTAGTGGTGGTAGAACCAATTTTATCAATGTTTCAAGTTCAGTGAGAGTGCTCACGGTGTTAAGACGTGTTGTTCTTAAGCTCTCTAGTTTTGCCTTTTTGTTTTGTTGGCAGTGTATATTTCTTCTCTTCTTTTACTATAATAACACAGTTAGTGGGTGCTACCTGCTCGACTAACTTACAGATTAGAAGTGCAACCACGTCTGTTTTTATATATTAATCGTCATAAGAAATGCCTTAGGTCAGATATTTATGTTTTACTTTTACTTATTGTCGTTATCAGCAGTGATCATGAAAGCCTGTGCTAGCTAATTGCTTTAAGACCATAGCCGCGGGGTATGCTACAATTTCATGCGACAGTTGTCACCTGCGGATCCACACGCATTGTACGAAATTAATTGATAATGAGCTACGTATCACTTGAAGTTACAAGCGCCCACTGAAAATATTTTGCAATAAATGTGATTCTTCATTTGGGTAATTTAATAAGTTGCTAGAATCCATGAAAGAGCTTAAACGGGATATTTCCTAATCCAAATCCTTAATAAACCCTAGTTTTTCCCACGTCAAAATTCAAAACGATAAAACTGCCCGCAGCAAGAATTCTTAAGACAAGTTGAGACCGAATTAAAGGATAGGGTACAAAATGGAGAAAATGATATTACTATAAAATATATAAAGGGAATTCCAACAATTATTAAGAATTCTGCAAAAAACTCAAGATACTAGGTGTCCCAATTTTCTATACGAATATAGATTCTCTTACGTCTAAATTTTTGGAATTGCAAGCAGTAATTGAACCAATTTTACCGGGTATAATTATGATTACAGAAACATATTTATCCAGTACCATTCCTGATTATGTTGTAAATATAAAAAATTATACTTTATATCGCCTTGATAGAGTTGGCCAGTTGGGTGGTGGTGTTTGTATGTATTTGAATAATTCCTATTTTTCAAATGCTTCTATTGATACCATTGATCTGCAGTCACCTGGAATAGAACTATTATGCTTACACGTCAAATAATGGCAATCGAACAACTTTATTTTTGGTTGCATATATTGGCCTCCGTCTTCCACAGTTGGTAATGATAAAACGTTATTTGCCAATATTGAGCTCATGGCCAGATTTGGTAAAGATGTCTTTATTTTTTTTTTTTTACCAATGAAATATCCAACGGGCTAAAATGCCCAATTACAGAATAAGTGCATAGCATAGAATTACAAACAAATATATATATATATACAGGGTATTCCCTCTAAGACTTTCAGTTCGAATATCTCAGAAACCATCATAGCCAGTGCGACGAAATTTGGTATACAGATACTAGATGGCGCGTAGAATCTGATGATAACATCAATTCTTATAGAGGATGTTCCATTTTCCAAGAAATCGATTTAATTTTGATTTTTTGGTTGTCAGCCCTGCTAAAACATGTTTAAATTGAAATATACTTAATTATGAACACATTATGATAAATTACACATTAAAAAATTTCAAAATTTAACATAAAAAAAATGCCTTCAAAAAGTATCCAAATTTCATTATTTTGTCATGTAAAATGTCTATAGCCATGAGCCAGACTTACACAGAAGAAACTAACATCGGTGAACGTCAAATCTATGAATTGTTAAATATTAATGGCATAAAGTATTTTATTTTACATAAATAACGCTAAATAGTGTATTTAATGCAATTTACGTATGCACAATGGTGTTATTGAAACTTGTCGATAAAAATTTAGACTTAAGTTGAGCCTTTTGGAGCATTGGGGTCACTGTGCCGGCGTAGTCTACCGCTACAGCTAGGGTTACAGCGTGAATATTGTGTAAAATATTTGGATATTTTTAAATTGTTCCATTATAATGTAATAAAACTTCAGTAAATTGTTTTTTATGTTACTACAGTGTACAAAATAATTAGGTACCCGTATTTTTTATTACAATATTCCCGCAGTTTGGAGTGATCGTTATCCTTGACTCTATATAATAAGAAACTTGACATTACCCTTGTTTTCTAGAATACATACGCCTTTTAAGATACTTGATACCCTGTTAACGGAAACAGTAAATTACACATTTGAATAGATGTACGTACTGGTGACAAAAGGTGCCTCTTAAATTGACAATTTGGCTTAAAACTTACGCTTAATATTTATTTATTGTTTCTCCTTCTCCGTATATGCCTAGGTCTCAACTCGCAACATATTTAGGCTTTTGTTGCAGTACTTAACTTATAATACTTATTTGGAGTTAACATAATATGTAAGTTTATCTTTCAATGTGTTATTTTGCCGTAACGTGCTTAAATATCGCCGAGACCAGTTCAATAATGTGATTAAAGAGATTTATTTTGATTGATTGACATTCATAAATGCTTTCATTATGTTTATGGTTCTATATCTATGATATATTAAATTATATTAATGCATATCTATGATTCAGTTGAGAATTGTTTTAATAGATTCAAGTAGTACATATAGATTTTTTTATATATATTAAACTTAGTAATGTAGATAAATCTATATATTAACGAACTCATAAAAATTACTTTGAATTGCTAAACTTGAAACTATATTAATTTAATATTATTAATTTAATTTAAATTATTTTTTACCATTTGGGCCAACTTGTCTATATTGAAGTGTCAGCCTGAATGTAACTCCATGTCTCAGTGGGCATTCACCTCGAATAGAGGTACCTAACTTGGTTTAAATAGTAGAAAAGTTTAATAAACATTTACCACAAGGATAGATTTTCATTAGCTTAAAAAGAATTCCCGAGAGAATCCTACGATTTTTTTTTCTGTATTGTAAAGAAATTTCAGCTAATGTAAATCAATTTTCCTACAATTCCTATTTATGAATTCATATTACCTTCATATCAAATATACAGGGTATGACTAAGTACAAAAATTTTATCCACGGGTTCAGGGAGGCCTAAAAGACAATAAAAAAAATATTCCAACTTTAACTCGATATCTAATTAATAATAATAATATCTACCCCTCATTATAATCACCAGGATTAGCACAGAAGTCGAAGACTTGTGCGGGAGATGGGGTGGCATATTATTATTGGCGCCCAGGACCAACACACGTTGGTAGGCCCTAACCACCATTCAGTGCAGGAATGAGGAAAACCTGGAAAACCTTATTAATTAGGGGGGTAATCAAACGTCAACCGGTATCAATTTCTCACATTAACCCAAGCCAACATTATTCCATCCTACCATACCCGCAGAAATGGTGCCAATCATCTCCACGAATATAAATTATATACGGTCTACCGGCTGCGAGGGGTCAAACCCACAACGATCTAGTTACCTCGATTCAAGTACTGACGCCTTAAATCGCACGACCACTGACCGATATTTAAAAAATGGGGCAAAATCCTCTTCTCCTGCGGAAAGTCAGTGCTTATGATAAGCATCGACTGAGATGGCTTAGATCCCTACATAAAGTTTATATCTGTCAACAATGTCAACTACCATGCGGTAGTTTTTTTGCAGCTTTTTTAAATGCGCTAACGACAAAAATACATCTTATTAATGATAATACTTGACAGATAGGTAACAGTTAATCCTGATGGCTCCACTATTTTGCATTCATTTTTTATTATTTTGTTACAAAACTATTTTTCTCTCATTACAACCACTCACTACCGATAAAACACACCTTCCATAGGTATAGTTAGATAAAATTTTTATTTATTCTCATCTAATAGATAATAGAAAACTTTTAATGCACCGCAGCAGTCTTGTCCCATAACCTACAAAAGCTAACCGGTGAACTATAATATTGTGGGAAAATATATGTACCAGACACAAAAAAATTGTTTATTTAATAACTATAAAACTCAAAAAAAAGCACTAAAAACTGAAGAAGAACACCAAAGTACAACGTAAACAGAGGGATTAAATTATGACATGACAGCGAATTTTACCGTTGTGTTGCTCATTGTTACTCTAACTCTGTAAACGTCAAACGTGGGTGGACGGGTTGCATAGTCGGCGTTAAATTAGAGTTTAATATAAAAAACTTTATAAATTACTTTGGAATTTTTTCGAAAGGTGATTCCGTTAATTCTTAACTTTCTCTACCCCCCTCTTAAAATATTTGTACTTAGCATAGTTAACCCTGTATAGGTATGTTAAGGAACAATTTCATAAACAGAATTGGATTTAATAATTATCTAAAATAAAAAATTAATCTCGCTTAAAGAAACATCTAATAATTTTCAAAACTGAAATTCAGTTCTGAACATTGCGAATGCGTAAATTCAGCCACAATAGACGTACACATGACTTCCTTAGTAGAAATTGTAGGAAAATTGATTTATTGAAATACCTTTACAATACATTAAAAAGTAATGCTGATAATAATGAATATATGGGAATAGATACTGCAGGTGTAATTCAATATATATATATATATATATATATATATATATATATATATATATATCTAAAATAAATTGGAAAAATGGAGTTAATACTGTTTTTTTTGAAAAATCCTTATAGTTTCCAAAAAAAAATGTTGAAATTCGATTAATTATAGTATTAACGTTTTTGTGATGTGACTGTTTATATTAGTATTCCATGCATGGAAAAGATGGAATGCTCTAACTTTTTTGATCCTTGCTAGCACTGATACAAATGGCACGTCAGTAGAAGTGTACATATGCAATGTTATTTTACTGGCCCACCAGTAACCACTAGCGCCATTAAATCATCCAAGCATGTGTAAACCCGCAAATGTAAGTCTAATTAAATGAATCTAAAGTATAATGTTCCAATGTAAATAATGCTGCTAATACTACAATAACGTTTAAAAAAAAACAAAAACCATTTTGTTAAACTGACGTTTACAAATGAGTAACAAAGAAACTTATTATATAGGGACACTTAACCCTATAATAGTATATTTATGCAACGATCGTGTAATGATGGTTATACACGAGCATTAACCGGGATACGAAACAAGCCGAAGGCGAGTTTCGTATGGTTTATGCGAGTGTATTAATAACCATTACATGAGAGTTGCATTCGCTATTTTTTCTACACCCGATAAATAATCAAAAACCATAAATTTTATATTTTTATTGAACACAATAGGTAACAGTAATTATTCTTATGAACTGCATTTTCTGCTTTCTCCGATATGTGTGGAGGAGTCGATGGTAATTCTTCTATATCGCTGATATCAGACATTTTGTTAAATTATCGAAGTTTAGCTAGGTATCTACGAAAATTTAATACGTACTGATTTTGACATCTAAAATAATTACATATAACCTAGGATAAACGTCAAATGCACATCATGCTTGATTGAAAAATTATGGGTTTCTATTGATTAAAAATCTGTATCGTAATGAAAAATCTGTATGGTAATGGGTATCATTATGAAACAGATTATGGGCATATAAGTACATTGTTATAATACGGGTGTAGAAAAAATATTAAATTTCATTTTCTAATCAGATCTTAAGGTATATAAAGACATTCATTAATATGAATTTTTATACAAACAGATAAAAATCGAGTAGTATAGGATCAGGGCTTCGTCTCGTTAACATTAAAGTTACTTAGTAACTAATATACAGGGTGTCGTTACAATAATTTTAGGAGCTGATAGAATATTTGAGTCGATTGAAACAAACATACCTATATACCAAGTGTTACAATATTTGTAATAATTATTTGTTTAATATTTTTAAAGTGTAGAAGAAAAACAAACCTTTTTACAATAAATATTTCTATATTTTCCTATTAGGAATGAATTAATTATTTAAATTATTTTTCCAATAAAATCCAAAGTGCCTTCGTCACTTACCTAGAACTGCATAAAGATGATTTTTCTACTTTGTAAAAGCTAAGAGTCAAATTTAAACGTGGATTCTATTTAAACCTTTGCGCATAGGTAACAGATGACAGCCGTAATAAACGTCTAAGAATTACTATTCTTAGGCGTTTATTACTTTAACTAAGATTCAAACGTATAGTTTGACAGTTGATCTACATTTACGGTTGCTATGGAAGTTAAGGACAATTGTTTTCTCATGGCATACCAAGCTATTTAATGGAAACATTGCTTTTCCTTTTTACACCGTAACTTTAAATTAGCTTTTAAGATTTGAACAATTGGAATAAATATTTAGCTTTCTTAAACAATTTTCATTACATACTGAACGGCTGTTATGTTTTGACGAATGCGCTCCCTGCATATTTAAACGTGTTAAGATTAATTTCCCTAAATTTTGGAATGTTTATCAAGAAACATTTCATATGAACTGAAAGAGCATTTCTTAGGTAAGTTTGTAATAATATCTGAATAAACCTGCACACAAAGGTTTTAATAAAATCCATGTTTAAATTTGACTCTTCGCTTCTACAAAATAGAAAAACCATGTTTATTAAGTTCTAGCCTTGACTATATACACTAAGACTAGTCAATCTAATGGGAGATCTTGTTGACCTGAATGGGAAACCAACTCTCGCGTAATGGGAAACGAACTCAAAAAGAACGTTTACGCTTGGGCTATTTGCTAATAGATGGCGCAATATTAGGTACTAAAATGACATGAATTTGGATATATAATTTTGAAAGCTCCTCCCATCGAAGATGATTGGTTCATACATATTATGTTATGTACAATCGTTTGCAATAATATTGACACTCTTTAAATTCAATTTTGCTATTTCTTTTGAACTGCTGACGTATTTGTAATGAAATCTGCTTTCAACTTTTAACATTAGTAATTAGTTGTTTCACTTACCAATATAAATTTAATGAGTTTCTACTCAGAACTTCGAGAAGTTCAAAAACTGTTTTGAGAGAGTGTCATTGTTATTTCAAAAGCTTGTATGTACTTAAAATTCATAACTTTAATGACATTCGATAGGATTACTGTTTATTTTATTATTAAGTGAATGTGTTAGTCATGAGGAAGCAGGCAGGAAATAAATGTTAATTTTTAAAATGTAATAAAACTAAATGAAACATTCCAGAAATAAAACTTTTCCGCGCAAGGCGAAAATCGACTATAATGATAGATTTTGAATTCTGATAAGTAATTATAGTAATTTCATCACGATTTTTAATAAAAAGAAATACAAAAGTGCAGTTATCCAGTTCATATTCACTTTCGCGTATCAATGAAAGTCAAAGCTTAAAATATATTAACCGCCAGATAACACTTTTATCATACTCCTCCAGCTTTGGTAAATTCAAGTGAAGAAGTCATTCAATACGTGTCGATAAAAATATACAGGGTGGGCCATTAATAAGGGGGCATAGAAGAGGAGTAACATCATTGGGACGAAATATGAAGATATAGCTAAATATATCTTCGTAAAATATTTCTGTGGAAAAAGATACAAGGTGTCAAAGTTGAAATATTTTTATTTGTGTTTTCTTTTTTTGTATTAACGCAAGTATCTCTCAACTGATTGAAATTTAATTGAAAAAAATTAGTAGGTATCAATGAGTCGTTTACTTTTTTAAATGTCCAGAGTAACTTTGGAAAAAAACTCATATTTGAAAAAAAAATTATCTACATATTTACTTTTATGGACAAAAATAACAACAGAGCGGTAAAAACAACTTAGCCCTTGAGCAAACTCTACCTACTTCTACATGTCTTAATTAATTAAAGTAATTATTAAAGCTAATTACAGAAAATTTTCAATATGGCAATTTTCTAATGCTTCTAAGAGATTTCCTCACGTCGAAAAATACATTTGGTTGTTTTAGATCAGTTTTCTGGAAATAAGATAGAAATTGTCATCATCTGGCAATATCTGTAGTACCTACTACATAAATTATGATTGCTTTCCTTAAAATATGTTTCCCTACCAAATTTGATGACAATCGGTTGAGCGATCCTAGTTATTAAAAAAAAACGAAAAAAAATATGTAAACCTGTATCTTTTTCCACAGCAACATTTTAGTAAGGCATATTTAGCTATATCTTCACATTTTGCTCCAAAACTGTCATTCCTACTCTGGCACATCATTAATGGTTCACCTTATATAATACTTAAAATAATAAATTTTGAAACACATTCTTTTCTGATGAGGCCTGTAAAGTTCACAAATTATTTTTACTAAAAACATTAGCGCATGTAAATTTATTTAAATTTGCATGCGCGAATGTTAAATTATTTGAATTTTTAAATTAATTTAAATTTAATTTTAATTTAAAAATTACTCTTCAAAAAGACTACAAAATAATATTTATTTCACACCATCACAAAATTATACTTAGATCAAACATTGAAAAAAGATACTTGGTGTTTTAGAATTTTTACTAATGAATTTTTCGCAAAATAATAATGCATCTTATGCAGTAAGAGAAACCCACACGATAATCTGCAGTTCTATATGTCTTTTTATAGAAGTAGGTATGTCGAATTCATTTGAATTATCTTAATATGTTTAAAGGAAATAAAACAGAAAATGTAAATTTTGGCATATCGCTGAAAACTCTTTTAACAATCTTATTTTTCTGTTTTTTTTTTTAAATTAATTTACAGTTCATATTCTTACTTCTCTAACGCAATAAAATAAACTGCTTATGTTTCAAACTTTATGATCTGTGGTTTGAATATGAATATATTGCCACAATCTTATTATTTAGGCAGGTATATGAAAAAGGGTCACGCGGACACGCCCTCGAAACGCCTTCACAGTTTTTTGCAGATTAAAATAGTAGCGCTTTATTTCCTTCGTTTGAATAAATGCGTATTGTTACACAATACGACATCTAACAGGAATTATGATAACTATTTAGGTATTTATTAAGGATTGACTCTCTTGGTGTAAATACTCAAGGGTTCTAGGTAAGTAACAAAACCGCTTTGGATTTTATTGGTTAAATAATTTAAATAATCCATTCATTCCTAATAAAAAAGTATATAAAAATTTGCTATAAAAAGGTTTGTTTTTCTTCAACACTTGAATAATTGTAGAAAAGCACGGTTAAATTAAAAAATACTAAAAAAAATAATTATCATAAATACTGTAACACATATATAGGTATGTTTGTTTCACCTCCTAAAATTTTTGTAACGACTTGCAAGACACTTTGTATAATCATCATATTCCTGCAGATATTTTTGAATGCTAAATGAAATCATTGCGAAATCAGCCTTAAGAGATATATATTTAAAACAAACTAACTTATAGCTCTAGAAACGAATGAATAAATACCTAAATTGTTTCCATATTTTTCCGCGTGATTTCAATTGATGTAGTTTTTCTGCCACATAAATACGTGCTGTTGATTTATATAATCTCCATTTTAACTTTTATTTAAATTGTGTTATTTACGTAATAATTTGAAAAGCAAATATTATTTTCCTCGTCATGTTTATACTGTCCACTAAAAACAGTCGATATGAGGAAAATAAATAAAAACAACACGCTCGTAATTTAAATTTAGCGTATATGCCTTTATGGTATAGTATGATAATAATAGATACATTTAGGTGCCTAACAAAATATGTATGTATTATGTTTCAAAAATATTATATAAAAATGTATAAACGGAAATAGAGAAGTAGTGCATTTCTAAAATATTATGTTGGATCATTTTTAATTTCAATTCGTAATTGAGCGTCATGATGAGTTACTTAAGTAAATTGGAAGTTAATAAAAAAGGTAAAAAGTTGCAAACCAGCTAAAATAAACATAACTTACCTTGATTAAATGTTTTTATTTTTTCCACGGTCGGGAGTAAGAAATCAGTTTCTATGACATCAAAATTAAAACAGAAGTAGTTGATTATTCCCAAGCGAGTATAATGCTCCCAAGGGAGTTTACATTATGGAGAACGTTTTTCATGCAAAAAAAAATAACATTGAAATTATTTATTGACATTTAAATTAAATGTTACATTTGTACAATTTTTTAAATTAATATTAGAAGGAATATTACTTTCGCTTACATTTACAGTTTTTGTGATTGCGCTAGTAGTGGTACCTACTAAAACCTGAATTTTGGTCTTATTTTCAATGGAGTTCTCGACATAACCCTTAGCGACTGTCGTTGATTTCCAACCAGCATGACGCTTTATTGTCGTGATATCCACAGCATCTGCCAGTAATGTCGCTGAAGATCTTCCTCAGCAGTGACCAGTATAACATGCAGCATCAGGTAATTTTAAATACGAAGCTACTACACTCGGAAGTTTTCCCATGGTATTCTTGCCAACAGGCTACGAACTACATTTTCCTGCTTTGTAGTACAAAAAAAGGTTATGCATGACGTGGGGAGGATGAAGGGACAGGTATTTTTCGAAACAATTCAAGCATATTTTCCACATCGGTAACCAGAAAGGTTCGTGGAATCTTTGCCTTAGTGTTTGGAATTTTTACAATCAAGGAAGACCCTACATCCTCAATATCATCTACAGTTAAATTGACTAGTTCATCAGTTCGACAAGCTCCGGCAATCCCCAGAATTAATCCAACCTATAAAAAATCAAAATACTTAATAATTGAAATACCTAACAACAAAAGTAATCTTATCTTACTCATTAAGAATTATTTGTCATCTGCACTTGATAGAAAACGATCGATTTCACCCTTTGTCAATATTTTCGATTTTTTCGCTTGATATCCGTCACCGGTTTTTTTCAAAAATTCGATCAACCTGGGGAAATTGCTTATATCTATGTTGTCGTAACTTATCAAGCACGACTTAGCCATAGAATATTGCGCCAATAATGTGGAAGACTAATTCTTTACATTTTCACTGAAGTATGCCAACAAAACATTCTCACTGTATACTTGAACATTTTTCTCGGCGCACCACTTTTTGAACCGATTGTAGGCTATATCGTATAAAGATCTTGACTTCGTAGGCAGCAAATTGCTTATTGCAATATTTGCAGCCTCCACAATCTCTTCCGACTCACAATTATTCATTGTGCACTAAACAAACTTTAAACTAAACCAAACTAGTAAGTAAAAAGTACCAGCGTGTCTTGAAACCGCCCTGGGAACATGAATATAAAGTCTATTTAATAAATCACCACAATCAGTTAGGTTGTTTAATAATTTAAATAAAAATACTAAATAAGCAATGCTACGTTTGTCCTCCAAAGATTTAACAGAAGTTGAAAAAAGAAGTTTCAAAGTATCAGCCGATTTAAACGTGGACGTGTTCCTAATAATAAATCCAAGTGTTTTATACGCTTTAGCTATACTACACGTTACTTTTTAATCACAAATTTTGTTCAATTTTATATTAGTGTTGTGTATATGATCTGGGAATATAATCTAGCATTAACAAAAGTGACATATTGCTCAGATGTAAAGTCAAAGATAAAGCGCAGACATTCTAAATGGGTAAACCATTGGTTAACCAATTGAGAAGTGTATTTTCATAAGCACTTAATAAACGAATTACAACTGCAACCTGATGATTATAGAAATTATCTACTTTTGGACCAAAATTCATATGTATATGGAATTACTACTACATCTACTGTCTAACTTCAAAGATTTGAAAAGACCACGTTCTCACTACTGAGGTAAAGATTTTAAGTAACCTTTTTGAAGTTTTATGTTAAACCTAACTACACGAAAATGTGTTCGAACCACTTTGAAATTTTGATTTACTAAAATAAAGAAAATATATAGAATTTTGATAACAGTTCATTTAAATTCTTGAGAAAATTAATATTTAAAATTTATTTTATAGCCTTAATACTATTTTGTAATAAATTACTTTGAAATATGGACAATATGCTTCAGCTGTTTGGCATACGCAAAACGTTTATATTATTTTGCTTAAAAACATCTGAAAATTTATACTACAACATTCAATTCACATAGATTTTTGATGATATAAAATTTTCACGATGAAACTTGCTAGCTATCGCTCATATGTACAGGGTGATTTTTTTATCATGGGAAATGTGACGGTTGTCTATCAAATTTTGTTTGATCTGACTAAGACTTGAAATTAAGATACATAACGAAACCATAACCAAACGACGCTGGGCGTCGTGACGCCACTATTTTATTTTTTCAGAAGCATACCACTTTTTCACGCATATTGAAAGATTTTTTCATTTAAAGCTTTTTTCCAAACAACTTTTTCTTATGTTTTAAAAAATACAACCCATTTATTGTATAACTGGAATATTTTGTTCATCACATCCCTCCTCAATTTTTTAGTAGATGGGCCTTGCAAAAGCAGCAGGTAGTGTTTGTTGTTGTTTTAATACCAATAATATTATAAAGTAGCTCTTAAAGAAAACACGTGCGGTAACTTGTCAACAATATGTTGAATTAATTAATTAAATAATAGTCGTAGCAAGAGAATTAACTACATGAATTAAGAAAACTTAAGAGAAATTAAAAATTAACTTTAATAGATGTTCGATATAAGCTTCATTAATATCTACAGGCCTAGCTATAAGGTAACTGCATACAAAATAAGAAAGCGCTATTACTTTTTGTACCTTATACCTAGGCCGATATTCAATTCTTTTCAAAATTAACTTAACCTTTAACCTTTTATACTTGAACTACAGATGCTTGCAATAGAATATCGGGATAAAATAGAATACTTCATCTAAAATAAGAAAGCGTTGCAATATAAGTGTAGTTATTAATAATTAGGTACCGCACTTGTTTTCTTCAAAATCTACTTTATGCAGCGCTTTCGAAAAGTAACGAATAAATTCATTATTTTTGAAATTGAGAAGTTTTCGAAACAATCCCCTGGCACGTCGATTTTGTTTTAAAAAAAGGCACTTTTTGACATACGACCCACATTTGTGACGTCATCGTTGTTCGAGATATAACATCATCGACAATTTTTTTAAATAGCAACCCTCAATTTTGACCATGCCATTTGAAAGAGCGTATCATTCTACATACGCATTGTCAAAAATCATGGTTGCCTGACAATAGCCTTAGCGACCGAGAATGTTTTTTATTGCTGTCAGATGAAAGCTTGAAATCGTACTTTATTAAATATTTTTGTTGTTTTTTGAGTTATTTCTTTAGTTCTTATCTTTTGTTTGGCAAAAGCAGTGCGTTTGAAGTGTTTATTGAGTAGTAACTTTGTCATTTTATAAAAAAATGGTTAAATTATCTGAACGAAAACGAATTGAAATTCTTTGCATGATCGGATTTGGAGACAGGATGCGCACCCAAAAAGAAATAGTTGAATTGTTCAATGAAACTCATCCTGATCGACATCCCATTAGTTCAAATACCGTAACTTTGGACATGTTCGTGATCTTCCTAAATCTGGTCGACCGTCAAAATCAGTAGATGATGAGCTTAATGTTTTGTTGGAAAATCATCACTCAACACATAACCAATTGGCTTCTGATTTCACAAAATTATGAAAAAAGCAAGGTATCATCCTTATAAGATATGCCTTATTCATGATTTATCTGAAAACGACTTTGATCGGCGAAATCAATTCTGCGAGCAAATGCAAGAGCTATTCAATAATGATAATAATTTCGTAAAAAACATATTTTTTTCTGACGAGGCTACGTTTGTTTTGAATGGCCATGTCAATACGCAAAACTGCCGTTATTGGATTAGCGAGAATCCTCGATGGATGATTGAGTATCACATTCAAAGTCCCCAGAAAGTAAATGTGTGGTGCGGTATAGTCGACGGAAGAATTCTGGGTCCCTATTTCTTTGACGTCAACCTAACTGGTGCAAGATATTTGGATATTCTTCGAGATGACCTCATTCCTGAACTAATGACTTTATATCCAGATATAGAGGGACATGATCTTCCAAGAAATAACATTTTCTTTCAACAAGATGGTGCACCTTCCAATTATACAACACCTGTCCGTGCTCATTTAGATGAGCTGTTCCCGAATCGTTGGCTAGTGAGAAGGAGGCTGATTGAATAGCCAGCCAGATCACCTCATTTGACACCCCTAGATTATTTGTTGTGCGCATACTTAAAAAACAAAGTATACGTTACTAGACCGGTTAATTTACAAGATTTAAAAGCAAGAATTCGTTACGAAATACATCGTATACCTCCTGAAGTTATTGATAATGTCCAAAAACATATTATTTACGCTCTTTCAAATGGCATGGTCAAACTTGGAGGTTGCTATTTAAAAAAATTGTCGATGACGTCATATCTCGAACAACGATGACGTCACAAATATGGGTCGTATGTCAGAAAGTGCCTTTTTTAAAAACAAAATCAACGTGCCAGGGGATTTTTTCGAAAACTCCTCAATTTAAAAAATAATGAATTTATTTGTTACTTTTCGAAAGCACTGTATATCATTGGTATTAAAATAAAACAAAATTAAAACATTATCTACTATATTTGCAAGGCTCATCTGATCTATATTGACTATTGATATGGTAAATGAAAAATTCAAATTACACAATAAATGGCCTCTATCTTTTGAACTGCTATAAACACAAGAAAAAGTTTAATCTATAAATGATACTGCAGGAAACAACTACTCCGCGGACTAATATGCCCCGATCGGCATTGAATTACACCTACAGTATCTGTGTGAACAGCCAAGAAACCTTGTCGGCCACACCACAGACATGGACCGGTTTCGGGCTTGTTAGCTCTCATCAGTATGCCATAGGTGAGATGACCGACAATTGAATTGATTGGCTGTTCACACAGATACGTAGTTGTGTCCTGCAGTATCATTTATAGATTCAATGGCGCATCGCAGACCACTTATATCTCACAAGAAAAAGTCATTTGGAAAAGAAGAAGTTCTTTCAATATCCGCAAAAAAGTGGTATAGTTCTGAGAAAAACAATTGAAGCGTCACGACGTCCAGCGTCGTTTGGATATGATTTCGTTCTCTACCTTAATTTCAAGTCTACAGCCTACACAAACTTTGATTCGCAAGACTGACTTTACTTCAGCCGTTTACAAGAAAAAGGCATTTCCTATGGTAAAAAAATGTCCATGTACACTACTGAACAATCAGTGATTGTAAATTTTTGACAAAACATGTATTATAAATTTACACTTAGGTAGTTACTTATTTTCTATTTAAAATGTTTTCGAAAATAAAATTGTAATAGAGATAACAGTATTATTCCAAAAACACGTTATTATAAAATACATCTGAATGGTAACTAAACCTTTAAGAGAAATCTTTCCCTGTGAGCCTGTGAAGTTATTGAATTTTCGTTCTCCCTTCATTCGGCTCACGATAAATTTATGAACTGTGAAATGCATTTACCTAAGTTGTTTACCTCCATGAAAGTGATAATAATTATTTCAAACACTCCCCAAATGAATGTTCTGCTTTTGATAGTAAGAGGATGTCTCAATAATTTAATCAAGATTGTTGTCAGCAAAAGATGTTTAAGTGCTTTTAAAGGAACTTAGGGTAGAAGGCAATAAAATTCAATTTAATTTTAGAGTTTTTTTTTTCATTTACCTATACATTTGGATCAATGAATATATATTACATTTGATATAATTTAGGAAAATGTTTGGATTTCATTTGAATTAGCTTAATATACAGAGTGACTGGGAGGAAACGAAACCCCAATATTCGAAAAGGGTGTTTAGTGGGCAAAAGTGAACAAGAAACCTTATAAACATATGATCGAGTATTAACGGTTACTGAGATAGCAATTAAAATATTATTATTGCTATTTTTGCGAAAGCTGTTATTATTCGATATTTTATTTTGAGTAGGTCTTACATTCTAAACCAAACTCACATTAATGATTACTAATTGTCACATTTATTTTGAAGTTTGTGATTTAAACGCTTATTTTATAACTGTCGAATTAATTCTTACTTGTGCATTCGTTTAGTAGTACACGCATAATTTCGTATTGCCTGTCACATTTAGTCATCGAGATGCCATATGCTGATATTATTTTTATTTCTGGGTAGTGCAACGGTAGCGCTAATCGTACAGTTGCTGAATATCGACGTCGATTTTCGAACAGGAGAGTGCCAGATAGAAATGTATTCCAGACAGTCTCCAATAATCCACGTGAAACTGGAATGTTTCCCAGTGTGAGAATTACATCTGAGAGGCAAGCTGGTACTGGTATAGCAGTGGGAAAAGAAATTTTAAATTAAATTAAATTAATCAAACCACGACATGTGAACTTCCAGATCTTCAGGACGCTGATAATGATTTGCGGTTGCATTTTTGCACTTGAATTAAAACAAACCATACACTTTACAAATACATTTTGTTCATTGATGAAGGCTCAATTCACTCGTGGTGGAGTAAATAACTGCTACAATGAACATCGTTGGTCAGATGAAAATCCGCACGCCACGGTGGAAAGTAACTTTCAGCATCGGTTCAGCATTAACGTGTGGTGTTGTGGTGGAGTTGTACTAGATGGTCGTTTTACTTGAGCTAGATATGTAGAATTTTTAGAAAATAATTTGACAGATCTACTGAACGATATTCCATTGGATATTAGGCAAACATGTACTTTCAGGATGAACAATCGCTTTCCACAACGCTGGATTAGCCGAGGTGGTTTCCAAAATTGACCACCAAGATGATAAGATTTGAATCCCCTTGATTACTATCTTTGGGGATGGTTTAAATCATTAGTATCTGCAACAGAAGCGAACGCAAGAGATGTTATATTCGATTGGATTGCCAATTGTACCGCATTCATAAGAGAAAATCACCGTGCACTTCAATGATGTGCTAGTGAAATCCACAAACTAGCTGATGCATGCATCGAGGCAGACGGTGGTATATTTGAAAATTTAGTTCATTAATTTCGGTTTATTAGATCGTTAATTAAAGTTATAATTTATAATACCTACAGAATAAACTTGCCTCTACTGATGCATTACAATAATTAACTCGGATAAAAATATTTTCATTGCTATCTCAGTAACCGTTGATATTAGATTCTATGTATGCTTTTTGTTAATTTTTGCCCTTTGAATACCCCTTTCGAATATTGGGGTTTCCCCCAATCACTCTGTATACCTTAAATGTAAAAATATGCCTTACTTCTTACAATTCAGTGCAGGAATAAGCGAAACTTGGAAAACCTTATTAATTAGGGGGGGTGGTCGCATTCTTTCACATCGACTCAAGCCAACGGTCTTGCCACCTTGCCATATTTGCGAAAATGGTGTCAATCCTGTATACAAGTGTAGCTGACTTGCGGTCTTCCGTCCGCGAGAATTTAACCCCGGCTGAGATCGAACATTTATTGAAGTACTAACGACTTAAACCATGCAAAGGATATTCTCATATCAGCACAAACGCAACTTCAGAAGTCCCTGTTCTTCAGAATTAAAAAAACGCTTCATAGTCTGTGTGGGGCCATGTAAACCATATCAGCACGAGCCATATAAAACGAAGAGATATATCTATTACAACCATTTCACAGCATTTAGACATCCAGAAAAGAATAAGAGCACAATTGAGCGGAGAAGTGAGATGCAAACTTAGAGTTAATCTAGGTATAGAGGATTGGATCGTTAACCTTAGTAATTCATAATTTAAACAAGACCTGGTCAGCGTGATCACAAAAGATGAAAAGTATTTTGTTTCAACCAAATTCTCAATCTCAAACAGTTAAAATATAATTCAGCGGGCAACAACAACATAAGTGTAAAGTATCCAGTGCCAACTAAGAATCCTGATTTATATACGCTAGCAAACCTTCTTAAGGAGGATTGTATTAGCACCCAAATATTGAAGACCATGCGAACCGTCAAGCCAGCAGCCACTGTGGACAGAGAGGCTTCCAAATGCGACAAAGCATTCTTCTCCATTATTTACCATTGCCTCCCAACGATCTGGCGTTGACTTGGAAGTGAAACATATGCCAAGCTAATTACGAAGAGCGTCGTCTTTGTCCCAATTTTCGCACATCCAAATTTTGAACCTTACCCATGTAATGCAAAGGTTGAAACATGGTCGACTGGCCATCATTAAACTGATCAAACGATCTTTATTATATTATGAAGCTTGGCCTGAGCATGGAGAATTGTGAAAACAGAAAACCATTTCTAAGGGGTTCTTCAAACTGTGTGGTTACTTGAATTCTAAAATCATAAACAATACAGCAACGCGTTCAAATTAATTTAATAATTGTATGAAAATTGGCATTCAGTGAAAAATATTTATAGAAAATTACGTTATATTTACGAATTGAATAAATTGTCCATCTAAAAGCAATATTAATCGAACTGTTCAACAATTTGAAGAATCTGGTTCGATGCATAAAGAAGAGAAACATATAGTTGTAGCGATCGTTCACAAGAGCATATTAATTGGGTTGGTGAAGGTACTGTCGAAGACACAAGAATATTTATTAGTCGTTCACGTCCACGTCCGTTGGACTCAGTGAATCTACCACATGGTCTATGAATTTAACTTTGAAGACATTAAGTTCAAGTAGCACATAGATTAAATACATTGTACCATTAAAAATGTCGTGCACTTACTAATTGGATCAAAGAACAAATAGATAATTTATCTCAAAAAATCATCTTTACCTATGAAACAAATTTTGAAATTTGTATCTCAAAAAAATTGCCTGTAGAATGTTCGAACCGTTTAAAGAAATTTTGAAAGGGAAACAAGAAAATGGCTCCAGTTGGTTTAGCCAAAAATAGGGGAACATCCCATTGCCAAAACCAGTAATAGATAGAGACATGCGGTTTGCGCCATTGTTATTTTCCCGGAAAAATACCTCTAGACTTGTCTATCAGATTTGCTTCATCTATGACAGATTTGCAGTAACTTTTGAAAACTCAAGGTTATTAAAAAGGATTAGATAGCCTGGTAAGTTTCGACCAATCACAATGCAGCAGACCGACGTGTCATTTGGAGAAAAGATCAGAGCAGGACTAGCGTTATATTCAGTATTTCTACAATATTTATGTTCGAAATCAACTTACATTCTGATTGTTGAATTAATTCGATAGAATTCTTTCTTTTCATGTCGTAGTCTTCAGTTGCCTATGTATATGGCATTAAGTGGGGATGGATGATCATGTAAACCACCTCTTGTGCTTCTTTAGAAAAGGACAATCTATAGAGGGTGTAACAAAAATAATATTATAAATATATATAATATAAGCAAGTTTATACAAAAGTAAATTTAATCTACGAGCTTTCTTTGCTGCAAATAAGTCTATAACCGATTCAGTTTCTATGTTTATTCTCCGGTGTACTTACATTAAGGCCAGTCTAGTCAGACTCTCCTAGCCGGAAGAGTTTCTTAAATAAGTTTTAAGGCGTTTAAGCGTAGAAAATGTTCTTTCTGGGGTACAAGTTGTTACAGGTAACGTCGTCAAAATTTTAAGGAGCTTGTGTATATTTAGAAATAAGTCCTTGTTGCACTCTCCAAGAGCTTCAATAAATGGAATTCCGCTTCTACAGAGTCACATTCTAAAAACTCTCTGTAAATATCACAATTGCTCTTTTTGAAGCAATATTCGTTTTTGCTACAAGCAGATGGAATCAAAACACAAAGAGACGATAAAATACTTCTATAATTTTCAAATCTAGAGCGAAGCGGTTCAGTGAAGTCATCCAAAAGTGCAATCATCACACTGCTCCTAAAATAAATTTTGGGATCTTGTGTACTGTAGTTTGCCCTATTTCGTTGTCGTGACGCTATTCGTGGAATGCGTATTTCTTTGTTTACATCTGTGAGTAAATCATGTGCCTCTTTAAAAATCGCTGCAAATTTCGAATAGACACTTGTGAGAATTTCTTCAAAAGCCTTCAAAATTAAATCGACATGCTGCAAAGTGGCTACTAAGTCACACGTGTGGGATCGCAATATTTTACAATGTGGCAATGTGTAGGAAAATAATGCTTTTGATGATGTTTCTGTGTCCATTACCAAACTTAGTTCTTCCAATATATCAACAATGGCTGTAAAAATTTCCTTGAATCTTCGCAATCCATCATGGTTTTCAATCCAACGAGTCTCACACATTGCCGTAAGGTTCTTCCACCTGGTTTCGGGGAACCTTTCTTTTATATTTCCCTTTAAACAATTGGTACGCTTTGCTGAATGATTTAGAAAATTCCCAATAGATTTAATAATACCTATTGTATTTCGAACAGGCTGAATTTGTCAAGCATGAGTAAGTGCCAAATTTAAAGTATGTGAGCTACAATGCACATAATAAGGCTTGCTGCCTGAACACCGTTAAAACTGCCTCTCATAGAGGAGGCACCATCATATCCTTGCCCTATCAAGTATTCGCAATCAATACCTAAATTTTGTAGTTCACTTAGTCTCATCTGAAAGAAAGGATAAAAAATCTTCACGCAAAATAAAAAAAAATTCTTTGGGTTCGATGTACCGTACACAAACTGACATCTGTTCCTGACGTGCAACATCAGTCGTTTATTCAATTAATATTGAAAAACACTTAGCAGAATTTATCGTTTGGACAATTTTGTTTTGCACAATTATACCACATGTTGCAATTAGTTCGTTTTGTATAGTAGGGCTTAAGTATGTCGCATTTAATATCATACTTTCTGTATGTTTGATTAAATTTGAGTCTCCACAATTATTCCGCATCCGTAAGATAGCTCGAAAGTTTCCGTCATTTATTTCAGGTTCAGGATCATTCACTTTAATGGGCCCTGAATCACATGTCCCTCTCAAAGTCAACTCTTGCCGGCCACATAGCTTAATAGTTTCAATAATAGAAACCAGTTTTTTTTTCTATTTTCAGCAATTTGCACTGAACGTTCAGAGTTAACTGATGATGTTCTTCTGAGAGCCTTTGCGAACTTTAAGAAAACTGTCAGCCATTAAAACACAGATTTTATAGTATTGGCTTTCACTGTGGCGTTTAAAGTCTTGTAGAGCGTCTTTCCATTTGCAAAGTGACTGCGTTACTAATGACTTCAACTGCTGATGGGAGCCTTTACCTGCACACTCTTTGGCAAATAATACATAATATAAATCAGCCACTGGAAACGATCAAGCCACTGCATTTGAAATTTAAGTTTTCTTTTAATGTCAGGTACTGGAAAATTAAATGAGTATTTGGGCTTCCAAGGCGTGCCCAATAATTTATATTTCAAATCATCGTCAATTTTGCCCTTTAGCCTCATGTAATTACCCACATCTAAAATATTACTACTTTCCTCTTCTACATCACTGGAACTAGTAGTAGCAATACCCACGTCAATGTTGCTAGCAGAAGACTCAGAAGTAGAACAATCGTCGTTGTTTCGTGAACTATCATTTTCCTTGCGTTTTTTAAACATATATTTAAACAGCGTATTTTGTTTTGTTTGTTTTGACATCTTAATGAAATATGTAAACGTAACGAAAGAAGATATTGCATATTATTCGACAAGTATACAGGGTGTTCGAAAATTATGCGTCAAGACTTCAGGAGGTGATTCCTCAAAATAAATTAGGGTCACGAATTCCTATAACAATTTTTCGAAAACTCAATATTAACGGAGATACAGGGTGTTAAAATTAAAATTTTATTTTCGATATTTGTAAATAACTTCTTAAGAAATTCAAATATGTTTCTAATTTTGACGTCACTAGTAGAGGGCCACTTATGGCACATCACGTTTCTTTCAAATGACAGAACTTTTTTGCTGCTTAGTGTATCCATCTGACTATTGAAACAATCGATTCTCCTACCTGCTATATCTGAAAAAGGCATACTTTGTTGAGGTCGTTAGGAGTAACAGTTTTCGGAATAATCTTATTTGAAATATTCACAGTAAAAACTGTTTTGGTTTCAGTTAAAGTGCCTTTTCTACTGAAAATACAGTAAAATGAGATGTAACTGGTTTGCTACTTCCTGCTCGGCCTAAGCGGCTCGACTTGCAGGAAGCAACCTACATTGTCGTAGGTACTTAACCGCAGACCTCTCGCCCTGGGCGTTGCGCCATTAAATCTATAAATGATACTGCAGGAAACAACTACTCCGCGGGCTAATGCCCCGACCGGCATTGAATTATACCTGCAGTATCTGTGTGAACAGCCAAGAACTCTTGTCGGTCACTCCACCAGACATAGACCGGTTTCGGGCTTGTTAGCCCTCATCAGTATGCCATAGGTGAGATGACCGACAATTGAACTGGCTGTTCCTTCATATGTAGGTTCACATATAAATCGAGTGCAGGTGAGATGTAACTGGTCTGCTACTTCCTGCTAGGCCTAAGCGGCTCGACTTGCTGGAAGCGACCTAATTTGTCGTAGGTACTTAACCGCAGACCTCTCGCCCTGGCCGATGCCCCGACCGGCATTGAATATCGGGGTATTAGCCCGCGGAGTAGTTGTTTCCTGCAGTATCATTTATAGATTTAATGGCGCATCGCCCAGGGCGAGAGGTCTGCGGTTAAGAACCTACAACAATGTAGGTCACTTCCTGCAAGTCGAGCCGCTTAGGCCGAGCAGGAAGTAGCAGACCAGTTACATCTCACCTGCACTCGAACCTACATATGAAGGAACAGCCAGTTCATTTGTCGGTCATCTCACCTATGGCATACTGATGAGGGCTAACAAGCAAGAAATCGGTCTATGTCTGGTGGAGTGGCCGACAAGGGTTCTTGGCTGTTCACACAGATACTGCAGGTATAATTCAATGCCGGTCGGGGCATTAGCCCGCGGAGTAGTTGTTTCCTGCAGTATCATTTATAGATTTAATACAGCAAAATGTTACTTGAAAAAGTTGTTCAGAACGGTAGATTATGGAGATGTGCAATTTTTTTTAAAAATCGGCCTGCTTTGATAAAATCTTTGTGCTTTGTTGAAAAATGGTTTCATCAAACCTCGCCGATCTTCTTGAAGTTTTGTATAACAACTTCTGAACAATTTTTTGCTGTATTTTCAGCAGAAAAGGGACTACCTGAAACCAAAACAGTCTTTACTCGATGCACTGAGCATTTCAAATAGGATTATTTCAAAAATGATTACGCCTACCGACTTTAGCAAGGTATACGTTTTTCAAATAAAACAGGTAGGAGAATCGATTGTTTCGATATTCAGATGGATACATTAAGATGCAAAAAAGTTATGTCATTTAAAAGAAACATGATGTGCCAAAAGTGGCGTCCTTTACTAGTGACGTCAAAATTAGAAACATATTTGAATTTCTCGTCCACAAAAACACCTATTTACAAATTTTATGTAAATTTCTGGAGTTATTTACAAATATCGAAAATAAAATTTTAACTTTAACACCCTGTATCTCCGTTAATATTGAGTTTTCGAAAAATTGTTATATGACTTTGTGACACTAATTTTTTGTGAAGAATCACCTCCTGAAGTCCTGACGTATAATTTCCGGACACCCTGTATAATGATAGCTGTTATTCATGAAGATGACATTTAAGACACGAGCCGTAGGCGAGGATCTTAAATCATCCGAGAGAATAACAGCTATTATATGCGAGTAGAATACGATACCTTTTCCACGACTATTTTAGCAAACTTTTTCTGAAATAGCTATTTATGATATACGTGTTACAAGTAAGATTTTATTTTGTGAGTGAAGATGATCAAAAAACGAGCGTAGCGAGTTTTTTAACGTCACGAACAAAATAAAATCACTTTTAACACGTATATCATACACTATTTTTTTCTACAAAATAATCGGAAGAACTTTAAACTCAATAAAAATAAGAAATCAAAAAATACCACACAGATCGCAATGTTTATGAACCAAAATTTTCGTAGCAACCAGTGCTGTTGTTAGTTACGGAAAAAACGCAAAAATATTGACAGCATTTTCTAGTAATATTATAAGAATAATCTCGATAATGAGCGTAATTAATCCATCCCTGATGAAATCGAAGAAGCCGCCAGTCGAGCAACATTGGAATTATTGCCGGCGAAATCAAAGAAACAGTACGAAATCGCTTATAGACGCTTTTCGGAATGGTGCAACATTAAAAAGGTCCCTGGGAAATGTAACGAAAGTGTTTTACTGGCATATTTTGAGGAAAAAGCCAAGATATGGAAATCGTCAACGCTGTGATCAAATTATTCCATGATCAAAACTATGTTAAAAATAAAGTAAGATCAAGATATAAGCAAACATTATAAACTTATTGCTTTTTTAAAACGGAAGGGTGAAGGATATCAAGTAAAAAAGTCAAAAGTTTTGACGAAGACGCATATCGACAAATTTCTCACAGAAGCAGAAGACGAAAAGTATCTGATGATGAAAGTCGCAGCAATAGTGGGTGTCTTCGAGGCGTGTCGCCGGGAGGAATTGTGTCAGATGACCATCGACAATATCGAATATTTGGTCACTTCGGTTGTTGTGACCATACCAGATACTAAACTTTCAGTGTTGTTGGTGAATTCTATTTAAACTATTTTAGAAAGTATATGGCACTCCGGCCACCCAACGCTGACCATAGACGACTTTTTCTTAAATATATGAAGAATAAATGTGTGAAGAATCCAGTGGGAATTAACATGTTTGGTAAAATGCCTGCCGACATTGCAGACCACCAGTACTACCAGCAGTATTTCTACAGAAAATAGATATGTCACACATGTTGACAGTAAAACCAACTTAAGTATGATGACTCAGGGAATTACAATTTCAAATTGTTCTAATTTTACTATAAATGTTAATAGTAATAACTAGTTAAAATGTTGGTTTGTACTTATTTAAAATAAAAAGTTGTTCATGTGTTTGTTAAAACGTTTTATTAATTTTCAGAACAAAATTTAAATAAACTTTGATTTACTTTTAATACTAGTGTTAAAAGTAACTTACTTTTAACACGCGTGTCAAAAAATTACATTTTTAACATCAAAAATAACAATTAAAAAGCCCACTTTTAACAGTTTTGTAGAAAAACAATATTTTAATACTCATAATAGTACATAACCTATAACTCAAAACTGTTAAAACACTTTATTTTCAAGTTTTTCTTTGAAACCAGTGAATAATATTATTTTTCTACGTTCATGCAAAAAACAAAACGTTATTGAACTATATTTAGTGAAAAAAGTGGTTTTTTATTGCACTAGTGCATACAGCGTTTTGTCATCATGACAAACATAAATGTTCAAATCGACGTCACATTTTCCTAGACTTAGTGTCATTTAAATATAATTTTTTGGTTTTTGCATGAACGTAGAAAAAATATTGTACCTATGCAACTCGTACAAAAAATGCTTATTGCACTCGACATGTTGTCCTACTCATCCTGACGGCTTCGTTGAACAATTTCACGTCGCGTGCAATAAACACTTACTTTTTGTACTTGTTGCATAAATAACTATTAGAAAACATATGTATAATTAGTATAAATAGGTATTAAATGTCTATCGAACCCTAAAATTGTAGAACCATTTGGACAATTTTGACTTTGACATATATCTAAGCACTACATGCAAACTTTCCCCCGAGTGACGCGTAATTTTCTTTTTCTTCATTTTTATTAATAAATCTTTCTTTCCATACAGACAATTTATCGAAGCAACACAATAACATTTGGTCCAATGTTGACAGTTTATAATCTGGCGATTTTTCGATATGCTACATTATTTTAAAATTTTTATGTGAATTTCTGTAAGTATAATTTAGATATTTTTACTTTTATGTAGTAAGTAATTTTTTGTAACTAGTTTTTTAATAGAGTTATAATTATAGCACATCTGAATATTTGGTATCATTGTATAAGAATTTTTAGAAAATGTTCAGAAATTTTTAGAAACAAGTGCAACATTTACATTTCCTAATAAATATTATAAACTCTAAAAGGACTCGAAACCTACAACAAGGTACTTTATCCAAGGATGGAGCATTAAATATTATGAAGCACTTTCTAAATCCTGTCAACATACGTTTAAGACATTAAGGGGCGGACAATGCGAAGAGTGGATTAGAGAGAGTTAATAAATTAAACCCTCATCCCTTGCTGTTGAATGCTTAGTCTCTCAAATGCTTAAATGCATTTAAAATCACTAGTTTTAGCGTAAGATGATCTAAATCAATTTACCGCCCCCATTATTTACATATTTATTAATTTTTACATATTATTCAACTGACATTATGCTCAATTACAAGATACATTAGTCACTGTAAAGCATCAGCATACATTCCTTTCAATTTTATTGTACTTTGAGACCATACTTGTTGAAGTTCCAATAAGAACGTTGGTTTGTGTTGTAAGAACGTTGAATATATCCTTTAGGCTATTCTTGGCATTCTTAGTTGAAGGCAATTTTACAATATTATGAAGAACCTTGTACAAGAATATTTCATGGATTACAAATATCAGAGAGTAATTGATGTGTACTATCAATAAATAATGCCGGAATCTCACAGTTGCGTCTAGATCATTACTATAAATGACATCGATTTTATAAAACGTCTTTGAACTTTATACAAAGTAGCATAGATGTTCCAGGCAATAGATGTATATTATAACTTACGACGTATAACCATAACAAGTAAAAATCGAACAAGAAAAATGGAAATTTTCAATGCTGTTTACCTAACAGTTCTATAACTTTTGAAATGATAACGTAAAATATTAAGCCGCGTACTTGTAACAGAACCTCGTCCCGAACTTCGTCGCATCAACAGTGTGGACGGGACTCCACACTATAGTACATATACTATATGTGAGGTATTTGAGTTTTTTTTGTATTTTGTCTTATCAAGGAGTATATCTTTTTATGCTCTTTCAGTGTAGAACAGACAATTGTGTTCTATAACCTAACTATACCTGTGATTTTTTTATTTCACATTTTTATTTATCTTGAAATGTACATAGCAACTGTCAAAAATGGCGTTGAACAATGCAGGGTGTTAAAAACATAAAAAATGTAAAATTGTTTCAATAGTAAGAATAGAATAGTAAGAAGAAATTAAAAATTTTCGTTCAAATTTTTATTTAATAATTAAACATGACAGTTTCACAACAACAAAACAGCAAATCTCGTAGACAAAATTCTTTCATAATATTCCTTACAACGAATAACGAATTTATTTAGATACATGTTAACACGTTTACTGCCGGAGTGTTTTTTATTGTATTTGCATTTGGGCCTGGCGGTATATTTCATATGAGGCAAAAGTTTCATTTTTGGACCATGTTGCGCAGAGGTAGATGTCCACTAGTAACGAAGCCCCACGAAAAAATTTTTAAAATATTCGTCATCGATGCGAAGAAAATCGTGGAAATGTGTCTCGGTCATATTGACGGAGCTAACGCCGTTGAAAGTTAACAATTGTTCTACGCCGGCGCGGTCAACTCCTCGGTCCACGTAGAGAATCAGTTGGACTGATAGCTTAGTCTAAACTAGTTATTTGTTTTGTTTATATGTGAGTATAAAAACATATCGCAGAAACGAAATTGGGAGAGAAAAAAACAACTCACCGACGATGAACCATTTTTTTGCTATTTTTTTTTCTGTATTTGTACGCGCCAAACTGGGGATGCGCAGCGCTTCCTCCAGGCCGGCTCGGTCACTTTACACGGCTAAAACCATTAGGTGCCGAGTGGGGGTCAACAGATTTTCTCGGTCATATGGACTGCGTTAGCTTAGGGAAAGTATTATTAGACGTGAAGAGGAAATTAATTGAAACTGCTAACAGTGTTAGAAAAAAGTATAAATTGATAAAGTATGGTTTAGCTGACGAATAACAAGCAATTATTAGTAAATTATTTAGGCCTAAATATATCCGATCATTTTCCATATCTGAAAAAATGTCTAAACACAGTGAATTTAAAAAAATCTCCTAAATCGTCCTCATATTTTCGTCAAGTACAAGGAAATGAGGCTGACCAACCTAAAATTTTACAGAGAGACTGGTAATCGAGTATCGGTTAAATTTATGCGGTATACGAGCTAAGCGAGTATGACTACGGAGAAAAGAGATGATAATATAGATCGCGTGGACATTACTGAACCATTATCAGACATGAATCAGTCCCCTAAGTATTCAAATAGTGATTTACAAAAACATAAGTATGATCCGGGAGCTCTTAATGAATACTTTGCAATATGTCAAATTACCCTGTAAATACTATTTAATGTACGAAGTGAAATCAATGAAGTACATATGCGGTAAATTTGATGTTGCAGAAGAAAAGTGTAGTATATAATATACGAGTAGGTAAGCTTACTATAATTTTGGGAAACGAAACCAGGACAGCATGGCAGAAATGAGAAATATAATGAAATAAAGTACAAATTGTTTGAAAGAAAAAATATCAATCAAACAATACATCTTTATTTTTGCCAGACTACTCATATTTCTCAATTTAATGCATTTTTTAAAAGAACTTTTATAATTGTTTCATAATACAATTTTTTTAAAACAAATAATTGTTTTCAAGTTGTTCAGTAGACGTACCATTTTTATTGGACAATTGATGACAGTTAAAGACTTCCAAAGAAACGTTAGTACCTACGTTAACGTATATGGTGAAACGTGTGGCATTGGTGTATGAAAATAAACCGGGACAAACAGTCAACCGACCGGGACACTGGGACCGGGCTGTATCTCAAACTGAGACAATCCCGTTCAAACCAGGACGTATGGTAAGCTTAAATATAGGTAATAAGTATTTCCAAATTATGAATGATGAGGATATATAAATAGATAATAATGAATTTCCTCTCGCCGGGGTCTCTATGAGTTTATTAAAAAAAAGTCTGGAAAATTTCGGTAAAAATGACGTGGAATATTATAAACACATTGCATTACTATCTCATGCCTGTATCCTTTTTGATACGTTTGGTCCAATAAAACTAATCAGCAACTCAAAATAAGTTGAAGACAGCGGCAACTTTTTTGTAAAGAACACTTATATGTTCGAATTTTAAATCAGTCAGGAAGTTACAGCCACTGTACTTCATTCTTCTAGAATACAAACGTGTCTATCACCATCTTTTTTGCCTTTTTTTGTTGTTGCATAATGGACATAAATATATGTCGCAATTTACACTTATTACACTTCTCCATGATTTTGAAAATTTATGTTTTAATCTCTTTTCCAAATACAACTGTACAAGTGAGTACGCGGCTTTAAGCTGCGTACTCACTTGCGAACCTCGTCGCGAACTCCGTCGCGTCATATCACAGCGAACCTCCATGCGTCACTCCACCGCGAGTCTAAGTAGGTCATGATTCATTGCGTCTTAAACATCTGATGTTATTATATGCATAATTCGAGCAGCTGTATTTGGAAAAGAGATAAAAACAAACATTTATCAAAATCAAAGTGCAAATTGCGACTGGGGCATATATTTATATCAATTATGCAATAAAAACGAAAAGGCAAAACAGATGGTGGCAGACATATAAATAAAAATAAAAGCATCAAAAAAAGATACATACTTAAGAAAATTAAATATATTTATAATATTCCATGTCATTTTTATTGAAATTTTTTTAAATAAACTCATACAGACCCCCGAAGGGAGGAAATTTATTATTATCTAGGTATATGTATACCCTCATCATTCATAATTTGGAAATTCTTATTACCTATATTATTATTATACTCCACTTTTCTTCGACATCAAATTTTGGATCGTATATATACTTCATTGATTTAACTTCGTTCATTAAATAAAATTCTCAGTATTTGCAGGGTAATTAGACATATTGCAAAGTATGCGTTAAGAGCTCTGGGCTCATAATTACTTATGTTCAGATTTTCTTGCAAGTTACTATTTGAATACTGAGGAAAAGGATCAGATATATGTCTAAATAATTTACTAATAATTGTTTGCTATTCATTAGCTGAACCATACTTGCTCAATATATACTTCTACTACTAACACTGTTAGCAGTTTCAATTAATTTCTTCTTCACGTCTAATGAACGATGTGACATCTTTAAGAGTCTAATGAGAAAAGTTTTCTTAGAGAAGAAAAAATAAAAAATTTGATAGAGATAAGTTGTTTTAATGCCAATATAACCTCATATATGAACTTCACAGGTGGTATATGAGAAATTGTATTTTTGGTTTTAATAAGATTGAATGATTCTGTTTTAGTTTCTTAATCTATTTTCCATATCCTGTGTTATTAAACTTTTTCATTAATTCTCGAACACAATTTATTAAGTCGCAAATTTCTACTTATTTATTATTATTTTTTTTTTGAAAAGTTGAATTACATGTCGATAAGATATTTCACCTATACCGTGGCATTTATCTAAATAAATTTCTTGTCGTAAAGCCAACATTATGGAATTTTATTTACAAGATTTGAGTTTTGTTGTTGTAAAATTTTCATGTTTAAATCAATAAAAGTTTGGACAAATGCAGGCATCTAAATATTTAAAACAGTAAAAAATTAATATCTGAGATTATATTAGCATTAAAAAAGCTTTTCTCTATAACATTTTCAATTTCTTCTTAAATAGTGGCACTTTACTTTTGACACAATTTTACATTTTTTTGTGTTTAACACCTTGTATTTTTAAACACCATTTTTACAGTTGCTATGCACATTTCAAGACAAGCAGACAAGTGTTCTACACTGAGAGTATGAAAAGATCATCCACATATAGCATACCCAACAAACAATTAAAGTTAAAATTAACTTGACCTCTGAATTGGTCAAAAACTTTTCATGACCAATTCCGTATAAGGAAAGTTTACCTATATTCGTTAATTGGTCGGCAAGAATTGTATTCCAATAATTGGACCTAAAAGAAATACAGACCAATTGTATGTTAAAACTTTAAAATATAAAAGACATCATTACCAAAATATACCCTAATTATGCCCTTTATATGACATACTTTTGCCAGAGAGAGACAACATTATATGTTTCATTTTATACATTCTAATAGCGAACAGGATAGGAAGAAAAAGAAAGACTATAAGTCAGGCTACTAAGCTAATAGTAGAGTAGAAGTTAGTAGGTATATGGGTATTTATAGATATTTAGATTTTAATATAATAAAGTCTATATGTTTGGTTTCCATTCATCAAATCCCAGGAATTTTTTTCGTATAATGTCATGACCAAACTTTCATAAAAATAACGCGCCTTATAAATATACATTTTTACTATTGCTTTTTAATAATATTATACTGAAGAATAATCTAAAATAAAAGCCAATAATATTATGTATGCGTAATATCAAAAACAAAATAAATATTTTCGAACGGAATTTAATTCGAATTTCAATTCACGTGCACTACTGAATTCATCTGACATAATAACAGTCATAAGAATACTTATATATGAAGTGTTTATCGATATATTATCATTACATTGATTTACATAATATGCAGTGTTGGCTTAAATTCGTTTTTTACAACTCTGTAATATTGCGTAGGGCTTGGTTTTCACTGCAGATCGCCAAAACACAAAACAATTTCTACGCTCTATTACATGAATATCTGTCGGAATACATATAACAAGCAGCTTGTTCCCTAAAAGACCTTTATAAGACACACTTAAGTCGAAGTATTATTAACAAGTAAATTTGTACCACAATATAGAACAATATTTCTATTAGGTTAATTGAAATGCTCAAATATTTTTTAGAAGTTATCAACAAAGTTGAAAATAGGTTTATATTGTAATGAAAATAGAACTTAACCAATTGAAGGATTTAATAAGGCAAAAAAACTAGTGATTACCTTATTTTTAACTACTAGTTGAAGACAAAATAAGTTTTACAATTTCGTAATAAATATGTAAATATTTACCTATTGTAATAATTTTAAAAAACCTTGGATATTGAAGACAGATTTCAAGGGAAAATTAAGTAAATTATAACTTCGTCTTACACGTTATTGGAATATTAGCATTTGAAAACATAGAATACGTAAACAATATGTAATTTCGAACTGTATATTTATACAGTTATTTCATTTTACTTGGAGGTCATTATATCTCTGTTAACAAATTTTTGGCTAAAATTTTGGTATTATAAAATTTTGTAACATTGAAGACTATTTTTATGGAGGAAAGTAGTAAATCTTAATCAATTTAGGATTATTTTTCTTGTGTAGTAGTCTATTAGGCTTAAATGTTAGTTGGGTAAGTACTCGATGCGACGCAGAAATATCTACAAGCGATGGAAATACTGCGAACCTCAATGAGAACACTCATGTTCGCTGTGATGTGATGCGACGAGGTTACAGGTTCCCGTCCACATGGCCGTTTTGAAGCCACGCGACAAGGTTCGCGGCGAGGTTCTGTTACAAGTGTGTACGAGGCAAGACGCTGCGAACCTCAATACTAACACTCATGTTCGCTGTGAAGTGACTGTACTACCTATACGTTTAATGCCATTTCCTTAAAAACACGTTTTATATATAACTTAATTTTTATGTTTTATATTACCCAACATTTTATATTGTCTTTAAATTTTGTGAAAAGTTGTTTTATGCAGATACCTTTGTTTCAAATTTTAACTTAACGCAATACTTCTTAGGTATCTTCCTCATGTACGTATATAATATAATCTTATCATAACTATTTATAAATATTTTTATCATTTATTACTTTATATCTAATTTGTTTATCCCAAGTTATTAGTAGCAATCTATGACAGTATTATTATAAAATATGACTGCACCATACGGAATATATTGGACAGATGACAGGTAATTTTATATGCAAACATCTAAAAATAACTCTTAATGAAACATATTGAATTATTGTCTAACACTAAAGATAATAGTACTTATATAGTACTTCGTAAATATATAATCTGTCGGAATATGTACATTTTCAACAGAAGTTATAAGCAATATTACACACATAACGAATCGCGAATTCAGACATAGTCTGTAGCGGGCCTAATGTGGTTAATAACAAATTTGAATATACACACTAAGAAAAAGGCGGGGAAAAAGTCTACTGTTCTTCTTGATCATGTGACTGATGTTAATGAAATTAATAACTATTTTATAAATTTTTGTAAATCTCGGTATGCTTTTGTGACTTAAATACTATAAATTATTGGTAAAGATGGCATGGAAGAATTTATGTTTGAGATGGTATCGCAAGATAAAGTTTATTCAAATCTTTTTTCTATAAAATCGAATGCAGTAGCTTCAGATGGAGTTACTCTACACATAATATTGAGGTTATGTCCCGCGTTGTCACCAATACTACGCACATAATTAATTTTTATTTTAAAAAAGTGTTTCTCCACATCAATGGAAAGTGGTAAATATTATTTCAGTACCTAAGGTAAATGATGTTGGTAACTTTGCAGACCTTAAGGTGTGATTTCCCAGCGGCGGCCAGCGTTTGCGGCCGGTCGCGACGTTTGGTAGTAACGGCTAGCAGTTAGGTACGTTTGCATGATTTGCTAGAAGTGTGGGGCGTCTGCGTTTTACCAGTCGTTTTCAAAATTCTAGAGTGAAAATTACTTATAAAAATGGATTCAAAATGATTTACAGCATTGTTTTTAATTGAAGCTGGTCTTGCTGTTCACATAACACGAAACTCATGAATTATTTAAATTTAGGAGCCGAGAAAAATATAACGGAATATCAATTCAAACCATGTATTTTTAATTTTTATTTTGGTGGTATTACAAAATTTACAGAATTAAAATATAAGTTACCGCACTAGATCACGTGATCGATATTTCCAATACCCCCTTAGAGAATATACTCAGAAACTTAGCATACGCGATTAACCTAACATTAAAAACAGGAATATTTCCTAAAAATTTCAAAATTGCCCATGTTAAAGCCGTGTATAAAAAAGGTGCTTAAGATCTAATGAGCAATTATAGACCTATTTCATTACTATCAAACATCAGTAAAATTTTTGAAAAAGTAATCTACAATAGAATAATTAATTTTCTAGAATGTCACGATCTACTTACAGACGCACAAAACGTATTTAGAAAAAATAAAACAACGGCAACAGCTATATATCAAGCATTGTGTGAAATTACACGATTATTAAATGAAAAAAACCGTACCATGACTGTATGCTTGGATCTTTCTAAAGCATTTGATACTGTGGATCATGACATTACAAATAAAAAAATATAAAGATACGGTATTCGTGGTGTTACAGTAACCAATTTTGCGAATACTTTAGTGAACAACTTCTACTGAATCCAAATATTCTCTACAATATATGTTTCTCCGACGAATGCACATTTATGTTGAATGGCGAAGTGAATAGACACAATTGTCGTTATTGGAGTGATACTAATCCGCATTTAATCAGGGAATTTCATACTCAGACACCTCAAAAATTGCATGTTTGTGCAGGCATTTTGGGCGACCATCTTGTTGGACCATTTTTGATCCAAGGTAATCTCGATGGAAACACCTATCTACAATTATTGGAAAGTACAATTGATCCTAGGATAACAGAGATTTTAGAAAGTGACGACAATTTACTAGACAATGAAATAACCTTCCAACAAGATGGTGCGCCCCCGCACTATGCTGCTGCTGTGCGACAATTTTTGGATGACCATTTCCCGGGGCAAAGGCCACCAAGATCTCCGGATCTGTCCCCTTTGGACTTTTTTCTGTGGGGTCATTTAAAATCACGAGTGTACGCCACTCAGCTGGAAACATTGCAAGTGCTACGTCAGAGAATTGTAGAAGAATGCCGATTAATAACTGCGGATGTCTTTAATAATGTTCGAACAGAATTTGAAAACAGACTGTATTATTGTTTGCGAGTTAACGGGGGTCATTTTGAGCAATTCATCAAATAAATCTGATTTATTATTTGCTTCAGCTTTTTTATTTCATTTCTGACTTTTTTGTAAACTGATAGACACATCAATAACAATTAGGTAATGCGGTCATGTGTAGTAGATGAAAAACTTATTAGTGGTGGGCATTTGTGTAGAAATTACTACGCGTAAGTTGGTTTGTCATCTTTTCGTTTGTAACCAATAATTGTGTCAAATCTCAATCGATTTCTAAAAACGGTACGTCACTGTATTCGCAATGAAAAGGGCTTTAAAATGATGTGCCACAAGTGGGGTAGTAGCATTTGAAATTTTTAAGTTGGGGTTGCTAGGCATTAGGGGGATGAACATATCGAGTTGGCTTGACTGTCAAAAAAGCTCCCCTCAAGAACAAAAATCGACGGGTCTCGGTGAATTTTGAAATATTATTCGGTTTTCCAATTATAGGGGGGGTCAAATTTTCGTTGGGATACCCTGTATACAAATACATTTTGAAAAATAAAAATACAACTGTAATAATATGCAAAACTATGTTACAAAATTACAAACTAAGGTACAATTAAGGTTAAATAAAAAAAAGCGCCTGTAACGTAAATTGTTCATAATTTGATTTTTGGATTAGTTTTAATGAAGTAAACAATTGACGTTAAAACTGCAACGTACTGCAACGTACGACAACGTAGCAGTGTCAGGCTGCTGGTGATAATCTAAAAGTAATATTAGTCATATTGGTGAGTACAGCTAGTGCGATTCATTTTTGTCTAATTTTTCTTTGATGTTTGAGTATACATAAACAAAAATAGAACAATTTATAGTAACAATAACCAGCTGCATCGCATGTTAATTTACGGCAAAACTCTATAGCTACGAGACGTTTGTACAGTAAACGCTTCTTGCAAGAAGCAAAAATCATTTTAAAGATTTGTAACTATTATTCTGTGTTGTGAAAAGAGCTCTAAGAAAACCATTTACAGTAAGTACTTATGTTTAGGTGTACCTATTTCTAATAATTATGTATAAAACATAACAATCCTAAGATAGTATGTGAGCGACGTTGTTACATATTCAATACCTGTTTCCTATCATAATTCTGTTACCGTTCGCCAGAGAAACAAAATGTTAAGTCAAATATGTTTTGTTTAGTACAACTTATCATATGAGAAAATTAAGGCACTCATATTCCGGACACCCTGTAAATATACAGAATATAATATTTTTCAGTTGCTAAGAAAAATGCTGCAATATCTAGCCTAAAGGAATTTTTTGAGCATTGCCACAAATCCCAGTACAAAACTTTTAAAAACGAAGCTGGAATACAAAAGCAGATGTAGAAATCTAGAAAAGTTATAAAAAAGTATTTTATTTCTGAATGAATGCAGAGCAACTTTTAGTTTTGTTTCATTGTCCGTCATTTTAGTTGGAAATCAACTGGAATCCTCGACTTGTCATGCCTTTTCAGTAAATTGAGGCACAACATCAATCATAGAGTTAAGAAGAAAACAATGAAATACTTTCCTGTTAGTTAATAATGAGTTTTTCCTACTTTATTTTCTTTCACATACAACACAATATATCCGTAGATAAATGATGAGACAATTCCTTAACTTTCACAATCTTTGTCGATAACTAACTTCGTGATATTGAAAAAATTGATGACTTATTTACAGCGGGTTTCGCAACGCTCACGACATTTTTATTTCTTTCTTTCTACCATAAATAAAATAAATATATATCACAAATATTAAATGTGTATGTATTTTGTTTTATCGGTGTAACCACTTCAGCACTCGAAAAAAAATTATACTTGTCACATTTCCAAGCATATTTATAAATAAATCCGCGATTCTGAACAGAATCAGACTAATGTATACGCCATGACAAAGAAAGGTAAATATAATTTTATTTTAATAATTTCTGGCATGTTTACTTCTCTCGGTGAAAGTAAAAAATGATTAAACTTTCAAGTTTATCTTCAAGTTTGTTTCGAATTTTGCATAGGTCGTACTTTACGTAACATTCTGTTTTTTTTTTTTTAATTTCTGCTGACATTTCTGTTGCAAGTGTTGTAAAGTTTGTTTCAAATGATATTTTTTACATCTGATTATAAATCTAGAAATCGTAGATTTGGGCAGATTTCCCGGCTTAGTAACTCAGGAAGGTCGTGGGCACAGAGAGAGAGGCACCGGCGAGAGGAACCACAGAGTTGAAGTGAAGATTGTCCATAAATAGAAATATAATATTGAGGAATATGGGCAGATGGCTTACAGTATATCGTTGAGTAAGTAAGTTATGGCCTCTCGTCTTATCGTCCACATTGGCTGCTGCCTCTCACTCGTCAACAGTTAACCGCTTACAATGGTGTAGAGAGAGGATTCAGTGGGACCAAGAATGGAATCAGGTGATCTATAGTGACGAATCCCGTTTCTTCCTGGGGATGCACGATGGTCGTGCAAGTGTGAGAAGTCGACGTGGTGAAAAATACGATCCACAATAATTGACATAGAGTGTCATATAGGCACAGTAGGCGTTATGGTATGGAGTCCTATTGAATCCAGATCATCACTAGTTTTCATTAGAGGTATCATGATAGCCCAACGCTAGATCCAGTAAGTGGTGGGGCCATATGTCATTCCATATCTTCACACCATCCAAAACATTATTTTCCAGCAAGACAATGCTAAACCTTACGATTTGAGACAAACAATGGTTTTTACATGTAGATGAGAACCGTTTACCGTAGCCACTAAAATCGTCACATTTGTTACCTATTGAATATGTCTGGGACATGATTTGTCGCAAAGTGCTCCATTTACAACACCCCCTACAGACTTTAGCAGCTCTTACCCATTAAGTTTAAATAGCTTGGAATGAGATACCTCAAGAACTTACGGACAACCTTATTAGGTCCGAGCCTAGGCCTGTAAATGAGTGTATTAGGAATCGTGAGTTCTCAGCACACTATTAAACCAATTTTTGTAGTAGAGTCTCTGATATTACTGAAAATATAATCAATCAATACCTGTGTACCAAAAATTAATAAAATCTAATGAACATATATAAATATTTACCTTTCTTTGTCATGTAGTATATAGTTTAGAATATTATATTGTATAACAAATGAGGTTTTCCAGGTTTTCCTCATGCCTGCACTGAATGGTGGTTAGGGCCTACCAACATAAGTCGTTCCTGGGCGCAAATGCGGCCTGTTTAATAATAATATGTCGGCCCCTCTCCCGCACAAGTCTTCGACTTCTGGGCTAATCGTCGTGATTAGAATGAGGGGTAGAGATATTATTATATTATTATTATTATAACAAATACCGAACATAACATTTTTCACACGCAATGAGAGAGGTGAGTGCAACAAGTCTCATTAGTTTGCAAATAATTTTATCATTGGAATTGAATAAAAAATATAAAACATGATACCAGAAAGTGTCCAAGAAGTTCTACCATGTAAAATGTCGTAATATGAATCTACTTACAAATACTTTATGGAATTTCCTTGGAAAATTCTTTCAAATTTTTGTCCTTTCATTTTTTATTACACTTTGTCACTATGCCGGACGCCGACTTGCTTTGCCTTGTGCAAGGTCAGGTTTTACAGTGGACCAATTTTCAGTGTCGTGCAGAAGTGTATTTTTAAATCATTTTCGAACTGCCCTTTTTGATTTTTTATTTACAAAATTATATTTGCAAAAGTACCCTGTACATTAATTAAAAAATTTTGGGGTAAATTCTGAATCACTCTGTATACTAATTTTTGATTTAATAAATGCGTACATTCTTCCAAATATTTGCTAAGATAAATCACACAAGTGTTCGATGGGTCAAAATTATTATAAATTAAGTAAAACTTTTATTATGATGAAAATAGATCCTAATTGTTTTAAAAGGGAAATTACCAACCGCTGATTATTGACTTCTGTTTTACCCGAATTATGGAAATTTATGAAACCACTTGACGTATGTTTATAACTTTTGATATATGAATTAATATCAACGAAAACTATTTTTTGAAGTTAGCAGTTTCATATTTAACCAGGAGCATGCAAATATATGTTGGCCGGGATTATTTTTAACCAGCTCTCAAAAATTTCGCTGAGGTTTTTTTTCTATATTATGGTGGTAAATTCTGTAGATAATTTGTCAAACAGAGAAAATGTCTTAAATAGTGCATATTTATATTTATAAACTATGTGTCCGGAATGTGTCGATATTAAAAAGGCTTGTATATCTGACCAAAAGTAACAAAAAAACTGTTAATGCAAAAAATGTCTAAAACGTATAGTTTTTCTAGAAATACATTTCAAATATAAAATCTAATTGCATAAAATGCAAAATTGCAAACTAAGATTGAGTAAAGGTTCTTGTAACGTAATTTGTTTGCAATTTTTTGTACAACAATTTATAGTAACCATGACCACTGCATAGCATGGCATGTTAATTTATAGCGAATCTCGGAAAAACTCTTTGGTTACGAGTAAAGAGCAAACGCTTTTCGCAACCAACATAAGTCATTTTGGACACTTGCAACTATTTCACGTTTTATTCTGTGTTGTGATAAGATCTCTAAGAAAACCATTCACAGTAAGTACGTTAGGTGTATTTGTAATTAATATGTACAAATACCTGACAATCCTGACATAGTATGTGATATTGTCAGATATTCAAGACCTGTGTGCTGTCAATACAATTTATCATAAAGTAAAATAAATACACTCATGTTCTGGACATTCTGTACGTTCATATTACATACCTACACATATTTTTGAAACAGTATCTTATGTAGAGACAACAAATTTATCAATTTTATTATCTTTTTTCTGGTTCAACATATTTTATTCACATAGAATGCTAATGGTCTCCAGGGTTTTTAAAGTAAACATGTTCCCCGAGCAAACATTACCTACATCTTCAAAATCCATCCACCACTTTGGCCTTTTACCTTTGAAACGAAAAGTAAAATCTAATAAGCGAAAGAAAAATTTTGAACGTATTCCTTCATTTGAGACAAGAATATATTGGCTTCTGTGACGCCATTAGCTTCGTCACCATTATAATAGGTGTATCTTCTCAGCAGTATCTTTGCAGCGCATAAAAAATTTGACGAAACTTAACCTTCTACACCAATATACAGTGAACGGCAAAACTATGGAATTTATTTAGTTAAAAATTTGGTGTTTATTTTTTGGAAACTCGCTCGGGCCCCTCAATTTTTATTTTTAGTTACGCACGTTTTTATGTATATAGGGTGAAGAAAAAATATTACATCATAGTAAACTTTTATGTATTTTTATTCAATTTGCCATGATACTCTAAGTATTTTTTATGTAACATGCCTTTCGAAAAAATTCTGAAAATCGACTTCCACATTTCGGCAATGGCCACCTCATTTTGCTCGGCGAATCTGACCTTTATTTAAATGAATTTTTAATATGCCGTTGGATTGAATGACGCTGACCAATAGAGTGGCCTCCAAGACCACCTGATCTGACACCCATGGATTACTTTTTATGGGGTTATTTAAAATCCAACTATACAATCAGGCCTCAAAATATCTGAGACCGAATAAGACAAGATATGAGGAAAGTTGATAGGAATGTATGTCAAGAAACCAATGGAAGGCATTTTTAACATTTATTTTAACTTTTTTATTTTAAGTGGTTTATAATCTCGAAACTTTTTGTAAAGTAATGCTAAATTTTGATATCGTTAGGTAGCTGATTATATAGTTTAGGTACCTACTAAATATGATAAACTACGAAGTGGTAGTTTTATGTGTAGGTACTAGAAGAATATTTTTGTTGCGTGAATATCGACTAATGTTAACATTACTTATTAAGTTTAATAATTTGATTATTCAATTAAGTACACCTATCTTATGTGTAAAGCATATAAAATGATATTTGAACATGTTAACAATTTTTAACCACCCAGCATCTTTATACTTGTAATTTTGTAGTCTCTGAAGTCCAGATTTATCATTTTGCAATAAACTAGGATCATGCACAGCATCACAATAAGAGTAGCAGTAATGTGCGGGTGGTATAAGCCTGGCAACTAGGCCACATGTGGGCCCTTTTTGCCTATCCTAGCATTCCATCACCTTTCCACTATCCGCCCTTGGTCTTCCTCGGACCTACCCGACGCCCTGATGAACGCCAGGATCTTGGTCCATGGTAGGCTCCTCATCTCATCCCTTTGCAACTCCTCGGTGCCAAACATCCTATATCTTAGTCTTCTAAGGGCCGCACAATATCCTAGAAAATGGATAGAGGTCGGGTCACAATTTGTTAATTTAGAGATAATTAATGATTCATATAATTGTAATTTTAAATTTTGATTCAATACTTGTCTTTATGGGTACAGATGCCTTAATAGTATAAGTGTTGCAAAAAGCATTTTACGCACGATTGGAAAAGTTCTGTCAGTGCGTAATTGCATTAAAACACATAGATACTATACTTTATCTACGACCTACCTATTCACACAAAATCATCATAATTTAAGAACTTGATAACATCAACAAGAAGGTATATATTGTAATAATTCTATAGTAGTAGCATTAATGACAGAATATGATTATTTAAATTTTTAAATTGTTATTTTTTATGATATTATTTATTCGTATTATAATAATTATTTATAGTCACAGGCCAATTATTGAAGACAAAATGGATATCGGTTGTTTTGCCTATTGAAGTAAGATTTACATTATTAGTCGCCTCAATGAAATTTTCATTAATACTATTAGTACTACTACTAGTACTTGCTATTGCAGATGATATTTTAGAATTGTTAGTTTGATTATTTAGGGAATTATCCACATACCCTTCAGCTACTGATGATGACTGCCATCCGGGGTTTTTTTAAATTTAATAAGTCAGCATCCGCGTCAACATGGCTATTTGTTTTGGAATCTTTCCTAACTTGTTAATACCAATACACTGTCTGTTACTTTTCCCGTTCATATAGTTTAGAAAAAGAGGTAAACTTGGAGCTGTATTTACTGCAGAGCCAAAGTTTATATACTTTTTAACCTTGGGGTATTCAGATACCACAAAAGAACGTTTCCGTTTAGTTTTTGAATCGAGAATATTAATAATTAGTTTATTCCCTGTGCCTTGAATATCTGACGGTTTTATATTACGCAACTCTTGTTTCCTGCACGCACCGCTTATATCGATTATAAGAGCAACCTAAAAGACAATTTTGGACATCTGGTGTGTTTTCTAGAAAATCGTTTATATTTTTGCTTGTCAAAATCTTGGATTCTCCGATTCTCCGATTTTCTCTTCAGGAGAGCTTGTAATTTGGAATAGTTTGCAATATCGGCATTGTGATTCACATTAATCTTTAACATTGAGTAAAATGACCAAAATGAGGAAGGCTTCATAGTTTTTGATAGATCTTGGAAATATGCCATCATTACATTCTCGGAAAATGATTTAACGTTGTTTTTTAATCTCCATTCCATAAATCTTTGGTAAGTAAATTTGTATCAATATTCAGATTTCGCCGGTAACAAATTGTTTTAGCAGTTTCTGCAATTTCACTGGAATCTGGAATCTGGAATTAAGGGGGAGGGTAGCGAAACGGCTACAGCACTTAGGCCCCATTGGGCCCATTTTACCTCCTCCCATTAGGAGATCAGTCCACCTAAGCCGTCAGCCAACCTAATAAGGAGAAAAAGGTGGTGACGCTGCTCAGGGGGATCGCTCTAATGTAGGCCATAGAAGGCCATCGCTCTCCCAACACGGACTCTCTTGTTGACGAGATGGCAGCGCACTCACAGAGTGCATGGAGCACTGTCTCGTCTTCCTGTTCGCAGCCCCTACAAAGAGGTGTATCACACTTCCTCATGTTATAGAGGTGCTTTCTTAACCAGCAGTGTCCAGTTTGAATACCTGTCACTAGACGGAGGCTTGTCCTAGTCATAGCCAGGTATTTTTTGGCTGTATCCTTGCAGGGGTACCCTAGGGACTCCTTTGCCAAATTACATCCATTTGCTTCATCCCAACGTTTCTTAAACTCTTTGTGGGTGTGTTCTTTGATAATTTCAACAAATGCTGACAACGGAAGCATACTGGAGGGACCGGGTCCAAAAATATTCAGACCCGATGCACTCCTAGCCAGTTTGTCAGCTACTTTATTGCCATTGCACCGGTCGTGTCCCTTTACCCAGCGTACAGATACGCTGTTGTTAGCTGAGGCCACTACTAGTGCCTGATGGCATTTCCATGCTGATCTAGTTATTATCTTATGATTACGTAAGATCAGTAGTGATTGTCTACTATCTGTGTAGATTCTGATGATTTTGCCAGTTATATCTCTACGGGCAATTTCTTTGGCGGCTATGGTTATACCTGCTAATTCCGTTTGTACTACGGTAGCATGCCTATCCATCGCCCACTGATAACGAATATGCAAGGATCCGGAATAAATTCCACATCCTGCACCTTCCTTCTTTTTTGACCCGTCCGTGTAGATGTTAATAACATCTTCACTGGCGGTCTCCTCGATTCTGATACGTACCGTGTAGGGTCTGTCAAACACAAACTTGGGAGGAATGCTGTCATTGTCTGCCTGCAAAAGGGGCAACTTTCTGACGACCCCACTCCACAGGCGACTTCTAGCTTCTCCACATCCTACCTCAGGTATAATACCAGTATTTTTGAGGCGAAGCATAGTTGTCACAGCCACTTCTCTTAGATAAATATCCAAAGGTGATAGACATAGCATCACCTTCATTGCTATGGTAGGTGTCGTACGCATAGCTCCAGTTATGCTTAGGCAGGCAATCCTTTGTACCTGGCTGAGCTTTTGTTTAGCTGTCATCTGTTGAACTTTCGGCCACCAGACGACAGCTCCATAGGCTAACATTGGTCTCACAATGGCAGTGTATATCCACATGACCACCCTTGGTTTCATTCCCCAGGTTTTACCAACGGTTCTGCGGCACTGCTCATAGGATATGTACGCCTTTTTTAGTCTTCTCTCTAAGTGAAGATTCCATGTTAGTTTCGAATCAAGTGTGACTCCTAGGTATTTCACATCCGATTCGAAGCTTAACGTAGTGTTTAGGAGAGTTGGTGCCTTTATGGGCCCCATTTTCCTCTTCCTCGTGAAGAGAACCATTTCCGTCTTCCTGGGGTTGACGGACAGAGCATGGTCCTCACACCACTCTTCAACGGCTCTTAGGGCTGTTTGCATTCTTTGACAAAGAATCCCTTCAAACCTTCCACTAATCAGCATGGTGAGATCATCGGCATAAGCGATGGTATAGATGCCAATTTTCGAGTTGAGGTGATGCAGGAGACTGTCCAGAACCAAGTTCCACAGCAGTGGTGATAAAACACCTCCCTGCGGGCAGCCCCTCGCAACAATGCCTCTTACGGAGGCATCCGCCACACTGATTTGTATGGCTCTTTTAGTGAGCATATTTGATATCCAACCACAGATGGTAGGAGAGACTCCTCTTTCCACAAGGGCTGAGTTGATTTTGGGGAAGGTTGTTTTATCAAACGCTCCCTCTATATCTATGAATACTCCCAGGGTGGACTGTTTATTGTCCAGTGATTTTTCGATCCTGCGCACCACTTGGTGAAGGGCAGTGTCGGTAGATCGCCCTGGAGTGTATGCATGTTGGTTAGGGTGTGACTGTCTACCCATCAGTACACTGTCCCTTATGTATCGTTCACACAGCTTCTCCATCGTTTTCAACAGAAACGAGGACAGGCTGATAGGCCGATACGCCTTTGGGGTGGTGTAGTCCAACCTACCTGTTTTGGGAATGAACACAACCCTCACTTCCCTCCAAATCTTCGGAATGTAGAGGTGTGCAAGGCACAGCCTAAACATCCGTTCCAGGTGCGGCACTAAAGCATCCAAGCCCCATTGTAAAAGGGCTGGATAAATGCCGTCAATGCCTGGTGATTTGAAGGGTGAAAAGGTTTGCACTGCCCATCTTATTTTATCTTTGGTAACAGTCTGGTTGGCAATTTGCCATTCCATGACCGAAGGTTGATTCTCAGTTTCGTCTAACCATTCTTCCAGTTCCATCGGTGTGGATCCTGGGAAGTGGGTCTGCATCAGCAGTTTTAGACTTTCATTTAGATTAGTGGTTTTTTCACCATCTTCTCTCGTTAGTAGACCCAAATCATGGTCTTTTTCTTTTGCAAGGACTTTATATAGCCTAGCAGTCTGCGAGTAGTCTTCAATCTCCTCGCAGTAGGCTCTCCAAGCATCCCTTTGTCTTTTCCTGGCTAGTTTTTTGAAAAGTCTCAAGTGGGTTCTGTACAGTTCCCAGTCTGAGTCTTGTCTAGTCATTTTTGCCCTGTTAAATGATGTCCTGGCCTTCTTCCTCAGATCGCTCAGTTCCCGGTTCCACCAACTAGCGGTTGCACCAGACTGCTGGGCTGATCTGAGGGGGCAGGATGTTATAAAGGCTTTCCTTATGGCAGATTGTACAGTATCCACAAATACCTCAATCTCTCCATTATTCTTAGGTTCCCGATCTTGTACCGCTATCAGGTTCTCCCGGAGGTGACATAGGTATCTATCCTTGTCAGTTCCTCGAGGGTCCCGGAACAGTTTTAAAGGAGTCTTAGTTAGATTAATCTCAAAATTTATCCAGCGATGATCCGACATAAAAGCAGTGTCTGCAACATGCCAGTTCCGGATTAAATTAGATATACACGCCGTAGTTAAAGTGACGTCTATTAATGTCTGACTTCTAGAGTTTATATTTTTGCTTGTCAAAATCTTGGATTCTCCGATTCTCCGATTTTCTCTTCAGGAGAGCTTGTAATTTGGAATAGTTTGCAATATCGGCATTGTGATTCACATTAATCACAATTAACATTGAGTAAAATGACCAAAATGAGGAAGGCTTCATAGCTTTTGATAGATCTTGGAAATATGCCATCATTACATTCTCGGAAAATGATTTAACGTTGTTTTTTAATCTCCATTCCATAAATCTTTGGTAAGTAAATTTGTATCAATATTCACATTTCGCCGGTAACAAATTGTTTTAGCAGTTTCTGCAATTTCACTAATATTGGGTAGAATTAAATTTTCTATTTCACTGTCACTCGACATTTTTTATGTAATAAAACTAATTTCACTTTATAATATTACCTTCACATGCAAATATGGTTTTAGATTATGACAGTTTATGAATTATGTTTGTTTGTATTGACTGTTGCTTAGGCGGTTGCTAGAAAAACTGTACGATTTTTTTACCAAGCTATGCGATTTTTTTACCGTACGTAATAGGAATCTTACATTGATCGCAGACGGTGTGTTTTTACAGTAGTGGTCGTAAATAAAGTATTATAACACTTTAACAATTGATTTATGTATTTAGTGAAACGCAGATCCGAATCGAATGAATCAATGTCCTACATTTTTACATTTGCTAATCACGTCCAGTTTTATGTTGTCCAAATTAATTTGTAGGGAATGTTCCCCTAGTAATCTTCTTTGTTTAGACCCAATTAATAAAACGTGTGACTTGTTCAGATTTAAGTTTAATATGTGTTCGAGGGGTAATTCATGAAGCAAACTTAAATCTTGATTGATTTTTCTATGAACATCTACGAGATCATCCAAATTAAAACCAATATATTATTGAGTATCGTCCGCATAGTGATGTACATTACTACTGCTTTATAAAAATCAGAAAATAACAAGGGACCTAAAATGGATCCCTGTGGAACTTCATATTGAATAGGTAGAAGGTCACCTTAGATTTTAAGCGCACCCTTAGGGTTTTAAAATGGAGACAACTTTCTATGAGAGCAGTAAAACGTAAATCGAATCAAAAATAGTTTAGTTTCTTACATAATAATTTATGGTCCAAAGTATCAATCGCCTTACTATTCTAATAAAATTAAATAGGTGACTTTACAATTATCAATATTACGAAGTATATCATCGACTACATGAGATAAAGCTGTAACCTTAGTGTGATTTGATCTAAATCCTGATTGAATTAGAGGAACAATATTTTGCGCGAAAAGATATTCGCTAATCTTTCAAAATGATGACTATTGATAGTTTTAATATTAAAGTTTATTACCAAGAGAACTTTTACCTTCAGAAATCTAACGAACTTCATTATTAATGTTTGCACTGGTAATAAAATATGAATTAATTTTATCAAGGTTACCTGTAGAATCCGGTATATTAACTCGTCAATTTTTATTTTTAATAATATCCATCGCTCTGAGAGCCTTCCATGTGTTTTTATCATCCAAATTTCTGAAAGCCAAATCCATGTAGGCTCGTTTTTCTCTTCGAATCCTCTCCTTAACCCTTGCGGTTCTGTTTTTTTGCGGGAATACGTGGGAAACCAACAGTGGTTACGCCGTGCAGACCATTGTGTTGAAGCGAATCGTGACAATTTTGAACATATTCTTTAAGTTCCGTAAGGTATGATTTTTATGCGCATTAATTTTTACTGTCCTAGCATATTTTTGGAAATTTTTGAAAGGATTATATGAAAATGTTGTCTAATTTGATGAGTAGAATACATGGTGAAAATTATATAATGAACTTCAAAATGTCCCTCTGTGAGTTGTAACACTACAACTGGTTAAAAACAAAGAAACCCTGTCTACATTTAACGGTATGTTTGAAATCAATGAAAATATTGAACAAAATACAGTACTACTATTTTACCACTATTTTAAGAATTTAAAATAAGTTAAGGAAACGAGAAACGTCTACACGACGTAGATCTGAAGTATTTTGGTTACGTTACTAGAAAAAATATATTTATAATAAACAATAATCTTTAGAACGAAAATAATCATTGACATTAATATTTTCAATTTGATTAAAGTTTTTTAACAATTTTAATAAAATTTAACACTTTTTTGTCATATCTTTAGGTATTAACAATATTGTGTAAAACTAACTACCATGCGGACTAAATCCCCGACGAACTTTGAATTACACCCACAATATCCACCCATATATTCTTTATACCTTTGCAAAGTTTTCAGTGTATTGTAAAAATATTTTAAGCTATTATAAATGAATTCTCCTACAATTCCTATCAATGAAGTCATCTGTATGCTCTCTGATACCAAACATCTAGGTATGCTAATAAACATTTCCATGGACAAAGCTGTATTTAATAATTATCTAAAATAACAAAACAAAACAAATTATCTAGCTGAATTTACTAACCTGGTTTAATGAAAACATTCTATAAATAGTTAAGTTCACTTTTGAAACTGTGGGAACTTGAAAATTCAACCACAATAGATGATATCTAATCTATTTTTGCATTTTTAGAATTGCTTCTTCAGGTAGCCTCTTTCAAGTTGAGTCAAATATCTAACTATAAAAATTATGCTTATAATTTATAATTTAAAATTATTTTAAATTAAATGTCGACTATGTCAAAAGTGATGTTGAACTGTCAAGAGATTTTAAATTAGACATGACATCTGCTTATTTTTCAAAAAAATTACTCTATGTAATCGTTTCTTGTATTATCAATAATGTCTGAAACTAACTGCTCTACGCACTAAATCTCCGGCCAGCTCTGAATTGCACCCCCATATACTCTTATTATTAGCTTTTGTAAAATTTTTATTATATGGCAAAGCTAATTAGTCTGGTCAATAAATGACCAAAAAAAGGGTAAGGGGGGGATCAATTTCGGTGCAGGAATATGCAGAGAGTAGTGGAGGATGAAAACATATTAAGTCCTCGCTCCTGGCCCGTCCGCTTCAGGGGGGAGGGGGTTAGAAAGATCCCCTTTTTTGTTTTTTTTTCCATTACAACTCGAAAACGGTGTGTCGTAGTGAAAAATTCTTTACATAAAATTGAGAACAAATAATTAATTTTCTACAAGATTATTTCTATTAAATTTTTCGGTAAAATATTCCGTTTCCGAGATATCTGCTCTCAAAAGTTGGCAATTAAAGAAAAAAAAAAGTTGACGCACGTTTTTTGTCACATTTCTACTGGTTGTTTGTTTTACACAAAAGTTCTATAAGGAAATGTTTTAGAGAGATAAATTTTGTTCAAAAATATATGTACATATGCTAAATTATCTCTAATGGATCAGAAGTTACAGCAATTTGATTTTTTGTTTAAAAGTACTAATTTTTCAAGAGAACTCCCTAAAATTCAAGAAAACTCATTATTTTCATTATTACAGAGTTTATAAACTATTATATTGTGCATTTATAAATAAATAGTGTATACTTGGCGCACATGAAGTACAGTATCGAGTTAATTGTAAAAAATTTAAAACCTAAGGATAAGGCGATTGTATATCAAATTAATAAATTTGTTTTTTATTTTATAAAAACTGATAAGGAAAAAATGTAACAAATGAAAAATCTTAACAAAACAAAATTAACTGGACTTCTTGGGCCGGGAAGGTACTGCTTCTGGCTCCACCATTGATACCAATCGCAGCACGATATAGGAATGGGCTCCAAATCTTTTTCGCCACCTTTTTTTTTAAAAATGGGGACGCTGTTTAAACAGTGACTTAGGCAGTTTCAGCATAATAGAGAGCAACTTATCGCTGTCTTTTTGCTGCTGCACCTTCCACTGCTACAATTTTTCGTGTATCTACAAAATATGAGGGCTATGGGTGCTGCTTCGTTTCTTGTCATCGCAGGAACTAGGATATTACCTTTACGTGCCTAACCTCACAGGTCTAGAAGTAGTTGATTTCTCAGCCAGAGCTGCACCTGGTGGAATGTGATTAATTCGTGCTCTTAAGCTGCCTCCCGCTGAGTGGAAGTGATGCGAAATCTCGTTTTGTATTCAGTGTCGATTTCAGAAATGACTGTGGCTGCTGTGACTTCAGCTGCTTTTTGTGTGTAAGGAGTTTTGGTAAATTTTTACGAAAATAAGTTTACTCTTCTAGAATGTCGCGCTATTAGAATCACAGCTAGTAAATGTGTATAAGAATCAAATATCCCAACTGTGGCATTTGATGTATGGAGTAAATGTTTGCTTGTATTTTTCCAGTGCCAGGTTTGGGAACTGGATGATGTGGTCAGATGGCGTTTTTGTTGTAAGTAGCAAATCGACGTCCTTGTTTTCCCTTATAACCACCACTTATGGAGTGGTCAATAGATACCCGTCAGCATCATGTGATGATTGATATACTTTATGCTGTTTTAATGGTGTTTAGAGCTCAATAGGATAATCAGCTTATCTTTGTTCTGATGGTTGAAGAGAAATAATTCTTGAGTCACTGAAATTTTAGTTTCCAGGTTGAAGTTGATGCCGACACACTTTTTTATCCGATAGCGCCTTTCCTGTTATGCCGACTTAGTGCTATTGGGAGAGCTACTATATCCATTAAAATAATGGTACATCTTCTGTCTGGGTTTTGAAGAAAGGTACGTATGTATCAGAAATTATGTAAACTGGGTATTCTGTTGAAGAAGACCTTATGTAAAAGAAAGTCTCCATCAATCAAACAAAGATTTGGTAGATACCCTAATAGATTTAAACAGTTTGTAAAGTACGAATTTTTTTGTTTTCCATATACCATCCTCATTGAATGCTTATGCTAAGGGAAATAGAGTCAATTCGTACTGCAAATAATTGCTGTAACTTTTGACCCACTGGATAGGATGGAGATAAATTGGCATATGTGTTTATATTCTTGAATCAAATTTATCGCTCTAAAACATTCTCTTATGGATTTTTTGTGCAAAATAAACGACCTAGGAGTTACCAGGAGAATTATGACAAAATAGCGAACAAATGGATAGAACCAAATTTTTCACTGCGATGCATCTTTTTCAAGTCATAAGGAAATGACAAAAAAGGTACCTTTCTACCCCCATTTCCCCCTGAAGCGGACTGATTAGGGGCGGGGACTTTTGTTATGTTTACATCCTAACTAGCCCAAACACATTCCCGCAGAGAAATATTTTTCCTTCCTCAATGCACGCTACAACTCCTTCGTTGTTTATACTAAATATAATCTAAATCTATTGTGGTTGAATTTTCTAGTTCTCACAGTTTCAAACGTGAACTTAAGTATTTATAGAATGTTTCCATTAAACCAAGTTAGTAAATTCAGCTAGATCAATTTTTTATTTTAGATAATTATTAAATACAGCTTTGTCTCGGGAATTGTTCATTAACATACCTAGATATTTGGTATCAGAGGGCATACAATCATATGACTTCATTGATAGGAATTGTTGAAGAATTCATTTATATAGGTTAAAATACCTTTACAATACAGTAAAAAAATTAACACCTTATAACATTTGATTAAGTTGAACAGTATTTTGACTTTAGCAAGGCAAGTTTTGCTTCTCTATCTGTAAAGCAGCCTGTACATGCGTTCCAGACATAAGCATCTTATTTTCAAATTAACAATTTTAATTATTTGTCATAAATACCAGCCGCCAGCTGGGGGAAATGTAATTATCCATTAATGAGCTACGGGTAGTCCAAATACAAGTCTGTTTACTCAGAATGGTAATGGCATGGTTTACTCAGCTAATTTAATTAACGGTAGAAATAAAAGAACAAATTGCAACAATGAATACTCCGCCGCGTTTAATAAGGTACCCATTATTCAGCAGGGGTATTTCTGTTATAAAAATGAAATTCTGAAACGCTTTCACAGTTTCATTATTATGAAATCGAATTCTGTGAAAGCTTCAAAAATTAACTAAACCCGCATTAGTCACGAGTCCCAATTTTCGCCTAGAGGTGGGATTATCCTAACGAATAGAAGACACGTTTCATTTAAACAGGAAACTGTAATATAAAAATTTATCGTAATAACCATACTTAAAATATTGTTACGGAAGCTCACCAACCAATTAACAGTTAACAGTTTGTTAATTATGTTCCTGTTTTCATTAGAATTTATAATTTTTGTAATACTTTTATTTTGACGTTTTCCGGAATATTCCAGGCTATATTCTATTTGTTTCTTGACACGTTCTCGAGATCGCAGAAACTTCCAGAACTCTAAAAACCTATATAAGCGCATAGTTTTCGCCGCTGGAGTCAGGTTATATTGAGCAGTCGAACGCAAATGACTGAAACGTCAAAATAAAGCAGTTAACAGTTGTGAATTTGTTGAAGATTGCTTGTATAATCAACAGTGACAATAAAGTTGTTTGTCTACGTGACGTGTTCCCACGCATAGTTAATTTCGAGGTTACAATATGTTAATGAATATTTTCTGTATGGTGATCCTTAAGTACTGAGGCAGAGAAAAACATTGTATCTATAGAAATGTGTTAAAGATTAGTGAAGATCGAATAGTAGTTCTAACAGAAATTTTAGTTTCTGCAGATTTTTGGCAGTCATAATTAGGTAAGTAACCTAAACAAAATGGGACTGTTTTTTAGTATTGTTTACAATTGGAATTTTTATTTTTGAGCAAAAAAAGTAAAAGCTGAATGGAACTGACTGCTAATAGTTCGTTTAAACTTTGCGGAATTCATTTTGAAAATAAATACATTATGCGTAGAGGATTTATTTGCTTGTTTTTTTTTTATTATTTTATATACAGTACCTAAGTCATAACGACATTTTTTAAATAAATAAAAGTTTACATGTAAAAAATTATATATTCCCCTGATTTTAAAATATATGTACATAATTCTTTTCTAATTGACACTACAGAATATTATTATAATTTTAAATATTACTCATTTTAATTTCTTACGTATAGCATACTATAAAATCACTACAGCAAAAGTTGATAACGGTTCCAAATTACGCTGGATCTTTTTCCCCTCATAGACGGCGGTTAGAAAAATATGTAAGGAATAGATAATAAATAGTAAGAGCAGTGAAAACTTTATCCGTTATCTTGCTCGTCAGTCGCTTTGATTATCTTGGTAGTTTTGATGAAGCTCTGCACAGCTTTCCATATAACCTCGCTATCTACCATTCTGGGCATTTATTGCTGTGGGGAGTCGCCTGTTAATGCCCTCTTTCTGTACAACCCATCTTGGGTTATGAAACAAGGTCTGCTTCTCATCGTCTATATCATAGCTATTCCTTTACCTGACTAGGCGGTAGATGAGACCAAAACAGCAACACAGTCTCATATGCACAGCATATTCTGAGCGTCATTTTTCTTTAAATAGACTGCATCACTCTTCTATATGACTCTACTGTCATGGTCCCAGCCTATATATGCGCCTGGTACAGTAAGATCAACCCCCGCCATCAACGCCCCGCTATATATGATTTCCACAGGGTGGGATCGGGGACCAATCTCTGAATGGCATGTATATTCGTTAGTTGTCTCTTGTTCGTGTTCACGTAGATAGCATGTTCTGATAGATAGACGTTAATGACATTTACCACGTAGGTAGGGTGCATAACGATCACAATTATACTCCAGTTAGCAGTATTAAAGGCATTCTTGACATCGACCAGCACTCCCATACACCATTTTCTTGATGAACTTACCTACACGCATTACCTCTTCGAAACCTCTCACCGTCGAGTGACTCCTACGAGATCCATCTTCTTCCTCCAATGCTTGACAAATCCTTCTCAATAATAATTGTTCATACAGCTTTCCGATGGAATTCAGAAGATAAATCGGCATATAATATGGCGGCGCTAGCGGGTCCTTCCTTGGCTTTTCTATTAACACAAATTTGGCTGCCTTCCAAAGCATGGAATCTCCCCTCACGCAGTAGGTTATTCATCACGCTTAACACGTATTCACAAATAGCTCCAACCACCATCTTAATAGGCTCTGGGAGCCTTCATATTTTGCACCGCCTCGTCCACTTCTCCATTAGAAACCTCGGTAGGCTCTAAAATATACTAACGGATCCACAGCATCTCCTAGGCGACTGGGAATAGCTTGATTTGCTCCTCCCTCTGCTCCTCATCCCGAGTCTTTACCTTCGGCATAGTCCCATAGTATACCTTGCGTAGTACAGCGCACAATCTCTCCGACATAACGGCTTCATTTTATACCACCAAGGCCACAAGAGTATCAGTCATCCTATCCAGTGGGCCAGGTATCCATCTCACACCTATAAAAACAATAACTGTCCCATACTTCCCTCTAAAAAACGTGTGGATGCCCCATCCGTTATCCGTAAAGCACAGAACAGAATGGTGAGAGGAACTCCCCGGTTGACATTGGGGATTTGGAGTTAAAGTCGCCTGTTTACACAATTTTTGCTCCTTTCTTCGGCAAGATATCCTCTGAGAGTCTATGTACATAATCCTTGAATACTTACCTTTGCACCCTAGATGAAATATAACAATTATATATAAACAGGTTATGAACCTGCACCCAGACGAATCCATCTCCGGTGCATGTTGCATTGACTTTAGATTTGGAACCAATGAATCCGATTGTGGCATCTAGCATAAGATAAGATTTTATAAGATCTATAGCTTTTCAGGATGGCTCACTGGCCAGAATAAGGTGCGCCCATTGTTTCATCGCAGTGGCCCACACCGAGATCATGGCAGTTCTGCCTTCTATAACTTCCTTCTGTCTGCCTGAACAAAATAAAATTAAATATTTGGGAGTCATAATTGACAGTCACCTCCGATGGAACTACCAAGTAGACTATGTGGCAAATAAAATAAGATGTTTAATAAGCAAGTTTAACCTTTACAAGAATATATTTGAACTAGAGCATTTGCAAGTATTATACTACGCCTTAGTACAAACTCACCTAACTTATGGTCTACTAATTTGGGGAGGAGTTCACAATAACTACTTAAAAACGCTAGAAGTAACTCAGAAATGGCTACTAAAAATAATTTTAATAAACACTATACTTACGCAACTGAAGCTTTATTCAAGGAGTCTAAAATATTAGATCTAAGGCAATTTTTCCTACAATGTATGGCTGTAAGGCATTTTAAATATAAAAATGCTGTATCTCAAATAAAACACAAACATGACACAAGATTTAAAGGAAAAACTACTGGCATTCCAAAAATAGAAAAAAATATCGGTCAAAGATGTTTCATTTACCTCAGTCCTGTAATCTACGCTGAAATACCTGTTACTATAAAAAACACTTCTTCTATTAATATATTTAGAAAGCGACTACAACAATGGATACAACAAACGCCTAGAAATAAAATACACCAAATAATTGTCAGAAAAAATATTTATCATTAAATTTACCTTCCATCTAAACAAAAAAAAATGTAATTCCATGATTACCTAATTGTCCTTTTTTAAGTAAATGAATACCTTCAATTGCATTCCACATATATATGTTTGTGTTTATTACACTATTTAACAAGCGCAACTGCTGGTGTTTTGAATGATATACATAAAATCAAAAACAGCAGTTCAAATATGATTTCACAAAACTCTTCGACACGACGCTGGAAACTGATCTACTGTAAAACCTGATAAGGCGTATAATCTGCGATCGGAGAAAAAAATTAAAGAAGTTCGCAAGGAAAGAAATAAATTACATTTTACAACACCTATTTTTATTTAGTAAATTCAACTACTTTTGCCGCTATTGTTATTAATTATTAATAGAATTAATTTATGGTTTTAATTAGTAAAATAGTTTGACACACCTGATGGTACAACAACATTTTCGGCCCGTCTTACCCAGTTGCTACAATCTGAACAAATGTTTCTGCTTCTTGTTCGTTTTGAATTTGTAAGTTATTGGCAGCAACTATGATACACTACCACAAAAATAAGTCTAAATGATTTAAAGTCAGAAGATCATGGCGGCCATGATACCGGTCCTTGTCATTCAATCCCTTGGTATTAATGCTTGAACATGGTAAAATATAATTGAACCTCGTGTATGATACACCACACTGCTGCAATACGCCGTAGACATCCTGAACCTCCATCTCTTCCACGATTTGGTTTTAAATTTCCCTCGCGTTGAACTATACTTCCACTCACTGCACACTACGGTAAAAGTAGCTACATTTGGCACATGTCCGTTAACTCTGAGTTGCACCATACTGTAAGCCATTTTTGACACGTGAAAAACTAATGCAAAATCGCCTTGTGTATGATACATTGCACAATAGGCCGTGGACGCCGTGGATCTCCATCTCTTTCATGATTACATGATGGTTAAAAATTTCCCGTGTCACGCCAGCGTTTTCACTACACTTGCACTCACTGCACAAACTTGTAAAAGTTTCTGGATTTGGCGCATGTTTATCGGAAAATCGTTTGTGGCTAATAAAAAAAGTTATAGGGCGTTAAAGTTAAAATTTTGAATTCGAAGAAAATTTTCAAAGGATTCCTTTGAAAATTTGGATTAGGGGGTTTTCTGGCACGAGAAAAACGAATCCGTACTTAATTTTGCTGTAGACGCTAGAGGGCGCTACGAAATGTACTCTTGGTTGTTAAAAACTGGTTACAACTGTTTTATCATTGTGTGTACGAAAGTTTTAATAGAAAAATATTATTCTCCTATCTATTTTTCACAAATAAGGTATACTTGTTTTATCTCGATAAATTTAACCATTTTCGGTTTATTTCTTGTTTTTCTATTGGATGCAATAAAATAAAATAAAATAAAATACTAGTTATTTAATACTTATTTATGCAACAAGTACAACAAGTAAGTGTTTATTGCATGCGACGTGAAACGAGGCCGTCAGGCCGAGTATGACAAGTTGCATACAATATTTTTTCTACGTTCATGCAAAAACCAAAAAATGTTTTATTTAGATGACACTAAGTCTACGAAAATATGACGTCGATTTGAAGGTTTCTGTTTGTCATGATGACAAAACGTTGTAGTCGAATAACAGATGAATGCAATATACATTCATGCAATAAAGCAATGCAATGCAATAAAGAACCACTTTTTCAACTAAACATAGTTCAATAAAGTTTTGATTTTTTGCATGAACATAGAGAAAAGTTTGTAGTTACTTACGTAAAACTGTCATAGTAAGCTTTGATTATTTGAAAACAGATTGTACTATTAACAATTAGCTGATTGACAAGTAACTTATTTTAAATAGTGTATTTCTTTAAGTTTTTGTTTAGAATTAATGATATCGCGTGAAATATGTCTCTCCGTAATTTATTTTCTAATGAAGAAATGCGAGATATGGTATGTATTTATGCAAAAGAAAATTTTAATGGACGTCGTGCGTGTCCCAGGTATTTAGAAAGTTACCCAAATAGATTACAACTAACTCACAAATTATTTAAAAATCTTTATAACAGGTTAGGAGAGACTAGATCGTTTGGTCCTAAAAGTCGAGATGCTGGCCGTCCAACAACTGTTACTCCAGAACAAGAGGAAGATATTTTGCTTCATGTAACAGAAAATCCTGAAATAAGTTAACGACGAATGTCTGCGGCTGAAGCTAAATCAACTATTCATAGATTATTTCATAATGAAAAACTGTACTATCACATTAGCCCAGTGCAGAATTTACTACCTTGCAGATTTTCCAGATAAGGAACAATTTTGTCTTCGATTCTTAGATCTACCATGCTGTAGGTAATATTGAAAGCCCCGGGCCTCTATCGCGTTTCAATAATATTGATATTTGCAAAACCAGAATTTCAGGAAATCACTCTGTGGGCTATTGCTCCAACCAGCATTGAAGTACACCTGAAAAACTATAGCAAACAGCTAAGGTCATTCGTCTGCTGTCCACTAGACATATACCTGTTTCTAGTTTATTAGCTCTTATCCGTATGCCATAGGTGATGTATCTGACGAATAATCCTAGCTGTTTTAAATTTGTCTACACGAAATGTAGCAAAGCTACATCTAATAGGCTATTCCATGTGTTCTGTTGGATTTAACGGACATAAACAGTCAGGGTTCTTTATTGGTCATTTCATCTATGGCATACTTATGACAGCTAATAAGCTCGAAACCGATATATGTCTGGTGGACCACTGAAGACTGACTTCGGCTGTTTGCTATAGGTTTTTGAGCCGTTATTCAATATTGATTGGAGCATTATTCAGCAGAGTAGTTGCTTTTCGAAATTCCAGTTTTGCAAACTTCAAATAACTTACTAAAGTTATAAAGATAACAATAGATCTATAGATCTATTGTTATCTATAAATCGCCTATCCCTTTCTTTCAAAATAAACTCCTGATTTACACCAGATTTGTTGGTGCACAACTATTGTAATTTATATCAAAACATGTGTACACAAGCACATTTACACATAAAAGTAACAACATTAATTAAAGGTATTTTTTGCTACATACATAGTTAGAATACAGGCTTTCATTTTGCTCTACGTTTTTTATCAATACAAAATTAAATTACAGAAAGATATGAAAAACAATCAGAAACAAATTAATTATAGCTGCCTTTGTGAGAAAATTCTAAATACCATTTTAATAAAATTGTCGTAGAGAACGTAAAAAATACTGAATAGCATAATATAAGCGTTCTTGCCAAAGCTTTTATTAGTTTCTTTATTCATTAAATGTATAATTATTTACAAAATGTCTTTCCAAGAAATTCGTAGTTTGATGGAGCTAATTCTTTGATGTAGAATTTTTAAATAAAATTGTATTACTTACATTTTTCCTGAATTTATGTCACAAACACAATGCAATATCATCACATTTGAAATGGTTGATAATAAATATATTCTGTATTAGATTATGTTTTATAAAACTTAATTTGGTTAGCGGAAAAATTGATTACTAAGGAAAAAGAGGAAAAGCATATTGGAAATTATTTCTCATTGTATTCAGTTTACTATGTTGCTAAAGCAAAATTAATTACCGTAAATATTTTTTTATCTGGCTTAAATATTACCCCCAATTAAAAAAATGTTTCTACATATACATATATCACTGATAAGCTATCAAAAGCAAATTTCAAAATTCATTTTCGGTAAGTCCATTAGTTTACTTGTTATTATTTTGCGGTTGACTGTAGTTGATAAATATGTTTAGGGAAACATAGATTACATCGAAATTGGACGTTGGAAATTTGTGACGGTGATTGGGAACAGTCGCCACAAAATTTTGGGTAGCTAGTGGACAAAGGTGACAGATAATATCCACGGTAGGGGTTGGCCGGTTAGCTTCAGTGGAGACGGGGTGGATATAAAGCATAAATGAAAATTTTAAAAGACGTCACCCGTTTTTGCAACCCCGGATATTGTTTCTACCTTATAAAGTGGTGGATTTTATCTGCGACAATGCCTTCGCTCTTACTATATTCTTACAAAAAAAAAAACGGGAGAAAGGCAGGTTCACTAAAATAATACCAAACATTTTCAAACTATAGGTATAAAATAGCCAGGGCACGGCACAAGTGATCGGATCACTTTCTATACTAGTGGAACGCACCTGGTGCCTAGCGGGCAAATGTTGGTGTTCACTGGTCCGCAGGCTAATAGAGGAAAGTCGACCGTGTTTTGTGGTCGATGGCCAAAAATAGGTTAGTTCCGTTATTTTAGGTTATATGATAAATTTTATGCTAGATGTATGACAGAGAATGTATGACAAAATAACAAAACAAGAAAATCTTAAATATCTCATATACTATTACCGGGAAAACCTATGACAGCAAAGCAACTCAAATTACCTTTTATTACAGCGCTGTACTATAGGTTTACATAGGTAAACTAAATTTATCAAATTTAGTATTATTAAATAGCCTATATCAAGGGATGAGACCCCTAAAATGTTAACAACTTGTCTACCTTATGCTAAATCTTATAACTAATCTTATCTGAGAGTGGTGTGTGTTAAAGTTGCACAGGTCCAGGTCAGGTTCCTCTGGGGTGGTAGACGTCTTAGATGCAACGGAAAGTGAAACGACACATGCACCAATCACTAGGTCTGAGCGGGTGCAAAGCGGAATATAGCAAAGGGTACATCAAGCACAAAATATTGTAATACTACTTCTGTCATGCAAGCATGCCGCAGTCAGCAACAAAGCAAGTTACTAGTGTGGCAAGAAGACGGTAGCTTTGAAGTTGATGCGTCAAGGAGAAAAATTATCAGGAAAATAGAAGGCCTAAAAGGAAACGTAAATGCTAAAAATGTCTACTAATTGTTCTAAAAGCAATAAAGTAAGCAGTAAAGCACATGCACATGTTTTTCTTAACCTAAAGTTCTTACCTTTATTGTAGGTCGGCCTTAAAATGTAAAGTATTGGAAAAACTCTTTTAAGGGCACTGGGATCCAACTCTTAAAGTTGTAAAAAATGCCAAAACTATTTAATTGCGTTGAATTACACCCACAATATCTACCCATATATTCCTTATTATTAGCTTTTGTAACATTTTTTTACTGTTTTAGAAAGGTATTTTAAGCTAATATAAATCAAATCTCCTACAATTCCTATCAATGATCAGGTTGGGGCTTTTGTCCACTGAGTAGTTAGTTTCACACAATATTATTAATACCTAAAAATATATAAAAACTTTTACATAAAAGGTGGAAATTTTTCAAGTAGGTATTGTCATATTTAATTCATTGACAGGATGTCACTTTTTTGTCATTGTCGATATTTAACTTGAAATAATTTTAATTTTTATAATAATTTTTATAGTTAGATAATTGATTCAACTTAAAGGAGACCACCTGAAGAAGCAATCCTAAAAATGCAGAAATAGGTCAGATCTCATCTATTGTGGTTGAATTTGTCGTGTTCCCACTGCCAAAAAAGTGAAGTTAGATTTTTATAGAGTGAGTAAATTAGATTATTTTCTTTAGATAATTGTTGAATAGAGCTTTGTCTGTGGAATTGTTCATTAGCATACCTAGATGTTTGGTATCAGAGAACATACATATGACTTCATTGATAGGAATTGTAGGAGATTTGATTTATATTAGCTTAAAATACCTTTCTAAAACAGTAAAAAAATGTTACAAAAGCTAATAATAAGGAATATATGGGTAGATATTGTGGGTGTAATTCAACGCAGGTTGGGGCTTTTGTCCACTGAGTAGTTAGTTTCACACAATATTATTAATACCTAAAAATATATAAAAACCTACAGTTCTATCTAGGGCTGTCAATCCCGGAAATTCGATCCCGAGATTTCGGGATTAGAAATGTATGATCCCGAATCCCGGGATTGATTGCTGTCGACAATGCCAACAACTTAGGCAATACATATTTCAGCCCCTTCCAAGGAACAGAAATTTTTGAAAATTTCTTGAATAGTTGCAATCGTGTCAGTTGTAATACGAATGATAATGAATTTTTGTTTTTGTTAATAAACGGTTAGTTTTAAAGCAAAAAAGTAAGAGATGTAAAAGTTTTAAAATACACCACGCTATCTGATACGCATTTTTCAATGCACATGTTTTGTCAAATAAATTGTAGCAAAAAATAACTTAAGCGATACCTATTCAACCTGTTCCAAGGGACTGAAATTTTTGAAAAATTATTGGGAATTTGTACATGCATTAGTAGAAAATTTGTGTGAAATTTTACTATTATACTTTTTTTTTGGTTTTCAAATTACAGCCGCTATTCCATATTTTTTGGAAGCTTTGAGAGCTGTGACTAAGGTCATTTTTATGCAAAGGTGTTCAATTTAGGTGTAGATTAACGGGTACCCTATATATATATACATATACAGTAGCGCCAAAAGTATGGAATAAATTCAATAAAAACGAAACTACTAAAATTTTGCCCTCTTACATAGGAAAGTTTTCGAGTAAATGACGATTGAATGCTAGAAAACGTAAATCAATTAAAATAAAACAAAAACGTTATCAAGTTTAGTTTTTCGAATTCCATAGTTCTTTTATGGATCACGTAGGTGAAAATCTTTGCAAGTGTCATTGTCACACCGACTTTCTAATAAGTATTGTAAGCGATATAGAAACTATTATTCAATTTAAAGTATTATGGCACATTTAACTGTTACTCAAAGAATTGAAATTTTAATTCTTATCGGATGCGGGAATATGACTAGAACTCAGCAGGAAGTTTGCGATTTATTTAATGAAAAATATCCAGATTGCCCTATCAGCCAATCAACAGTCAGTAAGGTAGAATCTAAATTTAGAGAAACTGGCAATGTTGTAAATATTCCAAAACCTGGACGTCCAAGCATTAATGAAAATCAGAAACAGAACATTTTGATAAGTATGGTGGATAATCCTCATAATTCTTCACGATTGGTTGCATTAAACAATGACACTAGTCAGAGCACAGTGCTACGTATCTTGAGGAAGGAAAAATATCATCCCTACAAAATTCAACTTGTGCAGGAACTCAATGAAGATGATCCCGATCGCCGCTTACACTTTTGCGAAATTCTAATGGATTTATGTCAAGGAAATAGAAATTTACACCGGCAAATACTTTTTTCAGATGAGGCCACATTTTGTCTGAATGGTACAGTAAACCGTCAAACTTTCAGATAGAGAAGTCGGGAAAATCCTCATTGGATGGCAGAGGCACATATCCAACATCCTCAGAAATTAAATGTGTGGGCTGGAATAGTTGACGACAGAATAGTAAAGCCTTTCTTCTTTGAAGGAACCCTTACAGGACAAAGATATTTAAAGTTTCTAGAAAATGACCTTGTTCCAGCCCTTGCAGTAATTTTTCCTAACGATAATGACCCTGACATTCCTGATGATACCATATGGTTTCAGCAAGACGGTGCACCTCTGCACTATGCGCGCCCTGTACGAGATTTTTTGGACAACTGTTTTTCCTGGAAGGTGCATCGGCAGACGCGGACCGATAGAATGGCCTGCAAGATCGCCAGATCTTACACTTCTTGACTATTTTTTATGGGGATACTTGAAGTCAAAAGTGTACATTAATAAACCACGTAATTTAGAAGAACTTCAAAATCGTATTCGGGACGAAATACGCAGAGTTACCCCAGAAATCATTCATAATGTGCAAGAAGAATTTCTTCACAGACTTGCGCATTGTCAAGAAGTTGGTGGATGGCAATTCGAACATTTAATTTAATTATAAAATTTAATCAGTTGTATTTTATTTTACATACCTCAGAATTGTTAATTTTTTATGGATAAAATTTACGTTTTCTAACATTCAATCGTCATTTACTCGAAAACTTTCCTATGTAAGAGGGCAAAATTTTAGTACTGTCTGATAGAGAATTAAACGATCTTTCAGAATCAAGGAAAAAAATATGGTGCTGCCATTTAAAAAAAAATCGATGACGTCATTACTCGAAAACAAATGATATTTGAAAATCGCATTTTACGCTAATACATTCATTTTTAAATTAAAAATCGACCTGTTCGAGAATTTTTCCCAAAAAATATTTGTTTCGTTTTTTTTTAATTTATTCCATACTTTTGGCGCATACTGTATATATATATATATATATATATATATATATATATATATATATATATAAATTATTACAGTTATTACTGATTTTCAGTCTACTAACCTCTAATGTACAGGGTGTTCCAATTTTGTTGTGAACCAATTTTGTATAATTATATAAAAATGCATTGTATGAAGTTGTTATTTATGAAGTGTTCCATCATAAAAATTGTATGTTTGGGTCATACTTTAAAAGAGACACCCTGTAGAGAAAGTACAAGTACGCCACTGAGCTCTATGTAAAAAATCAATCAGAAGCAATTTTTACCGTTCCGATATCTTAGTTATTTTCTGAGATACAAAGAATCCTTTAAAAGTAACATTTTTTTTATTTCCCTCTGTGTCTCAAAAACGAAGGTGTTTGAAAATTCTGATCAGCATCTTAAGTTTCTCGAAAAAGTAACCCAGTGTTGTGAAAACCGCATCCTTCTGTCTGTTGTAGTTTTCGAGATACCCTGCAATTACAACGATGTGATGTATCACACAGTATAAGTTACATATACCTACTTCTCGAAGGAATTCGATATTCTTGACCTGACTACCTGATTTGTTGATGCAATTATTTAAATCTTATTTAAATGGTAGACAGCAATGTGTCCAGTGTTTCGCTTGCACGCCTGGGTCGATATCTGTTACAATGGGTGTGCTTCAGGGGTCAATTCTGGCTTCCATTTTTTTATGATTTATATCAACGACATAGTTCTTGACTGTCACTACCTTAAATTTGCAGACAATGTAAAAATATATAGCAAGATTAATGGAGCTAATGATAGTATTGGGTTGCTGCGTTGTCTAACTTATATATTATTGGTGTACTGCTAATAATTTCTCTTTAAATGCTAGTTAGTGTAGTGTTATGACATTTACCAGAAGAGTGAATCCTATTTTGCTTAATTATGACCTTAACGGTATCATGCTGACAGTAAAAGGCCCTAGGCGTCTATTTTAATCACAAATTCATCTTTAATTTTTATATTGATAAAACAGTTCAATGTGCATACAGAAGTCTGTCTTTTTTAACAATAATGACCTATGGTTTTTCCAATATTCAATATATATAACACTGTTCAATGGTTTTGTTTGATTTAAACTCGAATATGCCAGTGTTATATGGAATCCTGGTTATAATATATCTCAATCAAACCTATTTATCCTCAAATATGTACTCCGCTCAATATCTTTCTTGAACGATTCTGTTCATTACATAGAATGTGTTTCATTTATCATAACCTGCAGAATCGATTGAACATATTTAATATTAATGCAATAAAAAATAAATTTTTAACATAGTGACAATTTAAATAAATAAATAAATTGGGACACCCTGTTTAGTTCACCCGGTCTTATGGTATCAGAAATACATTTAGATAAAATTTTAAATAACAACACAAGTAGCAGCACAGTTGAGTTACTGCAGCAAGATATTTCAATTATTGTTAGTAACCACAGTTAGATGACCTGTTTACTTGTGACTAGTGACTGATTTTCAGAGATCTTTATTTAGCTGCTATAGTCATATTGTTTATCTGTCTTCTATTTCAGTATATTTTCACCTACCACTACTGAATTTTTTTCTAAGGGTATGATTAACATACGATGAAAAAAGCATGATTTCTGTTTCGTAACGGTCGTCGGTAACACTGTAACAGACGAGGGGCGTTTCGCTGTCCAGATTTTGTACACCAAAATTTCTTCCTTGCGGAAAATGAACCAAAATGCCTCCGAAATGCCACAAATTACCTCAATATGCTAAAAAATGTTCGAAATACTCCCGAAATGCCTTAAATGCCACCGAAATGTTACCGGAATACCAGAAATACCACAAAATGCCTCTAAATGTCAGGAAATACCTCGAAAAGCCTTATGTTTTTAGTTATCATTTTCTGTCCTAATTGTATTATTTATCATTTTTATACAGGGTATCCGTTAAAAAATAGGCTAAACCTTACCATTAGATTCTACGACGAAAATTAATTGGGAAAAGTTATAGAATGTTGCTCATTAATATGTCATATTAGCTACAAAAAACAAAAATAGTTACCTATTATAATTAAATAAGTGGTTACTTACTTACATGTTTTTTTTATTTTGAACCAAAGAAATTACACTAAGATACAATTTTCAACATCCATGAGCCTAGTTGGTCAGCCTGACGCCTTGATATCGAATTATACAATCCATCTCAACGAGCACCTCGTGAACAAACTATTACGCGTACACACACAATACAAAAATTCTTTCAAAAATGCTCTTAAATGCCCCTAAAACACCCCCAAAATGCCTCGAAATTCCAGAAAATACCTCGAAATGCCCTTAAATGCCCCTAAATACCAGAAAATTCCTCAAAATGCCCTAAAATACCTCAGGATTCAAGAAAATGTCTCAAAATACCTGCAATGGGTACACCAAAATGCCTCTGCGAAACACCCCTCGGTAACAGATGTATTTAGATATCTGCATTAATTTTTTAAGATTTTAAGATGACTTTAATTTTTAAAGATTTTAATAAGTATAAAATATTTTAAACAGAACAGAATGTAGAATATCGAAAATATACAGGGTGTAACGGATGCTCATGGCCAAACTTCAGGAGGTTATTATACAAGTAAGTTTCAACAAAAAAGAATTATAAGATTTTTTTGGAAAGTTGCTCTTTTATTTAACATTTTTTGATTTCAAAAAATTTTGAGCCTTTTATATAAAAACAAAAATATTTCTGTTATTCTTACAGCCACATCAAATTTAATATAACATTGGAAAGACCGTTAAATTTACTACAAGACGAGCATATATGAGTGTTGTTTTTCACAGCAGCCTCTTGGCATTTGTCTATCATGAAATGCGCATTCTAAACAAAAACACGTTTGTAACAATATTTCAGATTATAGGGGAAAGATACAGAGTTAAACAACAACTTTTTGAAGACACTTCCACAAAAAGTACACGCATGGAGTAATATGAAATAAAAATAAAAACTATTAAATTTCTGTATTCGATTTTTACGGTTTTACTACCTTTGCCCTTGATATTCTTACCAAAAAAAATAGCAAACTCAAAATTTAATATGTCGTTGAAAAACTTACTAAATATAGCAGTTTTTGCTGAAGAAAAACATATCCTCGTTAACAAATTTTTGGCGTTACCACCAATAAGAAGATACCACTAATTTTGCTCATTTCACAATTATTACATTTAACTTTTTTCAGCACCGGTATAGAAGATTTTTTAAACACTGATATATGCTCGTCTTGTAGTAAATTTAACGGTATTTCCGATGTTATATCTAAATTTGATGTGGCTATAAGAGTAACAGATATTTTTGTTTTTATTTAAATAAAGGAGCAACTTTCCAAAAAACGCTTATAATACTTTTTTTGTTGAAAATTACTTGTATAATAACCCCCTCAAGTTTGGCCATCAGCATCTTTTACACCGTGTATAATTAAATATTGAAACTTATAAAGTAAGTCAAAATCAGATGAAATATTTAATGTAATCAAAGCAAAATTATTTTATCACACAGCACACTTAAACCGACCCTGACCAACCGGCCCGGCGCCAAAGATTCTCCTGTTATGGTAATACGGTAATACTAGTTTATTTCAATCTTCGTTCGTGCTTATATAAAAAAAATTGTTTAGTAATATTCAAAAAAGCTTCTTAACGAGCACCTGCACTGCACTTCTTTATACAGCGGTCGGAACCAGTGGTGGGTTTGATTTTTTACAACACACCGGGTAGCGAGCGAGCGACCCATCAGCCCCTGGTTTAAAACAAACATAATAAAATAAAACAAAGGTTTCTGTAATAGAAAATGAAAAGTATACAGTATTTGTGGATGCATAGTTATTTCAGCTTACCGATCATAGCGCTTATTTACACAAACTCTTTGAATATATATCCCGCTTATTACCTTTTAATGCATCTATATGTACTTATTTGAAATTTAAAATGTTTATGAATATGCAGCTTATTTATAAAGCATAGAGTTGGTCAGTTAGCGGTTTATGCTATTCCAGTTATACTTCTGTATATCTGTGCCTTTATGATTGGAACGAACATAAAAAGGTAACAACATTGATATGAAACATGTCTCATATCAGCGTGTATTAATGTATTTCAAGTAAGCGAAACAGCGGCAGTGCCCTGTGATATATCGATTAAAGAAAAAAATAAAACACATCTCTCACTTGTGTAATATAATGCATGCATTCTGCCTGAGTGCTTTTTCAAATAAAGGTCAATTTTGCTTGTGTGGCGTTGATAAGGGTAGCATAATAGCTGTTTTATTCACATTGTTGGAAAAACTTTACTTTCGTAGTTATTCTTATTACCCGAGCAAAAGATTATAACTCTTCTTAATGAAGGATACAATTTTTGTTCATTGCTCGCAAAGTCCCGTGTCAGCCGGGTGCTAACTGGTTAACGTGTTGATGGTCAGAGTTTGTGCTCCTAAACGTTTTGATAGCGTACATACTTGTAAAACCACGTACACACTTGAAACAGAACTTCGTCGCAAACCTCGTTCTGTAACTTCAACATAATCGTGTGGACGGGACCCTGTAACCTACTCACGTTATATCAAAGCAAGCATGAGTGTTCGCATCGAGTTCACAAGGTTTTCAAAACTTGCCAGTATTTCTGCGTCACATCAAAAAATGTTACTGTATTTGGTTACGCAGAGTAGTAGAATGTGGACATGGATCTTTTTTCCGACCTACATAACATAGAAACATCAAAATGTTCGTAAGGTAACGAAGTTTTGCTCGTAGAGAAGCTTCTCGCTAATATGTTATGACCTACTTGCATCTTGTTTGAAACGCAGTTACTTATTGCGCTTATATTACAAGTATGTACGCAGTTTAACCGAGCTCGAATGTGTAAGGGCCGGTATTATAATGTCCGGTCAAACTGCAGTTTGAGTATTATAAACGTCAACTGAAGGTTGAACTGTCGGTTTAGCAACGGTTCAGTCAACCGATGGTTACGTTTGAATTTCAATTGTCAGTTGAAATAATTTTGAAATACTACACTACATTTGGTTTTAAATTTATTTTCAGCAATTATTTGAAACCTTAATAATCGTCGACTTTTACAAGAAAGTAGTGACAGGGATTCTTCCTCTGATTTTAAAAATGATGATTTCAGAAGAAGGGTACCCAGAAATTTTAGAATTCGTTTAGACCATTTTTAGAGATGGAATGATGAAGAATTTCGAATTTCGATCTAGACATTTTAGAGCTAAACATTGGATATCGAAAACTGAAAGGTAAATGCAACAAGAAAATGAGTATATTTATATTGCATAAAGTTATTTCAGAAATTATGCTATAACAGCAATGCAACATCGACATACTTCTTGTTTTACGATTTTGTGCTACTGGATGTATACTTCAAACGATTGGTCACTTTGGTGATAGGTATACATAAGTCTACAGCAAGTCAAGTCATGAAAATGATTATAAATAATATAGTTTTGTTAGCACTAAATTATATCAACATTCCAAATACACAACAAGAAATAGATCAGACAAAAACAAAATTTAACATTGAGAAATTACCTCGAGTTATAGGTGCTGTGACCTTCCTGTTATGGAAGCACAAGTTTTTTTTTATTATTATTATTTTAGGGTCGTGGATAAGTTATTAGTGTGTCTCTAATATATACAATATGTATTTTTTTTTTATTGACAAGGTTGTCGTCTTGTAAGCCAATGGGCGCCAGTCGATATAATCGACGAGGAGGGGAGTCAAGATAAGCAATATTGTAATAATAATATTAACTAGAGATTTAATTAAATAAATGGTAAAAATGTACAATTATCACAATTAAATAAAATATAAAGTTACCAAAATTTGTTAAATTATTAGGTATAACATTACATAATATGAATTTAATAGAAAATAATAATATTTGGATTTTTACTTGTTTCAGTAATTATAAAGCATATTTTTATTTAATTATATTAAATAAATTATGTATAAAAATTTTTAGAAAAAAAAAAACATTGCTTAGGTAAGTATTAGTTTTATACTAATTATTATTTTGTTTATACCAATCAACAGCTGTTATCTGGTTCACATTAATAACTATATTAAAAATGTATAAAGAATACGTCTTTAATGAAAATAATCAAACAAATTAGTAAAATATTAACTCTACACTTTAGTAAACTACACCAAATACACCAATTAACAAAATTTACAATTAATAGTTTATAAAAAATAGGAGAGGGTAGGTAAGTAACACAAATTTTTCTTTATTTGATGAACTGCGAAAATATTTGTTGTTCTCTCTTTTCAGATATGCTGCTTGTACACAAGATCGTACTTACAGTAACTCCCAGGTGATTGGTACTTAGAAACAGAAGCCATGGAGTTGATAACAGCAAAAAAAAAACCGAAGCCACAGCTTACATCATGGAACTCTCTCCATATACGGAAATTCAGTTGCTCAGTTATTAACCAGCATATAATGAGAATTGTGGAAATATTACAGCCTATACCATTATTATTACGTATACACTATACAGCATGGTAGATACAGTGGGCATTTGTTTGTGCGTGAAATATCTTTCTGGTTGCAATACAAAAGGACCTACAATATAATTTTAATATTTAGATTCAAATAACGAGGCAAAAGTTTAATTTTTAAACAAATAATTTATGTTTGCAAGGTTATTATTATTACCTTAGTTGTTATAAGGTCCTCACTCATACGCACTTCAAACAAATTTTCACTGCCTACTCCCGTGTCTATCTTTTCGAACCTCGCGTTTTTGCCTGTTAAAAACTTATCGCTAATACTCTGCCTCTTCATTATAGAAATATACAATGTGATACATTCTAAAGTGTTACACACCCCTTCTCCTTAAAAAAAAAATATTTGCGTTTACGAGAATATTTTACTACGTATTAAACCCTATCCATATATCCTACAGTTATGCCTAGAACAAAATTAATGCAATGAATGCAAATCATAATAAAAAAAGTTACAATCAGGAAAAAAAATTACTAAATTTGACATCAATCAAATTTTGATAGCTATCGTTTTTCTTTTTTTTTTAGATATTTTTCTGTAAATACAAATAATAGTATACTCCGGTAGTTTTTTTTTTCATTCATTCCTTCAACATTCACCTAAGCGCTGCCACAGTCATTCAAACATTTATTCATTAGTCATATTCGATTCAGATCCATGATAAGGTTTTAAATCTTTTACATGGAATCTACCAATATTTTTGCCATTTGGTCCATCAAGCTCATAAACTAATTTTGAAATTACTTTCTTAACTGTACATAGGACATACTTTGGTGCTAGTTTTGCCGCATAATAGTCAGCTTTACTGGACAAAACAAAGTTCCTTTTCCAAACCTTGTCTCCTACATGATACACATCGGATGGTCTCTTTCTTAAATTATAACTTTTTTCATTTTTTCTGTAAGCTTCAGCTAGATGACGGCGAACATCTTTATACAGTTGCGGAAGTTTATCAATTTCTTGGCCATATTCTTGTCGATTGAATGTAGTCAAATCAACTTCATTCAATGACTCTAAATTACCATAGTAGTTTCCGTTGGAAGGAACGTATCGCCCAAAATTCAAAAATGTGGGTATGAAACCAGTACTTTCGTGAACTGCTGTGCGTAAAGCAAAACCTATTTTATGGATTTCTTTATCCCAGTTCCGATGATCGATGTCATTTAGATATGAACGTATGGCCGTTTCTAAGACTCTATTTATTCTCTCTACGGCATTTACTTGCGCATGAAAGTTCGCATTATAGTGTACAGTGATTCCGTAGTCTTGGGTAAGTTTTTTAAATATATTCGATGTGAACTGGACCCCGTTGTCACACGCGATGATTTGTGGAGCACCGTAAACTAAAAATACCTGTTCCTATAAAAATTTTACAATATTTGTAGATTTTGCCTCTCTTAATGGATGTAACAAACAAAATTTTGTAAAATAATCACTCACAACCAATATATAGCAGAAACCATTTCTAGATCTAGGAAGAGGACCTAATATATCGACAGAAATATACTGCCAAGGGTAATTCACTCTTTTCGGTTGACCCATTAGTCCTGGACGAGCTGATGAACTAATTTTTTGAGCATCGCAAATCTTACATCGTCTAACATACTTTTGCACGTCTTGCAACAATCTTGGCCAATAATACAATTCCCTTATACGACTCAATGTTTTATATATACCGAGATGTGCGGCTTTGGGGTCATCATGACACTCTTTAAAAACATCCAAACGTTGAGCTTTTGGAATCACCAATTTCCATTGAAAAATATTTGTATTTAAACCAAAATTAAATGGTGTGTGCTTGTATAACTTGCCATCTTCAACCTTCCAATCTGAAAATTTCTCTGGATCATTCTGTACATTAGTTACCATTTTACTGTACCAGGGGTCTTCAACTATATAGTCTGGATTTATTTCAATCACATTCATTTCTATTGGTGCTCTGGATAGCGCATCTGGAAGAAGATTTAATGATCCCTTGCGGTGTATAATTTCCATGTCGTATTGACTAAGTTTCATAGCCCATCTAGCTAATCGACCTGTTGGATTTTTTAAGTTATTTAACCACAACAAAGAAGAGTGATCTGTTATAATTGTAAAATGTACTCCATCTACGTACGGTCGAAATTTATCAATACCGAAAAGACAAGCTAGAGCTTCTTTCTCGGTAACAGTATATTTCTTTTCAGTCTCGGTAAGAGTTCTGGAGGCAAATGCAATCACAGCTTCTTTATTATCTACCTTCTGTGTTAATACTGCACCCAATCCAACATTCGATGCATCGCATTGAATAACGAACGGCTTGGAAAAATCAGGGGTAGCCAAAATTGGAGCTGAAATTAATGATTGTTTGATCTTATTAAATGCTACTTCAGCCTCTTCATTCCAGTGGATTTTCTGAGATTTCTTCCGACCTTTAAGTAATGCATTAATAGGTGCCGTGATGGTTGAATGATCTTTAACAAATCTGCGATACCAACTACACATGCCTATAAAGCGCTTGACCTCTGTTGCCGTAGTAGGAACAGGATATTCAAGCATGGCTTTAACTTTATCTGGGTCAGTTCTTAACCCTTCCCGATCTATAACGAAACCTAAATATTTCAAACTTGGCAAGCAAAAAACACATTTGTCAAGATTAATGGTCAGATTTGCAGCTCTTAATCGGTCAAATACGATATTTAATACCTCTAAATGTTTTTCAAAAGAAGGTGTGGCTACTATAACATCATCTAAATAGAAAAAGACAAAAGGATCTAAATCAGGACCCAATACAGAATCCATAAAAAGCTTGTTGTGTTTGAGCAGCATTACACAACCCAAAAGGCATCACTTCAAATTCAAATAAACCACGACCTGGAATTACAAAAGCAGTCTTTTCGCAAGAATCAGGATGTAAAGGAATTTGCCAAAATGCTGATTTTAAATCTATACTACTTAAAAATTGTGCCCCTGACAATTTGTATAAAATATGGTCCACGATAGGCAAAGGATAAGCGCACTTTTTCGTGACCGAATTTAATTTTCTACCATCAAAACAAAAACGTGGTTCTCCATTCGATTTTTCAACAATGAGCACAGGACTCGACCAAGGACTTATAGAAGGACGTATAACTCCAAGCTCCAACATTCGATCTAATTCTCGGTTGAGGATTTCTAGTTTGTACGGTGACATTAAATGAGGCCTTTGTTTAATAGGCTCTGCATTACCCGTATCAATTTTATGAACCATTTTGTTGGTTCTGCCTAATTTTAATGGAGATAAAGAGCAAAATTTTTCAATCACAGAGTTTAACTGCTGAGACTGCTCTTCACTCAGTTCAGATCGTGAACATATTCTATTAATTACACAGACAGAATCCGTGTTAGGTAATATTTCCGAATTAATATCGAATTGTTTACTACCTACAAAATATGAATTTCTACCGAAATCTAAAGTTATATTAAAAACTCTACAAAAGTCTGCTCCTAAAATTAGCGACTGGACTAATGAAGGGACGACAAAAATTTTTAATATATTCACAATATTTCCTATCTGTAATGGCACATTAACAAAACCATCTATTTTCTGGGCTTTACCATCAGCAGTGCTTATACTAATATCAGCACATTGCTGTAACCTCAAATCAAATGTATGCAATAAATGCCTTCCTTTAATACCTATCACACTGTGACTGGCACCACTATCTAACAACGCAACAACTGGCCTGCCTAAGATCTGTACTGAAACATATGGCCTGTTGTCACCGTCTCTCTTTGTAAGAACAATATTAGCTTCACCTAAACTAACAGTATTCTCACCCAATTCAGTCAAGCTACTACTAAGCTTGTAAAAATTTTTAACTTTTTCTAGCCACTTTTTCCACTCACAAGATGGAGTTGTGTAGACCCTACTCAAATCTCTAACAGTATTGGAGGAACGTCGGCCTACTGGACGTTCTCCACTGTTCAGTTTTTTGAGCAATTAGGACAATTTGGCCTAATGACATTTTTTCTGCCACAACCAAAACAAGTGGGCATACTGGACTTCTGTCGGCATTGGCTGCTCCTATGTCCAGTTTTGTTGCATTGCCAACATTGAAAAACGGAAATCTGTCTATTATTGTTGAATTTTCTTGAACCCGTGGATACATTAATAGTAGAGTAGTCAGTTCTCCTGGCTCCTTGATCTTTCGATGAACTTCTATGTGATGATGAGGGCATGTAACTTGATCCCGGTTCCAAAGCTGTGTGTTTCTGCGGCGGTGGATTGAAGCGTTTCTTCGAATTTTCGGATTCTTCTAACTTCCTACAAATTTTAGCCAAACAGTCTACAGTTTGTATATCCTGCAATGTAAGATGAGACTGATAACATGGCAAAACCCTAGTCATCAGAATTCTTAACTTCTTTTGTTCTGAAGGTTTTTCAGACAAACATTCAAACAAATTTTCCATAATGGATAAATAAATAATGATAGGTTCCTCTTCATGCTGTGTCCTCTTCTCTATTTGTTTCCATAACTCGTCATCGTAGTTAAGTGGCAGAAAATCAGTCTTTAGAGCTGAAACGAGAGTATCCCAAGAACTAAATCTACTCCTTCTAAATTGAGCCCTAAATCATTCTAAAGCGACATCCTCAAAAAGATCAGAAGCAGCTTCAAACAATGTTTCCTTTGTGCATTTTCTAGCAACCCTAAGTTCATCAACTCGTTGAAGAAACGAATTTACCGATCCGCTACCATCGAATTTCACTGGCCATTTATACACAGGAACAGATTTAGGTTCATTCCCAGAAATAACATTAGGAGTAACCACTGCTGCAGCAGACGCCTGACCTAGCTGAATTCTTTCCTTTATTTCGACCAATTCCTCCTCTAAAGCTGAAACTGTTATTATATTATCACCCCTATAGCTCGATATCTCCTCACTGTCTTCTGGTAACCTACTTAATCTACCTAAAATGTGATTAATCCTGCTTTGAACCCGAGCACCAATTTCAGAATTTCCGTCATAATCATTCACCAATTCAGTAACAGAACGAATACTTTCATTCAATTCACGCTTTTCTATCTCAAAATCAAAATTTGGTGTTGTGTAAATATGTACTTCCGGTCTTGCTAAGTCTTTTCTTAACTCTCGCTTAAGATATTTGCGCTTTAAAGTTACATCAACTCTTTCAGCAGCTACACCTCTAATGCGTAATTCATAATTAAGTTCACTAGTTCTAAGGTGAATAGGTTCTATATTATAATTAGGTAACATTTTAAAATTAAATTTAAATAAAAAAAAAAAAAAAAATTAAAGTTTAAATTGTTTAAGAAATTGTATAAAATTTAATATGTTTAAAATAAATGAATTAATTTTACCAAACGATATTACAGTATCAAAGTCAGTAAGAAACTAATTTTATCTTTAAAAATTTTAAAGTAACTTTGTGATTGAATTATTACAAATTAACAACAAATTAATTACAAGTTGACAAGATTTTTATTTTGCAATAATTAAGTCCAACATCGTAGATATAGAAACTATATGAATAACTGATAAGTTTGAATACACCCCGTATATAGTACTCACCCTGTATAAAGATAACTAAAATCCGAACTATAATGATAGCTCGATAACTTAAATGTCAATTCAATTTTCTAAATTGTACGCAGATAGTAATAAGATTAGCACAAAAAACAATATGGCAGTAGAACAAAAAAAACTCAATGTTTGTAAGTTATATGTGGAACACTTATAACGTTTCACCCTGTATATATATTAACTGAGAACAAATGTACTTAATTATTTATAAGATAATACGTACAAATATATTTCAAATACCCTGTATATATATATATCTTTAAATTAGTATTTTAATATGATCAAACTGCGAGAGAAAAAAGACAGAGTATATCTTGATAAAATATTGACACAAAATAGTTTCACTTTGGCTGTTTTCAACTAAATACCATCCACCCTGTAAGCAATCTTTAAATAACAGAATATAATATATTATGAACACATACACACGCATAAATAAACCTTTAGCAAAACCTACATAAAATAAAAAATTGCAGATAACCGTGACTATTTTTCACTTTTCATCCAAAAAATTGCTTATCTTGGTAAGGAATGTGGGAAGGTTAAAGGAAAAATTGGCTTACTTGCACCGGCTATAATTTAAAACTATAAAAATTGTTACTGAAACACAAAAATAAGGCCCCTCACGTTGTGGCGTCACTTTGTGACCTTCCTGTTATGGAAGCACAAGTTTTTTTTTATTATTATTATTTTAGGGTCGTGGATAAGTTATTAGTGTGTCTCTAATATATACAATATGTATTTTTTTTTTATTGACAAGGTTGTCGTCTTGTAAGCCAATGGGCGCCAGTCGATATAATCGACGAGGAGGGGAGTCAAGATAAGCAATATTGTAATAATAATATTAACTAGAGATTTAATTAAATAAATGGTAAAAATGTACAATTATCACAATTAAATAAAATATAAAGTTACCAAAATTTGTTAAATTATTAGGTATAACATTACATAATATGAATTTAATAGAAAATAATAATATTTGGATTTTTACTTGTTTCAGTAATTATAAAGCATATTTTTATTTAATTATATTAAATAAATTATGTATAAAAATTTTTAGAAAAAAAAAACATTGCTTAGGTAAGTATTAGTTTTATACTAATTATTATTTTGTTTATACCAATCAACAGCTGTTATCTGGTTCACATTAATAACTATATTAAAAATGTATAAAGACGTATGTAATGAAAATAATCAAACAAATTAGTAAAATATTAACTCTACACTTTAGTAAACTACACCAGATACACCAATTAACAAAATTTACAATAATAGTATAGGAGAGGGTAGGTAAGTAACACAAATTTTTCTTTATTTGATGAACTGCGAAAATATTTGTTGTTTTCTCTTTTCAGATATGCTGCTTGTACACAAGATCGTACTTACAGTAACTCCCAGGTGATTGGTACTTAGAAACAGAAGCCATGGAGTTGATAACAGCAAAAAAAAAACCGAAGCCACAGCTTACATCATGGAACTCTCTCCATATATGGAAATTCAGTTGCTCAGTTATTAACCAGCATATAATGAGAATTGTGGAAATATTACAGCCTATACCATTATTATTACGTATACACTATACAGCATGGTAGATACAGTGGGCATTTGTTTGTGCGTGAAATATCTTTCTGGTTGCAATACAAAAGGACCTACAATATAATTTTAATATTTAGATTCAAATAACGAGGCAAAAGTTTAATTTTTAAACAAATAATTTATGTTTGCAAGGTTATTATTATTACCTTAGTTGTTATAAGGTCCTCACTCATACGCACTTCAAACAAATTTTCACTGCCTACTCCCGTGTCTATCTTTTCGAACCTCGCGTTTTTGCCTGTTAAAAACTTATCGCTAATACTCTGCCTCTTCATTATAGAAATATACAATGTGATACATTCTAAAGTGTTACAGTGCTATTGACTGGACACACATAAAATTATTTCACCAGGTTGGTAATCTGCAATAGTGAGGTTAATTTCCCAGCTAGCAAAGTAGTTTTATAAATTTATAGTAATAGGAGTTTTATATTCTGTTAATATGTTATAGTTGTATTTGGAATACTAAATTGTTGCATTAGATAATGTGGCCATGAGACTATTTTGCCTTCAGATATTGAATTGTCTTTTAAATTTGTTGCAAGAACGTTCTTAGATCATAATTTATAAAGCATTTATAACATAACTGCTAATGTTGCCCTATAAGTACGTACAATAACACAATTTTGCAGCAACGGTGCTTTTAGAATCAAATTACTGTAAAACCGATGCAAAATACTGCTTTATAGAATTACATCAACTCCTGTGACACTCTTAAAAAATTATTCCGTAATGCCGCTTATAGTTTAATTATAGAACTATTGTTATAAGGCGTTATTAAGTTACAATTCTGCTGTGGAAAACAAATTATAAATATGGAAGCTGCTATCGAACTTAAGAGAAAGAGCTCTTTAAAACAGTTATAGAGAATAATAATACAGTTGTTATAAAATCCTCTATAATGATTTTATAACAGCTGTTAAATAAATAACAAAAGCCTTTTTGTTCCATAAAGAAACGCTATAGGACTATCATTTTTTATACATGTAGGTTTCCCATACCCCCATCTGACGAAACCTGCCTGTAAAAGTACGAAATATTTTGATCAAAGTATAATAGGGAAATTTTTATAACAGTCGTTTATTTGATTGCTAATAGAAATTGATTTTCTTATAGAAATTTAGTACCATATTTAATTTAGACCATTCCAAACCTTATCCACTTGCACTTCTAGATGTTGAAGTTAAAGAATTTTATTAGATTTATTAAATAAGATTAAAATACCACAATAAAATATGACAACACTGTGGATATTAAGTGGCATAGATCTATTATAACAGTTGCTTACCAAGCATATTTGCTCCATAATTATTGCAATCGACACAAAAATGTCATATTAGTGAGAATCCATTGGAAGTACAAGATAATGCCTTTCTTTTTGTCGCCATATTGTGAAGAAAGAAAAAATCTTAATTAAAGATGTGTACAATATAAATAGGTGAAATGAGAACAATAATGTGGATATACTTACTTTCTGACAATTTTATATACAGTTGGTTATTAAATTTATCAATATAGAAACCTTTTTTTTATTAAATTTCCAGCAGCATAGGAAATATAAGGTTAACTGAGGGCGCGTCAAAATATTACCATTATGTACTACATATTTCACGATAAAACTTTTTCCGCATTAAAATGTACTGCTCCCTGATGGACAAACCAACTAAGCAATTCGCAATGTGAGTACTCCTATGCAGGCAAATTAGGTCCATCTTATTGGTTCTTAGTGGCCTATCCATATTATTTCTAACATGTACGTTGCAAAAACATTTTGTTTTTAGAAGATACAATTAAGTTCTCTCAATACACCATGCAACACAAAAATTATATAACGAAGTGCTATAGAATTATATGTTATAAAAATTCCTTAAGACCTGTGAAAACGTTTATTCGACAATTCTATAAGTATTTCCTGCAAACCTTACAGAACCGCTTAAAGAACTAAAAGGTTCTATAGAACGGTGCCCATTTTTATGGTATAAGTGTTGTAAGAACGTTTTGAAAATGTTCTTAGAACAAACATTGCTCTATAAAATTTGCTCTGGAAACGTTCCTACGATTTTTATAGAACAGGAAATTGTTAGCTGGATTATATCTATAAAATTTTTGGTTTACAGGAGGTGACAATGCAGAATATTTTAGGAATAGAAAGGCATATTTTTCATTGAATGTTCAAATAGTGGGAGATGTAGATCTATGAATTCGTTGTTGGTCTCGTTGGTCTGGTTCTACTCACGTCCAGACTATATTTAACAATAGTCGATTGCAGGCCCGATTTAAAACTGGGAAATTTGGTAATGCAGTACTCCTTGGAGATTCAGGATATGCTCTGAAAAAATATCTAATAACACCACATCCTATCCCCAAGACAGAAGCAGAGCAGCTATTTAATGAATGCCAAATTAGGAGCCAAAATCCAATCGAAAGATTATTTGGTGTATTAAAACGAAGATTTCCTATTCTCTCTCTTGGAAGACTGTGTCTTGATACGACAAAATCTATAATATTACCACGTGCAGCACTTCATAATATTGCACTTGATATGCATGAGCAAAATCCTGTCCAAGATCTAAATTTATATCTTGACATCGAAGAAGTTCATTAAAATAATTTTATTGACAATAATAGTTATAACTTTAGGGATGAACTTATGTTATATTTTTTAAAGCTAAGACAACAGAACCACTAATAATAATATTTTATTTAAGACAGTGCTATATTGTACATATTTTCGATTTTTTTATTTTAATTTAATTTGTAATTGTTCTAATCTGATTTTATAGAAGTTTTAGAAGAAGTACAAATTTAAAGACATCAAAAAAATATTGAAATGTATTTAATATCCAAAGGTACAAATAAATAAAAAAAATCTGATAATCCATTTTGTCTATTTTAACTGGCACACTGTAAACATAAAGGAGGAGGGCTTCTAATGCCGGTTTTGGACAACTGTTTTCCTGGGAGGTGGATCGGCAGACGCGGACCGATAGAATGGCCTGCAAGATCGCCAGATCTTACACCTCTTGACTATTTTTTATGGGGATACTTGAAGTCAAAAGTGTACATTAATAAACCACGTAATTTAGAAGAACTTCAAAATCGCATTCGGGACGAAATACGCAGAGTTACCCCAGAAATCATTCATAATGTGCAACAAGAATTTCTTCACAGACTTGCGCATTGTCAAGATGTTGGTGGATGGCCATTCGAACATTTAATTTAAGTATAAAATTTAATCAATTGTATTTTATTTTACATACCTCAGAATTGTTACTTTTTTATGGATAAAATTTACGTTTTCTAATATTCAATCGTCATTTACTCGAAAACTTTCCTATGTAAGAGGGCAAAATTTTAGTACTGTCTGATAGAGAATTAAACGATCTTTCAGAATCAAGGAAAAAATATGGTGTTGCCATTTAAAAAAAATCGATGACGTCATTACTCGAAAACAAATGACATTTGAAAATCACATTTTACACTAAAATATGTATTTTTTAAATTAAAAATCGACCTGTTCGAGGATTTTTCCCAAAAAATAATTGTTTCGTTTTTATTGAATTTATTTTTACTTTTGGCGCATACTGTATAATGTTTTTGTAGCTAACAATTATATCCACTAGACGATGGTAATCTCCATCAGAATGAATTATTCTCTTACTTCTTGTAACCATGTCAAAGTTTGACTGTGAATAGGTTATAATTATAATTTTCACAATTTCAAAATAAATTATCTGCGAAAATTGGCTGGAAAATATGCTAATGTTTCGTTGGCTAAAATTGAGCTGACAGCGTAGCCAACATTCAGAAATACATCTCAACGTGGGATTGACAAACCGTGACATAAAATAATGTTATAATACAGATTTTTTTTCAACCGCCGGTTCAAATTCAAGCTGCGGTTGGGCAACCGGAGGTTCAACTTGACCTTTATAATACTGGCCCTAACTGAGTGTCGAACAAGTCAATGTAGATCGTGATAGCATAACATATTGGCGGAAAAATTCTCTACGAACAGAAATTTGTTGCTCCAATTTTTTGATGTTTCCATTTTGAGCGTAGTTCTGTTAACTGTGTTATAGAAACACTTTCACGTGCAGAGTCTGTGTAAGAGCATACAGTAATATCCTTAGATGTAACAAGTGTTAGGAACGGTCATAACCTCGATGCAAAGAACCATATTCTCTACGATCTGGTGTAGCGAGATTACAAGGTCAGATTCATATGGTAGTGTTGTAGTTACTGGACGACGTTTGCGACGATGTACTTTTACTAAAACGTACCACTTCTCGGTGTTTCCCTGTCATGTCAAAGGATGCTACTGTATGCGATTATGTAAGGTGTCGACATGAACCTTTTTTCCTCGACCAGATTGTACACAACAATAGAAACATTAAAATTTTCGCGATGAAATGAAGTTCTGTTATTAGAAAATTGAACAATGTATCCCCTTAGTAACGCGCAGTAGCAGAGCTACCTCTAGGGGCCATTCACTACTCCATGTCGGACTGAAAAACCACAGACAAGAAGCGTTCTACATCGCCGTAGAAACCATTGAAAGCTAAAGACCTCTATCGCGAAGCGGCGATAACTATATGTTGCAAACACGGAATTCCAGAAAACAACTATTCTGCGGCTAATACCCCGACTAACATCGGCGGCCCACCAGATATATACCGGTTTCCAGCTTATTAGTTCTCATCAGTATGCCATAGGTGAGGTGACCAACGATCCCTACTGTCGGGTTAGACAAATTTAAAACAGTTAGGATTACTCGTCAGATACATCACCTATGGCATACGGATAACAGCTAATAAACTAGAAACTAGGTATATGTCTAGTGGGCCGCAGACGAATGACTTTAGCTGTTTGCTATAGTTTTTCAGGTGTAATTCAATGCTAGTCGGAGTAATAGCTCACAGAGTGATTTCCTAAAGTTTTGGTTTTGCAAATATCAATATTACCGTAACACGATAGAGGTCCGGGGCTTTCAATATTACCTACAGCATACAGCAGTTCGAAACCGGTATATGTCTGGCCAACGAATGACTTTAGCTATTGCTATAAGTTTTTCAGTTGTAATTCAATGTTGGTTAGGGCATTAGTCCGCAGAGTAGTTGTTTCCTGGAATTTCGTGTTTGCAATGTATTCCCTTCTATGCTGTTAGGATTAAGAAGGTTACCGCGACTGAGTGGTAGATTTCTTATGCTTTAAATGTCCACCGAACTGTTTAAGTATTATATGGAGCTGCTAAATAAGGAGTGTTGTTGTTGTTTAAGAAGCGACTTGATTTACTCGCAACACTCAGATATGAAAAAGTATTATGCATGCCACTAGTTGTATAGCTGAAAATAGGCCCTATACCGGGTGCAAAGGTTGACTCTAATGTTTTGAGGAGATATAAAAACAGTCCCAATATATTTGTGTCTTTTTCCATTAAACAAAATTGCTGAGGATATATCCGAATCTTCATCTGCATTGTCGCAAAGCCTGCGCCTTACTTAAATGAATCCTATAAACGTACACGTTGAGATGTCTTTCTGTTAAACATAAAATTTCGGTTTGCGCCGGCCTATGGACACTCTATAAAAATTCTGGCCTATTGCAAACTTGATCCACCCAACCAATCTCCTTTGATCACTCTTTGATTCAGTCATCAATGAACCCAGCAATGTGGTAACTCCAATACTGATTTATGTCCAACAAACTGACGACTTGAGTCTTGACTGTAGAACATTTCAGCCCTCTTATTACCGTTTCCATCACTAAAATCCACAACCTAGGTCAGTTTAACATGGTTTCCTATACCCAAAAGGGTAAAAGCCTTGACAGATTCAAGTACCACACAAATGAGTACTAGTAATAGCGTCACATTCAGACAAAACTTATTTTAAAGACATTTTGAACACCACTATGGAAGATTAATGGTGGTTTACCTCAAAGTATTTGGCTCTCTCTGGATTTTGAGAGTTCAGATCAGATCAAATCGTACTTAATATATCTAAGCAAAACATTCAAACAATATATCGACAAATATAGGGTACACGTTAACTTTTATTAAAAGTTTGAACAAGCTTTGAATTAAGCTTTTGAAATCCTTTTTTTAAAACTGCAATGCTAATATCAACCATTTCTTGATCAAATGGTAATAAATCAATATTTACTAACCTTTAGCCCGACCTTCGTTTCTGACATTATTGAAGGCAATGTATCTTGAAGAGCTGTAAAGTAAGTGACCTATATTACACACTTGTGGTGGGATTTGGTCTCGCATATTTTCGATAATGGTCGAAAACGAACGTCACTCTATATAGTAAACTTTGGTATTTTGTATCTTCTGAAACTATTGTAGTTACATTTTGGTCAACGTCGACTTCTACATTTAGCTAGGTAGGTAGAAATGAAATGGGACATAGAGAGAGATAATAGAAAAATGGGAACAAAATGCACATATAGCGATAGTGAAGATAGCTTTAAAATAAACTTAAAATATTTAAATAAAAATGCATAACTTTAAATACATAACAAAACAATTTTATTATAACTGCTCTCTAACGGGATGAATATTCTAAACTAACGAGAGGGTATAAAATTTTGTAAAGTGTGAACTTTTCTTCCGGTCTACAATAAGATAAGAGTGAAATAAACTTTTGTGTTAAGATAGACATCGAAAAAACACATTCAGCTATGCCGCACTGTGAAATTGCGTGTTTGATTTTATACAGATTTCTTCATCTTCGTAATTTACTTAAACAAAAATCAATTAGAATAGGATAGATATAGCTTTAAAATACAAGTGGGACTTTACACCGCCAAATAATATTATAAATCGATTCATGGTTGTAGAAAATTTGATTTTGTGGAGTAAAAATTTGACAGTCATCCACTAATAGGACAGTATTATGGTATTTAGATAGTGATGTGTTTGATCTCTTAATTAGTATTGATTTATAATTGACAAATTTTCCTAAGCTACAACTTTAAATATTTAAATAACAATATATAACTTTAAATACATAATAATACAATTTTATCGTAACTGTTTTCGTAACATCGCTTCATATTCGTTATTCACTTAAACAAAAATCAATCAGAATAGGATAAATCGATTCACTCCCTACTTCCTACCTAGTTTTCTTTCAGCTGATGGTCTTATTGCTGCCTACTAACCTATATCGCTAGTTGGTTTGCCAGCGGTTCGTTACATAATAATAATAATAATAATAGGACTTTATTTTGTTAAAAAAAAACAATGAGTATAACAAAATTATCTATATCGGGTGGCGGTATCCAACCATGTTGCTCATACAACCACCCCAGTTGAAAAAATACATTAAATCAATAATTATAATACCAAAACAAAACAAAAAATATATAAACAGAACTGTACCAATCAATAGCAAGAGAAAAAAACACAGAAAAAAACTATATGCAATACAAATATTAGTTAATTCGATCACGAATATTAAAGAGCTGTACCTTAACCTTGTTCCGAAAAACTGCTAGACTGGTTGCACCCCTGATGTCGTAAGACAAGGAGTTATAAATTTTAGCTGAATTATAAGTAAAACTACGTTGAAATAGAGCAGAATGGTGTCGTGGCATGTATAATAAATCACGATGACGAGTAAAACGATTATGAATATCAGAACCCTTTACAATCTTATCATAAAGATATGCAGGTAATTTGTTATTAAGAATATTAAACACAAGACAGGATAAATGAATATGATATCGTTCTTGTAAATTAAACCAATTAGAATTAATAAACGCATCAGTAATATGGTCAAACTTAGTAAATTGTAACAAAACCTAATGCAGGCATTTTGTATTTTTTGTAAACAATTTTTGTCTTGAAACAATAAGGCCGGCCAAAAAACAGTATCACAATATGATAAAATAGACAATACCAAACTATCCATAAGTTTAAGTTTAACATCCTTACTTAAAATATCTTTAAACATATATAACACTTTTAGCTTGTGGAAGCATTTTTGAATTAAACTTTTAACGTGAGATCCAAATCTAAGATCAGCATCTATGTTAAGACCCAGATTTTTACAAGAATTAACTGATAAAAGTAAACAATTATTAAGTTTAACCTGCAAGAGAGGATCCACTGAAATTAGATGCCTATGAGGGCCTAAAACTAACATTTGCGTTTTTTTTTCATTAAGCACGAGCCGGTGTGTCCTAGAATACTGACTTATGATTTCATTAATAATTAATATTACGAACAGCAAGATCTAATTCATTACCTACATTTACAGTTGGGATATTATCAATAAAAAAATCATTAAATTTGTCAGGATTGCCAATATCCGAAAAGATCTTACTTGAATTATCCATAGAGCAGCAAACATTTAAAAACTTTAACAGTTTCCAAAATTCTTTTGGATTATTTTTAAATGCATATTGCAAAAACGCCTTTTTCTCTGTCTTAACAGCTATGTTGACATGATTTCTAATTTCCTTATACTCTCTCCAGGACTCATCAGTTTTTAAACGTTTGTACCTACTGAGAGATTTCTTTTTGAGCTTTGTCAAAAGCCTTAGATTATCCGTAAGCCAAGGAGCGGGAGGTTTAGTTAACCTCGAAGTTTTCAAAGGGGCGTGAACATTAAATAAATATAAAACATTAAAAAAGGAAATCATGTCATTAACATCTTCCAAAGTATATAAGTAATTCCAAAAAATGTCATTTAAGTCAAATAAAAATGCATCATAATTAAACTTGGAAAAATCTCTATATGTTTTAAAGCTAATGGACTGCTTTGGTTTAAGTAGCTTAATATCACATTTAACAAATCTATGGTCAGAAATATCGTCCATTCTATAAACATCCACACTGCCAATAATTTCCGGACAAGTTACAATTATATCAAGCAAAGTTTGAGAGGTGAGAGCTACTCTAGTAGGTTCGTTAACTAATTGTTTTAAACCGTATTTATTTAAAAGTCTAGAAAATAAAGTAGAGGTATAATTACCATTAACCAACAAATCGACATTCAAGTCACCGCCAAACAAAACATAATCAAATTCTGGTAACAATGCAACTACCATACTTTCTAAGTTATCAATACACATATTTAGGGTAGCAGATGGCGGCCTATATAATGTTCCAAGACAAATTTTCCTTCTGCCACCTTAATACTAATCCACATATTTTCCAGCGGACTATTTGGGAACATGTCAGTCAATACAGTAAATGTAAAGGATTCTTTTATAAAAAATGCCACTCCACCTCCCCTGCCCACCCGATCCTTTCTAACTAAGACATAACCAGGTATATTAATAACATTATTTGTAATAGAGGGGGTGAGCCAAGTTTCAGACAACCCAATGACGTCAAAGGTGCTATCAGAAATAAAATCGGAAAATAGATCAAATTTTGCACAAAGTGATCTAGCATTAAAATGAGAAAAATGTATCCATGTGTCTTGCATAAATCGCTTTTAGTCTCCAGCATAATATTTACTAACTAAATTTACACAAACAGCAGAATTAATAATCATGAATAAATAATGCTAATATACAAATTGTTTACATATATATGTCAATAATAAGTAAACATATTTGAAAATAATAACTTGTATTCTTTTAAACTCCAAAAACTTATACATATCAGTGCCAAAAGACAATTCAGTAATTTATCATTCTAACGAAAAAAATACACGAAGAATTATAGTCCTACCAAGGCAATTAAATTATACGAATACATCAGTTCGTGTTCCATAATGGGTGTGGAAAATGTTGGTATTTGGTATTTATGGAGTAAAAATTTGATATCCTTCCATTAAAAGGACAGTATTACGGTATTTAGATCGTGAAGTGTTGGGAATATAACCGTCATCGTCTATCGCACAAATGTCTACTGACTTACTCTCTTCCTCTTACACAAACGCAATGAAAACGCCTGAACTTTCCGATATATGCATACAACTAAGAACAAAGTATTAACTTGGTACATAACAAATGGATAACAGGTATGTTGCACAATTTCCTTAAGGATAAAATTTACTACATAACATGTCTGATGCTTTCCAGGTACAAATATAAATGAAGTTGTCAATAGTGGAAATTTCCATAGAAAGTACCTATATGCTCAACTTTACTATGACATTCCCGGAATAAATGCAGAGGAATACTAATAAACAATATTATATTTATAACGAAACAGCAGCGAGGATAAAATATGTAACTATTGTTTTAAAACTTTTTAATTAAAAAATATTTGCATATGGTTCATTAGGATTTTATATTCGAATGTCTGATTGAACTGAAGATAAGATGGATTTTAACTTTAAGAAAGCTAATTTTAATTGATTGGTCTTACTTATCTGAGTATACAGACGTTAACGAAGTGTGCACTGAATTTTAAGGGAAATTAAATTCGGTCTTCTCTCAACATCTTCTTCAAAAATTCAGATATAGAAAGAATATAAATGACTGACATTAAAGAGCTTTTAAATATTTTCAGTGGTGACAAATATCTCTTTTGTTGTTATTTGTTTTTTAACCATATTTCTGTTATATATAATAAATTATATAGATACTTAAATTGGATAGTTTCAATTATATGAGTTAGTAGATATATTACAAATAACGTTAATTTTATATTTGAAATTGCCCATTTCTTGGTTAGCCTCGTCCTATCAATAATTAGATATTGAATGTCTGGCGTGTTGTAGAGGAGGAGGTATACGTCGATATATCGATACTTTGGAGGTCGATATTAAGAAGTGTCGATACTAGATCCTTTGATTCGTATCGATACATAGTATCGATTCATTTTGAGTCGAGGAACATCCCTAGTACTGACTAATTGTGCTTATACCAATCGGTGGATTAACACACTTCTTATTTCTATATTTAACGAAAAAACTATTGTGTACGGTTTTGAGATTTCATTTCGGTATATTTTTTAATAGTATCCATAAATAGACATCTTCTATGTCTCTTGGGGTTATAAAAAAAATTCTATCATTTTTTATTTTTGTCAGATTTTGAAGCAACTCCCTTCATTTATAACATCTTCGTCAATTCCGGTCTTCCACAGGCAACCGTCTTTCCAAAAATCAGTAAGAACGTAAAAAACAAATATTTTGGTAGTAAAAAGTATATTGAAAATCATCTTTAAATACAAATATATTTCTTTGGTTAAAATTTTAGATTTTTTTAATCTATAGCCGTCCGATTTTCCGTTAAGCATGGCAAATAAAGTAGCATATTTTTATGTCTACGTTTTTCCTTATTGATAGTTCTATTTTAAAATGGAATAATAAAAAACTCCAGAATGAAGTAGGTTTACGATCCTAGCTTAGTTTGTGTAAATATGCTATATATGCTTTTAACTTTTAACTTTTTCACCAGTTATGTCGCAAAACCTAAAATTGTTTCAGATCCACTTTCTTCTATATTTACAGGGAAATCTTCGTCGGAAAAACTCATTTTTATAGAATTTATTTGGATTTTTTGGGCAATAAGTAATTGTAAGTTAAAAACAATAATAGCTGTTTGTTGACATCTCCTTCGCAACTGATGATGTCAGTCGGTTCATCGACCAGCCAATTATGGAGTGGGGTGTTACTTTACGAATCTAACCCAACAGTCACAAACATCGTAACTTATGATGTTCATCAGTGTTGCATTGGTGAAGAAAATAATCACCAGTTTTTTCACAATATAAGCAAAATATTTCGTGGTTTAATTAGTTTGCTTACTTAAAGTGTAACTAGTAGGTATTAATTCCAAAGTCAAAAATGTGGATTGCTTTATTGAAGCGTACTGTTTTTATAAAATGCTTATGATAAATATATATCGCAGTAGTGATATAAACAGCGTCATTATGATATTGAAATGAGTGTCATATTACTGTCATTATGACAAAACTAGTGACATTAAATGTACAAATAATAATAATATTATACTCTTTTGCACAACTAAAGTGTACAGAATTCCGCAAAGTTGTGGTTTAAAATTTTCCAATTGTTTAAAAAAAATGTATTGCACAGCGTTGAGTGAACAAAAGGATTTCCTTTGAGTTCGATGTATGATGTTTTTACGATTTCAGGCTACATTTCTTATTTATCACTTACGTTATAAAAAGAGTCAGTGAAATATCTACCCGGTAATATTTCAATTCCTATCCATATTATTATCCTAAATCAAGTGAAATATTTTGTGTTAATATGAGTATAACTGTATTATTTAGTACTACATAAATATTGCCATAAATGCTTAATATCAAGAAATGGAATATTCAATAATTTAATAAAGTCAATCGACACTTTTATTGTATTCACTCACATCCAATTATTTATTGTGTATAAACATTCTTACGAAAATACACCTAATCAATAAATGAATTCCCTGGTTTAATTTTCTATTCGAAGAAGCAATGTAGAAATAACTGGAATAATTTGTTACGCCAGGAATTCTCGTCTTCGCAATTTTATACGGACCACAGGCATGATCTTTGCATCATGCCTAAAATTAATTTCTACAAACGATGCTCATTTATAGTAAGTATCTTCCAATATAACTCAACCAAGAAACAAATCTCCCCCGCTGCAAGAAAATAAACGTTTGCAATTTTTCTTGTTAAAATCTATCAAGTAGACAATTTCTTACAGGAAAATGTGACATTCTTTCATTAGTATAACTGTTACAAAATAATAGATTTTTAATACATTTTTTAATAAGTATGCATAAATGAAAAATCCAAAGATTTTATGACATGTGCACGGAAATACTAAAATCAATACAACCTGCGATTTTAGAACTATTAAAAAACTTATTTAATATCTGTATTATGTATCTGATAGTCAATTATTTTGAAAGAGAAAATCTTTTCAATTTTAATCATTTCGGCTTCACACACAACTTTTCGACTACCTTAGCCATAGACAAATTAATAGGTATCGTTAATTCTGGCTTTGAACAGAAACAGATTTTATTTTCAGAATTTTTAGATCTTACCAAAGCATTTCACTGCGTGTCATATGAAATTCTTAGAAATAAATTGTATTACTATAGTTTTACGATTTAGAGTATTGATTTAACAGCATCATATCTAACAATATGTAACCCAAAATAATTACAGATCTTCTTATCTCAACCTTAGTACGGGGGTACCCCAAGGGTCCCCAAGGGTCTGTGCTTGGGCCCATACTGTTCTTAATATATCTGAATGATCTGTCGCGTTCGATCGATGATTCCTTATTAACTATCCAGTTCACAGATGGCAGTAATATCACGGGACAAGGCAGTGATCTAAACGAGTTACTTCATAGAACTTAACGAGCCGAATTGTTGGTGGAAGATTGGTTTCTTTTGAATCATTTTCAATTCATCAAGTGCCGCTACCAACTTTCATTACAGCATACCATGACCTCATTCATTCAGTTTTATCTTATGTTACACTAATCTGGAGACATGCTACTTCAGCCGTTTGTGTATTTAGTTTGCAGGGAAAAGCTATAATAATAATATCAGGACTCAAATTGAGACATAATTGCAGACAACAATTTATTTTGTTAAGAATTTTAACACTCCCTTGTGAATACATATTACAATGTTTGTTATATGTAAAGAGCCATATCGAAATGTATCCAGTACATAGCGAGACATACTGTCATGGTACTAGATATAGAACCATGCTTCATAATCCGTACCTGAGGCTTAGTAAAACAAGAAATGGAACAACATATTGGAGTGTAAAGTTTTATAATAAATTATGATACGAAAGAAAAAAATTTTAGTTTCATATGTTTTAATCGTAGCGTAAAACATTTTTTATTAAGTAATACTTTCTATAGCATAGAAGAATTTTTTAATGCAAACGCGCCGTAAACGCGTATATGTATGTGTGTGATTCTTGTCTGTTCCTGTTTTAATGATTTTATTATATTAGATGTGTGTACTTAAACCTTTATTTTAAATTTTGAATATTATTTTTAAGTCATCTTTACTATGTTTTTTTATCCTTTCTTTTGACTTATGTAAATACATTTGTATATCTGACACCAATGAGGAAACTAAAATTAATATTGTGTGAAACTAACTACTTTGCAGACCTGAGTTGGACACACCAACAATAGTTACCCATACATTATTCATTGTTAGCTTTTGTAATTTTTTTACTGTATTTTAAAGGTATTTAAGATAATGAATCAATTTTCTAAATCTAAATCTTTTAAGTGTACTGTATTGTATAAAATTAATGGAGATAACGAATCTCGGGCTTTCTGTTAGTTTTGCCGCATAATATGTCTGCCTTCAGAAATCAATAAATTAATTTGTCTTAGAAATAGAAAATCATACAAAAAGCAATTTTCAATAATAGCTGACTTTTCAACATAACGGTTAAGAAATTGTTACAGAAATTCAATATCATCACCGCCATATTGAAAATTACGTAAGTCCAAATTGAGCTTTTACTGTCACCTTATGAAAAATTTAATTTAAAATGGAGTTGGGCAAAAGTACAACATCCTATATTGATTTCATTGTAAAACATTTACCCAAGTCCACTTTTAGAATAAGAATCTTGGACTTGGAGTTGGATGATTTGAAAATCTTTCCAAATAAATTCACCTAGCCTCAGTACCATTTGCATCTACAAGGCCATAAATGTAAACCATATTTGCCATTCCAACATTTTAATATGCATAAGCTAATATTAAAACTGAAATCAATTTTGTTGTTAATCGGTTTAGAAAAAGTGTAAACAAAAAGTGAAGATAATGATGCATATGATTACTTACTTTATTTGTAATATTATACAGGCTGGTAATTTTTTGTTTCATACCTACTGCTATACTAAATATGCAAAGTGAATTTGGTTAAATTATCTAAAGCGATTTAGAAATTAAAAACTTTTAATTTCCTCACATGTATATATATATATATCTTACTATTTATTCTGCGTCTGTACATTTTAAATTTACATATCATTCAGCGTCCACCACCTTTCTACGTCCATATACGGACGCAGAAAAAACATTCGTCTTTATTGCAATCGGCAATCATCGCTGGATGATGTGGTACATCAGAAATGATGCAGTTTCACACCTAATTTAATATCTACCGAAAAAGAATTCTGTAAGTTACTTTGTGTAGCTGTACACAAATTCTGGTCGGACGCAGAACTATTAGTAATATGTAAAATAATATACATTTTAAGGTTCAGCAGTTTAACACCAGTTGACGTTGAATAGAGTGGCGTATATTTCCCGACCGTATAACCATTTTAATTATCTAAAACATTTTCAGATGATTGTGCGTCCACATCTTGGCAACAGTGTATTTAGTTTATTTCCTGCATGTCTCCACCAAATTGAACCAGTCCTCTCTTTCCTCTTTTACCGCGGATAACTAATTTAACGCTGTTTTAACAACATTTTTTTCTGATGGATTCTGAAAATCCTTCATAAATTTTAGAGTTGAGGTCAACTCATATTTGGCTTTTAATTTTATACTATTTATCACAACAAACAACGATAAATTTTTAAACATTGAGTAAATTTTTTGAAATTCAATTTCAATAGACTTCAGCCAGTTCCCTGGAGCAAATATCAATATGCTGATGTTGTCTATATACACAGTGATTTAACTTTAAATACAAAAATTGCAGGAATAGATAAATTGCCAAAAAATAAGTGTGCTCTATAAACTTTTTTCCTAGGAGACACGGTATTAGACATACAAGGTGTTAAAGTTTACAAAAAAATATATTTTCTGTAATATCTTCATAATTAGCATGCCACTGGTTAAAGCCACGATGTAGTAAATTTCATTCAACGTCAGCGCAATATGAAGATATTACAGAAAATATATATATTTTATTGCAAACTTTAACACCCTATCTCGAATACCGCTTCCACAAGAAAAAAGTTTATAGAGCAAACTCTACTTATTTTTTGGCAATTAATATGTTTCTGCAGTTTCTGTATTTAAAGTGAAATCACCTTGTATATTAAAATACCTTGCCCCTAACGCACAAATGATGGCATATTTTTTGCGATAGAAGATACTAGATCAGTCTCAAAATGCTTTTGTTCCTATTTCGGAATAAACGTTTCATGTTGGGAGTAAAATATTTTGTGAACTACTGAATTTTTATTTTTTGGACAGGTTTGTTTATGTTTGAACTCCACATTAATTCGCGAGAGATAAGACCAAGAGAAAATTTATATGGGACATAATTGCCTTCTGAACAATCAACGTTAACTTTTGTACACAGATTTATATAAAATTTTGAATTTGTTAGAAAATTCCCTTACTGATATTTGCTATGTTTCAGTAGCAAAAATAATGAAGCAAACAAATACAAGCAATTTTTATTAGTAATTGCAATTTTTGTTAGTTATTTTTTCATGATTTTTAATTAGAACTATATGTTCCTTGTTTTGTTGAGCAATTGTTTTCTTAAGAAAGCTAATATTAATTTATTTCCGTCATTATTTTGTGATATTCGTATTTAAAATCAAAATTTGTATCACCACAATTAACGTTATTAAACTCGTAACATTCAGTATACAAATGATTATATTAAGTGTCAGTTTTTACCTTATGTAATATCCGAATACCTAATTATAACAAACAATACTTGTAATGGAGTAATAGTAATAATAAGTTTTATTTTGCTCTACAGGCCTCGTTTAAAATTTGCTCTGCTTGTCTGTCTTCCCCTCATTTCTTCACAATCACGCAGTTGATGTTCTATCACTTCTCTCTCTTCCCAACAGGCCCTACATTTCATCTGTCCGCCATTTATTATTTTTCTCCTCAATTGAATCTTGCTAACATTATCCTTTCCTTACCATTACTCTCCCTCTTTAATTTTGTCTTCTTTCTTGCCTTTCTATATCTGTGTCTCTTAGCTGTAATTCTTTCCTCATCTGTCTGTCTCCAGTTCTTAAGCGTTCTATTTCTGTGATTGCATACTCATTTCCTCGGAAGTATATCTCTCTATCTGTCCCTATATTCTCTCCTCCTTCCTTCTTCTTTTCTAATCAGCACTGTTGTAGTATCTTGCAGTATTTCCTTCTCATTATCTTTTCTTCGTATTTTACTGTTAGGTTTCTTGCTTGCACCCTCATTTCATCTCTTTTGTTTTCTTCTCTGACAATGTAGCCCGGAGTTTCTCTGTCTGTTCTTAGTATCCACCTTAGATACTTCTCCTGTACTATTTCTATTTCTTCAAATTCTATCCATCCTCACACATCGGCCCCATACAGGAGTATGTACAACTAATATTATTCGACACTAAACTGTCGAATAATATTAGTTGTCTCTTATGTCTGAATTTTCTTTCTCTCTGTCCCCCAAGAAATCCCCATTGCTTGATTTACCTTTCTTATATTTATATGTGCTACAAATGTATTCCAAAAATCATCAGTTTTGTGTTCTCCACATTCACTTGTCTTATCATCTTTTTCATTTCGTTCTCTTCATTTGCTACTATAATGATGTCATCTGCATATTATAAAGTACCCAAACCTTTCTTTGTCCCACTACTGCTCCTCCTGTCTGAGCCATCCTCAATCTCTCCTCAATGTCGCCAATAAATGCTGCTTTTGTAGTTTTGTTCTGTCTCCATTTTCTCAGTTGTCCTCTGGCTTGTCGATTCAGTTCTCTGCATTCTTTATCCCACTAGCTGTTTCTTTTATCCCTTTTAAGTATTTTCTTTTTCTCTGTTGCTCCTCCTATCCATTCTGTCAATTCGTTCATCTTTTCATCGACTGCCTTTCCCTTAAAGCTCATCATCTGCGTTCTTCCTCTGTACTTTACTATTTCCTCTTTTCCCCATTTCGTTATTTCTAATTCCTCTCTTATTCTTGCTCGTCTCTCTGTTGCTTCTATCACGTTTTCCGATCCCCTTAAAGTTATTTCCAAAGGCATATGATCCGACTCCACCCTGTCTGCTATTTTCAACTTTCCACTTCCTTCCTTTCTTCATAGACTATAATCAATTACCGACTCTCCTCTTGGTTCCAGATATGTTGTTGGTAATCTGTACTTAATTTTTTCCTACAATTTCTCTTCTGCTCATGTTTCCATCATTCCCACTATGTCAAACCCTTCCACGTATTCCCAGAAGTCTGCCTCCTTATTTGTTACACCTGCTACGTTCCAATACAGTGCTCTTGTCTTTCTTCCTGATTTCTTCTTCCCTCTGTCTACCTGTGTTTTTCCCATATTTTTTCCTCAGTTTGTTCCTTCTTATCCATGTAATGGATTAAAAAGTTAATACTTTTACACAACAAAATTCCATCTTTTTCAAATTTGAATTTAGATCAACGTGACACGTGTACTTTAACAAATTATGCTTATATAGTTTTAGAGAAACGTATTTATTATGCAGTAATCAGATAATCTTCAGTTGTTTGCATTTTTCTCAAATGTGTTTCAGTAGGTGTGACTTCTATTGTTTATTTTTGTGTGGATAAGAAGCTTGTTTTTTGTTTTTCTACTACACAGCGCGACGATAAATAATCAACGATTTTATAAATAAACTATTTTTTATGTTTTAAATGTATAAATATTTTTTTAATATCACGTTTAACATAATTAAAGATTATCTAGTCTGTCCTGTATCAAATAAAATTGAAAAGTTTAATGTTACCAATAATTGGTTAGTGAGCAAATTAATTATCTCAAACATTTCTATATCGCGTCGTGTCAGACCCAGGAAAGAATATACTATATAAATATTAAAGCTCGAAGTTGCCAAGGAAGTGGCAACTATGTCGGACGTTGAAACATTGTTACTAACTATTATAATATACTATTGGACGCAGAAAAGATACAAACATATAAACGTATATCGGACGCGGAAATAATAGTAAAATGTAAGGACGCAAAATCATTGCAAAGTAGAAATCTATTATTGAAGGCAGTAAAAAGATTTCTGTTATATACTCTGTATTTGCAATTATAAAACATTTAAGACGCCACCTATGTCTAAAAATATTTCACTATACTTTAACGGACGTAGAATCGTTGTAATATGAAAAGACGCAGAAAAGATAAGAAGATGTATATATATTTTATGTAAAATATGTTGTAATGTAAATAAATTATGTGAACGTATTGTTTTTATTCTGTAATTGGGTTTAAGCTGTAGAATAGAGTACTCAATAAAAGAAAATACCTACAATGTGTTCAAGTAATACCTAGCTTTAGTCACAAGCTAACATTTTGCATAGTGGCAGCACTTGATGTGACATGTTTTTGCCTCTATTTGCTATTTTACGCATCAGATCGTATGTCACAATGTCACTCACTTAAATGAGCTCCATCATTCGGAGACAGATGAGTATACCCTAAATAAACTCGCTTCATAAATTTTGTCACTCAATAAAAAACTTAAATATTGGGTTCAATAAGTCTCGTCTCCTAATACAAAATTTCTCTTATTAATCTCCATTACTTCCTGTCAGCTTTATGGAATTAAAACCATTGTTTCGGGCTCTGATGCGGTAAAATTATTTACAGCCAAAGTAACAAAGTACTTAAAGGGCGCCCCGAGAGGTCGGCATGGCGAATGAGAAGATGATTTATTACTGTTTTCGTGTAATTTTCATTTTAAAGATAACGGCATATTTCGTTATTAATAGCGTTACAGGATAAAGAAACGTCAAAAAGTTTAATACTCGGTACAGCACCAAAATAAATAGATTCAATATTTTTCTGTTTAATAAGAACTCGAAGTTTGTAATCCTCCTTAAGCGAAACGAGCAGGCCTTAGGTGTATTACCTACTTATAGAGACAAAAAGTATAAAGACGTAAGTTCTTCTTTGTATGTAATATAGGACATTATATTTCGACAGGAAGATTATATGGTAAATGACATTTAAAAAAAAACTGTCAAGCGTTGAATTAATGAAATGTAATATAAAACCCAAATTAAACACTATATGTTTTTCGACATATGAAATCTACTAGCTTTTCTATTGCAACAATTTAATTATAGAAATAACTTATGTATACTCGCGTCAAGAATTCAGACGTCTTACGTCACAGCTGACGTTACACATTTGTTTTTATTGTCAACGTAATTTTCGATATTTGGTTGCGTTAAAAACAATAATATTTTGCAATTTAGTGCAATATATAATGCAAACTTTTAGTGTAGTATATAGTTTTATTACTGTCAGTTGCAGTTTCTTAAATATTTTGATGAAAATATAATGAATCATTCATTTGTTCGTATGACGTAAGTCGTCTGAATTCTTGTCGCGAGTATATTTGTTTTTTTAACAACCTTAGAAAAATCAGAACCATAACTATAACGTTGTACCTACCTCTTTGCCAAGTTTTTTTAATTTTTCAGTATAAACAATAATAATTCAGCATCGCATAAACTGTTTCTATATGTAATTCATATTCTCCCTTGAAAATTTTATTTGTATAAATACATTTACATGCTCAGAGCTGCCTCCTGTTTCTCGTCTTTCTTTTCCAATCCATTACGTTTTTCTCTCTTAGATCTATGATCACTTTCTCTTTTCATAGCTTCCTGGGTTTACCTTTTTTCTTCGTATAGTTAGGTTTACTCCATATTTGTTTAACTGTCCTTTCATCTCTCGTTCTAGATGTCCGTGCCACAGCACTTTTCTGGATTTTACATTATTTCTATTGCTTTCCCTTTCTTGAGATCTTCTTTCAATAAGCTTTTTCTTCATCTGAGCGTCCAGATTTTACTGCCATATAGAAACAGCAACCTTAAAATTGTGTTATACATTCTTAATTTTATTATTCTGGACAAATATTTTGATTTCATTAAATGGTTCACAGCTGCCGAACTTCTGTTTGCTTTCAGTATTCTCCTATTAATTTCTTACTCCTCGTCACCTTTAACGCTCCCATATTCTAGAACTTCTTCAAACTTCTTCTCTCCGTGTTGTGTTCTCAATTTGAAATTTTGTCTCCTCCACAATTATTACCTTCGCTAATTCCCCAATATCTCTTGCAACTATGATCACATCATTTGCATAACTCACTAGTAACTTTTTAATAATATATGTCCTTCTCTGTTCAACTGACTGTTTCTGTCTCTAATGCTAAATTAAAAAGAAGTATTGAGGTAGAGTCTCCTTGTTTCAATCTGTCAATAGTAAAACGTTCTGAATATTCTTCTCTTATTGTATATAATGTCACCTTTAATAGCCCAATCAGTTTAGATGGTATCCCTAATTGTTTCATTATTCTACTTAGTTTATTCCTGTTGACAGAATCATATGTTTTCGTCGTCATATACTCTCCTATTTGTAATTTCGTCAATATGCTTTTCTCCAAATCTTTAGTATCATTTCGTGTGTTCTTTGTCTTAAATTCTCTCCTGTACTTAATACTTAATGTCTTCCGTTATTCCGTTTTTCCGTTTTTCCCTGGACTTTTTTTAATCTTTAAAGCTTATAATTATATCTACTTTCTTTCTCTGTATGCTCTTCTATTTCCACTGCTTCTTCCCTTTCAGTATTTTCTATTTTTGATCCTATCCTTCCCTTTGGCTCTCTTGTATATATTTATGTTTCCCGTATATTTCCTTATCTTCTTCTTGTACTAAACTGTCTTTCTCTCCTGCCATAATTCATGCAACAGTAGAACCAGCAAAAACTGAACTCATTTCTTTAATAAGTCAGATGTTAAATTGTCCTGCAGATTTACAATAATTTCTTTTTACAAATTAATTACTATATTAGTACCTTTACGGGAGCTGAAAATAAGGGAACATAACCGCTCTTTTAATATTTTTTTATAAAACTTATTTCTAATAGATGAAGAAGTCCATCAGGTGCTCACTTCTTCGGTTTGTACTTGATTATTATCATTGTATCCCGTTGTATTGTGTACCAAAGTGTAGTATTTTGTATAATGCAGAAATTTTGGGAAAATCTAACAAAGGAACTTAACGTTGGAGAAGTGTTTGAAAAATATTCCGTATTTGCGATGCGGATACAAACGCAAGTAAATACCGAGGCCTTCATAAAGCGGATTGATACATACAATAAGAGTCGGCTGTTATTCAGGATATTCGTTTGGCGCGTGTAAAAGCAAAGACCTACATCTCCAAAGAAGCAACGGAAATTTTCAATCAGCCTTGAGATGGAACAAACCGCATCATAAATAATAGGTTTTATCGTGGGCGACTGTATTGTGAGAATACCTAATGTGAACAGATTTGTTGAAAAACAACCTTAGAGGATTCATTCTTATATATTTTTAACAGCGAGTGAAATACAAAACTTAAAAAATTAATAATTTTCGATAGAGTAAATAAATTCAATGTGCATTAAGCCAAATAAAACTGAGGTACATGGTTTGTATTTCAGTATTCTTGGTGTATTGTATTCCTTTATAGAGTAACTACTATTCTACCCAGCTTATATAAATACTTAAATACCACTCACTCAGTAGTATTTAATGTAAGGAAAAGAAGATTTATAACATAGTAAACTGTCAAAGTCATCCATTAGTGGCACACCAGATATATGCCGATTTTGAGCTTGTTAACTATCCTCAGTATGCTATAGGAGACGAGACAATCGACGACTTGCATATCCAACAGAAAGGACGTGATACAGCATGAATCTACATCTTGCGGCTACACGATGAACCTGGCGGTCTACCTGCACACATAATTTTAATACAATTTGTAGTAAATAATACATGTAATGTATGTAATGTAATATCATAATATAAATATTATTATTTTGGACTGCAGTCGCATTTTAAGTTTGACATTTATTACAAAATATTAATAATTTTAATTTGTATAAATCTATAAACCTATGCTTTCAGGAATAATAACTATAGTGGTTTTTAGGCTTTCACGCCCGGGTTGTTATACCGTGACCTCGGTAACTGTTCGCTGCCAGAAACAGAATTAAAGTGCACATCCCTGGTATTAGCTGGGATTCTTTTACCTGCGTGGTTGTTCTCGGGCTAGGCTCTGTGGTTGTTCTCGCGGCAAAGCTCTTGTGGAGTCACCACTGAAGAGCTGGCAATGAAGAGCGGCGAAACGTTTGGAAGCATGGGATTCGACCAGTTTCGGCGGCGGCTACGGGACGCCTCGGAGGACCATCATTATTCGAGGTTCAGACCGTAGCAGTCGTAATACGAATGATAGGAGTTCAAATAAATGTATGTACGGGCCTAGAGATAGCGGGTCTGACCCCACAGAGAACAACCAAGGCAGGTAAAAGACTCCCAGCTAATGCTAGGGATATGCACTTTAATTCTGTTTCTGGCAGCGATCCTATAATTACTAATATTTTTACAAAATATTATTCTTTAAGTAAATCCTACATTTAGTATAATTTTAAGAAAGAAAAGTGTTGAATGAAAAGTATAAAAATGCTTGGATGTCAAGAATATGTAAATATTTATATCAAATATAAATATTCAATTTGTAATTGAGTTATTGAGTTGGTTAGCGGGAATTAAAATAATAATAATTATAATTAGAATTTTTTTTAATTTAGAAAGTAAACGCTTGTATTATGTATTATTTAGGGATTTGAATTAGTTTTATTTTTGAATTATGGCTTATTTGGATTAAAACTTGATGTTTTAAATTTGAATATGCCAATAATAATCATATACAATATATCTTAACTGTTTGTTGTTTCTCGATCTCTCTAGATCCTCGATTTAGTTCTATTATTTTTTAATTTAGGTACAATTTTTTAAATGTTACAATAAATATTTTACTCTTATAATACATTAATTTATCTTATAAAAGGATGTTTATACTTTCATTAATCATTCTTGTCAGTTTAAAATTAATATTACTCCATTATTAAGTTTTCAATTAAATAAATTAATATTTCTTAATTTATTATCATATTTACGTTAAATAATCTATTTGTTTTTTTCTGATTAGTACTATCATTCAGAATGTCAAAAAAACTAATTTAGTTCAAAGCTACATTATTTAATGAAATTTTATTAGTACTTACTGCATATATTTTAATCTAGTATTTTTCGTAGGGAAATTAATTATATTTAGATTATTTATCTATAATATTCTATAACTTTTTCTATCATTATCTCTTCAATCTCAAACATATCGTATTTCAATACTTTATTACTGAATTAACATATACACTTGAATAAAGTTTAACATTTTAAGTATATTATTTTCTATGAATAAAACCGGTAGCCGTCATTGTTGTTAGGAGAAGACTGCTCTTCACCATTTGATTATAAAAATTAAATATGCACCTGCTAATAACTAGTTACAAAAATAGAGAATGAGACTCTCTTATTCCAACAAAAATTTTGTATTTTAGAAAATCTCATCAATCAAGCAGGAGGCCACTACACTGCCAGTGTAAAGTGGATATACAGGGTGATTTCTTCATAATGTAATAAGTGTAATACGAATACGCTATTAAAAAAAAATACATATTTACGCCGAGAAAAAAAATATTTCAAAATCAGTATTTAAACCCCTTTTTCAGACTATCACTGGCCGCTGGCGGCTGGTCGAAGAGTGGCGCAAGCCAAATCTCTTACCTTTTGTTTAATTATTTTCTCTTTTGTAATATTTACACAATAAATCATTTCTATTCTATTCTATTCTAATTCAACTCGGCATCGGCCTGACACGACGATGCCAAAGATTTTCCTATAGTACCTGCTTATTGTCATATATAACTAGGTAAATTATTAACACAGGCTGAAACTTTTCTTGTATTTCAAAAAACAGTCCGGGACATATTTATTCAGTGATCAACAATCTGGCAATCCCAGTCTTGACCTATTGTATTCAGGACAATAACCTTGTTTTTAATGTATACTCAATGACAAGCTCTGCAAAGCTGCAGAACCACTAAATAATAACAACAGTTGGCTTATCCGGGAGAACACATAAATCATAAAAAAATCAATTGATTATTGTTAATTAACATTAGAAATGGCCCAAAAATACGTCAGATAGCTGGCGAAATGTCGCTACTACCCCTAAACTTATTTAAACTACCCTTAAATAGCTTTAAATGGATAATCATTAATTATTGTTATAAAATTCGTGTAAAATGAAAAAAATGCTTGAAAATGATTTGAACAGACAGTATGTCAATATAAAAAGTGATAAATGACTGTAAAAGTTATAGATCATCGTTATAATCATGTTTTTCCCTAGAACTCATTCTTATTGTCGTTAGCATTCTACATTCATCAACATTTAACCAAGTTTCTTGTGTACCGATTAACTTCCAAACCCATGACGGTTTGTTTTACTAGTTTTAGGTTTAGCTTTTGATTAGAGGGACTGATACCTTGTAGGGGCTCACCACTTCGAAATAGCTGTTTTCACCGACTTCTTAGAGAAAGGATAGCCATGGGAGACCTCAGGTTGCTAGCCATGATACTCTAGAGTATCGGGGTGTTAAAGTAGGTCTAGGTGGTCTGAGTTTTGTCTCAGCTCCCCTGAGGTATTCGGAGATGGTGTGTCGTACAGGATGTCAGAACACTTCCGTAAATAGTCTCATGAATACTACAGTCCTGAGGCGAACTGTATGTCTGTGTTTAAAGCCTCTTATTTTCTTTGCAAGTGCAACGATACTTGGGATGGTTCGTTAGCCAAGCATTTTAAATCCCTTATTTTCTCTGCAAGTGCACTAGGTCTAGAGACAGACTTGTAGCCAAGTTTCTTAAGGTCTCTTATTCGATTATCTTGTATCTAATCATTACTTTACTATATTCCTAGCGTACCTTACAACAACAATGCTTAGTATCTATCCTAAACTTCTGTCCATAGAAAAATTTGAAAAGGTTTTCAACCCGAGGTGGGGTGATGTGTAACAAATTTGTATTTCATATAGTAAACTGGTAACCAAAACTAGGAGGGGAGGCCAACCCCTGGCGGGGGTGGTTATAATATATATGTGGTCCTGAGCAGCAATGCTACTGGACTTCTATATAGCTTCAATACACGTACCTGTCTTCAGAAGATTTGTAGCATACCAAGAGCGTCGTGTTACCCATTGTTATAGGGTGATTTGTTTATCTTTTGAAACGTCGAGTAATTTTTTTTTCGATTTTCTGTCTTTATTATGTCTTCCGAACACATGGCTAAAATGACATTTTGGTTGAATTACCCTGTATAAGCATAAGCATTATTCTGGTCAATTATCCTTTAAGCTTGACCAAAGGATCGAAGGAACCAGTTTAAATGGACGAATTCCTTCAAAATTAACAGACAATCGCCTTTAATTAGTGGAACTGATGCGACTCCGGATTGGTTCCATTGAAACCTATATTTTACAATAGTATAACATTCAGCAGCTGGAATACATCACTGATGTGTAGGTGGTCTTAGTGTATCTTGATTAAAACTCTCATCAGCGTAAAGAATAATGTTTAATGCCTACATAAATGGACAGAAATTGATTAACATTTCAGAATGTTAATTTCTGTTCTACGTGCTAAAACACTTAAATACAAAATTTCGAAGTGGAAATACTCCTTTATCGTACCTTGAGGATATGCTGTTTTGTCCTCGTTTTGGTAATATAACATCTTAACTTAAGCACTTTAGTATTTTAATTTTCTCTTCTTGATTAAAGCTGATGTTCAAACTTTTCCCTAGACACTTCAGTAATTTACTACGAACTCGTTTATTGGAAGTTTGTTACATAGCTCCTTTTAATTATCCCTTGTTCTATTATGTTTTGTAAGCTCGTGAATAAAGAAAGAAAATTTACGATTTGTCATTATTATTAAAATATGAATATGATGGCTGTTCCGTTTTTGTCTTTTTTATTAAACTTAGTAAATTAATTAAATATTTGTTATTAAATTTAAACTCTTTAATCTAAGAATCTCATCTCTTTTTTTTTGCTCTTTTAAGTGTTAATTGTTACCGCGAAATTGCTGTGGTTCTCAACGCCGCTACTGGCGAATGTCCACGAGAAACGAAAAAGGACTCTCGCTTGAACCGTTGACGCGCTCTCGTGTATTATTATAGCTCTTATTTTTCCTCTCTAAAACTACTGTTTTGTGACTGCAAGATCTATTGCAATCAACCTTTAGAAAACCATCTCCGAGTGCAGTGTAAGAAGACGCCACTTAGGTAAGAAAACCACAGCCCGTTTTTTTTTCTCTTTTTATATGCATATATTGTACCTCGTTCTATTTATTGGCGACACACAAAATCATATGTAACAACTGAACCAGTCTAAATACAGTCCATTTCGTAACATATTTTTTTTGATCCTTCTATGCGGATCCTTTATTTGATTGCATGTGATTTTGTGCATTGTTAATTTATAGATATAAATGTGAGATTCTTGGATATTTACATATTTCCTCTGAACATTTTTTGTCGTTTAAACTCATTGCTATGAGTATTCATTTTTTGCTCGCACTATTTATCGCTTAAACTGTTTTCACTTATGCTACTTTATTAACGTATTTATTGGACTTGAATATTTCTTACAAAATTTATAAAACTAGATATTATATACCTAGTGAGAAAAATAAACGGTAGTTTAATAAACACATTGTTTCTATGGTGTGTTTCACTCGATATTTTGCAATATAGTGTATTTATATTGAATTATTGTTCTCTAAATTTCTTCACTTTTTGTTAATTTTTTATAATCGCAATTTCACTTCATTATGTCAACTACAACCAACAAAATTAAACAGTTAAAAGCTCTTAGGCATATTTGTATTGATCGCGTAGAGGATTTGAAATTGGTAGCTGAGAGTGCTCTTATAAATGATAATATTCGTACTCAATTTAAATCTCTTGTAACTTAGATTCAATTTATGAAGAATTTGAAAAGCATAATCAAAGTATTGTCTTGATTGTTTCTACTTTGGAAGATTATGATATAGCAAACGAAACAATTATACGCAAAGATTTTGATTCCTCTTATTATAAAATTAAAGAAATTTATAATAATTTATTTGAAACCAAGAATGTAGTTGCTGACCTCTCTTCGAATATTCCCAACATAAAGCTCCCTAAATTAGAATTAACTAAATTTGACGGAGATATTAAGAAATGGAGAACATTTATTGATATGTTTGAATCCGCTGTTCATAAAAATAATAGTCTCTCTAATATAGATAAATTTTCTTATTTAATTGCTTCTCTAGAAGGTCATCCTTTAAGTATAGTTAAACACCATCGTCTTACTGATCAAAATTATTTAATTGCTTTAAATTCTCTTAAACTTAATTATGAAGATAAACGCGAATTAGCTAATTCATATTATAAAGAAATCGAAAATGCTCCCAAATTAACTGAGAATGATGTTTCTCCTGAAAATTTAAAAAAGTTGTTAAATACTTTTACGGAAAATTTAAGCGGTTTCGAAAATATGAGTTTTCCAGTTGCTCATTGGGATTATCCGATGTTTAATAAACTTATAAGATGTTTAGATTCTAATACTATTTCTCAGTTTGAATTTGAATATGATAATGAAATCACAAGTTTTGAATCTTTGAAAAAGTTTTTATTGAAAAAATGTAAAGCACTAACTAGAGCTCAAGATATGACTTCCAGCAGTACTAGAAATAAAAGAGAAAACTCTAAAATTAAATCTTCTCAATCGTCATAGTCAAATTCGCCAAGTTCCCAACGCTCACGTTCATCATTTTTTACTGAAACAAAAACTACTCAACAATGTCCTCTTTGCAAATTAGATCACTTAATATATAAATGTCCCACATTCATTTTATATTCACCTCGAGAACGTTATAACTTTGTCAAAACTCAAAGATGGTGTATAGATTGTCTTGGATTTAAACATACCCTAACTCATTGCAATTCTTCTTCTACTTGTTTGAAATGCTCGCATCAAAGTCCTCGATAAATGGGACAATTATCAAGTCGTTCACGCTCTCTTAGATTCTGGTAGTCAAGGCAATTTTATCACTGAAAAATGTTGTAATCGTTTAGGTTTATCAAAACTCGATCTCTCTATTTCTATTCAAGGTTTAGGACAAATGTCTTCTTCTGCCGCTAAAGGAGTTTCTCTTAATTTTCGTTCGTTAAGCCAACCTAACCATAGTTTTATTATCGAAAGTCTCATTTTACCTCAAATTTGTGATGATATGCCCAAATTCGAAATTTCTCTCGATTCCTGGACACACATACAAAATATTCAGTTAGCCGATCCACAATTTAATATTCCGAACTCTATTGACATATTGCTAGGAGCTGATATATTTTCCTCTATTTTACTCAATGGTCGCCTGACAGGTAAACCAGGTGAACCTGTAGCTATTAATACTACGCTTGGTTGGATTCTTATGGGATCTGTAACTTCTCAAACATTTTCTATAAAATCGTTCCTCTGCTGTTGTGATGTTTCTTTAGAAAATTCTTTAAAGCTTTTTTGGGAAATAGAAGATTTACCTCAGCAAAATCATCTCTCTCCTGAGGACCAGTTATGTGAAGATATATATTCGAAAACATATCTTAGAAATACTTCTGGTCGATTTTAGGTTAGTCTGCCTTTTCGTTCAGGAGAACCTTTCTTTTCAAATACTCGAGCTTTAGTTGTTCGACGATTTTTATCTCTGGAAAATAAATTACTTAATGATCCTTCTCGATATGAACAATATTCCGATTTTATGCGTGAATATTTAGATAGTGGCCATATGTCTCTAGCAATTGACAATTCTTCCTTAAATGTTTACTATATTCCACATCACTGTGTAATAAAACCTGAAAGTACCACAACTAGACTTAGAGTAGTGTTCGACGCAAGTGCAAGTGCCACTGGATCTTCTCTAAACAGTACTCTTTTCTCTGGTCCTAAATTGCAACGTGATTTAATAGCTATCTTGTTGAATTTTCGATTTTACGCTATCGCTTTTATTGCTGATATTAAGCAAATGTACCGGCAAATTCTAATTCATGATGTTCATAAGAACTTTCAAAGAATAGTCTGGAGGTTTTCTCAAGATGAACCTATCCAAGATTATGTTTTGAATACTGTTACTTATGGAGTTTCTTCCGCTCCTTTCCTCGCGATTAGAACTCTATTACAATTGGCCAAGGATGAGCGTTATCGTTTTCCACTGGCTTGTCAGGCTCTCGAAAATAGTACTTACATTGATGATATTGTCTGTGGAGATAATTCTTTAGAAGAAGCTCTTAAATTAAAAACAGAATTAATATCTTTACTTCGAAGTGCAGGTTTTGAACTTCACAAGTGGAATAGCAATAATTCCACGCTTGTAGCGGAAAACTTTTCTCAATCAATTGAAAAGTCGCTTGATCTTGATGTTTCGTCTAATGAGAAGGTCTTGGGACTTCAGTGGAATCCAGTATCAGATACTTTCCGATTTCATGTTACTCCTATAGCTTCAAACTGTACAAAACGCAATATTCTCTCTGAGATAGCTCGTATATTCGATCCACTTGGATTTTTAAGTCCTTTAACACTTTTTGCTAAAAGATTAATACAATACCTGTGGACGCTCGGTTTACAATGGGATGAAAGTCCTCCTTCAGATGTAGTCGACATTTGGTTACAGTTTCAAAAAGAATTGCCAAATATAGCCCAAATTAATATCCCTCGTTGTTTATCTCTGTCAATAACCTCATTTGAAATGCATGGATTCTCAGATGCTTCTGAGAAAGGATATGCTACAGTTATTTATTTGAAATCTGTAAAAAATTCTAAAGTTTGTACGTCTCTTCTCTGTTTCAAATCAAAAGTATCTCCTTTGAAAACTCTCTCGATTCCTCGCCATGAACTTTGCGCAGCCGTTCTTCTATCCGAACTTCTTTCATATGTTTCTAAGTTGCTAGAAAGTCGCTGTCATTTTCAAGTTTTCGCATGGACCGATTCGACGGTTGTTCTTTCTTGGATACGTTCTTCTCGTCATAAATGGAAACAATTTGTTGCTAATCGCATTAGTCGAATTCACTGTAAAACTTCCCCTACAATTTGGCGTTATGTTCCTTCCCAAGATAATCCAGCTGATTGCGCATCGAGAGGAATGTTACCTTTGCAACTTCTCCAGCATTCCTCATGGTGGGCGGGGCCGGCTTTTTTATCGTTATCGTCTGACTCTTGGCCAAAACAACCTTTTTCAGTATCTTCGACTAATGAATCTCTTTTACCAGAAATAAAACAACATGTTTTGACCGCTACTGTAGAAATTAATTTTATGGATACTCTCTTAGATCAGTTCTCATCACTTTCTAAAATTCAACGCATCACTGCCTATGTCCTAAAATTTATTAATAATACCTCCCAATCAGGTAAAAAAATCCTCTAACATTCTCACCAGTTCTGAAATTCACGACGCTCTCTTTATTCTCGTAAAGAATGTTCAACGGCAAGTTTTCGCCAAGGAACTTTCTGCACTAAGATCTAACCAATCGGTTACTAAATATCTTCGCAAGCTTAGCCCTTTTATTGATGATAAAGGTATACTTCGAGTAGGCAGTAGATTGGCTCAGTCCCACCTCTCTATCAATGAAAAATTTCCCGCTCTGCTCCCTAGTAATCATCGCTTCACTATTTTGCTTATTCAGTGTACTCACCAACAGTATCTTCATCCAAGGACCCAAACATTACATTTTCTAATTTGTCAAAACTTTTGGATTTTAGGTGCTAAACGAATAATTCGAAGTGTTATCTCTAAATGTCAAAAATGTTGGAAATTAAATCCCACTCCTCTTCAACCTCTCATGGGTAACTTGCCTTGTCTCAGAGTTTCTCAACTGAAACCATTTTCATGTGTTGGTGTGGACTTTGGCGGACCTCTTCGCATTACCATGAGTAAAGTTCGTGGCAGCAAAACCCCTAAAGCATATATTTGTTTATTTGTTTGTTTTGCTACTAAAGCTCTGCATTTAGAGTTGGTTTCTGATTTGTCGACAGAAGCCTTCTTGGCTGCTTTAAAACGGTTTATAGCGCGGAGAGGCAGATTATATTTTTTCCGATTGCGGCACCAACCTAGTTGGCGCATCCAGATATCTAACTCGAATCATGCAAGAAGCAAGTACTAAAGAAAATCTTGAATTGCATTTTAATCCCCCATCGGCACCTCATTTTGGAGGTTTATGGGAGGCCGGAATAAAATCCGTTAAAACTCATTTATTTCGCGTCATTGGGCAACAACTTTTAACGTACGAAGAATTAAACACACTGTTAATACAAATTGAAGCACTATTAAACTCAAGACCTCTGGGTCCTATTAGCTCTGATCCTAATGATCTCACTCCATTAACCCCCGGACATTTTTTAACTTTGGACACTCTCACGACCATTCCAGAACCAAATCTTCAAAATTTAAATTTAAATCGCCTCAATCGCTGGCAATTGTTGCAAAGATTACATCAAGATTTTTGGTCACGTTGGCATACTGAATATTTAGTCGAGTGAAAATATAACTATAGGAACAATGGTTCTCGTAAAAAATGAATTATTACCTCCGTTGCATTGGCAATTAGCCAGAATTCTGATGGTGTTATAAGAGTTGTGACTGTTCGTACTTCTCAAGGAACATTAAAACGACCAGTTACTAAATTGTGTCCACTACCTATGCAATCTCCTGTTTAGAGTGTCTTTTTCTAAACACTCTAGGTGGGCGGTGCTGTCGTGCTCTTTTCCCCCATGAATTCAAGGTTAAGTACGGCACTGATAGGTGGTTAGGTAGGCTATTACACCATTGACAGAAAACTAATAAACGAGGTGTATTTAGTAATTTGTTTTGTTTTATTTAAAACTACTCAAATCTCCCTAATTTCGTAAATATGTAGCACATCCGAGGTAAGTTAATAAATAATATAAATAAACACAACGTAGGTAAATCTTCTCAATTATTGGCCAAATACTTCCTCTTTCAACAATGTTGAACGAACCCGGGTATGTTACACTACAACGTATTTATAAAAAAATATTTAATGCTTCTTAACATCAGTAAAACGTAGGTACGTCTTTATAAATCCTCCAGAATCAGTACGTAAATTAAAGCAAATTAAATAGAATTAAGTCAAATAAGAACGTTTTAATTTAATCTATTTCTTTCCTTTAAAAGAACTTCTTTGCTGTAGAGATTAAATTTTCCTACAGCTTAGGATTTTCCGCAGTTCTATAGGAATTGAGCAAGAAATTACTTGACAAAGTTGAGTAATGTAATAATCTGGAATCCTCGTCAAAGAGAATTTGTGATGAAAATCACGTTTTATTTCATTGTATCACGAGTTTACTTTCACAGAATACGTACAATAATTGTCATAAATATGAATAGCGAACTGACATGTATTTTAACCTAAGGAGACGTAGTCCTTCATAATATCGTCTTCTTTTAAAGTAAAACATTATTTTAAAGCTAAAATAGGAAATAATATAATCTACATTGTTTACAAGTTACAAATGCTGCAATATAGATTTTTACTTGCTCTCTTAATGCAGCTTTTCTTGGATTCTTACACGAACATATTTATGACGGTTGGCAGTCTTGATCTGAAATATAATAAAATGCATTGCTTTGTAATTTAATAAACTACATTTCCTTTTTAGTAAATAAAATTCTCAAATGAAAACTCAATGTATAAGTATGTCCAGGCCATTTTTTAGTACTTAATATTATTTAAGTAATTTGGGCATTTCTATACGTATATTAATTAATTTGAGACAATCTTGAAATTTTGACGCCAACATAGTTTTGGTATTATTGTTATCAGAAACTTTGCTTGAACCAAAAATGTACCAACTTACATAATTATTGCACATTACACTTTTTTTTAATAAATACCAGTACAAAGAACACTTGTTGGTTTATACAAAAACAATGTTTGATGTTTCAGTTGGAAAATGTTTGTTTCAAATTGTAATTTTTTTATAGATCAGGAGTAATATTTGCTTATCTGTGACTTCCAGTAAATATATACTAACTTGGCATGTCAAATTTTCCGTAATGAAATTCAAGAACACGTAAATATGCGTAACATGCGTTATTTTAAACAAAATGTTCATAAAAACAAAGTTTAAACCGAGAGTAAATCTATAATTTCGTAAACTTCGATCAAACAAATTGTTTATAATTTTAAATAATGCCTAAATACAATCTTTCAAATGAAGATTTTAATTTTTATCGGTGTAAAATGTTATATCGTGACCTATTTCTTTATGTTAATTGATAATTGATAATATATAAAATACATACTTTGCTTTATCCTTTGAACAATGGAAAAAGAAAAAAAACACGTCTTGAGGGACAATTATTCACAGTACAATATATCACGGGGAGAAAAATAAAATAAACAATATAGTCGACTTCCTCTCTGAGAGCATACCCGATTACACAGCTTCTGCTACGCATGCGCTGCAGTTAGTACGCATGCGCTCCTGCTTTTCATTGGCTGCGACAAATTATCGGATCCAACTGTTTCATTTCGTTCGGGCGGGCAAAATTTTGGGTATATCTTTTCGTTAATTTAATTATGAATGTAATTATTAGTGATTTGATCGAAGTGAGGAATATCGGATGATGACATGTATGAAGAGCTTAGAGCGTGAGAGCAAAATATGAGTGTAAGTGATGGTTAAATATGTATTTCATTAACAAAATTGTACGTGAATAACATATGTGTGCAAATAAAAAAGTGGTAAAGAAGTACAACTGTGAAATGGGAAATGATGGAAACTCGCGGAAGGAAGATTGTATTTTTAAAATGAGTTTTCGACAAAGAAAAATTCGATTGCTATAGCTTACAATATGAAACTTAGTCCGTATAAATAAAATGGAAAAGTGTATACTGATAGAAAGGACGAAATAGTGATATGACGAAGAAACTATTTAAACTAAATATTAAAAAATAAGAATCTGGATCGCAGAATATATTAAATTTTGACGAAACATGGACGTATGAAGGTCATACAGAAGGCGGTACGATATGATATTAATGTGTGACCGTTATAGTGACAGTGCTAGTAACCAATCGTAAATACACTCAGTATGTATTCTTCTATGTAGCCTTTTGTCCTTTTGAATGCGGAATTCGCAAATATTTGCGCAATTTATTTAATGGTGGAAAAATCTCTATTTGTAACAAATTTTTTCAACTATATAACATTTTCTATCATTTTTATCATGAAACTGTCATGGTAGATTATCAGAAGTTCAAAACAAATTTATTAACACCATATAAAAATGAAAGGGGCAGTAATATTAGTAGTGTTTGACAGTTTCGCAAATTGATATTGTCAAAAGTTGAGATTTTTCGGCCATAAATAATTAAAACAGAAAGTCGCAAAATTTGTGCAAAAAATGCAGTAGCATTCGATAAACGTAATTTTTTTAGAGGTATAAAATATGTTCCTTCTTGTACCTACATGATGCTTCTCTAGTAAAAATAACTTGCTCATGCTGGAAGTAAGTCATAAAGTATGACCGATAAGACAAACACATCTTAATCGAAATCTTGGGTCATACTTTACAGGAGCAGCGAAAACACTTGGCAGACCTAATTACTTAATTATAGGTTACAGAATAAACTGTCTGGTTGTGATTCTTTGTTATATATTCCAAACTTTTAATAGTACACAGAAATTTTTAAAACGACTAAAAATTCAAATATAAGTGACACTGAGTTGGCGAAAATTATAATTAAATACCTTTTACGTCATCCGGTTTCAAAAATATGCTATTTGATGAAAATTTGTAGGCTTTTCATCTGCTTAGGGATCTTGTTTAAAAATAGACCATGGAGAAGCTTAGAAAACAGCGAATACTGAATTTTAATCCCAGCGTGCAACTGAAACCAAAACTGAATGTTTGTAATTGAACCATAGAAATCATTTTGAAATTCTCACCCATTAGTGTGAAGTTATCCTATTAGTAAAACCAACTCATATAAACTAAGTTACTCCAATATTACTACGCTGGCGTTTTCTCCAGTTTATTATAAATTTTGCTTTAAATCCTACGCGTAAAAATAGTATTTTTCTAATTCATGCAAAACACAAAACTTTATTGAACTATATTTAGTGAAAAGAGTAGTTCTTTATTGCACTAGTACAAAATGTTTACTGCATTCATCTGTCATTCTACTACTGTTGTCCCTGTACCAAAAATTGCTAATCCTTCGGATGTGTCTCAGTTTAGACCTATTAGTACACTTCCGGTATTGTCTAAAGTGTTGGAGAGAATTGCACAGGATCAAATAAATAGGTTTATAAATAAAAATAATATTTTATCTGCTAGTCAATCTGACTTTCGTTCTAATCATGGTACTGCAAGGTGTTCGATGCTTTAAATCATGCTACGTTAGTTACGGAACTGAAATATTTTGAATTCAATGATAATGCTCTTATTTTTTTTTAATAATTATTTAAACATGAGGCAACAGCGAGTTACATTTAATAATAATTTTTCCGACCCCACTTTTTTTAACAAGGGTGTTTCTCTTTCAGGGTAGCATTTTGGGACCGTTGCTGCTTTCTTTATATAGCTCTGATTTATGTTCGCATTTAACATTCTGTAAATCTCATCAGTATGCCGATTACACGCAAATTTATTATTTATTTCCTGTCAATGATATTGATTTGGCTGTTCGTAACATCAACTCTGATCTTAATATCAATAGTAAATTTTCTAATGCGCATGGTCTGGTCCTCAAACTCAAATTTTATTGTTCGGCCCTCAGCTGTTAATCATTCGTAACCATCCTTCATTTCAAATTTTGCTAAATAATACTGTGCTGCAACCTTTTGACAGTGATGTAAATCTGGCAATTCTTTAGATGCAGATCTTAGATTTGGCACTCATGTATCTAATCTATTGAGAAGGTGTTATAGCAAATTAAAAATCTTATACCTATATAAAAATATTCTTAGTAATGAAGTTAAATTAAGACTTTGCGACTCCTTAATATTATCTGTCCTTAGTTATTGTCTTATAGTTTACTGGCCCGCATTGTTAGTGAAAGATAGAGAGCGTCTACAGAAAATTCAGAATTCTTGTATTCTATTTGTTTATAACATTAGAAAATTTGATCACATTTCAAATGCTTTTAGAAATTCTGGTTACCTTAAACTACATGAGCGTTCAACTTCAATTAGGTACACTAGTTTATAATGTTTTTGACCATAAGTTACCAATATACCTTTATGATAAGCTTATTAAAGGTCGAGATATACATGAACATAATACGCGTCATAGAGATCACTTAACTGTTCCCTATCATACTTTAACGATGTTTCAACGTACGAGTAGCTTTAGTTACAATGCTGTTAAAATTTTCAATGATTTACCGAATAGCATCGTTGGGGCTACTAGTTCTGTCACCTTTCGGAGAAAATTTAAAACATTTCTGGTTAATCAGAGAGATTGTTGAGTGTATTCCTTAATTTGTTTTTATATTCTTGCATATATGCATACTTATCTTATGTACAAGTTGTGGTTATGGTAACTATTTTTATTTTTTAAGGGTGGTTGTATAGGAGCAGCTTTGCTGGATACGGCCACCCGTAATTATCTACTGTTTGTATTGTTCTGTAAATTGTAATAAAGGCATATTATTATTATTATTATTATTACTACAGCATTTTGTCATCATGACAAACATAATACTGTATGCAACTCGTATAAAAGTGTTTATTGCACTTGACGTCACGTGCAATAAACACTGACTTTTTGTACTTGTTGCATAAATAACTATTTATACATTTCCTGCATAAATAATATTTTACTTCTGGTTTTAGTAATTCATCCTTCCTAATCGATTTAACTCCTACGCATATTATTTATTTTTTATCTGTTGCTGCTATATTGAAGAAATTTTATTTTATGGTAGTAAGTTCTTGAACAAGAGAAATGAAAACTAAACTGGAATTTATTTTCGTATTCTTTACAAACGGTTACACAACTTTTCATTTAGACCCTTCTTTAAAAAATGAATGTTCTTTGTTCAACGGAAGTTTCAAAGCAGTAAAAAAGAACCCTTACGTACCAGAAAAACTGGCTAAATGAAACTTGCGTTCGCATATCTGCCGCATGAATAGATACGCAGAATAAAATAAAAGAGCATTTTTGTGGTGTCACCATTTCGTGCAACTCCTGGCAATGGAAAAATAGAATAAGTATAGCAATACAGCCATAGAGTTCTTTTACTTAACTTCCTTGATAAAAAGAAAACAAATACTGTAAATTACAATTAGTTAATTGTAGAATATAGTTAGGTACTGTTCCTACAAACATCAATCTAGATGGATTTTTTGAAAAATTTATTTATATACTAATTAATTAATTAATTAACTAATGAATTAATTAATTAATTCATTCATTTATTTATTTATATAACTTTAATTCACCGAAATATAAAACCCCAGTTATAGGATGAATATACAATACAAAAAGTGAGTAAAAACAAAAATAATTACAAAGAGTTCAAAATGTCAATCCGTAAAATAAACAAAAGTTAGTATATGTTTATGTATAAAAGACAGTGACAAAACACAGATTAACTACAACTATAAAAATAGCACAGAATGGAACATAACAACTGAAAACAAATTAAAACAAAAATTAAAAAGGAAATCTAGTTCTAATAACTCTTTTAATATCCATAAGAAAAGTATTGAATAAGTCCAGACTATTCTCCAAATTATCATAGTTAACTAGCATTTAGTGTATGGGAGACCACTACAGCAATTTAGCGCGTGAGGTGCGTGAGGGGAAGACTAAACAAGTTATTTGATTTGCTATTTTGTCGAGGAACGTCGTAATTTATTTTCGATGTAAGTCTAATACAATCAATACGGTTGTTAACTAATTTATATAGAAACACTATTGAGTACATAATCCTTCTCCTAATTAGGCTGTTTATCTCAAATCTGTCTAATAATACACTTTTCTTTCTCTTTGTTTCTTAATCATTATTTATAGGTAAATCAGAAAATACAAATAAAGGTTATTTGAAATTTCTCTACATTGTTAAGGGCGTAAATTTATTTAAGTAATGGTACTTGAGGCCCCGGACGTTGCCATTTCACATTACGCTGAAACTTGACTATTACCAGAAACGACAATATAATTTTAATTATAGTATACTGAAATTTTAAATATATTAATGAAAGGAAAAGGAATCACATAACGACCATACAACTGGCAAGGTTATATGAAATTTCTCTACATTGTTAGGGGCGTAAATTTATTTAAGTAATGGTACTTGAGGCCCCGGACGTTGCCATTTCACATTACGCTGAAACTTGACTATTACCAGAAACGACAATATAATTTTAATTATAGTATACTGAAATTTTAAATACATTAATGAAAGGAAAAGGAATCACATAACGACCATACAACTGGCAAACTATTTTGACTGTCTCTGTTCACTGTTGAATTCTTATACAGGGTGATTCAGAACTTATCTAAAAAAAAATTGAGTGTACAGGGAACCGTTACAAATACGATTTTGTAAAAAAGATCAAAAAGGGCAGATCGAAAATGATTTAAAAGTATACTTCTGCACGGTGCTGGAAACTGGTCCACTGTTAAACCTGACAAAAAATGGTGAGAAATGAAAGAAAATGCTCAAGGAAAGAAATAAATAACATTATACAGGGTGTTTCATAATATATGCGCAGGACTTCAGGAAATGATAGCTTGTCCAAAAATTTGAAAAAAAGTTTGTATTAACTTACCCTCTAAAATGCACAATTTTCGAGATACAGGGTGTTGAAATTTTAAAAGAAATTTAGTTTTTTGGGAATATCTCCGGAACCGTTTATCATACAAAAAACGGCTTTTGTAAGCATTTACTACTCATAATAAGCTATGTTCTGTGCTAGAAAAAAAATTTTCAAAGTCATAATTGGTGAAGATTTTGAAGGGAAAGTGGGTGTTTTTCTCCCCAACTTCTACGCCACTGGAAAAAGTACGGTTTTGAGACGCCCATTTGAACCACCAATATTTTCTACACAAAAAATGTACTCTTGGTCATAAGCTCTAAAGTTGACCGTTTTCGAGAAAAATCTACTTTTATGTTGAAAAACATGGTCAATTTTTTTAAATAAAATTTTTATTTTACTAAATGTATTATAATTTTTGTTATTAAATAGGCTTTAAATTTTAAAACAAAAGCTACCTCCTGTCAAAATAACAATTAGTTTGTACCTGCGAAAAGTCAATTTGTATTACAAAAGTAAAAATGAATTACACAAACGCTGAAATGTGCGAAATGCATTACCTTTACGGAATGGCGAGCGGTAATTCGGCAGAAGGAAGGCGGTTGTATCAAGAAAGACATCGTGATCGCTAAGTACCACATCATAACTTGTTTCATCGCATTCACCAACGACTATGGGAACGACTATGGACTACGGTTTGGAGAATTTTGAAAAGACAACTTTTGTATCCCTACCATATCCAAAGAGGACAAGCCTTATTGCCAAGAGATTTTCCGCCAAGATTGGTTTTCTGTAGATGGATGCAAAACTCTCGAGAGATGGTGTTTTCAATTTTCACAATAACCACATATGGGCTGAAGAAAATCCACATGAAATTGCAGAAGGCAATCATCATCAACAATTTTCCGTGGATGTTTGCGCTGGCATCGTCGGTGATCATTTGATAGGTCCACATTTTTTACCGAACAGATTAAACGGTGCAGATTATCGACAATTTCTAGAAGAAGTACTGCCCGAACTGCTGGAAGATGTACTACTTCATGTAAGATAAAACATGTACTTTATGTATGATGGAGCTCCGGCCCACTTTAGTTTGGTTGTTCGCCAATACGACGAATGCCAAGATCGTTGGATCGGTCGAGGAGGTCCACACCCTTGGCCCCCGCGATCTCCCGAACTTAATTGTTCAGATTTTTTCTTTTGGGGCCATCTCAAAACCCTAGTCTACGCTACTCAAGTTGAAAATGTTGATTAATTAAGAGAACACATTGTTGCATCTTGCGACATAATTCGGAACACTCCGGAAATTTTCTTGCGTGTTAGACAGTCAATGCGTCAAAGAATTGCTGCGAATTGCTGAAGCTAACGGAGGACATTTCCAAAATTTACTTTAACTGTGTATCATTTTTTTTTAATTTTGCAACTATGAAATTTACGTTTGGTTTTGTTACTTGTTCTAACGATTAAATAAATTTTGTTTAATTAGTAAAAAAATTTATTTCAAAAAATTTACCATGTTTTTCAACATAAAAGTAGATTTTTCTCGAAAACGGTCAACTTTAGAGCTTATGACCAAGAGTACATTTTTTTGTGTAGAAAACATTGTCGGTTCAAATGGGCGTCTCAAAACCGTACTTTTTCCAGTGGCATAGAAGTTGGGGAGTAAAACACCCACTTCCCCTTCAAAATCTTCACCAATTATGAGTTTGAAAAAAAAATTCTCCCACAGAATATAGATTATTATGAGTAGTAAATGCTTACAAAAGCTGTTTTCTGTACGATAAACAGTTCCGGAGATATTCGCAAAAAACGAAATTTTTTTACAATTTCAACACCCTGTATCTCGAAAATTGAGCATTTTAGAGGGTAAGTTAATACAAACATTTTTCAAATTTTTGGACGAACTGTCACATCCTGAAGTTCTGCTCATATATTATGAAACACCCTGTAAAATGCTGATTTTATACAGCAAGTTAATCTGCTTTTGCCGCTATTGTTATTAATTATTAATAGATGTAATTTGTGGTTTTTCTTAATAAAATAGTTTGACATACATAACAACAACAACATTTTGGGCATTCTTATACAGTTTCTACAAACACAAAATGTTTCTCATTTACCATCTTCAGGTCTTCTTACTTCTGCTTCGCGTTACTACGTTCGGCTTACTGGAAGATGTTGTGACGTGCTTGTGGGTAGCAATAATATAAAATAAATGTTCTTTCCCTTTAAGGGCTTCCAGAACTCTCCAGAACTAATAGTTGGCCCTAGCTCAGCAGAGATGGGAGTGGTTGATAGTTTTAAATTTTACTTATATAGGCGCCACCCGTTTTACAACCCGATGTATTATGCACATGAGTACTGGAGATATATTCGGAATTATTATCTTTATGAATTTAAATGACAAAAAAACGGGAAAAAGGTATAAATAAAACGACCCTTAGGGTATGGTGCAATGTGCAAATTAACTTTAATCATTCAATCAGCTTATTATCATTTCGTATGCAATATAAACCTTTCCAACAGCGCTATTGGTTCGGCGTACACGTTTAAGGAAAATGAGAACAAAAAACGATCTACCTAGGCGGGCAATATGTAATTTTAATTAGGCCTAAAATTTAAATTTAACAAAAGGCTCAGTATCAAAGTAGTCAACAGCAGACTACTAAAGAGTAAAATGCAGTACTTAGGCAAGCCACAAATTAATTAATGAAAGCGGCTAAATGTTTGTTAATTAAGCTATAGGAAACATTAGTTAACCAATAAACTAATTGGCAATAATAAAAAGAAATAAGCTAGTTAAGTTATTATAATTATAAGCAATAATTGTACCACCCTAATGGGTAGCAAGCGAATAACTACATATTATAAAATAATAATAACTACTAAATAAAATAAAGCAACTACTTATGCATTACATACTAGAAAAGCAACATGCTTAAATAATAAAAGGCTTATTTGTTGGGTCATGCAGCTCTAGTGGCAGGTGATTAGCAAGCGAGTCCTGCGGGTGTTGAAGATGCAGACAGGAGCCCTAAAATCGCAAGAGCTTGAAAGGTACTTCATAGACTAGGAGACTTCCTTATATTCTTAACCCATGCTAGCAGCGAGTTCAAATGGGGATGCGAAAACCAAAGGTCGAGGACGATAACGATGACATCAACGAAATCAAAGAGGCCTAAAATAAATAAATAAATAAATAGATAGACGGTTATTAACTATGGTTTTACAACAAGGTAGGAGTATATGACAGAGAAGTTATTACTTAATGTAAGCGTTGCCTTAGTTTTAAGACGGCCTCGTACTGAAATGTTGCTTCAGGGGTTAAATTTAGGGCACAAATCCAACCAGCACTGGTTGACACTAGGATTATCGGAACTATAAATAAAATTTGCCTAGAAAATGCAGCTAAATCCACAAAAGCGATATATTCTCGTGTATCGAGCACACGCTGCCGATTGGACCTTCTCAAGCAGGGCCCCAGAAAAAAGAGGCAAGAAAAAGAGGGCAGTCCGTTTGGCGGTAAATATTTTAGGGAATTTTATTCAAATTCCATTGACCAAGACCAGATTAATGACTACATGGAAAACAACAAACCATAATATTAATAAATAAATAAATATATATATATATATATATATATATATATATATATATATATATATATATATATATATATATATATATATATATCATTACATTGACGCTCGAAATGAGATATGCAGTATTCAGATAACACTTTAAATATCCTTCTAAGAAGGCTAGTAAGAAAAAATATGAAAGGTCAAGAAAAATAAATAATAGTGACATGACGTCTCATATTTTCTAAAAGAATTTGAAAATTGTGTACAGGTCATTACTATTATTAGTAAGTCAGTTATTGTGTTCTCATTAATAACTGTCAAACCGTCTCTAGCCGGGTAAACGGGTCGTTTATCAACGGCAGGACATATCCTATAACTGATCCAATAAACTGTTAATAGGATCTAGCTCTGAAGGTAAGAGTAAACAAAAGTTCGATTGTTGACAATCAAACTAGACTGAAATCCTATAGGTATCCGATTCAAGTTAAATCCCTCAATATAATTTAGGTGCTCGTCTCAAGTTCTTGAACAGTTGAAAACTTAGTAAATTAAAATTGTAGGTTTTTATATTGTGTAACGGAAATAGCAAAAAGTTATGCAATATGTCTAAACACGGTTAAATTTCCTGTACATTGTTTTATAAAGCAGAAAAATTAATTAAACTATTCTAACATTAATTTAATTAAAAATTATGGTTTAGTTTTTACTTTACTATTTAATTTTTAATTATCTCGTAATTAATAAAATTTTGCGGTATAAATTAAACCACATTCAACTGTGGATATGTAAAAAGTACAAAATCAGAAGTTATTTTTATAAATACGTCTTATATGGCTGCTTTGTTTTATTAAATATTTATCATATACAGGGTGTCCCAAAATAGAAGGCCATGCCAATAACCATATATTGTTTGGACAAAAATAATACGACTTTCCTTATGCCATTTTTATTTGGGCGACCCTGTTTCAATATACGGAGTGTTAAAGTTAAATTTTAAAAAACTATTTTTGTTAATAATGCCATTGTTTAGTAAGATACACACTTGAAATTTTGCACGTACTTTTATCTTATTCAGGCATTCTTATCATGTAATTTTGGTGAAAAAAATCGAAGGGCGAATGGAGGTTACTGAGGGATGCAGTAACCTTTATCCCCTCCAATTATTTTTAAGTACGCCTATGCAGCTTTTTCTTGAAATATCAAACGTATAATTTTCTACTGATCATTTTATCTGTTTCGTAATTTTTCCCATAAATCTATCATTCCCTATCATTTTCAAGTAAAACTGAAATTTTCTGAATATACCTATTATCACAGATAAATTAATATACAGATAGCGCCTGAGCATATTAAAAAGTGTTAACAGCTTTGGATGCCGGCATCCACCGTGGAAGCAGTGTTGGTTAATTCAGCTATTTCCTCACAGATGGCCGCTCGAACGATCCCACTGCTGCCAGATATATTGTCTTGTCTTTACTATTGAAAACGGAGAATTACATTCAGCTTGAAGTTTTTTTTCAGATTCTAATAAAAAATTTGCGTAAACTACGTATCTATCCGTTTCATTAGATGAGCGCATATGGTATTCAACTTTTTATTTAATATGTATAATATAGCAAAAAAGATTAAACATTTTTGGCAGTAACTAATATTTTTTATAAACAGTTATTTTACAGTAATCAAGTAAAGATTGCAATAAATTCATTTCAAATTCGGTAAATAGTAGATGTTTTAACTTTTTTATGTAACTGGGTGTACAAGGTGTCCCAAAAAACATGGGATCAAATTTATTCTTTAATATGGGAACAGCATTTTTTTGTTTCATCGATATCAGCATATATTTCTGATTAACAAAATTTTACTGTTTTTATTTTGAAATAAAAAAAATTGTTATCATTAAAATTTATTCATAATTCATTTTTAATTAAATTTTGGTAATTTTGTTCAAATTGACGTGAATTATTGCAAACGATTGTACCAGTCCAAAGGCACTTATTCAACTCAGACTGAAAAAGCAGTTGCACAAAGAAATTTTTATACCCAGGAACCTGTTTTTTGATTTCTAGATCACCATCAGCTTGTGACAGCCACCACTTTCTGTAAATTTTTTGTGTGAATGTGATTTTGTGTTACGCCGCTGCCTTGGCCGCACAACGGCAAGTTTTGTTTTATTTCGCACTCAAAATTTAAACTTTTCCCGGAGGGTTGTCGAACATTAGACCTGGAAAATGCAGACAACTATATATTCTGAAAATGCAAGCTATGAGCTTTCGATTAGTATATATTTTGTTTCATTAAGCCGGTGAAATTGTACTCCAACAATATAACTATTAATGTTTAAACAACCAATGTTGAGAACCTCCTAAGGTGTGACAACTCTATATATTTTTACTTATCAGGTTGCCAATTTCCAAATTGGTACATTAGTTATTTCATTAAGACTAATTTGTAGTTCACCTCCATAATTAATATTTTTAATGCATAATTAATGCCTCTAGGACCCGGCTTTGATTATTATCCAACCTAGCAAATTCTTGTTAGCATGTATATGAAACACATGTTTAAATGCAATTATCTCTATTAACATTTGGGTGAAAGTACTTTACAGTGGGATTTTGGACTAATACACATGCACGAACATGTCCGACGGATAAATTCGATACAAGCATTCGTATGTGAATATTGTCATTAGGCCTTTTTCTTGTAAACTTTAAAATTCCTTGTATTAATATTTGGGTGAATTATGCGTAAAATGTAGTCGCGTATGCCATTAAATAATGTGAAATTAACGTATAATTTTTCCGAAAAACAATTTAGATATGGATACATATACATCTTTTTTACTTCACATCGTTAATATCTAAATTATTATTTCGATAAATTAATGTTTATTTTAATATTAATTGGATCTAGACATATTTACTTTCATTTTTTCAATAAATAATAATACAGTCAAATTTTTTAATTATGTATCTGACGAAAATATTTACCACAATTCAATATCCATTTACTGCATAATAATATTTCATTTTTAGGAAACCTAAACATTTTTAATTTGGGTGTTCCTTTTTGATTCTCCACAGTTTTTGTACATACATTTATTCCCCGACATGTTGATAAAAAAAAAATTAATATTTATGCATCTAACTTGTGAATCTAGTGAGACTGAGCGAGCTCTAGGGTTGGGCAGTGGGCAAAACTGAGCTCACAAAATACTGAGCTGGGCTGGATGGAGCTGCCTGGCGACTGGACTAGGGGGTATATGCCTGATATGTGTAGTTTGTGTAGTGTGTACGATAACGCTGAGCCGGCCGAGCTAGATGTGGCAACAATGTTAATGGGTTGCTAAGATACGTATACACACTGCTAGTTGATATGACTCCGCCGAATTTAAACTTTAGCTAAATGTGATCACTGAGAACATCTGTTGACGACACAAGAAACTAAATCGTCGCTCTATCTCAGGCGCTATCTGTATAGCTAATTTATCTGTGCTATTATGACAATACCGTGGCAACTTAGCAAATCGTAATACTTACTAAATGAATATTTGCTAATGCAAAACAAAATGGATAATTTTAAATAATTAAAAATTTTATAAAATGAGGGATACTCATGAATTGAAAAAATAATATGGCATTAAAATCTGTAATACAGTTCTCTTATCAACCAAAAAATAATAGTCTCATTTAGTGATAGTAATAAAGAGAAATAAATAATTACTACTAATTTAACGAATGTTCTACTTGTCCTCCCTCCTCATTAACACGTGTACGTACCCTTTTAAGTAGCAACCTTATTTTTTGAAAGATATTCTGCTTTTGCTTAAGTTCACCAGCTGCCATTACTATTTTCTCTCTGAGATGGTTAATGTCGTTTATTTCTGCAGCATAAACCATATCTTTCATAGAACCCCAGAAAAAAATTCAATGGATTAAGGTCAGGAGATCGTGCTGGCCATTGAAAAAGTGCTTCCTCAACCAATCCAACGATTGGGAAATATATGGGTATTTAAATACTGCCGGACGGTTCTGCCATAATGGGGTGGAGCACCGTCAAGCTGCATCCACATACCGTCACGTACGATAACAGGTAAATCATGTAAAACGTCTCGGAATTCATTTTGCAGAAAATGTAAAAATGATGCTGAATTTAAATAATTTAGTATGAAAAGGGGACAGAAATTATCCACTATTCCCGCCCAGACATTAACCCTGAATGTAAATTGATGGTGTGCTACAATGGTTGCATGAGGGCTCAAATCCGCCCATACGTGGTTGTTATGCATGTTTGTCAATCCATTTCATGTACAGCTTGCCTCATCCGTGAATAGAATTTTTCTTACGAAGCCCCTATTTGCATCATGCTGTGTTAACAACCAAAGACTAAATTGCATCCTAGAAGCAAAATCTTGGGAAAGAATATTTTGCACGCGTTGGATGTGATACGGGTGCAGAGGTTGGGTTTTTAAAGTCCGATGAACATCCATTTTTGTACAATTTTCTATTTGTCGACAAACAACCCTTGTACTTGTGCTTAGTTCTTCTTCTACCAGTGCTAAGATTTATTCTTCTTGTTCAGGGCTTAATTTTCTATCGGCCGCAAATTTCGGACTTCTGATTCATAAACTTTCCGGTTTCACGAAGATGTCGTTCCAAATTTAAGAAAATGTGGCCTGTTGGGGTAAGTTTGTGCCCAACGTCGCTCTGATAGGCTTGCATTTTCCTCATAAACATAAATTATAATTTAAAAAAAATATATTTTATTTATTTTTTTAAAATTATAAACTTGCAAAACTAGCAAAACGTAAAACAATGTTTTTGTTACTTTTTTGTACTGTCAAAATGTTTCACGAAAACATTTTCTTACAATGTGGTAACACTTTAGTGCACTTACTATTTCTCGATTTGCCGAATCAAAGAATTAATAGTAACTAATGTCATTATGTTGACAAGATGGACATTTGTTTTCAGAGCTTACTATTTTTTCCTGACAATCATCGGCCGCTTAGACATTTGTCGACACATTTGTAACCCATCAATACATGTCGTTTCTCTCCAAAACGGGGCATTTAAACAAAAAATTACAAAAGAAATAAAATAATCAGAAGAGTATTCCATGTTTGATATTTTATGAAAAAACTGCATAGGCGTACTTAGAAATATTTGGAGGGGATAAAGGGTACTGCAACCCTCATTTACCTCCATTCGCCCTTCGATTTATTTCACCAAAATTACATGATAAGTATACTGGAATAAGATAAAACTACGTGCAAAATTTCAAGTGTGTATCTTACAGAACAATGGGATTATTAACAAAAATAGATTTTTAAAATGTAACTTTAACACCCTGTATATTGAAACAGCGGACGCCCAAATAAAAAATGGCATAAGGAAAGCCGCATTATTTTTGTCCAAAGAATATGTGGTTAATGGTATGGCCTTCTATTTTGGGACACCCTGTATATCTACAAGTTTGTTAACAAACCAGCTCTTTTGTATGAAAGTATTATATAAAATTTTGTATTAAAATACTTACTTAAAAAGGAGTTGTGGTTTAACTATGTAATAATAATGTTAAATGTAAAAGGTTTATTGAACTTCAAATTAAATACAGGGTTAACTATAACTAAGTACAAATATTTTAAGAGAGGATAAAAAAATAACAATTAACGGAATCGACAATAAAACAATTTTCAAACTTATTTTTAAAACGATAAACATTTTTTTTCGAAACTCTATTAAACCTTTATTTATCGCCGACTCTGACCTTCTGCCAGCCTCGCGGTTAGGTATATGACACAAGTCAGGTGTAACAGGGCTTCGCGTTATCACGTGTATCGATTTATGTCGCTTTGAAAGAAAAAAATATTTACGAAATGTAGATATATATTTAATGATTTAATGAAAAACACGACCTTACTGATATTTATTTCCAGGATTAATATTTGAAAAGATTTCAAGAATGCCTGTTTTGTTACTTGTTTACATTAAAACTTGTCGTTGCAAAGATTGTTTTACTTGCTACATCTCATTTTTTAGGAACGTCTCCTTCCTCGAGCGTATATATACAAATACATAAAAACACACACACGTTTACCGCCAAAACATTGTAGCAGTTATTCATTGTGGTTCAAAGAGGATTCGGTATAATATTTTGTCTGCTCGGAAAACGTCTTTGGTATTACGCTGCCACACTTGTCACACTTCCCATAAATTACACAAAAAATACGCAAAAAATTAATATTTAGAAGTCTATAAATCTGATGCAGTCTATAGTCGCCATCTGTAGACCACTAGTGGAAAATGTACTTCACGCCGATAAATTTTTAAACTTCTTCTGTTGCTGGAAAATTAAATTCTGTTAATACTAATAATAGCCACAATATTAACAATAATCAACGACGTTTATATAAAATAATTAATACTATTTTAAACTATGACATCTTACAGTGTTCTGTAGATATCCATTAGAATAGTCTTTCTAAGCTTTGATCAGTGCTCTTTGATGTTTGGAAAGTATGTAACTAGCAATGCAATATGTCAGTTGTCATCATAATCGAAACTTGGTTCAGAATTGAAGACTAATTTTTAATTTTAAACGTCTTATAGTAATTAAATAAAGGAATTTATGTCGGGTACAGATATTTCTCTATGACATAATTCGCCCTATGATGTGTACTGTTTGTTTTTCTAGAGTCAAGGGCAGGTCCAGCGGAACTATGACAATCATAAAATACATGAGTTTAAATTTTACACTGCAGGTCCATTCCGAGTTTTCTATTGGTAGGTATTCCTTACATTAAATTTCAGTTTTCTTAGAATAAAAGGGTATTTTATTTAGCATGCTCTGTGTATTCTGTTAGTGGATTATTCTGACGGACCTGTAATGACCGGAAAATGTAGTTTTAACACTGTGCAAAGAAGGAATGAAGAACGAATGCAAAATACTGCAGCTAACCGGATTAACTGTTATCTATCAGGTACTATTATTATTAAAAATTGTTACTAATAAAAATGTCTAATTTCCCGGACAACGTCATAGGCACCAATTTTCCGCAGAAAAAGACTGTTTTGCCCCATTTTTTAAACGTACAGCTATAATTCCAAAATAAATCTTTTATTGTCTTTTAGGACTGCCTGAGCAGGTTTCTGTACTTAGGTACTAGCGGAAAAAAATTAAGTGATCAAAAAAAAATCTCAGTTTTTTGCGATTCTTGCGAAATGGCTGTATCTTTGGTAAAAATGGACGTATGTGAGTGAAAAAAAAAAGCTTGAAGTGTCTAGTTTATGGATCTTGCGATAAAAAAATTTCCAAGAAACAATTAGCGCAAAATCCTAATGAATATCATGAAAAGAAAATTGTTCGAAATTTTTTGCACTCTTATTTTTAATATACGGACTTAAAAAAAATTCAACCTAACCACCATATGGATTGGATAGGTTGTTAATTTAACTTCAATTTCTTTTTCTGTTGGCCTCGATACGACCATTCCTCGCTGAGTTATCAATGAAAATACGTCATTTTCTCTTCTGTCAGCAATATCTCAGGAATCAATGGTCGCTCAGAAAATGGAAGGGGGGTTTCGGAAACTTGGATCCATTCGCTACAATATTCTGACATGTTTTTTCAGGAAACTAATTTTTTTTCATTCTTAACATCACTGAAAAATTTCGAAAATCAGGACTTTTTGAGGTCTTTCAGAAAATCTCGTGCCACATTGAGAATATTGGGAAAATGACTAATGTTAAGTGTGCATCTTATAGGCCATTGTACCCTAAAAAGCCCTACAAAGTTTCACCTTGATCCATGAAGCCGTTTTATTATTTCATTCGACTGAATTTTTGAAAAAATTGAAGGACCGCGTTTTTTTGCCTTTAGAGCTCATAATCTGTAAAAAATGGAAAAAAAAATCTCCTAATTTTTTTCGACATTTTTATTGCGGAAAGCGTACTTCTACGTGTATAAAGTTCTTTTGTAATATACTACACCAGTGGCGTTCGTGCCGTTAAATTCTCATTTTTAGCAAAACAATGTACGCCACTGATTTTTGAACAAATTGGTACCGCTATATTAAAACCAAGTTAGTTCTGCTTAAAAAGTGTCTCTTGGACTTATTCCTTCTGATGCACTGTTTTCGAGATAAATATTAATTTAGTTATCATTACAAAACAGAAATGATCTTCAAAAACATTAGTCTTAAATTTCGTTTCAAAATTCAGCAAGAAAAAATAGAACTTGCGTGAAGAATACTTTCTGACATACAGGATACAATTAAACGTATAGCAAATTATTTAATTTTATTTTGTTTAGAAGAAAAGTGTGTTAAACTTATAATTTAAATTAAATACTGGAAATTACTACCCTGTGCATCAACATATGCTCTTAATCGTTTTCGCATCTATCTTATAACACTTCGGAATATCTTAGGTTTTTGGCGTATTATTCCACAGGCATTGATAATACTTTCCCCTAATGCAGCTTCATTCGCTATATGGGTAGAACACACAGTTGCTTTAGATGCCTTCAAAGGTAGAAATCACAGGGATTTAATTCATTCCCAAACATTGACTGAAAACTGCTGCTGGTGTCGCGATTCATAAATAATGTATGGATTTTCATCCTCCCAAAAATATTCATTGCGATAATTAAAAACTCCGTTTCTGATAAATAAAGCTTCATCCGGATGAACTCTCAGATGATAAGGATGTAGCTGCTGCTCTTTGAGGATTCATCATATATTAACATGATTCATATTCCCTAGTTCATTTGCCGAACGCCTTATACTTATTGCAGCATTTTGTTCAACCGCTTGTAAAACTTTTTCCTGATTTTCCACTGTTCGTGCAATTCTTTCCGCCCTATAATCTACAAAATTTCCCTTAAACGTCTATGAACATTCGAATAAGTGTTCGCATAAGGTAATGGGCGGGCTGGGAATGCATCTTATTTATTTATTTATTTATTTATCAATAAGGAAAAACACAACAGGCAAAGTAGCCTAAAAAAGTGTTCCACAAAGTAGGTAACAAAAGAATTAAAGAAATTGGTGTACAATGTTTTAAAGAGAAAAAATAACAACACTACAAAAATGTAACATAAATACACTTATCAAGTAAAAGAGAGAAAAAACTACATTATAATTAGAAAAAATAATTTACAAATTTTTGAAAATACCTATAGTAATATTAAATATATCCACATTAGAAAAGTTCGTATTAAAAAACTTACACATTCTATTAATTGGAGAATTCTGTCCAGATTGAGTTTTACAAAAATTTATTGAAAAAGGGTGACGTACTCTAAAATTGCAGGGAGGCACACAAAAATTAATATTAGATAAAAGCAAGGGCGAGTCTACATAGCTATGGAGTATTTTATATAGGTACATTACGTCACTCAATTCACGCCGATTCTGTAAAGAAATGATATTAAATTTCTTTTTGATGATTGCTATAGAATTCATGTTCCATTGACTTTATAATCCAAGAATTTAAGAAACTTGTTTTGAACTGATTCAATTCTAGAAATGTAAATATTATACTGCAGGGACCAAATTACAGAAGCAAAACTTAATTTACTTTGCACATATGCGAAATACAATGTTTTCAGTGCCTCAGGTGATTTAAAAGATCTGCTATTTCTTATAATAAAACCTAACAGTCTACTGCCTTTTGCAACGACATAATCAACATGTGTGTTAAATAACATTTTACTATCAAACATTATACCTAAATCTTTGGTTACAGAAACTTGTTTCAAATTAATTTGATTAAAATTATAGTCATATGAGAATTTATTAATGTTCCTAGTAAAAGTAATAAACAAGCATTTTTCTATATTAAGATACAGTTTATTCACATTACAATATGCAAAAAATCTATCAAGATCAGATTGGACAAGTAAACAATCAGCTAAACTATTTATTTCGGAAAATATCTTTATGTCATCAGCGTACATTAAAAACTTGCTATGATGAAAACATAAATGTACATCATTAAGGTAGATAATAAAAAGCAGTGGTCCCAAGTGTGAACCTTGGGGCACTCCAGAAGTAGTTACATAAGGAGATGAATGAAATCCATTTAACGATACAATTTGTGATCTGTTGAAAAGATAGGACGAAAACAAACGAAGTAGACTTCCGTGCACACCAATTTTCATTAATTTAGAAATGAGTATATTATGATTCAACTTATGAAAAGCTTTACTGAAATCAGTGTACACGGAATCCACCTGTATCTGAGAATCTAGTGCAGACAAAATGTATTCGGAGTAATTTATTAAATTAGACTCTATGGATCTATTAGGTAAAAATCCATGTTGTTGCTCAATGACATTAAGCTTTACTTTACTAAGGAGAAAATTATACACTATTTTTTGAAAAACATTGCTGAATATATTTATTTTACTAATAGGCCTATAGTTAGTGACAACATCTTTATTGCCATTTTTGATAGAGACCTTGCTTCATTCGAATTTCCGTTTGCTTTTCCATACATAAAATGTGTCTGCTAATTCTTCAAATTAGTAATTCACCATATTTACTTATTTTGTACAAAATTGTATTAAAAACTAATTTAAACACTTCAAAAACTAATCACTCGACACTTTGCGACAAACTGACACATGACATCCAAATTATTGTTTTTTATTTAACATTTGTCCAAAAGTCAGTGGCGTACAATTTTTTTGCTAACAATATGTATTTAACGGCACGAACGCCACTGATGCTAATATATTACGAGATAAATTTATACACGTACAAATACACTGTTGTGTACCGAACCTCATCTCAATATTTCCATCGGTTTTCAAGAAATGAGGACTGTAGTATTTAAGACAGAAAATTTCAAACATCCTGTATCTCAAAAAAGGGGCATTTTTGGGCCCATACTTATAAGCATTCTTCTTATTTTTAAAGATAGAACTTGCCCCTAGATTTTCTCAACATCATTCTGTATCACCCTGTATAAGTAAGTATAGGGAGTTTTTACTTAATATTTTTAACAGTACTTTTGCAAGTAACGTTTAAATGATTGCTTTTGAATGTTTCTGCTTAAACAAAATTTATAATAAAAAAATAAATAATAATTCATATAATTCCTACTTCCGTTATAGACCAAATGGCATAAATGTAAGATGAAAAATTTTCCAATAGTTTATTACATTTATAAAATATTTTGACGCAGATTTAACGTTTATATGTATAAGATTTTCCATATAAACATTTTTACGAACATTCTTTTTCCTCGACATATAACACTACGATAAAGTAAATAATAGTCAAACCAAAGCTAATTTATGGGAAATTAAACATTTTACACGTGCTTCTAGATCTTGAAGTTCTTCTTTAGGTTCTTTTTGGCTATTACTCGATAAGAACAATTCAGTAACGTTAATTCTTATAACATTTATCATATATTAACTTGAACACACAATATTTTAGCATGAAAACAAAGCACTTTTCTATATTAAAATTAAATTAAGTTCGTCCAACGTAACAAAGGGCTTTAAAAGTAAATTTAGGAAGAAGATAAAATTTACTTATTACCCCAAATGGCGCCTGCTGAATCTGCAGTCAGCAATTCCATGCTGTTACAGCCTTATGACTTCTTCGCTAAGTTATATTACCGTCATTAAATGCGCCATTTCAATTAGATCTATAGAACTGCAGTTAAATTATTCAAAGCTAACACTTTAAAGGGGCCGTTTTTATAATCAAGCTTCCAACGAATTTCATAGCTGACTGTTGTGGCAGTCTAAAAAAAATCTAAGTAAGTTAGAAAGAATATCTCTTCACTATGACAATTATAGAATTTTCCTCCAGGTTGTGTAACAGTTTCCAGGCTGACAAGTAGAATAAGAAGAAAAGCATAATTTTCAACTATTATGTTTTATCATAATTTTACATGAATTTTACAGATCAACTGTACTTTGAAAAAATTGTTTACTGCATTATAAAAATTGTCAGACTCGTAGAATTATTTTTAAAAACTAGTAACACTTGAATTGATGTAAATTATCAAGTATTTTTCACGGTGTCTAGAACACAGTGATAAGGTACATTTCACGAATTTTCATGTTCTCTAGCGCATTTTTCCCCAAAAAGTTAAAGGAAATGATTTAATTTCAGCATTATGTTTTAGTACTACGCTAATAAGAGCCTCCACCTACTGGGTGATTTTATTTGTGCATCTCTAAATACGATTCATTGTCCTTGAAACGCCAGCCTTAAACCAAAGCTTCTTGAAGTTAAAAGACGGAATTTAACAAGCACTAATCTAAACATGATGTAAAAAAATATTATACACATTTATGTCTTAAAACGTTTCTTAAAGCAGTTGCAGCCCTTTAAAGGGTCAATAAGATAATAATTTTTATTTATTTGTATCAACTTTTATGGCTAAGCGGAAGTAAACCGACAATATATGAACTTTATTTTCGAAAAACTATTTAATTTAAATATATGCAGGCTTAGTTACAACTAAATACAAAAATTTTAACCACGTTTTCAGGAAGACCTAATACATAATACAATAAAAACAATCCTGACTCGGCTCCTTCGTCGCCTCCTCGGTAAACATCTAGACGTGTACTTTAATATACCATTTCCCGGCCTTGTAACGTAAATAACTATAACGTAGTACTTTAATGACATTTCACGGCCGTGTATCAACGTTTTATTTCATACTGTGTTGTATTAAAAATTAAATTTTAATGTTTTATTTTACATAACCTACCTGCCTGTATGTAGGTGTTAGTGTGGTTTCGATTCTTGTTTTATCGCTTAGCTTAGTGATGTAAAAACAAAAATAACAAATTTGACAGTTTGTCATCCCGTGCGTATTTTGTGATAATTTTCGTAAAAAATGGAAGAAATCGAGCTAAAATATGCTGAAGCAACCAGTAAATTGGTGCCTACGAAGTCTTCTGCTCGTTATGAGAAGGAATACCAGCTCTTCTACGTGTGGAGAAAAACCTATAAGGTGGAATGGATGAGAATATCCTTTTAGCGTACTTCTTGGATATCTCCAAAAAGATAAATCCTGCCACAATGTGGGCAAAATATTCGATGGTCAAGTCTATGCTGGTGGTAAAGGAAGGAGGTGATATTTCAAAATATCCAAAACTGGTGGCTTTCTTAAAAAGGCAAGCAGTTAGTTATCAGACAAAGAAATCAAAAGTTCTAACAAGAGAAGAAGTTAATAGATTCATGAAGGAAGCCCCATCAGAAGAGCATCTTTTGATGAAGGTAAACAAGTTTAACCTTTTCATTAGTTTTGAATTAAACAATGTGCATCTTGAATGATATAGGTACTCAATGTAAATTAATTACAAAAAATACATTTCTTGGTTTCGTTAGTCGAAATTTCATCAATTTGACAGTCAGTTTTAAACCATTTTCTCTATTGTTACAGGTAATCGCAATGATAGACATTGCTGGTGGTTGTCGGCGAGAAGAGTTATACCATATGAACCTAAAAGACATTAAAGATTGTGGCACCAAACTAATTATAACCATTCCCATTTCTAAGACGAATACAAAACGGGTATTCACTGTATTGAGTGACGACAATGAAGGAATAAACTTTCTGGAAATATACAGAGAATAAGTACGTTAAGCTTCGATCTAAAAATATGAAGGTAGATTTACTTTTTTTGGGTTATAGAAGAGGAACATGTGTTTCCCAAAGAGCGGGCATACATGCCATTGGGGGGGCACCAAAAAAAATTGCAGGATATTTGATGTTGGAACACCCAGAAAAATATACGAGGCATTATTTCCGCAGAACATCTGCCACTTTTTTGGAGAATGCGAGAGCTGATTTATCAACACTGAAGCGTCATGATGCATGAAAAAGCTCATCTGTTGCGGAACAATATATTGAAGATTCCTTAGAAAACAAAACAAAAGCAGCAAGGATGATTCAAAATGGAGAAAACTTTATACAGGTTCTTCAGACCAAGCAACAAACTATATCCACCACCACTACCGTGTCTAGTGAAGATTCTGCCCCTAAAGGTATTCCTGCATTCAGCCTGCAAGGAAATTCACATTGCACAGTTAATGTTAATTATCATTATAATTAGTTTTTATAGGCTTGATTTTGTAGTTTTAAAGATAAAATCATTTAAAAATGTGAATATTGTGTTTTTTTAAAGCAGTCCAGGAAGTAAACATTTTCCGGACTCAGTATTGTATTGAGTTATTTCCCGGACTTGAATGAGTCCGGGAAATAACTCATTACAGGACAGTATGAAATAAAAATCATTTCAGGATTCTATCTTGATGTTTAATCAATGGAACAAAATCCTCCTTTCCTTCGGAAAATCGGCGCCTGCCTACGATGATTATCATCCGAGATGGCTTAGATCTGACATTGACTACCATTCGATCGTATTTTTTTTCAGCATTTTAAATTGTAGTAATGACGAAAATTGACATTAATAATATGCATAGTATATTTCATCGATATAAGGAAATATAAAAAATTTCAAAAGATGCCGAAACAAGTCATGGGGTAGAGTGGTGCAATAATTTCAAGCAAGTGACATAAAAATCATTAGAATATGTGGATATATTATCATAATTCTATAGATGCCTTCTTCATCTAACTCGATATTATTCAAAGCAGAGTGGTTATTACGGAATTATATTATCACGTCATCAAATCAGTATTATTTTACCCCAATCGAACCCACTGCTCTAATATAAAAACTTATATCGGAACGGCGTCTACAAGTCGTTATTTGAATGCAGCGTTGTAACATCTCACAAAACAAGATAACTGCTTTCTATACCATGGAAATGGGTGGTTGTCTTTATAGAATTTAGTCTTTTAACAGGTACCAAATATGTATGACTTTTAAGAAATCATTTAATTTTATGAATAGTATATAACAAACTTGGCAACTATGCAGACTCTCGTTTACCAACTCGTCGACATACGTCTTTCTTGAACATTGGAAGACAAAGAGGGCAGTTAATAATGCAACTTAGATTATTACTTGTTTACTTTGCTGGCAGTGTAGAATAGTACTTTTCAGTGCTATGTGATTTAGCAGGCTCGAGCTTATTATTATGATGTTTGCTTTCCTGATATATTAGGTGTTTTTTAATTACTGTTACCGTTGGTTCATTATAAATTAGTGTTGTGAATACATAATTATTTAAACAGTATTGTGAATAATACACCAATGTTGTGAGTACTTAGTATTGTGTTGTTATGTATGAGTGTTTGTATCTAGTTTAGTGTCTCTACCTATAATATCTATTCGTTTTTCGCCTTAAAAATATTCTGCCATTAGATACTGCATATCTAATAAGTTACGGAGAGAATATTCAGACCATGGGAGGTTTTCTAGGAAGAATTTCTACCTGGTACAATAGAGATCAAACGAAGTTGGTGAGAAGATGTGGAGGTTAGGAGAAACGATGAATAAGCTCAGTTAATTAGATATAATGTCTATAAAAATATGAAACACAATGACATTTAATAAAAGTATTAGACAACGCTTTATACCATTCGAGGCTTTCAGAAAGAATTCCAGATAATGGTACAAAGTAAATATTATTCAAACATTTTTTAAAATCCATAATATTGCGTACGATGCTTGTTTAAAGAAATATGAGTTACTGCATGTAGTTCTGAACAGTAATTTCGTAAAGAAATACGTTATTGATGAGATGGCTACGGCCCAGGGACATACCGTTCTACGATTGAATCCATACTACTGTGTTTTTAATCCCATTGAATTTATATGGAACCAATTCAAATAAATAATACCTTTCCAACATTTGATAAAATAGTTATTGATTTTATAGGAAGCGAGGTGAATAAAATTACATCAGTTAATTGGAGAAAATGCATCGAATATTTCATAAAAATTTAGGGAGGCTACATAAAGCTGCACCAATTGATTGGGGCTAAATAAAAGTAGTTTCATCATAACTGTTGACAAAGAATCGGTGGCCTTAGTAGTGAATTTGACGAATGTTACGCTAGTGTGTATTCCTTATTATAATGTAAAGTAAATTTGTTGCTATGTTTTTTATGGTGTTGTTGTATGAAATATAATATTTTTGGTATAGCCGCGACTTGCGTCATACGAACAAATGAATAATTCATTACAAAAAAAATATTATTGTATAATTATTTTCTGTTATTATTATTTTTCTCTCTGTTATGTACCCTCACTCTACCCAATTCTAATCCCACCCTCCTGGTAGAGAATGCTCCTACTCCCTCGTGGTCCTGTTGGGAATTTAAGATTACATTATAACATACATTTAATCAAAATATGTATTTAGCATTTGTTTTTCTTTTCCAAACAGCCACATTTACATTCATTATTACATATTTAATTTTATTTTAAATTATTGGCAAAGTTGAGCGAATACTGGTATCTAACGTAATACGGTCCTGTCTACGGGCTCACCGGCTGCACGCTTTCTTATTTCGTTTTTTTATTCTCTTATATCCATGAGATAAACCATAATACCTGACAGGTAACAATTAATCCGGTTAGCTGCAGCATTTTACATTAGTTTTTCGTTCCAAACTGCCAAAATTGCTTTATTACGTATTACAGGTCCGTCAGAATTACCAACTGAAACATACACACTTTGCGTAGTACAGTTAAATAAAACTCCCATTTATTCTAAGAAAAGCGAACGAAATAAATATTAAAAGATAACAGAAAACTTTGAATGTACCCGCAGCAGTGATTAGTTATAGAAACTTGTTCGATAACCTAGAAAAACAAATCGGCGAACTTTATTATAGAAAAATATCTGTACTCGATACAAATTTCTTTATTTAATAACTACAAAACTTTTCAAATTGAAAAAATAGGCACTAAAAACTGAAGAAAAACAGAAAATCACATACATAAACACACAGTTTCAACGAGGATTCAATTATGACAACAAATTATTACTGGTTGCCTAACTCTCTAAAAATCAAACGTGTGCTGGCGGCTGACGCCATCTAACCCTATTAGTGACAATTTGGTTAATCTCTCCCTAGGATTTGTCCATAGATTTTGCTTTATCTAGAACGGTTTTAGGATGGCAGTTTTTTACAGTGTACAAGGAAATACCTTTCAAAAAGATAATGACAAATGCCAACTTTTTAAATTACCAGTTAATAAATTCTGTAATCGTTAATACACATGTACGGATTCGTGAAGTAGATTTAATTCAGTTCATCGATGTGCAAAATCTACCGAGCTAAATTTAACGTTACGTGCGGTTAAACAATCTAACTTAATTAAAAAATCGCCTCGCCCCACGCCGCACCGTAAAAATGCTTTGACTCGGATAATTTTCAGGAATCAATAGTCCGCGTGGAATCATATTTCGACCCCAACAAGTGTATTCATTTTGTAATGGAAACCTAGAGGCATCTTTTTGATAACGCTTGATTGTGGACCGCAGAGCAATAGCAGTATCAAGTTTTTTCCTACTCAATACTCACTGAACATTAATTGTGTTTACAGGATGAACAGCGACGCTGTGACAAGCTTTTGGAACAAAAAAAAACATGAAACATTTTTTTAGGTGTATGAAACACAGCGTTTAATCAATTTGGGGCAGTACTTTCAGTACGCTCAGTTAAGTTGGCCTGTCCGTAGAATTCAAACGGGGTTGATTTTGATATTCATGACAGAACAGACGTCTTATGAAAATATGGATTTAAATTAATTGGATGAACTGGTTGATGACAACGAAGAAGAAGTAATGTACTATGTGAATAATATGCGTACATATGAAGTAAAGCCACTAATCAATCAGTTTGAAAATTGATCAAAAGAATAATTTGTAATAGATTTCAATTTTCAAAAAACATAAAATGTATAACTACTAATTTTATTTTGAAAATACTACTAGTTATTGTTATTGCGGCGTAAATTACCCGCAGCATTTAGGTCTGAAGACCCATTGTACATGCCGCTGACTATAGAGTTCAAAACAAGTACGTGCTGTTCACAAGATCTAGCTCCAGCTCTGTGGGAATCTCTCAAATGTCTTGAGGAGACAGAAAAGCTACCCCAAAATAGTTGTGCATTTCATCATTAAACAGACACAATCAGACAAAGGATATGAATCGAATCTGCATTCTCGCAAAGTCTGCATCTCGTCACATTCCTATGTAGCTGCTTGTTGAGATGTCCGTGGACTGTTAGTAGACCCGTGACAATCCTGATGTTGCTTCTGTTAAGCATAATGAAATATCGGCTTGCGTCTGCCCATGGGCCCTCTATAAATAGCCTGGCGCACACCGCATCCAACTGATCAATCTTGTATTGTGGTAACCCCAAAATTGGTTCAGATCCCACAAATTGACTACTTGAGCCTTATCTGGCTAACATGTCAGTCCTCTCATTGCCTGTTACACCACTGTGGCCCGGAACCCAGGTCAGCTTGTCAACACGATTGCCTCTTCTCAAGAGAAAAAGAGTTCCGACACATTCTAAGATCACACGAGATGTGATCCAGAAGAACAGAAGCGCTTGTAAAGCTGCCTGGCTGTCTGTGCATACTTGAATATGCTGATTTTCTTATCTCTTCCTGATATTCTCTAGAATGCAGGCAGAGATAGCAAATCATTTAGCTTGAAATACCGTGGAGTGTTTCAAAGAGTGAAATAAACTATTGGTTTCTGCTTCTGTGCTCTGGTCTGTCTTGGACCCATCCGTGAACCAGATGAGCCCTTTTGAGACCTGAGCGTCAGAATTAGCGACCCAGGCTTCTCTAATCGAAAATATTGTAAAGTATCTAATATCTTTTAAACCTCAGCACTGAGTATCTTTTACTCAATGACCTCAGTTAACTTACTGGGGTTCATTTATAGACAGGTTAGTTAACCGTTTACTTAATCAAGACTCAAAGTACCGTCCCTTAGAGGTCAAATTTGGCACACAATGTAACTAACTATTACAAAATTTAACAGTAGCGTCGGAGTTACGCGGAGTTGTAAGAAAATTCAAAACAGTATTACACTGCAATAAAAGATTGAGAATGAGGATTGTGAACTGAATTTGAGATGAATGAAACTTTCCAGTGTGTAATTTGGGATGTGTATAATTTCTGTTAAGAATTTAATACATTCTACCACCAAAATTATGCATTTGCTCTTCTACCTAGGAAATGAATTCATAAATTTACTTATTAATTAAAAGTATAAAAATTTTATTCTCATTTCATTCTGTCGTCAAGGTTTAATAAATCTATCTCCTTTAAATTTTTAACAATGGCTTTATCAAAGCAGGCCGATCTTCTTGAGATTTTGTTCATCGCCATTATGTCGCATTCTGAATAACTTTTTCAAGTAATATTTTGGTGTATTTATTTTAAATCAGAACAGTTTTCACCCGGTGCATTGAATATTTCAAATAGTATTATTTCGAAAACAGTTACTCTTAACGACTTACTGTTTTTCAGATAAGAATGGTAGGAGAATCGATTATTTCAATAGTTAGATGGATACAATAAGCCGCCATTTAAAAAACATGATGTGCTAAGTGGCGGCCTCTAATAGTAACGTCAACACTTGAAACAAATTAGAATTTTTCGCCCTAAAAAACCTCGATTACCAATATGTTTGCAAATATTTGGATTTTTTAAAAAGTTCTTTACAAATATCGAAAATAAAATTATAACTATGACACCCTGTATATTTTTAACCATCAACTTTGTCCAAGGTAAATTTGGTTACGTCGCATTATTTATCGTCAGAAATCTGCTCTTGCTCTTTGTCCCCTTAATTTCGGAACACTTATAAAAACAAATTTTTACAAGATTTGTGGAAAGAAATGATGATTATTTCTACCATTTAATTAATCAATTTTTACTTTTTTCTTTTTTAATTGGAAATGTGCTGTCACAACAATATAAAAATATTAACAGCAGCAGCACCCCACTAAACAAAAAAAGTAACAAAACATGTCACAAATAAATAATTATGGATAATATAATATAATTATTATAGTAGTATCTACATAAGCAGTTAATACGAGTAAAATCAAAAACTAAATTGCAACAGTTTTAGTTATTTTACAGTCACCATATATTTCGAAAAAAACATATTTACTGAATTATTTTGCAAAAATATCGTAAATTCAATTAATTACGACAGGCGGTTATATCAGCATTTTGCAATGGTGTTGATAAAGTTGTTCATGGTAACATATTATTGGGAAATCGTTTCCAAGCGGTTGTTTTCTTAGCAACAAAGTTAATGCGGAGCTGCGATAGTTTCAGTTTGAAATATTCGCCACTTTAGTCGAGAACTTTTCCATTAACTAACGGCAAAACACAAATAAATTACAACTCAACTCTTTCAACAAGCTCCAGCTTTATTAAACATATCGATTTTGTATATACAAACAACAAAACAGTAACATGGAAATTATTCAATTTAATTATTGTACAGTGTGTTCCACTTCACGCATACGCGCCCCCGTATCCTCTTAATTTATAATTAAATACGACATTTTTTAGTTATGTAGTCACAATTGAATATATTATTATTTATCACAAAAAAATAAATAAAATTACATCGTCGATCACGATATACGAAGAGATGATAGAAAATTTTTGAAATACACAACAGCAAAAAAGGTCGGGTGCAGATGAAAAAATAAGATGACGGACAAACAATTGTATTTCTCACAATACCAGTCCACACATTGACCTTTTATGGTCGTTGCGTATGGTATCTTAAATATGAATGAAAAACTTCGCGTAAAATCATTTCAAAATAAATTTTATCGCCCTATAACTTATGAACTACTCATTTTTTGACTACTTAACTTGAATTCTTTTTGCCCTCAGGAAACTGACTACCATTTTCTGCGACACTGTGTAGGTAGTTATAATAAGTATACACAGAAGTTCAAAATCTGTAACAATTCAAGAATGGGCAATATTTACTTATTTATTTATTGCACTTTTATTATACAGGGTGAGTTGAGTTTAAAAATATTCAAACTTCAGGAATACTTACATTTCTTAAGAAATTTCAAGTAAAAAATGTGAACTGGAATTTGATCTCTTGATCACCCTGTATTTCTGTCAGAAAGTGAAATAAAAGGTATGTTGTAATTACATTTTTTGCTTGGAATTTTGTAAGGAATTTATTCCTAAAGTCTGACTATTTAAACATTACTCACCTTGTATTAAAAATAAGCAAATAGGGTTGCCAAATCTCCTATTTTTAATAAGTCTCATATATTTCAACTCTTATATCTCATATTACTAACAAGTGTAATGAGCCTATGTCTTATATATTTCTATACGATTAAAAAAGGAGACAAGTGGGTGTATATTTTACGAAAAACGTTGCTGAAAATTATTTCCTGTATTCTCAGTATACCTTACATTACGGCATATCTAAAAAGAAATTTTTCTATGATGTTGAACAAGTCAGCCGAGACAAGTAATCAAGCATCCGTTACATTAAATTTGCCATTTTTCATTATATGCTCTAACAAAGCTTAAATATGTGTATCGTTTCTAAAAATTTTAATTATATTTAATCTATAATGTGAATGTGCAGCTATGTGCTATATAGGTATAATAAAGAGTTTATTTTTAAATTTTTATAGATTGATTAAAAATTTAGATATTTTGTAGTAGGTAGCTACATGCTTTTGCAATAATAATGGCACTCCCTAAAAGCAGTTTTTGAACTTCTTGAGGTTCTGAGTATAAATTTCATTAAATCTCTATTGGCAAAATAACTAAGAACTAAATTTAAAGTAGATCTCATTACAAATATGTCAGCAATTCAAAAGAAATAACAAAATTAATTTTAAAGAGTGACATTATTATTGCAAACGGTTGTACATTAAATATTTTAACACAGATTTTATTATCTTACAAAATTTTAAATCGTGTATGTGGTAACCGTATATACAAAATTTACCTAGTTTGTTAGTAATTTTAGTAGTTACTAGCGTCATTTACATAGGATTATTTCTTATTAAAACCTAATAGTTATCCCATTACTAATACTAATAAAATTATTTTTTATAATAAAAAAAATTAGTTTATAGGCATTCAGTATTAATTATGGTATTAATGTTTCTGTACTTAGTTTCTACAGAGCCAAAGTCTGTCAAGAGTAAAAGTAGGAAACTATAGAATAATGTAAAAATAAGGTACAGGGTTCAATGTAAGTTGCAGATAAATTAGCAGGGCTTTTAAAAAATCTTAAAATATTTAAATACAAACCACATAATATACAGTTCTATATACCCTCAAGGAATCGAACATACAATAGAGATATAATCCACAAATAGCCTGCAAACAACTATCTGTCCATGGATGAACATAATCTACACAACTAGTGGGAATACTTGAAGTGACTGGAATTATTTTACTAAAAGTTTGAGACATGATGACTACTTAAATAATAGACATGCCAATTTTATCTAATGCGTTCTTTGAAACTAGTTTTGAAACTAAAACTTGAAAGAATAGGTTGGCGACTTTCACAAACTAACTATTGTATTTGTTAATAAAAATAAACTTCTTTTAAAACAACTGTCAGACCTGACAGACTGGTAACAATCAACTGATCGGAAGTCGTTTTCCTTTCGAGCGAGTGCATGTGCAAGCAGTTGGAGGAGTTAGATTAGAAGCATTGATTTCTTAGGTTCACCCAGGTTAGCAAATAATAGTCAAGTAATTATAAAACTATATTTATTACATATTAGTCTTGCTAATAAAACATTCCTATAAAATTTTGTTCCTACAGGCCCTTCCAACGGAGATATGTGTCCCTGTAGGACGCCGCTGGAAATCGATTTTTCTTGAATAACTTTTAAAGTACTTAATATAATTTAACAAAAATTTAATGTGATGGACACTAGTAACGACCTCTTAAAACAGTGTTCTTGAAACATATTTAGCTTTTTTAGTTTACCAGGGGCGGACTAAGCTTTACAACTGAATGCCTAAATTTTTAACACCCTGTATGATGAATACTTAAAAATAATGAATTTGGGTAGCTCGGCTGTGAACACAGAGCGAGAGGCACCGGCCATATAGAAACCACAGAGCGCGAAGATCGTCGATTGGGACTAAAATAGAGAAAACGGTGTCTATTATATACATACCACAGAACTAGCTATTTTGTGTTACCGCAATAATTGTTTTCATTGCAGTTGGACCAAATTGAATAGTTTATAAATTGACCAAAGAAAAAAGTTAGTTTGTTTCAAGTAAATTAGCCAAGCGAGTGGGTCAGCTTATGAGATATCTGCTAATATTGAAGAATATGTGTTTTATATTAAAATAACCAATGCTTGAGTTTATTTGTATACTAGCTAGTAGCTAGTTTACAAACTAGCCAAGTCTGCACTTTAATAAAATTTCTCAGATCTGGGAGTTAATTAAAAATCCAGAGACGTTATACAGAATTATGTTTTCTTGTATCAAAAATCTGTGACAGTATTTCAACAGATGTTTAAGTGAAAAATACTGCAAACTTTTTCAAAGCGGGACCTTGGCCATAAAGGTTAAAGTATTAAAAATTAACATCGCTTTGCACAGTCTGGTTTCATACTACCACAAAGTAGTACAAGTTAATAAGACGTTTTGTTTCTATTTTTTGCATTAGCATTGTTCATTCCCCGTGTTGACTTTACTGATATATACACTTATAACTGCATAAATAGAAATTAAACGGATTTAAATCCAGACTTTTGTGAGGTCATGGACGGTGCATTACATCCAATCCATTTATGTGGATAACAAAATGACAAGAATTGATGTTGGATGTAAACATATGGCGAGACACAGTCCTATTGAAAATACTTATCGGACCGAACGATTAATGATATTCTTTTAGTAAACCATGTAAATAATTTTGTAGAAAATGTAAATCATTTCTACTTAACGATTAAGTTGAATATTTGGTCTGATAAGTAATCTATTCATTATACCAGCCTATATATTAAGGGCGCCAATTTTATACGCAATTTTCGACGTAAATTTACAGTTGTTTTTAGAAGCACTCTAAAATAATATAAGCAAGTTAGAAACAACATCTCCTCATTAGGCCAATTATACAACGCTTTTCCAGGATGTGTAATCATTTACAGACTAATAAGAGAAAAAAAATATTTCCATCATAAAGTTTTCTGAATTCACGTTAGCTGAACACTGCGAAAATTGTATACAGAGTATCCCAACGAAAATTTGACCCCCCCTATAATTGGAAAACCGAATAATATTTCAAAATTCACCGAGACCCGTCGATTTTTGTTCTTGGGGGGAGCTTTTTTGACAATCAAGCTAACTCGATATGTTCATCCCCCTAATACCTAGCAACCCCAACTTAAAAATTTCAAATGCAAACTACCCCACTTGTGGCACATCATTTTAAAGCCCTTTTCATTGCGAATACAGTTACGTACCGTTTTTATAAATCGGTTGAGATTTGACAGAATTATTGGTTACAAACGAAAAAATGACAAACCAACTTACGCGTAGTAATTTCTACACAAATGCCCACCACTAATAAGTTTTTCATCTACTACACATGACCGCATTACCTAATTGTTATTGATGTGTCTATCAGTTTACAAAAAAGTCAGAAATGAAATAAAAAAGCTGAAGCAAATAAAACTAGATTCAGATCTTTTCAAAATAACAAAAAATCAGTACTACAAAAAAAGTCGGTGTTTTTTGCTTGTGACCAAGAAATCGTTAGTTTCAGCCGTTATTGAAAGTATTAACGTGTGTTCGAAATGGTTTATTCTATCGCGGAAAGAGTAGAAATTGTTGCAATATATTATCGAAATCACGATTGCGCTAAAACTGCAGCACGAATTTTTAATGCCAATCATCCTGAAAAAATGTAAACCACCAGTACGTTAAACACCTGATTGACAAATTTGTTGCAACAGGTTCGCTTTTAAACAAGAAATGTGAAGTAATTGGGCCAGTTCGAAATGAAGCAGTTGAAGTGGCAGTTTTGGGTCATGTATAGATGGATAATAAGCAATCGATTACAACTGTGTCTCAAGCTTCTGGCGTATCCCGTTCCAGTGTTCATCGAATTTTGAAAAAACACAAGTTTCATCCATTTAAGATGACGCTGGTTCAAGAGTTACATGAAGATGACTTTGATCGCCGTAACCAATTTTGCGAATACTTTAGTGAACAACTTCTACTGAATCCAAATCTTCTCTACAATACATGTTTCTCCGACGAATGCACATTTATGTTGAATGGCGAAGTGAATAGACACAATTGTCGTTATTGGAGTGATACTAATCCGCATTTAATCAGAGAATTTCATACTCAGACACCTCAAAAATTGAATGTTTGGGAAGGCATTTTGGGTGACCATCTTGTTGGACCATTTTTCATCCAAGGTAATCTCGATGGAAACACCTATCTAGAATTATTGGAAAGTACAATTGATCCTAGGATAACAGAGATTTTAGAAAGTGACGACAATTTACTAGAAAATGAAATAACTTTCCAACAAGATGGTGCGCCCCCGCACTATGCTGCTGCTGTGCGACAATTTTTGGATGATCATTTCCCGGGATATTGGATTGACAGAAGAGGTCCCGTCGAATGGCAACCAAGATCTCCGGATCTGTCCCCTTTGGACTTTTTTCTGTGGAGTCATTTAAAATCAAGAGTGTACGCCACTCAGCCGGAAACATTGCAAGTGCTACGTCAGAGAATTCTAGAAGAATGCCGATTAATAACTGCGGATGTCTTTAATAATGTTCGAACAGAATTTGAAAACAGACAGTTTGGGAGTTAACGGGGGTCATTAATAATAATAATAATAACAACTTTACTTCTATCTTCAAATACAGATAGTTTTGCTATTTTTTGTTTTAAGAAACAAAATCCCGGTTAGAATGAAGGGTCTGTAAATACAACAATATCTGAAGAGTTGTGTCAATATTTTAACCGAGTGTTGCATCTTATTCATTGCAAAAGAAATATTCATGTAACCCTCTGCAATGAACCATATAGTTGTATACAGGGTGTAAATTTGATTGGAGGTCCGGTTTGGAGAGGGGAGTGCCTGTGACCTTTACAAATACATATCATAAATTTGTTTTCTTATATTCCGTCACAAATACTTTGTACCAAAAATATATATTTTAAAACATATTTTATATATCAAATTAATAATTTACTCATTTATAAAACAACAAAACTTATTTTAAAACACGCCTTACGCTTTACTTGAAATAATTAGCAGGTAACATATGAAAATCTACCTACCAATATTATTATTTAATAATAATAATTTATCAATACATCGGTCAAATTTTTTTTTTCCACGGTCGGGAGTAGAAATCAGTTTCTATGACATCAAAATTAAAACAGAAGTAGTCGATTATTCCCAAGGGAGTATAATGCTCCCAAGGGAGTTTACATTATGGAGAACGTTTTTCATGCAAAAAAAAGATAACATTGAAATTATTTATTGACATTTAAATTAAATGTTACATTTGTACAATTTTCAAAATTAATATTAGAAGGAATATTACTTTCGCTTACATTTACAGTTTTTGTGATTGCGCTAGTAGTGGTACCTACTAAAACCTTATTAGAAATTTTGGTCTTATTTTCAATGGAGTTCTCGACATAACCCTCAGCGACTGTCGTTGATTTCCATCCAGCATGACGCTTTATTGTCGTGATATCCACACCAGCATCTGCCAGTAATGTCGCTAAAGATCTTCGTAAGCAGTTACCAGTATAACATGCAGCATCAGGTAATTTCAAATATGAAGGTACTACACTCGGAATTTTTCCCATGGCATTCTTGCCAACTGGCTGCGAACTATATTTTTCTGCTTTGTAGTACAAAAAAAGGCGCTTGACGTGGGGAGGACGAAGGGACAGGTATTTTCAAAACAATTCAAGCATATTTCCCATATCGGTAACCAGAAACGTTCGTGGAATTTTTGTCTAGTGTTTGGAATTTTTACAATCAAGGAATATCCTCAATATCATCTACAGTTAAATTGACTAGTTCATCAGTTTGACAAGCTCCGGCAATCCCCAGACTTAAAATCAAAATACTTAATAATTGAAATACCTAACAACAAAAATAATCTAACCTTAATCATTAAGAATTCTTTGTCATCTGCACTTGATAGAAAACGGTCGATTTCACCCTTTGTCAATATTTTCGATTTTTTGCTTGATATCCGTCACCGGTTCTTATCAAAAATGCGATCAGCTTGGGGAATTTGCTTATATCTATGTTGTCGTAAATTATCAAGCATGACTTAACCATAGAATATTGCGCCCGTAATGTGGAAGATTTGTAATTCTTTGCATTTTCATTGAAGTATGCCAACAAAACATTCTCGCTGTAGAAAAATGTACTTGAACATTTTTCTCGGCGCACCACTTTTTGCACCGATTGTAGGCTATATCGTATAAAGATCTTGACTTCGTAGGCAGCAAATTGCTTATTGCAATATTTGCAGCCTCCACAATCTCTTCCAACTCACAATTATTCATTGTGCACTAAACAAACTTTAAACTAAACCAAACTAGCACCTTAATTTGACCATTCTTTTTGTTTGTTTATTTTGTAGTTATGACAATACGACTACTAAATAAATGCTCAAATCCGAATACAATAATTTTGGTGCTACTTACTTCATAATAACAAAATATGTGTTTTTAAGTTAATGAGACCGTGGAAAAAATAGTATATACCATTCGGGAGAGATACTATTTTGTCCTCGGTGAATTGTAGCCCTCGGGCTTCAAATTGCACCTCTGCCAAAGTAACGCATTTCTCTCCCTTACAGTATAATGTACTATTATTTTTTACTTACTTTTACAGTACACTAGAAAATTGTTTTACGTTTATTACTCGTCTCTTTATTTTATTTAAAAAAAAAACTAATTTTAGTTTAGCAATCTAGAGAACACGGACTACTACTCCTCAAAAGGGAGCCCCCACTTAAAGTTACACCCTGTATATGTATAAGTGACCTAAAACGGCTAATCACAGTCGCACAACTGAATCAATAATTAGTTTTGCTGACGACACAGTTTTATTTTATAAAGGGGATACATGGAATCAGTTAAAAAGTTTAGTGCAAGAAGATATGAAAGAATTAATTATGTGGTTTAATAATAAATTACTGAGTATACACTTCAAAAAAACTATATACATATTTGTCAATAGTTTGTAATATATCTACCTTACCAGAGTTTAATAAATTAATAATTGAAAATAATGGGAATGAGATTGAAATTTTTGAAAGTGAGAAAGTAAAGTACTTAGGAGTAACTGTTGATAGACATTTACGCTGGGACTATAATTCATTAAATGTAACTAATCCATTGCGAAGTTTGATATTTAAATTTAAATATCTAAAAAATAGATTGCAGCTACCTCAACTCAAAATTCTCTAATATTCTAGCTTGGCTTATGGTATTTTAGGATGGGGTGGAATATCAACTGTGCACCTAAAAAAGATAGAAGCTGTACAAAAATATATTATAAAATTAATTATGAAGAAAGCTTATATTTACCCCTCAGATCAGCTCTACGTTGAATCTGAAATGTTTGGGAAAATATTTTTTATAAAAATTGTCCGTTATTACCATAAACATAGTGATGTTTTACGACAAATTGATCACGATCATGAAACTAGAAGCAAAACTAGAATAGAAATATTAAAACAGTAAAATCTCAAAAAACAATTGGTCAAAGAAATTTTATTTATTTAGGTTCTAGATTGTATAATAGTCTTCCTGTATCATTAAGAACAATAAGTTCATTAATTAAATTTGAAAAAGAGATAAAAAGTATGAGCTATTTTCTGGTAGATTCAAATTCACAATGCGTTGAAAGAAAAATAGTTAAATTGGAATATTTGTATTGCATGTGCTTCTAACTGAGAATATTTAAACTTGAATGTTTAATATTACTAAATTAATGTAGTAAGTATTCATTTTGCGATGTAGTTGTTTAATGATTTTTTGTTATTATAAGGATCTGTTTTTAAAACAATAAGTATATTATTTCCGTATTTGCTTTAGTTGGTATAGGTACATTATATTATTATTGTGTTGATATTATTAGCTGTGGATATGTAAGTATAAATAAAACTGTTTACAGGCCTTCTAGGCCCAGAGCTGTATTATTCCTCTCCACTCCATTCTGTCCTTCGCTTTTCTTTTCCAATCCGTTACATTTTTCTCCCTTAGATCTATTGCCACCGCCTCTCCCCATCGCATCCTCGGTCTACCTCTTTTTTTCTTGTAGTTAGGTTTACTCCCTACTATTTTCTTAACTGTCCTTTCATCTTCCATACGTTCTAGATGCCCTAGCCACTGCACTCTTCTGGCTTTTACAAATTCGTCTATTGTTGGTGCCTGGTACATTGCATATATTTCCTCATTATTTCTCCTTACATAGTCTTCCTCTGTCTTTTTACCCCCTAGAATTCTTCTTAAGATCTTCCTTCCCCACCTTAAAAGGTTTTCTCTTGACTTCTTATTAAGAACCCAGGTTTCACTACCAAACAGCGCTGTCGGTCTCAAAATTGTTTTATACATTCTAAATTTTACTCCTCTGGACAAATTTCAATAAGTGGTTGACTGCTGCGGAACTTCTGTTTGCTTTTATTAATCTATTTATTTCTTGTTCCTCATCATAGTTAGCTGTTATTAGCGCCCCCAAATACACATATTCTTGCACTTCTTCAAACTCCATCTCTCCATGCTCTGTTCTCAATTTAAAATTGGTGTCCTTTTTTTGTTCTCCTATTCTCAAAAGCTTACTTTTCTCTTGATTCATCTGTAATCCCACTTTACGTGCTTCCTCCACAAGTTTTCTCGTTACTTCTTCTAATTCCCTACTATCTCTAGCAATAATGGCCACGTCATCTGCATAACTTACTATTTGGTGACTTTTAAACAATATGTGGTCTTCTCTGTTCAACTGACTATCTCTTATGACCCTTTCTAGTACTAAATTAAAAAGAAGCGTTGAGAGTGGGTCTCCTTGTCTCAGACCTGTATCAATAGTAAAGCCTTCCGAATATTCACCTTTTATTCGTACTTTGGATTTAGTATTTTCTAAGGTCATTTTCAATAGCCTAATCAGTTTGGTTGGTATCCCAAATTGTTTCAAAATTTGACTTAGTTTATTCCTTTTGATCGAATCATATGCTTTCCTGAAGTCCACAAATAAAACCATTGCTTTGGTCCCATACTCATAGCATGTAATCAGAATTTCCTTCACCATGAAGATTTGGTCCATTGTTGACCTCCCCTTTCTAAAACCTGCTTGATACTCCCCTATTTGTAGTTCTGCTATTGGTTCTATTCTCTGTTTTATTAACGTTGCCATAATTTTATACTGTAGAAGTTACGTATTTCTTTCCTCTTATAATGTTACTCTATTTCATCTATTTTCTTAATCTGTTCTGCTCTCTTCTTTTGTATAAACACTTTCTTTGTTTTTACGTCTTTGTTCCCTGTATTTTTCCTTATCTTCCTTTTGTACTGACTGAAGTGCTTTAATTCTAAGCTTATTTCTCTTCTCCGCCTCTGTTATACACTCCTCATCCCACCATCTTTTCCTCCCTGCAAACTCTTTTTTTGGTATTACTTTCTCACTTGCTGTTTGTATGACATTTTCGATCTTTATCTATTCTTCATTTATATTTGCTTCCAATATCTGTATGTTTTCTTGCAAACCTTTCCTTATCTTGTCTTCATACTTCTTTTGGGTTCTCTCATTTTGTAATGTCGTCATATCTAGTTGTCTTTTTTCCTTTGTAATCCTTTCTTTTTAATAGGTGTTTTTATCTACAAATATATTCTCACTAGATAGTGATCCGAGTCTATGTCTGCCCCTCTGCATGATCTAACATTTTTTATTATGGTTCTGTGATTCTCATCTATGCAAACATGATCGATTTGATTCGAATATGCTCCATCTGGAAAAGTCCAGGTACCCTTATGTATGTATTTTCTCTTAAAGAATGTGCTCATTATTTTCATTTTTTCTTCTTCTGCAAATTCAATCAACCTACGCCCATTGTCATTGCTCTCTATGTGTTTACTTTTTGTCCCTACTATACTTTCATACATCCTTTCTCCCCCTATTTTCGCGTTTGCATCCCCTACCACCTTACCTCTTACTGTGTTTTTATTCAGCTTTCCGTAATTTTCTTCTAGCTCTCATCTTTTTCTTCTTCTGTTTTTTCTTCTGTTGGTGGATATGTATGTAATTAGCCAAATCTGTTCAGTGTGAGTCGTTCACTTTTCGGTTCCGCCATTGTATATGAATAAATTAATTAATTAAAATAAAATTAGATACCAAAACATTTATATTTTTCTCCAAATATTTGTTTTTAATCTTGTTTTACCTTAACGATAATTTACGATAAAACAATTTATTTTTAAAAAAATTTCATTTTCTACTCATGATCGATGTTGCAATTTTATTTTTTCGATAAAAATATATTTCTCTTTGTTGGTTGCGCGGCTAATAAAAATTTGTTACTTAGAAAATATATGAGGAAGACATATTGTATGTACAGATTTAAATTAATCTGTTCACTAATTACGTGCTTTAAATTTGGATATAATTAAATTCTAGTCAATATGGTATAATTTAGATGAACAGGGAAACGTGGTAATGTCAGTAATTAAATTCATATTGACAACTTTGAAATGTCGCATAAGCACGTACAATGTGTTTTCCTATATGCTGCATTCCATCCACACCTGCTATTTTCTGGAGAAAAATAAGTAGCAAATATAAAATTGTATATGAATTTAACTAGTTTTGTACGATTTTAAATAACATCCCAAGGTCAAACTTTCATTTTTAAAAAGAGCGCTTTATACTTTTACATAGTTGCATGGAACACGTATTCTCACAGTTCTAGCTCGAAGACATAACAACTTTATATCTATGCCAGATACCAGCTACACACAAAATGGATTTATCTGACATCAAATCGCACCAGCGTCACCATAATGTACGATATCCAATCCAAGAAGTCCCCAGTCCCCGTATCCTAACTTGTCTGAAACGTCACGACCCGGTTATAGCCCTAGTTACAGACCACTAAACCTTGTTCTAGCGATAGTAGGAGCCATAATTCCGAAGTCATTCTGTTTCATGTTAGGTCAACAGTAGCAAGGAATAGCCACAGCTCGGTCAGCCCAGTCCACTATGACGTCATGTCAAGATCATACCACGACCTTGAATGAGTTTCAAAGTCAACGAAGTTAAGGGCGGCGTGTCAAGATTTTTGGGGGTGAAAAGTGCCTTCTCTTCTCATGGCTAATTTAACGTGATTTTAGGGAAAAAATTACTTCAAACCATCAAAGTTAGATATCGGCAAGGACATATGGACTTATTAAAAGAAGTGAGCTGAAGCTCGTCATTGTCATTGATACACGTTTTCACCATGCCTTACCCAAAAGAATTCAAGTCAAAATCAATAGTCAGGGTATAACTTGCAAATCAGCATCGTATTTGCCATAATTCCCTGAGCTGTTTCCCTCAAGGCGATTTTGACGTATCAACAGGGTTGTATCCTTAGAAGTATCAAAAAACAGGTGCATCCCTCTGTGTGAGGTGTCAACTACCAAGAGTGGTAAAATGTAACTTTGGCATTATCAGGGACACGTGCAGCTATTGTACTTCAGTTAGAACCCTCGTGCAGTTGTGATGGAAGTGTCAATATTATTCATGGACATGTTGGAGGCACATATGCCGTGCATCTCGCCCAGATGCGAATTATCTATGCGAGAAAGAGGGGTGGTTCCATAGAGATATATAGAATGTGAGGATAATATTTTTGTTATTTGTAATTGTATTTTTTCTATTTGTAATTTAGTGAAAAACAAGTTGTATAGTTTATCTATATAAGCTATTCTATTTTAATACAACATATGTTTTTAATAAAAGACTCAATTAAAATAAGTTTAAGCTTTTATTTTAAGTGTAAAATTATAAATCTCCGAACCAGTTTCACAGATAAATAGAGTTGGATACATTTAACGATAAAGGAAATTACTTTACATTTAGCTCAACTGATCCTGAAGTTGAATGCAATTATCAATACGGAGGAAATTATTTTTAAATAATCTGCATATAACAATTTGTAGCAACAAAGTACGGCGGTATTGTACGATTGTACATCCCAAGGTCAAACTTTCATTTTTAAAAAGAGCGCTTTATACTTTTACATAGTTGCATGGAACACGTATTATTATAGTGACATGGGACGGTATTGTTCATTGAATACATTTTAGTACAGGCTAGGACAACAAATGTTACAACATTTGAAACAGTTTTGTTTTGTCTTGCAAAATAGGACATTAGTTTCTTTAAAGTCTTGTTCTTGCTCGATTTTGCAAGATTATGTCTTGTATTACCTTGCGAGAGTCTCGCTTGTCACTAATTTTCAAGGCATGATTTTTGAGAGGCTCTTGTGTATAAATGATAAACATGCGACTTTATTACGAATGTGGTAACAGTGGTGGTTACTCTCGGTCGGCTAATGTCCCGCTCGTAGCTCACGCGTAACTATTGATATAGTCGATCGTCGGCAGCGGTCGGTTGGTAGACATTATAAAGTATAGAAACGGCCAGTTTACATAATAAGTAATGGACGAAGTAGGCGAAACAGAATCTGAACTCTTTCAGTCAAGTGGGAGTGAATTTATAATTAGTTCTAATTTAGCAGAACATAACCTAAACTCAACTTTTATTTTAACAATAATTTTATATGCTGAATATCTTTTAAATAAAGTCAGCTGCAGGCTAACCAACCCCAAAACGGAATAATTAAAAAAATGTATTAATGCCAACCTAACAAATTCGTTGGCATTACTACTAAAAATTGAATAAGAAGAGAAACAAGGAGACCGACGAAACCCAATACATTATAAGGAAATCCAAAATAGGAAAATTAATTAATTATTCTATTTTGGGGTTGTCAGGCTGCAACTAATTCGACTTTTTTCATTTGTTTAAAAGTTTTTGGGTGTTTTATCCTAACTTTACTTCCTTGACCATCATCCTGGCTTATATGCCAGTTTATTAATAATTGTTTTAATATTACAAGTGATGTAAGTTGTTACGTGGCTATGGTCTTCTGAATTTTTTTGTTTTTGATGGATGGCTGCATTGCATTTTTATTAATCTCAATCTTTTTCGTAAGTCCCTTTAACTTTTTCTTTTACATTTTTATAATTATTGTACGTGAATAGAAATAAGGAGTTTTCTTCTGTGTACCTACTATAAACGCAATATTTATTTATTTTTTTTAGCTAATGCCCACTTAAATATTACCCCTTTTTATAATTGTAAGACTTCTGGTCGTAGCAATATTTATTATTTTATCTCTACTAACTCGAGGTGTCAAGTCTTATCTTAATATTATCTTGTGTTGTCTTGCGAAACCTAGGCAAGGTCAAGAAAAAGCAAGACAACACTAATCCTTACCCCCTATTCCTTTTTTTTAGCTATGATATTTGATATCTGCTTTATATACCTATAATTTCGTTTTCTATCTTGGATGTATCTCACTTCTGAAGTGACGTAATCTTAAGGAGGGAACGCACTATACGGTCGCGGTCTAGGCACATCCCAGACCGTTCTGTACCGAGATTATTTACAAAATCTGTCTAATATGTCGTTCTCTATGCGTTCCCGACTTGTTCTACTGCATTATTTAGGTAAATAATATGTTTTGTGGAAAACGTAATTTTATTAGCGAGACCGCGATGTGAACTAGCCCAGTCCTTGACCTACTAGTACAAACGTGTACATTTAAAATCATTACAAAATCCTTCACTAAACAAGAACGAGATCAGCGATGTGCTTAGACCCCGACCGCATAATACGTTTCCTCCTTTACTTGTCCATGGATATACCAATATTAATTTAATTTATTTTCATAAACCTTGTCCCTATGGATGCGAAATTCGCGAAAAATTGCGCCAATTATTTAATGTCGGGAAAAGTGTAATCTTTTAACGAATTTTGCCAACTGTAACATTTTCTATTATTTTCATCATAAAACTGCCATCACAAATGTAGGTCATATGTCAAAAAGTGCCTTTTTCAAAACAAAATCGACGCGCCAGGGTATTTTTTCGAAAACTTCTCAATTTCAAAAATAATGAATTTATTCGTTACTTTTCGAAAGCACTGTATATAGTACTTGTAGTCTTGTTTCGGTATGTTTGGTGAATAAATTCATATTATCATGTAATTCGATAAAATTAAAATAAAAAGCAGATAACTAATCTAGACAGAAGATATTTAGGACAGTGAAAGGAGTAGGCAAATGATGGTTTTACATTCCACTTGGCTGCCGGCTTCGATGTAGTTCGCTGCAGACATTTGGCGGAGTTACATTCTTTCAGCATTGTGATATTTTAGCTTGTAGACAACTCTGTACAGGGTTAATTACCACTAAGAACAAAAAATTTAACTACGTGCTAAAGGAGGCCGCTCGATGTTTAAAATATGGGGCAACATTAGTAATAATATCTGATAGGTAACAGTTAATCCGGTTAGCCGCAGCATTTTACATTCGTTTTCCAAACTGTCAATACTGCATTTTGACAAATTACAGATCTGTCAGGATTACTTACTACAACACACACTTTGCATACAGCTAAAATGCTCATTTATTCTAAGAAAATCAAACGAAAGGAATATTAATAATATATTCAAAAAATTTAGGCACCGACAATTTAATAAAAACTGAAAATCACAAACGTAAACACACAGGGTTTAAATTACTATGACAACTAATTGTTGGTGGTTGTCGAACTCTCTAGACATCAAACTATTGCAAACAAGGCGATTCCGTTAATTATTATTTTTCTCTATCCGCTCTTAAAATATTTGTACTTAGTCATAGTTGTGTATATAGCTGTCATAAATAAACAAGTGATTCCTTATATCATTTTAGGCTCAAAAGCGTTAATAAACCAGGGACCAGAGTTAATGGGTTCCAAAAGAGGGTTAATATTTTTAAAAAATATCAAATTATTTCAATTATCTCTGATACAGAACGTAGATTCGAACCTTGAGGATATGACTAATTAAATGCAACAATTTGGTATATTTCTATGTGTATCTGTCAACCAGTGTCGGAGATTATAGGGAGCTCTGCCACTAAAGGAAAACTAATAGGTACATTTAATTTCTAACAAGAAGGTATCTAACTTTTTTTTAATAGAATAGTACCTACTTATGCCAATTTATAAATGGCAGATAAACATTTTTTATGGTAAAGTAAATGGAAATGCAAACAGTTAAAAATTGATATCATGAAACATTTCCAAACCGAAGAATTTCAGATAAATATATATTTATTGAAATTAATGGGCGCCTTGTAAAACATGGACAGCAAAGATGCGGGTACCTTATTGCCATCCGAATACCAAAATTTTAAGAAGCTATAATAGTAGAAACTGAAAATAATTCCCAGACTAGCATAAGTAACATTGCGCATGATATTCAATAACTTATACAACAATTTGGAAACTTTTGAAAGGTCAATTACTATATCCCTACCATATACAACATGCGTAAGTACTTCTTTCTTGTGATATAACATTGAATGATGTACACTTTCTGAGCTGTTTTGCTGGGGTCAACGCTTAACTCCAGACATTTCGCCATACTTAACAGATGCATTTTCATGTATCATTAATGGCGGCTGAATGGTTACCACGCTGTCTAAGCCAAATTTTTATACTAGTCGATACATCAAGATTGGTTAGTTCAGTGTTTAGGTTGACTAGTTCAGGCACGCTCTGGTTCACTTGTTTGTTTTTAAGCATTCAAGTATAACTAATCATCAGCCCTTCGTCCCTGTTTATGTTGCTGGTTAATATGATCCAAAAATTCCTGCAAGGAGTCTATTTCATGCTGCCAAACGATGAAAGTGCCGTTCATCTATCTATGTTAGCAATTAGGTTCCTTAGGAGCTAATAGAAGCGCTAACATATTAATTTATATGTGCATGAAAAGCCTAACCATCATAATAAACATAAAATATAACACAGTTGGCATAAAAACAGTTGGCTATGGAGACCATTGTTTACTGTGCACTACCGTTGGCTGATGATGACCATCGACAGACAGAAATGGATTTGCTCCGATTTGTGTTCGAAAGTCGTCTGAATTCTTGTCGCGAGTTTAGAGAATCAGATGAGTGACCAAGATGATATATGGAAGATATTTCAGTGGCAGTGGGAACTCGAAAATTCAACCAAAAGTGAAGTTAGATATTTATAGAGTGTTTCCATTAAAGTAAGTTAGTAAATTTAGATAGATTAATTTCTTTAGATAATTATTGAATAGAGCTTTGTCTGTTCATTAGCATACCTAGATGTTTGGTATCAGAGAACATACATATGACTTCATTGATAGGAATTGTAGGAGATTTGATTTATATTAGCTTAAAATACCTTTCTAATACAGTAAAAAATGTCTTATTGTATTTTGTACAATAAATGCGTGTTAATGATTACAGTATTTATGAATACAACGTTAATTATAACTAAATTTTCTTAGAATAAATGGACATTTCACTGTTCACTGTGTGTGTTTTGTTGTTATTGGGTAATCCTAATGGATTTGTAATGAGTGGAAATGTAGTTTCAACAGTTTGGAACGAGAGAATGAATGCAAACTACTGCAGCTAATCGGATTAACTGTTACCTATCAGATATTGTTATTAATGAAAACGTTCATTTTCGTCGTTCCTACATTTGGAAATGCTGTAAAAACGACTGCAGGTAGTTAACAGGTTTGTCATCTCGGACGATGGTTATCATAGACGCCGATTTTCGGAACGAACGAAGACTTTGTCCCATTGTTTAGGTCTCCCTGAGCATGCGGTTAAAATGTTTGTACTTACTTAGTAGTAATTAACCCGGAATTTATTGAAACTAAAGTCAGAGCTGCTGATTTTTTAGTTAGAAACAATAACACCATTGTTAGAATTTTCAAATATTTATGTCTTCAGTTTGACTGGAAAAAATATTCTACACTAAATACACTCCGCTCCCACTAAAAAAAAAATGGCTACGGCTCTGGTCAATGGTGAACATTTTCACTTTTTTCTCCAATAATTTAGAGACAGCTAACTTGTACTGTTACTGTTAAGTATTTTTGGGATATTTTAAAATTAATTTGAAATAAAAAAAAAATTATTTAGAACAAAAATGTAAAAACTTTGTTATTAGAAATATGAAAAGGAATTCAAATGCCCCTAATAATTTTTTTTGATGATCCAGTGGCATAATTTTCTGAGGATATCAATGGCAATACTCCTCAGATTTGCATAGAAACATAACCGAATTGTTACTTTTAATTAATTACATCATTTTCCCAAGTTTCATCAATCTCTGTCAAATAACTTCAGAGATGACATTTTTCAAATACATTAACGTTCTCTCTCTTGGATATTAATAACTATTCTTCTGATTTATTAAGGCATTTAGACCAATGACACAAGGAATTACCCAAAATTTATGACATGGACTTAACATATATCCTTTATGACATGGACTTAACATATATCATTTATATGTTTGTAATAAGGCGGAATATAGATATTTCTCCTATTTCAACTATCCAGAGACAGGAATTTATCAAAAGTTAATTTTCAATTTCATTGAATTCAGAACCGTATGTCCCTGAAAAAAATATTGACGACCCAAAAAGTATTATTTTTCCTTATATAAAAAAGATACACCCTAAATATTTAAAAGTAGTGTTAAAAAATGCTTCTTAATATACAGGGTGACTCATAATTAGCTGCCAACCCTGAACAGGTCGATTCTATGATCAAAACTAAGTAAAAAAGTTCATATGAACATGGGTCCGGAAATGCTTCCTAAGGGCACAGGAACCCATTGAAGAGGCAGAAATGGAAATCATTTTTTTGCAATATCTCTCAATCGCGTTATGATAAATGAATGAAATTTGGTATACACAGCTAAATTTTGATGAGCAATTTGATAGACTAATCCATTTATTTCCTTGGTATTTTGCGTGTATAACTTTTTCATCTTTTCCGTTTTCCCGAACTGTTTTACGTTAAAAAGGTAATCTTGTTTCAAATCGTTATCTTTAACGGTTTCTGAGAAAATCGCTCTTGAATTAATCCCACTTTGGTCATTTTCATAGTAATTTAAACAATATTATCAAGGTATTCTTATGTCAAAGTATTGACAACCCGATTGCCAATTTAATAGTTCTAAGCGAAAAAAATAGAAGAGTTTACGGGACAAGAGTTAGTTGATATGATATTTATTTATGGCTTTTGCGATGGTAATGCTGCAGCGGCAGATGAACGCGAGTACGGGAGAAGGTTTCCAAACCGAAGGCTGCCATCAAGGAGGACATTCCCTACTGTATTCCGCAACTTAGCTGCAACCGCCACTTTTCGAAAGGCACCGGGTCAAGGACGTTCCAGGATTAATAGGGAACCGGAGGTCCTTGACGCTATTGAACAATATCTTACTACTAGCATACGGAATATTTCAAGGCAAATAAATGTTCCTCGGCCAACGGTACTACATATTAAATGATTTTCTTAACAGAATTGATTAGATATGCTACTAACATTTCAGGTTGAAAGAATATTAAAACGACAAAGTCTACATGCCTATCACTATCGACGTGCACATGGCTTGATACCAGAAGATTTTGCGTCACGTATGCAATTTTGTTGCTGGATTCTGTCGCTGGACAACGAACAAGCTTCTAAAATTTTGTGGTCTGACCGAAGCTACTTTTACCCGAAATGGAAAATTAAATTTTCATAATTCTCATTACTGGGAAGAAGAGAACCCACATGTTGTTCGGAGAACAAACTTCCAGCAACGGTTTTTCATAAATTTATGGGCGGGAATAATTCACGACACTCTGATTGGACCTATTGAAATTCCACAACGTCTCAATTCAAATCTTTATTTAAACTTACTTCAAGAAAATCTTCCCCAAATTCTCGATGATCTGCCTCTAAATTTACGACGTAACATGTTTTTTCAACACGATGGAGCCCCGGCACATAGTGGTCGCAATGTTCTAAATTTCCTAAACGAAAATTTCGCTGGACGGTGGATAGGGAGGCACGGACCAGTAGCTTGGCCGCCGCGTTCTCCCGACCTAACCCCGCTGGACTTCTTTTTCTGGGGATATCTAAATCAAAAAGTTTACGCCACCGAAGTCGATACCCGTGAGAAATTGCTGCAGCGTATCAATGATGCAGCCAATGAAATTCGTCAAAACCGTTTTAGCATCTTAATAGCTTCGAGAAGTGGTACACGTAGGGCAAGACTTTGTATCAGAGAAGGTGGAGGGTTTTTTTGAACAGTTTTTAAAACAGCTTGTTGTCTGTTATCAAAATTAAGTTTTCATCTTGATCCCTTCGAAAAGTGACGGTTGCAGCTAAATTGCGGAATACAGTGAGGAATGTCCTCCTTCAGCCTTCTGTTTGGAAACCTTCTGCCGTACTCGCGTTCTGCCTCTGCAGCATTACCATCGCAAAAGCCATAAATAAATATCATATCAACTAACTCTTTCTCGTAAACTCTTCCATTTTTTTCGCTTAGAACTATTAAATTGGCAATCGGGTTGATAATACTTTGACATAAGAATACCTTGATAATTTTGTTTAAATTACTATGAAATTGACCAAAGTGGGATTAATTCAAGAGAGATTTTCTCAGAAACCGTTAAAGATAGCGATTTGAAACAAGAGTCCCTTTTCAACGTAAAACAGTTCGGGAAAACGGAATTTGCTATCTAATTTGTTAGAAAGCCAAAGATGAAAAAGTTACACACGCAAAATATCAAGGCCCCCCCCCCCCGTACACACTCCAATGTATCTTGTGGAAATAAATCGATTAGTCCATCAAATTTCTCATCAAAATTTAGCTGTGTATAACAAATTTCATTCATTTATCATAAGGCGATTGAGAGATATTGCAAAAAAATGATTTCCCTCTTCAATGGGTCCCTGTGCCCTTAGGAAGCATTTCCGGACCCATGTTCATATGAACTTTTTTACTTAGTTTTTATCATAGAATCGGTCTGTTCAGGGTTGGCAGCTAATTATGAGACACCCTGTAGATATTTCTCTTATTTCAACTATCCAGACAGAAATTTATCAAAAATTAATTTTCAATTTCATTGAATTCAGAAAGCGTATGTCTCTGAAAAAAATATTGACGACCCAAAAGATATTATGTTTCCTTATATAAAAGAGATACACCCTAAATATTTAAAAGCAGTGTTAAAAAATGCTTCTTAATATATACAATATATATACATAGGTGACTTAAGCTAGGATATACAAAAAATATAATGTAATTACATACTTTTCATATAAATTTACATTGAAATTAAATTTAATTTTATAATCTAACTAAGTTAATTTATTTTGTTGCAGGTAAGTGGAAATACAGTGAAGGCAGCCCAGTGACGTGATTATTCCACATCTGAAATTGGAAAGAATAAACATATAAAGCTGATAATTTACGAGGCACACTATTAGAAAGATTTATCTAAGCCAAAGAACCGCGACAAACATACATCACTCTTTATAGCCACTTTCAGCTTACAACAAAAGCAACAAATTGTTCTTCGTAGTTCAACTGAGGGCGTAAGTGTATATCAGAGTTAGATGTATGGCTTTATATGTAACTAAATATATTACACATTGCGCTTGTGCATCATGAAATGACTATTTATAAATTAAATGCACTATTTAGGTTTCTGGAGACGATTATTAAATATTAAACATACATTTAAGAGGAAATAATTTACTAGTTAACCAATCGACTAAGCAATAAAATGCACTACTCAAATTTTGCGTTTCGGTCAAAAGTGAAGTGTTGAATATCTTAAATTCATTTAATATTTCCTGAGATCCTCGCCACTGGCAGAAACAAATTTATACTCCCCAATACCGGATGTGAATCTCTTCTAATATTTCCCTAATTTCCGTTTTACAGAACCTAGTATTTCTTTCATCTCTATTTAGTTTACCTTGACTGTCATTTCTAGTTCAACTAAAATGTGATATTTTGTAGCAGTGTCTATTTTTTAAAAACAAATATTGTCATGTAAGTATGCAGGATGACCCGGGTTTATTGATCAGGACTCTACAACTATATAGGTATACGGAATTTTATTTTAATGCAAGTAGATCTACAGTGTGTTACAGAATGATGTTAAGAAAATCTTGTTAGCAGGCAGACAAGTTCTATGTTTAAAAACAAAGGTAAACATAACTTCGGAATTGCCTCGTTTTCGAGATACAGGTTGTTTAAAATTTTCTGTCTTAAATACTATGGTTTTCATTACTCGAAAAGCGATTGAGATATTGAGATTTGATACATAAGTGTATAGTGAACGGCTACTTTTAGGTGTATACTATTCTTGTAATATACTAGCGTTAAGTGGCGTAAATTCTCATTTTTAGCAAAACTGACTTTTGGACAAATTGGTATCGCTATCTTTAAACCAAGTTAGTTCTGCTTAAAACGTGTCTTGAACTTATTAACTTACATAAAAAATAGTTGTCGTCTGTAAATATCACTTCTAAATTTCGTGTCAAAATTCAGCAAAAGAAAATAGAACTTGAGTTAAGAATGCTCTTTGGAACATTCGTTTTTGATACAGGATATAATTCAACGCACAGCAAATTGTTTATTTTTATTTTGTTTAGAAAAAAGTGTATTTAAATGCTGGAAATGGCTACCTACCATATGCATCAATACATGCTCTAGCTTCATTCGCTATTTGGATAGAATACACCAGTTGCTTTAGATGTCCCCAAAGGTAGAAGTCGCACAGATTTAACTTGGGAGATCGGAGTGGCCAAGAAGTAGGCTCGCCCCGACCAATCCATGGAAAGTAAGATTTAAATTGTCTCTTACATTGCGATTAAAATGAGCCTGCCATGCATAAACCATAAACGACAGCCGACAATAAGAGGAACAGCTTCTAGAAGGTTGGGTAGATTTTTCTGCAAAAAAATCCGGCAAGTTCATCCATCTAATCTTCTTGGCAAAGGTCCAGCCAAGCAATTTTCAATAATTTCTCCCCACACATTGACTGAAAACTCATCCGCTCAAAAATGTTCATTGTAAGAATTAAAACACCGTTTCTGGTAAATGAAGCTTCATAAGAAAATCAACTTCAGAGAGGGCTTGAACTCTCTGCAGATGATAAGGATATAGCTGCTGCTCGTGAAGGATTCGCCATACATTAACATAGTTCATATTCTCTAATTCATTTGTCAGACGCCTTATACTTATTGCAGTATTTTGTTCAACCTCTTGTAAAACTTTTCCTGATTTTCCACTGTCTGCGCAATTCTTTACGCCTTACAATCTACAAAATTCCCTGTTACTTTTTCCATTTCCCTCAAATATCCATTAATATTCGAAAAAGTGTTTACAGGTAATTGGCGGCCAGGGAATACATCTTCATAGAGACGCCTAGCTTCATTCGAATTTCCGTTTGCTTTTCTATACATAAAATGTATGTCTGCCAATTCTACAAAGGAATAATTCACCACAGAGTGATTTTCCGGGTTGTTGTGCCGTGACCTCGGTAACTGATAACTGCAAGAAACAGAGTTAAAATGCAGATCCTTAGCATTAGCCGGGATTCTTTAACCTGCCCTGGTTGTTTTCGAGCTAGACTCTGTGTGGACAGACCCGCTATTGTCTCTGGGCCCGTCCATATTATATTGATTTCGGTTTCTATTATTGGTATTCGACTGCTACGGTCGGAACCGTTCCTCGGATAATGATGGTCCTCCGATGCGGCCGCTGTAACTGGTCGCATCCCATGCTTCCAAACGTTTTGCCGCTCTTCACTGTCGGCAACTTTAGTGGCGACTCCGCAAAAGCTTCGCCGCGACTGAGCTCAGTCCGAGAACAACCAGGGCAGGTAAAAGATTCCCGGCTAATGCTAGGGATGTGCATTTTAACTCTGTTTCTGGCAGCTACCAGTTACCGAGGTCACGGCACCACAACCCGGAAAATCACTACGTATGAAATGATAGCACCAGCCGTGAAAGCCTAAAAACCACTACAAAAACCAGTCACTCGACACTTTGTATTATCTTTTTTTGTTTAAGTTTGACATGGAATTTATGACAAACTGACACATGCCACCTAGATTATTGTTTTTTAATTAGCATTCCAAAGTTGGTCTATTATAATGATTAATAAATTAATTTTTATCTCGAAAATAGTGCATCAGGATGAAGAGGTTGAAGAGACACTTTTTAAGCATAATTAAGTCGACTTGAAGAGAGCGATACCAATTTGTCCAAAAATCAGTGGCGTACAATTTTTTTTGCATAAAATGTGTATTTAATGGTACGAACGCCACTGATGCGAGTATATTAAAGAATAAATTTATACAGGTACAAGTAGCCCTTTACTATACACTGTGGTGTACCAAATCTCATCTCAATATCGCGATTGGTTTTCGAAAAATAGAGACTATAGTATTTAAGAGAATTTTAAACAATCTGTATATCGAAAACGACGCATTTCTGGACCATGTTTATATCAAGTTATTTTTCTTATTTTTAAATATAGAACCTTCTTAACATCATTCTGTAACACCCTGTATATAATCAGATCTTAACGTTTTCGAAATTTACGATAGACGGTGGTAATCTATTCCAAATTTTAGAACAGTAGTATTTTCTTAATTTCCGAATTATTAAAGATATTCAAATTGAACTTATATACTTATTATGAAAGTTCCAGTTTGGTCCCTGCAATAGGACACTCCACAATATTTTGACAGTGATGAATGAAAAGGTTCCAAATAATATTCCAAAAGTCTAAAATAGTCAATTATAGAAATAAAGCCAAATAAAAACGAGTAAAAGAAAGGCACAGGAATATAGTATTTAATCATTATAACACTACATTTTTGATTCTTCAATCATATCATTTTCTGTCCAATTATTTTTCACATTAACATATGACGTCAAAATTTCCAAAATAGATACAGAAAATGTATGTTTTTATTATATTAATACCTTATTGCTTATTGCAATTGTGTAATAAGTTCTCATTTTGTCTTTCATATTTATTTTTTTCCCAATAACTGATTAATGGGATAACAGTATTTAATACTCGTTTTGTTTTAAGTTGCCCATACACGATCTGGCTTAGCGGAAGGTTAAAGTTGTACTCTCGGCTAAGACATACACGTTATTTTCAGTTTTCAGTTCAGTTTCAGTTCTTTATTAAAGTAGTGTTGTATACATGATCTGGGAATATAATCCGCTTTAATATGAGTGACAATTATTGTTCAGATATATATAAAATAACTAAATATAAAGCACAGACGTTCTGAATGGGTAAAACATGGGTTACAAAATTGACAAATGTATTCTCATATGAACCTAGCAGCAGTAGTAGTAGTAAACAGGATAGCAACAGCCTGGCAATTAGGCCACAAGCGGACCCTTTTTGCCTACCCTACCATCCCATCGCCTCTCCTCTATCTATCTTTGGCGTTCCTCGAACTTACCCGAAACCTAATGGACACCATGATACAGTTCATGACTAGGCCATCTTTTCCGTTTGTAGTTCCTAGGAACCAAAGATCTTAGTCTCCCAAAAGCTGCGCAATGTCCTAGAAAATGGATGGTTACATCCTCCCCTTCTTCACACTCCAGACGTAATGGATCTTTTTCTATGCGTATCAAACTTCGACTGATGTTCACCAACCACACCGTTCTAGATTAATTAGGTCCATCGTAAACGTCATAGGCATGTCAGCATCCTTTATTCTTTCTCCAATTTCATCTTAATGTTTGATAGGCCCATTTATTAAGGACGCTATTGATACTACCTCGCGTAATTTCAAAAATGGGTTCGGGTACCTTAGCCATGCGCCGCAGATCCTAGAGCTGGTCAGCCTTATCGTTGCCGAGGATTCCTTTATAGCCCGGAACCCAGACAAACTCCACCTCCCTTTGTCTGACCAGAGACTCCAGGGCATCTCCACAATCTTGAACGAAGATACATTTCGTCCTTGGAGAGCTAAGCGCGTTGAGTGCAGCCCGACTATCAGAAGACATGAAGATTTCCTCCTCCTCATATGCACCTAATAAACGAATTACAACTGGAGCCTCATGATTATAGGTAGATTCGGGAGATCGAGAGTTCAAATTGGGCCTTCCGGCCAATACAACTACTCGTACTAACGTTACAGTTTGGCGGAAACTTTGCTAGCGAAAAGGCCTGCCTTTCAGTAAACCACATCGTGCATGGCCACCGTTACATTTCAAAATTTATCTAATCCTTCTAAAGCATTGATGATGATGAGTAATTTTTTGTAAAAGATTTTTATATTTTCATGATTTTAACTTCTTGGTACAAGCATTATGAAATTTATTTCTGATATTCTTAAATTTATGTTTAGTTTTATTGCTTTAACACTAAAAACTAGATGTCCGTTCTGTTTTACTGGCTATATAAGAATATTGTGGATTTGTAATTTAATGTGAAAATATATAATGTAACTGTAGTAATTTTGACGTTATAAGTTCGGTAGGTGACTTATTATAGTACGAGATGTTTTACAACTTTAAACAACTAAGTACTGTAATAAGACCTAACAGATATATATTGAATAATATTTTATATCATAACGTGTTATAATCCTTTTTAAAATGAATAAGAAGTTATAATTATTTACATTAAAAAAATATTAGTTGGCAATCTTTTGCCGCCAAGTAAAACATCATTCTTGAATTGTTTTGTACTGTGGAAATTTTAGCCTAAAATAATCCAGGAACCAATTTACTAAAGTTGTGACATAAATTTAGAATTTTATAGGGATTGTAGAGAAATTGAAATAACGACATTCAGTATGACATTTATAGGTACCCATTATACATTCCATAAGTTTTTTTAATGATCAAATAAAAAATATTATTTTAGCAACTTATGCAGGGGGAACAGATCGCCATTGTACGACTATTATTTCAGAGCAGCTGAAACAATTTCCAGAGGAATATGATTCTTATTTTACAAAATAATATTGAAAAATTCAATTATATAGGGCATAGTTAATTTTATGAAAATGATCAGATAAATTAATTAATTAAAGTTTCTCATATTATTCATACCCACTCTAAAGATTGTTTCATACGTTTTATTTTTTTGTATATTGCCTAATAAGTAATTGAATAAATCATTTGAAAGCTGTTGTAGAAGTAAATGCATTTTTAAGTGCAGTTTTTATATGGCTACAATGTCATATACCAAATAATAAATATTATTTTGCTGGCACAAAGAATTAATCACATAAGGTCGAAGTTTTTCTAAATAACAAAATTCAAAGTAGCGGATAGTAAATTGTATAACAAAAGCTTTATATTTTAACCGGTTACACATCTTGATTTTAATAGAGTCCACTATAGCAGTGATGAAGACAAAATAATTTAATAATATACCTAATATTCCAAACAATAGATATTATTTTGTTGGCACGAAGATTTAACCACATTGAGTCGAAGCTTTTCTAAATAACAAAATTCAAAGCAGAGGATAGTAAGTTTTATAACAAAAAAAAAAAAATAAAATGTTGATAATAAAAAAATATACAGCGGTGTCAAAGGTGTAATTTATAAATTGAATTTTCGTATTAATTATAATTAATATAATTAATTTTGAATGTATAAATGTGAAAATTTGGGATTCAATGTTTTTATACACGAGGAAGAGTAATTTGTAATTTCGATGTATTTATGACGTTTGTATATTACGGACTTCAAGCAATTCTACCTGCCCGCTAACTATGAGTTGTTTCTGGAGGATCAGCTACACCACCGCCGCCAGAAGGTGGGAGGGTCTGGTAGCGACTATCTAGTGGCTTTGCAGACTTTACTACGCCGACATGGAGAATTTTCCGCCGACAGGACCTTACACCGTCTATATGGAAATCTACTCCCTGAGTACCTCCAGTATATCCGCAGGAGCGAAATCCAGAGCCCACGTGAGAAGAGAAGGCCGCCAACCAGTCTGCCAAATCGACTATTAACACTCCGGACGTTTCTGTGCTCCAGGCCGCGATACCGTCCTGTTCAACGGCAACTTTGCCTACCACAGGGAGAGAGAGATCTCCCCCAACCAGGTCTGTACCGCCAAGTTCTACACTGCCCACAGTTAGACCTATGGAAACACCCGCCCCTTGGTCAAACACCAGAAGGGACACCAGCACACCGATAGAGCAACCGTCAACTTCGACCGCCAACGTCACTTTTGACAGGTATGTTGTCTGCTGGCGTTGTGGCAAGGGTGGACATTTCCGAAGCCAGTGCAGAACACCGCCATGTTTGTTCTGCTCCCGTTGTGGTCAGGCTGATGTGATGACTCGAGAGTGTCAGTGCTCGAGGTCGGAAAACTAGAGATGAACCGTACCGTTATGAGGCCGATACCGTTCCGTACTAGTCAGAATCTGTCACCAATCCGTATTCAGGAGACGACCGCTCTGATATATACCGGAGCTGCACGTTCATATGTAGGCGACCGCATCCGCCAGCTAGGCGTACATTATGAGACCGTTACCTCACCCACTGTGCAGTTAGCCAATGGTGCCTCAGTGGTAGTGACAGAGATGTACCCATTGAAATTCCGCATAGGGGAAAAAGAGTTTGAAGAGTGTCTAGGGTATCTACCCAATTTATCGTCGGATGTTGTGTTAGGAATGGATGTTCTACGCAGGCACAACTTCCTGATAAATCCGTCTGCCGCCACCGTTCTCCTGGATAATCAAGTGGTTTCGTCGACACCTAGCTCAGATCCTGTGAGCGTACTTTCCGCAACCATACCACCGACGGAGAAAGAAAAGCTGCGATCCTTCTTGGATGCCGAGTTACCCAGTTTTAAGGATTTGCATGTTGCCACGAGTCTAATACAACACCACATCCGCCTGTCACGATCTGAACCGATTAAAGAAGGGTACCATCCGCAAAATCCGAGAATGTAAGATGCCATAAACAAGAAGGTTGATGAAATGTTGAAAAATGGAGTCATAGAACCGTCCGACAGTCCGTGGAGTTCATGTGTAGTCATAGTCCGCAAGAGATATGGATAACCGAGATTCTGCATCAATTTCCGCAAAGTCAACGAGGTAACTAAAAAGGATGTCTACCCATTGCCGTACATAAATGCGATACTAGGCAAACTACACAAGGCCCGCTACATCTCTAGTATTGACCTTAAACAGGGATATTGGCAGATACCGCTGTCAGAAGAGAGTAAGCCGATCATTGACGGGGACTGTTTCAATTCCGAGTGATGCCTTTTGGACTTCACTCAGCCCCCGCAACCTTCCAGCGACTCCTAGACCGGATTATTGGATCTGAATTGGATCCGTACGTGTTTGCGTACCTAGATGACATCATTGTGCTAGGAGAAACGCTGGACGAACACCTTGACCATCTACGAGAAGTATTCCACCGACCACGAATGGTCAACCTGCAGTTGAATCCGGAAAAAAAAACAGTTTTGCAGGAAGTCGTTGAGATACCTAGGACATATCGTCATTGCGGATGGAATACAAACAGATCCTGACAAAGTGGAATCTATCCAGAAATTCCCTACGCCCCGAAACATCAGAGACGTCCGCCGTTTCCTAGGGATGGCCTCCTGGTACCATCGTTTTGTACCTGTGTTTTCCCAAACCGTGACTCCATTGATCCGACTACTCCGGAAGAAACACCGCTTCAAGTGGGCCCAGGAGCAAGAAGACGCTTTTAACCACTTAAAAACTTGTTTGACCGAAGCTCCGATCTTGACATGTCCCGATTTTGATAAGCCGTTTGCCCTCCAGATCGATGCCTCAGATCATGGACTTGAGCAACTTTAACACAGAACATTGATGGACACTACCGAGTGATAGTATATGCTAGCCGCACGCTGACGCCTGCCGAGAAAAATCACTCAGTGACAGAAAGGGAGTGTTTGCCTATCGTGTGGGACATAGAAAAGATGAGACCGTATCTTGAAGGCTATCATTTCAGCATTCAGCATTCAGCATTCTGAAGAGTCCTGCCGGCCGCCTAGCAGATGGAGCATATTCCTACAACAGCAATATGACTTCGAAATCAAATACCGCAAGGGGCCTCTGAACCATGTACCCGATGCCCTGTACCGTCAAACAGTTGAATGAACTTCTTCTACACCTGACACCGGAGAACTATGCGTCTTAGACGAGCCGCCAGATTGGTCTTGGTACCGTAGAAAGAAGACGGAAGTGGAGAGAAACCCTGAAGTTTTCCTGGATCATTGTATACCCAATAATCGATTATTCCGCCACTTCAGGGATTCAAGCGAACCATGGAAATTGTGCGTTTCCACGCCACATCACCCAACTGTTTTGCAAGAAAACCATGATGCTCCGTCCGCTGGACACATGGGAATTGCAAAACCATAGCCCGCATATGTCAGATATACTACTGGCCAGTGCCAAGTATGTACGGGGTTTTATGCAATACCAGAGATATAAGCCGTCTCAACAGCAGACACCCGGGAAAATGCAACCGTCCATCCACCGTCAGCCATGGGAAACCGTAAGCACCGACTTAGTAGGACCCCTGCCTAGATCCAGTAAAGGAAACAACTTCTTAGTGGTATTCCAAGACCGGTTTACCAAGTGGATTCAATGCAGTCCTCTAAGAAGTGCTACCGCCAGAAACGTTACAAGCCCTTTACGAGGAAATCATTGCCAGATTTGGATGCCCCCGCACCATAATCAGTGATAATGGTACCCAATATGACAGCCGTATCTTCCGCTCCTTGATAGAAGAGTTTGGTATACAGCACCGGTTCACACCACGCCAATCCAGTCGAACGAGCGAACCGTACGATCAAGACCATTATCGCTCAGTACTGTGAAAAGGATCACAAGAAGTGGGACCAGCACCTGACTGATCTCCAACTGGTTGTCAACAGCTTGAGACACGAATCCACCGGTTTCACACCCGCTTTCTTGAACTTTGGCCGAGAGTTGCACATACCAAAGTCCGTTTACCAAGCAAGCTTGGAGGATCCTGCCGCACTGTCAGAAGAAGATCAGACGGTCCATACCGACCGACTAGTTAAGCTCAAGGAAGTGTTTGAGTTGGTTCGTGTAAAGCTAGCCCGAACTTTCACGACTCAAAGTCGACACTACAACCTACGCCACCGCGAATGGCGTTGCTATGTTGAAGACCGCGTCATGCAACGGGAAAACCTTCTATCATCCGCGATTCGAAGTTTCGCCACGAAATTAGCTCCGAAGTATTCTGGCCCGTATACAGTAACCAAAGTCGTATCCCCGGTAGTATACGATCTCAAATCGGACACCGGGAGAAAGCTCAAGCGAGTCCACATCAAAGATTTGAAACCGTATTCACCTATCAGTACTGAACCCGAAACTACTGCCGACATCGCGCCGCCAACCAGATAATCAGTGTAGTCTCTCCAAGTTTTACTGACAAAAATAAAACAGACCGTCACCAACCGTAGCAAACCGCTGCCGCTTGTACTTCGCCAGAATTTTCGTTCTTTATGTTGTTATTTGCAGATATCTTTATTTTGTTATTCTTTGCTTTCCGGATTGTGGAAAATTTTGTTTTTGGATAGAACAGATTTTGGCTTTGTAAAAGAGCGTACATACTCCCAAATAAAGTTTTACGTAACCTGTAACCTGTGTGAGGTATGCCTCTTTTAAGTGAGGTAGAGTTAGGGAAAAATAAAAGTAAAAATAAATTCTTATTTTATTTTTCTGACAAAGTAAGAGGGAGGTGTAATGAAGTGAGTGTATGAGACATTCAAAGCCGGCCGACGCTTGAACTCCAGCCAGCGCGAGGGAAACCGCGAGAACCGAACGCGCATCGAACCGCGCACCAGAGACTCTACCGCTGCGGAAATATGACGTAGGATACGCGCTCGATCCAGCGCGTCCGATTCGGAGTCAATAGCGATATTTTGAAAATTCAGTACCTATCCTGGCTCACACCGTGTAGCTTCGTCGTATCTAGTAGTCTGCCCAGCAGATCTGCGAAGAACCGTACCTAAGTCCAGCCGACCGTCTAGTGCGCAAGCGACACCATTTCACCAGAAAAGGCTATCCACCAGAATTAGTATCTGCCAAGCCACCAGACGAACCAGTCGTGTCTCCAGTGTTCCTGAGTAAGTTAACCGCCTGACTACTACTACTATTTTAAGTCGCTAAGTGAGCGAGCCGTAAATTTTACACAAATCCACAAATTTGAATACCGCCGATTATTCTAAGTTGCATTTGAGTAAAATAGCAAAGTCCGAAAACCATCCAGTACGCAATCGCCACTTCCGCACCAGCGTTAGTCCTTCCCAATGGCACTAACCATCCGAAGCGAGGTAGTAGCAGCCATCTGCGCAAGTCTTCCGCCATTCCACTGCCACGACGTTAAGACCTAGCGAGTCTAACTCCTCCCTCACGACCCTCTGGACATACTGTGTCTTCACTGTAGCCGCCCGAGTAGTGGTGTTTCTGCACTGTAAACAGAAACTGGTGCCCGAGGTTACCGCCGCCGCAGCTCAGGCAGCATAGTGACACCGCGTCGTACCGGAATCACGGCGTAGGCACGTCACAGCGTAACTTTTTATTTGTTAAGTTAGCGATTTTTTATTAAAAATATTACAAAGAAAGGTACCTATACTTGTCATTAGCCCTAGAATTTGATCATTTTTGTGAGAATTGTATTTCAATAATCTGCTGCATTTTTCATTTAAGAAAATTTTCTCGTAGTATGCGCTATTGAAAACGTTAATTTTGAGAATTAAACGTTATCTTTTTGAATGCAGTAAAATACAAATTATCAATTTAATAAATTTTATTTACAAAACCAGTTGAAGAGGAAATCAAATTAAACAAAACTATGATTTTATCAAGGGTTCACGTCGATGCACTTATCCATACGATTCATGAAATGTCGTCTGATCTTAAATAATATATAAATTTCGAAAAATTGTGCGAAATTCCGAGAAATCATGTGAAATCACAAAAAATCGCGCGAAATCATGCAAAATTCCGCGTCATCTGGAGGTAAATTTACCTGTAAAGACTGACAACACTGTCCACCTTGCATCATTATAGACGTTATTATACTTATTCGCATTTCAATTTCGCGAATAGCATGCAGAAGCATGCGGCGCGCTACACGTATCACTGTTGTTTGGAACTACTGGAAGGCTGTTTGTCTTCAAAGCTCAATGTTTTTTGTTAATACTAAAACCGAACACCCTGTACCTTAGGAGCGGGGCAAGTCGAGGGTTAAGTCAAGAGTTAACTTCGGTGCTTCGCACCTTGTGAAACAATTTAACTATTGTGCAAACTTAGATCAGAAAAATCGCTATTTCTAAGAAACTGTCAATTTCACATTTTCTGTCAATCTGCGAGTTTCAGCTAATGTCGTAAAGCGCCATATATCACATCTTCGCCACTGGCATCGAATAATTTTTTTACGTTTTTTTTTCTTGTTGTACAGGATGTGACAAAATCAGTTTTTAGGCCAAGAATGTCACAATTCTAAGCAATATTAGAAACATTCTTTTTTGCGAGTTATGCATTAGGATGTTTTTGAAATTTTTTAAATATCTAGCGTATATAGAGTATCTGTAAGGTTGGGAAAACATACTACCACATACTCCGAGGGCCACAATGTGTTGTTATAAATTATATTACTTTAGTCCAAAATTTTATAGTACTTAATTGAAGAAAGTATGAAAGAAAGAGGTTTATGTTTATGAAATAAAACCTTAAAATCCCATTCAAAAAACGATACTCAAGACGTTTCTCTAAGAAAGAAAAAGGTCAAAGAATAATAAATCAATACCCCAGTGCACACATAATTTATATATAAGTCAGAATCAAAGTGAGGTGAATCTTGAAAGGAAAATTTGACATTTGTCATACAACTTAGATAATTTATTTATGTTTTTTCTAAAACGAGGAGTTAGAATGTTGTGTGAATACCCGTGTACATAGAAATTTAATAAAAAAATAATTTATTTATTACTTTACCTTGGAAATATTCTTAATGATGTAGTAATATGTCAACCACAATAATATTTATAACGTAACATTTACGTTTATTTTGAAAACAAATTTACTTGCATAAACATAATTAATTATGCGGTGAATTCAACGAACTTAATCAGCAATTTTCCGATTTTCTCTGAAGATGCTTGACGTAAACTGGTTAAACTTGGAATAATAATTCGATGATAAGCAACGGTAAAAAATATGTAACTACCACTAATAGTCCCAGAATTTTAATTATCACTTTGATCATTTGATTTCTAATGTTACTTCCAAAAAAAAAATCTGTTTTACTTTGTTCTTGTTATTTATTATTATTTACACAACATAAAGTTGAAATAATCTAAAGGTTTTATATTTGATTAAAACACAGATTGTCCGGGATATACGTGACTTTTTGATAAATTGTACTAAATAAAACATAATTGTATAAATGATACTGCAGGTAACAACTACTCCACGGACTAATTCCCCAACCAACCGGCATTGAATTACAGCTGCAGTATCTGTGTGAACGGTGAGGAACCCTTGTCGGTCTCAACACCAGGCATAGACCAGTTTCGGACTTGTTAGCCCTTACCAGTTTGCCGTAGGTGAGATGACCAACAATTGAACTGGCTGTTCCTTCATATGTATAATGTCTGATGGGGTGGCCGACAAGGGTTCACACAGATACTACAGGTGTAATTCAATGCCGGTCGGGGCATTAGTCTGCGGAGTAGTTGTTTCCTGCAGCATCATTTATAGATTCATTTATAGGTTCCTGATTAGTTCACTGTGGTTAATGACATGGTGTTGGTGTGTCTCGTTGACTGTAGATTGATTTTCAGCAGTATATTTGTTGCAGCCAATGAAATTAGAGTCTGGCGATAATTTTCACCGCTTCGTAGTATGTTTATTAGTTCATGAAATTAATTTCTAAGAATATTCCTAGCGGTGTCAACAATTTCTGATGCTGTTTTAATGCTCTTGACATTGCCATTTTATGTACTCTACACAACAAGGACATTTAAATATTTAAACATTTTCTTATTGTGAAAATTTGACAATTACGACCATAAAGTGCTTGAAAATTGTTGAAGAAACACATTAATTTCAGAAACACTCTGTACAGTATTAACATTATTTGTTTCTTACTCACAGTCTGCCAATTGAAATAACACTTCTTGGTTCACATTAAATGAAGCGTAATTATATTTATGGTTGGATAAAAAAAGTAACTGAATTAGTAATTGTTTGCCAAATTTGGATACGAGTATTTAAGTGTTTTTATAAACAATTTCTTTCATAGTACTCCACACCGACTACTCTAAAGGATTGAAGTCTAGACTACGTGGCGATCAAGGAAACATGCTACCACGGCCAATCTAACGTTCAGTAAAATGTTGGTTTAGATATGTTCTTACTTCATAGATAAAATGAGGCGGGGCACCATCTTGCATGAACAACATATTTTGCCCAAATTCAGTGCTAACGCATCCAATAGATCAATAAAATCATTATCAGGAAAATTTAAGTAACTGATTAATCTTAAAAATGTCGTTCTCGAGTTAATTGAAGTATTTCAACATTCTAACAATAGTTATTTCTTAAATTAAAATACCTTGGTGAGTATACGTATATCGCTTCATATTCATTGATTCATTTATTCACATTCTATTAACGAATGGTCAGTATTTTGTTTGTTCCAAATATCACTTGCAACTTGAAGGGAGATCGACAGGCAATAAAGTTTGAACATTTTTCTTCATGCAATGTCATTAAAATCAATCAACTAGTTAGTAGATCTTCTGCGATGGGAACTAGTATTTTGTCTTCTTGGTCAGACGTAATAATTTTCGGTCGATCTAAATTATCAAGTAAGACAAAATGAAACACTTTCGCTTAAAATTTCTGAACAGATTTTCAAACAATTGATTGCAAGGTTGCAATCTGTTTGGAAATCTCCGACAAAATTCACGTTGCACAGCACGTCCATTGAAATTTTGTTAACAATAAACAACAGTCAAAAATTGATAAATATAATATAAATAATTATTATCACAATGATTTTGAATTATCAGAACTGTCTTTACATTGGCACACACCAAGGTTATAAATAACATTGGGCACACACTGCAAAAGAAATCCGTTAATGAAATATGCAGCAAGTTGCTGAAATGCGATTTTCTCGAAAATTATTTCTAGGACTAATGACAAGTATACCTTTTTTACAAAAATAATGTAGATTTAAGATTTGACAACAAAAGCGTTAACGTTACGAGTAAAATAGTTACGATAATATTTACTTCATAAACATGGCTTATGTGTTGCCATATAGAAAATGCATCGAAATAGATAACATATTATGATTCTTCGTATCCAAAAACATCTACTTCCAAATGTTTTTGGAAGTTTGCTACGTTTTCTGTATATTCAATCGTTATAACTATTATCTACAAAAATTCTATTTTTACTGAAAAATCTAGTAGGTATCTCTCTATTTTTTAATACAGGATGTCTTGCAAGTCGTTACAATAATTTTAGGAGGTCATAGAATACGTGATTTTGAGTCGATTGAAACAAACATACCTATATACCAAGTGTTACAATATTTGTGATAATTAATTTTTTAATATTTTTTAATTTAACCGTACTTTTCTGCAATTATTGAAGTGTAGAAGAAAAACAAACCTTTTTATAACAAATATTTCTATACTTTTTTTTATCATGAATAAATGGATTATTTAAATGATTTAACCAATAAAATCCAAAGTGGCTTCAGAACTTCATAAACATGGTTTTTCTACTTTGTAAAAGCGAAAAGTCAAATTTAAACGTATATTTTATTTAAACCTTTGTGTGCAGATGTATTGAGATGTTATTAAAAACTTACCTAAGCAATGCTTTTTAAGTTCTTAGGAAAAGTTTCTTGATAAACATTCTAAAAATTAGGAAAACAGGACAGCCGTTCAGTTCAGTATGTAATAAATATGGTTTAAGAAATGAAGATACTTGTACTTTGCTTTACATTTTAACTGAAATCGAACGTATAGTATGACAGTTGATGTACATTTACGGTTGCTATAGAAACTAAGCATAATCGTTTTCTCATGGCGTATCAAGCTATTTAATAGAAATATTGCTTTTCCTTTTTACGCCGTAACTTTAAATTAACTTTTAAGATTTGAGCAATTGAAATAAATATTTAGCTTTTTGAACCTCCGGTATTTTAATAACTTCAATATTTTCTAAAGGTTGCTTTCTTTAGCAAATGTCTAAACCATTTTTATTACATACCAAACGGCTGTCCTCTGTTTTGGCGAATGCGCTCCCTGCATACTTAAACCACAGTATAGGGAGACCAGTAGAAACACTCGGGCCGATATAATAAGTCACGCATAGCAGCTCGCGCATCCATTTCAAGCTGCAGAGGCCTCAGTTTACATCCAACTCTGGGAGTGCGAACATGGGTTATACAGAGCCGTATTAAAGCAATATTTTGAGTCTGATCGAGGAACGAGTCGCTGCGCAGCAATTAGATGTTTAAATATATCATCTATAATAGTAAAGTTTCTTTAAATTTCCTAAAGGCATAAATAAGTAATAAGTATTCTATAATACACTGTACAAACCATAAATGATATTTTACTGCTATTGCCTTACCTATTAACTTATTTCTTAAGTATAACATTGGAATATAAATACTTCTCATGAAAGTGAAGTTTAAAATATACATATTTATATTTTTCACAAATACAAATTTTTATTTTAAAGCAAAGTTCTGTGCAGAGGCTTCTAATACAGAAGATTTATTAGAAAAGCTGCTCAGGATTAGTATCAGTTCATACAAACTATGTCAAATACATTTTTAAAATAATATGTTTTCTAACGATTCGCGCAATAGATTACGCAAAGAGGTCGTTCCAACGTTTCCTGCACAAGACGGCTCATCTTCAAATTATGTAGATGATCATATTTCTTGTAGTCGCTATAATGAGAGTAAGTCTCAAAACAAAATAACAAAATATAATTTTTTTCTAAATTTACATTTTACCGAACTTTTTTCTCCAATTTAACAATTTTCGAAGTTAAGTAAACATAATTTTTCTGTTCTGAAAAATACTTGTCTTCTGGTTTACGTAGATCATTTAAGACAAAATAAAAATCATAATAAATTATTTGTCCACTAAACTTCAAACGTCAAATTTTAAATTTAAAAAAATTCCAAATGGATGTAATTATCGCTAATAACAAAAAAGTAAGTAAATAAATAAAAATATTTTGTAGTGCAATAATATATATTTTAAACTCTTTTTTTAAAGTGTCTAAAGAAGTAAATCGAATTTTCACTGTATATTATTAGCAGTAAATGATAGTATATAATACATGTTGAATTACCCATTTATAACTGTATAATGAATTATTATATAATGTGGATTGATATAACGTACACTTGCATGTGGTACACTTTCACGCGCAAATACAAAATTCTTATTCCGGTCCTGATCACCGATTCTGTAAATTCTATCGGATGCGCTATCGCACTCACATTTCGAGATCACCGTAGAAAACTGAAAGCAGTTCAAAGTGCCGACAACGGAGTGAAACTGCTGGTCTACCTATGCTGTGCTTAAACGTGTTAAGATTAATTTCCCTAATTTTTAGAACGTTTATCAAGAAACTTTTCCTAAAAATTGAAAGAGCATTGCTTAGGTAAGTTTTTAATAATATCTGAATAAACTTACACACAAAAGTTTAAATAAAATCCACGTTTAAATTTGACATCGCTTTTACAAAGTTTACCATGTTTATGTAGTTCTAGATAAGCATTCCTAATAAAAAAAATTATACAAATATTTGTTATAAAAAGGTTTGTTTTTCTTCTACACTAATTGTACAAATCTATGGTTAAATTAAAAATTATTAAAAAATGAATTATCACAAATTTTGTAACACTTGGTATATAGGTATGTTTGTTTCAATCGACTGAAAATCAAGTATTCTATCTCCTCTTAAAATTATTTTAACGCCTTGCAAGACATCCTACACTATGTAAATGCATCAGGATTTACCCAAAGGGCTCAGGTAAGGGTAAAATCGTCCATGATGGATTTTGTTAAGCTACGTTAGTGATGATTTATTTAAGCAGCTTCATATTTTTTTATCAGCATTGCCTTTCATACAAATAATATAAATAATAAATAAATTCTATTATTACTATATAATAATTATTATATTATTTTGACAACAAAACATTTAAGCGTAGATGATCCATCGGTGCCGTGCTGGTGCTAAATAGTGCTGTTGATGAGCCGTTACTGACAATGGGCGTATTCGCTTGTAATCAAATACAAACATTTAAAAATGCCGATGGTGAATAATTGCCGTTTGTGTGCCGTGCTGTTAAATGGATGACGGTTTTCATTATAATAGGTTCATAAGGGAACATTTTGAAATTTTCTCGAAGAAAAACCTGATGAAGGAAGACGTAAACATTACATAGACACATTTTTTTTCATATTGATAACAAATAAATTAATTATTGACGATAATTTAAAAAAAACGTTTTCATATTTTATTAAATTAAACAAAACTTCACCATCAATGTTTAGCTGTTTTTTCGATTTCTGATCTAGCTGATCCTTAATTAATAACTATTGTTTTATTGTATTAATCGGAGCACTTTCAGATATTTTAAATTATATACGAAGAGATTTTCAAAAATGTTGTAGCTAATGTTTCTATCTAACTTAAAAATTGATACTGTTGAACCTGTACTTTTTTTACTAAATATTAAAAACTTCAGTATTCAGAAAAGCGTTTAATGCGAGTAAAATTAAATACTGGAAATGGTAATTCACCATATTTTGGATTTGAATTCAATGCGTAGGTATTAACTTCCCGCAAAACCACTTGGAATAATCGCAACAACTAAATTTGAGGAAGGTCCAGTTTTAATGCAAATGGCTGAATACAAGTAACCATTAGCACCTCAAAATAATCCAGGGTCGAGGATTAAATGCTGTCGTTGATACGCCACATCCTCACGTTACATTGAAATTTCACTGATCTGTTAAATATTTCAGGTATATCTACTTCCATATAATACATAATTTAAATATTCACATTAACCTGCAGTAGAATACTATACAGGGTGTTAAAAAATTCGTGTCACAAAACTAAAGCGGGGCTAGTTTGTCTCAAAATAAACAGAAAAATCTCAATGGACAAATGTTCTAAACCCAACGGTTATCGAGATATATGGTATTAAAAGTTTTACTTTTTTCACTTATAAATCGATTATATGAGTTGTAGATACAGAATTTCAGGAAACTACTACTCTGAGGGTTAACTCCTCGACCAGTTTTGAATTACACCTGAATACCTATAGCAAACCGCTAAAATCACTCGTCAGCAGCCCACCAGACATATACCGGTTTCGAGCTTAAGAGCTTTCATCAATATGCCATAGGTGAGATAACCGACGAATAACCTTAATTTTAACAAGTCTAACCCGACAGAAGGGACCTTAAGAACGCGGTATAGCAAACGGCTAGCGGCCATTCACCATGGCAGTAGACGCCACTGAAATCTACCGATTTATATCGCGATTCGGCGAGAACTATATTTTGGAAATACGGAATTCTAGGAAATAACTACAGCATTAAACTACATCTGAAAAACCTATAGCAAACAGCTAAAGACAAATTTAAAACAGTTAAGATTATTCGAAATCAGTATATGTGTGGTGGACTGCTGACGAATGACTGATGTGTTAATTCACATCAGAATGGAGCTTTACATTTTTACTACATTCAATAAAAGTTACGAATGTCATCACTTAGTAAATTGTAAATTAGAACAAGCTAGCTCTTCGCCATTCGAAAATTTTCAATAATACTTTTTTAAGGCAATGCATTGGGATACGAAGAAATGTATCAGAAGTTAGAAAAAGGGGACCACTTGGTTCATTTCTACGTCACTGGAATGGAAGTAGTTGTGCCAGATGCTTACTTTTCATTAATACAAATCTCAACTATTTGATAAACTTTATTTCGGACAAGTCAAAGATAGATTAATCTGTCAATGAATATGTAATCGTTTTTTTATATATTTTTAGGTATTAGCAATATTGTGTGAAACTAACTACTCTGTGAACTAAAGCCCCAACCAGCGTTGAATTACACCCACAATATCTACCCATATATTTTTTATTATTAGCTTTTGTAACATTTTTTACTGTATTGGAAAGGTATTTTAAGCTAATATATTATATCAAATCTCCTACAATTCCTATCAATGAAGTCATATGTATGTTCTCTGATACCAAACATCTAGGTATGCGAATGAACAATTCCACAGACATTCATTCACAGAGGAGAGGAAAAAGCAAGGAAAATAAGGTTCATCCCATAAAAAAAAAGAATTTTATAATTTATTTTCTGAACTGGAGAGAGAGCAACAACATTTTTTTCAATATTTCTGAAGTTCACATTTTTTTTTTTTGAGTTCTTAGATCGGCCTCGTCACCAAAACACAACATTTCGCAATAAGTAAGGTAAGTAAATAGAACTTGTTGATAAGCGAGGACGTCCGACGGTTCAGCGACACATTCACAACTGAACTGGTCGAACACTTTGAAACCAATTCCTGACTTTGTGGGAACAGAACTTACGTTGGACTAGCGCGGCCAAGCATTAAATTTGCAGGCCACCGATACGACCTGCAGTGCCGGTCGTTGCAGGTGGCAGCACTTGCAAGTGCTAGTCTACTGTACGCAGGTTTTGCAGGTCCGTTCTGGTCCGTGCAGGCATAATGTGCGCGATCTTTAAACGTGAATGTAACACAATACATCCGTTTAGTAGTGACGTGACATACGTCAGAGAACAGGCAACCTATGGGTCTTTATTTCCCAAGAAAATGTAACAAATATATAAAATGTGTTTTCAGTTTAACTCTAATGAAAAGGAAAAGAAAAAACTGAATCTAAAAATAGACAATACAGATGGAAAAACGTACGGAACATGTACTAAATTAAAATAATTGACAGTTACAATAACTTAATATATACTTGCTATGGTGAAACAGCGGATAATTAGATAAGAATATTTATACAAGTATTTAAATTTGTAGAGCAATAATGACTTTTATAGAATTAATAAAATAAAATACCATACTTGCTGAGCATGCACATGAAAGATAATTTCCTTGTTTCTCTGTTTACTTTCTTTCGCTTAAGTTTTGTAGGATTCGGTCTGTATAATTTCAAATGTGACAGTTTGCTGCGGGTTTCCTAAATATGTGATTTAACACTAATAGTACATTATACTATAAGGGAGAGAACTGTGTTATTTTGGCAGGTGCAATTTGAAGCCCGAGGGCTGCAATGCACCGAGGACAAAATAACATCTCTCCCGAATGGTATATACTATTTTTTCCATGGTCTCATTAACTTAAAAACACATATTTTGTCATTATAAAGTAAGTAGCACCAGAATTATTGTATTCGGATTTCAGCATTTATTTAGATTTAAAAAGAATTGTCAAATTAAGGTGCTAGTTTGGTTTAGTTTAAAGTTTGTTTGGTGCACAATGAATAATTGTGAGTCGGAAGAGATTGTGGAGGCTGCAAATATTGCAATAAGCAATTTGCTGCCTACGAAGTCAAGATCATTATACGATATAGCCTACAATCGGTTCAAAAAGTGGTGCGCCGAGAAAAATGTTCGTATACAACGAGAATGTTTTGTTGGCATACTTCAGTGAAAATGCAAAGAATTACAAATCTTCCACATTATGGGCGCAATATTCTATGGTTAAGTCATGCTTGATAATTTACGACAACATAGATAAAAGCAAATTCTCCAAGCTGATCGCATTTTTGAAAAGAACCGGTGACGGATATCAAGCGAAAAAATCGAAAATATTGACAAAGGGTGAAATCGACCGTTTTCTACCAAGTGCAGATGACAAAGAATTCTTAATGATTAAGATAAGATTACTTTTGTTGTTAGGTATTTCAATTATTAAGTATTTTGATTTTTTATAGGTTGGATTAAATCTGGGGATTGCCGGAGCTTGTCGAACTAATGAACTAGTCAGTTTAACTGTAGATTATATTGAGGATGTAGGCTCTTCCTTGATTGTAAAAATTCCAAACACTGAGACAAAGATTCCACGATCCTTTCTGGTTACCGATGTGGGAAATATGTTTCGAAAATACCTGTCCCTTCGTCCTCCCCACGTCCAGCATAAGCGCCTTTTTTTGTACTACAAAGCATTAAAATGTAGTTCGCAGTCAGTTGGCAAGAATACCATGGGAAAAATTCCGAGTGTAGTAGCTTCGTATTTAAAATTACCTGATGCTGCATGTTATACTGGTCACTGCTTACGAAGATGTTCAGCGACATTACTGGCAGATGCTGGTGTGGATATCACGACAATAAAGCGTCATGCTGGTTCGAAATCAACGACAGTCGCTGAGGGTTATGTCGAGAACTCCATTGAAAATAAGACCAAAATTGCTAATCAGGTTTTAGTAGGTACCACTACTAGCGCAATCACAAAAACTGTAAATGTAAGCGAAAATAATATTCCTTCTAATATTAATTTTGAAAATTGTACAAATGTAACATTTAATTTAAATGTCAATAAATAATTTCAATGTTATCTTTTTTTTGCATGAAAAACGTTCTCCATAATGTAAACGCCCTTGGGAGCATTATACTCCCTTGGGAATAATCGACTACTTCTGTTTTAATTTTGATGTCATAGAAACTGATTTCTACTCCCGACCGTAGAAAAACAAGTTTATTGGTTCAAATAACATTGACTTCACACGGCATGTTCAGTTCTGCAGGAACGGATTTTGCTGGTTCCCTCAAATCTGGATGGTGTTTTCACATAGAGTTCCACTTCTCATTTTGTGATTATTGTGTTACACAACCATTTTATACAGAATTGTTCATCCTATTCTCCCCGCCTCATTCTGCAGAAAAACGTATGCAAGACGCAATAATACTTTCATGTGAAACATGTATTTGCACTCTGATGGGATCCAGTAAACAGAAACCAAATCGAATGGCAAAATTGGGCCGTATCTTTATTCTGCCGGATCCTTCAAACATAATGATTCTGTGAACGCTCTTACTAAAATACTTTGGTCACTAAACGGGAACCTCACCCCATACATTCATTAAATTACTAAAAATTTGTCAAAATTAAATGATTAAATTAAAATAAAATATAAACTTACATAAATTGTATAATTTCCGTAAATATCCTCAAAATAAAATAACTTATTAATATTGTATGTAACACACTTTATTGGTCGGCAGTGGTTTACAAATTTGTACGAATCTAGATACTCGTAGTTTTTTTTTTAAATAGGTGCTCTTATGGTGTAATTTGAAAATTAGTTTTTGGTGGGCATTTCATCAGATAAAAAAATCCTTCCTCGAAGGTATGTTAATTAATTGTATTCTTTTATTATATTTTAAATTGCTTTTCCTTTTGGGTTCATAACTGTTTAAATTTTCAAGTCGTCTTTCGTATTGCCCAAGAGGTTAATTTGGTTTATTCCTTTAGGATTTTTTTTGTGGAATTAAATATCGAGTCCATTACTCCAATCTGGGCGACCTCAACTGAATTGCTTCAGCAAGGGTTGTCCTCACTGATGGTAACCTATACCGTGGCTCTTCCAGAACTTGGCAGGACTTCATTCAACGCCAGCACTCCATTGACCGGCTAGAGACGGCAGTCGACAGAACAGCTCCTTAGAATTAAATGGTACTAATTGGAACCATCTGATTACGTAATTGGACTGTAACATTCGATAGATGATTCGCATACAAACTACAAGTTATATTGGAATCATATCTGCTAATTCTTGATTTGAATAAGTAAGATTACATAAATCAACCCATACTAGATATACATGTGTACGCTTTTACCTCCTGTTATACATATTTTAAGGTACTTAATGCATTTTAAGCAGATGATCTTGTGACTCAGGGTTGGCCTAACTTAATAAATTACTCACTTTAAACTTTAATTAATTTTCTAGAATACAACACTTTATACAAAAATTGATTAATTAAAGTTATTTATTTTCACATTCTCTATAACTTCTTTAGAGCAACGTACTTATTTCAACTCACCTGAAGTAAACTAATAAGATATGAATGAGATAATTTATTTGTGCAAAACAAATAGGCGTCGAAGGAAAATTAGAAAAATATTATCTCTCATTTTATAAGAAAAACAGAAGATAATTACTTTAAATTTCATATTTCACAATTTTAAGCTTGACGTGCTTTGCTTTTAATATCTACTTTAGAATATTCACCTGCCAGAAAGTTTATGATGACAATAATTCTTCCCTAGCAACCAACGACTCCATATTTGGAAAGAAACGTAATTACGTATACTCATAAAAAAATTTTCGCTTCACATTATATTACTAATTTTTAATGATCCACTATTTTTCCTATTTGGAGAACGATGGTAAAGGTAAATTTTATATTTTATTTTATTAGTATTAGAATAATATGAATATTTGCCCACGACTGTATCATAATATACAGAGTGCTTCAGTCATAGTGTTCAGTCACTAATTTTAAGAGAAAATATAGAAAAATTGGTATAAAATGCGATTAAAAAAATGTTGAAAGGCATATTTACGCCGAAAAAATATTTTAAAATCATTATTTAAATCTCTTTTTCAGACTTCCACTGACTTAACTTTCAGTTCAACTCGGTATCGGCTTGATGCGTGTAATGAAGTGATTTTAACTGCCCCGTATGTATTAACTTTATTATTAAAAAAGTCCGTTAAACCAGTTTGCCAGTATTTTAAAGTATCCACGTTGAGAGTCTGTCAACGCTCGGAGTCCAGCCAGCGCGAGGTAGACCGCGTGAACCGAACGCGCATCCATCACCGGTCAGATGCGGCCATCACTACGGAAGGTATGATGTAGATATGCGCGCTCGATCCAGCGGGCGATTCAGAATGAAACCCAACATTTTCGAATATACGAAAATTCAGTACCTGTCCTAGCCCACATCGAGCAGCTGTGTTGTCTCTAGCCGTCTACTGACTGAATCTACGAGTGCTGTAAGTCCGAAAACCGACCAGCGCGCAGCCGATACCTCCGCATCGACATTAGAGTTTCCAAACACCGATTTGGATATTCAGTTCCTGTCCTGCTGTCACCGTAAGAAGTCCTGCCTGTCCGCACCAGCACCAGAAGACCTGCCAGACAGTGGAGAAGCCGTATGTGGTGAGAATTAGATAGATAAGTCACGATTGGGGACTAGTGCGCAGCTGTCAACCTCACAGGCGCATAAGGTGTTCCAAATACCGGCTAGCAAGTTCAGTTGCCGTCCAGCGAGCGAGCCGAGCAGTCCTGTCTGCAGACCTGAAGAACAGCCGTACCAGTATAGTAAGTCGAGCGCACCACCAGTGCGCAGGTCTTCGAATTCCAACAGGGGAACTGGTAAAAGACCGGAATCCGAGAGTTAGTTCCGTCCTGCCGTTCCTAGAAGGAAGACGTGTCCGACTACGAGCACTGGAAGTAAGTAGTTGTAAGTAACATTTGGCTACTTTTAACTCTCGCCCGTCTTACCTATTTTGTGCTCTGTCTGTCTTACGGCATGGTGACGCACACGGTTGCCTTGATCACGTATGTCGATTCTAGCTACGCGTTCAGAGGAAGAGTGAACCCTTTAGTCTAAAACGTAGGCCGTCTCCGTCCGTCTTACCTGACCTGTATTCCATCTATCTTGCGGCGTGGTGACGCACACAGTTGCCTTGATCACGTGTGTCGATCCTAACTACGCGTTCGGAGGAAGGGCGCAATCCTTTAGTCTGAAATGTGTCGATCCTAACTACGCGTTTGGAGGAAAGGGGTACCTCTTTACTCTGAAACGGAAGCCGTTCTCCGTCTATCCTACCTGACCTGTTCTCCGTTTGTTTTACAGCGCGGTGACGCACACGGTTGCCTTGATCACGTGTGTCGATCCTAGCTGCGCGTTTGGAGGAAGGAGGTTGCCTTGAGCACTCGTTGCTCTGAAACGTAGGTCGTAGACTGACTTGACTGATCATATCTCTTTCAGCACAACAGTTAGCCCTCCTGCCAGCCTGCCCGAGGGATTATCATCTGTCTGTAACTTGCTATTAATTGTTCTCTTTCAGGAGTGATTGTAACCAAGCGTATTAATTAATAGTAGTAGTGCTTTTGCTTATTGCTTGTTTGCTTCTTCCCTCGTGGTATTTAGTCCATAGCTTTCCACCGCTTGTTTACTACCGACCGGCTAACTCAGTAACTCTCTTTCCAGGACCACCAATAACCGCAACCGCAACTGCTCCGCATTTAGCGCTTGTACTGCCCGTTTAACTTGTTATTTTTTTTATTAAATTCCGTTTTTTAGTTTCAAGTTAGTATTGTAAAATTAGGTTTGGTATTTAATATATAGATAGTGATATATATTGTGCCCTTTTATTCCGTCCGTGAAGTCTAACTGTTCTCCCTAGACCCGCTGGACATACCGTATCTTCACTGTAGCTGTCTGAGTGTGGTGTTTCTACACTTTAAAACAGAAACGCGCCCGAGGAAACTGACCGCCGCAGCTTAGGCCTCATAGTGACACCGCGTCGCATCGCACCACCGCCGAGGCGACGTAGGTGCGTCACATGCGACATCGCCAAACTTAAATATTTTCCTGTTACCTATGCTATAAATTATTTTTTAAAAGTATGCAAATAACATAGTAAGTTTCAATTTAAAAAATATCGAAGTTTAATATCGAAGTTACAAAACTTCAACGGATCAAATAATAAACCATTTACATTTTATTACATAAATAGTGAGATAAATAAACAATACTCACTGGATAAATTATTAAAAGGGACTGAAAAGTTTTTCATATTTAAATACTAATGGTAATACAAAAACACTCTTGTGCTGTCAAGAAAAAACTGTCCGAGACATTTTCATTGATAAACAATCCGGCAATCCGAATCTTGGCCTACCATATTTAGGACAATAACCTGGTTTTCAACACCTACTCAATGATTAGCGCTGCAGAACCGCCAAAAAATAATAAACGATTAAATTCGTATTTATATAAACACCCCGTGTAATGTATATGAGATCGTGAGTATTTGCTATTTAACAGATTAGTCATTAGTCTCATCATAAATGCTCAACCCCAGTAATTACGTGCCGACATCGGATCAACTGTAATCGGCACAGTTGAAAAGTTGACAGTTCAAATTCTCGTTTAATACTTTCACGACGTAATACGCCGAACGGACGCCAGCCGTCGAACAGTTTTTCAACAAGCAGCATATCTCTCCCATCCTCCTTCAGTACTTCAGCCCAGTTACCATGTTCGCGTAAGAAGGTGCGTTTCCTGTTTGTTGTTTTTAGTGTCGCCAGTCTATTTTATAATTATAAATTCAATTTACCATTTAACTTAATAGAAATGAAACTCAAATTGGGTGATTCAAAATTTCACAAATTTCCTACCATTAACAATAATTAATAGGGACATATATCCCGTGTGATTTATTTGGTACTGATCACGATGCGAAAGCCTAGATGGAAAAGAGATTTCATTGTGATGCACTTGAGAAAATAAAATACATGAAAACCGTTAAAACTCATATTCAGAATAAATGCGATTTGCATTATTTGGTAATATCAACGTACAAGGCCAACTTGATTCCCCTTTTAAAAACATAATGAAGAGATGATAAAAGTAGGTATGTTTCATCCAAATTCATTTACCTACTGTGCAAAATTTGGCGTAATTTTTGAACTTGCACTAGTATTTTACGCGGATTAGTGAATTTTACGTCACGTCACGTTTAATAAAACTGCAATACGACAGCTCAAAAAATTTACATAATGATGTTTTAGATTGCATACTAGAAGTTTTTCATTAGAAAAAATATATCTTTTCAATATTGAAATTTAATGAACATGGTGTTATTATGTATGTGATTCTGACGTGGCAACTGGGTTTCGCTTCATCATTCGAACGTTATGGGTTCATTTGTTTATCTTCTAAATGGTCGAGTATTTTTCTCTTTTTATGCCTTTATTAGGCCTTCGAATACGTGCTTAACATTAATGACATTATGAATCACTCTGTAAACATTATTTGTCTGCTTCTTCAAGTACGTTTAATAATATACATAATGCACTATAGAAGTGATTAATCATTATTTACCTACTTGTCATTAATGATTGTTCATACTTCTGTCAACAAATTTAAATTTTTCAGTGTCTCACTTGAAACCCACCTACTATACTAGTTACAGCAATATTAACATTTTTCCGAACGATGGTAGAAGTTTACTAATTAAAGTTTTATTTGCTTTTAGACACATTAATAAATATACATATTTTTAATATACTAATACTATATTTACTTTACTAAAGATTATTAATTTTGTTTATATATATATGATATTGTGATGCACTTGAGAAATATATATATATATATATATATATATATATATATATATATATATATATATATATATATATATATATATATATATATATATATATATACCGTTGGCTGCCTGACAGTAGCCAAGACGATTAATAAATTCTTTTAGGACATATACTATAACACATTACGACATATAACTTCAGGAGGTAAACGATGTATTTCGTGACGAATTCTTACTTTTAAATCTTCTAAATTAACCGGTCTAGTAACATATACTTTGCTTTTCAAGTATACAAGAAATAATCTAGAGGTGTCAAATCAGGCGATCTGGCTGGCTACTCAATCGACCCCCTTCTCCCTGTGTTGCATAATGGGGAGGTGCACAGTATTGTGAAAATTAAATTTTAAAATCTTCAAACATTACTTTCTTGAAATTTTTGTTATGTAACACCATAATTTTTCATGATGTATGTATGTAGAATCACACGCTCTTTCAAATAGCATGGTCAAAATTGGAGGTTGCTATTTATAAAAATTGTCGATGACGTCATATCCCGAACAACGATGCCGTCACATATATGAGTCGTATGTCAAAAAGTGCCTTTTTTAAACTTTTCAATTTTAAAAATAATGAATTTATTCGTTACTTTTGGAAAGGATTGTATAGTTTAAGCACACTGACCACTGATCGATTGATTAGTGCTTAGCGTGATGAACGTGACCATTGTGGCTTTCAAATAGCATCTGTTATTTTAAAATGTGTTCAAGTTTGAACTTTCGCAACCATTGCAAACTCATATATGAATGCAGAAAGTATATATAAATCAACTGAGAATAAATACTGCCAAATATTTAAAAATGGAAAAGAGTGTATTATAGATGCGCAACAATCAGGCATACTGTGTACAATATTAACATAATCTACTACATCTATATCACATTCAAAAAGTCCAAGAGCTATTGCCTCAAGATTTGGATCAACGAGTGACTTTTGCGAGTTTATCTTGCATCAGGATATTAATTTTCAGAAGAAAATTGGTTTCACTGATGAGGCTTGCTTCACTCGTAGAGGAATTACAAATATTCACAACTTTCATGAATATTTTGATGTAAACTCTTATGCAATAATTCCTAGATATTTTCAACGCAAGTTTAAGATAATGTTTATAGGGCGGTATTATTGATCGTTATTTAATTGGACCTGTTATTTTACCAAACCGATTAAATGGCTAACGTTTTTTGAAATTTCTGCAAAGTATTCTCTCTGATTTAATCGGTTGCGATAGAGTTTTGGTGATATGGACCACCACCACTAACTTTTTGATTTCTTCAATAAATACAATAGTATTTTATTTAAAAGTCTTGTTTTAATTATTGTACACTATTTAAATACATTTTTAATAACGTTTTATTTTTTTTAACAGTACCATCTGAATTAGTACTAATTGTAATAAAATTCAACAAGATATTTGAATAGGAATCTTGTTAAATGGTGGTAAATTTAGGAGCAGTTAAATTTACACCCCCAACGCATCACGTTCAAATTAATCAGAAGGTCGTCCCTTTTATGTGCATACATTGGAACCCCTGTAGAATTTAAAGCTTGGCACATTTACATAAAACGTAACTTGGATGTGCGAGCAAACGGTAAAATTAATAGCTAGCAATACTTTACATCGTCAATTAATTCGTCGATCTTATACACTTCTTGGAATTAATATTTAACTTTCCCATTTATTTCTTCACCCATTTTACTGCATCCATAGTTTACTCGATAGTTTGTGATATAAGTACAATAAAACTAAGTATAGTTGAATTGTGAAGCAGTAAGTAAGTTCAAAGTATGGTGTTATTAATGTTATTTATTAAGCAATTTTGCAAATGTCTATATAATAATAATAAATGTCTTTATTTCCAATTTCTACAATTACAGTGAAAGAATATATATATATTTGTAACAATTTGAAATATGCACATAGAAAATGACATGAAAATAATACCTAACCTTAAACTTAAAGTTGAATAAAATAAATAATTATTAGTGTAAATTTATAAAATATATAAAGAATTATTAATATGGATATCACGGATATAAATTTAGTAATAATAAATAATATTACATAACATAAAAATAATAATATGTAATTTCCGATCTGTCAAGATATATATATATATATTAAATAGTACGCAAAAAGAGGAAATCTCAAGGGGAAATTCACAACCAATGTGTGCTCTACCATTTAACCATTATCAAAAAAAAAACTCAGATGTAGGCGAAAACGAAAATATAAAATAATTAAAAAATTATATATTTACGTTACCCAATACAAAAAAAAAATTTTTTTTTTTCCAGATTCACACTGCACATTATTTATTTCTCAATAAAACTGCTTTAATATGCCTTTTAAAGGTTAAGAGACTTTGCACCAGGTGGAACATTATTGTACAACTTATAAATACAACATTTAAAAAAAAAGTAGTTCTATGTTCGGGAAGGTTCAGTAATCCTTTTGATCTAATATTAACATTATGTACATCACTTCGAAATGCTATTTTATTATACAAATAAGGTGGAGTTCTGGATATAATAATTTTGTGAAATAAACAGAGAATAATTTTTTCTTCTTTAAGACATATTTAACCAACATAATTCAGATAATTTATGTGAGACATGATCATATTTACGTATTCTATAAATAAAACGTGCACAGGATTTTTGGACACGTTGGATGCGAGCACTAGAAATCTATGCATGGTCTATATACAGGAGCACAGTACGTAAACTGAGACAAAACTAGAGCCTCACAAAGCATTTTTTTGGTAATGATATTTAAATATTGACGATGGGGATATAAAATCCTTAAAGCCGCATAGGCTCTCTGAATCAATTTATCCAGTTACTCCCTGAACCTTAAAGTTTTATCAAAAATTTACCCAAGATTTTTTGCACTGTTAGAATATTTTGAGCGACAACTATTAATTTCAATGTTAATTAAATTCTGTAAATTTACAGTATCCGATTTCTTTTCAAATAGAAGCAAGGCTGATTTTAATGGGTTTAAATTAAGCGAATGCTGACTAGATATTTCAAACAGGCTCTTCAAATCATCATTAATTTTTTGTAAAGCAGATTGATGATCTGTCAGGAAAAATGAATAATATAGTTGAGTATCATCTGCATACATATGAAGTGAACAAAATTTAATAAACTTTATTAGCTGTGAAGTATAAATTGAAAATAATAATGGGCCTAAGACACATTCATATTCATATTCATTCATAAATATATTTTAGCCAATGCATTATGATTACATATCTGAATTTCATCGTACATAAATATTCTAAAATAAATAAGTTAGTAGAAACATGTGAATATAATTTCAACCTTTTTACATGGCGATCCTGCCACCATCATTAGTGAATATTCAAATTAATGTGCTGTGTACTTAGCGTTAGCTGTTTACATGGCATGTTTAACCAAAATCATCGACAGAATTTAACCTTACACTTAAAAGTTAAAAGTAATAAAAGATTTAACTGAGAATGGTGTTGTCAACTCCAATTTTATAGTGAAAGAGTCTAGTGTTTCGATGATGTCAAAATTATCTTATATGTTATGGTTGTGATGATGGGCGCACTTCTAACTTTAAAAATATGCAAGATACATAGGAAGAGAATCCAAGACCAAATACGTCGGAATATGGCGCTATCGACAATCAGTGTAACTCCGTTGGTATATTCCCAAAGGATCAAAGCACGAGTTTACATGCCTTCAACAGTTGGAAGAAAAATAGTGTAGTGGTAGTGGTGAAAGAGAATTCGTGCCTAAGTGTAAACAAAAAAAATTCAAGTTATAAATAGCAGGAAATTTAACAAATTTCACCGGAACTTATATAGGTATCTTGGTTATTTTATGTATTCTGTTAGTGTTAGTAACTATTTAGTAAAATAATTATTAAACTTTATATATGTAAACTGCAAAGTTGTCCCACACTGCCTAAACAAATTAATTTTAAATGTCATTGATGACCAATTGGGAACAGATCAACCAAAGGCTATTAAAATTTAAACAAAACATTAATAATCAATCGAAACGTGCTATTAAACAACAGGTTCCAAAAAGTGGACATACTAGAAAAGAAATTCGAGATACTCTTGTTCAATTATTTAATAATACAACAAACTTTATAGGCTTTTACTGATCTAACTTCGCTAAACGAATTTTTGCTGTCATAAGAGACAAAGTAGTAAAATCATTTCAGATATTAAACGTAAAGTATAAAGTTCCTACAACCTGTTTGGAAAACATTGATCCATTAATTGTTGACGAAAATTTTATACCAGTGGTAACAATGGCAATGCAGTGTTGAATTTTTTAATTTAGCTAGTAAAATTATACCTCAAGTATTTGACGGCTCTCCCGATAAACTACTATCGTTTTTAGATGCCTTAACTTTACTAGGTCAAAACTCTCATGATAATGTTGCTAATTATGTTGCCTTCGTTAAAACTCGTCTAACTGGTAAAGCTCGTGACATAATTACTGTAGAAGCATCCCTCCCAGAAATAATTAATACCCTTAAAAATTAAGTTAAAGGCGAAAGTTCTCAATGTTTAACATCAAAACTACTAAATCTCAAACAAAATCGTTCAAAAGATATATAAAATCAGAAAGATGCCTGCACAGATAGAAAGTTTAGCAGAAAATCTAAAAAGGGCATTTATTAGTGGAGAAGTGCCTTATCAAGTGGCAGGAAGGTACTCTACAAAACATGTAGTTAGATCCTTAGGTTGTAACGCCAATTGTAATGGAAAAAGCACGTATAGTAATGGAAGCTGGTACTTTTAGTACAATTCAAGAGACTCTTACAAAATTTATTAATATTAATACTGACACAAATAATATCACTTCAAATGTACTTTATGTCAGACAAAATCCAAATTTCCACCGATATCGCGGAAGAGGGCTACAAAATTGCAACAATTTTACTCGGGGACAAAGCAGTCGCGGGGGAGAATGTGCACATAACAGATATAGCGAAAGTAATAGATATATTGAAGATTATAGAAATAACATAGACAACAATTATCATTCAAATGTTAGTCGAAATCCGACTAGGACAGTAAGGGTGGTAGAAACAAGTAGTCAAGTTCAGGGAAACGAATCAAACCCCCAACGGGTTCCATTAGGGGAAGAAATTTCATTTTCAAACTTTGTCATATTTTATACAAAAATGACCGATACAAAAAACACATTTTTAATCGACACGGGTGCTGATGTATCTATTTTTAAAAGTTCTAATATCAATCAAAATCAAAGACAATGCCAATCCTATCAAAATAAAATGTGTAACAGATGGTGTTATTAATTCTTTAGGTGTTGTATACACGGATATTTTTGTAGACAACTATAAAATAAATCATAAGTTTCATATCGTTAATTCAAATTTCTGTATATCAGCTAATGCAATTTTAAGTAGAAACTTTTTAACTAAATTTAAATGCAATCTAAATTACTCTGACTGGACTATGACTATTAATCTAAATCACATACAAATTATTGTTTCTATCCATGATAGTTTACAAAACGATGCACTAATTTTTCCTCTTAGATGTGAAGTAGTACGACAAATAGTAAGTTTAGAAAATATTTCTCAAGATTCGGTAGTAATGAATAAAGAGATTTGTGCTGGTGTTTTTGTTGCTAGAACAATAGTGTTTAAAAGCTATCCTATAGCCAAAATTATCAATACAACTTGTCAAACTGTCACTTTCAAGGATATTAAACTAGAAATAATTAGCTTAAACCAATTTCATATTTACAAAATTGAAACTGAAACACAGGACCAGTTTTCAAAATTAATGAAGAAATTAGATATGAACGGCGTTCCAGATGATGCTAAAAATGAATTAGTTAATGCAATCAGTTTTTAGACATATTTGCATTATCATCAGATATACTTACAGTTAATAATTTTTACAAACAGCGTTGGAAATTAAAAGAAAACAGTGGGGTTTATTTAAAAAATTATAGAACTCCTAGAGCTCAAAAAGACGAAATTACCGACAAATCAAATTAATGGTAATAAAATAATCAAACCATCAATTTCTGAATACAATAACCCCGTTCTATTAGTTTCAAAAAAGTCTACACATGGTCAAAAAGCTTGGCGCTTAGTGATAGATTTCCGTCAAGTGAATAAAAAACTTATTGCTGATAAATTTCCGTGACCCCGTATAGATGATATAGGTATTGGATTACATCAGATTCCCTTACATGACGAATTCCGCAAAGTAACTTCATGTAGTGTAGACGGCGGATCTTATAGATTCAAAAGATTATTATTTGGTCTTTCGGTTAGCCCCAATAGTTTCCAAAGAATGATGTCGATAGCTTTCGCTGGAATTACACCTGAAAAAGCCTTTCTCTATATGGATGATTTAATAGTAGTCGATTGTTCACAAAATCATCACCACAATAATTTAAAAAATGTTTTTGAAACCTGTAGAAAATATAATTTGAAATTAAATCCCGAGAAATGTAAATTCTTTAGAAACGAGATGATACTAAATACGATATTATAAACAAATATCCTATTCCACAAAATGCTGACGAAGTAAAACGATTTGTGCATTTACCAATTACTATGGTAGATTTATACCGCGTTTCGCAGAAATAACAACACCGCTAAATAAATTAATTAGAAAAAATACAAAATTCTTATGGACAGCAGAATGTCAAAATTCTTTTAATATACTCAAAAAATCGTTAATTTCTCCACAAATTCTGCAGTGTCCAGACTTTTCTAAAGCTTTTATAATAACCACCCCTCAAAAGCAGCTTGTGAAGCGGTTCTTTCTCAAAATTTTAATGGTCAAGAGTTACCGATTGCTTACGGTTCTCGTACATTTACAAAAGGTGAAATGCACAAACCGACTATCTTAAAAGTACTAATGGATGTACACTGGGCGATAAAATATTTTCACTGTTATATTTACGGAATAACATTTTTTATGAAATCGGACCACAAACCTTTAATATACTTATTTTAAAAGGCAAGGAAAGTGTATGTCCGACGCGCTGTCTAGAATTAATATTGATAAGCTAAAAGAGATACAATGTAACGTTTAACAGATTCTCGCAATTACAAGGTCACGGTCAAGAACAAAACAAAATAAAAAATAGTCGATTTACCTCAAAACCCTAAAGTTTATGAGGCCTTAGATAATGCTGAGACAGTAAAACTGCCCTTATTACAATTTTAAGTTAATCCTACATCTCTTAGGATGATGATTATGTATAAAGGACCAATGAGCGCTCAAAAGAAATTTTCAATTATTAATGGTGATATTGCATTAGAGCAAATTTTGCCTCAGCTAAAAGTTATTGCTGGCAATTGTAAAATTCAAAGATTTAAATTAAACTTAGATGATGATATATTTAAACAGTGCACTTGTAATCAATTTAAAGAATTAGGATATAAATATCTAAAGAGTCTTTCTATTATTCTGTGCCAGGAAAAGAAAATAATTTTTAACAAAAATGAAAAGATGAAACTGATCGAAAGGTACCACGACAATCCTTTATTAGGAGCTCACTGTGATCAAAAACGGCTGCTGAAAAAGTTAAAAGCTTCTTATATGAGGAAAAATATGTCGCGCAACATAGCAAAATTTACACGAAAATGTCACAAATGTCAATTTAATAAAATCAAAATTAAACAAAACGAACCACTAGTGCTTACCCTTACTCCACAAAACCCCTTTGACATTGTCTGCATTGACACAATAAGTAGATTTCCCAGATCAAATGATGGTGATGAATACCTTTACGCTATTACAATACAGTGTGAATTAAAAAAATATATAGTAGTGATTCCAATACCAAATAAAGAAGCACCAACTGTTGCAAAGGTATTATAGAACATTTTATTCTCATGTACGGACCTATGAAAGAAATTCAAACGGATATGGGTACAGAATATAAAAATCAACTTTTCGACAATTTAACAAAATTACTAAAAATAATTAATCGGATATCTACTGCCTACCATAGCCAATCTATTAGAGGCTGTGAAATAAATCATAGAGTTTTTAATGAATATATGCGTATGTACATTAATAACAGTAAAACTGATTGGTCTAGATGGACTCGATAATACCACTCCAAGTACATATCACAACTACACACCATTTGAAATAGTATTCGGATGAAAAGCAAATCTCCCAGAGTTGTTAACAGGATCGACCGTCAAACCTCTTTACAATATAGACGCATATAATCAAGAACTTCGATACAGGTTGCAATTAGCATATAAAAAAGCAAGAGTCACTTGAACAATCGAAGTTAGACCGTAAAACTCAATTAGATATCAAGGCAAGAGAACTTGATTTAAATCCGGGAGATCTTATTTCAGTTACTAATGAAAATCGACATAAATTTGACTCATGGTACAATGGCCCTTTTGTTGTTATCAATACCGAAGGTCCCAACTGTGTCATTAAAGATGATAAAGGTAGACACACTGCAGTACATAAAAATCGAATTCGAAAATATGTAGAGAATATAAATAATTTTAAGTACAGGCCTCTTAGTTTTTAGGTATTTTAGATAGTATTTTCTTTTTTTACATAAACAAGAATTATTAAGATATATAATATATATTTTTTCCCTGACTAGAGAGTGTGTACTTCAAAAGTGGCCATAGTGAGGGTCATCTCCTGAAGGGGAATGTGTAAATAGTTGAATTGTGTAGTAATAAGTTCAAAGTATGCTGTTATGTTTATTAATCAATTTCGCAAATACCTATATATAAATATACAGGGTGAGTCAGTCATAATGTCATTAATTTTAAGAGGAGATAGGGAATAATGAGTATAATGCGAATACGCGATTAAAAAAAATCTAAATGCATATTTAAGCTGAAAAAAAATATTTTAAAATCATTATTTAAACTCTCTTTTCAGACTGTCACTAACCGCCACAGACTTGGTCGTTTACAGCTCACAGTTCAACTCGATGTCGATCTGATGCAATGTTGTCAAGTTGAAATATTTTTCTCGTACCTACCTACCTAGGTTTTAGACATCACAAATAAACGGTTGTACTGTCTATTTAAGAATATCATTTTTTCTTGCTCAGTTCAACTTCAACCAATAATAATTTAAAATATTAATATCCAATGAAATCAAATAATAATAATCAAATAATTCGATTTTCCTTAAATATTGATTTATTTGTTAATAAAAACAAATGTAGATAATAAATAAATGTTTTCGAATGTTAGGTTATTACTATATTTGATATTACGTTTTCACTACGTTTTACAAATAAATATGAATTTTTAGTATTACTCGTAAGTTCAATTAGTTATTCAGTTTGTGGTTACGTACATCTAGCCTAGAAATTTATTGTTTTTTAAGTAGTATGATACTAACCTGTTAACTGCACTCGTCCGTCCATAGCACTTTATTAATAAAATTAGGGTCAGTCGCATTTCGTAAACATTCTCCATATAGCACTACCATTTCCTTCAAAAAACCATATTATTATTATGCAGGCCACATTTGTGCCCAGGAACGACTTACGTTGGTAGGCCCTAACCACCATTGAGTGCAGGAATGGGGGAAATCTGGATAACCTTATTAATTAGGAGGGTGGTCAAATGTCGACTGGTATCAATCTCTCATATTGACCCAAGCCAATATTCTTGCACCCTACCATACCCACAGAGAGGGTGCCAATCTTCTCCGCAAATATAGATAGTCTACCTTCCGTAAGTTGATGTTGATAAATATTTTCGACTATGCTTGTAGAGTTTACCCAATCTAGTGAATTCAAATCTGTACATTCACGACAATGCTTGGTATCACGTCACCAATGTAGTAAAAGGAAATAGAAACAAAAAGAATGAAGAATTCTAAAGGATTTATCCTTCAGCCCACATCTATCCAAATTTGTGGATCACTGGAATAGGTGTTAAATCGTTTTGAGTCTGACATAGAATTACTAAACGTTGTGAAAGTATTATTCACATAAATTGAGTTGGATATTCATCAGTTGCCGAAACTATTTGTGATTATACAGGGTAAATCGAGAAGAACGCACCAGACTTCAGGAATGGATTCTAAGCGTCAAAATAAGAAGAAAAAACTCAAATATTCTTATATAATTTTCATTTGTTTTCAAGTTATGACGTACATTTCAATAAAAAATAATAATTTATTGATAGAATATCAATGATTAATGAACGCTATGATTAATAGAAATTAATCATAGCGTTCTTTGATTCAATGTTCTAAAACGTCATCAATGACCTCTAACACTTTTTGCCCCGTCTACGAAGGGCGTCCGCAGCTCTCCTGATTGCTGCATGTTTTGATGATAATATGTCAAATTATTGCCTTGGAAATAAATGAAAAACGCATAACAGCATTTGACGTGTAAAAACTTTTCCTGGAGTTTGGTGCGTTACTCCCGACTCACCCTGTATATCTAAATACATATTTTATGAAGATAGATAGGTACAGTTTTTTTTCTGTTTCCACAATGATATAATATCACATATAAGTTCACGTCATCTTCAAAACATTATTCGTCCAGCTGTTCAATTATTTGACAAAACAAGTTGTTGAACTATCCCAGTTGTTGCAAGTTACTATAAAGATTACACTTCTTATATTTTGACTTTGATCAAAATATGAATGTTTATCCAAATATGTAATCTTAAATTACGACATCACTTCCTACAAAATTTTATTTATTGAGATAAGTACGAATTATCTATTTTATCACATTACCTCAGAAACTTGGATTTATTTCAGTTCGCTCCACAAGGCCAATTTTTCACTAAGGTACTTCAGACGTGTCCTGAAAAGTGCCTTCTGTTTTTATTAAACGCTAGCTCGACCCTCTGTCACTCTTTGTCCTTCATCCCTTCATTCACTGACATCCTAAGTAATTTGACTTTCCAGGTAACGCATTTATCTAACTAGATTTTTTTGTGTCCATTATAGTGTAGTGTAGAGTGATTGAGCCCAACATGCCTTATTCAATTGTTGCGTTTTTTTTCATTCGACAGGGAGTTAAAGTTGAAAATTTGTTTTCGATTTTTTTCTTTATTGTGAAACAGCACTTTGTGTCGCTTCCAATACTTCCCCTGTTAAATGTTCATCTTCACTTTCCGAGCTCATTTTGAATTAAAGACTCTTAGAATATGAATTATAATATGTATTTCTGACACTACTTTTTCAAACAACCAACTTTTATTGTTTATTAGGGCCGTCTTGATTCAAACAAGGTTCAAATGAAATTAAAATTAAATTCTTGTACGTAACACACTTGTCTTATTTTATTGAGTTTTCGATAAAATATTGTTTGTGTCTTGAATGCGAAATGCTTTTGCGTTCTCGAATTTATAACTTATAACTTCCATTCTTGAACGCAAATGTACCATTTTCTGTTCTAGATACAGACAGATAACTAGTTTAGCGAAATAAATCAGTTCTAGAAATTACGGAATATTAATATACCTATGATTATATTTTTTCATATATTTTCTCCTACTACACAATTTAATTTTAAAATGGTAAACCTAAATTTTTATATATTATTTAAATTAAAATAGTTATTATATCCCAAATATACATAATAATTGTAATAGTAGGTAATAATTTGACGTGATATAAATTTAGATATAAATTTTGTTGTTCTTGCTTGACCTAATTTATTATTAAGTAAGGTGTAAGCGATTTGTAAGATTAAATTATAACGTACACGATTAATTTATATTATATAACAAAAGCTGTCACGCAACGAAATTTTGCCAGTTCTGGGCATATTTTTTCTTTTTCATTTACGAGTTAATCAACCAAGCTACTATAACAAACCTAAAAGCACAGCCTTTCATTCTACTCTGACGATTACATTCCGTGATATTTCATTTAAGACATTTTCTGTCCGAAGAACCTTGTTTGTGTTTTGATACTATAAAAAAATGGAGTTAAAAGCGATTAAAATAGCATAATTCTTATACTATTCACTGATTAAAGCATACCTAGATGTTTGGTATCAGAAAGCATCCATATGACTTCATTGATAGGAATTTTAGGAGATTTGATTTATATTAGCTTAAAATACCTTTCGAATACAGTAAAAAATGTCAAATTAATTTTATTAATTAATAATAACAATAGCGGCAATAGTAGTTGAATTTGCTGATATAAAATAAGTGTTATAAAATGTTATTTATTTTATTGGGAAATTCTTTCAGTTTCTTTGTCCGTTTATTTCTTATTACACTTTGCCGTCGCGCCGGTCGCTTCCATGCTTTGCCTTGCGCAAAGTCAAGTTTTACAGTGGATCAGTTTCCAGTGCCGTGCAGAAGCGTAATTTAAAATCATTTTCGAACTGCTCTTTTATTTATTTTTTTTATATATAAAGTTGTATTTGTAAGTCTCCTGTATAATAAAATTTTTTGAATAAGAGTTGAATCACACCAAATTTTCAATTATGTAAAATACAGCAAAAATAATTATATATTATGATGATGAATATTCCCCTTACATACAAGTTCTACGCTGCTTGTTTTAGTTTAGAATCAGCACACAAAAACTTTTAAGAAAATTTATGCGAAGGAGTATAAAGCGAGGTTCTATTTGTTATTTAAAAGTTTAATATCCCTCCAACGCACGAAAATAAAATTACGAGAAAGGTTGTTTATGACGTTAATTTTTTTTACAAAGATCAATGTTTTGCCTTCTGTATATAAAAGTCTCCAAAATCTTATGAAATTGACATTTAATTAAATATTAAGTAAACAATGAAAAGTTTCGATATATATATATATATATAAAAAAAATTGTATTTATCTAAGGCAGAAGCAGAATTCAAATAATTATGTATATTATGTAGAAATAAATTCAAGCGTGAACTGAATCATTATTTTAAATTTATAAAAAAGAAGACAATATTTGTAAATTGTAATTTAAATTTATACGCTTCTCATAGAATTGTCATTATGTATATCTTACTAACTATTACTCTTTTCGTTTATTATAATTTAGCTTATTCCAAAGTGGCCATATTTGTCACAATTTTGTAAATACACTAATATACAGGGTTTTAGACCGAAAATAAATGCTACCTCTTTCTATAACATTTTTTCCAAAACTGATTATTAACGGAGTTACAGGGTGTTAAAGTTATAATTTTATTTTCGATATTTGTAAATTGCTTCTCAAGAAATGCAAATATTTACATAAAATTTGTAAATCGGGGGTTTTTACAGACGAGAAATTCAAATATGTTTCTAATTTTTACGTCATTAGCAGAGGGCGCCACTTGTGGCATACCATGTTTCTTTTAAATGGCAGAACTTTTTTGCATCTTAACGTATCCATCTTTCTGTCAAAACAATCGATTCTCTTACTTATTTTATTTGAAAAAGGTATACCCTGCTGAAGTCGGTAGGCGTAACCATTTTTGAAATAATCCTATTTGAAATGCTCAGTGCACCGAGTAAAAACTGTTTTTCTTTCAGATAAAGTGCAATTTCTGCTAAAAATACAGCAAAATGTTACTTGAAAAAGTTGTTCAGAATCGTAAATTATGGAGACGTGCAAGACGATCGGCAATGTTTGAAGAAACCATTTTTCAAGCACAAAGATTTTATCAAAGTAGGCCGATTTTTTTTATAATTTTGCACATCTCTATAATTTACTGTTCTGAACAACTTTTTCAAGTCACATTTTGCTGTATTTTCAGCAGAAAAGGCGCTTTAATTGAAACGATAACAGTTTTCAATCAGTGCAGTAAATATTTCAAATAAGATTATTTCGAAAACTGTTACTTCTAACGACTTCAATAAGGTATACCTTTTTCAGATATAACAGGTAGGAGAATCGATTGTTTCAATAGTCAGATGGATACACTAAGCAGCAAAAAAGTTCTGTCATTTAAAAGAAACATAATGTGCCATAAGTGGCGCCCTCTACTAGTGACGTCAAAATTAGAAACATATTTAAATTTCTTGTCCGCAAAAACCCCCTATTTACAAATTTTATGTAAATGTTTGGATTTCTTAATAAGTTATTTACAAATATCGAAAATAAAATTTTAACTTTAACACCCTATAACTCCGTTAATATTCAGTTTTGGAAAAAAATGTTATAGAAAGAGATAGCACTAGAATTATCCCTTTAATTTTTTTGCTCATCATTTCCGGACATCCTGTATACAACTTTAAAATACAGGATGTTTCAGAAGGTATAATAAATCTGCAATCCAGCTTGATTAGTTTTCAAATAAGTTACTATGCAGGTCCATTTACACACATCAGTGACCTATCAGTTCAGTGTCAATTCAGTATCAGTGTTATTTGTGGTCGATCACTGATGCCAATTTATACATATCCGTCTGTAGTCTGTAAAAAGGAGTTAGTAGACAATTAAACAAAGTGATTTTAATATATTTATCATGCTGTTGATAAAAATTATGTACTAGATAACTAGATAAGTTTTTCATCTGTTCTAAGCAATAGAAAAATCTGGTCAGTACGTCAGTAAAATTACAAAAATATCATCGTCGGCGTAGTTAAAAGCCACTGAACTGAAACTGAAGCAGCACTGATACGGCACTGTAATAAACACACCAATTTAAAATCTAAGCAACGTTATTTTATTTTTATCTGATACTGATATGGAACTGACACGGCGCTGATGTGTATAAGTAGACGTTTAAACTTTAAAGAAGGAAATGCACTAGGCGGTCGCAGTCTAGGCGCAACGCGGACCACGCTAACCTAGTTCTTCTTTAGTGAAGTATCTTCTAATAATTTTAAATGTACACGTTTGCATCTATTACCTATTAAAGATTGCTCACATTATACCTGGACGGATCAGCACAGATGGACCTATAAACCTGCAACATTTTATTCAGATTATACAGGGTGTCTCATATAAAATTGTCCACCTGAATATTTCGTTTAATATAAGCAAGGGTGTACAACTTAACTGGTCGAATATTTCTAACAGTTTGAAACCAATCCCTAACTTTTGTGGGAACAGAACTTATTACTGACGCGGCCAAGCACAGCAATTGTAGGCCACCGGCATGACCTGCAGTGACGGTCGTTGCAGGAGATGGTACATGATGGTGCTAGTCTAGTGTGCGATGCTCCATTAAATAACATGGCAGCATCCATAAGCAGGCTATGCATGTCCGTGCTGTGCAGATCCGTACAGGCATAATGTGTCCGATATTGTAGGTCGGGAGCTGGACTCGGATCGCGGTCTCGTCGAAAACTTTTTGGAGAATTTTGTCCAGACGCGTCATATAAAAGAACTGATAAAAATACACCTTCCCCAGAACATATATTGATACCTAAATTGTACTGGAGAATCATCGGAAGCGCATAGAGAATAGCATGTGGGACTGATTTTATAAAAGACCGGCACAGAACGATCCGTGATGCGCTTAGACCGCGACCTCATTGTGTGTTCTTAACTTTTTCGTGAAACCAAAATTTTTCGTTTAACGTTTATAATATTTATCCTAGGATTTATGACATATTATATTAAAATACCCAGTATTCATATATTAATTCTTTTTGCAGTACGAACGCATTATCACTTCATTTGTTTCGTCATTCTACTTAATTTGAGTTGGTTAAGAAGATAAGTGATATTTTGAAAAGTAAAGAGTCGTTCAATAAGGATGCCCTATAATATACTTTTTAATGGGCGTGTTTAGTGTAACATCACATATATAGGTAACTCACCACAAATTGTACAAGCCGAATCTGACTCTTGTATCCTATTTATGTACATTAAAAAAATAACTTCAAATTAATTTATTTTTACTAGGATTGAGAAGTATATAAGAACAACCAACATTTGTTTCATAACATAGATACATTGATGGACTTCAAAATTACACAAAACGATATAAACGAATATTCTTAATAATCGTTGGCCGGAAAGTATAGTCTAATTAATACGCAGTTGAAATCTTATACATGTGTCATTACTGTTGTCGTTAATGTATTTTTTCTACGTTCATGCAAAAAACAAAACTTTATTGAACTAGATTTAGTGGAAAAAGTGGTACTTTATTGCACTAGCGCAATAAAATGTTTATTGCATTCATCTGTCATTCTACTTCAGCGTTTTGTTATCATGACAAACATAAACGTTCAAATCAACGTCATACATTGCTAGACTTAGTGTCATCTAAATAAAATATTTGTTGGTTTTTGCATGTACGTAGAAAAAATGTTGTATGCAACTCGTACAAAAAGTGTTTATTGCAGTCGAAGTGTTGTCCTACTCGACCTGACGGCCTCGTTGCATAAATAACTACCTATTATGTTTTCTTATTTAATCTAAGCATTTACTACCAGTGTCTTTTAGACATAATATATGAAAAATTCTTCAAAGTTTAAGTGAAAAAGAGCAAGAAAGTAAACACAGAAATGACATTTTGACATATTGATGTGCTCTTCATTAAATCTGTATTTATTTGAGAGCATAAACTTTGGTCCTTAGATAACCGCATAAGAAAAAATCTAAGGCTAAACTACAAGTGGCCAAATATCCAAATCTTATTCTTAACAAAATGATGTTTTATGCGCAGTATGACACGTAGAGCCGTCTTGTTGAAAACGAATGGTTGGTTCATTCATACCATTCAGTCTGGGACACAAATAATTGGTTATCATTATCATATCACATGTCTTTTGTCAGTAACAGTTCAACCACTTTCATAATGTCCTTTAACAATTTGTAAGCGCTGTGGGTTTGTGTGTCCTCTATAATGATTTGGCACAACTAACTGCAAACAGGTGCCGAATATTATACCAACATGGTCACTAGGCGTAAAAGATAATAGGATATCCTTTATATGCATTTAGTTTACGGCTTGAGTAAGCATGTCCAATAACTATCACAGATCTGCAGAGGCAATTATTTCAGCAAGGACAGACAATATTTTCTAACGTGATATTGTGGCTACCCGATGTATCTTTAAATGTAGCGCCCTGAAGCTATTTAAAGGCTTTTACAATTGAAAGATTGTCTTATAGTTTCAACATTTTTTTTATTAAAATGATGCATAAATTTGTAGCGTTTTTCACATGCCAAAGATGCCTGGTAAATCAACTGACGTTTATGTTGAAGTTGTTTTAAGGATACGTAATAGTAGGTCATAAAATTACGTGCTAGCTATTAAAATGCCAAAAAATGTTTTCTTCAAAATAAAATAAAAATAAAAACATCGAAACTAACGAGGCTAACAAACGGTACCTGCAAGTGAGATTAGCTGCCTACTTTCTGTTCTTTTAACTTCAATATGACCAATGACTGAGACCATATAACTCTCCCAAAAATTATAAGAAAACATTTCAAATGAATTTCTAAATGAAAAAACAAAATATACTAGTGATGTGCAAACGTTCACAATAAACTTAGTGGTCATTTAAACGCTTTCTTTGAACTTTCTTTACAACTTTTAATGTAAATCGTTTTATACTAGGTAGGTACTTTTTTTTCTTTTGCAGAATAACCATAAATTTCTACAGAAAAGTATTGGTATATAGACATAAAGTGCAAGCCTGCCAATAATAATAAAATAACCAATAAGATACTAATATAATTAACTTATAACTTTTTTGTATGATTTGAGTAAATAAACATAAATATTTAATTAAATACTAAATATGACTTTGACATATTAGTGTCATTTGTTACCTCACGAGACCGAGAAATTTTTTAATACAACACAAAATGTATGTGATATAAGCCATTTATTTTTATATTCTCTTTTAAAGTAGAAGAAAAACGAATCTGTTTCTTAAAAATCAATTATATTTCAAAAAAACTTGTTAACATTTATAAAAATTAGTCACTGATTTTGCAATATTTTCCGCATTCTTGTTTCCGACGTAATGTTATTAAATTTAATTTGTAACATCCCATATAATAAAGTAACAAAGGTTTTATACTTTATTTACTAATTTATATAAAAGAATATTTATAGTTTCGCTTTTACAACACTGTCTGAAGTTTTTGTACATGGCTGAAAATGCTTACACTATAACTAGTAATAACGGCAGATTATGTGAGTCTGCCTTTTGAAAATCTTCTACTTTAGTTTAATCCTTCAAAGAAACTACAAAACGAAGAAAGGCACAAAGGACACAAAGGTACGCAAACGTCAATAAAGGCAAAGCTGGTGCACTCACTATTTCATGAAAACCTAACTTACCACCAAATCTAGTGCGTTAGCTGTTCCGCAGTGTGACGTAGAACATTTCGCACGTTAAGGCAAATACTGATATTCCTTTTTAGTTTTCTTTTATTTTAATAAAAATTTGCAGATTGCTATTTTAATCATTTTATGACATTTGAATTTTAAGATTTCTTTTTGTGAATGTCCCTATTGTTTAATTAACTAGTCTAGAATGTATAAAGTTGTGGAGTAATTCAAAAATGTTTTTACAAAAGAAAATTGATTACTAAGTAGACAAATAATGAAGCACTTCCGAGATATCCTTTTCTTGAAGTTCAATAAAAATGTTATAGAATCACTAGAACCATTTATACCATGATTGGAGAAAATACCATTGGTGAAAGTTAAAAAATTGGGTGTATCTGTTGCTCCTTTTTGGTGACTCCTCATCGTTGAGCTCATCATCAACTTCGACCATATTTGTCGCAGATTAATCAGCTTTTAGGCAATTCATGGCGCCCACTAACGTGATTTTTCGTTATTTTTACGATTTACTCAAAATTTTGAGGGTACTTGAGCTAAACGGACTTCAGAGTAAGATCCAGTGCGTAAAAATACATAAAGATAGGCAGGTTTACCGTATGTATAGTATCCGGACACAATTTTATACTTCATTTCTATCAAACTGTTTTGTTTATTTTCGATTAATACTATACTACGTGACAAAGGAAGGTTTAACACCCATTAAATGTCATTTCAATTTGATAATTTTTTTGTTTTTTTTTTCTCTCGCTGAAAGTAAAAAATAAATAAAATTTTCTGTTATGTTAATTTTTTTTGGCGTTTGCGTAGGTCGTACTATGAAAACGTAGCATTCTGTTTTCAAATTTCTGCTCACATTTGTGATGCAAGTGTTGTGAAGCTTGTTGCAATCGACATTTTTTACAGTTGATTATGCCTAGTGTACGTAGACTTTGGCAAATATCCCAGCTTAGTGACATTGACAGAGGGTGGATTGTTGGGTTGCGCGAAGCAGATTTGTTGGTGAAAAATATTTCTAAACGGACAGATCCTTACGTACCATAGTACGATGTTACCAAGTGTGGACTCGGAAAGGACGTGGACACAGAGTTAAAAGCACCGACCGTCGTAGAGGAACCACAGAGCTTGAATATCGTCTATTGCGACTTTTAGCTCCCAGAGACCGATTTAGCATCAGCCGGACTATTGCAAATCAGTGGTTTGAAGAACATGAGGCGGTGCGGGTGGTCAATACAGTATATCGTCGAACACGAAGTTTTGGTCTCTTTTCTCATCCACATTGGGCGCTGCTTCTCACTCATCAGCATCGAGTTAATTGCTTACAATGGTGTAGAGAGAGGAGTCAATGTAGTCAGGTGACCTTTAGTGATGAATTTCGTTTCTTCTTGGGGATGCACAATGGTTGTGCAAGAGTGAAAGGGCGACATGGTAAAAGACGCGTCATCGCGACATCATATAGGCTTTATGGTATGAGGTACTATCGCATATAGTAGCAGATCACTACTAGTTTTCGTTCAGGCAACATAACAGTCCAACGCTACATCCAGGAAGTGGTGGAGTCATATGTCACTCCATATATTCTGCATGCTCTGTGGTTCCCCTTCGACGGCTGGTGCCTCTTGCTCTGTATCCACGGCCTTCGTTAATCAACGCCTGGTAACACCGTACTATAGTACGTAAGGATCTGTTAATCCTTCTAGAAATTTCTCTCACCGACATGCCTGCTTCGCGCAACCCAACAATCCTTCAAGTCACTGAGCTGGGAAATTTGCCCAAATCTACGTTCTGTAGGCATAATCAGCTGTTAAAAAATGTAATTTGCAACAAGCGTCACTTCACTTGCAACACAAATGCGAGTAGAAATTTTAAAACAGTATACTACGATACCAAAGTACGACCTATACAAACTTCGAATAAGTTAACAGATAAACCTGAAAATGTATTCATTTCTTACGTACACATGCAAAAAATTATCGAAATAAAATGGTATTTAACGAGTGTTTACCTTTCATTGTCACGTAGTATATACCTAACCTAATACATATGTTATTAAATGTTTTTGTTTTTTTTTTCTGTAAAATAAGATTTCTGTATCCTTACAATAGGTAAAAAAAGCTGCCTGCCCTCAAAAAAATTATTTGATCGACTTAGCTTCTCTTAGCTGACATTCCAACTTTTAAAAGTAGCTTCGTTATAAGTGACTCGGAATAATGTATTAAATAAGGGTATTGAAAATGGGCAAAAAAGGGAAAGTTTAATAACCTTGTGAAAGAGAAAGTTTTTAAATGAACTAATTTGCTGAGGATCAGTAAAAGTTATATTATCGATTTGCTGAAAGCGAATACAAATATACTATATTTTAAGGAAACAAAAAAATAAGTTAAGATGTACTGCAAATGAGGAGATATTTTAAATTTAATAGCTGCTTTTGTTAAGTTAATTATTACAAACTTTACTTAGTTCATCTTATTGCATTATAAAAGTGGAAGTTGTTTAAAATGCTCGCAGGACATATCAAATATTTCTCTTTACATATTTTCTATCTATTCAATTGTGTATAAAAGTCACTATTGTCTGTTTGTTAAGGTTATATTACATGCAGATGTCTAATGAGATGTCTACCTTAGTACATCAAGGGTGAAACTCATGAAATAAGTCCCCATTTAAACGAAGAGGCAAAATATGCGGCCCACAGAGGTTATTACTTAAACATATATCCACACATTTACACTAAACTGTTGCTGAAATAAAGATTGTCTGACACATCGAGGATTGACTTCACTCCAAACGTGAATGTTGTGGTAATTCACAATTCCAGTTTTTGTGAAATTAGATTTGTCGGTCCATAAAACCTTCTGCAGAAATTGTGGATTAATTTCTGTTGAATCTAAAAAATTTAAACGTTTTTCAGCATCTCCTGGCAACAAACCTTGAATTGGTTGGAGATGGAAAGTCCTTCGATGATCTTGTTTGAGTGCTCTCAGTACTTTTGCTGCTCGGCGTGTGCTAAAAGTTCTATTGATATCAAAAAGATTAATAATTCGCTGATTATTTCTTGGCGGTACATTACGATTATGATCATTGTAGCGGCGCAAACCATATTCCGAAAATCGACGATGTACATCTACAAAAACTTGTGCATTTGGAATTCTTCTATTAGGGAAGCGTGTTCGGAACTCTCGAGCTGACGCGTTGTAATTTCCGTCACAGAAACCATAAAAATAATGTATATCGGCATATTCAGCATTTGTAAACGTTCTTGGCATTTTTTGTTAGCACTAAAAATGCTCTTTAAATGCTACTTTTGACAATGATTTTCACAAACGTCAGCTTACACAAATCACTGAGTTTTGTTTTCATGGGTTGCTATAAAGTTAAATGAAATTTACGCGGCTGATGCGCTGCACTGTCACTGTCACCAATTTCTTTGAATATCTCAGAAACAAGACCAAACGTCGAAAAAAAACAAGAGACAAAAAAGTTTCGAAATAAATCAGGTCAAAGTGGTGTGTAGATGTTTTATTGAAATTAATTATTTTTTTTGTAGTTTTGAAATAAAGTAAGATGGGGCAGCATGATGTAAGATCATCAGGAGTGTTAGTGTTCCGAATTTCACTGAAATCAGATAAGTGATTCAAAAATTATGAGGGAGAAACGACAAAAAAATTTCTACTTCAATGCCCTCTTTCTCGGAAACGATGCGTTTTAGGAAATAAGTTTATATCACAAATGAACATTATATTAACCTGTTCTATCGATTCCTGAAGTTATCAAGATTAAACCTGAATCACCCTGTATATTATCTGCAAAAAATGTGTCATTTGTCATTGATCTAGCATTTTATTCATCTATTGTGTGATAAGCTCAAAATTTGTATTACTACTATAATATAAAAAAGATGTTCGGAATTATATTACAGCCACTATATTACAGCACTTCTTTCCTAAGAAATCACGGCTTAACCACTATAACCATATGACTTCCCTTACATCTTCCATCTTTGTATGCCTCGTATCTCTCATCGCCTGATTCTATTTCAACATAAGCGATTTTTTTGCGCTTTCTTAGATCCAAATTTACAAAGACTCAATGCCCATTTATTTTATTCCTTTTACGTTTTAAACCCTAAATTAATCATATCAAAAAAATTGATTTAAGGGATCTTAGAAATTAGATTTTTTTCTAAGAAATTTGCTGCAAGTCGCATCGAAATCGGATTGTTATCATGTTATTTTCAAATTAGTTTCAAGATACCTAAAAAGGCCATAGGATATTCGATAAGAAAATTTCACACCAGACCATCCATTAATTTCAATGTATAAATGGGGATCATGTCCGACATATAGACTGTTAAAACTCAAAAAGAAAAAAATAAAATATCAAGTTTAAAAAATTATTATAAGACCTAAAGTTTGTTATAAACATTAATAATACATATTTTACAATTAGGAATGTATATACCAGAACGTGATAGAACTGTTTATTGATACTGTTTAAGGAGCTACATTATCTGTTTCTTATTCTGTAAAGAATTCTCTATATAGCCTTCTATTGTGGAAGTTTTTCGACCCCCATGACGCTTTAACATTTGCATATCTGCACGGTTATCGACCAGAATGGTGGCTGAAGACTTTTTAAAACAATGCCCAGTGTATTCTTCGGGATTCTTCAATCAAAGCTTTGTTACTATCATTTTTGAAATGCTTCGAAAAGGATTAACTTCGACAGGCTGGGAGCTACATTATCCTTGTCTGTAGAATACAAAAGCTGCCTATGAGCTGCATTAGGAGGACGCAGTTCAGCATGTTTTCGAAAAATATTTAAACAGTTGATATTTGCCACATTTCCTTCTGTTGTAACAAATCCTCGAAGAATTTTTGTTTTCGTGCATGGAATTACAATTTTTATATAGGTATTGAATTTAATCCAACATTGGCATGGTTAATTCTTGCGACGACAGGCCTCAAAACGAATTATCATAACAACCTTCACGAGTAAAAATGTTTCATCGTCTGCAGTACCAAAAAACTTATATACTTCTACCTATGTAACAATTCTAGACTTTTTGCCCTTATAACCCTCTGAACTTCTTTTAAAAATGCTATTAGTTGAGAAAATCTGCTTATATCTTGACTTTTCTTAACTGAAATCAAAGTTCTCAATATTGAACAGTAACCCACAGTATAGATGGTTTCTGGGGATTTTGTTTTCTGGAAAAATAAGCGAAAAGGATTTTCTCAGAAACCTCCATTACTTTGTTAGCTTTGCTGCTGCTTCTATATCAGAGGATAAACTTCCATCAAAATCATTAATTTTGAAAAGCGCTTTTTTGTATTTATGGGTTTGTTTGTCAAAGTTTTGATAGTAACAATGCGAAAGGTAATATAAGAAAACTTGATCCATAAACTTAATAACAGGTACTTTCTTATGTTCACAGAAAATACATCGGCATCTTATCGCATCATTTGACACTTTTTGCCAAATATTCCAGTTTTTAAATGAAATTAGATACAATTTTGTACAATATTCTTGTTGTAAATATTACAACACCCAATATTTTATCAAACTCGACTGGCGAACGCCCACAATACACACCAAGTGAAAAAAATCTGGAAATTTGTTCGTTGCAATAATAACTTTTTCAATTATCACTTGGCTAGAAATATGAAATTTTCGTCCATGTAATGTAAACATTTCAACACAATATATCTTGGATTTAAATATAACTTTATTTAGTTATGGTTTTAGGATTAAAATTATGCAAGAAGCAATCCCTTAAAATAATAACACATATTTACAAAGAAGACCCAGATAAGGGGTAAGGTATGCAGAGAATGTGGACAATGGAGAAAGTGGAAATTTATGTCCCCATGGACAACACGAATATTATTATTTCACAGTTATATGCAGTACGTATAACATACTTTGAATAATATGATAAGGATATGCACAGCTGAACACGTTATTTGATCCATATATCTAATTAAGGGATCTAATTGTGTAACTTATCATTAGATAATATCGTTATTCAAGCATGCCTTGGGCTATGGGTACAATCCAGGATAATAATTAGAGGATTAGATATCCTTAACGTATGGTTGTCGATCTTATCTATGCAGCGTTATCAGGTCGTATTTAATACGATTAAATAAAACTAAAACTATGTTACTAAAAGATTACTAGGATAAAATTATATTTGCCGTTAGATGTAATATCCCAATTTAAGTTTCGTATTATTTCGAAAATTATAGGCAACGGCAATTTAAATATGCAAGGTGGCCCTATCTGGATTTTGAATAAATAATTTGATATGTTCATTATGAACCACATAAATAAAAATATTATAATGAAAGATAACTAAATCATAGTGTGTAATTAGCGCCATCTACAAAATATCTAAAAAATGGTTTAAATTCGGATTTCTGATCATGAAGACACCTCTGGTTCAAGTATCTACGCTATTCTCACTAAAGTATATATGTGTCTCTTATTATTACTCTCCCGATAGTGGAATTATTTTCGTGTTTTGGTGTAATATTTGTTGTTCTGGTATTTATTACCGTTACATTTAGTTGTTATTTACGTGCTATTGATCATAACTGTATGTGCAATTGTCAAAATATGTTCCGTTGAAATTATGGGAGCACGATCTATTAATTCCATAGGTTCCCAAAATATCCTTATTTAAGAAAAGAGCGGAAGGTGCTAAGGTGCAATCCAAAAGATAATTTTTATTCTGAAGTATTTTAATATATCTCATTGGTTATGTAACATACTTCTCTTACCTACATGGTGCTGCCCTAGTAAGAAAAACTTGATCATACTGGAAGTAGATCATAAAGTTATGATTTGTGTACTAAACGCATCTGAACCAAAGTCTTCACTCATATTTTGTAGCAGCATCGCAAATACTACTACTTAGTTACAGGTTACAGAATAAACTACCTTTTAAGAATCTTTGTTATATGTTCTAAAATGTTAATAATATTGGAAGAGTACTGTCTACCAACATATGTTCACACTGAAATTATTAAAATTCAAATATAACTAACACTGAGTTGGATGGTAAATAAAAGTTACAATTCCAACCGAGGACATCATTCCATCTCAAAAATGCTGCAACGCCATTTGACCAAAATTTATAGGCAACCTTCTCAATTTAGATATACTCATGTTCCCTTCTGTCGGATATGATAAACACGAACAGCCAGGGTTAGTCCTCGGTTGCCTCACCTATGTGTTATTGGTACTATAGGTCTGATGCATTATTTATAAAGTCTGTGGTCTGATGGTGCCGCTGATGAATGACTTTGGCTTTTTACTCTATTTTTTTCAGGCGTAATAACACAATTCTGGTCAGGGCATTAGTCTGTAGAATAGTTATTTCCTGAATTGCTGCTTATAGAAATGTTATACAAAGAGTTGGGAAACGCTGGGATGAAACAAATGGTTGTCAATTTGCTAAGGAGTTCCTGGAGTATCCCTGCAAGTATACAGCCAAAAAGTGCCTAGCTATGTCTAAGACAAATCTTCGCCTGGTGACAGGTATTCAAACTGGATACTGTTGGCCAAGGAAGCACTTCTATTACATGAGGAAGTGTGGAACACCTCTTTTTAGAGATTGCGAACAGGAACCCAGACAGTATTCCATGCGCTGTGTGAGTGCACTGCCATCTCGTCAATAAGAGAATCCGTGTTAGGAGAACGATGGCCCTCTATGACCTACATTAGAAAAATCCCCTTGAACAGCATCACCATCTTTTTCTTCTTATTAGGTTCACTGGCGGCTTAGGTGGATTGATCTCCAAATGGGAGGAGGTACAAGAGACCGGATGGGGCCTAAGTGCTGTAGCTTTTCTGCTACCCTCCCCACAATTCCAGATTATTAGTTATCAGGTACTTAATGGTTGCTGACGCATTGCTATACAGCAATGACACCTGCAGTGCCGCTTTATGTACTAAATGAATTCATTTCGATATTTTCGTACCGTCTCTATTATACTTTCTCATGAAACAGCCAGCAAGTGGTTACGTCTGCCTCCATTTTCGAGAAAATTTTTACAGATAAATAGAGGTAGTTTTCATTTTAAGATCACCGGATTTTTCTCTGCGAAACGATAAAATTTCTTATGTCTAAATAACATCTTAATATTTTGTTTATTTGTTGTTACTATTTAAACTTTTCTGATGTTTACATTCACATTTAAATCATCATAACTTTCTATAGGTATCTAGGTAGTTAACGAGTTTTAATGTAGCATTAAATAAGTTTGCGCTACACTGAAAAAAAAACTAAACGCTTATACAATTGTAGACCTGTGTACTACAATTTTGTTGTGATTGTAGCTCCAGTCACAATTTGTAGTATTATTTCACATACTACCATGCTTCTAATTTTGTAGTAATGATATCCAAACACTTTTACTACAACAGAAATGTTACCAAATAGTACATGCATTGTTGTATCATTTACCAAAAGTTTATTGTCATAAAGATTGAACAGTTTACCAGCATCATTAATAATAACTGTCATTGAATTATTTAAAAAAATACACATTGATAATAAAACATTTTTGCTACTTCAGTTTCAAATGAAGAATTTCAGCGGGCTAATACCCCCATCAGCATTACCACCTGGAAGGCCTACAGCAAACAGCCTAAGTCATTCGTCCATGGCACATCCGACATACCGAATTCGAGCTTGTTGACTCTCTTAGGATTGGATATCTGTTTTTTTTTCTGTCAGACCCAACAGAAATGAACCTGACTACACGTGGTGTAACACGTGCTCGTGATCTTTTCCATATCCAACGGAAAGTCAAGAATGCGCGAGATGTAAATCTAGCGGGTACTGGCTTGTTTCATTCAAAAAGTACTTTAATACAATTTCTAGTAAATAATACTACAATTGTGACTGAATTTTGGTAATGATGACTAAAAGTGTTGTATTAATACAATCTATAAATATTGTAATTTTACACTAAACCCGCATGTTAAATTTTATAACTACTATTACTACATTTGTAGTTTATTCTACGACTAAACTGTAAGCACAAATTTATACTGCTACAGTAGTTTCTTTCAGTGTATACGAATATGTATCGTATACACGTATGGTTATCGTTGAAAATAATCAGGTGGCATCAAAATATCTAATATTCCTACATTTGATAAGCCTTGTATGTATGTATAAAGCTGTTTACAGGCCTTTTAGGCCCAGAGCTGTGTTATTCTCCTCCATTCCATTCTGTCCTTCGCCTTTCTTTTCCAATCCGTTACATTTTTCTCCCTTAGATCTATTACCACTGCCTCTCTCCATCGCTTCCTCGGTCTACCTCTTTTTTTCTTGTAGTTAGGTTTACGCCCTACTATTTTCTTAACTGCTCTTTCATCTTCCATACGTTCTAGATGCCCTAGCCACTGCACTCTTCTGGCTTTTACAAATTCGTCTGTTGTTGGTGCCTGGTACATTGCATATATTTTCTCATTGTTTCTCCTCCGTATTCTTACCCCCTAGAATTCTCCTTAAGATTTTCCTTCCCCACCTTAGAACGTTTTCTCTTGACTTCTTATTGAGAACCCAGGTTTCACTACCATACAGCGCTGTCGGTCTCAAAATTGTTTTATACATTCTAAATTTTACTCCTCTGGACAAATTTTTTGATTTCAATAAGTGGTTGACTGCTGCCGAACTTCTGTTTGCTTTTATTATTCTCCTATTTATTTCTTGTTCCTCATCACAGTTAGCTGTTATTAGTGCCCCAATACACATATTCTTGAACTTCCTCAAACTCCATCTCTCCATGCTCTGTTCTCAATTTAAAATTGGTATCCTTTTTTTGTTGTCCTATTCTCAAAAGCGTACTTTTCTCTTGATTTATCTGCAATCCCACTTTACGTGCTTCCTCCACAAGTTTTCTCGTTACTTCTTCTAATTCCCTACTATCTCCAGCAATAATAGCCACGTCATTTGCATAACTTACAATTTGATGACTTTTAAACAATATATGTCCTCTGTTCAACTGACTATCTCTTATGACCTTTTCTAGTACTAAATTAAAAAGAAGCGTTGAGAGTGGGTCTCTTTGTCTCAGTCCTGTATCAATAGTTATTATGTTTAAAATCATATGTCGTTATATAAAGCATAATTTCAAAATCGGGGTTTTTCTTATTATTATTATTTTTTTTTTGTGAAATATTCTCTTATTTATTATTTCGAAGCGGTCTTTTATTAGTATATTATTTAACGAGCGTATAAGGATAGTTGTAATTCACGAGAGTGAGAAGAAGTTACACCTCGAGCCATAGGTGAGTGTTGTAGCGGCCTTTGACATGAACATGACACGTAACAGATGCAATTCAGAACTGTGAAAATATCTTACATTTATTAGGTTTGGCATTCGTCGTGCACTTGATAAATTTAAAAAAGCAAATAAAACTTTAATTAGAAAACTTCTATTATCATTCGGAAAAATGATAATATTGCCCTGACTGGTATACCTAGTGGGTAAAGTGTTTGGTTTTCAAAGAGCAGGTTCAAGTTCAATTGCTAACACCGAAGAATTTTGGTTTTGTTACTACATTCTCGATACTATCACACTGTACAATTTCAATTTGGTGTAAGTAGTCATTAATCACAAGTGAATAATGATTAAGCACTGCTATAGTACATTATGTACATTATTATACTTATAAGTTATGAACTGATTTACTGAAGAACATTGAAACAATTCATAAATTATTCACTTCATCAGTTGCAAGGAACCACAATATTCCTAGTAAATAGGCGACACCCTGCCCTAAACCATAACAAACATAATTACTGAAATGTTATAAAAATTGAATAACAAACCTCCTTGTAAACTTTTTACATTCGTCATGAAGGTTAAATATATGTTTTTCAAATATTTTATTTCAATGTTATTAATTCCGGTGATCTTTTAATTAAAATTCCCGTTGAACGACGACAAACAATGCAATCACGCTTCGCTGCTACATTAAGCTTATATTTTTATCTCACTCCCCTGGGACTTACAGCTGGATAATTTATGTATAACCTTTGTACTTGAAATTCAGGACATGTAACAATTTGCAAAGGGAATTTCATATGTTCTCAATGTCAAAATCAGAAATGAGTTTTGCTAAAAATTACCGCTCGCAAAATAGATAGCATTTTTTGTTCCAGTTTCTTATAGTAAATTAACATTGCCTTATAACTATAGTGTGTATAAAGTTTAGGTTGGGGATGTTATTTAAGGTACCCTATCGTGATTTGGTAGCACTGTCGCATGGCTCTTTTGTTATTGTATTAGACATATTGTTGCGGGATATTGTTTCTAATAATTTAAAGATGTTTCGACCTAGCTAGGCCTATTAATTTCATATATCATTAAATTTAAAAAAATATTGAAATCTGTAAACATTTGTGAACTCCAATAATTAAACTTCGTACTAATTCTTCATAAAACTTCAGTATGTGTGATGCAGATTCTAGTGATACTGAAAATTTTAAAATAGAAAATGAGGCGGAAGCTGCTTTATATGTACATTGATTCCTCATAAATCGAAGAAATTGTTCCAGAAAGCTTATGAAACATTTGATATTTGAGGACTTTGCAGCAAGAACGACGCAGCTCAATTTTATGACAGATATAGGGTTATGCGCTAGATATATAGTAACAGACATTTAACATTCTTTGGTGCAAGATCGACGCAGATCCGATGATTTTATATATTTTAATAGCAAATAATGGAGATGCGCCACACATCATTTGATGCAACAGAGATGTAGCTCCAAGGAGCTGCGTCACTCTTGCTCCCAACGCGCAACGAATTTTGTTTTGATATTTATCAGCTATTCCTTCTAGGTTACTGGGGTTACTACTGTTACTAGGTTAGTCGTTTGTTTGTTTGCATCACGTATTCGACTATCGTCTTCCTAATAATATTTGCAGTGATTTTGATTGTGTTTTAATATATTCAATATGGAAGTGTTGAGTAGTGAATCCGAACCTTATAGTGGTGGTTCTAGTGATGAATACGTAGCAGATACATCCGATAATACGTCAAGTAGTGAAAGTGATGATTTGTAGGTTAAAATAAAAACTAGAAAGTCGACTGATAAATCACAATGAGCTAGAAATAAATGGAACAAACTTTTAGCAGCTGGAAAAAGATATTTTGATGCAAGAAGGATGTAGCTCCAGTAAAAAAAATTACCAACTTCATATTTATTAATTATTATAAGTTTTATGGTATTTATTATACTTTACTAATGTCCTTTTGTAACTCGAAAATGGAAAACTGATATTTGATATAAAATTACAGTCTACAACGTTTTTTTTTCGTTTTACTTAAATTAAACAATTTTGGAGCTGCGTCATTATTGCAGCAAGATCCTCATTTGGTGTGCCGAAAAAAGGTATGTAATTTTTCGGAGAAAGTTATTCTAGCCTACTCATTCCAGCTATCTTTAAAATGTAAACCCTCTACATTATAGAGTAATTACCTATTCCATGCTGCGAACTACAATTTATTTAAATAAAAATATGGATATTAGTAAATATAGTATGTTATTGCTTTTCTCAAAAGGAAATCCAGAAAATCCAGAATATTTTCCAAGAAAGGTTTATCAAAAAGGCAGATGATGAAAAGTACTTATTCCAAAAATGTGTGTTGATTGTTGGTATATTTGGAGCTTGTAGGAGAGAATAATTAACTCATTTACGTACAGAGAAGATGGAAGATGCTGAGTCGTTCATTAAGATGACTATTCCCAATATTTAAACTAATGTTTCGAGATTATCTACAATACCAGAGGAAGATACAGAAGGAGTTATTTTTTTTTAATTTTCCGCAAATATGCAAGTCTACGTCCATCCACCATTGATCACAATTGACTTTTTATCACGTACAGGAATTCACTACACAAGCAGCGGGTATAAATAACATAGGTTCAATTTCTAAAAAGATTTCCGAATTTCTTAGATTACCCAATGTTACTGGGTATACAGGGCGCTGCTTTAGACGATGTTATGCAGCCTACCTTGCAGATGCAGGAGTCAACATGCTCCAAAGACACGGAGGTTGACGTCCGACTTCTGTGGCAGAAGGGCACGATAGCAAGGAAATTTTTCGGGGAGAAAGGAAATATCACTTTCATTCCAAAAACTCAGTGCAGCAGCAGCACCGTGATACAGGTGTCATCTTCTTCCAATATTGAAGTTATATGCAGGGAAGAAAAAAATATATGTTCACCTAATATCCAATTATCCGATTTGAAAGCTTGTGTTATTAATATTTATAATAAATAAATAATTTAAAATTCAGTTATTTTATTTTAGTATTACGCACATGTGCGTAAAGAGATTGTTTTAAGCACATGTGCCGAAAAGACTGTCATTTCATCTTCAAGTACAATGATATACATAATGTACTATAGCAGTGTATAATCGTTATTCACTTGTGATCAATGATTATCCATACTTCTGTCGAAAAATTTAAATTCTTTACGGTGACAGTATCGGGAATGAACTAAAAAAATCAAAATTCTCAAGTGTTATCAATAGAACTCTAACCTCTTGTGTGAAAGCCAAGCACTACCTAGTATACCAGTCACGGCAATATTAACATTTTTCCGAATGATGGTAGAAGTTTACTAAATTTTATTTGCTTTTTTAAAATTTATTAAGTGGACGACGAATGTCAAGCCTGAAAGCAGTGATGTGTTTTGACTGTTCTGAATATCTTACGTATCATGTTCATGCTATGAATGTGAACATACTTTATAATTTTTTTAGTGAAGAGTGGACAAAGCATAGTATCCTATTTGCATATAATGGTTGTAATTCACTCAGGTGATTTACACTCGCCTACGGTTCGTGCCTTCACCCTCGTGAATTATTCCCATCATTATTCTCCTCGTTCTATAATATGCTATGGTTATGGTTATATTAAAAGTGTGTGAGTAAAAAAAACTAGCCCTCCACTGCAACCATATGGTCTATTGTGGCTCACACCCATATTATACTTCACCCAACAGGTTTATTCTCTTTATGAAACCAATAACCTTATTGGATAATTATCCTTGCCCCCCCCCCCCCTTCCAGACCCAGACTCATTCCATCAAATAACAGCAAATATTTAAGTCTGTAATAGTAATTCAACAAAAAAAAATAAAATAATGAATCATATTAAGGTACGTTTTCAATATGAGCACCTTGAGTTTATACAAAATTTTAAAAATTGTCTAAACACCTCCTTTACACACGAAATAACATGAAGTCCTTTCTGATGAAATCGTAACTCGTGATTCGATGTACAAGTTCTTCTCTGGTGTCAACAGAGGTGGAATACACCAATCCGTTTAGGTGTCTCTAAATGATCAAATCCAAAGAATTAAGGTCAGGAGATCGAGGTGGTCACGGGAAAAGGCTCGGCCCATCCATCGATCTGGAAATGCATTATTTAGGTATTTCCTGACTACTTTGCTAAAGTGTGGAGAAACACCATCACGCATCATTTACATGCCATTTCTAATATTTAAAGATACATTTCTTTCAATAAAAGATTTAGTTGTTCTTGTAATAAAAATAGATTTTTCTCCTGTTATTCTCGTTAATGCCCCTCCAATTTCGTACGATCCTATCAAACAGTTACTAATTATCTCCAACCATAATATGTTAACTAAAATATATGCTGATGTGGCTTTAATGATAGGGTGTGGATTTTCATCGTTCCAGACTTGTAAATTATGTAAGTTAATTACTCTATCACGAGTAAATCCAGCTTCATCAGTAAAAAACACCTTTGTAAAATTGTAAACGTAGAGGATAGTCAGTCTCAGTCATGGCATGTACTTGGATACGATACTGCTGTGGTCGTTGTTCTTGGAGTATTTTATGTACTGTAGATTTAGGAATATTTGACGCCAATAACAATTTTCTAGTACTTATTGTAAGATTTTCATCTACTAATTCCAAAACTCGTTCTTCGGTGTCAACAGTTTGAGCATGTCGTGGTCTTCGACGACCGTGTTTTGGTTTGGAGGATCCTAAGCAATTTTATAAAATAGCAGAGCATTAAATTTAACAGACGAATCTACCAGTTTAACATAATCTCCCATCAACCCATATAAATGTTCTACGATCTGAGAACCTTCTGCTAGAGAATCGAGCGGCATAAAGCTGAACTACCAAAATCATTTCCTTCAGCTAAATTATACATTAAATGCATGCCTGTTACTTCTTCTAATGATAAATTTTATATATTGGGAATGTCAGATACTTCTAAAAGCCTATTTATAGGGAGCTTGCATCTATTTTTATACTTGTAAAAATTAATACAATGCAAATAAATGAATTTTTATATGCTGTCAAGATCAATAAACCCTTCCTGGAAAAATTGGAAAGATTTTTATTAGGAACTGCTGTGACGCGGAATTCTCAGTGACTATTTATAATCTTTATAACGCGCCGGCTATGACGTCACTGGACTTCCTGCTGGGTCATCTAATTTGCGACGTTTCGGGCGCCAGTTTCTCAAAATTAGACGTGGGGAAACTCCAGATAAAGTCCCCCTGGGTTAGGGTAAGTACCTGAGCAACTACAGTGAAGAAAGTTAATTCCATGGGTCTGTTGTATGTCCTTTTGTTTATTTCGGACGAGAGTAGTTTTCTCAGTATATATTTATTAAAATTTCTACTTGGCTTATCTTGTTACGAATCTTATAAATAGTTGCAAAAGGAAATAAACAGAATAAGTTTCTATGAGTTTATATTTATCCACTACTTGAAATCTTGTACAGAATTTAAAACTTAATATTAACTTTCAGGGAGTGCAGCCCCGGATCTACGATTTTTTCGAACCGGAGCAAAACCTTGATGGTGGCGCCCCCTCCCTTCAGTGTTTGAGAGAAACTATTAAAACTGCCAATGAGTAGCATTTTTGTGACCATTTGTGAAAATAATAATCCTAATAACTTTCATTTGTGACCTAAAACAGAAACACAGAAAAAATATATAACCAGGAAAGTCTACAACTTTACACGGCGTGCTTTCTTTTCTGCGAAAGAATCTAATAGCTCCTCAAATTCCGTCGCATAGGCAGTTTTGTTTTCAATGGCTAGGATCGCGAGGCCAGATAGACGCTCCTGACTCATTGTTGAACGTAGATAAGTTTTAATTATTTTCAGTTTGCTGAAGCTTCACTCACAGCTTGCTGATGTTGTTGGTAATGTGCAATAAATTCTTAAGGCTATACTAACATTAGGAAACGCTTCTTGCAAGTCATGCTTGTACAGATGTTGTAACAGGTCGAAGGCACTTGATTGTTCATTAATTTCATGTACTAGCTCTTTAAATGCGGCAAGTTCCTAGCAAAAACCAGCGTTCAAGTCTTTTGAATATTTTAAAGCTAGATCGGCTCCATTTTTTTGTAAATCTTCTGTCGACATATTTAAAAAGGCTTGGCCACTGAGGTAGGCGAATTTTTCATGAAGACTGTGATGTTAAGATGCGTTCATCGAGACATGCGTCATGCGACAGACTCTGATCTGTTAAGATGCGTTCATAAATCACTTAGTATGTGTTCAATAACTAACTGGGCGTATGGAAATAGAAAAGTTTGTTTTTGAAACATATTTAAGATTCGATTATTTTTTTATAATATAAAAACCTATGAGATTGTAGGAAAGTAGGCTTCATTTGTTCGATATTTCGAATTCTTGTCTCAAGGATTTGGCGCCCTCATGAAACTGCCGCCCGGGGCAAGTGCTCCGGTTTGCCCCCTCTTAGATCCGAGGTTGAGGGAGTGAGATAAATACAATAGTTTTTAAGATTTAAAAGAGAGAAAATACATACTGCAGCAGAATGCATTCAGTGATTGCTAAAGCAAACAAAAATTATAACAAATATGGAAACTATTAATTCGGTGATTAATTTATTTTGTTCTGAGAGGGAAAAAAATAGGCGGTGTTAAAGCAAGCAAAAGTTATTTTCCAAGCAGCCACCAGGAGAAAGTTCAAACTAAATGCTGCGGTGGATTGTGTCGGTGAGAAGCAATAGAAATAGATATGAAATCGGAATGCGAGTTTCTAGTTAAACGGCGGATACAAGTCGTGTGTCGTGGCAAACGACTTGACTCAAGATCCGATGTATAAACAGCTATCTCCACACACATCCACTTCTTTGCCATATATACCTTCGACGAAGTTTTGCAGGAGGTGGTGTTTACACAGCCGTCCCTACAAATTCGTCGGTATATTCGCTGACCACAGGTGAAAGCATAGGTGGTGTTTACACAGCCGTCTTCCTCGTATATAAAGCGATAAATCAAACGCCGGCGTTTACACAGTCAACCCTTAGAAGTGTTTTACCATGTATCTCCTCACACAAGGCGCGACGTCCCAGGTGGTGTTTACAAATTCACTCCAGGAGCTCGTCCCGAATACACACTGGGCGATCTGTGAGGTGGTATTGACACAACCATTTCCTTGCGCTCAGTAGTGGAGGTTGAGACTGAACGGTAGTCTTAGAACCGTACAACGCCGATGGATTCGCATGTTGACGGAATAGGAAAGGTTGGAAAGTGGATTTACTCATCTTGGACGGTTGGTCTCTCTGCTGTAGAAGAAGTTGGTGACTGGCTGGGCTGGCTTCTCCTGGTCCTGGTTCTTGGTGGGTGCAGTGGTTTCGAGTCTTGCGCTGGACTGAGGTTTCTGATCTTCAATGCGTACTTTTGCTTTAACGGGTTCTCACGGGACACATTTCAGTCTCGTTGGAGTAGAGCAGTGGTGGTTTCGTAGTGAAGTCGGGTCTACTCATAAACTCTAGCACTTAACTGATAATTTTGTACAATATTTATTAATTAGAAACGGAAGTACCATATTTTTTAGAACGAACCAAAAGTTGGTTCATTACACTACCTTGATATTTTTGTAGAATTTATTGAAACACTTACATAAAAATCAAAGCAAACCGATCACCATTTTGTCATTAGACATAAAATTTGTTCATGAATAGATAGTTTTTCCTAATAAATTTTTATCGATACATATATAAAAATTATACTTTTTCTTAAAACAAAAATGTATTTATTCCTGCCAGAACCTACTGAATAATTCAGAAAAAAAATATGATAGATACAAATTAAACACAGGTGTGTCTTTAAACATAAAATTTTAAATCAAAAATTTGTCAGACAGTCACAGAACACCATGTATGCCGAATTTTATTTACACCAGGCAGGGCTTCTTTAATTTTAAATAGAAGAGCTTTGATGGTACATTTCGCCCTTCTTTTTATTTGAACAGATTTAACAGAAAAGTCGTCTGCCTACAACAGGATAATAAGATACTCTTCGATCCAAGCTCAATAAAACTCCTTTTTAGCTAGAAGAGTAAGTATATTGACTGAATTATTTATTTCCTGGAAACATGCTGTCCTCGAAACTCTTGAAGTTAATTTGAAAAGTGTTGAATTATAGACTTTTAAATATATACTTCACAACATTTTTATCACGTCATACTATCAATAGAAATTAAATTATTCACACAAAAGGAAAATAATTATTGACTAATCGTTACCAAAAGATTTGAAAATATCAATACATTTTTTATTTTTCACTCTTGTAGATTTACCACATTTTACTTTACTTCACATTTCAAAAATGATTATGGAAGTTGTTTGTGTGTATTTTCTTGATACCTATAATTCAATATACACAGTGTTGAACGTTCACCGAAAAGTCAACATTTTCCTGTAAAAGTTGAATTTCAGGAAACAACTACTCTACGGGCTAATGCCTAGGTCAGCATTGAATTACCCTTAAAAAAAACAAAAATTTAAGGTCAAGGTTATTCGGTAGTTTCGAGCTTGTTAGTTCTCATTAGTATGTCATAGGTGATGCAAGCGGCAACTATGTCTTTACTGTCTGATTGAACTGTTTTATAACTCTCGTTGGTAACTCTCTGCGGAAACTCTCCGTCGGGAGTAACCGCCGTACTCTCCGGCTGGAACTATTTGGAGTCCTGCTTAAATACAAATACAATACAATAGACAGTTCGAAAATGATTTAACAATACACTTCTGCACTCACTGTAAACTGGTCTACTGTAAAACCTGATAAGGCGGCAAAGCATGCTATCGGCTACTGGACAAAAAATTGAAAGAGATTACCAATGAAATAAATATATAACATTTTATAATATGTATGTTATACAGCAAATTCAACTGCTTTTGTCGCTACTGTTATTAATTATTAACAGAATTAATTTGTGGTTCTAATTAATAAAATAGTTTAACATACCCGATGTTATAACCCAAATTTTAAGATCGGCTTATCGAGTTCCTATAAACTAACACAAATGTTTCTGCTTCTTATCCAAAAGTTATTGACAGCAACTATGACACGCGTCAGTAAATCATCAATAGTGTCCACTTCGGTGCGATACACTTCATTTTTTAAATATCCTCACAAAAAGAAGTCCAAATGATTTCAGTCAATAGATAGTCCAATCCCTTAGTATTAATGCTTGGACACGCTGTACATGGCACGGATATAATTAAGCCACGTGTATGATACGCTACATTGCTTCAATACGCCGTGGACGTCCTGGACTTCCATCTCTTCCACGATTCAGTTTAAAATTTCCCTCGTGTTGCACTACACTTTAACTCACTGCACACCACAGTAAAATTAGCTGCATTTGGCACATGTTTACTGAGAAATCGTTCTGCTAAAGCATTTTCAGTTCACCATAAATTAAAACGATATCCATCTCTTCGAGTTGCTATACACATAAGCCATTTTTGACACTTGGAAAACTAATGTAAAGATTTGAGTTACAAAAACGTTAATACCTACAAAATGAAATGGGATTTCAATATTTGGAAACACGATTTAAAGGTTGAAAATACTACAATTTTAATAATTTTTTATTCGGAAACTATAAGGATTTTACAAAATAATTTTTTACGTTATTGATTGTAATTCATGACGCATCTATTCCCAAAGTTTTGAATTACCCTGTATACAATTTATCTGAACTTATAAGTACTATTTCGCATTTTTGCCAATTATCATTTGTAAATGATGTTCTAATTACATTAAATCTATTGATGATTACATTAACTGCAGGTTCGGAAGGAAGCTCGACTTTTTTATTCAAGGATTATGCTGCTCTATTTTCGCATCCAATTTGTTGAATATTACCCATTTTATTACTTATATACTGGATCAGGTTATACTGGTCAAGTTACTGATGCAGTCTGTACGGACCTGACAAATGTTTTTGTCATACAAATGGAGCATGGTCTGCTATTGCGGAAATTGTCATCTTTTGCTTTAACTTCGAATTTTTTTGCATTTTTAGAACATATTCAACAAATATGATATTTTTAAATGTCAATTACTATGGTGGTTACAATTCTACGGATATATATATATATATATATATACAACAACTATTGTTCCACAAGGGTAAGTTATGGAACCATTACTATTTGTTATTTTTATTAATGGCGTTTGTAGCGACCTTCTTGTGAATGCTATGTTATATATATATTGATGATTTTAAACTATTTACCGAAATTAATTCAGTCGATTGTCATCCTTTAGAAGAAGATCCTACAAAGATAAATTTATAGTATCGTGAGAACAAACTACTACTGGACATTGAACAAAGAAAATTAATTGCATAGGTTTTGCCCATACTATAGATAATAACGAAAGAAACATATGCATGAAATTTAAGGACTTTGGAATTACCTTTGTTTCTAAATTAACTTTTATTGCTCTCATAAGTCATATTATCTATGGTGCTTGCAAAAATTTTGGATTTATATTAAGAAATTCTTTGTTTTTTAAGAATGTCTACTTTGGCCACTATATTTAATCTATTCGTCAGATAAAAGCTAAAATATGCTACCATCATCTATTTAACATTGACGGTGCCTATTCACCACAAGCCAGCCCACAATTACTAAACTTAAATTTGATTTGAAAAACCTAGCTGTGCGTTATAAATATTTTTCAGTATTCATTTAAAAAAATAAATAAATAAAAATGATTTTCCGTGTATTTGTAGGCATCATAATTTAAATACTTCTGATGAGACTCATTCATTGTCATTGTTTAAGCTTGATAATACTCCCCAAACAAACGCGTTAAAACTTGGCATTATTTATTCTACAGCACAATATCCATTCACGAGAATGTCTGTTATAATTTTATCTTTAAATTAATCATAAAACTTATTGCTGCTTATTGAAAAATGTTGCTAAAAAATTTTATTTTTTAATATATTATCAAGGTATTTAAGCTAATATAAATCAATTCTCCTTCAGTTCCTATCAATGAAGTCATATGTATGCTCTCTGATACCAAACATCTAGACATGCTAATTAACTATTCTAGACAAAGCTGTATTCAATAATTACACAGGTCCACAAAAGAAGTGGTGTGTGCCCATTATATTTTTTCCATGTATTTTTTCCCACTGAACACGAATCTGAAGTTAAAATTGGAGGTTATACAGCAAATATTTGAGAAAACCTAAAAAATCGATGAAAATCACTTTCTCGTAATTTATTCTGTATGATACTCTTTAAAACTGAAACAATGAGAAATGCTGTGAATTAGTGAATATTTACTATTTTACAGCTATAAGTATACCAAGGTAGCTGTAAAATAGTAAATATTCACAAATTCACAGCATTTCTCATTGTTTCAGGTTTAAACAGTATCATACAGAATAAATTACGAGAAAGTGATTTTTATCGATTTTTTAGGTTTTCTCTAAAATTTGCAGTGCGACCCCCAATTTTAACTTCAGATTCGTGTCCAGCGGAAAAAAATACAAGGAAAAAATATAATAGGACCCTCAGCACACACCACTTTTTTTTTGGACCTGTGTTATTATACCTATAAATTTAAATTACCTGCCAAACACCTGCCTAATTTGGAAATGATCACAACCCTTACTTCCTTCCAAATCTTCGGAACATTCATTCCAGGTGCGTATTCAGGTATCCAAGCTCCACTGTAAGATGGCTGGATATATGCCGTCAATGCCTGGCGATTTCTAGGGTGAAAAGGTTTGAAATGCCCATCTTATTTTATCTTTGGTAACACTCTGGTTGGCAATCTGCCATTTCATGACCAAAGCTTGGTTCTCAAATTCGTCTGGCCATTCTTCCCGTTCCATCAGTGTGGATCCAGAAAAGTGGGTCTGCATCAACCAGCTCATTTAGATTTATGATCTTCTCTGGTTAATAAGCCTATATCATGGCATTTCTCTTTTGCAAGGACATTATATAACCTAGCAGTCTGCGAGTAGTTTTCAATATCCTCACAGTAGACTTTCCATGCAACCCTTTGTCTTTTCCTGACCAGTTTTTTGAAAAGTCTCAAGTGGGTTTATACAATTCGCAGTCCGAGTCTTACCTAGTCAATTTTGCCTTATTGAATGATATCCTGGCCTTCTTTCTCAGTTCGCTCAGCCCCTGGTTCCAATAGCTAGCGGTTGCACCCGACTGCTGGGCTGATCTGAGAGGGCAGGATAAAGACTCTCTTTATGGCAGATTGTACAATATCCACGAATACATAAATCTCTCCATTATTTTTAGGCTCCTGATCTTGTACAGCTACCAGGTTCTCCTGGGGAGGTGACATAGATATCTATCTATCTTGTCAGTTCCTCGAGGGTCCCGGAACAGTTTAAGAGGTGTCTTAGTGAGATTAAGCCTTGTCCCCATGGACACACGAATTATTTAATAGCGGGAAAAGTCTCAACTTCTAGCGATTTTTGTCAACTGCAATATTTTCATCGTAAAACTGTCACTGACTGTCATGGTAGATTTTCAGAAGATCAAGTTAAACTTACTAACTCCACATAATGGTAAACATAACGATAACATTCATGTTTTGAGAAATTCACGAAAAGTTTACATTTTCCCGCCATTAATTAATTTAAATCTAAATTTGCGAAATTCGCGAGAATTTTCAAGAATTTTGCGTTCATGAGAACAAGGCTTAAATCTCAAAATTTATCCAGCAATAATCTAACATAGAGGTAGTATCTGCACCATGCCAGTTCTTGATTGCTTTAGATATACAAGCCGTAGTTGATGTGACGTCTATTAATGTCTGACTTCTAGAGCTAACAAATAATAATAATAATAATAATAATAATAATAATAATAATAATAATAATAATAATAATAATAATAATAATAATAATAATAATAATAATAATAATAATAATAATAATAATAATAATAATAATAATAATAATAATAATAATAATAATAATAATAATATCTCTACCCCTCATTCTAATCACAGGGATTAGCCCAGAAGTCGAAGACTTGTGCGGGAGAGGGGGCGGCATATTATTATTAAGCAGGCCGCATTTGCGCGCAGGAACGACTTACGTTGGTAGGCCCTAACCACTATTCAGTGCAGGAATTAGGGAAACCTGGAAAACCTCATTAATTAGGGGGGTAGTCAAATATCAACCGGTATCAATTTCTCACATTGACCCAAGCCAATATTCTTCCACCCTACCATACCCGCAGAGAGGGCGCCAAACCTCTCCACGAATATAGCTTATATACGGTCTACCGGCAGCTGGGCTCGAACCAACTCCGATCTAGTCACCTCGATTCAAGTACTGACGCCTTAAACCGCGCGACCACTGACCGACCCAAATGTCGGTACACAGTCTTTATTACTTATAGAAAGATTGCTAGCGTTAATCTAATAGTATAAGGACTTACCTCTTGTGTTGTTGTCTTCACTGTCTCAGACTACATGGTGCGAATTAGTGTTACAGGCCATGATAAGTTCACATTTCTGGGTGGCCAAATCCTCTGGGAGGTAGACTGACAACCACATTCTGTTTACCCATTTTATGACTTTTTCTTATGGTGGAGGCGAAACCCATCATGGGCGCCTGGACTTAGGATCTATCGTTCCAAACAGAACCGGACCCTTACTGGCTAAAACCCCTCCGCATCCACCTCGACAGCTGGAAATACCTTTCGGCTTACATCAGCTAACGAGGGAGTTAATCCACCTCACCCAACGTCTAATGCCCTCTTCTTTGAAAGTCTGCCTCCTTTGTATTGACAATCATCTTATTAACTTGCCCATCCCCTCTTGCTCTCTAACAGGCCCTCCATAATAATTTCTTTCGTAATAGCCCTACCCAAATCTCTCTCCGCCAAAAATCTCTGCTCTGTCCGTCTATTGCACTCCAGTAGGATGTGTTCTGGTGAATATCTGCTGTTGCAATATATACAGCTATCAGTAGCGATCTTGCCAATCCCTTCAAGATACGTCATAAAATCCCTATAGCCTGACAACATCTGGTAACGTGATAATTACACTATCCATGTTTCTTTACAATAGGAATTAGACTGTATGTCCATCTGTCTTTGGAAGGAACATCCCATCTTCTTTGCCACTCTTCTATGGTGCGCTCTCTAGCTCTCCACTTATCCACCGTCTGATCCTCTTCCACAAATTCCTCCTTCGCTCTTCAGCCATTAAGTCTACCGGGTATGTTACCGGGTACCCTTGACTATACAGTCCACTTTCATGACACTCAGATCACATGTTCAAAGGTGTTATAATGGTTGGGTTATGATGTGGCGAGGGGTATATATAGCCGTCCTCGGCCTGTCTGAGTTTGGTCAGAGCTTCAGTCCGCATAGTAGTTAGTTTCATGCAATACTGTTATATTTAAAAATTTATAAAAAAACTTAATATTTACTAACTAGATGTTCTGCGAAGCGAGATACTAACGTATATATTAACCCGATAGCAACATCAAATAACATTTTGTTTTCATCGCCTACTGCAATCAAAGTCTATCAAAGTCAATGAAAGTTTAAGTCCATGACCCTCGCTACGCAAACTGAAACATACAGATAAATAATGCCATTTTTTTCGAGAATGGTCATGTGCAGGCCGTTTTGTTAAAAGACATTTTTTTTTAAATAATGCCATGTTGACATTGTAAAAGTATTCACCGCTAGAAAGGGTGACTGGAGAAAACTACTGATCAGTGTATGTAAGTTTTATGAAAGAGTACTCCATAATACACGGAAAAAAATCGAATCTGTATTTAAGTAAACAACACTTAAACTTTTAAACGTCATTCAAGTGTATATGTATTAATTTAGTAATAAAATACAGGGTTAACTATGACTCAGTACAAAAATTTTAACCACGTGCTCAGAGAGCCCTAAAAGACAATACAAAAAATATTCCAGAATTTTAGCTTGATATTTATAAAATGGGGCAAAACCCCTTTTTCCTACGAAACCTTGGCACCTATGATAAGTATCGAATGAGATTTTTTTCTTTCTTAAATGACACTAAATTTAAAATTTACTTTAAGAATAATATTTTATTAAAATATGAATAAAATATTATGAATTAATAATAAGAAAATTATAGATTATTCTTCCTTAAATTACAGGTTTATAGATTTTCATGAAATAAAATTATTAATATTTTGTAATAAATGTCATACTGTAAAATTGCAATTATACTGCAAAATCATTACCAAAACTATAGAAACGTAATTGTAGTATTATTTACTACAAATTGTGTCAGTTATGTGTGCAGGGGGACTACGTGGTTCAGTATGTGGCCATGTTGTCTACTCAGGTTCCAATCTGTCGGTTAAGTCGTCGATTGCCTCGCCTCTTATGTTAAGGAGAGCTAACAAGCCCAAAAGCGGTATATGTCTGGTGTGCCGCTAATGATTGAGTTTGAAAGTTTGATATAAATTTTTCTTTTCTTATATAAATAATTAATAACCCTTATTTATATAAGGGACAATATAGCAAGAATACTGAAATACTAATTATGTACTACAGTTTTGTTTTATCAATGCAATTATAATATATTATAAACATTTAATGTTATTTCAAATATTTGCAGTAATTTTTCCAAGTCAACTTCAGATAAAGAAAACATTATTTTGAGAATAACAATTGTTGACTCAAGTAAAGTAATTCATATTATCTAAATCAAAAAACAAAACAATTATTTTTAACAAACATAATTTTATTTCATATTAAGTATAATGGTTTTCTTGATTTCAAGTAATTTCTATTCTTAAATGAAGAATATATAATCTTATTACACAAGAATAAGTTAATCTTTTAATAAAGTATAGTATACATATATATAGTAAAACTAAGTTAGCGTTGCAATGATTGTATTAATTTTGATATTAGTATAGCTTTTTCCGTTTATGATTCTCTTATCAAATAACATTAAAATAAGGTCACTAAAAACAGAACGTAGTTGGATTTCAAACTTTTTTTAAACTATGTGCGGAATGAGTTGAATTTGCAGCGTTGCCATATTTCAAATTAATTGATGTGACGTCTTAGACATTATTTTTGTAGCGCTAAAAGTAGGGGAAAAATCGGAAAAAATTAAAATTTTGTGTGTGTCAATCTAAATCGACTTTTTTTAATTAAAATTTAGTAGCGGTCCATTCTAATTATTTTAACCCATAATTTCCTTGGAAGAAAACTAAAAAACTCCGAACTTATTTAAGTAACAACTGAACCATTTTATTATTTCATCATGAGGAATAGAAGAATATATCTAAAGTTTTTCTAATTTTACCAATACCAACATCTATAAATAAAAAGCAGATAAAGATAGATAGATAATTTCCCTTTGTATTTACTATAACAACACGTATTTGCTAATTTTAAATTAATGAATAATTAACAATTAAAAATAAATTTAACCATTTTACAGCATAAGATTAACATATCGATAGGAACTGACGCTTATTTTATATAATTTAAACTCTATTTTACGTTTTAGAGACAGTTGTCATGGTAACTCGCCTATCCTGGTTGCCAAGAAGACCTGACCTTTTCACATAAATTCAAAGTGATTGAAATAACCCGGTCCGTATAAATTATTATTGTTCTACAGTCAGACGTAAATGTGTAATATAAAAATCTGTTCTACTAGTAATTCTAAATTGTTCACGTTTCAGGTATTGCCTTGCTCTAAGATTATTCATTATTTTTTCTATTATTAAAGATTCATAAGTTTAATTGATTTTAAAGCTACTTGAAACGTGAGTTTGAATCAAGTCAAGGTCAAGTCAAATAATAATCAGAAAATTATTTATTGTTACTTAGAAGTGATTAAAAATTTAGTTTCTTGAGACTTTCAAAATGGTCACATGTTATACATGTGAAACTAAATTGTGAATATCAATGTCAAATGTTTTTTCTAATAATAATAACGTTTTCTATGGAATGTATCTAAAAATTATATTTTTACCTTAAGTATATGATATACAGGGTGTTCCAGAATGTTTATATGAAATTTTTCCATTTGGGACCTTCCTATTGAGATATTTGAGTCTCAAAATGGCGGAAAAAATAGTTTTTTTATTTTTTCTTAAATACGGTTACACTTAGAAATTTCAATTTTGGTACACATCAGCTAGTCAAAAGCTATTTTGTGGTAGTGTCTATTCCTTGACTCATGTTTCTGGAAGGCGGGAATAAGCAACCCCTAGATTTATTTCTTTCTGAACTTTAACCTGCAATGGCCCATTTCAACAAAACTTTTTTTTAAATACAACACCTAATTTTACTACTTTTTTCCCTCCTGTAATTTTTTCATACAACCAACAATTTGCGCGGAAAAAATAAAACTAGCTTTCCTTAGTCTAAACATATTTTCGTCACCGGCTACTGATAACAGCGGTAAGCGGTTGCTATGTTGATGTTTCTCTGTTGTCTTGTCAAACAAACGCATTCTCAATATAACAGAAAGTAATAAAAATGAACTACCGGTCATTTGTTCGATACTAATAAAATAAATAATTCTATTATTGATAGCATTACTACTCCAAACATCAACTTTGACGACATTATTAGCTTCTACACAATCAACACATTTAACCATAGTTCATTCAGCTAAATCAGTATCAGAACTTGTAGTTGCAGAAGTTTTAAACAATAAACACTGTAAAACTAAATCCATGGGATGTTATGTAATATTAATCTTTATTTTCAAATTTGTTGACCTTTTATAACTAATATAATGAATTTTTGTTCATTAAATTCGGTGTTTCAAGAACAGTGGAAAAGAGCTCACGTTTTAACACACTTCAAAATAAACCCGCTACATAACTTTCTGATCTTAGGCCTATTAGTCTTGCCATGTCTATCGAAGGTTATTGAGAAGATCATGGACACACAGCTTCGTGAATACCTTAATATACATAATACAGGGTGATTCTGAACTTATTTAAAAAAAGACAAATACAATTTTGTAAAAAAAAATCAAAAAGTGCAGTTCGAAAATGATTTAAAATACACTTCTGCACAGCACTGGAAACTGGTCCACTGTAAAACTTGATAAGATGGCAATCTGCGACCGGACAAAAACTTGAAAGAACTTCTTAAGAAAAGAAATAAATACCTAACATTTTATAACACCGATTTTATACAAATTTAACTGCTTTTGGCATTATGTTATTAATTATGAATAGATTTAATTTGTGGTTTTAATTAATAAAATAGTTTGACATACCTGTTGTTACAACATTTTGGGCCCGTCTTACCCAGTTTCTACAAACTAACACAAATGTCCGTTTTGAACTCGTAAATTATTGGCATCAACTATGATACGTTTCCGTAAATCATCAATAGTCCACAAAAGGAAGTCCAAATGATTTAAAGTCAGGAGATCGTGGCGGCCATGGTACCGGTCCTTCTCGTCCAATCCCTTGGTATTAATGCTTGGTCACGCTGTACATGGTACGGATATAATTGAGCCTCGTGCATGATACGCACCTCCATCTCATCTACGATTCGGTTTCAAAAGTTTCTCGCGTTGCACTCACTGCACACCATCGTAAAAGTAGTTGCATTTGGCACATGTTAACCGGAAAGTCGTTCTGCTAAAGCATTTTCACAGCGTCATAAATTAAAACCATATCCATCAACTCCGAATGGCCACTATACACGTAATCCATTTTTGACAGCTAATGTAAACACTGGCGTCACAAAAACTTTAGTGTCTACAAAAAGTAACTTCAATAATCGGAAACTATAAGCATTTTACAAAGATTTTGTTGTTATTGACTGCATTTTTCATTTCCAAATTTTATAAAATAAGTTCTGAATGCAACACAATCGGTTTTCCTAGTTGATTATACTTGAAATACTTCACTACTAAATATACCTGACTGGTGTCATTATAAAATCAACTGACTAAGGACTAAGGCAAACTCGCAGCTGTAGTTCTATTGGACTTCTCAAAAGCATTCGACACTCTTAATCTTATTTCCATTCTAAAATACATTAAGCTGTGACGCAATTGTTTTAATAAAACAGTTCTGAACTGATAGGTCACAAGCTGTTGTAAAAAATTTCACAGTACAAAATGTAACACAGGGTCGTATTTTCGGGCTACTTTTATTCACTCTGTATACTATAGTTCTTTCCACCACTGCTTATTCCATGCTTATGCTGATGATCTTCAGGTCCATAATTATTTTCAGTCAGATGAAGTAGCTACTACATGCATGTGTATAACCAAAGATCTTGCTAATATTGACCCTAAAAACCCTAAAAAACAAATATTATTCTCGGCAAAAATAAGCAAATACCATCAATCCAGGAAACTGTAAAAATAACTTTAACAGAAACGACTTGTTTAACTTTAATGAAAATGTAAAAAAAAAATGGAATTATTTCAGTCCTTAAGATTTAAACAGCACATTACATTATCATCATCACTCTTCAAACTGAGATTATTATACCCACGTGACATGTATTAAACAAAATGACATACAGAAACAGTATCATTTACAATCACTGGAAAACAAAGCGTTTAATGTCATGTGCATTTATATATAATAGTAGTCAAAGCCTGAACATTTTATTTATACTGAAGAAATTGACAATATGAGAAATACGAAGTCATTAGTGTTTCTAACTTGCTGAACTTCTTGAGAATTTAGAAACTCTTTTTCCTCACTAGTTTCTTCAATTTCTGTTACAGCACATTTTTTTTAAAATCACAGTGAATTTAACCGTTTTTCGACTAGTACATTTTAATATTCATAAGAATAATTAATGAAAAGGTGCAAAAGATGAGCCCAACAGCGAAAAGTACAATTAAAGAAAGGGAAATGGTTCACATTTCTTGCAGCTTTTTCCTTCCGAAATAAAAATTCCGTAATTTTATTTCATTATAGCCAATTCAATATTATTTCAACTCTCTCGAAAGACCTAAGAAAACTACTGCCATGTGAGGGATATTGGTCTGTTGTGGTTTGCCTTTGGGTTAAATCAATATAAAAAGTCTGTGAAATTGATAAATTCAGTTCGCAGTTATTACTTTATCTTTAATAAGTAAAATGCATGACAGTATATTATTATACAAATTTATTAATGTTGGAATCATTTCTTCTGAATGCCACAAAAAAAAACTATTAAAAACGCTTGCAAATATAGCGTATCCAGATAAAACTTGCGACATATTAAGTCGCGTACTCACTTGCAACAAAACCTCGTCGCAAACCTCATCGCGCGTCTTCAAAACGACCATGTGGCGGCACCCTGTAACCCCGTCGCGTTACTTCACAGCGAACATGGGTGTTCGCATTGAGGTTCGCAGCATTTTCATCACTTGTGGATATCTCTGCGTCGCATCAAGTATATCTACTATATGTGAGGTATTTGAGGTTTTTTTGTGTTTCGTTTTATCATGGGGTATATCTTTTCATACTCTTTCAGTGTAGAACAGACAGCTGTGTTCCATAACCTAACTATACTTGTGATTTTTTCTATTTCACATTTTTGTTTATCCTGAAACGTACATAGCAACTGTAAAAATGAGGTTGAAAAATGCAGGGTGTTAAAAACATGAAAAAATGTAAAATTGTTTCAATAGCGCCACTATTTAAGAAGAAATTAAAAATGTTATAGAGGAAAGTTGTTTTTAATGCCAATATAACCTCAAATATGAACTCTTTTAGTGTTTTAAATATTTAGATGACTGTTTTTGTCCAAACTTTTATTTAATAATTAAATATGGCAGTTTCGCAACAGCAAAACTTCAAATCTAGTAGACAACATTCTTCCATAATGTTGATCTTACGGCAACGAATTTATTTAGATAAATGCCACGGTATAGGTGAAAGATCTTATCCACATGCAATTCAACTTCTCAATAAAAAACTATGCAGAACTTTAAATCTTAATAAATTGTGTTCGAGAATTAATGGGAGAGTTTAATAACATAGAAGATGGAAAAGATATCAAGAAACTAAAACGGAATCATTCAACATTAAACTGCTAACAGTGTTAGAAAAAAGTATAAATTGCTAAAGTAAAGTAGCTGACGATAACGAGCAATTATTAGTAAACTATTTAGGTCTATATCTGATCGTTTTCGATATCTGAAAACATTTCTAAACACAGTGAATATAAAAAACCTTATCGTCCTCATATTTTCATCAAGTTCAAGGAAATGAGACTGACCAACCTAAAATAAAATTTTGCAGAGGGACTGGTAACAGTGGCGTAGCCACGGGGGGTTTTGGGGGTCAGAACCCCCCCCCATGGGTTGGGTTGGTTGGGTCATATAGGTAATGTCTCACTACAAACCTGCAATCACTATTCGCCAAGATTTAGCAACGCGGTCAGTGAACTAGATCTAAAGCAACCTTACATTAGGGTTCACCTGCAACTAAGTTTTAATTTTATTTTTGTCATTTTTGTAACAAATATTGTTCGTATCTGTTTATTATTTACATGTTTATGATGAGATTGTTTTTTATTTACTTCTTATTGTTTCAGTTTATTAAAAATGATTTATTTTTTTATTAAAAAAATCTAGTTTGAAATACTTTGCTCACTGAACTCCTCCCATGTCAAATTTCTGGCTACGCCACTGACTGGTAATACAGTACCTATCGGTTAAATGTATGCGATATACGAACTAAGAGTATGACTACGGAGAAAAGAAAGCTACCCGATGATAAAATAGATCGCATGGGCATTACTGAATCATTATCAGAAATTAATCAGCCCCCAAATTTTCAGATAGCGATTTACAAGAAAATCTGAAGTAATTACGATTCGATAGCTCTTAATGCATACTTTGCAATATGTCAAGTTACCCCGCAAATACTTTCGTGAATTTTGTAATGAACGAAGTGAAATCAATTAAGTACATATACGGTCCAAAATTTGTTGTTGCAGAAGAAAAGTGGAGTATATAATATAGGTAATAAGGATTTTCAAATTATGAATGATGAGGGTATACAAATAGATAATAATGAATTTCCTTTCGCCGGGGTCTGCATGAGTTTATTTAAAAAAAAGTCCGAAAAATTTCAGTAAAAGTAACATGGAATATTATAAACATATTGCATTTCTTTCTCATGTATGTATCCTTTTTGATACTTTTGGTCCAACGAAACTAATCAGCAACTCATGAGTTGAAGACAGCCTTGTAAATTGTTTGTAAAGACCACTGATATGTTGGAATTTTAAATCAGTTTGGAAGTTACAACCACTCTACTTCATTCTAGAATACAAACGTGTCTGTCACCTTGTTTACCTTTTTTGTTACATAATCGATATAAATATATGCTGCAGCCGAAATTTACACTTTATTACTATTCTCCATGATTTTAAAAATGTATTTTTTAATCTCTTTTTCAAATACAACTGATCGGATTACGCATATAATAACATCAGCTGTTCAAAACGCAATGAATCATGACCTACTTTGACCTGTTCACGGTGGAGTGACGCATCGACGTTCGGTATGATGTGACGCGACATCGCTCGCGACGAGGTTCGCAAGTGAGTACGCGGCTTTAAAAACTTTTATGTGGCCTACTATTACATACAAAATTTAGATGTTGTAAAAATATTTCTATTCAAAATTATATATAATAAAGCCCAAAACTCAAACGACAACGTTTTTAGAGAAACAAAATTACTTGATATTAGACAGTTATTTTGCTGAACTATGCTTTTCATTACAATATTAGTCTGTTAATAAATCTATAGACAAAAAAAAATGTTTGTTATCAGGGTATATAACAGTTTACCAGCTGAAATAAGAATACATATTTTAGAAATAACCAGTGAATAAGCGAATAACCGCGTATGATATTCATTATATGATCAACGGAAAATTTTATTAGTGCCTAAATGGAAAAAAATTAAATAAAATGGCATCATAATATACCCTTTAATCAAAATAACACCAAATACATGTTCATCTATTTTCCCTTCTTCTAATTTTTTATTTAAACATTTGTATTGTATTATATGTTTTTTCTTCTTTAACTATTTTCTGTTGTATAGAATCTATTGTTACATCTCTCGATTGGGTAATTGAGAAGGGTGTTATGTAACGGATATTATCGTTGATCATGATATAGCTATTTGCAAAATAAAAGTAAGAGTGGAAAAGCAAGGACTCAAAACTGTCACCTACAGATCTTTCAATGAGGAAAATTTTAAAGCCAATAACCACTCTTTTTCATATTATTGATGATATTGTAAGATCCAACGATAAGGAAAAGTGCACTGTGCTGGTGTTGTTGGATTTTAGTCGCGCTTTTGATACTCTCAATTATAATTTATTGAGCGCTATATTACATTATAAGTATAATCCTCTCAAAAGATGCTATCAGTTTGTTAAATTCTTTTCTGTCTAATAATTCACAAATAGTTATGATTGATGGTAAATCATTCAATTATTTAAAATTAAAGAGTGGAGTTCCTCAAGGGTCTATTTTGGGTCCCTTGCTTTTTGCTGTATATACGTCTAATCTCATTAAAACTTTCGATGTTGTAATATCTACCTTTATGCCGATGACGCCCAGCTTTATTATAGTTTTGACCCCAAAGAAGTTGTAAATATATGTACTGTCATTAACAGAAATCTAAGTAATTTTATTAAAGCGGCATCCAATCACTGTATAAATATTAATTGTTAATGTTTTAATGTTTGGATAGAATACGTGATAAAATAAACATATCTATTGAAAATGAAACCATTCAAATTGTTGATGAAGCTAAAAATTTGGATGCCTTACTTGATTCTGAGTTAAAATTTGGGAAATACATAAATCATTTGTTGAAAAGAGCATACTGTACATTAAAAGTATTATATGGAAGTATTGTATGTCAAATCTGTATCATCTGAAACATTTATTTTATCTGTTTTTAATTATGCCGATGTCCTTTATGGTCCATTTTTAAATGTATGATACAAAAACCAAATTCAGAAAGTACAAAATTCATGTTTGTGTCTTATACAGTGCTTTCGAAAAGTAACGAATAAATTCATTATTTTTGAAATTGAGAAGTTTTCGAAAAAATCCCCTGACACGTCGATTTTGTTTTTTAAAAAAGGCACTTTTTGACATACGACCCATATTTGTGACGTCATCGTTGTTCGAGATATGTTGTCATCGACAATTTTTTTAAATAGCAACCCCCAATTTTGACCATGCTATTTGAAAGAGCGTATCATTCTACATACATACATCATGAAAATTTATGGTGTTACATAACAAAAATTTCATTATGCAACACCTGTCCGTGCTTATTTTGATGAGCTTTTCCCGAATCGTTGGATAGAGAGAAGAGGGCCGATTGAGTTGTCAGCCAGATTGCCTGATTTGACACCCTTAGATTATTTCTTGTGGGGATACTTAAAAAGCAAAGTATACGTTACTAGACCGATTAATTTAGAAGATTTAAAAGCAAGAATTCGTCACGAGATACATCCTATAACTCCTGAAGTTATTGATAATGTCCAAAAAGAATTTATTAATCGTTTTGACTACTGTCAGGCAGCCAACGGTGCACTATTTGAACATTTAATTTAGTCGATTTTTTACATAATCATTATCAATTTCAAAAATAATGAATTTATTCTCGAAAGCACTGTATATGGTATTCGTAGGCGGCAACATATTACCTATAAGCTAAAAAATAATAACTGGTTAAATATGTCTAAAAGAAGGACTTTGCATTTAGCAACTTTTCAAAAAGTTATTGTTAACAAGATTCCTTCATATCTGCATAGAAAAATTACCTACCGCTTAGATGTTTACAACATAAATATAAGACATAGAGGTACTCTGTCTCCTCCATCTTTTAAGCTAGAAATTTTCAGACGAGTCTATACCTATCAAATATGCTTAATTTATAATGGCATTCCTTTACCCTTCAAAAGTTACTCGCCTCAGAAATTTAAGACCGCCTACAGGCAGGGCCCGGAATGGAACGCTGTTCCGCTTCGTAAAATATTTATTTTATTTGTTCCGATTCCTGAGAAATTACCGGAACGCCGTTCCGGTTTATAAAATATTTGTTTTAAATATAAAATTTGAAATTATACGTTATAAGTTACTCTAAAATTTTTCTAGAAATTCATCAAATTTGCTCATTTTGGCAACTTCGTTTTTCCTTTTTTGTCGCTCGCAAATCGTCACCACGGCGACGCTGTGCTGGTCAGTATAGTAGAACTTTTTAGCGTGTGTGCACGTACTACTTTTGAAAAACCGAAACGAGCGAAAACTGTGTATATACAGGGTGTTTTTAAATTAAGTAGCAAAAATGAGACCGCAGATTCCTTACGTTTATTTTCACGGATTTAACCTAACCTATATCCCAAGTCGCATAATAAAAAAGATACAGGGTGTGAAAGTTAAAATTTTATTTTCGATATTTATAAATAACTTCTTAAGAAATCCAAATATTTACGTAAAATTTGTAAGTCGGGGGTTTTTACGGCGACAAATTTGAATTTGTTTCTTTTAAATCGCAGAACTTTTTTGCAGCTTAGTGTATCCATCTGATTATCGAAACAATCGATTCTACTACCTGTTTCATTTGAAAAAGGTATACCTTACTGAAGTCGGTAGGAGTAACCATTTTTGAAATAATCCAATATGGAATGCTCAATGCACCGAGTAAAACTGTTTTGGTTTTAGGTACAATGCCTTTTCTGCTGAAAATGTTAACTTGAAAAAGTTGTTCAGAATGGTAAATTATGGAGACGTGGAAAATTGTATAAGATCGTTGCCTGTGTCGTTGATAAATGACTTTTGGTCTAATTAAATACTGCTCTAGAAAGAAATACAATATATATTTAAAGCAAGAATGGTATGTGTTATGTACTTCAGTTTTATTTTTTCTAATGCAATATTATTTACTTTATTCAAAATTGTTTAATTTATTTCAAATATTTGGAGTAATTCTTTCAAATCACTTAAAACTTCACCCTAACCTAACCCACCCATACCTAACGAAAACATAACTTTGTTTTGAGAATAACCATTCTTTAGACAAACATAACTTTATCTCGTTTTAAGTATAATACTTTTCTTGATTTTAAGTAATTTTTATCCTTAAATGAAGAATACATAATCTTATAGTACAGGAATAAGTTAATCTTTCAATAAAGTACTACTATACTTGAGGAATAGTGAAACTAAGCTAGCGATGGAATAAGTGTGTTAATCTAGATACTATTATAGTTTTTTGTGCATTTGGTGAAATTGTAATAAAGAATTATTCAATTAAATGAAACTTGTCAAGTCAAAGCAATATTTTTATTCAATTTTAAATTTAATTTATTAAATTTCAGAACTATATAGTACATTCGCCATATATATTCAAGTATGTTTGACTTCTCTTAGAAAGAAACCTACATCATTGGTTTAGTAAATTAACCTACATTTGAAAAAAACTGGTACTCCTACATTAATGTAATATCATTGTGTGTAACATATTGCTGGTTGTTACTGAAATGCGAAAGTAAATATGAGTTCGTCAGATCATAAAGCTTTATACTTTGTGCGTCCGACCATGCTATGACAGTTTAACATGAAGAGTGGATCCACGCAAATCAAATGCTTTGAAACTGAAAATAAATGTTTTTTGCTCAAAACCAATATTGATTTATAATATGAACCTATATATCGTTAAAGCTTATTTCTAAAATAGTACTGATTTGAATTAAATACTATCCTTTAAAAAAAATGATTTGTTTTTTAGAATGTTTTCTAAAAAATTTTTTGATGATTTGAAAAGATAATATAATTGAAATGGGTCTATAGTTTGACGGACTATCGGCTACTTTAATTTTAGAGATCATTAAACAAAGACAAATTTTTACAATATACAAAGTGTCCAGAAACGAAAGTGCCAATTCAAGGGTAGCTTATTTGGATGGAACTTTACCGGTGGTTTTAAAACTTTCATATGCTGCTATTAAATCTACTATGGTTTTTCAGATTATTATCACATGACTCAATTATCTGGAATCATATAGAAGTGTTATAAAGTTCCTTGAGAATCGTTGACCTCCCCTGTTATTCCTGGATTACACTATATGAGAGTAGACTCTCTGACTTTTTATTATGTCTGCATATAACAACTCATTAGTTTCATAAATAATTTGTAAATGGTGAAATTGTATGAATTTTATATTGGTTTGAAATGTATTACAAGGTAATCTTTCAAATATATTGAAAGGTCAGAACATATGTCTGGCGGCAATAGTCACATAATAATTAAAATATTAACGTAAATAAAAATCATAGAATGTAAACAAAATCACTTGGCCGAAAACGCGATGTCATTGGTGCGACGTTACACGCCGTTGAGCTCGGTTTGTTTCCATGGATACAGGTGCAGGTTACGGTGTTAATTATGTAAATAGGCATTTGTTCCTGGTATTTCTGTGTTTTGTGGCATTTTTGGGTCATAAATACTGTGTAGGTAATGTCATAATTATTATCGATGACATGGTGAATTTACAGTATTTTTAAACGTAACTTATTCGTTTGGGTACAATATTAGATTCGCTCGTGACAATTACGGTGACAATGCTATTGAGTAAGTAAGCAAGAAAATTTCTAATTACTTAAAATTATAATAATAATTTGAATATTACAATTACTTTTGTTTATTATGTTTTGAGAATAAAACAAGTAATGTAATGTAGTGAAGTCAGATAGCACGATTTTATAAATATCTTAAATAACATTCCACATCACGTAAATGGTAAGATCAAATACAGAACATGTTATTTGGAATTGGAATGAAGCACTAAATACAATAAATGAGAGAAAATGTAAGTTTGCTTTACCATTGATTTTCTAAACGCCCTATATACATTCTGGTAGCTCAATAGAAAAGTTTAATTCATTCTTTACAACTTTTCCAACATTTTAATTTTTTCGAATAACTTAAACCTACCTGTATTTTCAATTAAACTTACATGACTCGGTAATGTGTAACCTATGACCTACCTCTGTTACGAAAGGTCGGCTGTACCTCCTAGCCAAGTTGTGAAAGGAGGAAATTATGCCGATTTTCACAGGGTAAACACAAGGACCAAGCACACCATCTTGCAACGCTTGTGAGAGTTCAATAATTGTCTTCCTCGGGTCTCTCTTTCGCTCGGCGGCTCAAGGCGTTCCCAATACCGCGCGAGATAGGAAAATTTGACTTAAAGTATACTATATATTATAATGAATCAAAAGCATAATGACCCTAAATTACTTATTGAAATTAATAATTTATCAAAATTTATTTAAGAGAAAAGTAATCTAATTAATATACTAAATACAAATATTATTGAGCGCAAACAAAAAGTCATAGCAATTTTTAACATCATCATTATTTATGTGACGCCCTCTATAAGATAACTTAAAGATAAAGTGTTAAAATATTTAAATTTAGCGGCCCCAAAAATCCATTGATAATAAATTTGAAAACGTTTTACTTCAATTTCTCCTTTAATATTAACATTACAAACATATAAGTATATTTTTAATATTTTGGCTTAAGGTATTACTAGATGGTCTGTGATTCATTACTTATGAAACGCTCTGTACATATTGATTTAAATTCTTGGTACTACAGCTGGTACGATTGGAACTATTGAGACATCCCGTAGTAGCCTCTGTAATTGGTCGCATTCCATGCTTCCAGATATTTCGCAGCTCTTCATTATCTTTTTACTTTTTATTATTATAAGAAAATTTATTTATTTATTTATTCATTCCAAACAGACAATTGTCTTGTTACATAGAACAATTAGGTAATATTTAATTTTTTTTTACAAATAATGTGGATGATGACTACAATGGAACAAGAACAAGAAGAAAATATAAAAACAAAAATACAAGATACTTAAAAAAATTGCAAATGCAGGGTGCGAATTAAGGTGCAACAATAATAAAATAAGTTTCGAAAGGTGTTATAAAATGTACACACAGTTGAAAAAAATTAATATTATATACGTATATTAATCATTTGCCAATCGAAACATGGCTAAAAGTGGTGAATTGTAAATAGTTTTAACAATAGGTATATATAACAATTGATAATGTCTGGCTAATATGGGCGAAATATAAAAATTTAAATAACGATAGGATGTACGAGTCATTAACAAGATTATTTAGTATTTTGTAGACAAATACTAACGATGCAATATTTTTTCTATTAAAAAGTGTATTAAATTAAAACTGTTGACATAAATGGATTATTCTAGTAACATTATAATCCGCAGGTCTGTTCATTTTAAAAAACGCAGAAACTTTTTCTGTACTCTTTCACATTTAATGAAATGTTTTTTTAATTATGAATGACATGCCATGAAACAGAACAGTGCCCAGGTTAGTGGATGTAACTTACGTATTATATAACAAAACTAGGTGACCCGGCAAACGTTGTTTTGTCATATGAATTATTTTTAGTGAATACTTTGGCAGTTAAATAAAAAATAACTAACTTATTGTAAGTGTGTGGAGATGTGGTATATGATTAAAAGAGAAATGGAACACTGTGAACGATCACGGCCTATAAGAATAACAAAACACGAAACATTCTTTTTTTGAATTATTTCGCGTGCCTGCAATTTTACTTGTTTGACGGCCCAAATTAGCTCCTACGTCTTGTTGGCATTATTCACTGTACAAAAAAAATAGCTATATAGTAAAATAATAGCCATTGTTGGCGGGAGCTCGTGACACGTGTTGCATACTTTTAAGGTTATGTAGATCACTTAATTAACTAATAATGAGAACTACACTTAAAATTAATAATTTTATTAATTATTGATAAAATAGGAAATAAATAATTATGGTCCAGCAAATTAATAATAAATTTATTTGAGAATTACACTTAGAAGGTAAAATGATAATTGTAAACGTCACTACTACGCTCGATTCATACACAATAATAATGGTCGAAAGCTGTGTAGGGAGTGAGAGAAGGCTTATTGTGAGAGAGGCAGGAGACCGGCTTCGTTCTCATCCCTACTTCGTGCTGTTTACTGGGTGAGAAGTGACACCGGTAGATGCCTGACGGGGATAACTGATCTAGTGATAATCGATCAGTTATCGACCAGGGTTAAAAATGATTAAATTACTAAAATGGTTATTACAAAATAGGGGCTTGTGATAGACGGATGAAAATTAAGGGTTTAATGCCACATCATAAAAAAATTAAAATAAAAAATTTTATCAAAAAAATAAAATAAAAATTGTTTGGGGTGCGCCACCCCTATCACTTAGGGGCATGAAAAAAAGATTACGACCGATTCTCAGACCTACCGAATATACATATAAAATTTCATAAAAATCGGCCAAGCCGTTTCCGAGGAGTATGGCGTCTAAAACTGTGACACGAGAATTTAATATATTAGATAAGATATATTATTTAAATATTCTGACTCTCTCATTAAAAATGCTAATAATTTTAAGGTAGATTTAACTATGTTGTCCATATGAAAACTTTTTGTCTAGAATTATTCCAAAATCCTTTACAGAAGTTACCACTTAAGTTCGATTTGATTCACTACAATTCATTACATAGGACATCTTAATTGGAGTACTATTTTTTGTAAAAGACATAATAGAACATTTTTTATATTAAAATCAAAACTATTACTAATGCCCACTTATAATTGCACAAGAGATTTGTATTTTACTGGGTAAATTTGGATTGTGTAATGAGAAACTACTGCTTAGCAATTAGGCGAGAAAAACTGTTAACTATTAATAACGCGACAGTGAAGATGGAGCGCTTTTAGGTTTACAGTTTTTAGAGTCAAGTTGTTAAATGTACTGCCATCAACCTCTATTTGCAACCTTGCAAAAAATGCAATAGCACGGGTCAAAGATCCTATACATCCGCCCGTCGTGAAATGGCAATATATCTTTCCTCAGCAAATTTATATATATATATATATATATATATATATATATATATATATATATATATATATATATATATATATATATATATATATATATATATATGTAGATATTATGAAATAAAATTAGAGTTTAACATGAACCGTGTTCCAATCAACACTTTAGAACTACATAAAGGAAACAGTTTAGAATTTAAACAAGACAAATTTACTCGGTATCAATACAAATATCGAGTGTAATTCGGCAGGACAGTTTAATGAATAATAAATTTAGAAACATATCAATGCAAACTTTATTTAAGAAGCACTAAAAATAAATACTTACATTTTTATTTGTGCTTACAATTATTAAACACGCATTTATTGAAATTCATACGAGGAATACTAATATCGCTACGGGTGCCACAGCTAATCGCTTATGTAGTAGATGTTGAAGTTTGGTCTTTTTCTAAACGAATCGATTGAATAATGCTCGAATGATACCCTTTGTCTACTTGTAAGTATGGTTTTATTGATGATGAATTGCTGTGTCCTGTTATTGTTCTTCAATTCCGCTTTTACTTAATTCGCTAACTGGTGCCGCTCGATTTGAGTGGTTTGTAATTCTGACATGTTTTACATCTGCGTTGTCCTGAGCATTTATTTCATTTTTTCATTAATTCCGATCGGCACATTTTTATATCAACCTTTAGAATTTTTCTTCTTCCGAAAGGGATTAAATACAATATTGAATTATTTATAATATTTACTTTGTAGCATTTTAGCGGTGCTGTTCAAAATTGTTTTAACTACCGCTTCTTTGTAGCCTTTTCCGTCACATTTTCGCATATTAAAAGCAGAATCTTGCAATATTATATTCAATTTCTCGATGGAAGTATCTGCCTCATCGCATAGCATCGTAAAAAGTAAAAAATTATCGCCAGATTGATGATGTCTGTATTAGCAGACATACAGGTGTTAACAATTTGACTAATTTCGTTGTTCGTAGACTCACCGAATTGGCCCATTGTTAGTGTTTAATAATTAAATAAATTATTGACAAAAAGGTGAGATATAAGTGGACTGCTTACTTCCTGCTCGGCCTAAGCGGCTCGACTTACAGGAAGCGACCTACATTGCAGCAGGTACTTAACGCAGACCTCTCGCCCTGGGCGACGAGCCATTAAATCTGTAAATGATACTGCAGGAAACAACTACTCCGAGTTGAGCCGTTTAGGCCGAGCAGGAAGTAAGCAGACCACTTATATCTCACCTGCACTCAGTTTATATGTGAACATACATATGAAGGAATAGCCAGTTCAATTGTCGGTCATCTCACCTATGGCATACTGATGAGGGCTAACAAGCCCGAAACCGGTCTATGTCTGGTGGTGTGTCCGACAAGGGTTCTTGGCTGTTTACACAGATACTGCAGGAGTAATTCAATGCCGGTCGGGGCATTAGTCCGCGGAGTAGTTGTTTCCTGCAGGCCGTATTTGTGGCCCAATATAGTGAAATGTCGATGTAATTTTAAAGTTAAGAATTTTAAACCCCGTCAAAGTTAGCAGAGACAATTATACCTAGATTACTGAATACTAATAAGTTCAACTTAGGTAGTGTTAGTATTAATATTACAAAAATGCAGCGATTTTATACTTAAAATATTTATTGAAAAGCTCATTTTATGGAATTTTTACATAAACTTCAACAATTAATTTTTCACATTTAAAAGCCAAAGTAAGAAAAATGAACACAAACCTTTTCTAAGCAAATCCGTTATGTGTATTTTGCTTTAGTCAAAAAAGTGTTAAATTTTTTGTAGAAGAGAAAGGTAAAAAATTATCTATGTCGATATGCATGTTGTTTTGGTTACCCATATTTAACCATAGTAAGATCAGGTAATATACAGTTAGCAGTATATTTTGAGCCATAAATAATTTAGCTAGTACTAGCGAAGTTTACGGAATAAATATATAAGTTGTTTCACTCTCGAACACGCCCCGTACTACCAATTTCGCTCTCCTCACCCGTCTCGAGGACCTTTCGGTACCCAGGATCCTACACGGTGGCCGACACTAGAACTGTAACGTGCTGGCTGCGATCGATATAGTGTGAGACAAAAAACCTTGAATATCTGTTTGTGTTTTTTTATTTTATTTTTCTTCTAAAAATGCTCGTGATATATTGTACTGTGAATAATTAATTGTCCCTCAAGACGTGGTTTTCCTTTTTCCATTGTTCAAGGTATGTATTTTATATTTCATCAACTAATATAAAGACATAGGTGATTATATAATATTTTATGTACTCTAAGTTCGTCAGAGTACATATATCTTTTAGATACTACATAACAAATTAAATGAAAAACTCCATACAAGCACAATTATATTAACAATACATGATTTATGCAAGCTACACCAAATCTAGGTCACGACTATAACAAATGAGGAAAATTGTTACAGATAAACTTTGTCTAAGTCACAAAATTAGAATCTCCGATACTATTAATCCAAGCCGTAACTTGTGTTCTCGAAAGGTGTCTGTCGCACCCTCCCTGCCTTTGTAGTATATCAAAACTTTGATACAATAATTCGCAAACTCAATGCAAATAAGGGAAGTTTATGAAGCCTATTAGTCACTGTTGAAACGAGAATGTGCGTGTAGGAGTTTCCTAAGGTTAGCTGATTTATAAAAGAAGAAGATAGGAGGCCAACACAATTTCATTTTAGGGGTCATTTGGCAAAAGGACCTAAATCTGCTAAAAGTCGTTGGAAATATTGCTGCCTTAAAAGTATATTACGTAATAAGTCTTGTGAAAAGCATTTTACCCTATGAGTGCGTAATTGCATTACAATACGTATTACGTGCTATACTTGACTTACTATCTACTTATTTACATAAAATCATTTAGTTTTAGTTTTCCATCTGAACTGGTAACAATATCAATAATTTAATAATTTAAGAACTTGATAATGTCAAGAAGGTGTATATTGTAATAATAGTGGTACATTCATGACAAAATATGATTATATAAATTTACAAATTGTTATTTTTTATTATATTATTGATTCTTATTATAATAATTATTTATAGTTGCAGAACAAAAGGTATATTTGTTGTTTTGCTTGTTGAAGCATAAGTAAGATTTACATTATTGGTTGCCTCAATGAAATTTTTGTTAATACTATTAGTACTATTACTAGTACTTGCTATTGCAGGTGATTTTTAGACGAATTGTTAGTTTGATTATTTAGGGAATTGTCCACATACCCTTCAGCTACGGCTGATTGCTGCCATCCGCCATGTCTTTTTAAATCTAATAAGTCACCACCCGCATCAACAAAAGTAGCCAGTGTCCTGTATAAATCGCTGTTTCTGGTAGTCCCAGATATATAGCTATTTGTTTTGGAATCTTAAGTTTATATATTTTTGAACCTTGGGGTAAAAATATTCAAATACCACAAAAGAACGTTGCCGTTTAGTTTTTAAATCGTGAATATTAATATTTAGATTCTTCCCTGTGTCTTGAATATCTGACGGTTTTATATTACGCAACTCTTGTTTCCTGCACGCACCGCTTATACTTATTATAAGAGCAACCTAAAGGACGATTTGAAATAAATTTACATATCTAACATTATATTGAGCTCAATGTATTACCTTCAATATCGGCATTGTGATTCATATTAATTGTGGTCTTTAAAATTGAGTAAAATGACCAAAGTGAGGAAGGCTTCAAGTTTTCCTTTCTTTCCTTTCCTTTTCCTTTCAATGATACCCTTTTGGTTTTCAGTATAATTATATTCTTTGAAAAAACTTAATAAAGTTTCAGTTAAAAACACCAAAGAGAGAATTTTTTTGAAAAACCTTATAAAGTTATGATGATCATTTTTCGGTTAAAAAGGGCCATTTAAATTTATGATCTTCGAAATTTGCATTTTTTTCTTATAATTTGTTACGAATACTTAATATCTGAATAAGTGTACCAAATTTGAAAAAATAGATACTACTTACTACTTACAGAATAGAATAATTTTTTAGGATAAGTGTACCTTGTTATATTAATATAAATTATTTAAAAGATAAATACCTAAATGACCTTTATTTATAAATTAACTTTTATCAAAATAGTAAGAACATATTGGAAACTGCTGCAGTCGAGAACTAACGACACATAACGCAGGCATACACATGCCAGTAAAATAGGTAAGTAGCTTGTATGCTAGGAAATGGCGCCGCATGCCAATGCATGGCACAACGATGATGCAGTAAAATGGCATACCTCGTTAGTATGTTGCTTATTGACATCTCCGTAACTAACAAATGGTAATACAGGGAGACGTGCTACTTAAACTCCTCCGAGACTCTTCACATTGCATGCCTAAAAATCAAATGATCTACAATTTACTTGCTCACCTTCTAGTGGTATGTCTTTTAGTAAACACACATGCCAGTAGCTGCTTTCTGTAAGTTGTATGCCATTATGCAAGTAACAGATATATGTACTCCATGCTTATGTTGCAGATCATTTGATTTTTTGGCATGCAATGTGAGGAGGAGTTCAAGTAACACGTCAGAACGCCTCTGTGTATTACGTTTTTTAGCTACTAACTTGCTAATAAGCAACGTACTAACGAGGCATGCCATTTTACTTGCAAGCACCTTGCAAACGTATCATCGTTGTGCCATACACTGGCATCCGTAATTTCCTAGCATGCAAGAAACATTTTTTGGATTTAAAGCCGTCCGATTTTCTCTTCAGGAGAGCTTGTAATTTGAAGTAGTTTGCAATATCGGCATTGTGATTCATATTAATTGTGGTCTTTAAAATTGAGTAAAATGACCAAAGTGAGGAAGGCTTCAAGTTTTTGATAGTTCTTGGAAATATGCTATCATTACATTATCGGAAAATGATTCGTCGTTTTTTAATCTCCATTCTATAAACCTTTGGTAAGTAAATTTGTATCGATATTCAGATTTCGGGTAACAAGATGTTTTAGCAACTTCTGCAATTTCACTAATATGGGGTGGAGTAAAATTTTCTATTTCACTGTCACTCGATATTTTTTATGTAATCAAATTAATTTCACTTTTTAAATATGATTTAAGATTATGACGGTTTTTGAATAAGTTTGTTACTAATGACCGTTGCTTAGGGGGTTGATAAGAAAATTATACGATTTTTTAATACCAAGCTGTGCGATTTTTTTACCGTTTTACAGTAGTGGTCGTAGGTAAAATTATAAGGTTCTATCAGAGGCATAGTCAGAGAAACAGGTTTGAGATTTTGAGTATTATACAGGATGCCTCAGGTATTACTGGCAGTCTTGGAAGGGGTGACTGGACAGTTAAAATAAATGATATTTACCCAAATATATCTAAATAAAAAAATTCACCGTTCCGAGAGACTAGGTGTCAAAAATTCCGAAATTTGTATTATATTTTTTATTTACTTGGAAACCTTTTGTAATAAAACAATATAGTTCTAGGTTGTAATGATATCTTTAGTCTAATTATTAAGTGTTAAATATTTCTATTATTACCAGTGGCGTAGAAACATTGTTGCACTTTTCTTTTATTTAAAATAAAAATGGTACACAACTGTCTTAATTATAAAAAAACGTAAGACACTTTAAATTTTGATTATTTTGAACAAATAATTATTCTTTAAAATGGGTGTTCCAAAATTCCATCATATGGCACGAGCAGATTCCTGACAAGAAAATAATGTGATATAGTCACACTTACTTCAAAACTCAAAAGTTGGTAGTTAAAAAGATACAGGGTGTCAAAGTAACAATTTTTTGTCTCAATATTTGTAAATAACTTTTTAAAAAATTCAAATACTTGCATACATTTTAGAGATGGGTATGTTTTGGGGGCGAAATATTCAAGTTTGTTTCTAATTGGACATCACTAGTAGAGGGCGCCAATTATGGCGCATGCTTCTTTTAAAGGGCAGTGTACACATCTGACTATTGAAACAATCGATTCTTCTACCTCTTTTATGTGAAAAAGGTATACTTTTTACAGTTTTCGGAGTAACCCTATTTAAAATATTCAATGCGGAAATGAAGAAAAACTGTTTTGATTTTAGGTAAAGTGCCTTATCCTCTGAAAATGCAGCACAATGTTACTTGAAATGTTACTGAATATGGTCAATTATGGCGATATGCATATGTATTGAAATACTGAAAACAATATTTCAAATCCTTCTATTGTCGGTTTATTGGTTGGTCTATTTGATGTTATGTTTTCTAAACGATCAAAAGCAGTTTTAAAACTTCTTAATGAAATATTGGGAGTTAGACATACACAAACTGTCATTATGTAGCGGTTTCCGCGAGGAAAAATAAGTACGGACATATCTAAAGGGATTTTAAGTCCTTAGCTACAGAGTAAATTATGTTTTTGCTTGTTTTCTATATCACAGTGAACATTTATAATTTGAAAGAATGATTTGTAAAAAATATGTAAATAGCTTAAATCATATAAATAATACCTAATACAGAGATCTGTGTAAAGTTAATTATAATACATGGATTTATAAGTCAGCTTAATACATGTTTGTCATTTACTAATGCATATATTTTTCTATGGATTTACTTAGCAAATCCCTGTATTAGGAAATGGCAAAACGTTAACCAAGGTAGGTAATGTTTTTGCAACAGTGTTGTATTAGATGAAAAGGGAGTACCTATCAATTTAGCTTCATGTGAGGTTGTCCATGTCGAAAGGTCTGAATATGCTAGTGTATTATCAATTTTCAAAAGTTTTCGAGAAAAGCAACATCTTGTGTACAGAGTGTTACAAAAAATTGGTCAAGCCGTTACTTATACATAGATCCTTAAGCAAACATTTCACATATCTATTTAGTACTAGTCAAATGATGGTATTTTAGACGTTATTATGACTAATAAAACATTTCAATATATTTCTCTTGGCCAATTAATTCTGAAGATTCTTTGACCTGCCCTGGTTGCTCTCAGGCTAGGCTCTGTGGGAACAGACCCTACTTTTTTGTTAAAACTGTTTTGTTTACGTTGCTAAGCAATTAAGTAAATAATTAAAAAAGCAGAGGTTTTAGTAAATGATTACAAATTAATATGAAACTGTAAAATTGACCATTATAAAATGTTTCTTTCAAAACTTGACGAAGTTTTGGAAAATATTACACCTTTTATTATCGGTCGGTAGTCCGTTTACGGCGTCAGTATTTGAATGGATGTTTGATTTTGATTTGGTCCAATTTCCGCTTCCGGAATACCGTTGATTACCTACATTTATTATTATTTCCAATGCATATACAGTATGCGCCAAAAGTATGGAATAAATTCAATAAAAACGAAACAATTATTTTTTGAGAAAAATCCTCGAACAGGTCGATTTTTAATTTAAAAAATACATATATTAGCATAAAATGCGATTTTCAAATGTCATTTGTTTTCGAGTAATGACGTCATCGATTTTTTTTTTAATGGCAACACCATATTTTTTTCCTTGATTCTGAAAGATCGTTTAATTCTCTATCAGACAGTACTAAAATTTTGCCCTCTTACATAGGAAAGTTTTCGAGTAAATGACGATTGAATGTTAGAAAACGTAAATTTTGTTCATAAAAAAGTAACAATTCTGAGATATGTAAAATAAAATACAATTGATTAAATTTTATACTTACATTAAATGTTCGAATTGCCATCCACCAACTTCATGACAATGCGCAAGTCTGTGAAGAAATTCTTCTTGCACATTATGAATGATTTCTGGGGTAACTGCGTATTTCGTTCCGAATGCGATTTTCAAGTTCTTCTAAATTACGTGGTTTATTAATGTACACTTTTGACTTCAAGTATCCCCATAAAAAATAGTCAAGAGGTGTAAGATCTGGCGATCTTGCATGCCATTCTATCGGTCCGCGTCTGCCGATCCACCTCCCAGGAAAACAGTTGTCTTCCTGAAACCATATGGTATCGTCAGGAATGCCAGGGTCATTATCGTTAGGAAAAATTACTGCAAGGGCTGGAACAAGGTCATTTTCTAGAAACTCTAAATATCTTTGTCCTGTAAGGGTTCCTTCAAAGAAGAAAGGCCCTACTATTCTGTCGTCAACTATTCCAGCCCACACATTTAATTTCTGAGGGTGTTGGGTATGTGCCTCTGCCATCCAATGAGGATTTTGCCGACTCCAATATCTGCAAGTTTGACGGTTTACTGTACCATTCAGGCAAAATGTGGCCCCATCTGAAAAAAGTATTTGCCGGAGTAAATTTCTATTTCCTTGCCATAAATGCATTAGAATTTCGCAAAAGTGTAAGCGGCGATCAGGATCATCTTCATTGAGTTCCTGCACAAGTTGAATTTTGTAGGGATGATATTTTTCCTTCCTCAAGATACGTAGCACTGTGCTCTGGCTAGTGTCATTGTTTAATGCAACCAATCGTGAAGAATTATGAGGATTATCCACTATACTTATCATATTATGTTCTGTTTCTGATTTTCATTAATGTTTGGACGTCCAGGTTTTGGAATATTTACAACATTGCCAGTTTCTCTAAATTTAAACTCTACCTTACTGACTGTTGATTGGCTGACAGGACGATCTGGATATTTTTCATTAAATAAATCGCAAACTTCCTGCTGGGTTCTAGTCATATTCCCGCATCCGATAAGAATTAAAATTTCAATTCTTTGAGTAACAGTTAAATGTGCCATAATACTTTAAATTGAATAATAATTTCTATGTCGCTTACAATACTTATTAGAACAATGACACTTTGCAAAGATTTTCACCTACGTGATCCATAAACGAACTATGGAATTCGAAAAACTAAACTTGATAACGTTTTTGCTTTATTTTAATTGATTTACGTTTTCTACCATTCAATCGTCATTTACTCGAAAACTTTTCTATGTAAGCGGGCAAGCTCTTAGTACTGTCTGATAGAGAATTAAAGGATCTTTCAGAATCAAGGAAAAAAATATGGTGTTGCCATTTAAAAAAAAATCGATGACGTCATTACTCGAAAACAAATGACATTTGAAAATCGCATTTTACGCTAAAATACGTATTTTTTAAATTAAAAATCGACCTGTTTGAGGATTTTTCCCAAAAAATAATTGTTTCGTTTTTATTGAATTTATTCCATACTTTTGGCGCATACTGTATGTATTTGAAAAAATGTTGAAGTTGAAAGATAAAGGAAAATATGTCACTTACTTGCGCGCACATGGTGGTTTAGTCAGGATATTAAAAACAACAACATCAAAATAGCTACACCTCAAATCAATAAGTGTAAATTAATTAAACCCATCATTAGAGGAAATCCTGAAAAGTTTCATTAATTAAACAAACATCAATTGATGTCAATCTGTCACATTGACCCCCTAATGTTGTTTCCCTTTTGTTCCGTCCATCATCAACCACACTCTTAATTTAAAATTTGTCGAATTTATTCAGAAAAAACTAAAGGAGATGGGCATCGCCATTGACTAGAAAAGTGAAAATGAAATTTATATTCTAAATTCTTTGTGCTTTCCTCTGGTTTGCCTTTGTATTTAATTTTGTATGTAATCAGCAAAATTAATTCAATTAAAAATTCTTTTCATGTTTGGTTAATTTTCACAAGAGGTAAAACATCCAAAAAAAATATATTTTTTATCATGCTAATTTACCAATTTCCTGTTCAAAATTGCTATAAGTTAGATAAGGTAGACTTTTATCAGCTATGCAACAATATATTACTTGATATACATATTTTCCTATGGTAAAAGCGATACAATCAAAAGATTTGTGCAATGTCTTTTTTGTTGTAATATTTAATTTACAATATATTTTATTATTGGAATCTATCTACATTGTATCAAGGTATTTGAAATAATATAAACAGTAGGTTTTAATAAGTATTATACGAGACGATTTAAGACCATACCATAAAATAAGGAGCAGATTCTTTGGGTCATTTCACGACCAAACGTCTTAATAAACCAGGAGAAGTGACATTAATATTTTTAAAAATATATCATATTTCTTTCAATTATCTCTGAAGTTGGTTGACTATGGGAATAGTTGGGAAAATTACTAATTAAAAGAAGTAATTTCATATACTTCTATGTAAATTTGTCCTCAGACTTTTTGGAGAGAGAAAAAAAACATAGATTAACTGAAATAAAGATTTAAACAAAGGCATCATTCTTATTTATTTATCTCGGTAGTGAATTGGTAATGACAACACAACATAATACAACACAACATCCATAACCACTAAAAAGGCGAGGCACAAATTTAAATAAAAACTTTCTATTCTTACAGAAAATGTTGAAATTGATCTCCATGAGCGTTTACACTGGCAAGACAGCGTTGTACCCAATTCTGATACACTAGGTCAAAATACACTGATACACTACGACAAAAAATTTCTAACGTACTCTATAACCTATTGGATCAATGTTCATCTTTTGATTTAGGTTAACGATAAAGGCCAAACCACGAGATATTTACCTAGTTTTTTTTTAAGAAACGCAATGTTAGCTCGACTCTCCTAAACATTGCATATAATTTTCGGATTGTTTTTTGTTGCAGTGTTCTTCTAAATCGGTTCCAAATTTAGTATAATATCTGACATTTCTTCGAGAATATAAAATTTATTTTAAGAAAACGTATTTCAAACATTAAGAACCACTGTTGCTGACGAGTTGTTTTAAAAAAATATAATATAAAATAATGAGCTCCATTTTTTCCTGACTATATGAAACAGCTGAAACATTAAAGTAATATTCTACATTAAATTGACGACTCATATTGATTATATTGCATTATTGAAAACTGCATTAACTTTATGACTAACACTATAGCGCTTATGGTTAAAGTTTGAATTACAAGGTGTCTAGTACGGAATAGGTTAAACTTCAAGAGAAACTTTCTTGGTTGAAAATAAATCGATTTAGATAGAAGTTATTTTGGTACAATTTTGCTTCTTAAAAAAGATCTTGGGTCTGATCATCTATAATTGACGGCGCTGTAAAGATATTGAATGCATTTTAAAATGGTGTATCACACAATCACTTTCCATTTAGAATTTTAATGGGTACCACCGCTTAGGGGTAAAAATGTCTTCTCCAAAATATAAGTTGACGGGTTTAAGCGTTTTTTACTATTTACACCGGGAAAAACAATTTAGTGCCTGTAAAGAAAATTTGTTTTACGGAAATATATCATTTATTTGTATAGAACCAAACAAATACTTATTTCTTATCTAATAATTTTTTTGGAAAAGCAAAAAGACATTTATTCTGTATAAACAAAGCATTTATTTCTGCTAAAAGGGATTATTTCCTTTCAATGATACCCTTTTGGTTTTCAGTATAATTATATTCTTTGATAAAGCCATAAACTTTCAGTTAAAAACACCAGAGAAAGAATTTTTTTGAAAAACCTTATAAAGTTATGATGATCATTTTTCGGTTAATAAGGGCCATTTCAATTTATAACCTTCGAAATTTACATTTTTTTCTTATAGTTTGTTACGAATACTTAATATCTGAATAAGTGTACCAAATTTGAAAAAATAGGTACTATTACAGAATAGAATAATTTTTTAGGATAAGTGTACCTTGTTATATTAATATAAATTATTTAATAGATAAATACTTAAATGACCTTTATTTATAAATTAACTTTTATCAAAATAGTAAGAACATATTGGAAACTGCTTCAGTCGAGAACTAATGACACATAAGCCAGGCATACACATGCCAGTAACATGGGTAAGTAGCTTGTATACTAGGAAATGGCGCCGCATGCCAATGCATGGCACAACGATGATGCAGTAAAATGGCATACCTCGTTAGTATGTTGCTTATTGATATCTACGTAGCTAACAAAGTTTTATGCCATTGTGCAAGTAACAAGTATATGTACTCCATGCTTATGTTGCAGATCATTGAATTTTTTGGAATGCAATGTGAGGAGGAGTTCAAGTAACACGTCAGAATGTGTATTACGTTTTTTAGCTACTAACTTGCTAATAACCAACGTACTAACGAGGCATGCCATTTTACTTGCAAGCACCTTGCAAACGTATCATCGTTGTGCCATACACTGGCATCCGTAATTTCCTAACATACAAAAAACTTACCTGTTTTACTGACATGTGTATTACCACATTTTACCAGAGAATACACATGCCTGTTACTTGCATAATGGCATACAAATAACAGCTACTGACGTGTGTTTACTAAGAGGTATACCAGAAGAAGATGTGGAAGTAAATTGCAAATCACTTTTTGGCATGTAATTTGAGCCGGGGGATTCAGCTAGCACGACCGAATATCTCTGTGTATTACCATTTGCTAGTTACGACCGAATATCTCTGTGTATTACCATTTGCTAACGACTTTATTTGCAAGCACCTTGCAAATGTATCATCGTTGTCATCTACTGGCATACGCCCTTTCCTAGCATACATGCAACTTACCTGTTTTACTGACATGTGTATTCCCGCCTTATCTCACATGACCCATCACAATGTTTGGCGGTTTTATTCTTTACTAAAGAAAGTAGATAGATAATACTGTAATATAAAACACTTTAGGTTTTGTTATATGCTAAAGGTTATGCATTAAAAGTTCTATAAGGAAACATCAGGGTAAGTACACAAATACACCATATAGCAACCATTTGATTTCTGACAGAAACTAACTAATTTAATCAAATAAAATATTTTTCTTCACTATTTAGGTGGACGTTATAAGAGTATCAACAGGTCGATCGGGCTTGAGGTTATTTATTTTATTTATTAAACCACGTATATCCATACAACATATTTTCCACATCTAAATTAAAAGTATGCAGCTTTAAATTAAATAAATGCATTATTGGATTCGAATGCACATGCACGTCAATAAAAAAAAAGAAAAATATTTCAAAACGTTATTTTTATTCAAATTTGAATGAATTATATTGGAAAATGAAAAAAATATACAAAACAAACAAAATAATTATAAAATGAAAAGATAGATATGATTTAGAAATGCTTATTAACAAGGTAATGCATTTTAATGTTTATTGCAAATGTAAATAGCTAAATAAAGACATATTTTTTACACCTATGTACTTGACCATTTATCCTACATTACCAAACAAATCAATTTATTTTTGATAAAAAAGTGGTAATTGTACGAAAAAACATTTTTTGCTTCGCAAGAACAAATTATATGTAAATAAATTGATTTGTTCGCTGATTTTTTTTTCGATGTGCATCATGATGGAACCTGGATGGCAAGTTTACGGCGCCTACTCTGTATATTTTTACTCAACGTACATAAGCTGCCTCTATCATGTTCCTAAAGGGACCAAGATCTAACAATAAGCGTTAACAGCCCTTGCCATACAACCTGAGGACCACAAAAACTTCTTTTTTGTCATGATTTAATATAATGTTAAACTAACACAAAATGGTCAGGGTAAATTAGAGTTTCATCTAATTTAAATATCTGTGCTTTGTAACGTATTCATAAAGTCGAATTTGCATGTCTTAACCAAGTAATAAATGGATCTCATCGTAAGGCAAAGAAAATTTATTATTCGCTCACAAGATATCAGAGTAGAGCAGAGCAGAGCCAAATGCGCTGCAGAATCTTTTCTTATCGACATTCGCTTAGCTTCAGGCGAATTCATTATTAATGAAACGATCTTACGAATTCTAACATCCGTTCTACTTATTACACACTTTGACAAGCCTAGGGGCGATAACTTTCTTTTATGTATAATAGTTAGGAATTGAATTTTAGCTCTCTATTTCGTGATAACAATGCACAATGCATGTTTGGGACTAGAAGGATCGTCGGCTAAATCGCAACACCCGTGCTTTTTCTAATCTGTTCTCAGCCGTTTGCAGTTATACTAACCGCGCGCGAAAGCGCACTACAGAACAAATGACGTGGTCGGACATAGTCGTCAATTGTTTTCATAGAATCGAGAATTCTCATAATACTGTGTCTGACCGAAACACATTTTAAAGCGGACCAGATAAACCAAAAATACATCAATAACTTCTCCTTGACCACCTCGTAGTTCTCATGTAAAGGGGGAAGTAGCTATCTACTCAAAATCTGACTTAAATGTTAAAAGTATTAACGTAGCAACATTTTGTGTTGAGAAAGATTTGGAAATATGTGCTGCCGAATGGATAAACAATGTTAAATTATCAACTGTCATTTTGACGTGTTATAGGTCGTCAAATGGAGATATAATTGTGTTCTTGAGTGTGTAAAATGTTTGAGGTATGTGTATAAGCCTAATACTAAAATAATACTCTGCAGAGATTTTAATATAGACGCTACACCGGGGACAAGAAACTTTGGAAGTTTTAAACAATTTAGCAGTATGTTATTTGCGTTTGATACATCCGAGGGTAGGATGGCCCACACGTGTCACTGGTTTAACGGCCACAATTATCGATCGAAGTTTTTTCGAATGTAATAGATGATTTAGTTTGTGTCATAGACACAATGTTATCTCTGATCACAGAACAGTACTTTTTCAGATGCAACCAGAAATCATTTCAATTACGATTCACACTCTTTTATGCTCTCAAGGAGATTTAGAAAAACTTATATTAATGGCTTTAATCTTGCCTTGAGTAAAGAACAGTGGAGTGAAATCTATCATATAAAATCTATAGACGAGGCGTATAATTATTTTTATAGAGTTTTTATGTATTATTTCGATATCTATTTTCCATTAAGGAATTACAAAAATAAAAGATACGACAAACAGTGGGTAAATAATGAAGTAAAAATTTCAAGCGCGAAATTAAAAGACCTATATAACTTAAAAAAACATAGCCGGTATTGACAAATTTATATAATACCGCTAAGAAAGAGCACACAGTGTTGGTGAAAAATAGAAAAAAATATTTTATCAAAATAAGATAGTGCATTCAGAAAACCCTGCAAAAACGGCATGGAATGTTATTTCAACTAAAACCAAACAAAAAACAAATAAAAACACTGAGTAATGATTGGAAACTCACTATGTGAAGATCCTAAAATAGTAGCCTCATCATTCAATGAATTCTTTTTAAATACACCCTCTACTATAGCACAACAAATTACAAATAATATTGTAGATTTTGCACATGAGACAGTTAATCCTAATTCAATTTTTCTCGAACCTTAGAAGAAAATGAATTGTATGGCTTATTAATGGAGAAATTAAAAAACAGACATTCCTCAGGTCATGATGAAGTGCCTCTAATTGTAATAAAAAAATGTTTATCCTCCATAATTCATCCAATGACTTTTATGCTACATTTATCATTCAATACGGGAGCTTTTCCAGAGATATTAAAAACTTGCAAACTGGTACCGATTTACAAAAAAAGGTGACCGCAAGTTATGGACAATTAGACCTGTCTCAATTCTACCGGGCTTCTCAAAAATATTCGAGTACTCATATTTAGATCGACTATTAACATATTTTGATAAATACAATATTATCACAAACAACCAACATGGATTTAGATCTACGAAATCGACCAATACAGCGATATACGCCTTTTATCAGAAATTAGTAGCCTACATTGAAGCTGGCGAATGCCCAGTAGGAATTTTCTGCGACTTGAGCAAAGCCTTTGATTGTATCGACCATCAAAAGTTACTAATAAAATTAAACTTATACGGGGTCAGAGGACTTGCATTTAACTGGATATAATCACTTTTGATGAATCGAAAACAATTTGTTAGCCTTTCCCATTCAAGTAATAACTCTATAAATAAAATCAAATCAGAAGTTAATTATATATGTGCAGGAGTCCCTCAGGGGTCAGTGATAAGTCCACTTCCTTACTTGATATATACTAATGAGCTGGAGAAGGTGTTATCAAAAGAGGTGTATCTAGTATTGTATGCAGACGATACCTTACTTCTCAACAGACAAAAAGAATGTCCTAATATAAATATTAAAATAAACGAGTCGGTAGTAGATGCCGTTGACCATATGAAATTGCTGGGTATTGAAATTGACAATTGTTTAAACTGGAACGCGCATTGTGTAAACCTAAATACCAAATTGAATTCTGTGTGCTATCTATTTAGAGATATGAAACCAATTTTATCTAAAGAACAACTGATATGTCTATACCATGCGCAGGTGGGATCACGTCTTGGTTACGGGGTAATCTTTTGGGGTATACATATCGCAAAAAAGAATTGTCAGATGTATAGCCAATGTTTCTAAATATCATACGCGTAGAGAAATATTCAAAGATTTCAAGATTTTAACGCTCACCGGTGTTTTTATATTTGAATTGTGCATGCATGTCTTTAAAAGTAGTTGTGAGTATAAAGTAATTAAAGATATACATAATGTTAATACTAGGCAAAAACATATATTTTATTTACCATTCTGTAGATACTCTGTAAGTCGTAATTCTCCAGACTACATAGGTTTGCAAATTATTATTATTATTATGATAAATGTCAAATGTATGATAAGGTGTACGTTTCTATTTACGTATCATTTTTAAATTTATAAATTGATGTAGCCTAAAATAATAAGTTGTGTTCTTAAGGTGAAAGTGTAGGAGCAGCAGTCCATTATTAATACGTATATACCTACCCAGTTTTGTGTGAAGTATTGGAACGGTATCAGTGCTGAATATTTCAATGTTTTAAAATAGTAGATAAAAAGTACGTTCATGTTTTGCAAACGAAATTAAATAAGTAGGTTCTATTAAAAGATAAGTTAAGATAGCAATATCAAATGTCAAATTCTGACAGTTATAGCCTGATGTATATGTTCCCAAATACTAACATTGGTGTCGCCACACAACAGCACATTACAGAATTCTAGATTGAAATTCAGAATTACAAAAGCGTCCCTCTGATGATGCTAGAAGTAAAAAAGGAAAATATTGAAATAAAGGCTTTACTGATCATTCTCCTATTCTTTATTTAAAACTGTCATTGCCACATTGCAGAATATAACACAGGGGATATGTAGAGTGCGTTCCACTAGGCGATCGCAAGGCTCATTCTCATCATCGCAATTTTACCCGTTCCACTAGGTTAAAACTGCTCTTGTGCGCATTGTTCACGGATGTGATTTGAATCCTAGTGGAAGAGAGTGAGCAGTTGAAATCCATGTTTGTTTAGATTTGTCAGTTATTAGTTTGGCGGTTAGGTAGAAAAGGTAATTATATATATTTTTTATATATTCTAGGTAACAAAAGTTAAATTGGTTTTACTCACAGATTTTACTAATGTAACTAAGAACGTAATGTATGAATATATAATTTTAAGCTGCATATGTGACTTATTTCCTCTTCGAATGCCCTTTCAAGTACAGATGATGCAACGTCTTTAACAATAGATTCAGCAGATTCACCAGAAAAAGAATTTGACTCTTGTTGGAAAGCAGCATTTATTAATTTTGTTGCGAATGCAATATCTGTAAGAAAAATAAATACTGATAAAAAAATAAATATAAAAGCATAACTCAATTACATACCATCTCTTGCACGTCTTACCTAAGCAAATGGGACCTTGATGTCAATAACAGTGCCTGTTTCACAGTTATATAAAGTTATTTTCTCCGTCTCAACCATAGATCTTAGACTTGATAATTATTTTATTTAACTTTTCCCGCCATTTATGACAAATGATGTGTTGACCCACCTCAAGACTGTGGGCGGTCGTTTGTGATGACGTCAACTCATGACGTCTCATGACGTTGCAAGCCCAATTGCAACGCCCGTGGTCGCTTTGTGGAACGACTCATTGGTCGTTCTGGGTGTTGCGATCGATTAGAGGAAGCACTCGTAGTGTGGGCTATTAAGAACCAATAAAATTTGCATTCTTTTTCTTAGACATTACCTTTCTAAAGATCGTCAAACGATATCTACAATTGTGATAACCGATAGTCTGCTACAATTTTTTTCTTAGAAACGTTTTTCTAGAATATTAAAATGAATATTTTACTACAACGCAAAAAAGTTGTTGTGTAAATGAGATTTGCCGGTGTGTAATTTAAAATGTGTATAATTTATACACACTTGATCATAATATTTTACTTTCAGTATTACATTTTGTAGGTCTTAGTAAATGATGCTATTTCATTATTAAAAAATTATTTAACTAATCGAACATAATGTGTTATTTATAATAATAAACTTTCTAATCAAAGTGAAATGCTATCAGGAGTCCCTCAGGGTTCTATTTTGGGTCCTTTACTTTATACTGTTTATATGTTAAATTTTGAAACTTTCATCACTTTTTGTAAATTTCATTTGTATTCGGACGACACACAATTATATTATTCTTTTGCTCCTTCAGAAATAAATGATGCTTATAACAAAATTAACGCCGACTTGTCGGTTTTAACTAAAATTGCTGCTGATCATTCTTTAAAGCTCAACAGTTCTAAGTCGTCCTTATTATTGATAGGTTAGCAAAATAAGGTTAACGAAGTCATAAATATAAATAATGATCAACTTAAAGTTACCAGAGAGGCAAAAAATCTAGGTGTAATATTAGACTTCAACTTGAGATACAGGTTATTCGTAAATCATATGTTGAAGAAGTCTTACTGTAATTTAAAATTGTTATATAATAGTAGGCATATTTTAAATAAAGATACTAAAATTATGCTTTGTGAAACTATGGTACTATCTCAATTTAACTATTGTGATGTTTTATATAATGTTGATTGTAATAGAATTCAGAAAGTACAAAATGCCTGTGTTCGTTTCATATGAGGGATAAGAAAATTTAATCACATGTCTAACGCTTTTAAAAATTTAAAATGGTTGTATATGAAAATAAGAAGAGATTATCATGCTCTATGTTTTTATCATAAGTTAATTTTTACTAAGACTCCCCCTTACCTTTATGACAAATTAATATTTAGGACTGACGTGCAAAACATTAATATACGTAGCAAAGGACTATTAACCATGCCTACACACAAATCTGCTTTCTTTGAGCGATCATTTTCATACAATATTGTTAAATTGTTCAATAAGTTGAATCCTGAATTAAAATCATTGTCGCCATATACTTTTAAAATGTCTCTAAAAAAACTTGATAATTTTGTTGCTGTTACATATCTTCTTATCCACGCGCTTCTGGGATACGCGGAAGATCAGGAAACTACTTTGTGGTGTACTGAGCGTATTTCCTTTTTGTCTGCATGATTATTTTTTATTATTTTATTTTATTATTTTTATTTTTTTTTGGGCAAATAAACTTTATTATTATTATTATTATTATTATTATTATTATTATTATTATTATTATTATTATTATTATTATTATTATTATTATTAATAATAATAATAAAACATGTTAAAACTACCAATTTTATAATAAAATGTACTGAATCTAAGTACATAATACCTACCTGACTATATAAAGGTAATCCGTATTGTAACTGAAAAATATTAGGTGTTTACGAAAATTCGGTCTATGGAAAGGATTTTAAAGAAGAAGGATGATATATTAAGATCATTACCAGATTATTTTCGTAAACTTCTGTTAAGTATATAGTATCTAAATACATTTCTGTTTAATGTTTGTTGTTCCGTTGTTTATAATTTACTAGATTATTATTGGTTTTAAGTTCTTTATTGAAATATGTCTACAACAATTAATACTACTTTTGTTAGAAAACTTGGTTGTTATTCATTTGAACTTCATTATAGAGGGTATTCCGTAAAGTATGTTTGTAACATATCGTGGTGACGGTCTCAAAGATCGCGCACATTATGCCTACATGGAGCTACACTTGTCCAGCACGGATCAGCATCTTATTGCGCAGGTGTGGCAAACGTTTTGAAGGTTTTTTAGTAGTAGTAGTTGAGTGTAGGTCGGAGGAAGAAATTTTTATTTTAACGATGTTGTATGAAGAGGAAGACAGAGAAGAATCCAGGAAAATGAGAAAGTTTTGGGATCACCCTATCAATAAAAAGAGAAAGCTATATATAGATTTTCATCATTTATTTTCCGAACTGGAGAGATAAACATTTTTTTTCATGATTTCTGTTTGGGATAGTGTAGGATAAAGATACTTAATATTAATATAGAAATCATTTATTAAAATTGTTGATGGATCACAGATGGCCCTGAGGGTCATGTTAATAGATTTATTTTCCAAACGAACAGCAAAAAGTACGCGTAGACAAAAAAAGGAATACCTATATACATTGAAATAGTAAAATTAAGAGAGTGTGGTCAAGCAATAGAGTGTAGTAAATAGAAAATATACAGTAACTTATAGTGAGTAGTATATTGTGTAATAGTCAGCGTTTCCATTCTTGTCCTTTCCTTTTCTTCCTTTATGTGTCTGACTATTATTATGGAAAATCCATCGAAGTCAACAATTAGGTGAGTCATTTTCATTTTAGTTTGTTTTTTTTTGCTTATGCAAACGTTATGTATAATACAGTTCACAGTTTTTATAGTTAGCCAGAACAATTTCCGATTGTCACAAAAAAAATGGAGCTCTTGGATCGTTTCTCGCCTACAGGGCCAACACACAAGATTTCGCAAAACAGTGTCCTCTGACGAAAGATTAGTTTGTTTAAGATAAATAAATAGAGGTTGATAAGCGACGATGTCCGACAGTTCACCAACACTTCACAACTGGTCGAAAGTTTCTAACAGTTTGAAACCAATCTCTGACGTTGCACTAGCGCGGCCAAGCACAGAAATTGCAGGGCACCGACACGATCTGCAGTGACGGTCGTTGCAGGTGACGTTCCATGCAGGTGCTGGTCTAGTGTGCGATGCTCCATTAAATAACATGGGAACCTTCATGAGCAGGCTTTCCAGGTTCGTGCTGGGTTTTTTGCAGGCATAATGTGCGCGATCTTATAAACGTACCGATTTGCAGTTAACAGATGGAACTACAAAAATTGTTTTAATGACGTAGCTCTTTGTTGGAAAAATAATACATAGATAATGTAATTTTCAGGAATTACTCAGCTGTAAAGCCCATAAATATAGTTGCAGCACGGCACGTTACGGCTGACGTTACGGATCATAATTTCCGATAATGAATTATTTATTTGTTCGTACAACGTAAGTCGTCTGGATTCTTGCCGCAATTATAATGTAGATATGACTAAAATCGACATTTTTATCGCCCTGTACCTTATTTGTTGCTAAAAAAAAATGTCTACAAAGGTACAGCAAATATCACAATATATTTAGAAGGGCTATTTAATTTAAAAATTGTTTGTATTGTAATGAACCTATTTTATTTTGCTCACACAGTAATTCTTTGGCGCACGCGGTACTTTAAATTGTCTAGCGCACCGGCGATTTTTGCACACGACACTACCCACCATTCAGTATAAAAGCCGGCGAAATTGCCTTCACCAGCAGTGCTAAGCAGGCTCTTTCCGCGGCACTCAACCTTCCTCTACACTAGGGTGCTTAGCAGGTTCCTTCCGCGGCACTCTACCTTCCTCTGGGTGTCCTGAGCGTTTAGCAGGTAATCTCCGCGGCGCTCCAGGTCTTGCCCGTATTCCGTCGACTCCGAGCGTTTAGCAGGCCCTCTCCGCGGCGCTCGAGGTCTTGCCCGTATGCCGTCGACTCCGAGTATTTAGCAGTCTTGGACACTGGGTGTTTAGCAGGCTCTTTCCGCGACACTCAGCGTCTGCACCGTATATTCCTTACCGCCCTATTTGTTAATTTGTTATTTTGTATTATTATTTCAGGTTTTAATTTATGTTGGGGAATTATTATTAGTATTATTTGTTTACAGGGTAACATTTTATTTTATGGAATAAATATTTTATTTTGAATACCGAGTCTTATAATATTCCTGAACCTTGGACATAACTTCTCCACCGAGTGAACCCGGACTGATTAAAGTGGCTGTACTAGTTCGGCATCTGCGACCGAACCTCGAAAGTACGTCACAGTATCATGGGTTTTTTTATGTAAAATGTATAGTTTTCTAGTAAATTTATTAAATACAGTAGGAGGCATGTTCAGAGCTGTGTGTTAAATTTGTCATACGGGGTACCTGCGCCTTTCTATGTCAGACAATATATACACATGCATTTTAGTTCTGTTTCAGTTACTTAATAATAACTATTCCTGAAATGCTTCCTAATGCTACGAGGTTCACACCATATAGGAATAAAATAAAAAGTTATCTTGGGAATATTAATGTTTAAAACCTATGCGACCCCGAATATTTAGCTTTCTTTTGTATTTTAATCAAAATAATACACTGTAAACAATTTTGGGAACATTTTCACTCAAAATCAATTGGTTGTTAAAATTAGTTCACATCTGATTATTTTGAAATATTTAATAAAACATTATAAATATGAAATATAATTAGTTGAGAAATTCTCATAATTCGTAGATTTTTCCCAATATGTATACCATTTAAATCAATAGTGAGTAAATAATAATTAAATGTGTAAAATTTTATAAATTTCGGGTTAGTATTATATATTTTAGTGTCGCTAGCGTTGGTTAACTGATCTAATCTTAACGAATTAAATTTGAAACTACAAGGAAAGCAGCAGAATATTGCTATTTCGGCCTGATTTTTTATTTTTTTCAACATGTAAAGAGCACTTTGAAGAAATTAAGGATTTTGAGGAAGTTCCATATTTAATTCGTATAAAATACATAATAATTGCAGAAGAATACGACAACCTATTTAGCGACTAAGAAAATAAAAGATGAAGTTTTAGTTTTTACTCAGCAACTTACTGTTTCTATTGAGAGCGGAAGCGAAGCAGACCTTCAACTAAAATTATTAATTTGCAGTCAGATCGTTTTTACCAGGGAAGAATTTAAATAAGATTGGACGTTTTTAAATCCTAGGATTCTTAGGGGAACATTACAACATGAAATTTATAAAGTCAACAGGTGTTCCCGGTCTAAAAAATCACTAACTCAGTTGCTTTGTTTGTCAGCAATAAAAGTTAATGTTAATATTAATACACTGAAAACCGACATTCCCAAAGTTCCCACTATTTTTTTTCTATATTTGTTATCTTTTTAACAAATAAAAAGAATGATTAAGATCGCCGTATTTCTCGTCGTAAAATGATAAAATTTGTGGTGTTTTTTAGGTACTGAAATTTCGAAAAATAAATCACGTAGAGCAAAAGTAATATTAAAAATAACCCCATATTTTAACAACTATTTTCACCTACTTATAAACGAATGCAGAACTATGAAAGTTTATGTTATAACAATATTTACATCTATAGTTGAATTTAAAAAAATACGTATTTTGAAAGATTTCAGTACCTAAATGTTTGTTGGGAGATCGCTTTCTGACGTTATATATTGATTTTACTACGGTACCTTTAAATATTCGCAGGTGGCATGAGATAATATTCTTGTTATTTGCTTAACTCTATATTATTCAGTTCTTAAATGTCTAAAATTACTTGTATTTGTAGAAAACACTGTTTCAAGAATACGGCGCCCTTAGAAACAACACATTTTTTGTGCCTATTACAAATCTTTGATAAACTTGCATACGAAGTATTGTACCTATGATGCGGAACCGCAATTTCATTTACAACGGCCCTTGGGCCATTTGAAGTTGTACAGCTCTGTTCTAACTAAAAGTACAAACTTCAATTGCTGTAAGTATAGCATATACAGGGTGTTCCGTAATTCCACGTAAATATTGAAGGTGGGTATTCTATGGCCTATTTAGGGGGATATTTTCTATATATTTTTTTGGATTTGAGTCCTCCCTGCAGAGATATTCGCGTTGGTAGGATGAACCTAAAAATTTTTATTTTCAAAAACGGCTCAACATAAAATTTTGAAATTTGGTACGTGTATTCTACTGATGGAACTGCGTTTGAGCAATAAATTTTTGCACTCTTTACTTTGAAGTGGTTGGATCAAACAACTCTTCCTGATGCTTTGGTCAGAACTTTTTTCTAGATGACTATGGATCAAAATTAAAATTATTGTTTTGTGAAACCATGAATTTAGAAACTTTTCTTGCTCTTTCAATTTTTCCAAAAAATTAATACTTTCTGAGTAAAAAAATATTTCTTATCAATTACCACCCTTTCAAAATGGAAATCATAATAAATAAAAACACGTATGTGTCATTTTTATGTTTAATGATTCAAACTAAAACTCAAAAAGTACATAAGACAAATAAAAAAAACACTACACCATTTTGTGTTCAAAATGTTTTCCGTCAAATATTTCACAACATTGCAATCTTCTAATGCAATTAAAATTAACACTGTGTAGCGTTTCCACTAAATTTCGAATTTCTCTACCAATATTAAATATTCTATTATGCAATTCCTCTACAGAGTAGACCACATTCTTCTTATTGGCCCACAGATAATTGTTTAGGGGATTGAGGTCTGGGGGGGAAATTGAAAGAGCATGAACCGTTTTTAAATTTATAAGTCCACAAAACAGTAAATTTAATTTTGATCCATAGCTACTTAGAAAAAAGTTCTGACCAAAACATCAGGAAGGGTTGTTTGTTTCAACCACTTGGAAGTGAAGGGTGCAAATAAAAATTTATTGCTAAAACGTAGTTCCATTAGTAGAACACACGTACTAAATTTCAAAATTTTAGGTTTAACCGTTTTCGATAAAAAAATGAAACCCGAATTTTAGGTTCACCCACCCTACCAACGCGAATATCTCTATACGGAGGGCTCAAGTCGAAAAAAGATATAGAAAATACCTCCCCTACATTTACGTGGAATTACGAGATACCCTGTATATAGTTAGAATATATTAACTTAGTACGTCTTCTACTTAATATTTATTTATTTAAAACTGAATACAGTCCTTAAAAATGCTAAATTTTATACATATACATTTTTGTCAGCAGGCAATACGGCAAAATGTTTAACTATATTTAATTATAATCAAAAGTAACAATACCTATGTTGTTATTATTATACAGGGTGTTAAAAAAAGAGTGTAAAATATTTCAGGAGGTAATAGTAGGAACCAAAATAAGCAGAAAACTCTTAATAAACATGGGTCTGCAAAGTAACGCTTGCGGATATATAGACCACTATTCGTTTTTCAAACATTTTATTTTATTAGGAATAAACCGACAAAGGAAGCTTTTAACAAACAAAAAACAAAGTTACAAAATATGTTCAAAGTGCCCTCCGTCCATTTCCAAGCAGGCACATCTTCGTCTCAACGATATTCGAACTCTTTCGAAAACACCCTCCTTTCCTTGGTTTGGATTTCTTGACACTTTTGATTAATCCGTAGCTGCAGCTCTTCCAGGCTGTTTACAGGAGTACCATACACTAATGTCTTCAAATATCCCCAAACAAAGAAATATAGAGGGTTCAGATCAGGCGATCTTGGAGGCCATAGAACAGGTCCGTCCCTTCCTACCCATCTATGTGGAAAAGTTTGGTGTAAATGCTCTCTAATGGCTATGGAAAAATGAGCTGGAGTACCATCATGCTGGAACCACATTTGTTGTCTCTGATTCAAAGGAATAATAATAATAATATATCTACCCCTCATTCTAATCACAAGGATTAGCCCAGAAGTCGGAGACTTGTGCGGGAGAGGGGGCGGAATATTATTATTAAGCAGGCCGCATTTGCGCCCAGGAACGACTTACGTTGGTAGGCCCTAACCACTATTCAATGCAGGAATGAGGGAAATCTGGAAAACCTCATTAATTAGGGGGGTAGTCAAATATCAACCGGTATCAATCTCTCACATTGACCCAAGCCAACATTCTTCCACCCTACCATACCCGCAGAGAGAGCGCCAAACCTCTCCACGAATATAGATAATATACGGTCTACCGGCAGCTGGGCTCGAACCAACACCGATCTAGTCACCTCGATTCAAGTACTGACGCCTTAAACCGCGCGACCACTGACCGAATGTCTTCCAAAAACTCATGCAGTGTGTTCTGCAGAAAGTTGAGGTAAGCAGTTCCTGTTAATCGGTTTGGTATGTGCCTGATGTACAGATTCTATTAGAGTATGAGGATTTTCGTCGGCCCAAACATGCGTATTGTGAAAATTAAACACTCCATTTCTTGTAAACCCGGCCTCATCAGTAAAAAGAATGTTTGCAAGAAAACGAGGGTTTTCAGCATCATGACGTAGAAACCAGCGGCAAAAAAACCAAACGTGCTTGATGATCATTTATTGGACTTAAGGCCTGTACTCGTTGCACATGGTATGGATAAAGCAGTTGCTCGTGAAGGATTCTCCAAACAAGAGGACCACTAATTCCTACCTCGGTTGATATTCTCCGCACACTCGTACCTGGATTCTGCTCTACCAGTGCTAGAATTTCTTCTTCTGCTCTAGGAGTGGATACCGACCTTGGTCTTCCGGATAAATGGCGCTGTTTGCTCAGGAAACCGGTATCACGCAATCTTTGGTAAATTCTTCCAAACATGCGTTGTGAAGGAATCTGGCGATTTGGATAAGCGTCAACATAAAGACGTCGCGCTTCGGTGGCGTTCTCATTAGCACGACCATACATGAAATGCATGTCTGTTAATTCTGCGTTAGAGTAACCAGCCATAGCGAAAGAAAACTTGTGCACTGAGAACAACTGTCAAATACGTACTGTTTATTTCACTAAACCAACCAACCAACTATTATAATATAAATACACGTATTTCCAAAATAAAAAAGGGGCTAAAAATATAAAACATTCCATATCTCCGCAACCGTTACTTTGCGGACCCATGTTTATTGAGACTTTTCTGCTTATTTTGGTTCATACTATTACCTCCTAAAATATTTTACACTCTTTTTTTAACACTCTATAGATATAACAATACGGATATGTTAGCAGAGAAGAACTCCATTTCTAATTACTTTTGAATGCTTCAAATTTGTGTTATGGAATTATGTTACCTGTTCTGTAATTGTTACTTACCAGTTTCTACCACAGCTCTATGACACAGATTTTCTGTTTTGTTGCATACTTGTTTTGCGCAAACTGTAACACAAAAAAGTATGTATTTACAATCCATGTTATGTTAGTAAGAGTACAGCACTCGGTAGCAAAATCCCAAGTTATTTTTACACAAGTATGTTCCCACTTACAGATATTTTGCTTTATTTAATAAAAAATTGCGTTGATAAGGTCATTTCTTTGTTAAAATGTTAAATTGACTATTAATTCAATTATTCAACACTAAAATGATTTGCCTTATAAATGAGTTGCAATTTACATTTTTTACTATGTGTACGTTTTCGTAGATTTTTCCCAATAAAGCAAACTAAACTGGTGACACTAATCTTTTATTGATTCTTCTGCCTCTGCGGTTGGTTTCATTTAATTGTTCTCTTCGGGAGTCAGCAATGCATTGCCTGTATTGTAAGACATATTATTTTCGGTTGGATTAAACTAAGTACACACGAGTGCACCGCTACGTCCATTTTCGACTGCATTAACCTAGTTTTAGACAGGGTGCAGGAGTTCGAATTGAAACAATCTAGAGACGTTCGTATTTCATTACTACAAAATCCAAATGCATAATCGATACCAACTTTATCTTCTACGGAAAAACCTGTATAATACATTTCTATAATTCGCTAGAAACTTCGATCCGACGACTTAAAATAAAAAAAAGAACTTGAATTTGTATAAAGGCCCTTTTGCTGTGTAATTTTTGTTAGTGTTATTTTTATTAAGTTAATTGATGATGGGATGAGGTAAGCTCCATTTTCAATCGAAAGTATTATCTTTGGGATTTAACAGAACCGACTAATCACGTTATAAATTATATTTTTTCCAGAAACATTCCAAAATTTTTTGCTGTTAAAAAGTTCCCTTTTTTCTAATACACTTTTATTGGAGAATTTTTATGCATTACTTCCCTTCCTTTCTTCCTTTAAAAGTTATAAGCAATATCGTCCTAAAGAGTCTTAAAAGAAATACAGGGTTAACTATGACTTAGTACAAATATTTTAAGAGGGGATAGGGAAAAATAAGAATTAACGGAATCGCCCTTTAAAAAAATTCCAAACTTATTTATAAAGCCAAAAAAAATTTTTTTCGATATTATTTTAAATCCTTATTTAACGCCGCCAATGAACTTGCTTGTTGGTTGCATACTCTACAAGCATGCAACAATCGCTCATCAGTCAGTATCGCTGTCATGTCATAATAATTGAATTCCTGTGTTTACGTTGTAATTTTGTGTTCTTCTTCAGTTTTTAGTGCCTTATTTTAATTTTTAAACGTTTTATAGTTATTAAATAGGTTATGGGACAAGCTGCCGCGGTTACATTAAAACGTCTATTATCCTTTTCGTTCGATTTTGTTATAATAAATAGGCATCTAATCTATCTAATTGTATCTACGGGAAGTGTCTTTTATCGGTAGTGTGTGGCTGTAATGAGCGAATATGTAGTTCTACCAGTTTATAACGAAATAATGGAAATCGAATGCAAAATACTGGAGCTAAGTGGATTAACTGTTACCTATCTATCAGGTATTATTACTAATAAGAATGTTAATTTTCGTTTCTACATTTAGAAATGCTGCAAAAAAACGACGATGGTAGTAGATATTGTTGACAGATGTAAGTTTTATCTATGGATCTAAGCCATCTCAGTCGGTTCTTTCATAGGCGCCGACTTTCAAAGGGTTTTGCCCCATTTTTCAAATATCGAGCTAAAATTCTAGAATAATTTTTTTCTTGTCTTTTAGGCCTCCCTGAGCACGTGGTTAAATTGTTTGTACTTAGTCATAGTTAACCCTGTAGAACCTAAAAATCACATTAGCACTCGTTGCTTAAAGTGCGTAAAAAAATGTCACAAAATACTTGTCCTTACTCAATACAGACGTCAAACGCATAACTTTTGTGCTTACAAAATGTTTTCTCATTCAGAAAAAGTTGATATGCTCTTAATTTACGGCAAGTCACACAAAAATTCAAGAAGAGCTGTGGATTTAAATCGAGAAAGGATATTGAACGTCTTATTCCTGATCATAGAACCTCTACAAGATTGGAGGCAACCTTGCGACGAAATGAAGATGCATTTTCTGTTCAGATGAATTAAATAATTGACCGAAGGGTAAGAAACTGTGTTGATACAGCTAGATGTTACAGTATTTGGTACAAAATCCATGAAATTCTATATGGAGTAAGTATAAGTTTTCCGTTCAACGAATTTTAAAGACCAATGGGTATTATAACTGCAAAATTTACAATTTGGAGTATTTGCTTGAGCGTCGTATTGAATACAGAGTTAATTTTATAGCTCTAATTGTAGTAAATGTAGAAACTGTCGATCAGAACCTTTTTCTTTTGGACGAACGAACAGGCAGAACGAACAGTACTGGTCCATTGAAAACCCCCACATTATAAACCAGTGCAAAACCAAGGCCATTTTGGAGTAAAAGCATGGTGCGGCATCAACGGTAAGCATTTAATTCGACCTTATTTTTATGAACATACATTGAACAACGTGAGCTACATAAATTTCCTACAAGAAGAACTTCCTACACTTCTATAGAATATACCTATGTAGCTAAGGAGAAACCTATGGTTTCAGCACGACAGAGCTCAACCCCACAAGACTAGGATTGTGCAGCAATATTTAGATAACACTTTCCCAAAAAAATTGATTGGGATTACTGGACCTCTTTAGTGCACCGGAAAGTCACCAGATCTAAGACCCGTCGATTTTTTATGGGGGCTTTTAAAATATAAGGTTTATAAAACACCTACGCGAGATATTAGAGATATTAATCATTAGAAAGAAAAAATCAAAAGCGCTTGTAATAAGTTAAACGGCGAAATGTTGATAAACGTAGCACTCAAAAAGTCAGGCGAAGATTGGATATGTGTCTTTAAATGAGAGGAGGTCATATAGAAAATAAATTGTAATATGTATACAAGTTTAACTATGACTGAACCTAATGAACTACAAATATTTTAAGAGGGGATAGAAAAAAATAAGAATTAAAGGAATCTCCTTTCAAAAAATTTCCGTACTTATTTATAAATCGAAAAAAAATTATTCGATGTTATATTAAATCCTTATTTAACGCCGCCAATGCGAGAATCAGAGTAGGCAACCAGCAAGCAACCAACAAGCAACCGTCATGCAACAGTCGGTCTGGTCGAGTCGGTGTCGCTATGTTATAATTTAATTCCTGTGTTTACGTTGTAGTTTTGTGTTCTTCTTCAGTTTTTAGTACCTTATTTTAATTTTAAACGTTTTATAGTTAATAAATAAAGGGATATGTATCGGGTACAGATATTTTCCCACAATATAGTTCGCCGGTTTGTTTTTCTAGGTTATGAGACAAGACTGCCGCGGATGTTAAAAGTTTTCTGTTATCTATTAGAACCTACCTACTCATTCCTTTCTTCGATTTTGTTATAATACATAGGCATTTTATCTAACTGTACCTACAGGAAGCGTGTTTATCGGTAGTGAGGGGAAATGTAGTTTTACCAGTTTCTAACGAAATAAGGAAAAACGAATGCTGAATACTGGAGTTAACTGGGTTAACTGTTACTTACCTATCAGGTATTATTACTAATAAGAATGTTAACTTTTGTCGTTTCTACATTTAGACACACTGCAAACGACCGCATGGTAGTAGTATATTGTTGACAGATGTATAGTCAACTATGGATCTAAGCCATAAGCCGTCTCAGTCGATACCCATCATAGGCGCCGATTTTCCGTAGGAAAAAAGGGTTTTGCTCCATTTATTAAATATCGAGCTAAAATTCTGGAATAACTTTTTTATTGCCTTTTAGGCCTCCCTGAGCACGTGCTTAAAATTTTTGTACTTAGTCATAGTTAACCCTGTATAGTATCAGGGCATTTGCATCAATTTTTTTATTATTATGTAATTATTTATTAAGTTCAGTTATTGTTATCGTAATCTTTTGTTTAAACTGTATTAAATAATTATCGAGTTTAATCCTTTTATTTATTCTTAATGACATTTATGCACTTTAAACAACCAATATTCAATTATTTTCCAACGATTACGTGATCCTTCCACCGCTAGTGTGATTTTTAGCTGGTATTTTTTTTAAGACTCTAGAACGATATTGCTTATAACTTAACGGGAAGTAATACAGAAAAATGTCTGTAATAAAAGTTTATTAGAAAAAAAAGCTTTTTAACAGGAAAATATTTGGGTAAAAATATAATTGATGACGTCATTAGTCGTTTCTGTCAAATCCCAAAGATAAACTTTCGATATTATTATTTCAAAATGGAACTTACCACATTCCATTTAAAACCACGTGTCCTAAATTTTTTGTACCCTCGCAGTAGGCCCGATATTATCGAGTTTGGGACACCCTGTACCTATGTCTAGGAAAACTGAAATTTATAAAAAGAAAATAGTAGTTATTGTTTGAGAGATTCGGCCACATATAAAAACTTACGAAATGAAACATTTTCGCCACCATATTGTTGTCGTTTACACTAGAGGCAACTTATTAATAAATAATACCAGAAATATTAAATCAGTTATAATTATTCCGAAAATGTTCAGTACAACTATTTGTTAATAGATTTTGATAATTATACAGTGTATGCCTCCGAAAACCTGTAACCCAGTTTTTCCGTCTATATGCAAAAACTAAGAACACGCTCAGTTCGTTACACACATTAATTTCAGTTTCTGGGGACAATATCCAAAATGTAATGTATACCTTGAATAGTGATCTTGATATTTTGTACAAATGGTTATGTGTTAACAAACTTAAACTAAACTCTGCAAAAACAAAATGTATGGTCATAGGCTCAAAAAGTATGTGCAGTAAATATTCCGAACAAGATATAAATGTTTATATGAATAATAATAAGATTGAATTAGTTAAAAATATAAAATATTTAGGGGTTATATTGGACTCCAGCCTAACTTTTGCTGATCACGTGGATTATCTCTGTAGAAAGATTGGCAAAAAAGTAGGTTTTTTCCGTCGAATTTCTGTTAATTTGACACAGTGGAGCAAACTGTTAATTTATAATGCTATAATACTTCTTCATTTTAATTATTGTATATCGTTTTTAATTTCTTGTACTAAAGAAAGTATTGGAAGATTGCAACTGTTGCAAAATAAGACCATGAGAAGCATTCTCCGCTGCGACAAATATACTTCAATAAAATATATGCAAAGAATGTTGCAATGGCTGCCAGTTGAACACATGATTGAAAGAGCTAATATTATATTAATATTTAAAATTAAGAACAGACTTTTGCCAAAATATCTACAGAGTTTTCTAACGACTAGAGCTGAAATTCACTCATATAATGTGAGAACTAAGTATAGTTACAACATTGATTTTGTTAAAACAAGTATGTTGCAAAAAACATTATTTAGTGACGGAATACGATTTTTTAATTCTCTACCCGATCACGTGAAAGAAATTGTTAGTGTGGGGGAATTTTTTAGAGCAGTTACAAAATTGTATCTCGATAAATTATAGTGGTTAATGTGTATCAATTTCAGATATTGTTATTATTGTTGGTATGTCAGCTGTTATCTCAATTTTTTTTTTTATTTTGTATGAAATTCATAAATGTGTGTATGTTTAATAGCTAAAGCTAATAATAAAGTATTATTATTATTATTATTATTATTATTCACTTTTATTTTCAGGGACAAATTAGAAGAATGTACTAATTCCTCAAATTTCTACCCTTAAGTAGGGTAATCCTCACTCTTAAAATCTTGAAGGAAAGTTATATTATGATAAAGATATATTTTATAGATGTAGATACTCTTTTAATACATTTCTATCCTGTTATATGTCATAAATCCATCATAGTAAAAAGTAATTGTGGATTAGAAGAAAAGTATTAGAGATAAATACAGATAACTTTATATCAGGTGAAAGGTAATGAAATATGTTATCTGGTGACGTTAAAAAATATGTGGGTTCCATTTAAAACAAATAAGTTATCCATGATTGAAGTTTTCAAAATTAGAGCGACGATATCAGCCATAACAGAGTTCATAATTGACTTCCTAGCTCTTGGTAATATGGAGGGTGGTCAATAATTTTCCCCAATCACAGCCTCCTATGTTGCCGCCCGTCTCTGATTTCAACTGTTTCTAGACATCAGAATATCGAATAACGTCCAAACGGTACGTTTTAGGCACCAAGTATGGTACATGAAGTCACACTGGAATTGACCGAGTAAGTCAGACATATTCAACATAGATGCTAAATCAATTCGGTTGTGAAATAATTAAATAAAATAAATGTAAATTAATTAAATGCCAATAAGAGAATAAAAATATCTGAAATACTTAAAAAACGAAACATGAATACGATAAAACACAAAAAATACAAAGTGTGCGAAATAGGAACATGAAAATTAAAATTAAATAATAAAGATAACAATACAATAAAATTCAGCGTATTATATGCGAGAAGATCGACAGAGAACAACTGAAAAAAACAAATTTAATTACACATCACATATTGAGAAAAAGAGAAAATTTTAAAATGTTCGTACTGGCTGTAGTTAAGAGTAGGTTAAATGAAAATGACTGGTTTACTCTAGGTAGATAAAGGTGATTGATGATGAATTATCGTATACAGAGTAATTAGCATGAAATAACTTTTTTAGCAGTTCGTGTGGTGAGAAACCCTGTTCGGCATAAAAACCGTTACTTTTAAAATAATTATTAGAAAAGTGTTTGCTGTATACTTTCCAAGTTGTCGGTATGGACAGTATAGCCCGGAACCCAATCTACTGCGGCATATTCTAGCTTAGAACACACATATGATATGTAAACAATCTAAATCGTGTCACTATTGGTTAAAATCTCGTACCTATGTATTATAAAATTAATTCAAAACATTTCAATCCCTCAGAGATATTGCATTTACATGAGAGGAGAAATATAATTTTGTGTCAAAATGAACACTGAGATGCCTAAATATGTTCACCCCAGAAATATGAATGTCATTTAGTGCACAGTAATATGTGTTAGGAGTATATAGTTACGAAGCGAGACAATTTGACCCATGGAACGACTACCTGACTTAAGTAGAGATCATGATCATGAATAGGAACGCTCTTTTAAGTGTTTGGTCCAACCCTAAATGATTTTTACAGTGGAGAATGACTTTATTTCTTTAAGACAGTTCGAGAGTGAAAGTGTGTGTTCATATTAAATTATTAAATAGTGGACTAGACAATTGTTTTAGCAACCTGTGTTGTGTTGATTATTAGGTGAGTTACATCACTGGGTACTTGGCATGCTTAACATTTGTTTATTCGTTAAGTTAGTAGTTGATTAATTAATTATTTGAGATTATGAATGATTAGTGTATAACTGACGAGGCTGCCTATTATTGTTTTGTTTATTTATTGACCGTTAGCTGCGTGTGACACGGTGTTTTGAGGTATGGGGTATCCTAGGGCTGTTAGCTGCGGTGATACAGTCCGTCCGTTAGCTGCGGTGAGCGGGAGATATCTCGGGGGCCGCTAGCTGCGTGTGACGCGGAATGGTTTTGTTCTAAGTAGTATAATATGTTGATGTTTAGATAATGTGAAGGTATACTTGGGTACTCATGTGTTTCTCCCTTATTTGTTGAAAGGTTCTGAGCTTGTTGCAAGAGCTGTATGTCAGTGGGCGATTCCGACGGCAATTTTATCCTGACCTATGCTCAGTAAGTGTTTTAGTTATTGTTTATACATAGTTATATAGTATTAGTCGCAAGGCAACAAATCACAATCAGTTACGTTCAATGGTTTACGCCCTGTATGAATAGAAACGCCCCTGACGAATTATATGAAGTAGGATTTATATAAACAACCAAACAGAGACAACAAACAGAGACACCTAACATATGCAATGGCATTAACTTTTTAGTGCAAAACATAGTACTGCATTTTTAATATTTAAGTTCAATAGACGGAAAGAGAGCTATACCTACTAATATTAATACACTTGTTCCAACCCTAGCTTAGTTTCACAATTCTTCAATAATACTTTACTGAAGGACTAACTTATATGATAAGATATATAAGATTAGATTAGATTATCTATTCTTCATTTAAGAATAAAAATTACTTGAAATCAAGAAAACTACTATACTTAACATAAGTCAAAATTATGTTTGTTTAAAGAATTGATTTGTTTTATTTTGATAATATGGATTACTTGAGTCAACAACAGTCAAAATAAAGTTATGTTTTCTTTATTTGAAGTTATAAGTGACTTAAAAGAATTACTGCAAATAATTTTAAAAAATGTTGAAGTAAATGACAATATCGCATTAAGAAAAAATGAAACTGAACATTACACACATTAGTATTTCAGTATTCTTCCTATATTGTATTCCTTTCTAGAGTAGTTCAGTTACTGCTTTTCCTAACTCACAATAAATGATTAAATACTACTCATTCAGTAGTATAATAAATAGTAATATATAAGGAAAGAAAAACTATAGCACAATGCCAGTCATTCATTAGTGACAAACCAAACATATACCAACCGCTTTCGAGCTTGTTAGCTCTACCCTTTATGTCAGTGGAGGCGAGGCAAATGGCGACTTAAGCTAAGCGGATAGTATTAACATCGCAGAAAACAGATTTTATTTGGCAAAATAGCATTAGATTAATTACAATAGGGTGTCACATATTATCGAACAATAGGCTTGTACTACACTCGAAATTTTTCCCGTGGTATTCTTGTCAACTGGCTGGGAACTACATTTTCCTTCTTTGTAGTATAAAAAAAGGCGCTTATGCTTGACGTGGGGAGGACGAAGGGACAGGTATTTTCGAAACAATTCAAGTATATTTCCCACATCGGTAACCAGAAAGGTTCGTGGAATCTTTGTCTTAGTTTTTGGAATTTTTACAATCAAGAAAGAGCCTACATCCTCAATATCATCTACAGTTAAATTGACTAGTTCATCAGTTCGACAAGCTCCGGCAATCCCCAGAATTAATCCAACCTATAAAAAATCAAAATACTTAATAATTGAAATACCTAACAACAAAAGTAATCTTACCTTAATCATTAAGAATTCTTTGTCATCTGTACTTGATAGAAAACGGTCGATTTCAACCTTTGTCAATATTTTCGATTTTTTCGCTTGATATCCGTCACCGGTTCTTTTCAAAATGCGATCAGCTTGGGGAATTTTCTTATATCTATGTTGTCGTAAATTATGCCAACAAAACATTCTCGCTGTATACTTGAACATTTTTCTCGGCGCAGCACTTTTTGAACCGATTGTACGCTATATCGTATAAAGATCTTGACTTCGTAGGCAGCAAGTTGCTTATTGCAATATTTGCAGCCTCCATAATCTCTTCCGACTCACAATTGTTCATTGTGCACTAAACAAACTTTAAACTAAACCAAACTAGCACCTTAATTTGACAATTCTTTTTGTTTGTTTATTTTGTAGTTATGACAATAACTCAACGACTACTAAATAAATGCTCAAATCCTAATACAATAATTCTGGTGCTACTTACTTCATAATGACAAAATATGTGTTTTTAAGTTAATGAGACCGTGGAAAAAATAGTATATACCATTCGGGAGAGATGCTATTATGTCCTCGGTGCATTGTAGCCCTCGGGCTTCAAATTGCACCTCTGCCAAAATAACGCATTTCTCTCCCTTATAGTATAATGTACTATTCTGTATTCAATCCTTGGATCATTATAATCTGTTTGCTGCCACGAATGCGTTTAAGATTAATTTAGGAAACACCAGTTCCTCTTAATTAATGAAAAAAATATTAATTTCATCCCTTCTATAAATAAAATATATGATTATATTCTTACCCGTTCATTAATTTGGCAGATATTAGATTCAACCCTCCCACTCCTCACTTAATTGCTTTTCTGGTTGGTTGGGCTTGTTGCATTATCAGTAATTTGTGAAATATATTCAGAATCTATAATACGAATTTCAGTAAATTGATCTTTGACGTCTAAAGCAATAGACGGGTAATTTCAAGGTACTTAACTATTAATTTAGTGGAGTCAAATTATTGCATAGATAGACAATGGAAACATAGGAGGCAATAATACCGATTCACATGTTAATATGGATATTATACGGAGTACCTGGAAACTATGTACATACATTCTGAAGACAATTCTAATCATCATAAAAGTAATAGATTACAAAAAATAACAGCAAAATATTTTGCCTTCCATAAATTTATTTCTTTTTTAATTACCGAAGAAGTTACATTGATGTCAGAGGTGACATGTTTAATAAAGAATTGTCTCTGGAATTAAAAATAGTTAATACCAATAACAAGATTAAAATTCACAGAAATAAAGAAAATTTTAAAACAGTTAACTAAAATGACAAAAGATATGAAGATTAAGACAAAATTAAATAACAGTTGAAAAAGAAAATGAAGATCAATCAAAGTAGATCAGTTAAAAATTAGCTATTACCGAAAATTTTTTGGGAACAAATACATATAATATATTTCATCAATTTGTGCAAACTAACTTGTGTGCTGAAATATTTAACAAAATCAGCTCACAGTCGCAACATAGCGATCATCAGTAACTTTGGCAGTAGTCATAGGGGAGAAATTCTATCCACTTTGGTAACCTGTACATTCTGGGCTGACAGTCAGGGTGACACTGTCATTCAAAGTTATGCTCGAGGAAGTTCTTGCGTTGTCGCCAATGACCAGAAGGAGTGAGGTTTGTGGACAATGACCAGAATAGATATTTCCCATCTCCTCTGCCGTCACCACTACAGTTCATATAATCAGCCATATTTTTTTCTTACTCACATATCTTTCCCATACTAAATCTTCGGCGACGATTTTATGGTAATTGACGATGGATTCCTTCATGTATTCAATATTCTCCACTCTTCTGACGTCACCATCACACTTCCACAATAAATTCTCTTCGACGTCGATCTCCTGGTCATTGTCCACGAACCCCATTTCTTATTCACCACCCTCTGGTCATTAGCGACAACGCAATAACTTCGATAGGTTACAAAAATAGTCCAGAATTTCTCCTTCTACCAACAACTTTAGCTAATAATCCAGAACTAGCAAATCCCTCTCTAAATTCGTATTGAAAATCAAGAATATTTTATTATAGTGAAATTTTTAAAACTGTTAGGAGAATCCTGAATGGATGAAGGAATTGGAAATTTTAGGAAGATGTATAGCTATAGAAATTTTCTACAAATCAATGAAAATATCCATTTTCTGTTACAGGTGTCAATAATATCTTCAATATATTTATTTAGTATTTTTGAAATTTAATTAATCTTAAAAAAACTAAGACTAAGTTAAAAATATTAGTATTGTAAAAACACATTTTTATCTTCAATTACAATTGTTTATTGGCAATAAAGAAAGTAAATTTAATGTTAAGTTCTTGTGAATATGCATATATGTATTTGCAGGATATCTCGGAAACTGCAAGATATAGAAGGAGACGGTTTTCTCAGCACTGGACTACTTTTCCAGAAACTTAAGATGCCGTAATCAGATCTTTCATATACCACTTCATTTTTGAGATACAGGGCGAAATTAAACAAAAACTGCTTTTAAGGGATTCATCTTTATATCTCAGATAATTACCAAGGTATCAAAATTGTAAAAATTGCTTCTGATAGAACTTTTTACGTATAGATAGTTCAATGGCATACTTGTAATTTTTCTACGGGGGTCTCTTTTAAATAGGACCCAAACATAATATATTCTTTAAATTAGTCATCCCGTATGTGTTTATGTCATTCAATTGCAATATACAGTGTGTCCACAGATGAAATTGACAAGACGAGAAAGTCTTTTGTTTTTGACTTTATCGAAAAATATCACTCTTTATAAAAAGTTCTGCTTTTCTAAAAAAAGAGACTATCAAAGAAACGTCTTAGATCGGATATACAGGGTGCTCATAAATTAAAAAAAACATGAAAATACTCAAGAGAGAAATACCATTATTTATTATTTTACACAACATTTTTATAAAACAAATCTGTTTATAACTCGAAATAGAGTCATAATAGAAATTTTAAAATAAAAATTTCAATTTTGACTTTTACTCTACACATTACGAAAAGTTTGTTATTTCTTCTCTTATGCGTTCTTTTAATATCACGTGGCAGATCATTTGAATAAACCTTTTGTTTTAGGAAAAAAGTCAAGGGGCCAAATCTTCCTATCCACCTTACACCATTGTCTGAGCAAGGCTGTAAAATGAGTAGGACAGCAGTCATGTTACCAAAAACAGGTTATTGCGTACTTCTGGCTCTCAAGTATTTAAAAATGGTAAAACCAAGTGTTTCCAAAATGTTTTGGCAACAGGACGGCTGTCCTGCTCAGAGGAAGATTTGGCCCAATCCTCACCTTACACCCCTTGTCTTTTTTCTCCAAGGTGCCCTAAAACAAAACATTTATTCAAATAGTTTGCCACATGATAGAGAAGTATTAAAAGAGCACATACCCCAAGGAATACATGAACTGAATGACCGCTAGCTATTCGAAAAGTGTACTAAGTTAGCAGAAAATGTGTTGAAGTGGGAGATAGAGGCAGAGTAAATGTTAAAATTTAAATTTTTATTTTAAAATTTGTATTGGGACTTTATTTGAAGTTATAAACAGATTTGTTTCATAAAAATGTTGTATACAATAAAAAATAATAGTACTTTTCTCTTGAGTATTTTCTTGTTTTCTTAATTTATGAGCACCCCGTATATCTGATCTAAGAGGTTTCTATGGGAATCTCATTTTTTCAAGAAGCAGAACTTTTTATAAAGAGTGAAATTTTTCGATAAAGTCGAAACCAAAAAGTTTCTCCTCTTGTCAACTACATCCGTGGACACACTGTATATTTACGATCTTGATCAGCAGAGGGAAGAACATTTCTAGTGTTAAATAATTTCCAACAGCTTTTTAACGACATTGTCAATTAATTTTCTTCTTATTAATTATTTTTTATGTTTGTTTCTATTTATTTTCAAATGTTATTCAATTAGAGATATTTATAAATTACTTAATTGGTTAATATCATATTGTTAAAATTATTTTTTGAGTTATTAAAGAGAAAATTATTTTTAGAGGTTTTAAATTTAATTCATGAACCAATTCTGTATAATTCAGGGTGATTCCAAATTATGTGCAAAACATTTGAGTGTAGATTGTATAAACGATTTTATTTTTTTCTTTATATAAAGTTTTTTATTTAAGCGCCCCTGGAGGAGTTACGACCCCTTAAAGGGGGGTGAAAATGTAAAGTTTTATTTAATTAAGGGTTTCAAATTAAGAACTGAAATTTGGCACAATATTTAGGCTTCTGAGACTTCTTCTAGACCAGTATTTTTCATTGACCTTGTCTTGTAAGAAGTTGAAATGAACTACCCCCTCTACGTTTTTTGTTTAATTTTTTTAGAGTAAATTTTTTCAATTTAAAAAAATTGTTTTTGAATTCCCATTAAATTTAGAAATTTGTTTCCCTCTTTCAATTTTTTGATAAATAATACAGGTTTTGAGTAAAAAAATTAAGATCGGGACTCTACATGCACATAATTTCCTTTCCAATATCTGATTTTGCATAACAATATCTAGTAGCTTCCCGTCATTTTTAATTTGATGACATTTCATGTTTCTTTGTGTCAAGTACTGCTGTTTACTCGTATCAGTATTAAGTAAATAAGTTCTAATGATTAAGCAAAAATGGCTGATAATGTAAAATATTCGAATGAAGAATACAGAGATGTGCATTTCATTTATGGGGAATGTCAGGGAAGGGCTGTCAGGGAGCGCGAAGATTGTACATTTAAAGGCACTCCAATCGGCAAATACCAAATGCTAAGATATTTACTAATGTTCACGTGCGAACAAGAAGAAGCTATTCTAGTTTATTTTGAGTAGCATCCAAGAAATAGTAAGCCAAGTATCACGAAACCTTAACTTTTCTTACAAATCGGTTTGGTTGTGCTTAAAACGGCAAGGGTTACATCCGCACCACCTACAACGTGTACATAATTTATTACCTTAAGACAGACCAAACCGAATTACAATGTACAGATAGCTACTTCATCTGCATAGAACAAATGCTGGTTTATCTCGTCAGATATTATTCACTGATGAAGCGTTGTTTACTCGAACGGGATTTTTTAATTCACATAATAATTAATATTTGGGCTGGATTAATTGGAGATAAGTTAATAGGGCCATATGTGCTACCTAGGCATCTTGATCGAAACAGCTATTAATTAATTATTAGAATATCTTCCATAAGAACTTCGTAGAAATATCTGGTTCATGCATGATGGTGCTCCCTCACGTTTTTCTTTACAGGTTTAACAATGGCTGGACCAACAATTTCCTAATCGCTGCATAAGAGGAGGCAACGATGCTCCCATACAATGGGCTGCTCGAACGGCGGACCTAAATATTGTAGATTACTATTTTTGGGTACATTTAACAAGTCCTTGGTTTATTAAATAGCTGTTGAAAACGAAAACAACTTGGAGCAAAGAATTTCTAATATTTCTAATGAAATTAGAAACTCTAGAGAGTTGTCGATTGATAAATGCACAGAGATGAACGGAAATCAAATTGAAAATTATTTTCTGTAATAAAAAACGAATTAGAAATTAATAAAGCAATATTATTTGTTATATATTATAATGTATTTAAATTGTAGTGGCAGGGTCAATGATTTCTAGTTTCTCATTAAAACTGCCGCTATTCCCCATAAATGAAATGCACATCTCTGTATTCTTCATTCGAATATTTTACATTATCAGTCATTTTTGGTTAATCATTAGAACTTAATACTGATATGAATAAACAGCAATATTTGACACAAAGAAACATGAAATGTCATCAAATCAAAAATGACGGTAAGCTACTAGATGTTGTTGTGCAAAATTAGATATTGCAAAGGGAACTATGTGTATTTAGGGTCCTGAACTTATTTTTTTATTCATTCATTTTTTTTTAAATCGAAAAAATTTACTCCAAAAAAATCTAACAAAAAAAAATGTTGTAAGGATAGTTCATTTCAACGTCTTACAACAAGACAAAAATACTGGTCTAGAATAAGTCTCAGAAGCCTAAATATCATGCCAAATCTCAGTTCTTATTTTGAAACCGTTTGGACAAAATTAAATAAAACTTTACATTTTCACCCTCTCCTTTATGGGGTCGTAACTCCTCCAGGGGTGCTTAAATCAAAAAAATATATATAAGGAACCCCTATTAAAACCGTTTAAACAATCTACAATCAAAATTTTTGTACATAATTTGGAATCACCCTATATAAAAATGCATAGTCAACTATGCAACACCAGTTTTATCAATTTAACGTTTTTTAGCAACTTTCAAAAGATAATTCAGCATCTATTATGTATCATTATGAAGGAATAAAATAATGCAATTTAATATCATAAAAAAATAGAGGTTGTTCCATTTACAAAAATGTATGTTTGATTTATATTGTAAAAGAGGCAACATGTAGAAGAATTACAAGTACGTCACTGAACTCCACATAGACCAATCTACCAGAAACAATTTTCAATTTTTCGATGTATCAACTATTCTCTAAGATACAATGAATCCTTCAAAAGTAGTTTTTTAGATTTCCACCTAGTAGTGTTCTCTCATCTTTTGAAGTTTTCGAATTACCCTGTAATCACAACGATATTGGGTGTAATTACAACAATGCTGGGACACTCGGTACTGAAATTGCCCTTGAAGGATATGTCCGCAAGCCTCTGCAAAATTTAATACATAACTTTATTATTACCCATGTTTCTAATAAATTCATAGAGATGGAATTTCTGCAGAAAATGTTCATGCCTAAACTTAATTTTGTTACTTAGTAAGTGAAACAATGTATGTATCGGAGCGGCACTGACACCGACCTGCCTGCCATTCAAATTTGCCTAAAGCCGTGAAACCGTATTCAAAATTTATAGACCCACCGACGAGCTTATCGATTCCTTATTGTGCCCATCTGACGCCCTATTAGTGTCAATTAGGACAGCATATTTTCGAGATCTTTAAATCATCGGGGCTTAACGACTTTAATAGGATTTTAATTACGGTATCTCAAGCGGTATCTTTAATGTAATTAATCGCATATTTTAAAATATTCTTTCCTTGTCCGCTAATACAGAGCGGAAATAAATCCCTGCTAACAGGACTGTACTCGGGATCAAACGGTAAAATTTAATGAATTCAATAAATGTATTATTGAATATAATTTATTTCAATAAGATCAACGAACGAGTTTTAACTAAAAATTATTACAATAAGTAAAATTGACAAAGAAACATCTGCCATGGAATATTTGAAATTGATTGTTTTTCTAAATTTTGCATTGCGAAATAATGCGTTCTGCCGCTTAATAAAAGTTTATACAGTGAGAAACTCCTTTTTACGTTTTTCTTTAGTTTTATTGGGTTTTTGCCAACCTTCTGAAAAAAAATAAATATTAATTAAATAAGCCCCTGCGCCAAGCGGATCAGACAAGGGTTATTTTTGAAACTAAGTTTGCCTAACGTTTTCAAAACAGAGAGATTTTCGAAACGTCAAAAATACGGAAGTGCGCGATAGTGATGTGATTTTTGTTATTTTTTTTTATCTGCTTTTTTCAGTGTGAGATTTTTTGGTTAGGCAAACTTAGTTTCAAAAATAACCCTTGACTGATCCGTTTGGCGCAAGGGCTTATTTAATTAATATTTATTTTTTTCAGAAGTGTGGTAAAAACCCAATAAAACTAAAGAAAAACTAAAATTATGCCACAAATAAATAGCTTCAGACAATTTCCTTTTTACGTTTGTGGACGTTAGGGGAATCTGGAATTGTGGTAAGGGTAGCTTAAAATGGTTGCAACACTTAAGCTCTATTGGGCTCTTGTAATTTCTACCATTAAAAGATCAATCTACCTGAGCCGCTAACCAGCTTAAGAAAAGAAAAAGATGGCGACATTGCTCAGAGGATTTCTCTAATGTAGGCCACAGAAGACCATTGTTCTGCTAACACTGATTTTCTTGTTGATAAGACGGCAGTGCGCTCAGATCACAAATGTGACGTTAGTTATAATGCTTTTTATAAGTAATTGATATTTGTAAACATCTTAACAACAGCTTTGTATTTCTCTTTTTTGATGGTTTACTGATTTAATCTCACGTTTATAAATATGAAATAAGCTTTTATAACATTATTCTAAGCATTTTTGTCATTTTTTATAGATGTCTCGAGAAAGGAAATAAACATTTTCGAAAGCTTGACAACAACATAGAGTGTTCTTTTTGTACTAGCCCTCAGCACTGTTGACTGCAATCCCAAATACATCACTGGTTTATATATATATATATAAACTTTTTTATTTTAAGAGATAGAGAAAACTTATAGGTCATAAATTTTTACTGCAAAATTGATATCTTCCACCTGATATAAACAGATTTTTGAAATATCGTATGTGGTTCGCTGCGCCCTCTAGGTGGATAAAAAATTTTTTTATTGAAGCAGACTATGGCCACAAAAAATTGCCTGTTTTTTCGTCTTTCATGCAATATACTACATGTTGCCTTATCTTTCGTATTTATTACATTTTTTTCAATTTTAGTTAAAAAAAATGTACCTAAATATTTTCGTGTTGCTCAAGATGCAACAAAAAACAATTAAAGACTTTTGACGTGTCTCGCATATTAAGCGAGATACATGGGAGTGGCCCTCTTATGTGATACAGCCTGTATATATATATATAAACCAGTGATATATTTGGGATTGCAGTCAACAGTGCTAAGGGCTAGTACAAAAGAACACTCTATGTTGTTGTCAAACTTTCGGAAATGTTTATTTCGTTTCTCAAGACATCTATAAAAAAATTCTTACGAGCATAAAGGCTTCCAAAAATGCAACAAAAACAATTAAAGATTTTTGACGTGTCTCGCATATTAAGCGAGATACATGGGAGTGGCCCTCTTATGTGATACAGCCTGTATATCGTCTTATTCTCCTCTTGCTCGTGAAGAGAACCATCTCCGTCTCCCTATGGTTGATGGACAGATCATGGTCATTCCACCACTTTTTAACGGTTTTAAGTCTGTCTGCATTTTTTGACAAAGGATGCCTCGAACTTTCCATTAGTCGAGCTAGTAGGAAGACATTAAGGGGCAATATTTTAATCATTCTTCCAAAACCTAAACCATTTATTTTTAACTTTTACTAGTCCGGATCTTTTTGTAGGACACTATTGAATTTATATTTAATTTGGATGGCATTAGAATGTTGCAAATTGTCTGGCTATATTGTTATTATTATTAAAAATATAAAAAACATATTTTTAACTGCAATATAATTATTTTCTGACAATAAGGAAAATAAATTTTAATTCGTTAAGTTCTTGTGAATGTGCAGTGTGTCCAATTTTTTTTATAATTTCAGGGTATCTCGAAAATTACAAGAGATAGAAAAAAGCGATTGTGTGTGTGTTGAACACTGGACTACGATTTCGAGAAACTTAAAATACTGTAACCAGAACTTTCATTGACCTCTTCTTTGTATCTCTTTTAAAATATGATTCAAACATAGATATCTTTATGGTTTTGTATGTTAGTTTTTATGCTAACAACAAATTAAATTTAAATAAAACAAAATGTAATTGTATGTTTCTCTAAAAATAAAAAATTTAGGTGTACTCTTTGATGGTTTTGGTCGTCATATAGATCACATTTGCAACAAATGTAACAAAATGTTGGTATTTATTATAAGAACATGCAAATATTTTAAAGAGGAGAAATCCATGAAAAATTTGTATCACGCTTATATTTATAGTGGACTGAATTACAAGCGTCATCTGGAGTCTCACTTATAACGTAAATATTACTAGATTAGAAAATAAATTTGCTCGTTATTTAAATTTTAGAATACATAGCCTATATAATGTTACAGACATCATCATGACAAACAAGCTTTTCAATTAACTACATTAGTATAGAGAACTGTAGATTTTTATATATTTTTAGGTATTAATAATATTATGTGAAACTAACTACTCAGTGGACAAAAGCTCCAACCTGCGTTGAATTACACTCAGAATATCTACCCATATATTCCTTATTATTACCTTTTGTAAAAATTTTTTTACTGTTTTAGAAAGGTATTTTAAGCTAATATAAATCAAATCTCCTACAATTCCTATCAATGAAGTCATATGTATGTTCTCTGATACCAATCATCTAGGTATGCTAATGAAACACTCTATAAATATCTAACTTCACTTTTTGGCAGTGGGAACATGACAAATTCAACCACAATAGATGTGGTTGAATTTGTAGGAGACTTTATTTATATTAGCTTAAAATACCTTTCTAAAACAGTAAAAAAACTGTAGATTTCACACAGACTTTCTGGTTTTGTTTAAATTATTGAATAATTTGATTGATTGTCCTCAGCTTGTATCTTTGTTAAACTTTCATGTTTCATCTAGTAATACTAGAATTAACTGTTTGTTTGACGTATATTTTTATAAAACCAATTTAGACACGAATGTCGATTCAACATTATTATTGTTAAGCTCTTTTAAACATTTTGTTAAACGCTTACAATAGTAATATGTAGCATGTATCTTTTTTGCTTCGTATCTTCTAATATTAAAGTTTTAATTTATATGCATTTGTCAGTTTATTTAATTTTATTTTCCATGTACTTTATTACTAAATTAGTGGAAACTCTTGGCCAATTGCCCTGTTGTATTCCTAAAATAAATAAATGAATAAATAATTTATTCTGTATATTTTTTCAATAAATCATACAGTTCAAAGTAAATATTAAAATTTGTTTAACTAAAGTGTCATCATTGGCATAATACAATCAAATTTGAATTAAATCGGAGGAAATTGTTAGAATTAAAGAGCACTACAGTAATACGTTATGCGACTGGGTTATTGGAAATTGCCACGTCAGCTTTAAAATGCTGAAGCCAGTTAAGTAAGCACTTTTCATGTCAAAACCTCAAACACGCCTTGTTTTATTTTTCACATTTCCATACACTCGTATGATAAATTTACCTCTCAACGCTTGAAATAGGATAACCCTTGGTTTCCTTAGTTTTACCGTATAATAGCGCGATAAAATGTATAAGGAAATGATATTCTACATATGTACTCGTGTGTTGGAAATATATATTCCAGCACTTTATTTTGCGGGATATATCAAATATCACATCAGAAATTTTATGAAAGAATTTCTCTTGTAGGAATTTAAGCAAGTACAATAACTTTTTTTCAAATCAAAATGTTTTGTAAAAGCCAAATAAACGGAATTCTCTACATAATATGAATAAAATGTTGGGTCAAATTAGATACTTTTAAACATTTACGTACACCGTTTAAATTTCGAAAACCGAACGAAATATTATACAGGATTAACTATGATTAATTACAAATATTTTAAGATAAGATAGAAAAACTAAGATCTATCGAAATCACTCTTCAAAAAATGTCCAAACTTATTTATAAACAACTGCAAAATACTGCAGCAAACTGGATTAACTGTTACATAGCAGGTATTATGTATGTATGTTAATTTTTGTCGTTTCTACATTTGGGAACGACCTCATAGTAGTTGACAGATCTAAGCCATCTAGAACGATCGTTATCACAAGCGCCAATTTTCTGGAGGAAAAGATGGTTTTGCTCCATTTTTTAAATATTGGGTTAGAATTTGGAAATAATTTTTTTATTGTCTTTTAGATCTTCTTGAGCATGTTTTTGTACTTAATGATAGTTAACCTTGTATATAAGAGTTGTTTCCTTATTAATATATAATGAAACGAATGTTTATATGAAAAAAAATTTTAATTTGCGAAATTCTGTGAGAATAATCGTTCAAGTAACTGTTATTGTACCTAATTTTCAAAATATTCATTGTCAAGATTAATTTTGGGTCATAGATGTAATCATTTTCTTTTATTTTTGGTGAAAAACAAATTAGAAAACATGGCTACTCATTTAAAGATAGTGGATTGTTTCGTTTTTTGTATGCATTTGTTTTTATTTTACTTTACTTGTATTACGGGAATAAACTCAACTACAACAGAGTATATAAATATAAAATATAAATGCATGACATAACACATAAGACATAAGTAAAAAGTATACAACATAATAATATTCAGCGTTAACACTAACCAAGTGTAAAAAACCACTTATTTTGGGTCTTATCTAGGTTTGACCCTTACGAGATTATATACCTGATGTTTTGTCCCAATTTTAGCCTCTACTATACGTGAGTGAAACATTTCCTCAGCACTTTTCTTCACTAAGTAGGAAAGTAGTCAAGAGTTTGCTGGGATCAAGCCTAGGCAAAGCCCAAATTAAATCATTTTAGGCCTCTACCGACCCTTGTGAGAAGTGTTTAGATTCTAACAACGTGAAGTCTACTATGATAGTTGTATATATATATATATATATACGTATACATCATAACATACATATGCACGAATATTTATTTCATTTCAACATAGCACATCAAATATATGTTCCTACATTCTATTAAACCTATATAAAAATAAATGATGCTTCATAAATCCACCTTGACATAACTGTGATGGCTTGCCATCAATCTCTCTGCAATAAAACTAAAGGAAATTCTCTTTCCCTTAACAGTTACCATTTTAATATAGAGAAACATCATTCTTAAACCAGTATGCAGATGCGAACGATCTTATGCTGCCTGATGAATAATCTCGGCACCTGAAAAAGCTGTTTTGACCCATTCCGCAATGGTGTCTATGGATGCTGGTCCTGCTTTTCCTCGGGTAGTTATGAAAAGAGCAGTTAAATCTGATTTAATCTTTCTTCCAACAGAAGAAGCTATTACCCTATTCGCCTCTTAGTCCAAAACAAAGTATCAAGATCTATATCCTCAATCTTCAAAAGCTTCCAACTCAATTCTCTGTGCGAACCCTTATCTGTTTTGGAACCAAATGCGATAATGAACTATCATCTATATGCATTAAAAGGTCATATATTCTCAGAAGCGCTAAATTATTAATGGTACACCCTAAAGCTAATGATATCAGCGCAACCCTGCGAGGTGTTTGACAAAATGCTGTTTTATCAACATCAACATCAGATTTGATCCAAGATATTAGCTCATTTACATTCCATATACACCTCTTCCCAAAATGTGCTGCTGCTAAAGTGACTATAACTGATTTGTGCAACTTCATCGTACTGGGTGCATATCCTTTAACCCGATGCAAATACGCAAAGTACTGCGCAACAGATTTAGGATTTAGATTTTTTTCAGTAAATATTCTGTATCCTTGCCCATACTAACCATTCCCGCCAAGGAGATGCGTAAGTCTTGAGAGAAAAATTACGCCATGGTTTCTTCATTAGTCGCCTGATCTGTTCTGACCAACCCCGTAGCTTTCAAGCTTTCAAGCATAGACTTTTTACTTGAGGTAAGGGTTTTCTTGTTTAAGCGTTTATTAAGTGAAGATCTGGTCTTCTTATGCTGATTCTCAAATACTTTGTTCCATCTTAGAGCAATTTGTATAAACATATCTTTCACTACACTACATTTATAATTAGACTAGATAGCATAAATATCCAAGCTAAACGGTAAATTCACACCCTGCTGAAAGCATTGGTGAATTCTCTCATATCTGTTGATACCTACCGCGCCCTTGGTTGTTATACTCGGCAATAAGTGCCAATCCGGCAGAGGACATGAATATAATAAAGAAAGAGACTCGCCCAGTACTTTATCCTGAGTACGAAAAGAGAACGCATGTTTTAGCAATGAGCAGATATAACAATTCTACCACTTTTTACTAAAAAAAATCATAATTGTCGAGTTAAAAAGCTTGAATTCACTCTTATTAATCTCCTAAGAATAAAAAATGTACTTCCCAAATTAAAATTACTTTTAAGGTCTCCACAAAAATTCAGTTTGCTCAGAATTTATTTAGTCTTGCTCTTTTCGCATTTTTTACTGGACTAATAGTTCAGTGACTAATTAAATATTAGATTATTTCTGAATTAATTTGAGCAGATATGCTTCCGGTATCCATAATGCAATTGGAAAAGGGGTAAAACTTGCTCAAACGTGAAGATTTAACAATTTATTACCATTTCATTACCTTATTATCTATTGCTCTCTCAAGTGAAAATTAATTCGGCTTTACCATTTTTCATGAAATTTCAACAATATTATTCACAAGCTTTTTTTTCTGAAAAGTTAATTTAAACCTGAAAAATTATAAGCAAGTTCCTTTGTAAAGGAAAACTATGAGAATACAGTTTACGCTTACTTCTATGGGTTGTAAATCATTGACGTTTTAACAGAATATTTTGCTGAAACCTTTTTTCTTCATCAGTGCATGTGTTTCTAGATTTATGGCCTCATAAATCAAATAACAGTAGTTTTAAAACGAGATGCAACATTTTTGCATATTTTTACGTTGCTTTTCAATCTAAAATCCAATGTAAGTCAACAAAACTATATTTTAAACGTAAATAATAGAGTTTTAGATCTTGCCTACAGTAATTACGATGAATATTTAGTATCTAAAGCAGATTCTTATTATCCTACGCTAATAATTACGTCTAAATTAGCAAGTAACGCCATTATATTTTTTTCACACTAATAAACCTAAACGTGTTGGTACAATTAATGTACCAAGTTATTACTCATGTTGACTGGGCACCGCTTTATAACTTAAGAAATATAAACTTAATCCTAGATGAGATTTATAGCATATTAAATACAATGCTCGTGGTAATTTTCCAATTTGGCATAATATCAACATCATTAAGATTTCACCATTTAAGAACAAACTGTGGTGCAAGGAATTAAGATCTGAAGACAAATCTTTAATTAATTTAACCTATAAGGACTACTCGGTATCGATTGAAGAATACTTATCATTAAATCCAAAATGATTCTGGCTTATTAATACAAAAGTAAATATTATGGCTATTCCTTAAGACGTAATGTTAGATGAACCCTCAGATGTCTTCGACGATAAATTTACTGAATATTTTTTTAACACTTTTAGCAAAAATTCCACCCCTTTATCCTACTACGATACTGTTATAAATTTTGACTTACTGTATATTCCCGAAATACCAGGAGATGTCATAATACGTGTTAAAAAAAATGAAAGATAATTTTACAATGGGATCTGATTTAATACCAGCCTTCTTAGTAAAAGATTGTGGAATAATTTCTGCTAAACCGCTAAAATTAATTTTTAATGTCATACTTAAATCTAGTGTCTTTCCAGAGTCATGGAAACTTTCTAGAATATGTCCGGTTTATAAAAAGGGGCCCAAAAATAATGTAAATAATTACTTGCGTATTGCAATTATAAGTAATTTTTCAAAAATTTTTGAAATAGTCATCTACGATCACTTAAACTATCACGTGGAGAAATATATATTTCAACAGCAAGACGGATTTGTAAAAAGACAATCCACAACAACAAATCTAGGCAACAAAGTGTAATATATTTTTAAGGTACTAAACAGGGGTAGTCATGTGGACGTGATATACAACGATTTTTCTAAGGCGTTTGATAAATTACATTCTGTAGCTGTATGCGACGCTATTTTAACCTTGTTTCGTTCATACTTTACAAACCGTTTTCAATTTGTTAAGTATCGAGGCTTGCAATCAAGTAAATTTCCTCCATTGTCAGGTGTTCCTCATGGGTCTATTCTGGGGTCCTTATCCTTCATTATATTTATGAATGACTTAATAATAATCTTAAGATATTTATTGAAATAAAGTAAATCTCTGATTGTTGTAGATTACAAGATAACTAAATTACACTGTTGGTGTAAAAAGAACTATTTACCATTAAACATCAGTACATGTAATATTAGCGCCGGAAAAATATTCAACATTTTGATTACCTTTTAGCTACTATTATTTTAAACAAAGTGTCGCAGTTAAAGGACCTTGGTGTAACATTTTGTTATAATCTATCATTTCACGCTCATATGCATTCAATATCTGAATATACATTAAAAAACCTGGGTTCTAAGGGTTTTCAGTTGTTTACTGCAAACTTGAATATGCCTTCATTATTTGGAGTCCAATTTATAACATCCATATAACCAAAGTTTACTGAATAAATATAAGTTATACCACTCTCTGCCGAAACTTTGATGTTTTGAGATCAAAACCGTCCCGCCGCACGCAAATACTGTCGCAAAAATGACCAATTACGAGAAGACTTAAAAAATTAGTTTCTTTCCAATTGGGAAATATTTTATACGAAGGATATTCCAAAAGTGTGATGTAAGGCTGCTTATTGTATAAATAGCATATTTGTAATATAATAAATATAAATATTATAAAACGATTATAGATAAATGTATAAAGTTTTGTTGGTTAATCTTGGTCGTATATATTCACTTTAAATTTTAAAATAAAATATACACGTACTCTACTGTATAAAAAATAATGTAGCCATGTTTATTTAAATATTTAAAAAATTTAATTAATTTATACATTATTTTAAAATTAAAATAAGAAATAATATGATCTATATTGCTTACAAGCTACAAATGCTGCAGTATAGGTTTTTACTTACTCTTGTAATACAGCTTTTCTTGGACTCTTCGACTTGGACTTTTCTTTCGACTTGGACTTAGACGAAAGTGTTTGTGACGTTTGGCAGTCTTGATCTGAAATATAATAAAAATGCATTATATTGTTGTTTCGTAATTTAATAAACTATATATTCTTTCCAGTAAAAAAAAAACACTCAAATGAAAACCCAATGTATGAGTATGTCCAGGTCATTTTTTAGTACTTAATATTATTTTAGTGATTTGGGTATTTCTGTATGTATATTAATTAATTTAAGACAAATTATTTCAATTTATTGAAAGATGTTACTGTACATACCATTTTTATTATAAACTGTTTGTGCACAGGTATCACTTAGAATCGGTGTACCAATTTGAACTTCAGCATCTTGAAATTTTGGCGCCAACATAGTTTTGGTATTATCAGAAACTCTGCTTGGACCAAAAATGTTTGAGTGTATAATTTACATGACACAATTAAGTACCTACTTACATAATTATTGCATATTACATTTCTTTTTAATAAATATCAGTACAAAGAACTTACTTGTTGGTTGATACAAAGACAATGTTTGATGTTTCATTTGAAAAATGTTTACTTCACATTCTAATTTTTTTATAGCATTGATCAGGACAATCTTTCAAATGAAGATTCTAATTTTTATCGGTGTACCGCGTAAATTTTTTTATCGTGATCTATTTCTTTATATTAGATGATAAAATATAAAATACATACCTTGGACAATGGAAAAAAGAAAATCCACGTCTTGAGGGACAATTATTCACAGTACAATATATCACGGGCAATTTTAGAAGAAAAAAGAACAGATATTCAAAGTTTTTTGTCTCACACTATATCGATCGCACTCAACACGTTACAGTTCTAGCGTCGGCCACCGTGTAGGTTCCTGGGTACCGAACGGTCCCCGAGAGAGGTGAGGAGAGCGGAATTGGTAGGGAGGGGCGTGTTCGAGAGTAAAACAAGCCATATTTTGTTATTCTTTGTTGGTTTATTTTTCTGATATTTGTTCTTATTCTAGTTATTGCATGATTTTTTTTGTTTACATTGTATATTTGGAATAGTGTTTTCTACCTTGTTCAGCAACTGTCACGTTGGACACTGACTTTAAATAAAATATAAATAGAATCATCTACCGTGAAATGTTGTCAGTACGAAATTATAAACTTTATTCTCCATGGACCGACCATGCCCTGATTAAATTTTACAGGAATCTAATTATTTAAAAGTTGGGTCTGGGTAAATATCCCAAGTCCAGGGAAATTACATTATAATTTCACTTTTCTACTGTCTTTGAAGTGAATCTCATTTTTATTTACCGAAATCGGAGAGTTCAAACTCTTGTTTACAATATTAAACTTTGTATACAACTGACATTATGTAAATTTAATTATTTCAGAGGGCATTATGAGGTGTGTCCCAAAATTCATATATTTTTTTAGTTAGATAAAAAAAATACTAAAACAGGTAAATTATTAGTAAGTATTTAGTCACTTCTCTGCAATATAAATATATATATATATATATATATATATATATATATATATATATATATATATATATATATATATATATATATATATATAGATATATATATATATATATATATATATATATATATATATATATATAGATATATATATATATATATATATATATATATATATATATATATATATATATATATATATATATATATATATATATATATATATATATATTTATATTGCAGAGAAGTGACTAAATACTTACTAATATATATAGATATATATATATATATATATATATATATATATATATATATATATAGATATATATATATATATATATATATATATATATATATATATATATATATATATATATGTATATATAATCAGGAGAAGATAAATCACTATTGGGTTCATCCTCTCTGGAAAAAAATAAATAATTTGGAATTTTTAACGTTTATAAAAATAATTTGAACTTGGATGACCAAAAATTTAAACTTTTCTATCGAATGAAGAAAGTGACATTTTGCAAGTTACTGACAAAATTACGACTTATGCTTCAAAAAAAAGATACAAACTTCAGGAATTTATGTTAAATTCGTGGTCGTCTCGCATGTCTTTTAGTTTTAAAATTCACAAGAAATATGCAATTGCAATGCACAATGCCACATCGTCACCGGCCGCTTGCCACTCGAAAATTAAACTTGTTCGAGGTTAGTGGCACTAGACTGGCATTATACCACCTGCAAAATACCACGTTACCGCTACTCCGTTTTGATACGCGCGTCTTCATATTTTTACATAGGCTTTAATTATTCCACCTGCCACTTGGTCACCACGTCACTTGCTGACCACTTCAGTGCGCGCCTTACCTAATGATCACGATATTTCTTCTGGTGACATTTGGTTCCAACAAGATGGTGCTCCTCTGCAATTTTATTTAATTTCTCCATTTTTACTACTATGACAAAAGGAATAGGTATAATCTTATATCTCTAAATAGGGTTACCTGTTTTTACTATGAAATGTAGAGCGCCAACTTTAAAAAATTTGGGATAGGTGCGTCATGAAAAATGTAGTCAATATCGTAAAAAATTTGTTTTAAAATCCTTATAATTTCCTAGCAAAAAATTATTAAATAATAATAATAATAATAATATCTCTACCCCTCATTCTAAATCACAGGGATTAGCCCAGAAGTCGGAGACTTGTGCGGGAGAGGGGGCGGCATATTATTATTAAGCAGGCCGTATTTGCGCCCAGGAACGACTTACGTTGGTAGGCCCTAACCACTATTCAGTGCAGGAATGAGGGAAACCTGGAAAACCTCATTAATTAGGGGGTAGTCAAATATCAACCGGTATCAATCTCTCACATTGACCCAAGCCAACATTCTTCCCCCTACCATACCCGCAGAGAGGGCGCCAAACCTCTCCACGAATATAGCTTATATACGGTCTACCGGCAGCTGGGCTCGAACCAACGCCGATCTAGTCACCTCGATTCAAGTACTGACGCCTTAAACCGCTCGACCACTGACCGACCCAAAGTTGTAGTATTTTCAACCTTTACATCGCTGGGCTGAAATCCGATAACTTAAAGTCTTTCTGGTGCCAATCTTTACCTTAGTTTTACGTGGCTTACGTGTATAGCAACTCGGAGTTGTTGTAATATCAGCTATTTCAAACTATTTTATTAATTAATTAATAACAGATTAATTCTATTAATAATTATTAACAATAGTTGCAAAAGTAGTTGAATTTGTTGTATAAAATAGGTGTTATAAAATACTATTTATTTCTTTCCTTGGGAATTTCTTCCAATTTTTTGTTCAGTCGCTGATTGCATGCCTTCCCGCCTTATCAGAATTTCCAGTGAACCAGTTTGCAGTGGCGTTCAGAAGGGTATTTTTAAATCGTTTTCCAACTACCCTTTTTGATTTTTTTTACAGAATTGTATTTGTAAGAGTCTCTTGTACATTTAAAAAATTTGTGTAGGTAATTTTTAAATCACCCTGTGTATATATATATATATATATATATACGTATATATATATATATATATATATATATATACACAGGGTGATTTAAAAATTACCTACACAAATTTTTTAAATGTACAAGAGACTCTTACAAATACAATTCTGTAAAAAAAATCAAAAAGGGTAGTTGGAAAACGATTTAAAAATACCCTTCTGAACGCCACTGCAAACTGGTTCACTGGAAATTCTGATAAGGCGGGAAGGCATGCAATCAGCGACTGAACAAAAAATTGGAAGAAATTCCCAAGGAAAGAAATAAATAGTATTTTATAACACCTATTTTATACAACAAATTCAACTACTTTTGCAACTATTGTTAATAATTATTAATAGAATTAATCTGTTATTAATTAATTAATAAAATAGTTTGAAATAGCTGATATTACAACAACTCCGAGTTGCTATACACGTAAGCCACGTAAAACTAAGGTAAAGATTGGCACCAGAAAGACTTTAAGTTATCGGATTTCAGCCCAGCGATGTAAAGGTTGAAAATACTACAACTTTGGGTCGGTCAGTGGTCGAGCGGTTTAAGGCGTCAGTACTTGAATCGAGGTGACTAGATCGGCGTTGGTTCGAGCCCAGCTGCCGGTAGACCGTATATAAGCTATATTCGTGGAGAGGTTTGGCGCCCTCTCTGCGGGTATGGTAGGGGGAAGAATGTTGGCTTGGGTCAATGTGAGAGATTGATACCGGTTGATATTTGACTACCCCCTAATTAATGAGGTTTTCCAGGTTTCCCTCATTCCTGCACTGAATAGTGGTTAGGGCCTACCAACGTAAGTCGTTCCTGGGCGCAAATACGGCCTGCTTAATAATAATATGCCGCCCCCTCTCCCGCACAAGTCTCCGACTTCTGGGCTAATCCCTGTGATTTAGAATGAGGGGTAGAGATATTATTATTATTATTATTATTTAATAATTTTTTGCTAGGAAATTATAAGGATTTTAAAACAAATTTTTTACGATATTGACTACATTTTTCATGACGCACCTATCCCAAATTTTTTAAAGTTGGCGCTCTACATTTCATAGTAAAAACAGGTAACCCTATTTAGAGATATAAGATTATACCTATTCCTTTTGTCATAGTAGTAAAAATGGAGAAATTAAATAAAATTGCAGAGGAGCACCATCTTGTTGGAACCAAATGTCACCAGAAGAAATATCGTGATCATTAGGTAAGGCGCGCACTGAAGTGGTCAGCAAGTGACGTGGTGACCAAGTGGCAGGTGGAATCATTAAAGCCTATGTAAAAATATGAAGACGCGCGTATCAAAACGGAGTAGCGGTAACGTGGTATTTTGCAGGTGGTATAATGCCAGTCTAGTGCCACTAACCTCGAACAAGTTTAATTTTCGAGTGGCAAGCGGCCGGTGACGATGTGGCATTGTGCATTGCAATTGCATATTTCTTGTGAATTTTAAAACTAAAAGACATGCGAGACGACCACGAATTTAACATAAATTCCTGAAGTTTGTATCTTTTTTTTGAAGCATAAGTCGTAATTTTGTCAGTAACTTGCAAAATGTCACTTTCTTCATTCGATAGAAAAGTTTAAATTTTTGGTCATCCAAGTTCAAATTATTTTTATAAACGTTAAAAATTCCAAATTATTTATTTTTTTCCAGAGAGGATGAACCCAATAGTGATTTATCTTCTCCTGATTTTTAGCATTTATGTTAGCAAGTTGTCCAAATAAAAGAGCATCTTTATCCTCTGAGGACGACATTTTAACTGACAAATCGGTAACAACATACGTTGTCTGCCACTGCATTGCGCTTTAAATCACTTTCATACCACTTCGCCGCTATTCTTTCACCACGCCAAATGTTCACCATCCCCATATCAAGCACCAATCCAATACCTCACCACTACCACACTACTCAGTGCGCGCCTTGCCTTAGAGTTATGAAAAATTAATTTCAGACCTAGAGTTGGCCTAAAATGCAAGAAACGAAAGATATAAAGAAATAAGGTCACATTTCCAGCCGTTATGTATGTTTTTCTTGCATCTAGTGCTGATTTTCTGCGTTCTATCTACCATTTTGTCTCTTTATGGTTTTGTTTGAGAGGAGAGTTCAGAGTGAACTGAGGACTGCGACGAGTTGAAGTTGGCAGTAATAAATCTAATGGATAAGAGAGAATTATTAGTAACGGTGAATATCACGGTTATTCGCTTATCTTTCTTAGCCTTCTCGATTCAGGTAAATCTTTCATACTTCTAGTTTCTTCAAATTTTTTGAATATTTTACTTATTGTAGCTTGACATAATTCTCTGGTATGGATATTTGTCATAAAATAAGTCACCTATATTTCATCTATTAGTTAGAGATTTTATGTTTGCATCCAATCATAATTTCTATGATTTTCACTATTCCCGTAACGAAGATAATAAATAATTTTGTAACAAAAGAATTGAAACTAAAAAGAAGTACTTAAGGTACTCTTGTTAAGTCTGTTTTTGTTTTGTTTAGTACAACTTAAGAACTGGCAAAATTAAGGCACTCATATTCCGGACACCCTGTATAATAAAATTAACACATTAATGTGTAAACTCTGCATATTTAGTGATATATATATATACATACCATTTGTTATTTTAACACAATGGTTGTGTTAAATCGTTAATATAAATTTTTGAAATTTTTAAGCTTTAAAATAGATCATTTCTACCCCCCAATTGGCTTCGAGCATGATATATGATCGTTGTGAGTGCAAGCTAATGCAACAACGCAGGAACATGCAAAGTGTAGTAATTCTGTACAAATACTTGATTGGCCTAATTGACTGGCCGCAATTCCTTGAGATGATTAGTTTTAAGGCATCTACCAGATCAACTCGTTCTGCATCATCGTTCTTTCTCGGAAATGTCCGGACTAATGTATTATTCAACTCACCGTTATATACTATGTGCCGTAACTATCAGTATATTGAAAATAATCTTGATATTTTAAACTGTAAGTTTAGTCAAATTAAGTCTTTGTTTCAGCCATTTGTTATTTGTGTTTTTCTTTTGTTGACATCTTGTGAATTTTGTTAACTGTATATGTGTGCCATATGTAATTTTTGTTTTTTTTTCTTGTTATGTTGTTTTTCCGGCCCTGTAAATGGAATGTACATTCTGTTGGGTTTGTGTAGTAAATAAATAAATAAATAAATAAATAAAAACATACTGCCACATACAAAGAAATACGTAAAAATAGTAACAATTATTTGTGCACCTCGATTAATAAAGGACTGTAATTTTTTATAAAGTGTATTTGAATTTAATTGAAGAAATATTTTAAAATCAATACCTCTTCAAGAGACGGTTTCATCTAAAATTCGAGACAGGCCATAAATCAATAGGCCTTCTATATTTAGCCATATAATACCCATTTTAATGATATACGTTCCTTTTAGGTGAATCCCTTTTACTACAAATTAACAGCCCACAAAGCGGAATTAATCTTTGACAATATTCGTGTAAAATTACCCTATGCGAAATTACAAGAGAAGTCAATAAATTTCCAACACAAAATTGCAATTAACAAAACATGCTATCTTTTGAGAGCATATTCCCCAGCCAAAAATATGACAACAATTTCCTGTCGACATGGGATTTTAATAATCGGAATTAAAACTGCGTAATTTGTGCCAGTTTCATTCACTGTATCTAAGCCAGATTAAATAACAAATAATTTTCAAATAAGTCGCTTATATCTGTTTGGAAAAATAGAATATTATTGAAGATACAACGGCACGAGTCGTAGATGAGTGCTGTAAATCACTCGAATGAATGTCGGCCATTACATGCAAATAGGTATAATATGCTTCTGTAACTGGTTCTGAAACCGCACTTGTGTACTTCAAAATTTTTAATAACAATTTATATCTACAAAAGTTTATAACAGATTGTTTTCTCTGATTTTTACTTTTTATATCATCATAATTAGTAACTAATGCTTTTAAGGTACATTAACTGATATGCACTGCGGATACCATAATTCTGATAACGACTTCTTAGGCGGTTTTATATAGGGACTTATTCTTACAAATACTAATACTTTGTCCACAAATACTAACAATACTTTAGCAAACTTTTTACTGAAAACTTTATACAATATTTTGACACACATAACATGAACATGACATAACTCAATTCAAAACTGTCAAAACCCCTTACCTTCAAGTTTGACAGTTGCTGTTCACTTCATTAATTAAAAAAAAACAAATAAAACTACCATCATTCGGAAAAACGTTAATATTGCCGTAACTGATAGTGAGTAGCGTTTGGCTTTCACACAGAAGGTTCAGGTTCAATTGCTGACACCGGAGAATTTTTGTTTTGTTAGTTCATTCCCGATTCTTTGAAACCAGTGAATAATGATTTCATTATTCACTAGTAAATAGTGAATCGGAAACTTAAAAAATGGATCTCTGCATATTTTTACTGCTGCAATGTATATTATTCCAAATATTTTTCACATGATATGAAATGAAACAAAAATACACGCATACAAATACAAAATCAGTAATTATACAAATAATTGTATACCGGGTGTTCGGACTATGAGAACCTTTATTTTTCTGTTTGATAATTTTCGTGAGACAAAACATAATTGACTTAACAATTTTTTTTTCTCCGACTAATGCTGTTTGAGTTATGACAACAAACAGGTGACTTTGAATGTCTAACAATGTCGCTCACCTATCAGGTATTTCTACATCTCTACACACATTTTCCGTGAATGATTTTCTTAGAGCTTTCCTCACAACACAGAATAAAGTGTGAAATAGTTATATAGGAATATAAATGTTCAAAATAACTGCTGTTGCTAGCGAAAAATGTTCACCGTACAAACATCTCGTAGCCAGAGAATTTTTTTCAGTTTGCCGTCATGTTTTGCGGCTCATGGCAACACATTACTACTCTACTTTTGTTTATGTATGCTCACAAATATCAAGTAAACACTTGGTACAAAAGTAACAAAACGAAGAATGCATTTACGATGCACAATTAATTTGAAATTGGCAGATAATGGGTTGCAATGTTATCGCACTTTAGTACGTTACAGATTGCAGAATTTTTAGGAAAGCTTACTCATTTAAAACAACAATTACAAACAAATTCGTTAAAAGGGTTTTTGTTCAAAACACAAAAGGCTTTGTGGATTTGGATGGGTTTTATGACATTTATTGAGAAATGATATTTATAAAAATGAAATCGTATACAATAATAGCAATAATAATAGTTTGTCTTTATTGTATATATATATATAATAATAATAAACAAACTCAAACAATAGTTGACACCTTTCGACTTTTTAGCCGCTCTTCCACGTAACCAACAAAAACAGAAAATAAATACATAGCATAAATGCACCGAGTATATAATAAATAAGTAAATAAACAAATAAGAAACAAGATTCAAAACGAAAGCAACTATGATCATTTATCTTTTACTCAATAGTAAAGCCTTGACGTGCTTACGAAATGTAGTTATTGTAGTGATCGATTTAGTATTTGATGGTAATTCATTGAAAATTTTAGTTGCATTATACACTCACACACAAAAATATTGCATATTTTATTTTAAGTATTTTTTTTATATTTGTATTTTTTCTTTTGACATTTTACGTGTTAATTTTTACAAATGTCTTATACTGGAGTGCGTTACGTATATTAATGGTTAAATAAATTACATAATGAAGCTTTGCAACAGATTTATAGAGGCATTAATGAAATATCCTGTTTTTTTGGTTAGAACATGTAATTAAAAAGAGCAACAATGACGACAAAATAACGACTTTAAGGCAACATAATAAACAATTTAGTACTTAGTACTTCCTCCTCTAGCTCTAGCGATAGCCTGCATCCTCCTAGGCATGCTCCGCAGAAGGTCTTTAATGGTTTCCTGTGGAATTCGATGCCATTCTTCCTGTGCAGCAATTCTTAATTCTGTAATTGAGTTAGGAGTTGGATTTCGTGCTCATATACGTCGCTTTAGGATGTCCCATACATGTTCTATGGGATTTGCATCATGACTCATTGGTGGCCACTCTAATGCATCAATTCCGACATCCTCAAGGTACTGAACCACTATTGTAGCGGCATGTGCACGGGCGTTATTAAGCATTAGCAGAAAGTTATCGTATGCAATGAAGCCAGAATAAGGTAAAACATGCTCTTCAAGTATGTTGTGAATGTACCAGTCAGCATTCATTCTTAAATTCACCTCAATGAGCTCCGTGTGACTCTCCCAACTAATGCCTCCCCATAGCATAATGGAAGGGTCTCCAAAGCTAACATTCTGTACTAGATTACAAAATCAAAATCAAAATCAAAATTCTGCAAAACGTTCACCAGACCTTTTGTATACTCGCCCACGTCCATCTGGCTTCCACAATTGTATTCTGGTTTCATCTGTAAAAAGAACTTGTTCCCAGTGATGTTCATTCCAGTTAACATGGGTTCTTGCGAATTGTATTCGTCTAGTTTTATCGCGTGGGAGAAGTCTAGGCACTCTGTCAGGGCGTTTTGGGGTTAAACCAAACCCCTTAAATATTCTTATTACCGTTTTGACACTTGACTTGTCTTGTAATTAGTAATTCATTTTTAAGATGCGGAGCTGTAAGTGTGCGATTTCGCAAAGAATGTAGTCTCAAATATTGGTCATCTCTTGGTGGTGTACACCTGTTACGTCCTTGACCGGGTCGCCTTTTATATTCTCCAGTCTCATTGTATCGCTTACTATACGAGAAACAGTGGATTGATGGATACGCAATCTTCTCGCTATATATTTTTGTCTGCAACCCTCATTGGTCAAAGTAACAATTTGAACAGAAATTAATTCGTTTAAATGTGGCGTCTCACTAACAATAAGGTATCAATTTTGCAATAAAAATTTATTACCAATAAGTTTTCTCTATCTCTTAAAATAAAAAAGTTAGACAGCCGTAAAGTTTGGGCACTTTACAGGTTTTTTGTTATTACTCATAAAGTTGGCCATGGATCTCAAATTTGTTTTTACGAGCATAAAGGCCTCCAAAAATGCAACAAAAACAATTAAAGATGTGTCTCGCAAATTAAGCTCCATGATAGTGGCCCTCTTATGTGATACATATATATATATATATATATATATATATATATATATATATATATATATATATATATATATATATACAGGGTTAACTATGACTAAGTACAAAAATTTTAACCACGTGCTCAGGGAAGCCTAAAAGACAATAAAAAATTTATTTCGGAATTCTAGCTCGATGTTAAAAAAATGGGGCAAAACCCTCTTTTCCTACGGAAAGTCGGCGCCTATGTCATCAGTCATCGTCCAAGATGGCTACATATGTCAACTAGGCATATGTTCTCTGCAACTAGGTATCATGCGGTCGTTTCTCACAACGTTCCAACGTTGCCGAATGTAAAAACAACGAAAGTAAACATTTTTATTAATAATAATACCTAAGTACCTGATAGATAACAGTTAATCCGGTTAGGTACAGTATTTTGCATTCGTTTTTCGTTTCTTCGTTCCAAACTGCCAAAACTTAATTTTCACTCATTACAGGTCCGTCAGAATTACTCGCCACAAAATACATACTTCGCGTAGATGCAGTTAATAAAATTGCCCATTTATTTTAAGAAAATTGATGGAAAGAAATACTAACAGAAAACTTCGAATACGCCCGTGGCAGTTTTTAATTTATAAAATTTTGTCCGATAACGGTCACTCCACTGCATTGCTCTGAACTCTAGGAAATATCTTCACGTACGTTTAAAGAAAATTGTGGAAAACTACACATGTCCCAATATATCGCAACTATCCATTATTTAATAAATAAAACGTTTAAAACTGAAACTGTCACTAAAAACGGAAAACTAAAATTACAATGTCAACGCCACCGTTCAGTCTTCGGTCCGCCTACACCGAGAACTTAATATTCTTCAGATAAATATTCTTATGGCAATCAATATAATCAATATTATCTTCTTTTATGTACGATCGTGGGTTTCTTCATTCTAGTATTGTTTTGACACTTTCTCCGTGACATGGGGTTACACGCACATAGCACTTGTCAGTCGATATGAATCTACACTGTGTTGTTGGTTGCATTGTTTCTAATACTCTACAAATGTCAAACAGCAGTAGTGGTCAGAAAAGTAATATTACAGAGCACTGTAAACGCCTCGGGAAATTTAAAATAATAATACTACAATATTATTATATGCAAACATGGTCGATTATTGTGTGGACAATTATTTTGTTAATAAAAATATCTTAGTTTAAACTATAGTAAAGTAGGCATAAATATATGTTTTGTAAAATGTAGATCAGAAGAATGTAAGAAGAAGAAGAAGAGATGTATCAGAGTTGAGTTGTTGTAAAGATAGAAAGTGCGAAATAAATAAAGTAGTAAAACGTTATTGGGTATTTATTTAATTAACAAAGAAAATATTACCCTAACAATTGTTAATATCGTTACTATTATTAGTTTTCAGTATTTGCTTTTCGCACATTCAAATTCGTGTAATCGCGGAAATTACGGATATGGTACTAATTTATGGGAAGTGCGACGAAAGTGCATATCGTGTAGCAGCAGAATATCAAATACGTTTTCCAAATAGACAGAATATGTCACATCCTCGTACATTTGTACGAATTGTACAACGTCCCCGAATGTTGTTTTACACGTGCTGGAGTTTTACATACGTATGTACCTACCTAACTTGAAATTAAAAAAGAACCAATTTCATACTTTTTAAAATTCCTTGAAACTTCTTTTTTACTTAGTGACATAAATATAAAGCATTTTTAAACTACAATAGATATACTTACAGAAAAAAAGTATTTTTTTATTTATGAAATGGTCGAGGGAAACCAAGAGGTCCCCAGCAAGTACAACAATTTTTGCAACGACAAGTTATAATGTAAACAAGTTAGAAAACAGAAAATAATTTAACTTTCTTGAAATCTCCAAATATCAGTTCTGGAAGTATCAGTAAGGTTTTACTCTTAGTGCTACCATATCGTGTTTCTCATTACATAATCTAATATTTTGTAAACAAAAATTTTTCTTTAAAAGCGCCGTAAATCGTTATACGTGGCAACGCGGTGCTCTGTCACTACCATTGACAACTTTGACTTTGACAGAATATACCTAACCCCGCAGCTGACAGGCGGCATAGTCGCCGAGAAATTAGGGGTTAATAAGGTTTTGAAAAAAAATTTTTTTCGCTTTATGAATAAGTTTGGAATTTTTTTGAAGGGTGATTCCGTTAATTCTGAATTTTCCCTATCCCCTCTTAAAATATTTGTACTAAGTCATAGTTAACCCTGTGTATATATATATATATATATATATATATATATATATATATATATATATATATATATATATATATAAATTTATTTAAGTACCTTTATCACATTAATATTTATTGCAGTTTGCGCAACTTCCTAATACTTTCGATGTGCTGCTGTTATAAACCTATATGGGGCTACATAAAATTCAAAAAGACATTTTGTATGCCGACAAATTTGCCTGTTTGAAAATTGTGTTACATGAATTGGAACAGGAATATGACATTGCTAATAAAACTTGATATGGAGTACATTCTGCAAGCATACAAATCGTCAAATTCAGAATTATGTAAATTTCCACGTATCTACGTGCACACATTTATTTATCTCCTGTGGCATATGCTTGTAATTCAGCGTTTTGAAAAGGCATAACACAATTCCTGTCTTTGTAATCTAATAGACTTGACATTCTTTGTATTACTCAGTTCGTCCGTACGAGAGAGCTATAAAAAAGAATTTGTAAAATTCGACGTTAATATATTTTTATTTTTCATATCAGAGCATATTCATAAAATATACCTACTGTATATAATGCGTAAAACATGATTTATAATAATTTATATAGGGCATTCGAAAGTAAATTGGTAATTCTTTAAGGGTAGCTACTTTGAATGAAAAGGTGCCGAATTCGATAAAAAAATATTCGTACAATTTTGCTTCTTTGAAAAGAGAAAATTGGAGAGAGATATCTAAGTAAATATATTTTAATTTCCAGACTGAAACGCATTCATGAAATATTTAGGATATGACGCGTTACGGACAATTGAGTTAATTTTAATCCAATGAAAATTTATGTCAAATTTGCGGTTCTATTCAATATTTATTGTGCTATTCAGATCAGTGTTTAACGAGGAACATCCCTAAATATCACTAAGAATTAACGTATTCGTTTTTCAAAAAATTTCCAGAATTATTTATAAAGTAGAAACATTTTTTTTCTATGGTCGGATGTCAAAATAGTATAGTGGTTCAGCAGTTAAGACACAGAAATACATGCTCTCTGTATACAGGGTACAAAATGACTGAGTACAAAAATTTTAACCACGTGCTCAGAAAGGCCTAAAAGAACATAAAAAAAATATTCCAGAATTTTAAATCGATATTTAAAAAACCGGACACCACTCTATTCTTCTGCGGAAAGGCGGCGCCTATGATAAGCATCGATTGCAAGTAGGTATTGTCATATTTAATTCATTGACAGGACGTCATTTTTTGTCATTGTCGATATTTAACTTCAAATAATTTTAATTTTTATAATAATTTTTATAGTTAGATATTTATCAACTTAAAGGAGACCACGTGAAGAAGCAATCCTAAAAATGCAGAAATAGGTCAGATCTCATCTATCGTGTTCCCACTGCCAAAAAGTGAAATTAGATATTTATAGAGTATTTCATTAGCAGGTCAGTAGTAAATTAGATTATTTTCTTTAGATAATTATTGAATAGAGCTTTGTCTGTGGAATTGTTCATTAGCATACCTAGATTCCTCACATATCACGAATTTACATGCATTTACTCAAAATGCTTAGAGTATTTGAGATGAATGAACGTCAGATTCTGATTCAGTACGTCAAAATACATAAAGATATGATTGTACAAACCACTTTTTTGTGTCCCTCTATCATGATGCATCAGAAAAACAGTATATTAGCAATATTGATACATTTTTACTTGACAGCATTTTAACTGATAATGTGACAGGATTTCACAAAATAATTAATCCGAAGCCACGTTCCTTAAGAATGCTGTTTAGACAAAAAATTACTATTACTCTTAGCTCTTACACGGATGACAATAAATCTAGTACTACCAGTCTAATAAAAAAATAGTATTGCCTACATACTTCTATGCAATAAGTGAAAAACTTCACATAAACATTAATATTGTTTAGTTTAACATAATACAGTTTGTAGCTGGCCTAGTCATTTGTAATTAATTATGTTAGCAAAACTATCCAAACTTGGCAAACAAGTTACTGCCCTTTGATGTAGTATTTGAATAGTAGGCCTAGAGGGTCACCAAATTATACCCACTTGATACTATAAAATATATTTACCCGGAATAATTGAGTAGATTCAGATGTTGCACAAGTTTATAGTGGTAGTCAGAACAAACCGTTAGTTCATTCAGGAAACTATAAAGTAATTTAGTTATAAATAAAGTTTCAAGATCGATAGAAATAAAAAAATGTAGCAAATACTTTGTTGTATGTACCGGGTAATCTCGTGAAAACGTTAGATTCGGTGGCAACTTTGCTACCCTAGGAGGTATCGGAAAATTGTTTTTTTTTGTCTAGTTATTACGCTATTAAAATTTTGAAATTTTATTACCGATATCTCGCAAACATTCAAAGATAATCCATAGGTAGGTAAATCTTTATATCAATGCAATTAAGAGAAAGTGGTGAAGCCATAAATTTTATGATATACATATATTGGAAAAGTTAATATCAAAATGCAGAGCGAATCTTAAGCTATACGCTATAAACTTGTGAAGTTATAGCTGAGGATAAATAATAGCGAATAGTGAAAAAGTGAAAAGAAACATTTTCCGCGACTAGTGCGATAACATTTGGATCATGCGTTTCCCGAACGATGAATAGGCTGAGGTGGTCCAATTGGGTGACTCCCTTGACCGCCCGACCTAAATCCGCTTAACTTTTATTTTTGGCGTCACATAAAATATTGAGCAAGAGTTGCGAAATCTCATACATGCTGCTGCTGCTGCTGAGACAATTCGACTACAGTCTGGTTTGGGCCGTACGTGCGGAGACTCATAGATTCGACGAGCTCTCAACTGTGTATTATTGCAAATCACGGAAATAACTTCGAACAGTTACTATGATAAATTGCACAACTTGTTGATATTTCCTAGGTCAGCAAAGTAACCGAATTTAATGATTCCACGTGATCACTCTCTACATTTTCAGATAAAAAGTATATAATCTTGTTAAATATACAGGCTTTCACATAAGAGGGTGCGAGACCCGTCAAAAATCTGTTTTTTGTTGCATTTTTGGAGGTCCTGCTCGTAAAAACAAATTTGAAATCCATGGCCAACTTTATGAGTAATACCAAAAAATCCTGTAAAGTGCCCAAACTTTAAGGCTGTCTAACTTTTTTATTTTAAGAGATAGAGAAAACTTATTGGTAATAAATTTTGATTGCAAAATTTATACCTTCCACCTGTTTTGCTGTTTTTTCATTTTTCTTGCAGTATACTACATGTTTCTCTTATCTTTTGTATTTATTACAGTGTTTTCAATATTATTATAAAAAATGTACCTAAATATTTTCGTGTTGTTCAAGATAATATAGAACCTGTTTTAAAGACGCCAACTGAAAACAATTAATATACAGAATGCACTTTTTTATGCAAAATACAGATTTTCTTCTGTATTTATTTTCACATTAGAAGCAATTGGGCCTCTAAAATTGTTCTAATACAATGTAGCTTACGTTGCAAGCTGTGAAAATATATGTATTGCCTCAGTAAAATCACTATATGACAAATTGTTTGTTCTTGTCATAGTATTTATACTCGATAGTCATAATTTATACATAACCGTTAGTTTGAAAATTGTTAAAGTTCATTGTAGTTTGAAAAACTATTATTTTGAATGTGTTATCACTTGAGGGAGAGGGTTACACATTAATTGAAATCCATAGCAATTTTACGTTTGAGTTGAGATGCTCTAAACTCTTGAAACATTAATTTAATCTATTCAGTGATTTAGTTGAGTATTAAAATAAGCAATGCTGAATTAGAAACAATTTTTTATTTAAGCTTAAACAGAAGAGATAAGCTTAAAACTAGAAAATTCGAAAATATTAATAACATCAGCTAATATTAGTACTTGTAACTAATACAGACAAGTAATAAAGAATTAGGTGAGATGCTCAAATTGAAAACCTTGATTTCTGATGCATAGTCGGACCTTCCTCGGTACAGAATTTATTACATTCCTTAGGGTTTCAAGGGGCACCAACGCACAAGCTTCTCTTATTTTTATCTATAGATCCTCTACATTTTCTGGTACCGTCTAGAAAACTTTATCTTTTACATAACCCCAAAAAATAAAATCAAGAGGTGTCAAATCGAGTGAACGGACTGGCTATTCTATGGGACCATGTGTACCAGCGATATGGAAATTGCTGATTAAGGTAATTCTGAACAGTTTCCGAATTGTGTGGGAGTGCTCCATCTTACTGAAAATAGATGAAATCTCGTCTATATTCGAGTGGCAAGCCATCTATCAACTTAATTTTTTTGCAGTTGACGTCTTTAAAACAGTTTCTACATTATCTTGAGCAGCACGAAAATATTTAGATACATTTTTTATATTGAAATTGAAAAAAACTGTAATAAATACAAAATATAAGGGCGATGTAGTATATTGCATGAAAGACGAAAAAACAGGCAATTTTTTGTAGCCATAGCTTCCTTCGATAGAATTTTTTTTTGCCGCCTAGAGGGCGTAGCGAACCACATACGATATTTAAAAAATCTATTTATATCAGGTGAAAGATATCAATTTCGCAATCAAAATTTATAACCAATAAGTTTTCTCTATCTCTTAAAATAAAAAAGTTAAACAGCGTTAAAGTTTGGGCACTTGGGGATTTTTTGGTATCACTCATAAAGTTGGCCATGGATTTCAAATTTGTTTTTACGAGCATAAAGACCTTCAAAAATTCAACAAAAATCATTTAAAGATTTTTGACGTGTCTCGTATATTAAGTGAGATACATGATAGTGGCCTTCTTATGTGAGACAACCTGTATATTTTTTATGTAAATATAAAAAGCATAAATTTCATCCCCGGTAGTCTTTTATAAAATATTATGTACTATATTAACCAGAAATCATGATATATCTAATGTGATAACTTTTCAGTATAAAATATACCGTTCCAAAGAAATGTATATTTATTTTTTTTTACTTTTGGTTCTACTACAATCTAATTATTAAATTAATACTTTTCCTAAATTTGTATTTTTATTATGTTTTCTGCAGTTTCGATGAATTAATGCGTATATTAAAATCAAAGCTTACTAGATATGCTATACGTAACTACCTACATTTAAAGAAGAATTTGTTAAACAGCATTATAAAGTGTAAAGACAGTAAAGTACCTTTATATAATATTGTAAAAATTTAGATCAATTTTCCTATAATTTCTATCAATAAAGTTGTATATACAGGGTGTCCCATAATTAGTGTGCAATATTTTAGTAGAAGACTCTACTATCAAAAATGAGATTTTTTTCCATAAATAGGGGTCGAAAAATGCTTCCCAATGGAGCTTCCTGAAAGGGAGCAAGTATTAGAAGGTTAATTCAAATATTTAATAGTACTACTGACCACAATTACTATTTCAATATCTAAGTTTTGAAAAGAGTAGTCGTCAGAAAGTCGTTAATATAGTAGTTAGTCGAGCCTAATGAAAAGGACAGTTACCAAATTTTGTGTTGCCGCTAAGCCTTATTTTTCAATGTTCGAGCGTTATTGCGTCATTAAAAACAAGTTGTTGTGTCATAATATTTAATTGAGATCCACTTGAATTAATTCCTTTAACTCCTCAAAACAATTTGTTCTGTGTAAGTGTTATAAGTGATAAGGAGAGGCATTCAGTCGAAAACTTGATTGATCCAGTTCGAATAGGTATAAGGGTATAATTTACATATAAGGTCTCTATCTTTGTCCGTTGGTCAAGTCATCTGGAAAAATAATTATATATTATCCGATGCGTCAATTATTATACTTCTGGATTGGCTCCGAAGTTCGTAAAATGTAGGGTTATGGCAAAGGTTTTTCCTAATGTGTATACATGGCAAAACTTCAATTCAGGTAGGCGAATATGCAATTGGCATATCAAAGATATAAACGTAGATAAATAAAAATAATAATTCAGTAATTTTATTTGGTAGTTAGGGGAAAGTTTATAACGTATTTTACGCTAAATTATTTAAAATAAGAGTAGCGACCTGTAATCATAATTTAAAAATATACATTTTTTGTGTAGGTCGTGTCATCTAGTGTTCGTCGGTTGCTTTACAAATTCAATTTGAATTTGCGGTACGATAAAGATAAAACAAAGTAAAAATGACAGGGACAAAAAAAGGTTCTTTTCGCTTGCGCAATTTACTGGTGATCGATTGGTATAATTTAACAGGCGATTGGTGAAATTATAAATATATCGTTAAATAATAATTAATTTTCATCAATTTCGCATTAGAAGGCTATATTTTTGGTATTCCTGTCTATTGGGTTAATTAATCTTCTTGTCCGAAACAATTATATGGGATGCAGTTAGATGAAAATGGGAAAACATCTCGGTGCATAGGGAATTCTTACCTGAGCTGAGTTTCTTTATTTAAATATTGTTGTCAGTCGAAAGTCCTTTCAAGAAATAGAAATTATCCAAGCCATGTGTCATTTTAGGTGATTTTTGTTTTTTGGTTACGAAGTCAAACCTTTGGCAAAGTTCTCCAGGAGTTGTGTTTATTCGACATTTTATCCCTGGTTATGCTAGATTTTAAAAGATCAGCATCTGAGAACCTAGTAAAGAATTGCAGTTCAAGGAGAAAACACCTCCACTATGAAAATTCTAAGCGGCGAGAGCTCGAGATGCCGATTAAGAAAATCTGCAGAGCATTTGATGTAACGGCGATAAGTACCACATAGTGGATTAAATTATTTTTGTCTCTTCATCCTTGTTAATGTCATTTGTTATTTAATCAATACAGGTATTAATTATTATTATCGTACTGTGAGAGTACGTTAACATAGTTTTCTTAAGTGTTTTTTTTTATATTATACTACTATTTATTACCACTACTATTTATTTATAATTACTTTAAATATTAAAGTAACTTACAATTCCAATCATTTTTTTTTCAACCACTCAAATCTTTTTTTTGCCTATGATTTAGTGCACTACACTTGCACTCACTGCACACCGCCATAAAAATAGCTGCATTTGGCACATGTTTACCGGGAAATCGTTTTGCTAAAAATTAAATTAAAACAATATCCATTAACTTCGAGCTGCTATTACACTATTTACATCATACTATAAGCCAATATTGACACATTAAAAACTAATGTAAAGTCATGAATGACAAAAAAGTTTAATAGGACCTATAAACCTGTCACCTACAATACCCATCCAAATGTTTAATGAAAAACGTGCCTGATGTCCAGATTCTATTAGAGCATGGCCGTTAGAGAGCATTTACACCAAACTTTTCCAAGATCGCCTGATCTGAACCCTCTAGATTTCTTTGTTTGGGGATATTTGAAGACATTAGTGTATAGTACAACTGTAAATAGTCTGGAAGAGCTGCAGCTACGGATTAATCAAAAGTGTCAAGAAATTCAAACCAAGGAGGGTGTTTTCGAAAGATTTCGAAACTTTTCTGCTTATTTTGGCTCATACTATTACCTCCTGAAATATTTTACACTTTTTAACACCCTGTATACCATTCAAGACTTTTAGAAAGGATTCCAGATACACTACGCAACTTTTTTGTGTTCATTAAAATGTTTAATAATTGAATTCACAACTTTTTGAAGTTGACATTTTTTCTCTAGCTCCAAATTAACAGTTTGTCAGAATATTTTTCTCAATATAGTCGACCAATCTATTTTTAAGCTAAGCATTTTTCAAAAATGTTTGTGTAATTATTTATAGCAGAAATGTGTCAATAATTCGTGGCAAGATATTTTCTCCAAATTTATAACATGGTATTAAGATTGACTTTTAGAAAGATTTTGGAATGCTTCCCCTTAAAAAACATAAATTAAACATATGACACGACGAATTAAAAAAGTAAGAATGATTTTACTTAATCAAAGAGGCTGATGTTCCATAAGGACCTGATGTAGCATTATTTTTTTAGAACAATAGAAACCGTAGTCAATCCCACAGAGCCTAGCCCGAAAACAACAAGGACCGCTCAAAAATTCCCACCTAAACTTAAGGAAGTGTACAATAAATCTCTACCTAGATTAAATAACAGCACAGACTATGAAAGCCTTAAAACCGCATTTTCTGTAGGAAAACTTAATCTGAAAATTAAATGTGGCGCCTTTACCCAAAATAAGATAAAAAATGTTTGCTAAAATTAATTCTTTTCAAGAAATATGATATCAAAACAATTATATTTGTAAAAAACGGAAGTTTTGATAAAGATAATCCTTTAATCAGTGCTTTTAGTAAAATAAATGAAACCGCTGCTAAAGAAAACAAGATGAACTTTGAAAGTTTGTGAAGCCGTAAGCAATAATTGAAACCAAACAGTAAATTTTCATTATACTCGTAATGTTAAATTAAAATTGTATCGATCGATATATAACTTATCTATCTAGGTAAAATATATATTTTTTTATATTCTGGTGCTAAGCAATTTTTCAAATTTTATGGTTCTAATGTTATAATATATCTCTTTAAAAATTTAACTACTTAGACTGTAAAAATATAGCTATAGTAAATTAGAAAATATCAAGAACAAATTTATTCAGATTTTTCGAAGGAAATTTATTATTTTTATAGTGTTCTTCAAATACTAATGCTATTAATTTAGTTCAAGTATCAGCAGCCGAAAATCTAGAGAGTGACTAATCGCTAGCTTGTGGAGAAGCGCGACGGGCGAAGCATGCGAGAGGCAACATAGGCGTACTAAATTTGAAGACGAAAAATGATAAAAATAATTGCATTACATAATAATAAATGAGTACGGAACGTGAGGGTGACATGATTACCTAAGCGTACCACTTGAGAAGTGTTCAAAGTGCACAAAATAATCAAAAATAAGTTGAACCTAGCACATTAACAGTTTACTTTAAATGTGCCCTCTGAGCCATCCTCTCTACAAATTAGAATGCCGTCCTTTTGGACGGTGATGGCCCGCCACCATCCTCTTACACCTACCTGATGCGCACTCCGCGGATATCACACTTAACCCTTGTCCTCATGGACGCGAAATTCACGGATTTTTGCTACTTCTGTTTTAATTATTTATGGCGAGAAAATCTCAACTTTTGAAAAATTTTGCGAAACAGTAAAACACTACAAATATTAATGCTACTTTCATTATTATGTGTGTTCATAAATTTGCTTTGAGCTTCTGACAATGGCAGTTTCAAAATGAAAATGTTATAGTTAACAAAATTTGTTATAAGCAGAGATTTTCCTACCATTAAATAAATCGCGCAAATATTTATGAATTCAAAAGGACAAAAGCTTTTACAATACATAAACACTTCTCACTATTGGTTACTAGCACTGGCACTATAATGGTCACACATTAACACTCATTATGTCATATCGCACTGCCTTCCGTATGACCTTCATGTAACTATGTTTCGCCAAAATTTAATATATTCCTCGATTCAGATTATGATCTTTTAATATTTATTTTAAATAGTTTCTTCACCATTATCACAATTTCGTCTTTTTCTATCAGTATACTCTTTTCGATTTCATTTATACGGAAATTCACCTACTATAATTCATATGTCAGGCATAATTCGCAAAAGCACCCTTGTATATATTCTAGGCAAAGTTTCATCTTGTAAGATATAGCAATCCAATATTTTTTTTGTCGAAAACTCATTTTAAAAATACCATATTTCTTCTGCGACTTTCCATTATTTTCGGTTTTGCAGTTTGTTGTACTTCTTTACCACTTTTTTATTTGCACTATACGTATATGCTACTCACGTACATTTTTGTTAATGAAATACATATTTCAACAACACTTACACTCATATTTTGACCACGCGCCTTAGACTTTCGCTAAATTAATTAAATTCATAATTAAATTAGCGAAAATATATACCCGAAATTTTGCCCGCCCGAACGATATACTCGCTAACGATAGCGCTGGAAATGAAATAGGTGGATCCGTCAATTCGCAACCAATAGAAAACTGTGGCAGATGCGTACTTTCTTACTGGCATCAGAAATTGTGTAATCGGGTATGCTCTCGGAGGCATGCGGCACGCGATTTTAATAGGAAAAATATATGGGCTGCATGTATGTGTCTTTTTGTCGACTGCTATAAATTGTGAGCAGGTTTATAACATGAGTCACTCTCTGGATTTTCGACCGTCTAGTACAGTTGATCTTAGAGATTGCGCACATTAGACCAGTATTGGCCAACACGGCACAGACCCGAAAAACTGCTCGTGAAGTGGTATGCACCAACACGTACCGTCATCCGCAAACAGTGTTGTTCGTGAAATTTCGTTGGACACCCCCACTTATCAACAAATTCTATTTACCATTATTTACTTTAACAAACAGCAAGTCTTTCTTCAGATGACACTGCTGTGAAATCTTGTGTTTTGGTGCTGCAGGTGAGGACGAATCATATCCAAGACCTCATTAAATTTATTTTGTGACATTCAAAAGGGAAATTAATAATGAAATTCACCGAATTGGTGATATAGCTGAAAATGTATACTTTATCTCATCGATATAAGGGAATAACAAAACTGCGCCACAAAAACATTAAAGGCTTCCGCATATACCTTGTCAGCGATTTGTAAGCTGTAGGCAGGACCCTATTTACGTAAGTTACCTGTATTCACTCAATTTTGCTAATAATAATTTAAAATAACTGTTACAAATCTTTGGTGTATCACTCAGTATATTTCAAACTTTGTGCATGCTAATGTACACGTTGATGTTGCCTATACAGATTTTTCAAAGGCGTTCGATAGGCTAGATCACGGTATGCTCATTGATAAGCTAAATCAGTTCGGTATGTCGGCAACATTACTTAAAATTTTTTAGCTCTTAATTACATGGAAGAAAACAGTATGTAGAGTTGAGAACTTCTGGGGTTCCTCAAGGCTTCATATTAGGTCTCCTCTTATTTATAACATTTATTATTGTTAACTTAGATGTAGACTGTTTGCTGTTTAAAGATGATATGAAACTTTATTGGAAAATAGAGTCTACAACTGATTGTTTAAAAGTTAAAAGTAGCTTAAATAAATATGGATGGGTCTTAACAACAAACTTCCGCTGAATATAGATAAGTGCCATATTTGATTATAAACTGGATGGATCAAGTCTTACTCGTCCTAAATACTTTTGCGATCTGGGCGTAACCTTTGATCATAAATTAACATTTGCAGAGTATGTCAGAAAAGTGGTATCTTCGGCTTCTAAAAATTTAGGTTTTGGCATAAGAAATTCGCGAATCTTCACCAGTCAGCATATTTTGCTTTCTCTTTTATAAAATCTACACTGGAATATGGTAATTCAGTTTGGTATCCAAGTTATAATATCTAGAACCAGTGTATTGAAAATGTTCAGAGAAGATTTTTGAAATTTCTCTCTTATAAACTGGATTGCGACTACCCCCATTGATGTACCTCAGAATGATCTTCTCAGAAGATTTTCCCTATCTAGTTTGGTCGACCGTCATAAGCAGAAATCTGTGTTATTTTTATATAAAATTATTAATAAATATGACTGTCCCGAAATTTTGTCACATCTGAACATTCTTCTGCCCAGAATTGAAGCGTCTAACATGACATTTTACTTTCCGATTCCGCGTGCGAATTTATTAAAATTTTCGGCAATTTTCATTATGTGCACGAAGTATAATAATCTGCAGAATGACATTGATATATTTGCTTGTATGCTATGATATTAGACATTGCATACCTTAGCTAACTTTAACGCATTACTGACCTTAATTTAATATAAAGTTTCAGCCCCGTTTTTTTTGTTTGCTTTACTGTATGATGTTATATATTTTGTTATCTATTTCTAACTTAATCTAATTTAACTGTTTTGTTTTCTCAACCTGTAATTGGCTTTCTGGCTGTTGGTTGTAGTACCAAATAAAAAAAATAAAAATAATAAAATATTAATTAATAATGAATGGAATTGTGACTGTTTGAAAAAAAAAACAAATGCTAAATACATATGTTGATTAAATGTTCGATGTTATTATGTAATTTTAAATTAAACAAAGCAAGCAAATATCGATCGTACGATCGTTCTCTGATAGGAGGGTGGGATTTGGATTGGTGAGAGTAAGGGTACATAAGGGGACAAAAGAAAACACAGAGGAAAAATTACTAAAAACTTATATATACCTCTAATCGAAAACATAAGAAAATAATAACAAAATAATTATACATATTTTTTTATATATTTTTATCCAAGCGTTATATAGATACTGTAACGATCCATATTAATTACGTGCTGAAATATTACTGCTTGCTTTTATTAGGTTATAATTTTTGTTAAATCGTGCGTCGCTAAATTTTATTTAACAATGATTACCTATATCTCAAAGTCGTAAAATAATTTATGAATCAATTCCTTTTCACTCTATAAAATAAAATTCTTTAACGTATTCTTTTATCAATTATTTTCTTCATCAGACATCAGACATTTCTTTATCGCTATTTAATAGTTATTTTAGCTCGGCAGTGCGACTGACTTCACTAGCTGAATAGAACAAGACAAAGCACATATGCGCGTGTAATAAAAAGACTATAAAACATTAATTACCGAGAGTTCCGTACAAGCTAGAAGCGAGAAATGGAAGGAATGGTTCTGGGAAAATTATTGTCTTAAATGTTCAATGACTATTTCTCAAAAAAATTTAAGAATTGTCATGACAACCCCATTTCCCATCCTTTATGAGACGCTAATGTGTCTACTCAGCACCTAGGTTTTCTAAAGGTCATTGACTGAAATTTTTGTTTTGTTATTGTGGTATCCGTGATCGTCCCTTCCAAAAGTCTGATTAAACGTAGAATGGGGGACTTGGAAAAAAAAAGACCTAACTGGGAGGAAAAAGGTGTGCCTCGTGGTGAATTTTGTGTGTGGAAATTTCTATTAAATGTGTATATCTGCCTTTTTAGTGATTTCTAGTGTTTTCCATCAATTGTGAATTTTCAATTTCGTTGTGGGTTACTGGAAAAGTCAAACTTAATTAGATTAAATAATCTCACGAAGGCATCCATCTTCTTCTTATTAAAAGAAAACCCTCATGACAGAGGTATGTAATTGTATCTCTCTGTCTGTTTTCTAGTCATAAAATAGTCACTAATGGGAAACATTTTCATAATAGGGATTTTCTTGCGACCTGACGGTTTTCGGGAGCAATTGCCGTGTTCCAAGGCTGCTGCATTCACAACAGTATCAGGCTACTTTCCTTCGCCGTCCCTGTAGAATCTTTGGTCCACAGCTGATCTTTATTTATCCTCTTCCAAAGACCTGTTTTGGTTATCACCGTACAGTTCTTGTTCGCCGTTGAGCCTCACATTGCACCTGTGGGATACCAAATGGAAAAGAGGGAAAATCTACGACAAGCGCTACCGCAACATTTACGGGAACCATCCCGGATGCCAGGCTAAGTTTTATGTTGTGCTATATCAACAGTATTCTCAGTTTATACCTGAATAAGTTTAATTTAGATGCTGTAAACTAAAGTAACAGTCTCCTCAGGGAAAAGATTTTCAATTTAGAACACAAGTGCCATTTTTGCCCCGAGAGACAGTTCTAAGTAAATGAAACATAGATTGGTTAATAATAATTAATAATAATTATTGCTGTATTATTAAATTTATTTAATTTTAATTGGTAACCACGTGTATATAGATCTATATAGAGTGGGAATTGTAGATTTGTATATTAACTGGCTTCCTCTACTAAATAAGGAATCAGTCTAGCATAGATAATTATTTCGTGATTTCATTTTTATTTTATTTTTCTACTGCTATACAATGCCTTATGAAATCACGTGGCGTCCACAGTATACAATGTTTCTTATAGTGATTTGTTGTATTTGATCACTAGGTTTTATATAACGCAATTTTGCTTATTTGTTTAGAGTAAATTATCGAATACTTAAGCTGAGCTAGTCGTTGATGTCACCTCAAAAATATATTCAAAAATTTATGGGAAATAAATAACACAAATAATATAATTCCCATATATTTTTTCATAGAGGAACAAAAGGAAACAGAAAGAAAAAATATCTAATAAATTAAAATATACCTTTTTAAACCGAAAACATAAGAAAATAGCAACAGAAAATAATTATACAACAATATTTTTTGAATGTATTTATATCTTAAATTATTATTACCTAACAAATATAACGATGAAGTACGAGCGGTAGAATTAGGATTGAGTAGAGTAAAGGTACAAAATCCAAATATATTCAAAAATATCTTTTTAATCTATTTCTATCCTAGCTTATATAGGTACAATAAATAAATAACGCAAATAATATAATTACCATATAGTTCATATACTACATAATAATGACACCATAAAAAAAACTGCCAAAAATTTACTTATACCTTATAATAAGAAAAATAGTAGCACAATTCGTCAATCACTATTAACGTCACTACTTGTATCCGATTTTTCATCGATAGTTATGATGAAATCACTTTTATTTGGTCCAATCAGTAGGTACAACTTTATACATATAGTCTTTCTCAATTCATTATGACATGATCGAAGTATGTTTGCAATTGGCTAATGTAATTGTATCCACCTCGCTTGCATAAAATTTTGGAAAGGTATTATTTCTTTAAAAGCCTACTTTTAGTTGGCTCCATATTAATTCAATGGGACTAATCGTAGAATGCTATGTCCCTGAGCTGCAAGCCATCTTACCAATAATGTGTTTCTTTGCAAAATTATTGCCCTTTACTATATGCAGCAACTATCTAACTAGCATCATCGTACGTAATATTATGGATTTTAAGAAATTCTTTAATATCTTTTTTTTGTATCAGTAGCTGGAATCCTTTCTAAAAGTCTTAAATGATCGTTGTCTAATATTGCTTTGTTATTAAATAAGCTGTTTTTTCTAATACCCTCTGTTCTTACTCTTTCTATATTTTTATATTCATTATAGTGATTCAGAACTTATCTAAAAAAAATTGAGAATAGATTTTTCATGAAAAATGGAGTCAATATAGTAAAAAAATGTTGTAAAATCCTTATAGTTTCGGAATCTCTAACCAGGCGATAGCAAATATTGAAATCCTATTACTTTTTGTAGGTATTAAACGTTTTTGTCATGCGAGATTTTACATTAGTTTTTCAAGTGTCAGAACTGGCTTACAGTATGGTGCAAATGGTTTGTAACAACTCGAACTTAATGTATATCATTTTAATTTATGGCGATGTGAAAATGCTTTAGCAGAACGATTTCCTGGTAAACATGTGCCAAATGTAGAAGCTACGGCAGTGTGCAGCGAGTGCAAATGTAGAGCAACGTGAGGGAAATTTGAAACCAAATCGTAAGATGAAATTCCAGGATGTACACGGTGTATTGCGGTAGTGTGACGTGTCATACACGAGGTTCAATTATATCCGCACCATGTACAGCGTGCCCAAGCATTAATACCAAGGAATTGGACGAGAAGAACCGGTACCATGCCCGCCATGATTTCCTGACTTGCACCGTAGTGAATACATACCATTGATGATTTAGGCAAACGTATCATAGTTGTTACCAATAACTTACTAGTTCAAAATGGACAAGAAGCAGAAACATTTGTTAGTTTGTAGAAACTGGGTAAGATGGGCTCAAAATTTTATTCTAAAATCAGGTATGTCAAACTATTTTATTAATTAATTCTATTAATAATTAATAACATTAGCGGAAAAGTAGTTAAATTTGCTGTCTAAAATAGGTGTTATAACATGTTATTTATTTCTTTCCTTGGGAATTTCCATTTTTTTGTCCGATTGCCGATTGCATATTTTTTATTTTTTTTACAAAATTGTATTTGTAAGAGTCCCCTGTACATTTAAAATTTTGGAATTGTGAGTCCCCTGTACATTCAAAATTTTAGAATTTAAAGCAAAAAAAATGTAGAAATTTTTGCAAACATGCATGAATACGTTAAAACCATTGAAAATGATTTTAAGGAATTTAAAAAGTATATTTTTTGACAACTCAATAACATGTCAATGTTATAGTCTGTTTAGAAATGAAAGAGAGTGATAAAAGCTTATTATGTATGCAAATCGTAAATATATGTAGTACTGGTGCTTATATTCAATATTTTTATATTATTTATTATCAGTAAAGATGATGTGAACTTTTAAAAAAACTGTGTGATCGAACCGTACTAAATATTCCGTAGCAGGAAGCTAAAATTTAATCCCCGACAATCCGTCTTTGTCTATGCCGCTTCAGTTTCTCGGTCCATTTCTATTATAAGTAAACAATATAAAAACAGCATTTCAAAACTAGAGGCTACTTTAAGCATCATAACCGGGTTAAGAGGGTTTTTAGTAATTCAAATAAAATTATTCAATATTATTATCAAAATATTTATTTAAATTTAATGAATAGACTTTTATTCCACACAAAAATATATGTATTTTGAAAATTCAAATTATGTGGGTAAATGTAGTGTTGTATAAATGTACAATAAAGAAAATAAAAAAGTAGGTATATTAAAATTCATCCTCTGAATTATCTTCGTCTCCTAGATTGATAACGATAGGTTCCACAGTAACGTCAATTAAATTATCGAGTTCCCACATGTTCTCCTCTTCTTTTTGTACATGATGTATACATCTTTGCCAGTTATCTGCAGTTACTCGTTCCAAAGAATTTTTTAACAAAATTTTCACGTCACTTAATTTAAACGTCGTATTATTTCGCGTTACATCCACTTTTACCTGCGCCCAGACTAATTCGATTGGGTTAAGTTCACAGTGATAAGGTGATAACCGAAGTACCGTTATTTGGCGATTTGTTGCCATTTCATCGATAACATATTTTTTCTGATCTTTATTAAGATTGACAAGTGTCAAAAGTTTCTTTAACACCATATTTGTTTCAAAATAAATGTTTCTTCCAGATAACCATTAAATTATATCGGCTGCCGTGAATGATAACTGGCGTTATCCAAGACAATTACAGACCTCGAAGGAATAAGATCCAACATCTGTGTAAAATACTCTTCAAAAACATCTGCGTGATAGTCACCTGTATTTTTAGATTCAAATAAAAGTAAACCGCCATCTACAAAACCACTGGCACTACCTATGTGTCACTATTAATCTTCGCCCTTTACCTGAAGGTGCCTTGAACCCTGTTGAAGTCCATCCAAAATTGCTTGTCGAAAACTTTTAACATTTTTATCTTGCCATACTTTTGTTACAGTATATCCTTCGTTGACTCAAGTTTCGTCTAGATAATAAATATTCTTGATCTTAAGTAGGATCTTCGCCAACAAATAATTTCATCTTTATCGATAAGAACTGACTTCCTGTTCTGCTTTTCCCAGCAAAAATTCAACTCTCACAAGACGGCCCATAATTTGCTTCTACTGATTTTTGGTAAATCGTTGTCCCCTGAAAGTTCACTTAAAATTTTGTTTAGCGTTGGTGTTTCTTTTTTAAAACAAAATTACGATAATTACCTGAAACGAAATATTACCACGTTCATGGCCGGTTCTCTTATCTCAGGGTTTTATTACTCTCTTTCATTTCCAAACAGACTATAGGGATCTGTTTCAAAGTACTCCCGAAGACCTCCGAAGTTAAACATTTCATAACCTTCAAGGCAAGTTGCTACATCAAAATACAACATTATTCTTTGAATTTTGGGCAGGTGTGAATGATGAATTTTCTGCACTGAAAATAAGAGCATTTCGTGTACTGTTACAATTTTCAACATTCTCTATTTGTAAAACCGGATTTTCTGTAGTGCCTGATTTGAAGATAAAATACAGGGAATCCACAAATTATTACTCAAAAATGATATAACATAGGGGGGAAGTCTACTTCATATACATTTTTCTCATATCTGGCTTTCTTACGGATATACAGAGCTTCCAAGAAGTTGAATATTGAATTTCTGTCATAGTTTCTAACTCGTACCTGGGCAACCTTAAAATATTCTTTCATAATACTTAATAATTTCGAGGTTGCTAAAGTAACAGATTAGAAATTATGACTTGGAAGGAACGTGTATCGGTAAAGAAGCCAGATAGGATAAAAATGTATATCAATTATCCCTTTTTTCAGTCAATTAAATAATTTTTTAAATGTTTTTTCCGATAAGCTCATGCCTGCATTTAGTGTTATTATCTGCTGTATTAACGTACACCTAATTTCAAGGTAGCTATGGAAAATTGCCATTTTTAGATATTTTTATATCTAAAAATAGAAAAAAATTAAAAAATTTTAATTACATCCGAGCTGACCCTGATGCACGTTTTCTTTTAGCCCCAAGGCATCGCGACCGTCGAAGCGAAATTAGATTAGCTGAACAATTTTCAATACCGCACTGCATAATTATACTTCACTTGAATACATCAGTTGCAACCTTATTATTTTATAATTTAGGAGCAGGCTTGCAAAACGCAGTTTGTCCAAATTTTCAGCTAGAGATGGCGTTACAATATTCAGTTGAATGGCTATTATTTCATACAAAATTGGACATACAAATCGCATTCTATCTACCTAATATGTACTGTGAAAACCACTTGGACAAGCAAAATGCATTTAGCCCATTGACATTAGACAAACGAATAGCATTTTGTCCACTAGACGAACAAAAGTTAGTCCACCCAAACACGTTGTTACTGTTAGTGTTATTTCAGTTTAGTTGCGAGAACAGTGTGTTTTTATTATTTACGACTTATTTACAGCGTTTTCACTGAAAATGGAATCTGTTAATAGTAAGGGAGACCGGGTACGAAAGTAACACGGGTTGGTTGTAACAACAGTAAGTCTATTGTCTTTCTAAAGAGGTTTGTCTATGATATTATATCATCATAGAGTCGACAGTGAAATCTACATTAACTTATTTCAATATCTGTAGTGTGTTTTAGTTCGAGTTAAGACCTGCACGGTGCAAAATGATATGCAAAGTAAGTTTTCATTCTTTATCTTAATCTATCATAATCCTAGAACTGAACGTTATTTTGAATTATTTTATTGGCTTGTTCTGTGAATACCAACACTGGTTATAACCTAAGCATGGTATTTTAATTAAAAATAATTGTATAAGTTAAGCAAGTATCCTGTCAATCGCGTGAAATGTGCGTAATGGGACGATTGTAACAATGCCACAGAGGGACGATTATAACATGTTACAACCGTCCCTCATACAGTATGTGCCAAAAGTATGGAATAAATTCAATAAAGACGAAACAATTATTTTTTGGTAAAAATCCTCGAACAGGTCGAATTTTAATTTAAAAAATACATATGTTAGCGTAAAATGCGATTTTCAAATGTCATTTGTTTTCGAGTAATGACGTCATCGATTTTTTTTTCAATGGCAACACCATATTTTTTTCCTTGATTCTGAAAGATCGTTTAATTCTCTATCAGACAGTACTAAAATTTTGCCCTATTACATAGGAAAGTTTTCGAGTAAATGACGATTGAAAATGTAAATCAATTAAAATAAAGCAAAAACGTTATCAAGTTTAGTTTTTCGAATTCCATAGTTCTTTTATGGATCACGTAGGTGAAAATCTTTGCAAAGTGTCATTGTCACACCGACTTTCTAATAAGTATTGTAAGCGACATAGAAATTATTATTCAATTTAAAGTATTATGGCACATTTAACTGTTACTCAAAGAATTGAAATTTTAATTCTTATCGGATGCGGGAATATGACTAGAACTCAGCAGGAAGTTTGCGATTTATTTAATGAAAAATATCCAGAACGCCCTATTAGCCAATCAACAGTCAGTAAGGTAGAGTCTAAATTTAGAGAAACTGGCAATGTTGTAAATATTCCAAAACCTGGACGTCCAAGCTTTAATGAAAATCAGAAACAGAACATTTTGATAAGTATGGTGGATAATCCTCATAATTCTTCACGATTGGTTGCATTAAACAATGACACTAGTCAGAGCACAGTGCTACGTATCTTGAGGAAGGAAAAATATCATCCCTATAAAATTCAACTTGTGCAGGAACTCAATGAAGATGATCCCGATCGCCGCTTACACTTTTGCGAAATTCTAATGTGGGCTGGAATAATTGACGACAGAATAGTAGAGCCTTTTTTCTTTGAAGGAACCCTTACAGGACAAAGATATTTAGAGTTTCAAGAAAATGACCTTGTTCCAGCCCTTGCAGTAATTTTTCCTAACGATAATGACCCTGACATTCCTGACGATACCATATGGTTTCAGCAAGACGGTGCACCTCCGCACTATGCGCGCTCTGTACGAGATTTTTTGGACAACTGTTTTCCTGGGAGGTGGATCGGCAGACGCGGACCGATAGAATGACCTGCAAGATCGCCAGATCTTACACCTCTTGACTATTTTTTATGGGGATACTTGAAGTCAAAAGTGTATATTAATAAACCACGTAATTTAGAAGAACTTCAAAATCGCATTCGGGACGAAATACGCAGAGTTACCCCAGAAATCATTCATAATGTGCAAGAAGAATTTCATCACAGACATGCGCATTGTCAAGAAGTTGGTGGATGGCAATTCGAACATTTAATTCAAGTATAAAATTTAATCAATTGTATGTTATTTTACATACCTCAGAATTGTTACTTTTTTATGGATAAAATTTACGTTTTCAATAGTCATTTACTCGAAAACTTTCCCATGTAAGAGGGCAAAATTTTAGTACTGTCTGATAGAGAATTAAACGATCTTTCAGAATCAAGGAAACAAATATGATGTTGCCATTTAAAAAAAATCGATGACATCATTACTCGAAAACAAATGACATTTGAAAATCGCATTTTACGCTAAAATATGTATTTTTTAAATTAAAAATTGACCTGTTTGAGGATTTTTCCCAAAAAATAATTGTTTCGTTTTTATTGAAATTATTCCATACTTTTGGCGCATACTGTATTTAATACCTATGATCGTATTTGCCATATTTAAAATGATAATTCTGTAGATATCCAGATTATACTGTGTGGGAATATACAAATTTATTCTCTTTATTTAGGATGTCTAACAAAACACAACGAAGAACAGATCGTGGGAAAGATTATTATGGATTGGGAAAAACTTGGTCCATCCCAAATATGGAATATGGACGAATTTGGCGACAGACAATCGTGCAAAAGCCAGAGAGGGATAGCATTCTTTGTTATTACCAAAAAAAAAATTATTATTATTTTATATTTTTGTTTCATTATTCTATTTTTTCATTTATTTTTTTTTCACATAAAAAAATATATTATGTATCTGCACTACAACTTACTTTTATATAAGTATAATCCATAAACAAATTTCTTGTAAATATTAACTTTCTATACCTAGTTATTACCTATTATTCATATGTTACAAACGTCCCCATGTTCTGTTACTTTTGACCCATACCATTGGGTAGGTTGTAACGACGTACAATTTCTACTTTTTTATTAATTGTACAGGAATATGAACTTTGATTACTTCAATATTATTTTTTTTTCTATATATAAAATGCCAAGGAAACGACTTATAGTAAGTAAATTTATATAACTTTCCTAAGCACAGTGTTGGTGATAGTGACCGTGGTAGTCGGAAACGACCAGTGACAGAGAAAAACAAGTGAGGTATGAGGTTCTTGTCCAAGATTTTTTATCAAAAAAAGTGTAACCACCGACGTTTTCGTAAAAAGTGAAGTACTATATCGCTCTTCAGATAGGACAAAAAAGTTCCAATCACTACTAAAACCACGCGCACGTTTCGACCAACTAGAGTTGCCGGAACTACCATTGGGTCATAAGATAAAGAAGAAAAAATGGATAGTTTAACAAAATTACTAGAATTATTATCTAGAGAAAACTGGGTCCATGATTCAGAGTTGGAATGGTTAGGTCCAATTTGCGCAGAGTACTGTGAATATGGAGGTAGTTGAAGAAAATGAAGAATGTGAGTGTAACGACATGGAGAAAGTTAATTTCATTTAATGTTTACATAAAATAAATTTTATATTTTTCTTTATTTTCATATACAAAAATCTGTTTGTGCGGCAATCAAAATGCTTTTTGTCCACTAGAGACATGCAAATAGCATTTTGTCCAACTCTTTTTTTTAATAAAGTAACTATTTTCACTTTTTTCTGTGTGCGAATCTAGAAATAACTTTACAATTTTGGAGAAACTACGTTTTGCAACTCTGCTCCTCAATTGTTTTTGAACAGAAAAAAGTCGCATTTTAAATTTTCTAAAACACGAAATAGATATACTAAATTTGCTTAAATAATGCTAAATATTTATTGCCAAAATTATTTACTATTTTTGAGGGTTGTCGAAGCTATTATGTAAACTTAAAGGTTATGGTGTCAGAATATCTCCTTATACATGCTAAAATCATATATTTCTCTTATATTTTAGTTTGTATAATACATCTGCGGTTAAATGTTAAAAAATACGTATTTTGAAATATTTCTGTACGTAAAAATCTGTTGGTAGACCGTTTTCTGTCGTTATATATTCGTTTTACTTCGATACCTTTGAATACTTGCAGGTGGCATGAGATAACATTCTTGTTATTTGCTAAGCTCTATATTATTCAGTTTTTAAATGTCTAAAATGACTTGTATTTGTAGAAAATACTATTTCAAGAACATAGCGCCTTTAAAAGTAATTTAATATAGATCTGCCCGTGAAAATCACGAGGACAATGTTGCTGAGTACGTCCAGATAGAATATTCGTATTTATGCCATCTGATTTCGCATTAAACTAATTGTTTTAATTTGAAAAATAATCAATAAAAGTAATGAGTAATGATTTAACATTTATACATTTTTTAAATTAATTTTTAATTCTTCATCAAACTGAATGATGTCATTTCTCCTTAAACATTTAAAACATCCTTATTATTTATGTTTCCATAATAAAAGAGGTAATATAATGTAGTGATGTCAGATAGCAAAATTTTATAAATGCCTCAACATTCTGCATACTTCACATTTGGGTAATGCACAACACATTATTGAAAGAAATTCTGATAGGAGATGTTGCGGAGTATACGCGAACAGTTTTCTTGTGTACTAAATATTGTCTACCATTACATTCTCGTTGCTATCATAAATAAGACATTTTTGTATGGATGTTCCAAATGTTGCGTTAATGCAAGACATAAAAAGTATAGGAATGTATGTGTTTTTTTGTTGTTGTAACATTTATAGGCTGTTTATGAATGTTCAAAGATATCTATGTTTATAAAATATATAAAAAATTTGTATCTTTTTCTACCAATGGTCCTATATAGGTTTTAAACATGAGTCTGAGGATATGCTAGTAATTTAGCTTTACCAAATTGCAGTGGTTATGCATACCTTTTTCTGTTAAGTTTTTTCTTCACTTTTATTTAGAGCTCAAAAAAGTCCGACACTAGACAATTACAAGACGAAAAAATCCAAGTCTTACTAGCTCTAGAATATATCATGCACACCATAAAGGAAAATCATTCTTCGAGAATTCGTTCAATAACAAGCCAAGAAAATATTTCATATTATGTGGTAAGGTATATTATCTAATTATACAGGGTGTTACGTGACAGTACTACGGTAATCTACTCTTAAAATCAGTATATTCATATTTACACTTAAAAGAATACTTTTCGAAATTAAATAAATATGGAAAACTAATAGCAATGCTGAAAATGTCATATCGTTCTAGTTTACCTTATTCCTTTCCAGTTCATTCACATTTTACCGAATCAATTAAATAAAATGAATTATCTTTTTCAAAAGTTTCCACAAATTTTATTTGATTTCTTTTTCTACTTCTTTGTAATGTGTATGAAAAATCGTTTAGCGTAATGCCATATCTTAATGTTTTGTGTTTTGTCGATATTATGAATTTAGATGTGTATCTGGTTGGGAGCAGTTATTTTTATATCACCGCTAAAACTCCTTAAGAAAACAATATGATGTTTACCTCTGATATATCCTTAATGCGAAATGTCATTTGAAGATAGATTGATGACGAGAACACATTTTCGTAAAGAATTAAGCATTATCAATCATCCCACGTAAAACGAGAAAAGGAAAGTTTTGTAAGAGTTTTTAATAAAAGTGTTTTCCTACAGCATTTATTAAAGTATTATTTCATTAACTACATTTAGTCTATGAGTTCATTTATTGATCAACTGCTAATTTAAAACTACACACAACGTCAAAAGTATTGGACCCTCTGTATATAAAATGATTCGATTAAACCTATGAGTTTTTCTTAAGGTAAAAAAGTACATGTAGTTAGAGAACAAAAAAACAATAAAAAATTGCAGACCATGAACCTTTACTTTATTACCAATGTTTTTACAAATCTGGTCAGTTTGACAGTGTATTCAGCCAAGTGTTCCTTTGAATTTTAGTACATTATAATGCCAGGAGTTTACCCGAGCAAAAATAACTACTTTACATGATGCAGGACATTCTAATCATCAGATATCGAATATGTTCCTAGATCATCTGTTGTACGAATAGTAGACAGATATGAAGAATTTGATCCAGTGGAAACCAGACCACGTAGTGGTCGAAGCAGAACATATCAATACATTAGATTGGCCAGCCAACTCTCCTGACATGAATTCTATTGAAAATATGTGGGATTTCGTTGCTAGAGCCATTCATAATCATATTCCTCCACCTTAGACTGCAGATGAGTCGTGGCGCTGTGCTCAATGCACAGATGTGTCAATATGCTATTGGATCGTGGTGGAGGTCATACCAACTATTAGTCAAGTGGAGAACTTGCTTTGTTACTTCTTTTTCATTTAATAAATGTTGTCAAAAATGTCACATATTTGCTGGTTTTTAATTTTCTAAGTACTTAGTTTATCGAACATATTCTTTTCACAAAAAAAGAATCAGAAAACAATATATTTTTATAAATGTATTGGTTTTTCTGACAAAAAGACTTCTTTAACAAGAATTAGGGGGGTCCAAGACTTTTGACGTGTGTAAATAAAAGGTATATAAAAGAAAATGGTATGTACAGAGTTATCTATTATATTCTGACTATTGTTGGAAATATTGTTTTTTGGTCTTGTCGCTACCTCTAGCGGCCATTCGCTACTCCATCCCGGATTAACATCCACAGACACGAAGCTTTCTACATTAATAGCTAGCCACCTCTATCGCGATTCGGCGATAACGATATGTTGCAAATATGGAATTCCAGGAAACAACTAAGGTTTCCAGGTGTAATTCAATGCTGGTTGGAGCATTAGCCCGCAAAGTAGTTTTCTGTAATTCCGTATTTGAAAACAAGAAATATTGCTACGTCAAGAAATCTTGGAAATATAGGAAAGGGTAATATTTAAGTTATCATTGCTGAAAAAATAAATATTGAATTTTCATTGTAGTTATTTATAAATCAAAGTTTATTGAATCTAGGTCCGATTCCGTTGAACTGAACTAATTATAAATTCACTGCCACATTACAAGGCAGATTGAGGAACACAGGTTAATAATATAATAAAATTGTAAAAATAAATATATATCAACTTAAGATGATAATAATAATAGAACAGAAATGGAAAGTTACATCTTAGTTACGCCACTGCCATACGCGGCGGTATATTAGAAACAAAATAAAATAAATTTTTTGTAGCGCTTTTTCGTTCGTAGTTTTTTTTTTGTTTTGTTTTTACTGAAACACGTTAGAGTTTCGTCAGTCTAGTAGAATCGTTTTGAATAATAAATTCTTTTTTGGTGGTTAATACAGTAATTTATAGATTTGGATTTTTTCTTTAATTGGTAAAAGTGCACATTTAAAGACGGTGTAAGAGAAGTGGTTCAGTTCAGCAATCCTATCCATTCCTATCCTCTCTCCCAGAACAGGATCGCTTGAGAAACATTTTTATTACTTATTTATTATTAAGTCCACTGTAGTGATATAATTAGTAGCGTGGCGTCATCACATATGAATTTTACATAGATCTGGTAACAGTACCTTACATTTTAAATAGTCATTTTCCATTAGAGTTGTAACATTGCTTCTAGTGTATTATTTCACATTACTTACGTAGACAATAAATAACTAATTGTGTAATATTACAAATAATTGTTTACTGTGGGCCCAGAGGTACTAATAGCGGGTTTGTCTCCATAAAACTTAGTCCTAGAACAACAATAGTGACTAAGCGTACCAATTATGTAACTGGCAGCAACTGATTACCTAGGCCACTGCATAACAACCTGGAGTTATAGTTATAGTACATTAAATAACACCACATGTCGTGAGAGCTTCAAGACCATTAAATTTTGTATTTACTGTTCTTTTTATTTTTTTCTGTAATTAAGAAGTAATGGCTAGAGTAATTAAGAAGTAATGGCTAGAGTACAGGGTCATCTATCATATGCTCTCACTTTAAGAAAATATGATAAATACAAAACGTACAGCTACATTTTTCAATTATTTGAAGATTATAAAACAGTTCAATATCTCACAAACTGTTTTTATAACTCATTTATCTCCATGGCAATCTGATTTATTCAATTTAAAAATGTTTGTCATGTTTATGTATCGAGATATTCAGTTCTTTTTAAAAATAATGTTCATAATAATTTTTCTCTAAATCGAGTAAACCGCTTTAACTATACAGTTAAAATACAGTTATTTGCCAAAAAAATTTGGGAATAGATGCGTCATGAAAAATGAAGTTAATATCGTAATTTTTTTTTGTAAAATCCTTTTTTCGAGAAAGAGATTGAAGTTGTAGTGTTTCCAACCTTTACATCGCTGGTCTACTGTAATCTCTAGCGTCATGGGAATGCATTCTATCTGCGTTTTTAGTATTAATGTTTATGCGACAGTATTTACATTAATTTTCTACTTCATAAGTGTAAAAAAGGGTTTACGTTTATAGCGACTTCTGGTTGATCGATATCGTTTTTATTTATGGTGAAGTAAGATAAAAATCTTTAGCAGTTTCTCGTCTCTGCGCAGAACGATTTCCCGGTAGTCATGTGCCAGCTATTTTTACCGCGGTAGTGCAACGCGTGTGTGACACGAGAAAATTGCAACCTAATCGTGGAAGAGATGGAGGTCCAGGGCGTCCACGATATATTGCAGCAGCTGAGGAATACATTTTGAGAGTTTGTTGAAAAGAATCCCCGAATAAGTACAAGGAATGTTCCAGTGAATAGTGTGGCGTATCATACACTAGGCTCAATTATATCCGTACCATGTACAGCGTGTCCAAGCATTAATACCAAGGGATTATCTTTTACGAAACAGATTTTGTGAATGGTTTCTGCATCATAACCCCAGAATTACAGCTGACGTATTAGATACAGATGAAGCTATTTTTACACGGAATGGGATGTCATAATACTGAAAATCCGCAAGTTATTCAACTGGGTATTTCCAACAACGCTTTTTCTTAAATGTTTGGACAGGAATTGTCCATGATCGCTTCATTGAACCATTAATATTACCAAATCGAATGAATTGGGTTCAGTATCTGGATTTCCTTCGAAATTATCTGCCAGGATTTCTGAAAAATGTGTCCTTACCGTCCGACTAGGAATGTGGTTCTTGCACGATGGTGCTCCTTCTCATTTTTGGCAAAATGTTCGGAAGTACCTTAATGAAGTTTAAGGGGTACGTTAGACTGGACAAGGAGAACCGATACCATGGCCGCCACGATCTTCCGGACTTTTTTTGCGGGGATATTTAAAAAGCGAAGTGCATGACACCAAAAGGGACACTATTGATGATTGATGCGAATGTGCTGCTAGCTGTTGCCAATAACTTACGAGTTCAAAACATTTATGTTAATTGGAAACTGAGTAAGAGGGGCCCAAATGTGTTTACACGTGGATGGACAAAATTTTATACAGTTGTTGTAACTTAGATATGTAATAGATATTTCAAAATATTTTATTAATTAAAACCACAAATTAATTTTATTAAATAATTATAACAATAGTGACAAAATCAGTTAAATTTGCTAATATTAAATATGTGTTCTTCTTCTTCTTTCAATTTTTTGTTCGTTAATTTCTTATTACACTTTGCCACTGCGCGGGTCGCCGACAGGATTTGCCTTGCGCAAGATCAGGTTTTACAGTAGACCAGTTTCCAGAAGTGTATTTTTTAATCAATTTCGAACTGCTCTTTTTAATTTTTTTTACAAAATTGTATTTGTAAGGGTACAACGTGCATACTTTTTTTTGCATCCTCTGAATTACTCTGTATAATAGATGACACTGAACCAGTGGCGGCTGGTGAGATTTCAGGTATGTCATATCTCAATAGCCAGACATGGGACCCAAACCAAACTTTAGGGTATATGTACTGTGACCATACAGGGTCGGAAAACGCTGATGGTCTATCTGAGTTTACGTGAGAGCGACAAAGTAAAGTATAGAAATCCGTGCGATAGACAAGGATGACTATATTGACGACGTTTTAAAATCTAAATAGTCACCGCCCATTTCGTCATTCAACAAATAAAATCCACTCCCACTTATATCTCAGCGACCAATCGCCATCTTTGCCTTTCGCTTTCGCAAGAGATGTCGCTACTTGTGCAACTCCAACTCCGGTATTCTGATATTTTACCAGCGGTCGAAATTGTGGACAGTGACTAATCGCTAGCTTGCTGACCAGCGCGACGGGCGAAGCGTGCGGGGAGCAAGATTTCATAGGCGTACTAAATTTGAATGCGATCAGATATAAGAAATATATAAAAATGACAAAAATTGTTCCATTACATAACATCCATTATTTTTAGAGTAGAAACAGTGATATAACAGTTTTTACCAATTTCGAGGCGTTAGATAATAAAAATTATAAGAATTATTTCAAAATTTAAAGTTTTTATCTTGTCAATTACCCAAGGTCGGAAATAATAGAAAGTGACTAACTCACAACACAGAGATGAGTATGGAAGGGTAAGGGTGGTATGATTTCCTAAGCGCGCCACTTGAGAAGAGTTAAAGCACACAAAATTATCAAAAATAAGTTGACGTCGGCTGAACCTAGCACATTAACAATTTACTTTAAATGTGTCCCTGTTCTTATGGACGGCGATTGCCCACTACCACCCACTTACACCTACCTGATGCGCATTCCACAGATAACACACTTAAGTCTTGTCCTCATGAACGCGAAATTCACGGATTTTTGCACGAATTTTGCAACTTCTGTTTTAATTATTTATGGCGGGAAAATCTCAACTTTTCACAATTGCAATTTGCGATACTGTCAAACACTACAAATATTAATGCCCCTTTCATTATTATGTGGTGTTAATAAGTTTGTTTTGAACTTCTGATAATATACCATGGCATTTTCATGATGAAAATGGTAGAAAATGTTATAGGTAGTTGACAACATTTGTTACAAATATTTGCGAATTCCGCATTGAAAATGACAAAAGGCTTTAGAATACATACACACTATTTACTATTGGTTACTAGCACTGTCACTATAACGGTCATATATTAACACTTATTATATCGTACCGCTTTCCGTATGACCTTCATACGCCCATGTTTCGTCAAAATTTAATATATTCTTCGATCCAGATTCTTATTTTTAATATTTATTTTAATTAGTTTCTTCGCCATATCACTATTTCGTCCTTTCTATCAGTATACTCTTTTCGATTTCATTTATAGGGACTAAGTTTCATCTTGTAAGATAGCAATAGAATTTTTATTTGGAAAACTCATTTTAAAAATACAATCTTCCTTCCGCGAGTTTCCATCACTTTCCGTTTCACAGTTGTACTTCTTTACCAGTTCGAGCATTAAATACCAACTTTGAGGATGTGTGGTTTCAACAAGACGGTTGTCCCGCTCATAATGCACGTCGAGTAACAGCATATTTAGAAACCACATTCTCTCAGCATCTTATTAGTACAAGAGGCTCCCCAGATCTCCAGATGTATCGCCCAACGACTTCTTTCTTTGGGGGCATTTAAAACAGGCCATTTACGGACATTCACATGATAGGCCACGTAATTTAGTTAACTTACAGGCCCGAATTGAAGACGTCCTACATAATATTTCCCCTGAAATGCTAGAACACGTAAGAACCGAATTCTATGACAGATTAGGGTATTGCGAGGCACAAAGGGGGGGCATTTTTGAACAACTTATTAGTTAAACATCAACATTAATTTTTTTCTTTCGTTTTTACTGCAATAAGTTTTAAGTTTATTTATGTTTTAGAGTTTTAGTATTACTTTCTGCCAGAGCGGCTATTAAATAAATACAAAAGCGAAAAATAATTGCAATTATTTTCATACACCGTTAGGGGGTAGGTTTATGAAATAATTCTAAATAGTTAAAAGTACGTAAGAATTTGCTTTGTTTTAAGCAAATGCGTCCTACTCCACACATAGAAACATCGGCACTGAAGCTGCCAGCTGCCAGCTGCCTGAAGCTGACAGATGCCTGCCAAACCTTCCGGCCAATCGGATGCGCTCGGTTAGAAGTGGAAGCGACTGCTCAGATGTTATTCTAATTTATAAAACGTCGTCAATATAGTCATCCTTGTCTATCGCACGGATTTCTATACTTTACTTTGTCGCTCTCGTGTAAACTCAGATAGACCATCAGTGTTTTCCGACCCTGTATACAGAACTTTGGTAGAAGAAGAACGATTTTACAGTTTGCAAAAATAAGTTGAAAAAAACGTGGGCCTCACTTCAAATTTTTAAAATGGCATGACATTTTGTCAATTGTCAAATTGCTGTAACTTTAACAAAAATTAAATTGTTTTAATAAAATCTGAAACCTATCTGTAGAATTATGTCTAGTTTATGAAAAAAATGTTTCTCGAAATTTAAACAAGCCAATTTGGAAATCTTAGGAGAGGACCACGTTTTTTTTAACTTTTCTTCGAAAACTGCAAAATCATTCTCCTTCTACTGAAGTTCTCTATATAGCCACAGTACATATATACTAAAGTTTGGTTTGGGTCCCATGTCTGGTTAGTAAGATATGATATACTTGATATTTCACCAGCCGCCACTGCAATGAACCTACTCGTACATCTCCACTAATAAATGGATTTACATTCAATTGAAACAAAATTAATGATGTATATGTGTGTACTAATAATCATATGTGATATCTTAATTGGATTGGGTGGAATATTAATTTCAGTGTGAATACTAGGTGAGATGTAGTGAATAATCAAGACCTGAAACGGAATATTGAAACTGTCAACATAAGACAACCATCTTGTAAGTTGAAGGTGTAACATATTTTAAATAAACTTGCCTTCTCGTGCAGTTAATTTGTTTAAAGATAATGGAAATATGTATTAACTTACAATCTTAGTAGAGCAAATTCTAGTACGTTGACAGATCTACTATGCATGGTTTTTACCATATTCTGTAACACAAATTTATAATTTAGCGTCTGAATTTGATTTGAAAATCGGGCAAGAGAATGTCCAGATACTCTAGATTTCCATCAATCAAGCATACATAGAATCAGTTTTTTGCTTGTAACTTTTAACGTTTTTTTCAGGAAGTTATAAAAGATGATCCATGCCGGTTGCTTCCAGTGAAGTCTGTGGGCCAAGCTTAATTAGTCGTGCGTGAAAAAAACTTAAATAATATACCATGACATTTTGGGCACAATTTTTGGCTGTTAAAATACTGAAATCTGGGTTACCTTCTTCAGTGTGCTCTTTAGATAAGGATTGTAACAAATAAATAATAATATTCACAAAAAAACCTATCACAATTTATTGATCTCCAGTCATCAAATTGGTAGTTAAAATACTCGACTAGCTCTAGAGCTTAATTATACGTATTAATGAAATTTCACATGCACGTGATAAAATCTTTGATATAGAATTAATAGATTGTTACTGCATGTGTTGCCTAGATGTCTAGATTCACATACATATGGGATTTTTAAATATTGCTATAAACTTCGTAGTTTAAAATAAAAAAGGGAACTTCTAAAATGCTCTCTAAAACGGGCGATAAAAAGAAGCAATTTGTCAGTCAGTCATTAATAAAGTTCAAATTGAAACAAACAAAATATCTCAAAAAGTATATAAATAATAAGTGATTTCTTAAAATCTGCAAACTACACGTTTACTCAAAGATCATTTTTTCGCCGGTGTGAAAGCAGAAGGACATAAATGGCTGAAAGGACAATTTTAAAAATAGCAATACTTGGCGAAGATTCATCATAGACATAGGTATTTTTTCGCTGTATCCTTGCAGGGGTACTATAGGAACTTCTTAGCAAAGGACAATGTTAAAAATAGCCGATTTTTGGTTTATCCGGGGGAACGCATAAATCATAAAAAAATCAATTGATTATTGTTAATTAACATTAGAAATGGCCCAGAAATACGTCAGATAGTTGGAGAAATGTCGCTACTACCCTTAAACCTATATAAACTACCCTTAAATAGCTTTAAATGGATAATCATTAATTATTGTTATAAAATTCGTGTAAAATGAAAAAAATGCTTGAAAATGATTTGAACAGACAGTATGTCAATATAAAAGTGATAAATAACTGTAAAAATGTCCATTCCACCCCTAAAAATTAAAAAAACGACTTTCAAAAGCTAATGGTAAGCGACATCAAAAATAGATAATGCTTAAATGTTCAAGGGAACGCCTATTGCTAAAAAAATTAAAAATTATAATCATTATTTATTGTTGTAAAAATCTTTTAGAATGAAAAAAATGCTTAAATCACTTTTAAGGTTCATTTATACTATTGCGACCTGAAAAATGGGCGCAAGGATAAATTGCCATTTTTTCAGTACGCGCTCGCAAAGTGAGAACAATTGGCGCTATTTCGCTATTATTTATCACTTTTTATATTGACATACTGTCTGTTCAAATCATTTTCAAGCAGTTTTTTCATTTTACACGAATTTTATAACAATAATTAATGATTATCCATTTAAAGCTATTTAAGGGTAGTTTATATAGGTTTAGGGGTAGTAGCGACATTTCCTCAGCTATCTGACGTATTTCTGGACCATTTCTAATGTTAGTTAACAATAATCAATAGATTTTTTTATGATTTATGCGTTCGCCCGGATAAGCCAAAAATCGGCTATTTTTAACATTGTCCTTTGGCAGTTCTTAGGGTTGTATTGAACATATTTGTTACAAAAAACTTAACACTTAAAGTTGAAATCATTAAAATAACCATATTATGCCAACATTTCGTATTCGATTTAATATCCACCTATTTAATAGTCACAAATTCTGACAAATACTAATATTTATAATAATTGTTAGTGATATTTTCCGTGCAACAATTCGTAAAATGTGCTAAAGAAATATATACAATTAAAATATAATTTTCAGTCTTATTAAGTTATACAGGGTGTCCCATATACATAGCTTTCCATCTGAATATTTCGTTTAATCTGAAGTTTTGAACAAATTTCAAAAACACGTCGATTTTTAATTTGAAGGAGACATCGACTTACATTTACTCCGGTTTAAAAGAAGATGTCATTCCTTTATTGCATATCAAGGGTTATACGTTAATTAACTCTTACTGTAGAACGTTAAAAAAATCTGGAGGAGTAGGAACTTGGGTTCTGAATGGTCTGCATGCAAAACCTGTTAACTTAAATGTTCCTTGTGTGGAACAAGACTTTGAGTATTGTATCGTTTCTTTGGTAATAAATAATGAAAACATTGTTGTTATAAATTGTTTTTGCTCTCCATCAGGAGATTTATCTACGTTCTTGAATAAGTGAATAAGATTACTGCTTTGTTAGATACAAACCGAACATAAAACTTATAGTTTGTGGAGATTTTAACCTTGACTTTCATAAAAAAATATGCATTTTAGTGAGTTTTGCGCGGTGTTATCATGTTATAATTTGAAATCTTTAGTGAGGTGGCCAACTAGGATTACTAATACAACATGTACAATGATAGATCATCTTTTTGTAAATTTTAATAATGATGGACTTTGCTGTGTTTTCGACAATCACATTTCTGATCACAAAACAGTTTTTCTGGAATTGGATTCCAAAAACACAAATTCTAAAAATAACTCTTTTAGGTTTTAATGCAAATTATATCTCTAGTTTTGAAAGCTCACTCCTCAATGAAACCTGGGACAATTTGTATTCGATGACCGATGATGATGACCTTAATTATGCGTTTGAAAGCTTTTATAATATATTTATTCATTATTTATTATTTTGAAGTACATTTTCCTAAACGGAAATATTATAATAACATTAATTCTAAGACGCATTGGATAAACGACGACATAAAAAGGTCTAGTATTGAATTAAAGAATTTGTACTGTCAAAAAATTTGTAACTCTGGGTTAATTCCTATGTACAATGCATCCAAGAGAAGACATTGTAATTTAGTGAAAAATACGAAAAAAGAATTTTATCGCAATAAGATAGTTGATTCTGAGAATCCATCGCGCACTGCTTGGAAAGTAGTATCTGAAAATTATAATAAAGAAGAAACGTAAACAAGTTGAACTGTAAATTTAAATGGCTAAAAAGTTGAACTTCCTAATGTTGTATCCTCAGCTTTTAATGATTTCTCTATAAACGCTCCCAAAAGTCTGTCTGAAAGTGCATCGCCTTGTACAATTTCCCACATGTAACTATTGTAATATCCATTCTTTATTTTTAACTCCTTTGACATAAAGTGAATTATTGGATCTGATTAAAAATAAATTAAAAAATAAAAAGTCGTCGGAGTTCGCAAATACATATTTTTAATAAAACGTGTCGCTCCAATTTTAATAAAACCATTTACTTTTCTAATTAATTTGTCTTTTTCAACCTGTATTTTCCCTGATTCTTTGAAGGTAGCAAAGGTGAGGCCTATATTTAAGAAGGGAGATCCTTCATTAATGGGGAATTATAGACCAGTTGCAGTATCGAATATATTCTCAAAAATTTTTTAGTATGCTTTTCTCGATCGGTTGGTAACTTTTTTGAGTAAATTTCAAATTTTATCGAACAAACAACATGGTTTTCGACATAGCCGATCGGCTATAACAGCTGTTCAATCATTTTATTCCAAAATAATTAAGTGTATTGAGGCGGGCGAATGTAGAATACATCTTTTTGCTTTGCAGCTTTTATTAGTCGCGCGGCGCCCATGAACAGCGAACTAGGCGCGAGGAAGACATATAACTTAGGTGATTTATTTCACTTTCGAAATACAAATAATAAAATAGGCAACTTAAAATACTTAGCTGTGGGGTTAATTGTATCTAGCACCGTATTAATTAAATGGATACAATTTAGCTAACCTTGCGGTTAAAGTACTACTTTATCTATGATTTTTAGTAGATGAAAGGCAACATTAACATTAGCTATAGAAAAAAAAAAACATTTAGGTATTTATTCATTTGGACAGTTTACCTTTGTCGCAACTGAAATCAAAAATACAATACACACATTACAAAGTTATTGCTAAAAAAAACATTTTTAAATAATAATAATAAACATATACAAAAAAACAAGATGGAATAGATATAAAGGTAATTAAACGAATCACAGATCACTGGCATCCCTCAAAACAGAATACAAACAATTCCAATTCCAACTAAATATATCGTAAGAATTACATATAGTACTGTAATTACTTGACATAAATGCAATATTAGACTTTAGCCTCAATGATAGCAGCAGGGCAATAAAACGTAAAAGGAGCATGACTAGCTGGTCTTAGATCAAAAAATTTAATTGGTTTAAAATTTCAGAATAGTCAACCCTGTTATGCAAAAGAGCGTGCAAAAATGTTAAATTATGAAAGTGTCTTTTGAACTGAAGAAAGTCAACATGAAATCGGACCAACACGTTCAGAGTATCTACTTCTATAGACAAGGCTAAAAACTTTTGAAATTTTGTCTGTACAGAGTCAATTGCATTTATATTGTACAAAACAACCCAAACCACTGAACAACACTCAAGCTTAGAGCGACAATATGTGTTAAATAATTTAAATAGCACAGCATTATCATGAAAATCACGACCTTGTCTTATCACAAAGCCCAATGCTCTGAGACTTGAAGGAACCAAATGCTGAATATGACTACTGAAAGTTAATATGCTGTCAAAGTAGTTATATCTATGTATATAATATGTAAATGTTTTCTGCGTATATGCGAAAGTACCGAATTATATATATACTACGCAGAGGTACTCCGGTGCTAAATGTGGTTGGTCGCACTTGTACTTGTACCAAGACAACTATTAATTGTCTCGACTCGTAATATAAGTATTTGTGTTAAAATAAAACCTGTGTTTCATTTTCCAAGATATAACAACGAGATTAAAAGTGGATAGTAAAAACTGTTAAACCGTATAAAAAGTGAACGAAGTTAGCAAAAAGTCCGAGCACGTGACAAAAATGACTTCTTTAATGGGACAAACTCGGAAATTTACGAAACACATAGATTGGGCAGTGTATAAAGCTCGCCTAGAACAATATTTTATTGCTAATAATATTCCCAAAGACAGTGCGGAAGTGAAACGACGTCGAGCTATATTATTAAATAGTTGTGATGAAGACTTCTATAAATTATTGTACGATTTGTGTGTGCCTAATGCTCCCGAATCAAAAACGGACGAAGAATTAGTATCGTTATTCGACGGACATTTTGGGAAAGTTTCGTCAGTGCAGAAAGGTATAGATTTCATAACGCGTATAAAAACCCGCGCGAAACAGTGTTGCAGTGGGCCGCACGTGTAAGAAATTTAGCAGCAAAGCGCAAATTTAGAGGATGTTTAGTGGACATCTTAAGAGACAAATTTATCATGGGATTTGAAAAGGGGCCTATTTTGGATCGTTTGTTTGAAGAGGACGAGACATTAGCGCTAGAGACTGCTATCTCTATTGCTACCCGCAAGGAAGCCGGAAAAGCAAGCTTCGAAATGGTTCAGCAATTTGGTGGGAGGATGAAGTAGGAGGAGCAGCGGTGGTAAGTCCAGTGTTCCCAGAGCAAGGTCAAACATTGACAGCGGAGGAAGGCGAAACATAACCAACAAAAGCGACCAGCAAGTAAAAAAGAAGTGTTGTGTTTGTGGAAAAGAGTTTCACAATCCACAGATTTGCAGATATAGAGAGTATGTATGTAATTTGTGTCAAAGGAAAGAGCATTTAGCTTCAGTTTGTAGAAATAATAAGTCAACTCTGACACATCTACACCTAGTACTAGTAATATTTTAGAGGATCAAATTGATTGTTTGTATAACCTAAGGTCTACAAATAACCCAGTTTTAATAAATGTAATTATTAACAATAGCAACTATTGCTTTGAACTAGATATAGGAGCAAGAGTGTCTGTTATTTCTTTAGAATTATATGAAAGATGTTTCATTGATTTTGAATTTCAGAGAACGGTGAGACACCCTGTATACTTAACTATCATTTTTTATTATTATTATTATTGTAATTTTTTTTTAGTATATGGTTGGTAGAAGGATGTTATATCTATGTATATATGTAAATGTGTTCTGCGCATATACGGAAGTACCTAATTCATATTTCCTCATTCTTCCGTTTCCACATGTGTGGTACTACGCAAAGGTACTCTGGTGTTAAATGTGGTTGGTCGCACTTGTACTTGTACTAAGACAACTATTAATTGTTCCGAATCGTAATATAAGTATTTGTGTTAAAATAAAACCTGTTTCATTTTCCAAGATATAACAAAAGTAAACCCCCAAATCCTTTAAAGTGTCCGTGCGTATCAACATCTCAGAATAAATTTCATAGTTAAATACAGATGGATACATTTTACGTGTAAAGGAGACTACTTTACTTTTAGCTATATTTAAATGTAAATGATTGAAATTACACCATTGTACAACCCTATTCAACTGAAGTTGAATGCAATCATCAATACTTAACACACAGAGGAGAATATTTTTAAATCATCTGCATATAACAATTTGTGGCAACAAACTACGGCGGTAACATCGTTGACAAAAATTGAAAAAAGGAGGAGGCCCAGATTAGAATCCTGGGGCACCTCAGAAGTAATAAGATAATGATTAGAAGTAAAGGCAGACGTGCGCTTCTGTGCTCTGTGTAAAAAGTAGGAAAATAAAAAAAATCAATGCTTAAAACTTTCCTATAAGTGATATTGGTGACAGTATTGCCCTTAATATATAAAAACTAATTGTGAACAAGTAAATACGTAAATACAAGTGAGCTAAGTGAAAAGTTACTATATATTTTATATATAGTCAGTATTAGTCTAAGATCCCACTATAAAACGGCCGCAGAATCGAAAAAATTTGTCCGTCTTCGCGTTAGGGGTTCCTAGGGGCAGATTAATAATAATACCGCCGCCCCCGGACTTTATTCGATTTTTTGACAGCTGAAATGCTGTGTACTCTTCTATCGCATGGAGTGGTTCGCTGGGACCTCTCTGTCGTACGTATTCACTCGCAGCAACATTTCACTTTTTAAAACTGGACAACCGGAATTCTGGACTGATTTTTCGCAGGTAACCCTATACCACCGTGTTCGTAATGAAATAATCTTTATTTTAATTCAACTTTAATTTATTAACCACACCGGTGCAAGTTACTAGTATCTATTTACCTGTTTATACCTGCCTACCCAAGAGTTGTGACGGGAAAAAATAGTCAACCTAACGTTTGCATATTCTATGGGCTTCATACTTTCGATTGGTATGGAATTCGTCTATTAACCAAACCAGTGAAATGTTTAAAAAAAATAATAAATTTAATTATTAATTAATCATATTCTGGATTGAAATTTTTTAGACAACCCATTTGCATTATATTTTTTGACATATTTAATTGGATATAAAATACTTTTCATCCATTAACCAGCTCGGTGAAGGTTGTTTTATAGTGGGATCCTATACTATATGTATATAAGGCAAATAATAGATTATTGTGGGCCCATATTCTAAACACTTTTTGCTAAACTACTGGAACCTTGAATACTCTAAGAGATTTATGTTACTGGTGATATTTCCACATTCACGTACAGCCAGGCGAGGCATTGCCATTGACTTACCCACCGCAGTCTATATGTATAAAAATGAATGAAGATTGCAATGTTACGATAAAAGACGTATACAAGTTACTTAAAACTCTGGGTAATAAGGTAGAGGCAACTAGCAAAGCTATAGAGGACATACAAACTGACATAAGAATTACAAAAAATAAGTGTTTACAATTAGAGGAAGAAAATTGTGATCTAAAAAAAGTCATTACTAAATTAGAAAATAGAAACAGATGGAATAATTTAATTGTTTTCGGTCTGACAGGAAAAGAAAACAGCAATTACTACATATATTACATCTGTAAGTAGATTGAATAGACTTGATTTTAATAGCATATATCCTATAGGATCACAAACAAGCAAAAATAATCCAATTAAATTTAAATTTGTATCGTATCTTAAAAAACTTGAAGTTCTACAGAATGGCTATAAATTGAAAGGTAAACAAATTTTCATTACACATGATCTAAGCAAAGAAGATCAGGAAATTAATAAAACTCTACGACAATACCTAAACAAAGCAAGACAAAAAAACATAAAGGCTACTATAAAGAGGAATAAGCTGATTTTGAATAATAAAGAGTATACTCTTACACAACTAGCGGAAAATCCAAATCCAGTATTCGAAGAGGATGATTTAGTACGTACGTGAGGATACACAAAAACAAAAAAAAATGATAACAAGAAATAAGCCGCTGTGAGGAAAGAATTAGAAAAGGGAAAAAAGTATTAAGTAAGATATATAAAATTGTTCTATTAAAAGATTATTTTTTGTTTGTTAAAGGTACCAGTAAAATCGCTGAATGTAATTATTTATTTTAATATATTTACCTATATATTTTGAAAATGGATCCCTATATAAAAAATTTTGATGTAAACATAATAAATACAAAAATTGCCTTAAATGCGAATCATTGCCAACAAATTTTAATTAATGGTTATAGAACAAATTAATTTTTTTTTCATGCAAATATAAGAAGTATTAGTAAGAATTTAGATGAGTATTTTTAAGTGAATTTTCCATAGAATTTGATATTATTGTTCTAACAGAAACTTGGCAGTTGAATGGTGTGGAATTATTAAATATGACAAATTATAACATCTTATATAATGAGGGTACTTTTAATCAAAACGATGGAGTTGTGGTGTATATAAAAAGTCATACATATGAAATAATGGACTTAGATGATATAAAATTAATTTCTATAAAATTATATGCTGCCTTATTTTTGCCCACGCACAAGGTTCTTTTGTGGGCAAACACACTGGTATTTATTATGGTTAGGATACATTGTATTTTACATTTTTCAAATATTTTTTGTCAAATAAAAAAAGGGAAGAAAAAAGGGAGAATAAAAGGAAAGTAAAATGAAAATGATTTTTTTTTGCAAGTTATAAAACGATTTTTTGTGAATTATAAATTGTATCATACTTATAATAAATAAGTAAATAAATAAGTAAATAAATAAATAAATAAATAAATAAATAAAAACTACTAAAAGAATTAGAATGCAGCCATTCTATACGATTTCCAGTCCAGACTGTAAAATATAAAATTAACAAAAAAAATTATTAAAGCAAACTAAGAGATTACAACATGATTTGCTATTTTTTTAACTTTAACACCCCTTCATTCAAAATCACGAATTAGATAATTTTTAGCTGGATTTAATTATTTCTACCCATCAGCTACACGCAAGTTAAAAAACTTCATTATCATATTCCGGTTTATGCCAGTTTTTGCATAAAGTTTAATTAAAAATTGAATATTTATTCCCGCAAAGCTGAAATGAAATTTCTGTCATTAGTCTGCACAGTAACTTTTTAACGATAGAACATAAAAACATGACTTCGTTGGTAAGTAGGGTTGGTAACAGTTTCTAAATTTAGACCTGAAGTGATTTGCTCCCCAATACGTTCTTCAGAAAATGAGTTTATAAACAACTTCATAAAGGGATCAGTCAATAATTCCAGTAGACTCATTTTTACAGGTCGATCACCTGTGAAAACAGCTGTCAAATAATTACAAACGAATGAGAACTATTATCTACTGTATAGTTGCTAATAGGGAATAATGAATATATCTATTATAGATTTAAAGAAATCTCCACAATGATTTTATATAACGATAACAAAAATTGCTTCGATTATTCTTTGAGAATTTTTTTAGGAATAAAATAATTGTTACCTACTATTGAAATGTTTCAGCATTTGATAACATATTTCAGTCAATTAATATACATAGCTTTATACAGCGCAAATAGCTATAAGAAGGTATTGATCCTTTTAAACACTTTTTTTATTACAAAAATCATAAAATACTTTTTGAGCGTATAGAATTTGTGTGTGAATACCGAAAATAATTTTATTGACTCTTTGTCCAAAAGTTTAACGTAAATACAATAAAATGACTATGGTACAATTAATTTAAAGAAATTTTATTCATTCAATGACATGCTATTTTAAAAAAGGGGTTATTTTACTGAACATGCAAAGTATTTTTGCAAGATTAGCCAGTACTAAAGTGTAACTTATTTATAATACTTAGATGAGTACTAAAGTGAGGGTTGCAGGGTACAAGATTCCATCGGCGTGCCACTTGGGAAGGATTCAAAGAACACAAAATTACCAAAATTAAATTAAGGCTGAATAACACTGCAACAGTTTTCTTTAAAAGTTCATGCTCACCCGTAGAATGTCTACTTGATGCGCACTTCGTGGATATCACACTTTAACACATACTACACTGCCCTATTTACATACACACTCAGAACTGTCAGAAATGTTTGACTAGCTCCGTTTTACGTCTCATTAACCGAAAGTACATTAACAACTGACAGTTTTGCACGATTCGGAATCGATTCTTACGGTAGTCGGAACAAACTTAATACTACATTATTGCTATAACGGTCACATGTTAAATCCATGTTCCATATGTAGCAAAGCAATGCCACACTTTTGTCATCGTATGGTTTTCATTAATCCATTTCGTTAGCATCCTTCAATTCAGAATTCGCCCTTCTAACAAATAGTTACTTCACCAGATCACCAATTCTTCTTTATCTATCAGCAAACCCACTCTTTCAATTTCGTTTTATAAAACGAAGCTTCATATCACGCATAATTTTTAAATATTTCTAGATATTCTGGGCAAAGCTTCATCCTGTGAGATAGCAACCAGAATTTTTATTGTCAGAAGCTCATATCTAAAATACCATCCATGAATAATTGGTTTACGAATCGTATATTTTGTATCAGAAGGAAGAAGATAGAGGTTCTATTTTCCTCCTTCCGCCTGTTTCCACTATTTGCTGCTTCTTAGTTTATCATTCTATATTTCAACCATATTTCAACCGCATCATTTACATTCATATTTTGGTCTAGTGCTCTAATTCTTCTATACAAGTTTATTATCATCCAATATTCCTTATTTAACAGCTGAGAACAAGCTGCAGTGCTTGAATTAATCTCCACTCTTAAGAACAGAAACAGAAAATCACTAGTATTATTTCAATATTAGTGTAACATTAGCAATCAGAATTAAATTAGCGGGAAGATATACCCGAAATTTTTCCACGCTCACTCCCATGGTGGCGCTGTAGATGCAACAGGTACATTGGTGAATTCGTCATAACCAACAGAAATCGAGCATTATGGTGTGCTGTATATGTATTTGCTGCAGCAGAAGCTGTGTAATAGGATTCGCTCTACCAGATTTGCAGAATATGCATGGCATATATTTCTCTTTGTATTGACAACTATAAATTGTGAGCAGATTTATAACATGAATCACTCTCTACTATTTTGAAAACCAATTATAGTCATTTCACGGCCACTACTATGGTTATTCGAATTGTTTTACTATGGAATAGTAGTAGTAGTGAAGTGGGTTATCGTGAGTTTGCCCTTTACAACACTTCCATCTGCATCTCTTAATACCTGGTGGATTAGTCCGTTAGGTGGTCCATCGTGAGTTTGCCCTTTGTATCCGCAGTGCCGCTCCAGCTATGTTATGTCAACGGTATTTAGGTGAGCTGCATCGTGAATTTTACCCATTGCATCTCTTAACATCTCTGGTGCATTAGTCCGTGAGATGGTCCATCGTAAGTTTGCCCTTTGTATCCGTAGCGTCCCTCCGGCTATGTTATGTCGACGGTATTTAGCTGGGATGCATCGTGAGTTTGTCCTTTGCAGCTGTTAACGCCTGGTGGAAGTCCGTGATATGGTACATCGTGCGTTTGCCCTTTGTACCCGCAGCGCTACTCCTGCTAATCGAAGCGACAAAACCGCGTGTTGAGCGCACTGGGAGGGTGTATTGCGTGTTTGCCCCTAACTCCCATTGCATTTCTGATGTTGGCACTCCCGATGGGTTTCAAGAACAGTACGATAATGCTACACTTGTTTAAATGTTCAACATGTGTAACAGTGTGATAATAAATTGAATCATAATGGCTTATTGATTGTGCAGTAGATATTTCACATCCTGTATATGCTCAAAGTTAAATTGACTCAGTAATTTTTACAATTAAAGGCCAAATATATTTAGTAGTAATTTATATACAGCTTGCAATTATACGGTAGAGTACTGATGGATGTTTTAAATCATTTACAGACATATTGGTTCTTCCCTTTTTTCTTTATTTTATACGATATTGATGACTGTTTTGCAAATTCTTAATTTTGAATAAATGCTGCTATAACTTCCTGCTAAACTGTGACAATAATTGTAAACTTAAGAAGATCAATTCGGTAAAACACTAGGAAATTGTACTTGACTCAAAATTAACCTTTGACTTACATATCGAATCCGTTGTCAAAGAACCTTACTGTAATTTAGATTTTATTATGAGGACAACTAGAGCATTTACTGACCAATAAACTAAAGCTATAATTTTACTATATAATTCCTTTGATCAAAGTGTTCTTGAATATGTATAATTCGGAATCCTATTTATAATAAATATATTGATCGTATTGAGAGCGTTCAGATTGTTTGTTAATAGATCTGTCCCAGCAAGAAATCCAGATTGGTTCCAAACTGTCAAAAACGTTCCTCCAGCTACTTATTGCACGATGTTTATTGAAAATAAAACTGGTCAAATAGTTGTAACAATTTGAAACCATCCAGATTCCTTGCTTGTACAGACCTAATATTTTAAATCATAGATTGAATAGATGTCTTTATTTTAAATCTTATGACATGAGATTAAGATATTATAATTTGTTAAACTTATCGTCTAGTAAACTGATCAATTATTCACTATATTTATAAATTATTTGATCACAAAATCAATTGTAAATACGTAATTGGCAATTTCTACTATAATATTAAACAGCAATTAACTAGATCAACTGATCTGTTTCACATGAGGCTCGGTTCTACAAATTATTTACTTAATTATCCAATTACTTTGATTCAAATTATATACAATGAGTATTTTAATGGCAGATTTGTTTTATAGATCCTTAAATCAAGTGAGAAATGATGCCATATTTCTTTTATGTAGATTATTTATCTATTCTTTGTTTCTTTTTTAGTTATTTGCCATCTAGTTTAGTTGTTAGAATTAATTTAGTTTATAATAGTGTCAATTTAAGAATGAGCAGTGTCTACACACAGTTTTTATGTGTAACCCAATTATTGGAATTTCTGTAAGAATTATATTGGGTTTCCTTAACTGTTTAAATAAATAAAACATATTTTCTTATTTTAACCTGTACCTACTATTATCTCGAAGTCCGATACACTATTCTGAATATTAATTATTATAAAATACTAAATATTGGATCAAATTATGTAGGTATTGCAGTTGGTAATGTTAGTGACCTTTGCAAGATCTAATTTACTAAAAATAAATTCTCCAATCATTAGACCCTCGACTCATAGGTAATTTTTTGAGTATATTACTACTAACACATTAAATCAAAGAAAAGAATTCGTAAGATAAGCGACATCCGTATTTCTTCTTGGTAGGAAAATTTATTGCTCATGTCCTGTAAAAACAACTGATTTAGAAAAAGATATGGTAGGTCATCGTTCTATGTAATAAATTCCATAAAAATAAAAAAGCGAATCCTATCAGTAAACTCGGTTTCAATAAATCAATATTTATTACCCTTTTTCGGAGCTTCCTCACAGTAAAAATTATAAAAATAATGTTCTTTATCATACTTAAACTGCTATATTTGCAGAAAATTTTAGACAGACCCAAGTCTATATTTTTTCATAATAGTATATTATGTATGTACAGGGTTAAAAATACACCAACTTTAGCTTAAAAAATACAATTTTTAAATTATTATTGCCCATAATTTTGACACAGGTAAATATTGTACTGAACTATGGTAAAAGACTGTTTCTTGCTATTATTAGAGGCATGTGGCCTGTAGTTAAGATTATTTACAAATACTTGAGTGATTAAGTGATTCTTTCATGATAATTGAAGTTAAAAATAGAGCAGCATGATTTTACTATTTTATTTTAATTTGAAATAAAACACCCTATATATCAGTAAAGTAGCATATTTTGTCTATAAATCTCAGGTAAAATCTTGAAATTTTCAGCCCACAATTTTCCGATTGGCATATGTCCAATTATTTTTTAAACGCTTTTTTATATATTTTTAGGTATTAACAATATTGTGTGAAACTAACACTACTCTGCGTCCTGTACCTATATTATTCTGTATAGCATACAAGGTGATACCGAATTTGTGAAATAGATGCGTCATGTAAAATCCCTATTGCAATATTTTCAACTTTTACATCGCTGGGCTACAGTAGTCTCCATGTGATTCCGATTATTGAAATCCGATTACTTTTTGTAGACATTAAATGTTTTTGTGATACAAGACTTTACATTAGTTTTTCAACTGTCAAAAATGGCTTATGTATATAGCAACTCGAGTTGATGGATATCGCTTTAATTTATGACGTGAAAATGTTTTAGCAGAACGATTTCCCGATAAAATTGTTACTGCTACTTTTACCGCGGTGTGCAGTGAGGACAAGTGTAGCGCAACGCAAGGGATATTTGAAACCGAATGGTGGAAGAGATGTAGGTTCAGGACGTCCACGGCGTATCTCAATTATATCCGTACCGTGTACAGCGTGTTCAAGAATTAATACCAATGAAGTGTATCGCACCGAAGTGGATACATGCTATTGATGATTTACGCAAACGTATCATAGTTGCTGCCAATAACTTCAAAACGAACAAGTAGCAGAAACATTTGTGTTAGTTTGTAGAAACTGTGTATGATGGGAAAAAAACGTTGTTGTAATATCAGGTATGTCAAATTATTTTATTAATTTAAACAAACAACAAAATTCGGTAATAAATGAACATCAGTTGCTATACACCGAATACTAATTGAAAAGTTGTCAATAAAAGCAGCTATTATATTTTCTGCACTTTGTACATTCAATTCACTAGGACGAATGGGCTTCTTGGAGCGGGGTAACCATCTTCTCGAAGTCTACAAAATGATGCAGAATGCACATGGACTGTGCGGGTAGGTTGATTATCTATTTGGGTATCTTGGTCAGTATTTTCGGGCTGCTTGTCTGGCATTCCCATATGGACTACATACATACAAAGATAATATCAGCATACTCTTCAGTTGTAAATAAATGCATTTTTTATTTAGAAATTTAATGCTAAGTGTTAAATAAATAAACAATGACACAAATAATAATTATTGTTATAGCAACCATAATTTTTAATTAATTTTTAGACTATTTTGATTGAAACATTGTTACGGGATTATTTTTAATATCATAGTAATATAGATTATTTTAAAAATAATCAAGGAATCCGTGACAAAATTAATAAATCTTCTAATCACAATTACTCTTAAAATTAGTTATGTTACCGCAAAATTAATTTATTATAATAATGTAATAGTTATTATTTATTTGATTGTTAATTATGGTTCAGCCTGTACTATTTTTCTAAAAAAATCTATTGTAATTCATCATATGTTTATTCCATTGCACCTGGTATTTAAACACGCTTTATCGGCAATCAGACTTTTCTTGCGACCTTTTTTTGTTGAAATTTTTGCCGTCCACGGCCGTCCTGCTTAGTGCGAGGCTAAGAAAACGTCGATTTCATTTTTAGCAGCGTGTGCTCTAGGCACGACGAAATTATCGCAAAATTATTTGCGGATCTGGCTGCTTTTGTGGGCAAATTTAGTTTGGTACATTTGTTTAATTCTGTTAGTCCCAGTATCCCTACCTTCTTGGTTGGATTTATGCCCATAAATATGTCGTAAAATAGCTATTAGCTCACCACGAGGCCGCCCTACAACTTAGGTAAGGTTTTGAGTTATTTTCCATATCTCGTTGCCATATTTGTACTCTATTATGGAACCTACTTATATGCATTTATCTTTTTAGGCCTCTATCATCAATATCATTATCTCCTCAATATCATCAATATTGTCATTATCGTCACTCCAATATTCTCCACATCGTTTTATGTACAATATTGGCTACACGTACACTACCTACCAACGTAGATCCAGTTAAGACAGGGAGACTCTCTCTAGCCGGTGTCTCACCGAACGCTCTTTTTTCTGTTACCGAAGATCTGCCTTGTATGTAGGATTTCTCTTTCTGCTGCTGCCTCGTTCGATACCATCTGTAGAGGTTCCTGCATGTATCTTTGGTATCTGTCTGCGATGGATATCTAGCTATCTACCTTATCCCTGGAACCTGCCGCTTGTGCTGCATAATACACCAGATAAGCCTAATTTTAAGATTTGCATATCGCTAATCATATTTAGACATTTCTTGATTTTCCTTGCTTGCATCTTATTATTGTTTATTTTTATTTGGCTAGTTTAGCGTGTTGCTGCAGTAATTATGTCAGCCTATTTCGCTTATTTAATTTTACTACTTTAGTAATTACGTTACTCACCTTGATATGCCTGTCATATGAGCATAATATTAGTGCTTGATTTATTCCTGCTTTGCTTGTTTAGTATAATTTATTAGCCTAATTATTAATAGTGCAAATTCACTTTATCTAGAAATTTTGTTGTTTTCTTGTTTTTTTTTATTAAGTTTAAATTAGTTCTCTATAGTATTTATAAACCTTTGGCTTATTGCTAAGACTATAAATGGTACTTATTGTTTACTTAGCGTTGCTTGTAGTAATTCATGCTTAAATTGCTTTTGCTAAGTTACCCTTCTTTATTTAATAGTATAACGAATAAACACTACTTTGTTATAAATACCCAAACTCTTCGAGATCATAAATTCATCATATATGACATATTTATTACCTACTGCTAACATATACCTACGTGTCTACACCTGTTATATTTTGTACTTCCTTGTTGTAACAGAACTTGTACACCGAACCATAGAGCTATCGGGGAAGGTTATTCTATAATTATTATTTATTTCCTGCTTAGACACTATTTAGGTATATATACTTTTGCCTAAATTTTATTTAAATATTTATATAACAGAGTATTTGTTTATGTATTGAGTATACTTAACCTAAATAATACGGTTTATAACCATATTGGTTAACCAACAACCGCTTTTAGATCAGATATGTTGCTATGCACTGCAACTTGAGAAACTATTACTAAAGTTACCACTTATTACTATAGAGATTATCAGAGCTTTTATTTGTACCTTTTTCCCGTATTTTTGTTGCATATCCTTGTAAGGTATTAGAATCAGTGGCTTCTCTCCAGCTCGCATGTGTTTTGTCCAACGGGTTGTAAAACGGGTGGCGCCTTTATAAAAGTTATTTAACATATCAACCCACTCCCGTCTCCTCTGAGCTAGGGCCAACCCTGTCGTTGGAGAGAACTGATAGCTCTTAAACAAGTAATTTTATTTAACCACCCATAAGCACGTGGCAACATGAAATTATATCTTTTAAAATGCTTTCTGTCAAAGAATCTCTTAAATTCTATGGTCATAAAATCTATGATTTTACAACGAAAATAAACGAATTTGAAACAAAATTGAAAGTTGTTCCTAAACTTGAATATGATGTTACTTCTCTATCATCCACTGTGATTAAACTCCAAGCAGAAGTTAACCAAATTCAGCAACAAGCTCGTCTAAACTATTGAAATAAATGGTATTCTTGATGTTTCGAATGAACATTTATCTACATCTATTAATAATGTTTTTGCTGTCCTTGGTTTGACAACTTCTTATGAATCTATTTTCCGAGTGTCTCATTTCGATTCTAAAAATAAAAATCCACATTCTGTCATAATGAAGATGCATTCACCATCTGATAAAGATAATGTTTTAGCTGCTGTGAGAAAACGTAAAAGTTTGAAATTAAATTAAATTGGTTTCCAAAATGAAAATCCAATTTTTTTGAAGACCACCTAACTCCTAGAAATAAATTACTTTATAAACAAACCAGAGAATTTTGCAAAGTTACTGGAAATTTCTGTTGGACTAGGGTCTGTAAGATATACGTGCGCATGTCTCAGAATGGTAAAATACACTATATATCTGATATAAACAGTTTAAGTAAACTGAAAACTTTATAAATTATTGTATCCTGTGTAAGTTAATTCTTTCCGCATTTTATTTTTAATAGGTCTTACGATATATTATCAAACCACAATTTTTTTTTATATTATCTAGTAGTTCTTGAGCTGATATTATTTGTTTAACGGAAACTTGGCGCAACAACAATATTAAGGACGGGGAGTTGTTTGATTTGGACATATTTCAAGTTTTTCGTCGAGATCGTGGGAAAAAGGGGGTGTGCTGATCGCAGTGAAGAAAGAATTTTCATCACAGTTACGTAACACGTGGTCGTCTCAGGGCATCTGTGAGGATATATGGGTATCGTTATTTATTAGTTCTAAAATTATATTGACTATTTGTTGTGTTTATGTGCCCCCACACGCCACTGAAGACAATCTTGTTGCTCATTTAAATAGTGTCTCAGTAATTGTAGATCGACATCCTAATGAATATTTTCTTATTATAACTATATAATAACTATAATACCCCAAAACTGAAGTGGGACTTTAATATGAATAAGAGTTGTTATGTCATTACTGAAATCGGCGATCGTTTTGGTGAAAATCTTGTTGATACTTATAATCTTCTTCAATTTGATCAATACAATTGGTATCTTAAATGCAAATAATAAATTATTAGATCTTGTTTATAGCAATATAGTTAACGTCATTGCTTCTGCTTCCGATACACCTTTTGTACCAGAAAACCCTCATCATAAATCTTTTACTATTGATTTAAATTTATCTGTTAATGTAAACTTGAAAAGCAAACGTCTTACGAAACATAAATTTCATATAGCAGATTACGACGGCATTAATAGAGAAATTGATATTATTAACTGGGACTTTTTATTTAGTAGCCTTAATATTGACGAATCTATTTATTTATTTTACATTAAACTCCAACAAATTATAGATCGTTATGTACCTCTAAAAACAGTAAATAATAAATACCCCATCTCGTTCTCTGTTAACACCAAAAATCTAATTAAGGACAAATATAAGTTGCACCGAAAATAGAAAATGTTTAAAAATAATTTGGACTATATCGCATTTTCCAATCTTAGAAAGACCGTCAGAAAGGCTATAAAAATGATTATCAAAATTATATAAGACGTACGGAAGATAATATCAAGGTAAAAACGAAACGCTTATGGTCATTTGTTGCAAGTAAAAACAAAAATAAGTCTGTATCAATTTCTATATCATACAACAATAATATATTTTATATATACAAAGATATTGCCAATGTTTTTTCAGATTATTTTAGTAATGTTTATGAATCGTCGTCGAATCCTTCTAATATTAAAATTTCTGACGAATCAAATATGTCCTTAACAATCAACCACATTAGTATTTCTCAGATTGAAAAACAAACAAATAGATTGAGTGTTAGTAAAGGTTCTGGACCAGATGGTTTGCCAGAAGTTTTTATCAATTGTTGCAAACAGTCCCTTTTACATCCTCTTCAAATCCTATCAAATATTTAATAAATCTATTTCTGAAGGTGTATTTCCAAGTACTTGGAAAATAGCAAAAATTGCCCCCATTCATAAAGGCGGAAGTAGGAGCAATGTAAAAAACTATCGACCAATATCTCTACTCTCAATATTTGGTAAATTGTTAGAAGCCATTATAACAGAGGAATTGTTTTTTAATTTTAAACACATCATTATAGAAGAACAGCATGGTTTTTTGCAAGGTCGATCTGTTGTAACTAATTTTGTACCTTATATTCAATTTACATCTGAAAATATGGATGAGAGACGTGAAGTAGATGCCGTGTACACCGATTTTTCTAAAGCTTTTGACAAAATTCATCATCCTACTTTGTTTCCCAAATTGGGAAATTTAGGTGTGCATGGTAGTCTTTTAAGGCGGATCAAATCATATCTCTCCAATAGGCCACAGTGTGTTAGAATCAACAATTTCTCTTCAGATTTTGTTAACATTACATCAGGTATACCGCAGGGATCACATCTGGGCCCTTTACTATTTTCTTTATTTATTAACGATATTGCCTCTTGTTTTCCACACTCAAATTTTATTTTATGTGCAGATGACCTAAAAGTGTTCAAGTCTGTATCATCTCTTAATGATTGTCAACATCTGCAAGGTGATCTTAATCTATTTTCTGAATATTGTAATATTAACAGACTGTCTTTAAATATCGATAAATGTAACTTCATTAAATTAACTCGTTTAAAAACAAGTTCTGATTTTACTTACTCAATTAATTATGTTTCACTTAAGAAAGTCAATATATAAAAGATTCTGGAATAACTTTAGATGTCAAATTGTCCTTATAAATAATATTGTAGGGAAAGCCTTGCGTAATTTGGAACTTATTCTGCGCTCCTTTTGTGATTCTAAGACTTTGATTAATTTATATAATACATTTGTTAGATCGCATCTTGAATTTGCAAGTTTAATTTGGAATATGTCAAATATATCGACCGCATTGAAAATGTTCAAAAAAAATTACTCAACATCTTCATTATCGATATAATCAAAACTTGCAGTTTCAATGCTATGATTTAAGATTAAGTCATTATAATATGTTTAAATTAAGTTGTAGAAGAATTATTGCATATACATCATTTTTGTTTCATGTTTTAACCGATAAAATGAACTGTAATTGTGTCGTTTGTGTTTCAATATTAAACACCATTCATCTCGATCATCAAATTTATTCTATTTTCAAATATATAATACGAGTGCTTCTATTAACTCACCTATTTGTATGTTACAAAAACAATATAATCAATTTTTCAATCACATAGACATATTAAATCTATCATTACATTCTGTAAAAAGCCAAGCCTTTCTTGTATTTAAAAATGGTCAATGCTTGAGTATTTGCTCCTTTCTAATTTACTGCTTTTTTTTTTCGTTTGTTTGTTTAATTTGTATTTTTAGTCTAGTGTAAGAGTTTCTTATTAAGTTAACTAGTAGTGTACCTCAGTGTACTTGATTTTGCTTTATCTGTTATTTTGTCTTAATTGGGCTCCCTGTAATTGTAACGTTTGTTAACGATATGTTGGGTTGCCATGCATATTCATAAATAAATAAATAAAAATAAACAAAAACGAATCGGACATAGGTTCATATAAGAAAAAAACGTTTGACATTAACCCAGCTACCATTTGCCAAAATTTGTAATAAAGCTTGTAGAACATTCTGTATATTAATTTTTATGGCGCCAAATTCGTCATTTAACTTTTATTTTACTTGGATCGTGATCTTTCAAGAAATGGAAGCATTTCTTTGAACACACATCACACATTACTCAAAAATGGGCAAGCATTTTTGTTTTCGTATCAAATAAAATCCGTCGATTGCGACTAGCAGATTTACTTTGACTATAAGTTTGTTCAATGGGGTCCGTAGCCCGACTTGTCACGTACACGAAGAAGTTTTATCGGCTAACTTGTCACGTGGAAAATCAAATCAATCGATTGATGCGTTGGCGTACGGCCTACTATTAACATAAATGATGTATTTGTTAGAAAAGGTATCAGCGAATGCACCAAGATGTCAGTGGTAGGCTGTAAATGTGTATGTCCATGATTTCTGTTAGTTATGACTCAGAACATAATTCTAATTTGACCTTTGAAGGCTTTATTTTCAAAGATATATTGATGAACAGCTTCACAATTTGTAAATTGGAGTATTGCCATAAGATCTCTGATGTAACGGCATGGCTAAGAGATAATTGTATAGGGACCTATTAAAAGCATCCCTAAATCAAGAAACAGCTATGGGTCTTCCATAAATAGAACGGTATATCGGCATTTAAATTGGACACCCACCTTCTAGTAAGAACCCAAACTTCTCCAACTAAACAAACCAAGCCAATTTAGAGACCATAAAATCAGTTTACGCCTACTACAGTATGCTTACATACATATAGAATACATTAAGCCTATTGAAAAACACACTTCAACAAAATTAATATTTTCATTCCAAGTATTATTGATTACTTTTATAATATGAGAATGCGTAAACATTTTTAATTTTGAATGTAGCAACATACAGTATGTTCACGATTAGAGTGGAAAAGGGGGAAAACATTTTTTATGAGAAAAACAAATTCTTGATTAAAATTTTTGCTCATCCTTAAAATACGGTTGGCATGGAGAACTAATAAATATAAAAAACATTGGTAATAAGAAAATTTGTTTAGAATTGACAGTTGCTATAATTTCGAATTGTACATGAATCAAAGGTAGCGGGGACTTTTAAATATTTTATATTTACTTCTTAATATCACAGAATATTTAAAATCATACACAATTTACTAGTACATTAATCAGTAAAGCATTGAGCAATCCTCATGTATTTGAACTCTATTAAAATTAAGGGGTTATACCTAGTTGTAAAGCCAAAAAAATGAATTTTTCCATTAATTTTTTATGAGGAGACATTTTATTTAATGAATATATGATAAATATGTACAGTTTCTGTATTTCTTCTATTTTTAACTTCCGTAGTCCGTTTTTAAAAATAATAAATTGTACGCCTCCTGCAGACGATCTCCTGGAGGTCCTCCACAAAAAGATGCTCGGCGGTGAGCAAGATATCTCCGGTTTGGATTATTTGAAATGAGAAATGTAAAAAAAATTATGTAGTTGATTAATAAATGCAGGTATTAATCGAAGCAACAGTCAAAATTTTGATTTTTGAAGAAATCGCGGTTTCCCAAAAAAAACGTTGCAATTTTCAAAGAAATTTCCAATTTCAAGTGGTCAAAAAAATCGAAATAATTGTTAAAAACTTTATTCCTTCGATTAATACCTGAGGAATATATCTAAGAATATAGCGTAAAAATTTGAAAGCGATTGGTCAAGCCGTTTTTGAAAAATCGTGCTCACCGTCTTTGAAAACACTGTTTTGAGAAAAACGCGTTTAAAGTTTCAAAAGACGTTGACCCTTAGTTAACAATTTTTTTTTATTACTTACATCGAGTCATCTATTCCAGGGCCATAAGATAAACCCTCAGCGAGGGAGGGCTTTTATAATTACAAACGCAATAGCGAGGGTCCTCAAACGTATGGCAGGTCAGAAAAACAGCTGCTACTTCTGTATATTTTCCGCCTACTTTCAAACGCTTGGAGACATTCTTACAAATATGCTTGTATCTTCAAAAATATTTGTCGGATTGATTTAAAATTTTTAGAGAATGCCTATACTCAAATACATATACATTCTAAAAATGCAAAAAAAAAACCAAAAGATTTTTTCAAAATTATTTCAACTAGGTATAACCCCTTAAATAATAGTTGCAAATATGTAGGTATTGAATTATAGTCACTATTGCATTGATAAAAATTTGTCTGTAATTTTACAGAACTATACGTCGGTAATTTGTGACTAGTGTAAAATTACGTAAAACTACATGATAATTTTGTGAATGAAATAAATAAACTGTAATATTATAGAAATAAACATGGATAATATTCCATATTATATTATTTGTGAAAAATGTTTTAAATAAAATTTCTCCACAGCTCTAGCTTAATGGGACTTGGCACGTAAATTTGAAATTTTAAAAAATGCGAAGCACACGGCACACACACAAAGCAATTATTTAAAAATTTACAAGCACAGTTCAGCGAACGTTAGTATAGAGCATGTCGGCCATTAGTATATAGCATAGTAGTCGCAAGCCCATATCGCACAAAAAAGTATATAAAAAAAAACGAAAAAATATAGAGAAATAGCGGGTTCCATTTGAATGCATCCAACAATTACCTACTTAATGATAATTTATATTAAACGTAAACATAAAAAAATAAAGATTCTGGCCCACCAAAATGCTATGCATTTTCGAAGGCAGAGGATAAAGTTTGATTAAGGGTATTTTTATGATTCCATTTACAGTAGCAACTTCAGAACACGAATTCGGCCAAGACACCATTCTAGCGGAGGCAGTGTATCTTGTATTAAGACGAAAGAATGAATTTCAGGTAAAACATAATTTTGTAACCATTTTTGCAGTTGTTGCAACGTATGTAAGTATTCCGCATGCCAACGCTTTCAAAGATCTTGGTGAATTCATTGCAACAGCTGCCAGCGGTTGAGACGTGACAATTTAATATGACTTAAGTCGGAGTCGGGTACAGCAGTAAGCGGTTCCATAGTAATAAAATGACACGGAGTTAATACTGAAAAAACATTTGCATCTGAATTTAAGGGCGTCAATGGGCGCGAGTTAAGAATTGCCTCGGTTTGGCATAGGATAGTGTAAAATTCTTCATATGTTACAATTTGGTGATCAATAACTCTAATTAAATGTTTTTTCATAGACTCAACGGCAGCTTCTCACAGTCTACCATATAGACTCAGACAAACCTGCGTCGCTTGTCAAATTTAATAATTCTTTATTGGCTATAACGCTCGGGCAATAAATCGGCGTAAAGAAGCCAAAAATGCTTCTGCGGTTAAATTGGATACTAGTTCGATATGAATAGCTCTTGTCGACAAACATATAAATAAGCACACATAGGCTTTACATGTCTTAACGCAGCGATTTTTAGTTAGATGAAAAGGTCCAGCGTAGTCTACACCAGAGTGTTAAAACGGTTTATTTCGCGGCACTCTTGGATTAGGTAAATTACCGGTTAATTAAAGGTTGAAAAGATTTAGGATTGACTTTGAAACATTTTGTACATTTAGACAAAACATGGTGAATAGAACGCCTAGGGATAAAATCCAAACATTCTGAAGAGTAAGAAAATGAACAGTCTGGAGACCGGCATGAAAATATTGTAAATGTATATTTTAAATTATTAAATAAGTCAATCTACTAGTTCTGGGCAATAAAGCAGTATACTTTTTATCATAAGCAAGCGCACAATAGTGCAATCTTCCACCCACTATTAGAATTTCCTTTTCATCAAGGAAAATATTTAATTTTCGGAAGGATTTTGTAAGTTTTTTATGTTTATATGGGTGTCCTACCTGTGTGCATGTATGTTATAATCATATAGTAGATATAGGTGCCTGTGTAATTGCTAAAATACCCAAAACAAGGGTTACTGAAGAACAACAATTTTGTAACTTGTTACTCTTTAATTTGTGAATAATCCTTTTAAGTATTTTAACAGAGGTTCAGTATCCCATGTAAAATTATACCTCGGGGTAGCCGGTCTTAAGTTAGCCACGCCCTTCAAATACCTTTTTAAGACCAAGTTCTCGCCATTATTTTCAGGTAATATTAAGGCTAAAGCCAACCTGTATGAGTTGAATGTGCCATATTTGACAGACTTATTATCTAACATATTTTGTAGAAACTCTATGACTTCCTCCACCCCTGAGTTGAATACGGCGTATTTGTTTGTTTGGCAGAACTCCCACCACGACTTTAATGTTGTGTTATACTGTGCCATAGTTGCTTGGGATATGGATTGGATGATCGTGTTGATGGCATGCTCCGGAACATTCTTTAGTTTGTATGCCTGGCTGATAACACTGCGGCAACCAGAGTAAGATGTTCCGACATCGGGTGTTTCTGCCTAAACGGACATGAAAGTAGGTTTGAGTCAGGTTCAAAGGTTATGTGATTTAATTTTTTATATTTTAAAAACAGAGTGAACCATGGTTTTGTTGGCTACCAGGGTACTAAAACAATTCCCTCCGCATTATCATGTATTATTTTTTGGATCACCCGAAGTAGCATGCTAAAAGGGGCAAAAATATAGAAGAACATGTTCTACCAGTCTAACGTAAACGCATCTATTGCGGCTGAGTTAGGATCAGGCAACCAGGATACATATTTTTCACATTTGTGATTAAGAAAGTATTCCTGACCTCACAAAATTGCCATATCTCTTTTGAAAGATTATGTATGTTTTCGTGTTGAACGCTGCCTATTCTGTTTACGTACGCCAATGGTGTTATCAGTTCTAATCAGAATATTACAGTTTTTATAATTATGGGCAAAACATTTCAGAAGAATGGCTTTAACCTCTAGATAATTAATATGATTTTCCCAGTCTGCCTCATCCCACTAGCCGTGTGTACTTTGGTTATGTGTGCATGCTCCCCAACCTGACAGGGATGCATCTGTAAATAACTCCAGATAAAAGAAGTCCTTTTTTATGTCGTTATGTGTGGTAAAAATTGATGACTCCACCAATCCACCAATATAAGTCTGGCACAATTACCTTTGATAACGTCATTTTTTCATCAAAGCTCATATTACACCTAATTAAATTTGAACATTCTTCTCTTTCGAATACCTTGGTATGTAGCCATCCATATTTAACAGCTGGGCATGCGGAAATTAATATGCCTATAAATTTAGTCCACTCCCTAATGTGACAAACTCTTCTGTTAAGAAAGGTGTCGATCAAGTTATTTATTTTAACTCGCTTATCTGCTGGTAAGGAGATTGATAAATTACAACTATTAAATATAAAGCCTAGGAATTTTTGTTCCTGTTTTGGGTGTAATATGCTCTTATCGGTGTTAATAATAAACCCGAGAGACCTAAAAACGTGACAAGCTCCTTGTGTGTTTAGATGACACTCGTTGACTGTATTTCCGAAAATTAGGAAATCGTCTAAATATGCTACACAAAGAATACCTGCACGTCGAAAATGAGTTCTGACAGGCTTAATTAATTTAGTGAAAACGAAAGGTGCTGACGATAAGCCGAATGGTAAACAGGTAAATTCATACAAGATGCCTTTGAAAGAAAATCGTAAGTATTTTCGGTGTGACTTATCAACAGATATTACAAAATAGGCATATTTTAAGTCTATAGTGCACATAAACATATCTTTCTGTAAGATTTTAGACACCGTTCGGGAATATTCCATTTTAAAATGGGGCTGTCATAACATTTTCGTATCGCATCTAGCTTTAGCAGCTTGTGTATTTCGGTGGAAAGCAAGTCGCTTTCGTTTTTACCGAATTTTCGGGCTGGTGGTTGGTTTGTTTGCACTGGTTTGGTAGAAACTGTTATTTTGAAACCTGTAACCCAGGATAAGATTACTTCATTAGAAGTAACTTGTTTCCATACTGGGAGATAAAATTTTAATCGATCTGCATGAACATTTACCTGTTTCATTTCCTTTTCCTGTTCGGATAATATTATCTGGAAGGTGAATGAATCGAGCACTAGAATACGAATGAGATCTAATTGTAGGTAAGTACCGACAGGCTCGCGGGGCCAGGAAGGGGATCGACAGGGAGGCTTTCTTTAAAATTATAGTGGACGGACGAGCTACGGGAGATAGGTGATATCAAGGACTGGAGGGCGTTCTAAAATCGCGGTTCGAAGGACTAAAATAAAAATGTTGTTAACAAAATTTCTCCACAACTGTAGCTTAATGGGACTTGACACATAAATTTGAAATTTGAAAAATACGAAGCTTGCGACTTACCAAATTTCCAATTGTGATGGCTTCCGAGGGCCCTCAGTCTTCGTTAGAGCAATGCAATACAAGAGAGTATAGGCTAGCACAGGAACAGGAATCAAGCGGCACACACACACACAAGGCAATTTTTTAAAAATTTAAAAGCACAGTTCAACGTTAGTACAGCGCGTCTCGAACATGAGTATATAGTATAGTAATCGCAAGCCCATATCGCGCAAAAAACTGCTATACAAAAAAAAACAAAAAAATATAAAGAAATAGCGGATTCTATTTGAATGCAACGATAAATTACTTACTTAATTATAATTTATATTAAAAATAATGAATACTAAACAATTTGACTATACAATTTTGCTAAATTCCATCGTAAATTTCCTACACTATATACAGATGAAAATTGTGTATGTTTAAATTTAAAGAAATATACTAGTTTTCACTTAAATAAGTAGTACCTACTCAATTTTTTGTACAGGTGTACACACTGGCGCATTCGCCAAAATATAGAAACTTGAATTAGACATTCTAGATTTTTAAATTAATTAAATTAAACATTTATAATAAAAAGTTCTTTTTATATTTAAATTTTTATAGTATCAATTTATTAAATAATTAGTATTTTAACATTTTTTGCTATTATAAAGATAATTTTATAATAATTTTGGTGTGTCCAATACAAAGCGCTTGACAAATCCATATTCTATAACCACAGAATACAAATTGGAAATCGGCTTCCTCCTGTTGTTAAAATATATTTTTTATGTTAGATGAGGAGAAGGTTGTTTGAGTATGATGCATGAAGGCTTTACCGCATTGATAGATGAACAAAATTTTCTACAAATATAATAAGTGTAATCACATTTTGTAGAAATTTTTTTTAACATAATATTTTGCGTGTCAGTAGTTTTAAATAATGTTTACTGTTTAAATTGTGCAAATTTTGTTATGGGCAACATTCTCAATGCAGAAAGAGTAGACGTATGTCAGGAAATATACATGACAACATATAATAAGCATATCTAATTGAACTCCTCAGCTATTTTAAATCTTGGTTTACCTGGTTTTTGTACATGTCATGTTAATATATGTAACAGGCAACTGAACAAATTTGAAAGGTCATTAAATGCTTTTTTAATTTTATTATTTAGAATGTAAATATGGAGTTTAGCAGAATAGTGTAACTTAAACGTCCCCAACAAATATTTAAAGTTAAAATTACGTTAATTTATTTATAGGAAAAGTACCTACGAGTATATTCGTTGGCGTGTTTTCTTATGTGGGGAAAAAACTAAAGTAATATCGAAGTTACTAATTGCTCGGCAAGAATTTTATTCCAATAAGATAATTTAACCTAAAAAAAAAATCAGACCAATTTTATGTTAAAATATCGTAACATAAAAAACACAAGGTAATTACCAAAATAAATCCTAATACATTTTAATAGCGAACAGTGATATATATATATATATATATATATATATTAAGTAAGCCGAACGTAGTAACGCGAAGCAGAAGTAAGAAGACCTGAAGATGGTAAATGAGATTTTACCGAAATGTTGTCAAACAAATGGTTCCTTTGCAGATTCATCGCGGAAAGGAACCCGGAGAAATTTTACAACCATATATATATATATATATATAAGTCAGGCTACAAAGCTGCAAGTAGAGGTACGAGTAGGTATGTAGGAATCTATAGCTATTTAGATTTTAATATAATAAAATACATACTTTGGGTTTCCATTCAACAAATTATACAACTCAGGAAATTTTTTCGTATAATGTGATGACCAAACTTTCATAAAAATTACACCCCTTATAAATATACATTATTATTATTGCTTCTTAATAATATTACTATCATGAAAAATAACCTAAAATAAAAACTGAATGTATTTTGTGATGATAAAATATGTTTAATAATATTTCATAATAAATATATTAATATTATCTGTATTAACGCCATTTTAATGAGTAATAAATTAGAAATAACAAACAAAATATCTAGTGTTTGTTACAACATGGACGCTCAAATAAAATAAACTTTAAAGTCAATTTGTCTGTAAGTTTTAGCCTATAGGGCAGATATGCCGTTGTTAACGTTTCAGAAAAATTTTAACTTAGTGGTTGAAATTTCCTCCAAATGAAGATATTTTATGGTAATTTATTACCAACTCAATTCACATGCACTTCTGAATTCATCTGAAATGATAACAGTATTGTCATATGAAATACTTATGACCCTTATTGCATGAAGATCTGTTTGAATACATGTAACAAGAAACTTGCTTCTTAAAAGAGTATTATTAACTAACAAATTTGTACCATAATATATAACAATATTTCTAATAGGTTTTGAAATATACTCCTTAGAAGTTATCAACAAAGTTGCAAATAGGTTTAGATTGTAATAAAAATAGAACTTGGCAAATTGAAGGATTTAATAAGGCAAAATAACTAGTTATTACCTTATTTTTAACTACTAGTTGGACAAAATAAGTTTTACAATATCGTAATAAATATGTAATATATATTTGTATTAATTTAATCCCTCGATAATGAAGACATATTTTATGGCGAATTTAAGTATTATAATATAATTATAATTATAATTATTAATTATAATTTCATTTTACGCGTTATTGCAATATTAGCATCTGAAAATCCAGAAAAGGTAAACAATTTGTTATTTCGAGCCACGTAAATTGACATATATTTCATTTCACTTGGAAGTCATTATATTACTCTTTGATAACAAATTTTTGACCAACATTTTGATATTACAAGATTTTGTAACACCGAAAACTATTTTTATGGCAAAAAGTACTAAATTTGGATCAATTTAGGTTTATTTTTCTTGTGTAGTAGTAGTATTATGCTTAAATGTTAGTTGGGTTCGCTTATCCTTGAAATGCTTCACGTAACTTTATTGTCACTACTTGATTCACAACAATAATACTTCAGATTGACAAATCTTTACTTTGACGTTTCTGTTATATACTCGTATATATCTTTAGGGTTCACCAAGTTTCCGCGATCTCATGAACGTGTCGTGATCGAATATGGCCTGGAATATTCTAGAAAACGTCAAAAGAAAGGTATTACAACATTATAAATCCACACACAAACATGAACATAAATAACAAACTAAAAAGGTAGGTGAGTTTGCGTAACAAGAGCTTCAGAATAATTTTGTGGCTTTAACTATGTTTATAGAATGTGTTTTTTATTTCCGTTGGATCCAGATAAAACCATTTTAGTTTCAGGAAAAACAGTTTATTTACCTTCCCTAAAAGGACATTAGCCTTCATATCAAGAAATTTTTGGGAAATTAGCTATGCCTTCATAAGAACGATGTCAATCTAAAGAGAAAAAATAATACTAATAAAATTAGATCGTCTTTTCATAGCCGGTAGTAATTATATCCAACCATGTATTTATATCCTTCTAATTATCATATTCATTAGACAGTGAGCGGAAAAAGTATGAGCGATACTTATTTAATTAAAAATCGGGTGTTCGTTTTTTGTAAAATTGTTAGGACTCGTCACTTTTTATTTTTAGTTGCTCATTATGTAAACTAATTTTCATATATATAGAGTGAAGGAAAATAAACATATCATGATCAACTTTTTGTAAATGGAAACTCCCTCATTTTGTGCCCCGAATGACGAAGTTATTCAATTTGGTATGAAATTGTAATTAGTTTTGATGTAGCATACTAGTCCAGGGCATTTAAATCAAAATCGATAGGAATAGCGGAAATTTTTAGGCTCAGCAAATATCAAGATGGGGTTTTCTGTATTGTGTTCAGGAAGGTCCCCCCTCCGTGAGGGTTTTCGCTGCCATTTCCCCCTAAATCACCCCCAGACAACCCCACGGAGGGGCCCCCGAGCGCCTTCGGGGAAATCTAATGCTAGAATTGAATTCGGAATCTCCAAAAACCCCCGAGTAACGAGTTTGGAGCCCTTCCGATGGACTATGCAATTCCCCCCCCCCCCCCCAGAATGACCCTCCGGATACCCCCGCAGAGCCGCCCCGGGTAATTCCAATGCCATAATTGAATTCAGCATCCTCGAAAACCTCCGAGTAACGAGTTTGGAGCGATTTTCATGCACGCTGCCATTTCTCCCCCAATTCAGCCCCCGTGCACCCCCACGGAGGCACCTCCGTGCATCCTCGGGTAATTCTAATACCAGAATTGAGTTCGGCAGCCTCGAAAACCCCCGAGTAACGATTTCCGAGCGATTTTTCCGAGTTTCCAGTCGTTCCTATAATGGTGTAATGCATTTTCCGGTCCAGAAGGCATTTTTCAAGAAATGGCTAAACCAGACAATATATGCTTTTTTCCTGGGACCTTCCTGAACCGCATCTCGATATCTGCTGTGCCTTAAAATTTCCGCTATTTTTCCTAACTTCCCTGGACTATACCCTATACCTATCTTTAACCGTTTTCGAAAAAATGGTTTCTGAAAATCGACATCATCGAGATTTATTTAAATTAATACTTTAATGATCATTGGATTGGATCAATAAAATGGTCTCCAAAATCACCCGATCACCTTTGGATTACTTTTTATGGGGTTATTTAAAATCCAAAATTATGCAAACAGGCCTCAACACATCGAAGACTTGAAAAACCGAATAAGGCGACAGATACGGAAAACTGACGGGAACGTATTAAATAGTGTTCACGATTTCATACATAGACTTGCGTATTGTCAATAAACCAATGAATGGCATTTTGAACATTATTTAACTCTTTTTGTTCTAAGTTTTTTATAATCTCAACATTTTCTAGCAATATTTCCTAGTGGTTTGATTGATTTGACAATCTGGATACTTGTTATCGAATTATTTTTTTGAAAAATTTCACCATAATAACATTTGTTTCCAAAAAACCGAACCGAACTGTATGTTAGATTAAGGATATTTACTTTATTCAGATTTTTCAGTAGATAAATTAAAATCCTCATTAAAAATAAATTATAAACTTTTTAATTTAACATGTATAATAAAAAATATTAAATCTTGTTAAAAAATAAAGTAGATAGACTTAAATTAGCGAAAAAAATTTACTGCATATTAAAAGATTCTACTATACTTTTATCTACTGTAACAATATATTCAAAATATCTGACTAGGGTGGGAGCCTAAGAGTTCGCATCCTTTAAGAGTACGCATTTGTTTTGTTGTTTTTTTTCAATACTTAACAAAAATTTACAATGGAGTTGATGTATGCTTCGTATGTATGATTGAGGCAGTTGCTGGTAAGAACTGAAAGTCTAATGACAGCTTAACATTTATTTATAGTGCAAATATTATAATATGTTCGACTTCATTGGTAACTTGTTACCATTACGTGGTTGCTGCTCAATAAATAATGTTGAGTATAACTAAGAGTCCTGTATTTCACCTTTCAAATCATATACTGGTGGTTATGTAATGGCTGCAAGATAGGTTTGCTATAATGAGCTATTAATTTTATGGTTTACTTTCGCAAGAGTACCCATCCAAAGAGTACGTAAGCGTAATTTGCATAATCACACGGTTGACAAGTAAGTATCTACCTAGCAAAATTGCTTTTGAAGATTCAGCTTTTCATGATTTACCTATTAGAGTACTTCGTGAACGGCATTTGATCTATAATGGTTATGCCCTGATTTAGGTAACTGGGTGCAGTCAGTAACATAATTAGTGAGCACATTCCTAGTCTTAGCTAGGATTCTTTGTCTAAACAGCAAACGCCGGCCATGAAGGAATAGGTGGAACAGATATCACAGGAACAGATTCTCCCTATTAGGCAAGGTGCAACTCCTGCCGGGTATCTGGACAAATTATCACCCGGTACGGTTATTAGCTTCATAAAGCGGTTAAACCTACTGAATAAAGTATTTTAGGTATGAGTCACCATAGATCCTTTTAGTCACAGCGGAGGGCCGGCTATGCCCGCTCACTTTGAACATAACCATAACCTGGATCGAATGTGGCTTTAATATTTGGTTATTCACCATCTTCTTGACCTATCTACTTACTTACTGTTTCACTTCATAAGGTCGTTTGTGGATATTGAATAAGAAATCTACCTTATTTTGGCGTAGATTCTTTGTCATTTTTATATATTGATTCAACATAAAGGATTTTTAATATGAAAAGGTATTTGAGCTGCAAAGTTGAACCCTACTTTTTTTTGATGTTTTAATTTTGTTTATTTTCAATATTTTGTAAATGCATTTGTTGAGTTCGGAACTTTCCTCCAGGAATATATTTCTTGCATTTAGTATTAGCTCATTGTTGTTGTTTACGAGCAGCGCGGTTTACCCGCAGCTCTTAGATCTGAAGACCCATTATGCATGCCGCTGGCTGTAGAGTTCAAAATAGGTCCGTACTGCTTACAAGAACCAAGCACTATAGTCTATCTCAGATAAGAATTCAGTGGTTTCCCAAAGCAGTCGAGCATGGTTCACACAGGCACATGGGAATTCCGGAATCCCCAAGTAAGTGAAATCCCACCCAGGGCCGTCTCAGACCATTTGTACACAAAATGAAAAATAACGGAAAATTTACACGCGTACGGTTTTTCTGATTATTGGATGATTACTGGAAATTGGATTATTTCAATGTAAATATAAAGTATATCAATTGCAATAAACTTTTAAACTTTAATAATTATATTTATCATGTCTGGGTATTGTTCTGTGGACAATTGCTATACAAAAGCACGCAGTGGGCTGCCATTATTTAAATATTCTCAGAAGTATTTGGTCATTTGTATTCATTGCCGTGACATTTTTAGACCGCACGAAATACTTACGGTGCCGTGCATGGTCATTTTTGAATACTTGTTAGTGTTACATCGTAATCTGTTAACTATTGACAATATTATATATCGGTATGTCGCTAAAATGTTTCATAAGTTTGTTAAAAAGTTTTTTATTAAGCACTGCTAATTTTGACCAATCCTCGTAATCTCTACAACTGTCGAGGTAAACATGCACGTGCTCTCTTCTTGGCGGCTGTCATCTACGAACTTGAAAGTACCGCCAAAGTTTACTAAATATTTATTTAGTAAACTTTGGTACCGCGGTGAACTGATTCTATTTTTTGTTTCATGTACACTTGCTTTCAAAATTTCCGCGTACACATTCAAAATAAGTAACAACGATTTTGCGAAAATTTTACTTTTGTGAACGCATAATTTTAATATTAGGTTAAAGATCTATGAGTTTTCAAAAATTCAAAGGTCTGAGTTGATTAATTATAATCCTGATTTAATATCTACAGTGAAAAATAGGTGTACGCGAAAGTTTTGAAAGCAAGTGTACGCTGGCTACATAGCATTTGAGCACTCAATGAGAGCCGGACCTGGCAAGGAATTCTTTATATTTCCCTGCGTGAACTTGGCTTGCAAATTGACCAATAGGAGACGAGGAAACACGTTCCCTTGTTTACCAACGCTGAATTCTTATCTGAGACGGACTATAGCTCTGCTGGAATCTCTAGATTAAGCAGACAGTTCCAGGGGATGTGTGCCGATTCATCAAATGCATTGTCACAATGCCTACACCTAGTAATATTACTTAAATCAACCTAAAAAGATGCTTACTGAGATGTCCGTGGCCCGTTAGAAGACCCGTGGCAATTCTAGTGTTTCTGCTAAGCATTAGTTTAGGAAGCGAATAAACCAATATTTCGCTTATCAAATTTTTTCTACAATATTTAAAACCATTTCGTAGACAAATACCCTTTTATCATTTCACGTCTTTGACAGGTAACGCCTCCTCCAAGATCCAGATTCAAAGTAGCTGGAAAATATATCCACGCATTATAGCTTCCCTACGTTGAGATAAAGTTAACACTTTCTCTCGCTTTAAGGATTTGGTATATTTGTCTGCCATATTTGCTTTACTATCGGACAGGCAGAGATTGATGTCCCGCTGATTTCGCGTGGGATTTTTTATTATTATTAACTTTTGACAAGATTCTTACAATATGGGTAGGTATTGTAAAAGTATATACCTCCAACGGGATTGTAATGTCACAATACTACCTATCTCTTGATTATTACTCGTCATTGCATAATTATTTGCGGAATTTGTTTAAGGATGACGCTCGGCATTGCTATTATGCCTGTGGCATCTCCCTAAATCAGTTTTGTTATTAACATTTTGCTGGCTCGAGCTTATAACGGGATGTTTATTTTAAAACTAACGAATATCACGGATGCAAAGATGTTTTAACCCAGAGTCGCTCGGACTGCGGTGGTTCCTTTTTTCTGACATGTTTTCTAAGTTCCGAATTTGCCATATCGCAAGGATATAGGCCTGTGTTTATTTTAACCCCGAGCTGCTGGACTATAGTGTCAGTTTTTTCCAGACGGGTCATTCCATTTGAAATCGTCTAATTGGCAAAGCCGACCCATTTTAGATTTTGATGTAACTTTGAAAATCTCTTCTCTAGGGTCCCAAACAACAAAATTTACACGAGCTTGATTATTACAAACGCTTGTTTCCGCCTATTTAAATAAAGACTCTTAAAAATTGCTATTTTTAAGCTTTATTAATTTTTGCTGTCAAATTTTTCTGTTTGAAGATATTTGAATGATCAAGACAGAATTCAGAGTGGGAGAGATAGTAGTTTCAGTGTAAATGAAGATAATTGGCTCGGACGATCCCTTTGAATAATAGCAGCGTGCTGAAAATGAGTGTTTTTTAGTCATTTTTTGTGAATTTCTATCGACTCTAGCGTCTTAACTGTTGAGAGTTAAAAATTCATGCTCCGCGGGAATTAAGTATACATATCATAGACAAAATTCAGCCACAAGTTGACCTGAGTAGCCCGCTCTTTATAGAAGAAAACTTTGCTTGAAGTTTTGAAATTTTTAAAAATCCCAATAATACTAGCGTGTTGACTGCGAGATAAAAATCTGATACTCACAGAATCTACTGTTCTTACCTTCACTCCTACCTTGACTCATTTTCAGCACGCTGCTATTATTCAAAGGGATCGTCCGAGCCAATTATCTTCATTTACACTGAAACTACTATCTTTCCCACTCTGAATTCCGTCTTGATCATTCAAATATCTTCAAACAGAAAAATTTTACAGCAAAAATTAATAAAACTTAAAAATAGCAATTCTTAAGAGCCTTTATTTAAATAGGCGGAAACAAGCGCTTGTAAAAATCAAACTCGTGTAAATTTTGTTGTTTAGGACCCTAGAGTAGAGTTTTTCAAAGTTACACCAAAATCTAAAATGGGTCGGCAACAATTTTTTTTATTTTCGGACTATTTTATATGGAATGACTCAGACACGATTTGGAGGTGCCAAATTTACTTACCGATAGCACGACCGCGTGTACACGATCGTATTTTACATTATTATTACAGCGATCATGAAAATAGGCGTTTGCCGCCGTTTTTTCCAGACTATTTAACCTTTTTAGATTCGAGTCTGAACCTAAATTGCTACCAGGCAATTATTGTCTTTTTCCAAATCCATATTTAATCTAAATACCTAAAGAAACCTGGAAAATTGTAATATATATTAATATATTTTATTTCTTACCAAGCTTTACGGGTTTTTGATCCAGTTCGCGCGGTCTTTCTTGTCCTGGCGCGTCAGCACCTGTACACGATCGGCACAAAGCAACGAATGAAAGCTGTTAGCGGTGACCAAAGGGGCCAGAGAGAAGCGGGTAAACAGTGCTTTAAACATTGTGCGCATGATGGGTACGACAGTGGCGCACTACGTGGTTAAGTAATATAGAGAATTGGACGCTGAACTATAATCACATAATAAAACATTAAAAAGTTACCATGGAATGAAAACAAAACCACGTGGTCGAAAACGCAATATCATCTGTTTCCGTAAATACAGGGGCAGTATTATGGTATTGGTGACTCATTTTTATCTTGTGTTTTTTGCGTTTTTGTGACATTTTTTGGTCATAGTTAGTGTAAATACTGTGTAGGTAATGCTGTGCAAATTCCACAATGACGGAACCGGGTTTTGTATAAGCACAATCGGACAATTTGACACGAGTGATTTAATTTAATTTTAAGGACTTCATTAGTGCAGAAATACGGGGAGTCCAAACAAGCAGGTGTCTTGCGTTTTTAACATTACCATAATTATTAGTGGTTATGTAATTATTTTTACTTGAGGTATTTATAAAATTATTCCATCTGATTTCACAATAAAGTACTTATTTGAATTTTAAAAGTTATCATATCATTATTTATTGATATTTAAGATTTATTATTATTATTACTTATTATTTTTTTTATATTTACTACTCATTTAATTTTTCCATTTAAAAAATGTTTATTTATTACTTTTGTGTACGTTATGTTTTCAGAATAAAACAGGTGATTTAATATAATGAAGTCAGATAGCAAAGTTTTATAAATGCCTCAAACAACATTCTACATCACGTAAATGGTGGGAGCAAATGCAAAACATGTTATTTGGAATCGAAATCAGGAGCTGAATACAATAAATGCAAAAAATGTTTGCTTTACCATGGATTTTCTAAACGTCCTGTAAGCGTGCTGGCAACTTAATGGAAAATTTTTATTGATTATTTACAGCTTTACATTTAGCACGGTGAAATATTTTTTATTAGGTGTACTCGTACACAATGTAACACTTCTTCCATTTGCCCGGTAATGATACTCTTTCTCTGCTCATTTTACAATTTTATTCAAGACCAATGTCTATTCAACACAATAATACTTAATAATATCACAAATAAAAAAAGTTATACCATTTAGTTTTTTTCTAAATGTATCTGATGAAGAAAAATATATAAGTTAGTTTTGAAATATGATGTATATTAATTAGATGTAAAAAGTAAGTGAAACAGGCTAATTGCCCTTTTCTAAATAAATATTCATTTAATGATCGTTAAATATCCTTCAAATTTGGCTCGTTATGCTAATGTAACATCAGAATTTTTATTTTCAAGATGAAAGAAGTAAACGCTGACAGTCATAAAAAAATCAGACGCAACAAAACAATCGAGAGAAAAATTAGGTATTATCGACTTCTCCACCCTCCGAACTTTATAAATTTCTAATGATATCTAGACTCCTAATCTCATTAAAAGTAATATCAGGAGCGACCTTACCAATACATAATTTAACTCGAAAGAAAATATAGAGATAGATCAGTTTTGGTAATATATTATTATTTATGTATTCTATTTTAGTTACTACATCTAGGTATCAAATTTAATTAATGAATATTTATAGGTACAGAGATCACATAGGTAAGCTGGTCAACTATTATTAGGAATTTTGGCAACCATCAATGATTGGTTCGTATCAATACTTGTTTTCGTCTAAAGCCATGTGTGACGGACAAGCGGGTATGCCGTCATCGTTAAAACAATATATGATACTGGATTCTGTCTTGAAACCTTTATGTTGCGGCGACTGTACATTTGTATATGCGAAAGGGTCCATTAAATTACATACTGATATAAAACACATATGCGTATAAAAGAATTTTGTGTAAAAGTCGTAAAAAGTTAAAACAACTTTAGCCTTTATTATGGATTAAAATGACCAAGTATGTTTATAGCTAAGGCCAAGACTTATGAGTCAATCTATTTAAAGTAAATCTGCCAAACGAACTTTCATTGAAAACGCTGTTGTTTTATGACAATTCGCTTTTCCCAAAGTCACTAAACTGAGAAGTCTGATCAAATCTACGCACTCTAGGCGTAATCAGTTGTAAAAAATGTCGTTTTCAACAAACTTCATAACTAGAAACAGAAATGTGAGCAGAAATTTTTAAAACGGAATGCTGCATTATCAAAGTACGACCTACACTTAGGTTCCGAAACCTACACTACATGGCGATCCTGTCAGGAGGATGTTACATCAGTTGCATACATGTAAAGCAATAGTAATAAAAATAAATTAATAAAGGCAATTAATCCAAAACATGGGTCTGTTACCAACAGGAGGACACGCGGGTTTAAATCGCTTGTATAATAATTTAAAATAAGATATTTTTGGAAAGGACTAAAGGAAGATGGACATTAAGGTGTGAAGACTGTCAATGTTGTAACATTATTATTATTAGGTTATTATTTAGTTGCCGTTACAATCAGTATCATAACTTTTCTCTAGTTTTATTGGGTTTTTGCCACACTTCTGAAAAAATAAAGATTAATTACATAAGCTCTTGCGCCAAACGGATCAGTCAAGGGTTATTTTTGAAACCAAGTTTGCCTAACCAAAAAATCTCACACTGAAAAAAGCAGGTAAGTAAAAAATAGCAAAAATCACATCACTATTGCGCACTTCCGTATTATTGACGTTTCGAAAAACTCTCTGTTTTCGTTCTAACTAGTAGTAAAAATATTAAACGTATGTCAAGTTTGACAATTCAAACTTGTTTATCTGCTTCCATAGAGATGTTAAATGATTTTTGTTTTATTGTTACTTATTTCTTCTTGATACAACTGTAGCCAACAATGATCAATGTTTACTGAACAGTTTGACACACATCTCCATTCAACAAAATCATCGCAGTCTCTTTTAATTTTCTATTTGTTGCGTTATCCTTCTCTAAAATTTTTGCCGAACCCCATTGAATAAAATGACCGTTTTCCCAAGCGTGTTGGCAAATCTTAGATTTTTCCAATTCACGTCTATTTATATAGAAGCAGATAAACAAATTTTAAACTGCCAAACTTGCCATACGTTTAATATTTTTGCTACTATTTTGAGAACGAAAACAGAGAGTTTTTCGAAACGTCAATAATACGGAAGTGCGCGATAGTGATGTGATTTTTGTATTTTTTACTTATCTGCTTTTTTCAGTGTGAGATTTTTTGATTTGGCAAACTTGGTTTCAAAAATAACCATTGACTGATCCGTTTGGCGGAAGGGCTTATTTAATTAATCTTTATTGTTTCAGAAAACAAAAACCCAATAAAACTAAAGAAAACCTAAAATTATGCCACAAATAAATAGCTTCAGACAATACAGTATCATAATGATCTTATTTATGGAAAGGGAGCAAAAATATTTATATTTAATTTGAATTTATCACAAATGGGATCTTCTATTTCATTATAGAGACTATCTATTGATTTACTTACCCATTTTTTGCTTTTAAATTCATGATCCCGTATTCACTCAACTGGCACACTTATTGAATTTATTAAAAACGAAACGCTACAATTCTAAAGAATGGCTTTTTAATAGCGACATCAAGGAATAATTAAAGCGTTAACAAATTTAAAAAATAATCTTTATTGCACTTTACATAAATCTTTTATTTGTATTCGTTCCCGCCAAGATATGGGAAATGCTCTTAAGAACTGAATATGTGAAGTTAACTTTACTACTGAACAATTACATTTTATTTAATCAAAACTGCCGTACCGAACCGTCTGGACTCCAAAGGGGAACTAACTGTCCCGAGGTACTTCCAGAGATCGTTCCACCTTTTAGCAAAGGGGTGGTTTTTTACTAATTTGCTTAATTTCTACTGGATGATCTTCGTATCCCAGTAAGCCTCTCTATATAATTTTAAATGTAACACTACCCTGGTTTTCCAGAATTCTTACGACCCTGTTTTACGGACTACATTCTATTTGATACAAATTATTGCTGTGACAGTAGGTTCGAAAGAAAACCAAGCATTTCCCTTTTTAATAACTACAGTGTGTTCCATACTCGACAACTCTACTTGAATCATTTAGCTTATTATAAATTCTGGCTAGCAGGTCTGGTCCCCTTGTTAAACCGATAAACCGATTTGTCGTACGCCTGGGCAATGTGTTCTGGCTTGTTTTAGTCGTAAACATTCAACACCTAATAAAGAACCCATGGGAGCCACATCAGCTTTCCAAAAAAATGTTTTCTCGATCTAGTTAGTCCTCTACCCACAGATAATAAACAAAATAAATATATTTTAACTCAATGTGATCTTACCAAATTTATAGAAGCATGCCCAATACGCGATAAAGAAACTATCACAGTTGTGAAAGCTTTTGTAGAAAACTATATATTTAGGTTTGTCATACTTGTTGAAGCAGTAACGGATTTCAGAGTATGTCAAGTATGTTTCAAGAAGTTATTAAATACCAAAAACTTAAAGTCAAAAGCTTATCACCATCAAACGTCTTGAAAATTCCCAAAAATATTTGAGTGCACACGGAAAGAAAGCTATACTAATATCAAGATTAATACACTTATTCCTGCATTGTTCTTCAAGTATAGTAATACTTTGTTAAAAAATTAACTTATTGTTGTATAATAAGATTCTTCAAGAATAAAAATTACTTAAAATCAAGAAAGCTACTATACTTAATATGAGATAAAGTTGTTTGTTTAAAGAATTGTTTAGTTTTAGTTAGGTAATATGAATTACTCAAGTCAACAATTGTTATTATCAAAATAAAGCAATGTGTTTTCTTTATTTGAAGTTTTAAGTGACTTGAAAGAATTACTGCAAATATTTTACATAATATTAAATTAACTAAATAATAACATTGCATTAACAAAAAATGAAATGGTACATAATTAGTATTTCAGTATTCTTGCTATATTGTATTCCTTTCTAAAGTAGATACTACTCTACCTATCTTATATGAATAATTAAATACTACTCACTCACTCAGTTAGTATTTAATTATATATAGGTATAAGAACGAAAGACTTATAGCAAACTGTCAAAGTCATTTATTAGCGGCACACCAGACATATACCGCTTTTGAACTTGTTAGCTGCTCTCCTCAGTATGCTAATAAAGGCGAGGCACCCGACAGATGCAAACTTGAGTAGATGTGACACTACCTCTTGTAGCCACATGCTGAACCTAGCGGTTTATCTGAACACACAATTTTAATACAATTTTTAGTACATAATACTACAGTCGTGTCTGTAGTTTTGGTAATGATCAAAAGTGTCTCAACGATATTCGAACTCTTTCGAAAACACCCTCCTTGGTTTGGATTTCTTGACACTTTTGATTAATCCGTAGCTGCAGCTCTTCCAAGCTATTTACAGGAGTATCATACACTAATGTCTTCAAATATCCCCAAACAAAGAAATCTAGAGGGTTCAGATCAGGCGATCTTGGAGGCCATAAAACACGTCCGGCCCTTCCTATCCATCTGTGTGGAAAAGTTTTGTGTAAATGCTCTTTAACGGCCATGGAAAAATGAGCTGGAGCACCATCATGCTGCAACCACATTTGTTGTCTCTAATTCAAAGGAATGTCTTCCAAAAGCTCATACAGTGTGTTCTGCAGAAAGTTGAGGTGAGCAGCGCCTGTTAATTGGTTTGGTCAACAACAGGACCTAGAAACCTCTCACCTACAATACCCATCCAAATGTTTAATGAAAAACGTGCCTGATGTCCAGATTCTATTAGAACATGAGGATTTTCGTCGGCCCAAATATGAGTATTGTGACAATTAAACACTCCATTTCTTGTGAACCCAGTCTCACCAGTAAAAAGAATATTTGCAAGAAAACGAGAGTCTTCAGCATCATGACGTAGAAACCAGCGGCAGAAAACCAAACGTGCTTGATGATCATTTATTGGATTTAAGGCCTGTACTCGTTGCACATGGTATATATAAAGCAGTTGCTCGTGAAGGATTCCCCAAACAAGAGGACCACTAATTCCTACCTCGGCTGATATTCTACGCACACTCGTACCTGGATTCTGCTCTGCCAGTGCTAGAATTTCTTCTTCTGCTGTTGGAGTGGATCGACCTTGGTCTTCCGGATAAATGGCACTGTTTGCTCAAGGAACCGGTATCACGCAATCTTTGGTGAATTCTTCCAAACATGCGTTGTGAAGGAATCTGGCGATTTGGATAAGCGTCAACATAAAGACTTCGCGCTTCCGTGGCGTTCCCATTAGCACGACCATACATGAAATGCATGTCTGTTAAATTCTGCGTTAGAGTAACCAGCCATAGCGAAAGAAAACTTGTGCACTGAGAACAACTGTCAAATACGTATTGTTTATTTCACTAAACATCAACCAACTATTATAAGAAAATAGACAATGTTTTTGCAAAATAAAAAAGGGGCTAAAAAACATAAAACATTCCATATCTCCGCAACCGTTACTTTGCGGATCCATACTTATTGAATCTTTTCTGCTTATTTTGGTTGATACTATTACCTCCTTAAATATTTTACATTATTTTTAACACCCTGTACAGGGTCTTGCTAATAAGGTACATAAACTGGAAGTTTTTTTGAATGACACTTTACCGGATGTGATGTTACTCAGTAAACATTGGCAATCTTCAGAGCAACTAAGTCAGCAGTACATTGATGGCTATACTTTAAGTTCTTTTTACTGTAGAGATGCAACACAGCATGGAGGCGTAGCTATTTATTTAAGAACGGAGATAAAGGCTAAGCAATTATGTGCTGTTAATGAATTGTGTAGGTGTAAATTGTTGGAATGCTGCCGTGTAGAAATTTCCGGAAATACTCTTAGTTTGGTGATATATCGTACACCTAATAGTGATATAAACTTGTTCATGACTACATTTTATAATTTACTGGATGTTATTGATTTAGATAAATATACTAATATAATCATTGGTGGTGACTTCAATATCAATGTTTTGGTGGATTCTAAATGTAAAACTGATTTTTCCGGCGTCTTGAATTGCTATGGTTCAAAAACTACAATTAACACACCTACTTGGATAACACCTTATTCTAAAACGTGCATTGATAATTTTATTATAAGAGAGGACAATCATCATTGTCATTCAGTGGTTGTTAATTCGTTCCTTTCTGATCACACTGCAGTTTTTTTGTATGGAATTGATCCTTGAAAGTTCAATATCTTATATTTTTCGGAGAAAATTTTATGAAGACAAATTAATCGAATTGTCATTTTTTGTCGATGGAGTCTTGGCATGATGTTTTTTCAGAGAGATGTGCTGATAAATCCTTTGATAATCTTATAAACACGTGTTTATTTTATTTTAATGTTTGTTTTCCCATAAAAAAAATAAAACTTGAATCTAGTGTTAACCGCGGCGATGTCAAAGATTGGATAACATCTGACGTTATTTACGTAAAAACTGTCTTAAATACCATTTCGATGCTGTATTTGAGATACCCTGTCCTCACAGATACATATAAAGCTGTAAATATGTTTTACCAAAATTTATTAAAGAGGACCAAGAAGCAATGTTATGATAAAATTATAAATAATGCCGCTAATAAATCAAAGAAGATATTATTCGTAGGAAAATTGTAAAGATTTTCACAATATTAGTATAAAGGATAATGATGTATTACTTGATTGCTCTCAAGCCGCTAATAAATTTAATTCTTATTTTAGTTCTGTGGGGTCAAACTTAATTGATGAATTAGGTAATGAGATTGATTACGATTATTTAAACGCGAATGTACAATTATTAAATAAATCAATGGTGTTTTTACCAGTAAAACAACAAGAGGTGATTAATTGCAAAAAAAAAACTAAAGCTTTCTACATCCTGTGGAGCCGATGAAGTATTCTCACACCTACTTAAGAAATGTATTGATTATATTGTTTCCCCGTTAACGTACCTTATTAACTTATCATTTGATACGGGAGTGTTTCCTAATAGACTAAAATTTGTTACAATAATGCCAGTTTTTAAAAAGGTAATGAACAAGAGGTCAGTAGCTATCGACTCATTAGTTTGTTGTCAACATTTTCTAAAATTTATGAATCACTTATGTGTGACAAATTGTATAATTTTCTACACGTCGAAAATATTATATGTGGATGTCAAAATGGTTTTCTTAAGGTTAGGAGTGTAGAGACGGCGTTATTTTCTTTTGTCAACGAAATAATTGACTCCATCGACAAAAAATCGTTGGCTTACGGACTATATGTTGACCTAAGTAAGGCCTTCGTTTGTGTAAATCATTAGATTTTATTAGAAAAATTATTTAGATATGGTATACGTGGAAATATACATAGGTGGTTTCATACCTTTGTCGGCGAAGTCAAATAGTAGCAATTCAATCTAATAACTCTGTTGTTCGGTCGGAAGAATCACTAATGACGATGGGTGTGCCTCAAGGATCAGTTCTGGGGCCACAATTATTTTTGTTATTTGCCAACGATTTGCATAAAGCAATTGATGCTTGTCCGAACTTATTAGTAACTTACACCGATTTTACAAATGTGCTTTTTGGATCAAGTAATATTATGGATGTTGAAGTGGCTGCCAACTCTATATTTAAAAACCTGGTATTGTGGCTAGAAAAAATAAACTTATTTTAAATGCAGATAAAATCACTATCATGCTTTTTAAATCACTACATTGTAAAATAACTTTTGATGAGGGACTTATAGTGGCGGATAAATATTTGCAATACTCTCGATCAGCGAAACTCCTTGGCATGTATGTAGATGATAAACTCGACTGTTCTTGTCATATTAATCATTTATGTCAGAAATTAACATCTTGTTATGGCTTTAAATGTTTATCAACACAGTGTAACCAATATGTTTTATTATCTCTGTATTATGCAAGTTTTTATTCGCATCTGCGGTATGGGATTTTTCACTGGGGGTTGTATAGAAATATTAATAGGGTATTCGTGATACAGAAATATGCCGTTCATATTATTGGCAATTTAGGGTTTAGAGAATCTTGTAGGCAAAATTGTAAAATTTTGACCGTAACTGGTGTGTATATATTGGAAATAGTGTGGTTTGTTTTTCGTCATTTAGATTTATTTACAAAAAATAATCTCAATCATTTATATTATACGCTAAATAAACATATCCTTTGTTCTGAACGACATTATTCATCCTTATATCAAAAAGGGGCTTATTATAATGGTTGCCCTATATACAACTCTTTACCAATCGAGTTTAGAAATTTAAAATATATTTATACATTTAAGAAAAGAGTTAAAAAATATCTTATTGAAATTTGCCCGTATAATATGGATGAATATTTTCAGAACAATGTGGTTCAGTAGTTTATAATGATATTTGTCTTTGTGTATTATTGTGGTATTTATTTTAGTTTGTATTATTTTGACGTATTTTTCTGTGTAACTATACGTATGAGAAATAAAGTTTATTATTATTATTATTATAATCAATTACCGTCATCTGGGGTAAAGTCGGACAGTAGGGGCGAATGCGGACAGATGCACGTGCGCGTATATTTTTTTCAAGGACAAGTCGCCGATTTGCAGAATAGTGTTAAGATCGGTTCTGTCGCGTCAGTAGGGACTAAGATGTGAGACTGGAAGGTTGTTGCTTTGATTTTATTTGGGACAGAAGCATATAGGTAGATTTGATATGAACTCGTTTTTTATAATTTTTTTTAAATCTTGGAAGCAAACCATTGTCTATAGGTATTGCTTATAAATACAAAAAAAGTTCTTGCACTAAAGTCTTAAATAATGCATGGATAACATATGGTCACAAAATGATAACCATACTTTTTAAAATTTATTTTTAAATAATTAATTTATAAAAAAAAATATCCTCAGGTAGGGTAAAGGCGGACACCATGGTTAGGACGTACAAAAAGAAGATTGGTATAAATTTTATGACTCGCAGGGAGATAAGAGGACTTGTAAAAAATTACCTTGACCGAAGAGGGAAAAAAATTACGGTTTTTAACAACAATTTACCAGGAGTCGAATGGTTTTATAATTTTTTAAATAGACACAACATAATTACAGAAAGATTTGCTCAAAATATTAAGAGGTGCATAGCTAATATTACAAAAGATATGATAAGAGAATATTTTCAAAATTTAGAAAAAACATTAGAAACTGTGCAGCCGACTCATATCGTAAACTATGACGAGGAGACAAACCTTACGGACGACCCAGGAAAACAACGCGTTTTGTGCCGCCGAGGATCTAAAAGGGTGGAAATGATACAGGGTTCGTGCAAATCAAGCACCTCAGTAATTATGGCAATTACTGCATCAGGACACATATTACCGCCATATGTAGTGTACAAAGCTGTACACTTATATCAAACCTGGATAGAGGGTGGACCTAAGGGAACAATATACAATAGAACCAAGTCAGGATGGTTTGATGCCCCCACATTTGAAGACTGGTTTGACAAGATTCTCCTTCCTTATTTTAAGAATCTCCAGGGAAAGAAAGTGCTGATTGGAAACAATCTGGCAAGCCATATTTCAATGCACGTTGTAGAATGCTGCGAACAGTATAACATCGAGTTTGTACTACTTCCACCTAACGCCACACATTTGCTGCAACCCTTGGACGTGGCGTTTTTTGCGCCTATGAAAAAAAAGGGCATGGCGTGGCATTTTAACAGAATGGAAAATGAAAAATAAAGGGTGTATTCTTAAATCCGACTTTCCCAAGCTCCTCAACAAGGCAATTGAGAAAATTGAAAATATCGAAAATAGCATAAAGTCGGGTTTCAAAGCTTGCGGAATTGTCCCAGTTAATTCCGAAGTTGTTCTAAAAAAAAATCCAGATGTGAACGTGGATAAAGCAGCTGTTCAAGCAGAAAATGAGAATTGTTGGACTAACATTTTACAAAACTTTTTGAAAGAGACCAGGTCAACAACAACCGAAGAAACATAACCAAGACGAGGAAAAAAGTTAAAGGTGACTCCCGGCAAAGGAATTGGAAAAGATGATCTTAGACCTGCAACAAGCAGTGCTGGTTCTGACGGTGAAAATTCTGACTCCGAAAGCTGTAGTTATATGGAGAATGAGACTAATTTAGATGAAAGTCTAGAACTTGAGGCTGTGACTGAACAAATATCTGACCCAGAGAATTTTGAGACATTTGACAATATACAGAAAGGAACTTTTTTGTTAGTCAAGTTTCCATGCCCCAACAATAACTATAAATATTATTTGGGTGCGTTTGTGAGATCATTGACAAGACGAAAAATATGTATTATGTTAATTTTTTGAGAAAACAAATGTCTGATAAAATGGGGTTATATTTTGTTTACCCCAATACCAAAGATCAGTCCATAGTAGAAAACACTAAAATTTTTAAAATTATTAAAGATGTAAAATTTTTGAGACGCGAAAAGTTTCAGTTCCCGATTTTAGAAAGACATAAGAAGATTAGAATTGAATAAACTAGCCAAAATATAATGTGATAAGATTTTGTTTTTGTTTTTTCTACAAAAGATATATTTTTTACTTTGAGAATTTCAATATTTAGTTTCATAACTTTGAATAAAGCGTTTTTGTTGAAAATATTGTTTTTTTGCATTTAATGCCACTTCCCTTCAATAAAATATTTTTTTTACACATTTTCTGTCCGCCTTCGCCTCTTTCTATGACAAAAGATGAGTTTTCAGTCAAAATAAACGGGTGTCCATGTTTGCCCCACACATAGGGGCGAAGGCGGACAAGCTTTAATAGAAAAAAAAAAATAGTGGGGATAACATTTTTGCACATTTTATTTATCGTGTCTTATTTTAGAGACATGGGGCAATTTATATTTTTTTTTTTGACATTTTTTGTAGAAAAAAAAGTACCAGTTATCAGTAAAAAATCCCGAAAATCGACCGACTTCACCCCAGATGACGGTACTTGGCCCAGTTGTGCCGGATGGTTGTCTTACTGGAAATAATTTGACAGATTTACTGGGCGATGTTCCATTGGATATTAAGCAAAACATACTTTCAGCATGTTGGTGCCCCTGTCCATTTTAGTCGTGTTGTGATCAATCATCTTAACAATCCCTTTCCCCAACGCTGGATTGGCCGAGGTGGATTCCAAAATTGGACACCAGGGTCACCAGAACCCCCTTGATTATTGCCTTTGGAGATGGTTTAAATCATAAGTATATGCAACAAAAGTGAACACAAGAGAGACGCTATTCGATCGGATTGTTAATTGTGCAGCATTCATAAGAGAAAATCAATGTGCATTTCACACATATTGTTTAATGACGGTGTAGGGAGCAGTTTAAGAGCAGTTTAATAAATTGATTATAAAATAATTTGAAAATTACATTCCGTTTATGGCCACTAACATATGATTAGCAGAAAGATTAATATTTTAGAATTTTATATTATACATCCGGAACTGTGGGAAAACTGTTATTCAATGCCCCTTATATCAACTGAAACCTTTTTATATAAAGAATAAAAGGAAATTGAATCCGTTGAAGTGCTTTCCGGTTGCTATAGTCACGTTTGCTTTTTGTTTCACATGATTGATCCATCTTTTTCAAGGAAGCAAATCCATATTCAGTATAAATTTATATGATACTTTTTAATTTTTAAAGCCGCCCAATACTATTTGAATTTGTCCATTATTAAATATCTGTGTATTGTATCATAATAGCAGTATTATTTGAAATTAAATAAAAATAGTAATAATAATATTAAATAAAATCAGTGACCAGGTTACAAAATTACTAATACAAATATGCAATCTGATATCTAGTATATATAAATGATACCAGTGGGTTTCTGTTGTACCACTTAAACCAAGCTTAAGATATACAGGGTGATTCACAACTTATCTAAAAAATATGAGATAATAATAATAATAATAATCTTTATTGCCCAACAGATAAAATCCATTTATAGGACAAATTATTTACAAAACAAAAGTGAATTGCGTAAACATATTATATAGTATCTGATGCAGTATGTAGTGCACAAAAGCGTCTTAACAATATTGTACAAACAGGATATGGAAACTATAATATAAATAATTTTTAAATATTATCGCTATTAAATCTCAGATCAACAGTTTCAACTATCTGATTAAAGGTGTTAAAATTTATATCACATACATCTAAAATTTTATTGAAATTTTGACACATAATATGTACTGGAGACATTTTAAGACCGCGAGACCTTGCTCTAGTACAAATGAATGTACAATTTTGGCGAGAATTTAATCGAGGAACATGAAAAGAAAACTGACATAATAAAGACGGACATTCTAAATTATTATGGAATATATTGTACAAAATTTTGATACTTGCTAGATCCCTGCGAAACTCTAAAGAAGGAAAATCAAATCTGTTAAGTAAAGTAGCATGGTCATAACCTCTTTCTGGATAAAAGCCATCAGTTTTAAGTGAAATAAATTTTAAAAATTTTCTCTGGACACTTTCTAAACAAAGCTTCAGATAATCATAACGTGGATACCATACTAACGAACAATATTCCAGTTTAGATCTTACGTACGAGTTGTAAAGACACTTTAAAGCTGTTTCGTTAGAGAACGACCGACAGTTGCGCATAATACAGCCTAGCATCTTTAAAGCAGATGAAGTAATATCATTGATATGTTGACAAAATGTTAGTTTCGAATCAAATAAGACGCCCAAGTCTTTTATGGAGTCCACTCTGTCAAGTATCTCCAGATCTAATCTGTAATTATATTCTATTCGGTGCAATTTACGGGTGTAACTTAGGGTCTTGCATTTCACTACATTTAACTGAAGACAATTATTAGCGCACCAGTTGTTCAATATATATAATTGGTTTTGCAATCTTTGACAATCCCCAATATCTGATATTTTACTAAAAAGTTTTAAGTCATCAGCAAACAATAGTTTCTTACACTCCAGCTCAGATGTTAGATCGTTAATAAAATATAAAAAAAGCAAGGGCCCCAAATTGGATCCTTGAGGGACTCCGGAAGTTGCCGTGAAAATTTTAGAATTGTGTCCAAGATATGTAACGTATTGTTTTCTGTTAAGAAGGTATGATTCAAAGAGATTACACAAATTGGAACTAAAACCGAAGGTCTCCAATTTTTGTAAAAGAATTTTGTGATCTACACGATCAAACGCCTTAGCAATGTCTGTGTAAATCACATCTACCTGCCCTTGCATATCAAGTTCATTGGAAATGAATTGTGTAAGTAAGCACAAGTTAGATACCGTGGATCGGCCCTGCATGAAACCATGCTGATCCCATGATATTACGGTTTTTGTAGCAGGGTAGATGCGATTATAGACAGCTATCTCGAATATTTTTGAGAAATTACAGAGATTTGAAATCGGTCGATAGTTCTTAACTTCGGAATTTTTACCACTCTTAAAGATCGGACATACTCTCGACAACTTCCATATGTCAGGAAACGTGGACGTTTTTAGTATTAAATTATATATAACAGATAGGGGTTGTAAAAGAGCTCTTGAACAATCTTTCACAAAAAAAGCTGGGATCTTATCATGACCCGATGTCATTTTGTCTTTTAAACGCCTAATGGCTTTTAATATTTCTTCATCAGCTAGATTTATTATATGCAAAGGAGCTGCATTATGGCTACGTAATTGCTAAGCGGGATGGTCTATGTCATATAGCAATGAACATGCTGATATTAGGTATGTGGTTGTGACAACGTGGCAACTGGGTTTCGCCATTGAATAATAAATAACTCATAAAGAAGCACAAGCCTTATGCAGATTCCCGTATTCGTACCACGTGCGTGAAATATGTATCGCTATTAGCTACGTAAAGTACACTTCCCCACAGGTTTGCTGATTTTAGCGTCACCGTGATAATGCGCAAATTACTGAACTATTTGTGGTATTTGCAAAGAGCTGAGATAAAATCGATAAAAGTGTATGCTATTATAAATACAATATTTGTCGCACAGCCAAGGAATTTTATGGTAAAGACAATGTATCGGGTTTTTGTTTGAGTAAAAATATAATAGGTAATTTATTTAAAACAATAAATTTTGCTAATATCACCACTACAGAAAATAAGTAAATATTTGTAAATACATGCATGCATTGCAATAATTAAGGTAATAAATAAATATGAAGTTATTTATATACAAACGGTGTTTTTTGAAGTATCTTGAGTTTTATACGAGGTTAAATAACGTCGTTTTCTATTACAGGCCATGTTAACACAATGTGCTGCGACCGTAAATTGAATAAGGTATTTGATTTGGTCAAATTTGGTTCGTGCAATTTTTTGCATATAATTCTGAGGCGCTAATTTTCGTTTGTGGTGTTCAACGGTTTTTAAGTATGACATAAACATATATTTTAGCTTAATTTTCCATGTTAATAATTAACTGTTTTTTTTTCGAACGCCAATATCATAAAAATGATTAAAGTTAGGTACGTAATTAGTGTGCAATAATTTTATCCTAAAATACAAGAAAAAATTTAAATACAAGGTGTTTCAGCTTTAACGATCATGATTTTGGGGTTCTATGCAAAATTTCATTAGGTAGGTAGATTGATTTTTGAAAATTTACTTGTTCCGTACTTAAAATTCCACAGGCCTGTATATCCGTTATTATAAGATATCTTAGCGATCAATGTATTATTTTGTACATCTAAGCTAACCATTTAATTTTAAAAATCAAATTGGTTTTATAAAATAGCTCAATTTATATGCCCGTTCGGATTTTCTCTTTAACACTCTTTTATAAAAAATCTGATAAGTTTATATAGTAGGTGCATAACAATATTTCCAAGTTCATCCAATGGCCTTTTTTTATTTTATATATCATTTTATTCTATCATATTTGTTTCCATTTTCGACAATCACCAAATTTTACCAAAATTAAAAAATTACCTTCACCGAAACTAGATACATACTTTCATTTTTTATAATTTAAGAAAATTCGTATATATGGAAATAAAAAAATAGTTAATTTTGTTATAAGTACTTAATTAATACAGTACTTTCTCACGAATCCTTGACGTTTTCAGACGAAAGCCGAATCTGGAATAGCAGTAGAGTTGAAAAAAACTTTTTAGGTACATGCAAATTTTATATACAACGTGTTTGGTAAGTCGTTGCATTCTTTGCAGGAGATTATAGAACAAAAAATAGTTTGTGCGTTTCTGATATTAAAAAAATTGATCCGTCAGTGATGATTTACCTGATAAATGCTAAAAACAATTTAACCCCCTTTTATATATATATGTATGTATGACCAGTAGTTTACCTGATAAATTCTAAAAACAATTTAACCCCCTTTTTCCAAGATGGCGACCGAAGTTGGAGGGTTGCGAACTTCAAGTTAAGCTTTTTTTGACCCACTCCCCTCACATCTGAACAATAAAATTGCGTCCTCAAAAAAATGCAACCCCAAATGTAACTTTTCAATGGCTATAGAGAAAATTAGTGTTCACTTCACAGCGCTGTAAAACCCAAACTAATGAAGGTAATAAAAAAAATATATAATAAAAATTCTTCGTTGAAAACCACTCTACAAAAATGCTCTGATGTCATTTTTTTCTAAATAAAAAAATAAATAAATTATGGCGTCCAAAAGAAAATTTGTCCAAAAATTTTAATGGTTTTTCTTTAATATCTTTGTTATTTTTGATTTTACAACAAAAAGTTACTGGACTAAAATTGTAGAAGATTCGATTTGCAATTAAAAATGTTTACAAAATTTTGGTATGACCAATAGTTTACCTGATAAATGCTAAAAACAATTTAACCCCCTTTTCCAAGATGGCGGCCAAACCTCGAGGGTTGTGACCCCAAAAACTTCAAGTTAAGCTTTTTTTGACCCCCCCCCCTCACATCTAAACAATAAAATTGCGTCCTCTAAAAAATGCAACCCCAAATGTAACTTTTCAATGGACTAATAGTCTGTCTTCGGTCGCCGGAGAGCGATCTCCATCCCGAAATTATGCGAATTTCATAATGAAATTCAAATAATTTCGGACGGACAATGAATACAGTGCACTGTAACAGAGGTATCTTATATCTTCTTCTAGAAATTATGTAAATTTCATTATGAAATTCACATAATTTCGGTACGCTCTGAGATCGCTCTCTGGCGACCGGAGACGGACTATGAATACCATTGTCAGACTTCCCGCGTATTCCAAATATCCCCCATTTTGTTGGCGACTGACAGTTATTACTACGTATTTCTATGTGATGTGTGTCATTTATGTTTTTTTACATTATCACGTCGGTATTGTATTTATATTCCAGCTTTGTATGTCGTGTTGAGTGTTTAGTTATCTTATACGTATTTCTTAATTAGTGATTATTTATTTGTGAAACTATGCCCCAATAAATAAACTATGGGAGGAAATAAATGTTTAGTAAAAAACTTTTTAAATATTAACTATCCTTTCAAGAACCCGCAAGAAGTAGGTGACCGACGAGGAGAATTTGGAAGTTTAAAGTTACGGCCAAATAGAAGAGAGGGAGACCAAGTTAGACGTGGGATAGCTTAATTGGGAAAATTCTAATGAATTATTAAAATAAAGAAGAAAGGAAAGGATTTAACTCAACATAGGAAAAAATGGACTGATTTCATAAAGAGGATTGGGATAAGGTTAAAAGAAACCCCCCACACACCTAATAGAGTAAAGGGGGGTTTTTGACTATGTTACCTATATCTATATATTCGTATATATATTTTGTAAACCTCAAAATAAATCGTACTTCTAATATAATTTCATTTAATTAGTGAAAATGACACTAAATTTTAAAATCTGCTTAGAAAATAAAGTAAGTAAACTTACACATCTAGACATAAGGCAAAACTGCCACAAAATATAAACACTACACTAGTAGTCGACCTAGTTTCCACGTTTTCACAACTTTTTAAATAAATTTATAAAATCCATATCGGTTTTATAATTAAATTCAAATTATACCTCCTAGAAACCTAAATTAAGAAAAAATGTAACCTTTCTGTGATAATAAAACTCAATTTACATGAAACTGTACACTGGATTACAACAGTTGATTAAGAATTAATACAATTAAAAGTATTAAAACTACTAAACAACTGGTTATCTATATGCCAGAAGACCGCCATATTTTTCGTCCAATGATCTGTGGCCATATTCTTGGCTATTTTTTGTAGAGGGGTGGTATTTGAAAATTACTTAAAGTAATCATCCATGGGTTCGTGTCACATGTCCGTATCCGTATGTTTTGTGGGATCCGCCATATTCTTGGCGACTTTTTCTAGAGTGGTGGTATTTAAAAATTGCCAGACGTAATTCGTTCATAAATGGTTTAAGATTACGTACTGATTTGATTAGTATACTGTGCTCGGTACCAAAACCAACGCAGCGCCTCATATATGTCGGCTCCAGCATCGGATACGCATATTTGTATAGGGCTGCGGCTCTTTACAGTTATTTACAGTTATTACTCAATGGGTGCTTCAGCACTCGAACGCGTCATCAGAAAATTTATACCATACCAGGAGCGCCGTGTCACCGATTGTTGCGGGTTCAGTTGCTTATCTTTTGAAAAGCCGAATAAATCTTTTTGTTTTTCGATTTTCTATCTTTATTAGGCCTTACGTGGTTAAAATTAATAATATTATGACTGAATCAGCCTTTACAAAAAGCCTTATGAACTTATACACTATGTTAATTCAAGTATATACAAACACCAAACACGTTTTCCTCAAATTAATACCAGACGATCTAGTTTTTTACAGTCTATCGCAATTAGTACCTAATTTATTTACATCAGATTTTAATATAGTTACATTTAGATTTGTACTATTGCAAATAAACTCTGCCAAATATTTGTTAAAATGTATTACTCAAGTGTATTTGTAAAATTTACCAAATCACGATGGGGCAAAAATTTTACCCACCTTTTTTACTGTGTACAGAGTGTCTCAAACTCGAAAGTATGGGCCTATTGTGAAAATTCAAAATAATTTTGGAACACGTGGTGTTATATGGTGTAAGGTAAGCTCCATTTTCAATCCAAGGTATTATCTTTGGTATTTGACAACTAATGACTTCATCAATTATATTTTTTCCAGTAACATACCCAAATTTTGTTTTCTGTTAAAAAGCTCTCTTTTTTCTAATAAATCTTTATTAGAGAAATTGTCTGTATTCTCGTTTAAAAGTTATAAGCAATATCGTCCCAAAGAGTCTCAAAATAAATATCACCTAAAAATCACATTAGCGGGGGAAGGATCAAATAGTCGTTGAAAAATAATTGAATGCTCATTGTTTAAAATGCTCAGAAAAGTTGATATGTTGTTAATTTATCGCGAGCCACAAAAAAATTCAAGAAGAGCTGTAGAGTTATATCAAGAAAGGTATCCAGAGCGCCTCATTGCTGATCATAAAACCTTTACAAGATTAGAGGCGACCTTGCGACGAAATGAAGACGCATTTTCTGTTCGGAAGAATCAAATAATTGACCGACGAGTAAGAAACAATGTTAATACAGCTAGACTGTTACAGTATTTCGAACAAAGTCCACGAAAATCTATACGTCAGGATAGCCAAGAATTGAATTTGGATAAATCAACTGTTCAACGAATTTTAAAGAGCAATGGGTATCATGACTACAAAATTCACAACTTGGAGTATTTGCCATTTTGGAGTAAATGTATGGTGCGGCATTATCGGTAAAAATTTAATTGTGCTTTATTTTTATGAACATACATTGAACAGACTGAGTTACCAAAATTTCCTACAAGAAGAACATCTGGAAAGCCTACCTTGGCAGCTAAGGAGAAACCTATGGTTTCAGTATGACGCAGCTCCACCCCACAAGGACAGGATTGTGCAGCAATATGTATATAACACTTTCCCAGAAAAATGAATTGGGATTAATGCACCTCTTCAGTGGCCCGGAAAGTCACTTGATCTAACACCCCTCGATTTTTTTATGGAGGGTTTTAAAAACAACGCGAGATATTAATAATTTGAAAGAAAACATCACAAACGCTTGTAATAAGTCAAATGACGAAATGTTAATAAACGCAGCCCACAAAGAAGTCAGGCGAAGATTGGATATGTGTCTTCAAATGAAAGGAGGTTATATAGAGAATAGATTATAATATGTATGTAGTATGAGGACGATTGCCTCATTTTTTAAGTTTAGTTATGGTTATCACACTTTTGTTCCAACTGTATTATAGAATTATCCAGTTCAATCCATTTATTTATTCTTAATGACATTTATGCACTTTAAACAACCAACATTCAATTATTTTAGAACGACGACTTGATCCATCCACCGATAATATGATTTTTGTATTTATTTTGAGACTCTTTAGAAAAAATGTATTTGATGACGTCATTTCTGTCAAATCCCAAAGATAATACCTTCGATTGAAAATATAGCTTACCTCATACCAAACCCAAATTTTATTTAAGAGTTCGTCGTGCGCTTGAAATAAACCCATAACACTTAATTAGACAACGAATAAACATAGCGGTCCAAATAAAAAAACAATCGAAAGACAAAGTTGTTTCCTAAGGCTGCTGTGTAATATTTTTTCAAAATTAACTTTTAATTATTTAAATTTAATGAGTAAACTGTGCAAGAAATCGTCATATTTACAATTTATTTACTTAAAAATAAAGTCTTAAATCGAAAATTGGTTACACGAGGGAAGTAAGTCTGTCTTTTAGCTTTGCAACGATACCAAAATTATATCGAATTGATAAAAATTACTCAAAATTCTATGCTAAATGCCGAACGTCTACAATTTCAGAAACGAATATATTTTAAATGCTGCAGCCACGTGTGTTTCTCTCAGTGGGATGGGCTTAGAGATTGGTAAATGCGGGCAGGACCGGAGTTCAAAGAAATACATAGTCACTTATAATCTATACGTTCTTATGGAGTTCGATGCTGATTCTTTTGTTGGCAGCGGTGTCTAAACCTTTCTTGTAGAATACATTTTTTCGTTTAGACCAACAGTTCCGGAAATATAAGAATTCCTTAGGTATGCAATTTTAAATTGCTTATTAAAACAATGTCATTTTCAAATTGAACACAATTCTCAGCAAATTAAATACGTATTTTCCATATTAAAATAATAAAGAACATAAAACACTGAAATAAATGTAGTCACTATATTTATTTTATATAAAAATTTACCTGTTCTCAAATCTTTGTTCTTCTTTTTAAAGAGGGCAATGTCATAAATGTATTAAACATAATCATAATATGTACAATAAAAATGTTTTTCTCATTATGGAAAATATAGATATTTTTATCTTGTCGAATGAATGCGCTCTCCTATTTCTAAAAACATATTCTGCATCACAAATATGCACACGGCGCACAAATTTAATTTCTTGAAAAGTGTAACACGAACTTTTTTTATAGTTTTGACGACATTTGCTCGATATAACTACATATCAATAGTAAATAATTAATATAAGTTTGTAATGCACACATTTGCTGGCCCGACTTTGGAATATTTTTTTTTTTTTGAAAAGCCGTTAAGTTATTAAAAATTGCTGTGTACCGTGAGAAGTACTGTAGTTTTTTATATAAGCTGTAAAAAAACTACAAACATAAGTAAAATCATTGATTTACAAGCGCGATGTAACGAAAAACGTAATAATTGTCAAGTAATGCCCCAAGCATCGATAATTTGATTTTATTTTTATAAAATGCGGCCCTACTAAAAAAAGTTATACAAGTTCATTTTGGATACTAAAAATATCCTTCTACAAGATGGTTATATTTTCTTAAAAACAAAACGGCATAATTGCTGGCCTATTTTACTCCAATAAATCTAAATATTCTAAATACGTCCACCGTAAAGTCATTGCAGTGGGAGAGCGATAATCTCCGCTTCCAGCCGTAACACCCGACCCCGGAGCGCTACCCGAGGAGTGTACAGAGAACGGACTCTTAAATTGTTTGTCTCCTTAGAGTAGGCTCATAATATCGTGTTTGAGATACTCTGTACCAACCTCATAACATCATCATTCTGTAATTTCAATATGTTATGAATAATTTATGAACGTTATAAAAAATCAGCAAATTTAATATCTAAGCTTTTAATTAGAAATTTTAGCTAATTCTTCCATTATTTTTGTTTCAGCTTTACTACACGATGAATGCTGCACATTCATCCTTTGTACTTCATGAGGAGCTGAAATATTTCAGCAACGAAAGCGATTCGGAATATTCTGTTATAGACCACGATACCACAACAAGCGGTAAGTTGGGAATCTAAAAGCAAAAAGTAATTTGTCATAATTAACCTTGTATAAAGTATCATTATTTAAGACCACTTTTATGACAGGAGTCTCAGAAGCAGTAATATAAATATTGTAACCTCTACGTTGACTTCTGCTTGAAATACGTAAAAAAACAAACTTTATTTTCACTACTTGATTACACGGCAACTGTACTTCAAAAAAATTAACAACTGTCAAATCTTTACTTTGGCGTTTATGTTATTCGTGTTTGAGTGCTCAATATAAACTGAGCAGGTGAAAGCGATCTGCTTATATATATTTTTTAGGGTTCTCGAACTTTTCGCGGTCTCGAGAACTTGTCGAGAACTAAATGGATAATGGTCTGGAATGTTTTAGATAATGTCAAAATAAAGTTATTATAAAAATTATAAATTTTATCGCAAATATAATTAACAAACTAAGAAGGTAGGTGAGCTTCCGTAACAAACAGTTAGCAGCTGTGTGTGGTCGAGCACTGTTTTGAAGGAAATCAGTTTTTATGCGTATAGGGTGGCTTAAACTATGAAAAAAATGTATGCCTTTAAATATTCTCAAAGATAATGTGAAATATTTTTCACATTTTGCGAAATAGCTGCAAAATTATTTGTTTGAAGGAAATGTTGTGAAGGCAGAATTTCAGAAAACTGCTTTGAGGACTGATGCCCCGATTAGCATTGAATTACACCTGAAAAACTTACAAGTTAACAGCCTTGGTAAGTCGTCAGTGGTACCACCGCACATATAGCGATTTCGAGTTTGTTTGCTGTCAGTATGCTATAGGTGAAGCAATCAGACCCAGCATTGAATAGACAGTAACCACTAGATGTAAACACGTGCTACGTATCGGGTACTCTTGTCCTTCTGTAGTTTATGACATACGTGAATAGCCAGGGTTTGATCGTCGATCGCCTCACCATGGCATAATGATGAATAGGGTTGGAGTATTTATCGATAATAATTCAGATAAAATATTATCAATGTATTGATATTATCGATAACTGCCATTATTTTTGATAATATCGATATGTATTGATGGTATCGATAGATAGTATCAACAATATCGATTATAATTTTGTTTTATTATTATTGCTTTCAAAATACAAATTTGTTTTATTGTAGCGGCAAGTAGATACTTACCGTTATTTTATTGTCGGCAGCTGATTTATTTTATAAATTTATCACAAAAATGTTTTGGCAGCGAAATAATAAAACAGCTTATATGGTAAATATATGGTGTTAAAAAAAGAGGGTAAAATATTTAAGTAGGTAATAGTATGAACCAAAATAAGCAGAAAAGTCTCAATAAACATGGGTCCGCAAAGTAACGGTTGCGGATATATGGAATGTTTGATGTTTCTTAGCCCCTTTTTCTATTTTGCAAAAACGTTGTGTATTTTCTTATAATAGTTGATTGATGTTTAGTGAAATAAACAGGAAACACAGAGTTGTTCTCAGTGCACAAGTTTTCTTTCGCGATGGCTGGTTACTCCAACGCAGAATTAACAGACATGCATTTCATGTATGGTCGTGCTAATGAAAACGCCACCGAAGCGCGGCGTCTTTATGTTGACGCTTATCCAAATCGCCAGATTCCTTCACAACGCATGTTTGGAAGAATTCACCAAAGATTGCGTGATACCGGTTCCTTGAGCAAACAGTGCCATTTATCAGGAAGGCCAAGGTCGGTATCCACTCCTAGAGCAGAAGAAGAAATTCTAGCACTGGTAGAGCAAAATCCAGGTACGAGTGTGCGGAGAATATCAGCCGAGGTAGGAATTAGTGGTCCTCCTGTTTGGAGAATCCTTCACGAGCAACTGCTTTATCCATACCATGTGCAATTGTGCAACAAGTATAGGCCTTAAATCCAATAAATGATCATCAAGCACGTTTGGTTCTTTGCCGCTGGTTTCTACGTCATGATGCTGAAGACCCTCGTTTTCTTGCAAACATTCTTTTTACTGATGAGGCCGGGTTCACAAGAAATGGAGTGTTTAATTTTCACAATGCGCATATTTGGGCCGACGAAAATCCTCATGCTCTAATAGAATCTGGACATCAGGCACGTTTTTCATTAAACATTTGGATGGGTATTGTAGGTGACAGGTTTCTAGGTCCTGTTGTTTTACCAAACCGATTAACAGACGCTGCTTACCTCAACTTTCTGCAGAACACACTGTATGAGTTTTTGGAAGACATTTCTTTGAATCAGAGGCAACAAATATGGCTCCAGCATGATGGTGCTCCAGCTCATTTGTCCATGGCCGTTAGAGAGCATTTACACCAAACTTTTCCACATAGATGGGTAGGAAGGGTCGGACCTGTTTTATGGCCTCCGAGATCGCCTGATCTGAACCCTCTAGATTTCTTTGTTTGGGGATATTTGAGGACATTAGTGTATGGTACTCCTGTAAATAGCCTGGAAGAGCTGCAGCTACGGATTAATCCAAAGTGTCGAGAAATCCAAACCAAAGAGGGTGTTTTCGAAGAGTTCGAATATCGTAGAGACGAAGATGTCGTGCCTGCTTGGAAATGAACGGAGGGCACTTTAAACATCTTATGTAACTTTGTTTTTTGTTTGTTAAAAGCTTCCGTTGTCAGTTTATTCCTAATAAAATAAAATGTTTGAAAAACAAATAGAGGTCCATACCTCCGCAACCTTTACTTTGCGGACCCATGTTTATTAAGAGTTTTCTGCTTATTTTGGTTCATACTATTACCTCCTGAAATATGTTACACTCTTTTTTTACACTCTGTATATAGGTAACTATTTTATAAATATTTCTGTTACAAGTTTACACAATATTTTACCTAATAAAACTAAACTGTTTTAAAATGATTTTTTAGCAGTGTTTCGTAACATTTCTAATTGCGATATAAAATAGTACATTATACTATAAGGGAGAGAAATGCGTTATTTTGGTAGAGGTGTAATTTGAAGTCCGAGGGCAAAATAGCATCTCTCCCGAATGGTATATACTATTTTTTCCACGGTCTCATTAACTTAAAAACACATATTTTGTCATTATGAAGTAAGTTGCACCAGAATTATTATATTCGGATTTTAGCATTTATTTAGTAGTCGTTGTGTTATTGTCATAACTACAAAATAAACAAACAAAAAGAATTGTCAAATTAAGGTGCTAGTTTGGTTTAGTTTAAAGTTTGTTTAGTGCACAATGAATAATTGTGAGTCGGAAGAGATTGTGGAGGCTGCAAATATTGCAATAAGCAATTTGCTGCCTACGAAGTCAAGATCTTTATACGATATAGCCTACAATCGGTTTAAAAAGTGGTGCGCCGAGAAAAATGTTCAAGTATACAGCGAGAATGTTTTGTTGGCATACTTCAGTGAAAATGCAAAGAATTACAAGTCTTCCACATTATGGGCGCAATATTCTATGGTTAAGTCATGCTTGATAATTTACGACAACATAGATATAAGCAAATTCCCCAAGCTGATCGCATTTTTGAAAAGAACCGGTGACGGATATCAAGCGAAAAAATCGAAAATATTGACAAAGGGTGAAATCGACCGTTTTCTATCAAGTGCAGATGACAAAGAATTGTTAATGATTAAGGTAAGATTACTTTTGTTGTTAGGTATTTCAATTATTAAGTACCTTGATTTTTTATAGGTTGGATTAATTCTGGGGATTGCCGGAGTTTGTCGAACTGATGAACTGGTCAATTTAACTGTAGATGATGTAGGCTCTTCCTTGATTGTAAAAATTCCAAACACTAAGACAAAGGTTCCAAGAACCTTTCTGGTTACCGATGTGGGAAATATGCTTCGTATTTAAAATTACCTGATGCTGCATGTTATATTGGTCACTGCTTACGAAGATCTTCAGCGACATTACTGGCAGATGCTGGTGTGGATCACGACAATAAAGCGTCATGCTGGTTGGAAATCAACGACAGTCGCTGAGGGTTATGTCGAGAACTCCATTGAAAATAAGACCAAAATTGCTAAACAGGTTTTAGTAGGTACCACTACTAGCGCAATGACAAAAACTGTAAATGTAAGCGAAAGTAATATTCCTTCCAATATTAATTTTGAAAATTGTACAAATGTAACATTTAATTTAAATGTCAATAAATAATTTCAATGTTATCTTTTTTTTTGCATGAAAAACGTTCTTCATAATGTAAACTCCCTTGGGAGCATTATACTCCCTTGGAATAATCGACTACTTCTGTTTTAATTTTGATGTCACAGAAACTGATTTCTACTCCCGACCGTGAAAAAAATATATATAATTGTTTCTTATATGTGGTTTGTAGGGACGAAAAGATGGTGGGATGAGGAGTGTATCAGAGAGGCGGAGTAGAGAAATAAACTAAGGATTAAAGCACTTCAGTCAGTACAAGAGGAAAAATACATGGAACAAAGACGAAAGGCAATTAAAGTGTTTAGACAAAAGAAGAGAGCAGAGCAGGTTAAGAATATATGAAATGATCCGAATGATCTGGAGAAGAGAATGTATGCCTGAAGATTGGAGAGAGGCTATGATTATACCAACCTCAAAAAAGGGAGATGCAACAGACTGCAGAAACTATAGGGGTATATCATTGTTTGATTTATTAACGTTGTCATAATTTTATACCCTATATCTAGAGAATAGAACCTATAGCAGAATTACAAATAGGGGAGTATCAAGCAGGTTTTAGAAAGCGGAGGGCAACAACGGACCAAATCTTCATGGTGAAGGAAATCCTGACTACATGCTATGAGTATGGGATTAAAGCAATGATTTTATTTGTGGACTTCAGGAAAGCATATGATTCGGTCAAGAGGAATGAACTAAGTAAAATTTTGAAACAATTTGGGGTACCAACCAAACTGATTAGGCTATTGAAAATGACCTTTGAAAATACTAAATCCAAAGTACGGATAAAAGGTGGATGTTTGGAAGGTTTTACTATTGACTGAGGGCATGACTGAGACAAGTACTAGAAAGGGTCATAAGAGATAGTCAGTTGAACAGAGAAGGACACATATTATCTAAAAGTCACCAAATAGTAAGTTATGCAAATGACGTGGCCATTATTGCTAGAGATAGTAGAGAATTAGAAAAAGTAACGAGAAAACTTGTGGAGGAAGCACGTAAAGTGGGATTGCAGATAAATCAAGAGAAAAGTAAGCTTTTGTGAATAGGAGAACAAAAAAAAAGATACCAATTTTAAATATAAATGCAGAAACGACAAAAATGAACATTCTTATTAGTAATAATACCTGATAGATAGGTAACAGTTACTCCAGTTAGCTCCACTATTTTGCATTCGTTTTTTTATTATTTCGTTACAAACTGACAAAACTACAACATTCTCATTCATCATAACCACTCACTACCGATAAAACACACTTCTCGTAGGCACAGCTAGATAAAATGCTTATTTATTATAACAAAATCGAATGAAAGGAATAGATAATGATAGAAAACTTTTAATATACCCGCGGCAGTCTTGTCCCATAACCTAGAAAACCAAACCGGCGAACTATATTGTGGGAAAGTATCTGCCCCAGACACAAATTTCTTTATTTAATAACTATAAAACGTTTAAAAATTAAAAAAGGCACTAAAAACTAAAGAGGAACACAAAACTACAACGTATTCACATGGTAAACACAGTAATTAAATTATGACATGAAGAGAAATTTTACCGTCGTGTTGCTAGTTGCCTACGTTGCCTACGTTGCCTATTCTGATTCTGTAAACATTTGGAATTTTTTGAAGGGTGATACCTTTACTTCTTAATTTTCTCTATCCCCTCTTGCTAGTTGTGAATACCGATGGGTGCCGATAGTTTTGATGATATTAATAGTATCCATAATGTGACGCATGGAGGGTCGCGTTCAGCCAAAGCTTCAAACTTGTCAGAAATTATGTACACGACTCCTTACATGCAAGTATTTACATATTAACATTGTTCAAACCATATCAAAAACCATTCAGGAATGGTCACAATTAAAGTTGTCAACTGTCTCAGATTTTGCGAGACTTCCCATATTTAAAGGTATTTTGGACCCGTCTTTGGAGACGGAGAAACCGTAAATAATAAATAAATAATTGACGATCTCCGGCAAGGTATATTATCGATAATATAAAATGTGTCGATTATTGATATCGATGATATCAATATTATCAATAATATAGATGTTATCGCTAATATCGATCCATTTTGTTTATCGATAGTTCTAAATTATAATCGCCCACCCCTAGTGATGAGAGCTAACAAAACGAAACTGCTATATGTCTGGTGACTCCACTGGCGACTAACTCAATTCAGTTTTTGAATTTAGTAGATATTTTTATGTTGATAATGAATGATACATCAATTCAAATATAGATTTTAACAAGGTTTGCTACAAAAAAAAAATTTAATCGATTTCATAAAAAAATGGAATGCGCTGTTTAAATACAGATGGCGTCATCTAGTGCCTTCTTCTTCTTACAGAGAACACCCTATATGTAGAGTTTATCGCAATGGGGCCATCTAAATTTCAATGATTTGTCATATTGTCAAATTGTTCTATATCTAATTAATTGAAGTTGTAATACCTACTAATCTGATTTCCTGCTTTTATAACATAGCATCAATTTATATCCTTGTTTCTAAAATTTTGTTTTCTGTTTTAAAGTTAATTTTTAAAAATACCATAAATTTAAAATGAAACTGGCAATGCTTGTTCAATCAAATACAAAATTTACAGTAAATTCTTTAAATTTCATGTAAAAGGAAAACTGTACATACACAAATTTAATTTATATTTCAAAGGGAACGAAATAATAAATACTAAATATTTTTCTCATGGAAACGTTGTAAGCTTTGTAGTATTTACCACACGAGGAAATAAGTCGTCTGTAAATATTTTTAAAACATTCACATAAGGGCGCCCTTGAGTTTAACCACGTGGATATATTTTGATGAAGAGCTGGCAGAAGGGTAACGATTTTGATCTGATAAAACTTGAATTCTGAAATATTGCCATATACCGTGGGCCACCGAAAAAATGTCACTCAGGCTATCATAGTTTGGAAGCAAAAACTTTAAAAATCTTAAATGGAAAATGGTATTGTGTAATCTGATGATCATTTTAAAAGCATCATCATTCAATCATATCATATCATATCATATCATATCATATCATATCCTATCATATTATATACCATATCATATCGTTCAATTATCTTTTCAACTTTATTAATTTTTCTATTTATAAGTACAAAATATATATAATATACAATGTAAATTATACAATTCATAGTATATGGGTTGTTCATCAAAGTATGTCTAATACTACAGATACTCTTAAATATTCACAACACTTCAATTACTTGACCTTGTTCTTAAAAGTAATTTTCGTAAGATTGAGGACTCCGATGAGAATTTAGTACCTCCTGATTATCTCCATCCTGCTCTACTTATTCGCTTATCTACAAATATCTATAGAAATGGGTTTATATGCCTACTTTATGAGCAATTGAGTTTGGTTGATGGGTTTTTGCTAGATGAGTTTTTTTATTGTAATTTAACTTGTGAGGAGTTCTACAAATTTTTATATAATATTTTTGACATGTATGTGCCTAAAGTTTCTCCTAGGTCTAGAAAATATCCATCGTAGTTTTCTGAAACTATGATTGCCGACTTGAGAAAAAATCTTCAATTGCATAAACAATTCATTAGATCTGAAAATCCGGACGTTTATCAAACATTTTCTGATCTGCTACATTGGTCATTGGTCATTTGTTAACGATACGAAAGGCCATCAGTCCATACCAAAATAGAGACATTCATGATCCTCAGGATATTGTTAATACGTTTGTTGAATTTTGTCTACATTTCTTCCATCTGCTTCATCAGATAACAATACATTATATCCTAATAAAAATGTGTTTCTCCTCAGTCAGAAATCGTATCTGTGATGAAAGAGCTCAAGGCTAAGTTGACTTCTGGACCAAATCATACTCCCTATTTTCTTGTGAGTGATTGTGCATATGTTCTAGCAGCCCCCTTAACAATATTATTTCTGAAAATTTGTGTATATCCGGACACCTGGAAGATCTAAGATTTGTCCCATTCATAAAATAGATAAATCCAATATTGTTAACAATTATAGACCGATAGCCATAATTTGTAATTTCTCAAAAGTCTTTGAAATAATACACATTGCACAACATGGTTTCATGAAAACTCGGTTGACGACAACTAATCTTATCTATTTCACTCAATATCTTAGCAAAACCCTGAATGCGAGTCGGCAGGTAGACGTTGTGTATACGGACTCCACTAAAGTGTTTGGTAGACTTAATCACGTAATCTACTTAGATCTTATCTTTCATTGCGGATGCAATTTGTCGAAATTGGCAGTCTCAGATCTCCAAAATTTGTATCATCGTTAAGAGTTAACCAAGGATCCTCTTTATAAATTTCATCAACGATATATTTCAATCTTATGTCTTATGTCCATTGATGATATAAAGATGTTCACTAACATTTATTCACTTCGCAATGCCCTTAAATTAGATACTTCGCTAAATAATAATAAATATATGGTGTATAGCCATGTTATGACATTTACTCGGAAAGTTAATAATCTGAATAACAATTATTCCATCGCTGGTTCCTCTTTAACTAGAGTTAATGAGATGAAAGACCTAGGCGTGCTTTTTACTTCGAATCTGAGCTTTACAGAACATATTAACAAATTAACAACTGAATGCTCCAAAAGCTTGGGATTTGTTATTAGAAATTTACGTTCTTTTACCGACTGTCGTATGTTACTTAGCTTAATATTGCGCTTCTTCCTAAATTAGAATAAGCTAGAACACATCTTTTAAACTCGATGGTTTTTACTCAGAAATTGGACTGATCGCAATATGTTTCTAAGGCGGCATGGCGTACACAGTCTTGAAAATATGTCTGTTATGTACTCCCAAATCTTCCTTTTTAAGTTAATTAATATTTTAACTAATTGTCCTAGTTTATAATGCACCATTTTTTTAGTATTGTATTTTACTTTTTTAATTGTTTTAGTGTGTGTTTGTGACATAAAATGTAACATTTGATCTGTTGTCCCCCCTGTAACTGATACAGTTGGTGTAATCTAAAATAAAATATCTGATGTACTATTTAAGGAACAAGTACTATTTACTATATCGTTAGTATCTGACTTTATTTATGCATGTTAACTATCCCTATTTGACAGTAGCGGCTGGTGAGATTTTAGGTATGCCATATCTCAATAGCCAGACATGGGACCCAAACCAAACTTTAGGGTATATGTACTGTGGCCATATAAAGAACTTTGGTAGAAGAAAAACGATTTTCGAGTTTGCGATAAAAGTTGAAAAAAACGTGGGCCTTACCTCAAATTTTCAAACTTAAGAAACATTTTTTTCCATAAACTAGATGTAATTTCACGGATAGGTTTCAAGTTTTATTAAAAAATAACTATATTTGTAAGATTTACAGCATTTTGAAATTTCTATAATGTGTCACTAATCCAATATTAATTTTCAAACCAAATGACCAAAACTAAACGTTTTTCTATATGATGGATGTGTTCTTCATGTCCCAAATATACTTATCGTATCGTTGACCAACTAATAAAGGTATTTATGACAGTTAACTTTCCCATATAGAAAAAAGAGCACTCCTCAGAAAAGCAAGCATTGTGTGATAACCTCACATAATTCTAAACGCTAATCATTATCATCTTGAACTACTGTGATTTTATGTAGTGCAAAGATTTATGGTGCTTTAATATTCTTGGAACAGTTGTATGTGCAAAATTCTTATTTGAATAGTATACACTATTTTGATAACAAACGATAATGTTTGTGCAGCACTAAACTATTTATTTATTATTTATATGTATTTATACACAATCATTTTTCAAGAACTGATGATGCAAAATTTAAAAACTAGATGTCATTGGAAAAGATAATTGAACTGATAACTGATAACTACCATACTTACAACATTTATTTTTCTTTTCAGCATCACTATTATTCACTGTAATGGTTCTAATATTTTCTTCTCTGGGAATTTTGACGACTTGTCTACTCTTATTCGGATTACATAGGGTAAGAAAATATATATTTTTACTTATTCTTTTATGTTTATTTTGTTTTTTTGCTTGGATATCGTTTGCTTTGAGGTAGTTGAATTTCATTAGTAAACTATTCACTTTTTATTATTTCCATGTTGTTCTAAATTGTATCCAGATAGGACATCAATAATTTTACGTCTATATAAAAGGATTTTGAAATACAAAAATGTTTGCAATATCTTAAATGTCTCATGAAATATCTTAGTTACATGTTCAACCTAGACTTAAATCATTTGGGTACTAATTTCTGTTGTACTATTCAAATTCTATATGTTGCCTAAGATGTTGTTGTAGTGTTTGACTGACTAGTTCATTTCCATTTCTTTTTTATTTATTTTATTTTTGAATATTGATATCTAGCTTATTAAATAAAAACAATTGTGTTCATACATTTTATTGTACATTGTGTAAAATTGTATAAATAATTATGCTGTTTCTTTCACAGAATTTCAAGATACTGCTAGTACCATGGATTGCTAATATCGTCATTTATATCATGATAGATTGCGTCTACTTGATTTATAGCTTGATTTTCCATGCGGTAAGTAAATTGTAATATCTTAGTGATAAGATTTTGAATAAATTATTTATTATTTGTAGCAAAAACGAAAGCTACATAAACTTAAATTAATATAAAATCTTTTATGATAAATCAGTAAATGCTGATAAAATTTAATAATTTATTTCAGAATTTCTAGAAATATATGTGCATTTAATATTTATACACAATAATGATTAATTTTTATTCTACACGTAAAAATTCAAGAACTCTGAACTTACTCATATTTTTGCATAATGAAAAGTTGCTGCTGAAAAATGGTGCATTATTAACAAATTTATTAACAGCACCTTTTTGAGTAAAATACAGTTTTACATAATATCACCTACACGGAAAGAAAGCTATTCACTATTCCTCAAGTATAGTAATACTTTATTGAAAGATTAACTTATTTTTATATAATAAAAATATATATTCTTAATTTAAGAATAAAAATTACTTGAAATCAAGAAAACCACTTATACATAATATGAGATAAAGTTATGTTTGCTTAAAGAATTGTTTTGTTGTTAGATAATACGTATAAATAATTAAAAATTAAATATTACTCGCTTAGTAGTATTTAAATATTTATTATAAAGAAAGAAAGACTAGTAAACTGTTGAAGTCATCCATTAGCGGCACACAAGACATATAACGGTTTCGAGCCTGTTAGCTCTCCTCAGTATACCACAGCAGGCGAGGTAACCGACGACTTAACCGACAGAAGAGAACCTGAGTAAACGTAATGCAACATAAAACTATGTACATCTTTAGGATACATGCTGAACTAGTGGTCCAGCTGCACACTTTGTAGTAAATAATACTACAGTTGTGTCTCTATAGTTTTGGTTATGATCGCCAAAAGTGTTGTATTAATATCATCTATAAATATTATTATTTTGACATTTTAATTATAATTTAAGGAAGAATAACCTATTCTCACCGTAATAATATGTTGCCTCAAGTAATTCAACAAAACAACTCTTTAAACAAACATAATTTTTTGTCATTTTAAGTATGAGCAGTAGTTTTCTTCACTTCAAGTAATTCTTGTTATAATGAAGAATATATAATCTTATTATACAAGACTAAGTTAATCTTTCAAAAAAGTATTGCTATGCTTGGGGAATAGTGAAACTAAGCTAAAATTGGAATAAGTATGTCAATGTAGATATGAGTACAGCTTTCTTTTCGTGTAGCCTAGCGAAAGCCCATCCTCTATGAAAATTCTAAAAATGATAGTACAAAAGTTTTTACGAGAGTACTTGAAAAAATAAACTTAAAAGTCTCTGGACATGTATTTCTAAAAGTAACAGGTAGCCTCCATAAATATCTGATCTCTATTCAAAGGTACACCTTGTATAAACAATCATAAAATAGCAGTTCTTGAATTGAAAATAATAACTGAACCTCTTCAGTAATTCCGACGTAATTCGATGTAAGACACTTCAACTTTATTAAATGGATTGATTTGTAAGTATTGGTCTTAGTTATAAACATGATTGGTCATTTTGATCCACAACAAAGGGTAAAACTGTTTTAACTTTTTACAACTTTTATGTGTTTTATTTCAGTATAAAATTTAGGGGACCCTTTTGAAAACACAAATGTATGGTCGCCCTAAAATAAAGATTTTAAAATCGAATCCAGTACCATATTTTGTAAAATTGTAAATAAATTATGATGATCTAACCGCTTATCCATCACACATGAGTTTATACAAAAACAATTATTGACACGACTTAATCGTTGATGGCTCCTAAAAGTCCTATTAATAATTCACCGGCTCAAAAGTAGTACCTGTGTTAGATTGAAAACCTTTATGTTGTCTCTGTTTACAAAATATTCATTAATTAAATTTGATATCTACACGAAAAGAAAGTTATACTAATATCAAGATTAATAAGTACACCTATTCCAACGTTAGCTTAGTTTCACTATTCCTCAAGTATAGTATGAATTGAATTAACTGAAAGTTTAACTTATTCTTGTATAATAGGATTATATAGGGTGAGTCAGTCATAATGTCATTAATTTTAATATGCGATAGGGAATAATGAGTATAATACGAATACACGATAAAAAAGAAATCTAAATGCATGCACCGAAAACAAATATTTTCAAATCATTATTTAAACCCCCTTTTCAGACTGTCACTGACCGCTCACAGCCTTAGTCGTTTACAGCTCATAGTTGAACTCGATGTTGACCTGATGCATTGTTGCCAAGTTGAAATATTTTTCTAGTACCTACCTAGTTTCTAGACATCACAAAGAAACGGTTGTACTGACTATTTTAGAATCTTATTTTTCTTGCTCAGTTCAACTTCAGCCAATAATAATTTAAAATGTTAATATCCAATGAAATCAAATAATAATAATCACATAATTGTATTAAAAATTGCAAGTAACGCGATCCATTCAGGTTTTCCGGTAGAAAATACAGACCAGTCAAATGATCCTCGAACACTCCATACGTTGGCAGCAAATAGTCTCTAATAGCTAAACCTGTTATGACTGCAAAGAAATTAACTTAGTTACAGTTATATTTAACATTGAAATCACAAATCTCCAACGTATCTAATAATAAACCAAGTAATAAACCATTTAGGTACATTACATAAAAAACCTATACCCAATGGGTAAATTATTAAGAGAAGCTGAAAAGTGTTTCGTGTTTAAATACTAAGTAATAAAAAACCATCGTGTTGTCGACAAAAAACTGTAGATGACCGAAATGGCACGCCTCTGATCTGATGCTCATAAAAGTTATCGAGAGTGAATCTTGACCTACCGTATTATTAGGTCAATAACCTAGTTACCTAGTTTTTGCACTGTTATTAACGACAAGAAGTAAAACTATTTTTTTAAATCTAAATACATGAATGAATTTTCCTTAAATATTGATTTATTTGTTAATAAAAACAAATGTAGATAATAAATAAATGTTTTCGAATGTTAGGTTATTATAGTTTAATAATTTTGATATTACGTTTTTACTACGTTTTACAAATAAATATTAATTTTTAGTATTACTCGTAAGTACAATTAATTATTCAGTTTGTAGTTACGTACATCTAGCCTAGAAATTTATTGTTTTTTAAGTAGTACGGAACTAACCTGTTTAAAATACCAGTTCAAGTAAAGATGCACTTATCCGTCCATAGCACTTTATTAATAAAATTAGGGTCAGCCGCAATTTGATTTTGATGTCAATTGTAAAATTCAAAACGGCTGGGGAAATCAGCAGGTTCTAAAGCTTGAACTTTCTGAAAATGATGCGAATTCAGTGAGTTTTCTCGTAATATTCTGCAGACCCTGTTTTGGAATATCTCCAATCGCCTTGCAATTCTTGCAGAACCTGCTCCTCAACTAAATTTAAAACAGCCTCTATCACATTTAAGTAATTTTGCCGATGTCCTGCAAGTTCCCGACGCGGTTTCACAGAACCCGTTTCGTGAAGGCGTTGAAGCACTTGCCCAAAGTTCGCGCACCTGGAAAATGTCTGTTAGGTAGACGTCTCCGATATTCCGTAACAGCGGCATTCGCATTTCATAAATATTCTCCGTATAACACTACCGTTCCCGCATATTCGAAATTTGTAAAATTAGGCATTGTGAATTTACGACGAATACGCGAGACTGAAATAAACAAACTAATGCTTGTATTCTCTGCATCCCCCTTCCAAATGTGTGGCGTGATCTCCAAATTTGGGGGGAAAGAAATGCGGGAAATGCAGAAAGTGCGACTAAATGGGTGAATACCACGCTGAAGTGTTAGACGTTATTATATATGTAAACATGATGTGGCAACGATGCTTCCTTCGGCATTCGATTGTCGTATGGGTGCGTCATCAGCAAGTTCATAGCGTACCAAGAGCGTCGTGTTACCGATGTTTATAGGGTGATTTGTTTATTTTCTTAAAGGTCGAGTAAATTTTTTTTTTCGATTTTCTGCCTTTATTGGGCCTCCCGAATACGTGGTTAACATTAATAAAATTATGAATGACTCACCCTGTATATTCATTTAAGAATAAAAACTACTTGACTTCAAGAAAACTACTATACATAATATGAGATAAAGTTATGTTTGTTTAAAGAATTGTCTAATTTTATTTACAAATTATAAATTACTTGACTCAACAATTGTTATTCTCAAAATAAAGTTATATTTTCTTTATTTGAAGTTTTAAGTCACTTGAAAGAATTGCTGCAAATATTTGAAATTATATTAAATAACATTAAATAAAGTAAATAATAAAATTGCATTAAGAAAAAATAAAAATGAGGAACATAATTAGTCCTTCAGTATTTTTGCTATATTGTATTCCTTTTGCAACTGGTGCCCTCTCACCAATGTGTTCAGTTCCACTTGCATGTATCGAATTTTGATAAAATATATAGCACTTTTAAAAAAGTTGCATCCAATATTGCCATGTATTTTTTAAACACTCTATATATTATTAACTTTAACCATTCCTATTTCTCGATACTATGGACCTACTGTGAGAATATAAAAAAAATTAAATTTGGAATGCCTGGCGTTAAATGGGATGAAATAAGCTTCATTTTCAATCGAAGGTATTATCTATGGGCTTTGACAGAAATGACTAATGACGTCATTAATTATATTTTTTTCCAAAAACATGCCTAAACTTTTTTACTGTTAAAAAGCTCTCTTTTTTCTATTAATAAACTTTTATTAGAGATTTCTGTATTTCTTCCCGTTTAAAAATTATAAGCAATATCGTCTTAAATAGTAATTTAAGAAGAGCTGTAGAGTTATATCGAGAAAGGTTTCCAGAGCGCCTCATTCCTGATCATAGAATCTTTACAAGATTGGAGGCGACCTTGCGGCAAAATAAAGATGCATTTTCTGTTCGAAAGTATCAAATAATTGACTGAAGAGTAAGAAATAATCTTAACAGGTATAGCTAGACTGTTGTAGTCTTTCGAACAAAATCCACGAAATTCTATACGGTAGGCGAGCCGAGAATTGCATTTGGACAGATCAACCGTTCAACGAATTTTAAAGACCAATTGGTGTCATGACTACAAAATTCACAATTTGGAGTATTTGTCTGCGAGTCATATTGAAAACAGGCTTAATTTTATAGCTCAAATTGTAGTAAATGTAGAAACTGCTGACCAGAACCTTTTTCGGCACGTTCTCTGGACTGACGATAGTCAGTTTGTCAGTAATAGTTCATCAAACAGGTTCAACGAACACTACTGGTCTATTGAAAATTCCTACATTGTAAATCTAATCCAAAACAAGGCCATTTTGGAGTAAATGTATGGTGCGGCATCATCGGTAGGCATTTAATTGAGCCTTATTTTTATAAACATCCATTGAACAGAGTGAGTCTTCTTCTCTTCTTTCCTGAACTTCTGGAAAATGTGCATCTGCAGTTAAGGAGAAACCTATGGTTTCAATACGATGGAGTTCCACCCCACAAGTCCAGGATTGTGTAGCAATATTTAGATAACACCAGAAAAATGGATTGGGATTAATGGATCTATTCAGTGGCCCGAAAAGTTACCAGATTTAACACCCCTGGATTTTTTTATGTGGCGTTTAAAAATATAAGGTTCACAAAACACATTCGCGAGATATTAATCATTTGAAAGAAACAATCACAAACGCTTGTAATAAATTAAACGGCAAAATGTTAATAAACGCAGCCAACAAAGAAGTCAAGCAAAGATTGGACATGTGTCTTGACGTGAGGTCATATAGAGGAAAGATTGCAATATGTATATAGTATGAGCAAGTTTGCCCCATTTTTTAAATTTAGTTATTGTTATCATCACCTTTTATTTTAACCGTATTAACAGGTTCGCTGCCGGTGGCAGTTTCCATAACATGTTGTCCTTGCCAGTGGTATTTTTTCTATAAAATTTGAGATTTGATAGTTAAAATTTATCTAAATTATGTCTATATGAGTTGTAATAGCGAATTTTCTGACTGGACTGTAATTTTTATTTCGACGGCATTTTCCGTCAGTGGCACACCTCTAACTAAATTGAAAGCTATACACCAGTGACAGTATTTTACGTCGCAAATCTTGTCTATCAAGTTCTCAGTGAATTATTTTGAAAATTTGGATTTGGGTATTATCTGAGACAAGAAAAACGAATTTATACTTAACTTTGTTCTAAACGCTAGTGGCCGCTACAAAATATAGGTACTCTTGGTGGATAAACCTAACATTTTTCTCATTGTATGTATCAAAGTAGAATAATATTATTTTCTTAGCATTTGTACACAAATATGATATAAGTACATACTAATTTCAAGTCGCTAAATTTAACCGTTTTCAATTTATTTGCTGTTCTTCCATTTTATGTAATTTAATGTTGAAGATTAGAGTATAAAAAAGTATTTTATTTATTATTAAATTTCAAGTTTAGACTTATTTAGTAAGTTATGTGATAAATAAAACGTAAAATTTGTATTAGGTATATTAAAACCGACGGTGTCATGAAAATTAAAACTTAAAACTTTGATACATACAGTGAAAAAAAAGTTATGACCAATTTTTATCCGCGAGTACATTTTGTAGCGCCTTTTAGTGTTTAGAACAAAGTACGGATTTGTTTTTCAAAGTAATTCATTGAAAACACTCTAAAAATTTCAATAATTTTAAAATCAAAACTTTAAATTTGAGATCCTGTGTCTTTTGGACTAAGATGGCTAAATTGCATTATTTTGTCGCCAAGAACCTGCTTATTCACCTCATCTGCCTCATCTGGTTACCAAGTGTCGCTTTTGTCTCCGTTGAACAACTATGTTCTGACATTTGCAGGAAACCTCCATCTGTATGGTAATGGTTTATTCGGGCTCTTTTTTTGAGGCTAAGATAGTACTAGCCTTGCCAGTTTTCCAGTCTTATTCTAATAAAAAAAGACAAGGAAGGAATTCGAGCCGTGTAAACCCATCTCTTAAAGCCTTTTCCGAATGCCTGTATAACCTGCCGTACTTGCACAAAGTGCTCATATAGTGCAAAAAATACATGCACACAACCTGATTTTTTCAGAGTGGATGGAGGGCTGTCTCCAACCAAAAAATTACACTAGATACCCTTGTGCGTTTTTGGATTTTTTTTTCAACTTGTACATAATAATATTAATATAATAACTTTTTTGTAACTTACATATTTGACACTTTACCGCACATTATATGAAAAAAATATACGATATTTATTTATTATGATTCAGTAAAGATACAAACAAGCTTAGGAGCTGGTTTTTGGAGGGTTCTTAGAGGACTGTCTCCTGAGTGGATACCCTATAAAGCACAGCCTACCCCTTCGGTGTTTTGCGCAATAAGGGTGGTCTCTTGGTGGTGGTGTCGAAATAAGTTCAACTAACAATTCGCATCACTGAAAACACAAAGGTACTTGGAACATCCCATTGATTCAAACTGGCAAATATGCTTAAATTACAGCGGTAATGAATTTTATTAAGTACATGTACACAAAATATTTAAGAGATGACACAATAATAATAAACCACCCCTATTGCACAATACAACGAAGGGGTTGGACTGTACTTTTTTAGATGGGGACTCAGAAGACAGTGCTTGAAGAAACCTGCAAAAACCAGCTGGTCAGCCTTTTGTTGTATCTTTACTGAACCATAATAAGTATAGTAAATAAAAGCAAATTAGCAAAAAAACCACAAGGATGTCGAGAGTGCTTTCTTGGTTGGAGACATCCTCTCATTCACTCTGAAAAAATCAGCTTGTCCGCATTAATTTTTTTGAAATCTGATATCTTTACTGGGTTAATATTATATCTGATCATTTTACTAATTTAATTAAGAAAAGACAAACAAAAATCATAAACCGTACGCAAAAAACTATGTCATAAAACCTTTTCATAGTACCTATGTAAATCACCGTTCGTCAAATGCAGTGCTGACGTAAATAACCCAGCTATACATGTCACAAGAGAAGCAACAGAAAATTCCGTCAGCGGCACCAGAGTGATAGCGAGCCCGACGGATTTTTCCGTCACTGGCACTGAAGGTATTAAAGAATTATCGAGTTTAATCCTTTTATTTATTCTTAATGACACTTTAAACAAGGAAAATTCAATTATTTTCCAACGGCTACTTGATCCTTCCACGGCTAATATGATTTTTAGGTAGTATTTCTCTTGAAACTCTTTAGGACGTTACTGCTTATAACTTTTAAACAGGAAGTAATACAGAAAAAGTCTCTAATAGAAGTTTATTAGAAAAAGGAAGGAACAAAAATGTGGCTATGTTTCTGAAAAAATATAATTGCTGACGTCATTAGTCGTTTCTGTCAAATCCCAAAGATAATACTTTGAAGCTTACCTCATCCCACTTAACACCACGTGTTCCAAATTTTATTTAATTTTTTTGTATCCTCACTTAGGTTCATATTATAAAGTTTTAGACAATCTGTATCTACACGAATTAAAATTAAATTAAAATAAAGTAACTTACAATAATTACGGATTTATAAAATCAGGAACTAATTTAATTTTAAATTACTTTTCCCTGAAGATATAAAGTCTCTGTGAATGTTAAAATTTGTTAGAAAAGCTTCCTATTACTAACTTTAGAGTATCGGATGGCGACCAGATTCCTGCTGCAATCGTAGCTCGACTTGTATTCTATTACTTCGCTTGGCGCAGGTTTGCAGTTATTTTAACGGTAAAATAAATACAGAAAGTACCCTGTAGATATAGCGCAGATCCAGGCTATAAAAGCACTTCATATCGATCCCTTCTAAAATTTGTGTCTCTATCCATTTACTTTAACGGCAAATGATGAACCGAATTGAATTTATTTTGTTTGTTTTTTGGATCGTTTTTCTATAGATAAGAATATAAAGTAATGTACAACCGAGATATTAAATTTATTGATTTTAAATAATTATTAGTAGACATGCAAAATCAATAAAATAGTTGAGCCAAATTTTATAATTTTATTATAAAACTAGAACTTCTTATTTTATATATTTTTAGGTATTAACAATATTGTGTGAATCTAACTACTCTGCAGGCTGAAGCCCCGACCAGCATTGAATTGCACGCACATCAACCCATATATTCTTTATTATTAGCTTTAGTAACATTTTTTTACTGCATTAGAAAGGTTTTTTAAGCTAATATAAATCAAATCTCTTACAATTTCTATCAATGAAGTCATATGTATGCTCTCTGATATCAAACATCTAGGTATGCTAATGAACAATTCCACAGACAAATAGTCTCGTCAAATTAGCATGAAAAATTTGAAAATAGACAACTTTTTGCGGAGAAGTCCGATTGATATGCGGTTTTCTGCAAAATGTTCAAGGAATTTTTTATAATAAAAGGTACATCTAACCTCTGTACGCTCGCAAATTTTTAATTGTTTATTTAACAAATGAACCATTTTTGTTGAACATATGGCAAATGTCACACACGATTCAACGAAAATGTCTGGAAAATATTCTCTCGGGGGTTTTCGAAGTCCCTCTTTATCACTTTGGTGTTAGCTTTATTATTTATTGCTAAATTGTTGCAAATATAATCGAACAATAAACAATTATATTTGCAAAACTCTTGTGCCGATGGTTCGCCTTAAAAAGCCAGAAATCCCGGAAAAATCCAGTTCTCTAGTGATTCCGGGAGTAGAGTTATTAATTTGTTAATTAACCAGGTTGCAACAATTGGAAAATAAACAATGACGTGCAACGTGGTTCTTGCCATGATCCCAGAGTTATTGCAAAAAAATCTGGTTCTCTAACGATTCCGGGAGTAGAGTTATTAATTTGTTAATTAGCGAGGTTGCAACAATCGAACAATAAACAATTATATTTGCAAAAATCTTATGCCGATGGTTTGCCTTAATAAGCCAGAAATCCTGGAAAAAATTCCGGTTCTCTAGTGATTTCGAGGGTGGAGTTTTTAATTTGTTAATTAGCCCAGTTACAACAATTTAGCAATAAATAATAAAGCTAACACCAAAGTGATAAAGAGGGACCTCGAAAACCCCCCAGAGAATATTTTCCATACATTTTCACTGAATCGTGTGTGGACATTTGCCATATGTTCAAAAAAAATGGGTCATTTGTTAAATAAAAAATTACAAATTTGTGAGCGTACAGAGGTTAGATGTACCTTTTGTTATAAAAAATTTGCTGAACATTTTGCAGAAAACCGCATCTCAGTCGGACCTCTCCGCAAAAAATTACAAGTGAAATGCTATTTTGACGCGACTAAAAGCTGTATTCAATAATTATTTAACTTCACTTTTGAAACTGTGGGAACTGGAAAATTCAACCACAATAGATGAGATTTGATCTATTTCTGCATTTTTAGGATTGCTTCTTCAGGTGGTCTCCTTTAAGTTGAGTCAAATATCTAACTATAAAAATTATTATATCAATAAATTAAAATTATTCAAAATTAAATATCGACAATGTCAAAAGTGACTTTAACCTGCCAATCAATTTTAAATTAAACATGACAATTACCTACTTATTTAATCAATAAATTTTTTACCCTTAATGTAATCGTTTTGTTATACAGGGTTAACTATGACTTAGTACAAATATTTTAAGAGAGGATATAGAAAATTAAAAATTAACGGAATCACCCTTAAATTTCAAACTTATTTATAAAATAAAAAGATATATTTCCTTTATTTGTTTTTTTTTTATTTGTTAGACAAAAATATTGCTCTTGAAACAACCTTAACTAATATTTCTAGCGCAAAGGTTGTAACGTAATTAATTTTTATATTTACTTTCACAAATAGTAAAATAATCCAAAAAAATAGTGTCAGATAATAATATTTACGTATGGATATATTCGTATTGCACGTTGCTGATTGCCATAGGCTATTCCTTATGTAGATTGCTACTCAACTGCTAAATATTGACAAAGCGATTTCCATCCAGAAGGGCTTCCTATGATTAATGAATACGTTAGCTATGTGGAATTTACATTTCATATCAATCCCACATTTAAATTAACCATTGTTGTAGTTACTACGTCCTGTATTACATGTAAATATAATTGACAAATATTGGTCTACTATGGTTTCATAAACGTCGCTGATATTGTGAAACTCAAGTATCTGTTTGTTTAAGTTAAATATTTTGTTACAAGTCCTTTTCATAGATAATTAAATAACTGCTAAAAATGAAACTATTACTCTCATAAATACGGGTTATTGAAGAAAAGTAAAATATACACTAGGAAAGTATTTATAATCTTCAAGGTGTACATTGCCTATTAATTGCCATTAAAGATCACCCAGTAGAACAACAAAATATTTACATTATTATTTAAATGTATATACATATACTTTTAAGAGTCCATTCTCTGTACACTCCTCGGGTAGCGCTCCGGGGTCGGGTGCACGGGCGTTACGGCTAATATTTAAATTTAGTGGAGTAAAATCAGCAAACAATTATGTCGTTTTGTTTTTAAGAAAATATAACCATCTTGTAGAAGGACATTTTTAGTATCCAAAATGGACTTGTACAACTTTTTTAGTAGGGCCGCATTTTATAAAAATAAAATCAAATTATCGATGCTTGGGACATTATTTGACAATTATTACGTTTTTCGTTACAGCGCGCTTGTAAATTAACGATTTTATTTATGTTCGTAGTTTTTTAACAGCTTATATGAAAAACTACAGTACTTCTCACGGTACACACCAATTTTTAATAACTTAACGCCTTTTCGAAAAAAAAAATGTTCCAAAGTCGGCCCGGCAATTTTGGCAATTTTGTGCATTACAAACTTATATTAATTATTTACTATTGATATGTAGTTATATCGAGCAAATGTAGTCAAAACTATAAAAAAAGTTTTTTAAAAACAGTTTACGGTGTTACACTTTTCAAGAAATTAACTTTGCTCGCCGTGTGCATACTTGTGATGCATTCATTCGACGAGTTGTATTTAATATATTTTATGACATTACCCTCTTTAAAATTAGAAGAGCAAAGGTTTGAGAACAGGTAAATTTTTATATAAAATAAATATAGTTACTACATTTATTTCAGTGTTTTATGTTTTGTATTATTTTAATATGGAAAATACGTATTTAATTTGCGGAGAATTACGAAAAAATTACATTGTTTTAATAAGCAATGTAAAAATTGCATACCTAAGGAATTCTAGTAGAGCTTCTTATATTTCCGGAACTGTCTAAATGAAAAAATGTATTCTACAAGAAAGGTTTAGACACCACCGCCAACAAAAGAATCAGCATCGAACTCCATAAGATCGATTAATTCAATACTGTCTCAACTGAGAACGTATAGATTATAAGTGACTATGTATTTCTTTGAACTCCGGTCCTGCCCGCTTTTACAAATCTTTAAGCTCATCCCACTGAGTGAAACACACGTGGTTGCAGCATTTAAAATATATTCTTATCTGAAGTTGTAGACGTTCGGCATTTAGCATAGAATTTTGAGTAATTTTTATCAATTCGATATAATTTTGGTATCGTTGCAAAGCTAAAAGACAGTTTACTCATTAAATTTAAATCATTAAAAACTAATTTTGAAAAAATATTACATAGCAACCTTAGGAAACAACTTTGTCTTTCGATTGTGTTTTTATTTGGACCGCTATGTTTATTCGTTGTCTAAGTAAGTGTTATGGGCCGAGCGTAAAAAATCGGTTTATTTCAAGCGCGCGAGGGACTCTTAAAGACCTGAAACAAAACAAATTAGGTTAAATTCACAAATTAAAAACATACCTTATCACACGCTATATTAATTACCGAGAATAGAATAATACCAAATTATAAAACCAATCTGACTTATAGCAATTTATCAAGCTCTAATTCTGACTGTCCTTGTCGCCAAAATTGCGACATGACACATTTTCATAGCATAGTAAAGACTCAACCCTAGATAAAATATACATAAAATAGATGGGGCACTCTGTAGCAAATCCTGTTTTCATGTTTAGCACCATCTATTGATGTGTGGTAAAACTAATTTGTTTTAAATTTTGGCTAGCCCCTTCGGTTTTATTTTGTTTAAAATTTTAATTATAGTGGCAATTGTATCGACAACATTGCTTATATTTTAAGGCATGCTAAATTTGAAAAATAATATTCGCACATGTTTTACGTATAACTTTGTTTCAGAAAATAAAATATATAGGAAAATTCGCTAAAGACGTTCTTAGATTTCAATGTACCTATAGTGTTTAAAATACTTGCGGAGAGGTATTTTAAATACTTGCAGTACTTTGAAATCTAAGAATGTCTGTAGTACATTTTCCTATAAATTTTATTTTCTGATCCCTCAAAGTTATGTATAAAACAGCTGTGAAAATTATTTTTCAAATTTAGTATGCCAAAAAAATTAAGTAATGCTGATACAATTGACAAGTGATTTTATGTAACATATATTTCTAAAACGTCTCCAATATTTAATGAAATCATTTATAAAACAAATATTGTAAAACACTTATAGATTTATTTTTAAATAAATAATTTAATTCCTCAGTTATATTAAAATAAATTATTTAATGTATTATCGAAAAGTTTTGAAATCTGTTTACTGATACTTACATAAGCAAAATGATCAAAATGAATTTGCAATTGTGAAAACAGAATGATGTGAAGTATTTTCAGGTTTGTGGACTGCAAGTTATTGAGAATAGAAAAAAGAATTTACGAACACGACCCGTTACAATGCAACTTACCGCTGCAGCTCTGTTGGTGTATTAGATGTTGTAATTGGCTCTCGTTGCATTCAGTCTTCTTTCTTGGATTTGTGTAAAACATATTTACTCAATATAGTGTGTCTTTATATTTGAGTCAGTTTTTAGTGTCATATGCAATCTTTCTGGCAAAAAAACGTTTTGCACCAAAATTACAAATACCAGCACAAAATAAGTTTCTTTAAACAAGTAATTCAATAATAACTGACCATACAGATTAAATTAAAATTACATAATACTAATTACATTTTTAAGTTAAATGTGTGAACCCAACAAGAGTAATTTTTTAAAATTCTTCATCAATGAATGACAACAAATGATGAGCATGTTAAGTTGTTTTTTTCTATAAATTCTAAATTCTTAGATAAATATTTTGTCATTTTAGTATAATATTAAATTATAATGAACTGAATTATTTTGATACAAAAAAAAACTTTACATTTACAAGTACGTAAAAGTTTCTAACCAATAGCTTATAAATTAAATTTATTTAAAAAAAAAATATATATAAACATTCTAATACTACACTTTACATACATATATTTTCCAATTATTATGTGCACAATGAATAGTTCTAATTTTGTCAAAATTGTTTAAAATATTATAAGTTGATTTTATTTTTAGATACTATAAAATGCATTTGTATATTATACATATTTAAAATTTTTCACATAGTGCTTACTATTGCTGTGAATCGACTTTATCAGCTTCGGTTCAACATCTCTCTATTCTAAGCTTCCTCATATTTTTCCTGTCGGAACTATGTTCAAAAGCTTATTCAGTGTCCATAAATGCCAAAAGAGTATAGTTTTCTTTCTTGGTATATTAAATTCTTCTACTATTTGTTTAATGGTAATTATATGATCCTACGTACTCCTACCCTTCTAAAAACGATTTTGAGAGGATTATAGATGTCGGACCATATGTAACAAAATAATTGTATTGGTTATTAAGAAACTCAAAATTTGTTAAAATATTAATAATATGCATTGCAAGTCTTTCATTACTTCTACTCATTTCTCAATGTTAGACGAAAGAACTATTATATAATGCATGTTGTATGGACTTCAATTTAAGAATATATTCAATACATATTTGTAGTTTAGTAAACTCTTTGAAGGAAGTGTTGTTGGTTTCAATAAGTTGGTTTCAATAACTAATTACTAGCAATGTCAGATTGAGAAATGCTTATGGCATAAGCGATAGTTTGCATACTCATTTAGGGTTCATGTCTCCCAATTTTAATTTGAAGTCATAAAGAGACCCAAGTAGTATTATATCGATCTTTATCTTTATCAGGAGTAGGATATCGATGAATTGGTGAGTTCTTATCCTCTCAAATAACAGCACAAAGAACCTACTTAAAATTATTTATTAATATACATTAAAAATGGTAACTTTTAGTATACTTACCTTTAAATAAAAAAAACATATAAATGTCTATCGAATAAAACATTAAAATCGCACAAAAAACTTAAAAAATACTCAGTCGCAGATAATACGTATAACTTTCGTACAAGAAAATCAGACGGAACACAAAATCATTTCAAATTTTGAATGCGTCAGACAATAGAACAAAAATAAAAGAAATAATAAAAAAGGACAAACAATTATCAGCACTCCCTAGTGGTATGTGGTAAAACTAAAACTCGTTAACAAAATTTAATGCTGAGTGGTCACCCCATGGACTCAAGTCTTTATGAGTATGGGATTTTTATCATCATCGGAATGCGTTCTACTAGGTTAATCAAATTATCTCTGAATCATTGGAATATGGTTTATTTGTTATGGCAATTTAAGTTTCAGAAGAAAACTTTGAATGTATAAATTAACTGATACATTTATGAGTTACTTTTCAGTTATAAACAAGTTAATCTTATTCGCACTCTGCTGTCGTTTCTTTTCCGCTGTCATTTTTCTTTAGTGCGAAACTGTGGAAGGAGAGGGTATTATCGGGTGAAAAGGAAGGGAATCGGGAAGATGGATGCTGGGTGTCAGAGGCGCCGAATGTATTTCCAAACATTAGTAGTTGCTTTTCCTGAGGAAATATTTTGGAAATATTGTGCATAGTGTAGTAGTGTTTCGCCTACACTTGACCAGATTTATGGGATTTTCTGTAGCACTTAGCAAGTAACAAGGTGTCATCACCTTTTTTGTTTTTGTTTGGTTACAAGAAGCCGGATTAACAACCCAAGGTAATTATTATTTTTTCAGTTTATTGTTTCAATAAAAAAAAGTCAACTTCGTGATTAAACTTTGATATATAGCGTGTTATGCCAATATATCTCCTTTTTAGGGCTTTTGCTCTTTTTCCATAACTGCCATAACGACAGCTAAGTACCTATTTACTTTCATAAACGATGGTAATAATTTTAAAATGAATCTAAGCTGAATTATTTTGGTAATATAGAAAATATAGCTTGATGACTATTGATGTACTCTTCTTTTTTTTATATATGTATGTATGTATATAGAACTACGTAATATAACTAGAATTTTCGTCATGTTGTAGCAATATGTGTTACACATATATCATTTTAGTACCGCTTTTTCTATATATACTTAGTATTATGATTTTGCCATATTTGCGTGCTCATTTTTGTAGTAATTGTATAAAAAAAAGTATATGCCTATTATTTATGATTTGTTGGCCATCGATATCGATGTTAGTCTATTTTGGCTAACACTAGTATAGATGTATTAAAAAGTGATTACCTGATAATAATGTTTTTTACTAAATTTAGTTTATTGCATTGTTATGTGTAATATGGTGCCCAAGTGATGCTCTGTTAAAGGAAAAAAAAACTAAAAAATAATATAATATTCATTCATTCACGAGTTTCCTGGTTTTATTTTGTTAGATTAATACCCTTAAGACAGTGATGAACCCACCCTACCGCCCACTGAGCGAGTCAGTGTCCTTTCTTTCATCATTTTCTTTTTTTACAATAATTGGTTGGAAAGGGCACTCATTTTTGTTATATAACTTCGGGGAGAAGCACCGAAAAGTTCTAATATCGACATCGGAGAGTAATTTGCTTCTTTTAACAAATGAAACGAAAAAAAGAAAATAAATTTAAATAAAATTCTATAAATAATGTTGTTTCAACTCAACGTCTTTGGAACATTTTACAATAAATATTTATCTTATTATATGTTCTTAATCTAAAGTCGGCTTTATAAAGCAATGTAGTTGTAGTCACGTTGTGGTGTCACTGTTACACGTATTTGAGTAGTGCGTTTTGTATTTATTGATAACTGGTAAACATTAAACTTTGAGACAAGTAAAATTTCAAATTTTCAAATCTGTCAAGTTATATGTCTCAGCAATTAACTGGATCCTCTGAGATAAATATAAACTAACATAACCTATATTTTTTCGTCATCTTTTCTGTAAAGTCGACAGTTCAATTTGTAGTCGGTAAATGGTGACAGATTTCCTGTCGCGATCAAATTGAGAGTAATACGTGACTACAACCCTAAGTAATATTGGTTGAAAATACTGTCGCTCGCGACAGTTGTTGCTCTTTGAAGCCGGATTAATCCATACACATAAAGAACAGTGGTTTACAATAAATAGAAGTAATGTATATTTAAGATATTAGTGTAAAAAGTCATTCTTATTTCGAGAATCACTACCAATTCTGGTATTGATGAGATTTAATCCATGTTTTTCATATAGAGGATCCACAAACTGTTCTCCACAACTTGGACAAAAAACATCTCAATTTATCTTATAATTGCTCAAGTAAATCTTATTTATTTGTAGTTAGTCCTTTTTCCTTCTACTTTGATTTTAATACTAAGTACTTTCTTTTCCATTATAATAATAGTTAATTTCTTCAGCAATGAAAAATATTGGAACTGATTGCTTTTTCCAGAATTTGTGACAGTGTACACTTGAATTTTTAATTAACAGATATCTTGTATTTCCTTCCTATATAAATAGCATATTATAGCTTACGATAATTCATATTTAATTTTAAAATAAATTTCTAATATTTAGTATAATAGTAGCAATATTTATTTTTTTTATATTTATTATATGTGCTCCTTACATAACACAGTAATATGACACTCTTTTCAATATCATAATGACGTTGTTTTTAGTACTAGTGCGATATATGTTTATCGCACGCATTTTATAAAAAAGCACACATTTTTGACTTTGTAATCAGTACCTACTAATTACACTTCAAGTAAGCAAACCATTTAGACTTCTATGAGATATTTCCCTTATATTGTAAAGAAACTAATACTATGATTATTTTATTCTCCAGTGCAACTCTGGCAAACGTCAGAAGTTACGACACGACGTCTTTCACTGCTGGGTTTAACTCATAATGCAACACCCCACAGCATAGTTGGCTGGTCGACGAACCGACCGACATCATTTGTTGCGAAGGATTTATTATTATTAACTTACAATTAGTATATTACCAAAATAAATTCTATAAAAATCAATTTTTCCAGCGAAGATTTGCCTGTATCGAAGAGGGTGCATCTGAAGCAGTTTTAGGCCTTTTCCTACAAAAAGCTCGCATACAGTATGCCTTGGTATTTGAGAGATATAAGAAATGGTGCCCTGAAAGTAAGGGTCGCAAACCTAGTGTTTAGTTATAAATGTATATTTAATAATTGTATTTATATTTCAAAAGCTTTTATTAATTTATATATTTTATTAATGATAATTATGACTATCAATAAGATATCTTAGCAACTATTACAATATTAAAAATAATAGTGGGCTTACAAAACATTATAAAATAATTATTTTATAAACATCTCCCTCTTCTAATTGGAACCCTTATTTTTCTTAATAAATTTAGAATTTCTCTTAAGTATGTTATTATGATTATCCATCTTAATTAAATAGGATCGCGGTGTTTCACATTTGTCAAGTACAACCCCTGGATATCAGTATTTGGTTATAATATCTTGTATAAACACCTCAGAAAATCCATTATGATAGTAATAGTAGCATTAGAGAAGATTTTCGGAAAGGGGAAAAGGTGTTTATACAAGATATTATAACCAAATACTGGTATATCTCCAAAGTATTTGAATACTAACTTATGGAAAATTTCTGGTAAATTGCATAGGCCAAATGGGGCTCTTAGAAATCTATAAGTACCAAATATTGTACTAAAAGCACATAATCGACTAGATTCCTCATCTAATTTTATATGATAAAAGCCATCCTTAATATCAAATACACTGTAATATTTTTATAAGCTAAAGCTGGAGCTAATTCTTCTATAGTTGGAATTCTAAATCGTTCCCTAATAATATATTTGTTAAGATGCTTTGGATCTATACAAATTCTTAATGATCCATTAGGTTTTTCAACAATATCTATGTTAGAGGCCCATTCAACAGGTTCATTAACTGGAATTATAATTTTATTTTTAACTAATGACTCTATAGATTCTTTAAATTTATTTTTAATTTTCATTGGTATTCTTCTAGCTGAACTAGCAAATGGCACTGCATTTGATGATAATTTCAACTGACAAATATCAGGAAAACAGCCTAAACCTTCAAAATTTTCTTTATTGTTTTCATATAATATTGTTTTATCATACAATCTATTGCTATCTAATGTGTCAATTCGTTTGATTAATTTAAGTTTTAAACAAGAAGCTAGTCCTAATATTGCAATACAGTCGTTTGCAACTACAATAAATTCCATTGTGTGCATAATATCATCAGATTTTACTTTTACTAGTATTTTGTCTATTATATTAATTTTGAAACCCCCGTAAGCTGTTAAATTAACCTGACATTTTTTTATATTGTTTTGTAAACCAATTATTTTAACATACTTATAAGGTAATATATTGACATCAGATCCTGTATCCATTTTCACTTTGACTTCCACATTTTCGATTTTTAATAATTTGAACCAAGATTTTTCAAGTAGCGGGCTTTGAACTATATCGATACGATAATAATTTGATGATTCTTCTACTTCATTTACACACTAATTTGATACATTCTTGTTATCAGATTCTTCAACAACTTCATTGCATCCACTGGTATTATTATTTCGTTTTGATTTACATACAGTAGAAAAATGATTAAAACGGGAACACAGATTGCATTTCTTTCCAAAAGCTGGACAATTGCCTCGATCATGTTGTAGACCACATCGATAACACACAAATTTAGACTTGTTTTGCTTTCTAATTGGGTTATTTTCATGTTTGACATTGACGACTAATTTGTTGTTGACATTAGTTTCTGTAATATTTTTTAAATTTTCTTGTGTCATTTCTGAAGTTTTACATAAATTAACAATTTTTTCCAGTTTTCCTTGTAAGTGATTTTGACCAGACTCCTAATGTTATTTGTGCTTTTAATAATTTATTTTCTTGATCTTCAAAATGGCATTGTTTTATAAGATGTTTTAGATCAGCGAAAAATGATTCAAAAGATTCACCTTCTTGTTGTATTCTTTTTAAAAAATGATATACATTCATTATCATATTTTCTTTTGGTAGGCAATGATTTTCTAATACTTCTAAAATTTTGTTGACTGTTTCTTCATCATCTTTCAATTTTGTGATTGATTTGTACAGTTTTAAGGCTTCAGTGCCTAGTAAGTTTTTTTGTCTTGCTACTTGTATTTCTCTTGATTTGAGAAGTATCAATAAGAAAAACGTAGGCATAAAAAGATATGCTACTTTATTTACCATGCTTAAAAAAAAATCAGAGAGCTGTAAGCCGAAAAAATCTAAAATTTTAACAACGGAAACATTTGTGCAAACAGCCAACAATGAAATATAGTTGGATTTAAATTCCAATTTAATAATCTTTTTACTTTTTGAATAAAATATGTATATTTTATGGTCTTACTGATTTTTGGAATGGCGGATGCCTGTTATAAATGAAGGAAGTTGCTTCAAAGTTCCAGTTAGTGATCCAAAAACAAAAACTGATAGAAATATTTTTTTATAGCATAGAAGGTGTCAATTTAAAGCATACTATTAAAAAATATACTGAAATGAGACCTCCAAACTTTACACATAATCGTTTTTTCGTTACATAAAAAATAAGAAATGTGGTGAACCGAAAATTGCCAATGCTTTGATGCTATCTGACCCTAGACAATATACTGGACACTGTTCCCGACGTTCCTCAACGTCAATTATAGCAAATTCTGGAACCGACCTTTTAACCATAAAATGCATGGTGGATGGAAGAGTAATGTAGTTGCGGAGGGGTACATTGAAGGCTCAGAAGAAAATAAAAAGAAAACTGCATTTAAAATATTAGGTGAGGGTACTTCATTAAGATTGCAAAATGGAATGGACAATGAAATTCAAGCAAAAATTTTCCTACTAATTACATTTTTGTTACTAACAAAAATTTCGCGCCTTTTTATTTTAAATGGACGTATTTTTCAGCAGTTACTCAAATAAAATCATTAAAATGATGGTTGTCTTTACTCAATTAAATAACCGAAGGATAAAAAAAATGTTTGTCATTTAAATAAAAATATTGTTAAGTTAGTTTCGCTCGAAAAACGTAAAAGAGTAGTAATTTGTAGGAAGTTTAAAATTGAATTCGAAAATATTATAATTGATTCCTACAATATTGACATACGTAATGAAAGTAGATATTGTTTTAAGTTTTGCTCGAAAACCAGACTGGAGCAGTAAGTTCCAATATTGGGCAAGCACATGTAGTAAATAGTTTGTTCATAGTGGAAGATGAAGGAGAATGACATGTCTTTCAAATCGTATTAACATTGCGTTAGTTTTTTTTAACCATAAACGAAATATGAGACTGCCATTTTTAATCCTCGAAGATAATGATACCTAGGTTACACTGGGTAGTAACAGAGTTTATAGTATGGGATTATTTTTGCTGAAATGAAGAATATAGTATTTATTTATGTTTAATTTGAGCAACCAAGAAGAGCACCAATTCTGTAAAATATTCAAATCTTCTTGATTTTCCATTTGGGAATTTTTCCATATAATTTCTCATCAGCGGAGGATACTTTACTATTAAGCAAGAGATGTAGATCACAGATGTATACTGAAAAATGAAAGAAGGGCCAACAGAGAACCTTGCGCCACTCGTAACAGCAATAAAATCAGAGAAGGAACTTTTACTCCAGTGCACATAATATAATGTTGTCACGATTTGGAGTAGAAGATACAATTTTTTAACTGTCGCTTCTATTTTATCAGTACTAAAAGAATGTAAGAAAGTATCTAAGAGAATGATCATATCTAGGCAATAAGTTTACTGTAGGAATTACATCCAACGATTCCGAGGTATAACTTATACTACGAACTTTGCTTTTTTTTTAAATTGTGTCACAGTTTTCTGTATGCTAATTTTTCTCAAATAGTAGTGTTTTTCCAAATGACCGTAAGCTCATGCACGCGATTTTTCTTAACCTATCCTTTAAAAGCGTATTTCCTTAGTCATAATATGATGTAACTAGCAATGCAAAATGTCATAATCGAAACCTGGTTCAGTATTATTGACTAATTTTTAGTTTTAAACATTTTATAGTAATTAAATAAAGAAATTTATGTCGTTACAGATATTTCCCTATAACATAGTTCGCCCTATGATGTGAACTGTTTGTTTGTTAGAGTCAAGGGCAATCGTATACGATTTTAGATTTTATATAAGTATTAGACTGTCGCGGGTGCATTTCGAGTTTTCTATTACAGTCTATTTGGAAATGAAAGAGAGTAATAAAACCCCGAGATAAGAACCGGCCATGTGCGTGGTAATATTTCGTTTCAGGTAATTATCGGGTAACACTAATGCTAACAGGTAATAGGTGTACATTAGTATATTTTACTGGATACATCATAGGAGCCAGTGTATTGTGACAGATCAATCCAGTCTTAGAGCTGAATATACGAAGACGTGCTAGTGCAGTAGAATAAAATTCGACTTGTGTTTAGTGACTATTGTGCTAGTGGATATAATATTGTTTGGGTAAAATGTCGAACTTATCAGATTACGTACCTGCTAAACGCGAGAAATGATGTGCGCTGTCTCAGAATAAGAAGATTATTATATTAAATGTATTTAATGCATTGAAATACCAAAATCCTACTACAGACTTTTAAAGGAAACAAAAAATGAACAAGATACTGTAAATCCCCCAAAATCATCTACAGGGAAGTCAAAAGTCGTTATAGATGAAAAAGAAATATCAACGCTAAACAAAATTTTAAGCGAAATTTCAGAGGACAACAATTTGCCAAAAATCAGTAGAAGCAAATTATGGGTCGTGTAACGAACCTATTTTATTTTATTTTGCTCACACTGTACTTTAATTGTTTGGCGCACGCGGTACCTGAAATTGCTTAGCGTATCGCGATTTTTGCACACGACACTACCCGCCGTTCTGTATAAAAGCCGGCGAAATTGCCTTTACCGGCAGTGCTTAGCAGGCTCTTTCCGCGGCACTCAACCCTCCTCTACCCCAGGGTGTTTAGCAGGTAACTTCCGCGGCACCCTACCTTCCTCTGGGTATCCTGAGCGTTTAGCAGGTAATCTCCGCGGCGCTCCAGGTCTTGCCCGTATCCCGCCGACTCCGAGCGTTTAGCAGGTAATCTCCGCGGCGCTCGAGGTCTTGCCCGTATTCCGTCTTCCGTCGACTCCGAGCGTTTAGCAGGCCCTCTCCGCGGCGCTCGAGGTCTAACCCGTATTCCGTCGACTCCGAGTATTTAGCAGGTGTTATTCCGCGGTACTCGTACTACGTCGTCTCCGTGGTCTTCGACACTGGGTGTTTAGCAGGCTCTTTCCGCGACACTCAGCGTCTGCACCGTACATTCCTTACCGCCCTCTTTGTTAATTTACTATTTTGTATTATTATTTCAGGACCTATTTTATTTTGTTGGGGAATTATTATTAGTATTATTTGTTTACAGGGTGACATTTTATTTTATGAAATAAATATTTTATTTTCATTACCGAGTCTTGTAATATTCCTGAACCTTGGACATAACTTCTCCACCGAGTGAACCCGGACTGATTAAAGTAGTTGTACTAGTTCGGCATCTGCGACCGAACCTCGAAAGTACGTCACAGCCGTCTTACGAGAGTTGAATTTTTGCTGAGAAAAGCAGAAGAAGTCAATTCTTGTCGATAAAGATGAAATTATTTGTTGTCGAAGATCCTACTTAAGATAAATTAGAAAATTCCGTGACGAAGGGAGGAATATTTATTATCTAGACGAAACTTGGGTTAACGAGGGATATACTGTAACAAAAGTGTGGCAAGATAAAAATGTAAATAGTTTTCGGCAAGCATTTTTGGATGGACTTTCAACAGGGTTCAAAGCACCTTCAGGTAAAGGGCGAAGATTAATAGTGACACATATAGGTAGTGCCAGTGGTTCTGTAGACGGCGGTTTACTTTTATTTGAATCTAAAAAGTGACTATCACGAAGGTGAAGAAAAAGGTGACTATCACGAAGACATGAATGCAGATGTTTTCGAAGAGTATTTTACACAGATGTTGGATCTTATTCCTCCGGGGTCTGTAATTGTCATGGATACCAGTTACCATTCACGGCAGACTGAGCGGACGCCTACGACTGCTTGGAGGAAAGCCGATATAATTCAATGGTTATCCGGAAAAAACATTTCTTTTGAAACAAATATGGTGAAAAAGGAACTTTTGACACTGATCAATCTTAATAAAGATCAGAATAAATATGTTATCGATGAAATGGCAACATATCGCTAAATAACGGTACTACGGTTACCACTGTGAACTTAATCCAATCGAATTAGTCTAGGCGCAGGTAAAAGGAAATGTAGCGCGAAATAATACGACGTTTAAATTAAGTGACGTGAAAATTTTGTTAAAAAATTCCTTGGAACGAGTAACTGCATATATCGCAAAGATGTACATCATGTACAAAAAGAAGAGAAGAAAATGTGGGAACTCGATAATTTAATTGACGTTACTGTGGAATCTATCGTTATCAATCTAGGAGACGAAGATAATTCATCAGAATATTCAGAGGATGAATTTTATTTTCTTTATTGTACATTTATACAACACTACATTTACTCACCATAATTTGAATTTTCAAAATACAATATTTTTGTGTGTAATAAAAGTCTATTCATTAAATTTAAATAAATATTTTGATAATAATATTGAATAATTTTATTTGAAGTACTAAAAACCCTCTTAACTCGGTTATGATGCTTAAAGTAGCCTCTAGTTTTGAAATGCTGTTTTTATATTGTTTACTTATAAGAGAAATGGACCGAGAAACTAAAGCGGCATAGACAAAAACGGATTGTCGAGGATTAAATTTTAGCTACCTGCTACAATTTAGTACGGTTAGATCACACAAAGTTTTTTAAAAAGTACACCTCATCTATACGGATAATACATAATATAAAAATATTGAATGTAAGCACCAGTACTACATTTATCTACGATTTGCATACATAATAAGCTTTTATTACTCTCTTTCATTTCTAAACAGACTATAGTAGGTATATCTTACATTAAATTTCAATTATCGTAGTGGATAATTCCGACAAACCTGTAATGAGTGATATTGCTGTTTTGACAGTGTGCAACAAAGGAATGAATGCAAAATACTGCAGCTGTTATCTATCAGGTACTATTATTAATAAAAATTGTTATTAATAAAAATGTTTATTTTCATCTTTTCTGCATTTGAAACCGCTGTAAAAAACGACAGGTAGGTAGTTGACATTTCTAGGTCGTCTGGAACGATGATTGTCATAGGCATAGGAAGGTTTTACCCCATTTTTAAACAGAATTCCAAAATATTGTTTTTATTGTCTGGCCTCCTTAACCGCGTGGTTAAAATGTTTGTGCAATATCACAACTGTTCGAATTATTTCCTTCATTTCCAATACACTATTGAATTCGCTACACACACACACGTGGGTTAGATCAGCCCGTTATTGAATTGCCTCGCTGACAGCATGTTTATACCATACCTTTTACGTGGCTCTAAAAATAAAAATTAAGAGGATTAAGACCGAATGAGTGAGGGAGTCAGATAATTGGACTAACTCGGTCTATTCAGGTCCCCGATTCCGTTTCTCGATTCGATACATGTATTAAATGGCGCGATTCTGTAATCTTTATAGTAAATGTAAATAAGAGACACTAGACTGTCGAAATTATTCGATTCGGTCGATTCCGATCTCAAGTCTCAAGAAACACTTCTAAATACTGTCGAACTTGTTTCATAACGTGTGAGATAAACTTTTTCGATGAGTGCCGGCAATTTACCATGTAAAATTTGTAAGTAAACAGCACCAGTTAAACGATTCTGTAGTACAAGGTCAAGAAGTAGCCTATCCAAATTTCGGTCAGCAATTGCTTCTCGAACATATTTTAAAAATCGTACTCCTTTCTTCATAACGCCCGAAATGATTCCTTTATGTTGCCCAAATTCGTCTCATACCTTTGTGAATAAAGACAAGTATCTACTAAAATTTGTTATGATTTAATCCATAAGTTCTTCATTATAGACATTTTACGTCATAATTTATGTTTTATATATTCCAAATACTTTTTTTATTATATTAGAAAGGTATTTTAAGCTAATATAAATCAGATCTACTACAATTTCTATCAATGAAGTCATATGTATGTTCTCTGATACCAAACATCTAGATATGCTATTGAACAATCCACAGACAAAGCTCTATTCAATAATTATCTAAAGAAATAAATCTATCTAAATTTACTAACCTGCTTTAATGAAAACACTCTATAAATATCTAATTTCACTTTTGACAGTGGGAACTCGAAAATTCAACCACAATAGATGAGATCTGACCTATTTCTGCATTTTTAGGATTGCTTCTTCAGGTGGCCTCTTTTAAGTTGGGTCAAATATCTAACAATATCTAACAGATTTAAAATCGATTTTTCAAAATCTTCAAAATTTATATTTTTGAGAAAAGGCTGACCCTTTATATCTTAAATATAAATATATCTTAGTATATAATAGAAAATAAGATAATAATACAATTATTTTCTAGTTATCATTAATTCCGACAAATACATAATATTTTAAATATTTATACGATAATAAAGCAACAGAAAGTGTATGCGTGAAAATAAGTAAAACAAATATGAATGTACATGTTTGTTAAAATTGTTGGATATATCTAGAAATCAAAGTTGGCAATTTATAAATATTTGGAAAAGTAAAGGTTGACAGAATTAATAATGAATATTTTGTTAAACAAAGCACTGCTAATCTAGCTGATGCACTAATGAATTGTTTTAGTATTTACAAATAGCTAAATTACTCCGAAACTGTGTATAACAAAACAACAGTAGGTAATACTAAATGAGTCATTAGCTGGATGTTAATAATGACATTCGGAGCATGGAAAGGATTTGTGTTTGGAACACAACACAACTGTTTAAAACTACTTAGTCCTCCATTCGAATGGAATCAGTTTTTTAAATCAGTTTGATAACAAATAAATAACAAATTAACAAAAACATTAGGTATACAGAATTATTTATTTAAAAATATACACACATCTATCTAGCAAGATATAATATATATATATATATATATATATATATATATATATATATATATATATATATATATATATATATATATGCTTTTGGGACAATAAAAGCAGAACACACATTTCACAGTGGTCTATTTTCACAGCATGAATTCTGGTACGTCTATTATTAAGCAGGCCGCATTTGCGCCCAGGAACGACTTATGTTGGTAGGCCCTAACCACTATTCAGAGCAGGAATTAGGGAAACCTGGAAAACCTCATTAATTAGGGGGGTAATCAAATATCAACCGGCATCAATCCCTCACATTGACGCAAGCTAGCATTCTTCCACCCTACGATACCCGCAGCGAGGGTGCCAATCCTCTCCACGAATATAGGTTATATACGGCCTAGCGGCAGCTGGGCGCGAACCCACACCGATCTAGTCACCTCGATTCAAATACAGACGCCTTAAACCGCGCGACCATCGACCAACGGAGTTTCATTGTTTTTATATAGGGTGTTCCATAAGTAAAAGGTAAATTATTATTATATATTATATTACCAACTGATAATAGTTAAAGTCAAAATATTAAAAATGCACTTATTATGCGTGAGGGCTAATATTAAACAGAAGAGTACAAGGATGTTGAAGACAAATATTTGTTTACGAAAACTTCTAATAACTTTTACAGTTCCTGATATTACTTTCAAATTTATTGTCGATGAGCCTCTGATAATACCAAAATTTAACTAGCATATCACTTTTGAACTTCTCTGGAATCTGGAATCAATCCACCTGAGACATCAACCAACCTAATACGGAGAAAAAGGTGGATACGTTGCTCAGGGGATCTCTCTAATGTAGGCCATAGAAGGCCATCGTCCACCCAACACGGATTCTCTTATTAACAAGAGGGCAATACTCCATGCACTCATAGAGTGCATGGAGTATTGTTTCGTCTTCCTGTTTGCAACTCCTACAAAGAGGTGTTTCACACTTCCTGTATGTAATAGATATGCTTCCTTAGCCAACAGTGTCCAGTTTGAATACCTGTTACCAGGCGAAGATTTATGCTAGACATAGCCAGGTAGTTTTTGGCAGGGGTACTCTAGAAACTCCTTAGCAAATTGACAGCCATTTGTTTCATCCAAATGTTTCCTAAATTCTTTGTGGGCGTTCTCTTTGATGATGTCAACAAATGCTGACAACGGAACCATACTGAAGGAACCAGATCCAAAAATATTAAGACCCGATACACTCCTAGCCAGCTTGGCAGATGCTTTATTGCCATTGAACCGGTCGTGTCCCTTTACCCATCGCTGTTGTTGGTTAAGGCCACTACCTTTCCCATGCTTATGTAGTTGTTATAATTACATAAGATCAGTAGTGATTGTCTACTATATGTGTAGACTCTAATCGTTTTGCTTGTTGTATGTCTACGGGCAATATTTTTGGCGGCTATGTTTATACCTGCTAATTCCGTTTGTACCACGGCAGCCTGCATATCCATTGCCCACTGATAATTATGTAAGGATCTGGAATAAATCCCATATCCTCACCTTAATTCATTTTAGATTCGTCTGTGAAGATGTTGATTACATCTTCGCTGGCGGTCTCTTCATTCCTGATAAGTACCGTGTAGGGAGTAATGCTGTCAGTGTCTGCCTGCAAAAGGAACGTGACCTCCGTTAACGTGTGGAAAAGTATGAACCCTCTTTCCGAAAATACTCCTCTTCGACAATAGAAAAAGCAGAGAATATTAATACAAAATTTATTCCAAACTGACAAATTTTTGTTTAATATTATTTTAAGGCTGACATTTCAAGGATAAAGAATCGTACCTAAAGATGCATTTAAAAAATCCATCGAGTAGGTGAAGGTCCGTATTAGGGTAGTACTAAAATATAATGTGTGAGTTGTACCTTATCACTGTACCATACACCGTGAAAAATACTTAATGATTTACATCAATTCAAGAGTTACTAGTTTCTTTAAAAGAATTCTGCGGGATGTGATAATAACTATAATGTTTTTTACTGTATTAGAAAGGTATTTTAAGCTAATATAAATCAAATATCCTACAATTCCTATCAATGAAGTCATATGTATGTTCTCTGATACCAAACATCTAGGTATGCTAATGAACAATTCCACAGACAAAGCTCTATTCAATAATTACCTAAAAAAATTTATCTAATTTACTAACCTGCTTTAATGAAACAGTCTATAAATATCTAATTTCACTTTTTGGCAGTGGGAACACGACAATTCAACCACAATAGATGAGATCTGACCTATTTCTGCATTTTTAGGATTGCTTCTTCAGGTGGCCTCCTTTAAATTGAATCAAATATCTAACTATAAAAGTTATTATAAAAATTAAAATTATTTGAAGTTAAATATCGACAATGACAAAAAGTGACAGCCTGTCAATGAATTAAATATGACAATACCTACTTGAATAATGTTCACCTTTTATGTAAAAGTTTTTATATTTTTTTAGGTATTAATAATATTGTGTGAAACTAACTACTCAGTGGACAAAAGCCCAAACCTGCGTTGAATTACACCCACAATATCTACGCATATATTCCTTATTATTAGCTTTTTTAACATTTTTTACTGTATTAGAAAGGTATTTTAAGCTAATATAAATCAAATATCCTACAATTCCTATCAATGAAGTCATATGTATGTTTTCTGATACCAAACATATAGGTATGCTAATGAACAATTCCACAGACAAAGCTCTATTCAATAATTATCTAAAGAAATTAATCTAATTTACTAACCTGCTTTAATGAAACACTCTATAAATATCTAACTTCACTTTTTGGCAGTGGGAGCACGACAATTCAAGTAGGTATTGCCATATTTAATTCATTGACAGGCTGTCACTTTTTGTCATTGTCGATATTTAACTTCAAATAATTTTAATTTTTATAATAATTTTTATAGTTAGATATTTGATTCAATTTAAAGGAGGCCACCTGAAGAAGCATTCCTAAAAATGCAGAAATAGGTCAGATCTCATCTATTGTGGTTGAATTGTCGTGTTCCCACTGCCAAAAATTGAAGTTAGATATTTATAGATGTTTCATTAAAGCAGGTTAGTAAATTAGATTAATTTCTTTAGATAATTATTGAATAGAGCTTTGTCTGTGAAATTGTTCATTAGCATACCTAGATGTTTGGTATCAGAGAACATACATATGACTTCATTGTTAGGAATTGTAGGATATTTGATTTATATTAGCTTAAAATACCTTTCTAATACAGTAAAAAATGTTACAAAAACTAATAATAAGGAATATATGGGTAGATATTGTGGGTGTAATTCAACGCAGGTTGGGACTTTTGTCCACTGAGTAGTTAGTTTCACACAATATTATTAATATCTAAAAATATATAAAAACTATAATGTTGTATGCAATTTTCTTAGTATGCAGTTGACATGTAAAATTCAGGAGATCTTATCATAAAACAGATTAAAATAATGTTTTTTTTATTCCACAATGATTTATCAGTGTCGAAACGATTATATAACCTGGAGAAACCTTGTATAATTGGACAACCTTAAACGGAAACTTCATTCTTTATATTTTTATTTAATTTACCATGAAATTCTATGTATTTTTATGTAACATACCCACACACGTCCTGATATTTTTACCATAAATTAAATCATTACATCGTAACCATAAGAAGCTGCCGCTGAGCCACGCATTTCTTATGGCGCGGGTGAGTCTGCTAATTTAATACGAATATAGAAAATTGAACGTGTTTTGGTTTTAAGTGCAACAGTGTACATTTTAGTCATTTTTGAAAAATTATCATATTCGACTTTTAGATACCATTTTTTTTTAATGGTTAAAGATAGGTATAGGATTTGTTACATGAAAAATATTTAGAATTTCATGGTAAATTGAATAAAAATATAAAAAGGCAGGAAACGGTGTCCATTTAAAAAAAGTTGACCATATCATTTTTATTGTGTCACTTTGTATACATGAAAACTAGTTTTAAAAAATAAGCAACTAAAAATTGACGGGTCCGCTTATTTTTTAAATTAATTTATTCCATACTTTTGCCGCTCACTGTATATTCATAGTGTATACAGTTTATATCAGGGAATAAAAAATCGACATAAGAACCTTCCATAAAAACATCAGGGGCTTCCGCGTCCAGCTGGTGGGAGGTAGACAGGACCGTATTTACTTTAGAAACCAGTATTTAAAATAAAATGAAGTATATAATAATGAATGTAAATGTGACTGTCTGGAAAAAAACAAATGCTAAATATGTATTTTGATTAAATATTGGATGTTATTATGTAATTTTAAATTATTGTTTTCCAGCAAGGAACACGAAAAGGTAGGAGAGTTCTCTGCCAGGAGGGTGGGATTAGGATTGGGTGGGGTAAATGTACCTCTTTAAAATAAGAACAAAATAAAAAATAATAACAGAAACCAGTTATATAAAAATATTTCCAATATACTTTATATACTGCATAATAACGAAAGCATAAAAGCGGCAAAAAATGTACTTATACATCATAATAAAAAAAAACAATCACTAGCAATATAATTACTCAGAGTCGCTACTAATGTTAGTTGTATTCGATTCTTTATCAATAATTATGATAAAACCATTTTTATTTAGCCCAATCAATTGATGCAGCTTTATATAATCTCCCCCAATGTTTATGATATGTTTGACGCATTTTTCCTCGCCCTCTTATAACATTTTTAACTGTTTTGTCAAATTTTGGAAAGGTATTATTTCTTTCTCTTTTTAACTGGATACATATTAATTCAATTAAAACACAACGGTATAGATACAATATGTCCCTGAGCCATAGCCGTCTCTTCAATAACGTATTTCTTTGCAATATTATATAGTCATATGCTCATCTTTCTTCAAACTAGCATCGTAAACCTTTCTGAAAGTATTGAATGGTATAACTTGATATAACCCACTGTGGGGTCGTATATCCCAAAGCTTTAAATTGTTACTTTTAATGGCGATTTGGCGACTTCTGTTCTCCTAGGTCTGGAGCTACAGGAAAGAATAATGTATAAACAATTGATTATTTACAGCACTATTTTATAATAAACCAACGATAACAGTAATTAAAAAACACCTAGTATATCACGAATGCACAAATTATAATACGCTCGAACCTGCGAAGTCACCTAGCACTGAAAAGTACTGTTCTGTATTACCATCAAAGTAAACAATAATCTAAGTTGCATCGTTGACTGCCCTCTTTGTTTTTCTTACAGTGTTCAGGACGACGTATGTCGGGGAGTTGGTAGACTACATAGTTGCCTACGATAAAATTAAACAACTTCCTAAAAATGTTATTACGAATTTGCGAAGAGCTAATAATTCGAAATGTCATATATAGATATTTTATACCTGTTAAAGGATCAAATTTTATAGACAAGGAACCATTTCCATGATATACAGAAAGCGGTTGCCTTGTTTATGTGAAATGTTACAATGACGCATTCCAAATAGCGCCGTGCCGATATGAGTTGTAACATTGTATAACATTGATTGATGACGAGATGCAAAATATTTCCTTAACAACCACCCCGTTTTGAATCATATCGAGTTAGAAGACTTAATATGCATGATATATAGAATTATGTTAATATACTATGCATATATCCACATATTCTAATGATTTTCATGATACTTACTTGAAATTATATTGCACCGCTCTATCTCACTATTTACCGTTGGAGCGTTTTAAATTTTTTTATATTTCCTTATATCGATGATAGACCATACTTACCTACATAAATATGCAATATATTACACACAACGTCTAAAGTCCTCGACGTCCCTGATTCTTGTTAATGAAATCTTTTTGTCAGAAAAAGAAGTAACAAAGCAAGTTCTCTACATGAATAATTGACGGTATGACCTCCACCACGTTTCAATAGCATATTGACATGTCTGTGTATTGAGATAATCAAGCGGTTAACGATCTCTTACGGAATATTGTTCCATTCCTCTTCTGCGGCCACGACTAACTCATCTGCAGTCTTAGGCGGAGGAATATGATTATGAATGGCTCTAGCAACAAAATCTCACATGTTTTCAATAGAATTCACGTTGGGACAGTTGGCTGGGCAATCTAATCTATTGATATGTCCTGCTAAGAGTGTATCCTGAACCCCTCTTGCGCGATGTGGTCGAGCGTTGTCGTCCATAAACATAAAATTTTCACCTAATTCATTACGTAGGGGGTAATAACTTATTTGGTCTAAATTTGAGTGGTCATATTCTGTGGTATGCGAATTAATGGGGTGCGGCTGTTGAACATTATTCCACCCCAAAACATTACGGTACTCCCTTTATACGGAGCAACTTCACGGGGAAAATGAAGTCGCTGTTGACGACCTGGTTCTCTCCAGACTCTTTGTCGATTGTCATCCGTAACCAACCTAATTCTGGTTTCGTCTGTAAATAAGACCCACAGCCACTGGCGTAAAAGCCAACGCCTATGCTCTCGCACCCACTGGAGACGAGCAGCACGATGTCTTGGAAATAGAGTGAGTACCGGTAATGACCTTCTAGTACGTAAATTTGCGTTGTGGAGTCGTCTTCGAATGGTAGGTGTCGATATAACACGGCGAAACGTACCTTGAAAGTGGGCCTTGAGAGCTGAAGCTGAAGACGTACGGTGTCTACGGGCATATTGCACCAAATACCGATTCTCCCTTTAATTAGATACTCGAGGACGCCCACTATGTGGTCTGTTTTTCATTGTATCAAATTCTTCATATCTGTGTATTGTTTGTACAACAGATGACCTAGGAATGCCCAACATGTTCGATATCTGATGATTAGAATGTAAAGCAGTCATTCTTGCTTGGATAAACGCAGAAATTTCACATCCTGGCATTATAATGTACAAAAATTCAAAGGAACACTTGCCTGAATATACTTCCAAACTGACCGAATTTGTAAAAACATTGGTAACAAAGTAAAGGTCATGGTCTGCAATTTTTTATTGTCTTTTTTGTTCCCTAAGTACATATACTTTTTTACTACATTAAGAAAAACCACTTGGTTTAATCGAATCATTTTATATACAGGGGGTCCAAGGTATTTGACGTTGGGTGTAGATTATTATAGATACTAATAATAAACTTGGGTCTACTATCAATAAATTATCAAGATATTTTACGGTACTATAAACGTTCTTATTTTGAAGTATTATTAATCCATCAGACTGTTCTCTATATTTGTATATGAATGTTCTAATATCCTTTTTTTATTACAGCTTCAATGGAATCCATTTGCAGCCATTCTGATCACGATAGACTTATTTTTAAACACATTAAACGTAAGTATAATAAAATACGAAACAATAATATTTTGATTCTATATATGTGTAGATATCATTGATCGTATTGTTTGCAGATATCATTAATTGTATTTGTGTAAATATCGTGTATTTTCTAGATAATATGTTGTTAAGAAAAATGTGAAAGAAATAACTTCTTTCTGTGAATTATTACAATGACTAACAAAACGTCAATAAAATCGAGGTGAGGTTCCACATTACAATTAATTGTTATGTTTGTTCTTTCAATTGTGCATACTTTTATTTACAATGTCTTCGTGCGCCAAGTGTTCAAATCCCGTTATTTGTTGAGGCGATAAGAGCAATATTTGTTGTAAATACACGGAAAGAAAGCTACGCTAATATCAAGGATAATACACTTATTTCAACGCTACCTTGGTTTCATTATTCCTCAAGTACAGTAATACTTTATTAAAAGATTAAGTTCCTCAAGGATAGTAGTACTTTAATGAAAGATTAACTTATTCTTGTATAAGATTATATATTTTTAAGAATAATTTAATTTAAGAAGAAATTATTTGAAATCAAGAAAACTACTATACTTAATAAGAAATAAAGTTATATTAGTTAAAAGAATTGTTGTAATTAGACAATATGAATTACTTAAGTTAACAATTGTTATTCTCAGAGTAAAGTTATGTTTTCTGTATTTGAAATGTTTCTTGAAAGAATTACTGCAACTATTTGAAATAATATTAAATAATTTTGAATAAAGTAAATAATAACATTGCATTAAGAAAAAATAAAGCTGAAGTACATGGTTAGTATTTCAGTATTCTTGCTATATTATATTCCTTTCTAGAGTAGTTAGTTACTACTCTACCTACCTTATATATAATTAAATGCTACTCAGTAGTATTTAGTTATTTATACATATAAGGAAACAAAGACTGGCAAACTGTCAAAGTCATTCATTAGCGGTACACCAGACATATACCGCTTGTTACCTCTCCTAAGTATATCCATATGACTAAAGTTACTCATATAAGTATACCATACGAGGCGAGGCAATCGACAATTTATCCGATAGGGGGACAAGCGGTCTACCTGCACACACAACTTTAATACAATTTATAATAAATAATAATACTACAGTTGTGGTAATGATGACCACAAGTGTTGTATTAATATTATCTATAAATATTATTATTGTACACTATACTAAATTTATATATTATGTATAAAGCCCGTTGCAGATTTAAGTTTCCATGCTTAGAATATTTTTGTGTGTTTGGTGTATACCAAACCAGACCAACCAAATAAGAAATCTAGAATTCCCGGAAATATGCAAATGAATAATTTGAGTTATGAAACTCCCCAGTCTATTGTAAACGGGTTTTCTGATTTTTTCTCTAGTGTTTATTTAAAAGTTCTGACAATTCCAATAATCTTAATGAGTTTTTAACATCAGATTTGTTTGTGGATATGGGTTTTTTGACTGAGAATGATATAATTTTAGCTCCAAAAAAACTTAAAAATAAATTAAGGGCCGGAGTTGATAATGTACCAAGCTTTATAGTCAAAGACTGCTCTTATGCTTTAGTTAAACCTCTTCATTACTTATTCAATCTTATTCTGTCAACAAAGACCTATCCAGATATTTGGAAGACCGCTAAAATATGTCCCATTCACAAGACCGGCGATCGTTCTTCTATAGAGAATTACAGACCCATAGCAATACTTTGTAATTTTGGAAAACTTTTTGAAATTATTTTATATGAAAATATTTATAACTCAGTGAAATCTTCAATTACACCATGTCAGCACGGTTTTATGTCACAAAGATCGACAGTAACTAATTTAACTTGTTTAACTCAGTATGTTTCAAACAGCTTAGACTCTGAGCGTCAGGTAGACGTTTTATATACACTGTAAAAAATAATTACAGTTAAAATAGATGGCAATTTATTTACCACTCATTATTGCTGTAATTTTCTTATCGATTGTGCCTTTACAAATAAAATGTAAAATTACGTTGTAAATTTATTTTGTGGTGTAATTTTAGGTTTTGAAATTGTAATATTACTTTGTGATTTTACAATACAAAAAGTATTTTTACAATGTAACTTCCACAATTACTTATAAAATTACAAAGTAACTTTACAGGCAGTTGTATAGTTACATTGTAATAATACATTTTATATTATGACTACAATGTAATTTTTTTTTATTGTACAGGATGGTCCTATTTGGGCACTTAGGTATAGAAGGTTTCTTCTATTTTCCGAAAGCACAGAAAAAAATAGCCAAGATATTTAGAGCTTTATTTCTGAGAAAAGTTGAATAGCGAGAATCATATTTCGATATTTTCATTTGTTTAAGAAATACCTACTTGATATTTTTAAATTTTGGTCGTTTTCTGTGGTAACTTTTCTACTTATCATATTAATATTTATACATTGTAAAGACATTTTTTCTCTATGTGTAGTATATAGTGGCTTGAGGAATATTTTTTTTATAACTTCTAGTTTTCCGCTGCTATATGTTTTAATGAAACATCATGCGTATGTAACATGGGGCATCATAGAAAAGGCCTAAAATTAAAAAAATGCTATATAAAAACTAATCAAGATGTCGAAATGAAATTTTCGTTATTCAATTTTTCTCAAAAATATTGCCGTGACATTTGGACTATCTTTTCGGAGAATAAAAGAAACCTCTTAAAAGTGTCGAAACTGACCTAACTCGTACACAGGACATCTTGTTTACAACATTCGAATTCACTAACAGTGCTTTGACATACCTAGATCCCTAAAAAAATCTGAATAGCAATTCATTTATAACTAATAGATTAATATGCCTACATGAGAAAAATTTAAATATCGTAAGGAATTAACGATTGTTACTTACCTTAAGTAACATATCAGGCTTTTCCGTGAGTTTCTCAATAGTATCACTGCATCAGAATGTTATTTCAAAAGAAAAATATATTCATATTAAGTAACCTAAGTAACATGAATGTCAATTGCTTCTAATGTTAACAAATACACATAATAGTAATATTGAATTTTTGATATGATATCCCCAGTGAAGTCAAACATTTTCGAACCAATAGATTTGTTTTCTATATGCTTTTCAGATTTATATACAAAAAATTAAGTACTTTCGAATTTATGACGCATTTAGTTGAAAATAATACTTATTTCTATTATAGCCTCGATGTATACCTTAAAATCAGCAGAATAATCCTTTTTAAATTTATAATTAAAATTTTTGGACAAAATGTGTAAAAAACATTTGTTACACAAAACCGTACTTTTGCTAACTGATTATATAAATAGCTATTTTGTACTCCGATTACGGCTCAGTTAGCTAATTAGTAGTTACAGCTTTATTATATCTTATATCTAAGTGCTCTTTGCTTATTTTTTAGCTTATAAATACATGTACATACAGGTACTGAAGTAATAAAATATGGTTTTACAGCAATTTTTTATTAAAATTTGGTACCTACACTTTTAGGTTATTTGTACAAAATAGAACACTTAACTTTATACAAGACATATAACAATGTAAAAATATATTCGTAGAACTAAAGTTAACATTTTATAATATTCAAATGAAATCTATGATCTTATACTAACTATTAAAAAGTAATATTAATTACATAAATGTGCATAGAGAATAAGTAGATACCCAGAACTTAAATCATGCTAATCCTCTCCTGTTCATCAAATATGTATAAAATATAATATAATAGAAAATATATAATAGAAAATATTATATTTTTATATATTATGTAAGATGAACAAAACAACAGTGGGGTACCCAATTTTTGTAGATGCAATGTTTCTTTGTTTCAATAATTATGTATAACTTACATACCTATTAGTTCTTAATGTCATTGAGGTTATGTTTAAACAAGCACTAGACAAAACTATTTATAGTACTAAAAACACTCATTTATCACTCTAGATATGTTTATATTGCTAGTCACTACTCACTAAATTAATTATGTAAGTACCTAGGTCCTAGGTACACGCTGCATTCATCGAAATGAAGCAAGAATAATGAGGCGTCACCACCCAACGCTCTCAACGGTTAAGTTAGGTTAGCCCGTATTAAACCTTCACATACACATTAAGCATATTTTTACAGTCAATTATATAGCAAATTTGGTATTTTCAGTAATTTTACAGTGTAAAAATGGATTTCACATTGTTAATTGTAAATGTATTACAATATATTCTATAAATGTACAAATTATATTATAATTACATAGGAAGTTTACGGTTTTATTGTATATTGGCAGTTTTCTTGTAAAATTACAAGTGTCAGTGTAATATCATCATTATTTTTAGAATTATTTTAAGACAATTATAAGGATATTCTTACAAAGTAAATTTGTAAAGTTACTGACCTTTTTTTCAGTGTACAGATATAAAAAAAACTTTCGATCGCATTGATCATGGTCGTTTATTGTCGAAACTAAAATCCCTTGGTTTTTCAAAGTCTTTGTTGACATTAATGGAGTCGTACTTACTAAATCGAAAACAGTACGTGGAATATGGCGGTATATTATCAAACACCTACATTTCAACATCTGGAGTTCCTCAGGGCTCCAATTTGGGGCCTCTACTTTTTCTTCTTTTCATCAATGATGTATCAGTCAATATTTCAGCGCCGCATTTACTTGTTGCAGACGATTTAAAAATTTACTTAGAAATTAATAGTTATGGGGATGGTAATACGTTACAAAATGCATTAAATGCTACTCAGACATGGTGTTATGAAAATAACCTAGAATTAAATTTGTCTAAATGTAAAGTTATGTCATTTGACAGAAAATACAGTCCATTAATTTTCAATTATTCCCTCAACAACACTGCTTTGGAAAGATGTATTAAATTTAATGATCTATGAGAGGTATTTGACAGTGAGCTTTCCTTTAATACCCACATTTCAGAAAAGGTTTCTTCTGCCTACAGACTACTTGGATACTTTTTTAGAAATTGGAGCAAGTTTTCAAATATAGATACGTTTAAATTATTATATATAACCTTTATTAGAAGCAAATTGGAGTATGCCTCAATTATTTGGTCTTCTCTCTATCTAAATTACATTCAGCTTTTAGAATCCGTCCAACGTAAATGCTTAAAATATATGTTTTTCAAAAGTAATGGTTAGGGGTTTTGATCACGCTGCTCTACTGGAGCAATTCAAGTTTTTATCTTTAGCTGATAGGAGGAATTGTGCCGCTTTAACACTGTTATGCAAAATATTTAATAATAAAATTGATTGCAACTGTCTCTTAAGTCAATTTAATTTCTATGTACCAAGAAGTCAGTCAAGATACACACGCACATTTTATTGTAAAACACCTAAAACTAATATTTTAGTCAAATCGCCAGTTTACAACATGTCCCCGTTATTTAATGGGGTATCCCATTTATGTGATATACACCCTGATAAAATGGATTTCATTATTAAGACCTTTAAAGATATGATTTCTCTGTGATAACCTATATTATTGTTTATAATTCCTTCCTTTGATTTGTTTTTCTCAGCTAATCAAATTTAGTTTATGTAGTTATGTGTTTCAACGCAAATATTGTGTGCGATGTATGAACCGTTACCGTATTTTTTGTTTATATTTATGTAATTATTATTACTACTTTTCTATGTATAACTTATATTTTAATTTTCTCTATAATTGGGTGTAAATCCGTTGAGAATAAATTATTATTATTATTATACCAGGGATCGGCAACCTGCGGCGCGCGGGCCGCATGCGGCCCTCTGCAACTTTTTGCGCGACCCGCCAAAGCACCAATATTATTTATTTTTAATAATATTTATACTCGTATATAATATAAAAGCACTATTTAAGTTACATTTGAATGTTTTTTACTGTATTAGAAAGGTATTTTAAGCTAATATACAGGGTGTTTATTAATTGAATGCCGATATTTAAGGGTGTGAATCCTTCGGTAATTTTAAAAAGAAAACTTAATATCAACACATGTCCTAAACCTCTTAATTTTTGAGCTACAGGGTGTTACAGTTTTAAGAAAAAATTTACTTTTTTGATATAATTTTCTTATCACTCCAGATATTTTTATGTAGCTTTGTACACACCTATTAATCATTAAGGAGCATTGTTTGATGTAAAAAATGTATTAAAATCTGTGCCAATGACGTCCGTACGAGGTTTGAACTAAACATTTTTGAAGAAAAAAATGGTAGGCCACTGCTTTTTCTAAAAACTAAAATTATTTTTAAAATCTCCATTTATTTTACAGCAAATTGGGTCCCTAGACTTACTCTCGTACGACGCACCATTTTCACGTAAAAAAATTAAAACCAAAAAAGTTTTTTCCACAAGTTCGTTGAGACTGCTTTTGATATTTTGTTGCCATTTTGTAGACACCCACCATGCGTGGAAACACTTTTTGTGGGGCAAAAATTAATTTTCTACTTTCACAAATGACGTTCACGTAGACATGATTTTGAATATTTGAATAGAAAAAACGGTAAGCTCATTAAATGTCCCCTTAAAGCAAATGAACTAAAAATTAGTAGACTGGGTAAAGCGTCATAATTTTTTATACTTCTTTTCGCAATAAAGTTTACATTGATTTTTCATTATTATAAAATTATTATTAAAGTAGGAGGTAAAATTTCATACAAAATGGTAAATTTTACAATCGGTGAATTAGCTGACATCCATTTTACTCATGGGGTTGCCGACGGAAATGCATACAATGCCAGGAGGATATACCAATAGCGGTATTCATATCGCGTACTACCCGATCCGAGAACATTTTCTGGGATTCATAGACGTCTTCGCGAAACCGGAAATTTGAAAGTAGACCACAGTGCTAAAGTAGGTCCTGAAACAATAAGAACACCAGAACTAGAAGAAGAAATTTTACATGAAATTTCACACGTAGTTGTTTGGAAAATTCTTATCGAAAATTTGTTATATCCATATCACATTCAAAGAGTTCAGGCATTACTCCCTAGAGATTTCCCCTTGCGCATTAATTTCTGGGAGTGGTTCCTTAAAAAGCTGCTGGAAAATCCGTTATTTGACAAGTACATTCTTTTTACCGATGAAGCTAGTTTATCTCGAAACTGAATACGAAATTTCCATAATAACCATTTGTGGGCGGATGAACCCTTTTGCAATTGTTGAATCAAATCATCAAGAACAGTTTTCATTAAATGTTTGGGCTGGTATTATTGACGATTATTTGATTGCGAATTTTTGCTCCCAAGAAGATTAAATGGACAATCGTATTTACACTTTCTTACTCCTTAATGATTGATAGGGGTGTACAAAATTTTATAAAAATATCTGGAGTCATAAGAAAATTATAATTAAAAAGTAATTTTTTTCTTAAAACTGTAACACCCTGTAGCTCAAAAATTAAGAGGCTTAGGACATATGTTGATATTAAGTTTTCTTCTTAAAATGACCGAAGGATTCACACCCTTAAGTATCGGCATTCAATTAATAAACACCCTGTATCTCAAATCTCCTACAATTCCTATCAATGAAGTCATATGTATGTTCTCTGATACCAAACATCTAGGAATGCTAATGAACAATTTCACAGACAAAGCTCTATTCAATAAATATCTAAAGAAATTAATCTATCTAAATTTACTAACCTGGTTTAATGAAAACCCTCTATAAATATCTAACTACAAAAGCTAATAATAAAGAATATATGGGTCGATATAGTGGGTGTAATTCAAGGCTGGTTGGGGCTTTAGTCCACAGAGTAGTTAGTTTCACACAATATTGCTTAAAAAATTACATTTGAATGTGCGGCCCGCATAAAAAAAATTAATTTGAAAATGGCCCGCCGTCCGAAAAAGGTTGCCGATCCCTGGTGTATACTATTGAATTGAATGTTTATAACATTGTAACTTCAGTGAAATATATAAACCGAGTTACAGATAAGGCGACACGAGATTGAAGATGTGTTAACTTTTTAAACTCTTTATGTTTTCTTTTTGACATGTAATGTTAAACATTACTTTTGGTGACTCTGCTGTAAGAAAAACAAGTTAGTTTACTAGTGGTACAAGTGTTTCCAAAAAGGCCGTGGAATCGTTGAGATAACAAGCGCCTTGAACTCCCCAATACGTCAACAACTGATGAAAATAGTGAAAGAAATGATTATGAACAATCGCCAAATCATTAGCAGGGTCTGATGATGATGTTGTCGTATCAATTGGCTCATGCCAAAATACAAAACGCGTGGCAACTAAATTTATTTCAAAATTATTGAATTTCGAACAGAACAGCGACGAATAGAATCGCTAAATGAAATAAAAAACGATGCAGAACTGATGAAACATGTTATAATAGGTGCATAACGTAACATAACACTTTATTCCATTCTTGTAAAGTTAATGCAAATTTTAAAATCTTTTTTATTAAGAAATAAATAATTGCCGATCGAGCCAAAATGCATATAACCTTTGTGACAGGCAACAACACACTAAACATCTGATGTGGCTAATAATGTATACATAGTTTTCAAACAAATTTACCAACACAACAACGAAAATATCGGATTAATACATCCCGAGATATTACAAAATTTCCGTTACTTGTTCAGACCACGTATCTCTTAACTTAGCGCATAGTTTTGATTATTTCTACAATGTTGTCGCGGTCTGGGGTCGACCTAAACTTCTTACAATATAACCACTCTAAAAAATAATATAAATATAATTTAACGTCCAGGGCAGCAGCATGTCTCCAAGCAGCATGCTGGGAATCAATGTTCACGCTAGAATGAAACATTTGCCCATATTGGAAGCGTAGCGCCACACTGCCTGAGGGCGTGCCATTTAATAGAGAAAAGAGTTATGTTATATTACTGAACGTTTCTTAGTGATGCCAAGTCCAGTTACTTTTTAATAATCGTGAGTGTCCAATGCAATCCCTGGATTAGTAAAATAGGTAACGTACTGGGTGGTCGCGGTTTAAACCCAGCGCTCACCAAACTAGTCTCGTTCTCGTTTAGTGTATGTATATTCTAATAATTTTAAATGTACACGTTTGCACTAGTAGGTCAAAATCTGGACTCATTCGCGTCGCGGTTTCGTCGAAGAAAACTTCGCGTCAAATAAAAGAACGAATAAAATACAGATTTTGACACTAATTGTATCCTGAATTTCTTTATTAATTTTATAATACGGTATAATACACAATCTATTAGATCATTTTGAATTATCTGACGTTCTAAAAATAGAATACCTCCCAAGAAATTATTAATGCTAATGTAATAATCAAATAATATTGAATGCATCAAATATGTTCTCTATGATTTTGCTGTTTCTTTCTCTGTAGGTATAGTAGATATAATAATTACCTTCGTTATTATTATCTTATAAATAACACAATTTCTAGCATTCGCTGGTTAGGTAGATAGAAGGTAATTCTTTATCATGGGAAATAAGTTTTTTCCGAGGTTTTTTCGTAAAGCATCTCATTCTCTGTGCTCTAATGATGTTTGTTATCGATGGTTCCCCATATATTTCCATCACTTCAGCGTTTGTTCTCCTTCGCCACACATCTGCCTCTTTCTTTCCTCCATATATTTTCCTCAGAACTATTCCGTCAAATACTTGTGGTGATGTTTTTTCTTTTATATTCATCTTCCAAATTTCACTTTCTAATTGTTTTGTATATTGTTTTCTTAGCATTTATCGAGACGCTTTTTGACCTTAACGCATGATGTAAACTATCTAGACATTTTGTTCCCATTGTTATTCTTTTTTGTATTTAATGTTTTCTTCCCTTCCTTTTCTTTCCCTTCCATCTGTTATTGTCAACCCTAAATAGTTAAACTTTTCCACTCTCTCAAAATGATTTTTTTTCAGTTAGTATCAACAGCCTCGTGTTTGCTCGTTCATCTTTAATAACTTTTTTACTGCATTTTTCTAATTATTCTTTGTCATCAGCATAAGCCCGATATATTAATAATTTACTACATTAATGTCTGCACATAGATTGTAGCAGTTTCATATTTCCGATGAAGTTACGTTAGGCCGATATTTCATTGAAAGGCATCTGTAGTTCAAGTATAGTCTGTTTGGAAATGAAAGAGAGTAATAACAGAGGATTACTTCAAACATGTCATTCGCAGAAAAATACACTCAGTTTATTTTAAAAAAGAAATACCAACGCTGAACAAAATTTTAAGTGAACTTTCAAAGGACAATGATTTGCCAAAACTCTGTAGAAACAAATTATGGGCCGTCTCACGAGAGTTGAACTTTTGCTGGGAAAAGCAGAAGAGGAAGTCAATTCTTATCGATAAAGATGAAATTATTTGTTGGCGAAATTATTTAAGATCAATTAGATTCCGTGACGAAGGGAGGAATATTTATTATCTAGACGAAACTTGGGTCAACGAGGGATATACTGTAACAAAAGTGTGGCAATACAAAAATGTAAAAAGTTGTCGACAAGCATTTTTTGATGGACTTTCAACAGGGTTCGAGGCATCTTCAGGTAAAGGGCGGAGATTAATAGGGACACATATAGGTAGTGCCAGTGGTTTTGTAGATGGCGGTTTACTTTTATTTGAATCTAAAAATACAGACGATACATGAACTATAATGAAGACATGAACGCCGAAATTTTTGAAAAGTATTTTACACAGATGTTGGATCTTATTCCTCAGGGATCTGTAATTGTCATGGATAATGCCAGTTACCATTCACGGCAGACCGAGCGAACGCCTACGACTGCTTGGCGGAAAGCCGATATAATTTAGTGATTATCAGAAAAAAACATTTCTTTTAAAACAAATATGGTGAAAAAGGAACTTTTGATACTTGTCAATCTTAATAAAGAACAGAAATAGTATATTACGTGCCTAGCGGGGAAGTAGATCATTACAGCCTAGGCTTTGTTAGCCGCGGCTGGAATGATCCCTCCCGCGTGGCATGTATACTATTTTATTCACAATCGCTTAGTTACAAGCTTTTAAAAACATTAATTTTAAGAAAATTTGTTATCATAATTTTATATTATATATTTATATAAGGTTGCTTTAATTATTGGCATATCTGGCGCCTGCAAATGCGATGTACTCTATGTAAGCGATGTAAGCTAAATATGAAAATGGGTGATCTGGAAATTATAGATGAGCATAATGATATTCCTGTAACAAAAACTTACACTTCCCTAACATTTGCAATTACAAAATCGGAATGGATAAAAATAATAAAGTAATACTATGATCTTCACAAGACCATTAGATCCAATCGTTTTTTTTACAAATAAGTAATGGCAAGATTACAAATCAGCCTTGTGGCCACAATGCTATTGGAGATTTTCCCATAAAAATAGCGGCTTTTTTAAAATTAGAAAATGCTCACGGGTTTACGGGATTCTGTTTTAGACGTGCTTCAGCTACATTGCTAGCAAATACATGCTACAGTTAAAAAAATTAGTAGGATAGATCCAGCGTCGTAGCCGAAGGATACGTGGAGAACTCGTTACATGGTCAAGTAAAAATTGCAAATATGTTATCCCATACAGAAAATCCGGGAACGCCTCTTTGTCAACTTTCGAAACCCAATACAATGTTAAGTAACAACATGGGCTTACATTAACGGTTCACAGTAATGAGAAATCAAATGTTATAATTAATATTTAAAACTTATGCCAATAACATCGAATAATGCAAGGGTTCAGACAGAGCCGGTTTTGTCCAGGAGAGGAGTGTTCTAGAGAGATTCCGCTCTTGTTCTTCACCTCACTGCTGCCATTATCCATTGCACTTCGTCGTACCCTTGGTTACAACTGCGCGACCTCAGGATACCGGAGGTAAGAGGTCACCCATTTGTTCTCCGGGGAGAGGGATTTAAATCAGTCCCTCAGCAGCTATCGGTACCGCCTTCGACATATCTGATCTTCGGAGCTTCGGTCGAGTAAGAACAAAATGAGTGGCACAAATATGTTTGCCGTTCCGATCTTCCTCTACTCCTTTAGAGTAGTGAAATGGACGCAGGAAGAGTTGAGGCAACTCAATGCAGGGACCCGTAAAATGATGCATCTCCATCAGAGTTTACATCCAAGATCGTCCGTTCCACGGTTATACTTCTCAAGATATTGGGGAGGCCGTGGACTCTTGAGTTTAGAGTGTCTCCATGGCGGAGTGGTATTGGGGGAGGCTTGTAAAGTCATCAGGAGCTCGGATCCCCTTCATGGTCATGGTCCAGGACCATGAATCAACAGGGACAAGAGCGTTGTTATATAACGCAGCGCTAAGAGCAGCCGATGAACTTGGTCTCGTTTTCGATAGTGACTGGGAAAATCCAGACTCTGTCACCGAGTCGAAACCTGCTCTGTTAAAGGCCCTGATTAAAACTGCAGAAACGTGTCCTCTGCAGCTGCATAAGGATAAGCCAATGCATGGTCTCTTCTATCGCCATCTATAAGAGCTTGGCTTATCTGAAAAGCTGGCCTTCGCCTTTTTGAGGGCAGCGGGGTTGAGCTCTGAGACTGAAGGATTCATAATGACTTGTCAAGATGGTGTCATTAATACCCTCGTTTATCGTAGTCATGTCTTCGATATCGAGATACCTGATACTAGTTGCTGGGACTACCGCCAGGCGGGGGAGACGCTAATGCTTCTCCTGTCTGCCCTGTCCCATATATTCGGTCACGGCGTATATCCAGAAGCACAACTCAACCTTACGGGTGTTGTATTACTATCTGTGTCACTCGTATAAGATAGACGAGACGCCAATGCTGCCTTATGCTCCGGGAGATATAGACTACGTTCTGGTTAATTAGAAATCTATTGGAACTACTCGTTCCCCATCCTCAGGAAAATTAAAGCTAATAAACCTGATATAGATCCTCCTCGACAACCATCTTAGGACAATGTTTGTGATTGAGTTCTCGGCTCTCGCGGAGAACAACATTGTCCTAAAAAAAGAGGGATAAGGAGTAAAGAGTAGTCGTTGTTTGACACCAAAGCACCTCCGAATATATCGAAGTTTCGGAAGGTGCACCTGGAAAAGGAAAAAAATAATAATATTGTTACGGAAGCTCACTTACCTTTTTAGTTTGTTAATTATGTTTCTGTTTACGTTAGAATTTATAATTTTTGTGATGCCTTTATTTTGACGTTTTCTGGAACATTCTCGGCCACATTCTATTTGATTCTCGAGACCGCGAAAAACTTCTAGAACCCTATATATGCGATTGAATAAGTTTACACTCTGTATCTGTTTGAGTGACCTTGGTAAACAATTGAACAATTTTATACACTTGCAATGTGCATTCTTTTCTGTTAGAATCACTCTGTGATATAGATACATTAGATTTAAAATTCTTGTGTTGTACTGAGATGCTAAATCTGTAATGAAATTATGCCAAACTTTAAGGACGCCGTATTATTGAAACAGTGTTTTTACAAATACATTTTTAAACATTTAGTACCTAACTTAATAATCTAGAGTTTAGCCAATAATGAGATGTTATCTCATATCACCTACAAATATAGGGTGTCCCAAAATAGAAGGTCTTACCATTAACCACATAATGCGACTTTTCTTATGCCATTTTGTATTTGGGCGCCCCTGTTTCAATATACAGGGTGTTAAAGTTACATTTTAAAAAACTATTTTTGTTAATAATCCCATTGTTTTGTAAGACACACTTGAAAATTTGCACGTATTTTTATTTTATTCTGGCATAATTATCATGTAATTTTGGTTAAAAAAATCGAAGGGCGAATGGTGGTAACTGAGGGATGCAGTACTCTTTATCTCCTCCAATTATTTATAAGTACGCCTATGCAGCTTTTTCTTGAAATATCAAACGTAGAATTTCCTTCTGATCATTTTATCTCTTTTGCAATTTTTTGTTTAAATGCTGCGTTTTGGAGAAAAACGGCAATTTGTAGTGCCCATAAATCTACTGAAACTGAAATTTTGTGGATATACCTATTATTACAATACCTTGACAACTTAGCAAATCGTAAAAGTTTTATCCAAAGAATAAGTGGTTAATGGTATGGCCTTCTATTTTGGGACACCCTGGATATAAAGATACCGGAGTAAATCGAATAAATGATGAGCAAAAGCTAACCTAATCAACTTACATATTGCTACAACATAAATTTACTTAGTACTACATTTAAGATTGTTCACTTTTATTTATAAATATGTGAAAATTATTGTTAAAATGTGGGATTGGAATAGCAAAATAATGCTTCTTTTACAAACGCTTTTTAAAAATTATTCATTTGTTTCAGAAAAATGTAAATAGTAACAATGAATAAACAAGACATAAGTTTTATTTTTGATATTATTTTTGTTTAATGTTTTATTTTTCAAAATTTTTGTATTTAAAAACATCACAGATTTAAAATACGGCTACCTCAAGTATGTAGTTGTGTTAATAGCTGCAGGAAATAAGTCAGCTCCCAATAATAAGTCAGTTGATCCTGGTTTGTAAAAATAGGGATCGGCGAGATTTAAATTTTTAATATAAGCCCGTCTTTGTATAGGCAATTGTGTAGTAGGTATTTTAGTGCAGATTCGGGGTAAAATTATTGTATGTACATGTATAGATTTGTTATTTGTATTAATGGATCGAACAGTAAGAGAGATTGAACCAAGGTTAGAATTTGTTTGAGATTCTCCAATCCCTTGAATTTCAGAGAAATATTTTTCTTTAGGCAATCCTAAATAATTCGCACATTTTTGCCATATAAAGCTAGTTTGGGAACCGGTATGAATTAATGCCCTAAATTTTTGATAATGTCCACGGAGATCAAGAATTTCAATAAGAGAAGTTGAAAGTAAAACTAAAGTTGAGGTTTGCGACAAACCAGCTAGCGTTTGAGCTTGAGGCTCTGGTTGAAAAGAATTCTCATTTGCGTTAGATGAAGAAGTACTTGGTGAATTGATATTATTTGAAATAAAAGATTCTTCACGGCGTTCCATGTGTAGAAGAGTGTGGTGTCTTTTTTTGCAAATGCGGCAGGATTTAGTAGATTTGCAATTTAAGGTTTTATGTCCGTTACTTAAACAATTAACGCATAAATTTTTATCTTCTGAAAGAATTCCTTAGTAGTCTTATTATATACAAGGCGTGATTATGTGAGCACAATATAAACCGGCGAGGAATTACTATTATTAGTTCCTAAAAACGATGTGGAAGCGTGCGCGCGGGAAGTAACATTGGCAAATTTGGTAAAATAATTTTTCTTGAATTTAGATTTAGTATTGGGAGAATTTAAGTTAAAAAGGGCGTTGCAAAAAAATAAAAAGATTTTTGTACTTGGGTATATCACTCGAATGACTATGATGTAATTCAAATCTTGTCGCGGTAGCGTAGTCAATTTTTTTCAAGAGCATATTAGTTAGTATAAAATCCCATTCATCTACAGAATGATTTAAAATTCTTAGAGCTTCTAGATTTTCTGAAAATATATCTAACAAGTTGCGTAAAGCATGAGGGTTTTCTGAATTTAATTTTGTAGCGTTTTCTATGGGCGACCAATGTACTTGTGAAAGCAATCTTTTATTTATATAACGTTTGACCAGACTATTATATGCAATTTCATAATTAGCACTAGACATAGGCAGACATTTTACTACACCAAGTGCAGGACCTTCAAGCGATGAAATTAAATAGTTAAATTTTTGAATAGTGGATAAAGATGAATTATTATGTACCAACGAATCATACATGTCTGAAAATGTGGGAAAAGACTGAATATCTCCCTTAAATTTTATTAGTTCTATTTTTGCCAACTTAATGTGAGTAGGAGTAACCGTAGGTTCATCATTAGTATTTGGATTATTAAACAAAGTTTTATTCAAAGCGAGTCATAACTGCAAGTGCAGATTCAAATTCTTCCTCATCGTTGAACACGATATTGATTAGTGCGTCGTGTTGAGCTCTAAATGAATGTTTAATATCTCTAACATCATTCCACATAGACTTAAAAATCATTTTTTCATTTTGATCTAAGCTAGCTGGTTCAGCAGCGAGTGATATTTCATCAATTTTTCTAATTTCAACTTGCCGTAAAGCTTTTATTTTCTTGATTTTATCAGCCATGACAGTATGCAAAACGATATAAAAGTTCGAATGCGAAATATATGTTTAAGCTAAGTAAATGTCGGATCTGTTTTGAAAAGTATGAAAAGTACGGTTACAATAGTGCGATCAATTCTTTACTCAGTCACAGTAAGCCAACAACTCAAATTGTCAAAATTATGATAAAGCGTCGACTCCGAAATTTAATTAACGTCTGCGCGTATCAAGACCACACTTCCCCGGTCGGAACGGTAAAGGAAGTCACGAAGAATAGCTGACCCAGCGACTAGATAAGGCAATATGGCGAGATTGATAATTTAATTGAAATTATGTTACTATTAAATGGTTAATACTTATGCAAATAATAAAGGATATTATGTAAAAAATCCGTGCTCGAAGCACCAAAATGTTTAGTAAAGCTGCAACTTGAGAAAAATAGACTGTAGCGGGGAGCGCCTTATTAAAAAGTATTAACCGAAAAAAGTATAATTTGAAAGTTAAGTATCAATGAGAATATATAATATGCAACTCACCGTGATCCTCCTGGTTCCCTCTCGAAGTATGGAGAACTGAAATGGAGATTGATTTCTTGCACTAAATTTGCACTAAAGTCTAAAATTAATTATCTAAAAGTTCATTGAGTTATTATTTGCACTTTGGAAATTTGCAAATATATATTGTATACAGGGTTGTTGCGATGTAATGGGCCAAAATTTATGACTAGATTCCTGACGTGAAAATATTGCGATTTAGACAAACTCACCTTAGTTCAAAAGTTGATACTTACAGAAATACAGGGTGTTTAATAAGCAACTGTTTTGAACTCTCTGTAAGCGTATTATATCAATACTTAGCAGAGGTGGCCCATAAATGCAATCACAATATGACAGTCTTGTAAAAATTAGTGAAGCACATAAATTAATTTTTAAGTTAGAACTCATTATACTCCTGTGAGGATAAAGCTACTTCAACGTGTTGTAAGATGAACGACATAAATTATTCACATGTTTAGTGAATCTCAACTCATCATCGAATACAAGCCCCAGATTGTGCAGCTGTCAGCAACGTTTAATAAGGTGTCTCCCAATTTGACATTGAACTCAGATTTGACGCTGCATCTTTTCTTCTTGGGGCCAAATATTAAGACCTTGGACTTACTTGGATTCAACTGTAGTCTGTGAGCAGCTGAAATATTTAACAATAATTTCAGATCGTTGTTCACAGCATTATTTGAAGAAATTACGTTTTCTATCGGAAAACTGAAGTAAACTTGGGAATCATCTGCATAATGATGCACTCTACATTTGTTTAAATATTCATAAAAGTCAGCAATGTATATGGAAAACAGCAGAGGCCCCAAAATAGACCCCTGAGGTACCCCTTGAGTTACCGGCAAGGTGTCAGACAAATTTTAATTTACAATAACCTGTTGTGACCGCCCAGTTAAGTAGCTCCGAATATAGGAAGAAGCAGTGATGTTAAATCCAAAATAAATAAGTTTGTAGCACAAAATATTGTGGTCCAAGGAATCAAACGCCTTGCTATAATCCAGAAGGACAAGACATGTGACTAGATCCTTGTCTGTAGCTTTAAGGATTTCGTCAGTGATATGTGCTAAGGCAGTAGATGTACTATGTAGAGGCCTGAAACCGGACTGGAAAGAGGGGATTATTTTATTATCCAGAATATATGGTGACATTTGTGATTTTAACGCTAATTCTATCACTTTTGAAATAGTGGGCAAAATGCTTATAGGGCGAAAATGGCCTAGTTCCGTTGAATTAGATAATTTAGGTAAAGAAAGGACATTAGCATTTTTCCAAGCACCGGGAAAAGTGGAAGTCAAAATTGATGTATTGATAATGAAGGTAATATGATTACTCGGGTGAGACATAATGAGTTTGAGCATATTCCAGGAGATGTGATCAGAACCAGTGGAGTGACTTTTGATCATACTAATGTATTTTATGACATCCTCGGTACTAATGGTATAAAAACCAAAGGTATTATTACTAAAAGGTGAAGCCGAATGATACTTTTCCAGAAGCTGACTCTGTTCAAGTGAAGGCAATAGTGGTGAAATACTATTAAATAATTTATTGAAGGCATTAAAATCCTTCATGTTGTTGGGAAAGTCGAATGTTTGAGAATCAGGAAGAATATCAAGAGATCTCAAAGTATTCCAAGTAGATTTAGTATTCTTATTTTTTACGACGTATTCCAAGTATGCCTTTTTTTCCCTGCGAATGGCTCCAGTAACATAATTTCTAAGTTCCTTAAAATATGTCCAATCTCGTCTCAAACGTGACTTTTTATATCGAGAATAAGCCATGTCCCTCAACTTAATCATTTCTTTGATGGTATCAGTGAGCCACGGAGCGCGCTCTCTAGTTACTCTTACAGTGCGAAGGGGCGCATGTTTACTGAAAAGTTCATTTATGTTATAGTTTAAAAATTCAACCATATCATCTACACACTGCAAAGTATAAATGTAGTCCCAGTTTCTTATTCTTAAATCGCTCTGAAAAAGGTTTTCATCAAAATATTTAAAATCTCTGTATGTAACAAATTTTACTGTATTTTTACATTTAGCATAAGACAAGCAACATGAGACTAAAGAATGATCAGAAATACCGAGTGAATGGGTAACTTTAACAGAATTTATTAATTCCACGTCAGATGTAACTAAGATATCAAGTAATGTTTCCGAATTCGATGTAATACGCGTAGGCTCATTTACTAATTGAGTCAAACTGTATGATTCTAAGAAATTAAGAAAATGAACCACACCTGGTGGATCAGGTAACATTAAGTCAATATTTAGGTCGCCCGCCAGAACAGTATAATCTGAGAGATGCACAATCTGCGACATGGCCTCATCTAATAAATTAACTGCATCCACAACACCCGCTCTGGGAGGCCGGTAGAAAACACCAAAATTTCCACACTTACCTGAATACCGAACAGAAATCCACAGTTGCTCCAAACTCAAAGAAACATCTGAAAAGATGATTTTATATGACAGATTTCTTTTTATAAAAAAACCTACACCCCCGCCTCTGCTTGGTCTATTCACTCTAACAAGACTGTAGTTTGGAATACTAATATAATAATAATAATAATAATAATATTGCCTTTATTATTTATACATAAGAGTACATACAAAATATAGTTGATATAAGGTTGGCGCCGTTCGGCAACATGCCGCTCTTCCACGTAACCAACCAGCCATAGAAAAAGTAGTAGACAAACCATAGAAACAATGTATACATATTGTACTTAACCTAACATACATAAAAATAACGCAACAGTTATCGATTAGAACAAATCCAGGCCTTGATTCGCTTCCGGAACAAATGAATATTAGACGAGGACTTAACAGAAATAGGAATGTCATTGAAAATTTTACCAGCGTTATAAGTAAAACATTTTTCAAATTGCGCAGTGTTATGTTTAGGTACGGTATACAGATCCCTTCCACGAGTAGGCAATTGATGCGTATCACAACCACGTATCAACTTCTCGTAAAGATAAATAGGTAAGTGAAAATAATTTATTTTAAAGACAAGACAGGATAAATGATAACAAAATCTTTCACTTAGATTAAGCCACTTGGAGCGTACAAAATCAGCCGATACGTGATCAAATTTCCGCAAATTAAAACAATATCGTAAGCAAGAATTTTGTATCTTTTGGAGCGTATTTTTATTTTTAAGAGTTAACGCAGGCCAATATATAACATCACAGTAAGCTAATTGCGATAGAATTAGAGAGTCGCACAACAGTAGCTTTGTGTCAGTATTAAGAAAATCTCTCTGCATATAAAGAACTTTTAATTTATTGTACGATTTTTGAACTAGACTGTTTATATGATTGTTAAATGTAAGATTACCATCAATAATAAGACCTAAACTTCTACAATGATCAGCTGGCTTTAAAAGTACATCATTAATTTTTACCTCAAAATCAGGGTTATCCACCAACCGTAGCCTATTTTTGCCAAAAATTAACATTTCAGTCTTTCTCATTTAATACCAAACAATGTAAACTAGCAACATGCACTAACGTTTCTAAATCCCTATTAATATAGTTAGCAGCGACTGAAGCATTCGTCGAATCAAAAGAAAAGTAAAGTTGTGTGTCATCCGCAAATTGATGAATTTTACAGTGAGTGAAAAATGAGTGAAAGTCTGCAGTATAAATTGAAAAAAGTGTAGGCCCCAATATACTCCCTTGTGGAATCCCTTGCTTAATAAATCTATAAGACGAGCAGATGTTCCCTGAACAAGCTTTTTGACGACGGTTAGATAGATAACTAGAAAAAAATGATAGTGCGTTGTTACCAAATCCGAAATATTTCATTTTGTTAAGCAAAATTGTGTGATCAATAGTATCAAAGGCTTTACTAAAATCTACCAAGATTAAGCAAGTATTATGATTTAGGTCATTAGCCTTGAAAGTGTCATCTGTGATATGTAATAGAGCTGTAGTTGTACTATGAAACTCCCTAAAACCAGATTGGACAAGAGGTAATACATGGTTTTCAGACAAAAATGTATTAAGTTGTCCAGCAACAATTCTCTCTAGCACCTTGGATAATGTAGGCAAAATACTGATAGGACGGAAATCAGAATAAGCCTCCGGATTATTCTTTTTCGGACACGGTAAGACATGAGCATCTTTCCAGACCGCAGGAAATATACCTGAGGTTAAACACTCATTAATAATAAATGTAAAATGATTACTAAGAATTGGGAAAACATATAGCAACATCTTTTGGTTAATGTTGTCACAACCTTTAGCTTGAGTTTTTATGTTGTAAATAATTTTTTGCACTTGGTCAGCAGTAACAGTATTAAACTTAAATTCTCCTCTCGTTCCTGGAAATCTGCCCATGTATTTATCTAATAAACCTAAATCCAAAATATTAGGAGGCTGAGGCAACTCATCACACAGAAAGTTATTATACATATCGGGATTGATTTCAAAGGCACTATCATTAGATTCAGTGACATTTAGATATTTTAAGGTTTTCCAAAAGGTTTTAGGATTATTTTTAAACTAAAAAAGTAAAAATGCTTTTTTCTCCGCCCTGACACATCTGTTTACCAAATTGCGTAAGTCTTTATACTCGTCATGAAATGAATCCGTTTTCAATTTTTTATATTTAGCAAACGCGCGCTTTTTAAGACTAATCATGAGCTTGAGATTGGGAGTAAGCCAAGGTGCCGGTTTCTTGGTAACTTTAAAGGTTCTGATTGGAGCATGAATATCAAAAACTGAAAGTAAAGATGTATTCCAAAAATGTAGCATTTCATCAACAGAGGCCAGTGAATATATATCATCCCAATTAACAAGGGCTAGATCCAACTTAAAATTATCAAAATCAAAATTAGAAAAGTCTCTAATTGTCACCATTTTTGGTTTTTGACAAATTTTCTTAATTTTTAAGTCACATTTTATTAAAGAATGCTTTGACACCTGTCCCATGTCAATCACAACCGAGTCACTTACCAGGTTAGTATCAGAAACAATTATCAAATCTATAAGGGTCTCTGAATTACCGACTTTATGTGTTGGTGATGTAATTAATTGGTGTAATCCATACCTCTCCAACAATCCGAACAATCTAGTCCTATAAATATTACCGACATCCAACACATTAATATTAAGATCGCCTCCAAATACAATACAATCAAAATTAGGAAAAAAGTGAATTAATATATTCTCCAAATGTTCTAAACAAATTGAAGCATTTGAAGAAGGTGGTCTGTACAACGTACCCAAACAACAATTTCTTCCAGATATTTTTACACTTATCCAAAGACATTCCAAAGCGCTATCAGTAAAATCAGGACATTCCAACACTTTATATTTAATACCATTCTTAATGTAAAAAGCTAATATGGGCGAAATTCTCATTAACATTGAACCAGGTCTCCGTCACAGCAAAGATGTCCACATCTTCCGCAATAATATAGTTTTTCAAACGATCAAAATTAGTAAAAATTGATTGTACATTAAGGTGGGCAAAGCTAAATGATTTTACCATGGTGAACAAATTTTAATGTTAAATGTATACAAATAAGGGAAATAATGAAAGTAGTAAAAGAGAAAAAAAAAGAGGCAATTGACCAGTAGGCGTTGACTACTCAGAGGTCCCATTTCTACTGCAGCATCCTTTCCAGGTCTTCCATGTTATGTATAATGTGTACATTATCGTTTTTCTTTATATGGATCTTGTCATGTAAACTCCATGCGTTTGATTTACCAAATTTCTCCTTAGTCGAAGTCAGTAGACCATATCTAGCTTTTGTCAGGTCTTCAGCCAAAAATATTTTTGTGTTTTTCAGGACCTTCCTATTACGAACAAGTGCTGAGCTGTGATATTTAGAGTAAAACTCGACATATATTGCTCTGGGCGTATTCTTGTTCACGTTTTTACCAATACGATACATTTTATTAATATAATCTTCGCTAATGTGAACATCAGGAAATTTAGCAAACAGATTTTCCTGTAGAACATTTAACAAATTTTCATTTTTATTTCTAGCTTTAATTTCAGGAACACCATATATACGCACAGCAGACTCCTTCTGTGACTGTTCCAACATATCCAGTTTGTTAGATAAATTATTATTAACAGATTGCAAGTCCTGAACCATATTCTTCAAATTGGTGCATTTTAAACTTAACTCATTTATCTGTTGCTCAAGATTTTTTGTAATAGCAGTGGCAAATTTGGTAGCAAACATATCAACGAAATCGCTGTCGGCAAAACATTCCTTGATAGAATTTTTTGTTATTTTTTGTATATCGACTTCTTGCGCCTTGGTAAAACCCATGTTCGATTGAAATACGATAGATTTAACTACAATAGATTTATTTGTAGTTGACAGTAATAATGCAACAGCACTTGCAATCAAACTTGCCCAATGCAAACACTTACGCGAGCAATGCACTTATGAGATGCGATGACATCAAAAACTGACAATTTTAACACGAAAGAAACCACTTAAATTTGAAAACAACGGGACCGAGCAAAACAACGTCTACTCGCACGTATACATTTATCTCTGCCAAAATCGAAATGAAATTTTGGTATTAGGGGTTTTCTGGGGTGAGAGATTGAAATATATTCATGGTTTGTTTGTAGCTCATAGAGAGAGCCACCTGCGCTAGGTCGAATCCGTTGAAAACGACAGAACTTTTTTATCTTTCAAAAATCTAATTCTCAGGTAGCAAATTCTGATTTTACAACTTCTTGTACACAAAAAAGCTATACTTTTTGATAGCCGCTATCTTGCACCGTTTTCAAGATATTTAGCTTTGGTAATTCGAGTAATCAAAATAAGGTACGAATGTCAAAAAGAACAAGAGTTTATTTCAAATTAAATTGTGATTAACAATTGAATATCGAATATTACAATAAATGTTCAACATGTCCGCCTCCAACTTCAACACATTTATTAACGAGTTTGTTCAAAGACTGCCGTATTTTAAAATAGAGAATCTTGTTATGAAATGATTCGGCGGCATTTACAATGTTCTGCCATAGCTCTTCGCGTGTGTTTATAGTTTCTCTATAGAGAACTGATTTCATGTAGCCCCAGATACAAAAATCCATAGGATTAAAGTCAGGACTACGAGGAGGCCATAATATTCGACTCCCACGACCGATCTGGAAAAATGTGGTCAAGATAGTTCCGTACTCTGGCAGAATAATGAGGGGGAGCTCCATCTTGCATGAAAAATAGATTTTGCCGTGTATTCAGTGGTAAATCGTCGAGGTAGTCAACTAAATGGTGCTGCAGGAAATCTAAGTCACCATTTAGATTTGAAGGAAGCTCATGTGGACCCAAAAGGTGATTTCCTATTATTCCGCACCAAACATTTATCTTAAATTCATGTTGGAAGTGACGCTCACTGACTACGTGAGGATTTTCATTATCCCATATGTGCTTGTTCCTAAAATTAAAAATTCCTCGACGAGTAAAGGTCGCTTCATCAGTGAATAGTACATTATCCAAAAATTGATTGCGCATAAAATGAGTAAATTGTAATCTAACTGGTAAGATTTTGCACGGGTGTAAAATGGTAGGGATATAAATTTTCTTACTGTTTTAAAAAGGTATTTTAAACTAATATAAATCAAATCTCCTACAATTCCTATCAATGAAGTCATATGTAAAAAAATGTTACAAAAGCTAATAATAAGGAATATATGGGTAGATATTGTGGGTGTAATTCAACGCAGGTTGGAGCATTTGTCCACTGAGTAGTTAGTTTCACACAATATTATTAATACCTAAAAATATATAAAAACATATAAATTTTCCTTGTGAAAGATTTTGAGAACTGTTGTTTTACTAACACCGGTTTCTATAGCTACCTGCCTGCTGCTAACTTCTGGATTTCCTGCCACTCTTACTAAAATTTCTTCTTCTTGGTGAACTGTAACAGTACGTCCTGCGTTGTCTCTTTTAGGACGAAAATTACCAGTTTCTCCAAGTCTATTAAAAAGTTCTTGAAATAGTTTCCGATTTGGTTGCCTTCTATTCGGATACAAATCTGAATACCGACGAAGCGCTTGATGTCCAACATAATCTGATTGCGCATAAACGCAAACCATATCGCGCATTTCTCCATTTGAAAATAAATTATGGCGTGACATGTTAGCTCGCACTACGATTTGGATCATAAAGTAAAGAATACTTTTAATAAGGCACGAATAATACTGTAATATTACTGACAGCACTAAGATAAGTGGAAAATATCAAAATTGGATTTTAACATAAGCCTACTTGAAAATTTTTGCCGATTTGTAATTGAATGCGAATATATTGGAATTTTCAATGGCAAATTTTACGAGAACGGTGCAAGATAGCGACTATCAAAAAGTATAGCTTTTTTGTGTAAAAGAAGTTGTAAAATCAGAATTTGCTACCTGAGAATTAGATTTTTGAAAGATAAATAAGTTCTATCGTTTTCAACGCATTCGACCTAGCGCAGGTAGCGCTCTCTATGAACTACAAGCAAACCATGGATATATTTCAATCTCTCGCCCCAGAAAACCCCTAACACCAAAATTTCATCTCGATATGAGCATGTATTTTGAAATAAATAAAAAAAAACTAAAATAATATTTTGCATTAAACACCCTGTATCTCTGTATCAACTTTTGGACTAAGGTGAGTTTGTCTAAATCGCAATATTTTCACGTTAGGAATCTAGTCATGAATTTTGGCCCATTACATCGCGACCACCCTGTATATGTATCGATATATATTGAATGCGGCGAACTATTCACACCCAAATGTGCGAATCGGATCTGTTGCTCTTGGGTGAGTAGGTCGCAAAAACAATCTCATTGGCTACAAAAAATAGGAAAACAAAAAACACGCGGATTTCAGCATTTTAATAAGGCGAAAATTGAAATTCAAGAAAAAATATTAAATAATATGACTATGAAAATGACTAATACTTATTAACTAAATGAAAACGGAACAGTTACCTTGATCCATTTGCTTTGTGAATCAAATTTTCTTGTAAACTATTGGTAGGAATGTCGTTTCTCCTTGCGCAATTCATCATATAAAAGAAAAAATGTATCTACCTATTTTTTCTTATTTTTACAAGAATGGAATAATTTATCAAAACCAGTGCTATGCTAAAGCAGTTCGCTCTCCGAACCTTCCAAATAATCAACTCCACCAACGCCTCATCGGAAATGATTGATCACGTGAAATTCCAAAATCGTATAAAAACAGTGACTTGATTAATGTAATTTATAAAATATATGAAAGGGGAATACCAAACATCCCTCTTGCGTGTTTTTATATTACGTTTTGGTAAAATGTAAGCATTTAACTGTATGATGAAAATGTACATATTAAAATATTACGTCGTAGTTGCTCCTAAGCTATGTTTACCTCAGGGAAAACTTATTGAACTTATCAATCACCTATGTTAAACATATGCCTTAGGTATAATGTGTCACTTCACGCAAGTGAATTTATGGACTTGCTGATAAAGAAATCGGATCAAATAAGGGTTAATATTAGAATATTGACAAACACTTTACAGCTATTGTCTTATGGTTTCCCTATACAACAATTGTTATGTGAGGAAATTTCCTCTTTTGTGGACTGTAGTTTTACTTTTGGGATGGCATAGATAGATTGAAAACTAAATTGATTCTAATAACTTTGCTTTATTGACAGGAATTGCTAACGTTCTCGAGACACACAGAAATCGTTCTCTCACAACCAAAAAAAACATTTATACAAAAAAAGGACACGATAGCGTACATGGCTTTCATTTCGAGCGCGATTCAAAAGAGTGGTAAGCGCTCTCTATTATTCAGAGATAGCAACATACAGTTTACTGTAAATAAAATTAAATAAAAAATACAATAAAGGCAATTGCCGTAACATGCCGGCCGCCTTGAAATGTATAGACATACACTTTCAATAATAAGTATAACAACAGAAACAATTACAGATAAATCACAAACATGTTAATTGTTTCAAAATTGGTTTTCACCCAATATTATCCCTTTCAAAGGGAAATACGCACAGTTTAGAAACCGGGCGTTTCACTACACTACCGTTAACTCTTAAGCTCACCACTCGAAGCACATGATCCTTGCCTGGATGGAGTTGAAGAACTTGGCCAATGTGCCACCTCATGGGGGGAGCGTTATCTTCCTTTACTAAAACGATAGTACCTTCCTTGATGTAGTTGTGGACATTCTGCTTCCACTTGACCCTGGTTTGTAGCTCGGCTAGATATTCCTTATGCCACCTGGCCCAGAAGTGCTGCACTAGCTGCTGGAGTCGTTGATAGTGATTTAATCTGTTAACAGGAATGTTAACCAAACTTGGTTCTGGTAAAGCAGTTAGTGTCTTTCCCACTAAGAAATGAGCCGGGGTAAGAGGATTTAATTGATCAGGGTTTGAAGACAATGGACATAATGGTCGGGAGTTCAAAATACTTTCGATTTGAACCAGAACGGTGGATAGACCTTCAAAATTTAAATGTGCGTTACCTAGTACACGTTTTAAATGATATTTCACACTTTTAATTCCGGCTTCCCAAATGCCGCCAAAATTGGGAGCCCTTGCAGGAATAAAATGCCAAGTAATATTTTCATTTGCCAAAGATTCTATGATTCCTTCAGAACAAGAATCGAAAAATTGTGAAATTTCTTTTAATTTACCGCTTGCACCAACGAAGGTCTTTCCATTGTCACTATATATGTTCAATGGTTTAGCCCTCCTTCCGATAAATCGTTGAAAGGAAGCCAAAAAACAATCAGTCGTCAGATCCGAGACGAGTTCGATATGAACAGCCTTTGTTCCTAGGCAAATAAATAGACATATATATGCCTTCGTTAACTTAGCATTCCTTGTCATTCGGTCCTTGACTAAAAATGGCCCTACAAAATCTATTCCCGTATTATAAAATGGTATATATTGGTTTACACGAAAATCAGGTAAGTTTCCCATCAAATATTCGTTGGAGCTAGGTTTTGCCCTAAAACAAGTGATACACTGACGCACAATTTTTTTACACAAATTGCGCCCCGAGATTGGCCAATATCGTTCCCTAATAGAAGAGAGTAACATCGTTGGACCGCAATGTAATAATCGAGAATGCTCTTGCTCTAATACTAATTTAGTTAAATTATGTTTTGTTGGCAAAATTATAGGGTGTTTTTTATCGAACTCGCTACTAGAATTTTGAATCCTACCACCCACTCGTATTAGCTGAAAGTTATCAAAAATCGGATTTAGAGATAACAAACTACTTTTTTTATTCAGAGGCTTATGCCTTTTTAAATTATCATAGTCTAGAGGAAACGCGTCTAGTTGCGCTAATCGTAACAATTCATATAGTGACCCTTGTAATTCTTGATTTGTTAACGGACCGTCTAATTTTGATTTATTAATAGCTCTGACATTGTGAATAAATCGCTTACAGTAAGCAAAAACTCTTTGCAATTTCCGCAAAGAAGAAAATCGGTTAAATAAATTAAGATTATCGTTCATAATAGTGACGCAGTTAATTAATTTTCGTTCAGGTACGTTTTCTAAATTAGTTACACTGTTTCCTAATTGTGACTCCTTTCGAAGATCGCGATTAGCAAGCCAGGGTGGACCTGTCCACCACAACTCAGAAGTTAGTAATTTTTTACTGTCTAAACCGCGCGAAATTAAGTCTGCTGGATTGTCTCTTGAATTTACATGGTACCAATCATCTATATTGGTTAAACGCTGTATTTCACTGACCCGATTTGCTACAAAGGTCTTCCATCTCGATGGAGCAGCCTTAATCCAGGAAAGCGCAATTGTTGAATCGGACCAAAAATAAAAATTATCAAAGTTTATATTAAGAGACTCCTTACACCTTTCTACTAATTGAGCAAGTAATACTGCGCTACACAGTTCTAACCGTGGTAAAGTAATTTTTTTGATAGGAGCAACTCTTGATTTTGCGCACAGTAATCTTGGAGAACGTTGTCCAATAGAACTAACACATAAGATATATATTGCAGCTCCATATGCTCTTTCACTAGCATCAGCAAATCCGTGCAATTCTATACAAACATAATCTGATAAAAGAACATATCTCGGTATTTTTATATCATTTATTGCGTGAAAACTGTGCCTAAATTGATTCCAAATTGTATGCAAATTTTGAGGAATTGACTCATCCCAACTGATCTTCGCTTGCCACAATTGTTGAATTAATAATTTAGCTATAATTATAAAAGGCCCTAACAATCCTAGAGGATCAAATATTTGAGATACTACTGATAATATTGTCCGTTTAGTTATACAGTTTTTATCGAAGTCAGAAATCGCATATTGAATATTGTCTACAGTAGCGTTCCACAGGATGCCCAGTGTTTTATTAGCTTCATGTTCGCCTAGATGTACTATACTTGATTCTAAATTATTATTTAAATGAAATTTACTATATAATTCGGGTTTATTTGTAAGCCATTTTCTCATCTCAAAACCTGCGCCTGACAATATTTTATTTATATCATGCTGAATTTGTATTAATTCTATTTCAGAGTTCGAACCTGTTAAGCAATCATCAACATAAAAGTCATTTTTAATGACATCAGACGCTAACGGATAAAATTGCTCATTATCTATAGCTACTTGATAAAGACATCTCGTTGCAAGATAAGGCGCTGCAGCCATACCGTAAGTTACGGTATTTAGTTCATAGCATTTTAAGTCACTAGTCGGTTCATCTCTCCAAAAGATGCGTTGAAATCGTCGTTGTTCCGGATTGATCATTACCATGCGATACATTTTTGAAATGTCACCTGTTAATACAAACTTATATTTCCTAAATCTCAAAATTATGGAAAATATATCACCTTGCAATGGAAAACCACTATATTGAGTATCGTTAAGTGATAAACCGCTATCAGACTTCATCGAAGCATCGAAAACGACTCGAATTCGCGTAGTAGAACTAGAATCGCGTATAACCGCATGATGTGGCAGATAGTAATTTAATGCGTTTTCAAAGTTAAGTTCTTGTATCGGTGACATATGTCCAAGTTTTTCGTAATCAGCCATAAATTTTTTATATTCAGAATAAAGATCAGAATTTTTTATTAGCCTTCGCTCTTGAGATATGAAACGTTGTAAGGCAAATTCTCTAGATTGACCTAACTGGTTTATATTGTCCTTGAATGGAATTGAAACTATAAATTTACCATCATCACATCGCTTAAAATTGTCTGAAAAATGAGATTCACAGTATTGCTCCGATTCTGACAGCCTAGTCTTAAATTGAACCTCCTCTACTTGCCAAAATTTAGTAAGTTGATTGTCTAGAAAATTGTTTTTCAACTCAGCATTGAAACAACTAATTAACTTGTTGGATTGATCTGGGCAATTTAATATTCCTCCTACGATCCAACCTAATCGCGTCTTTTGTAACGTTAATTTAGTATTGTCTAATTGAAATTGACCCACGCATAATAACTGCCAAAAAATATTAGCTCCTAATAACATATCAACTGAAGCCGATTGATTGAATAGTGGATCTGCCAGCTGAATATTGCTAGGAATATTTATACTAGATTTATTAAATGAAATAGTAGGTAAATTGTCCGTTATTCGTGGCAGCACTAAACAAGATATTGCAACATTGTATGAATTGTGATTTGAAAATAATTGAATATCACTCTTGTAATTTACATTAGCTAAAGCTTGACCGACACCGGCAATAGAATAATCAACGTGTTTTAATTGTAAATGTAATTTTTTGCACAGCGCGTCAGTTATAAAATTGCTCTGAGAGCCGCTGTCCAACAGCGCTCTGCATATGTGAAATTGACCGCGCGCATCCTTAACTCGAACCATGGCGGTTGATAGCAAAACCTGCGAAACTACGGCGCCGCTGCCAGCGACAACGTGCCCAGCGAGCCCAGCGAGCCCCGCGACGGTGACTTCTTTATCTGACGCATCGTTGCTTGGAAGAAGACTCGCGCCGTCCCGACTTGTACCAGGAGATGGCTCGGTGGCCTGGCCTGTAGCGATTCCCCGGTGTTCGATGTGTAATATTGTATTATGTTTCCTTCCGCATTTCCTACAGTTTGAAGACATACATTCCTGTACAGTATGATCAGGTTTTAAACAATTGATACACAAATTGTTTTTTCTTGCTTCGTTTATTCTACTTGATGGTGATTGTTTTAAAAATAAATCACAATTATAAATAGTGTGAGGTTTTTTACAGTAATAACAACTCATTTTTGTTATCTTGTTATCAGTATTGAGATATGTATTAGAATAATTTTTGTTTTTTAGTTTAATATCTTTGTAATTGTTAATATGATTCAAAGTTAATTTTTCTAAAAGTTCACAACGTTGTTTCAAGAATGCATTGATGTCATCCATGACTGGAAGTGCACCCTTGATTTTAAACAATTCCCATTCTCGGCGCGTAATTGGGTCTAATTTATTTGTTATTACGTGTATAATCAATGTATCCCATTTGTCTGTGGGTTCACCTAGCACCTTTAACGAGCGTAAATGCCTTGTAACGTTGTCAAATAGACTACGCAACTGAACATGATTTTCTCTTTGTATACAGGGTAAATCAAAAATAGCTTTGACATGATTATGAACAATAAGCCTCTTATTTTCAAATCTGTCTTTAAGTAATTGCCAAGCAATCGCGTAATTTGCCTCTGAAACTTGAATTGACTCGATTATTTTACAGGCATCCCCTTCTAGTGAGGACCGTAAATAATAAAATTTTTGTACATTGGAAATTGAATTATTGTCATGTATTATTGCACTGAACGCGTCTCGAAACTCTAACCACTGATCGTACTGACCATTAAACATAGGTAATTTAATTTTCGGTAATTTTATTGTTTGATCACTTGAAGGAGCAAGACTTGAAATGTTAGTAACATTGATAGAATCACGTGTATTGGCGTTTGCTAAAGAAATTGTTTTTATTGCCTTTCTGAAATTTGCAATTAATCGATAATAAAATTTTTCAAATTCATCGCGCTCTTCATCTTCAGCTTCGATATTGCCCAAAATTTCTATTTTTGACTGAACTGTATTAAATTCCTCAAAAACAGGTTCTACTTTTTCCAAACGTACGACTAACTCGTTATATATTACATCATCATATTTTGTTAAGTCTATAGAATCATAGTAATTTTTGGCTCTTGTTAATTTAGATTTTAACTGACCTCTTTGAGTTTTTAATTTTGCTAGCTCAGCCATCGCACTAGTAACACGAAAGTAAATTGAAAGGGAAAATGTTAAACTGGAAGGATGACTCACTCTTTGTTCCTCGTGACCTCCCTCGTATAACTGCCTCGTGGAAATTGGCTTCCAAACTGCAACTTGCTGCGTCTTATCGGGCTCGTAGCGACCAAAAATGTTATGTGAGGAAATTTCCTCTTTTGTGGACTGTAGTTTTACTTTTGGGATGGCATAGATAGATTGAAAACTAAATTGATTCTAATAACTTTGCTTTATTGACAGGAATTGCTAACGTTCTCGAGACACACAGAAATCGTTCTCTCACAACCAAAAAAAACATTTATACAAAAAAAGGACACGATAGCGTACATGGCTTTCATTTCGAGCGCGATTCAAAAGAGTGGTAAGCGCTCTCTATTATTCAGAGATAGCAACATACAGTTTACTGTAAATAAAATTAAATAAAAAATACAATAAAGGCAATTGCCGTAACAACAATGTTTCCTTTAAAAGATACAGGGTGTTTAATTTGAACTTTTAAAATCGTTTTTCCGCAATAACTTTGTCAATTGTGCATGCTATACTCGCGAAAAGAATTCAGACGACTTATGTCATACGAACAAATGAATAATTCACTATATTTTCATCAAAATATTTAAGAAACTGCAACTCATGGTAATAAAACTATACACTAAAAGTTTGCATTATATATTGCACTAAATTGCAAAAAATGATTGTTTTTAAAGCGACCAAATATCGAAAATTATGTTGACAATATAAACAAATGTGTAACGTCAGCCGTGACGTAAAACGTCTGAATTCTTGACGCGAGTATAGTTTCACCGTACTATTTAGACAAATCAAAACATTTTTTATCTAGCGAGCTATGCTTAAAAAAAGTCAAAAATCTAAAAGAATGTTTGTTCATTTTTGCATAAAAAATGTACTCTTGTTTAGGTCGCCTAACTTCATCGGTTTCTGAATTATTTGCATTTAAATCTTGTGGTGATTTTCTTTCAGGTGCTGATATTGCTATTTCTTTTCTAAGTAAGCTTTTGTCAAATGTTTATGTCAAAAAATATTAGGGTATTTTGCGTGCGTGTGATTTATTATTTGTGCAAAATTATCAGCTAGTGATCAAAAATGCTATGACATAATAATTTTTCCAACAGTGAGATGCGTGATATGATTTGTACTTTTCCTCAGGCAAAATTTAATAGATATTAGCAAAATTTCGAAATAAAATTTAAACCTTAAACACCCTGTATTTATAAAGCCAGCGTATAAGGCATGATGAGCTCAAACATAATATTCTGGTGTCTGGTATCTCCAGCTTAGTATTGTCCCATCCTTTCTGACTCACCCTGTATTTCTTATGGCTGACCAGATCCTTGGTAATATTGTAAACAATGGATAAGAAACAAACATAGGAACTGGAGGCTTCCAATTATTCTTTTTCGAAATATATTCGAATTTTAAAAGTCAAGCAACGTTAGAGACTGTCGTAGAGAAATAATTTAAAATTTCAGTTTCCAAAGGAATGCTCAAAGGAACAATTGGTAAATAATTTCAGGAGGTTTAAAATATCCTAATAAATTTCATGCGGAATGTGAATCTAGGATTAACTAGATTTACCATTTTTAAGCAAACAAACAAAATTTTTACCTATGTAATTTCATTTACCAACAAAAATCAAAAGAAAAGCGATTAATTAAACACATTTTTCCACGAAGGTTTAATACGTCTGTTCTCCGTGGATTAAAGACCTTTTAACACACTAGAGAATTAGAATTCATTATACCAGCACGCTTCGATTTTATAGCATTTTATTTAGAACTATTATTATTAATATTAACATTGCCATTAACATTGACATTGGCATTGGCATTGACATTGGCATTGGCATTGGCATTGGCGTTGGCGTTGGCGTTGGCGTTGGCGTTGGCGTTGGCGTTGGCGTTGGCGTTGGCGTTGGCGTTGGCGTTGGCGTTGGCATTGTTATTGGCATTGACATTGACTTTGGCATTTTTGAGTCATAGTTAGTGTAAATAGGTAGGAAATGCTATGCAAATTACACAATAGTATTAGCGGGTTTTTGGATTTTTAACATTACCATAATTATTAGTGGTGATGTATCGTACAATATTATTAAACGCATCTTATTTTTTTTGTTTACAATATAGACCCGCTCGCGAAAATTACGGCGACAATGACATTGATTAAGTCCCGATAGAGGGTTCTACTTCAAGTATTTATAAGATTATTCCATCTAAATTCATATTACAGTACTTGTTTTAATTTGAATAATAATAAATAAAAATAATGAATAATTATATTTAACTTTTTTTTAATTATTTTTTATTTTTTTATTGATATTTTTACTATTGATTTCATTTCTCTTTAAATCTTTTTACTAAGTCCTTATTACTTTTATTTATGGTTTAGAATAAAACAGTTACTTAATTTAATGTAATAAAGTCAGATAGCAAAATTTTATAAATGCCTCAAATAACATTATGCATCTCGTAAATAGTAGAAGCAAATACATTATGATGTAGTGGTTTTTAGACTTTCACGGCCGGTGCTATTATTTGATAAGGATTTTCCGGGTTATTATGCCGTGACCTCGGTAACTAGGTCGCTGCTAGAAACAGAATTAAAATGGCCTTAACCGGGATTCTTTTATCTGCTCTGGTTGTTCTCGAGCTAGGCTTTGTGGGGACAGACCTCCTAACGGTGTCTCCGCCCGCCCATATATTGATTTCGGCTCCTGTTGTTGGTATCGACTGCTACGGTCGGAAGCGTTCCTTGGATAATGGTGGTCCTTCAAGGCGTCCAGTAGTCGCTGCTGTAACTTCTGAGACATCCCATAGTAGCCTATGCAATTGGTCGCATCCCATGCTTCCAAACGTTTCGCCGCTTTTCAATGTAGGCATCTTCAGTGGTGACTTCCGCAAAAGCTTCTCCGCGACTGAGCGACTAAGTCCCAGAGACACCGATAGCGGGTCTGACGCCACAGGGTCCAACCCGAGAACAACCAGGGCAGGTAAAATAATCCTGGCTAAGACCAGGGATGTGCACTTTAATTCTGCTTCCGGCAGCGACCAGTTACCGAGGTCACGGCATAACAACCCATATCACTATGTATACAGGGTGAACCTTAAATAAGTACAAATATTTTACCTGCAGATGTAGTTCGTCATATAAATAAGGCAAGTGCAAACCATTTTTAAAAATTTCACATATTTACGGAGATATTAATTTTGTTTAAAAATACCCACATTTTGAGGACCGCTGACCAGATATACCACTGACGTAACCTAATAAAATAAACCATATGATTTACTGAAGGCCAGGTTGCCATATCGTCTGTAAGATAAATAATTGTTTAACGTAAATTCAATTTTTGCGGTTGTTTCTAATTTAAAAACACGTGTTTTTAACAATAAGTAAAGTAGAATTATCATAAACTATTAAAATATGAATTTCCGCAAGGCATATCACTTAAAGTGTTTGGGAAGTTACTTTGTTCAATGATTCCAAAAATTATCCATAAACATAAAAGCTCACCTACTTACTGAAAAACCAACTATTTAAACAGATATCCACATTTCAGAAGTTAATACCATTGTACACTGTTAGAAAGATTATCACAAATTATACCCTTAAATTATTGTATGAAGAATAAGAAAAAGAACTATGATTTTCAAATAACGCCTTAGAGTTAATTTTCGCCAAATAACCTCAAACAACATGTCAGTGCTAACCATTTTGTACCTCGTAGTGGATGAAACATATTTTAAAAATAAACACAAAATATAGAATAACAAAATAACTAGCTTGATGTATGCGTTCAATATCAAGAGAAGGCAAAGTAAAATATTTAAAGTCAGTGTCAATCGCATGCAAAAAATAAATTAGTGCCGTAAGCACAGATAACAGGTAGATGCCACGAGCAGTAGGTGAAATGTCCCATACCAGCCTCACTCTCTAGGATTGATAGTCGAGGTCGACAAAGAGGAAAGAGGTTAGGTTAGGTTAGGTTAGGTTAGGTTAGGTTAGGTCGACAAAGAGGAAAGAGGTTATGTTGATGTTGATACCGGTGCACAAGTATGGTCCAGCACAAAGGAATAATCTGTGTGCATGTTACAAGTGGAAACAAAATATGTAATATTTGATAATTTCAATACACGTAAAGAGAAATATGAGATACTTTTGCATCTTCTGAGACCGAACTAAACTAATGGTCTTTAAGTAATACACTGCTTGTCGCATCTGTTTCAAGAGTTGCGGCTTTAACGTATAAAACGTATTCAAATCGTCTTATTATTTTCATGAGCAGTGTTTTTCTATTGTGTATTCAATTAAGATTTTTCGTGATATACAGTGTGATTAAATAAAACATGGTGCATTATTCAAAGAGTGAAAAGGATGACATGTTAAAAGCATATTTGTTAAGTAATGATAATTAACGATAGTGATAACGATAACATATTGTGATAAACCAGTTGGAGTGTAGTAAAAAGGGATAATGAACAAATTCTGGATAACTATGATTGTAAATAGAGAATCTGGTTTATATTTTCAATTTATTGGTGAGGCATAGGAACGGCAAAGGGCAGGGGAGGAGATGGCCATTAATGTTTTCATAAATAAACATATTTCAATCATTCTTTGGCATGTCTAAAAATTCTAGTTAACTTTGTTTGAGCCTATTCAAATACATTAGTATAACACTGGCAACGTTGTGAAATTCACATCCACCATGACTCCCAGACCAGCGGTCCTCAACAAGTTTTCTATTGAAAAATCACGAAATTTATTTAAAATTAGACTTTTTTATTCCTGATTTTTTTGTAAAAAAATTATTAATTATGTGTTCTACACAGTGAACTGTATTACTGGTTAAAATATTTGTACTTAGTTAAGGTACACCCTGTATATAACATTATGCTATATTCGTACATACTGGCACAATGCAATACTTCTTAAATTTGCTCGGTGATGATGCACTTTCTGTGCTAATTTCACAAGTTGCCTACAACTTTATACAACACCAATGTCTTTTTAGCACAATAACACTTAATAATAGAACAAACTCTTCTAAACGTATATACTGCGTTGTCTGAATGCAAATCGTATACAAATTACAAATATAAAGCACAATGCATATAATATTTATACACGTGTGAACAAAAATTTTAAATATTGTTTTTAGGCTTATTTTTCCACGAAATTGTCTAAGACGCCAGGTATTTTCGAGTGGTAGGTATAATGAAAGATTGGAAACTTCCCACAAACTTTTATTAATTCGAAGCAGAACGCCCGTTTCATGCTTCAGTACCCATTATGATAAGAAATGGTACCTACGATAAAAAATCAAACGAAAAAGAAAATATGTTCTATTCATTCTTTCAGTGGAAAAGTAGGTTATTAGAAATAAATATATTTTTCACATATATGACATTCTCTACCACTAAAAGAATGAATGCAGTAAGAAATATTTTACTACCCGTAACTAACAATATATACAGACACATAACAAATTATTTAAAAAACATGAATACAGAAATAAATATTTTACTACTCTTAACTAATAATATATACAGATATACAAGTAATTATTTACATATACAATACTATAGTGAGTCCATAACATAAATGATCAGGCGGTTTAGTATTTCTTTTAGGCCTAGTAATCGTTTCTGTTGACATCCCACTAGCAGAAGGTATTTGAATATCGTTGGTATTTACACGGTGGTCCATATTTCCGCAAGATCTACCAGATCACCCTCATTCGAAATCTTCGGTTCTTTAAAATCACTTTGTACATTTGTTTTTAGCATCTGATTAATATGTCGTTTTCAGGTTCTGGTATTCTTACTATATACGTACATTTTCCAATGCATTTTTCTACTACACCAGAGATCCAAGTTATTTTATTATTTTCCCTGTAATCTTTAACTGTTACTTTATCTCTTACATTAAAATGTCTATTTTTGCCTCCAAAATATTCTTTTTGTTTATTTTGTGCCGTCAAAACTTTATTTTAATCTTTTATATTACTTTCGGGTTTTAAACTACTAAAACATGTTCTTAATTAACGACCGAACGGAGAAACTCCTGTTGTAGTATTATTAGTGTTACGATAGTCAAATAAAAATTTACAGAGTAGTGTATTTACATCTAAATTTTTAAGCGCATTTTTGATACTTTTCACAGTATTTTCCGCCGTACCATTTGATTGAGGAAAATATAGTGAAATTGTAAGATATTCAATTACATATTTGTCTACAAAAAATTTAAAATTTCCACTCGTAAAACTTCAAGCATTGTCCGATACTATAACTTTTAGCAAACGAAACCTTGCAAAAGTATTATGCAGAGCAGATATTGTCAAATATGTGGTTATAGTATTAGTGGGGAAAACTTCTATCCACTTAGAGTACGCGTCTATAATAACAAAAAAGTATTTATTAAGAAAAGGTCCCATATATTCTATGAATTCGATAAAATATTTCTTCAGATCATTTCCAGTTATGTAATGGTGTTTTAGAAGGACTAGCTTTATTTATAGGGCAATTTTCGCAACTTTTTGTTAAATTTTAAATGTTCTTATTAATTCCCGGCCAATAAAAATAGGATCGAGCAATATTTTTCGTTTTTACTACACCTAAATGTGATAAATGTAATTGGGAAAGTATCCTATCTTTTAACCTGTCCATTATTATTACTCGGTTATTCTAAAATAATACGTTATGCTCAATAGTCAATTGGTTACGAATCATGTAATATGGTTTAAATTATGCATTATTATTACAATCTTTGGACCACCCGAATTTTACAAATTTTATCACTTCAATTAGCACTTTATCTGTTTTTGTAAAATCCTTTATAATGTTGAAATTTGTCGATATTAAATCATTATCTTAAAAAAAAATAGAAAATCGACATCTACCGACTCCCATATTTCATTATTTTTATCGTTCTGAATTGGCAAACGTGACAAAAAATCAGCAGTATTTTTTTCTGATTTAATATATTGAACATCATACCGATAATTTGCTGAAATCACTGCCCATCGTCTTAATCGATTTACAGAATATTGTGGAATACCTTTTTTAGGATTGAACATAGCTACTAATGGTTTATTGTCTTTCTCGTTCTACCTGAGCCTATTTTTTCCACTGGGGATAACGTAAGCGATGCGTATACTATAGGCTTTTCTTGGCCAGCAGGTAAAATATCTGAAAGTAAGGACTGGCATCTATAGTTAACTTAATTTCAAAATCAGGATTATAATGGGTTAAAACCTGAGTTGAAGTTAAAATATTTTTAACATTATTAAAAGCTTCATCACATTTTATGACCATTTTATACTTTTTTATAAAAGTTTGTAAAGAGGATGTAATAAAGTCGCTACATTAGGTACAAATTTTCCTTAATAATTTATTTTGCCTAATACCGATTGAAGCTCTTGGACCGATTTAGGCACAGGTGCATTTTTTATTGCAATTATTTTAACTGGTGAAGTATTTAAACCGTGCTTATCAATGATAGCTTGCTTTACTCCGAGAAAAATAACTTTTTTCTTTTTCGACTTTTAACCCTGAATTTTGTAACCTGTCTAAAACCTGCTCTAATCTTACTTTGTGTTCAATATCATTTTTTTACTAATACATATCTGCGCGTATGCTTGAGACAAATCTATTTTAGAGAAAATTACCCCACCTTGTAATTTAGAAAACAAATCCTCAATTCGCGGTAACGGTAACGGCGGTAACCGTGTTATCTTTTAATCTTAAAGAAATTGTAGCCTTATTAAATATACCGAGACCTGGAGAAAAAACTGTCTTATATTTGCATGAATCAAATTCATTAGATTCTGCTGAAAAATTTATTAGGTTTATCGTAAAATTAAATAATTTCATGAAATCTCTGCCTAGAATTGGAGGACCTCCGTTTTTATAGCAAAGATATTCAAATATTTTGAAACATTGTTATAACGAATTTTAATTCTAAACATTCCTATAGTTGACATAATTTCACCATTATATACATTTAAAGTTTTATGACAAACTAGTTTATACTTGGAAAAATGTTGTTTGAAAAAATTGTCGGATATGTACATTGTTGGTATCTAACTGAAACTTATAATTAACATTGTCAATTTTAATTTGAAATAAAAATGGATTATCAACTAAAGCATTAATTTCTTTTGTTTTCAATACAGTAAAAATATCTTGACTTTCAATAAAATTTCTTTGTTTAGAAGTTACCTATTCTTAGCTCCTTCTTCTTTGGACACACAGGTGCTAGATGCCCTTTTATTTTGAATAGATTGCCCACGTAGTCACGAAAGCGACACTTTTTGGTTGAATGGTTATTTCGACCACAACAAGCACATTTTTGCCGCGACTTCTGCGCCGCTGAAGTAGATGCCAGACGTTGACTTCGCGTTGTGACGTATGAGGAAGTAGAAGTGACGTAATGCACTACTGGCTCCCTCTTCACTACGACCTCGTTGACACCGGAAATCTCACTAGCCGCTATTTCTGCGACTGCTACTCCTATGACGTCAGCAAACTTACATGCGATTTTTTCTTTAAACAATTTGGGCTGGATTGCCCTTGTTGAAAGCGATCACAAAACGGTCACGTAACATCATGCCTATTACTTCTTCCCTGAATTCACAATTAACACCTAAACCTCTGAGTCTCGCGGCCCATTCATTAGCACTTTCGTGAGAGTTTTTCTGTGCACTGAAAAACTTTGCACGTGCCACAAACAGAGATTCGGCAACTTTAAAATGCTTACCAAACAAGCCCGTGAGCTCCTTGTAGGATTTATCTTCAGGAATTTTGGGAAGACACAAGTTGTACATTCATTTGTATGCTTCTTCATCTAAGAAGTTGAGCAATATAGCCCTCTTTTTGCCATCATCTTCGATAGCATTCACCAAGACGTAATTGTCCAGCCTACGCCTATAAATAACTCAGTCACTATTTTGGGCGTTAAACTCTCATACTTGCCCATAATATGATAGTTCTTCAGCCATTTTAATCGTTGGCAAAAATAGTACTGACTTTAGGTTTCACTTGTCGCCACTGCAAGGTATTTTCGAGTGGTAGGTATAATGAAAGATTTGAAATTTCCCACAAACTTTTTAAACAAAAATAATAATATGTTTCATTCTTTCAATGGTAAAGTAGGTTATTAGAAATAAATATATTTTTCACATATATAACAAGAACAAACGCCATTAATACATTCTTTTAGCTGCGTGTTTTTGGAAAAGTTATACAATTTCCCTATTAAGCTTTATGTAGTATCATTTGTCATGTAGCAAAATGAAGACACTCATATTCCGACCACGCTGTATCTATTAACTTAAAATTAAAAGGGTTTTCAAATAAGATATTTTACGCTTGATTTAGTTTTTTATTTTTAAAATAGTATTAACTTTCATGTATGTAATTGTACAAACTCGTAGAGCGCGCGTTCCCTTATATATTTCTTTGTCTGCCTCGTATCTCTTATCGCCTGATTCTATTTTAGAGTAAGCGCTTATTTAGAACTTTCTTATTTCCAAATTTACAAAGTTATTATCAATTATTTTCAGAATCAGAGTGTATATAAATTAATAAAGTAATTCGTCGCTTCTAGGCTACCCATTTATTTTGTTTTTTTACGCTTTAAACCTTAGGTTCATTTTTATAAAAAAAATATGATTTAAGGCATCGTGCAAACTTAATTTTTTTCTAAGAAAACTGTCAATGGAATGCAAACAATCTGGAAAACTATTATATTTTCATTGATAATGAAATGATTGATTGATAAGAAATGTAATTGTTGTTTCTTATTGATGAAATAAATTGATTGGAAGTTTTGAGTTCATATCATGAGTTTTATCATATAACTGTTATTATCAAATAATAAAGGTATTAATCTTCACATAAAAATGTATCTTACTAGATACGAAATGAATATGTGATCACTATTCATTATTTAAATGGTACGGCTAAAGTGTAAATTTGATTAGTTTGTAAACTAGGTGGCTAGTATACAAACTAACTCAACTGTTGGTTATATTAGAAAGTTAAACTTGAGCTTGCCCGGTTAAGCAAAGTTCTATAAATATCCTATAATTGCAGCTTTTCTATTCGCAAGGTATACCGGTGAATATATTATTATTAGATATTCGGCTGCTGTAAAGGATCCTTTTATGCTAGGCATAACCAAAAGCAGTTTTAATTGATAAGAGGATATATTTCATTCAACGTCTTTCCCCCTTATAGGGAACATTTATCTTTTACATGAAAGACACGCTTCCTTTGAGAATCTACGCATGGCTAATAATATAAAGGATATACGTATCTGGAACAAAGATATATTCTCTCCGTAACGTTATTGGCATAACAATATATCAAATTTACCAGAAAATCTCATATGTAACTTTGAGGCATGTTGTTTAGTAGATATACATTTTCACATTCCCAATTTGTATGTGCAGAGTTCTATTTGTAACATGACAAATTTTCATGGATAATTCAATAATGTATAATTTTGAAGCAAAGAAGACCTATATATTCTTATGTATTTTCACACTACTATACGAATCTGGGGTTCATTTAACCTCATCGCCTTAGGTTCAAGGTCATTGCAAGGACAAAGCGAAAGAAAGATATGCAAATGGACCATGCTATCGTACATTTATGTTTTTGAGGTCGTTTCAAGGTTATTTCAAGGTTAAATCAACCTAGATAGATATTTTCTCTCGTAATATTAATTGGTCTCACCCTACTTATCCTGATAATATAAACTCAGAATATATATTTCTAGATATATCTAGTAATGACTTCTCTCAAATCGTTACAATTATCGAGGTAATCAAAAACCTTCCTTAATGGAATTAATTGTAACCTCAAATGAAAATTTATTAACTCCACAGCATTATCTTCCACCATTTGGTGCTCCTGATTATGTTACGTTGTCATGTAACGTTCAAATAATATCACATGAATATAAATCTACTGGCACCACTATAATTGATTTTGATAGTTTAAATGACAATTTAAGTCATGTTAACTGGTTCCAAATTTTTAATAACTTCTCTTTAAATGAACAATGATCTCGTTATCTAGATATAAAGCAGGCGTCCATTGCCAGTTGTAATCGTGATGTTCTATGCCATAGAGTCTTTTTGAATGTAATACACGTCAGTATTGAATTATTAATCCAAGGTTTATCCCTAAATCTTGGATTAATAATAGGGAATTAGGGATAAACCTTGGATTAATAATTCAATACTGACGTGTATTACATTCAAAAAGACTCTATGGAAGAGGTTTTTATGTTCCCATGACACTAGCGATTATATAATCCATAGAAATTATTCCAACAGATTATTTCCATTATGAACAACGCTAAGTCTGAACATGAAACCATGCTAATTATATCGAACAACAAGAGATACTTATTCAAGTATATTAGAAATGTTCTTACATCTACTGTTTTTATTCCTCTATCAGAAATGACTTACAATCTTGCACAATCGACGAACCAATTAATAACAACCAACTGTCTATATTGCTTTTAATCAAGATATCGTCTACAAAAAAATTTACCAGCCTTGCTAATAACTCACCTTCTCCTGTTGGTGTTCTGTCTATTGTCTTAAAACGTTGTACCAAATCACAAAATTCGTTTATTTCTGGTACTGTTCCGATATCTACCAACATAATTGCCATCACAAGAAAGAGGATAAATTTAATAGAGAAAATTATCACCAGATCAGTCTAACATCTATTGAAGTAAAAGTAATGGAAAGAATAATATCTGAAGCTATAATTTATTTTCTTCTTGATAACAAATTGTACCGGAGTAACAACATGGCTTTCTTCCTGGTCGGTCCACAACTACCAATCTGCTGTTTTGCTTAAATGACTGGACCCTAGAAAAAAACCATTGATGTAATCTATCTGGATTTTTCTAAAGCTTTCGATAAAGTGCCCTTGAAACGTTTACTTAAGAAACTACAGCATTATGAAATAAATGGTTTTCTTGTTACATGGTTATCAGACTTTCTTAGCCACCGTAATTTTAGAGTAAAAGTGGGCGACAGTCTTTCCTCAAGATTCTGTTTTAGGGCCTTTATTATATCTAATTTATACATCTGATTGACCTGTCTTGTTAATTTCCAAATGTTCGCTTTATGCCGATGAGACCAAAATCTATGGTAATCCTCTTACAGATTACCATCACCTGTACCTCGACATTTCACAAATTTCCCAATGGAGTGTAGACTGGTTGATTCCTATTAATCTCAACAAATGTATTGCTTTACATATTGCGAAGAATAACCCCCGCTTCAGTTATTCTATTGGCCAAATATCGCTTGCTGAAGTTGAAGTACAAAGACTTAAGCATACATCTCTTCAGATCTCTCGTGGTCTCATCACATATCACAGTGTATCAACAAATCTTAACGTTCTCTTTTTTATTTAATAAAGTGTTTTCTGAACCTAGTATTAATACTTCTGCCTGTTTATATAAGAGTTATATTCTCCCTGTATTAGAATATGGATCTGCAGTATGATCTCCCAAGTTGGTGCCCGATTGTAATCTTAATGAGTGACTACTAGACTTCCGTATGGTACTATCATATGAAGAAAAACTGTGTATTTTTAAACTTTTACCTGAAGTGTCTAGACTCAAATGCGGTGATCTTATAACCACTTATCGTGCATTACATAAGTTATATTCCGTTGACCTAAATAGTAATTATAATATAAACATTGATGTGTGTCTTCGTGGTCACACTTACAAACTGTCTCATGTATTTTTTCATTGTTCTGCTAGACAGAATTTTTTGTGCAACAGAGTTTTTCACTTACGAGACTCATTACCAAATGATGCTCTACCTGTCAGTAATTTTAAAAATAATTGTTTATTGTCTGATATTTCGTGATATTTATATGTTATGTTATGCGTGTATTTTTACTATTTATTTTATTTTGAGTTATATAGATTTTACCACTACTTTTATTTTTGTAATTATAATAATATGCAAGTGAGCCAGACTACCGTACATATATGTTTTTGCTGAATCAACGTTAGAGATCAACTTTAATATTATTTCAAAGTCAAATAGGGTCAACAGGTATGCAAGTATACCAGACCATCATGTTATGCGTATCTGAATAGGAGTTTCATTTATCAGGTTAGTTTCAAGATCATTCTAAGGTTGTAATCTAAATATAGATAAGCAAATCTGTAATCGTACGTTTATATTTTTGGGGTTGTTGGATTCGAATTTGGAGTTCATTTAACAGTATCGTGTCAGCTTAACCTAACAACCTCAAAACTCAAATACCTAATAACGCCCGTAACCCTGTAACCGACATATAGAAGCGTTAAATGTCATATCTGTTGAGAATAATAAATTTCATACAGTAACAATCGCCGTAAGTTTAAGGGTTTTTAGTCTTGTATATTTATAACGTGTGCTATTTTTTCTCTTCCTTTATGATATCTGCCTCTCTTACGCTCAAAGGATCTGTGCAATGGATGATTTTTACATTTTCGTCTTCTTTCTGATATATCTCTTGCGAGCATGCAGTAGTAATCATCCAGCATATATTTATCCCAACTGCCTTAGAAATCTTTCACCTTGTTCTTTACTGAAGGTGACAAAATTTGATGGGAAGTAGTCAAAATGGGAATGTAATTTCAGATTAATCAAGCAACCTAATTTCCTATAGTTTTACACCATTTATGCTACATTTTCCCTGTAATCTAGACTTTCATGGTTACTCAGGAAATTCTCGATAATCCATTTCAAACTGAGTCATGCCGCTTTTTCTTTTTATGACAAAAATGTCATCTCTCTCTCATCTCATTGAATATTCCTTCGCGCAGTTTTGCATCTGAAATATAGAGATAATAAGCTTTTCGTGATATAGATAGTAACCACCTTCATTATAAGAAGCTTTCCCCCATTATTTTATAACTTCTAAGTTGGAATCGGGGTTAGGAGAAGCATCTGTATTGACGTTCTTAGTACCGAGTTGAAATGAAGCTCTTCTTGGCCATTCTTTTACTAGATAGTGTTTTTTTTCTATCCCATTCACATAAGCACAGCTATTTTATGAAACCAGATTGATGTGTCCATAAAATAGTGACAACTTTCGAATCTCTACAAATTTGTCATCCATATTTGTAGTTAAACTTTTCGAGAACATACTTCATGTTCATATACTCTTCTTTCAAAGAACTGAATGCGCTACTGGAATGGAGGAGCGTTATAAAAAAGAACGGCTTATACGCTTCTCTTGGAAGAATTAATGGGCAATATCCGTTTATTAGGCTTGTACCATCCAGGTTTGAGTTTGTGCATTAAGGCTTACGGTGAGCGCTCGATTCAAAGGGATATAGTTTTCGCTCAGTAACTCCTCAACGAAAAATGATAAAAATATGCGGTTTTTTTTAATAGACTACAAATATTATTTTACGTCGACGTTGTGTTTTGAAATTTAGAAAATATGCAAAATTCTTTTAAAAAAAAATAATTTTACACTTTTTCAAAATTTCAAAACAGAGCGTCGATGTAAAATAATATTTATAGTCTATCAAAAAAAACCGCATATTTTTATCATTATCCGTTAAGGTGTTACTGAGCGAAAACTATGGGTTTGTTCCAACACAGCAAGAATCGATTCCGAACCGTCCAGAATTAGTCAGTCAGTTTAGTTGTTAATGTACTCTCGGCGAATGCGACGTAAGACGGTGTTGGTCAAACATTTCTCACGGTACTGAACCAGTTCTCGACGCTTGTTGGAACAGATCTTATATATCGTTTGATAGAGCGCTCACCGTAAGCCTTAATATCAGTAGACTAGAGGCAATGCATCTTCCGAGAAATATTCCAAGAGTTCACTGATTGAGTAACGACAAACGAAAGATCTGACTCTATTCGCATTTTAAGCAATATTTTTTATCGTTCAGTGCGCAAAAGCCACTTGAAATTCCTTATAACAAAATCAAAAGAAGTTTTAAAAGATTCTGAAACTATCTTATTAATGTGATGTAGTGTAAAACATCTGTTCAGGTCAATAGGTATAGACCAAATTAGTTAATGTTTTTTTATGTTTAACACATTAATATCACAACAATATCCTGTTGAAGGATGAAGCAATCATTTAGGGAAGGGATGTCGCGAAACAGTTTACAATCATCGGCATATAAAAAAACGAGGTAAAGTCATTCACAAACAAGTTAAAAAGAAGGGGACTTAGGACAGATCCTTGTCTTGTAGCAATAAAACTGACATACTTGAAACCATAATGCTCAACAAATAATGACCTCCTAAAGAGATAGGTACGATTGAAAAATTAAAACTAGTTGTTAGATAAACGAAAGCTTAATCATTTTTCTAGAAGCAAACCATAGTCAAGCCTGTCAAAAGCCTTGGAAAAATCTGTATAAATGTCTACCTGAGATGAGACATCCAAACAGTTAGCAATATATTATGTAACACAAACCAAATTAAAATTAGTTGATCTTCCCTTAAAGAAGCCATGTTGGTTTTCAACAATGTGAGATTTAATATGTTTATAAATTAATTACAAATGTTGAGTATAATAAGTAAGTCACTTCTAATTTCCAAAAGCGTCTAAATAAATTTAAAAACGTTCCTGCAACTTTTTCTTTCAAATTTTTCCTAATATGCAATAATTACCAGGAAAAAGTGTATTACCGCTTTGTATATTCTTCTTTGTTTTGCAGACGTACGCCTTACTTTGTGTGATATCACAATATCAGGAATTGAAAGCAGGAAGAGGCAGAGCCAGAGATGATCAAATGTATAGGGTAAGGATTTCAAATTCAATAAAAAGTAAAATTACAAGGATTTGATACCTTTCATATTAAATAAAATGTTTATATATGCGTTCAATATGCAAGGTAATTCTAAAGTAGTGCCACAAATTTAACTACGCTTTAAACTCCAAAATAAGGCAAATAGTCTATATTAACGTGTATCGTAAAATACGTTGCTTTCGACATACAGGGTGTGAAAGGTTAATTCCTGATAACGATTTTTAATTAATATTTCACAAGCGCGTAGAGATAAATTTGGCACAATCCCATAACTTTCTACTCTTTTTGAAAATCTATAAAGAAATGAGCACAGTTTGTCCAGGGATAGCGCATTAAAAATACTTTTTTGTGAATATTGTTTGATAATTTCATAGCTAAAATGAAAAAAAAAAAGATTTTTACATAAAAAAGTTGTTGACATTCGATTTCGGCAACAGAAAAACAAATTTATATATGGGGTATGCTAAGTCTGATTAAAAACCTATCGAATTTGAAACATAGCTAGCTTTTATATTAAAGAAAAGAAACAATTTTAACATTTTCACATATACGGCATGATTCAGAACTTATCTAAAAAAATTAAGCACTTATTTTATACAGCAAATTCAACTGCTTTTTGCCGCTATTGTTATTAATTATAATCAGAATTAATTTGAGGTTGTAATTACTAAAATAGTTTGACATACCTGATATTAGAGCAACAAAATTTTAGGCCCGTCTTACTCAGTTTCTACAAACTTGCACGTCCTTGAACACGTCCCTTGAATCCTACGTGCTTGAACACGCTGTACATAGTACGAATATAATTGAGTTTCGTGTATGATATGCCACACTACTGTAATACTCCATGGACGCTCTGGAGCTCCATCTCTCTGCATTTCAGTTTCAAATTTCCCGTTGCGTTGCAGTACACTTGCACTCACTGCACACTGTGGTAAAAGTAACTGCATTTGGCACATGTTTACTGGGAAATCGTTTTGCTATAGTTATTTATGAAACAAGTACAAAAAGTCAGTGTTTATTGCACGCGACGTGAAATTGTTCAACGAGGCCGTCAGGCCGAGTAGGACGACACGTAAGTGCAATAAGTACTTTTTGTACGAATTGTATACAATATCTTTTCTACGTTCATGCAAAAACCAAAAATTGTTTTATTTAGATGAGATAGTTCAATAAAGTTTTGTTTTTTGCATGAACGTAGAAAAAAACATTTTCACTTCACCATAAATTAAAACGATATCCATCAATTCCGAGTTGCTATACACGTAAGCTATTTTTGACGTTAATACCTACTATAAGTAATGGGATTTTAATATTATAATTTATTGCGTTTGGGAAATACTAATTAAAAACTATCATAAGAAAGCAACATTTCACACCGACATCGAAACGTTTTACGAGACATGTTTAAACAGGGTGTTTGTAAATAAATGTCTTAGGGGGTGGTAACCGATGTTATTTTGTGAAAAAATGTTCGTATAAACGTAGGTCGATATATGCTCCGTTTCGGAGGTACAGAGTGTTTCAATTTTAATTTTTTATTTATTTTTATTATTTCAAAGAGTAGGTATTAAAGACATTATAATTTCGAGTAATTTGAAACACGATTTGGAGGGATACATGTGCAGTTTTGGGGTGATTCGAATATTTCTACTTGCACCAGTGACGTTCGTGCGAGAATGCCACATTTTTTAATAAAAAACTTTTTCCTGTTTTGATATTTTTTAGAAATCAACTCTGAATGAATGGTTTCTTAATTTTTTTTCGTAGGATGCACCGGTTTTTGAGGAAAAAATAAAACATATTTTATTGTAGGTTTTGTTAATCTTTTATTTAAAGGTCTCTGTTTCTAAAGTGCTATGGTCAAAGTAAAAATGCGATTAAACATTGAAAATAAAAAGTTGGTATAAATGTGGGTAAAAAAATTCTTCGATTTCTAGATACAGGGTGTTCAAATTTTAATGTTGTATTTTTTTCTCTGGAATACTTAAAAAAAGTTTATTATCTAATACAGAAACATTAAACCAAAACAATAGTAACATAATTTCAATAACCGCAAACTTATAACATATGTTGAAAATGACCTCCCTCACAGATGATACAAGAAGCAACTCTTCGCCTCATTGAATGTCGTATTCGCTGAAATAGTCCTATTTTATTTGGTATTGTCTCACAGCCGGCTGTAATTCGATTCCTCAGGTGTTCAACATTTTCGACAGGATTGGGGTAAATTAATGGCTTGAGAAAACTCCAAATGCAAAAATCTAAGAGATTTAAATCCGGACAGCGAGCTGGCCATTGTTGCGTACGTCTCCTACCTATCCAACTATTTAGATATACTGTATCTAAGTGACGACGTATATTAATGCTAAAATGGGCTGGGACACCATCGTGCATGAACCATAAATTTTGTCTGAGCAGAAGAGGAATTTCTGCAAGAAGAGCAGGTAACTCTTCCTGTAGGAAGTGATGATAAGATTTGCCATTCAATCGTAATGGGAGGAAATATGGACCAATTAAATAATCATTAAGTACCCCAAGCTACAGGATTACCGAAAATTGATATTGAAAATGACCTTGAAAAAATCTATGTGTATTTTCATCAGCCCATAAGTGATTGTTATGAAAATTTCGTATAGAATCTTTGAAAAACTTGCCTCGTCAGTAAACAAAACGCCATTACATGAAGAATCCATTAACAAAAAATTAAATATGAAACAGATACAATTACTGCTCTTTTAGAATTTTATATACGATGAAGTTGGCATTCAATATATTGGCAATTTTTTGAGTGCTAGTTTCAGATGACTCCGAAATTATATTGAGAGCTGCTTCTTCTAGTAGCACAGTTCGTACTTCTCGAGGACACTCACAGTCAGCAGTTAATTTCATTTAACCATTTTCTCGCAATAGTTGGTGAAGGCGAGCAAATATTGTGTGATGAGGTATCCTACGTTCTAGATACAACTCAGCATACAGTCGTCAAGCTTGCAGAGCATTTCCATTACTTCAACTATAGGCAAAGTACATATCTGTCATTTCCGCATTTGTAAAATATTCTATTTTTTTTTTAAGACAAAAATTATTCAGTTATTAGCATTAATTTTGTAGCAAACAAATAATGAAGAAATGCTAATTTGACTTTTTGACGAGATGGTTGTATTTTATTTAGAAATATTGACAGCAACCTACTACATAGATTTCAATAGCAATTAAAGATAACTTGCTAACTAAAGATAACTTGCAATAGAAATATATTTTATTTTTTTCCTCAAAAACAGTGTATCCTACGTAAAAAATAGAAAAGACCATTATTATATCATTTAGAACTGATGGCGGATTTCTAAAAAACTATCAAAACGGGAAAAGTCAGTGGCGTACCATTTTTTTAAGGTTGTGTCATTCTCGCACCACCGTCACGGGCGCAAGTATAAATATTCGGATCACTCCAAAAAATGCACATTTATCCCTCCAAAGCGTGCTTCAAATTTCGAGTCAATATCTTTAAAACTCTTAAATAATTAATAAAAATAAATAAAATAATAAAATTTAAACATTGTATCTCGGAAACGAAGCATATCTCAACCTACGTTTATATGAACTTTTCTTCACAAAATAACTTCGGAAATCACCCCCTAAAATATTATTTATTATTTATAAACACCCTATATAGACTTTTCGTCTTATTTTGGGATCTAGAAAACGCAGTTAAATTACTACTTTTAGAATCACCTTGTAGTATATGTTATCACAATTTTTTATATCTGCTTTCAATGTAGCGTTGTATGTTATTATAATTTCTATTAGAATTATTGTATACTTATTCTTTTTTTCTTTTAATTAATGCATTCTCATTTTTCAAGATTTCAAATAAAGTTAAATAATAGGCAATTTCAATTATTAAATATTCTGCTGCTTCTGTTTCAAAATAATTATAGGTAGGTACATATTAATCGAAATACAATGTATTTTGAACAATATTAGTTACCAGTAACAAGAGCTTTGTTTAGTTGTCATAAAAGCTAAACTCTGTGGTAAAATTCTGGTGGCCAATTATACTTAGCACAAAGAACATTTTACCTCTACATCAACGTTTGATATTATGTCGTCGAGTAACGTCAAAGGTAAAAGGGTCCAAACAATTTCATACAGCACTCTAGATTCGATGTGGAAGTGCAGTTGTAAAAAACATGTTGCCCTAAGCTACAGCATTACAGGCAATTGAGGTTACCAAGGAAACATACACTGCAAATTTCTTTAAACCAGTAGCGGCTCGTGAACTTAATAATAATAGGTGAGGCGAAAATATAAATAAGAATTCGCGGTTACTTTGTTATATTATATTTATAATAAACCCATTTAGTTTTTAAATGTAAGGTTCATTTTTCAATCTTCTAAAGCTGAAAACTGATGTGATGTAATGAAAAATGGTTATAAAAGTTCATTCAATAGTTCTTTCCTTTTTGATATATCTTATTCAAGAAAATCTTGGTATTGTAATGGTATTTCGAACAAAACACGAACAGGATCATTTTGACGTGGAATATTTATAACATGCGAAGAACCGAACATCCACCAGGAAACAACATTGCCGATTCTATATAAATCATCGAATCAGCTCTCGACCTCCTCAACACCAGCCAATTCTGGTCAGCTATACCAAAGTTTACAGAATATAAGTTGCCTCACTGGACCACATGGTCGATACTTCGAGTGTCTCCTTTCTATCATTCCGGTACGTAGACTGGTACGCAAACGTTAGCTCAACAAGACATACAGGATGATTATTAACCTATAGGAAAACTAAAGAAATTTTATAATGGCCTGAGGACAAATAATGAGGAATAGTGAAAAACAAAAGTCAATTCAATTACGGAGATACCAATTTATTTTAAATAAAAATAAAAGAATGTGGATTTTATAAAATGCATTTAATTTATTATAGTAACTTTTCAAAGATATTGATGTCATTTTTAAAACACAGTTGAACCTAATGAATCAATGAGTCCCCACACGCACGGCCCAAACTAGGCTGTACTATTGTCTCAACGGCACCATGTATGCGACTCTTGTTCAGTATTAACTTCGGTAACATACACCTTAGTTTTTATGTGACCCCAAAAATAAAAGTCAAGTGGATTTAGGTCGGGCGATCGAGGGGACTATACAATTGGACCACCTGGGGCTCTCCATCGGGAAACACATGGTCCAAATGTTATAGCACTAGTCACGTATAATATGATCACATGTCTAACGATGAGATTAACTTCTTTGAAGAGTACCAGTAAATTATTAGGCAAAAATTGTAAATAAAGAGCAGTAGTTAAGATTTTCCATAATAACAGCGCCAATAAATACTCCGTTCACAATTACAGCCCAAATATTTACTGAAAATCGTTATTGAAATTGTGTTCGCCGAGTGACGTTCGGATTTTCCAATGCCCAATAATGCGTGTGTGAAAATTGTGAATATCATTATATGTAACAATTGTCTCATCCGTAACTTAAATGTTTATGATGAAGTTTGCGTTTAAGTGCTGCTGATATAACTACCACTCGCAAAAGTCCTCTCGAAGAGGAAGATCCCTTGGAAGTAAGGCCTGTACCCGCTGCACTTAAAATGGAAAGAGTATGTCGTACCTTAACATTCGCCAAACTGTGGATCGTCATATTCCCAAATTCAATATTCATGATTGACATCCCAAATTGCGCTACAATTGTCCTAGTGCTTATGCCATGCTGCCTAGGTCTAATAGCTCCCCCATGTTTCCGAGACCTCGACCACAAATTGTCAGTTTCTTTACTCCCCTGAACCTCAGGTAAAAAAGCTTCACGTCTCGGATGATATCTTTGGGTATAAAGATAAGCAGCAGTCGTAGTATCATGTCTATAAGTTCTTTGTTTGAGAAGCCATACTTTTATAATCGCGTGAAAATAAACTCGAGGACCACAACCGATAACAAAGTACTGCTACACATACCAAATATATCGTCCTGACTTATTTACTTTTTAGTATTTACAAAACAAAAAAATTCACCTGATAAATATTTGTAAACTTCCGAAACTAAAAATTGTGACGACCTACGTCGTGATTGCAATGCGACGCAGTGTCACTATGACGCCTGAGCTGTGGCGGCTGTAACCTCGGACGCCAGTTTCTGGTTACAGTGCAGAAACACCACTACTCGGGCGGCTACAGTGAAGACACGGTATGTCCAGAGGGTCGTGAGGGAGGAGTTAGACTTTCGGTGTCCAGTAAAACAAATCACATTTGGTAAATATTTATATTTATTCAACGTAAACCTATATTTACAACTCTAATTTTTACGGGACAAACGGTAGTTACCTCTTTAAGCCCTCGTTTGGCTTGTCGGATATGCGCAGTGCAGCGTGTGCGAAATTTACTTACTATGCTCTGGCTGGCGGTGCTGGACAGGTGTGCTGGCGGTACTGAACTGGTCTGCTGCTGGTGCTGGCTAGTGAGGAACTGGATCTCCGGTTTCGATGGTGGAACATCTAATGCTGCTGGATAGCAGGCGGCTGCGCACTGGTCCCCAGACTCGACGTAGAGCAGTCACCAAAGGCGGCTTCTCTGGTGTGCTGGACAGACAGAACTCCCCTCGTGGGCGGCTGGCCAGGACCTTGATCATCTACTGGTCAGTTGGAAGCCCTCAAAGCTGGTACCAGGTTGGCGGCTGCGTAGTGGTCCTCGGGCACCCACCACCCACCGAGCTACGGCAAGTGGTCCTAGCAAAAGTGTTCTAAGTTCATCAGCAACTTAGAAAAATCTCGAGCAGCTTCTCAGGTACTGGAATGGCGGATAGACAGGACTGCTCTCGACGACGACTGGCCAGGAACTGGATTGCCTCCTCAGTGTTTGAAAGTGCTACTGACAAATCGGCGGCTGCGCTCTGGTCTTCCTTTTAGACTTATAAAAATCTTACCTTGCTAGTAGTAATCACGAAATTATTCTAAGTCAGAATAATTTCAGTCGGCGGTCAGCGCGTCGAATTTTCAGCGACAGAAAAGTTGGAGCTCTCTCACTAGTACTGGTGGGGTCACGATGTAGGACTGCGCGCTCGGGCGGCCGCGATGGAACTCTCTGGCCGGTACGCCGCGGCGGGTCTCGTTCCTGCGAGTTGATAGCGGCTGCGCTCGTCTTGGACGACCATTAAACACATCGGCGGTCAGGTGATATTTTATTAATAATATTTAAAACGAAAAATCGCTTCATTACAAAATATTTGACTACATTTTGTTTCATTATTCGTCATTATTTTCCCTCAATTATAATTTCTCTGTAAGAATGACCCTGCATAGTGTTATGCGGCGAATATCGAGCGACGCGCGGAGTGAAATAACTTAGCTACGTACACACTTGTAACAGAACCTCGTCTCGTAACTTCAACAATGATATATCATTTGCCTCTAGCTCGACTAACATGTAGTTTTTAACAATTATGATGATTAAAAATCTGGTTGATATTATGCGTCGCATAATATTTATATAGAATTTTAAAAAGTGTTTTTGACTGATGATTTTCTAACTTTTAAGACTAATTTTAATAATTAGTTTATAACGTATTTTTTGAAGATGGGGTAACTCGAAACGATCGTAGAAATAAAAATATACAGGGTGTCCGGTAAGTACCTCCTAATCTCTCGGGAGTGTATAGGGGAGGTCAAAATAAAACTAGTCCTTCCTATAATTTTTTTTCCTAATGTGCCCCCTAACGGAGTTATGGGGGGTCAAAGGGGTACCTAGAAATTAACGTTTAGGGTTATAAATTTGAAACCACCCTGTATATTTTAATAAAATTTTCATGCGTTGTATTACACATGGAGCTCTACGATTTGATGCTAAAATCAACTTTTTGCTATTATCAGGTGTCCAGAAACGGACTGGCCCTATCACAATTTTTCTCAAAATTTTGACAGAAGTAATTTTATCAAACTGAAAATATTATTATTAGATACTCTGAAGGTTTTTCTTTAAAAATGGTACTCTTTATTTATTTCGAAAAAATGAACGGTTTGCGAGATAAATCGGTTTTGAAAAAAATTGGTAACAAATACAACAACAATTAAAATTTATTTTTTTTACATATTATTTCATGCATTTAATTTCTTTAACTTTATCAAGTTCAGAAATCTTTGAACGGGTTGGCTATACTTTATGAGCAAGTAGTGACCAATTAAAAATAACATTTGAAAAATAACTTACTTACAAGACATGCAACAATGAACAAAGGTACCTAAATGTTACTTAGGTAGATGTTCAAAATGAGCACCCCGTACTTCAATGCACTTTCTATTCCTACGAATGTTTTCCCGGTGCACTTGAAATAATATTCCGTGATTATTGCGGAGATGGTCACAGTTCTGTGTTATCCTCAGCAGAAGTTCCTCTCTACTATTTACGGGTGTTGAATAAACGTTATTTTTTAAATTACCCCACAGAAAAAAGTCTAATAGGTTTATATCGGGCGACCTAGGTGGCCATAATACAGGTCCGCCTCGACCTATCCATCGATCACCAAAAACATTCGTCAGATGTTGACGTACTAAACGATCAAAGTGGGGTGGTGCACCGTCATGCATGTACCACATTTCAGTTCTTAATTGAAGGGGCACTTCGTCTAACAAAATATTTAGATTTTCCTCTAAAAATAAAGAGCACCATTAAGTCTTTGCTCCAGAATAAATGAACCAATCAAATGATTTCCGATAATTCCAGCCCACACATTCACCATAAACCTTTGTTGGTAGCGAGTTTGAACTAAAGCGTGAGGGTTTTCTTCATCCCAGACATATAGATTATGCGAATTAATTATGTCGTCTCTTGTAAAACCTGCTTCGTCGGTGAACAAAATAGATGTACCAAAATTATGATTCCGAATATGATGCTGTTAAAACCAATTGGCGTATTGAAGTCTTTTTGGATAACCATCTGGAGACATAGCATGTACTTTTTGGATGTGGTACGGGTAAAGCAATTGTTCTTTCAGAGTTTCATGTACAGCCCATTTTGTAACATTGTTTTGTGCCGCAAGCTTCCTTATGCTATTTGAAGGATTATTAGCAACGTCTTCCAATATTTGTTCCTCTACATGAGGGTCTCGTACTCTCCTCGGGGCTCCTGCTCCACCACGGCGTGGCAAAAAGCTTCCTAAATAAAGGATTCGGAAGAAATTAGTTTCACTAACGTTTTTCACTATTTCTATTTACCTGTTTCTCTTAACGATTAACTCTTTCAAAAGTTTTTGGACTCAGCAAATGTCGACCCGGAAACCTGTCATCATAAAGTCTTCTTGCTTCCACGGAGTTGTATAATGCTTCCCCATAAATTAGGTGCATATCAGTATATTCTGCAGAGGAATATTCTTTCATTTTTAAATGTTATTTCTAACGGCTTAAAACGAATACGACAATAAAATTGAATTTTTATTCTGTCACGCGCCTTTGACAAGTACTTTAAAATCAACAGGGTCTAACAACGAAAACAATAGAAAAGAACTCCATGGAGACGAGCAATAATAATTTGTAGATGTATTTTGGTCATAGATGTTGATTTTACAAGAAACGGCATTATTCTTTCCCTTAATTCACCACCAGTAAATGTTTATGGTGAATCTGTAGACTGGCACTAGCGGGAATGATTTTATTGTAAATAAATAAATTTTAATTGTTGTTGTATTTGTTACCAATTTTTTTCAAAACCGATTTATCTCGCAAACCGTTCATTTTTTCGAAATAAATAAAGAGTACCATTTTTAAAGAAAAACTTTCAGACTATCTAATAATAATATTTTCAGTTTAATAAAATTACTTCTGTCAAAATTTTGAGAAAAATTGTGATAGGGCCAGTCCGTTTCTGGACACCTGATAATAGCAAAAAGTTGATTTTAGCATCAAATCGTAAAGCACGAAAATTTTATAAAAATATACAGGGTGGTTTCAAAGTTATAACCCTAAACGTTAATTTCTAGGTACCCCTTTGACCCCCCATAACTCCGTTAGGGGGCACATTAGTAAAAAAAATTATAGGAAGGACTAGTTTTATTTTGACCTCCCCTATACACTCCCGAGAAATTAGGAGGTACTTACCGGACACCCTGTATATTGGAGGAAAATTTATTATTGACCAATGTCCCAGTAAATCTAGTTAGTAATTATTGTTTAAGAAATTTTCTCTCAAAAAAGTCTTTCTGTGACGTCGTACAATATCGTAGTAAGCAATAACGTGATTCTTTTTTCAGATACCAAATGTCCACTACAGTTCCCAGCCAACTGCGACTAGTTACTTTAGTTCGAGAAAGCCAGTGACCTATTACGAAACAAAACCGACACCAACACAAAGTCCTACAGGTATCGCACCCTCCGCCCCAAGTATACCCGATATCCTTTCACCGAATATTAATAACAGAAGGGGATCCAGGAAATCTGTCAAATTCCCGGATAATTCAAATTTAACCCTTCACAATGGATCGCAGTTATTAGATCCATGGTCGATAGAAGTGAAATCCCCCATGTTGTTGCCCAAAGGGATTGACACTGCACCCCTTTTAGATTCAAGTGTGCCACAAGTAACTCAGTCTAGTGTGTAGGAAGGAATTAATGATTTGTAAATACTTGTAAATGTTGTTTTAGAGGTTTTTTAACAAGTTTTTACGAAACAAACTAATGGAGGTGTACATAGGTATATACAAAATTGTGTACAAATTTTCTATTTGTCATATAATATATTATATATGTTAGTCAATGTTAATATTGTCAATTAAATAATAACGGATAATAATATGTTTTTATTTAAATATGACGGTTCATATATTACCAGAAGAACTTTGAATCTTTTTTATCAGTATTAAAAAAAGAGATTCAAAATTATGTTAAATGTTTGATATTTAAACTGTCATTGTATCGAGCCCAAATTTAAAAACATGTTATACATAACGTTATTAGAATTATGTAGTAATAAATAATTAAAAAAAAAATTTTGCCGATGAATTTCCTACCTCCTCACCCTTCTTCTCCCTACTACGCTACTGGAAATAAATTATCTCTAAAGTCCGTATATACGATCACATTTTTCAACAAAGTTCTGTAAATAAATATGTACATGCACAATTTTTTGAGCAAAAATGTGATGTGATACAGAATTGTCCGTAAAATATTTTAATATTTCTTTGCAATATTAATTTAGGACGTGCTCTAAATTTCTGTCAAGACTACGAATAGAAATTTTATAAAGAAAATATTGTAAAATTTTGCAAAGAAATGTATTTATATCAAACGTGTCAAAGGTTTTTATAAAATTCTCGGTATAAATTGATTTAATAAAGTTATCTCCTGAAAGTGTAAATTTTCAAATGTTTTGTTTTTTGGTATCCGTGGCAGTTATCAAATTTTTAGTAATTTCCGGCCTAATTGCCGCGTAATCAGTTTGGGTTGATTGACCTTTCGAGAAACATATCGCTCTCTTCTTCATAAATAAGCAGCAGGAAAGAGCAGATTAAGTTAGAAGTTTTCATGGTTGTAGTGATTATTCTTTTTTGAATTTTTGATGTCTTGCCATTTCAATGAAAATATTTTCAAGAAACTATCACTTCTTGTTATACCGAAAGTCGTCTCCAACCTCATTTTTTTAAAGTGAATAATATAATTTTCAATTTTTAAATTCCCCACGTTATTTCAATAAGTTTCATAAGAGATTCCATACCTGGAATTATGGAATTAGTGTAGTTTAAAAAGCTACAGCACTTAGACCCCACTGGGTCCCTTATACTTCCTCTCATTGAGAGATCAGTTCACCTGAGCCGCTAACCAACGTAATAAAAAAAGGTGGTGACGTTGCTCAGGGAGATCCCTCTAATGTAGGTCATAAAAGACCATCACTCTCACAACATGGATTCTCTTGTTACTGCAGTGCACTCTCTCGTCTTTCTGTTCACAACCCCTACACTTGCTCATAGGTAACAATGTCCAGTTTGAATACCTGTCACTAGACGAAGATTTATTCTAGTCATAGTGAGGTATTTTTTGGACGTATCCTTGCTGGAGTACTCTAGGAAATCTATCTGAATTCTTTGTGGGTGTTCTCCCTAATAATTTCAACGAAATCTGATAGCGAAAGCATACTGTTGAAAGATCAGGTTCAAAGATATTGAGACCCGATGCGCTACTAGCCAGTCTATCACCTGTTTTATTGCCATAGCACCGCTTATGTCCCTTTACTTAGCATACAGATATATTGTTGTCGATTGAGGCTACTTCCAGTGCTTAATGAAGAGTAATCATTGTCTACTATCTGTGTAGATTCTAGTGGTTTTACCCATTATATCCCTACGGATACTTTTCTCGACGATTATGATTATATCTGCTAATTGCGTTTGTACCACGGTAACATGCCTATTCTTTGCCCACTGATATTGGATGTGCAGGGATCTGGTATATATTCCACATCCTCTACCTTCCATTCTTCTTTATCTGTCTGTGAAGATAATAATTACGTCCTCACTGGCAGTCTCCTCATTTCTGATAATTATAGTGTAGGTAATGTGTCAAACGTAAACTTGCGAGAAATACTGCCAGTGTATGCCTGTAGAAGGGGCATCCTTCTGACGACCCCATTCCGCAGGTGACTTCTAACTTGTCCACATCCTACATCTGGTATAATACCAGTATTCTTGAGGCGAAGCATAGTTATCGCAGCCACTTCTTTCAGATAAAGATGATAAATATAGCTTTATCTATAAGTATTGCTATAGTGGGTGTAGTTTGCCTAGCTCTAGTTATGCTTAAGAAGCAAACAATCCTTTGTATCTTCAGCTTCCGGCCACCAGAGCTCTATAGTCTAAGATTAGTCTCATAATAGCGCTGTATATCCACATGACTACCTTTGGTGTAATTTCACAGGTTTTACCAACGGTCCTATAGGGATATGTACGCCTTTTCACTCTTTTCTCCAAATGAATATTCCATGTTAGCTTTGCATCACAAGACTTCAAGGTACTTCACCCGATGCAAAGTTTAACCCAGTGTTTAGGAGAGTTGGTGCTTTAAGTTGTCCCATTTTCCTCTTCCTTGTGAAGAGAACCATTTCTATATTCTCGGGGTTGACAGACAGAGCATAGTCCTCAAATTACTTTTCATTGGTTTTTAGAGCCATTTGCATTCTTTGGCAAAGGATCTCTTCGAACTTTCTATTAACCAGCATAGTGAGATCATCGGCTTATGCAATGGTATAGATTCCAATTTTCGAGTTGAGGTGGCACAGGAGACTGTCTAGAACCAAATACCATAGCAGTGGAGATAGAACACCTCTCTGCGGGTAGCCACTTGCCACAATTCCTCTTACGGAGGCATTTGCCACTGGTTTGTGCTCTTTTAGTGAGCATGTATGATATCTAGCTGCAGATGGTGATCTCGCCTCTCCATAAAACTTGTATTAATTTTAGGGAAGGTCATTTTGTCAAATGCCCCTTCTATGTCTATCTATCTACTCCAGCGTAGACTTTTATTGCCCCATCATTATTTGATCATGCCCACCACATGGTGGAGTAAAGTGTCGGTGGATTGGTTTGGAGTATATGCATGTTGGTTAGGGTGCGACTCTCTATTCGCTACTACACTGTTCCTTATGTATCATTCATATAGCTTCTCCATCGCTTTCAACAGAAACAAGATCAAGTTGCCCATACCTAATCCTTGTCGTTTTCAAGATATTTACAATATTTCGGAGAATAATAACTTTTCATCGCTGTGTTTGAAATTATCTAAATCGAATGTTGTAGAAGTGAAAGAATTAATTTTTATACAAGGAAGATTTGAATCTTAAATATTTCTAATAATGTCTTACAAGGCGTTAAAAAATCAAGTCAAAACTATTTTTTTAAATGGATCTATATATTTCTACATTTTCTAGTGCAGAATTTATTCTCTTTCGATCCATATTATACTTTTCTATATCTTACTTTCTGTGTAAATGAGGATTTTTGTTAAAATCAAGTAAATGCGTGTTTTTCCATGGAAGGGAGTGTAATATGGATAGACAGAGAATAAAATTCTGTACTGGAAAATGTAATAATATACAGGGTGTTCCGTTCGGCACTTGATTTCTGGCCAAAACTTTACAGAAACAAAAGAATTCCAGAAAAATCAAAATAATTTCAACCGACACCGTGGTTTGAAATTAAATTCATCCGCCCGGAACGTCAGAAGCCAGTAAATTCGACCTATAGATCGGAACGCCGCAGAATTATTTCTGAGAAATAAAGCGATATGTCTCCCGAAACGCCAGGAAATCAAAACCGACAAAAAGCAACCATTTTTAAATATGTTTTTTATTGTGAATTTAAAACAATTTTGATAAATGTCAGATCAAGGTATCTCACTTCATTTGCTAATGGATAAAGAAAAATGGATATAACTTTTGGTATTGGTTTACCGATGTAGCTTGTTCTTTAGAAAAGGAAATAATTTCAATACGTTTAGGTAGATGAAAATCTATATGCAATTAAGATTCATTATTTTCAATAGAAATTTAAAACTAATAGGCTTTGAATTTTTCCCCAAATGTTAACAGAATAAATTTATTTGCAACGTACAATAGTTTGCAATAATAACGTCACTCTTTAAAATAAATTATGTGAATTATTTTGAACTGCTGACGTATTTATAGTGAAATCTACTTTTAACATTACTCCTTAGTTGTTTCACTCACCAATAGAGATTTAATGAAATTTCTACTCAGAACTTCTAGAAGTTCAACTACTGTTTTGGAGAAGTGTCATTATTGTTCTATATCTATATAAATTAGTCCAGGGAAGTTAGGAAAAATAGCGGAAATTTTTAGGCACAGCAGATATCGAGATGCGGTTTTTTGCATTGTGTTCAGGAACTTCCCAGAAAAAAATTCTATATCGTCTGGTTTAGCCATTTTTTGAAAATTGCCTTCTGGGCCGGAAAATGCATTTTCCAATTGCATCATTACTTGCACCATTATAAGAAGGACTGGAAACTCGAAAAAATCACTCGGAAATCGTTACTCGGGGGGTTTTCGGGGTTGCCGAACTCGATTCCGATATTAGAATTACCCGGGGATGCACGGGGGTGGCTCTGTGGGGTTGTGTGGGGTTGATTTGGGGGAGAAATGGCAACGTGCATGACAATCGCTCCAAACTCGTTACTAGGGGGTTTTCGGGGATGCCGAATTCAATTCTGGCATTGGAATTACCCGGGGGCGCTCGGGAGTCCCGCTGTGGGTTGTCTAGGGGTGATTGGGGGGGGCTATGGCAGCGTCCATGAAAATCACTCCAAAATCGATACTCGAGGGTTTCGGAGATGTCGAATTCAATTCTAGCATTAGACTTTCCTGGGGGCGCTCGGGGGTGGCTCTGTGGGAAATGGTAAAGGAGAAAGTGAAAAATCACAAATTATAAAAATAATACTTAATTCAAATAACAAATAGGAGTTTTTATTAATGTTGAATTATTTCCCTCCCAATCACCCCCAGACAACCTCACAGAGCGACCCCCGAGCGCCCCCGGGGAAATCTAATGCTAGAATTGAATTCGGCATCCCCGGAAACCCCTAAGTAACGGGTTTGGAGCCCTTCCCATGGACTATGCAATTTTCCCCAGAATGACCCCCCGGATACCCACAGACAAACCCACAGATCCACCCCCGTGCATCCCCGGGTAATTCTAATGCCAGAATCGAGTTCGGCAGCCCCGGCAAGTAATGATGCAATTGTAAAATGCATTTTCCGGCCCAGAAGGCATCTTTCAAAAAATGACTAAACCAGACGATATAGACTTTTTTCTGGGACCTTCCTGAACACAATGCAGAAAACCGCATCTCGATATCTGCTGTGCCTAAAAATTTCCGCTATTCCGGTCAATTTTTATCTAAATGCCCTGGACTAAATGTATGTAACGTAGTCAAAATGAAACAAATATTGTTAGAATTTAGAAGTGATGTAAAAAGTGCAATTTAATTCTCTTCGTCGTATAAATCTTTGTATTTTTATATTTTCATTTATGTGCATTAAGGACTGCGTAAAATCTATTTCCAATTATTAAAATACAAATTGAAAAAAGAACATGAAATGGATGAAAGTAATCGAGTCTTATCAATATTTTCTTTTTTGTAGTAAATAGCTCTAAATTTTATATGTAATTTATAACTCATTTCGTATATTTATTTTATCTCTTTAGAGATACCATGCATAAGAATATACCAAAAAATTCTATTTTTCATAGCATGAGAAAATAAGCAAGTTACAGTTGTTTTTTGAAAAGTAATTTTCCTAGAATAAAATATTCATCAGTCATTTGAATTTTTGGCCCATAAATTAATTTAAAAACTATAATTGTACAGTACGTTTCAATAACTTTGATAACATTTTGATCAGCTGTAACTTTTCTGTTTTTAAAGATATCGGAATGAAGCAAAAACCATATTGCATAGTAGACTAGCAACTTTTTTTTTATTTGAAAAAAACAAAAGACCAATGATTTTGAAAGATCTTAACCTAACTTATATTTTTTTAATGGAACGCTATATATATTATTAGATATTTGGATTCTACTCAAAATTCCAAGCATATTTTAATAAGCATACCATATACCTATCTTCAACTATTTATGATAAAATGGCATCTGTATAATATAAGTCAAAATGTAAACAAATTGTTTTGTTCTTCGCACACTTTGAACTGAGCTAAAGCTGAAGTTCAGCATTGCTTGAGCCGTGCTGGTAGCAATAGAGCCTTAGTGTTTTGTTGTGTTGAGGAAAATGGCAGACAAGTAGAACAATTATTTTTATGATAATTTGACATGTTTGTAAAACTATCTCTCAGAAACAGTTGAAGATTGGTCTTTTGTGTTTTGTTTTTTTTAATAAGCTAGTCCACTATGCAATATGGTTTTTGCTTCATTCCGATATCTTTAAAAACAAATAAGTTACAGCTGATCAAAATGTTATCAAAGTTATTAAAACGCAGAGTACAAATAGAAGTTATGAAGAAACAAAATGATTTAAATTAAGATTTGATTGAAATTGTACAGGTTTAATTTTTTTCCGAATTTTAGCAAAAAAACATCTAGCTGAAAATATAATTTTTAATTAAGTTAATGCCTATTACTGTATTTAATTTCATTTCGTATATCTTAAATTACATGCTCTGTTAATTTTCGAAATATCGAAATATTATAAAGAAGTAGTTGCTGATACCTCAAAACAAGTGTTGGCGTTATGATATGAACAAAATGTGTACTATTTTATTACCGAATATTGTTTTGTAACAATATTTAAATATTTAATATTTATGAAAATTGCACAAGCAATGTTTCTCAGATGTTACATACATTTTTACTTGCTATCAAATCCTTGCAAGAAACATGTTATGACAGAAAACTTTTTATTTAAATATCTAACCTTTATCCATCTAGAACAATACCTGCAACTATAAACAGTAGTGGTAGAGAAAGTTATGGTAACTTCGTGATAAGTGGAGGTATGAAATTTTAATTGAACTTCGTGTTAATAGATGGCAAGACTATATAAACACCGCACCCGTATCTGTAGCCAGCGAATCGAAGATGACAAAAAAATTGTTATTATTACATCTATCAGTTACATAAGGCCAACATTATTATGTCTGCAGTTCTAGAGCAGGATTCTAGTCTGACGGAGCTTAAAGATTTAGTAATGAAAAACTCAGATTTCTAATTTACTTACGCAGATTCCAAATTTTGAACTCTCGAATGATCTTAAGCATCTCGATTGGCAAATATATTTCTACAAATGAAAGACCACATCCCATTAGATTCAATCTGGGTACTGAAGAGCTAGTTCATGACACTATTCGTAAGTTTAAATCGGCTAAATCTGTCAATAATGAGCTTCGGCATATTTACACGTCTTTCGACCGGACACCTAATCAGCTGGAGTATCTAAATGGCCTAAAGATGGAATTACGACAACGTCAGGACAACGTAGAGATCAACTTGAGAATCAAGCTTGTTCGTGGAATTACCAGGATAATAGCCTTAAACTAAAAGAATCCAACAGTGTTATCGATTTAACTTTTAGATACCAAAATGTACGTGGCTTGAATACGAAGTTATCTCAATTCTTCTCTAGTGTCACTGTTTCTTCATCCGACTTCATCTGGATCACTGAATCTTGGCTGTCTGATACTGTATCCAATTCTGAACTCTTCCAGGAAAACTTCAACATCGGCAGATGTGACAGGAATTTTGACTTAACGAGACTTTCTCGTGATGGTGGTGTACTGATTGCTAGCAAGACATATCTCTACTAGTGCTGTTGCTGAATTTTCCATCAATCGATGTTGTCGGAATCAACCGCAGCTTTCATCTAAGTGTTCTTTTTGTGTTTGTTATATATATTTCACCCGACACGACAATGTACTTATCAGATGCATTTAATGATCAATTTGTACAGTTTATTTGCAACTATGATAATATTATTATTGTGATAGATTATTTTAATATTCCTGGTTGCTCAACATCTTTCAGCGGTCATATAATATGGCAAACCAGCAGGAGCACGTGCTTTTTACAACTGAGTTAAACAAGTTGAAAAAGAATGAATTAATTGCAATTATATTAAATTTTAAATTACCTGTTGGCAGTTAATAGTGATATATTAATTAGTTATATTAAAAAGCTTAGTGTGAAATATGCCTCTTATGATGAATATCAAATTTTGGTGGAAACCAGAGAAATTGTAACATGCAGTGAATGTGAAAAACTGATGAGCAAGAACCACTTACTAAAAAGAAGAACAAGAAGATTTAATAACCCTATTAAAACAAATTTATAATAATAACACAGCCCCACAAAAAAAAAGTTCATACACAAGAGAGTGTATGTATTCCCATGTATTTTTCGACGCTGAATCCAATCAAGAGCTCAGAATTGGGCCTACACGTCTGGAATTGGCCCCAGGGGCCGAAAATGGCCTGAAATGCGGTTCCAGGGATAAGGCGAAGTCGACGCTGAATTTTGGAGCTAAAGCCGGATTTGTGCTCGAAAAGTTTATGGCCAACTGAAATTCCGGGTTTGGGTCCGGGAAAATGACCCCTTGGGGCGGGAAAATCCTGTTTTGGACGTCCTAGTCGCGGCTGTGGTATTTTCGTGTATTTTTCAATTCTAGACCTGAGACTGTGTGTGAAAAGTTTTTGGTCAGCTGAAATTCCCAGTTTGGGTCTCGGAAAATGGCCCATTGAGGCCTGAAAATCATATTTCGGACGTACCAGTCGCAAAAGTGGGATTTTCATGTATTTTTCAATCCTGGTCCTTAGAGTATGCTCAAAAAGTTTTTGGACAGCTGAAAATCCCAGTTTGGGTTCGGAAAAATGGCCCATTGGGGCCGGAAAATCATATTTCGGACATACCAGTCGCAACAGTGGTATTTGTGGTTTCGGAAGTAGTCAGTGGTATTTTTGTTTGTATATGATTTCCTTCTATTTTATTGCACGATATTTTTTGTTTCGTTTTTGTATTTGATTTTGTCCTGTTGTATGAACATATTTTTTCTTGTTCTTGATTGTTCTTGGTTGCATCTTGTTGATCCCTTTTTTTCTTATCGCATGTATTTTTTGCTAGTTTTCTTATTTTTTTACATATTTCGTTATTGTTTTTTGTTTGCATGTTTTGTTATTGTTTTTTTGTTGCATGTTCTGCTATTGTTTTATATATAAGTAAATGAGAGACTCCAATCGATCAAAGGCATTCCAAACACGGTATGAGTTCCGGAATTTAAAAGTACATGAAAATACCAATGTCTCAACTGAGACGTACAAAACACGATTTTCCGGCCCTTAAGGGTCATTTTACCAGTCTCGAACAGGGAATTTCAGCTGTCCACAAACTTTTTGAGCATACTCTAAGGACCAGAATTGAAAAATACATGAAAATCCCACTTTTGCGACTGGTACGTCCGAAATATGATTTTCCGGCCCTAATGAGACATTTTCCCGCACCCAAACGGGGAATTTCAGCTAATCAAAAACTACCAGTCTCAGGTCCAGAATTGAAAATACCACAGCCGTGACCGGGACGTCCAAAACAGGAGGATTTTCCCGCCCCAAGGGGTCATTTTCCCGGACCCAAACCCGGAATTTCAGTTGACCATAAACTTTTCGAGCATAAATCCGGCTTTAGCTCTAAAATTCAGCGTCGACTTCGCCTTATCCCGGGAACCGCATTTCAGGCCATTTTCGGCCCCTGGGGTCAATTCCAGACGTGTAGGCAAAATTCTGAGCTCGAGATCGGATTCAGCGTGGAAAAATACATGGGAATACATATGTCACTCTCTTGTGTATGAACTTTTTTTTGTGGGGCTATATAATAATAGTTGGCAAAAAAAGTAGTGTGGTTCCGTCTGCAAGTGTGGATTTAAACTCCAATAAATGAAATTTGAAACAAAGTACTGATGACAACAGAAAAGTGAAAAAACAAAAACAAATTCCTTGCCCAACAAAATAATTCTCTCTGAAAAACAAGAGATAGAAAAAATCCAAACAATTTAAACAATCAACACGTAAATACGAGCAAATATAAACCTATAATTGGATCTAATGAAAATGACTCCGTTAAAATTATCACAAAGAAAGGATATTCACATGTGTACATAGCACCAGATATTCACTCAACGACCAGAGACAACTTCAGATGAGATGTTGAAAATGCTAAAGAAAACTGCTTGGGCCATTAATTTTGAGTATGAACTTTGGAACAGAAATAAGCACTATGCTTCTTTTAAAATATTTTTTCCTATCGAGAACGTAACAGATGTTTACAACCCAGACCCGGACTTAGTAACGTAAATATTTGTAACTTTGTAAAAACAGTGAGTATTTTGCATATTAATATACAAACTCTTTCTAATAAAAATGATAAACTTTTTCATTTTCTTGAATTAAATGACTTCTCTATAGTGTGTTTAACCCTTGAGTATATACAATGTGTCCACGGACGCAGTTGACAAGAGGAAAAAGTCTATTGTTTTTGACTTTATCGAAAAATGTCACTCTTTATAAAAAGTTCTGCTTCTCGAAGAAATTAGATTGCCATAGAAACGTCTTAGATCAGATACACAAGGTGATCATAAATTAAAAAAACACGACAAGTATCATTATTTATTATATTACGCAAAATGTTGATAAAACAAACCTGTTTACAACTTCAAATTGTCATAATATAAATTTTAAAATCAAAATTTCAATTTTAACTTTTACTCCCACCTCAACACATTTTTCCGCTAACTTAATAAATTTTTCGTACATTATACGAGTAGTTTGCGGCTCATTCAACTCATAAATTGCTTCCCGTATGCGCTCTTTTAATATTTCCCTATCATGTGGCACATCATTTTAATAAATCTTCTGTTTTAGGACACACCAAAGGAAAAAGTTAAGGGGTGTGAGGTTAGGATTAGGCCAAATCTTCCTCTTCACCTTTCACCAAAATGATCTGCTAACCATTGTCTGAGCAAAGCTGTATAATGAGCAGGACAGCCGTCCTGTTGCCAAAACAGCTTATTGCGTACTTTTGATTCTAAAGTATTTAAAAATAGTAAGGAAAATGTTTCGAAAATGTGCAAATACACATGTTGATTTAAATTTTCTTCTATAAAATAAGGTCCAATTATACGATCAAAAAAAGTTCTTCTTTTTTTCAAGATAGCTGATTTATTAAACATCAATAATGTTTCAGTGACATCTTAGAACTGTCAGTATTTTAGCAGTATGTTAACTAAAGAAGAACGTGTTTATTTAGTAAAATGCCACGGAATAGGAAATGTATCTTATCAATTTGCAATTGAACTTCTCTATGTAAAATTTGCCAATACGGCTGTCTCGAAGGAAGGATTGCGAAAAAATTTACTGAAACTGGTTCAGTAATTAACGTGAAGAAAAAGAAAAAAGCATATGATGAAAATGATGCAGCAACATTATTAGCAGTTAGTTAGAGATGATCCTAAATTATCTTTGAGAAAGCGTGCACAGAGATTGCATGTAAGCAAAAGTTTATTACAAAAAGTTTTTAAAGATATAAAACTTCATGCTTTCAAGCCAAGGCTGTTGCATACACTTGAACCTATAGATGAAGGAAGACGTTTAGAATTTTGTTTATGGGAAGGCGCAAATTACCTTGAAAACAGAACATTTCACAGATTTATTTTTTTTACTGACGAATCTACATTTTGCACAAACTTCTCTAACCAAAACAGTCGTCACTGGGCTTTCGACAACCCTGACTATGTAATTAAAAGTCAAAGCTACAAAAAAGTTAATGTATTGTGTGGAATTTTTTTTGATCGTATGGTTGGACCTTATTTTATAGAAGAAAATTTAAATCAACATTTTGGAAACATTTGTTTTACCATTTTTAAATACATTAGAGCCAGAAGTATGCAATAACCTGTTTTGGCAACAGGACGGCTGTCCTGCTCATTCTACAGTCTTGCTCAGATAATGGTTAACAGATCAAATTGGTGAAAGATGGATAGGAAGATTTAGCCCAATTCATTATACTGCTAGATCACCTGACCTTACACCTTTAAACTTTTTTTTTGGGTGCCCTAAAACAAAAGGTTTATGCAAATGATCTGCCACATGATAGAAAAGTATTGAAAGAGCGCATACGGGAAGCAATAAATGAGTTCAATGAGCTGCAAACTATTCGTAAAGTGCACGAAAAATTTATCAAGTTAACGGAAAAATGTGTTGAAATGGGAGGTAGTTATGTAAAGTATAAGTCAAAATTTAAACTTTGATTTTAAAATTTGTAATAGAACTGTACCTATTTGGGGTTATAAACAGATTTGTTTTATAGAAATTTTGTGTAAAATAATAAATAATGGTATTTCTTTTTTTATTTTTTTGTGTTTTTTTTTAATTTATGAGTGCTCTGTATATCTGATCTAAGACATTTCTATGAGAATCTAATTTTTTCGTGAAGCAGAACTTTTTCTAAAGAGTGACATTCTTCGATTTTTCGAAGTCAAAAACAAAAGACTTTCTCCTCTTGTCAACTCCATCTGTGGACACACTATATAGTCAAGGCTTTAACGGAACATTGGTTGGATCAAAATACAATTGAGAGTTGCAAAATTGTTAATTATAATGTGGTGGCCTTTTTCTGCAGAAAAATAAGGAAACATGGTGATACAGTTATACATTCTAAGCCTAATATAAATTATAAAGAAATAGATATCAGATTCTTATTGATTGTGTATATAGATCTAGTTGAGGTAACATAAACATTTTTTTACAAATCTTTGATGATATGCTATCGAAACATTTTTAAAAATATGATAAAGTTGTTGTACTGGGGGATTTTAATATAAATTTTCTAGCTAATGAACCGGTAGTATTAGAACTTAAATCTCTGATATCATCTTATAGACTAAACATAACGGTAAAAACTTATACAAAAATTACCGAAAATAGCTCTACTTGTATAGACAACATTTTAACAACATAGATCATTATAATGTTGAATGTGTGGATCCCTGTTTATCAGACCACCATCTTCAATATTTTGAATTATATAATCGGTTGTACCGATTGCAGATAAAGTTTATAAAAGACGCATAACAAAGAGTGGTTTAATCAATTTTAAAAACGGTTTAGAAACGATAAATTGGGAATATATGGGGGTGCTTCGTAAGATTTACGGTATGTAGCATCGTATATCATAAATATTTTACAATCATTGAAAAATGTTTTCCTTTAAAGCTTACTAGTGTTTGTCAAAAACAACCAATTAGATGGTTTAATAAAGAACTTCAATAAAAAGTTATATAATTCATATAGAAACATATATCGACGTGCCATTAAAACAGCAAAGAAAAATGCTTATCAGTTTCGTTAGTAATTCTGAGAATAAAATAAAATACACCTGAAACATTATAAATTATGAGCGAAATTCAAACAACTTAAATAAAGCTAATAACAAGTCAACGATCCAGAAATTTTCGTGGATTATTTTGCAACAGTAACTGATACTTTAATAAACTGTCTAGGACCGTCCCACAGAAACACAGCTATGGAATATTTAAATTATGTGCCTACCTCAATCAGTACATTTTATTTGTACCCTGTAATATATTATGAAGTAAATGATACTATAATTGCATTAATTAATACATACAGCTATGACGTTTTGATTTAAATAGCATTATTATTAAAGAAATTAAGGAATATTTAATCTGATAAACTGACATACTGAAAGTAAGAAAAGTTATTGCTATCTTTAAAAAAGGTGCTGTTAAGAAACATTACAATTACCACCCTATGTCTTTAATATCTGTAATAAGTAAGGTTATTGAAAAAAATCTTAAAAGTAGGCTGAGTAGGTATTTTGAGATATACAAACTCCTACACAAAAATCAGTTTGGATTTAAGACAAAATGTTCTACTATTGACGCTGTTTGTAAAATAATTTAAAATATAGTTGAGGGTCTTGAAGATGGTAATCATACAGCAATTACACTATGTGACTTAAGTAAAGCCTTTGATTGTGTCTCGAGTGATATAATTTTGAAAAAAAATAATTTTTATAGGATAAGAGGTATACCCCTTGCGCTTTTTCAATCTTACTTAAAAAACAGGAAGCAATATGTCTATATTAATAATAAGCTTAGTAATTTTAAAAACATAAAACACGATGTACCCCAAGGTTCTGTATTAGGACCACTTTTGTTCATAACATATATAAACGATTTTATTATTTATTTCCATATAAATTAATTATGTTTGCAGATGATGCAACGTTAAAAAACTCAAATGAAAACTTGCAACCTAAAAGACCTTATTAATGACGCTGAAGGTAAGGGTGATATATGGTATGCTGCATATACTGGGTATTTTCATTGATGATACATTGACATGGTCAAAACATATAAAACACTTACGACATAACTGTCTAGTTGCCTTTATTTATTAAGACAGTGTACTACACGTAAACAGTCTGTTATCGGTATATTACTCACTAATTCATTATCAGCTTAGTTATGGTGTAATTTTCATGAAGAAATTGACTGACTCCTGTAAAATTTTTAAAATGTAAAACAAGCAATGAGAGTTTTAGAAAATGTTGCTAATAAATGGTAAACCGTTATTTAAACATATTAAGATTATGCCACTACCATGTTTGTTTGTATATTTTTTTCTGTTAGAAATTCATAAATTAAAAAATAATTTTCAAATTGCTGTAGAGCGTCAACGTCCAATTTTATAACAGTGCCCTTTTATAGGTTAAATACATAAAAAAAAACTCGCTTGATCTAAACATGTATAATCATTTACCATTCTCTTGGAAGCAATTAAATCTATGCATATTTAAAAATCGTTTAAAATCATATCTTATAGAATATGTTTTTCCACTATACATATCAATTTTATTGTTTTCATATTTTGCAGCATTTATAGCTATTTTTCTGTATTTTGACTTACTACAAATGTAACATAACGCAGTCAATAAATCCTATCTATCTATCTATCTAAGAGCTGAATCATGCATGGTTTTATTAATTTCTTGTCAATAGAACAGTATAATATGGTTCATAACTTTAATCATTGTGTGCTTCACCTTATCTTAGCTGCAATATTGCTCTTGGCAGTGTTCCACTCATTGCTGAAGATCGTCATCATCCCGCCCTTATTTTCAAATCTGCTTTGCACACCCAACATCAACAAAAATTTCCAATAAATCCTTATCAAATATCGTATAATATAACATCAACAAAAATTTCCAACAAATCCTTATCAAATATCGTATAATTTCAGGAAAGCTAATTTTCCTGCTCTTTATAATGCAATTACGACAGTTGACTGGTCCTTTTTGCATGCTTTTGATAACATTAACTTAGCATGTGATGTCTTTTATATTACGTTATATTTCCTTTCGGACGCCCATGTATGAGTAAAAAACACAAATTTCCTATTTGGCACAGCTATGAACATGAGTAGATATTTAAGTAGAAGGAATATTTCTTTAGGCACACAAAAACATAAAAACCTATTCTATTTAAATCAGTTCACACAACTTAGGTTGAGGGCAAAAACGTTTGGTAATCGAGTATACAAGGCGTACTTACAGAATATTGAATGTAGTATACAGACGAACCCTTAAAAGTTCTGATATTTTATTAATAATAAAATAGGTACAAGTAATTAAGAATTCCTGATACGATGCATTATACGGGCGATGCAATTGATACTCCTAATACGATTGTAGAATCATTTAAAATCTATTTTCAAAGTATTTTATTTGCATCTTACGACAGTACAATTCAGATAAGATATTGCTAATATGCCTACAGTGTGTTTTAAACATCTATATTCAGAGGAAACAATATCTTCTTTAAAAAAAATGAAAAACAAATTAACTTGTGGTTCTGATCTTATACCTAGTTTTTTCTTAGATACTGTTGCTACATTTTAACATACCGGTTTGGCATTTTGTTTAACCTCTCACTTAATACCGAAATATTTCCTAACACTTGGAAAGTTGCAAGTGTATACCCGATACTCAAAAATGGTGATCCTGCTGATATCAAAAACTATAGGCCCATTACTTTACTATATAATTTTACGAAGGTTTTCGAAATGTCGTTATACAGGGTGATTCAGGTTTAATCTTGATAATTTCAGGAATCGATAGAACAGGTTAAAATAATGGTAATTTGTGGTATAACTTATTTCCTAAAACGCATCGTTTCCGAGATAGAGGGCATTGAAGTAGGATGTTTTTTTCTCGTTTTTTCCTCATAACTTTTGAACCACTTATCCGATTTAAGTGAAATTCGGAACACAAACACTCCTTATGATCTTACATAAGCTTCTTAAGTTTTAACTACCTACCCCTCTTAGAAGTGTATTTTGTATGCTACCCCCCTCTTACTTTTTTTCAAAACTACAAAAAAAATTATTAAACAATAAAACATCTACACACCACTTTGACCTGATTAATTTCAAAACTTTTTCGTCTCTTGTTTTTTTCGGCATTTCGCCTTGTTTCTGATATTCGATAGATATTCAAAGAAATTGGTGACAGTGTAGCGCACCAGCCGCGTAAATTTCATTTAACGTTATAACAACCCATGAAAGCAAAACTCAGTGATTTGTGTCAACTGACGTTTGTGAAAATCATTGTTAAAAGTATTATTTAAAGAGCATTTTTAGTGCTAAGAACGTTTACAAATGCTGAATATGCCGATATACATGTTTATGGTTTCTATGACGGAAATTCCAACGCGTCAGTTCGAGAGTACCGAACACGCTTCCCTAATAGAAGAATTCCAAATGCACAAGTTTTTGTAGATGTACATCGTCGACTTTTGGAATATGGTTTGCGCCGCTACAATGATCGTAATCGTAATGTACCGCCAAGAAATAATCAGCGAATTCTGAATCTTTTTGATATCGATAGAACTTTAAGGACACGCCGAGCAGCTCGGCAACTCCATTTATCTCAATCAAAAGTACTGAGGGCACTCAAACATCATCGAAGGGCTTACCAGCAGATGTTGAAAAACGTTTAAATTTTTGTAGATGGGTTTTAGATTCAACAGAAATTAATTCACAGTTTCTGCATAAGGTGTTATGGACCGACGAATCTAATTTCACAAAAGCTGGAATTGTGAATTACCACAACATTCACGTTTGGAGTGAAGTCAATCCTCGATGTGTCAAACAATCTTCATTTCAGCAACAGTTTAGTGTAAATGTGTGGATAGGTATTTTAAGTAATAACCTTTGTGGACCGCATATTTTGCCTCCTCGTTTAAATGGGGATTTATTTCATGAGTTCCTGCAAAACTCTCTCCCCGACGTGCTTGACGATGTCCCCTTGAATTTACGCCAAGGGAAATAGAAGCAGTTGGATGGTGCCCCTGCACGTGCCGGAAGGCAAGTACGGCAGTGGTTGGATGAAAATTATCCTCGTAGATGGATCGGACTGCAACTCAACAACCACTCAAATATGTGGATTCCTTGCGAAGGATCAGTGGCTTGACCTCTGCACTCGCCAGATTTGAATTCTCTGGATTATTCCGTTTGAGGCCATCTAAAAGCAATTGTGTATGATACGCCAGTACATACCCGTGAGGAATTGATCCACAGGATAAGACATGCTTGTATACACTAGTTCGTCGATGCCAAAAATGTATTGAGGCTGGAGGAATGCACTTTGAACAATTATTGTAATTTTTTTAGTAGTTGATAAGCTTGTTGTAAATCTTGTAATAAGTAGTTGTTACTAAATTTATGTTTGAGGTAATTGGCATTTTTTCTTAACACTAAGAACACTCTTTAAATAATACTTTTGACAATGATTTTCACAAACGTCAGTTTTTTTTTAGAGCCGTCCGACAGTGTCCCCGGAAGCACCGCAGCCTATAGACTTATTGTGCATCTCTCGACGAACACAAACATCCGTGGTAGGTACTATAGTGGGATTCGAACCCACACCGACATAGCCCATCCAGACTGGTTCCACGAGCAGTCGTCTCTCAGCCACCTCGGCTATCGCGGTGCCCAAAATGTCAGTACACAAATCACTGAATTTTATTTCATGGGTTGCTATAACGTTAAATGAAATTTACGAGGCTGATGCGCTACACTGTCACCAATTTCTTTGAATATCTCAGAAACAAGACCAAACGTCGAAAAAAAAACAGGAGATGAAAAAGTTTCGAAATTAATCATGTCAAAGTGGTGTGTAGATATTTTATTGAAATTAATTTTTTTTTTAGTTTTGAAATAAAGTAAGAAGGGGGTAGCATACAAAATACTCTTCTAAGAGGGGTAGGTAGTTCAAACTTAAGAAGCTTATGTAGGATCATAAGGAGTGTTTGTGTTCCGAATTTCACTTAAATCGGATAAGTGAATCAAAAGTTATGAGGGAAAAACGAGGAAAAAATATATATCACAAATGAACATTTTTTTAACCTGTTCTATCGATTCTTGAAGTTATCAAGATTAAACCTGAATCACCCTGCATAAACCACCATTGTGACCAAGTATACTAATGATTGACATTTGACAATTGTTTTTATTGTCAACGTAATTTTCGATATTTCTATTTTCTATTTAGTGTAGTATATAGTTTTATTACTTTCAGTTGCAGTTTCTTAAATATTTTCATATAAATATAATGAATTATTCATTTATTCGTATGACGTAAGTCGTCTGAATTCTTGACGGGAGTATAGATGTGATATATACCGATTTCTTGAAGGCCTTTGACCATACTTTACTGTTACATAGGCTTGAAGCTTATCGGTTCTGTGGCCATTTCCTTGGGCTATTTAAATCATATCTATCCAGTCGCCTGCAATATGTTACTTACAATGGATTTACTCCTAATCGCTATCTTATTACTTTTGGGGTATCTTAGAGTTCTAATCTGGGCCCTCTTCTTTTTTCTCATTTTGTTAACGATATTACCACCGTACTTTGCTGCTACAAATTGTTATATGCAGATTATTTAAAAATAATTTCCTCCGTGTCAAGTATTGATAATTGCATTCAACTTCAGGATCAGTTGAATAGAGTGGTAGAATGGTGTAATTTCAATCATTTAAATCCAAATACAGCTAAATGTAAAGTAATTTCCTTTATCCGTTAAATGTATCCAACTCTATTTAACTGTGAAACTGATTCAGAGATTTATAATTTTACACTTTTAAAATAAAAGCTTAAACTTATTTTAATTGAGTCTTTTATTAAAAAAATATTTTGTATAAAAATAGAAAATACGTTATATAGATAAATTATACAACTTGTTTTTCACTAAATTACAAGTAGAAAAAATACAATTACAAATAACAAAAATATTATCCGCACATTCTATATATCTCTATAGCTATTCTATTATCGTGGAACCACCCCTCTTTCTCGCATAGTTAATTCGCATTTGGGCGAGATGCACGGCATATGTGCCTCCAACATGTCGATGAATAATATTGACACTTCCATCACAACTGCACGAGGGTTCTAACTGATTGAAGTACAATACCTGCACGTGTCCCTGATAATGCCAAAGTTACATTTTACCACTCTTGGTAGTTGACACCTCACACAGAGGGATGCACCTGCTTTTTGATACTTCTAAAGATACAACCCTGTTGATACGTCAAAATCGCCATGAGGGAAACAGCTCAGGGAATTATGGCGAATACGACGCTGATTTGCAAGTTGTACCCTGACTACTGATTTTGACTTGAATTCTTTTGGGTAAGGCATGGTGAAAACGTGTATCAATGATAATGACGAGCTTCAGCTCACTTCTTTTAATAAGTCCATATGTCCTTGCCGATATCTAACTTTGATGGTTTGAAGTAATTTTTTTCCTAAAATCACGTTAAATTAGCCATGAGAATTGAGAAGGCACTTTTCACCCCCAAAAATCTTGACACGCCGCCCTTAACTTCGTTGACTTTGAAACTCATTCAAGGTAGTAGTATGATCTTGACATGACGTCATAGTGGTGCGGGCTGACCGAGCTCTGGCTATTCCTTGCTACTGTTGACCTAACATGAAACAAAATGACTTCGGAATTATGGCTCCTACTATCGCTAGAACAAGAGTTAGTGGTCTGTAACTAAGGCTATAACCGGGTCGTGACGTTTCAGACAAGTTAGGATACGGGGACTGCGGACTTCTTGGATTGGAAATCGTACATTATGGTGTCGCTGGTGCGAAATCCATTTTGTGTGTAGCTGGTATCTGGCATTATTGTGTACTGGTTGAAACGAAAGAAGAGAATCCCTAGATATAAAGTTGTTATCTCTTCGAGCTAGAACTGGGAACAAAACTGTAGTATCAATTGTTGTGTAATATACGAATTAATACAGACATCCTTTTGATTTGCTGAGAACGGATACTGACAGGCCTCTATAGGTTACACTTCGTGGTGGCTCTGTAACTCAGGCCAACGCCACATTCCGGGAGGAAATTTTCATACTGTAGAACGATGGAATCCGTGACGTAGGTCGACTGGACGAAACCTGAATATTCGAATAAACATTGTGTGTAGACCTGTCCATTGACGTAGTATATGTGGACGTTCTAATATGTCGTCTCGTATTCTAAGTTGTAGAATTTCTGTTAGCATTACTCAGTTGTCCTAAACAAATGCGAGATCTCACTTTATTATTAGCGCTTGTCAAATCATCTACAATTACAGACATATTATTGCAATGAAATGTTTCTCCCACTTTCGAATTGAGCTCATAGTAGGATGGACTTCGATATTATGGGTTTTACTATTGCTAAGGCTGTAAGCGAGTGGTGACGTTTCAGTTAACTATGGAGACCAAGGGCTCCCCGAATTGATGAAGATGATGTTGGTACTATTTTATGAGAATCAATCCATTTTGCGTAACATTATTAGGCATCAATCGTTCCGGTACTTGTTGGTTGCCCAGGAAGGCATTTGCTTCTTTTGTGGAAAGGGAAAGTCGTTATTTCTAGAAACCAGTACTGGGGGACAAAACAGTCGCCTCTACTCTTGTATAATAGTAGGGATTAATATAGACGTCCGTCTGGGTTACTGGGACCTTTCTTCTTAATTGCCTTGCTTCCAGCTCAACAGCAACAACATTTTCTCCGAAGGACTTTTGAACCAAGAAAGAGTAGATCACCGTAAATATTTGCTCTTTAATTACTAAGTTAAACAATATTTTATAGCAGCAATCTTCATAACACTGAACTAATGGCATTATGAGGTTATCCGAATTGAGTTAACATCTTATCTAACTATTGTAATGATCCATGTAACTGCACTTCAATCCAACATGGTGTACTCGTGACGTCTTGTCTGTGATATTCTGCACCCCATCCCTTCACGAAGCTCATCCTAATCGTGCACATCTTGGTCCGTTAATAGACTGCCTCAAAACTATGATTAACACACTGCGAGAGCAGTTCTGGCAATTCAGCGTTGTTAAATATTTTCAAAGTACATCCAGGAAGAATTTTGCATACTCTAGAAGGACGGACGTGACGTAAGTTGTGTCCGTCGACTAGACAAAATCTGAACATTCGAGTAGGCATTCTGTGTACACCTCCCTATCGGCGTAGTATATGTGGACTCCTTTATCAATATGTCAAATTGTATTCTCCATTGAAATTTATGTTATGTAATTGTCCTAAAAAAATAGAAAGGTATTATTAGGACTTGTGAAACCATCTACAATTACAGAAGTATTATTGCAGTGAAATGTCTCCCTTACCTTTCAATTAAACTCGTAGAATACTATAGAGATCCAATGAAGAAACATCCTGACAAGAAACATAATGAACTTCAGAATTATGGCTCCTGGTGACGTTGGCGATGCTGGTGCAATTTGTTGAGAGATAAATCCATTTTGCGTGTAACTGACGCTATTAGACATCGATGGTTCCGGTATTTGTTGGAACGAAAGAAGCGAATGCCCAGGAACAAAGTCGTTATGTCTAGAAACCAATACTGGGGACAAAACAGTAGTTTCTACTCTTCTATAATGGTAGGGATTAATACAGACGTCCTTTTTGTTTGCTTGGATACTAGCTGGATAGGTTTAACTTCGTGGTGGCTCTGTAAGTCAGGCCAACACCACACTGTGAAATAATTCACGTGTGGCAGTCCTTTCCTGTGTGAAATCTAAAACTTGTCATCTTAACTTCTAGGAATCTTTACACGCATCAGCTTTAGCTGTTTCGGCAGGACAAATCTTTTTCCAATTCTTCAAGTACTCTTTTTCATTTATTGAGTTGTTTAACCAGTAACGTTTTCTCCAAATGACTTTTGAACACAGAAAGGTTAAATCAGCGTAAATATTTGCTTTTTAATTAATAAATTTAACAATACTTTACAGCAGCAGTCTTCAGGACACTGAACTAATGGCGTTATGCGGTGATCCCATTTGTGTCAACACCTTGTCTAACCATTGTAATGGTCCATGTAAGTGCAATTCAATCCAACATGGTGTACTCGTGACGTCCTGTCTGTGATATTCTGCGCCCCAGCCCTTCACGAAGCTCATCCTAATCGTGCACATTTTGGTTAGTTCGTAAACCGCCTCAAATCCATGGTTAACACATTGCGATAGCAGTTGTGCAAATTCAGCGTTATTAAATATTTTTAAAGAACATCCAGGAGGAATTTTACATACTGTAGAGGGATGGAATCCGTGACGTAGGTTGCAGTTCCTCGACTGGACGAAAACTGAACATTCCGATAAACATTCTGTGTACACCTCCCCATTGGCGTAGTATATGTGGACTCCTTTACCAATATGTCGTCTCGTATTTTCAATCGTAGAATTTCTATTAACATTGCTCAATTGCCCTAAACAAAAGCGGGATCTCACTGTATTATTAGGGTTCGTGAAACCATCTACAATTACAGACGTATTATTACAGTGGAACGTCTCTCCCACTTTTGAATTGAGCTCATAGTAGGCTATGGAGGCCCAATGCGGTTGATCTTGATATGCAACAGAATGGACTTCGGCATTATGGTTCCTACTATCGCTAGGGCTGTAAGCGGGTGGTGGCGTTTCAGACAAGTTGGAATATGGAGACTGAGGGCTGCCCGGATTGGAAATCGTTGATGAGGGTGATGCCGGTGCAATTTGATGAGAGATAAAGCCATTTTGCGTGTAACTGACGTTATTAGGCATCGATGGTTCCGGTACTTGTTGGAAGGAAAGAAGCGAATGTCCAGGAACAAAATCGTTATGTCTAGGAACAAGCACGGGGGGCAAAACAGTAGTCTCTACTCTTGTGTAATGATAGGGATTAATACAGACGTCCTTTTGGTTGGCTGAGAATGGATACTGACAGGACTCTATAGGTTTCAGTTCGTGGTGACTCTGCAGGTCAGGCCAACGCCACACTCTGCAGTAAATCACGTGTGGTAGTCCTTTTCTATGAGAAATCTGCAGTCTGCCATCTAAGCTTCTGGGGATTGTTACACACCTGCTTTGGCTGTCTCGACTGGACAAAGCTTTTTCTAGTTCCTCAATTGCGCCTTTTCTTTTCTTCAGTTTTTTAACGAGACTGTCCACAGCCTTTTCCGCCCACCTTTCTTCTTCGTCACCTTGTCTCCAACCCAATAACCTTTTCACCGAAGGACTAGTGAACGAGAAAAGGTTATTTATAGCCGACATTGCGCCACTACCACTTGAGCTATGTCCAGCAGCAGCATCCATTGCTCTAAAAAAATAAGAAAATGAATCTGTATTATCTTGCTCACATTTAAATTTTAAACTGTTTTAAATACGAAACAAGCTATATTAATTTGTATCAACTGTATGTATACTAAAAATGTTCCTTTCAATAAACAGCGAAAGGTTTAGCTTTCATTGCATATGTTCGATTTTATAATGACGTCAGCGATAAAAGAATTATTTTCCTGTATAAATCAATTGAATTCAAAGCACCGGAATCATAAATTATTTAATATATTTAATAAACGAGACAAACATAGAATGCAAAAGTTTCGTCGGAATGTGCGTAAAAAGTCTGGAAAACATCAAAGTACAAGCTCGTGTGAAACAAAAATCTTCACAGTGTGTCTTGACACATTGCACGATCTACACAGAAGCTCTGGCTTCCATAGAAATTAATCCTGGTCTGAATATTATGGTGGCAGTTGTCAATTTTATGAGAATAAAACCCCTACAATCAAGAATTCTATTTGTGTAAAGATATGGAGTGCAGTACATTACTATTTTATCCCGAGGTAAAATATTATGTGGAATTGTTGAGGAAAACCTTCCGGAAACCGAAATGGTTCATTTATGATGAAATTGAATTACTACTAATATCGACACATTCAGCTAAATCAAAATATTTTAGAAATAAAAATATAAAATAGTTCATTTTACTTTCAAACATATAGGGTGTCTCAAAAACACGGTATGCTGCGAAATTTAATTTTTTTAATGAAATGTATATTTTTGTATAGTTTTTGAGTTCTTTTATTTCTAAACATATTTTATTAACCTTGTTCAATACCTATTATCAGCGATTCCAGATAAGTATATTAAACAGTTTAATCCTGATTCAGTTATTTTCCATATTCTTAAATTATTGATGAGGTAGGCATTGATTACACACCAAAACAAAAATTGCTTTATGTACTTGTGTGACGATAAATCAATTTTAGACTCTCTGTTTAGTTGACCTTGAAAATTTACAAAATAAAATAACTGCTATTTGCCGCCAAATAGGTCGAGAAGTTATAAGGTCTTCTAGTACACAAGAACTTTTAAGGAGGTTAGTATCGTGTCAAATTGAAAATGAACAATTTGAGCATATTCATAATACTTATGTTATATTCTTTGTATTATTCGCTATATCAATTATGAAAAAAATGTTTCTCTAAAGATGTTTTTACATTATCTCAAAAATGGTATAACACATGGTTAATAAAATATTCACCGCAACCTTTGAGACACCCAGTTTATTTGAAAGAAAAATGATTAAATAACCTACAAACTATTTATAAAATGTATACCTAATCATATGTGTCGGCTTGGTAAAAATTGGTCCATTTTAATTTTTTTTATTCACTCCTTTATATACAGGGAGTTTTGAAAATAGTTGAGGAAAATGAAAAAGTGTATTCTTTAGCCCATTTTAAATGGATGTTTCATGTAAAAAAATAATTTTAGCATCTCCTAAGAAGTTACAACCCTTTAAAAGTAAGTGCTGAAATCAGATTTCTATGTCCCTAAGTGTCAAATTGTCAGGTAAACTTATAAGAATGATAATAACTTAGAAGAAAGTATTATTCAGAGAATCATAGGGTTAGGTTAAGTTAGATTAGGTTAATGACAAAAACTTAGAAGAAAGTATCATTCGGAGAATCATAAGGTTGACATGATGGTTTTTATCTTTTTTTGTACGAAAATTAAAAGATATTTCATTATTTGTGTAGAGAAAAAATTGTTTTGTTTTGAATACGACTTCAAATATCTTTTTACATCAAAATTTTTAAAGTATGATAAATTCTGATATTACATACGTGTATTATTTCCCTTTACTGTGAAATGACAACGAATGGAATAGGTCAAGAAAGTGACAAAATTGAAGTGTTTAATTTCAGCCGGTTTTAAAGTGGCCCATAGAAACTTGATGTCAATACCCACTTTTAAAGGGCTGTAACTTCTTAGGGGACGCTAAAATATATTTATTTTACATGAAGCACTCTCTCTAAAATCGGCTCAGGGATCCACTGTTTCATTTTCATCAATTATTTTCAAAACACCCTGTATATTTATGAAATAATTCTACATAAGAAGTGTCTTAGATATCTTACCTAATATATATCTGTTGGTGTGTACAGTTTAAATAAATTCTTTTATGTCTCTCCTGTAACTGCTGTAATTTGCTTATTGAAAGTTAGGTTCTTTTATCTAAGCTGTCAATGATTTTTGACGCTCACTGATAAAGACTATTGTCTTTATCAGTGAGCGTCAAATTTATTTATTAATTATTCGAAATTTGACTACACAAGAAAATACGATTGTGCATGCCATTCAGAGAATTGTTTCTGCAGGCTTACACTAACACACAGGCTTAATAGAAAAAAAAATCCACCCAGGGTTTATATTAGAGTAACACCAAACCACCTATAACAAGTTTAGATTTGTTGAGACAGGAGCACGCGTTAGAAAACATCCATTTAAAGACAGTATCACAGTTTGTCAAAAATACTTTCAAAATCAATTATATTAATTCAGATATTAATTATTTTTTAGAAGAATTATGTGTAATAATGTTCATAGTACCAAATTCGATTTTTTTAGTGTAACATGCATATCGACATTCTTTTGGCAAAAAGGCGCAAGCGCCAATTTTGTTCGAAATGACTTTTTACCCACGATGGAACGGAGACGGTATATGCGTTTTTGGGGTGAGAGAATGTGTGTGCCAGCCAAAGTTACCATTTTTCTCCAAAACTACTCGTCCGATTTTGATGCGGTTTTCAGTGATGGGTTCTGGTTAATTGCTGCATGTTCTTATGTATGTATTACGATGAAAACTCACCAGGGGGCGCTGCAGTAAACATTTGATGTGCAAAACCAAAACTACTAGTCCATTGTGGATGCAGTTTTAGTTGAAGGGTTCGAATTTAATTGTGGTTCATATTCTTAGATAGGTATGTGTAACGGTGACAACTCACCAGGGGGCGCTACAGTAAATATTTGTTTGTGCAAAACCAAAACTATTAGTCCGTTTTGGATGCGGTTTTCAATAATGGGTTTGTGGTTGATTAGCGAGGATTCTTAAATAGGTGTTACGGTAGTAACTCACTAGGTGGCGCTGCATTAATATCTAGTCCGATTTTGATGCGGTAATATGTTTTATTTTATAGCTACTACATATTTTAAAAAAAATCGATAGAACTCGAGGTAAGTATTTCTGTTGAGCGTGATGATTCAGAAACTCTAAAAATTTTAGAAAAAACTTACAAAACAGGTCATCGATATCATTTCCATAAACACCTTTATATATTTACATTTGAATTTACTAATTTGTGTGATAAACACACTTGACAATGTAAAGTCTTACCGACAATTCTTTGAAGTCGTTTAGGTGTGAAAGTGAAACAGACAGATTTAACGCATTGTCATTTTTTTATTTCTTTACTTGAAAATGTCTTTTCTACCGTCATTTTTATCTTCTCTTCTCTTTCACGACTATTCTAGAGTTGCGCCTCAATATTTCCTGCAACATACCTATCTACTTATTATTTTCATTCTACGTAATACCGCCTTTACATGCAGCTCACTTCCGCAGCATTGAGCAGGAGATTGGGTAGGGAAGTGCGCAGTGCAAGTATGTAAACACGTTGCTCGCGCAGCCATTACTCATGCCACTGTCGCTGCCACACGCTCCCTAAAATGGCGGTATTTTGAACAGAAGTGAAAGGACTGGTAGCACGAGCGGCAGCGACTGTATACATGCTGCTCGCTGTCCTGCCCGTTACTGTCCTTTCAGTTCTTTACCAAGTGCATGAACAGAAACTTATTTGTTTGTTGTTTGTTAAATTCGTGTTAAAAACATTTTAACCATGATTGAGAGCGGAGCAATGACCAAGAGCTAAAGTTTTGAGAGCTATATGCAACTGAGAGATTTTTTTTCGATCACATTTCTTTTTAAAACATTAATATAATTTTTCAAAATCAAAAAAGAGAGCGCTGTCGCCTCACCAATTTCTGCAGCCTCCATTTTATGGTGAAGAATAATGCCAAATAATGTGGTAGGCGCGATAGCTGTATGTCACTTGCTTCAAACGTTGCCCTGGAATTAAAAAGGGCAGGGCAGTGGGCAGCGCGAGTAGCAGCGGCAGTCGCTCCATGTAAAGGTGGTATAATGATATCGAGCTGAGTTACAACAAAGCCCCGGCAAAGTTTAGTTGCAAATTCTTATTATAATTATATATTAATATATTAAAATAAACTGTATCGATTTTTTATAATGTATGTACCTATGCTCTAAGTTGAAATAAAAGCAAAATTAAAAATTTTTAAAAAACCCACGACGGTTAATGCTGCATCCACCGAATGCCATCCGAGATGTCTCGACGAGAGCAGGCGAGAGTGTGGATGGAGCCCTCGTCGAGTATCGCGCTGGGTTGCCATCATTATTTTAAATTTCAACATAAATATAAACCTATAGCAATAAAATATCTCCAAATTATTCACATTACTATAAAACTAGTTCATTTAATGGCAGCCCCCGAAAAATTTTCTTTTTTATTAAGTTCATAGGGAGTTGAATATGTTGTTGCCATATCTACATCTTCGAGAACCAAATAGATACATATTGAAGTGCTATGAAAACTGATACTCTGTTGTTCATATGTCCGACTCTGCGAGAGATAAAATCTACTTATAAAACCTTTTTACGTTTATTATTTCTTGTTACATAAATTCTTTAGGTTGGGGGTTTTTAAATTTTTTTTATCCTTTTTCAATTACATTTTAACCGTCGTGCGTTTTTTCAAAATTTTTTATTTTGCTTTTATTGGTGAATCTGTAGACTGTAAAACTAAGGGGTACCATGTACCAATCCACCTCCAGTGGCAACATTTTAAAACGTAAAATATTTGATGTTATTATTTTTAAGCAACAGAACATGCTAAGAAAATAACAGTAAAAGCAGTAGTAGCAGCAGTAAAAGTTCCGACCGCCCATAATAATGAAAAAGTAAATATAAATAAATATCGTTAAGCTTGTTCATTCTAAGAATAGATTTTTATTTTGATGTTAACTACTTTTTTTAATGACAAAATAGACATTAATAATAACCCTAGGAGAATTGTAAACGACAGATAAAATAGATGAATTATCAAAGGCTTAACGTAATAATAAAATAAATTCATTAAAAACTGAATAGATGTAAATACATAGAAAAAGACTTGAGCACCAAGTTGAACTACAGACGAGTAGTAAACGTAAGCAAAAAAAACCTCTTGACAGTTTGAACGAGATTGTGATAAGTGAACTTTTGAATGTTTAATTTTTTGTTTGGGATGATAATGATTTTGCTTCGTTATGTGTAAGGCTTGCTACAGACTTTGCATGAATTCACGATTCGTGATGCGTGATTTGTATGAAATTCGTGAACAGAGTGTAGTGTGTAGGGTTTCATTCGTTAAAAATCTATTCATAGAAACCTTATACACTCTGCACGAATTCCATACAAATCACACATCGCGAATCACGAATCGTGCATATAGTGTGTGGAGTTTTTATGAAAGACCATACATACTATACAGAAACTACGCATCGTGCATAACGAACTACGGACACACGCATAGTCGTACGAGTTATTTATTATTCAATGGTCGCAGCAAGCGTTAGGCTTGCCACAGACTATGCGTGTATTCGCGATTCGTTATGCGCGATTCGTGGTATGTGAGAAATTTGTGAATAGTGTGTAGGGTCTTGTTTGCTAAAAATCCATTCATAAAAACCCTACACACTATGCACGAATTCCTTACAAATCACGCATCACGAATTGCGAATTCACGCATAGTCTGTTGCAAGCATTAGAAGAGAAAAAAACGTTTTATGTGTCCTCTTGCAAAATTGACACTTACGTCGGTAGAAACAGAACCAGATTATCCATAAGGCAACATAGGCAGCTGCTTAGGGGCACCGACGGCTTAGGGGGCGCCGGCGACAAAAAAAACAACGATTTTTCCTACGTAAAAATTATCAGCAAAAAATAAAAATTTTCTTAAAAAAATATTCTTTTCTGTCTCGTAGATTTAGTCACAGACGTAGGTTGAATATATGATTCGGCCGTTGTGGCAAGGTGTCGAATTGAAAGTTTAGATTTTGTTGTTTTGTAAAACTAGCTGCACGCATTGGCGGCATGTGCCTTGAAATCGGTAAGCAAAATATTTTTTCTATCATATAGGAATAATTGCACTCTAAGTTTTAGACTATATTCTTGAGAGTGTAGCATACTTAATAATTATGGTTAATATAATATTCTGCAAATTGTATTATTTACTTATTTATTTAGTTACGCCATCCTACAGTAACAATTACAGGATGAGAAGAACAATACAAACAATATTAGAAAAAGAAAGTAAAGACAATATTAGAATATTTACTTTTTCTTTAGTTTTATAGTTTAAAACTAAAATTATGCCACAAATAAATAGCTTCAGACAATAGAATATTTACAAAGCAAAATTAACTACAACCGTGATACAATCTTCTGATAGACTTAGGGTATATAAGGATATATAAAAAATAATATAATTCTCTAAATAAATATCTCTATCCGTCTTATAGCAGTATCAATTATTAAAATTGTTAACGATCAGTTATAACAAAATTCTAATAAATAAATATTCTAAAGAGAAGAGTTAGGATTAGTATGGATATAAGTCATATAAGTATTTCGCATTTAGATCCTTTATGAACCATATTTATACAGGGGAGTCAGAAAGAATGGGTCAACACTAAGCGGGAGATACTAAACACCAAAATATTATGTTTGAGCTCATCATGTCTTATACACGAATGTCGCTGGCTTAAGAAATGTAGGGCGTTCAAGGTTTAAATTTTACTTTGAAATTTTTCAATAATTGGAAAAGTTTTAATAGCATGATTCTGAAAATTGGTAATGTTTGGTTTTTTGGTGTGAGAATTACGAATTTGAAACTTATTTTGACATTGCTCTTAAAGGGCACTGGTTTTATCGTATTATTTATGAAAATCAAGACATATTTTTTTAATCTGTTGAAAACTTTATCGGTTTCTGAGTTATTTGCATTTAAAAGTTTCAATGTATTTTGTGGTGATTTTCTTTCGGGCGCTGATATTGGTATTTCTTTTTTTAGAAGGCTTGTGTCAAATTTTCATGTCTATAAATATGAGCATATTTTGCGTGGGTGTGATTTATTATTCGTGCAATTACTGAGAAATTTCAGAATAATATTTAAACCCTGAACACCCTGTATTTCTTAAGCCAGCGACATTCGTTTAAACATAATAATTTGTTGTCTAGTATCTCCAGTTTACTCTTGACACATTCTATTTGACTCACCCTATATTAAACTTATACGCCTATCTTCGTTGTTCTCGAAATTATCGATTACTTTTCGTGAAATTTAAATTCAGAATTCAGAATTTTGAGGTAACATGCCACAAAATTTCGAGAATATATTTTAATTCGTTTTCAGGTCGTCCTATTTCTCGCCGTAAAATGATCAAATTCGTGGTGTTTTTAGGTACAGAAATCTAGAAAAATAAAACACGTATAAAAAAAGTAACATCAAAAATAAAATTATTGATGTTTTGTTTATCCACTTTTACTATTTAAATTCTCCTCAAATAATATAATAACTTTTAAAATGCATTTGTATGACACATTATTTTGTTATTTTAACCCACATTTTAACAATTATTTTCACATACTTATAAACAAAAGTGAACAATCTTATATGCAGAACTTTATAAGTTTATGGTATAACAACATTTACATGTACATTTAAATTTAAGAAAAGACGTATTTTGAAAAATTTCTATACCTAAAAAAATATTGGTTAGACCGCTTTTCGTCGTTATACATTCGTTTTACTTCGGTACCTTTGAATATTCACAGGTGGCATAACATAACTTTCCTGTTATTTGTTGTTCTTAAATGTCTGTAAATTATTTGTAATTGTAAAAAATCACTATTTCAAGAAGTTAAATATGAAAACTAGTTTTTCAAAATCTTGTTTAATATGATATCTGTTTGAGTTGATATTACATCACATCTAATATTTCATTTTAAAGCCTTCTCAATAGTAGAATCATATGATTTTACTTCTCTCAGCAGGTTGTCCTGCAGCTTGACAGATACTGGTAAAAATTTTATCAAAGTACTGGTCATTTGTAAATTTTTTATCAAATTTTTAATTCTATTTCTGCACTGTGTAACGTCAGAAAATTTGTTTGTACAATAATTAAAACAATATCCCTCTGATTAAATATAAGATAAAATGTATTTAACGCAAATAAGGAATTTAAAGTTTTCTAAAAAATCTGACGTTTCTTTATTATTTGCAAATTCATTGCTATTTCAAATTTAGTTAAAAAATTCCATCAAATTATGTTTGTTATTAATTATGATCTGTTTTTTATTGCATACTTGCATATGTATTAGAAAATGTATTGATGAATAGTGAAATGTGATGATAAACATAAAAAAAAAAATTTTATTTTTTTTATTCTAAATGATTTGACAGTATCTAAACTATTTTATACCCTAGAAAAAATTATGTATAATTAGTACAGCGAAGAGATATTGTTTCGAACTTGTTTAGAATTTCTAAAATTAATGTTAGAAAACAACTATGAATTCGTTAAAAATTGAGATAAAAAACGGCACTCTTAAAGATATTCTGTTCTTAGACGATGGTACTGCTAGTTCTTATAGAGGTTTTTAAAGACTTATACTGACTAAAAAAAACTCAAAAAAATACTGGCACGTTTTCAGTTATACAAAAAATATATATGATTTATAAGTAAAATCATTTCTATAATGTAAATAAAAACATTTAATACAACCTGCCTTGAAAATTTATTTTTACGTTTTAACGGTAGCAGATGATCAACCGCAAATGTAAAATCAAGTAAAAAAAATTATTTCTTAATATATTAAACCATATTAATAAAATAAATATATATCTTCCCTTGGATTTATAAATAAGCTGACAGATACTTACAATTAAATTGAATGCTTCGAATTTTCTTATAAATCACAAAAATCACAAGCACAAAGCTAAAAGTTAATTTGTATCGACACTAGAACAACTGCTGAATACTGAATAACTGACCTACCACTGTTACGACTCAATAATTTGGCAAATCTCTACACCAGTGGTTCTTATAGCATCAGCAGGTAGATGGGTAGGTAGGGTGCAAGGGAGCAGGGGTGTAGGGTGTAGGAAATCAACAAATTAAGATTCTCAAACATTGTACGTCCACCAAGAATATAATTACCGGATAACATACAGTATGTTAAAATTTATTCCTCAGTGAAAATGTGTTTGCATATAGGATTCTCTTTAAAAATCAAATCCATGGTTTGCTATGATATTTATTAAGAATTTAGAAACCACATTAGCATTTTTTTTATCAAAAAATTAGCAGTTCCAAATTTCATGAAATCGTCTTTATAAGCAATTGTTTTTAAATTTACTAAAATATATACTAGAAATATATATATATATATATATATATATATATATATATATATATATATATATATATATATATATATATATATATATTAGTTAGTTTGTTTATAATATTTGGAATTAAATGCAACCAAATAAAATGAACGAAAATAAAATAAAAACTAGAAAAAACTGATTGCCCCTCCAAAAAATTCCAAAAGAAAATTGTCTTTCTTTTTTATCTCTCATATATATCAAGTTAAATATTTTCGGTTTATCAACTAATTTTTTCTACACAAAATCATAAAACTTAAATGGCATTGACATTTGTTTCTATGGATTCCATTAAACAGCTCATCCCTTTAAAAATATTTTTTTCTCATAAATCCTTAACTTTTTGAAAACTTTTTGAGAGATCAAAGAGTTAGTAAATGAGTGAAGCTTTTTAGACATATTTAAAAAATATATCTATCGAAAAAATAATTGTAATAGGGGTTATTTATTTCAACACCATACAAAAATACTTCAGGGTTGAAAAAGTGTAGTTTTATTAACAGCATGTTCACCAAGTTTGGTTTCTTTAGCTTGATATACGTGGAAGATAAAAAAGAAAAACAATTTATTTTTTAATTTTTGGAGGGGCGTAACTTTTCAGTTTTTCAAAAAAAATTTTACCAGAGACCACTATTAATTTTCATCGGTATTATTTAGATACACCCTGTATATACATATATGTACAGTGTGTTTAAATTTGGCCTGGAATACCCCTGAATTATTTGACTAGACTGTGCAATTTTTCGCATGTAGGATTCCCGACATGTAATTAATGCAATTATACCACCACCATATTTCAAAACAATGGAGTGCTATGATTTTTTTGAATAATTTTTCTAAAAACTATATCAGCGATTTTTTACACAAATGTGACAACATAGCATTCATAAGTTGTCAGACCCAAAAATTAAAGTATTGCCATGTTTTCTGTTTATTTTCTTATTTTGACCCCTTTTAAATTCTATTCTACGCTTTTTATTTAATTTAAAAGCCTGCTAAGCACTTTTTTCCGATTTCGACAACTTAAAAATTCAGGCCTTTAGGGTCTTAAGGCTTTGAAATAATGCTGTGATATCAGATCTGCGATTAAAAAAGTTGGTACCTATGACTATTAGAAAAATTATTTAGAATAAATCATATTACGAGACCAAATATTATGCTTACCATATTTATCAATGGCATGCTATTGCCTCTGCTAAGTACTACTAAGTAGTATTTACTACAGATCTACATGCAAAAAAAACGCACAGACCAGTCAAATGTCTCAGGTTAAATTTGAACACAGCATATATATGATATGGATCTTTTGTCAAGATGTTATCAAACTTGTGGAGTTATCAAGTTACGGAAGCTCAGGTGTGATCTTTTATAAGAGGACAATAGTTTTTACCCTTTTATTTTGATCACTTTTTGTTTAATTCTGAGACTTCTAGATAACCAATTCAAGTTCAATAACTCTAGATTTCCTAAAAACTTATAGATAGTTTGAAAGAAAATTGTGATTTAACACATTTAAAGAATGTGGCAAATTTTTATAGAGTCAGTACGAAACTCAATTATTTTAGCGACATTGTAGTGTGTACGATTATAATAAAATAATTTTGAAATATATTATTTTTCCATTTCTTCCGACTTAATCGGACATGGCTACAATTTTCGAGTTTTAAAGAAAAATTATATTTTTTTCAATTCACATAAAAATCATATTTTAAATTTCTTGTAAATCAAATTTATTTTATCAAAGCAAAAATTTTAAATTATTTTTATCCAAATATGAACCTGGGATAAAAAAAAATAATACGATAAGACTTCAAACAAAAAATAGGTTTGTAAAAAACAAAGTAATATTTAATTTTCTTTTTAACACATTTTCAGTTCTTTCAAAATATTTTACGGTCATTCTCAGTCCGGCACTGTTTAGGCAATATTTGAAACTTGAAATAACTGTACTTGCTCAGGGATTACTATGCTAATTTCTTAAAATGTATAAGGGCTTTAGAATCCTCTTATAAAACTTTTCAGTTCACAATAATTTTATTGTTAAACTGCAATAACATTCTTTCAAACTGAGGTTTGTATACTAGGTACCTAATATTCTTAGAAAGAGGTTATAAAATGAATAATGAAAACATAAAGATTTTGCAGAGGAGAATGGCTCTTCATTGGAACAACAAATCTGCACAAATGCATCTCACGAAACTATACAGGGAACTATACAGGGTGTAACAAAAAAGCAGGTCATTCCGTATTTTTGGCGGCAAAATGATTTAACCCTGTTCACTTATATTCAAAATACCTCCCTTAAAAGATACAGGGTGTAAGAGTTAAACTTTTCAAATTATGTTTTCGCTATTTCGCGAAATTTTTTCAAATTTTCGCGTACCATTTAGAAATTTTATAAAGATACTTCTTGTTGTTAACCAAATCCTCAAAAATATTATTGAAAACGACACCTAAAAAGCAAACATAGAAACTAGGGGATTGGTTTATTTTATCTCCACACTTTTTTCTGACGTGCGCCTATGGCCGACTGTTTATAACGTCACACTGTACAATTTTACTTAGAATTTTTATTATTCTTCTTGATAATTTATCGTAAAACTCTTATTTTTCGAGATGAATTTAATTTTTGAGCAGCTAGATGCTTGGTATCAGAGGACATACATATGACTTCATTGATAGGAATTGTAGGAGATTTGATTTATATTAGCTTAAAATACCTTTCTAAAACAGTAAAAAAAAAAGATACAGGGTGTCAAAATTTTTCTCAAAAGTTCAAATTTTTTTAATATTTTTAAAACTACTTTAGATATTTAAATAAAATTTGGAGCCTTTGAATAGGTAATCTAGATACATGTTTTTACTTAAAAAATATTATTTTTCTTCCACCAGTGGCGTGCGTACGGACAGATCTTCGGGACATTTTAATGAAACAAATAGTACGTCAATGTTTTTTTTAGAAACACAACTATTTCTAGAATCCTTGTCAAATTTACAACAGAAAAAGGCTCCCTACTTTAAATTATCTAATGATTTCTGAAAAACAATTAAGTAAACAAAAACGAAAATGAGAAATTTAATTAGTGGCTTTCAACAACAATAACAAAAAGAAAGAAAATTCAGGGTAAAATCACAAAAATTGCTCGAAATGTAGTCCATCCACCTCAATACATTTTCGACATCTTAATAACGCATTTATTGCAGCAGATACTTCATGCGGATTTCGCCGCATATCATTGCAGGCTTGCTGAATTCTTAAAATTAAATCTTCCCTTGTTAATACAGGATTAGCGTAAACTTTATCTTTAATAGTGCCCCAAACGTAAAAGTCTAGCTGATTAAGATCTGGTGACCTGGGTGGCTAGGCCACTGGTCCAATACCATTAACCACGTCGTTATTCATGTCATTCCTCCCTAGCCGACCAATCCATCGTTGAGGATAATTGGTATTGAGCCATTCTCTTACAGCTATTCCAAAATGCGGGGCAGCTCCATCCAGTTGTGTCCAACTGTTATAACTTAAATTAATGGGTAAATCCTCTAGGTAGTCGTGCAGATTATTGTTAAGAAACCCCATAAACAGTTCCGAGTTCAACCTTGGGGGTAGAAAATGTGGACCACAAACATTACCGTCAATAACGCCCAACCAAACATTTACGGAAAATTCATTTTGAACTGATCTTGGCTGAATTTCTCGAGGATTCTGATGTGCCCAAATATGGATATTATGGTAATTTGTCTGGTAAAAGAGGACTCATCCGTCCAAAGAATCTTATGTAAAAAGGATTTTCTTTCGTCGAGTTTAAAAGCCACTGGCAAAATCTTATTCGTTTTTCAGCATCATCAGGGTGCAAATCCTAAACAGGCTGTAGCTGATATGCATGTCTGTAGTCATCGTGTAGCGTTCGTAATATTTTAGACTTAGGAATGTGAAGATGCTGAGCTGCCTTCCGAGAGCTCAGCCTCGGATTGTTATAAAAAGTACGTAGTATACGATTATTCTGAATATTATATCGACGGTCTGTTCCGTTCGTTATTAACACGCCAAAGGTACGAAAACCCTGATGTGTTCTGATGAAACGCTAGCATCTGAAACTCTTCTATATAGCGTCTATGATATTCACGAACTGCCGCTTCTGCATTTCCATCATCAAATCCGTAGCAAAAATGAATATCTGCGTATTCGTTGTTAGAAAAAAATATTTTTTAGATTAATACTTACGCTCTAATAACAATGTTAACAATAACTCGAAATTAAATTATACTGACACAATTCAATTAACTGTTATTATAAAATTCAAAAACACTGCAGTAGCAGTCTTTTTTGTTTCATGGCTTATTTCCCGAAGATCTGTCCGTACGCACGCCACTGGTGGGAGAAAAATAATATTTTTTACGTAAAAATATGTATCTAGATTACCTATTCAAAGGTTCCAAATTGCATTTAAATATCTAAATTAGTTTTGAAAATATGAATAAATTTGGAACTTTTGATAAAAATTTTCACACACTATCTTTGGACGAAGCATTTTTCGAATATAGTTTATAATACAAACTGATATCATTTTGTGGTTCTCTGCCTGCTTCTAAAGTTTCTGCTTTCGAAAGGGGACCACCCGGTATATGTGAATGCCTGACTATAGACAAAAATTGTTAATATTTTTATGTATTTCAATTAATGTGTAATATATATAGGCAGGGTAAAGGCAAGATTCCAAAATTAATAAAATGTGGTTGACAATGTTGTCTGCCGCTCAGACAGAACTCTAATCGCCCTTTTCTGCAACGAAAAAATATTACTCAACTGGCCAGAGTTACCCCTTAAAAATACCGCATAACACAAACGGGAATGAAAAAATGCAAAATAGGAAGAAATAAAGTTTCAAGACTAACTACAGGTTTTAATTGACTTAGTAAAAAAATAATACTCGCGAGTGATTTCAAAAGACTGCCGACATGACCTGTCCAATTTAGACCATCATCCAAAACTATACCTAGCAGCTTTACTTGTTCACCTTTCACATTTGCTCGGTTGGAAGGAATGGTAAGCCTCTGAGTTTTTTCAACATTTACTGTGAGTTTTACTAATCGATTTAAATGCATATTTAACTGAAAAATGTCTCTGCTTGATATCAGCAAAGTAGTATCGTCAGCGAATAATACACATTTATTAGGAAATAAAAAGTAATGAAAATCATTAACAAGTATTAAAAACAATTGGCCTTAAATGGATCTCTGCGGTACACCATGCTGATTCGCTTTAAATTCGGACACATTATTATTAATTAAGACACATTGACATCTCTCCAATAGGTATCACTTAAAAAAGCAGTGGCAAACCTCTCACACGATAATGCTTCAACTTAGTCAACAATAGATCATGGGGGGGGGACACAGCCGACAGCTTTTATAAGATCACATAAAGCAATAGCTGTGTGTTCGTCTTTTTTCAAGTCCTCCGACAACGTCTCTCACAACCCCATGCACTGCATTAGTTGACCGATTTAGTCTAAAACCAAATTGACTCGCACATAAAATGGAATTGTTTTCAAGGAAGGTATATAATGTCACTTTTAACATTCTTCTATTATTTTTCCAAAAATCTCTCTCCTTGTTTGAACAGTGGTATAACTTTTGTCAGCTTAAAACACTGTGGAAAAATTATTTTAGTGAAGCAAGCATTTATTAATGAGGTAAAAACTGGAGGTATTGTTTCAATAGTTTCCTTAATAATTTTCGAATTAATTTCAAAAACATCAGTGCAGGGGGAAACTTTTAACGATTTAACTGCTTGTAGTACAACATCTTCAGATACAGGTTTTATGAAAAAAGAGCTAAAAGGAGAAGAAACTCGATTAAACAATTTCTCAATTGAAAAGTTACTAACTGGAATACATTCGCTCAACCTATTTGCTATATTTGTAAAATATTCGTTAAAATCATTCGCAGATACTGTCGGCAAAACTACGGGCTGCACCTTATTTCGTTCTTGGTTGATGATATTCCAGCTAGCTTTAAGTTTATTACTGGATGTATTTATATAATTTTCGTACGATCTTTTTTGGCTGCATTGATATCAGCAGAGTATTCTCTTTGCATATTAGTATAGATATTGCAGTGCAATGGATTTTTTGTAACATCGCATATTATTTTAATGGTGGAAATTGTTTGCCTCATGTATTTAAGTGTATCACTAAACCACTCAATGGTAGGTTTCGTTTCACCCATGTTAATTTTTCTTAGCGGAAAGTGTTTTTTTATTAGATTAGAGTAAGTCGTACAAAGGAAATTAGACGCCTCTTCAACATCCATATCTTTATTAATATTAGCATTAAACATATTCCAATTTACGGTAATCATTGAATTTTTTAACTTATCTAAACCTGAATTAGAAATTTTTTTAGTACGAGTTCTGGCATAGTATTCAGATTTAATTTTAATAAATTGACCACGATGGTCAGAAAGGCAAGGTTCTACTACACCGGCCTCATAATCATTTGAATCAAAATTAATGACTATGTTATCAACACATGAAGATGAAAATTTCGAGACTCTTGTGTTGTCAGAAATAGTTGCATGCAAACCGAATGACTCCATTACTATAATCAAATCAATCAGTCCTATTGATTTAGGTCTGAAGTCAGTGTTGAAGTTACCCACAAACACTATGCGTGAATTTGTTTTACAGTATTTGGTCAGTATACTTTCTATATTAGTTAAATCAGTCGACAACAAAATGTACGAAGACGCAAACGTAAGACCGCGAAAGAAAATATTTTGGGATCGACCCAACCTTAAAAGGACTCGACATAGTACAGAAAACTTAATAGAAGATTTAAAAAAAGACAACATGGGGATATTAAATCTTGAATGCAACGGCGGATTTAGAAACTTTTTTCGAATGTCCGAAAGCGAGTTTGAATTTTTGCTGTGCTGTGGATCAAATGGTACACGCGCAGCCCCCGACAGTAAATGCTATGGCAATAGACTCGAAACCTCCGATATTTGCCGATGCATCGCAATGTTGAACGTCGAACGCGAGAACGCATCCACTCTATACAGGGTGTCCGGAAATTATGCGTCATGACTTCAGGAGGTGATTCCTCACAAGAAATTAGGGTCACGAAGTCCTATCACAATTTTTCGAAAACTCAATATTAACGGAAATAAAGGGTATTAAAGTTAAAATTTTATTTTCGATATTTGTAAATAACTTCTTAAGAAATCCAAATATTTACATAAAATTTGTAAATCGGGGGGTTTTGCGGACGCGAAATTCAAATATGTTTCTAATTTTGACGTCACTAGTAGAGGGTGCCACTTATGGCACATCATGTTTCTTTCAAATGACAGAACTATTTTGCTGCTTACTGTATCCATTTGATTATTGAAAAAATCGATTCTTCTACCTGTTATATCTGAAAAAGGTATACCTTATTGAAGTCGTTAGGAATAACAGTTTTCGAAATAATCTTATTTGAAATATTCAGTGCACCGAGTAAAAACTGTTTTGGTGATCTACTTTTTTGTTACACCATTTACAAACTCAAACTATGGATATTAATAAAACCCACTACAAAACAATAAATAATAGTAAAATCACTGAAATCGAAATCACGTCAAAAATTCAATTTCTCTTTTTTATACGATTTACAATAAATAAGAAGCCAAACTGTGTAGTTGATTCTAATGTCGAATATTTATCTTTTGTTAAGTGTCTCTGTACTGTTCAAAATTACCACCAGCCACTGAATCGACCAATAAATAATTCCAGATTCCAATGCTTATATAAATATCTTCAATATTGTCATCAGTTTGTTTGATCTTGGAATAAGTTATCTGATTCTATTGTGATAATTTCAAGTGACTCTTTCTATGCAATAATAATAACACTACTAAAATGTCAAATACAGAAGGTAAACATTACTACAGTCCATATAATAGTGATTTTTTATTCAAAATGATAAAATGCTAGAAGACAAATTTAGAAATTATTTGAAGCGATAAGTTAGGGAAACTTTTGCATAGTTAACATTGGTTTCTATGGAATTTGATTATTAAACAAAGTCATCCCTTTTTGTTGTCATAGTGGCGTCAATAGTTGGTATAATTTCTTCTTTGGTGTCGGTTAGTGTGGTTATTGGAGGCAGAAATGTCTGAAACGAGATAAAAGAGGAATTGGTATCTGATATTCGGGTTGAGGCGTCAGAAGCCATATCCAAATTATTACCATCAAAATCTCGATTGACCTAATATGAAAAAAAATAAATATAAAAAATTTCAAAATTAGCATATTTTTCGAAAAAATCAAAGAAAATTCAGCCTTCAAATTTATGATAGTATTATTCAATGCTTAAAAGTCCAATACTAGTATAAACGGATCATTACTAAAATGGGTGGAGTCTTACATAAGGGGAAGGTCGCAGTTTGTTACAGTTCGGAGTTATAAATCTAAATCTTTCATTACTACTTCTGGGATACCCCAAGGATCACATCTTGGTCCGTTATTTTTCATAATTTACATAAGCAACGTTAGAGAATGTTTTAAATATAGTAAAATTTTGCTATATGCAGATGATTTAAAAGTATATATTAATATAAATAATCCATCTGACTGTGACTGCAATATGATCTAAACTGTTTAGAGATATATTGCAAATAAAACGGTTTATTTTTTAATCATTATAAGTGTCAAACAATAACATATACTAGAAATGTTAATAAAATCACTTGCTAATACTTTTTTATTAATGATCAAATACTAAATAGAGTGTCACAAATTAAGGATTTAAGGGTAATTCTGGACTCAAAATTGTTGTTTAATACTCATATAGAGACCTTAGTTAATAATGCTTGTAAAATGTTAGGTTACCTTAAAAGACAATGTAACCCATTTCAAAATATTAAATCAATTGTGTCCGTTTACAATTCCTATGTATTAAGTAGGTTGAATTACGCGTCTCCTGTTTGGTCCCTTCAATATAATATTTATAATGCCCGTATAGAATGTATGCAAAATAAATTTATAAGATATCTATTTTTTAAAACATTATTTTATTTAAAATGATTATTGTCAAGCCCACCTGCATTTTAAATTGATTTCTTTGGAAAGTTGTAGAACGTTTAGAGACCTAGTTCTGCTGTTTCTTTTATTATAATATGAATGCTCTTGTAGGCCTTGTTGTATTCCATATGTGTGAATAAACAAACAAACAAACTAATGAATGAAAATATCGATATTTTAAGGTAAGGATGAACTAAGGTGCCGCTTAAAATCACATATCAATTGAACTTTTGTTTGTAAATACAGAAAACTCATAATTTTCCTAAAACAATCAACTAGCGGTTAGAAACAAAAAAAGTCCAGATTTGTTAACTCCAAAGATGTGATATAATTTCTACAAACTGCTACAAATTATGAATATCTCCTTGTTAAGATAAAATTCAGAATAACCTCTAAAATAAATGCGTATATTACTCGTTTGGCTTATAGGTTGTAATGACGTTACATAGAGTGCGCCGGGCGGATGATTTAAACAGATAGAAGTTGGAAACATTGACGATTGACAATCTGTAATGCTTGTTTCTCTTCTCGACACCAAAACGAAGAAAGAGCGATTCTGTACCACGAATGAGAAATCTGGAGACAGTGTTTTATACATTTTTCATCATCTATCGACAGAAGAAATACTATTCAATGCGTGGGAATAAACGCCATTTATAATATTCCACAGAAGATTTTTTAAAGCTTCCAAATATATACTGGACATTGCTCCCACTGTTCTGATGTTACAATGGTTGCAAATTTTGGCGCAGACTTGGTAACATTAAAGCAGTTGAGTGGAGACATACATTTAGATATCAACGGTCAATAACATTATTGTATCAAAATGCATACTTAACAGCATGGAAAATCATTAGCGCCAATATATCGATAGTCAGAGCAAACAAAAGATTCCTCCCTTCTCATGCATATTTCGGGAAATATTAATTGTAATGTTAATATTTGTATTCACAAATAGTATGTACAGGGTGATCAATTTAACTGGAGAAATGAGTTTTTTTGGGAAACGGCTAACAGAAATAAATTATTTTAGAAACTATTGCATTTATGATTACTTTTACTTGAAGGTAGGGGTCAAAATACAGAAATTATCTTTACGACGCTAGGCCTCGCGGCGTTTCAGAAATGTTCCAGCAACATACATTTTTTAATATGTCACGATAAAGATCCCTTAATTTTGAATATTTTTCCTGTATAACATTTTTTTATGTTGCCATTATTTAAAAAGTTACGGGCGATTCTCTAGTGAATCTCCTAATTATTATTGGAACGACGCGACGTAATCAGCGATATAGATTTTTTCAATATATCAGTAACTATAGTTCTATTTACAATAAAAAACGTATTCACTAATCAATTTAATAACAGAACTGTGTATACAACAATTACATTAATCATCATTCAATGTGACCACCATTATTATTTAAACACAATTCGTAACGTTTTCTTAGTACAGTGGACGTTACTTTTTTTAAATATTGCCATATATTTCAGCACAAGTAACAGTGATTTTCTGCTTCAAATGATCAATACTGTTTGTTTTAGTTTTGTACACAATATTTTTTAGGTCTCCCCACAAGAAGAAATCAAGAGGGATTAGATCTGAGGCTTACGGAGCAAATTGTAAAGGGTCATTAGTACCAATCGACTTATTTTCAAAGTACAAATTTAAATATTTTTGAACAATTGCAAAATTATGGTAAGGTAAAACCACAGGTGTCTCCTAATTTGAAGTGGCACATTTTCTATAAGAATAGGAATTTCATTTGCAAGAAAATTGCAATACCTTTGTCCCGTTAAGACATCATCATAAAAAAAGGACCTATTAAATGGCGCCCTACAATTCCACACCATGCATTGACATTAAAGTGACCCTGCATTTGAGCTTCTCTAATACGATGTGGGTTTTCATCCGACCAATGATGAGAGTATTTTTCAAGTTTGGAATGCCATCACTAATAAAATGACTTTCGTCTGTCCACAAAATGTGGTTATACAAATTTTAGTTGCCTTAGATGATGATCCTACATCATCTAAGGCAACTAAAAATTGAGAAACTAAACAAAAATTTTTTCGTCGTTCACAATCTGCAGGATTTAACTCTTGCACACTACCTATGTATTTTATAATCGTGAAATTTGTTAATTTTTAAAACTCTATGAATTGCATTATACAGTATGCGCCGAAAGTATGGAATAAATTCAATAAAAACTAAAAACGAAACAATTATTTTTTGGGAAAAATCCTCGAACAGGTCGATTTTTAATTTAAAAAATACATATTTTAGCGTAAAATGCGATTTCGAATAATGACGTCATCGATTTTTTTTTTAAATGGCAACACCATATTTTTTTCCTTGATTCTGAAAGATCGTTTAATTCTCTATAAGACAGTACTAAAATTTTGCCCTCTTACATAGGAAAGTTTTCGAGTAAATGACGATTGAAAACGTAAATCAATTAAAATAAAGCAAAAACGTTATCAAGTTTAGTTTTGCAAAGTGTCATTGTCACACCGACTTTCTAATAAGTATTGTAAGCGACATAGAAATTATTATTCAATTATATTATATATTATAAAGTATTATGGCACATTTAACTGTTACTCAAAGAATTGAAATTTTAATTCTTATCGGATGCGGGAATATGACTAGAACTCAGCAGGAAGTTTGCGATTTATTTAATGAAAAAATATCCAGATCGTCCTATCAGCCAATCAAGAGTCAGGTAGAGCCTAAATTTAGAGAAACTGGCAATGTTGTAAATATTCCAAAACCTGGACGTCCAAGCATTAGTGAAAATCAGAAACAGAACATTTTAAGTATGGTGAATAATCCTCATAATTCTTCACAATTGGTTGCATTAAACAATGGCACTAGTCAGAGCACACCCACCCTATCATATCATCCCTACAAAATTCAACTTGTGCAGGAACTCAATGAAGATGATCCCGATCGCCGCTTACACTTTTGCGAAATTCTAATGGATTTGATTTTGACATAAGTCAAGGAAACAGAAATTTACACCGGCAAATACTTTTTTCAGATGAGACCACATTTTGTCTGAATGGTACAGTAAACCGTCAAACTTGCAGATATTGGAGTCGGGAAAATCCTCATTGGATGGCAGAGGCACATACCCAACACCCTCAGAAACTAAATGTGTGGGCTGGAATAGTTGACGACAGAATAGTAGGACCTTTCTTCTTTGAAGGAACCCTTACAGGACAAAGATATTTAGAGTTTCTAGAAAATGACCTTGTTCCAACCCTTGCAGTAATTTTTCCTAACGATTATGACCCTGACATTCCTGATGATAACATATGGTTTCAGCAAGACGGTGCACCTCCGCACTATGCGCCCCTGTACGAGATTTTTTGGACAACTGTTTTCCTGGGAGGTGGATCGACAGACGCGGACCGATAAAATGGCCTGCAAGATCGCCAGATCTTACACCTATTGACTATTTTTTATGGGAATACTTGAACTCAAAAGTGTACATTAATAAACCACGTAATTTAGAAAAACTTCAAAATCGCATTCGAGACGAAATACGCAGAGTTACCCCAGAAATCATTCATAATGTGCAAGAAGAATTTCTTCACAAACTTGCGCATTGTCAAGAAGTTGGTGCATGGCAATTCGAACATTTTATTTAAGTATAAAATTTAATCAATTGTATTTTATTTTACATACCTCAGAATTGTTACTTTTTTATGGATAAAATTTACGTTTTCTAACATTCAATCGTCATTTACTCAAAAACTTTTCTGTGTAAGAGGGCAAAATTTTAGTACTGTCTGATAGAGAATTAAACGATCTTTCAGAATCAAGGAAAAAATATGGTGTTGCCATTTAAAAAAAAATCGATGACGTCATTACTCGAAAACAAATGACATTTGAAAATCGCATTTTACGCTAAAATATGTATTTTTTAAATTAAAAATCGACCTGTTCTAGGATTTTTACCAAAAAATAATTGTTTCGTTTTTATTGAATTTATTCCACACTTTTGGCGCATACTATATGTAAAATTTAACTCTCTCGAAGCCTTTCTAATCGATGCTTCAGGATGATATTCAAAATAATTTATTATAATTGCCAAATTTTTCTCAGCGGTTACTATTTTTTGTCTCACCCTGTTAACTAAAAATAATTTCTTATTCTGACGGAGAATATTTTCCAATTTGCAAAATATTTCTCAGTGCGTATACCTAATCTTCTTGCCCGTAATGCAGTTTTCTTGGCTTCTCCGAAAATTAACAGCATATCCACTTTTTCGTCATGGGAAAATATTTTATTACTACTACTTTTCACTAACTGCTACTAATGAACGATCACAACAATTTAAACATTAATTCTATAAACTATAATGATTATTATTAAGCCCTACAAAATTCTAACACTTCTCATTGAGAATATGCCATATGAAAACAAATAATGTTTTTGCCTAGCCTGCTTGCATTTATTCAAAATATAATAAATTTCAACGAATAGAATTTACTACATTTATTAAAAATGTGTGGCAAAAACTATCAACAACAGATACAAATTTGGCAATTATTTTTCACTGTTTAAGTGCATTGGAGAATTACAGCAAAGCTTTTGAATTATAGTATCATTTAATAGGTTCATATAATTTTATCATGGTGTCTTATTAACAAAGTACGATTTGGGAATCGACAACAACTTTTTAAATAATACGAACATAAAAAAATGTTATGTAGGAAAAATATTGAAAATTAAGGAATCTTTATCGTGACATATTAAAAAATGTATATTGCTGGAAAAAAAATTTTGAAGCGCCGCGACGCCTAGCGTCGTAAAGATAATTTTTGTATTTTGACCTTACCTTCAGGTAAAAGTAATCAGAAATGCAATAGTTTCTAAAATAATTTGTTTTTCTCAGCCGTTTCCCAGAAAAACTCATTTCTCCAGTTAAATCCATCACCCTGTACTTATTTTGAATAAGTAATTACTTAAAAAAATAAAGAGCTTAATCTATTCTTGATGTTAAAGTAAATATAACTTTATCTTCTCTTGAGGTTAAAGTACTACTTTATTATATGCGATTGAGCTAATAAAAATATAACTTCCACAGAACATATTTTGTCGTCTAAATAGCACAGAGAGCGACATATGCGACTGATTTTGTAAAAGCCCGCGATGCGTCGAGACCGCAACTCATAGAGATTGTGTTAAAATAAAAAGTGTTATTTTATATTTTTATTGCAAACATTTCCAATATTGTTAGAAAAAAACATTATATAAATTATTTATAATACATATCAGCTGTACCAAAATAGATTAAAATATTTGAGTTCGATAATACTTAAATATCAAAACAATAGTAATGATTGCTTTCCAGGCAAATACAAATATCTGCATAGAATACATGTTAGATAACCGTTTATGAAAACAATTACTGAAGATTATATTGTCGAAAATAAGTTTAGTTTCCTATACTGGTATCAGATCTATGCAAATGAAATCCAGACGCTGAAGAAATTAACAAATTAAAAAGTATCTTTACTAGTTTTTAAAACCATTTTAAAATATTTTTGCTACCTACATCATTTTGTAGGTATCTGAATCGTCATCTGTAGATTAATTTAGCAATAATACTTAAATGCAGTAGAACTTACACATAAAAACGTTTTTAATTAAATATATTAAAGATTGAATATTGCATTCCATGATTTCTGCTATTTTTAATTTTAATTATCAGTACCGGAAACTTGCACGGTATCAGTTATCACAGTATCACAGATAAAATTATTATCTTTTTTATTGTTAACTGTTTTAAATCAAGGAAAAAGCTTGTATAATTGGCACAGAGAAGAAATATTGCTTCAAACTCCCTTAGGTTTTCCTTAAAATCTGAGTAGAAGTATAATTTTTTACGCATACTTACTGTCAATATCTAAAAAGTCGTATTAAGGCACTGGTGTCAAAAGTAATTTACTTTGCAATTTTCTCAGTGTACATTTGATGGATAATATTCTGGAAATGTAATGGCACGTGAAAATATGTTTTTCTAACTATGACTTATTACTCTATAATCTATTGCATACCCTGAGGAAAATTTATATAATTGTCACAGTAACGTCACTGAAATTTAATCGACTCCACATCTTTAATAGTTATTTATGCAACAAGTACAAAAAGTAAGTGTTTATTGCATGCGACGTGAAATTATCCACCGAGGCCGTCAGGCCGAGTAGGACAACACGTCGAGTGCAATAAACACTTTTTGTACGAGTTGCATACATATTTTTTCTACGTTCATGCAAAAACCGAAAATGTTTTATTTAGATGACACTAAGTCTAGGAAAATATGACGTCGATTTGAACGTTTATGTTTGTCATGATGACAGAACGCTGTAGTAGATTGACATATGAATGCAATAAACATTTTAGTGCACTATTGCAATAAAATGTTTATTGCATTCATCTGTCATTCTACTACAGGGTTTTGTGACAAACATAAATATTCAAATCGACGCTATATTTAGTCAATTTTCTGTGAGTTTGTATTACGTTTCAAGCAATTGCGTATTTTATATTATTTTCAATCATATTTATTACATACTGGATTACGAAATTAAGTACCAGAAAATGCAATTTATTTAAAATAAAATTAGTTTCCAATATACGCGCTTACGACTACTATGATTTGGATAATGCAACTGTAGTTCTAGAAATGTCAGTCAAAAATTAATTCTGACAGTTACACAATTTAAAGTTTGAAAATGAGTAATATTATAGGAAAAACAGATGATAGTGATGAAGAATTTGTTGGAATACCACCATAACTCAGTGAAATAGCAAATGCAGCGTCATTAAACTTATTGCCTAGAAAATCAAGAAAACAGTATGAAATAAGTTATAATCGTTTTAAAGAGTGGTGCTTCGATAAAAAAGTTGTAAATCTTACAGAAAATGTGCTTCTTGCATATTTCTCAAAAAGATCGAGTGATATTAAACCCTCATCACATCGGTCTGAGTACTCAATGGTGAGAGCTTGTCTTTGTTCAAAAGAAAATATTGATATTAAAACCTACAAGAAACTAATGGCATTTATGAAGCAGAACTCTGTAGGATTTCGGCTAAAAAAGTCAAAAGTATTGAACAGGGAACAAATTTATAATTTTTTAAAAGAAGCTCCGGACTCCCAGTATTTGATGAAAAAAGTAAGCCGGTATTTTATTTAGCTTTTTTTAAAATATATTAAAACTGCTTGTTGTAGGTAGCTGCAATATTTGGTATCGCAGGGGCATGTCGTAGAGATGAGCTCCAAAAATTGAGTACCGACGACATAGAAGAAGTAGACTCAATATTAATTGTAATACTACTAGTACATTTACGGAAGTCGCAAATCATGAAGTAGAATTAAAAAATAATTCACTAAGAAATATTAATATTGAAAATTACACAATTGTACATTTACCTATAATATTAATGGAAAAAATCAAGTTTGAGTTAAATTGTTCCTAATATATTAGTAATTTATTAAATATTTTGCATTCATCTGTCATTCTACTACAGCGTTTTGTCATCATGACAAACATAAGCGTTCAAATCGACACATCACATTTTCCTAGACTTAGTGTCAATTAAATAACATTTTTTGGTTTTTGCATGAACGTAGAAAAAATATTGTATGCAACTCGTACAAAAAGTGTTTATTGCACTCGACGTGTTGTCCAACTTCACGTCGCGTGCAATAAACACTTACTTTTTGCACTTGTTGCATAAATAACTATTAATCGATTTATTTAATAAAATTATTATTACTATCACTATATACTTTTATTTCATTTAAAATAAGTTGAAGAATAGTTAGAAATTGGTAATGTTGATTCAATCAGAAAAAGTAATATTTTTTCTTCATAATTTAAATTTTTGCACTTCTGAAATATGATACCTTATTTCGAAGAACTGATTATTCTAGTATATTTATTAATTTATTTATATACCTCCATAGTTAAATCTGTTTTACTATTATAATTTATTTGAAGCTATTGGGAATATTATTATAATATACAGGGTGTCTCATAATTAGCTGCCAACCCTGAACAGGCCGATTCTATGATCAAAACTAAGTAAAAAAGTTCATATGAATATGGGTCCGGAAATGCTTCCTAAGGGCATAGGGACCCATTGAAGAGGGAGGAATGGAAATCATTTTTTTGCAATATCTCTCAAACGCGTTGTGATAAATAAATGAAATTTGGTATACACAGCAAATTTTGCCTTGGTATTTTGCCTGTGTAACTTTTTCATCTTTGACTTTTTAACAAATTGGAGCAGCAAATTCCGTTTTCCTGGACTATTTTACGTTAAAAAGGTACTCTTGTTTCAAATCGTTATCTTTAACGGTTTCTGAGAAAATCGCTCTTGAATCCCACTTTGGTCAAATAAAATTGTAAAAGCGTTGACATATTACTTTATGCCGATGACGCCAAAATTGTTTGCCCCATACATTCCATATATGACTGTATTAAATTACAGAACAATCTTTGGAAAATTAAAGAATGGTGTGATGGAAATAAACTTCTCTCTAATGGAAAAAATGTAGTGTGGTCTCTTACAACAAAAAAAATAGTCCTATTTTATATGCATACAAATTTGGGATTCGTTATTAGAAACTCCAAGGGCTTCACCGATGTTAAAGATTAATTAGAAAATATTCATAGACGTTTTTTAAAATATGTATCTTATACAGTTGATGAATTTTATCCTCCTCCTAATATCTTAAAATTTTCTACGTTGGATTTCAGCTTAATGATTTGCAAAGTAAAGTTGATTTATTTTATACAACTTATAAAAAAATAAAATAAAAAATATTAGAATTGTTTAGAATATAGATTTTAATATTCAATTGTAGATACTATTGCTATTTCATTGTGTTGATTTGTAGATTTTACATTTCTTTTATGTCTTTTTTGTAATTTGTGCGTTGTGTTTACGTAATGTTGTAATTCGAATCCTGTAATTGGTCACTGACTGCTGGATGGTGCAATTCTAAAACAAAAATAAAATAAATACTGTAATTGTGTTGTAGCCGAAACAACAGCCCAGACACCATTACCCATGCATGAAAAAATCTGTAAAACACAAGAGTAGCGTATATTTAATGCATTCCACACTAAATAAATACTCTCCTAATTATCTTCTAACCAATTTTCAGGTGAATAGAGTTGTGCGAGGAGCATGGTTTTAAGGGAAGCAGGTGGTTCATAATTGTAAAATATGTAAGATTCACTGAAACGTTCATTTAATTTTGAAATATTTATATTAAAGATTATCTGCAAAAAAACAATAACCAGAATATAATAAATCAATCCATATGAAATAATACTATAAACATTAGTTTGTTATATTATAGTGTTAAAATAGGGATACTTGGACTGTATGTACTATTTTTAGGTGTAGTAAATAGTTTTCTGGAAACTAATGTCAAACTATTTACTATTCTATGATATATATTTAATTTAGTTTCTAAAAAATCAACGGCGAATGTGAAAGAAGTAAATATTCAAAGTATACAAAAATACCCAATGTTTATAGAACAAAATCTGCAAGTTATAGTTGAAAACAACTTAAGCTCATCCATCAAGCTAATGGGATTATAATATTAGGGAATTCTGAGGTTGTCGGTACAGGTACCTGAACTTTTGGGGTATAAAGTTTAGAAACAAATACAAACCAATTTTTAAATTAAGAGAATTTTACAATGAGTGCTCCTAAATAAGTATAAGGAATTTAGCCCTAATATCTTCTAAACAAAAAACGAAATTGAACTAGTTTATAGAATAGACGAGTAGGCTAAGTCTGAAATAGATGGCCATAAAGAAATTTTTTTGACGGTTTAAGTACCAGAACGAGAAAAATGTTCTAGTATCCTGTTTCTCAATCTTTATTTCAGTTTTTAATATCGTCTTTCTAAATTTTTTCTTGGAAGAGCATAAGTCGTAGATCTATTTCTAATAGCGGCACTATTTTCAAGATCCTTGCAGGAGATGCGTCCATGAACCTTGAAATAAAAACAAAATAGTACATACTGAAAAATAAAAATACAGTATGTCAATCTCACCCAAAATTAAAATGACCCTCTCATTTGATTTGTCAGGGAGTGATGGCCATACCTTGATTTATTTTTCACACAGTATTGCCATAAAAAACAATATAATTCTTTTTTGTGTTACTACAGCACAAGTGTGGATACATAAGGGACCATATTATTGTATAAGCATCGACATTTATTGTTAAAAAAATGAAATATTAAGTATATTAGGTAGTATCCGGGACTTACTCTATATTTTCTTCATATAAAACATAGACTAAAACATTTTGTATACAATTGTTTATAAGATAAGTGAGACATAGGTGAGATATAAGTGGTCTGCTCATTTCCTGCTCGGCCTAAGCGGCTCGACTTACAGAAAGCGACCTACATTGCAGCAGGTTCTCTCCCTGGGCGACGATCCATTAAATTTGTAAATGATACTGCAGGAAACAACTACTCCGCGGACTAATGCCCCAACCGACATTGAATTACTCCTGCAGTATCTGTGTGAACAGCCAAGAACCCATGTCGGACACACCACAAGACATAGACCGGTTTCGAGCTTGTTAGCCCTCATCAGTATGCCATAAGTGAGATGACCAACAATTGAACTGGCTGTTCCTTCATATGTATGTTCACATATAAACTGAGTGCAGGGGAGATATAAGTGGTCTGCTTACTTTCTGCTCGGCCTTAGCGGCTCGACTTACAGAAAGAGACTTACATTGCAGCAGGTACTTAACGCAGACCTCTCGCCCTGGGCGACGAGCCATTAAATCTGTAATTGATACTGCAGGAAACAACTACTCCGCGGACTAATGCCCCGACCGGCATTGAATTACTATCATTTACAAATTTATAAGTGTTTAGAGACAGTCTGACAAAAATCTAAGCAACTGAATTTTGCACGTCAACTGCATACTGCGAAAATTGTATATGGCAATATAAATAGTATCACACCTCGTACTATTCTTTTAGGATACTGGTAACACCTGAGTTGATGAAAATTATTAAGATTTTTTTACAGTGTAAGGTACAAATTGAAAGGTACAATTTACCGTCTCTCAAAGAGGAACTGTTTATTTTCTAACGCATTTTTCGTCAAAAAATATAGAAAATAACTATAATAATAATATTCATAATATTTCGACATTATAGTTTGCCTTAAGGCTAATAAGAACCTCCTGGGAGAATTTCCTTTGTACGTCGTTGTGTTATTAAAATAACGATTTTTTATTTATTTAAAATGCCAGTCTTATGGGTAAAATCATAAAGGAAGCCCATTTCCCGCCTTAAAACAGCTAAGATTATTTCGTCAGATACCTTACTATAACCTACTGCTTAGAGCTAATAACCTCGTTTAGAACAAAACAAATGGTCATCCTAGAAGCGACGCATTATTTTTTATTAATATATATATATATATACGGCGTCTTGTATTTTATCACAAAGTTCTTCTCTCGTGTAAGGTGTTACAGAGTAGTAAACAATTCCTTTCAAATGACCCCAAAAGTAAAAGTATAATGGATTAAATTCCGGATAGCGAGAAGGCCAAGGAAAGCCACTACCACCAAATGGCTGTAATAAGCAGGTGCACCATCGTATATGAATAACATTTGTCATCTAGTATTAACGGATACTGCTTCGAAAGCTCGAGGAAGTTCTTGTGAGAGGAATTCCAAATAATTTTGGCAGTGACTTATCGAAATTGTTAAGTTGGTATGGATATGTAGTTATTTCCAAAAAATATGGGGTATGTGCTCTGTATAATTTGTGTCTATCTACTTGTACTTTTCCCAAAGTTTGGAGGGAATCTAAAGTTTGTCCAATATATAAAAAAGGTGATAAATCTGACATTTCTAATTTTAGGCCAGTTTCTATAATATGTAACTTTGCAAAGGTTCTTGAAATATTATTACACGATAATATCTACTTTAGTATTAAAAACCAACTATCTATCTATCAACATGGATTTACAAAAGGCCGATCGACGAACACTAATTTACTTTGCATTACTCAGTTCCTTTCCGAATCATTGGATATGCAGACACAGGCGGACATAATTTATACAGATTTCTCAAAAGCGTTCGACAGAATGAGTCATACACTATTATTACACAGGTTACATGAATTTGGCTTTAGTGGCTCACTTTTAAATTTGTTTCAGTCTTACTTTACTTCTCGTAGTCAATATGTTGTCTACAACGGTTTTAAATCATATAAATTTTTAGCTTCTTCTGGGATACCACAGGGTTCGGTTCTGGGACCACTATTATTTAATATATTTATTAACAGCTTACCTGACGTATTAGATGTGCCTTGTTTACTTTACGCAGACGATTTGAAGATTTTTACAACTGTCAAAACCATAGAAGACTGTTGGCGACTTCAGAATAATTTATGTAATTTATCTAGATGGTGCACAATTAATAGACTACCCTTAATGTGGCTAAATGCAATGTCATGTCATTTACAAGAAATTTGTCTTGTATTACTTTTGATTACGATATAGATGGTATAAAATTAGAGAGACCAGCCACGTTCCGAGATCTCGGTATAGCCTTTGATCCAAAATTGACGTTTTCATCGCATATTCAAACTATTGCTGGAGAAGCCCTTCGAACGCTGGGATTCATTATACGTAACAGTCATGATTTTGTTAGTGTAAATACTCTTCTTTACTGCTCCTTTGTTAGAAGTAAACTTGAGTATGCGTCGCTTGTTTGGTGTCCCAATTATAATATTCATATAAATACGTTAGAAAATATACAAAGATTTTTGAAACTTTTGTATTTTAGGTCTTGTTTATCCACCTGTGGGTTACCCACATTGCGATTTACTCAATGAATTTGCATTTTTGTCACTCAATGCTAGACGTGAATACTTTTCGCAAATTTTTCTCTACAAAATTATCCATAATAATCTAGATTATTCTGACTAAATTAAATCTATTATTCCCACGAGAGAATTCCAGACAAACTAGAACCTTTCACCTAGAGGTTGCATGGACGAATTTGCTGCAAAATTCACCACTGCATTTTATGTGTAGAATTCATAATAGGATCTGCAGTAATATCGATATTTTTAACACCAGGCTTAATAATCTGGAGTCATATTTCATTGGATTTCAATAGTTTATGTCAGATAGTTTTTTGTTTCTTTTTTTTATCTTGTTACAACCGCTACAACATAATATTGTTATGTATATTTTCTCACATGCTGTACCCACGTGTTTTGTAATTGGGTGCAAACCTGTAGAACAGTGTATATAATAAATAAATAAATAAATAAATATTTTCTGTAATGTCTTCATAACCGAGGATAATTTCGGCTATTGATAAGTATAAATTTTTTATATAGAATAACATTCTCTACCTATTTCTGATAGCTGCGTGTAAAAATTTAAACGTACAAAAAAGTTACAGAAGAATATTCACAAAGTTGCAGATTGTAGTAAAACGCCCTGCATGATTTAACCTAATAGGAATATAATTACTGCACAATTAATAAAGAGAAACTAAGCAACAGTAAATTTTGATCAAATCGGTTAACAGGGTTCTGAGTTAAGGAGACAACAAGAACTAAAAAAGAAGCTTTAACATTCTCTAACATTGTTTGCTTCATTTTGCGTTTAAGCAAGTTTGGTTAAATCGACACCATTTAGGTTTTAGGTTCTAGATTATACCGTTGGAATATATAACATTCGTGAGGTGACACTCTGTATAGGATTCGACTATTTCCGGTCCGACACCATTAAGTATATGAAATTTAAAATAACTGTACCTCTTTGGGGATTACTTTATTACCTACTTCTTAGAAATATAGGAGCTTAAGGATCTTCAAGTAAAATGTTTGATTTAACAATAATTTAATGCCAAACTGCAATAAAGTTTCTCCAAAATGAGATTCATAACTGTACAAAGTGCCTAAGAATTCTGAAAAGGAGATTATAAAATAATAAAAACGTTGCAGAGGCATATCCTACTGCAACTTAACTGAACTGCACTGTACTGCAATTAAAAATTATTGAATGGCATGTCACTTCAAAAATAGTTTGTGGTTTTTTTTTTTGTAGATTTTGCAATCGAATCGAAACGTATAATAGTTGATTCTAACTTTGAGTTTTTGTCTTTTTGTTAAATTTATTTTAAAATAGTTCAAAATTGCCGCCACTTAATCAACTAATGAAGAATTTCAATTTGTATATGTTTGTGTTAAATATTGTAGTCAAATTGTGGCTGAAATTATCCAAATCTAGTTTTCCGTCATTTTTGTAGGAAATATAATAATAATATAATACCTTTACCTCAAGTTGAAAAATGTTGGTTGCACAAGTTGAATTCTAACGTTATTGCAGAAAATAGACAATATTCTCAATACAATGTTTTATTAGATAAATCCGTGGTAATAATATACAGTATGCGCCAAAAGTATGGAATAAATTCAATAAAACGAAACAATTATTTTTTGGGAAAAATCCTCGAACAGGTCGATTTTTAATTTAAAAAATACATATTTTAGCGTAAAATGCGATTTTCAAATTTCATTTGTTTTCGAGTAATGACGTCATCGATTTTTTTTTAAATGGCAACACCATATTTTTTTCCTTGATTCTGAAATATCGTTTAATTCTCTATCAGATAGTACTAAAATTTTGTCCTCTTACATAGGAAAGTTTTCGAGTAAATGACGATTGAATATTAGAAAACGTAAATTTTATCCATAAAAAAGTAACAATTCTGAGGTATGTAAAATAAAATACAATTGATTAAATTTTATACTTAAACTAAATATTCGAATTGCCATCCACCAACTTATTGACAATGCGCAAGTCTGTGAAGAAATTTTTCTTGCACATTATGAATGATTTCTGGGGTAACTCTGCGTATTTCGTCCCGAATGCGATTTTGAAGTTCTTCTAAATTACGTGGTTTATTAATGTACACCTTTGACTTCAAGTATCCCCATAAAAAATAGTCAAGAGGTGTAACATCTGACGATCTTGCAGGCCATTCTATCGGTCCGCGTCTGTCGATCCACCTCCCAGGAAAACAGTTGTCCAAAAAATCTCGTACAGGGTGCGCATAGTGCGGAGGTGCACCGTCTTGCTGAAACCATATGGTATCGTCAGGAATGTCAGGGTCATTATCGTTAGGAAAAATTACTGCAAGGGCTGGAACAAGGTCATTTTCTAGAAACTCTAAATATCTTTGTACTGTAAGGGTTCCTTCAAAGAAGAAAGGCCCTACTATTCTGTCGTCAACTATTCCCGACCCGGATTCCCGGATTTTCCCGACTCCAATATTTGCAAGTTTGACGGTTTACTGTACCATTCAGATAAAATGTGGCCTCATCTGAAAAAAGTATTTGCCGGTGTAAATTTCTATTTCCTTGACATAAATCCATTAGAATTTCGCACAAGTGTAAGCGGCGATCGGGATCATCTTCATTGAGTTCCTGCACGAGTTGAATTTTGTAGGGATGATATTTCTCCTTCCTCAAGATACGTAGCACTGTGCTCTGACTAGAGTCATTGTTTAATGCAACCAATCGTGAAGAATTATGAGGATTATCCACCATACTTATCAAAATGTTCTGTTTCTGATTTTCATTAATGCTTGGACGTCCAGGTTTTGGAATATTTACAACATTGCCAGTTTCTCTAAATTTAGACTCTATACTCGAATCAAGAATTCAGACGACTTTCGTCATCACTTTCGGCAACCAATAAAATTAGTTGTCATTTTATATCATTTTTATACTTTTACAAATCATGTATTAAATCGACTATCCGTGTGACCTTGGTTAGTCATGTATTTTGGGTTGCTTTGCATATTCCTAATTTATAAATCTCTAATGGTGCTGTAATCTGTGTTGCATAATATTTTAAAAAGAACATTTCAAGATTTTAATGTCTAATTTTCGATCAATAGTGTTTCAAATAAAAACTATAAATGTACGGACAGGTAGATGGTAAATATGTGTTTTAATAGAAGTTAATTATTATTCACAGACTTTCAATAGAAGTTAATTATTATTCACAGACGTGCTATAAAGTTCTTGAATGAATTGCTAGGTTAGGTTTGGTCCAACACTTGTGTATAAAGTTTTTTTTTATCTTCATGTATTGTCACGAACTGTGTACTGTGTGTGACGATTTGTAAACCTTGACTTGGGTAATTCGTCCGTTGTTTGTTTTGACATTTCAGTTAACCTAATGATTGCGATCAAGAATATCTTATAAGAACTAGGCCTATTGAAGACTGAATGCCACATGTAGAGCGAAACTTTATTGTAATACCAGAAGTATTGGAACCTTATACCATCCTTATGCACAGCTAGTCAAATTTTAATAGCCAGTAATATGGGCAAATAGTCAACCGCATCTCCTTTACCACCTGAAAGTGATGAAATTAAAGCCAAAGCTGATTTCAAATGGAATTAAAGTCAAGCAAAAGGGTTAGATAAAAAGTTAAAAAGGAATATGACAAATTATAATTGAAGAATTAAAACGTAATACATATCGATGTATTTGATCCCAACTCCATAATCAGTAGAGGGTGTTAGAACGTAGTTACAAAAAAAATCGATATTGATAATCAAAATGCCACAGACATGGTGAAGTTTTTTGAAGTCACAGAAGAAATAGAGAAAATAATTGGAGGAAAGAAGTCCGTTCGTCCTCAATTCTGCATACGCATAAAAAACATTATGGAAACTGAAATTGATATAGCTAATATAGAAAATGTTTCAGAAACTGTACAGACAAAACTCAAGCACCTTCAAGAAAAAATAAAAATTAAAGAAATATAAGGAGCATTTACAGATTGAACGAGAAAAATTAGAAGAATTAAGATGAAAAGAATCAGTCAACAGAAGAAAAGAATTAGATCATCACTACGAATAATTGCAATTGTAACAAGGAAAACAATACAATACTGTCTAATAGTTGTTTTATCGAGTCATTTTATTTCCAATTCAGAACATATTTTTATTTACTGTGATTTATTCCTAATCAAAGAAAGTTGTGTTTGTAGGAACAGGTGTAATAATTTACGGTTTTCATTAAAATCTTTTAAACAAAAACTAGTATTTTGATTATTTCTTTATTTACATATTTCTATTTAATATTAATGATGTAAGAAAGTATTCTGCAGTCAGACGCCTTGACCAGTGTTAAATTGCATCCATTATACCTATATATTTTTTATTAGCTTCTTGCAGATTTTTTACTTTTGACTTCATTGATAGTATTTGTAAATTGATATTTGAATTATTTCCTTAAATTTACAATTAATAAAGAATTATTATACGAAGCAATTTATTTGATTTGCTGCAGAGCGCCAAGTAGATAAAACTCCAGGTTAAAGAAAAAAAATAAAACACAAGATGCCACAAAAAATTTTATTATATTTAAAAATGTAAAATATTTGATTAATCAATTGTATCTACAATATGTAAATATATAAACCTTTATGTCAGTGTTTGCTTTTCTGCCTCTAATATTTGCATTGGCATTTTCGACATGATCGTCATCATTAAATCTGTAATCTCCAACTTCATCTTCAAGTGTGTACTTGCCTGTAAGTTATTGACTTTGCTTTTAACATTGACAACATTGTGTGTAGAACAGACTACTTATCGTATGTACGTTTAATTAGAGCATTAGTGTGTGTTAAAGACGCAACCAATAACTTACAAGCAGTAGACATACATAATGATGAAGTTGGGGATTACAGATTTAATGATGATGATCATGTCGAAAATGCCAATACAAATATACAAAGGTTTATATATTTACAAATATTAGAGACAGAATTACAAACATTTAAAAAAAGGTTTTACATTCAGTTTTGTACATTATGTGCCTACTGGTATTAATACCGGCTGTAAGAGAGGTGTGTTTGAAGTTAACAACACAGTGACAGATGGTATTAAATTTTAAACTTATAGCGAGTTGCTGATGCCTTAAACTTTATTGGCTGTCAGTAGCATATGGCAAGATATCAAGACCAGAGAAGAGTTAAGTGCATCTTCTAAAACCACTAGACTAAAAAACAACCAGTAGTTGACTTCCATGACTTTCAACAAGTTGCGATCAGAAATGTGATTTATGAAATGTACAGAAATAGTAAGTATTTACTATTAAAACTGTCGCTATTTACTAACTTACATATTAGTCTAGTCTCTTGCTGAAGTTCTGAAGAAATGTGATATTTATAACGCAAGTTTGAGTAAAATAATAAAGAAAATAAGTTTCAAGTTTATCAAAGACAATCCACGTAGGAGATTAATGGAGTTCCCAAGTATTATTTTCAAGCAGGAGATTTTTTTTTGGAGAAATATATTTAAGAATATAAAATCTGGGGATCTCGGAAAATTTATTGATTTAGACGTGATATGGATTTTTCAGCATGAAACTATACAAAGGTTTTGGCAAGATAATACGAAAGTATCAAGAAAATTAAAACTGAAGAAAAACGGTGTGCATAATTGATTTATATAAGTTATCAATGTGAATGTGCGTCCTTAGATATATTGTGCTAAATGGTGGAAACGTATTAGTATTTTTTTTCTTCAACAAAAAATCCTGGTTTTCATGGTAAAATTAATAAGGAAAATTTTTTGAAACAGTTTGAAAACCAATTATTGAAAAATTAAAAAAAGTCTTCATTGATTGTTATAGATAATTGTCACAGCAGTTTGGAGGGTAAAATTACTAATTCGTTGGACAGAGACGAATATTAAAAACTGGTTACAAAAAACATCATATTCAATATGACGGGGGCTTATTTAAAATTCTTACTTAGTAGCACGGTAAGCGATTTTGGTCCTGTACCCAATTGAAAATGTTTGGAGTATAGCAAAAACTTATAATAAAATTATTGGGAGAGACGGTTATGATGCAGAGAATATAATATGTGAAAAAAACATTAGACACCAGGAACTTGGTCTAAAACAGTAGAAATGACAAGTAATGAAAAGTATTGGGACATGAAAGTCTTATTCAACAGGGAAGACATGTGCCCTATTATTATTAATATTAATAATGAATCTGATGCAGATTTTTCTTTTTTTGTAATAGCAGATCAATATACTACGTGAGCACTAGCATTTTTCATCTGGGGTTGACCACTTAATATGGGGTGACAAGTTGCTCGGGAATAAGTTCAACCACTGTACTTTTAAGTTACGTAAAATATGGTTATGTCAAACCAGTTTCACTGCCTGAAAACTTGGTGTTAAATTAAAAACTTGACTTGACGAGACACAAACATCTTGAGGCAGCATATTCCTTTCTTCCCAGGACATTACAGACTTCAGCACAGCTAGTGCTAGCTTTTGCACGTAGCAAACAAACAAACCTACAACAAATAAACTGACTTAGTATATTGATCTATTACCAAAAAAAAAAACAAAACTTAATCTGAAAAATCTTCTGCATCAGATTCATTATTAATATTAATAACAAAGGGGCAGATGTCTTCTCTGTCAAATCCGACTTCCATTTCCCAATACTTTTTTATTTCGTTATTTGTCTTTCCTACAGTTTTAGACCAAATTTCTGGCGTAATGGTATTTAATGCTTCTTTCCACATATTTATTACATTCTGTACACCATAACCGTCTCTTCCAATATGTTTATTATAGTAATTTTTTGCTATGCCCCAAATATTTTCAATTGGGTTAAATATGCAGTGGTACGGTGGAAGTCTAAGAACTTCATGACCATACTGCTGAGCTAATTTATCCACTTCATATACTTTCGTTGGGTTGTTTCTAAAAAAATATGAAAAAACACTTAAGTTTTTGTTACTCACATCTACGTCTACACACACCCATACATGCATACACTTATAGTAGAGGTATGAATACAATGTATGGATGTCATAAGAACATAATGAATATATTGAATATATTATGTATTTATTTATTGTCTGCACCTGCTCCACGGTCTAAATCATAAAAAAAACTATGACACTTTACATTAAGGCTGCTTCAGAAGCTCAGTTTTTTTATGTGTACAAATATAAGTCGCCAAGTAAGACAGAACACATAGTGTCTTTATATCTACCATTTCATAATTCAGATTCTCATCAGTCTTTAAATTGTTCAGGAGCAGTATTTCTAAAAATGAAGTTTATGCAGCAATAACTGTAGCTGTAATTACAAAAAAAAAGTATAAGAGGAACCGTTCTAAATAGTCTTAGCAATACTTTAAATATAATAATTTAGCCAGCGACAAGCTTGTGCACGTTGGAAAATCCGGTTGATCGTGATTCCGTACGCAATGCATAAATTCAATGATTCGTGTATTTACATACTCCATCTTACTTGAAGACTTATAATTGTACATATGAAACGGATGAAAAGACTTAGCATTTAAAGCGCCCATTACATTAAATATTTTTAATGTATTGAATTGATACTAGAAATAATTGTTTCTAATGTGATAAAATATTGAAAATACTTGTGATGGGTAACTGAATTCACACATCTACTACAGAACCAAAAATTGAATTGAATTTTTATGAACCAACTAAATCTCCACAGAACCAGTATAAATTGCTTACCGTGCTACCAAGTCAAGTAATTGAATTTTAAATAAGCCCTCGTCAAATTGAATATGTTGTTTTTGTAACCAGTCTTTAATATTTGCCTTTGTCCAACTAGAATTAGGAATTTTATCCTCCAAACTGCTGTGATAACTAGCATTATCCATAACAATCAGTGAAGGTTTTTCTAAATTTTTTAATAATTGGTTTTCAAACCATTTCAAAAAGTTTTCTTTATTCATTTCGCCATGATAATCCGGATTTTTAGTTGAGGATGAAAACACTAATGACGCTCCAGGAATAAAACCACTTTCGTTTCCAGCATGTAGCACAATATATCTAAAGACACAAATCCACATTGACAACTTATATAAATTAAAATTATACACACCGTTTTCCTTCAGTTTTAATTTTTTTCACACTTTCTTTTGTATTATCTTGCCATGACCTTTGTATAGTTCCATGCTGGAAAATCCATGTCTCGTCCAAATAAACAAATTGCCGGGGATCCTCAGAATTTATATTCTTAATATATTTTTCTAAAAAAATCACCCGCTTCAAAACTATATTGGGTAGCTCCATTAACCCCCTACGTGGATTGTCTTTCATAAACTTGAAACCTATTTTTTTCAATATTTTACTCAAGCTAGTTAAACCTCCGTTATAAATATTACGATTCTTCAGCACTTCTGCAAGAGACTCTCTAGTAATGTGTTCTTCTAAAAAACAGTCAACAACAATGAATACAATATAATACATTAGTAGGACCTAAACTGAAATATGGTAGCATTATTTGGAACCCTTCTGTGAAGTGTCGAAGCTATTCAAAAAAATTTTTAAGCTTTAAGATGGATCACTTTTATCCCCCAATTGGCTTCAATTATGATATATTGTTAAGTCGTTTAGAGTGCAGTTTAATGCAACAACACAGGAATATGCAAAGTGTAGTAATTTTATATAAATTCTTAATTGACTACCCGCAATTCCTTGAGATTATTAACATTAAAACATCCACCAGACCATCTCATTCTACATCATTGTTCTATCTCAGTATATTATGTGCCTTAATTATCAGTGTACCTATTGAAAATAATATTCATATTTTAAACGGTAAATTTAGTCAAATTAAGTCATTGCTTTAGTCACTTCTTTGTATTTTTTTTGTCATTTTTATTAATTAGTAGTGTGTCATACCTAATTTGTTCTTAATATATTGTTCAACAAGCTAGGAATAGTATATGGCACTAAATATTTATTAAATTAAAAGAATGTATTTAACTGATGCCAGAAATTATTATTTTTAACACAAAAAGGTATTAAACCCCCTCGTGATGTGCACTACTAAATTCTGCAGCTGCCATAGTTTAATATTTCTGTAAGTGTTCTCATTAATATTAGTAAATAGCGGCAGTATTAATAGTAAATACTTACTATTTCTGTACATTTCATAAATTACATTTCTGATCGCAACTTGATGGAAGTCATCGATGTCCACTACTGGTTGCTTTTTTGGTCCAGTGGTTTTGGGTGCAGATAATTCTTCTCCGGTCTTGACTTCTTGCCATACGCTGCTCACAGCCGATAAACTTATGCTTAAGGCATCAGCAACTCGCTATAAGTTTAAGGTTTAATACTATCTTGTCAGTGTTCCTTAACTTCAAACATACCTCTCTTACAGACGTTATTGGTACCAGTGGACCCCCCGCATCGCGTTCTCTCCCAAAATAATTTAATAAATTGGCAATTAATGCCTTTACATCTGCACTAAACGCTTTAGGCATGTCTGCTTTTAACCTATAATAGCAATGAAAATGCAATTTATATGTACTCTGAAAAGCGAATCTCGTTCTTACTTTACTTACCAATATTATTAAACTTAAAAAAACAGAAAAAATTATCCCAAATTATTTTTACACTCAAACTTACGATTTGTACTCCGTGAAATGGACAGTTGGACACTATACGCACTTGTGCTGGCTGGAAACTAGACACAAACAAGCCCCAAACAACAATAAAGTAACTGGGTTTGTTTTCGTACGAAACGACTAAATTTAATTGACAACCGCCCAACACGCGCATGTAAACGTTGTAAATTTGGATGTAAACTTAATGCAGCGAAATATGAATACATCCATGAAATTTTTGTGAATATTTAAGAAATAACAGTTAGGAATAGCAAATTTATATAATACATTTAATAATTTAAAAAATGTAATTTATTGATGCAAGACATAATTGTTTTTAACGCGACTAAATATCGAAAATTATGTTGGCAATAGAAACTGTGGCGTGACGTCACTCGTGACGAAAGTCGTCTGAATTCTTGATTCGAGTATACCTTACTGACTGTTGATTGGCTGATAGGGCGATCTGGATATTTTTCATTGAATAAATCGCAAACTTCCTGCTGAGTTGTAGTCATATTCCCGCATCCGATAAGAATTAAAATTTCAATTCTTTGAGTAACAGTTAAATGTGCCATAATACTTTAAATTGATTAATAATTTCTATGTCGCTTACAATACTTATTAGAAAGTCGATGTGACAATGACACTTGGCAAAGATTTTCACCTACGTGATCCATAAAAGAAGTATGGAATTCGAAAAACTAAACTTGATAACTTTGCTTTATTTTAATTGATTTACGTTTTCTAACATTCAATCGTCATTTACTCGAAAACTTTCCTATGTAAGAGGACAAAATTTTAGTACTGTCTGATAGAGAATTAAACGATCTTTCAGAATCAAGGAAAAAAATATGGTGTTTCCATTTTAAAAAAAATCGATGACGTCATTACTCGAAAACAAATGACATTTGAAAATCTCATTTTACGCTAAAATATGTATTTTTTAAATTAAAAATCGACCTGTTCGAGGATTTTTCCCAAAAAATAATTTTTTCGTTTTTATTGAATTTATTCCATACTTTTGGCGCATACTGTAATTATTTGTTCACAAGCGAAGCGTACTACTTCTAAATCTATACTTCTAATATCAGCAGATTATACTTCATAAAAAGGGTTTTTGGAGAGGTAACCGTATTGGCTATGCATGTGATGTATTTATCAGTGAAAAATTTTGTCTGCACTGGATTGTTAGATACAGGTGGACTCCGTGTACACTGATTTCAGTAAAGCTTTTGATAAATCATAATATACTTATTGCTAAATTAATGAACATTGGTGTACACGGAAGTCTACTTCGATGGTTTTCGTCCTATCTATTCAGCAGGTCACAAATTGCATCGTTAAATGGTTTTCATTCAGTTTCTTATGTAACTACTTCTGGAGTGCTCCAAGGTTCACACTTGAAACCACTGCTTTTTATTGTCTACCTTAATGATGTACATTTATGTTTTCATCGTAGTAAGTTTTTAATGTACGCTGATGACACAAATATATTTTCTGAAATAAATAGTGTAGCTGATTGTTTATTTGTCCAATCTGATCTTGATAGATTTTTTGCATATTGTAATGTGAATAAACTGTTTCTTAATATAGAAAAATGTTTGTTTATTCCTTTTACTAGGAACATTAATAAGTACTCATATGACTATAATTTTAATCAAATTAATCTGAAACAAGTTTCTGTAACCAAAGATTTAAATATAATATTTGACAGTAAAATGTTAACACACACATAGATTATGTCGTTGCAAAACGCAGTAGGATATTAGGCTTTATTATAAGAAATAGCAAATCTTTTAAATCACCTGAGGTATGTGCAGAGTAAATTAAGTTTTGCTTCTGTAATTTGGTCCCCACAGTATATCATTCACATTTCTAGAATTGAATCAGATCAAAACAAGTTTCTTAAATTCTTGGATTATAAAGTCAATGGAGCATACAACATTAACCCTATAGCAATCATCAAAAAGGAATTTAATATAATTTCTTTACAGAATCGACGAGAATTGAGTGACGTACCTATACATCAAAATAATGCGATTACGCCAAACTTACCTTGGTCCATTTGTGGCTAATAAAAAAGTTACAAGGCATTAAAGTTCAAATTTTGAATTTATAAAATTCTTAAAAAGTTTTCAAAGGAGTCTTTTGAAAATTTGTATTAGGGGGTTTTCTGGGACAAGAAAACTGACAAGAAATATTTATATAAGATTTGTAAAATATTTGTGTACTTTGTTTGTTTAAGTATTGAATTTTGTTTTATGTTGTATGAACAACTAGATTTTTATTTAAATTATTGCATTCTTGAATTTTATGGGTAATTCTTCAAATAAAATAGTAGTGTTACTTATTGATGTGTTCGTAATTTTATTCTTACAAAGAAACAATTGAATGTTACATAACCAAAACTAGTGGCCGTAGAAATTTTCTTTCGACGAAAATCGATTTCTCGTATATTCTTATCCCTCTTTCTGTTGAGAAATAGCGATGTTAAATAACTTTCTAAATCACTATTTTCAGTTTTTTCACAATATTTCGACGGCAGCAGATATTTTAGATCCGTTTGATTTATCTAAATGACCATTAAAAGGCTCAACTTTTGCCTAATGTGAGCCATCATGTATATTCTACAATTTCCAACATACCAGTAGTTTTTCTTTAGTTTTATTGGGTTTTTGCCTCACTTCTGAAAAAATAAAGATTAATTAAATTAGCCCTTGCGCCAAATGGATCAGTCAAGGGTTATTTTTGAAACCAAGTTTGCCTAACCAAAAAATCTCACACTGAAAAAAGCAGATAAGTAAAAAATAGCAAAAATCACATCACTATCGCGAACTTCCGTATTATTGACGTTTCGAAAAACTCTCTGTTTTCGTTCTCAAAGTAGTAGTAAAAGTATTAAAGGTATGTCAAGTTTGACAGTTTAAAATTCGTTTATCTGCTTCCATAGAGATGTTAAATGATTTCTATTTTATTGTTACTTACTTCTTCTTGATACAACTGTAGCCAACAATGATTAATGTTTACTGAACAGTTTGGCACACACGGATCTCCGTTCAACTTAGTTTCAAAAATAACCCTTGACTGATCCGTTTGGCGCAAGGGCTTATTTAATTAATCTTTATTTTTTCATAAGTGGCAAAAACCCAATAAAACTAAAGAAAAACTAAAATTATGCCACAAATAAATAGCTTCAGATAATATGCCAGTAGTGACCCATGAAAAACGGACCACTATGTATACCAAATGGACTGTGAAGGCATCATGGGAGAATAACATACAAAATTGCAAAATTTGTGTAACGGTGTAATAACATTTCTTTATCTCTGTTGCTGAAAAAACTTAACACACTTAAGTTTTTGTTACTCACATCTACGTCTACACACACCCATACATGCATACACTTATAGTAGAGGTATGAATACAATGTATGGATGTCATAAGAACATAATGAATATATTGAATATATTATGTATTTATTTATTGTCTGCACCTGCTCCACGGTCTAAATCATAAAAAAAACTATGACACTTTACATTAAGGCTGCTTCAGAAGCTCAGTTTTTTTATGTGTACAAATATAAGTCGCCAAGTAAGACAGAACACATAGTGTCTTTATATCTACCATTTCATAATTCAGATTCTCATCAGTCTTTAAATTGTTCAGGAGCAGTATTTCTAAAAATGAAGTTTATGCAGCAATAACTGTAGCTGTAATTACAAAAAAAAAGTATAAGAGGAACCGTTCTAAATAGTCTTAGCAATACTTTAAATATAATAATTTAGCCAGCGACAAGCTTGTGCACGTTGGAAAATCCGGTTGATCGTGATTCCGTACGCAATGCATAAATTCAATGATTCGTGTATTTACATACTCCATCTTACTTGAAGACTTATAATTGTACATATGAAACGGATGAAAAGACTTAGCATTTAAAGCGCCCATTACATTAAATATTTTTAATGTATTGAATTGATACTAGAAATAATTGTTTCTAATGTGATAAAATATTGAAAATACTTGTGATGGGTAACTGAATTCACACATCTACTACAGAACCAAAAATTGAATTGAATTTTTATGAACCAACTAAATCTCCACAGAACCAGTATAAATTGCTTACCGTGCTACCAAGTCAAGTAATTGAATTTTAAATAAGCCCTCGTCAAATTGAATATGTTGTTTTTGTAACCAGTCTTTAATATTTGCCTTTGTCCAACTAGAATTAGGAATTTTATCCTCCAAACTGCTGTGATAACTAGCATTATCCATAACAATCAGTGAAGGTTTTTCTAAATTTTTTAATAATTGGTTTTCAAACCATTTCAAAAAGTTTTCTTTATTCATTTCGCCATGATAATCCGGATTTTTAGTTGAGGATGAAAACACTAATGACGCTCCAGGAATAAAACCACTTTCGTTTCCAGCATGTAGCACAATATATCTAAAGACACAAATCCACATTGACAACTTATATAAATTAAAATTATACACACCGTTTTCCTTCAGTTTTAATTTTTTTCACACTTTCTTTTGTATTATCTTGCCATGACCTTTGTATAGTTCCATGCTGGAAAATCCATGTCTCGTCCAAATAAACAAATTGCCGGGGATCCTCAGAATTTATATTCTTAATATATTTTTCTAAAAAAATCACCCGCTTCAAAACTATATTGGGTAGCTCCATTAACCCCCTACGTGGATTGTCTTTCATAAACTTGAAACCTATTTTTTTCAATATTTTACTCAAGCTAGTTAAACCTCCGTTATAAATATTACGATTCTTCAGCACTTCTGCAAGAGACTCTCTAGTAATGTGTTCTTCTAAAAAACAGTCAACAACAATGAATACAATATAATACATTAGTAGGACCTAAACTGAAATATGGTAGCATTATTTGGAACCCTTCTGTGAAGTGTCGAAGCTATTCAAAAAAATTTTTAAGCTTTAAGATGGATCACTTTTATCCCCCAATTGGCTTCAATTATGATATATTGTTAAGTCGTTTAGAGTGCAGTTTAATGCAACAACACAGGAATATGCAAAGTGTAGTAATTTTATATAAATTCTTAATTGACTACCCGCAATTCCTTGAGATTATTAACATTAAAACATCCACCAGACCATCTCATTCTACATCATTGTTCTATCTCAGTATATTATGTGCCTTAATTATCAGTGTACCTATTGAAAATAATATTCATATTTTAAACGGTAAATTTAGTCAAATTAAGTCATTGCTTTAGTCACTTCTTTGTATTTTTTTTGTCATTTTTATTAATTAGTAGTGTGTCATACCTAATTTGTTCTTAATATATTGTTCAACAAGCTAGGAATAGTATATGGCACTAAATATTTATTAAATTAAAAGAATGTATTTAACTGATGCCAGAAATTATTATTTTTAACACAAAAAGGTATTAAACCCCCTCGTGATGTGCACTACTAAATTCTGCAGCTGCCATAGTTTAATATTTCTGTAAGTGTTCTCATTAATATTAGTAAATAGCGGCAGTATTAATAGTAAATACTTACTATTTCTGTACATTTCATAAATTACATTTCTGATCGCAACTTGATGGAAGTCATCGATGTCCACTACTGGTTGCTTTTTTGGTCCAGTGGTTTTGGGTGCAGATAATTCTTCTCCGGTCTTGACTTCTTGCCATACGCTGCTCACAGCCGATAAACTTATGCTTAAGGCATCAGCAACTCGCTATAAGTTTAAGGTTTAATACTATCTTGTCAGTGTTCCTTAACTTCAAACATACCTCTCTTACAGACGTTATTGGTACCAGTGGACCCCCCGCATCGCGTTCTCTCCCAAAATAATTTAATAAATTGGCAATTAATGCCTTTACATCTGCACTAAACGCTTTAGGCATGTCTGCTTTTAACCTATAATAGCAATGAAAATGCAATTTATATGTACTCTGAAAAGCGAATCTCGTTCTTACTTTACTTACCAATATTATTAAACTTAAAAAAACAGAAAAAATTATCCCAAATTATTTTTACACTCAAACTTACGATTTGTACTCCGTGAAATGGACAGTTGGACACTATACGCACTTGTGCTGGCTGGAAACTAGACACAAACAAGCCCCAAACAACAATAAAGTAACTGGGTTTGTTTTCGTACGAAACGACTAAATTTAATTGACAACCGCCCAACACGCGCATGTAAACGTTGTAAATTTGGATGTAAACTTAATGCAGCGAAATATGAATACATCCATGAAATTTTTGTGAATATTTAAGAAATAACAGTTAGGAATAGCAAATTTATATAATACATTTAATAATTTAAAAAATGTAATTTATTGATGCAAGACATAATTGTTTTTAACGCGACTAAATATCGAAAATTATGTTGGCAATAGAAACTGTGGCGTGACGTCACTCGTGACGAAAGTCGTCTGAATTCTTGATTCGAGTATACCTTACTGACTGTTGATTGGCTGATAGGGCGATCTGGATATTTTTCATTGAATAAATCGCAAACTTCCTGCTGAGTTGTAGTCATATTCCCGCATCCGATAAGAATTAAAATTTCAATTCTTTGAGTAACAGTTAAATGTGCCATAATACTTTAAATTGATTAATAATTTCTATGTCGCTTACAATACTTATTAGAAAGTCGATGTGACAATGACACTTGGCAAAGATTTTCACCTACGTGATCCATAAAAGAAGTATGGAATTCGAAAAACTAAACTTGATAACTTTGCTTTATTTTAATTGATTTACGTTTTCTAACATTCAATCGTCATTTACTCGAAAACTTTCCTATGTAAGAGGACAAAATTTTAGTACTGTCTGATAGAGAATTAAACGATCTTTCAGAATCAAGGAAAAAAATATGGTGTTTCCATTTTAAAAAAAATCGATGACGTCATTACTCGAAAACAAATGACATTTGAAAATCTCATTTTACGCTAAAATATGTATTTTTTAAATTAAAAATCGACCTGTTCGAGGATTTTTCCCAAAAAATAATTTTTTCGTTTTTATTGAATTTATTCCATACTTTTGGCGCATACTGTAATTATTTGTTCACAAGCGAAGCGTACTACTTCTAAATCTATACTTCTAATATCAGCAGATTATACTTCATAAAAAGGGTTTTTGGAGAGGTAACCGTATTGGCTATGCATGTGATGTATTTATCAGTGAAAAATTTTGTCTGCACTGGATTGTTAGATACAGGTGGACTCCGTGTACACTGATTTCAGTAAAGCTTTTGATAAATCATAATATACTTATTGCTAAATTAATGAACATTGGTGTACACGGAAGTCTACTTCGATGGTTTTCGTCCTATCTATTCAGCAGGTCACAAATTGCATCGTTAAATGGTTTTCATTCAGTTTCTTATGTAACTACTTCTGGAGTGCTCCAAGGTTCACACTTGAAACCACTGCTTTTTATTGTCTACCTTAATGATGTACATTTATGTTTTCATCGTAGTAAGTTTTTAATGTACGCTGATGACACAAATATATTTTCTGAAATAAATAGTGTAGCTGATTGTTTATTTGTCCAATCTGATCTTGATAGATTTTTTGCATATTGTAATGTGAATAAACTGTTTCTTAATATAGAAAAATGTTTGTTTATTCCTTTTACTAGGAACATTAATAAGTACTCATATGACTATAATTTTAATCAAATTAATCTGAAACAAGTTTCTGTAACCAAAGATTTAAATATAATATTTGACAGTAAAATGTTAACACACACATAGATTATGTCGTTGCAAAACGCAGTAGGATATTAGGCTTTATTATAAGAAATAGCAAATCTTTTAAATCACCTGAGGTATGTGCAGAGTAAATTAAGTTTTGCTTCTGTAATTTGGTCCCCACAGTATATCATTCACATTTCTAGAATTGAATCAGATCAAAACAAGTTTCTTAAATTCTTGGATTATAAAGTCAATGGAGCATACAACATTAACCCTATAGCAATCATCAAAAAGGAATTTAATATAATTTCTTTACAGAATCGACGAGAATTGAGTGACGTACCTATACATCAAAATAATGCGATTACGCCAAACTTACCTTGGTCCATTTGTGGCTAATAAAAAAGTTACAAGGCATTAAAGTTCAAATTTTGAATTTATAAAATTCTTAAAAAGTTTTCAAAGGAGTCTTTTGAAAATTTGTATTAGGGGGTTTTCTGGGACAAGAAAACTGACAAGAAATATTTATATAAGATTTGTAAAATATTTGTGTACTTTGTTTGTTTAAGTATTGAATTTTGTTTTATGTTGTATGAACAACTAGATTTTTATTTAAATTATTGCATTCTTGAATTTTATGGGTAATTCTTCAAATAAAATAGTAGTGTTACTTATTGATGTGTTCGTAATTTTATTCTTACAAAGAAACAATTGAATGTTACATAACCAAAACTAGTGGCCGTAGAAATTTTCTTTCGACGAAAATCGATTTCTCGTATATTCTTATCCCTCTTTCTGTTGAGAAATAGCGATGTTAAATAACTTTCTAAATCACTATTTTCAGTTTTTTCACAATATTTCGACGGCAGCAGATATTTTAGATCCGTTTGATTTATCTAAATGACCATTAAAAGGCTCAACTTTTGCCTAATGTGAGCCATCATGTATATTCTACAATTTCCAACATACCAGTAGTTTTTCTTTAGTTTTATTGGGTTTTTGCCTCACTTCTGAAAAAATAAAGATTAATTAAATTAGCCCTTGCGCCAAATGGATCAGTCAAGGGTTATTTTTGAAACCAAGTTTGCCTAACCAAAAAATCTCACACTGAAAAAAGCAGATAAGTAAAAAATAGCAAAAATCACATCACTATCGCGCACTTCCGTATTATTGACGTTTCGAAAAACTCTCTGTTTTCGTTCTCAAAGTAGTAGTAAAAGTATTAAAGGTATGTCAAGTTTGACAGTTTAAAATTCGTTTATCTGCTTCCATAGAGATGTTAAATGATTTCTATTTTATTGTTACTTACTTCTTCTTGATACAACTGTAGCCAACAATGATTAATGTTTACTGAACAGTTTGGCACACACGGATCTCCGTTCAACTTAGTTTCAAAAATAACCCTTGACTGATCCGTTTGGCGCAAGGGCTTATTTAATTAATCTTTATTTTTTCATAAGTGGCAAAAACCCAATAAAACTAAAGAAAAACTAAAATTATGCCACAAATAAATAGCTTCAGATAATATGCCAGTAGTGACCCATGAAAAACGGACCACTATGTATACCAAATGGACTGTGAAGGCATCATGGGAGAATAACATACAAAATTGCAAAATTTGTGTAACGGTGTAATAACATTTCTTTATCTCTGTTGCTGAAAAAAATTTCAAATACAGCTCTCAAAAGATGTATTATTACAAAGACTTATCAACTGTACCAAAATAGATTATAATATTTGACTAAATTTCGATAACCGCAGAACATTACTTTCCAAGCAAATATAAACGTACATATACGAGTACATAGATATCCGTTTATGAAAACAATTATTGAAGATAAAATTTAAATGTCGAAAATAATATAGGCTCCATATCGTAGTATAAGATCTACTGCAAATAAAAATCAAGACAACGAAGAAATTAATGATCTGAAAAGTTATCATATAAATGCAAAACTTCCTTTCGTCCTTTCAAGTAAAACAAATCGGAAATGTTAATTTAAAACCCTGTACTGTAATTTAATAAAAAAAAAAACAGTGTGTCTTACTGTTCATTTCAAGTAACTAATTCAAATTGTTATATTTCAAATTATTGACACTATAATGATTCATTCTATTCAAGTAAACCTGTAATAAAAATAAATATATGGGTACAGAAAATATCTACTTGTAATAAATACTATAACATCGTTAAAGCAAAATAATATCTACAACTGATATTAAATCATCAAATTAAAATATATTTGTTACCGAAACATAATACATTTCTGCCAACGGTTTGACAATTTTGACAGCACGAAAAAGATAAATATTTGATTATTACAAATGTCATGACATTGTTGTGATAGTTGCATAGCTAAGATAGCGAAATTTGCATTATTATCTGGCGACTGGCCATGAGCGTCGATATATAGGGGTTTAATATATTATACAAAAAAATGTTTCTGCTTTATAAATAATTTTGGAAATGTTCTAAATCATAATTTTCTCTCTTATTTTAAAACTTAGGCATAGTTTAAAAATGAACCATAAATCAATAATTAAGCATATGAGAAATATGGCCGCCAACTTACTGAAACTTACTGAATACACTTATTAAGATATGTAAAAAAATTATATTCAGATCAGATATAGGACTATCTACTCCATACTGGACTGAGACCACAGACACGAAGCGTTCTACATTGCAGTAGGTACCACTGAAAGTTTCCTACCACTATCAGGATTCGGCGATAACGATATTTGTAAAAACAGAATTTCGGAAAGCAACTGCTCTGCAGGCTAATACTCCGACCAACATTGGATTACACCCGAAATATATATAACAAACAGACAAGGTCATTCGTCAGCAACCTATCAGACATATACCGATTTTAAACTTATTAGCTCTCATCAATAGATCAGTAGGTTAGATGAGAACTGGTGAATGATATGTAGCTGTATGTAGCTGTGTGTTATATGTATTTCGGGTGTAATTCAACGATGGTCGGAGCATTAGTCTGCAGAGTAATTGTTTCCCCAATTATCGTTTTTGCAATTATCGTTATCACCGTCTCGCGATAGAGGTCGGAAGCTTTCAATGGTATCTGCTACACTGTAGAACACTTCATGTCTGTAGTCCAGCATAGAGTAGCTAGTAGCCAGTAGATGCAGTTTTTCTATATTTTGCGTACTCAGGGTCCCTTCTGTCCGTTTTTGTTATGTTCATATCACATGCATTAGCAGCGTCTTGTCTATACACAGAACGATTTTTTGGTGCCAAATACAGCTACTTTTACCGCGGTGGCACAACACGGGTATGACACGGGAAATTTGCAGCCAAATTCTAGAAGAGATAGAGGTCCAGGGCATCCACAGCGTATTGCAGCAGTTGAGGCACACAGTTTGGAGATAGTTGAAGAAAATCTCCTAATACGTACTAAGTAAACCGGTCAACAAGTAAGGAATGTCCAATGCTTGGCGTATCGTACACAAGGCTTAGTTAGTCGTAGAAACTGGATAAGACGAGTCCAAATGTGTTTACTCGTTGATGGATAAAAGTTTGAACAGTAAATTAATTGTATTAATTAGTAATAACAATAGCGGAAAAAGTAGTTGAATTTGGCGATATAAAATAGGTGTTATAAAATTTTATTTATTTATTTTTTTGGGAAATTCTTCCAATTTTTCGTCCGTTCATTTTTTATTACACATACAGTGGTGGAACAGTTACCAGTGCCGTATAGAAGTGTATTTTTAAATAATTTTTGAACTGGTCTTTTTGGTTCTTTGTGAAAAATTATATTTGTAAGTCCCCTGTACATTCAATTTGTTTTTAAATATTCTGAATAATGGCATTTGGAGTAGTTACGATATTTACAAAAATCTACTAATGGCATAAAGTCTCTCCTGAATATCATGGTCACACATCATTGATTTTTAATCAAAATTGTTGTTGAAAAACATTATAGTAATTGTTTTTATCTCCATTATTGCAAAGAATTTCAGTTACATTACAAGTATACGCACGTACTTTACCAAAAATTGAGTGTAATATTTGACTAAGGTTTGATAGCGATTAAATTTCAAATCAGTGCTATTGGTTATTTTCCAATCAGATATAAATATCTCCATAAAATGTACATTAGATAGCCGTTTTATAAAAACAATTATTGTAATGTAAATGTTACTGTCCTCTTCGCAAATATTTATGTTACTTGGCATGAGATTTACTGCATATGAAAAACACACTGATCTTTGTGGACCGATGGAGGTTCTCGTTATTTCTTAATCTCTGAGGATGATTTCAGCAAAATGACATATTTATTAAAGAATAAAAATGAGGCTTTTAACATGTTTAAATAATTCAAGGCTATGGTAGGGAAACGGCAGGATGCCGATATTAAATCTCAGATGGAGGTAGAAAGTTTAGCTCTCATACACTCCTCAACAAAATGGTTATTCGGTTATGTATGAACTGGATAGTGGCCGAAAAGGTCAGGTGCCTCTTATTTGATGCAAAATTAGACGAATAACAGAAAGAAAAGGAAATGCAAGATTCAGGGGAAAAGCAGATATAAAGATTCATATGAAGAGGAAGAAGCTGAGAGTAGTGATGAAGTTTATATGAGTAAAGGTATACCATTAACAGTACCAGAAATCAGAAGAATGAGTGGAGTACCAATAGTTAAAAACTGTAAAAATTTGTAAGTTCTTCTTGTTTTCTTTCAACAGTAGAAGAAACACTGACAGGAGGTGACACGGTCCAGTGGAAACCTGCTATCGATGAAGAACTTCAATCATTTGAAGACAGTCAAGCTGTCCAGAAGAGACTATATGTGTTAAGTGTAAGTGGGTGTTTAAAAAGAAATCTGTCACTGCAGCAAAGTTTCGTGAGCGACTAGTCGCAAAAGGGTTTACCTCGAGATCTGGGATAAACTATGAAGACATTTTCTTCAGTGGTGTATGACGGTTACTTTTTTCATTATCTATTAGACTAGATTTAGATATAGTACTTCTTAATGTAAAAACAGTGTTCTTAAATGGCATTTTAAAAGAAACGGTTTATTTGCAACAGCCTGAATGTTTTATATGTTCTGTAGCAGATAAATGTAAGGTTTTGAAATTAAATGAGACCATATATGGTCTTAAACAGGCTTCGCAGACTTAGAATGGTAAAGTTAATGTTGTATTATTAGATTCAGGATACAAAAAAATCAAATTTAGTACCATGTCTATTTATAAAGGGAAATAATAAAAATAAATCCTTACCGGTTGTATGTAGCTGATTTCTTCATTTTCTGATATATAAGAAAGCAACTAATTTCGTCTTAAATTTGATATTAATGATTTAGGTATTGTAAAGGAATGTCTGGGAATGCAGGTTTACATTAACAAATCTGAGAATACAGTTAAATTAAGACAAGATAACTATACTGATCAACTACTTAAAAAGTTTAACATGAGCGAACGTAAGCCTGCAAAAACACCTTTAGAATGTAAATTAGATGTTGAATCTCCAAAAGTGGATCTGGCTGTACTTACAAAGTGTGATAATAGCTTTCCGTGTGAGCTAATAAAGCTAATTTAATCATTGTTTCAATGAAACATATAAGTATACGAAAGGAGTTTTAAGATACCTCGCAGATTAAAAAGAGTACTGTTTGAATTTTTCAAAAAAAAAATATATCCAAGGATTTGTAGATGCCGACTGGCAAATAATTCGTTAGGTAGAATATCGTATAGTGATCCTGTTTGATTTAAATGGTTCTGTTATTTATTTTGAAAGTGTCACACGAAAACCAGTAATGTTATCAAATATGGAAGCTGAATCTATATTTGCCAGAAGCTACAAAAAAGTTATTAATTTAAAAAATATATATTTATGAATTAGCTAGAAAAAGATTATGTATTCAGATTTTTAATATCATTTTGTACAAAATGCAATTTCAGATAATTTGATTAACATTAGTTATTTGCGTATAGAGAATATGCCAGCAGATATTTCAACCAAAGGGTTAAATTCTGAAAAACATTATTATACACCTGCAAAAATTGGGCATGTGAATAATTTATTGAAGTATTCCAGTGGGGGAGTTAAGATGAGACAATAACACAAATTAATAATTGTGCCAATATAAGTTGCATCACAGTTACACCATGTATGTATTGTGTGTTGCATATAAATTATGTTTTGTATACTTGTTTTGTGAACATCAAAACTAGTATTGAACTTCCTACTGCTTGTTAGTGAAACATCGCACGACTTTTTCTTAGTTAGTTTTTAATAAATGAAAATTATATATTCTTCTGGGATATTAGCATGATCTTTCATTAGAGCCCAGACTTCCTTTTTCTTCAATTTTTAAAACGTCTCAGATACTTTTCTTTTGGATACTACTGGGGATATAATATTATTATGTCCTAAGAACGTTTCAAATAGTATGTCCTTAGAACTTAGGCAAGACAATTCCAACGGAATGTTGAAAAAACGTGATGTCAAATACCTACCGTTCTAGTAAATGGTGCCGCAAATCTATTGCCTACGGTTGCTTAAAAAATGAAAAAAATGCTAATAACTACTATAAAAAAGGGGATTTTACATACAGAGTACGTAAAATAACCTTACGCACACTAAATTTTGGTGCAATAGTATCAATAGGCCATAACGCGTCATCAAACGTGCCTCCATTTTAAAACAAAAGAACGGCTTGTCAAATTCAAGAATGGTTTTCAGCTGCGTCATTCCGTGTTGTTGAAATTAAAAGTATTAACATTAACATGCAGAAACACGAATATTGGATCCAAGGCAGCTGTTTTTCCTAAGAGTTTTAATTAGTCAATATAAATGTAGACACCAACTATTAAAAAATATTGAACATAATTATGACACTAGATATAAAATCGGTTCTAACCAAGTCCCTAGACCAGAAAAAAGTGCTTTGCAACTTACTTACCTTGGACTTAAATTTTATAACATGTTACCCTCACAGCTGAAACCCATTAACTCTGGAACACTTTTTAAAAATAAGTTAACACAATGGATACACAATTTGCCTAGAATATAGGTTTATAATTATATTAAAAATATCATTTAACACTAAATTTTTTCATATTGTTTAAATAGTAAAATACTATATAATTTTGTATATTTGTATGCCTACTCTTTTCAGAGTGCTTGTAGCTTTATTTATAATATTTACTTCCCACATACAAGGCAATGCCTTCAGTGAAGTTGTATTTATTTGCCTGAGATTGTATATTATTCAATATCATGTGATTTTGTATGTACAATGTATATTAATTTATAAGTAGTATTAATTTTACAATATGTTTTCACTTTTGTATTACATATTATTTCCAATTATACATTTCTTATTGTATCTTTTTGGGTAAATAAATTATTATTATTATTATTAATATTATTATTATTAATTGTACGTTTCATTTTAATAAAAATACATCGTTGTTATTGTTCATTGGGTTTTTTACGCAGCAAATAATATAATTTACTTACCGTTCAGTCCTGTCTAAACCAGAACAGTAAGTAATTACTTACCGACGCGTTTTTGTTTGGCAACCAGTAAATTTAACATACTGTTTTAAAACTAAGTATGCTAAATAATCAGAAATAGAATGGTCATACAAAAACGTGTTTTACATTCGTGGGACACGCGGCTCGCGGACAAACTGTCCCACTGTGTGTTGTCCTTGTCCTTTACGACATTTTTTATCATTGGTTTTATAAGCTTCACTATCTAAGTGAAGGTGAAATTTTAGGCCGTGTGAAACTATCAGGTCATCCGATTCCAGAGGGCATTGGGATCGACGCCGTCGGATCTAACAAGTTAAACATTTAATATTATTATTTATTTCATTTGTTACCTTTACTACCCTATTAAATAGTTGAAGTAACAAATTATCTCTTTTTCTGGCATAGGTTCTTTGATCTGACGATGTCAATCTCAATACCTGACGTTTCTGGCGATCTATAAATATCAAAATTTGTGAACAATATCAACAATTAGACAAAGCCTTTTAAATTGCATGTCTAGTGAAGAGATGCGGCGTGAAGCGTTGTTTTGATCCTGTATCCACACACTAGCACGAAGCAATCAAAATGAAAATATCATGTAGTTTTCATTTTCTCCTCAGTGGGTTTGCAGCTTTATTCTTATACAACGCTTATTATACCATCATTTGCTAAATCGTGTCATCTGAGTTACTACTATGAGTTAAGTGGACTCAATTTTTGGCAATTTGTAATTTAAATTTTTATTGTTACTATTATTTTTATTATTGTTCTCGTGAATTATGTCATACACCTTTGTGTAATTCAATTATTTATAGATCGAAATCTCAAATAACAGAAGATACACTTAATCAAGCGACTGCGGTGACAGTAGATTTTTAGAATAAAGTAAACCAGCTATCTAGATATTGGGAAGAGCTTATATTTTTGCACTCAGTGCATTCAGTATAAAACGTACAAACGAATAACAAATGAGCTACGTTTGTAAATAGTGAATTTAATTAAACTACTGTTGAATTTTTAATTATATTGCCAAAAGCAAGTTATGAATATTTTGTTAACAAAAATATGTACGAAATGTTTCTTTCAGCACTAAGCCTTGTCCTTCTCGAAATTCGTACGAATTTTTTAATGGCAGGAAAAGTTTCAACTTTTAGCCCATTTTGCCTGCAATATTTTCTTTCATTTTCATCATAAAACTGTCATTTACTGTCATGGTAGATTGTCAGAAGCCCAAGTTAAACTTACTAATCTCACATAATGATGAAAATAGTGGCAATATTTCTGTTTTACGAAATTCAAGAGAACTTGACATTTTTCCGCCATTATTAATTTAAATCAAAATTTGCGAAATTCGCGACAATTTCCATGAAGATAAGGCTTTAACCAGATAAAAAGCATTCTTTTCCAAAATTTTGTTTAGCACACAGTACTTGCATCTTAGTCAATTATATTTCATAATAACCATGGGTAAAGGATAATTAAATAATTTCGAATGTAATAAAATACCTATTTATTAATGCCTAATATGCTTTCATGTTTTATGTACAATGCAAAATGTTTGTTTTCAATATCACATTCTTAAAAATTACAATAAATGAAATTTTTGTTAATAAAATAAGTTCTTTTACTCACATAAGTAGGTATTGGCATTTATACTGAATTTTTTATACTGTTGAATTATTTTCATAATCAATATTTAAGTATCTTTTACAGTTATAATATTTGCTTACTACCTAATTTAAAACTTACTCAACCTTATAAATCTATTAAATGCACGTTATTTAGGTGATATATATCATGAAACTGACCATACAAAATAAAAATAGTGGAATATATGTTAATACATAAAATTATATATTATTTTTTCAACCATTTGTCTTGAATGTCTTTTAGATTCGTATATATTTTATATTTCACTTCCGTATAATTTAATTGCAATACCTACGATACGAGATATACAACATACCCATGTCACCCTAGACATTTATAATGCCCGCCGTGATAGTAGCGGGCAAAAAGGTCTTTTCGCGCCCGCTGGCATGAGAACCCGAAAATAATGACGCTTGGGTTGTTATGGATATGTTTGAAAATATAGCATCAGTCAAGACACACAAATCAAGAAACGTCAAAGCTGTGACCACAGACAAGAAAATAACAGTTACCTTGCTTATGACTACGACCATTTATAGTTTTTATTCTATATGAAGTGAAATATAAAACGTTGTATAAGCCATGAGAGATACTAGGATGATTATGCCCCTAGGCGACTTGCAACCTGTCGTCTGCGGGCGTAATCAACCCTGTATCTCCCTTGATATATCGTTTAATAAAGATATCGTAAGTGGAACCGTTTATGTTTCTTGCATAAAAGTAAATACAAAAAATTAAATGCGCTTTCTAAATGGTCAGATTTATGTACCAAAGTCTGCCACGTTTCCCACTGTCTGAAACAAGGCATCATACAAACTGAAAAAATTGTTAGTTAAAGATTTCTTTGGTAATATGTAATTTTTTCCAAAATTCTGTTGAAAAGAAAAAAGAAATCATATTTATGCAATTGAATTAGTGCTCCAACTTCTTGTAACTAGAGGTCTTGCAAGTTGTTTCCCTATAGTTTGAACATGATATCCAATATTTATAAGGGCTTCGTGATCCAAGATTTTCCTGCCATCGAAAATATATGCTGGTTTCATCATGTGTTCATAAATTTTATTATAGTCCAGGCTCTAAAATATGTGATAGTTGAATCAAACAAATTTTTAATTATATTAAATGGTACATTTAAGAAATACAGATAAATTCATATCAGAAATTAGAAATTTGTACAAGGTAATCTTTTTAGTTTACGAAGATTTAAATAAAATTGTCAATTTAAGATGATATATTCAAATGATGAATTATTGCGTCCTCTCGATCATATCAGTTAGCAAAGCAATATAACATGTATCTTAAAGATCTCAAACATAACCTGCAGTCAGCCTCTTTGGCACGATCAAAGAAAGAGAATATTCTGAGAACTGACGAAGGCTCAGTAGCGACGAAGTTTTTGCGGAGTCACCACTAAAGATGCCGACAGTGAAGAGCAGCGAAACGTTTGAAAGCATGAGATGCGACCAGTTACAGAGACATCTCAGAACACCACCATAGTCCGAGTAACGGTTCCGACCATAGCAGTCGTAATACCAATAATAGGAGGCGCAATCCATATATAGGCGTTTCCCGGCTAATGCTAGGGATGTGCACTTTAATTCTGTTTCTGGCAGCGACCACTTACCAAGGTCACGGCATAACAATGAGTATCAAATACCAACTTTTCATCCAAGACTTCTAGATCCTTAACACTATATATACTATATCAACAACATTCGAACCAATAATAAAGTTATTCTGAAAAGTATGCCTATTTCTAGTAAAAGTAATATGACTGCACTTTTTAGCATTAATAGTTAAGTAATTAGAATTACAAAAATTAACCAATCTATGAATGTCTTCCTGAGATTCAGCATCAGTGTCACTTGAAATATATTTAAACATCTTAAGGTTATCTGTATACCACGAGAAATTACAGTGCTTAAAGCAGTTAGAAATGTGTAAATATATCAGAAAAAGTAATGGACCTGTATGATTACCTTGAGGAACACCTGACGTAACTTTGGTAATATCAGAGCTACAATTCATTATCACAATGTACTGAGAACGGTTAGTTAAATACGATATAATCCATGCCAGAAGCTGGTGAACCCTAATATAATAATTCTTTTCATAAACAATGAAAAGATAATAAAAACTAAAGTCAATTTTTAACAATATATGTTCCATTAGAAATAACAAACTTCAGTGGGATAGATCAATTAATAGATATTGAATTGAAACTGTGCGTCATTGTATTCTAGAGAAAAAATTATACCATTTTTAACAAATCGGCCATATTTCAGAAATTCTCTGTATAAGAAAAACAATAAAATTAGTCAAGATTTGATTGCAGGTTTTCAATGCAAACCAAAATGGACTACCCTATACATAATTTTGATTATATGCTGATGTTCCAATTTCTCTTAAATTTAAAAAACAAATGGAAACAGATGTAACCTACCGTAAATTCGCTCCATTCGGTACAAAGAACAATTGCATGACATCCTTCTGAAGCAGTATAAGCATCTTTACAGATTAAAACATTTTTCCGAACTTCTTCCGGTGATTCGCAAATTGCTGGATGAGTCAAATCCTCAAATATTCTAAATTCTTCAACCTAAAATTGAATGGGATAATGATCAAAAATAATATAATGAAGGCCACTATATTTATTTAACCGGCTACGTTTTGATATCATAAATATAGTGTTCTTTTTTTATTAGTCATCTTTATTCCGCTCAATCATTAACTAGTTTAACTAATCAAGAATCAAGAAGTAAGTAAAACAATTAAATTTTATCCATTAGTTTTCCAAAATGAAGATTATAAATGAAAATTACCTTGGGATCATAAATTTTTAGAGATGCTCCTTCGTCAAGCAAAGTTTTTGCCACAAATATTGCGGGGCTTTCCCTTGTATCTCCCGTATTACTTTTAAATGCAAAACCTAGTATACAAATCTTCTTTCCGCTGACAGTATTGAACAGTGATTCGATGATTTTTGAGGTAAAACGGGATTTCTGATACTCATTCATATCAATTACTTGTTGCCAGTATGCCGCGACTTCAGGCAAATTGAGGCACTCACATATGTATACCAAATTCAAGATGTCTTTTTGGAAACAGCTCCCACCGAAACCAATAAAGAAAATATATAAATCAAATAGAGCTTAACAAGTTGATTTTTAGGTTATTTATTAAGAAAAGTGAAAAATTAATTGATATAGTATTTTCAAAGTAAACTGGCAGCAAATAAGTTTATATATATATTTACCTATTGATGCTTGTAAAAATTTTGAGCCAATTCTTGAATCAAAACCTACAGCCCTAGCCACTTCAGATACATCTGCCCCAGTTGCTTCGCATATCGCAGATAAGGAATTTATACTGGATATTCTTTGAGCTAACAAAGCATTGGCTGCCTAAATAAAATATATACATATATATATATATACATCTAGAACATTTAAACATGGGCTACATACCAATTTTGACAATTCAGATGACCAAGTATTTGTCGTCAAAATTTTTTTTCTCGGTATCCAGTGCTCGTAAATACTGCATAACTTTTCTATCGCCTCTTTGCCTCCAGGTGACTCTTCTCCACCAATTAAAACTCTGTCTGCATTCAACAAGTCATTTATTGCAGTTCCTGGAAAATTATCATGTACACTCGTATAACCAATCTACCATATCTCATGCATTAAGCATCAAGGCAGTTGCTTCACTAATGCTTGCTACCGACTATGCATGTATTTGGAATTCGTGATACGCAATACGTGATTTGTGAGGATTTCGTGAATAATGTGTAGGGATTTGTTCGTTAAAAATCGGTTCATAAGCATTCTGCACAATATGTACCAGTGTTGAAAAATTTTTCGGTAATATATCTTCATAAAAATTGTTATAGATTTGGCTCTAATAGTAATAAATTTAGTAACAGACAATAAAACACAATAAAAAAATTAACATTTTGTTAACCACCGTTTTTACAGTCAAATTTGAAAATGTTTTTAGCATGTATCTGTAGATTAGCTTAAAGAAGGCAGATGAATTTTCGTTAAAAAAAATACTTAGGGACTTTTTATACAGAAAAAATATAAAAAGTGCAAAACAAAATATGTAATGACAAATATTGTTTTGTAAATTTGTCAATAAAATTCAAAACAGATTGTGTTTGTATCGACTACTACAGTAACAGTACTAACACATAACAGAAGTTTTGTTTTGACCACAAAATATAAAGGTTTTGACAAACAACAATCCAAATTCGAATCGTAGTAATCGAAATCGAATCGTACCAACGTTATAGCGTATCACTGCACACAAAATACGAAAAAGAAAAACATAGTAATTACTATATCTGCTGAGACATGTACCATATTTCAGGTATACTTCTATGTACATATAGGTAAAGCTAATTATTGTGCTGCTGCATATGCACTCGATAAACTTGGTATTTTTTTAGAGGTATAAAATATGTTCCTTTTCGTACCTACATCGTGTTTTCCTATTAGCAATAACTTCTCCATGCTGGAAGTAAGTCTTAAAGTTATGATTTGTAAGGTAAATGCCAGCAAAAAACACCTTGGCATACCTAACTAGATAATTACAGGTTACAGAATAAACTGTCTGTTTGTGATTCTTTGATATATATTCTAAACTGTTAATAATATTGTAATAGTACTGTTCAGCAACATATATCCACACAGAAATTTTTAAAACGACTGAAAATTCAAATATAACTAACAGTGAGTTGGATGGCGAAAATCATAATTAAATTCTTTCTACGTCATCCGGTCTCAAAAATACTGCAATGCTATTGGACCAAAGTTTGTAGGCAACCTCCTCTGTTTAGGGATTTTGAGTCGCAACATCACACATAAACTAGGATTTGGTAACCTTGATTTTGTTTTAAAGCCAGTAATTTCGTTGCCATAGCAACCAATTTTGCTTTCTTAAATAGCATCATACTATTTTCTGTCATTATTTGGAATTAATTTGTACGTACATACATTGTAAAATCAAAATTCAAAATCTTTGTTGAAGAGAAAGCGGTACCAAGTGAAAATTTTGACATTTTGCATGTAACGTTAACTTGTCAACGTGACAATAGCTCAATAGCTGTTGAGTACTATGTGATACAATTGATTTAGTTAACATATACAGAAAGAATTCAAATTTTAATAATAGTCGGATGTAGCGATCACAAAAAGATATAAATCAAAGCCTGCAGCCTTTAATTAGATAGATATGGGTGCTTCACATCGATATTCGTTGGTTACCCGCCGAAAACTGTTTGCAACATTTCGCTCTACACAAGGAGAATCTCATTTTTCTTAAATGAGGAATGAATTCCGACACTATGGAACTGGAAAATACAATTGTAGATGCAAAATTTCTATCAGATCTTACATTTTTAACAGACCTAAAATATCTCACCTTAACGAATTAAATTTGAAACTACAAAGAAAGCATCAGAATATTGCCAATTTACATGGTCACATAAGAAGATTTAAAAATAAAATTATTCTTTTGAAGCCTTCACTAAAAAAACATAAACATAAACATTAATTTTTTGCAAGCTATACAGAACAATGAAGAAATGAAGGATTTTGAGAAAGTTTCTTATTTAATTCATATAAAATACGTTGGTACAATTGCAGAAGAATTCATTGATTTAGCGACGTTAAGAAAATCGAAGAAGAAATTTCAGTTTCTATACAGCCACTTACTATTTCTGTTGAGAACGTAAGCAAAGCAGACCTTTAACTGGAATTGTGTGATTTCCAGTCACAACTTCTTTACCAGAGAAGAACCGAAATAGGATTGGACAATGTATTTCTAAGTTACACCCAGGAGAACATTACCCCAACTTGTAAAATTTAGGCCTTAGGATGGTATCAATGCTAGGAAGCACGTATCTTTGCGAAAGCAGCTTTTTCAACATGAAATTTATGAAGTCAAAATAATTGATCCAAGTCTGTTAAGCCATTGACTAAGTTGCTTCATTTGTCAACAACAAATACTACCTAATGTTAGTATTGATACACAAGTTAGTGAAAAACCAACATTCCCAAACCTCCCTCTATTTTTTTTTGTAACATCTACATTGACAAACAAACTTTATTATCACTACTTGACTACACAACGAATATATTTCAAACAAATTCGCAACTGTCAAATCTTTACTTTGATGTTTCTGTCATTCGTATATAACTCGCGTTTGGTTGGTTTCATCAATTCATTATTATAACACTTACCTTCTGCTAAGAATTCTGGATTTGAAAGAATCTGATAGGAAACTCCCTGCTTTTGATTAGCAATTAAAATTTTTGCAATACTTTCCGCCGCCCTGACAGGAACAGTGCTTTTTTCAACTACAATTTTGTTACTTTTTGCAATGTCTGCAATCATTCTAGCTGCTCCTTCGACATATTTTAAGTCTGCAGCTCTGCCCTATAACAAATTTAAATTAAAATATTTATATATAACTACTTTTATGTTTATAATAATACAGTTATTGGAAGTTACATCTTCGTTAAGTTAGTATCAAGTTTTAACGAATTTTGATGCATAATTGTTAAAATTACCTACTTCATTTTTTAAAATAGTAAAATTTCATTTAAATCTGATCGCGCATATTGTTGAGAAATATACAAGGTGATTCTTAATCTATACACAGAAACTTTTGAAATCATAGCTAATAAATAATGACGTATAAAAATATATATTTTTCAGTTACGGAGATACCAATTTATTTTAAATAAAAATAAAAGAACGTGAATTTCATAAAATTGCAGAATGCATTTAATTTATCATAGTAACTCTTCGAACTCATTCAAAACTCTGTTAACCTCGCCAAATCCACACGCACGAACCCAAACCAGGATGTAGTCGAATTGCCTCAGCGGCTTCGGTAACATACACCATAGTTTTATGTGACTCCAAAAATAAAATTCAAGCGGATTCGGATTGTTCGGGAAACACATGAACCAAATATCACACTAGTAGCACAAAATGTGGTGGAGCACAATTGGGAAGAAACCACATATGCTGTCCATGCTCAGATTAACTTCTTCGGGGAGTACCGGCAAATTATTACGCAAAAATTGTAAGTAAAGAGCAGCAGTTAACCGATTTTCCATAATAAAAGCGTCAATTGTTATCATGGATACGATTATTTTTTTAAAATATTTTTTTTAATTCAAATATACAAGTACCAGTACTTCCATAATATAAATACAGGTTAGGGACAACATTTGTAATTCTTTAAAATAAGATACGCATGATGAAGAGTTAATTCCCATGATATTACTAACTGCTTTCTCTTACAACTTAAATACTCTACATGAAAAATGAGAAGCACCCCATAAGAAATATGCAAGTAAATTTGACCATAGTAATAAAATAACTAAACGCCTCTGTTTGTAATGTTACTTAGTCTATATAGTACATAACACACCGGAAATAATTTTTTGCACAATTGAGAGATCGGTTTCTTAGTTTCTCTGTTAAGAGCAATAATTTTATGTTTTCAAACCAAGAAACAAAAAAATCAATTTTATTTTGAGTTTCTGATATCAAAAGTGGTAAGCGTTCATTCGTGAATAAGAAGGGAGTATAGTCAGGAACATCACTAAGAGGCCTGATGTTATCTGCGGTAAGTCGTTTATAAAAAGTAAAAAGAGTAGTGGACCTAGAATAGAACCTTGGGAAACAGCTCGGTAAATATTTAATTTGTTAGACTTTACACAACCGTTCTGAACAACTTGAGAACAACTATTTTAGTCACTGACCGATAATCCTCCTGAATACATAGTTAACCCAGTTTAGCTAAAAGAATCCCATGATCAATTAAATTAAAAGCTTTACTCAAATCCATGAAAACTCAAGACATTTTTTAATAGAGTCCAAATTGTCGTACAATTCGTCAAGAAATGAAAAAAAGACAGATTGTGTGGATTTTTCCACTCTAAATTCATGCTGATCATTACATAACATATCATACCTGTTCAAGTTAATCGTTCGGTTATAAACTATCCTTTCAAATATCTTAGATACAGAAAAACAATTTTAACTGTTTAAGAATATCAAGAAAAATGGTTTCTGAAAGTGACCAATTAATTAGATGCAAACTATTGATTTTAACATATTTACATTAATACTATCAATTCCGCAGGAATTTGATTTCCTAAATGACATTACTAAACTATATACCTCGTTTTTAGTAACTGGCTCACGATCCACAATCATGGAAAATTTATTGGTTTAAATTGCTTGCTAACATATTAGGTAAATTAACAAAGTTACTATTTATGATTTCACTATTTTCTGTGTCATCTGAGACGTTTGTTATCAAAATTTATTACCGATAAAGTGAACTCCCTTATTTAGATTGATAATGGAGCATACAGCTTTTGATTTATTAGCTGAATTATTATAAATTCGGTCAATGTAAAAATGTAGTTGCCTAACGGTTCGGTTATGTCTTATACTTTTTTATGATAAGCAGAGCCTTATATCATCAGGCATCTCAGTAGCCTGCATCACTGAGTGCAAAAATTTCAGGCTTTCACCTGAGATACGTAATACATTAGTTCCTTTTCACGTCTTCTATTACCCCTTTGAAAGAACACCCTGTATGTATATCTACCAATGTATCATTATTAAAAAAATTCAAATACTGACCTTTCCATTTCCAATGGCTTTTGTAGGTGTATTGACAGATATGAATATTAAATCCGCTTCTAAAATTGCAGTGTTCACATCATTCGAAAAGAATAAGTTCTTCCCTCTACACAACTTTACGACTTCATCTAAGCCAGGCTAAAATCATAACGTTCATTGTTAATTATCAATAAATAATAAATTAGTTATAAAATAAAGGGTGCGCCACTTAAAACTCACCAGGCCTATCTCCTTTATTTTTTAATATACTTTAGTGATCAAGGTATCATTTTGTAGGTATGTTCAAAGCCCTTGAAGCCGACCATTTAATTACAAAAGTTACTTTACCTGTATAATTATTAGGCCAATAAAAGTGATTTAACCTGACATATGGGATGATAGCTTTTGTTACTGTAGTTTTGAAAAAAATGGTAAATCATGTTTAGCTTTCAAAGTACAATGACAGGAAAACAAAACACTATCGGAACATATTTGGCTTCTGAATCTTCTAATTAAAGTTAAATAATACCTTCTTATATATAGGGGCACATGTATTTACTACATTTTCACAGTATTTCCATGAATAACAGCACATTGGATAGAATAAAGGTAGGATGTACACTTATTCATCAAAATGCTCTGGAAAGTGTAGTAAACACAGAATTATTAATAAAACATTATCAACTTTGCATTGCTCATTATGGAGAAAACTTCGAAGAAAACTTATAATTTAAAAAAATAGGTTATGTTCCATGCTGTTTCTATTTATTGTTAAATGAAAATTATTATAACAATGTACTGTTTAACTTTAATTAAAAGCCATAAATATGTCCTGATAGTGTTTTGTTTTCAATCCATCGCAATTTTAACAAAACCACAGTAACAAAATTTATCATCCCATATATACTCGCGTCAAGAATTCAGACGTCTTACGTCTTCGATATTTGGTCGCGTTAAAATCAACAATTTTTTGCAATTTCGTGCAATATATAATGCAAACATTTAGTGTAGTATATAGTTTTATTACTCTCAGTTGCAGTTTCTTAAATATTTTGATAAAAATATAACGAATTATTCAATTGTTCGTATGACGTAAGTCGTCTGAATTCTTGACGCGAGTATATTAAAGTTTTTTTCATGGCCTATTCGATGGTATATTAACTATACAGAACAGTGTGTGAAAATAATATTCCGGAAAAGTAACGTTTCAAAGGCGGCCATTTTGTGAAAATAATTTATTCTTTAAAATTAATGGTTGGCTTCGAAGGCAGGCCTATAAAATGATGCTTTCATCGCTAAGGTATATTAAAAAATAACGGAGATATAGGTCTGGAAAATTTTAAGTGGCGTATTCTGCATATACGGTATACAGGGTGCTTATTAATTGAATGCCGATACTTAAGGGTGTGAATCCTTCGGCCATTTTAAGAAGAAAACTTAATATCTACATATATCCTAAACCTCTTAATTTTTGAGCTACAGGATGTTATAGTTTAAAGAAAAAAAATACTTTTTTATTATAATTTTCTTATCACTCCAGATATGTTTATGACATTTTGTACACACCTATTAATCATTAAGGAGCATTGTTTGATGTAAAAAATGTTTTAGAATCTTTGCCAATGACGTCCGTACGAGGTTTGAACTAAACATTTTTGAAGAAAAAAATGGTACGCCACTGCCTTTTCTAAAAACTAAAATTATTTTTAAAATCTCCATTTATTTTACAGCAAATTCGGTCCCTAGACTTACTCTCGTACGACGCACCATTTTCACTTAAAAAATTCAAACCAAAAAAAGTTTTTTCCCCAAGTCATTGGCAAAGATTTTAAAACATTTTTTACATCAAACAATGCTCCTTAATGATTAATAGGTGTGTATAAAGTTTCATAAAAATATCTGGAGTGGTAAGATAATTATAATAAAAAAGTACATTTTTTCTTAAAATTGTAACACCCCGTAGCTCAAAAATTAAGAGGTTTAGGACATATGTTGATATCAAGTTTTCTTCTTAAAATGGCCGAAGGATTCAAGTATCGGCATTTAATTAATAAACACCCAGTATAAATAATATTATGATAGTTAAGTTATAATAAGTAAGATTATTATTATTATCGTCGAATACAATTAATAATGGTCGTAACTTAAATAAATATATATGATGATATTATGTAACAAAATAATATAAAATGTGAACTCAGTAATAAAGATAAAAAGATGACCGGTGGTTTATCGAATTCTTGTCTGATTTGCCGAATCTGAAAGAAACCAGATGTCGAGTTATAAATATGTTTAAAGTACCTATTTGGCTTGGAAAAGGTCAAGCGTGTAATTCGAGATTTTGTACATAAACTTTTATTCAACTAAAAGTGTAAAGTTAACATTGTAGCAACGACTGGTCACATAAAATACAGATATAAGACTTCTACTCAAAGATATATACAGTAGGCGCCAAAAGTATGGAATAAATTCAATAAAAACGAAACAATTATTTTTTGGGAAAAATCCTCGAACAGGTCGATTTTTAATTTAAAAAATACATATTTTAGCGTAAAATGCGATTTTCAAATGTCATTTGTTTTCGAGTAATGACGTCATCGATTTTTTTTTAAATGGTAACACCATATTTTTTTCCTTGATTCTGAAAGATCGTTTAATTCTCTATCAGACAGTACTAAATTTTTGCCTTTAAAAGATCTGCTATTTCTTATAATAAAGCCTAACATCCTACTGCGTTTTACAACGACATAATCTATGTGTGTGTCAATTAACATTTTACTGTCAATTATTGTACTTAAATCTTTGGTTACAGAAACTTGTTTCAGATTAATTTGATTAAAATTATAGTCATATGAGTACTTATTAATGTTCCTAGTAAAAGGAATAAACGAACATTTTTCTATATTAGGAAACAGTTTATTTACATTACAATATGCAAAAAATCTATCAAGATCAGATTGAACAAATAATAATCAGCTAAACTATTTATTTCATAAAATATATCAGTCATCAGCGTACATTAAAAACTTACTATGATGAAAACATAAATGTACATCATTAAGGTAGACAATAAAAAGCAGTGGTTCCAAGTGTGAACCTTGGAGAACTCCAGAAGTAGTTACATAAGAAGCTGAATGAAAATCATTTAACGATGCAATTTGTGACCTGTTCAATAGATAGGACGAAAACCAACGAAGTAGACTTTTCATTAATTTAGCAATGAGTATATTATGATTTATCAAAAACTTTACTGAAATGAGTGTACAAGGAGTCCACCTGTATCTGACAATCCAGTGCAGACAAAATTTTTCACTAAATACATCACATGCATAACCAATACGGTTACCCCTCCAAAAACCCTTTTTATGATGTATAATCTGCTGATATAGGAAGTTTAGATTTAGAAGTAGTACGCTTCGCTTGTGAACAAATAAATACAGTATGCGCCAAAAGTATGGAATAAATTCAATAAAAACGAAAAAATTATTTTTTGAGAAAAATCCTCGAACAGGTCGATTTTTAATTTAAAAAATACATATTTTAGCGTAAAATGCAATTTTCAAATGTCATTTATTTTCGAGTAATGACGTCATCGATTTTTTTTTAAATGGCAACACCATATTTTTTTCCTTGATTCTGAAAGATCGTTTAATTCTCTATCTGACAGTACTAAAATTTTGCCCTCTTACATAGGAAAGTTTTCGAGTAAATGACGATTAAATGTTAGAAAACATAAATCAATTAAAATAAAGCAAAAACGTTATCAAGTTTAGTTTTTCGAATTCCATAGTTGTTTTATGGATCACGTAGGCGAAAATCTTTGCAAAGTGTCATTGTCACACCGACTTTCTAATAAGTATTGTAAGCGACATAGAAATTATTATTCAATTTAAAGTATTATGGCACATTTAACTGTTACTCAAAGAATTGAAATTTTAATTCTTATCGGGAATATGACTAGAACTCAGCAGGAAGTTTGCAATTTATTTAATGAAAAATATCCAGATCGCCCTATCAGCCAATCAACAGTCAGTAAGGTAGAGTCTAAATTTAGAGAAACTGGCAATGTTGTAAATATTCCAAAACCTGGACGTCCAAGCATTAATGAAAATCAGAAACTGAACATTTTGATAAGTATGGTGGATAATCCTCATAATTCTTCACGATTGGTTGCATTAAACAATGACACTAGTCAGAACACAGTGCTACGTATCTTGAGGAAGGAAAAATATGATCCCTACAAAATTCAACTTGTGCAGGAACTCAATGAAGATGATCCCGATCGCCGCTTACACTTTTGCGAAATTCTAATGAATTTATGTCAAGGAAATAGAAATTTACACCGGCAAGTACTTTTTTCAGATGAGGCCACATTATGTCTGAATGGTACAGTAAACCGTCAAACTTGCAGATATTGGAGTCGGGAAATTCCTCATTGGATGGCAGAGGCACATACCCAACACCCTCAGAAATTAAATGTGTGGGCTGGAATAGTTGACGACAGAATAATAGGGCCTTTCTTCTTTGAAGGAATCCTTACAGGACAAAGATATTTAGAGTTTCTAGAAAATGACCTTGTTCCAGCCCTTGCAGTAATTTTTCCTAACGATAATGACCCTGACATTCCTGACGATACCATATGGCTTCAGCAAGACGGTGCACCTCCGCACTATGCGCGCCCTGTACGAGATTTTTTGGACAACTGTTTTCCTGGGAGGTGGATCGGCAAACGCGGACCGATAGAATGGCCCGCAAGATCGTCAGATCTTACACCTCTTGACTATTTTTTATGGGGATACTTGAAGTCAAAAGTGTACATTAATAAACCACGTAATTTAGAAGAACTTCAAAATCGGATTCGGGACGAAATACGCAGAGTTACTCCAGAAATCATTCATAATGTGCAAGAAGAATTTCTTCACAGACTTGCGCATTGTCAAGAAGTTGGTGGATGGCAATTCGAACATTTAATTTAAGTATAAAATTTAATCAATTGTATTTTATTTTACATACCTCAGAATTGTTACTTTTTTATGGATAAAATTTACGTTTTCTAACATTCAATCGTCATTTACTCGAAAACTTTCCTATGTAAGAGGGCAAAATGTTAGTCCTGTCTGATAGAGAATTAAACGATCTTTCAGAATCAAGGAAAAAATATGGTGTTGCCATTTAAATCGATGACGTCATTACTCGAAAACAAATGACATTTGAAAATCGCATTTTACGCTAAAATATGTATTTTTTAAATTAAAAATTCCTGTTCGAGGATTTTTCCCAAAAAATAATTGTTTCGTTTTTATTGAATTTATTCCATACTTTTGGCGCATACTGTATGTGCGATTTGCTATTGTAAAATAATACAGATACTAAAAAAGTTTATTCAACCTAAAAAATATTGAATTCTCCACGAGATAGTGATTTCACACCATAACTAAACAAAATTTGTGCCTACAACTCAAATTCAATACTTTTTTCAGTACAATTGAAGATACAATAGTGGAATAAATTTGTGTTAATCAATTTAAAAGTAATAATTTATTTGTCGCATAATTTAAGCTTTAAAGTGTACAAATTGAGATAAAAAATATATTTATAATTCTAGTAGTAGAAGAATAATATTCAAGACTGCTATATATTACGAGTTCCTATGGAAAATCAAATTAGGTATAAGACAATTTTTTACTAAAATCAATATTTAATTTCTTACTTGGAAGCCCTGTATAGCCGTAAGGATAGGACAAAAATGTATATTTATTTATTTTTTATGTATTTATTTGCAATACACTGCCCAGACAGAATCCAATTACAGGACAGGAAAAAAACAAACGAGTAATAACAAATATATACCATCAAACAAAATAAAATCGAATATACAAAATTTACATAAATATTAATATTTAAAAAAATGCATTTTTAATATTTTCGACATTACAAAATAATATATCTAAGTATTATGCATTATATGAAGTACTGACATCATATTTTGTATATTTTTAGAAATATGAGGTAAGACAATTTCACCTCAAAAATATTGTGGAAAGTATGTTTCAATGAATCAGGTATACATCTCAGAAATGTCTCTGAAATTAAATTTTGTGGGACTTTACCAAACACTAAATCTTGGCGTCTTTTTCAAAGCACCATACCATAGTTTAGACTCCAGAGATTAAAATATCTCTACATAGTGATAAGAGATGTTTTTTCGCTAATAGAAGTGGTTTAAACTGTTTCAAAGTGGCATCATAACTTTACAGCGCATGAAAGTTGGCATTTCAAACCACTTCGTAGTTTGAACTCTCAAGATAAGAGACAATTTATCAATTTAACCTAACTTCACTCTTTGCTTCATTATCATCCTGCTAACTCGATCGTATTTTACTTGTTGAATTGTTTTCATTTATATATATATATATATAATATCGAGGGATATATTTTTTAAAATATTCATGAACGAGAAAAAATTCTGATTATTCGAGAGACATTCGGTAAGAAAATTAGACACCACTTCAGCAATTAATTTGAAGGTAGAAATGGGGATTATGTACAACAATTAGACTTTTTATTGAAAATAATGACATGTAGAATATAATAACTTTCTGTTTTATGTGTTTTAATTTACATATCAATGTATGCAAAAAACTTAAACAATTTCCAGTGCAATCACATGTAGTTTACGTAAATGGAAATATAACAAAATTGAATTGAACAATTTCCAGTGCAATCACATGTAGCTTACTTAAATGGAAATATAACAAAATTGAATGTAATTTGTTATAAAACGTTGGTATGAAATTTTTCTGCAATTGCAATGGAAATTTATTAATATACCATCAACGATTTGAAAACATCAAAATAACTCAATATTTTTCAATATCACAAACGAAAGAACTGAAAAACAATGCATGCGTCTATTTCGAAACCAAAATGAAAATCTGTTTTAAAACGGTTTGAACTAATTTCTATGTGACATAGGATCATCGCAAAATGCATTGCTTCAATTTCAAACCAGTTTTAAAACAGCAATCGTGAGAAAACATAATAGGTAATTAAATAAAAACGGCATACCTCATAAATAGGAAGTTTGTCAGAATTCCACTGGGCTATTCGCTCCTTACTTAAATCTACTACAGTAACTTTAATCTCGGGACATTTTAATGCAATTATACTACAAGTTGGTCCACCAACATAACCAGCTCCCAAGCAGCAAATATTTTTGATCCCCATTTGTTTCTACTAGCGATTAAATAAATAGTTGAAAAAATACGCTGAAATAAAAAAAAATTATAATTTTAGTCACATTTAAATCAAATAGCATTCATTACTTACACAGGATCAGAACTTATTTAAAAAAAATTGGGATTAGATGCGTCATGAAAAATGGGGTAAAAATCGTAAAAATATTTGTAAAATCCTTTTCCCTAGTTTCCGTGCAAAAAATTATTGAAGTTCCAGTAGTTTCAATCTTTACATCGCTGGGCTACTGTAGTCTCTAGCCGATTTGAAATATCCGATTACTTATCGTATCAACTTTTTTGTGATGTTTTTACATTAGTTTTTCAAATATCAAAATTGACCTACGTCTATAGCAACTCGCAGTTATTGGATATCGGTTTAATTTATGGTGAGTTAATGATTTAGCAGAACGATTTCCTGGTAAGCATGTGCCAAATGTAGCTACTTTGACAACGCAGTGAGTGCAAGTGTAATGCAAACGCAGGCGTGGCGCGTGAAATTTGCAATCGAATTGTGGAAGAGATGAAGGTCCACGGCATATTGCAGCAGTGTGGCGTATCATACACGATGCTCAATTATATTCGTAGCATGTACAATGTGTCCAAAAACTAATACCAGGAGATTGGACGAGGAGGACCGATACCATGGCCACCACAATCTCCTGACTTTAATCATTTGGACTTATTTTTGTGCAGATATTTAAAAAATTAAGTGTATCGCACAAGATCCCTACTGCAGCAGGAACATTTGTGTTAGTTTGTAGAAACTGAGTAAGAGAGGTCCAAAATTTTGTTGTAATCAGGTATATCAAACTATTTTACTAATTAAAACCAAAAATTAATTATATTAATAACTGAAAACAACAGCGGTAAAAACAGTTCAATTTGCTGCATTAAAATAGGTGTTGTAAAATGTAATTTATTTCTTTCCTTGGGAATTTTTTGTCCGATTGCCGATTATACGCCTTATCAGCTTTTACAGTGGACCAGTTTCCAGTGCCGTGCGGAAATGTATTTAAATTATTTTTGATTTTATTTTTACAAAATTATATTTGTAGTACAGAGTCCATTAAAAAAATACTTTGTTAAGTTCTGAATTACCCTGTATATATTTAAAATTAGTACTGATATCCGAAATATAATCAAGGTCAATTTTTTTTCAAATTCATCCAATTTTGACTTTTCTCATTAATATAATATTACAAAAAAAAATTACAGGTTCTCACAAATCGGTGAAAAACAATATAATAAAAATCGTCAACTAAATTATCTATTGCCTATTATTAAGAACGCTCTGTACATATCTAAAAAGTGATGTATTTTTATCCAGTTGCATTGCTTTGCGTATCTACGAAGTGGCATAAATCAATATTTGAATTTTGAAACTACAAAACGCTCACAGATGGTGCTATCAACTGCGAGTAGATTTCTGCTGAGAGAGTACCAACTGGTTGCAATAATAATGCAATTTATAAATAGATAGCGCAACAATTTCAAGTTCACGAACCTTGTTTTTATTTGGAGGTTATAAAATATAGAAGCTTCGTTATCAAAATGATTTCAACAGTGCTGTAGGAAACTTATTATTTAGTTCAGAAACAAATATTTCATTAAGAATAATTTTAACAGCAGGTAAAATTACACTTATTATTAGACAGAAGCGGTTTTCAGCATGCAATAGTACAAGATTAATCGAAACAATATTATTTGATAAAACTAAATAAGCAGGCAGCTCGAGAAATTTATAACATTACATTCAGCGTCTAAATAAAAATCTTTGGATACTTACTATTACTAGCAATTTACAAAGTATCGCACGTTTATTTCCAATTTATCCACAACTAAACTACAACACAACTGACCTACCAACCACTGCTACTGCCACAGTGCCACATCACAATTTGGGCACCACCCCACTACGATATACATCAGCAGGTAAATCCAGCAATAGTAATTCCGCCTACACCTGAAATAAGAGATAAATTTAAAAAAATAATGAAGTACATTTAAAAAATATCAATATCTATTGCGTTATATGGAAAACATACCCAAGTACCTACTTATAAAATTAAGAGGGTGTTGATTTGCTTCATACAATTATAAAACTTATCTTCTAAATTCAAATAGTAAGTCGTCTTTCATTGGAATCAAAAAAATAATGATGTACTGCAAATAAAAAAGCCGGTTTTCAATATTGACATTAGAAATAATCTTAGACAAGCTAATCTTGAACTTCAAGGCAAAAATCACGATGTCAACACGTTACTTGATAATATTGTATTTTATTTTAAAACAAAATAATTTTGATGACAACACGCTACTAAATTAATCCCCGCTAGATAATGAAGAAAAGGTTAAGTACAATAATATACATATCAAATATCTTCAAAAATTATTTATTGGTAAAATAAGACTTAAATAAAAACTTATTTATCAATAAAATCAAACTGAGGCATTTTAATAAGTTAAAGTTAAATGTTTATGGATTTATTAACATGATATTTTCGAAAAACTTCTGCAACTTCTTAAATTAATAATAATGTCTACTTATAAGTAATTTTTTCCAACATTTGTTTAAAAAATGTTTCATTTTTGATGAGTTACACACGCTTCTGACTTTATACTCTTATTGTATAAATAATAATCTTCCAACACATAAAAAATATGTCATATTTGATGAGCTTTAATTGTCAAAAGTAATCGAAATCTATATTTGCTATACATAAAATATAGTCATGTGTTGTTTAAATACCTAATACAGAATACCCGTATTATTTAAACCGTTTTTTATCAAATAAAAAGTATAATTTTTGCAAGATTTATATTAATAATACAATAACAATAGCTGTTATTCTGTATATTAATTTCAAACGACGACTAAATCAAATGGCTCTTCTCGTATGATGTTACAGTTGTTATTGCATTCGACGTTTTCACTTTTCAGTTTTTATCACTAAAATAATAGTTATTTATATGTATATGAGAGTGAAACGTATTACATTATTGTAGGTTACTGTTTGCTCGAAATGCATACAACATTTTAGCTACAATCACTCAACAAAATAAAACTTATTGACTATTAGGTACAACGAGAATATTAATTAGAACAAATATAATAAAGATAAGAAATGCATTTGTTAGCATTCGAAATTTGGATGCTGAAAGAACAATCTTTACAATATTTAATAATAATTGCTCATCCTCAAGGCACATTAGGGCTATATTCAGATATAAAATTTTCAATACTGCGATTGCTACATTTAATTACTTGTACCCCTTGTACATTATTTGATGATCTAGTTAAACTTTTCTTACTTGTTTCAATTTTTCATTGATATTATTATCTATGTATCCTTCTGCAACTCTTCCATCCCCCGTTTCGCTTCAATTGTATAATATCAGCCCCACTATAGACTTAAGCCCGCTTTACATTAACAATTTCTTTGTCAATTAATTGATCAAGTGGCTTCGTCAAGTTAATTGACAAATGTAATACGAAAACTTGGACGTCAAATAAATTGATGAAGAACTTCGTCAAGTTATTGACGACTTAAAACTTGTTCTAATTTCTCGTCAATTTTTACTTCAATTCAATACCAACCTAAAATAAATGCAAAAAGTGAGATTAGAGGATATGATGATTTATATTTTTTTCTTGCCGTAACATTTAACAGATTTTGTTTTGTTAACAAATGGAAATGATATAACGTCAAAAATTAAAATTACTTTTACATTGGTATGGGTGACATCTGACAGCAAAATTGTTAAGAAACTTGACAAAGCCCTGAACAAGTGTAAAAGCAAAGTGCGACCTTGAAGAAATTGATAAATTAATTGATCAATTATCAAAGTAGCCGATGTTCGGTGAAAGCAATGCCCTGTGTATAAATGACACTCTGGTAGGTTAAGATAATTAGCAATATCGTTTGGTATTTTAGCATTTATTCCTATCACTTGATTAAAACACTTGCCATTATTAAATTTTAAGAATAATCGTGCTGATGTGTTTTCATTTGTAGGTGTCAAGGCTACATACATCCTATAGAATGACAAAAAGTTGATAGAATTATATTGAATATAATTTATGGCAGTAAGAGTTCGACTTTATCTTGTCTGAATAGTAACTATCAAAATCGATTATTTGTGTTCAACATCTTTAACATTCTTTTTTATTAATTCGTCACGCCTGCAGCAGGCACCCGAAATTCCAACAATTAGAATTACCTATAAAAAGATATTTCTATTAAGTTACTTATTTTACAATAACAATATGTACAGAATATATATTTCTTATAAGTATATTTAATCATCGGCTTTGTGCAAAAAATTGTATATTTCCCCTTGCGAAAAAGTTTTTGATTTTTTAGGCTTACATCCAACTCCTTTCTTATTTAAAAATGACGTCAACTTTTTGAAGTTGCTTAAGTCAATATCATTCTTGGTAGACAATGTGGATTTTAGCATCAAGTAAATCGACCATAATGATGAACATTTTAGTGTCTTTACTTTCTCTCAGAAATAGGCGAGGAGTACGTTTTCTGAATATTTATAAATATCCTTTGACTTACACCATGTCACGAATAGGTTATATTGCTTCTCATATAACTTTTCTGACAACAAACCTATAGTTACAGTTTCTGCAACATTTTCATTCTCCGGAGGTGTATTCGGGATATCACTGTCACTATTTTCAATTTTCATCATTTTTATCTAATTATCTCAATAAACTGCGCAAATTTTACAATATTTGGCAATTGTTAAATTTACTACTTAAAAAGAGCGCTGTTTACTTGGTTGCTATTGACGACGAGCGTTTGTTAGATTTATTTCTCGGCAAGCAATGACACACTCCTGTGACATTTCTCAATAAACGTCAAGATGCGCTAGAGGACATGAAAAATCGTGAATTGTACCTTATCACTGTATTTCATGCACCGTGGAAACATACAGCCTGGAAGCTGTTATAAAACCTGAACAAAACTTGTATAATTGACATAGTGAAGAGATATTCTTTCTAACTTAGATCTTTTTTAGACTGCCTCATCAAACATCTGTGAAATTCGATGAAAATTTGCGTATAAAACAGCGCCCTTAATTTATTTTATGAAAATTATTCAATGATTGCTATATACTTTTTATAGTGCAAATATATCGTACTAGTAATAAACTTCGTCGCATATTAGTTTTTTTCTACACCCGTATTATAACAATGCACTTATATGCCCATAATCCGTTTCATAATGATACCCATTACGATACAGATTTTTCATTACGATACAGATTTTTAATCAATAGAAACCCATAATTTTTCAATCAAGCATGCTGTGCATTTGACGTTTATCCTAGGTTCCTATGTAATTATTTTACATGTCAAAATCAGTACGTATTAAATTTTCGTAGATACCTAGCTAAACTTCGATAATTTATCAAAATGTCTGATATCAGCGATATAGAAGAATTACCATCGACTCCTCCACACATATCGGAGAAAGCAGAAAATGCAGTTCATACGAATAATTACTGTTACCTATTGTGTTCAATAAAAATATAAAATTTTTTTTTTTTTATTATTTATCGGGTGTAGAAAAAATAGCGCATGCAACTCTCATGTAATAGTTATTAATACACTTATAAAAACTATTCAAATTTACAACAAAATAATAAATTTGTATTAGTATTATTATTTCTACACATAAAATATTTCACACTAAAAATTGATAACTATTTCAAATGGCCTAAAATAGGCGTTTTTAGAAGCATACTTGTGCCCTGTTTTATTTTTTTTATAAAATTGTATTTGTAGGAGTCATTCTGTATATTAATTTTTGTAGTAAGATATTTAATTCCACTTAAAGGAAGCTACCTGAAGAAACAATCCTAGAAATGCAGAAATAGGCCAGATCAAATGTGAATTTAAGTTTTGTAAGCATTAGATGATTAATCCGGCCAGGTATGTCTATTTTTGTTAGTAAATTTAGCTACATTAATTTTTATTTTAAATAATTATTGAATCTAATCTTGTTTATTATTCCTTAGCCTTATTTGGTACATGCATATGACTTAATTAATAAGAATTGTAGGAAAATTGATATATATTAACTGAATAATAGCTTTACAAAATAGTAAAAAATATATAAACTCTAATGGGGTAGATATTGTGGATGTAATTCAATGGATGGTCAGGGTTTTATCACACAGTATTATAAAAACTAACTCTACGTTGGTAGTGTTTAAAGCATAAGCGATTCTTTTTAATATTACATTTTTTCTACAAAGTTTACCTTTTAGTTCACAATTATTAACACTCACTTTCCACACAAGGACGAATTGTAATAAATATCCTCCTAACACTGAAAATAAGTGGAACTTACAAGCAAGCTTGTTTAAAAGATATCGTTTGGATGCAACTTACCTGGATTAATAAGGTAACCAAGGCTCAAAATATCACTGGTTATATGATAGAATTGAAGAAAAAACAGGACTTTTCACTTGTATTTGCATAAACCATACGAAACTCGCCTTCGGCTCGTTTCTTATCCCGGTTAATGCTCGTGTATTAATAACCATCATTACATGATCGTTGCATAATATACTATTATGTCTGGTATATGCACAACTAGTGAAATTCTCAGATCTTCAATATTATTGAATGTCAAGTTGCACAAGTTCTTCGTTATGACTACCTCCGAATAAACCGAAAATTACGGCAACCTTTTGTATGAGATATATTTCATCTTGCGCTTCGAGAAAGCCATGGTAAACACGATAAAACATCTGACAATGGTTTGATGCTAATAGATTTTGCTATGGAGAAAAATATGAGAATAAAAAGTACATGCTTTAAAAAGAAATAAATTCATAAAGGTACGTAGAGAGCCCCTACTGGGAGGCACACAATTCAAATAGACCATGGATTAGTCGAAAGAGAAGAGGAAAGAAATATAACAGACATTAGAAGACAAAGGATTAGATGTAGACTCAGATCATTTCATGGTTGGAATAACAGTGAGACAAACAATACCGATTAAGAAAAATGAAAGAGAGAAAAATAAAGATTTAAAAAATGCACAATTCTGGAAGGAGAGTAAGAACTAGATATCAGAAAGAACTTAATGATAGGCTGAAAAATTTAAAATATGTGGATGAGGTAGAGGAAATGTAGGAAAATATAAAGAAGGAAATGCAAAAAAACTGTAAAAAGCTACTCAAAAGAAATGGAAGTAGAATGGTTCAAGAAAAAGTGGGTTGACGCGGTTTGTAAAAGAGAATTGAATAAAAAGGAGAAAACTAAGATTGGAATCGATAGTATCAGAAACGGATGAAACAAAACAGTATAAAGAACAAAAATAACATTGTAATAGAGTACTTAGAGAAAATACAATGAGGAAATTTTCACGGAAATGGAAGAAAAATTTAGATCAAAAAACATCAGAAATTTATATCAAGGACTGAGAGCAGAGAAAAGCGAATTTATACCTAAAATAATTGCATACAAAAATAAAAACGCGGAGCTAATTAGACAATAGCAAGGTAGTAGAAAGAATTGTAGAATTCTTCGGTGAGCTATCGAATGTCCAATATGATGTAAACGGGGAAGAACAAGTGATGGAAAATTATAGGAGGCAAATACAAGAGGAAAACGAAGGACCGCCAACGAAAGAAGAAATAAGAAAGATAATTCAGAATTTAAAGAGGATAGGAATTGTAGAAGATTTGATTTATATTAGCTTAAAATACCTTTCTAAAACAGTAAAAAAATGTTACAAAAGCTAATAATAAGGAATATATGGGTAGATATTGTGGGTGTAATTCAACGCAGGTTGGGGCTTTTGTCCACTGAGTAGTTAGTTTCACACAATATTATTAATACCTAAAAATATATAAAAACTTAAAGAGTACAGTCCAAGATTAGACGAAATAACCAATGAAATGTTTAAGGATTCGCTTCGTATATAAAAGAAATTTTGACATATCGTATGGAGGAGACAATCGGAGAATACCAATGTGGTTTTAGAAAAGGCAGATCTGCAAGGGATCAAATATTTACATTACGTGAAATACAGGCAGAAAGCTACGAATATAAGAGAGACACATATTTGATATTTGTGGATTTTTAACAAGCGTATGACAGAATAAATAGAAGGCAAGTATGTAGAGCTTTGGAAGGACCGGGAATCAAAAGAAAGTTGTTAAAGATGGTACAATTAACCCTAAAACATACTGAAAACATATTAGAAAAAATTGTAGTAAAACAAGGCGTAAGGCAAGGGTACCTGATTTCTTCAGTGTTATTTAACCATTTATTAGAAAAAATAATGAGAAATGTAAACATGGACAGGTCTGGTTTACTTTTCAACAAGAGACGATATCGTGATTGTAACAAGAACCCTGCAAGAACTCAAAACAAAACTAAAACAACTAGAACGTGAGGCCCGAAAAGTAAGATTACAGTTAAATGAAAAGAAAACAAAATACATGACAGATAAAGAATTGAAAGTAGGCAATAAATTGGTAATAAGAGCAGAAAACAAGAGAGTATATAATTTCCAGGAAGTGGAAGAATTCCGATATCTATGCACAGTATTCACCAGAAAACCAGATATAAAAAATAAATACAGGCGAGATTAATGGCAGGAAATAGATGCGTGCATACATTGTTAAGACTATTGAAAAGTAAAATAATAGCTCAGTCCCTAAAAATCAATGATAAGACCATGTATGCAAGTGAAACGTGGGTTTTAAGAAAAGAAGAGCAGGATATATTAAGGGTCTGGGAGCGTAAAATATTAAGAAAGATCTATGGAGGGAAGAAAATAAACGATACGTGAGAAAGACGTACTAATGATGAACTAGAAGAAGTATCCAAGGAACCAGATATAATAGAGGTAGTAAAGGCAAGGACTTGGACAGACGTGAATGGAAGAAAGTGGTCAATCAAGCCATGGGCCTACTAGGCCTGCAGATCTAGTCTATATATACGCATATTTCATTATACGGGCACGGTCAAAATTAAGTTTTAGAATTTATACACTTTTGACGGTGTCGCCAAATTTGACATTTTATATTCGCAGTTTGATTCCACTATTCATTTGCGGCTTGTTTTATTCGATATATTTTACTATTTTCGAGATAGACGCTTATTCAATGATGCATGTAATAATAATTTATTAATAATGAAGTTAGTATTTGCATGCAACAACATTTTTTCTACGGACGCCCATGAATATATTAAACAAGGAATAGATCTTATTTACTTACAAGTAGTTGGACGTATTTACACACTTATTTCTGTTAATTATATTTTTCGGAATGATTTATATATGGTTAATTATAATATTATCTAGATAAACAAAATATGTACGTAGATGTAGATAAGATACAAAAAAAATACTTCCCTAGATAGTGTTTGGTAATATATAAGTCAACTAGAATGGAATTCATATTTTAGTTATTATATTTTTGATATAAGTGAACAAAAAGTCTAAGTAAAAACAAAATTGTTTTTGGGTTCCTTATGTTTCTCTCCATAATAAATAATTTTTTTCTCAATAACTATAGAGTGTGCCACCTTCAATTTTTCACAAAATATGTTCGGGTACGGGTTTTTGAAAAAAAACTGATAGCACTCTTTACATATTTTGTGAAAAATTTAAGGTGGCACACTCTATAGTTTTTGAGAAAAAAATTATTTATTATGGATAAGAAATTCGTTTCTGAAGTTTAAGCGTAAATTCTACAACTCGTACGGATTTTTGAGAAAAACTAATAGCAAGGATCGAAAGGGCATCTCTTTTTACATATTCTGTGAAAAATTCAAGGTGGCACACTCTATAGTTTTCGAGAAAAAAAATATTTATTATGGAGAGAAAATTCGTTTCTGAAGTTTAAGCCTAAATTCTACGTGTCGTACGAATTTTTGAAAAAAAAACTAATAGCAAGGATCGAAAGGGCATGTCCTTTTACATATTTTGTGAAACATTCAAGGTGGCACACTCTATAGCTTTTGAGAAAAAAATTATTTATTATGGAGCGAAAATTCGTTTCTGAAGTTAAGCCTATATTCTACATCTCGTACGGGTTTTTGAAAAAAAACTAAAGGCAGGATCGAAAGCGCATGTCTTTTTACATATTCCGTGAAAAAATCAAGGTAGCACATTCTATAGTTTTTGAGAAACAAAATATTTATGAACCGAAAATTGGTTTCTGAAGTTAAGCTATTAGCAGAGATCTCTAAGTAATAATGTTATAGTATTATCCTATAGTTACGGGTGGCGCAAAAGGTATATTCCTTAAATTGAGCACTTGCCGCTCCACCTAAATGACACCGTTTAGGTGTCAAAATATGTTCTGTAGAAGATATGTTTTCACACACATACGTAAAAGAAGTATAAAATATTTTAAGGCTCTTATTATATCCATCAAGAACAATTCATCATCATTTGAATGTTGCAAAATATTTATTAATGTTTAATTATAGATCGTGACGAGACTGATGACTAAATTAAAATGAAGAGAAAGTAAAATTATTAAATATTTTTCAGTAATTCTTTACAAGTTGCCTGACCTGATGAATATAATTACATAAATGGTTATCAGTTTTAATTATACACTGTGATTTGTAATCTGCACATATTTGAAAGAGATAATAATCTTTTTTTAAATATAGGAATAATGTAAGTGGGTACTTAACATTTTTCTTCCACAGGGAGGTAATCTTAAATCTTGAAAAAGAGTAGATTGTTACCAAAGAGATTGGAAGAGATAAAGGTATCAAAGTCTAAATTTTACTTGTGCAAAGGCTGCTCGCTTTCCGTAGACTGGGTGACTTAGATGGGGGAAACATCAGGGTTGTATTTATAAATTCTAGTGAATAATTAAATAATGATTAAAACAGACATAATGTACGTATTTAATAATAAAACTTTTTGATCATCATTTTGAATAAAATTAGCTTATCTGTATTGCTTTGTTTGAAATTTCTTTTCATTTAATCTGATAAAATAGCAAAAAATAGTTATCGTTCTTTTTTTACATGTTAAAATAAAATGTATCCTCATACCTCGCTTATCACAGATAAATAATTTCTTTATATTTATTTTTTACTTTTATTTTAAATAAAAATTAAGGAAAATATTAAAATATTATTTTAGCAACATTCAACATTTGATCCCTATTACCAAAAATTGACGATTTGAGGGAACATATTTTGCATGCAAAATATTCAATATTGTGTTTGTGTGAAACCTAGCTCTCTTTTGCTATATGCGATAATATTGTGCAGTTAGAGGAATATTACTTGGTAAGGAGAGATCGTATGATAGGCAGAGGAGGAAAGGTTTGTATCTATATAAAAAAAAATTTTCATATTATTCACTATTCTATTCTTCACTCTGAATATTTAATAGAAGAGTTATGGATCAAATTAAATATAAACAGGCAGCAATTTGCAATCGCTGTAAATTTTTAAATGTATTAGAACAAAAATTATCTTATTTATTACCTCACTTTGATGACATTTTTTGTATCGGTGATATCAATATAGATATGTTAAAAATAAATTCTTCGCCATTCTGCCGACTTCATTGTATATTAGACGCATATAATTTAAAACAATTAGCAAATAATTCTACCCACACAGCTATCAATTTTCAGTCCTTAATTGATTTAATAATTACTAGTAGTCATAATTGTGATATTATAGAAAATATAATTGTAATTTACTTTTGTCAGCGATCGCATTATAACTTAGTATACTGTAGACGAAATATAACACATAACGTATCTTCGGCCACCTATAAAATAATAAGAGATTTTAAATGTTTTAATAGGGATTTCTTCAATATGGATTTAAACTCTATACGTTTCGAAAACATTTATGAATTAAACAATACTATTCATGATAAAATTGCCTTTCTTAATGAAGCTTATTTATTTATACGATTATTTATGCCTTTAGGGACAATGCTCGTTCCAAATGGTGTCAAACTAAAAAACAAAGTCACTATGATTAATATAAAATGTTAAGAAATTGTAACACTCTTGCATGTAAAAATGAAAAAAGATGGTTTGAAATGGTTTAAAAAATATGTCCACCTGCTAAATATTTACAACAAACAGAACAAAATTATACCTCCTTCTCTGAAACGTGCTGATGACCTGAGAAATTATTACATAAATTCTACGTATTGTATCTCCTGATCGAGATTTAATTGAATTTTATAAAAACAACTCAAAACTAAATGTACCTCTATTTGAATTTAAACATGTTGACGATTGTATTATTCAAAGCATTTTATATAATATATATCTAATATATACAGGGTCGGAAAGCACTGATGGTCTATCTGAGTTTACATGAGAGCGACAAAGTAAAGTATAGAAATCCGTGCGATAGACAAGGATGACTATGTTGATGACGTTTTAAAATCTAAATAGTCACCGCCCATTCGTCATTCCACAAATAATATCCACTCCCACTTATATTTCAGCGACCAATTGCCATCTTTACCTTTATTGTTTGCCTTTCGCTTTCGCAAGAGATGTCGCTACTTGTGCAACTCCAACTCCAGTATTCTGATATTTTACCCGCGATCGAAATTGTAGACAGTGACTAATCGCTAGCTTGTTGACCAGCGCGACGGGCGAAGCGTGCGGGGAGCAAGATTTCATAGGCGTACTAAATTTGAATGCGATCAGACATAAGAAATATATAAAAATGACAAAAATTGTTCCATTACATAACATCCATTATTTTTAGAGTAGAAACAGTGATATAACAGTTTTTACCAATTTCGAGGCGTTAGATAATAAAAATTATTTCAAAATTTAAAGTTTTTAGCTTGTCAATTACCCAAGGTCGAAAATAATAGAAAGTGACCAACTCACAACACACATATGAGTACAGAAGGTACGGGTGGTATGATTACCTAAGCGTGCCACTTGAGAAGAGTTAAAGCACACAAAATTATCAAAAGTAAGTTGACGTCGGCTGAACCTAGCACATTAACAATTTACTTTAAATGTGTCCCTGTTCTTATGGACGGCGATTGCCCACTACCACCCACTTACACCTACCTGATGCGCACTCCGCAGATAACACACTTAGGCCTTGTCCTCATGGACGCCAAATTCACGGATTTTTGCAGGAATTTTGCAACTTCTGTTTTAATTATTTATGGCGGGAAAATCTCAACTTTTCACAATTGCAATTTGCGATACTGTTAAACACTACAAATATTATTGCCCCTTTCATTATTGTGTGGTGTTAATAAGTTTGTTTCGAACTTCTGATAATATACCATGGCAGTTTCATGATGAAAATGGTAGAAAATGTTATAGGTAGTTGACAACATTTCTTACAAATAGAGATTTTTCCACCGTTAAATAAATCGCGCAAATATTTGCGAATTCCGCATTGAAAATGACAAAAGGCTTTAGAATACATACGCTATTTACTATTGGTTACTAGCACTGTCACTATAACGGTCACACATTAACACTTATTATATCATATCGTACCGCTTTCCGTATGACCTTCATACGCCCATGTTTCGTCAAAATTTAATATATTCTTCGATCCAGATTTTTATTTTTTAATATTTATTTTAATTAGTTTCTTCGTACAATTTTGTTAATGAAATATATATTTCAACATCACTTACACTCATATTTTGACCTCGCTCACTAAACTCTTCATACATGTCATCATCCGATATTCCTCATTTCGATCAAATCACTAATAAAATTAATTACATTCATAATTAAATTAACGAAAAGATATACCCGAAATTTAGCCCGCCCGAACGATATACCCGCCCATGATAGCCTTGCAATTGTGAAAAGTTGAGATTTTCCCGCCATCAATAATTAAAACAGAAGTTGCAAAATTCGTGCAAAAATCCGTGAATTTCTCGTCCATGAGGATGTTATCTGCGGAGTGCGCATCAGGTAGGTGTAAGTGGGTAGTAGTGGGCATTTAAAGTAAATTGTTAATGTGCTAGGTTTAGCCGACGTCAACTTATTTTTGATAATTTTGTGTACTTTAACTCTTCGTAAGTGGCACGCTTAGGTAATCATACCACTCGTACCTTCCGTACTCATCTCTGTGTTGTGAGCTAGTCACTTTCTATTATTTTCGACCTTGGGTAATTGACAAGATAAATTTTGAAATAAATCTTATAATTTGTATTATCTAACGCCTCGAAATTGGTAAAAACTGTTATATCACTGTTTCTACTTTAAAAATAATGGATGTTTTGTAATGGAACTATTTTTGTCATTTTTATATATTTCTTATATCTGATCGCATTCAAATTTAGTACGGCTATGAAATCTTGATCCCCGCACGCTTCGCCCGTCGCGCTAGTCAACAAGCTAGCGATTAGTCACTGTCCACAATTTCGACCGCTGGTAAAATATCAGAATACCGGAGTTGGAGTTGCGCAAGTAGCGACATCTCTTGCGAAAGCGAAAGGCAAAGATGGCGATTGGTCGCTGAGATATAAGTGGGAGTGGATTTTATTTGTTGAATGACGAAATGGGCGGTGACTATTTAGATTTTAAAACGTAGTCAATATAGTCATCCTTGTCTATCGCCCGGATTTCTATACTTTACTTTGTCGCTCTCGTGTAAACTCAGATAGACCATCAGCGTTTTCCGACCCTGTATATATATAAACTACTGTCCAGGGTCATGAAGGACTTAATATTAAACTAGTTTTGCTGAGCTGTCCCACTATCTTACAATTCTTAACTTATATTATTTATAAATACATGTATCACCGAAGGTGTATTTCCCGATTCATGGAAATAAGTCTTAATAATTCCTATACCAAAAAATAATAATCCAGTGGACAGATTTTTGTCCTATTAGTATATTACCAATTTTATAAAAGGTCTTGGAAAAAGTAGATTTTCGAGTTTTCGAGAGTTTGTGTCTACGTTTAATATTTTGCAAGAAGTTCAGTATAGCTTTCGTCCTTCCCATAGTTGTGAAATCGCTTTACTAAATATAGTTAATGATGTTTTAAGGAGCATGGATAGAAAAGACATCACAGTAGTGGTTCTTCTTGATTTTTCCAAGACCATTGGCACAATAAATCATGAAACGCTATTGTCTATTTTAAAATATATTAGAATGTCTGAAACAGTTGTCAAATTTGTTCAAAGTTATTTAAGTAAGATATCAAATGACAAAAATTAATGACATCAAATCTACCACTGAAAATATCTTATGGTGTGCTGGAAGGTTCTATTTTGGGTCCTCTTGACAAAAATACATTTTGTTCTTTAAAATGAATATACAGGGTCGGAAAACGCTGATGGTCTATCTGAGTTTACGTGAGAGCGACAAAGTAAAGTATAGAAATCCGTGCGATAGACAAGGATGACTATATTGACGACGTTTTAAAATCTAAATAGTCATCGCCCATTTCGTCATTCAACAAATAAAATCCACTCCCACTTATATCTCAGCGACCAATCGCCATCTTTGCCTTTCGCTTTCGCAAGAGATGTCGCTACTTGTGCAACTCCAACTCCGGTATTCTGATATTTTACCAGCGGTCGAAATTGTGGACAGTGACTAATCACTAGCTTGCTGACCAGCGCGACGGGCGAAGCGTGCGGGGAGCAAGATTTCATAGGCGTACTAAATTTGAATGCGATCAGACATAAGAAATATATAAAAATGACAAAAATTGTTCCATTACATAACATCCATTATTTTTAGAGTAGAAACAGTGATATAACAGTTTTTACCAATTACGAGGCGTTAGATAATAAAAATTATAAGAATTATTTCAAAATTTAAAGTTTTTATCTTACCCAAGGTCGAAAATAATAGAAAGTGACTAACTCACAACACAGAGATGAGTATGGAAGGGTAAGGGTGGTATGATTTCCTAAGCGCGCCACTTGAGAAGAGTTAAAGCACACAAAATTATCAAAAATAAGTTGATGTCGGCTGAACCTAGCACATTAACAATTTACTTTAAATGTGTCCCTGTTCTTATGGACGGCGATTGCCCACTACCACCCACTTACACCTACCTGATGCGCATTTCACAGATAACACACTTAAGTCTTGTCCTCATGGACGCGAAATTCACGGATTTTTGCACGAATTTTGCAACTTTCACAATTGCAATTTGCGATACTGTCAAACACTACAAATATTAATGCCCCTTTCATTATTATATGGGTTAATAAGTTTGTTTTGAACTTCTGATAATATACCATGGCAGTTTCATGATGAAAATGGTAGAAAATGTTATAGGTAGTTGACAACATTTGTTACAAATATTTGCGAATTCCGCATTGAAAATGACAAAAGGCTTTAGAATACACTATTTACTATTGGTTACTAGCACTGTCACTATAACGGTCACACATTAACACTTATTATATCGTACCGCTTTCCGTATGACCTTCATACGCCTATGTTTCGTCAAAATTTAATATATTATTCGATCCAGATTCTTATTTTTTAATATTTATTTTAATTAGTTTCTTCGCCATATCACTATTTCGTCCTTTCTATCAGTATACTCTTTTCGATTTCATTTATACGGACTAAGTTTCATCTTGTAAGATATAGCAATAGAATTTTTATTTGGAAAACTCATTTTAAAAATACAATCTTCCTTCCGCGAGTTTCCATCACTTTCCGTTTCAGAGTTGTACTTCTTTACCAGTTCGAGCATTAAATATCAACTTTGAGGATGTGTGGTTTCAACAAGACGGTTGTCCCGCTCATAATGCACGTCGAGTAACAGCATATTTAGAAACCACATTCTCTCAGCATCTTATTAGTACAAGAGGCTCCCCAGATCGCCAGATTTATCGCCCAACGACTTCTTTCTTTGGGGGCATTTAAAACAGGCCATTTGCGGACATTCACATGATAAGCCACGTAATTTAGTCAATTTACAGACCCGAATTGAAGACGTCCTACATAATATTTCCCCTGAAATGCTAGAACACGTAAGAACCAAATTCTATGACAGATTAGGGTATTGCGAGGCACAAAGGGGGGACATTTTTGAACAACTTATTAGTTAAACATCAACATTAATTTTTTTCTTCCGTTTTTACTGCAATAAGTTTTAAGTTTATTTATGTTTCAGAGTTTTAGTATTACTTTCTGCCAGAGCGGCTATTAAATAAATACAAAAGCGAAAAATAATTGCAATTATTTTCATACACCGTTAGGGGGTAGGTTTATGAAATAATTCTAAATAGTTAAAAGTACGTAAGAATTTGCTTTGTTTTAAGCAAATGCGTCCTACTTCGCACATAGAAACATCGGCACTGAAGCTGCCAGCTGCCTGAAGCTGACAGATGCCTGCCAAACCTTCCGGCCAATCGGATGCGCTCGGTTAGAAGTGGGAGCGACTGCTCAGATGTTATTCTAATTTATAAAACCTCGTCAATATAGTCATCCTTATCTATCGCACGAATTTCTATACTTTACTTTGTCGCTCTCGTGTAAACTCAGATAGACCATCAGCGTTTTCCGACCCTGTATAACAGTTAACACAAATTTTGATGAGAGATTTTCCTTAATATTTTTATGTTTATTTCGTCTATATGAAAGTGGCACACATTACAGTAAGTATTGAAAAATAAACTTTTTCCTTAAATTTAGTGTAGTTATCCAAAACTCCTTTCTTCCTTCATCGTTAGGGAACCTAAAATTATAATTCTAAATAAAACTTCAGCAAGCAAGTAGCAAAGGTTCTCATAAATAATTTCACATTTTATTTTATTCCCAGTAACATTATTTTGTTGCTTAGAAATTAATAATTACTACATTTTTATCTGTACCAAAAGTATCTAATAGTAAACAAAAAAATATAATAAATACGGACCTGGTACGAACTCGTAAGTAATAATTTAAACTATACAAACCAATAACGGTTAAAAAAGCGGCAATATGGCATCATTCAAATTGATGTGGTAAATTGGCAGGATGCGCAATAATCTTTGGATTATCTTCCTCTTCAGAGAGTAATAATTAGCTTGCTAATGTAGATGCAGCTAATCAAAAAGGACCAACAATTTGGATTAACTTAACACATTTAAACTAAAGTAAAAATACAAGAGTTAATAAAGACAACATGTACCTACTTAACTAAAAAAAAAACTAACCATTTTAGAAAAAGCGCTATAAATTCAGATGCTAATAGAACGTCGAAACAAGGACATTTGTTCCTATAGGCTATTGGTCCCCAAACTGTTTTGTCTCGTAGATTACGTGCCAATTTTTTATTTGTTTATATTTTAAAAATGTTCACTTCGTAGGCAATTTATATGATCTATTATAAGAAAGTATTATGTAAGTACAGATACTATCTGTGTTATGAGAATTATTCCATTTATGGACAGTCAAATTTCGGTCATGGGATCCATTCTCGTGGATCCCTATTTACATCTTATGCACCCGCAATTTTTGTTCGACTCTTTACAGTTGGGAGTCAACTCCCAGAGATCGATATAGACCACGTTGGGAATCATTGCTATAGCTTTTATTCATTACACATATAGAGTGTTCAGTAAAGAATGGTTCATACTTTAAGGCTAGCTTCCTTGAACAAAATTAACGTGAATTAAATCAACTTACCTTAATACAATTTTGCTTAATTAAGAAGTTATAGATCTGAGAAAATACAGAGGAAATGTACTCAAATTTTGAAAAAGAGGGTTTTTTGTGGGATGCACTACAATAAAAAATAATTATTAACCAAATCAAAAAAGAGTGTTTGTTTTTTATCACCCTTGATAAATGGATGAAATATCTATATAAGCTATTGTTTGGACGATGCACAAACTTGAGTAAATATGATAAATATTTGTAGGATTTAGGATTTTAATAAAAAAAGAAATGATAACTGCCCGAGGGTTATATTGTGACAGTTTTACAGAGCTGTGTAAATGTAATTAGAGGCAGGACATAGAGGTCGGGAGGTAAGACAAGCTTCAATTCTTGTCAAGACAGTATACATTTCTTCGAAATTAAGATTAGTGTCTCCTATAATTTTTCTGAGACTTTTAACAGATTTAACATTTGCTTCCCATAGATCACCAAAGGTACCCATGCCATGTAATATTTAAGGTTAAAGCATCAATAAGGTTTTATAAGTTATGATCTGTAAGAAATTTACACAGTTCCCGTTCCGCGCCTTTAAAATTTGTAGCATTACCTGAGAATATCTCAGTTGTATAACCGCGTTTAGACCAAAAACGTTTTAAGGCTCCTATAAATGATTCAGAAGTTAGATTTCCAACTAATTCTAGATAATTAGTTGCAAAACATATAAAAAGTGCGATATAAGATTTAACCTTTTTAATTCTTCCACGGCTCCTACCTTCCTTTAAAAATATCGGACCTATGTAATGGACTCCACATTTCATAAATGGGTGAACTGGTTCCAGTCTAGCTTTGGGTAAATTTCCCATTGGCTGATTCACAGATTTTGGCTGAGCGCGAAAACATTTTACACATTTTTCTTAAGTTTTATTGGGTTTTTGCCACACTTCTGAAAAATAATAAAAATTAATTAAATAAGCCCTTGCGCCAAACGGAACAGTCAAGGGTTATTTTTGAAACTAAGTTTGCCTAACCAAAAAATCTCACACTGAAAAAAGCAGATAAGTAAAAAATAACAAAAATCACATCACTATCGCGCACTTCCGTAATATTGACGTTTCGAAAAACTCTGTTTTCGTTTTCAAAATAGTAGTAAAATATTAAACCGTTTGTCAAGTTTGACAGTTTAAAATTTGTTTATCTGCTTCCATAGAGATGTTAAATGATTTTTATTTTATTTTTACTTACTTCTTCTTGATACAACTGTAGCGAACAATGATCGATGTTTACTGAACAGTTTGACACACACTTATCTCCGTTCAACAAAATAATCGCGGTCTCTTTTAATTTTCTTTTTGTCGCGTTATCTTCCTTCTCTAAAATTTTTGCCGAATCCCATTGAATCACATGACCGTTTTCCCAAGCGTGTTCGCAAATTTTGGATTTTTCAAATTCCCGTCTTTTTATATAATTTTTATGTTCCTCAACTCTAACATTCATAGGCCGAGACGTTTCTCCGACATAATGTTTATTGCATTCACAAGGTATACTGTAGATGCAATTTTTTGAATTTTGTATATCATTTTTTGGACGCGTTTTTGACAAAAATGATCGTAAGGTATTAGTTGTCTGAAAAACTGTTCGAATATTAAATTTATTACCGATTCTTCTTAACTTTTCTGATAATATAGGAATGTATGGAATTTTTATTGTATGATTAATTTCTTTTATTTGTCTTAAAGTGTTAGTTTTATCTGCAATATTTTTGAATGCTCTATCAACAAAATTTGGAGGGTATTCATTATTTATTAAAACATTTTTAATAAATTTTAGTTCGTTGTTAAAGATATCATTGTTTGATGAAATTAATTTTGCTCTATCATATAAACATTTAACAACACCTTTCTTAATATCGATGTGATGGTTAGATTTAAAATTTAAATATCTATTGGTGTGAGTTTGTTTTCTATAAACACTTGATATTTAAATTTTAAATCTAACCATCACATCGATATTAAGAAAGGTGTTGTTAAATGTTTATATGATAGAGCAAAATTAATTTCATCAAACAATGATATCTTTAACAACGAACTAAAATTTATTAAAAATGTTTTAATAAATAATGAATACCCTCTAAATTTTGTTGATAGAGCATTCAAAAATATTGCAGATAAAACTAACACTTTAAGACAAATAAAAGAAATTAATCATACAATAAAAATTCCATACATTCCTATATTATCAGAAAAGTTAAGAAGAATCGGTAATAAATTTAATATTCGAACAGTTTTTCAGACAACTAATACCTTACGATCATTTTTGTCAAAAACGCGTCCAAAAAATGATATACAAAATTCAAAAAATTGCATCTACAGTATACCTTGTGAATGCAATAAACATTATGTCGGAGAAACGTCTCGGCCTATGAATGTTAGAGTTGAGGAACATAAAAATTATATAAAAAGACGGGAATTTGAAAAATCCAAAATTTGCGAACACGCTTGGGAAAACGGTCATGTGATTCAATGGGATTCGGCAAAAATTTTAGAGAAGGAAGATAACGCGACAAAAAGAAAATTAAAAGAGACCGCGATTATTTTGTTGAACGGAGATAAGTGTGTGTCAAACTGTTCAGTAAACATCGATCATTGTTAGCTATAGTTGTATCAAGAAGAAGTAAATAAAAATAAAATAAAAATCATTTAACATCTCTATGGAAGCAGATAAACAAATTTTAAACTGTCAAACTTGACAAACGGTTTAATATTTTACTACTATTTTGAAAACGAAAACAGAGAGTTTTTCGAAACGTCAATATTACGGAAGTGCGCGATAGTGATGTGATTTTTGTTATTTTTTACTTATCTGCTTTTTTCAGTGTGAGATTTTTTGGTTAGGCAAACTTAGTTTCAAAAATAACCCTTGACTGTTCCGTTTGGCGCAAGGGCTTATTTAATTAATTTTTATTATTTTTCAGATGTGTGGCAAAAACCCAATAAAACTTAAGAAAAACTAAAATTATGCCACAAATAAATAGCTTCAGACAATATTTTACACATTTATTAAGGATATTACGTATAGTGTTTCGCGCTGAAATTATCCAAAATCTTTGTCTTAAGTGCCGCTAAAGTACATTCGCTACCGGCGTGTAGTTGTCTTTCGTGTTTCTGCCAAATCAGTAATTTACTTATATGGTGTTTATTTGGCAATATAAGAGGGTCTTTTTTGTTGAATATAATTGGCGCATTTTTTATACGCCCACCTACTCTGATCAAGTTGTCGTTGTCTAATATTGGATCTAAACGGTATAAGGGACTTTGCTGAAGAGCAGACATACTACGGAAGATAATATCTGCGGGATTAATTTTCGTGCTAATATGTTGCCATTCTTTGAATTCCGTAGACGACTGTATTTCTGAAACGCGATTTGCTACAAAGGTATTCCAGGTGTTTGGTGGCGATGCTAACCAGGATAAGATTATGGAAGAATCAGTCTAATAATAACGTTGACTTATATTTAAATTTAAAATTAGTAAAATATTATTCATTAAACGAAAGAGAAGTAAGCTTGCACATAATTCTAACCGGGGTATTGATAACACCTTTAATGGGGTTACTCCGGACTTACTACACAAAAGCTTTACTGACCATTAACCGCTTGAATTACTACTTCTTATAAAGATTGCCGCCCCGTAGGCGGATTTTGAACTGTTGCAAAAACCGTGCAATTTGATTCTTACCGCAGGAAAAAATGTTAAACCTTTCTGTTCGTTTGTATTTTATTTGTGTGCTGTAAATCTGTGATAAATTAAGACCACAAAAAATTCAACTCGTCTGATACCCTTTCATCCCAAGATATTTTTTTTTTTGTAAAATAATTTTTGCCTTTATACAGTATGCGCCAAAAGTATGGAATAAATTCAATAAAAACGAAACAATAATTTTTTGGGAAAAATCCTCGAACAGGTCGATTTTTAATTTAAAAAATACATATTTTAGCGTAAAATGCGATTTTCAAATGTCATTTGTTTTCGAGTAATGACGTCATCGATTTTTTTTTAAACGGCAACACCATATTTTTTTCCTTGATTCTGAAAGATCGTTTAATTCTCTATCAGACAGTACTAAAATTTGGCCCTCTTACATAGGAAAGTTTTCGAGTAAATGACGATTGAATGTTAGAAAACGTAAATCAATTAAAATAAAGCAAAAATGTTATCAAGTTTAGTTTTTCGCCAGATCTTACACCTCTTGACTATTTTTTATGGGGATACTTGAAGTCAAAAGTGTACATTAATAAACCACGTAATTTAGAAGAACTTCAAAATCGCATTCGCGACGAAATACGCAGAGTTACCCCAGAAATCATTCATAATGTACAAGAAGAATTTCTTCACAGACTTGCGCATTGTCAAGAAGTTGGTGGATGGCAATTCGAACATTTAATTTAAGTATAAAATTTAATCAATTGTATTTTATTTTACATACCTCAGAATTGTTACTTTTTTATGGATAAAATTTACGTTTTCTAACATTCAACCGTCATTTACTCGATAACTTTCCTATGTAAGAGGTCAAAATTTTAGTACTGTCTGATAGAGAATTAAGCGATCTTTCAGAATCAAGGAAATAAATATGGTGTTGCCATTTAAAAAAAAATCGATGACGTCATTACTCGAAAACAAATGACATTTGAAAATCGCATTTTACGCTAAAATATGTATTTTTTAAATTAAAAATCGACCTGTTCGAGGATTTTTCCCAAAAAATAATTGTTTCGTTTTTATTGAATTTATTCCATACTTTTGGTGCATACTGTAATGATTGGAGATATTAAGCCTAAAGGGTCCCAAAGTTGAGCGATAATTGAAAGAATTAAGAAAATAAATCACTTATAATCCCATACAATACCTAAGGTTTTTGTTTGGTGGTCGTTGTTTACTTCTAATATGGCTGGAATTTGTTCCTGTTTATCTACCATTAATTAATCATTATTAAATGCCCATTTTGCCATTTCGAATCCCGCCTTTTTAAGAAAAAAACTAATGTTTTGTTTGAGCTTTATTGCTTCTTGTACGGACGATGCTCCTGTGAGTAAATCATCCATATAAAAATCGCGTAAAATAATTTCGCATGTGTTTGGATAATTTATTTTTTCATTCAATGCTGCTTGCTGAAGGCTGCGCATAGCTAAAAAGGGGGCACAGGTAGTGCCATAGGTAACCGTTAGTAAACGATAAGTTAATAGCGGATCTTCTGGGTTGCCACGCCATAAAATTTTTTGAAAATTACATTCTTGTGGATCAATTTTAACTTGTCTGTACATTTTTACTATATCACCGCTGAAAGCTACGTTAAACGTACGAAACCTACCCAGTAAACACATATACGTTAGAAAAACGTTTATAATGCACATACAACGTTTCAAAAAGGCGTGTCTTTTTTACGTACAATCAACTTAAAAATGTCGCGGTTTTACACGTTTCTGGTAACCAAAGTACAAACGTTTAATATTAGTAAATGTGGAACGATCATTTTTAGTATTAATAAGCTTTAAGTTATACGTTTAATAATGACATTTTATTAAGGTTATTTACTAACGTAAATTAAACGTTGTTATTTTAATGTCCAAAAAGATGTTTTAGAGACGTGTTTTTAACGTGTTTTACAACGTTGTTTTGGGATCCTTCTGGTGGCATTGTACAGGGTGGTCCAGAATTATGTACCGCAAATGCTAGATTAGATAATACGTTAAAAAATAAGGGTATTATATATATATTTCAAAATAATCAGGTACATTTAATCCTGTAAAACCGCTAAATAAAAAATATCTATACCATTTAACTAACTATAATACTTTTATAATGAATTTACTTTTTTTAGGTTTTAGTACAATTAATTTTATGTTACCACTTATTCCATCTTTTAAGATTAAAGCGTTGTTTTGAGAGGTAAGTATATTTTTGAAATGCATAATTTCAAATTAAAAAAAAATACTATCCAAATTTACCCCTTAATCATAAGTGGTAACAAAAAATTAATTATCCTAATATCATATACTCACTCTATGAACCCATTATTCAAGAGTATCTGAAAGACATTTAAAAAAAATGATTTTTATTTCATCCCTCAGAGGGTTGTATCTCTCTTATTACTGAGTTTATTACTAATAATTGTTACTCATTTTACAAAGTAATTTAACGTAGGCATGTACTAGTACAAAATTCACGCGTCTACTTTTATTAATTTTGTCATCGCCTTTGTAAGTATTTTGAAACATAAGTAGGGAAAGTTATAGTGGAATAAATTTAGATTCCATTATATAATTATTTGTAACATGTAATGCAAAAAAAAAACTAGTACTCCTATATTAATAAAATAAAATTAAATACTTATAGAAGTAGGTATACTTACCAAAATAAAATAAGAAAATAGTTCACGGATCACAGTAGGCACGTACAGTGATGAATATGCAACTGACAATCTTTTATAAAAAAGAACTCGAAATGGTATGTGTGTAACACGTGATCTTTATCTACCAATAAGATTATTAAATTGGTATAGAACGTTTAACGGCATTATAATTGACACGTGTAAAAAACGGCAATTCGCTTCCTTATTTCAATGAATGATTATAACGTATAATACACGTTTAAATTGTACTGTTTTTTAACACTTGTGAGGTTTATTAAAAAATAATTACTAGTTATTTGTATATATAAGTACCTATATATTCGAAATGCAATATCTTTTTATTAAATTATATTGTATAAAATTTACTTTGGATTGGTATCGTTCCGAAATATTTATTAATTGCAAAATGTTTATGATACGTTTTGTAAGCATTACTTATGCCTGTTATTCTAAAACGTTACAAACACGTTTTTGTTCAATGTCAATATATTAATCAGTTGACACAGACGTTTTATAAAGGTTTAAATAAATAAGTTTTATTTAAATATTTTGAAAACGTTTATTTAACGTTACAATAGGTTTGCTAACATCTTTTGTTAAAAATGTACGTATTTTAAACGTTATGTTTGACCGTTACTTTTCTAACCATAAAATAATGGTTGATTTTGTAACGTAACACGAATTATCAACCAATGGTACGTTGACACTACGTTTAAATAACGTATGTGTGTTTACTGGGTATAGTTAAGATTGAGAATAAATCTTGTTGAATGGTGGGTCCTGTAGCTAATATAAGCGTCATTTAAACTGTTTCCGTTTGAAGTTTTTATGCTAGCATCAAAAACAACTCTGAGCTTACCAGATGATTGTTTTATGACGTCATGAAGCGATAAATAATAATAAAATTATTAAAATGGTCATTTTTGACTAATTACATATGACCTAATTCGAGATATTCATTCATAAATTTGGAATATTCTAGCTTAAATGAAGGTTGTTTTTTCAGTTTGTTTTCTAGGAACAAGAACCGCTTTATTGCTACCTCCTTAGATGAACCCAATTCAAAGTTGTTACTGATAAAAGATAATTTAACTACGAATCTACCCTGATAATCTGTTTTATGGTTTTCTATAAAGTGGCTTTTACAAAAATATTCTTCATGAGACCAACTACTTTGATTGTTATACTCTTCAATTTCCCAGAATGTTTGTACCTGCTGTTGTATGTATTTAAAGTTAAATTTATATTGCAAACAGATGTCGCGGTAAATTTAGGGATTTCTCCACCGATAATCCATCCTAATTGAGTTTCTACAAAATGCTGCGTACTTTCGGTTTTACTCATATTATTAGTAATTTTACCGGGTTTCAATAATTCTCAAAACAAGCCTGCTCCTATTAATAAATTTATTGGCCTTGATTTCGAAAAATCGGGGTCAGCTAACTCAATAATAGTGGGTACCTATATTGATATCTAAGTTTGGTAGACAATTACTAGGTAAATTGCTAGTTATTCAAGGTAATACTAAATATAAAATTTCCTTGGAAAAGGTATTTGTTCTGGACATTATGGTTGCCTTTGCTTTTTGGGAAGATGTGATACATTTTTGATTGATACCTTGAATTGAAATATTGGTTTTGTCTACCTCTAAATTTAATTTTTTAACTAGGGATTTTGAGATTGTGTTGCTTTGGGATCCTACGTATAAAAGCGCGCGACATTCATACTAAGAATTGTTTTAATCTTTAATAAAAATTACAGCGGTTGGGAGCAAGAAGATGAGTCATTGCGACTGCTTTGTTATCTCGATTATATTTTTCTCTACCTAAATTTGAATTAAATTTATGTGAATTAGGTTGCTTAAAATTGTTGGGTTTATGTATTTTTTCCAAAGATTCGAATATTAAACAACGCTGTTCTAAAAATTCTAACAAGGAGGTTAATTTCGGTACTTCCGTATTTAATTTAGTTTTCCAATCGCGAACCGTACCGTAGTCTAATTTTTCGGTTATAATAGGAATTATTAATGCATTCCACTGGTTTACCGGTTGTTTAATAACTTTTAACGCCTCTATATTTGTGGTTACGTCGGTTATAATTTGCCTTAACAAAGAGCAAAGGTTTTGTGATTTTCGTGATATTTAAAATATTACTAATGTGTTCCTCTACGATTAGTCAAGTGTTGTTATAACCTTTGTTGAGAATATCCCAAGCTACTTGATAATTTTGACTAGAGATTCTTAATGTTTCAACCGCTTTAGATGCTTCGCCGGTTAGACAAGATTTTAGATAATGGAATTTTTGGCAATTGTTTAAATCCATCCTGACATGTATTAAGACTTGGAAGGTGCCGTGGAAGCTAGGCCATTGTGAATAGTTTCCGGCAAAATTGGGTAAATTTCATTTCGGTAATTTTACTGATGCTTCTTGGGCAGGTGAGAAGTTAACATCCGAATCATTTATGTTTAGGGGTTTGTTTAATAATTTATCTATTTTTGATACTAAATCATAGTATAACTAGACTGCTTGGATTTGATCGCGAGATTTACTTTTTCTTTCAATTTGCCCTTGAATTTTGTCGAAATTTTTATATAACATAAGTAGATCGGTTTTGCGTAGTGCTAACTGATTTAAATCACCACCTTCTTGAAAATTATCGACCGCATTTTTCATTCTATCGACTTTCGATTTTATTTGATCACGTTCTATGGTTAGTTCTACTAAATCTGCCGTTTTTGCAATTTTAAGAATAATATTATTTAATAAGATTTTAATTAACACGACACGAGGCAAGACAAGAGTTTTAGACTAACGAATTTTTAGGAGAGTGTAACTCTCCTAAAAAAGAAGTAAAAAACCACTGATCTCTGTTGTCCGGCTGCTGTTGATTGGTTTGATTTTCTTCTTCGTGGATTGTATAACTGTGTAGGTCTCTGATGCCTTAAAGATGATGTGGCTCGAAGATAGACCAAATGTTTGGACGATGCACAAACTTAAGTAAATATGATAAATATTTGTAGAATTTAGGATTTTAATAAAAAAAAGAGATGATAACTGCTCGAGGGGAGGGTTGTATTGTGACTGTTTTACAGAGCTGTGTTCATTTTTTGACTTGGATGTTAGTTGAACTGGGGTAAGTGCCTGAACAGCTATACCAAAGTTTACAGAACTATACCATCATGCATGTTGTCTGTTTGAAGGTTTTAATGTGATTTTAACTCATGTTTAATAGTATTATAATATTTCAGCGCATAAAACTTGCTGAAAGTTTCAGTTTTTTCATTGTTCTGAAAACATTACAATAAAAGGTACGAAACGTTGCATGGACAAAGAAAACATTTTGTTTTCTTTTAATTTTAGCCTGAATTTCCACTGTTGACTTTCAACAATTAAATGTTTTTGAATCATTTTTAATTTATAAATATTAGAAACGGCACTAAAATTACTATTCAACGTCATGCGACCAGCAATTATAATAATAATATCTGTTCTATTTTGTCGCAAAATTTAGAAGTAATATACTAATAATCTACTTATTATCTGTTTATAAAAAATGGACTGTTTGGAATGAACTTACCAATAATGCTGGCTCGCCCAGGATTTCACTTGGCGTTAAAAGGTAAATAGGAAGAGGAAAAAATAATTAACGCCTTTTCACTAATCTAAAGTTTAATTTTAATTTACTACTAGATTGACACTCATTCTAACGAAAACGAACTACTACTGATATCAATTTTTCAAAAAAAAACCAAACAAAAAACTAACTAAATTGAAAACTCGCAAATAGTCACAGCGATCGCCATCTAAACAGTAACAGCTGAACTCATAGGTATAAAATAAAAGAAAATTACAAATTCACATACCATCAAGATATACTTAATATACCGTATGGCGCAAATAATATCCCTACCCTTCATACTAATCACGAGAATTATCCCAGAAATCGGGACATCGGGAAATCGAGACTTGTGCGGGAGAAGGGGCGGTATATTATTATTAAGCAATATTAAGCCGCGTTTGCGCCCAGGAACGATTTACGTTGGTAGAAAGGTGGTAGGTAGGCAGAAATGAGGGAAACTTGGAAAACATCATTAATTAGGGGAATGCTCAAACGTCGACAGGTATCAAGCTTTCATATTGATCCAAGTCAACGTTCTTCCAACCTTCCACACCGGGAGAGGGTGCCGATCCTCGTGACAAACATTGCTGAACAGACCTGTGGTGGGTGACAATCACGATTCAAGTACTAACGCCTTAAACTGCTCGACAACCGATAGATCCAGTTATTCACATAGTTCCAATGTGTTTTCAAGTAGTTTGTTATTTCACTCAATAAAAAGTAGTTGGGAAAAATTTTTTCAAAAATTTAAAATTTTTATATGGAATTATTTCATGCATTTTCAATAAATCATAAATGAGTAATTTCCCATTATACTTAATCCATAATACAACATTACGTGAAATGTTCAAAATATTATAAAATAAACACAACTTCTAAACGACATCGCTAGCTCGAATTGCCATAAATATATCTTTCTACAAAACTATTAAAAATGGGCTTTTTAATTGTCATTTTTGATGTTAAAAATGTCGTTTTTTGACACGCGTGTTAAAAGTAAGTTACTTTTAACACTAGTGTTAAAAGTAAATCAAAGTTTATTTAAATTTTGTTTTGAAAATTAATAAAACGTTTTAACAAATACATGAACAACTTTTTATTTTAAATAAGTACAAACCAACATTTTAACTAGTTATTACTATTAACATTTATAGTAAAATTAGAACAATTTGAAATTGTAATTCCCTGCGGAGTCATCATACTTAAGTTGGTTTTACTGTCAACATGTGTGATACATCTATTTTCTGTAGAAATACTACTGGCAGTACTGGTGGTCTTGCTAGTAGTTGCAGCAGTAGGAAGTATTTGGCACGCAATTTCCTTCTTCTGTTCCAGTGAATTTTCAATGTAGCCTTCAGCTACCGTCGAAGATTTCCATCCTCCATGGTAGTAAGATTTGCACCAGAATCTGCTGATGAACGACGAAAACAGTGTCCGGTGTAGAGTAGAGGATTTGGTAGGGTCAAGAACTCTGCAATGTCGGCAGGCATTTTACCAAACATGTTAATTCCGACTGGATTCTTCATACATTTATTCTTCATATATTTAAAAAAAAGTCGTCTATGGTCAGCGTTGGGTGGCCGAAGTGCCATATACCTTCTAAAAAGTTTTAAATTCCTCCCGGCGACACGCCCCGAAGACACCCACTATTGCTGCGACTTTCATCATCAGATACTTTTCGTCTTCTGCTTCTGTGAGAAATTTGTCGATATGCGTCTTCGTCAAAACTTTTGACTTTTTTGCTTGATATCCTTCACCCTTCCGTTTTAAAAAAGCAATAAGTTTATAATGTTTGCTTATATCTTGATCTTGCTTTATTTTTAACATAGTTTTGATCATGGAATAATTTGATCACAGCGTTGACGATTTCCATATCTTGACTTTTTCCCCAAAATATGCCAGTAAAACACTTTCGTTACATTTCCCAGGGACCTTTTTAATGTTGCACCATTGTTCCTTTGATTTCGCCGGCAATAATTCCAATGTTGCTCGACGGCTTCTTCGATTTCAGCAGGGATGGATTCGTTACGCTCATTATCGAGATTATTCATTATACTTATAATATTACTAGAAAATGCTGTCAATATTTTTGCATTTTTTCCGTAACTAACAACAGCAGTGGTTGCTACGAAAATTTTGGTTCATAAACATTGCGATCTGTGTGGTATTTTTTGATTTCTTATTTTTATTGAGTTCTTCCGATTATTTTGTAGAAAAAATAGTGTATGATATACGTGTTAAAAGTGATTTTATTTTGTTCGTGAAGTTAATCATCTTCACTCACAAAATAAAATCTTACTTTTAACACGTATATCATAAATAGCTATTAAACGTATTTCTGTGTAATTCTTATCTATTATTTTCTATTTTTCTTAAATTCGGAGGAAAGATCAGTTTTGTATCAAATATGCCACTACTTAATCTCACCTTGTGACAGTTTTAGAGATAGTAATGTTATCGCAAGTAATACAGAATACTTACCTGTCTACTGTTTATTCCGATCTTAACTATTTCACAACTTTCTCTGTATTTGGAATTTCACGTAAATATAAGCACAATTTTCAATTTATTATTTTATCTTTCATTTGTTCTGTGGTGTATTAAACTAATAATGAAATAAACAAGTTTAAAATAATTCATCATCAGCTTTGAGAATGAATCCTAATATAATTAACAAATATAAAAAGGTGATTTTAATATTAGCTACTTTAACAATGAACAGGTGTCTACAAGGTACTAAACTCTGACTCTGACTGAAGTATAATTTTATTAATTTTCTGGACGCTGTTCTAAACGACAGTGTTAATTTTAATCGTAGGCATCTAGATTTGATTATAAGTAACAAACTGATAAATAAGATAATCAATTTTCAAAATTTGCAATATAATTTTAGATGAGCAAATTATCCAGCCATATGCCAGATGTATGATGCCTTTTTAATATTGACTAATCATATTTGAATGGTATAAACATAAACAATGTTAATGATGAGTTATAATAAATTATACTTATGTATGGCTCATGATGAAACTACTATTAAGAGATAAACGCACTGGACAATCGAATTTCGAACAGTCCTGCTTGTCAGTACGGAAGGGCATTATTTTAAAGCGATTTTTTATTAACGTTTAGTATTTACTATTATCATTTAGTGTAGGTATTATTGTATTGAACTTTTTATCAGTAATATAATAGTATATTATAAAATGGTTCTTTCATAATTTAATGTAAGATTTATACTAAGATAAATGAAATAGATTCTGTTTGAAAGTACGTCATTGTCTTATATTTTACTTTATAAAGACTGAACAATAAACGGTTTTTAATTCTAAAATATTTAAATTTAAAAGTGAAAATAAGATATATCACATTCATCTAAAAAAAGCAGATGTAGGATGTGGAGAAGTTAGGAGTCGCCTGTGGAATAAGGTCGTCACGAAGATGCGCCTTCTACAGGCAGATACTGACAGTATTTCTTCCAAGTTTGCATATCAGACCCTACACGGTACACGAATGAGGAGACCATTAGTGAGAATGTAATCAACAAAAGAAAGAAAGGAACAGGATGTGTACTATATTCCAGATCCCTACACATCCAATATCAGTGGGCAATGGATAGACACTCTACTGTGGTACAAACGGAATTAGCAAGTATAACCACAGCCGCCAAAGAAATGGTCGTCGGGCAAAACCATCAGAATCTACAAACAATTACTTCTAATCTTACGTAATCATAAGTAGTAGTAGTAGTAATAAAGTAGCTGACAAGCTAGACGGGACTGCATCGGTTCTGAATATTTGAACCTCCAGTATGCTTCCGTTGTCAACTTTTGTTGGAATTATCAAGGGGAACACCCACAAATAATTTGCTGACAATTTGCTAAGAACTTCCTAGAGTGCTCCCAAAGATACAGCAAAAAAGTACCTGACCATGTCTAGGATGAATCTTCGCCTGGTGACAGATATTCAAATTGGACACTGTTGATTAAGAAAGCACCTTTATTATATGATAAAGTGTGAAACACCTCTTCGTAGGGTTGCGAACAGGAACACGAAACAGTCCTCCATGCACTGCCAATTCGTCAATAAGAGAATCCGTGTTGGAATAACGATGGCCTTCTCTGGCCATCATTAGAGACATCCCCCTAAACAACGCCACCACCTTCTTCTCTTTATTAGGCTGATTAACGGCTCTGGTGGATTGATTTTCAACTGGAAGGAAGTACAAAGGGCCCAATGGGAACTAAGTGTTGTAGTTTCTTAAGCCCCCCACAATCTATATTCCAGAAGTTACCTACATAAGATAAGCCTAAAAAGGTTAAAGCTTGTCCCTTATTTCTATGCAAAAAACTGTTTTTATTAAAGTAAATATTATTATTTTATTGTTGTTGCTTATGCTCCTGGATAAATGCGCGTGGGTCTATCTTGTCAAGTAGTCGTATTACAGCATAGATATATTGTAGATTACTTACTTATTTATGTCTCTAGGAAATTTAAAGAAACTTAAATTATTATTAGATGATGTGTTTCAAAAGCTCATTTAATGTTTTTTTGGGGGTTTATGGGGGAGAGAGGGTGAGTAGGAACACATGCGCTTATAGGTCACAACTTGGCCCCCCAAAAATAAAGATTTACCTGTTTTGGAATTTTTTTATACCACAATCGTTTTCGAGATTTCTCGAGTAGGGAGTTTTAAAAAATCACCCTGTATATTTCTTAAATGTGCCTGTAAAATATTTAAATCATGTTATAATATTTATAGAGCGATAAACAAAGGAGTGATACAACATTACGTAAATCTAAAAATCTTCGAAAACGATAAAAGAGATCATCCAACCATTTACCCTCATAATCCTAAAACACATAGTTCCATAGTTCTCTAACAACTACTAAATTATTGTTATAACTTTTTTGCCTTTAAAAACAATATACAGGGTCGGAAAACGCTGATGGTCTATCTGAGTTTACATGAGAGCGACAAAGTAAAGAATAGAAATCCGTGCGATAGACAAGGATGACTATATTGACGACGTTTTAAAATCTAAATAGTCACCGCCCATTTCGTCATTCAACAAATAAAATCCACTCCCACTTATATCTCAGCGACCAATCGCCATCTTTGCCTTTCGCTTTCGCAAGAGATGTCGCTACTTGTGCACTCCAACTCCGGTATTCTGATATTTACCAGCGGTCGAAATTGTGGACAGTGACTAATCGCTAGCTTGTTGATCAGAGCGACGGGCGAAGCGTGCAGGGAGCAAAATTTCATAGGCGTACTAAATTTGAATGCGATCAGATATAAGAAATACATAAAAATGACAAAAATAGTTCCATTACATAACATCCATTATTTTTAGAGTAGAAACAGTGATATAACAGTTTTTACCAATTTTTTTAGATAATAAAAATTATAAGAATTATTTCAAAATTTAAAGTTTTTATCTTGTCAATTACCCAAGGTCGAAAATAATAGAAAGTGACTAACTCACAACACAGAGATGAGTACGGAAGGGTAAGGGTGGTATGATTAACTAAGCGTGCCACTTGAGAAGAGTTAAAGCACACAAAATTCTCAAAAATAAGTTGACGTCGGCTGAACCTAGCACATTAACAAATTACTTTAAATGTGTTCCTGTTCTTATGGACGGCGATTGCCCACTACCACCCACTTACACCTACCTGATGCGCACTTCGCAGATAATACACTTTTGCAACTTCTGTTTTAATTATTTATGGCGGGAAAATCTTTACTTTTCACAATTGCAATTTGCGATACTGTCAAACACTACAAATATTAATGCCCCTTTCATTATTATGTGGTGTTAATAAGTTTGTTTTGAACTTCTGATAATATACCATGGCAGTTTCATGATGAAAATGATAGAAAATGTTATAGGTAGTTGACAACATCTGTTACAAATAGAGATTTTTCTACCGTTAAATAAATCGCACAAATATTTGCGAATTCCGCATTGAAAAGGACAAAAGGCTTTAGAATACATACACACTATTTACTATTGGTTACTAGCACTGTCACTATAACGGTCACACATTAACACTTATTATATCGTACCGCTTTCCGTATGACCTTCATACGCCCATGTTTCGTCAAAATTTAATATATTCTTCGATCCAGATTCTTATTTTTTAATATTTATTTTAATTAGTTTCTTCGCCATATCACTATTTCGTCCTTTCTATCAGTATACTCTTTTCGATTTCATTTATACGGACTAAGGTTCATCTTGTAAGATATAGCAATAGAATTTTTATTTGGAAAACTCATTTTAAAAATACAATCTTCCTTCCGCGAGTTTCCATCACTTTCCGTTTCACAGTTGTACTTCTTTACCAGTTCGAGCATTAAATATCAACTTTGAGGATGTGTGGTTTCAACAAGACGGTTGTCCCGCTCATAATGCACGTCGAGTAACAGCATATTTAGAAACGACATTCTCTCAGCATCTTAGTACAAGAGGCACTATTCCATGGCCCCCCAGATCGCCAGATTTATCGCCCAACGACTTCTTTCTTTGGGGGGCATTTAAAACAGGCTATTTACGGACATTCACATGATAGGCCACGTAATTACAATTGAAGACGTCCTACATAATATTTCCCCTGAAATGCTAAAACACGTAAGAACCGAATTCTATGACAGATTAGGGTATTGCGAGGCACAAAGGGGGGGCATTTTTGAATAACTTATTTGTTAAACATCAACATTAATTTTTTTTCTTTCGTTTTTATTGCAATAAGTTTTAAGTTTATTTATGTTTTAGAGTTTTAATATTACTTTCTGCCAGACCGGCTATTAAATAAATACAAAAGCGGAAAATAATTGCAATTATTTTCATACACCGTTAGGTGGTAGGTTTATGAAATAATTCTGAATAGTTAAAAGTACGTAAGAATTTGCTTTGTTTTAAGCAAATGCATCCTACTCCGCACATAGAAACATCGGCACTGAAGCTGCCAGCCAGTGATGTTAACCTTTTAAAATTTGTTTCCCTACGACGAAGTATAAAATTTCCCTACTCTACAATAAATTTCCCTACGCTGCCTGCCCAAGTTAGTAATTTCTTTTATCTATAGTTAGACATGTTACAAATCTGTATAAAACATAAAGTGCTGTTGACAACATATTTAAATTTTTTTTTTAATGGTAAAACAGTATTTGCAAAGCTTATTATTTTGTTAGAGTGTTTTTTTCCCTACAAAATAAGAATATTTTCCCTACCAACCGATTTATTGACAAATTGTCCCTACAAGTAGGGAATTTCCCTACGTGTTAACAACACTGCTGCCAGCTGCCTGAAGCTGACAGATGCCTGCCAAACTTTCCGGTCAATCGGATGCGCTCGGTTAGAAGTGGGAGCGACTGCTCAGATGTTATTCTAATTTATAAAACGTCGTCAATATAGTCATCCTTGTCTATCGCACGGATTTCTATACTTTACTTTGTCGCTCTCGTGTAAACTCAGATAGACCATCAGCGTTTTCCGACCCTGTATACGGTTGCAACTGATATACACAAATTCATGTCCTATCATGTGTGCTTGGAAAACTTATAATGCATTCAAGCGTCGACCATCAATATCAATCTTCGTGGATTAAAATATACATTATAGAATTGATGTAATATAATGTTTAAGATTTAATAAAAACTAAGAAGCTTTCAAACCCTATTCCGAGTGATCGACGCACGCACATTTTACTTGCTCTAAGTTTACATCTGAATTAAGCATATTATATTAGCGTATAGCTTTCCTGTTGCAAAAATTGTATTGCGAAGGTATAAATCCAAAGTGTAATAATTGTTGTAATTTGTTTAATCGAAACAACATAGTTCAAAATATCTAATATTTGCAACAAATGTTCCGCATCTATAACCAGAAAATCACCAGGCATTCAGTGTCAGAGTTCTTGCGGCCGTTTTTATTATGCAATTCCAAATGCAAGATGGCAATGTCCCACTTGTCAAGACGTGCCACAGAGTCCAACTTCACAGGATGTTCTGGATAATCAAGGAGTAAACAATCAGCAAGATTTATATGCAATCATGATAGATATTAAATCACAGTTGAATGAGCTACGAGGTAAGCAAAATGAAGTCTTGACTTCTGTATCTTTTTGTTCCAATAAAGTTTCTGATTTGAAGTAGCTTTATCTAAAATGCACGAACAAGAAAAAATTATTGAAAATCTAAAAGTTGAAAATGAAAATCTTAAAGGTGAAGTTTTCCATTTTAAAACGAAACTTAATGATTTGAAACAATACTCAACACAAAATAATTTAGAAATACAGGGCGCACCTGGGAAACGTAACGAAAACTTATTTAATATTAATATTGTTCATAAAATTACTGATTTTCTAAATGTCCCGTTTAATCCCAACTCCCTCTTGTCCGTAAAAAGCAATAATGAAATATTAGTCGCAGCAAAAAATAAAAGGGTTTCATCTACTGCTGCAAATCGAGCTCTATGTGTTGATAACATCTCCAATAATTTATATTTAAATGATCATCTAGCTACTGAAAATAAACTATTATATAAAAGAACCAGGGAAGTTGCCAAAGAAAAAGGTTACAAATATGTGTGGTTAAGAAACTGCAACATCTTCATTCGTAAGGAAGATGGTTCCCGAGTGAAAATCACAAAAAGTTTTGACCAAGTGAACTCGTTGTAAAATAAATATCTCTTCAATAATTTGTATTTGTTGTTTATATGGATATTTTTGTTATATATCAGTATTGTAGAGGGTTAAAATAAAAAACGCATGACTTTAAACTAAATGTTATTAATGACAATTCCGATTTAATACTATTGACAGAAATCTGGTTAAACAGTGGTGTAAGTAAACAACGAATTGTTTATTTGTGATGATGATGTAGTATTAATTTGTAGCGATTTTAATATGGCTAATGTTTCCTGGATTTATAGAAACAACGACTCACATTTGATACCAACTAATGTCAACCAGTATTCAAGTATATTAATAGATACACTATCATACTGTGGGTTAATGCAATTTAATAATATAGTTAATTTTAATAATAATTTATTGGATTTGGTACTTTCTAACAGCACTTGTGTAAAAAACTTAAATTATTGTAGTACATAATGCTCTACCTCCCGAAGATGTTTATCGCAAACCGATTGAATTTATTCTGGCTTGTCCCGTAGTGAAACTATTGAATCATAATAATCTTAATAGATATAACTTTAGAAAAGCTAATTATGAAGCAGTTAATGACAATTTTCTTAGTTTAAAATGATTTGATATATTTTTAGATAAACCTGTCCCCTAAAACTAAAAAAGATCAATTGAGTCAAATCTAGTACAATATATTAATTATGTTAATAACCACATGGATTATCAGATTCAAGTCAACTCAGTGTACACATATTTTAGCAAAGCATTTGATAAAATTAATCATACTAATAGCAAAACTGGTTGAAATCGGTGTACATGGAAGTTTCCTAAAATGGCTTACATTGTATATTTTCAATAGATCGCAGCTGGTAGCAATCAACGGTTACCAATTCCTTTTACAGCTACTTCTGGTGTACCTCAATGATCACACTTAAGACCATTATTATTCCTTATTTGCATAAATGATATCAGTAAATGCTTTAAATTTTGTAATTTCTTAATGTATGCAAATGATCTTTTCTCAAATAAATAACCTAGGGGATTGTATGTTATTTCAAAGTGACCTTGATTCAGTCTATACTGCTTATTGAGTAAATTACACTTAAATTTCAAAAAGTGTCATAATATTTGTTTTACTCGCAATAAAAATATATTATTTAGATTTGACTATAACTTCAATAACGTAGTGCTCTCTTACTTAGAAGATATAAAGGATCTAGGTGTTATTTTTGACAGGAAATTATCTTTTTCTTCACATATAGATTACGTTGCTTTAAAAAGTAGTAAGATATTATGCTTTATCACTACAGTATGTTAAGACTTTAGAAAAGTGGATTCTTTAAAATCATTATATTTTGCTTATGTACATAATAAGATAATCTTTGCTTCAACCATCTGGAATCCTCAATATATGGTTCATATTTTCCATCTTGAAGCAATTCAAAATAAATGTCTTAGATATTTAAATTTTAAAGTGACCGGAGTTTATACATTTGAGAATTCAGTACTCTTACAACAAACATTTAAAATTCAATCTTTAGAAAATAAAAGAAAGTAAGCTGACGCAATATTTTTATTTCAGCTTTTGAATAATCTAATTGATTCTCTTAATTTAGTAGATCTCATAAATATTTATGTACCATGCAGGAATTTTAGAGGTAATATATTATTTCAAGTCTTTTTACCATACTAACTCTGGACAAAAACAGAATGATCAGAACTTACAATAGTTTATTTTCCAATGTAGATATATTTACCGTATCATTCACTGAAAAAAAGGTCAGTAACTTTACAAATTTACTTTGTAAGAATATCCTTATAATTATCTTAAAATAATTCTAAAAGTAATAATGATATTACACTGACACTTGTAATTTTACAAGAAAGCTGCCAATATACAATAAAACCGTAAACTTCCTATGTAATTATAATATAATTTGTACATTTATAGAATATATTGTAATACATTTACAATTAACAATGTGAAATCCATTTTTACAATGTAAAATTACTGAAAAGACCAAATTTGCTATATAATTGACTGTAAAAATATGCCTAATGTGTATGTGAAGGTTTAAAACGCGCTAACCTAACTTAACCGTTGAGAGCGTTGGGTGGTGACGCCTCATTATTCTTGCTTCATTTCGATGAATGCAGCGTGTACCTAGGACCTAGGTACTTACATAATTAATTTAGTGAGTAGTGACTAGCAACATAAACATATCTAGAGTGATAAATGAGTGTTTTTAGTACTATAAATAGTTTTGTCTAGTGCTTGTTTAAACATAACCTCAATGACATTAAGAACTAATAGGTATGTAAGTTATACATAATTATTGAAACAAAGAAACATTGCATCTACAAAAATTGGGTACCCCACTGTTGTTTTATTCATCTTACATAATATATAAAAATATAATATTTTCTATTATATTATATTTTATACATATTTGATGAACAGGAGAGGATTAGCATGATTTAAGTTCTGGGTATCTACTTATTCTCTATGCACATTTATATAATTAATATTACTTTTTAATAGTTAGTATAAGATCATAGATTTCGTTTGGATATTATAAAATGTTAACTTTAGTTCTACGAATATATTTTTTCATTGTTATATGTCTTGTATAAAGTTAAGTGTTCTATTTTGTACAAATAACCTAAAAGTGTAGGTACCAAATTTTAATAAAAAAATGCTGTAAAACCATATTTTATTACTTCAGTACCTGTATGTACATGTATTTATAAGCTAAAAAATAAGCAAAGGGCACTTAGATATAAGATATAATAAAGCTGTAACTACTAATTAGCTAACTGAGCCGTAATGGGAGTACAAAATAGCTATTTACATAATCAGTTAGGAAAAGTACGGTTTTGTGTAACAAATGTTTTTTACACAATTTGTCCAAAAATTTTAATTATAAATTTAAAAAGGATTATTCTGCTGATTTTAAGGTATACATCGAGGCTATAATAGAAATAAGTATTATTTTCAACTAAATGCGTCATAAATTCGAAAGTGCTTAATTTTTTGTATATAAATCTGAAAAGCATATAGAAAACAAATCTATTGGTTCGAAAATGTTTGACTTCACTGGGGATATCATATCAAAAATTCAATATTACTATTATGTGTATTTGTTAACATTAGAAGCAATTGACATTCATGTTACTTAGGTTACTTAATATGAGTATATTTTTCTTTTGAAATAACATTCTGATGCAGTGATGCTATTGAGAAACTCACGGAAAAGCCTGATATGTTACTTAAGGTAAGTAACAATCGTTAATTCCTTACGATATTTAAATTTTTCTCATGTAGGCATATTAATCTATTAGTTATAAATGAATTGCTATTCAGATTTTTTTAGGGATCTAGGTATGTCAAAGCACTGTTAGTGAATTCGAATGTTGTAAACAAGATGTCCTGTGCACGAGTTAGGCCAGTTTCGACACTTTTAAGAGGTTTCTTTTATTCTCCGAAAAGATAGTCCAAATGTCACGGCAATATTTTTGAGAAAAATTGAATAACGAAAATTTCATTTCGATATCTTGATTAGTTTTTATATAGCATTTATTAATTTTAGGCCTTTTCTATGATGCCCCATGTTACATACGTATGATGTTTCATTAAAACATATAGCAGCGGAAAACTAGAAGTTATAAAAAAAATATTCCTCAAGCCACTATATACTACACATAGAGAAAAAATGTCTATACAATGTATAAATGTTAATATGATAAGTAGAAAAGTTACCACAGAAAACGACAAAAATTTAAAAATATCAAGTAGGTATTTCTTAAACAAATCAAAATATCGAAATATGATTCTCGCTATTCAACTTTTCTCAGAAATTAAGCTCTAAATATCTTGGCTATTTTTTTCTGTGCTTTCGGAAAATAGAAGAAACCTTCTATACCTAAGTGCCCAAATTGGACCATCCTGTACAATAAATAAAAAAAAAATACATTGTAGTCATAATATAAAATGTATTATTACAATGTAACTATACAACTGCCTGTAAAGTTACTATGTAATTTTATAAGTAATTGTGGAAGTTACATTGTAAAAATACTTTTTGTATTGTAAAATCACAAAGTAATATTACAATTTCAAAACCTAAAATTACACCACAAAATAAATTTACAACGTAATTTTACATTTTATTTGTAAAGTCACAATCGATAAGAAAATTACAGCAATAATGAGTGGTAAATAAATTGCCATCTATTTTAACTGTAATTATTTTTTACAGTGTTATCTAATTTTAAGACAGCCCTAAAACCAAAAACTTTTGCTTAGTATAAAATATTATATGACATATTTTTTGTGTGTATATGTATTTATGTATGTATTTCTATTATGTAATAGGATGTTTGGTTTAGTTGTTTAATTAATTATTTTTAGTGAACATTGTGTTCTAGCTTCTAGTCTGTTTATGTTCCTCTTTAAATAAATAAATAAATTAGTGAATGAATGATTGAATGAATAAATCCAAAAACACCAAATCTTAGACATTAGCTTATTTTACATGTTCTTCTATTTTTTTATTTTCAATTTATTTACAATATATTTACAATACACTATTTTTTGTTCATACATGTTTCCAGTATCAACAAATATAAAAAATATTATACAGACATTGACCTCTCTCTAATATTATTTAACATTTATCACAAATGTTCATTACTACACCGATCAAATAAAATCTGTTTACTAACCTATTTGTAACTGGCTTGTTTTTCCAAGTCATCTAGCCCATATCATTCATTTTGTATCTCTTCTCGTGCCTGGACGCGGTGTGAACAATGGCTCCAAAGTTATATATGACAATATCCAGTCCACCAGTTAGGGCAGTTTTAATGTGTGCAAGAGCTATAAAATTAGAATTGGACCTCGTAGAAATAGATTTATTTAACGGTGATCATATTAAACCAGAATACCTTAAGGTAAATGTATTTGTAATTATATAAAAATACTTTTAAGTTTATATATATAATTCATCTAAAATATACAGGGTGTTCTGCATAAGAATCGATACGGAGTAGGTGCATGTAGGGCAGTGGCGGCTCGTGGTAACTGCTAAAGGTGAGGCCCAACCCATTTTCAAATAAATAATAAATAGAAATAAACTTTCACCCCCTGAGGGTGACGCGTTTATCGTTTTTTATTATGGAGATCTTCACCAATAGCACTATTATAACCATAAATTCAAAAATTAAATGACATCAGAAGTTTATTTAAAATAGTAAAAAATATGTATCTAATAATTAAAAAAATGTTAATAATTCATTTAAGAATATTAAAAAATATGAAAAAGCGTAAAAATCAATTTTCAAGGTAGCCAGCCTACTTATCTATTCCCACATATAAAACAAAGCGGCCAATTTTTCGTTTGCCTCCACTTTTAACAAAATATTATTAAACACTCACTTTAACAGTTCTACTCGACTATCTTTTAAATTTACAAATTTATTTATATCTTCATAAAATTGAAACACTTGTTGGAGAAATTATTAAAACTAAGCAAAATAATTTGTATGCTTCCATTTCAAATTCCTTGTACATTTTACCGTTTTATGAACTTCTAAATTACGAAATAGTTCGTCTCTGTACAAAATATAACTTTCGTTTTTCAGCTTTTTGTCAAAAACGTTTGGATACATATGTGGGAAACATTTAAACAATTTTACATATTTTTTTTGCATATTCCGAATTTTTGGGGAATGTACTAAAGCAAGGAAATTTAAATTGTTTAAATTTCCAAAACGAGTACTTAGTTAAAGCAAAATGCAATCTATAATTTAGTATAGCATTTTATAGCTCGAAATATTTCTAATTTGTCGCAACTTTTACCTCGTTTTCCTCCTAATTCAGTAATATCAAAAATATTTTTAAATTTTTCTTCGTTTCTTAATTCAGAAATTCTTTGATTAGCGATTTTAATTTGTTTAGAGCAGTAAGTAAATCTGTGCACGCTAAAATTTCATTGTATATCTTGGTCAAATTGCAAATTCAATATCTTGAAATTATTTTAAAAATCTAAATATCGTTAAGAGAGGTTCATTATTACTTATCAATAAGCCTATCGATAATACCATATACCTATTTATATTGGATATGTTAAATGTAGTCTTACCCTATAATGAACTTAATTTTTATTTGCTTTAAATTAATACTTGCCTTGTCCTTAAAACCTTACCACCTCATTTTGAGAATATCTAAGAAATCACATTCAGTAGTGGTAACTAATCAACCATTGGAAATTCAAAATACAATTAAAAATATTAATACTCAATCAGTCGGTTAATCGCATTACACAAATTACGCCGTCCAACTTGCTGGAAAACAGAGTGGGAGAGAATATGAGGCGCCAGAAATCGGGCCTCAAATTAGGACGGCAAACAACGTCTCTGACCGTATCGCATAGTGGGGGAAGCCATAACGTATGAGGAAATTTGAGGCGCGGCAAATTAGGCCTCACTGTGGTGGGATTGGCTGGTGACTCGGACTCCCCGCTCACAGATTAACCCCGCTCTGCTAGAAACAGGGGGATATTGAAACGTAAGCTAGATCCATTATTTATAACTTACGAGGGCTACAATTGATGCAATAATTATTTTATTCTGTTATATTGCTTTTGATAAATGTAATAAGTAATTGGAAATTATGGGGTATTAAAGTATACAATGTAAGAACCAAATTTTACAGTGAGGCTCGACCTCAGTTGCTTCATATAACGAGCCGCCACTGATGTAGGGAGTCACAAAATATTGCAATTTAACCAAATATTTCGAAAAACATTAATATCTCTGAATTACTTTAATGTAGAATAACCAAATTTGGTACATGATTTAGGTTTATTATTGAGCTTCTTCGACTATTAGTTCAAGTAAACTGAAATACTACAAGGGGATTGGTAAAATTATACCAAACTTTTTTCCTTTGATCAAATTTAAATAGAATGATAATATCTGATGCAAAATTTAATTTAGAACACTTTTTTACTCTTGTTAAATTAAAAAAAAGGTTTTTAAGAAAAAAGAAATAATTACAACAAGATTTTAATAGTGTTTATTATACGAAATCAAAATGTTAGTAGTATGCTTCGCCTTTAAAATTTGACAATTTGTAATAAAACTGTTATATCTGTTTGTTATTGAAAATGACTTGATTTCCATTCAGTGAACAAGTTGAGATGGTACTTGTGTTAGGTTTATATGAAGGCAACTGTAGTAGAACTATGGAAGAATATCGTAGAAGATATCCAAATCGAATGATTTTCCATAGAGAAACATTTTCTAATGTTGAAAGGCAGGCTCGGGAGAGGAGTTTTTTAATAATATCTGAGAACGTCCCAGTGTAATAAAGGTACAAGATGAAGAAAATATTTTGCAAACAGATGAAAATGTACCACAAATAATTACTAAACGTAATCTCAAGAAACTGAACTTATGTACATCGAATCTACTACCTACATATCGCATTCAAAAAATTCAAGAGGTATAGCTTCAAAATTTGAATCGACGAATAACCTTTTGAGAGGTTATCTTGCTCAGGATATTATTTTCACAATTGAATCCTGAGAAAATTTGTGGAATCGTATTACGAATAAATGTAATAAGAAACAATCATCATTTATTAGGCAGAGCGAATTTCAATTTTCGGCGAACAGTAAATTTATGTTTCAGAGAAAATGGTGCCCATTTTGAACAATTTCTTTAGTTTTAATTTTATTTTATAGTTTTATTACTAAGTGTCAAATTTGAAAGACAAAGCCTACTACTAACTTTGTGATTTCTTTTAATAAAATCTCGTTTTAATTAATGCATTTTTTCTTGAAAACCTTAATTTTTTTTAATTTAAAAAGAGTAAAAAAGTGTTTCAAATTAAATTCTGCGCGGGATATTATTCTTTGGAAATTCGATGAATGGAAAAAAAAATTGGTATAATTTATAGGTGACTTACCCTCAATGAATACCTTGTGGTTTGACTTAAAGTCATAGTCAAAGAAGACCAATAATAAACAACCAATGGTTATTGCAAGTAACTCAGATATTAATTTTTTTCAAAATAATTGACCCCACTTTGAAGGCCTGTAACTACGCCTGTGTACAACTTCGCATATAGGCATTAATATGTTTGGTAAAATTGCAATATTTTGGGACCTCTTACAGCTAGCAAAATAAATTTTATAAAGATTGTATAAATTACTATAAAATAAATTGTATAGAAGCTTCAAATTAATATAACGTGGTTAAATATAGAATCGAAAAGGGCCCACTTTTATAAAACACTTTGGTAATGTAACATGAAAAATGTTACAACACTTTTAAAACAATTTTATACATCAACTATAAAAACGTTTTGTACTCTGTATTTTGGTATTATTTAAAGAAACATTATATTTTTTAGTGAAGAATATTAAAACCAAATCAATTTAAGATTGGTGTATATTGCATATTCATAATTATTTATGCTTATATTTGAAAATGGCGTACCCTAAACTAAATGGCGCTTACAATATTAACATTTCACCAATCTCGTGTTTCAATTTTATTGCGTCGCAAATTTTATTGATAAACTATATATATGTTTGTGACAAAAAAATTATGGGCTTTCGTTTAGACCACATTTCCTTTAAAATTATAAAAAATGAATTTAAAAAATAATAAAATTATGCTTTCTTTAATGTATATTATCATTGTATAATTATATTTAATGATCTTGTTATAAAATAATCTTTCAACAATAGTAAAATCATGTTTTAGATATAATATAATAATAAGTCGCTGGCCACTTACGTGGAATATACAATAATTTTGTTTCCTCAACACACAACTATAAAACTTTTTTTATAAATAAGCCCATTTCGAGGCTAAAAAGTAATTTTATTAATTTCCTTATAACCTTAATAAAACACGTTAATATAACTATTTTATAAGGTTATAATTAAAAGTCATTTGCCAAAGTATACGACTCTTACACAATATGTTTACAATCCTTTATATATTTTTTTAAATGTTGTATAACTCATTATAATACTTTTATAAAAATTTTAAAGAACTGAAACTTATATGTTCTATAAAACACTATTATAAAACAATTTTACACAATTATTTTCTTCCGGAACAAAATTATCACAATTATTTGCTCTATAAAATCAAATTGTTCATTAAACAACGCTATTCAATAGTTATAAAATAATTCGCTTCTTTTAAACTTCCATTTTGCTGGTTGGGATGTACCTGCCCTGTGTTGGTTCTTAAGTGGAACACCCAGTATTTACAGCAGTATTTATTATTACGCACCATTATCAAATCTTTTTATAAATATGCAAACATTGACCTTCCTATAGCATTGTCTAATATTATCACACTCCAATAAAATATATCTCAACCATTTCTAAACTTTGTTTTTGCAAAGTATGCCAATCATTCATTTTGCCATTCCTCTGGCGCGTGGATCTAACACGAATAATGGCTCCAAAGTTATATATGACAATAATTAGTCCACCAGTAAGGGCTGTTTTGATGTGTGCAAGTGCTATAAATTTAGAACTTGACCTGGTAGAAGTGGATTTATTTAACGGTGACCATCTTAAACCAGAATATATTAAGGTATCTAAATGTATTTGTAATTATCTATAAATTACGTAATTTTTGGAAGGACTGGAACATGTCGACTTTGTTTTGCCTTTTATTAATTTCTGTGTAAGATACCAGTACCATTGATTGGCCACGTAAGAGATAATCTCAATTTCATTCATGTATAGTAATTCATATACATCTAAAGCAAATTGTGACAGATAGCTTAGTTAATCACGTTTGATATCAAATTATTTTTGTAATATATTTAATCTGTCAATTGCAAAAAAATGTATTGTAGTTCAAACACACTCTCTTTAAAGGTACGGATTCGCTGATGCGACTGCGGCTCGCGGCTGCGACTAGTCACCAGCCAATAGACAGTCTGAATGTTCTCATCAAATTCAGCATTTAGACCATAGAAAAAGACAAATATAGAATATGCATGGAAGATGCGCGAACTAGCGTCATATAATGGCTGCCATTTTGAGCCACGTTTCCAAGGCAACCACTGCCAAACATAACAATCAGACAAATCGTAAACAAACATTATTAATACCAGTTGTTTTTCCGATAATACAAGAGATCGATTTCTCTACCAATCAATTTCAAAAGGCTTAGGATTTTATATAACTAAAGTCTCCTCAAATATATTTTTTTCATTATGTATTAACTCAATTAATAACAAAATTTTACATAAATAGTTAACATTTAAAATTTGCTAATATATAAAAATTCATTTTATAAACATTAGTTAAAAATACTTTTTGAGAAAAAATTTTTTTTTTATTATATATAGGTATTTAGAAACAAAATCACATTATATTTAGAGATTTTCTGTTACTTCACTGATTCATCCATTACGTCGGTATATTCAATTTTGTTAATAATAAACGCTTGCTTATCTGAAAAGAAAATAAAAATAATGTATAGATTTGTACATTTCTATTTTCTTTCGTACTTACAATCCATCTAGTGAGAAAATTATGTATTTTTCACCTCTCTCCGCATTCTTTAAGAACAGAGACAACTAATCTTTTGGCACTTCAATTGCTGCAATTGCTTTAAACCAGTAAGTGACATCATTTAATTTGCCTTCAAGTCATCTGCAATTTGCTGCAGATTTCTTTCGACTTTTATCGAGTGCATTAATCAACTCGACACTTTTTTTATTCGTTTCTTGGGCTTGAAACTAAAATAGAAATATAATATAATTATTCCACTAAGGCATTGTTTTTTTAATAAATGTAAAAAATATACCTGTAATTATGTATACAGTAAAGTAATGCTACTTTCTTTTGTTTTGTGCTGTTCGATGTATCAGCGGATGATGTATCAGGAGATGACTCGGTTGCGACAGGTTTTCTGAAAAAATATATCAAGGATGTATTATCATATACCTAACATTAACTACAAATAAATATAACTACCGATACCTACTTAAATGTTTCCTTTTTCTGATGGAGCGAGCTTTTGCGACACTAGATGCACTAGGACTTGACGAACTTGTCAATTTTTTTGTCTAGAGAAGATGTCGCAGTACTGCTAGGAGGACTTGCACTGTATTTATAATTATCAAATCAAACAAAATAGTTTAAAAAAGATATGATAATTGTCGGAACAAATATATTTTCTTGGGCCCCATTGTAACTTTGGAACACCTATTATTTCAAGCGTTTACATTTAGGAAACCTGCAAAGTAAAATAGTCTTAAACATGCTTCCTCAGAAATAAAACATTTACAGTTATTTAGTAATATTGTTGTTAACTAATAATAAAACTACATGCAGTAAGAAGTACTTATACCTGAATTTAATGTGTCATACAAACAAGATATCTACGTCTAAATTATTTACCTCTGGAATGTAGGGGAAAGTCGGGTAGCATCGGACAGCGGGTATCATCGGACGTTTACCGTTTTCTGTTATTTGTTGTTTTGCCGCTTCCATCGCATGGTTGCACGAATTACTTCGATGCGTGTAGCAACATATCTTCAGTTGACCTCGATACGTTGTGCGGTTCAGACAAAAACATTTGTATGTGATTTTTTTTTATTTCCACGTGGACAGAATTAAAGTTGATGTCTTGTTTCTCTTAATTGGTAAGTGTTTAGTGGGTGTCCTCTACATAATGCGTGCATATATGAGTAGTGAATATAAAAATGTGTTCATATTACTCTGCACTTCAAATACCTACCAGTAAATAGTTAATTGGTTGCTAGCTGCATGTCGGGTGTCACCGGACACAAAAATTTCGGGTATGACCGGACGCAAAATAATTTCAATGTTTTGTTACAGAACATATGAAATGCCGAAGTTTATTAATAAAAATATACGAGGGCAATGGGACGAAGAGCATATGAGAACAGCAGTTAGAAAAGTGCTTGATAACGAGTTAGCAATAAGAGATGCGGCAAAACGTTATGGTGTTCCTAAAAGTACTCTTGCTGATAAAGTAAAACACTTGAAAAATAACGAAGAAACACAACTTATTCCAAGTCTTGGACGATATCGCTGCACATTTCCCGCCAACTATGAACAGGAGCTTGTGAACCACATGCGGGATTTGGATAGTCGCCTAATGCCCCTCACCAAAAAAGAATTCTTAAAACTTGCGTTTAATGTGGCGGAGCGCTTAAAAATTCCACATAGATTCAACAGGGAAAAAAAGACTGCTGGGAAAGACTTTTACTACACTTTTCTCCAGTGCCATCCAGAGCTGTCTTTAAGAAATGCCGAGTCAACGAGTTTGCAGAGAGCAGTAGGCTTCAATCGACCACAAGTTGCAAGATTTTTTAACAAACTTGAAGATCTAATGCAAAAATATAACTTCCGAGCCAATAAAATTTTCAACGCTGATGAAACCGGTGTGTCTACAGTCCACGAGTGTCGGCACAAAGTCGTCTCAATAAAAGGCAAGAAACAAGTTGGCAAAATGACTTCTGGAGAAAGGGGCCGCACTATAACCGTCTTATTGTGTATCAATGCAGCAGGAGATCAATTCATACCTCCACTATTCATTTTTCCTAGGAAAAAAATTATTGACCGACTGAAAATTGGAGCTCCGGAGAATGCCATGTTCCATGCACAGGACTCTGGCTGGATGAATGGTGACATTTTTTTTAAATGGATTCAGGAATTTGTAAAATTCACACGTCCATCTGAAGAGGAGCCAGTTCTTCTAATTGTCGATGGGCATTGCAGCCATAAAGATTTACAAGTCATCAACTTTGCCCGGAAAAACCATATCCATATGTTAAGCTTACCCCCTCATTGCACCCATAAGCTACAACCTTTGGATGTGTGTGTAATGAAGCCATTCAAGGATGCCTACAATGAAGCAGCGTCACGATGGATGAGGCAAAATCCGTTTATGAGAATTAGTGATTATGAAATCGCAGGCCTGGTGAACGACGCCTTTACGAAAATTTGCAGGATGGGCTTATCTAAGAAGGGTTTTGAGTGTAGCGGAATTTATCCATTGAATTCGCAGATTTTCACGGACTTGGATTTTATTGCATCGCAAGGATTGGACGTCCCAGAACCAAGGGAAATTCATGCATCTACATCCACTATTGTTAAGAGATGTAACGAGACAGAAAGCGAGACAATAGACTCTCTAGAATTTCCAAAAATACCAACTTTACCAAATACTCCACCAAAGCTCAACGAACAAGAACTTGGTACATCTGAAAATAAAACGCCCTCAAAAAAAGTCGTAAAACTGTGCACGTTAAATGAAACTTGCCAACCTTCGACTTCCAAAACCAGCCCCCAACGTTCTGAACAAAGAAATCCCACCATAGGCAGCAGAAAATCATCACAAAAAAATACTTTGGATCCAAATACGATTTTTGAAAAAAGTATTAGTGATCTTCTTAAAGAAATTTCACCAATTCCCAATGCTGCTGAACGTAGAATGGTTTCAAGAAAAAGACGTGCTGAAAAAAGTGAAGTGCTTACTTCCACTCCATTTAAAAATGAGCTGGAAGAGAAAAATAAAAATAAGGCTAAAGGAGTAAAGAAAAATTTAAGTGAAAATGTTATTCTAGTTGAGAAACTGGGTTTATGAGGCTTGTTCTGACGTGGAAAAAGGTCAGAAGTATTACAAGTGTGATAACTGTTAATATTTTTATTTTTTATGGCAGTATCCAGAATTTTTTTTCGTGTCCGGTATTACCCACCAATTTTTCATAATTTTAAAATGTTTAATTTCTTTTTTCAAAGGATTTTCCTTTATTTTATAAAGTTGATGTTTCTTTCTTTTTTAGACATGTAAGATATATGTAAAATAATCATTTGACTATAAATTTGTTGAACAAATTTGTTAATAAAGATATGTTTTGCAATATTTTGTTAACATGTCCGATGCTACCCGACTTTCCCCTAATACTACTTTCCGGACTGTTTAATCAGTTAACGTTCTTACATCTGGGATCTGGGAACAGTACAAGCCATGTTCTGCTCAAAACTAGAAAAAATAAACATGATTATTTGCATACACAATATTAGTTAAACAATGTCAATAATAAACCATAAATTTACATCGGTCTAAAAAAAAGGAGACAACATATATAAGTATTATTAAGTACCTAGGTCTTACGCTATGAAATGAATAAAAAGTCTTTAATAACACTTAATTAATATCACAATAATAATCCCTAAACACAAATTAGGACAGAATAAACAACAAAAATTTATTAAATGTAGAATGTAAATAAACACACTAAACAAACAACGTAACCATGGAAACGTGGCTCAAAATGGCAGCCACCAAAACATATATGGCGGCGCTTATGAAATTGCTGAAAATATGGATGCGCACTCGTCTAAACGCGTTCTATATGTCTTTTTCTATGGTTTAGACTGCCTATTGGTCGACGACGGGTCGCAGTTGCAAGCCGCAGCCGCAGTCGCACCAGTGAATTCGTACCTTAAAGGTACGGATTCGCTGGTGCGACTACGGCTGCGACTGCGACTGCGACTCGTCGCCGACCACTTACCACTTTTGTTTCAATTATTTGGAAACGTAAAAACAATTGTCCCGGAATGACCGATGCTCAAGTTGGGAACCCTAGGTCGACCTAAATTATGCGTAATAATTCTTGATTAATTTCCTAAAACACCACAGGTTGTTCAAAATTTTTTTTTATTTCACGTTCCTAGTAACCCCTTTGAAAGGACGCAAGTTTTTCAGAAATACTCTGCATACGAGCTATAACAATTGTACGAATTTTCTTGATAATATTATTTGTGTAGACTGCAATAAATAGATAAGGATAACTTTGATTTGTATTCCCGATATGAACTAGGAATGTTAGCTTTCATGTGCAACAAGTACACATTAGACGTACCTATCTATCATGTACTGATAAACCGTAAAAGCAAAACCGTTTATTTGTTCTACAATTAAACATTTTTGCTAAATCGTTTCATTTTTGCCGTCCGGACAAAGTAAATATTTGTTAGTGTCTACAGGGTGTCCGGAATATGAGTGTCTTAATGCCATATGATAAGTTGTACTAAACATATTTAACTTAATTTTTTTTCTCTGACCAACGGTAGCAGAATTATGACAGCAAACAGGTTTTGAATATGTGAACATCGCTCACATACTATTTTAGGATTGTTATGTATTTATACATAATAATTATAAATAGGTATACTTAAACATAGGTACTTACTGTGAATGGTTTTCTTAGAGCTCATTTCACAACACAGAATAATAGTTTCAAGTGTTTCTTGCAAGAAACGTTTACCATACAAACGTCTCATAGCCAAAGAGTTTTGCTTAGACTCACCGTAAATTAACATGCCATGGAGTTGGTTATGGTTACTATAAATTTTTCCATTTTTGTTTATGTACACTCACAAATATCAAATAAAAACTAAATAAAAATAAATCGCACTAGCTGTACACACCATTATGACTAATTACTTTTAGATTCATCAGCAGCCTGTTTCAACAGTTTCAACGAATTTCTTGATTTGTTTACTTCATGAATAGTAATCCAAAAATCAAATTATGAACAAATTACGTTACAAGCGCTTTTACTTAACCTTAATTGTACCTTAGTTTATAATTTCATAAATAATCTTGTATATTATTGCAGTTGTATTTTTATTTTTGAAATGATTTGTAGACAAACTATTCATTTTAGACATTTTTTATTGCTTTTAGTCAGATATATAAGCTCTTAAAATTACAGCACACATATTCCGGACACATTGTATAAATCATATTATACAGGATGTAACAAAAAACAAGTTATGCCATTACCAGCGTATTGTTGACTACTTATCAGTTTGAAATTTTACTAGAAATATTTTTTGTGTTTATATTTTGTGTATATGTTCTGCTAATACTTATTACTGTAAAATTTTATTTAATATTATATTACTCTTGACAATTTTTCCTAAAACTCTTCTTTTTCGAGATAAATCCGATTTTTAAGTCATGCAATATTAGAAATAGAAAACAATTTTAAATTATCTATTTTCGAAAAATTATTGTTCATAAAGTATTATCTGAGGTCACTTTAGTAAAAATTGTAGCGAAAACATAACAATGTCAGTAAATCATCTCTTATATATTTAACAAATAAATAGTTTAATGTTGCGTAAACATTATCCTTTATTATCAAAATGGATAGCTAGTGCGAAAATTTCATGAAATTGCATCTGTTGTAAACAAAAAGAGATCCAAAAAGATATAAAGCAGTTGAAGTTAATGTTTTGCCCCACATTGTAAATAAACCTGCTCTGAATACAAGAAAATTTTCAAATGTTCACATACTATTAGAATTCATAAAAATTCGTTTGGGCAGCAATTTCTCAAAATTGCAATGCTGTGCCATCTCTTTAATTGCAAAGAGTATCCACAAAAAAAACCATTTTTTCGCCCGTTTTTGCGTAGTGTGTAGCAAGAACGAGGAAGGTCATCCAGAGGTCTCCGTGGGCTTAAATTGATCGTCATGAAAAATCTAGGTGAGCATAATTCGATTTTTCCAATATTTGTCCGACTTACCCCTACTTAAGGGGTGGAAAATGGTCGATCAATTCTTGGTAAAAATTGTCGGGAACGTGAATGGCAAGGAAGAGATCAAGGATGTTCTTCCAAAAATGCTCAAGATGAAAAACACTTTTACTGTTTATAGAATATAGAATAGTATATTATGCAACGATCATGTAATGATAAAAACCATACGAAACTCGCCTTCGGCTCGTTTCGTATCCCAGTTAATGCTCGTGTATTAATAACCATTACATGAGTTACATACGCTATTTTTGCTACACCCGATAAATAATCAAAAACCATAAATTTTATATTTTTATTGAACACAATAGGTAACAGTAATTATTCGTATGAACTACATTTTCTGCTTTCTCCGATATGTGTGGAGGAGTCTATGGTAATTCTTCTATATCGCTGATATCAGACATTTTGATAAATTATCAAAGTTTAGCTAGGTATCTACGAAAATTTAATACGTACTGATTTTGACATCTAAAATAATTACATAGGAACCTAGGATAAACGTCAAATGCACAGCATGCTTGATTGAAAAATTATGGGTTTCTATTGATTAAAAATCTGTATCGTAATGGGTATCGTTATGAAACAGATTATAAAATCTGTATCGTAATGGGTATCATTATGAAACGAATTATGGGCATATAAGTGCATTGTTATAATACGGGTGTAGAAAAAGGTATTTTAAGCTAATATAAATCAAATCTCCTACAATTCCTATCAATGAAGTCATATGTATGTTCTCTGATACCAAACATCTATGCATTTAGGATTGCTTCTTCAGGTGGTCTCCTTTAAGTTGAATCAAATATCTAACTATAAAAATTATTATAAAAATTGCTAATGCAGAAATAGGTCAGATCTCATATATTGTGGTTGAATTTGTCGTATTCCCACTGCCAAAAAGTGAAGTTACATATTTATAGAGTATTTAGGTTAGTAAATTAGATTATTTTCTTTAGATAATTATTGAATAGAGCTTTGTCTGTGGAATTGTTCATTAGCATACCTAGATGATTGGTATCAGAGAACATACATATGACTTCATTGATAGGAATTGTAGGAGATTTGATTTATATTAGCTTAAAATGCCTTTCTAAAACAGTAAAAAAATGTTACAAAAGCTAATAATAAGGAATATATGGGTAGATATTGTGGGTGTAATTCAACGCAGGTTGGGGCTTTTGTCCACTGAGTAGTTAGTTTCACACAATATTATTAATACCTAAAAATATGAAAAACACCCCCCGCGTGGGGGTAAAACCACCCCTATTGCCGAAAACCGGCGGCAAATGATGTTCCCTTCATGAATTGCCTTTTTTGTGCCACTCTTCCTTATAACTCCAAATGATATGTAATACAAGCCCCCATAATTCGTTCTTCTGTTGGATTCTGATCAGTTACCCCACTGAAGGGGTGGGAACCACCCCTAAAACAAGAAAACAGAAAAAATGGTCACCAAAATGTAGGTAAAAATTTGCGGAATTCCACATGGCAAGAGTAACATCAAGAATGCCCTCCTAAAAATGCTCAAGGTGAAAAACACCCACCCCCGTGGGGGTAAAACCACCCCTATTGCCGATAGCAGACGGAGAATGATATCCACTTCATGACGTACTTTGTTTTCCCCACTACCCGACAAATGATACGAAAGACGGGCCCCATAATTCGAAAAATCTTTTGCGAAATTCTGATCAGTTTTCCCCGACTTCAAGGGTGGCTTAAGTAGGGGTAAGTCGGGCAAATATTGGACAAATCGAATTATGCTCACCTAGATTTTTCATGACGATCAATTTAAGCCCACGGAGACCTCTGTACAACCTTCCCCGTTCTTGCTACACACTACGCAAAAACGGGCGGATTTTGCGCCTGCGGTTACTCTTTAACCGGAGAAATGTATAGGAACGTGTTTCAACAAGACGGGATGCTTTCACATTATACGATATCTGTGACAAAATGTTTAAACGAAACACTTCAAGAATGGATTGGAAGGAGACGACTTTTTTGTGAGGCCATTAAAGACAAACATGTATGCAACATAAGAACGTGCGGCAATGTATCGTAAACGAGTGCAAATTACTTTATTAAATTTACCCACAATAGATGGGCAGATGACCGATTTGTTACTGCGACCAGGATATTCATGGTATCGCATCCGCCGGTCTGGGGTCCGGATTTTGTTTCTTGATAATTCATGTCATATATTCTAATGTATCGCTGAATGCGACTCTGTGCCCATTTAAACCCATCGCCCTAAGTTCAAGGTCAAAGCGAAAGATAGATAAGGATGTGGACCATACAATCATACATTTATGTTTCTGGGTTCGCTGAATTTGAATCCAAGATTCATTCAACCCTATAAGATCAGCTTCAAGATCATTCCAAGGTCAAATCGAAAGACAGATATGCAAATCGGCAAAATAATCAAACAATTATATTTTTGGGGTCACTGAACCCGAATCTGGAGTTAATTTAACCCCATCAAGGGTTAACCTGTAATCGATAGAAACACTAAAAGTCACGACTCTTGAGGATAAGGAATTATATATAGTAACATTCATATTAAGAGAAGGAGAGTTTTAAGTCTTGTGGCTAAATAACATGTTCGAATCATTTTCTGCCTTTATGATATCTAGCTCTCTCTCAAAGGATCTGTGCAATGGTTGTCTTTTACGTTCTCGTTCTCTTGCGAGCATCGAGCACTAATCATCCAACGTATGTTTATCCCACCCGCCTTGGTAACGTTGCTCTGCATCTTTCAAGTCCTGATAAAATCTGTCATCTTGTTTTCCACTGTAATCGCCAAGATTGTGTAGGAATCAGTAAATATATTTATTTTTCTCATCATTTTATCAGCTTGCGTAAGCAATGGCTTATTTAATCTAATTTTTATCCTTAATTTAACAATGTTAATCAATTCGCTCCTAGTTTGGCTACCTAAAATAATATTTCCTTTAACTACTACCAATTAGAAGTGAAGTTATAATACATTTTTGTATTTTGTAAGTATATAAAAAATATTACTGATATTAAATGGTCAACTTGCGTAAGTAAATGGTTTATCAACTTTTGCCATTAATAATTTTAATCTAAACTGCCACTAATTAAAACAGTATTTAATTTTAATCACAATCAATTAAGATATTATTCTCTGTTACTAACAACAATAACTTGCAGAAACTTAGTAAAAATGGCATTAATCTCGAAGAATCTAACTAAATCTCAATCTGGAAGTGTGGATTTCTTCATAATATTGCTTAAAAAATAAAATATACTCCGTATAAACCATAATAGTTATTTTTAGCGGTCCTGTTACATAAATTGGCACCATATGCTAGTATAACTTATACTACAGAACATAAATATTTAATTGCTGCTTCGATACCTTCCTATACAATTTTACAATAATTGAAATGAAACTGTTACGTAATAGTGATGTCAAAATTAGCAACAAATTTGAATTTCTCGCCCGCAAAAACCTCTGATATACAAATTTCATGTAAATATATTTTTTAAAATTATCTACAAATATCGAAAATAAAATTTTAACTTTGACACCCTGCATTTTTTTATTATGGGACTTGGGATATAGGTATGTTAGGTTAAACGATTTATTTTTGCTTAAGGAATCTGTGGTCTCGTTTTTGCTAATTCATTTAAAAACACCCTGTTAGTGCCAAATTTTCGCACGAAATTTAGACACGGCGCACAGTGGCACAAAGCGCCTCTGTGCCACCCAAATTACTGTACACCCCTTAGGGTTAGGCCGTTTGAGTTGATTTTTTTTTAAATGTTCGTCATAAAATTGCCTGTCGATCCCTCTTCTCAATTTTCGCTTTGGGTCTTCATTTTCGCGGAATTTGACTCGAAAAATGAGTTTGCATGGAAAAAACTAGATTTTTCGCACTAAAATTACCCTACGGAACACGAGATTGAGATTTTGCCGGACTTTTTTATGGGGAAATGCTCGTCTTGGAAAGCTCTACAAGACTGCCCACTTAGATCTCGGGAAGAAATTTTCACTATCATACATTTCCATCCGAACAGTTCCAGGAAAAATCAATCGTTTCTCATTAACAAAGAACTATTGTATCCAAAACGTTTTTCAGAATTACGGGGAAATTCGGAAAATCTTTGTATGTGGCCATTTTGGTGAATGTCCAAAAATGTGTCCAAAAATTCGGAAAAAATTTTTGCGGATTCCTTGAATGTGTACAAATAATTTTTGTGAGATGAGATTTTTTCCAATACTTTCCCAATTCTCAGTAGAACGATTTCTGATATGTGAAAATTTTTGGATGATTGTGGCCATTTTAAGAGCAACGGAAAATTTCTCCCCGAAATCTAAGTGGACACTCTTGTAGAGCTTTCCAAGAAGAGCATTGCCCTATAAAAAAAGTCCGGCAAAATCTCAATCTCGTAGGGTCATTTTTGTGCGAAAAATTTAGTTTTTTCCATGCAAACCCATTTTTTAAGTCAAATTCCGTGAAAATGAAGACCCAAGCGAACATTGAGAAAGAGGGATCGATAGGGAATTTTATGACGAATATTTTTTTAAAAAAATCACCTCAAGCGGCCCAACCCTAAGGGATGTACAGTAATTTGGGTGGCACAGTGGCGTTTCGCGCCACTGTGCGGCGCAGTACACTATATCTATGTGGAAACACAAAAAAACCCTTTCCAACAAAATCGGGAATAGAATATCTGAAATGAAATCAAAATACTATTTATATTATGTTGTTGCAACAATTGAAACTTGATGAATTTTATTATATTTTTATATATTTTATGAGAAACAGATAATATATGAATAATTTGTTGTGAATTACTAATAATTAAAGATTTATTTGTTTTTTTTTAATTTATCAAGTGTTGTTTTGAATTACATGTTATATCATATTCATGTTATGAATGTCAAATGTATGCTGTATATTAAAATGTTAGCTATATTTATTTAAACATCAAAAGCGGTAAGGGTTGTTTCCTAGTTGAGAGCCGGTAGCTCGTAATGGTTGTGATGTTTATTACGCTGTAAAAAAATAATTACACATTTTAACACAAAAGAACACAATACTGTGTTAATCGAGGTCCACACGGAATCCTGTGTATTTTTACACATTTCTCTGTATGTAGCAGTGTGTTAAAGGTTTAACACAATCCACTGTGTTAATATAACAAATGTCATGTGTAACTTTTACATATTTCTGTGTTATTTGTATCATTGAAGGTGTAGGCTTTACACATTAACATGTTAATTTTATTGTATAATAGGTATTGATATGGAAGACTCACCTATCTTTTTAATTTGTTAATTATGTTCCTGTTTACTTTAGAAATAGTTTATATATTTATACTGCTGTTTACAGGCCTTTTAGGCCCAGAGAAATAATTTTTAATAAATATAATTTTTAAAATGCTTTTATTTTGACATTGAGAGTTTCTGTCTATCGTCAAGAATGCATTAAATATAGTCTGGAATGTTCTATTAAACGGCATATGCATTAAAAATTATAATTTCAAAAGCAAACAGGAACATAATTAACAAGGTAGGTGACCTTCGAGGTGAGCTTCCGTATCAATATAAAGAATTTTCTGAATTATGGTGTAATTATAAAATAAAAGATATTTTACTTTTTATGATTTTATTAAAAGAATAAAATTCTGTTGTTGTAATGAACAATAACCAAGTCTGCTAACAAAATATGTATGTATTAAAATTAACAGTATAATAGTACATATTCTAATAAAGGACTAATAATGTAAATCATAAACAATGACACAACAAACAAAGATGTATTTAGGCACTACATAACAGGAGTTTACGAAAATTAACTGGTAGTGATCTGAACGTATAATTTTCTTTCTCTAAAGTTACAAAAAAGCTACAGATTACAGAGTAATGTAAAACGTCAGAGTAAACTCCTAATATTTGTAATAGTTATATTCTAATTAGTTTTAGCTTTATTACAATTATCAGTAACATATGTTATAGTTAGGTAAGTACTTACCATTTTGCTTGATTAAATCTCAATTTAAATTTAAATATTCTCCATTTGAACAAAGTGAACGAGAGGTAACTGTACACAACACCGTCACGTGACCAATATGGCGTAGTGATGTGTGTTGGATCAGCTGATATACTGCAGCTGCGCAGTTGTGCTCAACCAGCCAGGAGTACGGATATAGAACACATTTAAGTTGTGTGCGTGTTAAGTTTACACAAAATGGTGTACTTTTAACACACAACTGGTAAATATTACATAGATTCAGTATATTTTATTATAATACTAGTAATTTTAACACATTTTGTGTAAAACGTAAAAAAAAGCCATAGTGTGTAAAACAATTAACACGGAATTTTTACACATCCTAAATTACACACTGGAAAATCTCGCTTACACAGCAACTTTTTTTACAGTGTAAGTTTTTGCACGACCCATGCAATAACCTAATTATATGGATTAAATGATTTTTAAATTTAAATTTGTTTAATGTCAAAGTGACAACTATCACTTGCTAAAAAATCTCGAAATCCCACTATCAGAAATGACAAGAGACACAATTAACTTGAAGAGAGCGGTAACCAGATTTGGAAAAATAATCAGTTGAGTCGTTGAATTATTACCTATCAATTTTTTTATTAGTTGTTATTTATAATTTTGTTAAATGCCACTTGACAATTCCAATCTTAAGGATGTGTGGCAGATAGGATGTTCGGCTGTTATACCAGAGAAGTTGAGAGAACGGTAAGAAAATACTTTCAAAATTTTAAAAGCATGGTGTAATGAGAAGCAGTATGAGCATATTAACGAAAAGGTGGTATTATTTTACAAGAGGTGAAAAGCTTAAATCACCAGAGAGTTTATGGACGGAATACTACATGTTGAAGTTTCTAAAAAAAATCCTAGATAAAGTTTATTTAAATGTGAATGATCGTGGCAACAGCAGGCGCTTATAGAAGAGAAGACTTATATCGGATGAAAATACAAAATATTCAGAATAGTGCATCATTTATTACAGTCCACGTTCCCAATACCAAGAATGGAATAACTTTTACAATAACCAATTCAGATAACAGAACAATTAATTATTTGGGGTACTTCACAAAATATTTGAAGTTAAGATAAAAAAACGCCAAGTCTTCAAACTTTTTCTTAGTAATGCGCAATGGAAAAGTTATCAATAAAGTAGTAGATAGAAATACAATACAATACACAGAACATATCCTCATCTTTATACTGGGCATGGGTTTAGAAGAACTTCAGCTACATGTTTGCTGAATAAAGGTGTTGATATGTTGGGCCTTAAAAACACGGTGGGTGGCGTTCCTCATCTGTTGCAGAAGACTACGTAGCTGATTCGTTGATGAATAAAATAGAGTTTTCACAAACAAATTTTGCCTCAATATACAGTCGGGCAATCTATAGTTTCTTGTGACATAACCACTAAAAACAATTTTGTTGTGGAGAAGAACACAGGACACTATTCGACACAATTATCCACCCAAAGATTTTACTTTTTCTGGAACCAGAAGTATTTTTAATTATTTTAAAAAAAATTACACATTTTTCATATTTGATAATTTGCTGCCTTCCGATCTATAAGTGACTGTTCTTACCGATATGACATTTTAAAACACAACTTACTATTTCTTTTAATCCAACCAGTAAATACGTAAAATTGATGGACCGTGCAAGAAAATATTGTTAATAGTTGTGGAGAAACTATAGTATTCTACTTGCATATAATGTCCGTAATTCGCTCGGGTGATTTACAACACTCGCCTATGCCTCGTGCTTTCACCCTCGTGAATTGCATCATTATATACTCGTTAAATAAAATACTATTAATACTTTTGAAGATGTAATATTCTACCCAGGATGATTTTTGCATGGGCAGTATAGTCCTCAATTTGAAGTACCTTTCCTAAGCTCAAATTTTTAAACTTTCACACTGCTTGACCTTGAAAATAGCGAAAACCATTTATTGGAGGTGTTCTCTTCCCAAGGGAATAATGTCTCCATATGAAGTAGTCACTAATGTGCGCCTTGTCTTAAATTATATGTGGCTTATGACCTGCTTCGCCTTTAAAGTAGCTAAATACTTTAAAATAATTCAATTTTATTTGAAGGTACACCTAACCTCAAATCATGAAGATACGTGGAGAAGAAAGAATGTATTTTAATGGAATCGTTTGCTCTAGATAATTTCGTGAAAATATAAGACTAAAAACGATATTTAGTCTGGCCACGTGTCCACAACGGTTGCCATTACAGCGAAGACATGTGATGTCAGACGTCATTCGCAGGTGTATACCTAAATAAATACAGCAGTGTGTTTTAGTTTATATCTGTTTACGATTTCCATTTTCGGACATTGCAGAACATACGGTTAGAAGAGTTAATTTGTCATTTGTGTATTATTGGGTGTTATTGTGTACTAATAGACATTGGTATTGAATAAAGTTGCAAAAGAGACTCGTAAAATTGGCACAGAAAGTGTATTTCACCGGACAAATTAAAAAAGTATTACATTTTGTCATATGTATGAATACAGCATACAACGCCTAGTAAAAAATATTCCACCGTGTCAAAAAAAATAAAAGAAAAATGTGGAGCAGGGCGATGAAGGGCAACGAAAGAAACCATTGCAGCATCGTATGTTTGTGGAGACCGTTATAAGTTTAACTGGAAATACATAAGTAGATAGGTTTAAGTTCATCGAAAAAATTAAAATGTAAAGAATCAGTTAAACTTTTCTATTAAGCTACAAGAATGTATACAGAACGTTCAGAAAATCAATGGAAGCAAACTTAAATTTTTTTTCATTTATTCCAAATAACATTTTCTGTATTTGCTTCTACCATGTACGAGAGAAATGTTATTTGAGGCAATTATAAAATTCTGCTATCAGACATCACTACATGTACTACATCTGAAAAGATAATTAAAATATCCTTATTTATTAAATTTGTTTATTTATTAAAATATCCTTATTTATTAAATTTGTTTAAGATGCTTAAGGAAAAATGAAACCAGTAGTAAATAGCAATAAAACATTAATTTAAACAAATTAATAAATATTATTATTCATTACTTTTATTTATTATTTTTCAAAATAATAAACGTAGTTTAATGTGAAATCAGATGGCATAATTTTACAAATACCTCAAGTAAATCCATCTATTTGGCCATACCAAACATCATTGTCGTCGTAATTTTCAGGTGTGGATCTATATTGTAAACAAAGAAATAAGTTCTGTTTAACAATACCATAAGTTCACCACATCACCACTAATAATTTTGGCATTACCTACACCGTATTTACATTATCTATAAAACAAAAATGTAAAAACAAGAAACAAATGCCTGTTTACATCATCGGTCCTCATTTGGTGTAAATGCTCTCTAACGGCCATGGAAAAATTAGCTGGAGCACCATCATGCTGGAACCACATTTGTTGCCTCTGATTCAAAGGAATTTCTTCCAAAAACTCATACAGTGTGTTCTGCAGAAAGTTGAGGTAAGCAGCGCCTGTTAATCGGTTTGGTAAACCAACAGAACCTAGATACCTGTCACCTACAATACCCAGCCAAATGTTTAATGACAAACGTGCCACATAGATGAGTAGGAAGGGCCGGACCTGTTTTATGGCCTCCAAGATCGCCTGATCTGAACCCTCTAGATGTCTTTGTTTGGGGATATTTGAAGACATTAGTGTTTGGTACTCCTGTAAATAGCCTGGAAGAGCTGCAGCTACAGATTAATCAAAAGTGTCAAGAAATTCAAACCAAGGAGGGTGTTTTCGAAAAAGTTCGAATATCGTTGAGACGAAGATGTCGTGCCTGCTTGGAAATGGACGAAGGGTACTTTGAATATCTTCTGTAACTTAGTTTTTTGTTTGTTAAAAGCTTCCTTTATCGGTTTATTCCTAATAAAATAAAATGTTTGAAAAACGAATAGTGGTCCATATCTCCGCAACCGTTACTTTGCGGACCCATGTTTATTAAGACTTTTATGCTTATTTTGGTTCATACTAGTACTTCCTTAAGTATTTTATATTCTTTTTTTAACACTCTGTATACTGTCTACCGGCAGCGGGGCACAAACCCACGCCAATCTAGTCTAGTCACCTCAATTCAAGTACTGACGCCTTAAACCGCGCAACTACTGACTATACAAGCATATTTGTGTATGTGCGTGTCTATGCATATTAAAAAAAAACATGTAATTAGGTTGTCTGTAACCTGTTTGTGTCTTCTTCAAATAAATAAATACGTACTATCAAATTAAAAAATAAATTATTTTCTTTTCCAGATAAATCCATTGCATACGATACCAGCCCTGGACGACAATGGCTTCATTGTGTGTGACAGCCACGCTATCATGGCATATTTGATAGGCAAATATGCCAAAGACAAATCTCTGTATCCTGCCGATGTTGAAAAGCGTGCTCGTATCGATCAAAGACTTTACTTTGATGCTGGAACTTTATTTGCGAGACATCTTCCTATAGCGGTAAGAAATCAATAAAAAAATTGCCTGTGATCAACATAGTCAGTACCTGTATTATACAGGGTTATTTTTAACATATACGTATAAATTTGGGAAATTATAGCTGAGGACAAATAATGCCGAATAGTGAAAAAAGTAAATTTATCAGTTGCGGAGGTACCAATTTAATTCAAATAAAGGAACGTAATTTGAAAATGCGTTTAATTTATCATAGTAACTATTCGAAATTATTTCCGTACTATATTTACTGTACTGTACATGGTGATTCAGTCATAATGTCATTAATTTTAAGAGAAGATAGGGAAAAGTGCGTATAATACAAATACGCTACTTAAAAAAAATTTAATTGATATTTACGCCGAAAAAAAATATGTTCAAACCATTATTTAAACCCCCTTTTCAGACTGTCACTGACCGCTGGCGACAGTTCAACTTGGTTTTGGCCTGACGCGACGTTGCTAAATTTAAATATTTTCCTATAGTACTTACTTATTGTATTATGTAATTAATGCTATAATTTATTTTTTTAAAGTATGCAATTAACATATTAAGTTTCAACATAAAGCCATTAAACAAACCATCCACATTTCATTATATAAATAGTGAAATAAAATTCAATACTCACTAGGTTAAATTTTTAAGAGAGGCTGATACGTATTTTGTATTTAAATACAGACATCAATAAGAAAAACCGTGCTGTCAACAAAAAACAGTCCGAGACAGTCCTATTCAGTGATAAATAACCTGATCATCTGAGTCTTGACTTACCTTGTTTTTAATGTCTACTCAATGACAAGTGCTGCAGAGCTACAGAATCGTTAAATAGTGACAGAAACGAACAAAAATTAAATTTGCATTTTTATGAACACCCAGTGCAATCAATAAGAAATCATGATAACTTTATAAAAAATGCCCAACCGCAGTAATCGGCGACGACATTGGATAGACTATAATCGGCACACTTGGCACAGCTAAACAGTTGGCAGTTCAAATTCTCGTCGGACATCGTTCGGGTCCGTTTTCCTATGCAGGCGAGTCCGCCGTCGACTTCTCTCTCTTTTTCATCTACATTCCATATCCGTCAGTTACGTTTTCATGATTTTGCGTGGTAGAAGTTTGTGAATTTCGTTTGTGTCGCCGGTGTAGTTTATAATTATTAATTAAATTTACTACGCAGTTGTCCTCTGCTGAACAGCTTATAAAAAACATTTTAAGAGACATGAGCGTCTGTTATACGGTACCTAACCTACTAATCATGAGTAATGGATATCATTCTGATTCATATTCGTAATCAAATGCGATTTACATTATTTGGGAATCTCAACGTACAAACTTCAAAAACATAACGAAAAGGTGACAAAGTTTTTAAATGTTTTATCCAAACTCATTTACCTACTGTATAAAATTTTGCGGAGTTTTTAAATTTGCATTACGATGGTATGATGAATAAATTTTGCGTCAGGACTTGACAAACGCTTAATAAATACTTTAAAATACAACAATTTTTAAAGGTACCTCAAAGAATATACATACAAAATACTTACATTTCAGATTGCAAACAAGAATTGTCATTAGAAAAAATATATATGACTTCGGTACCGAACGTGCTGTTATTATACAGTATGCGCCAAAAGCATGGAATAAATTCAATAAAAACGAAACAATTATTTTTTGGGAAAAATCCTCGAACAGGTCGATTTTTAATTTAAAAAATATATATTTTAGCGTAAAATGCGATTTTCAAATGTCATTTTTTTTGAGTAATGACGTCATCGATTTTTTTTTAAATGGCAACACCATATTTTTTTCCTTGATTCTGAAAGATCGTTTAATTCTCTATCAGACAGTACTAAAATTTTGCCCTCTTACATAGGAAAGTTTTCGAGTAAATGACGATTGAATGTTAGAAAACGTAAATTTTATCCATAAAAAAGTAACAATTCTGAGATATGTAAAATAAAATACAATTGATTAAATTTTATGCTTAAATTAAATGTTCGAATTGCCATCCACCAACTTCTTGACAATGAGCAAGTCTGTGAAGAAATTCTTCTTGCACATTATGAATGATTTCTGGGGTAACTCTGCGTATTTCGTCCCGAATGAGATTTTGAAGTTCTTCTAAATTACGTGGTTTATTAATGTACACTTTTAACTTCAAGTATCCCCATAAAAAATAGTCAAGAGGTGTAAGATCTGGCGATCTTGCAGGCCATTCTATCGGTCCGCATCTGCCGATCCACCTCCCAGGAAAACAGTTGTCCAAAAAATCTCGTACAGGGCGCGCATAGTGCGGAGGTGCACCGTCTTGCTGAAACCATATGGTATCGTCAGGGTCATTATCGTTAGGAAAAATTACTGCAAGGGCTAGAATAAGGTCATTTTCTAGAAACTCTAAATGTCTTTGTCCTGTAAGGGTTCCTTCAAAGAAGAAAGGCCCTACTATTCTGTCGTCAACTATTCCAGCCCACACATTTAATTTCTGAGGGTGTTGGGTATGTGTCTCTACCATCCAATGAGGATTTTCCCGATTCCAATATCTGCAAGTTTGACGGTTTACTGTACCATTCAGACAAAATGTGGCCTCATCTGAAAAAAGTATTTGCCGGTGTAAATTTCTATTTCCTTGACATAAATCCATTAGAATTTCGCAAAAGTGTAAGCGGCGATCGGGATCATCTTCATTGAGTTCCTGCACAAGTTGAATTTTGTAGGGATGATATTTTTCCTTCCTCAAGATACGTAGCACTGTGCTCTGACTAGTGTCATTGTTTAATGCAACCAATCGTGAAGAATTATGAGGATTATCCACCATACTTATCAAAATGTTCTGTTTCTGATTTTCATTAATGCTTGGACGTCCAGGTTTTGGAATATTTACAACATTGCCAGCTTCTCTTAATTTAGACTCTACCTTACTGACTGTTGATTGGCTGATAGGGCGATCTGGATATTTTTTATTAAATAAATCGCAAATTTCCTGCTGAGTTCTAGTCATATTCCCGCATCCGATAAGAATTAAAATTTCAATTCTTTGAGTAACAGTTAAATGTGCCATAATACTTTAAATTGAATAATAATTTCTATGTCGCTTACAATACTTATCAGAAAGTCGGTGTGACAATGACGCTTTGCAAAGATTTTCACCTACGTGATCCATAAAAGAACTATGGAATTCGAAAAACTAAACTTGATAACGTTTTTGCTTTATTTTAATTGATTTACGTTTTCTAACATTCAATCGTCATTTACTCGAAAACTTTCCTATGTAAGAGGGCAAAATTTTAGTACCTACTGTCTGATAGAGAATTAAACGATCTTTCAGAATAAAGGAAAAAATATGATGTTGCCATTTAAAAAAAAATCGATGACGTCATTACTCGAAAACAAATGATATTTGAAAATCGCATTTTACGCTAAAATATGTATTTTTTAAATTAAAAATCGACCTGTTCCAGGATTTTTCCCAAAAAATAATTGTTTCGTTTTTATTGAATTTATTCCATACTTTTGGCGCATACTGTATTGTTATGGGTTTCCTAACCTGACTTTTTCTTTTACCAGGAAAACAAACAGTTAATTTTTACTCATATTTATTAAACACTCTGTACATTACTGAATACTGAATACTAATTACAACTCAACTAAACACTAATTCACTTTGACACTCCAGGAAATTTCCAACTAAACACTCCAATTCACTGACTGACTGACTGACTGACTGACTGACTGACTGACTGACGGACTGACTGGCTGACTGACTCGGCCGTTTATTCTTCATTTATAGACCCAAACGAACTTTCCAGGTATTTTCTAGTAGCTCTAGATCCATTTCTCGAACGATTCTTATCGATTCTCAATATTTCAATCGCGCCTCGATACACAGCATTGTTTTGTTTGTTTACCAGCATCGAGTAGGGGCAATCGGGGCAATCTAACGTTTTGCGATATCACAGTCGTCGAATTGGGTGCGAGCGGGGCATATTCTGTGTCAATACGTATCTGATCCTGAGTAGCAATGCTGCTGGACTTCTGTATAGCATCAATACTCGTACACGTTATTTGAAAATTTGCAGCCTGCCAGGAGTGTCGTGTTACCGATTGTTATGGTGTTAAAATTAATGGCATATGACTGAATCACCCAGTATATTTCAGACTGTAGTCGAATTGCGCAAGTATTTATGCAATTTCGCAACCCAATTGGACCACCTCAGCATATCCATCCTTTGGGAAACACATGATCCAAATGTTGTCGCACTAGTCACGCAAAATGTGATAGAAATCACATATACTGTCTAACGTTGATATTAACTTCTTCGAGGAGTACCCTTAAATTGTTACGCAAAAATTGTAAATAAAGCGCACCACTTAACGACCAGAATTAAAGGGCCAACAAGTACTTCGTCCACAATTCCAGTTCACACATTTACTGAAAATCGTTGTTGAAAGTGTGTTTGCTCATTGGCATGCGGATTTTCCAATGATAAATAATTCGTTTAAATTTTTTTAAACTTCCAAAACTAAAAATATATTACTACATTTTTTTCCACTATTCGTCATTATCTGTCATTGGCTATAATTTCACAAGTTTATGCGTATAATTTGAGAATCACCTAGATAAGAAACTTTGTAGTTTTCTCATATTGGCGACTTATGTACAGGGTGTTCCACACTTCAGTTCCCGGTTACAGGATAATAAAAAATAAAAGTTAAAAATTTCAAATAGGACTTAGTAAGATCCATTTTACACCAAAAATATTTTTCTTTCAGAATTCTCTAAATAAGAGTTATGATGTCGTCAATAATAATTGTTTTCCCATGAACATATCCAAATGTAATAAATTAATATAAGATTGTTCAATTCTGAACCACTTTTGTTCTGAAAATATTTTGCTCTTTGGAAGTTACGTAAAAAACTTCAATATGAATAAACAGCAGGTTTAAATCAGACAAGCACTGTATTTACTGACAATATTACAATCAACTTCATACCTACAACATATAATTTACAAAGTAGAGAAAATTATCATCAGTTTAATGAATAACAAACATTATTTTAATTAGATTTAAATCTTTTTTTATAAATTTGGTCTAAATACAAAAGTACCATGAAAAGTGATAATAATGATGATATGACAAGATCTTCAGTAAATTACAATTTTCATAATTTTTTATTATTACTATTATTATTATTATTTCTACACATAAAATACTTATTAGTTCACGATAAAAATTGATAACTATTTCAAATTTGACAAACAAGCTTGAATTTTCTAGCATTTAATACTGCAGGATTCAATCAATATTAAAAGCTTGAAAAGGAAATGAAGACTTAAATGCACAACAACAGCAAATTTCCCAAACTCTACTATTTCTACGCTACTCAAATGCCACAACACAGGGTGTTGTTTTTGCGAATAAACAAAATAAAAAAAATGTATGCCGCCAGTTCTGCAGTTCCGTTTCACTTATGATTTTAGTGGATTAGAGCACTGTATTCACTGTATGTAGATTTCCCAATGAAACACTCTTTGCATATAGTACGAGTACACATGGATATGTGTACTCGTATATGTGTATAAGTTGTATATCTTATTCGTAAATGTAAATACTTTAAAATTAGATTAGATAGATTTCCTGATATAATCTGTTACAGTTCCAGACAGGGTATTAAAAAGATTAATTGAGATTAAACATTTGAGACATAATGAGTTAATTCATAGCTACTACCTACTTGTTTTAGATACAGAAGCATGTTTATAATAATCTTTTTCCTAATGAAGCCAATATAATTTAATTATCTTATATATAGGTATATTCCTATATCTTCCACCTCAAAATGTTTTATTCACCTCTGTTTTATACAGGGTGATTCATTCATGATGTCATTAACTTTACGTATTCGGAGGCCTCATAAAAACAGAAAACGTCGTAAGATGTTGACACTGAGTTAATCTGGAAGCTGTGAATGGCATTATAAGCTTTGCTATTAGATAAGTCAAAATAAGGTTTTACTTTTGACATTGAGTAATAACTACTACTTAATGCTTTTGGCGAGGGATAATTAAGCATTTATTATTATATTTATTATATTTATTCTATTTATTATATTTATTATATTTATTATATTTATTATATTTATTATATTTATTATATTTATTATCTTTACTACCATCAGAAAATCGGTAAATATAAAAATCATAAGAATCATCAAGAATAAACTGCCTTTGTTTTTAACATATGGTTTCTTGTCTTTAAAATACGGTTGGAATGTTGCATGTATAGGGTGCTCAAAAAATCGGTAAATATAAAAACGTATGTCAAGTTTGACAGTTTAATATTTGTATTACTATTTTGAAAACGAAAACAGAGAGATTTTCGAAACGTCAAAAATACGGAAGTGCGCGATAGTGATGTGATTTTTGTTATTTTTTACTTATCTGGTTTTTTCAGTGTGAGATTTTTTGGTTAGGCAAACTTAGTTTCAAAAATAACCCTTGACTGATCCGTTTGGCGCAAAGGCTTATTTAATTAATCTTTATATTTCAGAAGTGTGGCAAAAACTCAATAAAACTAAAGAAAAACTAAAATTATGCCAGAAATAAATAGCTTCAGACAATATCAATAATTTTATTTTCGATATTACTTGTGTACATGTGTTTAAATTTTCGAGATTTCTGTACCTAAAAACACCACAAATTTGATCATTTTATGGCGACCTTAATTATAACATCATATAACATCAATATAAAAATTGCCCGGGCGCGGGCTGCAATACTGGCAATACTAATCTGGTAGCAGCCATCAAGTTTCTCAAAAACAGCACAAGCTGCAAAATTGAAATTCATGGTACAAATTACCAACAAAATATCACTTGTTTTTGGCGGCTGCTAAAGTTGGCTTGCCAGGACAATACACGTGGAGTGGAGTTTTATTCAACAGAGCAATAAGTTAAACTAATATAGGCACTTTTTACGCCACCAACGTTTAAACGGCTATAGAATAGGGATAAAACCGAGGGGTAATCACTGGCATAAAAAATGTGACAAGATTTCGCAAAATAGGATTTCACGGAATTCCAGACAATTTGAAAGAGTTTCCAAGGATTTCGCATTTGATAAAAATTACCTCGAAAATTACTATACTTATACAAGGTATCTATTTGTAAAAGGTTGGAAATAAACACATATTCTAGGTGCCAAGAAATGATCGCCTAAACTATTTACCTTAGTTCAAAATTATATTTACTCAATAACTTTATTATAAATTGTAGTAAATATACAAAACTTGGTAGTGGTGATTTTTCTTCACGAGAAATTTGCTGTCAATTGTAGAGGGCGAAGGAGATTGTACAGTACTCTACATGAATTTAGGTCCTCATAAATTTTTTGTGTACTGGTGTATTGATTTTTTAATCAATAATTCTTATTCTTTTACCTTTTTTTTTCTTAAAAAAAAGTCTTGATCAACCGGTTTCCAAGGTTTTATTTCATAAACATAAATCCATTGTCTTATATCATTCTGCAATTAAGTACTTACCATCACATTTTGGACTAAGGTAAATTGGGTTAGATCATCATATCACAGTATAGGGAGACCAGTAGAAACACTCGGGCCGATATAATAAGTCGCGCATAGCAGCTCGCGCATCCATTTCAAGCTGCAGAGACCTCAGTTTACATCCAACTCTGGGAGAGCGAACATCGGTTATACAGAGCCGTATTAAAGCAATATTCTGAGTCTGATCGAGGAACGAGTCGCTGTGCAGCAGTTAGATGTTTAAATATATCATCTATAATAGTTTCTTTAAATTTCCTAACATTGGAATATAAATATTTCTCATGAATGTGAAGTTTAAAATATATATATTTATATTATTCACAAATACAAATTTTTATTTTAGAGCAAAGTTCTGTGCAGAGGCTTCTAATAGAGAAGATTTATTAGAAAAGCTGCTCAGGATTAGTAATAGTTCATACAAACTATTATCAAATACATGTTTAAAATAATATGTTTTCTAATGATTCGCGCAATAGATTACGCAAAGAGGCCGTTCCAACATTTCCTGCACAAGACGGCTCATCTTCAAATTATGTAGATGATCATATTTCTTGTAGTCGCTATAATGAGAGTCAGTCTCAAAACAGAATAATAAAAAATAATTTTTTTCTAAATTTACATTTTACTGCACTTTTATCTCCAATTTAACAATTTTCAAAGTTAAGTAAACATAATTTTTCTGTTCTGAAAAATACATGTCTTCTGGTTTACGTAGATCATTTAAGACAAAAAAAATCATAATAAATTATTTGTCCACTAAACTTCAAACGTCAAATTTTAAATTTAAAAAAATTCCAAAAAAATGTCATTATTATTAATAACAAAAAAAGTAAGCAAATAAATAAAAATGTTTTGTAGTGCTATAATATATATTTTAAACTCTTTTTTTAAGTGTCCAAAGAAGTAAATCGAATTTTCACACTGTATGTTAGTAGCAGTAAATGATAGTATATAATAGGTACATGTTGAATTACCCATTTATAACTGTATAATGAATTATTACATAATGTGGATAGATATAACGTAAACTTGCATGTGGAATAACTACGCTTTCACGCGCAAATAAAAAATTCTTATTCCGGTCCTAATCAGCGATTCTGTAAATTCTATCGGATGCGCTATCGCACTCATATTTCGAGGTCACCGCAGAAAACTGAAAGCAGTTCAAAGTGCCGACAATGGAGTGAAACTGCTGGTCTAACTATGGTGTGATCATATCTTGGCTCTAAGAACATATAGTAACATTTTGTCCAGATCTTTTAAAAACACTCTATACTGGATGTACATTGTACAGGCACAAAAAAAATCACGATTGTGACGATTTAAACCCATGGGAAGTATTGTAGATCACGCCTTCTACAATTTCTCGTGCCAGAAAATTCCTCTGTACCAATTTTGATGTATTTACAACAATTTATATGAAGTTATTAAGAAAAAACTAAAATTAAATTGTAATTTCGGCACCCTTTATCTATAAAACTATAAAATTTTGGACTAAAGTAACTTAATTTAATAATCAGATCATCATATTTTGGCCCTAGGAATATGTGGTAGTATGTTATACCTTTTACAGACACCCCGTATACGCGAGTTATCGAAAAAATTTCGAAAACATCCCAATGTATTACCTCCACAAAAAAGAATTTTGTAAAATTGCTCAGAATTGTGACATTCTTGGTTCAAAAATTGATTTCTTGAATGATCCTAGTCACACCCTGTACAACAAGAAAAAATTATTCGATGCCAGTAGCGAAGACGCGAAAGATGGCACTTTCCGACATTGACTGAAACTCTCAGATTGACAAAAAAAGTGAAATTTATAGCTTCTTATAAATAACAATTTCTTTGTTAAGTTTTCCACAATAGTTAAATTGTTTCATAAAGTACGAAGCGTTGAGGTTAACTCTTGAGTTGGGTGTTGACGTCTCCCGCCCCCGCAAGTACAGGATGTCCGGTTTTAATGTTTACAAAATTTTAGATGAACTAGTGGATGAAGGCACTAATTCAAAATTTAACGTTAAAGTGCAAATTTAATAAAATGAAACAAAAAACAGTAAACTTTGAAGACAGTGATTGCGTTCAGGGAATTAAGCGTTAAAGCGCTACACAGCCGAAGCGCTGTAGCGCTTTAATGTGTCACACTGAATGAACTAATCCGAATTTACTACTTATCTAGTTACTTTTACGATTTCAGTTTTAATTATTGGTAGAGGCAGAAGTTAAATTTAAAATTATTTGTTTTTCAGGTTTTTATATAAATTATTAGATGTATACAAACAATAATATCAATATTATCTAGAGCTAAAAATATAATAACATAATTGTAGTTATTTTTAAGTAGGTATCTAGATATGATATATTTTTGTTATATTTGAAAATCATTACAAAAAGGGATGAATAATTTAGCACCAAAATTAATATTAGCGTTGACTTGTATTAAATGAAAAATGACTTAAACGTTACCATTTAATATTTTTTGTCGTAATGATTTGAATTGAATAATGAATTGAATTTAATTGAACCGTAATGATTTTCTCTCTCAATAGTATATTCCTCCATTATTTACTTAATGCTAAATTTCGGCTATATTTCGAATGACATACCAGAGAGACAATATTATTTTCTCTCCGACTTATACTTAGGCATTTCTTTAAAAAAATAACGCGCTAGTGAACCAGTCAGCATGAAGACAGTAAATACAAATTTGAGGTTAGGTTAGGTTACAAATAATAAAGCAGTCAAGCGGATAAATTATACGCTTCATGGCTTTATAAAGCGTTAAAGCGCTGCATGAAAATTATGGCACTATTCAGTACACCGCTTCAGTAAAGCGCTTTAGCACTCGAGTTCCCTGAATGCACATGTACAAACAGCCGTGATACGTGTCGCGCACAGCATGCGGAAATAAGTATAATAACGTCGATAATAGAGAATTTAAGTCGATTGTCGATTATCATGATGTGTAATTTTCACGTTTACGTTACGTTTCAAAAATGAATTTAAGTAGGGTAAGTTATCACGGAATCATATTATTCAGAAACAAAACGATGATTATTCCTTTAATCTACGAGTATTGCTTCTTCTGTTCGGTTACTCTTTTATCAATCTGTTCTGTGCATTCGGAAGTTTTCGGGCACCTCTTCGGCACGTACACGTCTCTGTTTACGTTACGCAAAGACCCGTGAGCCCACGTACATCCGTATCACGTAAACGTGGAAAATTCTAATTTGAGCATGAGTGACGGTCAAATTCTACGTATACGTTCTCATATCGGACATAACTTAAACTTTCTAATGATGCAAGGTAAGAGTATTGTCAGTCTTTTCGGGCAAATTAGCCTCCAGATAACGCGGAATTTTGCGTGATTTCACAACATTTGTGATAAGATTTCCATGAGATTTCCCCCCCGGATAAACCTGGGCCTAGATTCCGTTTCTCGATTCGAAACATGTCGTATCGAATGATGCGATTCCATAATCCTTATTGCATATGTAAATAAGGGTCACTAGACTGTTAAAATTATTCGATCACGTCGAATGAGGAATGGCACTATGTTGGAAAAGTTTTTGGAAACTCAGTAAATTCCATTGATTTGGATATATATGAAGACCAATTCGTTGTTTTTTAAATTAAATTAAATTTAAAAAAATTATTGGCTAATTAATGTACATGTGATGTCAGATGTACAGAGCAATAGCATGCAACTTGTCTTAGAATAAAATAAATGAAATGCAGTACTATAGAAATAGAGACAGATATAGTGCCTGTAAACATCATTTGTCACTTCCATCAATATAACATAACCTATCCTTCTGCTGAGACAAAACTCGATAGATTTTCACTGAAATGTAATTTTATATTATGATGACTGGAATGCGCTAAAAGCTGTGCGAATGGATTATTCATGATCAGCGCCATATTTTATTTTCTGCCTCTAGCAATGGCGGAGCAGTAGGAGCTTAACTGATTGTGAATTGAAATGAAATTGAATTCTGGATATGGAAAATTATTTGGTGCTATATGCTGGTTAATTTTACAGTTCCTTATAAAACATGACATGTTCCAAAAATAATACCCACAAAAATACACAAAGAATAACACTAGAAGAAAGAAGAAAACACACTGTACGCCAATGACGTGTTTACAAACAAAATAATAGGAAATTAAAAACACAATTCATATCGTACGTGCAGATGGTTGTCTCTCTCGCACCCACATACATAACCAATGAAGTATGTCTTGCTAATTTTCATGTGCCTCCTTTTGTCTGCTCCTAGGTTTGGTACCTTTATTTGGATGCGCAAATGGACTAAACGCATTCCATATCGTACATTTCAGTATAGATTTCAGAGTGTAGAAATATAACTAAATTACAAAGAGGTTATGTTTGTTTAGGAATATCACTGGCCATAGACCAAGACAATACAGAATTTATAGACTATGGCATGGCATAACCTCAGTTTGAGTTTATTGGTTTTATTGTCATGCATTGTTGCCAGCTGGTAAAAACGTACGCGTGACGTCATGTTGTTTTAAATAATTAATATCTCTCATAAAACTGCATATTAGCCCAAATCCTATGACACGTATCCAACGTTTTTTAGAGTACTCTCATTTCATTTTTTTCATGCAGTGTGTGATTTACTACAATACTAATGAGATAGAAAAGTCTCATTTATTCAGTTATTGAAACTTTTTTCTGTTGGATTTTATTTTTTACTAGCGTTTTCTTATTTGAAAGTGTATATATGGTTAAAAGCTGTGAAATACCTAGTAGGTAATAATAATACTTTTTCTATTGTTTTTACTTTTAGTTGAGTGTCCTGATGGGTGGACAAAAGACAATTCCAAAAGAAAAGTCATTAGCTGTACAAGAGGCTTATGGAAATCTTGAAACATTCCTTAAAGACAACAAATATGTAGCAGGGGACAGTTTATCAATTGCTGATTTGAGTATAATTAACACAATTACAAACGCCAGAGAACTCGTGCCTTTAGACGACACAAACCACCCCAATATAGTCGCATGGAGGAAAACTTTGGAGACTTTACCTTACTATGAAATAAACATAGAGGGAGGTGCTCTGTTCAAAACACTAGTTCAAAATGCATTATCCACGTAAATGTTTTGCTGTCTGAAGATAATCTTGAAAATTAATAAAATAATAATTACTTAATTACCTATGTTTTTGTTTATAACAGTTAAAAGTAATATAGTAGAGGTAGGTAATAGCTAATTTATACTGACGAAAGCATTTATCAAAAATTGCAGGAAGTTCTTCATTCCTCAATTTATTGGATAAGAGTTTAATTTTCACGAAATTGCTACTTATACTAGCTTTACAACTAAATTATAACCAAAAGCAAATTAAAAGTGAATAAATTTGCTTGAATAAGTTGACTATTGTTATTTTTCATTAAATTATAACATGAAAACAGTTGTGCCTAATTCTACTTTTGTCAGTTCAAGTATGTTTATATAAAAATGCCGATATAAATTTGTAAACTGGTAGCAGAGCTGGGCAATAATTAATTACTCAGCAATTTAATTACTAATTAAATTACATTTCTAGTAAAAGTAATTATAATTGAATTACTTTTTTAAAACCAGTAACTGGTAATTAAAAAATTTCTGTTAAGTAATTGTAATATTCTACACTAAAGTAATTCAAGAGACTCTCAAGATGGTATCATTGCCGCTACTGTACTGCCTAATGTCAAACTACGTTGGGTAAAGGTATTCGAAGAAACTGAACCCACTGCAGATACCAAAACCATAATAATCTTAGACAATTCAATCTCATTATTTGATTCACAGATACTCAGTACTCTGAATCAGAATAGTTCTCCTACTACTTTTTTGATTTTAAAAAAGATCACTTGTTAAATGAAGAAGACATTGTCCAGAATAACAGATTTAAGGACTTATTGAAAAGTAAAATTGACCTAGAACTTCTCAAATTCCTAGAAGACAGGAGAGCAACGATTGATATGCTGAATGATTATCAATTGATAAAAGAAATATAACACGAGTCTACCATCTTCGGCACCCGTCGAAAGACTCTTTTCTTTCGCGATATACATAAACTCTCCACGACGTAATGCTCTTACAGATGAATTGTTTGAACAACTGGTGTTTTTAAAGGTAAATGTATTTAATATGTAAGTATTTTTGTTAATTAATTGTATTACTATCTTCTGCTTATTAATTATTTGTAGTTTTCAATATTCCTCAAAGATTTAAAGGTTCTCAACATTAGCAAAGTAATTCATATAGTAACTTTTTCAATTACCAATTACCAAGTAATTCCTGTGTAATTAATTACTTTTTTTAAAGTAATGGTAATTGATAATCAGTTACTTTTTGAAAGTAATTTGCCCAGCTCTAACTGGTAGGTATTTATTTGTTGAAAATTTTATTTATTTCAAACATTAAAACAGGAATTTATTTAACAACAAATTTGGTGCATTACTCTTGCTTAACATTGATAAATACATTGTGAGTATAAAACAACAGATGGTTGTATTTGACAGCAATAAAATTAGAAGACAACTATTGAATTTTTGTATAGTGTAACAACGACACTCAAAACAAATAAAAAATATGGTGCTCCCAACTAAATTTTTTATAAATTAATTTTGTTAATTATAGATAAAGATAATCCTATTAATATTTATGGTCTCTCGGAAATGCATGCTTGCAAAAATGAATCATTAGGGAGCGCCAAAATAAAAAAATTCTATAATCGGTTATAAAACAGAAACGCGTTCAATAATTAAAATTAAATTTGATATATGAGAATACATCGGTAAAATGCTCTTTTTTTAATGCAATTCATGTTAATTACCAACTTGCAAAATGCTTGTTAAAAAAATATTCATATTTTTTTGTGTATTATCTGATTGTTACATTTTCTTTTCTGGTAAAAACAAATACTTTTTTAAATAAATTCGGTCTTACAAAACTTTTATAACTTGTACCGTTTAGTCACAAAAAAATATTTTCATGCAGATGATAATCAGATAATGCACAAAAAAATATATGATTATTTTTTCAACTAAGTTTAAGGCATTTGTACAAGTCGGTAATTAACATCAATTGCATAAAAAAAAGCCATTTACCGATATATTTTCATATAATAAATTTCATTTTATTCGTTCAACGCATTTCATTTTATAACCGTTTATTGAAACTTTGGCGCCTAATTTTTGCATACAGGTAAAGTAGCATAAATGAATATAGAGTGGCTCCCTGTATACAATCTGTATCTCTAAAATGAAGCATTTCCGGACACAGGTCCATAGCAATTTTTTTTTCTTATTTTTGTTCGAGCAGGAAACACCTCCTGATTTTTTCGCAATATTAATGGGACAGTCTGTATAAGACTTGATGGAATAAAATCAAAAAATATAGTTTTGTGTGCTGCTCTCTTTTATTAACCCCATTTTTTTTTTTTTTTTGTTCACTGAAGAATTGAAGTTTTTGTTCCTGTCCCACTTTAAGCTTTGCAAAATATAGTCACCTTATGGATGAATCTAACAAGTGCAAGATAGGGGAGGCACGGGGGTGCCACTGCAATAATAATATACTGTCCCTCTCCCGCACAAGTCTCTGACTTCTGAGTTAATCCTAGTGGTTAGAATGGGGGTAGAGATATTATTATTTACGACTGAAAGCGACTCAGAATATTTTTTCTATATTCTAATCCATTATTTACATGGTAAACTAGCCGTAGTGGTTGCTTGGACAGCTTCACCTGAATGGTTTTTGGTTACAAAAAATAATCATTAAAATCACACTACCCACTACAATTTTAGACCTGTATCCTAGGTTCGTTGTATTAAATAAACAAATAGCCATGCCAAAATTTATAAGCAAATTTTATGAAGCACTACAAGCAGATTTTGATTACACTAATAACATATGCAGAGGTCAATATTATTAATACACTTGGGCCATTGTTATTTCACTGAGTCAGCATATTACGTCTAAAACAAAATGATACTACGCATACACCACATACACTAGAGAGAGAGAGAATAATATTTATTGGAGATAATCCAAAAGGCCAGCGACCGAAGTCTTTCAGCCTATTTTACAATTCATTGTTGTATTACATAAAATTATTTTAAAAATAAAATACATATTTAGATGCAAAAAAAAAAAAAAATGTACATTATCTTATATTTTGTCTATTGTTCTTCAGATAGTACTTCTAGCAGTGTTCTTTCAGGATGTGTTCTTCTTCTAGTAACATCTTCTGGTATTTGGATTGTAAACGGTTGAATCGTAGAATGAAATTCTTCTGATTGCGCATACTTTTTTGAAAGTTTTCTGAAGCGAATGAGTATGGGTTCAATACCAGTCCGTTCATACAGCAAATTATTGCGTATATTGTGAAGGGAGTTGTGTGGATGTCTAATTTTTGTTATTCTCCGTATACTACTTCTCCCTGCTACCTCAATATTATTTAGTGCCGGTTTTCTACATGTACTGAATAGAATGGAGCCATATTCAATGATTGGTCGACATATCATTTTGTATATTTTTGTTGCGGTGGTCATACTAATACCTTCATTTTTATAGGTGAGGGATCTAAAATGTTTCGCTCTGCTTATCATTTTCCTTTTCATGTCCTTGGTGTGGCTATTAAAGTTTAATTTATTATCTAATTTAATTCCGAGATATTTAACTGTTGCCGATGGTGATAATATATTGTTAATTATTTGTATCGTAGGAGTGGCTTCTGAAATTCTGTTATTAAATATAATCAACTGAGATTTGTCGGGGTTTATTTTTAGTCTCCAATTATTGCACCATCGGATGGTATTGTTTGCTGAGTGTTGTAATGCTTCCATTGTTTGCCGCAACGTTTTCCCATGGGCTACCCAAGCTATATCATCCGCAAACTGAAGAAGGTAAGATTTGTTATGGTTTGCTGATCTCTCATTAGGTAATATATCATAACAGCAGATATTAAATAGGAAGGGTGAGAGTGGCGAGCCTTGTGGAACTCCTTGTTCATTTGTGAATGTGTCGGAAACAGATGTGTTTATTTTGATCCTTGTTTTTCTTCCCTCTAAGAACTCTTTGAGTAGCCATAGCATATAGATGGGGCAATTTGCGTGGTGTAATTTATATAGAAGCCCTCTGTGCCAGACTGAGTCGAACGCTTTTGTTAAATCAATAAAAATTGCTGCCGATTTTGAGCCGATTATACTACTGGCTTGTACATTCCACATACACTATAAAATGCCAAAAATAATAATACCACAATTTGTTTACGTACGTGTTATGTTGTTATATAATGAAACTTTAACGTTAAGGTAATAAAAGACAACAAAAACTCCATGGAGCTTATCATATAAAAGAAATAAAATAGTTCCTTGACTTATTAGGGTAGGTTAGGGTTTCACAAAATTGGCTTCAAAATTTGCAATAATTTTAAACTCAGTTGTGTGCGTGGGTGTGCTTGCCTAATAAATCTTTTCTTAAAATATTTGAGGCTACATTTGAAACCATTCTAAGAAACCACCAATAACTGGCGACCTACATTTCAAAGAATTAGGAGGTACAGAAACAGCGCGTGAAGTAGTATTACCAAGGGTTATTTGGACCACTCTTCACCAACGCCACGCCACGAATTGAGTGAAACCTTCTATTATTTAACATCCGTTTTCTAATAAATTGTTGCCTGTTGACCAGAGTTTTAATTAAGCAACACAAATTAACCCTTACAGTTGCCTTGGCTATTCAAAAACATTTATTAGAACAATATTAGTAAAGCTATTTATTTTCATGCCTATCGTCACCACTTAAAATAATTACCCCCACTTTCAAAATCACACCACAGCTGCTAATGTAGCTTCTAACATGTTTAAATTACGCAAAGAATATATTGACAAATAACCACATACTTCTACTATATACCGCACACTTTATATCATTTCAATGTATGACCACAGTATAGGGAGACCAGTAGAAACACTCGGAACGATATAATAAGTCGCGCATCCATTTTAAGCTGCGGAAACCTCAGTTTACATCCAACTCTGGGAGTGCGAACATCGGTTATACAGAACCGTCTTAAAGCAATATTTTGAGTCTAATCAAGGAACGAGTCGCTGCGCAGCAGTTAGATGTTTAAATATATCACCTATAATAGTAAAGTTTCTTTCAATTTCCTAAAGGCATAAATAAGTAAAAAGTAATCTATAACATACTCTACAAACCACAAATGATATGTTACTGCTATTGCCTTACCTATTAACTTATTTCTTAAGTATAACATTGGAATATAAATACTTCTCATGCAAGTGAAGTTTAAAATGTACATATTTATATTTTTCACAAATACAAATTTTTATTTTAGAGCAAAGTTCTGTGCAGAGGCTTCTAATAGAGAAGATTTATTAGAAAAGCTGCTCAGGATTAGTAATAGTTCATACAAACTATGTCAAATACATTTTTAAAATATGTTTTCTAACGATTCGAGCAATAGATTACGCAAAGAGGCCGTTCCAACGTTTCCTGCACAAGACGGCTCATCTTCAAGTTATGTAGATGATCATATTTCTTGTAGTCGCTATTATAAGAGTAAGTCTCAAAACAAAATAATAAAAAATTATTTTTTTCTAAACTTACATTTTACTGCACTTGTATCTCCAATTTAACAATTTTCAAAGTTAAATAAACATAATTCTATTCTGAAAAATACTTGTCTTCTGGTTTACGTAGATCATTTAAGACAATAAAAAATCATAATAAATCATTTGTTCACTAAACTTCAAACGTCAAATTTTAAATTTTAAAAAATTCCAAAAAAAATGTAATTATCGCTAATAACAAAAATAGTAAGTAAATAAATAAAAATGTTTTGTAGTGTAGTAGCAGTAAATGAGTATATAATACATGTTGAATTACCCATTTATAACTGTATAATGAATTATTACATAATGTAGATATATATAACGTAAACTTGCATGTGGAATAACTACGCTTTCACGCGCAAATAAAAAATTCTTATTCCAGTTCTGATCACCGATTCTGTAAATTTTATCGGATGCGCTATCGCACTCACATTTCGAGGTCACCGCAGAAACCTGAAAGCAGTTCAAAGTGCCGACAACAAAGTGAAACTGCTGATCTACCTATGTTGTGGTATGACCTTGGCCTTGAAAGTTAGGGGAATTCAAGATATCAACCAGAACTGTGGTGCATTTGCACATGATCCATAATAAAGTGCAACTTTCAGATTCAAACTAGTAACTGATTTTGTTTATACTGAGATTAAGTAATTTTATCAACATTTATCTTGTTTACCAGGGATGCGCTATCCTTAACGTAAAGGGACTGTAAACTTTGACACATTTCCTCTTCAATATACAATTGTTTATATATTTCAGTGCTCCACCTAATTTCAAACATTCATTTACAACAAAAATAAACTGTTTTTGAAACCTATTTAAGTTAGTAAAATACCTACTGTTTTTTTCGACGCTTCATTTTTTTGTTGATTTTTTATTGTACTAAAGAGTTTTAACACGTTGAAGGACAGTGGAAATTTTCATAAGATTTCAATTTAGGCAGTACAGGTTTTTTAGAGATAATTGATTCATGAGTAACTATTATTTTTAGTAAAAAAAATAAGACATTATGTGATTCGACTTTCATTATATTGTATAGTAACGCAAGACGGCGTCGTGTCATTTTCAACTATGAGGCTGAACACACAGTTTAGCTTTGTGTCAAATCACACATTTTAGGAAAAGACACTGATCAGCGCCTCTGTCCTTCAAAGTGTTATCGCAACTGGTATTTCTCTATTTGATATAAATTTTTATTATTGCGAAATTTAAAATTATTGAAAATAGCGGCGTCAGTCTCTCTCATCAATCAATATGACCCGCCTCATTGTCAAATCTACAATATGTCCCAATAAAGGATACTATTTTTAATAAAAAAAGATATATGTATATGTGTACAGATATATATTATCATTAAAAATTAGGTCTAATGAAGTCTTATTTAGTAATTAATTAGAAAATTTTTTTTTTCAAATTAAATAGTTTGAAATGTGGCAATATGAACCAACGCACCAAATCCTGGTCCCCTTAATTGCCTCCACCGTTTGGAACCAGTCTGGTTTATAAGTGAGCGATATATAGTACAGCATAGGTAGACCAGCAGCTTCACTCCATTGTCGGCACTTTGAACTGCTTTCAGTTTCTGCGGTGACCTCGAAATGTGAGTGCGATAGCACATCCGATAGAATTGATAGAATCGGTGATCAGGACCGGAATAAGAAATTTTTATTTGCGCGTGAAAGTGTAGTTATTCCACATGAAAGTTTACGTTATATCTATCCACATTATGTAATAATTTATACAGTTATAAATGGGTAATTCAACATGTACTATCATTTACTGCTACTAACATACAGTGTGAAAATTTGATTTACTTCTTTGGACTCTTTAAAAAAAAAGAGTTTAAAATATATATTATTGCACTACAAAACATTTTTATTTATTAACTTACTTTTTTTGTTATTAGTGATAATTACATATTTTTGGGATTTTTTTAAATTTAAAATTTGACATTTGAAGTTTAGCGGACAAATAATTTATTATGAATTTTTTTCGTCTTAAATGATCTACGTAAAACAGAAGACAAGTATTTTTCAGAACAGAAAAATTATGTTTACTTAACTTTGAAAATTGTTAAATTGGAGATAAAAGTGCAGTAAAATGTAAATTTAGAAAAAAATTATTTTTTATTATTTTGTTTTGAGACTTACTCTCATTATAGCGACTACAAGAAATATGATCATCTACATAATTTGAAGATGAGCCGTCTTGTGCAGGAAACGTTGGAACGGCCTCTTTGCGTAATCTATTGCGCAAATCGTTAGAAAACATATTATTTTAAAAATGTATTTCACATAGTTTGTATGAACTATTACTAATCCTGAGCAGCTTTTCTAATAAATCTTCTCTATTAGAAGCCTCTGCACAGAACTTTGCTCTAAAATAAAAATTTGTATTTGTGAAAAATATAAATATGTATATTTTAAACACACACTTTCATGAGAAGTATTTATATTCCAATGTTAGTTAATAGGTAAGGCAATAGCAGTAAAATATCATTTATGGTTTGTACAGTATATTATAGATTACTTATTACTTATGTCTTTAGAAAATTTAGAAACTTAAATTACTATTTATATATGATATATTTAAACATCTAACTGCTGCGCAGTGACTTGTTTCTCGATCAGACTCAAAATATTGCTTTAATACGGCTCTGTATAACCGATGTTCTCACTCCCAGAGTTGGATGTAAACTGAGGTCTCTGCAGCTTGAAATGGATGCGCGAGCTGCTATGCGCGACTTATTATTTCGGCCCGAGTGTTTTTACTGGTCTCCCTATACTGTGGTAGAACTATGTGCAAATAACCAATAAATGACTAAATGAACTCACACATATGAAAAGTGAGGTTAACAGAAACAATCTGTTCCTTTTGTTTATGTGACAAAAATCGACTTGCATCTAGGAGCATATTGCCGAAAGTAGTTATAGATACAACATTGTGGATTGATGGTTGTACAGCTAAAATAGCAAAATTTAAATTCAAGTATGGCAAGCAATAAATAGGGGTTCAATATAGTTAGAAAAAAAAAATTCTGCTTTATAAACGATTTTGCAAATTTTTTGAAGGGCAATTCTGTCAATTTTTATTTTTCTCTATTCTCTCTGAAAATATTTGTACTTGATCATAGTTAATATCACTGCCGTATATAAAAAAAAAAATAATAAAAAAGTGAAACAGTAACTTCTGTGGATAAAAAGATATAATTGTTCTTGTCAAAACATTAAATTGAGATATATAAAATATCTGTGCCTCTGGCAATATTTACAAAGTATTTATCTCACTGATTTCTAAGATACATTTTTTGTTTAATCTAGTAATCCAATGAGAAGAGGTAAAATAAACTAATAGTTCCTTGTCTAGAGAATTACACAAATAATTTAGACTAGATTTTAACATAAAACCTAAAATTTACTGAAAATTTCATTAACAAATTTAAAAATGTTTATTTTCAAACTTAGAACAAAGCAACAAAGTACATATTTAAACACGATGTGATTAAAGATAATTTAGCAATTCTAATTTTAAAATTAGAAGTGTTATCACATATTTTTACTTTTGTGAAACAAAATAAATAGTTGTTTCTTATAAAATAATAAAAACAATTATTCATATTCTCAACATATATAACTTATAAATATTTATAAATTAAAACTACAATTTATCTAACGTAGTTGTTCAGTAATCAATACATACCCCTTGATAGTTTATTTTTAACAAATTTATTATTAACACACAAACATATTCCCTGCTGTACTAGAAAATCCACCTCCGCCGCAGCCAGGTGGAGGCGGTTCATCATTTCTATTCTGTCTGTTGTATACTTTAAGAGGCTGTCTCCTCTTCTCCGAGTCATATTCCGACTCATCCTTCTTGAGAGCCGACTCCAACCTATTAGAAAGTACTGTACACGGTAAGTTCTCTGGCTCGGCAATGTCCTGTCTGCCGTAAAACAAAATATACGGAGTTTCTGGCGGTTTCAACTTGGACAGATCGTCAGAAGTCGCCTTCATCACAGAACTGTCGTTAAACTTGTACCAGTCAGATTTGTCTTTCGCAAACGTATAATAATGGCCCGAATCTACGCTGGATCCGCAATGTACTACGACTGCGTACAACTCATACTCGTAATCCCCTAAAGAAAAACGTTCGTCGAGCTCGACTCGTTGCAAAAGTTTTGTGCGCTGCTGCGAGATGGGGTCGTACCTGAAGTGTTTTAAAGTTAGAATTAGTCTAGGTGGAGCTTCTACTATTCTGGTTATTCTTTCCCCATCGGTCAATGTAGCACATATATCACAGTGGTACTGGTTATCACCATGTAGTTTCTCCGGTTGTAAATAATACTGCAGCAGCTTCTGCACAGACTGATTGTCAGAGTTGTTTGGGAACGAAAGCTGAAGCTCCCTGAAATTGTCGGCCCGTTCACTTTTCGTAGTACACACATCGCACCTTGAAACTGTAATGGTCCTACCACCAAATGATTGCTGAACTGCAGTTTGTACATCGGCCACTGCTACTGCTCCTGAATTAAAAAAAAAAAACAAAAATCATAAAGAATATTATTACCCACAAAGGGAAAACTTTTATTTTTAAATTTTTTTGCTTGTCAAATAATTCATACAGATAAATAAATTTCGATTTTTAAATATAGTGTCGAGAAAATTTATTTATTTTAATTTTAATTAAAAAAGTAATAAGCTATGTTTATAGTAGACGCAGTATCCAACCGTCAGACGCATGTGCATTATATGTACAGCATTAATGAGTTTATAAAAAAATCTTAACCCTAATTTAGTCCTAACTCAGCCTTAATTATAACCTTAGTCTTAATCTTAATCCTAATATTTTGACAATGTTTATAAATATTTAGTCTTAACTTAACCTTTATTTTGACTCCACAAGCCTACGCCAATCACCGACGTTCGTAGAAGGCATGTGGAAGGGTATGGACAACTTTTGCGCATGCGTACTTATTTGGTCTTAGTTTTAAAAAGTAAAAAGATAGAACTTCCAAGGTCAGTTCTCAAAACCTCCTTAGGACTAACACTAAGTTATGATTTTTATAAACGTGCACAAATATGTACATTGCAACTTCTTAGGGTAAAAATTAAGGCTAAGTTAGGTTAGGATAGGTTAGGTCTTAAAACCTCCTTAGGACTCACATTATGTAATGATTTTTATAAACGTGCATATGGAAGTATGTACATTTAACTTCTTAGGGTTATGATTAAGAGACATCTAATATGGCGGATTCTAAAGAGGAGTATGAAGATGTGCTCTGTAAGATTAGTGAAGATGTTTTCAAAGAAAAGCAATTTAAGTGTTGCCAACCTAAGTGTAATAAGAACATTGTGCGCATCAAGTGTCACTTGTGTCATCACTTGACCTTAATCTACTCAGATCGACTCAAAGAAAAAGATGAAAAAATCAATTTATTAAGGAACAAAAAAGTCCAAGAAATAAACAAAAACATAATAACCACAACTGTACAGAAGAAATCATTTAGTGAAGTTCTGAATATAAATCCATAATGTACAAAAAATGTGTCATTGTCAGCACCAGTTGATGAGTGGAAACAAAACCAAAACAATACAAACCATGACTCATTGAAAGATAAACAAACAGAAATAATGAATGGATTGATTTATGCCGACCAAAATTATCCCACAAATGAGAAAACAGATCACGAAGATTACACTAGTGTAAGTTATAAGAAACAAGTCCAACCACCAACCAAACCAAAGACAAAGCTTGGAGACAACGAAACCCAAAACGATTTCGGTATTTAGAGGTAAGTCTGGTTTTGTTTATACAGAATTAAGTGTCATGTTACTACGGAAAGAATTAGAAAATATATCTTGGATCAAGATACTTTCAAGAATGCTGAGCTAATTGTCAAGGAATTACCAACTGATGAATCCCAAAACAAATGTTTTATGTTTGAAATTGACTTCACTTATAAAGATGAAATTTATAAATCCTCCACATGGTCAAAGTTGGTGGCTTACAAAAGGTTTGATTTCAGAAAATATAATCAATATCACCAATGAGGATTTTTAGAATACCTCAGATCTACCACCTAACTACATAGGAGTTAAATTATATAATAAATTCAAAAGTATGTGATAAACATACCTGTAGTATGTCTAATATGTCTTTTAGCATCCAACTCAAACGTTTTTTGACAGAACAAACATTCTATAGTACAGAAGAATTTCTCAACTTTTAAAATGTATTTTAATTTGTTTTTTTTTGTACCCTTTTTGACTAGTCCGATAAGAATGCATCTGTCTTTGATCTCAGTTAATTGAAAATATATGTATTTTTTTGTGATGAATAAATTGATTCTTGATTAAGGCTAAGTTAGGAATAAGTTCAGATTAAGACTTTTTTATAAACACACCATAAAACAATGCATTTCAACCTTATGTAAGCATTACGAATGCAATGCACGTGTGTTTGACAGTTGCAAACTATTTACAACTGTTGTACAAACAAGAAAAAATATTATTCAAACTGTAATTCACCTACACCTAGTTTCAAACTGTTTTCAAATTTTCTGTGCAAGTTTTATACCACATCTACAAAATGTTGGTGGTACTGTCAATAATTTCAACATTATTTCTGATATTGCCATTCATACACTTATTGTTCCAAACAGCCACATACTTCAAAATCCGTAATGGATAAATCTGGACTCCAAGGTGGCTAGGATTAGATCCATATCTTCTTGTCTATTGCATAACAAATCACTAAATATGAATCAAGAGTTGAATGGGAAGAGCAACATCATACTAAAAATGAATTTGTATCGTTTCACCGACTTCCGTAATTTTTTTATTTTTAACATAATGTTGCCTTTCAGATTCAATTTCATTCATTTGTATGTGTCTCAAGTTATATAAATCAACAGATAATATCAAGAAGATAACAAACATAAATTAATTCAAGAAAGTGGTAAAACTAAAGCTAATCAGTTTTGAACTCTACTATCTGGAGGACTTTTGTTGATTTATCACTGAAAATGTCACTAAGCAAATGGTCTTGTCACCTTAGCCATTTCTAAAGTTAGTTATTTATGACTGTATAAGATTATTAAAGTGGTAACTTCAGAAACAATGTTGAGTTATTGAAAAACAACATTAGAGACAGTATTACCAACATTTCCCAATATGAAATTAAAACCATGAAGTTTAAATTATTTTTTTGAGTGTGGAATGCACCATTCTTAAGCCAAATCATTTTTTAAGTTGGATTACATTTTAAAACTGTTTTTCATTCATTAATCAATTAATTAATCTAATGATAATGTATATAATTTTTAAGATCAAAAATATTAATTTGTTGTTTCCCTTGATTTTGATTATTTTTGTGATTTCATGTCATTAATAATAATAAATAATAATAATAATTGAGCAGTTTAGGCTGCTTGAAATATTTAGAAAGAAATGGACATAGTAAAAATTATTCATTCATTTTGCCAGTAATACGGTTTTCAATGAATTTGAGAAACCTTTTTCATTGTTAAGGCAAGTGCTATAGTTAAAATTTAATTAAAATCACTAACAACTGCTGTCACAATACTATTAGAAACTTCAACAAGGTTGTACATTTATAAATATGCTGAAAAATCATTCTTTGATATCAGTTTTATATCAAATCAGTATTTTTAGAAGGTTATAAAATTATTACTACTCTCCCAAGCACCAAAATATTTAACATAAATATTGAACAAATAAATAATTATGCATATACAGTTTAATTCATCCCATTCCAATTTTATCTGCAGCTTACCAGTAATAATTTTAAAGATATATTAAGTTAAATTTAAAGGACAATTCAATAAAACATTTTTGAACATTAGTTAAGAAATGGAAGAAATGTACCTATTTAATGTTAATGTAATGTTATTTAATCTTCATTGAACGAATAACAAATACTTCTTTGAGTAGTTTAATTTTTCCACAAAAAACAATTAATTTTTATAAAACCACCATGACACATAAATTTATCTTATCTCTTAGTGTTAACAGATGAAAATATTTATTGCAAACAAATAACAGTGTAACCACAGAAGACTCGGATTATCCTAAATGTGATTAAAATTTAATACCTAAACATGTATTTCCTGTTAATGTCGTTCTTATAAAACAGCATTAAACAAACACAGAAAAATATAACATGAAAGAAAGACAACATTTAAAAAATAATAAAATAAAATAGAACCACTTTAAGGTAAGTATATCTTTTTTTAAAACTAATTGAGGGCTGTTTCAAAGTAATTAATCATTTTCTAAATATCTCTTATCCTTAAAATAATCTGAAAGGAATAACATAAGTGAAACAAGCGCTCAGAACAACCGGTAAATTTAACACAAAAATCTATTAGATATTCATGTTTCTCAGAAAACAACCTTCTTTTTAAACATTTCAGTAGAATTGTCCAACTAATAAGAAAATTGGATTTAAAGACAATTTTTGTTATCCACATCATAAAACATTACTTGAGAGAAGATGTTTTTATAAATGTTTACTTGGTACTGTTCAATAATGATATATTTTTTGGATCATTTTTTAAACAAAAAATGGAAGTTTAAAGTACTAGGATGATAAAGTAAACTAAAGTAAAAGTCTTTTAAAGACTTTTAAAACTTTAAAGAAATTTCCATGGCAACCCACGTATTATTGAAAATATTTTTTGACATCTCAGAAACGTTAAAGTCACGAAAATATTGACAGCTCACAACACAAATAGAATATATTAGGTTTCTTTAATGCAGTATGAAGTAAGCTTAGTAGCTTTAAGCTACTAATAAATTTTCACTCATACTTTAAAGCTTCATTTTTCGTCCTAGACACATAAATAACTATTACAGATATATAATTTTCTCCCAAGATGTTTAAGAGATATGAAATCATTAAAACGTTTTAAATATACTACATATACAGGGTGTTCTGTAAAGAATGCGCCAAAAAGCAAGGTTAGATTCTAGACGTCAAAATATTTGGATTCCACCAAATATGCTTTAATGAAATGTCGCTCCTCTTCAACATACATGGCGTCAATTTTTAAAATTTATTTAATAATTACTGTAATTATCAAAAAAAAATGACTGTATATCGAAGAGGAACGACATTTTATTAAAGCACGTTTCGTGGAATTCTAATATTATGACGTCTAGAATCTAACCTTGCTTTTTGGCGCATTCTTTACGGAACATTCTGTATAGAGGAGTTTGATGAATGCTGAACCTTATCGAGTGGAAGATATTGAGAATATCATTTTAAAATTTGAATTTTGTGTTTTTGTTTTTTGATAATGTATTTAGTCTCTAAGATTTCTTGTTGAAGTACTTTTGTCATGTATTATACAAATGTCGTATATTTATACAAAAACTATTCTATATTGTGTTCATATAATTCTACAGACGTAAAGCTGAATATGTGGACTTGTTTGTAATTAAGATGCAAAAAAGGGCTAGATTTAAGTGTTAAAGAAGAAGATAAAATTTTGATGTAAATGTTTTATTGCCTATTAGGCCTCCTTAAGCATGTGGGTAAAAGATTCTAAACTTGAGCATCACGGATTTTTATTTTACAAAAATCATCTTGAACAAATATTGCTAAACAAAGGAGGACTAGAGCAAAAATTTTAAAAACAGGTAGCTCATAATATTATTTATCTAAGTATCCTTTGTTACATCTTCAATATGATATGGTTCTGCGGCTATTAATTTTGTCTTAATAATGGCCTTAAAGATACTAAATGATTTGAACCCTTAAATGTTTTGAAAGTAAGTTGTATGTTTCTAAATATTTATAAATACACCCCTTTTCCGGTGAAGAAGTTTTATGATTAGGACAGCAGAAGTTACCATTAAATGACCTAAGATTTTGATATCCAGTCATGTTACAATAAACAAACTTTATACATTCATAAATATAAACTGCTGGTAGCGGCAATAGTTTAAATCTTTTAAATGTGTTTCCCATAAAGCTCCTAATCTTAGCCCTGATAAAATTCTGATAGTACTTTTAAATTACAAATAGTGCCTGACTATGGGGACCACCCCAAAATAAAATTCTGTAGGTCATAACAGAATAAAAATTCCCATAGAATGCTGTAGCAAATGTTCTCTGATACAGTCTTTTACTTTTTTATTTAATTTGTAGTTTTAAGAGTAAAAGCTTCATAGCTTTGTTCCACGATGAGAATATTTGTATCGTCTGCATAATTTGTTAGTCACAGAATCGCTATTTAAGGAGTTTTCTAAATCATTAATGTACAAAATAAATAGTATAGGGCTTAGCACACTATCCTGTGGAACTGCAAAACGTTTGATATCAGAAAAGTGTCCTATTGATTTATGTTTTGTACCAACTTTCTGGGTTCTATTGGAGAGATATGATAAATATATATATGATATATTAAATCAATTAAGGGTGATACCACATATTTGTCATTTATTTAAAAAATAATAATAATTTCAAGCTATTAGAATTATTTATTTACCTTCTGAACTGCTACAGGCGGTAGAAATATTTTTTTCCTGCTCGTGTAAAGTATCCAACAAATATCCAAGAAACTCGGAACTGTCGTGCTGATGACCAAGTAAAAATCCCGGCGGTCTTGACAAATTTAATATATCATTAGGTGACAACGAAAACTTCTTTGAGAACTGCAAAAGAGCAAACAGAATTTGCAATTTGGAAAAGAGTGGCATCATCTCTTTGTGGTGTAACAAAACGTCATTTCGAAACTTTTTTGTCATGAATAACGCCTGCAACACACTATTCATGTAACAAGTATTCCCCAAATTATTCAGCCCCACCTTTCCAACAGAATACCTGCTAGGAATAATTGCATTACTGCCGTCAGACCAAGACTTGCAGTGCAAACTCTGTTTGTAGTTGGAATCGGGGCAATAGGGCTGCAATGTCTGAGTTAAAGGCTCGTAAATATTTGGAAATCCCGGGAAGTGCTCCATCAAAGCTATACATAAATTTACAATTGCTTGCAGGTACAAGAGACTGGTTTCTGTTTTCTGGGCATCCAATTGCTTGCAGACGACGTCTACCAGGGGGATAATTTTATGAAACATCTGTGGGCTGTGCTGCACCCTCGATAACATGTATAGTACAACACCTCCTACACTCTTACGGCATTTGGGTAATATTAAAAGTTTAAACAGAGGATCTATATTGGCTAAGGTCACATCCATTAAGATATCGTAGTGGTGCTCTGCCTCTAGGCCTTTCATAAAAGCTAATACTAGAGGGCCCAAATTGTCTGTCCACAGCCATCTAGTTAACCAGCTGCACAATGTACGTAACGCTCTTTCGAGGCTTTGCTCCGGATAGCCGGTATTTAGAATATATTTCACCGCATTTGGAATGTCATCCTCGGCGATTAATTGCAAAACAATCGACATGACTGGAGAAAGGTGTTTGTTTGGACTTGATATTTCATCGTACAGTGCCTTTAAAGCAGCGAACACTTGCTTCTGGCTGGAGCACTCTTTAGCTAGAATGCTTTGAACACTCTTAATATCCTCTATAAATTTCATGTAACTGGTCTCATCTGTAGGTACTGGGACAGTGCCAAGACTTATGACTACGTGCGCCCATACTTTATCATGCAGTTCATCCTGTGCAGATGAAATACCCTGCAGCGCCCTAAGAATGATTTGTAGGCGTGCTTCATTTGATGGGTCAACACATTCAACAACTTTTTGTTTGACAGCCATTTTTCACCTGTAATTAAATAGGTTATTAAAACTAGTATTCAGATGATGTAATATTTTTTTACAAATACAATCCTATAACAATATCAAAATACTGCAAAATATTTAAAGGAAATAAAAAATGCAATTTGATTTTACACACTGTTTTCCTGTCAAATGATTTTATTGTAACAAATTCAAGTCTTACCTATAAATGCACGACAAGCATGTGGAAATGGTTTGTTTATAAGGTTAACCACTGCATCAGATCACTTTAGTTTTGCAGAAATTTATTTATACCAAATCAAAGTAAATTATAATACACAACTAGGTATTTATATTGTCAAATTTCTTCTATCAATTAACCTCAAAAAGTAACCTCGAAAATTTTTCTGAATTATTTATATGATCCTTATGTCTTCATTTATATTTTGCATTATTATATAATTTGATATACTTATCTCTGCCTTTAGGTACATCAAAAAATCCAAATGAAACTTCTTACTTTCATAATCAGAAAAACTTTGTTATTCCAAATGAAAGAGGTATCATAAATTGGAAAACATTATTTACAATAATTGTTTACAACAGGTTAATTATGTACCTATTTGTGTTTATTTTATAATTGCCACATAGTAAGATTATAATACAAAAATACATTTTATGTACCTGGTTAGTAAAAGCATCGTTTGTATCACTTAACCAATACACTACAGAATACACTATACAGAGAAAATTTGCTTACCTTTTGGTTTCTACTTTAACAAGAAAATGGCAACTTTCGAAACAGATATCTGAAACTAAAATAAAAATTTATATTAGATATTCTAGTTTTTGCACAAGTAATGAATTTAAAACAATGACTCAGTATTTGCTGACAGCATTTTAAGCAATGCGACTTCTAAAAATACCATTTTGACATTAAAAACAATACACAAAAATAGAATTGTTGGGAACGACGTAGGAATTAAGATGTAATAGGATTAGTGAATAAAAAATAGATACAATTTATTTTGTATAACCTTACCTTGTCTGAGAACAGGTACGTCATTAAATAACAAATTCGATGTCGGGCGATAAGTCACACTTCGTGACGAACTAAACTGATAATACACACATCACTTATATTTGCCCTGCACATGGTTGGTTAAATTAAGTACACAAAAATTTAACTAACTTTGATAACATTACCGCAAAAGAAACAAAACAAAAACCAAAAACCTCGTCTCTCTATTGAAAAGTGCAAAAGAATTCAAGGTGAAGAATGGACAAGAGCGCATGCTTTGTTTTTGGCGGTCAACTTTTATGGGTGGTTCACAATAGTTAAAGCTACAAAACCTAGAATCGACAAACATAAGAAACAGCAATTTTGAATGGACGACATTAGTGTTATATCACAAAGTATGCAACCAACGATACTTTGTATCACAAAATTACATCTCAATCTAGTGTTGTGGTGGAGGTCTCTATGGAACCTATTTAAGGATCAAATTATTTGATTAAAGAAGTGATAGGTATTACAATTGTAAAATATTTAATCAAGACAGAATTAATTACAACCGAAAACTAAACAAGAGTTTTCATTCTCTGACAACTTTCAGAAACTATAAATACTTCTTCTTTTTTATATGTAATCAGCCATATGCTAATAGATAATTATATTTAAGAGATTTCTTCACTTGAATTCGATAAAAAAGAAAACGTTATTCGTTATATAATTTTGAGCCAATTATTCTACATTTTTATCTTTAAATGTTGTAAATAAACTTTTTTAATAGTGTTTTGAAAAGTTGTACATTTAGTAACTTATTCGAGTTAGGAAAAGTTCGATTTTTCCTAACTAGTGCGCAAAAAATATCAAATTCTTGAACTAACTATTCATTCATTTTCAACTTAAACTATTTCTTGTCATTGTCATAAATTGTAACTATAATTTTTTTACAATTGGTTATGGAAAACTGTGCGCATGTATTTGATGAAGTAGAGTAGTCTGTTTCATCCTTCATTTTTGAGGCTACTTGAAGTTTTTGTTGAACGGAATACTCTATATATCTTTCTGCTACGTTCATTGCTTTCCATTCACCATGCCTTTTAGAAGTGGTGATGTCTGCTTCTGCATCAGCCAGTATCGTAGTTCACAATTTTCAATAAAAAAATATAATAACTGTAGCTAATACTAATAAAAACAACTCGTAGGCAAAGTGTCTTTTCCGCATATGGCGTATTTTTTAAAAAACCTACGCCTGATTCGGAAAAAAGTCACTTTTCCTAACATATTGTACAAATACTTATTTTACAATGTATATAATATATTGCATATGTGAATTTGTTTGTGCTTTATGGTATTAAATGTATAATTGTAATCGTCAGTATATTATGCATTTAACGCAAATAAAGTATAACTGTTTAAAATTTATCTGATTTAGTTAGGTATATTAAAATCAAAACTGGATAAAATCTTAACTAATCCTCTGTATGCATAATCTATTAGTGATATTTCTTTAATATATGTAGTAATATAATAAAAAATAGTATGTATTGTCTTGTTGATTTTGATTCCTTTTGTAATGTTGGTTGCATAATTTAGGCGGAACCATATTAAATTTATCCTTATACCATATTTAGGTTCTAACTTTTGGGAATTTCGCAAAACAGTTGAGATATTACAATTACCATCGTCATTACCTGAGGTTAGAAAATTTGTCTTGAGCTTCTAAAAATCTATCATGAGTCATGACAGTTTTATGATAAAAAATGTTTCAGTTGTTCACGAAAAGTTAACATTTACTATTATTTTTATCAAAGATCTCTCTCATCATAAAACTAATTTAGGAATTTTTCGCTAGTTAGCGTTTGATCAACGGTAGGTAACATGAAATCAGTTACCGGTCCATTTTCGCGTAATAACGGTAATAGGAGAATACAAGAATATGTTGTTCTTATGACGTCAGTATTATAAAACGCGAACTGAAATGTTATAATTTGTTATTGAGAATTATACCTATAAGTAAGAAGTAAGATGTAAAAAGTCATTTCTGCTAGTAGTTCAGTAATTCTGTGAATCAAATATGTAGTATCATTTTCTATTTCTGTTTTCATACGAAATAAATGGAAAAATATATATGCTCTTGGTATATATTATATACAGTATGTACCAAAAGTATGGAATAAATTCAATAAAAACGAAACAATTATTTTTTGGGAAAAATCCTCGAACAGGTCGATTTTTAATTTAAAAAATACATATTTTAGCGTAAAATGCGATTTTCAAATGTCATTTGTTTTCGAGTAATGACGTCATCGTTTTTTTTTTAAATGGCAACACCATATTTCGTTTAATTCTCTATCAGATATTACTAAAATTTTGCCCTCTTACATAGGAAAGTTTTCGAGTAAATGACGATTGAATGTTAGAAAACGTAAATCAATTAAAATAAAGCAAAAACGTTATCAAGTTTAGTTTTTCGAATTCCATAGTTCTTTTATGGATCACGTAGGTGAAAATCTTTGCAAAGTGTCATTGTCACACCGACTTTCTAATAAGTATTGTAAGCGACAGAAATTATTATTCAATTTAAAGTATTATAGCACATTTAACTGTTACTCAATGAATTGAAATTTTAGTTCTTATTGGATGCGAGAATATGACTAGCAGCAGGAAGTTTGCGATTTATTTAATGAAAAATATCCAGATCGCCCTATCAGCCAATCAACAGTCAGTAAGGTAGAGTCTAAATTTAGAGAAACTGGCAATGTTGTAAATATTCAAAAACCATGAAAATCAGAAACAGAACATTTTGATAAGTATGGTGGATAATCCTCATAATTCTTCACGATTGGTTGCATTAAACAATGACACTAGTCAGAGCACAGTGCTACGTATCTTAAGGAAGGAAAAATATCATCCCTACAAAATTCAACTTGTGCAGGAACTCAATGAAGATGATCCCGATCGCCGCTTACACTTTTGCGAAATTCTAATGGATTTCAAGGAAATAGAAATTTACACCGGCAAATACTTTTTTCAGATGAGGCCACATTTTGTCTGAATGGTACATTAAACCGTCAAACTTGCAGATATTGGAGTCGGGAAAATCCTCATTGGGTGGCAGAGGCACATACCCAACACCCTCAGAAATTAAATGTGTGGGCTGGATAGTTGACAAAAGAATAGTAGGGCCTTTCTTCTTTGAAGGAACCCTTACAGGACAAAGATATTTAGAGGTTCTAGAAAATGACCTTGTTCCAGCCCTTGCAGTAATTTTTCCTAACGATAATGACCCTGACATTCCTGACGATACCATATGGTTTCAGCAAGACGGTGCACCTCCGCACTATGCGCGCCCTGTACGAGATTTTTTGGACAACTGTTTTCCTGGGAGGTGGATCGGCAGACGCGGACCGATAGAATGGCCTGCAAGATCGCCAGATCTTACACCTCTTGACTATTTTTTATGGGGATACTTGCAGTCAAAAGTGTACATTAATAAACCACGTAATTTAGAACTTCAAAATCGCATTCGGGACGAAATACGCAGAGTTACCCCAGAAATCATTCATAATGTGCAAGAAGAATTTCTTCACAGACTTGCGCATTGTCAAGAAGTTGGTGGATGGCAATTCGAACATTTAATTTAAGTATAAAATTTAATCAATTGTATTTTATTTTACATACCTCAGAATTGTTACTTTTTTATGGATAAAATTTACGTTTTCTAACATTCAATCATCATTTACTCGAAAACTTTCCTATGTAAGAGGGCAAAATTCTAGTACTGTCTGATAGAGAATTAAACGATCTTTCAGAATCAAGGAAAAAAATATGGTGTTGCCATTTAAAAAAATCTATGACGTCATTACTTGAAAACAAATGACATTTGAAAATCGCATTTTACGCTAAAATATGTATTTTTTAAATAATATAACGGCTATGAATGGAAACTCGCGAAAAAATCCTATCGCTATTGTAGACAGATTGTCAAAAGTTCAAGACATACTTACTATCCCCACATAATAATACATAATAATGAAAATGGCGATAATAATTTAAGTTCTTTATTATTTTACGAAATTCACCAAAGTTAAGACTTTCGTACCATTAATGATTTAAATAAAAAACTGCAAAAATGAAAAGCAAATTTTAAATTAAATTCGAAATGCCGAGACATAATTTATTTTCTAATGTAGAAATGAAGGACATAGTATACGTATATGCTCAGAAAAATACACACAACCTCAAAAGTCGTGAACCCCCTGTATATAAAATGATTCGATTAAACCTAGTGGTTTTTTTTTAATGTGGTAAAAAAGTACACGTACTTAGGGAATAAAAAAGACAATAAAAGATTGCAGACCATAAACCTTTACTTTATTACCAAAGCTTTTACAAATCTGGCCAGTTTGGCAGTGTATTCAGCCAAGTGTTTCTTTGAATTATTGTACAATATAATGAAATTTCTGCGTTTACCCGAGCAAGAATGACTACTTTACATTATACAGGACATTCTAATCATCAGATATCGAACAAGGCATTCCTAGATCATCTGCTGTACGAATAGTACACAGATATGATGAATTTGATATAGTGGAAAAAAGACCACGTAGTGGACATCCTCGAATATCTAATGAAAGGGAGAATCGGTATTTGGTGCAATATGCCCGTAGACACCGCACATATTCAGGTTCAGCTCTCATGGACCACTTTCAAGGTACGTTTCGCCTACTATTCGAAGACGACTTCACAATGCAAATTTACGTACTAGAAGACCATTACGAGTCCCCACTCTACTTCCAATGCATCATTCTGCCCGTCTCCAGAGGGGGCGAGAGCATATAGGGGTTGGCTTTTACGCCAGTGGCGGTGGGTCTTATTTACAGACGAAACCAGAATTGGGCTGGTTACTGATGACAATCGACAAAGGGTCTGGAGAGAACCAGGTCGTCAACAGCGACTTCATTTTCCCTGTGAAGTTGCTCCGTATGAAGGGGGTACCGTAATGTTTTGGAGTGGAATAATGTTCAACCGCCGCATGCCATTAATACCACAGGATATGACCAGTCAAATTTACATTAAACAAGTTATTACGCCCATTATCTACCCACTACCTTTGAATAATAAATAACTTCGTAACTCAATGTCCTTACGTAATGAATTAGGTGAATATCTTGTGTTTATGAACGACAACGCTCGACCACATCGCGCAAGAAGGGTTCAAGAGACACTCGAAGCGGGGCATATCAATAGATTAGATTGGCCAGCCAACTCTCCTGACATTAAGTAGTAGTTAAATGTATCTCGGAAGAAGAAATTTTATATTAGCGGTGTTGTATTAGGAGGAGGAAGCCAGGAAATTGAGAAAATTTTGGGTTTACGCTATCCAAAAAAAAAGAGAAAGCTGCGAAATTATAATTTATTTCCTGAACTAGAAAGAAATGACCGAAATTTTTTTCAGTATTTCTGAATGTCACAAAAATTTTTTTTCGATCTCTTGGATCGCCTACAGCACCAAAACACAAAATTTTGTCAAGTAGTGTCATCTGACGGAAGAGTTGCTGTTTGTTTAAGGCAAATAAATAGATGTTGTTGATAAGCGAGGGTGTCCGACAGTTCAACGACACATCCACAACTTAACTGGTCGAATATTTGTAACAGTTTACATTACGTAGGTCCAGCGCTGCCGGGCAAAATAAATTGCATGTCACCGATACGACCTGCATTGACGGTCGTTGTAGGTGATGATACGTGCTGGTGCAGGTCCAGTGTGCTATGCTCCATTAAATAACAAGGGCGCCTTTATGAACAAGGAGCGCGTTCCTTTTCATATCGAGAATTTATCCGGTACAGAGAAGCCGTTCCTATATTAAGAACAATTACCAGAGAACACCAAATCGTTCCTTTTCCATTAGTGATGTCATCGGCAAAATTTACTCGTCGTGCGCAGTATGGAGGAAGTTCAAATAATAAAAGTTGAACATTCTATTCTAGTAATTAAATTCATGTTTTCCTCCATTTCATTGAGTTTACACCTTCTAATGTTCATAACTGAAGTAAATTACTATTTTTTATTCATATAAAAATCAGGTTGGATCAAAATCCTTTCTTTTATTTCTCACATCAGTTGCAACTTTAACTTAAGTGTTCTTATTCTCATATTTAAAAAAGTCTCGAGTAAATTGTAAATGTCGTATTATCCGAGAATGATGATAAAAAAAGGAACGCGCTCCAGATTTTGCAGGTCCGTGGTGGTCCGTGCATGCATAATGTACGCGATTTTTAAGAGTCAAATTAATATATTTTTTCTTCTAACGGCGTTAGATAATAAAAATAATAAGAATATTTCAAAATTTAAAGTTTTTATCTTGTATATCGGTGTACCTAAGTTAATCTAGAAACTTTATCAAGACAAACTGAAAAGAGTCTTACCAACATTGTAAATATATCCTATAAATAAATTGGGAGTCAGTAAACGATGCGGACCAGATGGATTATCTGAGGTTTTTATTAAATATTGTCAACAATCGCTTTTGCATCCGTTTTATCTAATATTTAATAAATCAATTCGTGTTGGTGTATTTCCATGTGTTTCGAGAGAAGCTAGAGTTATCCCCATTCATAAAGGTGGAAGCAAAACTGATATAAGAAATTACCATTGCGATTCAGTAAATAACTTGATTTTGCCACAATAGTAACGTTTCGAACTCTAATTTACAACTAAAGCGAAAAATTAACCAAGTCTGGCAAGTAAGTGGTACCAAAGAAACGCAACATAAAAAAGATATCTTTTCTGCGTTAGCAGTGATAGGTACAGTTTCAAATTCTATATTTTATTCTGTGCAAATTCATGGAGGATAACACTGAAGATAATTAAATTTTATTTCACTTGTTAAGTAGGTGTTTTATACAACCCTAAAAACCTTGCTATTGAAAACATAAAACTTGTGTATAAGCTTTTCAACCTTATGTTTCCATTTGAAACAAAAAGTAGAGATAGCTGGGGGTTAGGGGGTTGAAGAAAAATTAATTATTATATAACCGAAAGATGGGAAAAATCAAGATCAGTTAACGTGTTTAACTCATTCAAAAGATATGAATTTTATTCCAAACTTCTGGCCATCCTTGTATATATATATTTGCTTTTACAACGTACAACATGTAAAATGTTATGTATTATTCTCTTTTTTTATATTTCTCTTTTTTAGCTTAGTTGTTTATAATTTAGCTTAAGGATTAGCTATATTTTTATTGTCATTACACCTCATTGTAAATACCTGTATTCTGTTATTTTTTAGTTATTCTGCACCCTTTAATTGTAATGTTTGATAAAATTATGTTGGGTTGCCTTACATAAAATAAATAAATAAATAAAACATTACCTATATGTTGATATAAATCAGATACTTCATGATTCCAAAATATTTCCTACATGATGAAGAATAAGCATATAATGCCACATTTTTTGTAGATGCGTTTATTAATACCTAAATAAAAATACAAAATCATCATTCTTACATATGTGTTTATTGACAGAAACCTAAAAAGCGTATAATTGTATAGTCTTAAATTGTCGTAACGATTGTCAAAATTCGAAAAACACATTTCTTATTTTAAATATTACCACATGATGAACGATTTTGTTTTATCTAAAAGATTCAACTTTGACTTCCATAATCTCCGTTCAATTGAAGGTTCTGCCCAAATTGAGGTAGAAACACAGTGGAAGCAGAGCACGGAGCCGCGCCGACGCTTATATGCTTTGAAAATTACTTTTAAATTGACACCTACATAGTGAAAGCAGATTGAGGCAGGTCAGCGCCGGAAATCTGCGTTCCTGCTTTTGTAGGTATGAAAATTTCGTTTATTTCTTCTTTTACGATTATTTTGCCTAACTTGGCAACTAAAGAATCCAAACGTCTTTATCTCTAAAAGGTTACGTTTAACTATAAAGTATGCAAGCCTGAAAATGCTAACATTGCCTATCATATCTACAAATAACTTCAGAGTTAGTTCATTATTTTTTATTTGTTGGTTTCCCAAATAGCACAGTGACGTATCATGGACATCTTTAAAATGTGCGCTTATGGATGATCGTACATCCGAAGAATGTTTGGTCTAGAGTCGATTTACATCCAGCGGATGTCTTTCCGAAGGCCGAATTCCACAAATTTGGGCGTCCCGGAAATGTCCAATATTGGACTATAAGAGAACCTATTTGTACAAATTTGGACTTTTTATGGACATTCTATTTACGTATGAGGACATCCTATGGATATCTTAAAGACGTTTTTTCTTGTTCTAGGGATATTTCATGGATGTCCATTAAACCAAAAAAGAACCTATACATATAAGGCCCCTTCGACTTTTTTATAGTTACTCTTTTCATAACATAGAAAATAAAGATTAATATGGAAAAATTAGCCAAAACACCATGTTATATTAGTAAAATTTGCAAAAACTATAAACCATAACTTAAAAAAGTCAGTATAAAATATTCAAATGTTGAAGAATTTTTACTAAATTTGGGGTTAATTTTTCATATTAATTTTTATTTATTTCTATGAAAATGAGTGAATTTTATTTGTGGAACATCTGATGTAACTATAAAAAAAGTCAAAGTGACCCTAGATGTGCAGGTTCTTTTTCATTTCATAGGCAGGTATAAAAATAAGTAGAAAAAGATATAAAAAAACAAACATATACTACAAAAAATATTCAGTACAACGATAAATATGCAACGAGATCTCTTATGCATATCAAAAATCAAAATATATTATATAAAAAATATATTGTTGCTCCGTACAATAATACAGTAACTTGACTTCTGGGCATCCTGTAACGAAACAATCATAGTTACTATTTTGGTTAAATTTACACTATTTACTGTACAACAGATTGACAAACTGTTGCTATTTGTACTTTTAAAGTGAGAAAATACTGAAAGGTGAATTCTGTTAGCTTGTTATAAGCCAGTTGTACGTAAAAATTAAACAATTAAAATTTGTAACTGAATATGTATCCTTCATAATAACCTTTTATTTTCAGTCATCAGTTTGATCCACGGAGTAGGCACAACTCACATTTATTAGTACGCATGTAGTTATGAATTCTCCTTTTCTCTGTGATTCTTCTCTCCTTTGAAGGTCTCAACCAAGTTTGAATCTTTGTGCTTTTATGGTCAGCATTAACTGCCACTTCTGTTGCAGCTGCAAAATATTTTAATAATAATAATAATAACTCATATACTTAAAGTAAGTCCATTTGAGACTAAATCTCGAGATTTCTGTTGGAACCTTACGACAAGTCTCAATCTTTTGTGACCAATGAAGTGTTTCAAGAGAGTAAAAAAGTTGAGACTAATCTCAGTACTGGTGACTTGTGAGGTAATACAGTTCAGCAACGGGTAGACTGTTGAAGTTAGTTGGGAGCAAGCTTAAGACTAGCCTAAAAATTAAAATAGAAGATGCCTAGCGCAATTTTGACATTATATTCATATGTGTCTGCCGTACAATTCGGATTTTTCGCTGAAGCTCTTGTCAATTACAACCAAACACAAGCGATTTCCATAAATTTTGAGTTTTTCTTGTTTCAATTTCTGTAGTCAACATGTTTCACATTCCACAGAAACAGATTTTCTTTGTACAAGCTTATTATTTTTTTGTATTTTTGCTGTTCCACTGTATTGCAAATCTCGAGACACAAATAAATTTCTAATTATTCTCGAATACTGAAAGTAAACTTCGACAGACAAGAAACAACTTGTCCATTTGAGACTCAGACGCTCTCTGTTAACATGTCGCAGTTTTTATCAGAAAACAGTCTCAGAGATCCTTCCCGAGATCATTCTATTCTCAAATAAACAGTTACTTTAATGACACAAAAAACACCATTTTAAAAACAGTGAGTCATATGAAAAGCAATTTTAAAATACAAGAATTCAGCTATGAAATAAATCATTGTATTATATTTTTATTTTAACTGGTAGAGATATGAGATAAACATTATGCTGATATGTGCAATGCTGTTTAATGCAACAGGATTTCTTTGAGTAAAATGTAATTAAAACATGGTATATTTTCCAGGTAGTTTATGTGCCTAGATTTCATGTTAGTGAAACAAATTTGTAGCAAAAAGTTGAATTTTAGTGCATATAAATAAATATTTGTACCTACATACCTTAGTAGCTTTGAAGATGTTTTATAAAAACATTCTTTACATCAAAAACACAACAGAACAAATACATCCAGTAAATTGCGGAGGGCTGCGGAGAATAACGAGCATACCGCATAAATTCACAAAGAAAAAGTTAGGTTATCAGTTGAATGTTGAAGGAGAGCATCCCGTTTATACCAACTGAACCCGCCAATTTACATTGAAGAAGGATAAAAACAGTACTGAACAAAGTCAAATACAATCACAACCTAATGTAATATATACATAAAGGTTACAATTTTGACTTTTTTCGAAAACTAGAGTCGACCCCATAAAACTAATTTTAGGTTGGTGTTCAGTTTCTTCGAAAATAGGGGGGATTGGAATTTGGATTGGTTTCCACTATTAAACAATTAAATACGCTTTGTTTTGGTCCGTTTGCGTTTACTTTTATTTGTTTCTTTTTACTTTTTATCGATTTTTTTTTTAACTATATAAGCAAATATTTTAAGTTTAAATGATTCGTAAAAAATATTCCGTTAATCGTGATAGTTGATTTAATGGATAACAATTGAAGATATCTATATAGCCCATATACTAATGTTTAAAATTTTATTATACCTACCTACCATTTTTATATATTGCTTTATGGTCTATTCAGGTCTATTGCAGACATAAATAAAACGACTTATGGACGTACTGTATTGGACGACCATAAGTCGTACAACTTTTTACGTTTATTGTACCTCCCAAATAAGTCCATGGACGTTCGGATATTAAAAGGATATAAAACGAATATCTTCTGGACGTTTTGTGCTATATGGGTTGCAATTTAACTTTATAAAGAATTTTGTTGGATTAGTAAACTTTGGTGCCCACATATAAAACAATTTTAGACAGAACTAAATTCTCTTATTTTGATTATATGTGCAACATAATAAATATGGTCTATAATGTTGCAAACAGATACGTCTGTAAATAAATACAATATAGAAACAACATATATAGCTTTATTATAGCTACATTCACATTAATACATGCACATGCCAATTAGCTTATTGCGAACATTAATGTTATTAAAATATAAACTATTTCACAAAACAAACGGACCTCTACTTATAATGGGTATGGATAGAGTACATAATATGAATATGCCTTATTTGAGATTTTCATTTTTACATTAACTAAGGAATGTGTTGTTATAGTTGACATATGTGTAACAATTTCAATAAATAATTAAAAAGAGAACAAACGAAAATGTCTCGAGGTAATTTAAATAAAAACGTTTAAATGTTATTGCAAATTCATTTTTACATTTTTTATTTACACGTATATACATAAAATAAATAAAAATTAAACACATGTAATTAACAAGTTCTGAATTTATTGAGTAGGTATATTGCAGTAATAATGGCACACATTAAAACCAATTTGGCAATTTGTTTTGAACTGTTGACATATTCGTAATGAAATCTTTCTTAGCTATTTCCACTCACCAATAAAGATCAAATCGAATTTTTACTAAGAACTTCTAATAGTTCAGAAATTGTTTTAAGGGAGTACCATTATTATTACCATATATTGTAGGTATTTTGTGCTGCTTCATTTTCATTAGTAGAGTAAGTTAAGTGGTAGTACATATGTAAAACAGTATTTGTTACTCGTAAAATCAAATATATCTATATTTCATATTTAAATTATACAGAATTGCAGTGTTCATAATATCTGTGAAACGACCTAATACAGTTATTTTTATCATCTTAATAAAACTGTAGAGGCATAATAATTACTATTTATTTTTGTTTTTAACCTATAAATTGAAAATATTAAGGGATGTTTCAGCCAGATTCATCTGTGAAATTTTCGCTTCGAATTTTTAGATCGAAATATACACACCATCAAAAGTCTTGGACCTCCTGTATATAAAATGATTCGATTAAACCTAGTGGTTTTTCTTAATGTTGTAAAAAAGTACATGTACTTAAGGAACAAAAAAGACATTAAAAATTTGCAGAACATGAACCGTTACTTTATTACCAATGCTTTTACAAATCTGGTCAGTTTGCCAGTGTATTCAACCAAGTGTTAATTTGAATTTTTGTACATTATAATGACAAGACGTGAAATTTTTGCGTTTACCCGAGCAAGAATGACTGGTTTACATGATGCAGGACATTTTAATCATCAGATAGCGAACATGTTGTACATTCCTAGATCATGTGTTGTACGAATAGTACATAGATATGAAGAATTTGATACAGTGGAAAACAGACCACGTAATGGACGTGCTCGAGTATGTAATGAAAGGAAGAATCGGTATTTGGTTCAATATGCCCGTAGACACCACACATCTTCAGCTCCCAGAGCCCACTTCCAAGATACGTTTCGCCGTGTTATAACGACACTTACGATTCGAAGACGATTCCACAACGCAAATTTACGTGCTAGAAGATCATTACGGGTCCCTACTCTACTTCCAAGGCATCGTACTTCCCGTCTCCAGTGGGCGCGAGAGCATAGGGGTTGGCTTTTACGCCAGTGGTTGTGGGTCTTATTTACAGACGAAACCAGAATTGGGTTGATTTCTAGTTAATCGACAAAGAGTCTGGAGAGAACCAGGTCGTCAACGGCGACTTCATTTTCTCCGTGAAGTTGCTCCGTATAAAACGGGTACCGTAATGTTTTAGGGTGAAATAATGTTCAACAGCCGCGTCCCATTAATTCGCATACCACAGAATATGACCAGTCAAATTTATATCGAACAAGTTATGAATGTGTAATGAATTAGGTGAAAATTTTGTGTTTATGGGCGACAACGCTCGACCACATCGCGCAAGAAGGATTCAAGAGACACTTGAAGCAGGACCTCAATAGATTTAATTGGCCAGCCAACTCTCCTGACATGAATCCTACTCAAAACATGTGGGATTTCGTTGCTAGAGCCATTCATAATCATATTCCTCCACCTCAGACTGCAGATGAGTTAGTCCTGGCACCAGAAGAGGAATGGAACAATATTCCGCAAGAGATCGTTAACCGTTTGATTATCTCAATGCACAAACGTGTTAATATGCTATTGGAACGTGGTGGAGGTCATACCGACTATTAGTCAAGTAAATAACTTGGTTTGTTACTTTTGATTTAATAAATTTTGTCAAAAATGTCACACATTTGCTGGTTTTTAATTTTCTAAGTACTCAGTTTATCGAACATATTCTTTTCACAAAAATATTATTCAGGAAACAATACACTTTTATAAATGTATTTTGTTTTTTTGACCAAAAGATTTCTTTAACAAGAATGAGAGGGAGTCCAAGACTTGGCTTGACATTGTGTGTATAACAGGGCTGTTCTCACAAGTGAGGGACCAGTTTGAAAATGTCAGAAATGTTCATCAAACTACTTCTTGAGTTACTTGCTCCGAAAACACATTCACAAAATTACCTGGTCGAATGTTTCTATCAGTTTGAAACTAAACCCTGCCTCTTGTGAGAGCAGATCTAATCTGTAACAATCTCAAAATTTGTTAATGATCGCATCATATTTTCAGTTTGTTCATAATTCAAACATGTATCGTTACTCATTACCGATTAATTGTGCAAGAAATTATCCCAATGGCGTACCCAGGGGAAATACCAATATACCCTCAAGCTATGTTAAAAGATTTTTTCTCTATGTGAGAAATCATAATTGTACCAATTTGAATTTGGCTCCTACCAAACTATTCTTGTGAGTGCTACACCAACTTGGCCAATATTTTTATTGTTTCGTACAAAATAAAATCTTAAATCTCACGAGTCAGTTATAATGTATTTATGAAAAATGATCTGCTAACATGAAGTCACACAATCTACTTTCAGCAGTTTCTACCTTAGTAATATTAATTTTATTTTTAAATTGAAATGGAATAAATTTTATAGAAATACCCGCAGTAACTGTGCCAACGACTTGTTGGATAACGTCCAATTTTTACAACTTATGAATCAAATGTAGAAAGATCTGTTTCTGCACTGGATTAAATGTTTTTCTATTATAAAACACTAGCTGAAAGCTTAGAGGTAGGGATGTTGTCAGTTTTATCTTTTGAAAGTGCCAAGATAGGCGTCACAATTGGGACAGGTGTGTGACACATCCATGCATTTTTCGATGCAGCAAGGTATTAAGCAGCAGCCCCAAAAGCACCTGAAATAGAAAGAAAAACATGTTAAATTGCATAGCACTGACATTTTGGGAAGGAATACAGTTTTGAATCAATTAAAAATCACTAAAGATTTGTATAAACTTTTAACTTTTCCTTATGGTAGAAGTAGTAATATTGCTGTACATTACTTAAATGGCATATTATCTCCAGTGGCGGTGACGTCACTAGAAGGAGTTTTAAGGAATTTTACTGTAACTGTTCATAGAATTTTTATTAGGTCTTGTCGAGAAGACAGCAAGTGAATACTTCACAAATCATAGTATTTCATGTATCTATACCGGGTGTCCCGTTAAGATCGACCAGCGGTTGTATCTCGGAAGCTAACTCGTCCTACAGCTTCCAGAAAAAATATTGATAACAAGTGACTCCGAGGAGTCTATTAACATTGTTTTCAAATTTTACCGCTAGATGGCAAACTTTTAAATCCAAATCAAAAAGTTAGATTTTTTCCATAAAATTAGTACTAGATGCATTATGTTGAACGATTATGGACACTCCTATTGATGCTTTACAAATTGTTTATTGACATTTTGCTCTATATCTTAATGTAAGGAATAAGGAGAGGGTGTAATCATATTCCGGCAGAAGAATAAGGAAAACTTCCGACTACGTTAACCGGCTTTAGCAAACTTGGTCTTATTTTAAAGCTGTTTAACAACTGAATCGTAATGTGTAACAACATTTAAGTTTATTTTTAAGCCTGTATTACCAGATGGCGTTATTTGATATATTTAGAAATTTATAAATTTTTTTATGAAAAGTTAAATTGAAGACTATATTTTTTTAATTTGCTATCTTTTACACAAACCGGAAGCAGTTATCATTTTCCAAATTCAAGTTATTAGCGAAAATATTTTACTTTTCCTGCACTATGATTCTGCACTTCCTCTACTCCTTACTCTAAGAGCTAGAGCAAAATGTCAAATAAACATTTTAATGTATCAATAGAAGAATCCAAAACCATTCAACAAAATATACCTTTACTATTGATTTTATGGTAAAAAAACTCACCTTTCGATTTGGATTTAAAAATATGCCATCTAATGGTAAAATTTGAAAGTGAAGAATAATTGTAGACATCTCGTGGTCACTTTATCAATATTTACAGTCTCTAGCCGACCTCAATGGGACACCCGGTACATACAATACAGGATGAGCTTACATAAATTTACCAAGTTAAGCCACCTTGAAAGAACGACGTGTAGTGTTGCCAGCAACACGAAGTCACGTGGTTTGCAGTCAATGAAATTATTATTAGGGAATATCTGCTTAATAGAAATTAAACTGAAGGTGGGGATGTTGCCAGTAACACTACATCGTTCTTTGAAGCTGGCTTTATAGATCGAGACAGAATAATACTAAACTTTTTTGATTTTGCGCACACCTACTGAGATACAGGATGCTAATTTAGAAAAATAATAATTGTTTTTAATCTTTAATACCCTTCAGATCAAAGATCAGAAGAGATTAAATTGATTTTTGGTTGAGATGCATACTACTTCAAGATCTTTAAAGTCATGCGATCTTTGTTTTCATGTAACATTAACGGAGGTCTTGACCAACTCATATTAAAAATTATCTTGATAATATTTGTACCATAGTATTTTCGAAATTTGAAGTAGCTCAGCAAATTTTGCCCATAAATGGTTCTCTAGTTTTATTATCGTAAAATGCCTACATCTTTCTCGGGAAAGATGAAGTAGAAGTTATGTTAATCCTTAAAAAGTGCCGCAAGGTAAATATACCAAATTTTTACTGAATATCGGCTGTATGATACCTAATGACGTAGAGATGTGAAATTATTTTTAATAATAATTGTTAAAATGAAGCTTCCTTTTCGAAATGTGTTTCAGTAGGTACCTAATAATTATTTTTCAAGTAATTTCATCCTGCCAATCTCCGTTTGAATAATTAATAATTGATAATTAAATAATCATTTATTATTATCATATAACTACTACTAACAGTAAAGATTTTAACCATTTATTATTTTGTTTCGTTTTTTTAAAGAACTTAAGCAATGAGTAATTCTTTATTTTTCACTTATGGTAGATAATGATACAAGAGCACTGTAACAATTGATAGCTGAATAAGGAAAAATACTTCAAACAGCAAAATGGAGCAACATTTGTCTATAGAGACATTTGCAGATATCCCAAGACTATGACAAATAGCCGACTATTATTTTCGTTATTCCATCGAGAGCGCCTTGTATTTGATGAGACCATATGAACATTAATATTCTTTGATTATTAAATAAAATAATAGTAGCTTTTTGTCACAGTCCAGTGATATTCAGGAAGATTATTTTGTAAATACCACAAAATTATTCGGTAAGATTCCTGTCATATTTCCCGCACGCCAGCCTTTGCTAGTTGTGAAACGGCTGTAGAGCGACTTGAATGATTCGTGATTTTTCTATTCTTTACGTCCAAACTAATACGTTCTGCACCTGTTTTCACCCATTTCGAACATTAATTTTTTTCGATAGAATTTTTGTACCATGCAGATCCCTGTTTTTCCAATACGGATTTGGAGTCAAGAAAAAACGGTCCGTAATTATGTGTGTAGGTCGATGGCTAAGAAGTTTTAAGAAAATACGTGGAGGGCCACGATAGCTGTGAGCGATTTACTATCTGTGTACTTTCGATTTCCATCTTGGCAAGTGAATGCAGGATTATATTCGATCCTGCTAGAATAGATTCCATCGTTCTTCATTTATCTCTTAAAATAATCGATTTTTCAATAGATATCTTCTTCTCCTCGCCAAGCCAACTCTACAGATACTATCTGAAAATATTTCTTCTGAGGGCCGTATGGGGTATTCTCATCATAGCTATCTATAACAGCATTCCATTCATGTAAAGTAAGTGCTTCTGAACTTTCCTTCTTATTTTGAGGACAACTTTGCAGGTTTCGCCTTTTTACATTACGCGCATGCTTGGCACTTTGGAATTAAATATCTTCAAATGGATATATCTTGCGTTTATGGTTAGTGAAGTATAGTTCCTGGAGATTTTTCACTGTTGAATTCCACATCAACTTAATTGTATACTCTTTATATTCCTCAACATTTTCTTTACGCATATTCCATGCCCAATCTTTAAGTATTTCGGCTAAGACGACAGTTGGGGCAGTCGCACAAAATTCATAATTCTTCTGCCGACAAAAAGACATAAATTATCTCCAGAAAGACTCTTTACTCTTTTTGATAGGGTTATTCTATGTGTTCACTAATTTCCGTAATGGAACGTGAACCAAAACGAGACATTTTTAAATTTGACTGAATATTACGTCAAATTTTTACACTTGACATAGCACTCTTATACAATCGAATTAAATAGACGCTGATTTTTTTGTTCACCTAAATATTATAGTTGATCATATTGCATATCATGTGACTAAATTTATGAGTTTTTATAGGTGGAGCCATGTGTGAGTGAAATAATCCTCCAATGATTACACTAAAACAATATCACATGACCTCGAACTACATCTAAGCCAATAATCAATTTGATCCCTTTATAGAATTAAAACATATGGGTGAAAACAATTATTGGTAACTCAGTAGGCATGCACAATAGAAAAGAAATAGTTTTAGTACCACCGGGAATATTTCCAGAAGTTCTTAAGAATACAGGTGGCAGAGATAATCCGACAAATGGTTTTTATTTTATTTAATCAGTGTAGATATAGTTGAAATCTTTGATATAAGTATCGCCTACGAGTCAATTATATATGATGTTAGATTATTTCAATCAATATCATATCAATCATATTAATCATGTTACAAAAAAGTTGAGGTATCTCTTATAGGTATTTAAGTACATGAAGAAAATATGTAATATGAAACAATTATATATTTTGTATTATGGGTTGATACAATGTCATATAACATACGGTTTATTATCTTGTGGAGGTGCTACAAATAACTATATAAGACCATTAGAAATTATACATACACATATAATTAAAATTATTTGTGGCTTACCTCAATTAATTAACAGATGAGTTACACAATAATACAAAAATTTTTGATATTCGACAGTTATTTTGTCAAGCTATTTTAATAACTATGTATAAAGAAAAGCCTGGCTTTATAAAAATTGATCATAAACAAGATACTCGACATAAGGAACCCCATGTAGAAGTGAATAAACCTATCAAAACTATTGGTCAAAGGAATTATGAATATCTCATTACTAGAGTATACCACTTAATTTGAAATATACAAATTCGTATTCGTTATTTAAAAGAATAATTAAACTATGGATTCAAAGAGAGACTAGAGATTGCATACATGAGTTAGTAGATATTAAAAATGAATAATAGTTGAACATTATTTGTTAATTTATTATAATTATTATTATTAATTATGTTAATTGATACATGTATAGACGCATAAATGCAGTACTTAGTTATACTGTAAAACAGTAAGCCACATACAAGAATTTTCTTTGTGGTAACCTCAGTTTTGTTTATCGTTTTACGGAATAATATTATATTAATGCAAATATTGTAAATTACTATTTGGTAAATAAAATTATTATTATTATTATTATTAATAAGTTTATAAATTTTCCTTGTTAAATGTATCAATTTAAACTGTTAAATCATTTGGGGGTCGGTCAATGGTCGCACGGTTTAAGGCGTCAGTACTTGAATCGAGGTGACTAGATCGGAGTTGGTTCGAGCCCAGCTGCCGGTAGACCGTATATAAGCTATATTCGTGGAGAAGATTGGCCCCCTCTCTGCGGGTATGGTAGGGTGGAATAATGTTAGCTTGGGTCAATGTGAGAGATTGATACCGGTTGATATTTGACTACCCCCCTAATTAATGATGTTTTCCAGGTTTCCCTCATTCCTGCACAGAATAGTGGTTAGGGCCTACCAACGTAAGTCGTTCCTGGGCGCAAATGCGGCCTGCTTAATAATAATATGCCGCCCCCTCTCCCGCACAAGTCTCCGACTTCTGGGCTAATCCCTGTGATTGGAATGAGGGGTAGAGATATTATTATTATTATTATTATTATTATTATTATTATTATTATTATTATTATTATTATTATTATTATTATTATTATTATTATTATTATTATTATTATTATTACTATTATTATTATTATTATTTTTTTATTTTATTTATTTTTTTTTCCAGTAACACCTTCCGAAGCTCCGACACATTCGGAGATGTTCTGAAGAGTCAAGCAATGACCACTCTCCACTCCGTGGAGTCAGTAATCATTGCGCCCGTAAATCGTGCGTTCTGAGTAGACGTAGCGAACCAAGGACGATTGCCTTCTGCATTCTGCCGGCTAAGATCTCTGCCGAATTTCGGCAAGCCGGTATGATCTTTAAGTCAGAAAGCAACGTATGTCTCATTCCACCCAGGACGCCTATAATGAGCACCACAATCTTAACAGAGTGGTCTGGATACAGCCTGCGGAGCTCGGAGAGAAGATCTCGATACTTCCTCCGTTTTTCCTCCTCTTTTAGGACGATGTTGTTCTCTGCGGGAGCCGAGAACTCAATCACAAACATTATTATTATTATTATTATTATTATTATTATTATTATTATTATTATTATTATTATTATTATTATTATTATTATTATTATTATTATTATTATTATTATTATTATTATTATTATTATTATTATTATTATTATTATTATTATTATTATTATTATTATTATTATTATTATTATTATTATTATTATTATTATTATTATTATTATTATTATTATTATTATTATTATTATTATTATTATTATTATTATTATTATTATTATTATTATTATTATTATTATTATTATTATTATTATTATTATTATTATTATTATTATTATTATTATTATTATTATTATTATTATTATTATTATTATTATTATTATTATTATTATTATTATTATTATTATTATTATTATTATTATTATTATTATTATTATTATTATTATTATTATTATTATTATTATTATTATTATTATTATTATTATTATTATTATTATTATTATTATTATTATTATTATTATTATTATTATTATTATTATTATTATTATTATTATTATTATTATTATTATTATTATTATTATTATTATTATTATTATTATTATTATTATTATTATTATTATTATTATTATTATTATTATTATTATTATTATTATTATTATTATTATTATTATTATTATTATTATTATTATTATTATTATTATTATTATTATTATTATTATTATTATTATTATTATTATTATTATTATTATTATTATTATTATTATTATTATTATTATTATTATTATTATTATTATTATTATTATTATTATTATTATTATTATTATTATTATTATTATTATTATTATTATTATTATTATTATTATTATTATTATTATTATTATTATTATTATTATTATTATTATTATTATTATTATTATTATTATTATTATTATTATTATTATTATTATTATTATTATTATTATTATTATTATTATTATTATTATTATTATTATTATTATTATTATTATTATTATTATTATTATTATTATTATTATTATTATTATTATTATTATTATTATTATTATTATTATTATTATTATTATTATTATTATTATTATTATTATTATTATTATTATTATTATTATTATTATTATTATTATTATTATTATTATTATTATTATTATTATTATTATTATTATTATTATTATTATTATTATTATTATTATTATTATTATTATTATTATTATTATTATTATTATTATTATTATTATTATTATTATTATTATTATTATTATTATTATTATTATTATTATTATTATTATTATTATTATTATTATTATTATTATTATTATTATTATTATTATTATTATTATTATTATTATTATTATTATTATTATTATTATTATTATTATTATTATTATTATTATTATTATTATTATTATTATTATTATTATTATTATTATTATTATTATTATTATTATTATTATTATTATTATTATTATTATTATTATTATTATTATTATATAACTGCCATTGACAGTCGCTGCGTCCTGTTTGCGGATGATACTACGCTGCTGTCAACCGGAGGAGCTCAGTCTGGCGATAGCTCTATCAATCAAGCTCGAGATTGGTTTTCGTCCAATGGGCTTAAGTTAAACGATCAGAAAACTCAATCCATATGCTTTTTATCCGATAGATGGGCTGATACCCATCCCCCTGTTAAATTATTGGGACTAATGTTAGATAGTTACCTTGACTGGAAATCTCATGTTGACAGTGTGAGTGGTAAAATATCTTCACAAATATTTGTACTTCGCCAGTTAAAAAATTGTGTATCTGACAGTGTGTTGAGATCGGTTTATTATTCATTAATACATAGTCACATGAGCTATGGGATAATCTTCTGGGGAAACTCAGTAAATGCGTGTAGAGTTTTTAGACTTCAAAAAATGGCAGTTCGATTACTTTCTCGTGTTCCTCCAGGAACACATTGCCGTCTTTTATTTAAAAATTTAAAAATACTACCCTTACCATGTTTGTTTATTTTGGAGGTAGTAGTCTATATTCACCGTAATATAAGTTCATTTACAATTCATTCTGATAACCATAATTACAGTACTAGGCATGCTAATGATCTTGTTGTACCACATTCACGAATCAAGATTACAAAAAACAACAAATTACAGGTGCAATTATACAACGTTCTGAATGTTCGCCTTGCTGGTTCAAATTTAAAAAGTATGTCCGTGTATAGATTTAAGAAATGTGTCAAAAACTATTTATTGGATCACTGTTTTTATAGTATTCAAGAATTTTGTGACCATAACGACTAAGTACTTTGTGACGCAACATATACTTTGTATATACAAGTTGTCAATAAAATGAGTATGAGTATGAGTATTATTATTATTATTATTATTATTATTATTATTATTATTATTATTATTATTATTATTATTATTATTATTATTATTATTATTATTATTATTATTATTATTATTATTATTATTATTATTATTATTATTATTATTATTATTATTATTATTATTATTATTATTATTATTATTATTATTATTATTATTATTATTATTATTATTATTATTATTATTATTATTATTATTATTATTATTATTATTATTATTATTATTATTATTATTATTATTATTATTATTATCATTATCATTATCATTATCATTATCATTATCATTATCATTATCATTATCATTATCATTATCATTATCATTATCATTATCATTATCATTATCATTATCATTATCATTATCATTATCATTATCATTATCATTATCATTATCATTATCATTATCATTATCATTATCATTATCATTATCATTATCATTATCATTATCATTATCATTATCATTATCATTATCATTATCATTATCATTATCATTATCATTATCATTATCATTATCATTATCATTATCATTATCATTATCATTATCATTATCATTATCATTATCATTATCATTATCATTATCATTATCATTATCATTATCATTATCATTATCATTATCATTATCATTATCATTATCATTATCATTATCATTATCATTATCATTATCATTATCATTATCATTATCATTATCATTATCATTATCATTATCATTATCATTATCATTATCATTATCATTATCATTATCATTATCATTATCATTATCATTATCATTATCATTATCATTATCATTATCATTATCATTATCATTATCATTATCATTATCATTATCATTATCATTATCATTATCATTATCATTATCATTATCATTATCATTATCATTATCATTATCATTATCATTATCATTATCATTATCATTATCATTATCATTATCATTATCATTATCATTATCATTATCATTATCATTATCATTATCATTATCATTATCATTATCATTATCATTATCATTATCATTATCATTATCATTATCATTATCATTATCATTATCATTATCATTATCATTATCATTATCATTATCATTATCATTATCATTATCATTATCATTATCATTATCATTATCATTATCATTATCATTATCATTATCATTATCATTATCATTATCATTATCATTATCATTATCATTATCATTATCATTATCATTATCATTATCATTATCATTATCATTATCATTATCATTATCATTATCATTATCATTATCATTATCATTATCATTATCATTATCATTATCATTATCATTATCATTATCATTATCATTATCATTATCATTATCATTATCATTATCATTATCATTATCATTATCATTATCATTATCATTATCATTATCATTATCATTATCATTATCATTATCATTATCATTATCATTATCATTATCATTATCATTATCATTATCATTATCATTATCATTATCATTATCATTATCATTATCATTATCATTATCATTATCATTATCATTATCATTATCATTATCATTATCATTATCATTATCATTATCATTATCATTATCATTATCATTATCATTATCATTATCATTATCATTATCATTATCATTATCATTATCATTATCATTATCATTATCATTATCATTATCATTATCATTATCATTATCATTATCATTATCATTATCATTATCATTATCATTATCATTATCATTATCATTATCATTATCATTATCATTATCATTATCATTATCATTATCATTATCATTATCATTATCATTATCATTATCATTATCATTATCATTATCATTATCATTATCATTATCATTATCATTATCATTATCATTATCATTATCATTATCATTATCATTATCATTATCATTATCATTATCATTATCATTATCATTATCATTATCATTATCATTATCATTATCATTATCATTATCATTATCATTATCATTATCATTATCATTATCATTATCATTATCATTATCATTATCATTATCATTATCATTATCATTATCATTATCATTATCATTATCATTATCATTATCATTATCATTATCATTATCATTATCATTATCATTATCATTATCATTATCATTATCATTATCATTATCATTATCATTATCATTATCATTATCATTATCATTATCATTATCATTATCATTATCATTATCATTATCATTATCATTATCATTATCATTATCATTATCATTATCATTATCATTATCATTATCATTATCATTATCATTATCATTATCATTATCATTATCATTATCATTATCATTATCATTATCATTATCATTATCATTATCATTATCATTATCATTATCATTATCATTATCATTATCATTATCATTATCATTATCATTATCATTATCATTATCATTATCATTATCATTATCATTATCATTATCATTATCATTATCATTATCATTATTATTATTATTATTATTATTATTATTATTATTATTATTATTATTATTATTATTATTATTATTATTATTATTATTATTATTATTATTATTATTATTATTATTATTATTATTATTATTATTATTATTATTATTATTATTATTATTATTATTATTATTATTATTATTATTATTATTATTATTATTATTATTATTATTATTATTATTATTATTATTATTATTATTATTATTATTATTATTATTATTATTATTATTATTATTATTATTATTATTATTATTATTATTATTATTATTATTATTATTATTATTATTATTATTATTATTATTATTATTATTATTATTATTATTATTATTATTATTATTATTATTATTATTATTATTATTATTATTATTATTATTATTATTATTATTATTATTATTATTATTATTATTATTATTATATTTATAGCTACAAAGATCTTAGAGACACATACACTTTTTAGGTAGGTAATGAAATTTAAGAATCTACAAATCTTTGCATCGATGCTATAAAAGATAAAATATTTACTTTACCAGAGCACAAAATAGGGCCCAACGAGAGCATTAATCGTGAAGATTTGGCACACTTCTCAAGTTGAAGTATGAGTAACAATAGCTAACAATAGAACTTTACTATACACACACTACAGTGTGCATATTTTTATCTTGCCTATGTTCATTAACGTTTATTTTAGACGTAAGGTACAACATTGCCATTTCACAATTTTTAACATAGGTACATTTCTTCGGAACCGCAGTTCGATCAACGACTCAAAATGATTTTGGTAAATTATTTATTTTGATAGATTGACGTAATTTTTTGATACATAAAGTAAACATATCATTTATTGCTTATTGCCTTAGGTTTTTTATTAATAATTGCGACAAATTTTATTTTTATGGTAAAACTCGCTAGCTATAGTATTGAAGCAGTATTTTTGGCCCAATACCAATATACCAATTTCTAGAAAAAAACATGAAAATTAAATATTAATATATAACTTCTTAGTCTAGTCTTTAGTTCCTAGTACCTAATGTTTCAATTTTTAACCACCAAGTTCACATACTGTACCAAAAACAATAAATATGTACAGAACGTGATTAAGACTCTGAAATGGGAAACAGCACATATTAAAAAACGGAACAAAGTGGATTGAAAACAAAAATTTATCGACTTAAGGTGGTAAATCACACCAATAAATCAACAATAAGCTATTAACTACAAAACAGTCATAAAACTTATATGGACATACAGAATTCAGCATTTAAATATTTAAACCCTTCTATTTTCAAATATTACTTATATTTAATGATATGGTATATATGACATTCTATTAAATCGAATTTTTAAACAAATGTCAAATAAGTTGCGTTAATGTAGTCCTATTGTTTCCTAGAAATGAAGTATTAAAAAAGGTCAATTAGACTTGAATCGTCAAAAGAGTCAACATGTTAATATGAGTAAGTACTTCCTTCCTGGTCTGCCATTGGTTAGGTCGTCAGCAGAATCAACCATTTTCTCATAGATTATTACTGGTGATAAAAAATTGTACTTGCTAAAATTGTAATGCTAATAATAAAAATGGACTGGCCCTAACAGAAATCCTACTTCTGAAGCAAAAGCTAATTCCCATGTACATACTTTTGCAATAATAATGACACTTTCTCAAAACAGTTATTGAACTTCTAGAAGTTCTGAAAAGAAATTTCATGAACTGATGAGTGAAACAACTAAGAACTAATACTAAAAGTTTAAAATTCATGTTAAGTGCTATAATTATTGCAAACGATTGTACCTAACGACGTTACGTACGTATTGTTTTTGCAGTACGTAATCATTACCACTAAGGATAATAACAACCTCTTGAGGTGTTAGTTCAAGAAATAAAACCGGGAATCACTCGATGATGTGATTTTGAGCACGATTAATGCCTGCCCTTATACTGTTAACATCACAAAAGAAGATTTCCTTCTCTTCTACTCAGTATCGAACAGCCTTCGAGCATTTTCTTTAATGGGGAAGCCATGCTTCAACATTAATGAATTTTGCATTTCTAAATTGAATTTCTTCAAGCATAAAATAGAACAACCTCCAAATCGTTGGGTGTCAATCATAAAGAATGGATTGGAAGTAAAGCGATTGAGCCCACCATTCCTTATTCAATTGTTGTTCCTTTTCATTCTACAGGGTGTTAAAGTTGAAAAAATGTTTTCGATTTTTAGCTATATTTAAGTTCGTATGGCCAATTGTTTTGAAAATTTGTAGTCTTATGTTTTTTGAGGTGGCGATTACGAATATGCAAACAGTGTCAACGTCACGACTAGGGGGCGCTAGTTATGACTGTATGTAAAAATATATTTAACTTTTTGTACTTTACACTTTTGAATTTTTTAATAACAACTACCATCAAATCTAAATAGAGAAGGTATACTTCTTACAAATCGATAAACTTAACCGTTTTCGAGAAACAAACGATTTCTGTTTTTGATATTCTGCGGGAATTAAATTAGAAAATTATATCAAAACTTAATTAACAATAAGACGAACACTGCAACCAAAGGAACGGTTTTGACCGTAACAGCTCACGGTAAAAACATATTTGGTAATTCAAGACATATTTTTCTTCAATTTTATTTTGTTTAATTAAAAAACACGTATTTCTCTAAAATAATATTTGCATTGTTTCAAGAAACAGTAGGATTAGATCATATAATATATTTGAATTTTTGTTATATTTAAACACAGAAATATTCACAGCAAATAAATTAGTTTCATAAATGGATAACACAGAATTTGTTAATAAAACAAATAATACAACTGTTTACTTATTTCGTTTAAATCTTATAATTCAAAAACAAATAAGTCGATTCAAAAATTATTTTTGTTACACCTGATATAACTTGAACAAATTACAATACTTAATACAACAAAATATTTTGTTGTTACTTCACTAGTATGCGAGCAAGTGACCAAACACTCTATTGACTGCCGATAGTGTCTACTATTAAGGTTGCGGTATTCTAAATAAGAAAGTACCTCGATCGTTGACTGACAATGATATAAAACTGTGTACCGGGAAGTGCTGGATATCTAACGGAGAAAACTTGAACTGCAAATATTTAAAGAATGTCACAGTTGGAGTGCAGAAAATAACGGGTAGCCGAAACATGCCGAAACTGAGCTTGAAGGTCATGCGTTCGATCTGCGGCAAAATATTTACAACTCTAGCATCTAAATGGGATATCGATTTTTCCGTATTCTAAATTTCAGCGTTCAGTTGCAATTTATCCTTTGCAAATCTGTGCTTTGCAGTAGCAGTGGTTTTCTGTATTCTTTATATGTGTGTAATACTAGTGAAAATTATAGGACATTTTTATTAATTGAAAGTTCGTTGGATTTAGAAAGGTATGTATATCATTATTTGTAAATTGAATTAAATAATAGGTACTTAATAATTATATATTTATATGTAACAGGAACAGGGGAGAGGAATCGAATCTTTAATTTATCAAATTTTATACATAATAGTTATTTATGTACAATTTTAATTGGAATAATTTTTGTCCAAAGAAGCTAGCCTTAAAATATGGCCCATCCTTTGCTGAACGCTCTGTAGACATTTTGCGAATAAATTACGATTTGAATCATAAACTTTATCATAAAAGAGCACTCTTGGAGAATGTTGTAAGAAAAATTGACCATTATTGTCAGTTATTTTAAAAGATTAAGATGACAGAAGATCTTAATTTAATATTAACCATATAAATATTTAAATATGTAATACCTATATTAGTATGTACAAGCTATTTCGATTATAAATAAAACCATAATAAATTAGCACTTTTAAAGTTAAAAACGATTCAGGACTCAAATTTTTCCCATAATATTACAAATTTATCAATAAATTTAATCTTCTAAAAAACGCCATAGAAATTCAATTGTCGCCGTCGCTTCCGGACAAGATATTTATTTCATAGACTATTACTAAAGTTTTGATTAATAAAAATCAAACCACTGTGTATAATACATAAAGTTATAAAGGTAGTTAACTAAAAAAAAAATTTACTATAAAATATGTCCGTATATATATATTCAATATAACATTTTTAGGTTTGATTGGAGATGAGAGCATAAAAGAAGTTACATGTTTGGAAAAGGTAGCTCTATCAGCAATTACTTTGATAGAAACAGTGGAGAAGAAAATGGTGCCTTGTTTATATAATGATAAAGATCGAGTGAAATTATAAAAAAACTCATAACTATTACTACCAAGTAAGTTAAAAAAGATGAAGTATTATCTATATTAATTTTTCATGTAAACTGAACTCTCGAAATCATATCCGAACAACCCTGTATAATGTAAATATATTTTTATTTCATTATTTACCCCTTTTGTAATAGGTATTTAATAATACATAGTGAGACAATTCACAGAAGACAAATAGCAATATACTTTTTGAACAAATTTGTGTACTTGCAAAATAAAAGATAATAATAAAAACAATCGTCTTATGTTTCAACCTGACCCTGATATCTATTACATCTTTATTTATGTGGTGGTTTTAAAATATGTAAGCAAACTTATACGGCGAAAACTAGATGTCAAAATATATTGCTGAGATCCAATTTACCTAAATGTCAACCTCCAACGAGTTACAGTCATTTACAAGACGAATGCTAATAAATGTTTTAAAGTAAATGTTAAAAAAATCACTGGCGGCATGAGGACAATGTACACTAATATACAGGTAAGCGTCATTTGTTTCCTGCATCCCTGTATACTTCATATTACGATAGCCAGCAGTATCAGTGGACAGATAATTTAACTGTAAGATTTTCCTTTTGAAATTTATAATTTTGAAGTGGTTATCATTTCACTTTAAAAATTTTCAAATTCTGTCAATTTTGAAATTTTTTCAAGTTTGACTACATTTTTTTCAACATCCTGTATTTTAAAATTTGGATCAGATCGATTTAATTCTCTGAATTTTGCAGGAGTTTGGTTTGGTGTTTTAAACACCTGTATTTTTTCGTTAACAGTGTTCCAATAGCCCTTAGTTAATATTAAAGACATTTTTGTAGTTCCCTTAATTTTGAGGTTTTTTTAAGGTCAACATTTTCTCATAATTGCATACAGAACGTCTTTCGCATGTTCAATAACCGTTCCGAAGTGGTAAAATCGAAAATTTATATCAATAACAATGCAATCAAATGCATGTGGTATGTTTAATTCGTCTTGATTTCTAATATAATACTTAATTCCAAATTTTGCTCGCCCTGTAAACAGAATTTACTTTACCGCCACCTCTTAGTCAGAGGCTGAACTATTTATTGTTAAATTGAGTCAAATTTTATAGTTTGTAACAGACTTCTAGATAATGAAGTTGACCGAACTTGCTGAGAAAATGACCCTTATGGAAAAATGCTAATACATTTTTAGGTACTGAAATTTATCAAACTAACTACTTTTTAAAATTGATATATAGTTCTAAATATTCCTATAACATTAACTTACTTAGTGTTACATATAAAATTGTTTAGGTTTATGTATAAGCACGATAAATTAATTGATAAAAATGTGACATTAGGTTAGCAGCAAAGACCAATATGAAAATACGTTTTTTAAAAGTTAAAACTTTGTTTAAACTATATTTAAATAGTAATAATGAATAGACAGAACTTTAAAGATTCTATTTGTGTGGTTATTTTTGTTCTTCGAGCTTTATTTTTTGAGATTTCAGTACCTAAAAACACTACAAATACGGGTCATATTTTGCCAGAAATACGGCGACCTTAACTGGTTATACGAATGTCTCATCAATAATTATCTATAATTTCTTCTAGTACGGAATATAGTGTCATTAGTGTCAGTATAGTCTTAGTATCTATTATCCATAAAACAAAGATTTCTGTCATGCCAATTACCTTTTAGTAATCCCGATGTGTTACTTCGTCTACAAATACCGCGGAACACAATTAATTTGCGATGGTAAGCATTTCTTATAGTCTTATCGATAACGTAACACAATGAACAACGTAAATACAAATCTTTCCATCTGTAATTTCAAAATTGCATGATGTGTAAATACAAATACTAAATTTAAAATTCTTTAAATATAAATATGGCGTCAGCATGAAATAATTTTCTTTTTGAATTCATTCAATTGATGCTATCGCAATATTAATAATCCTAGTTCTGCATTTTATGTAATATGGGTTTAACAAGGCGACACCAAGAATCAATTATGGCGAACCAAGATATCGTAATAAACAATTGTTTGGAAACCCTTATAAGCATATTGTTATATTATTATTGTATCCATAAAAATAGTATAGAGTGTTCCATTATAAAATATTTGTTAAATTGATCAACAATACTATTCAATACAAGTGCATGCATGAATAAAGCTAATTAAATAATTATGATCTTATAGCGTAGTCCTTATAACATATTTAAATATTCATACATATGACAATTATATGTTTTATAAACAAATGCCTTATTGATTTCAACAAACTTCCCTGTAAACTGTAAAACTAAACATTTATATGAATTGAGTCAAAAAATATACCCAATTTTCAAGAGATTAATGTTTATTTTTTTAATTTTCTTGAAGTAACAAAATGATTTTATTAAATTTATCACATTTACATTAATTTAACAAATATTCAGGTTAACTAAACCAATTATATGGGTTAATTTTACATCATTATTTATTATATACAACCAAAATAGTACTATTAAATATGGTAAAATATTTATTCAACAAAATATATCTTATTTCAGCCTCATTACAGGCATAAACGCAATAAAATATTTTGTTATCTAAAATAATAATTTTGTTATACAAAACAAATAAATATGTTAATAGTCAATGGGCACATTTATTTCACTTTCACAAATTTACTTGTGAATATATGACACTTTATTTTATTTGTTTTCTCTGCGTGTTGTAATACCAACAACAAGAACCGAAATCAATATATTGGCGAGTCCAGAGATACTGATAGTGGAACCACCCCCACCCACACTGACTAGACCCAAAATAAGGATAGGGCAAAAAATCCCAGCTAAGGCGAGGGATGTGCACTTTAATTCTGTTACTGGCAGCGACCAGTTACCGAGATCACCCGGAAAACCACTATATATCAAATAATATATATTTTGTTTATTCATTCATGATTTTTTTCTATTAAAAAGAAAACTTGTAAACGTAAACTTGGTGTGAACGATTATTATTTGACAAGGGTTTTAAATTAATGTGAAACTGATTATTTATATTGCCACATTTGCGATATGTCATTAAAGATGAAGCATTAGCCAAAAAGTGAACTTATTTAATTCAGGAAAAATGCACGAAATTAGGTATCAACGCACATTATTTCGAAGGATACTTGTATATAAAAAATATAATAGATGTTAGAAAATGTTATACCTTGATCTATTCTAACATTGTATTAACTTTATTATAAATTTATAATGTTTAAATTCTTATATTAATTTTGGCCCTACTTTGAAGGCCTGTAACTCTGTCTGTGTGCCACTTTGTACATAGGTATGTTTGATTAAATTGCAATATTTTGGGACCCCCTACGTACCTGTACATATGCGCCTGATCTTTGTCGGTTCTTATGCGGAGCACCCTGTATTATCAAACTTCAGTAAGTTAAAATTCTGTTAAAAACTAACCGCAACAAGCTCGATTATTTTTATACAAGTGACTTAACAACAAAGGCATGCATATTTATAATAAATTATAATAGTACTGTATAAAATATACTACTTGCATATGTTAATCCATTCGTTTTGGAATTGATCCCTATGGAATACCAAATTTGTTTGTACACCACTTTAATTTCATTTTATATTCTGAATGTAGAGTATATAATTTTTGCAGCTTATTTAATAATAGACGTAATAGTTTTTTAATGGCAAATGTATAATTGAATTCAGTAGGTACACCCATCTAAATTTACAAAGTTAGAACTTCAAAAAGAGTTCATCTTACAATAACAAAATATTAGTTGAATCAGTTTTTATAGAGTTAAACCTCATTAAATGAACTACTGTAATATTTCAAATTTTGTAAACTCATTAATTTGATTTATTCTCTAAATAATCTAACTTTATTTGAGCCTGACTTCTAATATACATAGTTAAAAACAATATACAAATACCAATGAATAGTAAAATAATAAACTCGGCATTGAAATGAGATATAAATAGTAAAAAAATATCAAATATCGTGAAATGTTACTATTTTCATGAACAAAGATTTTCTTTGCCTTTGTAGCAACATGCTCATAATGAAGTACCTGAAAAAGATGATTATTTGTCATTATAAACATAAAATTTGTAGCAACAGTATTAAAATAAAAAATTAAAATAAAAAAAATAAAAACTGAAAGTAAATCAAAATGTACCCTTATTTCTTTAACAAGGTAATTGATCAAATGAATAATGAAAAAAAATCAAAAAATATTCAAATTTAATATAATTTTTTGAAAACATAAAAAGGATAACTGTAACATTAATAAATAATAATACATTTTGAAGAAGTGTTATACAAAATGTAATCTTCCTGCTTTTATACGTATACATGTTATAACCCTCCTCTTCATGAGCTATTTAGCAGATTTAAGATTCTAAGTTAATAAAGAGCCTTTGAACTACTATTTTTTACTAAACTAATGACCATTACTGCTGTTACTTCAGGAATGTACTTGTCCCACGGGTGATGACAAACATTGTACAAAATAACAAGAAATATTTAGATAGCAAGAAAAAATATTTAATTATTTTTATTCATATTTTGAAGGAAGAGTATTTCTTACTATTTCTAATAATTCTTAAAAACTACTTCTCTGTAAACTCATTTTTATTATACTAGGTATTTGATTTATTTTTACTACTCCTATAATTTTTCATCAAATAAGTATCTATCTAATATAAAATCAAAAAATCCTAAGAGTCTATTGAAATGATTAATTGAAGCAATTAATTTGTAGCATTTTCTAAGGTCATCTATTGCTGGTTATTAATACTGCTAGTACCTAATTACTGTATTACGTAATCATATAAACATCCTCACATTAAAAATGGTTTACTTAATTTATGTTATTCGCATAACTTTTTTAATGAATCATATTGCACTACAGTTTAGACTGTGGCATAATATTTGTTTCCATAAATTCCAACACAAAATTTATAGAAACGGTAGGTATTATTTTAATGTTATAAATCGTTTTAAATATTCTTATTATTGGATATATACAAAAATAAAATACTCGACTAGTCTCTACATGATTTGTTTATAATACGAAGTTCAACCTTCCCTCATTTAGCCTATGTTTGTTATTCTTAAATATTAATGATGCAGGGAGAAAAATGATATATATATATATAAGAAGTGTATCTCTTTGTTTTTACCACTCACTATTCACTATTCAACTACAGTTAACTACAGTCGCATAGTAGATCCAGAATAAATATTATAATATATAATATTTATAAAGTGTTGACACTGATATTAAAGTTATTTTAATATTTAAATCTGCGTTATTCTTCCACATAAATCTAATAGGTTATGGGCCCAGGTCACTTTACGGGCTAGTGTATACAGTGTGATAATTTGTGTGTGGCAATGGAATTTAAAAATCGTAGAAATATTCCACAATTTAATGATGAACGCTGCAGCATTTGGAAATTTCGTGTGTGCGGAGACAAAGCGATAAAAGTGCTCGATGAATAGAAATCGAAAGTGCTTGATGAACAGTTGCAGCAACTAGAGTGCATGAATAAAAGTATAATTGTGAAATATCTCAGTGATACTATGAAAAACAAACTATGCCGTTTTTTGCAACCATTGAGGACGCTGAAAAAAGCTAAGAAAAATGTGTACTGCTACAAGAAGATGCTCCTAAAACAACAAAACTTCAGTTGAGTGGTCAAAACTGGTGTTTCCATCTCTGCGATATTAAGATGTACCATAAACATCACCACCAGCTGAGGGGTTGTAGGATTTTTTTTGTCAACGTCCTGTATGCTGAGAAGGTATCTTACAATTTATTATTTATATGTCACATCCAAGAAGCAGGTATGACAATTCTTTTCAATGAATCAACTGGGGTAAGCATTAAAAAAAAGGCACTGAACTAATTTTAACGCGTAAGTCTGTTAACAATATTAATTAAAATTATATTTGAAACAGTAAAACCTTGTGTCAGACAAATAAATTCAACTACAAATTTATCGTTCAATAAAAAATATGAACTTCGGTCAAGAAGGAAAACAAAAAAAAAAAATTCTTAGACATTAAGAAATTATAAGTAGCTAAAGGAAATAGCGATTATAATAATATTTATGACATTAATTCAATTTGTGAAGCATGTATTTATGGTAAACAAATAAAACTTTTTTTTTTCAAAAGCGAAGCATAAAAATCATGATTAGTAAAGAAATAAAATTTACTAGTTTTGCATTTGTTATGATATGATGTTGCATATTAACAATAAACTTGTAAGTAAGTATTCTGTATGATACATTTTTTTAAAAGCTCAGTTAACGCTTGTTCCAAAATATGCAGGGTGTTTTATTAAATAATAATAATAATAATCGATGACGTCATATCATCTACATGGTTCACCATGTATACATAAATGTGATAACAAGGAATGCAAACTTAAAACTAAAAATAAACGAGGATTTTTCCCGAAATTTTGTAGTTAATTAATCAAGAATTTTATTCCAGTGGTATTCACACTGTATAAACAGACCTTTGTTTATAATACAATCAGATATCTGTGGGCCAATAACTCCAGCCATTATTGATAATAAAAATGACTTTCTAATTTTTGTTGACGGATATATTTATTATGCAATCACCTATTTATTAACATATAAATCTGAAGAAAATATTCTTTTAGGATTTTTTTTAGTAAAAAGTGAGCACATTTACTGTCATAATGGGGATAATACCTGTATATCAAATGAGTTTAAAGATTTTTGTGCACTAAAAGGTATAACATACAATTTAACCGCAACAAAATTCAGTACCTGAAAATATGAATAGAACAATTTCAGAAATTGCTCGTACTTTGATAGTTACAGCAGATTTACCAAAAGTTATTTTATCTGAAAATTATATGATAAATGGTTCAACCACTAAAACTTTACAAATTAACAAAACTGCATACGAGAAGTGGTATAATAAAAAAAAAAACTGTAATAAAATATTTAAAAATTATTTTGGTTACTCGATAAATAATAAATCGCGAAACAATAAATGTGTTTTAAAATCATGTAAAAGATAGTCTAAGTGGCTATGAAGCCAACTATTATAAGGTATGGGTTAATAAAACCGAGAAATGTTTCAAAGCTCGGGATGTAATAGTTGATGAGAAAAATGATAAAATTTCTCGATCGCCCTAAATTATAGCAAAGAGGTCAATCCAATACAAACTAATACCGTCTTACTGTCTACAAATAAATTAGTAAGTCTACAACTAATAAATAAATCTTGCCAAACCAAGGTAGATATGGTTGAGACAATGGAAACCTCTGTGACACCAGACATAAATAAAACTGACTTATCAAAGCAGTTAAATTGGTAAAACTGACTTACCAAAAAGCAGTTAAGGTGGCACCACGACTAAATCTAAATCTGTCTTAACCAAAGCAGATATCTGCTAAATCTGTCTTAATCAAAGCAGATACTAAATCTAAATCTGTCTTAACCAAAGCAGATATCTACTAAATCTGTCTTAATCAAAGCAGATACTAAATCTAAATCTGTCTTAACCAAAGCAGATAATTACCTACTAAATCTATCTAATCAAAGCAGATACTAAATCTAAATCTGTCTTAACTAAAGCAGATATCTACTAAATCTGTCTTAATCAAAGCAGATACTATATTTAAATCTATCTTAACCATAGCAGATATCTACTAATTCTGACTTAACCAAAGCAGATACTAAATCTAAATCTGTCTTAACCAAAGCAGATATCTACTAAATCTGACTTAACCAAAGCAGATACCTATTAAATCTGACTTAACCAAAGCAGATACTAAATCTAAATCTGTCTTAACCAAAGCAGATAATTACCTACTAAATCTATCTAATCAAAGCAGATACTAAATCTAAATCTGTCTTAACTAAAGCAGATACATACTAAATCTGTCTTAAACTAAAACTAAATTTGTTTTAATTAAAACATATACCTACTAAATTTATCTTAATCAAAACAAATAATAAGTTTGTCTTAACCAAAGCAAATAATTAGTTGGGTGCAAAATTAATAACTTCTTAATCATTAATGAAATAAACAGGAAAACTAAAAAGGCAGATGGCTTAAAAATGTCCTAGACCTTCCTTGTAAAGATGATCTTGATGATATATTTTGAAAACTTAAATATGCAATTAATGTATGCCAATTCAATAAAAACAAATACATAAAAACTATAATGAAATCTAAATAGTCAAGATATTCTTATATGAGGGCAAGTAGATACTAAAAGACGAATTTAATTTACTTAATAAAACTGGTCTCTAGTACCAAAGCCCTAAAATAAAAATATACCTTCTTTTATATTAGGTGTTTAGAATAAATCATGATGTATTTGGTAATCCAAATAAATATAAAGCTCAGCTCGTAGCTTTATTCAGCAATATTTAACCGATTATAAGACAATTTATTAATCCATCTGGATATCAAAACTGTTTTTCTTAATGTTTTTAAAAGAAGAAATTTATATGCGAGTGCCTGATGGAATAAAAGTTGATTCCTAATCAGTTTGTAAACTAAATAAATCATTATATAGTTTAAAACATTCTACACTTGTTATTCTTCCACATAAATCTAATACTTATTGCACTGAAAATAAAAAGAAGTTTTAAATAAATAATACATTACATCAAATGGATCGGTGATTGATTGATTTTATAAATTTGTGCCTAAACAGAAATCTCGCACACTGAGAAGGTAGTTGTTCAATGTTTTTAATCAAGATGTTCCAGGTGTCACGATAAAAAACAAAATGATAGATTCTACAGATAAAAATATGACTAATCTCCTACTGCGAGAAGCATGTGAATATGTATTTACACCTTCCAAACAGCACAACTTTATTTTCTTGATTACCTACGGAACGTTTCCGACCGTATGAGTAGTAATACCAACAATCCCGACTAAGGCCAGAGATGTGCACTTTAATTCTGTTTTTGGCAGGAACCAATTACCAACGTCACGGTATAACAACCCGGAAAATCCCTATGTATCAAATAATTGTTCATATTTATTTGTCAATTTTGGGTATATCTATAATATTTTGTATTAAATACCTAATTATGTTGATGAAAACCAACTGTTTCAAAAATGTATTTAAATGACAGGTTCGTCGTCGTTTTCCAAAGAAAATAAATATTATCGGTCGATGGTCGAGCGGTTTAAGACGTTAGTACTTGAATTCTGTGACCCGTAGATCGTGAAGGAGGATTGGCATCTTCTCTGCGGGTATGGTAGGGTGAAAGAACGGTGGTTTGGATCGATGTGAGAGATTGATACCTGTTGGCATTTGATCATCTACCTAATTAATGAGATTCCTCATTCCTGAATTAAATGGAGAATAGGGCCTACCAACGTCAAGTCGTTCCTAGGCGCAAATGCGACCTGCTTAATAATAATATGCCGCCCACTCTCCCACACAAGTTTTCCAACTTCTGGGCTAATCCTTGTGATTAAAATGAGAGTTAGAAATATTATACCAAAAACAATTATGCTTTCATTATATTTAATCACTTTAGTTGAAATAAAAAATAAGTAATATTGCAATAGTAGTTCTCAATAAATTGTGAAATTGATCAAATTTTTACAAATAAATTTTTGTGTATAAAACAGTTATAGAACAAAAAAATACATACGATCAAAGAGAGCTCTTTATTCTTGCATTTACTTAATAACCATTTTTTTTAAACAAGACCACTGATGAGCAACATTTTTTTTTAATTATGTTTATTTCCTATGACATATGTCTCATTTTTTTAACAGTAAAGGGTTGTAAGTTGAAAGGGATATTTATGATTATGAATTTATGAAATCAATCCATTGAATAATCCTTTTGAGGTAAAGGAATACATTTCACTTCAGTGTAGCAATATTACCGATAAAATAAAAAGTAGATATTAATGTTTACTTCTTTAAATTAAAATATTACCGTAATGCAGAGCCTAGCCAGCCAACTTTTTCAAGAGGTAGCTAGATGAAATCTTAGTGAGTCTCTGAAACAAAATTTTGCCTCCTTATACAGAGTGATTTAGGCAAACTGGGCACATACAGTTTGAAAAATTATTTGACCCGTATTTTTTTGCTTTCACGAATTCTAATTTTTAGGGGCTCTAAGATTCCTTTTATTTTTTGGAAATAGTTTTTTAAATTTTTTTCTATTTTTTTTTCGAAATTTTTTTTTCAACGCACATTCTACACAAAAAGTATATTTATATTAAGTTTATAGTAGGGTCATTGCCAATGTAATTGAGAAATCCGTAACAAATATTTTCCAAAATGCGCGAACAAGGACTCTCTTCATTTCTGTCCAAAATCTTAAAAGTTAGTGAAGCTTTCTAGTAAATTCACCTTTAAATGAAAAAGAGACCTTACATTTTTGTGCATATTGAAATTGCGACAAAACATTTTTGAAAAAAGAATTAAAAATAAAATTAAAAAAACTAAATAGCATTACGCTATTAACGCCCTCTGTGTCACTTGGTAAAATTATTATATTAAGCATGTTCAAGCACATAACATATTCTATTATAACAGCAAATAGATATTCCGTTTTGATAAAAACTAGATTATCCCAACAAATTTATTTACCTTGGCATATTCAAATAACCGGCAGGTACAGACAGATACTTTGTTACTTATACTTATATTACTAAAATTAGCTTAGCGGTTCAAGATAAATATTTAAACTGCTCCACAAAAGTTAAGGAAGTTCACAAATATCGAGATTTCTTTTAAAGGTTTAAAAATTTTGTATTGCAATAATATCTAGACGTAAACTGAGTGCAACGATATAGAGAAACAGGAAATGTCATTGAAAGACCGAGGAGTTGACACCCAAGATCTACTACCCCTGCACAAGACCAGTTTCTAACAGTATTCACCCCTAGAAAGCCTCGGAGTCGGATCATGCAACAGCGACTTTTAAACGCTTCTGGTGTTGCGGTTTCAATTGAAACAGTTTGTAGAAGACTGCGAGATGTTAATCTACCTTTTGAGAAGGGTTCCACTGACACAAAATCATATGCGACTTTGGTTGCAATGGGCTAACGAACACGTGAATTGGAATGATCAATGGAGGTCTGTTTTGTTCACAGATGAGTCGAGATATGGAGTGTTTTCGGATAGCCGTGTTCGAGTAGAGAGCCTTCATTTCATTTGGTACCCAAAAATCGTAGAGCCATATAGGAAGTTCATCCATTCAGAGGTGGTACAGTTGCTGTTTGTTTGTTTTAATGGGCGTACAGAGTTGTTAATTCTTGATGGAAACATGAAGTCATGAATGCACATATCTACATCTAACAAGTCATCAACAATGTTATCTCTTTATTTCATGCAGCAATTGCGCCAAGTTTTTTCTATTTCTCGACCGTAATGCGTGATCGCATCGTGCGAGAATTGTTGTCGATGCCCTTGAATTTCATGGTATTCTGCACTTGGCACTGCCGCATGCCGCCTCTCTCGCCATACGTCAATCCAATGGGACCAACTACGAAGAGCCTTAGATTCACGTCAACCACCCCTACATACACTTCAGGAACTCAGAGGGCTTTTACCACCCCTGTGGCGAGAAATTGATCAAGGCTACTTCAACAACCTGATAGACAATATGCAAAGGCATTGACAGGTAGTCATTGAAGTGCGAGGAAGACATACCCTGTATTAAACTTTTTTTGTAATTGTTTTAAAAATTTGAATTTTGCATTAAAATCACCAAAAATTAAACTTTACCAAAACCTGAAAATTATTTCGAAGGAGGAACAAAAAGAGTAACTGGTATAAAAGAGTAAACATTCAGGATAGCATATCAAAAATTATTTGTACAAAAGTTGTCAACCTTTAAAAGAAACTCAAGATTTGTGAACTTCTTTAACTTTTGTGGAGCAGATTATTTGCAGAGACCACAATTTTGGATCCAATTTCAGTAGACCCTAGAACCTTATGTATCTAAATTTTTTCTAGCATTTTTAGACCACCCAGATACGTGCGTGATGCCATAGGCCAAATGATATTACATGACAAATTTTGAATTTACTTGAATGAACTACAATAGTTAATTTATCTATTTTACACTTTTTAGTCATTTATTTAGGTACACAGTGAACATTTTTTATTTAATAATAATTTTAGCGAATATCTTTTTCTGAACGTGGGTTGATCTGATTGTTAATCCAAATATGTTTACATTTTTTATCCAGGGTGGAGTTCAGATATACTCTAGGAGGGTTCAGAAAAGCCATAGGGGGCGGGGCTGACCCCGAAATCTCATCTCACCTATAGCATACTGATGAGAGCTAATAAGCTCGAAACCGGTGGGCCGCCTACGAATGACTTTAGCTGTTTCTATAGGTTTTCTAGGTGTAATTCAATGCTAGTCGGGGCATTAGCCCGCAGAGTAGTTGTTTCCTGGAATTCCGTGTTTGCAAACTATCGTTATCACCGATTCGCGATAGAGGTCGCTAGTTTTCAATGGTTTCTATGGCGATGTAGAACGCCTCATGCCTGTGGCTTTTCAGTCTGGTATGGAGTAGCAAATGGCCGCTAGAGATAGCTCTGGTACTGTGCGATACCATTTATTTTTTTTATTTGTTTTTAATTTTTTTCTCAACAGTTAGAGCAAGTCGTTATGAAAATAAAAAATTCAATTTACCTGTTTGGCTATCTTTCATTCAAATGACCACAAATATGACTGTATATACTGTATATGCATATAATCACTCAAATATACGATAAAATTCAAAATTAAAAATGATACATTCAAACATCTACGCCTTTAGGATGTTATAACTTATTAGACAGAGATGCCCGGTATCAAGTTTGAAATGAATATCTTCAATGATAATGTCAAAGTCAAAAATTGTAAATCATATTTAGGCGTTAAGGGAGAAGGATGCTTGTCGGGTTAATTTTCTCTTGGTGAGGTAACAATAAGATGTGGATTGCATATTTCCACTGATTTTATTATAATATAACTTTTACAAAATATAACTCAAAATCCGACATTACATGCGCCCTTCTCTAACCATAGTGTTCGTTTCCCACTTTCTATCATACTGCCACTCCTGCCGAGCAGCGTCATCTACCGGAGAACCGGGGAACACTACTATGAATTAACTAGGGCAGATAATGCTCTTAGGAACTATTTTATTTATCCCACTCTGCAGCAAAGTTGCTTTATTATATTTGGTATTTACTGATTGATCCATTGCCGTAAAACTTGTTTTGTAAATGTAGGTATTTATTAACATTTCCATTTAGAGTATCAAGAGAGGAGCGAGAATTTGTTAAACTTTCAAATTATCTTCATGTGGGCTTATGTTTTTTAAGTGTACACAAAAAATTCCTCCGTACCATTTTAGTAATTCGTTACATCCTCCGTTCGTTAACGATGCAAAAGAAATAGTCTAGAATGGTTCTACAAATATTTACTTATTATCTAAGAATTGTCGGTATGAATAATGTAACAAGTAGTATAAGGTGTACTTCCAAAAAGATCAATTCTCTAACAATTCAAATAGTGATTACAAACAGTTTTAGGAGATTCCGAATACTGAAAACTTATTTTAATATTAATATTTTTGCGATAGTGTTTACATTAGTTTTTCAAGTGTCAAAAATGGCTTACGTGTACACCAACTCGGAGTTGGATATCGTTTTAATTTTTGGTAAAGGAAGACAAAATGCTTTAGCAGTTTCTCGTCTGTACCCAGAACTATTTCTCGGTAGACATGTCCCAAATTCAGCTTTGCCGCGGTAATGCAACGCGGGCCTGACACGGGAAATTTTCTACCCATCGCGGAAGAGATGAAGGTCCAGGGAAGCAGATGAGGAACTCATTTAAGAGATCCCCGAATAAGTATCAGGTAATTCGCTCAACAAGTACAAGAAATGTCCCAATCAACAGTATGCCGTATCATGCTCAATTATATCTATACTACGTACAGCATGTCCAAGCATTAATACCAAGAGATTATCCCTTAGGAATTAAATTTCGTGAATGGTTGCTGCAACAAAATGCTCAAAGCCCAGATTTACAGCTAACGTGTTAGTTACAGATAAAGTTATTTTTACACGGAATGGGTTGTACAACATTCATAACACTCATGGTTGGAATTTTGAAAGTCCGCACGAGATTCGATGGGATTATTTCCAAAAACGCTTTTACTTAAATGTTTGGGCAACGATTTTCGATGATCACTTGATTCCACCATTCGTAATACCAAATCGAATGGGTGGGGTCAGTATCTCGAGTTCCTTCCAAATGATCTGCCTGGACTTCTGATGTACCCTTAGCTGTCCGACTCCGAATGTGGATCTTGCACGATGGTGTTTTCCCTCGCTTTTGACAAAATGTTTGGGTGTATCTTAATAAAGTTCAAAGGATACGATAAATTGAACGAGGATGACCGATACCACAGCCGCCATGATCTCCTGATATAAATCATTTGTATTTCTTTTTGTGGGGATATTTAAAAATTAATGTATCATAGTTGCTGCCAATAACTTATAAGGTCAAAACGGACAAAAACCAGAAACATTTATTTCTGTTAGTTCGTAGAAACTAGGTAAGACGGGTCCAAATGTGTGGACAAAATTTTGAACAGTTGTTGTTATTTTGTTAATTAAGACTACAAATTAATTTTATTAATTAATAATAACAATAGCAGGTAAAAGCAGTTGAATTTACTGATATAAGGTAGGTGGATACCATTTTATCTATTTATTTTCTTGGGAAATTCTTTCAATATTTTGGCTGTTCATGTTTTATTACACTTGCATGTTTTACGTTGCACAATGGACCAGTATAGTACTGGAACCATGCAGAAGTCTATTTTTAATTATTTTCGAACTGCCCTTTTGGATTTTTTTCACAAAATTGTATTTGAAAGTGTCATCACTACATTTAAAATTTCAATTATTTTATATGTTCTGAATCACCCTGTATATTTACAGATACTAGTAATTATTCGTAAAATAGTATAGTACAGCTTCATTTGGCATAACATTACTTACAGTGTTGTAAAACAAGCACTGGGAGGGTGGAATCAAAAAGAATTTTGTAAATACTAGGTTTCAAAACCTGAGTAAGCGTAAGCGAAGAAAGCCTTAGTTTTTCCTCCCCAGAAAGCAGCAAATAAAATATTAAACATGAGTAAGATCAAGCTGATGGATATCGCAGGACTTTTAACAGGACAATACCGATTGCAAAAACACTTCTGCAAAATGAATTGAGTACTATTGAGTACTATTTATTATTCAATGGAGCAACTGAGAGAAGGAGACCACGTTGCATGTACAGGGAGGATGCGAAGGTCTAGCACGTCTTCTTAAATGCGATATAATTTATAGAAATATCAACTAACAGACGTTTGGAGTGTTAAACGAAAGATTAACTCGTGGGAAGCGCAATAGACCGATTTTGACCAGTGGAATGAAAAAAGTGCTTAATGAAGGTGATAACGATCGGCTCTGGCGTTTAGAATTTTGTAAGGGCATCAAGGAATATTTGGAAACCCAAATTTTGTTTTTAATATTTCATTTTCGCTCAAATACTGTTATTAACCATCATAATTGCAGTTGTTAGTTGGAAATCTCAACTTTTCTCATTGTTAACCCGTTTTATTTCAAAACGACATTAAATCTGCTTTTACTGGTATACTTGAACAAGACGATTGGTATCATACCGAAAACTTAATTTTTTAACGAGACAGGTCTCCTCCACATTATGCGATTATGTTTTTAAACGAAATATTTCAGGAATGGATTGGAAGGAGAGGACTACTGAAAGACCAATATAATATGTCTAGTTTTCCCTTCAATCGTTTTGTCCCAGTGTGTGGATATAGGACCAAAATGCCGCTTTGCGTCGCGTTGCTTTTTCTCAATGGCAGGGTACTTTAGAACAGGGTCGTTACCTCCTCCTCCAGATATGGTTGTGTGGTATATTGATGGGAAAACACTTACTTCAATATAATATTTTAATATCTAAAATTTATTATTATCTAATGCATTTTACGTAATTATGAATCGCAATAATAAAAAATACAAATTCTGATGTTTTATTAATTTTAGAATTACTAAAATATTTTGGAATTTATTACCGTAGCAAATGTTAGTTAATGATGGCCATTAAAAATTTAAAGATTATTTGCCTACAATCACTGACGGTACGTTGTCACAAGTCATCGAAAGGTGGTGGTGCAGTTACATAAATTTTATTTTTCAAATTACCCGATAATCAAATATAATATACATAAACGTAATAACTTGAGTAGCTACTGGCCTTAAGTAACTTTAAATTTATTAGATATGCCCACTGGATATACCTGAAAGTCCCAAAAATTAAAGCATTGTATGACACTTAATTAAAAAACAAACATGTAAAACACATGATTTAAAATATAGACAATGATTCACAGGTTGTATTGTTTAATATTGAACAAACGCCAGGTTACCTTCTTAGTTGTGCTCTTTAAATAAGCTTTGAGGTGAAATCATTTTGTTATTTTAAAGTAGTCGAATAATCTTTTTACCGCATTGAACATACCTGTGTGAAAAGAATAGAAATTAATAAGCTTGACCGAAAAGAGTCAATTAGCGGTTAGGGGATATAAGCATACCTACACGTTCCTAACAAGAAATATTGATGGCCATTTTTAATTTCAAAAAATATATATTAAAATACCTACATTAATTGCAAATATTTCGAAGCAAACATCAAAACTTAACGCATGATATATTCAGAGTGCAAAAATTAACCGCCCCTCCCTATTATTATTCGAGGTACGAAAAATAATGTAAGAATGAAAGTTATTTTTGTGATATCAAAAATATTTTATAGTCCCTACAATTTTCATTCTTACATATGTCTCCGTATTTCGAATAATAACGAAGAAAAAAGGAAGGAGGATAATTTTCGCGAGACCTCTCTGTTCACATAAACAATAATAATTTTAAACAATACATTGCTACAGAAAAATACAATGCTTAGAAAAATTGTCATTTCTCTAATATATAGGAAATAGGTTTAGACTGTTTGGTAACATACTATTAGAATGTTTATTACAACAAGACTTTTTATTTAAACCACAAGTTTTTAAAATGTACAAAATTTTATAAATCAATATGAAAGTATAAAATATTTGGCAGAAATCAAATAAGTAGCGTTAAAATCGTAATATATCCGGCATACCTAGCTGGTAAAGCATATACCTTATCAAAAGGATGTAATTGGAACATTAGAAAGGGAAGATACAAACACATTAACTATACATTATAAATAAAGACGAATAATACATAAGAAAGTTAAAACGATCATAATTACTATAGGATGTTATAAATTAGTAGGTCAAGCCGTTAACCACATATTCTTTAGACTAAAATAATGGGACATTCTTGTCACTTTCATTTCGGAGCTCTATTTTCAAAATACAGGGTGTCAAAATAAAAATTTTAAAAATGATAGCTCCGATGATTTTAAAGATATTTGTTTGAAATTTGGCACATATTTTTATCTTAAGTCGGTACACTTTCTGTGTTACTGTGTAACTTTGTTATAAAATATCAAAACACGAACGGAAGGGAGACTACGCCTATTGTTTCAGATTTTTTTACTATTACTAAAACTATTTTTTTCATTATTCGCAGCTTTTTTAGATGTGCTAGGTTTGGCACAAATTAAATATTGCTAAGTATTAAATGGTAATTTCCCTTTTATAGAATAAATTGAAATAAGCAAAACAGCGCAAGCAAACAGCAAATAGTAAAAAAATATAAAAATTTAACTCAAACTAAATTTTCAATATTTATAATGTCCTTATTTGTTTCTGAGAAATAATAAATAACGAGGTTTATTGAAATACTCTTATTACAATTACTACTGCTAATTTGTCGGTATCGCTCCGACTTTTATATATCCTGTACACAACAAGAAATACTATAAAAACTGTTCTAAAAACCTAATATATCTAACAATATTGGTACCAACTTACCCTTTACCTGGGACTCTTTCAATGAGACAGCAACGAATATTTTGAAAAATTTTTGGTTTCAACCTGGTCTCCAATTTGTTTCCATTACTATTGTTCAGTTAGTATTGGAACCATATAAATAAAATATTTCATAAAACCCCAGAAACTAAAATCCAATCGGTTGAGGTCGGAGGAACGGGATGGCCATTTAACAAACAGGTGCAAAGCGTCCTCTACCAGTCTACCGATTTTTAAAGATGGTTCTAAATATTTTGACAGTAAAATCACAGTTTGTCGAGTGAAGGTTCCAGAGAGTGTGGCTAAATCGCGGCTAAATGCGCAATGAACACCAATGAAATTTATTTGTACACGACGAAGTGGGGAAAATCTATTTCTTGACAAATCACCGTGCTTCTAGAGCGCGCGAATGTGCGCGGCTAAATGCGCAGCCGTCTTTTCGTCGTCTAAAAAAACGAAATCTGGGACCTCGACATCAAAGGAGCCGACGTGAAGACGACGGACTGTACATTACTGTGGTAATGTAGAGGAGCACTGTCAAATTGAAACCACATATTTTAGCAAACCGCCAGAGGCAAATCAAGGTCATGAAAGAGTTTTGAAATAGAAAAACAGAACGAAAGACATTTCGGTTTGTTCTTGCTGTTTGTTGATAGTTATGCGGTTTTGTTTATTTCAATTTCAATTTACTGAATAAAATGGGAATAACCATTTAATGCTTGGCAATATTCAATATGTGCCAAACCTAACACACCAAAAAAGTTGTAATATCTCTTAAATCGAGCCCCAAATTAAAATATTATAAGAGTGAACATAATAGAACATAAACTAAATAAATTAATATTTATGCATTTACAATTGTATAGAGTTGACTGAAATAATGTAAAGAGTGTTTTTATTTTCACTGTTACTATATAAAAATATAATTAAACTTATTTATCAAAAGTGAAGAAAAGTGTTTTGTTGATATTCCAACTATATATGTACGTAGTGTTCCATGTATATCAGTATTTCTATTGTCATTAACATCAACTGATATAAATAATTATATATAACATTAGTGGTTATTACTATTGCATTGCAAGTCAAATTTTGTACTACCTATGTAAATGCATGGAAACTTTTTGTTTTAATAAAGTTCTAATATCATTACCTAATTCACATTTAACCACCACATAACTACTTGTTTCGTCCAAAAATGCAATACTGAATGCCTGTGTAAAAAAATCTATTAATAATTTGGGCGCTGATCTCCAATAAACGCTGGTAGTAGCGTACAACGTGGCGCTAGACACAGCGTATGTATGCTATGAGTACAATGAAAATGTATAAGCCACGTGCTGTATTTTCATTATAGCATATGGACCCGGTGTCTAGCGTGACGCTGTATGCGACCTATGGCATGGCGTTTATTGGAGACCAGCGTCTTGCACCAACCGCGTGTACCGAAACCACAAACTTATACATAGTACCGATATGTCAGATATCAAATTTTAAATAAAGCAACATGAGAGAAAGATAAGTTTATGCATTTTTAAAATAAGGATAAACAATGAACCTTGAAAGTTTTCCTACAGGATTTGCCATTTATCATTTTATTATATAGTAATTCAATAAGACAACATAACTAATAATAATAATAATAATAATAATATCTCTACCCCTCATTCTAATCACAGGGATTAGCCCAGAAGTCGGAGACTTGTGCGGGAGAGAGGGCGGCATATTATTATTAAGCAGGCCGCATTTGCGCCCAGGAACGACTTACGTTGGTAGGCCCTAACCACTATTCAGTGCAGGAATGAGAAAAATCTGGAAAACCTCATTAATTAGGGGAGTAGTCAAATATCAACCGATATCAATCTCTCACATTGACCCAAGCCAACATTTTTCCACCCTACCATACCCGCAGAGAGGGCGCCAAACCTCTCCACTTCGATTCAAGTACTGACGCCTTAAACCGCGCGACCACTGACCGACCAACTAAACAAAAAAACTAAAACTATTATATTATATCATTCCACTACTTAGGTGAGCATCAGATATACGATAAAATTAACAACACGTTTCTTAATTAATGGTTTTTTTTTCAGGGCATCATTTTTTTTATGATTTTAATTATTTCTTTTCTATAATTTAACTTAAGCTAAACTAAACTCATAGTTTAGGAGACTCTATGGAGTCCAGAAAGTGATTGACCTATACAAAGTGTTCAGTAAAGAATGGACCATACTTTAAAAGTAGCTTCCTTAGAGAAAGTACTTTATAGTATATTTTTTTACGATAATTTTCTTGTTAGTAGAGTAATTGTACTAAATTTTGGAAATGAAGATTTTTTGAGATTAACACGAATATCTCATTTATGTTTTAGTTAAATGTACAGGGCGTTATAAGCGCCTGTGCCATTATTTTATTGCTTTCAGATTTTTTTAAGGATAGAGATTTTTGGAAAATGATTAATTATTTTTAAACAGCTTTCGACTAGTTTTAATACAGGTATACATGTTGCATGCCGTCAACTTACCTTAGTACAATTTTACTTCCTTAAGTTATAGGCTAGAGAAAATATTTTTTTTGTTCAATTTTTTAATGATTATTTTCTTGTTAGTAGGGTAATTGTACTAATTGTGAAAACGAAGGTTTTTTTTGTGAGATAAACACGAATATCTCTGTCATTTTATTATTCCTTTCAAATTTTTGGAAAATGATCAGTTACTTTGAAACAACCTTCGACTAGTTTTAATAAAATATACTTGTGGCATGTCGTCAAAATGCAGCATTTTATAGATTACTAAGTTTAATGTAGGTACCTATATGATAAACTTCAATACATAAATTCTAACAAATTATAGATTCAAAAATTGTTACAGAGTTAGTATGTCGTTCTCATAAATCAGCATAAAACACAGAGAAATATGACAACATGAAGAAAAGACAACATTTAAAAAATAAAAAATTAAAAAATAACCACTAAAATATAAACGTAATAACACAAACAAATTTTTTTATTTTAAATTAATTTTTGAAATATCCGCCAGACAACTACTTACTAGACATTACTGACTATAATAACAACTGTTTGAATTTGTTAGAATTTATGAATTCATTCCCAAGTTTAACATAATACGTTAAACGCAGTTTTCTCTAAAATGGCGCATTTTGCGACATGCAACAGGTACATCGTTTTAAAAATTACTCGAAGGCTGGTTCAAAATAACTAATCATTTTCCAATAATATTTATCCTTAAAAAAATCTGAAAATAATAGTCGTAAAGGTTCCCTGCGCATTTAACTAAAAATTAAATATTAGGCCTATAACTTCTTAAAGAAACAAAATTGCTAAGATTGCTATTGATTAATTTACATTATTTTTGTCCAAGGAGGCTACCCTTAAAGTATGGCACATTCTTTATTGAACAACCTGTATACCTAATACTACAGCTGAATATATTATGAATAACAGGATTTCGACAAAAGTATTTTATCTACTTTTATACATTTTAAGTGCTTCCGGAGAAAGCTTAAACAGTTACTTCATCCTATATTTAAAAATTGTAATTTCATAATTTTATTCACGCAATATTTAATAACTTTTTTATCAAGAGCTATTAGCAGTAAACGCAAATGAAGCAACTGTTGTAGGATGTGTCTTTATCTTTTAATTAACAGCGTCAAATTAAACTTGAAATTAATATTTATGCACTTACCCAATTATACATAGAATTGCCCCTGAAATATATGCTATTAAACCCGGTTTTGACTTCGTTGTTGTATCTATTTCTGCTTGACAATGAGGACATATCATATGCGTTGGATTTGGTCCTACAGGTACTACAGTTGTGACAATCTCAGGTCCTTTCATAACTGAAATAAAATAAAATGTTACACATTAATTTTTGTGCTCTTACGCGTAATAGAATTGTAGTTAAAGTGAATATTAAAATTCAGACTTCTAAACTATTTTCTTTGAAACTAAAAAGCGTACTGTTTGGGCGTATTTGGCTATTCCTCAAGAAAATAAAATGAAATATTTATTTATTTATTTATTTATTTACCAAAAACAGTATCAGTTATACAGGCTGATTGGGGGAAGGGGAACCAGTAACATGCGAAAAGGGAGTTCAGGGGGTAAAAGTGAATAAAAAAGCCCAATACACATATGGTTGAATATCAGCGGTTACTGAGATAGCAATGCAAATATTTTTACCCATGTTAATTATTGTAATGCATCCGTGTTTATTCTGTAGGTATTATAAATTATAATCTGATAAACCGAAATTAATGAATTAAATTTTCAAATATACCACCGTCCGCCTCGATGCATGCATCAGTTCGTTTGAGTTAAGTTCACTTCTGTTGTTGCATAGATTAATGAGTTAAGCATCTCCAAAGGCAGTAATCAAGGGGATTCAAATCTGGTGACCTTGGTGGCCAATTTTGGAAACCACTTCAGCCAATCTAGCGTTGTGGAAAACGATTGTGAAAATAATTGATCACAACATGACTAAAATGGGCAGAGGCACCATCGTGCTGAAAGTACATGTTTTCATCATTATTGATTACTAATCATACCACACCACACACATAATGCTGAACCGACGCTCAAAGTTACTTTCCACCGTGGCCTGCTGATTTTCATCTGACCAATGATGTTTATTTACTCCATCACGAGTGGGTTGAACATCATCAGTGAACAATATGTATTTGTAAAGTGTATGGTTTGCGTTTATCCAATTGCCAAAATGCAACCGCAAATCATTATCACCGTCCTGAAAATTCTGGACGAGATGAATATGAAAAGGTTTTAAACCATTTTTGTGAATGACTTCCCATGCTGTAGTTTGATTAATTTGGAGACGGGTTGCAATACGCCTTGTACTTACACCGGGGCTACGTTCTACCATATTTAGAAATTCTTCTTCTAAGTACTGCTAGACCAGGACCAGCTTGCATCTCAGATGTAATTCTTACACTGAGAAACATTCCAGTTTCACGTGCATTGTTGAAGACGTCGATATTCAGCATCTGCACGATTCGCGCTACCGTTGCAATACCCATAAATAAAAATAATATCAGCATATTTTCGATGACTACTATGATGGTGAGCATTACGAAATTATGTGTACAGTACCGACTAAACGAACGCACATGTAAAAATAAATGCGACAGTTATAAAATAACGACAACATAAATGTGGCAATTAGTAATCACTAATGTGAGTTTGGTTTTGAATGCATGACCTACTCAAAATAAAATATCAAATAATAATAGTTATTGCAAAAATAGCAATAAAAATATGTCATTGCTATCTCAGTAACCGTTGATATTCGACCATATGTTTATTAGGCTTTTTTGTTCACTTTTGCCCTTTAAACACCTCCTTAGAATATTGGGGGTTTCTCCCCAATCACTCTGCACAAATTAATAAACTAAACTACAAGAAAAACTACAACCATTGTTATAAATAGTAACCGGAGATTCGAGCTTCATAATAGGAACGGGCTTAGTTTTCCTATGTAAGTATTAAAATATTCGCAGAAAATGTGACATAGTACTTAATAAAGTAATGCTAAAGTATAAAAATATTGAAAATATACAGGGTGTCTCTGCTGGTACCAGTGAGCTAGCCTAGATTCTTAAGATTAAAATATGATATGCTAATTTAGCATTGCCTTTTTCAGGCTAGCGCACGGAAACAGGGTACGAAACAAGTTTTCTACATCTGCGATTCTTTCCGTGCACTGAATAGGAATACTAAATATACGGCTTTAAAACACCAAAGTAAACTAAATTTAAGAAGTCTATGTGATATCTGATATTTAACATATACCTATTTTGTATTTTAATTCGTAAATGTTTGAATATTTAGATTCATTTCTGTAATACTTTTTGACATTTTATCCACCTTATCTGACAAACAAATTTAAAACAAATCACCTTTGAAATAATTTGAGAGTAACCATGGAAACTCATCATTCATGCCTAACACTGTATTGCCAACGTTGTTTATTTTCTGTCAATTAAATTTATTCCGATAAAATGTACTCAAAGAAAAATCCCGAAATTTCCGCTAACATCCTAGAGCAAGTGGTACAAGCGAACGTATATTTGTTACCAGTAAAATCCAGGTCAAGGTATGAATATCAACTTTTTATTGAATGGCGAAATCTGAACAAAATCAAAACTGGAAGTGATGATGTTCTTCTAGTTGAAAAAGCTAAGTCTATGAAATGTTTCACGTATGGTGTCGATTCTCAATGCTAAAGAGTTGTTTGGCCATAAAAGAAAATACTAACATCAACAAATATCCAAAAACTATAGCTGTAGGATATATACCGAAAAAGGCCAAAGTTTTAACAGCAGAACAGGTAACCAAATTTTTATGTGAAGCTTCTGATGACCAATATCTATTAACAGAATTTTAGTGTTTGTAATCTTTGGTGCGTGTCGAAGAGATGATTTAATAAATTTAAATTTAGACGATATGGTAGATAATAAATGCTTTCTTGCCATGTTTTTACGAGATGAAAAAACTCATACATCAAGAAATTTCACCACTATCAATAAAGGATTTACATTTCAGTCCTGCACACTTTATCGTAAATATGCAGCTCTACGACCTAAAAATATTATAGGTGTTCCGAAAATTGTTGCAGAATACCTAAAACTAGAAGATCCCAGAAAATATAACGAGCATTTTTCGGTAACCATGTTGGAGGAAAGTGACGCTCATTTACTAACTCTGAAAAGGTACGGAAGATGGCGTTCTGTCAATGTAGCAGAAGAATATATAGAAGAATCCATATAAAGAAAAATTGAGTTAGCACAAAAAATTGTTTAACCCTTCTCACTCGCAAAATACAATAACTTTTAAAACCTTTTAAATAAATATTTTAAAAGAAATTCTTCATTTACATTACTGATACTTGTAACAATTTTATTTTTTTATATGCAATATAAAATAAGTGTTGTCGAATAACCTTCCTATATTATTGCAGAAATAAAAAAATAATCCCAATAGTTAAAACTCAAAGCATGTTATTGGGTAATTATAACTTTAAAAAACATGTTTACATGTTACATAATACTTGCCCATGATTAATCGTTTTTGTGTAGAATTTGTTTTCAATTTTAAGTAGTATACCTTATGCTTACTACAGACTAAGCGTGAATTCGCTATTCGTGATGCGCGATGCGTGGTTTGTAAGGAATTCGTGCATTAGTGTGTAAGGTTTTTATGAACCGATTTTTAACAAACAAGAACCTATACACTATTCGCGAATTCCCCACATATCACGAATCGCCTATAACGAATCGCGCATACACGCATAGTTTGTAGCAAGCCTCACGTTCAAAATTAGTTTGTACAAATTGTCGATGAGTGTAGGACATATTTGCTCCACCGGTAAGGTATACCTAGTGTTCTCGACCAATAAGCACAAAATGTCGTAGGCTTATTACAAAATTAGGCATTATTATATATATATATATATATATATATATATATATATATATATATATATATATATATATATATATATATATATATATATCAGAACTACAGGCCTAGTGGTTCTTGGCTACGACTTCTTTCACTCTCTTTCTCCATTGTACTCTATCTTTCGCCTAATTTTCCCAGTCAGTAACTCCTATCTCCTAAATCCTTTTTGACTTCTTCTAAACATTTTTTTCTAGGTCGTCATCTTCTTTTTCTCCCTCCTTCTCCTCTCATTAATATTTTTTTACCCATCTTTCCTCAGACATTCTGGCTATATAACCCAGCCATCTGGCTCTTTGCATTTTCATAACCTGTACAATATTCGGTTTTTTGGATAACTCTTCTAATTCTTTATTTGTCCGTCTTCTAAATTTTCGTTAATACTTAACCCATATTCTTTTACTTTTTTTCTAGTAGTCTAAATACATTTTCTATTTCTTTTTTGGACCTCGCCATTAGGACTACGTAATTGGCATAATCCAAACACTGGTGTCTATTGCCATACACCAAACCTCAACTAGATTGAAAAGAACTATGGATAACGGGTCAACTTGTCGTAGACCCCTCTTTACTATAAATTCCTTAGATATCTCACCTTCCATTGTTACTTTATTCTTGGTTACCCTAATAGTCATTTTCACCAATTTTCTCAACTTGCTTGGAATCCCCAATTTTATCATTGTCTCATACAAGCTTTTCCTTCTAATTGTGTCATATGCCTGTTTATAATCTATGAATAACATATGCAAACTTAGATTATGCTCGTACGTATCCTGCTGCAGCTGCTTCATAATAAAGATTTGATCTACAGTCGTTTTGCCTACTTTAAACCCCCCTGGTACTCTCTCACTTGTTCCTTATAGTACTTGTTCAGTCGATCTTTTACTATTTTTGCTGACACTTTGTATATTACATCTAAGATTGCTATGCCTCGGTAATTATTGCAATCTTCCTTCGCTTCTGCCTTGTGTATGGGTATGATGAGTGTTTTGTTCCAGTCTGCTGGCAGTTTTTCTTCACTCCACATCTTATATAGCAGTTGCCATATTCTTGTAATCAGTTCTTCTCCTCCACGCTTCAGAATTTCTGCGAGTATTTTATTTTCTCCTACACTCTTATTATTTCCCAGTTGTTTCATGTTTTCTTTCACCTCATCTCATTATTTTCCTCTTCCTCTCTTCCCTTAGTGTCTTCATTCTCTTCTTCCCTTTCGTTTAACAATTCCTCAAAATACTGTACAAATATATTTAACTTTCCCTTTTTTTCGCCTATAAGTAGTCCTTCTTTATCTTTCAGATAATAACGTCTTCTTGAATTCTGTCATTTACTTTTCTTTACTTCCTGATAGAAATTGCTCAGCTCCTTGTTCTTGTATGATTATTCTATTTCTTTCAACTCTTTCTCTAAATGGTTTAGTTTCTTTCGTTTACATTTCTTCTTTGTTTCCTTTCTTGCTTGTTCGTATTTTAATACGATACAAAATATTGAAAATTTTACAATCTGACGTATTTGTTATATGCCGGCCACTTCGTAGTCTTATTGTCATACTGAGCTTTAGTGCAAGTGTTTTACAATTATTCATCTAGATGAAATCCGTCATATTATAATGCTAATAATAACTTCAATACTATAATACACACGGTCCTATGGATTAAGCTTAGGTATATTATAATATGCCTGATTTTGCAATAAGCCTATGATATATTCATTGAAATTTTCAGCTTCATTAGTGAAATAGTTGTCAGATATATCGATTCAATTTTTTAAATTTTGCCATCTTGTAGGTTGAGAGGGAGCAATATTTGATTAATGCATACTTGTCTCAATCGTCCTATTGTGACCTCAGGAATCTTTCATTAACCTGGGTCAATGCTTGATGAAACACCTTGTATAAGTATATTTTTAATAAATCAGCTAGATTAGAGGATGCCCAAAATCATCATCACCTCTACTAAACATATTTCTCCATTACGGTAATGACAATTTTGACTTTTCTTATCTTCTAACAGACAATATTTAAAAACCTCCTTACTTTTAAAATGAAATGTAATTATTAACACATGTGCGTAACTTATGAATATTTAGTACAAATACATAGATTATAGTGCGATATCGTCAACGTCGACCTTGAATAAATATTTCAACGCTCGCGGTGGGTAGACCGTGAACTATTTTTTATGGTTGGAATTTAATGAGAAGATTTCATTATTTCTGTAACTGTGCGAGTCTATTTCCGATGCTTTGCATATATCCTTGATAAACAAGGATATTCAAATAAAAAATATATTGAATTGTATATTTACATTGAGTGCGGGTATTCTCATTATTAAGAAACACTGATAAAATACTTCATTCACAGAGTGATTCTAAACTATGTGCGGTTCTTCTTAGGACAAATGACGTAAAATTAAATAATTTTCATTCAACAACGTGCGGTCTCAGCTAATCAGCTAATATTCAAGATCATTCTGACCATTCAACTTGGAAAGAGATATGCAAGTGGAGCAAACATCGTTCACTTATGTTTTTGGAATTGCTGGATCTGAATTAGGGATTTATTTTACCCCTTCAGGCCATCTGAAAGGTCATTTCAAGGTCAAACCAAAATATAGTTACGCAGATGGATAAAATCATCATAGATTTATCTTTTTTGTGACGACTGAATTCAAATCCGGGATTCGTTTGACACCATCAGGTTAGCTTCAAGGTAATTTTAGGGTCAATTCGAAAGATAGATATGCAAATGGACAAAATCGTATTACGTGTATGGTTTTTGGGTTACTGAAACTGTAATGACTCATAATCTCATAACTCTGTAACCGATGCATTGAAATGCAAAAACCACATAACCGGACAAAAAAAAAATATACAGTAAGCTACGTCAAGTTTATAATTTTGAAATATGCGAGTGGATAAAGTGTGTACATTCTCCTGTGTGATATTTAGCTCTTTTACACTCAAAAGATGTCAGCAGTGATTGTCTTAAGTTTTTATCCTTTATTATATCTCTTGCAGCAGCAATCAGCCAGCATAATATGTTTATTGCACCTGCCATGATAATGTAGCTCTGAATCCTTCAAAATCTGATGAAATATTTTATCTCAATTCTTTCAAAAGACGGTATTGCTTAATGAATCTGATATTGCATTTCATGGATTCCCATATTGACTACTTCCAACAAAATTTTAGCGATTTCAGCAAAAAATAAAGTGAAAGATTTGAATAAATGTGTAATGGTTTTGTGCATTTGCATTTCTATCTTTCGATTTGATCTTAAAATAACCATAATAGGATTAAATAAACCCCGAATTTGAATTCAGCCTGAAAAATATAACTGCAAAATGACTTTGTGCATTTGCATATCTGTGATTTGATTTAAACCTGAAATAAACTTAAAGTTGACCTAATTGTTAAACGAACCGCAGATTCGGATTCAGTAACCCCAAAAACATGCGAGCGATGGTCTTGCCCAATTGCAAATCTTTCTCTTTGACTTTGGAATGACCTTAAATTGATTGATTGCTCGAGTTAAACGGATCCCAATTTGGATTCAGCTAACAAAATACTTCGGGATATATAGGTTTAGTTAATCAGAGACCAATTGTTTTTTATTTAAGTTGAAGGTTTGCGAAGTTAAAAACGTGGGCAACGACTTATAGACTTTGTGGAGGATAGTCCGCAAATAAACCAAATACAATTCATTCCTGCATGGCGCATGTTACATGATGCTTCACTGTAAACATCACATCCAGAGAGTCCAAGTATTGCTGCCTACAGACTATCTCTCAATAGTTGTTGTAAGGAAATGCTCAGAATACACATTTGCCACCCGACATCTTGGCTAGAGATGAAGCTATTTTTACCCGTAATGGTATTGGTTTATTTTCATAACGGGGTTCTGAAAAATTTCGATGCAGTAAAGTATTTCCAATATCACTTTTCTTTAAACATGTGGGTAGGTATTGTGGATGAACATTTCATTGTACCGTTTATTTGCCCAATCGGATATCCATCCAGTTATCAACATTTAGAGATGTGCCCTTACAGGTATGATTATGGATGTGGCTTTTGTGGCACATTTCCGTTTAATAGTCTAGGAGTTTTTGACGCAAGTACACGGAACACGCTGGATCGGAAAAGTTACCTTGACCTCTTCGCTCTCCCGTTCTAAATTCTGTAGAATTTATTTTTATGGGGGTATTTAAAAAATGTACCGAAGTAGAAAATATCGATGAATTGTGTGTATGAATAAATACGGCTGCTGATAGTATATATTTTCAAAAGCAGCAGGAAGAAGGAACATTAGAACTACTGTGAGGAATTTGATGGGTCCAGGTTTGCACAAGTTTTTTTTTTATAAATAAATAAGAATGGTATGCAACTCTAATAATTTTTATTTCAGTTTCTTTTATAACTTTTCTCCAACAAATAGACTTCATAACAAATAAAACAAGTTGCCAGCAACTGAACACCGAGCATTGGTCTATTTTTGCAGTTCATTGAAATAAATAAATTAGAATACCTGAACACTGGCTGTACAGTCAAAATGACTATACATAAACATGTATATATGTTAAAATAAGTATCTATTTCCACTAATTTGATACTATTCATTTGTGCAGGCGAATATTAAAAATAATATATTTTGGGACAGATCTCTAACTCACTAACCTGAATCCATTCAGTAAGTGATAGACGATTCCTGTCTAAACTTAGTGCCCGTCAAGACATGTTGAAATATACATAAGTTGACGCCGATATACGAATAAAAATAACTTTTATATATGTACGTTGTTGATCACAGCTTCCAATAAAATGAACGTATACATTTCACAGTAAAATTTGAACGTAATTACAGTTCTTGTTCAGAGCAAACTTGTTTTTAAAACAACTAATAATATATTCTGTAAAACATAATAAAATTCACTTTTTCCGGACATCCATCTCAATCAAGACTGAAGCTAAACATTGGCTTATTGGAAAAAGGGCTTTAAAAAATTAAAGAAACTATTTAGTTAAAAATTCTTTGATGAATTTTTTTTAGTTATTATTAAGGGTTACTGTTACTTTTTTATGTACCTATATCTAATAGCGACAGAGGTAGACGAAAGAAGTATTGGAAAAAACAAAAGAACTTGATGTGGAGATATAGTCTACTAGGATTTAGTTTGGCTTGTTTGTGGAATAAAATATACCTGTTATATCCGAGCAAACCCTGTATATTTTCTTAATTTTCCATTTAATTAGTTAATTTTACACTTTAATTAGTATACAGGATGTTTCTTAAGCAGGTCAAAAATTTAGGGGCGTATTCTGTGGTCAAAAAATACGTTTTTTTTTTGTTATATAAATGTAGGGTCTTAGGACAGCCATTGTCCAGCTACAACGTGTCAAAAATTAAAAAAAAAATAGTATTTCATTTTTTATTCGGTCGGTGGTCGCGCGGTTTAAGGCGTCAGTACTTGAATCGAGGTGACTAGATCGGAGTTGGTTCGCGCCCAGCTGCCGGTAGACCGTATATAAGCTATATTCGTGGAGAGGATTGGCACCCTCTCTGCGGGTATGGTAGGGTGGAATAATGTTGGCTTGGGTCAATGTGAGAGATTCGATACCGGTTGATATTTGACTACCCCCCTAATTAATGAGGTTTTCCAGGTTTCCCTCATTCCTGCACTGAATAGTGGTTAGGGCCTACCAACGTAAGTCGTTCCTGGGCGCAAATGCGGCCTGCTTAATAATAATATGCCGCCCCCTCTCCCGCACAAGTCTCCGACTTCTGGGCTAATCCCTGTGATTAGAATGAGGGGTAGAGATATTATATTATTATTATTATTTCTAAACCACTTGAGATAATGTAACCAAATTCGGTGTGCATATTTAGTATGACCACAGTCTATTATACAGTCCGTCGTCTTCACGTCGGCTCCTTTGATGTCGAGGTCCCAGATTTCGTTTTTTTTTAGACGACCAAAAGATGACTGCGCATTTAGCCGAGCACATTTCGCGCGCTCTAGGGGCACGGTGATTTGTCAAGAAATAGATTTCCTCCCACTTCGTCGTGTACAAATGAATTTCATTGATGTTCATTGCGCATTTAACCGCGATTTAGCCACACCCTCTGGAACCTTCACTCGACCAACTGTATAAACTGTGGTATGACAGTAGGTATAAAACAAAACATTACCAGCTTTAGAAATTTAGCAGAGGCGGAGGTGTGGGTATCATTTGATCATCATTTGCCAAAAAAATATATATGACCCTGTATGATTTTACAAATAAAATAGATCATTCATTGTATTATCTGCACTTTTTGTTGCTTTATAATTTTTGCATTCCTAACCAATTAACTACAAAATTGATTTATTTGATGAAGTGCATTTTTACACAGTTAAAGTACAGTTAAATTACTTAAACATATCTTAGAGAGGTCATGAAAAACAATAATAAGAAGCCGTTATCTTATTTAATATTGAGTTTGTCAAATTATGCATATTCAAATGCTAAAATGGCCAATATGGTTTACATTTATGGCCATTTATGATAGAAGCTAGGCGATTTTATATGGATTTTCAAATCATACATCTCCAAGAATTTTCAAAAATGTTTTTCAACATCTTTCGGAATCATTTCAGAAAGGTCCAATTGCTAGAAGACTTTTGAGTGTTAGAGCGTCTGAGTACGAGACACTTAAAAACCAGGCCAACCTATGAACCCTGTCGATTGTTTTGGTTTGGAGACATCTCAAGACAAGGTTCACATTGAATCTGAGAAGCACTTACGTCGAAAAATTATAGCTGGTTGTGATATGTGAATTTTTGCACGTGCAACAAGCTGCCATTTCAAGAAGATCTGAAGCATGTATTTTAGCTGAAGGTGGCCAGTTTCAACATTTGTTATAATAAATCATAGTACAGTAATTCCATTGTTAATTCATTATTTTATTACTTTATGTAAAGTAATGAGTATCGTAAAAATGCGCCTGGTCAAATAAATTAATTTTTTAGTAAATATGTATATACATCCTGCTTAAAATGTTGCTATTTTAGAATTTTCTAAATTTATTTGTAAACAAACTTATTATTGTCGCAAATTTAATGTTTGTGCGTATTTACAGTGACACTTGGCTATACATTAAGATGCTACTGCATTGTAGGTATTTAAAAAGTGTAGGAATATTAGCAATTTAGTAAAATTTTGTATTGCAAAATTTAATATAAAACGAATGTTGTACTTACAGAATTACAAATTGTACTTACTAAACACTCAAATTCAATTAAATTTTCTTCTTAAAAAACACAGTAGACTTTGAAATTAAACTCTGATAAAAAAATACGTACAGTAAGACGAATCTCATCAAAAGGTGAAAGCAAAATCTGAAAATCAATCTATATTATGAGTGATGCTACTTAAAGTGAAAAAACGCTATATACAGGGTGAATCAGTCATAATGTCATTCATTTTAAGGGAAGATAGGACAAAATCATATGAATACGCAGTTAAAAAATATGAATGCATATTTACCCTAAAAAAATATATTTTTAAATTACTAATTAAACCCTTTTTCAGACTTCGGTCGCTGGTGAACTAGATTCAAACAGTTTCCAAATCAATGCGGTGTCAGCCTGATGTGACGTTGCTAAATTGAAATATTTTCTTAGTATTGGACATTATCAACAAACGCTTGTATTGACTACTTTAGAAACTCTTATGATTTTTTTGCTTACTTAAAGTCAATAATAAATTAAAATGCTAAACTATGTAATAACCCTAAATCATATTCTGGTTTACTGGTTTATACTTCCTGCGATTAACATCTGTAGTTTCAATGACAATATTTACAACGGCCGATGTTTATTTTTTAATTTAATATTTTCTTCATAAGAGTACTTAAAAAATATATTCACATGAACCAAACTAAATCCATTGTCATTTTGTCAGTATTACGATTTATAAATAATAATCAGTTAATTACACACTAATCCACAACAGTTTTCTGTAACAACACTCGTTTTAATTCACTGGAATATCGAGATGCCATGACGAGAATTTGAGAAACAAACTAAACCAATTAATCGAACTGCATTGATAGCAGCTCATTAAGGGCGCCGTATTCTTGAAATAGTGTTTTCTACAAATACGAATAATTTTAGATATTTAAGAATTGAACAATATTGAGTTTAGTAAATAACGCAAATATATAATTTATATCATAGTTGCTGCCAATAACTTTTGTGTTAATTTGTAGAAATTGAATAAAACGGGTTCAAAATTTTGTCGTTGTAACATCAGTATGTATGTTAAACTACTTTATTAATTATAACCATAAACTAATTTTATTAATAATTAATAACAATCCGAAGTAAAAGGTGTACCAATAGCAGTGATAGAACTTTTGGCGGCCATGCCGCCATGTTGGACATGTCACTGTCAAGTGTCAATGTTTTTCTTATTCAGTAAGGGTTGCCATTTCATCATGGAAAGACTAAAGCCATAACAACGTTTACAAATTTTTAAAATATTTTACCAAAATCAAGTCGATCCGCTCTACGCACCGTGCTTTACGTGCAGTGTTTGGTAGGCATAATCGCCCAAGTGAATTGATGATTCGTCGTATTGTTGAACGATTCGAAGGAAGTTACACATTACATCCCCAAAAGCCACTTATTCGAAGAAGCTGTACGAGCCAGTGCGGATGAATCTTCTTCGACATCGGTCAGACGACGCGCGCAATAGTTAGGTCTATCCACAATGTCAACATTGCGTATTTTGCATAAGATTGCAGAAGAGACAAAATGTGCGCTATTGGGAAGAAAACAATTCTCGGCAAGTGCTAGAGAAACAATTATACCCCCAACAAGCTACTGTTTGGTGCGGTTTGTGGGCTGACAGCATTATCGGGTCGTAGTTCTTTGAGAACGACAACGGTAAACGTGTTACCATCATTGGGGAACGTTACCGATTAATGCTAACAGATTTTCTTTAGCCCCAACTGGATGATTTAGACTTGGATGGCATGTGGTTCCAGCAAGATGGTGCCACTTGCCACACAGCGGTTGAAACAATCGATTTATTAAGGACGAGGCTTGGTCATCGCATTATCCTTCGCCATACCCTACGCAATTGGCGCCGTGTTCCTGTGACTTGGCACCCCTGGACTTCTTTCTTTGGGGTTAGGTACTTAAAGTCGCTCGTGTTTGCCAATAACCTCACAACAATCGAGCAGCAGAAAGAAAACATAACTCGCGAAATTCAAGCAATACAGCCGGATATGTTGGCACGAGCCATAAAAAATTGGACCCATCGTATATGCGTCTGCAGGGCATCAAGAGGGGGACATTTAAATGATGTTTTGTTCAAAACATAAATGGCATTTTCAATAAATACACAATTTATTTTTCTAACTTAAAAAGTTTGTATCTTATTCACAATTAAAGTTCTATCACTGCTAGATGGCGCTACTAAAACTAATGTGATGCCAAACATAGAGTAATATTTTAACTATAAATAAGCGCTTGGCATGACATACCACCGCCCTTGAAACCTCTATGGGTGTTGAAGAATACTAAGAACAGCCCCCAAAAATCTTCTAAACCTAAAGGTTTTTGGTGACTGATCCTCATAAATCCAATGTTGTTTTTCAACTATGGCATAACTGACAGTTGTTGGTATCTGCTGTACCTTAAAACAGAATAATATTTTTTACATGTAACATAATTTTGCAGTTACTGTTACCATACAGCTTAAGGCAACAATGACAATAGAAAATGTTTTTCAGTATTTTTTTAACACAAACCTGACTTTCACAGATTTGCACTAATCCTAATTAGTATTCAAAATAAATTTGCATGATTCAAATTTTTTTACAACTGTAATTGCAGGTACCCACTGAAGGAACAAAATTGCATAAAGTATTACTTTGCTGTGACAGTGAAATGACTTCAATATTGATTAGTGATTTACTCTATGAAGGCAATATGACAATACTGCTACTTTCACTTTGTGAAAGTAGCAGCTCATCATCATGGTGAGCATAGAAACTTTTCAGCATGCATTCATTGTCACGTAAATTTTGTTTTCGATCCACAGATATCATCAGGATTTACATACATGGGAATTTCCTTACTTTCTCAAATAGCGTCATATTTATTATACGATATTTTTTTAATGCACTATGAAACACTACTGTGCTGCACCATATGTAACAGATGTTTGTAAAACACATGCCTGTTGTCAACGATGATTAAAAATATAACCCGAATGGAAACATTTCTCGACAAGGTCATTGTCGTTAATATTAAAGAACCATACTTTTTCATAACATTTTTGGTATACAGGGTGTCCGGAAAAGACGTGTACAACGGAAGACTACAGACTCCTGAGTTCAAGATAAGCCGATTTAGCCCAATTTACTTATTTCCAAAATTGCTTAGTTTAGCCGCCAGAAAGCGCCAAAGTTCGCGAAAAATTTTTCTTTATTCCGAATATCTCGAAAATGACTTGATCGATTTTAACCATTTTTGGGCTGCGCATTTCTAAGTCTAACCGACACTTTTTGACATCATTCAAAATCTTTTGCAGTCATTAGAAATATAAGAAAAATTATGCAAATATAAGCACATATTTTTTGAACCCCCTGTATAATTACTCAAAGTTTTTTTCTATTAGTAGTTGGCTTTATTTAGAAACTTTTTTATACTTTCAGAATTTTGAATAGATGAGTAGTTGAGACAGAAAAAATATTTTTCGTATGTCAACAATATCAGCGATCGTTCTGCAACAAATAACGAAAATTCAAAAACTCTCATTTATATTTTATTTAGTAAATACGAGATAATAAGGTATTAATATAACAAATAAAAAAAGTTATGATCTCTTTACAATAAATGCTCAGTGACCACCGTTTTCTCGTACGCAATAAGTAATCTGTTTTACGAAATTGTAGTGCAGCCTCTCCATGATTAGTGGATTACCTCGTAAAATGTTAACTGCGTCTTGGATTCGGCTAAAAAATTCATCTTTATTATTAACTGCATAATAATGGCTCGAGGTGGCCATTTTATAGGAATATCGTTTCCTCTTCCAATCTGCCTGTTACGATACAGATTATGTAACTACTGACTAACGGGTACTGTAAAATGGGGGGTGCACCATCGTGCATAAACCACATGTTACGACGAAGCAGTAATGGTAAATCGTCCAATAAATTAGGTAATACTTGCTGTAAAAAATTTAAATAGTTGACCTCATTTAATCGATGTGGAAGGACAACCGGGCCAATAATAAAGTTGTCGATAATTCCCGTCCACTCGTTTACTCTGAATTCATATTGAAAATGTCTTATTTTAGTGCATTGTGCATTTTCATCAGTTTAAACGTGTTTGTTATGGTTATTAATAATTCCTGACCTAGCAAAATATGCTTCATCTGTAAGTAAAATGTTTTTGCTGAAATTGATGTCATAGGCTCTTGCTAAACGTTTTTCAGGGTCAATGGGTAGCAATTTATGAACCGATTGAATGTGGTACGGATGTAGTAACTGCTCCTTCAAAACATCGTGAACTATGGTTTTTGGTATCCCTATTTCATGTCCAATGCATCTTGCACTAATTTTTGGGTTCTTTTCTATCTTATCTAGGATTTGTTCGTCCACCTTTATAGTTTTCGTGATACGTTGACGCCGTTGAACCATATTCATTTGGTGGAAGGAATCAACCTTTCGATGTTGGCAAAAGTTTGATGATTTGACACTCGTCGATGAGGGAATCTGTCCATGTAGACCCTAACACTTTTACGGCCATTACCTTGACAAAATCCATAAACCAAAAGCATATCTACTTGTTCGGAATATGTATACATATCCATGATGAAATATTGAAAAATGAGGAACAGAAACAAACACAACAATAACAACAAAATAAAGTAAGATCTAAAGTAACTAAGTAATTGAACAAGAAGAATAAATCGAGAGACTAACTTCAGTAGCTGATTAGATTTGAAACACAACTGATACTTAAAATATCAGAGCCAACTTCTGGTTCTTCGTTATTTGTTGCAGAACGAATGCTGATATTATTGACATACGAAAATTATTTTTTCTGCCTAAACTACTCACTCAAATATAAATAAAGTCAGCTACTAATAGAAAGTAAATAATTGTACAGGGGGTTAAAAAAAAATAAATAAATTTAAAATCTAATACAAAAATTAGGTATACTAGTTTAAATTCCATAGGATATACAGTTCTAGGAAAAGTGGAATTATCGTTTGTTCACTAAAACTGTACAAGGTACTTTAGATTTAGAAGGTTTTTAAATTGATGAATTGATGATTACGTTACTATTAATTCAGTAAAATTTCTCGTTGGTTATTCTGTGGTACCTTATTATTCATGAAATATGTCTATTACTTATTAGTAGTTGTTATAAGTGAAGTATTATTTCTTCTAGAATACCTCAGAGTAACTTATGACTGTGAGTGGTTCTTATATACTTATTGAAGGTAAGAAACAAAAGGTAAATAAGAATGTACCATTTTAATAAATGCATGCGTAAATAAAAATAGTAAATTTAATTAAAATCAATATAGTGTCAGCATGAGCTAATAGAAGTTTCTGTTATATTTCCTTTTCTCAATATTGAATACACTCTATCATAATATAATTAATTCTAGTTCTGTATTTTATGGTATTACAAGCACCAAGTGAAACTTTCGTTCTACATAACTACGACAAACTTACTAATACTACAATATATTTATAATAATTGTTTGGAACCCCCTATGGGCTTAAGTAGTAGTAAGCCAAATTTATAACATACATTTGTTGAAATATTTAGTTTACTCAATTAAATCCTCTTATTTCAACCACATTATAGATTCGCCTACAACGAAATATTTTGTTGTCTTAAATAATAGTCATGGTATGTACATTAAACGTTAACAAACGGAATTAGCAGATATAATCATAACCACCAAAAAAATTGGCCGAATCCATCAGAATCTACACGGATAGTAGACAAACACTACTGATCTTACGTAATTATAAGATAATAACTAGATCAGTATATTAACCAAATTGGTTTATGGCTCTGAATCTGTCTGAAATAGTATAATATAGTATCACGTCTTTACGACTACTATATAGCGTTTGTTTGCTCCTGTTTTTAAAAAGTTATTCAAATATTCAAATATATGTTAATAATTTTCGAAAATTTCATAAATGAACATATTTGGTTTAAGTTGTCGCTGGAGATATCAATTAACTTGCAAAATATTGTGATGTCATTACAAGACAATGAGTTATAATTTTGTGCATATTATAAGTTTCGGAAAATTGACAATCAAGAAGATTTTAATATACCCGATGATATTTTGAACCAATGCAATGATACTAGCTTTAATTTAGTTTCTCAGAAAACAACAGCAAGATATTTAAATGGAAAACTAGAAGAACTAAAGACATTCATGTCGTGCCGAAGACGTTGCAGCTTATTTTAAAGTCCTAATGGAAAAGTATGCACGCCCTTCCCTTTGGTCTATATATTTGATGTTGAAGTCAACGTTATTTACATTTGAGAATATTATTAGCAAGTTGATTAGCATTGATATTAGCAAGTAAGTCTTATACTGGTATACTTTTCATTGAGATTAACAGAAATAATAATTTCTAGATTTACGATAATATCTCTCAATATCTAATAACTCCTGTTGTTATGCAAACAAGTGGACGAAAGTATTTATTATTCACCACTTTCAGTCACCTGTTTCCAAAGAAACAGGAATGTATACAAAGAATAAAACAGAAGCTTACAAACTATATTTCTGATTAACAAACCATGTATTTCAATGGCAGTATTAAACAAAATATGCTGACTAAAAACATTGCGTCTACTTTGTGATAACAAAAGTCTATAAGAATTTCAAAATTTGCCTGTCAAATTAAATTACAATGTTTATAATATAACTAATTATACTCTACTATTACTGTTTCTGTCCCTTTATAGTCTAAGATCCCACTATAAAACGACCTTCACCGAGCTGGTTAATGGATGAAAAGTATTTTATATCCAATTAAATATGTCAATAAATATATTGCAAATGGGTTGTCTAAGAAATTTCAGTTTAGAATATGATTAATTAACCACTAAAATTTTTATTTTTTTTAGCATTTTAGTGGTTTGGTTAATAGACAAATTCCATACCAATCGAAAGTATGAAGCCCATAGAATATGCAAACGTTAGGTTGACTATTTTTTTCCCGTCACAACTTTTGGGTAGGTAAATCGGTACTAGTAACTTGCACCGGCGTGGTTAATAAATTAAAGTTAAATTAAAATAAAGATTATTTTATTACGAACACGGTGGTATAGGGTTGTCTGCAAAAAATCATCCTGAATTTCGATTGTCGAGTTTTAAAAAGTGAAATGTTGCTGCGAGTGAATACGTGCGACAGAGAGGTCCCAGCAAACCATTCCATGCGATAGAAGAGTACAGAGCATTTGAGCTGTGTGTATTTCGTCCATACCGAAAATGAAGACGATCCGTTTATCCGTTTCTCCAAAAAGTCGAATAAAGTCCGGGGGCGGCGGTATTATTATTAATCTGCCCCTAGGAACCCCTAACGCGAAGACGAACAAATTTTTTCGATTTCGCGTCTCAAAGAGTACGTGTCTTTCAAATTTCGATTCGATCGTTTGGGGAACGGCTCCGGGGACGGCATTCCGTTTTCTAAAATTTTTTCGGTACATTACCGGATGCGCTCCCGCCTTATCGCGAAGTATATGTACATAAAATTTGAAGTCGATCGGATTCGATTTGTGGCCGTGCGATGTGCTGAAATTTTTTTTTACCCCTAGCGACGAACATCTAAGTAAGGCTAAGTAAACGGCGGCTGTGGGACGAGATCGGAGGTTTCTCGAATAAAGGACCTATAACCCTCTACTCCGAACCGTATATGTTGCCCTCCTAACTGTTTTCATAACTGAGGGGTGGAGTCTCGAAGTCACGAGTTCAAGAAATCGACCTTTTCTGTTCCATTTCGAATACATATTCAGATGTTTTTTATGAAAATATGAAAAATTGCCTCTATAGAATTTTTTGTACAAACAACGGTTTACGAGTTGGGCGGCAAAATACCACCGCCCTCGGTTATTAGATTTTTTGGAGAAACGGATAAACATATTGTCTTCATTTTCGGTATAGACTATTATTTCCTGGTAGTCACGTTAAATGATATTATGACGTTAATGCCGTCCTTCCGGGGGCGGCTCTAGAAAACACGAAACTTGTCTAAAATCATTGAAATTTTTTTGTGACTTCTTCTCCACCTATCGAAAAGTCTAATAAATTTTTTTGATTATATGTATAGTTCCCTTAAAAAAAATTAAACGTAATTCGGGGCGGCAAATGGATTATTAGAGAATTGGTATGGAATTTGTCTATTAACCAAATCAGTGAAATGTAAAAATAATAAATTTAATTGTTAATTAATCATATTCTGGACTGAAATTTTTTAGACAACCCATTTGCATTATATTTTTTGACATATTTAATTAGATATAAAATACTTTTCATCCATTAACCAGCTCGGTGAAGGTCGTTTTATAGTGGGATCCTATACTATTAGTATTTATTAGCAGACTGCTTTCAAATGTATTAAACAATTAAGCTATGGGCTTCTAGAAGTATGGAATAATTCCATAAACGATGGTTTTTGGTACAATGAAATAGAATAAAAACATATCTGCCTAAGTGGTCACGGTATGATATAAAATATGAATCCATTAGGTAAAAAAAAACTAATTAGAATTTTACATATTATTTCATAAACAGACCTAAAGAGTGGATGAAAATTGAAAGAATACTTATATTAATTAAAAAATATACTACTACTGTTCTACATGTACTAGTTTTGAACAAAGTATAACGTGATATTTTTTATCTTTATATACGTAATGACGCCACTAGCCACAATTAATTGCTGCACCAGTATTTGTGTGCGCAATAATGTAAAATTAATTTCGACCATTCAATGATATATCCATTAATTATTATTAATAGCAAGTGTTACCATTAATTATGAACGATATAATAAAAATCCTGTGAGTTTTAGGAAAGGTGAATTTTTAATCTAAATATTTTCAGACGAATAGACAATCTCAGTAATGCAAAGTTATTTATATATTACGCTGTATTTATCATTTTCATCATTTGGGAAATAAATCTGTAAAGAACTAAAAATATTCATCTATTTTTAGTATGCACTATTTAAGAAAATAGAAACAAAAGTCCTGAAACGGTATCTCCTTATATAGTCCTATTTACTGTGTTATTGGCATACAAGTAGTGAAATATATTGACCCTATACTTTATCTATACTCATACGACATACCGATCGTGGTATGATTGTTACTCTAAAAAGTTGTTCATGATGCGTAGGAACAGAATAATTATAGTAATAAACACTCAGACGAGGACATAATTAGTTTCAATGTTAAAATTATTTTATTTGTATCTAGTGTAGGTAGACACTAAAATTATTGAGGCCTACACCGTGATACTAAATAAGGTAACAATTGTTTTGTCAATGTATTAATAAACGATTTTATTTTATTCATTTGTAATTAAGAAATTTATTCCGTTCAATTTTTAGAACTATCAGAAATGCTATCAAGAATATTTAGATAATAAAATGGACTACACCATATTTTTTTAAATTTCTCTTGTTTCTAATTAATAATATAGTTTCCGGACTAGTTACTCTGATTAACAAACTACTACTGTGGAACCACGGTATATATTCTACATAGATTTGAATATACATTTTGATAGAAACATTAAATATTGCCATATATTTTGTGATACAACAATCATTATGTTGTAGTTCAATATATAATATTTACAAATGAATTCTGGATAAAAATGAATGTTCTCAAATGTATGTTTTATGAGCATAGTTCTACATTTTAGAAAATAATGTAGTAAAAAGAACAGTATTATTCTGGAATCTGCAATCGTGGGGAAGGTAGCAGAGAGGCTACAGCACTTAGGCCCCATTAGGCCCCTTGTACCTCCTCCCATTAGGAGATCAATCCACCTGAGCCGCCAACCAACCTAATATGGAGACAAAGACGGTGACGTTGCTCAGGGGGATGCCATTGAAGGCCATCGTTATCTCAACACAGATTCTCTTATTGGCGAAATGACAGTGTAGTCACACAGTGCAGAGTACTGTCTCGTCCTCCTGTTCGCAACTTCTTCAAAGAGGTGTTTCACACTTACTCATGTAATAGAGGTGCTTTCTTAACCAATAGTGACCAGTTTGAATACCTGTCACCAGGCAAAGATTTGTCCTATACATAGCCAGGTACTTTTTGCTGTATCATTGCAAGGGTACTCTAGGAACTCCTTAGCAACTTGACAGCTATTTGTTTCATCCCACCGTTTCCTGAACTCTCTGTGGGTGTCCTCTTTGATAATTTCAACAAGTGCTAACAACGGGGCCATATTGGAGGGACCAGGTCCAAAAATATTGAGACCCGATGCACTCCTAGCCAGCTTGTCAGCCATTGCACCGATCGTGTACCTTTACCCAGCATACAAATATGCTGTTGTTAGTTGAAGCCACTACCAGTGCCTGATGGCATTCCCTTGCTAATCTAGTTGTTATCTTATGATTACGTAATGTCAGTACTGATTGACTACTATCTGTGTAGATGCTGATGGTTTTGTCCGTCGTATGTCTACGGGCAATTTCTTTGGGGGCTATGGTTATATCTGCTAATTCCGTTTGGCCACAGCAGTATGTCTATCAATTACATACTGATATTGAATATGTAAGAATCTGGAATAAATCCCACACCTTGCACATCCGTCTGTGAATTGGTTGTTGTTTTCTTAAATATATTATTTTTCCTTGCACACGTTTTAAGAGTTCACATTATTCTGAAAATTAATATTATGAACTTTATATTCTTCTTTAATTGCTATATGCTTATTTCTCCTTTGCATAAAATTAATATGAACAACAGAAATGCCTAAAAATGCAACTCTCTAATTCAACTTTCACTTCTTCATATATACAATTATAATGAAGTGATTTTTCACCGCCCCGTATGAGACATTGAAAGCCGGCCGACGCTCGAACTCCATCCAGCGCGAGGGAATCCACGAGAAACGAACGCGCATCGAACCGCGCATCAGAGACTCTACCACTGCGGAAATATGACGTAGGATGCGCGCTCGATCCAGCGCGTCCGATTCTAAGTCAACAGCGATATTTTAAAACTTAGAAAGTTGCTTCGTATCCAGTAGTCCGCCCAGCAGATCTGCGAAGAACCGTACAATGTCCAGCCGACCGCCTAGTGCGCAAGCGACACCGTTTGACCAGGAAAGGCTTGCTATACACCATACACCAGAATTAGTACCTGCCAAGCCGCCAGACGAAGCAGTTGTATCTCCAGTGTTCCTGAGTAAGCTAACCGCCTGAAAATTATTGTAAGTCGCTAAGTGGACGAACCGTAAATTTTACGTCCACAAATTTGAATACCGCCGACTATTCTAAGTTCAAAAGTTCGAGTGGAAGATTCAGTTCCTGAGCCGCCAGCATCGAGACCAGTCCTGCTCAGCACCAGCCATCCGAAGGGAGGTAGTAACAACCATCTGCGCAAGTCTTCCGCCACTCCGCTGCCACAACGTTAAGACCTAGCGAGGTGAACACTGCAGAATGCAGTCAGTATCAACCGACCGCTCTTGCCAGCTAGACGTGACCAGCAGAGGAAGTGAGTAAGAGGTTGTTAGGGAAAACTTGGCCGCTATTAGTTGAGTACTAATCATACTTTGTTTTCCAGCTTGTGTACTGTGCTACGGCGTGGGTAGAGCGGCTGTTGCAATTTCGGTGACTTCACCTCACCACGTGTTTGGTTGATAGGATTCCATCCTATAAGCTAAAACGTGGGTCGTTATTTACCGTCGCTTACTGTACCTCGGCATGGGTGGAGTCGCTGTTGCATTTCCGGTGACTTTACCTCACCACACGTTTGGTTGATAGGATTCCGTCCTATAAGCTGAAACGTGGGCAGTTATTTACCGTCGCTTATTGTACCACGGTGTGGGTAGAGTCGCTGTTGCATTTCCGGTGACTTTACCTCACCATGCGTTTGGTTGATAGGATTCCGTCCTATAAACTGACACGTGGGCCGTTATTTACCGTCGCTTACTGTACCAGGGCGTGGGTGGAGCCGCTGTTGCATTTCCAGTGACCTCACCATGCGTTCAGGTCATAGGAGAACATCCTATGAGGTGAAACGGGGCCGTAACTAACTAGTACTTGTTTCTTTTCAGCTGTCCGGCCGTGCATTCCATTTTGTTTTTTACATATGTATATATTTTAAATAGTGGCCAAGTTTATAGTTTTAGTTTTTTTTGCTTTGCTCGCTTGATCGCTTCCTCTTACTTGGTTTCGCATTTAGCATAGATTAACCTCTTGTATTTCTTGCTTGTAACCGTTCAACTGACTTTTCAGTTGCTTATTCCGCTACCGACCGTATTAGTTTTGTAAACTAAGTGTATTGTAATATATGTGTAATACTTTATTCTGACATTTATTCCTAGATAAGTCTAACTCCTCCCTCATGACCCTCTGGACATACCATGTCTTCACTGTAGCCGCCCCAGTAGTGGTGTTTCTGCACTGTAAACAGAAACTGGCGCCAGAGGTTACCGCCACCGCAGCTCAGACGTCACAGTGACACCGCGTCGCACCGCTGAAGCGACGTGGGAGAGTCACACAATTTGTAGCATAAAGATTTACAAAAGTTATGGGAAAATATTATTATGTAATGTGATTGACATGAGATGAAAACTCGGTGGAATATGTCTTTCAAAACATTATCCGATAGGTGGCAGATATGATTGCTTGCTTACTCATTGAGAATCGTCGACGGAAAAACCTTTTTTTTTAAATAATAACTATTATTTGCAGGTATACTTCGTATCTAATGTCGAGAAGATGCCTAGCAGTGTAAGTGATAAGATTGGTTCTTACATTAGTGATGGACGTTGAAATGTTAAATTATTAGCAATATCAACAAATTGTGGAAGGAAGTAGTGAAATAAAGATGATTAAGAAGTATCTAGTGTCATATGAAAATATTTTTGAAATTACTGTGGAAATTTTTATATGTATTTTCGTATAGCTAGCACAGCATTGTATTGCATAACGTGCAGTATAAGCACAACATAGATAGACAAGCAATTTCAAACTAAATTCAGACGTTTGCGGTGACCTCGAAATGCATATGCAACCATCGGATCCGAGATGAATAGAGAATCGGCAATCAGGACCGCAATACGAATTGTTTATTTGTACAGAAAACCGTATTAAACCTGATACAAATGTACGTTATACACATATTTTTAGTATCATTTGGTTTGAGAAAAAGGAAATAATACATATACTGTATACGTAAAAACAAGTAAGTTGCACTGATTTTCGAAAAACAAAAAATTACCTACACCTTACGAAATTTTAACTTTTTGGCTTGACTTTTCTGAAGCAAACTGTTTATGCAACAGATGCAAACACGTCTTGTAAACTTGTAGGGTAAGAGAACGACAGATATCGAATTTTAAATATCTTACAACAAATTTTTATCTTTAAACTTATTCACTGACATTTCAAAGGACCTGTACAATTTGTTCTATTACATTGATTATTTCGCCTTTGGTTAATAATAATTTGTTATAAAATTATTGTTAGCATAAATAATTACAGTCTACATATTTCCACATGATCATATATAAGACTAATTAAAACTTACTCTCATTACAATGCCTAAAAGCAATATGATCATCTACATAATCTGAACCCTCTTGTGCCAGAAATATTGTCAAAATGGCCTAAACTACACTTCCATGAGAAGTATTTATAGTCCTATGTTACCGACTTCATAAAGGCAATAGCAGTAAAACATCACCTAGAATTTTTGCAATATACTTATAGATTAGCTACATATTTATGTACTTAAGAAATTTAAAGAAACGTAAATTGCTATTGCAAGATGTGTTTAGCTATAAACAGTACACCACCAGAACAACTTTGTTCTCTGCCAGTACCGTTCACCGGTAGAGTCAGAAATAATAGCTAGCGTTCGCTGGCTAGGTAAGATTACCTATCTATTTATGTCTTTCGAAAATTTAAAGAAACTTGAATTGCTATTGCAAGATGTATTTAACTATACTGGTGTCTAACCTGACACCAGTACCAAATATATATATGGTTAACATTCACTGACTAGGTAGATATTCCACTGTCTAAACTTTAGCAAATGTGTTAAATGTGCAGGATCGACCACAAACAGACTAACTGACTGTATGTGGGAACACCGTATTCGATACCGATACTATCACCGACACGAATAACACAGCCCCACAAAAAAAAAGTTCATACACAAGAGAGTGACATAGATATTCCCATGTATTTTTCGACGCTGAATTCGATCCCGAGCTCAGAATTGGTCCTACACGTCTGGAATTGGCCCCAGGGGCCGAAAATGGCCTGAAATGCAGTTCCCGGGATAAGGCGAAGTCGACGCTGAATTTTGGAGCTAAAGCCGGATTTGTGCTCGAAAAGTTTATGGCCAACTGAATTTCCGGGTTTGGGTCCGGGAAAAGACCCCTTGGAGCGGGAAAATCCTGTTTTGGACGTCCCGGTCGCGACTGTGGTATTTTCGTGTATTTTTCAATTCTGGACCTGAGAGTTTTTGGTCAGCTGAAATTCCCAGTTTGGGTCCGGGAAAATGGCCCATAGGGGCCGGAAAATCATATTTCGGACGTACCAGTCGCAAAAGTGGGATTTTCATGTATTTTTCAATCCTGGTCCTTAGAGTATGCTCAAAAAGTTTTTGGACAGCTGAAATTCCCAGTTTGGGTCCGGGAAAATGGCCCATTGGGGCCGGAAAATCATATTTCGGACGTACCAATCGCAATAGTGAGATTTTTATGTATTAATTCCTGTAGCTTAGACTGTGCTTGACAGGTTTATGGCCATGTGAAATTTCCTGTTCGGGACCGGGAAAATGACCCTTAGGGGCCGGAAAATCGTGTTTTGTACGTCTCAGTTAAGACGTTGGTATTTTCCGTAACTCATACCGTGTTTGGAATGCCTTTGGTCGATTGGAATCTCTCAAAACACGATTTTCCGGCCCCTAAGGGTCATTTTCTTGGTCCCGAACAGGGAATTTCACATGGCCATAAACCTGTCAAGCACAGTCTAAGCTACAGGAATTAGTACATAAAAATCCCACTGTTGCGATTGGTACGTCCGAAATATGATTTTCCGGTCCCAATGAGCCATTTTACCGGACCCAAACTGGGAATTTCAGCTGTACAAAAACTTTTTGAGCATACTCTAAGGACCAGGATTGAAAAATACATGAAAATCTCACTTTTGCGACTAGTACGTCCGAAATATGGTTTTCCGGCCCCAATAGGCCATTTTCCCGGACCCAAACTGGGAATTTCAGCTGAACAAAAACTTTTCACACCCAGTCTCAGGTCCTGAATTGAAAAACACACGAAAATGCCACAGTCGCGACCGGGACGTCCAAAACAGGATTTTCCCGCCCCAAGGGGTCATTTTCCCGGACCCAAACCCGGAATTTCAGTTGGCCATAAACTTTTTGAGCACAAATCCGGCTTTAGCTCCAAAATTCAGCGTCGACTTCGCCTTATCCCGGGAACCGCATTTTAGGACATTTTCGGCCCCTGGGGCCAATTTCAGACGTGTAGGCCCAATTCTGAGCTCGGGATCGGATTCAGCGTCGAAAAATACATGGGAATACATATGTTACTCTCTTGTGTATGAACTTTTTTTGTGGGGCTGTCCTGTGTGCAATGCGCTTTGACTCTTGCAATTGCAGATGTAGCTATAGTATTCTCTACCCCCTGATGAACCTGCACAGACTATTCTCTACCAGAAAAATACCACTGAAATGTTTCCTGAGTCTGTAATATCCTGTTAATAGTGCTACTGGTATTTATTTTGATTTGAGACTTTAATTTAGCAGGTCAACATCTTCGATGGTCGTTTAAAAAACTTGTTGGCTTAGCTTTATCTAGGAATTGCTTATCTCCTCCCTCTAACTCATCAGTTTGTCATTACCCCGATGTCTTTTATTCTCTGACATCAGCACATCATATATCATAATTATATCTACTTTTTATTTATTTATTATTCATGTTTTATAATTGCATAATTACATGACGAAAGACAGAACTTCTCTGATAACTCGTTATCACCCAAAAAGTAAAAGCCACTGGATGACTCAAAGCTATTTTAAACCATACATTCACACATTTATTCCTGGATAAACTTTCAACGTCGGGGTGTATGGCTGTTTATTTTAATTCATGAATCAGTGGCAAATTAGTAAAGTGTAAACATTGTAAGTGACGAAAAATAAACTTAACGTTTTTTCACTCCTAGTGAATGCGGATATAAGTTGAGGATTTGCGGATAGAACTTAGCAAATTGAGAAAAGTTTGTAAATGTTACTTGAGCATTTTAGAAAAAATACATTTTTTGTCAAATTGTTGCAGGAATCAGAAATGCTTACACAATAATTTGATGTTATAATTTCTAAAAAAATAATATTTCTTAGAAATTCAAATAATAACAATAATAGTAATAGTAATAGTAATAGTAATAGTAATACTAATAGTAATAGTAATAATAATAATAATAATAATAATAATAATAATAATAATAATAATAATAATAATAATAATAATAATAATAATAATAATAATAATAATAATAATAATAATAATAATAATAATAATAATAATAATAATAATAATAATAATAATAATAATAATAATAATAATAATAATAATAATAATAATAATTATAGAGCAATTGTACAAATATTTAGTAATAACTACATGGGTGAAAAATATATCTACAAACATACAAACATAAAACAACAAAAACATAAGTCTATACTAGAATAATTCTATAAATAATAAGCATTATTGCACATCATATTAATTGGTACTTTTAATAGAATATTGGTATAAGCACTTTCACACAAGAAAGTATTGTGATATCTAGAATTTACTCTAGGAACAAGAATATTTAAACAAGATAGCAACACAGGACTATCAATTTTGCCATGTAAGATTTTGTGGAAAAACAAAATAGAGGCCTGACATCTACGTTTCTCCAAAGAAATGAAATTAAAAGTGTGCAGCAACTCAGGATAATTACATCCTCTCATGGGATATACACCGCTTATTCTAAAACTTAAAAATTTTAAAAATGACTTTTGGCCTCTTTCAATAATTAGAGAATAATGGATTTATATATAGGTTTACATATGAAGCCCGCATACTCTAATTTACTTCTAACAAGACTAAAATATAAGCATTTTAAAGCTGATGTATCTTGAAAATACTTAAATGCTTAACAGACAATTGTGTTAACGTGAAAATTAAAATTAAGTTGTGTGTCAAAATGAATCCCCAAATCTCTAAGAATTTCACAACGTTTCAGGACTGTACCGTCAATACTATAGGGATACTGAATATTGCTGAATTTTTTTAATTATTGAAAACAAGTAATTCTCTCTAACAGTAAAATGTAATAATAAAAAGCATTTTTTACTGTATTAGAAAGGTATTTTAAGCTAATATAAATCAAATATCCTACAATTCCTATCAATGAAGTCATATGTATGTTCTCTGATACCAAACATGATTTCTTAGATATACTAATGCTAATGCTAATGAACAATTCCACAGACAAAGCTCTATTCAATAATTATCTAAAGAAATTAATCTATCTAAATTTACTAACCTGCTTTAATGAAAACACTATAAATATCTAACTTCACTTTTGGCAGTGGGATCACGAAATACAACCACAATAGATGAGATCCGACCTATTTCAGCATTTTTTAGGATTGCTTCTTCAGGTGGCCTCCTTTAAGTTGAGTCAAATATCTAATTATAAAAAGTATTATACAGGGTGGTCGCGATGTAATGGGCCAAAATTCATGACTAGATTTCTGACGTAAAAATATTGCGATTTAGATAAACTCACCTTAGTCCAAAAGTTGATACTTACAGAGATGCAGGGTGTTTAATGCAAAATATTATTTTAGTTTTTTCTTATTTACTACATAATAAATGCTCATATCGAGATGAAATTTTGGTATTAAGGATTTTCTGGGACGAGAGATTGAAATATATTCATGGTTTGCTTGTAGCTCATAGAGACGCCATCTGCGCTAGGTCGAATGCGTTGAAAACGACAGAACATTTTTATCTTTCAAAAATCTAATTCTCAGGTAGCAAGTTCTGATTTTACAACTTCTTTTACACAAAAAAGCTATACTTTTTGATAGTCGCTATCTTGCACCGTTCTCAAGATATTTAGCTTTGGTAATTCAAGAAGAAGTTTATTTCAAATTATAAAATTGTGATGAACAATTGAATATCGAATATTACAACAAATGTTCAACATTATATATGAACAACAGGTATATATGAACTTTGCCTTGAGTTACACAGATAAGTTTTAACCCAGTTTATACAAGAAAAACTTGGTACCTATTGAAACAGTATTTCCAACTAAACACAGATGGATAGAAACATTTTGATTAATTCGGCTTCTTAGTTTGGCGAATTTGTCAACTGAAGCGGCGGAAAATTATACATATACAGTGTCTAAAACACAATATTAAAACATAAATGTATATTTTTAACAAGAATTTTTAATTATAATTCTTTAAAATTCGTTTTTATGTTGAAAAATCCATAATTAGTAAAAAAATACATCAGCCTAAATAGAATATAAAGTTTTATTAATTATATCGAATCAATCGCTATTGGTTATCTACTGATTTTGACGAAGCAGTAGTACAAGTCCGTTAGTACTATAAAACGTTTAAAACTGAATATGTAGTCACTAAAACTGAAGATAACACATAAAATTCCAATGTAAACAGAGTTTCAGTAATAACGAATTTTGCATTTATACGTAGTAACTATTCAGTTGACGGCTAATTATAATCAGCTATACGCGTCCCCGTTGTTATAGTAAATAAGGCTAATGAGTTACAGCAAATTTTTAACTGATGTAAATTCTGTGATACTTTTTAACTACTTGCTAAAGCATTGCACGAAATCGGAAAGGGCAGTCAGGGAAGGCAATGTTTTTTTTTTGAGAAGATGTTCAACGCTCTACGTTTTATAATTATTTTTTCGTATCTGCTGATATTGATAAATTATTATAACAAATAAAAGATACTTTTAATATTGTGCAACATTTATATTGGTTTAAATATAATTTTAAGTGGCGAGTCGCCACTGACTAAGTATATAATTATTAAGAAATGCTTTTAAATTCTTATTTTTCAAAAAATTTGCTAATGTACTAATTTGTAGATACTGGATATATTAAATATCTATGAGTATTTGATGAATTTGGTTCCACTATAAAACATACAACGAAAGGGGCAATACTAAGTGTACTCTAATAATTATTATTAATATTAAGAACAGCATAATTGATTTAATATAATGGAAATATTCAATTAAACGAACAATTACTCTTTGCTGATAATTATATTTTTTAAAACTATAAGTACTTACGCAATTTTAGAATCCTTGTACTGGTGTTTACAAAACAAAATAATTATTAGGTATTACATTTACTTTTACTTGTGATTTTATAATTTAATTACAGAAAAAACCCGTGTTACAAATAACAAGTTTCCGTTGCAGAATAATATTATTTGACATATTGAATTATTTTAGCACGTAGTAATAAAATTAATTACTGATTAATCACTTATAATTTAGTAGCGATTAAACAAGCAAGAATTAATAAGGCATAATTGCACCTTGTTCCACATAGCACAGAATATCAACGGGACGTCCATTTTAGGTCGATACCACCCAGGACTAGTAAGGAACGTCCAACAGTGTAGTTCTCAGCGACGTCCACGTTAGGTCGGTACGTTCCATCACTGATATGGACGTCCATGGAACATTTGGCAGTGTACCTCTAAGAGACGTACTTAATATTACGTCCGTCGGATATCCATTTTAGGACCACAAAGATTAAAAATGTTGTCTTTGAGATGTATCTGTACAAACAAATATTTGATAATGTTAAGTCGTACATAACATGGGTTTTCCATAATCGTTCAACATTATCTAACTTAGCTGAATTTATTTAGTAGACGGCGAACCATGTTGAGGACAAAGGACAAGTTGATGTAGTTTACACAGACTTCCTAAAGGCTTTTGACAAAGTGAATCATAGTATATTGCTTGGCAAGATGGAACGTTATAGTTTCAGTAACAGCTTACTCCGCCTGTTTAATTCTTACCTGTAACAACGAAAGCTGTATGTGTCTTATTGCGACATCAAGAGTGTCACAAGGCTCCAATTTGTGGCCACTTCTTTTTATCCTCTTTGTGAATGATTTATCCTTATCTTTAAAATCAAATCATCTTTTGTTTGCCGACGACTTGCAATTGTTTCTGAATATATCTACGACTGATTGTTTGATTCCGCAAGACCTGTTAATAGTATAAATAAATGCAAAACACGCACATATTCTTTTTAACACGTTACGAGGAAATTAAAGATCTTGGTGTAGTGTATGATAGCAGATTATCTTTTTTTCTTCGAGTCATATTAATTCAAATATTAAATCTGCGTGCAGTACCCTAGGCTTTGTTATAAGGAGTACAAAATCTTTTACTGATGCAAATGCATTCAATTATTCGCTCGTACGTTCAAAACTCGAATACTGTAACCTCATTTGGTACTCCTACTATCTAATCTACAGTAACGATTTAGATACAATACAGCGACGCGTTCTCAAACTCCTGTCTTTTCGCATCGACAATTATTATCCTGACAGGGGATATGATCACCAATTACTTTTACAAAGATTTAATATGCAGTCGTTGTATACTAGAAGGGTGGTTACTAGATTAACTTTTTATTTAAACTATTTAATGATATGGTTGATTCTTAGACTTTACTCAATTTATACGTGTTTCGAGACGTGGCTCTCGTGAGAATTCACTGTTTTGACGGAATGCTAGAACAAATATACAGATATACAAATCTCTTATTTATATAATGGTAATATTATAACCAAATACCAGTGTGACTTATTTCATTGTAATATTAATGGCTTGTTAAGAATTGCATCTGATTATTTCAGTGATTTTCGTTATTAGTTGTAGTGTTTCTTTTTTATTTTTTCTATTCTATCATTTTTGTTATTTTAACTATATATATATTGAGACAAAATTAAATATCAGACATTCAATACCTATGAAGATTTACATGTTTATTTAAAAACCATAAAATATTATTGAAATTATTATTGTTGTTAAAATTAAAATACAATAGAATAGAACAAAACAATATAAAAATGGAAAATACAGAGTATATAGGTAGTTTATTATAGTGAAAATTAAATAAATTAAACATTTTATAAATTAAAATATAGTTAAAATTTATCTAATATTGTGACATGATCTCACATTTATGAAGAGTACATAAACTAAAACAGATTTAAACCCAGAGCAAAGCATATAGAAAGAACAAGCAAAGATCATATATTAATTTACTAAATATATCACTATAATATATATATTTTCCAGTCACACCTTCCAAAGCTCCGACACTTTCGGAAATGTTCTGAAGAGTGAAGCAATAACCACTCTCCATTCAGTAATCATTGCGCCCGTAAATCGTGTGTTCTGAGTAGACGTAGCGAGCCAAGGACGATTGCCTTCCGCATTCTGCCGTCTAGGATCTCTGTCTAATTTCGGCAAGCCGGTATGATCTTTAATTCCGAAAGCAGTGTATGTCTCATTCCATCCAGGACGCCTATAATTAGCACCACAACCTTAACAGAGTGGTCTGGATGCAGCCTGCGGAGCTCGGAGAGAAGATCTTGATACTTCCTCCGTTTCTCCTCCTCTTTTAGGATGATGTTGTTGTCTGCGGGAGCCGAGAACTCAATCACAAACATCGTCCTAAGCTGGTGGTTGAGAAGGACTACATCAGGCTTATTGGCTTGAATTTGCCTGAGGGTGGGGAATGAATAGTTCCAATAAATTTGGCACTTCTCATTCCCCACAACGGACTTTATATCCCCCAGAGCATAAGACAGCACTGGCGTCTCGCCTCATACGAGTGTCGTAAATGATAATCGTGTCTTTGGATATACGCTCTGGCCGCATATACTGGATAGGCCAACAGGAGATGCATAAGCGTTTCCGGCGCTTGGCGGCAAGCAGTTGGTATCAGGAACCTCGATACCCAAGATACCATTACGATAGACGAGAGTGTTAATTACACCATCTTCGCAAGCCATTATGAACCCCTCGGTTTCAGAGTTCAGCCCCGCTGACCTCAAAAAAGCGAAGGTCAGCTTTTCAGATAAGCCAAGCCCCTCTAGATGACGGTAGAAGAGGCCATGCTTATCCTTATGTAGCTGCAGAAGATGACGCATTTCTGCAACTTTAATTTGGGATTTTAACTGAGGAGGATCCGACTCGGTGACAGAGTCTGGATTTTCCCACTCAGTATCGAACACGAGACCAAGTTCATCGGCTGCTGTTCTCGCTGCTTTGTACACAAACGCTCCTATCCCTGCTGTTTCATGGTCTTGGACCATGCAGAGAAGGTGATTCAAGCCCCTGATAACTTTACAGGCCTCCTCCAAAACTACTCTGCCCTGGAGACACTCCAAACTCAAGAGTCCACGGCCTCCCCGATTTCTTGGCAAGTATAACCGCAGAACGGACGATCTTGGATGCAAACTCCGATGGAGATGTATTATTTTGTGGGTCTCTACATCGAGTTGCCTCGCGACGAGAGTTCGGAGATGCGGGTTGGATGCGGCGATCATTAGCTCAAGAAAGATGGGTTAGACACTTGGAGTCGCCGAATCCACAAGACAGCTTCTGGAAGGTACAGAAGGCGCTGCTTTTACCCGCCCGCCCCAATCCACGATAACAGGGGGGAGTTTACACAGTCCAGGAAAACTGCGACAGTCGAACTGCAGTGGAGACTACCTCAGCTACCTGACGAGGACGAGGAATTCGAGCTGGTGGTCGAACGTGCTGCCAGACCATCGAAAGAGAGCTTGACAATGACATAATACAACCTGCCACCCCTGACGAACTCAAAAACATAATCAGACACCTACGTAACAGAAAAGCCACTAGACAGGATCTTATACAGAACACCTCTTTAAAACGACTGCCACGTAAAGGCGTCGAGGTCTTACTCAACATAACTAACGCTATCCTTAGGTTTAAACATTTTACCGCTCGCTGAAAAACAGCGAACGTTATCCTTATTCCCAAACCTAACAAAGACCATACCTTCCCCTCCAACTACCGGCCCATTAGCCTACTTCCGGCTATGAGTAAAGTGGTAGAAAAAATCATCTTTTCCCGCCTCAAAACCCATTCCGAGGAACTGCGAGTCATTTCCGACGGGCAGTTCGCCTTCCGCCCATCGTCACTCCACCTAACTCCAGATCCTCAAAGACTAACAGAGCACATTCACGACGCCCTTCAACAGGAGACAGTTTTCTGGAGCTGTCTTCTTGGATGTCGCTAAGGTCTTCGATACGGTTTGGCATGAAGGCCTACTGACGAAAATGCTCACAAACCACTATCCCATATCCTTTATCAAATTAATAAAATCCTACCTCCATCACCGCAAATTTTGCATCCAAGTCTAAAACTCCTACTCCACCACCCGTCCTATGGAGGCAGGCGTACCGCAAGGTCCTGTCCCCCCCTCACCGTTACACTCTTTACAAAAGTGACATAACTCACATCCCTAACACAAACACCTACCTATACGCCGACGACACGACAGTAACTGCAAAAAGTACAAACCTACGACACACGACACGACTCTTACAAACGTCTTTAGACCAACTTGAAACCTGGTGCAATAGGTGGAAAATTAACCTAGATAAAAGCGCAGTCCTACTCTTTGCTAGACTCAGGCTGCCGCGATACATAGACCTTGACGAACTCCAAGAAACGACAGACTGGCCTGGCGAACTGTGTGGACGTCTTAAGGATATATTTAGAATGATTCTATGAAAGTACTATATGGAATGTATTGCAGTTGGAGAAGTAACTGATCACGCTGTATTAAATATTTGCATTATGTTTTTCTCAAATTAAAAGAAACAAATATGTAAATAAAATCTTCATACAATCATTTTAATAAGCGTCATAAAACATAAACAGAAATCGGAATTGGCCAGATAGGTTGAATTAAAAACAACAACACTGAATTAAATTACGAGAAAAGATAAAAATACCTGCCAGAAATAAATTAACATTTTTTATATACCAAATAAAATACATAATAAGCTGAAAAACAAGAAACTTGACGAATTATATCGAATGGAATTATACCAACATGCAAGTTTGATGCCAGCTTTTGCGCGGTTATTGCTTTTGCGGGATCACTATAATAAAAAATGTATTTTTGAATATGCTCCCAAAAATCATCGTAATCATTTAAGTCCCTGAAATGAGTCTTTTTCGGACACAATCCCAAAAAGTTGCCATGATGCATTTCATACAAAATAAACCTCAACAGTTATTTGATTTATTTATTTGGTTCGGAAGTACATGACAGAAAAAAATGAAATATAAAATTTAAGATTTATACCTAAAATACACAAAATTCGTATGTAATTACAGTTAAACAAAATAGTTAACTTCCACGACACCAATAAAAACAGAAAGAAAATATTGAAAATACAAAATTCAATCAAATAATCCAAAACAAGTACACATTTAGACATTTTTTTGTTACTAAGTAAGAGCCTTGCTTCGTTCGAATTTCCGTTTGCTTTTCCATGCATAAAGTATATGTCGGCTAATTCTTCAAAGGAATAATTCACCATATTTACTTATTTGGTAAAAAAAATGTATTAAAAACTAACTTAAACGCTTCAAAAATAAGTCACTCAACACTTTGTATTATCTTTTTTTGTTTCAATCTGACACAGAATTTTTGACAAACTGACACATGTCACCTAGATTATTGTTTTTAATTAGCATTTCAAAGTTGGTCTATTGTAATGATTAATAAAGTAATTTTTGTCTCGAAAACGGTACGTCAGGAGGAAAACTTTTTTAACAAAATATACATTTCCAGACCCCTGTTTATATAAACTTTTTTCTTCTTATTTCTAAACATAGAACTTGTCCCTAGATTTTCTTACCATCATTCTGTATCACCCTGTATATTTCATGGGTTTATGTGATATGATTTATATGAACATGGGTTTATGTGAAATACATAATATAACAATAAACATGTAATATCTCGAAAACCCTAAAAGATAAGTACCCTGTCTAATAAATTTTTGAAAAACTCAATTGACGGTCTTTCCAATGGCTGTCAATACATAGGGTGTTCCATATATATATATATATATGTTTATTTATATAAACACAAATTAGGCTACGTTTTGGAATTGCGATATTCAATTGTTTTTGTGCTATATTAAAATAATAAATGATGCTTGTATAGCAGATAATAAATTATCTACAATTTTAGTCTTACTTGATCAAAGTAAAGCATTTGACCTAGCCAATTTTGATTTATTAATTGCTAAGCTGAAATATATTGATTTTACAGGAAACACTTTAATTTGGATTAATAGTTACTTAAGGGGCAGATCTCCAAACGTGATATTAAACAACACAATGTGCTCGATGGTAAAAAAAACTTCATCTGGTGTCCCCCAAGGTAGAGTGCTGGGTCCAATTTTCTTTTCGTTGTTAATCTTTGACATCATTGCGGATATCTTACATTCTCAGATTCACTTGTACGCAGATGACATTAAAATTTACCTATCAACTAATTTAAACTTTGTAAATCATGCTATTGAACAGATGAATGATGATCTTCAAGTTTTATATAATTTTTCAAGTAACCACGGCCTTCGTTTAAATCCTAACAAAACTAAAGCAATTTGTCTTGGTTCAAAGTGATATACTAATTCTATTACATCTAACTTTACTCTTAAATTAAATAACATAGATCTGCAATGGATAACTTGTGAAAAAAGTTTGGGTTGTACATAGTTTCGTATAACTTTAAATCAACCTTTAGACAATGGACTAAACTAAAATTAATAAAAACTTTCATCTATCCCCATATCGAATATTGCTGTGCTGTATACTATAATTTTTTAACGCAAAATTGTCAACAAAAATTACAACGAATTCAAAATGCCAACAAAAATTCTTCAGTTCTTAAAAATCTTTAATAATACATACCTATTTAATATTTGAATTATAAAACAAATGATTTTTTTCAAACGCTCTTTCACAGTAACTAACCAAAATAAAATTTAAAATCAATAAATAAATTTAAAAAATTCTGTTCATAAATAGAACACACTGTATATTCAGATTAATTTAATTATATGTTATAAGTCACATAAACTTCTAGCCTTCATGGCAAGCATATAATTATACAATTTATTTAAGTTACTATCAATGTTCTTCTGATGTAAACAATTATTATGTAGTGTCAAAAAGTACCACCTAGTGTGATTCGACAATGGCATGTTTGTACAAATTTGTTTATTTTTTATATAGCATTACATTCAAAATAGGCTACAGCTAGGGCTGAAAAACTTTGGAACGTTGCAATAGGTACTTATTTTGAAAACCTTTGCAAATTAAATACATTGATCGTTACATTTTTTAAGGTGAAAATGTCAGACATAGCAGTGATTTTGTGCACTTTACTAGCCGAGCAAGAATACTGCAATTCAGGTAAAAAATGGTGGCTGAAGTTGACTAATTTATTTTGGAATATAAGGATATTATTTATGCTATGGTTTTTTAAAAAATATTGATTTTCTCAGGGCATTTACTATAAATATCATTTGGACATTTGGGTACAAATAAATGTTCCAAATTTTCATATTGAAATTTTACCCGAGTCGATTACAAAATGTTGAATCAAAAACTTTTAACTGTTTTTGAAAAACAAATATTTTTTTTATTTACTTATATGTTGGTGTCAGTAATTCATATTTTGTATATATTTATTTTATAAATACTTTCTGATATAATATTACAATGAATAAAGATAGATAAATCAAAATATCTATATTCTACAGGGTTAACTATGACTAAGTACAAAAATTTTAACCACGTGCTCAGGGAAGCCTAAAAGACAATAAAAAATTTATTTCGGAATTCTAGCTCGATGTTTAAAAAATGGGGCAAAACCCTCTTTTCCTACGGAAAGTCGGCGCCTATGTCATCAGTCATCGTCCAAGATGGCTACATGAAGAAGAAGAGGTGTGTCAAAGTTGAGTTGTTGTAAAGATAGAAAGTGCAAAATAAAGAAAGTAGTAAAACGTTATTGGGTATTTATTTAATTAACAAAGAAAATATTACCCTAACAATTGTTAATATCGTTACTATTATTAGTTTTCAGTATTTGCTTTTCGCACATTCAAATTCGGAAATTACGGATATGGTACTAATTTATGGGAAGTGCGACGAAAGTGCATATCGTGCAGCAGCAGAATATCAAATACGTTTTACAAATAGACAGAATATGTCAAATCCTCGTTTATTTGTACGAATTGTACAACGTCCACGAATGTTGTTTTACACGTGCTGGAGTTTTAAATACGTATGTACCTACCTAACTTGAAAATAAAAAAGAACCAATTTCATACTTTTTAAAATTCCTTGAAACTTCTTTTTTACTTAGTGGCATAAAAATAAAGCATTTTTAAACTACAATAGATATACTTACAGAAAAAAAGTATTTTTTTATTTATGAAATGGTCGAGGGAAACCAAGAGATCCCCAGCAAGTACAACAATTTTTACAACGAACGAAGTTATAATGTAAACAAGTTAGAAAACAGAAAATAATTTAACTTTCTTGAAATCTCCAAATATCAGTTCTGGAAGTATCAGTAAGGTAGGTTTTACTCTCAGTGCTACCATATCGTGTTTCTCATTACATAATCTAATATTTTGTTAACAAAAATTTTTCTTTAAAAGCGCCGTAAATCGTTACACGTGGCAACGCGGTGCTCTGTCACTACCATTGACAATTTCGACTTTGACAGAATATACCTAACCTCGCAGCTGACAGGCGGCATAGTCGCCGAGAAATTAGGGGTTAATAAGGTTTTGAAAAAAATTTTTTTTCGCTTTATGAATAAGTTTGGAATTTTTTTGAAGGGTGATTCCGTTAATTTTGAATTTTCTCTATCCCCTCTTAAAATATTTGTACTCATGTCATAGTTAACCCTGTATAAAAAATTAAAATATAGGAAGTCTAATTTAGCAAATCCAGGTAAATTGATTATAATATTTCCGTATTATTGTCTATATTTATAAAAAAAAAAAGTTAATGCTATTATGAAACTTGTTTTAATGCTAAAGGTAATAATAATTCCGCTAATGGTGAATATATTTTCACAATGGATGATGTAGGTCAGTGACAACGACTTGGAATTGCAAGGTTAATAGACTTAATCTACTGATTTGCAAGCCTCTGTTTAAAATATTGTTTGAAAACATAGTTTTTTACAGAAACGCCTCATTCGGGTTGCAAAGGCCACATATGTTTCTATAAATCGTCTAGTTTTAAATTAGGTTTTACATTTTATTCAAGAATTTCGGTACAATGATTCATTTCAGGAAATAAAACAGTTCTAGTAAAAATGTAGAGAACGTATCATTTCATCCGTTACAGGGTAAAATTCCTTATTAGGAGGAATAAGTTTTTAAAAATAATCCATGTGAGAACTTCTCCTTGGACCACTTGGTATTATTTCAATTTCAAAAACTCTTTTTTCAATGGGGAAGTTGCATGAATTTTATATTGCTTTGAAATATATTAAGGGGTAATCTTTTACACATTGAAAGGTCAGAACATGTGTCTGGTGGCAGTAATCAAATAATAATTAAAATATTAATATTAATAAGTTGTCATAGAATGTAAGCAAAACCACGCGACCAAAAACACGACATCACACACCGTTTAACGTGGTTTATTTTCCGTAAATGTCGGTGCAGGTTACGGTATTGGTGATACGATAGATAGAGAGCTTTACTTGAGGTATTTATAAAATTGTTTTAATTTGAAAAATAATAAATAAAAGTAATAACTAATGATACTTAACATTTATGAATTTAATAAGTTAAATTTTTGTTGCAATTTACTACTGATTTGATTTCTCCTTAAACATTTTTTAAAAAATCCCTATTTATTAATTTTGTTTACTATTTTCATTTTTTCTCTGAACTTAATCCTACTTATGTATTTCCAATTAAACTTACATTAAAGTGGACGTCTATTTTGCTGAATTTTCAGTGAATACAAAATTGTCTAAGACAAACGCCATTTATGATTAAAATAATAAATTTTTTCTTCTGCACGCATTTGGAAAAATCATGCAATTTCCGCATTATACAAACACAAGGTTTATGCTTAGAAAATCCCATATGCGGTCTGATAACAAAGTTAGCGAATTCGTCATAGTAAACATAGCTGTTTTAGGCATCGTGTTTGCCAACCGCCCGGATTTTAATCCCGGAGCCGGTAGACCATAGATCAGCTGTACCGGTGGAGAGGATTGGTACCTTCTCTGCGGGTATAGAAGGGGTAGAACGTTGGATCAATGTAAGAGATTGATACTGGTCGGCGTTTGACCATTCCCTTAATTAATGACTCCTGCACTGACTGCTATCATTCACCTACCAAAGTAAGTCATTCCTGTACGCAAATGCAGGCCGCTTAATAATAACCTACCGCCACCTATCTTGCACAAATTTCCGAATTCTGGACCAGGCCTCCTGGTGATTAGAATGAGGAGTTAGAGATATTATTATATTACATGGCTATTGAATAACACAGTGGTTTCATTGGAAATTATGCGCTAGTGTTGGCGACTCGACCATCTTATAACAATTGTTTGAACACTTTTGATTATTAGTGTCATCAACATATCCCCTTTCCATGTTTCTTATGATTACAACAATGTTGGATAATGATTCGTCACTGTATTTTAGAGCGATGACGCATACAGCGTTTTGTGCCGTCTCGGCATAATTTATGGATTATTTATATATTTTTTGGTTAGGTAAACTTAATTTAAAAAATAATCCTTGACTTATCCGTTTGTCGCAAGGGTTTATTCAATTAATATTTATATTTATTTTTTCAGAAATGTGGCAAAATACCCAATTAAACTAAAGAAAATATCTTATATATTGAAATGAAGAGATATCTGCTTTTTTTCCTTTTTTGTTATATATTATAACATTGACATGTTAATTAAATACAGTATTTAAAACAGGTGACTTATAATAAAATAAAATATATATAAATAAATAAAGTTCAGAAAATAATTAAAAATTAAAATTAATTCATAAACTCTATTAGTTATTTACGATAGACATAATTATATTTGTATTTCTTGATCTAATATATTAATAATACGGGCATATCCATTTCACTGGCTTTTTAAATTTCAATGGAAAAAATAATTTATTTTTATTTTTATCGTTATTATTTTGCCGTATTACTTCAAAATAATTAAAATTTATTAAATTGTATTCAACAATGTTTGGATTATATGGTTATAAATAAATGTTATCTCGCTAAGTTTTAAACTGCTAGCCATTTAGCACCAAAAATTTTAAATGGGCGTAAATATCTTTCACAAGTGTCTTTCATGACTATTTTTATAATATCACTAGGTGACCCGGCAAACGTTGTTTTGCCATATGAATTATTTCTAGTGAATATTTTGGCAGTTACATAAAAAACTAACTTAATGTAAGTGTGTGGAGATGTAGTATATGACTAAAAGAGGAATGGAGCACTGTGAATGATGACGGGCTATAAGAATAACAAAACACGAAACATTCATTTTTTGAATTATTTCGCGTGCCTGCAATTTTACTTGTTTGACGGCCCAAATTAGCCCCTTTACGTCTTGTTGGCATTGTTCACTGTATAAAAAAACATATAGTAAAATAATAGCCGTTGTTGGTGGGAGCTCGTGACACGTGTTGGTGTACTTTTGAGGTTAAGTAGATCACTTAATTAACTAATAATGAGAACTACACTTAAAATTAATAATTTTATTTATTATTGATAAAATAAATAATTATGGCCCAGCAAATTAATAATAAATTTACTTGAGAATTACACTTACTTAGAAGGTAAAATGATAATTGTAAACGTCACTACTACGCTCGATTCATACACAATAATAATGGTCGAAAACTGCGTAGGGAGTGAGAGAAGACTTATTGTGTGAGAGAGACAGGAGATCGGCTTCGGTCTCATCCCTACTCCGTGCTGTTTACTAGGTGAGAAGTGACACCGGTAGATGCCTGGCGGGGATAACTGATCTAGTGATAATCGATCAGTTATCCCCGCCAGGTACCAGGGTTAAAAATGATTAAATTACTAAAATAGTTATTAAAAAATAGGGGTTTGTGATAGAAGGATGAAAATTAAGGGTTGTATGTATTTTTTAATGCCACATCATAAAATAATAAAAATACAAAATTTTGTCCATTATAAAAAAAATTGTTTGGGGTGGACCACCCTTATCACTTAGGGGTATGAAAAATAGATTACGACCGATTCTAAGATCTACCGAATATACATATAAAATTTCATAAAAATCAGTCAAGCCGTTTCCGAGGAGTATGGCATCTAATACTGTCACACGAGAATTTTATATATTAGATATAACGAAAATAAATTATAGATATTTTACACATAGTACCACAAGATCCTAACATAAATATTGTATTAAGTAATAAGGTCAAGTTTAAGTTTATCAATTTTTATAAATATGAATTTGTTTTTGATTTGCTGCATAACTCTCTGCACACTGAGAAAATGTTCTGGAGAAAATACTTCGCTAACTTTTTTTAGCTAGCTAAGATATGTAAATATTTTTATAACAATAGCAGAACTGCTTCCTTCGTTCAGTAGAATGTGCTTTACTGATACCATATTACTGTTAGTGTCAAATACTTTGTCAATTAAAGTTACTTTCGTATTATAGCAAAGCGTAAAATTATAAAAAATATGTTTACTTTTATAGTCACATACATCACTAGTCTAGTAAGATTATTGCCTGTGATTAGTTAATTGTTTTTCATTAATTATTTCTACTGACGTAGGTAGTATTTCTCCTGTCCCAAAAAAATGAACAAAATGTTGACTTTACCGCTGGCATATTGTTTACGACAAATTTTTCCAGAGATGCTGTAATGAATACAATAAACACGTTTGGTCTGTTAAAAATCCTAATGCCATAATGAAATCTCGATTTCACCATGAGTTTTCTTTGAATATAATATATAGGTGGGTATTATTCGAAATTTTCTTGTTGGGCCTCACTTTTTACCAAGAATTTTAACCAGTGTCTCCTATAGGCCTTTTCTTAAAAACATTTTACCTGAATTAATTGACGATGTTCCCTATGGTTCAGACAAATAATGTGGTTTATGCATGATGGGGCTCCCTCGCATTTTAGCTTGATTTCTCGTGAATTTTTAAATGAAAGATTCGTAAATAATAACGTGATTGGACGAGGTACTCAAGAACTAGGTCAACCTTGGCCTGTATCACCCGACATGAATCCTATTGATTTTTTTTATTTGGTGACACCTCGAGGCATTAGTTTCCAAGGTTCACATTGAATCTGAGGAGCATTTCAACAAAGATCTGAAGCATGTATTTTAGTTGAAGATGGCGATTTCCAACACTTGTTATAATAAATCTTAGTAAAGTCATTCCATTGTTAATTAATTATTTTGTTATTATTTTAAGCAATGTACCTAATGAGCATCGTAAAAATCCACTTGATCAAATAAATCAATTTTGTTCTTAATCGGTTTGGAATACAAAAAAGTGAAGATAATGCAATGGTGCATATGATGACGTATTTTATTTGTAATATTATACAGGGTGATATATTTTGTTGGCAAATAATGATTGATAATACTCACACCTCCACTACTGGATAAAGCTGGTAATTTTTTGTTTCATATCTACGGTCATACTAAATATGCACATCGAATTTGGTAAAATTATCTAAAGCGGTTTAGAAATTAAAATTGATTTGTTTTTTAATTTATGCATAAAACGACACTGGATTAAGGACATATTCCTGTTTGCATATGAAAGAGGATTGAACTTCGAAGAAGACAGGCAATGTATCCAAAAATTATGAAACAAATTCAGGCTAACATATAAGAGTTTTTCATAAAAACTACACCGCTATTCACTGCATGTTTTTTTTATTTGCGTCAATATACAATAATATATTTACACAGGTCAAATAAGGAGAAACACAAAATAAAAATTACAAACTACAGTAAAATAGAACACTAAAAACACTAAATACTAAAAATAGTTAAAACTATTAAAAATCTATAAAATGTGATGTGTTTACCATCAAGATAACTGAAAATGTAATCAATTAAATGTAGTGGAGGTAGGGTAATGACTAATTATTGACAAAATTAATTAAAAACGAAATTATAAAAATTTAATAGAAAACCCAAATTTTAAGCTTTAATTAATATTACTAAAATTTGATGATATTCGATTACGAATTTCTTTTGAGGAAGAAGTGATGTCTGTTCAAAAGGATAGTGTACACTCGCCGTAACATAAGGTTTTCATCTCGAATTTTGCTTGCCTCTCAAAATTTCTAATACTCGTAACAGTTCACCGGTTTTCCTCTTTAAAAATACTATACGTGTTACGTTGGGAATCATTATATTGAAGCCACTATACATAGATGACACTAAAAACAATGCTGTATTTTTAAAAGCAGATAAAAGTACATGGTTATTATTTATTGTTAATTATCAAAATAATTATTTTTGCTGTTGCTTTTTTAAGTATGATAAATTTATATGACACTTAAATTGATTCTTAGAATATTTTTCACTGCTTCAAAATAATACTTACCTACATACGATGCAATAAATATACTGTACTAAAATGACATAAAACGAGCCAATATTTGTATTAAGTTTCAAAATTGTATTTAGGTGTAGCAATAACTATAATGGCATATTTTTTACATTTTTTCCAAATGATTTCAAGAATATTTCATTTTTGTAGATCGCCATATGTGTATAGCGTTTGCCTGAATTATGGCAGTGTCACAAAGACAGAGAAAGAAGAGAAATTAAAAATGTATTTCCATAATTAAAATATTATTCGTTCCATAAATTTTAAAAAGAAAGTTCAAGTGAAAAAAAAATCACATAAATCTACTTCCAAGCAGCAAAATTTAGGAACATATTTTTAATGAGCACTTTATATGCGAACAGGAAATTTAATAAAATGTTCTCAACGTAGTTATACGGTTTTAAATTATGATGTTTAGCTTAGGTGCTTGTAAATATCTACATTCATAAAATACTTTCTATATATGTCCATAAATTATATAAACCGTAGTTATATTTTCAATAATGAAATTTTTGAAAAGCTTTAAATTTATCCACATCTTTCAATAATAATTTACCCTGACATATGAAACAACATGTTTACACTTACTTTGTTTACCGATTTAAAAATTTGTAATACAATATCTTATGATTACACGTTATTATGTTATTAAAAAGTTAAACATTATGTAACAGAAGTTTAAAATAAAAGTTAAATATTGTAAAAGACAACGACAAGCAAATGAAACGGAATAAATGTTATGCGAAGGTGGAGGTATCAGATAGGTATTGACTTACTAGAATGATTTGGCACATAGGGGCTAGTTGGAGGTACACCCCCTACGGCCTGAGCGTAGCTCGGAGGTGCCGCTGGTGGCGGCCCATATGGGGGTGGCATGGAATTCTTGCTCATGTTGAACAGATGTTTACACTCAACAGCACTATCTTATTAAGGGAACTTCAACCGATGACACACTCAGCTAATTTTAGTCCTTCCTGTGCTAATATAAGGGGATAATGGGGTTGCGTTGAACAACAGAACACATAAATAATCGGAAAACCACTTAATACTCCACTACTCGCCCGCTAAAGAAATAAACCGTAGCTAAGGTCATATAACAGCAGTAACAACATAACTACAAGTGATGTTGAGCTCTGAGTTTTGTACGCGAACCTACATGACTTTATAAAAGGCGTGTGATGTCAGCCAACTTTCTATAAGCCGACGAATATCCAACCTTATTCTATAATATACGAAAAATTCGTTACCGCTAGAGCTAGAGCGGATGTTCGGCTATCTGAATCTTCGCAGAAATGAAGGATGAACATCAATAATTCTATTTTTAGAGTGAATTTTGTTGCGCTGCCCTAAATAATCCTACTGACACCATTTGAGAGTCAAATATTAACGTAAACTATCACATGACAGCGGATTATCTCTTCGTACCCCAATCACTGAAAATTATAGATAACATTTTTGTTAAGAAGCCCTTGTTGGGTTACTTAGAGTATTTATTTTGATTTTTCAGTCAACAATAAAAATATAGTCAATATAAGTAGTAAGAAAAAGTAATCATATAGTTGCAGCAAAAAATACTGTGAAGCAAAAACACATCGTACAATAATTATTAGAGTGCTATAAAGCGGTAAGTACGGAACGCAACAACTAAACTGAAGTTTTAATTAAAATTTTTCTTCTGAGCAACCAATGTAACATACCTATGAATAAAAATAAACTTAATAATAATAATAATAATAATATTTGAGGAGTAAACCACTGCTTGAAATTTGTACAATGAAATACCATTTTTTTTTTAAATATTACCCGTAAATACCTTATTTTCACAAAAAAATACCTAATCAAATAAGCAAATACCTCAAAAATATCAAAAAACCACGAATTACCCTCAAGTGCCCAAAGAATACCTATGACTATTACCCAATAATACCCTTAAATACCCAGATATCTAAGAAACGAAAAATACATTAAATGACCCACGATTTTACTTAATATACGTTTAATTTTCCAAAACTGCCTTTCATTTCCTTAGAAATTATTCCAGTTACAGATCTACGTAAATAACATAGATTTTTTTAAGGGCTCTTTTGACTCGATCTGAATACATCTGAAAAGAACCTACACCATGCCTTCTTCAAGCTAACTAAAAACAAACTTCTTCCTCGTCTATGAAATCATAATATTCGGTATACAGGGTGTCCCTAAAATTATGGTACGGATCCCAAATACTTATCGGGTACCATCGGTGTCTCCAGTACAACCAAAATCTTTCATTAGCAAGTGTAAATATATGGGTATAGAGGGAGAATTCAATTTTAGCCCCAGGTTGCTTTCCGTCATGTATGATTAGAATTAGATAATTGGCAGTTTTTACATAAAAAATCTTTTTTGTTGAATAGAATATGAATGTGATAGGGAAACCTAATCTAGAAATATTTTAATTTTTATTATAGACTAATTCACTTTTTATTAAATATTTTTCATCAATAGAATATGTCGGAGAACTTATCGTTAACACGTCGTATCGAATAATATGTAATATATTTATTTAAAGATAAAATTTAAGAAATTATATCATACTAAAATTTATTAACAGAAGAGGGGAATGTGCTAATATGCGAGTGGATATATTCTGCATAAATGTCTTATAAAACATTCATATGATACTTGTTTATATGGTACTGTACTGTACAATCTATTACAATAATAATGGCACTGTTTAGTTGAATTTGGCTATTTATTTCGAACTGCTGACATATTCGTAATGAAATCTACTTTCAATTGTAAACATTAGTTCTTAGTTGTTCCACTCACACACAGAAATCTATTGAAACTTCTACACAGAACATCCAGTAGTCAAAAAACTAATTTGAGGATGTGTCATTATTTTTGCAATAGAATATATCTAATTCGAATCACCCTATATTATTTTCTAAACTAAAGGCTTACAAAGACAATAAAAGGCCACATAGTGGTTTAACAGTGCCTCGGAAAAATTTTATAGAAAATATTTTTGTATCTATTTTTAATAATTTTTATATTTGCCATTGCGTCTGTCAGTTGTTTACTTATATTTAAACTGTGCCATCGGCATAACACATGCGCGATCGCTATTGTATTTAAAAATTGGCGGCAAAATACTAGTTTTCTTTTAATATATCCATTAATTATCTTCGTAATACACATTAAATACCCTGTAAATACCCATTATTACCTTGATAGTACCAAAAAATACACAAAGTACCTAAAAATACCGAAAAATACCTATAAACACACACAAATACCCAAAAAATGCAAAAACTGCCTTTAATTACCTTACCTAGATTTTAAATTTTAATTTTCACAATACTGCGCACACATTATGCAACACCTGTTCGTGCTTATTTAGATTAGCTGTTCCCGAATCGTTGGATAGGGAGAAGGAGGCCGATTGAGTGGCCAGCGAGATTGCCTGATTTGACACCCCTAAATTATTTCTTGTGGGGATACTTAAAAAGCAAAGTATATGTTACTAGACCGATTAATTTAGAAGATTTAAAAGCAAGAATTCGTCACGAGATACATCGTATACCTCCTGAAGTTATTGATAATGTCCAAAAAGAATTTATTAATCGTCTTGGCTACTGGCAGGCAGCCAACGGTGCACAATTTGAACATTTAATTTAGTCGATTTTTTACATTAAATTTTAAAATCTTCAAACATTATTTTCTTGAAATTTTTTTTATGTAACACCATAATTTTTCATGATGTATGTATGTAGAGTGTCACGCTCTTTCAAATGGCATGGTCAAAATTGGGGGTTGCTATTTAAAAAAATTGTCGATGACGTCATATCTCGAACAACGATGACGTCACAAATGTGGCTTCTATGTCAAAAAGTGTCTTTTCTAAAAAACAAAATCGACGTGTCAGGGGATTTTTTCGAAAACTTTTCAATTTCAAAAATAATCAATTTATTCGTTACTTTTCGAAAGCACTGTATAATAAACTACTTACTTTTATTTAAGGGTCACTGATTTTTATGTTTTATAATAAAAATATAGCTTCTACTTTTATCAATTACATTTTTATTATAATATATAATGCTATCTGATAGTTACCTATATAATATATAGATGAAATTAGCTTCATTACAGATTTAAATAGTAACCAGTAAATTCTTTAAATGAATATTTAAATTTTGATAATCCTTAATATTTTGATGTTTATTTCGTCTATATGAAAGAGGCACGCAATAGAATATTGAAAAATATCTTCTTTCCTTAAATTTAGTGCAGTCATCCAAAGGTTCTTTCTCTCTTCATATTTAGGAAAGCTAAAATTATAATTTTAAATAAAACTTCAGCAAGCAATAAATAATATCACATTTTATTTCTAATTACATTATTTTGTTACCCAGAAATTAATAATTATTACGTACATATTTATTTTTAGGTACCAAAAGTGGTAGTAACACAGAATATATAGCTAACGCAACAGAAGGCTCGTCAAGTAGTGTTTAAGAGGGGCGTTCAAAGTGTCGAACAGTGTAGACCTAATTTCAAGCATAATTTTCGTCTTACGTATAACTTTTACAGTCATAAAACTGACTTGTGCTATTAGATAAAAGATCAGAATAGGTAATGAAGAAATTTTAAATCAAATTATGCTTTAGAAAATAAAATACAAGTATTTCTATTCGGTAAACATTGCCAGATTTGTTGTCACAGATCGCGATGAAAAGTTCTCATTACCTAAGTTACGGGACAAGAAACAAGTTCTGAAAATATTGTTGCTTCAAATCAAGCCGTATGTGTAAAAATTAAGCGCAAAATTTTTATTTGACAATTATATCAACATGTCTGCCGATTTCGAATATTTCTAGCGATGTTTATTACCAAATCGTAGAAAACTGAAGTTTGACATGTACCTCAAAGATGGCGCCTTCGCTGCTTAATCTACTCTTTAAAAGTTTTAGTTACAGATAACTGTAAAATGATAAATACTGTTTTATACATAGTGGCCTGGAAAATATTTTTAATTTACAAGATTTTAATAGTTCCGGTTATATAGATATTTCGGCACAATTATACTGTGACTTCAGTTTTTAAAAGTAACATTTATTATAATATATTTCTATACATATATGGTCTATTTTAAACAAATGATTTACATAACTGAAAAAAATATATCTGGTGCTAATTAAAATACTTGTACGTAACTTACCTATTTATTATGTTTATGTAGGTATGTGTGTCTGTGTGTGTTTATCACAGATTATTGAATATTTTTTATTATTTATATTTGCTAATACAGGGCAAGTCAGAGAAACGTCGAACCCTTTTCATGAAAACGTGACATGTTTATTTCCCAAATTAATGAAAATATTTAAACTATATTTCATACATACGTATACGTATTGTAGTTTTACATTATTTCAATAAAAAAAATAAAGGAAGCAAGGTACCTAATTAGTTCGTTGTAGAAATACCTATATTCATTATAATTTAGTTTTACTAGATAGGTACGTACCTTTATGGTTTCTACTTATTGTCCTGTCAATTGTCAAAACAATTATCCTGTCTACAAAAATTACTAGTTCATGTAGATATTATACAATCACTTTTATGTTGTTTTCTGACGTCATGCGTCACGTTGATATAGGAAACGGTAAACGGTGCCAGCTAAAGTGATGATGTGTATGACTGTATAGCTACGTAGGTATGTTCCGCCAGCTGCAGCGGAGGCATACACATACCTCGATACAGCTGGGTTTTTATATTTGATTTTTACGTAGACAATATACCTACGATGTTTTTATGACCAGCATATTTTTAATGTAGGTCAAATTGTGACAACCGGGAGCAGACACGTACACCGGCTGTAAAAGAATGGTATGCCGAATTTTATAAACATCTGTGAATCTTCAATTCTTTTTGCTTATATACAGGGTGTCCAGAAATGATGCATCAATATTCCGATGGGTGATTCTATACGAAAAATTAATGTCACAAAAACTTCTCAAACTCAAAATTAGCAGGGTTACAGTGTCAAAAAAAATTATCTAATAACTTTTTTGTGAGTACTAAGTTTCTCCAACTTTTTTCTAAATCTACCGTTTTTCTCCAATTTTGTACGCGTATCACTAATGTGCCTTTGTATCCACGTTCTCGTTTTCAAGGCGTGTTTTATTAATTTTGAAAATGAGTTGCAGTGAACGGTTTTAACGCACTTGAATGTTTGAATGAAGTCGTTTTTTCTCTAAAATAGCTAATTTTAACGTGATATAACAAGAGGCCCTTAATTAAAGGTTTTTTTGACGACCTTTAATTTACATATATGCTAAGAAATTTTTAAAAATTTTAAACAAAAAAGTTCTAAGTTATTATTTGAAGACCAAGTACAGTTTAGGTCCTTTGGTGTTGGAGGATATGCGTCAAATTAAGAACGTGGATACAAAGGAACACAGTGATGCGTGTACAAAATTAGAGAAAACGGTAGACTCGGAAAAAAGTTAGAAGAAATCCATAAGAACGCCCAGTAACCTCGCTAATTTTATACTATACTACTATGTACTACTAAACAGCATGCGCCAAAAGTATGGAATAAATTCAATAAAAACGAAACAATTATTTTTTGGGAAAAATCCTCGAACAGGACGATTTTTAATGTAAAAAATACATATTTTAGCGTAAAATGCGATTTTCAAATGTCATTTATTTTTGAGTAATGACGTCATCGATTTTTTGTTAAATGGCAACACCATATTTTTTTCCTTGATTCTGAAAGATCGTTTAATTCTCTATCAGACAGTACTAAAATGTTGCCCTCTTACGTAGGAAAGTTTTCGAGTAAATGACGATTGAATGTTAGAAAACGCAAATCAATTAAAATAAAGCAAAAACGCGGACCGATAGAATGGCCTGCAAGATCGCCAGATCTTACACCTCTTGACTATTTTTTATGGGGATACTTGAAGTTAAAAGTGTACATTAATAAACCACGTAATTTAGAAGAACTTCAAAATCGCATTCGGGACGAAATACGCAGAGTTACCCCAGAAATCATTCATAATGTGCAAGAAGAATTTATTCACAGACTTGCGCATTGTCAAGAAGTTGGTGGATGGCAATTCGAACATTTAATTTAAGTATAAAATTTAATCAATTGTATTTTATTTTACATACCTCAGAATTGTTACTTTTTTATGGATAAAATTACCGTTTTCTAACATTCAATCGTCATTTACTCGAAAACTTTCCTATGTAAGAGGGCAAAATTTTAGTGCTGTCTGATAGAGAATTAAACGATCTTTCAGAATCAAGGAAAAAAATATAGTGTTGCCATTTAAAAAAAAATCGATGACGTCATTACTCGAAAACAAATTACATTTTAAAATCGCATTTTACGCTAAAATATGTATTATTTAAATTAAAAATCGACCTGTTCGAGGATTTTTCCCAAAAAATAATTGTTTCGATTTTATTGAATTTATTCCATACTTTTGGTGCATACTGTATAATGTATACATTAATCGCCTATTTTTTAAGTATAATTATGTATATAATGCACTATAGCAGTGTATAATCAATATTTACTTATGATTAATGATTATTATCCACTTTGTTGTCAACAATTCTTCAGTGGCAGTACCGGGAATGAACTAACAAAACAAAAAATATCCGGCGTTAACAATTAAATCTCCTGTGTGAAAGTCAAATACCAGTTACAGCTATATTAACATTTTTTTGAATAATGGTAGAAGTTTACTAAATAAAGTTTTATTTGCTTATTTTAATTTATCAAGGGAGCAACGAATGTCAAACCTGAAAGTGTCAAGTACATGTTATGAATGTCAAAATATTATATTTTCTTTCAGTAAATAGTTTGCTAAAATATCTACTGTCAATAGTCGTGGGTCGTGGACAAAGTATATTGTTCTATAACTTCTATATAGTGATTTACAACACTCGCCTACGGCGCGTGCCTTGTGAATTTAACAGCCGTCATTATATGGTCGTTGAATAATATACTACTATTTTTTAGATTAAATTCTTATATAAATTACACACAAGGCTAAGCATTTTTAGTAAAAAATACAAAATAATAAGAAACCATGAATTGTTTAAATAACTGTTTTCAAAATCGGTTAAGTTAGTTAAAAATTTTCATTAGAAAAATATGTACATGCGTTTGCAATAATAATGACATTCCCTCGAAACCGTTTTTGAATTTCTGGAATTTGTAAGTAGAAATTTCATTAAATCTCTATTGGTGAGTGAAACAACTATGAATCAATGTTAAAAGTTGAAAGTAGATTTCATTAAAAATAAGGGTGTCATTATTGTTGTAAACGATTGTACACATAAAACTAGTTTTTTTTAATTTCGGTATTCTGTACTTCAAAGAGAGTAAGTGAGCTTTTTTAGTAGAATATTTATAACAAAAAACCTACTTATTTTTAAAAGTACTATCTCATAGTCTCAAGTCCGACTCTAACTGCAATTAATTTTTGCGGGGAGATATTTAATATGTACATAACTTTTCACATGAATAAAGTTGTCGCAAATTTTTTTTTCGGTTTTTGTCACCAAATTATTTTAACCAGGAACGAAGAGAAATAAAAACACTTAGCAAATTGATACTTATTTCGTTATTTATTATTAGCAATTAACGGTGTGAAATAACAAAGACATTTTTCTAAATTTATGAAAATACAACAGACATAAAAATATGTACAATACTTAATATAACTGAAATTATTTACCTAACCTTATAAATATTACTCCAAACTTCTGATATCAGGTTAAAAAAGTTAGACTTGACCGCCTTGCATCTCTAGAAGTAAAATAATATATTTTTGGGGATTCCGGCAGGTATTTTTTGTTAGTACCTACATAGTTTTGTTTTTTACGTTGTTGCCTCATAATATGAAACTAAAATATATTTTTGTAATAATCCAAAGTAGAACTTACAATCAATTATGAAAATGTATTTCTTCAAAAAACAGAAACCTAAGCTAGATAACTACAATAATATCAAAGTTCATAATGAACTTTGATAATAGTCTTAACAACTAAAATAATACAGAACTTGGCTTTTGGTAATTTCCTGCCTTTTCAATTTAATTTAGTTTTTTACTTTTTAGTTGCTTATTTTTAAAGTATAAATTTTAAAAATTTAAACTTAGCAAAAGTATACTATTTATTTTTTACAGTACAACAAATTGTTATTCAAAAAAGTTACAAATGAAGTTATTTCACAATTTCAATTTATGAATAAATCAGCCTGCTTTAATCTGAAATGATATTTATGTATATATGTTACACACAATACTCGAATTCGGACAATGTCCGAAAAAAGTATGCAAAACTAGTTCTGCGCCCAGTAAAATTCCCATACCCGAATTTTTACGTTTAAACAACTTTTGACTATTGTAAAATAGTAGAACTAGTTCTGGGCATTATAAATTGGTCAAAACTAGTTTTGTGCATTTTTAAATGACCAAAACTAGTTTCCTTCATTTTCAAGGTTATGATACACACAATATTCGAAAAAATATGCAAAACTAGTTTTGAGTTCAGAAACTATAATGACAAAAATGGTATAATCCTACTCTTAATGAATGTAATTATAAGAAAATGAATAGAACTAATTCTGGTCATTTCAAAATGCACAAAACTAGTTTTGAACAATTTATAATGCCCAAAACTAGTTATCTGTATTTTGTAATATGCAGTAACCGTTTAAATGTATAACTTCGGGTATGGGAATTTTTCTGGGCTCAGAACTAGTTTTGCACACTTTTTTCGGAAATTATCCGAATTCGAGTATTGTGTGTAACATATACATATATCTACAAGATGTTGGGAAAATATAGATATCTAAAAATTATCAAGAATAATACAAAATTAATTAAAGTTGTTTCGAATTTAAATAACACACACAAAAAAATTATAATCTTAGCTTAAACCTATCCGCAAGAAAATATTGATTTGTAATAAAAAATATATTTTTGTATGTACCAACAATACATATTTCATTTAATTACGCTATATTTTGAAATAACACTAAATCAATCGTTTTAATTAATTTTCACTCTTGGTTTGGGTAAATTATGTTCTCATGATAATTATAATTTATTCACAATATTCACATGGAGAAAATCAAATAAGCGCTTCAATTCTAGAATTTATTTCATTCAAGTGTTACGAGATCTTATGTGAATAATATGAGTTTTCTTCATCAGAGAAATTAAATACATTAATAAATATTATCGGTCGATCTATCGGCCGGTGGTCGAGCGGTGCAAGGCATTAGAACTTGAATCGTGTTTTCCACCCACCGCAGGCCAGTAAACAATAGATCAGCTACATTTGTGGAGACGTTTGACACCCTCTCTGCGGGTATGCTAGGGTGGAAGAACGTTAGATTGGATCAATGTGAAAGATTGATACCTGTTGGCGTTTGACCATCCGAATAATTAATGAGGTTTTCCCAGTTTCCCTTATGCATACACTGAATGGTGGTTAGCGTCTACGTAAGTCATTCCTGGACGCAAATGCGGCCTGCTTAATAATATGCCGCCCCCTCTCCCGCACAAGTCTCCCGAATTGTGGGCTAATCTTCGTGATTAGAATGATGGGTAGAGTTATTATTATTATGTGTATTAACATGTCATCTGTGTCCAAATTTTTTTCATATCCGACATTTTGTTCGTCAAATCTAGAAAATATATATGTCTTTTGTAAAAGATCATAGGTATATCTAATACACCTTTAATTAATAATACATACTTACCTATTTATATTATTTCTGCCGCCCTGCCAGCTAAGCTTCGCTTGTTTCGCAGCTTTACTGCGCTTTGCACGTTTGGCGACATTTCTAGGCATTTTAAATAATAGTCACAAAAAAGTTTGGAAAAGCTTGCTGGCTTCTAAATAACCGCAATCCACAATTTTAGTTCACAATAATTTATAACACAAAACAGTATCGGCTATATAGAAACCAAAAATAAGACTGATCAAAAAATGTTCAATATTTTATCCTTGTCTACATATGAACATGTGTGAAGATCCAAATGTTAGTCCTGGATAGACCGTGATTTTATTATTCTGCGTTTGCAGGTGTTTAATGCAGTCAACTAAGGAACGCTAAACAGGGCGTTCCGTGCGCGTATAAATATTTGCTGGATCATAATAAGATGATTACTTTTCCATTATGGCCATGCCTACTGAGGTATTTTAAAAATAGTAACTGTTACTGGTTATATCTTTGATGTCCTTCAAGAATTCAAAATAATTCTTGGCTGACAATTTGAAGGTCGCTTTTCTTATTCAACGATCAGTTAACAAAAAATGAACTCTTGTTTAATTGTAAAGCATATCATTCTCGGTAAGTGAGACGGTCCAAATCGATTGTATGATAACGATATGGAGATATGAAATAAAATATGATGGTTTTTCAATGTTTTAATTCCAATAACATAATTTAAAAAAGTAATAATTTTTAAATTCAAATTTTAGTTATTTACCCCCGTGTTTAGAATCCATAGTCAATTCACTATATGACAATGAAAGACGAGCATTTTTATTCAAAATTGCTTAAATATAGTTGCGGTAAAAATTCAGACGACTTAAGTCATACGAACAAAGGAATAATTCATTATATTTTCATCAAAATATTTATGAAACTGCAACTGAAAATAACAAAACTATATACCACACTAAATTTAAAAAAGTTGTTTTTAAAGGCGCCGTATTCTTGAAATAGTGTTTTCTACAAATACAAGTAATTTTAGATATTTAAGAACTGAATAATATAGAGTTTAGCAAATAACAAGAATGCTATCTCATGCCACCGGCGAATATTCAAAGGTACCGAAGTAAAATCAATAACGTCAGAGAGCGATCTATCCAGCAAATTTTTATGTACTGAAATCTTTCAAAATACGTATTTTTTAAATTCAACTATAGATGTAAACACTTATAACATAAACTTACATAGTTCTGCAAATAAGATTGTGCCCTTTTGTTTATAAGTATGTGAAAATAATTGTTAAAATGTGGGGTTAGAATAGCGAAATAATGTGCGTCAGATAAATGCATTTTAAAATTATTATTATTATATTATTAGAGGAGAGTTTAAATAGAAAAAGTGAATAAACAAAACATCAGTAATTTTATTTTTAATATTACTTTTGCTCTACGTGTTTTATTTTTCGAGATTTTTGTACTTAAAACACCACAAATTTGATTATTTTAGGGCGAGAAATACGATAAACTATCGAAAATTATGTTGACAGTATTAACAATTGTGTAACGTCAGCCACGACAAGTCTCCTGAATGGTTATCGCAACTATAAGAAAAACTATTTGAGACTGCAAAAATATCAAAGCCGTAAAATTCGTCAAGAAAAAACTTTCAATATGAGTTAGCTATCGCTTCCCCTGATGCTATATCAAAACAAATGTCACATGATTTTAACGGCCTTGAAATAGTGCATACGTACTCGTATACCTCAGTCAAAAATTTGTACATCAAAACAAGCTATTTATTTAAAAATAAAAAAAACGTTGTGGTAACGTAATGAAACCCTCTTGATTGAACAGGGTGTTCGCTAGAAGCAAAGTTTATAGAGAACATTTATTCCGTCAACGTTGGTAGAACACTTGATTGACTATGTAGAACTTAAGACATAATGATTTACGATTTATCAAAGCTCTAAATTGATCTGTAATTTTATGCAATTGCTGGTGTTTTAGTAAATATAGTTATGTTATTGGTGATAAATAAACACATATATCTAGAACAATTTAAATTGTTACCTCTAGTCTGTGTTTTATATAATTGTGATAAATATTTCTTCATTATAGTACATTGCTATATATTAATTATTCAACATTATTATAACAGCACAAACATACATCGTAATCCAGGCTTCATTTAAACAACGCTTTTACTATATTTGGGCCACCCGGTTCATTTAAATGGCAATATGCGTAGCAGCGCTACCGCCACCTACCTGTAAGTAGAACTATTTCCGAACAAGTCAGTATTTCTGAGCTGTAGAAAAATCTACATTAACTACTCTGAAATTTATTTAAAATAAATACAAAAATATACACTAGACCCTCATGCGGTCGTTTGTCTCGAGAGATCTTCGCACGGCGGTCTTAAATGTAGTCCCCGAAAAGAAGCCGGCTCCAAAAGCCAGCTTCTTTCAAACTGCGCATGTACAGTAGAAAGAGTAAGTTTAGCTATTAGCTCGTAGGTCGCGCCACAGGCGAGTCGATTTTAGCGCCCAATTCAGAAAGCGTTGTCAAATGTAAATTTTACGGAAGTTATTAGAATATTATACCTAAATAATAAAAAGTATTAAATAACAATAATAATATGTATTCTTACACATCAGTGACAACTGACTTTTTTATAATTTACAGTAATTGTAGTTAAAAATAAGGTAGACACATATGTAAATAAATAGGCACTTATTTAAAAATTTTAAATTGTGTTAGAATAATAACACATCAATAACAATTTGAGAAAACGTAAATATTTCTAATTTTATTTATTGATTAATAATATGACATGATTTTTCTTTCTGTATAGATCCAGAATTATACCTTGTTTGTATTACTTCGATAATTACAAGTGACATTTTTATAATCGAAGCAAATATTAAAACGACGAAAAAAAAGCTTATGCATACATACGTAATACATACATATATACATATACATGTCCAAAAAAAATTCCTTGTGCCCTTATCTCAGAAACTGTGATACGAAAAAAGTTTAAATAAATAATCTTTGGGGGATTTCTTTAAATTTATATGCGTTGAATTAAATATGTGTTCTGAATAGATATATAAAATTATATATTCACAAAAAATACAAATTACATTCCTCTGATATTTTCAGTATCATATAGATTATAGATAGAATGTTTATAATTATTATTGATTGGATACGAAAGGTAGGTATACTTTGGTACAATGATAACGTGACACTGACGCGGCTTACGGCATTTATTGGAGACGAATAGCTAAAAGACAAAGACGTTGAGGTTCGTTTCAGCCGAGCGGCGGCCGCTCGTCTATCTTTGTCTTAAGATATGGCCAAGGCGTGCATTCAAATGATTTTATAGAATTTTTTACACACAGTGGCAGATCTTTTTATGTCAGTTTGTCTTGCTACTGTTTATGTGTACTTGTTAAGTTGCTATTTCAATTACTATTATTATTAAATACGAGTATATTAGAATAAATCGACAATAATGGCTGGAAATAAGTGCTAATATTTTAATTGTGGTGAAACTGGAAAATCGGGAGTTCCAATGTTTCGGTTTCCACATAAAAATAAAGATTTATGTAATAAATGGTTTATGCATTGTGCTAAGCGTAAAATGCCTATACGCAAAAAAAACTGCTAATATCATTTTTTTAACCCATAATTTAATTTTTGCAAACAATACAATTTAAAAATGTAAGATTGTATAATACATAACATTGTTATACTTATAAACGGTATGATACAACAATAGTTTCCCTTTGTCTTTATCCTAGGAAACACAAAATATATGATTTAAAAATAATTCTCTAAAAAATTGACAATTATAAATTTTAAAATTGACTTGCTACTAAAACTTCAAATTGATTTAATTCAATTCAATTTAAGATAATTTAATATTCTATAGGAATTAGTCAATATTTCATTCAAATTAAGTATAAAGTTGAGTGCACTGATTTAATTTTGATTTTTTTTTTTCTCTAAAACTAAATTTACCGCACAAAGTAAGAGAGTGAGAAAATGTTTATCTAATAATTATCTGAATTACACACAGCTAAGGGAGAAAAAAATCTATTCAAATTTTTATATAGCAATATAGCCACCAATTCAAGAGATAAATTCATAAAAAAATTATGGAAAATATACATAAAAGTTCACACATTGTTTGCAATTGAATTCGGTGTATCCAAAGAGGTTGGAAGGTTATTTTTATTTTTGCATTTTGATAAATATTTTATTTATTTATTACCATGATTTTATGTGACGTGGTAATTTGATTTGATTTATTGTAATATTTACCACTTTTTTATTTTATTTATGATTTATCTTAACCTGTTACCATTTATTTATTTATTAAAATGTTTATTTCTGTTTTGATTTGTTTATGTGTTTATTTATTCATAATACAGTTTGAACTACAAAAAATTTCGAAATCGATAGTATATAAAAAAAGGATACCTACTATTTTACCACATTTCACTAATTTTTTTATTGTCTCTAAAATATATAATAAATAAATCATTCTCTGTATAGAAGTTATTTTTTATGATTTGCGGTATGAGTCTTTCAAACAACAGGAAAGTTTCATTTTAAGAAGAAATATAAAATTAAAAAAACGCAGTGTTGTCCCAGAACGCACCTTAACGAAATTATTGAAAAACTTCATAAGAGGGTTCAACATGAGAACATAGGTCAAAATTTTTCAGTTCATTTTATCGACAATAAACGAGAGTACTTTTTTTAATCTAAGGTTGAAGCTACCCAGATTCATGTTTTAAAGTCTTTATTATATATATTTTACGCATTTTACGTAATACACCTAAATTGACCACAGCTTTGAATTTGTCATTCCAAAAAACCCCCGTGTATGAAATTTCATTAAATTATTTCGAATCAGTCGAAAGATATTTAAGAAAATGCGATTTATTTTCCCAACTTTGACATCCTGCATCTCGGTAACGAAGCACTTGCGGACCGATGTTCACATGCACTTTTTTGCTTAAAATATGACAAGGAATGAACCCTTGAAATTAAAGTCATCACTTAAGATACACCCTGTATATAATAAAAATCCTTTTTTTCTTTATCCAAAATATAGATATTTCTAACTCGCCGAATGAATGAACCGTCTTATTTACGAGCTTATTTATGAAAACATATTCTGTACCGCAAGTATAAGCTTATTCACACGTCGCACATACATAAAATTCAATTTAATTTCTTGAAAACCGTAGCACAAGCAAAGTAAAATAAAATAAACATTTTTAAAATTTTGCCTACATTTGCCTCGGTATAGCTATAGATCAATTATCAATAATTATTATAGTCGCATACTAACATTTTTAATGCATAAATTTACTGGTACGACTTTGAAACTAATTTTTTCGAAAAGGCTTTTAAGTTATCAAAAATTGGTGTGTACCATTAGAAGCGCTATGTTTTTTTATATAGGTTGTGAAAAAATTATGAACATTAGTAAAATCGCTTTACAACTGCGATGTAATAAAAAACATAATTGTCAAATAAAATTCAAGCATCAATAATTTGATTTTAAGTCGGCCCTACTTAAAAAAGTTGTAGAAGTCTATTTTAAATTATAGTAAACGTTCCATTTAGTTATAGCTTTAAAAAATGAACCACAAATAAGCTAGTTAGCGAGGCGATTTTACTCCACTATTAAAATTCATAAACGCAACGCACTTTATAAAGACGGCAAGATATGGCAACAGAGGCAGCGGTCGTCAAGGAAACGAACGCGCTAGGCTGCTTCTTTCGAAGAGCGCATATTTCTAAGTTTTAAAATTTTAACAAATACGTATCGATGCGCCATCTGTCGACAATTGCAGGACCTATTCCCTAATATGTCCCCACGAGAGTTCTGTGGCGTAGCTATATTTTCTGTGGTAGTAAACATCATCATTAGATTAAATACGGTCCTTGTACGGACATCTATGTTATGGGATCACAAACTATGCCAACGAACAATGATAGTAAACGATGAAACGGTAATATGTATAACATTATTCAAATTGATGTATGTGATTGGCATGCGGCTGGTGAGAATTCAGGAATGTTATATGTCATAACCAGACATGGGACCCACCCAAAACTTTAGGATATATAGACAACTTTTGTAGAAGGAGAACCTTTTTGCAGTTTGCGAAAAAAAAGTTAGAAAAAATCGATGCCTCACCTAGAAATTTCCAGATTAGCTTCTTCAATTTTAGGAAACATTTTTTTTTTTTTCATATATTAAATGTAATTTTATCGAGGTCTTTCAAATTACATTAATTTTTAATCAAATTTGAAACACCTCTATAAAATTACATCTAATTTATACAAAAATAGATCACTAAAATTGAAGAAGCCAATCTAGAAATTCCTAGGTAAAACAGCGATTTTTTTTTTTTGGCAAACTGCAAAAAGGTTCTCCTTCTATAAAAGTTGTCTGTCTATATCGCCACAGTACGTATATCCTAAAGTTTGGTTTGGGCCCCATGTCTGGTTATTGAGGTATGACATACCTGAACTCTCACCAGCCGCCGCTGGAAATGGGATAGGATGCGCAATAGTATTTGCCTTATCTCCCGCTTCCTAAATATATGATGAAACAAAGAGGTAAATCTATGGTATGAAGCTACGCGCCTGTCCACGACTATTCGATGCATACATTCTTAGGGAAGTATTCATAGTGGATTACTACAGCCAAGAACAAAACGCTTGGCTCCACGCGCCAATCGCTAGAGCAGAGAATCTAGCGAAGTATATCATTTTCGCAGCGTTTTGGTCGACGTATTAAGCCGGGGCCACATTGCTCTGATACCACGCCACGCCACCCGACGTGATGTGACATATGTACTCTGTGTGTACATTGTTACCACGCCATGCGATGCCTCGTTACATTACATTTCATCACTGGCACTGGGTAATGCATAATACAATTTCTGTTTTAAAAAGGCAGTGACAAAAAATTTAGGTCACCTTCAGTCCCTGCTACCTATTCGAACAGCCGTACGGCAGCGTGCGTAGTTTATCACCCAATGCCGAGCTGGAAAGAAATTTATGGAACCAACAGAATGAGGTTCGAAACGCACTATCAACTGCCAGTAATTACTGAAAAAGGAGCAGCGCCATCAGCATTACTCAGATAATCTCTTGTCATTGTCGAAGGGCAAGAGTAGTTGTGGCTGTCGTAAGCTTGGGCTGAGCTGTTCGATCACTTTTACCACTTGAGAAGGTCGAACTTGAAACGTTGATGAGCTTATATTGACGTTGATTTAGAGAATATCTTGACAGTTGAACTATCGGATCAAGAGAATTAAGAGACAGAACTGGAGACACTGAAGAAACTTAAGAAAATAGAGAAAGTAGATACTGCGAAGGACCAACGCCACATAATGTTGATGAGCACTTTAAATATAAAAAACTGAGATTAAGTGAATAAAGTAAACAGTTCATGTAATATAAACTTGAATAAATAATGATTTAAATATTCCACTTCATTTCGTAGTTATAATTTAATAATCTATTCCACGATATATTGATTTTATATATTCAAATGGTGCAATCTATTCCTTATTTTATCGTAAAATAAGTCATTCGTTCAGTATTGAGACACGAAAAATAAAGATTTCTCCATCTAACATTACAAAATTTCATCAATTTTGTCTGTCATTTTATGTCAGGTGCACACTGTTATTACGCTACACCACATCGGATTCGCAACACGTCGGATGGCGTGGCATGGCGTGGTGTGGTGTAACGTCAGAGCAATGTGCACACAATATATAAAAATACATAAGAATACACAGGCCGGATCCATCTGACGTTGCAACACATGGCCTGACGCGGCGCGGAATCGCGGCATAGATAAAAGAAATTACATATTTGTAATTGTAAGGGATGCGTTGTGGAACGTGGAACAAATTTAATAAAAACCGTCAAGACAACTCTACTCAAAAAATTATGGCAGGAGGCAGGAAGTTTATGGGATGTAGACAATATTCCCCTTTTCATATTTGATTAAACAAATACTATTTATTAGCCCTCGATTCTAATAAAATGTTCTAGCTTTTGTCTAGGATATGCTTAGCGTTCAGCCCAGCGTATGGCTGTTGACGTGGCCAGCGCCGGACCTAGGGGCTGGCAAGCAGGGCCCCGGCCAGGGGCGCAAGCCAGCGGGGGCGCGCTAGCACATTAACCCACGCTTAAAGATTTTTTAGAGTTTCAGTCTGCATCAGGGCCCGTTCATTACGTGCAAGAAAACGCGCTTTTTCTCGATGAAAACAAGTGCCGAAATTGTCAACGTTATCCGCTGTGTGGCGCTCTCGGCTCTCTTCAACTCAATGAAGGAGCTCCGAGACATCGCGGTGCAAATCTACTTGCCATAGAAAATATAGTGTCAGTACTATATTTTCTATGTCTACTTGCTTTTCATCTCGTGGCAATGGATGACTCCCGGGAAGAATTTGACTTGGCCGATCTCGTTCCCGACGATTTTGACGCGTTTTTCTTGATAAGGAATTCCAGCCTTATACACGCGAATATTTGCAGATATATGACAGTGAAGTAGAGATTAGTGATTGTGACTTGTGAGACGTGTGCGAGTAGTCAAAGGCGCTTTTGTCGTTTGTGCCTAGCAGTGCAGTTGCATCCACTTTTTAATCGATAGCTGCATTTTCCCGTTCCTAGTTCATTGCCGTTCTTTTGATTTTTCAAGGTACGACAGCATTTTCATACATGTGGGGTTTGAAATCTAAAAGTTCCTCGCCCTTACCTGGCTGCTGTAGTTCCGGTATTTTACCTTTTTATACTCAAAAATTTCGTTGCAATAGTGACAGTGATTAAAAAAAGTCGCATTTATTTTAGCCGGCGTAAAACTAACCTTACTAATAAAATGCGCATTGAGTTTTATAAGAACGTAATATTGTTGCGTTTGCGTATACTTGCATATGCATAATTATTTTTCTAAGACACCAAGTCTGCGGTTTGAATAGAAAAAAACTTCTTCATTGCGCACGTTATATTTATTTTCGCAACTTATCGGGGGTGTTAGTTTTCTATTTTATTAGAAAAGAAGCCGGTAGGTGCGTTGAATTTAAATTATATTTTTGCCACGTAATAAGCCAAACCTGCGCATATTTTAATTATCAAATGTTTACATTTGCCATACACGTACACATTTTTTTATTGGATTCGTAAATATTTGTTACAAACAAATCATTATCGAAATGTGTAAATACGATAGCGCAGCTATTGCAAAAACTATGTATAAAAAAATGGTAATTAGGTACTATCTGGTCCTTTGCAAACTGTGCGTAACACGATTATGAAATGAATTTTTAACTGTAGTGAAATAATGAAATAAATATACTACAAACAGATAATTTTTTTTCGCAATCTTAATTGCAAGTTTTGAACTGGAAAACATAACTGAACTGTATTTTTTTAATAATTTTTTCGTTTGTGTATCTATTGTTACTATATTAAGCCAATTAGTTGTTTATGATAAGCTATTATGTTATTTATGTTGCAGCCGCATTAGTGGAGGGCGACCATTTCGCAACAAAAATGAAGAGAGAGAACAGTAGTTTCTGACGTGTAGAGTGACGACGATTTGGCGAAATTTTCTTGCAAGTGCCGCGAAAATTCCCGCGCCCGAAACGTAAACAAACCAACCATTTCGAATCGTCTCCTTCACGTTGTCAAACCCACACACGACTCGTGTCTTACGCGGTCCGCAAAAGTTTTTTTTACCGATAATTTGAGAAGTCGACGAATTTTAAGAGAAAGTGCTCCGTCTCTCTCCCTCTCGCATTCTTGGGTTCTTTTGTTTTGATGCCAACCGCTTGTTCACAAGGCAATATTTTTTTGTGACAATACTTGGTTCTACAAATTTTGAATCAATTGTGGTCAAAAGCGTGCCTTAATATAGAATGCCACCCAAAAAGCTATCTGGTGCGGAGTTTCGTAAGATTCGGAAGCAGCGCGATGAGAATCAAAACATTTTGGCTAATAGCATGAGCCAATGGATCAAAAACAACAACAATACAGAAACTGTCGTCTCGGAAGAGACTGAAATCGTCGACGAAGTATCGGTGGAGCCTGATCTTGGTATTGATAAACCTCAGAGTGCCGAACGTGTGGACTCTTCTGAAGTTCGTCAAGAAGAGAAAATATCCGTTGAACCAAAAATAAATTTAAATGATCCAAAGTCTAGGCCAAAAATGGAGGACAAAGTTCGGTGCTTTCTTATAGAAAACGGTCCGGACCAAGAAAAATCATGAGATTTTCGGCTCTCAAGATCTGAAGATGGCAGGACGTTTTCAGAAGACTGGTTTAAGAAAACTTTACCCAACAATGAAAAAATTGATCGTCTCTGGCTGATTTATAGTGGTGTCAATAAATGTCTCTTTTGTTTTCCCTGCGTATTATTTGCTAGCAAATCCACAGTTTTTTCGAATCAAGGGTTTCGGGACTGGAAGCATTTAAACCCCAGAATCGGCGAACACGAGAATTCGGAAGATCATAGGACAAATTATATTTCGTGGAGAGAAATGGAGAAACGACTGAAAAAGGGAAAAGCTATAGACGATAGTTTGCAGAACATGATTCTGTCAGAGAAGGAAAAGTGGAGGTATATACTAACGGTGATAATGGACGTGGCACTTTTTTGTGCAAAAAACAATCTCGCTCTCAGAGGTAGTATTGAAAAATTCGGGCACGAGAAATCCGGCGTTTTTCTTAGTACTATGGAACTCCTTAGTAAATACAACCCCAAAATTGCAGTTCATGTTTCCTCCATTTCCAAAGGATCTACTTCCTACTTATCACCAAAAATTCAGAATGAAGTAATTTCTTCATTAGGTTCAGCAGTAAGGGGAGAAATCGTCTCATCTGTTTTGAAGGCCAAATATTACAGCATTTCTTTTGACTGCACTCCAGATATCAACCACCAGGAGCAGATGGCGGAAATTGTGCGTTATGTGGAGATAAAGAATGGGAAATGTGAAGTCAGGGAAAGTTTTCTTGGCTTTATACACACACATGAAAAAACAGGAAGTGGACTTGCAGAAGTAATTTTGACTCAAATAACCAAAAATGGCTTAGATATTATGAACTGCCGCGGTCAGGCATATGACAACGGATCTAATATGGCTGGAAAGTACCGGGGTGTTCAGGCGCGAATATTACAAGTAAACAAATATGCAAGCTTTTTGCCATGTTCTGTCCATTGTTTGAATTTAATCGGAATTCACGCTTCGTCCGTATCACCGGAAATGATTACATTTTTTGGGACATTGCAGACAATATTTAATTATTTCTCTGGATCAACAGAACGTTGGGATGCTCTTTCTCATTTGTCATTCACTTTGAAAGGTCATTCTGATACCAGGTGGTCGTCGAAATATAATTCTGTACATTCTTTATATACTCAGCTCTCAGAAGTTGTAAAAGTTCTACGTTCAATTGCGGAAGGAACAAGCGAGAAAAATTTTAGTGGAGATTCCGTTTCGTCTGCTAAGACTATTTGTAAGCTTATCAAATTCGAGTTCGTTTGCCTTTTGACTATCTGGTATCATCTACTCAGAAGTATTGACAGTGTAAATAAACATCTGCGAACCAAAAACCTGTCTGTGGAAATTGCATTTAAACATTTGAAAGGATTGAAAGAATTTTTAGTAGATTTTAGAAATAATCAGATCGATTCTTGCCTTGAAACAGCCCGGGATTTGTCCACAAAACTTGCTATAAATCCAGAATTTTCTGAAAAACGCAGGAGAAAGGTCAAGTTGATGTTCGATGAAAATCGTCAGACCGATTCCACCCCATTAAGTGCCAGCCGAAACTTCACGATAGGAATTTATTATGTATTGGATACATTAATCCAACAATTCGAGTGGCGGTTCGAGAGCCTTTCTCAAGTAGCAGCCGATTTTGGTTCCTTGACTGGGCCCTCCCTCCAGAAAACCAGTGTCATTGAATTGAAAAAATCAGCAGCAGATTTGGCCTTGAAATATGAACAAGACTTGAACAGTGTTGAGCTTTGCCTAGAGATTGAAAGCTTCAAACATCAAGCCAAATGTTTACTGGAGAATTTGGAGGGTGCTGATTTTCTTAGTCTTCTCAACTGTTATGAGGAATACGGCCTGGCAATAAATTATCCAAATATAGGAATATGCCTTCGATTAGCATTGACCTTGCCCGTAACCTCTTCTAGCTGCAAACGATCTTTCAGCAAATTGAAATTGATCAAAAATTATTTGAGATCACAAATGGGGCAGCAACGCTTGAGTGATTTGTCAATATTGTCAATTGAATACAATATAGCTAAAGAACTCAACTTTGACACTTTAATCGACCAAATGGCCAGTGAGAAATCCAGGAGAGCTATAATTTATTTTCCTACCATGTTGTTACGATTGTTCGTAACATTTTATGTATGTTTTATGATATTGCTTTACCATAAATTAATAAAAATTTGTTTATAAAGTAAAATTCTTTGTGACCTTCACCTTTTTTTTTGGGGGGGGGGGGCGCACATTTGGAAATTTGCCCTGGGCGCCAGCTCCCCTAGGTCCGGCGCTGGACGTGGCGTGCCGCTCCAATATAATCTTACACTTTTAATAAACGTACGCGATAGAAAAAGTTGGTGCTATACACTAAAACTTTTTTTTTTTTTGACCGCATATATAACCCGGTAAATTTTTGGACGTTCATAACGGGACACCCTGTAATTCATGAATTCAAACCAGTATTTTTTTCAGATTTGCACATAAGTATATATTATGTAGGTTAGTAATAATAATATTGTGTTATAGATAAATGTAGTAGTTATCGAAAAAATTAAATAGGTATGTTCGCACCTTTAAAATAAATCTATCGTTAATAACTGGCAAACTTACAAAGATTTTAATACTTGTCTTTGATTACAGAAAATCATAAAAATAATTAATTATTTAGTACTTTTGTGTAATAATGATATACTCGCGTCAAGAATTCAGACGTCTTACGTCATGGTTGACATTAGGCAATTGTTTTTATTGTCAATGTAATTTTCGATATTTGGTCACGTTAAAAACAACAATTTTTTGCAATTTAGTACAATATATAATGCAAACATTTAGTGTAGTATATAGTTGTATTACTCTCAGTTGCAGTTTCTTAAATATTTTGATAAAAATATAATGAATTATTCATTTGTTCGTATGACGTAAGTCGTCTGAATTCTTGACGCGAGTATACTTTATGATATTCCTCAAAGTTTATTTATCCACCGTTCCCGCCTCTATAGATTTTTCTCTGTAGATAAAGTAGGTAGTTGAATATAAGAGTTGCCTTCAATTAATTCTGGTTATTAAGGTACCGTCTCAGAGATGGCAGCATTGGATATTAGTAGAATAACAATAAATTTATTACCTATTTCCTTGTTTATCTACTTACTAAACAAGGCCTATATGTACGTTTATTTTAATTTAATTTTATATTTGTTATAATTTCCTATAATTTTAAATTTTTTACATATATAAGCACCTCGTTTGATAATAAAATTATATATAATTTACTTGCTCAAAAAAATAATGAACTCATCAAGCAAGTACCACCAACATTATAAACAAAAATATCATTAAATTCCTGCACTTCGAAGAGGAAGCATTTGGAGAGAATATTTCTTCCTTTGCTATTGTTTTGCGAAAAGAATATGTTTTGAGTTTTTAGTTCACTGTACCAATTTCAACATGGATAAAAACTATGTCCATATAAAAGATATGCGACAGGGATTAAAAAACGTTACTGTAGTGTTTATCGTGTTGGAGGTCGGCCACCCCACCCTGACAAAAGAGAACCGGGAAGTTCGAACTTTCAAAGTGGCTGATCATACTGCTTGTATAAATGCTAGTATTTGGGATGATGCTGGTCAATTATTAGTCCCTGGTGATATTGTTAGATTAACCAAAGGGTATGTATCTGTTTGGAGAAATTGTCTAACTTTATATACTTCTAAAGCTGGTGACTTACAAAAAGTTGGTGAGTTTTGTATGGTATTTAATGAACAACATAATATGAGTGAACCTAATCAAGTGTTACAACAATTACCATCTGCATGCGGTCCACCAAACAGCTTATCTTTAAACAATGGTACTAATAACGGTGCCGGAAGAGTAGGACCTCCGCCACCAATTCCTGTTACGAGCACGGCTCCTATGCAACATAATAATATAGCAGGTCCTGCAAAATCTACTCCAAATAATGCTGGTCGACCATCAGGAAATGTAGCTTCAGATAGTCAGAAAAGACAGAGAGGATCTAGAGGCGGACAACATAGAAATAGGCATAACCGAGCGACTTAGTACATATAAATTATATTACTTTTTTGAATATTGTGATAAGTTGAAGTATATTTTATAAATTAGTATTTCAAATAAACTTTTATAATTACTTACTCAATATTAAAATCTCTTAAATTAATGAATTATTCTAGAAACAAAAATTGTGATTACTTATACGATAGTAAAAAAACTGAATGAATTCACACCTTAAAAGTAATAATACAGTCTAATAATGAATAAATTTTGTATATAAGTTGTAAATCAAAATTTAGCCCATACTCTTGTATTCCGAAGGGACAAAAAGGTAGTAACGTTATTGCAATCGTGTAAAAATTAAAATTTGTAAATAACTAAGATTGTTATAAACTAATGTAAAAGTAAACTTATACACCTATTGTTTGCTATATTGTGCACATCCCATAAATAAAAATTTAATCATTTTTAGTTATACGTTTGCTGGTAGACTTTTTTTATTATAATAATTGATTCCATTAAATTAATATAAGGAAAAAATTGGAAAATGTCAGAACTGTCTAGACCAAAGTAGGTATATAGGTGTCTACCTTTATTTTTTTTTGTCCAAAACTAACAAAGTTGTTCCAAAAACAAAAAGGCAAATGTTGAGTTGAGAAACAAAAATTGTTTTTTAAAAATATAATGCAAAAAGATAAATCTTTGACATAGATGGAAAAGCAATATAATAAGAAATGTCATTCATTATTTTAGTTATAAGCCATTTTTATTAGTGGTACCTATTCCAAACAACTTTGCAAAAAAAAAAAATTGGCATGCATGCACATTTCTCAATTCACACCACTGCTCATCTCAAGATACGGAAATTTTTTATCAACATGTTTCTCAAAAAATTGACGGTAAGGAAGTTTATAAGAGTACAGTACAAGAATCCGAGAACACACTGTGTATAAAAATATTATTTTATTATTTCAAATAAAACGAAAAGTATTTTAAAATGTAAGAAGCTGGTTATATAATACATACAGAATAAGTAGATACTTAAAAAATAAGAGAATAATAATCATCTATATAGTCAGTATTATGTTATAATTTACAAGGTGATTCACTTAAAAGGGAAAGGCAAATTACAAAGGGAAGCTAATCTTTTAGCTTTTAGGGTTTGTTAACGGCTTCAATTTCCTATGCGGACGCCAACGTGACGGTCTAGACGTCGGCGTTACAACGCCTTCAAATTTTTTTTTTCTTAGTGGGAACTGCTGCATTATGTATCTTTGGAACTGTCTTCATAGAAAATTGAAGCCATTAACAATCCCTAAAAGCTGGATTTTACAGACCATTGCTATCTTTTTTAGTTCCCTGTAATTTTACATGGGGAGTTTTAAAGCGAATCACCCTGTATTTTGTATAACACTACCCTCTATGATACTTTATAAAAACAGTCTTTAGTATTTCTCTTTATAGCACGTAGGAACAATAATCTATTGCAATAATAATGGCACTCCCTAAAATCAGTTTTTGAACTAGGTACTGGATGCTCTGAGTACAAATTTTTTGAGTGAAACAACTATAGGAGCTAATGTTAAAAACTGAATGCGGATTTCGAATAAGTACGTCAGTATGCAGTTCCAAATAAATCGCCACATTCATTTTAAAGAGTGCCATTATTATTGCAATAGATTGTACCATGGAGTGATTAGACCTTTTCTTTAGTAGAAACATATTTTTATTTCTTTGAATTTAAATAAAACTTACACTGACCCATGAAAAATGTATCAACAGAAGTCACAGAAAATTAGAAAGAAAGTATAATAAGTGTAAAAAAATTAATACTTTCTTATTTTTCCTGTTTAACAAATGAGTAACAATGGTAGTATAGATGCTGCATTTCCGAAATAAAATTATCTTACTTTATTATTACTTAGTACGACCACGACCAATAGACCATTACTTTTATGGACAGCAATTCTCATGACAAAACAGATAATACAGTTCGCATTAATAGTGAGTCACAGATTATGCAACCAGCGTTACAATATTACTGTCTATATTCTAAGCTATAATCTCTTTTAAAATGGCATCCCCCTATATGTAAAATAATTAGCAATATTTTACTTGTCACTATCAAATAACAACATTTTTGCATTCGTTTATATTATGGAAATATCAGAAGAGATTTTAAATAAATCTGTGGCAACGCGACAATAATTAATCCAGAGATACTGTAAGTGTCGATGCCTTTTTATTTACTATTCTCTTATTATCAGCTATAGTTGTTTTTTCGCGTTTTTCAATGCCCATTATTTGACTGATCGCAAAGAAATTCTTCAGATTTCGTTTAGAGTTTGGTGTAAGGTAATGTTCATATAGAATATAGAACACAGACATTACACAATACACATTGCTCCACAGACATTACGCCTGAACGTACTTTAGAATCGATTTAAACTGGAAAACGTGAACGCATTCTGTGTTTATGGTATGCAAGTATAATATAAAATTATATTTCAGTGTATGCAAGCACAGTTCATACAGTTGGTCGAGTGAAGATTCCAGAGGTTGTGGCTAAATCACAGCTAAATGCGCAATGAACACCAATGAAATTCATTTGTACACGACGAAGTGGGAGAAAATCTATTTCTTGACAAATCACCGTGCGCCTTGAGCGCGCAAATGTGCGCGGCTAAATGCGCAGTCGTCTAAAAAAAAAACGAAATCTGTGACCTAGACATCAAAGGAGCAGACGTGAAGACGACGGACTGTAATAGACTGTGATGCAAGCAAGTTGTGTATACGTCAAACGTCAAATAAGGAATGAAATGTTGGAAATGTCACTGTCATTGCCAAATTTTTGCAACATGTGAGTTCAAAAATAATGTGATTTTACAAATTTTCATTATATTTCACCAATAATGAATATTGCTACTTTAAAACGTATACAGTTTTTTACGAAAATAATGGATTTAAAATAAAACGAGCACTACAATATGTTTACTAAAAGTTATAAATCAAAATATACAGCTGTTTTAAACCCTGATGAATCCGAAGATCAAGATATAGAACCAATGAAACGAAATATATGCACGTTAGGCTGCCTTTGGTCGTCTCTATTTACTGGCATTTTGATTGGAACCTATTATATACCCTCAATAGGTTTAACTTTCTATCAGAGATGGTTATATCAGGTTTAAAATTTTTATTCTATAATATTATTGATATATTAATATTAATACTTTCAGAGTTTTCGATTTCCATTAATAACTGTCTTAGTCCACATGACGGTAAAGTACATTCTTGCCATGTTAATTCGAATAATTATTGCAAAGAGGCAAGGTAAAGAACGTGTTCTCGTAGGATGGAAGGAATATGTACTAGCTGTTGCACCAACTGGAGTATTTAGTGGTATTGATATAAGTTTTTCTAATTGGGGTTTGGAACTCGTAAATGTGTCTTTGTAAGTAATATTTCAAATCTAATTATAATAATAAATAAATTTAAGTATATTAATTTAAACTTGTATTAAAACAAAAACTTAAGTAGGTACCTAATAATTAAAGTGAATGAAATTAGGTGGCATAATTCTTATACAAGGGGTTTTCAAAAGAAGCAGCACAAATGATACCAGTGATTCTACATCTAAAAAGAACAAGTTTGCATAAAAATTACCTTAGTAAAATGTTCACCCCTTATAGGTGATACCTACATCTCTTCAAAGTTTCCATGAAAATATGGAATAGTGACTGTAATTTGAAAACTAAAAAATGTATAATTTTCTACTAATGCATGTGCAATTTTTTTTAAACTTCTGCCCCTTGCAAAAGATTGAAATAAGCATCTCCTAAGTTATTTTTTGCTACAACTTATTTGTTTGACAAAAATTGAGTATTCAAAAATACAAATCAGATAGCTTGGTTTATTTTAAAACTTTACCTCTCTTACTTTTTTGCTTTAAAACTAACCGTTTATTAATAAAATATGTTGACATACTGCGAGTATTTTTTGAATGTGTACCGCAGCAAGAAGAAATGCCGCGAAAGGTTTAATATCGAAAATTAGCATGACAGCCGCCTACTTAAATATTTCTTAGCTGTAATCGTGGAATTGTAATGTTAATGATGATGAATTTTATTTTTTTGTTAATAAATGGTTAGTTTTAAAGCAAAAAACTGAGAGGTACCTAATAGTTTTAAAATAAACACAATTTTTCTCAAACAAATAAGTTGTAGTTTGTTTCAATCTCCTCCAAGGGGCAGAAATTTTCAAGAAATTGTTGAGAAGTTGCACATGCATTAGTGTATTTGTGTAAAGGGGGGTAAAAATTTTACTAAATAATAATAATTAAGTAATTTTTATGCAAACGTGTTATTTTTAGCCATTTTTAGCTAAAATATACAGCTGTATATTCACTGGTACCATTTGTGCTACTTCATTTGAAAACACTGTATATTAAATGTTACTCTCGTTTTCACATTCTTGTCCGAAAAAGGTCAACTTGCAGTTTTATGGAAATTTTTTATGAGCAGTGAAGTGGCGATAATCGGTCTTTTATTTGTCTCGATGTCATATTCTTAAGGTGCTTTTCTCATGTTTTCCTAGATAAATTTCCATTTTCCTGATTCTGTGACTTTTGCAAATTTGTTACCGTGAAAGAAGGATGCAAGTAGTTGGTTACGCCCCTTTGTAGGAAATCAACAAACATTAGGCAAAACATCAAAATTAATCAAACATAATTTTGTATTTGGAAGTGTTTTTCCACACCATTCGGACGACGAAAAATCACTATTGTGCTGTCTGGGACCTATCTGGATCATTTTGCGATAATATTAGAGTTATAAATTTTAATACTTCATACACACTACAGCTGCAACGTGTAATGCAATTTATAATGCAATACATAATGCAATGTGGAAGCTGTTTAAAATTTATCCATGTGCATTCAGTGCAATGTTGTTCACACATGTTCATTATAAATTGCATGTTGTCATCCAGGACCTATGCTGGTTATTTCACAGTTATAGCTTTAAATCTTAATGTGAACAATTCACAAGTTTTACTTACTTCTATGGAGAACTGTACACGGAAACATCTAAATAAGCACAATTTTGCCAGATGTCGTGTCGGCTTAAGCCACGGTCTATTAACTATACTGGAGGGGCCAGGTGGCGTCTCAAAATTCCCATAAATAAAGACAAAATATAGTCTTTCTCTAAAGATGGACTGAGATAGACTGTGTCATACGTCACAAAAGTCCTCAGTTTTCATTGGCTACCTGCTGATGACCCCGACCATGTAGTTAATAGGCCATGGGCTTAGGCTACGTGCAGAGTGATGAGTCGAGTAGAGAGCAAAGATGATCAGCGAATCAGTTAACGACGATCAGTGAAACACCTGTATTTAGACGGCAGCGTGCATAGTGCAGAAGCACAATGGCATGTTATCCATAATACAATTCAATATTTCACTTTTGAGGCATTTTGAGTGTATCTACTTCCATACCACTGTGAAAGTCTACTTCTTTACACTTTTCTCTACTCGACTCATCAGTCAATACGTCACTCTGCACATAGCCTTACTCAAAGCCAAGATTGGTAATTTGATTCCCAGATGGGTAAACTTTTTTTATATTTATCAAATCTTGATAAAAAAATTTCATATTTTTCAAACATATAAGTACCTTTATAGACCAGACTTAAATGTTTACTTTTGTTATTTATTTTTTGAAGTCTTTTGGTACAGTATTATATTTATTCATTTACCTTTCTGAGACTTTATATTCAATGTTTAAAAAAAATGGTACCAGATTACTTCTTTCATGATGAGACATTTTATATTTACTAATCAGCATGGATTGCATCACACAATGGTGCTCATGGTGAGAGCATCCAACTCACCGCATGCTGACTTGCCTACCTTTCTAGTTAATAGTTTTTTAAAACCTTATAACATTACGTTTGAATTAGCAGCAATAGATCATGCAATATACATAATAAATATGACTACATTCCTCATTAAAAAATAAGTGAATAAAAATAATACAGTTTGTAGTTACTTTCAACATTTGTAAATTAAATTTGCAAAAATGTAGTTATTTCAATTACTTATATATAAATAAATTTGTGTTTTTAGAATTAATGAAATTACTGTTACAGAATTAAGAATTATTAATTTTTTAGGTACACAATGACCAAGTCTACAACTATAGTATTTATACTATTCTTTTCCATACTATTTAAATTAGAAAAAAAGGTATGTTTCTTGATGTTTTCATATGCTTATATATTTTTTAAAAAAAGCCTTGCATTCATTTTGTGGCAAGATTGCGTGCAAGATATTTTAAATGTAATTGTACATATTTGATGCTATCCATAAAGATGTAATGAATGTGAATATACTATTTGGTAGAAAATAGTATATCGAATATTATTGAGTATATTACTTAGCTTAATACAAAAAAAGTAATTGTGGAAATTATGGAATTTAAAAAAATTATCATCTCCGTTTTATACTTATTGCAGTTTGTTCAGCTTTTCGACACATTACATTAAAGTAGATACAAAAAGTAATAAAATTACGTATTAATATTGCAAAATAAAAAAAATACGATTAAGATAAAGCTCGAGATAAAGGAAACGTGAAATATCATTAACAATTTAATTTAAACTGCTTACAATATTTTTACTTCAAGTAGAAATATAAAAATTGTACTGGTGTAGTTTTTACCACATAAAGTATTACATTTCTTATCAGTGATTCATTAATGACTTTATTACAATATCATTCCATATCAAATTCCTTAAAGCAAATTATGAAAAATATTTACTGATAATAACCACATCCTGCTATTAATTGTATAAAACCAATACATTATGTGTTGTTTTATTGTATGTCTTATCATTTAAAAAATTTCAATTCAACTCCATATTATAAAATTTATTTATTTTAAAATATAACCAATAATTAATTTCCTTCAACTTGTATATAAAAATCTCATATCTGGTTTACAAAATAATCATTTCTTACTTCTTCCTTTATTAAGTGTACTTATTTTATTAAATAAAAAAGTTCGTAATTTTTTTTTATTTAATATTTTACATATTAATAGGTATCTATGCATTTGTGTTAATTAATTATACACATTCGAACTCGTTAAAATATTAATTTTTAATTGAAATAATTACATTGGAAAATTTTGTTACATAAAAGATTGAATGTAAGATTAGGTTTATAAAATCGACTGACATAAATAGGAACTATAAAAATAAGTTTAGTAACATAGTAGGATTTACTCTAATCTAGAAATTAAAAATAAATATCGGCATTTTTCATAACCCCCGTCGAAGAACCAGTGGCGGCGCAACATTGACAAATGACCCTAACAAATTGCTTAACATTTCTCAAAACATTTCAATATAAAGTTTTTGTGTCATATTTGTTGTTATTTATGTGATCATTATTTTGGAATTATAATAGTATTTATCTTGTGTGTCAGTCCCAATGGATTTTCAAAGTGTCAAAGATTTCTATTTTCCATTTACTTTAAAACCCTTCTTAATAAAGTAACAATAATTTTAGGGACATCTTTGGTCTAATTATTCAGTATTTAAATATTTCCACTATCATCAATGACGTAGAAACTCTGTAGCACTTCGCTTTCATTTACAATAAAAATAGTAAGCCACTGTCTTAATTATAACAAATGTAAGATGCTCTAAGTTTTGATTATATTGAATAAATTATTCATTGATTTTTTTTATTTAAAATATATTTGCATGCCGTAGTTTGTGAGTGGTGAGACTGCTATGCATTAGTAATATTTTCAAACTGATGACATAAACACTGTTTATACCTTTCAAAAATGACTTTAGCATTATTATATTATTGTTAGAGTGGACTTTCAAGTTTCCTTTGGCTTTTGATACATTTTAATGAAAATTTCAAAAAATTTTATTATTTGTTCAAAATAATCAAAACTTAAAGCAATGAATAATAAATAACTTGTAAAGAAGCACAAGCCTTATGCAGATTGCCATATTCGTACCACGTGCGTGAAATATGTATCGCTATTGGCTAGGTAAAATACACCTCCCCGCAGGTCCATAAACGCTGATTTTAGCGCCACCGTGATAGTGCGCAAATTACTAAACTATTTGTGGTATTTGCAAAGATCTGAAATAAAATCGATAAAAGTGTATGCTATTATAAATACAATATTTGTCGCACAGCCAAGGAATATTACGGTAAAGACAATGTCGGGGTTTTGTTTGAGCAAAAATATATAGGTAATTTATTTAAAACAATACATTTTGCTAATATCATCACTACAGAAAATAAGGAAGTATTTGTAAATACATGCTATGCATTGTAATAATCGAGGTAACAAGTATGAAGTTATTTATGTACAAAGAGTGTTATACAAGGTTAAATAATGTTGTTTTCTATTACAGGCCATGTTAACACAATGTGCTGCAACTGTAAATTGAATAAGGTCTTTGATTTGGTCAAAATATTTTTCGAGCAATTTTTTGCGTATAATTCAGAGGCGCTAATTTTTGTTTGTGGTGTTCAACGAATTTTAAGTATGACATAAACATATATCTTTTAATTAAACGTTTTTCACAAGGTAACTACGTAATTTGCCGTTATTTTTATCAATAATGTTCTATTAAAAAATACAATACGAATTCTCAGAATGTCAACATTACTTACCTATCATTCAACTTTAAATTAAAATTAAGTACTCATACGTAAGTATTTAATTTAGAATTTAGTTGCTACACTTTATTTTTTATATTGCTTAATTTTCTATGTTAATAACTAACTGGTTTTTTTTCGAACGCCACTAGAATGAAAATTATTAAATTTAAGTACATATTCAGGATGCTCCAAAATTAGTGTGCAATAATTTTATTCTAAAATACAAGAACAAATTTAAATACAAAATGTTTCAGCTTTAATGAACATGATTTTGGAGTTCTATACAAGATGTCATTAGGTAGGTAGTTACAAATAAAAAACATATGAACATAACTAGGTCGGGAAATGCTCAGTGTCCGGGATACTTGAAGCATTCTCTTTTATCTAATATTAAAAGGTGTATAGATTAATTATTGAACATTTAGAAGAATATTTTACTTGTCCGGTACTTAAAACTCCACAGACCTGTATCTCCGTTATTATTTAAGATATCTCGGCGATCAATATATTATTTTGCACATCTATTTTAAGCTAACCATTTAATTTTAAAAATCAAATTATTTTTATAAAATGGCTCAATTTATATTCTCGTTTGGATTTTTTCTTTAACACTTCATAACAATATTTCCAAGTTCCTCGATGGCTTTTTTTTATTTTAAATATCATTTTATTCCATCATATTTGTCATCACAGTAAACTAGATTGTTTAATGTAAACATAAAATAATTATTTATAAAAATGCAACATGGCAACTTTCTGGGATTGAGTTCAAAAAAGATCATTTTAAGAACTCGAATGAATTCGTAAGCATATCAAATAAAACAATTTTGGCACTAACTGAAAAATCCTCCACACTCAGACTAACTTTAAAAATGAATGCTAACAGAAACAATCCGTTTTCTTTATTTGTAAAAAGATAAAGGGTATTTAAATCACGGCAAAATATGTATTTATTTTCACTTTCATTTTATAATTATTCACACGTCGCCGTGACATTTTCGAAATGTTCTTTTATATAATAATATAATTGAGCAATAGAAGTTCAAAACATAAAACACATGATAAATTTATCGTAAATCTAATAATTATTACGTATGTATCGTTTTCACTATATATAATTACAAATAACTTCTTATTTACTTCGTTTAAGTCACAAAATGACGCAATATTTACATTTTCACAATTTTTCTGCTATTGTTTAGTGCGAATTTCATTTGAAACCTGAAATTTAATATAACTGATATTTTTTCCGTCTATCGTCATTTCCACGGACCCTATATACGCATTTATATCGACTAGTGATTATTTTCAAAGTATATTATACACACAATAACAAAAATAGCTTGATTATGGCCATAAGTACACAGTACACCATAAATTTACTCAACGCTTCAAGTTGAATCAGAGGCCCAAGCTGAAACACACTGCGTTCAAGCAAGACTGAAGCGAAGTGGTATTACGTGGGTCGAGAACCTCGGCCCCAAAAACAACGCAGCGTCTCATATATGTCAGCCCCAGCATTGGATACGTATATTTGTATAGGGCTGCGGTTCTTTACAGTTATTACTCAATGCTTGAAGTGTCTTACATTTTTTTATAGTTAAGGCAGTGGAGTACTATTTTTATTCTAAATAAAAGAAGAGTGCCACAAAATTTCTATGCCACTGATTAATGGGAATATTTAAATATATTGAATAATTAGACCAAAAATGTTCCATGACAACCTAGAATTATTGTTGTTTTATCAAGAAGACTGAAAATATGATATAAATTTTGAAATCTTTGACACCCTGTATATCAGAAACGGTGAACTTTTAGATATATATCTATTTGGGTAATTGTCATTTATTTTGACTGTACACATCACCCCTTTCAAGGATGCCAGTAATACCTGCGATACTCTTTATATATTATTATATATATATATGTGTGTTTAAACATTTTAAATTTTGCAGTGATGAGAAAATATTATTTTTCAGTCATACATTCACATATATATATATATATATATATATATATATATATGTGTTTAAACATTTTAAATTTTGCAGTGATGAGAAAATATTATTTTTCAGTCATGGAGCCTATCTGGAATTGTGATGATGATCACGCTGGGTTTGGTACTATTTACATATAAGTCAACACAATTTAACTTTCTTGGTTTTACTTTGTTACTTTTGGCTTCAGCTTCGAGTGGATTAAGATGGACTTGTGTTCAGCTTTTACTACAGAAATCTAAAATGGGAATGAGAAATCCAATTGATATGATATATCATATGCAGCCATGGATGATTGCTTCTGTTTTACCGTTTGCAGTATGGATGGAGGGTAAATTTTTAAATAATGATAATAGTTTATAAATGAAATTTCTTCTACAAGTTGTTATATATAGCTAACTATGACTGTGAAGTACAAAATTTTAACCAGATATTCAAGGAGACCTAAAAGACAATAAAAAAAATTATTTTGGAATTCTAGCTGGAATATTTAAAAAATCTTTTCCTTTGGAATTAGCTATGATAACCATCGTCCGAGAAATCTTAGATCTGTCAGCTACCATGTGGTCGTTTTTTACAGTGTTACCAAATGTACAAATGACGAAAATTTATAATTTTATTAATAATAATGTCACGGATTTCCTAACCCGAAAAACAAACGGTTAATTTTTACTGATATTTATTAACACCCTGTACACTACCGAATACTAATTACAACTCAACTAAACACTATTTAATTAATCACTATCTAAATCGCTCAGAATTCTAACTGATCTCTCCGAAATGTCCAAATAACAAATCTCTAATTAAAGACTGTAATTTAAGACTGACTAACTCGCCCGTTTATTATTCTTTTATAGACCAAACGAATATTCCAGGTATTTTCTAGCATCTTTAGATCCATTTCCTGAGCGACTCTCGAATGCTTCTCGTCGATTCTCAATTTTTCCAGTTGTGCCTCGATACACGGCATTATTTGTTTTTTTACCAGAATTGCATAGGGGCGATCGGGGCAATCTAGCGTTTCGCAATACCACAGTCGTCGAATTGGATGCGAGCGGGGCAAATTCTGTGACAATAATAATACTATAACACCTGATTGTTAACAATTAATCCGGTTAGCTGCAATATTTTGCATTCATATTTTGTATCTTCGTTCCAAACTGCCAAATCTACATATTTACTTATTACAGGTAAGTCAGGATGAGTGGCAGCTGGTGGAATTTCAGGTATGTCATATCTTAATAACCAGACATGGGACCCAAACCAAACTTTAGTATATATGTATTATGGCTATATAGAGAACTTCAGTAGAATGAGAACGATTTTGCAGTTTGCAAAAAAAGGCTTGTGTAAATTTCGAGAAACATTTTTTTTTCATAAACTAGACATAATTCTACCAATAGATTTCTGATTTTATTAAAAAGTTTTAATTTTTGTTAAAGTTACAGCAGTTTGAAAATTAATATTGTATTTGCCATACATTATAAAAATTTCAAAATGCTATAAATTCTACAAATATAGTTATTTTTTAATAAAACTTGAAGCCTGTCCGTAAAATTACATCTAGTTAATGGAAAAAAGTGTTTCTCGAAATTTAAAGATGCCATTTTGAAAACTTGAGGTGAGGCCCACATTTTTTCAACTTTTTTTCGCAAACTGTAAAATCGTTTTTCTTCTACCAAAGTTCTCTACATGGCCACAGTACATATACTCTAAAGTTTACTTTGGGCTCCATGTCTGGCTATTGAGATATGGCATACCTGAAATCTCACCAGTCGCCACTGGTCCATTAATTGTCAATAAAAAAATAGGGGTTTAATGTGGTATCGAAAAATTTTTTTTGAACAGCGATTGCACTAATTTTTATTTTTCTCTATGCTCTCTTAAAATATTTGTACTTATAGTTGATGACCAAAAATCTAGAGTGACTAATCGCTAGCTTGTAGACAAGCGCGAAGGGTGAGGCGTGCGAGGAGCAACATTTCATAGGCTTACTAAATTTGAATGCGATCAGATATAAAAATATACAAAAATGACAAAAATAATTGATATGCATAACATCCTTTATTTTTAGTAGAAACAGTGATATAACAGTTTTTGCCAATTTCGAGACGTTGGATAATAAAAATAATAAGAATATTTCAAAATTTAAAGTTTTTATTTTGTATTATCAATTACCCAAGGTCGAGAACAATAGAGAGTGACTAATTCACAACTCAGAGATGAGTACGGAAGATACGGGTGGCTGAACCTGCCACCTGTGTCATCCTCTACAAATTAGAATTCCATCCTTTTCGATGGCAATTGCCCACCACCACCCACTTACGCCTACCTGATGCGCACTCCGTGGATATCACACTTAAGCCTTGTCCTCATGGCCGCGAAATTCACGGATTTTTGCACGAATTTTGTAATTTCTGTTTTAATTATTTCTGGCGGGAAAATCTCAACTTTTGACAAAATTTGCGAAACTGCAAATATTATTGCTACATTCATTATTATGTGGTGTTAATAAATTTGTATTGAGCTTCTGACAATCTACCATGGCAGTTTCATGATGAAAATGTTATAGTTGACAAAATTTGTTACAAATAGAGATATTTTCACCATTATATAAATTGCGCAAATATTTGCGAATTCCGCATTCAAAAGGACAAAAGGCTTTAGAATACATACACACTATTTACTATTGGTTACTAGCACTGTCACTATTACGGCCACACATCAACACTTATTATATCATATCGTACCGCTTTCCCTATGACCTTCATACATCTATGTTTCGTCAAAATTTAATATATTATTCAATCCAGATTCTGATTTTTTAATATTTATTTTACATAGTTTCTTCATCATATCACTATTTCGTCTTTTTCTATCAGTATACTCTTTTCGATTTCATTTATACGGACAAAGTTTTCATCTTGTAACCGCCCTTGATAGCCCTGGAAATGGAACAGGTGGATCCGTCAATTCGTCACAGCCAATCAAAAGCTGCAGCGCATGCATACTTACTGCAGTAGAAACTGTGTAATCTGGTATGCTCTCAGAGATATGTAGCACACGATTTTATAGGAAAAATACACAGGCTGTATGTATATTTCTTTGTGTTGACTGCTATAAATTGTGAGCAGGTTTATAACATGAGTCACTCTCTAGATTTTTAGCCGTTAAGTATAGCTATAATTAACCCTCTTTAAGATTAAGTGTAAACTGGAATGAATTTTACTTTGAAAGATTTTTTTTAAGGGACAACAAAGATAATATATGAAGTTTTAGGCAAACAAGATTCAGGTGCCTTAAAATTCCAGAAATTATGCATTTATAATCATCTTTATTATATTTATTAATTTGGTTACCATTATAACAGTTTAAGTAATAAATGGCCTCTGTTTCATATACATTTTTAGATCTGACGGCATGATCATGTAAGGTGCCCCTAAAAATATATCCAATGCCAAAATTAACATAATTGAAATAGTAATCACATATAAAAATTAAAAATAAAAGCGTCAAAATTTTACAATTTACTGCTTAAAATAAGTACTTAGGTATTATTGGACACATATTAATAATTAAGGTTCCAAAATTGGCCAATATATTAAAATCAGTTCTCACTACAAATTTATCCAGATCTTACCTCTACTTCAATGCATATTTTTTTAAATCAAAAACATTAAAATTGTTAACTATCTTTTTTAAATACTGCACATTTTTATTTTAAAATGCATGTTCATTGTAAATGAGATTGGTATATATGTTACACACAATACTCTAATGTCTGAAAAAAGTATGCAAAACTAGTTCTGAACCCAGAAAAATTCCCATATCCGAAATTTTACGTTTAAATGACTTTTGACTATTGTAAAATAGAACTAGTTCTGGGCATTATAAATTGTTCAAAACTAGTTTTGTGCATTTTTAAATTACCAAAACTAGTTTCCTTCATTTTCTGAAGGTTATGATACACACAATACTCGAAATAGTATGCTACTTTTCAGAAAATGAATAGAACTAATTCTGATCATTTCAAAATGCACAAAACTAGTTTTGAACAATTTATAATGCCCAAAACTCTGTATTTTATAACATGCAGTAACCGTTTAAATGTATAATTTCGGGTATGAGAGGATCTTTTGGAGGTCAGAACTAGTTTTGCATACTTTTTTCAGACATTGTCCGAATTCTAGTATTGTGTGCAACATATACAATAAACAAATATAAAGTAGTATCCTAAAATATAGGGTGTTTTTGAAATAAATGAGCTTCTTCAAAGGGCTTAAGAGGACATGAAAATAAACAATTCTCCTTAGGCATCTTGTAACCGAGGGGCAGTTTTTGATTTTTTGACAAATTCTCTGATTCTATGTTACAGTAGATATATTGTCTGCAAGTTGTTATAATAATTTTAGGAGGTGATAGAATACTTGATTTTGAGTCGATTGAAACAAACATACCTACATACCAAGTGTTACAATATTTGTGATAATTAATTTTTTAATAATTTTTAACTTAACCGTGCTTTTCTACAATTATTGAAGTGTAGAAGAAAGCTTTTTATAAAAGATATGTCTATACTTTTTTTTTATTAGGAATGAATGAATTATTTAAATTATCTAACCAATAAAATCGAAAGTGGCTTCGTTACTTACCTAGAACTTCATAAACATGGTTTTTCTACTCTGTAAAAGCGAAGAGTCAAATTTAAACGTGGATTTTATTTAAACCTGTGTGTAGATTTATTCAGATATTATTAAAAACTTGTTAAAAACGTGTTATATCTGGTTTGTTCTATAGCCCGTTTGCAGCAACTCTCATCACGCATGGCAGTACCTACTTTACAGCACATATATTATAGGTGCCAATTGTTTGTATCAGTAATTTGACGTTTCTTAAAAATGATGACAAATTCCAAATATCTGTTGAGTGTCCGTATTGTGTATTCCATGGTGAAAGAGAAGAAGCTGTCTATTGTTATTGTATATGTTGTGGGGGTACAGGAATGGTATTAATGTCGCATATTTTAAAATATTAAATATAAAATATACATTTAAAAAAAAACCAAATTGGATAAGTAGGCACTATTAAAAGATAAGCTATTACAGTGTCAATGTAAAATATCAAATTTTGAGAATTAGGGCCTGATATGTGTGTCTCCAAAAATTAACGTTGGACTCGCCACACTACATTATAGAATTTTATGTTGAAATTCAGATGATTCGACAGACAAGTATTATAAAAGTGACGAGATTTAGAATATTTGATATTAGATCGTAGGTACTTTAATGAAAATTATTTTCATGTCAGCTGTCAGCCTTTAAGAAGACACACTTATTCCAGAGACATCCTTATGTATGAAATTATTAAATTTAGAGTAACTTACAACAATTTCTCAAATATACATGTAAATGAGATATAGACAACTTTAAAACCAGATAAAGATTTGTCACCAATATGCTACAACAATTTTGGATTTATTTAGATAATAAACTATTTTTAGGATCCGATGCAATAAGGAATTGTCAGCTGTTTGGTTTTGCAGATTTTTCATTATTCTTAAACCTGAGTTTTAAAATTTTATTGGGAGCTTTCATAGCCTTTTTTATGGAATTCAGTGAAGTTATGTTGGTAACTTATACCTCAAGTTTAACTTTGGCGATAGCTGGAATATTTAAGGTGAGATATTATTTTCAATATATTTTTTTTTATTTTTAGAATAGTGCTTAGTAGCTCTATTATGTGTAAATTTACATATTAAATTTTGTAACGCAGATTTCAGCTTTGTGAAGTACTGAGTTTACATTGAAAAAAATATGTTGCATATATTGATATACAGAGTGAAACTTTTTGATTGTAATAATATTGAAATAGCAATCAATAAATAAAATAGCAACTAAAATCTCTTAAACTGTAACTATGACATTATATAACTATACCCGAGTTCCAAAGTAGTAGAGAGTGATTTATTAAATCATATGGGAGGTGAGAGTTGCAGTTTCACTTGAGAAATGTTCAAAATACATAAAATTACCAAAAATAAGTCGATATTGAGTGAACCTAGCACTTTAATAGTATACTTTTATATATATAGTTTATATACAGTAGAATGCAGTCCTTTTAGACGGCGATAGCCTACCACCACCCACGCCACTTACCTAATGTGCACTCTGTGGATATCATACTTTAAGACATATTGCTCTATTCAAATATACAGTATACATTAGTGATTATTAGCACTGTCACTATAATGGTCACCCATTAATATTTATCGTCGGCTGTTATAGGGTGCATTGTCCATTACAACCACAGCACCAGGTTCCATATGTGGCAAAACAGTGCCACACTTTTGTCACTGTATAGCCTTTATTTATCTATGTTTCATCAGTTTAATATATTATTTGATTTAGATTTCGACTTCTAATATATTTTTCACTGTTTCGTCTTGTTCTATCAACATACTGTTTCAATTTCATTTTATAAAATGAAAATTTATGTCACATATAATTTACAAAAGCACCCTTCTAGATATTCTAGGCAAAGTTTGATCCTGTGGGATAGCAACCTTTTGTTATTGTCGTAAGCTGATTTTTACAATACAATCCATGAATTGTTCTACGAATCGCTTATTTTGTATCATCAATCTCTATTTGCAAGTTTCAACTATTTTCCGGTTCTCAGTTATATATTCTTTATCATTTTTTATTACACGATTTACCTACGGTGCTCACAAATGCTCTTGTTAATGAACTACATATTTCAACTGCACCACCTACACTCATATTTTGGTTTCGTGTCCTAAACTTTGTATACATGTTTCTTATCATCTGATATTCTTCACTTGTTAGATTAGTGCTTTTACGATTTGGAGAACATGCTGTAGAACTTGAATTATTCTTCATTCATAAGAACACAAACCCAATATCACAAATAAATAAATTTCAATCTAGGAAAATTATTTTTGAAATTTTCCCATGCACACATCCATGGCGGCGCTGCAGATGGACCAGATGGATCCATCAATTCGTCATTACCAATAGAAATTGAGTATCCTGATGTAGGGGTATGCTCTGACATATACGGAACGTAGAATTCAATACAATTTTATAGAAAAATATACAGACAGCATATATTTCTCTTTGTATTGATTACTATAAATTGTGAGTTTATAACATGAATCACTCGCTACTATTTTGAAATTCATCTATAACTAGTATGCTGTAGTTAGTCAGGTAAATCACCTATAGTTGAAGGCCAAAGTTGTAGAGAGTGACTCATGTTATGAACCTGCTCACAATTTATAGCAGTCAACACAAAGAAATATATATGCAGCACATATATTTTTCCTACAAAATCGTGTGCCGCATTTCTCTGAGAGCATACCCGATTACACAGCTTGTGCTGCAGTAAGTGCACATGCGCTGTGGCTTTTGATTGGCTGCGACGAATTGTCGGATCCAACTGTTTCATTTCCAGCGCTATCATGGGCGGGTATATCGTTTGGGCGGGCAAAATTTCGGGTATATCTTTTCGCTAATTTAATTATGAATGCAATTAATTTTATTAGTGATTTTGTGTTTTTAAGAATGGAGAATAATTCAAGCTCTGCAACGTATTCTCAAAATTGTCCTAATTTAACAATTGAGGAATCTCGGATGATGACATGTCTGACGAGTTTAGAGCGCGAGGTCAAAATATGAGTGTAAGTCATGTTAAAATATGTATTTCATTAACAAAATTGTATGTGAACAACATATGTGTGTAAATAAAAAAGTGGTAAAGAAGTACAACTGTGAAACGGAAAGTGATGGAAACTCGCGGAAGGAAGATTGTATTTTTAAAATGAGTTTACAACAAAAAAAAAATTCGATTGCTGTCTTACAAGATGAAATTTATTCCGTATAAATGAAATCGAAAAGAGTATACTGATAGAAAGGACAAAATAGTGATATGGCGAAGAAACTATTTACAATAAATATTAAAAAATAAGAATCTGGATCGAAGAATATGTTAAATTTTGACGAAACATGGACGTATATAGGTCATACGGTTAATGTGTAACCGTTATAGTGACAGTGCTAGTAATCAATAGTAAGTTGTGTGTGTAGTAATATTCTAAAGCCTTTTGTCCTTTTGAATGCGGAAATCGCAAATATTTGCGCAATTTATTTAATGGTGGAAAAATCTCTATTTGTAACAAATTTTGTGAACTACCTATAACATTTTCTATCATTTTCATTATGAAGCTGCCATGGTAGATTATCAGAAGCTCAAAACAAATTTATTAACACCACATAATAATGAAAGGGACAATAATATTTGTAGTTTGACAGTTTCGTAAATTGCAATTGTCAAAAGTTGAGATTTTCCCGCCATAAATAATTAAAACAGAAGTTGCAAAAATCCGTGAATTTCGCGGCCATGAGGACAAGGCTTAAGTGTGATATCCGCAGAGTGCGCATCAGGTAGGCGTAAGTGAGTGGTGGTGGGCAATCGCCGTCGAAAAGGACAGCATTCTAATTTGTAGAGAGGATGACGCAGGTGGCACATTTAAAGTAAATTGTTAATGTGCTAGGTTCAGCCGACGTTAACTTATTTTTGATAATTTTGTGTGCTTTAACTCTTCTCAAGTGACACGCTTAGGTAATCATACCACCCGTATCTTCCGTATTCATCTCTGTGTTGTGAATTAGTCACTCTAATATTTTCAACCTTGGGTAATTGATAATACAAGATAAAAACTTTAAATTTTGAAATATTCTTATTATTTTTATTATCTATCGTCTCGAAATTGGTAAAAATTGTTATATCACTGTTTCTACTCTAAAAATAATGGATGTTATGTAATGCAATTATTTTTCTCATTTTTGTATATTTTTTTATATCTGATCTCATTCAAATTTAGTATGCCTATGATATGTTGCTCTTCGCACGCTGTGCTTTTATTACTCGACCTCAGAATTTCAATAAAGAAATTAGTTATTTTTATTATTTATAGCAAATAATCTGCACAATTGAATGTTTTTGTCCTTTTAATCTATAGATCTGCTTTTAGAAATTACTAATACACAGATTTATTAAAATATCAGATGTTACGTAATAATAATATATTATATTGTCATTTTTAAGGTACAAATCCTTATGTTATTTAAAAATTGGTTAATTTCAGGAAGTGTTTCAACTAGTCTTAGCTGTAGAATGGAATGGGGATGTAATGACCCCACTCAATGTTATCGGCCTTTTTATATGCATTTGCGGCATATCGTGTCATGTGGTCCATAAAATTAAAACCCAACCAATAAGACTGCCTGGACGTTCATACGATAGTGATTTAGAGCGTAAAGAGTTAGAAGAATACTTAATGGATGATGACTTACCGTACGATGTAGATAGCGACAGTGACGATGGAGAGAAAAGTGATACGCAAGTTTTATTTGATATTTTAAGTAGACATGAAAGATAATACACCTCTGACTGTTGCTGGCATTTGTCATAGTGAGAATATATTTTTAATTAACAAATTCTATTTTTATGCACTTTTTATTTTAATCATAGTCAATGCTGTTATGGAATGCCACGAATTGTAGACTAGTAGTTTTTTAGTTTTACATTCCATTTTTTTCCCACTCTTGTACTTAATAGTATTTATAAGAAGTTAGTGTTTTCAGAAACTTTCTACTTTTATAAACTTAAATAGTAGTATTCTACTTAATATTGTGATGTTTTTTTCCTGATTCTGTTTATTTGCTTGATACCATTGGTATCGATTGTTTTAAAACATTTGTATAGTAATAAATGTACATATTTACAAACTGGTATTAATCATTGCGCTTCCTATTGAAACTCTCGTTGATGTTGTTGAAGAGTTAATTTATTCTACAGTGTGTCCCATTTTTCAGGTCAACATCTCTAGAAATGTGAGAAGGCTGTGGAGCTCCCGCAAGCCAATTTTTTTTTTTTTTTGTAATTAGTACCCTGAAGGGGGGTTATTATATTCTACTAACTATAGATGTTGTGACAAAATCCTGGTCTATTACGGTTTTTTAGAAGGGTGGTTTTTTCCAGAATGTGGTATTAAGGATTTTTTTTATCAAAAAGATAATGTTACCAGAACACACATCAAAATATCCATATTGGCGAAAATCACGAAGTGGTTGACGTGTTGATAAGTTTCGGAAGTGCAGTAGGGGTGAACAACAAATTACAAGCATAATAGAAGTGTGAAGGTTTGTATGTTTTTTTTATATCTTTTCTGTATAGTACCAGAACAGTGAAAATAATATAATTTTATCGTGAGTGAAGAAAAGTGCAGAATCAAAATGAGACAATTTGTAATAAGTTGGGTCCTTTAGTTATATACTATTTTTTACTCAATGGTCGGGTGTAGGTTCTCCCCCACAATCCAATAAATCGGTTTTGTGTTAGGTGTAGTGGAAATTTTCTGTATTCGTTTAATAATTTTGCAAACTTTATTGAGCTTGTACGATATTTAGTTATAAAAAGTGTACAAAAATGCAAAACATACGCAAGAATATTTGCACAAAATGTCGGTGCTATTCCCCAGTGCTCCTCTTAATGTAAAATATTTTCTTAGGAGGATTTTATGCCAGGTAATTATAACAAGGTTATGTAGTGAATGAATTAAAAATGTTTTGAAATGTGTATTACACATATTACATTTCCAATTTTCTCCATTTAATTAAATAGATATTTCATGGAGTGGCTGAACTAAAGAAGTCATCTGTAAACACAGGTTTTTGACAAGTTGTCGCTTCTCATGTTCTATCCCAGACAAATTCTAGATATCTCAAAACGAACCATTATATCGGAATCTGAAAGGTTGAGGTTACGAACATATGAAGAATTCATGATATATACTAGTAATTTGTTTTACATGGAAGTTTGATAACTCCTAAAATACTTTTTGACCTAAAAAATACAAAGAATTACACCATAAAACAACTTTCCTGGCAATTAAAAGCTTTATAATCTGTAGCAGCAATTGTAAACAAATTATTGTTCACCCTTAGATCCGATATCTTGAATTTTGCAGCGTAATTCGTGAATTTCGAAAATACCAAATTTGATCGGTAAATGTCTATTAATTGTTTTTTAAGGGGTGCCAAACTTAGAAAAATAAAAATCAGAACTATACCAATATGGTAGCATTGCAGATGGAGAAGGTGAATCCTCAGGATGTCATTACCAATAAAAATCGAGCTGATGTGGTACATATGTACATGTTGCAGCAGAGGCTGTGTAATGAAGATACGCTCCAAGATATGAGGAACATCATTTTATACAAAAAAATTACTATCATCGCTCGTATATTTCTTTGTGATGACTGCCATAAATTGTCAGCGGGTTTATAAAATGAGTCGCTGTCTACTATTATGAAACCTGTAAGTAATGTGGAAATTTAATTTCTAATAAAATTTTAAGATTCGACAATACATGCCACAGTTCCAGGTGTGTATGTACACGCTGTTGTTGCACGTAAGTATTCAATTAAGAAACAGGTTGACAAAAAATGAGTTATCACAACGGAATTTGAAAAAAAATTGTATCTAAAAGTCAAAGATAGCCACCACATAAATCTGACTCCCATTCGGCTTTTATAGTTATAATCTCTGGATATGTTTTATTTTTTATATTTTATGAAAAAGTTCCTTTCAAAATAGATGAAAACAATTAATTTCAGATGTAAACAAAAAAAATTATGTTGCTGTAGTTCGTAAGTTTTCATGGTCGGTGCCAATGGAATGAACAGAAGAGCCCAGAAAGTGTGCACCATTCAAAAATTATGTTGATTATTAACCTTTTGCAATAAAACAGTTGAATTACAAATGTGTAAATATTGATACGGAAGCTCACATATACTCGGAGCAAGAATTCAGACGACTTACGTCATACGAATAAATGAATAATTAATTATATTTTCATCAACATACAATGCTTTCGAAAAGTAACGAATAAATTCATTATTTTTTAAATTCCCCAGAAAGTAAATGTGTGGTGCGGCATAGTCGACGGAACAATTCTGGGTCCCTATTTCTTTGACGTCAACCTAACTGGTGCAAGATATTTGGATTTTCTTCGAGACCACCTCATTCCTGAACTAATAACTTTATATCCAGATATAGAGGGACATGATCTTCCAATAAATGACATTTTTTTTCAACAAGATGGTGCACCTCCCCATTATGCAACGCTTGTCCGTGCTTATTTAGATGAGCTGTTCCCGAGTCGTTGGATAGGGAGAAGGGCCGATTGAGTGGCCAGCCAGATCGCCTGATTTGACACCCCTAGATTATTTCTTGTGGGGATACTTAAAAAGCAAAGTATACGTTACTAGACTGGTTAATTTAGATGATTTAAAAGCAAGAATTCGTATTCGTATGAGATACATCGTATACCTCCTGAAGTTATTGATAATGTCCAAAAATAATTTATTAATCGTCTTGGCTACTGTCAGGCAGCCAACGGTGCACAATTTGAACATTTAATTTAGTCGATTTTTTACATAATCATTATCATTTTCAGTTTTGTAAAAATTAAATTTTCTAAATCTTCAAACATTATTTTCTTGAAATTTTTATTATGTAACACCATAATATTTCATGTGTATGTAGAATGACACGCTCTTTCAAATGGCATGGTCAAAATTGGGGGTTGCTATTTAAAAAAATTGTTGATGACGTCATATGTCAAACAATGATGATGTCACAAATATGGGTCATATGTCAAAAAATGCCTTTTTTTAAAAACAAAATCGACGTGCCAGGGGATTTTTTCGAAAACTTCAATTTAAAAAATAATGAATTTATTTGTTACTTTTCGAAAGCACTGTATTTAAGAAACTGCAATTGAGAGTATACTACACTAAAAGTTTGCATTATATATTGCACTAAATTGTAAAAAATGATTACGTTGACAATAAAAACAATTGCGTAACGTCAGCCATGACGTAAGACGTCTGAATTCTTGCCACGAGTATACCATTTTAGTTTGTTAATTATGTTCCTGTTTACTTTCGAATTTACAATTTCTGTAATTCCCGTATTTTGACGTTTTCTAGAACATTCCAGGCTATATTCGATTTGGTTCGAGATACGTTCTCATAGACCGTGGAAACTGAGGAGCCTAAAAATATAAATAAGCGGCTTTGCCTCCAGAGGTTAGTGTATGATCAGAAGCCGAACACAAGTGACAGAAAAGTCAAAGTAAAGATTTGATAGTTGTGAAGTATCACTGAAATGTAATTTTAATTTCAGTGTGAAGTATATTTAGTGGGTAATCAAGTAATGGCAATAAAGTTTGTTTTTCTATATGAAGTATTTCAAGGCTAAAAGCCATGACCTACGCTAATTTTGTAGTTGCACACAGAAAACAAATCAAATAATTTTGGGAAGAATTATATCCATAAATCTGAGAATCTTCATTATTTCACAAAATATAATCACTCAACGGATGGTGCCACATAAATCCAGTTAAGACTCTCTCGACACACACGACCGCATGAGGGTCTAGTGTATATTTTGTATTTATTTTAAATAAATTTCAGAGTACGTTGTTGAGGTATTTTATAAGATATCTCACCGTATGTATAATATTGTTATATCTACCCCGCGACACATCTCCGATCCCTTCCCCATAAACGTGGTCTCTGTAATATGGCCCCATCGTTGGCACTAAACGAAACTAATTCATATCTCCTGGAAAGGTTTATTGCTGAGCTAAATAAAATATCGTTACCACCATGGGCGTACCTCAAAATTTTCATACGTTTGAAAATATGCGTATACTCGCATCAAGAATTCAGACGACTTACGTCATACGAACAATTGAATAATTCATTATATTTTTATCAAAATATTTAAGAAACTGCAACTGAGAGTAATAAAACTATATACTACACTAAAGGTTTGCATTATATATTGCACAAAATTGCAAAAAATTGTTGATTTTAACGCGACCAAATATCGAAAATTACGTTGACAATAAAGACAATTGCCTAATGTCAACCATGACGTAAGACGTCTGAATACTTGACGCGAGTATATACACAAAAATGTACATAAAAATTGTTGTCATGTACTCAAATTAATATTAAAGTTTGGTTAAAAATTAGTATAAAAGGTTTGAAATTTACTTATTTATTTATATGTAAATTTGTGAAAAAATATCAGGCAAAATGTATTAAATTGGAAATTATCGATTTTGTCGTTGAAAATGGTATAGTACGAGTATAATACTGGTATTTATTCCTATCACATTATTTAAAATTACAATATATATGTACCTATGCATATATATTGTAATATATACATAGGTATATAAAATATATCATAATATTACTATATAAAATTTAAGCAGTAATATGTAAAAAAAATAAAACCTTTTAGTTTTACTGAAAATAGGTACACACATATTTGGCACAATATAAATAAATGAATAATAAATACCTATTATAGGATGGTAATAGGTACTCATATTAATAAGGAATAAGGATTTACTAGTCAGTTTTTTTGGGTTATCACGCTCTTAAAATACCCAGATCAATACAATTATATTATCAAAACCAGAGATTTAGAGGACATGATTATTATATTTTCTGCTGCTGTGAACCCGTGTGTCTAAATTAATTGTTATTATGTGATAAATGGGGAATTCTGGGATTCAACGGGATCATCCCAAAATGTATCATTGGTTATATAAGCTATAATACAGTGGCGTAGCCAGTCAGTGAACAAAGTATTTCAAACTAGATTTTTTTAATAAAAAAATAAATAATTTTTAATAAACTGAAACAATAAAAAGTAAATAAAAAAACAATCTCATAATAAACAGTTACGAACAATATTTGTTACAAAAATGACAAAAATAAAATTAGAACTTAGTTGCAGGTGAACCCTAATGTAAGGTTGCTGTAGGAGATCTAGTTCACTGACCGCGTTGCAAAATCTTGGCGAACAGTGATTGCAGGTTTATAGTGAGACATTACCTATACGACCCAACCAACCCAACCCATGGGGGGGGGGGGGTTCTGTTAATTTTATAATTTTTATTCATAATAGCATTCATAACCAACAAAATTTTATATGCAATTTTGCTGAAATTATTTATATTATAATTATAATACCATACGGCTTTAAGTCGACGTAGAGGTTGATGTTATAATATTATTATGAATATTATGTACAGCTGTGGGCAATAAAAAATTCCCAACCTAAACTTTTTCTTCAAACTTAGAATTTATCCACAGCTATATCTACAACATATCGTTTAAAAGAAAATTTTATATACAGGGTGTTTCATAATGTGCATTCCTTTGGAAGGGGAGGGGGGGGGGTATTTTCTATAAAATTTTTCGATTTGAGCCCTCCCTTACGAGATAAGGGCTTCTAAAAAATTGAAGTTCATTTTTTTTCTCAAAAACAGTTAAACTTATAAATCTGAAAATCGGTGAATACATTTAGTTAATTAAGTGACATTGTTGAATAATATTTTTATTTTTATCCAATGTCTACAAGGGTGGCAACCAGCAACCTCTGTTGTTTTTTTTAATTAGAACTTTTTATTCTAAATGTTTCTCGATATGAAAAAATAGTGTGATACCTGAGGAGTGCGCATCAGGTAGGTGTAAGTGTGTGATGGTAGGCCGTCGCCGTCCAACAGGACGGCATTCTAATTTGTGGAGAGGATGGCACGGGCAACATTTAAAGTAAACTGTTAATGTACTAGGTTCACTCGAGGTCAACTTATTTTTGAGAATTTTATGTACTTTGAACCCGCTTCTCAAGTGGTACGCTTAGGTAATCATGGCCTTACCTTCCGTACTCATCTGTGTTGTGAATTAGTCACTCTCTATTATTTTCGACCTTGGGTAATAGATAATACAAGATAAATCCTTTAAATTTGGAAATAACTATCATTTTTATTATCGAATGCCTCAAAATTGGCAAAACTGTTATATCACTCTCTCTTCTAAAAATAATGGATGTTATGCAATGCAATTATTTTTGTCATATTTGTATATTTTTTATTTCTGATCGAATTCGCACGCTTCGCCCGTCGCGCTTTTCTACAACCTAGCGATGAATCACTAGATTTTTGGTAATTGGGTGTAGATAAGAGCAGAGGATATTCCTCAAAATCGTCAAAATTAACTCACCTTGTGCTATGTAGTAAACTGGTAAAGGAAAGGAAGTAAACAAATACACAAATTTCAGTGTATATTAAATTTACATAAAGATCGGGTAAAATGTAGAATGTCTATTCTAAAACAGTACCTTATTCAGAATGCAACAATTATAAATAAATGTACACTGATATGTTGAAGCAAATAGTATTTTAAAAAACAAAAAAAAAAAACAAATATTCAAAGTTTGCAATAAAAAAATTCATATAAAAATACTGCTTATGTCAAGCAAGATAATCAGATAACGCATTATATACAATATATAAGCAACTAAATGCAAATTCTTTTCTGTTTTAAGCTGTGGAGAATTAAGTTGAAAATAGCAGTTATATAGGAAAATATTGATTTGAAACAACCACCTAACATGTATCTTCTAGACACTGAAAATTACAAATACATTTGTTTTTTATGCATGTGTTGTGACAGCCGTTGGAAATTATTTCAGCAAAGTTGGCATACCAGCATATTTGTTTGGAACTTTCTTCTGTAGTTTATTTTCTATAGTTAATTTAATTTTGCTTGGTAAACTTTCTATTTCCTTGTCGTCATATGTAAACATAAATTTGCAGTTGCTTATTTGGGATGATTTATTCTCAATTGCTTCTAGAGCATGGTCTAAGCAATATGTTACTGCATCGTGAGTGTCGAAAACCTAAAAAAAAATTATAATTTAGAATAAAAAAATATTAGTTATGATTTCAACCAAAATATATTTTGGTGCGACAACAGTCACAATGACATAATTAGTACCTATTTATTTACCGAAGTCAAAAAGTTGTATTTTTATGGATGATCCTGCCTTTGTTGGCTGAGGCCTACAAGCGGCTTAAGCCAAATAAAAATGCAAATTTCATTTGGGTCGCATAATAAATTAAACTTCACTTTATCAAATATCTTTAATTAGGGTCAGCTTTTAGATGTAATATTTTTCCATTAACTTCAATACAAAATACAATGTTAGAAACTCTTCCAGTTAAAAATGTCATTATTTTGCGTACTTTACCACAGGGTGCCCAGAATATAATTGCCAATATTCAAACGGCTTCTACATCTGTCCAACAACAACAAAAAAACTCTTATGAAAAAATGTCTAAAACAAATAGTTTCTCTAGAAATAAATTTCAAAAATAAAAATACAACCTACATACTCTGAAATGCAAAATTGTGTTCCAAAATTGCAAACTTAGATACAATTAAGACTAAGCAGAAACCCTTATAACATACCTAATGTGTTTTTTGTATAAGTTTACTGAAGTAAACAATAGCTTTCCTAAAAATCTTTCATACTATAACATACGACAACATTGCAACACGTTATGTGCAGCTGCTAACCTCAAATTCGTTGTTTATTGTACATGCTTACTTCGTTTCATTATTTTGTACCTAGTGTTTGCTTCATGTTTGTCAGCATACAAAACAAAAGTGAAACTTTCTAGTAACTATAAGCTGCATGACACATTAATTTACTGCAAAACTGGACAAAACTTTCGGGCTGCAAAACGCTTGTACAGTGAACGTTTTCTGCAAGGAACAGCATGCAGTCACTTTGAACACTTATTATAACAATTTAAAACTTTATTCTGATAAAAGCTCTAAGAAAATCATTTACAGTAAGTGTGTTTAGTACCACTTGTGATTATTGTGTAGAAACACCTGATTAGAATTGTGACACCTATTTGTTGTCACAACTCTAATACCATTGCCCAGAGAAAAAAAAGTCAATTATGCTTTGTTGAGTGCAATTTATCGAACGCAAAATAAAGGCACTCATACTTTGACCATCCTGCAGAGTAGTAAATGTGAAGTAATTGAGATTAAAATTTAACAACATTAAACTAATTTATTAGTTTCACAGGCTCAATTATTTCATATCTGCTTTTACTTTACAATCACTAAGTCTCTGAGATATTTGCAGACTGACATCAGAAACAGGACATATTTCATGCAGAAATAAGTTCATAAAATAACATAACTCATTATGTTAAAAGCTCAATAATTTGATTTTATAAATTAACCAGTACCAGTTTAATTGATCAGTTTGGCAGAACTCGTAAAATCCTGCATTTCATAACTAATACCTAATGTTGTAGTGTTGTCACAATTACCTAATACCATTTGTTTATAATTTTTCGAAAACTTTAAAAGTATTATTAATGCTGCTAATTTTGAATTTTTTGGCTTCTTTTTATAAAAACTGATATAAGAAGCATTATCGTCACTTTGTCTTTATAATTCGCCATGATCAAGACTATACAAAGTGATCCTTAACCTATACGCATACACTTGGAAAATTATAGCTGAGGACATATAATGACGAATTGCGAAAAAAAAATGTAGTAAAATATTTTTAATTTTGAAAGTTTATAAAAGTTGGAAAATCCGTATGTCATTCCGCGAACACACTTTCAATAACGAATTTCAGTAAATGTGTGGACTGGAATTGTGATTTTTAATACACAATTGAGCTCGCTGAATCCAAGACTACTCACATGTACGGCCTAAACCAGGCTGTAGCATGTACAAGCAGCAGTGGCAGAATGTATGTATAGCTCTTGTTCAGTATTAATTTGGGTAACATTCATCATAGTTTTTATGTGATCCCAAAAATACAAATCAAGTGGATTTAGGTTAGGTGATCGAGGGGGTCATCCAATTGGATCTGCTTGGCCTATCCAATGTTGCCGCACTAGTCGCGCAAAATGTGGTGAAGCACCATCGTGAAGAAAAACCACATATGCTGCCTAACGTTGAGATTAATCTCTTTGAAGAGTGTACGCAAAAATTGTAAGAGTATCAGTTAACCGATTTCAGAGAATGAAAGGGCTAATAAGTTTTCTGTTCACAATTTCAACCAACACATTTGACATGCGATTTTCCAATTTTTCTAAACTTTTCAAACTAAAAATGTTCTCCTTTTTTTTCACTATATTTTTCATTTGTTCTGTAGTATGTACTAATATTTATTTTTAATAAACTCTCAACTTTTAGTAAAACTTGCAAAATAATAAAACAGAGATATTATTGCTATTTTCATTGTTATGTAACCCACATAAGGGTGCACATAAGACCCAGATAAGTGTACACATAAGACACTACAGTTGTCTACACCCTCCAACAATCTACCATGACAGTCAATGACAGTTTTATGAAAATGTTAGTTGATGAAATTCACTAAAAGCTGGAACTTTTCCCACCATTAAATACCTAACCTAATCTGTAATAAGTAAAAATGCTATTTTGACAGCTTGCAACGATATAATGAATGTAACATTCTGCAGCGATCCAGATTAATTGATATCTATCTATCTTTTTAATGATAATGTTAATTCGTTTTCACAATTGGGAATGCAGTGAAAAGTGACCGCACAGCATGTTGGCAGTCTGAAGCTATTCTCAGACGACGATTATCACAAATGCCAATTTTTTAAACATCAAGCTAAAATTTTGAAATACATTTTTTATCGTCTTTTAGACTTCTGTGAGCAAGTGCTAAAATTTTTTGTACTTAGTGATAGTTAACTGTGTATATCACAAAAACGAAAATTGTGTGAATGATTGAAAAAGTGATTTCTCAAGAAAGTAGTGACTTAAAACTCTTAAAAGTTATAATTACTTACCATAGATACAAATAGGTTCATCCTACAGACTTCACACTCATAATCTCCTTCTTCTCCCTGTAGTCTCTTCTTCTTCCGGTTTCCAGCCTCAGGCAAGGGCATCCTTTCACTTTCCATGGTACCAAACTTGCTCAATTTCAACCTTTTTTCCTTTTCGTTATCACAGAGTGCTTGTAGATGTGGAATTATTTGTCTTAATATTTCGGTATTACATCTTCCGTCTGAAGCTATATTCAAAATAAGCCTATCCAACGAAAACATTGAAGGCTCTTTACTGTTTCTCAGCGCATCAAAAAGAGAACGGGCAGTTTTAAGCCAATAGGGTGGCGCAAGATACACACTTTCTGATACAACATATCCAGTGCTAATACTTGAAGTGAAAGCTTTCGGAAACACAACGATAAATTGTCCTGGGTCTTGAACTGTACGACATAATGACACATTATTTTCGACTAATAGACTCGGGGGTACCATTACAGTGTCGGATGGTAACCACAATTCTTTATTTTTACAATAATTTGGAACTAGATTTTTTAGAGCAGAGTGAAACATTTCGCTAGTGGAATTGGGGATGGCATACCAAATTTTGCTGCCTCCAGTATGTAAGTACTCAATCCATGGAAGTCCATGTGGATCACGATACCAACAGCATGCACTAAATACCATTCCCACATGAAGTGTTGGTACCGTGACACCTGCAAGAATGATATATTTCCGTAATTGTCTGGTAGCAGGACTATGTTTTTTTACATGAAGAAATAAGAAACACAGAGCAGATCATCACAAGGCAGACTTTGAACTAAATATTAAATTTTTAATGTTTTGAATGTTAATACTCGTTAAAGTTTAATATTTTATACAAATTCTGAATAAATAGCATTATGGATTCTGATTTCTTTTATTTTTCCTACATAAAAAATTTTGATTTATGTATTAGCACATTCCCGTTCTGTTACGAACACTTCGATTCCAAGACAACAGCATACGTAACTGAGATCAAGACATGCTAATCTATTTTTATATATTTTTTTTAATTGGAAGATATTCACTAAAAAATTAAGAAATCATTGAAAAAAATAATGTCATTCAAAAAATAAATACATAAATAAGAAAATACACAAAAATAAATAAAAAAAACTTAAAAGACATAGCCAAATTCAAACATAATAGGGAGTGATATCATTAAATACTAAATAAATTTAAAAATGGAGAAATTTACAAGAAAGTGATCAAAGTTAAGGTCCAAGGGTATGATTTCTGTTTCAAAATAATTTTTCAAAATTCCCTATCATTTCCCTGTTTACCAGTCAAAAAATTCATATTTTCACTGACTTCTTGTAATAAAGTTGAGTAAATGTGTACCTCAAAACAATTTTTTTTTAATTAAATATATACATAAACGTTAAGGAATTAATCATTAACTGACTTTAAGACACAACCTTCATTATAAACATGAGTCTGATTTCCAAACACAGCAAGTCAAAATTTAAAAAGAATTAAGATTATGCATTTCCATCTAATCTGTATATTTCTTAAACCATATCTATGTTCATAGTTTAATTGAAAATAGTTTAACATTTAGTCTAAAAATGTGTTAGAGTTTTCCAAGTTTTAATTAAGTAAATTTTATTATTCAAAAGCTACGTAGGAATGCATTAATTTATTTAAAATTTTAGCATTTTAATATCTTGAAAATAGCTGATTTGAACTTTTTATTAATTCATAAAACTTTATGCTCACATTAAATAAAAAGCCTGCATATTTGGTAAAATATATGCAGTCCATATTATCAACCAGTGAGGTGATAAATTTAAATTATGTGAAAAGGTTGTTTACAGCACAACGCAAGAAATTCCCGAAAATTTCGTTACTTTCCTGACATATCCCCGATAGCTTGCCTCAACACCAGTCTCAATCTACGATAAAACAAAATGAAATACAACAGACTCCTGCAATTTATTTTTCTTCACTTTAGTTGCCCGAGTACTTCCTTTTCACCAAAGCTAAGTTAATGTGGAGTTTGCCCCTTGTCAAATATAAATGAACTAGTACCTTAGATTAACCGCTCAAATCTGTAATCTGGAGGATGTCGCAAATTTGACGACCAAGCAGGAAGTTGAGTGACGTCATCACCCGTGCAAATTACATTATAGGTGGATAGTTCAATATTCATATTTTTCAGATATTTTTCAATAAAATTTTGAAATTATAATAATGTTCGTCTTTCAGTTTGAAAGTTATTTATATAATGTACCAGTTGGCAACAGCTTCAACAAAAATGACACCATTAAACGCTACAAACTAAAGTTGTTACAACTGTAGTAGAGTAAATGATATCAATTAAGAATCAGCTTTTGTTCAATGTTGAATATGGCTACAAAACTTACCCATAATTGGTCCCAAACATCTCAATACAGAACCATTATTGTTAGTTAACACTTTAAGATTCCATGGATGCCTAGCAAATGGACTATTTTTAGAAACAGCAAAACCATATCCCCAGCTTCCCGAATCTATAGATCCTGAGTGGACACATATATGGTTTTGCCGCAAAGTAACGTGCTTCCAATATTCTTGTTCCACCTAGAATATATTAAGTAGAAGTTGTGCCATTTCTCTATACTGCTCCATACAGTTGCAAGAATATCAGAATATGCACAACTGTTGTTTTTGTTCATATCTTATAATAAAGTTTGAGTTGTAAATAAATAATCTATCAACATTTTGAAGGTTATATTTCATTTCTCCTTTTTCTTTACAATCTCAAAAAAAAAAAAAACAAATAAAACAAAGATCTGAATTAGACCGTTATGATTTCATTATGATTTCGATTACTTCTAATTTTAAATTTTCATCTTGTCCATAAAATGCCAATTGAGCAAAGGAATAAAGGATTGAGCAAGTGTATTAGTGTCAGTGAAGAGTACTTTGAAGGGGTTTGAAGGTTTTTTGTTTATAGATAAAAAATATATAAAAAATATGTTAATTTTCTTTTGGGTACTCCCTTGTAACGACAACATTAACAATAAAGTTATTTTTGAACAAATCATAATTAGTTATATTGTAAATTACTTTGAACATTACACTCATACAAGGTGTACAATAAATACAATAAAGTGTATCAAATAAAAGTACACCAAATCAATCCCTTCACATTTTTTTTATTATACAATGTGTTTTGTTAAAAATAAATTAAATTTTGCATCTGTGACTAAAAACTTTGAACTTTTGAGGTGATCTGAAAAATATTAAATAGGTAAAAAAAAACTATTTTATTATCATACTATTTAGTTTCAGAGATAATTAATATTTTAAAGAATGCTTGCAATGAATTTTTTGTTTTAATTGGAAATTGAAACGGTTTATTTTAGACTTAACATGTCTATCAAAGTAGGGCGTAATGTCACCAAAATATAAAAAAAATTAATACAGAGTATAGGGGTGTTTCATTTAAAAAATAAAGTTAGGTAAAGCATAGGAAAAATAGAGTACTCTGTATAATCAGACATAATATTAAAATGCCATGAAATTAATTTAGTACAACTTTTATTTGAAACACTTTTTTGCATTATTCATATTAGATAGGTATTAGAGGAATGGTAGAATTTATTACACACGGTATTTCAAAGTCGATAGACAAAAAATTTAAATAAAATTTGGGACATGAGGTGTTAAATAGATGAGATAAGCTTCATTTTCAATTGAAAGTATTATCTTTGATATTTGACAGAAACGACTTATGACGTCACCAATATTTTTTCCATAAACATACCCAATTTTTTTTTCCTGTTAAAAAGCTCTTTTTTCTAATAAACTTTTATTACAGAAATTTTTCTGTATTACTTCCTGTTTAAAAGTTATAAGCAATATCGTCTTAAAGAGTCTCAAAAGAAATACCACCTAAAAAATCGCATTAGCGGTGGAAGGATTAAGTAGTCGTTGGCAAATAATTGAATATTCTTTGTTTAAAGAACATAAATGCCACAAAATATTTGTCATTACTCAATACAAATGTCAAATGTATAATTTTTGTGTTTACAAAATATTTTCTCATTCAGAAAAAGTTCATGTTTCAAATTTACGGTAAGTCAAAAAAATTCAAGAAGAGCTGTAGAGTTATATTGAGAAAGGTATCCGGAACCTTTATAAGATTGGAGGCAACCTTGCGACGAAATGAAGATGCATTTTCTGTTCGGAAGAATCAAATAATTGGCCGAAGGGTAAGAAACAATGTTAATACAGCTAAACTGTTACAGTGTTTGGAACAAAATCCACGAAATTTTATACGGCAAGCTAGCAGTGAATTAATTTGGATAAATCAACCATTCCACAAATTTTAAAGACGAATGTGTATCACGACCATAGACCTTATAAATCATGGACCGGCCCTAGAAAGAGAGGTCCGCTGTCCTGATGTGTACAAGAGCGATGAGGCTAGTCCGGGCAAAAACAGATGTTCTATGACAGAAAAATATATAAACATAACCTGACACAACCTTTCCTGTTAATATTATTAATGATTTGTGTGCCATTTGTGATTTAGTTGTGTTTAGTGTGTTTATTGGCAATCGTTTTTAAAGACTCATAGATTATGGTGGAGTCGGTCTGTCACCGTAAATGTCATACGTCTGTCATTTACGGTTTTTGTTTTTTTTCGGCCAATGATCTGTGGGTTTTTGCCCGGACTAACTCTATCTCTGTCGCACACATCTGAGCATCAACAATTTGTATAGGCAGAAAACGGTTTCGGGCGCGTCCATGATTTATAAGGTCTATGATCACGACAAAATTCACAATTTGGAGTAATTGCCTGAGTGTCACATTGAATACAGTCTTAATTTTATAGCTCAAATTGTAATAAATGTAGAAACTGTTCATCAGAACCTTTTTCGACAAGTTCTTTGGACGGAGGGAAGTCGGTTTGTCAGTAGGGAGAAAGGAGAAACCTATGGTTCCAGCACGGACAACGGAGCTCCATCCCACAAGGTCAGGATTGTGCAGCACTATTTAGATAACACTTTCCCAGAAAAATGGATCGGGATTAATATACAGTGTACACTTGATATTCCGGATCCTCTATAATTCGGATTCTTCGGTAATCCGGACTCATTATTTCAAACACTGTATTCTGTAATCCGGATATTTGATGTTTCGGTAATCCGGACCCAGAAACCCGGCGCACGGGACTTCTCGCATCACCTCCTCTCTTTCCATTCCTCCCTTACACAGCGTCTAGCCATTCGTTAGCGCTAGTGGTGAAGACCGGACAGACTGCTCGGCACGCGATGGTACCGAAAAAATTACCACACACAACTCTGTCGCTTCAAATTAAACAGGAGATCTTGGAACAGTTAAACCGGGGCGTTTCCGGTAAAATATTAGCCGAAAAATATGGAGTTGGCACTTCTACTATTTCCGATATCAAGAAACGACGCGACAATATTCAAAGGTACGTTGTCTTTGCTGTGTATTCACGCATGCATCTTATGCAAGAATTTATTGTTCTTGGTTAGGTTCATTGCGAATTGCAATTCCGGGCCAGGATCAAGAAAAACACTAAGAAAACCCGTGTATCCTGAAATGGAGGGTTTGTTATATACCTGGTTTCTCAGACAAAGATCTAGACATGCGCCCATTTCTTACGAAATTCTGGCTCAAAAAGCGAAACAACTGTTTGTGCAATGTTATGGTAACGGCAATTTTACCGCAAGTAGGGGATGGGTTATCAATTTTAAAAAACGGCATGGACTTCGAGCACTAAAAGTTTGTGGAGAAAAACTAACAAATGATTCAACCGCAGTTGATCCATTTAAACAGAAACTCTTAAGGATTATAGAAACTGACGATTTGCTTCCGAGCCAAATTTACAATGCCGATGAGTCCGGACTTTTTTGGAAACTTCTTCCAGAAAAAACTTTAGTGCATTCAAGGAGAGCGAATGCACCGGGACGTAAGAAAACAATGACGTACCTATAAACGAACTGCTAATGCTGAGGAATCTACGAGATAAAGCGTTTTCTCTGAGCCAGAAAAATATCAGGCAAACAAAAATTACGGACTTCCTTCGTTAATGTACAAACATACGTATTTGTGAGTTTATGTTGTGTTTTTTGAAGTTTAAGAGTTTATTTTATGAAATTAAGATGAATTTATATTCCGTTTTATACAAGCTGTGTTCCATAAATAAAAATAAGCCCTAAAATAAAATTTTATTACATATCAGGCGTGAGTTGCAGTAATCCGGATTTTTCGGTAATCCGAATCAGGCTGGTTTTAATTAGTCCGGATTATCAAGTCTGCACTGTACCTATTCAATGGTTCGGAAAGTCACCAGATCTAACACCCATCAATTTTTTTTATGGCGGGGTTTTAAAAAATTAAGATTTACAAAACACCTTCGCGAGATATTCATCATTTGAAAGAAAAAATCCTTGTGACGAGTTAAATGGCGAAATGTTAATAAACGCAGTCCACAAAGAAGTCAGGCAAAGATTGGATATGTGTCTTAAAATGAGAGTAGGTCATATAGAGAATAGATTGTAATATGTATGTAGTATGAGAGCGTTTGCCTCATTTTTTTAGTTATTGTTATCATCACCTTTTGTTTTAATTGTGTTAAAGAATTATCGAGTTTCATCCTTTTATTTATTCTTAGTGACATTTATGCACTTTACACAACAAACATTCAATTATTGTCCAAAGACTACTTGATATTACTTTCGATTGAAAATGGAGCTTACCTCATTTCATTTATCACCACGTGTCTCAAATTTTATTTAAATTTTTTGTATCCTTACAGTAAGCCGATGCTATCGAGTTTGAGACATCGCTACATGGGACACCCAGTATCTATTGGTTTAATTTATTCTAAATATATTAAAGTTATACTGACGTCTTGTGCTGAGGGTTCTGGTGTTTTGAAGTACATGCTCATGGTGTTTCTAGCAATCCTATAAAATGCATTTAAAGCCATATTTCGACCTTTTGTAATACATTCTTCGACCTCATTATCATCACCATCCGAGTCACCATCAGCTTCATCACCAATTAATTTCTGTTGCACTTTTAACAAAGTCTTAGATTCTCTTTTAGCCCATTCCGTTTCAACTTCATCAAACAGTTTTTCCCTCTCAGCTGTAACATGCATCCTAAATTTTTAATTTTTTAGAAAAGTGTGCCAGTATTTACCTGGAGACAAAGTATCATACGGAAGAAGATATTTACAATAAATATCATCTAACTTTGTTACTCTGTCTTGCGCTGATTTTGGAATTTTCATTAATTCGGAAACACGGGGCCACTTCTTTTTTTCTATAACTTCTTTAAGCCCTCCTAAAGTTTGTACAGTCTGATATAGTCGTGGAAGATCAATTTCCATCCCTCCAATCTAAAAAAAGTATACTTAATAATATGAAATTTGCCTTTTACCATGTAATTTACCCATGGCGGATGTGTTAAGCTAATATTTTGGGTCTCCAAATATTTTTTAATTGCCATCAGTTCTTTAAAATTAGGTCCCCACCGATACAACATCTTGTGAACATATTGATTGTAAGCAGTGAACCTCATGTCGTCTAATACTTTACATTCGGGTTTGAATGTACTCGGGGGTACTATACGACATATACCGAATTGCTCAGCTTTATGCCTAATCCTCTCGATATATTCTAGTGGATCTTGAAACTCTTGATCGGTTGGATGGAAAACAGGGGCCTCTACTAATTTGGCTGCATCAGTTTTCTTAGGAAAATCGGATACATAAATAGGACTAACGAATTCTGGTGGTCTGACCTTTTGCTTTTGTGTTTGACGTTTGTATAGCTTTGCACTAGACGAAGAACTGGCACTTGGTGAACTTGGGACTTTATATTTGAAATCGTCCATTTCTGAAATTTTATCTGTACTTTTACCTGCTTTAAGAACAGATTTGCTTTCATTTTTTAGTTTGTTACATAAGTTAATTCCCGACTGTAGTTTAGAAAAATTGTGTTTGGTTGGGTTCTGTGGAATATAAAAATGATGAGAACTTTCATCAGTGTCAATGTTCACATCAGATTCTTCTTTGTTGTATTTTAATACATCTTGTTTTAATGTTGGTTTTCGAAATGGACCTTAAAATGAAAAATAAGTATTTACACATATATTATAATAGATTGTAAATTATTAAAATATATAAGTAGAGATAGGAGAGTTCCCATTTTTTTTTTTAATTTGTAGTGTCCTAAATCAAACTGCCTTGTAGTTGGTTTGAAGATCACTACTTGCAGCTAAATGTTTTCCAAAGCATTGAAATGTATAGGGGTCAAAAGTTTTTAAAAATTAACTTAAACTAAATTCTAATGGTGAAATTATGCACAATGTTCCACACTATTCTAAAACATAATATAAAATTCATTAGGCACATTTATCAAAAATAATTTTCCTCTTTCCATAATAATTAAGTAACTTTAATTGAATAATGACCTTTGTTTTGTATAGTGGCAAGACAGTTTTACAAAAACAATTGTCAAATCATTGTCTGCTAATCCGCAGCAGTCATGCTTTATCTAATCCATTGCCCGGTTGCAGTGACACACCACACGTGGCAGCACAATACAATACATTTAACATATTTGTCTATTATTTGTAATTTGACGTTTCTTAAAAAATTATTAATTAAAAAATCTGCTAAGTGTTTATACGTCACTTTTAAATTTATTACTTGATATTTAAAAATAATTAGGTCAAATATTTGATGACAAATTTGAAATATTAAATTTCATTCCGAAAACTTTTCCTATAAAAATTACTAGAAACTCCTAACAGCTTAAAAATTTCTAGATTCCAGAAACAAATATTTTCCAAATATGAAAAGTTCCCTACCCTCATTTCTATTTTTAAGTGTATAACTCACCAATTTTTAGGGAATCATCATGTTTAGAAGATTCATCTTCAGATCTTGATGTTGCCGTACTAGAAGGTCGTCTAGAAGGTCGCCTAAATGGTGTACTAATAATGTCCTCATTTTCTTCTCCAAAAGCATAAACGCTACTTTCATTCTCAGGTGAAAAAGCATTTACATTGGGTATGGTATCTTTTTTGCTTTTACGAAATATTAATTTTCTATCTACTACTTGTGGTTTGGCTTGAACAATTAAAGTAGATTCCACTTTTACAGATTTTAATGGATTATTGACAGTGTCTTCTATTATTTTCTCAGTAGTTTCTTTTTTTAACTCGTTAACCTCCAGTAATGATGTTTTTAATTTCTGCGTGTCTATGTGATCGCCACCATCTAATGTTGTTTCAGTGGGAATCCTTTCTCCAAATTTTAGCATTTCATCATTCTCTTTTTTAATGCTACTTCCAGCTAAAGCAGAGTCTTTTAGCCATTTTTCTATTTGTTCGTTTGACATGTTAACTTTTTCTTTGCCAAATCTGCGTCCAATATCTTTGCTCAATAAATCCAAAAATGGGGGAGTGTGTGAACAATGTGGTTCAATAGATGACACAGGATTTATCAGTTTTTCTTCAATTTTTTCATCAAATCCGTGAAATATGTCATCTTCATCTGATGAAGACAGCATGGGAAGATAGTTTTGAGGCCTTTTAGCACATTCTCTTTTAGGTTTCACATTTTCTTGTTCCATTTCAAGGGTAGTTGTTTGAATAGTTTTACTATTGCTTCTATATCTTGAATTAGATTTTTGAAGTTCTTTTGCTTTTAAATCTTGCAAACATTTTTCTTTTACTTTATCTTCAGTAACTGTAGAATTTTGACTACTTTCTACACTTCTATTTGTTAATTTTGATAAAGGTTCTTCATCAGAGTCACTAAATGCTGTTTCTGGTTTTTTCATAGATTTGGTTTTTGAAAACTTCTTGTTTTTTGCTCTGTTCATTAAAGTTTGTAAATTTATATCAGAGGTGGTTGATTGGTCAGAATCAGATGAACTGGATTCTCTTTTATTTTTAGGAAAAACTTTTGGAGGTGCAGCTGTTATTTTATTACCTATATCTAGTTTCTCACTACTGTCCTCATTTTTAAATGTCTTTGTTGCTTTGCTTCTTGTTAATTTCTTCACTCTTGGAATTTTAATATCAACATGAAAACTTTCATCTGAATCATCACTGTTGTCTTTTTTATTATTTTGACAGCAATTTCTTGTTTGCCTCTTAGATATAGACTTTTCTGTTCCAATATCAATTGTATTATCCATTTCGTTATTAAAATCTGGTAATTTTTTTGGAATCGATGAGGTTTTATTAATTTTTACTTTTTTCAGTTCATCTGTTGGATTTACTTCTAAAAGTAAGTTAATTTCATTTCCAGTCTTTTTCTTTCCACAGCTGGATTTTTGTATTTCTGAAAAAATCGTTATTTGTTTAGTTGTTGATGTTAATTTTGCATCTTCAACTTGAACTGACACATCTTTTATCTCTATTTCAACTTCATTTTCACTGACTTTAGATTTAATTTTTATATCATCTTTTGTATATTTAGCTTGTGCTTTTAATTCATTTTCCCTTTGTTCTGTTCTTTTCACATTAGGTAATTCTGGAAAACTGTCTATTGATACATTGTCATCATCAATTTTGCTGTCGTTGACAAGTTTATGACTTAAAATTTCCATATAAATTGCTGCAGCCTCCTTTGTTTTCCTGGAAGGTCTCTGTGATTTAGGTAGTGCAGACGATACATCTTCAAATTTATCACAGTTTTTCTTTATATGTTCTTCCCTAAGAACATCTTCCTCTTTTTTCAAAATATCTTTCTTGAATTTAGTTGTACAATTTTTACCCATTTTGACATTATCACAAATTTCGGTTTTAATATCTTTCTTTAAAATTTCATTTGGTTTAGGTGGATCTTTTTTCGACATTATGTCTTTCTTAGAACTAGTTTCAGACGTGTCTTTTTTAACACATGACAATTTTTTTGAATTTCCTTGTGTAGATTTATCATTCATCTTACAATTCTTTTTCAATTTCTCTAAATTTCCGATGCTTTTTTCTTTTTCAGTAACATTATCAGTATCAGTTTTCAATATCTTGTCTAACGGCACAATTATTGTATTAATTTTTTTGCTTTCCAAAGAACTGTTTCTAGAGCTCCTCTTAGATTTTTCTGTACTACACGTTTCTTTAACATTTTCTTCAATTTCTTTTTTGACCATTGGTTTGTCTGATAATGAGTTGGAAGCCTGTTTTTTATTGTCAACTAATTTACTTTTACTATTCCTTTTACATTTTTCAGTTCCTAAGTTTTCATTTTCATTTTTAATATCTCTATCGATACCTTTCTGATCTGCAATCTCTGCTAGTGGTTCTAGTACAGGTTTTTTGGTTTCAACTGGGTTACTTTTCAAATTTCTTTTAGATTTTTCAAATTTAGTTCCCTCATTTTTGTCTTCTACAGTAATCTTTTTGTTTTTCTCAGACTGTACATTAACACACGATTTTTTATATTCAGGGCTAATGCTTTTATTCTTTTGAGATTTCTCCGACACAGTATTTATTTCATTTTTAGTATTTTCATCTTTTCTCGTTCTTTTACCTTGACCTGAAATGCTGGAAGGTTCTTTATGATCCAAAATATTCTTACTTCTTTTAATGTTTTCTGAATTTTTTACTGTTTCTTTTTTATTTTTCTCTACAAATACCTTTAAATCTTTTTTCATATCTGAGGTTTTATCAACTTCAATAATTTTTATTTCTTTTTTTACATCAGTTGACTTTGTAATTTCTTTATTAACACTTTTCGAAACAATTTCCTTTTTTTCAATAACTTTGGTATTAATCTTCTTCATATCTGTGGTTTTATTAACCTCTTTCTTAATATCAGTTGATTTAGTCACTTCCATTTTTATATCAGTGGTTTTATCATGTTCTACAATTTTGGCATCCTTCTTAAAATCAGTAGATTTTTTAATATCTATATATTTTTTAACATCACTAGGCTTGCTTGTATCCTTTTTTTGATCGGAAACTCTAGGAACATCTTTTTTATCCTGCAACTTTGCATCTTTCTTAACGGTTGTTAATGGTTTCTTTATTACTGAAACCTTATTTCTTTCAACTAATTTTGATTTACTTGCTAAATAGTTTTGTACCCTTTGTTGAGCTTTTAATTTTTGTTTTGCTTTAAGAGATTTACTTTTCCTTTGCGATAGGATGGTTTTTTTCATAGTAGTCGACCTTAAAGATCGTGGTTTTACAATTGCAGTAGGTGCTGATATTAAAATCCTTTTTTTAATTTGCTTTATTCGTACATGTATTTTCTTATTCGATGGACCAGATCTTGTAATACGTGGACTGTAATATAAATATATGTTTTCTTAATATAGTTGTCTTTTAAGTAACACACATTGTTTTTGAGAATATTTACATCATGTGGGATAAAATGTTTTTAGAATGAAACACTGATTTCATTTTACTTGTTTTGGAACAAACAAAAACATGAATCAGGTAAAATCAGCTTACAAAATTACAAAAAAAATAATAAATAAATACTTAATAATAAATATTGATATAAATTAATAAATTACATTATTTAATATAATTATTATTAAGACAGTTGCGTATATTATTTCTAAAAGTCACTGAAATATATAAAATACCATATTTATAATAATTTTATATGAATGAAGCCTTCTACAGATCAATTTTAATTTAAGTGCCATAGAAAAGTTGCATATACATAAAACAAAAACATAACGCATGTGTAAAGCAGCCAAAAAGTGAATTTTGTATAAAAGTGGGCGTAACCACCGTCGGTGTAAGCACATTAACATATTAAATGCCCTTAATTCCCTAATAATTTCCAGAAATGCTGGATTTTGTATACAAAATACCACAGCGATTTAGCACTCACAAAAAAAAAAGTGCATTTTTTTCATCAGCTAGGCACCTGAAAAGTTGCCTATGCAAATTTAATTCATTAATCTAAATTAAGTTACTTAGGTATATATAAAAATGTAGTTAAATTTTCTTAAAAAAAAACAACTTATTTTAACAACTTATAGTTGTTTATGGAACCAAATTGTACTAAGATAGCTTGATCTAAATCGATTTATTTTCATTTAAAGCCTTTTCGTTTTCAGACACTAAGGTTTGTCCAAAAAATGTTGTGTTACAAGTACTGCCACAATTTATGTTGTAGAAATATTAATTACATTTAACCAAAATTTACAGAATAAATACAGAAGTTGGTTCACTCTCTGTCGGTACTTTGATATTTTGAGAACAAAACCGTGCCGCCGCACGGGTATGCCCTCGAATTTGCTGTCAATTGTAGATGAAGCCACGTACAGTACTTCACATGTATTTAAATCGTCATACATTTTTTGTTTACTAGTGTATTATTTTTTTATCAATAATTCTTAATTTTTGACCTTTTTTTCTTAAAAAAATATCTTGAAGAATATTTTTTTTTCATAGGATTTTAATGTTTTATGTCATAAACACACACCCTTGTCTTCTATCATACATTATTCAATTAAGTACTATCAAATTTTGAACTAAGGTAAATTGGGTTAGATCATCATATCTTTTAGAGACACTCTGTACTGGATTTATAGATACAAAAAGTTATGACGATTTATATCCATGTGAAGTACTGCAGTTGGCACTTTATACAAGTAACAGCTAATCCGCAGATATATTTAAATTTTTCGTACCAGAAAGTTCATCCGTATGTATTTAGTACAATTTATATGAAGTTATTGAGGAATAACTAAAATAAAATTATAATTTCAGCACTATAAAATTTTGTACTAAAGTAACTTAATTTAGATACCTAATCATATTTTGGCCCTCGGAATATGTGATAGTATAGCTTTTACAGACACCCTGTATACGTGTGATATAGACACATTTTTAAAACATCCCAATGCATTAACTCAACAAAAATAAATCTTTCTAAGATTACTCAGACTTGTGACATTTTTGATCAAAAAACTGATTTTTTGCACGATCCTAGTCACACCCCATACAAGAAAAAAACCATAAAAAAATTATTTGATGCCAGTGACGAAAACGGGAAAGATGGCGCAACATTGACTGAAACTCAGATTGACAAAAAATGTGGAATTAACAGTTTCTTAAAGATAGCGATTTTTTTGTTTTGCACAATAGTTGAATTGTTTCACAAGGTACAAAGCGCCGAGGTTAACTGTTGAGTTAACCTTCGACTTCCCCCGCCCCCAGATAAAGGGTGTTCAGTTTTAATGTTTACAAACTTTTAGACAAACTAGTGGATGGGGGCACTAATTCAAAAATTTACGTCGAAGTGCAAAATCAATAAAATGAAACAAAAAACATTAAACTTTGAAGACAAGCAGCCTTCCAGTAGTTCTAAACAACCATGAATAAGTATAATAATGTGGATAATGACGCAAGGTGATAGTATTATCAGTCTTTACGGATAAATTTGCCTCCTGATAATGTGGAATTTTGCTTGATTTCACTCGATTTCTCAGGATCTCGCGCAATTTCTTGAAATTTCACACGATTTCTTGGGATTTCGCATGATTTTTTGAGATTTTGCAGGATCTCGCAAGATTTGTGACAAGATTTCCATGAGTGGTTACCCACTTCGAAATAACATGTTAATTTCAATATTTAAAGAAAACAAGAAAATACTTGCATTATTTTAAAACTAAAATAAATAATACAATTTGTAATATTATTTACCAAAATTACAAATGTAATATAAGTTTTGTACATATTAACTTTGCTTGATGCTCTCCTAGTTTTTATATTTTATTTAGAAAGTTTTAATGTAAATTATGTATGTAAATACGAAATAAGGAAAAAATAATAAAATTGTCCAGAGAAAAGATTTTATATAGATGATTTAAAATTATATTTGCAAAATAAATATTTAGTGTTTCTCCAATGTGTTCTTGGCAAATTATTTTCTCAAATTTACTAATTAAAATCTGTTTTAATTCTACAACAAATTCACTGGTGGCTGGTGAAATTTCAGGTATGTCATATCTTAATAACCAGACATGGGACCCAAACCAAACTTTAGTATATATGTACTGTGGCTATATAGAGAACTTCAGTAGAAGGAGAACAATTTTGCAATTTGCGAAAGAAGTTAAAAAAAACATGGGCCTTACCTAAGATTTCCAAATTGGCTTGTTTAAATTTCGAGAATCATTTTTTTTATAAACTAGACATAATTCTAGCGACAGGTTTCAGGTTTTATTAAAAAAAAAAAAATTTTTGTTAAAGTTACAGCAGTTTGAAAATTAATATTGTATTTGTGATACATTATAAAAATTTCAAAATGCTATAAATTCTACAAATATACTTATTTTTTAATAAAACTTGAAACCTATCCATAAAATTACATCTAGTTTATGGAAGAAAATGTTTCTCGAAATTTAAAGAAGCCATTTTGAAAATTTTAAGTGAGGCCCACGTTTTTTCAACTTTTTTTTACAAACTGTAAAATCATCCTTCTTCTACCAAAGTTCTCTATATGGCCACAGTACATATACTCTAAAGTTTGGTTTGGGTCCCATGTCTGGCTATTGAGATATGGCATACCTGAAATTTCACCAGCTGCCACTGAACAAATTCCACTATATTTTTAAAGAGCAAGACTAATCCCGAGATATTGTGTTATTGATAGGATTTACGATCGTAGAATGTGGTATCTCTGTCACAAACTTTTACATTTCAATAATATTATTTGAAATAAAATCAGAATGAGTTTAATAGTCAAGTATCAATCAAAAATAAATTTAATTTGTCCCATTAAAATTGTCTAAATTGTTGTAAATCTTTAAATAAATTGTCCATCTCTTTTAAAATTGAAGTTTGTTTTTCAGTTTTTATAAAGGCTCCAAAATTAGTCAGTGTTGAATTTAAAACGTTGAAAAATTAAATAATTTTTTTATAAACTCATACCGGCTGTTTCAGAAGCAGATTTACATCAGTATGTTATTCTACATTCAATTTTAAGCAAAAAATTTCTTATGAACTTAGGTCTTTAAATGCTTCGTTTAGAATATACAGCATGTCAAATTAAAAAAAATTAATTACATTTTATTTAATAACTCACGACTACTTTGAGTTAAATTCATTAAATTTTATATGCCGAGGTTACTTGAGACGGGATATTCAAATTTTATGGACGATTGGCTGTATCTCCCAAATAAACAATAACTTTCGATTCACTCTAATGCATAATTTGTATGCATCATCATCTTTAGATGAGAACAGAAACGGCTGCTCCTACTTCCTAGACACTTTAATAAGGTGTATATTTTTTAAGTAGAAAATGTAGGGAAAATGTTTGTCTATTCCGAAATGACAAACACTATTGCACAAAAAAGTTGAAGCAATTTAAAAGGATCCTAATCGTCGCTTGTGGAACCCTCTACAGACAATCGTCCATAAAATTTGAATTTCCCGTACCAAGAAACCACCGCATACAAAATTTCATGAATTTAACTCAAAGCAGTTGAGAGTTATTAAAGAAAATACCGGGTGTTCCCTCTAAGACTTTCACCGCGAATATCTCAGCTACAATGCAACCAGTGCAATGAAATTTGGTATACAGGCACTAGATGGCACTTAGAATTCGATGATGGCATTAATTTTTATACAGGGTGTTCAGTTCTGCAGAAAATCGATTTAATATCGATTTTTTGGTAATCAACCTCAGTCAAATTTGTATTTAAATCGAAATATCCTTAATTATGAACACATTCCGATAAAAAAAGTCACAAAAAATTTTCATTTTGTCATGCAAAATGTGAATAGCCTTGAGTCCAATTTATACACCCATAACAACCATATGGATAGATGTCAAAATGTAAAGTGACAGTAACTGTCAAAGCAAGTATGAGTATTTTTGTAGGAATTTTATTATAAATACGTAACACCACGAGGTACATTAAATGTACGTACATATTTTCAATAATGCTAGTTTTGTTAAAAAAAAATGGAATTTTGAGGTTATTAGCTGCTCGTGAGCACTGAACTTTATCCGACATGAATATTCTGAAAATATGTGAAACATTTATTGTTTTTCCAATTGTATAATAAGACTATTCTTGGAAATAATAAAAGCGATAGGAGACAATCCAATAGAAAACAAAATTTATGAACACGTCACATGCCCTTGGTTCTACTCGCATCTCGCTGCCACAAAACATATCTCGCTGCTATGCTACGAATATTGCTGCAGAGAGAGCCCGAGACCTGAACGATATGTAAAATTTAACCTAGAGTTTCAAATAATGAAAATAATTAATAATGTCTCGGCAACAAGTGGTAAAAAGGTTTTAAAGTCTAGAAACAATCATTAATAAAAATCTAATGGATTCCTTGAGTAAAAACTTCAGTTCCAGTATTGCAAAAATATATCTGTTACAAAAACTACTCCACTACTCCTACTAGGTGTGCTACAAATTACATTCATACAGTAAAAAGTTTGATAGTATGAGATGTGTAAGTAACGATTAATGGAAACTAAGAGGAAAGACGAAAGGAAAATATCAGTGTACTTAGTAGTTAATTATAACTTGCATATTAATTTTCACTTTTTTACATTGTATATATGAGTTGTAATTTCTTGTACTTATGTTTCATATTATTCACTTCATTTCAAAGAACTATGGGGTTAAATTTATAAGAAATAACCCAGTTACAAAAAGACTAGAATTATTTTTTACCTAATTACTTAGTTTCAGATGGAGAAGCTAATGAATATAAACGTATTAATTTCACCTTGGTGATGTACAGAAATTAAAAATGAAAATGAATTCTGTAATTCTTGCTGCAGCTATAGTAGGTTTGGCAATTTCCCATGAGAGACAACTATCCACAGTCAATATACAGATATTTAAAATAATAATAATAATAATAAAATAAACACCAACAGATATTCAGTTATTTCTTCAGTCTATCCTATCAATCGTGCACAACAAGTTAAAGGTCGATCACTATATGTCTGCGTACTTAACAGTCCCCAGGATGGGGTAACGAAAGCGGAATAGGTAGCATGTGGCATGGTCGATAGTGGCATGTTATATTTATTCCACAAATTTTGACTGCAAAATTAAATATTTTGCAATTAAATCAAATAATTACAATTTATATCTCCTACAACTACAAAATATATTTTACCTGGTTTCCACAGTAGGAACTTTCTTTTTTATGACCTTAGCAGGTATTGGCTTGGGTTTAGATTCCTTAACTGGGGTTGTCAAAGGTTCTTCATCTTCAGAGGCATAGTCACTTTCTTCCTCATTCTTACTTTTTGTTTCCATTTTTGGTACTAAAGATTTTTTAATAATCTTTTTATCAGTTACAACACGTTTCCTAAATGGCAATTCTTTTTGTACAAATCTTCCTCGGAAACTCCTCAAACACATTTTAGGTTTAATTTTAGGTCTCAATGTGGTCTTCAAAGTTTGGGTAGTTACTTTTACATGTTTCGTAGCAACTACTTTAGTTTTCTGTAGAGTGTTGGTTTTCTTAGTAACAGTTTCTGTTTTTGATACAGTATTTGTTCGTACCAACGTTTTATTTGTTACTTTCTCCGACAATTTGCTTATAGTTAGAGCACGAATCTTGGCCATTTTTTGTTCTTGATACTTTCTCCGTAAGGCTTGCAAAGCCAAAGCATGCCTTCTTTTTCTATCCATTTGTCGACTAATCACGATAGGATCAGCTCTTTTACGAACCCCAAATGCAATAAATGGTTTTTCTGAGGAAGTTCCACATTTGGCAATGTCAATAGGTCCATTTTTTGGTGATTCTCCCTTAATTTCATGTACCTGGCCATTTGTATCCACTATAGATGCTGTATTAAAAAAATTTAAACTGGGAGGGAGAATAGGAGTCCCACGAAAACATAAAAAGGTTAGAAAATCTTCTGTATTTGGCCTCTTAATAGGTAATAATTCCACTGGCTCTGGCAAAACATCTATTTTTGGTATTTCCGACTCAAGTTCTTTGATTGGAGTTATAACAGGGCTGTTTACATTAGATCCTTGGGCAAATTTACGTTGTGCATGTACCTTTGTTCTAGAACAAATAAGGAACATTAAAATTAGTACATATAGTTTTAAGCTAAGTAAAAAATACAAAATTCAACTAAAAAGACTAAAGCTTACAGTATATTTACCTTTTTGGACTGTCATCAAGTAAAGGTGAAGAACAACCAATTTTACGTTTACGTTTCATGTCAGAGTTTTATATATTATATTTGAACACTTAAATTATTAGTTATTTCAATTTATATAAAAATATTATATTACACTTCCCAGTTTCTTCTTAATACTATCATTTCTTGTTACTATTTAAGTTAACCTAAAAAAATATATATTTTATAAACTTAACAGCAACTCCATAGGATCTGTACAAATAATTACCTACCTTTCAAACCAATAAATAGTTAATGTGTTAATGGTAATGTAAAATCAATTGTGCTGAATGCAAAACCCGGATGCATTGTTGTCAAAAGCAGCTATGTAATGCCGTTGATTTTTGTTATTTATTTTTGTTTGCATTCGCAAAATGGCGTGCAGATAAGGAAGGTTTCTATATTTATTTTTAAATTAAAATAATAGCGGGAAGCCTAATGACAAGAACAGTGAGTTTACCATAAGAGAAGCTTATTATACTGAATGAAAAGACCAAAGATATATTTAAGTTTTTTGCTGAATTGGCTGGGGATTATTATTATTATTGTTATTATTATTATTATTATTATTATTATTATTATTATTATTATTATTATTATTATTATTATTATTATTATTATTATTATTATTATTATTATTATTATCATTATCATTATTATTATTATTATTATTCTACATGGAATAGGGCTAAGAAATTTCTATGTAGTCCAAATTTAAAATTATACATCAATAAAAGTGATGTAAATTATACTAGTGAACCCTAATAGCACACGACGTCCAGTGGACGTCCATTTAATGTTCATTTAACGTACAGACGTTCATTGACCATAAATGGACATTCGGATGGATATACAATGAATATCCGATGGATATCCTTTATGGGACATATTTTTATAGTACATTATGTGGACATCCGATGGATGTTCAGTATTGTACATGTTCTGTTATAATTTGAATTTACCACTAAAATTCGTGCAGCGCATGTGTATTGAAAAAAAAAATGGGTTCAGTCCAGAATCCAGGATGGTATGCTAACCTCTAAAGTTTAAAGAAACTGTTCTGTTCTTTTTGGTGACGCTGATAAAGTGATAAACGTTGATGAGTAAACCCTATAGAAGAATAAATTAGGAAACCGAAGCAATATAAAGCACATTTTGTAAGTAAATAATTTTTTATTTTCTACTTTTACTCTATTTATAAATAATTGAATTATTTGTGGGTCAGGCTAAATTCATAACATCTTTATGTAGACAATTATGTCACAGTATAATTATGTACTATAACAACTGACAACAGTCGTTTTCGTTTTTAGATAAAGAAGTTTTCATTTTCACTCTAGTTGTTGAGTTTTCTCGTCTATAGCGAGTAACGTAATTATATGGTTTTGTTCTTGTTACTTGTTATATAGTTGTTTTATTTGTATCTCATAATTATGTATTTGTTATTCATGTAATAATTAGAAAAACAATAAATACATATTATCAAAAAGTATTTCTATAATTCCAATGCAGGCCTCCATTAAATGTCCAAAACAGACTTTCATGAGTAGCACAAATTTGGTACAGAGGCGGACATCTGTAGGTCCGAAAGTGGTACAGTAGTGAACGTCCCTGGATTGTGACATTTGTGCGTCCGTGGGACTTCCAGTGGACGTCTATCGAACAAAAAAAGGACGTCCGCTGGATGTCCGGCTTCCGACTTTGAACATACTTTGGATGTTCATAGGACGCCCTTGTACAATTAGGGAAGAGCAAAAAACATAATGTGTACGCGTAATATAAAAATAAAGTAAATGTTCATGGGTTTCTTCTAAAGAGCGAAGCATCAAGTCTTTTCTTGAAGATAGATACATTTGGGGAAGTGACCACGTGCAATGTCGAAAAAATGCGATTGGAGAGGAAAGTTTACCTGTTTGTTCATTTAAAATTTTCTTTCTTTAACTTTAAGCCGTGGCCCCTCAAGCGTTGATCTGGATTTGTTGGAAAGAGTTGGCGAATGTCATCACTAAAAAGGTTAGTTTTCAAGGCTTTTAAGGTAAAGATCAAATCTCCACGAAGTTTTCGATCAGCAAAAGATGTCAATCCGGCGGAAAGTAATCTCTCTTCATAGCAAGATCGCAATTATAATGATAATTTGTTTTATTAGTGTTGATGATGGAAAATAATATATTGCACTAAGTTGCAAAAAATGATTGTTTTTAATGTGACAAAATATCGAAAATTGTATTGATATTAAAACAATTGCGCAACGTCAGCCGTAGCGTAAGGCATAAGTCGCCTGAATTATTCATTTATTCATTCATTTATTTTTTTTCTAGTAAATGGTTAATTTTATCAACAACAAACAAGAGTACCTTTTTTAGTCTAAGATTAAAGCTACCCAGATTTGTTATTTTAAAGTCTATATCATATAGGGTGTTAAAAATGTAGGTATTAAGCTGTACTAAATTATAAAAAAACCGATTTCCAGCGGCGGACACATATCTCCGAAGGATGAGCCTGTAGGAAAATAATATATACTTGTCATCTGATTTTTTCGTGTTCTATCTGCACCCGAGAAATTTCCCACATTTTTTCAATTTAGAAAATATTTATCTTACGTACATTTTCTAATAAAGCCTAAAGACTAATATCTCAAGGAAGCGGTCCAGTGGATAAAACATAGAAGAATTAACTTACATTCAAAATAATAACAAATAAGTATATTGAAATATTTTTTACATAAAAATGTAACCTTTTGAGAATTTAAACAGTGCTATATGCCTACTCTAATTTATCTTAATGTAAAATTGGCCAACTAATTAAGAATTTTTGAAAGTAAGTGATATTTAACTAATTTATACAGAATAATTATTCTAAAATTACGCTCTCAATAGAGTTCTTTTTGAAATTTTGTTCACTGTATTGCCGCTCGTACACTTTGAAGTTTATCAAATTTCTGTGTTAAGTTTATTACTCACTTTTTAACTGTCCTGGTCAAAATTCTTTGACTCCGTTTACTGATCCTGTAGAGAATAGACAACACTAGGAATGGGCGATAACGGTTTGGAACTATCAATTATCGATAAATAAAATAAACCGATATTACTGAATTATCGATAATATCGATAATACCGATATATCGACACATCGATAATTTGTCGTTATATGTCAGTCCTTATGGAAAAGTGTTATAGAACTATTCAAAGTGTTAAAATAATTAAAATATTGAAGTAATAACGTCAAATCATGAATAATTTTTATGTCACACCGTGTTCTACCGACAAGTTGTCGCTTCTCTTTATATGCCTTTGTTATTCACCCCCGGAAGAATTTCATTCTATCTCAATAGATGTCGCCCACTTTGTGATTGTTTCCTAAATTTTAGGTTACTTATACCGAAAACTGTTCAGTGAACAGTATACCATACCGAAAACTGGTATGGTGTAAACAAATTTATATATAAATTGTATAAATCATTATTGGCCTCAAGCTTCATGCTACGACTAAATGTGATTCTTCGTGAGTCAAAATATTATCAAAAACCGTTGGCTACCGATATTATCGTTACTATAACGATAATATCGATATTATTGAAAATTATCGATAATATCGATATTATTGGTAATATTAATAAATTTTCGATAATATCGATAATTCGATAATTTTTTATCTGTATTATTATCGATAAATATTCCCAACCCTAGACAACATCATGTACCTCAGAAAAAATATTGTATGCAATTCGTACAAAAAGTGTTTATCGCACTCGACGTGTTGTCCTACACGGTCTGACAGCCTCGTTGGACAATTTTACATCGCGTGCAATAAAAACTTACTTTTTGTAGTTGTTGCATAAATAACTATTATATATTTAACCATTGATATATTGTCTTTATTTATTTCATTTTTTATTGACTACAAGTGAGAAATTATTATTAAAAATGAAGTAACTGCAATAAATTACTTGATTTAACGCAATATTTTAGGTATATTTCGTATATTATTGGTGTCCATATGCTCTCTCACCCATTAAAATTTTGAAAGGCGGCGTCTATAAGTAGGACATTCATTTCGTCTATTTCTGCTCGGTATTATAAATGATTATTTTGAAATTCAATGGAGTGTTTGCTTTAAAAAATGTGTACCTACTGCTGCTTTGTTATTGAATACTGGTGATTCAAGCTAAGAACTATGCACTGGTACAACAAAAACTTAATCTATATCTAGAGTAATATAATAGAGATTAATAGGTATACCTAATTAATTCATCAGATATCAAATTATTTGTGAGATAGTTCTAAACTTTAACGTAATGTAAAGTATATATTTGTAAGCTGAGTGGCTCATGAGACGCCCGCAGAAGCCGTGTATAAACTTGCGGGGCAGTTCGTAAGTCAGTACGCGGATTATTACAACAAGCGACTCATGAGTCGCTCATACTACGTTCGACACTACGTCCACACTGGAAAAATTAAATGTCCGAGTACTACGTGTGCCAGCACTGATCGGACTAAATATCCTTTTGTACTTGCCGAAAAATCGACTCTAGTTAAACGGCTCATGAGTCGCTCGATGTGGTAAACGTCGTTCAGACTTGTGAGGCGAGTGACTGGCTCATTAAAGCTCAGTTCGCAAATCTATATGCGCCTACTACTACTTTTTAATTATATTGTAAAGGTATTTCAGTTAATATAAATCAACTTTCCTACTTCCTATCAATAAAGTCATATTGTTGCGGAACCTACCTTTTTAGTTTATTAGTTATGTTCCTATTTTCGTTAGAATTTATATTTTTTGTAATATCTTTATTTTGACGTTTCCTACAACATTCCAGGCTATATTCAATTCGATATTAATTTGTTTCTCGACACGTTTTCGAGACGAGAAGATTTGACAGTGTGAATTTGTTTAAAATACGTTTAAGAAAACTCACAGAAGGAAATGAAAACTAGTCAAGATGAAATAATGAAAGGTGTGAAAAGGGAACTGAAAAACAGTTAAGAGGCGGAAGTGAAGAACAATCAAGAGGAATGAGGAACAGTTTAGAAGAAATGAAAAATAATCAAGAAGTAAATAATAAAAAGTTAGGGGAAGTAATTAAGATCAATCTCAAAGAGTTTGAAGAAACCATTGAAGAAATTAATCTATTGAGGAATGAGATGCAAGATAAAGTCCAGGTTGTAGAAGAAAGTGTTAGTAAGTTACAGAGTGAAGTAGTCAAAGTTCAAGTCATAGAAGAAACCCTAATTAAGTTAGAACATAAGGTTACAAATTTGAAGTCACAATGGTGCGCGAAGGAAATTGTTAAAGCTGACAACAGTTTCAATTCACATCATGGAACACCTACCTTAAACAATTCAAAGCAGCTGCCTTGGCAAACAACAGGTCAGAAGAAGAAAAACACATCAAATTACTTATAGTTACTCTTCGCGGTGAAGCTAAGGAGATATTAAGAACACTGGCTGAGGATAAACAAAAGAACTATCAAACGTTGAAGAGTGCCTTAGAAATGAGGTATGGTGAAGCCCATCTACGCACATTTACCAAAAACAACTCAAAGGACGAAGACAACGTTTCGAAGAAAATTTGCAGCAATTTGAGGCAGATATAGCAACCATGGTGAAGTTAGCCTGCCTGACCGCATCGGCAGAGTTGCAATAACAAAGCGGCTAAATGATTTATGAAGAGTTTGCAAATTCCGCCAACAGTTAAGATCAAAGTAGCCCATCTTCAAAATAATAGAACGAGTTTGATAGTACCAGTGTGTATATGCAAATGTGATAGTGAAATGGTCCTTGATACAGGCTCTAATCACACCATAGAAAGACCGAACATTGTCGCCCATACTGAAACTACATTTTGGAGATAGCAAATGGAGTCATAACCGTGAAGGGTATCCATCTAGCTAGAATAACTTTGGGGCAACAGTTTTCCGACACAACACTAGTAGTAGATATAACTGACGTCATTCTTGGACTTGATGTCATGACTGAACATAATTTTGTACTGGATCTTCCTCGAAGACTGTTGAAGACTAAGGATGAAGAAATCATAATGCAGTTTCCCGAAATCAGTCAACAGTTCCTATTAGAACTGTTGAGGCGTCAGCCGACATAGAACTTCCAGCAGGTTCAGAAGTGGTAATTGAAGTTATTTGCAGCAGCAGTCCTCTGGCAGTTGAAGGAACTGAAACCATCTGGATATGGCGAGTACCGAAAGACAAACATGCATTAAGGAGTTTCCTGGAGCATTGCACTTACTATCATAAGTTTGCGAAAAATTTTGCCGATATCGCTAAACTCTTACATTGATTCATGGAAAACAATCAGCCATTTATCTGGACGGAAAAAAATTAGATTGTGTTCTTTTCCGATCCCGCCATATCTCAAACCTAGAAACAAATTCATCGTTGACACGAATACCAGTAATACTGGAATTGGAGGAATATAACAAGGTCCTTTTTAAGCAAGAAATGAACGACTGTGTATCCAGAAGAGAGTTCCTTGCCATAGTTAAAACTGTAGAGCATTTTCATAAGTGTCTCTATGGTCAGCCTTTTCTCTTCAGGACCGATCATGTTTCCTTGAAGTGGCTACTGCAGTTCAAGAATCCGGAAGTCAAGTGGTAAGATAGCTTCAACGATTGCAGGAGTACGAGTTCAAGATTATACACCGGAAAAGATCTATCTAGAAGACCATGCCTTCCAATCTATAAACACTGTTTGCGACAAGAAATACGAAAGGTGAATTTCTTTGTAGAAGAACTAGCATCCAAAGCCCAGAAGATTGGGATAATAAAACTATTACTAAGAAACAATGTGAGGATACGGATTTTTAATGAATTTTCCAATGGAAAGTTAAAAACATGGACAGACTCGAGAATCGAGAATGGACTGTTAAAAAGGGTCTGGGGTCTGAGAAAAGATTTATCAAATAGTACTGCCCTAGGAAAGGATTCCCCAAGTTCTTCAAGCACTGTATAGTGGGATCGGTGGTGGACACTTTGGCCAAAATTATATCTCTTATCTAATCAAGAGAATTGGACATGCCGTTATGGGGTTTCTAGGGAAATCCATTCCGACCAAGAACGGAATTTCGATTCCGAAGTAAATGTTTGTGGGCTGCTAGGCACCCACAAAGCCAGAACTGCACCTCTTCACCCTCAGTCAGATTAAATGGTGGAAAGATTTAATCGCACTATTGAGAACTTCATGAGAACGGCCGTCAACGAGAAACAGACTAATTGGGATACCTGCCTTTCTCCATTTTCATTGGCTGACTGTGTGGCAATTCATGAGACCACGGATAAAACACCAGCCAGTGTGATTTTTGTCAAGGGATTACATCTACCAATAGATCTTATTATGAACCGATAGCAACACGAGGAAAACTTGATGATTATCTCAGCTATCAAAGATGACCCATGAAGAAGAATTTATCAAGATAAATACAAATTAAAAACAACCTATTTCATTCAACATTTGACCTTTATGCTATCGGGTTTTTATATATTTTTTATTACGTATTAATAATATTGAGGAGCCTCAACCAGCATTGAATTAAGATATTTTAGGTAATATACATCAATTTTCCTATACTTTTAACATTGTCGTTTCAAAATTTTATGTTTTAAATTAAGTTTTTGATTGCTGCCAGGTATGTATTAAATGTTATATTAGTAAATTTAGCTAGATTATTATTTTAAATAATCATTGAATTCAATCTTATCTATGAAACTGATTCTTAGCATACCTAGATATTTGGTATCAAAGAACATACACATGACTTCATTCATGGGAATTGTAGAAAAATTGTTTTATAACTGAAATACTTTTACAATACAGTAAAATATCTACATATGTTTATAATAAACCATGTATAGGTTAGATATTGTGGGTGTAATTCAATGTTGGTTGGGGTTTTAGTCCGCAGAGTAGTTAATTTGCCTAATATTATTAATACCTAATAAAAAATGCCATAGAAATGTTTCACTAGTCTGTTTTTGTATTATTATCAACACAGTAACTAAGCTTACTTATGCACACTGTATAAAATTAAATATGTTGCAATAAGCATAGACACTATCTATCTTCATTCCTGGATGTAGAACTCGCATTGAAGTGACGGTACCCCAGTCCTACTAACTCTTATTTTTGTAAAAAATAAGTTTGTCATTAAATTCCAATCTTAGAAAACAGTAATTAAAAATGAGGAAAAATACATAATACAACAAAAATAGTTTAAACAAATTTTATCTCAGCCCCACTTGGTTACGGCCCTGAGTCACGACTTACGAAAAATTAAAGCAGAATAAATATCAAATAGAATAACAAAAGCCTTAAATCCATGGTAGGATATCAGTTAAAACAAAATGTAAGCACCTACTTCGACAAATTAAATAATATTATTTGGAACAAATTGCGGAAGTCACAGTAGTCCATGTTAACATGACATGGATTTATTTTTAAAATAATTAAGTTCTTTTATTTTTATTTGAAAAAACTCGTTTTCATTATTTTTTACTGCTTTGCATATATGTTTAAAATAAAAAAGATTAAGTCACATTTGCTTATTATTAAAGGCTATTATCACATTAATCCTCGCCTTATGAGCATAACTATTAAAATTGTCAGCTGGAGTTGCGAACTGGTTTTTGAATTGTTGCTAATATATTTTTAAAGACCCTGTACGAATTAATTAACTACATAAGGCTGTTAATTTCCAAAATGCACCGATTTGTCCACGACCACGGCCAAAACCGGTCAATTAGGAGAGTGAAAGTCGTGTGAGAACAGGTGAAAAATTGTAGATTTGGAAAGCGTCATATTTAACAAATTTATTATTATTTATTATCAAAAATATTGATTGTGTCGGTTGAATACTATAGAAAGTCTCGGAATAGTTTCTATGACATGCGTTTGTTTATTTGTCAGCAAGAGAGAAAAAAATTGGAAAATCAACACAAAAAATGAGTGAGAATACTGAGAATTTCTTCATTTTGACTGAAATCCAGCAAGAAGCCCAAGAAGCAACACTACGCCTGTTACCAGCGAAAAGCAAAAGTATGTACCAGAACAAATTTGTGGAATGCGATAACTGACCAAAAAAAAGAGCATAGGAGAAGAGGTGGTATTCATTATCTCACTTTTTCAATGTGAAGTTACGGTTTGCCGTCTCTTCGATGTGGACAAAATATTCCATGCTAAAATCAAAGTTGAAAGTGCACAAAGGTATTGATATTTCGAAGTATGGTAAACTTACATATTTGAAAGTGGAATCGAGAAATTATAAACCAAAGAAGGCAAAGATACTAGAGAAACCAAATCGAAGAATTTTTGAAAAAAGCACTGAATGAGGAATATTTACAAGCTAAGATAGGAAATACATGATTTTAACCCATTAGTGCATAATGTTTGTTTTATAGAACATTAATATTTAGGCCGATAAAGCAGATTCCTGCATTGTCTTCTTATATATTCTTACTATAAATATGTTATTTGCAGTTTAAATATGTCAGTTGAGTATTTAAGACGTATTTTAAATTGATTTAAGTAATTTAATTTGACGTTATAAAAAGTGATGGATCCCAGTTTATACAATACAAGGCACGGAGGGTAAGTTCTGTATTTTTTTTACTGTATGTTTTGTAAAAAAATTATTAGTACTAGAAAATAACATACTCCAAGTATTACACTAATTATTGTTAGTATTTAGTCACATTTTAATTTTATTTTTGACTGAAGAATGTGCATATATATTTCATGTTTGTTTTATCGAACGTTATGCCTCTCATCAACTTTTTCCAATGGCCACACAAATATTTTTTTTTTATAGATTGGCACTTTCTGAGCTTATGGATCTTTTGGAAGAAGATGATGTAGAAGGTGGCAATATATATATTACTCCGCCCAAAGATGGACAAGATACCGACATTGATAGTGACCTATCTGATGACGACCATGTTGGGGAAATTTATCATCTAGGTCCTGCTATGCTGAGAGTCGAGAGCGAATTTATTCCTAAATATTTACCTAGCCATCAAACACCGATTGAAGCACAATATGACTCAGAAGATGAAATACCTCTTGCCACTTGATTTGCAAATTCAAATGCAACATCGAGTTTGTCCTCAATGAGTAATGAATCAAAAACAAGGAAATTGGTAACTTGGACTGATCAAGAACCTCGTTTTGATATATTACAAGAATGCAGCAAGAAGAATCCACCCAATGAAGTGTATGAGAAAAATAGCCCACTTGAATTCTTTCAATTGTTTTTTGATGAAGAGGTTCTAGTAAATATAGAAAACCAAACCAATTTATATGCTCAGCAAAAAAATTATAATTTGGCAATGACCAGAAATGAACTTTTTGTAGTGTTTGGAGGATTACTACTCTCTGGATATGGCAAATACCCAAACAAAAGAATGTATTGGTCAAACGAAAATGATGTACCAAAAATATTATCAGAAAGTATGAGACTAAATCGATTTGAAACTATTTTGAGACATATACACTTAAACGACAACAACCAAATCGACAGTGAAAATAAGTTGTACAAACTAAATGAAAATTTAAGGAATTATGGTGGTTTAGATGAGCATATAAGTGTGGACGAAAGCATGATACCATATTATGGAAAGCATTTTGCGAAACAATTTATCAAAGGAAAACCTATAAGATGTGGTTTCAAAAACTGGGCATTGTGTACAAATTATGGATATATGCTCAGTTTTGATATATATACCGGGAAAAATAAAAAAAATGAAAATAGACCAGAAGTATTTGGTTTAGGGGGTAGAGTAGTACTAAATTTATTAGAATTAGCCCAAATACCTCCTAACTGTGGATATAAAATTTTTATGGATAAATACTTTACATCACTGAAACTTTTAAGTCATCTATCAACGTTAGGCTACTGTGCAACAGGTACTATGAGCGAAAATAGATTGGGAAATTGTCCACTTAGAAAACAAAAAAAATTAGCAAAAGAAAAACGTGGTGCCTATACATTTTTAAGTAGTGAAGATGTAGTAGTGTTTCAGTGGAAAGACAACAAAGTTGTCACTGCAGCATCGAATTTTGAATCATCTGAAGTTAAAACCACCTCACGTTACTGCAGAGAGAGCAAATCTAAAATATCAGTATTCCAGCCCAAGATATTTGACAATTATAATAAGGGTATGGGAGGCGTAGATAAATTAGATGGCATGGTTGCAGTGTATAGAACTAGAATGAGGCAAAGAAAATGGTGGTGGCCCATATTTTCTTACCTATTTGATGTATCAGTTGTTAATGCTTGGTTGCTGTTTCGAAAAGTTCATCCAGGTCACGAAATGTCAAGTGGTTTATTGAAATTTAGAAGGTACTGGGCCTTAACCCTTTTGAAAAAATATGGACAGAAATCTATAAAAGGAAAAATTACACCAAAACTAATTTATGATGTGAGATATGACAATATAAACCATTTACCAGAATATTCAGAAAAAGAGAGAAGATGTGCTCATTGTGGAAAAAATGATAAGTTTGTTTGTATTAAATGCCAAAGGGCATTGCATCCAAAAGTTTGTTTTTTCGAGTATCATACACCGTAAGTAAATTTGGTTTTAATTTATAAAAATATTTTTTATATTTTGTTACCCCAGGCATAATGTTTGTTATAACGAACGTCATATATATTTTTTTGATATTTACTGACAATAAAAAAGTATAAACAAAATGTGTTGAACTATTTCCCAATTGACGTACTATAGCAAAAAAAAACTAAAATTTCAAACTTTTATAACCTTATGCACTAATGGGTTAATATTTCAATTTCTACATTGAGCGCTTTATTTTGAGCTGTTTACAGGTTGCAACGATCGTGGGTGTTGCAGGTGCTTGTCGATGCAATTAATTATATAACCTTTTTGGATATCACCTATGTCCAAGACAAATGCAGTTGTACTCATTCTGAATACAAAAATATTTCATGAAGTTTGGTGGTGGAAGATTTTTTTTGCGATATGTGGCTAGAAAATGTACTACACAAACTGGCTGCATTTCTTAGGCTCCCTGATCCGGAAAGTTTTACCGGACATGGAATGAGGCGTTCTTGGGCAACATTACTGGCCAATGCTGGGGTTGATATTACTACTGTGAAGCGTCATGGTAGTTGGAAATCGACTACGGTAGCAGAAAATTATACTGAAGATTCACTGTCCAGCAAGATAACAATAGTTGAAAAAACCTAGGTCTTACCTGGCGTAGTTGTGGGCCCCTCTAGTCCATCAGAAACTCCTTATCGAATGAATTTAAATAATTTCGGTGAAATTGATCGTTCTTGAGATAAATGTTAATATTAATAATAATAATAATCATAAATAAAGTGCTATAAAAGCAAAACGTGGTATTATGAATACTACTCCACTAACGTGTCAAAAGTCCTTTAATCCACGAAAACAGGCGTATTAAATCTTCTTAATATAGTAGTCGTGGATAAAATATGCAATTGTGATAGGTACTTACTCAATAATAATAATTTTATTATAAAAGAAATTAACTTAAAAATATGTATTTATAAAAGTTTACAACAAAAAAAAAACAGAAAATAAATATTCTTCAATATATGCAGGTGCAACAAAAGTGTTTCTATATTTATTTCAAACACTATATTACTGATTTATTTTAAATCACTTTTTACAAATACTTTCAGATCTTATATGTCTGAAATTTATATCTAAATGGTACAAATCATGGTATACCTAAATCCTAAATAATTATTAGTACAATTTATTATAGAATATGCATGTAATGGAGGAAACGGACTATGCGATCGCGGTCTAGTCGCACTGCGGACCAGGCTAGTCGTGTTCTCGTCTAGTGAAGAATTTTCCAATGATTAAATTTACGCCTAAAGCTTTTTGGAAAATTTCAGTCAGTCGCGTCAAATAAAAGAGCCGATAAAAATACAACTTCCACATAACATATGTTGGCATCTAAATAGTACAGTAGAACAAGTCGGTGGAGCATCGAGAGAGAACGACATATGCTACTGATTTTGTAAAAGTCCGTGATTAGCACAGCACAGAACGGTCCGCGATGCGTCTAGACTGTTACCTCATAGTGCGTTCTCTCCTTAATGGCTGTATGCCTACAGCTTCATTTTTACAAAATTATATACTGGCATTTATAATCCAAACCGTGAAATTTATAATGTTTATCTACATATTAAATCCCACGGAAAATCTTCGAAAATTCGCTTAAATGTTATATTCAGAATTTCTTTCTTCAAAAATTTCAATTTCCATGTTTGAATTTTTAAAAACTTATTACTATATTCTTTTTAAGATATCTAATTTAGTCGCGTCAAATTAGCATGAAAAATGTGAAAATAGACAACTTTTTGCGGAGAAGTCCGATTGGGATGCGGTTTTCTGCAAAATGTTCAGGGAATTTTTTATAACAAAAGGTACATCTAACCTCTGTACGCTCGCAAATTTTTAATTGTTTATTTAACAAATGACTCATTTTTGTTGAACATATGGCAAATGTCACACACGATTCAACTAAAATATCTGAAAAATGTTCTCTCGAGATTTTCGAGGTCCCTCTTTATCATTTTGGTATTAGCTTTATTATTTATTGCTAAATTGTTGTAACTGGGCTAATTAACAAATTAAAAACTCACCCCCGTAATCACTAGAGGACCGGAATTTTTTCCAGGATTTCTGGCTTATTAAGGCAAAAAACCATCGGCACAAGAGTTTTGCAAATATAATTATTGTTCGATTGTTGCAACCTCGCTAATTAACAAATTAATAACTCTTCTCCCGGAATAGTTAGAAAATCGGATTTTTTTTGCAATAATTCTGGGATCAATTGACCAATAAACAATTATATTTGCAAAAATCTTGTGCCGATGGTTTTCCTTAATAAGCCAGAAATCCTAGAAAAAAATTCGGTTCTCTACTGATTTCGGGGGTGGAGTTTTTAATTTGTTAATTAGCCCAGTTACAACAATTTAGCAATAAATAATAAAGCTAACACCAAAGTGATAAAGAGGGACCTCGAAAACCCCCGAGAGAACATTTTCCAGACATTTTCGTTGAATCGTGTGTGACATTTGCCATATGTTCAACAAAAATGGATCATTTGTTAAATAAACAATTAAAAATTTGCGAGCGTACAGAGGTTAGATGTACCTTTTGTTATAAAAAATTCGCTGAACATTTTGCAGAAAACCGCATCTCAATCGGGCCTCTCCGCAAAAAGTTACAAGTGAAATGCTAATTTGACGCGACTAATTTTACTGAAAATTTTAAATGAGTTACATATGTTTATAAATAATATACAAATATACTGTTAGTAAATATAAAATAAAGATATTCTCTAAAGCTATTTATTTGTGCCATAATTTTAGTCTTTCTTTAGTTTAATTCGGTTTTTGTCACACTTCTGAAAAAATAAATATTAATTAAATAAGCCCGTGCGCCAAACGGATCAGTCTAGGATTATTTTTGAAACTAAGTTTGCCTAACCAAAAAATCACACTGAAAAATAAAAAATTAACGAACACGCTTAGGAAAACGATTATTTAATTCAAAAATTTTAGAGAAGGAGGATAATGCAACAAAAAGAAAATTAATAGAGACTCCGATTATTTTGATGAACAGAGATAAGTGTGTGTCAACCTGTTCAGTAAACATTAATCATTGTTGGCTACAGTTGTATCAAGATGAAGTAAGTAACAATAAAATAAAAATCATTTAACATATCTATGGAAGCCGAGACAAATTTAAAACGGTCAAACTTCACATACTTTTAATACATGCTATTTTGAGAACGAAAACAGAGAGTTTTTCGAAACGTCAAAAATACGGAAGGGCGCGATAATAATGTGATTTCTGTTATTTTTTACTTATCTGCTTTTCCAGTGTGAGATTTTTTAGTTAGGTAAACTTAGTTTCAAAAATAACTGTTGACTGGTTTGCTTGGCGCAAGGGCTTATTTAATTAATCTTTATTTTTTCAGAAGTGTGGGAAAAACCCAATTAAACTAAACAAAAACTATTAAATTACTTATAAATCATGTAAAATTTTCAGAAATATGACTAGGTATTTGAAAATTTTGAAAGAGTGATATGTTTGGAAATGGAAACATTCTGAGAATTGTATTATATCTACTGTTCTAATTATCAAGTTGTAAGAGAAAATGAAAAAGTAACACTGGAATGAAGAATGAATAATTAGTTATTCTAAAACATTTAAATAAGATAAACAAACCCTATGTAAACTTCTCCAAACATGTCTAGTTTAGTAACTGAAAGATTTTATATTAAGAAAATGTAAATAATTACAATGTAGGTATATATATTTTTTTAATGGTTATCCGTGAATTCTTTGATATTTATTCTGAGATACTCCATATGGATCTTATAATTTCAAATTTTCAATATGCCGACAAAGTCAACCACGTAAGTTTAATATATAATAGTCTTTGTTAATATGGCTATGGTTGTTTGGACCAATGAGGCCACGTTTCTATTTCTTTTAGAAAAGCAGCTCCAGGGCTTTCGGTAGCGTATAACTGACGAGCACCTAACATTTTGTAGTCCTTTTGAATATACCCTAATTCCACACCTTTGGCAACTAGTTGTTTAAATGCCGTAATTTGATTCTTCGGGGGTATTTCAGAATTAAATGTTCCTATGAATGCTATACCTATGCTTTTGTAATTGTATCCGAAGGTATGAGCACCCTCATATTTCCACCCTCGTCCTTCGTAAGCTACACCGTCTCCTCCAACTAGAAAGTTGTAGCCTATATCCCACCATTGATTGCTTTCGATGTGGAACTGCTGTATGTGGCGAACTTGAAATATGCATTGAGCTAAAGAAACGCAACTTTCTGTTGCTGTATGCTGTATTATCACTAAAGGGACTGGTGTTTTTAGTAAATTCGCTTCTTGAGTAGCAGGTTGTGCTAGCCATTGCAGTCGCCGAACAATCCGTAGTCTTCCATTTATCGTTGAATTGGAATCTGGAAAGATAAATTGATATTACGTTTCTATCTAAAGTTAAATAAATGATGATTTTTAAAATGAATCAAAATACTAAGAAACTCAAAGAGGAAAACAATCACATTTCTCAATTTAATTACCATGTGTTGTACTGAATAATTAAAAGACGAGAATTTGAAAAAAATCCGTTTTAAAATAATAAAAATGATTTATTCGTAAAAAATGCATTTTTTTCTATATTTTCAATCTACTCAAAATACGTGCGAAACACTTGATCACAAGCTTCTGGTTTCAAGATAGAACTATTAATGCCAACTTAGTTATATTCAAAATTGGTTTGTTTAACCGCCAGAGCGGTTTTGACAAAAAAGATTGAATAAAACCATGAGTAAATGTTAAAGATCACGCACATTATACCTGCGCAGCATGGATCTACAAAGCCTGGTCATGAAGGTTCCGATGTTATTTAATGGAGCATTGAAATTTCAAGAATGACTCTTGTAAGGTAGGTATATAAAGAAACTGCATAATCAAGAACAGCCGACAATGGGATATGTACGCCAATGAAACTTTTTAATAATGATCAAGAAAAATCTTCATAGATTACCTATTTGGATTAAAGACAAAAAATGTCCATGTACATGTCTAACACTGTGCTGTTAAGTATGATATAAAATGTTCAAATTTTATTTTTTATGGAAACATAACACGTAAAGGTTTCTAGACTACTAATAATCTTGGGAGGAAACCTTCTCTTAAAGGCACATGAGTTGCCAACGCTTTTCTAATAATTTACAAATAGAACTTACAGTTTACTTTAAATTTTTGTTTTTAAGAAATAATATGTTTATTGCCAGTTTTAGGTATTAAAATAAAGAAATAGTTACCTTTGGCAGTTTTTAACTGAATGACCAATATGCCCCAGAGGGTGGTCCAACTTACCCCGTTAATGGGGTAATTTGGGCAACTTGTTCTATACTTATTAGATGTGGATTTTCACAATTATCGATATATTTTTTCAAAATTTTTAACCAGTATTATGAAGCCAGAAGTCCAACGGTTCCATTGAAATGTATGTTACTAACAGAATATGAAAAATAATGTTTTTTTCAATACTCGAAGAACAAAGTGTCACAACTATCCCCACCCTACCCTACTTATTTTTTTTAATAAGATTTATCTTGTTGAAAAATTTCACCGCCATTGTCTTGAATTAGTAAGGTCATGATTTAGTTTTTTTTTCAATTTGTAAAGCTGGAAATTTCCCGAAATGATTCCAAATGCATGACTAAAGTCAAACTGCAATAATTCCATACTAAACATCAGGGATAAGAGGACCGGTAAACAAAAATCCCGACGACTATACAACCGGATAACAAAACCCAGACGCTATATACCAATTTTGATTATTATTATCTTTGTGTTTCCTCTTGTTAAATAATATGTATCATGACATTTTTCTGAAAGACCATATAAAATGAGAAAGAGTATCTATAGATGTTAAGGAAGGATGCTGTCATCTTCCCGGGATTTTCGGGTTTGACCTTGTCAATTTTATAAAAATGTAGTGGTCTAATGTGAAATACGAGGCCACAGAATAATTAATTAATATACATATATTCAATTTAGTGACCAGGTGTGAAAAACTGAACATTGATCACATTTTTACAAAGTAATAGGTAACTGCTTTACAATATAATGGAAATTTTTAATAGAGCTTAGTTCAATACATAAAAGCAAGGTCTGAAAGACTTTATGTAGTAATTTCAGCCAGGTTCAAGTACAAATAAGAAAGTTTTCTTATTTTCTACGTTAACTAAAGAAACGGAATTATATAAAAATGGTCTATCCTACGATTTTTTATTATTAATTTCACCTACAAGCGTAAAACCGGAGAGGGCCTCCTCGACGGTTGGAACGTAGACCACCAAAATTCATTCGAGTTTGAATCGGAATGTGCTGGATGAATTAGTTTTTCTTATATTTTTTCCAAAATATGAATAAAAAATAAATTTCATTTGTATATTTATTCATATTAATTATAATATAAGGTATTTTATACATTTACCATTCTGTTCATTTTAAATAAAAACACTTAAAATAATATTAATTTTTCATAATATATCGGCATTGTCGACAACAAACAATCCCGTGATTCGGGATTATAAATTTCTAATCCCGAGATCGACATTTTTTCCGGGATTGACAGCCCTAGTTGAGAGTAAAAGTAAATAGAAAACTACTTGTCTGTGGGAAACGCTCTCCAATTTACGAAAGTACCCTGGTGTCAAACATACTTTTTATTTTTAGAAAACTCAATATAATGAGATTATTCTCAAGATATTGACTTTTTTCTCAATATATTGACTTTTCTCTTAGTACTGTGATATTTTTATGAATTTATTTACATTCCACTAGCGATTTAGGTAGTCAAAGTATGTTAATTTAGTCATAGCCGTCGCTCGTGGTATTAAAAATAGGGATCATTTTTCGAGAAATAACATTTGAGATTTTTTTAGATAATTATTTTTTATGGATTCTTATTCAGCTTCGTTAGAAACTTCTCTGTACCAAATTTTGGCAACCTATATATACAGTTAACTATTATTAACTTTTCAATAAATACCTTAAGCATTTATGTCATATAGTCCAAGATCCCATTGCAAAATACCTTCACCCAAATGTTAATAGATCAAATTGCCTTTAAACATGTGTTTCATGTACATGGTAATACGAATTGGCTAGGTTGGCTAATCAAAGCCGGGTCCAAAAGGTATTAATTTTGTATTAAAAATATTAATTATGGAGGTGAACTACAAATTAGTTTTAATGAAATAAACAATGTACTATTTGGAAACTGACAAACTGATAAGTAAAAATGTATAGGGTTGTCACTCCTTAGGAGGTTCTCAACATAGGTTGTTTAAACATTAATGTTTATATTGTTGGCGTACAACTTCACCAGCTGTTTAATGAAACAAAATATATACCAATCGAACGCTCCTAGTCTGCGATTTAAGAATATATAGGGTTGTCTGTATATTTTCGGGTCTAAAGTAATACAACCTTCCGCGAAAAGTTTAAATTTTGGGCGCACAAATAAAAAGATATGCCGCTATGCGCTCAAGGACAGATTCAGATCGGTTTTATGTTTGTTTTTATATTTGGTTTTATATTGTCAGAGTATATATTATGTGATCCGTATAATGAAAATGAAAATAAAATTTCATGATATGATTGAAAATGCATAATCGATGTGTACCTATTAATGTGTTAATTAAAAATTACACTTTTACAGATCACATTTCTATCAGAAAAAATTGAAAACAATTATTAACAAATTAACATTCATCCTCAAAACAGCCATATTTTTCATTGAAAAAAAACAGCAATTTTTTATTACTCTAAATAACCATTAGGGTATTTTAGGGGTCAAATATAGACATAGAGTACAGGTAAAGCGCGAAAAGAGATAGAAAAACAAGAGAAGGTGAGAGAACCCACACATCTGTTCCATGTAAAAGAATAACCCGACCGTCAAAATATTTTCTTTGTATGCTAGATAGTTCTGTTTTTGGATTACCGCCAGGAGACATTGTATATGAGTGCACTCATGAAATACTATTCAAAAATATATAATGTTGTTACCAGAGTTGAACAAATCGAAATTTTTATTAAAAAAAAAAAAAATAAATAATTGATTTAAATAAAAACATGTTTTTTTAATTCTTTTCTTGGTGCACGTTACGTATAAATTTTTAATGTTGATGTTTGCTTTTCTAAAATATTATAATTTTGTGTATTTCGTACTAGTGAATTATTAGCACTCTTTTCTTTATACAACTGCTTCTTTGGCCTCAGTTAAAATAGTTTTCAGTACCTTTGGACTGGAAAATTTTAAAATCTTCAACATTATTTTCTTGAAATTTTTGTTATGTAACACCATAAATTTTCATGATGTGTATATAGAATGACACGCTCTTTCAAATGGCATGGTCAAAATTGGGGTTACCATTTAAAAAAATTGTCGATGACGTCATATCTCGAACAACGATGATATCGCAAATGTGGGTCGTATGTCTAAAAAGTGCCTTTTTTAAAAACAAAATCGACGTGCCAGGGGATTCTTTTCGAAAACTCCTCAATTTCAAAAATAATGAATTTATTCGTTACTTTTCGAAAGCACTGTATAGTAGATATTATGAATTATAGTGCTAGACATAGTTATAGCATTAAAGACTATTTATTATACAAACATATTATTTAAACAACTGTTTGTTATGCATACACGTTTCGTTAAGTAACTAAGGCGCAGTTCATGAACCAATTTTGTATAATTATTAAAAATTGCATGGCCAACTATGCACCACGCAACATCAGTTTTATCAATTTCCAAAATATAAAGTAGTTATTAAATATAATTATGAAAAAAAAATAATGCAATTGAATGGAGTAAAAATATACAGGGTGTTCTATTTAAAAATATGTACGTTGGTGATATTTTAAGAGGCATCCTGTAGAGAAATTAGTACGCTACTGAACCCTACATGAAAAACTCTATTAGAAACAATTTTCACCATTCCGATATCTGAGCTGTTCTCTGAGATACGAACAATCCATTATATAAGAGGTCTATTAATATTCTGATTATAGTACGGCATCTTAAGTTTCTCAAAAAATATTCCAGTCTCGGAAACTAGATAGGTATGTCTTTAACCGCACAGGCGCATAGCGGGCGACGTTTCGTTTTTGTCCAAAATTTAAACCTATCGCTTAGGATTGTTCCACTTTAGATCCGAAAATACGCCGACAACTGTATATGTTCTAAAAACACAAATAATAAACTTTCGATTGGTATGTATTTTGTTTTACCTAGTTCTATGTTCTAATAAAGTATTTAATTTTGCAATATACCAACACTATAAAAAAAAATCAATTAAAAAAAATATATTTACATTTACATTACAAAAATATATAAACATTTGCCCTCATAACAAACCTATTTTTTGGTTAAAAAAATGCAAAATCACCCACCCAATCGTCAAAATAAAAATTATCTTGTCATATGCACCCATTTTTCTAGCATCCTAAGACACTAGATAATTGGGTGCAATTTTTCGCAAGATATTTCGGTTCTTTTCTTGACGACAGGGGACATCTACTGTGTTACTAACAAAACATCGGTGATTTAAATAAAAAATTATTTATTCCTTGGCGCACGGTTTTTGAGATTAAGATTAAAAAAGACTGAGGTTGAAAGAGCAGAGAAAATAGCAATTTGATTCAAGTATTATAACAAATATTAACATTAACTGTTTCAATGTATACTATACATGTTTGTACAATTTTCCAGTTAAATATTTTTATCTTTCATTGAAGTATTAGATTAAAAATGTGTGTTTCCTGTTTTTTATTTTTAAATTAAAAATGGTTCACCATTTGTTTATTTTTTGTCAACAACATTATTTGCTGTGATTTGAATTGTCATTTTTAAACATGTTTAACATTTAAACCATGATTTTTACTTCAAACTATAAATTGTATACTATAATATTCTGTTACAATTAATATATTAATCTTGAAATATGTATATTGGGAATAAAATAACTTTTTCATTCAAAGAAACACATTACATAATAATTATAAAAAACAACGGACAGTCTGGAACTGAATTTGTCTTGAGCGCACAGCGGCATTTCGTTTTATTTATGCGTCCAAAATTTAAACTTTTCGCGGAGGGTTGTATCATTTTAGACCCGAAAATATATATTCTTAAAACGCAGGCTAGGAGCTTTCGATTGGTATATATTTTGTTTCATTAAACAGCCGGTGAAGTTGTACGCCAACAATATAAACATTAATGATTAAACAACCTATGTTGAGAACCTCCTAAGGAGTGACAACCCTATACATTTTTACTTATCAGTTTGTCAGTTTCCAAATGGTACATTGTTTATTTCATTAAAACTAATTTGTAGTTTACCTCCATAATTAATATTTTTAATACATAATTAATACCTTTAGGACCCGGCTTTGATTAGCCAACCTAGCCAATTCGTATTACCATGTACATGAAACACATGTTTAAAGGCAATTTGATCTATTAACATTTGGGTGAAGGTATTTTGCAGTGGGATCTTGGACTAATAGGCGTCCGATATGAGATTCAAAAGGAAACCTCTTTGTGCTAAATTTGAATGAAATATTTTCTTAGTATTCAAGATATGAGCACACAAAATTAAGTTTTTTTACGTTCGCTTATCTGTTAATTTTAAAATTATTAGTTAGACAAGCAGTTTCGTGTTACTACTTGTTTTTCATTAAGCTTAGTATCACATTCTCGATACATTTTTCTTTCACTAAAAATTTTTTAAAATGGGATTCCATCTGTCATAACAATTTTTACATTTATTAGTGTGTTAGATATTCTTTTCTATAACGACTAACATAACTATTTGTTCTTATTTATCCTATCATGAAACTTTCTAATGAGGTAGGGGTCCGAAACCGGCGACATAAATGTTTGATATATTTATTGAAAAGTAAAGAAGCGCTGAAGGTAGGTTGTCAAAATTTGGTATAGAGGGGTTTCTAAATAAACCTGAAAAAGAATCCGTTAAAAGTAATTTCCTAAAGAAATCGCTAATATAATTTTTCGAAAAATTGATCCTCTTTTCAATTCTACGTGCGACGCCTATGACTAAATTAACATAGTGTCAAAATAGTTACTTTATAAGTATACATAAGCTACGAAAAACTCAGAACAATTGGATAACAAGCAAGTCGTCTTTGTAAGCAAGTTGCAAGGATGAGTCTATGGAAAGTTAAACCTTTGAGATTAGGTTGCCAAAATTTAGACAGAAGGGTTTCAAATGAAAGTGAATAAGAATACGACAAAAATAATTTCCTAAAGAAATCGCAAATGTTTTTCTAGAAAAACTGGTTCCCTTTTTCGATTCTACGTGCAACGCCTATGACTAAACACGCTTCTACAACCTAAATCGCTAGTGGATTGTAATTATCACAGCACTAAGAGAAAAGTCAAGATATTGCGATTTTTCTCATTATATTGAGAAAAAAGTCAAGATATTGAGATTTTTCTCATTATATTGAGAAAAAAAGTTAAGATATTGAGAATAATCTCAATATATTGAGTACCAATTCAGTACACTACCCAAGAACGATAAACTAAACAGAATTGCTAGATGGGAACGTTCGCGCGCTGCTGTAACGTCAAGAAGATATCTCAGAAGAATGTTGACATTTGCTGCAATGCACATTTTCGTCAATTTTAGTTAGGAAACGTATCTAATCTTTATTGATTTTAAACAAGCACATGATAGAGTCAAAAGAAGTCAACTATAGAGATGAATATATGTCTTAAAATAATAAATATGATAAAATTAACGTTAACACAAACAGAAAATACTGTCAGAGTAAACGGGAAATTATCGGAAAGATTTGAAGTAGCAGAAGGTCTCAGACAAGGAGATCCATTATCACCACTCTTGTTTAATATAATACTGGAAAAAATATTCAGAGAAGCAAATATAAATAGAGATGACTTGATGTACCACAAACGACATCAGTGTTTGGCATTTGCGGACGATATCGTACTTTTAACAAGAAGTAACAGAAACTTACACGAGATTGGTAACATCAGCAGAAAGCATGGGACTAGTAATTAACCAAACTAAAACGAAATACATGGTATGCCTAACAGGGAATTTGAAATAAAATATTAAGAATAACAACAGATGAAGGAAAAGTGTACGCATTTGAAGAGGTTGAAAAATTTACATACTTAGGAACAACATTTACTAGAAAACCGAGTTTTGAAGAAGAGTTGATGAACTGATTAATGGCAGGAAATCGTTGCGTTGGGGTTCTTCTTTAATAATAAAGGTATATCAAGGGGTCTCAAAATCAGAATATACAAAACTATTATAAGGCCGGTACTGATTTTTGATTGTGAAATATGGACATTGACAATGGCAAAACAAAATAGGTTAAGGATATCGGAAAGAAAGATTTTGATGATGATATTCAGACGAAAAAAGTTAGATGATATATGGGAAAGAAGAACAAATAGTGAGTTAGCATCCCTATTTGTAACCTGACATTATAGGAGTAATAAAGACCCAAAGACTTAGATAGATGCGTCATATAATGAGAATGCTGAGACATAGAACTCCATATAAAATTATAGAAAGCGGTATTGGAGGGAGAAAAAAACGTGAAAGACCGAGAATAAGATGGAAAGAGGTCGTGAAAACGGACATAGAAAGAATAAATAGATACATTTTTTTAAAAATATTCTCGTATTTATTGGAAAGTACGTAAAACTTTACAATTTTAATTTATATAAAACATTAATAATATTTAGTCAGTACATTTTACAAATGTAAAACGGAGAACATTGTTTTTCATACGTTTGCAAAACCTAAAGATATGGTGTACAGATTCATAAATGAAAGTAAAATTAAACTAAATTATAATAAAAAGTTACAAATTAAGTTTATACAATACAATAATAATACAATAACTTGAAAAAAGAAATCAGCAAGACTTCACCTTATTTGTAAAACAGTTAGTAGATAAAATGTTATCATTATCTCTCAATGTTTTTCAGAATTGTTAGTGATGTATTAATTTCGTTCAGGAGTTTATATATGTTTGATAAGATGACAGCGCGAAGAAAAGAGCCCAAACGTGTCAGAAAGTACATAAATCGTAGCAAAGTTTATAAATATTAAAGACTTAAAAACATATTTACCTATATTAAATTTGAATGATGTCGTTTCGATGTTTTTTTTGTAGTTTCAAACAATTGTTCCATTTAAATGTAACAGCTTGTATCTTGAAAATTAAGTTTTTGCAAACACAAATTTGTAAGAAATTTTCTTCCTAATTTTTCACATGTTGCAGAATCCGCTATTAAAATTAATTCAACATATTCAAAATATTATATTATTATATTTTAATTACACCCTCTTACTATTCGGGTCGGTTGAGGCATCCTGTCTAGTTTATCGTTCTTGGACATTACCTACATTTTTACAATCATAATATAATCTATAATAAGGGTCGGTCAGTGGTCGAGCGGTTTAAGGCGTCGGTACTAGAATCGACGTAGCCCGTCCGCTGTGGGTTCGACCCCACTGCCGGTAGACCGTAGATCAGCTATATTCGTGGAGAGGATTGGCACCCTCTCTGCGGGTGCGGTAGGGTGGAAGAATGTTGGCTTGGGTCAATGTGAGAGATTGATACTGGTTGACATTTGACCACTCCCCTAATTAATGAGGCTTTCCAGGTTTCCCTCATTCCTGCACTGAATGATGAATATGCCGCCCGCTCTCCCCCACAAGTCTCTGACTTCTGGGCTAATCCTCGTGATTAGAATGAGGGGTAGAGCTATTATTATTATCATTATCATTATCATTATTATTATTATCTTATTATTATTAATACGAAACTCAAATAAAATGTATAGTAAAAATTTCATGTAAGGTTGTATTCCTCCTTTTAACTTGTAATAACTATATTGTGCCCCTGTAGGTCTATTATAAAGCTGAGACAGCATTATACTGTAATACATATCGGAGAACATGGACAAAGTAAGTGCAATTTATACCTAGATATTTTCCACTGAAACATTTTTATTGAACAGTCTTATCAAAATTTTACTTGCGTGATTACTACCTATATCCAAATATAGAAATTGCTGAATTGTAAGCAGATTAATTATTATTATTTAACACCGTAGTGATGTAGCAATACATCATAAACAATCTCTAATGCCCGCTACAGACTATGCGTGAATTCGCGATTCGCGATGCACGATGCGTGATTCGTATGGAATTCATGCATAGTGTTTAGGGTTTTTATGAATGGATTTTTAACGAACAAGACCCTATACACTATTCGCGAATTCCTCACATATCGCGAATCGCGCATAACGAATCGCGAATTCACGCATAGTCTGTAGCGGGCCTAATGCTCTGTGAGCCACATATCATGTGAAAACCGCATTTGAATATGAATAATATTACATGCCTGTACGCCTGACGTACACGCGTCAAGCGCACAGATCTGGCGTGGCGTAGACTAACGCTTGAATACACTCTCTCGCCTTTGAAATGTACTTTCTTCGATTGCTGCTCTACGCCCCATCTCAAATGGGACTTAAGAAGGGTACACACGCTCAGTTAAAACTGGGCGATTTAACTGTTCAGTTAGATTTGCACAGTTAAATCGCATTTCCACACACTTTATTTGTCATACACGCGAGTTATCTTACCAACAATGTGCTGATAGTGCAACCCTTGCACATTCCTTATCCATAGTCTATATATATGGGTCAAGTTTATTGTTTAAGCAATTATCGTCAGACGTAAATACAGTATTCATGCCTTTGAAACTATTGTACGCTTCTCTTTAACTCAAACGATACTTTTGTGTGTTTTTTAAGAATAAAAATTTGTTTTTAAAAACCAAACCCGCTCGGCACAAAAGTTATCTGGCGCAGTCGTTCGGATCTTTTTTTGGAGCTTTTCCAAGGGAATATTGGAAATCTCGTCGTACCTTCGACTAACCAAGGAAGAACCTACACAGCTGAACCGTCGCCATATCTTTGGTGAACCCCTAGGCTAAGAAAAACGAAGAATCAAGCAAAGAAGTTCAAAGTTATTCAAGAAAGAAATTAGAATTAGCAAGTAAGAAAACAACAGTGATTAGGCTGTGGAGAAATTATAGTCCAGTCAAAATTTCCACTTTTGCGAAATTACTGGCTGTAATCGCTGTATCCACCCTATCCGAAGCAACCAAGACATCGTGAGGCTTTGCACTTGTATTTTTAGGTGTCGAAGTGCCTAATTATACATAAGCCCTAGAAGCAACCAAGATCGTGTACTCTCTTTCCCAAGACTGCATGTAATCTAAATCGTGCATAGGAAAGATTGACCCAAGCAAGAAGCCATCTTTAAAGAAACCATCTCTAAAAGCACGTAGCCTTGAGCTACTTAAAGTATTTCAAGTTAGGGAATTTAGGGAAACTGACAAAGACTTTGACCTGACAAAAAGCCCTCCTGCTCGAGAAGCATATATAATCAATCAAATATAATACTGCTTATATCTTGTAATCGATTATATACACCAGAGCCTTCATGTTTTCTGCCATCAAAATTTTTCTCTTGTAAGTAATTTTCATGACTGACAATTATTCTGACGACGACACATTAGCTAATCTTTTTTCTAGAGTTTTTTCCCCAAATCAATTTTTAATAGAACCCGCTGTTAACGAACCAAATTTAAACATGGCTCAAGCCAATATTACCATTCGCGATTATTTAGATTTAATTCCATTCTTCGACGGTGATGTTTCAAAATTACCGAATTTTATAGATTCATGTGAAAAAGTTTACGGTATGCTTATCGTAGATAATAATGCCGCGAGAATTCAATTTTTAATGTTACATTTTCGGAATAAAATAGTTGGTAAAGCCGCAGAAATATTAGCTGCCCGCGAAATTACAACTTTTCCTGAATTAAAAACACTTTTATTAAATACTTTTGGAGACCAAAGAAATGAAGAATCACTATTAAATGATTTAATGATGCTGGTACAAAACAATAATGAAACTGCCACACAATTCGCAGATAGAGTAATCTCCCTGAGAAGCCTTTTACTTTCAAAAATTCAAATGTCAACATTGTCAGCAGCACTACGTCAAGAAAAAATCACTCTGTATAATAAAATGGCTCTAAGAACATATCTATCAGGACTCAACTCACATTTAAGTCATCTACTACGATGCAAACAACCACAATCTCTTGAGGATGCCATAAATAAAGTGGTCGAAGAAGAAAATATGTCATACAATCGTCAACAAAAATTAGGACCAAAAAATAATTTCCAAAAAAATAATTCACCACATATAAGGACCGTACAAGGAAATTTTAAACCTGTTCAATCGCATTCCCAAAGGCCTCCACAATTCAATAGACCTATTCAGAATGTCAATTCAACTTTTCCACATCGAATTCCTAATTTTTCTAGTTCGAGATCTTCTCAACAGAGACAATTTCCAGGACCCTTTCAACGTCCCAATTTTTCAAATTTTCCTCAAAGACAAAATTTTCCACAACAATCGCATTTCCAAAATCAACCATTCCCCCCAAATAATCAAAATTCTAATCGTACCAATGTTCAAATGCCCCAGCGTCCTAGACAAACATATCCTCAACCTATGGATACTTCATCGGGAAATACCAGGCAAACAAGACCACAGCAACAACCACCACCAAGATTTACGTTCCAAGAGTTACACTTCCAAGATAATTCCCCATGTGCAGATACTGAACCTGAATATTACGAAGAAGAGCCCTACTGTGAAGAAGAATGTTTCTATCCTGAAGAATATGCTGAATATCAAGGAAACTATACAGAGGACGAAAATTTTCCTATGCCAGCCTCGGAGAACAATATGAAGAATACGAATTCCCCAAATACGACGAACCTTACCAGTTCCAAGAACCAATAGTAGACTTAGAGATCAACATCGCATCCAATAGTAAACTTCCATATATAATTATCCCAGAACTTCAGGCAAGATTTATGATAGATACAGGATCAACAAAATCATTAATTACAGAATATATGGCACATGTACATTTCGAGGATAAAATGTACTTTAACCCTTTCAAAATTAAAACACCCCATACTACATCTATACATGAATGGGCTGCAGACATTCCAATTTCAAAAATATTTAAAAATCCTGAATTAATACACACACACTTTGTATTTAATTTCAGCGATGCATATGATGGTCTAATCGGCTTAGATCTCTTACAAAAGATTGGAGCCACCCTTGACTTCAAAAATGGCTACTTAACCACAGACAGGACAAAAATTCCTTTATTTAGTGAAGGAAAAAGACTAATTCACCCCGACGCTGACGACTATAAAAAAGAAAATAAAAAATATACATATAGTATTCCAGCAAAAACTGAAATCATAGCAAAAGTACCAATAATGGAAGAAAGTGGAGAAGCAATAATTAACTCCCTGGTAATTAAAGAAAAAGTAGAAATTCCGGCTGGAATAGTTAACATAGAAAACAGAGAAGCAACAGTTTTGCTTGTAAACAACACGGATGAGCAAGTAAATTTTCAGTTAGGAGAACCCCTTGCATGCATAAATGGATGTAATTTAAATAATTTCGAACCAGAACCAATGAACACTGATGAATATTTCCAAAATTCGTTAACTGACTATGATACTTTACAAAAGAAAAATTTAGAAAATTTAGATTTGCGACATTGTAATCAAGAAGAATACGAAGCTGTAAGAAAAGTTTGTTATGACTACAGAGACATCTTTTATTGTGAAGGAATTCCATTGACATTCACAAATCAAGTCAAACATGAAATAAGAACAACAGACAATATTCCAGTATATACAAAGTCATACAGATTTCCTCAAATTTACAAAGAAGAAGTTAAAAATCAGATATCTTCCATGCTAGGTCAAAATATAATCCGTGACTCAGTTTCACCATGGTCCTCTCCTATATGGATTGTACCTAAAAAAATGGACAATAGTGGAAAAAGAAAATTTAGAATTGTTATCGACTACCGAAAATTGAATGAAAAAACAGTTCCAGATAAATTTCCCATACCAAATATAAATGATGTGCTTGATAAATTAGGAAGAAGTCAATATTTTACAACATTAGATTTGGCTAGTGGATACCATCAAATAGAAATGGATCCTAAAGACATTGAGAAGACAGCATTCTCAACAGACGACGGACATTACGAATTCCTAAGAATGCCCTTTGGCCTCAAAAATGCCCCCTCCACATTCCAAAGAACAATGAACCATGTACTATCAGGTTTACATAATAAATGTCTAGTTTATATGGATGACATACTGATATTTTCAACGTCATTGCAAGAACACATAGAAAGTATAAGATTAATATTTGACAGATTTAGACAGACAAATCTAAAAATACAGCTAGATAAATCAGAATTTCTGAAACAGACTGTAAAATTTTTAGGACATATTATAACACCTGAAGGAATATTACCAAATCCTGACAAAATTCAAGCAATTTTAAAATTCCCAATTCCAAAAACAAAGAAAGAAATTCAATCATTTCTCGGATTAATTGGTTACTACAGAAAATTTATTAAAGATTGTTCCAAATTGACGAAACCTTTGACCTTATGCTTAAAAAAAGGCGCAAAAATAGAACATACCGAAGAATTTATCAGAGCATTCGAAATATGTAAAAGAATTCTGACAAATAGCCCATTATTACAACATCCAGATTTTTCAAAACCGTTTATCTTAACAACAGATGCTTCACAATATGCATTAGGAGCAGTACTATCCCAAGGTGAAGTAGGCAATGATAAACCTATAGCCTATGCCTCAAGAACATTGAGTGAATCTGAGAAGAATTACTCAGTGATTGAAAAAGAACTACTCGGTTTAGTTTGGGCAACCCAGTATTTTAGACCATACCTATATGGACGAAGGTTTACAGTTTACACTGACCATAGACCATTAAGATGGTTATTCTCTCTAAAAGATGTACAAAATTCAAAATTTGCAAGATGGAGAACAAAATTACAAGATTATGATTTTACTATTGAGTATAAAAAAGGAAAACTTAATACAAACGCAGATGCATTATCCAGAATCCAAATTCATCCTATAGACACCGAATCTATGCAAGTAAACATTGATGACCCTGAATTAGATCAAATTATTCAAGACCTCGAAAGAGAATCAAACTTGAGAACACCTACTGAAGATGAAGTAGAGAGAATCCTGAATCCACCGGAAAATCTTGAAGATATACCACAAGAACATGTAGAAATGTCCACTGTTCACTCAAACAGAGATGATGAACCACGCAATACTATTCAAATTCTAGACGATATAATAAACTCAAAACCAAAACAAATAATAATAAAATCTGTTCTTATGAATCCACAAAAGACAAAAACTTTAAAAACAGATAACAAAGTTATAGTATATACGGAGATAACAAAAGAAGATAATGAAGATCAAATTGTCACCCTTTTGAGAGAATATACAACAGAAAACGTAACTTTCTATATGTATTTTGACACAGATAAAATGTATCAGGACTTTTGTCGAATATATGAAACATATTTTAATAATAATGGACCAAAATTAGTAAGATGCACACAACAGAGAATAGTTTTGAGAAAAAGGGATGAAATTAATGAAACTATAAAAACTTACCACGAAGGAAAAACTAATCATAGAGGATCACAAGAAACATTTGAAAAACTTAAACAAAGATATTATTGGAATAATATGTTAACAACTATACAAGAATACATTAACAATTGTAATGTATGTCAGAAAGGCAAATATGACAGACATCCTCCTCAAATTCCAATGAACTTAACACCCACTCAAAAGAAACCTTTTGAACTAATATATATGGACACATTTACATTAGAACAAAAAAATTATCTGACTCTTGTTGATAGTTTTTCAAAATTCGGACAAGCTATCCCTATTAAATGCAAAGAAGCATGTGAAGTAACAAGAGCTCTAATAGAATATTTTGAACATTATGGAACATGTTCAGCCATAATAACGGACAATGGAAAAGAATTTATAAATAATCAAGTAAAAAATTTGATAGCTTTTCATAAAATTGACATTCACTTTACTACACCCTTTCACCCAGAGTCGAACGGAACTGTTGAAAGATTCCATTCAACAATAATTGAATATTTTAGAATATTCCGACAAAATCCAGAATTAAATAAAAAGACAGATGAAGAACTTATGAAATTGGCTATAATTGCTTATAACCATACAAACCACTCTACAACAGGACACACGCCCTTTGAGATTATTTTCGGACATACATCCAGTAAAGATATTATGGATACAAAATCTAACCAAATAATATTCGATTATTCCTTAGACGAGCATAGAAAGTCGTTATCTCATATGTATAACAATATACAAGGAAGAACAGAAAGTCGGAAAAAGACAAACGTTGAGAGAGTTAATAAAAATGTAAAAAATCCCCAAGAAAAATTCAAAATTGGTCAAAAAGTGTATATAAAAGCACCGAAAAAACGTGGATCAAAAACCGTAACTAAATTTAATGGCCCTTTCAAAATTATTCGTTTAAATGATGATAACACATGTGTCGTTAAATTACAAAATAATAAAGAAAAACGAGTACATCTATCAAACTTAAAATCTAATGTTATAGGTCCCTCTGTGGAACCCTCACCAAACCATAATTAGACCAGAAAACTTAAAAGAAGAATTAGAAAATATTCAAAAATACCTAAAAGATGAAAAACTTCCTTTCACACCAAATTTGGAGAATATTTTAAAATATGAAAGAATATGCAAAACATCTGTTTTCCAAAAAGATTTCAAAATCTACTTTATTATAGCAGTGCCCTTAATGGAAATGAACTCCTATGATTACTACAAGTTGTATCCTCTACCAGTGAGCAACAATGCTCTGTTATATACAATTATTCCAAATAGAAATTATTTGATACTAAACACAAATTGGTACTCTTTTGCTGATATACCCTGTATAGAGATAGAACTTAATAATTTTTTATGCACATATAATCCTGTGTTAAAAAGAAATACTAATGACCCGTGTGAAATACAACTTATCAGTTTTACTTCAAACCAAAATAATTGTCAACACACACAATTATACAGTGACAGCCCACAAATACAAAGAATCGAAAATTCAAATTCTTGGATAATATCAACGATATCAACTATTTTAATCGAAATGGAATGTAAGGGAAAGAAAAAGAAACTACTACAAGGAAATTACCTTATTACAATTCCAGAAACATGTTCCTAGGTTCAACCCCAAGAAGAAGTGGATATCCAACAAAGTGCATATACTCCAGAAGTGGTAGAAGTTTCGAACTTTGGCATTTTTTGAGAAAACCCCCAAGTTCTCATCCCAGGGTGGACGAGTTATCTTACCAACAATGTGCTGATAGTGCAACCCTTGCACATTCCTTATCCATAGTCTATATATATGGGTCAAGTTTATTGTTTAAGCAGTTATCGTCAGAGGTAAATACAGTATTCATGCCTTTGAAACTATTGTACGCTTCTCTTTAACTCAAACGATACTTTTGTGTGTTTTTTAAGAATAAAAATTTGTTTTTAAAAACCAAACCCGCTCGGCACAAAAGTTATCTCGCGCTTACTGTACAGATTATAATGTACAGTTTAATCGCACAATTTTAACTGAGCGTGTGTAGCCGCCTTAAGAACTGTTTAAATTTGACATTGAAAGTATTGTCGTTTATTGAACTAAAAGAACATAAATGTATAATTTTATAAAAAAGTAATCTATTCCAGAACTGACGTGGTTGATGTAATGACAATATTTTCAGACATGCGTAAATTACAAATCATCTGTAACAATTGAGGACTTAAATGATTTATATAACTCAATTATTTTCACAAGTGTGAATAGCAGACTGTTGTTGTTTTACTATATTAATTTTTCCTTATTCTTACCAATAAAATTATTTCTCCAAAGATATGTAAACTTATTATATACAATACAGTACCGTAGCTGTTTTCAATTTATTCAACCGTCTCGCTTATTGCAAAATATCTAAAATCATAACTTTAAAATGGATCGTCCTTCAAGAAAACTGATATAGATATTTTAGAAATGCCATTTGAAATTATAAGAATTGATCGAAATCCCAAAGTACTCATTTTCATCAACATTGAAATGTTCACAAAATTCACAAACCACTAGATAACACTATAAATTATTAATTGCCAGAGAGGTTGTGTTTTATGATGTAAGTGTATTTTAGGAGCTATCAAACTTTAATGTAAGACAAATTTCTAAAGTGCATATACAGGGTGATTTAGGTTTAATCTTGATAACTTCAGGAATCGATAGAACAGGTTAAATTAATGTTCAGTTGTGATATAAACTTATTTCCTAAAACGTATCGTTTCCGACAAAGGGCGTTGAAGTAGGAATTTTTTGCTCGTTTTTCCCTCATGACTTTTGAACCACTTATCCGATTTAAGTGAAATTCGGAAAACAAACACTTCTTATGATCTTACATAAGCTTCTTCTTTGAACTACCTACCCCTCTTAGAAGTGTATTTTGTATGCTACTCCCCCTCTTACTTTATTTCAAAACTATAAAAAAATAATTAATTTCAGTGAAACATCTACACAACACTTTGACCTGATTAATTTCGAAACTTTTTCGTCTCCTGTTATTTTTCGACGTTTGGTTGAGAGTGGTTCTGAGATATTCAAAGAAATTGATGACAGTGTAGCGCACCAGCCGCGTAAATTTCATTTAACGTGATAGCAACCCATGAAAACAAAACTCAGGGGTAGGTAGTTCAAACTTAAGAAGCTTATGTAAGATCATAAGGAGTGTTTGTGTTCCGAATTTTACTTAAATCGGATAAGTGGTTCAAAAGATATGAGCGAAACGAGAAAAAAGTTGTTACTTCAACGCCCTCTATCTCGGAAACAAAACCTGTTCTATCGATTTCTGAAGTTATCAAGATTAAACCTGAATCACCCTTTATATCGTGAATTCCTGTTATGCTCTTAACCTCAACCTTTTACATTCAGATATAATGGTTCGGTTCGAGATATCTATAACAGATATCTTGGACTACTTGGGGGATCGTATGCGATCTCTAAACGAAAGTGCGACGAGGCACATAGTTTTGTCTGCAGAGCGTAAGAAGCCCCAAGTTGTCAAAAACTGTGTTTACAGACCTCTGCTTTAGTTCAGCCACCCCATGAAATATATATTTTATTAAATGGGGAAAATTGGCATAAAAAAATGTTTGCTACGCGCTTTCATGTGTTTTGTTATCGGTTTTCCGATTTTCAATTTAATTTTTCACTACTTACAGAGTTTCGGGTCTACGGGAAATATCGAATGTAGGTACAGTGAGAGGAGCACTGGGGAACAGCATCGAGATTTTGTGCAAATATTCTTGCGTATGTTTTGAATTTTTGTAAACTTTTTATAATTAAATATTGTACGATCTCAATAAAGTTTGCAAAATTACTAAAAACTACAGAAACATTCCACTACATCTATACATACAAAACCGATTTGTTGTTCACATTCGACTTATTACAAATTGTCTTATGCAGGTTCTGCACTTTTCTTCATTCAAGATAAAATTATCCTATTTTCAAACTGTTCTGGTACTATTTATACAGAAAAAAATATAGAAAAATATTAAAACACACACAAAACTTCACGCTCCTATTATGCAAGTAATATGTTTTTCACCTTTACAAAAGTTTTGAAATCAACAGATGTCACCTACTTCGTGATTTTCACCAATTAGATAACTGATGAGTTCAAGTTTCATCAGCCTACGGTGAAGATCCTTAGAGATATTTAAGAAAATCTGAGCCATATTAAAGATAGCCACCCTGTATATCAGTAATTCAGAATGAATTTTACGCCAGGTCAGATAATAATACATATATTATACCTATACCAATGGCCACCCTGATCCATTGTTATTCAATAGATGTACGTAAATTTGTCATAGGACATAAGCCGTTATACATAGTTGCCAAGGTCCTTAGATCGTCAGACGACGCAATTTTTCATTCTTAGTTGATTCTGTGTCGTTCACGCTACTAGGAAATACCTACTATGAACAAACAATGATATCGCACAGATAAGTTGACAGCAGGAGCGTACGAAAGGGATACAGAGTTGCTCTTGATTTTTCCTTCTATAGAATGTGAAATTTAATATTCTCGATTTTATCTGAGCAGTAACACATCAATATGTTAAGGAAGGCCTACATTTTGTAGAAAGTGGATAGTGTATATACACCACTGGTTCTTTTATTACTGGATAAAGTAGACGTTAGATTTTTTATGGTTGCAAGCAGTTAAAAATATGCACTTTAATATATTAACAAGACGTTCATATTAGCGCATAACCTCCATGCATCATGCATGCTTGTATACCACCATGTAGTACTAGTAGTTTTATTGTGATACCTTGTATACAGGGCGAGTCAGTCATAATGTCATTAATTTTAAGAGGATATAGGGAATAATGAGTATAATGCGAATACGCGATTAAAAAAACCTAAATGCATATTTACGCCGAAAAAAATTATTTTCAAATCATTATTTAAACCCCCTTTTCAGACTGTCACTGATCGCTCACAAGCTTGGTCGTTTACAGCTCACAGTTCAATTCTCTCGATGTCGACCTGATGCAATGTTGCCAAGTTGAAATATTTTTCTAGTACCTACTTACCTAGGTTTTAGACATCACAAATAAATGGATGCACTGACTATTTTAGAATATCATTTTTTCTTGCTCAGTTCAACTTCAGCCAATAATAATTTAAAATGTTAATATCCATTGAAATCAAATAATAATAATCAAATAATTCTATTAAAAATTGCAAGTAACGCGGTTCACTCAGGTTTTCCGGTAGAAAATGCGGTCCAATCAAACGATATCCGTACACTCCTGCCCATACCTTGACAACAAATCGCCTCTGAAAGCTAAACTGACGAGTAGCCGGTGGATTTTTGTCACCACCAAATGTGGCTGTTATGACTAAAATTAGCTTAGTTACATTGAAATCACAAAACTTCAACGTATTTAATAATAAACCGAGTAATAAACCATTTACGTACATTACATAAAAAACCTATATCCAATGGGTAAATTATTAAGAGAAGCTGAAAAGTATTTCGTGTTTAAATACTAAGTAATAAAAAACCACCGTGTTGTCGACAGAAAACTGTCCAAGACCGAAATGGCGTATTATTAGGTCAATAACCTAGTTACCTAGTTTTTGTACTGTTATTAAACGACAAGGAGTAAAATTATTTTTTTAAATTTAGATACATGAATGAATTTTCCTTAAATATTGATTTATTTGTTAATAAAAACAAATGTAGATAATAAATAAATGTTTTCGAATGTTAGGTTATTACAGTTTAATAATTTTGATATTATGTTTTCACTACGTTTTACAAATAAATATGAACTTTTAGTATTACTCGTAAGTACAATTAATTATTCAGTTTGAAGTTACGTACATCTTGCCTAAAAATTTATTGCCCAAAGCACTTAATTAATAAAATTAGGGTGAGCCGCAATTTGAATTTGATGCCAATAATTGCAAATTTCAAGACGACTGTGGAAATCAGCAGGTTCTAAAGTATTTAAAGCTTGAACATTCTGAAAATGATGCGGGTTCAGTGAGTTTTCTCGTAATATTCTGCAGACCTTGCTTTGGGATATCTCCAATTGCCTTGAAATGGTTCTTGTAGAAATAGTAGGCTGCTCTCAACTAAATTTAAAACAGTTTTACCCGACGCAGTTTCACAGAACCCGTATCGCGAAGGCACTTTTTAGAGATCTCTAATATTCCATAACAGCAGCATTCGCATTTCGTAAACATTCTCCGTATAACACTACTATTTCCGCATATTCAGAAAATTTGTAAAATTATGCATTATACATGTTAATTTACGACGAATACGCGAGATCGAAATAATCAAACTACTGCTTACTGCTTGTATTCTCTCCATCCCCCCTCCAAATGTGTGGCGTGATCTACAAATTTTGGGGGAAAGAAATGCGGGAAATGCAGAAAATGGGGGTAAATTTGAATAACACATTGAAGTGTTAGACGATATTATGTATGTAAACATGATGTAGCAACGATGTTTAATCCGGCATTTAATTGTCGAATGGGTGCGTCATCAAAAAGTTCGTAGCGCACCAGGAGCGTCGTGTTACCGATTTTTATAGGGTGATTTGTTTATTTTTTTAAAGGTCGAGTAAAAAATTTTGTTTTCGATTTTCTGCCTTGATTAGGCCTCCCGAATACGTGATTAAAATTAATGACATTATGACTGACTCACCCTGTATATAATCAAATCGATCTAAGAAAATCTAGGCGCAATCCAACAACAATTTTGAAATCAATACAAAGTTTTTTTATTATCAAATTTTTGTAGTATGAACCTATAAATGTGTTTGTTGTTTCTGCAGTAATTTGTATTTACTTTTAATTGACACCATGCATGCATGCATGTTTAAAATTTCCTGTTATTTTTATCATTTTCAAACAATTAGTTCCGTACATTCATTAAGAATAAGTAGTGTTTAATTTTATGCTATATAGACAACTTTATCAGGCTATGCGTTTTTTGATTACATGTGTGAAACAGATGTGTAAGGAGCTGAATGTGTACCTATCAAGACCAAAATTATTTGGCTGAAACTGTTATAATGAGATATTATTGTAAAAGAAGAATATGTCTGTTCACCTAGTATTCACTGTGTTTTTAAAATAAGTCTCTTTAACTGGGTTCCTAATAGATAATGTAAATATAAACAATTTTTACTAGTCAATGTATGGTCCAACATGTCATGATTCAAGGTAAAGAGAACATGAAATAAAAAAAAAGAAATTTTATAAACCGACTCCGTTGTGTAGAGTATACGTAGCTCTGTTAAAATTTGGGCCACATTGATCCGGTCGAAATAATCTTCAAAATAATACATTTACACTGTAGTAGAATTTTCGAACAGCGATGGTTGAATGCGCATTTTCTCAAGGAGCAAAATAGAAGAAAGTTATTTACAGTTTAGTATTCATTTAGCTGATAGTTTTGTAGGGGATGTATTTATTACCGAGGAATTCCAACAGTTGCAATGAACATACGAGAAATCCGAAACGGATATCGAGTTGCCGTCTAAAACTCTCTTTAAAGCGTGCAATTCGTTCTGCAATTTTCAAGTCTCTTGCATGTAGACATGCGCTCAGAACAGTAACTTATTGCAAAAGCCGTCGTATCTAAAATACTCTTACACTACTGCACGTTCAAATTCAAATTGCCTTCTTTCGCTTCTACTTGATTAGTCACACAAAAAAATCATAGGTGTGTAGGTCAGACCATGTTTACTATATGTTTTTGGGGTTGCTGAATTTGAATTCCTTTAACCCCATCACGTCAGGATTCATACCATAACTTCAAAAGAACCAATAATTTAGGTTTTCAGCGCTATTAAACGCATATAGTCCTGTAACTCAAACATTAAACACAAAACCCAAGCTGTTAACTCCCAAACCGATAAACCCCATAATCACACAATATCACAACGACTAAACACAATAACCGTGTTACTCAATACTTGAACTTATCTTGCACCACGCGATTTGTCGGTTCTCTTCCTACGTCAGAAACTTACCCAACGTACACTATGAGGAGGTCGCACGAGCGGATTTTGTATAAGCTTTTGCAATAATAATGGCACTACTAACAGTTTTTAATCCCAAAAACATATAGTAATTGTACTATGGAACAAATTATCATCCAATGTTTTGCCTACATTAAGATTTGTTATTTAAAAAAGCTCTTTTCCCAACAGTCGTACACCAAGCAAAAAATATCTTTCTATTTTTTAATTAACAATAAAACTAAATTTACTAATATAACTATACAGGGTGGTTACTTTTTCATGGCTCACCAGTGGTATTTCGGAAACCCTAAAATATACAGAGTGGCAGGCTGAAATTAGAAAAAAAGTTGCGTTTTTTATGGCCATTACGATAAACTAAATAGATTCAAAATATCTGCTGCCGTTTCTGAAATATGAAAATGGCGATTTTTAGAAAATGTCCACTAGCGTCATAAGTTTTCAAAAAAGCTGAAATTTGGTACAAGGGGATAGGAATATACGAGCAGTCGATTTTAGTCGAAAGTAAGTTTCTACAATCACTAGTTTCTTATGGGCATCAGATTGGATCTTGACAGTAACAAATGTGGAATAAAATTATTAAGACTTCAATATGTAACACTAGATACTATTTTATTTGAAGAATTACCAATAAAATTTAAAAAATACAATCATTTAAATTAAAAATCTAGTTATTCTAAAAACAAAAATCAATAAACATTTTGACAGATTCGACATTTGCTAATTTTGTTTTTATTGTTGGAAGCCTTACTTACAAACGTATTTAATATTTTAAGAATGGAAATGGAGAATGCACTGACGTTTTTCCAAAAAATTATAAGTATGTATTAGAAATTTAGAAACAATTCGGCAAAATCGCGCAGTGTTTTTTAATTATGTAAAAGATGCTCCTATATTTAAATCAACACTTTTCAAATATGTAACTGGATACTCATGGATCTGTTGCTTGGCTTCCACGATGCCCATGTCTCAACTTATTTTTCTTTCTTTAGAATAGTTCGAAAGATAAAATTTATTACAATCCCTGTGAAAATATAGAAGACCTACGTACCTGCTGTTTTAGGTCTAATTCGCAAAGCATTCAAACGTTACGGACAACATTAGAAGAACTGCGGAAATGGGTTTCACTTGAACGTATTTATGTAGGATTTATATAATATTTGTGATGTTACTTGATTAAGAAGTACTGATTTTGTTTTACGCCAAGAAAAGCTAGATTCTTTTATTTAAGTTACTGTTTTTTTATTTTGTGAGTTATTCATCAAATAAAATAGATATTGACGTGTTCGTAGAGAAAAAACAATTAAATGTTGCATAACCGAAACTAGCGGCAGTAGAAATTTTTTCGACGAAAATAGATTTCTCGTAAGTATATTGATATCCCTCTGTACCAAAAAACAAACCATCCTGTATATAGATTACACATAACTTGGAATGGAATATTTTTATAATTATAACGGTTCAACGTTATTTAATTTATCATCGTAATTATAACAATTTTTTTGTTTTTAAAACTAGTCTCACTGAAAACGTAATTTAAATAAATTGTCGTTTTAATATAAATTATTATTATTTAATTGGTTAAAACATGATAAAGAAGCACTATTAACGTTATTAACGTAAGTACAAGGTTATTCATTATATTTAGGACGTTATTACCGTTATTATTAGAGATACAAAATAAAGTTTAGAATAAAAATTCTAGGGCTGTATCTGGACTCCTTTAATATGTTAATGGAAGCACAGTGGCGTGCAGAAGTTGAGGAGAAGCAATAATATATTTTTTAATAGAAGGCTTTGTGTATTGTTGAATTTTAGAATTATTATTTATTTCTGATTTCAAAAATATGACATTTATTTAAATTATTTATTTTAATTTCAATTGATTCGATTAAGTAAATCTCCTATAATAACAAAATACTTGCCTTTTTTGCACTACTTTGATAATTCAAATATCCGTTCGTACAATAACAGCTTAAACAAATTATTCAATAACTCGAATTATATCATATTTTTAAAATCAAAAAAAGAATAATTTAAAAATTCAACAATTGACAGAGCGTTCCATTACAAAATGTATCAATGCTTCTAGTACTCCTAAACTTCTGCACGCCACTGTGCTCCCATTAACTTATTAAAGGGATTCAGCTACGGCTCTACAACTTTTATTTAAAACTTTATTTTGTATCTCTAATAGTAATGATAACAAAGGGTTGCCTAAATATAATAAATTACTCTGTACAACAATACTTATTTCCCTATTAGCACAACGTCCTATGAACATCCAAAGGATGTCCAAAGTCGGAAGTCCGGACATCCAGTGAACGTCCGTTTTTTGTTCGAAGGACGTCCATTAGAAGTCCCACGGACGTACAAATGTCACAAGTTCATGCAACCCAGGGACGTCCACTACTGTACCACTTTCGGACCCACAGATGTCCGCCTCTGTACCAAATTTATGCTACACATGGATGTCCTGTTTTGGACATTTAATGGAGGTCTGCATTGGAATTATAGAAATACTTTTTGATGTATTTATTGTTTTTCTCATTATTACATGAATAACAAATACATAAGAGATTGAGAGATACAAATAAAACAACTATATAACACGTAGCAAGTAACAAGAACAAAACCATATATACTTCTTTAATAAAACGATACAATTACATTATTCAACTTAACCTAGAATAGCTAAAGACGAGAAAACTCAACAACTACAGTGAAAATGAAAACTTTTTTATATCTAAAAATATAATTCAATTATATTCAATTAAATAGACTAAAAGTAGAAAATACACACAAAGTGTGATTTATATTGCTTCGATTTCCTAATTTATTCTTCTATAGGGTTTACTTATCACTTTATCAGCGTCAGCAAAGAGAACAGAACAGTTTGTTTAAACTTTAGACTCTAAAGTTTAGAGGTTAGCGTTACATCTGGCAGCAATACGCATGCGCTATACGAATTGTAGCGGCAAATTCAAATTATAACAGAACAATACTGGACATCCATCGGATGTCCACATATGTACTATCGAAATATGTCCCATAAAGGATATCCATCGGATGTCTAATGTATGTTCTATCAAAATATGTCCAGGAATGGACATCCATCGAATGTCCATTTATGGTCCATGGACGTTTGTACGTTAAATGGATGTCCACTGGACGTCGTGTGCTATTAGGGTTCAACTTTTAGGCGCAAATTTATTATTAAAAATACTCACCTGATGCATAATCTTGAGGTGTGTTATTTTCTTGTTCGTCGGTATCACCATTAAAGGCATCATTCGCCCGAGGTAGCGGTTGTCTCCAGTAAATAAGAGCAATAACAATTATTACTGTTACGATTAGTATACAGAAAAATACAACTATGCCTGTTGTGTGGTTCTTTGGTAAATTTCGTAGCCACAGGGAACCTAAAAAGACAGACATTGGTCTTAATTCAACATCATTAGTTAATAGTAGGATGAATCATTATGTCAAAGCAGTAAGTATGATTAGCTAGGCACATTAGAAGATTTAGAACATCTCAAATAAAAATCCCGTCAACATTGTTTGATATCCGTAAAAGCAAACCTATCGTCCAAGTAAGATATTGTAATGAATTATCACTATCAATTATCAGTGTCATTTAGATGGATTCTTGTAGGATGTAGGTAGATTAAGGATATTTAACAAGTAGGTGTACACATTAGTAAAAGTGTGAGTAAATGAACAAAAAGTTATTGAATATTAACTTTTATGACTGATTAGTAAAAGTCGTTCATTTATTAAATATATTTATTTTATTAAAGGCAAAAGTCAATTTATATTTAAGTATTGTGGAGAAAATACACACACCATCAAAAGTCATTTTTGTTACAGAAACCTTTTTATCAGAAAAACTAAATACATTTATAAAAGTATATTGTTTTCTGAATCTTTTTTTTTTTGTGAAAAGAATATGTTTGATAAACTGAGTACTTAGAAAATTAAAATCCAAAAATGTGTGACATTTTTGACAAAATTTATGAAATCAAAAAGATATAACAAAGCAAGTTATTTAATTGGCTAATAGTCGGTATGACCTCCACCACGTTCCAATAGCATATTGACAAGTCTGTGCATTGAGATAATCAAGCGGTTAACGATCTCTTACGGAATATTGTTCCATTCCTCTTCTGCCGCCACGACTAACTCATTTGCAGGCTGAGGTGGAGGAATATGATTATGAATGGCTCTAGCAATGAAATCCCACATGTTTTCAATAGGATTCATGTCAGGAGATTTGGCTGGCCAATCTAATATATTGGTATGTCCTGCTTTGAGTGCCTCTTGAATCCTTCTTGCGCGATGTGCTCGAGCGTTGCCGTTCATAAACACAAAATTTTCACCTAATTCATTACGTAGGAGGTAGATAAGTAAATAGGTAAATTTGACTGGTCATATTCTGTGGTATGCGAATTAATGGGATGCGGTGGTTGAACATTATTTCACCCCAAAACATTACGGTACCTTCTTCATACGGAGCAACTTCACGGAGAAAATGAAGTCGCTTTTGACGACCTGGTTCTCTCCAGATTCTTTGTCGATTGTCATCAGTAACCAACCCAATTCTGGTTTCGTCTGTAAATAAGACCCACGGCCACTGGCGTAAAAGCCAACCGCTATGCTCTCGCACCCCGCACCCACTGGAGACGGGCAGCACGATACCTTGGAAGTAGAGTGGGAACCTGTAATGATCTTCTAGCAGTAAATTTGCGTTGTGGAGTCGTCTTCGAATAGCACGTATCGATATAACACGGCGAAACGTATCTGGAAAGTGGGCCCTGAGAGCTGAAGGTGTGCGGTGTCTACGGGCATATTGCACCAAATACCGATCCTCCCTTTCATTAGATACTCGAGGATGTCCACCACGTGGTCTGTTTTCCACTGTAACAAATTCTTCATATCTGTGTACTATTCGTACAACAGATGATTTAGGAATGTCCAACATGTTCAATATCTGATGATTAGAATCTCCTGCATCATGTAAAGCAGTCGTGTTATGGTAAACGCAGAAATTTCACGTTCTGACATTATGATGTACGAAAATTCAAAGCAACACTTGGCTAAATACACTGCTAAACTGATCAGATTTGTAAAAACATTGGTAATAAAGTAAAGGTCCATGTTCTGTAATTTTTTATTGTCTTTTTTGTTCCCTAAGTACATGTACTTTTTTACCGTATTAAGAAAAACCAATCATTTTAAATACAGAGGGTTCAAGACTTTTGGTGTGTGTATTAAGGTAAAATTTATTCTAATTTTTAAGTTTTTGGTTAAATGTTAAGTAAAGTAAACCTCTTTTGTGAACCGCCTTTGGAAACAGAGCTCATGCTGATTATGTAATATATAGTAAGTTATAGAGCATTACTGTTATGAAAAGCTTATATAATAATTCAATTGTCTACAACGTTCAGAAGAACTGGCGCCCAAAAATTTAAAAATTAAAATTAATTAAATAAAAATTATTACAAACAAACAATATAATTACCTACGCAATTTAATAACAAGCATATTAGTCCCAACATAAAAGTACATATTACGATATACGTAAATTTTTATAACGATAACGGATTCACCTTAAGTGGTTCTAAAGATCTAAATTAAGAATAGTAAGTGACAGTGTTATTTAAAGCCGTTTTGCAGTCCGCAGTACTTTTTGCAATAGCTTGCAGGCATTATTTGATTGTTGGGCTTGCAAAATATATTAACTGAAACCTATATTTTATATGTTATGCTGTTCGTTATTGTTACTTGTCAAATTTGAATAAACAGTTGTTTTTAGTGTTTCGGGCTCGGTTTCAGGTTAAAGTGTTGGTATTATTTCTACTACAGTTGCGAATTGACAACTGCAAGTCAAAATTTTATGAATGCTATTACAGGTGTGCGGGGGTGTTAAGCGACTTTATAAGACCACATAGAGTGTATGATAGCTATATTCACTATGATTATAAAAAATAATTTTATTATACTGGGTATTTCAAAGAGCCATGGCAATAATACTGGAGTTGATAGAATATAGAAAAATAAGTAAAGGTTGCTTAATAGAAGTATGTCCTAGAGCCACTTACACACCATGTAAGAACATTTAAAAAAATCAAATTATGGATATAATTTTTTGATATTAGATTAAAATTTGACATAGGTACGTTGTTGGTGGTGCCGAATAAGCTAATGTTTTTCTTTGTACAAAGTAGAGGACAGTAGTTGCTAGCATTTCCGCTGACATTTTATTTTCTATTAATATTTGTTTTACTTCAGTACCTTTGAATATTCGCATGTGACATGAGATAACTTGCTGTAATTTGCTAAACTCTATATTATTCAGTTCTTAAATTATTTGTATTTGTAAAAAACACTACTTCAACAATACAGAGCCCTTAAGACCTTTAAATAAAGAGAACCGAGAATGAAAATTTTACTTAATAAAAAAAACAAAATATTCGATTAAAATAATAAAATCGAATGCAATAAAAAAAAAAGAAAACGTAAAATAAAACTTACACAGGTATAAGGAACTCTAATTCTCGCTTTACTAACAATATTATTGTCCATATTAGATGTTGCATTACGTTCAATAGTCAAAACTGAAATATCATGTAGTCTGCGTTAACTTGTAATTGCTTACATAATTTTTTAATATCTTTAGTTTACTAAATGATCTCTCAATAAAGCAGTAACAACTGTTGCAGACAGTCAAAAATAAAAGCAGTAGCATAATAATAATAATAATAATAATAATAATAATAATAATAATAGCATTTATTTCCAACCGGTTACACCCAGTTATAGGAAATACAAAGTAACACTACTTTATATAGGGTGTTAAAAAAAGAGTGCAAAATATTTCAGGAGGTAATAGTATGAACCAAAATAAAGTCTTTATAAACATGGGTCCGCAAAGTAACGGTTGCGGAGATATGGACCACTATTCGTTTTTAAACATTTTATTTTATTAGGAATAAACCGACAACGGAAGCTTTTAACAAACAAAAACAAAGTTACAAAAGATGTTCAAAATGCCCTCCGTCCATTTTCAAGCAGGCACGACATCTTCGTCTCAATGATATAACTCTTTCGAAAACACCCTCCTTGGTTTGGATTTCTTGACACATTTGATTAATCCGTAGCTGCAGCTAGCTCTACCAGGCTATTTACAAGAGTACCATACACTAATGTCTTCAAATATTTCCAAACATAGAAATCTAGAGGGTTCAGATCAGGCGATATTGGAGGCCATAAAACAGGTCCGGCCCTACCTACCCATCTATGCTATGGCCGTTAGAGATCATTTATACCAAACTTTTCCACATATAACACTATACAACTATAAAACACTATAACAATTTAGACATTGCAGTATTTAAAATTGTAGTGACAGAATCATTGTCACACGAACGACAGAGATTCGACACATTCTATATGTAGGGCAATAAAGCATTATGTTGGTATTGATGCCATGATTATAGAATATTACAGATCGTCTGGAATCAGCATCCGGAACTAATCTGTTAATCTGTTGGAGTAACAGCTGACAATCGACATTGTTATGATGTAAATTTATACAAAAATTTGATAGTAATTATTATATTATTATAAATAATCAATATAAACTATAATATCCACATTTAACGGGAAACCTCTTTTTTCGGAGCGCCTAGCAATGTGTATTTGCTTATGCATATGTCCGCCATGGGATGTTCGTGTACAGTATGCGCCAAAAGTATGGAATAAATTCAATAGAAACGAAACAATTATTTTTTGGGAAAAATCCTCGAACAGGTCGATTTTTAATTTAAAAAATACATATTTTAGCGTAAAATGCGATTTTCAAATGTCGTTTGTTTTCGTGTAATGACGTCATCGATTTTTTTTAAATGGCAACACCATATTTTTTTCCTTGATTCTGAAAGATCGATTGAATGTTAGAAAACGTAAATTTTATCCATAAAAAGTAACAATTCTGAGGTATGTAAAATAAAATACAATTGATTAAATTTTATACTTAAATTAAATGTTCGAATTGTCATCCACCAACTTCTTGACAATGCGCAGGTCTGTGAAGAAATTCTTCTTGCACATTATGAATGATTTCTGGGGTAACTCTGCGTATTTCGTCCCGAATGCGATTTTGAAGTTCTTCTAAATTACGTGGTTTATTAATGTACTCTTTTGACTTCAAGTATCCCCATAAAAAATAGTCAAGAGGTGTAAGATCTGGCGATCTTGCAGGCCATTCTATCGGTCCGCGTCTGCCGATCCACCTCCCAGGAAAACAGTTGTCCAAAAAATCTCGTACAGGGCGCGCATAGTGCGGAGGTGCACCGTCTTGCTGAAACCATATGGTACCATCAGGAATATCAGGGTCATTATCGTTAGGAAAAATTACTGCAAGGGCTGGAACAAGGTCATTTTCTAGAAACTCTAAATATCTTTGTCCTGTAAGGGTTCCTTCAAAGAAGAAAGGCCCTACTATTCTGTCGTCAACTATTCCAGCACACACATTTAATTTCTGAGGGTGTTGGGTATGTGTCTCTGTCATCCAATGAGGATTTTCCCGACTCCAATATCTGCAAGTTTGACGGTTTACTGTACCATTCAGACAAAATATGGCCTCATCTGAAAAAAGTATTTGCCGGTGTAAATTTCTATTTCCTTGACATAAATCCATTAGAATTTCGCAAAAGTGTAAGCGGCGATCGGGATCATCTTCATTGAGTTCCTGCACAAGTTGAATTTTGTAGGAATGATATTTTTCCTTCCTCAAGATACGTAACACTGTGCTCTGACTAGTGTCATTGTTTAATGCAACCAATCGTGAAGAATTATGAGGATTATCCACCATACTTATCAAAATGTTCTGTTTCTGATTTTCATTAATGCTTGGACGTCCAGGTTTTGGAATATTTACAACATTGCCAGTTTTTCTAAATTTAGACTCTACCTTACTCTTCATTGATTGGCTGATAGGGCGATCTGGGTATTTTTCATTAAATAAATCGCAAACTTCCTGCTGAGTTCAAGTCAAATTCCCGCATCCGATAAGAATTAAAATTTCAATTCTTTGAGTAACAGTAATGTGTCATAATACTTTAAATTGAATAATAATTTCTATGTCGCTTACAATACTTATTAGAAAGTCGGTGTGACAATGACACTTTGCAAAGATTTGACAACGTGATCCATAAAAGAACTATGGAATTCGAAAAACTAAACCTAACATTCAATCGTCATTTACTCCAAAAACTTCCCTATGTAAGAGGGCAAAATTTTAGTGCTGTCTGATAGAGAATTAAACGATCTTTCGGAATCCAGGGAAAAAATGGTGTTGCCATTTAAAAAAAATCGAGGACGTCATTACTCGAAAACAAATGACATTTGAAAATCGCATTTTACGCTAAAATATGTATTTTTTAAATTAAAAATCGACCTGTTCGAGGATTTTTCCCAAAAAATAATTGTTTCGTTTTTATTGAATTTATTCCATACTTTTGGCGCATACTGTATATTCAAAGCTAGCATAGAAGTAGTACCCTTTGAGACGCTGAAATATACCCGAAATTATACAGCAAGAAATAAAAGTCTTTGTTAAAGTTTTTGCGTTTAATTGAAATTGAATATCCTCGAAACATTAACAAAAATATTTAAAAATATATTAAAATTTCAAATTACAATGCTTTTAGCTGTTAATTGCCGACATATTCAAGTTGGTACAAATGAAGGACACTTTTGTGGAATTGGTACATTAAATACCAGTGGAGTTAATTATACCACAAACTGGCATAAGAGAATTCTCATTATTTTCATTCAAAGAATCTATGGCTAACGGCTTGACCTACTTTTTTGTAACATCCTTTAGATAAATGATAGGTATTTTTAAAATATAGCTAGATTGGAAATAATAAATAGAGAACCAGTTTTATAATCTTAATAGTGTCTAGTCCATTAAAATACTATTATATTTTATTATTAGTAATTCCTTATATCTACATTTTGTTCCACGTGATAGCCTGTACATTCAAATTTGAATATTTTTTTTCTGCAGACATACCTAAATTCTTAATTCTTCTACGGGGTGTTTGGAAAAGCTGGTACAAGACTTAAGGCGGTAAAAGTAGAGCCAAAAAAGTTCCTATAAACATTGGTCTTCCGGAGCAACGTTATTTTTTAACTGACAAGATAATGGAATGAAAATTGAAGGTAATCATCATATCATAAGGATTTTTAAATATCATAAGTTTCATTAAAATCGGCTGTAAACTACATAACTACCCTTAATAGAAATTTTTTTATTCCTTTGAATCATCAAGCAAATATTAATATTTGTTTTAATGTATTAGACTTTTTATTTTTTCGAATTCTGCGTAGTGTAATCAGAAATAATTATTTTTTAAATAATGTATGGTTTAAAACACTAACATATTCACACAGTAGGCACCTGTCATAGAGACAGTTTCATTGTAATGATTTTCACTTTATGTAATGGAAATAGTCTGCAGGCTGAAAGGTACCCACGAACCAAGGTTATAATTAAGAAAGATTAGGTTGTCTGGCAAGTTTCGACCAATCACAGTGCAACATACCGACGCGTATTTTGAAAAGTGTTCGAAATCGACTTATATTCCTACTTTTGAATCCATTCGATGGATCTGGATTTCAGAATGTGTCGAGATGAGCCCTAATAATTAGAACAGCTTCTCTAATTTTAAATTAACACGATTAAATACTGTGGTCTTTATATTTGAACTATGGATGAAAATATACCTACCTATTGGGCAATTAAAGTCGAAATAATTAAATCAAATACTTTATTAAACATTATAATATTTTTTTGTAAATATAATATATGAATTGAGATATAAGTGGTCTGCGTACTTCCTGCTCGGCCTAAGCGGCTCGACTTACAGGAAGCGACTTACATTGCAGCAGGTACTTAACACAGACCTCTTGCCCTGGGCGACGAGCCATTAAATCTGTAAATGATACTGCAGGAAACAACTACTCCGCGAACTAAGGTCCCGACCGACATTGAATTACTTCTGCAATATCTGTGTGAACAGCCAAGAACACTTGTCGGACACGCCACCAGACAAAGACCGTTTTCGGGCGGTTCCTTCATATGTATGTTCACATGCAAACTGAGTGCAGGTGAGATATAAGTGGTCTGCTTACTTCCAGCAGACCACTTATAGTTAAATATCCTTATGGTATGATTATTACCTACAATTTTCATTCCATTCTCTTAATCAAAAAGGGGAAAGTTATTTTAAAAATATCCAAATGGTAAGGCCCCTTTAGAGGGCCATATTCGAGTAACGTTGTTCCGGAGGATTAATATTTATAGGAACTTTCTACTTTTACAGCCTTTATTTTTTATAAATTTTTCCACCCTGTCCATATGAACAGTCGTCTGAATTATTATCGCAAATATAGTAGGAAGCATTTCCCCCACTATATTTGCGGCAAGAATTCAGACGATTTGCATCATACGAACAATTGAATAATTCATTATGTTTTCATAAAAATTATTTAAGAAACTGCAACTGATAACAATAAAATTATATATTACACTGAATGTCTGTCCTTTATATTATACTAAATTACAGAAAATTATTGTTTTTAACGAGACAAACTATTGAAAATTATGTTAACAATAAAAACAATTGCGTAACATCAACCGTGATCTGAATTCTTGCCGCAACTATACTAACAGAGATAATAATTTTTTCATAAATTTTTATTTGTTACTGAGTTCACTTATAAATAGTGTGTTTGTTATAACATGCAACATATATGAATCAGAAATGTTTGTCAACTAGCGACGACGAATTTTTAATAACACCAAAAATTAAACTGTGTCTAAGGCCAAATCGGAATATAAGGAACGCATCATACACATTTTGTGGATGTGTGCCTATGTGGCACATAACATAACATATTAATAATATAGTAAAATCTGGTTCAGTGCGCAAATCTTGAAGAAGCGAATAAATTCATGATAATCTTTATCGTGTGCAAGGGTGTTTTAATTTATTATACATTTCTAGTTAAAGTTTTTTTTTCAGAAATCAGAAAATATGGATTATATTATACTATTTGAAATTGATTTCCATGTACCTAATTTTTTACCATCAAAAATAATAATAAAAATAATAATAAAGGTCTTTATTGAAATAAATATTGTAAAATATAAAAGCAATACAATAGGCACGGGCGAAGTTTAGTTTTAAGTTACTCGCTTGACCCTATATTGAAATATATTCAAATAACAGTTGTTACCTATACAAGTTGAGGAATTATAATATGAAAACATATATATATATATATATATATATATATATATATATATACATTAAAAAATGTAGATCACAGATAATTAAATAGAAATCTAGAAATAAAACAAGAAATAATAAAATGGTGGAAAGCAACTAATGGTGCATTTCAAGCAGGTATACCGAAAATAAATAGGATTTTCCTTTTTTTCGAAAACTAGTAACTGAATACAATTAAAATCTTCTTTAATTGAGTTATAAATACTGCAAGCGTTGTAAGAAAATAAACATGTGAACATGGCTTGGTATTTTGCGTGTGTAACTTTTTTATCTTTGACTTTTTAACAAATTGGACAGCAAATTGCGTTTTCCCGAACTGTTTTACGTTAAAAAGATACTCTTGTTTCAAATCGTTGTCTTTAACGGTTTCTGAGAAAATCGCTCTTGAATTAATCCCACTTTGGTCAATTTCATAGTAATTTAAACAAAATTATCAAGGTATTCTTATGTCAAAGTATTGTCAACCCGATTGCCAATTTAATAGTTCTAAGCGAAAAAATAGAAGAGTTTACGGGACACGAGTTAGTTGATATGATATTTATTTATGGCTTTTGCGATGGTAATGCGGCAACGGCAGAACGCGAGTACGGGGAAGATTTCTAAACCGAAGGCTGCCATCAAGGAGGACATTCCCTACGGTATTCCGCAACTTAGCTGCAATCGCCACTTTTCGAAAGACACCGGGTTAAGGACGTCCCAGGATTAATAGGGAACAGGAGGTCCTTGACGCGATTGAACAAGATCCTACGACTAGCACACGGAACATTTCAAGGCAAATAAATGTTCCTCGGCCAACGGTACTACATATCTTAAAGATTTCCTTAACAGAATTGATTAGATATGCTACTAACATTTCAGGTTGGAAGAATATTAAAGCGACAAGGTCTATATGCCTATCACTATCGACGTGTACATGGCTTGAAACCAGAAGATTTTGCGCCACGTATGCAATTTTGTCGCTGCTCAACGAGCAAGCTTCCAAAGTTTTGTGGTGTGACGAAGCTACTTTTACCCGAAATGGAAAATTAAATTTTCATAATTCTCATTATTGGAAAGAAGAGAACCCACATGTTGTTCGGAGACTTTCCGCAACGGTTTTCCATAAATTTATGGGCGGGAATATTTCACTACACTCTGATTGGACCTATTGAAATTCCACAACGTCTCAATTCAAATCTTTAATTAAACTTACTTCAAGAAAATCTTCCCCAAATTCTTGATGATCTGCCTCGAAATTTACGACGTAACATGTTTGTTTGAACACAATGGAGCTCCGGCACATAGTGGTCGCAATGTTCTAAATTTCCTAAACGAAAATTTCGCTGGACGGTGGATAGGGAGGCACGGACCGGTAGCTTGGCCGCCGCGTTCTCCCGACCTAACCCCGCTGGACTTCTTTTCTGGGGATATTTAAATCAAAAAGTTTACGCCACCGAAGTCGATATCCGTGAGGAATTACTGCAGCGTATCAATGATGCAGCCAATGAAAGTCGTCAAAACCGTTTTAGCATCTTAATAGCTTCGAGAAGTGTTACACGTAGGGCAAGACTTTGTATCAAAGAAGGTGGGGTTTTTTTTGAACAGGTTTTAAAATAGCTTGTCTGTTATCAAAATTAAGTTTCCATCTTATGATCCCTTCGAAAAGTGACGGTTGCAGCTAAATTGCGGAATGCAGTGAGGAATGTCCTCCTTGATGTCAGCCTTCTGCCGTACTCGCGTTCTGCCGCGCAGCATTATCATCGCAAAAGTCATAAACAAATCATCATATCATAATTGTTCTACATCAATAATGTGTATTACTGATTACGTATTAAATTATTATTATTATTATTCTTTGTTTAAATTACTATGAAATTGTCCAAAGTGGGATTAACTCAAGAGCGATTTTCCCAGAAACCGTTAAAGATAACGATTTGAAACAAGAGTACCTTTTTAAATGGATTAGTCCATCAAATTGCTCATCAAAATTTAGCTGCGTATACCAAATTTCACTCATTTATCACAACGCGATTGAGAGATATTGCAAAAAAATGAATTCCATTCCTCCCTCTTCAATGGGTCCCTGTGCCCTCAGGAAGCATTTCCGGACCCATGTTCATATGAACTTGTCTACTTAGTTCATAGAATCGGTCTGTTCGGGGTTGGCAGCTAATTATGAGACACCCATTATGAATTTCATTACGACGTATTAGCTTTTCTCTTAAGTAAAGCGATGAGGATGAATTTATTATATCATTAATTACACCATTAAAGTGAAGTTTAAAGGTTCCGTTGATATTTAACCAATATAATTGCTTAATTTTTTCAGAAACCTACCATATTTTTTTAAACGAAAAACAAATCTACAGCAACTATTTTGAATTTTTTGAAGGCGATATTGCGTTATTTTGCCAAGACAAGGATAATATACAATAATACAGTAATTTAAAATCGATAACACCAATGATTCTACTATTTTTTAAATACTAGTATAAAACAGCCTTAAAGTAAGATATTATTTATACTGACACATGTTACCGAAAACAAATTTTGGCGTCAAGCAGAAGGCCGAGATTTTTACAACATTTACAAAATATAACGATAGATTGTTTATATACAATTTTCTTTACTTGTTTATCTATGTATACATCTGGGACGATTGAATTCGTTCGGTGTAATTTCTCACAAAGCATTTCTACATTGAGCGAACGAATTTGATCGTTACACTTCGTTTGCTTTATAATGAAGTACGAGTATATAGACTTTAATTTCCCATTATTATAAAGGGTGTCCGCGAAAATCTGGGAAATCTCTCGGGTGCAGATAGAACATGAAAAAATAAGATAATAAGTTCCTATAATTTTTTTTCCTACAGGCCTTCCCTACGGAGATATGTGTCCCTGGAAGACGCCGCTGTAAATCGTTGTTTCGGTGAATAACTTTTAAAGTACTCATTATAATTTAACAAAAATTTAAAGGTATGGACACTAGTAAGGACCTCTTAAAATAGTGTCCTTGAAATATATTTAACTTTTTTAGTTTAGCAAGGGCGGTTTAAGTTTTACGACTTAATGCCTAAATTTTTGACGCCCTGTATGATAAAGACTTTAAAATAATAAATATGGGTAGCTTTAACCTTAGACTAAAATAAGGTACTCTTGTTTATTGTCAATAAAATGAACCGTTTACGAGAAAAAGTTCGATCTATGTTTGCATGTTGAACCCTTTTATGAAGTTTATCTGTAATTTCGTAAAGGTGCCTCCTGAGACTCCATTGCGTTTTTAAAGTTTTGTATTTTTTCGGATTAAACATCTTAAAATTAAACTTTCCTATTGTTTGAATGACTTTCGTCTCGTACTTTGTCGTCGAGAACAAAATAGAAATCATTATTTTTATTACAAATAAAACATGAATTCGTTTATTATTCTTTTTCTTGTAAACGGTTAATTTTATCGATAATGAAAAAGAGTATCTTTTTTTTAGTATAGGGTTGAAGCTACCCAGATTTATTATTTTAAAGTCTTTATCATACAGGGTGTTAAAAATGTAGGCATTAACTAAATATGTTTCAAGGACACTATTTTAAGAGGTCCTTACTAGTGTCCATCGCATTAAATTCTTATTAAGTTATATTAGGTACCTACTTTAAAAGTTACTCAAGAAGATCCGATTTCCAGCGGCGTCCTCCAGAGACAAATATGTCCGTAGGGAGGGCTTGTAGGAAACATTTGTATAGGAACTTGTCATCTTGTTTTTTCCCCGACACATTTTCCACATTTTCCCGGGCACCCTGTATGTAAGTAAAATAAGATATTTTGAATGCATGACATATATGAACAAAAGGATAAATAAATATGTATTCCTAGCTCTAATCTACAAACTGAAACAAGGGTATAGGTTAACAAAAATTGTAAACAATTATTTTGGTGTGCTTTAAATTAATAGGAATTTTAAGTGTATTTATCTTGAACTTGAGATATTTCGAAAAATATCCAATAGTCGAAATTTATAGGAAACAAGTTTGCAATGATCCTTTGACAAAAAAATTTTTCTGATTCCCACGTCACGTTTTGGAGAAATACTATTTGAGCTATGTCATTAATTTAATTCAAAAGATTTACTAACTTGCTTTTACATAACCAAAAACTAGCATTTTATTGTGAAGTTACAGGGCCGGGAAATTTTACGCGAATTATTCTGCGTTAACAAATTCAAATTTCCCCTTCTTTCTTTATTTAACTCTGAACATCAAAAAACATGTATAAGCTAATACCTACCATTCTCACTATGCAGGTTTTTTTGTTGTGGATATAGTACTAAGTGCAAAAATGTCAGTTATATGTTATAAATACAAGTAATTTTGTTTTCTTCTAAAGTTACAGGGTATGATACATTAAAAATATATTTACATTGTAAGTCTTCATTTATAACAAATAACAAACAATAAACAAATAACAATATTACAAATTGAGAACTAGTTCAATATTTAAACACATTAAAAAAAGGTAGTCAATTTTAAATTCCTCATATTACTTAGTAAATAACTTTATTTCTTTACAAGTATAACAACAAAGTTCGCAGCTTCATTGTGATAAGCGTACTTCTTACTGATGAAAATCGCTGTTGTAAGTTTTAGATTTTAGTGATTTATCGAACGGTTTTGGGAATTGCAATCCATCCTATTGAATATCACCCAAAATACAGCAATTTCGATGTTTTTGTTAAATTTAAAAATAAAAAGAAACCTTAGGAGATCGGAAGAAGAGTGATTCAAAGCAGATATTTCCGAATTCTGTTACTATCCACCAAGAAACAACACGTTACCATTTGTCAGACACAACTACATCATAATATCTCAGAAGATATACTAACAGATATTAAACATGCCAATAGGAAGAAACCTACGATTAAGGAATATGTGATAACAATCTATATACAAGAAAGCAATGACAAAATAAGCAGCCTCCTATGAAAATACATTGTGAATACCGTCTAAACAGTAATATATTCCAAGACCCTGGTGTCAACCGGGAACTGACGTATGAACTTGAAGAAATTATTAGAATAACAATAGTGAGAATTCAGCAGTTGCGGAGCACCGAGCGGACATTTAATATACCTGGATAAAATCAAAATTCGAGTGAGAAAATATTCACTAATTTCAACCGACACTCTGTTTACAAGTACTATTCATTTTTAAAAATTGAGGATGGGAATATCACACGCCAGTGATTTCGTATCATGCACCGAAACATCAAGAATCAGTAGACACAATATAAGTATTAACCAACAAATTTGATTTCCAGTTTCACAGTTACTTCGGAAGAAGAGAACGATATACAGGAGGTTAAAAAAAGAGTATAAAATATTTCAGGAGGTAATAGTATGAACCAAAATAAGCAGAAAAGTCTTAATAAACATGGGTCCGCAAAGTAACGGTTGCGGAGATATGGACCACTATTCGTTTTTCAAACATTTTATTTTATTAGGAATAAACCGACAAAGGAAGCTTTTAATAAACAAAAAACGAAGTTACAGAAGATATTCAAAGTGCCCTCCGTCCATTTCCAAGCATGCACGACATCTTCGTCTCAACGATATTCGAACTCTTTCGAAAACACCCTCCTTGGTTTAGATTTCTTGACACTTTTGATTAATCCGTAGCTGCAGCTCTTCCAGGCTATTTACAGGAGTACCATACACTAATGTCTTCAAATATCCCCAAACAAAGAAATCTAGAGCGTTCAGATCAGGCGATATTGAAGGCCATAAAACAGGTCCGGCCCTTCCTACCCATCTATGTGGCACGTTTTTCATTAAACATTTGGATGGGTATTGTAGATGACAGGTTTCTGTGATCCAAACCGATTAACAGGCGCTGTTTACCTCAACTTTCTGCAGAACACACTGTATGAGTTTTTTGAAGACATTCCTTTGAATCAGAGGCAACAAATGTGGTTCCAGCATAAGTTAATTTGCAACTTAGTTACTATACTAAGACAAAGACACAGTTAAAATAACATTATATACGATATACAATGTGTATAAACAGTTTAAAATAGAATGCACAAACATAGTTGAAGTCCAATCAACAGAGAGAAATTCCTCAATGAAAGAGGAACAATGTATTATAAGAATTTTTTTAATTTGCTGATTGTCACTGAAAAATAACATCGCTGTCACTATGGAGAAATAAATATTTGTCAAAATTTGTAAAATACAATTACTGAAAATTAGAATAGTAGTATTTTTAATATCTAAGCTGTGGTTGAATACAAATTAGATGATATGGCTGACATGGTTTTTATATATGGCGGTTACGTATCCCGATCATACGAGTACAGTGCTTTCCAAAAGTAACGAACAAATTAATTATTTTTGAAATTCAGAAGGTTTCGAAAAAAAACCCTGGCACGTCGATGTTGTTTTTTAAAAAGGCACTTTTTGAGATACGACCCACATTTGTGACGTCATCGTTGTTCGAGATATGACGTCATCGACAATTTTTTTAAATAGCAACCCCCAATTTTGACCATGCCATTTGAGAGACCGTATCATTCTACATAGATACATCATAAAAAATTATGGTGTTACATAACAAAAATTTCAAGAAAATAATGTTTGAAGATTTCACAATACTGAAAATGATAATGATTATGTAAAAAATCGACTAAATTAAATGTTCAAATTGTGCACCATTGGCTGCCTGACAGTAGCCAAGGCGATCAATAAATTCTTTTTGGACATTATCAATAACTTCAGGAGGTATACGATGTATGTCATGGCGAATTCTTGCTTTTAACTGTTCTACCTGTTCTAACAAGAGATAATCTAGGGGTGTCAAATCAGGCGAAATGGCTGCCCACTCAATCGGTCCCCTTCTTCCTATCCAACGATTCGGGAACATCATCTAAATAAGCACGGACAGGTATTGCATAATGGGGAGGTGCACAGTATTGTGAAAATTAAATTTTAAAATCTTCAAACATTATTTTCTTGAAATTTTTGTCATGTAACACCATAATTTCTCATGATGTATGTATGTAGAATGCACGATGGTTCATTTCGCTAATCGATTAAAGGATTATTTAAATGCCGCTTTCAACGCAAAATGGATTGACAGAGGTGGTACCATCTCTGGCCAACGAAGTCGCCAGACTTAAATCCTTGAGATTTTTATTTCTAGGGACATATGAACACATTAGTACCTATATTCCCAGGTTATTGATAGTCGAGAAACTTTAGAACGAAATATATTTGACGCAGGCCAAATCTTTCGACAAAACATACGTATCTCTCGTAGGGTGCGTCGTAATATGTGTCGTCGCTTTGATTTTGATAATGGTGCGTTCTAATTATCATTGATATTGTTATTATCTGGTTTATTATTTTTTTGATAATGTTTTTTTATTCACTAAATTATCCTAACCGAGGAATAGTTAATTATTGCTATTGGTATCGTTAAAAAAGTGAGTTTATTGCTAACACGTTCTTGTAAATTTGGAGATTAACGTTTTAATACAAATGTAGATACATCGAAGTCAAAATATAAGAGTTTGATACAAAATGTTTAATGTTAATGTTAATTTTTTTAAAAATTATTTAGCTTTATGTTTTTTAAAATCTTCAATACCTCGAAAGCCGCTCGCTAAACGACAAATGTGCAAGGGGGTCTGTTTTCTCTAAAGTAAATGACGTTCCTAAAATTAAAGTAAAAAGAAAACCCAGTGGCGTAGATTTTCTAATCAAAAATCAATAGCTACTCCTTCATATCTACGCCCCTAGAGGGTCTGAAATACCCAAATATAAATTTCCAATCAAAAATTCATCAATATAAAACATATTTTTTATTTTTATTTTTTTATTTTTTTTGGTCATAGGATTTTTTCGTATTTTTGAATATAGAATCTGCCCTAGAACACTCTGAACAACATTTTGCAGTACCCTGTATTTACTTCCCAACAATACAGTAATAGTTAATAAAACAATACAAACTATAATATGTAAATAGTTGCTTACGAAAGCATAAGGGAATGTGAAAGTGAAGAAAGTTTCAGCATGAAGGAAAATTGATTTTTTTCATGGATTTTAAGGTGGAACAATTTGCAGTGAAGATTTTCTAGGTTTTAAGCAAAATAATATATAGTTAAATTCAATCCGCCAAAAAATTCCATATTCAAGTATGCTGTGCAAGTAAGAAGAGTCAACTGTGACGGTTGCCTGAAATCGCATTTAAATTTTTACTGCAATTTTTCGAAATGGCTATTTTTATTTATGATAAAGTACGCAGATGGAAAGGTTGCTACCAAGTCGTTGATATACAATAAGAAGAGAACTTGTTTCAGTACTGATCCCTGGGATACACCTGAATGTTCGAAATCCACTCTCTCACTAACTATAGTTTCATAATCCATCAATTCAACAATGATCTTAGGATCTGTCAAGTATGACTTGAACCAATTAAGAAAAATACCATGGATAGAGTAACATTTTAGTTTATTCAACAAAATTTTATGACTGACATAGACAGAAGCCTTTGACAAATCACAAACTATGCTTTATCTTCCAATATTCTGCTTATTTTATTTGTTATGGACAATAAAGCGTGTGTACAATCTACATTGATTTGTTGATATTATTTTATTTTTCATCATTTTATTAATTGAGATTTAATTATACATTCAAGTGTTATTAGCGCAGACATTGGACTTTCAATATTGGTTTTATAATTGTCAGTTTCAATCAAATCAATAGAATCAAAAAATAATTGAGAGGTTCTACGATTAACGAGTGTACTCCTTGATTGTAAATAGAAATGTCATCAAAACCATTAGATTGAATAACTGCCTTTATACCATGCTTAATTATTGCGCACACAAAAAAAATTGTGAGTTTTGGTTATTACATTTTGCAAGTATTTTAAGGAATTATCTTATCTTCATAAATATTATGGAGAATGATAATAATGATATCATTATTCTGAACAGTGTTAAGTTATGTCTTCAATAATATGTTATATTATCTATTTTATTTACCATTTTATATATTTTACACGGAAAATTTTTCTTGGATTGTCCTGAAGAAGGCTTAAATACAGAAACGTAGACTTGCCTATAAATAAAACATTTTATCTTCCTGTTCCCAATTACTTTCATTGCTTTAGTAGTCCTATATATCTTACATGTAGAATTTTTGAGACCTTTGTAACTGCCGATATATTTTCCGTCACTTTACGACAATTTAAACAATATTTACTTTCTGCGCTATGTAATTAAAGTTACAAATTATTATTATTATTTTCTATATTGCAATTTAGATAAGTATGTCTATGTATATTATGTTGTTGTTAATATGCGAAGAATTTTATTTATTTTTTTTCACTTATTGTACTGCCTTTTTCACTCATGACTGTAATACTCCTGTAAATGGGCTGTCAGCCTGCTGGATGTTAAATGAATAAATAAATAAATAAATAAATTGGTTTTCTTGAACTTTGGACTCCATTCTCAATAATATTTTTGAAGATTCAACTATTGGGTCATAAATATACTTAACGAAATTATCTATATCGGATTCTTTAGTCAGTATCTATATTTTGAGTACATTTACGATAAAATGAACAAAATTCATGCTTATTTGTTGTATTATTTTCAAGCTGTCTCAGTATGATATTAGTACTGGGAATATTAATCTTTATTGTATTATTTATGAAATTCCAAGTTCCAACTTTATTATCAGTAGTACTTATTGCGTTCAGAAAGTATTTTTGATTTGCATGATTGATAACTTGTTTTAATACCGAACAATATAATTTAGCTATATTAGCTAATCACCGATTTCTTTCTGTGATTGCAGATAAATACATTAACAAAATAATGTGTTCTAATGATTCCAGGAATCTTTGAAGACAATCCCTTAAAATTCTTGCGAAGGGGTTTTCAGACATATTTACGAGATCAGTAATCAAATCCTAGATAGAAAATCAATTTCGCAATATGATTAGCAACTTATCAAATAGTTTAAAAACTTTCTAAACAAGATGACAAGTAATTTAGAGCATCATACCTACCTAGAAGAAGTTATTACAATATTTTTGCCGCAGTGAGTTTTCGATTTTTATTAACAAACGTTTAATTTAATTTTTCGTTTACAAATTTTCCGGTATTGAAGTTCATGTATTCCTGCATGGTAAAATATGACGATTGCATAATTGTCGCGAAATTCAAAACAAGTAAAGTAAATTAACTTACGAGTACAGCATAAATTTTATAAAAATAAATAAAACGGGTACTATTAAAAACAAGTTTCGTCATAGCTATGAATAAAAACCATGAGAATTCATCATCGATGTTTGACTTAATACTCGTAAATTTAAGTCACACTTCGTCTGATTTATTAATAAATGAATTGACGAAGGATAGAAACTACGACCAATATACAGCGTGGACCACCGAAAAAGTAGAAACACGCTTGGACTCGTAAACTTTTATTTTTGAAGCACATATTTTATGCCCTCATTCCCCAAATTTGTACCTCTAATTCGAGGTGACATTCACTTTTAAAAACTTAAATGTAGAGTGGTATTGCATCATCATTTTAAAGAACATTTAATTATCTCTTCCACATCACGTGTGTCATTTTAATTTTGGATAATCAATTACCGATAAATTAAAGGTGTAGAGGTCAGATCATCAAATTCATTTACTATTCATTTTACTTGTTCATTTAAAACAAAATTTATTCCGCATATCCTAAATCATTATACAACTTGTGGCGATATGTGCACGACTGTAACCTTATTCCTCTACAAATGTTCCATAATGTCAGAGAACTGCTACATAGAGATTAGTGTCTAGCCTTTTCAACATCTAATAAAGTAAAATTAATGGTAAGTAAATTTGATGATATGAACCTATAAGTTGTCGACAATACTTTGGTTCACTATTTTTAAATTAGAATATAAAATAGCAGTGAACACGAACGTGCCGAACAAATTAAGAACATATGAAGAAGCCGAAATTGAAACGGAATGGATAAATATAAAAACTAGCATAATTGAAGCAGCAGAAAAGACAGTAGGATTAAAAATACGTGAGAAGGCACGAGTGGTTTGATAAAGAATGAGAACACATGAGATAAATATAGACCAAAGCAAGAAATAAATGGATAGAAACAAGAACAAGACCTAAATAAATATACGAAATTGAAGCAGGAAGCGAACCAAACTTACAAAAAGAAAAGATCAGACTGGATATCAGAACAAATGCGATAACTAGAAAACGACAATAAAGATCATAGAAAATATATATAAAATAATGCAAGGAGTAATAAATCTATCGTTAAAATTAATCGAAGAAACCACACACCTTATGGTGTATGGTGTACTATATAATGTAGCAGAAATAGAAGAAGCGACCGAAGAGATAATAGATGATGGAAAAGAGATGAAGAGAACGTATCTACTTACGAAGAGTTTATGCAGACAGTGAAAGTACTCAAATTGAATAAAACAGCAGAACCAGATGAAATTAACAATGAATTAATACAAACAGGTGGAGAAGAATTAAGAACCTAATTTCTAGAATCTACGTAGAAAGAAAATACCCAACGGACTGGGAAAATGGACAGATAACACCTATCTACAAAAAAAGAGACCCAACAAATTGTAATAACTATAGAGCAATTGTGCTGCTGAATACTGCACACAAATTAATGACCTCGATAATAAGAAATCGACTAATTAAATACTCGGAAAAATGTTTAGAAAAGTACCAACAAGGATTCAGAAAAGGGAAATGTATAATTGATGCAATACACACACTAACACAAACCACTGAAAATTGTTACGAATATGACATTACACTGCATGTACTTTTCATAGATTTCCAGCAAGTTTTCGATAGCATAAATAGATGCCAGTTCATAAAAGAAATGGATAACTTAGATATACCAAACAAAATATTCTCTGAATCTGCGACAAGGACATAGTCTGTCGACGGTACTCTTCAATATAGTGTTGGAAGGAGTTATTAGGAAATAAAAAAAAAACTTTTACGAAAAATTCTACGCAGGTCATAGGATACGCTGATGATCTAGCAGTCATAGTAAGGAACAAATGAAGCCTGGAAGCTGATCTTAGCAAAAGAAGCCAGAATCAAAGGACTTAAAATTAATCAAGAGAAAATAAAATATATGGTTTGTTCAGGAAGACAGACAGCCCAAGAGAATTAAAGATAGGAGAATATTAGTTCCATGAAATATTAAACCAGGAAATACAGTATATTGAAAGTATCACAAACTGTTCAGAGATAGAAACCTTGGTAAGAAAAGATATCTTTTGCAGAATAAGCGTCTGTTTCTACAGAATAGTATTATAGACATTAGTTATATAGACATAAAGTGTAGGTTTGAAAATAATAATAATATAGTCAATGAGATATTAATATAATTTACTTATAACGTTTTAGTATGATTAGATAAATAAACATTAATTTTTAATTAAATCTCTATCATATTAGTGTTATTTGCTACATCGCAAACCGAGACATTTTTGGATGCAACACAAATGTGTGTGATATGTCATTTATGATGTTGATTCTATTAATTGAAATAAAGATTTTAAATAATTACGAAACTGTTCTATATAAACATCATATTGTTAATCTAATGTTGAAAAGTTTAAATTTTGTATTTGTTTGCTTTTAAATGATGTAGTGTGCGCCAATATTCTTGGCAGGATAAATGACGTTGGATATGTGAGTTTAAAAGATATTTATCACTCACATTATTGAGCTGTAGGTCGGACGGTAGGATGGTCGGACACCTTCACCTTGTAGAGTTGAGCCCCTGGACACCTTCTCCGATCAGCCTCGACTAGGTTTGCGGCCGATGCCGGCGGCTCTACTCAAACTCCGCTGGTAAGGGCTTATGCTCTGGTTCCTTACAGGGTACGCAAAATGTAACAAGCTATATCTAGCAGTCATTAGCTACTCCATGTTAGACGCAGCACGTGCAGTACAAATAATGGCAATAGCTTCCACTGGTCAACAAAATTTATTTTCAAGTAAATGGCTAAGTACTTCAATCAAAATAGTTTACACTTTCAAATTAAAGTTTTTTTGGTTGGAGAGAATTAATTATAAATATTTAATTTAATAATTTCGCACCGCTAAGTCAAACAAAATGGAACAAATTATGAAGCTGACTTAACATCAAACATGAGAAATCGTTGATTTAAGCAGTAAGTACACCGGTTGAAATTCTTACGTTATTAAAGAGAAATTAAAAAACAAAAAATCGTCTGGTTCTGATAACGTACCAACTTTTTTGATAAAGAGAGTTATTAACTGTATTATAGACCCAATTACGTATCTGGTTAACTTATCTTTCGAGTGTGGCATATTTCCAGATTCCTTGAAAACTGGAAGGGTTTTACCAATTTATAAAAACAGTGACTCAAACAGTATGAATAATTATAGACCTGTAACAGGACCTGCTGCATTTTCAAAAGTATTTGAATATTGTTTTTTGGAGCGGTTGATGCCTTTTTTGGATAAATTTAATATTCTAACGAAATATAAGCACGGGTTTCGCAGTGGTATGTCTACAGGCACAGCTATTCATGCATTTTTAGAAAAAGTTTACCATTTCATAGAGCTTGATGAATGCCCGGTCGGCATCTTCTGCGACTTGAGTTAGGCATTCGATTGTGTTGATCATCATAGGCTAATGTATAAGTTGATTTCTTGTGGTATCAGAGGCTTGCCTCTTGATTGGTTGCAATCTTTTCTCGAAAATAGGACCCAATATGTTTTAGTAAAATATAGTTGTTCGGTGCAGCATTCTGTCAAGATGGGTGTACCGCAAGGTTCAGTTTTGGGACCTATACTCTTTTTAATATATCTTAATGATTTGGATGCTGTTTCACCGAGCACACATTTTACCATGTATGCTGATGACACATCTTTAATTACATCGAACATCAACGATAATGATTTGAAAAAAGATTGCAAGGTTTTATTAAAAGATTTGACAAAATGGTTCTCTGAGAATAACTTGTACTTTAATACTAATAAAACGAATGCTGTACGATTTCATAGTTCACAGAATTATTGTAATATGTTGAGATTTACCGTGGGAAATAATGATTTGAGTACTGATGTCGAGGTAATAAAATTCTTAGGACTCAATATAGACAAAAATTTTAATTGGAAAATGCACTGTACGTTACTAACTAATAAAGTTTCCTCTCTTACTAATTTGTTCCGCAATTTAAGGTCGATATAAAATATTGAGCAACTCCTCTGCCTTTACCACGCACAAGTCTCATCTCATCTCAGGTATGGTATCTGTTTCTGGGGAAATTCTACTTATTCTATCCAAGTTTTTATTGCACAAAAGAGATTGTTAAGATATATGGTAGGAGTGTCTAGTCATTACTCTTGTAAGGATATTTTTAAAAATTTAAACCTACTACCTTTACCATGTTTATTTATATTTGAAATCTGTTTATATGTTTTTCAAAATAAAAGTAAATTTGTTTTAAATGATGCACTTCACGGGTACAATACCAGACAAAATATGAATTTACATATTCCATTTGCTAGAATAAGAATAACGTCTAACACTCCTAACTGTTTAGGTCCTAGGCTATTTAATAACTTACCTAACCAATTGAAATTGTTGGAAAGTGAATATTTATTTAAGAAAGCTTTAAAGCAGTTTTTATTGGAAAAATGTTATTATTCCATATTGGAATTTTTACCTACTTTTTCTTAGCTTGTAAGTTTTATGTGACTATTCCTATACATGTTATGTCTCTAAGGAAAATAAATTATTATTAAGTGATCATCACTTTTTTGGTTCGTTTAAATAGCGTAATTTTGTTTTAATCATTTCTGTTTTATTTCAAGAAAAATGTTCTTGCGACAACAATCAAAAAGTTGGCATCAAGAAAACTGTTACTCCAAGAGTTTTTCTCTTCTCTTCTCAGACTCCATGAGATGATTGCTCACAAGAAATTAGGGTCACAAAGTTTTTCAAAAACTCAATACAGAGTGTGAAAAGAATTTTTTTTTTAGTTTTTTTTATTTGTGATTCGATTTTTTACAAATCTTTCCTATATATTATTATTGCCCTTGTAGATTTATGTTCCAAATATGATGCAAATATTTCAGTGCCAAAGGGCTTAATCTAACCTTAATCTTCGATCTATGGCCCACAACTTTTTTGTTTGGATTTGGAAAAAATTAAATAACAAATAAAAAAGTTACCTAAGAAAAATTAAAACAAATTTTTCTTGAGTTTTCGAAAAATTCTTATAGGATTTTGTGACCCTAATTTCTTTTGTGGAATCATCTCCTAAAGTCTTGACGCATAATTTCTGGACACCCTGTATAGTACTTATTTATATAAAATAATACAGATTCACTTTTATGAGTCTTTGCACATGGATAAAAAATTCTGACACCATAACATCCACCATTGACTGATTATGTGAGTCTGACTTTTGAAAATCTTCTCTTTTCATTATAATTTGAAAAAAGTACAAAACAAAGAAGGACACAACGGTACGCAAATGTGGGTAAACACAGACCTGGCAGAGTCAGACTATTACATAAACCATTAACTTTCACGCGCTTGCCTGTCCCGCAGTTTGAGTCCACAGAGCGTTTGCCGTGTTCAGAAGAACAGATATTTCTTTTGGATTTTTCTCATACAAGTAATTTTTTGATTTTTGTAGAAATTTGCATGCGCAAATGAGAAGGCTATTTGTAACCATTTTATGACGTTTAAACAGGATTTAATTGTTTTGTGAACATCCTTATAGATCATCCAAAATTAAAAACTAGATGGCCTTAGAAATATAATTGAATGCCTTTTAAAATGACGTATCACACAATACCATTTTCAATTTAAATGAGTACCTACATTCATAAAAACAAAAGATGAATGATCTGAACGTTTCTTTAGTTTTCGCATCGAAACGAAGAAAACCTGGGAGGCTCGGTAGCCCACACTGTATAATGAAATGAAAAACCACAAAGAGTATATTAGTATTCTAAAGAATTTCAATTTAATAGAATACTAATATAATATAGGTACATGCGATCATTAGTATTGTAGTTTGTTTTAAGCGATATAAATTTAATTCCTTCAATTTTAAAACTATACTAAACAAACTCAGGCTAATAGTTTTCTATTAGTACAGAATTTGTAAGTGTAAGTAATCTCATTAAGGAGATATGATAATGAAGAAAATTGGCAATTTGTTTGGGGAAATTTGAAGACATTAGTGTATGGCACTCCTGTAAATAGCCTGGAAAAGCTGCTGCTACAGATTAATCAAAAGTATCAAGAAATCCAAACCAAGGAGGGTGTTTTCGAAAGAGTTCGAATATCGTTGAGATGAAGATGTCGTGCCTGCTTGGAATTGGACGGAGGGCACTTTGAACATCTTCTGTAACTTTGTCTTTTGTTTGTTAAAAGCTTCCTTTATCGGTTTATTCCTAATAAAATAAAATGTTTGAAAAACGAAGAGTGGTCCATATCTCCGCAACCGTTACTTTGCGGACCCATATTTATTAAGACTTTTCTGCTTATTTTGGTTCATACTATTACCTCCTGAAATATTTTACAATCTTTTCTAACACCCTGTATAGTTATTTTTATTTATTCATTTACCATACAAAAATGGTGGAGGCGCCGATGCTACGTGCTATCATATGAATGATATTTTCCTAAATCGAATTCAAACATTTTTGTTAAGAAACAATTTGGAGAGGCGGATGAGTAAATTCTATTTGCAGAGTGCAAAAATATTATGAAACGTGTTTCAATCAATTTTACACGTTACAAGTTGATTATGTTTTTTGTCTATAATCGTTTTTCTAAACATTCAAAAACATGTTTTAAATCAATGCCTTGTTCTCCAACAAAGATAATGTTTAATTAAATAAAATATTAACTTTTGAAATTGAGATAAATATGACATAATGGGGACGGGGTACCACTGTACGTTTTAAATGGTTCTGAATATTTTAGGGAACCTTTTCTGCACATTTTCAATTTAATTTGAAAAGCTAATCAATTTCCTAACTGCTGAAAATTTCACCTAGTCTGTCAAATTTATAAATAGGGAGAAATGTCTAATGTAAATAATTATAGACCAATTGCAGTTTCATCGACGCATGTAAAAGTTTTTGAACAGATATTATACTGTAATTTGTGGAGTCATTTTAGCACACTATTTCAAGACTGTCAACATGAATTTATCCCAAGCCTAGTCTAGCCTAAGGGATCAATATGTACTAATTTAACTATATTTACCGATGATATACTCAGTGCATATGAAAACGGATGCCAGGTGGATACGATTTTTAGTGACTTTCAAAAGTTCTTTGACAGGGTATATTATGACGTGTTTTTAAAAAATTGGATATATATGAGGTGAATGAATCATGAAACGTTTTCGAAAGATTATATAGTAAATTCAGGAGTCGGCAGGGCTCCAATTTAGGCCCACTTCTGTTCTTGTATTTTATTAATGATTTTCCCCAATGTCTTCATCAATCTGAATGTTTGTTGTTCGCTGAGACTTTAAATTTTAAAGGAAAGTTAAAGTTATAATGGCTGATCCAGCTAGACATTGATTTATTGAAAAAAAGGAAATAAGTTTCATTTCAATATCAAAAAGTGTTGTAATATTTCCTTTACTCGTAAAAAAGATGTTATTAATTACGCATTTAAGATGAATTTTGTTAACGCTTTCTGTTTATTTTGGTTACACTACAGAATATTAGGAATTGCCGTTAAAGTAATTGTCCAAAATGGCCTCCGTTAACTTACATACAGTAATACAGACGACTATAAAAGAGTTCACGAACATTTCAAGAACTTGCGAGGTTAATTATCGACATTCTTCTATAATTCTCTGCTTAAGATCTTCAATGTGGGCTGGCTGTATTGCATACATTTTGGATTTCAAATGCCCCCATAAGAAATAATCCAACGGAGACAAGCCGGGTGATCTAGCCGGCCATTCAATGGGGCCATGTCTTCCAATTCATCGTCCAGGAAACCGATCGTTCAAAAATTCTCGAACGAGAACCGCATAGTGAGGAGGTGCACCATCTTGCTGCAAAAATAGTTCATTTTCAAGCGACTTTTCATCATTTTCTAGTAGTTCTGTTATGCGCGGATCAACAGTGGTATCAAGAAGTTCAAGGTAAGTAGCGCCAGTCAAAAAGACTGATTGTTATCCATTGCAACGTGTACCAAAAAAGCAACTTCAACAGGTTCATTAATAATTCGTTTTTCTGATTGATGTTTTTTGTTTGCCACTGATCCAGTTTTCATGAATATTTGCATCACCTTTGAAACATATTGATGACCAATGAATTTATTTACTGCATTTCATAGAAAGCACGCGCTGCAGCTCGTGCTCAGTCGTTATTTTTGAAAGAAACGCATAATCTATTTTTTCGGTAGTCGTGTACACCATGTTGATACTTGAAAATGAACTGGAAGTTGACTGACTAAGGTAAAAACAGAAGGTGGAAAAAAGTATCGGTACTGTTATCAGTAGTTTAACCAAAATAAACAGAAAAAGATTTTTTATTTTTATTATTTTTCAATTTCACGCGAATATACAAAATGAATAGTAGAATGAATTCCCTATGAAATAACCTTTGCAACGATGTTCTACATATGATATGGTGGGATTTGAAAATTTAGAGGTGGCGGCTGCTGTGACGGCTAAGGGGTTGATGGCAGAAATTAGGATTTTATTTAAAAAGATGTCCCCTTTGTTATCTTTGATGTCTTGGCAATTTTCAACCAAAAGATAGTTTTAAACGATACTAAGGGTGGCCACTTTTCATTGAAAAATCCTGTATATTTCATGTGTGCAGTGGACTAAGATGCTCGAGTACATGATTTGTAGTCACTGGTAGTTACTATAGATAAATAATTACAAACGAAGTATAGTAACTCTAGATTTTAGGGAACTACAAACGAAATGAATCTTATTACTAACGATTCGTTAGCCTCCGCTGGAAGTACAAACGAAATAAAAATACTACAAACTATTTTTTAACCTCTGTTTAAAGTATAGTGACTAAACTGTTGTATAGTGACATTAGACTAAATTTTCTCTACGTTAAATGTAGTCAAAGCCCGACAAAATTACATTATTTTCATTTTCAAAATCTAAGTGATAGAAAAAATTACTGTTTAGTATACTTATTTAAAATATGAATGATTTCATATATTTTATACACGAAAATATATTGCAAATATTAAAAATAGCTAACTTTTTCCCTTGCTACTACAAACGAACATTTTTTCGATAAAAGCGACAGCAATCGATTTTATATAAGAAACAACTCTCAGATTTTAGTGTTGGTAAAGTCGGGGGATAAGTTTTTTCAAGATCATATAACTTTTCTTTAAAAATACTACAAACGATAAAAATGTAACTACAAACTATAATCTACGAGAATCACAAAGAAAAAAATTAATTTTTAAAAGTCGGTTGCCGGGATCACATCTCCTCTGAACATATAACTTTACGGGGTAAAAATTATCAATAAATGTACTTACCTATTACAGAACGATTCATTACTTAATAACATATAGTAGTATCAAGTTGAAATAGCAAATTGTTATGCAAAAATATTATTTTCTACCTAAAACTTTGTATATGGGCTAAATTTGTAATTCGACAAAACTACTACTATGCTTTTTACAAATTTCGTCATTCTATTTGCTCTCATTAGACGGTGAAACCAATTTCTCCCAAAAATATGTTTGTATTTATGTTTATGTATAAAACCATTGAAATGAGTTAAAATATAACACAAAAATGTGATGGTATGTAAGCGTGAAGCGGGACACACTAATCACACTATATAGTAGTATTACAAAGTATCTCAAAAGCCAGTGGCATTAGACTATTAGTTCATTTGGGCTTCTTAGTTTAAAATCACGCGATGTATCTCATTCTGATGAAGTTGGAAAATACCCTGTATAACTTGATTTAATGAGGATAGAGAGTGTATATAAGAAAATATGTTCAGTATCGTTTCTGAATACAGTTTTGGTAATAACTTCTTATATAAATAATTTTTAGTTGATTTTTTAGATTATTATTTAATTAGTATACCACTGTCAATACACGTAGGTGTAAAGCAATAGTAGACGGTATGATAGATTAACATTTCGTAATTTAGATTCTTCTCCGTGACTACTCACTGTTAAATAAACGGAGAAAAATTGGTTTGAGATTTTAATTGTATTTAGTATTAGTAAAAAATTGTCTAATGTGTCATAACTGTCCGCCAAATTCGTTTTACCTTTTTTTATATAGGCGGTTAAATAACAATATTATACATTTTTTTAAAATTTTTTCAGCTTTTTACATATTCGTTCTGAAACTAATATCATGTGTTATGTGGGTTAAATGCAAATTACGATTTTTTGGGAAAGTTCGATTAAATGCAACTTTGTTTGTAACCAAACTGGAAGGTGCACCGTTATCTTTTACGTCATACCTCAAGTCAGCATCCTAAAAGAAACTATTTGAAAGAATGTCGCCTTCTCTTGTGATATATTAAAAACCAAGTTAAAACAATGTAAATTATGCAAATGGGTATAATAACAAAAACAAATAACCAAATACTATTTTTATGTGAATATAATACATGCCCAAAAAAGATTTTATCCAATAAATTATTTCGTACCTACCTATAGATATTACTACAAAGACCCTGTTGTTTATTGTGTTAATGGACTGTAGTTTTTTATTTATAAAATTAGAAATATAAAAATTTTCAATGCGGTAAAGAAAAAAATATCTTAATCAAAATGTGGGAGAAAACTTCACTCACCTTTATTCCAGCGATGGATGGGTTGAGACAAGACAATTTTGAATTTCAGCTTATCGGAAGAAACACTCGAAGAACGATAATTGTTACGATTACGTGTCAGCGGTTCAGCGGTAGATTTTAGTCTTCTTCCTTCGACTCACGCTACGCGAATGTAGTGGGGTGAAGTTATTCTCATTTTTTCGCGGGAAAAATAATAGTAGGTAAAAACGCGGAACATCCTAATTATCCAAAAAGATTAATTAAAAAATATAAGAAGACGTGAACATTCCCATCCACCTTTTTGTGTAAATAAATTGGATATAAATTAAAAATTGAAATAATAGAAATAAAAAAAAATAATAACAAAAGTTAAGTAAGTGTGCGGGAAATTAATTATTAGGTAAGGGGCATAATTTAACCAATGGACGCTTAAATATGCCATGCTGTGTACGCACTGTTGCAACTCTAGCCACTCCATCCGCACCACGATGAACATCTACAACTCTGGCTAGTTCCCATTGTAGCGGCGGCACCTTTTCATTTTTTATCAATACTAATGCTCCGGGAGCTAAAGGTTTTTCCGAATTTAACCATTTACCTTTTTGAAATAGAGTATGTAGATATTCATTGTGCCAACGAGACCAAAAGTCAGCATGTAAACGTTGTAGAAGTTGCCAACGATTAATACGATTTAATGGGATTTGCGGTAGGTCTTCATCTGGAATTGCAGATAGAGGTTCTAGCGTTAGAAAATGACCGGGTATCAGAGCGGTGAGGTCATTAGGATCAGAGCTGAGCGGGCATAAAGGGCGCGAATTTAACAAGGTTTCAATTTGTGAAAGTACTGTATAAAATTCTTCATAAGTAAGAATTTGCTGGCCAATGACACGAGAAAGATGGGTTTTTACCGATTTTATACCCGCTTCCCAAAGACCTCCAAAGTGAGGTGCGGATGGTGGATTAATTTGCCACCGAATTTTTTCTATATTAAAAGCATTCATCATTAGATTTGTCAGATATTTACTTGCTTCCTGAAAATTTGTTCAGCGGTCGCTAAAAATTTGCGAGCAGCGTCCACGACGTGCAATAAATCGCCGTAATGCGGCAAGAAAACATTCTGTAGAAAGATCCGTAGCCAATTCTAAGTGGATGGCTTTAGTATTAAAACAAATGAATAAACAAATGTAAGCTTTGTGCGTTTTTGCACCCCATATCTTGTTTAAAGTTATAAAATATGGACCACCAAAATCAACGCCTACGATTGAAAATGGTTTAACTTGAGACAATCTAGTAACAGGTAAATTTCCTATAGGGGGTTGTAGCGGTTTTGGATTTAGACGCCAACATTTATGACAGTTTGACACAACTTTGCGAATAGCTCTTCGCATTGATAGTATCCAAAAATTTTGTAATAAAATATATTGTAGTGTCTGAGCACCAGGATGTAAAAAAGATACATGTGTACTTTCAATAAGTAAATCTGTAAAGCGGCATCTAGGCAAAAGTATAGGGTGCTTTCTATTAAAACCAATTGATGAGTTCTGTAGCCTACCTCCAACTCTTGCAATAGAGTTTTGGTCTATAAAAGGATTTAATTTTCGCATAGATTTAAAAAGAAGTTGATTTTTATTAATCTTCTCTATATCTTCTGCGAAAAATTGAAACTGAATATATTTTATTAATAACATCAAAGCATTATTTAATTCCTTAAGTGTAAGAACGCCACTTAATTTTTCGGAAGCGAGTTTTATGTTGTGAATAAAGCGGAGAATATAAGCTATGATTCGTTTTAACTTTTCTAGATATTTATTTATGAGAGAACCAATGTGATCCAAAGATACGCGAGTAGTTAGAATAATTTTTCTTTCTTCTGATCTTATATCAGATTCAGGTGTTACAAAACTAACAACAGGCCACTAATTATTAGGTAATTTTAACCATGGTGGACCCACCCACCATCTAGCATGGTTAAGAAACTCGGAGGGAAATAATCCTCTGGAGGCACAGTCAGCGGGTTTGTGTTCAGACTGAACATAAAACCAACTATATGGTGGAATACTTACTGACAAAAGTTTTCCATTTAGCTGATGCTTTAACCCAATGTAAAACTACTGTAGAGTCACTCCAAGCAAATATTTCATTTATATTAATTTTATCGCGGTAAGTATTCAAGACAAATTTTAGAAGTTTTGATAACAGGTAAGCGGCACACAATTCTAATCGTGGTATAGAAATGCGTTTAAGAGGAGCTATTTTTGATTTACTACAAATAAGATGAATGGAAATGTTTCCATCGGAAGTTTCAAATCGAAAATAAATAACAGCGGCATAACCACGTTCGGAACCATCGCAGAAACCATGAATTTGACAGTTGGTAATATTTAATGGCACGCAGCAACGAGGGATGGATAAGTGAATAAGATAAGAAAGTTCGGATTTATATTTATCCCAACGAAGTAACACCTCTGGAGGAGGGGTTTGATCCCAACTTAAACCTAAAGTCCAAAGATGTTGCATCAAATATTTTGCGAAAAAAGTAATTGGTGATAAGAAACCAAGAGGATCAAAAATCCTTGATAATTCTGATAAGACTGTACGTTTTGTACATGGACGATTTAAAGATTCTAATGAATAACAAAAAACATCTGAAGAAGGTAACCAGTTTAAACCGAGAATTTTCATAGAACTATGTTTGTCAGATAAAGAAAGAGACTAATTTTCTCTTAGATTTTCGGGAATAGTATTTAAAAAATGAATATTATTACTGGCCCATTTTCTAAGTGAAAAACCTCCCCTACGTAACAAAGAAATAATTTCTTCCTTTAATGTGAGGGCCTCTTCGATTTTAGGGCAACTAGTGATTATATCATCAACATATATATCAGACTGAATTATTTGTGAAGCTAAAGGGAATGAATTGAACTCATCACTAGCAAGTTGTTGAATCGTTCTGAGAGCAAGAAAAGGTGCCGAGGAAATACCGTATGTAACGGTTTTTAGTCTGTACTTTTGGACAGGGTCATTTGAATCTCCAAAGTATTCTTTGGTAATCTCTATGATGCGGATGAATATTTATCTGCCTATACATCTGCTTGATATCAGCAGTAAAAACAAGCGGGTATAAACGAAAGTGTAACAATAAGGTCCTTTTCAAGTTTAGGGCCGACCAAAAGGCAATCATTAAGAGAAGTGCCATTTACTGACTTGGCAGATGCATTAAAGACAACTCGTAATGGTGAAGTATTATTATTAGGATTTATAACAGAATGATGGGGAATATAAAATATTTTACCTTCATGCAAAGGGGCAGAAGTGACCAGTTCCGTATGTCCACTCTTTAGATAATCTTCCCTAAATTCGGAATAAGAATTATAAAGAGAATCATCCTTGAATAAACGTCGTTCTAAAGAATAAAAGCGGCGTAAAGCATTTGACTTCGAATCGTCAAATAATGGTTCAGTATTTTTAAAGGGAAGAGATACACTATACCGTCCAGAAAAGTCCCTACAGTAGGTTTCGACAAAGTTTTTCTCACAAAGTAAATCATCAGGTGAAAAGTTAATCATTTTAGATACTTCTTCTACTTCCCATAACGATCGTGTTACGTGCTGACACGTGTTACGAGCACGTGTCAGCGGTTCAGCGGTAGATTTTAGTCTTCTTCAACTCACGCTACGCGAATGTAGCGGGGTGAAGTTATTCTCATTTTTTCGCGGGAAAAATAATAGTAGGTAAAAACGCGGAACATCCTAATTATCCAAAAATATTAATTAAAAAATATAAGCAGGCGTGAACAGACCCACAGATACCTATCTGTAGATCTTCAGCTATTATCATCACAATTAAATTAACTAAATTTATCTGTGGTATTATGGTTTTGTGACCTTGTTGGTCTTAAATTGCAATAAAAAAAGTAAATTTTATTACTTTTGGATACGGTACATACATCCAGGGTGTCACTAAATTAATGCAACATAGAGCAAGAGTAGATCCCTGACGAAAAAATAATGCTGCCAAAGGTACGTTAGTCAAAAATTGATGGTTAAAAATATACAGGATATCAAATTTAAAATTTTATTTTCGATATTTGTAAATAACTTTTAAAAAATCCAAATATTTGCAAACATTTTGGAGATCGGGTTATTTTCAGGGCGAGAAATTCAAATTTGTTTCTAATTTTGACGTTACTAGTAGAGGACGCCACTTATGGCACATTATGCTTCTTTTAAATGACATAATTTTTAGGTGGCTAAGTGTATTCATCTGATTATTTGAAAAGTCGATTATAACGGTTTGACGAAACCAAATTTACAACAATGGTTTCATCCTGTAATTCATCCTTGAAATATTTGAATTTTCTAAAAAGTTATTTACAAATATCGAAAATAAAATTTTTAACTTTGACATCCTGTGTCTTTTTAACCATCAACCTTTGACTAAGGTAAGTTTGGCAACATAGCATTATTTTGTCGTCAAGAATCTACTCTTGCTCTACGTTGCATTAATTCGGGGCACCCTGTATAGCATAGTACGTCAGAATAAGACGAATGTTTTTTATAAACTAATGATGACAGTATTTTGTGGCTGTGTATATCCTGTAATGTTGTGGTTTGCTATCTGAAAATTTCATTTCACTTTCTACATAGTTCGACTGTTTTCAAGATAAGAATATTAGAAACTAATGATAAATAAATTATTTTAGGTAGAAATGCTACTTAAAATAAATACCTACGTAAGCAACAGCCACATTAATAATTAAGGAAATATTTGTGTATATACAGTGTGTGATCCTTTAAGAATTAGAATACCATTCTAAAAAATTTTTGGGTCCCACACGATATATGTATGTATATATATTACATATTAGCCTTCTAGATGTATTTATTGAACCTATTACGATGATAGCGTAGGTAATCTACAGTTTACTATAATTTTTTCGAAAAATACTTCAGGGATTTTTTTATTAAAAATCTGACAAAGTGGCAGTCTTCAGCATCATTTAAAACTCCTTTGGCTCAAGAATAATTTTTTATAGAGCTATGGATTTTTTATAGAGGCATTGGATATATATCTGAAAAATATTATTAATTTACTATATTGTTCTTCTATTTACTTCACAAATCAAAATGTTAATATAGAAATAATACTATTTACTGTTACAACTAATAAAATTTATTTCAACAAATTACATTAAAAAAAGATATAAATGAAAAGAATATTAAATATTCAATATTTTCTTTCAATTATTAATATTGTTGTTCGTTTTATTTGCTAATTTTCGAATATTTCAAAATTTCAATTCCTTTAATGTAATTTTTTCAAATAAATTATATTAGTTATTGTAATAGTATTATGTTTATGTTAATACTTTAATTTGTGAAATAAATAGAGGAACAATATTTTTTATATTAACAATAATTTTAATATATTTCCAATGCCTTCAACATTTTTTTTACAGAAGCTCAAATTCAATAAATTTAAAACATTTAGATAAGGAACTAAAAAAAATATTCTTCGATACAAATTAATGAAATTTAGGCCACAGGGGTTTTAAGTGATGCTAAAGAACGTCGCATCGTCAGATTTTTAATAAAAAAATCACTCGAAAAAATCGATTGTTACAAAAATCATAGTAGGCTGTGGATTAGAATATCTTTAACCCAATCATATACAGGGTGAGTGAGGAAAAATGAATCAACACTAAGCTGGAGATAATAAACACCAAAATATTATGTTTGAGCTCATCATGCCTTATACGAATGTCGCTGGTTTAAGAAATACAGGGTGTTCAAAGTTTAAATTTTATTCTGATATTTCTCAATAATTACACGAATAATAAATATTATTCGTGTAGTTATTGAGAAATATCAGAATAAAATATAACACGCACGCAAAATACGCTAATATTTATTGACAAGAAAAAATGACACAAGCATACTAAGAACAGAAATAACAATATCATCAACTGAAAGAAGATGAACACAAAACGCATTGAAACTTTTAAATGCAAATAACTCATCAACCTATAAAGTTAAGTGACCTAAACAAAAGTACATATTTTATGTAGAATTGAACGTTCTTTTAGATGTTTAACTTTTTTAAAGTATAGCTGAACAAATAAATAAATATGTTTTGATTTACCTAAATAACACGATGAAACTAGCGCCTTCTAGGAGCAGCGTCAAAATAAGCTTAAAACTCGTATTTCTCACACCAAAAAACCCAAAACTACCAAATTTCAGAGTCATGCTATCCAAACTTTCTTAATTATTGAGAAATTTCAGAATAAAATTTAAACCTTGAACACCCTGCATTTCTTAAACCAGCGACATTCGTATAAGACATGATAACCTCAAACATAATATTTTGGTGTCTAGTATCTCGAGCTTAGTATTGACTCATTCTTTCTAACTCACAGCGTGAGTCATCTCTTTATCCATTACTTTTATATAAAAAAGTAGGTTTACCTTCTTCATGTCGCTAAAAATTACCGTTTCGAGATGTTTGCTTTTAAAAGATTCAATGCGATTTAAACCGCAGATGCACTTATTAAAGTAATCCTGCAAATAAGAACAGAGACAATGAAAGACGCTTTCCAAACTAGTGTTTTTCAAACTTGTCCTTCAATTAGTGTTAGAATTTAGATTACTGTTAAGTTTCTGCAGAGTTTTTCATTCGCAATAATTCGTCACAACAATTTGTCTAATATTGAGATGCAGAGAAAGTTTTTATAGCACACGTGCTTATCGGACATACTCGTAGATGGGTAATTCTCACGAGATGTAAAGATTCGTTGTTCTTCACATGAAACAAATGTAAAATTATATATTGATTCATTAAATTTTGTATTCAAAGAATAAAAATCATTAAATGTAAATTATTGAGTAAAAATATTCTAAAATTGTTTATAAATAACAAAATTATCACTTCCATGACTGTTCTCCGTGATAAGTTAGGTAGTGAATTGCTTAATTCTTTTTTAGTAACAATATTCTGCAATAAACCATAGCGTTATCAATAAGAATACATTTCAAAATCCAATAAGTGGTAGTACATCTTTTTAAATGTTTTTTATTTAATTTATGAACTGATGTTCTCTAAAAATCCCTCACCTCCGTTAACCTTATTTTAATTATGTTGTTGGTCAAAGAGGTCAGTATAGGAAATAGTTTAAAGTTTTAATGGATTTAATGTTAAATCATAAGATAAAATGATCAAACATTTATACTAGACGCGTGGGTCATCTGACATTCTCACATTCGTGAAAACCAAATTTAAAGTAAGAAAATATATATTTATTATTTTTATTAAGTTAAAAGAAATTCTTGTACTACATCATTCTAAAAAAATGATGTACGCCCTTATTTAAACCAAAACCAAATATTAGACAAAAACTTAAAAATTTCTCACTTCCGTGAATTAGCATAAAAATAGACAACGATACTGTTAAAGAAAAAGAAGGCGAAATAAGAAGATGCTCGAAAGAAAAAAAAAAGAACTCAGAAAACGATGGAGGATCTGAAGCAAATTATGCTACCAAAAGAAAACTGAGGGTCGGGCGTTAGAAATTATATTACGGTATGATTTTGAACCACTGTCCTCCACCGGGAGTATTTTTCTTTCAATAAATAATGATGGGAGGGTAAGGCATGCCAAATTAAGAAGACGAACAAATATAGAAGCACAACGAAGAAAGAAACAAGTTTGCAAAATTAAATAAAAAAAGATTAATAAATACCTGCTGTATTTAAAAAGAATGAAAAAAATCAGTATTCTATAGATTCACAAAAAGAAAATATAGAAAAAATCGAGGGGAAAACCACTGATGTATTTTACTGTACAAGCTGTAGGTAATTAAAGGTATTTTTTGTATTTTTTGGGTATTTGTGCGTAATTATGGGTATTTTTTCAGAATTTTTGGGTATTTTGTGTATTTTTGGGTACTATCAAGGTAATAATGGGTATTTAGTGGGTATTACGGAGGTATTTATTGGGTATTTTTGGAGAAAAATAATATTTTCCCGCCAATTCTTAAACACAATGGCGATGGCGCATGCGTTTTGATGATGGTGTTAGCCCGTGGATACATAGGTTTAGGCCACAGTCTATCTTAGGCTAGCATACCATAAGCCAGTATAAAGAGTAAACTCGTAAAAGACGTGTTTGTCGACTGTTGAATGACGAATCAATGTGCATTTCTTAAGGCTGGTTTCGCAATGCCTGAATAAGCCGTAACCCATTTTTCTCCTTTATTTTCCGACAGAATAATTTCATTTTTTAACTGTAGTTCTATTTAACAATTATCTATTACTTCGCGTTAGAATTTTGATAATAAATTCAGAAATACAGCAAAAAATAATTTTCGATATTTGTTTCTCTTATAAGCGGAAATTCGGCCACGAACAAGTTATAGATATATTTTTTTTAATGATTTTTCACGTTTGTCCCATTCCAATATATACAAAAATGACTGAGAAAAATGGGTCCAAATTTTCCAATAATTTCTTAAATTTACTGAAATTTTAAGTTGGTACGTGAGACGTTTGGGTAGAACTTGCAATAAAGCTCCGCCTTTAACACGTCACAATTCATTCATAAAATTCGAAGATGTTACTCTTATAATTTAACAGAGTGATAGACAGGGTGTTAATATAAAAATTGATAAGGAGAAAATAAAATTTCCAATTTCGAGGAAATTTTATTAGATTTAACTTTAACGGCGAAAGACCGTTCTGTATACAAAGTGTTGAAAAAATTTGTTACCGTTAAAAAAACTTAATAAACTTAAAAAAATTAAAAGAGCTAAAAACTTGTTTTTGGTAAAAACCTTTAACAAGGGTTCTTTAGAATAATAATTAACCAAAAAAAAGCAAGGTGTTTAAAAGACTGGGGTCTTTCCAATTTCTAAAAAAACCCTAGAAATTAATGGAATAAAAAATTATTTTTATCAGATATTTAATAAGGGTCTACTAGAACACTAATTAATGAAAAAATACAGGGTGTTTAAAAAAACTAAACAATCTTTAAAAAGTGAAAATGAATGGATTTTAAAAAAATTGTAGATGGAACTTTTAACAAAGGTCTACTACATCACTAATTAACGAAAAAATACAGGGTATTTAAAAAAAACTGTACCAATCTCTTAAAACCCTCAAAATAATAAAATTTGAAATAAAATTTTGATTAAACTTTTAAGGAGGATCTATTACAACACTAATTAATGAAAAAAATACAGGGTGTTTAAAAAAACTAAACAATATCTAAAACCTCTAAACTTTAATGGATTTAAACAAAGATTTAGATGAAACTTTTAACAAGAGTCTATTAGATCAGTAATTAACGAAAAAATACAGGGTATTTAAAAAAAACTGAACCAATCTCCTAAAATCCTCAAAATAATAAAATTGCAAATGAAATTTTGATTTAACTTTTAAAAATTGTAGGTTTTAAAAAGGATATTGCAGATGTTGAACGAAAATATATATTTTATGGCCCGCTTGATCTAATCGGCACTGGCGTATATAATTTGATGATAAGATATGACATAAATAAAATAAAAAATAATGCCTCAAAAACTCCTTAAAAAGTAAATAAAACTTGTGTCCAATATGTATCTTATTATATGTAACTATATACTTACATTTCCAAAGAACCAACATTATTTAGTTATTTTGTATATTAAATATTAGAATGTATTTATTGATTTATTTGAGTAAGGATTAGACTTTAGTTTATATAACAATTCTCTGTTTTATGTTTAATACTTATATAAATGTGATGTCAGTCAATAAACCCTTCCTCACAAAAAAATTACTTATTGTTAATGAAATTACTGATAGCTCTATATTATTTACGTATATTGGAATAATTTCTAAGAAAATATTATGAGAGAGTATTGAAAAATTGAAGGTATAGTAAGCAAAATCGTGGGTGTAATTTATTTTTTGTTTATTAGATGTCTGGGTATTTAAGGGTATTTTTCGGTACTATTCGGTATTTTTGGGTACTTAACGATATTTTTAGGTACTTGAGGATATTATTGGGTAATACTCATAGGTATTCTTTGAGTATTTGTGGTTTTTGGTATTTTTTTTGGTATTTATGGGTAATATTTTTAAAAATGGGTATTTCGTTGTACAAATTTCAAGCAGTGGTTTACCCCTCGGAAAAAATAGTTGAAGGTGAAAATGTTACTTCTGAAATAAGGAAAAGCTTACTGTTTTAGGAAGTTCTTAAAAAGCAGCCCCGGAAATATCGTAAGTTGAAAACGAAAGCAGATAAGAGAAAATTTAGATTTTGGTTTTTTGAAATATTAAATAGAATAAAAAATATAGACATTTTGTAGGTGTTTTTATAATTTTTTCAAATACAAATATATATGTATATTTGTATTTAAAACTCTGCGTAAATCTTATAAAGATTTTAATTTCTTAAAACTAATAAAACATATAACGTGAGTTTTTTATCAACTCCGTGAATAGGGCATTTTATAGAAATGGGTAAAGTGCGTGACCAGCACTTAAACATTAGAATTCTGAACATGATTGAGGCACAGAAGTAAAGATTCATTTAATAAATAAAAAATAATTATTTTGGAATTTCAAACGAAATTTGTTCATATTTCGTGAGAACTACTTAGATACATACAATCAACAAATTTTTAAAAATATCTGACTGATTAGCGTAAATTGGATTGGATTACTAAGAGCCACATAAGGCGTTTCAAAATATTATTGTTGATGAAACATATAAATTTTAGCTCGTATTACTAAGATCCTGGAATCGTGAATCTTTAAAAAGGATTATAAAATATGTGGAAGTAGATGGAGATTTGAAAATTAAATAAACTATTTCACGGTTATAATGTAGTGTTTAGATATGTTTAAGTTTACAGGTTTGATATTAAAATAAACTTTGCACAGATGCAAATATCTCGAAAACAGTAATACCTAGCGGCATTAAGAATATATCTTTTTTATGTAAAAATGATGGGAAAAGAGTGTTGTTATCATAAAATAAGATGAATGTATAGCAAAGATTTGCGAAGTATAAAAGTTTAAAGAGGAGGCATAAGTAGCGCCCTTTATAAAGTGTGTCTAAATTATGAGGAAATTTTAATTTCTATTTTTGATTGAGATCAAATTTCGTTCAAATATGTCAATTAATTCGAAAGTTATTTTAAAGAATTGAAAATAAAATTTTAATTTTGACACCTTGTATCTTGGTTACTATCAAATTTTGGATTAAGGTATGTTTATGAGTCTTATTAATTTTGCATCACAAATTACCTGGACATTGCTTATTATTATTTCTTACATATTATCTGTATGTATGTATGTATCTCTCTTAATACTACCCCGAGGGGTGTTTCGCGATCGACAGTGGTGTACAAAATAGGAGCAGTGAATACGGCAGTTAAGGCAATGCCGTGAGCAATGTTTGTATTGATTAGGTAGTTGAAGGCATTCAGTAGGTAGTGAACGGCAGTGGACGGTATTGTCGGTAGTGCTTTAGGCGGTTACAGCAGTGACACCGTAATTGTCGGAAATAATCGCAGTTTTGCGGCATTAAACTAGTAAATAACGGCAGTGATATACAGGGTGTCCGGAAATGATGAGCAAAAAATTGAGGGGATAATTCTAGACCGAAAATAAATGATACCTCTTTCTATAACATTTTTTTCAAAACTGATTGTTAATGGAGTTACAGGGTGTTAAAGTTAAAATTTTATTTTCGATATTTGTAAATAACTTCTTAAGAAATCCAAACATAAAATTTGTAAATCATGGGTTTTTGCGGACGAGAAATTCAAATATGTTTCTAATTTTGACGTCACTAGTAGAGGGCGCCACTTGTGACACACCATGTTTCTTTTAAAATGGTAGAAAAATGTGTAAAACACCCGATTCAGAAGATGGCCAAGGCCATTAAAAAGAATCTATACAGTGCTTTCGAAAACTAACAAATAAATTCATTATTTTTGAAATTGAGAAGTTTTCGAAAAAATCCCCTGGACCGTCGATTTAGTTTTTTAAAAAGACACTTTTTGACATACGACTCATATTTGTGACGTCATCGTTGTTCGAGATATGACGTCATCGACAATTTTTTTAAATAGCAACCCCCAATTTTGACCATGCCATTTGAAAGAGCGTGTCATTCTACATACATACATCATGAAAAATTATCGTGTTACATAACAAAAAATTCAAGAAAATAATGTTTGAAGATTTTAAAATTTAATTTTCACAATACTGAAAATGATAATGATTATGTAAAAATCGACTAAATTAAATGTTCAAATTGTGCACCGCTGGCTGCCTAACAGTAGCCAAGACGGTTAATAAATTCTTTTTGGACATTATCAATAATTTCAGGAGGTATACGATGTCATGATCTCGTGACGATTTCTTGCTTTTAAATCTTCTAAATTAACTGGACTAGTAACGTATACTTTGCTTTTTAAGTATCCCCACAAGAAATAATCTAGGGGTGTCAAATCAGGGGATCTGGCTGGCCACTCAATCGGCCCCCTTCTCCCTATCCAACGATTCGGGAACAGCTCATCTAAATAAGCACGAACAGGTGTTACATAATGGGGAGGTGCACAGTATTGTGAAAATTCGGGTCGGTCAGTGGTCGCGCGGTTTAAGGCGTCAGTACTTAAATCGAGCTGCCGATAGACCATATATAAGCTATATTCGTGGAGAGGTCCTCTCTGCGGGTATGGTAGGGTGGAAGAATGTTGGCTTGGGTCAATGTGAGAGATTACCGGTTGATATTTGACTACCCGCCTAATTAATGAGGTGTTGCAGGTTTCCCTCATTCCTGCACTGAATAGTGGTTAGGGCGTACCAACATAAGTCGTTCCTGGGCGCAAATGCGGCCTGCTTAATAATAATATGCCGCCCCCTCTCCCGCACAAGTCTCCGACTTCTGGGCTAATTCCTGTGATTAGAATGAGGGGTAGAGATATTATTATTATTATTAATTAAATTTTAAAATCTTCAAACATTATTTTCTTGAAATTTTTGTTATGTAACACCATAATTTTTCATGATGTATGTATGTAGAATGACACGCTCTTTCAAATGGCATGGTCAAAATTGCTATTTAAAAAAATTGTCGATGACGTCATATCTTGAACAACGATGACGTCACAAATATGGGTCGCATGTCAAAAAGTGCCTTTTTTAAAAACAAAATCGACGTGCCAGGGGATTTTTTCGAAAACTTCTCAATTTCAAAAATAATGAATTTTTTCGTTACTTTTCGAAAGCACTGTATGTGGGAACAAAGTGAGAATCATCAAACCCAAGTCATTAAAATTAAGTAAGTAGCTGTTATGCAAACATAATTTTAATCAGTTAATAGTTTTTTTATTGGCAGTATAGCATATTAGCCAGCATATCTAATTAATAATTTTGTACATTAATTTTTTGTTAAAAAGTTTTGTAAAAAAATATGCGTATAATTATTATTAGCACACAATATCGTCCTCACTTTATTGCCCAATTTCTCTAATACTGTTTAAAATTGTATTGGGGAAGTGACGATTGGCATTGGGGTAGTGACGGTTAGCATTGAGGCAGTGAAGAAAGGCATTGGGGCAGTGACGGTTTGCATTAAGGCAGTGGTGACCAACATTAACATAATTATGGTTGACACTGTCGACATTGAGGTAGTGTCGCCGGGCATTTAGGCAGTACCTAGGGCCTAAAACTGGCAGTGGTGTACAAATTTTTAATACGTGAAACACCCCTCGTACAAATACTGTTATTATAGTTAACTGAAAATTTTCTCTTAGTAGAGCAACCTTTGTTATTTCCTTCATTATCTGTATACCAATTTTCTCAGTAATTAATCTCTCTTAGGGCAATGCCACACACATCAGTTTTTGCCACATTTTTTAAGCCTAAGTCAGTGATATGAACCACACGTCGCAGTCAATGTGCCTCGTCTGCTGAGTCGGCATAAACCTCTGTGTGTGTCAGCGCCCTTAAGAGCACCTTTACAAAATCTGTTATGACATGTCCATTAATATAATTAATTGACCAACTTTTAAATACAGATTAGGTATACAAATAGTAATGCAAAGAAGTTGATTAACTTGCTTAGGGAAAGAATAAAGATTTAATTTACATAACAATTAATTAATACAATAAATCTGGCCAAGATGGGTACCCAACTGGAATATGACGTCTCTCGGATATTGTTTACCAAGAAAAATCGAAAAGAATCGTAAGAATCTCAAAACATTACTGATTATATTTTCCTATAATGAAGAACTGATTATTAAGTTTTAAAATATATATGTTTGAAAATAATGTAAAGGAGGAAATCTTATTTGTGTTATCAGACAATTCCAGGAAATTATCATTGTTAATGGTTAAAAACAAATATTTACCGTCACGAGACAAACTGTGTTTACTATAATAGGTAATTTTATAAGCGTAATTTTCATATTGTTAGTAATAACATGCAATTCACTATTTTAGAATTAATTATACCTTTTCCAATTCCAGTCAAAGTATGTTGAGCGTCGTTATTCTCTACTGCATTTATATCACCATTAGCATTATTTTTCTTTTGTAAAGAGTTGTCCTTCACAAACGTAGGATTGTCTATTCCATCAGTTGTAGGAAAACCATTTGATTTAACTGTAACTCTATTCTCACATGTTTGTAAATTATTAACGCAGTCTGAAAGAGCACTGTTGGGGTACACAATTTGTTTTATAGTCACAGGACCTTGGTATACGGTTTTATTACCGATGTGTACGTCAGTCGAATTCACTACCGACACACTTTCAATCGTGGGTATGTTGGCCTCACTTGCCACAACAATTGCGTCTTCGCTTTCGTCGTCACTATCACTATCCCTACAGGATGAGGTACTGACGTTGTCCACCTGGTATTCTTGTACATCGCAGCTATGGGAACTGTGACTAGTGGGACTAGAAGGCATCGACAAGGTCGTCTCCTTCATTCCTGACCTAGAACAAATTTAATGCACATCACAGTTGTGCGACACCGACACGAACCCATGGACATTTCGCGCTCAACTGGGTTTGTTTTCAGAGTGAAGATAATGGCGCAATTAGCCGAGTATCGTGGTTTCACTCAGTGGCTGCCAGTAGCGTAGACGGAATTGACATGTCGCAACAATTCATATTTTTCCTCCTAAGTTTATTAGTACTCCTGGAACAAGCAAAATATTTGGAAATTATAAGATAAGTACAGGGTGTTTCAAACTCGATGGTATGGACCTATTGTGAGGATACAAAAAATTTAAATAAAACCATGGACACGTGGTGTTAAATAGAATGAGGTAAGTTCCATTTTCAATGGAAAGTATTATGGTTTGGATTTGACAGAAATGACTAGTAATGTTATCAATTATATTTTTTGCAGAGACATACCCAAAATTTTTTCTTGTTAAAAAGCTCTCTTTTTCCAATAAACTTTTACTAGAGAAATGTTTGAAAAGTTTTATTTAAGCAAGTTTTTCGATATCTTGTATAGTTTTCGAGATATACGCTCTTGACTGTTTGCAATTTTGGAAATAAAAATTTGTCTTCACATTTTTGCTCTTTTTGACCGGATAACTCTTTAACGATGTTGTCAGAAGCTATTTATTTGTGGCATAATTTTAGTTTTTCTTTAGTATGAATGGGTATTTGCCACACTTCTGAAAAAATAATAAAGATTAATTAAATAAGTCCTTGCGCCAAACGGATCAGTCAAGTGGGACAATGGGATCAGGACCCTTCAAGCAGAAAGTGATGCGGACATTCTAATTGTTGATACGGCTGTGGAAATATCGGAAACAACAGCTGTCTGCATTGTGGGTAAAAATGTCGACCTCATAGTCCTCTTGATGGCTAAAGCTGATGCGCATAAGGCCATTATTTTCATCAAGCCTGAACGTGGGAAGACAAGGGATTCCTTATTCTTGTCCCAAGAGCTTCAGCAGCAAGGTTTCAAGGACGTGCTGTTTTGGCACGCCTTTACTGGATGCGACACAGTATCTTCCGCATTTCGAAAAAGCAAGGTCACCAGAGGTCCAGAAAGCAGCAGCAGTCTTTTCAGACCCTTCTTCCACCACCGCCCAAGTACAAAAGGCAGGTGAAACCTGCACCTTGAGATGGTATGGGGCTCCAGCGAAAGAGGTCTCCCTCAATGCCTACAGGTACAAGTCATTCTTGAAATCGGTGGCCACCATCAAACCTGATATCTCTTGTCTTCCTCCCACCGAGAGAGCAGTAAGTCAGCATTCCCTCCGAACATTCCACCAAGTTCAGCTGTGGCTGGGAAATGACCTGCCTCCTCGGATGTATGGGTGGAAGATTGAGAATAAATGCCTGGTCCCGGTGCACAGTGAGTTAGCAGCTGCACCGGACGATATCCTCAAAATGATTTTCTGCCAATGCACGAAAGACTGTGCCAGCGCGAAGTGTGTCTGCAAAAAAGCAAGCCTCAAATGTTCCCCAGCCTGCCAAAATTGCCAGGGGAACTGCCTGAGTGGGGTCCCTCAAGTTGACTTGGAAGATGAAGAAGAACAGGAGGATCCTCAGACCCTTTCCCTACAGGGGTCCGATGGAGAAGATGATAGATAAAAAGAAAATGAAAACGAAGACGAGGATCAAGGTCCTTTCCACCCCAAGGGAGAAATTGACTGAATGGTACCTACTGTTGTAATGTTTCATGTTAATTCACTTTTCCAGTAAAAAAACTTCACTTAATGGTTGTGTTTTGTAAAACTATCACAATGTCTTATAGACACTCATATATGCACAAACATGGTCATAGCAAAATATTTTCCCATTAAAATGGTCTAGATCTTCTTTAGTTAAGTGTGAGGAACCTGGCCAGTGGGCCTACAAGTATATATTCTAAAATAAGTATCTGTGCTATTTAGACGTCCAGTACTGAATATGTATTATTATACATATTTCAGCCAATACGGCCCGGGAATGGTGATAGATTCATTAGTCGATAGTTATCGCAAAACTTCAGATGTCATGCTCAACACTGAAACTGCTTTAACATTTGAAGGAAAATAGATAAAATAGTAAAGTAATATATATTATTAAAAAGAATTTAGTGCTCTACAAACCTATGCTCAGCATTTAGTTTTTCGGTGCATCGTTGAAGAGTTATCCGGTCAAAAACAGCAAAAACATAAAGACATTTTTTTTCCTGGATTTACATTGTGAAATCCCCACATCAATGGATGTTCGTTGTGCCTGTTTAGCCAACCTTAACTGACAAGCTGACTTTCGTCCGTCAAAAGGACGTGCCGAAAAAGATTCTGATCAGTTTCTACATTTACTACAATTTCAGCTATCAAATTAAGTCTGTTTTGGTCTTTAAAATTCATTGAACGGTTGATTTATCCAAATTCAATTCCCGACTAGCCTGCTGTATAGAATTTCGTGGATTTTTTCGAAATGCTGTGACAGTCTAGCTGTATTAATTTTGTTTCTTACTCTTCGGTCATTTATTTGATTCTTCCAATCAGAAAATGCATTTTCATTTCACCGAAAGGTCATCTCCAATCTTGTAAAGGTTCTTTGGTCAGGAATGAGATACACTGGATATTACTTGATTTGATCCTACCACCGCTAATGTGATTTTTAGGGGGTATTTCTTTTGAGACTATTTAGAAAGTTTATCAGGAGAAAGGGGGGGCTATTTAACAGGAGAAAATGTTGGGATGTTTCTGGAAAAAATATAATTAATGGCGTCATTAGTCGTTTCTGTCAAATCCTAAAGATAATACGTTCGATTGAAAATGGAGCTTACCTCATCCCATTTAACACCACGTGTCTTAAATTTTATTTAAATTTTTTGGTCTCTTCACAGTAAGCCCATATTATTGAGCTTGAGACACCCTGTACATATAGTAACAAAAATATACATGTATTTTATTATTATTTATCATTATTACAGAAAATTAAGTGCTGGCGCAAGCCTATAAGCAAAAATATAAAATAAAATGTGATCATTGTTATTGTGAAATGCAATAGCAAAAATAGTAATTATAAGGATATATGAGAAATGAGATGAGAAATAAAATTAACAGGAAATTAGTTTTCTATCAAAAATAAATCAACACGACGCTTAAAATTTGAAAAGGGGTGCACAAACGATGTCTTCGGGAAGAGAATTCCATGTGTCAAATATTCTGTTGCTGATGTCGGTATAACGTTTTGAACTGCTCTTTTTTAAGCTTATACAGCTGACCTGGAAGGCGTAATTGATGTCAACCGTGGAAGATGAGAAAAGAACATTGTAATAAATAAAACTGTACATTTGTATCAAATCTCCACGTAGTCGTCTTTCTTGGAGAGAAGGTAACGAACATTGAACCGTTGTTCAGAAGGAAAATGGTGTAGCGTAGCTGCTTGGACTAGCAGGTTGCATTGCAATACACTCTTTTCAACAATGAGCAGTCTCTGACAAACCAAGGAGACCAAACAGGAGCTGCAAATTCTAACAACGGCTTGACATAAGGTCTGTTCTAACAGCCGTCGAGAACTGGTTCAGAACCGTGAGAAATATTTGGCCAACATCATCTTACGTAGCATTCGCCGAGAGTACATTAACAACTGAACTAAGTAGCTAGTTCTGGACGGTTGGAACAAACCTATAATTAACATACAGCTTGCAAGCCAACAATAGATCTGGGTTTATGCAAACTTTTTAAGCAGATACATCACAGAATTGGCTTTGTTGGCAATATTTGAAACGTGTGAGAACCAACTTCTACGCCACTGGAAAAAGTACGGTTTTGAGACACCCATTTGAACCGCCAATGTTTTCTACACAAAAAATGTACTCTTGGTCATAAGCTGACCGTTTTCGAGAAAAATCTACTTTTATGTTGAAAAACATGGTTAATTTTTTGAAACAATATTTTTTTACTAATTAAACAAAATTTAAGCAAACAAGTAACAAAACCAAACTTTAACTTTATAGTTGCAAAATTAAAAAAAAAATCGTACACAGTTAAATTAAATGTTGGAAATGTCCTCCGTTAGCTTCAATGCACGCAGCGATGAAAATACCTATTTAATTTCCATCCCCGATCCCAATCATAGTGCCAGGATACGACACCTACGCCACTATATTACACCATATTAATTTCATCCTGGCATTATGAGTGGGATCGGAGGTGGAAATTAAATAGATATTTAAATAAAGGGGGTGTTCTCATCCCTATGACGACCTGGAAGCCTACGACACCTACGCCACTATATTTGCACTGGCTCTAAGGTTATACCGTATTAATTTCATCTTCGCATTGGATGTAGTAACGGAATTACATATTACACAGTAATATAACAAAATATAGTGTTTTCAACCCACTAACAACAGAACAGTTCATCATAGCTACTTTGATTTACTTGCCTTAAGTTCCTGATTAAGTCTTATTAATTGTATCCGGGCGCTATGTGTACTATCGAAGTGAAAAATGCTGCTGAAAAATATTTAGAACGGGGTGCTACTTTGCAGTTTCGGAATTATTATTTATACATTTTAATATTAGCAGTTCGTACGTGTACGTTTGGCTGTTGGCTGTTCACACCCCATATGAACAAATAGCTAAAACCGTTTAGGTATGTTAATGTACGATAATCATTATTCTGAAATGCTGTACTCGGACGCCTATGAAGCTTTGGCTATTTCCGCAAAGTTGAGCTGCCAATTCTGGCTGCTGTTTTCACACCGGTTCCATAAAAAGTGCACCACAATAGAAGAAAGTGACATAACAGAAAATAAAGGTGGGATAAATAGTGTTCTATGAGTGTTAACAACATGTGAAAGGATGTAATGCAGTCAGTACTGTGGGTACGCAATGTTGAACAGTTTTCATACACTTTGTACATATTATTAGCATTTGTATATAACTGTCCTCGAAGATATTACGTACAGACATGCCTTAGATAAAATATATTAATGTTCATGTGTAATAACTAATAATACATAAACAAAATAAAATACATTTATGTGCAAAATTCGTCATAAAATTTGCAAGATACGAAAAAAATGTTATCTGTGACGTTACGATCATTTGTTTGATTCAAAATGTAAAAGTATAATATCCTAAATACCTAAATAAAAGGCAGATAGGTACAATAAACAATTTGTTTAAAGTTATCGAGGGCACAATAATCCCCTGTACAGTTTTCGATAGGGGCAAGCAAAATGCTTGAAAAATTTGTGATTAAATTCAGGCACTTATCAAAGTTCGAGGGTTAGACAAAAAATATTTTGAAAGCAGAATCAAATGCATTTATTTACTAAAGTTATAGCTAATATAAAGGAATTTGCAATTGTTGTTCCTTGTTCACAATTCTTGCACATACGCTTTTCTCAACTCTTATATAGCAAGACCAACAGTTTCAAAATTAGGTAGGAAATTAAAATTTGATGATCACAGATTTTGTTTTCGAAATAAAACATTTTTAATATTTCAAAAAAATTTTAAAATTGTAAGTACATATTTCATGAATTTTTTAATAATGCTCCATTAAGCAGTTCGTCAGAAGGTGAATCAGGAATATTACTCCATTATCAAAAAATGAAATATGGACGGAGAAAATTGTGAAGTCATACATGAAAAAACTGAGTGAAGAATTTCAATATAGTAACTGGTACTGGTATTGACCAGTTGAAATTATTATTGATTGATAAGTTAATACTGCGAAACTATTATAAAAAATAATACTTGGCCTTCAATACTATAATACCCTTTCTTATGGTGTCTGTACCTTCTCGAGGTTTTTTATGATATCTACTTTATCACCAGGCAACAAAAAAAAAACACACAAAATAAATGAGGGATGACATACACAACGGATTTCTACGTCTCGGCAGCCGAGTTGATTGTTGTTTACTAAGCGTTAGAGATACTAAAACACATCGCTGATGGTCGCAGTATGGCTGGCTGTGAAAACCGGGTGATAAAGATTTAAAAAATTTTGTTTTTTTAAATAACTCCTAAACTGCATTAGGTATTTGTGTGGACCTTGGTGGGTGTAAACTAGATGCAAAGATACATGTTTTGTTAAAGAAATTACTTTTCAGTTTTAACCAGCGGCGTCGCTATTAATTTCACTTTCACTATTTTTATTGAAAAAAAGATACGCCACTGCTTTTTTCAAAAATAAAAAATATGTTCTAAAAGACTAATCATTTTGCAATAAAATAGATCTCTTGACAATTTTCCGTATCTTGAACGGTTTTGCAGTAACAAAATAAAGAACAATAATAATTCTTAGGCCCCTGTGTATACTAAAAGCAGAATAGTAATAGTGAGCTGTGATTGTTCAATTAGAAATGACACAAATACTCTTTTGTTTTACTAATTTTGACAGTTCAGTCTTGTAAACTTAACTTTGATCTACTTAGTTTGATAGTTGAGAAATCTGTAGTGTTATTAAAGAAAATGGTTAATTTTACTAATCAGGAGCTGGCAGACATTCATTACATGTATGGTTTGGCTGATGACAGCGCACCACAGGCTAGACAATTGTATCAAGGGCGCTTTAGGGATAGAGGATTTACCCATATTACTTGGGATGTGCCACTCGTGATTAGAAACAGAATGTGATTCACGCATGACGGTGCACCCACACATTTTAGTTTAGAAGCACGAGAATATTTAAATCGAACTTTTCATAATCGTTGGGTAGGTCGTGGTGGACCCCTACCATGGCCTCCGAGATCCCCAGATCTAAATAGTTTGGACTTTTTCTTATGGGGACATCTTAAAAATCTAGTATACAGCGCTCCAGTTAACACTGCAGAAGAATTGAAGAATCGTATAGGAGCTTCCTGTGACATAATAAGAAATACTGAAGGCATTCTTCAAAGAGTATGTGCTAATATGAGAAGAAGAGCTGAAGCATGTATTCTTGCAGGTAGAGGACACTTTCAACACCTTATCTAATTTTTTTTTTCAAAAATATTGGTATTACTTATTTAGTTGTGAAGAATGTTTAAATAAAATGTGTACAGTGCGTATGTTACACTGAAAAAATATGTAGTGTTTTCAGTTGCAAATAAATTGTTCTTTATTTTGTTACTGCAAAACCGTTCAAGATACGGAAAAATGTCAAGAGATCTTTTTTATTGCAAAATGATGAGCTTTTCAGAAAATATTTATTTTTGAAAAAGACAGTGGCGTATCATTTTTTTCATTGAAAATAGTGAAAGTGAAATTAATAGCGACGCCGCTGGTTAAAACTGAAAATTCATTTCTTTAACAAAACATGTGTCTTTGCGTCTAGTTTATAGCCACCAAGTTCCACAAAAATATCTAACGCAATTTAGAAGTTATTTAAAAAAAAATAATTTTTTAAAATATCTTTATTACCCTGTAAATCAAAAATAAAGCGGAAACGGACCTATGTTTATATGAAACTTTTGTCTTAAAATCATGGGTAGATTAACCTCCTTCAATATTGACATTCAATTATGAAACACCCTATATATCAATCTCCATAAATTTTGTCCATTCCGCTGCCGAAATGATATACACTAAATCTTGAAAAGTTAAATGATAAACGCAGGAATAGAAAATACATATTCATCATCTTCATGATATAAAAATGCATTTTGATTTTGTAGAAGAATATAGTTTAATGCGCTTATAGTCCTGCGTTAACTCAGAATTAATCCTAGGTAGCTCTTGATTTTAGAAGTAAAACAAAAACCATAATTGCCATAAAATAAATAATTTTTTATCGAATATCTTTCACTATTCGTCATTTATTTCATTGATGAAAAATCATTTTATAATACACTTCTAGCCATATTTTGTTACTAATTGATACTAAATCTCCGCAAGAATTATTGTAATTATGTATTTTTTTATGATAAATATATGAAAAATCTATGTTATATTGTTAATATCCTTAAACTTGTATTTAGAAAGGAATAATCGGAAATAGGACACTATAATTAATGGTCTAGATTTTCTAACTAAGCCAACGTTTCGATTTATTTTAAATCTTCTTCAGGGCTACAATAGAAAGCAAGAGATAAGAATTATATAAAAAAAACAATATTGACAATGTAAAATTTAAAAAACAAAACAAAAGATAAAAGAATAGTTACACATACATGTGAAATTTTCTTTTTTGAAAAAAACATATTAAAATACTATTCATTAAACAACAAAACATTAGATTAAAATATTAGTTTAAAATTTTGTTTAAAAAATTAGTAGCACCCTTACCTAGTGAGACAAAACCAGAGTCAAAAACAATAAAATAAAATTATTATTCATCATATAATGAGCAAGTCAGTAGGAAATGAAGAATAATAATTTTATTGTTTTTGACTCTGGTTTTGTATCACTAGGTAAGGGTGCTACTAATTTTTTAAAAAAAATTAAAAAAAAAAATTAAACTAATATTTTAATCTAATGTTTTGTTGTTTAATGAATAGTATTTTAATATGTTTTCTTCAAAAAAGAAAATTTCACATGTATGTGTAACTATTCTTTTGTCTTTTGTTTTGTTTTTTAAATTTTACATTGTCAATATTGTTTTTTTTTATATAATTCTTATCTCTTGCTTTCTATTGTAGCCCTGAAGAAGATTTAAAATAAATCGAAACGTTGGCTTAGTTAGAAAATCTAGACCATTAATTATAGTGTCCTATTTCCGATTATTCCTTTCTAAATATATGAAAAATATTACATGACTTAGTCGAATTTTGTCATCATTCTACGTACGCACTGCATTGTTCTAAAATTAAAACAAATTAACCTTGACAAAATTTATTCACATTTAAAATAATTTTACCAAGAGAAATATTACATTTATCGAAAAATATTTAGTGTTCCGCTGAATTCTAAATTACGTTTTAACTTACTGCACTATCGTGCAACTTAAAAATTACTGGTTCATAATGTAAATATAGCAATAGCACTGGTATTTTGTTCGGCCTTAAACATCAAGTGTTACCAGGAGAGATATAAATACCTAGTAATTTATTCTTTATGTAAATTAAAATAGGAGTACCTACCTGGTGAAAGTTGAACATTTAAATTTTTCATTACCGAATTTCCGTTGTTTTTTGGAAAATCAAAATTGTCCAGAATATGAGATTTTTAACGTGTACTTCATCTAACACATAATCAAATTTGCCACTTTGACCTGACGGTATATTTAAAATAACTTTAACCAACATAAACATTATTTGTTTACACGCATTTCTCATCCGTGAACAAACCTGACTGGTTTTGTCGACTTGCGCGGAATGAAGAAGGCTCAACGTTATTAAGCATTGGAAATTCCAACTGTACTGCAAAGGACAAACTGTTACTGATATTGAATTCATTATTGACATACATAGAATGTAAGTAAAATTAATGCTTGGTCGAGATTTATAGACAGTTTTTCGTTACAAATTAATTAAAGCTCCTTTAAACATGTTTGTATTATATTAACAATCATGAAAGTGAACCATTATTGGCAGGAAACAAACAGTTCAGGTATTCACTTCGTTGGAATAATACAATCGTTCAACTAAACTATATGGAACTGAGATTAATCCAAAGTACAAAAAGATTTGGTGAGCCATCAACATAAGAAAACTGGACCAATACATGAGACACAGAGCCGATCAGTAAAAAAACAATAATGAGAAAATTAAAACTGTATAAATGTTTTTCAATAAAAAAAACATATTGTTACGTTACTTTACACATCGTCACCATGTCATTTTAAACACTTTTTAAATTCGTCGAATGCTTTGTATGTTTGTATATTACCCATTCGAATTGTTCATTGTATGGGCAACAAAATGGAGATGTGCATTATCGTGTAGCTGAACAATTCCAGGTGTTTGTTTTCAAACTAATAATAGATAATAGCATAGATCAGAATCTCCCTCTATATATGATTTACATAGATTTCAAACAGGCTTATGATAAAATAAGAAGATCAAAATTATACAGTTCTATGGAAAGTATGGGAATGGGAGGAAAATTAATAAAACTTGTACAAATGACCCTAAACGATACGCATTACAAGGTAATAATGTTCAATGGACACACGTCAGAAAAATTTAGACCACATTATATAACATTGTACTAGACTCGGCAATTAGAGAATGTGGAATACCGACTGCATGCAAAATATATAGGTAAATAAGTCAGATAATGGCCTACGCTGATGATATTGTAATCATAACAAGAACGAAGGAGAATTTACTTAATGCAATTAAAAGGCTAGAAAGAGCAGCATGGAACAGAGGGATGGTTATAAACGAAAACAAAACAAAATATATGAAAATAAATAGAACTACAGAAGATAGGCAAAACACAGGAATAAGGTTGACAATGGATGGAAGACAATACAACTTTGACAAAGTGAATAAATTTAATTACCTAGGAGTTACAATGACAGCTAGTGGTGAAGAAAAAATGGAAATACAGGAGAGAATAGGGAAGGGACATACGTGTATTTGGAACTTACTTAGGGTAATCAGTTCAAAAAATATTTCGATAAATATATAAGACTGTAATAAGACCTGTGGTGATTTATAGATGTGATACTTGGAAGCTTAATATAAGGGAAAAAGGGGTATTAGAAATTTTTGAGAGAAAATTACTGAGAAGAATCTATCGAGAGAGGAGGATAGAAGAAATGTGGCAAAGGACGTCAAATGACAAGCTGATGGGATTGTATGCAGAACCATCCATAACGAGTGTAATAAGGGCGCAAAGAATGAGATGGCTGGGACACGTGATAAGACTACCGGATGAGAGAACGACAAAAATAGTGCTCACAGGGGGAATAGAAGGTAGAAGAAAAAGAGGGAGACCCAGGACAGGATGACTTCAAAAAGTGGAAATAGATTTAAAGGAGATGGGTATTAGGGACTGAAGAAGAAGAGCCAGGAACCAACCTGAATGGAGAAAAATATTCCACCAAGCCATGGGCGCACTCGGCCCGTAGTGTTGAATATATATATTATAGCATTTAAAAATACTACTTATTGTTTGATTAATTATTTTAACATAAATAATAAAACTATTACTTTACATTTATTTACTCAATTCAAATTGGTTGCATATACGTTTCCCTTTGTGGTCTGCATAGTGTTCTTTAAGTCCTTCAGACTCTGTGGAATACAAAAACAGAAAAACGGTTTTGCGGAAAAGACGTTATGACCGGAAGACTAGAACTGAAAGGTACGATTTGAGAGCACACAAAAGTTTAAATATATGTGGTGAACACAAAATATTTTGAAAATTCGACTTGTGTTTTGTGCCAGGATATAATATTGTCTGGGTAAAATGTCGAGTTTATCAGATTACGTACCTACCTGCTAAACGCGTGAAAAGATGTGCGCTGTCTCAGAATGAGAAGATTATTATATTAAATGTATTTAATGCATTGAAACACCAAAATTCCACCAACAGTGTTGACGACATCGTGGAAAAGTGTTCCAAAATGACAGGGATTGGAAAATCGACTTTCTACAGACTTTTAAAGGAAACAAAAAATGAACAAGATACTGTAAATCCCCCAAAATCATCTACAGGGAGGTCAAAAGTCGTTATAGATGATTTCTTCAAAAATGTCATTCGCAGAAAAGTACACTCATTTTATTTTAAAAAAGAAATACCAACGCTAAACAAAATTTTAAGTAAACTTTCAGAGAACAACGATTTGCCAAAAATCAGTAGAAGCAAATTATGGGCCGTCTTACGAGAGTTGAATTTTTGCTGGGAAAAGCAGAACAGGAAGTCAGTTCTTATCGATAAAGATGAAATTATTTGTTGGCGAAGATCCTACTTAAAATCAATTAGAAAATTCCGTGACGAAGGGAGGAATATTTATTATCTAGACGAAACTTCGACGGTCAACAATGGATATACTGTAACAAAAGTATGGCAAGATAAAAATGTAAAACGTTTTCGACAAGCATTTTTGGATGGACTTTCCACAGGGTTCAAGGCACCTTCAGGTATAGGGCGAATATTAATAGTGACACATATAGGTAGTGCTAGACATGAACGCAGATGTTTTCGAAGAGTATTTTACACAGATGTTGGATATTATTCTTCCGGGATGTGTAACGGATAATGCCAGTTACCATTCACGGCAGACCGAGCGGACGCCTACGACTACTTGGAGGAAAGCCGATATAATTCAATGGTTATCCGGAAAAAACATTTCTTTTAAAATAAATATAGTGAAAAAGGAACTTTTGACACTTGTCAATCTTAATAAAGATCAGAAAAAATATTGCCAAATAGCGTTACTACGGTTACCACCTTATCACTGTGAACTTAACCCAATCGAATTAGTCTGAGCGCAGGTAAAAGGAGATGTAGCGCGAAATAATACGACGTTTAAATTAAGTGACGCGAAAATTTTGTTAAAAAATTCCTTGGAACGAGTATCTGCAGATAACTGGCCAAGATGTATACATCATGCACAAAAAGAAGAGGAGAAAATGTGGGAACTCGGTAATTTAATTGACGTTACTGTGGAACCTATCGTTATCAATCTAGGAGACGAACATAATTCATCAGAATATTCAAAGGATGAATTTTAATATGCCTACTCTTTTATTTTCTTTATTGTACATTTATACAACACTACATTTACCCACCATAATTTTAATTTTTAAAATGCATATATTTTTGTGTGGAATAAAAATCTATTCATTAAATTTAATTAAATATTTTGATAATAATATTGAATAATTTTATTTGAATTACTAAAAACCCTCTTAACCCGGTTATGATGCTTAAAGTAGCCTCATGTTTTGAAATGCTGTTTTTATATACTTTTTTTAATTATAAGAGAAATGGACCGAGAAATTGAAGCCGCATAGACAAAGACGGATTGTCGGCGATTAAATTTTAGCTACCTGCTACAATTTAGTCCGGTCCGATCACACAAAGTTTTTTTAAAAGTACACCTCATCTATACCGATGATACATAATATAAAAATATTGGATATAAGCACCAGTACTACATTTATTTACGATTTGCATACATAATAAGCTTTTATTAGTCTCTTTCATTTCTAAGCAGACTATAGTGCAAATCTCAAATTATAGTTTAAATTGCAACTTCACATTAAGGCCTACTTAGGTGAGTAGATCTCATGGTTCTGTTTCAGTTCGTAGTTAATTTCCAAAAAATCTCTATTTCGGGCGTCTTTTCTTCACTTCCTTTATATTGATGAATATACCATTGTTATTAATTTGATTTAAATAATCAAAATCTGGAAAATATCGTCGTCGTTTGTTCAATATCGATAATATATGGTTCTGAATAAGGATATTATATAACTTAAAACCATTAAAGAACTATCTTTCTGGAGAATGTTTGGGTTCTGGTAGGAGATAGCAGGACATGTAAATGGTTATTCCATTCTGTAAAGCACGCCGAGCCGCAGCTACTTTGTTCCACCAACGATCGAGGCAGCCAATTCAGTTAAGCAAAAATTTCTATTTCTTTTATATGCATGCCCAATTTCATAATTTTAAATCAATTTATTTCACAATAATAAATACATACATATACCTGTATAATATAACAGCATAATCATCATTATATTATAATTTAATATAACTGTAAGCAAACATATACGTATATTTTTGCCAAGAATATCTACAAATGTGTACATAAAAGTAATAATTTTAGATTGCAAATTTTTTCGATATTTTCACTTTAGGAAAATTGAAAATACCTATAGGTATGGTGATTTTTATATATGTTTGCAATTCGCAAATCATTATTAATATTTAAATTCAAATTCAATTTCACTATAAAGAAAGCTGTCTGTGCGTGTGTCATAGTTAATATAAGTCTCGGAAAAGGAAAATGTTGTCTCTTTATTCACGTGGTATTTACGATTTATTAGTTATAATATTTTTATAACTGTCTTTCTTTTATAAACTAATTGGCGCATTTATAAAGCTGCATATCCCTAAAAAAGCATCCTTACGGTACCATCAATCGAATAAAAAAAATGATAAAGTATTTCCGAACATCACAAAAAAAATTTGGGCTCTTGGATCGTCCTCGCAACCAAAACACAAGATTTCGCAGTGCTATATTATCCGACGAAAGACTTGCGATTTGTTTAAGGTAAATAAATAGAGGTTGTTGATAAGAAAGAGTGTCCGACAGTTCAGCGGCACATTCACAACTTAACTGATCGAATATTTGTAACAGTTTGAAATCAATCCCTGACTTTTGTGGGAACAGAACTTACGTTGGACTAGCATTGCCAAGTATAGAAATTGCAGACCACCGACACGATCTGCAGTGACGGTCGTTACAGGTGCCGGTCATGCAGGTGCTGGTCTAGTGTCCGATGTGTGATTAAATAACATAGAAACCTTTATGAACAGGCTTTGCAGGTCAGTGCAGGCATAATGTGCGCGATTTTTAGACATAGATTAATGGACATTAGGACATCTGTTTAGAGATGTTAGATGTCCGACGAACGTCTTTAGGAAATCCGTTTCCCAAAAAATTGGACATCTCTGGGAAGCCCATCCTTGGACCACAAATGGATTTTTGGACCATTTAAGGACATCCTAAATACGTACCAACTGCGTAATATTAAGGACGTCCCTGAGAGCAATACTCTTGGACGTCTCTTGGACTTCTTTAATTGGTTCTGTGACAAACTGACATAAACTGAACGTCCCGTGGGTATCGTGTGCTATGTGCGTCCTACACCTCAAGGACTTAGAACCATTCTAGGAAACTGTTGAAATTATCAATGCAAAACTGATTGCAATTTCAGAAAGTGGAGTTTTATGTGAAGAGTTTGTAAAACTTATGGAAATTGGGTTTCAGTCAAATTTGATGAAACTCTGGACTCTGTTAGTTCTCGATGAGTAGAACAAAAGTTCTCATGGCCACTGAGTCCAAAAGTCTCATGGTTTTGAGATATAGCTCTCTGAAGTTCGACTTTGGGTGCATTTTGCAGTATTACTAGTTTCACATTTACAGTAGTATATACTTGTTTGTTCAAGCACGTATGCATGTACACGTGTATTCAAACACATATAAACTTGGGTGTAGTTGTATGTTTATACGTGTTTGAAGTTAATAAATAGCTATAAAAATTTATAGTTAAATATCGTATTATTCTGATGCTAAATAAATGTTCCATGAAAAGAAAACACATACACTTTCCTTGAAATCATGGTTTTATATAACATCCGAAATTTCAAACCTGTTTTTCTTATTCGATGTCCTATATAACATAACGCACTGGAAAGATGGAGTCTGGTGTGGTTTACTGGTAGCTCTAAAATAGACAGTGGAACTGGAGTCGGAGTAGTAGCAGTGAGGCCTAGGTGACAGGCGTGTGTAATGAAGAATATCAGGAGGGGCTATACTCGTAAACTCATCTACATATTCTCAGATAGTCAGGTTGCAATAAAAGCTTTAACAGTCAAACAAGACGGAGTCAAGACTCGTTTGGAATTACTCGTTTACTATTGCTAAATGAACTGGCAACCACCAGCACAGTTAGGTTATACTGGGTGCCAATGCCAAGACATCAAGGAATTAAAGTAAATGAAAAGCAGATTAACTTGCAAAAAATGACCTAAAATGTCCTTAGGACCAGAACCAGCCTTTGGGAATCCTTATAGTGCCATAAAGTTGGTTCTGGGAAGGTGGATTCAAAAAGAACATTGTGAGCCTTAAACCTTCACAGAAAAAAGCAAATGAAATGCTGAGTATGAGTAAAATTAGGTTAAGGGACTGCAGGACTTTGAACAGGGCACTGCCAATTGAAGAAACATTTTTATATCATAAAATTAGAAGAGAACTCAATATGCCGAGGGTGCAATCAAGAGGAGGAAACAACGTTGCATGTATTGGGGGAATGCGAAGCCCTAGTACACCTGGGATTTTGACTTCTTGGTTAACCTTTCTTAGATGCGAAGGAAATGAGACTTTTGGATTTTATTTAAAGGAAAACTCTGTTAGACGAATGATTAACTAGTGAGATGCGCAATAGACCGATTCTGGCCACTGTGCTTCAGGTCCCTTTTGAGAACTGACCACGTAAAGTATCAAGTAAAGAAAAAAATCTAACATAGAAGCATATGTTAACGATCATCAAAGTGAACCACCATTCATAGAAAACAGCCCAAGAGCCAACAGTCCAGAATAATATACTCGACCAGTTAAGCTACATGCAGCTGAGATTCGCTAGCTCAAAGCATAAAAACATTAATAAGAGAACACAAGAGGACCAATATATAAGATATAGGGCTGATCAGTTCAATGAGAAAATAAAAAAAATGTATAAACAGTTCTAAATACATACATATTATTACGTTATTTTTCTACATAGTCACTAGTTTGACTATGACTAGTGACTAGTTTGACACTGATCGTTTTTCCTACACCTCATGAACCGATTAAGCTATTTGAGAAAATTATTGAAACCCTGACGTCAAGGACTGCAAGTATCTATATAACAATGGTGCTATTCTTTTCTTAACCTTAACACATATTATCTATTTAATACAATAACTATTGTCTATATTTGTGCATGATTGCTTTATTACCTGGAAATAAGTTCTTTTTTAGACGATATGGATTTCTTATCATTGCATTGCAAAGGGCTGGAAAGGATTTGGACAGGAAATTTTTTACGAGTTTTCTTTGTCTCACCTCAAATTTTATAAACATACGAGTATGGTAATACAGATATTCAATTCAGAAATGTTATCCACCTATATATTTTTTTACCCTACGGAAATATGTGGATAACCCCACACAAATACATAAAATACGTTAATTTTTAAAACAATATGGCGCCGTCTTTTCAATTACGTTACTTTTTTACAATTTGTACCTTTGGAGTAGATGATATATATATTTAAATTCGTCTTACTTAAGTATTAAAATTTCACAATAAACAAACAATATTTTATTTTTAATTTTGTATAAAAACTCGAATATTAGATGGACATATAAACACAGATATATTTAATGGTTTAGGTTCCTCAAAAAATATTATCCAGTATATCATTTTCTTAACATATTTATATTATTATTATTTTATTTTCTTAATATATTTAGAATTATGTTCAAATCAACTAAGATGTATACGAAATAAGTGAAGTTTTTAGATAAATAATTGTCAGTGTTTGATTTTGAAGTAGCAGTTAATTATAATATAAATTGTCTTGTTTTAGGCTTGTTTTGGTATCGATTTTGAACAATCCAGTTACTTTTAATCGGTCTGGAACAGTTCATTATTGGAACCAAAACAAGTGTTTTGCGCTAATGGGCCTGTGATAACAACTTTTTAGGTAGGCTTTTTAATGTTGTTAATCAGAAAATATACAACACCTTAAAAAATATACAAAAACATATACAGTGTTAACTATGAGTAAAAATAAATTATTTAAGAGAGGATAAAGACAATTAAGAATTAACGGAATCACTATTCAAAAAAATTTCAAACTTATTTATAAAGCGAAAACAATTTTTTTTTCGAAATTATATTAAATCCTTATTTAACGCCGCCTCTGTGACTTGTCCGCCACACGTTTACAGAATCAGAGTAGGTAACGTAGGCAACTAGCAACACGACCGTAACATTTCCATCCAAGTCATAATTTAATTCCTGTGTTTACCGTGTGTTTACGTTGTAGTGCTGTGTTCTTCTTCAGTGTTTAGTGCCTTTTTTAATTTTTAAACGTTTATAGTTATTAAATAAAGAAATGTGTATTGAGTGCAGATACTTTCCCACAACATAGTTCGCCGGTTTGGTTTTCTAGGTTATAGCACGAGACTGCCATGGGTACATTAAAAGTTTTATATTATCTATTCCTTTCGTTCGATTTTGATATAATAAATAGGTATTTCATCTATCTGTACCTACAGGAAGTGTATTCTATCGATATTGAGTGGTTATAATGAATGAAAATGTTGTAGTTTTTCCAGCTTGTAATGAAATAATGAAATACGAATGCAAAATAGTGAAGCTAACTGGATTAACTGTTACCTACCTATCTATCAGGTATTATTACTAATAAGAATGTTAATTTTGTCGTTTTTGCATTTAGAAATATTGCAAAACAAAAACGGCCGCATGGTAATAGATATTGTTGACAGATGTAAGTTTTATCTATGGATCTAAGCCATCTCAGTCGATGTTTATCATAGGTGCCAACATTCCGTAGGAAAAGAGGATTTTGTCCCATTTTTTAAATATCGAGCTAAAATTTTGGAATAATTTTTTTATTGTCTTTTAGGTGTGGTTAAAATTATTGTACTTAGTCATAGTTAACCCTGTATATATTTATTTAGAATTTCTACAAAATAAAACAAGTTTATATAAACATTCCACTGTTCTAAAATACGGCTTGTACTTATGCTCTAAAATAATGTTCCATTGTAAAAATGATACCAGTTTTGTATCACTTTGTAAACATTTGCTCCTGGACTAAGATACATTTTTGGATTGGTTTGATTCTTTACAACTAAAATATAATCATCTGAAAGTCTCTTCAGTTTAAGCCCGCCCCTGATTGATTAGTTCCTTTGCTGCCTGTATCATGTCGACCGTAAAATCGTCGAAATTAAAATCTCCAATAAAATTAATTCCGATACGGATTTTCCTGTGTAAAGTTTGAATGTCTCATTCTCTCCCAACGTAAATATCCCCATCTCCTTCAATCATAAAATTATACCCTATGGCAACCCTGCGAATTGCCATCGAAAAATATTTCATTTGAATATCTCTGGTTAACTCTGAAGCACGCGGCCGGTTCTTGCTCCTTTTGAGAACTGACCGCAGGTAAAGGAACAAAATATGTAACATAGAAGCAGCGATATATTAACGGTAATCAAAGTGCGCATTATTCCAGAATAATACATTCGACCAGTTAAGCTACATGCAGCTGGGATTAACTAGCTCAAAAGCATTAATGAGAGAAAAGACTAGACCAATATATAAGACACAGGGCAGGGCCCATCAGTTATAAAAAACAAATGAGAAAATAAAAAATGTATAAACAGTTCTAAATACATACATATCACATTATTTTTCTACATAGTCATCATGTCGCCACAAAAATATTTTTTGTATCGTAGAACAGGTTTGACACTGATTAGGCACTCGTCGTTTTCTCCTTTCACCTCATAAACTTATTAAGCTATTTGAGGAAACTACTGAAAACCTCACTTCAAGGGCTGCAATTCCAGACGGTGGACTTTTCTGTGAAAAGTTTGTGAAAACTTGTTTCACGACATCAAGTGTTTGGAACGCCATGAGATAACGTAGAAAACTATGTACTACCAGTTTTAATTATCTCATGTGTTCTTTTTATAATCGATCGGCCCGTACCTAAATATCTCGTATAGTTTAAGATCCCACTATAAAACGACCTTCACCGAGCTCGTTAATGGATGAAAAGTATTTTATATCCAATTAAATAGATATATCAATAAATATATTGCAATTGGGTTGTCTAAAAAAATTCAGTCCAGAATATGATTAATTAACAATTAAAAATTATTTTTTTAAAACATTTCACTGGTTTGGTTAATAGACAAATTTCATACCAATCGAAAAAAGTATGAAGCCCATAGAATATGCAAACGTTAGGTTGACTATTTTTTCCCCGTCACAACTCTTGGGTAGGCTCTTACGTATAAACAGGTAAATCGATACTAGTAACTTGCACCGGTGTGGTTAATAAATTAAAGTTAAATTAAAATAAAGATTATTTCATTACCAACACGGTGGTATAGGGTTGTCTGCGAAAAATCAGTCCTGAATTCCGGTTGTCGAGTTTTAAAAAGTGAAATATTCCCCAGCGAACCATGCGATAGAAGAGTACACAGCATTGCAGCTGTGTATAGTTCGTCCATACCGAAAATGAAGATGATCCGTTTATCCGTATTATTAATCTGCCCCTAGGAACCCCTAACGTGAAGACGGACTAATTTTTTCGATTCCATGTCTCAAAGAGTACGTGTCTTTAAAATTTCGATTCGATCAGTTGGCGGCGGCTCCGGAGGCGGCATCCTGTTTTTTTAAATTTTCTCAGTAGATTACCGGATGCGCCACCGCCTTATCGCGGTATACGTACATAAAATTTGAGATCGATCGGATTCGATTTGTGGCCGTGAGATGTGCGGAAAATTTGTTTTACTCCTAACGACGAACATGAAGCTAGGTAAACAGTGGCTGTGGGACGGGATCGGAGGTTTCCCGAATTCATAACTGGGAGGTGGAATCTCGAAGTCACGAGTTCGAGAAATCGACCTTTTCTGTTTCATTTCGAATACATATTCGAAGGTTTTTTATGAAAATATGAAAAAATGCTTCTATCGAATTTTTTGTACAAACACGGTTTACGGGTTGGGCGGCAAAATACCACCGCCCCCGGACTTTATTAGATTTTTTGGAGAAACGGATAAACGGATTGTCTTCATTTTCGGTATAGACTATTATTTCCTGGTAGTGACTTAAAATGATATCATAACGTTCCTGCCGCTCCTCCGGGGGCGGCCCTTGAAAACACGAAATTTGTCTAAAATCATTGAAATTTTTTTGGGTTTCTTCTCCACCTTACCTATCGAAAAATCTAATAAAATTTTTTGATTATGTGTATCGTTTGCTTAAAAAAAATTAAACGTAATTCGGGGCGGCAAATGGATTATTAGAAAATTTTATTTTTTACGGGTTTTTGATCTCGACATATCATTAGTAGGGTCGAAAATGTTGTTTTATTGTCACTGAAAGGGCGTTAGGGGTTCCTAGGGGCAGATTAATAATAATAGGTACCGCCGCCCCCGGAATTAGATTTTTTTGAGAAACGGATAAACGAATCGTTTTCGTTTTCAGTATGGACTACATACAGCTGCAATGATGTGTACTCTTCTGTCGCATGGTTGGCTGGGGAATATTTCACTTTTTAAAACTCGACAACCGGAATTCAGGACTGATTTTTCGCAGACAACCCTATACCACCGTGTTGGTAATGAAATAATCTTTATTTTAATTTAACTTTAATTTATTAACCACACCGTCGCAAGTTACTAGTATCGATTTACCTGTTTATACCTGCCTACCCAAGAGCTGTGACGGGAAAAAAATAGTCAACCTAACGTTTGCATATTCTATGGGCTTCATACTTTCGATTGGTATGGAATTTGTCTATTAACTAAATCAGTGAAATGTTAAAAAAAAAAATAATTGTTAATTAATCATATTCTAGACTGAAATTTTTTAGACAACCCATTTGCAATGTATTTATTGACATATTTAATTGGATATAAAATACTTTTCATCCATTAACCAGCTCGGTGAAGGTCGTTTTGTAGTGGGATCCTATACTACTACAAGAGGGTTATTCTTTTCTTAGCTTTTACAAATATTATCTATTTAATAGAATAACTGTTGCCTATATTCGTGTATGTTTGCTTAATTACTTGGACATAGGTTCTCCTTTAAACGACATGGATTTCACATCATTGATGAAAAAAAGGTGTGTATTGAGAGGACTGGAAAGGACTTGAACAGGAAATTTTTGAGTGAATGAATTTTCTGTCTCATCTCAAATTTTATGACATGCAAAGTATGGTAATACAGGTAATTCAATTCTGAAATATCCATATATTCTTTTTCTACCCTACGTCTATGACTGGAAATCTTCATCCAAATACATAAAATATGATAATTTTTAAAACAATATGACCTCGTCTTCTCAGTTACGTTACTAATTTGCAATTTGCGCTTTGGGAATAGATGATGATATTTTTTTTGATCAAAATTCATATCACCTATTAAAATTTCAAAATAAACATACAATATTTTATATATAATTTTGTATACTCGCGGCAAGAATTGAGACGTCTTACGTCATGGCTGAAGTTACTCAGTTGTTTTACTGTCAACATAATTTTCGATATTTGGTCGCATTAAAAACAATCATTTTTAGCAAATTTAGTGTAATATAGGTATAAAGCAAACTTTTAGTGTAGTATGTAGTTTTATTACTTTCAGTTGCAGTTTTTTTAAATATTTTGATGAAAATATAATGAATTATTCATTTGTTCGTATGAGGTTGCTGCGAGTATATTAATAAAATGTAGACGCTTGAAAATTAGATGAGCATAAACACATGTATATTTAGTAGGTTTCGTTCCCCAAAAAATATTATCCAGTATGCATTTACATATTTAGAATTATATTCAAATCAACAAAGTTGTGGTGAAGTTTCTAGCTAAATAGTTGTGTTTGATTCTGAAGTAATGCATAATTTTACTCTAAATTGTCTTATTTTAGGCTTATCTTGGATTCGAATTTGAATAATCCTGAAATGCTCAGTTATTTTGAATCGTTCGTTATCGAAACCAAAACAAACTTTTGCTAAAGTCAGAACTAAGTTGCCCTACAAATCATTAAATTATTTGAAGTATCTCAATGTTGTTAATCAGAAGATACCTTAAAAAAATTACAAAAACATATATACATTTATTAAGAATTTCTACAAAATAAAACAAGTTTATATAAACATTCGAGACTGTTTTAAAATATGGCTTATACTTATGCTCTAAAATAATGTTCCATTATAAAAATGAGGCCAATTTTGTATAACTTTGTAAACATTTGCTCCTGGACTAAGATACATTTTTGGATTGGTTTGATTCTCTGCGACTAAAATATAATCGTCTGAAATTTTCTTCAGTTTAAGCCCCTGATTGATTAGTTCTTTTGCTGCGTGTATCATATCGTCCGTAAAATCGTCGAAATTAAAATCTCCAATAAAATTTATTCCTATACTGATTTTCCTGTGGAAATTTTGAATGTCCCATCCTCTTCCAACGTAAATATTACCATCTCCTCCAATCATAAAATTGTACCCTATGTCGACACTGCGAATTGGCATCGCAAAATGTTTCATCTGAATATCTCTGATTAATTTGCAGCATGTTTCGGTGGTATTACAGCTATACGTAGATGTGTGAGACATTATTATTATACTGACAGGGTGCTGTAGACGTTTAGTGTTAAGTTTAGGCTTTTTACCGCCCCAGTCTGTCCTATAGTAAACTTTGAACTGGCCCAAGTGGTTTCCGTAGTTGTAGTCCGTGTAGTTATGGTCCGTTTCATCTACTTCGTGTTTCAACTTTTGAGTCAAGATCAAGGTTATAATGAGACATATTAGACAAATCGCTAGAGCTATTGTTCCATTTCGTATAAGGTTCTTATTTATATAGAGAATACGGAAACAGTAAATGGTTATGTCATCCTTCTTAGAACCTGAAAAATAAAATATATTTGTATTAGGGTCCTTTCAAATGTAATGGAAAATGCATTTTTTATCTTAAAGCAAGCTTTTTCAACGCATACAGTGAGAAATGTTTTCACTGACTGTGCCAAATGATAAAATGAAAATTAAATGAATGTATATGAAAATTTGGTAAAATAGGCGCCAGTCAAGTGATTTACAACTAACTCTAGCTGACTTGTTGTAGCATAATTCTTTATAAAATCTATTTACTCTTTAAAAATAAAAAGAGGGCAAACACTGTTCAGTACCATTATGTGATTTGACAAAGGCATTTGACTGTGTTTCACATTTTATTCTTATAAAAAAATTATCTTTCTATGGCATCCGGGGTGTACCGTTAAAGCTTTTGCAGTCTTACCTCAGTAGCCGTAGGCAAATTGTTTGTTTCAATAATTCTTATTCAGGTTATGAACAAATGCATCACGGAGTTCCACAGGGCTCTGTTTTAGGGCCTTTACCTTTCATTATTTATATTAATGATGTATTTGAATACTTAAAACCTTTTCGTAGTACGTTATTTGCTGATAATCTTCACGTCTGCGTATAATTTGACCGATCTTACTTTTCTCTCGGGTGAAATGATTGAAAAAGCACATATGTGATTCTCAGCAAATAATCTTAAGTTAAATGAAACTAAAACATAAAATTAATTTTTTTCTACACATAATGGTATGACTGATGGTGGGTCTGCAAGGGTACTCGGTGTGTTCTTCGATGACTCTCTTACGTGGAATGTCCATATTGATAATTTAGGAGGTAGACTATCTAGTGCCATTTTTTTAATTCGTAGATTGAAGCACTTTTTGAGTAGGGATTGTTTGAGAATGTGTTATTATTCACTTTTCCATTCTCATTTAAATTATGCCGTAATGCTTTGGGGAAACAGTACAACGTCCCATAAGATATTCAAGCTACAAAAGAAAGCTGTACGTTTAATAACTAACTCTTCTTATACTGAACATTGTCGCCCGCTTTTTAAAGAACTTAAGATTCTGCCGTTATCCTGTCTTTACATACCGGGTGTTCCCTCTAAGACTTTCAGTGCGAATATCTCAGAAACCATCATAGCCAGTGCGACGAAATTTGGTATACAGACACTAGATGGTGCGTAGAATCTGATGATAACATCAATTTTTATACAGGGTGTTCCATTTTCCAAGAAATCGATTTAATTTTGATTTTTTGGTTGTCAGCCCTGCTAAAACTTATGTTTAAATTGAAATATACTTAATTATGAATACATTCTGATAAATAAACATTCAAAAATTTCAAAATTTAACATAAAAAAACGCCTCCAAAAACTACCCAAATTTCATTGTTTTGTCATGTAAAATGTGTATAGCCTTGAGCCAGACTTACACAGAAGAAACTAACATCGGTGAACGTCAAAACTATTAATTGTCATTGAATTGTCAAATATTAATGGCATGAAGTATTTTATTTTACGTAAATAACGCTAAATAATGTACCTATTTAATGCAATTTACGTATGCACAATGGTGTTATTGAGACTTGTCGATAAAAATTTAGATTTGAGTTGAGGCTTTTGGAGAATTGTGCCGTGCCGGCGCAGTCTACCGCTGCAGCTAGAGTTACAGCGTGAAGATTGTGTAAAATATCTGTGAAAATTTTTAAATTATTCCATTATAATGTAATAAAACTTCAGTAAATTGTTTTTTTATGTTATTACAGTGTACAATAATAATTAGGTACACGTATTTTTTATGACAAAATAATTTACAAAATTGTGTAAGTACTTAAAGAATATCCCTGTTTTCCAACTGCTGTAATAATTATTGATTAGTTATTTAGCAATAAATAAATTCAAACAAAACCATTTCTAAAACTTAATTATAATGTGAACGCGTTGGTCGTTGAAAGTCAGATCTGAACCTACCCTAGCCCCACAAAAGAAAATATTACGAAAGCATAACCTAGAAATGATTGATTCTTGTATCCACATATTTCAGCACTTTACTTATGTTTAAGAAGAACTCTACATCTGTAAAATAGTAAACAATGAACTACAATTTCTGTATTTCATGATACAGAACTGAAATAAAGCAACTGGTTTTTGCTAGGAAGAATCACCTGCAAATGTACTATACCCAGTAGGTAGGTACCTATCAAACAGTCGTTTAAAGCTAGATAATAATTTGTAATTATTGTTTTTATTTTTCAGTTATGTGTGTGCTGTGCCACAAATTACATTAAAACAGACACCAAAAAGATTAAGCGAAAAATATTACGAACATTTTGTTGGAAATAATTGTAAACATGGAATGATGGAAAATATTATAAAGAAGTCTGTAACTCACATTCTTTGAAGAGTATTCTATAAGACATTAAATTCAGTTGTCTGTCGTGGGTTTTAAAATTTCTTAACGAATAAAATTAAGAAAAATAAACTAATTTCATAATTCTATGTACAGTATGAAAACATCTTGTTAGAATATCTTTAAAATGTTGAAAGCTAACTGTTACAACATATACGCAACATAACGTAATAAGGTAGGTATTGAACGATGAAACAGCAAGATTTGTTTCTAATCGTACATGCATGTACATTCCTCAGATTGAACGTTGCTCTGTAAATGAAATGATAATACAGAATAAGTGTTTAATATAAAATCAGATGTAATAATGTAAATTTATTTTATTGTTAATTAATCAAGAATTCATTTAAAGCTAGACAGTAATTTGTAATTATTGTTTTTATCTTTCAGGTATGTGTGTAGTGCCACAAATTACATTGAAACAAAACGATTCGTAAAATAGGACACCAAACAGAATGAACAAAAAATATTGCACAGATATTTTGTTAGAATTAATTTTATACATGGAATGGTGGATAATATTAAGAAAGACCAAAGGAGTGATTTTTTATATTTTATTATAGCTATGATTCAGTTGTAACCAGCACAATTTTAATTAAAAAGTAATACGTACCTACATTGTGGCTTATTTTTTAAATAGTAACTAAATTGAATAACTTGATCCTTCATCTTTAAGTATTAATTAATTTTATATTACCTATTTCTGAAACAATTCTGTTTAATAATTTGAGTAGAATAAAAAACAACAAATACAGACTTCAATTTATTAACAATAAAATAAAATTACATTAAGTATCTACACTATTACATCTGATTTTATATTAAACACTTGTTCTGTATTCTAATTTCTTTTACAGAGCAACGTTCAATCTGAGGAATGTTCATGCATGTACGATTAGAAACAAATCTTGCCGTTTCATCGTTCAATACCTACCTTATTACGTTATGTTGTGTATATGTTGTAACAACAGTTAGCTTTCAACATTTTAAAGATATTCTAACAAGCTGTTTTCATACTGTACATAGAATTATGAAATTAGTTTATTTTTCTTAATTTTATTCGTTTAGAAATTTTAAAACCCACGACAGACAACTGAATTTAATGTCTTATAGAATACTCTTCAAAGAATGTGAGTTACAGACTTCTTTATAATATTATCCATCATTCCATGTTTAGAATTATTTCCAAGAAAATGTCCCTAATATTTTTCGCTTATTCTTTCTGGTGTCTGCTTTAATGTAATTTGTGGCACTGCACATACATAACTGAAAGATAAAAACAATAATTACAAATTATTATCTAGCTTTAAACGACTATTTGATAGTTACCTACCTACCTACTGGGTATAGTACATTTGCAGGTGATTCTTCCTAGCAAAAACCAGTTGCTTTATTTCATTTCTGTATCATGAAATACAGAAATTGTAGTTCATTGTTTACTATTTTACAGATGTAGAGTTCTTCTTAAACATAAGTAAAGTGCTGAAATATGTGGATACTAGAATCAATCATTTCTAGGTTATGCTTTCGTAATATTTTTTTTGTGGGGCTAGGGTAGGTTCAGATCTGACTTTCAACGACAAACACGTTCACATTATAATTAAAAGTTTTATAAATGGTTTTGTTTGAATTTATTTGTTGCTAAATAACTAATCAATAACTATTACAGCAGTTGGAAAACAGGGATATTCTTTTAGTACTTACACAATTTTGTAAATTATTTTGTCATAAAAAATACGTGTACCTAATTATTATTGTACACTGTAGTAACATAAAAAAACAATTTACTGAAGTTTTATTACATTATAATGGAATAATTTAAAAATTTTCACAGATATTTTACACAATCTTCACGCTGTAACTCTAGCTGTAGCGGTAGAATGCGCCGGCACGGCGACCACAATGCTCCAAAAGCCTCAACTCAAATCTAAATTTTTATCGACAAGTCTCAATAACACCATTGTGCATACGTAAATTGCATTAAATAGGTACATTATTTAGCGTTATTTACGTAAAATAAAATACTTCATGCCATTAATATTTGACAATTCAATGACAATTAACAGTTTTGACGTTCACCGATGTTAGTTTCTTCTGTGTAAGTCTGGCTCAAGGCTATACAAATTTTACATGACAAAACAATGAAATTTGGGTAGTTTTTGGAGGCGTTTTTTTATGTTAAATTTTGAAATTTTTGAATGTTTATTTATCAGAATGTGTTCATAATTAAGCATATTTCAATTTAAACATAAGTTTTAGCAGGGCTGACAACCAAAAAATCAAAATTAAATCGATTTCTTGGAAAATGGAACACCCTGTATAAAAATTGATGTTATCATCAGATTCTACGCACCATCTAGTGTCTGTATACCAAATTTCGTCGCACTGGCTATGATGGTTTCTGAGATATTCGCACTGAAAGTCTTAGAGGGAACACCCGGTATATGCCACTCTGCTTAAGATTCATTTTCAGAAACATCTTTATGTTACACATTCCCACTGTCATAGTTATGAAACTAGATATTCCGATCACCTTATAGTTCCACGATACAGGCTTACCAAATCAAAGAAAAATTCCTTAAATCTTATATTGTACAATATTATGCCAACTAATTTAAAATCGTTGGATGTTTTTAGTTTCAAAAACAAATTAAAATCTTTTTTACTATCACACTGTTTTTACTCTATTGATGAATTTTTATTGCACCTATTAGGTTTTTATGTTTAAATTGTCTCTTGTTTACTTTGTTTTATTGAACTGTATTCAAAATGTTATTTTTTTGATATTATTGTGCTTGGTTCTTGTGTGTTTTCTGTGTCTACAGAAAGTTGTTCTTTGACTTACCATACAGATTTTATGTAATTTAACATGGTCAATAAATACTACTACTACTACTACTACTACTACTACTACTACTAATCATCAGATTCATATTATACCTTTGTTTTGCTGTCGCAGGAAGAAACTCTCTAAAGAGCTTATGTTTATGTAAAAAAAATAGGAATAGATGATAAATGGAGTCAGTATCGTATTATTTTTTTATAAAATCCTTATAGTTTGCGAGTAAATCATTATTGAATTTGTAGTATTTTCAACCTTTACATCGCTGGGTGACTGTAGTCTCTAGACAGGCGATTCCGAATATTGAAATCCGATTACTTTTTGTAGATAGTTTAACAAGTGTCAAAAATGGCTTACGTGTATAGCAACTCGGCGTTAATGGAATGAATATGCTTTAACAAAACGATTTCCTGATAAACATGTGCCAAGTGCAGTTACTGCGATGTACAGTGAGTGCAAGTATAGTGCAACGAGAGGAAAATTTTAAACAGAATCGTGGAAGAGATGGAGGTCCAGGACGTCCACGGCGTATTGCAGCAGTGTGGCGTATCATACTGAAGGCTCAATTATATCCCTAGTATTTACAGCGTGTCCGACGATTAATACTAAGGGATTGGAGGACGAGGAGGAGCGGTACCATGGCCGTCACGATCTCCTGACTTTAAATCATTCCAACTTCCTTTTGTGGAGATATTTAAAAATTGAAGTGTATCGCACTGAAGTGGATACCAACTATTGATGATTTGCGCAAACGTATCACAGTTGCTGCTAATAACTTATGAGTTCAAAACAAACAAGAAGCAGAAATGTTAGTTTGTAGACGGGCCCAAAATTTTGTTGTGACATCAAGTATGTCAATTATTTTATTACTTAATTAAAACCACAAATTAATTCTATTAGTAATTAATAACAATAGCGGCAAAAACAGTTTAAATTGCTGTATAAAATAGGTGTGAAAAATGTTAATTATTTCTTTAATTGGGAATTTCTTTCCATTTTTTGTCCGGTCACCGATTGCATGCTTTGCCGCCTTATCAGGTTTTACAGTGGAGCAGTTTCCAGTGCCGTGCAGAAGTGTAGTTTTAAATCATTATCGAACTGCCCTTTTTGATCTTTTTTTACAAAATTGTATTTGTAAGTGTCCTGTACATTCAAATTTTTTTTTTTTTTTAGATAAGATCTGAATCACTTTGTATACTGCTGCAAAAATACCTATTTCATTTATAGAATTTAATTTACTATTATAGTAAATAATACTTTTGCTATAACAAAAAACTTGTTACCAGTGGAAAATAAGATATTTTAGTAGTATGTACATCAATAATTTATTTAATAATTTATTTTAGTAGATATAAACCTTGACGTGTTAATAAATGAGCTTTACGCATGTGGAGTTACGGATTCAGTGATCGCGTTGATAATATCATATCTTCAAGACCGAAAGTTTAATGTGAAATACCATGGTTTTTTTTCTGATGAATGTAGAGCTAATTCGGGTGTACCCCAAGGGTCTAATTTGGGGCCACTTCTATTTATATTTTTTATAAATGATGTAACTAACATATTACAAAATTCGAATTGCTTGATGTTTGCAGACGACCTAAAGTTTTACAAACGTATCGAATTCTTTAATGATTCGGCTTTTAAATGGAGTCGTACTAATAAATTTGATTTCAATGTTCAAAAATGCTATAATATAACCTTTACTCGTAATAAGCAAACAATATCTTATCGGTATAAAATGAATAACGTCCAGTTAAGCAAACAAAATTTTGTCAAAGATTTAGGTGTAACTATTGATTACAAACTATCGCATAAAATGCACATTGAAAATATAACCGCCTCAGCCTATAAATCCTTAGGTTTCGTGATACGAGAATCAAACAATTTTCGGAACATCAATTCAATTATCTCTCTTTATAACAGTTTAGTTAGGCCCAAACTTGAATATACTTCGCTGTTATGGCATTCGCAACCTGGAATATATACAGAGAACGTAGAAAAGGTTCAGAAGAAGTTTCTAAGATTTATCTATTTTAAAAAATATAACAGACCTCCAGATTATAATGTTACTCGGACTGTTCATTTGTGTAAAGAGTTTAAAGTGAATACATTATATAATCGACGCGTCATTGCAATGCTCCTGTTTGGATACAAAATAATAAACTCTCTTATCGATGACTTATATTTGTTGTCCTAGATTTGTGTTAATACCCATAGTAGAATGCATGAACTTCTCTACATCCCTATTCGTAAGACAACCCAGTTTGCACCCCTTCTGATACTGTTTCGTCTAGTTAACCAGGTTTCCTCTAAGAATAGTGTGGATTCCTTGGAATCTTTTGGTGTTTTTTAAAAACCATACAAAATATATATTCGATTGATAATCTATAATTACTTCTCTGTTTCTGTTATCTGTTGTATTTATGTTTAAATTCTGCTAGTTTTTAAGTACTTATACTGTACCTGTGCTATGATATGTTACTATACAGGGTATCCCAACGAAAATTTGACCCCCTCTATAATTGGAAAACCGAATAATATTTCAAAATTCGCCGAGACCCCTCGATTTTTGTTCTTGGGGGGAGCTTTTTTGACAGTCAAGCCAACTGGATATGTTCATCTCCCTAATGCCTATCAACCCCAACTTAAAAATTTCAAATGCAACTACCCCACTTGTGGCACATCATTTTAAAGCCCTTTTCATTGCGAATACAGTGACGTACCGTTTTTAGAAATCGGTTGAGATTTGACAGAATTATTGGTTACAAACGAAAAGATGACAAACCAACTTACGCCTAGTAATTGCTACACAAATGCCCACCACTAATAAGTTTTTCATCTACTACACATGACCTCATTACCTAATTGTTATTGATGTGTCTATCAGTTTACAAAAAAGTCAGAAATGAAATAAAAAAGCTGAAGCAAATAATAAATCAGATTTATTTGATGAATTGCTCAAAATGACCCCCGTTGACTCCCAAACAATAATACAGTCTGTTTTCAAATTGTGTTCGAACATTATTAAAGACATCCGCAGTTATTAATCGGCATTCTTCTACAATTCTCTGACGTAGCAGTTGCAATGTTTCCGGCTGAGTGGCGTACACTCGTGATTTTAAATGACCCCACAGAAAAAAATCCAAAGGGGACAGATCCGGAGATCTTGGTGGCCATTCGACGGAACCTCTTCTGCCAATCCAATGCCCCGGGAAATGGTCATCTAAAAATTGTCGCACAGCAGCAGCATAGTGCGGGGGCGCACCATCTTGTTGGAAGGTTATTTCATTTTCTAGTAAATTATCGTCACTTTCTAAAATCTCTGTTATCCTAGGATCAATTGTACTTTCCAATAATTCTAGATAGGTGTTTCCATTGAGATTACCTTGGATGAAAAATGGTCCAACAAGATGGTCGCCCAAAATGACTGCCCAAACATTCAATTTTTGAGGTGTCTGAGTATGAAATGCCCTGATTAAATGCGGATTAGTATCACTCCAACAACGACAATTGTGTCTATTCACTTTGCCATTCAACATAAATGTGCATTCGTCGGAGAAACATGTATTGTAGAGAAGATTTAGAAGTTGTTCACTAAAGTACTCACAAAATTGGTTACGGCGATCAAAGTCATCTTAATGTAACTCTTGAACCAGCGTCATCTTAAATGGATGAAACTTGTGTTTTTTCAAAATTCGATGAACACTAGAACGGGATACGCCAGAAGCTTGAGACACAGTTGTAATTGATTGCTTATTATCCATCTGTACATGACCCAAAACTGCCACTTAAACTGCTTCATTTCGAACTGGCCCAATTACTTCACGTTTCTTGTTTAAAAGCGAACCTGTTGCAGCAATTTTGTCAATCAGGTGTTTAACGTACTGGTGGTTTACATTTTTTTCAGGATGATTGGCATTAAAAATTCGTGCTGTAGCTTTAGCGCAATCGTGATTTCGATAATATATTGCAACAATTTCTACTCTTTCCGCGATAGAATAAACCATTTCGAACACACGTTAATACTTTCAATAACGGCTGAAACTTACAATTTCTTGGTCACAAGCAAAAAACACCGACTTTTTTTGTAGTACTGATTTTTTGTTATTTTGAAAAGGTCTGAATTCCTATAAACTTAAGTATCTTCTACTAATAACTATTTTAGTATCTAATTTTATTTGCTTTAGCTTTTTTATTTCATTTCTGACTTTTTTGTAAACTTATAGACACATCAATAACAATTAGGTAATGCGGTCATGTGTAGTAGATGAAAAACTTATTAGTGGTGGGCATTTGTGTAGAAATTACTACGCGTACGTTGGTTTGTCATCTTTTCGTTTGTAACCAATAATTCTGCCAAATCTCAACCGATTTCTAAAAACGGTACGTCACTGTATTCGCAATGAAAATGGCTTTAAAATGATGTGCCACAAGTGGGGTAGTTGCATTTGAAATTTTTAAGTTGGGGTTGATAGGCATTAGGGGGATGAACATATGGAGTTGGCTTGACTGTCAAAAAAGCTCCCCCCCAAGAACAAAAATCGACGGGTCTCGGCGAATTTTGAAATATTATTCGGTTTTCCAATTATAGGGGGGGTCAAATTTTCATTGGGATACCCTGTATGTATTGCATTTTGCTATTACTTACGTACTTTCCATGTAATTAGGCAATGGTGCCTGTTTGGAAGCAATAAATAAATAAATAAATAAATAAATAAATTACTTTCGTTACTATAAATTCTTCTTGGATTCTTTTTTTATAAAATTTCATTCACAATAAAATATAATTAACGTACGACAAAAATTACTTTTGACAATATAAAGTTTTATGTGTAGACAAACAGTAGCACAACATATTACAAATTTGAATTTATCAGACAATTTTCTTTGTAACTAGTGTAGCTATATGTATATGAGTATTAAGATTTTTAAACTCAAAATAAACTTAACTTTTCAGTTCAACACGTATATTTTTACAGTCTAGTATGTCTCGTTACAAACAAAATTCTTAGAATAATTCCTATTTGTAATCTATTTTAATTTATTTATTATTACAATAACTGTATAATACACATGAAATTTAGCATTATCAAATCAAAATGTATTTATCAACGAAATTTCCTGAGAAATCAAAACAGAACTCAGAGTAACAGGAAACTGTAACTTACACTTAACTTTCAATATGAACATGAATGCACTCTATAATATCATCCATTCGTCCCAATTGGCTTATGTGAGGGAAGAATGTGGCATATTATTTTGTAGAGTAGATCTATTTGATGCCTAAAGCCGTATTATGTTGATAATCCAGATAACCAATAATATATAATATATAATTCTTTTATGTAATGATGATCTATACTGTTGTGGGACCTATCGCCTTAGTACACGTCCACACCATAACCACAGAATATTGGACGAAAAAAAAGCATAACTGCGTGACTGGTGAAGGCATTTTTACTCTCGCACACAGGAGCGTGAGAATATACGAATATTTCCGAATGTCTTTTTTATGAAATAAATTTTGCTGGGACAGGAGAAATGCTTACCTACGATAGTAAAAATAAATAATAAAATACAATTATATAATCACAGGCATATTGATAAACAAGTATACTTTAGTGACATAGTATTTAACACTAATGTGGTATCAGTAAAGTACATTCTACTGAACGAAGAAAGCAGATATGCTATTGTTATGAAAATGCTTAGCCTTAGTTAAAAAAATAGTTAGCAAAGTATTTTGTTCAGTATAAAATTTCATAATTTAAAATTGCAGCTAGTTTTGCATAGAAGTTTTCAGCTGTCAGGTTTAAGATGTAGAGTTGTGCAAAAATCTACCATTAAATGTTTTTAATTGCTTTGACTGTACAAGCAGTTTTCTACAAACGTGCGCCGTCTGAATATATACGTATATCTTGATCAGCACGAGGTAATTTCTGTGCAAATGTTATACTTGTTTGTGACGTCATGGAGACTAAATACATATATAGAAAAATACCATTGTTATATATACAGGGTGTTACAAATAATTAGGTCAACCCGTTAACCATTCTTCAGGCGAAGATAATGGAATTTCACTTAGGTCAGTTTTTATTTAAGTTTCTGCACTAAATTGCAGATCATTTGATTTCTTGGCATTCAATGTGAGGCCAGGGGTCTCGGAGGAGTTCAGGTAGCACGTCAGAACGTCTCTCTGTATTACCATTTGCTAGCTACTGACATGCCAATAAGCAACGTACTAACGAGGCATGTCATTTTACTTGTAAGCATCTTGCTAATGTATCATCGTTGTATCATCCACTGGCATACGCAATTTCCTAGCATACAAGCTTCTTATCTATTTTAATAGCAATTCAAAAAATGTATATTTTGTTAATATATCTACTCAAATTATGGTAAAGAAACCAAAACCTGTGTAAGTTGTTATAAGTGATTTTTATGCTCATATTCAATTTATCCTTTTCCATACCAAACTTCAAGGTTTCCGAACTATCGTAAACATACAAATAACAACATTCTTTGAAGGCTAGTAATTTGTTAGAAAACTATTTTGATAAGTACAAGAGATGAGACAGAAATGTTTGCATGAAATTATGCATCTGTCTATACAATGTACATGTTTATGTTACATTAGAATGTAAACTATAAATCGTACTTAATACACACGGTGTTTGTAAATAAATGCGAAATATTTTAAGGGGTGGTTGCCGAAGTTATTTTGTGAAAAAAAAGTTCATATAAACGTAGGTCGAACAATGCTTCGTTTCCGCGATACAGTGTTTAAAATATAATTTTTTAATTATTTCTCTTATTTCAAGAAATTTTAAAGATATTGACTCGATATTTGACACGCTTTGGAGGGATAAATGTGCATTTTTTGGGGCGATCCGAATATTTCTACTTATACCAGTGACGTTCGTGCAAGAATGCCACAACCTTTTTTAATAAAAAAAATGGTACGCAATTGACTTTTTCCCGTTTTAATATTTTTTTAGAAATTCGCCATCAATTCTGAACTAAATTGGTCTCTTCAATTTTTAAAATAAAACATTTTTTATTGTAAATTCTGTATTTGTCATTTCTATTGATACATTATCTAGTAGATTGCTGTCAATATTTATAAATAAAATACAACCATCTCGTCAAAACGTCAAATTAGCATTTTTTTTCATTATTTGCTTGCTACAAAATTAATGTCAATAAGTGATTAATATTTGTGTCTTCAAAAAAAAATTTTTGCGGAAATGGCAGATATGCATTTTGCCTGTGGTCGAAGTAATGGAAATCCTCTGCAAGTTCGACGGCTGTATGACGATTTGTATCAAGAACGTAGGATCACACAATATTTGCTTGCCTTCACCAACGTTTGCGCGAAAATGGCACATTTATGAAACAAACTGCTGGCTGCGGGCTCCCTCGAGAAGTACGAACTGTGCAACTAGAAGAAGCAGTTGTCAATATAGTTGACACCTGAAATTAGCACTCGAGAAATTGACTATATATTGAATGTAAGCAACTTAAAATTCTAAAAGAGCAGCAATTGTATCCGTTTCATATTCAACGTGTACAGGTGTTTTTACCTCGAGACGTTTTACCGCGGCAAAATTCTAATTTTTTAAATGGCGTTTTGTTTACTGACGAAGCAAATTTTTCAATACATTCTATACGAAATTTTCATAACAATCACTTATAGACTGATTAAAATCCACATGGATTTTTTCAAGGTCATTTTCAACATCAATTTTCAGTAAACGGTTGGCTTGGAGTACTTAATGATTATTTAACTGGTTCATATTTCCTCCCATTACGATTAAATGGCTCTTATTGCAGACATTCCTCTTCTGCTCAGAGAAAATTTATGGTTTATGCACGATGGTGCCTCAGTCCATTTTAGGATTAATGTACGTCGTCACTTAGATACAGTATATCCAAATCGTTAGATAGGTAGTGGAGATACGCCAGCTCCCTCTTCGGATTTCAATCCCTTAGATTTTTGCATTAGGGGTTTCCTCAAGCCATTAGTTTACTCCAATCCTGTCGAAAATGTTAAACACCTGAGGAATCAAATTACAGCCGGTTGTGAGACAATAAGAGATACAGCAGGATTATTTTAGCGAATACGACAGTCAATGAAGCGAAAAGTTCACTCTTGTATATGTATTGTGAGGGAGGTCATTTTCAATATCTGTTATAGGTTTGTGACTATTAAAGAATATTTTTATTACTGTTGTTTTATGTTACTGTTTAATGTTTTTGTGTTAGATAATAAATTTTTTTGAAATATTCAAGAGAAAAAAAGTAAAAGATTAAAATTTGAACAAACTGTGTCTCGAAATCGCTGATTTTTTTACCCACATTTGTATAAACTCTGTTTGCATTTTTACTTTGACCGCAATAACACTTTAGTAAATGAGACCTTTAAATGATTAACAAAACCTACAATAAAATATATTTTATTTTTTTACTTAAAACAGTGCCTCCTACGAAAAACGTAACATGAATGTAGAAAAAATATTGTATGCCACTCATACAAAAAGTGTTTATTGCACTCGACGTGTTATTCAACTCGGACTGATGGTCTCGTTAGACAATTTCAAGTCGCGTCCAATAAACACTTAATTTTTGTACTTGTTGCATAAATAACTTTAACATTAGGTTTATACAGGTCCAGTTTAACAGCTTTACTTCAAGAGCGCTGTATTTTTAAAATAATGTTTTATACAAATACAAATAAATCTTATGCTACCTGCGAACATTCAATATATAGCGATGGAAAGCAGTCTAACCAACACATCTTTAGGTACAGAAATCTTTCAAAATACCTATATTTTTAAATTTAACTGTAGTTGTAAATATTATAATAACATAAACTTAAATAGTTCTGCATATAAAATTGTTCACATTTCTTTATAAGTATGTGAAAATAAATGTTAAAATGTTTAGTTACAATAGCAAAGTAATATGTGTCTTACAAACGTTTTTTAAAAGTTATTATTTTATTTCAGGAAAATTTAAATAGTAAAAGTGGATAAACAAAACATGAAGAATTTCATTTTTGATATTTCCTACTTTTGTTCTACGTGGTCTATTTTTCTATAGCTCTGTACCTAAAAACACCACAAAGGACAATGTTAAAAATAGCCGATTTTTGGCTTATCCGAGGGAACGCATAAATCATAAAAAAATCAATTGATTATTGTTAATTAACATTAAAAATGGTCCAGAAATACGTCAAATAGCTGGGGAAATGTCGCTATTACCCCTAAACCTATATAAACTACCCTTAAATAGCTTTAAATGGATAATCATTAATTATTGTTATAAAATTCGTGTAAAATGAAAAAAATGCTTGAAAATGATTTGAACAGATAGTATGTCAATATAAAAAGTTATAAATAACTGTAAAAGTGCCCATTCAATGGCGAAATAGCGCCAATTGTTCTCACTTTGCGAGCGCGTACTAAAAAAATGGCAATTTATCCCTTGCGCCCATTTTTCAGGTCGCAATAGTATAAATGAACCTTACAAGTGATTTAAGCATTTTTTTCATTCTAAACGAATTTTACAACAATAAATAATGATTATCTATTTTAAGCTATTTAAAGGCAGTTTATATAGATTTAGGGGTGCAATTAATATTTCCCCACTTACTTAATGTACTCTAGTATCAGTTTTTGCATTTTTTGACAGTAATCTATATTTTTCTTCTAGCAATAGGCGTTCCCTTGAACATTTAAGCATTATCTATTTTTGATGCCGAAGTAAGCTCACCATTAGCTTTTGAAAGTCGTTTTTTTTAATTTTTAGGGGTGGAATGGACATTTTTACAGTTATTTATCACTTTTTATATTGACATACTGTCTGTTCAAATCATTTTCAAGCATTTTTTTAATTTTACATGAATTTTATAACAATAATTAATGATTATCCATTTAAAGCTATTTAAGGGTAGTTTATATAGGTTTAGGGGTAGTAGCGACATTTCCCCAGCTATCTGACGTATTTCTAGGCCATTTCTAATGTTAATTGACAATAATCAATTGATTTTTTTATGATTTATGCGTCGGCTAATTTTAACATTGTCCTTTGTTAATTTTACGTGACATACGGGGACCTTCAGAAACGATATTTACGGAGTGTTAACGTTAAAAGTTTGAGGCTTATTATCTGCAAAATAATAGAAATCATTTTCAATAATTATTAAATTAATAATGAACACTACACCGATACCGATAATATCATCCTATATAAAACTGTGCTTAACCTATTTAAAGTTTATTTGTATATAAAAACATTGGAAGAAATTTTAAAGCAATTTTTGGTAGGCCATAGGCCAAACACAATTCATGTAGATTTTTTTGTAGAATAATTGTGAGATAGTTTCTTTTTTTATTACTTGAAAAAAATATTCTACAAACTTGTTAATACTTACCTATTACTTATATAATTTCTTTATGCCTGTAAAGTATGGTAGTTCTGAAAATGATAGATTCAACAATATCTACTCAAACCATGCATAAAGTTGTTTTACTGACAACAGGGTGGAATATAGGAACCATTAAAAATATTATTATTAAAAAGTTTATTGTTTTTTATTAAAATAATTAACATTGTTGTACTTGTAGAAAGAAACATTTGAAGCATTATAATAACAGTAAATAATAGTCTAATATATACATTTTCGATTCAGGTATGGTATAATATAATATTTACACTAAAATTAATTATACTATTCTTACACACTATTACATAGTAATAAATTATTATTTGTATTAACATATAAAATTCTAATCAGTTTCAAGAAGACTTACAGTATAGCAATGGTATAAAAACAATTTACTTAGTTTTAAAAATTGGTTAAAAATACAATCAAGAACAATCTAAGCTTAAAATATCACAGTATAACATAAAGTGCGGCAATTTTGTTTCACAATTATCATCCGTTCTATTCATTAAACATATGTATAGTGACCTCGTTTAGTAATATAAGTACATGGAATACGTAAATATATTTATAGAAAATTTTTCACTACAATTTTTTTTAACTATTAGAACATAGAAAAGTGTAGAATATTAGAAAACTTGGCATTTGAAACGTTTAAGTTTAATATTTTGAAATGAACATTAATTGTGTACAATTTAGCCATACGTATGTATTTGATCAAACATTTTTATTGAATTTTAAATCACCATCTTTGTAGATAGGTAATATAAAATCAAATATGTCCAGACTTGGAATTTGAATTATTAGGAACGGTAGTATGACTGTTGACATGTAATTTTGTAAAATAATGTTACATAGGTACACTAACGTAATGGATAGCGGTTCATTGTATTAGGTGAATTTTAAGTATGCAAAAATATTTCAAGAGGTGAGACCTAATAGTATAGGATCCCACTATAAAACGAGCTGGTTAATGGATGAAAAGTATTTTATGTCCAATTAAATATGTCATTAAATACATTGCAAATGGGTTGTCTAAAAAATTTCAGTCCAGAATATGATTAATTAACAATTAAAAATTATTGTTTCTTTAAACATTTCACTGGTTTGGTTAATAGACAAATTCCATACCAATCGAAAGTATGAAGCCCATAAAATATGCAAACGTTAGGTTGACTATTTTTTTCCCGTCACAACTCTTGGGTAGGCAGGTATAAACAGGTAAATCGATACTAGTAACTTGCACCGGTGTGATTAATAAATTAGAGTTAAATTAAAATAAAGATTATTTCATTACCAACACGGTGGTATAGGGTTGTCTGCGAAAAATCAGTCCTGAATTCCGGTTGTCGAGTTTTAAAAAGTGAAATATTCCCCAGCGAACTATTCCATGCGATAGAAGAGTACACAGCATTGAAGCTGTGTGTAGATCGTCTATACCGAAAACGAAGACGATCCGTTTATCCGTTTCTAAAAAAAATCGAATAAAGTCCGGGGACGGCGGTACCTATTATTATTAATCTGTCCCTAAGAACCCCTAACGCCCTTCAATAACAATAAAACAACATTTTCGTCCTTACCAATGATATGTCGAGATCGAAAACCCGTAAAAAATAAAATTTTCTAACAATCCATTTGCCGCCCCGAATTACGTTTAATTTTTTTTTTTTAGGAAACGATACATATAATCAAAAAATTTTATTAGACTTTTCGATAGGTAAGGTGGAGAAGCCACAAAAAAATTTCAATGATTTTAGACAAATTCCGTGTTTTCTAGGGCCGCCCCCGGAGGGGTGGCAGAAACGTCATAATATCATTTTAAGTCACTACCAGGTAATAATAGTCTATACCGAAAGTGAAGACAATCCGTTTATCCATTTCTCCAAAAAATCTAATAAAGTCCGGGGGCGGTGGTATTTTGCCGCCCAACTCGTAAACCGTTGTTTGTACAAAAAATTCTATAGAAGCATTTTTTCAGATTTTCATAAAAAACATTCGAATATATATTCGAAATGAATCAGAAAAGGTCGAGCTCGTGACTTCGAGACTCCACCCCTCAGTTATGAATTCGGAAAACCTCCGATCCCGTCCCACAGCCGCCGTTTACCTAGCCTCATGTTCGTCGTTAGGAGTAAAAAAAAATGTCCGCACATCCCACGGCCACAAATCGAATCCGATCGACCTCAAATTTTATGTACGTATACTTCGCGATAAGGCGGGGGCGCATCCGGTAATGTACCGAAAAAATTAAAAAAAAGACACGTACTCTTTGAGACGCGGAATGGAAAAAATTAGTCCGTCTTTGCGTTAGGGGTTCCTAGGGACAGATTAATAATAATATCGCCGCCCCCTGACTTTATACGATTTTTTGGAGAAACGGATAAACGACGGATCGTCTTCATTTTCGGTATGGACGAACTACACACAACTGCAATGCTGTGTACTCTTCTATCGCATAGAATGGTTCGCTGGGGAATATTTCACTTTTTAAAACTCGACAACCGGAATTGAGGACTGATTTTTCGCAGACAACCCTACACCACCGTGTTGGTAATGAAATAAACTTTATTTTAATTTAACTTTAATTTATTAACCACACCGGTGCAAGTTACTAGTATCGATTTACCTGTTTATACCTGCCTACCCAAGAGTTGTGACGGGAAAAAAGTAGTCAACCTAACGTTTGCATATTCTATAGGCTTCATACTTTCGATTGGTAAGTAATTTGTCTATTAACCAAATGTTTTAAAAAAATAATAATTTTTAATTGTTAATTAATCATATTTTGGACTGAATTTTTTTAGACAACCCATTTGCAATATATTTATTGACATATTTAATTGGATATAAAATACTTTTCATCCCAGTAATTTTTTAGTCTAAAAGAATCTTGAAAAAATGAAAATAATCTAAAATTATTCTTTTCACAGATATAATCTATACAAATTTATTGTTCCAAATGCATTAATAAATAAAATGTGCTCTTGTTACCAATAAATAAATGTGATTATTTATAGTTAAAAAAATCATAGACATATTTAAATTACTAACCAATTCACGTCAAATATATTTTTTAAATTAACACCATGTATTTCAAAATAATAATAAGTAGATTGGGATATCTACAAAAACTTTTTTCTTAAACTGATCCAAGGAACCACGTCTTAAATAATTTTATATATGTACTTAGGTTGTACGCAAGGTACTATAGTTAATATAAAAGACTATACCAACATCTAGAAATGTTGTTGTTTAATAAAAATGTTGATATTTAACACATGTAATTTATTTGATCGCTACAGGTCTAAGGCCTCTTACAGACTGGCGATTCAATTGTAGCGTCATTGAATAATAAATAACTCGTATTACTCAATGGTAGCGTACATTACTTTGTATGTGATATGGACGGTGAGCTATAATAAGCAGGTTGTTCTAAAAGTCCATCAGTAAACTCGGAAGGTGATTCTACGTATTAAAATAGCTAATAGTTGTATGTAATGAAAATTTTTTTCGAATTTTCAATTGTTTGCAAGTTATAGCTTGCCTAAGTTCAATTTTTTATTTTTCTTTTATTGTGCTCCGCTAGAGGACACTTTATCTGAAACTTAGAATTTTTTCTTATTATATATAACAGAAATTTAAATATTATTGAAAAGAGGAACAATATCAGAAAAAATTATGTACTCATTATTCAAGCCATACTCTTTATTCGAACACGAAATTGGCGTTGAAATTGGCCAACAACAATAAATATTTAAAGATCAACGGGCCAACAACCATAAAATTTTTGGAAAAAACCGTTCATAAACGACAAAAAGAGTGGTGAAAATGAAAACGATGAAGGTACAAAATAAAACTTTTAAATTGGAGAATACTGACTATAAATTTTAGAATTTTAAAACACTAAAATTACGCTGTTTGCAAAGTTTTACAACAGGTGTTATTTACAATGGAGCTACAGTAAATATATGGACACATTTTAAACTCCATAAACTTCTCGCTGTTTTGTACAGATAATGCAATTACGAGGCGCATTTTAAAGGACTGATCGGTTATAAAAAGCAGTGAGAAAATGAAAATAGTTATTTTTGGTGGCAGTTTATTCAATCATTTTATCATTGGAATTGAATAAAACATGTCAAAGAATGATGAAGATCTACCACGTGAAGTGTCTGAAAAAGCGAAAAGTAGAATTTATTAACTTACAAAGACTTTATAGAATTGAATGATTCTAAAAAATTGAAAGTGTGACACTGACATATTTTGAATACAAAATTAAGAGAGATATATATCTAGAAGATAACACTAAACGTTACGCAAACTATAGATATATAAAAGTATTAGTACAGCATTGAAAAATAATGTAGGATATTGTTCCACGAAAAGTTTTAACAAAGGCGGAGATGAGAAATTCTTACAAGAGGCACCAGATGAAGGCTTTATTAATGAAGGTGAGTTTGTGTAGATTTGTTGGCTAAGTACTTATATTATTTCAGGTTATTTTAATATTTGACATATATGAGACATGTAGAAGAAGCGATCTATTGAATTTAACAATTGATTATGTTGAGGATAAGGATTCAATTATTATTGTAAAAATCCAATATTCAAACTCACACTCAAGGAACATTATTTCAAATTTGACCTATATTAAATTATACATATTATATATAAAATATTGTAACATATTCATTATAGTTACTCTGGTCATTGCTTTCGAATATCATCTGCTGCACTGCTAATGGATTCTGGAACTACTTTTACTAGTTTTAAAAGAATACCTGTATTGAGGAATCAATTGAGAAGAATACTAAAATATCTTCTAATAGCATTTTATCTGCTCCCAAATCTGGTGTTTCTTCAATAATGACCCAGTGCCCTAATCAAGAAACTATTGCAGTAAGTGTCTTACGACTTGTTAAATTAATTGTTAATTAATGATTGATTATATCATGTAAAAGTTAACTTTCAATGGCAGTTTTCGAAAAATATATAAATGTCACTTTTCGCTGCAAACACTTTTGATATCAGATAAGCTTTTACAAACTCCACCATTTGGAATTGTTTTGCACTGTTGATTTCAAGTTTCCTCAAATATAAAAACTTTATTTTAATCCTGTGTCCACGCACTAGGACAAAGCAATGGAAGGAAAATATCAAGTGACTCTTTTGTGTATAAAAGCAATATGGTACTTTCTCTTTGATTGTTTCGTGTCAATGTGTGGACATTAAGGGAATCTCTTTCTCAATCTGTGGAGTGGTGGACGCAGGATAGTTTCAGCTTCATAAGATTAATAAACATTCCTCACTCGAGAAAATTAATAAAAGTTAATAATCTCAGTACAAAACTAGTTACAACCCCAGGCGACGGAATGTTATGCGGTGAGTATATAAAAGTTTATTCCACAATATCAAAAGTTGGAACGATATGATAATATGTAGAAAAATAACGTAACTATTTTGATATGTATTTAAAACTATTTATGTATTTTTCATATCCCAATTTGTTATTGTGATTGGTTCTTGCTTTTGAAAGACGCCTCGTAATGAAGTTATTGAAGAAAAATTGAAACAGGATTGTAAATTTGACACTCTATATAAACTTTTGAACAATGGAACGTTGGGGTAGATCGTCACATTTTGACTCCAGGTGGTACAGTTCTCTACAGATAATTTAAAGACTTATTTACACCGTTTTTCAGCTATATAAAATATAAATATGCTCTGTTGTACATCTCTATTTAAATATACAAACTTGACTAGATTTTATTCAGAGGTTGGGATTAAAAGCATTTAATTACGTTTTCGGAGGAAAAAAGATAACAAATATAAACTTTGTAACATAAACTTTGCTTCTCAAATATCTACCTCTGAATATTTGTTTACGTAAAAAATGTTCTATTGCTAAAGTGGGGCCAGAGCTTTATAATCCTGTAGACATTGTTACCTGGAGAAAGTGGCAATCTTGGATCGGTTTGGTTCTGACCAACTAAAATATAATCTGTTGAGATTTTGCTCGTATTAAACGCTTGCTCTATTAAAAGCTTAGCTGCGCTGATCATACGATCATTCAATTCGTCTTTGTTGAAACTACCAATAAAGCAAATACCTATGCTAGGCCAATGGTGAAAATTTCTCACATCCCATCCTCTTCCTTCATATATGTCTCCATCGCCACCGATTACGAAGTTATAACCGATATCATAAAAACCTTCTGAAAAATGCCATTCTTGAAACCCCCTAACTAAATTAGAGCAACTTCGAAACGAATCACACGTAGGACTAACACTATGGGATATTATTACAAAATTTGTTGGATGTACCAAAGGGTCAGTATCAATCGGAGACCTTGCACCCCAATGTGCCCTGGAGTATAGAATGTGGTCACCTAAGTGACCGTCTCCACCATCTTCATCCACATCATTTGTTTCATTCTCAGCTTCATATAATATCACATACGCGATTATGGCACTTAATGTAAGTATTAATATTGCACCGATAATTTTTACATAAATGCTGTTGCACAAAGTTGACTTGTTTTTCGGCGGGGTGTTTCTCCATTTCAGTCCTTGCTCTAAAACAAAGAAATAATTGTATTTAAATGGGCATTGTAATATTCAGAAAACTATAGATCTGTAGAAACCATGCATATGATCAAGAGGATTTGTCTAATTATTAAAATTGACCACAAAATTTAACGTTTGTAGACGGTATAAATGTAAAGGGTTATCCAAGTGAACCTTGAGAAAATAAACGCGTGACAATTGAGAGTGGTCAAGGATACGCATTGTCAAAACGGGTTGTTGTTTAGTTGACTGGTTGCCATTGTGGAATATGGATCGTTTTACGACAGCACTTGTAAAAATTGTTAAAATGTTCTACAAAAATGGTGATTCTGCCGTGGCCACATATCGTGCTTTACGACCAGACTATGGTCGGCATAATCGTCCTTCCCAGCAAGCGATTTTAAATGTAGTGAATAAATTTGAACAGAATGGTTTGGTGACAGATATTCGAAGGCCAGTGCACCGTCGGAATGCACGCTCTCTCGAAAATATCGCTGCTGTTAGTGCAAGTGTGACTGCAGACCCAAATTTGTCAATTCCACGGCGCGCGCAGCAATTGGGTTTATCTTACGGCTCGGCATGGCGTATTTTGCATTGGCATTTGCATCTTCATCCGTACAAAATCCAAGTCACACAAGAACTGAAGCCTGCAGACCATAGACAGCGTCGAACATATGCCAATTGGGTGCTGGAACAACAAGCTTTAAATGAGGATTTTTCAAACAACATTTTCTTCAGCGATGAGGCCCATTTCTCGCTCGGTGGTTATGTTAATAAACAAAACTGTCATATCTGGGGCTCCGAAAATCGACATTCAATTGTTGAAGTGCCGTTACATCCGCAAAAAGTGACGGTTTGGTGTGCACTATGGTCTGGTGGTGTCATTGGCCCTTATTTTTTTAAGGACGATCAAGGAGCACCCGTTACCATCAACTCCGAACGATATGGCCGTATGTTAACTGACTTTTTTTGGCATGAAATTGAAGGTATGGATCTGGCCGATAAATGGTTCCAACAAGACGGAGCCACAAGTCACACAACACGAGCTAATCGGGCTTTGTTACAAGAAAAGTTTCCAGAACAAGTAATTTCGAGATTGGCTGATGTGCATTGGCCACCAAGGTCCTGTGACCCGACACCGTTGGACTTCTTCTTGTGGGGCTATGCAAAAGATCGCGTTTATGCCAACAATCCTCTAACGATTGACGCATTGAAAGACAATATTCGTCAAGTTATGGCCGAAATATTGCCTGAAATGTGCCAAAAAGTGATACAAAATTACCTCAAGAGGATTGAATCCTGCAGAGGGTCCCATGGAGGACATTTAAATATTATATTTCACACATAATTGCATTACCCACACTTTAAAATGAAATAAAACTTTTATCGCAACCTCAATTTTAAGTGTTTTTTTTTTAATTTTTTTTCTCAAGGTGCACTTGGATAACTTTATATATATATTAAAATTGACAAATCTCTACTACTATCAAAACATATAAAGTCAGTGTTACTTTAAGTTATCTGACAGTAAAGCTTGTATACCTAGTATCATTAAACATATAGCGTTATAGCTTTTATAAACTGTGCTGCCAGATGAGTTAAAGCAAACCAAGTTTGAGGTTAAGGTTCAGGGTACAGTCATTATAATCGACATGTTCCGACATTTAGGTATCAAAATGTAAGTAACAAACTGCTTCATATTATAGTGTATATCATTATCTAAAGATCTCAATAGTGCTGCCACCCACCTATTTACGGCCTAAGGCTACGTTCAGAGTGACGTGTCGAGCAGTGAATCAAGTAGGTATAAAGAAAAGCGCAAAGAAGTGGACAGTGTAGTAGTTCACATTCAAAATAACTCGAAAGTGAAATTTTGTATTATATAATGAATAATATGCTATTGTGCTTGTGTATAAATATAGGTGTTCAATTTTGTGACTCCGCTTTGCTCTTTACTCCAGTCACCGCTCCATGCGCCATTCTGCACGTACCCTAATTGTTAATAAAGATAGTTAGATTTAGTGAATCCTTGTGTCCTAGCTATTGACTGTACAAAGTGTACCATAATAAGACGTATTTAGGAAACCAGAAATGCCAAAAATGTGAAATTTCTTTTATATAGATCTTCGACACATTGAAGTCACATTGACTTTAACTTTAAGTTAGTTTTGTAAATATATCAAGAGTTAAGATTCAACAGTTTTTGAGTTAAGTATTCCGATTTTTTCTATTTTTTTTTAATTTCATTATGACTATGACTGTACCTCGGGTACACACAACAATTTAAAATAAAAATTTCTGAGGTGGAACATAATATCCAGAATAGGCGTAGGTTGCTGTACTGGTTAAATTGTTATTGAAAAGTTATTGAAATTTGAAGTAGAAGTCCATTTTCCTGCACTCTGTGTAATCTAAAGCTCAACATTCTTACTTTTCTTACTACTGATGCTGCTGATTTAGTTGATTTTCAAACTCAATTTTTCCATACTGGTCAATTTAGTGTCAATGATACTTTAAGAGCTCTATTGGATTTAAAACCAAAATTTACCAATAGTCCCAATGATATCCCAGCCTTTATTAATATCTCAAATATCATATAATTATAAATTAAAATATGTCGTACTTAACAGGTGACATTCGGTTAAGGATCTGGGAGTTATTTTTGACGGTAAATTGTGTTTCAGTTTTCACGTTAACGAAGTGGTAAATGTTGCATACAAAATGTTACGATTTATTATCTCTAAATTATTTGAAAATGTTAACATATTTATGTTCTCATACGATTCATTTGTAAAGTCTAAATTTAAGAAAGATATCAATTCCTAACCGGGTTATAGTATTTACAAGGACAGTTTGCATTTAATTTGAATATCTCAAATCCAATTGTTAAATAGATTTTCTATGCTAAGTTTATACGATCGTAGAAACTGATAAATAATGAAACTGATTGCCCCAATTTTCTTGAGGTTCCAGGATTTCGTAACAATTGCACTTTTTATCTTCCCATACCACGCGTGCTCATTTACTGAAATTCTCTCTTTATTTTACATGTGAAATTTGTAATAGTGTGCAACATAGAATTGACATATTCCACTGTGACTACATTACTCTCTAAATAAAACATTTGTTAACCATTTAAAATAAGTTAGTAACTACTTGTCCGTGTTTGATTATTTTTATTTGTTTTATTATTCGTTGAATTTTTGTGATATGTATAACTTCTCTATACATTTGTAACCTTCTACAATTCACATCCTGTAACTGGTCATGTGACTGTAGGATGGTGTAAAATAAAAAAATAAAGAAATTTGCACCTTTTGTGGATATTGTGTATAAAATTATTAATTATTAGTTATTTAGTGTGAATAACTTACAGTAATTATAATAACAAAATTGAAACATCCAAAATAACTCATAAACTGTTGATTTTTGGATATATGGTATAATAAAATTGGCCCAAAATTAGACGTAGAATCCAAAAATAAAAACTAATATGTTCTATTTAAAATAGATGAGTTGATGTCTACTTCTGGTATAATTGGATGTGCCACGTTATTGCAAAGATTTTGTTTGAAATTAGTGTCGAATATATCTAGAAAAAAATCAGATTTTTGTAATTTCTTGTTTGCTAAATACGTCTACTGTACGCTCCTTGGACACCCGGGAGAAATGATACGAAAATTTAAATATAGTTCAAAGCAGAAGCAAAATCAAGCACAAAATTTCATGCACACATAAATACGGTTCTGGTTTTTTACAATGAGAGAATGAAGTGTTTGTATAAAAAAGTGTGTACTGTTTTGTCCACAGACCAACTAGACTGTACCCATGCTATTCAATACAACGATACCCTCGACAGGGGAGCAGTGGAGTGTTTGCGGAAGTTTGGCCCCGCCTCTTTTGACAGAGTCTGATTCATTAAAATGTATATTATTATAATATTTGATGAAATTTTAATAAAGTTAATAATGTTTATTTAAAAGTAATGTGAAATAGGAAGAAATATATTTTTAATAAACTAACATAAAATATTTAATTATTTTGAGAAGTTTTGTGAAATATTTTTAAATCAGGGTTTAAAATAAAATTCTAGTTATATTAAAATCTTTATCGCCCTTTAAATAGTGTTACTTTATTTAATGCTTGTTGCTTTGTGCCTTTTAAGGTATTGACTATTTTTGTTTCATGATTTATTCTTACATCTACATATTTTTCAGAAATTGCTCTAATAAGTTCTATTCACTGTGTAATTATGGGGAAGTGCATTGTTGACAATTGTAATAGCCGATCAGATCCGAATAGTGATGAAATTTCATTTTTTAGGTAAGTAATAATCAGAAATAATGGAGCACGTTTTATGGCATTAAAAGGCTCTGCGCAGAAGTTGTACTGACATTTCCAGTATCGGCCCTGTTTTTAAGTGTCCATATGTTTAACAATTATTGTTAGCGAGGTAACAAGTATTTAATGGTTTATTAAATAATACCATTTGGAACATTTTGGTGATGCGTGTACTGACATCTTGGAAACTACAAGCGATACGAAAATGGGTAGTTGGGGGAAAAAAACTTAATGACGCTTGCAACTAGATCTAGGTTTTTGAGTTATTTTGAAAAATGTTAATATGGCGTTATTCGTCTGTAACTTTTTTATTTATAGAATTTTTTAAATCTGAAAACACTTTTCCGCAGCAAATTTTTTCGAAGAATTTCACTGTATATTTAAATTTTCAATGCGACGTTTCGGTTGCAATAAAATTCAAATTCAATATGGAGCCCATACCAAAAAATTAAGTTGATGATGATTTCGTGCAATCGTAACTGTTCGAAATTCTAATATTGTAAAGTCCTTAATTAGATTCTTAACTTATTATTATTTAGCAAATATAAATTATAATTAAATAGCAATAGCAAATATAAATTATAATTAAATATAAATTAAATAAAAAAGTTACAGACGAATAACGCTTTATTTACTTTTTTTCAAAATAACTCAAAACCTAGATCTAGTTGCAAGCGTCATTAAGTTATCAACAGAATTTTCCCCCAACTGCCGATTTTCGTATCTCTTATAGTTTCCAAGATGCCAGTACACGCATCACCAAAATGTTCCACAGGATATTATTTAATAAACCATTAAATACTTGTTACCTCGCTAAGAATAATTGTTAAACATATGGACACTAAAAAACACAGAGCCGATACTGGAAACACTAACACTGACTGAGAGCTAGAGATGAGTCGAATCCGTATGATTCGTTTAAATTATTCGAATCAAGACACTGATTCGTATGATACGAATCCTCTATATTAAAATGATTCGTACCAGTCGTACCACATAACTGGACTTCCGATAGAAAACCGACACCAAATTTTATGTGAGCGGAACCGTACCTACGCGACGCGACTGTAGATTCACATTCACATAACAAATAATACAGTTCACAATTCGGTTCGGAATACGAGCACGGACCGGGCTATTTGTTAGTACTTCTGACTTACTTTAGACTCAATTTGTGTTATGATGATACGAATCTTTGGTACGAATCTCATGGTACGAATCATTTTGTAAAATTATTCGAACGATACGGATCTTGAAAAAGATTCGAATTGCCCATCTCTAATGAGAGCATGAAGCCAGCCGGGCTGAGGTTAGGCTTACGGAAGGCTTCACTGGCTTGGCCCTATACCCTATAGTTCAGTCTAGTTGGTCTGTGGTTTTGTCTGACACTGACACTGAACACTATTCTACAGTTAAAATTAATGTCATTCATTTGTTCAAGTAAATTTGCTAATATTGCATTATATAAATTGATTAAATAAATCATTATCGTCAAATTTATTCAATATAGCTAATGAAATAAATGTCAAATTTTATGGATAAACCTCGATTTATTGTAATCTATCTGGAAGTGTAGCTTATAAAACAAAAACATTGTTACTACAAACGATGAAGTTTTAGTCAAATTTCTTATTAATAGATGGCACAATTCAAATATTGTCTGCTACGTTGCAACTTGTTTACATATTTTGTTCTTCATTGTTAGATAAATGAAGACTTTATACAAAAAAATAACAGTTCTTTCACAGTATTGCAGTTTATGTATCAATATCATTTATGCTGCTGTTATTGAGTGTCTCTTTTTTAGTTGTTAGCCACCAATCATATATTAATATGCACTTCCCCTAGACTGAATGTTCAAATTAATTTGTAAAAATTACTATTTCATAGGAACAGTGTCTAGTAATTTGTCATTTTTAAACAAACAACATTTCGGCTGTTGATATAATTATTACTGATTCCGATTTTTTGTGTATTGAGGTACATCCAAAATATTTATTTTAAAATTCCGTTATGTGCATTAGACTGCTTCTTTGGTAGGTATAAATATTGTTTATTTCAGTTATAAACCCATCACCAGGTAATTAATAGTAATTCTAGTTGTTAGTATAGAACGTATAGCTACATGTATTATTCTATATGGTTAGTAATGCGAAAAATCTTACCAAGGTGGTACCCATCATTGTGTGTCCATCATAATGTGGCCACTTTATTATTTTTTCATAGACGTGCGTTCCTGGACTTTCTGTACTCATAGTTTGATTGTGAGCCACGAGTTTGTAGTCATCAGTAAGTTTACTCTGGTCAACACCGGCCTTTAATAGTAACTGTGCTGCTTCTACCATGGTATCGGTTAAGGTATCGAAAGCAAAACTTCCTAGAAAGGCTATGTCAATAGTGTCAGGGATCTGATCGGGTTGTGTGTCCCATCCTCTTCCGACGTAAATGTTTCCATCCCCACCAATTAAGAAACTATATCTGATGTCGGGAAGTCCGACAGAGACGTCCTTACTTTGTATGGACTGTACTTTTCCAGCACATGTTTGAAACGAGGAACATGTTCCTCCTGCTGTATGTTTTATTATAACTATTGGTACAGGAGATGTGATGTTATCGAATTTGAGTGGAGCTCTTCCACCCCAATATGTTCTTTCTATTACTTGATGGGTTCCTAAATTATTATCATTATCCTCGTTTCCGGGTTCCGTTGTGGAAAAGCCTGAGTTGTCGCTGAATACATTTGTGTAATGTAATATGAGAACAACTATTCCTATTATTACCAGTAAGGCGAATGAGATCGATACAAATACTTTAATAACCTTTTTATGTTTACTCAGATTATTTAAATCTTGCTCCTCCGAATCTGATTTTTCACATTTTCCCAGCTTGGCTACAAATAAATAAACTGTTTTAACATTGCCAGGAAAATTATAGTTAGCATGACGGGTACTTAACATGTTATACGTTACCAAAAAATGTTTGGATTTTAATTTTGTATCTGTCTAATTTCAAAGTAGCTCTTTTTTGTTTTTCAAATAAGAAATTCGAGTTATAATAATAAAATTTTCATTTAATTTAAACACCCTTTTAATTACCTTACCTAACCTAGAAATTTTTAAGTACATTAATTTTCATGAGGAAATAATTACAATTTATTGGCCTTCCTACGCCTTCATATTTTGATAATAAAGTAAAAGGTCTTTGATTCTTTTGTTAACTTTGTCTTTCCAAAAATATATCAAGCGATGTAGCATAATGGGTGATTGCTGAAGTTAAAATATTGCGACTGAGACTTCGATAGAGATAAATATAACTTAATAAAATGTTGCTTTTTTTTCAATTTATAGGGTTGAAAATTTAAAAAACAAATTGAATTTCAGAAATATAGCAAAACCCAATTTATCAATCGAGCTGAGAATTTTAAGAATAGTATTTAATTTGTGCTCACTTATAGAGTGCGCTGGTTACACCTTATTGATGGGTTTTTCACATATCAGGAAAAAATGGTGTACCTATTAATTGAAATTAAAAAAAAATATGATAATTTTGTAGTTAATTGCTACTTAACTAATCAGAATTTTGAACAACAACATTCAGATGAAATAGATTTTTTAAATTTTTTACTTCAATTCAATTTTTTTATATTCTAATAAAAAACTTTTTTTAAATTATATATTTTAACCTACAAATACAAATTTAAGATTTTCTTTTTGTTTGAATCATTTGCTGTATTTTATGTAACAAGTTAATATTACGTTAAGTTTTACATACAGAGTGAAATAAAATTGTTGATTTTTCTGGCATTCGACTGATATACCAATATTACTCAAAATTAATCAATCTTTAATTATTTTCCAATTTATTCATATGTGAGAGAGAAACCGATTATTTTCATTTCGCCAGTACGATGTATCTAGTGCTCTATATCGATGTGAACATTTACAAATTTTTGTTCTAGAAAACCAAATTACCGACATTTTTAGTTTTATTAATGGTAAGCTTTCAAAATTTGATTATGGCATATTTCCATGCCTTAAAATTATACGGTTATATGCTGCATAAGCAAAATTTGAGAACAACGGTTTTAAAATTTGGGGTATTATAAGAAATAGGATAATAAATAAATATTATTAGTTTGTTGTAAAGAAACATGTTCGGGCTTCATCTGATTTACATATAAGTCAATTTTTGGTTGATTTATACTAATGAAATTAGAGTGCAGTTTATTGTTTAAAAAAAAAAACATACAACTTTCTTTAAATTTTGTTCAAATAGGACCTATTGGTTTATCAAACATAAGAAAATATGGTAAACAAATAACTTCCTATTAGAAAAAAACTACCAAAGTAAACAACATTCCTGTTCACCAACGTTCATTTTTTGGCCAGTCACCTAAGACGTTCAGTCCCAAGTCCCAAAAGTTCTCAAATTTTGACACAAGGCTGTAGATACATTACTAAAGATAAATCTCATTTTGCAACCCATTTGCAGGTCCGGAACATTACAAAAAATTGAAGAAACAATCGCTATACTTTAAAAAAAATGCAAAAGTGGTGCATATTGAAAAACATATCGAGTGCATTATAAATAATCTCCCAAATTTACAATGTCTTTTTCCAACAGTAACTACTATTTTTGAAAACTAAGTAAATTTTGCCATAACTTTTTGAAAAAAATTGTAGAAGTTCAGAAAAAATTTTTTCAAACCTTCATGCCAATTTGCACAAAATGAGAGAAAACGGAAATATGTTTTCACAAGTCTTATTGCTGAGCTGACAAATTTTTTTGAAAATAAGGGGTGGAAATAACGTAAAAGATTTGAAAGAGTTACAAAGTTGTCAAATATTCTAAACAGAACTTTAAATTTGTAACCTCACGTGCATCCTGGAACATTGCGAATTTTATATTTATTCAAATAATAGTTCACTATATCTGAAAAAATTACAAAAAAAGTTGCAAATTATAAATCATAATTGAATAACATTCAACATCAGATATCAGTCTCAATTTACAACCTCATAACATGTTGAGAAAATAAAAAATGTATAATCTGTTAAAATATATTGGGCATTGGATCGGTCAGTGGTCGCGTGGTTTAAGGCGTCAGTACTTGAATCGAGGTGACTAGATCGGTGTGGGTTCGCATCCCGTTGCCGGTAAACCGTTCATAAGCTATATTCGTAGAGAGGATTGGCATCCTCTCTGCGGGTATGTTAGCTTGGATCAATGTGAGAGATTGATACTGGTTGATATTTGACTAACCCTCTAATTAATGAGGTTTTCCAGGTTTGCCTCATTCCTGCACAGAATAGTGGTAAGGGCCTATCAACGTAAGTCGTTCGTGGGGGCAAATGCGGCCTGCTTAATAATAATATGCCGTTCCCTCTCCCGCACAAGCCTCCGACTTCTGGGCTATAGTCTGTTTTGAAATGAAAGAGAGTAATAAAATTCCGAGATAAGAACCGACCATGGGCCTGATAATATTTCGTTTCAGGTAATTATCGTAATTTTATTTTAAAAAAGAAATACCAACGCTAAACAAAATTTTAAGTGAACTTTCAGAGGACAACGATTTGCCAAAAATCAGTAGAAGCAAATTATGGGCCGTCTTACGAGAGTTGAATATTTGCTGGGAAAAGCAGAACAGGAAGTCAGTTCTTATCGATAAAGATGAAATTATTTGTTGGCGAAGATCCTACTTTAGATCAATTAGAAAATTCCGTAACGAAGGGAGGAATATTTATTATCTAGACGAAACTATGGCAAGATAAAAATGTAAAAAGTTTTCGACAAGCATTTTTTTCAACAGGGTTCAAGGCACCTTCAGGTAAAGGGAGAAGATTAATAGTGACACATATAGGTGGTGCCAGTGGTTTGAAGATGGCGGTTTACTTTTATTTGAATCTAAAAATACAGGTGACTATCACGAAGACATGAACACAGATGTTTTCGAAGAGTATTTTACACAGATGTTGGATCTTATCCCTCCGGGGCCTGTAATTGTCATGGATAATGCCAGTTACCATTCACGGTAAACCGAGTGGACGTCTACGATTGCTTGGAAGAAAGTCGATATAATTCAATGGTTATCCGGAAAAACATTTATTTTGAAACAAATATGGTGAAAAAGGAACTTTTGACACTTGTCAATCTTAATAAAGATCAGAAAAAATATGTTATCGATGAAATGGCAACAAATCGTCAAATAACGGTACTACGGTTACCACCTTATCACTGTGAACTTAACCCAATCGAATTAGTCTGGGCGCAGGTAAAAGAAGATGTAGCGTGAAATAATACGACGCTTAAATTAAGTGACATAAACATTTTGTTAAAAAATTCCTTGAAACGAGTAACTGCAGATAACTGGGAAAGATGTATACATCATATACAAAAAGAAGAGGAGAAAATGTGGGAACTCGTTAATTTAATTGACGTTACTGTGGAACTTATCGTTATCAATCTAGGAGATAATTCATCAGAATATTCAGAGGATGAATTTTAATATACCTACTTTTTTATTTTCTTTATTGTACATTTATACAACACTACATTTACTCACCATAATTTTCAAAATACATATAGTTTTGTGAGTAAAAGTCTATTCATTAAATTTAAATAAACATTTTGATAATAATATTGAATAATTTTATTTGAATTACTAAAAACCCTCTTAACCCGGTTATGATGCTTAAAGTAGCTTCATGTTTTGAAATGCTGTTTTTATATTGTTTACTTATAAGTGAAATGGACCGAGAAATTGAAGCGGCATAGACAAAGACGGATTGTCGGGGATTAAATTTTAGCTATCTGCTACAATTTAGTTCGGTTCAATCACACAAAGTTTTTTTAAAAGTACACCTCATCTATACCGATAATACAAAATATAAAAATATTGAATATAAGCACTAGTACTACATTTATTTACGATTTGCATACATAACAAGCTTTACGCTAGCTATTAGCGTAAAGCTAATAAAGCTAATAAAGCTAATAACAAAAATAGCTGCAGCATTACCATCGCAAAAGCCATAAATAAATATTATATCAATTAACCCGTAAACTCTTCCATTTTTTTCGCTTAGAACTATTAAATTGGCAATCGGGTTGACAATACTTTAACATAAGAATACCTTGATAATTTTGTTTAAATTACTATGAAATTGACCAAAGTGGGATTAATTCAACAGCGATTTTCTGAGAAACCGTTAAACATAACTATTTGAAACAAGAGTACCTTTTCAACGTAAAACAGTTCGGGAAAATGGAATTTGCTATCCAATTTTTCAAAAAGTCAAAGATGACAAAGTTACACACGCAAATAAAATTAGATCAACTATATAATTAGGAAGAGAGAGTTAAGCCAAAGACTATTGCGCATCCTTCCAATTTCCTACTCCTCTCACCATCTGGCATCACTTTGAATGATGCCAAATTACCACTTGTTTTATCATTTTTGGTTGGTGTAGTTTGAAATTATACGTACGCACTATCGTTTGCAATAATAATGACACTACCTCAATGAGTTTTTAAACAAATGGAAGTTCTGAGTAGAAATTTCATTGGATCTCTATTGATAAATGGACCAACTAAGTACTATTGTTGAATTTTGAAAGTAGATTTCATTATCAATACGTGAGCAGTTCGAAATAAATAGCCAAATTCGTTTTAAAGTGTATCATTAATATGGAAGGTATGTGTCCATACCTGGTCGGTATTTAATATAATTTCTTGTATATTTTTCAATATCTATTCTCATGTGTGTAACTTTCGCAGAAATGAAATAAACATAAAAATATTAAAGACAATCCTTCATCAAAATGTATGTCAAAAAAATGTATTTACTTATCCTATTATTATTCAAACCTAATTATGTTTAAGAACAGTATATAATAAACTAATTGTATTTAGGGGTCACTGGCTTTCTTGTTCTATTATGTTTTAATAGTATATTCTACAACAAGTTGTAGAATATGCCATTCTAAACTATATTCCATTCTAGACTATACTTTCTCCAGCAAGATTTTAGAAATCATACAAAAAGTTGCTTATTTGTACATATTCCATCACAGTATGTTAGAATGTCATTCTAACACAGTATGCTCGAATGACATGTATTACAATCTAATGTTTAGTTCTGGAACGTGTACTTTCTAAAATCGTGTTGGAGAAATATATATTCTAAATTATAGTTTTATAGACATGAAATATATTACACTATAATAATGTATACTACATATACAACATAACTTATATGCTTCACATTTCATGCTTAGTCTTAAGTGAAAATAAATGATATTCAACAAATAATTTAATAGAAATTAACACAAATCAATAATCGCGTTGAGATTTTGATTTGTTTTGAAATTTCAAAAAATTTGGCCCGTACTAAAATTTTCTTTTTTTTTCTTCAGTGTAACAATATAAATATGGACATATTAATAACCAATATTGATTAAGACCTGTCGAGTTTTGTATAGCTGACATAACAGATACAACAGGTATTTGTTACTGATAAAAAAAATATTATTAAATACGTACATTACGTTTGTCTTTAATTATTAATTATTTATCAAAATGGGTAATCATTAAACACTAAAATTTATAAATACAACTCTGATATTTCCCCTACCTAAGTCACCCAATTGCGGAAAACAGGCAGCCTTTGTGCAAGTAAAATTTAGTAGTTGCTACCTCTATCTTTTCTAATCTTTTTGGGCTCAACCATCCTATCTCAAAAAACATCTATAAGCTTGTAAACATTATTAATGAAACACCCTGACTAAGTAGAAGCAATTTAAGTATATCATTTTAAAAAAATTAAATAATGCATGAATAGGTGAAATAACATTAAATTGCCTGAATTAAAAATGGAATGAAATGAAATACATAAAAGTATAGGTAAGTAAAAAGAATCCTATAATTCTTGTTTCATTGAAGCCGTGTTACATTAGTAAAAATTGAAACACTTCTAGTAACGTATAACTATTTCAATTTAATTATAAAATATACTTACACTACCAAAATTATATACTAACTGACAATAATAAAATATTTTTATTCACACCTATTTAAACATAAACTTTATCACATTGTATTATGTTAGTATCAGGAATATATTAGAAATTATAAAATTGTTCTTTTTTTATTTTAAATCAGGCGAAAACTGTCCCTAAATTTTGAAGAAACGAAAAAGTATAAAAATAAAATATTTTAAGATTTTTAAGAAAATTTACGCACATACCACAAAGGCAATCGGATGTAAAATTTTCGAGATTTACGTCTAATTTACATTCTTTTAATGAAGAATGATCTGCATTTATCTTTACATATTAAAAAATATTATAGGTATATGATTGTGAACGAAGTAATAGGTCTTAAAACGTATTATCGTAACCATGTATTTCTCTACAAATACAGGTAAAAATTTATATAAAATTTTAAATAAAATTTTTGGTCAAGAATAAGTATAATTTTAAAAAAATTGTTAAATTTCATAAAGAATAAATAAAAGACACACAATTCTGAATAGTTGCTATTCACAAGGACCTAACCTAAAAAACAAAAGTTACCTAATTTAGGATAGTGGAAATGTCTTAATTTCGTGTATTCGAAAATAGAACCCTTGCAGGTGCTTGATTAAAAGAATTGTGTATTTATTGTTTTGTTACTGAATATGATCCCATAAATAAAGATAATCCGAATTGTAAAAGCAATTTTGCTAATACCTCGTATATATTTTTAATTGGTTTATTTAAGACTTACGGTCTATGAAACAGGATATAGTTTTCGCTCAATAATTACACAATATTCCAGAGTTTAGTGATAACACGTCATCATAGTCTTACACTGCCCAAAACTGTATCTGATTTTAACTTAAAACTTATTCACGTGTTTCACCGTTAGCCTTGAAACAATTTCCCGTATAAAATATTTATTTATAGATAATATACGATATGCTAACTTTTATAAGAACTAATTTAAATAAGTGTATTTGTTACTTTAAAAAGTTTCTTAACTTTGATTTGTGTATGAAAAACTGGAATGCAATATTTCAGTGTAGACGCAAATTCAAGAAACCATTCAAATTTTAAAGAAACTTTTGAGTAAAATAGATATGAAATATTTGATATTATAAATGGAAAAAATAAAAACAAATATCTAATGGTTATCCGGGGTGGTTCTCCCATTTCACAATAAATTCAATTAAAGAAAAATATAAGATGCACTAACAATGCAAAAAATTTAAGAATCCTTTTGATTATCAAGAATTTTAGAAAGTTAGTTAAACTAGCGATTAAAAGAGATTATCAAAGTTATGTTTCTAAAGTCGAAAGTAATGTTAAAAATAATATCAAGTATTTCTGGAGTTATGTATCAAATAGGCGTCATTTTAAACCTATACCAAAATATATTAAATTAGATAATAGATCTGATTCATCCGATCATATAGTTTTGTAGTGAGCTTTCTTCTTAATTTTTTGCTTCATAAAACCGTTGGTTATTAATACATGCGGGTCTTGATAGAATACCTCCGATTTTTTTAATGGATTCTATATCATATCCGTTTATATCATAAATTACTATCTGAATTACTCCCGTTTTTAAATCCGGTCATAAAAATTTAGTTAATAACTATCGTCCTATTTCTATGCTTTCTATTTCTGGGAAGATATTTGAAGCAATTGTTTATAAATAATTGTTTTTCAAAACTAAATATTTAATAAGTGAACATGAATACGGGTTTTAAGGGTCGATCTGTGATGACAAGCTTAGTTTCATTGATTCGTAATGTAATACGTTCAATGTACAATCATAAGCAAGTGGATGCTGTATATACCGATTTTTCTAAGGCGTTTGATAAAGTTCACCACAACACTATGTTTGTAAAGCTTGAGAATGTTGTATGTACGTAATGTGTCAAAATTAACCTCTTGTTTTTTCTTTATTATGATATAGGGCAATCCAACGAACTGTCAAATCACTTTAAAAATGGCGGCTGTAGGACAAACAACTCGACATATGACAAGCAGAAATTTGTGATTTTGTGTAGAACTGTGTGTTTAGCTCATTATATTTTATACCTATTTCGGAATACCAAGGATAATTCAGACTATCATAATGGTTTCGTTTTGTTGTGTTATGAATTGTTGGAGTAGAGGACAGCGAGAAGATCAAGTTAGATTTCTTAGGATTCCTGCTGCATTGAATTATAGACATAAAACTGATTTCAATGAACTCTCTCATATAAAACGGCAAAAGTGGCTTTGTGCAATATAACGGCAAGACCTAACTCAAGAAAAAATTAAATACAGTGTCGTTTGTTCAAAACATTTTGTATCGGATTAGTTAATAAAAAGTTATATACAACAATTTAAAAGCATATATTTCAGGTAAACCGGCTGCTTTAACAGATAACTTACATCTTGATTGGATTCCTACATTGCATTTGGGTTATCAAATTACCGCTGCAACGTTGTCAGAGACCAAGATGGGTAGATATAAACGAAAATGTAGTGTTGTGCTAATGTTTTCTGAAGTTTTAAATATCTGCAATATTTATATGTAAAAGTACATACATACCTACCTATGCAGGCCCCTATTTTCCATTGGGCACTGGGCAGGGTCCTGCGATTAGTGGGGCCCCCTAGTTCTTGCCAGATCAGCAACTCATTCATATCTCATATTAGAAAGTGTAATATGAGCCTATTTCTCATATATTTTCATTATAATAAGAAAAAGTTGGTTTATATTTTAGGTAAAACGTTCTAGTTGCTGAATATTCGTAAAATTATTATTATTCTCATTAAACAACAAAACCATTATGATAGTCTGAATTATACTTGGTATTCCGAAATAGGTATAAAATATAATGAGCAAAACACACAGTTCTACACACAGACCAATAACTAAAAGTTCTACACAAAAGCACAAATTTCTGCTTGTCATATGTCGAGTTGTTTGTCCTACAGCCGCCATTTATAACAGTTCGTTGGATTGCCTATTGGTGACTGTTTGTCATATTCTGAATTCTATCTATATGTTGATGGTTTCAAGATGTGAAGTCACAAATTTAATCGATTGTTATAATTTACAGATGAATCTGACTCAAAATTAACCTTTGATTTACATATTCAATCCGTTGTCAGGAAAACTTACCATAATTTTATTATAAGAGCAACTAGAGTTTTACTGATCCCAAATCTATAATTTTGCTAAATAATTTTCTTGATTGAAGTGTTCTTGAATATGATGGGATAGTTTGGAATCCTACTTATAATAAATATGTTGATAGAGTATAGAGAAAGGTCAGATTAAGTTTGTTAATATTTTAAATTATAGATTTAATAGACACCTTAATTTTTCAACTTATGACATCAGATTGACACATTATAATTTACTAAAGTTATCATCTCGTAGACTGGTCAATAATATACTATTTATTTATAAATTATTTAATCACAAGATCGATTGTAACTATATCATAAGAATTTTTTACTTTAATATTGAACAGTTAAATAGATCAACTAATATATTTCACTTGAAGTTCAGTTCTACAAATTATTTACTTATTCTCCAATTTATTTAATGCAAAAAATATACAATGACTATTTTAATGACAGATTTATTTTATAGATCTTCAAATCAAGCGAGAAATGATACCAGATTAATTTTGATGTATTTTTTTTAAACTTATATCTGATTCCTTTTTTGCTATCTAGTTTAGTCTAGTTGATACAATTAGTTCAGTTTATAATATTATTAATTGAAGTATGACCAGTGTCACTGTCTACATACAGTTTTATGTGGAATCTTATTTTTGTAAAAATTATGTTATGTTTCCTTAACTGTATAAATAAATATAAATAAATAAATGAATGATTTTTATAATACATTTTTTAATTATAAGGTGATCTACATACCAATATGTAGATAGATACACATTCAACTAATTGCAAATTAATGATTTTTTAAAGATTTCTGAAAAAATTTTTGTCTTGGGTCTAACAAAAAAAATACATATTATTATTTGCATAGTTTGTATATTCAGTATCTACAAATTGAATAAAAATGCAATTACTTCTGGTTGGATTATAGGGATATTTTAAGATTATAGGGATTTAAGTTGATACTACTTATATTTTATCTTTTTGCTTCTGTATACATTTTAGGAACTTAATTATTTTATTGACAGATTAACAGCATATACAGAACTTATCTAAATTTGGGAATAGATGCGTCATAAAAAATGGAGTCAATATCATATTTTTTTATATAAAATTCTTATAGTTTCCGAGTAAAACATTAGTGAAGTTGTAGCATTAACCTTTATCGCTGGGCCACTGTTGTCTCTAGACAGGCGATTCCGAATATTGAAATCCGATTAATTTTTGTACGCACTAAAGTTTTTGGGACGCCAGTGTTTATATTAGTTTTTCAAGGTCAAAAATAGTTAACGTGTATCTCGTACTAGAAATTCGGAGTTGATAGATATCGTTGTAATTTATTACGCTGTGAAAATACTTTAGCAGAACGATTTTCCGGTAAACAAATGCCAAATGCCGCTACTTTTACTGCGGTGTACAATGAGTGCAAATGTAATGCAACGAGATTCAGAAACTGAATCAAGGAAGAGATGGAAGTCCGGGACATCCACGACCTATTGCAGCAGTGTGACGTATCATACACGAGGCTCGATGACCGCCACTACCTCCTGATTTTAAATAATTTGGACTTCTTTTTGTGGGGTTATTTATAAAATGAAGTGTATTGCACCGAAGTGGATACATACTTCATTACTATTAGTTTAATTACCTACAAAAGCAGTCCTTCTGAACATTTTCTTGGTTTTTCTTGACCACAGACACGCTTTCTGGGTTATTATGAAACTAATTATTTTCCATCTTCATTTGTTCGTTCAATACACAAATCAGTTTTCAATTGTCAGGTGCATGCGCATTTCAACTAAAACAATGCATTTTCAACCTTACAGCCATTATTAACAAACTGCGCTTGCGTCGGATGATTTAAAACGGTTCCCAACTGTTGTGCGAATAGGGCTATTGTTTATTTAGAAATTCAAAGTCGTTTAGAACACAGATTAGAGAGATGCATGATAAACACTGCTGATGAAAATTATCTATATAATTCTAGTATTAGACTATCTAATTGTATATGTTTATGAGGTACGTTTAGATGATGTCAGCAAGGAAGTGCAGAAACTTTAAAGGAATATTCTTCAAGTAATACAAATTTTACAAAAATTGTCTTTTCTGCATGTGTTGTTTTAATAAACAGAAATATTTTGAAAAATTTGTAGGTGTACAAGTTACTCTTTAAGAATTGAACTGAGGTCCGTATAAATGCTACACTGATGATAACTCAAATGCAGAGTTAATATAGAAATTCAAAAGTTGTAATAATAAGGTTTCAGTTTTTAGTAATGTTTCAAATATCACCGATACACAAGTCAATTTTTGAAAAATTCTTATCTAGTTTTCATTAGCATTATTTCAATATATTCACATGTCTTTACCGACGAACCCTTTTAACTTTGAGAGGATGATCTAAAATAACATTCCAGAAACTGATAAAACTATATGTTTAGAGTTTCTACTCTTCGATTTAGTAAATATATTTTTTTCTACTGCTGTTGCATTATCAATCTCCGTGTCAGAGGTTCTTGATCTCATACTTTAATTATTTGCCTGGATTTGTTTACCAATTTTATTACACGACCTTTGATCAGACAAGTAGCCAGTGACTGTGAAGGTCACAATTATTATTGTTACATTGTTATTTAGTTTTAAACTTTTAAAATTAATTTACTCTCGTAAATATGTTCCATGCACCAATCCTTATTAAGAATTTTATAAAATATCTAAATAAATATGACAAATATTACAGATATTCAATGATACGAAGACAAATCAATTTGGATACAAGGTGATTGCAAAAATAGTACCATAAATTTAACTGAGGTTTCTAGATCCAAGAATAAGACAAAACGTCTATAATATGAACATGTTTCGTAAAACGTTTCGCTTTCTACATACAGGACGATCTTTAATTAATATTTCCCAAATAGCAAAAATAAGAACACTCTCATGGTAACAAAAAAAACACACGCTTTACTAATCAATGCTTAGTTGTATGGAAATGCTAAAATTGTTTAATTTCTTTCATTTAAAACTGTGATTCAAATCTTGTGCCGAGATATTGAAATCTTTATTTTTCGAAAACTGTTGCCGAAATCGAATTTTACAGGATTATTTTTTTGAGGTATGTAAAAATAGTTATGGCACAAATTATTTTGGTACTAAATTCTTTAATAAACAAATTTCCAACCGAGATTCAGTCCCTAGATCTAAATTGTTTTAAGTTCAGAATTAGAAAATATCTCAAAGGAAAAGCGTTTTATGATTTTAATGAGTTCTTTGCCGACCAGTTTTTAGATAATTATCTAATTGTTTTTTTATGTTTTTAATTTTAACTTATTTGCTGTTTTTGTAATTTTGCATTATTATGTCATTTTTATAATGATCAATGTTATTTTACTTGTTGTGAATGTTGTTATTTATATGTGTCTTTCATTCATTCCCTGTTTTGACTTGTGTAAACATTTTAATGTCTGGACACCAATAAATGATTTGATTTTATTTAGTGTTAACATACACCATAGTTTTTATGTGGCCCCAAAAATAAAAGTCAAGCGGATTTACATCGGGCGATCGAGGAGGCCACTCAACTGGACCACCTCAACTTATCCATCGTTCAGGAAACACATGATCCAAATGTTGTCCAATCCAATAAGTACTCCGTTCACAATTCCAGGCCACACATTCACTGAAAATCGTTGCATGTTTGCGGGGTGACATACAGATTTTACAGTTCCCTACTATAAAAATTATCTCATCCGTAACTAAAATGCTACAGTCCTAGTGCTTATGCTAGGCTGCTCCTAGACGGCATTTAAAATCTCTTCTTCGAGATTCACAATTTGCCTAGATTTAATGATTCTCCCATGTTATCCAGGCCTCGGCCGTAAATTGCCAGTTTCTCTACCCCGCTGAACTACATGTAAAAACTTTTGAACATAAAGATGAGTTGTAGTCTGAATTTTTATGTAATTCTCTGTCGCCAGTATCATGTCCATAAGTTTTTCGTTTGAGAAATTATGCGCCATACTTTTATAATCGCGTGTAAATAAACTCGAATAGGACTACAGCCGATAAGAAAGTAGATACTTCTACAAATACCAAATGTCGTCCCGACTTGTTTACTTCTTTATTTTTATAAACAAAAGATTTCACTGGATAATATACAAGGATGCCTCTTAAAATAACAATATTAATAGCGTTTACAACACCTTAAGAAAGATAGGAGCATTTTCTAAGAGCAGTTGCAGCAGCGATATATTACGAGGCGTGTATATAGTACTTCGATTATATATTACAAGATATACACCTAACGAACAGGGAGACACGTTAGATTGAAAGGTGACATCTAAGGAATAACAATATTGACATGTCACAACAATAAAAATTCTGATGAGTGATTTTTAAAGAAGAGAGCCATAATATTTCTCGAAACATTCATTAAGAACTGATGACGTGGCAACCAGACCGAGAATTGTTTAATTAATATGTGTATTTTATATACATTATTCCTTTACTTTTGTTGCATTCGAATTTTATCGTAGTATTGGCGGAAAACATTACATGAAACCTTTGGAAAAAATTTTTCAAAACCAGCGATTCTTTTTATAAATTCTCAATCAGCAAAAGTTGAAGATGAGGTATAAAATGTTTAAAAGTTTTCTATGAGACTTTAAGTTGCTCATTTGAGTTCAAATTGTAAATTTCAACTACTGCCACTAAAATCAAATTTAACATTAAACTGCGCTTAAACTTGTTATAAAATCGTATTTTGATAAGAGAAGTGTAGCGAGTACAGTTTGACTCCAACGAATAGTGTAGAAAATAATTTCCTTATCAAATATAACACATTCAAAGCGTAATATTTCTGCTATATTTCGCACCACGTTAAATAAACACAGTGTGTAGTGATATATAAGTAAGAGCATAAGGTTATCTTATACTATTTTTGTTTATTATTACATTTTATGTTTTTTATACATATTTGGAAGTTTATTGACGTCAATGTCTGCTACTAGTTACCACTAATCTAAAAGTATCTAGAAGTATTGGAAAAGTTTTTCCGATCAATGAAAGTACTAAAAAAATATATTTCTTTATATTTATGCAATTTGGAGTATTGTATCCTAAGTTTTATCTAATATTGGAACAACAATTTCCAAGAACAAAAGATCTAATAAATCACTATCTTAAAGTTAAAAAATAGTTGTTACAAAAATTTCCATTATTTTTCTTCTTCATGACTGAAAATATGAAACTGCCAAATTGTAAACGAGCAATATATCAGTCAGTCAATTTCTTATGTAAATAATTATTCTTTCTTGTCTAAAAGTACATAATCTTTCCAGATGAAATTAAACACACTTTCCTGTTATAAAAGAAAGGCATGCATACTTATTTTTTATGTAAAGTCATAATAAAAGCATACCTGATAAAATGTCGATTAAGCATTGTTGCTGCTGGATAAAATTCCTTTGATACACAATTAATTTATCACATTCTGTTGAATAGCTATTTAATTCTTCAGTCGGAATGCCTGTGTCCGAGTTTTTTGAATAATTTTTTTCACTAAAATTGTACTCTTTATTGCATTTGTAGATTTCAGCATAATTGTTATTATTTGCCATGGTTTGTGCACTACACAGGTCTATCTATTTTCCAAGGCACAACACAACAACTGCGCCTTTTAAAGCCAATTTTATGTTTGGTAGGGGGCCGGGAAGTCCCTTGGTTGTGCAAGAATTAGCTGTTTGCACAAAATAACTTAAAACGCAGATACATTAATGATAATATAATAAATGCTAACCTCTGCGAAGATAAAACGATTGTGGCTGACTTCAAACAGATAAATATATTTTTTTATATATGTATATCTATAATTATTACTTGGGGCAAAAAAAACGGGGATTTTTATTAAATATGTGCTAAATAACTGGTATGTTAACAATATTGGATCAGTTAATTAACTTGATTGATTTCGTAACAGCAATTTGGAATTTAACCACTTCGTCGATTTTATTTAACCCAAAGCGTACATGGTTCTTTGGATCAATTGCATGATAATTTAAATGCTGGTAAAAAACAGGTGGTCTTTTTATGGACTTGAGTAAGGCCTTTGATCTAGTTGATCATAAAATTATGTTGGCAAAATTGAATGTTTATGGTTTGAGAGGAACTGTTAAAGCCAGGGACACATTGCTCTGATGCCACGCCATGCCACCCGACGTGATGTAACGTATGTACTCTGTGTGTACACTGTTACTACGTCATGCGATGCATCGTTACGTTACAATTTACTACTACACTGGCAATGGTTAAAGCATAATACAATTTCTCTGTTTCAAAAAGACAGTGGCCAAAAATTTGGGGCACCTTCGTTCCCTGCTACCTATTCGTGCAGCCGTATGGCAGCGTGTGTACAGTTTATCACCCAATATAGAGCTGAGAAGAAATTCATGGAACCAATGGAATGGGATTGGAAACGCACTATCAACGATTTACTGCCAGTAACCACTGGAAAAGAAGCAGCGCCACCAGCATTACTCAGATAATCTCTTGTAACTGTCGAAGTGCGTGCAAGGCCAATTGCGTCTATTGTAAGCTTAGGTTGAGCTGTTCGATCACTTTTACCACTTGCGAAGGTCGAACTTGAAAGGTTGATGAACCTATTGACATTAATTTAGAGAATTAAGAAGCAGAAGAAACTGGAGGTACTGAGGAAGTAGAAACTGCGAACTACCATCTCAAACGTAAAAACCGGAGATTAATTGAATAAAATAAACAGTTCATGTAATATAAATTTGAATAAACAATGATGATTTAAATATTCCACTTGATTTCGTAGTTTTAATTATTTAACTATTCTATGACATATCGACTTTATATATACCAATGGTACAACCTATTTCTTATTTTATTGTAAAACAAGTCATTCGTTCAGTGTTGAGACACGAAAAATAAAGATTTCTCCATCTAAGATTAACAACATTTCATCAATTTTGTCAGTCATAAATTTTAAAATCTTCAAAGATTATTTTCTTGAAATTTTTGTTATGTAACACCATACATTTTCATTATGTATGTATCTAGAATGACACGCTCTTTCAAATGGCATGGTCAAAATTGGGGGTTGCTATTTAAAAAAATTGTCGAAGACGTCATATCTCGAACAACGATGACGTCACAAATGTGGGTCGTACGTCAAAAAGTGCCTTTGTTAAAAACAAAATCGACGTGCCAGGGGATTTTTTTGAAAACTTTTCAATTTCAAAAATAATGAATTTATTTGTTACTTTTCGAAAGCACCCAGCTAGCAAAGTAGTTCTATAAATTTAGAGTAATAAGAGTTTATATTCTGTTAATATTTTATAGTTGTATTTAGAATACTAAATTATTGCATTAATGTGGCACATGAGACTATTTTGCCTTCAGAAATTGAATTGTCTTTTAAATTTGTTGGAAGAACGTTCTTAGAGCATAATTTATAAAACATTTATAACAACTGCTAATGTAGCCTATAAGTGTGTACATGTACAATAACACAATTTTGCAGCAACGGTGCTTATAGAATCAAATTACTGAAAAACCGTTGCAAAATACTGATTTATAGAATTATACCAACTCCTGTGACACTCTTATAAAATTATTCCTTAATATCGCTTATAGTTTAATTATAGAACTATTGTATAAGGCGTTGTTAAGTTACAATTCTACTGCGGAAAATAAATTATAAATATGGAAGCTGCTATCGAACTTAAGAGAAAAAGCTCTTTAAAACAGTTATAGAGAATAATAATACAGTTGTTATAAAATCATTATAGAGCAAATAAGTAACAAAAGCCTTTTTGCTCCATAAAGAAACGCTATAGAACTATCATTTTTTATATATTATGTAGGTTTCCCATCTGACGAGACCTACCTGTAAAAGTACGAAATATTTTGATCAAAGTATAATGGGGAAATATGTATAACATTGTCGTTTATTTGATTTCTAACAGAAATTGATTTTCTTAATAGCAATTTAGTAATATATTTAATTTAGATGTTGAAGTTAAATATTTTTATTAGATTCATTGAATAAGATTGAAAGACCACAATAAAATATGACAACACTGTGGATATTAAGTGGCATAAATATGCCATAGTAGTTGCTTACCAAGCATATTTGCTCTATAATTATTGCAATCGACACAAAAATGTCATATTAGTGAGAATCTATTGGAAGTACAAGGTAATGCCTTTCTTTCTGTCACCATATTGTGAAGACATAATCTTAATTAAAAATATATACAATATAAATAGGTGAAATGATAACAATAATATGTTAATATGTTAATAATATGATAAAAATTCCGTAAGACGTTTATTCAACAATTCTATAATTACTTCCTGCAAACCTTACAGAACCGCTTAGATAACTAAAAGGTTCTATAGAACGGTGCCCATTTTTATGGTATAAGTGTTGTACGAACGTTTTGAAAATGTTCTTAGAACAAACATTGCTATATAAAATTTGCTCTGGAAACGTTCTTACGATTTTTATAAAACAGGAAATTGTTAGCTGGGTGTCGTGGCGTGGCATCAGAGCAATGTGTCTCCGGCTTAATGAACTTATTGGTAGTTATCTTGACAGTAGAGTTCGTTGAAATAGATAATATAAAATCAGTTAAATTAAAAATTAATGGAGTCCCACAAGGCTCTGTCCTGGGACCTTTACTGTTTATACTTTTTGCTAATGATTTACTATTGCATGTTGATAATCGTGAGCTATTTATGTATGCAGATGATAACAGCTATATATGTGCAGGAAATAATATAATACAATCAATTAATGATATGAGTTGAATAATATTTAACAATTGGTTTCAACATAATAAGTTATTTTTAAATAAAAGTAAAACTGTTTTTATAAATGTTACCCATACATCTAGAGAAATAAATGAATCATTCCTTTTTAAAGTGAATGGCAAATCAATTAAACAGATAAACAGCATAAAGTTTCTGGGAGTACATCTTGATAGAGATCTTAGATGGACTACGCACATTACAGATATTTGCAAACTATTATCTAAGTGTTATTGTTTGTACAGATTAATGAGTATAGGTATACTCGCGTCAAAAATTCAGACGACTTACGTCATACGAACAAATGAATAATTCATTATATTTTTATCAAAATATTTAAGAAACTGCAACTGAGAGTAGAGAGTAATAAAACTATATACTACACTAAATGTTTGGATTATATATTGCACGAAATTGCAAACAATTGTTGTTTTTAACTTGATCAAATATCGAAAATTACGCTGACAATAAAGACAATTGCCTAATGTCAACCATAACGTAAGACGTCTGAATTCTTTACTATACGCGAGTATAGTAAAGAGATATTATTGTCATTTTACTATGTACGTATATGCTCAAGAATTCAATATTGAATCGAGTTTTTGCCTCAATTTTGCCATATGATAAGTTGTTCTTAACAAAACATATTTGATTGAATAATTTTTTTCCTCTGACCAACGGTAACAGAATTATAACACCAAACAGATGTTCATTAATATACATAATAATTTCAAACAGGTGCACCTAAACATAGGTACTTAGTATGAATGATTTTCTTAGAGCTTTTTCACAACACAGAATAGTTACAAGTGTTTAAAATGGCATGTTTTTAGCAAGAAGCGATTACCGTACAAATGTCTCGTAGCCAGAGAGTTCTACCTAGATTCGCCGAAACTTAACATGCCATGCAGCTGGTTATGGTTACTATAAATTGTTCCATTTTTGTTTATGTACACTCACAAACACCAAAGAAAAACTAGACCAAAATGAATCGCACTAGCTATGCGCATCATTATGTCTAATATTACTTTTAGGTCACCAGCAGCCTGACACTGCAACGTTGTCGAACGTTACAGTACGGTACAGCTTTAACGAGTTTCTCGGAAATTTCAATTGTTTACTTCATTAATACAGATCCAAAAATCAAATTGTGAAAAAATTACTTTACAGGCGCTTTTACTTAAACTTAATTATACCTTAGTTACTGTGTAATTTTGTAATATTGTTTTGCGTATTATTGCAGTTGTATTTTTATATTTGAAATATATTTGTAGACTATTCGTTTTAAACATTTTCCATAAGAGTTTTTTTATTGCTTTTAATCAGATATATAAACCCTTAAAATTCCGAACACCCTGTATTTATAAAATATTCTTATTGATTCAGAAAAATCCAAGTAAACATGTCACCAACAAATCATTTCATACATATCATATTAGAAAGGAAAACACCCTGTGTTTTCCAGTTCATAATTTAACTTTAACTGAGAGAAATTCTTGTTATATGGGCATTCAACTGTATAATAATCTGCCATTTTAGATCTCTGCCGAATTCCGGTAAGCCGGTATGATCTTCAATTCAAAAAGGCTAGCGTGTGTCTCATGCCACCCAGGACTCCAATAAGAAAAGTTTAAGCGGGAATGTATAAATATCTGCCAAAACAATCCATGCCTTTGGATGGTCAAAGACATGGATTACATACATAAAATACAGTATGCGCCAAAAGTATGGAATAAATTCAATAAAAACGAAACAATTATTTTTTGGGAAAAAATCCTCGAACAGGTCGATTTTTTATTTAAAAAATACATATTTTAGCGTAAAATGCGATTTTCAAATGTCATTTGTTTTCGAGTAATGACGTCATCGATTTTTTTTTAAATGGCAACACCATATTTTTTTCCTTGATTCGGAAAGATCGTTTAATTTTCTATCAGACAGTACTAAAATTTTGCCCTCTTACATAGGAAAGTTTTCGAGTAAATGACGATTGAATATTAGAAAACGTAAATTTATATAAAAAAGTAACAATTCTGAGGTGTGTAAAATAAAATACAATTGATTAAATTTTATACTTAAATTAAATGTTCGAATTGCCATCCACCAACTTCTTGACAATGCGCAAGTCTGTGAAGAAATTCTTCTTGCATATTATGAATGATTTCTGGGGTAATTCTGCGTATTTCGTCCCGAATGCGATTTTGAAGTTCTTCTAAATTACGTGGTTTATTAACGCACACTTTTGACTTCAAGTATCCCCATAAAAAATAGTCAAGAGGTGTAAGATCTGGCGATCTTGCAGGCCATTCTATCGGTCTGCGTCTGCCGATCCACCTCCCAGGAAAACAGTTGTCCAAAAAATCTCGTACAGGGCGCGCATAGTGCGGAGGTGCACCGTCTTGCTGAAACCGTATGGTATCGTCAGGAATGTCAGGGTCATTATCGTTAGGAAAAATTACTGCAAGGGCTGGAACAAGGTCATTTTCTAGAAACTCTAAATATCTTTGTCCTGTAAGGGTTCCTTCAAAGAAGAAAGGCCCTACTATTCTGTCGTCAACTATTCCAGCCCACACATTTAATTTCTCTTTGTCCTGTAAGGGTTCCTTCAAAGAAGAAAGGCCCTACTATTCTGTCGTCAACTATTCCAGCCCACACATTTAATTTCTGAGGGTGTTGGGTATGCGCCTCTGCCATCCAATAAGGATTTTCCCGACTCCAATATCTGCAAGTTTGACGGTTTACTGTACCATTCAGACAAAATGTGGCCTCATCTGAAAAAAGTATTTGCCGGTGTAAATTTCTATTTCCTTGACATAAATCCATTAGAATTTCGCAAAAGTGTAAGCGGCGATCGGGATCATTGAGTTCCTGCACAAGTTGAATTTTGTAGGGATAATATTTTTCCTTCCTCAAGATACGTAGCACTGTGCTCTGACTAGTGTCATTGTTTAATGCAACCAATCGTGAAGAATTATGAGGATTATCCACCATATTTATCAAAATGTTCTGTTTCTGATTTTCATTAATGCTTGGACGTCCAGGTTTTGGAATATTTACAATATTGCCAGTTTCTCTAAGTTTAGACTCTACCTTACTGACTGTTGATTGGCTGATAGGGCGATTTCGATATTTTTCATTAAATAACGTTTTTGCTTTATTTTAATTGATTTACGTTTTCTAACATTCAATCGTCATTTACTCGAAAACTTTCCTATGTAAGAGGGCAAAATTTTAGTACTGTCTGATAGATAATTAAACGATCTTTCAGAATCAAGAAAAAAAATATGGTTTGCTATTTAAAAAAAAATCGATGACGTCATTACTCGAAAACAAATAACATTTGAAAATCGCACTTTACGCTAAAATATGTATTTTTTAAATTAAAAATCGACTTCTTCGAGGATTTTTCCCAAAAAATAATTGTTTCGTTTTTATTGAATTTGTCTGAAGCTATTTATTTGTGGCATAATTTTAGTTTTTCTTAAGTTTTATTGGGTTTTTGCCACACTTCTGTATATTTGGTGTAAAAGATATAGTAGATCTTTCATAAGAAGTGGGTATATTATCATAGATACATTAAGTATAATGTTACGTAATGATTTAGAAGTTTTTAAAACCTAAACATTTATGTAGCTAGTCAATTAATAAATTTGTATGGGAATTTGTTCACGCTTTATAAATTTTCAATAATTTTATTTTTTTCTTATTATAACTCCAATAGTAGTAGCGATGAATAATTAATATTTTGTCGGATGACACTCATGATTAGGTACATCAGTAGGCTATAAAAACCGCATTTTTCTTTGAAGCCTTTATCTGTTGTTTGATTACATCTATTACGGTCTTGCCTTCAACCTGATATGTTTCTAGAATGTTGTCAGCTATTTTTATTGTGACTATCTGCATCTAAATGTCTGTTAGCTTTAGAAATGTATATCAGAATATTAGTAGGATTCAGTGCAGCAGAGAAAATATTTTGATAATGAAGTATAGGACACATATCATTACTTAGAGAACACATTGTCGTATTTCTTTGAATGTGAATGAAAATTACCAATAAATACGTAATTTTGCTGAAAATTATTTGTAGTGTCAACGTAATTTTGCTGAAAATTATTTGCAGTGTCATACGGCTTGACACTATGTATTAGCTCGCTTTTCTATTTGACGCGACTGATCGAAATTCTCCAAAAAGTTGTAGGCGAGATTGCGATACAAGTGTGTTCAGCTCTCGACCTATTGGTACAAACGTGTACATTAGAAGATTCTTCACTAAACGAGAACGAGACTAGTATGGTCCGCGATGAGTCTAGACCACGACCGCATAGTGCATTTCCTTTTTTTATAGTTATTTGTGTCAAATAAAGTTGAAAAACAACTCTATTGCTACACTATTATCTGGTCCGTTTACTGTTGCTTCATCTAAAAATAGATTAATCTTTCATTCATCAGTCATAACAGCAAAATAAAGATAAAAACTGTTACTTAAATGGTCAGGAAATGAAATGAGCGGATGCGTTTTTCTTAAAAAGCCCTTCATAATTTGTTAATCTTGAACAAATTGTTTCAAATTATATTATTGAAATGGATTACATCGAAGACAAAAAAATAATTGGAAGCAAGATAAATAGGCAGCTATACTGAGTATTTCAAAAGTAAATAGGTTACTTGCAAATTCGTGCGTTCCTTGAAAGAGAGAAAGCATAAAAATATACTATTTTCATTAAGCAACCTAGTCATGGTTTCCAGTGCTGGTTTAAATTAACTTCGGGCTCTAGACGCAGAAGGTTTAGGGGTCCATTCATGGATATTCCTTGATCGTTCATTTGAGATATAAAACAACATATCTATTAATGAAATGTTTATTGTCAAAATAAATAATAAATAGATAAAAATAAAAATTAAATAGCATTTTAAAAATAACGTTCTAAAAAGCTGACAGAAGATAGATTATAATATTATTTTTTTTATTTTTATTTTTGCAAATTGTTGTTTCTCACAATTTGAGACCCTTATCTTTAGCCTATTTATTATTGACATTAATAATTTAACTGTGCCCTGTTTGATGTAAGCTGATGACCTGAAAATTTTTTGTTCAATTGAAAACTGCTGCTGCTGAACTTCACTACAATCTAAATGTCATTCATGAATGGTGCAGGGTAAACAATTTGTCACTAAATATTAATAAGTGTCATGCTGTCTTTTTCTACTAAGAAACGGCTGATTTCGTTTGACTATTCCATTGAACAACATACACTTTCTAGACCTGATACCTTCTGTGATTTAAGCCTGCTTCAGAGAACAATGTAGTGTTGCTGGCAACCACCAGTTTAATTTCAGTGAAATAAAGATTTAATAAAGTTAGTACAAGTGTTGCTCCTCTGGATAGTTGAAGTTGGAAATTTTGAACTTGCCTCGACTTAAACAACGAATACAATTAATTTCAATGGCTGAAAACTACGTAACTTATTGTTGCTGGTAACGCTACTTCGTTCTCTGAAGCTGGTTTTAGGTGTTATGTTTGACAGAAAATTGTTTTTTAATAGCCATCTATATTATATAACTGCAAAGACTAGATCTCTCATTATAATGAATATTAAACAGTTTCACAATTTTAACACTAACAATTCTTGAACATGTTCCGCGTAAATTCATAAAATATATTAGCTTTAAAGCTGATAGAGAATATCCTTCTGTTGGGTTATCTCAAATAGAAATGCTGACTAGATTTGGTCTTGAAACTTTGGAAAATCAACGTAAAAAGGCTTATTTAATTTGTTTACATAACATAATGCATAATATCATTGACTGTAGTGCCATCTTGAGGATGTTAGGCTTTTATGTTCCCAGAATAGAAGCTAGACAATTTAACATGGTTTATTTTCTACTGTTACGACAAATATTCTGAAGCACTCTCCACTTCATAATATATGTGATTTATATAATGGTTATCTTGCCCGTAGATTTTATAAATTGTAATATCTCAACTCTGAAAAAACCTTGTTTTGTAATTGTTGTTGTCTTTATCTAGATATTTAGATTGATTATTTTTCATATTTGTCACATGTGTGTCATGTCTAAGTGTTATGTAATTTGCTTTGTGTATGTTTTTTCTGTTAATTGTTTGTTTTCTCTAACTCGGTCTTTGACCTGTTGAATAGCGGTAATAAAATAAACATAACAAAAATTTAGTTGCTACAGTACGTCATTTTCAATCATGGTGTTACAAAAATCTGGGCCAGTATTTCAGGAACGTATTCTACACATTATTTTAAAATAAAAGTGTAAATATATTTTTTCTAAATTGCCTTCTAAGGATAAGATATTGATTAGTCAATGACAGTTTCGGTAGAGTAGATTTTTTTTATCATAATGCATAAACTCTAAGTTACAAAGTCGAAATTTGACAAGAAGCAAAATAAATGTATTCGGCATAATCTGCGAAACGAAAATTTTAAAATAGTCTGTGGCGTAAGGTGTGGAGGGTTAAACAAATTGTCTACTCCACATCTGCTGACGATATTAATAATCTTCATGAACGAATTGAAAATGGATTTAATCCATTCGCAACAAACAAGGTATGTGCGAAAGAGTAAGAGATCCCTTAGAAGACGTTCAGAGGAATGAAATGCGACAGGAGTCATCCACATTGAACATTATTTACTTAGATTTGTTGTACTGACTTTTGTTAATGCAATTAACAAAATTAAATAAATAAATAAACGTAATGTAAATTAAAAATTTGATATAATTAAATTTATAAATGCAACCAAACCACTTTTTAATAAACTCGACAGGTTTTCTTAAATGCTTTTTTCTCGAAAAATTTTGATTTTTACCGATATGTCACTTACATGCTGAAATTTTATACTACAAAATAGTTGCTACAAAAAATAGACATGTTTCAAAATTTCCATTTTGTAGGATTATGCCGACCCCAATTCTTTTTCTGCTTGTCAAATTTCATAACTTTGTGACTTCATACATTATGATCAAAAATCCACTCTACCAGCGCTATCTATAAATGATCATATATTCCTTCCAAGCTCAAATCGAAAATCATCATACATTTATATTTTTGGGGTTGCTGGATCCAAATTTAAAGTTAATTTCAATGAATTTTATACAGTAACATTCAGTTTGAGGGAGAGAATTTTAAGGGCGCAATTAGATTCATCAAGCAACTCAGTTTCCTACAGTTGCTGTAGATTTTTATGGTTCCCCAGGAAATTCTCGATAACCCATTTGAAACTCAGCCATACCGAAAAGTTTTTCTCAATATTACAGACGCAGAGAAGGTATATTTAATGGATCTCAGATTCGTAAAATAATGAGAGACGACATTTTTGTCATCAAGACGAAAAAGTGTCATAGTTGAGTTTCAAATGGGTTATAAAACCACAAAAATCTGGATTATAGAGAAAAATTAGTGCAAACGGTGGAAAAATATAGGAAATTCGGTTGCTTTATTAATCTGAAATTATCTACATTTATGGATTCTCACATTCACTACTTTCCACAAAATCTTAGCGCTTTTAGTAAAGAACAAAGTGAGATATTTCACCAGGACGTGAAAAATGCAAAGCGACGTTACCAAAGCAAATGAAATAAATATAATAATATATTAGGTGATTACTGCTGGATGCTCTCAAGAGATACGCCAAAAAGAAGACGAAACCATAAAAGGCAATCGATTGCACAGATCCATTGAGTGTAAGAGAGGTAAATGGTATACAGAACGAGAAGAAATAGCACAGGTTATAAACCTACAAGACTGAAATTTAGATTGTTACTATATAAAATTCCTTATTCTGAAGATTTATGAATGATATTAAAATTTTGAGGTTGACAGACAAGCTGACTTGATGGTGTTAAATGAACTCCAAATTCAGATCCAGCGATCTCAAAATATAGACGTACAAGGGTTTTGCCCATTTACATATCTATCTTCCGATTTGACCTTAGAACCGACCTGATACGTTAAATAAATCCCCGATTTAGATCCAGTGACCCCAAAAACGTATAACTACAATAGCCTGGTTCACTTTATATCTATCTTCTTATTTGACCTTGAAATAATCTTCAGGTTTAATAAGGTTAAATGAGTCCTTGATTCAGATTCGGCGACTCGAAAACATACATGTACAAAGGTCTGACTGATTTGTGTATCTATCTTTCGGTTTGACCTTGGAATATACCTTAACCTAGGGCGATAGGATTAAATGGACCACAGGTTCGGATTCCACGACCCCAAAAATATAAATGTGCCACAGTCTGGTTCACTTGCATCTCTATATTTCGCTTTGACCTTGAACCTAGAGCGAAGGGATTAAGGGAACCCCAGACTCGAATTCAGCGAGTGGAAATACATAACAACATAAAGGTCCAGTCCGTCGGACAGACCACTTTTTATAGAGCTGTGTTGTTAGTAATAAAGTTGTTATGCAATTTATTATATAGCACTTTGATTATTTGTATTCTTATATAAGAATAAAGTTGAAGAAACATTTTTATAATTTTATTGAATACGTGCTAATATTACTTTGTAAGTTAGATTACTATTTATTACAAATCTTGAACAAAACTGCCAAACACATTTAAGAGATGTCTAAACTTAGACAGAGTAATGAGTTTAGTGTAAATTAACTTTTTATTGTGAGATCTCTAAGTAGTAATAGCTCTAAAAATCAATTCATGACAAATGGTTTTTTTATAGAATTTATATTTTTTTTACGTCGCAAAAAGGTATGTATATGTCATGTTATAATTTATAATATCAGCGTCAGTTTTCTACTTTCTATTCTGGTATGCTGGTCTGGAGGTGTACTAAGAGGTGCAATAACCTTTCCAAACAACAAACAAAAACACTACGTTAACAGAGTTAATATTTTATCAATTATCCCCATTCTCTTTCAAATTCTAGAACAATCAATAAATTGCGTATATAAAAGATTTAAGATAAATTGATTCATTGATGTTTGCGATGATATTCACTTTCAATGTACATTAAAAAAGTAAAAGAGATAATTAAATGAATGACTCTTTCTGAGAAAATACAAGGTCTAATTCCATACTAATTTCATTTGTAAATATTTAGCTTTATTATTTGGCAATAATATTGACGACAAAGTGAGATTAGTCTATTTTTAGACAATAATCGGAAAACGTGCGAGAAGGAAAATATGAGTCTGAAAGTATATTTACGCAATTTTGTCATACTTACTGTAGGTCTAACCATGGTGTGGTCATGATCTGATGACAGTCCCGTTAAATATTCTAGCATACTATACCATTAACATTTTCAGTATTCGATATTGTTTAGTTCAAAAATCGGCCCATGATGACGTTTTATACGGTCCTCCATTTCAATATCAAATTTCCTAAGGCAAGGGTATTCCAGAGTTGAACGACAATATATGGTTAGGTGATTTGACATGTTTAGTTAATATTACTATGCATCAATGAAATTATTGCGCATTTATAGACGACAGTTAGTTTCTAATCTCTATGACCATCTATCTTTTGAAAATAAACTTGCGAAATGGTAATAATTTTAAAACAATTTTCAGTTATGATAGCATTAATTGCGCGTCATTTGTAAATAAATTAGAACCTTTGGAGAGGAAATTTTCCTGTAGATTCAAGGATATTCGACAACAAGGAATCATTTAGAAATCATTACTTCCCCTTTCAGTGTTGCTGCTAAATGAGGCTAATGGAATTACAGGATATTGTTATTTGAAATTTTGAGATGCAGGATTGGTTGAGGTTTTTCGGAAATATGCAAAATTTCAAAATTTATTCAACGACTAATGACTCAGTTTGAATGTACGTATTCTTGTGAACCATTTTTTATAAAACGAATTCTGCAGATACACACTTAAAGAATACTTGATGCGTCGCTACGTCTAATATATTTGCAAATTTTGATCGCCCTGTAGAAAACATACAATCAGAGATGTGTTATTAGTCTCGACTGGTACACAGCATCCTAATAAATAAATTACTGATATATTATCACTATTTCTAGTACTGCTGTCGAGATCTGTCAATGATATTCTAAAATGACTTTCTGGCCCCAATACTTGAAATGTTGCATATAAATGTTTTTATACGCTATTATTCCCAACGAATTTATAGTAAAAACTTAAAAAAGTTACAGAAAACATTGTTTCACTGTGCAAATCATCTTTACGGTGTTTCAAAATGGGCTGTCACTTGAAATAAAAAAAAAATCCTGAGGTGTTTATCATTATACGAGAATACTCTACTAGTTTATACGCCTGTTGCAAATTAAGAAAATTGAATATAGCATATTGTATTTTGCAGAATTCTTTTAAAAATTCATTAATACTGAATTGACATAAATTGTTAAGTATTTTTAACGAAATGTGATAGAGAACTAAACGGTGCAATTCACTGCTTTTAAATTATTTTTTCTTATTTTTTTTTTGTGTTTTCTTCAAAAGTTAATGAATATAGCTTGCCATACACAAGAAGGATTTATTAGCGATCTATCCGCCCGTTCATGGTCTAAAGGGGTATATCGTTCAGTCGCCGCTAACATAAATATCTAATAGCTGGACACAAAGAGATTTCTGAAAAATTTGATCATGCGCAGACTAAGTTTTGTATATCTGTGCATTAGTGGCCCATGGTTTATGACGGCCAAAGTCGATAGAAGGATAAGGTCTTTGGTAGTCCTTGTCAAAACAGTCGACAACTTTTCACACTGAATAAAATGAACTAGTACATAGAGTACGTCACAGTGACAAGTAAAATACATTTTATACTATAAAATTAATATTTAATTTTGTAAATAAATTTTGATAAAATGTTTATTCATAATATTTTGATGTTTCTATTGTCTATATAAAAGTGATACACATTAGAATATTGAAAAGTGTCATCTTTCAGTAAATTTCGTGCAGTCATACAAGAACTCTTCCTTTTTTCTTCTTTAGGAAATCTGAAATTATAATTCTAAATGAAACTTCAGCAAGCAAACAGCAAGTTTTCGTGAATAATTTCACATTTTCTTTTATTCCTAATTATATTATTTCATTATTCAGAAATTAATAATTGCTTTATTATTATTTGTACCAAAAGTAGTAGTAAACAAGAAATGATATTAAATGCGTACCTGGTACGGACACGTCGATAATGTAAACTCAAACTACAACAACGAACAAAACTAGCAAACGATCAGAGAGGAGTAGGAAATTGGCAGGATGTGCAATAGTCTTTGGTTTATCCTCTCTTTCTAAAGGGCGCTTTAGACGCTAATTCTTTTCGTCTGCTTTACGTGTACAATTATAAGTCGTCTAGTAACAAACGTGTAAATACTCCAAGTCGTTGGATGTATGCATTAGTCAATTGCTTGGCTTGAACAGAATCAAATACTATAGTGACAAGCATCTGAAATTTCAATACATTGATGTAGACTGCAGTGACAAGAATATGAAAAATGCTGCATATGAGATTACAATAAATTAATGTGAGAGAAAACTGTGTGTAATTACAGTTACAGTAATTGCTGTTTAAACTTCAATTTTAGACATATGGCTTCTAGACTGTTGGTAAACTGAATTATACAGTGGTAGGGGTAAAAACACCATACGTGTTTCATCTTACGACTGATAACTGTACAGGATGTCCCAAACTCGATAGTATGGGCCTACTGGGATACAAAATATTTAAATACAATTTGGGACATTTGGTGTTAAATGGGATGAGGTAAACTCCATTCTCAATCGAAAGTATTATCACAGTATAGGGAGACCAGTAGAAACACTCGGGCCGTAATAATAAGACGCGCATAGCAGCTCGCGCATCCATTTCAAGCTGCAGAGACCTCAGTTTACATCCAAGTTTGGGAGTGCGAACATCGGTTATACAGAGCCATATTAAAGCAATATTTTGAGTCTAAATCGAGGAACGAGTCGCTGCGCAGCAGTTAGATGTTTAAATATATCATCTATAAATAGTAATTTAAGTTTCTTTAAATTTCCTAAAGACAATAAAATAAGTAATAAGTAATCTATAATATGCTGTACAAACCATAAATGATATTCTATCTATTAACTTATTTCTTAAGCATAACATTGGAATATAAATACTTCTCATGAAAGTGTAGTTTAAAATGTACATATTTATATTTTTCACAAATACAAATTTTTATTTTAGAGAAAAGTTCTGTGCAGAGGCTTCTAATAGAGAAGATTTATTAGAAAAGCTGCTCAGGATTAGTAATAGTTCACACAAACTATGTCAAATACATTTTTAAAATAATATGTTTTCTAACGATTCGCGGAATAGATTACGCAAAGAGGCCGTTCCAACGTTTCCTGCACAACACGGCTCATCTTCAAATTATGTAGATGATCATATTTCTTGTAGTCACTATAATGAGAGTAAGTCTCAAAACAAAATAATAAAAAATAATTTTTTTCTAAATTTACATTTTACTGCGCTTTTATCTCCAATTTAACAATTTGCAAAGTTAAGTAAATATAATTTTTCTGTTCTGAAAAATAATTGTCTTCTGGTTTACGTAGATCATTTAAGACAAAAAAATCATAATAAATCACCTATATGTCCACTAAACTTCAAACGTCAAAATAAATAAACATGTTTTGTAGTGCAATAATATATATTCTTTTCTTAAAGAGTCCAAAGAAGTAAATTGAATTTTCACACTGTATGTTAGTAGCAGTAAATGATAGTATATAATACATGTTGAATTACCCATTTATAACTGTATAATGAATTATTACATAATGTGGATAGATATAACGTAAACTTTCATGTGGAATAACTACGCTTTCACGCGCAAATAAAAAATTCTTGTTCCGGTCCTGATCACAGATTCTGTAAATTCCATCGGATGCGCTATCGCACTCACATTTCGAGGTCACCGCAGAAAAATGAAAGCAGTTCAAAGTGCCGACAACGGAGTGAAACTGCTGGTCTACCTATGCTGTGGTATTATCTTTGAGATTTGTCAGAAACGACCAATAACGTCGTCAATTATAATTTTTCTAAAAACAGCCTTTTTTTCTAATAAACTTTTATTAGATAATTTTTTCTGTATTACTTCCTGTTTAAAAGCAATATTGGCCTAAAGAGTCTCAAAAGAAATACAATCTAAAAATCACATTAGCGGTGGAAGGATCAAGTAGTTGGAAAATAGTTCAACGTTCGTAGTTTAGAGTGTGTAAATGTCACAAAATACTTGTCATTATTCTATACGAATGTCAAATGTATAACTTTTGCGCTTACAAAATGATTTCTCTTAAAAAAAGTTGCTGAGTTGCTAGATGTGTTGCTAATGTATCCTAATTTACGGCAATCACAAAAAAAAAGAAAGAATCAAATAATTGATCCAAGGGTAAGAAACAATTTTAATACTGCTAGGCTGTTACAGTATTTCGAACAAATTCCACGAAATTATATACGGCAGGCTAGCAGGGAATTTAATTTAGAAAAATCACCATTCAACAAATTTTAAAGGCCAATGAGTATCAGGACTACAAAATTTACAATTAGGAGTAATTGACTAAGCGTCACTTTGAAAACACACTTAATTTTATAGCTCAAATTGTAGTAAATATAGACTGAGAGATCTGAACCTTTTTCGGCACATTCTTTGGACGGGTGAAAGTCAGGCGAAGATTGAATATGTGTCTTGAAATGAGAGGAGGTCATATAGAGAATATATTGTAATATGTATGTAGTATGAGGGCGTTTATCTCATTTTTTAAGTTTAGTTAGTGTCACCATCACTTTATCCTTTTATTTATTCTTAATGACATTTAAGAGCTTTAAACAACGAACATTCAACTATTTTCCAACGTCTACTTGATCTTTCCACCGCTAATGTGATTATTAGGTGGTATTTCTTTTAAGACTATTTAGGACGATATTGCTTATAACTTTTAAACGGGAAATAATACAGAAAAAAATCTCTAATAAAAGTTTATTCGAAGATAGAGAGCTTTTTAACGTACTTGTGTGTGTAACTAAGTATGTTACAAAATTTAGGTATGTTTCTGGAAAAAATATAATTGATGACATCATTAGCCGTTTTTGTCAAATCCCAAAGATAATACTTTCGATTGAAAATGGAGCTTAACTCATCCCTTTTAACACCACCTGTCCCAAATTTTATTTAATTTTTTTGTATCCTCTCAGTATGTCATACTATCGAGTTTGAGACACCCTGTACTGGTAAAATAAATGAAAAAACTGAGCGTTCAAAACATCCTTTTAAATCTATGAACTGGGTATAAAATGCGCCAAGTAAACAAGCTGTCGAGCTAATGAAGACAACAGCAAGTGGGAGTAAAAATTCTCACTTTTGAAAATTAAAACAAATGCTCAAGTCATAACATTGCAAATATGAAAAATGTGAGTATTCTTGCAAAAGGGAAGCAACTAATATCGTTCTGAGTGAAACCGCATTTATCCATCCATCTATATTGAATTGACGTCACTACTTTTAATTTCAACACTTAAGTGCAGCTGTTTATAAATTTATTAGGCAATTTTAGAAAAACATTTATTGTTTACTTAACCCTATCCATTTATTCAACCAAGGAATGAAGTTTATATCATTTAGTTTGGCCAGTTCAAAATTTGTGGCTTTTAATATATTTTTAGAGGTTCTGTAATACAAAAATTGTATTCACAAAAAGTGTAAATGTATTATTATCCGGTGGCTGTTGGTCTAAATTGCATGACTGATTTTTTTTTATTATCAACACACTAACAGTGAGCACATGGTTATATTTGTTTTGATTGCCTACTTAAAATTATTTTCAGATTGTAGAATTACTGCTTCTAATAAAATGGAAATTTCTTTTCTCTATCTGCTATTATTACATATTATATTTATTATCCATCCTTTCAACATTTTATAGTGAAATTTATTACAGTACAGTTTGGCCTACTTCTCTAAGACACATTCCAAGTGACTTGGATACATCAACACTATTAATTTAAGATATTCGATTTCCTTGACTAATTTTTAATTTATTCTATCCGGAGCTTCTGGTTGTTGAAATAAATTTTATTTTTAGGTTGTTTTCTTAAATGAGTAATTTAGTTTATTTTTGGTTTTTGTGCGATAAATATTTGAATTTCATTAAAAATATTCATCTGATTACACATATCATTAAAGTGTTTATTGTCCTATATATCAGTAATCTTGAAGTATGTTTTTTGCCATAACAAAAAAAGACATAATAATGCATATGCATAATCATAGAAAATTGGATAGAAACTGCGCATGCAGTGATAAAATTTTAGTTTTTAGGTACAGAAATTTCGAAAAATCAAACACGTAGAACAAAAGTAATATCAAAAATAAAATTCTTGGTATTTTGTGTATACATATTTACTATTTAAATTCTCCTCAAATAAAACACTAACTTTTAAAAAGCGTTTGTAAGACATACATTATTTTGCTATTCTAACACATTTTAACAATTGAAGTACCGAATGCACTAAGTGCACAAAGTTTCGTGCATATTTGCTTAAAAAGGTTTAAAGTGCCATCGCCAATGTTCCCAGAAAGGTTACAAGTGTAATTTTATTTATTAGCTTTAGCAAACTAAAAATAGATGGCGCTTAGCACTATGTCCTGGAGGTTTATTATTTTGAAAGGGCATAAGTGCCAAAGTCAGGTTGCGCGTTTCTTTACGTTTAAACGTTTATCGGACAATAAATTGCAGTGTAAACATCGAAGTTGTGCAAGAAAATACTAAAGGAAGGTTTATAGAACAGCAGAGAATGAAAAAGAATCCTGGGAAGGCATACGTTAACAGGAAAAAACGAGAAATTCTTCCTAAAAATCCACCTAATCAAGAAGTAAGTAATATAGGTTATGGCTGTAAGTAGTTTAAGAAATAGGTAGTGGCTCCTGCTCCGTTTAACGGGTAGACATTTGTTGTTTCTAAGTTAAACTGACGGTAAATGATAAAATGTCCGGTCTAGCAGGTCGTGAGCATAAATCTGCACACGTCGTTCGTTGAATAAGCGAAATATCTGTTCCATATAAAAAAGAGACAATACTATTATGTAGTTTTAGTTAACGTAAATGTAAAATTATTTTGTTGATCTGCGCGTAATATTTGCGTATTTTTTTCAGGAGTCGTGTAAGTGTTATTTTGACTGTAAAAAAGTAACGTACGAACGAATGCTTCAAGTTTTTGAGAGATTTTATGCTTAAAACTACAAAACATGGGCCTAATAAATTTGGTGAAATTTAAAAGAAGTCGCCATGGAAATTATGAAGCTGCCTCAGATAGCGAAAGGCAAACATCCATATCCTATACACTGCCAGATCAAGATGGAGAGTTTGTGCATGTATGCAGAAAGACATTTATGAATGTTTTTGATGTTACTCAGAAACGTTTAGTTGGTTTAATAAATAAGAAACAATGGGACATACCACATTTACTGATAGGCGTTCCTACAATAAGCCAAGTAAGTTCACGGAAAACGACCACAAAATGATACCATCAACACATAAACTCCATCCCTAGGGATGTTTCACACTATTCACGTGCAAAATCAGAAAAGCAATATCTTATTCCTGATTTAAATATTCATCGACTTTTTAAAGCATTTTTGATGAAAAATAAAGAATCTTCTGTAAGTTATAAGTTTTATAGAAATGTCGAGTCTAAGCTTTCATCGTTCTAGAGTCGATACCAGTGTTGCCAGATTGGGCGACTTAGTGCCAATTGGGCGATTTGGAATTGACACTTGGCGACAAAATAAACAATTTGCGATGGGCGACATAGTAAATAATACTTAGGCGTTTTGGGCGAACTTCAGTTATAGTTAATAATATACATGCATTCATTGAATCATTAAGTAGTTACGTTGTATAGAACATAGTCATAGATCATCAAGAAGTTATCTTTTCGGTAGTATAGGTTTTCGATGAATTGTTACTCTGTGATGAAAGATGTTAATGGTACCAAACCTATTCTGTGTTATGACATGTGTGGTGTGTGGTACAGTAATCTGCTTTGTACTAATTCCGTGGTCCGTGTTTAATTTTAATTTTGTCATGGTAATTGCATTTGGCGCGTTTTTTGAATGCTGCTGGTATTCCCATATTTAAGGAGTTATCTGAGTTTGCATTGAAATTGCTATCACTTCCACTAAGTAATGCTGTTGTTGCAAAGGTATTTTCAGCTATGAACATTATTAAAACTAAAACTAGAAATAAAATGATCCAATAAACATTAGATGCAATATTGAGGAATATTTTAACAATAATGTATGTTGTAATAAGTTTGTTCCAACAAAAAAAATGTTTAAAAAGTTAAATGTATATAACTGGTTGCATAAATGTAAATGGACAATTTCAGTATTTTATTAATTTTTAAATTGGACGATTTGGGCGACCTCTACAGACAATTATGGCGACTTTCAATAAAATGCTGGCTACCCTGGTCGATACATACCATACCTGCTAGTGCCGGCCGCAGTGCGACACAACAACTCGACCTTCACCACCGAAAAGTGCAATAATCTCTGGAATATATGAAGAATCAAACCGTAAATTCACAACTACCTGGTAGTGAAAAATACTGCATTTCATTTGATCTGCAACAAATATTATTTGTTCCTACGCTGACTCATTCAGATATGTTTTATCTGTCTCAGCTCTCTTGTTACAACCTGGATATACACTGTAGTGGACGTGGCAGTAATGAAGTGGCATCTACCCTTCTTAAACTTTTAAATTCTGATGTCACACAAAAAAAGCATTTGCTACTGTGGAGTGACAATTGTGCGGGACAAAACAAGAACAGAATGGTGATATTTATTTTAGTGTTCCTGGCTCTTCATGAAGTTTTTGAAACAATAGAGTATAACTTTTTAATAAGTGGTCACAGTTTTATGTCTCGTGACCGAGACTTCGCTCTCATTGAAAAAAGAAAGCGTATTATGAAGGCCATGCTGTCAAATGATTTACATCATGTAATAACTTCCGCAAAATATGATCCGCCATTCGAACTTATTGACATGTCTGTAAACGGATTTTGGGATATGAAGGAAGCTGCTGACACATTTCTTAACACTAAAGCCTTAAATATCAGTAAGGCAGTAACAATAAAGATTAATAATAAAAATCCAACAGTGCTTCATATAAAAGAAACTTTCTCCGAAATAGAAGCCTGGAAGAAAACCAATATATTAAAAAAAGGAAAAACCATTGAAGATTTAAAATCTGCCGAAATAAAACTTTTACCTCCTGAGAATAAGATTACCGAGAATAAAAAAAAATCTCTATCGTCTATGATTCCATACCTAGAAAATCCTGAACACAAAATATTTTATAGAAAACTTAATTTAGGCGAAGAAAGTTTGGCGCCAAGCAGCAGCTCAACTCACCTTTAATTGGTACTTATAACCTTTAAGTGGTGAGGCACTTAGGACAAAATGTCTCTTTTTATTTATAACCTTTGTTGGAATTATAGTTTGGCACTTATGCCCTTTCAGTTTTAGTTCCAAACAAACTGTAATATGTTTTTTTCTTTTGATAAATACCATATTTTTTTTCTACCAGTAACTATGTTTAAATGTTAGGAATCGCTTAAAAATGTTTATAATAAAGAAAATAAAAAATTTTGCTTTCGAAATTTGTTTTCTTAATTATTTCAGAATCATGAATATGGCACTCTTCAATTATTTTCATATACTTATAAACAAAACTCTTCTTATATACAGAACTATGTAAGTTTATGTTATAATAATATTTACATCGACAGTTAAATTTTAAAAAATACGTATTTTCTGTATTTAAAAATTTGTTGGTCAGACCGCTTTCTGTCGTTATATAGGCTGTATCACATAATAGCTTAATATGCGAGACACGTCAAAAATCTTTAATTGTTTTTTGTTGAATTTTTGGAAACCTTTATGCTCGTAAAAACAAATTTGAGATCCATGGCCAACTTTATGAGTAATAACAAAAAAACCTGTTAAGTGCCCAAACTTTAAGACTGTCTAACTTTTTTATTTTAAAAGATAGAGAAAACTTATTGGTAATAAATTTTTATTGCAAAATTGATCCCTTCCACCTGATATAAACAGATTTTTGAAATATCGTATGTGGTTCGCTGCGCATTCTAGGCGGATAAAATTTTTTTTTATTGAAGCAGGCTATGGCCACAAACAATTGTCTGTTTTTTTCGTCTTTCATGCAATATACTACATGTTGCCCTTGTCTTTCATATTTATTACATTTTTTTCAATTTTAGTTAAAAAAAAATGAACCTAAATATTTTCGTGTTGCTCAAGATAATGTAGAACCTGTTTTAAAGACGCCAATTGCAAAAAAAAAATAATAAACAGAATGTACTTTTTTATGCAAAATACAGATTTTCTTATAATATTATTTTATTACATTGTCTGTGTCAAAATAATTTTAAAGACCCATTTGCTTCTGATGTGAAAAGCAATAAAAGACAGCCTTAAAGTTTGGGCACTTTATAGGTTTTTTTGTTATTACTCATAAAGTTGATCATCATCTCAATCAGTTGATCTCAAAAACAATTAAAGATTTTTGACGTATCTCGCATATTAAGCGAGATACATGGGAGTGGCCCTGTTATGTGATACAGCCTGTATATTCGTTTTACTTCGGTACCTTTGAATATTCGTAGGTGGTATGAGATAATATTCCCGTTATTTGCTAAGCTCTATATTTATACAGTTCTTAAATTATTTGTATTTATGTAGAAAACAGTATTAAATAATATGACGCCTTTAATGTCCAGTGACATGTTTACCACGTACTCTATGGAAATAGCTTTTGCTGTAATAATTAGAATTTAATCATAACTTCTTAATAATTCCATGCCGGTATTAATTCATTCGAACTTGGCTTGGAAAGTCCTCCCATAGTCACAACCATAAATTTATTAACAAAGAAATATATAATTGTTTACATTTTGAAGCAATCAGAGAACTTCATTGTACTATTAATCTGGGCGACTGGAATGTTTCTTATTGAGATTCAGTTTCAAGATCGGCCATATTTTCATTTATAGTAGTTTGCATTTACATTGACTTTTTTGACGTAAATTAATTAACCTAAAGTAGTTTTTACATCGATTTTTTGTAGCATTTATTAAATTATAATTTCTTAAGAACTTTGTTTTAGCGTTTTGCGGCAGTAATCAATAGTTATAATAATTTAATCTACCTGTAACTTGCATCATCGTCGGTTGTAGAAGTAGAAGGCAAGAGATCGACGCCGAAGATGGATTTCTGTATTTGAAAGGGATGATTTAACACCCCCCATACTAAAAAACCAAATAGTTTGTAATAGGTATTGCTTAACTGGTAAGTAAAATATATTACTATTCGTGAAGAAATTAAATATGAACTAGATAGATTTTTAATAAGAAACTGGAGTGCTGTGTAGTTTATTCGCCTTATAATTTATACATATAAAAAATTTAACTGAAATAGTTTTAAGATAAACTCTATTTTTAATATTTTATGATGTTAAATCTACCTCTCCAACAATAGTTTTTTAATCCTTAACTGCTTGTTAGACTCTGTTTAAGTTATTGCCTTATATTTCTCCTATCCCAAACCGCGTAGGAACCCAACGAACTCAGTACCTTCTTGAATATTAGTGTACTTTGTATCCAATAAAAATAGTTTTAGGATGAGTAAAACAACAAATAATAGAGTGTGATCAATACAAAAAAAAAAAAGAAGAAGTAATTATTAAACTAAAACTATGACATATAAGTAGTAAGTAAATTACAAGATACAAAGGTAAAAGAGAAGAAAAGAAAATACAAAACTACTTAAACTTTAAATATTCTTAATTGCATTAATACCTACCACAAGTAAATATATCTGCTTCATTTAAATGATTGTCGCAAGTTAAACACATTTTAAATAAAGGTGAAAATTTGAATAAATTGGTTCTGGCCCTCGGAAAGTAAAACGGTTACTACGTGTTACCTGATTTGGTATTTGATTATGGATTAGTGACAAAAACTCTGGACAATCACATGTATAAAACTTTATAAAGAAACACGAACGAATGCATATTTCTACGTTGTTCCAGACTACACACTATAAATCTAGCAACTAACGTGTCGTGAGGAATAGGTACATATCTGATGATAAATTCATATCCTGACGATATGAAAGTAACTTTAAAAATCTCTTATGAACATCTATTTTAGATTGAAACATCTTATAATCAGAATCCCACTCAACGCTAGCGTGCTTGACTTTGAACCTCACAAGAGCATTGAAAAGTGTCATATATACTTGTATATCCGAATAGCCATAGGACATTCTAGTTAGAAATCCTAGACTTTTATAAGTAAACCGAACGATTTCATCAATGTGAATATTGAAACTTAAATTAATATCAAAACACCTAGATCTGTTACAGTTTCAGGATGGCTCAGGATAATGTCATTAATAATTATATAGGTTGTTCCGGAAAATGTGGGAAATCTTTCGAGTGCAGATAGAACATGAAAAAATAAAATGACAAGTTCCTATAATTTTTTTCCTATAGGCCCTCCCTACGGGGACATGTGTTCCTGAAGAGCGCAGCTGGTTTTTCTTGAAAAACGTTTAAAGTACTCAATATAATTTAATAAAAAATTCATTTGATTGACACTAGTAAGGATCTGTTAAAATAGTGTAATTGAAACATATTTAGCTCATTTAGTTTACCAGGGGCGGACTAAGCTTGACAACTTAATGCCTACATTTTTAACACCCTGTAGGATAAACACTTTAAAATAATAAAGCTGGGTAGCTTCAACCTTAGACTAAAAAAAGATATTCTTGTTTATTGTCGATAAAATGAATCGTTTACCAGAAAAAGAATAATAAACAAATTCATGCTTTATTTTTAAAAGGGGTCGTGATTTAAATTTTTTTTTTCTCCACAATAAAGTGCGATACGAAAGTCATTCAAGTAACAGGAAAGTTTCATTTTAAGATGTTTAATCCGAAAAAATACAAAATTTAAAAAAAAAAAACGTAGTGGTCTCAGGAGGCATCTTAACAGCTAAAAAGCTAAATATGTGACACTACTTTAAGAGGTTTAGTGTGTATCACATTAAATTTTTATTAAATAATATAAAGTACTTTAAAAGTTATTCAAGAAAAACCGGTTTCCATCGCGTCCTTCAAGGACACATTTGATAGGAACTTGTCACCTTATCTCTCATGTTCTATCTGCACCCGAGAGATTTCTCACATTTTCCCGAACACTCTGTATAGTATGGGATAGCGTTGCCTAGAGAAAGTTATCAGTGCGCACTTGCTAACATTTAGAGAAAGATTGTTATTGTTACACCAACCACGAATACGGCTTAGGGAATGTTGTAACTTAACCCAATCAACAACGGTAATAACTTCACTATACATTTTTAAATCATCTGCAGACAAGAGATAATTTCAGTCAAGATTATGAGCTATATCGTTAATATAAATAACAAATAATAAATTTCCTAAAATGGACCCCTGAGGAACATGTTTAATTTTGACTAATAATATAACCCTCTGTTTCTTGGATTTGACAGTTTTTTTATCTTAATAAATTACGTGTTGATTTAATATAAATTGTTTATTCTTACTTTCTTTGTTATCCCTTTTTTAGAAAGTCCTGTATTTTAAATGTATTTTAATACATGACAAAATAACAAGAATGCTGTTTATTTGTTTTTATTTAATTGATAAGTATGAGGTTATCAGCAAAACATAATTTTGTTTGCGCATTAATACCCACAATATCAAAGTTACCAAAATTTTAAATGAGGTCGATATACATCCATCAAAATTTAATAATATCCTCTATTCTATCAGCGGTAAAAATTAATGTTAAACTCACCTTTCTGGTTTCTTGCAAATACATTAATTGTTTGTCGATGACGCGAATTCACTCTTATTAATTTCATTTTTCTAAGTAGTCACAGTCATCTTATTGCAGTACAAATTTAACAGTGAAATAAGCGTACCTCGCATTAAACCTCACTGGCACAGTGTAAACAATTTCTATATTCGTTCCATGTTTTCATTCTGCTGCTTGCTTATTCCCTCTCAAATACAGGCTAATTTATGGCAATGTTTTATATCCAACAGTTAAAAGTAAAATTATTCTTGCTCTTGATATTTATATTAATTACGCCTATAATTTTATAGTGGAATAATTTTGTAGCATATACTAAAATATATGTCATTACGCGAACAACAGGTGTCAGCAAACGTTCGCAAAATAAATGTAGCTCTCCCAATCATAGTACAGTGCTACAGTTTTTAACTTTCAGCTCCAAAAATACTATAATAGCATTATCTGGCACCAACAATTTAAAGCTAGGAATCTAGCAGATCTGAAGTTATAAAAGTGCTTGCCGATTGAGACGTGACGCGTCGGAGAGCGTCGCGATGAAAAGCATCATTTTGATTCTGGTCTGCCCACTGAGGCGAAGTGAATGAAAAGAAAAATCGGCGTTTATATGTACATGTCTATCAGTTAAATAGTATGTATTAAATCATGAACTATTTTACTATGTTCACAGTTTTCATATACAAAGTGTCCGGAATATAAGTGCCGCAATTATAAAGACTTATACAGGGTGTTTATTAATTGAATGCCGATACTTAAGGGTGTGAATCCTTCGGTCATTTTAAGAAGAAAACTTAATATCAACATATGTCCTAAACCTCTTATTTTTTAAGCTACATGGTGTTACAGTTTTAAGAAAAAATTTACTTTTTTTATTATAATTAATCACTCCCGATATTTTTATAAAATTTTGTACACACCTATTAATCATTAAGGAGCATTGTTTGATGTAAACAATGTTTTAAAATCTTTGCCAATGACGTCTGTACGAGGTTTGAACTAAACATTTTTGAAGAAAAAAATGGTACGCTACTGCTTTTTCTAATAATTAAAACTATTTTTAAAAATTTCCATTTATTTTACAGCAAATTCGGTCCCTAGACTTACTCTTGTAGGATGCACCATTATCATGTAAAAAAAATAAAACCAAAAAAGTTTTTTCCCCAAACGGTACACCTCTGATTTTTTTAAATTTTATTTTAAAAATCGCGATTTATTTAGTAAAACGATAAATTCAAAATCTTAAACCTAAAACGAAACGACAAGACAAGAAAATACAAACAAAATAAAGAAAAAAAATTATGTATTTATAGTAGTTGCTGTAAGTGTCCTCCACCCACACGTATGCAAGCATTTACTCTTCTCATAGACTGACGTACATTTTCAAAAATTCCTGGGGTGTCTCTTATGGTTTGGCAGCATCCTATTATACGATTTCGTAACTCTTCTTCGGCTTCGGCACTGCGTACACTAAGCTTTTCAGATTACCCCAGAAAAAGTAATCTAAACGGTCGGTAGATCTGGGCGGCCATGACTGCGTTCCTCCGTGGTCTATCCACCGATCGCGATAGTTGTGATTTAAAAATGCACGCACCCGTAAGCTAAAATGTGGAGGCGCACCATCGTGCATTAGCCACATCTGGTTTCTTAATAAAAGAGGAATGTCTTCAAACATTGGCGACAGATCTTGTTCAAGAAAGTGTAAATACGATTGTCCATCTAATCTTCTTGGGAGAAAAAATGGGCCTATCAAATAATCGTCAATAATACCAACCCAAACATTTAATGAAAACTGTTCTTGATGATTTGATTCAACAATTGCAAACGGGTTTTCATCCGCACACAAATGGTTATTATGGAAATTTCGTATTGAGTTTCGAGAGAAACTAGCTTAATCGGTAAAAAGAATGTACTTGTCACATAACGGATTTTCCAGCAGCGTTTGAAGAAACCACTCACAAAAATTAATGCGCAACGGGAAATCTCTAGGGAGTAATGCCTGGACTCTTTGAATGTGATATGGATATAACAAATTTTCGATAAGAATTTTCCAAACAAGTACGTGTGAAACATTAAATGTTGCCGCGATTTTCCTTGTGCTAGTTTCGGGATTCTCCTCAATTTCATGTAAAATTCCTTCTTCAAGTTCCGGTGTTCTTACTGTTTGAGGGATTCCTTTAGCACTGTGGTCTACTTTTAAATTTCCGGTTTCGTGAAGACGTCTATGAATCCCAGAAAATGTTCTCGGATCGGATAGTACGCGATTTCGATACCGCTCTTGGTATATTCTCCTGGCTTTTTATGCATTTCCGTCGGCAACCCCATAAGTAAACTGCATGTCAGCTAATTCACCGATTGTAAAATTTACCATTTTTTATGAAATTTTACCTCCTACTCAAATAATAATTTTTTAATAATGAAAAATCAATGTCAACTTTATTGCCAAAAGAAGCGTAAAAAATTATAACACTTTACCCAGCCTACTAATTTTTATTTCATTTGCTTTAAGGAGGCATTATTTAATGAGCTTACCGTTTTTTCTATTCAAATATTCAATATCATGCCTACGTGAACGTCATTTGTGAAAGTAGAAAATTAATTTTTGCCCCACAAAAAGTGTTTCCACGCATGGTGGGTGTCTACAAAATGGCAACAAAATATCAAAAGCAGTGTCAATGAACTTGGGGAAAAATTTTGTTGGTTTTAATTTTTTTACGGGAAAATGGTGCGTGGCACTCATATTCCGGACAACCTGTATATGAATGGTGAATAATTAGTTACTGTTCGAGGTGCGTTCAAGTTCTAAGTTCTTCGATTTTTTGTTTCGGAACTCGGAGCAGATGGACTAGGGGTGGAATTCATAGTCAACACTTCATATCACTTAAGTGTGACTTTTCATTTAAGGTGTACTTAAATAAGATGCCCTTCAATATTTTGTTTAAGGTTGCCGTATTTGTCGCCGTGGAATGATCAAATTTGTGGTGTTTTTTAGGTACTGAAATCTCGAAAAATAAACCACGTAGAGTAAAAGTAATATCAAAAATAAAATTACTGATGTTTTGTATATCCACTTTTACTATTTAAACTCTCTTCAAATAATATAATAAATTTTAAAATGCATTTGTATGACGCACATTATTTTGCTATTCTAACCCCATATTTTAACAATTATTTTCACAAAAGTGAACAATCTTTTATGCAGAACTATGTAAGTTTATGTTATAACAGTGTTTACATCTATAGTTGAATTTTAAAAAAATACGTATTTTGAAAGATTTCAGTACCTAAAAATTTGATGGATAGATCGCTTTGTGGCGTTATATATTGATTTTTTACTTCGGTACCTTTGAATATTCGCAGGTGGCATGAGATGGCATTCTTGTTATTTGTTAAACTCTATATTATTCAATTCTTAAATGTCTAAAATTACTTGTATTTGTATAAAACCCTATTTTAAGAATACGGCGCCCTTAATATCTAAACTTAATGGAAACTTATTAAAGTGTGGTATGAAAGTAATAGGAAGTTGTCTCTCTGCACTTTTATCTTGTAAATTGTAAAGCTAAGTGCACACTTAATCTTAAGTATGATCTATGAATTCCACCCTAGATTAGATAAAATGTTGACGTTTTCGTTACAAGAACAACGAGTAATCATTATTTTTCTCTACTTGCGTGGTGCGACACCCGTTGAAATTTATCACCAGTTTACTGAGACATGTGGTGATGTTTCATGAATGTGACAAATGTGCCACGTGATGATGGCATGAATGGGCATTGTTTCTTCAATAGTGAAAATGGATAAGACCGATACTTTTTTGGTTCGACGTTCGGTCTTCTTTAAATTGATCCACGAACGCACATTTTTCACATTCATGACACCATCACCACCTGTCTCAGTAAGTTGGGTATAAATTTAAATGGGTGTTGCACCACGTAAGTGGAGAAATAGAATAATTACTTGCTGTTCTTGTAACGAAAACATCGCCATTTTAAGTGGCAAGTAGAGATGGTTATCGAAAACTAGAACTAATCTTTTGGAACAGGTCCAGCGGCACAGACTAATGGAACTGATCCAGTTCTGTTCGGACTATGCATACAAAACAGTCCAGAGTACTCGTTTACTCGTAATGCAAGTTCGGCAGACTGGGTCCGTGAACTTGTGTACTACAACTGTAAACTGTATATGAAAAAGGTACCTAATGAACTAGATAGTAGTAGATTTAGATCTTGGATTGGTAATACGATCATTGATAATATAAGCTACGCTATCAATAGTGTACTCAAGGATACGATGATATATACAAAAGGAACATTTCGTTTCAGCAATATTTCGACTTGCGGCTAAAAGAAATTAGTTGTATTTTAGTAGTTGTAGTAAAAAATTGTTACCTAATTTTTGACTTTATTTGCGGTGGGAACAGTTAGGTATGCGCCGACTAGATTTTTCAGTGGAGTCGAGACAGGTTCTTTATTGATTATAATATATAAACACATATATATTATATAAGATTCGGTTATTGTTTTTTTCAGTACAGGGCGCCAAGTGGTTTAAAATCTACATACCCAACAATTATATTAACCACTAAATCATACAGCAAAGATGAAAGAGAATAACTTCACATAGGTTTTATATTTACTATACCAATTGAGTCAGCATTTATAGGGCAGATTTTATTTTTCGCTTAATTTTGGGGCTTATATCTAAACAGAAAATTCAACATTTACTGACTGCAGTCGCAACACAAAATTTAAAACATATTCCTTAACTAATATCTACCACTTATTACCTAAATTACAGGAATGCGATTAACCTTTTGGGAGTGAAATGTGGAAATATTTATCTATATGAATACTCAATAAAGTCTTTAAATTGGCAATTTGGGCATAAAATTTTGGTGTCTAGAACAGCACTGGTATTTCGGTTGTATATAAAAAAATATATTAAAGTGCTTCCGCTCTCGAAATTAGAACAACAATTAAAATATCCACTATGTGGTACTCATCCAGTAATTATCCATGGTTGTGGATTTTCCAGGATATCTGTATAATGGGCACCACTGCCGGTGGCGTGTCGTTCAGGGCTTCACCCTATATATAAATTCAATACTTTCGAGGTAGGGATAATTCCACTTAAAAAAATGATATGACTAAACCTCAAAACGTCTAAAAAATAATAGAAAGACATCGTTACTTCGATATACGGTTTTAGCAATAATAATTGAAATCAAATCAAAAGATAAGCTCATCTCGGTTGCAAAACACCCCCTATGCAATACCCGAAGGCGTCTTTTCTACTGTTTTCTTGCGGAGACTAACAGAATTCTATCCCATTGATGGATACAAGACCATTTAAACATAAACGTATTCATCTACCATAAAATTAGCCTTTAGTATGTCGAACTAGTGATATATCCGATATACGAAATTATTTCAAAATTTCACTAACCACCATATTCATAAGTCTCAACGCACACTAAAGATTTTCGCTATCAACGGTTCCACCTTACTTTTTCCCTACTTTTTAATCCCGCAAAAAGATTCGCCTACTTATAATTTGTATCTAAACTAATAGATGTCTCCATCGGTATTAAAATTACGAATTTAATTAAACTAAAATAAAAGAGAACTATTTTATCATTATTTAATAACTAATTTTACTTAAGACGTATCAAACTATATTAATAAAAAGAAATAAATAGATATGTTTCTTAAAACTAAAATAAATAATTTCTTTATACATAAAAGTCTTACAATATACATTAATAGAAACAAAATAAATATTTCTCTAAAAACTAAAATAAATAATTTATGTACATGAATGAGCTCAATTATTCTAGTCCGCCCCACTCTCAGTCCGGTCTAATGATAACGAACTAAAACTACATGAATTTGTACTAACGAACCAGACCGATGCTGCACCGACCTATTCTCATCTCATACCTTGAATAGAGTCGGTCCGGACCACGTCCGGACTAGGAACTGGAACTGATCTTTGGACTAGGTACCTACTTAGGACCGGATCAGGTTGGAACTGATCCACGAAAATGTGTAGATCAACCATCTCTAGTGTCAAGAACACTTCTTACTCTCGTCGCCACCGCTAGAGTGTATATGTGCCGTACAGTGCTGCCATCTCTGTCACGCATTCACGTCAACAAATTCACACGTATTTTAAACCAAACCGCAGGTATCTATCTACTCCCAGTTCCGAAACGTAAAATCGGAGATCTTAGAACTTGAACGCACCTCGTATTTGATAATGTAATGCATATTTACTTGATAGATAACGTATTTATAAGCGTAACTTCATTTACTATTAGTGCAGCTTCCAACTTTAAGTAGGTACTATAAAAGTTGCATCTAGTACTGCCTAGCACAAACCTTTTAACGCTAGCGCCACAGGATATACTAGCAATTTCATTCTGTTTCCGGCAATTTGGAGTGTAGGACCATTTGGTTAAACCTCAAATTACTACTTATCTAATGAAGCATATAAGATGGAAGGTCAACCCAGAAAATTGATGAAGTCGATTCAATAAGTCGAAATATACGACGTCAAATTGAAATTAAACGCTCGTTCCGGATCTCGAAATGTGACGTCATTGCCTCTTACAGCTTCTAGGTACTCATCTGTTTCGAACTCGGACAAGGGCCTTTCTGTGTTAAATTAGAAACAGTCACGGACCACTATAAGCTACAGCACCGTATATGTCTGCATTTCAGAATTGTCTTGATGAATTGGCAGTTTGAATGTTCATAGAAAAATCGTTTTAAATAAAGTATTAGATAATCTAGCGCAACAGAAGAAAATAGACGTGTTCAAAGATTGTTGTATATACTTATAAAATGTAAGACATAAGTCCCAGAATCGTGAAATTTATTCTTTCTGACTTTTGAGTATTTAAAATTTTATACGAAAATATTAAATTTCTAAAAAATTATCTTATTTAATATCTTTACGAGACAGCTATGGACACAAATTTAAAGTGTCCTCTTACTAAAAGAAAACCCTGGTCTCATAAAATCTTATTATTCAAATTTAACTTGCATACTAATTTATCCGGGTATTTTATCGTTGGGACATTACGGTACAATATAAAATTTGATTGTTTTGCTATAGAATCCATAATAACCCTTTCAATAGTTTTAATTTTCATAAATTAAATAAAAATTATTTTAAAGGCTTTAGAGGAGTCAGAAAATTATATATTTTTTTTCACATCACACTAAAATGATCAAAATCATTCAGAACATGTAAAAAAATGCTGAACATCATTTAGATGGCTTTGGTGACCAGGGCCGCTTGATTTTATTGTTGTACATGCCGTCTCAAATTCACTGTTTATAAAACACAAATAGAAAATGAAGCAGACTTAAGACAAAGAATCATACATGGATGTCAATCAGACAATTAAAACCATTTTCAACATTTTCTATAAACATTTTGTTTTTTATTTTTTCTGACAATTAAAATATTTGTACTGTTAGGTATTTTTGTGATATGAAATTCACTTTAAAGTAAAACATAAGCAAATAATAATTTAGGAAAATTATAAAAATAGAGTTATTTACGAAATAGATATCAGAAAATTTTCTGAAAACCCAGTGATGTAGTTTTTTTGAAGGTTTCCGTCTCTAATTAACAGATTTACATAGAAATATACCGAATTATCGCCGTTAGCTAATAAATGTTTTACATCAGTTCTCCAAGTTTCGTCAGTCTACATCAAACATCATTAAAAAAATAATGCAAAAAAAATGTGAAAGACATGAACGTTATCTTTGTTCAAAATCAATAAGTTTATGCCATTGGTTTATTAAGGCTTTTGGGCATAAAATTATTCGAGAAATCACCCTCTTAATATGACATGGACACACTGTATAATTTCAGCACGCGCATTTCGCATGAGTATTTGGGTATATGAATAATACTTGTCTATAAAATTTATGTTCATGTCTTGTTAACGATCTTTTCATCAGTGCAGTTAAATGTGAGTAGTGTCACATATCAGATGCATGATAATGGTTATATTTAGAAATCTGACTAACAACAAAACTAAATGACGAAGCAGTTATCATACTGAAAATTCATGTAATTTAGTTTCAATAATTCAATTTTCATTGAACACTGATTTAATAATTAATTGATTTATATGTGACAACGCTATATTAAATTATGGATTTGATATATCCAACACAACTTAATTTACTGATAACTTGCGGTTATACTTCCTTTCCGATTATAGTTATACTCTGTTTTCAGGAATTTTATAAGCACTATGTAAATATTTCATAAAATAGTTATTTATGCAACAAGTACAAAAAAAGTGTCCATTCATGTCAATAAACCACTTTAGAAATGAAGTGTTGCCAATTTAGGCATAGATTGCTTACAGAAGCTATATCTGCATTTTCATCGACAGTATCAGTCGATCTTAATTTCAGAAAAATTATTCAAGTAATCGAAATAAGTACGATTTTAAAAGTGGTTGTAGATTTATATCTTATTCTACTTATATACTCAAGGTCTTTAAAACATTTTTTAACTATCTGAACAGTTATTTGTAGATAAAATCAGTGGTGCCTAGCAGCGTATCTGAGCAAATACATTAAAATACATTCCTAGACGATTTTGTTAATTACGAAATCAAAATATTGACTTACATGATTTAGTTGTCTTTCTGGTCTGCTATAGACATGGATATCTCAATGTTTCGTGTAGGTACACAGATTTTTGAGGTGGCAAACTTGCTTCGTTTAGCCGTTAGAAGGCCTAAATAAGCTAAAAATGATTTAAATCTGTGCTAATATTTATCCATAGATATCAGTATTTGATATAATAACAGAACTTGTATAGAGGCAGATTAAAACAAAAAGGGCAGTTCGAATATGATTTAAAAGTACATTTCTACACGGCATTAAAAACTGCTCCACTGTAAAACGTGATAAGGCGACAAGGCATACAATCGGCGACCAAACAAACAATGGAAAGAAATTCCCGAGGAAAGAAATAAATAACATTTTGTAACACCTATTTTATAAAACAAATTCAATTGATTTTGTTGCTATTGTTATTAATTATTAATATAATTAATTTTTGTCTTTAATTAATTAAATAGTTTGATATACCTAATGTCACAACAAAATTTTGAGTCGGTCTTACCCTATTTCTTCAAACTAACATAAATGTTTTTTCTTATTGTCCGTTTTAAACATCCGTTATTATTATTATTAGTTATTGGCAGCAACTATGATACGTTTCCATAAATCATCAGTAGTAGGTACCGAAGTAATGCGCTACACTTAATTTTTTAAATATCCCCACAAAAAGAAGTCCAAATGATTTAAGTCAGGAGACCGTGGCGGCCATGGTACCGGTCCTCCTCGTCCAATCCTTTGGTATTAATGCTTGAACACACTCTGTCCAAGCATTAATACGGCACGAATATAATTGAGTCTCGTGTATAATATGCCACACTGCTGCAATACGCCGTGGAAGTCCTGGACCTTCATCTCTTCCACGATTCGGTTTCAAATTTCCCTTGCGTTGCACAATACTTGCACTCACTGCACACCGTGCAGCATTTGCTGCATTTTAGCTGCATTTGACACATGTTTACCGGGAAATCGTTCTGCTAAAGCATTTTTACATTGCCGATTAAAACGATATCCATCAACTCCGAGTATACGTAAGGCATTTTTGATACCTGAAAAACTAATTTAAAGACTTGCATCACAAAAACGTTAATACCTACAAAAAGTAATAGGATTTTAATATTCGAAATCGCCTGGCTAAAGACTCAGTAGTCTAGCGATGTAAAGACTGAAAATAGTACGACTTCTATAATTTTTCAATTTTTTTACAAACATTTTTTTACGATATTGACATAAATGAGAATAATTTCCCAATCATTAAGTAAATATACGTTCAATTTCTGTTCAAAGGTGATTTCTTACTACAATTGTTAAATTATTTTCTTCATTATATTTTATTAACATATTGTTATGTTTCTTTTATATTTTCCTTTTTTTATTTTTTTTATATTTGCAGCAGTCTTTCCCAATGCAATATTCAAGCAAATTTATTGTAATTGATAAAACATATAAATCTCTGTAAGTTTTAGAATCAATCAGATATGTATCGAAAATGTATTGAAAATAATTACAAATAAGTACAGAAACTTATACCTTTATGACAAAACAAGTAATAATAAAATGAAATTTCTGTATTTCAGCTATTGCAAAAAAGTATTATCTATCCACAGGTAGACGCTAAATGTCATTCAAATCGGATAAAGCATGTTAGAATTATTCAGAAAAAAAGTTAAAAATTATTTGAGAATCAAAAAAATAATGTGAAGTATATACCAATATCTTGTTTTATCCAGTTATAAATTATAATTAATCTGATTAATCAATTAATATTAGTAAAATAAAAGCACTTCTAATGAAATTTGTTATCTTTGAGCTCTATTCTGTTTCAAAATAGTAATTATGTTGATAATTTTAGCAACATGCGGCATTTGCATAATTGTTATCATTACGTTGTTTACACATAACCAGTTTTTTTAACTGTGCTGCCTGCACTGCATGCTGTGAGATAAACCTAAAAATATATATTAGTGAATTTAACACTAAAATTTTAGTTATGAGACAACCACAAACATATTTAAAATTAAATCGTTGGTAAAAATCACCTAAAAATAAAAATTTATATTTAATTTCAAAATCAGATCAAAGACAGCAAATATTTTTCACTAAATATTGGCTGTATTTTTCAACGATTGCCCACGTGTGCATGCTAGAACTAGAACCCAGATATCAAGATGCTATGTTTAAAAGAGGAGTTCTTAATTTAAAATGTAAAACATACATTCTCAGCGGGAAATAAAATTTAAAAATATGTTTTATTACATTAAACGAGAAGTGGTGCATATTTCTAAATAAGTTGAAAGGAAAGAAGAAATAAATTTTATTGATTCGCATGCCAGTTCTACTCAAGTAACTTAAAAAAATAGAAGTAATATCATTCATTATGAGTGTAAGATAAAACATCAATTATAAATCAATGAGTCGTATCACACCCAATTAACTTACTTGCAAAAATTACGTTTTAATAATTTATTTATTACTATTTACCTAATCTCCCATAGTTTATTATACTCGGAATTCTAGGTGTGGTTTCAATGCGTTTTTAGTTGATTCCACAGAATTCTTTATGGCAATTTTATCAGTTATTATCGCGATTCTATTATTATTGTCTGAGCGCTGGTAACTACATACTTTGACATTTTACAGTTTTTTGACGAAACTATTTAAAGGATTTTTAAAAATAAAAAAGCATTTTAATCCTTGATCTTTAGTCTATAACGTTCGTAGAAAGTGTTTTTTGATTAGAATTTGTATTCTTGACTCATCTTGGTGTAAATGATATTGCAATTTCGATGTTTCAGCGCGAGCCGTTCTATATTAAGGAACTCCATATAACAGCGTGTTGCACAGATAATTTCAAATTAAAAATAAAATAGTTTCTCTTGGAATTTTAAGACAAAACTTTCAGCAATGATTAAACATGTGTAGATGTAAATAAAGCAAAAAAATTTTTTTGGAAAATCACCCCTAACTACCCCCTGCATATCACTATTTTTTGACAACCAGGCGATTTTGCTTTCTAAAGGCATAAGGAATGATATAAAATAGGTTTTACATTTTAGCAATAAAGTGCAAACGAAAATCTTTTCTAAAACGAATATCTTTGCGTTTAAACTCTACTATGAGAAATTTGTTGTCGATAGTGGGAAATTAGAGGCCAAATTTCAAAGAAAACACCAAATTTTCTCAATTGTCGACGATTCATCACTTATCGTGACATCCTCAGGACACTATAAAATTTAATAAATTCAAAATTACATCGCAATTTATAAAAAACCAACTTAATATTAAAATATTAAAGAAGTGTGTTTAAAACATTACAATAAAATGGCTACAACAACATCTATATAAACATGAAACAAGAAACCAAAATTACACACACACTAACAATTATTATATGTATTATATGTCACAAATTTAAAAACAAAGTATTAAAATTATATAAATAAAATGTCTTTATATAATGAATATTAAAATAATATAAAGAATGGTTCGAATTTAAACAAATTTTACAATAAATTTTGACCACCCAGTGTAAAATTAAACAGTTTTTAAAGTATCTGTCTCATATGTGACTAGCCATTTGTAAGATACAATATCGCTTATCCATTCCATCTTCATTTGTATACGGTACAAAACCATCGGTATTTTTCAAAGGGAGAAATCTGGTGGAAGAGGAGAGCCTGGAGGTATTCTCGAATATCTGCAGAGCAATACGTATACGAATTAGATAGTTTTATTCTTCTTACAACGGTAATTAAGAGAGACAGAACCATGTAATTCGCATACGAATTATAGTCTAAGATCCCACTATAAAACGACCTTCACCGAGCTGGTTAATGGATGAAAAGTATTTTATATCCAATTAAATATGTTAATAAATATATTGCAAATGGGTTGTCTGCAAAAAAGTCAGTCCTGAATTTCGGTTGTCGAGTTTTAAAAAGTGAAATATTTCCCAGCGAACCATTCCATGCGATAGAATGAGTATAAAGTATTGCAGCTGTGTGTAGTTCGTGCATACTGAAAATGAAGACGATCTGTTTATCCGTTTCTCCAAAAAATCAAATAAAGTCAGGGGGCGGAGGTATTATTATTAATCTGCCCCTAGGAACCCCTAACGCGAAGACTGACAAATTTTTTCGATTCCGCGTCTCAAAGAGTACGTGTCTTTAAAATTTCTATTCGATCGGTTAGGGGGCGGCTCCGGGGGCGGTATCCCGTTTTTTACATTTTTTCGGTACATTACCGGATGCATTCCCGCCTTATCGCGAAGTATACGTGCATAAAATTTTAGATCGATCGGATTCGATTTGTGGCCGTGAGATGTGCGGAATTTTTTTTTTACTCCTAACGACGAACATGAGGCTAGGTAAACGGCGGCTGTGGGACGGGATCGGAGGTTTCCCGAATTCATAACTGCGGGGTGGAGTCTCGAAGTCACGAGTTCGAGAAATCGACCTTTTCTGTTTCATTTCGAATATATATTCGAATGTTTTTTATGAAAATATGAAAAAATGCTTCTATAGAATTTTTTGTACAAACAACGGTTTACGAGTTGGGCGGCAAAATACCACCGCCCCCGCATTATATTAGATTTTTTGGAGAAACGGATAAACGGATTGTCTTCATTTTCGGTATAGACTATTATTTCCTGGTAGTGACTTGAAATGATATTATGAAATTTGTCTAAAATCATTGAAATTTTTTTGTGCCTTCTTCTCCACCTTACCTATCGAAAAGTCTAATAAAATTTTATGATTATATGTATCGTTTTCTTTAAAAAAAGTTAAACGTAATTCGGGGCGGTAAATGGATTATTAGAAAATTTTATTTTTTACGGGTTTTCGATCTCGACATATCATTAGTAGGGTCGAAAATGTTGTTTTATTGTTATTGAAGGGCGTTAGGGGTTTCCAGGGGCAGATTAATAATAATAGGTACCGCCGCCCCCGGACTTTATTCGATTTTTTGGAAAAACGGATAAACGAATCGTCTTCGTTTTCGGTATGGACGAACTATCGCATGGAATGGTTCGCTAGGGAATATTTCACTTTTTAAAACTCGACAACCGGAATTCAGGACTGATTTTTCGCAGACAACCCTATACCACCGTATTGGTAATGAAATAATCTTTATTTTAATTTAACTTTAATTTATTAACCACACCGGTGCAAGTTACTAGTATTGATTTACCTGTTTATACCTGCCTACCCAAAATTTGTGACGGGAAAGAAATAGTCAACCTAACGTTTCCATATTGTATGGACTTCATACTTTCGATTGGTATGGAATTTGTCTATTAACCAAACCAGTGAAATGTTTAAAGAAACAGTAATGTTTAATTGTTAATTAATCATATTCTAGACTTAAATTTTTTGGACAACCCATTTGCAATGAATGTATTTATTGACATATTTAATTGGATATAAAATACTTTTCATCCAGCTCGGTGAAGGTCGTTTTATAGTGGGATCCTATACTATTACTCTTGGAAAGTCAAGAATAGACCTGCTCTTTCTACCAACTTTGACCATCGTAGACAACTAACGCACAAATACACAGAACCAATACGTTTACCAGATCAAATCTTTCAAAGATCCCTGTCGTGTATGCCTAGCTATTGAATTGGACCTATAAGGCTTACAATATTGAAACCTATATAACCAATGATTCGTTGTATTGGTTACATAAAACAGATAAGTCAAAGTGAGGTATCAGTTTTGATAACTAGCTTTAATGATTGCAGGGAAACGACATAAGTAACTATGCGATATATAGCACGTAGCACGTGCCAGTGGTTTCAGGTGTAATTCAATGTTGGTCGAGATATTAACCGCAGAGTAGTTAGGTTTGTTTTTCCAGCAGTTGAAAACGGTTTGAAATTATAAGAAACGTCCGTCCAACTATTTATTGAGTTAAATTCAATGGTAACACGTTCTCAACTTAACTGGTCGAATATTTATGACAGTTTCAAACCGGTTCCAACTGCTGCAGAAACAAACTGCTGTTTCCTGAAGTCCCGTTTTTGGGAATAAATAACTATTATTTATATAAAGTAAAAGAATAAAAATATAAAAATCGATTTGAAAAAGGAAAACTTCTTTCAGGCATAAAAGAAGTGCACTACAGGCTAGGAGAAAACTATTGACCGAAAATTCCTAGTTGTTATACGAGGAACGTTATTCATGCTTTCAAAAATGGAAAAGCGCAACGAATATAAAGAATGTAAGTGTAAAGGTAGTTGTTGCATAATTTATGGAGAAGTCAGATAAATTTGTTAACATTGTGGTCCTATTACTTGATGCTAAAGTCAACATTACTGGTAAATGGTAATTGGCAGATTTTCACAATTATAAATGAAGAGAAGAAGAATGAGAAGCATTGCATCAAATAACGCTTTGTAATGTTTCTAGATAAACCAGATCAGCTATACCTGGAGATGATTGGTACAATCTCTGCAGGTATCTACGGTAGGGTGGAAGAACGTTGGCTTGAGTCAACATGAGAGATTGATACCGGTTGGCATTTGACCATCCTCGTAATTAATAGTTTAGGATCTACCAACGTAAATCGTTCCTGGGCACAAATGCAGTCTGCTTAATAATGATATGCACCCTCCTCTCTCGCACAAGTCTCCGACTTCTGGGATGATGAAATTTTGAATATATATTGCAAACGATAAATATCTGTTTATGGAGATGAAATGTTTAGAAATACGTTTTTCAATACTTTTGGTAATTTAAATTTATCTTTAATTTGTTGCTACAACGGGATTTGAGAAGTTAGAAACTAATAATACCTATTTATTATTGACAATCGGTTATAATTGTCTTACTTATTGACACTAAAATTAAACAGAGTCGAAGGAATAGGTCTATCTATTCAGGGTTTACTAGTAAAATGGTACATACAAAGACTACAAAACACTTTTTATGCAGGATGTAACAGAAAAACTTTACGATTCAGCCCTACATACCTATATACAAAAATATCTCATTTAAAAACTACAGGGTATTAAAGTTGAATTATTAAAATTGTTTATTGCAATAATTTCTTCAGATTTTCGCGTATCACTTTGAAATTTTATAGAGATACTTCTTGTGATTAACCATATTATTTATCCCTCTAATTTTTCTAACGTACGTCTATTAACAATTTTTTATAATGTAATAATGTAGAATTTTGTTTAGAATATAAAATATTCTTGCTCTTGATATTTTTTTGTTCCAGCTTGCCCTGAGTTCTAGTTTATTTTGTACAGAGTGTGTCTGAACATAAAACTAGCCAGATGTACCATTTTTACACAAATAATATTTTGTTTTAATATGTTTTATATCAATATAAATTTATTTATTACGGAAAAACAGGAATTTAAAAACAGATTAGTTATTAAATAAAACAAATTTGTACTAAAATTTAATTTAAAACTGTAATTTTAACATTTTAATTCACTAATTCAATATTTTAATTACTCCACATGTCCACCTACCTCTGAAATGCATAACCGAGTTCCTTTAAATAAAGAATATCTAATATTTTGAAAAGCATATGGTTATTGCCTAGATTGTAATACGCCTTTTCAGTTGATCAATATTCTCAACTGATTTCGAATAAACATCGTCATTCATAAATCCTCAAACACACCAAAGGATTAAAATCGGAGGAGGTGGTCATTGAATAGCTGCGTCTTTTCCACATCCAAACTTAAATATTGTCTAATATTTACTCTAAGATGAGGCTGCGAGCACTATCAAGTTGCATCCACATATTTTAACAAAAAGCAAGTGGTGAATTGTCGAGTAAAGTGAAAAAATCATTTTGTAGAAAGTTTAAGAATGTCCCGGCATATAAACTTGTTGGTAGACTGTGTGTGGTATGTGCAGTAATTACTGTAAATCTGGTTCTTACATCCCTGTAACGAATCTGACTAACCCTATATTCAGACACACTCTGTATAAACACACTTTAGAGCAAATTAGAACGTTAAAAATAGCTCCATTGTAATTTGAAATTTAAAAATGTTTTTAAGTACAACATATTTTGCTACGACAACTTATGCTCAAAAATAAAAAGTTTTACGAATAATTATCAACAGTAACAAGTTGTAATTAAAGTTTTACTTTATCTTTAGCACCCTGTATATTTTACGGGAGGCATTTTTGTAAATAGGTAAGTAGAAAAATAACTATTTAATTCTTGCGGTAAATGTGTGTATGAATTTATTTTTGGGAAAAAGGTACAGTCTAAAATATTTTGAGTAAACACAATTGGTTGTTAAAACGAGTCCACAATTTGTTGAGCAATGTTCACAGTTATTTATTAGCTAAATAAATATTTTATGAGCATCACTGGATAACTTTTGAGTTAGCTTACTGAACTACAAATGCAAAATTGAATTATATTATCAATATATTTCGCTGTTTTTTTCTATAAACCATCTATCTCTCTGACCAAAAATTGTATTGATAAACTCATTTCTTTGTTAAAATGTTTAATTATTCAAAATTCAGCACCAAAATGATTTCACTTACTTTGAGATTATTCAACAATAGTTTTTACTGTGTAGGATTCATTTATTTTGATTTGCTTTCCCAAATATTTGCCTCCAGACTATGCATCCAGACTACTAGGTATTTACTAACTATGCAATTGACGCAATGTATGCCGTTGGCTTAATATATTTCACAAATTGTTAGAGCATATGTGAAATAGTTTAACTTCGTGTTAACCTTTATCAGAAAATTCATGGAAAGCATATACGAAACCGTCATGAGCGAAAAAATAAAAACTCTAGAATTACTCGCGTGTTGTTTTAGAAAATAAAATGTTTTGTATAATATGCAAAACACGATAGCGGTATCAGAAATTGCGTTTAAATATCTATTAAGCCAATAAACATTACACGTTCTAATAAAAAAATAAAACATCACAAATATTGAGTCAATGTTTTTTTTTGTTGGTGTGCAATGGTGAAATAAAATAATCGTACCTGATACGCAATAACGTAATACAGACTTAATTTAGCCACTTTTGCCGGAAACCACAAATACAGTATTTAGATAAAAAAATTAAACGTCTGATAAATAATAATTTGTCATTAAATCACTCAAAACTTATCTTTCCGTAGCATTATGATACTTAAAACATTATAAAATATACAATACTTGTCATATTTATTATCCAATTTTTAACAGCAACAATAAGTAGTACCTAATAAAATTGTGACGTCAAGATTTGGAAGCTAAATTTTTCTATTAATTAATTAAGCATAATCATATTGATATAAAAAGTGTTGTAACAATTTAATATTGTCTTGCTAATTTTTGTGGTTACATGTTGATATTGTTGACATACGAAAAATATTTTTTTTGCCTAAACTACTCATCTGTTCAAAATTCTGAAAGTATTAAAAAAAATTCTAAATAAAATCAGCTACTAATAGAAAAAAACTGAGAGTAATTGTACAGGGGGTTAAAAAAATATGTGCTTATATTTGCATGGTACATGATTTTTCTTATATTTCTAATGATTGCAAAAGATTTTAAATAATGTCAAAAAGTGTCGGTTAGATTTATAACTGAGTAGCCGAAAAATGGTTAAAATCGATCACGTCGTTTTCCGAGATATTCGGAATAAACAAAAATTTTTCGCGAACTTTGGCGTTCCCTAGCGGCTAAATGAAGCAATTTTGGAAATAAGTAAATTGTGCTAAATCGGTTTATTGAACCCAGGAGTCTGTGGTCTTCCGTTGTACACGTGTATGTACAAATTAAGCATAAAAATATTATTATATACAATTAGAGCAATGCATAATTTTTCCGTTTTGAGAATTTACATAAATCTGAACGCTACCTTCGTTTGCTTAAACATGGCTGCCGGTGTCGCCACTGTGTTTATCTAAGCACTCTAACATTAACTAAGGCAAAGCATATGCGAGGGTATTATTACTGTGCTAGATATTAAAATTTCTAATAATATAAATTTTAACACTGTGATAATAAATTCATTAAAATAGCTTCTTAATACGTATATTAATATATATTGATATGTTATGTAATTTTGTTGGGCGTCAAATAATATTTATGTTTGAATTGTATTTGTGTTTCTTTAATGATTTGTGTTTATGTCTTCTGTGTGTAAAAGAAAATTGTATTTATTGGACTACAAACCTGTATCTTATATATATTTTTTTTTATTCTTATTCAATTACCCTGGCTGCTTGTAGAACATAGACTCTGGTAGTCGGTTCGCTCATCAAGTCAATTCCTTTTTTTTTAACACACTGTACCTTACTTCATCAAATAAATATCAATTCAAAATGGACAATTTTTATTTCATAAGAGATTTGTTTACTACTTATTCAAAATTATTTAAAGTTTTATGAACATAATTTATAGGTAACAGATAAAATTTCTTTAAAGGCAGTTGCGTATTAAAAGTTGCCTATCTTTAATATTTTTTAATTCTTAAAATTCGTGATTCAGTGGTATTCTTCTAATGGATGTTCATTGCTGGTGATGTATTATATTTGCCAATCATACTTTATTTGACAGATGGTCCACTAAATAACGAGTTTTAATATATTAAATAGAAAAGTAATTATTATTAACTATACGAAGGTAAGTAACTTATTATTTTAATAAGTCTTAGAGTCTGTGACTGTCTATTTTGTGAATTTTATGGCTAGCTAGCGTTTCTTGTCTCTTATTAAATTTACGTAAATTTCTGTGAATTTATGTGCACATAAAATACCTTTCTGATGTTAATTTTCTTTTTATAAGACTTCTACTAGAAATCCCTCTTAACTTGTGATTGGGTTGCTGATATTGATGGCTGGTTTTCCCACTATATGGTACTGCCAAATTCCTAGCTTGGACCTGGATCTCTGTTTATATTGTTACTCGACACTTTTCTTATGACGTAAGTATTACTTTTAACTATTACTTTACTTTTTCTTGCTCAATTTCTTATTTTTCTAGGACCTTTCTTCAAAAACCCACGCTGCTTTTCTTTTTATTCTTTCGTCTCTAATCAACAAACTTTTGTTTTCTTTAATATTTTTCTATCAATTTGATATCTTGATTCCTTGTTGTAAAATTTGCATACATATTATGGTTCATACATATGATCTTATTTAGTTTTTCGATGCACTGTTTTTTTATGTTTTCACTGAACTACTTAAATCTACTACAAAATTTTTTTATGTAATTACAATTTTACTTATATCTAATTATTAAATATTCTTCAATATTACTCTTTTTATGTACATTGTTATATCTCTTGTGAAGCCAACTTTAGACTTGACATTTGTCCATGTCTATGATATTTATTTGACATTTCGCAACATTTTATACCTTTTATTTATTTAAATTGCTAATATTTTAATTATCTTCGCTTGACTTCTGTCGATATGTGTATGATATTATTAAATGATCTTTTCTTTTTTTTCTATATACTTTGATCTGGGTTTAACTCCTTTTTTGTTTATGAACTATTGATAAATATGAGATCATGTCCCAATATTTAATGAAATTTAACTATATTTTATTTTCAAGAATGTTAATTTATTTAATTTACACTATAATAACTACTTATATGTTCTGCATTGTCACTTTTTATATTATTTTGTTTAATTCTACTATATTTTAATTTTAATAACAATAATAATTTCTATTCTATTTTATGGTTTTTTAAAATAAACATGTAAATCCCCATAAGTATTGAAGCTGATATTTCATATTGTCTCAATATGTATAGTTTTACATATTTTAAATATTATTATTGTTAGGCATAGAGTATTATAAATAGATTATATTTGACATATAAGATTAGATGAATTGGAGTTTGTATGGGTAACATTGGGTACATTAAGAAAAACATAAGCAATTTAATTTAAAAATTTTGTTAACATTTTTAATTATAAATTATAATATAAGGCATTTACGCATAAAATATCCACTCACAAACATGCAGAAAAAAGTTCAGGGAGGGGCAACAAAAATAACGTGTAGGTTTTGTTTTCTAAATTTTAATGAAAAATAAAAATAACTTAAAACAAGAAACTTTGGTAAATCTTTAGTGCTATAGCAGATGGCTTACAATCTTAAATAAAATGGAATTACAATGGGATTACACCTGCGAACGTGACCAAATAATAAAAAATCACATAAAACTAATCCTACATTCTAAGAAAAACAGAAACAAAGAAGAAGTAACAAGAAATAACAGTAAAAAAAATATAAAATTCTAAACTCGTAACCGTTTTTAACTGAAATATTATGTTCCAGGGGGGTGGAGCAACTGCTCCTCTTGCCTCGCCCTGCTGGTGCCCATGCTCACATATAAGCTCTACGAATAAACTTCTAAAATCTAATACTTAAAATAATATATTACATATTATTAGTATAATAATATCTTATCATTCAATACTGGTAATGATTTTATAGAGATCGTATATTCCAAGTGACTGATTCATAATTGAAATGCGTAGCACATATTGATATAGGTATATGGGCATCTACTTACAGGTGTTCTGCAAAGCCTAAGCTATCTTTCTATTGCTGACATCTTGTAAAACAAACAAAATGTATAGGTATTATTGAATTTATATGTATACCATTATAAACATATTAACTAACACTGCACAATACTTTATGATTAAATAAAGTAAACAAATTTTATTATGCGCATTATCTTTACAACCTGGAATCTGGAATTGTGGAGAGGGTAGTGTATGAGACTACAGCACTTAGGCCCCATTAGCCCCTTTGTACTTTCTCCTATTAGAATATCAATCGACCAGAGCCGTTAACTAGCCTAATAAAGAGAAGAAGGTAGTGACGTTGTTCAGGAGGATCTCTGGACATAGAAAGCCATCGTTTTCCCAACACGGATTCTCTTATTGACGAAATGGCAGTGCACTCACAGAGTGCATGGAGTGCTTTTTCGTCTTGCTATTCGCAACTCCTACAAAGAGGTGACACTTCCTCACATAATAAAGGTGTTTCCTTAATCAACAGTGTCCAGTTTCAATACTTGGCGAAGATTTATCATAGACATAGATATTTTTTCGCTGTATCCTTGCAGGAGTACTATAGGAACTTCTTAGCAAAGGGCAATGTTAAATATAGCCGATTTTTGGCTTATCCGGGGGAACGCATAAATCATAAAAAAATCAATTGATTATTGTTAATTAACATTAGAAATGGCCCAGAAATACGTCAGATAGCTGGGGAAATGTCGCTACTACCCCTAAACCTATATAAACTACCCTTAAATAGCTTTAAATAGATAATCATTAAATATTGTTATAAAATTCGTGTAAAATGAAAAAAATGCTTGAAAATGATTTGAACAGACATATGTCAATAAAAAAGTGATAAATAACTCCTACAAAAATTAAATGCAAATTGTGCCCGTGGTTATGAATACGGTCGAAGCAATAATATTTACTCCTAAATCAAATGTGCAAAACTATACAGGGTGTTAAAAAAAGAGTGTAAAATATTTAAGGAGGTAGTAGTATGAACCAAAATAAACAGAAAAGTCTCAATAAACATGGGTCCGCAAAGTAACGGTTGCGGAGATATGGAATATTTTATGTTTTTAACCCCTTTTTTATTTTGCAAAAACGTTGTGTATTTTCTTATAATAGTTGGTTGATGTTTAGTGAAATAAACAGTACGTATTTTTTCCGCTATACGCATATTTGGGCTGACGAAAATCCTCATGGTCTAATAGAATCTGGACATCAGGCACGTCTTTCATTAAACATTTGGATGGGTATTGTAGGCGACAGGTTTCTAGGTCCTGTTGTTTTACCAAACCGATTAACAGGCGCTGCTTACCTCAACTTTCTGCAGAACACACTGTATGAGTTTTTGGAAGATATTCCTTTGAATCAGAGGCAACAAATGTGGCTCCAGCATGATGGTGCTCCAGCTCATTTTTCCATGGCCGTTAGAGAGCATTTACATCAAACTTTTCCACATAGATGGGTAGGAAGGGCCGGACCTGTTTTATGACCTCCAAGATCGCCTGATCTGAACCCTCTAGATTTCTTTGGGGATATTTAAAGACATTAGTGTATGGTACTCCTGTAAATAGCCTGGAAGAGCTGCAGCTACGGATTAATCAAAAATGTCAAGAAATCCAAACCAAGGAGGCTGTTTTCGAAAGAGTGCGAATATCGTTGAGACGAAGATGTCGTGCCTGCTTGGAAATGGACGGAGGGCATTTTGAACATCTTTTGTAACTTTGTTTTTTGTTTGTTAAAAGCTTCTTTTGTCGGTATATTCCTAATAAAATAAAACGTTTAAAAAACAAATAGTGGTCCATATCTCCGCAACCGGACCCAAGTTTATTAAGACTTTTCTACTTATTTTGGTTCATACTATTACCTCCTGAAATATTTTACACTATTTTTTAACACCCTGTATTTAAGTTCGGTTAGTAATATGGACAGTTACAAAGTCCTAAAAATGAAAAATGAATAACGTACAGCTGCTACCTTCATTTTGATTCACAGAGTTCTTAAAAGAAAGAAAAAGTTATATGAAAATAACGGCAGCAATCATCATAATAAGACATTTTGCGCAACTGATTCTAAGTGATATCCATGAATCCAGCTTGTTGATTAGACCAAGAATTAATAATATCAACAGACTTTCGAGATGCAATTACAGTGGAAGAAAAATTACTATAATGAGATTTTTGGCTGGAAGATATTTGTATTCAAATTTGCAATATATTTTCCGGATATCCAAGCAATCTGCAATTATCAAAAACGTTGACTGTTCAAGAAATAATACCCGTCACTCCGAACCCTGTTCAATCGCGGCAATTTTCATCAATCCGCGCGTGGTAGCCACGCCAAATGAATATCTAGCATTAGATTCGCGACAACTGAACCATCAAAAGATAATAGGCAAAAGGCAAAACGCCGAAAAAATAAACTTGTGCCTTTTGTATCATTAGGTTGCAGCCGGCAATGGAAATATTTTGTTAATCCGTATCACCATACGGCGTGTCTAATTTTTGAGTCTTGGGGTCGGTCAGTGGTCGATTTAAGTACTGACACCTTAAACCGATGTGGCTAGACCGATGTGGGTTCGAGCCCTGCAGCCGGTAGACGGTATATCAGCTATATTTGTGGAGAGAATCGGCACCCACACTGGGGGTGGAAGAATGTTAACCTACTCCAACCGATACACTACTAAAAACAAACTAAAGAGACATTTTAATATTGGAACCAAGGAAAAAGTGGAACCAATTAGTATTGAAAAAATAACCGGCATATTTGCCAAATTTAATATTAATATAGAGAAATAATTTGTAAAGGCCTACTAGAAAGTTTCAAATATATATAGTATTGTTTGTAATAAACTGGGTATCAAGAATTCGCTGAACAATAAATTGAAAATAAAATTTGTTGCAAGTCGCAAACACGAAGCAATCCAACTAATCAGCAATGAAAAAAAAAATATTGCATATGGTAGCAATAATAAAGTTATTACAGTTCTACCTCTATTAAAGATATCATTTCAGAAATATTTGGTGCAGATGAGGTATCAGATATTAGTATTGATATCGGAGAAAAGTCGGCATCTTCCCAGCCTACATCATGTTCAGAGCAAATTTCGATTTCCATTTCTACATTGGCCGATACAAAAGTTCCACTGAATAAAATTCTTCCCCCAGGTTCTGTCAACAAAAACTCGAAAACGTGGACGCATCCATGGTTTAAACATTGTAAGATATTAGAGGGAACTTTCACGTTAACAAATGATTACACCTATTTTTTAGTCAATGTGAGAGATTAATACCGGTCGACATTTGACTACCCCCCTAATTAATGAAGTTTTCAGGTTTCCCTGATTCCTGTACTGAATGGTGGTTAGGGCCCACCAACGTAAGTCGTTTCTGGGCGCAAATGCGGCCTGCATCTTCTATTTTCAATTCAAAATTCAATTGAGTAATAAAAATAATACTATATTTAAAATATGAAAAGCAACAGGTACAGTGTACCATCACAAACACCCTCACAATAGTGTTATTCAAACCACTATGAATAATTGTGGTTTATTGTAAAAGTTTTACCTTCTACCATGAAAAATTTTTATTTTCCTAGAAATCGTTATATCTTTTGTCTACTTGCATCAGAGTATTAAATAAAAAAAAGTAAAAACGTATTTCCATTAAATTTATGCGGTAATTTATTTTATAACTATTTCCTTAATCTTTTGTAAAAAATACTTGAGCTAGTAAAATTGAATATTATTATGACTTCTCATTTAGTACGTCGATCCGTTCCACCATTTTTCTATGAAATATGACATCATCGATTCTTTAAGTGACATATAATTTTTTGGTCCAGTAATTTTGTCCTTGATTTTGCATCTGTATGTATACTATCGTCAACTTATTAAGTGTTATTATGCATTTTTTTATCCAAATATTGCATGCCGCTATGGTACTTCTTATTATCTTACATAGGCATCAATGCAGACGTTTAATAAAATTGATAATATTACTTTTATTCATGTGCAGCAGTTAATAATACTGTACTGAATAATTTACATATTTACTACTATTGTTACGTTTGTTACTAAATGTGTTTTATATAATAATAGTCGATCAAATATAGGTATAATTACTTAAATATATTTTGGTAAAACTAATAAACATATTGTAGACTTTGCTACATTTATTAAATCCACTATCTTATAGACTTTCTTTACCGAATTTAATAGATCCTTAAGAGATCAATAAAGCAATTTTTTGGAAAAAGTAAAGGTTTTCTATACTACAAAATGTTATTACCTTTTTAATTGAAAAATATAACTTAACCAGTAGTTTAATAATATACTTATTTTTTTAATTTATTTCACAACAATTTGGATTGTCTGTTGTTATTGAGATATTTCTATTTCCAAGTTCCTAGAATAAATTTCAGGCAAAATATATATTTCTATTTCCAAGTTCCTAGAACAAGTTTCAGGCAAAATATAATAACATTTTACGGTCAAGCAGCTGAAACCAACGTAACTTTCAAATGTCCGGTATATGTTATGTGCCGAAATTTTAATTTGATATCTGACACTTGTGACATCAATTTTAGTACTCTTTCGCAAATTATTAATTGTGCTAATATTAAATTCAGCAACTAAAAGCTTGAAATACTTATATACTTATAACGTACTTTTTTATTGTATGTTTCTATTACTACTTGTTTTTTATATTTTCCTGTAATTGGATTTGTAATCTGTTGGGCAATTTATTATTATTATTTATAAATTATATGTAGTAAAACTAATACTTGCCAAATTTCTAACTGGAACATGCGAAGCTTTTATTAATCATTTTTCATATACATCGACAGTAACGTCAATTCCTGATTTATTTCAGGAGTCATCATTATTGGCCCGTTTTAGACAACACACTAAAATTGGATAATTTGTTTTTTAAATAGTATTGGATTAAGAAAACAAAATATAAAAAATAATATAGAATATTAGAAATTTGATGAAAAAAACGGTACCTGATTTATTGCAAATATTTGTTCTCAAAATTGGACGTACCATACTATATTCAATGATAACGGAAATGAAATAAAATCATAACAATGAAACCATCTATAAATTTTGATGATACACTTTACATTAGGAACCGAATATTACTAGTTTTATTATATTTTACTATCATTTGATAGTTATCAAATAATAATCGCATATTTTATAGAAGGTAATAGATATCGACATTCATATTCCAGAAGCACTATTGGAGGTATTACTGCTATGTTTACGTGAAATGATATCATAGAAGACAAATGTAATTATTATATTAAACATGTACATGTATTGCAATAATAATGGCACTCTTTAAAATGAATTTGCAATCCACTTTCAACTTTTAAAATTAGTTCTTAGTTCCCAACCAGAAATATGGTATTTTATAAAAGCCGCAGAAACGTTCAAATTGAGCTCGTTAATCCTGACGGTCAGTTCTCAAAAGGGCTCGTCAAGAGTGAATCTATTTCACTCCTTGGGGAAACACGCCACGGTCTTTCAGGCGGAAGTATTTGCTATATCTGTCTGTGTTCAAGAGAATATCAGGAGGAGATATGTTAATCAGCATATTCAAGTATGCACAGACAGCCAGGCAGCTTTACGAGCGCTTCTGTCCTTCAGGGTAACCTCTCGTGTGGTCCTGGAATATGTCAGAGCTCTTTCTCTCTTGGGAAGGAACAATCATGTTAAGCTGACCTGGGTTCTGGGTGACAGGTAATGAGAGGGCTGACATGTTGGGCTGACAAGGCTCGAGCAGTCAATTTGTGGGACCTGAATCAGTTTTGGGGTTACCACAATGCCATCTCGCAAGGTCCATTGATAACTGGATCAAAAAGCAATCAACTGAAAATTGGTCGGTGGGATCCGGTTTGCGTCAGGCCAGACTACTTATAGGGGGCCCATGGACTGACGCAAACCGAAACTTCATTATGCTTAATAGAAGTAATATCAGGATTGTCACTGGGCTCCTAACAGGCCACGGACATCTGAACAAGCACCTACATATTGGCTTAAGCAATGTCGCGAGGTGGAGACTTTGGGACAATGCAGATGAGGATTCGATTCATATCATTTTTTACTGTATCTGTTTAATGGTAAAAAGACACAAATATCTTGGGGCGGCTTTTCTCAAGTCTCCCTCAAGACATAAGAAAGATTCCAGCAGAGCTGGTGCTCGCCTTTGTGCGCAACACGGACCTGTTTTAAGCTCTATAGTCAGCGGCATATACATTGGATCTTCAGACCTGATCAACAACAACAACAACAAAAACAATAACAACAACAACGTTCTTGAGACAAATCTTAAATCTTGTTATCAAGAAATATTTTAGAAACTTTAGCTGTTATAACCTTGATGAAATTAAAAATTTACTCGTATTGTGTGACTGGGAGTTCTCCTCTATTGATGTTGATATAATTTATTCTAATGTTATGGATAATATTAAAACTGTTGTACATCAAATTGCTCCACTGCAAATAATTACTACTCGATTTAATCAACTTCCATGGTATGATTTGGAATTGAAATTATTGGCTCAGAAAAGAGACGATGCGTACAAAGCTTTTAAGAGTAATGCTCTAGCACAGGACATGCAAAATAAGTGGGTTACTTACACCAGTTGTAGAAATAAATTTGTTAATGTATTAAAAAGTAAAATGAGATATTACTATAGGAATAAGATTGAAAATAATATTGAAAATTCTAAAAAAATGCGGCAAATGCGTTGCAAATATATCTAACATTATATTTAACATTGGTAGTTCTAATGTTATTTCTCAGAATCACAAAGATACCGCTGAATATTTCAATGACTTTTTTGTAGACAGTATCATAGATATTAAAAATGGAATACCTGAAGCAGATTTTTGGACTGATTGTAACCTACCTACATTAGTTTGTAAAATTTCTCAATTTAAAACTATTAGTCTCTTCGATCTCAGAAAAATTGTAAATGAGCTTAATAATAAATGTGATTTTAACTTTACTGGTAAACTTCTAATAAATTTCCTAGTCATTTTAAAATAAGCACAGTGACTCTAATCCCTAAGATTGTTAATTCAAATGAAGCTGTAAACTTTCGACCTATTAATACTTTACACCGTGTCTTGAAAAAAATTTAGAGGTAACTGTAGTACTTCTCAAGAAATTGCAATATTATGGTTTTAGTCGTGTAGTGTATGATTGGTTCTGTAATTATCTAAGTGGCAGAATGCAAAAATCTAAAATTAATGGAGTGCTATCTTCTAATAAAAATATAAACACTGGAGTTCCGCAGGGCCTCTTTTATTCATCACTTATTTAAACGACATCAATTTTGTTCGATACTTCATTAATCTTTTCGCTGATGATACACTTATCACAGCCAGTGCTGCTAGAGAGTCAGCCGTGTTGAAAATTAATAAAACTCTCGAAAATATTAATTCCTTTCTTATTTGTAATAAACTCAAACTTAATGCACTTAAAACTAAATATATGATTGTCACATTTCAATTTAAATATAAGCAAATAAATTTAAATGATATTAATGTTAAGATAGACAATGAAAGAATTGAAATAGTTGATGAAATAAAATATCTTGGCTTTATGATTGATAACTTATTGAGGTTATATATAAGAAAATAAGTAAAAAGTTATTTTTCTTTTCTAGGGTTATAGCTCCTACATAACTGTTCAAATATCTATATTTTTCTATAGAACGATTTTACAGCCTCATTTTGATTATTGTGCTAGTTTGATTGCTTTACTCGTATTTGATGGTAATAATATTTCATCTTTACAAAAACTTCAAAAAAGAGGAATGCGTATTATTTTAAAATGTAACAGATATACTTCAATTAATATTATGTTGAGTGTGCTAACTGGCAGTCGGTCAAAATTATATTTTACTAATTCTCAATGTTATTTATATAGTTGGTAATTTTAAATCAATGTTGCTCAAATTTATTAAAATATATATGTAATAACGGGAAGGAGTTAAATTCTGTAGGTTTACTCTCCTTGTTTGTAGCATGATCCTGCTGAAATTTCTGGAGTTATGAGTAAATTAGTATTTATGGTATATTATGTATTTTTGGTTTTTTTTTGTATATATATTTAATATATTTTTTATGTATACTTTTCCAATTTGGTATATCTTTGCAATAATGCAGTTTTTTATATAGTTTAATACTAATGTATTCAATATTGTATATTAGGATGTTCTATTTTTCTTTCTTTCTTTCTTTAAAGTCACAAAATAGATATAAACAAACGAGCATCTCTGTTTATTCACGATTTCTGCAACTGGAATGTTCTGCGGTGTAATTTGCATACACTCAATATTATTTTATGCGTTTTACTGCACTTCGTGAGTATATTTTATTGCAATTTTATGATATATATCTAGTGAATTTTACAAGCGCCGCCTGTTAAGTGATTATTTCGAATATTATCCTAATTCAAAAAAAGTTTTTTGAAATTTGATGGTTTTTAACGCTGAAACTAGCGCCAAACCCATTAAAATCATCAAACCGGCTATTTATTTTATTTTTATAGATATACGCCTCAATCATTTTCAGCATTATGTCGAAATGGTTGTCGCTTAAAAAATTATTTGTCTGTAAAAATCAGTGTTAAATGACGAGTTAATTGAGCGATTTCAATAAAACAATGGAAATTATGATGGCTTGTATAAAATGTATAAAGGGGTCGTATCATAATGATAAAAAATTTATCACGGCATATTTCCAAAATAATTTTTTACTTTTCTTCTAAATAGGCTACTTCTTTTGAATTTTTTCCATTGGCTTAAACTTGGCATAATAATTAGTATACAATAGCTATGAAAATTAAAGTAAAAGTTAAAATTAGACCACAATGTCCACCATTTTGCTGTTTCAAATTTGTTTTATATAATGATCTGTCAATGTAGTTTTACGTCAAAATAAACATTTTTTGTTGTAATTGCTATATTACTATTTTTGTTTTATAATTGATAATATCATTACCTAATTACAATATTATAGTGTATCATACAGCTATTTGCTCTTAGAAGTATTAATTAATATAATAGTTTTATAGGTTGGCATCCATATCTAAGAAGCAATTATATTATATATTTATACGAGGTTAGAATCCTATGGAACAATATACAAAATTATTATAAGACACTTTAGTTGTATTAAGTAAACTGTCTTATAAGTTTGTCACAGAAATGTTTACAGTGCTGACAACAAAATGATAATATTTGCCGCTATAATTAAACCAATTTGTATTTCGAAAGCAAAAATAATACGGTAATAAAACACATTTATTGTCGTATAAAATGAATATTATAAACTATTTTGTTGGTTAGGTTTTTCCACTCATCAATAGAGATCTAATCAAATTTTTACTCAGAACTTGCATTAATTCAAAAACTGTTTTGAAGAAGTGCCTTTGTTATTGCAACAGATTGTACATATAAGACTTTTTGACGGAAATGAAGCAACAAACTTATTCAAGCAAAAATTATAGAAAAGCATAGAGCAAGGAGGAAAAAAATGTCTTGCTTAGAATCCTAAACGATATTGAAATTATTACAGAAACATCGTAATAATTAAGTTTAACAAAATTTAAGACAAGAATGGTACTAATCATTATCGTTAGCTCCACTATAATCATCGTCATTCTCACGAAATTATGTGTATAGTATCTTTGAGCACCAAAATATTGTTTCAGATAACATGACACTGTATCACAATTCGGTTGCACTTGTTATTGTTTTGCTCATTTTACATCATCGATGATTTAGTATTAGTAGTATAGGTATGTCAAAATATTTATACTCTTATCAGCTTTTTTCCTTTAATAAAATTGTTTTGTAAAAAAAGATTTTTACTCATATTCTGGTGGTATCTTATATAAAATAATATATTTTGTATTAAAATTTGGTAGAAAGCAAAATTAATGTTTCTAACATTTACATTGACGTTACTGAACAGGTCACTAGTTGCGCTCTTCTAAACGACAAGGTTTCCTGCATTATATACCTATACAGTATGCGCCAAAAGTATGGAATAAATTGAATAAAAACGAAACAATTATTTTTTGGGAAAAATCCTCGAGCAGGTCGATTTTTAATTTAAAAAATACATATTTTAGCGTAAAATGCGATTTTCAAATGTCATTTGTTTTGGAGTAATGACGTCATCGATTTTTTTTTAAATGGCAACACCATATTTTTTTCCTTGATTCTGAAAGATCGTTTAATTCTCTATCAGACAGTACTAAAATTTTGCCCTCTTACATAGGAAAGTTTTCGAGTAAATGACGATTGAATGTTAGAAAACGTAAATCAGCCAATCAACAGTCAGTAAGGTAGAGTCTAAATTTAGAGGAACTGGCAATGTTGTAAATATTCCAAAACCTGGACGTCCTAGCATTAATTAAAATCAGAAACAGAACATTTTGATAAGTATGGCGGATAATCCTTATAATTCTTCACGATTGGTTGCATTAAACAATGACACTAGTCAGAGCACAGTGCTACGTATCTTGAGGAAAGAAAAATATTATCCCTACAAATTCAACTTGTGCAGGAACTCAATGAAGATGATCCCGATCGCCGCTTACACTTTTGCGAAATTCTAATGGATTTATGTAAAGGAAATAGAAATTTACACCGGCAAATACTTTTTTCAGATGATGACACATTTTGTCTGAATGGTACAGTAAATCCTCATTGGATGGCAGAGGCACATACCCAACACCCTCAGAAATTAAATGTGTGGGCTGGAATAGTTGACGACAGAATAGTAGGGCCTTTCTTCTTTGAAGAAACCCTTACAGGACAAAGATATTTAGAGTTTCTAGAAAATGACCTTGTTCCAGTCCTTGCAGTAATTTTTCCTAACGATAATGACCCTGACATTCCTGACGATACCATATGGCTTCGGCAAGACGATTCACCTCCGCACTATGCGCGCCCTGTACGAGACTTTTTGGACAATTGTTTTCCTGGGAGGTGGATCGGCAGACGCGGACCTCTTGACTATTTTTTATGGGGATACTTGAAGTCAAAAGTGTACATTAATAAACCACGTGATTTAGAAGAACTTCAAAATCGCATTCTGGACGAAATACGCAGAGTTACCCCAGAAATCATTCATAATGTACAAGAAGAATTTCTTCACAGACTTGCGCATTGTCAAGAAGTTAGTGGATGGCAATTCGAACATTTAATTTAAGTATAAAATTTAATCAATTGTATTTTTTTATTTTACATACCTCAGAATTGTTACTTTTTTATGGATAAAATTTACGTTTTCTAACATTCAATCGTCATTTACTCGAAAACTTTCCCATGTAAGAGGGCAAAATTTTAGTACTGCCTGATAGAGAATTAAACGATCTTTCAGAATCAAGGAAAAAAATATGGTGTTGCCATTTAAAAAAAAGTCGATGACGTCATTACTCGAAAACAAATGACATTTGAAAATCGCATTTTACGCTAAAATATGTATTTTTTAAATTAAAAATCGACCTGTTCGAGGATTTTTCTCAAAAAGAATTGTTTCGTTTTTATTGAATTTATTTCATACTTTTGGCGCATACTGTATAATGTACAATTCTATTTTATACAATAGATAGATAATACTACAATTTTTACCAATGTATCGTTTCGGGGGAAAAATTGACTGGACCGAGTCATGAATTTTCTACCTTTGTGGTGTTGAACTACGCGTTTCTTGGAAAATTGCCTGGTTAACAATAATTTTGCATTTAATGAAGACTTTGTAAATAACAATAAATGTATTTTTAATTAAAACAAAAATTTACAATATATTACCAAACATAAAAGGTTCACTCAGGAAGATTATCATACCGAGCGACTTCTATTACTGATGTTTTCAGCATTCTCAAAAACTTGTCTGTGCCAAACCCAAACTATTAGAGACTTAAATCCAACTTCTTATGATGTCCCTGAAGATATCTTAACAACTAACTGCTCCCATAGTTCTGATATCTTCAAAACAAGTTTCAGGCTGTTCTATGAAGAGGCGTATAGTATTTCCATGAAATTATACAATATACTAAAGTAAAAACCGGTTTTAATTTATTTTCTTACAACCAAATAAATGTACCGTTTATATGCAATTTAAAATATATTTGACTATTTCAATATTTCACGTGTTTAACCTTGCAGATATAAAATTAAATATGAAAACAATATTTTATCTCTTTGTTCCGTCACATATCAAAGTCGTTTTGTTATATAATTTAGATATACTGATAGAAATATCTTGTCCCTTGCTCATTATCTTGCTATTACTCAATGATAAGAACAGAAATTTCACTCAAGAAAAATATCGATATAACAAAATATTTAAATTTGATTGTATCCCTGAATCTCAGAAGGGCACAAACCTAAAAAATGTAAGATATTAACAAAGAAGAAAACAACCAGATTTTTTATGAATGCTGACGAATTTCTACTCATGAAGGTAATTATATTATAAACATGTTTTTTTTGTAACATCTGGTAACATTGATGGTTTAAATTAAGTAGAACTGGTAAAAAGATACGTCAAATTAAGAAATGAAAACAATATATTGGTATAAATACTATTGAAAGTTGATTGCACGATTTCTTAAACTGCCTAATCCAAGTACGTATACTGTTTCCGGCGATATTAAGCCTCCCTTTTAGATAATTGTGAAGTAGAAGAAGATGGTGGCTGGAAGTCTAATTCTATCGCTGAAGACTATCAAAATATCTACTGGGAGCAAGAAACTAAGAGTTATTAAAATAGAATATTCCCTTGAAAGCTGAAAATATTTCTTCAACATCCAAAGGCACTTTGTGGACATCTAAAAATTATGTTCACATTCAAAATATTTCAACTTATCAAGAAAATCGTCAGCATCTGGTATCAATTTATCCAATTGTAAAGATTTTACTGTTAATGTATTTAATGAATGAGATCTTGCATGTTTTATTTGTTTAATAAGTGTCGAATTTGAGTCTAACTTAATTTACGACAGCATTATCGAAATAAGTACGTTAATTAATTTAAAAATGCTTATGTGGGATAATGTCTTATTACATTCACAGTGCCAGGTCATAGTCATTATACATTATAATTTACCTATGGCTAATGGCTTAAAATTGCACCAAATAAAAACGTTATAGGAGTAGAGAAATATTTTGCTAGCATATACTATTAATATAATTGTGGCAGATATAAGTGGGCCCACGTACTAAACTCCATCGCTCATTTAACAGCACAGCATATGGACGGCAACTACATGGCATCGGCACTTTGGGGTAGCGGTCCTAGATGGTTTGATGTGGAATTCGTTAAGTATATCGTAAAAAATCGTGAGAAATTATGAAATACCAGTAATGTAATGGTTTACTGTATACAGTGTTATATTGAAAATATTTATATTTCTAGTTACAATTATCCGGCCATCCTACTAAAATGAAGAGTGTGGGTAGAATTCATAGTTTTTTGTTTTTGGATACCGAAATTATCCTACCATCCTACGAATATTGAGAGGGGGGTTGTGTGAATTCATACATTTACCTGGTATTATTTCAATGGCTAATACACTATAATCAAAAATTGTGTGAAGAATGCGCATTCCATGGCGTACAGTTGGAAACTGCCAGTGTATGTCGCATACCCAGGAATGCGCAGTTAGTAGTGCGTTTCGGACTCTGTTGAAAGCACTGTCAGTACTAATTTTGTGTTCCGAAAGCAAATTTTCCAAGTTTGCAGCTGCTGTACAAATGCCAATATACTAATCTTTATGCCTAATACTGGTTTGCTATATTCGGCTGAAATTGCTACTTTACAAAAGGTAGTATGGATACAGCAGCAGTGGTGGGGGATAACTGAATTTAAATAAAATCTGACAAGTGATAAATGGAATTTGATTAACTGCCTTATTCCTTTAATTACTAGTTTAACATTTTTGATACTGAACTGTCAATACGAATCATCCTCATCTTGACAACTAGAAGAAGAGTACAACAGATTGTGTTATGCAAAATATAGTTGTTCCACGGTTCCACTCACTTCAATTTAAATAAACTCGCGACAAGAATTCAGACGACTTACGTCATACGAACAAATGAATAATTCATTATATTTTCATTAAAATATTTAAGAAACTGCAACTGATAGCAATAAAACTATATACGGGTCCTTACCCTTGTAAAAATAAATAACAAGATATTGTGTTTAAGTGTGAGACAACCTCAAGTTTGTAACTTAGCCCCGAATATACTATCGACTAATCAGTCTCGTGTGTTATTTCTCAACACCTCTTATACATTCTACTCTAAATTCCTTGACCTTCAAAGATATATTAATCTGCATCTATCTTGGCAATTGATAAATGCACAGTTTTACACTATTCGTGTTTATAATGGTATCTGAAACTAAATTAAACTATTGCTGAATGTGTGAACAGTCATTACTCAACGATTAAACCTAATTTAAATTTCTCCCTTCCCTAATATTGCTGAGGCAGTTGTTCCGTTTTCAATTTCTGCAATGCTAAATGTTAATTATGGAATAACTTGATATCAAGAATTGCTGCACAGCACGGATAGCAGTTTCAACCTATTTCGGAACATAGTCTTTGTCTTCAGGTACAGCAGGGCTTGATTTTGATGTGCATAGCTAAAACTGCGCGAGAATGAATGTGTGTTTTTGAGCATAAGTCGGTACGAGGTACAGTTTTCGTACAGTTTAAAGCGTAGTTTTGTTTTATAATTTAAAGATTTGTAATTCAGAATGAGTGAATTATGAGGAACGTTGAACTTGATGTGATAAGATTACTTGATTTATTTAGAAATTATCTGTCTGGGAGAAAACAAAAAGTAAAAATTAATAAAATATTAAGTGACTCACTTTTAGTTACGCAGTAAAACATTAACTTTGTTTTAATTTTGATATATACGAGTATAAATAAATAATTTAACATTTTAGGGAACATTGACTGCCAGTTTATTTCTTATGCTGATGATACAGCTATAATCTTTGTCGATGACTCCTGACTCTCAGTGTTACACTGAGCGGAGCATTTTATGAAACACCCCCGCCGGTATTGGTTACAGGAAAATCGTCCAAACCTTAATGTAAAAAATCAAGTATATTACTTTCACTATTACTGAGGTAGATCAGCCGGAATTCTCTCGTATGAAAACCCATAACAATAATTGTAACGATGTAAACAGCTGTAAATGTAAAGGTTTAGAAAAAGGAAACAAAATTAAAAATGTAGATTAATACACGCATTTTACCAAATTTCTTTTTCTTTCTTAGTTAAAGTACCATTTTATGTTAAATATAATGCCCAGCATTTTGTATTTTTTCTTTATAAACCGGAATTGTTTGGTAAATTGTCTGCTCAAGTAAAAAATATTGGTAACATCTATAAATTCAAAATAATAATAAAAAATATAAATAGTGAAAATCGTATTTCAATTTAGATATAATTCAAACTGTTTCCCTTTCTTTCTTGTATTAATATACCTATATACAATTTCTTTTCTGTTTATTAAGTTGTTAACTTCTTAATATATAGGTTACGCTGTAGATATTGTTTCTTAGACCCCATTGAACTCATAACCGTTTATTTATTATTGTTGTTATTTTCTTTATTTAGTATTGTTGACTGGGCAATATCACAGTATAAGTTATTTTATATAATATATTTTCTAAATTATATTTAATATTCAAGAAAATTACTATAAAAAATGTCTTTCTACTTGATTATTTCTTATATCTGCTGTGAGTAAACTTAACCATATAAGTTCTTACATTTACACTACTAGTTAAAAATCGCCAATAACACTAATGTTGGCCATAGTTGTTAATGGTGGCCATAGAGTTTATTTCATTCTAGCGTTGCGTTTAAATAATTATCGGGTTAACTAAATTTAGCAACTCCAAATAAGTTTCTTCGTCCATTTTTAGATAGCTAATTGTATCTAAAGATTTTACTCGCAGTTCTTTAATTATATTTATAATAGTGTTGTTACGTTTCATTAACTAATATTTTGCCTATTGCGAACGAAGGTGTTTTGTTATATTATTTGGTTACTTTTTAATTATCACATCGCACGCCGCTGCTATTAAACATATTATATTACACTCTGCGACGTCATTGTATTGTGATGTATACAAACATTAAGGAAAAACCGATGACTTAACTAATCTAGTTAGTGAGCAATGAAATAGTACAGAACCTCAAGACTTGATTTCACAAAGTCTCTGTGTATGTGGCGGCTGTGTTATGTACAGTCTAATTGTTGGCTTCCTACCATCCGTGTTAGCATGGGCAACCAGCAACCACGGACCGACCGACTTAATCCGTCGTGGCGCGGACTGATCTGCATTGGCCTGTTTTATCCATCGCAAGTCGGTAACATCAAAGGAGCGGGCCTGATTGTGTCTGTTGCCGCCTGCTGTCGTTTGTCTTCTGTAGGTCTGCAGCCGCTATTTCCTTTACTTTGGTTATCAGTTTGTATTTGCATCATGTGAAATTCATCGTTATTAAATAAATAAAAGAAATACGTACCTACATAAATATGCAGTAGAATAATTATTTAGTTTTTATTTTTGCTTCCTATCTGAAGGCAAATCTGTACTGTGAGATTAAAAAAAAATATCCGTCAACACCTTTTAGCAGTTTTTAGGGTTTTCAACAACCACGATAACCGATAACAGCTTACCGCAACAACGCCGTTTGAAAAATAACGTAGTAGTTCGCGCTTTATATAAACATGTATAATTTATACAGGGAGTTACAAAATGATGTTATGAAAATCTAGAGCAAGGTTCTTTGTTTAAAAATAAGAAAAAAGTTTATATAAACATAGGTCCAGAAATGGCTCGTTTTCGACATTCAGGTTGTTTAAAATTTTCTTTCTTAAATATTATATTCTTCATTTTTCGAAAACCGATCGAGATATTGAAATGAGATTTAGTACACAACAGTGTATAATGAAGGACTACTTTTACCTGTATAAATTTCTTTTGTAATATACTAGCATCAGTGGCGTTCGTGTCATTAAATACTCATTTTGTTGTTTGGCGTATTGTTTCACAGGCATTGGTAATACATTGCACTAATGCAGCTTCATTCGCTATGTGGGTAGTAAAGATGGACTTAGCAGTTCATTTTAATGATTCAGTTCTCGAGAACTGAATCACTAAAAAGAACTGATTCTTAAAACCAGCTCTTTAAGAACTGGTTTTTTGTCAAACACTGCACAGATATACGCTTCTCTCCGAATCCCGCATCTCCGTCAGTCGCAGACGGTCGGTTTCTTCCGCGTTTTAGGATTGCGACACGTTTATTAGCGTTTAGACTTTTGAATAAGAATTCTTAATCAAAATATTTGAAGCCTCTTTTTTTCCAAAATATCTCAAATCATTTAGATACTGATTTTTCTTTATTTTTTATTACAGAATTTAATTTATATTTTTGTAGAGTTGTATTTTACTTGTTAATAAAATTCAGTTCTTAATTCTTATACATCATATAATTATAATTAATGGCACATACCTATATCGTTTTTATAAATGTAACAATTTGATACGGACGCCTATGTGTGCTGGTATGCAGTTCTTAGATATTATAATTAACTAAGGATGATATTAGCGCTCCGCAATCGGATCACCAATCAGTTATTCAGAATTCAGATCGCCCGTATGATTTTGAAGCTCACATAGGCTGTGAACACTCGTTCACTATTCACTGAACAGTTCCTTCTGACGTCTAAACCTGAAAATATCTCTCTCACTCTACATCAATCGATACAAATCAGTTCGCAAAGAACTGATTTGTCAACTTCTCGAGAACTGATTCTCGCAGTTCAGTGTCGAAACCCGTTCTTTTAAACCAGTTCACTCGGGAACTGCCCATCTCTAGTGGGTAGTATACACCAGTTACTCTAGATGCCTCCAAAGGTAGAAATTGCACGGATTTAAGTCGGGTGATCCGTGTGTCCAGTAGGTCTACTCCGACCAATCTAATTTCCTTGGAACGTAAAATTTAAATAGTCTCTTACATTGTGACTAAAATGAGCAGGTGCCCCGTCTACATAAACTATAAATGACGAGTGACATCTTCTATAAGGATAGGTAAATGTTCGTCCATCTAATCTTCTCGGCAAAATAAAAGATGCAACCAAACAATTTTCAATAATTCCTACCTACACATTGACTGAAAACTGCCGCTAGTGTCGTAATTCATGAGTAATGTATTCATCCGCCCAAAAATGTTCATTGTGATAATTAAAAACTAACTTAAACACTTCAAACACAAGTCACTCGACATTTTGTGTTATCTTTTTTTGTTTAAGTCTGACGTGGAATTTATGATAAACTAACACGTGCCACCTAGATTATTGGTTTTTAATTAACAATCCAAAATTGGTCTATTTTAATGATTAATAAATTGATTCTTTAGACACATTTTAAAAATTAAGTTTTTAAATTTTATTTATTTGTAATAAAATAGAATAATGCTCATAAAAGTCAGGTAATAAAGAATATTAACTTCTAATAAAGAAAATTATCTAACAAAAGAATAACACGGCATAAATAAAATATTTGGAAAATATAATAAATTGCTAATATTCTTATTGTTGACCTGCTTACAATTTATAGCAGTCAACACAGAGAAATATACATGCAGCCCATATATTTTTCCTACAAAATCGTGTACCGCATATCTCTGAGAACATACCCGATTACACAGCTTCTGCTGCAGTAAGTACGCAGGCGCTGCAGCTTTTGATTGGCAACGACGGATTGTCGGATCCAACTATTTCATTTCCAGCGCTATCATGGGCGGGTATATCGTTCGTGCGGGCAAAATTTCGGGTATATCTTTTCGCTAATTTAATTATGAGTGTAATTAATTGTATTAGTGATTTTGTGTTCTTAAGAATGTAGAATAATTCAAGATCTACAACGTATTCTCGAAATCGTCCTTATTTAACTAGTGAAGAATATTGTATGATGACATGTATGAAGAATTTAGAGCGCGAGGTCAAAATATGAGTGTAAGTGATGTTGAGATATGCATTTACAAAATTGTACGTGAATAGCATATGTGTGCAAATAAAAAAGTAGTAAAGAAGTACAACTGTGAAACGGAAAGTGATGGAAACACACGGAAGGAAGATTGTATATTTAAAATGAGTTTTCGACAAAAAAAAATTCGATTGCTATATCTTACAAGATGAAACTAAGTCCGTATAAAAAATCGAAAAGAGTATACAGATAGAAAGGACAAAATAGTGATATGACGAGGAAACTTTATACTAAAAAATAAGAATCTGGATCGAAGAATATGTTAAATTTTGACGAAACATGGACGTATGAAGGTCATACGGAAGCGGTACGATATGGTATAATAAGTGTTATAGTGACAGTACTAGTAACCAATAGTAAATAGTGTGTATGTATTCTAAAGGATTTTGTTCTTTTGAATGCGGAAATCGCAAATATTTGTGCGATTTATTTAATGGTGGAAAAATCTCTTTTTTCTATCATTTTCATCATGAAACTGGGTGGGTAAGTGAGTGGTGGGGGGCAATCGCCATCCAAAAGGACGGCATTCTAATTTGTAGTGAGGATGACAGGTGGCACATTTAAATTAAATGGTTGATGTGCCGACGTCAACTTATTTTTGATAATTTTGTGTGCTTTAACTCTTCTCAAGTGGCACGCTTATGTAATCATTCCACCCGTATATTCCATCTTCCGTACTCATCGCTGTGTTATGAATTAGTCACTCTCTATTATTTTCGACCTTGGGTAATTGATAATACAAGACAAAAACTTTAAATTTTGAAATATTCTTATTATTTTTATTATAAGTAATGAATGTTATGTAATGCAATTATTTTTGCCATTTTTGCATATTTTTTATATCTGATCACATTCAAATTTAGTACGCCTATGAAAGCAAGCGATTAGTCACTCTCTACAATTTTGGCCGTCAACTATAGTAAATAGTTATTTTAATTAACAAATTCCTTTCAGTTTTACAGATCGTGATCACCGTGTACGAGTTATCTGTACCTGTTATTAACTAACACGGGCCGTGGGAAGCCACTTTAATTCTGCTTTGGTTGAGCTTCACAAAACTGAATGAAAATGAAGACCAAAAATATTGTATTTTTTACTATGTACTTCAATTTTTAATAATATTAAATTTTCACGATGTAACGTAACAAGTTAATAAAATTGTACGTAATTATTATTACAGCCTGAGACCTATTAATTAACCAAAATTTCTATAGTTCAATATATTCACATTGATGATATATGATGGTTACGTCGTAGTAGGTATGATGTAACAAGGACAAGCACAATTATTGTTGCCAAGCCCAGTACACTTTTTTGTTTAGCGATAAACCTTTATTGATTTCGCGTTAAACCTGTTTTATTCAGAAGTTACACATTTGTGATACGATGAGACATATTTTATCATTTCATTTTTATAATAAATTTATCATTAACAGAAAATTTACAGTGCGCGATTTATGAGATAAAATAATGTGCCTACTTCAAAATATCCACACATATGCAAATTGCTCTGATGTTGATAAATTCCTAGATTTTTATTGTTAACCTGAAGTATATTTAATATTCTGTGTATATGTACATAATTATCTTTCTAAGAAAATATGTTCAAGGTTATTTAAAGCGTATGGCATTACAAAAATGCTCAAGCAAAATATGATAGAACGCGTTCTCAATTAAATTAGGTAAATGCATGAGGCAGGTACTAATAGTCTAATAGTATTTGGAAAAGTTATATAGTGCGTTTCAAAAATATATGTCAATATTGCCGTAGGTAATAAAACATTGAACAATAATTGGAGTTTGCTTAATAAACGTATGTACTATAGTCTGTTTAGAAATGAAAGAGAGTAATAAAAGCTTATTATGTATGCAAATCGTAAATAAATGTAGTACTGGTGCTTATATTCAATATTTTTATATTATGTATCATCGGTATAGATGAGGTGTATTTTTAAAAAAACTTTGTGTGATCGAACCGCACTAAATTGTAGCAGGTAGCTAAAATTTAATCCCCGACAATCTGCCTTTGTCTATGCCGCTTCAATTTCTCGGTACATTTCTCTTATAAGTAAACAATATAAAAACAGCATTTCAAAACATGAGGCAACTTTAAGCATCATAACCGGGTTAAAAGGGTTTTTAGTAATTCAAATAAAATTATTCAATATTATTATCAAAATATTTATTTAAATGTAATGAATAGACTTTTCTTCCACACAAAAATATATGTATTTTGAAAATTCAAATTATGGTGAGTACATGTAGTGTTGTATAAATGTAGAATAAAGAAAATAAAAAAGTAGGTATATTAAAATTCATCCTCTGTATATTCTGATGAATATCTTCGTCTAGATTGATAACGATAGATTCCACAGTAACGTCAATTAAATTATCGAATTACCACATTTTCTCCTCTTCTTTTTGTACATGATGTATACATCTTTGCCAGTTATCTGCAGTTACTCGTTCCAAGGAATTTTTTAACAAAATTTTCACGTCACTTAATTTAAACGTCGTATTATTTCACGCTACATCTTCTTTTACCTGCGCCCAGACTAATTCGATTGGGTTAAGTTCACAGTGGTAACCGTAGTACCGTTATTTGGCGATTTGTTGCCATTTCATCGATAACATATTTATCTGATCTTTATTAAGATTGACAAGTGTCAAAAGTTCCTTTTTCACCATATTTGTCTCAAACGAAATGTTTTTCCCGGATAACCATTGAATTATATCGGCTTTCCTCCAAGCAGTCGTAGGCGTCCGCTGGGTCTGCCGTGAATGTTAACTGACATTATCCATGACAATTACAGACCCCGGAGGAATAAGATCCAACATTTGTGTAAAATACTCTTCGAAAACATCTGCGTTCATGTCTTCGTGATAGTCACTTGTATTTTTAGATTCAAATAAAAGTAAACCGCCATCTACAAAACCACTGGCACTACCTATATGTATCACTATTAATCTTCGCCCTTTACCTGAAGGTGCCTTGAACCCTGTTGAAAGTCCATCCAAAAATGCTTGTCGAAAACTTTTTACATTTTTATTTTGCCATACTTTTGTTACAGTATATCCCTCGTTGACCCAAGTTTCGTCTAGATAATAAATATTCCTCCCTTCGTCACGGAATTTTCTAATTGATCTTAAGTAGGATCTTCGCCAACAAATAATTTCATCTTTATCGATAAGAACTGTTCTGCTTTCCCAGCAATAATTCAACTCTCGTAAGACGGCCCATAATTTGCTTCTACTGATTTTTGGCAAATCGTTGTCCTCTGAAAATTCACTTAAAATTTTGTTTAGCGTTGGTATTTCTTTTTTAAAATAAAATAACGATAATTACCTGAAACGAAATATTACCACGCCCATGGCCGGTTCTTATCTCGGGGTTTTGTTACTCTCTTCCATTTCCAAATAGACTATAGTTACTCATTTTTGAGATGCAGAGCGTGTAAAATATTTTTTTAAAATAAAATTTTGAACGTAAATTTTTTAAAGCACAACATATTTCATCAACATTTGACACAGGTACGTGTTTCGTGGTGTTGGAAGTTTTTTGAGTTTTTGCTTATCTGAATTACGTGATATGTAAAACTAAATTTTATACGAAAAAGGTGCTCTTAATAAATTTGTTAATGATGCATCGTGTTCGAGGAAAATGAGAAAAAGTGTAGTAAAGTCAACCAGGCGTTCTCTGTAACAGTACTTATTTATAAAGTGTGTATGTGTCAAACTTCGAACTCTTCCATTGATATGTCATATTTTGTAGAACAGTAAATAATAATTTTTCTTTTCGTGAAGATTGTAAACCTGTAGAGATTTTATTCTGGTCTGCTTATTATGTGCTACTATATAAGAGAGTTATTGGACATTCCTTTAAAGGTATATTTACAAACATCAGTGCCGTGTCAGTTCCGTATCAGTATCAGTGAAAAATAAAAAATCGTTGCTTAAGATTTTAAATTGGCGTGTTTATACACATCCGTTACAGTTCCGTATCAGTGCTGTCAGTGCTGCTTCAGGATCCGTTCAGTGGCTTTTAAATACGCCAGCGACGATATTTTTGTAATTCTACTGGCAAACTAACCAGATTTTTCTATTGCTTAGAATGGATGAAAAGCTTATCAACCTGGTACGAAATTTCGATCAAATGCATGATAAATATATGCACTGATACTTCACTGATGTGTGTAAATAGACTTTTATACTGCCGAGCAGTATTAAGTAACGTTCAGATAAACGTTAGTGCAATGGCACTGCAGTTGTACTGTTGTATTGTAATTGTATGGTGTTAAATATTATTTACCCTATTTACATAAAATTACTGTAGACTTAAGAAGTTGGGAAATTTTTCCGCTGTAAGTTGGCGACATGCAAAAACTCAAGATTCTTGACCTTCAGAGAGGTTATGTTTATGTTTTGTCAACTACGGCTCTATCTACGGAAATTGTTGATTTTTATCATTTGCCAAATAGTAATTAAAAGCCAACCCTAGATAAAATATAAGCCTACAATCTGCAGGAATAGAAGGTTTATTTGAATGTTTGGTTAAATCACAGTATACTAGTATATTGTGGGTTAAATGAGGCCTCACTAATTTCAGCAAGTCATCAAACACTGCCACTGTCATTCGGGTGAAATGAAAAAATAATCGGCATTCCCATTTCGCATTTCTTTATATAAATTATAGAAATCACCTTGCATGTGCTATCTGCGGTTAATAGGTCGCACCCACCATCTCCGAGTTCTTCTTTTCATTTTTTTTTGCATGTATAGTTTTTATACATATTGACGTCGCTGCAAATAAGAGCAGCAAAAGTAACTTTCTAAACCAAACAGTCCTCTTCATCCATTTTTTTTAGAAACAAATCAATTCTAAACTAAATATCTAAATTAGAATCTAATTTAAAAACTTAACCTGCAAAAATGTGAATCTTCTGTTTACTGCCAAAAAAACAGTTTTCTGATTGGTCCTTGTATGATTATTGGAAAAGGATTGGTAAAAGCTAAAATGCTTTTAGCTTCTGCCATACAACTGCAGTACAAAGGCGTTACTGTTAAGTTTATCTGAACGTTACGAAAGTCATCCGTATTTTCGCCGTTTTATTTCAGTATCTTTGAATATTTGCAGGTGGGATGAGTTAACATTCCTATTATTTGCTAAACCCTAGATTATTCAGTTATTAAATGTCTAAAATTATTTGTATTTTGTAGAAAACACTATTTCAAGAACTTTTCTGCAGTACCAATGCAACTTCTGCAGTACCATTGCAACCGCACTAATCTTATGTGAATGAAGCTTTATGCACAACTTTATTTAAATACTGCTTGCCCTAATTGTGTTCAGAAAAATATAGTTATTGGTTAATAATTTGACGGATTCCCTTATCTTTTGTTTATAAGAAACATGATGTGCCATAAGTGACTAACCCCTCTACTAGTGACGTCAAAATTAGAAACATATTTGAATTTCTCGTCTGCAGAAACCCCCGATTTACAAATTTTATGTAAATATCTGGATTTCTTAAGAAGTTATTTACAAATATCGAAAAAAAAAAATTTAACTTTAACATCCTGTAACTCCGTTAATAATGAGTTTTGGAAAAAAGAGGTAGCATTTATTTTCGGTCTACAATTATCCCCTGAATTTTTTGCTCATCCTTTCCGGACACCCTGTATATCTCAATTATTGCCATTTTAATGGTGAATGAGAAAAGGAATAGATGTCAATATTATGAAAATAAGTTTACTTATCTTTATTTCATTTTTTCATGAAACATGCGACGGAACTTATTTAAAAACGAAAAACATTTTATTTGTATTTTAGGTTAGGACGGATATGACCGATTACGGCCGAACGATTCGATCTATCAAATAAGGGATTGCTCAACGTTACCTTTATCATGCATAAATATGGTCGAGCACCATCCTTATTACTGCTGCCTTAATAATACAACACATATGCGCATGCTTAGATATCAATGTAAGGGAAACTGAAATACTGCTTAACCCTATGACACGTCCAATAACTCTCTAGTAATGGAAACTTATACTAGCAGTGAATACACAGATATGCTGATAACTTCAGGGAAATGCATGTTTTGGGAGACCTCTCTGTAAAAGTTCTTGTACTTTTCTGTAATGGTATGGATGCAGTTGTTGTTCATTTAGTATTCTCCGCACGCGGAAGATGTCGCATGTATCTATAAAATAATTTTTCTTACGATAATGCTTGCATCTTCGGAGACCAAATCTAAAATTTTTTTTTCGTTTTGATCAGTTGTAGTTGATGTAGGTCTATCGATATATTCTTTTTAGATATAACATCGCCATGAAATTTTTGGAATAACATCTAATTTGTGCTGCGGAATTCTCAAAACATTCCCTAAAGTCAATATCTACTCATCTGCACTGCTGGTATGAATTCCCATTATTATTATATACCAGTCACAGATTAGGTTAACATCTCAACAGGTTTTCAATATTTACTAAAAGAATAAATTAGTATCCAATTCAAAAAAATAAACTATAATTTCTCTTATACAAAATGTGACACATCAATGGAAGAGTTCGAGGTTTGATATGTACATAGAACATAAATAAGTAGAATTACAGAGATCATCTAGGCTGGATCGGCAATTTTTGTATTTTATTCAAATGAACTGAATATACAATAAAAACAGTCTTGCAAAATTTAAGATCAAAACTTAAAAAAATAAGGCACTTTGGAGCATTTGTCTGTACGTGAGACTAGGTTGCATGACGTCAGCTACCTACCGCGCGTTGCCTGACGTGGACATTTATTACAAGTTACGCGGTCGATTTGGATGGTTTATCCAAGCAAGAAGCGATATGCCAGTAAGAAAGTAGTGTCTTGTACCTAAATGTGCTAATACATGATATATTAAATCAAATGATATAGGTATAAAACGGCTGATTTATATTTCATATTTATAAAAGATGTGAGTAAAATATGAATATATTACTTACATAACACGAATATACTCATTAAAAAACACATAAATTTAGATATGTACTAAATAAATGTTTACAATTACTACGTATATAATATTGGAAATACGTAAATTTTCTAAAAGTCTACTGCGCAATAAAATATATGTTCTGTGAATTCAGCATCGTATTTTAGAAGCACTTTAGTAAATTTTTTGGAAGATCAGAAATCGAGACGGGTCACACAAAATATACTCCATTTTTGGAATTTGTTTCAACCATTTGTAAATTTATTTGTGCAAGACATTTTACAAAATTTCTCAACTAAAATTAATGTACTTAGAAAAGGTTAACCAAAAAACCCGTTCCAGTTTTACAAACACTCGTTTCATAATATTTTGATGTAAACCGAAGCGGAAACTACAATGAACTTTCGCTTTGAATATAGTGCAGAAAATTTGAAGATTCATTGTTTTTTTGTGTAAAAGTGTCTGATGAAATAGACAAAAAATTCATTAACAATCGATCATCATTTGATGACTGATAATTTTCGAATAACACTTGGTAATGAAGTAGGTATGACTTAAAAATGGGCAAATGTAGTTGTGTTTATTTAACATCTAATTATACTTACTTCTTCTAAAAAACTGGTAGTGGCGGGAAAGTTAATAGAATATTGTTTTAAAGGTCAAGGAATTCGGCTTTTACAAATTAGTGATACCAACTTGCGCGTAATAGGTTGCCGAATCTTAACCCTCCTTCCCGATCTAAATTTTATCAAATTGCGGATTTCTTTAACATCGCCTTTTTCATGTGACACTTTCCAAGTATACCTATTTTTAGGTATGAGGTATATCTTTGTACCTACTTAATATCTGGTTGCCTGAACTTATTTTTTGAGTTGTAATATTTTTTCTAAACTAGAAATCTGACAAGACAAGAAATAAGTTGACGAACAAGCAACGAAAAGAAAGGAATTTTGAAAATGGACAAATAAAGGAAGTGTGAAAAATAGGAACTTGGAATATAAGGAGCATCAATGGAAAAGAAAGTTAATTGACACAAGAGTTTGAAAATGCAGGACTTGATATTTTAGAAGTATCGGAAACAAAGAAAAAGAGTACAGGGGTAATAGAATTAGCGAATGGTCATTTGTTGAGATATAGTGAAGTAGAAAATAATAAAAGAGTAGTAGGAGGTGTTGGGTGTATCATTCATCAAAAATTAGTGCAAAGTGTTAGTAAATTGGAAGCACATACGGAAAGAATTTTAATAGTACATATAAAGAAAAATGATGGAAAGCAAATGACGGTGATATGCGTGTCTGGACCAGATGACGATGAAAAAGTGGAATTGAAAGTGGGTAAGAAAGATGATAAGTATAATACAGTAATAGGTCAACATGGAGAAAATAAATGAAATAATAATGGAAGAAGAATGTTGGATTATTGCCAATTGAATAACTTGTTTATTACAAATACTTTCTACGAACACAAATATATACATAAATACACACGTGTAGATCCAAACAGAGGAGAAAAATCAATAATTGATTATGTGCTCACAGAGAAAGAAAATAGAAAACAGATTATGGACACGAGAGTTAAAAGAGGATCAGAAGTAAATAGAGACCACTATTTATATAAGGTGAGACAACACGAAACGATAAAATCGTACAAACTAGCAAACCCAAAAGTGAAAGAAAAATATGTAGAATTAATAAATGTAGAGATAGAAAAGATATTAGCAGACAATGAGAACGTTACAGCTAACCAATTATGGAAACAACAAGTTCAAATTAAAAAGAAAAAATGGAAAGATTACTTAACAAAAAAAAGCAAAGAAAGTTATGAAGAATATAAACAACAAAGAATTGTAGTTGAAAACATGGAATCTGCAGCTAAAGCGTGGTCGGAATTTGGAAAATGGAAAAGAATTGCAAGAGAAATCAAAAATTATTTTATAAAGGAATTTAAAATATTAGAAAAGTAAAAACGATTCAAATAAACTTAATAAAAAACGTACATGGACATATTTTGACAGACGAAGTGGATATAATGAAAAGATGGAAAGCATATTTTCAAGAATTGCTACAAGGAGAAGAGATAAATGAAATACAAGAAGTAAACAATAACAAAATAAAAGAAAGAGAAAATGAAGCAATAACCATGAAAGAAATGACTTAAGCTTTAAGAAAACTAAAGAATGAAAAAGCGCCCGGCAAAAATATGGGAAGAAATGGGATGATAATATTACTGAAAATAGTTAATAAAACCTGGAACAAACTATACCAACAGATTGGGAAATGGGAATGATACTATCTATATTCAAGCATGTTTACCAGCAGTAGCACCAGCGTGTTTGGCACCACCAAAAATGTAACTGTATAAAATTTTGATGAAATATGTTGTGAAGGATGCATTCAAAATTTTCTAAAATTATCTTACATGGCCTGTATTTCAAAATGAGTGTGTCTACGTACTTACGTCTATTAAGCACAACCCACTTACATTGCAGTATTTTTTTACCTTCAAAAATATCGCCAAGTATTTCACCCTGCTAAGTACAGATGTTCAATTTATGAATAATATACTTTTTCTACACCCGTATTATAACAATGCACTTATATGCCCATAATCCGTTTCATAATGATACCCATTACGATACAGATTTTATAATCCGTTTCATAATGATACCCATTACGATACAGATTTTTCATTACGATACAGATTTTTAATCAATAGAAACCCATAATTTTTCAATCAAGCATGCTGTTCATTTGACGTTTATCCTAGGTTCCTATGTAATTATTTTACATGTCAAAATCAGTACGTAGATATCTATTTAAACTTCGATAATTTATCAAAATGTCTGATATCAGCGATATAGAAGAATTACCATCGACTCCTCCACACATAACGGAGAAAGCAGAAAATGCAGTTCATACGAATAATTACTGTTACCTATTCTGTTCAATAAAAATATAAAATTTATGGTTTTTGATTATTTATCGGGTGTAGAAAAAATAGCGTATGCAACTCTCATGTAATGGTTATTAATACACTCGCATATACCATACCGTTGCATAATATACTATTATGTACCCATATAGCGAACATGACTACTGTCTTATCAGCTTTGAATTGTGGATATTTCCCAACTTTCCTTTTGTGTGTTGAAATGCAAGATGTTCTGAAATAAGTGCATTCCTTTAAAGAGATAATAGAGGTCGTGCATGTAAATAACTTTTTTAAGCAACATGTTTAAAATGTATTATTTTTCAAATATAAAATTTGTAAAAGTTATACAACCAGGTAATTTTGGTTTTACCCTTGTTGTGTGTAGAGTGTACGTGGCAATGACAAAGATGCCGTGTCCAACGTTTTTTGCCAATCGAAATATTTACTTTTAAACATTTTTGTAGAATTAGAAAATGTCGAAACGCCGATGGGACTGAAACTAATAAACAATAAATGATAGAAACAAATAAATTACTTACTCCAAAGCAGTGTTAAGTAATTCTACATAAATTAGTATAAATTTTTTACACAACTTAATAAGCATGCTTCTAAAAAACGGTGAAATAGTTACTTTTAGCATGGTTGCACAAAGGATGATATTATCGGTGTCAGTATCGGATACAGTCTTCAAACATACCAAGAATGATACTGATTTTAGTCGATCATGCAGATTTAAGACATTTATTAAAGTTTAGTCCGTGCTGTACCTAGCTAGTGGAAGCTAGAAATTGTATTGTTTGCCTTAAGTACAATTTGGTCACTGCACTGACCTGCACTGATATTTCATAATCGGTATGTGTGAACATATGCATGCATTTTGAATTGCCGTTCCATTTTAGACGGCCTGACACAGGGCCTTTGGTACAGATGCACACACACACACACTGACACCATATGCTAAATCTTGATTTGAACTCGACATCTTGAAAATTCAATAAATTCTAATAATCTAATCTAGTGGGCAAGGCTTGTCCAGGCCTTATCCACAGTGAGAATGAACTTAGTCACTGCAGTTGAATAAGGATGATCGACCCAAGTTTTGCCTATTTCGCTGTTTTCTGGAACACGACATTTTTTACCACCGATTGCTTAATGAAATTTGTTTATTGTTGTTCTCTATAGCATCTTTGAAGAAACACTCTTTCAGAAACATATACTGAAAAAAAAAATTGGTGCCTGTAAAATAGTTTGTTTCACGGAAAAAATGATTTGTTTATATAAGGCTAAAAAAATATTTATTTTTGATAAAAAATTCATTTTTTGAAAAACCAAAAATACAGTTATTTTATCTAAAGAGAGCATTTGTTTCTATTAGAAAACATTATTTCGTTTTCAATGATGCATTGATGTTGATTTAATTATATTCTATAGTAAAACAATATTTGTATATTTCCAAGATTTTCTTTCCAATTCAACAACTGCTTTTTTAAGTTCACAACTTATTGCTCAGGAATTTCAGGAAACAACTACGGGTTAATGCCCCAACCAGCATTGAATTACACCTGAAAAATCTGTAACAAATAGTCAACATATACCGGCTTCGAGCTTATTAACTCTCATTGGTGCGCACAGGTGAGCGGTGAATTAACTGATGACCACAGTATACTAAGCAATCAGTAGGGAAACTCCGCTTTCCCGCGTCTTCCAAAAATCCGCCATCTTGTTGGCGACTGACAGTTATTACTATAATTTCTGTGTGTCAGTTAGGTTTTTTGAATTTTTGACATTATTACATGGTTATCCACTCGTTATTGTTATTGTACTTATATTCCTGCTTTGTATGTCGCGTTGAGTGTTTAGTTATTTGTGTTTTTATATAAGTGATTATTTATTACCCAGTAAATAATAAATAAACTATGGGAGGAAATAAATGTGTTGTAAAAAACTAACGCATAACGCAGCTCTGGGCGTAAAAGGCCTGTAAACAGTTTTATACATAGGAGACCAAGTTAGACGTGATAGCTTAATTGAGAAAATCCTAAAGAAGAATTAAAACATGAAAGGAGGCAAAGGATTTAACTCCAAATAGGAAAGAGACTGCTTTCATACATGAATGAAAGAAACCACTCCATACACCTAATAGAGCAACGGGGGTTTTTGATTATGTTACCTATATAGTATATATTTTGTAAACCTCAAAATAAATTGTATCTAATATTCACGTTTAAATTTCATTTCGCACTTTCCTAAAAAAAATGAGTAAAAATATAAAAATTACACTGGGCTTAAATTTGATAATCTGCTAACAAAACAAGGTAAACGTATACATCTTGACATAAAGGCAAAAGTACTACAAAGTATAAAATAAAACTACACTACTAGTCGGCCTAGTTTCCATGTTTTCGAAAAAATTTTAAATAAATTTAAATTCATACTGGTTTTATAATCAAATTCAAATTACATCTGCTAGAAACCTAAATTAAGACAAAATGTGACCAAAACCTCAATTTACATTAAACTACACTGGATTACAACAGTTAATTAAGAATTAATGCAGAAGTATTAAGTATAGTAATAATTCTAAATAACAGCACAAATTGAATAAATTAAAATGCAAAATTTCACTAGTTAAATTCTTTGCAACTGCTTTCGATACAAAACTGGAGATTACAGTTAACATTATAATACTTGGCGCACCTATAAGAATATATAACTAAGCAGACCACCGTTTTCGTTCTTTTTTTTTAAGATCGAAACAACTTGTATGGTTCCTGCATGACTATTATATTTTGCAGAACAGTAATCTATGATTAGATACTTGTACGCATGTTACAATGTATTAGTAGAACTTTTATTCCCTATTTTTTTTTTTTTTTTTTGTTAATTTTAATACGATATACTAGCTGCAAGTCAAGAAACTCACAGTTTTCAAGGTAAATCCGATTATTCACCAATGAAGAAAGTTAATAGATGTTGAATATTATAATGTACCGAGGAGTATATCAACATTTAAAGAAAACTGTTCAAAATAAACTCCAATCTGCGAACTAACGGTCTCATTTAACATTTTCTTTGGAAATGATTAATCATTTTTATTTTCAACCATTTACTATTTTTACACAAAATCAACCACTGTAGTTTTAATACTGCCTTTACGAATTCGCGATTCGTGCTGTTATTTAATTTTCTATAATACTACGGATTGTTATGCTGAGGCTTAGGTAACCTGCCGCTGCTAATCACATAGTTAACGTGCACTTTTTTAGCTTTAGCTACGAATTTTTAACGCATACTTGCTCCGGTTAACTTCTGTGGAGGATCTAAGAATAGTGTGATGAATAAAAACAGTTTTAGTCATATTTGTTCGTTCTACCAGTAAGGTATAACTACCATTCTCCAGATATTGATAAAATGCGATAGTGTTTTAATTTTAAAATATTCATATTTGACATTCAAAAGTAGCGACATTTGATTCAGGCATGTTTGGTCCAATTTTTCTGTTTTGGCTTTAAGAATCTCCCGTCAAACTGTATCTCATTTTTAATAAAACACTCTGCTTTATGACCTGAATTAGAGTTCCTTTATAAAATTTGTCTTGGATTGAGGCTAAATAATAGCAGCAAAAAGTCCACATTTGCCAATCCCAAGCGCAATCCGTAAAAAATTCAATTGTTACCTATACATGTTATAGGTATTATACTTTGTTGTAGGTAGGCACTTTGCTAATGCTTAAATTTGCACTGAAATGACAACATACGTGAGAGCTTGGATTTTGGCTTACTTTGACCTTAATCCAGTACAAATGTTATCAGTGCAATAAAATTTGTTTTTATAGTCATAAGCTATTTGCTTTAATCTTGTGGTTTATTCAATTTAATACCCACACATTTCATACTGTAGCCAGAAAGAGATAATGGTAATAGCATTTTTACGAACCTATTTATTCACTTTTTATGCTGTAATTTTGAATAACCAAAGACGCATAAATAATGGAAAAACCTAATTATCCGGAAGTTTAGAATGTAGTATCTTGTAGATACAATACAGGGTATTCCAACTTTATATGTTAAACAGAAGCAGGAGATAGGATCAATCATTAATGTGATTAAGATACAAAATGAGTCTATTACTCCCTGCTTGACCGCAGAGAACGACCTACGATATCGCAGATACTTGACGCAGGACGCAGATCTACTGCCTCGGGCGATCAACTTTTAATTCTATAAATGATACCACAGGTAGCAACTATTGGCGAACATCACGAAGTGGCTGACTTTGCAAACGTTATTGATATTTAGTTATAAAAAGTAAACAAAAATGCAAAACATACTCAAAAATATTTGCACAAAATCTCGGAAAATCCATGTTGTTCCCCAATGCTTCTCTTACTGCATTTTTGATATTCCCTTGCATACATTTCACGTAGACCAGAAACTCTGAAGGTGGTATTCATAGTTTGTTTCCGGTCGCCGAAGAGCAGTCTCCGTCCCGAAATTATGTGAATTTTATAATGAATTTCAAATAATTTTGGACGGACAATGAATACAGTGTACTGTAACAGTGGTATCTTATACCCTCTGGCGACCGATAAGGGAACACATGCAAGTATGTAGCACATATTTTTCCATAGAAGATTTTATTCCAGCTAATGAATTATTTAAGAATGTTTTTAAATCTGTATTACACATTATACTGCCAATTTTCTCCACTACTTAATAAAGTTGTAATGGGGTGGCTGGTGAACTAATGAACTAAAGCAGACGTCTAAATACAATTTTTTGACGACTTGGGGCTAATCACGTTTTTCCCCACAGAAAATTATGTATTCGCCTAAAAAGCCCTCACATTCTTCCAGGGGTCGCACACGATCCCCCAAGTAGTCCAAGATATACAGTATGCGCCAAAAGTATGGAATAAATTCAATAAAAACGAAACAATTATTTTTTGGGAAAAATCCTCGAACAGGTCGATTTTTAATTTAAAAAATACATATTTTAGCGTAAAATGCGATTTTTAAATGTCATTTGTTTTCGAGTAATGACGTCATCGATTTTTTTTTTAATAGCAACACCATATTTTTTCCTTGATTCTGAAAGATCGTTTAATTCTCTATCAGACAGTACTAAAATTTTGCCCTCTTACATAGCAAAGTTTTCGAGTAAATGACGATTGAATGTAAGAAAACGTAAATCAATTAAAATAAAGCAAAAACGTTATCAAGTTTAGTTCGAATTCCATAGTTCTTTTATGGATCACGTAGGTGAAAATCTTTGCAAAGTGTCATTGTCACACCGACTTTCTAATAAGTATTGTAAGCGACATAGAAATTATTATTCAATTTAAAGCATTATGGCACATTTAACTGTTACTCAAAGAATTTTAATTCTTATCGGATGTGGGAATATGACTAGAACTCAGCAGTTTGCGATTTATTTAATGAAAAATATCCAGATCGCCCTATCAGCCAATCAACAGTCAGTAAGGTAGAGTCTAAATTTAAAGAAACTGGGAATGTTGTAAATATTCCAAAACCTGGACGTCCAAGCATTAATGAAAATCAGAAACAGAACATTTTGATAAGTATGGTGGATAATCCTCACAATTCTTCACGATTGGTTGCATTAAACAATGACACTAGTCAGAGCACAGTGCTACGTATCTTGAGGAAGGAAAATCATCATCCCTACAAAATTCAACTTGTGCAATGAAGATGATCCCGATCGCCGCTTACACTTTTGCGAAATTCTAATGGCTTTATGTCAAGGAAAAATTTACACCGGCAAATACTTTTTTCAGATGAGGCCACATTTTGTCTGAATGGTACAGTAAACCGTCAAACTTGCAGATATTGGAGTCGGGAAAATCCTCATTGGATGGCAGAGGCACATACCCAACACCCTCAGAAATTAAATGTGTGGGCTGGAATAGTTGACGACAGAATAGAAGGGCCTTTCTTCTTTGAAGGAACCCTTACAGGACAAAGATATTTAGAGTTTCTAGAAAATGACCTTGTTCCAGCCCTTGCAGTAATTTTTCCTAACGATAATGACTCTGACATTTCTGACGATATCATATGGTTTCAGCAAGACGGTGCACCTGCGCACTATGCGCGCCCTGTACGAGATTTTTTGGACAACTGTTTTTCTGGGAGGTGGATCGGCAGCCGCGGACCGATAGAATGGCCTGCAAGATCGCCAGATCTTACACCTCTTGACTATTTTTTATGGGGATACTTGAAGTCAAAAGTGTACATTAATAAACCACGTAATTTAGAAGAACTTCAAAATCGCATTTGGGACGAAATACGCAGAGTTACCCCAGAAATCATTCATAATGTGCAAGAAGAATTTCTTCACAGACTTGCGCATTGTCAAGAAGTTGGTGGATGGCAATTCGAACATTTAATTTAAGTATAAAATTTAATCAATTGTATTTTATTTTACATACCTCAGAATTGTTACTTTTTTATGGATAAAATTTACGTTTTCTAACATTCAATCGTCATTTACTCGAAAACTTTCCCATGTAAGAGGGCAAAATTTTAGTACTGCCTGATAGAGAATTAAACGATCTTTCAGAATCAAGGAAAAAAATATGGTGTTGCCATTTAAAAAAAAGTGGATGACGTCATTACTCGAAAACAAATGATACATTTGGCGCATACTGTATTATTGTATCTCGAACCGAACCATTATATTAGACTCTAAAAGGTTACGAGGTTACGAGCATATTAGGAATTCACGATATATATGCACCCTAGGAATTTGCCTTACATTAAAGTTAAAATAATCCTTTTAATAAATCCTATAATACACTTCCTCCTGAAAATTACACCATAAAACAACATCCCTGGAAAATTTAAAAGCTTGATGAACAAATTGTTATTCACCCCTATTTCCGACATTTTGAATTTTACAGTTCGTGAATTTCGCGAATTCCGCGGACTAGTGTCCCGACAGGCAGTGAATTACACCTGTGGTGTCTGTGTGAACAGTCAAGAACCTTTGTCGATCATCCCACCAGACAGAGACCGGTTTCGGGCATATCCTCATCAGTATGAGATGACACGACCGACAATTGAACTGGCTATTCTGCATAAGTACTTACACATATGAATAGAGTGAAGGTGCTTATATGAGTTTTTTTCATAATAATGATCATATACATATAAAAATCAATTATTTTGCACCAACTCAATAATTCCTTGTTATAGAAAGGTTGAATGTATGCGAAATTGAAGAACAATGATCGCAAATGACCAATTTTCGAGTATCTTAGGGTAGCGTGTTATCAACATAATTTTTTGCATTGTTAATACAGTATTGATGCAGACAATACTACGATCAGCATTACAGTATCAACTCCCAATGAATTACAAAGCATGGTTGATCTGACTCTTCAGCAATTCTGATCGGTGTTCCAGCAATACATTTTTAATCAATGACAGAATATATAATGTTTCACAAGAAATGTGAAATTCGTAATTAAATTAAATAAATTGATCATTATAAATGTTACAAATACTCAATTTTTAGGTTTACATATAGATGAACACCTCTATTGAAATAATCATATTGAACTTATATTAAGTATCATCATACATCATGAAATCTGCATATTTTCAGTTAGAAATTTAACAAATTGGATAAACAATATTTACTAAATATTTATTTTGCTCTGGCATGTTTTTAAATAAAATACTTAATAATCTACTGGGGATCCGCTACGGAATTTTTATATTTCAAAAAAGAACCATCAGGTCAAAGATCAAGATCGAAAGATCATCATATTTTCATTGACACCATTAAAGTTGTCTTCTTTTCAGATGACAAATATATCAAGTGAAATTAGTTATTAAGTTTTATTCTGTTTTTGCGATTGGGAAGTAAGAAGTAAGTTTATCTAAAATATTTAAGAGAAAAATATTTTACAATAGTTGGTCCAAAACTAACAAATAACATTTTTATGTCGAGTTTAAGCGAAGAAGTCTCTTAAATATGTCTGTTAACAATGAAATAATCCAAATTCCAATGTCCATTTTTTCAATAATGATTATTATAATAACAACTCATGAAGCACATGAGTTTCATTTGGAGATGTTCTATAGAAATAAAATTTATTTCCTCCTAATTTGGTCACAAATTAGTTAGATATTCATCAACATTGTTCATCTTGTATAAAAATCACATTTGTTAAAAAATAAAAAATATTTTTTATTGTCAAGAGAAGCGTTACTAAGCCCTAGATAGAAAGCAAAGATGCTGTAATATTCGCGAAGAAAATTAGTAGTTATTACATTTGATAAATATCGTAATGTCGAAATGTCTGTCAACAAAATAAAAGACTTATCAGAGGAAAAAATAATAATCAGTGAAATATCATGAAAAGAAAATGCCACATAAATATGTACATTCTAGTAAAAAATTAAGATACACGACACACCTTATAAACTGAAACAAACAAATATGAAGCAAGCTACTAATTCTCTGAAACTTATTGTATGGAAGAGAACGTACCTAAAAAAGTGCAAATAATGTTGATAACAATAATTATCTATAATACTAAGCAACGTTAATACAAGCATCATTAAGAACTTAGTACCTATTTGCAAACAAAAGGCGATCACGCGTGCTGTCAAAATTAATTATTTAACGTCACACCATGGTTACTTGTGTCTCAAGTTTTATCAAGTGTTTAGTAGCCTGTAGTTCTAAGGCGGTTTTTTTGATCTCGAAATGAAGAGGACGCATTTTTTGATCGAGATAGTCTATGATAACAACAAATAACAATAAATGTAATGAATGGCATCATATTTATTCTCTACCCAAACCAAAGAATTCAAGCAGACATAAGTTAGTTGTCAAAGATAAATATATATTGTGAATCGGCAAAAAGTAAAATGGGTACTTGATCGAGACTGATCTCATATGGTATTTTGAAGATGCATACAAATTGGAAATTTATATAGGTATTATGAAAATTAGTAGTGGAATCTGGGAAGAAATACTTTTAGTTGGTAAAGAATGGATTTAAAAATCAATGTTCTTATTAGTTTTTTCAATTCTATAATAAATTAGGAAAATTTGAAGCTTGTCTTTGGTACTTTGATTTTCAGCAATTGTGTCATGATCTACGTATATATGACGAATTTTTTAAATAAAAACCCTTTTAATTACCCCCTAATCACAATACATAAAGAGAATAATATATTTATATATAGAAAAATCTATTTCCTCATAAATTATTATTACAATCGATAATCTAAGTATTTGGATATAACATTTTGCTGTATTTGCATCAGAAAAGGCACTTTACCTGAAACCAAAACAGTTTTTACTCAGTGCACTGAATATTTCATATAGGATTATTTCGAAAATTGTTACTCTTAACAACTTCAACAAGGTATATCTTTTTCAGATATAACAGGTAGGAGAATAGATTGTTTCAATAGTCAGATGGATATACTAAGCCGCAAAAAAGTTCTGTCATTTATAAGAAACGTGACGTGCCATAAGTGGCGCCCTCTACTAGTAACGTCAAAATTAGAAACAAATTTGAATTTCTTGCCCGCAGCAACCCCCGATTTACAAATTTTATATAAATATTTGGATGTCTTAATTTTCAGTATTCTTTTCGCAATATTTTCTTTAGTTAAAAGTGAGTTTAATGTAGCCTTCCACCACAGTGCTTGATCTCCATTTCAGTGTATTTTAAGAAAAGTAAGGTTACCACCGACGTCAACTAAAAGGGTAGCAGATATTCGTCTTAATACGTGTCCATTGTACTCTTTCCAGTCGTCCAGATTCAAAAACGTTGCCACTTCTTATCTTACTAGACGACACTGATTTTATGGTATGACCACTATTCGATGACACTCCACAACATATCTGAGAAATAATCGGTGTTCTACCAATCCAAATGCAAAGCAACATATTTGCGATTAAAACTTAAATAATTGTCCCCTCAGCACAGTAAAAGAAGTTGTCTTTTGGTTTTGATAGTAGAAATTTTTATAATTATGGCGGATTTCACATCTTCAACATTATCAATTATTAAATTGACTAATTTATCAGAACGGCATGGACCTGCAACCCCCAATATTAGAACGACCTATAAAGCAACTTTTTAAACATTTTGTTCTTTTATTTTTAATGCGTTTAGCTTCATCATCAAATATAAAAATTATCAGGTGCACTATTCAAAAAGCAATCAGCTTGCTCCTTTGTAAATACTGGCGATTTTTTCGATAAATATTTCTCATTTTGTCTCATTTTTTGTGCACGTAACTTTGAATATTTGTTTATATCAATCGCTTTCATTATATTAATTAGCAATATGGCGACTAATGCACAGACAAGAAATATTGTTTATGGATTAATGTTTGACAAAGTATCCATTGAATAATTTCAAAGCACAAATTAAATATTAAATGGGGGCATTTTGGTTGGAAAAAAATAGGATGTTTTATTCGGATTAAAAGTGTATTTTTTGTATCGCAATTTTGCACTTGTGCATAGTGTGATATTTTTAATTCTAATATAACAATATACTATTTTTCACGATCTCGTGGTTTTGTTTCCATTTTTTTTAACGATAGCTTGATTTTATTATTATTTTATTATTATTACAAATGAAGCTCCGGGCTAAGGAGATTCCTGTACAGCCCTGACAAATATACAAATAATTAAAGTAAAGAAAAAAAAAATAAAAAGATCAAAAATAAAAAAAAAACAGCAAAAAGGCAATGATAAATAATAGAATGGTAAAATAACAGAATGTTCATCGATCGTATATAAGGTGCTCCTCCAAGCATCCAGGCGATTCTTGAAAGCATTGATGGAGGGTGCAGTAACTACGGAAGGAGGAAGATAATTCCATACTGAGAACACGCGGTTTAGTAGAAACGATTGGCGAACAGATGTCTTGAAGCTCTCTTTTCTGAGTTTCAGGTGATATCCTCTTAAGCGACTATCCGGGCTCAGAGTATAAAGCGAGGAAGCAACAGTAAAGTTTTTCAAGATTTCGTCTTTTATATATATGCAGACACCGCCTCCCTTGGCAAGCAACCTATCAGATCGAAATACAGAGAACCCATTGATGTGAATTAGGCTATCTGGAATATTTGGCTTGAGCCATGATTCAGAAACTAATATTAAGGATGGATCGTAAACTGAAATAACTGGAAGAAAATCGTTAAATTTAGCAAGAAGACTATTCAGGTTCGTATATAATAATGGCCATTGAATAAGACGGGTTTTTAGTTTTTTGGGTTATTTACCTTGCTTACTATTTCAGGCATACCCTTAACATATTTAATAGTTAGATTTTGTTCACCGCCGTTAAAAAATGTCTAAGTTTGCGTATCTATAATGATTAAAAAATGTCGTCTTTTTTGGCACTTAGACAAAAACAAATTTTGTTATACTTTAAAATTAATGATAGTAATTGCCGTGATACAACAAATTCTTAAATTTCCCAGGAAAAGGAAGGCGTTTTAAAATATAAATAAAACGTTTTAAGGCGACTATAATAAATGTTGATAAATACACTGATACCGATTTTGCAACTTCCTGCTGTCTGTTCATTGTTTCATACCAACTAATATATTAATGTTATATACACCCTTTTTATATTTTTAGAAATTCGTTGATATCTTCGAACACCGTCAAATTAAAAGTATATCTTGGAAGTAATTTCTTCCCTATTAACAATGATAATTTAGCCATACTAATTTAAAAAATCACTGCTGTATCATTATATTAAATTAATTACAGTCATTTAAAAATTTGTTTTTGAAATTTCACGATCTTCCGGAAGGATCAAGCTAGTCTATTTTATAACAAAAAAAATCGTATAGCCGTGCGCATATACATACGGAGGTTTAATGTCTATTATATTGACAAACCAATATCAGCGACAGCTAAAAACAGGTAGTGGATATTTTGTCGTTAATTTGTACTTTTTACCGTTTTCGAGAAAAATGGTGGCTGCCAGCGTAACATTTTTTACAGTTTTTTTTTCAAAAATAAAAAAAATACCCATTGAACTCATACAGCCAGTTAAACATTTGTTGCTGCATTGGGATCGTCTAGAAACAAATAATGAACTACTGCAATTTCACCGGTTACAGTTTTGTAGCTTTTTTTGAGAAAAATGATCACGGCTGTCATAATATTACGCTAGCAGGCATTCGAGTTGCTCCGCAACTAAGAACAATAGCAAAACGATTTTTGTGCCATATTTTCTCCCTCTTCAGGTACTTTCAGAAGGTGTAGTTTTATCAAGAATAAAAAAATGCTATTCAACACATTGCTTAAAAATTTAAGATGCCTTGCGATAGCTTGTCGAAAAACAAAAAATCGAACACGGCAGCTAAAAAGTGCTGGATAATTTGTTTCTATTTTGTTGCAAATTGGTGCCACCAGTTTCCAATCAGTAGTTTATGCTGTTTTCGAGAAAAATAGTGGACGTCAGCATTACGTTAGCAGGCTATAGAATTACACTGCAACTAAGAACGACAACAAAGCGATTTTGTACCATACTTTGTTGCTCGCTGAGCACTTTCTGACAGTATATATGTATCAAAAATAAAAAAAATACTTATTCAACTCATACAGTCATGAGTAAGGGGCAGCTAGCATAATATTACGCTAGCAGGCCATTGAATTATTCCGCAACTAAGAATGCGAAGAAAAGCGATTTTTGCACCATATTCTTTGCTGCTTTTCAAGTACTTTCAGAAGGTATACAGTTATTTCCAAAAATTATAAAAACCGCTATTAGATTCATACATTCACTTGTTGTTGCGTTATACAACAGCTAAAAAAGTGGTGGATAATTTGTTTCTACTTTAGGGTGGTATGCATTCCAAAGCTATATCTATCCTATTTCTATTTTGTGCGATTTATGTTTATGTGAACAAAGATCATGGAGCAAACTCTATAAAATAAAGCAAAGATACGTTTCTACAGTATGGTAACTTTGGATGTGTTGTTTTTCCTCTGTCTAACTTCCGTAACACATTCATTTATTTTTTCTCTTCTTTGAAGACTAGAGGGAATATTTGTTTCCCAAATCGGTGTTGTCCTTTTAACTTAGTTGAACGATCTAGTAAACCAATAAAAAGTAAATATTGTAATTTCATACAGCATTTTAGCTGCAATTCTACAATATATTAAAAATACTAGCAAATTCTGATTCTTATTTTTTTCTAGTCTAATGAAAATGCTTTAAAACCAAAAGTATAGGTGCAATAAACTGTTTTAAATAATGTACGTAAAAACGCATACAACGCTAATGTACGCAAATGTAGCAATAATTTTATTCGACTTCTTTCGATAGATCGCAATGTAGAAAATGCTTTGATACCAAAATTATAGAATCAACATATTTTTTAAACAATTTAGTATATACGTATATTGTCAACGTCTTAGCAGCAACTGCTTACTGCGTAAAAACACCAATTAAGATGTTTTAAAAATAGTAACAAATTATGTGGTTGACTTTTAGTAGCAGTATATTCGAGCGTTTTACCCGTGACTGCATAAAATTGTCCATTAGGTACCAAGTTTTTCCAAGTGTGGATTTGACGTTTTTCGATACGTTTTGATACCAAAATTTTAGCTGCAACAAACTTTTAAAACAATTTGGAGGTATATTTTCAACCTTTTAGCAGTGATAGGTCCCGAATTAAAAAAATGATTTGGTACAAAAATTATAGAACCAATAATATTATTCAAACCATGCGACGACATTACCTGTTACGATTACTTAACAGTAGCAACATATTCTGAATTTAATTTTCGATAGGCTTCTAATGTAGGAAATGCGTCGGTATCAAAATTGTGAGAGGAACAATTTTTACGATAAATTGGCAATTCCACTGCGAACAAGCATCTTTTTTATTACGTTAGCGCTAAAAAACTATCTCATACTTTTTTTAATAAAACAAATTTGGCATGGATAGAAAGGAAAAAAAATAATTTGATCAATTTTTTGTGGGACAGTTTCTAAATGCATTTTAATAATGCAGAAAATACTAATATTATTAGAATCTGACTAATGATCATTTGATTTTTTGTTTCTAGATAAGTGCAAGGGAGCAACATATTTTTAACCGATTGTATGAGTTGAATCAAGGCAGCAACATATTTTTAAATGACTATATGAGTATTCTGAAAGTATCCAAATAACAACAAAGTATGGTACAAATATTACTTTGTTATCGTCCTTAGTTCGATGGCCTGTTAGCTATTTTTCTCAAAAACGGCACGAATAGAATATCCACCATTTGTTTCTGGAGACCATTTTATTGTTCTTTTTTTAGACGAGCACAAAACAACAACAAATATTTAACTTACTGTATGGACTTGAATGGGCAATTTTTTACTTTTGAAAAACTATATATCTACACTGTCAGAATGTATGCGACGAGCAACAAAATATGACGCACACATCACTTTGCTTAGCTGCGGAGTAAGTCGATGGCCTGCTATTACACTAGGGGTCTCCATTTTTTTTTCCAAAACGGCACAAGGTACAAAATTGAAGCTGGTGGTATAAATTAGCAACACAATATCTGCTACTTTCTTGTTTTTGAGGTAATAGACGTGCAGGTTTACAAGACGCAGGGTGTTGAAAGTGGAAATTTCTCAATAATTTTGCAATTTTGAGTAGAATCAATTTGAAAATTGGTAGTTTCATGTTTATTGATATGATATTTACAAATTTGCCGCTATCGCAACGGGTAAAATTGTTTGTAAGAAATTCAAACATATTTCTCCATTTTACAGAGTAAAAGTAAGGATAAATTAAAATTCTCAAGTAAGAACATTTTTCGCTTACTGAGGGGGAGGGGGTCTATAATTAATTGAATTTAAACGCATTTTTTACATATTCCTCCAAGTAAAGACATTTTTAGCAAAAAAAGGACGGAAAGACACAGAGGCTGATGTAAGAACAGGTGGCAACCCTACCTTGTAGCCATTTTAATCGAAAAAATGTACATGAATTTTTTACAAACAATTAAATCCTCTATACTAGAAAATGTACCCCTACTTATAAAAAGGAAATTGTCGTTCATATACGATGATTCTCCTCTTCATTTTACAATAAATGTTAGGTCCATCTGCCCGAACAGAATTTTTTGCAACTAAAAGGTATGAGTTTGAAAGAGACAGAATTTATTTAAAAAACATATAGTTTTTGCCAAAAAAAAAATGTGACAATCAGATAATACACTAAAAAACTTAAACTTTAACTAAGGTATCCTGTTAGTCGGTAATTAACATTAATTGCATCAAATTTAATTTTAATCGTCCCAACGCTTTCCGTCTTATAAAATGTTATTGATATTTTCTTTAAAATTTTGACGCCTCCTTACCGTGTATATTCATTATATAGAATATATCGTTATATTTTGACATTAAGAATCTCGGTGGTACATGAATTTTAGGGACACCCTGTATTATTTTTTTCCGGAAATTTGCAACGATAAATTGTAGAGACGAAACAGCGATAATTAATTCAATAAAGACCTTCAATTAAACCTTACTTATGATAACATTTTATCTGACCTAATTATATATTACTATCATAGTGACTGATTAATGTATGATCGCTCCACATTAAATCATTAGACAATACAAAAACGCCACAATAAAGACTGTTCAAAATTATTCCTTACCACCATTTGTAAAATTAATTCTAGATTGTTGTTCCTGGATGGTTCCATTCTCAGTCTCGTTAGGCGTATTGCCGTTGGAATAAATTGTTACATTTCCATTAACATTTAGTTGAGTGACGGGGCCGATAATAACATCGTTAGAGTTGTCGATGTTGACAGCTGCATTTTCTAAATTTACGATTTCCCTGTTAGAACAGTACTCGTCGATATTTAACACATTGGAGTTTTCATCCTCGTCATGAACGATTATCTGCGTGTTTTCCAACAGAATTGGGGATGCATTTGACACTAGAGACGTATCCGAATCCGTTCGCGTCATTGATTTGCATTATAAATAAAAGAGTTTATATCTAAACATACACTACTACACTACATTCGGTAATAAACTAAGTTGTGTTGTTTTTAACACCATACAGAGCACACTGTATGCTTTATCTGTTACTACTGATACTAACCTTGCGTACTGCTTATTAGTCAATAAACAAGATATACAACTTTCCGTGGTGGGGAAAACCAAATAAATATTATTTTAGATTTTAAACCTCGTTGCAATAAGCGAAGTGCTTCGCGCATTTCAACTGAGACGTTAAACAATTGTACAAGTGTAGTTGAATGATATAAAGCTTTCATATTGTGTACAGAGAATTAAAAACAGAATATTTTAAGGAAAGTCAGTGGCGTACCATTTTATTCTTCAAATAAGCTCAGTGGCATTCCGCTACGCACGCCACTGCTAAGACTAAAAAATCACTTTGCATTGCAAAGTATGCGCCTTTCATAGCTATCGACACCTCTAAAATTTCATTATAATATCTACAATGGTTTTGAAGGAATTTAAGTTTGTGTCTTTTGTCATTAAATTTTAACACGCTGTACAACCGTAACGGAGCATTTTTTGGCTATAGTATATATTTCAAATTAGTATTATTTTTCGATGTAGAATTCATGATTAACGTATGGCGATTTACTTTCGGGACACACACAAAAGTTCTTGTTATAAAATAAATTGTTAATAGTCTCAGCAACCAAATGTCAAAAAAGTAATTCGAAAATAAGTATTGGAAAAATAGTTGTTTAAAATCAGATGTTATATGTATTCGCGCTATCACCTTTTTGAAATTGGTTCTAAACAGATTTGAAATTTGTTGATTTTTGCGACAAATGCATGACGATTGACGGTACATCGAAATTCGAACCATTTCGAAATACAATCGCATCGTGTTTTTGGAATTGGCACATATGTTACTTTTCAGTTCTTTTGTTTATGACTAAGAATTTTGGATTATTTCGCTCATTATTTTTTTTATTTTGGCTGCCTGTTAATAATTTTCATAATACATAAAATCAATTCCGATAATAACAGTTATAATGAAATAAAAAGTTGGTTTAGCAAAGATTGCCACGTGTTTTTATAATAGTTCTAAATGGTTTGAGACGCCTATGTTCTTGCACTGTGAAATTATGAACAATTTTAAAATTTCTGAAAAATGTTTTCAAATGGTGTTTTTGTACTTCATTACTGTTTCTAATAACGTTACGTAAATATATTTGCAAAACAAGAAAGAGTTTATTTAAAGTCAGTCTCGATCTTGCAAGATCATGTCTTGTCTTGTGAGAGTCTCGCAAATTGCTTGTCTTGCAACTTTGTAAGTTTCTTGAGAATAGTGGTTGTTATTTTCAGCTGGCAATGGTTCCGCTCGGAGCTTACACATAATTATCGATAAGGATGATTGTCAAGAAACGGCCAGTTTTACATAATAAGTCACGGATGAAACAGGTGAAACAGAATCGGAGCGAAGCTCTTTCAGTTAAATGGCAGTGAATTTATAATTGGTACTACTTCAGCAGAACTCGACCTAGACTCAATAAACTCTGATTTTAAAAATAATTGTGAATGTCCTTTAAATAATATATATACCTACCTACAATAGAAATACAATATTTATTCTTCTAGCTAATGTTCACTTAAATATTACCCCTTCTTATATCTGCAACTCTCTTTACTCTTGTCTTGCAATTCGAGGAGCTGTCAAATCTTCTCTTGGCCTTGTCTTGAAGAGGACAAGTACCACTAAATCTAAATTTTAAAATAAGATGATTAAACTAAACTTATGCTTCTATCCAAAACTGCTTTACTTAGCCACTAGAGTGTATCATAGTAGAAAGTAATTTCTTTTTCCAGTAATTCTAAAACGCTGTGATCGATTTAAATAAAATTTGATATGCTAATATTTGCCCATAAATGTAATTTTTAGAAGTTTGACGTTTTTCCACCCCTGTACAAATATATTTTTTATGAATGCTCTGGCACAGCAATTAGCATTTTTTACATACATTTGGTTCAATTATTATAAAAATATGTTACTTATTTAGTAATAAATCTAAATAATGCTATTTTGAACTACAGACGCTTGTAATTAAATATCGATTCAAATAGATTAGGTACTGAATATTAACAGTAGGTATTTTTAGTTTCTCAATGAATGAATCTAATTTAATCCTCTCCAACAAATAATCACACATACTCAAATTTGACGAGTTCAATTTACTGAATGAAAGTAAACTTATATGAATATGATAATGATATACTTATTTGTTTGAACTATGTAGTACTGAAGATGGTGATTAGTTCCAATAATTTCTTGTGTAACAGATTAAATTTATGTTAATAAAATCAGATGTATGTAGAAGAATACAATGTAGCACAACTACAGCATTCCCAACTAGCAAAATAAATTTTACAAAGGTTGTATAAATTTCTATAATATAAATCTTATAACGTGGTTAAATGCCTTTATAGGATACTTATAGAATCGAAAAGGGACCACTTTTATAAAACATTTTGTAATGTAATAGTTCTATAAAAAAATTATACACTTTTAAAACAATTTTATATAGCAACTATAAAATCGTTTTGTAGTCTGTATTTTGGTATTATTTAAAGAAACATTATATTTTTTAGTCATGAATATTAGAACCAAATCATTTTAAGATTGGTGTATAACGCATATTTATAATAATTATTTGTACTTATATTTAAAAACGGGGTAGCCTAAACTCAATGGCGATCATTTGTGTAAATGATAGATATGTATAATACAATATTATCATTTCAACAATCGTGTTTCAACAACGAAAATTTTATTGCGTCGCAAATTTTATTACTAAACTATAGATATGTTGTGTGACAAAAAAAATATATGCTTTAGTTTAGACCACATTTGTTTTAAAATTATAAAAAATAAATTTAAAAAATATTAAAATTATGCTTTCTTTAATTTATAATGTCATTGTATAAAATAGCCTTCCAAAAATGGTAAACTTATGTTTTAGATATAATTTTAATAAGGCTTTCAACTAATTTTCCATAATGGCGGCAGTCGCTGATCCAACAAATCTTCATTTAAAAATGGCGACTTATAATACAATGATTGTATTCCACATAAAAGCATAACAAAATATTTTAGTGTAAATTAGAACTTAATACGATAAAATGTTTTTATAGTCTTAAATATATTTAAAAATTTGTGTGCGCAAGTGGGTAATGTTTGCATGGAAAGAATGTTTTATAAAAAATTTAGAAATTTAATATATTAGGTACTATCATTACCTATATTAATATTGTTAGTTATTAGCTAAGTATTATTAGTTAATTATAATAATAGGTATTTAATTTAAAACTAACCTAATTATTCCATTACTAAAAATTTAAGTCAAAGTTACTTTCTCGTACTGGTTTCTCGTATTTTTTGGCAGTCATGTAGCGTTTTTAAGCGAATTCGTACATTTATTTGGCAATGTTCTCGAACATGGACACTATCATTATTTATCCATTTTATATATGTTTTATTTTTGAAAGGAAACTTCTTTAGAACCGGCGGAAAAAATAAAACCTATAAGTAAAATTGAACGTCGGCACGTTTAACTGTAAACTTTCAAGAAAAAACACTATACCTTAGGAGTTCAAAAATTAAAATTAGGATTGGAAATTTATTACGCATTACAATAATTTTGTTTGCTCAAACCACAATTTTGTTCTATAACATATTTATAAAACACAGAATATTTTTATAGATTAAACAGATCTATGAAACTAATTTATAAATAAGCGCATTTCGAGGCTAAAAAAATATTTTATTAATTTCCTTATTATATATCCTTAATAAAACACGTTTATACAACTATTTTATAAGATTATAATTAAAAGTCATTTGCCTAAATATACAACTCTTTCACAATATGTTTACAATCCTTATATATATATTTAAAAGTTGTGTAATGTATTATAATGCTTTTATGAAAATTCTTAAAGCACTGAAAATTATTTGTTCTATAAAACACGTTGTGAAAACTATTATAAAATAATTTTACACAATTACTTTCTTCAGGAAGGGGTTATTACACGTTACCGACGAACTTGTGCGAGCTACTGATTAGGGCAAAGTTACTTGTCTCATTTTACTAGACTATAAGCGTTTGTTAGTGTGGATCGCTATATTCTTATTAATAAATTAAAATTTTACGATTTTGACAATCGATCCCCATCATTAATTAATAGTTTTATGCTTCACCATAATCAAAGGGTAATTACCGATTCGACGGTGTCTGACGCTTTGCCTGTGAAATTTGGAGTACCTCAGGGTTCTATTCTTAGCTCCCTATTATTTTCAATGTATATCTCGGAATTTGGTAAAGTTTAAAATTCATGTAATATTCACCATTATATTGAGTATACACACGTATACACAAGTAGATTTTAATTTTCGTGTTGGGGATTTGTGGGTTGCTTATTAAGTAATTAACAATGATTTAAATTCTTTGCTAAATATTTCAGTACGTAAATTAAAGTTAAATCTTAATAAATCAAACATTATTATTTTCAGTTCTAAATTTAAAAGAAATTTAGCAAATGAATAATTAGATATTAAAATAAAAGTTACCAATGAATGCAAGCATTTAGGTCTATGGTTTCATCAAAATTTAAGGTTTCGCAAACTTGTAAATTATTTATGTCAAGCATCATACTCTATTTTAAAGCAGCTTTATCCATGCAGAAATATTATGAATTCTGAATTGAAACTTAATCAATGTTACTCTTTAATACTTTTAAAAATTTCATACTGTGATTCTGTTTATGGTCCCGCTGTTTTAGAGTCTGATTGATGTGTCACGTCAACAAAGAATACAAAATTTCTGTTTTAGATCTGGAATCTACAAAAAAATTTGACACTCATGCTCTATTGTACTTGTTCAATCTCCATAGAAATACATCTAATTTTTTTGTCATACAACTTTCTCCTTCACCAGATGTTTTTCTAGATGATAATCTCGATGCCAACTCTTTTCATTCATTTATTTCTTTTTTTATTATTATTATTTTCGTTAATATGTTTTTATGTTATAGCCATATTGTTTCGGCATGATGGGCATTGGACATGATTACTGTTTCAACTACTGTTACTGGTACTGCTTTCTTTAATAAGAGACATATTATTAAAACAGTACCTATATGTACTTCGTACACTTCTCTATCACGTTTATTGTTATTTGGACTTGGTTTCTAATTAGGGTTAAGTTCAAAAGCAGTCAAACTGACACTACGCCCTATTATTTTGTATTTTTTACACCTTATGCAAGTACTACTAATTTAAAATAAAGATAATTTATTGTTATTTATTAGCATTACTTAAAAACGGTTGAGAACAGAATTAATAGCAAACAATAACATAAAAAAATCAAAATTAAAGTGATAAGGTCATTTACAAAAAAAAAGAAAGACATAAGAGTACAGTATAGTTATTTAGGTACCACCGGTGATATAGGGATGATCATGCCCGCAGGCGATATGCCGACAGGTACAAAGTCGGCTAAAGGCATAATCATCCTAGTATTTCCCGTGGTGCATACAACGTTTTATATTTCACTTCATACCAAATAAAAACTATAAAAGGTCATAGCTTTTGACGTTTCTTGATTTGTGGTTATGACTGATGCTAGATATTTTCAAACATATCCATAGTTTTGCTCTTGGTGAGTAAAGACGTGTCTGGCGCAGTTCGAATAATTAGAGACAATAAATTTCAATAGTTCTTGGCCTGTAAGGGCCTCAAGTAAAACATCTGTGTGTCAAGTACGCCTCGGTTATATCGACCCTAAATTCATTGTCACTCATTACTGTGGGTTTACTTACCTAATCACTAAACGTGTTTTAAATATCGAAAGGGATCCTTTGTGTATTTATCAATACTTAAGCAATGACTAAAGTCAATTGTAATCTGCCAGACCCTCATTACTGCTCGCCGTAAACCTGGAATCTCTTGTGATGGCATTTGAGGTGACAGTTACCATGTGGCTTGTTTGGATTTATCGCAAGAAATACTGAAGTGGAGAAATAATACAGGATGTTTATGGTACTGCAAAGACTGCCGTGTCACTTTCAAAGATCGCGATTTATATAAAACTATAATCGATGATTGTATTGAGAAAGCTATCTCAGAATTGCAAAATGAATTTATTTCACTTAAAAGACAACTTGAGGATGGCTTCAGTAAAATTAAAACCGGACTCTTGAGCAACGAAAGTATTTCTAAACCCACATTTAGTCAAGTATTGAACAAAAATAAAAATAAAACCGCAGTTGTTATCAAACCAAAAAACGAACAAAACAATATTTCCTCTACCAAAACTGATGTATTGCACAGTATTAAATCGACTCAATCTGAAGTTCCAATAAGTAGAATCAAGCACATTAATAATGGTGGTATTCTAGTAAGCTGCGATAAAGATGAAGATAATGTTAAATTAAAGAAAATTGTCGACGAAAAATTATCTATAAATTATAAAATCAATGAGGTAAAAAATCCTATGTCCCGAATCAAAATTGTTGGAATATCTGAAGAACTACAGAAAGAACACATTACTAGACTTTTGATGTTTCAGAATTGCTCAAAACTTGGTGGAAGTTCAGAATGTTCTATCATTAAATGTTGGGAAACTAAGAAGAGATCAGATATTTGGCAGGCGTTAGTACAAGTGGACTTTGTACAAAAATATTATGAACAGTGATGATCGTTATTTGGTTGTTGGAATTAATAGATGTCTAGTTTATGATGAAATCGAGTTGATGCGTTGTTACAAATGTTGCAGTTTTAATCACTCCTTTGCTAACTGTAAAACCAATATTGCGTGTCCTCGTTGTTCCGAACCGCATGAGATGAACAAATGTAAGTCAACTTCTGTCAGATGTGTGAATTGTGTAAAGTACAAAGAACTTAATATTAATTCTGATCCCAACATAACTGTTGATGTAAACCATACTGTCTGGGATATTAATTGCTTAATTTATAAAAGAAAACTTGAGTCGTATAAATCCAACTTGTTTAATAAACAATAGCAACTACTTTCTCAACACTTAGGTTCATATCATCCCAAATATTCGTCCGTTTTTGTTACTGATCATGATTATATTCAAATAATGTAAGTACTACTCTCAACTTTAAAATCTTATATCAAAATGTTCAAGGCTTGAATTCAAAAACCACGCAATTATACAATGCATCTACAGTGTTTGATTATGATATAATAGCTTATTCTGAAACGTGGTTAACTGATGCAATCTTTGATAATGTGTTACATACAAATTTATTCAAAGGAGGAGAAGTATTAATTGCAATTAATAAGTTGTTCTCATTTAATGTCATTAATACGATTTCAATTAATACGGCATTGTCTTCAGTTGATGTGGTTGATGTATCTATAACCTCATTTAAAGTACCCTCTTTAATCATAATTTGTCTATATACCTCCAAGAACCAATTTTCTCGTATGAAATTCTGTTTAATAGTATTTCAAATTTATACCAACTTTATGGAAACAATATAATAATAGAAACTTTAATATTCCAAAGTACTAATATGCCATTAGTACTGCCCACTTATCTACCAAAATCCGGTATCTGAATATGCTCTGTGACAATTTTGAACTTACTCAATTCAATTCCGTCTTAAACTCCGAAAATTTATTGTTTGACTTAGTATTAAGTAACATTAACTGTTTGGTAAAACAGTCAGATCATTTTGAATTAGTAGAAGACTCATATCATCCAGCATTAACAATCTGTTGCCTTTTCAATAAGCATTTATGCGAGAAATTTCTAAGAAATTAATTTTAAAAAAACTGACTTTATGTTGCTGTGATAAAGTTTAAACGAAATTAACTGGGACTATTTGTACGATATAAATAATGTTGACAGTGCTCTTGAATGTTTTTATAATATAATATATGACAAAATTGCTACATTTGTTCCTAAGTCCTGCTTGAAACAACAGAAATATCCTCCATGGTTTTCTAAATCAATTATATCGGATATTAAGCTCAAAATTTGGCTCAAATTCAAAAAGTCCAACGATGAGGATGATCTCCAAGAATTTAAACGTATTCGGAATAAAATTAAAACTGAAGCAAAAAAGTCATATAGGAATTATATTGAGAGTATAGAGAACGATTTGGAAAGCAATTCTAAAAGTTTTTGGTCCTATTTAAATTCAAAGTTTAATTCCAGTTCTATTCCGAACACTATGTGCTATAAGAACGTACTGTATGACACTTCCGCCGATATTGTGATGAAGTTTGCCGATTTCTTCAGGGAACTTATAAGCAGTCATCTACTTATCAGTCATCAAATAACTCTAATTTATATTTTTAAAGGGCGGGCACTGTTTTATTTACTGAAGATGATGTGGTGAAGGCTTTTAAGAAAATTAAGCCTAAGTTTACAGCTGGTCCTGATGGGTTACCACTCACGTATATAATTAATTTATCCATATCCAGTAATGCATTTCCTAATAGATGGAAAATGTCTAAGATTTGTCCGGTATATAAAAAAGGTTCGAAATCTGACATTGAGAACTATCGTCCTATAGCGATTATTAGATAACAATTTTTGTAAAAATTGTTAAACCGTTCTACGTGACTATGTTCACAATGTTACCAAAAATAAAATGTCTAAATCAACATGGTTTTGTATCTGGGAAGTCAAAAACCACCAATCTTCTATGTATATCACAATTTTTAAGCAAGGTACTTGATGGAGGCAGTCAGACAGAAGTAATATACATCGATTTTAGTAAAGTATTTGATTCTTTCGATCATGGAATTTGGCTGAGCAAATTGGAACATTTCGAATTACCTCCATCACTTGTAATATTTTTCGAGTCATATTTACATAGTAGATCAGAATTTGTGTATTACCAAGGTTTTAAATCGAATCAATTTATACCTACATCTGGTGTCCGACAAGGTTCAGTTCTGGGGCCACTACTTTTTATTTTATTTATAAATAATCTGGTTTCCGATCTCCAATGCCATAGCTTGTTATACGCTGATGACTTGAAATTATACAACAGAATTGATTTTATTAGCGATTACAGTCAGAATTGAATAAAGTCTCTACGTGGTCTCTACAACGGCTTATCCATAAATGTTGGAAAATGTAATATTGTTACTTACACACGTAAGCATGAGCAGGAATATTACGGATATATGCTGAACAACAATATTTTGGAACGTGCCAACGGTTTCAAAGACCTAGGTGTTCAATTTGACAATAAATTAAGTTTTATCCCACATATCAACAGTACTACTGCTTCTGCTTTTAAGTCACTGGATTTCATCCTTAGAAACTCCAGGGATTTTCGTAACCCCTGTACTCTGCAAAGTTTGTATAATACATTTGTCAAAAGTAAATTCGAATACGCAAGTGCAGTGTGGTCTCCATACTACACCTCTCACATAAATTCCTTAGAAAATATCCAGAGAAAGTTTTTAAAATATTTGTGCTATCAGTTAGACGGAGTGTATCCACCGATTGGGATTGATCACAATTACTTGCTTCATCGATTTTCTTATAATTCACTTCAAACTCGTATAAATATGCACGTGGTTCTGCTTTTATATAAATTATGAAATAATAAAGTGAACTGTCGTAATATCTTACAAATGATTGACTTTCGAATTCCTTACTAGTCGCGTTAAATTAGCATTTCACTTATAAGTTTTTGCGAAGAGGTCCGATTGAGATGCGGTTTTCTGCAAAATATTCAGGGAATTTTTTATAACAAAAGGTACATCTAACCTCTGTACGCTAGCAAATTTTTAATTTTTTATTTAACAAATGACCCATTTTTGTTGAACATATGGCAAATGTCACACACGATTCAACGAAAATGTCTGGAAAATGTTCTCTCGAGGGTTTTCGAGGTCCCTCTTTATCACTTTGGTGTTAGCTTTATTATTTATTGCTAAATTGTTGTAACTGGGCTAATTAACAAATTAAAAACTCCACCCCCGAAATCACTAGAGAATCGGAATTTTTTCCAGGATTTCTGGCTTATTAAGGCAAACCATCGGCACAAGATTTTTGCAAATATAATTGTTTATTGTTCGATTGTTGCAACCTCGCTAATTAACAAATTAATAACTCTTCTCCCGGAATCGTTAGCAAATCGGTTTTTTTTGCAATAATTCTGGGATCAATTGAACAATAAACAATTATATTTGCAAAAATCTTGTGCCGATGGTTCGTCTTAAAAAGACAGAAATCCCGGAAAAATTTTTGAGTCTCTAGTGATTCCGGGAATTTCGTGCAACAACCTTGTGCGAATGGTTCTCCCCATGATCCCAGATTATTGCAAAAAAATTCGATTTTCTAACGATTCCGGGGGAAGAGTTATTAATTTGCTAATTAGCGAGGTTGCAACAATCGAACAATAAACAATTATATTTGCAAAAATCTTGTGCCGATGGTTTGCCTTAATAAGCCAGAAATCCTGGAAAAAAATCCGGTTCTCTAGTGATTTCGGGGGTGGAGTTTTTAATTTGTTAATTAGCCCAGTTACAACAATTTAGCAATAAATAATAAAGCTAACACCAAAGTGATAAAGAGGGACCTCGAAAACCCCCGAGAGAACATTTTTCACACATTTTCGTTGAATCGTGTGTGACATTTGCCATATGTTCAACAAAAATGGATCATTTGTTAAATAAAAAATTATTTGAAGTTAAAAAGTCTCATACAAATGTATTAAAATACTCACCCATTAACAATATGTGTAATAATTACAACTTAATCCAGGATAAACTTGATATTTTTCATTCTTCAACTAGAGATGTCAAACGTGCTTTTATTTGTTAGGTCAATTTGTCTCATATTTAATTTTTTTTGTGTTATTTTTTTGTTTTTCCCGACTCTGTAACTGGGATTTTATCCTGTTGAGTTTATGTAAATAAATAAATAAATAACGATCCAAGCGTTATTATTTTCGAGTTCTCATGGCAACGGGCGTGAAAATATCAATTTTGATCCATTATGAATGTTCTGGTGACGTGGGTACGTTTACATATTTATATATATATATATATATATATATATATATATATATCTTGCTTATAGAGACGTACTTTCTGCTGGTCACTGTATAATATGTGCAAAATATTATATATTATGACAATTTATCAAGGTCATTGTAGCCTTAAAGTAATGATAATCTGCGCACGTAGGTATGTACAGACCATTTACATTCATATTGTCCTCAGAAAAAGGGGGTATGCATTACAACATTAGCGTGAAGTCGTAACTTAGATAAAACAATATTTTTGATTATAATTCGACAATATTTGCTCCAAAATAAGTTTACATATACGTATATAAGAATTTTTCAGTTTTTCTTTGGCTACGAAAATAAAGTAGGTCGTTTTTGAAAATTTGTTCTTAATTCAAGAGGTTTTATATTTACATTACATTTAATTATATACATACCTATTTAGTTGTCTCAAATGACGTTTAAGCAACTAAAAGCACCAAAAGCATTACTATGTCTGCAATTGTAATACCAACAACAAGAATCTAAATACGCTCCTACACAGTATGGCCCGAGAACAGCAAAGGTATTTCAAAGAATCCCAGCAGCGACCAGTTATCTAAGTCACGGCATAACTACCCGGAACACTTCTATATACATCAGACAATGGTTGGGTAGATATGATTTGAGTGATAGGCCAAAATCCTTATAAAAGACCCACGAGTAAACACAAGCCGGAACATACTTCACAAAATAACACAAAGATAGTCACAGGGCTTCTAAAAGGCCACGGACATCTTGGGTTGAGCAATAACGCGAAATGTAGATTATGTGGATACGCAATCCAGGAGGAACACATCCTCTATTGCTATCTGTTTAATGCAGGTAATACATTAAGACAGTATTCCTTTCTCTCCAGGACATTACCCAGGCAGCACAAGACATTTTTGGAATATCTTCTTGTAGTCCCTGTGATTCCAGTTTTGGATTATGCTCCAAGATATCCTTGAGATATCTTAGTTACAACCACATAGGATAATAATAATTATTATTATTATTCCATATTAATCAAATTTTGAATATCCTAAGGTTATCATTACCTAATAATTTGTAGATGTTATTTGTTTATTATAAGTCATCAGACCTGAGTGCTGTAGGGGGGGGGACTTTATAAAACAACAGCACCAGTAACGATCCATTTTTATTGATTTTAATTCTCTGATGATGGTGTAAAAGCTGAATCCAGTTAAAGTGAAAATTTGTATCCTGAATAAAAAGAACTCTACCCAAATAGCACAACTTTACCTTTAAGACATCTAGAAGATAAAGTTACAGGAACTAGACTACACCTTTGAGCTGTTTAGAAAAGTTCCCCACAATGGCCAAATGTCCGCTTTATCCTCATGTTTCTCATATGTCTTACAGAATTCAAAAATATATATCGAATTATGTATTCCATAAAGATTTGTAGCATAAATCTACAAGTATTCTGTTTACTCCTATAGTTATCTTGTACATATTAATGCATTCTGAAGAAAATTCTAATTAGACTTCGTATATAAACCTAAGAATAGTCATTCCTCATCTGTCTTTATGCCTACAGTAATCTCATAAAAATTACTCTTTATGTAACCTATATTATTGATCTATATGTACAGGGTGATCAGAATTTTTGTACAGAAAACTTGAGAGGCAAATAGATATGGCAATAGTAGGGTTTAAACAAAGATGTACAACGGTTCTCTTTTAGAGATACTTACAGAAGTTGTAAAAAAGTGAATATCTAGTAATCGATTCCAATAAAATTTTGTATGGATAATGTGTGATGGTACCAAATTTTATTGGAATCAGTTAGTAGATTCTAGAGATGTAAAAGAAAATCCAATATTCTTTACAACTTGGGCACAAAGGGCATAAAATGATGAGTCTATTTTTGCAGTCTAGTAGAAATCTAAACCATATGGTTTTGGTATTCGCGAAAATAACACATATGTATTAGTTGTTAGGAGTCAATAAAACCACAATCAATCATTTGTAATTACCTTAACCAAAAACGTTGTGATTTAAATGCCAATACAGTTGGGCAGTTGGGTCCTGGGCTGTTCCCATTCGAATGAGATTGTCTTGGGACATCAAGACATCTCACACATCCTGGCAGTATATTATCCCAGGATAGTCACGATTACTTTTTGCCACTTGGGAACTGGTCGAATATTTTTGACAACTTAAAGGTAATATTTATATACGTTTTTCTATTCAGCGAAAAGCGTATTTTTATTAAATGCACACAAGTCGAAATTAAAATGAAATAATGAAAACCATATTAAACAATAAAAATAATTGTTTCTAATTATATTTTTTCAAAAAGCTCTTAAATACAAAAATGTCAATATTTGCAGTCGTTAAACAATTCTTTTCTGGTCTTATTTAAAATATTAATGACTAATCATAAAGATCACTGTTTGTCATTTTTGCAGTTGGGGGAAATTACTTGTTTTACTTTTCGAATAAATTTTGCTTAACTTAATATAATCTTACGTGAGTATTTACGTTCCCTTTATCTACTACAGGTCTACCAAATTTATGGCTTAAATGAAGAATCTTGGTGTTTTGAAGTTTTTTTAAAATACATTGTGTGCCAAAAGCGGAAACTGATATTCTTTGAAAAAATTGCTCGGACAGATCATCTTTGTTTTCTTGGGGCATGAACTTTAGTGAAGTTCGATTTTCAAAAATGTAAGCAGTGGCCGCGGAAAGAGGATATGGTTGTTTTCTTTAATGGCTACCCACATAGCACATGATATCATTGGGACTAATTATGGATGTTCAGGGGATATGCAAAAGTGTAGCTCTCAGATACGTCCTTAAGGTTGAGATCGGCAAATAAATCTAAATGCTGTAAGTAACGTAACTAGAAATTTCTCCTAATATTCTCCAGGCCTCTTGTGCCTGTGGGCCCCCTGTGTCTGCGAAATGGCTCCGTCCGTCAGACGTCCATTTGGGTTGGTGTGTTTTTGGACCAGTATGGATGTCCATGAGACAACAGTGTATCTCTGAGAAGCGTTCTTAATATTAGGTCCATCGGATGTCCATTTTAGGACCATAAATTAAATAACAACAGAAAGGTATTATGTCTTTTAGGAATTACTTTATACAAAGAGCTTTGTACAAAAAAACCTAGTGGAAGACGATTAATTTATAATAACTCTCAAAAATAAATTAAACCAAACTTGATTACTGTCTATTGTCAAAAGTGTCATTGGTTAGTAGCTTTCTAACAAAACATATGTATTATAATTTTTAATCTAAACTTACGTTTTTTATGTTATGTGGATATCACCTTTTCTTGTTGCACCATATGAACGCTTAGATCTTTCCGATTAATTTGATGTGCAACATATTGGGTTGATTCGGAAAATTTCGGAAAAAATCGAAAAAACCGTCCAAATATATATTTCGTTTTATTAAGTTAGTCCAGCTAAGATTATCTAAGTTAACTGAAAGTTTGTAGAAATGTATAAAAGGAAAACATTTATATTTAACGAGGTTGCGTAAAAATAAAAAAATTTTAGTGTAGATCACTGGAGCTCAAATAATTTTTAATTATTTGTATGCTGTTTCGAAATTCTTTGTATAAAGTGCCCTTTTTGAGTAAGTCGTTGAAAAACAAATATTATAATTAAAATTCATATTTGTGTTCTAAATTTGATGGCAATTTGTTCATGATTTACATTCACAATTTAATAAAACAATCAGACTTGCACATAAATTTGAATTTCAATTATTTTATAGCATATATTTCCAAAATGCAAAATTTTAACTACAAAAATTTGTCGCTGACACACATGATACAACTAAATACAGGCAGCTCCTTCCCTTATCCTTAATTAAAAATTAACAATTATTATACTGTTGTACTGAGTACTAAGAGGCTAGTCGTATGTCCTAAACGAATATGGATTTCTATTTTACATCTGTTGGAGGACACGCCATTTTTAATCGTACCTCGAACACTACCCTTTTTAAACCTCCTCTGTGCCGCCTCTCCTTCATAGCACACGCATTTAAAAACTCGATGTTTCCGATAATTATTTACTATGGGTAAATCGCTTAAAAATGAACACTGCACACTGTATAAATGTCATTAAAATCATAAATTATTAAATAGATAATAAAGTTCTAGAAATATATTTCCTCAAATTTGAAGAAAAATGCTGTACCTACCTATATTAATATTTTCAATTACAGCGTTGTATTCATCACCAGCCACCTTCATTTCAATAAGAAATATGAAGAAAAATACCACTTTCAAAAACATCTTATATGGTACCAATGATACCATTAAATCATGTAAGAACCTTCTGATTATATTAATACTATAATTTCCCATTACAGAAAAAATCCAATATCTGTACTTAATATCACTCCACAACGACCTAATATATAGACCGTATTAGTGATGACGTTGTAATCTATGCAACCAAGTGTCCTACAAATATTTGCCATAATATTTAAAAACTTCTCTTTTTTATTCAGTTACTACATTTATAAGGAAAATAATTTAGTAAATCATATATATATATATATATATATATATATATATATATATATATATATATATATATATATATATATATATATATATATGTATATAGTTATGTTAAATTTTGTTTAATTTCGATTTCGCAATAAGTAAGATCAGATACCCATGTATTAAATAGCAAAGAATGAAATAGCTCTATTCAGAATCAAATGAAATTTGATTGGCTATACTTAGAATCAGAACTCGATGGTCACGAGAACCCTCGTCTGCAAAATCACATCCCCAAAATGTACGACACTAATACGATTCCTACACTACACACAAAGTGCTTCTGTCTAAATATTTTACATTTCTAATAATGCTAAATAATGAAAACCACAGAACTTCATTATTTTAAGTCCCATAAAAATATTCTCTTTTCAATATAAAAACCCTCTTATTCTTTTGTATGAAAAAAACTTTAAAAGGTGAAATATCCTGAAATGTTATAGTTTTGAAAATATTCTTTTAGAAAGCTAGATACCACTGCACAAAAATAACTTAATATTTGTGTTCGGCACTCTCGAAAATAGAAAGAGGTAGAACATTTTAAATTAGATTTGAAGAGTTTTACGCTCTAATAAATAATTACCAATTTCCTTCCCGCCAGGTTGGGCTAAATACTTATGTTGGTTATATAAGCATCAAAGAGTAATAACAATCTAATGTAAAATCTATCGCTATCAACTAGTCTTCTACAGTTATAACTTCTTTGAGAAAATAAAATAGTTTCGAATCTGTATCAATAACACCCATGCCTGATGCTTATATTATGTTTTGTACCTTTTGTGTTTTGTGGTTGGTACTGTTGACTGTCACTCTTTATTTATTTAGGTTATGGTTTTTGCTTATTATGAATATAAAATAAATACAAAACATAAATATTTATTAAAAACAGTAAGTACTTACATGTTTATGTTTTATTAACTTTATAGTCGTTGCTTATGTTTGGTATAATACAGGTATATAAATTCATTGATGTTATTCTGTATAACCTCAACTTTACGTTATTTTAAATTGAATTTAACGGTCGATCGTTTGAAATTAATAGTTTTTACTTTTTTCTCGCAATGAGTGTAATATCATTGCAGTTTGGACAGTGTGGAAATCAAATAGGCAATTGTCTTTATTCCACCATAACTCAAGATATAAATGCAAGTAATGTTGTAAGAGATAATGCTTATTATAACCGAACAGTCAGTAAATGGTTCAATATTAATAAACATGGGAAATGGGAACCTCGATCAGTACTTATCGATACAGAGTGTAAAGCAATACAGTCAACAGAGCCTTTACCATATCAGTTTAAAAATGTTATAGCTAAATCCTTTGGTGGTTCAGCAAACAATTGGGCTTGTGGATATACAAGAAATGGGGAAATGGTAGTAAATGAAGTGATGAACATAATTCGAACAGAGACTGAAAAATGTGATTTTTTAAGTAGTTTTTTGAACATCTTTAGCACTTCTGGAGGTACTGGCTCTGGAGTGGGAAGTTTTATAATAGAAAGGTTGAGAGACGATTATCCTAATAAAAATATTGTTAACAGTATGGTATTTCCTTACATGAAAGGTGAAATTGTGACACAAAGTTATAATAGTTTATTAACTGTAGCCCGTTTATATTCATTAGCTGATAGTACAATATTATTTGAAAATGAGAGGTTGCATTATACCTGCAAATATATATTGGGTGCCGAAGATGTACATTTTTCACATATGAACTCAATAATTGCACAACAGCTTGCCGGTTTTTATCAACCCGTTATTATAGACACTACATGTTTATTAAATAGTTTGAGTTCACATCCATCATTTAAATTTCTTCAAATGAGAAGTGAACCACATTTTTCTAAGCAGAATATGAAATTCGAAGGATCTAGGTCATGGAAAACACTTATGACTACGATTTCAAAGCAGTCTCGCTTTGATTACATATACCAAAAACAAACCAAATTCCGAAGTAAAAGTATTTGTAGAATGCTAATAACACGAGGGTCTGATCGTCCAACCGAAAATGATACAAAACTATTAAAACAAAGTGAAACTTGTGTGCCATGGTTAACAAGTGAGGATTCTTTTAAAATGTACCACCAAACGCACAACTTTTTAAATTTTGACAAATACATAGTGCTAATTTCAAATAGTGGTAGTGTTTGTGTACCATTGAATTTCATTATCGAAGACGCTTGGACTTTGTTTAATCATGGTGCTTATTTGCATCATTATAAGAAGTACGGAATCGATGAGGAGTTCTTTTTAAATTCATTTCAAGTTTTGGAAAATATTTTAGATTCTTATAAATATCAGTGATTTGTTATACATATTTTAAAGAAATACATATTTTTTATTTACCTAGTTACTTTCTCATTTCTCAAAAAAGGTCAACACTTCAATTTTTGAAACAGGCTTAACCGTTAACTGCTGACACTATTTTTACAAACATTCATCAGTATCAGTACTAATATTTCATATTAGTACTGATACTTAAAATTACATCAATTTGACTTTGGTTACCGAAATAACCTAAAATTATCGAAATCTACAATTGTTTTTATTTCATAATTTAATAATAATTATAATTTTGTATTTTTGACATATATCTGCATTATGAATATTTAAATTTTTTTAATTAAAATGTATACTTATACGATACAGGTGATAGGTGACGATGCAATATTCTATAGAAATTGCAATATACAGGGTAAAATATTGAATGGGGGTCAGATTTATACAGAGGCTACCTGTGACCTTTAGAAACATATCATAATGCAGGAAACTACAGTAAATATCACTTTTTTTTTTAATATACACTAAACTTGACAATACGCAATACAAATCCTATTTTGATTCTAAGTAGTAAAAACTAATATTTTATGCAGAAAAATACAAAATTTTCTAACACATTATCAACACCTTTTTGTAATAAAATGATTGATGAACTGAAATTGATATAATAAAAAATTAAGGGATGACATATAACCATTCTCGTTTCGCCAATTTAACATTAACCGTTTAGTTTTTTGCCATCTACCAGACCCCTTACAGCCTATTTTAGCAGACCTTTTATCTGGTCAGTGGCACATACTTTAAAATAATATGTCGTAAAGTAAACAAATTGCTTTTATAAAATTACTTTCCGTTGCAATTGTGTCCTCTGCCATCCAGTTGATTTATAATGGCAACACTGATAATAAACCAGCGTGGTAGAAATTCATGTTATCTTGTGTACTGCTCTGTGATGTTATGCATAACAACTGTAAGTGCTGTTTTAAAAAAAGATTAGTATTTTAATACTCCTAAAAAACTGACCCTCCACTTGAAGTTACAGTATATGTTATATAAGCTTTGCTGTCAGATACGGCACTACCATCATTTTGTATTTTGTTTCTAATTTTCTATTACCTCTCGTACCCCATTTCATTATTTCTACCTACCTATCAAAATATAGAAATTGATGTTGACCGACTGTAATTACAATAACTTACGAACGAACAAAATACCAACATTTATTTTATAAAGTGAAGTTTGCTTTCGACTATAGAATTTTATTATTGAAAATAGGTGAGAAAAAATCCCGTCACAGTTCTAGAGGGCATTGCAATTGACGTTCTCAGATCTGACAAAGCGTTTATCAATATTATTATATCTATTTTTCTACGTTCAAACCAAAAATAAAACTTTATTGAACCATATTTAGTGGAGAAAGTGCTTCTTTATTTTATTGCACGAGTGCAATAAAATTTTTATTGCATTCATCTGTCATTCCACTAAAGTGTTTTGTCATCATGACAAACATAAACCTTCAAATCGACGTCATATCTACACTTAGTGTCGTCTAAATAAAACATTTTTTGATTTTCGCATGAACGTAGAAAAAATATTGTATGCAACTCGTACAAAAAGTGCTTATTGCGACGTGCTGTCCCACTCAGCCTGACGGCCTCAAAAAATTTTATTTAGATGACACTAAGTCTAGGAAAATGTGACGTTTATGTTTGTCACAATGACAAAACGCTGTAGTAGAATGACAGATGAATGCAATAAACATTTTATTGCACTAGTGCAATAAAGAACCACTTTTTCCACTAAATATAGTTCAATAGTTTTGTTTTTTGCATAAACGTAGAAAAATAATATTATTACTACCTTATAACCGTTTTATTAATAATAATATATTAATATATATGTTCCTATATCTGTGACAATATCAATCGCAATGCGCCCTGAATCCTCGCATTCATGATGATTACAAATATAAAAAATTTGTTATTAGGTATTAAGATATTGTAATCATCCAATATGTCTCACCTGTATTTTGCTATTTGCATGTGGAAAAAAAATGAAGATTTTTTTACAAAATAATACTTTACGTTATCGATTATGGCCTATTGGAATTGGACGGAATAATAAAAAAATTGTAAAATATTGTAGGCTGTTTTATTAAATATATTATATAAATAAAAATAATAATAAAATTGTAAACTTAGCCTATATACTGATTTTTTGAAAAAAATATGATTTTTTAATATTCAATTTAACAAAGTATGTACTATTTTTACTACCAATGGTGCCTTTCCTTACAGAACTTTAGGATTTTACCTTGAAACTAAATTGTAAAAGAGAGTATTTATAGCAAATTACGATTTGGTGCAAAAATTTTGGTGAAAGTATTATTGAACTATAATAATTTAGCAAATCAATTTTATAAATATCGGTATACAAATATATAAATACATAATTAGTTTTACAATGTTTTGGATGAATTATCATTAGCAATTGAAAGTAATATATCTACAGTTGAATGGTTCATCAATTCATAACATACCATAGGAGTACCAGGACAGTTCTCAGTTAAATTTATGAATATTTTTTGGAATAGATATGATGCTGTTGCTGTTGACACTCGAGTCTCCTGATATAATCCCTCTGGATTTTTACTTACCTATAGGAATTACTTAAACAAAAAATATACAGAAATGTAAATAAGAATGGAGAGTAGCACTATATACAATATTCAAGCAAGTATGCTAAGAAATTACATCTATAAGGATGAGAAAAATAATTGAAAATGTTATGCAGCTCGATAAATGATTAATATTAGATTGAAAATTAGTTAGAGCAGAGTTAATTAAATTATCTCTGTGAATTTTTTTATAATTATAATTGTAAAAATGGTTTAATTACTAAAGTAATATTAAAACTAAAAATTAATATTTATCAAAAATTTTTAATAGACTAAATCGAGGACTAAAAATGTAACATTTTTTCTTAATGACATGTTTTGATAAACATTTTCTGTTTCTCTTAGTTTCTTGATTGCTAGTCATTCGCAGGAGACCGTAATCATTAATATAATTTAAAATATATATATACATTTTTTTTATAAAATTATTTACACAACTGATAAAAATTTCAATTGATATATTGCATGCCTAATTCAGATAAATTGTATATTCTAATTGTAATTAAACAAAATTCAAATTCTTCTTTGCATAAACAGGATAACCCACTTACAGGACTATATGTAAGCTTTTTATAATTGCACAGAAACGAAAATTAGTTTTTTATCCACTAAATTATTGATATTTTAGTGACCACATCCTGGACCACTGAGGATAAAAGAATCCTTCTTACATTATTACAAGAATATGGAGCTAGTGATTTGGAATTAATTCAACAGAAAATACCCCATAAGTCAATTGCTGAGATACGTCACATTTGCCACAAACATACCAACTTAGCTCTAACCAAATGGCTTCATGAAAAGGATAAAAAATGTGACAAAGATAACTCTGTAAGAAATTGGCTGGAAATTTTGAAAAGAATTAATTGCAGTAAAATGGGGCCAGTCCACGATATAATTCCAAGAGTCTTAAAATATATTGCTTTGTATGAGAAAAGATCACATGCCACTCGTATAAATTTAAGGTATGGCATATTAGTCTTCGAAAATTTAAATTTTTTTATTTATTTATTTTTTTTAAGACTATTCGAGAAAAACAATAAAAGCTGTTTTAATTAGAAACTTAAAATATTTATCTCTAAACATTTATTATATTTTTACTATTATCTTATTATATTTAGTTATTTCCTTATATTATTTAGCTATTTGTTACACAGTGTTACAATTACACTATAAAGTCGCAGCAAGAATTCAGACGACTTACATCATGGCTGACATTACGCAATTGTTTCTATTGTCAATATAATTTTCGATATTTGGTCGCTTTAAAAACAAATTTGTTTTGCAATTTAGTGCAATATACAGGGTGATTCAGAACTTATCCAAAAAAATTTCTGAATTTATAGGGGACCCATACAAATACAATTTTGTAAAAATAAAAACAAAAAGAGCAATTTAAAAATGATTTAAAAGTATACTTCCGCATGGCACTAGAAACTGGTAAACTGTAAAACCTTATACTGCGTATAATCGGCGATTGGATAAAAAATTTAAAGAAATTACCAAGGAAAGAAATAAATTACATTTCACAACACCTATTTTAATTATTGTATTTTTATTAATTATTAATAGAATTAATTTGTGGTTTTAATTATTATAATAGCCTGACATACCTGATGTTACGACAACATTTTGGGCCCATCTTACCCAGTTTATACAAACTAACATGTTTCTACTTCTTGTCCGTTTTGAACTTGTAAGAAATTGTGGTGGCGATGGCACTGGTCTTCTTCAGCCAATATCCTGGTATTAATGCTTGGACAACCTGTACATGGTACGAATATAATTGAGTCTCGTGTATGGTATGCTAGACTGCTGCAATATGCCGTGGATGCTCTGGACCTCCATCTCTTCCACGATTCGGTTGCAAATTTCTCGTGTCATGCCTGCGTTTGCATTACACTTGCACATGTTTACCGGGAAATCGTTCTGCTAAAGCATTTTCACTTCACCAAAAATAAATATCTATCAACTGTGAGTTGCTATACCATTTTTAATATTTATTTATATTTGAAAAACTAATGTAAATACTTGCATCACAGTAAAGTTAATACGATAAGTAATCAGATATTTGAAATCCTCTGGCTAGAGACTACAGTAGCCCAGCGATGGTTGGAACCACTAGAACTTCAATAATTTTTTTCTTGGAAGGATTTTATACATTTTTTTACGATATTGACTTCATTTTTCATCACGTATCTATTCCCAAATTTTTGTAGATAAGTCCTAAATCACCCTGTATAGATTTAGTGTAGTATATAGTTTTATTATTCTCAATTGCAGTTTTATAAATATTTTGGTGAAAATATAATGAATTATTCATTAGTTCGTATGATGTAAGTCGTCTGAATTTTTGCTACAACTATACTTATATGTATAAAAGTTTTTTTGCAAAAAATCAACAAGAATTATTATTTTTTAATCATTCAGTTTCGAGACTAGCTTTATAGAAGGTGAGTACACTGAAAAACGTCATAAAATTTAAATTTCATAAATTACAAGCTAATTTATAATTTACATGAAATGTTACCTGTAAAATTATATTTCCATAAATTATAAATAATTTAACATTACTAATTTTAATTGCTGTTTACTATATTTATATTTCTGCGATTATACTCCTATGCCGAAATTATAGAGAATAGAGAGTGACATTATTTCATTACTTTTGCCACTATCACTGTCACTAACACTATTATTGCTGTTATGTAAAGTTATGATGCCTAGTTCTATTATAACTTGAACTATTGTGTTGAGATTCCACCTTCGTTGTTTTTCTATTTACATACATGCATATTGAACTTATTCTATATCTCCACATTTACCTGATTAGTAACCTTCTGGATAAGTACTACTACATCTACTTTAAAAGTTGTGTTATTTGTTGCCACATAAATTTTTATATTCACCCAGCTGAGTTCAATGGGGAGCAGCTCACAATGGTATGCAGTTAATCAGAAAAGTGTAACACCACAAGTTTTAGCCATTTGATCTACTACACATTTCATGTATTTGCCTTTTATTTTTGTGCAATTGCTGATAATTGTACTTTTAGTTTAACATAGTGTCATTGTATTCAATATGTTTCACTTTGTTGTCAATTATTATTCCCTGCGACATCTTTCACTTTTTAACGCACAATGAACACTTATTAACCCTTAAATGCATGAATTATTATTTTTGTTTTAAAAAAACACAGTTAGTGTATTATAATATGTAGTTTACTGGAAAAATAATAAAAAAATATTTTACATTCAAATACCGAAAAAAAAATAAAAAAATTAGATGTTGTAAATATGCAACATTATGTAGAAGCAGTTATTTAAACATTAGTGGGATGTTGTAAATATGCAACATTATGTAAAAGCAGTTATTTAAACATTAGTGTGGTATTCTTTAAAACAATTGTTTTTCTTATTAAAACACAGGTTTACCCCACATTTATCGCAAGCCGTTTGAGAATAACCTTTGCACCCTGGAAATTTACATCTATTTCGTTTTTCAGTCCATATGATCCAGTGACCCACTTGGTCTAACCTAACATATCTTGGTGGGACATATTGAGTTGGCCCATTTCGCTTTTCTCTTTCTATCAATTCTTCCACTGTAAGTTGGCTAGGTCGTCCACGTTTTACAGAACTACTTTGACTAACCCTCATAAGGCATACAGAGACTTCCTTCCGGAAATCAAAAAAAGTTATTTCCGTATTATCAGATCTAGCTTGCTTTACTTTTTTGATTCTTCTATTTAGAAACTACGCACTGGACAATGCCATGTGAATGAAGTGGTAAAAAATTCGCATGTACCATTTTTTGCTTTTTATAAGTATTTTATGCCTGCCCATAATCGCATCCAGTAAATCAACACCCCCCATATGACGATTATATTCTTTTATTACATAAGGACAACTGATTTCTATAGTTGACTTAATACTTTTATCATATTGTTTTACCGTAGACAATGGCATTTGTCCTGCAAAGGTTGATAGAAGTGTAACATTTTTATTGTCTTTCCAAATTAGTGAACTTATATCTATGTTATTGTGTGTCCCTACATACTCATAACTAGATCCTCGACTGCAGTTTTTCAATTATTTATCTGTTGGCAATTTGCAATCCATAATTCTGTTGCGACGTACAGTTCCAAGGCTAAATATACCATTTTTTGCCAAATATGACATCAAGGCTACAGTTGTATAGTAATTATCAAAATAAATTCTATAATTTTGATTTTTTGGAATAATCCTGGACAATCGAACCACAATATTAGCTGAAGCACCTAAGTCTGGTTCTCCTACTGTAAATCTTTGCGACTCACTGTTTTCCTGGCCAGAGTAAACCTCGAAACTGTAGGCAAATCCACTAACTCCACAAAGGACAAATAACTTGAAGCCCCATTTATAAGGCTTCATTGGCAAGTACTGTTTCATGAAGTGGCATACTTTAGTGGAACATAGCTGCTCATCAACTGCGAGGGAAGCCTCAAGTGGGATTGTACTAAATTTTTTATTTAGATGATTTATCAACGGACGGAGTTTATATGAACTCTGTCGTGACCCTCACTTTCTCTCGGCAAATGTGTCTCGTTATTATTGAAATGTAGAAATTGCCGAATTTTTTCAAATCTATTCACTGTTATGCAGTTTTTTATTATGTCAACTCCAACATCAGGTGATCAATAGTGTCTTGTATTTGGAAGACGGACTAGGGACATGCAAATAATAACACCCAGATGTTGCTTCAATTCGTTTCTGGTTAGACATAGAGGCTTATTTACATCAACCTGTGTGCATATAAATTGGACTCCTCCACAATTCTGACAATGATGTCTTCAGAAAAGAAATATTTAAAGCATTCATATGGAGAATCAAGTTGTAGTATATCTGCAGGCAAACTTTCATCTCCCCGAAATTCCATTTGAGCTTCATTTAGAATTAAATTGTTCTTTTTCCATTTCATGTTATCTACACTATTTTTTCTTGCCGTTGTGTGTGTTTTTTTATTTTTAGGAATGACATTGTTTTTCTCTGGCATCAAATTTTCATTAATTTCGCTATCTGTTTGCTCATCAACCATAATTTCATCTTCATTAGCATTGTCATCAGACTCCGGCAAATACTCTGGGTCGTGTAAGCTATCCGTATCAGAAAAATCTGGAAAATCTTCACTAACGTCACTCAGATGATCGGCTAAATATTGTAATTCATCCTCAGATAAGGGCCTTCGGACCATACTAGAAGAAAGTAAAAAGGTCTTAATTTTCTGTTATTAGTAATAAACAACGTTGTAAACAAGGTTATACGTAACAATTATGAGCTTTAGTTCAACGCATGATATTGCAGATATGCAGCAATGAATTGCACTAATAATTTCCATTTTCACACAATGTTGTATATCTGCAACATATCTATTTATGGTTTAAAATAGAGCTTATCGAAATTTTTATGACAAATATTGTGGTATAGTACAATGTACAAACCTGTTCTTGTTATAAAATATATTTATTTGTTATAAATATCACTGAAAACTATTTGAATTCACTTCACTTGTTGGGCGAATGCACACAGGTTAGGTGTCAAAGACGGTATGATAAGTAAACACTAAATCGCGCCAAACTTGTCCGAATCAGTACATGTTGAGCGCCGCTAGAGGAATGTTGCTGTGATCCAACGCTATGCAGTCCGTTTAAAATCTAAGCAATGTCTTACTATAGAACTTTGAAAGCTATGTCACATATCTGCAACAAGATGCATTTAAGGGTTAAAGAAAACTGCACCTTTCCACAACATCGTTTACCGACATATTCATGAATTCCCTGATACACATTTAGCATGCAATGTTCTTTATCTGTTAAATTAGGTCATCTATGATTATTACATTGGTTATTATCACATTGGCCACCAATACTCATAACTAACTACTTATTCACATGATATTAAAGTAACTAAAATGTTAAAAATATCAACACTTTTCCATTCATAAATCTACAGTGCGTTGCAGATGTAAACCTAAAGATATATGTATTTCAGTCCAACCTCGGTCATCTTTACCTTTGTACGCAATAAACAAAGATAGAAATAGGAATATGTCGTAATGGTTTGTTCTCATAAGAATCAGAGATTCGTTTCATACTGTTAGAAATATCGGACCAGTTAAACTGTGAATGTGTTTTCAATGCATGTAATTCAAGAAGTAGTAGGCCGAATATTTCTGACAGGTTCAAACTAGTCCCAGTAAACTGTTGTGTGAACAAACCTAATATATCATAACTCTATCTGTAATGAGCGTAACATAAATATTGAGGAGCAGAAAATTCACAAAATTATTTTATCAGATTAACATAACTTGCAAAAATTCTCTATAATTTCGATACCGGAGTATTTATAAAAATTAATATTGCTACCAGCATCTCATCAACACTGATATTAGTTTATTTTATTAATTGTGATATAATGCAAATGCAGAACTAAGTACTAAGTAATTTTGTATCTCGGTCCTTTGTCTTATTTCATACAAAAATGTAATGTACCTATTTCTTATTTGAAAAACTCTTTTAATATTAAAATCTATTATCAGTTCTTATTAATGACGCAGTTAAAGTTGTTGTATTTATTTTTGCATTAAGTACAACAACTTGTGGTCCAGATATTGTTTATGTAATAATATAGTTATAATGAAATCATATTTGTGATCATTTGAAGAAATTGATTTTGTTCTGTAATTTAAACATTTTACTACATCTTCCTTTATATTTATATGATAATTTGAAGTTTCAATACCTGTTAATATTTGTTGGTTTTCCGGAAACACAGCTTCATATAAGTTATAATTAATGTTTTGGACTATGTGATAAGGAGCAGTCGATTAAATTTATTAAAATGTCTGGAAAGATTTGTTGATAGAATGTAATGCAAAAAGTTATAAAAATGCCACGCAGCTACAGATGAAATACTTGTTACCATTACTTTGTAGAGACTGCTATTTGGTACTCTCTGATATTGCAAATGGAATGGCTTCAAAAAGGTTGGATGAGAGTAGCAATTATTTTTTATTCCATTGTTTAGTTAAATTGGCAGAAGCATTAAGAATTGAGACAATTGAACCATATAAACGTCATCTTAGGTCACTAAAATGTTTCGAAGATCTGTTCAAGAATGGAACCAAAGCTAAAAGTGAAAATGTAAGGTTTTGTTATTTTATGTAGTAAGCAATAGTATATTTTAATAAATGTCAAAAAGCCACTCAATGTTTACTGTTTTCGGTTACTAAAAATTGTAATCTGCTGTATAGTTTATTCCACTTATAGGAAAAATTCAAACAAATTGAAGACAGAATATATTATAAAATAACACGTGCCACACTAAATATCAAACAAATCGCTATTTATGTAATTATCGATCTCAATGAACACATGGATTGCCCACTGCAGGAAATTCTATGTATCGGAATAGTACAAACAGTCCACCGGAAACTTTTCATTCAGGTTTTTCTCGTACATATTTTATGATGTAGCTTCTTATTTCTATATTTCTACACCTAAGCAGGGGTGACCTTCACTATTAAAATTTTAAATGGATGTGATACATCACTATAAAGGTCATTCAGTTACCTTTGCCATCTCTAGTTTTAATTTGGGATAATTAGGTCTTGAGAAATTAAAACTGAAAAGTTCACGTCACCACTACCACTAATTCTACTTTGTTACATGTTGAAAATGCCCCACAGCAATGTCCATGCAATAGTAGATACATTGCTCTGTTCCTAACATAAACTGTGTTTGGTATTTTGAACTAGAGCCCACTAGGCTACAATTTCCTTACTCTATGACGTCTGTTATACTTGGTGCAGGTGATGTTTGGTATATCAGTGTAGTATGGCCAGTGTAGCACTAGCTGCACTAACTTCCCAAGTAGTGCAGGAAGTGCAGTGTAAGTGACCTAATCTTAAATAATTTATTTTTTCCTTTAATGTATGTCCTAGTCGCATAGTGAAATACATCATTTCATGAAAAGCATAGGCATTACACGAACAGTCGGCGTGTAACGAGAATTTATATGAATACAGCATCTACTGGGTCTGTTCATGAAAAGATCTCCTTTCGTCACATTTTGTTAAAAAATGCATTGCTGCAATTTAAGCATCATCAGCAAGACGGTTCATGAAGTGATTAAAATACCTGTCGTCCTGTGACATTGATTTCAGTAGCCTTTTCACTGCAGAACTATGACAGAACAAGAAATATAAGAAGATAAAATAAATTGGGTCTAGTTCTGCAAAAAGCTTCCAACCCACATTTTAGTAAAAATTGCACTAATGATATATTTCGATTATTTTATCCCATTCTTCATTTTGCATAAACCTACTAACTGATATTTTAGAATTTGAAGGTTACAACCTTATTCGATCTATTATATTATTTTTGTAACACACTGTAGAAAGCAACAAAAAAGCAGTTATTAGTATAAACTTCTAGTTTAAAAAATGTTTGCTTATTTTGATTATTTGAAAATAAAATATGTTTTAAATGTAATGATTTTTGTAACACTTTAGCCAGAACATTTTATTAAACATACAAATTTAAATGTTAATTTTGCCAGAAAATGGGTTGTTTCTTTTCTGGAGAACTAGGTCCAATTTACTTTTCTTATAATGAATACATTCTAAAAAATCCGTGTATAAGAACATATATGCAAAAGACATTACTTGAAATGCATCTAATGTAACGTATTATAAATAAACATATGTTAACAAAAAATAAAAAAAAACAAGGCGTTTTCGTTTGCCTCCACTTTTAACAACATATTTTTAAATTCTCGTTTTATATAATACAGATCTGCTCGACTGTCTTTTAAATTTGCAAATTTATTTATGTCTTCATAAAATTGAAACATTTGTTGTAGGAACTAAGCAAAACATGCTTCTGAAAATACGATTTCAAATTTCTTGTATATTTTATCTTTTTCGAACTTCTAAATTACGAAATTGTTTGTCTCTGTACAAAATATAAAGTTTGTTTTTCAACTTTTTTTCAAAAACATTGGATACATTTGTAGTAAACATTTACACAATTTCGCATTTTTTTTTGCATATTCGGAATTTTTAAGGAATCTACTAAAGCAAGTAAATAAGTAAGTAAACAATTTCCAAAACGAGTACTTAGTTGAAGGGAAATGCAATATATAGGTAGTTCGTTAGTGTAGCATTTTATAGCTTGAAATTATTTCTAATTTGTCGTAACTTTTACCTCGTTTTACTCCTCAGTAATATTTTTCGCATTATCAAAAATACTACTACTAAATTTTTATTCGCCTCTTAATTCAGAAATTTTTAGATTAGCGATTTTAATTTGTTTAGAGCAGTAGTTTACATTTAAGTGTTTAATTTGCAGAATTTCGAAAAATAAATCTGTGCACGCTAAAATTTTGTTGTATATCTTGGTCAAATTGCAAATTCAGTGTATTGAAATTGTTTTAAAAATCTAAATATCATAAGAGAGATATACAGGGTGTTAAAAAAAGAGTGTACAATATTTCAGGAGGTAATAGTATGAACCAAAATAAGCATAAATAACCGACAAAGGAAGCTTTTAACAAACAAAAACAGTTACAGAAGATGTTCAAAGTGTCCTCCGTCCATTTCCAAGCAGACACAACATCTTCGTCTCAACGATATTTGAACTCTTTCGAAAACACCCTCCTTGGTTTGGTTTTCTTGACATATTTGATTAATCCGTAGCTGCAACTTTTCCAGGCTATTTACAGGTGTACCATACACTAATGTCTTCAAATATCCCCAAACAAAGAAATCTAAAGGGTTCAGATCAGGCGATCTTGGAGGCCATAAAACAGGTCCGGCCCTTCCTACCCATCTATGTGGAAAAGTTTGATGTAAATGCTCTCTAACGGCCATGGAAAAATGAGCTGGAGCTCCATCATGCTGGAACCACATTTGTTGCCTCTGATTCAAAGGAATGTCTTCCAAAAACTCATACAGTGTGTTCTGTACAAAGTTGAGGTAAGCAGTGCCTGTTAATCGGTTTGGTAAAACAACAGGATCTAGAAACTTGTCATCTACAATACCCATCCAAATGTTTAATGCAAAACGTGCCACATAGATGGGTAGGAAGGGCCGGACCTGTTTTATGGTCTCCAAGATCGCCTGACCTGAACTCTCTAGATTTCTTTGTTTGGAGATATTTGAAGACACTAGTGTATGGCACTCCTGTAATGTAAATAGCCTGGAAGAGCTGCAGCTACGGATTAATCAAAAGTGTCAAGAAATCCAAACCAAGAAGGGTGTTTTCGAAAGAGTTCGAATATCCTTGAGACGAAGATGTCGTGCCTGCTTGGAAATGGACGCAGGGCACTGTTCTGGCTAACTATAAAAACTGTGGACTGTATTATACGTAACGTTTACATAAGCAAAAAAAAAAAAACAAACTAAAATGAAAATGACTCACCTAATTGTTGACTCCGATGGATTTTCCATAATAATAGTCAGACACATAAAGGAAGAAAAGGAAAGGACAAGAATGGAAACGCTGACTATTACACAATATACTACTCACTATAAGTTACTGTATATTTTCTATTTACTACACTCTATTGCTTGACCACACTCTCTTAATTTTTCTATTTCAATGTATATAGGTATTCCTTTTTTTGTCTACGCGTACTTTTTGCTGTTCGTTTGGAAAATAAATCTATTAACATGACCCTCAGGGCCATCTGTGATCCATCAACAATTTTAATAAATGATTTCTATATTAATATTAAGTATCTTTATCCTAAACTATCCCAAACAGGCACTTTGAACATTTTCTGTAACTTCGTTTTTTGTTTGTTAAAAGCTTCCTTTTGTCGGTTTATTCCTAATAAAATAAAATGTTTGAAAAACGAATAGTGGTCCATATCTCCGCAACCGTTACTTTGCGAACCCATGTTTATTAAGACTTTCCTGCTTATTTTGGTTCATACTATTACGTCTTGAAATATTTTACACTCATTTTTTAACGCCCTGTAGATATCTATCGATAATACCATATATTTATATTAGGTATGTTAAATGTAGTCATACCCCCTGTAATGAAGTTAATTTTTATTTACTTTAAATTAATACTGCCTTGTTCTTAAAACCTTGCCACCTAATTTTGAGAATATCTAAAAAATCACATTTAGTAGTAGCAACTAATCAACCACTGGAAATTCAAAATACAATCGGTTAATCGCATTACACACATTACGTCCAATTTGCCGGAAAATAGAGTGAGAGAGAATTAGAGGCACCAGAAATGCCTCAAAACACGGAAAACATCGACTTTGACCATCTCGCATGGTGGGAGAAGCCAAAACGTATTAGGCATTTATGAAGCAATTTGAGGCTCGGCAAATTGGGCTTCACTGTTGTGGGACTGGCGGGTAGAAACGGCGGGATATTGAAACGTAACCTAGATTCGTTATTTATAACTTACGAGGGCTGCAATTGAAGCAATAATTATTTTATTCTGTTATATTGTTTTTTGATAAATGTAATAGATAATTGGAAGTATATACAGTGCAAGAGCCAAATTTTACAGTGAGGCTCGGCCTCAGTTGCTTCACAGCGACAAGCCGCTGCTTCATCAACCGTGGATGCCTAAACTAACTGTTCATGTAATGCCTAGGCTTTTCGTGACAATGATGGATCCATGTAACTTATAAATTATGGAGACAAGAAATTGCATCCAAAATTATTTTGAAGAAATTGTGCCAAAATATTCACTGGTTAAATTTGTGTTTGTGTCAAACATCACATTCATCTTACGCAAAACACTTTTGCCCAAAATCGTTTGTTATACATCTTCCCCTTTCAACATGTTCCTAATGTGTATAATGCTTTAAATATTTGATATTATGGTATCCAAGGATCAAGTGATACGGCAGATTTTAACACATTTTGTTATGAACTTCATCTAGACATTTTTAAAAATTGTTAGTTCCATTTACTTTTTTCTGAAATTGATTTTTGTTTTTTATTTTAATAAAGGCATTTATTAATATTAGAATTAATTATTATATATTTATTTGATTGATATTGATAAAATTATAAGATAGTTCTTCAGATTTGCTGTTGTTTATGGTGTGTAATAAATTTTGGTTCTACTCTTTCAGAATGAAGAAGTCCTCAATCCATTATGTGTGCCTGAAAGCCTATTAAAAATGACAGAGATGGATAAAAATGTTGATGTCTTTGCGTAAGTAATAATGTTTTCAAAATAATACAGTTAAGGTGAATAAAAATAAGAAACACACTTAATTTGAAGTAATCTACATCTATGTTTAGTTTATTTTTAATTCTTTATATTTATTGTATTATTTTGATTAAAATTGTAATCTCAGTTATATTTATTATTTAAAAAGCATATAAATGTGATATTAATGTAACTATAATGTAAGGTATGTATTAATATTTTATAGGGATATTCCTTCAAAGCTTAAGATGAACCTAAATGAAGGATTTCTACAATATAAATAAGACCTATAGAGAAATGAAGACTAACACAATTTGGAAAGTTTATGCTTTATGTAAGAAATGTGTTTGATATGATTTCAATTGAATATAAAAAAAAATGATATGTTAGAGTAATAAAATCTAGGAAATATATATTTTTTAAAATATTTGAATATCTTTTTCTTTTTTATATTGTACTTGTCGCTGAATTCAAAAAATAATTTTACAAATTATGTAATGATATAAATACCTACAGTTTCCTTAAATATTTTCTTATAATGTAGGTATATTGGATCTACCTGTTATTGTTAATTGCTTTGGGTGGTACAGTTTTGAATCAAAATGAATAAACAAATTATTGGAATATTTATTTTTTATATCTGTTTCATTAAAATTATGCAATCTTTTATCAACTGTTTGCTGTCATTTAAACATACAAATGAAATATGTTATTATTATTTTCTAAATCATGCATTTGATTGAAACTCCATAGAAGGTCGGGCAAAAAGGTAGAGGTAGATGTGAACAAATCTAATTATATACAGTATGTGCCAAAAGTATGAAATAAATTCAATAAAAACGAAACAATTATTTTTTGGGAAAAATCCTCGAACAGGTTGATTTTTAATTTAAAAAATACATATTTTAGCATAAAATGCGATCGATCTGTTCGAGGATTTTTCCCAAAAAATAATTGTTTCGTTTTTATTGAATTTATTCCATACTTTTGGCGCATACTATGTATCTTGAGGTCTCTTAATTCTTACCGATTGCTCCAAGACTCTGGAAGGTGTTGGATCTCAAAGACTAGGCTCTCATAGCCTGGGTAAGTATGCAATTGTATTTCAGGCAGTAATTCATACCATTGAATTGGGTGTATGGATGCCGGAAAAGTTGAAACATAAAACACAAGTCGACAAAAATCTTTTCTGATAGCCAAACAGCTTTAAATACACTTGGATCTTATTGATGCAATTGAAGAATGGTATGAAATTATATGAAGGCTGTGGAGCGTTTGAGAACAAGCAACAGAGTAACTCTGGTTTGGACACCTGATCTTGTGGGAATGAGGCAGCAGACTCATTAGCAAGGCAAGGCAAGCTTCACTGGTCCAGTATTGGCTCTTAGCATAGCAGTCATCTTGATCTTGGCAGAGGAAAAAGTGTGTGAGTACTGGCGAGATTTACCAAGATTAGCTTATTCGAAGACGTTCATAGGAGATCCATCGACAAAGAGAGCTAAAAACTCTAGCTAGACCTATATGTATACTAGGCACTGCCAGTTAAGGAATTACATGCACAAGTTGGGTTTGGCTGAAAAACATGTGTTCCAATTGTGTTTGAAGTTAGCAATCAGCAAAACGTATTATATGTCACAGTGCAGCAGAGGAATCGACCAGATTTTCCATATTTGGCAAGATACATGTCGCCAAAAAACAAAAACAACGAAACAAAAAAATTTGGACAAAATCTTGCCCATTAAGGTTATTAGCCTCATGAAGAGGTTAAACCTATTAGTAGTATAATATGCTGTGAGCCACAATAATAGACCATAAGATGAAGGGCTAGTTATTGGTCCACTCACTGTGAATATGACCGTAACCCCTTAATTGTTGAAGAATAAATTGGTAATTAAATTTCCGAAAATTCTTGCGGGATTTTGCAGTCTTACCGTTTCCTTCAAGTCTTGCTTTTTGTTGCAATTGTGGATCATTTTGATCCCGTGTTTAAGTATGGTCCTTATATAGTCAAGGGTATGGTTTATACGGTTGAAAATTGTGATTTAAGAATATTGTTCTGGTAGGGTAATAACTCACGCTTGCGATTCACAATACAATATTAAATCGAGAAATTTGAGAGTGACCTTTATTTACATTAAAAAATGATTATTTTGGTTTATTGGTTACAATGGTCACATTCAGTATACTGATCACTTGCAGATAATTATGTCTGAATTGCATAATTTTGGTGGTTTAAGTAATCACTCTGTTATAAGCTGTCATTTTATGTATCAAAATAATTTTTTTTAACTCTCAATAGCCCTGTTCACACAACAGTTCAAAATCGTTTCCAATCGTCCGACGCACGCCCAGTTTATTTAGAATACATGCATAAGGTTGAAAATGCATCGTTTCAGTTGAAATGCGAATGCATCTGACGATTGGAAACTGATTTGTTTATTGTACGCACAAAGCTAATGTCAATCAGCATAGTATCATGCTGATGATAACCGATTGCTATTGCATGCTGATCACGACCAAAGGCATCATATTGGTAATTTCAGTGATCAGACAGTTATCATCGGTCATTTTATGTACCTATTATAAAATAATTTCTATTAACGGTAATTATTTACAACAGCGTAAAACTCACCAATCTTAACAAAAAAATTCCTGCCCCCTATTTTTGAGGGTGCTGATCACGAATCTGAAGTCGGATTTCTGCGCTCGCATATAGTTTTCGAATAAAAAAATTTTCAAAATTATAACCATTATGTATATATTAGATTAGGTTGAAGAAATATAACCCTTATATATTTTGACAACAGTGTGACGTCATGAAATAAAGAAGGCAGAGGTGTTATATTGCAATTTCAACCTAATGTAGTATATAAATAGGCTATAATTTTGAAAAAAATTTTTTTCGAAAACCACATGTGAGCGCCGAAATCTGACTTCAGATTCGTGATCAGCAGCCTCGAAAATAGAGGCGTAGGAATTTTTTTGTTAAGATTTGACAGCCTTATGCTGTTGTAAATAATTACACCCTATTAATTAACTCTTTTGATACGATGTCTCGATGTCAATAAGCACGATACTGGGCTGCGTTCTGCAATATAGGGTGATGGCTGGTGGGGAAGGTGATTTACAACTGGGCGATGTGACGTAATCACACTTCGAGTAATTTTATCAACCAGTACGTTCTGAAATTTAGGGTGACAGGGTTTTCCGCCCGCATATGAATTTATTGTTATTTTGTTATGCTACATAGCAGAGCAGATTACTTTTATCACAGCTTATAAAGACAGTACCTGTATAAGTATAACCATATCAAGTATAACTACATATTATACATACTTAAGAGAAGTATTTGTGTATATTATATATTTCATTTCTGTTATACAAGATAAAGAATGTCCCTGATTTCAAAATTAACAGAAACAAAGAGAAATCTAGTTGCTCAAATTCTTTACGCCATAAACCATTTATTATTACAAGAAGAATCCTCTGATGAGGAAACAAGCGAGGATGAAAATGAACAAATGATATTTGTTTTAAAATGGAAAAGATACTTATTTAACCTTAAACCTGTCCGAATTCATAGGTATAGGTAAGTAAGTACTTATAAACATTTGTTACTCATAAAATATGGCTTACAGATCTGTATGTGACCGTTTTGATATGGGTAAGTCGTCGCTATCAGCTGCTTTTGTGAGAACAATTAGAATATTAAATAAAATAGCAACTTCTGTAATAAAATAGCCTAATCATCAACAAATTAATACAATCGAAAGATCGTTCTTTGCCATGGCAGGTGTACCAAATGTTATAGGTGCAATTGATGGCACATTCATACCTAAAGATAATATAGGCAATTCTGCATTGCTGAAAACCGATTCAACTATTTGACAAACTTACTGTAACATTCTGACCAATACCAAAGTTGTTTTTTCCTTTCCGTCTTTTCAGTTAATATGCCCTTCCCGGACTGCTGTCTGGTTTTAGTTCCACAATTACAGCATCTCCAACTGCAGAAGGACTGCTACAATTAGCCTCAATTATACTACTTTCACACCCGCTGAAAGTTCTATGTCCGTACATGCCTCAACAGTTCTAATAGGAAAATTTCTGAATTCGGGAAATGCCATTATGATTTTTTCAACTTTTGTCTTCAGTAGTCTTCCAAGAAGGTCTAGCATAAAATTATAGTCAATCATGACATTAAGTTCAGGATTGACGTCAGTGATGTCTGGTACTATGACATTTTGTTGGAAAGTGGTTGCCCTCGAGGTTATTTTAGCTAGATGGATTAATGAAGTGTATCACACCGAAGTGGATACCTACTATTGATGATTTTCGCAAATGTATAATAGTTGCTGCTAATAATTTACGAGTTCAAAACAAACAACAAACAGAAACAATTATGTTTAGAAACTGGATAAGATGGACCCAACATTTTGTTGTAACATCAGGTATGTCAAACTATTGCATTAATTAAAACCATAAATTAATTCTATTAATAATTAATAACAATAGCAGCAATTTGCAATATAAAATGGGTGTTATATAATGTTATTTATTTCTTTCCTTGGGAATTTCTTTTCATTTTTTGTCCTGTTGCTGATTGCATGCTTTGCTTTCTTATCAGGTTTTACAGTGGACCAGTTTTCAGTGGCGTGCTGAAGTGTATTTTTAAATCATTTTCGAACTGTACATTCAGGTTTTTTTTAGATAAGTTCTGAATCACTCTGTATATCACAAGATCTTGTTAGTTTTTATTACGTATATTAGGTACTAACATTTATTACTTGTGTATATGTTAATGAATACGAAAAACAAGCAGTCTCTCCTTCCTGACTATGCATTCGTGCTTTTACGTAAATTAGTCACGACTACTACGCGCTATAGTCTGTTTGGAAATGAAAGAGAGTAATAAAACCCCGAGATAAGAACCGGCCATGGGCGTGGTAATATTTCGTGTCAGGTAATTATCGGGTAACACTAATATTGTGACAGATCAATCCAGTCTTAGAGCTGAATATACGAAGACGTGCTAGTGCAGTAGAGTAAAATTCGACTTGTGTTTAGTAACTATTGTGCCAGTGGATATAATATTGTGTGGGTAAAATATCGAGCTTATCAGATTCCGCACCTGCTAAACGCGTGAAAAGATGTGCGCTGTCTCAGCGCAATGAGAAGATTATTATATTAAATGTATTTAATGCATTGAAACACCAAAATCCTACTGTTGACGACATCGTGGAAAAGTGTTCCAAAATGACAGGGATTGGAAAATCGACTATCTACAGGCTTTTAAAGGAAACAAAAAATTAACAAGATACTGTAAATCCCCCAAAATCATCTACAGGGAGGTCAAAAGTCGTTATCGATGATTTCTTCAAAAATGTCATTCGCAGAAAAGTACACTCATTTTATTTTAAAAAAGAAATACCAATGCTAAACAAAATTTTAAGTGAACTTTCAGAGGACAACGATTTGTCAAAAAAGCAAATTATGGGCCGTCTTACGAGAGTTGAATTTTTGCTGGGAAAAGCAGAACATGAAGTCAGTTCTTATCGATAAAGATGAAATTATTTGTGGGCGAAGATCCTACTTAAGATCAATTAGAAAATTCCGTGACGAAGGGAGGAATATTTATTATCTAGACGAAACTTGGGTCAATGAGGGATATACTGTAACAAAAGTATGGCAAGATAAAAGATGTATACATCATGTACAAAAAGAAGAGGAGAAAATGTGGGAACTCGATAATTTAATTGACGTTACTGTGGAACCTATCGTTATCAATCTAGGTGACGAAGATAATTCATCAGAATATTTAGAGGATGAATTTTAATATACCTACTTTTTTATTTTCTTTATTGTACATTTATACATTACATGTACTCATCATAATTTGAATTTTCAAAATACGTATATTTTTGTGTGGAATACAAAGTCTATTTATTAAATTTCAATAAATATTTTGATAATAATATTGAATACTTTTATTTGAATTACTAAAAACCCTCTTAATCCGGTTATGATGCTCATGTTTTGAAATGCTGTTTTTATATTGTTTACTTATAAGAGAAATGGACCGAGAAACTGAAACGGCATAGACAAAAACGGATTGTCAAGGATTAAATTTTAGCTACCTGCTACAATTTAGTCCAGTCCGATCACACAAATTTGTTTTAAAGGTACACCTCATCTATACCGATAATACATAATATAAAAATATCACACGATCACACAAAGTTTTTTTAAAGGTACACCTCATCTATACCGATTATACATAATATAAAAATATTGAATATAAGCACCAGTACTACATTTATTTACGATTTGCATACATAATAAGCTTTTATTACTCTCTTTCATTTCTAAACAGTTGTATAAGTTGTATTTAAGCGTTAATAAGTAGAGCTCAACTAGAGTCAGTTACCTACTACAATTTATCCTAGTTACCTTTAGTAGTGAGCAAGCAAAACATCGACTTATGGTAGTAAAATCATATTAATAAAATAATTTATATTATTCTTATTGGTACGTGATATTGTCAAACTAACAAGAAATATTCTAACGATAATGTTATCTTAGCGAAACTTTTTTATTAGTTGATTTCTCGCAGTGTACACGCTTTTGCAATAATAATGACACTCTCTTAACTTCTGGAAGTTCTGAGTAGACATTTCATTAAATCTCTATTGGTGAGTGAAATATCTAATTACTAATGAGTAGATTTCATTACGAATACGTCAGCACTTCAAAAGAAATTGCAAAATTTATTTTAAAGAGTTCCATTATTATTGCAAACGATTGTACATACCTAAAGTGTTTAATTCCCAACCAGTAACATTTTACTTTAACATATGTTCAAATAAAATAAAAGTTACTAAATTTAACAAGAAAAATATTGTAAGTGGAAGATTAATTTATTGTTATTTAACATTGTTCATTTACTAAAGTTTGTAGAAAAGTATATTTTGCAAGCTGACGTATCTAAGTGTTTAATTCTATCTATGAATATGCATCTATAGATATAGGTTCAAATAAAATTAAAAGTTACTAAATTTAGTTACATAAAATAATACAAATTTTGTAAGTACAAGCCTAATCTGTAAGCTGCATAATATTACTCATTTCTTAAAGTTAATGCTAGCGCTGGATGATTTTCTAAATATAATTGCATTAATATGATAGTGTGTGTTGCCAGGCAACACATTACGATTATTAGATACTATCTTGTCTACTCTACAGGGTGTTAAAAAAAGAGTGTAAAATATTTAAGGAGATAATAGTATGAACCAAAATAAGCAGAAAAGTCCCAATAAACATGGGTCCGCAAAGTAACAGTTACGGAGATATGGAATATTTTATGTTTTTTAGCCCCTTTTTTTATTTTGCAAAAACGTTGTGTATTTGATTATAATAGTTGGTTGATGTTTAGTGAAATAAACAGTACGTATTTGACAGTTGTTCTCAGTGCACAAGTTTTCTTTTGCTATGGCTGGTTATTCTAACACAGAATTAACAGACATGCATTTCATGCATGGTCGTGCTAATGGGAACGCCACCGAAGCGCGACGTCTTTATGTTGACGCTTATCCAAATCGCCAGATTCCTTCACAACGCATTTTTGGAAGAATTCAGCAAAGATTGCGTGATATCGGTTCTTTGAGCAAGCAGTGCCATTTATCCGGAAGACCAAGGTCGGTATCCACTCCTACACCAGAAGAAATTCTAGCACTGGTAGAGCAATCTAGGTACGAGTGTGCGGAGAATATCAGCCGAGGTAGGAATTAGTGGTTCTCTTGTTTGGAGAATCCTTCACGAGCAACTGCTTTATACATACCATGTGCAACGAGTACAGGCCTTAAATTCAATAAATGATCATCAAACACGTTTGGTTTTTTGCCGCTGATTTCTACGTCATGATGCTGAAGACCCTAGTTTTCTTTATACTGATAAAGAGGCCGAGTTCACAAGAAATGGAGTGTTTAATTTTTACAATACGCGTATTTGGGCCGACAAAAATCCTCATGCTCTCATAGAATCTGGACATCAGGCACGTTTTTCATTAAACATTTGGATGGGTATTGTAGGTGACAGGTTTCTAGGTCCTGTTATTTTACCAAACCGATTAACAGGCGCTGCTTACCTCAACTTTCTGCAGAACACACTCTATGAGTTTTTGGAAGACATTCCTTTGAATCAGAGGCAACAAATGTGGTTCCAGCTCATTTTTTCATGGCCATTAGAGATCATTTACACCAAACTTTTCCACATAGATGGGTAGGAACGACCGGACCTGTTTTATGGCCTCCAAGATCGCCTGATCTGAACCCTCTAGATTTCTTTGTTTGGGGATATTTGAAGACATTAGTGTATGGTACTCCTGTAAATAGCCTGGAAGAGCTGCAGCTACGGATTAATCAAAAGTGTTAAGAAATCCAAACCAAGGAGGGTGGTTTCGACAGAGTTCGAATATCGTTGAGACGAAGATGTCATGCCTGCTTGGAAATGGACGGAGGACACTTTGAACATCTTCTGTAACTTTGTTTTTTGTTTGTTAAAAGCTTCCTTTGTCGGTTTACTTATAATAAAATAAAATGTTTGAAAAACGAATAGTGGATCATATCTCCGCAACCGTTACCTTGCGGACCCATATTTATTAAGACTTTTCTGCTTATTTTGGTTCATACTATTACCTTCTGAAATATTTTACACTCTTTTTTTAACACCCTGTATATTCTCTGCTAAATGAAGGAAAGTTTGGTAATTTATTACACTCTTAATCTTGTGTACTTGTTTACTGATGATATTTATAAGTAAATTGTATACCTAGTCTACACTATGGATTTGGGGTCAATTGAAACACATATTGAAACATATCACATTTTAATATCTCTCTTTTCCTTTTAACAGTACCTGAAACTTTGCATTATTGATATGAATTAGGGGGTAATAGTACGCAAAGGAGTTCCCCGCAAACACTCCTATCATTTTTACATCAGTCGGCTTCCTTTAGGAACTATTACCTCCTTTACATTTTTTTTTTAATTTTGTACTTTCTTCTTTGATTGTTTACTGACCTACAGAGACGATCACACACAGTACAGTCTACCTGAATCGAACTATTTACACCGAAGTAATAAGAAAATGTAATATACAAATATTGTTATAAGTTGATACACTTGATATGAACAGTCGAGAATTGGCCTTGAAATATACATTTAGTGTACTGACAATTCCTAGCCGAAGTGATGATTTGATAAATTGTGCAATAGATTGTCGAATAGTAAACATGTATTATATTAATTGATAAATTCGGAAACGCTATACACTTCTCTATTTACATAAATAAATAAATAAATATGATATACACACACAGAGAACTTGGCCGCAGTTTACAGGGTAAATTTTAAAGCAATGAAACGAAAACGTCACCAGAATTGAAAAATTTAATTCTGTTAAAATAAGCTCTATAAAACATACAGGATCTACCAGGATTTCTTGAGCGAACAAAGTCTTGTCATACAAGTATAAAATTGAAAACAAAATATTATTTTAATGTATAATTTGTAAACTATGTATATGAACAATATATTAATTTATTGGTTCATAACCCTGCTATGAACGTGATACTTAATAATCAAAATTTTTCTAAATTTACAAATATTTACTATAAAAGTAAGTTCTTCATTTTTTAAATTTGATTAAATTAACAGTTTGGACTCGAAATTGGCAGATATTTGTGAATATATTCACGAATTTGATGCCCATCAGGCTTTTTTTTCTGTTATAACTAATGTTATGTTGATTTTTACTAGGCACCCCTTTCTTCGGCAATACTCTTGAATTCGGATTTTTGCATTTTTTTCTAAAATGCCAGATTTTCCCAAAAAATGTGTAATGCCCCATACACATGTTACGTTTGCACACAAAAAAAGTAATTCCAAATAAGGATAGAAATGTAGTGCCATTTAAAAAATCATAACGACCAAATTACTGGCTCTGAAACAAACTAAAGGTTACTAAAGGGTACAAAAACTTAACTAAAAAATGTTGATTTTATGATTAACTGCTTTTACAGCCTTTATCAACCCTTCAGATAAATTATTTTATAACATTTTCATTACAATACGTTTACTTGTATCGTAATGAAAATATTATAAGATACTAAATAATGATGGTCGCGTTAATGACAAAGACAAAATGTGTTGCAAATTATCAATTCTAAATGTGAAACATTTTCGAATTAAGTAACAAAAACCTGTAGGACGCAAACGTTATACGTAGACACCAAAGGTGTTATTGGTCTCGTTATAAATCTCTGATACCTTGATTGCTACCTATTAATTTACTATTTTTTTTGTTCGGTAATAATAATTGACATTTAAAATCTCATGAAATTGGAATTTGATTACGTCTTCTTTTTATGTGCATACTATTGCAATAATAATGACACTCTTTAAAATGAATTAGCGACTTATTTTAAACTGCTGACGTATTCGTAATGAAATCTATTGGTGAGTGGAAACAATTAGAAACTAATAGCAAAAATTTACTTACTTCATACAAATAAACAAACATATTTATTATATTTTCTACAAAATATTTAAGAAATTGCATCTGAGAACAGTAAGTATACTTGGGCTATGAAACTTTCTAAGCCTTAATATAGATAAAACTCAATTTTTAAGTATCTATTACATCGGATGGACAGCCAGTTCAGGACAAAATTTTTATTCACTGTGTGATTGATCATTTATTAGAAGGGTGTGTAATGTAAAATATCTTGGAGTTATGGTTGATTGTTATTTAAAATGGAAACCCCACATTGATTATTTAAACAAAAAACTAAGAGCACTATTCCATAAATTTTCCATGTTGTGGGAGGTATTTAACAGGAAAAATTTATTTATTGTATATAATTCTTTGGTTGAATCTGTTTTAAGAGATTGTATTGTAATATGGGGTGGTGTTTATGAAAATACTCTTCATAATTTAAATGTATCTCAAAAAACTATTTTAAAAATAATTTTAAAGGTTGGTCGCTTTCATTCTTCTAATGCATTATTCAAAGAAACTGGTGTATTTAATATAAGAAAGTTATATGTTTATCAGTGTTTACTCTGGCTGTTTAAAAATCCTTCATACATTTGTGAAGTAACTCATATATATAATACTAGAATAAAAAAGGATCGAACAATAATTTTTTCTTTTTGTAAGAAGTCTCACACACAGCGATTTGTTTTTTATTATGGTCCAAAACTGTTTAACATTTTACCTTTAAATATAAAGAAATTACAAATTAATGTACCTAAATATTTAAGTAAAGTAAAAAAGGTCTTAAAAAAAATTGTTGAAGAACAGTTGCACAACTTTTGCTATATTTTAGATTTTATTTATAGATAATTGTACCTGCTCCCACTCCATTTTATTTTGAATATTAATTTCCATCGTACCATTCTTTACTCATTAAGGTACGGATTCGCTGGTGTGACTGCAGCATTTAGACTGCTTATTGGTCGGCGACGAGTCGCAGTCGCGAGCCGCAGTCGCACCAGCGAATCCGTACCTTTATTACTGAATAAGTTGTGTATTGATTATGTTAAATTGTGGAATTTAAACAGGTATGTGTCATGATACTCTCGATGTACCTTATGTGTCTGAATATATTTTATTGTTTTTGGTTTTGGTAGGTTGGCATTTATGAGCCTCACGCGAGCAACTCATTGTTTAGGCGTCTCATAAATAACTAATATTTGAATTTCTTGTTAAATCGTTACCTATGTCTGTAAATTTATTTCGATCTTTGGTTGTCTATGTAGTGGAATTGTATACTTGTATTAAATCAACGTCAACGTAAGAAAACTATATACTACACTAAATGTTTGCACTACCGTAAAACAATTGCGTTACGTCTGTCGTGACGTAAGTCGTCTGCATTTTTGCCGCAACTATAAGTTTCATTGCTTATACGCCAGCAGTTCAAAACAAGTCGCTAAATGAAGATTAAAGAATGTCAATCTATGTCTTGTGTACGCATTACATTTGTGTAACCATAATTACTAACAGCTGTGCTAATAATATCTATTAAAAATAATAATGGTTCTTACAAAAAATGGTGCAGGTCGCAATTTGAGGAACTTATTTTTTACTAGTTTTTGTATATTGTAATAGTGACTGGTCATCTTTGATTATATTATATTATCATTTTGATCCATGTATCAAAAAGATAATATGCTATCAATAACTTTGCATTGTGTCCAAATACATAATTTACAACTAGTTTTGTACCTTATTGAAGGAAACTATTGAAGAATAGAATTTTGTATACCCATATGAGAAAACTTTTGGTATCACCGCTCACTCCCTGGACATCCTATATTATGAATGCTTTTTCCAAAGTTTCCAGTCATATCTTGATCCATATTAGAATGAGAACATAATTGCATTGATCGATAAATAAATATGTTCTACATTCCAATTTTTAGAAAAAATAACAGGATTATTTTTTCAAATACAGGTACATACGAATCAGGCATTTCATCAGGCGCTATTTTTTCCACCAATTTTATAATTAGTGGAAAACAAACATTTTTCAAAGGACAGATCACTTTTATCGAATTTATTAGAAGTATGCCACAATTTACAAAAATATGATAACTGTGGCGCAAAAGTGCATACCTGATGTATTGATCTATCTACGAGTACCTTTAATGTGAACAATGTGCAACATTCGCGACTTCATCTTCACTGCTTTCAAATTTTCTTATCTAATTAAGCTCATTTCATGGGCGATTAAGTTCTCTGGGTGAAAACATTGAGCAAATGGCACAACCATCGGAAGTATACAGCAAGCTAATCCGACAGGGAATCACAGCAGAATTACAACAGATGAAAGAAGTATCGCTATTTTATATTAGCTAGAGATGCATTTCATATGCACGTTGGTTTTACCTACATACATACATATTTACATAGATGTAATACACCACAGTCACATGCAACATCTGTATATTATATGAAAATATTATTCCTTGAAGACAGTAAATACATTAATTGACTATATAGATCTGTAAAAACAAGACTTATAAAATATATGGCATTTGTGCAACGATTGTTAGAATATTTAGACTGACATTAGATGATTACCATAGTGAACGTTATTTTCAATAAGGGTTAGTTATGTGTTCAGCCAAGTACTAATTTGGTTTGATTTTTTTTTATTCGCCTCGGGTTCAAATTTAGTGAAATAGGTTGTATTAGAGATTGTCCGCCGCAAGTTTATTATTTTATCAAATTTTCATGTACTGAAAATTAGTAAGGGGTTAATTCTATCAAATATTGTCTGAAGTTGTTTATTTATGCCATAGTTTCAGTTTTCTCTCTATTTATTTGGATGCTAACTGAAAAAAATGACAAAATTAATTAATATCAAATGTCAAATGGATTAATCAAGAGTTTTTATTTTGTTTAATTAAAAATCAGGTGAATAAAGAAATAAAAAAATCGCAGCACTATGTCACATATTTCACTTACCTAATTTACGTTTTGAAACTCAATATGCTTCAAAAGTATTGTAGAAGTAATATTCAATTTTTAATTAAGATTTAAGTTTTGTTTGCTTATTTGCTTGTATAAGGTGTTACTGAAATGCATGTACCAACGAGCCAGATTCTTAAGGTCAAAGTACGACGGTTTTATACAAAATGCATAATAGAGAATAGAAATAGAAATTCAGATATATTTATCTGGTTAAAGTGTTTGGTAATCTTACTGGGATTTGATTGAAACAAACTTATCCGTTGAACTAGAAAATGTATCCCTACTTATAAGAAGGAAAATATGGATCATTCACGATGGTGTCCCTCGGTAATTAACATTAATTGCATCAAGAAAAGCCTTTTACCAATATATTTTCATATATCAAGCTTCATTTTAATCGTTCAACGTTTTTCCAATTTATAGCCAATCATTGATACCTATTTCTTCATTAACGTCGGAGCTTCCTAAAGGTACGGATTCGCTGGTGCGACTGTGGCTGCGACTGCGACTGCAACTCGTCGCCGACCAATAGACAATCTGAATGTTCTCATCATCTCCAGCATTTAAACTGCCTATTGGCCGGTAACGAGTCGCAGTCGCAGTCGCAGCCGCAGTCGCACCAGCGAATTCGTACCTTAACAGTTCATTTTTGCGTATACGTAAATTATCATAAATGGTAGTATTCTGACCTTACTTTAACAATGGTGACTCGCTATATGTATTTCAGGGGCACCTTGGGATTCTTCGTCCATAGGATCTTCTTTTTTCAATGTTTAGGTATAGTTAACAATGATTAGAAAATAATTAGATAAACATGTTTCTTTTACAAGTAACAGTCATATTTTTCTTCTCTAAAATTTTGGCAAAATTATATTGACTTGTGTATGACTGAAGAGTGATGGCAATTTTTATTTTTTATATCCGTTTTTTATGTAGCCTGTGTTCTTCTATTCTAATATTTACGGTTAAGATGTATTTACAATGTATATAAATACTATACAGTGCTTTCGAAAAGTAACGAATAAATTCATTATTTTTGAAATTGAGAAGTTTTCGAAAAAATCTCCTGGCACGTCGATTTTGTTTTTAAAAAGGGCACTTTTTGACATACGATCCATATTTGTGACTTTATCGTTGTTTGAGATATGACGTCATCGACATTTTTTTTAAATAGCAACCCCCAGTTTTGACCATGCCATTTGAAAGAGCGTGTCATTCTATGTACATACATCATGAAAAATTATGGTGTTACATTACAAAAATTTCAAGAAAACTTCTCAATTTCAAAAATAATGAATTAATCGTTACTTTTCGAAATCACTGTATCTTGAACATAATTTGCACATGGGCAATATGAATTTTTGTCAAAAGTACAATAGAATTTGTGTAAAAAATTGTTTTATAATCTTAATTTATTACCTAGGTATTTATTTATTGTTACTTATTATTATTGTTACTTAATACTTATTTTGTATAAGCGATTTCTTTTTATCCTACTAGAATTTGTTTCATTTTTAAATACATTCTCAACAATATTATCTGGATGTTGATTATTCATTAGATTTTTTTACTATTCAATTCATTAGTAAACATTTCTTAGGTTGACGAAATTAATCTGGTTTTATTGCTACTTGTTGACTTTTCAGTATGACATTTTTTGTTAGCAAAAATCGTTTAAAACAACCCTTGACTAAACCATTTGGCACAATTATTATTTTTACAGGCGGCAAAATATCCAAGGCAGCAGAAAAAAACTATAAATTTTATTTATATTAAATTTAAATATTTTAAATGATTTTGAATTCTTTGAATGGTTCGAGAAAAGGAGTTTTATCATGTTACTTATAACGTGACAAAAATAATACAGCGATTTATTTATTTCAGAACTGATCCCTCTTTTCAAAATAAAAAAAATAATATTTTTTCTCTAAAATTCTTCCAGAGTTCTACAATCCTTCAAAAATGGTTAATGTAACAACAATTGAAGATACATTTAAACTGGCACTGAAAAGTAGTGTTCTAAGAATGTTGACTTCTATTTCTTGAAGAGCTTGAAACTACTTGTGATTTGGAAATGATTTATTCGTAAAAGTCGAGAACCGGATCAGGCCAGCGATCTTCAAACCATACACCAGATCATCATTTACCAGTGCATACATCAAATACTTAATTACCGACTAGAGGACTTCAGTTTCATAGTAATTTTTGAAGAAGGGAGTGATATGTTTCTAGAAGCATCAAGAAACCTAAAACGACAGCTCAACCAACTCGAAAATTGTTCAACGGAAGCCACATACAAACTAAACTATAATAATGAAAGGAACTGTTTAACATGTTTCATCAACAAATTGTTTAAACAGTGCATAAATATTTCCTATTTTGTTTTGGTAAATATTGCACGTAGTTTTTCTCGATTTGTCAGCTGAAATCTTCTTCATCCAGATGTTAATCGAAATATGAAAATAATCGGACACAAAAGCTTTCAATGGAAAAAGTCTATTGTATATCTAACAGAAGATATTATTGACAGCTGAAACTCGTTCAAACTAATTAAATTACACTACAAGCTTGAAACCTATACCTTGAGTGGTTTCTAGCTCTTGAGTAACTGGTCCAAAACTGCATTTCATGTAGAGTAGTTGAAAGAATATAGAGATCCTAGAAGTTGTTTTTTAGAAAAAATGTTCTCGTCTTTTTGTTTTGATAAGGGGAATCAGCCTTTCGTTTTTCGAAACGCCACCCTTACATCTTGTGCTAGAATATGGCACAATCTTAACAATGCTTATCTTCATAGAATACATCTATTCGTCTTATCAATTGAACATTTGGGAAGGCCACACATGTTAAGTAAAATTAGGAATTCTTAAAATGTATTTAATAAAGAATAAAATCAAATTAAATACTGTTCACATTTTGAATAAATTTAAAACTATAATTTTATAATCAAAATCTGATTTCCTTTTTTTTGATAAAATCAACTAAAATAAATGAAGAAAACGTGTTGAAATTCCTATTTTTATAATATTCTTTTGCACTTATATGACTGAATCCAAACATAGTCATGATTTAAAAATTTCGTCTTTCCCAAACATGCGTCAAGTTTCTATTCAAGGAAATACTTGAATTATTAACAATAAAAATATCAATACTTTTGCAGGAAAAAAAGCGTAGACGAATGACTTGTCCTCTGGCATCCAAACACTTTATTTCACTGATCTAAAGTTAGATTATTTGGATTCAATTATTCCCGTGCAAGAGAAAACGATTAAATGAAAAATATTTTTTGTAATAAACATTTTAACTTGCTTAGTGTCAATTCTATGCTATTTATTTATTAGTAGGAATTTGCTTTAAGTAGTAAGTAGTAAATATTTTTCAATTTTTTATGAATAATCCAGTATTCATTTCAGAGATTTAAAGTATTTTGCGTGATTGGCAGAATTAGAAAGAATTGTTGTCGGAGATATGATGACGCACAAGAGTCATATACAGCTTGTGTGCTTTAACAACTATCCAGTGCGTCTACTACTGTTACAAATATCTTAAAATAGATTTATATATGTTAATCCACTGAATATATGATAAAAATAATACATTTATTTACACTGCGTACATAGAAAAAATCCTACTGTTACATATTTATTGGTGTTTTGACAAGTGAAAACGTGTACAAAATATACCTCCAGCTAATACAACTGGGTACGATACGGATCACATTAAAGTCAGAAACAATTACATGCACACACACAAATAAGATATCTATGAAATATGCATATGAAAAATATGGAATTGTATATTTTATAGACGATTGTCGAGGGTGTATTCTTTAAAAAGGCTAAAAGGACACAGATTCGCAGGCATGCGGGATCTTCAACCGACACACTGCACGCAGACACGCCATCATCCGATCAAGACTTTTTTTTTAATTGAGATGCAAGAAAAAGTTGTTCAACTTAATTCAGTACTAAATCTATATATAGACTTTAATAGGCAAATGCAAAGTATAGTAAAGTATTAAAAAAATATATCTTCGAGTACTTTGATATTTAGAACTTGGATTGAAACGGGCCTTTTTAAAAAATTTGCTACTTGACTTTATTATTCTCATTATCCAGTTTTACATCCATCCTTTTAAATTAAGATAATTTAAGAGGCATCTCTAGGTATCTTGAAACTAATTCCAAAATAACTTAGTAATGATTCAATTTCGATGTAGCATGCACCATGGTTCTTACAAAAACAATGCAGTTTCTATGAGACCGTCAATTATATCTTTTACACTAACAAACTGGGGATTAAAACATAACTAGGACAAAATAAACAGGTAACAGGTAATTTATATGCAACAAGTGTTTGTTTGAAAATAATTAATACTAACGAAACTTGGAACAAAGCAAGTGATTTTAAAAAGACTTAACACAAGAAACGCATAGGCAATGTCAGATCGACGGGTATACCATTCAGCATTTTCTGATGTTTGAATGATTTTGTAATTTTAGTATTTAAAATAATTTGTGAACATGCATCCGCGTAAACAGCTGTGTGACGTAACTGCCTCCTATAGCACGCCGAGATGCGCTCGCTACTTGCATTTAGAATACGAAGCGTAGGGAAACCATCGGTATCGTTAGGATTGCAGTGTTGATTTCAATTATGAAAAATTAGAATAATGAAGGTTTTATTAAAGACACTAAAATAAAATAATCAAAATTTTGATATTGTATTGTACCCAAATGTTGGATACAACAATAAAATGCTTAGATAACTTATTTACTAGAATCCCAATACGAAAAATAGTGAAGCGGAGCATATTTCTTGGACTCAAAATAAATAAATATGTGTCTTATAATTTCTGTAAAATCAGTTATCAATTCAATAAAATATAGTATTCGTATAGTTATATAGAATTTGTTTATGAAATGTATCTACCTTTAAAACTTAATAACATACCTACATATTAAGTAATCTTTTTAATACCGAGTTTATAGATTGCTTAATTTTTGGCTTTACAAGGTGACCCAATAAATCAAATCAAACTACTCAATTCTAATACAGCTACTAAAATTAATATGCAATTTAAAATTGAATAATAGAATTTATAAACTTTATATCACTCTATTTATTTATTTTTATAGTTATTGAGTTATTATTTTTTTAGTTATTGTGTGAAATTGGTTTTTTTTCTTAGTTAGGTGACACTTGCAAATTTTTCTTTTCTTTTGAACATAAACCATTTCATTGTCTCCGAAGCATTCTAGTGGAGATATTAAATAATTTTTTTGGACATGTATTTTTATAAAAAAAAAATATATATTTGAAGTTATAAAGAATAAATTTGAAGGTTTGTTTACACATCCTTTATAATTAGTAACTAAACTTTAAATTAACTAAACTTAATTCTGGCTAATAAGTATATAACAAAACAAATGTTTTGTTTCCTCTTGACTCTTCTTTTTAGAAACTAGAACATTCCATTTTATTATTAATTTTGTAACATAATAAATACATATTTTTTAGTTAAGTACTTAAATACTTATCTACATTATTTGAAACACCTAGCTGCTATTAATTTTTACACTTCTCATTGCAGCACTTACAAATTGGTAACCATTGCTTTTATTGCTCTTGCACAAGCTTTTTTACACAAATTTGTCATATTCTAGAAATAAAAACGTATTCCCTATTCAGTCTATTCAATCATGAACTGAACTAATATGAAACTGTGCGCATCTTAGATCATCTGTTATACTAATAATAAATAATACTAATAAAAAAATATATACTTTTGGGAAAATAATTTATGTGTTACTAAATTAAATAAATATCAAAGGCATTGACCGATGAACATTAAATTTTAGTCCTTTATACACCGATATCTGTTTAAATGAAAAGTGATCTTCTTTTCATACGAGGTGCGTTCAAGTTCTAAAGTCTACGATTTTTTGTTTCGTCGCAGGGAGCAGATAGACACCTGCGGGTTGATTTAAAATAAGTGTGAACTTATTGCGAATGCGTGATAGAGATGGCAACACTGTAAGGCACACATACCCTCTAGCGGTGGCGGCGAGAGTGAGAAGTGTCGTTAACACTTAAAATGATGACGTTTTAATTACAAGAAGAATGAGCAACCATTCGTTTCCTCCACTTACGTGGTGCAAGGCCCATTGAAATTGATCATTAGTTCACTGAGACGTGGTGATGATATGAATGTGAAAAATGTGCGTTTGTGGATGAGACAGTTCAAAGCAGGTCAAACGTTGAACCAAAAAAGTCTCGGCCTCTTTCATTATCACAGTTGATGAAAAGAAAGTCCCATTCATGCCTTCATCACGTGGCACATTTTTCCCATTAATGACACCATCACCACATGTCTCACTGAACTGGTGATAAATTTCAATGGGTGTCGCGCCACGCAACTATAAAAAAACGAATGATTACTCGCTGTTCTTGTAACGAAAACGTGACCATTTTAAGAGTCCGTCGCGCGCTTGAAATAAACCGATTTTTTACGCTCGGCTCATAACACATATTTAGACAGCGAATAAACATAGCGGTCCAAATAAAAAAACAATTGAAAGTCAAAGTTGTTTCCTAAGGCTGCTGTATAATATTTTTTTCAAAATTAGTTTTTAATTATTTAAATTTAATGAGTAAACTGTGCAAGAAATCGTCATATTTACAATTTATTTACTTAAAAATAAAGGCTTAAATCGAAAATTGATTACACGAGGGAAGTAAGTCTGTCTTTTAGCTTTGCAACGATACCAAAATTATATCGAATTGATAAAAATTACTCAAAATTCTATGCTAAATGCCGAACGTCTACAACTTCAGAAACGAATATATTTTAAATGCTGCAACCACGTGTTTCACTCAGTGGGATGGACTTAGAGATTGGTAAATGCGGGCAGGACCGGAGTTCTAAGAAATACATAATCACTTATAATCTATACGTTCTCAGTTGAGACAGTATTGAATTAATCGATCTTATGGAGTTCGATGCTGATTCTTTTGTTGGTGGTGGTGTCTAAACCTTTCTTGTAGAATACATTTTTTCATTAAGACCAACAGTTCCGGAAATATAAGAAATTCTACTAGAATTCCCTAGGTATGCAATTTTTACATTGTTTATTAAAACAATGTAATTTTTTCGTAAGTTCCAAATTGAACAAAATTCTCCGCAAATTAAATACGTATTCTCCTTATTAAAATAATAAAGAAGATAAAACACTGAAATAAATGTAGTCACTATATTTATTTTATATAAAAATTTACCTGTTCTCAAATCTTTGTTCTTCTAATTTTAAAGAGGACAATGCCATAAATATATTAAACACAATCATAATATGTACAATAAAAATGTTTTCCTCATTATGGAAAATATAGATATTTTTAACTTGTCGAATGAATACGCTGTCCTATTTCTGAAAACATCTTCTGCATCACAAGTATGCACACGGCGCCCAAAGTTAATTTCTTGAAAAGTGTAACACCGTAAACTGTTTTTAAAAAACTTTTTTATAGTTTTGACTACATTTGCTCGATATAACATTTTCGAAAAGACGTTAAGTTATTAAAAATTGGTGTGTACCGTGAGAAGTACTGTAGTTTTTTTATATAAGCTGTAAAAAAACTATGAACATAAGTAAAATCGTTGATTTGCAAGCGCGCTGCAATGAAAAACGTAATAATTGTCAACTAATGTCCCAAGCATCGATAATTTGATTTTATTTTTATAAAATGCGGCCCTACTAAAAAAAGTCCATTTTGGATACTAAAAATGTCCTTCTACAATATGGTTATATTTTCTTAACAACAAAACGGCATAATTGCTAGCCGAAATAAACTACTTTTTTGTCAACTTTGACGCTCTGTAGCAACTAAATGAGTCAACTTATAAAATATTAAATCAAATTTAGTTAAGGATTTGTTAGCTTGTTGATTTTCTCTCCAAATTAAAAATAAATATTTCTATATATGCTGATATATATTTGAAACAACCAGCACAAGCTTGTAACCTTTATACCAAAATAAATCAGTCACATATTTGAGGAATTCCGGCAGTTTTTGCCTAGTCTAGAATTAAGTTGAACAACTTATAAAGAAAACGTGATATGAGCGAGAGATACAAAAATATAGATTTAGTAGCAATATCGGACAATGGGCAGGATATAAGACACACTTGAATGGACATACACAAACAATAAAACATGTCTGGAGGTCGTGCGGTCGCCTGTGATTGTCGCTCAGATTGCCACTTCCGGTCTTCATTGAAACATCCAAAAATAAAATAAAAAAATAAAATCGAGCTCGAATCATCAGCGGGGGTGCTTATTGACGTCCGGCAAATAGCTGGTACTGGAACATCAAAAAACAATTATGCCGGGGTTATTGAAAGCATTCTGTCGGCGAAGCTACTCTACCGTACCCTTCTAAGTTACTGATAATCCAGACGGAATATAAGACAATGCAAAATAACTCACACAACGATTTTTTCTCTTAAAAAAGTATACTCATTACAGGGCGATTCAAGAACGGAAAATCTTGTGACAGAAACATGACGATTGGGCCAAACATACCTTAAAAGAATAATGGCAATTATAAATGCAGGATGTTGAAAGTTAGAATGTAAAGCTCTCGAAATTGGACATAAATATGGAAATTAAAATGATGAAGAATTTCAAAATTAACGAGCAATTTCAAAGTACACTTAATTCTAAATTTCAACATCCTCTATCTATTACACTATCATTATTCTATTAAGGTTTGGTAAGGTTTGAGTAAATCTCCTGTTTCAGTTTGTTCTATCTGTAGATTCAAGATTTCCCATTCTTAATAGATCAGGTTTTCTAAGGTCGGGTAGGAAAAGGTAATATGCTACAAATTTAACTAATTATTATATTAAATTTTGCATTTAAATATTCCAAGTGTAGATCAGAAATATACTTGGTGACGGTATAAAGATGCTGGATTTAAGAATAACTTTGTTGCAAATGTCAGAAACGTTGAAGATGCTTTATGATTTTGTTTTAATAAACGATTGAGTTGAAAATACAAAACCGTTAGAGTTAAAAATAATAATTCTTGTTAATATGCTAGCCAAATTGTCGAAATTTCATTTTCTGTGGGAAGTATTTTGTATTGATTCAAGTATCTATTACTATTACCAAATACCAGACCTATAACTAAACTGCATGGAGTGGAATGTGTTCTTTAACAGAAAAGATTGACAGCAGACAAAGATCTTAACAACGGTTCATAAACATTCCATTCCATTTACATAGTACAGTCAGAGAATGAAGATGAATTTTGGTCAAGCTTTAAACAAATTGTAAAAAATACTCTTAAAAAAATTATCCTTACAATTTAGATAAAAGATGTATAGAATTGAAGGTTGAATGTCATTAATATTTATCCAAATGTGTAAATAATGTTATCGGCATTAGACTATTCAAATAATTTTCTTTATTTCTGCTAGATCTTGCAAGATCATGTTTTGAATTATCTTGGAAGTCTCGTAAATTTCTTGTCTCGCAACTTTCCAAGACTCTTGCCTGATTCTTGCGAAACTCTTTAACACAAATGAGAAACAAGGAGCTTTATTACAGTGGTGGTTATTCTCGGTCGGTTACGGTATCACTCAAAGCTCACACGTAATAACTACCCATATGGTCGATCGTCAACCATCGGCCAGTTTTACATCACGTTACAAGTTGTAATGAACAAATTAAGAGGAAAAAAATCAGAGGTATTTCAGTCAAGTGGCGGTGAATTTATTATAGTTTGTTTAGTTCAGCAGAACTGGACCCAGACTTAATAAAATTTGGTTTTAACAATAATTTTGTATACTGAATATTATCTAAATAAAGTAGCCTATACCTACAATAGGTATACCTACAATAGAAATGCAATAGTTATTTTGTCAGTTAATGTTCACTTAAAAATTATCCCTTTCTATGTTTGCAAGACTTCTTGTAATATTTCTTGTCGTGTCTTGCAACTCTTTGTTTTCTAATCTTGTATTGACTTGTAATTTGAGCTGTCAAGTCTTGTTTTGGTCTTGTCTTGTCATGTCTTGTAAGACCAAGACGAGATCAAGAAGAAGCAGGACAAGATTACCAACACTAGTGTCAATTTATTACTGTAACATATGTATTTTGTACTATGTCAAGCAAATTGCTTCAATAACTTTAAATTGAATGTCATGGATAAGTATAAAATTGGTCATTGACAGTCATATCATTCAATACTTTCCCAGTTTTCTCACAGGATTAAATTAGGTATTTTATTTCATTCAGTTGTTTGACTTCTACACATACTGGACAGCACAATAACAAGAAATTACAGATCACTGGATTGTATTGAAACATTTTTTTAGTTTTCGAAATATTTTAGTTTCTTTCATATATTGTGGATGTTAACTAGATTGATAAAGAAAATGTAAGTAAGTATACTGTTATTATCTTACTCTTCTGAAGATATATATTCGAATTGGAGTTATTTTTGCATTGTCCATGTTTCCATGGTAATCGATTGGACTATGAGGCACAACCTCACGAATACGAGACACGCCCTCCCTCTAAAATCTGCAAATTACATACATAATACAAATATACGTTGGATTAAACAGTAGTTCAAAGTTTCTCACATGTTTGGTGAGGTAAAATTCTCTTATATACATTTTACTTTAACAAAGAATGAGGGCGCGTATAATAAAATCTCATTTAAGTAAAATATGGTAACGTAAAACAAAGTAAATAGTAAGAAAAGTGATATATTTTGATTAGGCAGAACATTAGGAATAATTTTACTTGATCATAAATTACTCTCAAATAACCGACAGTGCATATAAGTTGTACATACTTTGTGAGTTTACAACTTAGTGAATATCAATAAATTTATGACATACCTTCAATTGTCGAATTGTTTCTTAAAAGCTACATATATTGATTGCAAGTGATTGTTGGTTTATAAAATTTTGCGTGCTTTATAGTTAAAAAGGTAGAGGGTGTTAAAAGGTGCCTTTGCTTAAAAACCAATCAAGTATCAAAAATAAAGTACTCACCCATGAACTGAAAATTGATCTTAAGAAAAAATATACTTAATACCTACTTACTTATGCGAGTAACATATGTTATTTTTTTGTCAAATTTACGAAGTAACCAGACTAGAATTAAGTAGAAAGAAATAAATATATTAAACAAACCAATATCTTCAGCTATCTCAAATTTTGCCATCTGTGGAAAACGGCAGGAATTTTGTTCATTCAGTTGCAGAAATGCTCGTAATTTAATCTATTGGATTTCTAATTTTAACTAAAGCAACTTTGATTGAATGTATAGCAGGGGTCTGTTGAAATTTTATTTGATATAAGTAATTAAAGATAAATATTAATAATTTAGGAAATTCTTTTTTTAAATATTTTTATTAATAGCTCTATTTGAGCAATTTTCGGGAAAAATACAAGACACAAAGAAATGTATTTTGAAAATAGATGGCAAAAAAGATAGAAACAAACTTTATGGATATTTTTTATAAAACTTTGCTCCATCAAGTAGTCTTCTAAACATCAACATTTGACTGAAAGAACCACTGAGAAACGTAAGCACCCATTATATATCATTTTATTTTGATAATTTTTTGCGTGTGTACATCTCTCGGTGAAAGTACCTAAATAATGATTAAATTTTCAGGTTTTTCTGTTTTTTTTTGGACTTTGCATAGGTCGTACTTTGATAACGTATCTTTTGATTTTAAAAATTTCTGCTCACATTTGTGTGGCAAGTGTTGTGAATATATTTTTACGTTGTTAGATATGTCTAGAGTACGTATATTTAGGAAGATTTCCTAACTTTGAGAGGGTACGAAAAGTTGCGTTGCTTGAAGCAGGTTTATCGGTGAGAGAAATGTCTAGAAGGACTAATAGATCCTTACGTATACGCTGTTACCAGCCGTGGACTCAGAAAGGCCGTGGGCCAAGAGCGAGAGGAGCCAACCGTCGTAGAGGAACCACAGAGCGTCGATTGCTACTTTTAGCTCTCAGAAATCGATTCTGCAGAAGCCGAACTATTGCAAATCAGTTATTTGAAAAACATAGGAGGAAAGTCGGTATGCGTGCAGTATATCGCCGAATATGAAATTTTGTCCTCTTGTCTTATCGTCCACATTAGGTGTTGCCTCTCACTCGTCAGCATCGGGCTAACTGCTTACAATTGTGTAGAGAAAGGATTCAGTGGAACGAAGAATGGAATTAGGTGATCTTTAGTGACGAATTACGATACAACGATACACGACTCTCGTTCAAGGGTGAGAAGACTACGCGATCCACAATTTGACAGAGAGCGTCATGTCCATCTCACAATAGAAGTTATGGTGTGGGATCCTATCGTGTATGGTAGATCACGTTACACCCAGTAAGTTCTTTTTCCAGCAAGACAATGCTAGACCTCATGTTGACAGACAAACAATAGCTTTTATGGATCAACATCAGATCAACCATTTACCCTGGCCACCAAGATCGATTGGCCGCAGATTGCTGCACTTACAGCTCCCATAAACTTTAGCAGCTCTTATTCACGAAGTTCAGATAGATTAGAATGAGTTATCCCAAGAACTTATTGACAGCCTTATTATATCTGAGTCCAGGAGTATCATTGAGTGTATTAGAAATCGTGTGTTCTCAAAACACTATCAAACCAACTTTTGCAGTAGGTTCTCTGATTTTGTTAAAATATAAGTCAATGAACATTATTGATGATGTTTACCTTTGTCACGTAGTATATAATCATATCCGTTATAGAGGTGACACACCAGAAAAATAACATTGGGTATTGTTGTAAATGTTCTGTTGTGTTGGAGCAGTACAATGATTGGCTCCATAAAGCATACATCGCTCCGTATAAAAAATAAAATTTATAACTAACAAGGTCCTTCGAATTCTTATAATTAATGCAATAACATAACATAAGATACTCTCGACTGGTTGGAGATTTTCAAGGTTTGAGAAATAGGTATGTTATTATATAAATCCAAAAAATGTTTGAACTAAATATAAAAAAATATTTTGTTAAAATGTTTTAAAGTGAAGAAAAAATATTAGGGTGTATTTTAGAAGGCATTGACTTGAAAAAACTTTTTATGTGAATGAATTTTTTTGTCGTAAACATAAATGTTATTTGAGCATGGATCTTCTTGAAACAAGCACGGATTTGCTCAAATCGAGTTAATAATAATAAAAGGTCTCCTAATTTTATTACAAAACAGATACTTTGTTGATGTGTCGTAATTTTAAATATTTATGTTTATCAAAATATTCATATTTATCCAAGACTGTAATTTACTTATATGTTACAAATCTTGTAGATAATAGAAAACGCCTACATATTACATTTTTTAAATCTTGTTTACCTTAAAGAAGATAAATATATTATTTATTGTTTTGATATATTAATTTATTGATGTAAAAGAGAACAATATTAATAATGTTAGCTAACAAGTGAGTTTACAAGAACAATTTTGTCTTACGTTACCTTCTCATTGTACTTAAATGATACCTGCGAAATCGATACGTGGTTCTCGTATTTATCTAACACCAAAATTTAATTATACACACAAACACTGCAACGTGTACAGCGGAGGCCTTTCCGGGAACATGTACCCTCATTAGAGTTAATTCTGTATTATTACACAGACCTCAGCCGTATGCGTTAGAGGCATCCGCAGCCAAAACTTGGTAACAACTACATCTACATGTAAATACACCGCACACGTGTACAAAACAGCAAATTTTGAGGCACAAGTTTTGTCTGAGGTTTTCCTGAGTCACTGAACTAATCTACTTGATGGACCAACTGGAATAGAACAGTCTTTGAAGTTCAGTCTCGAGAGCAAGAGGGATATTGGCCGTCCGATGCCGAGGTGGGTTTCGTATCCTGATTTTGTACCACTGCCTGACACGTGTTTCAATAGCCCCCGCCAGGTGAATGAAATGCACGACAGAGACAAATGACTTGTGTGGTTAAGCAGGAGTGTGAGTGTTATTACGACTGTCATACGTACGTACATTCAGCTAAACGTTATATTCAACGAGGGACATTTCCTAACCGTGCTACTAGAGAATGTTCTGCCGTTGATCGGTTGGTGTGAAGAGGTGAGTCTTACCATGCCGGAGCCGAGCTGCTGCAACAGCCCTGAGCCTTGCGAACCTCCCAGGACTGCAGAGGGTCGCCTGGATCTGATGCTCTGCATGCTACTGCTCAACAAAAATGGGACGCTGCTGCTCGTGTTGGGCATCGAACCTCCCTGTAAATAGCGGCACAAATGCTCGTGTGAATTAAAAACGTTTGGATCTATTGAAACCATCACACTAGACTATCTAGACTGTGTTTGGAAGCTGTGCAAAGAGCAAGTCTGAGTACTGAGGGTTGTTTATTATAAAATAACAATTTAACAGTGCATTTCTAACTTGGTCTAATTTTATGCTTGTTCTAAACGTGACATATGTGGGAAGTTAAGTTGAATTATTTACTCTGCAGTATCAACAAAGCGTCTTATTTTTTGGTAGTTTCTTTTAAAAATAAGAATTTTCGGATTGTATTGTTTCCGAAATATAATTGAGGAGGTATACAGAGTGGTCCGTTTTTCATGGCTTACCTATACAGGGCAGCTCAAATTAGAAAAAAAGTTGCATCTTTTGATGGCCACTAAGATAAACCAAACAGTTCTAAGATATCTGCTGCCGTTGCTAAAATATTGGCAAGACTAAAATATTAGGTATGACCTCCAACAATAAAAACAAAGTTGTAATTTTATTCTCCTTCTGATGCTGTCAATATGGTGTCCATAAGAAAAAAAATTGATTGGACGTTGCATAACCGAAACTAGTGGCAGCAGAAATTACCTTTCGAAAATCGATTTCTCAAAATGTACTTATCTCTATACATATACCAAATTGCAGCTCTTTCTGTTGAGAAATAATAACACTAAATGACATTTTACAAAAACACTATTTTCAGTTTTTTTACAATATTTCAGCAACGGCAGCAGATATTTTGGATCTATTTGGTTTATCTTAGTGACCATGGCACAACTTCTAGTTTGAGAAACTCTGTATATTTTACGGTTCCTGAGATGTCAATGGTGAGCCATGAGCAGCGACCCATCCTGTATGTAAGATAATTCTAAACCTTACGTCCCGTTTTCAGCGTCCAATTTTATTTTGCTTAAATTTAAATGTTAATATTTTTAAACTGCTGTTAATTTTCTTTCAATCGATTTGATATACCTACATATATAGCTGTGGTTTTTTATTTGGTTGAAGAATTTCCGGTCACATTGTCGGTTTAGACTACTTTGTGTTTAGAGAGACGTATTGCTCTCTTTCTCAAACTTTGAATCTGGAGATTAAACAGTGTAGTTGATGTTTATAGATGATGTGTGCTGTGAATGGCGTTCAGGTGCACGATTTCTACTTCTTGACTTTTATGTATAAAGGGGGCCTACTTACACTAATAAATAATCTTTGATTACTAAGTTTCACTATCCGAATTATAAACAAGTCATCGTCAACATCAGCAGAGAACCAGTTCATCGGTTAACCAGAACTACATCATCTACGATCAGCTGTTGTAGGAAATGGATGTACCAACAGAAATATTGAACATGCCATCAAGATGATGCCTAAGATAACAAAAAGGAGGACAGAGGAGGATAAAATACAAAGACACACCGTTAACATAGATTGCCTTTTAAGACCACAATATTTCTAAAAGCAATATACTTCAATGTCTTGTTGTATATAGCATTATGTGTATATACTACATGATCTACATGGATACTAAAGGAACATAACTGTTACATATAAGTAATTCACTATGCACAGATAATAAATTCTGGTGAAAGGGAAAATTGTGATCAAGACTCTACAGATGCAATATAAATCCAGAGAAAGCGGATTCTGGAACTTTCTGAAATTTGTAAACGGCTGATAGATAAAAATGAAGGATTGAAACATCACAAGTCTGTTACTGAGAACTATGCACCAGAACATCTTAAATCAGTCCGCATAACATATAGTTATAAATACTGATCAGAATATTTGATTTCTAAATGGTGTCCCAGTGAGAGGTAGTCGATTATGTTTGCAATTATTCGGCAAATAAATAATATTTTTATAATAATACAGCACTACAAAAAAGTGATATATTCTACGTACTAGACCTATATATTATTATCTATTTTTACTTGCAGAATTCAAATCTGGGGTTCATTTGTCCCCATCGCTCTAGGTTCACGGCCTCTCCATGGTCAAAGCCTCTCCATGGTCAAAGTGAAAAATAGATATGCAAGTGGACCAGACTACCGTACATTTATGTTTCTGTGGTCGCTGAATCTGAATCCGAGATTTATTTAATCCTATCAGGTAAGCTTCATAGTTAAATCGAAAGATGGAGAAAAGGATATGTAAATCGGCAAAATCATCATACATTTATAATTTTAGGGTATATGTGGTTAAAAAATAATTTAAAAGCTAGTAGAATCAAAACTTCCGTTCATCGTCACTAAATCAGTGAACTATGGGAATATTTTTCCGAAGATGCACTTTCTCTCGTCTACTGATATTAAGTGATTATGAACAAACTCACACCTGGATAGTACAAACTTAATACATGGAGATTGTCCCTTGAGTCTTCGAAGCCTATAAGCCGCCCTTTTTCATAACATTAATGTATATCTCTCCATTACAGTACCGCATTCAGTTGTTTGACAGACAAGCACGAAGTCAGTTCTTGAAAAAATTAACTATAAACATGGATTGCAAATTTGGAGGAATTTGAATGTTGTCACTATTTATTGACACGTTAAGCAAGTTTCACAAAATATCCGTGCTCCTTATGTGAATGGGATAGTAGAGAGAAAAAATCATTATGTAGTAAAATAATGGCCAGGAAGATCTTCATTTCAACTAGATACACAACATCAATAGAGAAGCACTAGTTGCATCTTCTAAATTCCTCATTCCAACTCATCACATCAGGAGAAGTTATAAAACAATGAGTGAAGGCCTAATGAAAGTGGATGCTACATCACGAAAAGTGTGTGTTCAGATGCAAAACTGCGAGAAAGAATTTTAAATGGATCTCAGATTTTTAAAATAGTCAACATGAGAAAAGACGAAAAACGGCATGGTTGGGTTTCAAATGGGTAGAAAATTCCATGGGGAACAATAAAAGTCTAGAATACATGAAATAAAGAAGCACAAATGATGGAAAACTATAGAAAACTCGGTTGCTTGATTAATCTGATATTACATTTTATAGATTCCCATATTGACTACTTCCCACAAAATCTTGTAAAATCAGTAAACAACAAGGTGAAGGATTTCATGAGCATCTGAATAATGCAGAGCGACGTTGCCAAGGAAGATGGGATAAATATATGCCGGGTGATTACTGCTGAATGCTCGCAACCAGAAAGAGGACGAAAACGTACAAGACATCATTTGCACAGATCCTTTGAGAGGAAGTTCACATACCTTTTTAGTTTGTTAATTATGCTCCTGATTACGTTATAAATTATAATATTTGTAACACGTTCTCGATCGCCGAAACATCGAGAATCCTATAAACATATATAAGCGGTTCGGTTTCGCCGCTGGAGTCAGTTTATATCGAAAAACGTCAAAGTAAAGCGTTAACAGTTGTGAAATTTGTTTGAAGGACATTTCTTGTATAATCAAGAGTGACAATAAGGTTTGTTTGTCTACGTGACGTGTTTCCACGCTAAACCAACGTAAAGGGTACAATATCATAGAGAAGGAAAAAGAATAGAGTTATAAACTTATAAGACTGAAAACCGTCAAACTTACGATAATTACTATATAAAATCCCTTTTTTATATTTTTAGGTATTAATAATATTGTGTGAAACTAACTACTCTGTGGACAAAAGCCCCAACCAGCGTTGAATTACACCCACAATATCTACCCATATATTCCTTATTATTAGCTTTTGTAGCATTTTTTACTGTATTAGAAAGGTATTTTAAGCTAATATAAATCAAATCTCCTACAATATAAAAAAACTTTTACATAAAGGGTATCTAAATATTATTCAAGTAGGTAATGTCATATTTAATTCATTGACAGGCTGTCACTTTTGTCATTGTCGATATTTAACTTCAAATAATTTTAATTTTTATAATAATTTTTATAGTTAGATATTTAACTCAACTTAAAGGAGGCCACCTGAAGAAGCAATCCTAAAAATGCAGAAATAGGTCAGATCTCATCTATTGTGGTTGAATTATTGTCGTGTTCCAACTGCCAAAAGTGAATTTAGATATTTATAGAGCGTTTTCATTAAAGCAAGGATAGTAAATTTAGATAGATTTAGATTTAGATTTTTAGATTTAAATTTCTTTAGATAATTACTGAATAGAGCTTTGTCTGTGGAATTGTTCATTAGCATACCTAGATGTTTGGTATCAGAGAACATACATATGACTTCATTGATAGGAATTGTAGGAGATTTGATTTATATTAGCTTAAAATACCTTTCTAATACAATAAAATCCCTTATTCTCAAAACCTGCGATTTTTAACGTTTCTATGCATCAGTTACAGAGTTATGGACGGTATTGGGTTTTGAATTTGTCAAGTTAAGCTGACTCGATAGTGGTAAATAAACTCCAAATTCGAATTCAACAACCCCAAAAATATGAACCTACAATGGTTTTGCATATTTATCTTCTGATTTGATCTTAGAATGATCTAAAAACTCACCGGATATAGTTAAATGAAGTCTCGATTCAGATCCAGCGACCCCAAAACATAAATCTACGATGGTCTAGTTCACTTGCATATTTGTCTTTCTTGTTGATTTTGAAATAACCTTAAAATTGATCTGATGGGGTTAAATGCGTCGCCGATTCAGATCCAGTGATCCCAAAATAAATGTAAGATGAACTGGTTCACTTATATATAATATCTTTCAATTTGACCTTGAAATAACTTTGAAATTAACCTGAATAAATCCAGAATTTAGATTAAATGTCCCCAAAAACATAAATATGCTATGATCTGGTTCACTTGTGTATTTATCTTTCAATTTGATCTTGAAATAACCTTGAAGCTGACTTGATCGTCATACTAATGTTACTGTATTATTTTGTGTGTATTTGTAATAATAATTTTAATACTATAGCTATTATACTACTTTAACTGTTAAACTACAAATACTATAACTATTTTAATACTTAAAACACTATGTATGTGCTATTGTACCATTATAAATAGCTGTATTAAAAGGTGATAAGGTGACTTAGTACATCATTTAACACTGGTTTCGAGAATTTTTAAATTGACCATGTGATATCTAAAAACTACAGAATTTTTTAAATTTATTTACAGGATATAACTTCCTGTAAATCTAATCACTTTCAATAATTTTTTTTGAAAGAAAAATGTTGACTCTATAGCCATCTGTTTGCTTTGAGAAACACTATTTGAGCTTTTAAATTGCGTCATTGATGAGCCCTATCAATTGGTTTTATAGAAATAAACAATATTTTCCCTTTAATAGGGCTCGATAATTTTCTGCGAATCACTATGTAGGTATATTTTTATTGATGATACAAATAGTAGGTTTTGATAATTGCAAGATTAATCGACTTAGCTCTAATGAGATCCATCTGAGCGTCTTTGTTGTCCCTCATTATATAACGCCACGTATACTATATTGAATAATGAGGGATGATTACGATGCGAAGGATAATAATTGTAATATTTATCAACTTTTATAACATCAATCTATAACAAAAAAAATACATTAACCTATTATGACCTGGAGTTACATATATGTAACGTTTGCAGGTATATACTTTGTAATAATTAAACTTTAAAAAGTGTAGTGACAATTTACAGTTTGTTGTACGAAATTTGTATTTGAGGTGCAGTCAAAACAATGAAAAAAGAGATTACAGACGAAGACATTTGTTTCTAGTAAGTATTTTTGTTTCTTTGTTTTCTAATAAATTTGGTTATGCACTGCATCTCACTAAAGCCAGATGTCAATTTTGTTAGGCAGTAGTATAAAATTTGTGAAATCCAAATAATAGAGATATTTGATGCCGTCATAATATTAAAAAATTTCTGAAAAAGATGATGAAAAAACACTGTCAGTGTGAACCGACGTCAACTACGTTCCATTGTCAAAATAAGACTGCCTAACTCCAAAAGAATTGGTACAGTAGCTATGGAACAGAATATAATTCAAAAATAAAACAATGCCATTCTCTTGCAAGAAGGAAAGGATAATTGTCAAATTCAAATTGCACAAGGCACCCCTCAAAAAATTTGTCTTAGTGAAAGGATACACTGGATTTAAGAAGTTTATTTACAATCTAATAGTATATTTTTTCCTAATGCTAACGTACTATGACAAAAAAAAACCAAATGGAATATTAAGTAGCCTATCCTACTTACATATTTATATGTATGTAACAGCTATTTTTAGGTAAATAAAGACAGAACTGCAAAAACAAACTCACGCTGTAAAAAAAGTTGCTATGCAAATGCCGATATTCCAGTGTGTAATATAAGATGTGTAAATTATCTGTGTTAATAGTCTTATACACTATAGTTTTTTTACACGTTTTACACAAACTGTGGCAAAATTACTACTATTATCAATGTAATGTATTAAAAGTATACCATTTTCTATAAACTTAACACACCCCTGTGTTCTGGATCCCTACTTCTAACTATTAAGCACATTTTTTAATACGTTTATTTCGACGTTTACTAAAACATTACAGGCTATTTTCGATACATTCTCGACTGGGAAAATTTTTAGAATACGTCAACATAAAGTAAAGGAACATAAGTAATAAACCCAAAATGTAGGTAAACTTCCATATCAATACCTATTATACAATAAAATTAACATGTTAATGTGTAAACCTTGCACCTTTAATAATATAAATGACATAATATAACAAAGTTACACATAACATTTGTTATATTAATACAGTGGATTATGTTAATCTTTTAACACACTGCTACATACAGAGAAATCTGTAAAAATATACACAATCCCGTGTAGACCTCGATTAACATAGTAGCTCGGTTGTGTTAAAATGTGTAATTATTTTTTATAGTGCATATTTATGTTTTTTTGTACGTATTTTGGTATATAACTATAAAAATAATATTATAATATGAAATATAAAAATTTAGCCCATGATGGGTTAAATATCTTATGAACAGGTGAATTATTTGTCTCGGTACCTGCATCATTTCTGAGATATCTCGAAACACCAAGGAATCTCAGTACTATTTTTGAAATTTCACTTTTATTTATTCTTTTTCGATTAATTAGTACGTCAATACTTACTTCACCTACATACAACCCCATGTTTTGAATAAATAATATTACGATTATGTATGCCTGATAAATCACTGGCGCGTTCGCCATTATTTATAATCCTCAGCTTTGGATTCTCGAACATCCAGTACTCAGTCTTACGTGTGAATTAAGTATACAGGTTCTTGTGATGAAGATGTCTACTTAAGATTAATACAAATACTCACTATCATGCTCCGTGCAAGCTGAATAAAGACAGAGCGAAATCAACACATTGCACGACATGATCCAAGCGGTCGGACGGCACAAATGAGAGAATGAGAATGTGATTAACAAAGTGACAACAACACTGTGAATGTGTAACATGTCCGTGGAGATGTCCAACGGGACCTCTCCACGAGTGCACGACCCCATCGTCGACAAAGTTCAGTATCTGGTCATGAAAATTAAGAGATACAGTCAGAAATTACGTTAGAACTTCTCTGTACTTTCGTATGTAAAACAGAGCAGTGCGTTAAACAGTTTAATTATTCTAAGGTATGCTAATTTATATAGGTAGTTTATTTAAGATAAGAGAATACATGTTTTCGAAATATTGAGAATAAAATTTACTGGAGATTTTATTTCAGAAAAATACTAATGAACAGTTTACAGATAAATTTGATACAAGTTGTAAAGAATGAAAGGCATTTATATTGAAAGTACCGGCACAAAACCATAAGAAATGTTGAAAAAACTGAATGTGAAGCACCTATTTTAATTTAAAAATTATGTGAACACACTAGCTATAGTTGCTGCAAGAATTCAGACAACTTACGTTATACGAACAAATGAATAATTCATTATATTTTCATCAAAATATTTAAAAAAACTGCAACTGAGAATAATAAAGCTATACATGTATTATATTAAATGTTTGTACTATATATTGCACTAAATTACAAAAAATGATTATTTATAACATGACAACTATTGAAAATTATGTTAACCATAAAAAAAAATTGCGTAACGTCAACCATACGTCTGAATTTTTGCCACAACTATATAGGCACGTTAGTGCAAGTTTATGTTGGAGCAGCACGTCAGCCAGAGACAAAATTTAGGCGTGTCACAACTATTTAGTAAATACCGGCTGATTCAGAACTTATTTAAAACAATTTGGGAATAGATGCATCATAAATGGAATCAATATCGTAAAAAAATTATAAAATCCTTATAGTTTCCGAGTTAAAAATTATTGAAGTTGTAGTATTTTCAACCTTTACATCGCTGGGTTACTGTAGTCTATAGCCTGGCGATTCCGAATTTGAAATCCGATTCCTTTTTGAAGGTATTAAACGGTTTTGTAATGCGAGTCTTTATATTAGTTTTTCAAGTGTCAAAAATGGCTTACGTGTATAACAACTCGGAGTTGATAGATATCGTTTTAATTTAGGGCATTTTAATGCCTTATAGTCAGTTTGGAAATGAAAGAGAGTAATAAAACCCCGAGATAAGAACCGGCCATGGGCGTGGTAATATCTCGTTTCAGGTAATTATCGGGTAACACTAATGCTAACAGGTAATGGGTGTGCATTAGTATATTTTACTGGATACATCATAGGGCAGGAGCCAGTGTATTGTGACAGATCAATCCAGTCTTAGAGCTGAATATACGAAGACGTGCTAGTGCAGTAGAGTAAAATTCGACTTGTGTTTAGTGACTATTGTGCCAGTGGATATACTATTGTTTGGGTAAGATGCCGAGCTTATCAGATTACGTACCTTACCGATTACGTCCGTGAAAAGATGTGCGCTGTCTCAGAATGAGAAGATTATTATATTAAATGTATTTAATGCTTTGAAACACTAAAATCCTACCAACAGTGTTGACGACACCGTGGAAAAGTGTTCCAAAATGACAGGGATTGGAAAATCGACTATCTACAGACTTTCAAAGGAAACAAAAAATAAACAAGATACTGTAAATCCCCCAAAATCATCTACAGGGAGGTCAAAAGTCGTTATAGATGATTTCTTCAAAAATGTCATTCGCAGAAAAGTATATTCATTTTATTTTAAAAAAGAAATACTAACGCTAAACAAAATTTTAAGTGAACTTTCAGAGGACAACGATTTGCCAAAAATCAGTAGAAGCAAATTATGGGCCGTCTTACGAGAGTTGAATTTTTACAGGGAAAAGCAGAACAGGAAGTCAGTTCTTATCGATAAAGATGAAATTATTTGTTGGTGAAGATCCTACTTAAGATCAATTAGAAAATTCCGTGACGAAGGGAGGAATATTTATTATCTAGACGAAACTTGGGTCAACGAGGGATAAACTGTAACAAAAGTATGGCAAGATAAATATGTAAAAAGTTTTCGACAAGCATTTTTGGATGGACTTTCAACAGGGTTCAAGGCACCTTCAGGTAAAGGGTGAAGATTAATAGTGACACATATAGGTAGTGCCAGTGGTTTTGTAGATGGCGGTTTACTTTTATTTGAGTCTAAAAATACAGATGACTATCACGAAGACATGAACACAGATATTTTCGAAGAGTATTTTACACAGATGTTGGATCTTATTCCTCCGGGGTCTGTAATTGTCATAGATAATGCCAGTTACAATTCACAGCAGACCGAGCGGACGCCTACGACTGCTTGGAGGAAAGCCCATATAATTTAATGGTTATCCGGAAAAAAACATATCTTTTGAAACATATATGGTGAAAAAGAACTTTTGACACTTGCCAATCTTAAAGATCAGAAAAAATATGTTATCGATGAAATGGCAACAAATCGCCAAATAACGGTACTACGGTTACCACTTTATCACTGTGAACTTAACCCAATCGAATTAGTCTGGGCGCAGGTAAAATGAGATGTAGCGCGAAATAATACGACGTTTAAATTAAGTGACGTGAAAATTTTCTTAAAAAATTCCTTGGAACGAGTAATTGCAGAACTGGCAAAGATGTATACATCATGTACAAAAAGAAGAGGAGAAAATGTGGGGGTAATTTAATTGACGTTACTGTGGAACCTATCGTTATCAATCTAGGAGGCGAAGATAATTCATCAGAATATTCAGAGGATGAATTTTAATATACCTACTTTTTTATTTTCTTTATTGTACATTTATACAACACTACATTTTGTCACCATAATTTGAATTTTCAAGGAATAAAAGTCTATTCATTAAATTTAAATAAATATTTTGATAATAATATTGAATAATTTTATTTGAATTACTAAAAACCCTCTTAATCCGGTTATGATGCTTAAACTAGCCTCATGTTTTGAAATGCTGGTTTTATATTGTTTACGTATAAGAGAAATGGACCGAGAAATTGAAGCGACATAGACAAAGACGGATTGTCGGGGATTAAATTTTAGCTACCTGCTACAATTTAGTACGGTTCGATCATTTCTAAACAGGCTATAGTACGATTTCCCGGTAAACATGTGCCAAATGCAGCTACTTTACCGCGGCGTGCAGTTAGGGAAATTTTAAACCAAATCGTGGAACAGATGGAGGTCTAGGACGTCTACGACATATTGCAGTAGTGTGGCGTATCATACACGAGGCTCAATTATATCTGTATCATGTACAGCGTGTCCAAGCATTAATACCAAGGGATCGGACGAGGAGGACCGGTACTATGACCGCCACGATCTCTTGACTTTAAATCATTTGGACTTCTTTTTGTGGAGATATTTAAAAAATGAAGTGTATCTAACCGAAGTGGATACATACTATTGATGATTTACGCAAACGTATCATAGTTGCTGCCAATAACATCAGTTTAAAACGAACATGAAACAGAAACATTTGTGTTAGTTTGTAGAAACTGGGTAAGACGGGCCCAAAATGTTGTTGTATCAGGTGTATGTCAAACAATTTTATTAATTAAAGTTATTATTTCTATGAATAATTAATAACGATAGCGGCAAATGCAGTTGAATTTGTTGTACAAAATAGGCGTTATTATAAAATGTTATTTATTTCTTTCCTTGGGATTTTTTTTCGATTGCATGCTTTGCCGCCTTATCAGATTTTACAGTGGACCAGTTTCCAATGATGTGCAGAAGTGTATTTTTAAATCATTTTCGAACTGCCCTTCTCTTTCTACAAAATTGTATTTTTAAAAGTTTCGTGTACATTCAAAATTTATTTTTAGGTAACTTTTGAATCACCCTGTATATTCTTATGGAAGTTGTGGAGTACCAAAGCCGAGCCAGGCGTTAGAGCAGAGAATCGAGTAAGGCATTACCTGCACGCGGTGCGTTGATCATTCACAACATCTTGATGAGTACGGGAGTGAGGGTTGCAGGGAACAAGATTCCATAGGCATACCACTTGGGAATGGTTTAAATTACCAAAAATAAGTTGAGTGAACCTAACAGTTTCCGTTAAAAAATGTATAAATTGTCCCGTGCCATCCTCTCCTCAATTATTGTAGAATGCCGTCCTTTTGGACGGCGATGGCCTAGCACCACCCACTTCACACCTATCTGATGCACACTTCGCGGATATCACACTTACCACTTATAAGTTATAATAGTTGTAAGTTACATTACACTATACACTACTAATTACACAGATTAAAGTTACCAGAGATTCAGGAAATGCATACCATTTACTTTGGACATTGCAATCATGTCACACTTTTGGCACCGTATGACATTCATTTATCTATGTTTCATATACTGCGGCTGATTTTTTTACAATTAAAAGATAAGAATTTTGTTTTCTAAAAATTTATAGTTAAACTCATTTCATCAAACCACAAAAATGAAAATGTTCTGAACGTCCTGTGTCTCAGGGCGTTTCGAAATATATAGTGGTGGTTCGTTTTTCAAGGTTCACCATTGCTATCATGGAAACTGTAAAATATACAGGGTGGCTCAAATTAGAAAACGGTTGTGTCTTTTGATGGTCATTAAGATAAACCAAACAGATTCAAGGTATCTACTGTCGTTGATGCAATATTGTGAAAAGCTGAAAACTAGCGATTTTAGAAAATGCCATTTAGCGTCACTGTTTTTTACGGCCACTAGTTTTGATTACGCAATATTAAATTATTTTGTTTTTATTATGTACATACAAACAAAATCAATAAACATTTCGACAATTTCGACATTTGTGTGATGTGAATTTAATACATACTGTATATTGTATATATTTACTTTAGTAGTTTTTGGAGATAAGTTTTTATAATAGAAATAATATATTATTAACAACCGTATAGTGTATAACGTTTTTCGCACAATCGCATTTATCAAATAAAATAATAAAAAAAATTATTTTGATTGCTGAAATGGCGTGGCCTATCTAGCGTGTTTTGATTTTATTTTGTTGGAAACCAAAAAAACAATTTGAATTTTGAACAATTTTGTGTTTCGTTGTCAAAACTGTGCTTATAATGGCTGATAAAGATGATTCAGAGGTAGATTCGGACAAAAAATAGTATCAAATAGGTTGTGGGTCATTAATTCTCACAAAATCAAAGGTGAGGTATGAAAAAGTCTATGATACCTTCAGGAAATGGTTGAATGAGAAGAAAGCGGAGATATCTGAAAAAACTTTACTGGCTTATTTTGTTCAGAGAAATTTAAGATTGAAGACTCCGGGAAGCTTATGGGCAGAGTACTCTATGCTTAAAAGTACGATCAACTTAAATAATGATATATCGCAATTTAAAAAGTTAGTAGCATTTCTAAAGAAGGAAAATATTGGACACCATGCGAAAAAATCAAAGGCCAAACCAGAAAAGAGATGAACAAATTCCTGATGAAAGCAGTGATGGTAATGGGAGTTGCTGGGGCTCTTAGGCGTGATGAACTTATGAAGATGACAGTTGATGACATTACGGATGAAGGTTCAGTTGTCATTGTTAAAGTGCCTGATACCAAAACACATATTAGTCGAATTTTCACAATCACTGACAGGGCCAATGAAAAAGTACCTTTTTTGACGATTTTGCGAAAATATACCGGCTTAAGACCTAAGGTCGATTTTTCTACTCAGTTCGTCAGGGAAAACGTGTAAATCAACTTGTGGGTATAAATACATTGGGACAAATACCACAAAAAATTGCCGAATATTTAAAACTGCAAGATCCAAAATCCTATACAGAACATGCTTTTAGAAGAACGTCGGCGACTTTGTTAGCAAATACTAGAGTTGATGTTATGGCACTTAAACGTCATGGGGGCTGAAGGTTTTAGTGATAACATTAATGTATTATTTGACTAACAGAAAATGTAATTTTAGGTCTTCTGGAGTCGGTGAAAGATATGTTGCAGGGCCTTTAACAAAGAAAATAGAGTTTGCTGATAAGATTTTACATACCAACAGCGGCAGTGACAATGAATTTGACTCCATTCCAGTGTTTGAAGACAGAACTACTGAAGTTTATTCTAATCCTAACATATCTAACTCAATAAGTACTACAGAAAATTCAATTACTGCAAAAGCAATAGATAAAAAAAAATAAAAATAGGGAAAAACTATTACGTTTAACAATTGTACAAATTTTACCTTTAATTTTTACAATAAATGAGCCCAGCATTCGTTGGTGAAACGAATTACTGATTTTTACTTACCGCATTAATGCCGTTATGAACTCAAACAACACTATTATTTTTTTCATTTCTATGGAAACAAGCCACAGTGTTCAATATTCAACTTACAGAATATGTCAAGAATGACAGTAAGTGCATTTCAGAACGATTGTGCGAAGAGGTATATAAAAGAAAGGAAATAATAAACTCTGCTGTTCTGTTGTACATAATTATGATAGTAATTAGTAAAGAATTTACTACCGTAGTGTATATAAATTATACAAATACGTTACAATTTGTAAATTTTGTTTTTGTTGTTGGAAGCCTTACTTCCTGGACGTATTTAAAAATTGAAGGATGGAAATGGACAATGATTCTTTGAGATAGTTCGAAGGATAGAATTTGTTACAATCCCTGTGACAAAACTTACGCGACAAAATCCCTGCTGCTTTTAGGTTCATTTCACAAAGTGTTCAAAACGTTATTTACTTGGAAATATTTATGTAGGATTTGTAGAATATTTGTTTATTTTATTTCGTTAAATATTGAATTTTGTTTTACGTCGAGACCAACTGGATTAATTATTTACATTATTGTATTTTTAAAATTTTATGGGTTATTCTTCAAATAAAACTGTAATGTTACATATTGACGAGTTGGCAATTTTACTCTACATCTATTGCTGTCAAGATCCAATATGGGCATCAAGACAAGAAACAAAAAAAAAACAATTAACTGTTGCCTATCCGATTTCTTGTATTTTCTGATCTCTTTGCGCCAAATTTCTGCTGTTTCTGTTGATATATAATGACGCTAGATAGCATTTCTTAAAATCACTATTTTCAGGTTTTTCACAATACTCGTATATCAGTAACGGAAGCAGATATCTTGGATCTGTTTGGTTGCAATTTTTTTCTAATTTGGGGTATATGTTGAGGTTTCCGAGATGCCAATGGTAAACCATGAAAAACGTACAGCCCTGTATATGTTTTTCCTTCGAATAATGGCACTCACTTCAACAACTTATATAATTTACAAAATACCGTGTAAATAATTACTAAATAATGTATTATGAATTAATGACAAACTTGGGAAATTACCTTTTTGGTAATTATTGGATATTAAATACAAATTTGGACTTAAGCGGATAACAAAGTTTAAATACCTCGGATTTAATCTTCCATCGAGTTTGAATAGCATTTTCGAACAAACGATCAGTTGGTCGTAATTGTTGCTTTAGTTTTTGTTGTACTGGTAATCCAAAGACAAACAAAATAGCTTTTCGAGATCTTGCTCTCATTGGCATTTAAATGTTTTGTAGAGTATAAAGTGGATACATATACAGGAAGACCAGAAATTAATAATAAGAGCGATACTCTTTTAACATCGAATTGTGTTTTTGTGATATGTTAAGAGATTTCTTACTCATATTTTAACTTTTGCACTAATTCACGTGTATTATTAAATTGCCATTGTGTCAGAAATTGTTTGTTTAGGTATCATCCCAATTTATATATTTTTATTTCATTTTAAAAATCTCTAGACTGTTAGGAAAACAAGGTGTATTCTTGTTTAAAATCGATAAATTCAATTTGTTTTTTTTTCGGAGATTTAGATTTATATGGAGTGGTCACTTTTTCAAAGCCCAATACAGGGATCTCGGAAATGGTAATATGGGTGATTCTTTAATATTGCGAAAAATTTCAGGGACAGGTTCTTTAGATAAAAATTAGAAAAAAAGGTCCCATTAGCATGTGTCGGGAAACACTTCATTTCCGAGATACAGGGCGTTCGTTTTTTTTGTAATCTACTTTTAATACTTGTTATTTCAAAAGTCCTTTAACCGATTTATTTGAAAATTGACTGGTTTATGTTTAATAATAGGAGCAATTTTTTGTATCATTAATAACATAATACAAAATGTTACAAAATAATAATTTTAATAACTTTTACTCTGCACTTATTTATTCCAGATATTATTGCACAGTGAGGCAAGAATTATAAGAATGAAAAAATTAAATTGGTGGAATTAATGAACCCCAGCGAAAAAGTAAAGTTATTAAAGTTGTTGAAAATGACCACCTCCAATTGCACTACATGCTTCGATCCTGCGACGCATTGATTGACGAACACGTTCAAAAATGCCTGGGGTGTGCCGAATTGTTTCACACGCTATAACAATACGATTTCTTAATTCCTTGACATTTTCAATTAGAGTGGAACAAACCAGATGTTTGAGGTGGCTCCAGAGAAAAAAATTCAATGGATTTAGGTCAGGAGACCGCGGAGGCCAGGGTTGTGGGCCTCCTCGACTTATCCAACGATTTGGGTACACTGTATCCAAATATTGTCGCGCAATTAAACTAAAATGTGCTGGAGCGCCATCGTGCATAAAATACATTTCGAGTCTTAATTGATACGGGACGTCCTGCAGTAGTATTCGCAACTTCTCTTCAAGAAAATTACGATAAGCTTCTCCATTTAGCATCCTTGGTAAAAAGAATGGGCCAATCAAGTGGTGTCCAACAATTCCGACCCATACATTTACTGAAAATTTATGTTGATGGCGGTTTTCAATTATTGCATGTGGATTCTCATCTGCCCATATGTTATTATTATGAAAGTTCATTATAGCTTCTTCGGAGAAATTAGCCTCATCGGTGAAAAGTATTTTTGCTAAAAACTGAGGATTTTGTCCAATTTTTTCTTGAATTCATCGGCAAAAAGCCAACCTCCGAGGAAAATCGTCTGGTAAAAGCCCCTGTACTCTTTGGATGTGATATGGATACGCTGATATTTCAGTATCTTAAAGACTGTTGACTGACTAATATTTAGATTTGCGGCAATCTTTCTTGTACTTGCTGTAGGACTTTCTTCGATTTCGTGGAGCACTTCTTCTTCCATTTGTGGTGTTGAAACTGTACGAGATCGCCTATATTCAGCAGTCATTTTTTTAAAACTTCCTGTTTCATTGAGACGGTGATGGAGACGAGCAAACGTTGTATGATGCGGAATTGTACGATTAGGGTATTTTTCCTCATAAATACGCCTAGCCCTTAACGAATTACCGTCGGCAAGACCATAAACAAAATGCATATCGCACAATTCATTATTTGTATAATTCATTCTTTGAAGAGAAATATCAGTTTTAAAACACGAAACCAGTAGTTATTTTTACTCACTCCTACACTCACAATGTGACAAACAGTAATCAACTATTGACAAAAAACAATTATTGACAGTTGGTGGGCATTCCAATTTCCAAGCCAACTGGGGCTATTTTATTTGAACACGACAAGATAATTTAATCAGACATCTATCAAGGCAGATACCCTAATCATATAGTTAAAGGACTTGAAATAACAAATATTGAAAGTAGATTACAAAAAAATGAACGCCCGGTATCTCGGAAAGGAAGCGTTTCCGGACACATGCTAATGGGAACTTTTTTCTAATTTTTATCTAAAAAACCTGTCCCTGAAATTTTTCGCAATATTAAAGAATCACCCTGTGTAAGGTAAGTTCGCTTAAATTAGGCAAAATTTGCGACTTTAAGTTTAAAGTTGACTACGAAAATGGACAACTAGTAGGCGTAGAACTTTATGCAATATAGAATACAAAATATCTCATATTAATAAATTTCCAAATCGTCGTAAAACTATTCTGCACTGGTAAGATTTTAGTATATCATTTATAAGACGAGAAAACGACATATTGAATTTGAAATGCACTTCCGTAATAAATTTTATTTATGCTTTGGTTGTTATGTATTACGCAAAACCTTATTATGTATTTATAAACGAACAGTAATATAAAGAGTGGTGTAATAAACTTCAACATCTATACTCCATCGAAAAATGCTTGAGGGTTGAATATTCGTCATACCTACTTTTCCAGTTAATTAATAAATGTGCAATTTGTTAATTCTTTGTTTTATGTTTACTTAATCTAAAATAAATTTCGTGATCATTTTTTTTTACTTAATTTTATTGAGTATTGTGAAAAATAGATATTGTAACATACATATAATTTAATAATTAAAGTTCTTGAAATCTCAATACACAAGAGAGCAGCAATCCAGTTTTATTCAAAATTATTTTATAGTTCATTTTATTTAAATAAGTGTAAATGAGAATTTATTTATATTAAGTTTACTGTCACAATAAAATATATCTTATTTTTATGAATAATCTCCACTTTTGCTAATATATTTTTCACTTTTATTTCCGTCATCGAAAAATTAATTTGGTCATGTCTATAACCAATTCACAAAAACGCTTCCACACTTTGATAGAAATCAAAATGGCATTCTCCCAGTTCTTTCTTAAGTGGTCCAAACATTTGGCACATGGCGATAAATCTGAGCTATATGGCGGATGTTTTAGTGTTTTTCAATAAGTATTTTTAGTTTTTCTGGGGACAAAGCAACTGTGTGTGGACGAGCACAGTCTTGAAGAAAATTCACACTTCCAACATAGAGTTTTTCTTATAGAAAGACGAGTTTTGGCTTTTCGAGATAATGTTTCTCTAGATTGTCGCCATCCAATGCTTCCTTGCTTTGATTCCGTGTAATGATGCACACAGTCTCATAGTGTAACAATGCTACTAGAAAAAAATCACCTACCCTTTCAATAGCACGTTAGAAGTCTTTCTGATGTTTCCGTCAAAAGACCAGGAACCTATCTTACTGAAATTTTCCGATAACCCAAGTGATACGAAATGTTTAATTGAGCATGATATTTCGATCTCTGCAGTAATTTCGCATACTGTCGCCGGTCATCTCTAGTTGGATCACAGATCGTACAAATGTTCGCCTCATTGATGCTTGCCTAGGGTCGGTATGAATGACTTTTGCTTTCAGCTGATTATCGGTCACTTAAAAATTTGTTGTGCTGTACCATCATTCCGTTACAAAAATATGATAATAATGTGTTGCTCAACGGATGTGCACCTTTTGAACAAAACATAATACATTTTTAATTCTTATTATAATTTGACCTACATCCATTTGGACTTGATATGTCAGTGGCAGTTAAAAAATGGAGGGCTGATCAATGCAAAAAAAAATTTTAATTGTTGAGAAATGTGTAAATTTGTAGTTAGTAACTGCAGTACAACGTGCGTTTCCTGCAAAATTTGGAGACAGGGACGAACGGATACTTCATCTTGCCATTTCTTGATCCATCTACGAACAGTTAGTCGAGTGATACATCCCCAAAGGATATCTAAAGTTGAAAATGAATGATACAATTGTTATGGCGAAACCCGTATATCAAGACATCGTGCCAGTCACTTTATCGTGTATCCTTGTTGTTTTGTTCTGGTAAGTTAAATTAATTTATAAGAAACAAACACACTGTCATGCTTCTGCCTAAGGATGAATATGTAACTCTCATAAGTCATCTAGCTCTCAAGAATATTTAAATGAACTATAGTCTACAAATCAAACCCGAGTTATTTTTGGTTTTTCATTAACAATTTGCGTAATACATCTTGTATTTCAGAATCAATGATCTTCAATAATGTTAGTTTTAATGATCCTCAAACTATTGTTAATGCATTTACCAGTTTTTTCCATTTAGCTTATATCTCTTCATTTGATGCAGTTGACTTAGATTCAAATTGTAGTATTCCTATGTTGAATATTCCTGTGGTTACTGATGATGATATTAAAACAAAAAAACTAAAAATAAGTTAACTACAGGTCCTGATGAAATTTCTTTTTTTTTTTTGCTGAAAGATTATGCAATATTGTTGACGTCTCCTTTGACTATTATTTTATATTTAGCGCTTCAAACACAACAACTTTTCTATCTATGTGGACTAAAACTAAGATCTGCCCTATTTCCAAAAAGGCGATAAACATTTTGTTGAGAACTACAAACTAATTTCTATCTTGAGCAATTTTTTGAAGTTATTATTCATAATATACTTCACTTTGATGTCAAATCACAAATTTCAAGCTGCCAATATGTATTCTTGGCCGGTAGATCTACTTTAACTAATCTTGTTTGTATTACTGATTTTATTTCTAATACGTTGGATAGCGGTCATGTCAAGACTTTTGTTAAGCTGCATCACGGTATTCTTCTTCGTAAACTGTCTAATTTCGGTTTGCCTATAAACTTATTCAATTTTTTTTAAATCTTACCTCTCTAATAGATTGCTGAGCTTACAATATCGTGGTTTTACTTTATTTGAAATCATTGCTACATCTGGGATATCTCAGGGTTCAGTTCTTGGCCGTCTACTGTTTAATATGTTCATTAATGATATCTGCGACAGTTTTCGACTCAATGTTCTTTTATATGCGGATGATTTCAAACTGTATACATCTGTTTCATCAATAAATGATTATATTATACTTCAAAATAATTTAACTATAGTTAATGAATGGTGCTTTCGAAGCAGGTTGCCTTTGAGTATTTCTAAATGTTTCATTATGACTTACACAAGGAAAATTAATTATATTACTTACATGTATAACATTGGTTCTGAGGCTGTCGCTCGTTGCACTGAATTTAAAGATTTGGGAATTACATGTGCCGCTAAATTAACCTTTGTTCCATATATTAATAATATAATATATCTTGCGCATAAAAGTTTTGGCTTTATTATAAGAAATTCTAAACACTTTAGAGGGGTTTCTGCAATATCTATATTGTACAACGCGGTCAAAACTTCAACACCTGGAAACAGATGAGGACATTTCTTAAATATCTGATAATTCTATTCAGTATGTTAAATTCAGAACGTTATGTCAAACTATACTTAAACTGAAATATTATATACCCAAATTTTATGTTAAGTTAAATATAGTTATGATAACGGGAACCATTTTTATTTTCATGCTTCTTGTAAAATTACTAAAACGTTAATTATGCTAGTTCATATTTACGTTTTAATGTTGCATCGTGAATAAAACAAGCAGTTCTATAAATACCTAAAATACAGACTATGGTTTAAATATAAAATGCACATTCAATTATCTCTAAATCTGCACATGTAGTAATACTTGAAACACGTGTATCTCAAAATTTTACTGAACCAATTATCGGGAGGACCAGATACTGGACAAAACAAAACACTTCACGACATTAAGGGGACTTACATATGACGACGGCACCGACAGGCTCGAGCCCTCTCGGGACACCGAGCTGTACCCTATTGCACCCTGAGCGAACAATCGCACTCATTCAGTAAATGTATAACGTACGGATAAACAATTATACATTTCGACCTTTTGCATCACCTACAGTCTACATGAAAATGTGTTGAGTTATATAACTGATTTGTATAAGTTTGTAGGGTAAGTGGTACGTGTTGCAAAATGTCTTTTATTTAAATTTACAAAAATTATATACCAACACGAATATACAGAGAGCATTTGAAATTTCTACCATATTAAGCAATGACCATGTAAGTCATCGAGAAAATCGTCAGATTATTTATAAATAGGTAGATACAGTTTCCATTGAATTTTCTATTAATTGTTTTTATGCAATAAAAATTAGTTTTATTTAAACTGTTTCCTAATATGGGTAGTGATAATGACAGATTTAGTGTAAAAAATTATCATAGATCATGTAAATTGTAAACAATTAGATAAAATGAGTTTCTAAATAATAAAAACATAGCAATAGGTTAAGGATAATAGAGCTAATACTACAACGTGTCATAAGTGAAACAGAAATTTTCTCGTTCTCATTTGACCCTGAAGCCATTACACGTTACATTACACATTATACAATATCTATTATATTTTATTTTTGAAATACAAGGTGTAAAAATATATTTTAAATACATCTCAGATATACAGGGTTAACTATGACTAAGTACAAAAAATTTAACCCCGTGCTCAGGGAGGCCTAAAAGACAATAAAAAAAAATATTCCGGAATTTTAGCTCGATATGTAAAAAATGGAGCAAAACCTTTTTTTCATACGGAAAGTCGGCGCCTGTGATAAGAATAGACTGAGATGGCTTAGATTCATAGATAAAGCTTACATCTGTCAACAATGTCAACTACCATGCGGTCGTCTTTTTGTAGCGTTTCTAAATGTAGAAACGACAAAAATTAACATTCTTACTAGTAATAGTACCTGATAGATAGGTAGCAGTTAATCCAGTTAGCTCCAGTATTTTGCATTCGTTTTTCATTATTTCGTTATAAACTGGTGAAACTACAAATTCGCTCATTACAGCCACTCACTACTGATAAAAGACACTTCCCGTGGGTACAATTAGATAAAATGCCTATCTATTATAACAAAATCTAATAAAAGGAATAGATAATAGACAAGTTTTAATGTAACCGCGGCAGTCTTGTCCCATAATCTAGAAAACCAAACCGGCGAACTATATTGTGGGAAATTATCTGCACCCAACACAAATGTCTTTATTTAATAACTATAAAACGTTTAAAACTTAAAAAAGGCACTAAAAACTGAAGAAGAACACAAAATTACAACGTTACAACACAGGAATTGAATTATGACATGACAGCGATACCGACTGAGCGACTGTTGCATGCTTGTACTCTACATTGGCGGCGTTAAATAAGGATTTAAAATAATATCGAAAACAATTTTTTTTTGGCTTTATAAATAAGTTTGGAATTTTTTTGAAGGGTGATTCCGTTAATTATTATTTTTCCCTATCCCCTCTTAAAATATTTGTACTAAGTCATAGTTAACCCTGTATAAAATGTTGTATATCACAGTGTAAAATATTATTTAATATAAAAAATCACTTTAATTTATATCACTGAAAACATACCGTTTTCCGCAAAGACCTCTACCTGGAAGACCGTAGAGTATATATCTAGATATTGGGTATCCCAATTATACAGATATATTCCTGCACCCGAATGCTCATCTCCTACCCATCCGCGTAACATACCAGGGATCCCAAGAAAAACATACTTCTCCCACCGTTCTCTCGAGAGGAAGATGGTACACATCCTTTTCAACCTTAATCTATCCTCCTCTTCAGTAACCCTTAAAGCAGAGATTGGGATTTCTCTTTCTGCTCTGGGGGCTATAGCGGTATAACCCTCTGCTCGACCTTCTGCCCTTCAACCGTCCCCATCTCATATTTTCTGATAGGTCGTCATCATCTCCTTTACAATTTATGTTGAGAGGGGTACCTCGCCCACACACGGCCACCATACCAAGGCCTCGGCCTATTGTAACCTCGGCCTGATCACCGCCATGTGCATCCACCGAAGTACCGTCGGATTGAGTCTCTAGTTTTTACCTACCCCATTCCATAATTGCCAAAATGTTGCCATTGGTTTCTGGGTAATTATTTCAAGTATTTCACCTCCTTAACTAGACTCAGGGTCTTCCTATATATAGTAAGAGAACTGAAATAATCTATCTTCCTCATTTTTATCAAGAGAATCATCTCAGTCTTTTTTTGTCTGTCTGAGAGACCCGTCTCCTCACACCATTCCTCTATAATCCTACAAGCTTATCCTGTCGCATACTACACCCATAAACCGGCCTACCACTAGAACCACGCCATCATCAGCGTAGACCTGATTGTCCCTATATCTCTATAGACTAAGGCGGTTTAAGAGACCATCCACCACCAGGTCACTGTGGCAGTCTCCCATGGTTGCACTAACTCTCTTATCCTCCAATGCGGATTTTACCCATCTGACCATAATAGGTGATGTATCCTGAAGTGAGTCGCTTACGGTTTTAGTTCTTGCCTTCTACCCTCTATAACATGACCAACACGATCTTCTTGTACTGAAGGGCCTCCTCTACCTTATGTACAATATTATGTAACGCTATCACCGTGGACTTGCCTCGCCTGTACGCATGCTGGTTCTTATAGATTGGATTATTTGGAATTCCATCATTTTAAATAGAAAGGGTGACACTGATCACTCTAAAAGCCTTTGCCGTTGTGTAGTCTTTCTTTCCAGCTTTTGGGGTGAAGACTATCTCGGCTGTCCTCCATACCAGTGGAACATATCCCATCACCAAACTGGACCCGATAATATACTGGTCCATCTGTAACAGCGGAGGGAAAACCCCCATCTGCCCTGTAGGTTTCGAATTCATTAATTGCCCAGTTTACTGTCTTTGCAGTGACATAGCACGTTGTTTTTTCTGTTTTATAAAAGTCTAAATTGTTTTAGAAGCAAAGCAGGTGACTTAATGCGCCATTGTGCATTTACTGTTCCAAATAATTTCAACCTCATTAATGTAAAGCAAAATTTGGTATTATTGTCTACGATATCTATATAATTGGAAACACCTCATTCTTATAAAATGTGAGGAAACTACAACTCAGGTTCTTATATTAGCCAAGTACCACTGATTGGTCTCATTTATCCCAAAATGATGGTTTCATAAATGCCATTTTCTATTCTAAGCATTCAATAACATAATAAAATCTGGAATAATATTTGAAGAGAGCTATTCATATTGCAGTATTTTATCAATCTAGAGAGTATAACTATGTCTTTCTTCTAGTAACCTCGATGCTAAAAAATTGGCAACACTGATACGAATTTAGCAAACTCAAAACATATCAGGGAATGTAATCAATGAATGTCTATATATTTTTGATATGGCTAAAATATTATTTTAAAATTTTATCTTTTATCGCAGACAACAAGGGATTCTATTTTTTATGGAGGCTTGGTCTCTGTTTGTATTTTTCCAAAATTTGTAATTATCTTATGAAGTTTCAAATCAAGTCAGTGGGGTAGACATGATGCATACTGCTGCTACTCCTTCAAAAATTAGGTATACCATGGAAACCAATATTTTTTTAAATGTAAATTTTATTTTCAACGAAGTTAACCTTTTAATTTATCTGAACAGCTTTTGTCGTTTCGATACAAATTAGCAATTTCTAAAGATGATATGTAAATACTTAAAATCAGCCCTAAGCATTACTTTTATTAGGCTTCGCTAAGCATTATGTATTTCCCTAATATTTTTTTTTTGCTTAGAGAAATTTTAATCCTGACGTATTTTTTGAACACCCTGTATAAGGAAATAGTTTCAAATTTGAACGGAGACTGCTCTCCTTCATATGTTACACCTTATAGTTGCAAAATTTCCTGGTGGATTAAAATGTGTGTTATTTGTTCATTCTTATACATCTAAGGACAACATCAACCAGAAAGTTGATTGGTATGTTGTCCTCGTGCACATAATGAAGTTCAACAGGTGCAAACAAGTTACGACAGATGTTATGGTATTTGGAAATGTATACAAAATTAGATGCACAGCTTTGTTTAATGACGACATATGTTTTATTCGTTTATGCATTACGCATATAGAAATATTCTGACGATTTTTTGATGACTCACATAACGATTCTACTTAAGTTTAATGAAACTAGAAAACTATTATCAAAGTTTAAATATTTACAAAGCTTCCAGCTTATTTTAAGAAGTCACTAAAGCGTTTTGCTTACATAGTATTAAAGAACTAATAGATTTCTTATCTAATTTACTACACTAACTACTTCTAAAGCAACTGCAAATGAAATTGAGTACTATGAATACTTTAATATCTAATTTCTTAAATAGATGTCGGAATAAATTTTGTAAATTTTGAAACGAACACAGGCCTAAGTTTTCAGGTATTGCCCATAAAACATAAGCGTTGTGCTCAGTTTAAATGTATTGTAAATTCTAACTGTTTCAGCCAACCATTAAATCCATTCTTAAGGCCTTTAAACATTATGAGGTTCTCACAGAACAGTTAAAATTTATAAGAATGGTAAGCGTGTATTTTATTCGTGTATAAGATGTTATTATAGCGACTGTATGGTAATAGTCATTTATTTAATAATCCTTTTGGGACGTCTAGAATCCTTTCTAATTTAAACTTTATCCATGAAGCAAAGTTAATACAATTTTCAAGGTATTACCAAGAAATTTACGGATGCGTCTTCTGTACATCTTGTTTTAATAAAATACACTTTCCTACTAAAATGATATGAATAGAGAGACTAAATGATTTACTTAAATTAAGCTCTGATAGAGTAAGCTTACTAAGCTTCTGGTAAATAGAAAACTATGCCAGATTCTAGATTTATTTATCTTAGATAAATAACATAAATGTTCTATATTGGATGAATTCATTTTGTTGCATTGTAATTTGAAATCAAATCAGACAATTTGAGGGATTTTCGATAATAGATTATTCATTCCAAAGAAGCTTCTCATTGATTTTCATTTATTAAAAATACGCACAACATTAGTTTACAGATGTAAATATGAATATGTTCACATACACTATAGCACATGACAATAATATTAATACTAAATCGTAATACTAAGTATATACAGGGTGTCCCTAAAAGGTCTTTACAACGCTCGACCAGATACAGTGCGGCAAGATAAGTCGATTTAGCTAAACTTACCTTAGTTCAAAGTTGCCCCGTTTAGGCGTTGTACGACCCTGAAGTTGCAATTTTGAAATTGGTTTTTTGTTATAAATTTAAAACGCCTTATGCGATTTTGCGAAAATTTGATAAGTTGACACCGTTCTATAGGACAATAAACCACATATCAAAATTATGAGTGATATCATTCCATTGGCGTGGAACTTAGATTTTTAATAATCACACCTTCGATAATTCTACGCCAATGGAAGAAAATATTTTTCAATATAAAATTTAGATTAAGTACAAAAAAGTACTCTTGATGAGACTCGATTATTCTCGTGGTTTATTCGAAATTTGTAATTTTAATTATTGGCAGCAATTTAAATATAAAAATTAAATTAGGCTTATAAGTCTATGGAAAATACATAAAAATGTAGACAGTTTAAGACAGAGTTCGGAAAGTTTAATGACCATAAATAAACAATATATCATATTTTCATACTACCAAATTTGTCAATGCAGATTGACATTACGAGGATGTACTACTTGTTCTACAGCTTCCGGAAAAAAATATTGATAACAAATGTGACCCTGGGAAGTCTATTGAAATTATTTTCCACTTTCAAATTTTACCGAGAGATGGCGGAAGTTTTAAATCCAAATCGAAAAGTGAGATTTTCTCCATAAAATCAATAGTGAAGGTATATTATGTTGAACGATTATAGGCTCTTCTATTGATACTTTAAAAATTCTTTATTTGACATTTTGCTCCATCTCCTTAGACAAAGGAGGTAAAATCGTATTGCTGAAAAAGGAAACTCCCAACTGCGTTAACCGATGTTAGCGAACTTGGTTTTGTTCTAATGCTGTTTGATAGTCGAATCATTATACGAGTATCTCATATAAAACTTCCTAAGTATTTCGTTTAATTCGACGTCGATTTTTAATTTGAGCGGGACATCGACTTACTTCATTATTTATTTTATAGTTGCCACCCCTTCGTAGATCGAGGTAACAACTTTGAAATTTCAAATGGTACTATAGGGCGTGTGATACATCTTTTTAAAGCTCTTTTGAAAAAATATATAATAAAAATATAAATTTTTAGAATTTTGTATTTTTACATTTAAAATTGTTTATAATAGATGCTTAAATTGTGCACCCAGTTGTTTTTGGCAAATATGGAGCCTGTCTACGAAACATCTCCATACAGTTGCAAAAACCTCTGGAGTTAAATTCCGACATTCATTTACAGTACGTTGTCTTAAATCTTCAAGATTTTCGAGTTGACTTCCAAAATTTACTGATTTGAGATGGCCTTAGAGAAAAAAGTAATTTGGACTCAAATCGAGAGACCGAGCTAGCCACTCTATAACCCCATGCCTATTTATCCATCGTCCTGGAAAATGCTAATCCAAATAAGCCCGAACTTGTCGCTAAAAATAGGGGGTGCCCTGTCTTGCTGGAACGTCACAAGATCCATCCAGCTGATCATCATTCACCAAAATTTCTGTGATCATGGGATCAATATGATCGTCCAACAAACGTAAATAGCTGGATCCAGTCAAAGTGCCATCTAAAAAAGATGGACCAACTATGTGATTACCCAATACTCCTGCCCAGACGTTCAGCTTTTCTGGATACTGAGTGTGCGGTTCCCTAACACAATGAGAGTTTTCACTCGACCAATAACGAATATTATGCCTATTTACTATACCATTGAGAAAAAACGTACACTAATCACTGAAACAAGCGTATTTTGATTTTCTGTAATTCTGTTAGGCATGATATCACAAAATTCTAATCTTCGATCTGGATCATCCTCGTTCAAACAATGCACGAGTTGTATTTTGTACGGATGCCATTTATGTTTTTGCAAAATTCGATTAACGTTTGACTTAGGAATCGCTGTAGCACGCTCTAACGATCGCACGGATTGGTGCCGCATCATTGTTAGTTCGCCCAAAATTCCTACTGCCATTAATTCGTTAGGAGGATTGTTTTTCTTATGATTTGCTACGGACCTAGTTTCTCGAAATGTCTTAACAATCTGGCTCACGTACGTACGATTTGTTCGAGCAGTTTCTTTAGCACATTCACTTTGTTTTCCATAAAGAAAAATTATTTCAACTTTTTCAGTTAACGAAGAAACGATAATGAAAAATTGATAAATGTAAAAGTTACGGTTTATAAGCCGAAGATGAGATTAGAACCACTGGTTTCAACAATAACACATTTCCGATAAAATGATATCAAACAAAAAGGTAAAATGGAATGGAATGAATATAATGCTATGGAATTCATAAAAAAATATGATAACAACCTCAACCTTCCTTACGTCGCTTTATTATTGTTTTTATCATCTGACGTAGAAAACTTTTTGCAGTTTAATAGATAATTATGTTTTGATGTATGAAAATCTGTTCAGTGGTTAACAAATGCTATAAATTAAGATGGAACAATTTTAAATGTAAAAATAGAAAATTAAAAAAAATTATGTTTTTTACTTGAAAACTAATAACGATTTTTTTAATTTTTTTTTACGGATTCAGAATCTGTATCAAAAGAGCTTTCAAACGATGCATCACACGTCCTATAGTGACACTCGAAATTTCAAAGTTGATACCTCGATCTACAAAGGGGTGGCAACTACAAAATAAGTAATCATGTAAGTCGATGTCCCTCTCAAATTAAAATTCGACGTGTTCTTGAAATTTTTTCAAAACTTCATATTAAACGAAATATTCAGGTGGAAAATGTTATATGTATCAATATTTAAATTTTTGTTTAAACCTGAATCCTCAAATGGCGTAATTTTACTTCGATTCGAGCTGGTTGGAGTTATGTTATGGCGAGTGTATTGTTTCATTGACACCTTTAATGAATTAAATAAATTTAATTTGATTTACGTTGCAATGGTCGATAATATAACAAGTATTTTTAAAAACACCAGTTTTTACGAGATTTGAAATAAAACATTAAGGTCTGTATTTTAATCAGCATTTGCGCTGAAACATCAAATTGTGCAACTTTACCATAATTTTAAGGTATATCTCCTATAGTTTCCGAGATTCTAATAGTCATCCTGCAATTCAGCATTCCCTGTACAGTGACACTTTAATAGATACGATCTGTAGGTAATAAATTTGAAAAACTTTCTAATTGCTTACTATCAAGAGTACAAGAATCGCCCAGTATTGTGGAAATTTATCCAATAATTATTATATTACAACGGATAAGAAAAGCACACCCGTGGTACGAGATTGACGTCATCAATGAAATTAAAGCTAATAATATGTTAAGAGAATTATTAGAACTGGACTAATAGTAGTAGTAATCTTCATGGCACACGTAGATTTTTTAAGACTAAACTGCGTAATTCCGAATGCATTCTCATTACATGCAGAGAAATATCATTTGAACCAAATCGAATGATTCAGTCGGCTCTACAGACTCATTAGGTTCATTTGCTCATTTCATGTGGATGCAGCTTTCCCTGTATTCAAACACATCGCTAAGTTTTAAATTGGTAATATTTTCAAATGTTGATATAAACTAGAAACTAGCAAAACAGTGATTTTCTGATATCATCCCGAACTGTGATCATTGCTTCTATTCCATGGTGATTTTAAGCAGTCGAGACGTATAGACTTTGCAGCGCGACTGAATTGCAAAGAACTTGATTAATGCGCGGGTATATAAACGAAACTTTAAATCTAGGTTTTACTAGGACATTTTAGTGGAGTCTACTAGAAGAAACCAGTTACCCACTGTAATTTTTAATTGGAGGCAACGAATATCCCAGGGTGTTCTGCAATTTTACTGTAGCTGGAACTCTTTGTGAAGTTAGATGTCTGTTTTATTAGTAAATACCATATCTAGATACTAAAAATATTGTTTTAATGTTATTCATTGTAATAGTTTAAACACATACCTATTATTGAACTACAATATTACAATTGCAATTTGAAAAAGGCAATCGTGTCTGTTTTTTTATTAATGTGTTCTAATAAAGCAACGCGCGAAATAGAAATAACATCATGTTAGATATCAAATTGCTTCGCAATCAATAAATCGTCTAGCGTGATGAACAATTTACCTGACAACTTTAAAAGTTTCCACTAGTTGACTCCACTAAAATGTCCCAATAACAAGCTTCAAGGGGAGCTTATCCAAGCACAAGTCAAGAGTTGAGCATGCGCTCTGTTATTAATCGAAGCAAGTATCTTCAGCAATCGAGGACTGTCTTAACCCTGCGTTAGTCTGGTGGGGTATGACAGACCCAGAGGTTTAATGATTGAAGTGTATCTCCCAGTAAGTAAAGTTAGTACCCTCTTGATTCGTGTAGCTGCCTGGCTTATCCCCGCCTCACTGTAGTTAGTGTGCTATTGACCACCGGGTGAACTGTTGCTGGCTTATTTAAATTTAGATGTTCCAGACCCCAGTAGAGTAAATACGTGATAGTTTTTTTACTGGGTTGGTAAGTTATTTTTTTAAATAATTTAGACCTTAAGGCGTTATAATTATGTTTCTAGTAGTTAAATTTGAGATAAATTTATTGATACTAGCCTAATGTATATTTCTATTTTAAATTAAATATGATTTTTGTGTATATTTTCTAATATCTCTTTTATTTTACTTTTATATGATTGTAAATATTGTTTTAGACACAAAATGGGTGATTTTGAAAAAGAGCAAGCACGGTTATTAGCACTTTATGAGGAGGTCCCTACAGAAGATGACATCAGTTCAGGTTCAGAAGTTGATGAAGAAGAGATGGAAGTAGATAACGAAGTAGAACAGGTGATAGAGGCCGAGGATAGCTTTGAAACGGAGGAAAGCGAACCCTACATAGTTGGAGAGAGAAAAGAATTTCAATTTTATTTAGGGAAAGACAAGTCAACAAAGTGGAATAAAATGCCAATAGTTGCACGCCCCAATGTCAGGACACGTGCAGAAAATATTATTACTCACTTGTCATGCATTCGAAGGCCATTCAAAGACGCTAAATCGCCGTTAGATTGCTGGAAACTTTTTATTACAGATGATATGGTAAACGAAATTACACTACACACAAATAAAAAAATTCGAGAAAAAGCATTATCTTATGCCGACACAAACAAATACAAAGTAAAACAAACAACCCCTCAAGAGCTTTTATCATTATTCGGTCTCCTCTATCTCTCAGGATTTTATCGTTCTGGCAGACAAAATTTGGATGATCTTTGGTCGACAGATGACACAGGGGTTATGATTTTTAGAAAGACCATGGCTTTATACAGATTTAGGTTTTTATTGGCCTCCTTGTGATTCGATGACGCAGAAACCCGATCTGAACGCAAAAAGTTAGACAAATTAGCTCCTATACGATCAGTATTCGATCAGTTTGTTTCTCATTCCAAATCTGTTTATTCTCCTGGTGAATACTTGACCATTGACGAAAGACTTCCATCATTTCGTGGAAGGTGTTCTTTTCGCCAATACATACCCAATAAGCCTTCTAAATACGGTCTAAAAATATTTGCATTGGTGGATTCAAAATGTTTTTATACAGTAAATATGGAAGTGTATGTAGGAATGCAACCAGAGGGCCCTTTTCGGCAAAGTAACAAAGGCGAAGATATGTCAAACTGGCCGCAATATAACCTTTGACAATTGGTTTACTAGTTACAATTTAATGAAAAGATTATTTTCGGAACATCGCCTTACCTCAGTGGGAACAGTCAGAAAAAATAAAAGAGAATTACCTTTGGGATTTGTTGTGACAAAGGACAGACCAGTTCCTTCTAACATATTTGGATTCCAAAAAGATTTGTCAGTTGTTTCATATGTGAGTAAAAAAAATAAAAATGTTATTTTGTTCTCGACCCTTCGCCATCACGATTCCATTGATCAGAGGACAGGAGAACAACAGAAACCAGAAATAGTTACGTTTTACAACCTTACCAAGGGGGGCGTAGATGCTTTGGACCAGCTCTTTGCAACCTACGATGTGTCAAGGAATAGCCGTAGATGGCCCCTAACCATTTTTTTTACAATTTTGAACACTGCTGCCGTAAATGCAGAAGTAGTATATCGAAATAATAACAACGATTACAAAATGGTTCGACGAGAATTTATAAAATCTCTGGGTAAGCAACTGATTGAAAACCAGCTAGCTATAAGGCAAGAAAACATAAGAATGCCTCGAACACTACGGGGTTCGGTAGCCCGCAAATCTCAAGCAAGGCAAAATAATGTCGAACTTATTTTAACCAAGAAACGACGATGCGAAGCATGCCCACGCCAAACTGACAGAAAGTCACACTATTTCTGTCGAAAGTGTGAAAAAACTATATGTATCCCCCATGCAGTTATGATTTGTGAGGGTTGTAACGATGATAATAATAATAAGTCTTTTGAAAGCGATGAAACTGTTTAACTATAAATATTTTTTGTATTTTTATTTTTTTTTACATTTTTGTGCAAAACTACTTGAAAAATAACTTAAAAATAAACAAATACATACAAGATGATGTTTTATTTAATCTGATAACATATTGCTAAACTATTACTGATTCTAAAATATTTTAACTTTGTAGGGTCTATCAGACCCCACAAGACTACAACTGATCCATTTTATGTACCAGACTAATGCAGGGTTAAGAACGAAATTTAAGAAATTCTACTACTACTACTACTACTTTGTTCGAATACTATGTTTTCTGTCAGAAAGCACGTTTGAGAACTGCTAGTTTTGCTTAACAGCCAAATTAAATATTGTGAGATTGTGATTATTAAAATTATAAATATCCAGAAACCTTTGGAAAATTTTCTCCCTCATAAAATATCGGATATTTATTTAATCAATTTTCTTCTTGGGTTTATGAAAATCTTATGAATTGACCCAACTGTTTTGTTATCGACTGTTTTAATAATTTTGCAATCAAAACGAATGCTCAAGAACAGAACATACCTAACAGCAGGAACAGCTCAAGGAGGTGAAATCCCAACCTTGACAATTTTTCCTACTTTGAGTATTAGGGTACGTTTACATCTGACACTTGTGCCCCGATATATGTGTCAAGCATCAGATATATATCGCTAGTGACTGTTTACATTAAAGACAGAAGTTACTATATATTTATATCATGGAGATGTGTATGACACTTCTCGTCGCTATAAGTGTACAAACCGTTTATACATATGTATTAAGTAAATACACTTGTGTCATACATATCAATTCATAGTAGAAAGACAAAGTTCAGTCGTGTCACGATGAGTATCGAAACAAAAAATTGCTACCCGTCTGGTTGCCCTGGAGATGTTACTTAAGAAAAAAAAAACGTTCAGTGTAGTTTTGGGAATGAATTTTGAAACGTGATGAATTAGGTGTTTATAAATTAGTTAATCCCACTGGCGAGAATCCGCAACAATTCTCAAATTATTTGAGGATGACACCAACTCAATTTGAAAACTTGTTGTTTGTAAACTAAATAAGAAAGATACCAAATTCAGAAAAACTATTAGCGTAGCAGAGAAAGATTAGCTGTACCTATACCCAGTTAAAAACACTGATAATATAGATATATACAGGGTATCTCACAATAAGCGTGCATTAGACGTAGTTAGGAAACGATAGAAATCTGAATTTTCGATTCTAGGGGTTTTCAATACTGCTAAGTTGAAATATAATATTTACAGTAACCTGGCGGTAGTACCGGAATAGTATTTGTATTTCATTTTCAGATTCTACGTGCAAGCTCAATAGTTTTTGAATTATTTCGTTTCCTTAAATTGTTTTTTTTTCACCATGACTGAATTATTCAGTCTCCTAGGTAATTAATGACTTAAAAAATAATAATTTTGTCAGTGAAATGACTTAGAATTACATCTAGAATCTGAAAATTAAATAAAAAATATCTGTTCCATTCAAAATAAGCGAGTTGACGTATAATGTAAATATTTTGCATCAATTCAGCAATGTTGAAAAGAAAACAAAATCCTCTAAAAAAGAAATTTCAGATTTCTATCATTTACGATTTCCTAAATACGTCTAACGCACACTTGTTGTGATACATCCTGTATATACATATCCTTAGAAACTTCTTCTTCAAGATAATCTAACAAATATTTTTTTTTGTTTTAAATGTCTTCAAAATCCGCTTCTTCTGATCCTATCATGGTTTTTAACATAGCAATGCAAGGTCTGCTATCATTTTTTATACATTTGAATTTCAAAAAAAAAAACATTTAGCAATTTTTTTATTTAAAATTTTTTAAGTTGTTAATCAGGTGGACCCCTCAAAATATAGTATCTGAAATTTGAATAAAAACTATACATAGTGTTTTTTTCTACACGATCTTAAAGTGTTATTCGTGAATAAATCTGTAAAAATGGTTTTGTTCGAGATATTTCAACAAATATTTGTTTGTTTTAAATGGCATCGAAAATCGCTTTTTTTGATCCTATTACGGATTTTAAGATGGCGACCGAAGACATGCTATTTTTTACACCAGCGAAATTCAATATAAACGCTCAGAGATATTTTTTGAATAAGTGGTGCTAATCAGGACCCCTCAAACCCCTATGTGTGAATTTTTAGCAAAAACTATACATAATGTTTTCATTCGTATACAGCTCCGTAAAAATTTATTCTTCGAGATAATTCAACAAATATTTTTTGTTTTTAAATATCTGTATCTATAGTTCAAGTTGAGCATAATATTGAATTTGAACGGTACTAAATCAGATTTAATTTTCAGATTTATAGTTTTTTATCCCCAGAAACATTTTCTCACAAACTGTTGGATATAAAAAAAATAAAAAAGATTATTTTCCAAACATTCCTATACTTAAATATTCCTTAAATTTATCTTTATTTGATTTCCTTTTAACATCCCAGAGTTCAGGTTCGAAGTAAAAATTAATCAGTTCATCAATATCGCGTTTTACCGACTCTTTTTTATAATTCTTTTTGAATTGCTGCCGACACTATCACAAAAGTAAACGACAAGTCAACTAGAGCAATTTTTGTCAGGCGAGTGCAAGTATGAAAATAATATGTTTTTACATCTAATCGCATAGGTGTGTCGATACATATCGTAGACGCTTGATACATATAACTCTGACAGAAATGTTCGCGCTGTTTAGATTAAATGCGATTTCTGTCCGACAGAGAATGAAAAATCGTTCAGTATGGATTTGAGAGTCAGCTTAGTTTGAAAGGCTTATTTATAAAATAGCCATATAGTTAAGGTTTACTGTGATATAAATTAATCTATTCATCAAAATCGCCTTTTATCCATTACTTTCTATCACTCTATATTAACAATTTGCTGCCGACACTACCACAAAAGTAGACGATTAGTCAGCTACAGTAATTTCTGTCAGGCGATTCCGAATAGGTGTTTACATCTAATCGTATAGATGTGTCGATACATATCGCGGACGCTTGAAGCATATCTCTCTGACAGAAATTCTGCAATGTTTACATTAGGTACAATTTCCATCCGACATAAATATCGAGCAATTAATGTCAGATGTAAACGTACCCTTAGTCGATACTCGAGATCGCTTTATAAAATGATACAGTTTCGTACATGAGCATGAGCTACGCCTCAAGTATGGTTTATAAATATGGACCTATTATACCTGTTTATTGAGACTGAACCACAAAAAGATCGCGCCTGTATGAACCTAAACCTGCACAACTTCGCACACTTGTCCAACAAATGTCTTTTGGAAGTAAAGCGATTAAATATTTTAAACTGCTTCTACTTCTTAGGAAAGAAACAACAAATTAATTTTCAGGGAAGACCAATTTCAATATTGTTATATTAATTTTACTTTGTCGTTTACTTTCAATGTGTATTCTTTACTACTTTCAGATATTTGTATGCCTACCCTGTATGACATATCATTTTTGACCACTACTTGTATAGGGTCATCAACGTATTATCCTAATATCTCAACTCCCTTTCCTAGCCCGCCATATACTTGACGATAAGTGAATCTCTTCGTTCAAGTGGAACCTGACTAACCCCATCTTTTGAAAATGAATTACGTTGAACATTAGGTGAATCATGAAATAAGTGGAAGACACTATGTTTAGAATATTTTAAAAATCTGTTTGAATTTATCAGTTTCACTTTATTGCAATTTAATTTAGATTTGTACTTTCTATAATTAAAAATAAACATTTTATGGGGTTGTCATTTTCGGCGGAAACCCCTGTATCTACTAATTGGGTTCCATATTAGGAAAGGAAGATTAAAATAGCTTATGTTCTCCAATCATTCATATTTCAATCTACCTACATCATTGAATAATTTTCCGCCGTAAAGTTCAAAGGTTAATTGCTACAAACTTTGATACTGGAAATAAAGTCTATGAAATTCAAACTACGTACAAGCCGATTTGCCTTCACTCAATTAAACTAGTTGCTAGTTTTGTATGTGTTAAATGTAAGCAATCATGAACTAGAAAACCATTGTTCAGTTCAGAACTATTAAGTGTTACAACAAATTTTTCATAATAATTTTGCTTAAGATTTGTAAAGTTACTAATGCTCTATAAAATTTGTATGTAATTTAACAGATAATTCATGTAAAAATTATATGTAGTTTCTCTATGGAAATTATGTATACCCGTACGTAATATGTAAATTTACTAATCTTTAAAAATTCCGTAAAATCCGTAAAATTATGTAATTATTCAGTTTATGCATGTAAAATTATACGTTTATTTTTATCATGGAAATGACGTATATACTGTGCAAATTAAACATTTCTCCTCTTCTTAAAGAAAGTATGTACCTTATGTAAAAATTATACAGAGTATTTTAAATTAAACGGCATTCTGTTGCTGAGAAATTTCTATAAACATGAGTCCGCAAATGTTTCGCTGCCAAGATAAAAAGAGTTTTAAGAAGTTAAGAAAAATACATCTAGAAGATTTTTTTAAATTTTCTGAAACATTGACATAGTACGTATGTCTTATATAAAGTATGGTCGATAAAGGGAAGACGAGCTTGGCAATAAATCACCAGTAATTTAGATATTATGGTATTAATATCAATTAATTATCTGTCTATAAAAATTAGGTATGGGCGAGGTATTTTTCCAGTAGGAACGAGGAGAAAAATAACTTAATTTTGCGGTTAATTTATTGTCGAGTTCGTTTCCTTAGATACTATTCCTATATAAGTTAGAAGTGTTATTGCACTATTAATATATAAATTGTTAAAGCATGTAATATATAAGAAAAGTTAGTGAAAGACAAAAATGGATAGGTGTATAAACAATATTTTCAAGTAGAAAGTTGCATAAAGCAAGAAACGCATTTACATATTTTTTGAGAAAATATCGATGTAGGCACCTACGTTGTGTTTTCGGGCGCCTATAAATGCAACACCAGACAATGTGCATTTATATATATTGTATTTTTTAAATCACTTTCAGATAGCATCTCAGATACTGTTTTACAGCATAACTAAACCATACATACATTTGAAATGTCTTGTATCACTTTTGTCTCAAGGGGTATTCTCAGAAGTATTAAAAACTTCTTAAATTAAACCTCACTTTAAAAGGAACGATCCTACAAATGTTGAGAACTATAGGCCTGTATCTCTGTTATCTATCTCTGTTACCTACACTCTCTAAATTTTTTTACTGTATTAGAAAGGTATTTTTGATATATCAAATCTCCTACAATTCCTATCAATGAAGTCATACGTATGCTCTCTGACACCAATCGTCTAGGTATGCTAATGAACAATTACACAGACAACGCTCTATTCAATAATTATCTAAAAAAAATAATTTAGCTAAATTGACTAACCTGGTTTAATGAAAACATTCTATAAATATCTAAATTTATTCTTGAAACTGTGTGAATTCGAAAATTCAATCGCAATAGATGAGATCTGACCTATTTCTGCATTTTTAGGATTGCTTCTTCAAGTGGCCTCCTTTAAGTTGAGTCAAATATCTAACTGTAAAAATTATTATACCAATAAATTAAAATTATTTGAAATTAAATATGTCAAAATTGATTAACCTGTCAATGAATTTAAACATGATAACGATCTACTTAATTAATAACAAAATTTTACCCTAAGTTCACTAAAACTGTGGTAGCTAATAATAAAGAATATATGGGTACATATTGCGAGTGTAATTCAACGCTGGTCGGGGCTTTAGTTCGCAGAGTAGTTAGTTTCACACAATATTGTTAATACCTAAGAATATAAAAAAAAACTCTGTAAAATATTAGAAAAGGTTCTTTCTAATAGAACCATATCTTTTTTGTCAAAATTTAATATATTTCTAATACAGTAAAAAATGTTACAAAAGCTATATATAGGTATAAAGAATATATGGTAGATATTGTAAGTGTAATTCAACGCTGGTCGGGGCTTTAGTCCGCAGAGTAGTTAGTTTCACATAATATTGTTAATACCTAAAAATATATAAATAAACTCTCTAAAATATTAGAAAAGGTTCTTTCAAATAGAACCATATTTTTTTTGTCAAAATTTAATATATTTCTAATACAGTAAAAAATGTTACAAAAGGTATTAATAAAGAATATATGGGTAGATGTCGTGAGTGTAATTCAACGCTGGTCGGGGCTTTAGTCCACAGAGTAGTTAGTTTCACACAATATTGTTAATACCTAAAAATATATAAAACAAAAACTCTCTAAAATATTAGAAAAGAATAATTCTAATAGAACCATATCTTTTTTGTCAAAATTTAATATATTACATGATGCCCAGCATGGATTTAGAAGTTCCAAAAGCACAGAGATAGCCATACAAAGTTTCTTAGAGCATATAATAATTTACATAATGGGAAACAAACTATTGGTCTTTTTATGGACCTTTGATTTACTTGATCAGAAACTTTTATTAACAAAACTGAATTCCTATGATTTGAGAGGAGTAGTTAATGATTTCATTAGAAGTTATCTTTATACCAGATTTCAGTTTGTTGAAATGAACAACGTTAAATAAGATCAATTGAAAATTAATTGTGGTGTTCACCAAGGTTCTGTGTTGGGCCCTCTATTATTCATTCTATTTGTAAATTATTTGCCGTTAACTGTTAGTAAACGTGAGTTAATTATGTATGCTGATGACAATACTTATTTAAACGCTTGAAATGATATAACAGATACTTTCACGGATATTCAGAATAACTTAGTTGTATTTAGCAATTGGTTTCTTGGTGACAAGTTTTTTTTAAATATGAGTAAAACTGTTTTTATTAATTAAAAACTAAAGAAATAAGTCAATCATTTCTTGTTAAGGTAGATGGAACATCAGTTATGCATGTAGACAATGTAAAGTTTCTGAGTACTTGGACAATAACTTTAATTGGGATACTCATATTAATAGTATCTGTAAAAAAATATCATCTAAATGGTACTGCTTATGAAGGCTAAATAGTAGAGAAATTTTATTATAATTTTATTGCGGACAGATCTACTCTAGAATTCAATATTGTATTGAATTTTGGGGTGCTTCACAGCTTTGCTGCAGTTTTTAAATTACAGAAAAGATCTATTAAGTAAATTACCTTGTAGACACTTTTTTAAAATGCTTAAATTGCTTACACTGCCTTGTATTTATATTTTCAGGATACTCTTATTACTGTGAAAAAATTCAGACAAATTTACAACAGTTAATTCATTTCATTCATATTCATATTCATTCTTCCCACAAGGGAAGAAAATATTATATGGAAAACATATAATATTTTCATAAATTATCGTTAACTGAGAAAAATCCACTTTATATGGGCATTCAACTGTATAATAATTTACCACTTCAGATTAGAAAGATAACACATTTTTATTCTTATAGAAGGAAGATTAAAGATTATCTTATGCTAAACTGCATTTATAGTAAAACTGAAAATTAAAATCTTTAGAATATCTTATTATTATTGTTATGTATGGTATTTTTATTTGTATTATTAATTCCAACTGCACTACAATATCTACAATGCATATGATTGTATAGACAAGCCGACCATTGCTGGATCGGTACGCTGTAGGCGTATGCGTTGGAATGTGTTTACTATAACTGCATCTGTAAAAATACATAATATTGGTAATTTTTATGGATTTTACAGAACTTACACGATTTACTGCTAAAATTATAAAGAGTAATAGAACAGTTACAATATATGATGTGAATAACAAACTATTACATTATAGTAATTAGATATTATTTCAATTAAGATTATATAATTATAAGACTACCGTAAATACTATGTAAATATAAATAATTTCTTTAAAATTTGACATTTTTAGAGTGTACAGTTAAAAATCTACAAAATATAATAATAAAAAATGTATATAGGTTCAATTCAATGCTAATTGAGGCATTATTCACACATTATTGATACCTGATAAAAAACGTATGCAAAACTTTATGAATTATGAATTCGGATGGTCTTCCTATGTATACGTCAAAAGGGCCCACTCTGAAATGAGAAAACTATTTTTGTGCTGGACATTCTTCAATTGATTTAATTCTCTCAGTAATCACGTTTTCTACATGACATTTTATTTTTTGCAATTAATTTACTCTGACTTAGAAGATTATTTAGTTGAACTACGACAATTTTAACATACCCTAGACGTATGTCTAAAATTGATTTCACTTACTTTTTCCGTGAAAATCAAAAAACTTACGTTATCCATCAACCCAATATTGACAGCCGCGGACCATACGCAACTGCGACTAGATCTTTATGAATATTTAAGATAAGTTTTAAGAACCATTTCTCTCGTTTTATAATAATTATATAACATAAATATGTTTTTAAATAAGTTTAATTGGAAAGAATATACTTTCCAAAGCTTTATTAAAAGTTGTGTGCCTTATGGGCATATCATTTTGGACGTGTTTGTAAAATGTTCCTACAAATACTACGTACAAAATACTACAGTAACGAATAAGCAGACATAACAAATCTCTTTTGAGAAATTGACTTCATGAGCTTTAGTCAGGCATAATTAAATTTGTGTACTCATTGTTTGTTTACATTTTTCATGAATTACAAATTAATATAATGGTGAACTAGCTTAAAATATTTCACAATATTATTTAAAATTCAAGCAAGTGGAGTACGTAAATTAATACAATTAGATTTGATATTGAATAATTATAGGCCTATCACTATTTCTAGTTGATTTTGAAACGTATTTGAGTATGTCCTTGTGAACCGATTGCTGAGTTTCACCAGCAACTGTAATATTCTAACAGAAAATCAGCACGGTTTTTGTCGTAATAAATCTAATTCTATAGCCATCCATAGTCTGATTGATAAACTCATTTATTGATTCAGGCAAGTGTCTTGATGAAGTGTTTTGTGGCCTCAGCATTCGACTGTGCCCATCATGATATTTTAATTGCTAAGTTGCATGATTATGGAATCAGGGGAATGCCACAGGATTGGGTAATGTCCTTCCTAAAGCAACGCAAACAATACGCAAGCTTAAATTATTTGAGCAGTGAAGCCAATATTCGCACATATAACTCGGATTTAGTTGATTTGAAAATGAGAGTGCACCAGGGCTCTGTCGTGGGCCCTGTTCTCTTTATTTTATATATGAATGATATATTATTTAGCAATGCACACTTTACTCTTTATACAGATGATACAGCACTAATATCTGTTAAAACTTACAGTATCCTAGAACAAAAATGTGAAAATATACTTAAATTATTTCGAAATATCATTATACATTAATTCTGACACAACACAAATACTGAGATTTCATACATCCCAGAAACAATTTCATTCTAAAACATTCTGTTGATGATGTGGAAATATTAGTTCGTGATGTGGATTCCTGTACACTTTTGGGTTTGCATCTAGATTCGTGTTTGGCACCCATCTGTTATTTTTTTCCAGTATAAAATATGTTCTTAGCAGTAGCCATTTGATTAAACTATAGTGCTGTGTTCAGATAGAAAACAGACTACTACTCTGTCTCGTAACGCGTTTGTTGCTCAGAAGCGAATACTGCGCTGCATTGCTAATATTTTCTATGCTAATATTCATGTGCGCATATTGTCAAAAAGTTTAGGATACTTACTTTATACAGCCGATAAATCGAGATTTTTTACATTCATAATAGAAACACTAAAGCAAAAAATTTATTTATTTTAAAGCCTCTAGCCGCATTGGGGCCAAAATGTCAATAAAAAATGACATTTGTTCAGAATGAGAAGAGCTTTAAACATAACTAATCTTAAACTTCTTGTCGATAAGTGTCTGTATAGTACCGCTGACTTGTATAATTAAATGTTTCCCTGATTTTTATTTTTCACTGTTACTATACTTGTACTTATACAGTATGCGCCAAAAGTATGGAATAAATTCAATAAAAACGAAACAATTATTTTTTGGGAAAAATCCTCGAACAGGTCGATTTTTAATTTAAAAAATACATATTTTAGCGTAAAATGCGATTTTCAAATGTCATTTGTTTTCGAGTAATGACGTCATCGATTTTTTTAAATGGCAACACGATATTTTTTTCCTGGATTTTGAAAGATCGTTTAATTCTCTGTCAGACAGTACTAAAATTTTGCCCTCTTATATAGGAAAGTTTTCGAGTAAATGACGATTGAATGTTAGAAAACGTAAATCAATTAAAATAGAGCAAAAACATTATCAAGTTTAGTTTTTCGAATTCCATAGTTCTTTTATGGATCACGTAGGTGAAAATCTTTGCAAAGTGTCATTGTCACACCGACTTTCTAATAAGTATTGTAAGCGACATAGAAATTATTATTCAATTTAAAGTATTATGGCACATTTAACTGTTACTCAAAGAATTGAAATTTTAATTCTTATCGGATGCGGGAATATGACTAGAACTCAGCAGGAAGTTTGCGATTTATTTAATGAAAAATATACAGATCGCCCTATCAGCTAATCAACGGTCAGTAAGGTAGAGTCTAAATTTAGAGAAACTGACAATGTTGTAAATATTCCAAAACCTGGACGTCCAAGCATTAATGAAAATCAGAAACAGAACACTTTGATAAGTATGGTGGATAATCCTCATAATTCTCCACGATTGGTTGTATTAAACAATGACACTAGTCAGAGCACAGTGCTACGTATCTTGAGGAAGGAAAAATATCATCCCTACAGAATTGAACTTGTGCAGGAACTCAATGAAGATGATCCCGATCGCCGCTTACACTTTTGCGAAATTCTAATGGATTTATGTCAAGGAAATAGAAATTTACACCGGCAAATACTTTTTTCAGATGAGGCCACATTTTGTCTGAATGGTACAGTAAACCGTCAAACTTGCAGATATTGGAGTCGGGAAAATCCTCATTGGATGGCAGAGGCACATACCCAACACCCTCAGAAATTAAATGTGTGGGCTGGAATAGTTGACGACAGAATAGTAGGGCCTTTCTTCTTTGAAGGAACCCTTATAGGACAAAGATATTTAGAGTTTCTAGAACATGACCTTGTTCCAGCCATTGCAGTAATTTTTCCTAACGATAATGACCCTGACATTCCTGACGATACCATATGGTTTTAGCAAGACGGTGCACCTCCGCACTATGCGCGCCCTGTACGAGATTTTTTGGACAACTGTTTTCCTGGGAGGTGGATCGGCAGACGCGGACCGATAGAATGGCCTGCAAGATCGCCAGATCTTACACCTCTTGACTATTTTTTATGGGGATACTTGAAGTCAAAAGTGTACATTAATAAACCACGTAATTTAGAAGAACTTCAAAATCGCATTCGGGACGAAATACGCAGAGTTACCCCAGAAATCATTCATAATGTGCAAGAAGAATTTCTTCACAGACTTACGCATTGTCAAGAAGTTGGTGGATGGCAATTCGAACATTTAATTTAAGTATAAAATTTAATCAATTGTATTTTATTTTACATACCTCAGAATTGTTACTTTTTTATGGATAAAATTTACGTTTTCTAACATTCAATCGTCATTTCCTCGAAAACTTTCCTATGTAAGAGGGAAAAATTTTAGTACTGTCTGATAGAGAATTAAACGATCTTTCAGAATCAAGAAAAAAAATATGGTGTTGCCATTTAAAAAAAAATCGATGACGTCATTACTTGAAAACAAATGACATTTGAACCCGTTCGAGGATTTTTCCCAAAAAATAATTGTTTCGTTTTTATTGAATTTATTCCATACTTTTGGCGCATACTGTATACAATGTTATTTATTGTTGTTTGTATAATTCACTTGCAAACTTGTGACTAGTGTTATCTTGTGTTTTCGTTTTTTACATTTTTAAGTAAATTTATATTGATTCTTTTATACATCTAGTGTGTCGTAAAAAGGTTTCTAAATTTTTGACTGTATAACAATTTACTAAATTTATTTTTTATGGTATGTGATTGATTTCATAATTAGGGGACATATAAAATATTTTAGAAATATTATTTCTGTACTGGATATAGTAATAGTTAAGAAAAGTTATGACGAAATATAATATATTTTGAAATTTATCAATCTGTCAATAAAATTGCGAGTATTTTGTAATTATTACTTACAATCTAAATGCAGGATGTCCGATGTAGTAGTAGTTGATAATCAGGTAAGATTAAATATAAATATATTTGCTCTTAATTTAAAATTTTGTTATTAATATAAGTGGGACACGATATATTTTAAAGTTGTATTTTTTTTATTATATTTCTTAAATTATACATATATATGTTTTATTATGTATTGTAATATATATATACTCGCGTTAAAAATGCAGACGTCATTTTTTGCAATTTAGAATATTTAATAATTTACTATATCAGAATGTTAAAAATGCACAGCAATTTTCACCATTACGATATTTCAGCTATTCTCTGAATACGAAGAATTCCTTTAAATGTTTTTTTTTTATTTCATTCTGTACCTTAAAAACGAAGAGATCTATGGAAATTCTGATGGTGGATTCTTATGAAAATTGATTTAATAGATTATTACTCTAAAACGGTAATTTATAAAATTTACGTACACACCAGAGAATTGTGTACGCTTCATAGTTCACTTTGGGTTGAGAATCAACAGGTGCTTATATCGCAACGGCTGATAAAATTAAAATTTATGAAATGTGAATTACCTTATAATGATGTATTGGAAAATATAGCATAACCATCATTCATTCGACGTCAACGTTAAGGAAAATACCTGTTCTAGAAACTGAAAATGATCAGAAAAGGGGAAATAAAAGCAGCGCCTAATGGATTACTGAACTTTTTCCTGGAATATTTTCTATCATAAAAACAATTTAAACATAGGGATCCACCTAAAACACGTTAACAAGATATATGGTACATGTAGTAACAATACTAGGAAGCATTTTAGTTTATATTACCTGCTTCTGTAATAATTTGTTTAGCAATATAACATATTTTTTTAGCCAGATGTATTTATACCTAGAAAATCCTTATTTGAAGTACATTGTGTTTACTTTTATTTGTAAACAAATACGTATAAACTGTTTGTTTGTTTTAAATGGCATCATAAACCGTTTCTTCTGATCTTATCATGGCTTTTAAGACAACGATCCAAGGCCTGCTATGATTTTTAATATGTTTCAATATAAAATCGCTAAGCGTTTATATTGAATTTCGGGGGTATAAAAATATCAAGGCAAGCCTTGGATCACCATTGGTGATTGCAATCTTGTCTTGCTTTTTCTTGGTTTTGTCTTGGTCTCGCAAGACAAAACAAGATTAAAAAATAACTTGCGAGACAAGTCAAGAAATTTTGCTACAACAACAAGTCTTGCAAATATGTCTAAGTATAGGTAATATTTAAGTGAACATTAACCAAAAAAAAAAAACAATATTGCATTTCTATTGTAGATATATACTTTATTCAAAGGTGTTACGGGCTTATTTTATTAAATATTTAAAATTTGAATTTCAAACAAGTAAATGTTTTGAACCAAGTGATACTTGTTGATCTGCAGTGAATTGAAACCTCCTAACCAAACTGCAAATGTCAACCGTGAATTTGATTATCTATGATATATTGCTAATTTCCTTAAACGCATATTTAGAAAGGAATAATCGGAAAACACGACAATATAGTTAATGGTCTAGATTTTTTGACTAAGCCAACGTTTCGATTTATTTTAAATCTTCCTCAGGGCTACAATAGGAAACAAGAGATAAGAATTATAAAACAATATTGACAATTTAAATTTAAAACAAAACAAAAAAATAGTTATACATACATATGAACAATTTGAAAAACATATTAGAATGCTATTAATTAAAGAACAAACACATTAGATTCAAACATTAATTTAAAAAAAATTAGTAGCAACCTTACCTAGTGAAACGAGTCAATTTCATTGGTCAATGGAATTTGAATAAAATTCCCTAATTCTTTATCGCCAAACGGACTTTTTGCTGGCCTCTTTTTCTGGGACTCTGCTTGGAAAGGTCGAATCGGCAGCGTGTGTTCGATACATGAGAACATATCGCTTTTGCGGATTTAGCTACAATATCTGGGCAAATTTTGTTTATATTTCTGATAATCCTAGTGTTAACCAGTGCTGGTTGGATTTGTGCCCTAAATTTGATCCCTTAAGCAACATATCACCACGAGGCCATCTTACAACTAAGACTCGTTGATCTCGCTGATTTCGTTGATCTCGTTGATGTCACTGTTGTCATCGTTATCGTCTTCGACGTATTATCACCATTGTTTCTTTGGTTTCTGCATCACCATTTGAATTCATCTTTAATGTAGGGGCTCCTGTCTGCATCTTCGATACCCAGAGAACTCGCTTGCTAATCACCTGGCACTAGAGCTGCATGACCCAACAGATAAGCCTTTTATTATTTAAGCATGTTGCTTTCCTAGTATGTAACGCATAAGTAGTTCCTTTATTTTATTTTGCTTGTAGTTATTCGTTTGCTACCCATTAGTGTGGTACAATTATTGCTTATAGTTATAAACTTACCTAGTTTATTTCCTTTTATCATTGTCAAGTAGTTTATTGGTTAACTCGTAATTATGCTTATAGCTTAATTAACAAAAATTTAGCCGCTTTCATAAAATATTTTGTGGCTTGCCTGAGTATTGAATTTTACTCTTTAGTAATCTGCTGTTGACACTTATTAATACTTATGAGCCTTTGGTTAAATTTAAATTTTAAGTCTAATTAAAATTACATACTGCCCGCTTAGGTAGATTTTTTTGTTCTTATTTTCCTTAAACGTGTACGCCGAACCAATAGCGCTGTTCTCAGGTTTATATTGGATATTGCATACGAAATAATAATTAAAGCTGACTGATTGATTAAAGTTAATTGCACATTGCACCATACCCTAAGAGTCGTTTTATTTGTATCTTTTTCTCTTTTTTTTTGTCATTTAAATTCATAAAGGTAATAATTCCGAATATCTCTCCACTACTCATGTGCATAATTCATCGGGTTGTAAAACGGGTGGCGCCTATACAGGGTGAGTCAGTCATAATGTCATTAATTTTAAGAGAAGATAGGGAATAATGAGTATAACGCGAATACGCGATGAAAAAAATCTAAATGCATATTTACGAACAAAATAAATATTTTCAAATCATTATTTAAACCCCCTTTTCAGGCTGTCATTGACCACTCACAGCCTTGGTCGTTTACACCTCACAGTTCAACTCAATGTCGACCTGATGCAATGTTGACAAGTTGAAATATTTTTCTAGTACCTGCCTTACGTACCTTAGAATATCATTTTTTCTTGTTCAGTTCAACTTCAGCCAATAATAATTTAAAATGTTAATATCCAATGAAATCAAATAATAATAATCAAATAATTCTATTAAATATTGCAAGTAACGCGGTTCACTCAGGTTTTCCGGTAGAAAATACGGTCCAATCAAACGATACCCGTACACTCGTGCCCATATGATGAAAACAAATCGCCTCTGAAAGCTAAACCGACAAGTAGCGTGTGAATTTTCCTCTGAGCAAATGTAGCTGTTATGACTGAAATTAGCTTAGTTACATTGAAATCACAAATCTCCAACGTATCTAATAATAAACCGAGTAATAAACCATTTACGTACATTACATAAAAAACCATAAAAAACCTATACCCAATGGGTAAATTATTAAGAGAAGCTGAAAAGTGTTTCGTGTTTAAATACTAAGTAATAAAAAACCATCGTGTTGTCGAAAACTGTCCAAGTCCGAAATGGCACGCCTCTGATCTCATGCTCATAAGTTATCGAGACCGTATTATTAGGTCAATAACCTAGTTACCTAGATTTTGTACTGTTATTTAACGACAAGGAGTAAAACTTTTTTTTTTAATCTAGATACATGAATGAATTTTCCTTAGATATTGATTTATTTGTTAATAAAAACAAATGTAGATAATAAATAAATGTTTTCGAATGTTAGGTTATTACAGTTTAATAATTTTGATATTACGTTTTCACTACGTTTTACAAATAAATATGAATTTTTAGTATTACTCGTAAATACAATTAATTATTCAGTTTGTAGTTACTTACATCTAGCCTAGAAATTTATTGTTTTTTGAGTACTATGGTACTAACCTATTTAAAATGCCAGTTCGAGTAAAACTGCACTCATTCGTCCATAGCACTGAATTAATAAAATTAGGGTCACCCGACGCAGTTTCACAGAACCCGTATTGCAAAGGCACTTACACAAAGTTCGCGCACATTCTCCGTATAACACTACCATTTCCGCATATTCGGAATTTGTAAAATTATGCATTGTGAATTTACGACGAATACGCGAAACCGAAATAAACAAACTACTGCTTACTGCTTGTATTCTCTCCATTCCCCTCCAAATGTGTGGCGTGATCTACAAATTTGGGGGGAAAGAAATGCGGGAAATGCAGAAAGTGCTAAATGGGGGTAAATTTGAATATCACTCTGAAATGTTAGACGATATTATGTAAACTATGTGGCAACGATGTTTAATCCGGCATTCGATTGTCGTATGGGTGCGTCATCAGAAAGTTTGTAGCGCACCAGGAGCGTCGTGTTGCCGATTTTTATAGGGTGATTTGTTTATTTTTTAAAGGTCGAGTAATTTTTTTTCGATTTTCTACGTTTATTAGGCCTACCGAATACGTGGTTAAAATTAATGACATTATGAGTGACTCATCCTGTAATAGTAAAATTTAAAACTATCAACCCACTCCCATCTCTGCTGAACTAAGGCCAACTATTAGTTCTGGAGAGTTCTGGAAGCCCTTAAAGGGAAAGCATATTTTGTTTATTATCGCCACCCACGAGCACGTCACAAAGAACATCTAGCATATAAAATTGTTTTTAAGATCAAATTGTATTGAGTCTAGGCCCAGGTCTGCTGAACTGAGTTAATTATAAATTCACTGCCACTTTACTGAAAGAGCTCCACTTCGCCAATTTCGTCCATTATTTGTAACTAATTGTGTAAAATTGGCAGTTTCTATACCTTATAACGTCTATCAATCAACCACTGTCGGCGATCGACCATATCGATAGTTACGTGAGAGCTCCGAGTGGGATAGTGGCCAATCGAGAGTAACCACCACTGTTACCAAATTTGTAATAAAATTTCATGTTCCTTAATTGTATGCAAAAGTCTTGCAAAAATCATGCAAAATTGCAAGACAAAAAATTTGTGAAACTCTCGCAGGTCATGACAAGATCTTACAAGATCAAATAAAGACAAGACTTAAAGAAACTCTTGTCTTGTTTTGCAAGACAAAACAAGACTTTTCCAAGTTTTGAAAGATTTCTTGTCTCAGCCAACACTAATCACCATCTCAAAAACCATTGCAAGATCAGAAGAAGCGGTTTTCGATGCCATTTAAAACAAAAAATTATTTGGTGGATTATTGGAATGGTTTTTGTTATTAATTTAGACAGATTATTTACACTTTTGATATTACCGTTTTAAAATTTAAATATTCTAATAGTTTTTTTTAGATTATTTTTGTATTTAATATTCATTTCCATTTTAAATCACTTTAAAAAGAAAGCCTCGTGGAGAATCAATCTATAAAACGCATAAATAGCGTGTTCGTATATGCTCAAAAATGAATTTTGAAATATATTTAATAATTCCGGTGTTTTAAATCATACTTGACTTCATGTAACATGAAATAGTTATAAGAAAATTTATTTGAATTAGATGAATACTATTAAGGTAAAATAGATATCATAACTTTAATAGTCACAATGAAAATTAAGAAAAAAGTAGTACAAATACAACATTGAACAGGCTGTTCCACTGGGAACTCCTTCGATCGTTATCTGGAAAAATACTGATTCGAAATATTTGAAAATTTGGCAACGTGGCAAAGTTTCTGAGGCGAATACAACTAAAATATCTAGCACTTCCAGTTATATCGACATCAACTTATTTTAAATTGAATCTCTGTTATTGCATGCATTTTACGATTTTAGGGTCCTTTTTGTATAGCATTACTTATAGCTAGCTATTTTGTAATATTAAGTTGTTAAGAAAAGATTGAGGTATGCTAGGTTGCGCTTGGGTATCCACAATTTCACAAAGTCATCCCTTTGGGTTGTTATTGTGCGATCATTGTAGTATCAACATTTATTTTTTCTTTGGTGTCGTGTGGTTGTTGGAGGCACAAATGTCTCAAAACGAGATAAAAGAGGAATGATTACCATCCGATATTCAGGCTGAGGTGACAGAGGCAAATCTTATTACCATCAAAATCTCGATTGACCTAAAAAATGAAAAAACGTAAAGAACATCAAGGATCTAAGTGAGAATGTATTGTTACCATTTTTTTTTCGGAGAAATCAAAGAAAATTCAGCCTCCAAGTTTGTGGTCGTATTATTCAGTGCTTAAAAGTACTGGTGAATGAAAATATCGATATTTTAAAGTAAGGATGAGCTGAGGGCCGCTTAAAATTACGTAGTAGGTATCAATTATACTTTTGTTTGTAGATTCAGCGAGATCATAGCTTTCCTAAAACTAAACTAGAAGTTACAGACCAAAAAAATCCAACATTTTTACAAGCTGCAGCAGATGATGAATACTTCCTTGTCAAGGTAAAACTAAGAATAACCTCTAAAATAAATGTGTATATTATTAGCTTGGCTTACAATGGTTTTACATGGAGCGTGCCGTTCGGATGAGTTGGATAGATTAGAAGTTGGAAACATTGACGATAGACAATCTGTAATGCTTGTGTAAACAATCCTTTTGTTTTGGAATAATCAAACAGTTTTCACTGCGGGAGAAAATATAATCTGATAAATTATCTGACTACATCAAATGTACAAATTACATAACACACTTTTTATTCTGCAAAAAACACGATGGTTGTAAATTCTAGTGCAGATAACAGTAAAAAGGTTATGTGGTTGACAGTCTTTTTCTGTAGATACAATGAAGAATCAGTGGCCAACAAGATTGCTGGATCAAAATGCTTACTTAACAACGTGAAGGATCAGACCATTGGCGCCAATACATCTGTATAGTGGTCGGAGCAAAAATGGAAACGCTCCACGCAAATTTCTGGGAATGTTAATTAGAATATTAATACTTATATTCACAAATAATAGATAATAATTTAAAATAAAAATGTTTGTCCCTAGTGTATCATTTTATCTACCTTTGCGGTTAAAGTACCTACTACTTTATATACGAGCTGTGGCAGTTTAGTTCCGGGAATTTGTCAATGTCTAACTCTACACAACGATTCCAATGTTGCTTCCACGATTGAAAGCACCCTTGGTAATCCCCCACAGTTAACCCGTTCAGCACCACGGTTACAGCTTCTTTGATCTCCTGTACGTCGCCATGATGAGTTCCCTTGAGGTGCAACTTCATCTTGGGAAATAAACAAACATCGCAGGGGGCAATATCGGGGCTATAGGGTGGTGCGGCAACGTTGGAATGTCTTATTTTGCCAAATACTCTTGCACAATGAACGAAGAATGGACTGGCGCGTTGTCGTGGTGCAAGATTCAGCCGTTCTCGGCGAGTTCGGGTCGCACACGAAAAACGCGGGTCCGCATTCGTTCCAGGACGCCAACATAGAACTGTCAAGTCACTGTCTGGCCGGCAGGAACATATTCACGACAACATTGCCTTCAGTCGTGACTTGGACATCCTCGCTTTTGTTGGTCATTCTTCACCCTTTTCCACCCACTGCTGACTTTGTTTACGGGTCTCAGGGTCATACTCAAATATCCAGGTCTCATCTCCAGTGACTACCCGACTCATCCAGTCTCTACCGCTGCGGGACAACAGATCAATTTTCGCATGTCTTTCTGTTCACGGGTGATAACTTTTGGCACCATCTTTGCGCAAATCTTTCGCATATTCAAATTTTCGTGTAACATCTTGCAAACGATTTCTTTTTTGACGTTAAACTCGTCAGACAAGGCACGAATGCTTAGGCGCTGGTCAGACGTGATCATTGCACGCAAACGGTCAACATTCGCATAAGTACGAGAGGTGACGGGAGCTCCTTCACGTGGATCGTTTTCTACCGATTCACGCCCCTCCTTGAACCGTTTTGCCCATTCAAACACGCGTGTTTCCAACATGCACTCGTCTCCATACACCACCTGCAATTTTCGAAGGATTTCCGAGGGTTTTTCGCCAGATTTCACTAAAAATTGAATCACAACATGTTGCTTGTAATTTGAGTCACTCATTTTCACGGCGTCACTAAAAAAGTTACTTCCAAAAAATACATATAAAACACAAACCAAATGTGCTATCGACTTCAACTTTGGACTGCAACTAAAAGAAAGGTTCCCCCCTCTCTAGAAAAACGTTGACGAACAATGCAGTCTTCCCAGTTTCCGACTTATAACTAAATTCCCCCAACAATTTTTAGTCGATGAAAAGCGATTTTAACATTAGCTATACAAAAAAATATATATTTATCCGGAATAAGTGTCAGTTGAGTAAAGCAAATTTTATTTTTCATAACATTAGCAAATTAATTATTAGTCATTATTTATATAGCAGTGATTTAAAATTATACTGGATATAAGTTGCGGTAAAATTTCAACGTTATTACGTCATACGAACAAATGAATAATTTATTATATAGGGTGACTCAAAACTTATCTTAAAAAAAATTGATTTTGCAGAGTCCAGCCCGAGGATTACTGCACAGTCGCCAACCTGGTACCAGCATTGAGGGCTTCCAATTGATCAGTACTGGAGTCGAATCTGGAGACCAGTGCGCAGCCGCCTACTGTCCAGCAGCGTTAGGTGTTCCACCATCGAAGCCGCAGATTCAGTTCCTCAGCAGCCAGCACTGCCAGCAGACCTGTTCAGCACCGCCAGCCAGCATAGTAAATAAAATGCGCACATGCTTACTGCGCATGTCGAACAAGCCAAACGAGGACTTGAAGAGGTAACTACCGTTTGTCCTGTAAAAGCACTTCGATGCAATATACTTCATTTTTTAAATATCCCGACAAAAATAGGTCCAAATGATTTAAAGTCATCGCGGCCATGGTACCGGTCTTCCTCGTCCAATTCCCTGGTATTAATGCTTGGACACGCTGTCCATGGTACGGATATAATTGAGCCTCGTGTATGTATCGTCACAATGCTGCAACACGCCGTGGACACCCTGGACCTCCATCTTATGATTCGTTTGCAAATTTCGCGTGTCATGCCTGCGTTTGCGCTACACTTGCACATGTTTTACGGGAAATCGTTCTGCTAAAGCATTTTCACTTCACCATAAATTAAAACGTTGCCCATCAACTGCGAGTTGCTATACGTAAACCATTTTTGATATTTGAAAAACTAATGTAAATACTTGCATCACAAAAAAGTTAATACGATATGTAATCGGGTATTTGAAATTGCCTTACTAGAGACTACAGCTCAGCGATGTAAATGTTGAAACTACTAGAACTTCAATAATTTTTTTCTTGGAAACTATAACGATTTTACAAAAAATTTTATAACAATTTTTACTCCATTTTTCATGACCCATTTATTCCCAAATTTTTTTAGGTAAGTTCTGAATCACCCTGTATATTACACTAAATTATAAAAAATTATTGTCTTTAACGCGACAAACTATCGAAAACATATTGACACTAAAAACAGTTGCGTAATGTCAGCCGTGACGTAAATTGTATGAATTGTATGACGTGAATTGTAAGACATTATTCTATCTAAAATACAGCAAATAAATCGGTACTAACAACAAAATGTATCAAAGTAACGGTAGTCGTATATAAGAAGTTCAATATACACAGGAATATGATAGAACCCTAAAGCTATACACTGTACTCGCGAAGATACTATGCCAGCGGCCAAATCGATTTAGTTCATCCAGTTGAAGTAAAATTTGAAACAATATGGTTCATTTAATAAATCAGAAGCATGTAATAGCATCCCTGAAGAAACAGAGAGAAACGATTATTATTTCTCCGATGCCAATTTAAATGCTCTGCTCTGAACATTATTAGTTGAGTATAGTCTTTTATATTTTAAATATTTGAATAAGCAAAATCATGTGAATATAACATTATATATTATAGTAGTATTTTCTTAAGTTTCATTATTTAAATTTCCTCAGAAAAAGCCAGTTGTGTTGTTATCGCGTCAAATGACATCTTTAATGTAACTGTAGTGAATTTTTTTTTATTAGGTATTAAAAATATTGTGTGAAACTATATCTAACCATACAGTCTTTATTACTAGTTTTTGTAGGCAATTATAAGTATATAACCGAATTTATATATCTACCAAAAATTGTATTTCGGTCTTCCAACACGGCTTTATGAATGCCAGATCAACCACACCCAACCTAGCAGTTTTTAATCAGTTCCTATGTAAAACATTAGACAATAGAGGGCAGGTCGATGCGGTGTATACGGACTTATCCAAGGCCTTTGATAAAATAAGTCATAAATTGTTATTGCACAAACTTTCTTTGTTAGGTGTTAATAATATATATCTAGAATTTATCCAGTCTTATTTGAGTCATCGCAAACAGTATATTTGTTATAATGGTTTTTCTTCCAATTACTACTTTGCAACCAGTGGCGTTCCTCAAGGTTCCAACTTGGGGCCTTTATTGTTTTTAATTTTTGTTAATGTGATACATTGAATTGTAACAGATTGAATTTTACTGATGACTTAAAATTATATGCTTCTATTACAGATTTAAATGATTGTATAATGTTACAGGTTAACCTATTGAACAACTGGTGTATAAAAAATCATATTCATTTAAATATTTCTGAATGCAAAATCATATAATTCAATCGTAAATCTAACGCAATACGGTTTTCTTATAATATTGATGACTCTCTATTTGAAGGAACAGACTCCATACGAGATTTAGAAATTCAATTTGATTATCAACTGATTTAATAATCATATAAGCAACATTGTAAAGCCGGCATTCAATGCACAAGGATTCATTATCCGCAGTTGTAAAAACTTTAATGACGTCGCCAGGATCAAAGTAAGCTATGAAAACAATTGTTAATATCAAATAGAGACTTTTGTAGTTGACAATTTTATGATATAATTTCCCAACGGGGAATTCTAGTTGGCCATAAACTTTTCGAGCACAGTCTGAGTTCCAGAATTTAAAAGTACATAAAATACCACTGTTGCGATTGCGTCGTCCGAAACACAATTTTTCGGCCCCTAAGGGGTCATTTTCCTGGTCCCAAATGGGGATTTTCAGTTGGCCATAAACCTTTAGACCACAAATCCTACTTAAGAATCCACCTTCGACCTCACCTAATCCCAGAATCCATCTTTCAGGCCCTATAGAAGCCATTGTTGGCCCCTGGGGCTAATTCCAGACGTAGAGGGCCATTTCTGAGCTCGGGATCGGATTCAGCGTCAAAAAGTACATGGGAATATATATGTCCGATCCACAAGTCCGAACACTTTTTTTTTGTGCTGCTGATAAATATGTATAATATGTGTGGAATAATGACTATAAAAATACTCTGTAAAAATGCCCTGGAAACAGTTTTTTAGTTAAGCTTTTTTGCGCATTTTAATAACCTAGAGTTTGTTTTAGAGCTATTAATTTTGTTGTACTGGCAAACAATTTTATTTTTAAATGGCACCACATTATTTTTTTGTTTTTATTTGGAATCAATTAGTTTTCTTCTCACAAATACGCCTTAACAAAAAGACAAAAACAAGTCGTTTAATGTATGCATTTGATACATTTGTTATCATTTTCGGAGTAACTCCAGAGAAAGAAATTTAAAGGGATAATGTCTGGGACCAAACCAGCCATTGCTCCCCGCCTAACAATCCAGCGTCTAGGATTAATTTAAATAATATTTTTTGATAGAAATTGAATAATGAGAAGGAGCTCCGTCTTGCTGGAACCACAAACTGTTGTCCTAGTACGGGTAATAAATTTGACAGTCAAATGCAGAGAATGCACCTTCGCCCTCGTATCATCCCGGAATTCATCTTTCAGGCCCTATAGAGGTCATTTTTGGCCCCTGGGGCCAATTCCAGACGTAGGGGGTCATTTCTGAGCTCGGCCAAACCGAGCGTCGAAAAATACATAGGAATACATATGTCCGACCCACAAGTCCGACCACTTTTTTTGTGTGGGGCTGTGTTATCGCACTGTAATGAACTAACTAAAATTAACACGTGTTCAAAACGTTACTGTGAAGAGAGCGTATCAATTAATAATGTTACAGATTTGGATTTCTCAATATTAGTTAATGTCAAAAATTAAAAAAACAGTATTGACCGAACAAAACCCAATTGATTTCACAAAAATATGCAGAAATTACACAGCTTTACACAAACCATACTAATATAAATATAGGCGTATGTTAATGAAAAGTAGATATAATTATGCAGATGTCAATTGTTGATTATAATGAATTATATCTATTTATGTCGGTCAGTGGTCATCGAGGTGACTAGATCGGAGTTGGTTCGCGCCCAGCTGCCGGTAGACCGTATATAAGCTATATTCGTGGAGAGGATTGGCACCCTCTCTGCGGGTATGGTAGGCTGGAATAATGTTAGCTTGGGTCAATGTGAGAGATTGATACCGGTTGATATTTGACTACCCCCCTAATTATTGAGGTTTTCCAGGTTTCCCTCATTCCTGCACTGAATAGTGGTTAGGGCCTACCAACGTAAGTCGTTTCTGGGCGCAAATGCGGCCTTCTTAATAATAATATGCCGCCCCCTCTCCCGCACAAGTCTCCGACTTCTGGGCTTCTCCCTGTGATTAGAATGAGGAGTAGAGATATTATTATTATGTAATCAGTTATGAAAAGTATGATTTTATGCAAGAGATACATAAAATCATGTTTTATAACGTATTACATATAAGATTTTTTTTATAATTTTGACGAAAAATGGGAAAAGTTTTTAATTTTGATCATTTACAACTATAATTTAAATAACAATTATCTAGTAGGTCAGTGTCACTTTAAATTTTCTTGTAATTTGGCTTGAAATTTAATAGATGCTGATCGTTACTATTACCGTTTATTTGAAAAAAATGTATGATTTACATTCAGATTCTGACAATATACCGAGCGATATCGAAGAGGCGGCAAGAAATGCCGTAGGTTCACTGATTCCTGAAAAATCCTAAGCGGTATATGACTTGGCTTATGAAAAATTTGACAAATGGCGAGGACAGAAGAAAGTAAAACACGTCAATGAGAAAGTACTATTGGCATATTTTGAAGGTAAGAAGAATTTGAAGTCTTGTACGCTATGGACACAGTATTCCATGTTGAGAACTGAGCTGTCTTTTAAAAAAGTATATACATTAAAACATGCAATAGTTTGATAGCATTTTCGAAAAGGCAGTCCGATGGATACCGCGCTAAGAAATCAAATGTTTTTTCAAAAGTAAATATTGCGAAGTTCTTGGCAAAGGTAAATGACAATAATTTTTTAATGGCTAAGGTACCTAATAATTGCTTCATTTAGTTGTCAGTTTACTAATTCGCATTTTTTGCTTTAGGTTATGTTGGTTGTGGAAATAGCCGGTGCATGTTGGAAGACAGAATTAACATTTTTACGTTTTGAAGATGTTACAAATGAGGAGACGTATTTTCGAGTAAATATTCCAAATACAAAACCTAGAGGAATTTGTAATCACCCAGGAGATATAGAAGGACTAAAATTCGATAGAAAATAAAAAAAAAACATTTCCAGTGATATTCTTGAAGAACCGAATAATGCCAATAACATATCACGGAATATTGCTGCAAGTTCAACAAATAAGATTCCTTCTGGAATTAGTTTCACTAACTGCACCAACTGCGTTGTGAATATTTATAATTAAATAACAATAATGAATAAATAATTAATAAAGTGTTATTTATAAAATTACTGACTTAAATAAAAGTCTTGAAGAATCAAATAATACCAATAATATATCACGGAATATTACTGCAAGTTCAACAAATAAGATTCCTTCTGGAATTAGTTTCACTAACTGCACCAATTGCGTTGTGAATATTTATAATTAAATAATAATAATGAATAAATAATTAATAAAGTGTGATTTATAAAATTACTGATTTAAATAAATGTTACTTTATTATTTTTCTGTTGTATTTTGTTTAATTCCTTTTTGGAATTAGTGACATAACAAACTTTTCGTAACCAGTTGGATAATGATTTTCATTATGTAACTAGTTACATAAAGTAGAACGTTTTGACACTTGTTTCGATAACAAAAGATGTTACTTTATATGCCAAAATTAGAAAATTTTATATAACCCCTTTCTTCTTCTCAGGGATTAAATCTATTATTAATCCCTAAAGGAATTAAAAGTGACAGTTCAGTCCCTAGAATAAGGGAAATAAATAGCACTTTTAGTCAACTAAGTGCAAAAACAACTTTATACTACTATTCTATTCTTTACATTCTTTGTGATTTCTGATTTTAATAATACATTTCCATCCAATTTTTTTAATATAGAACATTTATGTTACTAAATAAGAGCCATAGTATTCTGTGACTACATCTTGCACTTCCATTTAGGGCATCCGAGACCTATTTAATCTCTTATTCGAATAAATAAAATTCAGACCTACCGTGGGCGGCGAGAGATTTACGGTCGATCCTCTTCTCTCTTGAGGACCTATACTGGAATGTCTTCGGATCGGCAGGCCGCCCCCAGGTGTCCCGCCGGGCGAAGATGCACACGATGGGGCGATGCGGATTTTAGGGGTCATTAGTGTGTTGTCGGACAATCTTCTATTTGGGAATGCGTTTACCACTCTCAGGAAATTGCTGTCTGGTGATGATGGTGATCCGCCAAACCACCAACCACCTAACATGCCTCCTAGAAAATTAATTCAATTATATTACGCAGGGTATTGTAACGATTCCGATTTCTTAATTAAAAATTATTTTAATTCTTATTATTGAGTAGTTATAATTAGAATTAGTGTTGCGCAGAGTCTAACAGGATCAAACGCGCGTAGTTTTAGTTATTTACAGAACGCTGTAATAGTCGGTATCTTTCTTATGCCTGATGTAAGTTGTATTCGCCGTCTGAATTTAAATATATAAGTCTTATAAGTATAAGACGAATAAAATCTGTACGTCCTAATTGGCAATTTGCTCTATTGGAAACAAATTCAATAAATTCTGAGTATCGCCTCACAGCAAATATAAAGAACAGCTTTTAGTTTTCATAACAGGTAATCACCCAAGATAAAACCGACGTTAAATAACGGGTTTGATCTAATTAGATGATCAGGAAAATTAAATTAGGCATAGGGGGGAAACCAAAACAGTCACAAATTGTAAATCAATGAAATAATAAGTTTTAAGACATAATAAAACAGTAAATATTTATTAATTATACAAGCCAAATAAAAATAATCCACGAGCAGCGACGTGAGTAGGTACTGCCCTACTAAGTGCAAAGCGAGTGACAAGTAGTGCAAACCAGTGTGTGTGCACAGTGAAGTGGAGGCCCCACAAACAAGTGCCTTTTACAAGGCAATAAACGTCTTTCTTAAGACTTAAGACTTAAAAAAAATTTTGTGCTGGCTAACCGTCTGAGATCTTCCAGCCTAGGCAGTCAGATCCCAGATATTTTGGTTTCAGGTGGAAGTGTTGTGGGAGGACGACGCAATGCGGTCGCGATCGCTATCAACGTCTTCCAGCGAGGCTAGTGGAGGAAGCTCCGAAGAAAGTCGGTGCAGCAGCCCACAATCCGACGCTCCCACCCCATTATGAGGAGCTTGCAAGGCTCAGAGAGGAGAATCGCCAGCTCAGGCAGTGTATTGCTAAGCTTCAGCAGCAGCTCCGAGATCAGGAGGAGGCGGCCAAGACCAGAGAAGCGGCGGCAGAACCCGCCACCGAGCTCTAGAAGATCTCATTAAGAGCCTGTCGCCTAGTTCTGGCACCCCAAGCCAGGCAAACTACCCTGAGGCGATGGAGGAATCGCCTGTGCTAGCCGTAGCCGCATCCGCCGTAGCCGCACCTACCGCCGCCAGTTAAGTCCGGCAAGGGAAAGAAGATAAATTATCTTTCTGTTCTAGGTGAGATGGGGTCTTCCGACAAAGAACCGAAGGTTCTTAAGAAAAGTGTCCCGTCCCTTGCGCTCTCGACGAGTGCCGTCTCCGCTGCCACCGTCACCACCCTCGCCGCGAAAGTAGAGAAGCTTCCAAAAATCCCGCCAGTCATCTTAAGGAAGGGCAAACGGTGGACAGCTGTATCGCTCCATCTAAAGGAGAAGATCAACTTCACCAAGGCAAATATGGTCAGAGAGGGTGTGGCCATCTCTCCTGCCTCCGCGACCGACCACAGGCTGCTGGCGGTGAAAGGAGAGGAGTGCCACACGTACTCCCTCCAAGAAGATCGAATACTGAGGGTAGTAATCCGCGGAATCTCCTGCGGCACCCCGTTGGAGGAGGCATCAGAGGACCTCCGCAGTCAAGGATTCGCCCCCGTCAACGTGACGCGGATTTGCGACCGACGGACGAAACGCCAGATGCCGCTCGTCCTAGTCCAGGTACCGCAAGACCAGGTAAGTATATCACAGGTTCCCAGATGCTGCTCCCTGGTACTGAGGGTCGAGCCCCAGAAGGCGGCGGTGGTGGCATCCCAGTGTCATCGATGCCAGAAGTTCGGTCACGGCCAAAGCCGCTGCACCGCCCTGTTCAGGTGCGTAAAGTGCGTCGAGAGACATCACTCGGCGGAGTGCAAAAAGCCAAGGGAAGCGCCGACCAAATGCGCCAACTGCGGCGGTCCTCATCCCGCGAGCTACCGGGGCTGCCCCCAGGCCCCCACGAAAACCGCGGGAAAGAGGACAACGGCGGGAGCAGCGAAACCACAAGCTGAAGCTGAACCAGCTAAGTGCCCGCAACCCCCCCAAGACGACGACGGCGAAGAGCTTCGCCGATGCCGCGAGGCAGAAGCACGCTCCAGCCGCGGCGCCTAGGGGGGCCGCAAAACACCAGTAGTCCCAAAAGGCATGGAGTGCGCCCTCTGACTTCGTCAGCGCGCTGGCGAGAATGGAGGAGATGTACTCCGCCATGCGCGCCTTTTTCACTAAAATGCCATCTCTGTTGCAGGAGTAATGGCAGGCCTTCCAAGAGTGCAGTCCCTGAGAGTCGCCTCCTGGAACGTCGACGGGTTTCAGCGAAGGAAGAACGACCTGCTTGAGCTCTTGCCGCGTCTAGACGTAGACGTGATCGCCATTCAAGAGTCCAAGCTAAGGGTACTCGAGTACAGGCCGCCAGCATGCTCGAGTACGTGATGTATTGGAGGTACCGGCCGGCCAGACAAGAAGGAAGAGTCGTCCTTCTATTCAAAAGAGGTATCGAACACCATATATTGCAGGTCCCACAGCTGGTGAACATGGAAGCTGTGGCAGTCTCTGTAAGCACCCGCCATGGAGATATCGCCGTGGTGTCCTGTTACCAGCCAGCATCTCTCCCGGTCTTGGCCGACGACCTGGAGGCAGTCATGGAGCCATGGCCGTATACGGTGGCCATCGGCTAACGCAAAATCGCCGGAGTGAAATAGCACGACCACCTCAACACGAGGCAGGGTGCTTCTGCAATTCTTGCAAAGCCACGACGATGTGCTTGCGTACGGATCCGATGAGCCAACCTTCCAGAAAGGCGCAGCTAGGCCGGACGTGCTGGATATCACTTTGATCAAGGTGATACCGATGGAAGCCGAACTGACGACGCACCACGAGGGTTCCACGAACCACTTGCCCGTTCTGCTCGAGGTAGGGCCGAAGCGTCGCGACGAGGCAACCGTAGTCAGGAGACAGACCGGCTGGGAGCGGTTTCGTGCAGAAATGCAACGGATCTGTCATCCAGGACGAAACGGACCTCGAGGCAGCAGTCGTGAGCCTTGAGACGGATATCCACACCGCCCTGGAAAGCAGCATCACCGAGAGGACGGAAAGGAGACGTGCAGACTATGCAGGCGAGTTACCTTTTGATTTGCAGGAGCAGATTAGAGAGAGACGCGCGGCCAAGGGACGATCCATGAGAACGGGCCATCCACGCGATAGGCAAGTCGCCAACCAGCTCAAGGGGTGACCCTAAATAGAAAGCTGCTCTGGAAGCCACACGTCACCGACGTGGTTCGCAGGAATAGTCGACTGAGCCTTGACAACAAGGTAAGGTTAATCAAATCTGTCTTGCAGCCACAGTTGACGAATTCCGGAGCGGCATGGGGATACGCAGCGAAGACGCACCCGAAGAGGGTGCAGGCCGTCGAGAATATCGCCCTGCGTTGCGTGACGGGGGCCCCTTGATTCGTCCGCAACAGCGATATTCGCCGGGATCTGGGATTCACGCCAACCCTGGAAGCGACGAAAGCGCGAGCGGAAGCTGCCTTCGCACATGCAGAAGTCCACAGCAATCAACTGATCTAGGCAGCGGTGGACTATCGACCCGATGCGGCCGCCAGGTACAGGCGACCAAGGTTTCAAAACTACAATAAAACACCATTTTGAAGTAGGTACATGCTTCAAAAACAGTTTTTGAACTTCTGGAAGTTCTGAGTAGAAATTTCATTTGGCGAGTAAAACAACTAAGAACTAATGTTAAAAGTCGATTTCATTACAAATACGTCAGCAGTTAATTTTAAAGAGTGTCATTATTATTGCAAACTATTATTTTGTTAAAATGACAGAAACAGAAAATGTATATTTCGGGATATATTTGATGATAATTGATCCATTTAGAGATGAAAAATTAATACATATCTTCAACTGATTCACAAAATTGTGCTAACAAAATGACTTCATTAAATGAGATTAGTCAGATGACTAATTAATAATATTACAGTATAAATATACTGTAATATTATTAATAGGAAAAAAATGCAGAAGAAAAACATTTTAAAGAAGCTTTAGACAACAAAAACTCATGCATAAGAAATTCATCAATATGGACATATGCAAATAAATTTTCCCGTTGACACGGTTACCTACTCACATTGTTAATTTTTTATGTTAAAAAGTCTAAAAAATAGGGCAATATTGTAAGTGAAACCTTTGTTATTGCTTATAATAATAATCTGTTATAAAAAAACTTGTCTTTCTTATATTTAGTTTAATTTGATTTTTCGAATGCTTTTATTGTCACTTGGTCATAGAGAAACATTTTTGTAAACATATTACGTGCCAAAGAAAGGTAAATGCCTGTTAAATATCATTGTATTTTGATAATTTGTTACATGTTAACTTTTTTTGGAGTTTGCATAGGTCGTAGCATACTGTTTTAAAAAATTCTGCTATCATTTGTGTTGCAAATGTTGTGAGGCTTGTTGCTAACGTCATTTTTTACAGTTGATTATGCCTAGATTATGTAGATTTGGACAGATTTCCCAGTGACTTTTAGAGGAAGCGGATTTTTGCGTTGCTCAAAACAGGTTTCTCGGTGACAGAAATTTGTAGAAAGACTAACAGATCTTCAGGTTTCATAGCATGATGTAAGCAGGCGTGAACTCAGGAAATCCGTGGAAACAGATCGAGAAGCACAGACCGTCGTAAAGAAACTACAGAGCGCGAAGAAGATAATATGGAATAACATATTATGAAATTATTCTATTCTATATGGCTCCGCCACTTCCGGGATCTATTTCTGTCACGTTACTTTTAATGAAAACAAGTACTGATCTGCTACCATATGCGATAGCATCCCATACTATAACGCCTACTGTATGATGGACATGACGCTCTCTGTCAAATTGTGGATGGCTTCTTTCACCACGTCACTTTCTCATTTAGGCACATCCATCATGCATCCCAAGGCAGAAACGAAATTCGTCACTAAAGATCACCTGATTCCATTTCTGCTCTCACTGAATCCTCTCTCTACACCATTGTATGCGCTTACCTTTATCTGAACGATAAGACAAGAGGTCAAAACTTATTCGGAGATATACTGTACGCATACCGACCATCCCTCCATGTTCTTCAAACCACTGAATTATACTAGTGGGGCTGCTAATAAATCACCCTCTGAGAGTTAAATCGCGGCGATCTTCACACTATATGGTTCCTCCCGTTCTGTGTTCACATACTTCGTCCACGTAAGGATCTGTTAGTCCTTCTTCAAATTTTTTCACCAACACATTTGCTGCAACCCAACAATTCGCGCACCTAAGTCACTAAGCTGTTCAAATCTACATAATCTAAGTATAATTAGCTGTACAAAATGTCGCAAACAAGAAAATTTAATCATTTTTTACTTTCACTGAGAAAAGTAAACATCCAAAAAATTATCAAAATAAAATATTTAATGGATGTTTACCTTTTTTTGTCACGTAGTATATATTTGTCAATTATGCCATTATAAATAAATTCATATAATTACGAATTTGTTAAAAATGTAATGCACCTCTCATTAGTTTTACTGAATTGATATAAAAAAGTATTTTACTTCTGTTGGTCTAAGTATTTATATGTATTTATTTATGTAGGTAACGGTAAAATGTTTTCTAATGCTTAAAAGTTTAACGGCTTTAACTACAGTAATAAAAAACTGTCAGTCTACTTTGAGCTTTTCTAATTTGTATCCGATTTAATTGAAATCAGATATAAAAAATTTATATATTATTAGAACAAACATTTTATACCAGGAAAATGTGAAACTGCGCCTGCCTGTTAAATCTGAAAGTAGAAATGCATATTACATAATAAATATATAAAAATATTTTTACATCTGAAAATATTGAATAAAGGAATAAATAGAGCCAAGATATTATTATGGAAATTTCTTATTTTCTACTCTCCGTGCAGCTGACAGGCTAAAAATTTTATTATTATTTAAAACTTAATTTAGTCTCGAATGTAAAACATCTGCTGCTCCTGCAGAAAATTCCGATGCAATTTTCCTTCAGTGCACGAGAGTAACACGCTTTAGAATTCTTCCGCTGCGGCAGTCAAATCTAACGTCTAAATTAAAAAATCATCAATAAATATGTGAATTCATTGTTATTAAATCACTATTCAGTAATTTGTAGTTTTTAATTACCCATTTTACAAATGAGTTCTAAAATATTTGATATTGATATTTAAGTGAATAAAAATGATAAATAACACTACATCAGTTACGAAACAAACTTTAGAGTTAAATGTTACGTGGCCTAACATGAATAGCACATAGCTAAATTCCGCTGGAGTCACTTTGAAAGTACTTATTTTTGCAGATTTTAGATCCATATTGACACACATAACGAAGTTTAGAAATTTGTTTACTTTTAGCAAGAGGGAAAGTTGTTGATTAATATGCCAGTGTGCATTATCGTAATTCTTAAGTTAACGACAACTTTAGTTTATGGCTGGCGCACACCTTTTACTTTTAGGAGTAGTCCTGTAAAATTGGACAGTAAATCTAAAAGTACTAAAAAGGATTTTTGTGAAACACTATAAGAACTGGTGAAAATGCACTGATTTTTTTGGTAAAAGCTATTAATTTTGCTTCATAACAAAGTAGCTGGTCATTGGCAACAGTCTATAAAGAAATATTTACATAGTAAATGCAATTCATCCATCAATGTAACTATCATCTTTTCCCATTAAGATAAACAAAATAGCAAAAATATGGTATCTGTATGGCACAGAAGATAAACAGAAAAGTACATTACATTTCAAGAATACTTTGTCGATATTAGTAAAAATATCTCTTGAGCCCCAAATCTATTTTTTCTTATTTTGCATATTATAACTAGATAATGTTGTATCACATATTATAGTGGTAGAGTGAAACATCCATGGTATCACTTCAACAAATACTTAAATTTATTTTCAGTACAATTACGACTGACCAATTGAAACACATTTTCCATGTCAGAATTTCAAAATTGGTATACAGCACTTGGACAATTACTATTGCTAGAGAAGGCTAACTATTTAAATAAGAATATGCTAAAATCTTTAGAATAATGGGAACCTCTTTGGTGTGACGAGTGGATATAAAATTTTCCATTTGGATATAGAATAGTTTGATACTGTACACAAAATTACCAGATGTCATCGTATCGTCAATATAGAAAGTACGAAAATGTTAGCAGTTCTTACTGCTAAAATATTATCAAAATCTGAGTTAAACAATGTATTATATAAATGATATTATATGAAATTGTAGTAGCAATATATGTACATAGAATTTATGTCTTCTCATGTTTCCTTTTGCGCAAATAGAAACTAACATTAGGATATTTATATAGTTGCGGCAAGAATTCAGACGACTTACGTTATACGAAAAAATGAGTAACTTATTGTATTTTCGTCAAAATATTTAAGAAACTGCAACTGAGAATAATAAAACTATATACTACACTAAATGTTTGGGCTATATATTGCACTAAATTACAAAAAATTATTGTTTTTATCGTGACAAACTATCGAGAATCATATTGATAATAAAAACAATTGCGTAACGTCAGCTGAGACGTAAGTCGTCTGAATTCTTGCAGCAACTATATCAATAATGTCATTCTAAGTGTAAGTATGAAATCGTGGTTAGTTTACAGTGTGGTTACCCACGGACATTAGCGAAAGGCGTAGTGGAATAACGCATATTTATTACGCTGTTTGAGCTCTGTTTAGTCCGCTCGTGTCCATAATCAAAGAGTATATTACGTGTATGAATACTACTCATGAATACAATGTATTTGAGAAATATCCAGCTCTACTCGAGGCCATCAAAGGTGAAATAAAGAGGTCATAATATGATAATACGTTAACTTCAATATTATTAGATGAAAACTGTACTTATCGAAGCGAAAAATTATACTTAGGGATGGTACTTCCAACTGCCAAAAAATATATCGAATCTGTATCTGTTATCGTTTGATACATATAATTTTTGAAAGACAGGTATTCGCTATGTGCGCGATCTCAGCGCCGTGTAGCGTTGACAACTTTGTAGGCTGTCAGGGCTGTCATGTGCCTGTCAAAAACACCGATAAAATTGATTAAATTTGCACGTGAATCGAATTAAGTTTAAGTCAATCAGTAAGAAACAGCATGCAATTTGTAGTGAAAGCTTTTATTTTAGACATTTTACAAGAATTGTACTTGGAAAATACACATGAAAAACGAAGTTTTACTGGAAAAGATGTAGGCAATTTAATATATGTAGATTTTATGTAATGCCAAATGAAAATGAATAAATATAAATAAATAAAAAAATGTTTATAACGATGGATGTTGATTATTCATAATAAATGTTTATTTTTAATAGTAAAATGATTTATTTGTTTAATGATAATCCTACTATTAGAAATACGAAAGATTATGCATTTGGAGGTTTGTTACTCAATCAAGCATAAACGGTTGAACGGATTTGGATAAATTTTGGCAAACAGATCGATCATGAACTGAATTAACAGGATTTTTACCTAAGAAATACAAAGGATTTCCGCGTTAAATCCCACGGATCATAAATAAATATTTATAATTATGTTCTTTCTTTAAATATTGGGAAGTTGTAACTTTACCAATACACAATAAATATGTACAGTGGCATAATAAATATATACAGTGGCAACATGGTTAAATAAATAAGTCGCAATATTATTCAAAATTTGGTAAGTATTTGCCGGTTTTCCACCGGCCTAAACTTATATTTTGCATATGTGCAATAGATTTAATGGATAAATAAAATTATTAGGAAGTAGAAATATCGGCCCTTAATTTATAATTCTTTGTTATTGTTATATGTTTAAAACTGATGCTATATGCTTTTGTAAATGCATAACTGGATGGTTTGCAATGAACTTGTTTCATTGAACATCATGCTATGAATTGGGAGGTAAACATTTTGGACTTATGATCAAAATTAGAGACTAGTTTAATTTAAAAGATAAACTTTTTTTTATTGAAATAAATACCAAGTCACTTACCTGTAGAGTTCTTCCGAGCCATGTCCTCTGCACTCGAAGTCTTTCTCTGTTCAATCCGTAAATTCGGAATATTGAATGGGGGGACGTGCATGTTATCCGAACTATACTGATGCCTCAGGGGCCTGTGCCTTTCGGGACTAGGAAGCGAGAGATTGTCTAGCTTCAACTTGTTCCTCTGATTCCGGTCTATCTGGTCCAGCATCTCTTGCAAAACTTCTATAAGTATCGTAAACTGTTCCAGATTAAGCGAAGGATTCACCGTCTGCGGTAGTAGAGAAGGCATCACTTTGGTGGCCATTAAATTAACAGACAATCCGTATTTTTTGTCGCTGAGCATCAATCGGTATATATCTGAGGAAAAGAAATATCAAATTTAAACATGAAAATGTCTTGGTGCAATAATCTATTCTGTTCAACACGCTCGAAGACGTAACACTTACATATCACACTGAAATAAATTGGATTTTACGCCCGAAATTGAAACGTACATTCGAAATAGCTTTCCTCGGAAACGAGTTGACAACTAGTGTTACACAAAATTAAGTACGTTACGAGAAATGTCTATATACCTAATACAATTTTTCAATGCCATTCGAATAAAAGGAATGTTAATGAGTTTTATCAGCAAAAAATTGAGGCTTCTTGGAAAGCAGGCATCTTAGTAATTTTACGTTTCAGTTTGAGAATGAAATCAAAATAATTTAAATAATGTACATGTACAGGGTAGTCATATGAAAATTGCTCACTCCTCTCCTCTTCTCCGTTATTTTTCGAGTTACGAAAAAAGTTTAAGAATTTTTAAATAGGTCATAACAATTGGATATCGCATTTCCAGGATGTAAACCAAAACTTTAGTTTTTTTTTTAAATGGAATACCCTGCATATTTTTACACACTGGTATGTCGGCTTGCTAGCTGCCTAGTCATTTTACGTAATATCTTGAAAACCGTAAAAGGTAATTTCAATATACAGGGTGTCCGGAAAAGACGTGTACAACGGAAGACCACAGACTCCTGGGTTCAAAATAAGCCGATTTAGCCTAATTTACTTATTTCCAAAATTGCTTCGTTTAGCCGCTAGGGAGCGCCAAAATTCGCAAAAAATTTTTGTTGTCTTGAAAATGACTTGATTTTAACCATTTTTGGGCTACGCAGTTATAAGTCTAACCGACACTTTTTGACATTATTTAAAATCTTCTGCAGTCATAAAAAATATAAGAAAAATCATGTATCATGCAAATATAAGCACATATTTTTTAACCCCCTGTACAATTACTCTCATTTTTTTTCTATTAGTAGCTGATTCTATTTAGAAACTTTTTTATACTTTCAGAATTTTGAACAGATGAGTAGTTTAGGCAGAAAATATATTTTTCTTATGTCAACAATATCAGCATACGTTCTGCAACAAATAACGAAGTACCAGAAGTTAGCTATGATATTTTAAGTATCAGTTGTGTGTCAAATCTAATCAGCTACTGAAATTAGTCTCTCGGTTTATTCTTCGTGCTCAACTACTTAGTTACTTTAGATCTCACTTTGTTGTTGTTGTTGTGTTTGTTTCTGTTCCTCATTTTTCAGTATTTCATCATGGATACGTATTCATATTCCGAACAAGTAGACATGCTTTTGGTTTATCGATTTTGTCAAGGTGACGGCCGCAAAAGTGTTAGGGTCTACATGGACAGATTCCCTCATCGACGAGTGCCAAATCATCAAACTTTTGCCAACATCGAAAGGCGACTTCGCGAATTTGGGTCCTTCCACCAAATGAATGCGGTTTAAAGGCGTCAACGTATCACGAAAATTATAGAGGTGGAAGAACAAATCCTAGATAAGATAGAAGAGAACCCAAAAATTTGTGCAAGACGCATTGGACATGAAACAAGGATACCAAAAACCATAGATCATGATGTTTTGAAGGAGCAGTTACACATCCGTACTACATTCAATCGGTTCATGAATTGCTACCCATTGACTCTGAAAAACGTTTAGCATTTTGTAATTTTATACAAGATCAAAGAGCAAAAACATTTTATTTACAGATGAAGCATGTTTTGCTAGGTCAGGAATTATTAATAACCATAACAAACACGTTTATATTGATTGAAAATCCACACTGTACAGAAATAAGACATTTTCAATATGAATTCAGAGTAAACGTGTGGACGGAAATTATCGACAATTTTATTATTGGCAACGTTGTGCTTCCACATCGATTAAATGGGGTCAACTATTTAATTTTTTTACGGCAAGTATTACCTACCTATTATTGGACGATTTACCGTTACTACTTCGTATGTGGTTTATGATGGTGCATCCCCCCATTTTATATTACCCGTTCGTCAGTATTTACATAGTCTGTATCCTAACAGGTTCATTGGAAGAGGAAACGATGCTCCTACAAAATGGCCACCTCGAGCACCAGAGTTAACCCCTTGCGATTATTTTTTGTGGGGTGCAGTAAAAATAAAGTATATGCCTATGCAGTTAATAATGAAGAGGGATTTTTTTGGCGAATCCAAGACGCAATTAACATTTTACGAGGTAATCCACTAATCATGGAGAGGTTGCACTACAACTTCTTAAAACGGATTACTTGTTGCGTACGAGAAAACGATGGTCACAGCATTTATTGTAAAGACATCATAACTCTTTTTTATTTGTTATATTAATATCTTATTATCTTGTATTTATTAAATAAAATATAAATGAGTTTTGGAATTTTAGTTATTTGTTGCAGAACGAATGCTGATATTGTTGACATACGAAAAATATTTTTTCTGTCTAAACTACTCATCTATTCAAAATTCTGAAAGTATAAAAAAGTTTCTAAATAAAGTCAGCTACTAAAAGAAAAAAGTTGAAAGTAATTATACAGGGGGTTAAAAAAATATGTGCTTATATTTGCATGATACATAATTTTTCTTATATTTCTAATGACTGCAAAAGATTTTAAATAATGTCAAAAAATGTCGGTTAGACTTATAACTGCGTAGCCCAAAGATGGTTAAAATCGATCAAGTCGTTTTCGAGATATTCGGAATAAACAAAAATTTTTCGCGAACTTTGGCGTTCTCTAGCGGCTGAACGAAGCAATTTTGGAAGTAAATTGGGCTAAATCGGCTTATTTTGAAGCCAGGAGTCTGTGGTCTTCCGTTGTACACGTCTTTTCCGAACACCCTGTATATACTAGGGGTGGGCGATAACGGTTTGGAACTACCGATTATCAATAAATAAAATAAACCGATATTATCGAATTATCGATAATTCGATAATATCTGTATCATTATCGATATTATCGATAATTATCGACAATTATCGATATATCGATAAATATTCCCAACCCTACTCAACAGATGTCGCCCACTTTGTGATTGTTCCCTAAACCCTAAATTTTAGGGAACCGAAAACTTTTCAGTGAACAATTTTCGGTGTGGTATATATAAACAAATCTAAAACTTACCAAAACGTTTACGCATAAATTTATGCATAAATCATTATTGGCTTCAAGCTTCAAGCTACGGCTAAACGTAGTAAGTTCGTGAGTCAAAATATTATCGATATTATCAACTATCGATAGCTACCGACATTATCGATATTATAGTACCGTTATAGTAACGATAATAACATTGAAAATTATCGATAATATCGATAAATTTGCGATATTATCGATAGATTGTCGATATTATCGATAATTATTGATAATTCGATAATTTTTTATCTGTATTATTATCGATATATAGATAAATATGCCCAACCCTAGTATATACAGCTCTAAACCTATTTGTGTACATTTTAACTGTACTTGAAACAATGAGTGCACGTTTACACATTCTGTACCTAATATATTCCCCAATTATATTAAATTATGCATAACTTATTACATTTGAACTGAATAAGTCCACATTTAACTACAACTACACCTAATCGTACACATTTAACCGCAACTAAACCTATTTACGCACATTTAACTTTAACTAAACCTATTTGCATACATTTTAATTGAATTTGGACTCATATTTGGCATATTTACACATTTTGTACCTAATATATTCTCAAGTTATATTAAACTCATGCATTACCCATTCCACTCAATAAGTGCATATTTACACATTTCGTATCTAATACATTCTCCAATTATATTACACGTATGCATAATATATTACACTTGAATTCGATAAGATATAACTAAACCTATTTGTGCAAATTTTAACAGAACCTGAACTCGATAAGCGCACATTTACACATTTCGTACCTAATTTATTCCCCAATTATATTGAATGTATGTATTACCCATTACACTTCAACTCAATAAATGCATATTTAACTAAAACTAAACTTAATCTGCATATTTAACCGCAACTAAGCCTATTTATGTATATTTAACTGCAACTAAACCTGTTTGTGCAAATTTGAACTGTACTTTAACCCATTAAGTGCACATTTATACATTTCGTATGTAATACATTCTCCATTTAACTATAACTAAACCAATTTGTGCAAATTTTAACAGTACCTGAACTCAATAAGTGCATATTTCGTACTTAATACAATTATATTAAACTTATGCGTAACCTATTACACTTGAACTCGATAAGTGCACATTTAACTACAACCCAATTTAATCGTGCCCATTTAACAAAATATTTTTAAACTAATAAATTCTTAAATGAAAATTATTATTAATAATTAATTTTTTCTTATATATTTTTAAAAATACAACCAAAAATGTCCACCTGCAAATCGGGACATTCTCTGTATTTATAATTCAATTTCAACCCGACCCAAACACAGGATTAGCGGGCATAAAAGTTTTAGGTGTTTAATGGAAGGTATTTGGGGCACCGTGGCAGCGAGAGGGCTCATTTAATATTGATAGCGTCGCCTGACATAGGTTCAAAGTGATTGATGTAGACGTGTCCTTCCGCATAATTATTAAGATTGAGGGTTTGACCTGAGCACAGACAAATTACATCGTCCAAAATTTGACGATATGGGGACATTGTCATATCTTGTTATCGAAGGGTGTTTAATATTAATTAAGCAATATGGCAGGGATCTCGCAGGTAAACTTTAAGTTGCCTGTGTAAAGGGTTGTTGCTTTGTTCAAATAATTGCTTAGGAATATCAAATTACGAGGTACTTTAACATGATTACTAGTCATGTCTGGTTTGATATTTAAGAACATTATAATTTGCCTAGAAGCCCATGGTGAGTTAATCCAGATGTCAGCGGTTGAAAATCATGAGATTCTTCTAATAATTGCTATTTGTTTATCACTTGTACCCATGAGAAGAGAAAAATTTAAAAAGGGCACCAAAATTTGAGGATTTGATATATAATCAAATAAGAGGGAGATTTTGCGTTTTTGTTAAATATATAAATTTATAAAAAAATACATAGAATTAAAAAAAAATCTAATTAAATTCTGCCTGAGTGATTAAAAGTTTGTGAAACCTTCGTTCCCTGCTATCTACTCGAGCTGTCGCACGACAAATACAGAGCTGGCAATAAATTAATTTGGAACCCAGGGAATGGGGATGGCACTATCAACGTTAGTGCGTTTCTAGTGGTTACTGGCAGTAAACCTACTGAAAAAGAAGCAGCGCCGTCGGCATTACTGAAGATAATTTCCTGTAAAAGCCTAAGAGCGAGCCACATGCCTCGGTCTACGAAATATGGAAATGGTTTGATTGCTCCCGACAAAGTGAAAGCCCGAATGTCAGAAGGCACCTCGGAAGCTTAGTGCGAGAATAGGCGATCAAACATAAATTTTCCGACAAAAAAAACTGTCATGGGAGTAACTGTAAATTTGCACAAATATCGAGGATCGTGAGAAAAAGCAGGGAAAACATTGTCTGAAGAGTAAGTGGAAGCTATAGAGTTGTCAGAAGCGGTCGAAGTTGCGAAAAATGTATCTACATATTAGAAGAACTCCTGACAGTTTCCATATACAGTGCTTTCGAAAAGTAACGAATAAATTCATTATTTTTGAAATTGAGAAGTTTTCGAAAAAATCCCTTGGCACGTCGTTTTTGTTTTATAAAGGCACTTTTTGACATACGACCCACATTTGTGACGTTGTACGAGATATGACGTCATCGACAATTTTGACCATGCCATTTGAAAGAGCGTGTCATTCTACATACATACATCATGAAAAATTATGGTGCTACATAACAAAAAATTCATGAAAATAATGTCTGAAACTTTAATTTTAACAATACTGTGCACCTCTCCATTATGTAACACCGGTACGTGCTTATTTAGATGAGCTGTTCCCGAATCGAGGGAGAAGGGAGCCAATTGAATGGTCAACCAGATCGCCTGATTTGACACCCCTAGATTATTTCTTCTGAGGATACTTAAAAAGCTAAGTATACGTTAGTAGACCGGTTAATTTAGAAGATTTAAAAGCAAGAATTCGTCACGAGATACATCGTATACCTTCTTATGTTATTGATAATGTCCAAAAGAAATTTATTAATCGTCTTGGCTACTGTCAGGCATCTTGAAAGTTTTGTTATGTAGCACCATAATTTTTTATGAGGTATGTATGTAGAATGACACGCTCTTTCAAATGGCATGGTCAAAATTGGGGGTTGATATTTAAAAAAAGTTGTCGATGACGTCATATCTCGAACAACGATGATGTCACAAATGTGGGTCGTATGTCAAAAAGTGCCTTTTTAAAAAACAAAATCGATGTGCCAGGGGATTTTTTCGAAAACTTCTCAATTTAAAAAATAATGAATTTATTCGTTACTTTTCGAAAACTCTATATTGTTTATGTATAGAATAACCTATGTGCAAGTGTCAGAAAGTAAAGTGGAAGAGATGAGGAGGAATCGCTTTTCTCTTGATTTTCACACCGTTCATATTTCATAGCACTGCTGACAACTATTATTATAATGTCAGAAGTCAATTGAGAAAATATATAGGGTGTTTCCTAAGTAGTCTGAAATATTTCAGGAGGTGACTCCTCAGTAATGTAAGTGCCTTAGTTTATGAATGCGTTAACATTTTATTTTAGATTCTTTTTGAAAATCTCTGGAGTAGACTAAAATTTTCTTTGTAAATTGCTGTCACTTAAATACCATGATATGAATGCATGTTTTGGCTGGTGCCTACTGTGTCTACGTCATTCCATAGCCCGCTACAAGTTTATTAAAATTTCATATCATTATTTTGTCGACGTTCTCGCAATTTGCATCCAAATTTCTCATGATTTCTTCCACTTTGCCTTCTAACACTTTGCACATAGTTTAATCTACACGTAAACAATATAAATGCAAATTGTGACAAGTTCTTATAACATGTTGGTAAATTTTTCGAGATCTTACTTTTACTCTTCTGACAATGTTTTCTATCCTTTTTCTCATAATTCTTGATATCTAAGCAAATTTTCAGCCGTGTCTTTGTCGGGAAATGTACATGTGCGCCTTCTGATGGCCATACTTCGTTTTGTCGGCAGCAATCAAATATTTTACAGATAAGATGGAAGATGGATCGAGGCATGTTGTTCTCTCTGAAACCAGCTCGCCGTCTAAAAGTGTCGAAGTGGTTGCAAGGGCAATTGGGGCTATTAAGCTTCGGTTGAGCGGTTAGATTATTTGTACTATTTGCGAAGATTGAACTTGTTCCAATATCTACGAAACAAACGTCGGGTTCGTCGATTTATAGAATTTCCTGCCAGTTAAATTATCAGATGAGAAAAATGAAGAGGCCAAAGTAAATGAAGAATCTGGAGACACTGGGAAAACTCAGTCGCGTATGTTCTCGAAGGGCATCCGACTTGTTATATTTCGGCCAACCGCGGCAAAGAAAAGAGCTAATATAAAATACATCTTCCACACAACATATTTTGACGTATAAATAGTACAGTAGAACAAGTTGGAAATTTATAGAGTTCATAATCTATTCTATGACATACCTACTTTATATCTTCAAATGGTATTTTCTTTCATCGAAAAATAAGTAATTGATTTGGTGTTGAGATACGAAAAATAGAAAGAATTCTCTATTTATATAAACTTTTCCACAGTAAATATTGTCCTTTGATCATTTCTAGATTGATTGATTCCAATAGTATAGCTTGGAAACTTTTGTCGCAATTAAAAAACCTGTACAAGCATTTTTTATGCAGAATTTAGTGAAAAATATCTTTGTAATTTAAATTTCTTTCTTCTAAAATGGATACATTCGAAAGTATTTGCGAAAAATGCTAAAACCTCCCCCTCAGTGTTTCAAACAGTATATTGAACATCGAATTTTGGTGCCTATTTTTAATTTTGTTCTTAAGCATGAAAAAAAAGCAGTAGAAAAAAAGGAAGCCTTTCAGTAGCAACCTTACTGTCAACAGAATCCATTATTCTTATGTAACAATATTTTTATATTTTTATTGTGTACATTTTAATTTTAAAATGGAAAGTGGTGCATTTTAGGACACATTTTGATTGTTGGACCTCAAAAATACACCCTTACTACTAATATTTTTTCTTTTTAAATGTTAATGATTTTTACTTATTAATTTACTAATATTTATGTTGAATAATAGTTTGTAATTCTATTTTCATTAATAGTAAATGTTTGATTGTTTATATATTTTCTTCACAATATTCATTGAAAAAATCTTATAAACTACTATCGAGATAAATGAAATAGACCCCTGAGTTTGGAAACAATTTTTTTAGGTTGTGGTTTACAATTATTTACTATGTGTCAGTTTTTTTCTTTTTTTAAAGAACGCAATATTTACAGAGATAGCACGCCCTTTTGTTTTGCTTAAAAATAAATAAAGAAAGAAGAATTTTTGAGACAAATGACCTCCGCACTACTAAACACAATAGTTCGACTTATCGTCAGTAAAAATTTGTAATTTTTTTATCAATTAACAAACAAATTACGAAGAGTTAAAGTGAGAAGTGTCAATTTTGTAGGCAGAAAACCGTGATTTTTTCAACATTTTTTATTAATAACTAAAAAATGGAATAACGAAACTACCTGAACACACAGTGAGACAATATACAGGGTGTTTTTAAATGAAGTAACAAAAATAAGACCACATGTTCCTTAGGTGAAAATAAATCGATTTGATCTAACATCCCAAGTCGCATAATAAAAAACATACAGGGTGTCAAAGTTGAAATTTTGTTTTCGATATTTGTGAATAACTTGTAAATCAGGGTTTTTTTCGGGCGAGAATTTCAAATTTGTTTATAATTTTGACGCCACTAGTAGAGGGCGCCACTTATGGCACATCATGTTTCTTTTAAATGGTAGAACATTTTTGCTGCTTAGTGCATCCATCTGACTAGTGAAACAATCGATTCTTCTACCTGTTATATCTGAAAAAGGTATACCTTGTTGCCACTAGGAGTAACAGTTTTCGAAATTATCTCATTTGAAATATTCAGGGCACTGATTAAAAATTGTTATCGTTTCAGGTAAAGTGTCTTTTCTAATGAATATACAGCAAAATATTATTTGAGAAAATTGTTCAGAACAGTAAATTATGAAGGCGTCAGAAAGATCGGCCTGCTTTGATAAAAATCTTTGTGCTTTGTTCAAAAATGGTTTCATAACACCTCGCCTATCTTCTTGAAATTTTGCACGTTTCCATAATTTACCATTCTGAACAACTTTGTCAAGTAACATTTTGCTGTATTTTCAGCAAAAAAGACACTTTACATGAATCCAAAACAGTTCTTACTCGATGCACTGCGCATTTCAAATAGGATTATATGTATATTTTTTATTATGCGACTTGGAATATAGGTATATTAAGTTAATCGATTTATTTACACCTAAGGAATATCTGGTCTCATTTTTGCTACTTCATTTAGAAGCACCCTGTATAGTCCAAATTTCAATTTTTTCTATCCTATACGTTTCCTAATATCGATTTCCAAACTCAAGGGTCTATCTTATTTATTTCGATAGTAGATGAGTTATTTTTGTTTTCTGACATATAATGTAATCACATAAAAGTAAGCGAATAAAAGGATGTTCAAAAACTACCATAAAACTATAGGAAATACGGTATATTGGCACTTACTTACGACCCTTAATGTGATCTGAGGATCAGACAGTCGAATGTCGTAGAGAAGAGGCAAAACTTCATCTATAATTTGAGCTTTATCCAATCTATCCAAAGTCCTTTCAACACACGAAAGCACATTCGACACAAGTTTTAAATCCCCCTGATTCTTTTCATATATCACTTTTGTTTTCGGCAGTATCATTCTTCTTATTGCTGTTTCGTCTAGGTACTCCGACACGTTCGTTACGGCCACCAATGCTGCACTCTGAACAGAAAAAATTTATTACCAAACATAAATAAAAGATAAAGAGTAACTCAGCGTGAAGTAGCTGATCAGTTACTTTCTTACTTTAATTAGAGGGTGTTATTGGAAATGTTGTTTTTATTTAATTGACTCTTAAAAAACAAAAAGAAACGTTGTAGCTGTGAATACGATGTTACTGACGCTACTGCGTTAAGCTCCATAATTATTAACATACAGGGTGTTTCAATTAAAACTTTCCACCTAAAAAATATCGCAATTAAAACAAACAAGAACTACCTGAGACACGTTGTATTAGAAGAGCTTTACAAGAAAGTTTTCATTTAATTAATGTATGTACAGAGTGTCCCAATCTCGATAGTTAAGGGCTAATGTGAGGATACAGAAAATTTAAATAAAATTTAAAACACGTGGTGTTAAATCGGATGAGATAAGCTCCATTTTCAATTGAAAGTATTATCTTCGGGATTTGACAGAAACGACTAATGACGTCATCAATTATATTTTCTCCAGAAACATATCCAAATTTTGCTTTTGTTAAAAAGCTCTCTTCTTTTTATAAACTTTTAAAAAATAATTGAATGTTTATTGTTTAAAGTGCATAAATGTCATTAAGAATTCTTTAATACAGTTAAAACAAACATATCCAATTTTGCATAATTTCTTTGTGGACTGCGTTTATTAACATTTCACCGTTGAACTCATTACAAGCTTTTGTGATTTTTTTCTTTCGAATGATGAATACAGTATGCGCCAAAAGTATGGAATAAATTCAATAAAAACGAAACAATTATTTTTTGGGAAAAATCCTCGAACAGGTCGATTTTTAATTAAAAAAATACATATTTTAGCGTAAAATGCGATTTTCAAATCATTTGTTTTCGAGTAATGACGTCATCGATCTTTTTTTTAAATGGCAACACCATATTTTTTTCCTTGATTCTGAAAGATCGTTTAATTTTCTATCAGACAGTACTAAAATTTTGCCCTCTTACATAGGAAAGTTTTCGAGTAAATGACGATTGAATGTTAGAAAACGTAAATCAATTAAAATAAAGCATAAACGTTATCAAGTTTAGTTTTTCGAATTCCATAGTTCTTTTATGGATCACGTAGGTGAAAATCTTTGCAAAGTGTCATTGTCACACCGACTTTCTAATAAGTATTGTAAGCGACATAGAAATTATTATTCAATTTAAAGTATTATGGCACATTTAACTGTTACTCAAAGAACTGAAATTTTAATTCTTATCGGATGCGGGAATATGACTAGAACTCAGCAGGAAGTTTGCGATTTATTTAATGAAAAATATCCAGATCGCCCTATCAGCCAATCAACAGTCAGTAAGGTAGAGTCTAAATTTAGAGAAACTGGCAATGTTGTAAATATTCCAAAGCCTGGACGTCCAAGCATTAATGAAAATTAGAAACAGAACATTTTGATAAGTATGGTGGATAATCCTCATAATTCTTTACAATTGGTTGCATTAAACAATGACACTAGTCAGAGCACAGTGCTAAGTATCTTGAGGAAGGAAAAATATCATCCCTACAAAATTCAACTTTTGCAGGAACTCAATGAAGATGATCCCGATCGCCGCTTACACTTTTGCGAAATTTTAATGGATTTATGTCAAGGAAATAGAAATTTACACCGGCAAATACTTTTTTCAGATGAGGCCACATTTTGTCTGAATGGTACAGTAAACCGTCAAACTTGCAGATATTGGAGTCGGGAAAATCCTCATTGGATGGCAGAGGCACATACCCAACACCCTCAGAAATTAAATGTGTGGGCTGGGATAGTTGACGACAGAATAGTAGGGTCTTTCTTCTTTGAAGGAACCCTTTCAGGACAAAAATATTTAGAGTTTCTAGAAAATGACCTTGTTCCAACCCTTGCAGTAATTTTTCCTAACGATAATGACCCTGACATTCCTGACGATACCATATGGTTTCAGCAAGACGGTGCACCTCCGCACTATGCGCGCCCTGTACGAGATTTTTTGGACAACTGTTTTCGTGGGAGGTGGATCGGCAGACAGGAACCGATAGAATGGCCTGCAAGACCGCCAGATCTTACACCTCTTGACTATTGTTTATGGGGATACTTGAAGTCAAAAGTGTACATTAATAAACTACGTAATTTAGAAGGACTTCAAAATCGCATTCGGAACGAAATACGCACCAGTTACCCCAGAAATCATTCATAATGTGCAAGAAGAATTTTTTCACAGACTTGCGCATTGTCAAGAAGTTGGTGGATGGCAATTCGAACATTTAATTTAAGTATAAAATTTAATCAATTGTATTTTATTTTACATACCTCAGAATTGTTACATTTTTATGGATAAAATTTACGTTTTCTAACATTCAATCGTCATTTACTCGAAAACTTTCCTATGTAAAAGGGCAAAATTTTAGTACTGTCTGATAGAGAATTAAACGATCTTTCAGAATCAAGGAAAAAATATGGTGTTGCCATTTAAAAAAAATCGATGACGTCATTACTCGAAAACAAATGACATTTGAAAATCGCATTTTACGCTAAAATATGTATTTTTTAAATTAAAAATCGACCTGTTCGAGGATTTTTCCCAAAAAATAATTGTTTCGTTTTTATTGACTTTATTCCATACTTTTGGCGCATACTGTATATCACAAAGGTGTATTGGAAACCTTATTTTTTAAAACCTCCCATAAAAAAAATCGAGGAGTGTTAGATCTGGTGAGTTTCCGGGCTTCTGAAAGGAAAGTGTTATTTAAGTATTGCTGCACAATCCTGGCCTTGTGGAGTGGAGCTCCGTCATACTGAAATTAAGTTTCTCCTTAGCTGCAAAGGCATATTCTCTAGAAGTGCAGGAAGTTCTTCTTGTAGGAAATTTACGCTGGTCAATGTATGTTCATAAAAATAAGGCCCAATTAAATGGCTACCGATGATGTCGCACCATACATTTACTCCAGAATGGCCTTGGTTTTGGACTGAACTTATGGACCAGGAGTGCCTGTTTGACAAACCATTAGTGATAAACCGACTATCGTCCGTCCAAAGAACGTTCCGAAAAAGAATATTATCAATGCATTTACTACAATTTGAACTATAAAATTAAGTCTGTTTTCAATATGATGCTCAAGCAAATACTCCAAATTATGAATTTTGTAGTCATGATATCCATTGGTCTTTAAAATTCGTTGAACAATTGATTTATCCAAATTCAATTCCCGGCTAGCCTGTCGCATAAATTTTCGTCGATTCTATTCGATATACTGTAAAAGTCTATCTGTATTAACATTGTTTCTTACTCTTTGGTCAATTATTTCATTCTTCCGAACAGAAAACGTATCTTCATTTCGTCGCTAGGTCGCCTCTAATCTTGTAAAGGTTCTATGATTAGAAATGAGGTGGTCTGGATACCTTTCTCGATATAACTCTCTCTTCTTGACTTTTCTTATGATGCCATAAATTAGAAATATATCAACTTTTTCTGAATGAGAAAAAATTTTGCTAGCACAAAAGTTATACGTTTGAAATTCGTACTGAGTAATTACAAGTATTTTGTGACATATATGCACTTTAAACAAAGAATTATTTTAAAACTACTACTTGATTCTTCCACCTCTAATGTGATCTTTAGGTGGTATTTCTTTTGAGACTCTTTAGGACGATATTGTTTATAAACAACTTTTAAAGTAACCAACAAAAATACAAAGTAGAAGTCATTTTCCTTTTTTTATTATACCATTGTTATCAAACTTACATTCACATAGTTGTTCTATTGTCTATCTCTTTTCTTTATAGTAAAGTTGTTGTTACTATATGTTTTTTTCCAATTTGTTTTAGTATTGATCGGTCAGTGGTCGCGGGGTTTAAGGCGTCAGTACTTGAATCGAGGAAACTAGATCAGTGTGGTTCCGCGTCCCGCTGGCGGTAGACCGTGTATAAGCTATATTAATTCGTCTCTGCGGGTATGGTAGAGTGGGAGAATGTGGATCAATGAGGGGTAGACATATTATTATTATTGCTTTAGAAGATGAAAAAATAAATTTTTCGAAATGTTAGCTTGAAACTTAAAATTGTTGTTTTATTATTCTTGACCTAAAAACCCACTAGAGGAACCAACTCTTTTCAAATTTTACGGAAGGTCACTATCCTACACTCATTTTATATATAATATCTATAAAAAAGCGGTATTCATTCGAATATTATTTTGCATATAGTATATAGCTGCGATTAGAGTATGCCGAGAATATTTTCTAAATACTTTGGATATCAGTAAGCGAAGCCAAGTTATTTTTTGAGTGCCAATCAGAATGAATCAACCGAAATACCTCGAACACCTTTGTACACATCAAAAAAAATATTTCACAGGAAAGGAAAGAGGAAGTGCGCAAACATATTAAGTCATTCCATGCTGTGACATCACATTACTGTAGAGCGTCTACAAAAAATATATATATATTTGGATCTTAACATGAACCGAATGCATGAACTTGACACTACTACAACAGATAATTCTGTTAAATTCCATATTGATGAAAATATATTTAAAAGGGAATATACTATGTGACAAAGAACGGTGAAGTAAGTAAATACGATTTTATTTTGATAATTTTTTGCATGCTTACTTCTCTCAATGAAAGTAAAAAACGATTACATTTTCAGGTTTATCTGTTAAGTGAAAGTAGCATTCTGTTTTAAAATTGTATGCTCACATTTGCGATACAAGTGTTGTGAAGCTTATTGCAAACGACATTTTTTTGCAACTGAGTATGTCTAGAGCACGTAGATTTGAGCAGATTTCCCAGTTTAGTAACTTTGAGAGGAGTCAGATTGTTGGGTTGCGTGAAGCAGGTTTGTCGATGAGAGAAATTTCTAGAAGGATTAACAGATCCTTACGTACCATAGTACGGTGTTACAAGGTATGAACTTAAGAAGGCCGTGGACACAGAACGAGAAACACCGGCCGTCGTAGACGAAAAATAGAGTGTGAAGATCGCTGATTGCTGCTTTTAGCTCTCAGAGACCGATTTAATAGCTGCCGTACCATTGCAGATCAGTGGATTACAGTATATCGCAGAATATGAATTGTTGATCTCTTGTTATATCGTCCACAGTGGGTGATGAGTGCATAAGTAAGAAGGCGACGTGGCGAAAGCCGCGGTCCACAATTTGACAGAGAGCGTCATGTCCATCATACAGTAGGCGTTATGGGATGGGGTGTTATCGCCTACGTCACCACTAGTTTTCATTAGAGGCAACATGCAACTTTAACGCTACATCCAGGAAGTGGTGGAGCTATATGTCATTCTATATTTTCACACCATCCAAAACGCCATTTTCCAGTAAAATAATGCTAAACCTCATGTTGGCAAATAAACAATAACTTTTATGGATCAACATCAGAAAAATCAGTTACTCTGGCCATCGAGAATGCTGGATTTGTTACTTATTAAACATGTCTGGTCATGCAGACTGCTGCATTTACAGTACTCTCAACAGACTTTAGCAGCTCTTACTCAAGAAGTTCAGATAGCTTGGAATGAGATATCCCGAGAACTTATGGATAACCTTATTAGATCTGTACCCAGGTATAATAATTATAAATCGTCGGTTCTCAACACATTATTGAACCAATTTTTGCAGTAGGTTCCCTAATCTTGCTGAATGCAACCATTCAATTACAAAACGTTATTAAAATCTAATTACGTTCCTTTGCCAAGTAATAAAACATATCTTACTTAAGCCAAACAAATATATTTGTGATGAATGGGCTTCTTATTCATCATTTGTTTGCATGTAGACATTGCTAGCTCTCTGTTAAAATACTAAAAGAAAACGTAATATACTCATTTTAGGGTCAAATAATTGAGTGACGCAAAATAAAAATTCAATAATGTCTTTTGCTTTTCAATAATTTCTTCTATATGTGCAAACATAAAAATAATAGAGCAAAAGTTTGGCGAACCAAGTCATGAGAACATGCACGAAATTGTTAATGCTTACAGTTGCATAGAAAAGTATATACGCAATTTAGATGTTTGATTCCATTTAACTATTATTCGTGTTCCCCTGTTAATACCACAATCACAGGACACTTAAGTGTAGAATAATACAGATTACTTTTAAAGATTATGTTGAGCCTGATAATCGTATAACTTAATTCTTACACAAAAGTGAAACATTTAATATAGGAAAGGAGACACGTTAATGGACATAAAATATTGTGCGGCTTTCTAAGGAGAAATAAAGACTGCTTAAGTCAAATATACCAGAATGTACATATGATAATACAAACTTTATTATGTTTGATATTAATATATCTTGTTCAGTATCCCTATATTAATTTATCAAATCTGAAAATAAGGCATTTTATTCTATATCCATTTATAAAAACTCGTTTTTATAGTTTATTATGGTCTTAGAGACTAAAATAACTAAATTTGACACATTGGTCTTAATTTCCCAATTATTTTATAATTTATATAAATATGGAAACAATATTTATTCAAGCTTTCCTAAAAGTAGCAGTATAGTATATAGAAGACTATAATTTTGGGGTGACGTCAAGAATTATTAGGACAAATTTATTTTACCGGTTGCAATGCACTCACTGGTTCATGTTTTAAGTTGCGTTGATATATTTCAAAATGCCTTATTCAAATTAAGAATTAGCAGATATAGTATTCGCATATCGAGGGTACAAATATAATTTAAACTTGTGATTTGTAAGTGTAATATGTCACTATCAAATACAATAGCCAGATTTAAGAACAGTGTAAAACGATGTCCAAAGGCTACGGGAAACTGGTTTATATGAAGATAGTGAACAAGAAAAACCGCAACTTGTCTTAAATAGAAAGGAAAATATTTTATATTTTGTTGAGGAAAACTTGGGTGCAGTACCCGCAATATTTCACATTAAATGGATTTTAAATATTGCGATGTGATGTCTGTTATTCTGTTATCTGTTACCTAATATACAGTGCCTTCGAAAAAATCCCCTGGCACGTCGATTTTGTTTTTAAAAAAGGCACTTTTTGACATACGACCCTTATTTGTCACGTCATCGTTGTTCGAGATATGACGTCATCGACAATTTTTTTAAATAACAACCCCCAATTTTGACCATGCCAGCGTGACATTCTACATACATACATCATGAAAAATTATGGTGTTACATAACAAAAATTTCAAGAAAACAATGTTTGAGAATTGTAAAATTTAATTTTCACAATACTGTGCACCTCTCCATTATGCAACACCTGTCCGTGCTTATTTAGATGAGCTGTTCCCGAATCGTTGGATATGGAGAAGGGGGTCGATTGAGTAGCCAGCCAGATCGCCTGATTTGACACCCCTAGATTATTTCTTGTAGAGATACTTAAAAAGCAAAGTATACGTTACTAGACTAGTTAATTTAGAAGATTTAAAACCTAGAATTTGTCACGAGATACATCATATACCTTCTGAAGTTATTGATAATGTCCAAAAAGAATTTATTAATCGTCTTGGCTGCTGTCAGGCAGCCAACGGTGCACAATTTGAACATTTAATTTAGTCGATTTTTTACATAACCATTCAACATTGTGAAAATTAAATTTTAAAATCTTTAATTATTCTCTTGAAATTTTCGTTATGTAACACCATAATTTTTCATGATGTATCTATGTAGAATGGCACGTTCTTTCAAATGGCATAGGGGGTTGCTATTTAAAAAAATTGTCGATGACTTCATATCTCGAACAACGATGACGTCACAAATGTGGGTCGTATGGCAAAAAGTGCCTTATTTAAAAACAAAGTCGACGTGCCAGGGGATTATTTCGCAAACCTCTCAATTTAAAAAATAATTAATTTTTTCGTTACTTTTCGAAAGCACTGTATAGATATTTGGTAACCGTAAATAGTTATGGCATTATGGTATTTCTAACAATTTTTATAAACTATTGTCAACCTCTAAAAAAGTGTTTAAAAATAATCATATCGACTGACAAAAAGCACTGCTAAGTATTTATTTGCGCTCTATATAGCAGGGCTAGTTTCAGAATTATTTGTTTTATAATTTAACAATTTCTTTATCTTGGAAATATGACAGTTTAGACTACAGGTTGTTTAATGAAAATAAATATTTTTCTATGTTTTCTGTTGTGAAGGAATGTCTTTATTTGAGAAACACCCTGTGTACAATACAAGCGAAAAATATGGAATGAGAAACAGAGATGACTGCTGAACTCATCATGAATCAACATCAGTCTTTTCAGAGCTCCTTTGATTTTGCGAGGAATCTAATTTAGCATGTGCCTACTTAGCTGTACTTAGGCTTAGTAAAAATAAAAATTCATTAGGCTTTTGTATCTCCCTTATTTTTATTTCTACATTTCTACCATTCTCGCTATATACTTAATGTATAAGGTTTACATTAAAGAACGGTCTTGGTTTATGATTCTAAAACTTTAACGACCGACTGGTCTGATATTTTACAATAATAAACTTAATTCGACGTAAATTAATGATAAATAAAACGTTTCAGGGAGTTATGAATATCTATTCTATACAAATAACTCATTGCCATATACGTAATATATCAATTTAAAAACGAAAATTACAAATTGTATTACTGTTAACTTCAGTACAGATTAATTGAAAAAAAAAAAAGAAATGTTGTACCAATTATTTTGAAATTATAAATAAAATATCTAAAGTGTTGTTGATGACATAAGTTGTTGAGAGTATCAAATTTGACAAAAATGTATGCTTTTTATTTTCAAACTTTAAAGGTTTTTGTAAGATGTCACCTTGTAGTTTCCTAGTTCCTATGTTTTTTGGTTCAGATATAAAAGATTTGTACGATTTTTCCTTCTTGTAAAATTTTTAAAAACGTAATTATTTAAATTTTAAATAATGACGTAATTTCAAGTTATTTAGTTGACCACAGAAATAAAATAACTTATGATGAAACTTATACCCTCATAGTAATTGTTCAATAATAATCAATTCTAGGCAAAAAATTCAGTCTTCTCAGCATTCCTTCATTCTGCAAATTTTAGGCAGAACTTTCAGTCTTGTTGCACAGCTAGTTGTTTAAAGCGCAACATATTAAGCTTTCTGTTTTAAAGGCACTAAATAAAAAAGCCAAAGGTATTTAAATTAGGTGGTCAGCGAACTGTAGCATCATATCCCCTACCTATCCATCTGCCAAGGCATCTTTCAATATCTCTGAAAGTTTGATAATTTAGTATTGGTCGATTTGGATATTTTTCATGATATACACCTCGATGGCAGTTTAATTTACAAAATTCTGATCAAAACCTATTGTAGGTACACCTTAGAACATTTAAAATTAAGGAAATTGACGAAGCTTCATTATCAGTAAAGTAAAGGTTTTTATGGTTTCTATCAAACAAAGTACCATGTAAAATGATATGGTAAAATAATATGTATCTCATTTTGCATCACTGGCAGCAATGATCATATTGAACAGTTTGTTCTTATAAGAGAACCGTTACAAGTATCTGTAAATTGAAATATGTAATTTTGTTTCTGTTATCAAATAAATGTTTTTCGACATTACATAATTAGGAGGGAATTTTTTTTCAACCTCTGACCTCCACTGTGCCTGTTGGGCAGTAGAAGGCAGAGCTGCGTACTGCATAGTAGCACATCCCACCATCATAACTTATGTCACTATCAACTTCAACTTGTCACCTGTAGGGCCGTAAACATAACTAGCTAGGTGTATTGATTCTTCCGTCAAGTGCGAGTTGTGAAGTGTCATTCTTTTTCTTCAAACAGAAAGGAATAACAGAAGAAATTTATCGCTGAATAAGTCCAGTGTACGGAGAAAACTTCATGAGTGACGATGCTGTACGAGAATGGTACAGGAAATTTAAAGATTGTCGAAATAACGTTTATGATGAAGGTACGCAAAGTTAGTTCAACCATCTTTAAATTTCTTGTACCATTCTCGCATAACATCGTCACCTATGAAGTTTTTTCCGTACATTCGACTCATTCTACGATAAATTTCTACAACATTGTTCTCTTATGCCTGAAGAAAACAAATGACGCTCCGCAACTCGCATTTGGTATTTGTCGGAAAAATCAATAGACGCATCCATATTTACTGACAAGGTGGAGTTGACAGTGACATAAGTATTGGTAGAGGAGATGCGTTTTCGTACAGTGTACAGCTCTGTCTTCGACTGTCCAACAGGCCACTTCGCAATGAATCGAAAATAATTCTGTAATGACCTTTTTAAAAAAAATCAGTTAACACAAACTGTTACAAATACAAGAAAATACAAGAGAGAAATCTTTAAAACGTCCTTTACTTTTAAGAAAGAATAGATGTATGATATCCGAGATTATGATCACATATTTGTCACAGTTCTCTTAATAAAATTGCTATACCATGTTATAAAATGACATGTATAAGGGCATAGTACTCTATCAAATTTCAGTGAAATTATGCAAAGCATTTCAAAGTTATTGTATTAGAACAAATTAAAATTGTTATGAACTTTGGATTTCTACAATTTCTAAACGAAGCAACTTAGGTTAAAGGTAAATTTTAAATCTTATTATTTTGGTAGCAGGAAATTTACCATTTAGTGTTCTGTTGTCATAGTTGTGTTGCTGGTTACTGTACTGTTAGTCGTTGATAAATAAGGGTTTAATATAGTTTCGAATTTTTTTTTCAGATTTAGTATAAATAAGTTTGGAAATTATTTTAAGGGTGATTCCGTTAATCCTTATTTTTCTCTATACACTTTTAAAATATTTGTACTTGATATCAATACATAGCACCATTCGCTATGCCTAGGGAGCGTTAAAATAAAAATGCATCCCGACCCCCATAATAGAGAACCGATAATTTGTCTGAATCGGATACATCGCTGCCATGTCTGTATCCGAACCAATTTCTGTAAGCATGACAAGTTTTTTTTTAAATGAATGGTTTGTTACCCTATTATAGTTTTAATTTTAATGCAATAATGTGGCATTTTACAATTAAAAATATCTTAATTTTTTTTGGGCTTCAAAATACCTAATCATTTAAGAAAAGTAATTAATTTACACAGTTTCTGCAGAACTTCTCTTCTTATTTTGACGTCAACAACGCTCCCCTTTTATACAACATATGTAAGATATGTATCTTAAAGGAACATCCTGTATATTATAACGAATTTATTGTCTTAATTTTACCTTTTACTGGAGCATTCTGTATTTTGTTTATAAATTTCGACAGCTTATGTCTTGAAGTAGCTTTTTACCATGGATATTTTATGGACTTAAAATTACTCATAGAACGACTTCTTGAAACTATGAAACCTTTTTAATACCCTCTACAGTATCATACTGTAATTTAATAGAATCGAGGAAACGAATGAGAAGAATATTTTACTTATTCAAATCCGCTTTATATATTCTTAGTAATAGCATAGAAGACATAGATGTATAGCGCTACATATAAAAATAAATGAAAACGAATAAGATAGGAATACATCTGAAACCTTACCTGTACTTGTATCGTTGTGCTTTCGAATGCATTATAAAGCATCGGCAAGACCTCGGTTCGAATATCATCCCTTGGGGTCTTCTCCAATATTATATGCAAATTTTCCAAAAGAGTTACCGTGGCTTGAACAGTTTTCGGAGCGGAAAATACACTCCTGAAAAAAATGCATAAATACATTATTAGTACATGAAATGTATTTTAAAACAACTTAAAATTCAGATACACACACTGCCTGCATTAACATGTTTGTGCCTTATAGATTGTATAATTTGAAACAATTATTTTTTTATTTTGTTATAAATAATAATTACAGTAATTTTTGTTCCTTCTTGAGGTATAAATAATATAATTATTTTATATCATCAATATCTGTTAGATCGATAAAAGCTTATAAGATTTAATAATTTGTGAGAGAAACCAAAATAATTATCTAAATAGTTTTGTCAAATGCTTTGGTTAGATCAGTCACGTCAACTTGAAATTCATTGTCAACTGCATTGGATAAAAACTGTGTAATACAGTAGAGATTTGTAATTAAGTGTTTTGTGTGATAAAATATAAAATCATAGCATAGGTAGGCCGGCAGTTTCACTCCATTGTCGGCACTTTGAACTGCTTTCAGTTTCTGCGGTGACCTCGAAATGTGAGTGCGATAGCACATCCGATAGAATTGACAGAATCGGTGATCAGGACCGGAATAAGAAATTTTTATTTGCGCGTGAAAGCGTAGTTATTCCACATGAAAGTTTACGTTATATCTATCCACATTATGTAATAATTCATTATACAGTTATAAATGGGTAATTCAACATGTACTATACATCATTTACTACTACAAACATACAGTGTGAAAATTTGATTTACTTCTTTGGACTCTTTAAAAAAAAGAGTTTAAAATATATATTATTGCACTACAAAACATGTTTATTTATTTACTTACTTTTTTTTGTTATTAGTGATAATTACATTATTTTGGGATTTTTTTAAATTTAAAATTTGACAAATAATTTATTATGATTTTTTTTCGTCTTAAATGATCTACGTAAACCAGAAGACAAGTATTTTTCAGAACAGAGAAATTATGTTTACTTAACTTTGAAAATTGTTAAATTGGAGATAAAAGTGCAGTAAAATGTAAATTTGGAAAAAAATTATTTTTTATTATTTTGTTTTGAGACACTCTCATTATAGTGACTACATAATTTGAAGATGAGCCGTCTTGTGCAGGAAACGTTGGAACGGCCTCTTTGCGTAATCTATTGCGCGAATCGTTAGAAAACATATTATTTTAAAAATGTATTTGACATAGTTTGCATGAACTATTACTAATCCTGAGCAGCTCTTCTAATAAATCTTCTCTATTAGAAGCCTCTGCACAGAACTTTGCTCTAAAATATTGTATTTGTGAATAATATAAATATGTATATTTTAAACCTCACTTTCATGAGAAGTATTTATATTCCAATGTTATACTTAAGAAATAAGTTAATAGGTAAGGCAATAGCAGTAAAATATCATTTATGGTTTGTACAGTATATTATAGATTACTTATTTATGTCTTTAGAAAATTTAAAGAAACTTAAATTACTATTTACAGATGATATATTTAAACATCTAACTGCTGCGCAGCGACTCGTTCCTCGATCAGACTCAAAATATTGCTTTAATACGGCTCTGTATAACCGATTCTCGCACTCCCAGAGTTGGATGTAAACTGAGGTCTCTGCAGCTTGAAATGGATGCGCGAGCTGCTATGCGCGACTTATTATTTCGGCCCGAGTGTTTTTACTGGTCTCCCTATACTGTGATAAAATCATATAGCATTTCAAGACACTAGGCAAAATTGCTGATTATAACGATCGGCAGAACTTATGTCTGATCTTTCACGTTGTTTGAATACTGAAGTGACATTAGATATTTTCCTCTGTGATGGAAAGGTACAGGTATTTAAGGACAGGTTTATAAGTTTATACAATGGTAGCGTAAATGCTACGGCACAGCTCCGCAAAAGAAAGGCTAGTATTCCATCTAAAGCAATAGTTAATTTAGGCTTTAATTTCATTGAACAACACCTGACTTCATTCTCCGAAAAAGAACGAATTTCGGGCAGACTAAAGTTATTAATGTCAGAGACAAAATGCACGTGTAATATAAAATTCTGAGGTTGATGAGTAACACTATTCTCAGTGTAGGATGTAAGTATTAAACATTAAATAACATAAAATTAATATGAGGCAAATTACCGCAACAGGGTATTTTCCTGTATGAAAAGATTGATAAAAATTGTTCTGTAATGATAGTATGTATTTTTTGCATTTGAAATAAATAATCATAAATAAGAGATTTCAAAACTTTAGTAAATATACTGAGTTTACTAACGCTTCGAAGGGAAAACAGTATTCTTTATTTTCATGTAAATCAGTTTTTTAGCGCCTGTTCTTTAGTCACCGACATTGAAATAGTTATTTACATTTATTAAATTTAGCCTCGAAAGGAGCAATTAATGTTGTTTGGATGAGCATCTTAAATATTAGTTCAAAATAGTTTCAACTTCTATTTCTTCGCCAATGTTTCTCTCACACATTGTAGATTCGAGATTACGGTTAGTAGAAACTACCATTTTTAAATAAAATATAAAGTTTGATTGATAATATAATATTCATAAAAGCCGACAGCTTTAAAGCTAAATCCAATAGAATCGGATATCTATCATTTTTTGTATCTAAAAATGAAATATTATAATGAAATCTTCTACTTCGTACCTGCTTCACGTTCTCAGATCGTATAAAGTTATGCCCTACAGGGCACTAATGCTTTCCATCTCGTTTTATACGATCAGCTTTATTGTACTACAATGTATAAAAAAATCATTTTGACTGTTATTGTAAGAAATACAAGGGAGCCTTTCACTGAAAAAGCACCAACCGATTGTGATATCAATTTAGTATTATGTTGAGCATTTCTTTCGAGTTTAGATGCCTTTCACCCTTGTGAAAGAAAACTTTTTCAGTTAAATCGTTTACTATATATATATATTTTACGAATTTATCGGCTTTATTTTTAGCTATTACTTAAATTTAATTTATTGTAATATAAGTGCATAGTTATCTCCATAAACCTTCATAAACTTAAAAAAAAAATTGTTATACAGATTGCCTGTACAAAACACTGACACAAATTCCTGACGCTAAAATAGGAAAATCTAGACTAATTTACCTTAGTGCAAAAGTTGATATTTTCCAAAATACAGAATGTTAAATTTATTATTTTTTAAAACTTTTTTGTAAATACTTGTCTTAATAATGGCATAATTTGCAAGAAATTTGGTACTTAGGTTTTTTAGGATGAGAAATCGAAATCTGATCGCAGTTTTGATGTACATTGTTCGTTCCTTGGCATCTTTTGTCCAAAAAAAAGTATACCTATCAAGTAGGCGTCGCTTCAAGCAGCAGTTTTTGAGATAATCGAACTTAAATGTCTTGCGTACTGAAACTTATCATAGCAACAAGTTAAAAATGATAAATAGTACCGTCATTAGCTATACAAAATTTTCTCAAACGATTTAAAGTTCACAAAGTTCCAAACATAGGTATCTGGTGCTCAGACTCGGTATCCGAGTCTGTCCTAGCGTGCACCTACGTAAAGCTTCCATATTCTTCCGTATCCCGCAGGACATGTAATCATAAAAACAAGTGAACGTGAATTGCAAACACCGTACGATTCCGTCCATAATCTATCGTCGCAGGAGCAAAACTACCGGTTGCTCGAAGATGCCTTTCAACAGCGGCAAATGTTTGGTGATTTGGTATGTGTTTATTTGGAAATTTTTCTCTGTGCATTCTCACCGATTCCCGACCATTTCCTTGGCAATAACCCTAAAATAATATAATATCGATCACTACTCTGTTTGACAGTACCCTTTTGCACTAATGACAGTACAAAAGATGCCAAAGAACAATAATGTTTAACTAGAAATTTAATATCCCGAGGTACAAAAAAGCTATCAAGCTTTAGATGTAGGCGAAGTGCAGCTAGTGGCAACCTCTGCAATGTACAAAAAAAACTGCAACCAGATTTCAATTTATCATCCTATAAAACCCTAAATACCAACGTTCGTGCGAATCATGTCATTGATATAAATATTTACAAAAAAAATAAAATAGAAACTTATGTAAATTATGACTTTGACACCTTATATTTAGGAAACTAAAGAAACACCCTGTAGATCTAATACATGATTAATTTGGACAATAGTATGTTAGTATACAGGGTCTCCCAGTGTGAGCGTATAAAAATTTAGCAGGGGACAGACCAGACCAAAATAAGAATAAAATTCTTATAAAACAAAGGACCCCGCACATTTTATATGGAAAACGGTCTTCCGGTGAAATTCGCTTAAAATTTGGAAAATTGTTCGTTTTGTACCCCTGAACAAAAGTCTCAATGGGGTCGAAGCTCGAAATGCCCATCTTTAGGCTCTACGTCTATTTTTAGTGGCCAAAAATGGCGAAAATTCATTTTTTTAAATATCATGTTTAATGCTGGGAAAGTGTTCGTCGAAGCTCAAAATGCCTATCTTTAGGCTCTAAGGTATGAAAATGTTTTTTAAATATCATGTGTAATGCTGGGAAAGTGTTCGTTTTGTACCCCTGATCAAAAGTCTCAATGAGACTTATACACATATAATTAGACATGGACATATTCCTACATAAAAAAAATAATTTTGGCCGTTTTTGGCCACTAAAAATAGCCGTAGAGCCTAAAGATGGGCATTTCGAGCTTCGACCCCATTGAGACTTTTGATCAGGGGTACAAAATGAACAATTTCCCATCATTAAACATGATATTTTAAAAAAATTTATTTTAGCCGTTTTTGGCCATTAAAATAGCCGTAGAGCCTAAAGATGGGCATTTTGAGCTTCGACCTCACTGAGATTTTTAATCAGGGGACCAAAATGAACAATTTCCCAAATTTTCAGCGAATGTCACCGGAAGACCGTTTTCCATATAAAATGTGCGGGGTCCTTTCCTCTAGCGAATTACAGGGAGTTACTTTGAAAAAAAAAATTTTTCCGCAATAACTTAAAAACCGTTTCGTAGATTTAGGTAATTTTTGGGTGACGTGTACATTAATTAAAGGTCATTAAAATTACATGGTGTTTGTTTTAATCTGACCGCAGTGGTGACCTAGACCTACTATTCCTTATGATTTGGTCTTCATAACTCTTGCATATCCTACTTTTACGTAAATTGACTAAGTTCTCCTTAATCAGTGACCAATTCTGAACAAAAAACGTGCTCTTGTTACACAGGTCTTAAATCAACTATTTTCAAGTAAATTGAGTCCAAAGTACCGACTGCATTAATTTATGCAGAAAAATACATGCAAAGATTTTATTACTTGTCATCTAGTAGGTACTTGTCATTATAAATAACAAAGTTGTTTACAAACGTTATGTCATTCTAGCTTCTCAAATTATTGTAGATCGTTTAAATTCAGAGAGATATACAAATTTTTTAGAAACTGTTGTGACTGGCTAGATGACGTTCCATTACATTTAAAAAATCAAATGTACTATCAACAAGATGGAGCACCTGATCATAATGAAAGGCAAGTATCTATGTGGTTCAATTTGCACTTTCCCGATTATACACATATAATTATGTGGCCTCCCAGATCTGCTTATATCAAACTGCTTGATTTTTTTACTGAGGTGATATGAAACAGCAGGTATATGCTGAACCCAGTAATACGATGGAAGAATTACTACAAAAAATTAATGCCGCCGCCGAGCAAATTGAAGCAACCGTTGACTTACAGAGGATTTACTATATTTAACTCCTTGTTAAAACGATGCCGAGCATGCATTGAAGTAAATGAACATCATTTCGAACATTTATTGAAATAATTATTGTTAATCTTGTTATTTTGCTAACACAATTTCATTTCATGTTAAATAAATAGGTGCATTATTTTAATTTTATTTTTAATTCATTTTACTTGCTAGATGACAACAAATAAAATCTTTGCATGTATTTTTCTGCATAAATTAATGCAGTCGGTACTATAGACTCAATTTACTTGAAAATGGTTAATTTTAAAACTGTGTAACAAGAGCACCTTTTTTGTTCAGAATTAGTCACTGATTAAGGAGAACTTAGTCAATTTACGTAAAAGTAGGATATGCAAGAGTTATGAAGACCAGATCATAAGGAATAGTAGGCCTAGGCCACCACTGGTGTCAGATTAAAACAAACACTATGTAATTTTAATGATCTTTAATTGATGTACAGGTCACCCAAAAATTACCTAAATCTACGAAACGGATTTTAAGTTATTGCGGGAAATTGTTTTTTTTTTTTTCAAAATAACACCCTGTAACTCTAGACGCTAGACGAAATTTTTTTATAAGAATTTTATTCTTATTTTGGTCTGGTCTACCCCCTGCTAAATTTTTGTACGCTCACTCTGGGACACCCTTAAGCCTCTCGTACACCTGAGAATAAAAGTTCCCAGTTTATTGTGGAAGCAAGGTCACCTATATATTATATGTAATTTTATACAAAATCTGGTTGCTCCTGTTGTGTATATATGAAAATATACCATCTGCTGACACAGCTGTTTAGCTGTAATAATTGCTGTGACAGAGCGCCTAGTGAAGGAATGGTTATGAAAGCGGTCTCTATATAGCCCATACTTAAAGAACTTCAGCTTAGTTGATCAAATGTAGCTTTAAAAATGATTATGTTACATATGAAATTGGTCATTATTAAAACATCACTTTCTGTCACCATAAAATATGAAAATAAACTGCAGTTATTGCACAATGGACTTGTCCAAAAAAACATTGGGAATAAATGCGTCATGAAAAATTAAGTATTTTTTTGTAAAACTCTTATAGTTAAAGATAAAAAAATATCTAATTTGTAGTATTTTCAACGTTTACATCGCTGGGCTGCTGTAGTTTATAGCGTCATCGGAATGGAGGCGATTAAAAATACTGAAATCCGATTTTAGGAGTATTAACGTTTTTGCGATAGCGTTTATATTTGTTTTTCAAGTGTCAGAAATGGCTTACGTGAAGAGCAACTCGGTGATAATGAATATCATTTTAATTTATGGTAAAGTAAGATACTTTAGCAGGCTCTCGTTTGTACCCATAACGGTTTCCCAGTAGGTATGTGCCAAATGCAGCTGCTTTCACTGCGGTAGTGCAACCTGGGCGTGACACATGAAATTTGCAATCGCATCGTGGAAGAGTTGGAGGTCCAGGGCGTTGACGGCGTGTTGCAGCAGTTGAGGAACATATTTTAGAGATTGTTGAAGAGAATCCTCGAATACGTACCAAGCAAATTGCTCGACAAGTACAAGCAATGTCCCAATCAACAGTGTGGCGTATCATACACGAGGCTCAATTATATCTGTACTAGCAAAAATTGGATTTTGTGAATGGTTGCTGCAACAAAATGCTCAGAATCTCGGATTTACAGCTATGTGTTAGTTACAGATGAAGCTAATTTTACATAAATACGGTTCAACAAGATCATTTCCAACAACGCTTTTCCGTAAATGTTTGGGCACTGATTGTCGATGATCACTTGATTGGACCATTCATATAACCAAATCGAATGGATGGGATTCAGTATCTCAAGCTCTTTCAAAATGATGTGCCTGGACTTCTGTAAGATGTGCCCTTAACTGTCCGTCTCCAAATGTGGTTCTTGCACAATAGTGCTTCCTCTCATTTTCGAAAAAATGTTGAGAAGTACTTTAATGAGTTTCAGTGGGTTTGATGGATTGGACGAGGATGACCAGTACCATGGCCGTCACAATCTCCTTACTTAAATTATGTGAACTTTTTTTCGTGGGGATATTTAAAAAATTAACTGTGTCCCACCGAAGTAAACACTAGTGACGATTTACGCGAACCTATCATAGATGCCTTACTTACGAATGGACAAGAACCAGAAACATTTTAAGAAATTCTGAAATCTGTGAACGTTTGTGAACATTCAACCACAATAATTAATCTCGGTTTTACTTCTTCACAAAACTTCAGTATTTGTGACAAATTCTAGTGATACTGAAAATTCTGAAATAGAAAATGAGGCGGTAGCTGTCTTATGTACATTGATTACTGAGAAATCAATGAAATTGTACCAAAAAACTTATGAAAAATTTGATATTTGATGTGCTGAAAAAAAAAGAAAGTTATTCTAGCGTACTTGTCCCTATTATACAGGGTGTCTGTGAAAGGTTGGGAAATCTCGGAGCTGGAGATACTGGTGCCCAAGAAAAGTCGATTGAACCAAATATGCCTTATTCGAATGTTGCTGGTTTCGAAAATTCAGGGCGTTCAATGCTAGAATTTTATTTTGAAATATCTCAATAACTTTGAAATCTGTCGGAGTATTAGCACAATTATGTTTTTGGTACGGCGAATAAAAATGTTTAACTAATTTTGACGTCACTAGTAGAGGGCGCCACTTATCCATCTGTCTATTGAAACAATCTATTCTCCTACCTGTTATATCTGACAAAGGTATACTTTGTTGAAGTCGTTAGGAGTAACCATTTTTGAAATAATCGTATTTGAAATATTCAGTGCAGCTATTGAAAACTGTTATCGTTTCAGGTAAAGTGCCTTTTCTACTGAAAATACAGCAAAATGTTACTTGAAAAAGTTGTTCAGAACGATAAATTATGGAGACGTGCTAAATTTCAAAAAGATCGGCCTGCTTTGATAAAATCTTCGTGCTTTGTTGAAAAATGGTTTCAAAAACAAACCTCGCCGATCTTCTTGAAATTTTGCACGTCCCCATAATTTACCGTTCTGAACAACTTTTTCAAGTAACATTTTGCTGTATTTTCAGTGAAAAATACACTTTACCTGAAACGATAAGTTTTCAATCGGTGCACTGAACATTTCAAATAGAATTATTTCGAAAACTGTTACTCCTAACGACTTCAACAGGGTATTCCTTTTTAAGATACAACGGGTAGCAGAATCGATTGCTTCTATAGTCAGATGGATACACTAAGCTGCAAAAAAGTTCTGCCATTTAAAGAAATGTGATGTGCCATTAGTGGGGCTCTCTACTAGGGACGTCAAAATTAGTTAAAAATTCTTATTTGCCGAGCCAAAAAACATAATTGTGCAAATTTTATTTTAATACTCTGACAGGTTTCCAAGTTATTGAGATATTTCAATTGTAGCATTGAACGTCCTGTATTTTTGAAACCAGCAACATTCGGTTAAGGCATATTTAGCTGAATCGGTTTTTTTTGGTCACCAGTATATCCAGCTCCGAGATTTCCTAACCTTTCACAGACATCCTGTATAAATGTGCACCCATCGCAGCATGTACTTCGCAGCACTGAACTCCATACAATCTATTTGAATGCTTTCCTCAAAAGAAAATCAAGTGGTTATAGACCGAAAAAATCCAAAATATTTTCCAAGGAACAGGTTGAAAAGTTTATCAAAGAGGCAGATTATGAAAAGTACTTATTCCAAAAGGCTTTTTGATTATTAGTATATTTGGAGCCTGTAGGACAGAAAATTGTTTAACTTATTTACGTAGAGAGAACATTGAAGATGCCAAGTCGTTCATTAAGGTTACTAAAACTAATGTTCCCAGATTATTTACAATGCCAGAAGGAGTCAATTTGTTGAAAATTTTCTGCGAATATGCAAGTCTACGTCCATCCACCATTAATCACAACTGATATTTTATCTATCACGTACAGGAATTCAAAATGAACTACACAAGCAGTGGATATAAATAACATATATTCAATTGCTAAAAATGCTGCCGAATTTCTTAGTTATCCAATGTTACTGTGTATACTAGGCACTGCTTTAGACGATGTTCTGCAACCCTCCTTGTATATCGATGCTCAAAAGATACGGAGGTTGGCGTTCGACTTCTGTGACAGAGCGGACATAGAAAATTCCATACAAAATAAGCAGACGATAACAAAGAAAAGTCTCAGGAGGAAAGGAAATACCACTTTCATTCCACCAGCAGCACCGAGATGCTGTTGTTATTTTCTTCCAATATTGAAGTTATACAAAGTGAAGAAAAAAATACATTTTCGCCTAATGCCCAATTATCCGATTTGAAAGATTGTGTTATTAATATTTATAATAAATAAATAATTTAAAATTCAGTTATTTTATTTTACTTTTACGCACATGTGCCTAAAAGACTGTCATTTCTATACTGAAATGACAATCGAAATGCTATTATTATTATTATGCAAGATTTTACGAACAATCATTTTCGAACTGCCCTTTTTGATTTTTATTTAATTTTATTTGTAGGCGTCCCCTTTAGGTATGTACATTATTATTATTATTATTATTATTTTTTGGATAAGTTCTGATTCGCCCTGTAAAATTGTGTGCCCGATGCCTCAGTTGCCTAATTTGTTCCTAGAGCATTTTTCTGTTGTCTAACAGATTGAGTATATACAACTTGCTTGAAATTATTTGTAATTGCGCATCAAATACTGTTAACGTATGTCTAAAACTAATAAAATTCATTTATTTTTAATGACCGAATTACCTTTACAATGTTATCAGTGAAATATTGTGCCATCCAGTATATTAAGTACATTAATATAAAATTTAATAATGTTATATATCTAACACAAACATTTTAGTTTCACAGTAAGGTGCATCTGACTATGTTACTTGCGTATTTTCCTTTACCCTATTTTCTAAAAAAAATTGTTTGTTTGATAAACAGTGTTTACGAAATATATACCACCAGCAAAAAATCAACAAATAATCTGACGAAGTCAGCTTACACAATTTGAAGTTCAGGATTCTGTTTACACTTGTTACGGGAAATTCACAGTGGAATTTTTTATCTTGCAGATACCGGAGTTAAGAATATGTGACTGAAATTTTCAAATACACAACGCAGAAATAATAAAGTTTTACTGTATTATATTATTCCAATATCAATTCTCAACTTCTTGACATATACACAAATGGAACACATAAGTATGTATATAATATACTTTTTCTACGTTCATGCAAAAAACAAAACTTTATGGAACTACATTTACTGGAAAAAGTGGTTCTGTATTGCACTAGTGCAATTGCATTCATCTGTCATTCTAGTACAGTGTTTTGTTATCGTGACAGACATAAACGTTCAAATCGACGTCATATTTTCCTAGACTTAGTGTCATTTAAATACAACATTTTTTGATTTTTGCATGAACGTAAAAAAATATTGTATGCAACTCGTAAAAAAAATGCTTATTGCACTCTACGTGTTGTCCTACTCGGCCTGACGGTCTCGTTGGACAATTTCACGTCGCGTGCAATAAACACTGGCTTTTTGTACTTGTTGCATAAATAACTATTACCTACTTCCAATTACATTTAATATAGAGGACCTACTTGCTTAATTCTACATTACCGTTGTAAGTAGCATAATGCAAAGGCGTCCAGTTCTGTGAACACTGATTTTTATGTTCAATATTAACATTACTTTTTTAGCAGTTTTATCAAGAAGAGTTTTAACTTCATCCCATTTACCTTCATAAACTGCTGTAATTACTAAAGGTTTCAATACTCTCAACCCTAAAGCGATCATCCAGTTATTGCACTGATCTATTATGTTTGAATCATAGTCATTCAGCAAAAGGTTGTTTTCTAACTTTTCAAGCAATGTTAAAATCTGATTACTACTTGGCGTTTTATTTTTTAATTCCTAAATTTGTTCTAAACTACAGGAATTTTCTGTAAAGCTTACATGGTCCTGAAGTGAAGAAAAACTTAGAAGTTGGTATATTGGGTTCTTGTTTTCCATTATAAAATTATCAATCGATACTAAACATTTAAAGTCATTTTCTACTTTAGGAGCATATTTACTTTTATTTTTATAATTCTCTGAAGCTTTCTCCATCAGGTCTTGTACTTTCCCTACTTCATATAAACTAAACCTATCTAATCTACCGAGCGTTATTGGTTCTAAACCTAGATCAAATCCCAATGTAGAAATTCTATGAAACTCAGAATTATTCCAATTCTTTATACTGCTACTGTAGTCAGTTATCCCTTCTATAGTTTTCAAGTCATCTAATTTCCTGGCCTAAAACTCCTCCTATTCCAAAACTATCTTTTTCTACTAGCTTTCTAGCAATAATTCGAGCTTCTTCCCTGTCATGCACTGCACTTAGAAATGTTTCTATTACTTCACGATCAAGTAGGGCTTTACCGTTGCTTTCTAATGCTCTGAATTCCATTTCTTCTCTACGATCTTTACTATTTTCCTTATTATAAGATATGTCCAGTAATACTACCACAATAAAGTATGCATCAAATAACTTTTTATTAACCAATTTCCCAAACAAAAACAAAGGCAATCGCATGATTTTCTATACAAGGTGTCCGGAATGTACGAATGTCCGATACTAAAGGGGCTTGTATATCTCACCAAAAACAACAAAAACAAACTCGATAAAAAAATATTTCAAAAGAATAGTTTTCCTGCAAATATATTTGAAAAATAAAATGCAAAACTGTGTTACTAAGATACAACTAAGATTAATTAATTTATTTATAATGTGTCTTTTTTATTAGTAGTAAGAAGTAGTCAATAGCGGTTTCCCAAGAAATTCTTAAAAGTGTAACGTACGACAACATTGTAATCATTACCTGTAGCTGTTAACCTTAAATTGTTATTAGTAGTAGTAATAGTAGTGTGGCTAGTGCATATCGTTTTTCTGTACCTAGTGCTTGCCAAATGAATCTTATTAATTTTTATTAATTTTGCAATGTTACATTATATTAACTGTGCGGGACAGCATTGATATATTTAATTCTAGTATTGAGCACAAAAAAAATGTTTTTTTTATCTTGATTATTGTTTTATTTATTCCTTTTCTATTTTTTTTAAATGTTAGGTATCTGAATTGACTGTTTGTATATATACCTGTATCATTGTTTTGTTATTTTTATATTGAATAACTTTTATATGTTTACTTGTTTGCTATCTGTAATTGTTGTTGTTGTTATACCTTTTTATTGTCCCGTCCTGTAAATGGGATTAATCGCCAAGTTCATCTCGTTGGATAGTGGAACGATAAATAAATGAATTAAAAATAAAAAATAAAATATGTTAACAAGTAAAAGTTAGTTCTGTGCACCTTAAAAACTAAAAACAAAATGGAGGCAACTTATTCGTACCAATTTATTTTAGTAATCATTTAACCAGTTGGACAATGCAAGTCTTCTACATTTCGTTCTACTAAAATCATTTATTACCTCATCCAAAGGGTGTTGCATAAATGTATGCAAAGGCAAGTACAATTTATTTTTAGATTAAAAAAGAGCATAAATGTTATGGAATTGAACCGAATTTTATTAATTTATCTCTACAATTACTAATTAAAAACCGTCATCAGGAACATTTCACACTCTGTATATCGAAAACGAAACGTGTTGCGTTACAAGTTTATATAGACTTTTCGTCTTGTTTCGGAGTCTAGAAAATGCTGTTAAATTTAAGGCACTATTTTTAGAATTACCTACCTTATACATGGTGTTTTTAAATGAAGTAGCAAAAATGAGACCACAGATTCCTTAGGTAAAAATAAATCGATTTAACCTAACATATCTATATCCCAAGTCGCATAATAAAAAAGATACAGGGTGTTAAATTTAAAATTTTATTTTCGATATTTGTAAATAACTTTTTAAGAAATCCAAATATTTACATAAAATTTGTAAATCGGGGGTTTTTGCTATTTAAATTTGTTTCTAATTTTCACGTCACTAGTAAAGGGCGCCAATTATGGCACGTCATGTTTCTTTTAAATGGCAGGACTTTTTTACAGATTTATGTATCTATCTGACTATCGAAACAATCGATTCTACTACCTGTTTTATTTGGAAAAAGGTATACCTTGCTGAAGTCGGTAGGAGTAACCATTTTTGAAATAGTCATATTTGAAATGCTCAGTACACCGAGTAAAAACTGTTGTAATTTCAGGTAAAGTGCCCTGTCTGCTGAAAATACAGCAAAATGTTAGTTGAAAAAGTTGTTCAGAGCGGTAAATCATGGAGAAGTGCAAAATTTCAAAAAGATCGGCCTGATAAAATCTTTGTGCTTTGTTGAAAAACGGTTTCATCAAAAATCATTTAAAAACACCCTGTATAATAAATACCCTACTGGTTTTAAAGCAATTTCTTTAAATGCCTTAACTAATAATATATTCATGAAGTGTTTGCAGGATATTTAGGATTTGGAACTGCTTTGAGAAGAAATTGATACTAAAATTGAATTGAAAATCAGCAAGTAGATTTTTAGATTCCTTAAATAGTATAATTTGCAAGGATATAGATGTGAGATGCTTGCAGATAGAAATCTTTAAATCGAAATCGATTGCTATTTAAAATTAAGAGAATTTTGAGAACACTATAAGTTAAAATTTTGCTAAAGGAAGATATATAATAATAAACAATACACTATCGCAGAAAGATGTCACAAATCAAAATCATTAATGAATTGCTGTTAATAATAGCAATAAGTAGTTAATCTAAAAAAACTATGGAAACCTGTTTTCGCTGTTTATGAGATATCAAAAATTTAGGCAAATAATTTGTTAAAATTTCAAGTAACAAATTACAATAAGATAAAATATGAGTAGGCAAGTATTGACGCGAGGCAAATAATATAATAATTTTAATTTATTGATATAATATTTTTTATAGTTAGATATTTGACTCAACTTAAAGGAGGCCACCTGAAGAAGCAATCCTAAAAATGCATAAATACATCAACCACAACTTAGATATTTATAGAGTGTTTTCATTAAACCAGGTAAGTAAATTTAGCTAGATTATTTTTTTTTAGATAATTATTGAATAGAGCTTTGTCTGTGGAATTGTTCATTAGCATACCTAGATGTCTGGTATCAGAGAACATACATATGACTTCGTTGATAGGAATTGTAGGAGATACAGTTGATACAGTCAAACACAATGTAATTATTATAAGAAAATACTTTTTAAATTCCAAATTTGACACCCTGTATCTTTTCAGTTATCAACATTTTATTAAGGCATGCTGGCTTAAATCGTAATATTTCGAAGTGAAATGTCTAGTATATCGCCAGTAGTACTTACGGTCCACCCATATAGGTAAGTAGGGTTATATCGTCACATTTTGCCACCCAAAATATGCAGTAAACGGAATGATCGACCTTTTTCTTACACCTTGTATAATAGACGAAGTAACTCTCGACATCCACGACGCCTGTTAAATATAGTCAGCTATATGCGTACCTGTTGTCATAGCAACCGCCGTAAATAAGGCTGATGAACTGCCGTGGATTTTGACTGATGCCAATTCCGCAACATTTCTCGCATATACAATATTACATTTTTTTTAAATAAATTAATAAATAATTAATAATTTCTAATGTATTATTATCATACGAGATGTTAAAATATTTTACTATAAATTAATAACTAACACAGCAATATTTAACTAACTTTGGAATCAGTAAATAAAATTTAAGACTTGCTATAGAAAAAGCCAGCATTTAATTTTTTCTCAAGAATTTGCATGTTACCTACTTTTGTAATAACTGAACATTGTTTCTCAATGGTATTTATCGATAAAATAAGATCTACTGTGTTTTTTAAAAGTTCTGATTTTCTACTTGCCCTCGATCGATTATTATTTTTTTTTTTATTAAAAATGCTTCAATTTAAACTTAATTATAGTCTGTTTGGAAATAAAAGAGAGTAATAAAACCCCGAGATAAGAACCGGCCATGGGCGTGGTATATTTAGTTTCAGGTAATTATCGGGTAACACTAATGCCAGCAGGTAACTGGATACATCATAGGGCAGGAGCCAGTGTATTGTGACAAATCAATCAAGTATTAGAGCTGAATATACGAAGACGTGCTAGTGCAGTAGAGTAAAATTCGACTTGTGTTTAGTGACTATTGTGCCAATGGATATAATATTGTTTGGGTAAAATGTCGAGCTTATCAGATTACGTACCTGCTAAACGCGTGAAAATATGTGCACTGTCTCAGAATGAGAAGATTATTATATTAAATGTATTTAATGCATTGAAACACTAAAATCCTACCAATAGTGTTGACGACATCGTGGAAAAGTGTTCCAAAATGACAGGGATTGGAAAATCGACTATCTACAGACTTTTAAAAGAAACAAAAAATGAACCAGATACTGCAAATCCCCCAAAATTATCTACAGGGTGGTCAAAAGTCGTTATAGATGACTTCTTCAGAAATGTCATTCGCAGAAAAGTACACTCATTTTAATTTAAAAAAGAAATACCAACGCTAAACAAAATTTTAAGTGAACTTTCAGAGAACAACGATTTGCCAAAAATCAGTAGAAGCAAATTATGGACCGTCTTACGAGAGTTGAATTTTTGCTGGGAAAAGCAGAACAGGAAGTCAGTTCTTATCGATAAAGATGAAATTATTTGTTGGCGAAGATCCTACTTAACATCAATTAGAAAATTTCGTGACGAAGAGAGGGATATTTATTATGTAGACGAAACTTGGGTCAACGAGGGATATACTGTACCAAAAGTTTGGCAAGATAAAAACGTAAAAAGTTTTCGACAAGCATTTTTGGATGGACTTTCAACAGGGTTCAAGGCACCTAGGGAGAAGATTAATAGTGACACATATAGGTAGTGCCAGTGGTTATGTAGATGGCGGTTTACTTTTATTTGAATCTAAAAATACAGGTGACTATTACGAAGACATGAACGCAGATGTTTTCGAAAAGTATTTTACATAGATGTTGGAATCACACAAAGTTTTTTTAAAAGTACACCTCATCTATACCGATAATACACAATATAAAAATATTGAATATAAGCACCAGTACTACATTTATTTACGATTTGCATACATAATAAGCTTTTATTACTCTCTTTCATTTCTAAACAGACTATAGAAAGAAAATAAGGTAGATGGGAGGTTGTGTAGGCGAGAGAGGAGGCACATTGTAGAATATGTACTACATTTGCCCTTAATAACAGACTTTAGTCCCTGTCTCTTTAATGGAGCTGAAAAGCTTTATATTAGAAGAACCTTACCTAAAGGACGGAAGAATAATGGACTCATATTCCTCAATGGTAGACTCTTGTATTAAGTACAATACAGGCTGCAAAACTGCGGCGAGCACCTCTTGAGTCCTCATCTCTTGTTGTAGCGAAGGCCATACGTGTTGATACCACAATTTCTGAAAACATAATTGAACACTGTGGATTAACAAGCTGAGAGAGACTTGTGCTCTATTAAATTAAAAAATAGGACATTTCCTTCGTCTGCGACGCTTCGTTATCTCTTATTATTAGTTTCAGAAAAGTAATGTTTAATACACTTAATTTTTTTAATCCTTACACTGTTCGGCAGACCATATCCTAGTAACAGAATAGACAACAATAAAAGTAAAATAAAACAATTATATACAGGGCGTTACAGAATGGTATTAAGAAAATCTAGGAGCAGGTTCTATGTTTAAAAATAAGAAAAAAAGTTTATATAAACATGAGCCCGTAAATGCCTCGTTTTACAGATACAGGTTGTTTAAAATTGATGATTAATAATTTAATTTTTGTCTCGAAAACTCGAAATTAACTTATAATACCAGTTTGTCCAAAATTTAGTCGCCTACAAATTTTCTTGCTAAAAATGAGTATTTAACGACAATAATTATAGTGCTATTATATTACATGAGAAATTTATACACGTAAAAGTAGCCCTTTACTATACATCGCTCCTAAATTTTCTTAACATCATACGGTAACATCTTGTATAATAGAAAATATACAGGGTAATTCAGAACTTATTTAAAAAAAATTGGGAATAAATGCGTCATGAAAAATGGAGTCAATATCATATTTTTTTTATAAAATCCATAATAGCTTCCGAGAAAAAAATTATTCCAATAGTTTCAACCTTTGTAAGGGCTACTGTAGTCTCTACTCAGGCTGCCTGTACAAATCGTTGATGCTCAGATGTGTGCGACAGAGATAGAGCTAGTCCGGGCAAAAACCCACAGATCATTGGCCGAAAAAAACAAAAACCGTAAATGACAGACGTATGACAGACGTGTGACAGAAAGAATTATATTGGATATTTACTCATTTATTCAGAAATTTAATTTATAATTACATTTTGATAGGAAGGTTTTAATTATTTAGGAAAGATTTTGTCAGGATATGTTTATATATTTTTCTATCATAGAACATCTGTTTTTGCCCGGACTAGCTTCATCCCTCTTTCTAGGGCCGGTCCATGATTTATAAGGTCTACGCAAATATCCGATTATTTATCGTATTAACTTTTTGTGATGCAAGTATTTAGATTGGTTTTTCAAAGATCAAAAATGGCTTACGTATAGAAACTCGCAGTTGATGAGTATCGTTTTAATTTATGATGAAGTGAAAGTACTTTAGGATTTCCCGGTAAACATGTGCCAAATGCATCTACAACGGTTGTGCAGTGAGTGCAAGTGTAGTGGAAACGCAGGCGTGACGCGGGAAATTGGCAACCGAATCGTGGAAGAGATGGAGGTCCAGGGCGTATTACAGCAGTGTGGCGTATCATACACGAGACTCAATTATATCCGTACCATGTACAGCGTGTCCATATATTAATACCAGGGGATTGATGAGGAGGACCGGCACCATGGTCGCCACGATCTATTGACGTTAAATCATTTGGACTTATTTTTGTGAGTAGATTTAAAAAATAAAGTATATTGCATCGAAGTGGACACTATTAATGATTTACGCAAACGTATCATAGCTGCTGCCAACTTACAAATTCAAAACGGACAAGTAGAAACATTTGTGTTAGTTTGAAGAAACTGGGTAAGACAGGCTCAAAATTTTGTTGTAATATCAGGTATATCAAACTATTTTGTTAATTAAAACTACAAATTAATTCTTTTAATAATTAAGAACATTAACGGCAAAAGCAGTTGAAGTTGCTGTTGTAAAATACGTGTTGTAAAATGTAATTTCTTTAAATTTTTAGTCCGGTCGCCGATTATACGCCAGGTTTGACAGTGGACCAGCTTCCAGTACCGTACCGAGTGCTTTTTAATTGCTCTTTTTGATTTTATTTTTACAAATAAAACCACAATATCAAAAAGAAAAAATTAATATTTTGTTTTAAAAAGTAATTTATAAAGCTGGCTACACACTACGAAAGCGGGTTTTTCGAAGGCAGCGGCCCGTATAGGCTGTCTGAAAATCGACCGGATTTTCATCCTCACCTTAAAACTGAATCTGAATTTCTTCAGTTTTGATTGATATCAAGATGTGATGTACCAGGTTATTCATTATATTTAGGCCACTCTTTATTCATAATTTTGAAATCAGGAAAAAAAAATAATTAAAAAATTAAACAATATACATATATTATTGCTTTTTGTACCCCTCAACTTCAGCACGCCACTGTGCTTATATTAATTTATTAATGGAGTTCAGGTGCAGCCCCACAACATTTATCCGAAACTCTATTTTGTATCTCCAATAATAACGATAATAAAGTTTGGACTAAATATAATAAATAACCCTGTATATACAAGTTCTCTGTGTGATAATGAAACGTAAAGAAGGGTCAATAGAGAAATTTGATTAAAATTAATAGACTTAACATATACTGGAGTTTTTATACCAAAATTGGTTCTTAGATTTTGACAATAGATCCAAGTCTACGAACCCGTAGGTCAAACATATTCAACATAAATGCAGAATCAATTCGGTTGTGAAATAATTTATATAAAATTGACAAACTCGCAAGCACTCTTCTGGTAAAGAATCGAAATTAAATCTTTGTAGCAACAAACTGTGGTTATATCACCACGGTAAGACAAAAACTTAAAAAAACGACTTTGAACTGGTTCCACTAAATCAACATGCGTTCTATAGAATGGGTACCAAATAATACTGCAATATTCAAGTTGCGATCGTAATAAAGAATAATAGAGGCATTTTAAAGCAGCAACGTGGTTATTACCTATAGCTATTATATATTTGTTATTGGTGATGTTTTATCTCAGTCAGTCTATGGAAAAAACAAACCCATCGTATGTTAGGTTATCATGGTGTGTATTTTTGATACGTACTAAAGTTTGAAAACCCGATGCTTTAATATCATTTTTAAACACCTAACGTATCCATGCGTAACATTGGTTTCTACGTTTACGTTAGGACTTATCACTTTCTACCTGCAAGTTGCTTTAGATGTCTAATGTTAATAACCGCTTTAAATAGCAGTAGTTTCTATAAAATTAAAAAAGTGACGCGGAGTCACCACTGAAGATGCCGATGCCGAAGAGTGGCGAAACGTTTTGAAGCAGTCCGAAGAACGGTTCCGACCGTAGCAGTCGTAATAGGGGCCGAAATCAATAAATGGGCAGGTCCAGAGACACCGTTAGCGGGTCTGTCTCCACAGAGCCTAGCCCGAGAACAATCAGAACAGGTAAAAGAATCCCGGCAAAGACCAGGGTGCACTTTAATTATGTTTCTGACAGCGACCAGTTACCGAGGAGCAAATCTATAGGGTGTTTGGAAATTAAACCAACAAACGAAGACAGCTAATTCTAGACGATTAGGTATATCATTCATAAATCAATATCAAATTATCGATTCATATATTATAAATTCTCTTATCCTCCCCTTTCTAGGGGAGACAGAGCTCTTTTAAGATGGCCCTTTCACGTTTTTTTTAAGAAACTTAGGTTATGTGTTAACTCTTATCCGGACAACCATTTGATAAAAATTATCTTTTAATTGTAACCTATAGGCGTCACATTTGGAGGGGTCAACTGATATTTCTAATTATATTTTCTTTATCTTCGACTTTTTGGTATTTCTGATATCAAAATGGAAAAATTTAGAAGGTAACTCTTACCTTGAGTGGCTAGATTGTATCGTATGCGAGAACAATCTATTTGAAATGTTTGTGTTTTTTTGCACAATAATTACGAGAATACAAATTCTTATAGTCTGTTTGGAAATTAAAGAGAGTAATAAAACCCCGAGATAAGAACCGGCCATGGGCGTGGCAATATTTCGTTTCAGGTGATTATCTGGTGACACTAATGCTAACAGGTAATGGTGTACATTAGTATATTTTACTGGAAACATCATAGGGCAGGAGCCAGTGTATTGTGACAGATCAATCCAGTCTTAGAGCTGAATATACGAAAACGTGCTAGTGCAGTAGAGTAAAATTCGACTTGTGTTTAGTGTCTATTGTGCCAGTGGATATAATATTGTTTGGGTAAAATGTCGAGCTTATCAGATTACGTACCTGCTAAACGCGTGAAAAGATGTGCACTGTCTCAGAATGAGAAGATTATTATATTAAATGTATTTAATGCATTGAAACACCAAAATCCTACCAACAGTGTTGACGACATCGTGGAAGATCTACAGGCTTTTAAAGGAAACAAAAAATGAATAAGATACTGTAAATCCCCCAAAATCATCAACGGGGAGGTCAAAAGTTGTTATAGATGATTTCTTCAAAAATGTCATTCGCATAAAAGTACACTCATTTTATTTAAAAAAAAATACCAACGCTAAACAAAATTTTAAGTGAACTTTCAGAGGACAACGATTTGCCAAAAATCAGTAGAAGCAAATTATGGGCCGTCTTACGAGATATGAATTTTTACTGGGGAAAGCAGAACAGAAAGTCAATTGTTATCGATAAAGATGAAATTATTTGTTGGCGAAGATCCTACTTAAGATCAATTAGAAAATTCCGTGACGAAGGGAGGAATATTTATTATCTGGACGAAACTTGGATCAACGAGGGATATACTGTCACAAAAGTATTGCAAGATAAGAATGTAAAAAGTTCTCGACAAACATTTTTGGATGGACTCAACAGGGTCCAAGGCACCTTCAGGTAAAGGTCGAAGATTAATAGTGACACATATAGGTAGTGCCGGTGGTTTTATAGATGGCGGTTTACTTTTATTTGAATCTAAAAATACAGGTGACTATCACGAAGACATGAACGCAGATATTTTCGAAGAGTATTTTACACAGATGTTGGATCTTATTCCTCCGGGGTCTGTAATTGTCATGGATATTGCCAATTACCATTCACGGCAGACCGAGCGGACGCCTACGACTGCTTGGAGGAAAGCCGATATAATTCAATGGTTATCCGGAAAAAACATTTCTTTTCAAACAAATATGGCGAAAAAGGAACTTTTGACACTTGTCAATCTTAATAAAGATCAGAAAAAAATGGCAACAAATTGCCAAATAACGGTACTACGTTTACCACCTTATCACTGTGAACTTAACCTAATCGATCGTCTGGGCGCAGGTAAAAGGAGATGTAGCGCGAAATAATACGACGTTTAAATTAAGTGACATGAAAATTTTGTTAAAAAATTTCTTGGAACGAGTAAATGCAGATAACTGATAAAGATGTATACATCATATACAAAAAGAAGAGGAGAAAATGTGGGAACTCGATAATTTAATTGACGTTACTGTGGAACCTATCGTTATCAATCTAGGAGACGAAGATAATTCATCAGAATATTCGGAGGGTGAATTTTAATATACCTACTTTTTTATTTTCTTTATTGTACATTTATACAACACTACATTTACTCACCATAATTTGAATTTTCAAAATACATATATTTTTGTGTGGAATAAAAGTCTATTCATTAAATTTAAATAAATATTTTGATAATAATATTGAATAATTTTATTTAAATTACTAAAAACCCTCTTAATCCGGTTATGATGCTTAAGGTAGCCTCTAGTTTTGAAATGTTGTTTTTATATTGTTTACTTATAAGAGAAATGGACCGATAAATTGAAGCGGCATAGACAAAGACGGATTGTCGGGGATTACATTTTAGCTACCTGCTATAATTTAGTACGGTTCGATCACACAAAGTTTTTTTAAAAGTACACCTCATCTATACCAATAATACATAATATAAAAATATTGAATATAAGCACCAGTACTACATCTCTTTCATTTCTAAACAGACTATAGCTAATATTTAGTAGTTAACTTTGTAAAACAGATAAAAATTCTATAAAATTATTAGAATTTTGTATTAAATAATATCACAAACTGGCAAAAATTATAACAAAACGACTCTTAAGAAAAACAAACAAACTTTAATTTAATAAAAGATACTCTACATGACGACCATTACTCCTCTAAAAAAGAGTTTTACCTGTCTTAAGAAGCATTTTCGGATAAGACGATGTAAAATGGATATAAAATCATCTCTAGAATTTGCTGACTTCTTTTGTCGGTTTAGTTTCCGGAAACCCTGTATATAAATCTAATTAAGTAACATATCAGTAATAACTTTAATAGGTATTAAATATTATAGTTTTGAATAATAAATTCGTTTATTATTTAAAAAATACATCTCTTTTTTAACAATATTAACAAATTATTTCTATTGCTAGTTATAGTGAAGTTTCTGTTCTTATCATTGAGTAAAGCTAAGCGCATACTATTAACATCGCACGGAGCGGACGGAACGGATTTTATTTGGCAGCATCGCGTTAGTAGGGTATCGCATATTATTAGCATCGAACGGACTGCAAAATATGCGGAATTGAATGTGATGCTGAAATAAAATCCGTTCTGTCCGTGTAATGTTAATAGCATGCACTTAGCTTTATAGCAATAAAGAGATAAAGGCTTCCGTGTTTTGCTTAGTTCATTGAAATATACTAATAATTTTTTTTTCGTAAGTTACGTTAAATATATTTTTCTATACAGTTTTTTTATAGCGGCCAAATGCTTGTTCATATTTCTTCCGTGATTTCTCTGGCACGAGATTGGAAATAATATTAGAAGCTTTATTTTCAATATCTGACGGTAAATCATCGCTTGAAATCATGCTTGCAATTTCACAATAATTACAAAAAAAATAATTCAATGAGAGCGCTGCGTTCATGCGCGTTGCTATGGGCAATTTCTTTCTTAATAAGTAATTTTTGCATAATCTCGTTAGAATATAGAATATAAATTATGTATGACAATACTCATTATGATAATTATTATAAATAACCTCGACAGTTGTAGATAAAACGTTGTACGTAATACGTAATTATACGACAATTATAAAAACTTCACATCCATACAATAATGTTGCCTTATTACGTAAATAACTATTACAATACAGAAAAAAGTGTTTTATGTTTCAATGCTAATAGTGTTATCCTTATCAACTTTCTTAGTGTGTGAAATCTGTGAGTAGGCAAAACTGAATTTATAAAATCAATTTCTTGACTGATCCATTTGGCATAATTGGTTATTTTTTATTTTTTTTTTTTGTTTTTTTCAGTTGTCGGAATAACTAGTTGAATGAAAAATAATAAACACTGAAAGATATAAACATAGTATTGCCCTCTTCAATTTTTGTAGCTTATAACTACGATCTTTCAGAATCAAGGAAAAAAATATGGTGTTGCCATTTAAAAAAAAATCGATGACGTCATTACTCGAAAACAAATGACATTTGAAAATCGCATTTTACGCTAAAATATGTATTTTTTAAATTAAAAATCGACCTGTCCCAGGATTTTTCCCAAAAAATAATTGTTTCGTTTTTATTGAATTTATTCCATACTTTTGGCGCATACTGTATATATAGTCGCGGCAAGAATTCAGACGACTTACGAACAAATGAATACTTCATTATATTAGTAATAAAACTATATACTACGCTAAATGTTTGCATTATACATTGCACTAAATTGCAAAAAATAAACATCGGTGGACAAAATTTTGAACAGTTGTGACATAAGATACGTCAAATTATTATATTAATCGAAACCACAAATTAATTTTGTGAATTAATAACAGCAATAGCGGCGAAAGCAGTTAAATTTACTGATAAACTCGCGACAAGAATTCAGACGACTTACATCATACGAACAAATGAATAATTCATAATATTTTCATCAAAATATTTAAGAAACTGCAACTGATAGTAATAAAACTATATACTACACTAAAAGTTTGCATTATATATTGCACTAAATTGCAAAAAATAATTGTTTTTAAGGCGACCAAATATCGAAAATTACGTTGGCAATAAAAACAAATGTGTAACGTCAGCCGTGACGTAAGACGTCTGATTTCTTGACGCGAGTATATAAAATAAGTGTTATGATATTTTGTTCATTCTTTTCCTGGGAATTCTTTAATTTTTTGTCCGTTCATTTTCTATTACACATTGCCTGCCACTGCGCACAGTGGGCCAGTTTCCAGCGCCGTGCAGAAGTGCATCTTTATTATTTTCAAACCTTTTCCACATTCAAAAATTTATTTTTGGATAAGTTCTAAATCACCTTGTATAAAAACTGATGAAAATGTATGCTAATATAAATACCATATCAATATGGTTAAACTGTTGATCCATTAATCTCGGTATTAAAATTCGAAAATATAGGTACATATAGAATTCATTTATGTAAATGTATTTAAAACATACAAGTTTATTGTATCACAATTTATCTATCAATGCTTGTCGTAAAAAGAAATCACATTGCACTTAAGTACCTTGTAATTTTGATAGATTAGGTATTTCTAAAACCAAAAATGGCACTTAACTGTTAGCAAAAGCAGCTTTCACATAACTATAAAAAAATATTGGTAAATTTGATAATTCTGAAAGTTTCTCCTTCTTATCTAATACTTGGATATTTTATCATTGTTCTTAATCGTACTGTTTACGTTTACAACATTGTAATACATCCATGTTGCAGAAGAACTGAAATAAAGTATATGCTTAAGAAGATTTAGAAACACCATCAAATCAAATATTAAATTAAACCGAGATTGAAACTAACAAAACGGAATGTGGTTTAATCTGTCCAACAAAGTACGAGTAAGTCTTTTAATCGGTAGGATTAAGTTGATATTCCGTGTAGGCTGAGTAATTTTTATTTGCCCACTCCGCTTTCTGGGGAGATTTAGTACGACTGTCTAAAAATAGACCAGTCGAATGGGCTCTACAATCCTATCAATAACATTTGCACGACGTCAATGAATCTAATTAGATTTTTTCAATTGACCTTACCTGAAAAGAAAAAACAAATAAACTTTCCTGCCAAAATTTTCCACTCTTTAATTTTATGAAAAGATTTTAATAGAAATTCCTTTTTTCTGTAAAATTATAAATAATCTGATTATTGGCAATTAGAATGCTCAACTTAGTTATTAGTATGTACTTACTTATGTGTCAAAAACATAACGAATTTATGGTCGAAATGTTATTGAATCTGGGATCTGGAATGTGTATACCGAATTTTAACATAAATTATTGAACAATAAATTTGTCATATAAAGGACAACGAATAAAATCCTGACCTAAGTTCAGATCATGCATCGTATATTTCATTGCAATTATATGTGAGTGAGTGATAGTTATTTTATAAAGTAAGTAGATAAATTTATTTATGGATCTTGTATTCTTTAAACAGATTTTTCTACTAAATATGACGGCTACGAGTTTCTTATTTTAAAAATAAATAATCAAAATAAAATGTCTTCGTCGCTGTTGTCGGTAGTTTCAGTAAAGTTGTAGCGGTGTCGGGTGCATCTCACGCGTTCGAAGTCATGTGTGCTACGTGACCGAATGCCTATGAGCCCGAATACCTGCCTGTTCGAATAGAGATGTGCGCGCTCCCGGCTGACTGACGAAGAGAGAAGACCACGATGCAATTCCCCTGGATGATTTGTTCTCGCGGTAAGAAGATAACGCAACAGTGTTCACAGTGATGTATCACTTTCCACAGAATTTTAGAAACATTATTAATTAATTACCATAATGCAGCCTTTTGTTAAGATGTTTAATTATTATTATATGTACTTACTTGTGATTTTATTTCATGTGGTACTTATTATAGATGTCAGTATTTTTAATAACGGGGGTGTGCAAAATGATACTCTGGTGGTATTTATCTGTGTAATAATGATTATCCTTGTTAGGCGCATTTTAATTCTACACAAAAAATATTTTCTGACAAGGTCATAGGTATTTTATGGTGAATATATTTCTTTATTTAGGTAAAGTTTACGTTTTATTCGATTCATAATATTGGAGACAAGTGAGATTTATAACATTATGTATTTGATAGATGTATTGGAATCAACGATTATGCATATAAATTTAATTTGAAAATCGTGGATTAATTTCCATGGCTACTTTCACACTCATCATATAATAATTAAACGTCTTAACAAAAGGCTGCAATATGGTAATTAATTAATAATGTTTCTAAAATTCTGTGGAAAGTGATACATCACTGTGAACACCGTTGCGTTATCTTCTTACCGCGATAACGGATCATCCAGGCGAATTGCATTGTGGTCTTCTCTCTCCGCCAGTCAGCCGGGAGCGCGCACATCTCTATTCGAACAGGCAGGTATTCGGACTCATAGGCTTTCGGTCACATAGCGCTTCGAACACACAGGACTTTGAACGCGTGAGGTGCTTCGGCGGTGTGTCAACGAAAACACTATAATATGTATAACATTGAATAAAAGATACATTGTGTTGTTACAGCACTGCATCGTATACATCATAGAATAAAAATTAAGGGCAAAAGTAAAAGAAAATATTGAATACACCCAATGCTGCAAATACGTTATGTAGAAAGTGCATTTTATACTGCTTTTGAAAAGCTTTCAGAATAAGTTTACCTACATTTACTTCTCTATTGAATACTTGAAAAACTTATGACAAACATGTACCTAATTCAATACTGGTCGGAGCATTAGCCCGCAGAGTAGTTGTTACCTGGAATTCGTGTTTGCAATATATAACATAGAGGTCACTAGCTTACAATGGTGTCTACTACGATGTACAATAGCAAATAGCCGCTAGATGTAGCTTGTCTACATTGCGTACTCACGGTCCCTTCTGTCGGGTTAGACAGACTTAGTAAACAGCTAGTGTTATTCGTCACATACTTTACTGATGTACTGATGAGAGCTAATAAGCTCGAAACTGGTATATGTCTGGTGGGCTACTGACGAGTGAAGGTTTTCCAGGTGTAATTAAATACTAGATTTAATATGATCGTGTAAGCACATTAACACATATAAAAAAGGTCCAAGATTGGACTTCCGAGGAACACCTGAAGCAGCCGCAAGCAGCTTAAATTCATTATAAGTAAAAAACGATCTTTTAAATGACGCTTAATGATTTTTAATAAATTATCAGAAAATCGAAATTCATTCAACTCAGTAGAATATTATTATCTAGTATTATATGTACAATATAGTGTAGATCAACTGAAATAGGTTAAACATCATCTAAAATAATAACATGGACATAAAAGATCAAAGTACGAATTTTTATTTTTCTATAAGGAAACAGTTCGTGTTTATTCCTTATTTAGTGACTGATTTTATCGGTCAGTGGCCGAGCGGTTTAAGGTGTCAGTACTTGAATTGATATTGCCAGTCCGCTGAGAGATCGAATAACGCGACCGGTAGACTATAGGTCAGCTGTATTCGTAGAGAGGATTGGCACCCTCTCTGTGGGTATGTTAGGGTGGAAAAATATTAGCTTGGGTTAATGGAGGTTGATGCTGTCGACGTTTGACCCCCCCCCAATTATTGAGGTTTCCCTCATTTCTGCACTGAATGGTGGTTAGAGCCTACCAACGTAAGACGTTCTTCGGCGCAAATGCGGCCTGTATAATAATAATATTCCGCCCCCTCTCCCGTACAAGTCCGACTTCTGGACTAATCCTCTTGATTAGAATGAGAGGTAGAGATATAATTATCATTATCGTTATCGTTATCATTATCATTATTATATATTATTATTATTGTGAATATGAACTATCACAAAAGTTATACTATAATGTATTTACAATTAATTTTATCTTTATAATTTAATATCATATAGCGGATTTGTTCTCATTCAATTTCAAACCTGCCGGAAATCTTTTACGCTATCCATGGGATGAGTCAATCTTCTCACGCATTCCGATCATATCTCAGACATGTATTACGTTTAAAAGATTCGCCGAGCGTGATGGTCAGAGTGGAACTGCACGTTGTTCTTTAGATACCCTGGGGTAATCAAGAGGGCGGGATTATTCTTATTGGAAAACAGGAAAGGGAGTGCAAGTTGGTTCTAATCCTCCCTACGGATGGAGAATAAAGTTGCCTTGGTATTTTTTCAATAACAAAACAATTTCAGTGCCGCCGCCTTCAATTGTATTTGTTGCTTCTTTTCCACTATATTGATTTATTTACGTAATATATACATCTTTTTCTTTATATTCCATTTTCATAAATTTTATTTAAGCACCTACCAAAATCAATGAAGTAAAATAAAGCACATTGGCAAAAACTGGTTAAAAATATTCTAAAAATCTTATTTTAGATCATATCATACTTTGCTGTAAATTATGATGGTTTAACCGCTTGTCCCTCACGCATGTGCCTTGACAATAGTTATTATGTATTAAAAGCGAAAAATGATACATTATCACTCGAGAGCAGTAATGCCACTTTTGCTCGTAATACATACAAAGTCTTATCTACAATCACTCAAAAAAATTAAATATTTCAATTATAATCTTTATTTCAACGAGTACATTAATTAGAACAAATCTAAGAAATTCGTTTATTAACATTCATAATTTGGATGGTGAAAGAGCAGTCTTTACAATCTTTAATAATAATTTCTGATCCAAAATGCATATTAGGGCTATATTCTGATATGGTAAAATTTTCATCACTGCGATTGCTACATTAAATTACTTGTACATTATTTGATAGCCTAGTTAAAATTGCCTTACTTGTTTTAATTTTTTCATTGACGTAACTATCTATGTATCCTTCTGTAACTGCAGAACTCTTCCATCCCCCGTGTTGCTTCAATTGTATAATGCTGGTGTGTTTTCGTTTTTAGGACTCAAGGCTACATACTTCCTATAGAATGACAAAAAGTTGATAGAATTATCTTATTTGTGACAGTAAAAGCTCGGTTACTGTTTGTATTTGAAGCAGGAACAGCAGCAATAATCAAAATATGTTCTTTGTCCTCAACATCTGCGATGTTTCATCATCGCAAAAATCTATATGGTTGTGAAAAAGTTTTTGATTTCTTAGGCTTATATCCAACTCCTTGCTCCTTTAAAAATACCGTCAACTTTTTGAACTTGCTTAAGTCAATATCATTCTTGGTAGATAATGTGTATTTCAGTATCGAATAAACCAACCATAATGACGATTTTAGTGTCTGCTTTCTCACAAAAATAGACAAGGAATTCCTTCAACTTACACCATGTCACAAATAGGTTATATAACGTATCGTTATCACATAACTTCTTTTATTTTTCTGACAACAAACCTAAAGTTACAGTTTCTGCAGCATTTCTAATCTTCGAAGGTGCATTCGTGATATCACTGTCACTATTTCCAATTTCCATCATTTGTTCTACTAAAATTGTCACAACTAAACTGTTACAATTGTTAATTTTACTACTTAAAAAGAACTCTGTTTGCTTGGTTGCTATTGACGACGAGCGTTTGCTAGATTTTATGGCTCGGCAAGCAATAAAGTGACACTCCTCAATAAACCTCAACTGTCGTTGTCACTTTTAAGCAAAAAACCCTACTTTAATTAGTGATTGTAGATAAAAACAATTATTGACACGTACTGACATGACCTAATCATTGATGCCTCCTAAAATTCCTCTTAATAGTCCACCGACTCACCCTTTTAAAAGTAATATACGTATTAGGTTGGAAACATATGTGTTGCGACCATTGTCTAATGAAAAATCTAACTGATATATGTCTGGACTAACCACCAAATATATTAATATACAGGGTGTTCAGGAAAGAATGAGCCCTACTAAAGAGTAGCTTCTTTGGACAAAAATAATCAACCAATCAATCAACTTACCTCCCAATGTTGCTTCCTTATGAAGTTACAGGCCTGAGAAAGTACTTCTTTTATTTGATTTTTTTATGATAATTTTCTTATTAGGTTGATAATTATTGTACTGAAATTTTGTAAAATAGGTTTTTGTGTGAGATAAATACGAATATCTAAATGATTTTTGAGTTAAACACGTACAGGCTGAGCGTCTGTCTATATTATTAATTTCAAAATTTGTTTAAGCAAAGAAATTTTTGGAAAATTATTAGTTATTTTTTCGATTAGTTTTAAAAAAGGTATGCCATGTCACCAGTTACAGGAAATGCATACACATGGAACATATCAAGAAAGAGATTACAATTCCATACAACTTATACTTACTATACCTAATCAAGATATGCATACACAAAGACTGTACCGAACAACAAAGAATAAAAAAAAAACAACAACAACCACATTACTCGTTATTGTAAACAGTGTTTGTAATTGTATTCAATGACGCAACATTGATGTCACAGTAATTACAAATATTATTAAAACTAACACATGCGTTATAAAGGGTTTTTCAACCCTTAGGATCTTTCAAAACTGTCTTTTGGTCGAAAATTTTCAAAACCCCTGTATATAGGCACTTTAAGTAAAATATTAGCTCTAGATTTATCACAATAAAAAGCTTGATTATATTCTAAACCAACACGCGGCACAAACAAATTTATCTTACTGAGAAAACTATCGCAATCTATAGTATGGTGTAACAAATTATATACAAATGAAACAACTGATCATATCCGTAGTACCTCAAGAGAAGTCATGTCAAATAATAATAATAATATCTGTACCCCTCAAGGGGATTAGTCCAAAACTTTTTTAAGCAGGGCGCATTTGCGCCCAGAAACGACTTACGTTGGTAGGTCCTAACCACCATTCAGTGTAGGAATGAGAGAAACCTGGAAAACTTCATTAATTAGGAGGGTAGTCAAATGTCGACCGATATCAATCTCTCACGTTGACCCAAGCTAACATTCTTCCACAAATAACTGATTCGTACTCAAGCTCACTCCGAACTAATGTATAATATAACATTTTAAAAGTATTGACATTTTTTAAATCCTTACAGTTTCTTAATGTAAAACCTATAGTCTTATTGGTATTACTAAGTGGTTAACATACTCAACAAATGTAAGATTAGAATCAAAGACAGCGCCTAAATCCTTCACACAATCACTTTGTAATTGTAATATCATTAAGTGTTTAGTCATAAATAAATATATCTATTTTCCTACTAAATAATACTACATAACATTTGTTGATGTTTAATTTCAAACGGTTTGTTTGACAACATTCGTTACCTTATTAGCCTGAATTTGGAAATATACACAGTAAGTAATATATTATGATCAACCTGATCAAATGCTTTGCTAAAATCCATATATAGTACATCGATCTGGTGATCAATATTCCCACAAATGTATTGAAAACTGCAGGCTAAGTTTGATACACAAGAACGTTTATTAATGAAAATATATGTTGACCCTGAGATAAAATATTTTTTGTTGAAGAATAAATATATTCATAAAATATTATTTCCAAGAGCTTTGAAAAATTACATAAAATTTAGACAGGTCTATAGTTAGACATCATAGATGGATCACCTTTCTTTAATACCGGACATACAGGGCGGCCCAATGAAAACGAAACGTAGCCATCTTCAGGAACTGCGTCAATATTGTAGAAAAACGCTCAAACCTCTCGATTTTAAATTAAAGGGGGACATTCTTTGCTGGTATTTTTGACTCCGTCACTTTCACCCCAAGCATCACCCCACTACAAACTGACGCGTTATATTATGAGGTGCTATGGTAGTAGATTGTTACGTGTTTATTTTGTCTTAATATTATTGTTTTGTTCGGCACACACGGATGACAGACGTGGGTTAAAAGATAGTTAAAATCACTTCAAAACATAGCCAGTAGCATTTTATTATCATTTCATAAATATTTTCTTCAATATCTATGGTTATATTTATTGCATCTTCATTTGTTAACAAGGTTCTGTCCTCTATCATTGTAATTTGTATTCAACAGGTTGGCCATAAATTTAAAAGGTTCTAGGTTTTTGACACTGGTTCCTAATTTTCTTCTGATTTTTGCTATTGTGGAGTCTTGAACTCAAATACGCTTATGCAAATTTTTCTGGCAAAATTTGGGGTAATCTTCTTAGTTATTGAACCCAACTTACGTTGGATCTTCTACCCTACCCAGAGAACTTATAAACATCCATATATTTTTAAGGCCGCATGCCAACCTAGGTTATTATAAAATTTTAACCTAACTTGCATGTGCTTAGTATTCTGTATTCTTTTAGGCCTTTTTTCCTTATCTTATACTTCTTCCATCAAGCTTGCTACAGTGCTTAACCAATAATAATAATAATATCTCTACCCCTCATTCTAATCACAGGGATTAGCCCAGAAGTCGGAGACTTGTGAGGGAGAGGGGGCGGCATATTATTATTAAACAGGCCGCATTTGCGCCCAGGAACGACTTACGTTGGTAGGCCCTAACCACTATTCAGTGCAGGAATGAAGGAAACCTGGAAAACCTCATTAATTAGGGGGGTAGTCAAATATCAACCGGTATCAATCTCTCACATTGACCCAAGCCAACATTCTTCCACCCTACCATACCCGCAGAGAGGGCGCCAAACCTCTCCACGAATATAGCTTATATACGGTCTACCGGCAGCTGGACTCGAACCAACGCCGATCTAGTCACCTCGGTTCAAGTACTGACGCCTTAAACGGCGCGACCACTGACCGACCAGCATTCCGTGCACAATTAGCACCGATTTACTGTACTCTGACTCGACAACCCGCTACTTAGGCATACTAGTACATTTAAAACAGCGGTAAAAGGTCGGGAAACTCCGGACTTGACGAGACCACTTGTCCCCTACGTATTTTGGGGTGCTGATTACGGTAATGAGGGTTAAAGCTACCTGCAATTCTTGGAACACCCCTAAAATTGCAAAAAACACCCCTAAATAGAGGAGTTTTTTGTCAGCGCTCCAAAAAACATATGAGATGAGTTAGTTTGCAAAACAACAAGTACGGTCGAAAAACACCCCTACTTAGGGGTGTTTTGTGCAATTTTGGGGGTGGTTCAACCATTGCTACAAGTTTTAACCCCCATTTTCGTAATCAGCGCCCCAAAAAACATATGAGATGGGTTAGTTTGCAAAACAACAAGTACAGTCGAAAAACACCCCTATTTAGGGGTATTTCCTTGCAATTTTGGGGGTGGTTGGAACCATTGCTGCAAGTTTTAACCTCCATTTTCGTAATCAGCGCCCCAAAAAACATATGAGATGGGTTAGTTTGCAAAACAACAAGTACAGTCGAAAAACACCCCTATTTGGTGCTTTCTTGCAATTTTGGGGATGGTTGGAACCATTGCTGCAAGTTTTAACCTCCATTTTCGTAATCAGCGCCCTAAAAAATATATAAGATGGCTAAATTTGCAAAACAACAAGTACAGTCGAAAAACACCCCTATTGAGCGGTGTTTTTTGCAAATTTTAGGGGTATTCCAAGAATTGCAGGTAGCTTTAACCCTCATTTTCGTAATCAACGCCCCAAAATACGTAGGGTACAAGTGGTCTCGTCAAGTCCGGCCTTTCCCGACCTTTTACCGCTGTTTTAAATGTACTATACTGCAGCCGATCAGGCGCTCCACTGAGCCTCTGACGGTACGAGTCAACGAAAGGCTGTTAGGATCATAACAGATTAGCTTAGCTTAGTCATTTCTTTGCCAATTTGCTTTCCTGTACTACCTGCATGGCTTTCTTATAAAATATATTTTGATTGTTTAATATAGCCTTTACCTTTGTTTAATAATTGCATGTAACATGCATTTATTGTATTGCTAACAGTAGTGCTTAGCTCGCACTTACCAGTTTGGCTTCTATAGTTTCTCTAAACTATTTTGTTCATTTATTAGAGCCTTCACCGCTGCTTAGTTGCATTTAACTTAATATTTACCTTAATTAATTGTGCCATTGCTTTGTATCTCCATTGTTTGCAACTTGTAATAATAGTTGATACAAGTATATTATTTATAATAATTATTATTTACACCGTCATCACAGCAGGGCCAAGGCTGTCAAAGTGTGAAGTGTGATCACGGATCAATAATAATTATCGTTCTTTGTATATAATACAGCAGATAACTAACTGATCGGATCACTTGACACCACACCCCGCTTCTTTATATCAGGTGTATTGATGCCTGTCGATTGTTAATCATTGTCGTTGCGTATGTGTTGTGTATAAGACAACAAAAATATATTGTTTTGGTTGAAATAAGCTAGTGGTCATTGCCCTTTTCCCGTTTTGTCGTCAATAATGCCATTCCTAACTCAAAAGAGGGTACATTACCATCAGGGGGTTGAAAACCAGGTGCCGCTTTATTTTAATTTAAATTTCCACAATTTCTACCGTTTACCCAAACCCATCTCCACAAAGTTAGCAGCCAACCCCATGCAACTAGGAATGACGTTGTCCACTGCGAGTTTCTTTCCCATTTTCTTGCCACCCAATAAAATTTACCCACTTCTAAGGCTGAGGGTTACCACCCTCGATATTGGTATTTTCCACCTCTTACAAGATCAGCACTAGTTTTCAGTAGAGGCAACTTGACGATCCAACGCTACATTCAGGAAGTGAGGGAGCCATATGTCATTCCATATCTTCAGACCATACAAGATACCATTTTCCAATGATAGACCTCATGTTGCCAGACAAACAACAGCTTTCATGGATCAACATCAGATCAACCACTTACCCTGGCCACCAAGATCGACCTATTTTATTCCTGGTCACTCAACTGGGACACTTACTGAACTTATTAAAAAAGAAAAGCTACAATTTAAAAGAAATGCTTTAAATGACAATAACAGGAATAAATAAAGCGTTAACAAAAAATAAATAACGAGTGTTGTGAGCAACATGGCCGGCCTACAAACAAATATTAAAAGATTACACTAGACTAAACCTTACCAACTGACTAAATGAATTTATGAATTGAAATTTAGTCCTGAACAATTATATTTTATTTAAACGAGATGATAAAGTACCGAACCGTCTGGACCCCAAAGCGGAACTAACTACCCCAAGCTCCAGACATCGTTCGATTCCACTCTCTAGAAAAGGGAGTAGTTTTCTTCCTAATTTGCTTAATTTCTACTAGTCTATATTCCCATATCCTGGTCAGCGCGATGCCTGCCTATCTACATATAATTTTAAATACCTACTTTTCAATATCTTGAATCATTTTTATGTAACTCCTACGTCTCTTTCCATCACTGTTAATATTAAGATATAAATTATTTTTGATGCCAAATGGGATGACCAGATGGCCTGGGGGATGTTTAAAATACTTGTTCCATTACTTTACTAATTGATAATGTTCATCATTTGAATAGATGTAGTGGAGACAAAATATGCTTCTTAAATTGACAATTTTGCTTAAAACTTCGTTAAGTTTAATACTTTTATCGGTTTATGTTTCTCTGAATATCGACCCTAAACATATTTGCGGTTTATTAATTATTTCAAATCGAAAAAGTCATTAGTAACAATATTTTCATTGACGATATCAACTTTTGTTTTTTTAAACTTAAATCAAATTTTCAATGCAATCTGGATTCAATGATTCTGAATAACTTGTAAAATAAATCTAGTAAAAAAAAAAATTAAACCGATAATTGAGCGATGTAGCGGTTTTATAAAACAGTAACTCTGCTCCATTAAAAATGAAAATTAACAAGGCGGCTCAGTTTGCCGTCAGCATGTCATCATAAAACAAACTCTGATCTCATTAATAAATGAGGCCAAATTATAAGCTTCCAAGTAAAGTGATAGCGGCTGTTTGATGAAATAAATTGATGTAGGCTTTTAATAATTGTTTGATATTTGTGGAAAGCTATTTATTTATATTCAATAAATGGAGAGAAATTGTACTCTTTGGAAAACTGTTTTAAAAATACAGCTGGTAAAATATATTAGATAATACACTGAGGGAAATGTAGTCATTACTAGATATTGATTATTTTCAGCAAAATATCTGCGTAAAATAGACTCCATAAAGGTTACATTGCTGTCACAATAAAAATAATTTTGCCAAAGGTGCGTTTAATTTATTGTTGCAATTCCACCTTCTTATTTTGTAAATTTTTACCCTATAAAATATTTATATTGAGGCTGTTAGGCTTTCATCCTATGAATGTCTATAGCAATGCTAACAAATATTTATTTTCGTTTGAAATAAACTCTTTATACCGAGTCACTATTAAATTATTCTTTTCATTATTATTTTACATTAAAAAAGTTACACGTAAAATGCAAGATACCTACAGTTTAGGAATAATAAACCATCCGTTCTCTATACTTTTAACTTTTTGGCATTTAAAAATGATGTACTATGCTTTAGTTCAACATTTATACGTATGATATCGTTGGATGAGGAGAAGTAAGTTGTTGCTTGTGAGATATAAGTGATCTGCTTACTTCCTAGTCGGCCTAACCGGCGTGACTTGCAGGAAGCGACCTAAATTGCAGCAGGTACTTAACGCAGACCTTTCGCCCTGGACGACGCGCCATGAAATCTATTAATGATACTACTCCGTGGACTAATACCCCGACCGGTATTGAATTACACCTGCATCACTGGAGTTCGGAGAGTGCAGTGGATAGTGTAGTGCGCCGCTCCGACTTGTATCGGTGGAGTGAGAAATGGCAGTCGGCAGTCATCCACTTAGTTAAGGATGTTTGCACGTGTTTCCTGAACGATGCACGAGAAGTGTGTGCAACTAATAAATATAATTATTAGCTACCTACTATTATTGAGGAGTGATAATGCTGTTACTCTCACAGTTGCTGAGCTTTATAAGTGTTCATTCGTTTTGTATTGGCGTTTGGAGTTTCCAGTTGTTAAGTGGACGAACTGTGTGTTTTACAAATCGTTAGAACACCGCCGATTTTTCAGTTCAGCAGAAGTTCAAAAGTGGCATTTGAGTAAAATAGTCCGAAAACCGTCCAGTGCGCAACCGCCACTTCTGAACCAGCATTAGGCCTTCCCAACGTCAAATAGAAGATTCAGTTCCTGAGCCGCTAGCATCGAGACCAGTCCTGCTCCGCACCAGCCATTTAAAGCGAGGTAGTAGCAGTCTTCTGCCACTCCAGTGCCACGAAGTTAAGACCTAGCGAGCTGACTTTGTAGTTGCTTATTCCGCTTCCGACCGTATTAGTTTTGTAAACTAGGTGTATTGTAATATACAGGGTTAACTATGACTAAGTATAAATATTTTAAGAGGGGATAGAGAAAAATAAGAATTAACGGAATCGTCCATTAAAAAATTTCCAAACTTATTTATAAAGCGAAAAACATTTTTTTTTGAAATTATATTAAATCCTTATTTAACGCCGCCTATGCGACTTGTCCCCCACACGCTTACAGAATCAGAGTAGGCAACTAACAACACTACCGTAAAATTTCCAGTCAAGTCATAATTTATTCCTGTGTTTACCATGTGTTTACGTTATAGTTTTGTGTTCTTCTTCAGTTTTTAGTTCCTTTTTTAATTTTTATACGTTTTATAGTTATTAAATAAAAGAATTTGTGGTGGATGCAGATACTTTCCCAGAATATAGTTTGCCGGTTTGGTTTTCTAGGTTATGCGGCAAGACTGCCGCAGTGAATCTATTCTTTTCGTTCGATTTTGTCATAATAAATAGGTATTTTATCTAGCTGTACCTACAGGAAGTGTGTAATATCGGTAGTGAGTGGTTATAATGAATGAAAATGTTGTAGTTTTGCCAGTTTGTAATGAAATAATGAAAAACGAATGCAAAATAGTGGAGTTAACTGGATTAAATGTTACCTACCTATCTATCAGGTATTATTACTAAGAATGTTAATTATTATCGTTTTTGCATTTAGAAATGCTGCAAAAAAAACCGATCGTATGGTAGTGTAGTAGATACTGTTGACAGATGCAAGTTTTTTATCCATGGATCCAAACAATCTCTGTCGATACTTATTATAGGCGCCGACTATTCGTAGGAAAAGAGGGTTTTGCCCCATTTTTTAAATATCAAGCTAAAATTCTGGAATAATTTTTTTATTGTTTTTTAGGCGTTCCTGAGCATGTGGTTAAAATGTTTGTACTTAGTCATAGTTAACCCTGTATATGTATTACTTTATTGTGACCTTTATTCCTGGATAAGTCTGACTCCTCCCTCACGACCCTCTGGTCATACCGTGTCTTCACTGTAGCCGCCGGAGTAGTGGTATTTCTGCACTGTAATCAGAAGCTGGCGCCTGAGGTTAGCGCCACCGCAGCTCAGGCGTCATAGTGACACCGCGTCGCGCCTGAAGCGACGTAAGCACGTCACAATGCTCTATAGACTTGAGTGCGTAAACGAGTTTTTATGAGGTACAGACTATACTTAAAAAAAAGACAAACGTAGAGTAACTTATGTGAGAAATACTCTGAGGTAGAAACTATAAAGTATTTGTTTTAACATTTATTTGTGAGTGTTAAGATAATTTATTAACGTAGAGGAGTATTAAATACAACAAAATAATCATGCCAAAACAATGTTAGAAAAGTTAGAAAATTCGAAAAGTAATGTTTTAGAAGAATTAGTTTATAAATTAGCCGATGGCATGGTTGAAATGCAGGTTTCTATAAATCAGTTAGCTAATACTGTTGAAAAAAAATATGAAAGCGAGTAAATCAGTGGCCGAAGATGGTACTAACGTGAAAGATTTAAAATTTTGCGGCAGATAGGCACATATCCGTTTGGCGAGATATGGGAGATTGAGCTTAGATTAGATTTGGCAGCAGATTGGGGAGTTACGCGTGAGGACGTGTGCAGCGCGTAACGAATAATTTTAAACAATTTGAACAAGAATTTATAAATCGTTATTGGGGTACGGATGAGTAAAGAGAATTATTTTATGAACTCAAATCTAGATGATACAAATCAGGAACACTGCTTATTTCGTCTATTTTACGACCAGTAAGTTAATATAATATTGTACTTGAATCTCCGTTAGTCTTGTTTCCCTATAGTATCCCGAATATCACCTATTGATATACTAGAAAAAAATCATAAATCATTCATTTTAAATTGAGATTCGGTCATTTCAATATCTACATCTCATATAAAATAAGTTACGTACTATAACAAGTTATCTAGTTATTTTTACCAGAAATGACACATATGCACATATGCAAGTACCTATTCAATGGAAGAATTTCTATTGTTTTAAGGTGGCGCCAGACACATCGCAAGTATAATCGAGTAAAAATATTTGCAACTGACCACGCGGACGATTGCGTCCTGTTTCCTACTCACAATTCCTTGAAAAAGCTAGCATTCACAAGTCGCAATTCTAGTAGACCACTTCAGTTACGTACATTAATATAGACAGTGAATCCATGAACAATAATGAACTGAGTATATGAAAATGTTAGTGCAAGTTTAATAACCTTGAGTGTAAGTAGTCAGGCCAAGGTTATTAAAAAGGATTAGGTTGCTTGGTAAGTTTCGACCAGTCACAGTTCAGCAGACCGACGCGTCATTTGGAGGAAAGAACAAAGTGGGACCAAAGTAATATCCAGTACTTTGAAAGTTTTTATTGGTTGATTTCTCTCAATGTGCATAATCAAATGCTTAAATGGCCAATATGGTTTACATTTACGGCCATACAGATGGAGATGATACTAAATCTAGGCGAATTTATTTGGAAATATTTCCAAATCATCCCCCTCCAAATCCAAGAATGTTGTGAAATGTTTTTCAAGGTCTTTCGGAGTTCATTTCAGAAAGGCGTTTTAAACATTAAAACAACCTTTGTAGAATAAACGAAACAAAAAGGACATATGCATGCATATATAGGGCATTTCCTAAGTAATCTGAAATATTTCAAGGGGTGATTCCATAAGTAATGAAGGAAAGTTCATATAGTTTTTTCTAAGTTTCTTAGCTTTTGAGTTATAGGGCATTAACATTTTAATTTTTTTAACTTCTTTTTGAAAATCTTGTAGAAGACTAATATGTGGTTTTTAAATTGCTATCACTTACACACCATGAAGACATGTTTTGGCAATTGAATATATTTTTTTCACAATATCAGAGGCGGTTATGCAGGTGGTACTTTATTATTCTTTATAAAAAATTATGTACACTACTGACCCTCTGAATTTTTAACACATTTTTTAAATCCCCATTTAGTATTTAACAAAAAACGTCTCTTGATATTTATTTATTTTGGATGTGGTTGCATGCATTATGTAATTTTTGTTGTGAAAGTTTGAATAGAAATATTTACTACCTAAAGACTCAAAAAGATTTCTTGTAATTATTGAAAAGAGAGTAATATTGAAAAATGATGTGTATTTGATAATATTAACTAGACATAAAACCATTTCTTAATACTAATAGAAAGAGTAACTGCTGAAAATGTCCGCCATTCGACATAATGCAGCCTTCAACTCGATGCTGCAGTGATACTTTAACAGTTTGAAATATTCCGAGAATGATATCACATGCCTGTATAATACTTACGATTTCGAAGTTCATCTACACTCTCAATTGGAGTGGTATAGATAAGACTTCTAAGGTGCCCAAAAAAAAAAGTAGTGGATTTATGTTTGCGGAACGATGTGGCTATTTTTTTACTGTTTTAGAAAGGTATTTTAACCTAATATAAATCAAATCTCCTACAATTCCTATCAATGAAGTCATATGTATGTTCTCTGATACCAAACATCTAGGTATGCTAATGAACAATTCCACAGACAAAGCTCTATTCAATAATTATCTAAAGAAAATAATCTAATTTACTCACTCTATAAAAATCTAACTTCACTTTTTTGGCAGTGGGAACACGACAAATTGAACCACAATAGGTGAGATCTGACCTACTTCTGCATTTTTAGGATTGCTTCTTCAGGTGGTCTCCTTTAAGTTGAATCAAATATCTAACTATAAAAATTATTATAAAAATTAAAATTATTTGAAGGTAAATATCGACAATGACAAAAAAGTGACATCCTGTCAATGAATTAAATATGACAATACCTACTTGAAAAATGTTCACCTTTTATGTAAAAAAATGTTACGAAAGCTAATAATAAGGAATATATGGGTAGATATTGTGGGTGTAATTCAACGCAGGTTGGGGCTTTTGTCCACTGAGTAGTTAGTTTCACACAATATTATTAATACCTAAAAATATATAAAAACTTTTACATATAAGATGTGGCTATTGTTGTGATCTCTCTCGTCCTATTCAACAATTGGAAAATCGGTTAACAATTAAAGCAAAATGAGAAGATGCTCCATCGTGCATATACCACATGCAAAAACGTAACATTAGAGACAAGTGTTCTATGAACTCATGTAGAAAATTTGTTAAAAAATTATAATACGATTTTCCGTCAAGTGTATTCGGTAGAATTAAATTATCTTCAAAAATTTCACCTCAACCATCGACTGAAAATGTGTGTGCTGGTTCTTACTTATTTTAAAGCATTGGAGGTCATATGCTTACCTATAAGCGGTTATTTTGAAAATTTTTAACACCTTGTTTTGTAAATTATACCTCATCTGTGAAGAGTAGTATAGGAGAGATTGGAATTCTGTCTAACCATTTGTTGAAACCATTGACACCAGTTAATAGCAGGAAAATTACGTGGTAATAATACTTATACACACTATATATGGTATCAATACAATAATGTTTTCTTTTAGAAATTTCCACATTGTTTTATTACTGATGTTTTTGTCATCTGCTATTTTTCTCATACTGATACCAGGCTAGTCTTCAACAACATAAAGAATGTGCCAGTTTCTTGCAAACGGATATGTAATCGTGTAAATGTCTCAGAACAGGGTAAACGGCTTTCTGGATAACTATCTGCATACAAACGCCTTGGTTCAAGAGAATTGCCGTTTGCCAAACCATAAAAAATGCTCCCGCTGGAGTCACCACTGAAGATGACGACAGTGCAGAGGGTCGAAAGGTTTGCCGGCTAATACTAAGGATGTGCACTTTAATTCTGTTTCTGGTAACGAGCAGTTAATGAGGGCATGGAAACTCACTATGTATCAAATGATAGCACTGGCCGTGAAAGCCTAAAAACCAACATAAACCATCATGGCATTTGTGCCATTTCCGCGTATGTAAATGTAGTCACAATTAATAAATTCGTAATAACAGCAAAACTAAATAGATAATAAAACTAACTAAAGATACTGTTATTGACTATTTGGCAACTAATTGTTCTGACAGAAATATGTCTGATAAAATAAATGTATTCTAGGCTTTCCACCTAAATCTAAATCACATCCTAAATAGAAGAAACAGTTTTTGTTAAATATTAAATGTGGATTCATGATTTATAAAGCCGGAAAAATATTAAAGTAACCACCCACATGAACGCCCTCGATATTGTGGAAAAATATATTTAACAGCCAAAACATACCTTCTATCATAGTTTGTAAGTGACAGCAATTTAAAAATTTAGTGTGCTTCAGAGATTTTCAAAAAGAATCTAAAAAAATATAAAACTTTAACGCACTGTAATTGAAAAAGTAAGGCATTTAGAAAATTTTTTTTTGCGACATTACTTGAGAAATTACCCCCTGAAATATTTCAGATTACTTAAGAAACACCCATAGTGTTCAGTTGTTAAGTAGTAGTCCAGTAATTTTGCACCAATTTAGCTGAAACTTCCTTCAATGGAATTTGAATCAAACTTAACAATACGTTCTGCATCCGATATCTACTTCAACTCATCGACTGATTAAAGTGCTTTCCAAGGTAAATGATTGAGTAATCGAATGCAGATAAACAAGTGGACAATGCTCATTTAACCCGCTTTGACAGAAGCCTCTGTTTAAAATGTAAATCAGGTAGTGACGCTCTGTGAAAATACCACTTACCTTTGGGACAAAGGGTAAAGCTTCCTTAAGCGTGTTGCGATAAAAGTGCGCCTTTTGCGTGGGATCCTTCATATTTATCACGTCCAGGAACTGAAGTGCATGTACCGCGGGATCACTGGAACAAATTGTAGAATATAAGTTTTTTGGTGGCATGTCCATAATAAATTGTGAGGCTGTATAACATAGCAAAAATTCGCTATTCAAAGATGGAAGTCAGATATAGGCTAGTCAATGAATGGATGAAAAGTGTGCATTGAGAGGGGAAAATATTTTGGTGCAGGAATGTGTTGGGAATTGTTAGGTCGTAATTATATTAAAAGTCCCCGCTCCTAGTCCGTCAAGAGAGAGGGGGTAGGAAGGTTTCTTCTTTTATAACTCTAAAACACAGCGTTACAGCAAAAAATTATTTACATAAAAATGAGATCTTATAAGATTAGTCCTACACATTTTTTCGCCACGACACCATTTCCTAGATATCTGCTCTCAAATGTCGGCAGTTAAAAAAAATAAAAATTTAATGATCGTTTTTTATTATAATTCTCTTGGTAACTCCTCGGCCGTTTGTTTTACACAAAAGGCTCATAAGTGATAGTTGGTCTGGAGGTAGTTGATTTCCTAGTCAGAGTTGCACCAGGTGGAATGGCGTACGAGTAATGCGTGCTCTTTCGCTGCTCCCTCGCTGAGTGGAAGTGATGCGAGATCTCGTTTTATACTACATGCCAATTTCAAAAATTTATTGTACCTGAAGGTATTCAAAGAGTTTATCTTTGCAGGGGCACCGCACTATTTCAGCATGCATATTCGTCTAACTCTTCATCAGCAGGCGAAGAGGAGCTGCTCTTTTCATAAATATAAGGACATTTTTGGTAAATTTTTACGAAACCAACTTTACTCTTCGGGAATGTCGTGTCAGTAGAATAACAGCTAATGAATGCGTGTAAGAACAAAATATTCTTGAGTCCCATCTGTTGCATTTGATGGGTGGAATAAGCGTTGGTTTTTCTCTGCCCGGATTTTTGAACAGGATGTTGTCCTCAGGTGGTGTTTTTGGTATAAGTATCATGCCGAGGTTAACGTCTTCCTATATAACGGTCACTTTACCTGTTTCGCTTACGGACTAGACAATAGCCGTGCTTACAGTCAACAAATCATATTCAAAGACACTAATCTAGGTTTTGTTGAATCTTTCACGTCTTCCTCTATAACTGTCACTTTACCTGTTTCGCTTACGGACTAGACAATAGCCGTGCTTACAATCAACAAGTTATATTCAAAGACGCTAATATAGGTTTTGTTGAATCTTTCCCTCTAAGTCGTCAGCATCAACCGTTTTGTTCTAAATTGTTACTCGTGCCGAAAAATTGCACCTTTACGTTGCCGCCAAAAGTAGAAAAGTTGTAACGGATAGGTAACTTTTATATGTTTCCTAAAATCGAGTTACATTTAACTATAAATAAGTTTGTGGAGTAAATTATAGTATAAGAGTAGTAGTAGTCCATATAGGCAAGTAATACATTTTATTAGTTATTGTACTTTTGAAGTCGATTGTGCTTTCTGTCTTTAGTGAAATTGTATTTTATTTATTTATTATTGTTGCTGCAGTTGGTTTTATTGTTTATTTTTAAGTGAAACAATAAATTTATATTTTTCAAATATGTTTTTATTTACATATTTTCAATACTTCCTCTTGCATATTAGGATATCCTTAGATGATAGGTACCTTTTGTTGACGTAAAATATGAATAAATTGTAAACGTCTGCCTGATTAATAGGCAGACACCTATTAAATGTATTTGTAGAACTGCGCAATTTTAAAATTTTTTAAAATAGTGTTATTTAATTTCAGTCGTGTAATTTTATGTACGTAATTTAAAAATAGAGGGGCAAGTGTTAAAATTAAGAACTAATATTACTTGATCATTAACTGAAATATCTGCTCTCTAACTTCATGTATAAATTGCATCATTCAAATGCATTAAAAACTTTTTGGTCGCTTAATACTTTGTAGGAGAACTTTTCAGCTTTGGATCTATAGTACTTGACTTAATCAGTGAGTATAAACTAAAAACTTTCTACTATTTGTACCAAGAATTTACATCCAGTGCAGCAGTTCCTTGGAATAATTTAGTACGTATTTGTGTGAATAAATTTTCAAGTAAATTCTTATTGAGTATAATCGCCGCCTTGTATAATCGAATACTTTGTAAGTCCTTAACGAGCAGACCCTTTTGATTCTATTTATCAACTTTTCAACATCTTAACTGGGGATGCAGTGACTATACACAGTGTTGAAATGAAATGATCTCTTACTTTTTTAGGCTATTTGTGGAACCGTTGTGTGTGTTTCTTTACGGTCACCGATGGCATGCCACACTGGCTATCAGAATTACAGAAGGGCAAAGTCCACCACAATCAAAGACTATCGATTATACTGTTTAATTTAATTTCATTAATGCTTTTATTACGGGTATTTTCTGACATTTATAAACGTACCATTTATTGCAATAATAATGGCACTGCTTAAAACGAATTTTGCGATTTCATTAGAACTGCTGACGTATTCGTAATGAAATCTACTTTTAACAATAGTTCACAGTTGTCCTACTCGCCAATAAAGATTTAATTAAATATCTATTCAGGACTTCCAGAAGTTCAAACATTGTTTTGAAGTAGATTCATTATTATTGCAAAAGCTTGTACCTTCACCACATTGCTCTCTGTGTTTTTACTGCATACGCTATGCGGAGGTGTTATATATGTTTGCTACTTCTCCGTTTGTCATCTCATCGATCATTTTAGTATCTAGTAGCTCAATTATTCGTCTCCCACGTGTGTAACTATAACTCTAATCACTGTCCTATAAACTTTCAATTTAGTTTTCATTAAAATGTTCTGGGATTTTGAATATGTTTCCATTGATTTTCTTCCTTTTGCTATTGTTTTATCGATCTTTACTTCTCTTGATGATTATTTGTTGATTTAGCCAAATTCGTTAGCCAAATATTCAGTTCCCTGCTCTATCTCGAATAATATATGTTTTTTATACGAAGAAAAAACACACATTTGTGTATATGTATGTAATTAACCAAGTTTATTGAGTAATGCTTCATTCGACAGGACTCAAATGACCATTCTACAATGTAAAATATATTAACTGGTAATAATGACTCTTCTTTAATTAATTTAACATAAATAATTACCTAAGCGCTCTGTACTGATATTTTAGTGGAAATAAATTAATTGCTTCACTATATAAGTAACTTTGTCTCTTTAAGTAGTTCAATTGCCAGCTCAAGTTTCATCAATTTGAGTTAAACATCTTCAGATTTGCAATCAAGAATCAGAGATGCCAGATGTTGGTTTCTGGAATCTGGAATTGTGAGGAGGGTAGCAGAGAGGCAGGCAACACTTAGGTCCCATTGGACCCCTTGAGAGAAGTCCCATTAGGAGATCAATTCATCTGAGCCGTCAATCAACCTAATAAAATATCTCTAATGTAGGCCATAGAGGGCCATCGTTCTTCTAACACGGATTCTGTTATTGACGAGATGGCAGTGAACTCACAGAGTGTATGGAGCACTACTGTCTCGTCTTCCTGTTCACAACCCCAACAATGAGGTGTTTCATACTTCCTCATGTAATAGAGGTGCTTCTTTGACGAACAGTGTCTAGTTTAAATATTTGTCACTAGGCAAAGATTTGTTCTAAACATACCTAGGTACTTTTTGGCTGTAGGGATATTCTAGGAATTCCTTAGCAAATTGACACCTATCTGTTTCATTGCACCGTTTTCTAAACTATTTGTAGGTGTTCTCTTTGATAATTTCAACAAATGCTGACAACGGAAGCATATTGGAGGAACCAGGTCCAAAAATATTGAGACCCGATGTACTCTTAGCCAGCTTGACAGCCACTTTATTGCCATTGCACCGCTCGTGTCCTTTTACCCAGCATACAGATATGTTGTTGCTGATTAAGGCCACTACCAGTGCCTGATAGCATTCCTATGCTGATCTATTTGTTATCTTATGACTACGTAAGATCAGTAGTCTATCTGTATAGATTCTGAAACTTTGTCCGTTGTATGTCTATGTGCAATTTCTTTGGCGGCTATGATTATACCTGCTAATTCCGTTTGTATTACGGTAGCATGCCTATCCATTGCCCACCGATATTGAATATGTAAGGATCTGGCATAAATCCCACATCCTGCATCTTCCTTCATTTGTGACACACGAGGCTCGTTTTAGACGAGAGGTGGTCTCTCGTCTAAAATGAGCCTAGTGTGTCTTGTCCATAGACGAAACGGCGAAGTAGCGAAAGTCAACGATAGTAGTAAGTATCGAGGCGATCGCCGACCATTTAAAATGAGCCTGGTGTGTATACTTCCATTATGTATTTATTTAAAATACATAAATAAAACCTATCCAATATGCTGCAAGAGTAAAAATTCATATTTTAAAGCGAATTATTGGAGATCGACATCGAAATAATCTCAATAAAACGATAAACATAGCTGTGAAATCTACTCTACCAATATTCTTCTTCTTGCTACCTACTAAATATCGCTAGCCGGTTTGTCGTTGTATTAGATTGTGTGCCTCGGAATGGGTGTGGAAGATTTCGTTTAGTGGAGGAAAGATTTGAGATCTTCCTGCTGCAAATAATATTATTTAGATCGCGAAGACTTATAAATGGCCTTCACTCTCTACGCCATCATTGCATATTGCTTACACTGCTCCTTACATAAAAGACATGAACTTTCCAAACCTATGTATTGAAACTATTAAATAATATAAAATATGAAAGAAACTATCGTTGCACAGAGATCATCATACAATTGACACATTTTAGGTAAAATTGTAAGACCTAATAATAAAAACCGTATAAATAATAATAATAAAAAAATAATATCGTTGTTTATAGTCACTTACCTAAAATATTTGATGAGGGTTAATAGTTGCGCCGTAGGTCGTTGCCTGGTGTCCTTGCTTAGAAGTCGAACTGTTGCTTCTTGAAGCGGAACGGGAACTCTCGGCATTATATTATGTACTTGATCTTCCAGCTGGAACCGAATATACGGATTCATTTCGATTTCTGAATAAGTAGATATTTTTAATTTAAATACAACTCTCCCGTCTTCATTAAGTCAAAAGTTGAAATGAGTTGGTGCCTACGTTGAATTTTATAGGGCCCAAATGAAAGCTTTTAATTTAAGAATTTTTTATTCTTAATTCATGGTAAGTAGATTAAAATTTATTTATGTATTCAGTGGCAATAAATTAGTCCCGATATCGGATATTTTAAATGCTAATGAATTGACGGAAATTAAGGTAATAAATTGTGTTAGATAACCTGTTGTTTCATGAGTAAATTAAGCAGGTAAAAAAATATTTGGTAGTTATGAGAGAGGCATTAAACGTTTCCGGTTTAACTTGCAAAATATAGTTCATTGTAGGTACTTGCCTTCGCTATATTTCGAAGTGTTACTAATAAAGAATGACTTTGAATGAAATAATAGAGGGTGATTTGAAAGCTTCTCAATCTAACACAGAAAATATAACCAAATAACTAAGGTACATGGACAAAATACCACAAACAACTGCCATTTTTGGGCAAAATATCTACTGGTAATATTGTTAAATACAGGTTGACTGGGAACTCGGAAATCTGAAAATTTAAGGGATAAAAAATACATGTTCAAGTTCAATGTAATATTTTTTCGAAAAGTCAATATTAACGGATTCACATGACCTTAGTTATTTTTTTAATTTGTTTTTTGGTTATAACTTTTTCAATACTAGAACGATTTTTTTCAAATTTGACACACGTTACTTATAGAGATGCAATTTTAATTTTGTTAAGATTTTGATGGCATTCCTTTTAAGAATGAAAGTTTAACTAGAAATTTAATACTCTTGTTTGAAGTCAAAAAACCAACCCTTTGCGAGAAAATCGACATTTCATGTTTTCGGACATATGAATCTCATTTCTTTTATGATTAAGCAAAGTAAACATTGTAAACAATTAAATGATAGCTGTAATATTACTTTGACGGTAATTTAAAACCTTATATGCTTTATTCATACTAGATAAAAGTAGAAGCGAGAAGATATACTTCAAACTAATTTATTCTAACCTTGGTTGAACAATTGTTAGAACAGAACAGTTTACATCCTTACGTTTCCAGAGACAAATGATAAGGTTATAAAGTAAAATTAGAAAGTTACATCTCAGGAAGATAACCATATGTCAAAGGACAAGAAAGCTAAACCGACGACGTGGCGACCAAGACTATAAAATTTTTAGATAACTTTCATTCTTTTTTTTATATATTTTCAGGTATTAAGAATTTTGTGTGAAACTACTCTGTGGACTAAAGTCCCAACCAGCGTTGAATTACACCCACAATATCTGCCGACATATTTTTTATTATTAGCTTTTGTAACATTTTTAGTGTAAGGTATTTTAAGCTAATATATATATATATATATATATATATATATATATATATATATATATATATATATATATATATATATCAAATCTCCTACAATTCCTATCAATGAAGTCATATATATGTTCTCTGATACCAAACATCTAAGTATGCTGCTAATGAACAATTCCACAGACAAAGCTCTATTCAATAATTGTCCAAAGAAATTAATTTATCTAAATTTACTAACCTGGTTTAATGAAAACACTCTATAGATATCTAACTTCTGACAGTGAGAACTCGAAAATTCAACCACAATAGATGAGATCTGACCTATTTCTGCATTTCTAGGATTGCTTCATCAGAGGGCGCCTTTAAGTTGAGTCAAATATCTAACTATAAAAATATTATACCAACAAATTAAAATTATTTGAAATTAAATGTCAAATATATAAAAAAATACATAAACGGTAAAATTTTGTTGGTTTGTTTGTCGACATTTAATTTCAAATTATTTTAATTTATTGGTATAATAATTTTTATAGTTAGATATTTGACTCAACTTAAAGAAGGCCACCTGATGAAGCAATCTTAAAAATACAGAAATAGGTCAGATCTCATCTATTGTGGTTGAATTTTCGAGTTCCCACTGTCAGAAGTTAGATATCTATAGAGTGTTTTCATAAAAGCAGGTTAGTAAATTTAGATAGATTAATTTCTTTAGATAATTATTGAATAGAGCTTTGTCTGTGGAATTGTTACATATGACTTCATTGATAGGAATTGTAGGAGAGTATATATATATATATATATATATATATATATATATATATATATATATATATATATATATATATATATATATACTCTCCTACAATTCCTATCAATATATATATATATATATATATACAGTGTATTATAGAAAAAATTATCTTGAGAAAATACATTTTTACAAAATGATACCTGATCACTAAGGTATCCTAAAAAATAATGCAGCTATAGGCTTGGGGAGTTTTAAGTGTCCCCTCAAAGATCTTCTCGAACGTTGGTGCCGCTTTTGCGATAATAACTTGGTATACAGGCACTAGATGGTACGTAGACGCTTATTGCAGTATACCCATATTTATAAAGGGTACTGCATTTTCAGGAAATAATTTCGATTTTTTTATAGCGAACCTAGCTAGAATGTTTCTTTAAATTGAGGTACAGGGTATTTCAGGAGGAGATGTACATACTTCAGTATATTATTCTACGTTCAGTTTTAAGCAAAAAAATTTCTATAAACTTACGCCTGGAAACGCTTCGTTTAGGATATACAGGACGTTAAATTAAAAAAAATAATTACATTTTCTTTAACAACTGTCGAGTTAAATTTATGAAATTTTTTGTATGCAGAGGTTTCTTGGGATGGAAAATTCAAATTTGTCACAGTTGGCTGTATCTCCAAGAGGGCGCCACAAGTCTTTTAAATCGCTTCAACTTTTTTGTGCGATTGGGTATGTCATTTTGGAATAGAAAAACATTTTCTCCTACTTTTTCTACTTAAAAAATCTACACCTCATTGAAGTCTCTAAGAGCAGCCGTTTCCGTTAAAAACTCGTCTTAAGATGGTGATGCATGTAAATTATGTATTAGAGTGAATCGAAAGTTATTGTCAAGTTTTGTACATTTTGTTTAGATATTTTATGATTGCAATTCTCAGAAAAAAATCCGGGTGTATTCATTAAAAACTAATATGTAGTTCTTAGTCTATAAAGTGTTATGTCTTGTTTTTTAGATACATAATTTGCATGTATCATCATTTTTACATAAGTTTTTAACGGTTCCGACCATATCAGTTGTAATACCAACAACAGGAGCCAAAATCAATATATAAGCAGACCCAGAAATACCGAGAGCGGGTTTGTTCCCACAGAGTCTAACCCGAGAACAGCCAGGGCAAGTCAATGAATCCCAGCTAAAACTAGGGATGTGCACTTTAATTATATTAGTAGCAGTGACTCACGACATAACAACCCGGAAAATCACTGTATATTAAATAATAGCACCAGCCGTGAAAACCTAAAAACCACTATGGTTTGTAATATTATCTTTAACGATATATTTATATACTTTGTATTAATTCAGTAATTATGGACAAAGTACAATTTCATTTATTTACTCTCTATGAAACAATCTAAAAATATGAAAATAATTCATAATGTTGCAACATTTTTAATATGAATCAAAATATGTAAAATCAGTTTTTAGATATATGTCAAAGTATTATTATTTAATTAAGTTATCTGAACTTGTAAATTTGTGCAAGGATTGTGTAAATTATTGACAAAAAAGAATAAGGTGTCAAGTAGAAAAAATATAGTTTTAGTGAATTCAAAGAGGAATTAAGTTAAAATTGAAAATTTTGGGTCGTTTATGGAAAGAAAGCCTTTGGAGAAAGTACAACGCAAGGATGGTTTTTCTTGTCTAAAAAAGGGTTATTTTGATATGAACCATTCTCCACGTTCCGCAATACTATCTGTTTTTACTAAAATTTATACGAATACTATATTTCAAAATGAATCGTGTCGGTTAATTGGGAATTGACCAAGTAAGAGGAATTGTGAATAAATTTCAAATATTGAACTTTTGAATGTTGCATTTTCCATATTTTCGTTGGTAACTGGTGATGTCTATTTTGACGCAAAACATTCAAAAAATAAATTAATCCTAATAACTTCCCGAGCAATACTGCGTCAGGTTTTCATCTAATGAAAAATAAATCAATTTTAAGTTGGAAAAAGCCTAACAATGAACTTATGCATCAACCTATACAGGATGTCCCATAATGTGTCAAACTGTTCAGAAAACATTGATGATTGTTGGCTACAGTTGTATCAAGAAGAAGTAAGTAACAAAAAAATAAAAATCATTTAACATCTCTATGCAAGCAGATAAACAAATGTTAAACTGTCAAACATGACATACTTTTAATACATTTACTATTTTGAAAACGAAAACAGAGTTTTTCGAAACGTCAAAAATACGGAAGTGCGCGAATCATTATCATTATCATTGTCATTGTCATTCTCATTGGCATTGTCATTGTCAGTGTCACTGTCACTGTCACTGTCACTGTCACTGTCACTGTCAGTGTCATTGTCATTGTCATTGTCATTGTCATTGTCATTGTCATTGTCATTGTCATTGTCATTGTCATTGTCATTGTCATTGTCATTGTCATTGTCATTGTCATTGTCATTGTCATTGTCATTGTCATTGTCATTGTCATTATCATTATCATTATCATTATCATTATCATTATCATTATCATTATCATTATCATTATCATTATCATTATCATTATCATTATCATTATCATTATCATTATCATTATCATTATCATTATCATTATCATTATCATTATCATTATCATTATCATTATCATTATCATTATCATTATCATTATCATTATCATTATCATTATCATTATCATTATCATTATCATTATCATTATCATTATCATTATCATTATAATTATCATTATCATTATCATTATCATTATCATTAGGTTTACTCTCTACAATTTTCTTAACTGTCTTTTCTTTCATCTTCCATACGGTCTAGATGCCCTAGCCAATGCATTCTTCTGGCTTTTACAACTTCGTCTATTTTTGGTGCCTGTTGTTTGTTTTATACATTCTAAATTTTACTCCTCTAGACAAATTTTTTCATTCAGTGCTTGACTGCTGCCGAACTTCTGTTTGCTTTTATTATTGTTCTATTAATTCCTTGCTCATCATCATAGATAGCTGTTATCAGCGCCCCCTAAATACTTAAAATTCAATTTCCATCTCTCCGTGCTGTGTTCTCACGTTGCAATTGGTATCTTTTTTCTGTTGTCCTATTCTTAAAAGCTTACTTTTCTCTTGATTTATCTACAATCCCACTTTCCGTGTTTTCTCCGCGAGTATTCTCGTTACTTCTTCTAATTCCCTACTATCTCTAGCAATTATGGCCACATTATCTGCATAACTTATTATTTTAAACAATATGTGTCCTTCTCTGTTCAACTGACTATCTCTTGTGACATTTTCTAGTACTAAATTAAAAAGAAGCGTTGAAAGTGGGTCTCCTTGTCTCAGTGGTGTATCAATAGTAAAACCTTCCGAACATTCACCTTTTATTCGTACTTTGCTTTTAGTATTTTTCAAGGTCATTTGAAATAGCCTAATCGGTTTGGTTGGTATCCCAAATTATCTCAATATTTTACTTAGTTTATTCCTTTTAACTGAATCATATGCTTTCCTGAAGTCCACGAATAAGACCATTGTTTTAATCCCTTATTCATAGCATGTAGTCAGGATTGCCTTCACCATGAAGATTTGGTCCGTTGTTGACCTCCCCTTTCTAAAACCTGATTGATACTCCCCTATCTCTAGTTCTGTTATAGGTTCTATTGTCTGTTTTATATTACGTTGCCATGATTTTATACCCGATATCTAGCAATGATATACCCCTATAGCATATGTAGTTTGTTGCATTTCCCTTTTTAAAATTGGTATAATCATAACATCTCTCAGGCATACATTCTCTTCTCTAAATCTCGGATCATTTCATATTGTCTTAAATCCTCTCCTGCGTACTTAATGTTCTCTGGCGTTATTCCGTTTTTCCCTGGACTTTTATTATTCTTTAAAGCTTCTATAATTATGTCTATTTCCTTTTTTGTAGGTTCTTCTACTTCCACTTCCACTTCCTCTTCCCTTATCACCAGTATCATCTCCTCTTGATCCTCTCCTTCCATTTCGCTCTCTTCATTCAACATATCTCCAAAATATTGCCTCCATCATTCTCTCACTTTCATTTTATATACATTTACATTTTATAATTCTTTTTATTCACGATTCTAGGACCATAGCCATACAATCTAAAATTTCGTATTCTTCATTCATATTAATAATTTTGGGATACCCTATGTGGTTCTAAGAATGAAATTCTTCCTAATCAATCAAAAATATTTTTAAAAGTTTTTGATTTGGTTGCATATTAATATTAGAAAAATTCTTGCGACGAGGTATTACGTATGAAAAACTGTAGAAACTTGACAGTAATTTACATTCTAACACTAATTAAAGGAAAAGTTTGACAAACTAGTTTTGGAAGCGTTTTTTATTGATCCTGTTTTTATTCGGAGGACTACTTCGATAAAAAGCATATTTTAAATGCAAATATCTCGAAAATGGCTTGTACTTTATGTAAAATTCGTTATGTATATGGTAATTAATAAAAGATTGCCTAAGATGCATGTCTGTATTTTTGAATAAATTGTGAAATATTTCCCAAATTTTCAGCACCGTATAGATAAGTTTCATTAATTATTTCAGACAATGATTTTAAAAATGTACTACATAATCTCGTATAAGTCAAAGTGATTTACTTAAAATTAAATACCGTTAAATATCGTGCCGTTTCGTAAATTCGGTGAATGTTTTCCATACCTTATGCATAAAACCAGTGCTGAATAGCGCCATAATTCAAATAGGATAAAGCGATGGAATCACAAAAGGTTTTTTCTACTTCGAAATACACCGAATCGCGGATTTGTATCAGAATAGAGACAAATCGCTCTTTGTATATTTTATTCGCGTTCGATAGTTAAAAATCCTGTTCTGGTATTTAAATCCGTCACAGTGTTACCAGCAAATCTCACATAATACAAACATTATAAAATGCTTATCGAAAACTTGTTTCGCTCATATCTTTTACTTAATAAGTATACAGGGTGTTAAAAAAAGAGTGTAAAATATTTCAAGAGGTAGTAGTATGAACCAAAATAAGCAGAAAAGTCTTCTTAAACATTGGTCCGCAAAGTAACGGTTGCGGAGATATGGACCACTATTCGTTTTTCAAACATTTTATTTTATTAGGAATAAACCGACAAAGGAAGCTTTTAACGAACAAAAAACAAAGTTATAGAAGTGTTCAAAGTGACCTCCGTCCATTTCTAAGCAGGCACGACATCCTCGTCTCAACAATATTCGAACTCTTTCGAAAACACCCTCTTTGGTTTGGATTTCTTGACACTTTTGATTAATCCGTAGCTGCAGCTCTTCCAGGCTGTTTACAGGAGTACCATACACTAATGTCTTCAAATATCCCCAAACAAAGAAATCTAGAAGGTTCAGATCAGGCGATCTTGAAGGCCATAAAACAGGTCCAGCCCTTCCTACCCATCTATGGGGAAAAATTTGGTGTAAATGCTCTCTAACTGCCATGGAAAAATGAGCTGGAGCACCATCATGCTAGAACCACATTTGTTGCCTCTGATTCAACGGAATTCACACTCATACAGTGTGTTCTGCAGAAAGTTGAGGTAAGCAGCGCCTGTTAATTGGTTTGGTAAAACATCAGGACCTAGAAACCTGTCACCTACAATACCCATCCAAATGTTTAATGAAAAACGTGCCTGATGTCCAGATTCTATTAGAGCATGAGGATTTTCGTCGGCCCAAATATGAGTATTGTGAAAATTAAACACTCCATTTCTTGTGAATTCGGCCTCATCAGTAAAAAGAATGTTCGCAAGAAAACGAGGGTCTTCAGCATCATGACGTAGAAACCAGCGGCAAAAAACCAAACGTGCTTGATGATCATTTATTGGATTTAAGGCCTGTACTCGTTGCACATGGTATGGATAAAGCAGTTGCTCGTGAAGGATTCTCCAAACAAGAGGACCACTAATTCCTACCTCGGCTGATATTCTCCGCACACTCGTACCTGGATTTTGCTCTACCAGTGCTAGAATTTCTTCTTCTGCTCTAGGAGTGGATACCTGCGTCTTCCGGATAAATGGCACTGTTTGCTCAAGGAACCGGTATCACGCAATCTTTGGTGAATTCTTGCAAACATGCGTTGTAAAGGAATTTGACGATTTGGATAAGTGTCAACATAAAGACGTCGCACTTCGGTGGCGTTCCCATTAGCACGACCATGCATGAAATGCATGTCTGTTAATTCTGCGTTAGAGTAACCAGCCATAGCAAAAGAAAACTTGTGCACCGAGAACAGCTGTCAAATACGTACTGTTTATTTGACCAAACATCAACCAACTATTATAAAAAAATACACAACGTTTTTGCAAAATAAAAAAGGGGCTAAAACATAAAACATTCCATATCTCCGCAACCGTTACTTTGCGGACCCATGTTCACTTTTCTGCTTATTTTGGTTCATACTATTACCTCCTTAAATATTTTACACTCTTTTTTAACACCCTGTATAATACTTCATGAGCTACACTTGAAAATCCATTCATCAAAACCCTACACACAAATTCCTTATAAACCACGTATCGTGCATCGCGAATCGCCAATTCCGCATAGTCTGTTCGGGCCTTAGAGAAAATATATTTTCCAGCAAGGGATAATAGCGTGTCTTTTATCTGCGTACGTAATTTTTTCTCAAATAAGTCATATTTTATACAGTATTTTGCTTGTTCTAAAACTCTTAAAAAACGTTGTATCTTGCTTCATATGAAGTATTTACAAAAAATGTTAATGGAACCACAAGCAAAGTATTCAAGATATGAGATATTTTTTGAAATATTGAAAAGATCGCAAATAAGAAATTTCAGTTGTCTTCCAAAAAAATAAATAATTAAATAAATAAACTTTAAAGTAGCTTATTATGCTCCAAATTGAGAATAACAACATTGACAAACAATAATTAAATAAAATCTATCGATTTCATTTCTGGAATATTTGATACATATTGAGCAAAAACTTTGCTGCTAATGAAGCTTTTGCAGAAGCATAGGGTGCGACCAGTTACGGAGGCGGTCTGAATACCACTATTATCTGAGAAACGATTCCGACCGTAACAGTCGTAATACCAACATCAGGAGCCGAAATTAATATATGGACGGATTCAAAGATATCTATAACGGGTCTGTCCCCACAGAGCCTAGCCCGAGAACAACAAGAGCAGGTCAAAGAATCCCAGCATAGCTAGGAATATATGCTAGATGCACTTTAGTTCTGTTACTGGCAGCGGCCAGTTACCCAGGTCATGGTATAACAACCCGGAAAATCAATATATATCAAATAATAGGACCGGCCGTGAAAATCTAAAAACCACAATTTCTGGGATAATTTACGGAAAAATTCAGTGAATGCAGATGTATGACCTGGCATGACAATTTTCAAATGATGTAACATTTGTGGAAATCCTCTTACGGATTATGATCACTTCAAATCGACCATTCAAAATTACCTACTTAAGTCAGCTGGCAGATTTTTGTTAATTTTACTTTACTCCGTTGTCATATTAGAAAAGTCATCTTCATTTTCACTACTCTATTAGCTAGAGATTGCTTGCTGAAGGTAAAGTTTATAACGATTTGTATACATATATATATCCGTTCTGCTCTCATGACATCATATTAACAAAGAGTTATGTATATGATTATGCTCGGAGCGCTACGTATCCAGCCCAGGGGTCGTAGACACGAAGGATCATCCAATAACGTTAGTGGTGCATAAAAATTTTTATATTTCACTTCATACGAAATAAAAGCTATAAGGTCATAGCTTTGACGATTTTTGATTTGTAGTTTTGACTGATGTAATACGTCAATGCTAGATACTTTCAGTAGCAATACCAGTAATTGAATTTTCGCGGTAAGCTTAAAGAAAACATCATTCGTCCTGCGGACTCGTGGTTTTTCAAGTAACTCAGTTTCGAATAGAAATAAATCGACAAACTTATAAGATAAATTCAATTCAATCAAGAGTAGTTCTTTATTTATTTCAAGAAGAAATTTTGTAATAAATTTAATCTAGGTACCCAGAATCTGCTCATTTGTTAATTAATTCAAAATTAATTATAATGATGAAATATGTATTTATTATAACTATAAATAATTTGTTATAATAATTTTGTAATTAATTAAAAGGATCCTTTTTAATAATAAAAATTATTATTTGTTACCTATAAAAATATACATACATATATTTTTTTATGAATACAAATAAAATACTAAAACTATTATAAATGATGAAATTGTAAGAATTTTGAGTAGTATGTCCATTATACAGGGTGGGCCAATAGTGTGTGGACGGAAGATTGTGGTTATACTGATATATATTTTTAAAATCTGCTGTTGGTGGAGGGTGGGGGGTAGTAAGAGCTACAAACTAAAAATATTTTTTCTGAAATTCCTAGACGTATACAGAGTGATTCATATTAAAGTTACATTTTTTAAATGAAACTCTCTGTATATTATTGCATATTTGGATTCCTCGGTCAATTCTAGTGTGACTTCATGTACCATACTTGGTGCCTAAAACGTACCGTTTGGACGTTATTCGATATTTTGTCAAAAAGTTGATGTCTAGAAACAACTGAATATCAGAGGTGGGCGACAACATAGGGGGCTGTGATTGGGGAAATTATTGACCACCCTCCGTACTACCAAGAGTTAGAAAGTCAATTACGAACTCTGTTTGTTATGGCTGCTATCGTCGCTCTAATTTTGAAAACTTCAATCATGGATAACTTGATTTTTTTAAATGGAACCCACATATTTTTTTCACGTCACCAGATAACACATTTCATTATCTTTCACCCGATATAAAATTATCTGTATTTATCTCTAATACTTTTCTTCTAATCCACAATTACTTTTTACTATGATGGATTTATGCAAACCAATTAATTTAAACTAAATTGAAAAATAAACAAATAAATAAATATGATGGCAGCATTTATTCATACGAATTAATCTTTAAAGTGGAAAAAGGAAAAGTGTATATTGAACAACCAATGACAGCTAAAAATATGAAAATCAGAATTAGAAAATAAATCTTCTTACAACTATCACCCCAGAAATGTTAATGAAAGTTCAAAATTCTTTTCGCCGAAGAATTCACATTTGTATTTAACAAGAAGGTCGTTTGAACATTTACTTTGAAGTTATGTTGTTATTTACTGTTTATTTACTAAACCACTGTAGTTTTTGTGAAGTTTTTTGTAATTCTTGTTCATTACTATTTAATAAATAATCATAATGAAACCTGCTGTTTGTTTTCCATGGCCATCTTTACTCCCGAGTGCTTGAAAAAACTAAATGTGATATTGTGGAGACCAATTGAATTAAACTAAATAAACATGTCATTTTTAATAACAAATCACTTTAATTATTAATTCGTATGAATAAATGCTGCCACCATATTTATTTATTTAATTATTTATTTATTTTTCAATTTAGTTTAAATTAATTAGTTTGCATAAATCCATCATAATAAAAAGTAATTGTGGATTAGAAGAAAAGTATTAGAGATAAATACAGATAACTTTATATCGGGTGAAAGGTAATGAAATGTGTTATCTGGTGAAGCGAAGAAAATATGTGGGTTCCATTTAAAAAATCAAGTTATCCATGATTGAAATTTTCAAAATTTGAGCGACGATATCAGCCATAACGAATACAGTTCATAATTGACTTTCTAGCTCTTGGTAGTACAGAGGGTGGTCAATAATTTCCCCCAATCACAGCCTCCTATGTTGCCACCCACCTCTGATATTCAGCTGTTTCTAGACATAAACTTTTTGACAAAATATCGAATAACGTCCAAACGGTACGTTTTAGGGACCAAGTATGGTATACAAAATCGCACGAGAATTGACCGAGGAATCAAAATATGCAATAATATACAGGGGGTTTCATTAAAAAAATGCAACTTTAATATGAATAATCCTATATATGTCTAGGAATTCCAGTAAAAACATTTTTAGTTTGTAGCTCTTACTACCCCCCACCCCCACCAATAGCAGATTTTAAAAATATATATCAGTATAACCACAATCTTCCGTCCACACACTATTGGCCCGCCTTGTAGTGGTTTTTAAGCTTTCACAGCCCATGCTATCATTTGATACATAGTGATTTTCCGGGTTATTTTGCCGTGACCTCGGTAACTTTTCGCTCTCAGAAACAAAATTAAAGTGCACATTCCTAGCATTGTCAGGATTATTTTATCTGCCCTGGTTCTTCTCGGGTTAGGCTCTGTGGGGACAGGCCCGCTGTTGTGTGTCTGGAGCCGTCCATATATTGATTTCGTCTCCTATTGTTGCTATTACGACTGGTACGGTCGGAACCGTTCGTCGGATAATAGTGGTCCTTCGAGGCGTTCCGTAGCTGCCGCAGTAACTGGTTGCATCTCATGCTTCCAAACGTTTCGCCCTCTTAACTGTCGGCATCATCATTGGTGACTCCTCCAAAGCTTCGCCGCGACTGAGTTCTCAGTGAGTGCTCAGTCGCACAGAACCTAGCCTGAGAACAACCAGAGCAGGTAAAAGAATCCCGGCTAATGCTAGGGATGTGTACTTTAATTATGTTACTGGCAGCGACAAGTTACCGAGGTCATGGCATAATAACCCGGTAAATCACTATGGTCATACATATATGTTTGGCCATTATTAGGTGGATACAATGTATTGTTGGTATTATTACTTGATGTACTTGGAGTACTCCTAAAAGTATTTACTATATTCTGATGATGTTCGGCACTAATATATAAACACGGTTTCATCGAATTCGAACTTCCATGTCCAATAATTTTCATAGCTGTTGTTCATTAACGCCAGATTGCAGTAATTGACTAACTGAAGTGGCAGAGTGATTTGTTATTTTCAGTTTTTTAGTATGTAATCCTATCTTTTCTAGACAGTTTTGTCCATTTTGATTTTGTATTAATACCGATAGGGCAATTTTTGTACCAATTATTGTATTTACTCCACTTGCCATTTACCGCCAGAAAAAGTCTGTCATTGGTAATAATTTCCCTATCGATTTCGATATAATCTTCCGGTATAATCTCACAGGACATACTTTAGGATTTTTTAAATTTTGGGTAAACCATTTATCCGCACAGTTTTTATCACCATCTTGGCGGATTTTGGAGAATATCGGATTATATGCAATTCTATTTGTTAAAGAGCCTGTATTGCCAGTCTCTTCCTTAAATATATGTAACATGGAAAAAGTTGCTTCGTTACCTCTCCAAGCTAGTTCTACTGCAGCTATGTGAAAAAACTTATTTTGGAGTCCCTCTGGCTTGTATTCGTCCCACTGTATGCACATATTTCTATATTCGTCTGAAGTCATAGCGACAGAACTCATTTTGCTTTTTTCGGGTACAGCTTGCAACAATTTTCTCTTATTATCACGAGCCGCCCCCACCTCCTTGAAGATTATATCTTTGAAGGGATCAGTATGTCTCTAATACTCACAAAAATATTTTTCTTGTACTAATTTTTCAGTAGTGTTTCATATGGTTTTAATAATACTCTTCTTGTGATTACAAGTATTAACTCTCCGCATATTGGATACCCAGTGTTTTTGAATTAATGTTTCGTTGCTGTTTGTTTTTAGATCTAATTTATAGTTGTGTTCCCCACAGAACGTCATAAATTATTTCCATATATAAGATTTTGATTTTTTTATGTTCTTGGGAATATTTTTATCAATATTTTGGTTAACGTCTTGGTTTGGTCATTTTAACGTCTGCAGCTACAATTATTTTTGTCAAACTGTCAAACTTTGCTTTGAGATCTGTACCCATACTTACGTAGTTGAACACACAAAGTTCATAGACCGATCAGAATTGAAAGACAGATGGTGTTTTCACTTATAATATCACAAGAGCTTAGATTATTTCCAGGAGTAATTAACGCTCGTGTGGTATTCGGTAAGAAAATTTCACACCCCAAGTATAAATCAAACCTGAGATTTTAAATTAATGTGACTCAGTCAAGGTATTGCTGTTGGTGACATATGTTGATTTGTCATTTTTATTTAAACGGTTCTGTCACAGTAGATGTCAATTACAAGTTCGAAGCGTATGTACGTTGAGTTTAATAAGGATATACTGAAATGTGGCGATTTGATAAAGAAAATCAATAAGTTATTAGAGAAGAAACTCAAAACTTAATACCAGATAACACTAGAAAATCAAAAGCAAGTGTATGGAAACAATTTGTTGAATTTTGCAGGTATATCCACCATATTTCGTTAAATAAAGAAAATACCAACTTTAGTTACATCAAATGCTAAAACTCAGATGGGTAGTATCGCTCTTTGGCAATTTTAGGTCACTAAAGGTGGTAGAAATATATTTTTTACAATTAACACGACACGAAAAAATTCATATGTAGGTATATCTACCATATTTCGTATATGTATAGATAAGATGCCAATGTGTAGATCATATATGTTTACCTTCTCAACTGTCAAAAAATTTCTATTTAATATCGCCTTGCCTTGAAACAATTTCCGAAAATTTTTCTGGTTGCTGTGGTAACGAGTCAAAATAAAGTCATCTGATGGGTTTTAAAGTAGAGGTGTGAAATTTTTGTGATAATACAAGCTGTCTTTGGTTTGTGATTGGTCAGATTATGTGAAAATTTTAAGATGAGTGAAGTAGTCAAACATATTGTAACCTCTATGTTGGGTTAGCGTGGAAACACGTTACATAGATAAACAAGCTTTATTGTCACTCTTAATTATACAAGAAATCTCATTCAACAAACTCACAACTATCAAATTCATTACTTTGACGTTTGAATCATTCGCGTTTGACTACTCAGGATAAACTGACTGTGTCCACGAAACCGATCCGCTTATATAGGTTTTTAAGGTTCTAGAATTTTTCGGCGGTCTCGTGAATCAAATAGAATGTGGCCAAGAATGTTCCAGAAAACTTCAAAATAAAGGCATCACAAAAATTATCAATTCTAACACAAACAAGAACATAATTAATAACCTAACAAGGTAGGTGAGCTTCCATAACAATGCCCCCTCTTAGAACTGATCGTCCCGATCAGGTTACTCCACTGCATAACCTTCTTAACTTAACGTGCAAGTACTACAATGTCGCCATTCTTCCAGATCGGTACGACTTCCAAACCAATAAAATCATTCTCTGACTTTATTCGAAGTTTTATTTCTTCCTAAATGCACGCCACCTATACTACTATGAAGAGCTTCAAGAACTTCTGGTACTCTTTTTCAGGGTAATACAGTTTGGTAAATCCTTCCTTTACCATTAGGACTTTTCAGTCCTCTTTTCAATACGCCATTCTGTATTACCAAAGAACTCCATAGGGTCCAGTAATTTTTCGAAGACGAAGATCTGTTGGAAATGTTACTCCAGTTAGGTCTATTCAAGTTTTTAATCTTCCACTGATATATAGCTCCGAAGTCTGAATCTTCACTCTGTTTTTTAGCAAGACTTCTATTATACGATTCATTCGGGCTCTACAACTTAGTTCTTTGGCACAAAAGTTTGTCCTTTTCTATCACTTCATTCAGTCCAGTTATTAAAGTTACTATACTACTTTGTGCTTCCTCTTTCACTGATGATTTTGCTCTTTTTATTTCTTCTAACCGAGTTTCTAACTTATTTTTATCGGTATTTGAGCTTTTTTTGTTTCATTTCATCCTGAATTAATTTTATCTGCTTGAAAAGTTCGGCATTAGTAGCTTCCAAAGTTTTATTCTGGTTGTTCAGATCAGTTACAGTTTTCTTCTCCTTCTCCAAGTTCTGTCTCAATTTTAATAACTAATTCTTCTGTGTTTCATTATTAGAACTTAGTTCTGGCTGGACTCTTTTGTTGCTTATTCTCCAGTTATCAGGCTTTTCTCGAGTTCGACTGGAAATATTCCTAGAGCATTTATTCCTGAGATGTCCCTTTTGCTCCACAGTTCCAACACAGGATGGATCTTCGTCTACTGTATACCGTAGAATCGGTACAAACTTGTGCTTTCTGCCACCAATGTAATCTCTATGTTGGGTTAGCGTGAAAACACGACACGTAAACAAACTTTATTGTCACTCTTAATTATACAAGAAATCTCTCTAAACAAGTTCATTCTTTACTTTGACGTTTTAGTCATTCGCGTTTGACTTCTCAAGATATAGTGACTGTGTTTACGAAACTGATCCGCTTATATAGGTTTTTAAGGTTCTAGAGCTATTTGGCGATCTCCAGAATCTAATAGAATGTAGCCGAAAATGTTCCAGAAAACGTCAAAATAAAGGTATCACAAAAATTATCAATTCAAACGCAAACATAATTAATAAACTAACAAGGTAGGTGAGCTTCCATAACAATATCCATAATCAAAATAGTCATAAAAGTGTCATAGTGTCATTTTGCTGCCATGACATTATGAATGTCTGGGGTGATATGGCTATATTTAAATAACTCGTATACTAATATTATAACTAAAATATATAGAAGTGAAATATAAAGGTTTTTTTAAAACCAAAATTAATACTTCTGTCCGTTTATATGAGACTGTTATTTATATTAGAATATGAATTTGAAGTCTGGTCTCTGAAGTTAGTATGTGACCATAATTTTCCACTGTTCCACAGCAAGATTTGTGTCAAGAAATAGTTGTCAGTTACTTTACTATTATACGTGTTTTGTGTACCGTTAATGCCATCCCCAGGGGGGGAGCTATTAATTTGTCATCTCGGATAATCTTTTTTTATATGCCCTTTTTGTATTATTTTGATTTCTTAAGTTTGATGATATACACGTTGTATAAAAGTCTTACAAACACTTTGTTGGTTTCAGGAAAAACACAATAAGCAGATAAATACATTTTGTCTGTGTCTCAAAGTGTTTACATCGGAGGTAGAACTTGTCAGAATCATGTGGACTTCCGGAAAACTTTCAACGGAATGAGGTGTGTAAACACCTTATAGAACCGCTTGACAATAACAAAGTTGAGTTGAAAGGGCGCATGAATAATAGATAACAGATCTATGGAGATATCAGCGGACCCATATTGAAAATGAACAAAATGAAATAAAAAAATATAATGTTGGTTATTTACCTACCGTTTGTGCTAACATATATTTTTATGGGAGGATTTTAAAAAGAACACAATGTCGTAACTGCTACCTCTGACAAAGAACGGCAAGCTACTTATTATAATTAAGAACTATATGAAAGGAACACATAGTTTCTAGGAACGTATTTTTGTTAATTTATAGGTATAATACTTCTACTATTACTAAGTAATATGCAAAATATAAGCACTTACACATGTTATACAGTATGATTGATATTTTATTATAATTTATCCTTAGTAGATATGGGAGAAAACTCATATTTTAGAGAAACATTTAGTTAAAATGTTATACAAATACAAGCGTTTTGTTGTAACTGAAACTTGTAGAAACATGTCCCTAAGCAAATGACTTTTAAGCTGGAAAAAAATCAATGAAAAATCTTCTTATAGAAACAAAATATACATTATTGCAAACAGAAATATCATAGGTACAAAGGGATAATAGATTAGTTTATTATTCAATGATCATAGGTAGGTTGACACAAAATATAAATACCTACTTAAACGAATTACGATACTGGCATGCAGTTTTTGCCATTCAATATTTTTTGTTAATCTCTATCCTGATATACATTTTAATTACATTTTGTCTAAATTCATATGAAATACGAGCAACTTTCAGAAGTATAAAATATTGTCTACGCTACACTAAACCTTTTAGGGTAGTTCCTCCTATTTCTATAAAATATACAATAAATGTGGTTAAAATGTTCAAAAATTAATTTTTGTTGCTAAGATATTGTCACGGAATTTGCCCCACTCACACCCAAACCGACGACTGTGGTATCGCGAAATGCTAAGATTGCCCCGATCGCCCCTACACGATTCTGTTAAACAAATAAAAAGCCGTGGATCGAGACGGGACTAGAAAATTTGAGAAACGACGAGAAGCGTTCGAGAGATGCTAGAAAATAGATCTAGAGATGCTAGAATATACCTGGAATATTCGTTGGGTCTATAAAAGAAAAATAAACGACCGATTAAGTTAGTCTTGTATAAGTCTTGTATTACAGTGTTGAATTGAAGTGTTTAGTTGGAGATATCAAAGTGATTTAGATAGCGATTAATTAAATAAGTGTTTTGTTGAGTTCTAATTAGTGTTCAGTAGTGTACTGAGTATAGTTAATAAAGAAGTAGTTAATTAACGGATTGTTTTTCTGGCAATAAGAAAATTCGGATTGGGAAATCCGTGACAATATGTATTTTTTGAAGATATCTCTACACAGTCTTGTACATATAATGTCCAAATTATACCATACAACTATAATACATGGTATATATAGATATGAATCTGAGTCCCCCCTCTAAATTTTATTAACCCCCCCCCCCCCGTTAATGCTTATTTATTGTCTTTCAAATGCTTTGATATTAAGAAGTGAAATTTGGCAAGGTATTTAGACTGATGAAACTTCTGGACGAATACCTACACATAACAGGTACATGATAATAAATCTCGACTGATGTATAATTTTATTAATTCTTTGGGAGCTGTACAACTGAATGATATTGTTAACACCAATGGTAGACTTTTGGATTTGATTATAAGTAACTGTTCCGCTAAAGAGTTTAGAGATGATGCACTTTTAATAAATAAAGATGCTCATCACCCTGCTTTAAATATTTCTCTCAAAACTGTAAAAGATGATTACAATCGATTTCCAAAAAATTTTACCCGTACATACAATTTTAGATTGGCAAATTATCCAGCCATGTATGATGCTCTTTGCAATATCGACTGGTCATGTTTGAATACCATAAACAATGTTAATGATGCCTGTATCTTTTTTTATAATAAGTTATATGCTGTGTTTGATATGCATGTACCATTATATAATTCTAATAATAGGAAAAAATATCCTTTTTGGTATACATCAGAAATTATCAACAATATAAAATTAAAAGAGAAGTATCGTAATAAGTATAAAAATATAATGACACTCAATACCTCAATGATTTAAAAAGATTGCGTATACTTATTAAATCGCAAGTAAATGATGCTTATAAAACATCATTGAGAACACAGAGCAAAAAGTAATAAATGATCCTAGATCGTTTTGGGCATATCTACAAAGCAAACAAGGTTTAACACGAATTCCGGGTAAGATGTTTTTGAACGATATGCCGACCCTTACACGATTGTTAATGATTTTCGAGAATACTTTAGTAGTGTTTACTTGCCAAATAATACCGATGTTTATTGTGATACTAATATCAGTTGCATTTCAAATACCTGTATAAACATACCATATTTAAATATGGGTGAAGTGCAGCAAGTTCTGCGGAAATTGAAAAATAAAATGACAGCAGGTCATGACCAAGTACCTAGGTTTCTCGCTAAAGATTGTTCCAATGTTTTTGCGGTTCTTCTGTTAATAATATTTAATCTCATTTTGTCTACATCGACTTTTCCTGATTGTTGGAAATTTAGCAGAGTATGTCCGGTATTCAAAGATGGAGATGTAGCCTATTTTAATAATTACAAACCTATTTCTATAATACCGAATTTTTCAAAGGTTTTCGAGATGTCTGTGTATAATCGTATATACCGGGTGTTCCCTCTAAGACTTTCAGTGCGAATATCTCAGAAACCATCATAGCCAGTGCGACGAAATTTGGTATACAGACACTAGATGGCGCGTAGAATCTGATGATAACATCAATTTTTATACAGGGTGTTCCATTTTCCAAGAAATCGATTTAATTTTGATTTTTTGGTTGTCAACCCTGCTAAAACTTATGTTTAAATTGAAATATACTTAATTATGAACACATTCTGATAAATAGACATTCAAAAATTTCAAAATTTAACATAAAAAAACGCCTCCAAAAAGTACCCAAATTTCATTGTTTTGTCATGTAAAATGTGTATAGCCTTGAGCCAGACTTACACAGAAGAAACTAACATCGGTGAACGTCAAAACTATTAATTGTCATTGAATTGTCAAATATTAATGGCATGAAGTATTTTATTTTACATAAATAACGCTAAATAATGGATTTAATGCAATTTACGTATGCACAATGGTGTTATTGAGACTTCGATAAAAATTTAGATTTGAGTTGAGGCTTTTGGAGCATTGTGGTCGCCGTGCCGGCGCAGTCTACCGCTACAGCTAGAGTTACAGCGTGAAGATTGTGTAAAATATCTGTGAAAATTTTTAAATTATTCCATTATAATGTAATAAAACTTCAGTAAATTGCTTTTTTATGTTACTACAGTGTACAATAATAATTAGGTACACGTATTTTTTATGACAAAATAATTTACAAAATTGTGTAAGTACTTAAAGAATATCCCTGTTTTCCAACTGCTGTAATAATTATTGATTAGTTATTTAGCAACAAATAAATTCAAACAAAACCATTTCTAAAACTTTTAATTATAATGTGAACGTGTTTGTCGTTGAAAGTCAGATCTGAACCTACCCTAGCCCCACAAAAGAAAATATTACGAAAGCATAACCTAGAAATGATTGATTCTTGTACCCACATATTTCAGCACTACTTATGTACTTATGTTTAAGAAGAACTCTACATCTGTAAAATAGTAAACAATAAACTACAATTTCTGTATTTCATGATACAGAACTGAAATAAAGCAACTGGTTTTTGCTAGGAAGAATCACCTGCAAATGTACTATACCCAGTAGGTAGGTACCTATCAAACAGTCGTTTAAAGCTAGATAATAAGTTGTAATTATTGTTTTTATCTTTCAGTTATGTGTGTGCTGTGCCACAAATTACATTAAAACAGACACCAGAAAGAATAAGCGAAAAATATTACGGACATTTTCTTGGAAATAATTCTAAACATGAAATGATTGATAATATTATAAAGAAGTCTCTAACTCACATTCTTTGAAGAGTATTCTATAAGACATTAAATTCAGTTGTCTGTCGTGGGTTTTAAAATTTCTAAACGAATAAAATTAAGAAAAATAAACTAATTTCATAATTCTATGTACAGTATGAAAACATCTTGTTAGAATATCTTTAAAATACACAATACATATACACAACATAACGTAATAAGGTAGGTATTGAACGATGAAACAGCAAGATTTGTTTCTAATCGTACATGCCTGTACATTCCTCAGATTGAACGTTGCTCTGTAAATGAAATTAGAATACAGAATAAGTGTTTAATATAAAATCAGATGTAATAATGTAAATTTATTTTATTGTTAATTAATCAAGAATTCATTTAAAGCTAGACAGTAATTTGTAATTATTGTTTTTATCTTTCAGGTATGTGTGTAGTGCCACAAATTACATTGAAAGAAAACGATTCGTAAAATAGGACATCAAACAGAATGAACGAAAAATATTGCACAGATATTTTGTTAGAATTAATTTTATACATGGAATGGTGGATAATATTAAGAAGTCTCCTAACTCACATTGGAGAGTATTTTACAAAAGAACAAAATTTTCAAAAAAGACCAAAGGAGTGATTTTTTATATTTTATTATAGCTACGATTCAGTTGTAACCAGCATAATTTTAATTAAAAAGTAATACATACCTACATTGTGGCTTATTTTTTAAATATTAACTAAATTGAATAACTTGATCCTTCATCTTTAAGTATTAATTAATTTTATATTACCTATTTCTGAAACATTTCTGATTAATAATTTGAGTAGAATAAAAAACAACAAATACAGACTTCAATTTATTAACAATAAAATAAAATTACATTAAGTATCTACACTATTACATCTGATTTTATATTAAACACTTGTTCTGTATTCTAATTTCTTTTACAGAGCAACGTTCAATCTGAGGAATGTTCATGCATGTACGATTAGAAACAAATCTTGCCGTTTCATCGTTCAATACCTACCTTATTACGTTATGTTGTGTATATGTTGTAACAACAGTTAGTTTTCAACATTTTAAAGATATTCTAACAAGATGTTTTCATACTGTACATAGAATTATGAAATTAGTTTATTTTTCTTAATTTTATTCGTTTAGAAATTTTAAAACCCACGACAGGCAACTGAATTTAATGTCTTATAGAATACTCTTCAAAGAATGTGAGTTACAGACTTCTTTATAATATTATCCATCATTCTATGTTTAGAATTATTTCCAAGAAAATGTCCGTAATATTTTTCGCTTATTCTTTCTGGTGTCTGCTTTAATGTAATTTGTGGCACTGCACATACATAACTGAAAGATAAAAACAATAATTACAAATTATTATCTAGCTTTAAACGACTATTTGATAGGTACCTACCTACTGGGTATAGTACATTTGCAGGTGATTCTTCCTAGCAAAAACCAGTTGCTTTATTTCAGTTCTGTATCATGAAATACAGAAATTGTAGTTCATTGTTTACTATTTTACAGATGTAGAGTTCTTCTTAAACATAAGTACATAAGTACAGTGCTGAAATATGTGGATACAAGAATCAATCATTTCTAGGTTATGCTTTCGTAATATTTTCTTTTGTGGGGCTAGGGTAGGTTCAGACTTTCAACGACAAACACGTTCACATTATAATTAAAAGTTTTAGAAATCGTTTTGTTTGAATTTATTTGTTGCTAAATAACTAATCAATAATTATTACAGCAGTTGGAAAACAGGGATATTCTTTAAGTACTTACACAATTTTGTAAATTATTTTGTCATAAAAAATACGTGTACCTAATTATTATTGTACACTGTAGTAACATAAAAAAACAATTTACTGAAGTTTTATTACATTATAATGGAATAATTTAAAAATTTTCACAGATATTTTACACAATCTTCACGCTGTAACTCTAGCTGTAGCGGTAGACTGCACCGGCACGGCGACCACAATGCTCCAAAAGCCTCAACTCAAATCTAAATTTTTATCGACAAGTCTCAATAACACCATTGTGCATACGTAAATTGCATTAAATCCATTATTTAGCGTTATTTATGTAAAATAAAATACTTCATGCCATTAATATTTGACAATTCAATGACAATTAATAGTTTTGACGTTCACTGATGTTAGTTTCTTCTGTGTAAGTCTGGCTCAAGGCTATACACATTTTACATGACAAAACAATGAAATTTGGGTACTTTTTGGAGGCGTTTTTTTATGTTAAATTTTGAAATTTTTGAATGTCTATTTATCAGAATGTGTTCATAATTAAGTATATTTCAATTTAAACATAAGTTTTAGCAGGGTTGACAACCAAAAAATCAAAATTAAATTGATTTCTTGGAAAATGGAACACCCTGTATAAAAATTGATGTTATCATCAGATTCTACGCGCCATCTAGTGTCTGTATACCAAATTTCGTCGCACTGGCTATGATGGTTTCTGAGATATTCGCACTGAAAGTCTTAGAGGGAACACCCGGTATAATGCTGTTAAAAATTGTATATCTATTTCACAGCATGGTTTTATGAGCCAAATATCGACGATGACCAACTTAATTGGGATGACTCAATATGTTTCTAATGTCTTGGACAATCAAGGACAGGTTGACGTATTGTACACAGATTTCTCGAAGGAATTTGATCGCATATGTCATTCAACTCTCTTGTCAAAGCTCGAAACATTTGGTTTCAGTTCGGCCTTGTTGAAATTATTTGAATCTTATCTTAAAGACAGGCTTCAGTATGTCGCGTATAATGGATATAAATCTAATATGTATACTGCTACGTCGGGAGTACCTCAGGGATCTAATCTCGACCCACTACTGTTTTTGTTATTTGTTAATGACCTTTCAAATTATATTAGATGCAAACATCTTTTGTATGCAGATGATTTGAAAATGTTTAGCTCTATAGGTAATGAGGATGACTCTTTAAATTTGCAGTTACAGTTGACTAAATTGGTTGAGTGGTGCAATGTCAATAATTTATCACTAAATATATCTAAATGCAAAGTAGTAATGTACTCACGTAAAAAGTCTCCATCTATATTCCATTATGCAATAAATGATATAGTAGTTACAAGGTGTGATTTTATTCGCGATCTGGGAATTACTTTTGATTCGGCTTTTTATCATTCGCAATGCACATCGAGAATGTACTGGCTAGTTGTAACAGATCTCTGGGATTTATAACGCGCAATTGTAAGCTGTTTTCCAATGAGTTGGCGTTAAAAACATTATTTAATTCTCTTGTTCGATCTAAAGTTGAATATTGTTCACTTGTGTTTTCGCCAATTTATACGTCTTATTCTGCATGTATTGAAACGATTCAAAGAACATTTTTAAAATTCTTGCATTTGAAATGTCATGGACTATATCCAGAGAGAGGTGCTAGTCAAGCTCTCTTATTAAATGCATTTGGTATGCAATCTTTAAAGTACCGCAGAATATTATATTCTTTGCGGTTGCTATTTACATTATTACATTGTACAATTGATAGCCCTGTATTATTAAATGAAATCAAGTTCTACGTGCCTCGCCAAAACCCTCGGCAGAATAAAACGTTTATTTGTTCATTACCTAGAACCAATATGTTAATTAAGTCACCAATGTTCTCGATGTTAAACTATTTTAATAGTTTAGCCAGCTGCTGTGATATGAATATCTGTAATATAAATACTTTATTACAAAGTGCCAGCCGGTATTATTCCCATACGGATATTTAGTTGATTTTATAATTTATTGGGAAATATATGTATCTCCATGTGATGCAGATTATTTTAATTATAATTATTTTTATATATTGTACTATTTGTATTTTATATAGTGTATTTGTATTTTTTATTATTATTTTATTTTTTTTTTATATATATGTATTTACTGTTCAATTGTTGCCCTGTAAATGGACTTTTTGTTGGGCAAATAAATAAATAAATAAATAATGTCAACACTCTTGGACTCTCCCTCATTCCTGTTAAAGGAATCTTTTGTGTAACATTTTTGACAAAATTTATTAAATCAAAACGAAGTAACAAAGCAAAATCTCTACTTGACCAACAGTCGGTATGACATCCACCACGTTCTAGTAGTATATTGACACGTCTGCGCATTGGAATATTCAAGCGGTTAACTCTTGCGAAATATTGCTCCATTCCTCTTCTGCCGCTATGACTAACTCATCTGCAGTCTGAGGTGGAGGAATATGATTATAAATGGCTATAGCAACGAAATCCCACATGTTTTTAATAGGATTCATGTCAGGAGAGTTGGCTGGCCAATCCAATCTATTGATATGTTCTGCTTCGAGTGTCTCTTGAACCCTTCCTAGCGATGTGGCCGAGAGTTGTCCAAAAACACAAAATTTTCACCTAATTCATTACGTAGGGGGTAGATAATGGGCGTAATAACTTATTCAGTGTCAATTTGACTGGTCATATTCTGTGGTATGTGAATTAATGAGGTGCGGCGGTTGAACATTATTCCACTCCAAAAGTTTACGGTACCCCCTTTATACGGATCAGCTTCACGGAGAAAATGAAGTCGCTGTTGACGACCTGGTTCTTCAGACTCTTTGTCGATTGTCATCAGTAGCCAGCCCAATTCTGGTTTCGTCTGTAAATAAGACCGCCACTGGCGTAAAAGCCAGCACCTATGCTCTCGCGCCCACTGGAAACGGGCAGCACGATGCCTTGGAAGTAGAGTGAGAACCCGTAATCGTCTTCTAGAACATAAATTTGCGTTGTGGAGTCATCTTCGAATAGTAGGTGTCGATATAACAGAGCGAAACGTACCTACGGGCATATTGCACCAAATACCGATCGTCCCTCTCATTAGATACTCGAAGACATCCACTACGTGGTTAATTTTCCACTGTATCAAATTCTTCATATCTGTGTACTATTCGTACAACAGATAATCTAGGAATGCCCAACATGTTCGATATTTAATGATTAGAATGTCCTGCGTCATGTAAAGCAGTCATTCTTGCTCGGATAAACGCATAAATTTTACATCCTGGCACAAAAATTCAAAGGAACACTTGGCTGAATACACTGCCAAACTGACCAGATTTGTAAAAACATTGGAATAAAGTATCATAAACACAGTGTTCTTCAACATTCATATGTAATGGACATACACATTTCAAAGGAACATGGTACTCTTGCTGCACAATCATTACCATTATTTTCTTCCATATAATTGACCGATTGATGATATCCGGTTGTTTTCTATGATTCTATCCCCATTTCTTGCTTTCAAATATCTACTCCTTTGTTTCCTCGTCCTTTCTTTTCTCAGCTTTTTTTATTGTAATTCCATTTAAAAGAAATATTTCGATTCATTTTAAACACAAACCTGTGCTTTAAGAAAGATATAACTTTATGAGTTGTACCTATGTAAATTAATAACATACGCACATACGAGTATTTTATCATCACCGTAGAACTAAGTTAAAATGATGATATTTAATGACTTCCTGATCATATTTGTTATTTTAATATTAAACGTGCAATTATGAGCGCTAATATGGATACCACGAACAGAAGAAAGTGAAGCAATTGCAGCTTCAGTATGTGAAATATTGTCGCTTCCTACATTAGGTATTAATAATAATAATAATAATAATAATAATAATAATAATAATAATAATAATAATAATAATAATAGGACTTTATTTTGTTAAAAAAAACAATGAGTATAACAAAATTATCTATATCGGGTGGCGGTATCCAACCATGTTGCTCATACAACCACCCCAGTTGAAAAAATACATTAAATCAATAATTACAATACCAAAACAAAACAAAAAATATATAAACAGAACTGTACCAATTAATAGCAAGAGAAAAAAAACACAGAAAAAATTTATATGCAATGCAAATATTAGTTAATTCGATCACGAATATTAAAGAGCTGTACCTTAACCTTTTTCCGAAAAACTGCTAGACTGGTTGCACCCCTGATGTCGTCAGACAAGGAGTTATAAATTTTAGCTGAATTATAAGTAAAACTACGTTGAAATAGAGCAGAATGGTGTCGTGGCATGTGTAATAAATCACGATGACGAGTAAAACGATTATGAATATCAGAACCCTTTACAATCTTATCATAAAGATATGCAGGTAATTTGTTATTAAGAATATTAAACACAAGACAGGATAAATGAATATGATATCGTTCTTGTAAATTAAACCAATTAGAATTAATTAACGCATCAGTAATATGATCAAACTTACGTAAATTGTAACAAAACCTAATGCAGGCATTTTGTATTTTTTGTAAACTATTTTTGTCTTGAAACAATGAGGCCGGCCAAAAAACAATATCACAATATGATAAAATAGACTATACCAAACTATCCGTAAGTTTAAGTTTAACATCCTTACTTAAAATATCTTTAAACATATATAACACTTTTAACTTGTGGAAGCATTTTTGAATTAAACTTGAGAGAAACGTGAGATCCAAATGTAAGATCAGCATCTATGTTAAGACCCAGATTTTTACAAGAATTAACTGATAAAAGTAAACAATTATTAAGTTTAACCTGCAAGAGAGGATCCACTGAAATTAGATGCCTATGAGGGCCTAAAACTAACATTTGCGTTTTTTTTTCATTGAGCACGAGCCTGTGTGTCCTAGAATACTGACTTATGATTTCAAGGTCTACATTAATATTACGAACAGCAAGATCTAATTCTTTATAATAGAAATGATAGTACACTTGAGTGCCATCAGCATATTGATGTATCGAACAAAACTTAAGGAATTTCCATAAATCAGCAGTATAGATAGAGAACAGTAAGGGGCCCAATATGCTACCCTGTGGAACGCCATTATTATTAGGTAGAAATTTAGAAAAAGTGTTATATAGAACTACTCTTTGACTCCTGCCAACTAGATAGTTATTAAAAAATGTAGTTTCAACAGCACCAATACCAAAATATTTTAGTTTTGTTATAAGAGTATTACAAGATTGTTTTACATAATTTGATTACCAATCTTTCTCTTTCTTGAAAGACTCTTCTATATAGCCTTCAGCAATACAGGATATTCTGAAAGTCCATCAGGAAACTCCGGGATAATCCTACGGATTAAAATAATAGCAGTGTGTAATAAAAATTGTTTGTCGAATTGTCAATTGTTTGCAAGTTACAGCTTATCAAAGTTCAATTTTTTTTATTTTTCTTTTTAAATAACTTATTTAATTCAGGTAGATCTATTGGACCAGTCAAAGAAAAGTATTATTATACATTGCTAGAGGGCACTTAAAACTTATGTACTCATTTATTCAATTCTGTTTCTGGTCAGTTTTCAGTCCAAGACACGCATCTTTTCTATAAATTTCTGCAAAATTTGGACTATTACTTGCTGCAACATTATGGTAAATGTACGTTCTTTATTTGTTTTTGAGTAGGGAATTTTCACTATTATAGCAAATTATTTATCATGTCAGCTGTCATAATTTTAAGAAGCTCATTACACCGATATGCTCCTGAAAGTAAACAAATAAAACATTTTCTGAATGATTTCTTACTTTCTTGTTTGGGCCAATTCTTTCTATTGAATGTACTTTTTTCAATATCTTCCTTTAGATTTCTGCGGTTTAGTTTAATGCCACTATGTTGGCTTCTTCCATCATTTTAGGAGAAGTATTTGTAAAATCAGAATCACTTGCCATGTTTCAAAACTAATTTTAACAACGAGTGTTATTTAACAAATAGATCACAGTATTGTTCTTTACAATGTGCAAATGTAGTGAGTCTTTAATTATTGATATTTTGAGTTTTCATATGTTTTCATTGTCTACTGTGTTATGTACATGCACTATTATTTAGAAATAAGAGAAGAAACTAAATAAATAAATGAGAGAAGAAAGGGTAGGTATACTTTCCATGTAGGTAGTATATACACAGGCTGTATCACATAAGAGGGCCACTCCCATGTATTTCGCGAGACACGTCAAAAATCTTTAATTGTCTTGTCTTGCATTTTTGGAGGCCTTTATGCTCGTAAAAACAAATTTGAGATCCATGTCCAACTTTATGAGTAATAACAAAAAAAGTCTGTTAAGTGCCCAAACTTTAAGGCTGTCTAACTTTTTTATTTTAAGAGATAGAGAAAACTTATTGGTAATAAATTTTTATTGCAAAATTGATACCTTCCACCTGATATAAACAGATTTTTGAAATATCGTATGTGGTTCGCTGCGCCCTCTAGGCGGATAAAAAATTTTTTTATTGAAGCAGGCTATGGCCACAAAAAATTGTCTGTTTTTGCATCTTTCATGCAATATACTACATGTTGCCCTTATTTTTCATATTTATTACATTTTTTTCAATTTTAGTTAAAAAAATAACCTAAATATTTTCGTGTTGCTCAAGATAATGTAGAACCTGTTTTAAAGACGCCAATTGCAAAAAAATAATAAACAGAATGTACCTTTTTTATGCAAAATACAGATTTTCTTATAATATTATTTTATTACATTGTCTGTGTCAAAATAATTTTAAAGACCCAATTGCTTCTAATGTGAAAAGCAATAAAATAATATTATAAGAAAATCTGTATTTTGCATATAAAAGTACATTCTGTTTATTATTTTTTTGCAGTTGACATCTTTAAAACAGGTTCTACATTATCTTGAACAACACGAAAATATTTAGGTACATTTTTTTTTAACTAAAATTGAAAAAAATGTAATGAATACAGAAGATAAGGGCAACATGTAGTATATTGTATGAAAGACGAAATAACAGGTAATGTTTTATGGCCATAGCCTGCTTCAATAAAAAAAATTTTTATCCGCCTAGAGGGCGCAGCGAACCACATACGATATTTCAAAAATCTGTTTATATTAGGTGGAAGGTATCAATTTTGCAATAAAAATTTATTACCAATAAGTTTTCTCTATCTCTTAAAATAAAAAAGTTAGACAGCCTTAAATTTTGGGCACTTTATAGGTTTTTTTGTTATTACTCATAAAGTTGGCCATGGATCTCAAATTTGTTTTTACGAGCATAAAGACCTTCAAAAATGAAACAAAAAACAATTAAAGATCTTATGTGATACAGCCTGTATATTAAATTGACTGTTTTAACATTCCGAGAAACAACCTATAAAATAATTGTTACTTGATACATCAAATCATATGCCGAGGCATTTCATAGAGCGTCTTTATTTAAAATGGAGAAATCGAAAATATTTCTAATTTCCAGCACTCACTTATGTCGGTTTCTAAGAGAGCGTTTAATTTTAACGGCAGTCGGTATGGTTCATGGTAAAATGAGTTTTGCCTTTTTGCTCTTCTTTTCCGTCCGCTGTAAAATGGATTTCATATCTTTACTTCAATAACCTTCGTAGTTTGCGATGTTTTATTAGAAAATAATTTCCAGGGCGAGTTCTATCGATTATATATTGTAGATTCCTTGAATACTCGAACCAAACCTGTGTATGCTTGACGAATATTTGATGTCGTGCATTCTTTGCACAGCAATATCTGGTATAAATTAAAATCCTTCAAACGCGTATGTGGAATATTTTCAGTGTGTAATCTAGTTACCACAAACTTCTATTCAAGTAAACACGTTTTCTGATTGATATTATTTCGTTTATGACGTCTTTAATACTGAGTTTAATAGAAAATATTGTACAGTGGCGGCTCGTGACTTTTTAAACTAGTGAGATAAACAGGTTGGGACTGTTTCAAATACAAACTAGGTACAGAATTAAAGTTTTTATGTTTTTTTTCTTAATCATTATTTATAGATAAATCAGAAAATGCAAATACAGAATTATTTTAAATTGCTCTACTTTATCAGGTATATATTTTGGCACTAACTGAAAAATACCCCAGTCTCAGACTAACTTAAAAAATGAATACTAACAGAAACGATCCGTTTTTTTTATTTGTAAAAAGGTAAAGGGTATTTAAATCACGGCAAAATATGTATTTATTTCGTGAAGACACTTTCATATTTTATAATTATTCATACGTCGTCGTGACATTTTCTTTTATATGTTGCGAAATTTTCTTTTATAACGTAAAAATTGAACAATAGATGTTCGAAACGTAAGACACAGGATAAAATTATCGTAAATCTAATAAGAATTACGTATATATCGTTTTCACTATGTAGAATTAAAACTGCACTGTTTGTTAAGAATTTCTTTTTATTGTTTTTTAATATCACGCGGTGAAAAATGCAATCCACAAATAATTTTTTTTTTACTTCGCTTATGTAAAAAAATGACGCAATATTTGTATTTTCACAACTTTTCTGCCATTGTTTAGTGCGACTTTCCTTTGAAACCTGAAAATTTAGTATAACTGATATTTTTTTCGTCTATTATCATTTCCACGGATTCTATATGTATATCGATTACATTTATATCGATTAGTGATTATTTTCAAAGTATATTATACACATAATAATAAAAAATAGCGTGATAATGGCCACAAGTACACAGTACAGTACACCATAAATTTACTCAACGCTTCAAGTTGAATCAGAGGCCCAAGCCGAAGCAAACTCCGTTGCAGTTCAAACGGGACTGAAGTGAAGTGGTATTACGTGGGTCGAGAATCTCGGCACCAAAAAGAACGCAGCGCCTCATATATGTCGGCCCCAGCATCGGATACGCATATTTGTATAGGGATGCGCCTCTTAACTGTTATTAGATATTACCCTTGAGTATATACACCAAGAGAGTCAATTCTTAATGAACACCTAAATAGTTGTCATAATTCCTGTTAGATGTCGTACTGTGTAACAATACGTATTTATTCAAACGAAAGAAATAAAGCGCTACTATCACAATCTGCAAAAAACTGCGAAGGCGTTTCGAGGGCGTGGCCATGTGACCCTTTTTCATATACCTGCCTAAATAATAAGATTATGGCAATATATTTATATTCAAACCACAGATCATAAAGTTTGAAACATAAGCAGTTTATTTTATTGCATTAGAGAAGTAAGAATATGAACTGTTAATTAATTAAAAAAAAAAACAGAAAAATAAGATTGTAAAAAAGAGTTTTCAGCGATATGCCAAAATTTACAGTTTCTATTTGATTTCCTTTCAACATATTAAGATAATTCAAATGAATTCGATATACCTACTTCTATAAAGACACACAGAACTACAGATTGTCGTGTGGGTTTCTCTTACTGCATAAGATGCATTATTATTTTGCGAAAAATCAAATATTTTTAAGAAAAAATCATTAGTAAAAATTCTAAAACAATAAGTATACAAATCTTTTTTCAATGTTTAATCTAAGTATAATTTGATGGTGATGGTGTCAAATAAATATTATTTTGTAGTCTTTTTGAAAAGTAATTTTTAAATTAAAATTAAATTTAAATTTATTTAAAAATTCAAATAATTTAACATTTGCGCATGCAAATTTAAATAAATTTACATGCACTAATGTTTTTAATAAAAATGATTTGTAAACTTTACAGGCCCCATCAGAAAAGAATGTATTTCAAAATTTATTTATTATTTTAAGTATTATATAGGGGAAACCATTAATAATGTGCCAGAGTAGGAATGACAGCTTTGGAGCAAAATATGAAGATATAGCTAAATATGCCTTACTAAAATGTTTCTGTGGAAAAAGATAAGAAAGGTTAACATTATTTTTTTCGTTTTTTTTTTTTGTAATAACTAGGATCGCTCAACCGATTGTCATTTGGTAAAAATTTGGTAGAGAAACATATTTTAAAAAAAGTTGTCATAATTTATGTAGTAGGTACCTATTAAAACAGATAGACCATTAACAATGCCACATGATGACAATTTCTCTCTTATTTTTTGTTAAAGAAATTCCTACCGTTTCCAGAAATCTGATCTAAAACAACCAAATAAATGTATTTTTCGACGTGAGGAAATCTCTTAGGAGCATTAGAATATTGCATAGAAGTGGAAGGCCATATTAAAAATTTACTGTAATTAGCTGTAATAATTAGTTTAATTAATTAAAATATGTAGAGGTAGAGAGAGTTTGCTCAAGAGCTAAATTGTTTTTACTGCTCTGTTGTTATTTTTATCAATAAAAGTAAATATGATTTCAAATAATATAAGTTTATTCCAAAGTTACTCTGAACATTTAAAAAAAAACTGGTCATTGATACCTACTGATTTTTTGGAATTAAATTTCAATAGCATTTTTGAAGTCGCGTGTAAGCTGAAACCTTTAGGGTAGTTTTTTCGAAATTGGTAGGAATTATCAAGTTCTACCAAGTGAATCTTTTTACGTAGAAATGATGTTCAGATACAATTTTGTAGTCAACCGAATCAAAATGTTTTGTCAACAAAAAAATAAGAGAAAAATTCATCATTAGACATTGTTAGTGCGGCGTCCTTTATTGGCAAAACTGATTTAATACTTAAATTATTTTTATTTTTCTTAAAAAATGTTTCCCCATCAAATTTGGTGACAATCGGTTGAGTGATACTCGCGATGTTACAAAAAAAGAAAACACAAATAAAAATATTTCAACTTTGACACCTTGTATCTTTTTCCACAGCAATATTTTACGAAGATATATTTAGCTATACCTTCATATTTCCTAACAATGATGTTACTTCTCCTCTATGTCCCCTTATTAATGGCCCACCCTGTATATTTTTATCGACACGTATTGAATGACTTCTTCACTTTAATTTACCAAAGCTAGAGGAGTACCATAAAAGTGTTATCTGACGGTTAATATATTTTAAACACAATACATAGTTAATTGTTTGGGAACTGATTCATTCACATTAATTAAATTTTACGTGCATATTTCTGTTTTTAAGTTTGTTTTTCGCCAGATATCTAGCATATATGCATTATAACAATCTTCTAGGTATATTACTTTGATTTTTATTGATACGTGAAAGTGAACATGAACTGGATAACTGCACTTCTGTAATTTGCTTGTTTTCTGTAAATATGATAATATTTTTATTATTAAATCATGTGATGGAATTAATATAATTACTTATCAGAATTCAAAATCTATCATTATAGTCGATTTTCGCCTTGCGGAAATGTGTTATTCCTGGAATGTTTCATTTAATTTTATTACATTTTAAAAATTAACATTTATTTCCTCCCTGCTTCTTCATGACTAACACATTTACTTAATAATAAATTAAACAGTGATCCTATTGAATGTCATTAAAGTTATGAATTTTAAGTACATACAAGCTTTTGAAATAATAATAACACTCTCACAAAATAGTTTTTAAACTTCTGCAAGTTCTGAGTAGAAATTTCATTAAATCTATATTGGTAAGTGAAACAACTAACTACTAACGTTAAAAGTTGAAAGTAGATTTCATTACAAATACGTCAGCAGTTCAAAATAAATAGCAAAATTCAATTTAAAGAGTGTCATTATTATTGCAAACGATTGTACATAACATAATATATATGAACCAATCATCTTCGATGGGAGGAGCTTTCAAAATTATATATCCAAATTCATGTCATTTTAGTACCTAATATTGCGCCATCTATTAGCAAATAGCCCAAGCGTAAACGTTCTTTTTGAGTTCGTTTCCCATTACGCGAGAGTTGGTTTCCCATTCAGACCAACAAGGTCTCCCATTAGATTGACTAGTCTTAGTGTATATAGTCAAGGATATTACTCAATGGTATAACCAGTGTTTATAAAAGCATAGTTAGTCAACCTAGGATTTAATGAGTTGACAAGAGATGGGAGCATCTGTACTATTTTGAAGACATTTAATATTACATATTTTGTGGATATTTAAGTCAAATTTCACACGTTAATAAATAACGAATTAGATTAGAAGTAGTATATTGCAAGGTGCAACTTTTTTATTTAATTTAATTTTTTAAGTTGTACTGGAAGGAAATTTTCGATAAATATTAATTATCGCAATATCGTGGATTGGTGGCAAATGAGACTCATGTTGGATGGACAGCAGAAGTTTCGAGTTGTAATTCAGGCACTACGGCTACTGTTGTGTTCTTACTTATAAATTCCACCATAACTGATTTGTAGCAGCTGGACGTATTAGGGATAGATAAACCTACTGAAAGGAAATCCAAGGAGGAAATGGCTATAGCAGCAAAAGAGTTGTTTCTACACACTGTAACCGTAGATATGGAGGGGCGATATGAAGCTAGACTACCATGGATAGATGGACACCTCCACTGTCAACAAACTACAATGTTGCCAAGAAACGACTATATAGTACTTTGGAAAAATTAGAAAAAAATAATTTATTCAAGTCTTATGAGTCAATCTATAAGGAGTAGACGTCTAAGAATATTATAGAACAAGCTGACGAGGACATTGAATTTGAACATTTTCTACCCCATCGGCTCGTCTTGAAAGAAGGTCAAATAACGGCAGTCCGACCTGTTTTTGACGCATCTGCTAAGGATAAGGATAGACCTTCGTTGAATCAATGTCTAGAGAAGGGGTTGAATCTCATAGAACTTATACCTACCTTGATGCTTAGATTTCGGGAATACAAAATTGGTGTAACATCTGATATTGAAAAGGTTTTTCTTCAAATTAGTGTACACCTAAAGGATCGTGATTTTTTAAAATTTCTGTGGGTTGACAAGGAGGGTCGACAGTTTTTTTATAAGCATAGACGTGTTGTGTTTGGAGTTAATTGCAGTCAATTTTTGCTCCTAGCAACAATTGAGTATCATTTATCGAAATACCTGGAATGCTCTCCAAATGAAAATTCTACATCTTTACGCAAAACTACAGAAATATTGTGCAGAAATTTTTACGTAAATAATTGCGTTACCAGTTTACCGAATCAAGAGAAGATGAACACATTTATTAGAGAATCCAGTGTAAGTAATGGCTGATACGAAGTTCAACTTACGAGGGTGGGAAATACACTGTATACTGGAAATTCAGAGTCGGATGACTATAATGTATCTATTCTTATACTTAAATGGTTTCCAAAAAGAGATGTATTATCGATAACTTAGATCTACCGAAAATCAAAGCAAACTTGATTGTGATAAAAAGACGATTATTGTCTACCGCCTAGAAGATTTTTGATCCAATTTTTTTCACTGCACCAGTCGTGTTAACAAAAATTGAGATACATTACGAGGGGTAAAGCATGATTGAAATTTGTACAACAAAAATTTTTCCCAAAAAATTATCCTTAAGTACCTAAAAATGTCATTAATTGCCCAGAAATACCGAATAGTACCCAGAAATACTCAGATATTTCAGAAACGAAAAATACATTAAATGACTCACGATTTTAGTTAATACCTATACTTTTCATTTTTTAAAACTGTGTTATATTTCCCTAGAAATTATTCCATCTACATATATACGTAAATAATATAAAGCTTTTTAAGGAATACAGGAAAATTAGTTTATAATCCTTGTTAAATGTAAGTAAACATATTTAAAAACTCGTGTCTAAGTTGGTAGGAGATTGTGGATTATCATATTGGGACTGATCGCGGAACTGATGCTCAGATCGATCCTCAATTCGATCTGAATCTGAATACATCTGGAAAGAATCTTTTGGGTTACATATATTGTATCATAAACCCACTGGCGCACCCAAGGAGGATACTAATAGACCATGCACCCTTCTAGATAACTAAAAACAAACTTCTTCCTCGACTATGAAATCATAATATTCGGTCTATATAGAGTGCCCTTAAAATTTTTATCCAGATTCCAAATGCTCATCGGGTACACGACTACCGGGTACCGTCGGTGTCTCTAGCACAAAGTACAACCAAAATTTTTCATAGACAAATACAGGGTGTTTATAAATGAAGTAGGAAAAATCAGACCACAGATTCCTTAGGTGAAAATAAATCGATTTGACCTAACATACCTATAACGCAAGTCGCATAATAAAAAAGATACAAGGTGGCAAAGTTAAAATTTTATTTTCGATATTTGTAGATAACTTCTTAAAAAATCCAAATATTTACATAAAATTTGAAAAGTAGAGGAGAAATTCAAATTTGTTTCTAATTTTGATGTCACTAGTAGAGGGCGCCACTTATAGCATGTTTCTTTTAAATAGCATAACTTTTTTACTGCTTAGTGTATCCATCTGACTATTGAAACAATCGATTCTCCTACCTGTTATATCTGAAAAAGGTATACCTTGTTGAAGTCGTTATGAGCAACAGTTTTCGAAATAATCCTATTTGGAATATTAAGTGCACCGACTGAAAACTGTTATCGTTTCAGGTAAAGTGCCTTTTCTACTGAAAATACAGCAAAATGTTACTTGAAAAAGTTATTCAGAACGCTAAATTATGGAGACGTGCAAAATTTTTCCTGAAAGTAGTTCCTTTGGGAGTTCCGCAGGGTTCTGTTTTGAGATCAGGTATACACAGCCGACCGCTAAAACTCAAGTCGCAGTGTGCCCTGTATGCCGATGATATTTGGGAATGCACTGCAAGACCAATAAACCCTACAAGATGATATTATTTCCATCGAGCACTGGTGCAACGATTGGTTCATTTTACTAAATTTAGATAAGTCTACATATCGGTAGAAATAATAAGAATAAGTTTACATATACTTTCAACCATGGTCAACTTTTAATAACTGTTATTAACCAGAATGATTTAGCTGTACTAATTAATTTCAGTCTACTTGGTCTAAACATATTTCCGCCATTGTGAAAAAAGCCAATTCTATATCTTATCTTTTAAATAAATGTTTTCAGAGCTAAAATTATCAAGTCTTAAGATTATATAAATTATATATTCGTCCGCATCTGGAATACTGCGTAAACATATGGTCTCCTTACCTAGTGAAAGGTATGAAACTCATAGAAGGAGTGCAGAGAAGATTCACGAAATGGATCCCCAAATTCAGAGATCATTTCTATATCATCGTCGTTTGGATAGTTTGACGATTACTTGTACTAATATGAGACGTATGCGTGGTGGTCTTATTCAAGTATACAAGATTTTAAAAATCACAGTTTAACTTTTATGGATTTATTAAGGTTAAATCTGAATGAACGTTTACTTGGTCAACAATTTAAAATGGCGAAAGAAAACTTTAAAACATCTTTACGTCAACACTTCTTTCCAAATAGAGTGTTCTTTCACCGGAATAGTGTACCTTCATCTGTTGTTACTGCTCCATCGGTCAACTCCTTCAAAAACAGATTGTATGCGTGGATGACATCGCAATTTGTACAGTGAGTGCACGTCTAGTGTTCGGTTTATCGCCTGTGATGCTAGTGATCTATGATTTGTATTGTGATTTTAGTTTTCTGTTGATGTATTTGTTCTTTTTCCTTTGTATTTGTTTATTTATTTAGTCTTACCCTACACGCTCTTAACTGTCATTTTGTATATTTTATTAGACTAATAGGATTTGCCTACGTCCTTGCTATTATGAAATAGTAATAATAATAATAATAATAATGATAATGATAACGATAACGATAACGATAAGTAAATACCCATTATTTCCTTCATAGTATCCAAAATACACGGAGTACCTAATAATACCCAAAAAATACCCATAAATAGACACAAATGCCTCAAAAATTGGAAAAAATATGTGATTCTGTTTGACCTATTCCTTCCATTATTTTGGTTAAATGACTTATATTGAAGCTGATAGATACCAAGAAGTATTTTTCCAACTTAGATTGCTCTTCTGATCTAATTCCCTTCAATACTGACTTAAAATTATTTTGGGTTTAATTCAACGTATTTTAAGTTCAGTTCGGTGTTAAGCAAACATAATCAGTATTCAGTTGAAAATCAAAGTTTGGAGAAATTTATCTTACAAATTGCTTCATCTTAAAACCGCTTGTAAAATTGTAGCTATTATTGGAAATTTAACTTATTTTCAGTCCATACTGTACTAAATCAATTCATCTCAATTTTTTAAAACTGTTTATATCTTAATTATACATTCAAATTTGATTTCAAAGCAATTGTAATTTTTAAGTCATATGATAGAAAAGTCAACTACAGGGCATTGAAATTACTGTAAATCGCTGATACCTATTGCATTACACAAAAATTTATTTAAAACAAAATTGCCACACAAGTCTATAGAGGGTGGTCTGTTTTAACGGTTTACTATTGACATTTGCTGCCGCTGCTGAAATATTCTGAAAAAATCAATGAAGGAAAATTTCTACAGCTAGTTTCCGTTCTGCAACAAATAGAGACAAAAATTACGGAAATATGTAAAACTACAAATTTATTTGAAGAATAACAGATAAAATTAAAGAAATTCAATAATTCAAATAAGAAATCTAATTGTTCTTGACATCAGACAAAAATCTACATTCAACAAGACAAACTGCACAAATCCTATATAAATACTTGTGTCATGGATTTTTGTGCAGACAAACTTCAGAGATTATTATAATTTTGTCCACAGCATTTTAAATACTTTGTGGAGAAATAGATCTGAAAGATATTTTCACATAATACATTTCTCTGTAATATATTTTATTTTTTGGAGAACCCCACAAAAAAATGTAATGAGTTGAGATATGAAAACTGTGGAGGCCAAACAGCAAGCCTATGAATCCCAATGCAATTATTTTGAGAGTGTTGATTTAAATATTAGGACACTAGAATTATTATATGCCATTTTCTAAAATCGTTATTTTCAGTTTTTACACAATATTTCAGCAACGGCAGCAGATGTCTTGGATCTGTTTGGTTTATCTTAACGGCCATGATCAGGCGCTACTTTTTTATGATTTGGGCCACCAGTATATTTTACGATATAGTTCCCAATGGTGAATCATGAAAAATCTACCACTCTGTATAATTATAATAAAAAAATTATTTAATTTAAGCCCGGTTTCTCAACATTCAGGGTTATACATTCGATAGATATCAAACAGATAAATTTATGAATGCTATATCTTTATCTCTATTCAACAGTTGTTATTGAACTGATTACTATTGAACAAATAAGAAGCGTCACAGTGACACTGACAGTTATTAAATAGTTCTTAAATTATTTATTAACGGTTTGATTATTAATATTACATCTTTTGTGTATTGGTTTTCTCTCACGTGGAATTGCCTTTGGCGTTGTATATACCGAACTAATTCTATACATTCTTCATCTGAAGAAGAAGAAGAAGTTTATATTTTAGCTTTTACACTTACTTAGTTTAGGGTAGTATTCTAGTGGTTACTGTTCAACAGCATGAAATACAAAAGAGGAGAAATTGGTATTATGGAACCTGCTGGGAATATGGAACCCTTAGTTAATTCTGAACCGGTAGTGACATCTACCTTCAAAATAGTTATATCTCAATTGTCATTCATAAAACAGCTCATGTAGAAAACTGCAGCGCGTAGAACGCAGCAGAAATTCAACAGAGTGAGGTTATGCGTAAATGAGTAAAACGAAACTTTCGTGATCTGAATTTGTGTTAATATAAAAGTGGCTTACATACGATTTATTGGTGATTGTTCTGCTAGATTAACATAATGCCTATTTATTAAAACGTAATAGGTAAGTCTGCATTTAATGAGCTTCTAGAAAATTTTCCAAGTGATATATTGCAATATGTAATTCTTGTAACATGGAACCCTGAGGTGATGATAATATGGACCCGGTTTCCATATTACATACTAGGGTTCCATATTACAGTCACTACAAAATATATGTGAAATTACAGATGCTGAGATGCCTCGCAAGGTATGATCACCAAAAACCAGTTCTAAACGAAAACCATGGGATAAGAGATCTATGTGTGAAGCTGTTAAATTGGTTCGTGCTAAGACAGTTGGACTCAAGAAAGCTGTAAAAATGGTTAAGATGTCGAAAACAACGCTTCAGCGACTTATGACGATGATGCATATTCACCAGAGGAAGTTGTTAAAAAAAAACTGGGTAGGAAACCAGTCCTTCCCATACACATTAAAGATGATTTAGTGATATATTTACTTTTGATGTAGAGCAAATATTACTCGCCGTGACGTGAAAACAATGGCTTTTCAGCTAGCTGAAAGAAATGGAATAAAACATCCCTTTGGTGACAAATCAGAGGCTGCTTGTGCTTGGTTGGATCATTTCTTACAACGTCATAAAGATACACTTTCTATGCGAAAACCTACTGGAACATCATTAGTCAGAGCGAACAGTTTTAATATAGAATCCCTCAATAAATTTTATATATACTGGAGATGGAGTATGAGCGAAAAAATTATGAACCAGATCGTATTTTCAACGTGGATGAGACGGGTTTATCCATAGTTCAAAGTAAGATACATAAATTGTAGATTTAAAAGGCAAGCGACAAAGAGGCTCGTTGATAACTGTTATTCGCTGTATGAGCGCAATGGGTACATTCATACCTCCTACGATGATTTTTCACCGGAAGAATATGACTGAAACTCTTATGCGTGGTGCACCTATTGGAACTTTGGGTAGATGTCATCCTTCAGACTGGGTGCAAGCCAACTTGTTCACCGACTGGTTTAAAAACTTCATTAAATACACGAAACCGTTAGAAGAATCTCCAGTATTACTCCTTTTGGACGGACATTACTCGCATATGCGAAATACTGAAATAATAGACCTGGCATTACCATAGTATGCCTTCCCCTTCATGCCACACACAAATTGCAGCTCTTAGATAAAACTTTTATGGGAGCATTGAAAAGTCATTATAGCGAAGAAATTCGAAAGTTGCTGCGTCACAGTGAACGTCCTTTAGGACCCTATGATATTGCTAAACTCTTCAAAAAAAAACCTACGTGAAGTGTCAAACAGAAAGCATAGCAATACATAGTTTTTTGAAAACAGGAATATATCCTTGCAGTAGAGGAGTTTTTACAGAGGTAGACTTTATTGCTGTTGAGCACGAGGCCTTAACCCATACTTCCAAAGAACATGCTTTCAAGAATGTTGTGGCAAATACTGTTCCCCTTCAACTACAACTAGAAATTTACTTCAAACCGGTAGTTTCAATTTTCAAATCAGCTAAATTGATCTAGCGGAAGCAGGATGCAGTTCAGCACCAGATGTAAGACCCTTTACGCCACATAGCCTCGTTTTACCTGCAGAAATTTTACCGGTTCCACAACCTAATAAAAAAATGTCAAACAAAGAGCGAAAAGCTTCTTCAGCTGCAGTCATAACTAGCTCCAATTACAAAATGGAATTGAAGACTTCAATCTCTAAATCTGATGGATGCCTAAGGAGTGGTACGGTTGCTAGAAGAGGTCGCGGTAGTCACCAAAATTCTTCTTTGCGCAGATATTGGAAGTAGTCGTAAAAGGTCAAACAAAGAACGTGTTGATCAAACTGATCTTAGCAGTGTTTCTTCAGGTTATTCCAATGATTTAAATATTCCACGTGGAGAAAATTCAATAGTACAAGACGATGCAGTGTATGTTTTGTGATAGAAAGTTTTCTCAAGACGTGAGAGGAGAATTGTGGTATCAGTGTTTTATGAATGTTCTGATGGATGTGACAAAGGTACACTTTTGTCGTTTGTAATATATATGTGTTATAGATATTTCATAGTTAAAATTTCATAGATAACGTTTCCGTTTATAGAAGGAAAATACTGACTTATGTCTGCGTCAAATTTATCAGATAGATATCTAGTGCTTTTTCTCGGAATATCTATTTGATAACTTATGTGTCAGATAAGCTTTAATAAACGCTCGAGAAACCCAAATTCAAGGTTATTTCTACTTTATGGATTCGATAGCTTAATTTAGTAGATATGCAGTACTTCAGAAACCGGGAAATTATATTAGCTATCGCTCCTTTAAAATTTCTGTTTACCTATTGAACATTGCATATTAATAGTTATTTGTATACCTAGGCCGTAAAATAATATTTTAACGTCCGAAAGAAAGTTTGGATTGGACAACAATTTCGCGGTCAAGGTGTACACATAATTTTTTTGTTCAAACGGCATGTATTTATGTAGAAATATCAAATCTATTTGATAGCTGTCTGAATTCTCGCATATCTTTCAAATTTTTATTTTATTTGAATGCGTTTGCTATACGTTTACGGGAATGGAAACAAATGAAGAAGGTTTGTGTACCTACTCCACTGAATCAAATGAAGAATCTTCGTGTACTCCACTTAAGCTAAAAAAGCAGCAAGTTTTGCTGTAGCCAGTTTAATTCTGCAAAAATCGAAAAAGAAGCATGAGAAAATATACGATGCATTTAAGTTGTGGTGCGAGAAGAAAAAGCACATTTTATTGGCTTCCCTACAACAGAAATTCGTTGTGTTAAATTCTTCATCTTTATTGAGTACATATTCAATGCTGAAATGTGTGATCAGTGTTAATATTGACTAAAGAAAGTATCAAAACATTTCATTCTTAAGAAGACATCAGTTGGTTGGACAAGATAGATGTTGCAAAAACGGAATTCTAGGAAGCAACTACTATGCGGACTAATGCCCCGACCAGCATTGAATTACACCTAAAAAGAGTATAGCAAACAGCTAAAGCCACTCACAAGACAGATGCTGATTATTTATTGATTATTATAAATTATAATTGCTTAATTATTATAAATTTCATCATTCGTAAACGTAATTTCACACTTGTGAACCGTGATTATATTTTTCTGTAGGTACAGGAAGTGTGGAGTTCTTCGGCCGACCAACACCGCACGCTACAAGTTGTTTTAAGGTAGCAAAGGGATAATTATATTTGCTGGTTGTTGGAATTTACAAAATTGGCGAAATTCCAAACCTAATCGTCAAATACCTTGGACTGAAGAACTTTGAATAATTTACCGGTTACTACTTTGGATGAACTTCTGCAACCTTACTTGTCAATACTGGAGCTGATATAAGTGTGTGTTGTTGAAATGGCACGGTGGCTGGAGATTTTCTACGCTAACCGTTTTAGATGTGGAGAACTCTTTAAAAAACAACAATAATATTTCCAAGCAGATTTTGTCGTCAAAATGCAAAACCTTTTATCTATTAACTTCAACGGCCATACATACTTCCAACTCGAGTATAAGTTTTGCAAACTACAAATAATATTGAGTTACGATCACAAGTTCCAGGAATAACTATTTCTAACAATCCTATTTCTACATTTAATATTTATATTAACTCAAAATAAAATAAATTTCTCTGCTTTTGATGTCTCAATAATAATTGGAATGAATAACAGGAATGGGCTGCAGGAATGTGTGTTATCAATAGCTGATGCGAAACATGAGCGGTTTTAAGAGCCATTACTATTAACAACAGCTGTGAAATTAGATTTTACGGCCGCTAAATAGTACGTAAAATGAGTACTTTCCGACCGTTTGAACAAACAGTTTTTTTTTCACTTAGAAATTTTTACACATCAAAAGTTCTGGCAAAGTTAACAGAATTTAGGATAAAATTGATACAGTTCTATATCTATATTTTTAATCGTTGTTTTATTACTTCTGGGGTATCGCAGGGTTCTAATCTGCGCCCTATTCTCTTTTTCTCATTTTGTTAACGATATTACCGCCGTACTTTGTTGCCACAAATTGTTATATGCATAAATATTTTCCTTCGTGTCAAGTATTGATGATTGCATTCAACTTCAGGATCAGTTGAATAGGATGGTGGAATGGTGTAATTTCAATCAATTAAATATAAATATAGCTAAATGTAAAGTAATCGCCTTTACCAGTAAAATGTATCTAACTCTATTTAACTACGAAATTGATTCGGAGACGTTGACACGCACGGACGCTTTAAAGGATTTGGGGGTTTATTTTGACAAATTAATTTTTAGTAGTCATATTCAGCAAAGCCCAATGCTCTTCAAGTCTCAGAGCATTGGGCTTTGTGATAATACAAGGTCGTATTAATGCTGCGCTATTTAAATTATTTAACACATATGTTCGCTCTAAACTTGAGTATTGTTCATTGGTTTGGGTTGTTTTGTATAATGTTTACTTAAATGCAATCGACTGTACAAAAAAAGTCTAAAGTTTTTAGCCTTTCGAATAGATGAAAGATACCCTGAACGTGGAAACGACTACAAACTTTTGTTGGTACGATTTCATGTTGATTCTCTTCAGTTCAGAAAACACTCTCATAGTTTAAAATTTTTAAACGTTCTCTTGCATAACAGGGCAACTGACTGTCCAGAGATTTTAAACCAATTAAATTTTTTGACAGTAAGTCCAGCTAGTCGTGTTTCTTTTACGTTTTATTGTCCTGCTGCTATCACTAACATAGGGCTAATTACATTTATGTCAAATTACAATACTATATTTAATTCTTACGATACATTTAGTTGTACTTTGAATTATTTCTATTTTGTTTTGGGGATGCCAGTATTAATAACAAAAATATTAAAGGTCTTTATTGTTCACAACTAGATGCAAGTAAAACTACATACAAAAAAATAATAAAATAAGAAATATATGAACAGAGCGAGATTCAGGCTGGTCTTAAAACTATCTGTTCTACCACCTAACCCATTCGTAGAAATATAAACAAAATTTAGATTCCATAATAATCATTAATCATTTTATTACAAATTTCCATCTACTTATGTTTATACTTATACTTGTAAAATATGATCAATATAGCAAAAGAAAATTAAGTAGTCGCATTCATTAAGGGAACTTCAAATATATATTTTCTAAACTTACTGAGAGATATAGATCTTGTATGACAAGGAAGGTTATTAATTATTATTTTAGCAATGTTATACGAATATGATCTCCGAAAGAATTGAATGTGATGCAGAGGGTGTGTTAAAGTACATTTCCAGCAAATATTAATATTGTGGACATTCATTTAATCCAATTAATTTGCTTCAATGTATAATTTATGTGAGCATATTTCCTAATTCCAAATATAAGACGTAGACAAGAATTTTGCACAATTTGAATATGGCTAGAATCATATGTTGATAAACATAGTCCTTATATAATATTACAAAAGTTCATGTGGCTTAATACTAAAGAATTACAAAGCATAACTTTAACAAAGCAATGTATATAGACCTTTTGAAGACATTTTTGAATATGTAACGAAACATTTTAATTTTGATCAATTATAAGCCCTATACTTTTGACTGACTCCTTAAATTGAACATACTGAATGTCAAGACATATACTATTCACATAATTATGAACAAATAATGTTCTCTCAGTTTTATTACCAAAAACAATAGCTACAGATTTATTACAATTTAGTTATAAGCAATGACCGCGAGCGTATTTAGTAAAAGTAGTTAGGTCATACATTAAAGCAGAAACAGCTTGATCAGTTTCATTTGAATAAAACGGTAAACATAATTGAGTGTCATCAGCAAAATAGTATTGAGAACAAGATAAAAATATTGTAAGAAAGTTAGAAGTGTAAATAATAAGGGCCCTAATACAGAACATTGACCTGCTGTTGTGACATGTAACATTTAAGATTTTGTACTACTATACAGCACTTCCTGCATTATGTTCTTTAAATGATTTGATAACAGCTGAATTGCACTAGCTGAAAATCAATTAAATTTTAAAATAGCTAATAGAAGATTATGATTAAGAGTATCAAACGCTTTTAAAAGACAAAGTAATATCAATAAAAGTAGTTGATTATTATCCACACCTGCACATATGTCATCAGTTAAGCTAAGTAAGGTAGAGCAACAACTATGGTTAGTTTAAACCGGACTGATATTTAGGAATAATATTACTAGTATGTTTTCTTGTTTGTAACTCAATAGCTTTCTCTAAAATTTTAGATAATGTAGGAAGTAGACTGATAGGACGTATATTATTTACACTGTCAGGATTCTTTACTTTGGGCAAGGATATAACAAGCGCTTTTTTCCAAGATAACGAAAATACAGAGTTTAATAAGCAGAAATTAATGATATGTGTGATAAGAGTAAATAAGGTAAACACAAATTAATTGTCAAAATATTGATACCATCATGCCCCATAGCCGCAGTTGTAATTTCAGAAATAGTTTTTAATATAAGAATATCATCAACGAGTATACAAAATGCAGAAGGTGTTTAACATCCAGGTTAACATTAATATTATAAAAAGAAAATATATTATCATCTACAGATAATTTTTCTTTGTATATTACTGATTTAATGTATGCTTTGTCCTGTAATTTGTATTTTCACTGTTGGACAAATAAAAATATTATTATTATAATTATCTAGGACAAATAAAATATAACTTTCTGATACATAAGGATAAGTAATTGAAGCCTCAGTGCGGTGATAAATAATTTTAAATTTCAGTCAAATGAGTCAACTTGTATTCCGTTCAAGTTTCAAGAATACAATTGATTAATGCCGTTTAATTAAACTGCCTTATAAGAAAAATAAATTAAATTTCGCAGTAATATACTTTTAATTGGGTCTCCAAACATCCATTTTAATCACTTGAACTTTCAAGCTAATAGTATAATAAATCAGCTGACAACAAACAAAACTTACAAGTTCTTAACTTAATAGTACGCTATTCTACTTACAAGTTCCAGTTGTTTAAGATAAGCCGAACTAGAATTCCCCGCTTGAATGAGTGGCCTGCCATTGTTAAAAATAGCACATATCACCATTCCCAACGAAAACATATCACTTAAGATGCTACACACAGATTGCGTCTGGGTCTCCGGAGCTGAAAAGAAAGAAAACACTTCAGACGTTTTTTCAATTTGTTTGCCGTTCCATTTGTGATTTATGTAATTTGTGGGTAACATCAAAGGGAAACTTCTGTTTTTATTTCATTTTATCGGGTGGCCTAATATCAACAATCAAATAATAACGGGTAGCGGTGATTTAAAAAAGGTTCTGAACCTTCTGATTTTCGCTATTATTTACCAAACTTTTGTAGCTGTTTCATTCTTAAATATTACAAACAAAATCTCTAGAGGTAAACAGAAACAGAAACTTCTATGTCATCAACTTTAATAGATAATATTGTATCTCTCGTTTTCGACTATAGTCTGTTTAGAAATGAAAGAAAGTAATAAAAGCTTATTATGTATGCAAATCGTAAATAAATGTAGTACTGGTGCTTATATTAAATATTTACTAAATTGTAGCAGGTAGCTAAAATTTAATGCCCCACAATCCGTCTTTGTCTATGCCGCTTTAATTTCTCGATCCATTTCTCTTATAAGTAAACAATATAAAAACAGCATTTCAAAACATGAGGCAACTTTAAGCATCATAACCGGGTTAAGAGGGTTTTTAGTAATTCAAATAAAATTATTCAATATTATTATCAAAATATTTATTTAAATTTAATGAATATTCCACACAAAAATATATTTTGAAAATTCAAATTATGGTGAGTAAATGTAGTGTTGTATAAATGTACAATAAAGAAAATAAAAAAGTAGGTATATTAAAATCCATCCTCTGAATATCCTGATGAATTATCTTCGTCTCCTTATTATCGAGTTCCCACATTTTCTCCTCTTCTTTTTGTACATGATGTATACATCTTTGCCAGTTATCTGCAGTTACTCGTTTCAAGGAATTTTTTAACAAAATTTTCACGTCACTTAATTTAAACGTCGTATTATTTTACGCTACATCCCTTTTACCTGTGCTCAGACTAATTCGATTGGGTTAAGTTCATACTGATAAGGTGGCAACCGTAGTATCGTTATTTGGCGATTTGTTGCCATTTCATCGATAACATGCTTTTTCTGATCTTTATTAAGATTGACAAGTGTCAAAAGTTCCTTTTTCGCCATATTTGTTTCAAAAGAAATGTTTTTTCCGGATAACAACTGAATTATATCGGCTTTCCTCTAAGCAGTCGTAGGCGTCCGCTCGGTCTGCCGTGAATGGTAACTGGCATTATCCATGACAATTACAGACCCCGCAGGAATAAGATCCAACATCTGTGTAAAATACTCTTCGAAAACATCTGCGTTCATGTCTTCATGATAGTCACCTATATTTTTAGATTCAAATAAAAGCAAACCGCCATCTACAAAACCACTGCCACTATCTATATGTGTCACTATCAATCGTCGCCCTTTACCTGAAGGTGCCTTGAACCCTGTTGAAAATCCATCCAAAAATGCTTGTCGAAAACTTTTTACATTTTTATCTTGCCATACTTTTGTTACAGTATATCCCTCGTTGACCCAAGTTTTCTTTAGATAATAAATATTCCTCCCTTCGTCACGGAATTTTCTAATTGATCTTAAATAGGATCTTCGCCAACAAATAATTTCATCTTTATCGATAAGAACTGACTTCCTGTTCTGCTTTTCCCATCAAAAATTCAACTCTCGTAAGACGACCCATAATTTGCTTCTACTGATGTTTGGCAAATCGTTGTTCTCTGAAAGTTCACTTAAAATTTTGTTTAGCGTTGTTATTTCTTTTTTAAAATAAAATGAGTGTACGTTTCTGTGAATGACATTTTTGAAGAAATCATCTATAACGACTTTTGACCTCATTGTAGATGATTTTGGGGGAGTCTGTAGACAGTCGATTTTCCAATTCCTGTCATTTTGTAACTCTTTTCCACGATGTCGTCAACACTGTTGGTAGGATTTTGGTGTTTCAGTGCATTAAATGCATATTATAATAATCTTCTCATTCTGAGATAGCGCACATCTCTTCACGCGTTTAGAAGGTACGTAATCTGATAAGTTCGACATTTTACCCAAACAATATTATATCCACTAGCACAATAGTCACTAAACACAAGTCGAACTTTACTCTACTACACTAGCACGTCTTCGTATATTCAGCTCTAAGACTGGATTGATCTGTCACAATACACTGGCTCCTGCCCTATGATGTATCCAGTAAAATATACTAATGTACACCCATTACCTGTTAGCATTAGTGTTACCCAATAATTACCTGAAACGAAATATTACCACGCCCATGGCCAGTTCTTATCTCGGGGTTTTATTACTCTCTTTCATTTCCAAACAGACTATAGGTTTATTATTAAACTGCAACATTTACGTATATGATGCCTTAATAATTTCAAGACACAAATAAAACATCAAGATTTGAATTTAGAAAATTTATAAACGGGTCCCGTAAAGTATGTTTCAAACTTGGTGAGATAGCACATAAAAAATATTACTAAAAACTCTAATAAACAGAGATAATATGACCGCCATATTGAAATTAGTAAGTTACTAATTTAGAGCGCCATACTTGTAATGAGCCTATTTTTGGCAAAAAGTTTTAGAATTAAAGTTCACACAGTGCAAAGTTATCTGCGAGAGATGCTGTCACCATGCTGCAAGTTTTTACTACAATATACAGGGTGTTGGGAATATGAGGGCCGTCATTTTAAGAGCGTATATAGGTATCTGACTAAAAGTAATAAAAAACGTTTTAAACAAATAGTTTGTATACAAATACATTTCAAAAATAAAAATACAACTGCAGTAATATGCAAAACTATGTTACGAAATTACAAACTAAGGTACAATTAAGGTCAAATAAAAGTAATTTGATTTGCGGATCAGTATTAATGAAGTAAACAATTGAAGTTTCCGAGATATTCGTTAAAACTGTAACGTCCGACAACGTTGCAGTGTCAGTCTGTTGTTGATAACCTAAAACTAATATTAGTCATAATGATGCGTATAGCTAGTGCGATTCATTTTTGTCTTTGATGTTTGTGTGTTAATTTACGGTGGAACTAGGCAAAACTCTCTGCCTACGAGACGTTTGTACGGTAAACGCTTCTTGCAAGAAACAGAAGTTATTTTAAACCCTTGTAACTATTATTCGGGGTGGGGAAAGAGCTCTAAGAAAATCATTCACAGCAAGTGCCTATGTTTAGATGTACTTATTTGTAATTATTATGCATAAATACATAACAATCTCAACATAGTATGTGAACGACATATTCAAGACCTGTTTACTGTCATAATTCTAGTACCGTTAGTGAGATAAAAAGACTTGTCAAGTCAAATATGTTTTGTTTAGTACAACTTATCATATGGCAAAATTAAGGCACTCATATTCTGGACACCCTTTATATTTAAAAAATATAATACAGTATGCGCCAAAACTATGAAATAAATTCAATAAAAACGAAACAATTATTTTTTGGCAAAAATCCTCGAACAGGTCGATTTTTAATTTAAAAAATACATATTTTAGCGTAAAATGCGATTTTCAAATGTCATTTGTTTTCGAGTAATGACGTCATAGATTTTTTTTAAATGGCAACACCATATTTTTTTCCTTGATTCTGAAAGATCGTTAAATTCTCTATCAGACAGTACTAAAATTTTGTCCTCTTACATAAGAAAGTTTTCGAGTAAATGACGATTGAATGTTAGAAAACGTAAATTTTATCCATAAAAAAAATAACAATTCTGAGGTATGTAAAAAAAAATACAATTGATTAAATTTTATACTTAAATTAAATGTTCGAATTGCCATCCACCAACTTCTTGACAATGCGCAAGTCTGTGAAAAAATTCTTCTTGCACATTATGAATGATTTCTGGGATAACTCTGCGTATTTCGTCCCGAATGCGATTTTGAAGTTCTTCTAAATTACGTGGTTTATTAATGTACACTTTTGACTTCAAGTATCCCCATAAAAAATAGTCAAGAGGTGTAAGATCTGGCAATCTTGCAGGCCATTCTATCGGTCCCCGCCTGCCGATCCACCTCCCAGTTGTCCAAAAAATCTCGTACAGGGCGCGCATATTGCTGAAACCATATGGTATCGTCAGGAATGTCAGGGTCATTATCGTTAGGAAAAATTACTGCAAGGGCTGGAACAAGGTCATTTTCTAGAAACTCTAAATATCTTTGTCCTGTAAGGGTTCCTTCAAAGAAGAAAGGCCCTGCTATTCTGTCGTCAACTATTCCAGCCCACACATTTAATTTCTGAAGGTGTTGGGTATGTGCCTCTGCCATCCAATGAGGATTTTCCCGACTCCAATATCTGCAAGTTTGACGGTTTACTGTACCATTCAGACAAAATGTTGCTTCATCTGAAAAAAGTATTTGCCGGTGTAAATTTCTATTTCCTTGACATAATTCCATTAGAATTTCGCAAAAGTGTAAGCGGCGATCGGGATCATCTTCATTGAGTTCCTGCACAAGTTGAATTATGTAGGGATGATATTTTTCCCTCCTCAAGATACGTAGCACTGTGCTCTGACTAGTGTCATTGTTTAATGCAACCAATCGTGAAGAATTATGAGGATTATCCACCATACTTATCAAAATGTTCTGTTTCTGATTTTCATTAATGCTTGGACGTCCAGGTTTTGGAATATTTACAACATTGCCAGTTTCTCTAAATTTAGACTCTACCTTACTGACTGTTGATTGGCTGATAGGGCGATCTGGATATTTTTCATTAAATAAATCGGAAACTTCCTGCTGAGTTCTAGTCATATTCTTGCATCCGATAAGAATTAAAAATGCAATTCTTTGAGTAACATTTAAATGTGCCATAATACTTTAAATTGAATAATAATTTCTATGTCGCTTACAATACTTATTAGAAAGTCGGTGTGACAATGACACTTTACAGATTTTCACCTACGTGATCCATAAAAGAACTATGGAATTCGAAAAACTAAACTTGATAACGTTTTTGCTTTATTTTAATTGATTTACGTTTTCTAACATTCAATCGTCATTTATTCGAAAACTTTCCTATATAAGAGGAAAAAATTTTAGTACTGTCTGATAGAGAATTATAGACATTTGAAAATCGCATTTTACGCTAAAATATGTAATTTTTAAATTAAAAATCGACCTGTTCGAGGATTTTTCCCAAAAAATAATTTTTTCGTTTTTATTGAATTTATTCCATACTTTTGGCGCATACTGTATAATCGAGAACATATTCTTCTTCTTAAATTAACATTTTCTGGATATTTTAATGCATAATAAAAAATCAACATATTTAATAAATCTAATAAAATTACGCAAATAAATTTGGATTATTAATACAAAATTTGACCAATTTGTTTTTTATAAAATACAGTTAGTGGTTAATAATTATTTATTGCTGTATCTTCAGTCACTGTTTTATGAAACTTTCTTAATTTACTGTATCTACGTGTCCTTTATTAAAATTAAGCGGATGCTGCTGGTATATAAGGAAATACTGCGATGCTTGCGCTGGCAAAATGAACATTTTCCATATTTGTACAAGAGGCAATATGTAAATATCTTAGTTAGAAATGGTTAAAAAATCGGTTATTAAAATTCAAGTCACGTCGCTTGCACGATGTATGAAAAGAGTCAAATTTTGATATTGCCTTATTATTTATTTATATAAATATTACATGTTTCTGCAGGAAAAGAACGGAGTTAGAGAATTTATAAAGGATGTAACATAAAAGCAAGTCGTCCTATTAACTTCGAATCTTTGATTTAACTATATTTATCTTAATACAAAAAGTTTCCTTTAAAAGGTACAGAATGTTGAAATTAAATCGTTTTTATTTATCAATTTTTCATGTGCCAGTTTGAAATTTAACAGAAATATTTTTTGTTGTTGATTCAATCCTTAAATCCCTATTGTAAAGATAATTTTTATAAGTCGTGCGACGTTGATAATAACCAAAATAATGCTGTAAATAATTTACTGAGCGTTTAAATATCCTAACTGATTTTATACTGAGGTCCTCTGCCTCTGAACATAGGGCTAACCAGATTCACCATTTTTACGTAAGCAAATATTTTTTTATCTAATTTCGTTTACTCAGAGAAACGGAAAGAGAAACAGATTAGTTAAATGCATTTATACATATGTATTGTATTGTTCTAGTAACTTATGTATTTTAACCTTATGATTTTGTTAGTAAACCATTTTTATTTGTTGAGGATGTTATTTTTTTATTATTTATCATTAACCACCATCAGCGTAACAACAAATTTTCACAAAAATTACTATCTGTCAGAAACTAATTTTCCACAAACTTAATTCCAAGGCAACTAAGCGCTTGTTTCCAAATCATGCTATGCTTAATGTAGAAAATAAATTAATATCATTTCGTATTCATCACATGCAAGCAATGTTGTTTTAGCGTTTTTCTCGAAAACGGTTAGATTTATCGAAACAAATAAAGTATACTTTTTTATGTCAAAAGGTTAGAAGAATAAAAATATTCAAAAAAGTTGGAACCATTCAAATCAAAATAAAGGCTCGTATGTGGCGCCCTCTACAAAATACGAAAAAACGCTGGGCAAATTTATAATCCTCATCCCGAAAAAGTGCCATATACGAAATTTTGTCAAAATATTATGAGTTTGGCAAAAGGTATTGCAAAAAAACTGCAAATAAAATTTAACTTCACCTTGTAACTCCGTTAATAATCAGTTTTGGAAAAAATGTTATAGAAAGATTTATTATCGGTCTAGAATTATCCCCTGAATTTTTTGCTCATCATTTCCATTTAAAATCTCGGTAAACTTTTTACAAGTTGTTCATTGGGTGCTTCTTTAGTATTTGAAATTTAAAAATAATGTGAAAAAAGGAAGAAAAAAAATTACAAGGAGTAACAAAATAATCCAAATAAAATATTAGATAGGCTACGATATTGAGAGAAATTATCCATGAGCGACGTCAAAAAAATGAAGAGATCGGGACCCTTCCTTCCAGTTTTTACTATCCTCATGGATTTGGTCAACCACAAGAAATACCTCCTTTAAATTTCAAACTGATACGTGAACATTATTGCAAAAATAATTTTTTAAAAAGTTCAACTTCAACATCCTGTATCTTTTAAGGTAGACATTTTTGTATACTTATATGTAAGTAGGGTTAAATCGTCATATTTTATCGCCAAAAATATGCGGTTAATGAGATGACTTGCGTTTTTATTACTCTCTAAATAAGCTCTCTAAATAATAATTCTACATTCTAATTTTATACAGTTATAAACATTGTATGTCACCGGATACTAAATATAATATATGCCAGTTTGGTATTATCAATTTTATTTTATGGAGACGTGGTATATAACAACTACATCAACTCAAAATCTTCGCGTCTCATTTAGAAAGTGCAGAATGCCTGTATGCGGTTTTCCTACAATATTCCATTCCGACATCATATTACACCACATCTAAATGAACATTCCATTTTAAATATGAAAAATAGCCGCTTACTTTATACATATAATCTACGATACAAAATTTTTGAAACCGGTGAACCTCATTACATTAAACAATATTTTGTATTAGCTCCGCACCACCGTAACACTCGGCATCTTTATACTTTTAGGGTTCCACAGCACAGAACTGCAGCCTTTCAAAAGTCTTTTTCATTCAATGCAATTCATTTATGGAATAAACTTAATGACAATATTAAACAAATGAGCAGACAGACTTTCAGTGTTCATGTAAAAAAAATGCTTTTAGAAAATCAGATTTCGCTTGCTTAGGATGTGTGATTTTCCGCCTGCCTGTTGTATTTTTTTTTTCTTTTTTTTATCCTTACATATTCTGTAAGCATGCCACCTATTCTTCCTCATTGCCCTCTCCGTCGTGTCTGCATCGTTAATCGCGAATTTTTTAATAAAGTTATAATATCAATTCCAGTCTTTCTTTTTTTTATCTTCACATATTAGCTATCTTTGCCCAAAATTGTTATTTTTTAGTTTTACTTAGTTTAGTTAAGGGTCCATAGGAAAAGCACCATTAGGTGAATTTATGGTTCATTTTTACCAATTATTGTAAATACTCACATTATTATATGTATGTACCTACTACAACATGATTTTATATTTTTTTGGTAAATAAATGTGTATTATTATTATTATTATTACAAGGTAATTCACAACTCTAAAAAATGGAGTCAATAACATAAAAATTTTTGTTTTGTAAAATCCTTATGCTGCAGTTTCTAGCCAGGCGATTCCGAATATTAAAATCCAATTACTTATAGTATTAACGTTTTTGTGATGCGACTCTTTACATTAGTTTTTCAAGTGTCAAAAATAGCTTACGTGTATAACAACTCGTTGATGGATATTGTTTTAATTTATGGTAAATAAGTGCAAGTGTAGTGCAACGCAGGCGTGACAAGGACAATTTGCATCTGAATCATGGAAAAGATGGTAGTGCAGGGCGTCCACGGCGTATTGCAGCAGTGTAGCCTGTCAAATACAAGGCTCAATTATATCGACATGTCTAAATATTAATACCAAGTGATTGGACGAGGAGGAATGGTATACCACGACATCCACGATCTCCTGACTTTAAATCCTTTATTCTTTTTGTGAAAATATTTAAAAAATTAAGAGTATTGCATTGAAGTGGAGACTATTGACGATTTACGCAAACGTATCATAGTCAATAACGAGTTCAAAACGGACAAGAAGCTGTAATATTTTTGTTAATTTGTAGAAACTGAGTAAGACGGGCCCAAAATTTTATTGTAACATCAGGTATATGGGAAATGACTGTATAAAATAGATGTTATAAAATGTTGTTTATCATTTTTGAACTGCCTGTTTTAATTTTTTTACAAAATAGTATTTGTAAGAGTTCCTTGCAGATTCAATATTTTTTTTATTTTAGAAGTTCTAAATGCTCGAGACATTAAAATTCATTTTTCTCAAAGACTGTTAACGATATCTAATTTTAACAAAAGTACCTTTTTATGTAAAAATCTTTATAGAGTTATCAGTTTTGTTATAAAATTATCAAAAAAAAAGATCTAAAAAAGTTTGGGCATTTTTGAAGCACGTATGTTCAAAAAGTTATGAGACTATGCTAAATTACACAAAAGAACACAATACTGTGTTAATCGAGGTCCACATGGAATTGTGTATATTTTTACACATTTCTCTGTATGTAGCAGTGTGTTAAAGGTTTAACACAATTCACTGTGTTAATGTAACAAATGTCATGTGTAACTTTTACACATTTCAGTGTTATTGGTATCATTAAAGGTGTAGGCTTTACACATCAACATGTTAATTTTATTGTATAATAGTTATTGACATGGAAGACTCACCTACCTTTTTAATTTGTTAATTATGTTACTGTTTGCTTTCGGAATCAATTTTAATAAATATAATTTTTGAAATACTTTTATTTTGACATTGTCTAGAGGTTTTTCCTATCGTCGAGAATGTTATAGCCTGGAATGTTCTATACAACGTCAGAATATATTTATTAAAATTTATAATTTCAAAAGCAAACAGGAACATAATTGACAAGGTAGGTGAGAATCGGTATCAATATATACAATTTTCAGAATTATTGTGTAATTATAAAATAAAAGATATTTTACTTTTTATGATTTTATTAAAAAAATAATATTCAGTTCTAATGAACAACAACCCAGTCTGCTAACAAAATATGTACTATTTCTAGTAAATCATAAACAATGAAACAACAAACAAATATGTATTTAGACACTACATAAAGTTTACGAAAATTAATTGGTAGTGATCTGAACATATAATTTTCTTTCTCTAAAGTTACAAAGTACAGAGTAATCTAAAACGTCAGAGTAAACTCCTAATATGTTTAATAGTTATATTCTAATTAGATTTAGCTTTATTACAATTATTATCAGTAATATTTGTTATAGTTAGGTAAGTACTTACCATTTTCCTTGATTAAACCTCAATTTAAATTTAAATATTCTCCATTTGAACAGTGAACGAGAGGTAACTGTACACAACACCGCTACATGACCAATATGGCGTAGTGACGTGTGTTGGCCAGTTGATATACTGCAGCTGCGCAGTTGTGCTCAACCAGTCAGTAGTAGAGATATAGAACACAATTAAGTTGTGTGCGTGTTAAGTTTACACATAATGGTGTTCTTTTAACACACACTTGGTAAATATTACACAAATTCAGTATATTTTATTATAATACTAGTAATTTTATGTAAAACGTACAAAAAAGCCATAGTGTGTAAAACTATTAACACAGAATTTTTACACATCCTAAATTACACACTGGAAAATCTCGCTTACACAGTAACTTTTTTTACGGTGTATTTATAACTGATTTCACCTCAAATATATTAATAATTACACTACCTTAAAAATCCATTTGAAATATGTAAAATAATTTATAATGTTTACTCAAACTGCTAAAAAAATTAAGTATTTGAAAAAGCTGTAATTACTTTTAAATATGAAATTTATGCATTTATCATCTAAACGATAATAAAATAAATTGAAATAAGAGCTGAAGGAACATTATTTTTTATTAGGAGGAGGTGATCACTTACGAAAATACAGAAAAAGTACTACGCTGATCTATTTTATATTCAGAACACGTTTCTTTTCAACACGTTCAAGGAAGAGTAAAACTAGTAAATCCCTTTTCAATAAACAAGTTGCCCTTAAAACATATTCAGCACTTAGCATAAACTTTGTATTATATTTTAATAAAATCTTTGACTAAAGAAAAAGTTTGGAAACATTTATCATAGTAAGAAGTTGCAATAAATATTGTAACGTTCATTTTTGCATGGAACGTTCCCCCCTGTCTAGTAATCTCCAGTGTAATAATATTGTTTATAATAATTGGTGTAAGTTATAGATATTAATTTGAGAATTTTATTTAAAAATATTTATTTCATTTTATTTTATTTTAAAGATCACCTTAAGCAGCAGACATTTTGTCTCTATGAACGATTATATCAGTTTCAGAAAAATAGGTTATTTATATTTACAATCAGTTCAGTACGAACCACTTAAATAAATTTATATGCTTGATAATAACGGTTTTATTTAAGTTGGCACGATAAGTACACCTGTTGAAGGGAAGCGAAACTCTAAGCCCTTTCTTCAGCAAGCAGGTACGCGGATCGAACGTGATTTTCATATTTCAAAGTTATTTATATTCATAGCCAATTGCCAATTTAAGGAAATAGAATTATTATTGATATTTTTGTCGATTATTAATTAAAATGCAAACGGGTTGGTTTATCCAACAAGTGTGTATGTATTCAAGTAAACGTATTTACTTAACTTAGTACAAATGTACTGACGTAAGTAAATATGCAAATGTACTAAGGTAAGGTTATTACCGCTAACTCATTTCATGTTTGTACTTTACAACCTCTATACATACAAAAAATGCTCATAATTTAATTTTGATATTGCTTTCAGTGTACTGATATTGTATGTTACCTTACCACAAATGTATTAAAGTAAGCTTATTTACTTACCTTAGTACAAATGTACTAAACTAAGGTATTACCGCTAAGTCAGTGTACTGATATTGTACGTTTTTCTATAAATATTATTGATTTTTAGCACTGCTGGTTACAGGAAACCCGTTCTTGCAGTGTAAAGTGATATTTTTAGACTCAATGTAGAAATCATGTCTCGAGGCACAGTGAGCACTTATTACACCCTGGGAGCGGCTAAAGGTAGGTCAAGATAAAATAGATTGCAACCAGGGGAAGCCAAGAAAATGAATCGTGTCATGTATCTTTAACTCTAATCGTTCTGGATTGAATTTTTCCTCTTAAGGTGCGTAAAATATTAAATTTACACATTTCATAGTGTATAAATATTTGTATCATAACAATAATCTTATATTTGATATTATGTTACTATGATTGTTAACTGTCGTTACTTACAGCCTCGCTTTATGATTCCCTAAATGCCCAACTGACAATTTAGGATCATTGATATTAAATATTGATGGAAAAAGTCATTTGTAACGCATGTAGTACACGATATCCATGGGACGTCCATTTTGGGTTGATATGTCCGAGAACCAATTATGGGACATCAAAGTATGTACCTCCTAGTGACATTCTTAATACTACGTTCCCTCGGACGTCTGTTTTAGGTCGGTATGTTCCTGGACTAGTATGGACGTCCATGGGACCAACGGCATACCTCTCAGAGGCGTCTTTAATATTACGCACGTAATTTGTATGGTCCAAATTAGATAAAAACAAAAATGTTTTTGTCTTTTGGGAACAGCACTGAACAGCACTTTTGGCAAAGAGTTTTGTACAAGAAAACCTAGTGTAAGACAAGAACACATAATAAATCAAAATAAATAAATAAAAATTAAAACTGAATACAGTCTCTACTGTCTAGTGTCAAAAGTTAAAAGGATCATTGACTGGTAGTTGATCGTGTTACTAATGTAACAAAAGATATAATATGTATTATAAATAAGTTTTTTGCAAGAAAATCGGTAAATGTTATAAGCAAAACGAAGTGATCTAGACATTGCATCAAATCGAATCGGCAGTAAGCCTGATTTATTGAAAAAATCGAATTCAAATGTCAATTTAAATCAAATTTATGTGTGGTTGCTCGATTTTTTATTTACTTTACTGGTACACAACCAACTTTATTATATTGCATTACAAGATTATTACATATAATAAAAACATAAGTAGATGATAATGGAGATCTAAGAAAAAATTTAGACAATATATTTTTTATTCATTGAAATCATCACTAGTTGTTCAACATGCTCTGATATTAATGATGTTCGAGAGTCTTCCACAATTAAACCGCCTCTGCTAAAAACTCTCAGATGAAACACTAATACCCTGTGCAGAAAGATATAGCCAAATACGGAAATCTAGATTCATTCATTTTCCACCATAAAAGTGGATATTGATCCAAGTCTATGACAGGTATGTATGCAGAAAACTCCTTGTTGATAGTTTCACTTTGTGTTAATGGGATCTTTTCCTTTTTGGAGCTGAGAATAAATGCCAATCCCTGCTTTAGTTTTGTGACTACCTGGCTAATATTAAAATAAATTTAACTTTCTAGTTTCGCTTTCTAAAATTACATGAATTTTATCTACCAAAGAAATGATATTGAAAGAAAAATCTGCCAAATACATGAGTTATTTATTTATTCGCCTAAATTATTGGTAACAAACTTGATGTTGCAGTGTTTTGTTACAATTCAATAATTTTTCCATTTTATTCAATTCAAAAATACAAATCGAATCGGTATACAATTTTTTTCCACACCTAATTGTTGATTCAAATAAATTTGACTCGAGAATTAAATGTACCGATTTAATTTAGTTCGATTCGAAATGATCAACCATTCGATATTTCGATTCAATTTTATCGACGAATCGATAGAATAGAAATCAATTTGAATCGATATACAGATATAATTAATCGATTCGAATCGATTTGAATCGATTTAAATAAAATTATACGATACGAATCGATTTTTTTGGTGAATCGAAAATCGATTCCTTATTTCGTAAATCGCACAGACCTAATCTCCTATATACCTATTAATATTTGTAATATGTAGTTGTTTTGCAGCTGCTGCAGAAAGGGAAGTCAAATATACTATACTCGCGTCAAGAATTCAGACGTCTTACGTCACAGCTGACGTTACACATTTGTTTTTATTGTCAACGTAATTTTCGATATTTGGTCGCGTTAAAAACAATCATTTTTTGCAATTTAGTGCAATATACAATGCAAACTTTTAGTGTAGTATATAGCTTTATTGCTATCAGTTGCAGTTTCTTAAATATTTTGATGAACATATAATGAATTATTCATTTGTTCGTATGACGTAAGTCGTCTGAATTCTTGTCGCGAGTATACCAATAAATTAATGGAGTTAGCGATCCAATAATTGTTGAGCAGAGAAATGAAAGTTTGCAATAGAAAACATTTTTATATATTTTTAGGTATTAATATTGTGTGAAACTAACTACTCTGTGGACAAAAGCCCCAACCAGCGTTGAATTACACCGATATTATTAGAATAGAGCTTTGTCTGTGGAATTGTTCATTAACTAGATGTTTGGTATCAGAGAACATACATATGACTTCATTGATAGGAATTGTAGGAGATTTGATTTATATTAGCTTAAAATACCTTTCTAATATAGTAAAAAATGTTACAAAAGCTAATAATAAGGAATATATAGGTAGATATTGTGAGTGTAATTCAACGCCGGTTGGGGCTTTTGTCCACAGAGTAGTTAGTTTCACACAATATTATTAATACCTAAAAATATATATAAACTTTTACATAAAGGGTATTATTCAAGTAGGTTATGTCATATTTAATTCATTGACAGGATGTCATTTTTGTCATTGTCGAAATTTAACTTCAAATAATTTTAACTTTTATAATAATTTTTATAGTTAGATATTTGACTCAACTTAAAGGAGGCCACCTGAAGAAGCAATCCTAAAAATGCAGAAATAGGTCAGATCTCATCTATTGTGGTTGAATTGTCGTGTTCCCCCTGCCAAAAGTGAAGTTAGATATTTATAGAGTGTTTTCATTAAAGCAAGGTTAGTAGAGGTTTTAGATACATTAATATCTTTAGGTAATTATTGAATAGAGCTTTGTCTGTGGAATTGTTCATTAGCATACCTAGATGTTTGGTATCAGAGAACATACATATGACTTCATTGATAGGAGTTGTAGGAAATTTGATTTATATTATCTTAAAATACCTTTCTAATACAGTAAAAAGAGAACATTTTGTTATAAATAGGATATACTAGTTTACATAGAAGAAAATATTATATATCTACAAATCAACAAATTCATTTTTGTAAAATATATTTTTTAAATGAGCATATTTATTTATTTTTTATGGAAAATTATAAATAATTTAGGATATCTCAGAAACGCCCCCTCTGAGGCCACCTGCACGTATATTTTATAAACATTTAGTAGGTATATTCTGAAAAGGCTCAAAATGTCTATTGGTGAGCCATTGATGGTCATTTCAGGGACGTCCGATTTTATGGAAAACAAATTTCCTAGCGATATCAGTCAGAAGTCTAATGTTCCTGAACCATCCAGTGGATGTAAAGACGTCCATTGTATGTATATTTTTATGCACCTACTACGTCCATATGATGTCTTCAAGTGTTTCAAATGGATATTTGTGGTCCATGAATGGACATCCCAAGTATATCCAATTTTGTGGAAAAGGGATCTCCTAGAGACGTCCGTCGGATATCTAACAGCTCTAAAAGACATTGCACACCCTAATGTCCATTAATATACGTCTTAAGGACATACTTACGACGTATTTTTGTTATGGAGAATGTAATTTTACTGTTTTAGAAAGATATTTTAAGCTAATATAAATCAAATCTCCTACAATTCCTATCAATGAAGTCATATGTATGTTCTCTGATACCAAACATATAGGTATGCTAATGAACAATTCCACAGACAAAGCTCTATTCAATAATTATTTAAAAAAATCTAATTTACTAACCTGCTAATGAAACACTCTATAAATATCTAACTTCACTTTTTGGCAGTGGGAACACGACAAATTCAACCACAATAGATGAGATCTGACCTATTTCTGCATTTTTAGGATTGTTTCTTCAGGTGGTCTCCTGTTGAAGTTGAACCAAATATATAACTATAAAAATTATTATAAAAATTAAAATTATTTGAAGTTAAATATCGACAATGAAAAAAGTGACATCCTGTCAATGAATTAAATATGACAATACCTACTTGAAAAATGTTCACCTTTTATGTAAAAGTTTTTATATATTTTTAGGTATTAATAATATTGTGTGAAACTAACTTCAAATAATTTTAATTTTTATAATAATTTTTATAGTTAAATATTTGATTCAACTTAAATGAGACTACCCGAATAAGCAATTCTAAAAATGCAGAAATAGGTCAGATCTCATCTATTGTGGTTGAATTTGTCGTGTTCCCACTGCCAAAAAGTGAAGTTAGATATTTATAGAGTGTTTCATTAGCAGGTTAGTAAATTGTATTATTTTCTTTAGATAATTATTGAATAGAGCTTTGTCTGTGGAATTGTTCATCAGCATACCTAGATGTTTGGTATCAGAGAACATACATACGACTTCATTGATAGGAATTGTAGGAGATTTGATTTATATTAGCTTAAAATACCTTTCTAAAACATTTAAAAAATGTTACAAAAGCTAATAATAAGGAATATATGGGTAGATATTGTGGGTGTAATTCAACGCAGGTTGGGGCTTTTGTCCACTGAGTAGTTGGTTTCACACAATATTATTAATACCTAAAAATATATAAAAAGATTGATATTTTTAATAAAATGAAAAATTTTTATGCAGTGTATCTACGAGTGCACAAGGACGACACACTGCACACTAAATGTCTAAAACAGCTACATTTTTGGATAAATCATTCTATTATAAAAATATTAATAAAGGCTTTTAATTTAGTTTATACTTTACCTAACATTAATTTTTATAAAATAATTTATTATAGAATATACTATACTAAATGATACTATTAAATAAGATAAAAAAGAAGCAAGTATCATTTAAGAAATTAGTAAAATTTATAAAAAGAGCAACTTCAGCATATAATACATTAAGTTCCTTAAGATAAATGGTGTTGCAGCGCTTTAGCCTTAAAGCCACTTGAAAATTATTGTACTTTTATGAGATTGCTCTTTATCTATGCAGCTGCAACATTTTAGAATGTCTTAGACGACAAATATGATAAAATACATAGGTCTTGTCGTATGAAAAAAATATTTATTGTTTCTCAAAATAATATTCATCACATTGAATACATTTTGCCATACGCACGTATGTACCAATTAGCAAACCAACTTCCATTGATCTTTCTCAGTGGAAGCACATGAAGAGAAATCAACACCGCAAGGTGCCGTGTCAGAACTTTAAGATGCATGATCCAATATTTATTATCTAATATATAAAATTCTCGTGTCACAGTTTTAGACGACATACTCCTCGGAAACGGCTTGACCGATTTTTATGAAATTGTATATGTATATTCGGTAGGTCTGAGAATCGGTCGTAATCTATTTTTCATACCCCTAAGTGATAGGGGTGGTTCACCCCAAACAATTTTTTTTTTATTTTTTGGACAAAATTTTTTATTTTTATTTTTTTATGATGTGGCATTAAAAAATACATACAACCCTTAATTTTCATCCTTCTATCACAAGCCACTATTTTTTAATAACCATTTTAGTAATTTAATCATTTTTAACCCTGGTCGATAACTGATCGATTATTACTAGATCAGTTATCCCCGCCAGGCATCTACCGGTGTCACTTCTCACCCAGTAAACAGCACGGAGTAGGGATGAGAACGAAGCCGGTCTCCTGTCTCTCTCACAAAAAACCTTCTCTCACTTCCTACACAGTTTTCGACCATTATTATTGTGTATGAATCGAGCGTTATAGTGACGTTTGCAATTATCAGTTTACCTTCTAAGTGTAATTCTCAAGTAAATTTATTATTAATTTGCTGGGCCATAATTATTTATTTCCTATTTTATCAATAATGAATAAAATTATTAATTTTAAGTGTAGTTCTCATTATTAGTTAATATCACTTAATTAACATTAACACTACATAACCTCAAAAGTACGCAACACGTGTCACGAGCTCCCGCCAACAACGGCTGTTATTTTACTATATGGCTATTTTTTTGTACAGTGAACAATGCCAACAAGATGTAAAGGGGCTAATTTGAGCCTTCAAACAAGTAAAATTGCAGGCACGCGAAATAATTCAAAAAATTAATGTTTCGTGTTTTGTTATTCTTATAGGCCGTCGTCGTTCACAGTGCTCCATTCCTGTACTTGTGCGCTATTTCAGATACCGCAGCGCATTGACGATCTTGACCTTAAATTTTTTAACGTTGCAAACAACTGAGACACACAATTTTATGTGTAGCAGTGAGCTGTAACTGTTTTTTGTTAATTCAACACGATATTTGTCACTAACGCCGTTATGCGAAAAAAGACTCGATCTTTCTTCTTCCACCTGTTTATAATTTTTTCACTTGAATCGGCCGATCTTCGTCTTCAAATACCCATTCTTTACGCGGGCTCTTGATATATAGAAAAAAGATAACCAGTTTTCGTCACTTGTAATTATTGAATTTACAGCATTGTTGTCACCAGATTCAAATTTCTGTAGAATTTTTTGACACAAATTATCCATTGCGTACAAAAGTTTGCTTCATTCATTCACTTGTATAAATTATCTTTTGCCTAAAAATGTTCACCATTCAAAATCCGACATAAAATAATGTTCATAGCACTAACATTTCGAGATGGAGCAAGTTAAGAATCGCCCATATAATAATATACCTTTATTTTTTCCATTTAAAAATAATTAATAGAGACACACAATACCATATAATGTCAGAGAGCTATATCAGAGCTACTCATTCTAGCCGCTCCTTACAAAAAAAATTCTTAAATAAGTGCGAAATATTTTAGGGCGTGGTTGCCGAAGTTATTTTGTGAAAAAAGTTCATATAAACGTAGGCCGAAATATGTTTCGTTTCCGAGATACACTGTTTAAATTTTAATTTTTTATTTATTTTTATTATTTCAAAGAGTTTTAAAGATATTGACTTGAAATTTTAAAAATCGTTTGGAAGGATAAATGTACATTTTTTGGGGTGATCCGAATATTTCTACTTGCACCAGTGACGTTCGTGCGAGAATGCCACAATCTTTTTTAATTAATAATTTTTACAAACACCCTGTATATATGCAGAGTACATTATAAATAATAGCATTTAACAATTAATAGAAACAAAACAATATTATAATGGACAATTTACATTCTAAAACCAATAAAATGCTTTGTTATTGCTTATTTTAAGACTAGCCGCAGTGGAGCCGGGTATAATACTTACGGGCAAAAAATTGTATAGCTTCACAGCATTGTAACTGAAGGAACATTGAAACATTACAAATCAGTGAATTGGCAAGATATAATATAATGATGATAGTACGGATTGGTTCCGAATGATGATTTTGAAACATATTGCATTAACGTAAAAGTTGCAAAAACTAATAACAGATATACTTCTTAATTTTGTTCCAAAGAAATAATAAATTTGTTATTTTAATCGAAAAATAACTTATTTTCATGTCATTATTTTCTTTTTTGTTGTTGTTGACAATTCGCTCGTAGTTTAATAAAGTCAAAATAATCCACCTTGATTTTTGTATCCTGCCTAAAGCTACATGCTATTCATAAAAACCTCAATTTTACTACATTCAATTTACAACATAATAGCAGGTAAGAGTACTTAGCATGTTTAAACATTACAAAAAAATTAATACATAGCTTCTCAATTTGCCTCTTCAGCAATTTTTTCCATATTTCCGCCAGATAAATATTTATTTTTCCTTCCATTGTGTTTTTCACTCGGTCTTACTTGTCTCTAAATTAATTTCAGTGAGTATAAAGTTTCGCCTGTTGGTTCTCCGTAGAAGCGAGGGGAGAAGTGACTCGCACTCGCGCTCGACGCTAAATGAAGGCCCAGAAACTTTTTAACCGTCCTAGGAAAAATAACGTTGGCAGTTTTAATGAAATATCTTTGACATTAAGACGTTGCAGTGCTATTAACTTACAAAACTCATCCCAAACATCAATGCAGTTGGAGCTATCATATTTTCAGTGCAGTAGGTAAGATTTCTGCAGTTAAATTTGAGGTATTTTACAAAAACGATCAGATAACTTCATGTTCATTACTAGGAGTCAACTTAGGGAAGTAGTTAGTTTTCATTCATATACACTGACCAGCCAAAAGGATCGGGCCACTCAAATTTTATATTTTCATTAATTTCTTCATCGATTTTGACGATTCTTTCGTCAAGTTGTAAATATCCTTGTTGAGTTTCCAGCAGGCTTAGCAATTTAAGAAAAATATTAAGGCTTTCTCGTAAAGCTGTATATTTGTCATTAAATCTAAAACCCTGTAGAGTAAAATGTAAAATCATTTCGATATATGTCGTATTTTTTCCATTCTTCCAACAAAGCTTCTTGAAGTAGTTTATTATTTCTTATGCATAGTCTCTTGACACGTTTGTCTAGCCTGTCATAATCGCGTTCTATTGGATTCATATGGGATAAATCAGTGATAGATGGACACACTAGGAAAGATGGCCATACTAAATATTTTTCATTCATTTAACGATAAATGTCGGAGCCTATACCATAATATAGTCAGTACATCCACACTTATGCTGTGATAACACAAAAAATAATTGTATTGTTTTTACTGCAATACTGTGCGAAAAGTAAATCAAGGTAAGTGAAGTAGATTAGAGATTATCCATGATCAATCCTTATTTCGATTTTTCGCATCAGCTGTTTGGACAAAATATACAAGTAAAACACACTTTGAATTACGCCTAACCTTAAAATAATCTCGTTTACGCACTTTTATACAAATGAACGGGATGGCCATCTCTCTGAAAAATCGGGTGACATGGTCATCTTAATTTTGAGTGAAATTCCCAGGAATCCGATAATATTTTCAGTTACATAGAAAAATCTGAAATATCTTGAGGTTCATGGAGGTAAGGGAATCTTCTTCGTACCGTCAAAACTTTCCTTTATTAAAAATTAATCTATGATGTGATTCCAAAAAAAAAAAAATTTGGAAAGATGACGCAAAACTGAAATAAATATTGAAAATATATTTACATACATACGTACCTAACAAAAATATTCATTTGCAAAGAATTATTTTATTTGTTTATTGTTTCTCTAAACAAAAACCATAGTTCTACTATGGTCAACTATCCCATAATGATGTTACTATTATTTATTACTCATTATATTATTCGGTGTATGTTATAGGCAAGATATCTAAAAAATATACCAGGACATTTTTCTCTTTATGACATTTAAACTCAAACTACCATTAAAAACGTTTCTGCACCATCTATCCTGGACTTACCTTACGGTTACAAGCTGACCAATTGAGTTGTTCAACTAAGACATTTTGCACTATGTTGGCAGTATGCGGTGGGGCATTATCGTGCATACAAATAAAATGTATAAATATTAAATGGCGTGTAAGGTACAAAGATAACCTGCAAAATTTCATTAATGTTTGGGTGCGTATTTGTAAAGGTATTGCAGCGCATACCATTGCTGACCTTCTTTCAAAACTAACCCTTGAACATGCATTTGGCGTATCGCTCACTTTTTCAACAGTGTACTCATTCACATCCATCTAGTGACCTGAGTTCAAATCGAGATTCATCCGTGAACAAGTCGCCCCCAATGTTTTCCTTGTACCAATTTAGATGATCATTTGTAAAGTTGAGTTGAACTACACAATGGTTGCTTAGCAGGTCCAGTTCAATTGCAGATTTTCTGGAGTAAAGTCTTGCTTCAACCAATATTCTCCTATTTATATTACTACTTAAATTTACGCTCCGCATCTCTCTTAGTTCATTTTGTAATTCAACTGAAGTTAACAGTGGTTCCTTAATAAAGTATTACGAACAAATCGGTTATCTTGAGCTATAGTTTGGTTCGGCCTACCAGACCCTTTCCTTCTCCTTTCCTAATCCAAACGATGAAATATACAGTTCTTGGAAGTTTTAAAGTGTTTATAACACAACCCTGACTTTTTTTTATTATTAATGCAAGGATTGCTCCAGAAACTTCAGGAGTTGTACTTGCGTCTTGTTCGAAATACAAAAATGTGACATTGACGATACAGTAAATAAAATCTGAATCATTAATTTTTTGTAATAAAAAATCTGGTAGACACAGTTTCTTTTAAATGTCACTTATTGGAGAAATAAAACAGATATTGAAATGATTTAAAAACACACAATACACAAGAAAATGGGGACCCAGATAGAGCAAAACAATGGCCAAATATTGTATAAACCGTGGCTATAGTATTAGTTGTATATTGGGTGATCCCACTATTTATTTTTTTCACTCGATTCCATAACAGCCTGTATATCATCTTGTATTCATCTTAATTATTAACGTAAATAGAATGATATTTTACTATCACGACTGTTGAAAGGGTGACAAGTAAAAATAAGTCTGAACTAGCACACAGCACAACTACAGCACACAAAAGACAATGGCGCATGGCAAATTTAGTAGTTCAGTAAATGACCAGCAAGTGTGGCGTCGCCATATGTTACAGGCCATATAATAACCCCTTCTGTTTATACAGTATGCGCCAAAAGTATGGAATAAATTCAATAAAAACGAAACAATTATTTTTTGGGAAAAATCCTCGAACAGGTCGATTTTTAATTTAAAAAATACATATTTTAGCGTAAAATGCGATTTTCAAATGTCATTTGTTTTTGAGTAATGACGTCATCGACTTTTTTTAAATGGCAACACCATATTTTTTTCCTTGATTCTGAAAGATCGTTTAATTCTCTATCAGACAGTACTAAAATTTTGCCCTCTTACATAGGAAAGTTTTCGAGTAAATGACGATTGAATGTTAGAAAACGTAAATTTTATCCATAAAAAAGTAACAATTCTGAGGTATGTAAAATAAAAAACAATTGATTAAATTTTATAATTAAATTAAATGTTCGTATTGCCATCCACCAACTTCTTGACAATGCGCAAGTCTGTGAAGAAATTCTTCTTGCACATTATGAATGATTTCTGGGGTAACTCTGCGTATTTCGTCCCGAATGCGGTTTTGAAGTTCTTCTAAATTACGAGGTTTATTAATGTACACTTTTGACTTCAAGTATCCCCATAAAAAATAGTCAAGAGGTGTAAGATCTGGAGATCTTGCCGATCCACCTCCCAGGAAAACAGTTGTCCAAAAAATCTCGTACAGGGCGCGCATAGTGCGGAGGTGCACCGTCTTGCTGAAACCATATGGTATCGTCAACAATGTCAGGGTCATTATCGTTAGGAAAAATTACTGCAAGGGCTGGAACAAGGTCATTTTCTAGAAACTCTAAATATCTTTGTCCTGTAAGGGTTCCTTCAAAGAAGAAAGGCCCTACTATTCTGTCGTCAACTATTCCAGCCGACACATTTAATTTCTGAGGGTGTTGGGTATGTGCCTCTCCCATCCAATGAGGATTTTCCCGACTCCAATATCTGCAAGTTTGACGGTTTACTGTACCATTCAGACAATATGTGGCCTCATCTGAAAAAAGTATTTGCCGGTGTAAATTTCTATTTCCTTGACATAAATCCATTAGAATTTCGCAAAAGTGTAAGCGGCGATCGGGATCATCTTCATTGAGTTCCTGCACAAGTTGAATTTTGTAGGGATGATATTTTTCCTTCCTCAAGATACGTAGCACTGTACTCTGACTAGTGTCATTGTTTAATGCAACGAATCGTGAAGAATTATGAGGATTATCCACCATACCCATCAAAATGTTCTGTTTCTGATTTTCATTAATGCTTGGACGTCCAGGTTTTGGAATATTTACAACATTACCAGTTTCTCTAAATTTAGACTCTACCTTACTGACTGTTGATTGGCTGATAGGGCGATCTGGATATTTTTGATTAAATAAATCGCAAACTTCCTGCTGAGTTCTAGTCATATTCCCGCATCCGATAAGAATTAAAATTTCAATTCTTTGAGTAACAGTTAAATGTGCCATAATACTTTAAATTGAATAATAATTTCTATGTCGCTTACAATACTTATTAGAAAGTCGGTGTGACAATGACACTTTACAAAGATTTTCACCTACGTGATCCATAAAAGAACTATGGAATTCAAAAAACTAAACTTGATAACGTTTTTGCTTTATTTTAATTGATTTACGTTTTCTAACATTCAATCGTCATTTACTCGAAAACTTTCCTATGTAAGAGGGCAAAATTTTAGTACTGTCTGATAGAGAATTAAACGATCTTTCAGAATAAAGGAAAAAAATATGGTGTTGCCATTTAAAAAAAAATCGATGACGTCATTACTCGAAAACAAATGACATTTGAAAATCGCATTTTACGCTAAAATATGTATTTTTTTAATTAAAAATCGACCTGCTCGAGGATTTTTCCCAAAAAATAATTGTTTCGTTTTTATTGAATTTATTCCATACTTTTGGCGCATACTGTATGATATTGTCACAATGAATTTAAATAATATTACACCAATAACTCTAGTTCATTATAATAATATGTTGGTTTAATATTTTTATGTAATGATGAACCATTGCTGGTTTAATCGAATAAACCTATATCATTTATCAAAATAAGGTTAATGTGTGCCGAACATTTATAGTAACAACATATATAATCTTTTACATAATATTAACACAATTACTTTAAATAATATGTATATACAATATAATGGTGAAATATTGTAATTTTATTAAGAACAAATATTGGTTCAGTTCCACAAAAATATATTAAATAAATGTTACGCCAATATTTTTTTATAACCAATAAAAACAAACATTTTTTTTTATTAACATAATGGTCTAAACAATTAAATATTGGTTCACTAAATGAAACCATTAATATACCAAATTCTTACAAATATTGGACCACTGTTTAAATATTTTACCAATATTACTCAATTAAATGTATGCTCTCTGTGGAAGTTAGAAAATTGATACAAACGAACATTACATTTTAGTTCAAAAACATCTGTATATTCAATATTCTGTACTTGAATATCAGGAAAAATACACGCTCTGTACTCCAAATCTCTTTTGAACTTTTAATTTTTTTTAACTTTGCGGGCTTTGATTATTAACATTATTAAATTTGGTTATCTTCCAAACTTCCGTCAAAATTAGTCGAATTAGAACATTCATTAGTTAATTGAATCCTGTCTGAAAGAAGTCGTGAAATCCTAAATTAAATGTAGCCCGTCAGCAAACTTGTTAGGTTTTTTGTCCGGGACATCAAAGGGGACCAGCCAATATCTTTTGACAAATCGCTTGATGTTCCGTCTGCTGGTACTTAACGTTTATTGAGCTTTGAAGCCACATTGTAATCCCTCCATTGTAGGTGAATTGATTATACGGAGTCCACTGAAGGTAGGAAATACTGTTGGCTTGCCTGGGATCCATGAATTCACTAAGTCTAATATCTAGCCGACAATCGTATAGAAGATTTTGTGGGGTTTTAAATTAAATTGTGCCATTCTCACGATGGAATTACTTCAAAAGAGATTTTTTTATTTGGATAGTTCCGTCTATAAGAGAAAGAAGTGTTAACATATTTAACATCAAATTTATTCAGATATAAGTAAAATATTATTTAAATCAATAAATAACACCGGTATACAAAAAAGTGTGTACTTTTGATTAGACCCACCTATTCTTATGTATTTTAACGCACTGCAACCGAATCTGAAATCCTCAAAATTTTGAGTAAATCGCAAAAAAATAGAAAAAAATCACAAACAATCACGTTAGCAGGCGCAAAATATTTTAAGAAAAAAATATTCTGTACTTGATCAAGTGTGTTTATTATGGATTTCAATACTGATGTGAAAGTACCCAAAGATAGCACCCGAAATATCAGAATATAGCCGAATGACCATGGACGTTCTTTGACTAAGGTACAAGAAATAAAATAATACATTTAAAAATTGATATTACAAAATGTACCATTGCCATTGTACCATTAAAAAATTAACACCTTACCAAATTAATACTTGGTGCATTGTTAGTTCCTCAAGGAGTGTATTTTACGAAGTAAAAATGTGATCAACTTTAAATGTATTTCAGAGATGACATAAGATAGCACCGGAGACTAAACATACTCGATTATTTAATTCTCACACCAAGTTGCAAGTTGGCACGGCGTATATTTTCCGAGATATTGTTAAGTATTTATTTTCAAGTGATATCGCATTTCACCCCCATGGACTCATTTGATCGTTCGTATTTTGACAGCATGAAATGCATCTATTGAGGAATTCTCATACCAAATGACAAGTTGGCAAGTGGTGTATTTTCCGAGATCCCAAAAATATTTTTTTTGAGGGTTATCGCATTTCATCCCCAGGAACTGATTTCTAGTTGATTATATTTTTACTGTGTGAAATACCTTTCATACCAAACAACGTGTTTGTATATTTTCTGAGATAGTTATCCGAGTATATTTAGTTTCTGGTGTTATCTTATGTCATCCCCTGAAGTATGTACGTTTAAAGGTCATCATATTTTTACTGCTCAAAATGCACTCTTTGAGAACTTACCAGAGGAAGTAAAACGAATCCAAGTTTTAAATTCTTTTAAACTGAAACTAAAACTGTTTTTAATTGATAACTGTTTTTACTTGCTGGAAAATGGCGTTTTGGATTGTGTGAAAATATGAAATGACATATGGCTCTACCGTTTCCTAGATGTAGCGTTGGGCTGTTGTCTCTAATGAAAACTAGTGGAGATCTGCTACCATACGTGATACCACTCCATATCATAACTCCTACTTTCAAATTGTGGATCGCCTCTTTCTTCACGTCGCCTTCACACCCTTGCACGAAAATCGTGCACCCCTAGACAAAAATGAGATTTGTTACTAAAGATCACCTGATTCCACTCTTGGTCCCACTGAATCATCTCTCTACACCATTGTAATCGATTAGCTGTTAACGAGTGATTTTAGTCTTGTGTATGCGCACTAGGATAAAACGACGGAAGAAAAAATAGTGGCGTTTAACTAAGATCGATGTGGGTGTATAAAGGCACATTGAATTTGGCCTATTTAGTTGCTTCCCAGCATATTCTCAAATGTAGTAAAATACATTACACATTACATTTGTTACTGTATTTGGTAGAAAATGTGAAAACGGAACCTTTATTTATTACATTTTCTTTAAGCATGTACACTCCTCTCTCCTGCAAGTTCCACATGGTCCAATAATCGCAGCTAGCTTTATAAGTAAAAATTTTTCATCTGCAACTGATTATTTCGTGCATTTAAAGAAAAAAATGTTGATGGTTTCTGTTATCTGGCCGCATTTCCACATATTGTCAGACAAGTTCTACCATATTCAATCCCGGCATATTCCCAGATGTTGAAAAAAATTCCCGTATTACCTTTGTTTTTGTATTTGGTAAAATAATTTAGAAAACTAAACCTTCAACTATCACATTTACTTTAAGCATGTTGGTCAGCTCTGTAAGTTTCACATAGTCCAATAATGATAGCTACTTTTGTATAGTTATTTTTGTACCAAGGCAGATACAGCATCATAATCATCCTAGTATCTCCCCCATACTAAGTTTTATATTCCACGTGATACGAAATATTACACAGGTCATTGATTTACGTTTCCTGATTTGTGATTATGACTGATGCTAGATATTTTCAAACATATCCATAACAACCTAAGCGCCATTATTTTCTGGTTCTCATGACAGCGGGCGTGAAAAGATCCATTTCACCTGCTGCTGTGACAGCAAGCATTATGAATGTCCGGAATGATATGGATATGTTTATTTCTATATTCCAAGGTATTATAACTAAATTATATGGAAGTGAAATATAAAAAATTTCTGTCAAAAGTTTGATGACATGTTCAAATATTTTTTAATTTTTTAGGTCTGTAACCCTCAACTATATGTACTTAGTAATGTCAATGTCTTTTCTGATTAATAAAATATTTCTTAACATTGAACAATATGGCTAGAGCGAAGGTGGTTTTCTTTGCTAAGTATTCGAAGTATGCTAATAACACCTTTTCGTGGGTTATATTCTTTGTGTTCTTATTGGTCCACTACTTCTCATATCGAATAAACATAGTTTCATTTAGCAGCCGTGATTTTTCAGGCAAAGGAGAGTCCACGACATTTCCTGCAATTTCCTCCTCCAAATCGGAAGGTAAACTTTCATCAGAATCATTCATTATCTACAGTTTTAATACGTTTAATACACATTCAATTTGCACTTTGTTGCAGTATTTGACAATTTCAGCCTCTAAATTTTTAGAAAAATATTATATTAGTGATTAATGCCAGCAGAATAACAAAGCTCCAAAAGAGAATGGCATTTCTGCAGAAATTTTAAAAATAGGAAAACTAGAATTCGAACAAAAACCTGTATGAGATAAAAAAGATGTATGGGAAAAGAATTAATACCTATATGGAGACAGTCATTGGTATGTCTCATATAAAAAAATGGAGAAAGGACAAATTATGAAAATTATAGAGGAATTGCTCTTATGGATTTAGTATATAAAATTTTGGCGGTAGCAATAAAGAACAGGATAAATGCAGAAATAAAAACGAAAATAGGACAATATCAGTGTGGGTTCGGGAAAAATAGAATGACAGACCAAGTATTCATATTGAGACAAATAGTTGACAACACCATTGATCGGAATTTACCTCTTTACATGATTTTTATAGACTAAGCAGGCATATGATATGGTAAAGAGAGAGAAACTATATAAATCCATGAGAGACCTTAAGATAAAGGACAAACTAATAAAACTGGTAAAAATTAAACTAATTAGTACAAACTGTAAGGTGCTGGTTGAAGGGCAAACGTTTAAGGACATTAAATCAACGCGAGGGAGATCCATTGTCAACAATTTTATTTAATATAGTTCTAGACTTAGCAGTAAAAGAAAGTAAGATACCAACGAGAGGAACAGTGTATAATCAGACGAGTCAGATACTAGCTTATGCGGACGACGGTGATACTGGCGAGGACAAAGAATAATTTGGAAAATGTAGTGAAAAAATTAAAGAAAGCAGCCAAGGATAAGGGATTAATAATCAATGAAAATAAAACAAAGTATATGGTAATAGAAAAGAAAGGAGAACGAACAAATACGGGGTTGTCGATATTAACTGAAGAAAAAGAATATCATTTTGAGAGAGTGGAAAGGTTTAATTATTTAGGAAATATAAGAAAGAATAACAAAGGGAACAAAATGTCTACGTAATAGCAGTAGTAGTAGCATCAAGTGTTAAGATCAAAAAGTGTTTTGAGAAATGCTAAAAGAATAATATACAAGACAATAATTAGACCAGTAATTACATACGGAAGTGAAATTTGGAAGATGAATATAAAATAAAAAACATAATTAGAAGTATTTGAGAGAAAAGTTCTGAGAAAAATATATGGGTGAATAAAAGAGGGAGACGTGTGGCGAAAGACAACAAACGCTGAAGTGATGGAAATGTATGGGGAACCATCGATAACAAATATCATTAGAACACAACAGAATGAGATGGTTGGGACATGTAGGGAGATTAGAAAAAGAGGGGCCTACGAAACAAGTACTGACAGGTGGAATAACAAGAAGGAGAGGAAGAGGAAGACCACGAACCAAATGGATACAAGCAGTGGCAAAAGACTTAGAAGAAATGGGAATAAGAGATTGGATGAAAAAAATAAGAAATCAAATACAATGGAGGAAAATATGCAACCTAGCCATGGGGCGCCTAAGCTTGTAGCGCTGAATTTATATATGTAATGCTAGCAGATAAAATCGTAAACAATCATGGTACATGCCGTGTTATCAGATTCTTTTGATACTAGAGAGTTATTGGAAATCCCTTTAATACTGCTTAGTATGACTTTATTCAAATATTTGATTAATATTGTGTGGAATGGAATTCCCTTATCCTTTTGTTAATTTCTCTCAATTTTGCCAATTTAATGTTGAATGAATAAAAGGTAAGGATAAGTATATTTATCCTCATTTCATTGTACTTCAAATATGGAACGGAAATACGGAAATAATTAAAAAAATTAAAAAACATATTTTTATTTTAGGTTAGAATGACAGGTATGACCGATTACGGCCGAAGGACCAGATCTGTCAAACAAGGGATTGTTCGATCTAGTACTATTTTTATTACTGCTGTCTTATTGAATCAGCATATATGCGCACGCTTAGATGTCAATATAAATGAAACATAAATACTGTTTAACCTTATGACACGTCCAGTAACTAATTATTCACAGCTGGTACCCTAATGATTGTCTTTATGATCCTTATTACATAAATAACTATTATGTAACTGCAGCGTAAGAGGATAAAAAAGTACAATCCGCTGAAAAATAGCCTTCTGGGCTTGTTTGTGAAACAAAACCTGCCACAGATTCAAATCCATAAAATTCATTTTTGTATCACAAAATAATGCCGAGAAAAGTATCTAAACTGGAACACAATTTACTTAATGTGGATTTTTTCTTGCTTGATTTCAGATATTTCCTTTACCAAAGTACTATTTTTGTATAAAATCTTACAAAAAAATATTTAAAAAGTTAATCTTAGGTCTTCGGACTTTGGAATTTAGTATAATTCCATATTTTTCTCATTTCGGTATAGAATATTCCAGAATATTATTAAAACAAACCTCGAATTAAAAAAAAATTGAAAACGTGTACAACATTTCTGTGTCTTAGGCTCTGGTTAGCTTATCTGCTACTTCTCATTATTGGATAGTTAATTACACATAAATTTGCAACTTTATCCTTCTTCATTTTTAGAGAAAATTATTGCTTCGTTACTAAAACATAAGAAAATATTACAGATCGGCTCTCAATCTTTAAAATATCATCCCTTTGTAGGAAATATTCTCATGAGAGTAACCTGTTTAAGTAGGAATTACTTATCAATGATCTTTGTTAACCGTTGACTCGAAAAGATCATATTTCAGTTATTAATTCTTAGAAATAAGGCGTTAATCATAATGGTAAATCTCCCTTAGCGTAACATGAAACTACTTAATATACAATGTGTACCAGTAGTAAGTATTCAAAACTTGTGAGCTTGTAAAACAAGTCGAAAAATCACGAAAACCTTAGTACAACTTTTGTCAGTGGTGGCTCTTAAGGGAGATACACTCACTTAAAGTGGTAACATCAGAAACAGTTTTTAATGAATCACATCAAAACGCTTCAACATTAAGTCATGAAATTTTGTAGAGATATTAACCTTGACGTGTTTAATAAGTCTCATAAAATACATTTCAAAATTTTCTACAGGGGCCTGAGAAAATGAAAAGCTCAGGGACAAATTTATTCATATCTTTTTAGTAGTTAATTTTTTCTAGTTTCTGACTCGATAATATTGAAATTTTAAGTATTTAACATAAAAAGGGTACTCTTATTAAATTTCAATAGGATGTACCGTTTTTTCAGTAAAATCGATTTCAATCATTCTTAAGGTGCCCCACATTCAATATCCATAGCCAAATAAATTAATTGCAGTGTGCCATGAAGAAAACAACTAATCTGACAGTTAACAAAAATGTCAAGTATTTTTAACAGTCTTAACAGTAACAATTAAAAACAATAGTACAAATAAAAATACTGTAATATAATAACAGAAAAACAACGCCTTTCGGTGCAAAGAAATATTTTATAACACACCTATGACACTCCACTTAACGTCAAAAGCATATCTACATAACTCAGAATATGTATACTGTTGCATTTTTAAATAATTTTTATCTATTTTTGTTCACTATAAAACAGCACTGCGTACTCAAATAACACAATTTTCAAACTAAAAATACTTGACATTTCTGTTAACTGTCAGACTAGTTGTTTTATCCATGGCACACTGCAATTAATTAGGAATGATTGAAATCGATTTTACTGAAAAACGGTACATCTTATTGAAATTTAACAAGAGTACATTTTTTGTGTTAAATACTTAATAGTTTAATATTTTGGAGTCAGAAACTAGAAAAAATTAACTACAAAAAAGATATGATTAAATATGTACCAGAGCCTTGCATTTTCTCACACCCCTGTAGAAAATTTTGAAATGTATTTTATGAGACTTATTAAGCACGTCAAGATTAATATCTCACCAAAATGTCGTGACTTAATGATGAACCGTTTTGATGATACGCGTATCTCCCTTAGGAGCCGCCACTGACAAAAGTTGTACTAAGGTTTTCGTAGTTTTTCGACTTGTTTTACAAGTTCATAAGTTTTGAATACTTACTACTGTTACACCTTGTATGTTGGTAAACACGAAGCTAAATAAATATACTTTAGCGGAGGAAGAAGTTAATTAGATAATTTATCTGTAAGTAATTATTCACAAGAAAATTAACCCAAGACCCGCTTTCACTTCCACTCCACAGATACAACAAACCAGCAAAGGAAAAAGTGATTAGTAGAAGTGACCCTAAAAGGAAGTTCTTTCAGTGGAGATAAAAGATATGTCACTGAATCGAAAATATAAGGAATAAAATAATTAAAAAGATTCAAAGATGTTAAGAGAATAATTATGCTGTGAGGTGACCCAAAATAAAAAAGTATACGTAGAAATTTTTCTAATTTTTCTTAATGTAATCGCTTCGGCCGCAAAGTGAAACAGTAACGGAATTATTGACATCAATTTAATTCAAAAGCTTCAAATTTATCTGAAATTTGAGTTTTTAATCTATAGTAGGTAAACGAGGTAAGTACAAAGAACCTTGGAACACTTTTTAAGGTTAAATAAGGCTAAAATACAATACAATATATCAAATACAAAATTTTTAGTCATACGCATAGGGAGGTTAAAATGTAATAAAAAAAATATTTCGGAATTCTAGCTCGATATTTAAAAAACGGGGGAAACCTTTTTTCTTCCTATGGTAGGTAACCATCGTCCGAGATGGCTAAGATATGTCAACTACTATGCGGACGATTTTTATAGCGGTGACATGTAAGTCTGCTACTTTCTGCTCGGCCTAAGCCACCCGACTTGCAGGAAGCGACCTACATTATACAGCAGGTAACTTAATCGCAGACCTATCGACACGGTCGACGCGCCATTAAATCTATAAATGATACTGCAGGAAACACTACTCCACAGACTAATGCCCCAACCGGCATTGAATTACACCTGCAGTATCTGTATGAACAGCCAAAATAGTACATTTAAAACAGCGGTAAAAGGTCGGGAAACGCCGGACTTGACGAAACCACTTGTATTGTGGGGCGCTGATTACGAAAATGAGGGTTAAAGCTACCTGCAATTCTTGGAACATCCCTAAAATTACAAAAAACACCCCTAAATAGGGGTGTTTTTTGACTGTACTTGTTGTTTTGCAAACTAACCCATCTCATATGTTTTTTGGGGCGCTGATTACGAAAATGGGGGTTAAAACTTGTAGCAATGGTTGAACCACAGATTTTGACGAGGATGAAGAAATTTCTCCATGCAAATTACCAAGACTAGATACAAATGAATACTGATATCTTGTAAGAAGTTTAATACTTGTCATGTTTTTGTATTTTTTATTTCATTTTTCACCAAAATTCACCGGTTGGGAGGGGTGTTTCATGCATGTAGGGCGTGTAACACCAATTTTCCATTCTCGACACCTCCATTTTCGTAATCAGCGCTCCAAAAAACATATGAGATGAGTTAGTTTGCAAAACAACAAGTACGGTCAAAAAACACCCCTACTTAGGGGTGTTTTGTGCAATTTTGGGGGTGGTTCAACCATTGCTACAAGTTTTAACCCCCATTTTCGTAATCAGCGCCCAAAAAACATATAAGATGGCTAAATTTGCAAAACAACAAGTACAGTTGAAAAACACCCCTATTTACGGGTGTTTTCTTGCAATTTTGGGGTGGTTGGAGCCATTGCTGCAAGTTTTAACCTCCATTTTCGTAATCAGCGTCCCAAAAAACATATAAAATGGCTAAATTTGCAAAACAACAAGTACAGTCGAAAAACACCCCTATTTAGGGGTGTTTTGTTGCAATTTTGGGGGTGGTTAGAACCATTACTGCAAGTTTTAACCTCCATTTTCTTAATCAACGCCCCAAAAAACATATAAGATGGCTAAATTTGCAAAACAACAAGTATAGTCGAAAAACATCCCTATTTAGGGGTGTTTTTTGCAACTTTAGGGGTGTTCCAAGAATTACCTGCAATTCTTGGAACACCCCTTAACCCTCATTTTCGTAATCAGTGTCCCAAAATACGTAGGGGACAAGTGGTCTCGTCAAGTCCGTCGTTTCCCGACCTTTTACCGCTGTTTTAAATGTACTAAAAACCCTTGTCGGCGCCACCAGACATAGACCACTTTCGGGCTTGTTAGCCCTTATGAGTATGCCATAGGTGAGATGACCGACAATTGAACTGGCTGTTCTTTCATATGTATGTTCCCCTATAAACTGAGTGCAGGTGAGATATAAGAGGGTTGGTGTGGCCGACAAGGGATACTGCATATTTAATTCAATGTCGGTCAGGGCATTAGTCCGCGGAGTAGTAAATGTATATACGACGCGAATAAACATTTTTATTATAATATACGAGGTGTCCCTAAAGTACCCAATCTGTTTTCATAACTCCACAGCAGAACGTTCTAGTGACCTCTGTAACTTCCCGAATTCCCCAACTGCCGCAGTAACACGTGTTTGCGGCAGTTGGCAGTTCACGCGCAGCCTGTATTTATTTACAGAGCCTTTTTAATTCGATGTTCTACAAACGTTGCACTTAACGCGCATTTTGATATTATTAAAATGTAAACCTGTATTATTATACATTTAAATACATCCTGAAGAAAACGTTACCAGAAAACCTATTATTTTGTTATTTCTACCTTCAGTTGAAAACATGTGTTATCAATGAATTGTATACGTTTTAATTTTATGTTATTAAAACGTTGTGTAGAAAACGTGTTAACATTTGGATAACACGTTTAATATATTAAAGTCATATATGTTTTGAAATGTTTAATTTGACATTTTACAAACGTGTGTATGTATCTCTCAACGTAAATGCTTACATGAAATGCTTTATGAAATGTTATTTGACGCCATCAAATCACTTTATTATATTTTTGTTTCTAACATTTTGATTATTGGTGACTTTAATATACACTAATATACTTCACTAATAGTCATGTTGCGGATTCGCTGAATAGCTTGGTACAATTTTTTAATCTTCTTTGACACAATCATGTTTTAAATGTAAATAACAAAGTTTTATATACTCGCGTCAAGAATTCAGACGACTTACGTCATACGAACAATTGAATAATTCGTTATATTTTTATCAAAATGTTTAAGAAACTGCAACTGAGAGTAATAAAACTATATACTACACTAAATGTTTGCATTATATATTGCACGAAATTGCAAAAAATTGTTGATTTTAACGCGACCAAATATCGAAAATTACGTTAACAATAAAGACAATTGCCTAATGTCAACCATGACGTAAGACGTCTGAATTCTTGACGCGAGTATATCTTATTTACAGTAATTATGATGAATGTTGGATATCTAAAGCTGATGATCTTGTAAATGTGAATTCCCACCATCTTGCCAATTACTTCGAAATTTCCTATTAACGTTAACATGGTATTTCCTCTTCCCTCTAATGAGTCTAAATGTAATTTTGATTTTTAACAAATGTAATTTTAATTTGTTGTACCATGAAATCACTAATGTTGACTGGGGACCGCTTTCTAACTTGGGAGGAAATATAAATTTAATTATTGATGAGTTTTATAGCATGTTAAATACATTGCTTGTGCGGCATATATCTGAAAAGCGGAATGCTCGTGGTCGTTTCCCAGTTTGGTTTAACGGCAACATAAGAAACTGAGATTGAAAAACAGACCTTTGTCCAATTATAAAATATCTTCTAATGTTGATGATTATAATAAATTCAAGGAATTAAGATCTGAAGTAAAATCTTTGATTAATTTGGCCTACAAAGACTACTTGGTATCAATTGAGGAAGACTAAATCCAAAACGTTTCTGGTCCTATATTAACTTCAAAGCAAATACTACGTCCATTCCCTCATACTTGAGTTACAATGACGTAATGTTAGATGAACCCTCGGATATCATAGACGCATTCGCTGACTATTCTTCGAAAGGTTTTTCTAATAGTTTCTACTCCTTCATCCAACAATAATACCATTATTAATCTTGACTTATTGTGCGTTCCTGAAAGATCTGAATATGATATAATATATGCTATCAAAAAAATTAAAGTCAATTTTACAATGGGACCAGACTTAATATCAGTTTTCTTAGTAAAAGATTGTGCAATAGTTTTTGCTAAACTTTTAAAAATCATTTTTAATACAACACTTCAATGTAGTGTCTTTCCGGAGTCTGGGAAACATTCTAGGATTTGTCCTGTTTATAAAAAAGGTCCCAAAAATAATGTAACTAATTACAGACCTATTGCATACATAAGTAATTTTTCAAAAATTTTTGAAGTAGTTATCCACAATCACCTTTACTCTCATGTCGAGAAATATATCTCCTAACATCAACACGGATTTTTAAAACGACGTTCTACAACAACAAACCTAGTCTACAAAGTACTCGTACAATATACTTCCTAGGTATTAGATAGGGGCAGTAAGGTAGACGTAATATACACCGATTTTTCTAAGGCATTTGATCGTCTTAACCATGATCTATTGATTGATAAACTACATTCTGCGGGTATATCTGATGCTCTCTTAACCCTGTTTCGCTCATACCTTACAAACCATTTCCAATATGTTCAATATCGTGGCTTTCAGTCAAATAAATTTTCTCAATTTTCAGGTGTTCTTCAGGGATCTATTTTGAGACCCTTATTCTTTACTATATTTATTAATGACTTAAATTAGATATTAATTATTTATTGTATGCAGATGACCTTAAACTATTTGTTGAGTTAAAGTCACTACCTGATTGTTATAGATTATAGGATAACTTAACTAAAGTACACCGTTGGTGTGAAGATAACTGTTTACCATTAAATATCAGTAAATGTAATGTTATGTCGTATAGTCGCCTGAAAATTATTCAATTATTCAACATGTTGATTATCTTTTGGATGCTACTGTTTTAAATAGATTGTCGCAGTTCAAGGATCTTGGTGTAACATTTTGTGAAAATCTGTCTTTTGACGTGCATATTCATTTGATAACTGGATCTGCATTTAAAAGCTTAGGTTTTATTTTACATAATTCTAAGGCGTTTCGCATCACAGTGACATTGAATGCACTGTTTAATTGTTTTGTTCGCTGCAAACTTGAATATGCATCTATTGTTTGGTATCCGATTTATAACATCCATATAACTATTAGAAAAAGTACAGAATATGTATTTAAAGACGCTGCATTTTATCGACTTTGCTGTTTATCCGGTTCGCGGCATTCCAGAAGATATTTTGTTATTAACATTTGATTTAATTAGCTTGCAGCGGAGGCGCATTGTGTACTCTCTATTATTATTATTATTTCTATACAAAACTGTTAATAATTTCCTAAATACCCCTTCACTGGTATTTAGAAATTTTTATCGAATTCCTAGATTAAATTCTAGATCTAGTTCTGTATTGCAGTTGGCAACTGCTCTTACTGATATACTTACGACATCCCTTCTTCATCAAATGATTACTAACTACCAATTGTATGAAGATCGACTTTAGATATTACGATATATTTTTTCACTAAATTAATTTTATTAAATCTCTATTTGTTCAGCTGTCTGTTTTTTTAATTTTTGTAAGATACTTATATTTGTGATTTTATTGGTTTTTTTATTGTTTATGTTATACAGGATGGCCAAATGAAAACAAAACAGAGCCATTTACAGGAACAGCGTCAACATTGTATAAAGATTATAAAATTTAAAGTCTGTTGTAAAGAGAATTGTATGCCATTTGCCATTTAAATATTTTGGGTTGATGCTTATCCTTGCATGGGGGGTGAAAGTGGCGGAGTCAAAAATACCAGCAAAGAATGTTCCCCTTTAATCTAAAATCGGGGTCTGAACGTTTTTCTACAATCTTGACGCAGTTCCTGAAAATGGCTCTGTTTTGTTTTCATCTGGCCACCCTGTATTTTTGCTAATTACTGTATATTTGTTATTTGATATTTTATTCTTGCTTTTGTTATTTCTGTATTTGTTTATTTTGTATGTTTTAAAGTGGTTTTTTCCTTATCCTGTAATTGGGATTCGTCCCATTGGACACTGTATTTAAATAAATAAATAATAAATAAATATTAAATAAATAAATAAATTAAATATTTAATTAACTAGTACAACGTTTAAAAAACAATATATAAATGTAAACGTGTGTCCATTGGGTAGTTGAGAAGTTGTTTCCATTAAAACAAACATGCGTACTTAATTATTCTAAATACGTCTATAAAAAGACATTGATAATTTTACGGCAAAAACTGGATCACTATTTAAAATATTCACTCTGTACAATTTACCTAATAATCTCCTCTTTCATCGCATCGCATTGGCATTTCCATTGCATTGTACGACAAAATTTCCAAATAGTTGATCTGCCTTCTATATTAATAGGATGACATGTTTCGTCTATGGCATTAAAGTGAATGAATGTTTCGAATAATGATATCTTCGAACAAGTTTATAAGATAGAATGAAACTTCCGACAGTATTTTCACGTCTGACTAGAGGGGAAACGTCGAGCTTTACATTGAAACTGATGTTTGTTTACAGAGGAAATGTATCCATATCAAACCGTAATGGTTTCAGTGTTATTAATATAACGTACGTTTGTTTTTATTTCCAACCGTTCCTATTTTGAGGAAGTTTTGTGGGTGTAACTAGTAATGTATAACTGCCTTCAATGTTTCTGAAACCCATGAGAACCTGAATAAAACCTAGAAATGGGTTCAACTGAAAGGTAATATAATAATATACAGGGTGGTTCATAATGAATGCACCATATATTAACTGTAGATTCCAGATATTAAAATATACCGTGTGAACTATATTGTCTTAATCTGAACGTTAATATTAAAAAAGGAACGGGGTGTAGAAGCAAACATTTTCAAATTAATCTCAATAGTGTGCTTTGCCTATATAATCGGAATAAACGGAATATCGGAATAAATTTTGTAGGTTTTGTTTATTGCATTTCGTTTTAAACCAGATGAATCCCTAATCATTTTTGAGCAAAAAAGGTATATTTGTTTCATTTCGATAAACTGACCCGTTTTCGAGATATAATATCTCTACTACTCATTCTAATCAACAGGATTAACCCAGAAGTTGAAAACTTGTGCGGGAGAGGGGGATGCATATTATTATTAAGCAGGCCGCATTTGCGACTAGGAACGACTTAAGTTGGTAGGCCTTAACCACCATTCAATGCATGAGGAAAACCTGCAAAACCTCATTAATTAGGAGGGTGGGCAAATGTCAACCGGTATCAATCTCTCACATAGATCCAAGCCAACATTCTTCCACCCTACCATACCCGTAGAGAGGGCGCCAATATTCTCCACAAATATAGCTGATATACGGTCTACCGGTTGCGGGAATCGAACCCACAGCGGTCTGGCACATCGATTCAAGAACTAGCGCCTTAAACCGCTCGACCACTGGCCGAATATTCTACTAAAATCTTTCAATGCACGTTGACTTTATGATAACATTCAACAATACTCATTAATAATAACTCAAGTAGGCTTTGACATAAAAAACTATTGTTATTGTGAATAAATGACATATTGTGCCTTTACTTTGTCAGATGTCAAAAAAACTACGTTGCAGTTGCTTTTAAGTTAAAAAAACAATAATAAAAAATGACAGACATTATACATTTACGAATTCTGAAATGCGGGACATGATTTGTGTATATGCTGAAGTAAATAAATCAACTGTACACGAATCGCAGACAGCCAGATCGAATCATTTATCATATACTTTTTAACCCATTGGGAGAAATGGGTGAATTTCAATCCAAGCTTAGGCTTGGTCATCCAAAAATGGTGAATGTACAACAGGAGGAAAAGTAATAGTTGATAATGCGATAAGACAGCAACAGGGGTGAATAAAACAACAACAATTCTAAAAGTTCTACATGACGAAAGATTTTATACAAATCTTTTTACCGGCGTCCAGAATTTGTTGCCTAACAACCTGCATGAATACACATACAACTTTTTATTATAAAAACAAGGTAATGAACCTGCATTCCTAAACAAGATATTGTTTAGGGATGGGGCCACCTTTACGAGATGATGAATATACTGGAGAAATAGCCACATTTGGGAACAAGAAAATCCTCATATAGGGAAACACTAAACAAACACATTTTCAGCATAAATTTTCCATAAATATTTCACGTGGCATTGTTGGTGACTTTATAGTTGGGTCATATGAATTGCCAAAACATTTTAAAAAATGTAATTATTACTCTTTATGTAGAATGTAGGTTAGTAATATGTAAAAAAGGAAAAACAAAAATAAATTTGACAAAAAAGACTTCTCAAAAAACTTAATGGTATTTATAGATGGAAAAATATGTCGCGTGATGTTGCTAATTATATAATTAAATGTCATAAATGTCAAATAAATAAAGATAGAAAGATAGATCTTTATTGACTACATTATATAAAATGTATTACATTTGTAGCAAGTCATAGTTACTGCTATTACATTAAGTATGCATTTATCGTTATTGTTACAGACTAGAAATAAAAAGATTTTAACATAACATATATAAACAGGACAAAATAAAATATGCTATTAAAAGAAATCCAACATCCAGATTAAAATTGCAAAAAAAAAAAATAGATGTATAATAAAAGGTATAAATGAATCATTCCATACATTCCATATGAGGAAAAATGAATTTGTAAGAATATAAAAAATTTAAATTAAAAGATATGAGCATATTCCAAACAAGAATATTAATTTTCCGTAGGACAACTTATATATTCATTTATTGAATAAAAACAGTACTTTAAGAGGTGATTTTTAACAGTTTTCTTAAATCTGATATAATCCAATTTTCTTATATTTACAGGGATTTTGTTGTACAGTTTTAGATTTAGCGAGTTTTTAGCGGATTTTGTAAGTCGATATCTAGGTGCTTTTAATTCATTTGATGATCTAGTCTCATAATGGTGATAGTCTGAGTGAGTGGAGAAGACATTTTTATTATTATGAATTTCCAGCACGGAATAATATATATATAGGCTCGCAAATGGCATTACACCATATTTAAGGAACAATGATCCTGATAATTGGCACCAGAAATTATTCTAATTGATTACTTTTACAAGATAAATATTTTATAAGCATGAGTAGAATTTCCCCAGAGTACAATCCCATAGGTAATATGTGATTGAATTAATGCATGGTATGCAGTTAACAATGTTTTAACATCTATATACTTTTTCAGTTGACGTAATAGAAACATGTAACTCGAAATTCTACTGCTTATCTGTTCGACATGCGCGTGCCATTTAAGATTATCATCTAGGACTATTCCCAGTAACTTAACACTTTCACCCTTAAAAATCGCGTTGTTTGTCGAGAAAATCTGTTTTTGGGTTTCATCTCTCTTTAATTTTAACCTGTTGTTATTATACCAGTGTTCTGCAGAATTTTGTGTTTCAGCCATCGATTCTTGTAGGGCTATCAAATTATTATTTTTATTTATAAGAGTAGCATCATCTGCGTACATAATAGTTTTATTTGGAAACAGGTAGAAAAATAGATCGTTTATAAAGCTAAAGTTAGAATCACTGAACCTATGGTATTAACACCTACACCTCAAACATCCTTTGAAATATGTAGTCATTATTCCTATTCCAAATAAAGAAGCTAAAACTGTTGCTAAAGGTATATTCGAAAATTTTATATTGATATACGAATCCATGAAACAGGTCAGAACAGATATGGGTATCGAATATGAAAATTGACCATAAAATTTCCACTGCATGTCACAGTCAAACGTGCGAGCGTAGGTAATCATCGCGTGTTTAATGAATACACCAGAATGTACATAAATGGCATGCAGTCGGATTGGGATAATTGGGCAAAATATTATGCATTTTGTTATAACACTACACCTAGTTCATACCATAACTATACACCATATGAACTAATTTTTGCAAAAAAGCAAATCTTGACACTTTTCTGTCAGGTTTTGATCTAAAACCATGTTATAACATAGACGCATATGATCAGGAAGTTAGATATATGTTACAACTCGCTCATAAAAGGGTAAGGGAAGAACTCGAGAAAGCGAAAGTGGAGCGAAATTCTCGATATGACAGAAAAACAGCAGAGATAGATTTAAAAATGGGAGACTGGGTTATTGTTACTAATGAAGCACGAACAAAATTCGGTTCTTGATATAAAGGTCCGTTTCCAGTTATAAAGGCAGATGGTCCTAATCGTGTCCTAGACAATAAAGGTGAACAATTAGTGGTACACAAAAATCGTCTACAAAAATGTAGCCCACCTTAATTGTCCATATTGCATTTTATATTTAATATTTAGTAATATGTGCACATAGAAATAGTTAGGGTACTTTATAAATATATGTTCTTTAGTATCTAGATTAATTATTGTTTATTAGGTATTTCTACATGATCAGACAAATGCTCTTCACAAGTGGCCATAGTGAGGATCATTCTCTCTAAAAGAGAAGGTGCAATGCCCTAAGACAAAGCAATCATCCTGTATAGCTTAACATGCTTGAACATTGTACTGACCCACTTAGATTCGTATGAAATAAGTTATTAGTTGTAGTAATAGTGTTACGAAATATTGCTGAATAAATAAAACAGCAACCTCTTTAACTTTTGGGTAACATTAAACAGCAGATTAACTATGTAAGTCAAACAATAAACTTGTAAAGAAATTAGATACTCTTTGATTGCACCACAGTACCATTTGAATATATAAAGACGATACGTCATAGAATAGATTATTACATTATAACTGTATGACATCAAGTGGAATTTTTAAATTATTGTTGATTCACATTTATATTACATGAACTGTTTACTTTATTTAATTAATCTCCGTTTTTTACATTTGGAATGCTCATCAAGGTGATGTGGCGTTGGTAGCTCGGAGTCTGTACTTTCTCTATTTTCTTCAGTTTCCTTAGTGTCTTCAGTTTTTTCTGCTTCTTCACTCTCTTCATCCGATAGTTCAACTGTCAGGAAATTCTCTAAATCAATGTCAGTAGGTTCATCAACGTTTCAAGTTCGACCTTCGCAGGTGGTAAAAGTGATCGAACGGCTCAGCCCAAGTTTACGACAGCCATAGTTGCACTTGCACACACTTCGTTAATTATAGAAGAATATCTAAGTAATGCTTGTGGCGCTGCTTCTTTTTCAGTGGTTACTGGAACTAAACCGTTGATTGAAGGTGATCCAAATTTTTGGCCACTGCCTTTTTGAAACACAGATATTGTATTATGCATTAACCTGTGCCAGTAATAAAATGTAATGTAACGAGGCATCGCATGGCGTGGTAACAGTGTACACACATGGTACATATGTTACGTCGGGTGGCGTAGCGTAACGTGGCATCAGAGCAATGTGCCCCCGGCTTAAGGCTTTTAATTCGATTGGCATGAACTGTTTCATTGCTAAGTGACATTATTACCATATATATGGAAAATACTCTTTGTTGGTTTTGCAATTACGTGCACGGTAGGGAACTACAAACCATGATAAATACATATTCTTCTATACTAACATCTCAACGCAGAATAGAGCGTTCATGTGTTCCTCAAGGTTCTATTTTAGGACCTCTTTTAATTTGTTTGCTGATGATATACAGCTTCTTTATAGTTTTCGGCTATCTGAATTATATGTTGCAACATATTTTATAAACGACGGCTTAAAACATATTTTCGATTGGTCTCAAAGAAATACTTTATTAATTAATCCCATTAAAAGTCAAATCTTTTTAATTAAAGATATAGAAATAGAGGAAATAAGCAACAATATTTTCATTCGCAATTAATAACTATTATTTGATATGAATGAATTAAAATGGAATTATAAATTAACATGGAATTATAAATTAACTTAATATCACAGGTTACCTATGTAATATGCCTTACACTAAAATGTAATGGACAGTCCTTATAATATTTCGTTAAAAAATCCACCCCGGAAACAGGAGTAATCCATTTCCTGAACAAACTTTTATATCTTGGGAAACTGAAAACTTGAACTTGTGACCTACTTCTTTATTGCCTGCAGAAAACCTATCCGACATCTATTGTTGGTCTTCCTCATCAGTATATCTATTCTATTGTAATCAAAGACAATTATAAATGCAATTTTGCAACTACTACAAAAATATATAACAAAGTACTTCACCATAATGTTGGTAATATTTCTAATTACTTATTATCCAGTGAGGAACAACTACTTTACAGACGAATGCATCGATTAGCATTGGATAAGACCAGTTAGAGAGGAACGTCTTAGAGGATCATCGTTGTCTGAGGAGAGACTTCGAACGTAGCAGTCTTAGAACCGATTTAATCAGTAATTAGAAACTATTTTGCTAGTGTCAAATCATAGGTATGATGAATGTTACTTGTAACATTTTTTATATAAAATGAAAGAAGAAAGTTGATCATTTAACCAATCGAAGTGCACATAACAATAGCAAAAAAGGCTCTTATTTAAAATAAATAGAGGTATTTGGTGGTATCGACAAAAAGAGCTAGCAATCGTAGGATGAAAGCCTAACTATCTTAATATAAATTTTAAAGGGTAAAAAATTACCAAAGGTACTGTAATAAGAAGGCGCAATTACAGCAATAACTACAGAAACAACTTTTTAGCCTTTAGCAAAATTGTTTTTATTTTGACAGCACCATAATCTATTTATAGCAGATATTTTGCTGGGAATTATCTAATATCACTAATGGCTAACAAATATTTACCTCAGTGTAATATTGGTAACTAAACTAATAAGTACCATCTATAAATGATACTGCAGGAAACAACTACTCCGCGGGCTAATGCCCCGACCGGCATTGAATTACACCTGCAGTATCTGTGTGAATAGCCAAGAATCCTTGTCGGCCACTCCACCAGACATAGTCCGTTTTCGGGCTTACATCATCATCAGTATCAGTATCATCAGTATGCCATTGGTGAGATGACCGACAATTGAACTGGCTGTTACTTCATATATAGGTTCACATATAAATCGAGTGCAGATGAGATGTAAGCGGCTTGATTTGCAAAAAAACAAAAAAAAACGCGCGCGCGCACAAACACACACACACACCGATTCAGTTAGTTTCAGTGACTGGTGTGCAAAACGTAAATAGCATTAATTTGGTGGTACAGTGGAGCATTATTCGTATGCGGAACTTGCTGATATGCATATGATTTACGGAGAAGCTGGTGGTAATGGGAGAAGAGTAGCGTAATTGTACACCGAAGGGTTTCTAGAACGTCATCCTCATCATAGCATTTTTGCTAGAATTCATGGATGTCTTCATGTCAGTGGCAGCGTCAGACGTTCCGGAGAGACAGGGCGGCCTTTCGCCATGCAAACAGTAGAATTGGAGGAAGAGGTTTTGCACCATGTAGAAGCCAATCCATCCACAAGTGTGCGTGCCATGGCACATGATATGGGAGCGGCACGAAGTACTGTTTGGCGGGTTCTTCGGGGTCAACAACTACACCCGTACCACCTGTCACAAGTCCAAGCCATGGGTCTGGAGGACCATCTGCCGCGTCGCTGTTTTTGTTGTTGGTGGTTGCAGTACGAGTTGAGACAACCACATTTTGGTCGCTACGTTTTGTTTACTGACGAGGCCTGCTTTACAAGGGATGGTTATTTTAATAGCCGTAATAGTCACATTTGGAATGAACATAACCCCCATGTCATAGCCCTCCGTAGAGATCAACATCAGTTTGTAATTAACATCAGGGCATTGTGGGCGAGTAGATCATCGGTCCATATTTGCTCCCACCACATTTCAATGGACACGTTTATGCTCAATTCCTGCAGTATGTACTTCCAGAACTATTAGAGGATGTGCCACTGGACATAAGAGCTAACATGTGGTTTCAACATGATGGCGCCCCAGCCCACTTTGCTTTGCCAGTGCGGCACTATTTGAATGAAATATTTCCTAACAGGTGGATAGGTCGAGATAGCCCTGTGAATTGGCCTGCACGGTCACCCGACTTAATCCCCTTGGATTATTTTCTCTGGGGCCACCTAAAAGCTTTAGTGTATGAAACTCCTGTTCCCAATCAACAAGATCTACTGGGAAGAGTGATGGCCGCGCCCGCACAGGTTCAGGACATACCGGGGATATTCCATAGAGTTCGCCAATCAATGAAGAATCGTGGAGGACACTTTGAGCAATTACTCTAAGCTCTTTCAATAAACTGGTACTTTTTCAAATTTTTATTATTATTTTGCTGTAGCGGCCAAACGGCATATTTCCGGAGGGGTTTATAAGGCAAAACTGCTTATTTTCATGCCCACTAAACCCCTATCATTGTCGCAATAACTATGGGACACCCTGTATAGAAATCTATATAATTATCTTAAAACTTATAGACATAATAATATTAACCTTTAAAATATAAGTTTGATAATTCTACTAATAACCTTTGTTCCCCACTATAATTTTAGGCGATTTTAGGCGTAACTTTTGACTCAATGTTAGATAAAAGGGAAGTAATAAATATTTTACCCCATTTTAGAAACAGCTACCCTGTTTCAAGACTGATACACATATCGATTTACTAGGTCAAAACGAATTTTACTTTATGTAAAGTACATTTAATACATTCGTTCTCTGTACAATTTAAAAACAGTACCTTTATACGTCTTTTACCTTGGTATTTACCTTATCATATATATTTCCTCTATGCGGCTTTCACTTTGCAAAATAAAGCCTTAGACTGACACGGCAATTTAGCTTTACTGGTGTTAAAACTAACCGACCATATATACACACATACGACAACTGCTGCGAAGCCGCAGAAATTGTTGCCTTGATGTTTGATTCCATTGTGCAAACGCTGAAATTAATCCCGCTTCGCTAATTTTAACGAATTTAACTAGATGTGAATACGATAATTTACTTTGCAGCAGGTAAAATGTAACTACGTAACAAAATTATACCAATGGAAATAAAGATAAATGCATATTCAGATAAGTAAATAAACGATGTAATTTTCAAGTTGCAACTGCAGATGTTATATGAAAAACCTTGGATAAGATTCGTAGAAAATATGTTACGGGTTCAATTTTTATTAATTTATCACAATAAATATATATATTTTTGCTTGCTATAAACAACAATTGTATATTTTACTTATATTCGGATATATCAGAGTGGACCTTCTATTCCAGTTATCCTGAAACCATACGCAAAATTTTCATCAACTATTGTAAACAAACGTACCGTACTACCTTTTTTCCTTCGGTTACTGTGATTTCCAGGACCTGCTCCAGGTATTAGCATTAAAAATGAGCATTTCTTTCATTAATCTTGGTTTTAGAAATCCATTTTCTTTACATTGAACTGTATTTTCTGTGATGTAAACACACAAAGCTGTTCGGGGTTAGGTATCTTCCAAAAATATTTTAGTATAATCCATATTTATATCTGAAAAGTATCACTAAATTTCACTTATTTAATACTAAAAATTAATGAATTTTTATCTTATATGGCATATTTTTCCCATAAACAATTACTCTGTCAAATAAATGTCATTGTCAGATAGATTTAAAATCCCCTAAAATTTCTGTCTTTCTTTCCCTGGTCAATTTTCTCCCACGCCGGCCATTATGCATTTAAATTTTTGGCTTCCTGTACATGTGCTTGCTGGAATACGTTTCGGTCTGCGGATTTTCTTTGGAAGCTCTGGTATTTTCTTTCTCTTCTAATAAGGATATTGCTGACAAAATATCAGTATTTGTACTTGATTTAATCCCTGATTTAAGTGCATAATTTTTGCTTCACTTTTGGTCACGCACCAATCAAGGCCAACAAAACACACTCATTATATTCACAATTACAATGATAACCATGGATTGGTTAACCACTTTCGATTAATAACCAAGTGTGTGAATCTTTTAATGATATTCTTCAATCTGTTCTTGTCCAATGTGTTCCACACACATCAAGCAGAACTTATAAATACCCGGTATCGTTTACTAAAGACATTATAAATAAAATTAAGAACAAAAACATTTTTTAAAAATGTTTAAAAGACACAAACTTAATTTTGACCTTCAATGTGTAAAAAATCTTAAAAGTAATAAAAGTCGATATAAATAACGCTTATATTTTTTTTTAGAAAAAACTGAGCTAGATCTTACGCGCAATCCCAGGCAATTTTGGTCGTTTATTAACTATAAAAATAATAAATCTCGCTTTCCTGGTATAATGTTGTATAATAACGAAAAGATTTCATATCCAAAGGATAGTACCGTCCTATGTATTTGAACTGAATTTGTTTCCAATGCACTTGATGTGTATACTGATTTCAGTAAAGCGTTTGATCGCGTTTCGCACATCAAACTTTTGAAAAAAGTACCTACTTTTGGAATTTCCAATTGTACTCAAATCTTATCTGTCCGATAGAAAATTGTATGTTGAGATTGAAGGCACCAAATCATTTGAGTTTATTGCTAGGTCTGGTGTAGCACAAGGGTAAAATTTGAGTCCTTTACTATTTTTGTTATTCGTCTCTGATGTATGCAATGTTTTGTTATCTTCCTCTTTTTTGCAGACGACATGAAAATTTATAATGAAATTAATTGTATATCATATTGTGTGTTGCTGCAAAATGATTTAATAGCATTGAAAAAATGGTGCTCAAAAAATAAAGTATCACTAAATATTAATAAATATAAGGTTATGAGCTACCAGAGAAAGATGAATATAAATAATATGCTACTAACCAGAGTCATTAAATCTGAAGATCTCGGAGTTCTTTTTGACACAAAACTAACTTTTAATCAGCATATTGAAAAAAACAAAACAAAATGCACTAAAAATGTTAGGTTTTCTAATACGAACTAACAAAGAATTTACATCAATAGAAACAATTTATAACCTTTATTTTGCACTTCTTAGAAGTAAGCTGGAGTATTGCAGTGTTCCCAGAAACCCTTATCATGTTAAATATATAAATGTTCTGGAACATATTCAAAAAAGAATTTGTATATTATAAAAAATATAATTTTTATCCTGAAAGAAATTTTAGTTACGAAATTTTACTATCTGAATTTAATCTTACTTCACTTTGTAAAATGCGTGAAATGTTAGGAATGGTATTTCTTTATAAGGATGTAAGACCTTATAAATTTATTTGATACGCCTAGTTTATTAGATCAGGTATATTTAATTATACTTAGACAGGTATCTAGGAATCATCAAACGTTTTATTTTCCCATCCCTAATTCACAGCACAATTTTAATTCTCCAATAACAGCTATGTGCAGAAACTTTAATAAAGTGTCTCAATTAGATATTTTTCATTGCAGCTTAAATAAATTTACATCTCTGGTTTCAAACCTCCTCCCTAATTAAATAGTTAAGTAGATAAGTTAGTACTTAAATAATAAATTAAATTAAAAGTCAACTAATAATTTAATAGTTTGTTATTTTATGTCTGTAGGTTTGCGAAGTCATTGTATAGTGCCGCTACATTTAGTTTTTTGGACACTTATATACCTATATTATAATATACTCCTATTAATGGGCTTTGCCTGCTGGATGTACTCATGAAATAAATAAATAAATAACAGTAATTCCAATTAGTGCATGCTTAAATTTCTACGTTTCCCTTCCGTTTAGCTGCTTGACCTACACCCAAACCTTGTATACACTCTGCTTGACCTGAGATGCTTGGCTTGTGATCTTCTGCATGCATGCTTGCTACGAAAACAATCAGTCCTGTATCGAGACCGAAGAGTCTGCCGCAATCATCCCCAATCATCATCATATTAGGACTGCTTGCTTGATCTTTTCTTGCTTGTCTAGCTTAATAACCCTGCTTATTGCTTTATTTATTAATTTTATTATTGCTTGCGGCTTTGCTTAGCCTGCATGTATATATTTCTCTGCATGATAGTAGAGATAAAAAGAAAACAATACCTCATTATATCACGTATTTAGAGTACTGTATATGATATTATTTTATATTACTATTATTCTTTACTTACTTTTAAGTATTTGGGGTTATATAAACCAACCAATAGCGTTGTTGGGTGGGAATAGTAATTACCCATTTAGTAAATTTATCAGTATTATTAGTGCTGCCTCTGTCTGCTAATTTATTAAATAGTATTTTAATCTTGCTATAAACCATATCTTGCCCTCAGATATGGAGTAGCGAGAATGTACTTCGACAACTGCGCAGTCATTTTATTAATAATGACTTTAAGTGCGAATTTAGTATTTATCATGGCGTGTTGTTTTGTAAATAGCAAAGAGTTAAGTATTTTATTAAGACTTATGTAAGATTTGAAGAGATTGTTTAGTTTTTGGTCTAAAAGTTTCCTAAAAATGAATTACTGAAGAAATGGTTAAAGTCGATTGGCATAAGTTATGATAAATGGGTCTGGTCAAGCAATAAATTTATCTGCTCAGAGCATTTAAAAAAGAAGACCTTATAATATGCGCTGGTATGTAAAAGATTTTTGAAGTCCAGTGCAGTTCCTTTGCTAAAATTAGAAAAGGTGCAAACTGAATCACTGTCATTATCCAGTGATTCGGAGCCTTGAATAGAACCTTCCACAAGTCCAAAGAGAAGAAAGCACAAGTTGGGAACAAGGTAAATAAATTTCAAATATAATTTAAGTATTTCTAATTAAGAATTGGTAATTTCTAGTGCTCAAATATAAAAGATAAATAGAAAGATGAAAGTGTTGAAATTTATACATAACTATAGATAACAAAATATGAAAAAAATTTTAAAAGAAAAGGCAAATAGCATATCGAAAAAAGTTTATGATATAAAAAAACAGATACAGAAATTGAAGGACATTTTGCATATGAATCTTGTAATGAACTACATAAGAAAAAATCTAATTTTATTTGAAAACACTGTCGATTATCTGAAAAAAATATACAACACTGTGTCTCAGTTATTAATGACTAGATACTTAAAGAATATAAATATTGAGACAATATCTTATTCCTCTGTACTTCGACAATTTGTAGCAATATTACAATTTTACTCTTGCAAAGCCTATGAAGAAATCCGTAGAGAATTTGCCTTGCCACATCAAGAGACTATTCGTAAATGGTACCAGAATGTAAATTGTGAAGCAGAGTTTATTTCATTAACTTTTGATATGTTAAAATTGAAAGTTGAAGAAGCACATCAAGCTAATATAAAAGTTGAATGCTCGCTCCTATTAGATGAAATCTTAATCAAGAAGAAATAATTTTACCAAGTTACAAGAAATTAAAAATAAAAATTATTAGTTGGGCATACACGCAAGAAAAATAAGGTCTCCGTTTATTTCCTTAAAAAAAGATCAATATGTTTTTGTTATATTATCATTATGTTATATATTTTGTACCTATTATATAATGTGTGTATATTTATATATTTGTAAATTTTATAATATTATGTATGTATATAGACACATGGTGTATACAGGATGATTCAGGTTTAATCTTGATAACTTCAGGAATCGATAGAACAGGTTAAAATAATGTTAATTTGTGATATAAACTTATTTCGTAAAATGCATCGTTTCCGAGAAAGAGGGCGTTGAAGTAGGAATTTTTTTCTCGTTTTTCGGAACATAAACACTCCTTATGATCTTACATAAGCTTTTTAAGATTGAACTACCTACCCCTCTTACACGTGTATTTTGTATGCTACCCCCCTCTTACTTTATACACGTAAATTTCATTTAACGTTATAGCAACCCATGAAAACAAAACTCAGTGATTTGTGTAAACTGACGTTTATGAAAATCATTGTCAAAAGTATTACATAAAGAGCATTTTTAGTGCTAAGAAAAAATGCCAAGATTGTTTACAAATGCTGAATATGCCGATATACATTATGTTTATGGTTTCTGTGACGGAAATTCCAACGCGTCAGTTCGAGAGTACCGAACACGTTTCCCTAATAGAAGAATTCTAAATGCACAAGTTTCTGTAGATGTACATCGTCGATTTTCGGAATATGGTTTGCGCCGCTACAATGATCATAATCGTAATGTACCGCCAAGAAATAATCAGCGAATTCTTAATCTTTTTGATATCAATAGAACTTTAAGTACACGCCGAGCAGCTCGGCAACTCCATTTACTCAATCAAAAGTACTGAGACCACTCAAACAAGATCATCGAAGGGCTTTCCATCTCCAACTAGTTCAAAGTTTGTTGCCAGGAGATGCTGAAAAACGTTTAAATTTTTGTAGATAGGTTTTAGATTTAGAAATTAATCCACAATTTCTGCATAAGTTTCTATGGAGCGACGAATTTAATTTCAGAAAAGCTGGAATTGTCAATTACCACAATATTCACGTTTGGAGTGAAGTCAATCCTCGATGTGTCAGACAATCTTCATTTCAGCAACAGTTTAGTGTAAATGTGTGGATAGTTGTTTTAAGTAATAACCTCTGTGAGCCGCATACTTTGCCTCCTCGTTTAAATGGGGGATTTATTTCATGAGTTTCTGCAAAACTCTCTCCCCGACGTGCTTGACGATGTCCCCTTAAATTTACGCCAAGGGAACTGGGTGCAGTTGGACGCCTTCCGTAATGTGCAGGGGCACATTACGGAAGTGCCAGCAAGTACGCCAGTGGTTGGTTGAGAATTATCCTCGTCGATGGATTGGACGGCAACCCAACAACCACTCAAATATGTGGATTCCTTGCGGAATTGATCCACAGGATAAGACATGCTTGTGATGACATAAAAAACAATCCTCTTCAAATACACTTCAAATACGCTACAGCTACAGTTAATACACTAGTACGTCGATGCCAAAAATGTATTGAGGCTGGAGGAATGCACTTTGAACAATTATTGTAATTTTTTTAGTAGTTGATAAGTTTGTTGTAAATAAAGTAAGAGGGGGTAGCATACAAAATACACTTCTAAGAGGGGCAAGTAGTTCAAAAGAAGCTTATGTAAGATCATAAGGAGTGTTTGTGTTTCGAATTTCACTTAAATCAGATAAGTGGTTCAAAAGTTATGAGGGAAAAACGAGAAAAAATTCCTACTTCAACGCCCTCTTTTTCGGAAACGATGCGTTTTAGGAAATAAGTTTATATCACAAATGAACATTATTTTAACCTGTTCTATCGATTCCTGAAGTTATCAAGATTAAACCTGAATCACTCTATATACTTTTGCAACACGTATTCTTGCGTGATATGTTTTTGTATATTTACTAGTTTGGTTTAATCCTTTTTTCTTTTTCTATCTGTTAAGAACACTTTAAACGTTTAGTCGTTTCATTCGTTTTATGTGTATAGTTAGTTATAAGTTGAGTATATGAGAATACTATAAATATTAGAAATTCGTAAGAGATCAAACACATTGGATATTGATTAAAGTGATGGTCAAGTCTATTCTTAAAAGAATTTAGAGACGGTGCTGTAACCACATTATCTGATAAATCGTTCCATAGATCGAATCTCCTGTTGGGTAGAAAATGTTGTCTGTTCCATGTACGAAAGCTTTCCCTTTTAAATTTGAATGAATTGCCTATAAGACGGAGGTCAGGGTTTAAGTCAAACATCATGTGTGGGCAGTACAGTTCGCCATACAGGATCCTATAAGTTGTAATAATGTCACCTCGAATACGCCTTTTTTCTAAAGATTGAATACGAAGACGCCTAAGACGTTCTTCATACGAAAAATATTTAAGACCAATTGGAAATTTTGTGGCTCGCCTCTGAACCCCCTCTAGTCTTGCAATGTCTTGCTTTATTAGTGGAGACCATATGGCCACCGAGAACTCCAAATGGGGGCGAATGTATGATTTGTATAACTTCAAAAATGTATCCAAGGTAAGATTACTGAAAGATTTTCTGATCATAAAAATCAATTGATTATATTTTTTCACTACCTTGGCAACTTGTGCTCTCCATGACAGATTTTCCATTATAATTATTCCGAGATCATTTTGTTGTGAAACGCTTGGCAATTCTTTATATTCTATACTGTATACTACTTTAGGATTAGTTCTAGACATATGGAGTACACAACATTTAGAAGAATTTAAAGATATGCACCAGTCGGAATACCAATTACTAATAATATCTAGATCATCTTGTAGGTGAAGAGATGATGATGAAAATAATTTAAGATCATCTGTATATGAAAGCACTTGGGAAGTACACGTATTCGTTAGGCAAGAAACATATACTAGGAACAGAACTGGTCCAAGGGACGAACCTTGTGGAACTCCATTCAATACTTGCTTTTTTTCAGAAAAACTCTCAGCGATACGAACTATAAATTCACGATTTTCCAAAAACTATTTTATCCAGTTTAACAGCTTACCACGTACACCACAATGTTCAAGTTTATATAATAATCGCGCTTGCGGCACTTTATCAAAAGCACGAGAAAAGTACAAGTACAAAACGTCTATAGATTGTCCAGTGTCTGCCCATAAGGTCCAAGAATTAATAGCTTGAAGTAAATTGGTAAAAACTGATTGACCAGGTAGAAATCCATGTTGATGCGGCGGTATGACACCATTGTTAAGTAAAAATATCATAAGTTCCTTGCAGCTAATTGGACGATAGTTAGAGCTTGACAGTTTATCACCTTTTTTGAATATAGGGGTCACACTAGATAATTTCCAGTCTGCTGGCAATATCCCAGTTTCCAAGAATTTAAACATAATTTCGTAAAGTGGACCACTTATGCTATTTACATATTTTGACAGAAATAGTGGGTTGATTAAATCTGCATCAGGAGATGAATCAATACGCAGTTTACACAATTGTTCGGAAACAATTGCAGGACTAATTTGAATTTAGGTACACGAATGTTGACATCCAACTACGGAAGCTGATCGCTAGCAAATTCATACTAAAGTAAATGCATTATTGAAAGTCTCAGCAAAACTCTCAGCGACTTCACAGTTATCACTACACACACTACCCAAAGCATTTTTAATCAGTGATCAGTGATCAATTTTGATCAGTGGTTGATCGTGATTTCATTCAAGTTAAGCAATTGACTGTACGCAGTGCATAAATTCAACGATTTTTATATTTACACATTCCGTCTTACTTGACGTACATGTAAAACGGTTGTAAATACTGAGCGTCTAAGGTGCCCTTTATGGTTGGTTACATAGAAGAGCAGCATAGCTGAATGGTCCTAATACCTAATTATTGTGAATTTAATTGTTTGTAACTTGAAATAAACACATTTATCATTATTATTTTTAAGGTGCAACTTTTAACATTCCTTGCTGAACTTTTTAACAAGGTAATCTAATGTAACTTTGGATGTAATTTTTAATGTAATTCTCAAAGTAAATTAAAACATATTTTAAATTAAATTTTTTAATGTTTGCTGTTAGTTCTATTATTTGGAATTAGTATTAGAAATATTATCAGATTTTATCCTGAAAGAGCTACAATGTTTAGTTTTAAAAAACTTTTCCATATACTATTATTACATCGTATAAAAATATGTATTGGTGTCGCATAGAAATTTTCATGTAAAACAAAAAACAGTGTCATCACGCTGAGTTTTATTATGATGGAATATGTTCCTATTCAACGAAGTTAACAGTTTTAGTTGATATACCTATTAATAGTAATCACAATTATGCTTTATATTCCTTCTTTTCAAATTTGTAGATCCTTAAAACAGCAGCTTTTTTTAATATTTAAAAAGCATTACAATTTGGAATATAAAATTGATTTCAATTATAAATACCTAGTCCTGGTAAATATAAGAGTATATAAAATATTGATTACTCCTTGTAGAAAGTTTTATGTTTCTACTAGGCAATGGCGGCGCCTTATATTAGAAAGTTTGCGCATATTGATGCGTCTTCTCCCTACTCCATATATCTGATCTTGCCATAATATTGTTATAACCAAACTACGCTTACTTGTTTGTCAAGTTGTGTTGTGACATAAACCATAGAACGTAGAACCTTACTTTTCTCCACAGGGAGTTAATTTTATTCCGCGGATCTGCGGGGACCATTCAATTAGACGGGGCCAACTGATCAGATCACGTGATTTAAATACATTGTACAAAATAATTACGTGTTTTCTTTGTGAAGCCTTTTCCCGTTTTTTTTATTACGAGGTGTGGCAATAAGTTCCGGGAATTTAGTTATAACTCGGAAATTGGCAACAATGCATCGTTCAATGTTCAATGTTTCTCTAGAGAGGGGGAACCTTCCTTTTAGTTTCAGTCCTAGGTTGAAGTCGATAGCACGTTTGGCTTGTGTTTTATGAGTATTTTTTGACAACATGTTCTGATTCAATTTTTAGTGAACTCTGTCGAAAATCCTTCGAAAATTGCAGGTGGTGTATGGAGACAAGTGCATGTCGAAAACACGCGTGTTTGAATGGGTAAAACGGTTCAAGGAGGGGCGTGAATCGGTAGAAGACGATCTACGTGAAGGAGCTCCCATCACCTCTCTTACTGATGCGATTGTTCACCGTTTGCGTGCACTGATCACGTCTGACCGGCGCCTAAGGAATCGTGCGTTGTCTGACGAATTAAACGTCAACAAAGAAATCGTTTGCAAGGTGTTACACGAAAATTTGAATATGCGAAAGATTTGCACAAAGATGGTACCAAAAGTTCTCACCTGTGAACAGAAAGACATGCGAAAATCGATCTGCGAGGATTTGTTGTCCCGGATTCGCAGCGACGGTAGAGACTAGATGAGTCTCGTAGTCACTGGAGATGAGAGCTGGACATTTCAGTATGACCTCAAGACCCGTAAACAAAGTCAGCAGTGGGTGGAAGAGGGTGGAGAGCGGCCAACGAAAGCAAGGATGTCCAAGTCACGACTGAGGGCAATGTTGATAGTTTTTTTGTTATATCCACAACATCATTCATCATGAATATGTTCCTGCCGGTCAGACAGTGACTGGACAGTTCTATGTTGGCGTCATGGAACGGCTGCGAGCCCGCGTTTTCCGTGTGCGACCTGAACTCGCCGAGAACGGCTAGATCTTGCACCACGACAATACGCCAGCCCATTCCTCGTTCATTGTGCAAGAGTTTTTGGCAAAAAGGCATTCCAACGTTGCTACACCCACCCTATAACCCCGATATTGTCCCCTGCAATTTTTTTTATCCCCCAACATATCTCATCTCGTCATCATATTTCCGAAATGTTCCGTTCTGTTTTCTTTTTAGTAAAACACCTTGTATATTTTTATGCATAGGAAAGATCGTCGATCGAGCTTTTCAAAAATATATTATACATGACACTTACCTTTTACAAAAAATGGCAGTATCAAGTTAATCACCGTAAAATAACATCACGTAATTAAATTTCCGATTAAAAAATGGTAATAAATATCTCTTAGTTTATAAGATATAACTGACTGGAACAACCTATATATCCAAATAAATTCTTTAAGATAAGAATGCTGAGATATATTTGTTTCTAAATCACCCAATGTGTAATCTACCTCATGAATTAAAAATATCTGACCTCAGGAAGTTATAATCCTACAAGCTCCAGCAAATGTGTTACCGGTAAAACTTTGTTAGGGTCTTGATATCAACACCAGGAATCGGTAACTTAAAAGCCAGAAAGTTTTACATAAAATAGCAGAGATCGGGAAGTTTCCACCTCATTTGAAAGTTTTACACTTCTTTTACGGTTCGCCTGTAGGGCTTTATTCGCGGATATGTTCTGATTCGAACGTATTAATACAGAATGGCAGCGAAAGTTTCATGAAAATTGGATAAACATTATGAGAATTGTCTCTGGTATTCTTCATTGCATGTACAGTTTTTTCTTTACTTTCGTTAATACGTAATACGTGATTTCTTATACGAATATGAAGGTCCTTTCATATTTTTTATGATTTAGGTTAATTTGACGTCGAGTTTTTTTATATTGTCCAATATGCTACGGTGTTTTTAAAACATTCCAACATATGAGAAAAACTGTTACTCTCACATAATGAAAAACATGTAATAAGGTAAAAGCACCATATTCCGCCGTAGTTTAGGGTTTTTTGAGTTTGAGTTGAAATATTAGAAGAACAAATTTAGCTATATCACGCTTGGCATTTTTAGAATGTGAAATGATATGTTCTGAATTATAGGCATAATTTTTTTACATAATACAATGTTTTTTGGTAAAAAAAAATATTTTTTAATAAATGTCAAAATCTCCTAATTCCGACGTAAATTTTTTACGTAGACCCTAATTCCGACCTAAAACGTCCCTAATTCCGACATATATTTCTATATTGTATTTTTGTAAAATATAGTTGTAATTAACACAAAAAAACATTAAATACGAGAAAAAATATGCAAAACGATATATTTATTAAAGTAATAAAGATATTACAATATTCAAAAAGAATTATTTTATGATAAAAAAAACACAAATTTGTAACAATTTATTATACTAGTTGTTTGAGTGAAGTTATCCACAGATTCTCATCCACAGATTATGACGTAGGGTCAATCGCGATTGGGATAGTGTGTACGCGCTCGCGCGCTTCGCATAAGTAGTAAGTCCTAATAGCAGCTAGTACCTAGTACCGTAGCTCCTGGACACATTGCCACTATACTAATTAAAATGGTATAAGCATAACAACTATATTTCCTAATATAATGATAAACAAGTGATTATATAAATAGCAATTAAAAAATCAGTAAATTCCAAAATATAATCACGGAGCAACAATCCGAATAAAATTAATATTCTCCTCCTATTCTCTGTGGATGGCAAATAATACCTTCCAACTTCCAAACCGGTTCGTGTGCGTCAAACAAACTTCAACAGGAGATTACCCAATCCATAAAAAACACAACCACGTACCCCACACCCAATACCATCCCGTCCAACACCCCGAAAAATATTATTTTTTTCCTCCGCTTATCTGTAGATTACATGTAATACCTTATAATTTCCAAACGGGGTCGTGTGCGTTAAACAAACTTTAACAGGAGATTACCACATCCATAAATAACACAACCACTTACCCAACATCCAATGCCACCCCGTCCAACATCCTGAAAAAAATTAGTTTTCTTCTGCGATTATCTGTGGATGACATGTAATACCTTACAACTTCCAAACGGGGTCGTGTGCGTCAAACAAACTTTAACAGGAGATTACCACATCCATAAAAAACACAACCACGTACCCCAGAGCCAATGCCACCCCGTCCAACAACCCGAAAAATATTAATTTTCTCCTCCCTTTACCTGTGGATGACATATAATACCTTATAACTTCCAAACCGATTCGTGTGCGTCAAACAAACTTTAACAGGAGATTACCACATCTATAAGTAACACAACCACGTGCCCCACACCCATTGCCACCCCGTCCAACATCCTGAAAAAAATTAGTTTTCTCATGCGATTATCTGTGGATGACGTGTAATACCTTATAACTTCCAAACGGGCTCGTGTGCGTCAAACAAACTTTAACAGGAGATTACCACATCCATAAATAACACAACCACGTACCCCACACTTAATGCCACCCCGTCCAACACCCCGAAAAATATTATTTTTTTCCTCCGCTTATCTGTAGATGACATGTAATACCTTATAATTTCCAAACGGGGTCGTGTGCGTTAAACAAATTTTAACGGGAGATTACAACATCCATAAGTAACATAACCACATGCCCCACAGCCAATGCCACCCCGTCCAACAACCCGAAAAATATTAATTTTCTCCTCCCTTTACCTGTGGATGACATATAATACCTTATAACTTCCAAACCGATTCGTGTGCGTCAAACAAACTTTAACAGGAGATTGCTACATCCATAAGTAACACAACCACGTGCCCCACACCCTTTGCCACCTCGTTCAACATCCTGAAAAAATTTAGTTTTCTCCTGCGATTATCTGTGGATGACATGTAATACCTTATAACTTCCAAACGGAATCGTGTGCGTCAAACAAACTTTAACAGGAGATTACCACATCCATTAATAACACAACCACGTACCCCACATCCAATGCCACCCCGTCCAACAACCCGAAAAATATTAATTTTCTCCTCCCTTTACCTGTGGATGACATATAATACCTTATAACTTCCAAACCGATTTGTGTGCGTCAAACAAACTTTAACAGGAGATTAGCACATCCATAAGTAACACAACCAAGTGCCCCACACCCATTGCCACCCCGTTCAACATCCTGAAAAAAAATTGTTTTCTCCTACGATTATCTGTGGATGACATATTATACCTTATAACTTCCAAACGGAGTCGTGTGCGTCAAACAAACTTTAACAGGAGATTACCACATCCATAAAAAACACAACCACGTGTCTCACACTCATTGCCACCCCGTCCAACATCCTGAAAATAATTAGTTTTTTCCTGCGATTATCTGTGGATGACATATTATACATTATAACTTCCAAACGGGATCGTGTGCATCAAACAAACTTTAACAGGAGATTACCACATCCATAAGTAACACAACCAAGTGCCCCACACCCAATGCCACCCCGTCTAACATCTTGAAAAAAATTAGTTTTCTCCTGCGATTATCTGTGGATGACATATTATACCTTATAACTTCCAAACGGAGTCGTGTGCGTCAAACAAACATTAACAGGAGATTACCACATTCATAAGTAACACAACCAAGTACCCCACACCCAATGCCACCCCGTCCAACAACTTGAAAAAATGGATGACATATTATACCTTATAACTTCCAAACCGGTTCGTGTGCGTCAATCAAACTTTAACAGGAGATTACCACATCCATAAGTAACACAACCATGTGCCCCTCACCCATTGCCACCCCGTCCAACATCTTGAAAAAATTTAGTTTTCTCCTGCGACTATCTGTGGATGACATATAATACCTTATAACTTCCAAACCGATTCGTGTGCGTCAAACAAACTTTAACAGGAGATTACCACATTCATAAGTAACACAACCAAGTGCCCCACACCCATTGCCACCCCGTCCAACATCCTGAAAAAAAATTGTTTTCTCCTGCGATTATCTGTGGATGACATGTTATACCTTATAACTTCCAAACGGAGTCGTGTGCGTCAAACAAACTTTAACAGGAGATTACCACATCCATAAAAAACACAACCACGTGTCTCATATCCATTGCCACCCCGTCCAACATCCTGAAAAAGTTAGTTTTCTCCTGCAATTATCTGTGGATGACATGTAATACCTTACAACTTCCAAACGGGGTCGTGTGTGTCAAACAAACTTTAACAGGAAATTACCACATCCATAAGTAACACAACCATGTGCCCCTCACCCATTGCCACGCCGTCCAACATCTTGAAAAAATTTAGTTTTCTCCTGCGACTATCTGTGGATGACATATTATACCTTATAACTTCCAAACGGGATCGTGTGCGTCAAACAAACTTTAACAGGAGATTACCACATCCATAAATAACACAACCACGTACCCAACATCCAATGCCACCCCGTCCAACAACCCGAAAAATATTAATATTCGCCTCCCTTTATCTGTGGATGACATATTATACCTTATAACTTCAAAACTGGTTCGTGTGCGTTAATCAAACTTTAACAGACAGATTACCACATCCATAAAAAATACAACCACGTACCCCACAGCCAATGCCACCCCGTCCAACAACCCGAAAAATATTAATTTTCTCCTCCCTTTACCTGTGGATGACATATAATACCTTATAATTTCCAAACCGATTCGTGTGCGTCAAACAAACCTTAACAGGAGATTGCTACATCCATAAGTAACATAACCATGTGCCCCACACCCATTGCCACCCCGTTCAACATCCTGAAAAAAATTAGTTTTTTCCTGCGATTATCTGTGGATGACATGTAATACCTTATAACTTCCCACCGGGGTCGTGTGCGTCAAACAAACTTTAACAGGAGATTACCACATTCATAAGTAACACAACCAAGTGCCCCACACCCAATGCCACTCCGTCCAACATCTTGAAAAAAATTAGTTTTCTCCTGCGATTATCTGTGGATGACATATTATAGCTTATAACTTCCAAACCGGTTCGTGTGCGTCAATCAAACTTTAACAGGAGATTACCACATTCATAAGTAACACAACCAAGTGCCCCACACCCATTGCCACCCCGTCCAACATCCTGAAAAAAAATTGTTTTCTCCTGCGATTATCTGTGGATGACATGTTATACCTTATAACTTCCAAACGGAGTCGTGTGCATCAAACAAACTTTAACAGGAGATTGATGTGATGATTGTTGATTTAACCTTTTAGTTTGGGTGTTTTTTTTTAATATTGTGCTAAACTATATTCACTGACGGCGAAGCATTTGTAACTTAGAAGGTCGATTTCGGGGAGTTATTATATGCTTTTTTGTTCAAGAGGTGTTTGTTTACAGTTTCCTACATTAATAATTTGGTTATACCATTGTACAAAAATATATTATTGTTATACTTTATATTTTCCTTTGTTGTAAAATATAATCGCATATTGGTAAATCATGAAACCGTCACGTATAAATGTAAAAAAAATGGCAACTTTCATAAAACAGACATATCCACTTATTTCTTTGCAGGAATTGCGTACATTAAATTTAAATAATGATATAACTGTAAATATTACGTTATTTTTATTTAATGGATTAAACACTAAACAAAATCGGTATTTGGTTACCAAAGTTCTTCAAAGGAATACGGGTGATATATGGACACTAATATACTCTGACGTCCAAGAAATTATAAAGCAACAACGTCAGAAAAAACAACTGATAGCTTGTTACAGACGATACTGCGAGTTTTAAGGACGACAAAACTGTCGAAATATGATTTATTTAAATCTTACTATGACAAATATTCAGCGTACGGTGAACTTTGTAAGTATCTCAAGCTGAAGAACAATATAAAGAATCGAAAAAAGTTATCCAGTTTCTGCAAAAGGCATTATGATACAATTTTCCAAGGAAAATGTGATAATGACACGACTTCTGAACCGTATATCACTCACGGAGAAGAGATATTTGATGAACATTTTTCCACCTATTCGACTAGTCCACTTGGTGCTAAAAATAAAAATCTGTTTACTTCGTCTATTTCGCCAATTTTAGTAAATCACATCTCCGATTCCTCTGATAAAGACGCACTGGTTATGAGTGATGATACAATTTTGTCTGAGAGTACTTATAGAAAAAAGAAAAAAATTAGTTCTGATTTGGAGGAAATCTCTGACACTATGTTGCTTATGAAAAATAAGAAAGACATAACTGATGATACTAAAACCATACTTCCAATGGGATCTATAAATATGGCACAGGAGAACTGGGCGTCGAAGCCCTGTTTTAATCTCTGTAACATAAAGGAAGGTGATTTTTATTTGACCTTGACGGAATTTCAAGATATCTGTAAAAATAATAATCTAATTCGGGGACGGTACGCATTTGTTATTAATAAAAGAATAAAAACGGTGAATAATACGTGTACTCTATATTTTAAGCATAATAGGTATATCAAAACTAAAGATTATATTAAAATATATGCCTACTGTCTTCACAAATGTAAAACTTTCGTGCTTACAATAAACGACGTATCTACAGTACAAGAGCTTTATAAGGTAGTAGTTATGTCATCCTCTAAAAACTTCAACCATATTGAAGCTAAGGCCACCCAATTAAGGGGAGAAGAACGAAGTTTCGCAAGAAACGAATTAGCGAATATTTATCCACTAGAGAAGAGGCAAGCTGATGTAATGAAATTAACTGAACATGGAATAAACATTGGAAGTTATGATCCTGTAAAGTCTGATTCAGTTTATAGAAAAGTTAGGTCCGAAAAATTGGCATTTAACGACAGGCATACGAACGACTTGTATGACTTGATACTAATGAGGAATGATTATCGGGACTATATTCAACAAGTTGGAGTACCATTTCATGTTTATTTATATAGTCAAGAACAAAATAACATCTTAAAGAAAAACACTACAGGAATAATATATTTGGATGCTACTGGTTCAATTATAAGGAAATCGGATAAGGAAGATAAAAGGGTATATTATTATGCAGCGGTGGTAAAAATCCCCATATGTGATAGGGTTTGTCCTGTTTTTGAAATGGTGTCCAGTACTCATGACGTAGGATCGATTGGATCTTGGCTGCTTAAATTCAAATCCTTTTATTTGAAAGACCAAAAAAAATGGCCTCCTTTCTCTAAAGTAGTAGTAGATCACAGTTACGCTTTTATAAATGCTGTATGTGTCGCATGGAATTGTCAATCATTACTTGAATACCTTAACGCAACTTTCAATTATTTAACTCAAGGTATAGGCTTACCAACAAACACGATTTACATACATTTATGTTGTTTCCACATTTTTAAATTAATGGCATCGGATATAGACAGTAATTTTCAAGATATAAGAACTAAGAATTGCATGAAAGAGATAGTAGCCTATTCTTTCACTATCAAGGATTGGCATACGTTCTGTGAATGGTTCAATCATTTCTGCATAATTTTACTAATTAAGACAAAACATGACTCTTTTAATGACGCCTATAGTAATCTGCTGAAAATGTGTTGCCAAGAACGTAACGATGACTTATTTAACGACAATTTAATAGAGTCAATAAACAATCCATATATCGAATCGGGGGAACAACATGGGACAATATACGAATCGAGTCGATTCTTCCAATATTTTAAAAATATTGGAAAGGCAATTGAAATTCATTGTTCGTCGGCAGAATCCGGCAACATTAACGAATTCAGGAATCCCAATTTTTATTATTTGTTCTTAAAAAAATATATATCTATTTTACCTATGTGGAGCGGTTTCCTTCTGAAAGATGAGACACGACTAAGTAATAGTCCTGTAGAGAGATGGTTCGGAATATTAAAAAACCTTCTAGCGCATAATCAAATGAATCAAAAATGCAGTAGAATCATCAGAAAAATTAGAAAATATGTGTTATTTGCCCATAAAGAACAAATTTTCCAAGTACCGAAGTTTAGATGTACCAAAGGAAAAATGATAAAAGAAAGTGACTGTGGTATGTTATCTCAAGAAATCTGGGACAAGAAACAACGAAAAAAAGCAAGTTATTTCAAAGGTAACACCCTAAAAAAAATTGTTGGAAATAAAAAATTGATGTCGTCTATGAGCAATTATTATGACAAAGATGCATGTATATACTGCAAAAAAGCAGAGCTAGACGTCACAGCTTTATGGGTGCAGTGTGATATCTGCGACGGGTGGGTACACCAAGCGTGTACAGAAGAGAGTCACGATCAATCTTTTAGCGGAGATTTTATTTGTAAAATTTGTGAAGCATTACCTCTATCGGTTTTACAGTGTAAAATGTTCAAAGTTATTTCGTCTAGTCCATGTCCAATTCGAGATTTAAAAGGTCAAATATCCAGAAAAATTACAATTTTAAATAATAGCCTAGTAGATGACCCGGAATATTATATAAACTTTCCTAAAAAGTATTATATTTCATTTTATAGAAACATTAATTGTGACGTCAAAGAAATTACAAGTAATGATTTTGAAATTATTAGATCAAAACAATGGTTAACCAGTTTTATTATAGATATATCCCTCCATGTGAACTCCAATCCCATGTTTCAAATACTGACTGTAACACTGTCAACCCAATTGATTAATTTCGATTTCAATAATATATATCACGGACTAAAGAACATTAAGTTGCTAAATAAAGTTATCTTTTTGCCGTATAATCAAAACGGAAACCATTTTTGTTTAGCAATTGCCGACCCCTTCAGAAAGGAATTTTTCTTTTTAAATCCGTTTGGCAGTTCATTGAGAGAAACGAATTCGTACCTTCAAAAATTTGTAAAATTTCTAAATAAATTTTATTTACTTCACAATCCCCAAGACAATTTATGGAGTTGTCTTCCGGGCCAGTTGTGGCAGTCAAGAGTAATGCGCCACGTACTTCAAAATGACTCTTATAATTGTGGTGCCTATATCATATATTATTTTAAAAAATGGATAGAAGGAGAGTCGTTAAGCGACTCGATAAATATTGACAGGTACAGGCATAACCTTTGTTACGAACTTATAAAAAAATCAGACGATATGGGAGATATATGTGTATTTTGCGGAAACGCAAATTTCAATAAGGACCTGTTGAAGTGCACCCCCTGTAAGAGAGTGTTTCATAAAGAATGCGTGCCGGAAGATATTATGAAAGACATACTATCTAATAATGTGTGTCATTTATGTCAAAACTACTAAAAGTCTCGTGAATAAATCAAATAAAATATAGATGCATACCATATTTCGGTATTGGGATCAGGTGCCACTGAGTTTGGGGTATAGCCCGCCGTATTCTTTAAACAGTATTTTCTACAAATACAACTAATTTTAGACATATAAGGACTGAATAATTATATACAGCTTAGCACATGAAAGGAATGTTACCTCATGCCACCTGCCAACATTCAGAGGTACCGAAGCAAAACGAATATATAACGGCAGAAAGCGGTCTAACCAACAAACTTTCAGTTACAGAAACCTCTCAAAATACGTATTTTTTTTAATTTAACTGTAGATATAAATATTGTATTAATATAAACGGGCATAGTGCTGCATATAAGATTATTCACTTTTGTGTATGTGAAATTAATTATTAAAATGGAGGGCTAGAATGGCAAAATAATATGTCTTACAAACGCTTTTTTAAAATTATTATTTTATTTGAAAAGAACTTAAAGTTCATCAGTTGGAGAACTGGTTTTTAAGTTCTAAGGAACTATTTCCCATCCACAGATAATCAGAGGTGAAAATTTCATTTTTTCAGGGCATTACCGTGCTGGCATTAGATGTATTAAAGTTGAAAAGTGACATACTTGAAACGATTACGAAGTTCTAAGATATTACTACCTATTCAGAAATAAACGAAAGAGGATTTAATCTTTTCTCAGGATGCGCTTGGGATGGCATTGTTTTTAAGGTGCATAACTGTTTTCCATGTGGGAGTGGTAATCTTGTGTTAAAGTTGTTCGGTTGACGCACACTTACGAGTTTGGAAGTTATAAGGAATTATTCGAATAATCGGAGACGAATATTTATTTTTCTCGGGGAGCTGGTGGCATTCGATATGGAACACGTCACTATATTACTAATTACTAATGAGTGTGGTAATCTGATGTCAAAGTGTGTTTGATGCACGCTAATTGTCATCCACAGATAATCGCAGGAGAAAACTACTTTTTTTTCAGGATGTTGGACGGGGTGGCAATGGGTGTGGGGTACGTGGTTGTGTTACTTATGGAAGTGGTAATCTCTTGTTAAAGTTTGTTTGACGCACACGAATCGATTTGGAAGTTATAAGGTATTATATGTCATCCACAGGTAAAGGGAGGAGAAAATTAATATTTTTCGGGGTGTTGGACGGGGTGGCATTGGGTGTGGGGTACGTGTTTGTGTTACTTATGGATGTGGTAATCTCCTGTTAAAGTTTGCTTGACGCACATGAACCGGTTCTGAAGTTATAAGATATAATATGTCATCCACAGATAAAGGGAGGAGAATATTCATATTTTTCGGGTTGTTGGACGGGGTGGCATTGGATGTTGGGTACGTGGTTGTGTTACTTATGGATGTGGTAATCTCCTGTTAAAGTTTGATTGACGCACACGAACCGGTTTGGAAGTTATAAGGTATAATATGTCATCCACAGATAATCGCAGGAGAAAACTAATTTTTTTCAAGATGTTGGACGGGGTGGCAATGGGTGTGGGGCACTTGGTTGTGTTACTTATGAATGTGGTAATCTCCTGTTAAAGTTTGTTTGACGCACACGACCCCGGTGGGAAGTTATAAGGTATTACATGTCATCCACAGATAATCGCAGGAAAAAACTAATTTTTTTCAGGATGTTGAACGGGGTGGCAATGGGTGTGGGGCACATGGTTATGTTACTTATGGATGTAGCAATCTCCTGTTAAAGTTTGTTTGACGCACACGAATCGGTTTGGAAATTATAAGGTATTATATGTCATCCACAGGTAAAGGGAGGAGAAAATTAATATTTTTCGGGTTGTTGGATGGGGTGGCATTGGCTGTGGGGTACGTGGTTGTATTTTTTATGGATGTGGTAATCTGTCTGTTAAAGTTTGATTAACGCACACGAACCAGTTTTGAAGTTATAAGGTATAATATGTCATCCACAGATAAAGGGAGGCGAATATTAATATTTTTCGGGTTGTTGGACGGGGTGGCATTGGATGTTGGGTACGTGGTTGTGTTATTTATGGATGTGGTAATCTCCTGTTAAAGTTTGTTTGACGCACACGATCCCGTTTGGAAGTTATAAGGTATAATATGTCATCCACAGATAGTCGCAGGAGAAAACTAAATTTTTTCAAGATGTTGGACGGCGTGGCAATGGGTGAGGGGCACATGGTTGTGTTACTTATGGATGTGGTAATCTCCTGTTAAAGTTTGTTTGACACACACGACCCCGTTTGGAAGTTGTAAGGTATTACATGTCATCCACAGATAATTGCAGGAGAAAACTAATTTTTTCAGGATGTTGGACGGGGTGGCAATGGATATGAGACACGTGGTTGTGTTTTTTATGGATGTGGTAATCTCCTGTTAAAGTTTGTTTGATGCACACGACTCCGTTTGGAAGTTATAAGGTATAACATGTCATCCACAGATAATCGCAGGAGAAAACAATTTTTTTTCAGGATGTTGGACGGGGTGGCAATGGGTGTGGGGCACTTGGTTGTGTTACTTATGAATGTGGTAATCTCCTGTTAAAGTTTGTTTGACGCACACGAATCGGTTTGGAAGTTATAAGGTATTATATGTCATCCACAGATAGTCGCAGGAGAAAACTAAATTTTTTCAAGATGTTGGACGGGGTGGCAATGGGTGAGGGGCACATGGTTGTGTTACTTATGGATGTGGTAATCTCCTGTTAAAGTTTGATTGACGCACACGAACCGGTTTGGAAGTTATAAGCTATAATATGTCATCCACAGATAATCGCAGGAGAAAACTAATTTTTTTCAAGATGTTAGACGGGGTGGCATTGGGTGTGGGGCACTTGGTTGTGTTACTTATGGATGTGGTAATCTCCTGTTAAAGTTTATTTGACGCACACGACTCCGTTTGGAAGTTATAAGGTATAATATGTCATCCACAGATAATCGCAGGAGAAAACTAATTTTTTTCAAGATGTTAGACGGGGTGGCATTGGGTGTGGGGCACTTGGTTGTGTTACTTATGGATGTGGTAATCTCCTGTTAAAGTTTGTTTGACGCACACGATCCCGTTTGGAAGTTATAATGTATAATATGTCATCCACAGATAATCGCAGGAAAAAACTAATTATTTTCAGGATGTTGGACGGGGTGGCAATGAGTGTGAGACACGTGGTTGTGTTTTTTATGGATGTGGTAATCTCCTGTTAAAGTTTGTTTGACGCACACGACTCCGTTTGGAAGTTATAAGGTATAATATGTCATCCACAGATAATCGTAGGAGAAAACAATTTTTTTTCAGGATGTTGAACGGGGTGGCAATGGGTGTGGGGCACTTGGTTGTGTTACTTATGGATGTGCTAATCTCCTGTTAAAGTTTGTTTGACACACACGAATCGGTTTGGAAGTTATAAGGTATTATATGTCATCCACAGGTAAAGGGAGGAGAAAATTAATATTTTTCGGGTTGTTGGACGGGGTGGCATTGGATGTGGGGTACGTGGTTGTGTTATTAATGGATGTGGTAATCTCCTGTTAAAGTTTGTTTGACGCACACGATTCCGTTTGGAAGTTATAAGGTATTACATGTCATCCACAGATAATCGCAGGAGAAAACTAAATTTTTTCAGGATGTTGAACGGGGTGGCAAAGGGTGTGGGGCACGTGGTTGTGTTACTTATGGATGTAGCAATCTCCTGTTAAAGTTTGTTTGACGCACACGAATCGGTTTGGAAGTTATAAGGTATTATATGTCATCCACAGGTAAAGGGAGGAGAAAATTAATATTTTTCGGGTTGTTGGACGGGGTGGCATTGGCTGTGGGGCATGTGGTTATGTTACTTATGGATGTTGTAATCTCCCGTTAAAGTTTGTTTAACGCACACGACCCCGTTTGGAAATTATAAGGTATTACATGTCATCTACAGATAAGCGGAGGAAAAAAATAATATTTTTCGGGGTGTTGGACGGGGTGGCATTAAGTGTGGGGTACGTGGTTGTGTTATTTATGGATGTGGTAATCTCCTGTTAAAGTTTGTTTGACGCACACGAGCCCGTTTGGAAGTTATAAGGTATTACACGTCATCCACAGATAATCGCATGAGAAAACTAATTTTTTTCAGGATGTTGGACGGGGTGGCAATGGGTGTGGGGCACGTGGTTGTGTTACTTATAGATGTGGTAATCTCCTGTTAAAGTTTGTTTGACGCACACGAATCGGTTTGGAAGTTATAAGGTATTATATGTCATCCACAGGTAAAGGGAGGAGAAAATTAATATTTTTCGGGTTGTTGGACGGGGTGGCATTGGCTCTGGGGTACGTGGTTGTGTTTTTTATGGATGTGGTAATCTCCTGTTAAAGTTTGTTTGACGCACACGACCCCGTTTGGAAGTTGTAAGGTATTACATGTCATCCACAGATAATCGCAGAAGAAAACTAATTTTTTTCAGGATGTTGGACGGGGTGGCATTGGGTGTGGGGCACGTGGTTGCGTTACTTATGGATGTGGTAATCTCCTGTTAAAGTTTTTTTGACGCACACGAATCGGTTTGGAAGTTATAAGGTATTATATGTCATCCACAGGTAAAGGGAGGAGAAAATTAATATTTTTCGGGTTGTTGGACGGGGTGGCATTGGCTCTGGGGTACGTGGTTGTGTTTTTTATGGATGTGGTAATCTCCTGTTAAAGTTTGTTTGACGCACACGACCCTGTTTGGAAGTTGTAAGGTATTACATGTCATCCACAGATAATCGCAGAAGAAAACTAATTTTTTTCAGGATGTTGGACGGGGTGGCAATGGGTGTGGGGCACGTGGTTGTGTTACTTATGGATGTGGTAATCTCCTGTTAAAGTTTGTTTAACGCACACGACCCCGTTTGGAAATTATAAGGTATTACATGTAATCTACAGATAAGCGGAGGAGAAAAATAATATTTTTCGGGGTGTTGGACGGGATGGTATTGGGTATGGGGTACGTGGTTGTATTTTTTATGGATTGGGTAATCTCCTGTTGAAGTTTGTTTGACGCACACGAACCGGTTTGGAAGTTGGAAGGTATTATTTGCCATCCACAGAGAATAGGAGGAGAATATTAATTTTATTCGGATTGTTGCTCCGTGATTATATTTTGGAATTTACTGATTTTTTAATTGCTATTTATATAATCACTTGTTTATCATTATATTAGAAAATATAGTTGTTATGCTTATACCATTTTAATTAGTATAGTGGCAATGTGTCCAGGAGCTACGGTACTAGGTACTAGCTGCTATTAGGACTTACTACTTATGCGAAGCGCGCGAGCGCGTGCACACTATCCCACTCGCGATTGACCCTACGTCATAATCTGTGGATGAGAATCTGTGGATAACTTCACTCAAACATACTAGTTAGGTAAAAAAAAACACTTTTTTTAAAAAAGACATTTAAGTATTTAAGAACTTACATCAAACGTAAAAACAAATTTTGGAAATACTGAAAATTTGTACCTATATCATTGAAAACAATATTGCGCTTTTAGCCCATATCAGATTACTTAGATCATATTATTATCACTCAAGTATCTCGGGAACAGAGTAAAATCCTCTCTTATTTATAAGGCGAGGAGCACTTATACGAGAAACAATTTCATCTTCTTCATACCAGATGACATCCTCGACAGTTGACCATCTCCCATGCATCCCAGTTTGTCCCATGGCCTTAATAAAAAATTTGGTTTGGTAAGGTACGACTTAAAATTTGATAAAATATATTTATTTATTTGTTTAATTATTTATTTATTTATATAATTTTGTTATAAAATAAATTAAAAAAAAATATATCTCAAAAACTCAGGCTCTGACAAAATTTGACTACATATTTTTTATAATTTATATCGAAACTTATTATGAAATGTAATTTGCTCATACTTCATTTACAAAGGCATACAAAGGCCCAATACACAATCAAACCAAATATTTTAAAATCAAAACAATCAAAATTTTACATGTACGTACATGAGCCCATTTAAGGCGGAATTACCTCCTGGACCATAAAAAGCAGATCCTTATGCCGACGTATTTTTTTTACAGGTTTTGTCACATTTGTGTCAATATTTTGAAAGAAAACAAATAATAATAAAATTTTAAACATACTTTTTACCTAAATTAAGAATATTTTCACTTTAGAAGTGTTTTTTTAGTTTAATTGAAAATTTAAAGTTCGTTGTGGGTATACAATCTTTTAACATAAAAACTTAGTTTTCTATTGAGAAATCTATACGACGTATTTTGCTCCTAGCGTATATTAAGGCCTAATTTACAGTTTACCAATATTATTTTTCTAATAGCAGTTCATATAGATTTTAAAACTTGATTTGAATACAACAGAAGAAAATCCTTATTTCGACGTATTACGGCGGCATTAACTCTGGTAACAAAAACGGGCTCTTATTCCGACGTATTTTTTTAAACGTATTTGTACAAGTTTGTGTCAAAATAATAAACCAAAACCAATAAAAATTTAATTTCAAACCCTTTTGATTCACATAAAAGAAAAATGCAACCCGCTTGAGTAAATAAAAACTTTTAATTTTTGAAATATTTTTAATCACTTCAATCGATCTACTTACCAAAATGCAGACGTTCTTCACTCAGTGTGACACCTAGACTGACTCGGTCGGAACTAAATGCAAACTAGATTCAAACGAGGGTAGTTTACCCCACAACGTTGGCGCTGCTGTGCAATCTAATAAATTCTGTAACGGATAAATTTAATTGCGTTTAGATATTCGTTGTCAGTTTAAATATATTGACTGACAAAGTTTGCCTTAGGAAATAAAGCGGGATTAGAGCTCGATTCATCATACGTCGGAATATGGTGCTTTTACCTTACGTAAGTAATACTAAGTTATATTTCAATATCGTTTACACTATGTACCTTTCGAATATATTTATTTTTTATCAACAAGATACTTGCCTAGGAGCTTTGTTAATTGAGGAAATTGTACATAATTATTTGCCATTATTATTCCCTGATCTAAAGATATATTGTAAAATTTTGATCTAAAAATCATAACTGTGGTTTTATCTGCGAAAAATTTAATTCTCTCTAGCTGCAGTGTTAGGTTTTTAAATATTAAATCAACAGCCCCTTAAACTCAAAACGTTAGCAGCTTTAAATAATAAATTAGCATCGTCTGCGTAAGTTACCAGCAAGAACATTTTTTTATTGCTTTGTATAAATCGTTGGCATATAATAAAAATAATTGTGGACCGAGGATGGATCCTTGAGGAACATCCATCGTAATCAATGTTTTCTCAGACTGAGCAACATAATTATTAGAATAGACAAAGACTGTCTGATATCGATGGTCAAGATATGGCTGAAATCATTTCATTATCACGTATACCATATCTAAATACCATGATTTATACAGTTGAAGGATTTACACAGGTCAAGGTGTAAACTGCAGGTCAATGACTTTTTATCAATGGTATCAATTATTTCACTAACAGAAAACATAAAGCCGTATCGACATTTTTACTCTTACTAAAACCGTGCTGGAAACCATGTAAAACATTTTCTTTATGTAGGAAAGTATGCAAAACACAAGTTTTATGGTAGCATATTACTATTAGGCAGAACTCCTGTGTCAAAGGACAAATTAATGAGGTATATAAGAGGATAAGCAACAAAATCTAAGCAGTTTTTGACCAGATGCGAGGATACCTCATCCGCTCCACAATATCTAGATAATTTTAGTTTTCCAATGCAGTCGATCACCTCATATTGTGTAACAGGTAAAAGTACTATTGAGTTTTTAGATAATTCCACATTTTATTTTAAATAATAGTAATCAATTTGATCTCCAAATTTATTAATTAAACTTGGACAGACTGAACTAAAGTAGGAACTAAATTTTTTTGCGGCAATTACAAACAAGTAACGTGTCATTTTCTTTTATATTGATATCACGAAAATTTCTAGATTTACCAGTTTTTTGACGAATAATATCCCACATCTTCTTTGTTTTATTAGGAGCAGTATTTATAGTATTATCATAATTCCATTATAAGTATCTTTAAAGTCATGACAAGTATTTACAAGGTGTTGAAGATAGTTTTTATATATGTAATGCTAGGTGTTATCCAATCATTCCGACTAGGTCAATTTTTATTATTATCAAGCATTACTTTTTTACAGGAAAACAAACATCAAAGTAAAATAAAAATGTGTTTATAAAATTTTTAAATGATTTATTGGCGCAATTTTCTGAAAAACATTGTGTCAAGACTCCATCGATAAATGGTAACAAAATTCGAGTTTTTTGAAATTGTTAGACCATCATCCGTATAGTCCTGACCTAAGTCCCAATGATTTCTTTATTTTTCTGAAAATCAAGGATGGACTACGTGGTCAAAGGCTTCAGTCGTCAGAAGGAGCAGTCGATGCCTTCAAAACCGCAATTGTATAAAAAAGCAAGTGGAATAACTGCTTCTAAAGTTGGTTCTAGCAAAAATGCAGTAATGCATTAATCTTCGTAATGGATACTTCGAAAAACAATAAAATATTTAAAAGTTACCTACTGTTTTATTCCAGCTCGATTCGCAAAACTTAAGACAGTTAAAATGAGAAGTACACACCGGCACAAAAAAAGTGGTCCGTATTTTTGACCATATCCACCTGTCTGTATGTATTTTGACGTACTGAATCTGAATCTAAAGTCCATTTACCTCAAACACCCCCAATATTTGGAGTAAATCGAAAAAATAGCGAAAAACCGAATAAAATCACATTAGTAAGCGCAAAAAAATCGCAAAATTTTTTTCTAACCTTGATCAAATGTATTTCTTATGGACTTCCATGCGCTGAATTCGAATCTGCATTCTATTAAGCTGTATCATCCACAAATGTTGCAAAATCGCGTGAAATAGCTGAAATAGTTTCTAGTTGCTGCGATTTTTCTTTATTTTTGCAATTTACTAATTTTGAAGGTGTTTGAGTTAAACGGGTTTCAGATTCGGATTTAGTGCGACAAAATGCATAAAAATAGATGGGTCTGGTAAAAAATACAAACCACCTTTCCTTTTGTGTGCTGGTGTTATTCTCGGTGAATTTTTAAATGTAAATTTTATTTAAAAAATATATATTCAATGTATCCATTTACTTTACAAATATAAAATATATTCTTCTTATAAAGCTGTAAACTTACGATGTCGTGTTAAAATGGTTACAAAAGTTCATTTAATTATCCTCTCTCATTTGAAATTTTTTCCAAATTTGAAAGTCTAATTTCTGTCCTTGAGTGAAGCAGATAAGTTAACTGTTTTTAGGCAAATGGCATTTGCCGACAAAACAAACGGAATCATAAAAAAGAAACATTTTAACTAATTCGAATATTCATAACATGACTAGTTCCTAAAAAAATGTCTAAAATTCATTAAACGTATTTTTAACAAGCATATAATTACTAAAAAAAACAGACTCTGTAATTGGCAAATTTATTAGTAGTATAAAAATGTTCGTCTAGAAGTATAACAAAACACATTTTCCTAAATGATGCCAAATATTTTTCAATTGCGTTGTGTTGAGATCTAACGTTTCATAACAAACTTAAAAAACAACGATTATAATAATGCTCAGACTTAACTGACAACCAACGAAATATTACGCAAAAGGCGTCTTTTAAAGAAATAGCCTTTCCCTTTATGCATAAAAAGTAACAAGTTGTAATTTTTGTAAAATACAGTAGATACGATTTTATGTAGGGTTAGTCCAAACGTCAGACTTAAATACCAGTTATAAATAAATATATTTGTATCTACATAATACTCTAAATTGTATCTGATTATTTTTGTCTACCCAACATTTTATTTAATATTTTGCGAGTTGCTTAAATTCCAATATTAAGGATAATATTACATATTAGAGTGCGCCCTCAGTGTGCAAAGTCATGAGCGTCACCAAAATATTTGAAGGTAAATATGAACACCGAAATATGGTATGTTTTCTGCTAACGTTTTCTTCACGATGTATATGATACAGATTTATACTTTAAGAAGATTTAAGTACACGTTAAGTGCACTGTTTGTAAAACGTTTTATGTAAGGTTTAATAAAACGTTTCCTAATAACGTTTACTTCACGTTTTATATGCGTCCAAATCGGTAAAATATCTAATGACCAATGATGTAGATGTAGGCACTTATACTTATCTCACGCATATGTCCTTCTATACTTTTATACTTCTATTCTTTTCATAGACTGGATATAAAATCAAGCAGCCATGATTATCGTCGGCCTAACGAGTTAACAAGCTCGAAATCGGAATATGTATGTATTATTTACTTAAAAATAACGTAACAGAAACTTATGCTTATAAAAAGGAATATCACACAAAAAGAGCAATTATAAAAGTAGAACAATCTATAAATTTATGTTTATATTTAACATAAAGTGGAATTCTTTGAGATATAGATAAATTGATTCTATCTAGGAAAGTTAAAAATAAATTTTGCTGGATGTCTTTTATTGTATCCCTCTTGGTTAGTGGGCGGTATATAAAGAGAATTGACGTAAAGTATTTCAGAGGCGGTCGCTTTTACCCATTTTAAAGTAAAAACGTTATTAAAGCAGAGCTTTTTGCGGAAATATGACACCTCTTTTAAAAATTAATTATGTAGAGTACCGCTTTAGAATATTTAAAATATAATTTTCATCATCTTTTGTTGTAGGTGGTAGCACTAAAGATTGAAAACATTTATTGTGTACCTACACTGTTTTTTAAGTTATACAGGATGTGTCTAAAAACTTGCTTAGTCCAAAAACTGATATTAATGAAGCTACAGGATGATAAATAAATATTGAAATAAAAATAACAGTTTTTTTCTTAATCTTTAAAATTTTGTTGTATCTTCTAGAGGGCGTCATAAGCGACTATTAGGGCGCAAAATGCCAAAACGTTTTTATGCCTAGGTGTATTTCCCTTTGAGCTCAACTTTTCTGCTTAAAAAAGTATATTTTCCTAATATCTCTAAAGCCAACCGTATTCAGTAAAAAGTATTTAAATTTATAAATGTATAAGAAAATAGTTTAAAGTTATTTCCAACTACACAACATTTATCATTAGGACAAATTGTTTATTAGCAAGAAATATGTTCTGAAGGAAATAATGCAATTTTAAATTTCGTTTATTTAACAATTTTACTGCAAACCAAATTGACAGAGTAAAAAATATACTTTCTAAAAACAATCCACCACAATCTAAACTAACGTAACCAATGTAACAATCTAAACTACTGCAACCAATATAAACGATCTAAAAATCAGTGGTATTGAATATAAATTTTAAACAATTTGTTTATGCAATTTAAAATGTATATGCATTTTTGTTGAAAACGGTTGGCTTTAGAGATATTAGCAAGATACAGCTCTTATAAGCAGAAAAGTTGGAGAAAAAGATGTTTCCATTCCAAAATGAAATACACTGTGGCGCAAAAAAGTTTTGACTCTAATGGTCGCTTTTAGCGCCCGCTAGAAGAAACAACAAAATCGTTGATAAATTCGAATTTCAAGAAAATCTTATTTTTATTTCAACTTTAACACCCTGTAGCTCCGTTACTATCAATATTTACACTAAGGTGAGTTTAGTTAAATCGACTTATTTTGAACTGAACTATATCTGGTGGAACGTTGCACAAACTCTTTAGAGACACCCCGTATATTTGTATATACAGGATGTTTCATAATATATGCGCAGGACTTCAGGATGTGATAGCTCGTCCAAAAATTTTAAAAAAAGTTTGTATTAACTTACCATATAATAAAAGAATATCTCCGGAACCGTTTATCGTACAGAAAACAGCTTTTGTAAGCATTTACTGCTCATAATACGCTATGTTCTGTGAGAAATGTTTTTTTTTAAGTCATAATTGGTGAATATTTTGAAGAGGAAGTGGGTGTTTTTTTTCCTCAACTTCTACGCCACTGGAAAAAGTACTGTTTTGAGACGCCCAAAAAATGTACTCTTGGTCATAAGCTCTAAAGTTGACCGTTTTCGAGAAAAATCTACTTTTATGTTGAAAAACATGGTCAATTTTTTGAAATAAAATTTGTTTACGAATTAAACAAAATTTATTTAATCATTAAAACAAGTAACAAAACCAAATATTAACTTCATAGCTGCAAAATTAAAAAAAAAATCGTACACAGTTAAACTGAATGTTGGAAATGTCATCCGTTAGCTTCAATGCACGCAGCAATTCTTTGATGCATTGACTGCCTAACACGCAAGAAAATTTCCGGAGTGTTCCGAATTATGTCGCAAGATATAAATGTAAATGCTTACAAAAGCTGTTTTCTGTACGATAAACGGTTCCGGAGATATTCGCAAAAAACTAATTTTTTTTTACAATTTCAACACCCTGTATCTCGATAATTGTACATTTTAACGCAAGTTAATACAAACTTTTTTTCAAATTTTTGGACGTGGTATCACATCTTGAAGTCCTGCGCATATATTATGAAACACCCTGTGTAGTATCTCAGAATATTTAAAATACAATTTTCATCAACTCTTGTTGTATGTAGTACCTAAAGATTAAAAACGTTTATAGTATATCTAAACTGTTTTGTAAGTTGTATATTTGTACATACGGTAGGTATACCGGATGTAGTCCTTAGTATGTTTCAAACCCAACAGTAATAGTATATAGCATAGTATATATAAGAGTATAGCTATAAGTCTCACTTCCAAAAATATATTTGTCTGAAAGCTTATATGTTACGAGACCGACTTTAAAATAAAACAGAAAGTTTATACTTTCTAACAACCGTTGCGAGGATGTTGACGAATTGATTCAGGATAAACTTAATAATAAAATATAAAAAGTTTTTCTAACTTACACAATCAGTCCATAAATAATTGATTCAATTATCGTTCTCAAAAAATATTTGCCGAGAATTGAATATCGAGAATAGAGAGACTGTCAACTAAAAGAAAAAACTTTTCATAATTGGTTTTGGCGATATTGACGGATTAAGCTGTGCGAAAATTAAATCAAATGAAAGGATTTGGCGGTAGTATATTGTAACGGATCTTTCATTAAGCGCTTCCTATCTTTAAATTTAAATAAAACAAAGTGTGTGTGAGATATCATAGAAATTTTTTATTCGTTTGAAAGACCTATTAATGCCATTATGTGTGGAATATAACATCGTTCAAATGGCCGCTACGGCTTATCTGGGTGGAGCGCATTCGAAATGTCCAATTTTCCATTACTCGCGCATAAATCAGGCTGAATTTAACCGATGGCATGGGTTATGTTGGCTTTGAGAACCGCTGTGGTTTGTGGCTTATTCACATACACCAGTGACTTAAGAAAACCCCACAAGAAAATGTCTAACGGGGTCAAATCGCACGATCTCGGTGGCCAGTTCACATCACCTCCACGTGAGATGACCATGGCCTCAAATCGCTCGTGCAGAATATCCAGTGTGGCATGAGCTGTGTGTCGTTGGTGTTCAGATCATCTAATTCAGGCCAAAAGAAGTTGGTAATCATCGACCTATAGCGCTCGCCGTTAACAGTGATGGCCTGGCCAACGTCGTTCTCAAAGAAATATGGACCGATGGCGCCGCCAGCCCAAAATCCACACCAAACCGTGACTTTTCGGGATGCATGGACGCTTTTGGATCTCATGTGGATTGGTATCGTCCCAAATTCGACAATTTTGTTTGTACCCATTCATCCAGAAATGGGTCTCATCGCTGAAGATTATTTTTCGGTGAAAATTAGGGTCAGTTGCCAGAGCGTGGGTTCGCTGAATGGGCTCTGGAGCAGTTGGCAACGTCAGTTCCTGGGTCAGTTGAATTTTGTACGGGTGAAGGCCCATGTCACGACGTAAAATTCGCCAAGTTGTGGTCTGCGAAAGGCCGAGTTCTTGTCAACGACGCGAATCGACTGCCTCGGATTCTGCTGCACACTCTCACGGAAAGCATGTTTTCTGCAGATCTTGCGTTTCGTCGACGCACGGGTGTTGGTCGATCGTTTACTGAACCAGTAGACTCAAATTTATCCACCACATTGCAAATAGTCCTCTCGGCAGGACGGTTATGGCGACTGTAAAATGGGTGAAGTGTGCGGTACGTTGCCCGAACAGAACACTCATTTTGATGAAACAATTTTATTATTTGCACGTGTTGTTGAATGCTATATCTGTCCATGGTGATTTGGCAAAACAGACTCAATAAATGACAACTAATTTGACAGATGTAGCTTCAACGAGATGCCCGTTATCAACTGTCAAAGTTCGGAAGTCCCTGTTGGAAGACCCGTTATATTGCTAGGGTTTTAGAAAATATAAAATGGAAACCGTAATATTTTAAATTTGTTTGCTATTCACTATGAAATATATGCGACGCGTCAGCAACAATTGTACCAGTGATCACAGTTTAAATCGGCGTAATATAAAAGTAGGTAATCACCGTTTGTTATAAATTTATTATTTTGCTAGTCCTCAATATAGTGGAATAAATACGTCGACGATTTAAAACTTAGATAGCACATTGATACGTGTAGGAAGACAATGGAAACTTTTCTAAGCTAAGTGCTTTATGACAAAATATAGAAATGTGCTTTACAAAAGAAAATATACACAAGCGCTATGTAACGCCACTGGCACTGGTTAGAACACTGCAACGAAGTTACTTGAACATTGAAGGTCTCACTACACCACTCTCGAACATTTGAGTGGCCATGCGCGCATAAATAATAAGGTTGAATCAAGCGAGCCGAGAAGATTTAATAGTTAATAGTGTGGAATAGAGACTTATAGACAGAAAAACGTTGTATAATACGATTCACCAAGTTAATTGTTACTGTGAAATGTTTATTTGTTTATAATTGTAGTTATTTTGTTTGTACAAATACAGTATTGCCATTTCTTATGAAGTAGCGCTGGAAATTGTCAAAGAAAAAATTATGCAATTAAAATTGCAAAACAATTTAATGAAACAAAAAATTCGAAACAGTTTCAGTGTGGCATCAAACATTTGCAAGACTTTTTGTAGCTTGCCCGGCTTTACTCTGGCAAAATGGGTTCTCAGGAATCTATTAATGAAGTAAGGACACTAAATATACTTATATTCTAATAAAACACATTTATCAAACTGAATTAACATACATTTAATAATAATTCGGACTGTGTCCAATGGCAGAGAGTGAAAAAGCAGCCCAGCTAACTGCTACCGTTTCCCAGTCTCTTGTCCCCGTTCTCGCTGTTTCTTCCGGCTAACCGTTGCTACCACACCACTGCCACCACTCCTTGACTATTGTCGATTTCGGGGCATGGTTCAACGTGTAGACCACATTAATCAATATACAGGGTGTCCGAAAATTATGAGTCAAGACTTCAGGAGGTGATTCCTCACAAGAAATTAGGGTCACGAAGTCCTATAACAATTTTTCGAAAACTCAATATTAACGGAGATATCTTTTTCAGATATAACAGGTAGGAGAATCGATTGTTTCAATAGTCAGATGGATACACTACGCAGCAAAAAAGTTCTGTCATTTAAAAGAAACATGATGTACCATAAGTGGCGCCCTCTACTAGTGACGTCAAAATTTACAAATATTATGTAAATATTTGGATTTCTTAAGAAGTTATTTACAAATATCGAAAATAAAATGTTAACTTTAACACCCTGTATCTCCGTTAATTTCGAAAATTTGTTATAGGACTTCGTGACCCTAATTTATTGTGAGGAATCACCTCTTGAAGTCTTGACGCATAATTTCACCCTGTATATTCAAAAAATTGCACGACATTGTTGAAAAATGTAAATATTTTTCGTTGTGTCTGAACGAAAGCTTTTTACCCAGCCACTTACTATTTCTATTGAGAACGTAAGTAGAGCAGACATTCAACTGGAGTTATTTGCAGTCAGATCATTTTTGTCGGTGAATATGAACGAGTTACCTACCGGATTTATAACTTAAATTATTATTACAAACCTGTAAATTAAAAGAAATACCTACTTCCCTTTAGTTATTATCATATTATTCCTAACTGGTACCCTACCTAGATGTTATATTCTCAAATTTAACAAAAAGATATATTTGGTGGCTTTTATTATATAAGTATTTTTTCTTAGTTAAAGTGGATTATTTAAAAAACAATAGTTAGATTTACCTGTGTAATCCAAATTAGGTTGTGCCATTTTGGATAACCTTGATGTCCACGGTTGACAAGGAACTGGTTCAACTCCGTCTACGTCATTTACGCGTTCTGCAATAAATAAAATTCAGTCAACATTATCTTAGAATTTGAATATCTAAATAATTATTTTTGTAAGATTGATATCGATAGAATATACACTTTTGCTGAATTTGATACAAATAAATGTATATTTAAACATCATAATCTAAAGCAGAAATATAAAAAAATAATCAAATTAATAAATAAATTTTTTTGTTTGCGATAAATTTATTTATTTATCTATAAGTCCATGCCTTACAGGTAGAAAGAAACCCAATTACAAGGCAAGATAGGAAGAAAAAATAAATATCATATAAAAAAAATAGTCAGTAGGTATAGAACACAGATAATAATAATAATTATTATAAAAAGGATGTGAAAAAAATACTAAAACAAAATTTAAAAAAAATGTAAAATGTTTAAAAATGTCACAGTTTTCAATTTGTTTCTAGATACGGTTGACAGAGATATGTAAATTTAATTGATTGTTAAATTTATCATAGATTAAATATAAAGGAGAGAATTTGAAAATGTTTGTTCTTAGTTCAATCTGGGCACATAAAAATTTAATCTTGAGGCAATATCTGCATTCAATGAAATTATTAACTATCTTGTACAGTGTGATTACCATAAAATATTTTCTACGTTTTCTTAGTGAAGCAAAGTTAAACGTTTTGAGAAATTCGCCTTGTGGAAAATCCTGTTCAGGATAAAAGTCCACTCATAACCACTCAAGAAATATGAACGTCATTTAGCAAATATTGATATGTAACTGTTACTTTTTTAATAAAAGGCATATTATAGCAATGTTTAATGTTTATTTAAGTTTATTTGTAATACACCACTCACTAATTAGATTTAGATTCCTTTGAAGTTCTATAGTCTTGTATATTTTCAATTCTTTTATATAATTTAATGTCATCAGCATATAATCAAAATTTTTCTTCGAATTTTTAACCAATCCATTGATAAAAACACTGAACAAAGGACCCAATACGGAACCGTACGGCACACCTGATGTTGCAAAATATTGACATGACCTGGTGCCATACTCCTCCACATACTGATAAGAAAATTGAGATAATACTGAAATATAGATATTAGGAGATATCAAAATGTGAAAGCTTAACAAGTTCCAGAGGTAATTACGAGCAAAAAAAAATTAATATACATGGAGCAATTCTCTATGGTCATGTCTTCAAATTTTTTTGTTGTTTTTTTTTGTTGCCATTTTGCTATTGTCACTCCAATCAAACAGTTTAAAATCTGTGTGCATGTAAGTACTTCTTTCTAAACTTTAAAAGCCCATAGCTTTGTAACCAAGGAGAATTGAATCATTTTACTAAGGAGAACTTCAGAAACTTATTTCTTAAGTTTGTCCAATATGTTAAGCAACACCCTGTATTTGGAGACTATTATGTATTGATTCAGCAATATTTTCTATAACAATCATAAGATTTGTTGCCTTTGACCTACCCTTATAGAAACTATTCTGATAGGGTGAAATTAAATATTTTATTAAAGGAAAAAGTATCTTGTAAAAATTACTTATAATTGACATTGATCTATAATTATTTACATCGGACCTGTCACCTTTTTAATACATATATAGGCATAACAATATGCGTTTGGAAAATACTAATTAAATACCGTAGTCAGGAGCAAAGAAAGCGTTTTGGGATACATGTTTATATACTTTTTGTCTTATTTTGGGGTCTAGAAAACGCAGTCTTTATGGTACTATTTTTAGAATCAGCTTTTATAATACGCAGTAGAAGTTTAGAATCCTATATTAGAAATAGTCTGTATGGTTCAATCATATAAGATAAACTTCTTTGGTCACTCCATTTTCAAAATCTTTGATAACACCCTATCTAGTCACGCCAGATGATTTTTAAAAGGGAGAAATCTGGCGAATGACTGCCGAAGACCTGTTAAGTTATTTTAAATATAAATAAGAGTCACTCGATTCGAGGGAAATTCAATAATGAGAATTCAGGGACTGATCTTTCCACTCAATTTGACAGTATACCACAGTTAAAGAGAACGATTTAGTCTGCGCTTGATCAAATTCTCCTTGTGTGTCAGCTGTTGGATATTTACGTTAGTGGTGACTGAAAGATCTGTCCCTTCACATACCAAAGCGACGAATGCGGTATGACATATCTGGATGGAGGACCAAATCCGTCAAAAATCCCTCTCGTATATGCCCAGGTAGTGAGTATGCATACAACACGTGATAACTGGTTATACCAGTGATAGGATTTCATTTTGAGCCTTTTTCAATACGATGCAACAATGACCAATGTAGAATTTACAAAAAGATGCATTCTATTCTCAATAATGCAATATATAATGAGTGAAATAGTCAATTAGTCAATATAGCGGAAAAGGGGGCACATTTGGACAGTCTTTTTACAGACCGCCTGTCCTTATAACTAGTGTTAAAAAGTGTCTCAGGTATTACTGCCATCCTTGGAAAAGGTGATTGTATAGCCAACATAAATGATATTTACCCAAATATATCTATATATAAAAGTTGTAAAAATGTTACTTGAAAAAGTTAGTCAAAATAGTGAATTATGACGATGTACGAAATTTTAAGAGTAGATTTTCAAGTTTCCTCCAGTTTTTGATACAAATATGCACAAACTACTTAATGCACATATATATTAAATGAAGAATTACTTGAAATACATTGCATTTTAAAGAAAATTGCAAAGAATATTATTTAATCAAGGAAAATAATCAAAACTTAAAATATTTTACGTTTTTTTTATAATTAAAACAGGGTACTATTTTTATTGCAAATAAAAATAGAGTGGCACTGGGTTTCTACGCCGCTGGTGATAATGGAAATATTTAAACATACTGAATAATTAGACCTAAGGTATTCCATTACAATCTAAAATTATTGTTGTTTTATCAGGATGGATTTCCAAGGAAATATAATAAAAATTTCAAAATCATTGACACCCTGTAGAGATTTAGGTATAGGCATATTTGGATAAATCCCATTCATTTTCAGTCACCCCTTCCAAGGATGCCAACAATACCTGAACCACCCTGTATAGTATAACCCAACAATATTCACCTACCATGAATATGTTAAAAACAAGTAAAAATTATTTATGCGGGATTTAAAAAAGTGCAAATGTCCACATTTACCTCAGCTATGATGTGGACAGATGTAGGTGTAGATTTGGAAAAATGAGAATAACAGGTAATATCCTTTATTTCAAAAAAGATAATTAATTCATTATTCTAATTTAAAAACAAACAATTCAGTTAAAGAAACCATTTAAAACAGTTTATGAAGATAATCAGAAAATATAAAAAAATGTCAAAAGATACCATAGACCTTATAAATCATGGACGCGCCCGAAACCGTTTTCTGCCTATACAAATCGTTGATGCTCAGATGCGTGCGACAGAGATAGAGCTAGTCCGGGCAAAAACCCACAGATCATTGGCCGAAAAAACAAAAACCGTAAATGACAGACGTGTGACAGACCGAATTAAATTTGATATTTACTCATTTATTCAGAAATTTAATTTATAATTATATTTTAATAATAACAATTTGTAAGGAAGGTTTTAATTATTTAGGAAAAGAGTTGTCAGGTTATGTTTATATATTTTTCTGTCATAGAACATCTGTTTTTGCCCCGACAAGCTTCATCCCTCTTGTACACATCAGTACAGTGGACCTCTCTTTCTAGGGCCGGTCTATGATTTATAAGGTCTATGAAAGATACAAATGAGGAAGATCTTCTAGTAATATTGTTTGTCGATGGTCGATTCAATACAATACCATCCATTCTTATTTGTGCTAGGTCAGGTCGCAGGCTTGGTCCCGAAAACTGAAGTTCCAGGATTGGCCTCTTTTCCTTAAGAATTCAATATATATATATATATATATATATATATATATATATATATATATATATATATATATATATATCGTTTGAAGCTTCCTTTATCTTATCTACTCTTGCCACATAATATATGTTTCTTTTTTGTGGTAAATTTGACTAAGGCATTATCACTGACATTGATCACCTCGTTCACATGGACCTCTCCCCTCCCCATATTGTATTTATTGTATTCCTGCATTTCCACTGAAAATATTTTGCAACGTAACTTCTCGATAAACATGGCTCCCACGAATTCATCTTTAACCTTTGTTTTTTATTTGCAGGTTCAGCTCACATATTCTTTATATTTAATTCTTCCACTTCCGGCATGGTAATAATTTAAACGTCACGCTACTTCCAGTAATAATTCATTTCGTATGAAAAAGCTAACTACGGCGAAATGTATTTATATTTCTCAGGTTCGTCTCAAAACTTTTCTGATGTATACCGGGTGTTTTCATGTTTTTATTGAACATTGTATTCCTAAAGATATTTAAATAAAATGTTGACATTATGTTTAGTAATATAAATAGTACGCACCATTTAAGAATATATTGTTACGGAAGATCACCTACCTTTGTAGTTTGTTAATTATGTTCTTGTTTGCTTTAAAATTTATAATTTGTGTTTTGACTTTTTCTAGCACATTCTAGCATATTAGCGGATAGGCCACGTCTCTAAAATTTAGTTTATAACGAGCAGTGGAATGCGAGTAACAAACGTCAAAGATTTGAGAATTGTGAATTTGTTTGAGGGATATTTGTTGTGTAATCAAGTAGTGACAATAAAGTTTGTTTTGAGTCCATTAAGACTGAAAGTAGTTTTATTTCAACCCCAAGTATTAAGCCGCCAACATTTGATGGAAAGGTATCATGGAGTAATACCTTAAATAGTTCGAGGCAGCCGCCTTGGAAGAGGATAAGGTCGCCTTATTAATAGTGGCTCTACGAGGTGAAGTTATGGAAATTTTAAGAACGCTAGCCGAGGATAATCAAACGTCATACACTGCTTTAAAAAACGGGTATGGTGAAACCCATCTATAATACATTTACCAAGCACAAGTAAAAGGTTAAATACAACGCTTCGAAGAAAATCTGCAGTAATTTGGATATAGCATGTATGGTGAAGCTAGCAGTTTTTTCGATGGTCTGCGAGATTCCGAAATTAATCAGGTAGAAGTGGTCAAGGTATGACAAGACGAATTAGGTTTCAAACTGAAGAACAACGAGGAGTCCAAAAGAAGTCTCATCCATTGTTGAAACTGTGGAGCCAAAGGAATCTAAGTCCTAGAAATGTATGCAATCAAGATCAGAAGTAGTTAATCTGGAATAACAGCTTCAGGATCAAATAAAAGTAAAAAAAGCTCGTTAAAGAAAAAGAGGAACTGTCGAAAAAGTAAAAATGTAAAGATCAATTGCTGAGGAAGTTAAAATATCGGTAAACAAGTTGGAAACCCGGTTGAAAGAGAAATATCATCAGTGGAAGAAAAGTTACAAAACAGCATAGTAATTTTAACAACTGAAGTGAATGAATAAATAGAAATACACAAATTCTTGTGCCAAAGAACTAAGTTGCAGAGCCCGAATGATTTGGATAATAGAATACTTGCGAAACAACAGAGTGAAGTGAATCACACTTTGGGACTATACTCGTATACCAGTGAAAGTTCAAAAACTTGGATAGTCCTAACTGGAATGACATTTCTAATAAATCTTCGTGTTTGAAGAAGTGTTGGATGCTATGGGATTGCTTAATAATACAGGATGTCGTTTTAAATAGAGTAGTAGTAGTAGAGTCCTAATAGCAAAGAAAGGATTATCCCGAAAAAGAGTGTCAGACGTTCCTGAAGCTCCTGAAGTATAGGTAGTGTGTATTTAAAAAGAAATAAGACTTTGAACAAAGGCAGAGAGCGATTTTATTGGCTTGAAATTCGTTCCGATGTGGAAGAATGGTGTGACACTCTACATTAAATAAAGAAGGTTATGCAGTGGAGTTATATCGGGACAATCAGTTCTAAGAGGAGGCAATGTTACGGAAGCTCACCTAGTTTGTTAATTATGTTCCTGTTTGACGTTTCCTAGCATATTCCAATCTATATTCGATTTGGTTTTAGAAGCGTTCTCGAGGATCTAGAAAACTTCGAGAGCTCTAAAAATATATATAAACGAATAAGCCGCGCCTCCAAAGTTCAGTTTATATTGAGCAGTCGAATGCGAGTGACAAACGTTACAATAAAGATTTGACAGTTGTCAATTTATTTCAAGGATATTTGTTATGTAATCAAGTAGCGTCAATAAAGTTTGTTTTTCTACGTGACGTATTTCAAGGTTAAGTCAACGTAGAGGTTATAATATTTTAGAGACTTGGCAGCTGTTATACTGAATACATCCATCAACTATCTAGCAAGATAGAAATAGATAATTAAATTGAAATTCCAACAAACAGATTTTTTCTTCATAATTATATGACAGTGGAAGAAACTTAAAATTTACTTTTCTAGGACAATTCAGTTTACCGATATACAACCAGCATGTCTGTTATATAATTTGACATTACATAAACAAAAATATTTAAGAAAGCACAATAATCATTGTACTAAGATACACCCTGTAGGCATCCTTAAATCACCCTGTATATGTTGTGCTATCTAGCCTAATTACGTCATTAGTTCTTTCTCGTAACCCTATCAATTAAACTTAATTATCTTATATTCAGAAACTGGCATTACACTTATTTAAATTATTTTGACTTGAATATACAGAGTGTCCGGAATATTAGTGCCATTACTAAATGGTTTATATATCTGACGAAAAACGACAAGAAATTCTTATGAAGAAAATGTCTATTCAAAGCCTGTTTACTGTCATAACTCTAATACCGTTGGCCAAGGAAAAATATTATTAACACTTGTTTATCACTGTGATATTTTATATGTTTTACTTATTTTGTTTTTTGGGCGTATTCACTTTTGTTCTATAGGATTACTTATCTTCCCAGCTAACAAAGTAGTTCTATAAATTTAGAGTAATAGGGGCTTTATATTCTGTTAATATTTTATAGTTGTACCTAGAATACTAAATTGTTGCATTATTGTGGCATATGAAACTATTTAGCCTTCAGAAACTAAACTGTTTTTTAAATTTGTTGCAAATACGTTCTTAGAGCATAATTTATAGAACATTTATAAGAAAACTGCTAATGTAGTCCTATAAGTGTGAACAATAACACAATTTTACAGCAACGGTGCTTATCGAATCAAATTGCTGTAAAACCGATGCAAAATAGTGCTTTATAGTATTACACCATCTCCTGTGACACTCTTATAAAATTATTCTGTAAGGCGTTATTAAGTTACAATTCTGCTGCGGAAAACAAATTACAAATACGGATGCTGCTATCAAACTTAAGAGAAAAAGCTCTTTAAAGCAGTTATAGAGAATAATAATACAGTTGTTATAAAATTATTATAGAGTAAATACGTAACAAAAGCCTTTTTGTTCCATAAAAAAACGCTATGGAACTACCATTTATATACATATGTAGGTTTATTTGTTCTCTTGTCTTTTTTATTTGCTTTTAATGTTTGGTGTTTTACATTTTACCTGTACTTTTCTAAACAAATAAATATTATTATTATTATTTATTCATTTCCTTGGAAATTTCTTTCCATTTCTTGTCCGTTCGCCGACTGCATGCTTTGCTGCCTTCTCAGGTTTTACGTGAACCAGTTTCCAGTGCCGTCCAGAAGTGTGTTTTTACATCATTTTCTTTCTAATTTTTTTTACAAAATTGTATTTGTAAGGAACCTCTGTACATTCCAATTTTTTTTAGATAAGTTTTGAATCACCCTGTATATCATATACATGTTCCGAATATATAACTTGACTTCATTTTTATCGCAATCAGAATTACGTGAACTCGGAAACTGTAAATTTTACCAAATAAATGGAAAGCTTACAAGAAATATTGAAGCAGTTTCTAAGTGCAATATTGCTGGAACGCATATCGATCGAACAAATTAATTCGTTATGGATGATGGAAAATATTTCTTTTTGCCCAACGAGATTAAAGGTGTAGGCAAGTTATTTGGATAACGTATAGGTCGATCGATCATAACTGTAATCGTCTGTCGATTAACGGTCACAAATCTTAAAGACTGAAATAGAGTTTTATGAGTTAAAAAAGAACTGTGGACTTCAAATTAAAAAAATGGTTTGTTAAATAGATGCATTTGATATGTATTGTATTTAGCCGATAATTTAGCATCATATTACCTAAAAACTTGAATTCAGTTAATATATTCTAAGAAAATAATGCGTTACATCAATTTAAATATTTTTAGAAAAATTATTTGTAAGAAAAGAAATTAATGAGTTATCTATATACATTGGGAAAGTAGTAAAGTAAGTTTTTAACTGTACTTTTAAAGAAACATAATATAATAAATATGAGTACAATTAGCTTGATGATAAAGCTATATTAAAATGACTTATTAGAACCACTTTTCTTATTATTTATCAATTTCCCCAAACTTTTTAATAATTTTTAATGTAGTAAATTTATTGACATTTTTTCAGTCATAAACAAAATATTTTGTGAGAGATAGCTTACATAACTTGCATCACTGTTTGATTTAACTTTTTATTGAGAAAACTGTGTGACGCTCCTTACTGAATGGGAAACAAGAATTAGAAATGGTTTTTTGTTGTAGCTGGTTCAGAAAACTTGTCTAACAAACTTACAGTCAATCTGAAACTTATATTTCACTTGTTTGAATAGAACACAGAAAGATAACATATTCTTTACTTTGCAAACAAAAACCGCTTCATTCTGAAACATATTGTGGTTGAAATGTTTGAAAGAAATATTTGCAACTTTCCTGTGTAGACAACTGAACTACACAACATAAAAATATAACTATTGAATTATTGAATATCAATGGATACGTGTGTCTTTTTAATAATCCAAATATTAACAACAGAATAAATGAAGTAATTAATAATTTAAACAAAATTTATAAAATCAACCGCTTGACTGATGCATAAGGCGTAAGGGGTTATTTTTTTATTTCAGTGGCAAAATACTATTAGACAAAAAAATTTGCTATTTCATAGAGCACTGTCACCTCCCGAAATACCTGCAGTTTGTTTAACGTGATTAAATAGATCAAATCAAAGTATATTTGTTATGTATAATTACAATAGCCAATACATCAATCTATACATATAATAAAAGGACGAGACACACTGATGATTAAATCTACACCTCAAAAATACAAAAATAAACTTGATATATACATATATTAATAAATCTACCTATGATAAGCAATATATTGTAAAATTTCCAGAGCATATATACTCGTACATATATACTGATAAACACAGTAACATATACACATACAACATTAAACAATTAAAATGCAGCAGCATGGAATTATCGTTTTCCATGACCAACTCGCGAATGCGTTCTATTACAGAATGCTCAATTTTGTGAAATCAATACATTACTTATACTGCTAAATAAGTAAAAGAACACCTGAAATATTCAGTTCGATGACGCATTATTTGCAAATTATTTAAATTACGAAGTTGACGAGTCAGGAGTTGTATTATGCAATATATTACTAACAAAAATTAACATATCGCCTTTCGGTAAGTCTTAATTTACCAAACTGCCTAATAGATGGAGTAACATTATGGAAAAGGGGTATATTTGTAACAAATCGCATATGGCATAACTCAAATAGCGTTTTAAAGGTGTTATTAGCTTGAAAAAGATAAATGCCTTCTTACAGAGATCACTAACATGTTTTGCAATCTGAAATCGTTTTCAAATGCAAGACGAAGATTTTTTACCAAACTGCAATTTTCTACAGGTCGAGTTTTCTGATAAGTACAAATAATTAAGTTTTTATATTTATATGGGTTACGTATTAAAGCATTTTTATTGGTATTTTGCGTGTGTAACTTTTTCATGTTTGACTTTTTAACAAATTGGATAGCAAATTTTGTTTTCCCGAACTGTTTTACGTTGTCTTGTTTCAAATCGTTATCCTTAACGGTTTCTCAGAAATTTGCTCTTGAATTAATCCTACTTTGGTCAATTTCATAGTAATTTAAACAAAATTATCAAGGTATTCTTATGTCAAAGTATTGTCAACCCGATTGCCAATTTAATAGTTCTAAGCGAAAAAATATAAGAGTTTACGGGATAAGAGTTAGTGACGGACTTTTTTACTTAGTTTTGATCATAGAATCGGTCTGTTCAGGTTTGGCAGCTAATTATGAGACACCCTGTATAGTTTAGCCAATAAACATCTGAAGTCTACTGAATCAAATGCTTTTGACATATCTAATAGTGTGAGACTTAACAACTTTGATACGTCAATAGCCCATAAAGCATCGTTCACTAGAGCTGCAAATACTGTTTCTGTACTAACATTTTTACGAAATCCTGATTGGTTAGAAGCTAAAAGATGTTGTTGGTTGCTGCTACGAATGTAATTAAGAAGTTTCATAGACTAAGTTTTGGGTTTGAAGGTGACCGAAAAAATTGGCAGAGATTTCGTGAATTTTCCGGTTTCAGCTTTAATGATTTTTGTGTGAGTCTAAGCTAAAATATATTTCTGATAATTTTTCAGGTAACGACTTATCATCTTTCGCTAATACTTTGCTTATGGCCTTAACCTTATTTTGAGCCTGACATATTTAAAGATTTTACTAAAAAATTACAGACATCAAGAATACGATGAAGATGCTGAACAAGAAGAAATCGAAGAGGCAAACAAAGAAGACGAAAAAGCAAAGACGGCTTTACAAATTTCACTACGACGTGATGCTCATTTTTCAATGTATTTTAAATATGTGGCAGACTCTATTCACCAGTTTAATGGTTCAGAAATGTGGGTCGGAGATTAACAAGACTGGACGCGAAATTCGCGAAAATTCGCGAAAATTATTTAATGGAGGAAACAGCCTCCACTTTTAGCGAATTTGACCAACTGCAATAATGAGACTATCATAGATTGTGAATATCTGCGAGTTTCTAATTATAAAGAAGTTAGCAACTCGTGGAAATATTGACAATAATGCTCTTATTGAGTCTATTATGGATTGTATTCAGGAAGACCCGACGAAGCAATAAAATTGTACTTCATGGCGCAAAATCATTACGTGATGTTAAGGAAAACCTAAAAATCTATACAGACATTAAAATCAAGCCAATGCCAAAGTAATCACACTAAGAATGTCTAGTCAACAATAAGTTATAAATATAATGTTACGTAAAATCGCATCCAGCTACTAACTAAGGATTTAAAGGACACAAATCCAGTGACTGCAAGTCAAAGAGATTGGAAATGCTTCAAATGCAAGAAGGGGATACTATATCAGTTAATAGTATACAGGGTGTCCGGAAATTATGGGTCAAGACTTCAGGAAATGATTCCTCACAACAAATTAGAATCTCAAAGGCCTATAATAATTTTTCGAAAACTCAATATTAACGGAGATACAGGGTGTTAAAGTTAAAATTTTCGAAATTTCGATATTTGTTAATAACTTCTTAAGAAATCCAAATATTTACATAAAATTTGTAAATATGTTTCTAATTTTGACGTCACTAGTAGAGGGCACCACTTATGGCACATCATGTTTCTTTCAAATGACAGAACTTTTTTGCTGCTTAGTGTATCCAACTGACTATTGAAATAATCGATTCTCCTACCTGTTATATCTGAAAAAGATACACCTTATTGAAGTCGTTAGGAGTAGCAGTTTTCGAAATAATCTTATTTGAAATATTCAGTGCACCGAGTAAAAACTGTTTTGGTTTCAGTGCCTTTTCTACTGAAAATACAGCAAAATATTACTTGATGGTGTGCGAATGATTGAGATTTGCAAATTTTTTTAAAAATCGGCCTGCTTTGATAAAGTCTGTGCTTTGTTGAAAAATGGTTTCATCAAACCTCGCCGATCTTCTTGACATTTTGCACGTCTCCATAATTTACGATTGTGAACAATTTTTTCAAGTAACATTTTCCTGTATTTTCAGCAGAAAAGGCACTTTACCTGAAACCAAAACAGTTTTTACTCGGTGCACAGCATTTCAAATAGGATTATTTCAAAAATGTTTACGCCTGCAGACTTCAGCAAGGTATACCTTTTTCAAATAAAGCAGGTAGGAGAATCGATTGTTTCGATAGTCAGATGGATACATTAAGATGCAAAAAAGTTCAGTCATTTAAAAGAAACATGATGTGCCACAAGTGGCGCCCTCTACTAGTGACGTCAAAATTAGAAACATATTTGAATTTATCGTCCGAAAAAACCCCCAATTTACAAATTTTATGTAAATATTTGGATTTCTTAACAAGTTATTTACAAATATCGAAAAAAAAATTTTAACTTTAACACCCTGTATCTCCGTTAATAAAAAAAAATTGTTATAGGACTTTGTGACCCTAATTTTTTTGTGAGGAATCACCTCTTGAAGTTTTGATGCATAATTTCCGGATACCCTGTATATTGATGCATTGATTGATACAGGAAGTGCAGTAAATATATTTAATGTAGACGTTTATAAAAAAAGAGTACTAAGTGGTTTTGGAAGATCGAACATAGGCATCTTAAGTTGTTGCATGTGGCAATGAGTATAGACAATGATGACTTTGACATCATGGCGTATGCCATTCCTAATGAATTAATGAATGGTGAGGCTATAATTGAAAATGATTTTCTAAACTAAGTTGAAGTAATTATTATAAATCAAGATGATATCAACATTTCAAAAACATTGGAAGAAAATTATCAGGACGTGAATTATGTGAACGTGGACTTGAAATATGATGTTATGATGACCGAAGAAGTAAATATAGGAGATCTAGAAAAACCAATGAAGGAAGAAATTGAAATAATAATAACGACGTATGAACCTGAGAAGAGAAAAAGGACATATATGAAGACGATGAACAACCCCAGACGTTTATCTCTTGCCGAGAGAAAAATGGTCAATAAGTTTATCAATCGATACAAGACGATACAATAAAACTATATAGATCAATATGCTAGTCAAATAGTACTGATAAAGGAAAAATCGCACAAAGTGTGTACAGAAAACTTAACAAGAATATTGTAAATGATAGATATCCTTTGCTACTAATTGAGGATCAACTAGATCGGTTGAAAGATGATGGTGGTTTTAGCACTATAGATCAAAAAAATGGATTTTTCCAAGTCGGAGTGGAGGAACAAAGCCGCAATGATATTTTTGGGCAGTTTTCCAACGATTTATTAATTACGTACTTCGAGATCTTATTGGCAAAGACATTATATTTGATAGTTCCAGCAACAAAAAAAAAACAAAATAATAATAAAAGCTGTAGAACGGCTCATGATTGTATTGCAAATTTCAAAAGAATATGAGTTGGAGAGTAACAAGGTAACCATACTCGCTCCATCCTCCAGCGTGTTGTAAAAATAATTAAGTAACTGAAAGCAATTTACTCATTTAAGATATTGTTGACAGTATACTTCCTATCTCTTGTATTTCAAGAATAAAATCAAGTTCAGTCCTCGGAAAAAACTGTTAGGTAATTATTTACTTTATTAAAGTTCTGACGATTCGGCAGGCGTTCTTCGGTACAATTTCACGAACTTTTAATTGGAATCTCATAACCTTTAATCAAACTTTTATGAACAACTAATTATCTCTTTTATATCAACCTATAGAGAAATTACACATTTAAACAGAAGCAATTTGAGAAGTGTAAAGCTGTTAATTCTTGTTAAAATTATATGATACTTCCATCCTTAATAATTTTTCAGCAACCGAATGCAATAAACATAGCAACAACGTATAAAATCAACTCCTTGACTGATACATTAGGCACTTGAGGCTATTTGTTAATATTTTTGATAAAGGGAGGCATTTTAGTTTCCAAGTTAGTTTGTTTCATAATGCAGTCTGCTTTACGGTAACGGTCCATTAGAATATTTCAGAAACTGCTTCGATTTCAATTTTGAAAAGCCTTGGTTTTGGTGTTTTCGGCAGTACTTTCTTTAAATAAAATATATACAGGAAGTTCTTACTCTACTTGCTCATTTTAAAAGGAACACCCTGTTTATTTTTCTGTTATTGGTACTTTTAGTGATAATTAAAATTAACCGATTTCTTACGTGGATGGCTGTGAAGTTGCTAGCAAATTTAAAAACAAAACAACCAAGCAAATAACAACCTCCTGAAGATGAATCACTGTGCTTTCATTTAATACATTTTATTTTAGAAATATATTAACTATGTTATTCTCGGTAAGATAGCTAGACATTCATTCAATAATTTGATTTGGAAATAGATCTGAACTATAAGAGTGGAAGCAAAATTTCCCTTGCTGTTCGCTGAGATATTGTCAAGGTTTTTATAACAGCTACCATTATTTATGAGGACTTCCGTGTAAAATTTCAGATTTTAAGATTCTTTTAGTTTATTGCCTACTTATAGAGCTAGTTACCTAGGAGGGAACTTTCTGTAATATTTAGCGCTATTTACGAGGAATTTCAATTTTCAGAATTATTTTTAGTTTAATATGTTCCTACAGAGCTAGTTACCTCCAGTGAAGTTTGTTTTTATTTATTTATTTTTTTTTTTTTTTTGGTGTATGATTAAGATACTGTCGTGGTATCTTTTATAACTTTATTTAAGAGACTTTTCAGTATTTTTTTTTCTTTTTTACTGATGTTATTAAATAAGTTGCTTTTAATTTCTTTATTTTGTTTAAAATTTCCACGTTAGGTATTAAGGGGAAAAAATAAATTTATTTCATATTTTTGTTCAAAGGTATGCAAACAATATTTATAGATAAGCCCTAAGATACTGGTAGAATTAAATATGTATCTCAATCAGAATAATTATGAAGTTAATTTTACTACTTTGCAACTGTTACTCGTCAATGATAAGATAATCGAGAATGCAGTTCTATATATACAATATGCGCCAAAAACAATTATTTTTTGGGAAAAATCCTCGAACAGGTCGATTTTTAATTTAAAAAATACATATTTTAGCGTAAAATGCGATTTTCAAATGTCATTTGTTTTCGAGTAATGATGCCATCGATTTTTTTTTTAAATGGTAACACCATATTTTTTTACAAAGCTTCTGCTACGCATGCGCTGCAGTTAGTACACGTTAGTACGCATGCGCTGCTGGCTTTTGATTGGCTGCAACAAATTGTCGGATCCAACTGTTTCATTTCCAGCGCTATCATGGGCGGGTATATCGTTCGGGCGGGCAAAATTTCGGGTATATCTTTTCGTTAATTTAATTATGAATGTAATTAATTTTATTAGTGATTTGATCGAAATGAGGAATATTGGATGATGACATGTATGAAGAGTTTAGTGCGCATGATCAAAATATGAGTGTAAGTGATGTTGAAATATATATTTCATTAATAAAATTGTACGTGAATAGAATATGTGTGCAAATAAAAAAGTGGTAAAGAAGTACAACTGTGAAATGGAAAGTGATGGAAACTCGAGTTTTCCAAAAAAAAAATTCTATTGCTGTATCTTACAAGATGAAACTTAGTCCGTATAAATGAAATCGAAATGAGTATACTGATAGAAAAGGCGAAATAGTGATATGGCGCAGAAACTACTTAAAATAAATATTAAAAAATAAGAATCTGGATCGAAGAATAATTATATTTTGACGAAACATGGGCGTATGAGGGTCATACGGAAAGCGGTACGATATGATATAATAAGTGTTAATGTGTGACCGTTATAGTGACAGTGCTAGTAACCAATAGTAAATAGTGTGTATGTATTCTAAAGCCTTTTGACCTTTTGAATGCGGAATTCGCAAATATTTGCGCGATTTATTTAACGGTGGAAAAATTTCTATTTGTAACAAATTTTGTCAACTACCAATAACATTTTCTATCATTTTCAGCATGAAATTGACATGGTAGATTATCAGAAGTTCAAAACAAATTTATTAACATCACATAATAATGAAAGGGGCAATAATATTTGTAGTGTTTGACAATTTTGCAAATTGCAGTTGTCAGAAGTTGAGATTTTCCCGCCATAAATAATTAAAACAGAAGTTGCAAAATTCGTACAAAAATCCGTGAATTTTGCATCCATGAGGACAAGGCTTAAGTGTGATATCTGCGGAGTGCGCATTAGATAGGTGTAAGTGGGTGGTAGTGAGCAATCGCCGTCCATAAGGACAGGGGCACATTTAAAGCAAATTGTTAATGTGTTAGGTTCAGCCGACGTCAACCTATTATTGATAATTTTGTGTACTTTAACTCTTCTCAAGTGGCACGCTTAGGTAATCATACCACACGTGTCTTCCGTACTCATCTCTGTGTTGTGAATTAGTCACTCTCTATTATTTTCGACTTTGGGTAATTGATAATACAAGATACGAACTTTAAATTTTGAAATATTTTTATCATTTTTATTATCTAACGCCCCGAAATTGGTAAAAACTGTTATATCACTATTTCTACTCTAAAAATAATGGATGTTATGTTATGCAATTATTTTTGTCATTTTTGTATATTTTTTATATTTGATCGCATTCAAATTTAGTACGCCTATGAAATGTTACTCCCCGCACGCTTCGCCCGTCGCGCTACTCTACAAGCTAGCGATTAGTTACTGCCCACAATTTCGACCGCTAACTATAGTACTCCTTTGGGGAGATCAGGTGTAAGGAAATTAACTTTTCTTTAAGTCTAGAAAACCAAACTGGACATACTTTACATACAGAAGTTGAAGAAGAAAATATTATTTGTTTAATGTATTGTCAATTTCAGAGTCTTCAGCATACTTGAGTAAAACAACTTAAATATATAGAAAATGCCAAAAACATTCATTAAAATTACGAGAGAAATATCAGCAGACTTGGAATATGTACCGAACGTGTATCTCAATATGGATCAAACACCCAAGCCAGAATCTCTTGTACCTAAGGGAACTAAAAATATTTTGTCAGAAGCAGACACCTTCTCAACTTATAAACAATGTACTTTAAAGAAGGCGAATTTTATTTGACGTCAGACTAATTCAATGAAATACGTTAGAACAGGAGGATAGTAAAGTTTTTATACCATAGTTGAACAATTTATGAACTGCTTATCACTTTGTCAGTTTAGATTTCTTAAAAAGAAGAAACAATTCCACGGAAGCCTTCAAACCAAATTTTTTTGGTTAGAGAAGTGATTTACAGCACAGTTACTACTTTGAAAACTTTATATATGCCCTTATATGTAGACAAATGAACTTAAAAATTTAACTAAATAAACGCAAAAGGGTTAATCGCTTTAGCAAAAACAAAGCTGACGCGCACTCTTTTAAATTCAACCCAATAAGAAGAACTTCTACTCCTTTGGTGGAAATCAGGTGTAAGGAAATTAACTTTTCCTTACACCTTTCATTATTTCTTTAATGCATCGCCAACTTGAGACTGTAGTACCATACTTGAGCAAAGCAACTTAACGTAACGTCAGACGACGAATTCGATGAAATATGTTGGAACAGGAGTACTATAAAGTTTTTATAACCATAGCTGAACAATTTCTGAACTGGTTACCACTTTATCGACTTATATTTTTTAGAAAGAAAAAAAAAAGAATTCACAGAAGCTTACAAACTAGATTTTTATGGACAGTTTAACTTTTTTTTTGGTATTTTAAAAATGTGTTAAATGTTTCATTATAAAAGAAAGATATTTTCGTTAGACTTCGATAGAACATACCGATTTCATTTTTTCCCTTACTTCTTTCCTTTTCCTTCGTTACTATAGAGTTGGAGTTAAAGATAAAAATTATTGACAGACGAGCTAGACCCAATGGTTATTGCTTATTAATTTTCACAGGGATTATTATCACGAACTAAACATATTAAAAATAGGTTTCTTAAACAATTTGCTCACCAAATTGTACTCTCATCAGACTTCGATAAAGTTAACGGTTCAGGAGTAATTTATTTTACATGGCAGTGTATATCGTCGGCGTCTCCACTTTCTTTTGTCACAACTGTTATAAACGGGAAGCTGGGTAATTATTGCTATAATATAAAATTACTTAAACACACAATCAATGTTGATATTAAATTAATAATAATAATAATAATATGTAAAATTAACTAGATTACTATGCTGGGTACTTAAATCTTTTAACATTTAAGGTTTAGTAAATGTTGTTTATCTATCTAAGTTATTAAATAGTATAGTTGTCATTTTATAATGAAAATGGATAAGTTTTATGTTTAATTTTAAATGTGAAAATGACAATAATATACTTTTAATGGATGAACAGACCTCTATTTAATGTTCTAGTAACTGCTTTGAAGTTAGAATACTAAAAGGAACTATGAACGATTTTCTAATGCTTGTGTCGATCGTAAATTATGAGAGGCAGCTATGTCCAAACAAATTTATTTCTCAGTAGGTTTTATAAAATAAAATTTTAAGAAATTGTTACAGAAAAATGGCAGTGAAGTAATTTTATGAACTAAAGACAACTGCCTCCCAGATTCTCTTTTAAATATTTATTTACGAATCGTGTAAAATGCATAAATTATTTTCTCAAAATGGGACACTTCACTAGTACGAGAAATTTGCTATATGTTATAAGATGCAGGTGACACTCACTCCCACACTCGTCAAGTGTTTATTATTTGTAGTAGTTTATTTCTGATTAAGCAGGACCAAATGCTAGAAGTTAGTCCTTCAAACGATTTCTCATTTCAAAACGGAATTTCAGGAAACAACTACTCTGTGAACTAATGCCCCGACCACCATTGAATTACATCTGAAAAAGCCACGTCAAAGTCATTCGGCGCCGGCTCACCAGACATATACCGATTTCGAGCTTGTTGGTTCACATAAGTATGCCATAGGTGAGGTAACTAACGAATAACACTGGCTTATGTCTCTTTAACCTGAGAGAAAGAGCCATGAGTACGCGAAATGTAGCAACGTACATCTAGTGGCCAGTAGCTACTCCATGTCGGATCTGGCAGGCCAAAGCAATGAAGCGTCCTACATGCTGTAGGTACCATTGAAATCAGTCCACCTTTATCGAGTCGCATTCCAGGAAAAAAAACTACTCTGTGACCAAAATTGAAATACAGCTGAAAAATCTATAGTAAACAGCTAGTCATTTGTCAAAGGTCCACCAGACATATCGTTTTGAGTTTATTAGCTTTCATCATTATACCTTGGGTGAGGTAACTGACAAATAACACTGGCCGTTTTATGTCTGTCTAATCCGGCAGAGTATATTGTAGCAAGTTATATGTAGTGGCCACTAGTTACTCCATTCCAGACCTGACAGGCCGATGGTGTAATTTAATGCTGGTCAGGGCGTTAGTTATGTACTTTAAGAAATTTTTGAAAGAAGCTCCTGAAATTGAGTGTAACTATGTATGACCTTCAATAGGAAAAGTATTGACCAAACTGCTCTGCGCGATGAAAGATTACGCAAATTAGTACACTGCAAAAAAATCTCATTAGCTATTCCTCTAGGAGCATATTCTTCATCAATCAACAAAATTGTAGACTTCATGAATCTGCAAACTTGCAGTCAGATGACTGTTATATATAGGAGATCAAACGACCGAAGCGTAATCAAGTAAAACAAAACTTAGACTTAGCAGACTTAGTGTTGATATTTATGTGTTCGGTGAACGACTTTGACAAACTCAGGTATATATAATGTAATGTTATTAAGCTCATAAGCAAATAATATCTTGTGTGCTTTTTTGGTGTAGAACATGACATTACATTTGTTAACATTTAATGGCATTTTATTTAACAGGCATTTTATTAATTGATTAATATTATTTAAACATTTCTTGAGCATGTAGCAGTCTTGCAGAGAGTTAACTTCTGTAAAAATTGTTTAATAAAGTCGTTAATAACCAACATGAAAAATATGGGGCCCAGAACAGAACCCTGAGGTACATCTTCAAACCTTCATTAGATTTGAACCCCCTAAGTTATATTTATAATTATTGACGATTTTTAAAATACGAGACAAATACATGCATTAATGAATTTGAGAAACCATATGACTGTAGTGTTAATATTAGAATATTATGATCAATTTTATCAAATGCTTTTGAGAAGTCAGTAAAGATTATATCTACTAGACTTCTTCTATCAATATCCTTCGAAATAAATTGCATTTTACATAGAAGGTTGGATACTGTTGAGTTACCAGCTATAAAACCGTGCTGAGATTCAAAAATTTGATTTTGCAATTTTTTAAGTTATACAGGGTGTCCGGAAATGATGAGCAAAAAATTCAGGGGATAATTCTAGATCGAAAATAAATGCTACACCTCTTTCTATAACATTTTTTCCAAAACTGATTATTAACGGAGTTACAGGGCGTTACAGTTGAAATTTTATTTTCAATATTTGTAAATAACTTCTTAAGAAATCCAAATATTTACATAAAATTTGTAAATCGGGGAGTTTTGCGGACGAAAAATTCAAATATGTTTCTAATTTTGACGTCACCACTAGAGGGCGCCACATGTGGCACATCATGTTTCTTTTAAATGGCAGAACTTTTTTGCATCTTAATGTATCCATCTAACTATCGAAACAATCGATTGTCCTACCTGTTTTATTTGAAAAAGGTATACTTTGCTGAAGTCGGTAGGCGTAACCATTTCTTAAATAATCCTATTTGAAATGCTGTGCACCGAGTAAAAACTGTTTAGGTTTCAGGTAAAGTGTCGTTTCTGCTGAAAATACAGCAAAATGTTACTTGAAAAAGTTGTTCAGAATCATAAATTATGAAGAAGTGTAAAATTTCAAGAACATCGGCGAGGTTAGATGAAACCATTTTTCAACAAAGCACAATGATTTTATTAAAGCAGGCCGATTTGTTTAAAATTTTGCACATCTCCATAATTTACCGTTCTGAACAACTTTTTCAAGTTACATTTTGCTGTATTTTCAGTAGAAAAGGTATTTTAACGATAACGATAACTGAAATGATAACAGTTTTCAATCGGTGCACTGAATATTTCAAATAAGATTATTTCGAAAACTGTTACTCCTAACGACTTCAATAAGGTATACCTTTTCAGGTATAACAGGTAGGAGAATCGATTGTTTCAATAGGCAGATGGATACATTAAGCAACAAAAAAGTTCTGTCATTTAAAAGAAACATGATGTGCCATAAGTGGCGCCCTCTACTAGTGACGTTAAAATTAGAAACATATTTGATTTTCTCGTCCGCAAAAACCCCTGATTTACAAATTTTATCTAAATATTTAGATTTCTTAAGAAGTTATTTACAAAAATCGAAAATAAAATTTTAACTTTAACACCCTGTAATTCCGTTAATAATCAGGTTTGGAAAAAATGTTATAGAATTATCCCCTGAAATTTTTGCTTATCATTTCCGGACACCCTGTATCTTGGATCATATAATATTGTTGAATTTTGTCGATTATCTAATCTAGATAAAATTATGTGCAAATGATGTTATCTTGGTACAGAGAGGAATCACTTTGATAATGGAACAGAAGTGTATTATTATTTTGTAAGCTGTAGCAGCCTTATACTTTAGCTACAATTCGGTGCAAGAATGAGAGAAATCTGAAAAACCTCATTAGTTGAATGGAGTTATAAACAAGTATTCCAGCACTGAACGGAAAGTTTTTTTTTAAAGTTTCGAAACAATCACTTCGATTTTGATTAATTACCTGTGAATTCAAGACCGGCAAGTTTCCACGTTCCTTTCTTGGTAACTAGGATGCTGGCGGGACACACGTTTCGGTGTAGCACGTGGCCGGAGTAATGAAGGAACGATAGCGCTTCTGTTATCTGAAACAAATACTTCGTTAGTTTCTAGTGTAAATCAATTGATTTGAAATTCAATTCTGCATTTGCTAAATTTTAAAGCAATGATACTGTAATCTATTTAACAAGTGATAGATTGGACCTAAATAAACGAATATTATACTGAGTGATTCAATAACGGTGGCAAAAAAATAAAACCTCGTATTCTTTAGAAAATTTTGAGGATGTTATGCAATTGTTTAACTAGAACGCTTCGTTAAATTTCCCTAATAATTTAAAATTTTTTAAATACTTTCAAAACTAGTGCCTGAAATAATTTGAAATTGGGCACATGAACTTATATGAATATTACAAAGAAAGCCTCTTATCTGCTCTTATTTTATTTAGTTACACATATGTTGCGTACGTTCCGATTTCGGTAGTCATTGTTATTATGTAAACTGTTTTAGTAAATTTCTAGTAATATTAGTGAAAATTGTTTATCTTTTGAGATAGATTGCTGGCTAAATTTAAAACGCAAAAGTACTCGTCAGGATGATAGAAGTGCATTTTGTTTAAAGAAAAATTAAACTTTTTTTTTTACTGTTTTAGAAAGGTATTTTAAGCTAATATAAATCAAATCTCCTACAATTCCTATCAATGAAGTCATATGTATGTTCTCTGATACCAAACATCTAGGTATGCTAATGAACAATTCCACAGACAAAGCTCTAATCAATAATTATCTAAAGAAAATAATTTAATTTACTGACCTGCTAATGAAACACTCTATAAATATCTAACTTCACTTTTTGGCAGTGACACGACAAATTCAACCACAATAGGTGAGATCTAACCTATTTCTGCATTTTTAGGATTGCTTCTTTAAGTTGAATCCAATATCTAACTATAAAAATTATTATAAAAGTTAAAAGTTAGTTTCACACAATATTATTAATACCTAAAAATATATAAAAACTTTTACATAAAAGGTGAACATTTTTCAAGTAGGTATTGTCATATTTAATTCATTGACAGGATGTCACTTTTTGTCATTGTCGATATTTAACTTCAAATAATTTTAATTTTTATAATAATTTTTATAGTTAGATATTTGATTCAACTTAAAGGAGACCACCTGAAGAAGCAATCCTAAAAATGCAGAAATAGGTCAGATCTCATCTATTGTGGTTGAATTTGTCGTGTTCCCACTGCCACAAAGTGAAGTTAGATATTTATAGAGTGTTTCATTAACAGGCCAGTAAATTAAATTATTTTCTTTAGATAATTATTGATTAGAGCTTTGTCTGTGGAATTGTTCATTAGCATACCTAGATGTTTGATATCAGAGAACATACATATGACTTCATTCATAGGAATTGTAGGAGATTTGATTTATATTAGCTTAAAATACCTTTCTAAAACAGTAAAAAAATGTTACAAAAGCTAATAATAAGAAATATATGGGTAGATATTGTGGGTGTAATTCAACGCAGGTTGGGGCTTTTGTCCACTGAGCAGTTAGTTTCACACAATATTATTAATACCTAAAAATATATAAAAAATTAAGCTTCCTGCAGTCCTCAAGAAATTTCGTCGTACACGTACACGTTGTAGTAAAGAATACCTCTCAATTGGATTTACATGTATAGATCCAGAAGACAAGCAGTGTGTGTTATGTTACGAAGTTGTGTCAAATGAAGCAATGAAGCCTTCCCAACTTCGACGATTTAGACATCAAACACAAAGGAGATGCTACAAAGAGCATAGATTTTTTCAAAAGCAACGAACAAGAGCTAAAGGAAAGCAAAAAAACGTAAAAGGGATATCACCTGATTGAAATAATGAAAATGTTGTAAGAGCCTCATTGGAACTAATAACTAAATGTGGAAAACCGCACACGATAGCTGAAGAATTTAAATTACCTGCTACAGGTAGTACAATGATCTCTCATTAAAACCGTAGTCAATGACACTGTAAAAAATGAATTAACAACTTGTCAAGTGTGTCTCCTTATTTTACTCTGCAACTGGACGAAAGCACTGTCGTAACAAATAAAGCCCACTGATGTGTTACGTTAGGTATGAGAATGGATATTACTGACAACTTACTTTTTATTTCTACATTAATACATACATGCTACAGTTGAAGAAATATTTAGCAGCATAAATGGTTTGCTACTAACGATATTGCCTAGTCAAAGTACATAAAGGTTAGCATCAATAGTGAACGCGCAATATCTGGAAAGATTACTGGATAATTTTATCACCCATCAGGCGAATTGCGCTATAGGCAATTTGGTACTATTGTTGCTTACATGCGAAAGCTGTAGCTGCTAAGAAAATTTCAACAGACTTTAAATGAATCAGTCAAAATAGTAAATTTTGTCAAAAGTACTGCACTCCATTTTAGACTTTTGCAAATATATGGACAGTGGACGCCTTCAACTTTTGTTGCATTCTGAAGTTCGTTGATTATCACGAGATAAAATGTTATCTCGTTTATAGGCATTAAAGGATGATGTGAAATAATATCTCATAGATAAACAATTTTATCATGCAGACTGTTTGAGAAATGTTCTGTGGTTAACAAAATTAGCATATCTGTCAGATATATTCAACCATTTAAATATGCTGCAAGGGCATCAAAATGATCTTTTTCAGGTTAATGATAACATAGAAGCAGTGCTTAAAAAGTTTGCATTGTGGCTTGTGGCATCATCGGATATCAAATAAAAGCTATGAGACATTCTGAAATCTGAAAAGCTTTTTGAATCTAGTAAGGAAGGAGCGTCTAAAGAAGACCCATCTGTTTAGCTTGTTAATCATGTTCCTGTTTGTGTTAGAAATTATACTTTTTGTAATACCTTTATTTTGGTGATCTAGAATAGTCCAGGCATATTCTATTTTATTCTCGACACATTCTCGATGCCGCAGAAACTTCGAGAATCCTAAAAACCTATATAAGCGGATCTGTTTCGCTGACACAGTCAGTTCATATTGAGAAACCGAACGCGAGTGACAAATGTCAAAGTAAAACGTTGTCAGTTGTGAAATTTGTTTGAAGGATATTTCTTGTATGATTAAGAATGACAATAAAGTTTGTTTGTCTACGTGACGTGTTAACATACTAACCCAACTTAGAGGTTACATTATGTTACTTACTGCATAACATTTACAGAATTAGCATCACAGTTTTCGTGGATATTTTCCTAAACAATGACTGGATACGGTATACATTTTCAGTAAAGAAGAAATGCTCATAAAATATCTACGTATACTGTTTTAAAATTGCAGTATCAAAAAAGGACACTTCGAAATTTCTGGGATTGTTTAAAAGGTGTAATGAAGAATTATCAATTATTTACGTAGTTCAGTTTCCAAAATATATTGGGTAAATTAAAACTACCGCATAAAAGAATATTTTTATTGGTTCTTCCTCAGAGGAATATTAATAAATTTCTGTATTACAGTACTCAGTCTGATATTAGATATTTAAATTTGTATGTATATAAATTGCTCGTTCAGTAACTTTATCAGTTACGACGAATACAACTTCGCTATTAGGTAGACTAACTACTTAGTTACGAATTCACAAGCTTGTACCATAAACTACTTTGGTTTAGCGGACCGTAATAATTATATCAAACGCTATTGCGGGCTCTAATTTTATGTCAATATGCGCATATAATTGCAATACCAATTTCTGGGTAATCCACTGTTTAAGTATATTTAGCTCTTTTATGCATGAAATTATTAGTTATTAATGGTGTGATGATTTTCAAGGTAATACAACTAATAAAAACGTTTCTACAAGATGAATGAGAAATTACAACCTTTTACGTATAATTTAATTAGGCAGTAATTTTTTCCGTAATTAAAATCTTTAATGAGAATGTAAATATTTACACACAAACAGGGTGTCAGTTATAATGTCATTAATTTTAAGAGGAGATAGGGAATAATGAGTATAATGCGAATACGTGATTTAAAAAAATCTAAATGCATATTTACGCTTAAAAATATTTTCAAATCATTTAAACCTCCTTTTCAGGCTATCACTGATAGCTCACAGCCTTGGTCGTTTATAACTCACAGTTCAAGTCGATGTCGACCTGATGCAATCTTGCCAAGTTGAAATATTTTTCTAGTACCTACCTACCTAGGTTTTAGAGATCACAAATAAACGGTTGTACTGGCTATTTTAGTATATCATTTTTTCTTGCTCATTTCAACTTCAGCCAATAATAATTTAAAAGTTAATATCCAATGAAATCAAATAATAATCAAATAATTCTATTAAAAATTGCAAGTAACGCGGTCCACTCAGGTTTTCCGGTAGAAAATACGGTCCAATCAGATGATACCCGTACACTCCTGCCCATACGTTGACAACAAATGGCCTCTGAAAGCTAAACCGACAAGTAGCGTGTGGATTTTCCTCTGAGCAAATGTAGCTGTTATGACTGCAAAGAAATTAGCTTAGTTACATTGAAATCAGAAAACTCCAACGTATCTAATAATAAACCGCATAATAAACCTATACCCAATGGGTAAATTATTAAGAGAAGCTGAAAAGTGTTTCGGGTTTAAATACTAAGTAATAAAAAACCATCGTGTTGTCGACAGAAAACTGTTCAAGACCGAAATGGCACGCCTCTGATCTGATGCTCATAAGTTATGTGAAAATATGGTTTTTGCTGCTTTTTTGGTATATTTCACAAAGTATTTAAAATGCTGTGGGCATAATTAAATTAAGGACTGAGCTTTGTGTACGCGAAAAGAACGACACTGTGAAGTATTTATGTAGGATTTGTAGAATATTTGTGTATTTTTGTTTTACGTCAAGAACTAGATTGTTTATTAAAAATTTCTTTAACTTTATGGGTTATTCTGAAACCACTTATTTTTTTAAATTAATAATGATTTAATTCATTAAACGGAAAGAACAGGTTGTGTAAAAATTGTTACAAACGTTACGTTATCACTATTATCAATTGAAGAACAGGTTTAGTTTGAAAGATGAATAGTAAGGAACATAATTTTAAGAATTCTAACTATAGTAATAAACGTTTGTATGTTACAATATCCGAAATATTACACCGAAAACGTTACAGCGATTGTAAAGCTATCTAACTATGAAATTTTGTAAACTAATTTTAAACAGTATTTTTTTAAGTTTTTCTTAAGGATTTTTGGTTTGACTTTTATTAATGTCAGTATCACACTTTATAGGTGAGTTGTCTTGTAACGTCAGAATTTTATTAAATTTTGTAAGACATTCTTTATGAAAGCTATTTACCATGTTCTACTGAATTGTACACGACATTGTATGTACAAGACATTCTTAAATGGTTGTAATATTTAAATTTCTAAACATTTTTGGATGTTATAATAAATATGTCGATTTACAGTTTTATTTGGATATTTATGACAGGTAGCTGCAACGTAAAACTGAAACCTAAATATGTGTACCTACCTATATATTACCTTAATACTGTATACAGGGTGTTTCTTAAGTAAAGATCAACACTCCAAGGGCGTATAATGTGACCAAAAATAAAGGTTTTTTGTTATATAAAGGTGGAGTCTTAGGAAAGTCATTGTCAGTGTTTTTAATTTCTAAACTGCTTGTGATAACTTAACCAACTTTAATTTTACTCTTTACTTTCAAACCACAAAGTTGATTTATTTGATCAAGTGCATTTTTACACAATTACCTAAATTACTTAAACATATTTAGGGAGACCATGCAGAACAATAATAATAAGAAGCCATTATCTTATTGAATATTATTTATTGTTAAATTAAGCTTATTTTTAAAAAATATTATGCATATTCAAATGCTGAAATGGCCATGACGGTTTACATTTATGGCCTTGCAGATGAAAATGGTACTGATACTAGGCGAATTTATATAGAAAGATTTCCAAATCATCCAACTTCAAATCCAAGAATGTTCAGAAATGTTTTTCAACGTCATGACTATCCTGCTCGCCTACAATTTTGTCACTGGATTTTGCAAAAAAATTAACAATATGTTGCCTTTACTGCTGGCAAATTGTCAAGAATGGAAATTTAATAGAAGATTAGTCTAGGTTTCCAACCTAGTTTAAAGTCATTGCATAAACCATATTTTATTTTAATTTCGTAATTATATTTCTATACTGTGGATAAAAATGTAAAGTCGGCGGATTACAACATTCCATCGAGTGCGTTGACAAGTGCGTTGACCACGCTGACGTTTTTACTACAAAGGGCGGATTGGCGGTGGCCTCTCAGGCCACTGCTGACATTACAAGAAAATTATGAACCAAGGGTTGGAACTTGAATGTGGAGGTAACGGAAGTCAGTCGGTGGTAGTGCGGTGACAGGAAAAGTTTCCCCCTTTTTGGAATAGCGGTATCTCCCCTGCAAATGATGGAAACTGGGACTAGGTAAGACGTATTGTTAACTTATGTTTGTATAATCTCCAGCCGGTGGCAATATTTTCTCTTCCTTATATTTTGTGTTGCTGAATAAATCCTTTTGTTACTGTTTTTTTTTTTTGGTGTGATTAATCTACATCTGCAGTTACCCTCTTATGCGTAAAGATAATACGTAACAATATTTACCAATTTTTCCAGAGATGATATAATTAACTTCCACAATAAATACCGAAAATAAAAACCTTAATTTCGTAATGGAATCTTGATTACAACATCAATTTCCTTTGAATGCATGAGTTGATATTAACGGAAATTTTCTTTTTGGGGCCTTACTTTTTTCCGGTAACTTTAACTACGTGACGATGTTTCCTATACGCTAAGACAAAGAAAGTGGTTTATGCACGTCGGGGCTCCCTCACATTTTAGTTTGACTGCTCGTGAATGAAAGATGCGGTAATAACGTGATTGGACGAGTCACTCAAGAGCCAAATCAACCTTGGCCTCCCAGATCACCCGATATAAACCCTACTAATTTTTTTGTTTGAGGACATATTAAGACATTAATTTACAAGATTCAAATTGAATTACAGGAGCAGTTACGTCAACAAATTATAACCCGTTGTGATGAAGAGCTAATTCTGGAATTTTTTCACGTGTTGGAGCTGCAATTTCAAAACGATCCGAAGCATGTATTTTGGTTAAAGATGGCCATGTCTAACATTTGTTATAATAATAAATAGTAACGTAATTCCATTGTTAATTAATTATTTTATTATTTTAAGAAATGTAATGAGTATGCACTTGACTAAATATATCAATTTTGTTGTTAATTGGTTTGGAATATAAAAAAGTGTAAAGAAACAAAAAGTGAAGATAAACAGTGGCGCATATGATGACCTATTTTAATTGTAATATTATACAGGGTGATATTTTTTTGGCAAACAATGATAGATGATACCCACACCTCCGCCACTGGTAAGTTTCAAAATCTTTGTTTCATACTTACTGTCATACTAATTATGCATCATTTAGTTAAGTTATCTCAAGCGGTTTAGAAATTAAAAACCGATTTTTTAAATTTTTGACACTGGATAATGGCTGTCCTAAGACCCCACATTTTTATAGTAAAAAAACCTTGTTTTTGGGCACACAATACGCCCCTGGATTTTTGACCTCTACTTAAGAAACACTCTGTATAGTAGTTTTTCAGTAGTTACTAAAACTTTAAGGTTGTGTCAATACTAGAACGCTATATTTTTATGCAAAATTGGGAAAAATGCATCGTCCATCTTGTAATTGTAAAACGTCAATCTATAACTATTTTAAGAACTAGACAACTAATGCTACTCTATGTTGTATTGTGCATTTTTAACATTATGCACTTGATTTAGAGCCTACAGAAGTGAAATGTTAATATGAACACTTCTTAAAAAATAAATTTATTTTTCCCAACTTTCACTAATTTGTAATCATTACATTCCTAAGCAATTGAATATCTGCACCTAATTTGGAACGGCAGAATAGTCATTTAAGCTCATTTTTAAATATTATATTTATGCACCGCAAAATATTCAAATTATTTTAGTTGTGCATTCTATAATTATAAGTTGTTCTAAATGAAGCAAAATTGTAGGTACAATAATATCTGAGGTTTAATAGGTATAGGTATATTATAAGAGTGTTTTAGACAACGTTTTTTTTTCTTACTAGAAGGTTTAAACACGAGAATGTAATTTGAGAGTTTAATTCCCTTAAGTGGATGAAACGCCACTAAAACACAAATGCTATACAACGGTTTATCCACAATCACAAGTTCAAGTTAGCCAAGTTTAATTGAAAGAAAATAATATTTTTAAACGTCATCAAGAATGTTTTTTCAAAAACTCGGTGACAATCATACTGTCATGATTATGCTGTTTCCTTATAATCACAGAAAAAAAGATACGATCACGTTCCGTAGCAGTCTTATAAGATTCCTCACTTTGTTGTTATAACCGATTAAGGTTATATTAAAATTTTAGTAGTAAAATTTAATAAACTTATATTACCAGTATGTACTGCTTTTCTTTATTTACAACTATAGGAGGTGTTGTCTTCACAGAAGTTTGAACAAAAATTAGTAAATAATGACAATACATAAAATAAATCAACATTAAATTAAAATCAGTTGAACAAATAAGATAATAAATATCTATAAGTACTATTGTATCTACTAATGTTCCCTTATTTAAAATGTAATAAAGGTAGTCATCCGTCAAAATCAGTTTTGTAAATAATTTTAAATGTGTATAAGTGTGTATTGTATTTCTCAAGTTACTATTTCAACATCAATCACTCGTATGTGGATTCAAATTTACGATTTTTATTGAATATGCTATCTAGCAACTATAGAAAAAAATGTGTCACGCTTTCGGCACGTTTTCCTTAAATTCTTTCTCTCTTATTTCTCGGCATATAATGTTACAAGCCATTTCCTCAAGTTTTCGAAAACTTTACTATATTGGTGAATTTATTTTGGATTTGCGCACGACTTGACGTCTCCCGTTGAAAAACACTTTAAGTTAACTATAATTTCAACTTGTGAAAATAGTACTATTATTAGGCTATATACCTATACTTTATAACAGGTGCTATACAACTTTTTTCAAATGGGATATCTTATACAGGCTGTATCACATAAGAGGGCCACTCCCATGTATCTCGCTTTATATGCGAGACACGACAAAAATCTTTAATTGTTTTTGTTACATTTTTGGAGGCCTTTATGCTCGTAAAAACAAATTTGAGATCCATGGCCAACTTTATGAGTAATAACAAAAAAACCTGTTAAATGCCCAAACTTTAAGGCTGTCTAACTTTTTTATTTTAAGAGATAGAGAAAACTTATTGGTAATAAATTTTTATTGCAAAATTGATACCTTCCACTTGATATAAACAGATTTTTGAAATATCGTATGTGGTTCGCTGCGCCCTCTAGGCGGATAAAAAATTTTTTTATTGAAGCAGGCTATGGCCACAAAAAATTGTCTGTTTTTTCGTCTTTCATGCAATATACTACATGTTGCCCTTATCTTTCATATTTATTACATTTTTTCAATTTTAGTTTAAAAAAATTAACCTAAATATTTTCGTGTTGCTCAAGATAATGTAGAACCTGTTTTAAAGACGCCAATTGCAAAAAAATAATAAACGGAATGTACTTTTTTATGCAAAATACAGATTTTCTTATAATATTATTTTATTACATTGTCTGTGTCAAAATAATTTTAGAGACCCAATTGCTTCTAATGTGAAAAGCAATTTTGTATTCTTTATTTTGTTTACTTTAGAAATCAAATCAATTCCATATATTATGGATAAAACCTAAATTAATAGATAGTATCTAAATAAATAATTCAAGTCGTGTCGCTCCATTTACTTATTTGAACATATATTATAAGTGTCACGTAAGAGTGGTAGTGTATTATGATATGAACTTAAATATTAAATAACAATTTATCATTTATCCTTATACTACAGAAGAAAATGCAGTAAATTATATAAAAATATGTAGTTTGGCGCCAGTGATGATACACTTAAAGAATTTCAACTGAAATTCATGATTCCAATGTAAAATCGCTAAAATTCCATTATGAAATGAGTAATTAATCTTGTCTAATAATTAATCATATTTAATTAAACAAGTATTTACATGTAATTGGATTTGAAGATGTGGCTGCGGTAGTACTGTCGATGTATGGAATATGGAAAAGAAGTGAAAAATATAAAAATAAGAAGAGAAGCAGAAATATATTCAGACCATTTTCTAATATTGGCAAATATTAAAATGCAAATAAAAAATAACAGAGAAGCCAAATATACAAAAGTAGTTGAAAGGAATGCGAATAATAAACAAATAGTAAGAAACTATAAACTAAGATACAAAAATGTGGCTACATTGTATGGAGAAAAGGTAGAACTAGAGATGACAGATATCAAAAGAAATTTAAATAATATGACAACAATAGACAGCCTCTGAAACAAGTTGAAAGACATGTTAATGAAGGCAGCAAAAGAAATATGTAGAGTTAAAACAGTAAATAAGAACACAAAACAAACAAGCTGCTGGAATGAAGACATAAAAAAGGAAGTAAGATTAAAGAAACAAATATGGAAAATTGATTTGTAAAATGCAACTACCGAAAACTACAGTATAAAGAACAGAGACCGACGGTTAAAACAATGGTGAAGCAGGCTAAACACAAATCATGGGTTAAGTTTGAGGAAAAATGGAAAACGACATTCATGGAAATCACAAATTTTTCTATAGGATATTTACAAACGCTTAGAAAAGAAAAGGAGAAAAATTGGCATATAAATTCCAAGGAAGGGAAAACATTAGAAAATGACAAAGATGTGTAGAGTATTTTAAATGTGAAAAATAAACCGCAAGAAAGAATTACAGGTATGCAGGAAGTAGATGCCACAGAGACAACCAAATCCCATAGAGAAATAAGAAATAATAAGCGGCAATAAAAAAGTTGAAGAGAGGTAAGGCAGGTGGCCACAAAGAAATAACACCGAAATGATTTTATATTTTATTTTTTCTTTAACTGACTATCTAAATCCAAAATCATATATATCTGTATACAAACACTTGTATTTTTATGTTTTTGATTTATTATATTAATTTTTCGGAAACCAGGAGTAAGATGAAGCCCTTGTAATTCATCTGAGCTTTAAAACCTTAAATTTATTATCCATCTAATATAGTTACTCACCTGCAGTATGCCATATTTATATTCGATATCTAGAAAGTTATATTCTCTGGAATGTGCCGGTCTCGGCGTGGCAGGTTGTTGCACTCCTGTGGTGGTAATTCCCCCATGATTTCCGCTTCCTTCCTGATATGCCAATATATTAGCTAGACTAGCATACACCGGCTCCGAGGCGAAAGCTAGGGTGTCAGCGCATTCTTCGATTGGGTGCAACACGTGGAGAATTTTCGGATGTCTGAACCTCTCCAGTTGTCTCACCGAGCTCCTTAATATCTCTGTTACAGTCTCTTTCCGTTTGGGCTTGTGCAGCTTCTCCGCGCATCGTTTTTCGAACAGAAAAACGGAACACTCCTGAAACAATAGACGTATTAGTGTAACCATCCTTATACACAAAATGTGTATCAATACGAGAATAGCACTTTACGTTACAAGTCCGGTAGGTGACTTATTACAGTACGAGTTATTTTACGGACGAAACGGCGTAGGAGCCGAGCTAGGAATATAAACGAGTTAGTTGGAAATTTTATGCTTGTCACTGTCAAATAAAATAATAACATCATTTTGGCATTGTTTTATGATATGCAAATTAATCCAGAAAAAATCATATTTAAAATAGAAGTGCAATCGTTTGCAATAATAATTAAACTCATTAAAACTAATTTAGCGATTTCTTTTGAAGTACTGACGTATTTGTAATGAAATCTACTTTCAACTTTTAATTTTAGTTTTTAGTTGTTTCACTCACCGATAGGGATTTAATGAAATTTCTACTTAAAAATTCAGGAAGTTCAAAAACTGTTTTGAGGGAGTATCATTACTATTGCAAAAACATGTACATACATTCCTAAAGTATTAATATAATAATAAATGCTTTTGCCAGTCATTTTAAAAGGATTGTGCTTCCTGTAGGTAGTTTTGATTGTGCGGAATATCGACAATCAAATGTGTTAAATAATTCATTTTTTACAAATAAAGAAATTTCTAAAGATCAAATCTTGAATGTCAGTAAGAAATTAAAAAGTAAATTGTCAAGTAGGCTTGATAATTTACATTATTTTGTCGTTTGTTGTAAAAGACTGTATTTCATGTTTTCTAACACCACTAAACTTCATATAATATAATTTAAATTTCACGACTCTGTCCGGTTATTTAGGTATTTTCTAACTTATTTAACATTATTTTGTTTGTTGTAATTTATGCACATATACGTTGATAGTTATCGGAATATCAACATGACTTTGGAAAGTCATGGAACATGGCTTCTAATTTTTTAACATTTACACAAATGATATCAGGCTCTCTTGACATCGGAAAACAGGTAGTGTTGTCTACGCTGATTTCAGCAAGGTCTTTGATATAATCCACCATAAGACATTAATTAACAAATGCTGATGCTAAGTGCTTTTGGTATTGCAAAAGAATTGTTACAGCTATTTGAGACATACTTAAATAATCGATTACTACTTGAAGAATATGAAGGTGTTAAGTCTGCTGAATTTGTTGCTGGCTCCGGAGTTCCGTAATGATCTATTCTTGGACCACTTATATTTTTAATGTTTATTAATGATATTTGTTTTTGTATGGATTTACCCAAATTGATAACATCTCAGATTGTCAACTTTTATAGCGAGATTTAACTTCTTTAAGATATTGATGCGTTAACAATAAGCTCTGACTGAATTTGAGTAAGTGTCATATTACGTCATTTGGTCGAAATAATGCAATGTTACAGTATAATTATAACAGTAATGATGTCATACTTGCTAGGTGATTAAGGACCTGGGAATCACGTTTGATTCTAAATTAATATTTTCGGTTCAATAACATTATATCTGAGGCTACCAAAATGTTGGGCATCTTAATTAGAAACTGTAGAGAATTAGCATCTATTCAAGCTATCAGTACTTATATTTTGATCTTGTCAGAAGTAAACTTAAATATTGTAGCACTGTTTGGAATCTCTATCAGAATAGGTACATATTACTTCTGGAGAGTGTCCAGAACAATTTTAATGTTTCTATTTTACAAAAAAACATGATATATACCCTCTTAGAAATTACGATTATAACGTGAATTAGCTTATATCATATTTCTATATAAAATTATTCACAATTTTGTTGATTCTCCAATGCTATTAAGCTGCTTGCTTTTTAACGTCCTTCGTTTTTGCTCCAGAGGTGCTTTTCATATTACCATTCCAAATATCTTTCATTATTTTTACCCACCGATTACATGCCTGTGTCTAGAAGTTGTAACAGACTAGCTAATATTGATATATTTCATTGCGTTTTGTCTCAACTTAAAAAGAATAAAATGTTATTACTACCTGTAATAACATTTTAAATGAATAATTTGTTAGAATTTAAGTATTGATTTCCAAGGTCAATAAATACGTTAAATGCAATTTCCAATGCATCAAGTATAGGTACCGTTTTTACAGCAACTAATTATTTTCCAAAAACTTTGATTCATAAAAAAGCCTGAAAGGAATAATGTAATATAACAGAACTCAGAACGCTCTGTACATTTAACACAAAAATCAATAAGATATTTATGTCTATCTCACAAAATAATTTTCTTTTCTACAAGTAAGGATATAATTGTAAAAAATTAAAATAAAAAGTAGTTTCTAAGGCCTATAACTTCTTAAGGAAGTAAAATTGTACTAAGGAAGCTGACTTAAATCACATTATTTTTGTCCAAGGAAGCTAGCTTTAAAGTATCGCCCATTATTTACTGAACATCCTATATAAAACTCTCCGGTTTCATAACATTCCAAAGAAAATCGTAGATGGCGCTAATGTTAAAATAACATTTTTGACAGATAAATAAATAACTTTAAACAATTTATGTAATATATTAAAATTTTGAAAATTGAATAGCTTTTGAGATTGTACGATCAAGGTAAAAATTCTCAAAACTAGTATCTAATTATTCGAACGCTCAAACACATTAGTCTACAGCAAGATAACAATGAATTCTATGAATTAAGTCCAACATTACAAATAAAATCTAATCAATTTTTGATGAAATCATTTAAAGTATAAATACAAAAACATGCCTGATGCATTTGCTTGATATCACCATGCTCCTTTTAAGCATGGTCCTGAATAATCATGATCAAAGTAAACACTCCAAAACATGTCCTTCACTAGCAGATTTCTGGAACTGTAGTGGAAAACATGGAAACCCAATAGGCTATCCCCACAGAACTGGAAAAATTATTTTATTTCATGCAATGCAATGCATCCGAAATCTTATGCCAACACTGAAGAAAGAAGGAATAGAACAATTGGGGTCCGTGATTAGACAACTAGAAGAGAAAACCTTGGCGCCAGTCCTCCATTATTGGTAGAAATGCGAGAAGATGTTAAGGGTTGTAAAATTTATTTACGCATGCTATCTCATCAATTTGATGAGCTGTTCTCTAAAGTTGAAAGCGTTGATAGCTATATAGAAACAAGATACGCATATGCGGAATTTTATTCTACCTAAAGTAAAATTGGAAGTGACATTGAGATATTTAGCTATTGCAGATTATGTGTATACATTGGAGGCACTTCGTAGGGTTGTGAAATCTATATAGCTCAATTTATATCTGAAGTTTGTGTTGCAATACACAAATAGAGCATTTATTTATATTAAAATATATGGTAGGCACTTAATATAGTTAGGCAATTTCCACTATTTGCACAACATATTTTGTTGGGGTTGAACATTGCTTTCAATATAATTTTGTTGTTAGGAAGACGTGAGGAAGCATGGATGAAGCCATTGTTTGTATGTGTGTATCAGGAAGTGTAAAAGGCATGGACTGCGTGTTTGATGTGGGATATGTTGTATCATATAATGTACATATATTAGGTCCCTACTGCGCATGTTTTTTTCTGTTAGGTTAGATCCTTTTTTCTTAGTTTGAATTTCCCGCCTAATTTTAAATATCCCGCCAGTTTGAACTTAGGTTAGGTCGCTACTGTCAAATTTCAAATCAGTTTGAATTTCCCGCCTAATTTTAAATATCCCGCCACTTCTGTCACTTTTGAATTTCCCACCTAATTTTAAATATCCCGCCAGTTTGAACTTAGGTTAGGGCGCTACTGTCAAATTTCAAATTAGTTTGAATTTCCCCGCCCAATTTTAAATATCCCGCCAATTTGAACTTAGGTTAGGGCGCTACTGTCAAATTTCAAATCAGTTTGAATTTCCCCGCCCAATTTTAAATATTCTACAAATTTTGATTTGCCGTCACTTCTGTCACGAAGGTCCGTGGTTCGATTCCCAGCGCTACCAGTTTTTTTTTATTTCATACACATTTCTAATTATTTAATATCACCTGTAAAATTTTAAATATTTAATATCATTGTTATAGCTCAGACTGCTTGGCAGGGGACGCCTTCAAGCGCTCTCTGATTCATATATTACGCAGTTACTGTAACCTTCTGTTAATAATTACAGTTGTCTAGTGGTAGCGCCTCTGCTTTGCATGCGAGAGGTCCCGGGTTCAAATCGCACACTGAGAAAAGTATTTTTCATTTAAATAACAGCGTCACGTGATAGGTCACCAATCAAATCAGTTTTCAAATTTAAAAATTGTATGTGTAACCTACTGCGCATGATTTTTCTGATAGGTTAGGGAGGGGCGGGGCCCTACTTTGGCACGTGACAGTAATTACCTAATTGTAAATCAGGGTGTCAAATTTCAAAACAAAGGTGTCAAGTTACAAATTTTCCCACGGTCCAAGAAATTTTCCCATGCAGAAGTGACCCCCTACCTACTATATCATATCATTCATTATTTGTATGTTTGAAGCAGGAAGCGTAGAAGTCATAGTTTGTGTGTTTGAAGTAGAATATGTCAACGGAGATAAGTTTGGGTATAGTGGTCGACGTCTAGTCGCAGTCAGAATTGTTTGGATCTCAGTACATCCAATGTCTCGTAAAATGGCAGGGCTCCTAATTGGGCTCACACAAAGTTTCAGAACCAGGTTAGGCTTCCAAATAGATGTTGATGATCAGCTATACAGGTAAGTATCTTTTAAGTGGATGTAATAGCATCAGAATCAAGGAAATGAAGTAATTATTAGTAATAGTAGCAGTAGTAGCGAGCGGCAATAGCTTGGCAGTTAGGCCACAGTGGGCCGTTTTTGTCTACCATCCCATCGCCTCTTCACTATCTGTCATCGGCCTTCCTCGAACCTACACGACGCCCTGATGAACGCCAGAATCTTGGTCCATGGTAGGCCCTTCATCGTAGTCTTCCAAGGGCTACACAATATCCTAGAAAATGAATGGAGGTCTCTTCCCCCTCTTCACATTCCGCACATAAGGAACTCTCTTCTATGCCTATCAAGTTCAAATACCTTCTCTGCAGTGGCCTGTCAGAACCCTCACCTTTTGGTTCAAGGACCTTCGACTAAGGCTCAGCCACATCGTTCTAGATTTACTAGGTTCATTGAAGAAGTCGTGGGCCGTGTGTTTGATAGGCTCATTTGTTAAGGATGCTAACGATCTCATTATCGTGGATTCCTTTATGGCCAGGAACTCAGACCAACTCCACTTCATTTTGTCTAGCCAGGTACTCCAGGGCATCTCCACACTCCTGTACAATACTAGATCTCTTCCTTGGAGAGAGAAGGGCCCTGAGTGCAGCCTGATTATCAGAGCAGATGAAGATTTTCTCCTCCACACAATTTCTTACTTCTGCCTTGCCTGCTACCATCAAAAAAGCAAAAACTTCCGCCTGGAAGTATGTGCCCAGGGAGAAGTTCTACCAGATGTCCCAGTTTTCCAGATATATTCCTACCCCTGAAAAGTCATTCCCTACCTGGAACCCATCTGTGTAGCATATCAGAGATCCCAGGGAAAACATGTCCTCTGCTCTCTTCCACCGTTCTCTCGAAGAGAAGGCAGCGGTTTACTTCCTTCCCAACCTAAATAAATATTAAGTAAATATTAGTTTTTTTTTTGGTTTATTAACGTTTCGAGAGACATATTGCTCTTAGAAGTAATTCTGAAATTGGAGATTAAAAGCTGATTCTCACTTACGCTGCGTCACTGTGCTACACTTCATTGTGTCGCAAAATGTTATCTCTAAAAGTAAATATGCAGAGTTTTGACCAGAATCTGTCCCACAAGAATGTTAATTTGGACCAAAATGTCCTATATTTGCCCGTAGACTACTGACTGATTGACTAACTGCAGATATTCCATAGGTGGCATTACTGTTTCAACCTCGTCTTATCGTATTTCGTTTGTTCAATGTATATCTTAATTCATGAACATTGTATACTTACACCTGGACCTTGGAATATATTGCTCGCTTCGCTTTAGTGAAGCTATTGAATATATTTCATTAATATGAAATCCATATGTTTATTATAGCCAAATGATTAATGTATCATCGACATATCTCAATTAATATTTTGACTTCAGAATGTATCATCGACATATCTTAATTAATATTTTGACTTTAGAATTGTCAGCTAAAACGTTTCCATGTGGATGTTTGACAATGTTGGGGACATGGACAGGAAGCAGCAAACTTAATTTTGTTGAGAAATTGATGGAAACGGTGCAAATTTAGCTTCATACGAAAAGTAAATACATTTTTCTGCTAATATTTGCGAGTTACCTGGTGTTGGAACAAATTTATGTTAAAAGAGGAACATTATACTGAAAAATTAATTTTTCTTTTGTAAATTTGTCAAAAAGTCGCTTCTAGAATTTACTGTATCTACTACTAGAGGTGGTAACTGTTCCAGCTTTTTCTTCTAACTAATTCGCAACCAATTATTAAATCTATAAATTATTTCTTCTAACATCGCTAATTTGACTAAAATAGAACGAGAATATACGAGTACTTATTAATAAATTGGATTTATATTGAGACTTAACTACAAAAAAGCTTTTTGTTCGCTATTAAAAAGGGTTTAAAAATATTTTGCACATTAAAAAAGATATTGCCCTACAGAAAAATACATTTCATAAAAAAAGTCCATTAAGCAAAAAGAAAACATTTTAAACTAAAGTTACGAATAAATGGTGTACCCATTAACTGCCTAAATTGTATATGAACTAAAAAAAATATGAACAGAGTAAAGCAGCATATAAAAAGTACTTAAAACGTTTTATTACCAACTTCTGTACAACAAAAGGTTTTCATAAATTTAACCTGTAAATTGGGAACTGAAAAGCGAAAACTTGTTGACAAATACACTTACCTAGTTATTAGAAATACAAGGTAATTAGGATTACACAATAGAAACAGTGCCTCAAGTAATTTTCCATGAAAATAATAGGACAGACTTTGTACAAAATGATGAAAATTTATTCAATATTTGAATAAGTAGACAACAATTTCAAAACAACGCCATATTACAATGTGGACCATTTTAGTAATGCATGTATTGGTATCTTGGAAACTATAAGAAACTGGAAAATGGTTAAATGGGGTTATATTGTTAATTTAATGGCACGTACAAACCGGTCCTAGCTTTTCACGTTTTTTAATTATTTAAAAATGTGAATTTGTCGTTTATTGAAATCGTCTACAATTTTTTCATTTACAGAAATTTTTAAAATCTGAAAAAAACTTTTTCGCATCAAGCTTTTTCGAGAAATTTCACTGTATATTTAGATTTTGCATTGCGATGTTTTCATTTCGGTGCCCATAAGAAAAAATAAAGAAAAAAGTTGATGAGAGTTTGTCGCAACCGAAACGTTGCAACGAAAATCTAAATTTACAGTGAAATTGCTCGAAAAAACTTACTGTGAAAAAGTGTTTTCAGATTTTTAAAATTTCTGGGAAACTTGCAGATGATTTTTGAAAACGCCACATTTACTTTTTTTCAAAATAACTCAAAAACCTGATGAGCTGGGACCGGTCCATAAGCACCATTAAATTAGCCACAGAATCGTATATATAAGCTAAGTTACAGTAAACTATAAATTGACCAAATTACTTATCTAAATATTTCTTCAGTTATTCAATTATATACTTATTAGTTTTAAAGTATTTATACAGGATATTAACTTGGTTTAACCCAAGAGCTTGTGTATTCCTCCAATCTTTAGAAATAACGAGAATAATTTAAGGTACGTCATTTCCTCCCGGATAAAAATGTATAACCTGATTGTTAATATACGCCTGTAATTAATAAAAAAAATCAACTAGCAGTAAGTCGAGGGAAAACTCGTCAGATGATGCATTTAAATAGGCGATAGATGCTCCCGCCTAACTTCTGGGTTACAATTTTCAAGGTATCAGCTGACGATCTTTCCACCGAGGTACAACCAGCTGACATTTATATTCATTCACAAAAAATCATTGAATGTATAATTTTTTTTCTTTATTGTTCAAGCAACCAGCTGACCTATAATACACCATAATATAGTCAGCTAACTTTTTTTTTCTTCAAGACATTAGATTAGCTATAGTTTAACAAATTTTTAGTCAGGAGCAAATGACTAAAAATATTTTTTTGTCCGTGTGGCTACCACCGCTCATCCCACCCACGGAACTGCAGCTGATGTTCACAAGACTACGACACAACTCCTGATGCGTCCCACTAATTATCGTTCGGGAAGAAATAATTGACCAAATTTTGACCTGGCTCCCGGACTATAAGAAGTAAATGATAAAAAGAACATTACACATAAGTAAACAACACAATACTAAATTAAATACATGGATATAGTGCAAGTGCATACCGACTGTAGACTGAATAATTATTCGAGAGCAATTAGTCATGTCCAAACTAGCACCAAAGTAACACTAACTGAGACTGAAATCTTAAAAGAGGCTATTATGTAACCACCACCAAATTTGCTACCTACTTTGTCATATAAATAACTTTATGCAACAAAATTACAGTCAGCGCTCGTATTTTCAACTACTTCTGATTATTTTGCAGTTATGTGACTTCTAAGTAGCTCTCTTGATTTTAGAAACGTCTCGTCTCCTCAGTGGGACGACGTTTAAGTCGCGGCAAATGATCGTAGCAGCGTCTAACTCAGGTTACTAAAATATAATATCAAAGGTGCAACCACTTTCAAGTAGCTCTGATAGTTGCCATGACGTTCAGGGAACCTTAACTGTTTGTTTAAAGTCGTGGAACTTATAAGTAATATATTACTCCAAATAACGTTACCGCTACTTGTAGAAGTATTAAGCATTCTCACGCATAGTAACTACAAAGTGCGTCACCTTTTGAATTCATCATGAAGTAAATTTTGCCATGCAGTTTCCTAAAGCAGAAAACTTTATACTACCATTTTAATGGTTTACTTTTGTTCTTTCAACCATTCTCAAGTGTTACGTCTATGGATTCTTCTCCCCTGCAACACTCATCTCTTTTATTCACCTAAGTACTGTAAATTAGCTACTTCCTACTATTTTAAAACTTGGGTACAAACAATAATTAAAATTTACTAGAAAACTACAACTCCATAAAAAACACAAAAGACAACAAATGTTCAAAATTCAATTGTCTTCTCAAAAATCTTAAAAATATTTGCTGTATCTTATTAATATCTTTCCGCTCTATCCATTTTATTATTATTTACAATATTTGTAAGTTGTGACTTTATTAATTTTTAGCCTGGTGGATGTAAATAATTCGGTCCTTTGCTTTTGTAAATTAAATAACTAAATTTGGAATAGAAATATTGCAATTAAATCAGCTATATTTTGTTTCAGATTCCTCTCTCTCAATTTTTTTATTATAGACAATATTTATTGGCTTCTTGAAGCTGACTAGTCTCTGAAATTGTTTTCTTTTTCCAACAAAGAGAGTCACAAAAACTACTTCTGAAGTGCACATTTTGAGGTGTATAACTGCAAAACGGTGCGATTAAGTGTTTTAGTAATATTTTTGTACTATCACCAACCAAAATTTGTAACATACTTGCGGGACACCATATGTTCATTTACAAATTAAATTTCTGGTTATATGTTTTTTATAAACTATAATTAATTAGAGAAGCATAAGTGCAATATTATTTCTAATGCTGTTTTGATGTATTTTGAGGGTCTTTCAATATATTATAATGTATTTGGATTGTTGTAAGTTGTGATCCTATTGATTTTTAATTTGGTAGATGTAAATAACTCCGTCGTTTGCTTGTGTAAATTAAATAACTAAATTTGGAGTAGAAATATTGTAATTAAAGTATCAACAATATTACTTTTATGTCAAAGAGTAACCTACTCTGGTAACTTATATTCAGTTACTCAAGTCAATTTTGATTAAAAATTTAACATTAAATTAGATTTAAAACAATCACATACGTATGTACACAATTTATTAATTTAATTAATAATAATTAAATTCAAGGAACAAAATTCTGTATAGTTACAAACAAGCCAAAAGTACAATTGCAGTTCCACTTTGATCGCCCATCAAACATCCGTAGCAAACACCCCACAATTGTAGCTATGCAAATTGAGCCACTAACAGAGTCAAATTATTACAAGCCATTATTCAACAACCTAAAACTAACTCAAATTAATTCAGGAGATGTCGTAGTATTCAATTGGATAACTAATAGTAAAGTAAAATACTTAATTTAATGCCTACATTGATTAGATGAAGCTCCAAACATATATCTTTAAGCATCACCTTTCATAGTGGGTGTTTCTAAAATATGAGATCAAACAAAAACAGGGTTAGAAAATGCCATTTAAGTAGATGATTTTGTATTCATGAAATTGGACCTAAAATGTAGGTAGGTTAACGGAATTTGATATGGATTTGTGTATATATATATATATATATATATATATATATATATATATATATATATATATATAAGCCCAGCTAGCTTAGTCGGTAGAGCATTATACTTTATCTCAGGGTCATGGGTTCAAGCCCCACGTTGGGCGCCATATACTTATTACTTTTGTTTTAAAAGAGAAACATTACAAAATTCTATATATATATATATAAGCCCAGCTAGCTTAGTCGGTAGAGCATTATACTTTATCTCAGGGTCATGGGTTCAAGCCCCACGTTGGGCGCCATATACTTATTACTTTTGTTTTAAAAGAGAAACATTACAAAATTCCATTTTTATTGGTCATATAGATAAGTTTGAAATAAGGCGCACTATAAACAACATGAAGAATACAAATAGATGAAATACGAATGGAAACACTAACCATTACACTTGTGATCTATTAGTAGCAAACTTATTGCTTCTATAGAAGATGTTGTTATTAGCGCGGAGGCAGATCTGGCAGCGGCACATCCAGTTTAGGAAAATAAATAGCACCTGATGTTTCTTCTTTTTACTTAATGTAATTACTGAAATCAAAATAGCAAAACAAACACAACCCAATGCAAATCCATAAATACAATAAAGCAAAACACCGATCTTTTTCACATAACTTAACAATTTAAACGTTTAATCATATAGCAAAAACCTCAACGAGCAGTAACAACTGGAATGCTTATTAAAAAGTAGTTTTGATATAAATGCTCATAAATTCAGTAGATATTAAAGTTTACAAATTTAACGATAACGAATGGAATATCTACTCTACACTAAATAGTTCTAATACCATTTTACAATGATACACTGCAATGTAACAAGGAGCGTGATATCTATTTACAAACAGAATAAAAAAAATACAGAAAAGAAAAAATTAGGTGAATCAGAAAAATCTTTACATTTTAGTGATTTGATAAAAAGTCAAAATTGTTCAATGTGAAGAAAATATTCACATCTGGCAACATTGATCTCGTAGTCTCCACTGCACTCCAATCCACAGTGCATATATAGTAGTGCGGGGCGCAAGATCGGCGCTCGCTAATGATACAACCAGGCCGGCGATAACTTTCTGTAATGTTTCGACTTCTCAACATAGAACTGACATAAACTGAACTGCGACGGCGAAACCGACGTATGTATGTATATGTTTTTAGGGTTCTAGAAGTTTTCGCGATCTCGAAAACGTATCGGAAATCAAATCGAGGTAACAAGCGAATGGCAGCTACCATGTCGGAGCCATTAGGTTGGGGTTGCCTGTTTGCGATTGAAGCAATCAGAAGAATAGAGTTTAGTTTTAGCGCCAACCTATATAAAAACAAGAAACTACAGTCTCCTTCAGTATCTCTGTTCTCTATAGGTTGAGAATTGAGCTATTAAATAAAGATATTAACAAAATAATTATAACATAACATAATAACATAATAATTCATACATTTATTTCTCACTATGAACCTGGTGGTAAAGATGATAAGAATCGGCACAGCTGACAGATCTGACTGCAGATCTAGTAGTACTTCACATGAGTCTCACCTCCACGATATAATTTTGCCGAATGGAAGTAGAATATACATACTTTCTCTTTTTAGCAACATTACATATTTAATTGATACAAATTTACTTAAATATTCAAAAGAGGAAAATAAGCCAATTAAATAAAACAGAAGTTATCTGTTACGTTTTCCTTACTACGAAATATTTAAATTAACAAAAGAATAGATTTAAAAATTATTAGAGAAAAAGAAATTTGCTTTTCTAAAGAAATTATCCTGTAGTAAATTATTAAACCGTTAATGTATTGTAAATTATCTTCCAATAAGTTAATTATTGTTCTGGTTACTCCTAAGATAGAATATCACTATTGAGTCGATTTTCACAAAGGTATGCTGATAATTGAAATCGAAGCGGGGTACTGACTACTACCAGAAACAAAGCAGGAAGGGCAGTTTGCTATAATCTGTTTGGAAATGAAAAAGAGTAATAAAACCCGAGATAAGAACCGGCCATGGGCGTGGTAATATTTTGTTTCAGAAAATTATCGGGTAACACTAAGGCTAATAGGTAATGGGTGTACATTAGTATATTTTACTGGATGCATCATAGGGCAGGAGCCAGTGTATTGTGACAGATCAGTCCAGTCTTAGAGCTGAATATACCAAGACGTGCTAGTGCAGTAGAGTAAAATTCGACTTGTGTTTAGTGACTATTGTGCCAGTGGATATAATATTGTTTGGGTAAAATGTCGAGCTTATCAGATTACGTACCTGCTAAACGCTTGAAAAGATGTGCGCTGTCTCAGAATGAGAAGATTATTATATTAAATATATTTAATGCATTGAAACACCAAAATCCTACCAACAGTGTTGACGACATCGTGGAAAAGTGTTTCAAAATGACAGGGATTGGAAAATCGACTATTTACCGACTTTTAAAGGAAACGAAAAATGAACAAGATACTGTAAATCCCCCAAAATCATCTACAGAGAGGTCAAAGGTCGTTATAGATGATTTCTTCAAAAATGTCATTCGCAGAAAAGTACACTCATTTTATTTTAAAAAAGAAATACCAACGCTAAACAAAATTTTAAGTGAACTTTCAGAGGACAACGATTTGCCAAAAATCAGTAGAAGCAAATTATGGGTCGTTTACGATAGTTGAGTTTTTGCTGGGAAAAGCAGAACAGGAAATCAGTTCTTATCGATAAAGATGAAATTATTTGTTGGCGAAGATCCGACTTGAGATCAATTAGAAAATTCCGTGACGAAGAGAGGATTATTTATTATCTAGACGAAACTTGGGTCGACGAGGGATATACTGTAACAAAAGTATGGTAAAATAAAAATGTAAAAAATTTTCGACAAGCATTTTTGGATGGACTTTCAACAAGGTTCAAGGCACCTTCAGGTAAAGGGCGAAGATTAATAGTGACACATATAGGTAGGGCCAGTGGTTTTGTAGATGGCGGTTTACTTTTATTTGAATCTAAAAATACAGGTGACTATCACGAATACATGAACGCAGATGTTTTCGAAGAGTATTTTACACAGATGTTGGATTAAATTTTAGCTATCTGCTACAATTTAGTACGGTTCGATCACACAAAGTCTTTTATACCGATAATACATAATATAAAAATATTGAATATATGCACTAGTACTACATTTATTTACGACTTGCATACATAATAAGCTTTTATTACTCTCTTTCTGAACGGACTATAGTTCCCTTCTGGTTTTATTAGAATTTTCTCAACAGAAAATTAAAGCATTGTGATTGGCTATTCAATCTTAGATTGGTAATCATTTTGGGAAGTTGAAATATAACTTTAAACATGTATAAAGTATCAGTGCTGCTACCTTGCAGCAGCGTCGGCTGTGAAAACCAAGAGTTTGACATTTATCAAATTTGATGTAACTTCATTATATTTATTTATTTTAACCGGGCAAAACTTTACAATTGACGGTAAAAAGCAAACAAATCTATCAGTATTTACACTGGATATTTAAATAATCGTGATGTTCGTTTTACACAAATACAGTAGTCATCACAAAGTAAACATAAATAAATTGGTTTCATCTTATTCTATATTTACAATGGTGGATGAGTGGATGAAAAGTTCACAAGTTGTTTATTGTTAAAGTGTGGAAAAGTATTGGAATATTCTTAAATGCAAATTAAGGATGTTACAGTCTGTATGAACATTATTAATATAATTTTTGTCTAGCATTAAAGAGGGCGCTAGTAATTCGTAATGTCATTTAATTTATTTCAAAAATGTTTTTCCATTTTTTTTCATTCTTTGCCAGTGCATTCTTCACAAAAGACACCATTTACTATCTTTCATTTGAAGCTTAATTTTCCAGTTAAAGTTAGACGCTACCTACAGGAGGCCACCTGAAGAAGCAATCCTAAAAAGGTCAGATCTACAGGTACAGTTTAAAAAGTGAACCTAGATATAAATATGTTTTCATTAAACCAGGTTAGTAAATTTATTTAGATTAATTTTTTTAGATAATTGTTGAATAGAGCTTTGTCTGTAAAATTGTTCATTAGCATACCTAGCGATATGTTTGGTATCAGAGAGCATCCATATGACTTCATTGATAGGAATTGTAGGAGATTTGATATATATTAGCTTAAAATACTTTTCTCATACAGGAAAAAATATTTTTATATCATCAAATGTATCCAAAAAGTGCCTGTAGAATGTTCAACCGGTTTTAATATATCTTACAAGAGAAACGAGGAAAGGGCACCAGTCAGTTTAGCCAAAAATCGAGAAACGCCCTTTAGCTCTAAAATGGTTTGCACCATTGTTATTTTCTCGAAAAAAGAACTCTGTACTCATGTATCAGATTTGCTCTATGACAAATTTGCAGTAACCCTTGAAAACTGACCCTATTCATTAGTTGGTGCGTAAGAAAGCGTTCCATATAAATAAGTAAAAATGTGTAGGGTCTTTCATTTCAGAAAATAATATCTAGATAAAAAAAGTAGTAGTTAATTCTTTCATCGCTACATGGTTAAGTCTGTATGACGCGGTTCTTTTGTTAAATTTAGAATATGGAAAGCTGAAATCTTTACTAAAATTGTAAATTTAGTCGCCAGTCGCCACATCAATGATTTTCATTGGCGGGCATAAATTTTGTAAGAAGAGGAATAAACGTTTTTCTGTCTGTCGAAAACTACATCTGCCCCAATAATTTATTCCATATATTCAGGAACGGCAGTTAACGTCAAAGTGAATAAGTGGGTACATTCTGCTTTCCGTTTTCGTTTACATTCAGGCTACGTCAGGAGTGTAACAGCCTCCTTCTGATGCAATTCAATATGCCATATATTTTTATAAAGGTGGGCGATCCACCAAGCGCTTGCTGATCCAGAGATGGCGATATTTCATGAATGAATTATAATTTCAAGGAGGACTGATTCTCGGAACGATTTTTATTAAATAAAAAAACTATAAAATATTTAAATCAAACGGGAACGGGGGAATTATATTTTGTATATTTGAAAAGTATTAGAATAATTTTTATTACGAAAACGTGAAGGAAGAGGTAAACCATTCCTAACAAAACAGAGATTGTAACACACACTTATATTGCATTAACTACCTACAAATTTATATAAATATCTCATATAAATTACAAATACTTATAGTAATATAGTAATAATTAAATTATTACTATAATTATTTTCAGCGGGCTCTTTTAATTACAGGAAACATTCATTAATTAGAACAATATATGTACAGGGTGGGCAAATAAGCGAGGTAAGCGGCTGTATCTCAGAAACTAATGATCGTAGAGAGCTATGGCAACAAAAATTTATAGGTAAAGAGAACAAGGGAGAATGCTGGAAATTATTTTCAAGTTTCCAAGATGGCCGCCAGTGGGTATTTCCACCATCTTGAATTACATAAAGTTACGTTTCTCGGGATTTTCCCCAATGAATGTAACAAAAAAGTATTTGCGTTTTAATGTTAACTTAAAGTCAAACATTTTTTGTAAAAACAAATTTTCTCTATCTTCCGAAATAAAGTGGTGGGGGTATTTTAATGTTGTTTTAAATAAATGCCTGTAATTTCGAAACGGCTTAATGGATTTGGATAAATTTGGTATCATTGAAAAGAGCATTTCTTGGCCTTTTAGGTTTCTCAGGTAATCATGACAGTTGTGACATACACGGCCGCCGATAGAGGGCGTTATTCGATATTATAACCAAAATATTGGATTTTCCCAAAAAATTTAAATGCGATGATATGGCTTTTTTAGACTAGAAAATAGACAAATGACTCAAATTATTAAAAAAAATACTAAACCAGGAAAATTCATATATCCCCATTTAAAAATGCATCGGTTGCTTTTAGATAAGAAGTTACGTTGCTCTCGCCTCTATGCCACTGTTGTTCGTAAAATATTGAGCAGTACTTCAAATAATTCGGTCAGTGGTCGTGCGGTGTAAGGCGTCAGTACTTGAATCGAGGTGACTATATTGCTGTGGGTCCGACCCACGCAGTCGGTATATCGTATAAAAGCTATATTCGTGGAGAGGATTGGCACCCTCTCTGCGGGTATGGTAGGGAAGAATGTTGGCTTGGGTCAATGTGAGAGATTGATACCGGTTGACGTTTGACTACCCCCCTAATTAATGAGCTTTTTCCTCATTCTTGCACTGAATGGTGATTAGGGCCTACCAACGTAAGGCGTTCCTGGGCGCAAATGCGGTCTGCTTAATAACAGTATGCCGCCCTCTCTCCCGCACAAGTCTTCGACTTCTGGGTTAATCCTCGTGATTAGAATGAGGGGTAGAGGTATTATTATTATTATTCTTTAGGTGCTAACTGCACGTGGCAAATTTGAGATTTAAATGTTATGGCGTTTTGGAATTACCGAAGATAACGAATAATTTAATGACATTGTAACGCCCTGTAAGGAACCATCTGCGATCCCAAGTTTATTAGGACTTTATTATTAGGATTTATTAACTTTTGATATACTTTCTGCCCTAGAACTTCGTCAGCGGTTTTCTTAATCACCATATGATACATTAGTTTTGATAAATTAAATCTTGAAAAATTTCACGTTAATTAACACTATAGAGGGTGTCTCTGGAATGTATGCACCAGCGAGCCACCTAACATGCTTAAGGTCAAAATACGACAATTAAAGCCTTGTCCTTATGAACGTGAAATTCGCACGAATTACTTAATGGCGGGTAAAATCCCAACTTTTAGCGAATTTTATTACATGTCACATTTTTCTATTATTTGCATCATAGAACTGTCATTGACTGTCATGGTAGATTAATAGCACATAACACTTACAAAGATAATGGAAAGTCCATGGTTTATTTTGAAAGTGTTTTTTGTATGCAGCCAGAAATACACTAAATAATTAGTTAGGCACATATCCATTGTAGGGCGCTAGTATCTCAAAATTCTGTCATTTGATTGGACGTTACTAACGTTACTAACAACAATGTTTGTATTTGATGTTTGATTCTTTTGACGCATAAGAAGCTCGCGCTCTCAATTTTATTCATTTTAACTTATCTAGGATTTTATAGTGGTATAATTTTATGGTGAAATGGAAGTGTTTTGTGAATTATTTGCTTTGAAGTGTTCTGAAATGCCTGATAAAAACAATGGAATTGGAGAAAATGCAAATTTACAAAGCCGATAGTAGCAAATGTAATGGTAAAATAGTTTTGAGATTTACTTTGATATTCTTATTAGCTTTGCTTTGAAACCTTAACTTTATGTACGTTTACATATAAGAGTTATGTTAATTATGGCATTAAAAAATGTATATTTTAGTTTAGTGCTACATCATTACTACTATCAGCTTTCTACATTTATGTTTTTTTTAATTTCATTGATACAGGATTAGTCGGGAGGAACACGCCAAACTTCAGGAATAGATTCTACAGGTGAAAATAATAAGAAAAACTCAAATGTTACGTAATTTTTACTTGTTTTCAAGGCACTAATTCGGGATCAACTCATGCATCAACAGCTACAGGCGGCCCTCGTTTACAAAGCAGAAAGTGTTTAAAGGTCAATGGTGGTGTTTTTGAACATTTAATCATTACGAATGCTATGATTAGTATGATATCAATAAATATATTTGTTTTCTTGGAATGTATGTCATAACTTGAAAATGAATGAAAAACGCATGACAGCATCTGAGTTTTTTTCTTATTATTTTGACGTGTAGAATTAATTCCTGGAATTTGGTGCGTTTCTTCCGATCCATCCTGTATATTTTAAAATAGTGTTGATGAGGTATAGTGTTTATCATATAAGTGGCGTTGTGGTCAATCAAGTTAATAAAGAGATCTATAAATTGCATATTTAGTTAGGTACATATCCGTTGGATGGCGCTGTATACAATATGCAAATTCTCCAACAAAATTTCACCCATACAGTTTTCATTATATTTTAAGTGTTATGTGATTAATAGGAGCTCTCATATAGCCTAACCTACTCATAATAATAATATAATGGAGGAAATGCCAATAATATTACTATTTTGCAAAATTTGCTGAAGTTGAGACTTTTCCGTCATTAATAATTTAAATTTAAGATTTGCGTCCATATTCGTGAATTTGGCGACCATAAGGACAAGGCAAAACCTGCATATATGCACCGTTAGTGCGATTTTACACAGAACGACTTTATCGGTGTCGGTTTAACACATTTACTAAACTTTAGCCATATTATAAAAATATAACAGGTAACAGAGTAACTTTTTTTTCTGAATTTATTTACCTTATCACCGTAATTCATAGAGCCGTGCTTATATCTCGGCTATTTGAAATCAAACTATTTTGCTATTTTGGTAACACCTGCAAATAACTGGATATTACTATTTGGATTTATTTAGATAGACTGCCTAACAGTAGCATATTTTGGACATTGCCGAAAGGGATGCGAAACATAGCACACGAGGTACAGATCGAGAAGTCGGAATGACTTGCAACTATTATATCTATATCACCTACAATGTGTTCAGATATTGTCAGTCCGAGATTTTGCCCCTTGGTTAAATTTTTGTAGATGGTTTTTAACAAAAGTTAATCTCAACCCCCATTTTATTACAGTAAAACCTCTAGGATCCTGTATATTTATAGAATTAGAAGAACTAAAATAATAATCTCAAAAAGTTGTGAGCTAAAATATTACTTTTATGTTATGTCAAAACCCTAATTAATGGCTACTTAAGGGTATTTATGGATATAACAACATACTCAGAGTTTCAGAGTTTTACTAAGAGGTTGGAATAAAATGGTTTCCTTCCTATCCGAGCTTGTGAAATGAAAACCAGGTGGACCTTAGGACTCTGTTCTAATGTGCTATGTAAGTATATCATCTACAATTCATTCACAGAGGGAATACAAAGAGAAACATTGAACAAACTAACAGGTAAGGTAAAGAATAAAGGAATATTTGGAAATAACCTTTCTATTCAGCCGATAAACTGCTTTGATATCAATATCATCTATAACGTCTCGAAGAAGATCAGTGCAGCCTTTCTCAAACTAGAAGTAGATTTCTGGAAAGCTTTGCTTCATCATCCTATACGGTAAGATGTACATTGGGCAAACAGAGAAACTAGTTAGCACAAGACTGTAGGCATAAGTGTCACTTAAGGAATAGCAGTGATAAATCAGTAGTTACGAAAAATATGGCAGATGTAGGGTATGAGATAGATTTGGACAAAGCAAGATTCTAGTAGTTAGAAATAATATCAACTATTTCCAGTATCAGAATTGCTTCTGAAGAAGATAGTGATGTCTTTCAAATTATCAAGAAGCCTAAACTGACCCAGGAAATCGTATATCATTAACAACTCCCACGGAAGGATGCAACCCGAATTTATTAGTCTAAATCAATCAATCAATACGCAAATAGGTACATTATTCGAAATTAGAGAATTAGGATCTTTGAAAACCTATATTTTGAAAATTTACATAAGATATGTTGGTTACTTCTGAAAATAGCAATATAGGATTATATTTAAAAAAATCAACTTAAACAACCCGGCATAAAAGTGTTTTCTATATAAACAAATCATTTTAAATATTTAATCTATGACAGAAAGTAATGGGAATGTAATCTCATGTCACTTTTTAATTCTTTTTCGACTAAGTTAAAAGATAATAATAAATTTGGTAACAAAGTTTTATTGGATAATTTTCGCAGAAATTGTCTTTCTCCAATTTATACGTAGAAAGATTTTATTAGATTAGGATTTGTCTTCAAAGCAAAGAGTGAGAGTCAGTAAAAAATAATCATTGATCTTCCTGTGCAAAGAAATATATTAAGCGTTCCAGCATTATTACGTTTAACTGTAGAATATACAGACAATGCTTTCAAATTACCGGACGAGAATAATACCAGTGAGATTTTCATAAAACAGCAGAGAATTCTAATTAAGTAAGAATTAGGAAGACTGACAAAAATACCACTGAGATTTAATTTGTGATTATGATAAAAAAGTACAGCTATTATTAGCATTCTGAATTTCAATTTTAAATATGTCGAGAGATCTTTTTAAGTTTAGAAATTTATATCAAACAAATTTTTAATTGTGCTATGCTGTATAGTAATGCGGCATCCATAATAAAGTCATATAATTAATTTCAAGTTTCAATAGATTGAAAATAAAAAAACTGCAGGCAGAAATTTTATGTTTGTAAAAGACTAATACTAGTATTGTATGTTGATTAAAATTCAGTCATTTTGAATTAATAGAACGTCGTAATATAGACATTTATAAATTAAAAATATCTATTTCATCATTGCCAAGAAGGTATTTATTGAAACAAATATAATGTATTACACAACTTTAATTAAAATTTTTCAGTTTGTTAGATTTCTTCTAAGAAATTCATTGTCATTAATAAGATAAACAGTTATATGTAGGCTATACATTTTTTACATGTAACAGTTTTCAAGTAAAGTTTTCTATATCATTTTACTTAAATTGGAAATAAGTTAATTGTTTCTGACAATTTGCTAGGTTCTTAACAGCATAGCGTCGACTTGAATGCAGAGTAAATTTTTGTCGAAGTGATTGGTGGATATTGTAAAAATTCAAATGTTATTCTTCTTTTAATGTCAGTAGTTCCTTCTATGGGTGGCCGCTGTAAGCTCGCCTGCATAGCCCTCCCCCCCCCCTTCTCCGCCCTTGGGTGGTCAAATGTATCTCCGAGCTGGCAGTCGCCATTTGATTGTGTTCATGTTCATATTCCACATCTTTAATAAACATTTTGGTCCTTCGAGCCGGATGGATTTGTGTTTTGTGAAAATACGAGGAGAGCAGTAAGGTATTCCTTTCAGCCATTTTCCTGTTAAATAAATTTCTTGTAGTAGTTATAGGCAGTTCTTCGTTCTAGGGGAAACATAACTTGTTAATTAGCGTATAAAAAAAGTTGAATGCTCAATTATTGTTGATAGTTAAAAAAGAATTAAAACGAAATGGCAGAATTGAGAGCGTTAATAGCTAGACGGGGCACTATATAGGGACAAGTAACCCGGTATGTTTTTAGAACAAATGTCGGACGGACAAACAAATGAATTACAGGTTAGGTTGGTAGCAGTAGAGCAATTAGTATCTGAATTTAACGAGGTTCAATTAAATATTGAGTTACAAAATCCCAAAGAAGTAGATTCTAATGCAAGGGAAGAGTTTGAAGGTGTGATGTTTCAAGTAATAGCTAGAGCTAAAGCAAATATCGCGGAAGTAGTTATGGGACAACAACAGCATGCAAATTTAAACGTGTGACAAGCGAAAGTCGGGCCTAGCGGATTTCAGAATGTAACAGGCGCTGATTTAGAGTTAAGACAATTTAATTTACCTTATTTTAGCGGCGAGTACGATAAATGGTACCAATTTAAAAATGCATTTATATCGTTGATTGATAAAAATCCGAAATTTAAAAAAGTACAGAAATTTTACAGATTGTTAGAATGCTTAAAAGGGGACGCAGAAAAGGTATTATGGGAATTAGAGGTTTCAGGTGAAAATTATGAGATTGCTTGGGCAATACTAAAAGAAAGATTCGAAGATAAACCCGGTATAATACAAAAGCATTTAAAGCGTTGGTAGATTTAGAAGCATTGAAATATGATTCAGTAGGCGAAGTACAGAAAATGTTGGAATTTTAATAGTCATTGGTGTGCGCTAAAATCTCTTGGTGAACCGATAGATCAGGGGGATCGCATACTAATATTACTTATGTCGCGAAAAATAGTAGGTCGAACAAGAAAATTGTGGGAAGAGGCTAGGGTAGATATATTTAAAGGAGAGCCAAATACAGATGATTTTCAAAAAATCTTAGTAGACAGATGTAAAAGTTTAGAAGCGTGTGAAGACAAGGACAAAATATAAGAATTATAAAAACGCAGGGGCGTATCTAACCACAAACGTTGATGTAAAATGTAAATATTTTAAGGGCCAGCATAACATATTTGTGTGCGAAAAACTAAAAGAGTTACCGGTAAAAAGTCGTTGGCAAGAAATAAAGCAGCTAAGGTTATTTATGAATTATTTACAGGCTAATCATTTCGTAAGATTGCAGAGCAGACGGGTATAAAAAAAATGCAAGTTTAAGTACAACTTGGTGTTGCACCGGTCTAGAGGGGGCAGCGGCAATAGCGATGGTGAGCAAGCGGGAAGCAATTGTTCGGTAGACGGAAACCAAGGTCGGGTGGAAATACTTGAAAAAAAGTCGAAAAATGGTACAGCGGCATCGGTAGGAACGGCTACGGTACGTTCAAACGCGGTGGTGACGGTGACCGCAAATGCGTCAAACCTAAAGCAAGTTTTATTACCAACGGTGGTGGCTTATGTATCAGATAGCGACGGAAATCAACAAAAGGTTAGGTGTCTACTCGACAGTGGCTCGCAAACATCGTTTATGACCAATAAATTGTTAAAAAGATTAAATTTATTTACATGAAAAATTAATTTACCGATCGTTTCATAGGTAAAGTTCACGCATCTGTAAAACAAATGGTTCAAGCAAACATTAGATCATGTCGCGGTACTTATGAGACGAAGGAATCATTTTTATTATTAGACAAAATAACGTCAAAAATACCGGATGTTTCCGTTGACAGATCCAAGATAGTCATTCAAAAAGATATCATGTTAGCCGATGAAAGATTTAATATCGCAAACGAAATAGATATTTTGTTAACCGGGCGAATATTGCTGGAAACCTTATGTAAGGGATAAATCAAATTGGGTGACGGGCTACCCATACTGCAAGAAACCCTATTTGAGTGGATTGTAGGTGGTAGATTAATAAATAAGCGCGAAATGAACAATAGTGTACAATGTAACTTATCGGTGATTGAAGAGTTAAATGATATTGAAAAATTTTGGAAGATGGAGGAGATAGAATCATATTTTTGGATACGGTTTATCGAGACGTGCATGGTAAATTCGTAGTTACGTTGCCAACTAGGGAGAATATTGGTGAATTAGGCCAATCTTTATCCATGGCTGAAAAAAGATGATTTGCACTTTGGGAAAGTGCTGCCAAATCTGCCAAATTTCATGTAGTTTACATAACGGGAAATAATAATTTGCTTTTCGAAGAGTTGCGGTTTTCTCCCAGATGGAAGCTGTCTTGAACCCTTAACTGCTCTGCCTGAAGCAAAGGCCTGAGAAGCCAACAGACTGTCGAGGTATCAGCTGCTCCAGAAAATGGTCCAGGACTTCTGGTCCCGATGGTCCCACGACTATCTGTCATCTTTGCAAGAAATGAGGAAGTAGCATACTCCTACCAGAAATCTTCGTGTTGGTGACCCGGTTGTGCTCCAGGAAGACCAGTTACCTCTGTTGCAGTGGAAATTGGGTGGCATTCTGGAAACTCATCCAGGAGGCGATGGATCTGTGCGCGTGGTGACCGTAAAAACGTCAAGTGGTGAAGTGAAGCCTGCAGTGCAAAAGGTGTGCTCTCTCTATATACCCTTTAAGTGCCGAGTTTTAAATGTTTACTCCATGAATGTTTGTTATTTCCTGTTTTCCAATGTTTGTACCTCTATGTATAATGTGTTCCAGTTGTAAATCTAAATATTAATTTTAGTTATTTTTTATGTTTTGTTTAAGTTGAAAGCCACAATCTTTTAAGGCCGACGGCTATGGTGAATATTGTAAAAATTCAAATGTTATTCTTCTTTTAATGTAAGTAGTTCCCTCTATGGGCGGCCGCTGTAAATTTGCCTGCACTAGATTGTATTCATGTTCATATTTCACACTTCTCGGAAAAAGGAATAAACAGTAATGTTGATTAAACCCTTTCTACAGTTCAAAACTTTTTCTAAGGTCATTTGTTTTGTTCAAGTTTATTGACTCAATTTTCTTATCGAATCGCTTTACATTTCACAACTTACTTATCGAATCGTTTTATAGTTCACATTTTTCTTGAATTTAGTGCAAAGCAGCCAACGTCTGAAAGCGAAAATACTCTAGGAGTTTTAGATGGGCCTTTACTTCACAAAATGTATGTATCAGAATTATTGTGATAATCCGTCTATATTCACTTTTTTAAACTTTCCGCTCGGCTTTCCATAAAAAGAAACACAATAAAATATGGAACATATCAACAAAAATTCTCCTTAGAAAATTTTTTGATTGGCATTACCAAATTCACCAGACCTGTTCAAATAAATTGTCGAACTTTTTGGTTCAAATCGAAAAGTTGAAAACAATCAGCTGATCGCGATTTCGTCGAATTTTATCTTCAACAGGTACTAAAAATATTCTTGTAATATTAGAGAATGATTCCAGCATTGCTATATCCTTCCTTTTTTATTTTTGGTGCAGGGTAATTCGGTCATAGTGTCAGGTCAATTTTTAGACGAGATAGGAAAAAATTAGTATAATACGATGACGCGATATTTTTTTTAATGCATATGACCGCCTGGGTGCAACGTTGCCATATTTAAACATTTTTGTTAGTGTTAGACATCATAAATAAGCTTGATTACGTACTATTGCCATGACACTGTCACTCATTGAAATGAATTTGGTAACTTGTTTTAAACTGCTGACGTATTTTTAATGACATCCACTCACCAAGAGTATTTCGATAAAATAGGGAGAAGTATAACCAACAGTACAATCACAATCACAAAGTTAGAATAAATCTGTAAAATTGGCCTACTGCACGTACACTGTAGCTATATTTTATCGTAATAGTAATAGTTTTCGCGTCTAGACGTGCACCAGACATTGACTTGAGATATCTGCAATCGCCTTGAAATTATTCTTGTAGAAAAAGTGGCAAAGTAACTTTGTGTGTGTGTATTTGAGGTTATATTTCATATATTCGGACGTTATTTAATGTACTGCCCTGTTTATTAGATAAAACGAGGTATGCCGTTTTGATTATAAATTTTGGAATACAAATTGAGAAATACCTCTGCTTTATTTATTTCCTTTAATGAAAATTTACTTCGGGAAGTCTAAAATATATACATAATCAAAACATGCTGCATAATTTAGTTAATACTATTGTTAAAATCAGTTATAAAAAAATTCGGCATGCTCCTTTATTTTCTTGGATTTTATTGGTTTCATACATATACGTATTTGCGGATACAGTCTATAAAAGAACACAAACACAAGTCTATCCGAATGCGTGGATAAAATTAATGACATTATGACTGAATAACACTGTATAGAGAGACGAAGATTTGCAAACATCATTAATTTTTTACAATATTTTCCTTTTATTACGAGAAAATCGAATTTAGAAAAAATCATCACTCTCATTTGTATATGAGTCACGAGATATCTGATATTAAATTGTACTCAGAAGTAAACGTATTATTACAATGATATGTTCATTAATAAAGTGCATTACCTGATGGAATGCGTTCGATATTTTTTATACTGTAATATGTCCGAAGAAGGTTTATCTGTGATGACAGTAAAATCATCTATTATCTTATTTTGTAGTTTAGATAAAAGATAAATGAATATTTAATATAAGATAATATGAAAAATAATTTTTTCACGGTCGGAAGTAGAAATCAGTTTCTATGACATCAAAATTAAAACAAGTAGTCAATTATTCCCAAGGGAGTATAATGCTCCCAAGGGAATTTACATTATGGAGAACGTTTTTTATGCAAAAAAAAAGATAACATTGAAATTATTTATTGACATTTAAATTAAATGTTACATTTGTACAATTTTCAAAATTAATATTAGAAGGAATATTATTTTCGCTTACATTTACAGTTTTTGTGATTGCGCTAGAGTTCTCGACATAACCCTCAGCGACTGTCGTTGATTTTCAACCAGCATGACGCTTTATTGTCGTGATATCCACATCAGCATCTGCCAGTAATGTCGCTGAAGATCTTCGTAAGCGGTGACCAGTATAATATGCAGCATCAGGTAATTTTAAATACGAAGCTACTACACTCGTAATTTTTCCCATGGTATTCTTGCCAACTGGCTGCGAACTACATGTTCCTGCTTTGTAGTACAAAAAAAGGGGCTAATGCTTGACGTGGAGAGGACGAAGGGACAGGTATTTTCGAAACAATTCAAGCATATTTCCCACATCGGTTACCAGAAAGGTTCGTGGAATCTTTGTCTTAGTGTTTGGAATTTTTACAATCAAGGAGAGCCTACATCCTCAATATTATCTACAGTTAAATTGACTAGTTCATCAGTTCGACAAGCTCCGGTAATCCCCAGAATTAATCCAACCTATAAAAAATCAAAATACTTAATAATTGAAATACCTAACAATAAAAGTAATCTTACCTTATTCATTAAGAATTCTTTGTCATCTGCACTTGATAGAAAACGGTCGATTTCACCCTTTGTCAATATTTTCGATTTTCGCTTGATATCCGTCACCGGTTCTTTTCAAAAATGCGATCAGCTTGGGGAATTTACTTATATCTATGTTGTCGTAAATTATTAAGCATGACTTAATCATAGAATATTGCGCCCATATTGTGGAAGACTTGCAATTCTTTGCATTTTCACTGAAGTATGCCAACAAAGCATTCTCGCCTTGATAGAAAACGGTCAATTTCACCCTTTGTCAATATTTTCTCGATTTTTTCACTTGATATCCGTCACCGATTCTTTTCAAAAATGCGATCAGCTTGGGGAATTTGCTTATATCTATGTTGTCGTAAATTATCAAGCATGACTTAACCATAGAATATTGCGCCCATAATGTGGAAGACTTGTAATTCTTTGCATTTTCACTAAAGTATGCCAACAAAACATTCTCACTGTATACTTGATCATTTTTCTCGGCGCACCACTTTTTGAACCGATTATAGGCTATATTGTATAAAGATCTTGACTTCGTAGGCAGCAAATTGCTTATTGCAATATTTGCAGCCTCCACAATCTCCACCGACTCACAATTATTCATTGTGCACTAAACAAACTTTAAACTAAACCCAACTAGCACCTTAATTTGATAATTCTTTTTGTTTGTTTATTTTGTAGTTATGACAATAACTTACTTCATAATGACAAAATATGTGTTTTTAAAAAATAGTATATACAATTTGGGAGAGATTCTATTTTGTCCTCGGTGCAATGTAGCCCTCGGACTTCAAATTGCACCTCTGTCAAAATAACGCATTTCTCTCCCTTATAGTATAATGTACTATTATTGAAGTGCCATTTTGACAAAATAAAAGATGATCATGTTTTATCTAGATGATTCGTCCAATGAATAATGCACAATTCGGCAAACCAATCATTTGAGCCGTAGGTTTCTATACTTCCTGATAAGTTAAGTCCTTCTATATCTCCAGGGTGATTACAAATTCACGAATTACTCTAGTTTTTGTATTTGGAATATTTACTCGAAAATACGTCTCCTCATCTGTGACATCTTCAACATGTGAAAATGTTAATTCTGACTTTCGACATGCACCGGCTATTCCCACAACCAACACAACCTATAGCAAAAAATGGGAATTAGTAAACTGACAACTAAATGAAGCAATTATTAGTTACCTTAGCCATTAAAAAATTATTGTCAGCCACCTTTGTTAGAAACTTCGCAATATTTACTTTTGAAAAAACGTTTGATTTCTTAGCGTGGTATCTATCGAACTACCTTTTCAAAAATGAGTAAATCTAGTTAATTGACTTACATCTTTCTTGAAAAATTGGAGCCCCCGTGTATTAATCAATACTTACGATTTGCAATTTTGAATTACTTTTAGGGGCAGGGTATCCGATCTGCTTCGGGTGAAATGAGAAGCATACTGGGCTCTTCATCCTAACGAGATATTATTGGCACAAAGTTCAAACATTATTACAAATCTGTAATTAATTATTGGCGCGTGCCAAGCTCGGGGTAGGAACCGGGTAGAAAATTATGTTTCAATATGTAATTTGCGTAATGTAAGGTAAATTGGTGAGGAATTATTAAAGTAGACACAGCGTGGGTGTGCGAATTTGTTCCTGTAAATGGGTGAGATAGTCTAAGCAATATGAGTTAGACGTACAGAACTTCTCGCCCTAGTGGTATACAGGGTGGATCTTAAGTAATGAGAGCAGTGTTGTATTCTATATGGAAAAACAATGCTATTGGGCTATATTTATGTTATTCCAATAATTAAAACTAAGTTTTTCCTTTAATAACTTTTGAAAAAATAAATTTAATTCAATGAAATTTTTAAGAAATTGCTAATTTTAGTCTTGGGAGCATTATACTCCCTTGGGAATAATCGACTACTTCTGTTTTAATTTTGATGTCATAGAAACTGATTTCTACTCCCGACCGTGGAAAAAAAATGTTTATTTTTATCGTTTCTACATTTGACAATGCTTTAGAAAATGATAGGTAGGTAGTTGACATTTCTAAGCCATCTCGGAAGATGATTGTCATAGGCGCGATTTTCCGCGGGAAGAGAGGGTCTTGTCCCATTTTTTAAACATTGCACTAGTACGCTGAAACGCATAGTCATAATTAACCCACAGGTGGTAGATTATGTGAGCTTTATTTTTAAACCTTCTTCTATCTTAATTATAATTTAAATAGCTAAAATAGGGAAGGCAGATCTGGCAGTCTATTACATGAAAACCTAAGTTAACCATTAATTCTAGTGCGCTACCCTGTTCCGCTGTGAGACATCAGACGCGTTCAGACGAATATTCATATTTGTTCTGGTTTTCCCATACGACAAATTTTTAATTTTTATATAAATTTGCCGATGTGATTATAAGGCTATTTTTAACCATTTTATTTTTATTCATTTATTTTGAATAAATAAACAAGTGTAACATAATGTCTGACATTCTTTTACTGATAAAACATAGATAACAATGTAAAATAGATATTTTCTTTACGTGAATCAGTCTCCTACAGCGTATACATGTATCCAAGGTATAACAAAAGAGAAGCATTTATTTGAAAATAAGAATGCTATTACAGAAGCTGTCGAGTTTTCCTTTAGATCTGCTAATTCACTTTCCAAGTTCCTGAGATTAACTTGTTCCTTAACAATAGCAGCCGCCATCTGTAACATAATTCGTTTTCTTTTTCTTTTAAATATGTATCTTCCTGCTCTGCATGGATGCACGTTAAAGAAACTTCTAAAGTTAACTCACTAAACGCTACTAAGCTTCACTTACAAGACCAAGAATAGAAAACCAAATTGTTTCTGTAACGTCGAGATTACATCTTTGTCGTCAGAATGTAATCCGTGGGAGACATTTACATTTCCTTAGGCCAATTACGCTGTATGCAAAGGAAAATAAATTCTTATAAAATAACTTTTTTACCTTTGTTTCATTTTCACATTACGTCAAAGGTATCGAGTTAATTCATAACTTTGCTTTTATCAAAATAACTTATTAGAAATATATGTTCAATATTATTTATTTTTATAGGGGCCTTGTAGATGCTCTCGTTGAACTAATTGAATCAAAAAGAAACTTTAGTTTTCGCGGGAATTTAATTATTCTAAATACTAATTCATATCTACAAAAGAAGAGAAAACTTCTATAAAAATTGCTATAAGTACGAAATTAAAGTGAATAATTATATTAAGTAAGTTATTTAATCTACTACATTTTTTTTCGATTGTTATACCGTAACATAAGTAAGTGACTGCCAGTCACAGAATTAATGTGCACTTTATTTATTTCCTTATACATACCAAATACACAAAAAAAGTTTGCATGTTCAATGTTTAAATAAGAAGTAAGTATAGTAGTATAGTATAGTAACTCAATCTTACTAATAAATAAAAAAAAAATAGAATACATGCGTACAAACAACAAAAACCAAATAAAATCATCAATATCGCAGGTTAAAAACTCATCAAGAGCAAAACGCTCTCTAATAGAACATTTTACGCCTTATTATCAAATATTTTAGTGTTAAGTTCCCCCACATATGGTAGCAATGCATTGAAAAACCGTAAACCCAGAAAGTCCGTTCCTTTTCTCGTTCTTTAGAGCCTAAAAAATCTATCATCCTTCTAGTATGATACTGACCTATACCGTGAAACAGGTCTGATTAGTTTTAACGTAGAAAAGATCAAGCAAATATAAATTGATGATACTGTAAAAATGTATAAATCAATAAAAGAATTTCTATAATCGTTGCTGTATCCTATGACCGAGCCTATGACCTTTGCTGCAGGGAAAAAACTTGAACCGACTTGAACATTGGAGGGTGCATGTCTCCATGTCAGGATGGCATAAGATATGACAGAATGAATGAGGCTGTGGTACGGTTTAATGTAGGCAATGAGACTTTGTGAACCAAACTGCGGAGTAGGGTGTTTGGATATTTTCTTACATAAATATTCAGCATGATTGTTCAGTTCAGTGAATAGTATACCTACATAGACTATTATCAAATATAGGTAAGTCGTTTATATAAATTAAGGAAAGTAATGCACCCAAGACTAAACCTTGTGAAAACCCATAGTAAGACAATTTATTTAATAAAATCTCATGCCAAACACTTACATATCTTCTTTCTTCAAATCTTTCATAGCTACAGTTGAGAATTTTGACCAGGTCTTGCTATCCTCGGGATAGGCTCTGTCGGTTATACAGAGTATTTTAAAAAAAAGATAGAAACTCCTGTCCCAAAATGAGCCGGCTGTTTGCATTATAACAATAGCTTACAATACAATCTGGCTATTATGGGAAACTTCGAAAGTCTTGCCAGACTTGTGTAATGCTTGCCAGGCACCCTCAATATTTTTCTACTAAAATACCCCCAACAGCGTAAAACTTGAAAAAATGTAATATAATAAACAATATGGCACAGTAGTAAAATAAAATAAATAATTATCCTGCATCGCATCCTCGTACCAAATCGAGAGTGTAATTTGAATCATTGAAGGAGTCTGACGAGGCTTTCGCGTTTGTAAATAACAGCCAGACTTGTTTCTTCCATGGTATTATATTATAAACTATCATGTGAAAAATTTTGAGAACTGTGACGATAAGAGCGACAATTTTCTATTTTTGCAATTTTGAATATGCCGCCAGACTCATTTGTCAATTTCGTAAATCAGCCTGACTTGTTTTTTTTTTGTTATAGTTTATGATACTATCAATTTATATAGTGAGTTTGAAGCATGTAACAATAAGGGTTAAGGATTCGAAAAAGCGGTCAAATTATCCGATGCAATAATTTTCAACCAGACTTACTTTGCACAACTTGAGATAATCCAGATTGCTTTTTTCTTAAGTTTCATGATCTACTAGTAAATGTAAAAGATTTATAACGGGAAAAATAAGTCGACCCATTTGTTTTCTTTTGTGGAACCCATTTGTCACACGGTAACTTTGTAAATTCATTCTAATATTTTACGAGTCCTAACAACTATATGTTGGAACAAGCATTTATTTTTTGAATCACGTGTCAATTTATCAAAATGCGTTGACAGATTTTCTTGTACTTTTATGTATACGTTATCAACATATTCCTTAATATTCCATTTTAAGGCATATTAACCGCACTCCACCTTACTGTTTTTTTATTATAATTTATTTAGTTATAAAATGTTCGCATGTTATGCTGACAACTAAATGTTGGAACACATAAATTTTATAATAGTTGAAATACAGTTAATAAGATGTAACACCGCCATTAGATTTTAAACATTTTATAATTAAATAATTTATAACAAAAAAGGGGAAAGGTAGTTTGCGATTAATAATGGCTTAAAATGGCAAGGAATATGTTGTTAACGCATACATAAAACTACAAGAAAATCTGTCAACGCATTTTGATAGATTGTCACATGATTCAAACAATAAATGCTTGTTCCAACATATATTTGTTAGGGCTCGTATGTTATATTTAACCTTGGCGGGAAACGGGAGGTGTGATAAAAGTGGTCTGCTTACTTCCTGCTCGGCCTAAGCGGACAAGCGTTCTTGGCTGTTCACACAGATACTGCAGGAGAAATTCAATGCCGGTCGGGGCATTAGTCCGCGGAGTAGTTGTTTCCTGCAGTATCATTTATAGATTTAATGGCTCGTCGCCCAGGGCGAGAGGTCTGCGTTAAGTACCTGCTACAATGTAGGTCGCTTCCTGTAAGTCGAGTCGCTTAGGCCGAGCAGGAAGTAAGCAGGCCACTTATATCTCACCTATGTATTAGAGTGCTAATTATGTATATCCTAAACGAAGTGTTTCCAGACCTAAGTTCATAGGACTTTTTTGCTTAAAATTGAAAATAGAATAACATACTGAAGTATGTACATCTCCTCCTGAAACACCCTGTGTAATTTATTAAATTATTAGACGGGAGAATATTAGAAAATGTTTGAAAATAATCATAAATGTAAATGCAATTTGTGTTTCAGATGCAAGTTTTATTTCTGATTCCAGTAAACAACAGACAAATTTACGACCATTTTGAATCACCATTCTGAAAACCATTAATGTAAAGCAGCTTACCCCTGGGCTAGAACGCATTTTTTATCGGTTTCGAAACAAGCTGTTAGTACTTGTTCGACAGAGGCATAAATTCTACATCCTACATCCCTATACGATCTGTTGATTGAATAGGTAATGTCCCACGATTGAAATTTACAAAGGGATCCATGATTCTTTTTTCGCTAGAATTTACTTATTTGTTAATGAATTATTTGGGTGAAACAAAATGTATAACACACATAAAATGTACGGGCAATCAAAATGAAATGTAGTGAAATCTGAAAGTGTATTTTTTACAGAATATGATATTCAAACATATTAAAAGTATTTCAGAGAGAGTCTCTCATTTGTTCAAATTCTTAAAGGCTTATTATTCCATGCAAGAATGCTATATGGACATGTCGACATCTTTATGAAGAATCCTGGGGTGTTCATGTCTTAACAAGTATACTGAGTGTATGTGATGTTGATAGTCACTTCACATATGTCTTGATAGTTAATAGTCTAAATCTTTTTGAAGAACAACCAAAGTTAAACTCTGTAGTTTACAGAGACAAACTTGTCTGGCGATAATAAGCTGTTAGCTCTAAACTACACCGCTTCTCTGGAGATCCTCTTAAATCATCTCCCCATACTTTATTGGGACAGAAGTCAGGTGGGCATAATATAAACGACTATAAACATGCTGAGGGCTAACGCTGCAGGTAAATACATACAAGGTAGAGAATATAAAAAGTCACAGCACTATGCTAATAACTTCAGATATTATTTCCCAAACATCAGTTATAAACTACCCATTACAATTCTTCTTCCTAGTGGATATCAACGGGAAAATTAGAACTGACCTTGTAAAAGAAGATAGTTATCGGTACATGGATTTTTCCAAAATTGAGGGTTCGAACTCTAGTAGATAGTGGTAATTCTAAGACCAGACTGTATAAATTTTGGTACCTATGCTATCTTCCAGGAAGAAATCTTTGTCATTGTGTTGTATATATGGAGACTAAAAGAAATGCACCATGAAAACCCCGCCAATGAAATTAAAAAACAATTGAGGATTGTCAGAAATTTCTAGGGGTTAGGGACTAGCATCAGAGCGATTCTGGTTTTGATACCTCCTCATTCAATATTATTCATCATCGTGAATAATATATAATATTTAAATGCTACCATAACTGTTGGCTTAATGTCCTTGAATCTATCGCTATTAAAGTATTAAGTATTGCTAATTATTTGACACCTAGTCATTCATTAGATTGATACCAGTCGGCGTTCGACCGGCATCCCAACTTATGAGGTTTGGGAGATCAGGCAGTCGCTTACAAATTCTGATTTATAGCTGTCAAATACTTAGCAATTTACAAATATTTATGTTTGGCTTATATATTATATATACTTACAAATAACTTTCTAATTTCGGACATAGTGATTACAAAATGGATAATAAAGGAGGGGATAACTTCATGGAGTCCTCGCTTTGATTAATGGTAAAACAGTTCGTTTGATTTGAATTGCGGAAAAATTATGAATTCTGATAAGAATTACTAATATCAGCCTGCTTGAAGGCGTTTATGACAGATCCAGTAGAAAAAAAAGTTACACTTGAGAATGACATATTATTATTCTATTATTATATTTGGCAAAATGTATCTCTTACCGAAGGATCTATACATAATCTATTCCGAATAAAGTAACCACAATGATGCCTTGAGATCAGGAAAATAAGCTTCAGATGAAATATGCATTGTTTTTACCAATGCAAACAGATAAATAATAATAATGTGTATTATTGTGCAGTAAAGCTTATGCACATGTCTGATAAATGCACAAGAAAATGGTTCAAATAATTGAACAGATATTATTTTCTAAATAATTGATTGAATTTCAAAATGTATGTACATAGCATATTACTAAAATTATGTTTTATATAATTTTAAACAAACTAATTTTACAAAGGTTAACCTTAGTGATACATTGGCTTTGAAATTATTGTCAACTGGGAGAATACAGTGAAAAATACACCTGTCGTTTTAATTAACTTTGAATAAAAATTACCAAGGGAAAGTGCCCTTTCAATAAACACTGTGAATTCAGTTTAATGATTAAGGTCGAAAATTCACATTTTTTGTCAAAGTGTATATCTCCGATGTAAACTCGATTTGCATAAGGGTAAAAAGAACATAGCAACGATACTGGAACTGATAAGAATATTACGTTTCAAATGAATTTGAATGTGTTTTGTTCGTATTTTGTATTACTTTACAAACATATTATAACAGTTATAGTTAAAATACAAGGTTTGCCTAAAAAAGCGATTCTAAGAAAGTGTATACTGTCCAGTGTATTAAACTAGATATATACAGGGTGTAAAGAAATATCAGAAGAAAATTATTTTTAATATACAAGGTGATTCTAAAAGTAGTACCATAAATTTAATTGTGTTTTCTAGATCCCAAAATAAGACGTAAGTCTATATAAATATATATCATAAAACGCTTCGTTTTCGGACATACAGGGTGTCAAAGGTTACTTTCTGATGACGGGTTTTTTATTAGTTTCCGAAACGTGTAGACATAAATTAACGAAACTTGGCATAATCCCATAACACTTTATGGTCTTTTCAAATTCTAAAAAGACAGTTTATTCAGGGACGGGTAAACAAGAACAGGTGGTAGTGTTTCAAAATACTCTCTTTTGCTAATTTCATAGCAAAAACTTTAAAGATTTTTACATAAAAAGGAAACGCTTGTTGAAATTCGATGTCGGCAACAATTTTCGAGAAATATTAATTTTAATATCTGGGCACATGCTAAATCTCATTCAAAATTCATGGGACTTGAAAGATAGTTGGCTTTAAAATGAAAGAAAATGAACTGATTGATGTTATGTTGATAAGGGTTCAGGATCAGTTGAGTTAAACTATTGCATCTTCTGCCCTCAATTTTATTTAGTCAAATATGAGTTTACAACAATTGTTGTTTTTACCAATTTTTATAAATCTTTACGCTACTGTAGTTCAGTTCTACTTATTTTTATGTATTTTGACGTACTGAATCCAAATCTGAAGTCCGTTTAGCACATACACCATCAAAATGTTTAGTAAATCGTACAAAATAAATGTTTTCCTTAGGTTCCAACTATTTGTCGTGATTTTTGCAAAATTTGTGGGTGATGCAAAATGTCAAAAGACATCAGATTCGAATTCAACGCATCGAAGTACATAAAAATATAAGTGATTAAGGTAAAAAAATCCAATTCTTTTTGCTCTCAGTAACGTGATTCTTTGGATATTTTTCTCTATTTTTTACGATTTTAAAATAACATAAAGACAGGCAGGTCTGATTAAAAGTACATCCCTTTTGGTAATTTTTAACAATTTTTCTCCTTTAACAGACATTTCTCCCGATTTTTACAAATTGTCTGCAATTCAGTAGACTTTAGATTCGAAATACATAAGAAATACATTTGACGACTGAATGTAAAAAAATATTTTTTCTACAGAACTGTTAAAAGTGGGCTTTTTAATTGTCATTTTTAATGTTAAATATGTCATTTTTTGACACGCTGTTAAAAGTAAGTTACTTTTAACACTAGTGTAGTGCTAAATCAAAGTTTATTTATACTTTGTTTTGAAAATTAATAAAACGTTTTAACAAACACATGAACAACTTTTTATTTTAAATAAGTACAAATCAACATTTTAACTAGTTATTACTATTAACATTTATAGTAAAATTAGAACAATTTGAAATTGTAATTCCCTGCGGAGTCATCATACGTACGGTAAGTTGGTTTTACTGTCAACATGTGTGACACATCTATTTTCTGTAGAAATACTACTGGTAGTACTGATGGTATTGCTAGTAGTTGCAGCAGTAGGAAGTATTTGGCACACAATTTCCTTCTTCTGTTCCAGTGAATTTTCAATGTAGCCTTCAGCTACCGTCGAAGATTGATTTCCATCCTCTATGTCTCTTGATGATAGAAAAATTTGCACCAGAATCTGCTAACAATGTCGCTGATAAAAGACAAAAACAGTGTCCGGTGTAGAGTTGAGGATTTGGTAGATTCAAGAACTCTGGAATGTCGGCAGGCATTTTACCAAACATATTAATTCCGACTGGATTCTTCACACATTTATTCTTCATATATTTAAGAAAAAGTGGTCTATGGTCAGCGTTGGGTGGCCGTAGTACTATATACTTTCTAAAATTTTAAATAGAATTCACCAACAACACTGAAAGTCTGAGGCACTTTCGTTTTAGTATCTGGTATGGTCACAACAACCGAAGTGCCCAAATATTCGATATTGTCGATGGTCATCTGACACAATTCCTCCCGGCGACACGCCCCGAAGACACCCATTATTGCTGCGACTTTCATCATCAGATACTTTTCGTCTTCTGCTTCTGTGAGAAATTTGTTTTGACTTTTTTGCTCGATATCCTTCACCCTTTCGTTTTAAAAAAGCAATAAGTTTATAATGTTTGCTTATATCTTGATCTTGCTTTATTTTTAACATAGTTTTTATCATGGAATAATTTGACCACAGCGTTGACGATTTCCATATCGTTTTTTACTCAAAATATGCCAGTAAAACACTTTCGTAACATTTCTCAGGCACGTTTATAATGTTGCGCCATTCCAAAAAGCGTCTATAAGCGATTTCGTACTGTTCCTTTGATTTCGCCGGCAATAATTCCAATGTTGCTTGACTGGCGGCTTCTTCGATTTCAGCAGGGATGGATTCGTTACGCTTATTATCGAGATTATTCATTATACTTATAATATTACTAGAAAATGCTGTCAATATTTTTGCGTTTTTTCCGTAACTAACAACAGCACTGGTTGCTACCAAAATTTTGGTTCATAAACATTGCGATCTATGTGGTATTTTTTGATTTCTTATTTTTAATGAGTTTAAAGTTCTTCCGATTGTTTTGTAAAAAAACATAGTGTATGATATACGTGTTAAAAGTGATTTTATTTTGTTCGTGAAGTTAAAAAACTCGCTACGCTCGTTTTTTAATCATCTTCACCCACAAAATAAAATCTTACTTTTAACACGTATATCATAAATAGCTATTTACGCTTAATAATGTGATTTTTTTACGAATTTTTACTATTTTTGAAATTTTCTCAAAATTTTGACGATGTTTCAGCTAGATGGACATCAGATTCGGATTCAGTGCGACAAAATACATAAAGATGGATAAGAAAAGCTCAGGCCACTACATTTTTGTGTGACGGTGTTATCATTACACAGTAAAAAATAACAGTGAGTAAGTTTAAATTCATTTATGAGTGAATTAATTTGGTGTTGAATTTTGAGTAAATTTAAAATTTTAATGAATAAATGAGCTCTTCTGCACAATATTTGTTTAGAGAAACCAAAATATGTGTGAATCAGAACATATTATGTAAAAATAAATCCAACCGTTGTAAATGGAAGGAGGAAAACAAAGTTGGGTGCGAGCAAGTCCCGACGCGCAGTTGTAGTTTTGCTATGTACGATACAGGCCACTGATGTTTGTGGATGATAATCATAAATGTATTGTTCTAATCTGATCATGGACCATGGACCGCAATAATTGTAAATACGTTTTCAAATTACAATTTGCATAAAAAAATATGATTTAAACTGGTGAAATTGTGGTAGAAATAGGTAAGTAACAATGGCCGTCTTCATCCCATACAAAAAAAATTGTTGATTTGCTTCTTACTGCAGAAAACCTATTTTGTGTGTGTTGCTGTGGAAAAAGATACAGGGTGCCAAATCTGAAATTATTTTTTCGCTTTTTTACAATAACTCGAATACCACTCAACCGATTGCCACCAAAGGATCTTGAACTTTTTATATGGAAAAGTGGTTTTAGTCGGGAGGTCTAATTTTTGGTGAAAAAGGTAGTTCTCAACATCCTGAACAAAAAAGTTAATGGACACGAAAAATCTACCATCAGGATTTTGCGCTACGGCGCATACACGGTCGGCACCTGGGTTTTCAGGAGTCGGGTTATTTTTATCAAAAAAGAGCGTGTTCAGTGACCGATTATGGAGACATGCATGCGTGAAGGTGTGTTGGAGCAAAAAAGTATTTGCGCCGTAGCGCAAAATCCTGACGGTAGATTTTTTTGTGCCCATTAGCTTTTGTGTTCAGGATGTTGAGAACTACCTTTTCCATCAAAAATTAGACCCCCCGACTGAAACCACTTTTCCATATAAAAAGTGCGGGGTCCTTTGGTAGGAAAACATTTTTTAGAAAATTTTAGAGGGTGACACATTAGCTATGCCTGATGAAAAATATCTTTTGACTTGACTTTGTTGAAGTTGATTTGGTTGACTGAAAGATATTATCCAGTCGTCATTCCTAAATAAAGGAGTTACACTTGATAGAACTTGATAATTCCTAGCGTTTTCAAGAAAGCTGCCCTAAAGACTTCTGCTACATGCAATTTAGAAGATGAGGCTTTAAATGAAAGATCTATTGTAATACATACCTATTTGTTTTTTGAATATTTATTAGGGGACAATCAAATGTCTTTTTCGATGTGAAGAAATCTGCTATCAAGAGAATAAGAGAATTAGAAAATGCATAGAAATTAATAAATTTCGTTTTTTTCGAAAGTTACTCTGAACATTTATAAAATAAGACAATTGATTCATTTGTTGTATCACAATACTAATTTTCTGAAAATAGATTTTAGTAGCATCTTTGAAGTTTCTAAGCAGAAATCTTTTAGGACAGTTTTATCGAAAACGATAAGAATTATCAAGTTCTACCAAGTGTACCTTTTTTTACGTAGAAATGGCGCCCGGGTAAGATTTTGTACTCAACCAAATCAGAACGTTCCGTCATCATAAAAAAAAGAGAAAAAATCATCAGGCATTGTTAATGTGGCGCCCGCTATAGCCTAATTTAATACATAAATTATGATTACTCTTCTTAAAAAATGTCTCTCTACTAATTTGAACCGGTTAAGACGTACTCGAGTTATTACAAAAAAAAAACGAATGAATTATTTCAACTTTGACACCTTTTTTCCACAATAACATTTTACTAAGACATATTTAATTAAATCTTGTTAATGGTCCACCCTGTATACAACTCTATACATTAATATTTTTTAAATACAAATTTGTTTCTCGAATTGATTTTAGTACTGACATTGGTATTGATTGAAGGTTACAAATGGATTCATTACACATCTTAATTAAGTTTTGAGACCATAGGCAGCTGCAATGGAAGCCTGCTAAAGATTATCTTCAATTATATACAAATATTTGTGGTGATCTGTGAAACAAACTATTAATTACGTAAATTGTACCTATTCAGCATTTGTACAGTCGCATACATGATTTATAGTTTTACCACAATTTTTCAACAAAATATACCCACTCTAAATCTGAAGGAGGTAATTACATATTAAGCAACACATCCGTTGCTCTGGCATACAGGAATTAACTGAACTATTTTAGTTAACAGAACAATGCAAAATTTCTCACTGGAAATGTTTGTCGACAAAAGGTAGGACACTAATTAGTGTAATTTCCCTCACTTTAATTATTTTCATTTCCTCCTGACCCAGATTTATTCAACTTCATAAAACCTAGACAGTTCTAATTTGATGCATAATACCGGTGATATTTAATTTTCTTCTGTTTTCGCTACAAGAACTATAAAAATAGTCTAGAACTACTTACTTTTACAAGTATCTGCATAGTACAATAACTTCAGTAAATCAAAGGTATTTCTGAAAATATTTTATTGTTGAATTTTGAGAGAATTTAACAGAGTGAACACAATGATTAGTTAAAACAACAAAAATATATATGAATGACAATTTATTGTGTAACAATAACTCTTACATTTCTAAGCGGAAGGAACACAAAATTGTATAAAATTCTGCTGTCAGACAACAATAATGTATAATTGTAGTGTAACGTTCATTTTTACATGAAACGTTCCCCTGTCTAATAGTCTGAAGTGTAATAATATTATTTATAATAATTGTTATAAATTATATATTTATATATTTTGATAATTTTATTTAAAAATATTTATTTTATGTTACAAATAATAAGAATAAATAATAATAATAAATTTATTTTCCTTTTGACAAATTTAAATTTTTATAGGAATAATTAAGATGTACATAAACCTAAACCTAAGTGCATAAACCTTAGTACATACGATAAAAATTAAAATAAATACGAGAATACGAGAAGAATCAAGAAAAGTGTTCTATATCCACAAATTACGTCGAATGATAAAATTTATGAAATTCTTCCAAATTATAAAAACATTCATCTAAAAGAAATAATTTCAGTTGTTTTTTAAAAGATTACATTTTTATTTTGTCTAATATTTAATGATAATTTATTAAATATATTTAAACCTAAAATATTTGGTGAATTACTTTCGTCTTTTTATATTTAAAATATGGAATAAAAAACTGTTCCTTCTGTCTCGTGTTTAACCTGTGCACATTACCATTTAAAATAGAGTTATTTTTATTCTTAAAAACGAACATACACAACTCGAAAATCAAAACATATGTTAATGGTAAAATCTTGTAATCTTTAAAAATTTTCCTACACGAGTGTCTACTGGAAACACCGGCAATACATCTAACGATCTGTCTTTGCGCTATAAAAACATCTGACGATCGAGTGGAGTTGCCCCAAAAACATATACCGTATGTTAATCAGGAAGAAATCTGAGCGTGATATATTAAAATTAATTGATCTAATGTCAAAATACTTTTCAAGTTTCTAAATATATAGCTTTGCCACTAATTGGGCGCAGTGTTTGTGCCATGTCAAACACTCGTCTAAGGCAATTCCCAAAAAATTTACATTTTCACTGAAATTTAAATAACTACTACTACTATTTATTTTGATATTCAGTTTTGCACAATGTTTTTGTCTGTTGTGAAATCTAATTAATTGAGATTTATCACCGTTAAGATGAAGGGTATTGGCCGCACACCAATCACCTAAAATGTTTAATGCACTGTTACATTTAGATTCTAGTAGTTTATCACTGGAATTCAAAATGACCATGGATGTGTCGTCTGCATATGTAATAATAAAAGCATTCGAAATCAAAGTGTCAAGCTCATTAGTGTATAGCAGAAATAGGATGGGACCCAACACGGAGCCTTGCGGAACCCCCACGTTAATTTCGCCGTATTCTGACCTAAAATTATTTACGCCCGAATGGTCTGTATAAGTCAATCACCCTAAGCAGCAGGCATTTTGTTTTAATCAACGATTATATCAGTTTCAGAAATATAGGTTGAGAATAATGAATTAATACCAGATCTTATTGACTCCTCTAGGTAGTTGGTTCTAATTTATTTCACAGGCGTGTCAAGTTAACTGTCTAGTTGTTTATATTTACAGTCATTTCAGTAAGGATCACTTATAAATATTTAAATTTCTGAGTTTGGTAATAACGGTTTTATTTAAGTTGGCAAGATAAGTACACCTGTTGAAGGGAAACGAAATTCTAAGCTCCTTGTTCTGCAAGCAGGCACGCGGGTCGAGCGTGATTTTCTAACCTCATAAAATAATATTTACTTTCAGATTTCAAGCATACTTGTAAGAATGTTTAATTAAAATAAAGAATTTGATGTGTTATAGGTTATAGGGTCATATTTTAAAGTTATTTATATTCATAGTCAATTGGCAATTTACGTTGATTATTAATTAAAATGTCAAACGTGGAGGTTTATCCAACAAATGTGAGATAAATTGTAAGAAGATTATAATTTCAGATTTTTGAGTTTTAATGCTGGGCATAAATTTCTCATTGATGGTTCGAATTGGACTTTGGGTCTAAGTTAACGAACAACTGTGATGAACCAATAAGACGTCTGTCAGTGGAGACTAAGTTTTCTTCCGAAGGTTACGGAAGGAATTTATGGTTGACTAAGCAGAAGGTTGATAGAACATTCAACCACAAGGTGGCTTCTTCATAGTGAGACCGACACAGTTTATCATTTAGAGAGACACGCCCATTTCCTTGAGATTCTTTAATTTTATTCATCAGACAGATTTTCTTTTAAATAAGAATTCATTTGTTTTGGTGACTGAGTCATATAGTAAATCTGCAACCATTATTACGTTTTTGGTCATTATGATTAAGATATTATTGTTTTTTGAGGCTTAGGGCCATACGTAAAACTACTATTAATATTTAATTTTCTTATGTTAAACAGTGTAAAGGACAAAATTATTATGTTTGAATATTAATATTCCAGTGGTAGTTATTTTTTTGGCCAACCACAATTTAATAACTCAGATATTATTTAACGGTTGGTACCGCTCAACAATTAACATCTAAATAAAAATTATAAACATCTTTCATACATTTATTCCGAACCAGGACCTAGCTTGCACTATATAACATCTGAGACAGGACCAGTCACATCTCGAAAAGATGTGCCAGTAGTCCAAAATAGATTTTAGTTATTATTAGATGTACATCGTGCTATATTGGTAGATTTTTTACAACTTACAGATTGACAAAAGTACTGCATCTTGGGTTATAACAGCTGTGCAACACAATTTGCTGTGATTAACTAAGTATAGCATCCAGTGGTAAACTCCCACTCAACATACTATTAGTATACTTATCACATTACTTTTCCTATTTGGAAACAGACACGCTTATCCAAGATAAGTTAACACCCAATAATCACACAATACGTTTTTCATATTATAAATAAAAATCGAAAATAACCATAAATCCCTTGTATGTAGCTATATATATTCGGTGTTTGTACTTAAGAGAAACCTGGCATTCCCACAGTATCAGTGATTATTTGTTGTTGTTGTATTTCTATTGTATCTATATACATAATTATAAATAACAAAGACCACAATGGCCCTGTATATGTCAAGTAAAGAAAACATATTAATGATCAACACTAAATGATACCGACGACAGGTGACGATAAACCGACAAGTAACAATACATGAAATGGCAAATCTTGTAAATATAATCTTACGAAGGTAGGACTTATCTCGCCATTGCAGTAGTTGTCGGCTTCCTAACTTCACAAACAGGTGATATCTCGCTGCTCCCGGTGCGATGTTACATGACACAACTGTCGAATGTTTCAAATGAATTGAGAGAGACCTCTGTTAACACATTGTCAGAGTTGTTAAATCCATAGTATCATTTTCTATGATTAGAAATGTTGGAATTTGTCAGAACCTGTAATTGTTAAATATGTTAGGAACATATCAAATCAAATCAAATAATGTTGGTATAATATAGTTATTTTTAATGTTTTCAAGTTTAATATAGGGCTGTGAAATAAGAGTCAATCAGAAAGCATTAACTTTTTTATAACAAAAATATTCAATACAACTCTAAGAACGGCCGAATTTCAACCAATTTATGTCCTACTTTCTGGATAAATGTACTCTGTCAAAAAGTGATAATTAAGTAAACGTTTAATTTGCAAATTTTGAGAAATTACTTATTATTTCGTTGAAACCAAACCATCGAAAGTAAATTGTACTAACTTTTAACTTCCTTGGCGTTTCACATATCGATATATTCCTCAGAAGTAACTCTGAAACTTTACTTTAACCTTATCATATGTCTCTGGAAATGTAAGTAAGCTAAACCGACGATGTGGCGTCCAGTCCAGAGATATACAAGATAAAAAGGCAATCTTTTATGAGAAAATAGAAATTTAACAAATTTATCCTAACCTTGGTAGAACAATTGTTGAACTGGTCGCCACGTCGTCAATTTAGCATCCTTACATTTCCAGAGACGTATAAATAAATCTACTTCTGTCATCTTCTGACAGGTATATATTTAATAGATAAAAGTTATTAGGAGGTTCTAGGCAGATTAACCGTGGCTCACAGACTTCACTGAATTTGTCTGGCAACCACCATTTTTATAACTCACCGGATTAAACATTATAATAAAGTCAATAATCAAGTGTTATCTGAATAAATAAATAATTTATATAAACGAAACCAAAAAATAACACTAATGCCAAAATTTCGACGACTTACGTCATACGAACAAATGAATAATTCATTATATTTTCATCAAAATATTTAAGAAACTACAGCTGATAGTAATACAGCTATACACTACACTAAAAGTTTGCATTATATATTGCACTAAATTGTAAAAACTGATTGTTTTTAACGCTACCAAATATCGAAAATTACGTTGATACTAAAAACAAATGTGTAACGTCAGCCGTGCCGTCCGTAAGGCGTCTGAATTCTTGACGCGAGTTATATTATAGATTCTGGTGAATACGCCGGTAATATAAAAGCGGTGAAATAGAGGTGTGATGATTAATTTTTATTATGTTTTTTTTACATTCTTTATTAGGTATTAATAATATTGTGCGAAATTAACTACTCTGCAAACTAATGCTATGGCCAGCGTTGAATTACACCCACAATATTTACCTACATATCCTTTATTATTTGCTTTTAAACATTTTTTACTTTATTGTAAATATTTAAACTAATATAAATCAAATTTCCTACAATTCCTATTAACGGAAACATTATGTGTTTTTGATACCAAATATCCAGGTATGCTAAGAGATAATATGCATTAGACAAAGTTCGATCCGATAAATATCTAAAATAAAAATTTATTTAGCTCTATTTACCTAGAGACGTAGACATACTTGACATAATAAGATCATTCAATGATTTTTAAAACTCAAATTCGCTTTTGAACATATACGTACACGCAAAATCAGTTCAGTAAAAAATCTGCAAAAGCTAATAAAGAATATATTGTAGATGTAATTCAACGCTGGTGGGACATTAATGAGCAGAGTAGTTATAGGTATACAATAATAGGTAATAATATTGTGCAGAATTAAACGATGACATAAAAAGCACATGGTTGAATAAAATAGGTGGTCAGATTATCAACACAATTTTTCAAATAATTTTAATTTATACAGGGTGAATCACAACTTACCTAAAATAGATGCGTCAAGAAAAATGAAGTCAGTACCGAGAAAAAATTGTTTGTAAATTCCTTATAAAGGGTTAACTATGACTAAGTACAAAAATTTTAACCACGTGCTCAGGGAGGCCTAAAAACAATAAAAAAGTTATTTCAGAAGTTTAGGTCAATATTTAAAAATGGGGCAAAACCCCTATGGCGGCTATGATAAGCATCGACTGATATGGCTTAGATCCTTAGTTAAAGCTTACATCTGTCAACAATGTCAACTACCATGCGGTCGTCTTTTTGCAGCATTTTTAAATGCAGAAACGACAAAAATTAACATTCTTATTAGTAATAATACCTTATAGATAAATAACAGTTAATCCAGTTGGCTCCAGTTTGAATTAGTTTTTCATTATTTCGTTACAAACTGGCAAAACTATATTTTCACTCATTACAACCACTCACTACCGATAGAATTCACTTCCCGTAGGTACAGCTAAATAAAATGCCTATTTATTATAAGAAAATCGAACGAAAGGAATGCGTAGGTACTAATAGATAATAACCAATTTTTAATGCACCCGTGGCAGTCTTGTCCCATAACCTAAAAAAAATAAACCGGTTAACTATATACATATTTCTTTATTTAATAACTATAAAACGTTTAAAATTAAAATAAGACAAAGAGAACTGAAGAAGAACACAAAGCTATAACATAAATACAGGAATTTAATTATGACATGACAGCGAATTTTACCGTTGCTTGTTGGTTGCCTACTCTGCCTCTGTAAACGTGCGGTGGACGGGTCGCATAGGCGGAGTTAAATAAGGATCTAATGTAATATCGAAAAAAATTGTTTTCGCTTTATAAATAAGTTTGGAATTTTTTTGAAGGGCGATTCCGTTAATTCTTAATTTTCTCTATCTCCTCTTAAAATATTTGTACTTAGTCATGGTTAACCCTGTAGTTTCCGAGAGTTGTAATATTTTCAGTTTACATCGCTGAGCTACCGTAGTCTTTAGCAGCTTCTGGTCTGTACGCAGACTATTTCTCGGTAGACATATGCCAAATGCAGCTACTTTTACCGCGGTAGTGCAACGCGGGTGTAACACGAGAAATTTGCAACCGAATCGTGGAAGACATGAAGGTCCAGGGCGTCCATGGCTTATTGCATCAGGCGAGAAACATATTTTAGACATTGTTGAAGATAATCTCCAAATACCTAAGTACAAAACAAATACAAATAAGTACAAGGAATTTCTCAATCAATGTGGCGTATCATACACGAAACTCAAATATACCGATAATTTACAAGTTCAAACCGGACAAGAACCAGAAACATTTGTGATAGTTCGTAGAAACTGGGTAAGACGGGCCTAAATGTGTTTAAGTGTTTACACGTCTGTGGACAAAATTTTGCACAGGTGTTGTAATTTTAATAATTAAAACCACAAACTAACTTTATTAATTAATAATAGCAATAGCGACAAAAGCTGTTGAATTTGCTGATATAAAAATTTTACTTATTTATTTTTCTGAGAAATTCTTTAAACTTTTGGTCCCTTCATTTTTTATTATACTTTGCCGTCGTGCCAGTCGCTGACTGTTTGCTTTGCCTTGCGCAAGGTCAGCTTTAACAGTGTACCACTTCCCAGTGCCGTGTAGAAGTGTATTTTTAAATCACATTCGAACTGCTTGCTTTGATTTTCTTTCCGAAATTGTATTTGTAAGACTGCTGACATTCAAAAAAAATTTTTTTGGATAAATTCTAAATCACTCTCTATATAAATATTCTATAGATTCAATTTAAAATATCGAAGGCCACCTGAAGAATTAGTTTTAGATATGCAGAAGAAGGTTCATCTGTCTCATCCATTGTAGCTGATTTTACCTGTTCGTACATGTTCAAAGGTGAATTTGAATTTCAAAATTCGTTGAATGGTATGGATTTTTCTTTAATATTGTTGTAGTATTTTATTAAGTGATTGACAAGTGTATGCAGTAGTATGTAGTTTTTTCACTGCGTGTCATGACTACTTGTTCAGCCTATAAATTAATAATGAGATCAGAGTAATGAACAAAAAAATCCTTTGCTTAAAAATGTATGCTGATTCTTATAATTCGGAATAAAATCCAGATCTTCTAAGAATGTATTAAAAGTATCCCGTTTCATGTCAACTGAACACACGCCTGTATTTTATATCACTCCTCTTGATTGGTTGTGCACATTTGTGTAGCCACAGCACCCCATATAAGTACCTACTTAATCTAATATTAACCAACCATTTACGAGTGCTTAGATTATTATCTCTGTATTTGTTTTTCCTTTAGATAAAGCAAATGATATGTTTTCACTTTAAATTCATTTTCGTAAACTCTTATCACGTATAGGTACGCACCTATAATGCCTAAATACATTTTTGTTTAATGTTATTTGTTTTTAAATTTTTTAATACATTTTTTTCTGATAAAAGCTAAGATCAACTTTGTTAAACATTTTAGAAAATTTGATTGCTGTTCATTTGAACTTAATAAAAATTCATAACATCATAGAAGTTATCTTAATTTGTAATATATAGGGTGTTACAAATTAGTAGGTCAAGCCATTAACCACATATTCTTTGAACCAAAGTAATGGATATTTTTTATGCAACATTTCATTTTGGAACTCCATTTACAAATTACAAACATTTTAAAAATGATTTTTATTGATAACTTTGGTGATTCTAGAGACAAATGTTTGAAATTTGGCACATATTTTACATTTTCTCTGTAAGGGGGTCGTACCTAGTTCCTACAGGGCCCCATTTTTTTAGTACGCCTATGGTTTCAGAATATATATCTTTATAAATAGAGCGTCTTTTTATTCTATTTTTTTTCACTCGTATAAGATTTTGATTTGAGGTTTGGTTTATGAGATATTACAGCATTATTGGATGTGCTAGATTTGGTACAAATTTCCATTTTATTAAGTAAATGGAATTAAATAAAACGGTACAACTGACAACAGATAGTAAGAAATGACAACAATTTTAAGTCAATGGCATTAAATATTCAGTATAGGTACCACCCCTTCACCTTCACATGGGGCTCTTTTAATGAGAGTGAAACGAATATTTTCGAAAATCTGTGGTTTCATCTAACCTTGTACAGAAACTAAAATCCAATGGATTGAGGTTGGGAGAATGGGATATGGCCATTTGACAGATGCAAGCCATCTTCTATCATTCCACCGATTAAGAAAGATTTCATTTAAATGATTCTGAACATTTTAACCGAAATGCGGAGGAGCACCGTCAAGTTGAAACCACATATTTTGACGAACCGCCAAAGGCAAATCATCAATTCCATGAAAGAGATTGTCATAAAATAAAAATTCATTAGAATTATGGTTCCATTACTAAGTAAACAGTTAAGGGAACGAATTGTACAAGATAGAGAGCACTTTAGGCTCCAAAATATTCGTTATTCATTTATTGAAAGGGTCCGAGTATATATTCTTGAAAGTGATACCCAAATTGAACATTTTATCTGAGTTAAATTTTTGTCTCTTCATACTGTTTGCTGCTAGTTGTGCCGTCTTGATTATGTCAATTTACTAAATAAAATGGGAATGAACATTTAGTACTTAGCTGTATTTAATTTGTGCTAAATCTAATATATCCAAAAAAGTTGCAATATCTCGTAAACAGATCCCCAAAGTAAAATGTTATGAGAGTAAAAAAAAAAATTAATAAAAATACGCTATATATTAAACAACCTATAGATGTACTCAAACAAAAGTAAGGGGCCCGTGGATACTATAACCCCCCTCCATTCATGCTTTGATATTTTAGACCAAAATTACACAAAAAGGGTGCATTAAGATAAAAATATGTGCCAAATTTCAAATGAATCTCATCTAAAATGATCGGAGCTATGGATAAATATCATTTTAATTTTTTTTAATTTGGCACCCTATATTTTGAAAATGGCGCTGCGAAATGAAAAGTGTCATAAGAAAAAGTCCCATTCTTTTAATCCAAAGAATATCTGGTTAATGATTTGACCTACCAATTTTTAACATCTTGTATATATTATACAAAAATAATAAAAATTATGTAAATTCTACATACAACCACACGCTTGCACATCTCCATATTTTCATTAATTTTTCAACGTATTTTTTAAATGAACATTGCCCAAATATTTTTTGATTGTCAATTACTACAATTTAGCATTTGTGTTCTTCTAATAATACGTATTTAGTTTTCAATTTTATAAAGCCAATGAAAAAGTAAAAACGAATTGAAATTACTGATTAACCTTCACTAATTCACTATCTAAAACTATACATCTATCAAGCCACTTTTTAATATTATATAGCTTTTCTAATTTTTTGAGTGTGTGTTGTTGTTTGTTTTTCTTATAGTGCTTAAAAAAATATATATTCTATTCCCTCTCAGTCGTGATTGATAAAAAAACAAATACGCAAAAATATGTTTATAGACTGTATATGAAAAAAACATTAATTGAAAAATAAATTTAAAATAAGGGGATATATAAGAGAAAAGTGGCGGGAAGATGCATTATATTTAAAGATACAGGAAGCACCTAAGGCATTTTCCTTAACTGTGTTAAAAATCTACAAAGAATTTGTAAAAGGTGCACGTTTGCCGACATTTGTCATTTCAACACAGTAGACTCAGTAGAGGGTGTTAAACTTTTAACATACTGCTACGTGCCGAGAAAAGTTTAAAAATGTACACAAATTCTGAGTGGCCTTCGGTTAATAGACTGTGTTCTTGTTTTAAAATGTGTATTTCTTTAATTATTAAAGCTCGTGTTAAGTGGCACACAATACTTGTAATACACCATCTTTCCTTGAGTTTTTTTATACACGTTGTGGATCATTCTGTGAACACCATATTTTTATACCATATCTGCTATAATTTAGTTATAATAATAGTACAATATGTACATGGTCAGAGTAGCTATTAATTATCTGCATATTAATAGGGCCGTATGCCCTAAATACACAGATCAATATCTTTGCATCTGTTTTGTACAGTAAGCTACATGGTTGTTAGAGAATGACTAGATTCTCATATTGACGAATATTCAATTAAGGTACACCTTTCCAATTAATAGGACATATATGCTACGCTATCAGTAAACTCGGTGAATATAGTAATAACATATATTGTATCTAGATTTTGCAGAAATATATGTCGCCTGTTTCTATTTGCAGCTGTTTTTTACTGATAATATTTTAAAAATATATAATTTCAAAATTAAAAAAATATGTGATTTGTAAACAAAATGTCTATTAAATGAGGGAAAAAAATTGTATTTGTACCATTCAAAAAACAAAAATAATAAAACAATTCTGTTTCCAAATAGGGGATCTAGGTCACAGTGTGTGAAACATATACGGTTATAGGTACGTTTACGTTTTTTTAACGAAAAAACGATTTGAAAAAAAAAATCTCTGTTACAGCTGACTTTAGTAGCTCCCCTGAAACTGCGATTGTCAGATAGGTACTACTGATTGATCCAGCCTTCTGATTGTCTTCTAACTTAAGACTACCTGCATCCTAGAAAAAAACGAATAATATGCTGTCACTATACAGGGGTATCCAAAAATATTCGAAAAGCGTTAGGTACATAACCTGTAGTCAATATGATGAATTGAAAAATCGGATAAGAATAATACGAATATTCTTCTTACACGAACAAATTTTGTCTTCATTTGAGGCTTGCTATTCTATGAAAAATTGAAGCAAAGAAGAAAAAAAAAAGAAAAAAAGTTAGCGCCTTGTGTGATACTTTATGTAATGTTCAGATAGATTGTCTAAAATTCGATATCAAATTCCATTCAAGAGGTGCAGGAGGAAATTACAAAAACTGTCAAGGCTGCTCGTCAAAACAATACCTAAATACTCTATAATCCTTCAAATATTAGAATTTAAACATGTTTTAGTTGAACTATGGGTTATATAAGTTTCACTATCACAGAAGTAAAAATGATGTTACGCTTTTAGCCATAAAGCTTGACGTTTGTAGGCCAGCGAGATTTAGTGGACGTTACGATCTATAAATGCCCTCAGGTCATAAATTAACCATTTATCACCATTTGTTATTACATTTATTAATTTTAGTATATTGTGAACAATTCAGATTCTGTCGAGCACAACAAACGCGAGAAGCAACAGTTAGACAAACGCTCTTGTTGTTATTTATTTATGTAATTATATTTACGTTGCACTGTTTAACAGGTACAAGTAACCCAGTTAGAGAACAGGATGCACACTATAATATGTATTTTAGGTAAAAGTATTTATCTCATTAACACTACAATGGGGAAACTGATTTTTTAAAAGAGCAGAAGAAAGAATTATTTTAATGGAAATGGTGTTTAACCTAGGCAATTTCATGAAAAAATGGGCATAAAGATGGTATTTTAAGAAATTCTGTTTGTCCACACGTCAGTCGTGTTCGCACTTGCATACCCAATACAACATTGTGCTTTATATCTGTATGTGATTTTCAATTTCGGAAAATGCAGTATATACGTTTAGAAGAGTTAATTTGTGATTTGAAATATTATTAATTGTTATTGTGTTAAATAGATGCACAGAAAGTACATCTCACCAGTGCATGGAAGAAGTATTGCATTATACTATTATACAGCATACAGCGCCCAATAAAAAAATATTTCACCCAAAAATGAAAAAAAAGGTAGTATAGTGCTATGAAGAGCGATGAATATTCTTTCGTCGTTCTCCAGCATTGTAACATTGTTTGTTTATGAAGACCATTTTAATGTAAGTTTAATTGGAAATATATAAGTAGGTAGGTTTAAGTTCAATGAAAAATTAAAATCTAAAAAATCAATTAAACTTTTCTATGTATACAGGGCGTTTAGAAAATCAATGGTAAAATAAACTTACACTTTTTCTTCATTTATTGTATTCAGCGCTTCATTCCAATTCCATGTATGAGATGTAGAATGTTATTTGAGACATTTATAAAATGTTGCTATCTGACTTCACTATATTAAATTACCTGTTTATTCTGAAAACATAATAAGCAAAAGTTATAAATAAGGATTTTTTAAAAATGTTTAAGGGGAAATCAAATCAGCAGTAAATAGTAAAAAAAAATTAATAAATTTAAGAAAAATTAATAAATGTTAAATATCATAATTTATTAGTTTTATTTATTAATACCGTAAGTTTGCCACATCACCACTAATAATTATGGAAATGTTAGAAAATAGACACTTGCTTGCTTTAACTCCCCATATTTCTGCGTTAATAAAGTTGGGATAAAATCAATCTAGTGGTGACACACTGCCTATGACTCAAAAATGCTAAAGCTCAAAAACATAAACTACGTTGAATTTCGTGTGATGTCACATTAATGATATCGCGTTCTTGACCACGTGGCTTTGTTTACATTCCATGGCAATTTATTAACGTTAATTTTTTAATTACATATTATGAGATTATTGTCATCAGACACATATTCCGACCTTTCAATATGTTTGTTTCAAATATGTAATATATTTCAACGTAAAATTCATGCATCTTCCGTATTAAAAATATCTACGGTACGGTTATAAAGTCTTGGGCCTTCCTTGAAACTGGTAAGCGGATGATAGGATGTCTTTGGAAACTTGATGTCTTTGATACTTCCGGTTTTCGCGGAAATGACGGCACCACTTATTTTAAACAAAACTCTAAAATTGTTGTTACAGATATCAAATCTAAAGTAAATTCTCAGCCACACGATATGGCACAATGTCTGTCAACCTTGACACATTGCTAAAAAATGAAGAAAAACCTCTCATTAAACTAAATAATTTTTATCAATATGTTAGGAACGCAGAATGGAGAGTATTCTGGGCGCTGGGATCTAGAGTGTGCTGTAGGTAGTACGCGGTCGCTGATCAGGTATAATGGAGTGGCCGGAGTGGACAATATGAGGCCATGAATTCACTATGAAGACTAGCAGAAAAACTAGGGCTAGCGGAATGCTAGGTTAAGGATGGTTTGTAAGTCCCTCCTGGATCAGGAGTAGTGTGTGATTGGGAGGTGGGAAACAATTAGTGTAGGTAGTTAGATTTAGTTGCTGAAGGGTTTTGGAATATTATTAAATATTTTGAATTTTGTTACTTAAAAAAAATCCAAAATAGTTAGTGCAGGCAACTTGGAGAGATCTTGCTACTGAAGGGTTTCCTTACTTCTAGAGCTCGACATAGGATCAGACATTACTTTCCTGGGATCACTGGTGGTACAGGGTTAACAGGGTACTAGGTGATCATTAGATTAAGGTACTTTTAGTTGTTCGTATATTATGTTAAGGTACTTTTGGTTAATATATTAACATAATAACTTGGCGCCAACTTCATTTATATTAGGTTAGGTTCCGTCAGCGGACAGCCATTATGCAGCAACTTTTATTTTATTAATACATTAAAAGAAAAAAAATGAATTTAGCTCATTATATTTCATATTTCAGTTCGCCAAGACAATAGGAAAGTGGAGACACTCTTGGTGTCAGGAAAGGCTGATTGTTAGCAACGCAGAAACGAGAATGTTCTGGGCGCTGGGATCTAGAGTGTGAGTGTAATGAATTAGAGAGAAAGCGGCTGTCGAATAAAATAGTTGTTATCGAAAGCTTTTAGTTTAGTTTATTTATTTAGCAAAGACTAGTTTTACAACCACAATATACAAAAAACATAATAAGAAAACATGAATAGTTTACATATTACATAAAATAACTCACAGAGATACCACTACAATACATATTAGAAGACAATACATAAAAAATAAAAAGAAATAGTAATAAAAAATACATTAATTATACAAATAACAATTCAAAGAACATTTTAGAAATTACCACTGTTCAGGTACATGTGTTTCAGGCGTGCATTAAACAGACGTACATTAGGGGCTTCTTTAATTTGATCACAGCAAAGCATTAAATAGTTTGACACCCTCGTGAAATAATGACTTCTGTAATATTGATGATTTATAGAACTGACAGTTTAGATTTTCTTTCGATCTTATGTTATAAGAATGTAAATCTGATCGTTTCAACAAACAGTTCTGCAAGTATTGTGGTTGTTCACCCCTACGAATTTTATAAATTAAAGTAACATTAGCTCTACAAATTTCCTGTTCAATGGAAAGCCAACCTAACGAACTTAACATAACATTACTTGTAGTATAAATATTACATCCTAGAATAACTCTCATACATTTGTTTTGAATTATCTGCAAATTTGTTCTTTGTTCCTTATTACAAGAAATCAACAATAACACACAATAATTTAAATTATAGTTTACACCAATATGAAGTGTTGGCAGATATACGATAGAAAAAAAACAATTACAATTTTTTTGCCTATCTTTTTACAAAGATACTCAATATGGTTATAAAATGTAAGTTGCTGGTCCAAAATGACTCCCAAATATTTAATTTCAAAAACACACTCAATCTTTTGCTGGTTAATAACAATTATATCACTTTTACTTAAGTATCTTGCGCAATTTCGTTTTGAACCAATACCCATATATTTACTTTTATTTACATTTAAACTAAGTTTATTAGTGCAAAGCCAATTATAGAGGGTGTTCAGCTCACAATTCAATACCCTAGTGATGTCATCAAAATCGTCACCTGATATGGATATCAAAGTATCATCCGCAAAAAGACAGGTGAATGAGTTTTTTAATACTGTTTCACTTCGTTCACATAGAGAATAAACAGAAGAGGACCTAAAACACTTCTCTGTGGCACATCGTAACAATTTTCTATCTTACTTGATAATCGGTGGTTGACTCTTGTTTGTTGAAATCTATTTTGTAAATAATTTCGTATCCACAATAATGGAACTGACGTAACACCATAAGATTTTAGCTTATCAATTAACCTATGTCAAAAGCCCGTTGCAAGTCTACAAAAACACTTAAAACAATTTTACCTTCGTTAATGTATTTTCTCCAATTGGCACAAACTACTTGCAAGGCTGTTTCACAGGAATGATTATTTCTGAAACCAAATTGTTCACTATATATTAGGCCATTTTCTTCAAAATAGTTGCGAAGCTGTTCACACACTATGATTTCAATAACTTTGTCTGTTATAGGCAATAAATTTATGGGTCTAAAATCAAATGGTTGCCGAGGAAACTGCACTTTTGGTATAGGAATAACAACACTGGTTTTTAACTCTGAAGGTTCACATCCTGTACACATCCTGTTTCTAAAGAAGTGTTAAATATATGCAGCAATGGATAGCCAATCACAGAAAATATTCCCTTTAGTAGAGACACCAAAAGTTCTTCATCTGCGGTAGACTTATTTTTCAATTTAAAAATCACGTCTTTAAGTTTATTGAGTGATATACGTGTAAATTTAGTATAACTACAGTTAGGAGTAGGTAAGTCATAATCCATATTAATACATTCAATACTTTCAGCAATATTCTTTATGCTTTCACAGAAAAAGTTGTTAAAATTTTCCTCTATTCCACCGCGGTTGTTTTCAAAATGAACATTATTTCACATCCCTTACTTCGTTGTCCGATTACTTCTTTTAGAGTCCGCTACATTTTTTTACTATCACCTTTACATTTATCAATATTTTGTCCATAGTATTTCTTCTTTTCTTCACGGATTACTGATACAACCTTATTACGTTTCATTTTGAAATCTCTCCAATCATCCTCATTGTCAGTTATACGAAATTTTTTATAAGCTCTATCACGATCTGTCCTAGCAACATGCACTTTTTTATTATTCCAGGGTTTTTTGTTTTGAATCACTTTTATTTTTGGAGCAATTTTATTTATTGACGTATTTATATTATTTACCTACAATATGTCCACGTCTGTTGACGTATAATTCCATGTTTTAGTAATAAGGTCTGCAGAAATTTTTTCAATATTTTCCGAGCACAAATTTCTCATAAAACAATATATCTGTGTTGCCTCGACACTTATATTTAGTTTGACACCAATTACGTCATGATCAGATAATTTTGGAAATATGCGTGGTAGTCCCACAAGCGTATGGTTGTTCGTAATAATCAGGTCGATAAGAGATTTAGATGTATTCGTAACTCTAGTAAATGATTCCACTATCTGTTTAAAACCTGCCATATTTATCACTCTTTTCAAACTTTTTGTATTAGAGTTGTCTTTGTCATGGAAATGTATATTAAAATCACCCATTAGAATTGAATTGTTCTTAGATATTTTCTCATCGTTTAAAATATTATTAAAATAGCTTAAAAAAATTCGTTCAAATTTCCTTTTGGTGATCGATAAAAACATCCAATAACTAATATTTCTGTATTTATTCTTAAATCCATAGCATCATTCTTCAATACTCTAAAACACATTGTCTCGTATGTAAATAATGACACCTTCTCCTTTGGAGAAGCAGACGACATTACTATATTATTGCCTCAGTAATATGAGTTTCATTTAAACACTTTGATTTAAACATAACACTAACGGTTCAGTTTCCACAAGAAGTTGCTGAATTTCAGAGATATGTGATGTAAAACCCTGTACATTAATATAGCTGTTCTTTAATATTTTACAGTTTGCTAACAAATACGTATGATTTATTTTTTCTTTAATAATAATAATAATTTAATGTAGTAAATGTTCGAAATTTACTTCCAGAACCTCCTGACAATAATAAAATCTGGCTCTGTACTCTTCAGGCACGATAAAGTTTTGCGCCTCTTCCCCGAAAAGGTAAACGATTGATAGGATGTCTTTGGGAAAAAACTGGCCGATTTTTATTTCCTAAATAACGTCCTTTTTAAGTTAGTAACATCTATGTGGTACTTCTGGTTTTCCCGGAAATGACGTCACCTCTCATATTTTAAATGGAACACTAGTATTTTTGTTACATATATCGAATCTAAAATAAATTCAGATGTTGATGATATGGCACTATGCCTGTCAAACATTGATAGATCGTTCAAAAGCGAAGAGAAACCTCTCATTGGACTCAAAAAAGTATTTAACAATACATATGATTTAATAACAAGTGCAAAAACTGATTTTATTATTGGGGACAACAAAAAATAATTTAAACAGGAACTCACAGTTTGTTGAATTATGCAGCACTTTATGAAAGAAAACCTGAGAGCAACATTTACATCTAGTTTTAAAAGATGCCGTAAGTGAGGTTTTAAGAACTCATCGTGTGGATGTCCAATGGAAGGGAAGAACCATCAGATTTAAAGATCAAATGTAGATCTACGTTGAACTGATTCTAATATATTAATTTGAACATCATGGGAGAGGACACCACACGACAGAGGCGTATTCGAGTTTAGATTTAACGAAACTGAAATAAAGAACTTGATGTGTGTGACTATGTTATGACAATTACGGACAATAAAAACAATTGCTCGCTACATCAGATAAAACAGTATCAATATAGTCTCCGAAATACATTTTTGACAAATAAAATATCTAGGTAACGGAAGACTTTCGGTCGCGACAACTCAATGTTTAACACTGTAGTCTAACGTTATACAAATCAATTTACTTGAAATATATATAACATTACACTTAGTGATATTCAACATTAGTTTATTATTATCAGACAAACTTATAACCTAACTAAGATTATTTTGAAGCTGAATATATCCAGTAGTAAATTATAACTCCTACTGCTACTTATTGATAGACCCCTGTATTTACCTCCATTTAAAAAACATTTCACGGTTATATTACCTACAGTATCTATATTATATTCGAAAACTTCATTCAATACCCGAATATATATCCGAAAAGTTTTCGGCTCCTCATTAAATAAATATCAATTTACTATCCTTGGAGCTATATAAAATATGTTTTATAGGCTCAGGACCATAAAATACCAGTGGCGCATGTAATAATATTTTAAGACAGTTCACTTTCAATGTGTCATCTAAATACCTATGATAATAATTTATTTTGTACAAGACGTGTACCTAATAATATAAAATATAAACTTTATATTTAGTCTATTTTGTATTAAGTTGTTTTTTATTGGATTACATATAATAAAATAATAAAGAGTGGTCCTTAGTGGGTTATCCTTATTTAATAAAGCGCATATAGAAACCTACTCTTGTTTCATGCATATCTGACAGTTAGATACACTAACGTTGGTATAAATATGAACTAATGAGTACAACAAAATGTTTCTATTTATCTGTAATGCAAAATATTTTGTGTAATTTTCGGTGCAATAATATGTTAGGGGTAGTTAGGACGTAAACATATTAAAAATCTCAGCTCATAGCCCTTACGCCCCATTTTTGGTTTTTCTCTTATAACTCGAAAACGATGTGTGTCGTAGCGAAAAAAAGTTTATAAAGTTTTCTATAAGATTAATTTTACACATTTTTTCGCTACAATGCATCGTTTCCGCGATATCTACTCTAGAAAGTCGGTAATTGAAAAAAAAAATAATAATAATAAAATAAAATAAAAATAATAAACGTTTTACGGAAAGATCAGTCCATATTTTCTCTGTCAGTTCATCTATCAAGCTCTGCGATGAAAACGTTGTAGTAAATCCTCTCTTACCGCTCCAATGGATTTGCATCAGTAAAAATACGTCAACTTAAAAGATTATTTGCAGTACGAATTGCCTCCATTTTCCTTGGCCTTATTCAGTGAGGGTGGTATGAGGAAAATAGGTATAAAGATATCCTTTTTGGTTTTTCAGAGGTATCTGCTCTCAAAGGCTAGTAATTCGAAAAAAATCACACGTTTTCCCCCGGTAGCTTCTCTGCAGTTCGTTTTACATACAAATCTCATAAAATAATGTTTTAGAGCGATAAATTTTATTAAAAAATATAGATCATATGCAAATTTATTCCAATGGGGCAGAAATTGGAGCAATTTGATTTTTTAGTTAAAAGTAATGATTTTTCAAAAAAAATACCTAAATTTCAAGAAATCTCTTTATTTTCATTATTACAGGGTTTATAATCTAATATAGTGTGTATTCATACAAAAATAGTATGTTCTAGGCGTACATGAAGTGCATTATTATCAATCATACATAGGTATAGGTTTACCAATGTTCAAGTTAATTGTGAGAAATTGAAAACCTAAAGAGAAGGCGATTGTCTAATAGATGTATAAATTTGTTTTTAATTTATAACTAATAAGGAGAGAACAGAAGAGACACAACAGAATTAATAGTGAGATGTCGGCAAGGTTATACCAGGTTTTTATTAACAACTAAATTTCCGTAAAATATCCAGTCTAAAATTAATTAGATATCAGTGTATGAATACTCTTTATATCTTTATTTGTTCGTCTTACAAATTTCCGTAAAATTATATCATCTAGCAACACAGATTCGGCCTTTGGATAAGTAACCTCTAGGTTCATAGCTGTCAAAGGGTAAGATTTTGGCCAGGGCCGTGCTAGGATTTATTTCTTCACTACAAAATTGAAGTTCAATTTTATTGGCAAAACGCGAATGTAAAACTTTTTGATATAAGAGTTTTTTTAATCCGAATATTACCAGGAATCTGTATTAAATTTTGTCTGCATTAAAGATGCCGCACTCTGTATATTTACACTATGCTAATTATTTGTAAAGTTTTCCAAAAATAATATAAACGCGGAGCATTTTTAGATGCACTGTAGGTCGTGTGCAATTATTATTATTATTTGATTAAGTTATAGTTTTAAGAGTAATTTATGATATATAGATTATTTTCCAAATATAATGCTTTATGGTTTTTAAAATTATGCACGGTGATTTTTAACCTACACATGAACTTGAGAAATTATAACTGAGGATAAATAATGATGAATAGTGAAAAAAAATGTAGCAAAATATTTTTAATTTCGGAAGTTTACGAAAATTGATCAGGTGGTAATTTTTATTTATAAAAACTAAGAAGTAAATAAGTCAAGATAATATGTTTCCGACGTGTTACGAATCCCAACCTGTTAGATTTTCATCATACGTTCCATGTAACGTGGTGTCGTGTGGTAACAATGTACACCTGAATTTCATGTCAAACACATGAAATGACAGACAAAATTGATGAAATTTTGTTAATGTTGGAGAAATCTTTATTTTTCGTGTATCGACATTGAACGAATGACTTGTTTTACGATAAAATAAGGAATAGATTGTATCATTTGAATATATAAAGTCGATACGTCATAGATTAGATTATTAAATTATAAACTGTACCAAACCAATTGGAATTTTTAAATCATTGTTGATTCAAATTTATATTGCATGAGCTGTTTATTTTATTCAATTAATCTCCGATTTTTGCATTTGGAGTGCTCATCAAGGTGTGATGTGGCGTTGGTAGCTCACAGCCTCTTCTGCTTCTTAATTCACTTCATACGATAGTTCAACTGTCAGGAATCAATGTCAATAGGTTTCAAGTTTGACCTTTGCAAGTGGTAAAAATGATCGAACGGATCAACCCACCGTTAATTGAAGATGACCCAAATTTTTGGCCACTACCATTTTGAATACAGATACTATGAGTTAACCAGTGCTAGTAATAAAATGTGACGTAACGAAGCATCGCATGGCGCAGTAACAGTGTACACACATACCCAAGCAGCACAAACTACACCGAATTTAACTAACGACTAGTTTTATACCAAAATTATACAAATTATGACTACAAAATTGATATAGCATTACGTCTTTGGTCGAATTTTAAGTAATTTTGGTAGGAAGCGCTTACGTTACTACGTCGAAGATTGACGTCGACGTCGGTATTTCGACCTGTTCCATGCTTTAAATAACAATAAATGAAAAATAAAACAGGCCGGATAGGCCGACGTCGGTGTTTTTAACTGTCTCTAACCAATGATATACGTCAATTAATGTCATCCACACCGACGTCGCTACTCCAAATTATTTAATACTAATTGTAATGTCGGATGAGGTAGGTACAGCCGACGTCGGTGTTTATACCATATTTTGACCTATACACCAACCACACGTATTTGAAACATTTTGATGCTTGACATGATGTTAGCTATATCGTTAGTGAAATAATGAAAACTGTCAAGTATTAAGAAATCTGATAATGAATAATTCAAATAAGTCGAGACCATTATCCGAGGACGGTTCTGACCGTAGCAGTCGTAATATTAACAATAGGAGCCGAAAGCAATATATGGGCGAACCCAGAGATCACGATAGCGGTCTATCACAGTTACCGGAAAATCACTATATATCAAATATTTTAAATACATCAGTCATTTTATTATCAATAGTACGAAACTATTTATTTATTTAGAGTACACCACCTGACAGTCAGTACTAATTACTGGGTGGGAAAAAAAGTTAATAATGTTACACAGGTAATATATAAAAACATAATCAAAAAATATATCCACAAAGTTCTACATCCGAAAAAGAGTACTCAACTATAACTGCACTAACACAATCTTAATTTTAACTGCACGAACACGCCTGAAATCAATGGAAAGTTAGGTTAGTCGTAAGAGTTGTATGTTTATACCTCTTTTGTAGATCTACATGCAACAAGTATAAGTGAATACGACTAAGTTGAATTAGATATGTATACATTTATACATACTGTACGTTGTTGGAAGTGTACGTTTGTTTACCATTGTTATATCTCGTTTTTGAAAGTACATCATTAGTACAACTTTGTGAAGCAATTTTGACTTCTTCAGTTAGTATATAGAAATGGGAGTTTATTATACCAATTGTGAGGACTGGTATATAATTAAGATAAATAAATAAACTTAATATAACCTGGTGACTGGAGTAATTATTTTCGTTTACACCAATAATAACTTTAAATCATAGGGATATAACAGATCGGTATTGCCGACGACGACATCTTTTTATAAAAATAATAGGAAGCAATTTTGGAAGAGTTGGAATCAATACACAATAATTTTCCATTTTTAATATTTGAAGAGTGATTTTATGATTTTAAGATTATATGTTGTATGAGAAGTTAGTTCTTACACTTGAACTTCTTATTCTTGACATTACTAATAAAAAAAAAATTCTAAAAAATACAAAATAATATATATATATATATTGATAAAAATAGTGTTCATTTAATGGCGCTTTAATTTTAATGATCTATTTTGTCCAGTATAATCAATAAAATTGCATGCGTTTATAATTTCAGTGTTTGAAGGTCTCGAAACTTATATCCTTAAAATGATATTTTATTAATATACTGAATCGTATACGAGTAGATGCGTACCTTCTATTAAAATGAGCTGCAGTATTATTAGCCACAAAATTAGTATAAACGGAACAAAAATATAGTACTTGTCTGATTTATATAGAAAAATGTGTACGTAAATTATAGAAAATGTTATGTTAGGTAATATTTGTCGTATCTAATGCGACGTGGAAGTAGGTACAAATATTTACACCTAACGCTACTTACTTAAATTATCGTATACTAAAGGTCACTTTGGGTAACATTAGACTTACCTAAAATTTGGTCGAAATGGTCGACCGGAGTTTGTGTAACCATTTTCGTATAAAAAACTGGTCGGTAAGCCGTAGCGCGGACGTCGGCTACCGACTTCAAGTTAGACTGCCGACGTCGGCTCGACGTCAACCCACCCGACCAGTCTGTGCTGCTTGGGTAGTTCATATGTCACATCACGTCGGGTGACATGGCGTGGCGTGGAATCAGAGCAATGTGTCCCCGACTTAAGCCGTGCCTTGACGTTCACCAAACTGTGGATATCTCAAATTGCGCTGCAATTGTTCTAATGTTTATGCCAGGCTGCTACTCAACAGCACTTAAAATTTCTTCCCCAAAATCCACAATTAACTTATTTCTAATGGCTTTCAAATTTACAGTTTCTCCACCCCGCTGAACCACATATCTGTTGGAAACCTTTGGGCATAGAGATGAGCTGCACCTACTGAATTTTGATGTGATTCCCCGTATGCCAGTGTCATATCCCTAAGTTCTTTGTTTGAAAAATTATGCGCCATGATTTAATAATCGCGTGAAAATAAACTTGAATAGAACCACAACTGATAACAAAGTAGGTACTGCTACAAATACCAAACATCTCGTGCTGACTTGTTTACTTCTTAGTTTTTATAACAAAAAATTGCACTTGCTAAATTTTGTTTTTGTTTTTTTTACTATTCGTCATTATTTATATTCAGCTATAATTTTCCAAGTTTGTGCGTGTAAGTACTTTTAATATTAATTCTATTTGAAAACAATGCATATCTGTTCCGTTCTTATTAGTTTTATTTTATTCTTAATTATTATACCAGTTTAATTTAATACTATTTTCAATTTATATTTTTCCTGTACACACTGAAAACGCACCTAATTTTTTGTTCATACTTTTTTCTATAAAAAAAATGAGATAGCTAGCGCTTGGCGATATACCTGTACACGTGAAGACGAGCTAGACGCATATTGTTAAACATCCCGCCGCCTAAATTTATATTAACTTTACAAATCGTTAATTTTTTGTAATATAATCGCTGCAGTGTGTGTGTTTTTTGGCTATACGGAACAAGGCTGAGCAGCTGGAGTTTTCAACATCAAAAAGCAAGAAGAGAGGCGCCTCTCCCGAAGTACAAGGAACCAACGTAGGGTAAGTCGCTAGCCGACTATCTCATTATTATAAAGTAATTTTTGCCTGTGGTATTTTTTTTAACCACAATTAAACGCTACCGAAAAATTAAGCAAGATCAGTCCATTTTTTCTCTTTAATAACGAGCAATTCGCTAACATTTTTTGGTCCTTCGAACCGGATTTTTTGCATAATTTTTCGCATTTAGCATTATTTTCAGTGTTTCGAGAGAGTTTTTGGAAATTTTAATATATTTTTCATGCGCCATATTGCTTTTCTTAAAATATTTCCGTTCAGTCAGTCAATCTTCGCGATTCTTGTCCCTTTGAGAGCGGAAGGTGTAGCCTAGCTACGCGCATACGTTAATTAAATTTTGGAGTCGACGCTTACCAATATTTTCTAATTGACATCGACTTCAGGTGACTATATCACGTGGTTAGGAACTGATTCATTTATTAACTTCATACATTTCATACCGTTTGCTACGCACATATCGCCCTCATTTATTTACTTCATATTTATTTGCACGCTTCCTTTGTACCCGTAATTTTGTAATATGGCTGAGAAAATTAAAAAAGTAAAGGCTTTGCGACAAATAGACGTCAGAAAAATTAATGATATGATAGCTATAGCCGAACAGGCTCGCACAGATCCAAAAGAAAGGCCTATGTTTAAATCTATATATGAGGATATTTTGGATATTAAAAAATCATTTCGGGTTCAACATGATGCATTAATTAGCCTTGTTTTTAACGATGAAGATGAATTTGAGTCCGCACTTTCGATAATGTCTAAGTTTGATAAAACTTCACATCAAATAAAATTAATTTTTGAAAATTTGTTTGGTACGTTAGATCCTACCGTAAAAAATGAAAACTTGTCGACGCCTCCACATGTTAAACTGCCTAAAATAGAACTAATTAAATTTAAAGGAGATATTCAATCTTTTCCTACATTTTTAGATATGTACGATTCTTTAGTACACAATAATTCGTCTTTATCGGCCATTGAAAAGTTTAATTACTTAATTTCTTCACTTGAAGGTCCAGCCCTTAGTATGGTAAAATGTCTGCCAATGTCAAGCGCTAATTATGAAATAGCATATAATAGTTTAGTGAAATGTTACAAAAATAAGAGACTACTTTCTCAGGTACATTGGTCTGCCATAGAAACCGCTCCTAAATTAAATTCAGAGGATCCTCATGCTTTACGTAATTTACTTGATATATTTGCTGAAAATTTAGAGGCTCTTAGAGTTTTACAGCATCCAGTCGATATGTGGGACTTTATACTCGCTAATATGTTACTTAAAAAAATTGATAACGCTACCGCAACTCGATTTGAATTGAACCATAATACTTCCGGGGATATGTCCAAATATCAAGATATTTTAAAATTTTTGGAAAATAATTGTAACGCTCTTTTCACTTTGAATTCGGGCAATACTAAACCGAAATTTAAGAAAAATGATTTTGTAAAATCTTCCAATGTTTCTCCTCGTACACACGCTTCCACATCTTTTTTAGGATCTAATAATTCGCCTGATCGCTTATGTGTATTATGTTCCCAAAATCATGCTTTGTATAAATGTCCAGAATTTATTAATAAAAATTCGCAGGAACGCTTTCGCTTCGCTAAAAGTAAAAACTTATGTATTAATTGCTTAAGTAACATTCATAAAACTTTAAAATGCAATTCTACAATGACATGCCGACACTGTAAAAAGAGGCATCATTCTCTTTTACATATGGGCCGCTCTGATGAATCTTTTTCTTCAAATAATATAAATTCGCACAATACAACCCTGCATAAATTCATCCGCAGTTTCACCTAGTGTGAATGAAAACGCTCAATTTGAATCACAATCTCAAATATTAGCTGGTTTTTCGCGATCGTCCACTTCTGTTTTACTTTCGACTTCTATAATTGAAATATTAGATGTTCGTGGACATTATCAAAAATTTAGAGCATTAATTAACACTGGTTCTCAAACTAGTTTCATAACGCAAAAATGCGCAAATCGTTTAGGTCTACACAAAGAAAAATATTACGCTGAAGTTCAAGGAATCGGAGAATCACAAGTAAATTCTAATCTCGGTTCTGTTTTCTGTTCGCTTCGCCCTGTTAATGTACCTAATATTAATATAAAAGTTCATGCAATAATTTTGCCTCAAATTTGTTCAGATCTACCTGCTGCAGAGTTGCCTAAGGACAGTTGGTCTCACATAAAAAATTTGAATCTTGCTGATCCGTATTTTTATAAACCAGGATCAATTGACTTACTGCTAGGCGCGGATGTGTTTCCATTTATTTTACAGAGTGGTAAAATTTTCGGTGATTGTCAAGAACCCATAGCAATTAATACCATTTTCGGATATATTTTGATGGGACAATATAAAAATAATACTTTACAGGCCAATATTAAATCTTTTTTATCTTACTCATCAACGCAATCTTTGAATGACATTGTACGTAAATTTTGGGAAGTCGAAAATATTCCTGAAAAAATAAGTATACCACCGGAGGACACACTTTGTGAAATAATATTTTTAAAAACGGTTTATCGGAATTCTGAAGGACGGTACACGGTCGCCTTGCCATTTCGGGAACGGATAGAACCTATGTTTCCATCTAGCAGAGAAGTCGCTCTAAAACAGTTTTTATGTTTAGAGAAACGCTTAATAAAAAACCCTATGTTATATGCTGAATATTCTAAACTCATTCAAGAGTATTTAAACTTTAATCATATGGAATTATTATCTACCCCGATTTATACTGATAAATCGTATTATATACCGCATCATTGCGTAATAAAACCAGATAGTATATCAACGCCTATTAGAATAGTTTTCAATGCTTCTAATAAAATAAATAATGTATCGCTAAATGATACGCTTTTAACTGGTCCAAAGCTACAGAAGGATATCGTAAGAATTTTATTAAATTTTAGATTACCGACTGTAATTCTTACCGCAGATATAACCAAAATGTATCGCCAAATACTGGTTATACCCGATCATCAAGATTACCAACGTATTCTATGGCGTTTTGATGCTAAAGATCCTATTTTAGATTACCGCTTACGCACTGTAACTTACGGTGTCTCATCCGCTCCGTATTTGGCAATTCGCGTTTTATTAAAATTGGCAGAAGACGAAAAGGAAAGGTTTCCGAGAGCTGCAAGCGTGTTAGAAAATAATACATATGTCGATGACATAATAACTGGTTGCTCTTCAATCGAAGAAGCCAAGTCATTACAAAAAGAAATTATAGATTTATTAAAATCAGCTGGATTCGACTTACATAAGTGGGCATCGAATAAGCCTGAAGTCTTGTCTGATATAAATCCGTCGTTAATAAACCCGGCTGCGCTTTCGCTAGATTGTGATGAGGTTACTAAAATTTTAGGTTTACGGTGGCAACCATCCTCTGATCATTATTTTACTTATAATGTTTTACCGCTCGAGAAATCCTATACTAAGCGAAATATACTTTCTGAACTTGCCAGGATTTTTGACCCATTGGGTTTCTTAACACCGGTTACATTTTATATTAAATTCTTAATTCAACAATTATGGGTGCTCGGCTGAGACTGGGATGAAACCCCACCTGATAATATTGTTCGCGCCTGGAGCAAATACAAAACGGAATTGCCCTTAATTTCGAATTTTCAGTTACCGAGACATATAGATCTTGATCACAAATGCCTTATTGAATTGCACGGATTTTGCGACGCTAGTGAGCGCGGTTACGCTGCTGTCACTTATATACGCATTTTTCACAGAAATCATTATTCTGTTAATTTTATATGTGCAAAATCTCGCGTCGCACCCCTAAAAACATTAGTCTATACCCAGACTAGAGTTATGCGCCGCGGTTCTGCTGTCAGATTTGATAGATTTTATTCTTAAAAATTATGCAATATCAGTCCATTTTTTCTCTTTAATAACGAGCAATTCGCAACATTTTTTGGTTCTTCGAGACGGCTAAAACAATTAGCATTTTCTTTTGTAATAGTAGATATGCTTTAAATTAAATTGAATTTGCAGTTTCTTACTGCCCTATTTTAATGAAATTTATATACTAATATTGCACTCCTTTGGCTATAAAATAGATAAATTTCGTATCATGTTAAAATATTCTGCAGAATGGTTAACCAAACACTACGTAAAATATATCGGGATAGAAAGTGAGAGTACTAACTAATGCTTAAAATTCATCGAAATAAAGTACAAATGCGTTCATATACATAATTAATAATAGGTATGAATAAAAGCATGTATTTTTTGAGTAGAATAAGTACATATTACCCCTGTGTTTTAAATCATTTCAGGTAAAAATCAAAAGAATATCTAGATTACGACTTGTTCAAAAGGAGGATAAAAGCATAATGCAAAGCAAAGAGGATCGAATTAAAATTCGTATATAATATGCTTAAGCACTAGAAAAGAGACGAGCATTTTTGAACACAGGCGAAATTGAAAATATGTTCCTACATATATTCTGTAATTGGTTTTTCTGGGCTTACTTTGTGTTTGTGCTTTTTGATATAATCAATGCTTCTAATAAAATAAATAATGTATCGCTAAATGATACGCTTTTAACTGGTCCAAAGCTACAGAAGGATATCGTAAGAATTTTATTAAATTTTAGATTACCGACTGTAATTCTTACCGCAGATATAACCAAAATGTATCGCCAAATACTGGTTATACCCGATCATCAAGATTACCAACGTATTCTATGGCGTTTTGATGCTAAAGATCCTATTTTAGATTACCGCTTACGCACTGTAACTTACGGTGTCTCATCCGCTCCGTATTTGGCAATTCGCGTTTTATTAAAATTGGCAGAGACGAAAAGGAAAGGTTTCCGAGAGCTGCAAGCGTGTTAGAAAATAATACATATGTCGATGACATAATAACTGGTTGCTCTTCAATCGAAGAAGCCAAGTCATTACAAAAAGAAATTATAGATTTATTAAAATCAGCTGGATTCGACTTACATAAGTGGGCATCGAATAAGCCTGAAGTCTTGTCTGATATAAATCCGTCGTTAATAAACCCGGCTGCGCTTTCGCTAGATTGTGATGAGGTTACTAAAATTTTAGGTTTACGGTGGCAACCATCCTCTGATCATTATTTTACTTATAATGTTTTACCGCTCGAGAAATCCTATACTAAGCGAAATATACTTTCTGAACTTGCCAGGATTTTTGACCCATTGGGTTTCTTAACACCGGTTACATTTTATATTAAATTCTTAATTCAACAATTATGGGTGCTCGGCTGAGACTGGGATGAAACCCCACCTGATAATATTGTTCGCGCCTGGAGCAAATACAAAACGGAATTGCCCTTAATTTCGAATTTTCAGTTACCGAGACATATAGATCTTGATCACAAATGCCTTATTGAATTGCACGGATTTTGCGACGCTAGTGAGCGCGGTTACGCTGCTGTCACTTATATACGCATTTTTCACAGAAATCATTATTCTGTTAATTTTATATGTGCAAAATCTCGCGTCGCACCCCTAAAAACATTAGTCTATACCCAGACTAGAGTTATGCGCCGCGGTTCTGCTGTCAGATTTGATAGATTTTATTCTTAAAAATTATGCAATATCAGTCCATTTTTTCTCTTTAATAACGAGCAATTCGCAACATTTTTTGGTTCTTCGAGACGGCTAAAACAATTAGCATTTTCTTTTGTAATAGTAGATATGCTTTAAATTAAATTGAATTTGCAGTTTCTTACTGCCCTATTTTAATGAAATTTATATACTAATATTGCACTCCTTTGGCTATAAAATAGATAAATTTCGTATCATGTTAAAATATTCTGCAGAATGGTTAACCAAACACTACGTAAAATATATCGGGATAGAAAGTGAGAGTACTAACTAATGCTTAAAATTCATCGAAATAAAGTACAAATGCGTTCATATACATAATTAATAATAGGTATGAATAAAAGCATGTATTTTTTGAGTAGAATAAGTACATATTACCCCTGTGTTTTAAATCATTTCAGGTAAAAATCAAAAGAATATCTAGATTACGACTTGTTCAAAAGGAGGATAAAAGCATAATGCAAAGCAAAGAGGATCGAATTAAAATTCGTATATAATATGCTTAAGCACTAGAAAAGAGACGAGCATTTTTGAACACAGGCGAAATTGAAAATATGTTCCTACATATATTCTGTAATTGGTTTTTCTGGGCTTACTTTGTGTTTGTGCTTTTTGATATAATCCTTATTAGTCAAATATTTACAAAATCGAGAATACTGAAAAAATTACACATTTCTTTGTCCCTTTCACTTAACGTTTTTAATATATCTACATGTAGATTTTTTTAAATAAACGACAAATTTATATTTACGTTTAAATTCTGCAAAGCTATATATTCTGTGGTATAAGTAAGTATATCCGCATTATTATTAAGTATTCAATTCCAAACTGAATAATTTCTAAAATTTGGAGATTGAAAAAAATACGGAAATGGGAATAGAGAGACTTAAAAGTTTCAGCTGCATAACATAAGAAATACATTATTCTAACTAAAAGTAAATAACAAAAATAAAAACATTTCATTTTAATTAGGCATTGTGAATTTACTACCAATATACGGGACCGAAAAAAACAAAACAAATTACTACTTGTGTTTTCTCCATCCCCTCTCCAAATGTGTAGTGTGATCTCGAAATTTGGGGGGAAATAAATGCAGAAAGTGGGACTAAATGATAGTAAATATGAATAACACGCTGCAATGTTAGACGATATTATGTATGTTATGTAAACATGATGTGGCAACGATGTTTCCTTCGACATTCGGTTGTCATATGGCTGCGTCATCAGAAAGTTTGAGCATACCAGGATTATGACTGACTTACCCTATATACAACTGAGATTAAAATAAAACAAAATTAAACACTACTCACTGTTTTTGCAAGACCCATCTAATCTAAATTGACGGTTGATTGTGGTAAACGAAAAATTCGTGTTAAACAATAGGTGGTCAATCTTTTGAACTGTTATAAACGCAAAAAGCTATTTAAAAGTGTTTTTAATATCTCTAAAAAAATAGAACACTTCTGAGAAAAATAGTGTTGACGCATCACGACGCCTAGTGTCTACCTCAAATTCAAGGCTTAGTCAGCCCAAACATACTTTGTTTGACGCACTCTGCTTGAGCCGTTTACAGAAAAAACTCATTTTTCCAGTTAAGAACGTTTCTATGTGCAAATTTTCAACATTATAGCTGTTTGTTGAGACAGCCTAAAAAAATCTGAGTTAGAAGTTAGAAAGAAAGACTATATCTCCACTGTATCAATTATACAAGTTTTCTCCAGAGTGTATAACAGTCTCCAGGCTGACAAGTCGTTTAGAATAAGAAAAAAGCCTCATTTTCACCTGTAATGTTTTATCATAAAATCTCATATATTTTTCACGTCATCTGCACATTGAGAAAATTTTATATGGCATTACAAACCTTGTCACACCGCAGAATTCTTTAAAAAAACGATTTAAAAACACTTGAATTGATGTAAATTATTAAGTATTTTTCAGAGTGTATTCTATACAGTGATTATGTAGGTACTATTCACAGTCTTTCATGTTCTCCAGTACTTTCCCCCTCCCTTCCAAAAGATCAAGAAAATTATTAAATTTCAGCATTATTTTCTAGCACTACGCTAAAAAGAACCTTCATTTACTGAGTGGATTTGTTTGTGCATCTTTAGATACGATTACTGTAAATTTAGAAGGTAATAACTGTATTTATTATATACTATTTTCTTTTTAAGTAATTAATAAAGGAACCTATTTACTTAATCACTTAAATAATAATCTCTACAAAGAGGTTTATATTAAATTTCCGGGAAATATTTCTTCAGCTTATGGACGTCTGTTAGTGTATAATATTTTTCCACAGCATATTTGTCCTAAAGGCAATTTAATTTCGTCTCTTAACTTTGGAACAACAATTGTAGTCAAGATTAAATCTTAATATCTTTCCGAAAGGAAGATTCGCAATTAAAACCATTTATAGTATTCAATTCGTTCGTTATTATCAGCATTATATGTATACAGGGTGAGTCAGTCATAATGTCATTAATTTTAAGCACGTATTCGGGAGGCCTAATATAGGGAGCAAATCGAAACAAAAATGTTTACATGACCTTTAAAAAAATAAACAAATCGCCTTATAAAACAGGTAACACGACGCTCCTGGTGCGTTACGAACTTTCTGATGACGCACCCTTACGACAATCGAATGCCGAAGAAAACATAGATGCCACATCATGTTTACATACATAATATCGTCTAATACTTCAACCTGTTATTCAAATTTACCCCCATTTAGCACTTACTGTATTTCCCGCATTTCTTTCCTCCCAAATTTGTAGATCATGCCACACATTTGGAAGGGGGATGGAGAGAATACAAGCAGTAAGCAGTAGTTTGTTTATTTTGGTCTCGCTTATTCATCGTAAATTCACAATACATAATTTCGAATAAGAGGAAATGGTAGTGTTATACGGAGAATGTTTAGGAAATGCGAATGCCGCTGTTACGGAATATCGGAGATGTCTACCCAACAGACATTTTCCAGGTGTGCGAACTTTGTGTAAATGTCTTCGCGATACGGGTTCTGTAAAACTGCGTCGGGTGTTAGAGACTGTTTTAAATTTAGTTGAGAGCAGCCTACTATTTCTACAAGAACCATTTCAAGGCGATTGGAGATATCCCAAGGCAAGGTCTGCAGAATATTACGAGAAAACTCACTGAACTTGCATCATTTTCAGAAAGTTCAAGCTTTAGAACCTGCTGATTTCCCCAGTCGTCTTGAAATTTGCAATTGGCATCGAAATCAAATTGCGGCTGACCCTAATTTTATTAATAAAGTGCTATGGACGGATGAGAGCAGTTTTACTCGAACTAGCATTTAAAACAAGTTAGTACTATACTACTTAAAAAACATTAATTTTCTAGGCTAGATGTACATAACTACAAACTGAATAATTAATTGTATTTCTATCAAAATTATTGAACTGTAATAACCTAACATTCGAAAACATTTAATTATTATCTACATTTGTTTTTATTAACAAATAAATCAATATATAAGGAAAATTCATTCATGTATCTAGATTAAAAAAATAGTTTTACCTCTTGTCGTTAAATAACAGTAAAAAAACTAGGTAACTATGTTATTGACCTAATAATACGGTAGGTCAAGATTCACTCTCGATAACTTTTATGAGCATCAGATCAGAGGCGTGCCATTTCGGTCTTGGACAGTTTTCTGTCGCCAACACGATGGTTTTTTATTACTTAGTATTTAAACACGGAACACTTTTCTCAGCTTTTCTTAATAATTTACCCATAGGGTATAGATTTTTATGTAATGTACGTAAATAGTTTATTACTCGGTTTACTATTAGATACGTTGGAGCTAATATCTTTGCAGTCATAACAGCTACATTTGCTCAGAGTAAAATCCACACGGTACTTGTCGGTTTAGTTTTCAGACAGTACTTTCTAACGGAAAACCTGAGTGGACCGCGTTACTTGCAATTTTTAATAGAATTATTTGATTATTATTATTTGATTTCATTGCATATTAACATTTTAAATTATAATTGGCTGAAGTTGAACTGAGCAAGAAAAAATTATATTCTAAAATAGTCAGTACAACCGTTTATTTGTGAGGTCTAAAACCTAGGTAGGTATGTACTAGCAAATATTTCAACTTGGCAACATTGCATCAGGTCGACATCAAGTTGAACTATGAGCTGTAAACGACCAAGGCTGTGAGCGGTCAGTGACAGTCTGAAAAGGGAGTTTAAATAATGATTTGAAAATAATTTATTCGGCGTAAATATGCATTTAGATTTTTTTAATCGCGTATTCGCATTATACTCATTATTCCCTATCTCCTCTTAAAATTAATGACATTATGACTGATTCACCCTGTATATAAAAGATATCAAATTTTAAAATTGTTCATTAAAATCTGACTTGTGCATAATATGTATTAACAAGATTTATTCACAGAAAATTTATGGAATTAAATTTTTGTTCACAATATCAGGGTGAACTGAATGAGAGAGAAAAATTTATTAAATGCGCTGATATATTATTCTCAAAATGCTCTCAAAACTTATAGGGTATTTGTGAAGTAACAAAGTGTACAATACCTTTTAATGATTCGGGCTCTGTAGTGTAAATTTTTGTGTTTAAACGATTCCACAGACAAAAAATCTGGTCAACGAACCAATATCCAGAAAATTTCAACGTTGGGCAGGAATTTTTCTTACCAAAATGCATTTGCTTCTATTGGAAAACTTCATAATATGGCAACACGGCAATAATTTGTATTGTAATCTATTAATAACAATTAAAAAATTGTTTGCTTAACTTAATTACTCCATAAATGCTCCATAATGTTAGAACATATTTTGAGCATTATCTATTATTGTAATTAGGTAAGTGGTGGGCATTTTCAACATTTAAAAAAGTAATATTATTAGAAGGAAACGAGCTTAATGGATCATAATCTTATAAGAGACAGGTGGATTTTAACGACTTGATGGATCCACAGAAAAAAGATGGAGGGAACAACGAAGCAACTGCGGACAACGTTGTTTCTGAAACCCAGGTTGCTGGACTCTCTTCCGCGGCGACTCTTGCTCTTGGCCTCAATACCGAGGCTGTGTGACACGAAGCCGCAAATAGAGATAGGCAGGCTACTTGCCATTCTCTTGTGTTCGTGTCCTTTGCCCTTCCTTCTTATTCCATCCTGTTTTTAAGCTGCACTGCGCTGATGAAGGACAAAAACCCAGAAACAACGTTGTCCGCAGTTGCTTCGTTGTTCCCTCTATCTTTTTTTCTCTGGATCTATCAAGCCGTTAAAATCCACATGTCTCTTGTAATATTATTAGTGTGAACTTGATGATCTAAACTTTTCCCCTTTAAATTTTCGAAAATTGATTATCCATTAAAAAATAAGTTAGATGACGTTGACAAGATAATTTATTGCCATTTAAAATGACGTATCACACAATACAATTTTCCGATTAAAATTTTAAAGATGAAAACCACCGCTTAAGAATACAAATTTAGGGAATATAATATATCTCAAACCAGATCACTGATATAATATACGTACATACAATACACATAATGACATTATTGTTATTAATGGTACTAGTTCGATATCAACACTATATACAATATAATGAAATGCGTGTAACGTTAAATCACGAGGCATTAGCGGACGATGGTCCAAATAAATTTTATTTGCAGATTCAAGTTACCTTAAAATATCCAAGGGTGTATTCTACACAGTGATATGGTAAGTTATTAACGGTTTTTCATGTTCACTAGTACATTTTTCCGCAAGAGTTAAAGGAAGTTATTCTATTTTAACATTATTTTCTAGCACTACGCTAATAAGAACCTTCACCTAGTTGGATTTTTTTTACATCTTTAGGTACAATTCTTTATCCTTGAAACGCCAGCCTTAACTGTAAATTTAGAAAGTAATAACTAGATTTATTATAATTATTTTTGTTTCTAAGAATTTAATAACTTAATCACTTAAGCAATAATATCTTCAAAGAGGTTTATATTAAATTTCCGGGAAATATTGCTTCAGCTTATGGACGTCTGCTAGCGTATACAATTTTTCCACAGCAAATTTGTCGGAAAGACAATTTAATTTCGCCTCTTAAGTCCGGAACAACAATTGTAGTCAATCCTTTAAGATTAAATCTTAATATATTTCCGAAAAGAAGATTCGCGATTAAAACCATTTGTAATATTCAATTTGTTCGTTATTATCAGCATTATATGTATATAGAAAAGACATACAATTTTAAAATTGTTAATTAAAATCTGACTTGTGCATAATGTGTATTAAAAAGATTCATTCACATAAAATTTATGAAATTAAATTTTTGTTCGCAATATCAGGTTGAGTGCACTCATATATTAGTCTCAAAATGCTCTCTAATATTATAGGATATTTGTGAAGTAACAAAGTTCCACTGGTGTATAATGCGTTACTTTGTAATGATTCGGGCTCTGTGGTCTAAATTTTTGTGTTTAAACGATTCCACAGACAAAAGATCTGGTGAACGAGTCAATGTCCAGAAAACTTCAACGTTGGGCAGGAATTTTTCTTACCAAAATGCATTTGCTTCTGTTGGAAAACTTTATAACATGTCAATACGGCAATAATTTCTATTGTAATCTATTAATAACAATTAAATAATGATTTGCTTAACTTTATTACTCATTACATAAATGCTCCATAATGTTAGAAAACATTTTGAGCATTATCTATTATTGTAATTAGGTAAGTGGTGGGCATTTTCAATATTTAAAAAAGTAATATTAGTAGTTTATGGCAACGTTAATAAAACAGAGAATAGAACCTATAGCAGAACTACAAATAGGGGAGTATCAAGCAGGTTTTAGAAAGGGGAGGTCAACAACGGACCAAATCTTCATGGTGAAGGAAATTCTGACTACATGCTATGAGTATGGGATCAAAGCAATGGTTTTATTTGTGGACATCGGGAAAGCATATGATTCGATCAAAAGGAATAAACTAAGTAAAATTTTGAAACAATTTGGGATACCAACCAAACTGATTAGGCTATTGAAAATGACCTTAGAAAATACTAAATCCAAAGTACGAATAAAATGTGAATGTTCGGAAAGCTTTACTATTGATACAGGTCTGAGACAAGGAGACCTACTCTCGAGATAGTCAGTTGAACAGAGAAGGACACATATTGTTTAAAAGTCACCAAATAATAAGTTATGCAGATGACGTGGCCGTTATTGCTAGAGATAGTAGGGAATTAGAAGAAGTAACGAGAAAACTTGTGGAGGAAGCACGTAAAGTGGGATTGCAGATAAATCAAGAGAAAAGTAAGCTTTTGAGAATAGGAGAACAAAAAAGGGATACCAATTTTAAATTGAGAACAGAGCATGGAGAGATGGAGTTTGAAGAAGTGCAAGAATATGTGTATTTGGGGGCGCTAATAACAGCTAACTGTGATGAGGAAGAAGAAATAAATAGGAGAATAATAAAAGCAAACAGAAGTTCGGCAGCAGTCAACCACTTATTGAAATCAAAAAATTTATCCAGAGGAATAAAATTTAGAATGTATAAAACAATTTTGAGGCCGACAGCGCTGTATGGTAGTAAAACCTGGGTTCTCAATAAGAAGTCAAGAGAAAATCTTTTAAGGTGGGAAAGGAAGATCTTAAGAATAATTCTAGGGGGTCAGAAGACAGAGGAAGGCTATGTAAGGAGAAATAATGAGGAAATATATGCAATGTACCAGGCACCAACAATAGACGAATTTGTAAAAGCCAGAAGAGTGCAGTGGCTAGGGCACCTAGAACGTATGGAAGATGAAAGGGCAGTTAAGAAAATAGTAGGGAGTAAACCTAACTACAAGAAAAAAAGAGGTAGACCTAGGAAGCGATGGAGAGAGACGGTGACAATAGATCTAAGGGAGAAAAATGTATCGGATTGGAAAAGATAAGCGAAGGACAGAATGAAGTGGAGAAGAATAACACAGGTCTGGGCCTAAAAGTCCTGTAAACAGCTTTATATATATATATAATATTAGTAGTGCGAACTTGATGATCTAAACTTTTCCCCTTCAAATTTTCGAGATTTGATTGTCCATTAAAAATTAAGTTAGACAAGATAATTGATTGCCATTTAAAATGACGTTTCACACAATACCATTTCCGTTTGACATTTTAAGGATGAGAGTACAAATTTTGGGAATAAAATATGTCTCTCTCAAACCAAATCACTTACATATACTTACATACAATACACATAGTGACGTTATCGTTATTAATGATACTAGTTCGATATCAATACTATATATAATATAATGAAACACGTGTAACGTTGAATCACGAGGCGTTAGCTGAGTGATTTAGTTTCACAAGTTTCATTAAGAAAGTTCGCATCGAACGTGTATCATACAAAAATAGATTTTATTTGCAGATTCGAGTTACCTTAAAATATATGTGTATTCTACATAGTGATAAGGTAGGTTATTCACGGTTTTCCATGTTCTCAAGTACATTTTCCCGCAAAAGTTAAAGGAAATTATTCAATTTCAGCATTATTTTTTAGCACTACGCTAATAAGAACCTTCACCTAGTGAGTGGATTTTTTTGCATCTCTAGGTACGATTCTTGAAACGCCAGCCTTAACTGTAAATTTAGAAGATAATAACTAGATTTATTATATAGGTACTATTTTTGTTTTTAAGAATTTAATAAAGAAATCTATTTACTTAATAATAATCTCTACAAAGAGGTTTATATTAAATTTCTGGGAAATATTTCTTCAGCTTATGGACGTTAACGTTTATAATTTTTCCATAGTAGATTTGTCGGAAAGGCAATTTAATTTCGCCTCTTAAGTCCGGAACAACAATTGTAGTCAAATCTTAATATGTTTCTGATTAAAACCATTTATAGTATTCAATTCGTTCGTTATTATCAGCATTATATGTATCTGTAAAGGATATAAAATTTTAAAATTGTTAATTAAAATCTCTTGTGAATCATGTGTTTTGAAGAGATTTATATACAGAAAATTTATGGACTGAAATTTTTGTTCACAATATCAAAGTAAACTAAATGAGAGGAAAATGTTATTAAATGAGCTGATATATTCTCGCAAAATGCTTCTTAAAATATTATAGCGTATTTGTGAAGTAACAAAGTACACACTGGTGTACAATGCGTTGCCTTGTAATGATTCGGGATCTGTGGTATAAATTTTTGTGTTTAAATGCTTCCACAGAAGAAAAATCTGGTGAATGAACCAATATCCAAAAAAACTCAACGTTGGGCAGGAATTTTTCTTATCAAAATGCATTTGAATATGTTGGAAAACTTCATAACATGGCCATACGAAGATATTAATCATCGAAACATAATCATTTCTGTTGTAATTTATTAATAATTATTAAAATATGGTTGGCGACCGGACAAGAAATTTTCAAGGAGAGAAATAGATTACATTTTACAACGCCCATTTTTATGCAGTAAATTTAACTGCTTTTACCGCTATTATTAATAATATAGTTAATTTGTGATTTTAATTAGTAAAATAGTTTGACATGCTTGTTGTTACAACATTTTGGACCCGTCTTACCCAGTTTCAACAAACTAATACAAATGCTTCTTGTCCGTCTTGAACTTGTAAGTTATTGGCAACAGCTATAATGCGTTTGGGTAAATCATCAACAGTGTCCACTTCGGTGCAAAATACTTCATTTTTTAAATATCCGCACAAAAATAAGTCCAAAAGATTTAAAGTCAGGAGATCGTGGCGGCCATGGTACCTGTCCTTCTCGTCCAATCTCTTGGTACTAATGCTTGGACACGCTGTACATGGTACGGATATAATTGTGCTTAGTGTATGATACGCGACATCACTGCAATACCCCGTAGACGCCCTGGACCTTCATCTCTTCCACGATTTGGTTGCAAATTTTCCGTGTCACCTCAGCGTTTGCACTACACTTGCTCTCACTGTACACCGTTGTAAAAATAGCTGCATTTGGAACATATTTGCCGGGAAACCGTTCCTCAAAGCATTTTCACTTCACCATAAATAAAACTATATCCCTCAAATGCGAATTGCTATAGGCGCAAGCCATTTTTGATATTTGAAAAACTAATGTACCTAAATACTTGCATCACAAAAAAGTTAATACGATAAGTAATCGAATATTTGAAATCGCCTGTCTAGAGACTACAGTAGCTCAGCGATGTAAAATTTGAAACTACTAGAACTTCAATAATTTTTCTCTCGGAAAGTATAAGGGTTTTACAAAAATTTTTCTTACGCATTCAATCCATTTTTCATGACCCATCTATTCCCAAAATTTTTAGATAAGTTCTTAATCACACTGACGCATTAAAATTGTCAACAGTATAAATTGTTGTTTGCTATCATCTCTGAATTTGAGTCCTGATATTATTCTCACGGCTTTTTTACAACCAAGTAGCATGGCCTCAGATAAGGCCACAGATAAGGATAGCATAGAATAAAATAGAATGAATGAGGTCATGGTTTGCTGTAATCAAAGTTAATAACGATACTTGATGAGTCAAATTATGTAATAGATATAGATTTTTCGAAATTTTGTTGCAAATATAATTTATATGGTGATTTCATAATAACTTATGGTCTAAATCTACTCACACAAATCTTACAAATTTGAGATTTTCAAAATGATCATCAATATTCCGCAAAGTAAATATCATAGTGTCTGTTTTGACTCTATTTGGGCTTAGATTATTTGAAAGAAACTAGTTTTGCATGTTTATTTTCGCAGTTCTATCAAGTAATTAAAAGCTTAAAGCCTTAAACGGTGATGTTAATGTCATTTGCAAACTGAATAGTTAATAATGAGTCATCAATAGAACGCGAAATCACTGAGATAAATGAAGATCAGCACATACCCTTGTGGTACTTCTACACTAAAAGTGAGATAAGTAGACATGCACTGTTTTAGGTTACAGATGGTCAAGGACTTCCCAATACGACTTGTTCTTTTACCAGAAAAACAATCCGTTAATTAATCACTTATCTTTATTAACTGCTCTGTACACTACTGAATACTAATTACAGCTCAGCTAAACACATTTTCACTTTGAAGCTCCAGGAAATCTCCAGCTAAACACTCCAGTTCAAGACATTAATACAAGACTGACTAACTCGGTCGTTTATTCTTCTTCTAGACCAAACGAATATTCCAGGTATTTCCTAGCATCTCTAGATCCATGTCTCGAACGATTCTCGTCGATTCTCATTTTTCCAGTTGCGCCTCGATACACTGCATTATTTGTTTATTTACCACAGTCGTCGAATTGGGTGCGAGCGGGGCAAATTCCATGACAATATTGTTGCCTGTTGGTAAGCTGTGACGTTCTTAAGTCAATCCTCTGAGTTGTAAAATAATAGTATCGCAAGTTATACTCGCGTCAAGAATTTAGACGACTTACATCATACGAACAAATGAATAATTCATTATATTTTTATAAAATATTTTAGAAACTGCAACTGATAGTAATAAAAATATATAGTACACTAAATGTTTGCATTATATATTGCACTAAATTGCAAAAAATGATTGTTTTTAACGCGACCAAATATCGAAAATTACGTTGACAATAAAAACAAATGTGTAACGTCAGCCGTGACGTAAGACGTCTGAATTTTTGACGTGAGTATATCAAGGAATTGCTTCTGAAACTAAATTTTGATTGAAAAGATTTTCGTTTTCAAACTGACGATATGAATTTTAACATTTTCAAAATTCTTAGCAAAGTAGAGGATGGCAAATGTAGGCCTGTAGTTCGATGGATATAATATAATTATATATATTGTATATTGGAACTACCTTTTTTAAATTTAAACAATTAGGAAATACATTTTGGGAAATACTGATATTAGTTAAAACCGTTAGAAATTCTATCAATGCAAGTTGTATTGATTTTATTTTCCTGTAGATATATTATAACATATTTTGACTTTTTATTTTACAAATTAATAACTGACTTTACGGTTTCTGTGGAAACCTTAGAGTTGAACATATTATTCGTAAAATAGTCCATGTAATCCGTATATACCATGTTAAATCATAACATTAAAATATGTTTAGCACAAAACATAATAAATGCGTTTGGGCTGATGGTTTGTTATGTGGAGTTGTTAAATGGAGATTAAAGCAATGAGGCGGAAAGGGAAGGAAGCAATAGCAATATAGAAGGAGGCAATATAGCATCAGCGTCAAGTAAAGATTAAATAATTTCAAACCTGAAAAATAATAAGAGCCCAGGAAGTGACAGAGTGACAGTTAAACTATTTATATATGGAGGACAGGAATCAATAGACCAATTGCAGAAATTATTAGTATTGGTTTTGTAAAAGGAAGAACTGCCAAAAGAATGAACAGAAGCTATAATCTGCTCTATTATACATAAAAAAGGATATAGAGGGGAATAGAAACTATTAAGATTGGTTTGGGAAAAATAACTGCAAAAGAAATTAACGGAAAAGTAACCTAACTTTCACATAAAAAGGAGCCAGAATAATGTCAGGAAATAAATATGTAGGAAGACTGCAGTAAATACTAAGAAATTAAAATAGGTAAACAAAGATAATTGTATACAAGATAGTGTTAAGATCAGTAGCGACGTACGCCATTGAAATGTCGATGGTCAATAAAGCAGAACAAACGAAACTGGAGGTATGGTATACGAAAATATTGAGGAAAACTTTTGGAGGAAAAAGAACAGAAGAAGGGTTGGTCAGAAGAACGAATGAAGAAAAAGTTTATATAAATAGGCGAGCGTAGTAAGCTTGGTAAAAGCACAAAGGTTAAGATGGCTAGGGCATATTGAGAGGATTCTATACATAAGTACACCAAAAATGGTAATGACGCAAACAATTGGTGATAAAAAGAAGAGAGGGCGACCGAGAACAAGGTGGAAAGCATGGTGAAGAAGTACCTACAGCAACTGCAAATTGTCGGATGGACAGAAAAGCTAGCTAAATTATATGTATATATAATTGGACCTTTCATTTTTCCTAAGAGATTAAATAGTGTCCACTATTTATATTTTTACAAAATGATGTTATCTATAGAAACATAAGACAGACGCAACTTTGCTCCACAAACTCATAGGGATCATGAATGGGTGGTGGAGCAACGACGTCCATCCGACGTCTGTCGAATTAGACAGGGTTAAAACAATTAAGATTACCCTACCTATGGTATACTGATGAGAGCTAACAAGTTCAAAACCGGTATGTATCTCATGGGCTGCTGACGAGTGACTTTATCTGTCTTCTGTAGGTGCTATGGTTTGGCATTAATCCACAGAATAGTTGTTTTCTGGAATTCCGTATTTGCAAAATATCGTTTTCACGAATTTGCGATAGAGCATCAATGGTGTTTACTGCTATGTAGAACGCTTCGTGTCTGTGGCTTTTCAGTCCGGCATGGAGTAACAAATGGCCGCTAGATGTAGCTTTACTACACTGTGTAGATAAGACAGAAGTGCAGATGGTTTAAAAGCTACCGGGAAAAATTGAATTTGAAGCAGAAATAATTTAGCAGCAAGAAACCTTATCGTTATATTTCGAATCATTCAGCAGCTAAAATTATCCCATTTCTAAAATAATCCTGTATATGCATTACTGTCACTAGAATAACGACAAACAACGATAAAGATGTTTTAATATCATTATTACATATTTCCTTTTTTATTTAGAAAAATATTTGTAGATTTCAATACGAATATTCTTTGAATTCACCTCATTGATATGTCGACAGAGATGCTTTAAAACAGTATATTATCAAACATAATTAAAGCATCGTCTATAGCGTCCCTCAATTAACGTTGACAAAACAGGGAAAAGCAATTTACCTCAAAATTAGGTCACAAGTAAATAACATCGGTAGTAGCACTTTAGAGGTATACCTCATTCAACTAAATGGTCCCTAGTTATTTAAACTATCTTATATTTCCCGAACACTACACTAAAATACCAAATTAATCTATTCAAAGCATCAGATAATACATCTCTGGCATTAGGCCCTTCCTACATCAAAGAGCTACTATGTAAGAGCGCGGCATGGATTATCATGTAAATTATGTAAAGTGGTTTCAGTTTGGTAATGTCAGCAAAACTGCCTTAACAACTGTTTTGTGAAGAAACAAAAACCAGTAAACGCCTCAGGGTATAACGCAGGCTATTTTTAGTAAAATGCAGAGGCATGAATCCGTAAGAAACCAGTTTATAAGCTTGCTTAATCTGAAGTTAATATTAGATGCGCTTTTATTGATTTAATACTATTTATAACGAGTATTTATTTAACTGTTTTCAGTTGCAGTCTAAATATTGATATTCTTATCAATATTATTACAGCTTTTGTTACAAATTCGACACATGAAATGTATAGGGGAACCTTGCAACAGGTTTGTGTGCGTTCTTATTTGTTACGAATTTTCCCGGGGAACTGAGAAGTTCAATTTGAACAGTATGACTGGACAATCAAGAATGTTGTGTATAACTTTATAAAGAAAAATCTGTGAAAAGTATTCCCGTCTTACGTTGAGTGGAAATATAGAAAATGATCCAAGCAAATTAAACTGAGAATATCCCATAGGTGGATAAACATCATGAGTTTTAAAATTCAGCAGCAGCAAAAATTTTCCAGCATATTTTCATGGGTCTCACAATTAGGACACCAAACAAGTGACGCATATTCCAATTTATTTCTAACAAAGCAAAGACAAAGTAAAAAGCTCTCAAAATACTTGTATTAATAGAATCACGACTACTACGTATAATGAAACCAAGTGTTCTAAATGCTTCACCAATAATAGTATCAATACGCGTAGAAAAGGTTCGTATTGGATCAAAGATAACACCGAGATCATGAAACGTGGCTGGTCTCTGTAAGTTTATGCCGCTGAGATTATAATCAAAAGTAATACTCTAGGAGTAAATGACATTACATTACACTTAGAAGCATTAAGCGGTAATCGCTGCACCATTTAGTTACATAATTTAAATTGTCCTGAAGTCTCCTGCAGTTTTCTATGGTTTTGACAGTGACCAAGTTTTAAATCATCTGCATAAGATAGACAAAATACATCTAGCGTATCAATATATCTATAAAAACATTAAACAATAATGGACCCAGGACTGAACTCTGGGGCACACCTGATGGAGCTGAAAATTTTACAGATTTAAACCCATTGTAAACAATATATTGGCTTCGACTAGACAAATACGATGTAAAATATTGCAGAACCAAATTGGAAACACCTACCTAAAACCAGTTTAACAATATTCCATGATTGAGTCTATCGAACGCCTTCGAAAAATCCGTATAAATTACATCAGTTTGTGTCTGCATATTTAAGGATTCTAAAATAAATTGAGTAATGGCAATTCAATTGGTGGTTATTGGCCGACCTTTCATAAATCTGTGCTGATAAGTAGATATCTTGTTCCTAATACTAAAGTAGACATTATCATGCAATGATATTACTAATACCTTACAAAAATTACAAATTATAGAAACTAACCTAAAGTTAGATATATTTGATTTATCATCATTTTTATAGGTACGACAAACCTTAGATTCCTTCCAGATGTTAGGAAAAGTATCAGTTTTGAGGCATAAATTATGCAAATGTGTTAGTGGAGAAGAAAATACATTAATACAATCTTTGAGAAGAAAAAAGGAATACCATTGGGTCCTTTTGTTCATTTTTTAAGCTTTTTTAATGTTATGGGATATGCAGGGTTTCAAGAATTAGTAGGTCAAATTGTTCATCACAGATTACTTAAAAGAAAATGAAATTGAGTCCTTATACCATTTTTAAATTGGTCATGGCGTTATGCTCTATGATTTTTTTATGTTTTTTGGTGTTTTGGCTTTGGCTTTTGTGGTTGGCATCGATTTATCGATTTATACTTTTCATGCTCTGTTTGTGTGTTGTTTATATATGTATAATATGTTTCTATTAGCATTTATTGTGATAAATCATTGATTTAAAATTCCAATGTTTTTTTAGTAATCAATAATTAACTTCTTAATAATAGTTAATAAAACATAAAATATAGAGTACTACACAAAAGTCATAACTTAAACTTTGTGATATCTAATATTACACCAGCCAACCGTTACATAATGAAATAGTAAGTACAATGTCACTTATTTGTATTAATATCATACAGTCGAAAGATAATACAGATTAAATATTATACAATGTTTTGGAATAAATAAACAAACAATTATATACAGGGTGTACAGAGACTAGTGGTCGAAAATGAAACTCCTATATGCCCTATAGGGGGAGTCAAAAAAATGTCATTACTTCATATACATTTTTGTCCTATCTGGTTTCTTTACGGAATTATAGTGCATACAGGGGAGTCAATGTCATTACCTACTTCATGTACATTCTTGTCCAATCAAGCTTCCTTACGAGTATACAGTGTTTCCAAGTAAGAAGTGAAATACTAAATTTCAATCATAATCTCTAAACTGTTATTTTGGGTAAATACTCACTATTTAAATTGGAATTAGACAGGCTTCATTATATAGGTGCGGTCAAAATTAAATTTTAGAGTTTATGAAATTTTAACGGTGTGAAATGTAACATTTAGCATTAAGTTCGATTCCCCTACCAACTTGCTGCAAAATATACCTTGTTTCATTCGATATCTTTTAACCATTTTCATCATTGGTTTTAATATATCTAATACAAATTTTACATTTTATTTATCACATAACTTGGTAAATAAACTTGAAACTTAATAATAAATAAAATAAGTTTATATACTCTTATCTAATAATAATAATGATAATGATAATGATAATGATAATGATAATGATAATGATAATGATAATGATAATGATAATGATAATGATAATGATAATAATGATAATGATATTGATAATGATAATGATAATGATAATGATAATGATAATGATAATGATAATGATAACGATAACGATAACGATAACGATAACGATAACGATAACGATAACGATAACGATAACGATAACGATAACGATAACGATAACGATAACGATAACGATAACGATAACGATAACGATAACGATAACGATAACGATAACGATAACGATAACGATAACGATAACGATAACGATAACGATAACGATAACGATAACGATAACGATAACGATAACGATAACGATAACGATAACGATAACGATAACGATAACGATAACGATAACGATAACGATAACGATAACGATAACGATAACGATAAAGATAATGACAGGATTAAACCCAATTACAGGAATAAGTACTACAGAGTAATAAGTAGGCAATAAAAAGGCTTAAAAAATATACAAATTAAATACATCTTATCCTAAGCGAGACACAGGTTTACAAATTTCATTTAAAGTATCATTAAAAATATCACAGTCCTTTCCAATTTTGTTAAAAACATCGCACATCAAATATATTGGTGATTTAGCCAACATATTGGTCCTAGAAATACCAGAGTAAAACAAAGTTTGCTGTCTTGAGTTACCACGTGATACACGAAATGAGATTTTACTCAGCAAAACCGAACAGTCAATTTTATTATTCAGAACATTAAGTAAATAACGAATTAAAGATACATTGCGACGTATCTCCAGTGAATCCATATCAAAACGATTCAGAAGATCATTATGATTGAAACCTTGCGGAGGATAAACACCATCTTGCAAAAAAGCTAAAAACTTTAAAAAACGTCTTTGAACGGACTCCAACCTTTGACGATGTATATTATAAATTGGATACCATATTATAGATCCGTATTCCATTTGTAATCTAACTAGAGAGCAAAATAAAATTTTAAATGTGCGTATATTTGTAAAATCTTACGGTATATAAAACCATAAGTTCGAAATGCACAGGACACAACATTATTAATATGCTCGATGAAAGTAAGTTTGCTGTCAAATGTAATACCTAAATCCTTGAATAAAGAAACCCGACCTATGACATATCCATCAATGTTATAATTATAAATAATAAAGTTGGTTCTGCGAGTGAAGGACATTGTTTTACATTTAGAAGAATTAAGGGACAAACAATTTAACTCACACCATAACAACATACGATCCATACAAAGTTGGAGATGATCACAATCTGAAGTAGAATTTATTGAAGAGAATAATTTAAAATCATCGGCAAAAAGCAATTTTTCACAAGGAACAATATCTGGGAGATCATTAATAAAGAGTAAAAACAAAAGTGGTCCTAAATTAGAGCCTTGCGGTACACCTGAAGATGCAGGAAAAGAACTAGAAGTAAAGTTTTGATATCTGACCATAAATTGCCTACTTGTTAAATATGATTCTAATAGAGTTATCAAAGAGTCTGAAAAATTAAAATGCAATTGCAATTTCGCTAATAATATATGGTGGTTTATATGATCGAAGGCTTTTTGAAAGTCCGTAAATATTACGTCAACTTGCCCTCCACCATCCAAAGTTTCAGAAATAAATTGAGAAAAAACTGCAAGATTCGATATAGTAGATCTTCTCTACACAAATATAAATTGCTTAGTCAGATAGTAGATTTCGTTATGCAAGGTGGATTCAAAGACTTTAGAAAAATTGCACAGCAAAGACATAGCTCTATAATTCTCAATATCATTATGGTTTCCTTTTTTAAATATTGGACACACATATGCTTTTTTCCAAAAAGACGGAAATGTGGCATGTTTTAGAATAACATTGAATAAAATACACAAAGGCTGAACAATTGGATACGCACAATCTTTTAGGATGAAACTTGGGATACCATCGACGCCCATTGTGAAAGAGTCTTTAGATCTTTTAAGACTAGATAAAACCTCTTCTTCTTTAACAGACAAAATGGAGATAGGCAATGACACTCTACCACTTGTAGTAAATGTAGATGGGTCTATTGGATGAGACTGAATAAAAACGCTATTGAAATATTCACCAAAGGCATTTACAATGTCGGAAGGGTTGGACAGTTCTTTATTATTATAAAACATGACAGCTGGAATACGAGATGAGCCTTTTTTTAATAAAATTCCAAGATTTTTCAGTATCACTTAAGAACGATTTATAGGCTTCGTTAATAAGACGTTTATAGTTAGAACGATACATACTAAATACATTATAATATTCAGTAGTCCTATATTTTCTAAATTTTTCGTAGGCAGAAGCCTTAACACGAATAAGCCTAATGATCTCACCCTTGAACCAGGGGGGATAGTGATAACGACGAACATAAGATGTTGACGAATACTTAGGCACAGCTACATCAAACAGACCATATAATTTGTCATAAAACTTCAAACACATATCCTCCACATTACGAATACCATAAAGAAAAGTCCAATCAGCTTGACAAATGAGATCGTATAACAACGGAAAGTTTGCTTTTTTAAAGTTGTAAGCAGTACTAGGAAAATTCATTAGAAACTCATTTTGAGACTCAGACCTTTTACAGAATGTAATCAATAACGAAGGATGATGACGATCCTCAGTAACCAATGGCGATTCAGATTTATCGACGATACAGTTGAAGTTAGAAAACACGAGATCCAATATATGATTATTGTTATTAAAAATGTTATTACGTTGAACAACATCATGAAGTTGCTGAAAATTATCAATGATTAAACTATTTCTATCCACTGCATCAATAATAAAATTCGGTATATTAAAATCACCCACAAATAATATATGAAAATTATTTCTTAAACACTCAAGCGAATTGATTACATCGAAGAACATTTCCAACTCTTGAGAAGATGTATGCGGCGGAATATACACAACAAAAATTAGCAACTTTCCACTATTAATATTGTCAACATTAAATTACAGAAAATGGAAAAATATCAAAGAAACTGAAAACGGTTAAATTTAGCGACTTTGCGTAGCGTATGTATTTATATCATATTTGTGTACAAAGGCTAAGAGAATAATACTATTCTACTTTGATACATACAATGAGAAAAATGTTATGTTTATCCACGAAGAGTACCTACATTTTGTAGCGGCCACTGGCGTTTAGAACAAAGTTAAGTACAAATTCGTGTTTTTCTTGTCTCAGATAATCCCTGAATTCAAATTTTCAAAGTAATTCACTGAGAACTAAAGATTTGCGACGTAAAATACTGTCATTGGCGTATAGCTATCAATTTAGTTAAACGTGCAGTGCCATTGACGGAAAATGCCGTCGAAATTAAAATTACAGTCCAGTCAGCAAATTCGTTATTACAACTCATATAGACATAATTTTATAGAAAAAAGCCACTGGTATAAACAACATGTTATCGAAACTGCCTCCAGCAGCGAACCTGTTAATAAGGACCTTTTGTGGATATTCGTAAAGCAGTGAGTATAAGATTATATTTTAATACGTGTGCACTTACAGCTTGAGTTTAATTTAAACATACAATTCATAAATATCATAGTAACTGAAACGGTACGTTGTTTAGATGCTTTCATCAAAACTACGCCATAACATGTGTCTCTAAACCATACAACATTAATTTCAAACAACATATTTATCATTGTGACAATAAAAATATTAATTGACAACAAATTACATTAATTATAAATTTACTGTAATTAAAATTCGAGATAAACATATTTGCACACATATGTCTACAAATATTAAAAAAAAAAACCAAGGAATATTACGTATACTGATATTTCAAGAATAATTATGTAGTATTTTTAGTGAAATTATTCAACATATTTTCTAATGCGAATAAAATACCTATATTGCAATACATTTTTAGGTGATGGTTGAACAAAATACACATTCACAGAGAAAGATGGATAATTCCCGTTTAGAGAATAGATGGACAAATTCCACTAAAAAAATCTTGCCACACATAAGTTATTTCTGCTCCTTACAAGGCCTTCTTAACTATTTAGAAAATTAAAAATGTGACTCGTATAGTGTATTTATTATTGAATTCTAATAATAAAATCTACTGTGCTTCTAATAATTTGATAGTAAGAAATTTCTTCCGTATCATATTGACTAGCTTAAACCTGTACTTTTGTACATTTTAACAAGCAGACTTTTTCCCATGACATTAAAAGTAAAAACTTTTCCTTCTTTTCAACTTCATCTGTCAAAAGATTCTCCATATGGTTACAAACATAATATAATACATTTTTAAATTGGCTTCTGTTACACTATTCAACAAAATGAAAATATTTGAACTGTTTGATGAATTCTTTGGCACATAATTTTTTTTAACGTGCATATTGTTCAATTTTTTACACATTGATATTTAGTCATATATGTGAAACAATATTAGTTATTGAAAAAGTTTTCTCTCTGCATAATTTTCAATGTTAGTTAATTATATAAAATATAAGCATATTTTAATTATCTATTCTGTGGAGGGAACTTAAATCATTAAATGTAACTTCTAATAAAAATAAATTTCAGTTGCCTTTAAATTTGTTGAATCCAGGCACTATTAATAATCATTCTATAGACAGTATTCCACAAAATAATATAGACACTACCGATATTTTAAACTATTATAATACAAATATGATTGTTAACTCAAATTTTAATGTTAGCTTAGTTTGTGTCGATTCTTTGAGAAATATTCTACATACTCTAAAAAACACATCAGCCGGTACTGATTTACTTAGTATCTTCTTCATTAAGTTATGTTGTCCTCATATTTTAAAATATATTGCACATATCATTAATAGTATTTTGCTCGAGTGTCAGTTCCCAACGTCTTGGAAAGTAGCGCTTGTGACACCAATACCTAAAATAAATGGTCTGAAAACGTTGTCAGATTTGCGACCTATTAGTATTTTAACTGGATTATCAAAATTAACAGAAAAAGTTATAGAAACTCAAATAAGGCAATACATATATAGTTTTAATATATTGCCTACTATTCAATCTGGTTTTCGGCCTGGGCATAGCTGTTCCACTGCTGTAATGCATATAGTATGCAACTCGTACAAAAAGTGCTTATTGCACTCGACGTTTCACGCTGCGTGCAATAAACACTTACTTTTTGTACTTGTATAAATAACTATTAAATAGTAATTTAGTGTAGCTCGGAAGAAGAAACTTTTATTTTAACGATATTGTATGAAGTCGAGGATGGGAAAAAGCGATGAAAGTGTGAAAGTTTTGCATTCACCCTATCCATAAAAACAGAAGGCTTTATGATGAAAGTTGTCATTGATTTTCTGAATTGGAGAGAGATCAACAAAAATTTTTCAGAATTCTCGAAGGTCACAAATAAAATTTTTTTACTCTTGTATCCGGCCTCAACTTCAAAACATAAGATTACGCAACGCAGTGTCATGTGAAGAAAGAAAGTTCATTTAACGGAAGTAAATAGAGGTTGTTGAGAAACGAGAGTGTCCAACAGTTCAGCGACAACATTCACAACTTAACTGGTTGAATATTTCTAACATTTTGAAACCAATCCCTGTCTTTTGTGGGAACAGAAATTACCTTGCGCAGCCAAGCATAGAAATTGCAGGCCACCGGCACGACCTGCAGTGATGGTCGTTGCAGGTGCCGATCCATGCAAGTGCTGGTCTAGTGTGCGATGCTCCATTAAATAATATGGAAACCTTCATAAACAGACTTTGCAGGTCTATGTTGGTCCATGCAGGTATAATGTGCGCGATCTTTTAAAGTTATCTATGCATCAGTTAAAGGGTTATGAGGTTATGGGCGTTATTAGGTCTTTGAATTTAGAGGTCATCAGGTTAAGTCGACCAAATAGTGCTGAATCTCGGAATCGGATTTAACGAATCCAAAAATATAAATGTATGATGATTGTGTGCATTTAAGATAACCTGATAGTATTAAACAAACTCCGGATTTGGATCCAACGATCCCAAAATTATAAATGTACGATGGTTTTGTCCATTTGCAATATTTCTTTCGATTTTACCTTGAAACAGACTGACTGATGAGGTAAAATGTAATCTGACGACCCCAAAACCTGACCTAGAAATGACCTTGAATATAACCTGATAAAGTTAAACTTATCCCAAATTCGGTTTCGATAAGTGAAAATACATAGACATATATAGGTCTAGCTCCTCGGACAAATCGCTTTTTCGTGGTACTGTGTCATTTGCAACCTCTTCAAAAAAAAAAAAGAAAAAAAAACAATACGATCGCCTCTGCTTCCAGTCAGTACAATACAGACTCCAGTCATTTAATTCTTTAGAATTATTAAATAAACTGTAGAAATTCATTAAATTTATTTTCCTAGAATGCCGACATTTGTACACCGTATAATAGAAAGATAAGGATGGCCACGAGTTCGACACGAATGAGCTCTGATTGTTCGCTTTTTGTCACTTATCATTTATTATTTGTCGAATTGAATCTGAATTTCTTGTGAAATGTGAGAAAATAAATTAAATCAATTATTCATTACTTATAACCTCATTATCTCGTTTATTTTTGCTGGTGATCTCAATATTAGTGGAAGCCTAGAATTTATAAGTGTCGTACGTTGTTAATATCATTAAATAATTAAGTAGCTACCAGTATGTATACAATTTTAATCTTGCTTCATGTTATAACGAACTTTGGTGAGAGATATTTACTAAGAAAATCTAGTCTTCTCACACAGTTTTACAGTTTTAGCATATAACTACCATGTAAATATTTCTGTTGACGATCCTATCGTGAAGGGTGGTACTATACATTTTGTAGCCAGGGTTTATGAAGGAAACGAAATTTTAGATGATAAAAATCTGAAATTCTATTGGCAAGACAATGCTATTCCACAACATAATAAGGAGGTTTGCATTTATCACTTCATTTTGTAATACGAGAAGAATGACGTGGTTTATAATGTACTGTTTTAGACTGATACCAAGAATGCAACTGATTTGTGGTCAGTTACCTACAAAGCAGATTTATATGCCGAGGGTGCATACATCGCAGGCGTTATTGTAAAAGTGTGTCTAGCAAAATACATTTGTTATGAAGTCGCTTCTGCTCGAACATATTTTTTCATTACAGGTGAGTTGATATTATGACTGATATGTGAATGAATGATTGAAGTCATGACGGTTGCATGATATTTCCTAAAACTTTATTAAAAAGTAAAACCTTTTCTTATTTACTGTTAAATATAAATGCAAAACTATTAAAGCCATCAGTTGAGTAGCGCCAATCCTAGTACTTCCCAGTGAATTTGTGTTCCGCATTCGAAGCACATGCGCTTAAAACGCTATGATTGAAACTCAAGTGGATTTGGAATATACAGGGTGTCTGGAAAAGACTTGTACAACGAAAGACCACAGACTCCTGGATTCAAAATAAGCCGATTTAGCCCAATTTACTTATTTCCCAAATTGCTTCGTTTAGTTGCTAGGGAGCGCCAAATTTCGAGAAAAATGTTTGTTTATTCCAAATATCTCGCAAACGACTTGATCGTTTTTAACCATTTTTGGGCTACGGAGTTATAAGTCTAACCGACACTTTTTGACATTATTTAGAATATTTTGCATTAATTAGAAATATAAGAAAAATCATGTATCATGCAAATATAAGCACAATTACTCTTAGTTTTTTTCTATTAGTAGCTGACTTTATTTAGAAACTTTTTTATACTTTCAGAATTTTGAACAGATGAATAATTTAGGCAGAAAAAATATTTTTCGTATGTCAACAATATCAGCATTCGTTCTTCAACAAATAACTAAAATTCCAAAACTCTCATTTATATTTTATTTAATAAATACAAGATAATAAGATATATTAATATAACAAATAGAAAAGAGTTATGATGTCTTTACAATAAATGCTCAGTGACCATCGTTTTCTCGTACGCAACAAGTAATCCGTTTTACGAAGTTGTAGTGCAGTTTCTCCATGATTACTGGATTACCCCGTAAAATGTTAACTGCGTCTTGGATTCGCCTAAAAATTCCTCTTCATTATATCATAGCATAGGCATATACTTTGGTTTTTACTGCACCCCACAACAAATAATCGCAAGGGGTTAAATCTGGTGCTCGAGGTGGCCATCCTCTTTCAATCCGCCTGTTAGGATACAGATTATGTAAATACTGACGAACGGGTATTGTAAAATGGAGGGAAGTAGTAACGGTAAATCGGTAATACTTGCTGTAAAAAATTTGTAAATAGTGGAAGCACAAATACAGGTTCTTTTAAATTTTAAATTAAATTTAAATACTATAGTCTTCATTTCTCCAAATCCGATCGAGATATTGACATGAGATTTGGTACACAATAGTATATGGTGAAGGGCTACTTTTACATGTGTAAATTTCTCTAATAAAATATATTAGCATTAATGGTGGTCGTGCCGTTAAATATTCAGTTTTTAATTTTTAAACAGCTTGATAATTTAACCAAATTCGGTGTGCGTATTTAGTATGGCAATAGGTAGGAAAAAATGTCCATCTTTAAAAACTTACCAGAAGCGGAGGTGTGGATACCATCGATCATTATTTGCCAAAAGTATCTATCACCCTGTACATTACAAATAAAATAGGTCTTCAAATACAGCATTGTATTATCTTCACATTTTGTGTTTTTAACAACAAAATTGACTATTTGATCAAGTGCATCTTTACACAATTACTTAAATTATTTAATCATATCTTAGGTAGGTCATGTAAAACAATAATAACAAGAAGCCGTCATCATATTTAATATTGTGTATTGCCAAATTAAGCTTTTTTAAAATAGATTAAATTTTAAAAATGGCTTATGCATATTCAAATGCTGAAATGACCAATATTGTATACATTTATGGCCTTGCTGATGGAAATGGTACTGAATATAGGCGAATCTATATGAAAATATTTCCAAATCATCCAACTCCAAATCCAAGAATATTGAGAAATGTGTTTCAACGTTTTTCTAGCTCATTTCAGAAAGGTCCAATTCCTGGAAGACCTTTGAGTGTTAGAATGTCTGAGTTAGAAGAAGCTGTTCTACACAACATTGAAGAAAACCCAAATACCGCCACACGACTATCTTGCCGCCTATAATTTTGCGAAAAATTGAACAAAATGTTGACTACCGCTAGCACATTGTTTACCGACGAAGCTAATTTATTTAGAGATACTATAATTAACTTCCACAACAAACACATTTAGTCGGAACCCTAATACCATAATGGAATCTTTGCTTCAACATCGGTTTTCTTTGAATGTATGGATGGGTATTATTGGAAATTGGACCTTACTTTTTACCAAAAACTTTATCCGGTCGTACAGATATTTTATTGAAAACGTTTTACTATTTGACGATGACACCTATGCACTAAGAAAAAGAATGTGGTTTTTGCACGACGTGGCTCCGCCACATATTAGTTTTCCTGCTCAAAAATTTTTAAATGAAAGATTCGGTAATAACGTGAACGAGGCACTCAAGACCGCCCGATATGAACCCTATTAATTTTTTTGTTTGGGAACATCTCAAGACATTAGTTTACATGGTTCACATTGAATCTGAGAAGCACTTACGTCTACAAATTGTAGCTGGATGTGATGTGATAAGATAAGATCTACTCCTGAAGTTTTTACATGTGTTCGAGCTGCAATTTCAAGAAGATCTGAAGTCTCTATTTTGGCTGAAGGTGGGTCATTTCTAACATATATTATAATACGTGACAGTAAAGTTATTCCATTGTTAATTAATTATTTTGTTATTATTTTAAGTAATGTAATGAGTATCGTAAAAATGCACATGATAAAATAAATCTATTTTGTTATTAAGCGGTTTGGAATAAAAAAGTATAAAAAAACAAAAAATTAACATAACACAATGGTTTATATGATATGGCTGATGAAACTGTCACATTAAATATGCAGGCCGAATTTGGTTAAATTATCTCGAGCGGTTTAGAGAGAAAAATTATAATCTTATTTTTTTTAATTTTTGGCACGCTGCAGCTGGACAATGGCTGTTCTAAGACCCCACATTCATGTAACAGAAAACCGTTATTATTGACCACAGAATACGCCTCTGCTTAAAAAACACCCTGTATATATGAGTATATATGAAACGTAATCACAAAAAATTAAACATAGTCGCATTTGAGTTAGAGATTTTTGAAAAGTTAACTTGTACTACAGTGCTACTGATATTGTTTGATTTGCTCCGCATCTGGAAGAATATGCAACAGCTTCGTATCTGGAAGATCGGCGACCAAGCGAAGATTTAATTAACAAACTCGAAGGACTGTATATAGTTGATTTATTGTAGTTATTTACAATATAAAGTATTAAAATATGATAAGAAATTGAATAATATCTGTTGGAGATCTAAGGTTGTATATTATTATACTGTCAATTAATTTAATTTTGCAATCATATGTAATTTTTATCATATTTTAATACTTAATATTGTAAATAACTACTTAAGTAGACAAAACAAAATTTATAATATCAACCCTTGATTCAGTGAGCCTATTCGTTAAAAAAATATATATTTCTGGGTCTGAAGTATCCAATCAAATAAAATTAGTAACAATTCAAACAACAAGAATCGACTTGATACCTTCAGAATAAAGCAACAAACTCAAAAGCTAAAACAAAAAATATATAATATATAAAAAAATAGTAGTACAATACTTTTTCTTTAATTTTTCCTAAACTTATGTGAATTTGTATAAATTTTCTTCTAGAAACTCTAAACGGAGAGATGCTCTTAACTCAGGAAGACGGAACCCTATATAAGGATTGTATTCTTAATACTAGCACTGTCACTCATGAAATAGACGTAAAAGAAACTGACTGGGATTACATAAAAAATGCAACAGTGCTCACTTATTGGTTCGTAGACTGCACATTGTATGGCATCACCTCTGACAGAAAATTCTATTTCAATTACACTAGCGAAAATCACACTGTAGAAGCCTTAATGGTTGCCTATTTCAGTCCTTTGCCGCAGATGACCACGCTAGCGCACAGTACCAAAACCTGTAATAATAATAATAACCAAAATTGTGTAATTACTGAAACATCTAATACCAGTACTGCTGTCTCTACTTCAGATGGACTTAACTTAATTTCAAAAGCTTTGAGAAAATCAAATCCAGATGCAACCGACAACGTGATTGTTAATGGAATGAAAATGCCATTGCCATATGTGTGCAACGGTACTCAAATAACGACGGATGCCAGCAAAACATATGGGTATTTTTTCAAAACTGTCCGAGTGAAAGGTAAGTTGATATACAGAGTGATTTCACTTTGAATTTGGAAAATGCAAAATGTATTTTGTCCTATAAAAATTTAGTTACTGCTGCCAGTACTGCTGTCTCTACTTCAGATGGACTTAACTTAATTTCAAAAACTTTGAGAAAATCAAATCCAGATGCAACCGACAACGTGATTGTTAATGGAATGAAAATGCCATTGCCATATGTGCGCAACGGTACTCAAATAACGACGGATGCCAGCAAAACATATGGGTATTTTTTCAAAAATGTCCGAGTGAAAGGTAAGTTGATATACAGAGTGATTTCACTTTGAATTTGGAAAATGCAAAATGTATTTTGTCCTATAAAAATTTAGTTTAAAAGAAATTAAACATTTTTTGACACATCTCGGCTATCCACGAATAGATTTGATTTAAACGTGGTACATATTGGGGGGTCTAATAATTGACAGAATATTACTCCTATCGCATTAGTCAGTGGCGTACAAAGGGGGATACGTGACCCTTTTTTCTAAAAAAGTGCGACACTATGAGTTTTTTAAAGAAAATAAAGTAATGTAAAAGATCTCTTGGTACGGTGGAAGTCACCTTAACTCACCAGTTACACGTTCCATTCTTTTGTAGTGCCATATGTTATACACAGTGCTAGAAAAGGGCAAAACATGCAGCTGGTGACTTTAAATTGACCACCACTGTACTATTAGATAATACGCAGTGTTCATGAGATTCTTAGACTATTAAGATTTCAATGAATGATAACATGGCTCGATAATGCTGAATGAAAAAAAAGATATTTTTCACTGAATTCAAATGTTCAATTAAAATTTGTATATTCAGGGTTAACTATGACTAAGTACAAAAATTTTAACCACGTGCTCAGGAAGCCCTAAAAGACAATAAAAAAGTTATTCCAGAATTTTAGCTCGATATTTAAAAAATGGGGCAAACCCTTTTTTGCTACGGAAAGTCGGCGCCTATGATCAGTATCGACAGAGATGGCTTATGGTTTAGATCCATAGTTGATATTACATCTGTCAACAACTACCATGTGGTCGTTTGCAGTGTTTCTAAATACAGAAACGACAAAAATTAACATTCTTATTAGTAATAATACCTGATAGGTAGGTAACAGTTAATCCAGTTAGCTCCAGTATTTTGCATTCGTTTTTCATTATTTGGTTACAAACTGGTAAAACTACATTTTCACTCACTACCGATAAACACACTTCCCGTAGGTACAGTTAGATACAATGCCTATGTATTATAACAAAACCGAAGAAAGGGATGAGTAGGTAGGTTCTAATAGATCAGAACAGAAAACGTTTAACACCCGTGGCAGTCTTGTTCCATAACCTAGAAAAACAAACCGGCTAACTATATTGTTGGAAAATATCTGTACCCGACATATATTCCTTTATTTATTAACTATAAAACGTTTAAAATTAAAATAAGGCACTAAAAACTGCAGAAGAACACAAAACTACAACGTAAACACAGGAATTAAATTATAACATGACAGCGAACCGACTCGACTGGACCGACTGCCGACTGTGGCCGACTGTTGCATGACGGTTGCTTGCTGGTTGCATACTCTGATTCTCGCATTGGCGGCGTTAAATAAGGATTTAATATAATATCGAAAAAAAATTTTTTCGCTTTATAAATAAGTTTGGAAATTTTTTGAAAGTAAATTCTGTTAATTCTTATTTTTTTCTATCCCCTCTTAAAATATTTGTACTTAGTCACAGTTAACCCTGTATGTATAGTAATAATATCCTGTGATTATATAAAATTTTTTGTAAAATTTTTTTTCAACATTCCTGATTATTTGTTCGTCTTTGGTATCTAATATTAATTGACAAATATTAAACTTTCTGCTTAGAACCACATTAATTAAAACTTTGTTGCAAATTTCAGTTAAAAACATTCAATCACTATTACATTTCTATATGCAGATAAACTTCTATCCTTTGAATGTTTGTAATTCAAAAATTATACTTTGTTTTTCTATATGAAAATTTTAATTAACAAACAACATTTACGTTAATTTATTTTTTCTTGATTTCTCTTTTTTAGTATTAAAGAGTTTTTCTGAGTCTGTGTATTAATAAAAAAAAACAGAAACGTACGTAAAAACAAATATATTTGTTTCAATTTAAATTGACCTATAATCCCAGGATATTATTACTATATATGTTGAATATTAGCTTAGGAAAATTCTACAAAATCTTAAAATTTATACCAACATTTTTGTTTCGCAGTAAGCCTAGACATTTTCTAAATGTTTTCAATACTATCCCATAGATCGAAATTATCTTAAAAATGAGTTCAGGACTAGTACTAACATCTACTTAGTAGTTAAAATCATAAATTATTTAATTTTACAAGATTACATTAACAAATTAATAAGGAATGAAACAATACTTACTAAATTTACAGGACTGCTCAAAATGTAATCTCTCAGCTTCGATATATTTATGACATCGCTTAATTAAACTATTGATGGAAGAATTTACTATTACATCATTTGTCCTAAGGTTATTACAATGCTCTATTATTCTCTACCTTAGTTCATCTTGATTTTCCACTTTTGCACTATGCACTTTTTCTTTTAGATTTCTCCAGACATAAATGAATATTATGGTAGTTAACAGTTCCATGTCTTGTAAATGTTGCTTCATCGGTTAATAAGATTTTATGAAGATCATTGTCCTCTTCATAAGATTCTAAAACCCATTTGCAGAAATTAATTCTTTTTTGCCGTCTCTTGACACTAAATTTTGTACTGACTGACTGACAGTTTTTCTTATACTCTAATTATTATTATTGTCAAACAACTGGAGTATTCGATTGCCGTCTCGTAGATTTTGGTTAATCTCTCTATCATTTCGTTTACCAATTCCATACTCTGAAAATCATCCGCGAGTGGTAAAAACAACTGGGGCACTTGGAAGCCTTCGATTTGGGAATCTCTGTTGGTATTCTCTTACAGTAGCATCAGCATTACCATCACAAAAGCCATACACAAAGTGAATGTCAGCTGCATATTTATTATTTGTAAAATACCGTGGAATTGTACGAACAATTATTGATTATGAAAATGTTAGACAAATTAATATCAATTCTAGATATTCGGAATGAGTTGACAAGAACTTGACTTACTAATGCGAATTTGACTACCGTGCAATGTGCATGCATTAAAATCTTAATAGTCCAAAAATCTCATGAATACTGTGTATTATCGAAAAGGACCAAAATACCTTTTAGATTACTTTTGTGTAGTAGTATTTAAAGGGAGTTTAAATCAAATCTATTATTGGATAGCCGAGAGGTGTCAAAAAATGTTTATTTTTTTTAAATTATAACGTCCTGTATCTCCAAAATAAAGGTCTTCACAAAGAAATGTTATAGGGCAAACTACACTTATTTTTTTATGGGGAATATATTTCTGTATTTTCCAATCACCCTGTATACATTTGTATATTTCGTCTTTTCATTTATAATGCTTAGTTTATATCTTTTTATAACAGATTTATCTGATATCTAGTGGTTAACCTAAAATAATTAAAAAAAAAATATCTAGAAGTGCCTACGTTTAGGATGTTTTTATTTAAGATCCATTCTGCAAGTGGACAGCAATGCGGATGTGCTTGAACATTCGTTGATAGCTTTGCTATCAGACAAGTGAAAGTAAGGTTTCACTTAAGGCAACAAATTTTGACGATTGTAGTCCGGTTGGGTCAACAGAGCATTGCTATTAGACAAATTGAGCATTTATCATTATGATTTATTATGTTTATTACTAAATATATCTATGATGCAAGTCATAATAGCACAAAAAATAAATTTGTTGTACAGATTTCTCTCAAAGCATTTTATGCTTGCTGTGCGATATACAGGACGTTTAAATAAAATTTTTAAAAATACTTACTTTCTGTAGTTGATCATTTGTTTTCTTTTTGTAATTTATTGTTTGTTTGTTAGTATGTGGTGTGAATAAAGCCATTATAACAATATTTTAAAATAATATTTTGTCTCAATGTGATTTAAATAAAATAATGGATTTTCCTATTACATCATACATTGCATATTGAAATCGACATGTCTCAAAAACAAATATTGGGAAAAGCTTTACATTACAAAAAATACTGAAAATTTAACGATCTTTCAGATGAACTGCATTTCCATGTTCCGGGGATCAATTTTTTTTAGTATCGCCGCGCCATCTATACAGAAAGATTTGCACTAACTGCAATTTGAAGCTATTCGAGGGACCTAACAACCCTAGTTTCCGGAACAAAAATAAATTTCTTCATTTTTGTGACACTGGCGGCGGGAGTGTTAAATGGCACACCCTGTATACGTTAAACTGTTGTCGGCTATTTGTAAAATCAGTATGCAATGATGAAGAATCTTAGAATTTGACAGAAGTTTTGTTATTATTAGAATGAAGATTCGCGCAATTCTACTAGATTAAATCCGTTGTATTATAATAAAACTGATGATGCCAAATATAATAAAATTTTAAATAATTTGAAATTATGTTCAAAATTACATAATATTTTGTTTACTCTCCTATTTTCGAATCATCTTACATCACATTTTTCTTTTCGTTCTTTGGCACGGTGAAAATTTTTATTAGGCGCTGTATGCTGTATTCATACATAACGGCATAATGCAATACTAGTTGCCGGATTTTGCACCTTAATTTAGATTAGTTTAACTGCTTATAACTGAACACACATTTACTTTAATGATTTTTCATTACGATTTAGTTAGTTATGGTTAACTTCTAATATTTTGCTTTAAGAATTAAAACAATAAGTTTTATTTGTAACAGCCAACATAGATAACCTCTCATTTAATCTTAATTGTGTGCTTAGCACAACGATATATTTAGCACTTTTGTAAACAATAAATTTGTCCAGAAAATTCGTCTTAAATAAACAGTCAATATCTTGGACTCTGGGTACTTTGGTCGCAAATTGCAGAAGCGGACTCAATTAAAGTTCTGTCAAAAACATCAGCGTGTTACGTTATTGTGTTTATGAATATGCATAGTGTTTGTTTTGCTGTTTTGATTTGAGTAACAGAAGGGTGTATAATTTTATCGTAAATTACATTACGTAATCAGTTTGTAGAAATTCAACCTATGACCTGTTAAAATAATATTTTTTTCTGCAATAGGCTGTACTTTATTACTACAAACAGCTTATCTGGGATCACACATTACCATTTACAGAGAAGTAACAAATTCACTTTTACAGTTTATTTTTCTTTAAGATTTAGGATTCTCTGAAACTAAAATTGAAGTCCAGTTTTCATGACAAAACGTGAATGTAAAACTTTTTGATATAAGACTTTTTTATTCCTAATATTCTCTGTAATCTGTATTTAATTTTTTCTGTATATGTATATGTACAAAAACGCCACACACTGTATATCTTCCATTTTTGGCAAGTAAAACAAACTGATTGGATTAAGATGATCGAAGAAAATTTATGTACACCAGAGATGCGGGGAATTCACATCTGGGGGACAGATTGTAAACGAAAAACCAGAAACTCATATCATATCAAATCATTCTATGTTGCTCAATTCAGTTCATTCAGTTTAATCAGAACAAAAAACACTGGAATTAAGAGGCACAAATGCATAATGTTAAAGAACATTTTGAGCAGCGTCTCAATTACTGCATAAAGGTTCGCAGTGAGCATTGCCTAAATTCTTTACACAATCACTTCTTGAATTTGTAATATCATTAAGTGTATAGTCATAAATAAATATATCTTTTTTTCCTAATAAATGAGTATATAACATTTGTTGATGTTCAAGTTCAAACGGTTTGTTTGACACCATTTATTAACCTTGTTAGCCTGAGTCTGTAAATAGACACAATCTTCACATTCTCAATCCTTGTATAAATTTTTAAATCATCTGTAAAAATAAGATTAAGCAAAATATAATATTAGGCAAATCGTTAAAAAACAAAACGAACAAAAATGGTCCTAAATTCGAACCCTGTAGAACGCTAGATACAACTACAAATTTCATTGAACAAAATCCCTCACACTATAGAAACTGCTGTCTCTCAGTTAAATATGATTTTAGCATACAAACAAAATTATTTGACAGGCCAACACTGTCAAGCTTAGTAAGTAATATATTATGATCCACCTGATCAAATGTTTTGCTAAAATTCATATATAGTCATCGATCTGTCCCTGATTATCAATATTCTCACAAATGTATTGAGAAATGGAGGCTAAGTTTGATACAGAAGAACGTTTATTAATAATACCGTGTTGACTTGGAAACATTTTTCTTTTTGTTGAAGAATAAATATATTCATAAAGTATTATTTCTAAAAGCTCCGAAAAATTGAATTAAATTGAGACAGGTGAGATATTTAAATATCATGCATGGATCGCTTTTTTAATACTGGACATATTTTCCACACATTTGGATATGTTCCTGTGGACAATAATAAATTAAATATAAATAGCTCTTGATATTCTTATAGCGAGCTCTGCAGATATTATTTATTTACTTACCTTTTGTACTTATTTTTTTTTTGTAGCGCCCATCACGGACATAAAAATCACAGGCAAGAATCGGATCAAACAAGGCGACTTGCTGTCCCTTAGAGTCCAGTGCCAAGGCTCCGGGAACATTGAGTACTGTGTGGAGTACAAAAGAGGAGCATACAACGTTACCGGCAACGAAACCTGTTATGTGTACAGGTCCCTAGAAGCTTGCGATTTCCCTATCAACCGATACCTACAAGATTCCAGTTACACCGTTCTCATCATCATTAGAAATGAGATCAGCAAGATAGTGTTACCTGTCACGGTGACTGTCTATGAAGGCAAGTGAAATAGATACTAGGTGTCAAGAAATAATTTTCCAGCACAGTTAATTTCATAGGAGTTTCACTCTTTCAGTGGCTACCCAAACGCAGTTGCTAGTTATAACAGTGGTCATAGTCGTTAGTCTTGTGGCAGCGATTGTTATTGCGTTTGGCATCATTTGTTACATTCGGAATCGAACTAAGTAAGTACAATCATCGTACAAAGATATTCTAGAGTCGACTCAGGCTCACTCCTTGATGTGGTTAAATATGCTGTAATTTTTTAACTAATAAATCATCTCAATATGTAAGTTATGAGGGGTACCAACGGAATCTATTTATTTATTATTTATTTATTTAGTATATAACTGCCCAATAGTGAAAACCAATTACAGGTCAGGCTGGCATAAAATTAAAATACATATATTTGTATATAGATTACAAAGCAAATAACAAATAGAAAAAACAAAAAAACTCAAATTATGCTAAAGAAAACGCAGCATGTACTAAGGTTGCAATATAATAGTCTTAATTTTAGAAGCCAAGGTATCAAACAGGTCAACCGAATGAAAATTATTTGCAATTTTGTACAATAAGGTCAAAGAGGTACAGAGTGAACGAGTGTCTAGACTATCGACTCTGTACTCTGCTAATAATAGGTCATGTGGACGTGAACGTTTCCAATCATGTACTTATGATTGCCATACATAGGATGCCAAATTGAGGAACAGTATTCTAATTTTGAACATATTAAAGAAAAGTAAAGAGAAAGTACATTCCTGTTGGCATGTGCAATGATGATGGTTAAATTACAATCCAGGGTCAAATGTAACTCCTAGATCTCTAACTGTTTTGGGTCTAAGAAGAGGAGTGTCATTAATGTTACAAGGAAAGACTAATGTACTTTGCTTACGAGAAAATGACAAAATATTGCACTTTTTGATGTTTAAGTTAAGATGATTCGAGTTGCACCAGTCACTAATTCGTTCTAGGTTATTCTGTAATAATTCACAATGTGCAACGGTAGATACTGACCAGTAGATTTTCATATTTTTTCATTATCCGCGTATAATAAGTACATCAAGACAGGAAGATATAGCATTAACATAAATGTTAAATAACCAAGGACCCAAGATTCAACCCTGAGGAGCCCCGGACAATGCTGTGGCGACTTATTTCGTTGACACTGGACAAATTGTAATCTGTCGTGAAGATATGACCTAAAGAGTTGACGTAATTTACCAGAAACACCTATGCGACTAAGTTTTTTAAGAAGAAGCTGATGGTGGAGACGATCAAAAGGTTTCGTTATGTCAGTATAAATTACATCCACTTGACCTTGATTATCAAGGATTTCCCATATATATTGAGTAATAGAAAGCTAATTACTATTATACAAAATATACATATATGTAGTTTTACTGATTAGCACTTATACAAGGATTATTTTTTTTATCAATATTGCTGTACTGATTATTAAAATTTGTAGTAATTAGAAAGTTTAGTATGTGTTATATTTATTTATATCAATACAGAATTATAATAATAGTTGCAAATAAGTATTCTCAGAAACTAAGCTTTATACCGATTGTCCACACTCTTATGGACAAAATTGAAATGAAACTAAAATAGAATAAAAATATCATATTTTTAAAATATTTTCATTGATACACGGCGATTTAGAAAATAGTGGTTGGCAATTTTTATATTGACCACTACGTACATTGACTTAGTTACAATGCCATTAATTTGAACCACGTATTCGGAAGGCCCAAAGACAAAAAATCGAAAAAAAAACTCTTTCTTTTGAAGCAGAAGTAAATCAACACGTAATTTCCACAGTGTTTCTAGTATGCAACAAACTTCGTAGCAAAATATCGTTCTAGCCGACAAAAATCGATAGCTTTCAACGTTATTTACTACTGTGTAGAACGTTTAGTGTCTATGGCTTCTCAGTTCGGTTAGGTGACCGCTAGATGTAGCTTGCCTACATAGCGTACTCATGGTATCTTCTGTCGGGTTAGACAGATTTGAAACAGCTAGGGTTATTAATCAGATACCTCACCTGCGGCATACTGATGAGAACTAATAAGCTCGACTTTAGCTGTTTGCTGTAGGTTTTTCAGATGTAATTCAATGCTGATCGGAATAGTTGCTTCCTGGAATTATGTGTTTGCAAAATACAGCCGTTAATTTATGATGTGCAATATTGGGAAAATAATTAAATTTGGTAACGTCGCATCAGGCCGGCATTACGTTGATTTGAGAGTTGTGAATCGATAGAGGCGCCAGCGCAGCGGTGAGTTCTTCGAAAACAAACGATGGTCTAGTAGAGAGTATCCGAAAAATGTTCTCAAATTTCATTATCTTAAATATTGAAAAAAATTCAAATGGTGACCCGTACTTCTTATTCTATTAATAAATTTTTCATAAAAAATCAGTAAATAAACATGTAACATGTCCTATTGGGTCGGTCAGTGGTCGCACGTCAGTACTTGAATCGATATGGCTAGACCGGTGTGGGTTCCAGCGCTCGCAGCCAGTAAACCGTATATCAGCTATATTCGTGAAGAAGATTGAGACTCTAACTACGGGTATGGTAGGGTGGAAGAACGTTGGTTTGTGTCAATGTGAGAGATTGATACCGGTCGACATTTGACTATCCCTCTAATCAATAGGTTTTCCAGGTTTCCCTCATTCCTGCACTGAATGGTGGTTAGAACCTACCAACGTAAGTCGTTTCTGGGCGCGCCTGGTTAATGATAATATGCCGCTACTTTTACCGCACAAATCTTCGACTTCTGAGCGAATCCTCGTGATTATAATGAGGGGTGGACCCATTATTATTATTATACTTAAAGTTAGTAGTTTGCGATTTAATTAATAAAATGTTTTTTTTTTAATTTTCAAGACATTGGATAAATCATACACTACCAATTTTAGATACGCTAGAGCTAGAATAACGAATTGGCTGTCAAATTTACTAAAAAATGTTCACGAGAAGTCGAATATGTAAACATATATATGGTATTCCATCTAAAAATGTCAACATCGGTTGATCACTTTTTTCTGAATCACCCTGTATTAATAAAAATATTTTTAATATGTACTATATTTATTCGATTTGGTAATCTAGGACTCAATTTCGTTCAAAATCAATCCAGGAGTCTGTAATCGACCAATTACACACTAAATCCCGGTATATCCGTTTCACTGTTTTATTTTTGATTACTGAATATACAAAATTGTATCAATATATAGGTACAGATTTACATCATCTGAAGTATAAGAATAATCCCAAGAGTAATCAAAGTATGAATCCATATAATATAACTACAACCATCTTAAAGTCCATTATAACACAACATTTCTACCTATGACGTATTAAATTAACAGCTTAATTTAAAATAAAACATTCCCGAATTTAAGTTATCTAAAGTTGTCCCTGTATTTAAAAGAGATAATGCTAATGATCATTTCAACTACAGATCGTTTGCGATAATTTCCTACATTACAAAAGAATTCAAAAATATTTTAAAAAATTAAGGAACTGAATACTTGGAAAGACACAACTTGTTCAGTCAACAGCAATATGGTTTTCCTGCCGGATTTTAGCAAATGATAGCAATGTTTATCAATTGGGATATCGACGAGGAAATATGTCGGTTTCCAGTTCTTGGACTTAATCAAAGTTTTTGACTATCTGGACACGCGATTTTGCTTAAAAAATGATCATCCTTCATAGCTTGATACATAGCAATTTTTCGAGTTGTTATGCCGTACCCTCGGTAACTGGTCGCTGCCAGATTAAAGTACACATCCCTGGCCCTAGCCGAAATACTTTTACCTGCCCTGGTTGTTCTCTGGGATCGCCCATATATTGATTTCGGCTCCTATTGTCGGTATTACGACTCCTATGGTCGGAACCGTTCCTCGGGTAATGCTGGTCCTCCGAGGCGTCCCGTAGCCGCCGTTGTAATTGGTCACATCCTAAAAACTATTAGGTATATCATCCTTTGGATTTTCATCTGATTCTATAATGCCAAAATCTTCTTATTTTTCATCAATTTGTTATTCATAATGGGAATAAATAGGATATTTTTCAGTTAAATTTTGGTGTACATCAGGATTCTGTCCTGGGACCGTTGCTTTTTTTAATTTACGTAAATGACTTACCAACAATATTTCATAGCAATATCTTGAATACACTGTTTACCGACGATGTAAATATATCAATATCCATTCTAAGCTTATCTATACTACTTAATGACATGCATCTGATACAGGAGGATGCCAAGAACTACAAAAAAGTCATTATTACTACACGGACAGATGAACACAGCTATTCGTAATTTAGAAAATTGTAGCAACTCAGATTATAATGAATTTTTCAGAGTGTATGTTGATTCCCAGATATCTTGGAGTTGTCATGTTGATTTATCTATGCAAAAAGATATCCAAACATTGTTTTATTCTTAGGAGCCTAAAAAATTGTATCATTACCAACAATATAAACCGTTTCATGAACTCATAGTCAAATACATCTTATGGCATGTTAACTTCATCACTGGGATCATGCATCCAGTGTATCAAGGGTTTTCCTGCAATAATGGAAGGTAATAAGGATTATGGCAGGCAGGATTATAGTTTCAGAAAATATTACATTAAGTTTAATATCTTAACTGTTGCTTGTATATATTTGTATAAGTTTGGAAGCAGGAACTGTATTTATATGTGTGACACCAGAAAGAAAAATGTTTTGAATGTTGACTTAACAGAACCAGAAATGGTTTACTTGCACTATTAGTTTTTTAATGTTCTCCCGGATTATATAAAAATACTTCAAGTAAAAGCTTTTGAAAGAGAAGTTAAGATATACTTAATTGACAGGACTTCTTGCACTTTCTCTGAGTATCTTTATATTTAACAATCTTAGTTAGATTGTGATAGTACTGTTTGAAAGTAGTTATTTTATTATAGAATAGTAAGCAGTATACTATTTTATTTATTTTACATTTTATAATACTATTTGTAAATAATTTATGTTAGAATTAGCCATTTACAATTTTATTTGTTTTACAAATCTTATAATCAGTTTCACGTTTTTCTTCTTATTTTTCTGGAATGTATTGTTCAAGAACATTTTTTCATTTACTTTGACGCTTGTAAAAACGCTAGTGTATCTGCACGAAAATACAATAAATTAAATAAATAAATGAAAATTGTTAAAATTAGATAAGTATCGTTAAATAATTTGTAAAAAATTTCAGGGTATTGTCAAACCAGCAAATGGCCTGCCACTGTTCTCATAAAACTTTTATTTGCAGGAAATAACTACTCTGCGTGTCTAATTCTACTACCAGCATTACATTACACCTGAAAAACCTATAGCAAACAGCCATGGTTAGTCATCAGCGGTGCCATCGGACATATACAGGTTGAGAGCTTGTTAGCTGTCACCGTGTCAGGTGTAATTCAATGATGGACGGAACATTAGTCCGCAGAATAGTTGCTTCCCAAAATTCCGCTTTTACAAGCTATGAGTACTATTTAGTCTACAAAGTGTAAAAAATTGCACAACACATTGCGTAGAAAAAAATGGGCAATCTACTTTTTACAAATTTCGGTTTGGAAATGCACTGTTTCAGAAATATGGGCCTATGATTTTTTAAAAATAGTCTTTTATACTTTGTTAGAACAGTTGTGAAATAAATATACAGTCAAATTTCCTTTTTGAGTAAACTGCATAATAATGACTGCATTTTCTTTTTGATTTAGGCACAACAGAACTAAATAAAGAAGTTTTACATAAAGAAATGATTATACCTGATAAACAAAGACATCAACAAGTAAACATACAGCTTTCGAGAGATCCCAGAGTATGGCATAAGAGGAATCTTGATCGTTGGACAGATGTTATAGACAGATTATAAATTTTTATATATTTAGATATATTATCATAATTAGGTTAAATTGCAACCGAGCCAATTTTCTTTCAATGATTCTTAATTTGTATTTATATTGTATTGGATTTATATATAAACAATAAATATATTATAATTAGATGAGTGTAATATTGAACAACAGTATAATGTGAATTTATTACTTATTAAGGGTTGTTTCTAGCATAGAATTGTATTAAAATGTAAACTTTTGCATTATGAAATTGTACTGAAAATTTTGTATTTAAGATTATTTTACTCTTTCCATCTCCAGTATCCCTCATTCCAGAATGTAGGTAGCATTTTACCTAAAATATACAAGTACCATTATTTATGTTATTATGATGTGAAATAAAAGTAGAAGTAATATAGAATTTTGCTCAGATTATACAGAAGAAAAAAATCTATTTTGAATAATCTGTATTTTTTATGAAATGTTAGACTTGATTCGAAGATAGTGACTCTACACAGTAACTAAATGCAATTAGTTAGAAGGTCGTTGTATTAGTAGAGCAAATGCAGCTGATGAGTAATTTAACCAAGGCAACCTTACATTTTCGTATACAACCCAATCAGTTTTATTGAAAGCAAGCGTTGTATCTGCAGATGCACCAAATACGTAATGTGTATCTAAGACATCCTTTCATTTTTTAAAAAAATTCAATTAGTTAATTTAATTTTTGCACTACCTCATTTATGCTATATTAAAAAAAAACACAAATAACTAAATACAATTACATAGTAAATTGTTGCATTTGCAAGTGTAGACGATAAGTAACGTGCGATAAGGTAACCTTTTCAGATGCAATCCACTTAGTTATATTGAAAGCATCGTTTATTGTTTTATAATACATGCATGCTATATTGAAAACATGCTGCAACAAATTCAGTACTTCAATGTATTCACGTACTAGATCGTTGCATTTGTGGATGAAGCCGATAAATAACGTGCAATGAAAGCAACCTGACATTTGCAGGTCCAGTTAATTTCATTAAAAGCAATAACTAAGAAATTATTGCACTGGCACTACGAATACTATACGTATAAAAAATCCGCAATAAATAATTAAATACAATATCTTAAGGGATTATTATAACTAAGATTAAATTCTGATGCATTTCAGTTTTAATGAAAAACGATCATTATTATTTGGATGTAAATATGTAAATTAGCATAGGTAAAACGCATTACAAAAAAATAAGTTAGGTGGTTTATAATAAAACTTTAAAGCAATAACAAATATACGGGCCTATGATCGAACACATCCAGTTAGCATTAACAGGCCTGTTAACGGTAACTGGTAGAAATTCGTATGATTGACACACCTGCCAAGTTTATTTTTCCTAGTTACTTAACTTCAGAATGGTCACGTGACCCAGTTATGAAACTGCTTGAAATAACCTGCCGTTAAATGTAACAGGGGCCTTTCATTGCTCAATTTTAATTTTATTTCTACGACGTCTATTTGACATATCATTTTACTATTTATTTGCCTAGCACAGATCAAATTCCTAAAGGTTTTGACTACCTACGTAAACTGTGATTCTTTCCTTAAAAAGTGAGAGATTATTTATTAATTTTAATTCTAAAGCCAATTTATTAGATTATAAATATTTCAATGTACGAAGCAAGTGTTTGTGAAATAGATTTCTTTCATAGAGGAATTTCAATACAAGATAAGTAATATTTTATAGTTATTTATTTGACCAGAAAAACAATTTATTTTATTGTAATTGAATAGCATGCATAGAAGTATAAATAAATAAATATTTGGTAAATTTCTAATAATAAGTAATGTAGATTCTTTAAACAAGTATGAAAATGTAAATACATTTTATCTTTTTTAACTATATTTTTATTATGTATTTCTAATGAATTACAGTAAGACGTAGGCCATTTATCCATATTGATTTAACCAAGGCGTAGTAAATAGTAACACAGTTTAACAGATTACATACCTAAAGGTACATTTTCATTTCCTACGAAAAACTACAAAAATTTAATATTTCTGTTCAATTTTATTAGTTTTCGCTTCCTGATGAAGTTTTCTGCTCTTTCTTTTTACATTTTGCTTCCACCCTGCAAGGACCTAATATAAAAAAAAATAATTTAAATAATTATTATCTCATTAAGTTAATTATGAAATATTAAACGTACCTATCGCCATAGTTGGTTTTTTCCTATGCCCCAAAGAATTTATATATTTTATATTAACATCCTTGTATTCATTAGGCTTTATTTTGCCTCCCAACAATATTTCATTACATTTAATGAAATTTAGCATTTCACTATTAAGTACCTGTGATTTAAATTTTAATTGCATTAGTTGACAATTTTTGACATTTGAGTGACAGCAGACGTATGGTAAAAAATTAACTGACATGACAGGGTTACCTGGCCATAATAACAGGCACAGATAACTGGTTGTTCGATCACAACGATCTTTCCATTTCGGTTAAGAGCTCAGTTATGCCCACCCAGTTATCCTAACTTAACTATCATCGGTTACGCTAACCTGAATGTTCGATCATATGCCCGATAGCAGGGTGAATGTTTTCAGAAAACCCACACTTGCTCTAATTATATTTTCATTAAATAAGCAATGTAAAAAATACTGTAATGTTTAAAAAACAGGAGTTAATTAAAAGCTCTTATTTGTAGGAAAAAATTGACCTACTGTTTCACAAACTGACATCGAAAAATCAGTAATCTTTAAACTAGTGAACACGTTTCGAGAAGTAGATACAAACAGAAGACGTATTAAGATGAGAAAAGAAGAAGAAAAGGGAGGTAAAGAAGAACAAATAGTCCGTTTCGCAAACAATGTATAATGTAGGTTTTAATTTTATCATTTAGCCGTAGCTCTTTGTTGTCACATTTTTTACATTAATTCAGGTTATCACAAAACTAATGGAAATTAAATTCCTGTGTTAATTTGTATGTAAATTAAGAAATACAAAGTTGCCCTCATCTGAAGAGTGAAAAATACATTTATTTCCATATATAAATAAATAGGTCCCGAAATAAATAAGTAAATATTCAAATTAGATTCAGTGGTAAATGTGAGACAAATTTTTATACCTAAACTTATTCACGAACGTATTTCATTTACATTCACTCCGGTTCATTAATAAAACGCAAATTTGATTAATCTAGTGAAATTCAAATACAAATATTGAATTAAAAGTCTTTGTGGCAAGGATGAGCGGATTATTTATCCTTAATGGTTTTATATCGTTATTTCGTCTTGTATCAGCCCAAATGCCTGAAACACGTCCGCAAACTGATGAGGGCACGACGCGACATGAATTAATATAGTTTCTGGTTTCATATTTAGGAATGAAACGTAAGCAAACGTGAACGAAGATAAATTTAGATATTATATTGCTATTTCTTATAGACAGAATTTCATGAATTCTTTACGAAGCCTGAAATTACCGCTGAAAGTAGGTGATAATTCAATAACGAGCTGATCCCTAGTCGTTTCGAACACTGTCAGATGGATTATTGATTGTAAATTTACTTGACGTGAGTGGAGGAATGTGTGCGTGTCATTAAACTAATTAATTGGGCGCAGAAGAAGACAGAGTGAATAAAAATGGACCTATAATTTTTTTCTTAAAAACGTAGAAAAAAAGTCATCTATAACGACAATGAAAAAAATAAGAATACTAATCGCTTATGCAATTGTATTACAATTTATTTAGATTATAGTTACAAACACAATTGATAGTATTATTTCACATACTATTATGCTTACAATTTTGCAGTAATAATTTCCAAACACTATTTTACAATGGAAATGTTACCACACCGTACATGGTTGTACCATTTATTATACGTTGTGTGCATTTATAGACACAAGGACTTCAAAAGTTTACCAGCATTTTTATAACCCATCACTATAACGATTAATTATTAACAGTGAGTTATAAAAAATTACACATTGATAGTAATTTTTACTACCCTGTTACTGTAACTATTCACTATTTACTATTTTAACTTACTAAGAATACTATTTCGATCTTTTATTAATTTTACTAGATTATGTGTTTAAATTTATTCATTATGAACGGGTATTATTACCTTATCAAGAGAAACAAAATTTTATTATTATTATTATTATTACAAATGAAGCTCCGGGCTAAGGAGATTCCTGTACAGCCCTGACAAATATACAAATAATTAAAGTGAAGAAAAAAAAATAAAAAGATCAAAAATAAAAAAAAACAGCAAAAAGACAATAATAAATAATAGAATGTTAAAATAACACAATGTTCATCGATCGTATAAGGTGCTCCGCCAAGCATCCAGGCGATTCTTGAAAGCATTGATGGAGGGTGCAGTAACTACGGAAGGAGGAAGAAAATTCCATACTGAGAACACGCGGTTTGGTAGAAACGATTGGCGAACAGATGTCTTGAAGCTCTCTTTTCTCAGTTTCAGGTGATGTCCTCTTAAGCGACTATCCGGGCTCAGGGTATAAAGCGAGGAAGCAACAGAAGTATTGATAAATAAACCATTAAGCGCTCGAAATGTAAATATTAAATCGCCGCGAAGCTTCCTTTCGGCGAAAGAAGACAAATGGGCAAGACGTAGTCTCTCCTCACAGGATGGTCGAATACGTCCATAAGCGAAACGAGTAACAAGGCGTTGCACAGATTCCAATAATTTTTGATCCCTTACTAGATCAGCACTTCACACTGGACCAGCGACATTCAAGCAGCATTCTGACATAATACTTATATAGTTTCACAAAAGTTTCCAGACTTGCTCCAGTAAACGACTTCCTCAAAAGGTACACTAATGAACTTGCCTTTTTGCACCTGGATTGTATGTGTTCAGACCACGACAAGTTCTGCGAAATTAATACTCCAAGGTCGGTTTGTGAGGTAACGGATTTTGATGTCGTGTTTAATAGTGAGTACTGAAGCAAGGGGTTATTCCTGCCAAGACGGAGAACAGAACATTTATCAGCATTCAGAGGTATCATCCAGTCCTGACACCATTTCGAAATGTTGATCACGCTGAAGGATGTTATGGTCTGTCAAGGGATTGGCATAGAACTTGGTATCGTCCACAAAAAATGCAGATTTAGAATGTATGTGATACGGAAAGTCGGAAGTATATACTAAGAAGAGCAGAGGACCCAATACAGATCCTTGGGGTACACCACTAAGGACAGGACGTGCTGATGACCGATAGTCACCAACCCTCACACTAAAGGTTCTGTCACTGAGGAAAGCCTCAAGCCACAGAAGAAGATCACCACGAATGCCACAGTGGTTCAGTTTGTGAAGGAGTCGCTTGTGGGGCACCCGGTCAAACGCCTTGGCGAAGTCCAAATATATAATATCGATAGGTTTCTTAGCGTCGAGGGACATGGACCAATAATTCGTGCACTGCAGCAGATTCGTAGTTACCGAGCGTCCAGGAACAAAACCATGCTGTGACTCAGGAATTACTTTATTCGATAAGAGAAAAGAAAACATTTCTTGCCGTATTATTTATTCCATAATTTTGCTTACTATAGGCACCAAGCTAATTGGGCGGTAGTTTTCACTAATCAACTTGTCACCCTTTTTAAATATCGGAGTTACTGAGGCACGTTTCCAAATCGTAGGTAGAGTGTGGTATTTAAGTGAGGCATCCATAATCATTGACAATGGAGAAATAATTTGGGAACAACATTCCTTGAGCAATTTTACCTCGATTTCGTCGACGCCAGGAGAAGATCCATTTTTTAGTTTTTTTATATATTTCAAGGTTGTAATTTAACTGTGCCCTGCCTGATGTACGCAGATGATCTGAACATTCATAAATGGTACAGGGTAAACAATCTTTTAATAAATATTAGTAAGTATCATGCGTGTAATGTACTGTCTTTTTCTACAAACAGTTGATTTCTTTTGACTATTCCATTAAACGACATACGCTTTCTAGACCTGATACCTTCTGTGACTTAGATGTTATATTTGACAGAAAATTGTCTTCTAATATATTATGGTAACTGCAAGGGCATATAGATCTTTTGGTTTCATTATAATGAATAATAAAGCAGCTTCAAAATTCTAACACTTTAAAAATTTTGTATTCTACTTTTATCAGGTGTTTGGTGTCCTAATAATGCTGTACATGTGGATGATTTCGAAAATATTCAGTGCAAATACTTAAAATATCTTAGTTTTAAAGCAGATGTAGGGTATCCTTCTATCGGGTTCCCTCACTTAGAAATAATTAATAGATTTGGTCTTGGAACTTTGGAAAATCGATGTAAAAAGGATTATTTAATTTGTTTACATAAAATAATGCATAATGTCATTGACAGTAGTACTATCTAGATAATGCTTCCATTAGCCAGTGAATTTTACAAGTAGTTGGACAAACATTGCTGACAGTTTAGAACTGTTTCCAGAAACCAGCTGCAGAAACAAACCTACGTGAGACAGACACATGTAGGTTACACTATTAACAAACTAAAATCGTTTATAACCAATATATGCAAAGGTAATAATAGGAAATCTACTTCTTACCTGGGAGTTCACTGCAGTATTCAGATTAGCACACTTTTTTATTTTTGCACACGATCGCCTGCACACGCTAATATAATTTGTAGCAAATAATATTGCAATTATTTCTCTGTAGTTTTTATAATGATGACTACAAGTGCAGTAAATTTTATATTATGCCATTAGTGTGATAGTGCAAATCAATTTACTTCCACTTATAAATGCAATAATAGAAATAATAATTCGTTAATCATTACAAACATATCTTTAAAGTAAGTCTGTACTACAGTAGTATATGTGCTACTTAAGGAGCGATACGAACGAAGGTAACATCATATTAAGTGTATTTGTTGCTTTAAAAATGGCTTTCGATACTATAGATAGAAAAACACAGGAAATTAGAAGCGTACTGTCTAAGGTTGAGTGCTCTCCAGTGGACTGAATATTATTTACATAAAAGGTATCATTAAACCAAAATATTATAGATTATTTCAAAATAGACTTCTTTGAAAATATCCACCATTTATTAATACGCCATCTGGAGAGGCTATATGGCGAATCAAATTTTATATGAAAAATATAATTTTAGAATGTCTAGTAAGCCTATATTTACTATCACATTGTTCCACTCACTTTTGTACAAAATATACCATAATTACTATCAGCTTTACAAAGATAATACGAACATTTTAAATTGTAGGTAAATATTTTTATAATTATTTTCTGTTTGTCTTTTTAAATACATTTTAAATGTAACACAGTAAATAGAATGAATATTCTGTAGGGTTTATAGCCGTGAAAAAATATAAGGACTTGAACGTGTCATTAAGATAAGAGTTGAATATTTTAGTTAGAGAATAATAATGTTCTTAGAGTAGAATATTAAATTCTTACAAACGCCTTTTTCTTAGTTATATCCATCATGCTGTCACGATATCCCTTCGTATACTTCAATAATAAATTATACATTAAATGGATCGGGGAGTAAATACATTCCGGTGACCTAAAAGCCCTACATGTGCATGCTCAAGCAACAAGTTTCGCGCTTCCTTAGACTACAGCGACTGGAATTGTGGGTCGTTCTGATCAATAAAGGAGATATTGCTTTGCTGTCAGAAAACGTAGGACTTGGTGATATTACAAATTCATTCGCTCAGAAATATTTAATCCAAGCATTAAGGTGTAATTCTGGTTTGTTCCGCTATTGTAGTTCCAGTTAACAATTGCAATAACCCTTTTGTTGATGAAACAAAGACTTAGACAGGATTTTTCAACGAAAACTAGCCACCTTTAATATCTTTTAAAACTATCTTTTGGTTGAAAATTGCCAATACATGTCAACAAAGATAACAAAGGGAACATCTTTTTAAATAAAAACCGAATTTCAGCCATCAACTCCTTTGCAGTCATAGCCACTCCCTATAAATTTTCAAAAGGCAAGATACCATGTGGCGCATCATTGTAAAGGTTATTTCATAGGGAATGCATTTCACTATTCATTTTGTATATTCGCGTGAAATTGAGTGATAAAAAAATTTAAAAACCTTTTTCTGTTTATTTTGGTTAAAATACTGATAACAATACCGATACTTTTTTCCACCTCCTACATCTTACCTCAGTCAGTCAAGTTCCAGTTCATTTTCAATTAAAAGTGTCAACATGGTGTACATGACTGCCGAAAGAATCTGTGCGTTTCTATTAAAAAAATAACGACTGCGCAATGAAATGCATCCCGATAAATTCACTGGTCATCAATATGTTTTAAAGATAATGCAAAACTTTATGGAAACTGAATCAGTGGCCAACAAAAAACATCAACCAGAAAGACGAATTATTAATAAACCTGTTGAAGTTGCTGTTTTGAGACACTTTGCAATGGATAACAACCAGGCTTTAAATCAACTTTTCCTGGTATCAGGGATTTCAACAAGTAGTATATGGAGAATTTAAAAAAAGCACAAATTTCACCCATACAAGACAAAACTTGTTCAAGAACTAAACGAAGACGACGATGATCGAAGGCTACGGTTTTGCGAAATTATGTCTAATAATCTATTGAATAACGTGAACTTGTACAATATTTGCTTCAGCAATGAGTGTATGTTTTTTTTAATGCAGAAGTCAACAGGCATAACTGTAGGTATTGGTCCGATACGAATCCGCCTTTGTTTAGAAAAACCCATACCCAATATCCACACTTACAGTGGTGTTCATAGTCTGTCTCCAATCGCCGGAGAGCTCCGTCCCGAAATTAGGCGAATTTCATAATGAAATTCAAATAATTTCGGACGTACAATGAATGCAGTGTACTGTGACAGTGATATCTTATATCTCCTTCATTTCGTAATGAAATTCACATAATTTGTAACGGTAACTTGACTGGCGCTACTTACCTTGTACTTCTTGATGCCGCTGTTGATCCGCGCATAATAGAACTACTGGAAAATGACGAAAATTTTCTTGAAAATTAACTAGTTTTCCAGCAAGATGGTGCATATCCCCACTATGCGGTTCCCGTTCGATAATTTTTGGTTTCCTGGACGATGGTTTGGAAGACGTCCCATCGAATGGCCAGCTAGATCACCCTACCTGTCTCCGTTTGACTATTTCTCATGGGGGCATTTGAAATCCAAAGCGTATGCAACACAGCCAGCCAACATTGAAGATCTTAGGCAGAGAATAATAGAAGAATGTCGACAATTGACACCGTAAGTTCTCGCAAATGTTCGTGAACTTATTCAAGGTCGTCTGTATTACTGTGTGGTAGTCAACGGAGGCCATTTTGAATAATTACTTTAACGGTAATTCTTATTATTCTGTAGCTTAACAAAAATAAACAGAAAAAGGTTTTTTAATTTTTTTATCTCTCAATTTCACGCGAATATACAAAATGAATAGTAGAATGCATTCCCTATGAAATAATCTTTACAACGATGTGCCACTTGAACATTTAGAGGGAGTGGCTAAGAGGTTGATGGCAGAAATTCGGATTTTATTTAAAAAGAGTTCCATTTGTTATCTTTGTTGACATGTCTTGGCAAATTTTCAGCCAAAATATAGATTTAAAAGATACTAAGGGTGGCTACTTTTCGTCGAAAGACCCTGGATATATACTACATTTGATAAACAGCAATTTTAAATGTCTTATTTTTTAGGGTTAATAGTACGTGTTCTCCAAATTATTAATATGAAATTATGATGTCGACTAATACTTAATTATTTTGTTAAGCTTCATTTAAACATTTTTCTAAGTCGCCACATTCTATCATCCTCTATCAAGGTTATTAAAAATGATTAGGTTACCTGATAACTGCGGGAGTGGCAGGGATCCCATTACTACGCGTCACTCGGAGGAAAGTTTGTATGTCGTGCTTATATGTCAAAGTAAAAATTGTCAAAACGGGTCTACAATTTTAATGTTCGGTAGACCTTTAGTAGCTATTTAGACTCGTAATTGTATTTGATGTCATTAAATTATATTTTATGTTCGCTTGGCTGCGCAATTATTATCAAATACTACAGCAACTCTGCGTAACAGGTACGCTTTCAGCAATAAACAGCAAGCTGATTTCGTGATAAGTATTATCAATATAATCAACTTATGGTTTGATAATTATGAATTCATACACACCAACGTCCAACTTAATGAGAAAATATTAGAACAGCAAATAACAACTTTAAATGAAGTAAAAGAAACATTCAGTGGACTAAATTGTAGAGGAAAAAATCCTCTCAGGTATTCCAAAAACGGATCATTATTTCATGCAGTTTTATGCAAGCATTAAAGTTAGTGGAAAAGTACAAAATTTCTTACATTTTGACGCATATGTTAAATCAAGATTCACTGGATTTTTTTTTCTCAGGTAGGTTTTTTTAATTAATACTTATATAAGTTTAATGGTCGGTCAAAATTATTTTGCTTTTCTAGATAAGAACCAGAGGTGGTTTACACGATCCTTCATTCCTATTTAATGCTACATGCATAAATAACTGAAAACTCCGATATGAGCAGAAAGAATTTCATGAGATTAAAAAGAAGCACAAAAACTTACTACAGTATAAAAATAATATTTTCTATTTTTAAAAAACTACTACAATGTGTAATAAAGTATCTGATTTAATTATTTTTATTTTGACTTTAATTACTTGATAGGTTGGTATATTTTTATCCATAATTCAAATATAATGCCTGAGTATTTAATCGTGTTGATTTAAAATCAGAGAAGCTGTTCCAATTATTAGGGCTCATCTCGACACATTGTGAATCCCATATCCATTGAATTAATTCAAAAATAGGTCGATTTCGAACAGTTTATTTTGCATAAATATTGTAGAAATACTGAATATTGTTAAGTACAAACTCTACGCACAAGTGGGTAACTACAGATGTATATTAATCACACCAAAAAAACAGTAACAAACTGATTTATTCAGCAACACAAAATATAAGGGAGAGAAAATATTGCCACCAGCTGGAGGTTATACAAATATAAGCTAACAATAGTTCTTATATATTTCCAACTTCCATGATTTGCAGGGGAGATACCGCTATTCCAAAAAGGGGGGAAACTTCTTCACTCACCACACTACCACCGACTGGTTTCCGTTACCTCCACATTCAAGTTTTAAACCTTGGTTCATAATTTTTGAAATGTCAGTAGTGGCCTGAGGGGCCACCGTTAATCCGCGATTTGCAGTAAAAACATCATCGTGGTCAAAGCACTTGGAATCCTGTCGACTTTACATTTTTATCCACAGTATAGAAATATATAAATTAAAATAAAATATGGTTTATGCAATGGTTTTAAACTAGGTTGGAACTGGACCGCTTTGGAGTTTTGAAATTATTTTATTTTTAAAATATATTTACTAATTATACTTATTTTCCAATGAGTAATTTTCTATTAAATTTCCATTCTTGACAATATTACGCTGGTCCCTCAGTCCTTTCCTCCAAATGACGCGTCGGTCTTCTGCACTGTGATTGGTCGAAACTTACCAGGCAACCTAATCCTTTTTAGTAACCTTGATTCTCTATACACCTAACTACTGTGGTTGTATTAGAACGCCGGAATGAAAAATTAAATTGACCCAATATGTTGTTCGTGTGCAGCGGAGATGTTTAGACAATTTTAGAAAATATATAGAAACTCGAGATGCTCATATTGAAAACGTTCCTTAATATTATTTTATTTTTTGCCTGAAAATACTAAATACATTATTAATAACTTATTATTACTTACATCATTAAATATGCGTTTATTTAAAAAATGATAAAAGATATCGAATAAAACAATATATAGCTTGTTTGCAGAACTTCGAAATGTCAAATTTGGCAACACTGTCAAAATCGTATAAATTCTAAAACTTAATTTTGACCGTACCTGCATAATGAAGCATGTCTAATTTCAGTTTAACTAGGGAAAGTTGTGTTACAATGAATTACTAATTTCGAGGTTGCCAATGGAGTGGTTTACAAATTATGACTGAAATTTAATATTTAACTTCTTATTTGGAAGCCTTGTATACTCGTAAGGAAGCCAGATTGGACAAGAATATAAGTACTGACATTGACTCCCCTGTATGCATTATAATTTTTAACCACTAGTTTCTGGGCACCCTATATACGTATGATCTCCACCAAAGTTATACCATCCTTGCCGTGCTTATTTTATAATTTAGATTACTGAATCTGTTTCTTTTTATATCATATATTCTTAAGAGCACCGTATTCTCGAAATAGTGTTTTCTACAAATACAAATAATTTGAGACATTTAAGAACTGAATGATACAGAGCTTAGCAAATAATAAGAATGTTATTTCATGCCACTTGCTAATACCGTATCGTACCGTACCGCAGCCAAAGTTTACAGAAATAAGTTGTTTCACTCTCGAACACGCCCCGCCTTACCAATTCCGCTCTCCTCACCCCTCTCGGGACCCAGGATCCTACACGGTGGCCGACGCTAGAACTGTAACGTGTTGAGTGCAATCGATACAGTGTGAGACAAAAAACCTTGAATATCTGTTAGGGTTTATTTTTCTTCTAAAAATGCCCGTGATAAATTGTATTGTGAATAATTGTCCCTCAAAACGTGGTTTTTCCTTTTTTCATTGTTCAAGGTATGTATTTTATATTTAATCAACTAATATAAAGAAATAGGTCACAATATAAAATTTTACGCGGTACGCCGATAAAAATTAGAATCTTTATTTGAAAGATTGACCTGATCAATGCTATAAAAAAATTAGAATTTGAAGCAAACATTTTTCAAATGAAACGTCAAACATTGTTTTTGTATGAATCAACAAGCAAGTTATTTGTACTGGTATTTATTAAAAAAAGGTAATGTGTAATAATTATGTAAGTAGGTACTTAATTGTGTCATGTAAATTTTTTCACTCAAGCATTTTTGGTTCAAGCGGAGTTTCTGATAATACCAAAACTATTTTGGCGCCAAAATTTCAAGATGCTGAAGTTCAAACTGGTACAGTAACATCTTTAAATAAATTAAAATAATCTGTCTCACATTAATTAATATACGTATAGAAATACCCAAACCACTAAAATAATATTAAGTACTAAAAAATGACCTGGACATACTTATACATTGGGTTTTCATTTGAGTATTATTTTTACTGAAAAGAATATATAGTTTATTAAATTACAAAACAAGGATATAAAAAACGTCACAAATACTCTCGTGTAGGAGTCTAAAAAAAGCTGCATTAAAAGAGCAATTAAAAAAAGACCCATACCGCAGCATTTTTAACTTGTAAATAGTATAGACTATATTATTTCCTATTTTAGTTTTAAAATAATGTATATTGTTTCTTTAAATATTTAAATAAACATTTTATTGCAAATTTTCCTCATGGCTACATTATTTCTTATATAGTAGAGTACGTATATATTTTATTTTAAAATTTACAAGTAAATATATACGACTTCCAAGATTAACTAACAAAACTGTATACATTTACCTATAATCGTTTTATAATATTTATATTTATTACATTACAAATATTTTATTTATACAATAAGCAGCCTTACATCACACTTTTGAAATATTCCTCGTATATCAATATTTCCCACTTGGAAAGAAACTACTTTTTTAAGTCCCTCGTACTTGGCCATTTTTTGCGACAGTATTTACGTGCGGCGGTACGGCTTAGATCTCAAAACATTAAAGTCCCGACAGAGAGTGATATAACTTATACTTATTCAGTAAACTTTGCCGCAGCGAAAAGAATCTACGACAGAAATCGGTCTAACCAACAAATGTTTAGGCACAGACATCTTTCAAAATACGTATTTTTTAAATTTAACTGCAGATGTAAATATTGTTATAACATAAATTTACATAGTTCTGCATATAAGATTGTTCACATTTAATAATAATTGTTAAAATGTGAGATTAAAATAGTAAAATAATGTGTCTTACAAACGCTTTTTCAAAGTTATTTTATTTGAGAATAATTTAAATAGCCAAAGTGGATAAACAAAACATCAATAATTTTAGTTTTGTTCTACGTTTTTTATATTTCAAGATTTCTGTACTTAAAAAACATAGCAAATTTGAGCATTTTACGGCCAGAAATACAGCGACCTTAATTCTGCTAATCTATTAACCACTAATAATATTATAGCACCTTAAACTACGTATTTTAGTGTTAGAACGATTATGTAACCTGCTATACCAACAGAAGAAACTAAAGAAACAAAATATTCAAATTCTATAAATTATGATTTTAGAGCTTGTCTCACAATAAAAATTCTGGTAACTGACAACCCTTAAGTAATTAATTTAATTGTTGTTTTCTAAAAAAATATATTCAGAGATATATATTAAAGATATGGCGTTTCGATAATGTAAAAATACTTTATATCATACTGTACTGTAATGACTTCGGGAAATGTTTACCCGGACTGCTTTAAAAAAGCACAATATTCACATTTTTAAAAGATTTTATCTTTAAAACTACAAAATCAATCCTATAAAAACTAATTATAATTATAATTAACAGTAACTGTGCAATGCGAATTTCCTTGCAGGTTGAATGCAGGAATACCTTTAGGGACAGAATCTTCACTAGACACGGTAGTAGTGGTGGATATAGTTTGTTGCTTGGTCTGAAGAACCTGTATCTCCATTTTGAATCATCCTTGCTGCTTTTGTTTTGTTTTCTAAGGAATGTTCAATGTATTGTTCCGCAACAGATGAGCTTTTCCATGCACCATGACGCTTCAGTGTTGATAAATCAGCTCCCGCATTCGCCAAAAAAGTGACAGATGTTCTGCGGAAACAATGCCCCGTATATTTTTCTGGGTATTCCAAATACAAATATCCCTAATGGTACTTACCGCTCTTTGGGAAACACATGTTCCTCTTCTATAACCCAAAAAAAGAAAGTCTTCCTTCATATATTTAGGTCGGAGCTTAACGTATTCTCTGAATATTTCCAGAAAGTTTATTCCTTCATTGTCGTCACTCAATACAGTGAATACCCGTTTTGTATTCGTCTTAGAAATGGGAACGGTTATAATTAGTTTGGTGCCACAATCTTCAATGTCTTTGAGGGTCACATGGTATAACTCTTCTCGCCGACAACCACCAGCAATGCCTATCATTGCGATTACTTGTAACAATAGAGAAAATGGTTTAAAACTGATTATCAAGTTGATGACATTTCGACTAATGAAACCAAGAAATGTATTTTTTTGTAATTAATTGACATTGAGTACCTATATCATTCAAGACGCACATTGTTTAATTCAAAACTAATGAAAAGGTTAAACTTGTTTACCTTCATCAAAAGATCTATGAATCTATTAACTTCTTCTCTTGCCTTATTAAGAAAGCCACCTGTTTTGGATATTTCGAAATATTACCTCTTTCTTTTACCATCAACATAGACTTGAGCATCGAATATTTTGCCCACATTGTCGCAGGATTCATCTTTTTGGAGATATCCAAGAAGTACGCCAAAAGGATATTCTCATTCAGACCGTTTTCCACCTTTTTCTCCACACGTTGAAGAGCTGGTATTCCTTCTCATAACGAGCAGAAGACTTCGTAGGCACCAATTTACTGGTTGCTTCAGTACATTTTAACTCGATTTCTTCCATTTTTTACGAAAATTATCACAAAATACGCACGGGATGACAAACTGTCAAATTTGTTATTTTTGTTTTCACTAAGCTAAATCAAAAGCTATGCGATAAAACAAGAATCGAAACCACGCTAACACCTACATACAGGGAGATTATGTAAAATAAAACATTAAAATTTAATTTTTAATACAACACATTATGAAATAAAACGTTGTACGATACACGGCCGTGAAAGGTCATTAAAGTACTCGTCTAGAAATTTCTGACTCGGCTCCTTCGTCGCCTCGTCCGTAAACATCTAAACTTGTACTTTAATATACCATTTCCCGGCCTTGTAACATAAGTAACTATTTCAGTTTATCAGTTATACACTGTTTAGGTATTCGAATATATAAATAGCAATTTAAAAGGTTTTGGTAAGTATTAATGAGTTTATTGAACATATGTTTTAGAATGGGCCAACTGTGATGTGCTGATATTAATTTACCCTCTAAGTCCGCTAGATGACTTATTATAGTACGAGTTGTTTTACTCGTAATATGAACTAGTATTGTAATAAGAACTAACGGTCTTGTATTGTATAATATTTTATCTCATACTTCTTCGTTTTTATAATAATTTTTAAAATTAATAAAAAGTTATTACAGTAATTATTAATTGTTAAAATTAACAAAATTTAAATTGGTGATATTTTGTTTGTCACTGTCAAATAAAATAATCAATTTTTCATTGCTTCATATTATGGAAATTTCGGGGGAAAATTTAAATGAATCTGCGGAAGCAACGTCACAATTAATCCAGAAAAAATTATATTACATATAGAGGTAGATTTCCATAAAGTATTAATACACTGAGAAAAACCCTCCAAGTGATCTATGTTGTTATAATTCCTGTAAACATTTTTTTATCTGTTGTAGGAGTCATAAATATTACCCACAGGTAAACTTACTGACAAGCTATTACATCACTTGTGGTCAGTAAAGTATTTTATGCAAGTCATTAGTTTACTTGTAATTACTTTGCAGTTAACTGTAGTTGGTAAATATGATTTCTAAAGATGTCATAACTGGGACCCTATATTGTCAAAGCAGTATAGATCGATACCACAAGAAATTATGTTGCTGCGGTAAGTAAATTTGTTCAATTCTTATGGCTGAACACGTCACGACTAAAGACGAAATGTGCCAAAGCATATCGTAAGTACATCCATTCACTTCGATAGCTAATATTTTAGTATCACAATTAAACTATCTACCTGACTCTACTCTTGTTGCACCATCAATTCATTCAAGAATGGTTATGATTTCATTTAACTTTTCGGTGTATTTTAAATTCTTATATGACTTTCAATGAAAGCGAAAGTCAAGGTCCACAAATTATTGTCAATAATTTTGCTCAATTTTTTTCTAATGCCTATATTGCATAAAGTTCGTTACAAACTGTAAATGTTATAAATAACAATAATTCAATCATTGTAAATAAAATTCATAGTAGAGATGTTCTAGCAGCTATTAAAAAAATAAAAGCGAACATGGCTATGGGCCCTGATCTTATTCCAGCCTTTTTAATCAAAGATTGTGGTTCTGTTTTTTGTGTGAGTCATTGAGTATCATTTTCAATTTGATCTTAAAAACTGCAACATTTCCAGATATATGGAAAACCTCTAGAATCTGTCCAGTTTTTAAGAAGGGTAATATAAATGACGTACCTAATTACCGCCCTATTGCTATTCTCTCTCAAAAATTTTTGATAACGTTATTCACTTTTACCTATCTAATCATGTGAATAACATTATTGTTGTGGGACAACATGGTTTCTTTGTTGTAAATCTCAATATATAATTGACGCTCTCGATCGAAAAAGTCAGGTAGATGTCATTTACATCGACTTCTCCAAGGCGTTTGATCGTCTTGACCGTGGACTGTTATTAGGAAAATTGGATGGTTTCGGTTTTAGTGGGGATCTTATTAAGCTATTCAATTCCTATTTAGCGGATAGGTCGCAGTATGTACAGTACCGTGGGTTTCAGTCTATTGATTACCCTCAAACGTCTGGAGTCCCGCAGGGATCTACTCTTGGTCCGCTATTATTTATTTTATTCATTAATGACATCACTGTAGATTTGAATATAAATGTTCTTATATATGCTGATAATGTTAAAATATTTTTGGAGATTGTGTCCACCTCTGATTGCCTTAAATTGCAGCGAAATCTTAACCTTATTAATTCGTGGTGTGTTAATAACAGATTGCCTGTGAATGTTGGTAAGTGCTATGTAATGTCTTACTGCCGTAAAAATTGTGTAGTGACTTGGAATTATATATTAAATGACCGTCCATTAAACAGGCTTGAAATTATATGTGACCTTGGTGTCATTTTCGACCAAAAACTCTCCCGTACCTCACATACAAAAAACTGTCACAGATGCTTATAGAACTCTAGGTTTTGTTATGAGAAACATGAAAGACTTTGAAAACTTCAGTACTCACAAATTGCTGTTTGAAACTTTCGTTAGGTCGAAACCAGAATATTCATCTGTAATATGGAATCCCATATATTCAGTACATGTTACGGCGATTGAGAAGGTGCAAATGCGTTTTTTTAAGTCTGCCACTTTAATATTAGATAGTGTGTATCCACTAAGGTCTACCCCATACAGTTATTTCTTGGAGCGATTTAATATGATCAGTTTAGAGAGCAGAAGAAGTTTAACTGCTGTACTTTTGTTGCACAAAATTCTTCATAATGAAGTTAGCTGCACATCCCTTTTATCCGTCCTGAATTTTCGTGTACCTAGGCTCAATGTTAGAAATACAAGTTTATTCTATATTAAAAACTACAATAGGTACCAATATTTATAAAAGTTCTTCTATATATCATATGGTATGCAGTCATTCCCGGTTAGAATTCGACATAGATATTTTTTGCTGCTTTACTGCAGACATTAAGAAGAAATTTGTACCTGTTGTTTAATTTATTTAATGTTTATTGTAATCCCTACCTATATCTTAATATCTGTCGTATTTTACGTTTGTAAAATGATTTGAATTTTTATAATGTATGTACGTATGTATGCGCATATTTGTAAGTATGTATAGATATAGGCCTTTGTTAGTTTGTTTGCTCTTATGTTTCAATGTATAATTTTTGTATTGTTTACTATACTATTAATTGTAAAACTTATCCTATTACTGGGTCTTGGGCCAATTAAATAAATAAATAAATCAGTTGCAGTATTTTTTAATTATTTATGGCTTTTCTGTTTATACAAGTAGGTATAAGTATGCTTTTTTATACGACTTTATTATAATAATATTTTTCTACACCCGTATTATAACAATGCACTTATATGCCCATAATCCGTTTCATAATGATACCCATTACGATACAGATTTTTAATCAATAGAAACCCATAATTTTTCAATCAAGCATGCTGTGCATTTGACGTTTATCCTAGGTTATATGTAATTATTTTAGATGTCAAAATCAGTACGTATTAAATTTTCGTAGATACCTAGCTAAACTTCGATAATTTATCAAAATGTCTGATATCAGCGATATAGAAGAATTACCATCGACTCCTCCACACATATCGGAGAAAGCAGAAAATGCAGTTCATACGAATAATTACTGTTACCTATTGTGTTCAATAAAAATATAAAATTTATGGTTTTTGATTATTTATCGGGTGTAGAAAAAATAACGTATGCAACTCTCATGTAATGGTTATTAATACACTCGCATAAACCATACGAAACTCGCATTCGGCTCGTTTCGTATCCCGGTTAATACTCGTGTATTAATAACCATCATTACATGATCGTTGCATAATATACTATTATGTATCATTTTACTCCAATTGTACAATGCCTTTTTAAGAATAGGTAGACACGTTTCATAATTTTCCAAAAACAATTTTTTAAAGGAAATTATGGATATTATGCGGAACTTTATCACCCCCTGTATACAAATGTTAATATAATCTACTCGTAAATGATATTAAGCAATACACCCAAAGGTCTAATAAAAAGTAAGAGCTACTACCCCCCAATGGCTGTAGCAGTGCTGTATATAGTAAGTCTATACGAGTTACCCAATAATGGACTATATTATTTGATAATAAACTTAATTGTTCCTAGCTACTTTGAATCATAAACTTACGTTAATGAAACGCCTAAGGCGTGTAAACTTTAGAGGGACCCAAAAATAGCTTTTATGGGAGAGATAAAATTATATGTATCTACCTACCTACCAGCAAATACATGTTTGTCAAACAATATACCTCTTAATAACGCAAGCAAAAAGTTAGTTGTGATTCCGTTTAATTTTATTACATTCAGTTTATTTACTAAAATTGCCGTTGTTTTTAATGGTGGTGATCTATATTAATGTTCCTTAACAAAATAAAAGAAAAACAAATATAAGCAATAACTATACCAACATTTAAACATTTTTGATATTTTTAAAGTGATATGCTGCGTATAATGAATAAACGTAAATAAAGCTCATTATTTCTAATAATATAAAGCATGACAAAGTTGTCAATTTAATTTACGCACACTAATAAAAATTATTGCAAGTTTACACGTTGGTCACATCATACCAAATAAAAAAATCAATGCACCAGGGCACAATAAAGATATGACAATTTAAAAGTAAGTGAAGTAGGTGTCTCTACAATTGACAGCAAATTTGAGCCCATAATATATCAATTTATTATACCAGAATACTCTCTTCTACTAAGTTTTTTGATGATGATGTATTTACTGCAATTAATAATGAAGTCATTGAGGAAAAACTAAAATAAAACTGTAACTTCTCTCTGTAACACTCTGCATCTCGGAAACTATAACATTTTGGAGTAAGGTATCTTAAGACTATAATATTTTGGGCTCCGAACTACGTGATAACATTTTTTTCAAAGAAAAAAGTTGTTAGACTAATAGGTTTCTGTAGCAGTTGTTGAACAATTTCCGGACTGGATGCCACGTCGTCGGTTCTGGCAACTTGACGTTTCGAGAGTCACTCTTCCTCAGAAGGAATTCTGAAACTAGAGATTAGGTTCTCTATTCGGTATTTATACAGGGTGATTCCAAATTATGTGCAAAAAATTTGAGTGAATATTTAAATGATTTTAATAGTGGTTCTGTATATGAACTTTTTTTATTTAAGCGCCCCTGAAGGAGTTACAACCCCTTAAAGCTGGGGTGAAAATGTAAAGTTTTATTTAATTTTGTCCAAACGGTTTGAAATTAAGAACTGAAATTTGGCACGATATTTAGGCTTTTGAGATTTCTTCTAGACCAGTATTTTTCATTGACCTTGTCTTGTTGTACGACGTTGAAATTAACTACCTCCTTTACATTTTTTGTGAAAATAAATTTTTTCGATTAAAAAAAAATTGCTTTTGAATGCTCATTAAATTTAGAATTCTTTTTGCCTTTGATAATACAGATTTTGAGTAAAAAAATTATGTTCGGGAACCTACATGCACATAGTATCCTTTCCAATATCTGATTTTGATGAAATTTAATGTTTCTCTGTGTCAAATATTGCTGTTTACTTGTATCAGTATTACGTTAATAAGTTCTAATGATTAAGCAAAAATGGCTGATAATATAGGAAGTTCGAATGAAAAATAATTCATTACATTTTCATTAAAATATTTAAGAAACTGCAACTGATAGCAGTAAAACTATACACTATACTAAAAGGTTGCCTTATATATTGCACTAAATTGCAAAAAATGATTGTTTGTAATGCGACCAAATATCAAAAATTACGTTGACAATAAAAACAAATGTCGTCAGTCACGACGTAGGACGTCTGAATTCTTGGCGCGAGTATATGCATCTTATTTATGGAGAATAGCTGCAGTTTTAATCACTAAAAACTAGAAATCATTGAACCTGTCACTTCAATTAAAATACATTTACTAATGCAACATGTTTTTATTAATTGTAATATAAAAGGGTACAAATAATATTGCTTTATTAATTTATAATTTGTTCTTATTACAGAAAATAATTTTCAATTTGATTGCCATTCATCTCTATGCACTTAAGCAACCGTCTAACAAAATTATTGTTGGCGCAAATCAACATCTCTCTAGAGTTTCTAATTTCATCAGATATATTAAAAATTCTTTGTCTCAAGTTATCTTCATTTTTAACAGATATTGAATAATCCAAGGACTTTAAATGTCCCCAAAAATAGTAATTTAAATATTTAGGTCCGGCGATCGAGCAGCCTATTGTATGGATGCATCGTTGCCTCTTCCTATCCAGCGATTAGGAAAATGTTGGTACAACCATTGTCGAATCTGTAAAGAAAAATGTGGGGGAGCACCATCATGCATAAACCATATAATTTTACGAAATTCTAATGGAATATTTTCTAATAAATTAAATAAAACATTCTCTAAAAAGTTTAAATGGCTGTTTCCATCAAGACGACTAGGTAGTATATCCTATTACATCCTATTAACTTATCTCCAATTATTCCCGCCCAAATATTAATACTAAAATTATGTTGATAATGGGTAGTAAATATAGCATGAGGATTTTCATCAGACCACTCATGCATATTATGTGAATTAAAAACTCACGTGCGAGTAAATAACGCTTCATCAGTGAATAATATCTGACGAGAGAAGTAGTTCTCTGCGCATTGCAATTCGTTTTGGTCTGTCTTCAGGTAACAAATTATGTACACGTTATAGGTGCTACAGATGTAACCCTTGCCGTTTTAAGCACAGCCAAACCGATTTGTAAGATAAGTTATGTCTCGTGATGCTTGCCTTATACTATTTCTTGGAAGCTCTTCAAAATAAACTAGAATATCTTCTTTCTATTCAACAGTTATTTGTCTCTGGCGGCCTTGATCTCCATTCTTTGTTTGAAAATTACCTTTTTTGTGTGCAGTTTCCAATAACGTTCCAGTTCCAGATTTGACGTTTCGGTCCCTGATTTTCAGGTATAAATTTTTTCCAAATTCTTGGTAAATCTAGGTCTTCATCTCTGTTAAAGGTATTTCGGTTTTTCTGTATTTCTATGTCTTCCCTACAGAGTCTTGGCTAGAATCTTTTCTCTTTTACCAGAATCTTGGTTTCTTTAAAGTCTATAGAGTGTCTAGTGTTAACTCTGTGTTCTATTTCTCAAAGTTATTGTTCCTGAAATGACTCCTTCAGCCTCGTAATCACATGTCTGCCATAATATGTACACGAGATACTGTAGACACTTGGGTCTTGCTGTTGGTCTTAGGAAATGCAGCTACTATCTTCTTTGGAGTGCTGTAAACTGTATTAATAGGCCTTTTGAGAAGACCTTGATCAGCTCAGCACAGAACAGACCACGATGCGCCTAGACTGCGACCGCATAATGCGCTTTTTCCTTTACTGATACAACTTCACCGACTCACCATGAACTTTACTACATAAATTGGTTGCTCTGGATAATATAAAATGATTAAAAAAATAAAATTAAAAAGTGTTCTATAAAACTGAGTTAATATTTAGCATTAGCTTAATGTGTATAATAGATGAATAATGTGTACAATAAATAATTTATTACATTATTAAGAGGCAGAATAATAAATAATAACATAGTGTAGTTTCTTTTCGGAAGAAAATTGCTTCAGATTATGTGTGATATAATTATTGATGCAAACATGAGATTTGAGGAAACAACTACTCTGCGGGTTAATGCTCCGACCAGTATTGAATTACACTTGGAAAACCTATAGAAAACAGGTAAAGTCACTCGTCAGCAGCACACCAGACATACGAGGTCTGGCTATTAAATAACGAGACTGGTTACGAAAAAGGGTTTTATTATAAATATTATTCTACATTCGAATGCTCTCCTTCAATATACTCCCCTCCCCTCGCCACACACCTTTCCATACGTTTTTTCCACTGATCGAAGCAGTGCTGGAAATTTTTCTTTGGTGACGGCCTTTAGGAGCTCTGCCGTTTTCTGCTTTACCCCTTCCATCGACTCAAATCGGGTCCCTTTCAGAGCAGATTTTATCTTCGGAAACAAAAAAAAGTCACACGGTGCCAAATCTGGTGAGTACGGCGGGTGTTCGAGCACTGGAGTTCGCTTACTGGCCAAATACTGCTTCACATTTAGCGCGTTATGGGCAGGTGCGTTGTCCTGGTGCAAAATCCACGAGTTGTTCTTCCATAACTCGGGCCGGTTTTTACGAACTCGTTCTCGCAGTGTTGCCAAAACTGACAAATAGTAAGTCTGGTTGACAATCTGACCCTCTGGAACCCATTCAGTCATCACGATACCGTTAATGTCGAAAAAAACGATTAACATTGACTTGAATTTTGATTTGGACATTTTCGCTTTTTTGATTCTGGGCGATTCAGGCGTCTTCCAATGCATCGATTGTCGCTTTGTTTCAACATCGTATTGAAAAATCCACGTTTCATCGCAAGTAATAAGGTTTTTCATCAGTCCGGGATCTTCTTCTAACCTTTCAAGGAAATTTGAACAGACCCGTTGACGCAAGAGCTTTTGGTCAGGAGTCAGATTTTTTGGCACCAACTTCGCACAGACTTTTGTCATGTGTAATTCCTCGTGTAAAATTTTTCTGACTGAATAATAATTCATTAAATTTTCATTAAAATATTTAAGAAACTGCAACTGATAGCAGTAAAACTATACACTATACTAAAAGGTTGCCTTATATATTGCACTAAATTGCAAAAAATGATTGTTTGTAATGCGACCAAATATCAAAAATTACGTTGACAATAAAAACAAATGTCGTCAGTCACGACGTAGGACGTCTGAATTCTTGGCGCGAGTATATGCATCTTATTTATGGAGAATAGCCGCAGAATAATAAATAATAACATAGTGTAGTTTCTTTTCGGAAGAAAATTGCTTCAGATTATGTGTGATATAATTATTGATGCAAACACGAGATTTGAGGAAACAACTACTCTGCGGGTTAATGCTCCGACCAGTATTGAATTACACTTGGAAAACCTATAGAAAACAGGTAAAGTCACTCGTCAGCAGCACACCAGACATACGAGGTCTGGCTATTAAATAACGAGACTGGTTACGAAAAAGGGTTTTATTATAAATATTATTCTACATTCGAATGCTCTCCTTCAATATACTCCCCTCCCCTCGCCACACACCTTTCCATACGTTTTTTCCACTGATCGAAGCAGTGCTGGAAATTTTTCTTTGGTGACGGCCTTTAGGAGCTCTGCCGTTTTCTGCTTTACCCCTTCCATCGACTCAAATCGGGTCCCTTTCAGAGCAGATTTTATCTTCGGAAACAAAAAAAAGTCACACGGTGCCAAATCTGGTGAGTACGGCGGGTGTTCGAGCACTGGAGTTCGCTTACTGGCCAAATACTGCTTCACATTTAGCGCGTTATGGGCAGGTGCGTTGTCCTGGTGCAAAATCCACGAGTTGTTCTTCCATAACTCGGGCCGGTTTTTACGAACTCGTTCTCGCAGTGTTGCCAAAACTGACAAATAGTAAGTCTGGTTGACAATCTGACCCTCTGGAACCCATTCAGTCATCACGATACCGTTAATGTCGAAAAAAACGATTAACATTGACTTGAATTTTGATTTGGACATTTTCGCTTTTTTGATTCTGGGCGATTCAGGCGTCTTCCAATGCATCGATTGTCGCTTTGTTTCAACATCGTATTGAAAAATCCACGTTTCATCGCAAGTAATAAGGTTTTTCATCAGTCCGGGATCTTCTTCTAACCTTTCAAGGAAATTTGAACAGACCCGTTGACGCAAGAGCTTTTGGTCAGGAGTCAGATTTTTTGGCACCAACTTCGCACAGACTTTTGTCATGTGTAATTCCTCGTGTAAAATTTTTCTGACCGTTTCTTTATCGGCGTTTACAGCCTCGACAATCATCCGGATGCTCACTCGACAATCTGCACGCACAATTTGGTTAATTTTAGTTACTCTTTCCGGAGTTGAAACAGTCACAGGGCGACCTGGGCGCTGGTCATCTTCAGTGCTCTCTCGGCCCTCATTAAAGCGCTTACACCACTCAAAAACACGCGCATGAGATAGAGAATTGTCCCCATAGGCCTCTTGTAACAATTTATAGCACTCAGTCGGAGTTTTTTTCAATTTAACGAGAAATTTGAGATTGATACGTTGCTCCTGTTTTTCGTCACACATGGTTTTCGGCACGAGAAAAAACACGTTCGTTTCAAACCGCTACTACACAAATACTGTTATAGTGACGGAAACGTGTTTTGGGACGTGCATAGACAAGATATCTAGATACCCAACGCACTACTCGTTTTTTACCCCACACGTCTAGGGCGCCCTCTAGGCGCGCAGTCTCATTATTTAATAGCCAGACCTCGTATACAGGTTTCAAGCTTATTAGCTCTCATCAGTACACCATAGGTGAGGTTAGCGACGAATAACTTTAGCTGTTTTAAGTATGTCTAACCTGACAGAAGAGATCATGAGTATGCGGTGTAGTAAAGCTACATCTAGCGGTCATTTGCTACTCCATGACGGACTGAAAACCAAGACACGAAGCGTTCTACATAGCAGTAGCTACCATTGAAAGCTATCGGCCTCTATCCCGATTTGATGAGAACGATATTTTGCAAACACGCTTCGTGTCTATGGCTTCTCAGTCCAGTATGGAATAGCGAATGGCCGCAAATATACCTTTACTACACCGCGTACTCATGATTATTGATATTTATATTGCTAAAATTAACCAGTAGCCATTAAAAAATTAAATTCAAGCAATCAAAACATGATTACCTACTACGTCAGACTATTATATCGTTAAAATAGATCCATTCTAAATTACTGAATTACGAATTTATGGTACAATTTTAGTACTGTGGACTTAATTGAAACGCGGCTTTTTGTATAATCAGTAAATTTATGTGTAGATATATTAATGTGACCTATATTAGAAATTTACGATGATCCCGATTTGCAGACATATGTTAAAAACAATACAAAGGTCACTATAGAAATCACTTGATTTAACTTTTTCGGAAAAATTAGAGAATATACTCATGTCCATTTTGTTTCAATAAAATAAGAGGGATTTTATATCGCTTTCGTTTTTTATATTTACCTTAAATTCATGAGTCATTTCAAATCAAAAGGTTTTAATTAATAAGTCAAAACTTAAATATATTATAAGTTATTTATCAATATAGATTTTTGTACATTAAGTTTTAAAACTGTTTGATATACTAGAATAGCTTATTGTAACAGTTTGGATAAATATAGAATGATATATTTATTTTCGAAAATATATCCATTCGGCTATTTTATTTAGTATTAATAATATTATTATTTATAAAGGGTGATTCACAACTTATCAAAACAAAATCGGATTAGATGCGTCGTGAAAAATGTTGTAAATATCGTAAAAGGAATTTTTGTAAAATTCTTATACGGTATGCTCCAAAAGTATGGAATAAATTCAATAAAAACGAAACTATTATTTTTTGGGAAAAATCCTCGAACTGGTCGATTTTTAATTTAAAAAATACATATTTTAGCGTAAAATGCGATTTTCAAATGTCATTTGTTTTCGAGTAATGACGTCATCGATTTTTATTTAAATGGCAACATCATATTTTTTTCCTTGATTCTGAAAGATCGTTTAATTCTCTATCAGACAGTACTAAAATTTTGCCCTCTTACATAGGAAAGTTTTCGAGTAAATGACGATTGAATGTTAGAAAACGTAACTCAGTTAAAATAAAGCAAAAACGTTATATATTTAGTTTTTCGAATTCCATAGTTCTTTTATGGTTCACGTAGGTGAAAATCTTTGCAAAGTGTCATTGTCACACCGACTTTCTAATAAGTATTGTAAGCGACATAGAAATTATTATTCAATTTAAAGTATTATGGCACATTTAACTGTTACTCAAAGAATTGAAATTTTAATTCTTATATGACTAGAACTCAGCAGGAAATTTGCGATTTATTTAATGAAAAATATCCAGACCGCCCTATCAGCCAATCAACAGTCAGTAAGGTAGAGTTTAAATTTAGAGAAACTGGCAATGTTGTAAATATTCCAAAACTTGGGCGTCCAAGCATTAATGAAAATCAGAAACAGAACATTTTGATAAGTATGGTGGATAATCCTCATAATTCTTCACGATTGGTTGCATTAAACAATGACACTAGTCAGAGCACAGTGCTACGTATCTTGAGGAAGAAAAAATATCTTCCCTACAAAATTCAACTTGTGCAGGAACTCAAGATGATCCCGATCGCCGCTTACACTTGTGCGAAATTCTAATGGATTTATGTCAAGGAAATAGAAATTTAGACCGGCAAATACTTTTTTCAGATGAGGCCACATTTTATCTGAATGGTACAGTAAACCGTCAAACTTGCAGATATTGGAGTCGGGAAAATCCTCATTGGATGGCAGAGGCACATACCCAACACCCTCAGAAATTAAATGTGTGAGCTGGAATAGTTGACGACAGAATAGTAGGGCCTTTCTTCTTTGAAGGAACCCTTACAGTACAAAGATATTTAGAGTTTCTAGAAAATGACCTTGTTCCAGCCCTTGCAGTAATTTTTCCTAACGATAATGACCCTGACATTCCTGACGATACCATATGGTTTCAGCAAGACGATGCACCTCCGCACTATGCGCGCCCTGTACGAGATTTTTTGGACAACTGTTTTCCTCGGAGGTGGATCGGCAGACGCGGACCGATAGAATGACCTGCAAGATCGCCAGATCTTGACTAATTTTTATGGGGATACTTGAAGTCAAAAGTGTACATTAATAAACCACGTAATTTAGAAGAACTTCAAAATCGCATTCGGGATGAAATACGCAGAGTTACCCCAGAAATCATTCATAATGTGCAAGAAGAAATTCTTCACAGACTTGCGCATTGTCAAGAAGTTGGTGGATGGCAATTCGAACATTTAATTTAAGTATAAAATTTAATCAATTGTATTTTATTTTACATACCTCAGAATTGTAACTTTTTTATGGATAAAATTTACGTTTTCTAACATTCAATCGTCATTTACTCGAAAACTTTCCTATCTAAGAGGGCAAAATTTTAGTACTGTCTGATAGAGAATTAAACGATCTTTCAGAATCAAGGAAAAAAATATGGTGTTGCCATTTAAAAAAAAATCGATGACGTCATTACTCGAAAACAAATGACATTTGAAAATCGCATTTTACGCTAAAATATGTATTTTTTAAATTAAAAATCGACCTGTTCGAGGATTTTTCCCAAAAAATAATTGTTTCGTTTTTATTGAATTTATTCCATACTTTTGGCGCATATTGTATGTATAGTCGCGGCAAGAATTCAGACGACTTACGAACAAATGAATATTTCATTATATTAGTAATAAAACTATATACTACGCTAAATGTTTGCATTATACATTGCACTAAATTGCAAAAAATAAACGTCGGTGGACAAAATTTTGAACAGTTGTGACATAAGATACGTCAAATTATTATATTAATAGAAACCACAAATTAATTTTGTGAATTAATAACAGCAATAGCGGCGAAAGCAGTTAAATTTGCTGATAAACTCGCGACAAGAATTCAGACGACTTACTTCATACGAACAAATGAATAATTCACAATATTTTGATCAAAATATTTAAGAAACTGCAACTGATAGTAATAAAACTATATACTACACTAAAATTTTGCATTATATATTGCACTAAATTGCAAAAAATAATTGTTTTTAAGGCGACCAAATATCGGAAATTACGTTGACAAAAAAAACAAATGTGTAACGTCAGCCGTGACGTAAGACGTCTGAATTCTTGACGCGAGTATATAAAATAAGTGTTATGATATTTTGTTCATTCTTTTCCTGGGAAATTCTTTAATTTTTTGTCCGTTAATTTTCTATTACACATTGCCTGCCACTGCATACCTTGCGCACAGTGGGCCAGTTTCCAGCGCCGTGCAGAAGTGCATCTTTATTATTTTCGAAGCTTTTCCACATTCAAAAATTTATTTTTAGATAAGTTCTAAATCACCCTGTATAATAATTGATGTAAATGTATGCCAATATAAATATCATATCAATATGGTTAAACTGTTGATCCATTAATCTCGGTATTAAAATTTGAAAATATAGGTACATATAGAATTCATTTATGTAAATTTATTTAAAACATACAAGTTTATTGTATCACATTTTATCTATCAATGCTTGTCGTAAAAAGAAATCACATTGCACTTAAGTACCTTGTAATTTTGATAGACTAGGTATTTCTAAAACCAAAAATGCCAGTTAACTGTTAGCAAATGCAGTTTTCACATAACTCTATAAAAAATTATTAGTAAATTTGATAATTCTGAAAGTTTCTCCTTCTTATCTAATTTTATACGTTAACGAAAACGTACAGCACAATAGACTTCTTACACGTGTACAAAAACAGTTGTCCATTATAATACAGAACAATTTAGCTCGTTAAATGGTTATTATGTTGCTACAAGTAGTATAAAGACTGGGATCCGGGTCGGGTTCCTTTAGAAAACATTTCAAATATTTACGTAGTCAACAGAGTTACGAACACCCATAGTTGAGCATGTTCTAAACCGCTATATTTTACAGAATAGCTTTGTACATGTTGCCATTATTCTAAATAGATTTCAAGTAATCTGACAGTAACCACGAGTGTTGTTCACCATTGCAATTATTTTATCTACATAAAGCGCCTTCATTATCTGATGATAATTCAATTCTCCGACTTGTAACTATTTGTATGTCTTTATCTAAAGAATGGGTTTCGATAAAGCCAATACTAGTTGGCATTACGATTAAGGGAATATTCAATACATTTTTATTCGTTATATGGATTAAAAACTAACAGTTGTTATCTATTATCTAATCTAGATAAATATGTTAATCAATCGTCTTCGATTTGTGTTAAAATTCTTAATTAATTTTATTTTCGGCAACACGACTCAGCTAACCGTTTTTATATACATACAGAGTAAACCCGGAAGTAACAATGTTGTAGATAGCCGCTTTAACTCATTATATTGCTAATAATTGTTAAGTAACAGATTACATTCTAACAAGTATAGAAATTAATACCTAATTGGTTATTTTGATTCAAATTTTCAGAAGTACGAAAAATTTATTATTACCTTATATTACAGTTTTGTGGCATTAAGCTTATAAAACATAATACAATTATAATAACAATATATATAACGCGTAGAGCGTTATGAAGATTTTTCTTAATTTCTGTACAAATTAGGAGTCCTTACTAAATTTGGTACAGCGAATAATAATATTGTAATACTTGGCAATTTTAATATTAATTTTAATATAGTATCGGGTAACCGTACAGATCTATTAAATTTGTCTTAGTCTTTCGGTCTGCGGCTAACAATTTCGTATTACATCAGAGTAACTCCAACAAGTAAGACTTGTACTGATAACATTTTAACTAAAATTGTTGAGACTGAATATACTGCAGGCAGTGGCGGCTGGTGAGATTTCTGGGATGTCATATCTCAATAGTCAGACATGGGACCCAAATCAAACTTTAGGGTATATGTACTGTGGCCATATAGAGAACTTTTTATTTAGAACGATTTTACAGTTTGCGAAAAAAGTTGAAAAAAACGTGGGAATTTTCAAAATGGCTTCTTTAAATGTTGGGAAACATTTTTTTCCATAAACTATATGTAACTTTACGGATAGTTTTATTAAAAAATATCTATATTTGTAGAATTTGAAATTTTTATAATGCATAACAAATACAATATTAATTTTCAAATTGCTGTAACTTTAACAAAAATTAAATATTTTTTAATAAAATCTGTCATGTCTTTCAGATCATAGAGGTTAGTATATAGTCGAGGCAATAAACTAGTAAAAAGTCCAAAAGTTCTAAAACTAGTTGTGTTGGACGAATCGCAATGCGGTTTCCTGCATTCTCTTCCAAAAATTATTTGTAAAAAATGTGGCGACATGGAATTTCTGACAAATCGGAAATTGCATTGCTACAGCCAAAAATGCATTCAAAAAATGCATTATTTGAGAGTCCTCTTGGAAGATGTCAAAACTTGGTAAATAAGTGTCAGAACTGGCCCAGATCGGGTACTCGGGGGTTTTAGAGGTCGCTGATTGCGAGTATGATGTTCAAATTGACCCCCCGAATACTTGGAGCTCAGGACCGCCGATGAACGTCATCTCCGTGGGACTCTCCCACAAATCACGCGGGAAAGAAGAGAAACTCGGCGCCCGGGGTTTTTTTGGGTCGCTGAATCCAAATCTGGCATCGGCGAACACCCCACGGGTACCTGGTGCACCGGAACCTGGACGCGGACGTCATCTCCGAGAATTTTCCTGAGAAGAGTGCCAAAAACCACCCGAAAATCATAATAGAGGTGTTTTGTGAGGCGTTGAATCCAAATTTCACGTCTGAAACGACCCCCCGAACACCTAGTGCACCAGAACCTGACCCTAAACGTCATCTCCGTAGTTTTTCCTGACACAATCAAAAAAGGCGAACCGAAAATCGTTATGGGGGTTTTTTTGGGGCGCTGAATCCAAATTTCACGTCGATAACGACTCCCCGAACACCTGGTGCACCGGAACCTCACCCTGAACATCTTCTCCGTGGCTTTTCTAGACACAATCGAAAAAGACGGACCGAAAACCGTTATGGGGGGTTTTTTTGGATCGCTGAATTCAAATATGACATCGGCGAACACCCCACCGGCACCTGGTACGGTGGTGACGTGCACGTCATCTCCGAGAATTTTCATGAGAAGAGTGCCAAAAACAACCGAAAAATCATTGTAGGAGCGTTTTTAGGCCGCTTAATCCAAATTTTGGTTTTCTACTGCCGGAAGCTGCTCGTTCTACGCATTCGTGGACAGGGCCTGGAATTAGGAGATAGTATCTGAGAAAAGTGAAAGACCGCTCGGCAATGTTCGGAGATCTGGCGGGAGATTATTCTCGTCGTTCTTACAGGACTGGAACAACTTTTTCCCAATAAGGCCCTAGGCTAGAGTTACACATTAATGAATGTGTCAAATTATGAGACGGTTTTTGGTGAGTTTGTTGCGGTCGTGTCTGTAAAACCCTCCGAGACGACTTTCAGGTCCAGGTCCCGCGGTACACCAGGTGTCTGAATTAAGCGGCCCAAAAACGCGCCTGTAATGATTTTTGGGGTCGTTTTTAGCGATCTTGGTGGGCAAATTCTCGGAGATGACGTGCACGTCCGGGTTCGGAGGCACCAGGTGCCCGTGAGGTGTTCGCCGATGTCATATTTGGATTCAGCGACCCAAAAAACCCCATAACGATTTTCGGTTCGTGTATGGAAACCCCTCGGAGAAGATAATCCGGGTGAGGTTCCGGTATACCAGGGGTTCGGGGGGTCTTTATCGACGTAAAATTCGGATTCAACGCCCCACAAAACGCCCCTATTATGATTTTCGGGTGGTTTTTGGCACTCTTCTGAGGAAAATTCTCGGAGATGACGTCCGCGTCCAGGTTCCAGCGCACCAGATGCCTGTGGGGTGTTCGCCGATGCCAGATTTAGATTCACCGATTGAAAAAAAACCCTGGCGCCGAGTTTATCTTCTTTCCCGCGTGATTTGTGGGAGAGTCCCACGGAGATGACGTTCATCGGCGGTCCTGAGCTCCAGGTGTTCGGGGGGTCAATTTGGACATCATATTCGTGATCAGTGACCTCTAAAATCCCCGAGTATCCGGTTTAATTGTAATCTAACATGGTTAATAAACAACTACAATTATAAGATTTAATTTAATATTAAGTGACGATTTTTTATAAGCTTGTAGAATCGAATTTTTTTAATTTATTTAAAATCCCATCCTTCTCATTATGTTTGAAATATACAGAGTGATTCTTTACCTTACGCATAAACTTGGGTAATTATAGCTGAGAATAAATAATGACGAATAGAATACAACTGAAACAAATGTTTTTCAGTTACGGAAATGCCAATTTATGTAAAATAAAAACAAAGAAACGTGAATTTCACAAAATTGAAAATGAATCTTTCAGAGTTGAGCTAGTCCCGTTAGCGTGTTAATTTCGGTAACATACACTATAAATTTTATGTGATCCCAGAAATAAAATTCAAGTGTATTTAGGTCGGGAAATCGAGAGGGCCACCCAATTGGACCACCTCGGCCTAACCATCGTTCGGGAAACATATGATCCAAATGTTGTCGCACTAGTAGCACGAAATGTGGTGGAGCACCATCGTGAATAAACCACATATGATGTCTAATGTGGAGATTAATTTCTTCCAGAAGTATCAGTAAATTATTACGCAAAAATTGTATCCGACTTTGGAGATTGAAAGGGCCAATAAGTACTCCATTTACATTTTCATCCCACACAAGAACAAATGAGCAATAAGCTTGATGATGATCAGTATAATTTTTGTTATAGTATCCCATTTATTTTCTTCAAAGCTCCGAATTATAATGGAAATGTTAAAAAAGCCTTTCACACACATTAAACATATTTACATATTTATTGCCAACGTTTTAACTTATTATGTGTTGCGCATGATAATTACTTCATAATAACCTGACAGCTTATTAAATAAAGGCACTGAACACTAAATATTTTTGTTAGATTTATAACCTAATGAAAGTTTTAATTATCGTCTAATTTATTATATTCAATATATTTAAATTTGTTTGAAGTTTATGGTTTATGGTCAGTAATTAAATTGCTTACCATATCATACACCTAATAGACACGTTATAGTTCTGCCAATGTATATACATCGTGGACCACCAACATCTTTCCACCCAAATTTTCTTCGTCACGCTTGGATCCGTGAACTTTTGTTTTAATGAGGAATATTTTTTGGAATTACTTATTTCCCAAATTTTCACATAGAACATCTAACGAAGACAAGCCTGGTTAACTTTCGGGCTATTCAGTAGATCTCTGTTTCCAATCCATTCTTGAAATGTTTCATTTAAAGATTGTGTTACAGTTAAAGAAAGATTATTGACATTTTTTAACAGGTCTAATTACATTTCACCGGTTAAATTCCTTAATAAAAAAATTGTCCAACAAAAATTCCTACCCAAAAACGTTGAATTTTTCTCGATACTTTACCTCATGAAATATTCTTAGATTGTCTTGTCGCCTGACCATTAATGGCAGTCTGCCACATAGCCTGGATCTTTACAACATTTGCGACTACGCATCGTACACGAGTGTAAAGCTGATTCGTGATACACGATGCATGCTGCATTCGTCTTAATTCACAGAAATCTGAGAACAAAGCCTTACAACTTATTTTTAACGAATAAGTCTCTATACACTATGCACGCATAGTTGGCTGAACCTTATTACTCCACAAATGCTTCATAATGTTAGAGAACATTTTGAGCAATGTTTCTACTAGTGTCTGTAGGTTGGTGGCAGATACTTTCAGTATATATTAAAGTGAAATTAGAGATCAGTGAATTTGATATAATTAATTAATTTCTCGAAAACTGGTTATTCAAAATTAAAAAAAACTAACAAAACTGGCATTGAAAAATAAATTGAATGCCTTTTAAAATGATGGATCATACAATACCATATTCCATTTAAGAATTTTAGGTTGAAGGTCATTCTGTTCTTCCTGGCAGAGGTCTTTGCTCTTTTGATGGTTGCAAGCAAGGAACAAGTAAAGAATTATGCGAAGGAGAAGATCTTTATCGACTCTGACAGTCAAACTGCCAGACTGATGGAGAACTGGCAGAGAGAGGTGGAGTTGGTCTAGTCTAAATGGACCCACAAAGTATTAGAATGAAATTGGAAAAGCAATGGAGGATTTGAACTTTTTGGCTGGACCCAACAAATTTAGTACACACCGTCTGCTAAACCTCGGTCGAATTTCCCTGAAACAAATGGTAGTAATCATTGTAGACTCAGAAGGCATCTAAGTTTGATGAAAGATCCTTTATGCCTGGAACACTCTATAGAGCACTGCACGGCTTTTAATTTATATTCAAGTATTGAAGACTTGTTATAACATGACGTAAACATACATAATTAATAATACTTTATTATTTTATATTTTATTTTTGTTAGGTATTATTTTTATTTATATTTGCATTGATTTGTAATAATGGCTATACTATATTTTATAGTTGTATGCTACTATTATTACTTTCTTCCCTCACAATGTATAGCAATTAGCACAAAAAAGGATATACGAGTGGTAGTAAATTATTTGTATTAAATTATGTTTTCGGTATACCTCTCAAAGCATACCCAAATTACACAGATTCTGCTACAGCAAATACGCATGTGCCACATTAGAATGCTCGATTTATATTGGTAAAAACGCCATGACATATTCCATCTGCACAGCTATCATAGCTGTGCTCGTGGGCAATGCTGGAGTAACTATTCATTTCGCTAATATAATTGTGATTGTAATGAATTTAATAGTGATGTTATATTTTCAAGAATAAAGAATATTTTGTGCAAACACCTTGACCTAACAAATGAGGAATATTCGATGATAAGAAACATATATAAAGGGATTACGGCGCGAGACCAGTATATCAGTGTAAGTGGTGTGGAAGAAAATAAAAGTTTTGACAATACAAAAAATTTTGTTGCTATTTCATAGGATGATTCCTTGCTTAGAATATCTAAAAGGGCGCTTTTGCGAATTAGGCGTAACATTAATTTCCCTTTTATTGAAAGACTATACCAATAGAAGAAAACGAAATAGTGACAGTGAGTATTTAGAACAAAGACATGTATGACACGTACAAAATAGAAGCCCTCTTGGAGATGATATCTGTTCGGGATGAAAACGACATCTCTAGTGATGAGAGTGGTAATATTATGTTTTGTTTTTTTCTTGATCTTGTTTTGGTCTAGCAAAACACGACAAAACCAAGACAAGCTTTAACAGCTGAAATTGCAAGGCAAAACAAAGTTTTAAAAGAAGTATTGCGGGACAAGACAAGGAATCTTGCCATGGGAAGATGTCTTACAAATATACAAAGAGGTAAGAAGTATAACATTTCTATTAGAGGTATATCGGAGAGATAATTATCCACAAAGTAGATTCCTAATGTTCAAAAATATTGAAAGCCCCGCCACCTGTGAAATGCGATCAGTAATCCTTTTCCTAAATGCAAGGAATGTTAAACCCGTTGTTATTTATCGTCAGCTGTATGAGTTGTATGATGAACATGCGATGGTATGAAGATGAGTGACAAATTTTAATGAAGGACGGGAAAACTTGAATTTACCTTTATTTAAACGAAATCCAGCATATACAATTAGATCACTGTGATTCACCTATCGCGTCCATTACTTGATAAGTAAAACCGCCACTGTTATCAAATTCGTAATAAAGTTCCATGTTTCTCATTTGCATGCAAAGACAAGACGAGACAATAAATTTGCGGGAATTTTGCAAGACAAGGTATGATCTTGCAAGATTTAGGCAAGAAGAAGACTTTAAAGAAACTTATTTCTTGCTTTGCAAGACAATACAAGACTTTCTCAAATTTCGATAAGTTTTCTTGTCTCAGCCAACACTAGTTCAGTGTATGTGTAGTGTAGTGTATAATAACTGTTAATGTGTGACCGTTTTAGTGACTGCAAGTAACCAGTAACCAGTAGTGTATAGTGCGCATGTAGAGTGCATTGTGTTGTAAGTTTTAAATGGCGATATCCACGGAGTGCACATCAGGTAAGTGTGGTGTGGGCCATCGCCGCGATGCGATGACACAGGTAAGTTTATACACTTTTTAAACTATTAAAGTGCTTCTGTCTGTATTTAAAGTGCTAGTTTCACTCAATTTTAAGTTATTCTTGATAATTTTATGATATTGGAACCCTTTTCAAGTGACACACCTATGGAATCTTGTCCCTTGCAACCTGCGAATTACTGTACTATTTTAAAACGGGCATAGTTACTATATTCGCAAATTACTATTATTCTGATCTGATGCAGACTTTCAGTCTTAAAACTACTATAGTACATTAGTACAGTTCTTGGCAATTTCATTGTGCTGTCGGACTAAACGTAAAAACGCAACCGATGTATAATTTAGTCTGCCTACTCAATCAATTATGCATTTAACCCCGTTTTCAGTAATGTTCCATGAGAAATTATATAGTCCAATAAATCTTTCAGCGAGTGAGTAATAAGTGATGTGCAAGACGGGAAAGATAAACAAGATTACTGGAGTTTCGTAATGTAAATAGAGTTTATTTAAACTTTGTCAACATTTTCTACAGCTTAACTCTGTTAAATACCAAATTACAGCAGGGACGAAATTCCGCAAATGAATCGTTGAATATAATATTTGCAAGTTGTAAACATCATTAAGAAAATAAATTAGGAAGATTAAATTAGAAAATGTCTGAACTTGTTAAGAGCGAAGCGACTAGTATAGGGTGTTTCAAAGGAAAATAAGGTATATTTGAAAGGGTTCTGATTTTCAACCGTCAAACGTAGAAGCACATACAGCAGGTTATTTATAAGAAAAAAAAATGTTTAGCATTTCCAGACCAAACATTATAATCTTATAGTTTAATAGTTTATGTATCTAGAACGAAAAGTGAAGCTTTAAGGTATGAGTATTTTTTTACGGCAAATGCCTAAAAATTGAAGTACCCTAGCTACTTTTTGTTCGTGGTATAGGTAAATAATATTTTATTTCATACTGTAATCAAAGTATTCAAATAATCTGTTTGTTCTCAAATATTTTTGCGATTGAGCTGTCAATATTTTCATGACTATATATTTAAAATATCCCAATAATACGTAATACGTGGGTTACCATAAAAATTTCTTTAAAACTTTACTTTATAGTCCTAGTACTTAAAGTCTCATTTTTCATACTAAAAGTTATCTAGAAAATGCATTATTATTAAACAGTATGGAATAAAGTAATGTATCTACTGACATGTCATAGTAGATACATTATGATGCTGTATTTAAATATAATAAGTATTATAATATTGCTTATTATAGTGCTAACTGAAAATTATTTTAGTACTCATCCTAAATGAATTCAACAGATACACTCAAAAACACAATGTTGAACATAAAAACATGCAATTTCTCGGGGCATAAACAAGTGCACCCTCACACCATATGGTTTACTCCTGAATTTAGTAAAGGATTTATCAATTAAACAATGAACTGGCTTACTATTTTTAATTACACTGATATTAAATAAAAAATTCCGATATTATAACAATACTACGTCATTTGATTATAGCAACATAAGTACCACAATTAAATTAAAAAAATGCTATTACTAGTTATTTGTGGATCTAAAATTTTATTCAAAATACACAGCATGGCAACTTATTATGAAAATAAGTTTCGGCATTCCAGATCAAGGATGTCAAGTAAAATGTTTCGATATATGTAGAACTAGAAGAAAATAAATATAAAAGAGATATTCAGGAAACATTTTCACATAGATTGTGTTTTAATTTCAGAAGCCTTTCATTTATTCATTGGAGTATCTTCAGCCCACTTAAGATCAAAACCATTTGTTAATACGATTTATCTACCAAATTGGTGAACCCCACGTGATCATTTAGCAGCCCAACGTGGTAATTTAGCATCCAAAGTATTCTTCAGCATGTCATAAATTAAAAAAAGTAGCAGGAATATCTAATATTTTACAAAAGGTATGAATTCCAACTAATTGTTTCGTGCATTTATTATTTCTATAGAAGACAACAACAACAAAGCGTTAACAGCTTGTGTTATCTGGTCGCATTTTCATATATTATCTGGCAAATTCCACCATATTCAATTCCAGCATATTCCCAGCTGTTACAAAAAAAAATCTCCAATTACCATTGTTTTTGATAAAATAATTCTGAAAACAGAATTTTCATCTATTACATTTTTTGAAGTTTTTTTCTTCCGCAAGCCATGTAAGTCATCTGATTCTGTCAACAATTTTCTGACATCCTGTTTAGTAATTTTGTTTGGTAATTTTTTGATATTTTAGGTCTCTAACATTAAGATTTTCGTTTTAGTAATGCAGTCAACTATGTGCTTGCTAATGTTAACGTTTTCTTCTAATTAGTAAAATACATTTTCAACATTAAATAATAGGACTAGAGCGAAGATGATTTTCTTTCTTTAGACAACCATTCGAAGTGTACTAATAAGACTTCTTTGTGGGTTATATTGTGTTTTTATTGTTGTACCATGAATAAACACAGTTATGAAACTCACGGCTGGTATATGATACCAGCCGTGATATGTTTAATTCAAATTCAATTTGCAATGCATTGTCAGGGAAATGGTAAAGCAGTTACTATTTTCTTATATAATAGTAATTTATGCATCTGTCGTTTCAAAAATACAAAATTTTAAAATTTAATTGTACTGTTGCCAGCAGATATAATTTGGTATGTAATTTGGATCATAAACAATCATTACGATACACGCTGTGTTATTACAGACTCATCTAACGCTTCGTCTGATAATATTCACAGCTGATGGTACCGTAATGATTGTCTTTATAATCCTTATTACATAAATAACTATTATCGTCTTAATTGGTAATCAGAGAAAATATAATGTAAATGTAATTCGAATCATAAATGATCGCTATGGTACATGCGCTGCTATATTGAGACTATACCTACCTAAAGTTCTTATCATTATCCTTATAACATAAATGACTATAATGACTTTGTAGTATTATACTAACAATAAGCTTCCCGAATTTAAAGATTCGAAACGGTTAGATAATTTTGTACTAATGTGACCTATATAGATGTTAACTTTATAAATTTTTGAATATCATTATTTATACGACTAGAAAACATTTTATTAACACGCTTTTATTAGCTTGGCCTGTATGTATGTATGTATGTAACGGAATCTTTCAGCGTAATTTTCACCAATTTCAAGAAGTTTGGTCAGCTTGAAAATTTGCACAGGGGTCAAGGACTGATGACAACATAATTATTTAATAACTTTTTTCTAATGTTCTGACTAGGATCATCAGAATAAAAAAAGAAACTACTTAGATTAGTATAACATTATTCTTTACCGATATAAGTAAAGAGAATTCTTATCACTAGAGTATATTTAATTAAAATTAATGGTACTATTATGATACGATAGATGTCGTTACGGAACTTTTCTACATATATTTTGCAAATTATTGCTACTTCTAATTTCTAAGTTTTTTTAAATAATTTGAGATTTTGAGAAAATAATAATAGAAATAGTTAAAAAATAAGTTATGAATTAATTTTAAATCAAAGTAAATCGTATAAAATTACATTGCAAAACTTGGAACGGAAACGAAACTGAACTTTAACAGAAATTTTGAATTTAAACATTTTGAAAAAAAAATAATGAAAAATTGTCAAGAAAAAATTTTATTTTGAAAAAAAAATTTTGGAATTTAAAAATTTTTGAAACGATAAATTTTGATTAAAAAATTTAAAAAAAATACAGAATTCAAAATTAAAAAAAATCAAAATATAAAATTTTGGAAAATTTAAAATTTTGAAGTTTTGATCCAAATTTTTGAAAAAAATTTTTTAAATTAAAAAAAAAATTCGAAATACAAAATTTTGTATAATTTTGGAATTAAAATTATTAAAATCATAATTAAAAAATAAAAATTTGATAATTTAAAAAAAAATCAAATATTTTCGAAAAAAATTTTCAATTCAAAAATTTTGAAAAGATTTTGAAAAAAAATTGAATTTAAAAATTTTGAAAAAGTAAATTTTCAAATTCAAAGGAATTTTAACTTGAAAATTTTGGTAAAAATTTTGAAGAAAGTTTTACATCTAAAATTTTGTAAAATTATAAAGTAAAAAATTCAATAATTTTATAATTCGGACAAAGATTTTGATATGAGAATGTTGAGAACAATTTTAATTTGCATATTTTATAGAAACAGATTTTTGAACGGTATCAATATTATACTGTTAACCATTTTTATTTTGGTCTACTTCCTACTTCGCAACGTAGGAAAGTGCTTGCACGTATTCGGTGGTATGAATAAAAATGAAGTACTTACTATTACTTCAAAATTTAGCATTTTCTATGTAGTCTCTACTTCAGCCTGCAGTTAACGGTAATTTCCGGTAGTACTTACTCTATCTTCTATAGCAGATTCTACTCAGCGAAGCATATGCTTCACTATATGAAGAATCTGCTCCTGTCAAGTAGTAAATTCTAGAAAATAAATAGCATTCCCCCTCACTCTATCCGAGATCAACAGTTTATGAATGTGGACATGCGAAAGTTAGTAGTGCTTTGCTTTACATTTGTGAGGCTGTTATTTATCGGGCCCCTTTTCATTTAATAAAATACCTACCTAGGTTAGCTAAGATGTGTTCAGATGATGAAATGACGCAAGAAGAGGTTCAAAATGAAGACTTACAATTAACATTTGTCATTATGCTGGGAGATTTTAAAATAAAATTAGACAAAAGAATGGCACCCGATATTAAAACGGCAAAAGACACAGCCCTTAAAGAATTAACAGAACTTTATAACAAAACTACAAAACAAAAGTAGAAAAGGTGTGAAGTAAATTAAAAAAAAAATAATATGAAAATCAAAATAAAAAAGTTGACAGATTTAAAAAAAAACGGCAACTGTAAATCATCATTACGATTAATCCTTAAATTATGCATTTTTATTTTGCGTCTCTGGACCATTACGTTAAATCCAACTGTAGTATGTGAAGTGAAGCGCTGGTGCGATACCAGCTTTGGAATAGTCGAAGTAAATACTACCATCTTTGCTAAACTTGAAGCATCAAGTAGGTACTTCATGCTGTAGTAAATACTCCGAGAGTTTCCAAAGGAATACTATTCACTGTAGCAACTTCTGGAAAAATATCAGTATCTACTTTGACGCACAGTACCTTCTTAAATATTGAAGCGGATACTTCGCAGTAAATTCTTATACTTGCAGTATTAGCACTTACTTTTATTCACATGGGATGCAATTTACTATATTTTCATAATGACATTAATTTTATAAATAGCTACACTACTAAAATAATTGTAACATTTAATATCAAGCACCCCACGAATTTTTTACTATAATTGAATTATTTTATTAATAATTTAATTTCTAACTTAAACTTATTCCCAATTAATTAGTTGTAATTCATTGTCTGAATTTTCTATTGCTGTAATACAAACTCTTGATACTTCAAAATTATATTTTACTTTTTAGTTCGGTTTGCTATTAAAGCGTATTTTTTTAAACTATAATTTATTTCTATTCAAGAATAAGGTAAAATCAAAATAATTTTGTTATGGAAGACAATTGTATATATCGTACATATAAATTATAGACGTAGTTCAAGTGTGACAAATTAGTTTCTGTCAACCCTTGTTACCTCATGTCGCATTAGAGAATTTAGCACAGCTGCCCAACGACGTAAAATGCAAATAGGTATACAAGAAAACAATGATTTATTTCATTGCTATTCACAAGCCAAAGAAAAACATTCCCTCATTCATGTATTATTAGAAATTACAAACATACACACTTTATATTCTAATGCAGTATGTGTCCCTATAATTAACTAAGTTGTTTTGTGTTTCAGTTTTTCTTTTATGAGTACATTTTTTCTGATTACAAATTAGTATATTTGGTATTAAATTGTATGATTTGGTTATAACATGACATACCTATATTTTTAATTAAGTGAATTTCCAAATTGACTGGGAAATCTTAAATTTAGTTTTAATACTAAAAATTTAATTAATAGAATCAATGAAACGAAATCAATAGAAAACTAATACCTATTTTTAAATGTCAACATTCTTATTTTTATCAAATTTCCCAAGTGAAAAAAGCTTTTAATCTTAAAGTCTATTTGTGTAAAAACGTATTTATAATTAATGATTAAAGCCCGCATTTATCGTAATTATCAGGGGCGCACTTAGAACGCTAAATAAATGTTTGTCAAAACCGAAGTATGGAATTAATTGTAACACTTGTTCTGTATTCTAATTTCTTTTACAGAGCAACGTTCAATCTGAGGGATGGTACGATTAGAAACAAATCTTGTCATTTCATTGTTCAATACCTACCTTATTACGTTATGTTGTGTATATTGTAGCAACAGTTACCTTTCAACATTATTAAGATATTCTAACAAGATTTTTCATACTGTACATAGAATTATGAAATTAGTTCATTTTTCTTAATTTAATGTCTTATAGAATACTCTTCAAAGTGAGTTAGAGACTTCTTTATAATATTATCCATCATTCCATGTTTACAATTAATTCCAAGAAAATGTCTGTGTAATATTTTTCCCTTATTCTTTCTGGTGTAGGGTGTTATGAATTGTTTTGTTTTAATGTAATTACACATAACTAAAAGATAAAAACAATAATTACAAATTATTATCTAGCTTTAAATGACTGTGATAGGTACCTTCTGCGTAAAGTAAGTTTGCAGGTGATTCTTCCTAGCAAAAATCAGTTGCTTTATTTTAGTTCTCTATCATATGAAATGCAAAAATTGTAGTTCATTGTTTACTATTTTACAGGTGTAGAGTTCTTCTTAAACATATTTTATCCATCAGAAACATAAATAAAGTGCTAAAATATGTGGACACAACAATCAATAATTTCTAGGTTATGCTTTAGTAATACTTCTTTTGTGGGGTTGGGATAGGTTCAGTTCCCACTTTCAACGACAAACACGTTCAGATTATAATAAAAAAGTTTTAGGAATCGTTTTGTTCGAATTTATTTGTTGCTAAATAAGTAATCAATAATTAAAGCAGTTGAAAAAAAGGGAAATTCTTTAGGTACTTACACAATTTTGTAAATTATTTTGTGACAAAAAATACAGATACCTAATTATTATGTACACTGTAGTAACATAAAAAATAAAATTTACTGAAGTTTTATTACATTATAATGGAACAGTTTAAAAATATCCACAGATATTTTACACAATATTCATGCTGTAACCCTAGCTGTAACGGACGCCGGCGCAGCGACCCCAATGCTACAATAGCCTCAACTCAAGTCTAAATTTTTATCGACAAGTCTCAATAACACCATTGTGCATACGTAAATTGCATGAAATACATTATTTAGCGTTATTTATGTCCAATAAAATACTTTATGTCATTAATATTTGACAATTCATAGTTCAAGTGTGGCTCAAGGCTATACTCATTTTACATGACAAAACAATGAAATTTGGGTACTTTTTCGTGGCGTTTTTTTATGTTAAATTTTGAAATCTTTGAATGTTTATTTATCAGAATGTGTTCATAACTAAGTATATTTCAATTTAAACATAAGTTTTAGCAGGGCTGACAACCAAATAATCAAAATTAAATCGATTACTTGGAAAATGGAAAACCTAGTGTAAAAATTGATGTTATCATCAGATTCTACCCGCCATCTAGTGTCTGTATATCAAATTTCGTCGCACTGGCTATGATCAGATATATATATATATATATAGTTTTATCCAACATACTTTGTGACATCATTTTGTAAAAATTTCCCTTCTCTTTGACATCCTCTGGCGTTGTGTTATCCAAAATCGGATGTCACAAGAACTTTCATCGTAGACTTGCTTATACTGACCCCTACATTGTTTAAAGAAGTTATAGGAGGATGCCAAAAAATCATATGTGTAAGTTTTAACGTTTTTTGTACTTCCGCAATATATTACACAGAGGGCAGCACGCAGAACAGTTGTTGTATATTTGTTATTCCGTACAATATATGATGTGGTTTTTGTGACATTCTGAAATATACGTAACTTACGCTTTCTATCGCTCTTGTGACATCCACATCCTTTTCGTAGTGCACTGCGATTTGACAACGCTGTACACACTATATATTTAAAATAGTAAGAACATATTTAATGACTGCCAACGTTATGTTTCTTTTTAATTATTTTCAGTACTAATTTATTCAAATACCAACTGTATAGTTTAACATTTTCTTGTTCAATTGTACATTAAGGTTATAGTACAAGTAATTTGTAATATATTTCCTTAATATAAATACTTCTGAAAACACTTTTCGATCTACAGGGTGTTATAAGTTTTAATAAAAAAAGCAACTTTATTAATATTGCTGAAACCGCTCGCATATTTTAATGAAATTTCGCAGGCTGTGGCAGTTAAAGACAATACATGTTTTGCAATAAAAATATTGTTCTCAGTATCACCAGTTACATACGCATATGTTTCGCTTATTTTCATTTATCTGTAAACCCATTTTTACTGCTTGTTCTTCTAATTTTAAAATGCATTCTTGTAACTCCTTCTTACTTCTGGTGAGTATTGCCACATCATCTGCAAAATTTTATAAGCAACATTCAGCAAGGCTATTCCACGGTAACTAGAACATTGCATTTTATCACCTTTCTTGAGCAGTGGTATGGCTTAATTCTAGTTCTTTGCATTTTTTCCTGTATCCAAATTTGTTGCACTAATTTATGAATCCATTTAGATAAATCTTCTTCACCATATTTGATCCATTCAGCTGCTATTTTATCCTCTCCAGTACTCTTGTTGTTTTTCAGTTTATGTATAATGTCTTTTACTTCAGTCAATGTTTGGTTGTCCCAATTTACTTCTGATTCTTCGCTGTCGTCTTCATTCAACAATTTTTTTAAATATTCTTTCCAGTGTTCTAATATGGTATCTTCGTCCCCTATTAACTTCCCTTTACTGTTTTTCAAATATTTTGGTTTTGGTTTGTATCCCCTTTCACGCTTAATTCCTTGATATAGGCTTCTTATTTCCTTATTTTTGTAATTTTCTTGGATTTCCTCTAGCAGTCCCGTTGTATATGCTCTTTTTCTCACACGTAGTATTTTTTTACACTTAATTAATTGCTTTCTATATGCTTCTTTTGACTCCTCCGTTCCATTTCTACCTTAGTTCCCTTCTTTTTTCTGATTCTTCCTCACATTCTCTATTAAACCATTTTTCGTTTCATTTGTTCCTCCCAGCGGTATTTTCTTTCATAGCTTCATTCATTTCTTTTCTTAAATGTTGCCAAAATGTATCTATTTCATTACAGTCTGGGATTGTATTTCAGTTATTCTACAATTCTCTTCTGTTTCGATTTAATCTGTCTTTGTTCTTATTTTTTACCACCGGAACTTGCTTCATTTTAATTTCCACCAAAAAAGGATCCGAATCAGCGTCTGGTCCCCTATAACTTCTTATATCCTTTATACATTTTTCCTCTTCCTTCTGTACAAGTATCAATCTGGTTTATGTAAGACCCATCTGGCCATACTTTGTGACATCATTTTGTAAGAATTTCCCTTCTCTTTGACATCCTCTGGCGTTGTGTCATCCAAAATCGGATGTCACAAGAACTTTCATCGTAGACTTGCTTATACTGACCCCTACATTGTTTAAAGAAGTTATAGGAGGATGCCAAAACATCATATGTGTAAGTTTTAACGTTTTTTGTACTTCCGAAATATATTACACAGAGGGCAGCACGCAGAACAGTTGCTGTATATTTATTATTCCGTACAATATATGATGTGGTTTTTGTGACATTCTGAAATATACGTAACTTACGCTTTCTATCGCTCTTGTGACATCCACATCCTTTTCGTAGTGCACTGCGGTTTGACAACGCTGTACACACTATATATTTAAAATAGTAAGAACATATTTAATGACTGCCAACGTTATGTTTCTTTTTAATTATTTTCAGTACTAATTTACACAAATACCAACTGTATAGTTTAACCTTTTCTTGTTCAATTGTACATTAAGGTTATAGTACAAGTAATTTGTAATATATTTCCTTAATATAAATACTTCTGAAAACACTTTTCGATCTACAGGGTGTTATAAGTTTTAATAAAAAAGCAACTTTATTAATATTGCTGAAACCGCTCGCATATTTTAATGAAATTTCGCAGGCTGTGGCAGTTAAAGACAATACATGTTTTGCAATAAAAATATTGTTCTCAGTATCACCAGTTACATACGCATATGTTTCGCTTATTTTAATTTATCTGTAAACCCATTTTTACTGCTTGTTCTTCTAATTTTAAAAAGCATTCTTGTAACTCCTTCTTACTTCTGGTGAGTATTGCCACATCATCTGCAAAATTTTATAAGCAACGTTCGGTAAGGCTATTCCACGGTAACTAGAACATTGCATTTTATCACCTTTCTTGAGCAGTGGTATGGCTTAATTCTAGTTCTTTGCATTTTTTCCTGTATCCAAATTTGTTGCACTAATTTATGAATCCATTTAGATAAATCTTCTTCACCATATTTGATCCATTCAGCTGCTATTTTATCCTCTCCAGTACTCTTGTTGTTTTTCAGTTTATGTATAATGTCTTTTACTTCAGTCAATGTTGGCATGCCTACTGTTTGCCGCTGTATATTGGTTGTCCCAATTTACTTCTGATTCTTAGCTGTCGTCTTCATTCAAGATTTTTTTAAAATATTCTTTCCAGTGTTCCAATATGGTATCTTCTTTACAGTTTTTCAAATATTTTGGTTTTGGTTTGTATCCTTCTCTTTCGCGCTTAATTCCGTGATATAGGCTTCTTATTTCCTTATTTTTGTAATTTTCTTGGATTTCCTTTAGCAGTCCCGCTGTATATGCTCTTTTTCTCACACGTAGTATTTTTTTACACTTAATTCACTGCTTTCTATATGCCTCTTTTGACTCCTCCGTTCCATTTCTACCTTAGTTCCCTTCTTTTTTCTGATTCTTCCTCACATTCTCTATTAAACCATTTTTCGTTTCATTTGTTCCTCCCACCGGTATTTTCTTTCATAGCTTCATTCATTTCAGGGTGTTATAAGTTTTAATAAAAAAAGCAAATTTATTAATATTGCTGAAACCGCTCGCAATATTTTAATGAAATTTCGTAGGCTGTGGCAGTTAAAGACAATACATGTTTTGCAACAAAAATATTGTTCTCAGTGTCACCAGTTACATACGCACGGCGTATGCAGGCAGGGACGTCTCTGGATATTTTTATAGAAAAAATGATTCGTCACTGATTTCTCTTATAATAAAATTATTTTCGAATTTCTCATTCAATTTGGAACTTGTGACTCACCATTTTCGAGTAAAAAAATTAAATTTGATTTATTACATGGCTGTTTCAATGATTTGAAAAATACCAGAAATTATGCATTTAGTTTTTTTATACCAATTTTATTACAAAAAATTATTACTACTCGCAGTAAACATCATTTCTGCTATTAAAATCATTGAAACCGAATTACAAATTGATTATATTTTTTTTCCTGGAAAATGGTGTTGTAACAAAAAAGTCGAGAGACCTTTTCGCTTCTAAATTAAACAATGAATAAAAAATTAATTTTTATTTTAATAAAACTCAGTGTTGGATTATTTTATTCTTTAAAAATATCTAGCTGCGGCGTCCGGCGAGGCTTCTGGTATGTCATATCTCAATAACCAGTGTTTTAATAGTTTCTTTTAATATTAAACATGATGTAAGAAGTTGTGACATTGTGATGATGCTTTTTTGAAGTTTTCTGGTCTGATGAATGGTTCCATTGCACTTTTATCAATCTCAATCTTCTTCGTAAGTCTCTTTAACTTATCCTTTTACATTTTGATAATTATTATACGCTTTTATAGTTTCCTGATGAAGAAGCAATAAAAGCTTCGAAAGCTTGAATAGAAATAAGGAGTTTTCTTTTTTCTTGCCTAGTGGCTGCTATACCTGGTTAATTAATTTTAAGTCTATTCCTTAACGCACCAGTCAGATGAATCTCTTCCGCTATATACAGGCTGTATCACATAATTTTTTATCCGCCTAGAGGGCGCAGCGAACCACATACGATATTTCAAAAATCTGTTTATATTAGGTGGAAGGTATCAATTTTGCAATAAAAATGTATTACCAATAAGTTTTCTCTATCTCTTAAAATAAAAAAGTTAGACAGTCTTAAAGTATGGGCACTTTATAGGTTTTTTTGTTATTACTCATAAAGTTGGCCATGGATCTCAAATTTGTTTTTACGAGCATAAAGGCCTCCAAAAATGCAACAAAAAACAGTTAAAGATTTTTGACGTATCTCGCATATTAAGCGAGATACATGGGAGTGGCCCTCTTATGTGATACAGCCTGTATATATAGGAATGTAGGCTTATCTTCTTATGATGATGTCACTGATAGTCCAGGCATTTAGGTCAAAATCGACCGGAAGAGCGGAAATTTTTAGGCACAACAGATATCGAGATGCGGTTTTCTGCATTGTGTTCAGGAAGATCCCAGGAAAAAAGTCTATATCGTCTGGTTTAGCCATTTTTTGAAAAATGCCTTCTGGGCCGGAAAATGCATTATCCAATTGCATCATTATAGGAACGACTGGAAACTCGGAAAAATCGCTCGGAAATCGTTACTCGTGGATTTTTGGGGCTGCCGAACTCGATTCTGGCATTACAATTACCCGGGGATGCACAGGGGTGACTCTGTGGGGTTGTTTGGGGGTGAATTGGGAGAGAAATGGCAGCGTCCATGAAAATCGCTCCAAACTCGTTACTCGGGGGTTTTCGGGGATGCTGAATTCAATTCTAGCATTAGATTTCCCGGGGGGCGCTCGGGAGTCGCTCTGTGGGGTTGTCTGGGGGTGATTGGGGGAGAAAAAATTTAACATTAATAAAAACTCCTATTTGTTATTTGAATAAAGTATTATTTTCATAATTTGTGATTTTTCACTTTCTCCTTTACCATTTCCCACAGAGCCACCCCCGAGCGCCCCGGGGAAGTCTAATGCCAGAATTGAATTCGGTATCCCCGAAAACCCCCGAGTATCGATTTTGGAGTGATTTTTATGGACGCTGCCATTTCCCCCCCAATCACCTCCAGACAAGCCCACAGAGGGACCCCCGAGCGCCTCCGGGAAAATTTAATGCTAAAATTGGATTTAGCAACCCCCGAATAACGAGTTTGGAGCGCTTCCCAAGGGATATACAATTTCCCCCCCCCCAGGATGACTCCCCCGGATACCCCCCAGAGCCGCCCCCTAGCACCCCCGGGTAATTCCAATGCCAGAATTGATTTCGGCATCCCAGAAAACCCGCGAGTAACGATTTCCAGTCGTTCTTATAATGATGCAATTGAAAAATACATTTTCCGGCCCAGAAGGCATTTATCAAAAAATGGCTAAACCAGACGATATAGACTTTTTTCCTGGGACCTTCCTGAACATAATGCAGAAAACTACCTACTTAGCAGGGAATGGAATTCTAGCAGATAAAGATACATATGCACCAAAGCATACTGTATATTGTATTAGTTCAAATCCCGTGGTAAAATGCCTTATAAAAAGTGACACCCTGTATAAGTGATTATTTTATAAAAAAGGCCTTTGCTTACAGAGCTTGTGGTTGGCTTTCTTATCCCAGTGAGAATTATAGGGAATCAAAAATGTTCCAGCGTGACGTTACAATTACTAAGAGCACTAAAATTCAGCAATTGCTGAAAGTGTATTCTTTCATAGTATTTCCGACTCAAAATCCTCTTTTGAGGTAACACAATCGTTATTTCGATAATTGGAAAAATTTGCGTTACGAGATTTACCTTAGCGATCGCGGTTTGGAAATTAAAATTTTAGAAAACCCGTCCCAGTATCTTAATCCTGATGAAAACAGTTAATACTTTTGCGACGCGTTTAATTTTCTCTTTTTTTACTATTAATACTTATATTAGTATTACTACTTATTTGTTTAAATGTATTTTTGTGACTATTTCAATACGGTTATTGCGTGCCGTCACCTGAAAAAAAAATTATATTATTATGTTCGCTTTATAAATAAGTTTTTTTAGAGAGATTCTGTAAATTCTTATTTTTCTCGATCCCCTCTTAATATACACTATGCGCCAAAAGTATGGAATAAATTCAATAAAAACGAAACAATTATTTTTTGGGAAAAATCCTCGAACAGGTCGATTTTTAATTTAAAAAATACATATTTTACCGTAAAATGTTATTTTCAAATGTCATTTGTTTTCGAGTAATGCCTACATCGATTTTTTTTAAATCATATTTTTTCCTTGATTCTGAAAGATCGTTTAATTCTCTATCAGACAGTACTAAAATTTTTTCCTCTTATATAGGAAAGTTTTCGAGTAAATGACGATTGAATGTTAGAAAACGTAAATCAATTAAAATAAAGCAAAAACGTTATCAAGTTTAGTTTTTCGAATTCCATAGTTCTTTTATGGATCACGTAGGTGAAAATCTTTGCAAAGTGTCATTGTCACACCGACTTTCTAATAAGTATTGTAAGCGACATAGAAATTATTATTCAATAAAGTATTATGGCATATTTAACTGTTACTCAAAAAATTGAAATTTTAATTCTTATCAGATCCGGGAATATGACTAGAACTCAGCAGGAAGTTTGCGATTTATTTAATTAAAAATATCTAGATCGCCCTATCAGCCAATCAACAGTCAGTAAGGTAGAGTCTAAATTTAGAGAAACTGGCAATGTTGTAAATATTCCAAAACCTGGACGTCCAAGCATTAATGAAAATCAGAAACAGAACATTTTGATAAGTATGGTGGATAATCCACATATTTCTCCACGATTGGTTGCATTAAACAATGACACTAGTCAGAGCACAGTGCTACGTTTCTTGAGGAGGGAAAAATATCATCTCTATAAAATTCAACTTGTGCAGGAACTCAATGAAGATGATCCCGATCGCCGCTTACACTTTTGCGAAATTCTAATGGATTTATGTTAAGGAAATAGAAATTTACACCGGCAAATACTTTTTTCAGATGAGGCCACATTTTGTCTGAATGGTACAGTAAACCGTCAAACTTGCAGATATTGGAGTCGGGAAAATCCTCATTGGATGGCAGAGGCACATACCCAACACCCTCAGAAATTAAATGTGTGGGCTGGAATAGTTGACGACAGAATAGTAGGGCCTTTCTTCTTTGAAGGAACCCTTACAGAACAAAGATATTTAGAATTTCTAGAAAATGACCTTGTTCCAGCCCTTGCAGTAATTTTTCCTAACGATAATGACTCTGACATTCCTGACGATACGATATGGTTTCAACAAGACGGTGCACCTCCGCACTATGCGCGCCCTGTACGAGATTTTTTGGACAACTGTTTTCCTGGGAGGTGGATCGGCAGACGCGGACCGATAGAATGGCCTGCAAGATCGCCAGATCTTACACCTCTTGACTATTTTTTATGGGGATACTTGAAATCAAAAGTGTATATTAATAAACCACGTAATTTAGAAGAACTTCAAAATCGCATTCGGGACGAAATACGCAGAGTTACCCCAGAAATCATTCATAATGTGCAAGAAGAATTTCTTCACAGACTTGTGCATTGTCAAGAAGTTGGTGGATGGCAATTCGAACATTTATTTTAAGTATAAAATTTAATCAATTGTATTTCATTTTACATACCTCAGAATTGTTACTTTTTTATGGATAAAATTTACGTTTTCTAACATTCAATCGTCATTTACTCGAAAACTTTTCTATGTAAGAGGGCAAAATTTTAGTACTGTCTGATAGAGAATTAAACGATCTTTCAGAATCAAGGAAAAAAATATGGTGTTGCCATTTAAAAAAAAATCGATGACGTCATTACTCGAAAACAAATGACATTTGAAAATCACATTTTACGGTAAAACATGTATTTTTTAAATTAAAAATCGACCTGTTCGAGGATTTTTTCCAAAAAATAATTGTTTCGTTTTTATTGAATTTATTCCATACTTTTGGCGCATACTGTATTTGTACTCACTCATAACCCTGTATAAAGCATGCCCTTTGTGTGTTTCATAATATATTTTTATTATATAAATGGTATCGAAAACCGCTTCTTCTGATCGTACTAATGCATTTATACGACGATTCAAGGCCTTATATTTTTATACCTCCCAAATATAATATAAACGCTTAGAAATTTTTTTATTTAAAATCTGATAAAATGGCGTACATGAAAATCTCCTACATCCCCCTGCGAAATTTGAGCAAAAATTATACAAAGTGTTTTCTTTTACTCATCTGAAAGTTTAATGAATGCAGATTCCTGAAAACTTTATTTTTCAAGATAATCCAGCAACTCCATATTTTGTTTTTGTTTTAAAAGGCATCGAAAAACCTCCTCTTCTGTTCCTATCAAGGATTTTAAGATTTTTTTATATCTCCGAAATTCAACAATCGCTTGGCGATTTTTAGAAGGCCCTGGATCGCCATCTTAACAGCCATGGTAAGATTACAAGAAGCAAGTTTCGATACCATTTGAAAGAAAGAAAACATTTATTTATTTTAACTGTTAATTTAATTTACATCAGTACAAAGTTTCACTCCATATGAGAATATGTTTCATGTTAATATGAACTAAAATAATTAAAATATGCATATCTTCTGCTATTATTATTGCATTGCGTGTTACATTAAATATTCATTTAGCCTAATCTCAACCTTTAGGGACTGTAATATACAATTTTATTATTGCATAAACTTCACGCTTATAGTTAAATAGAAAATAATTATTATCATTGAAATAAATATCAACACAATAACTCGTAACTCAGTTCCATGAATCCTATTTTAATTTAAATTAGTTGCAACTTTTAGTAGGTACGAGTTTATTTTTTAATTACTGTAAATGTAATTTTTCTTCAATTAATGAAAAATGTTGACATCCCGCCCTTTGATGCTAACTTAGCTTTGTATCTCCTATACTTTAAAAGTATGTTTTAATATCATAGACTACTGTCCTTGTTGATACAATCATATATATATATATAGCGGAAGAGATTCACCTGACTGGTGCGCGTTAAGGAATAGACTTGTAAAATTAATTAACCAGGTATAGCAGTCACTAGGCAAGAAAAAAGAAAACTCCTTATTTCTATTCAAGCTTTCGAAGTCTTTATTGCTTCTTCATCAGGAAACTACAAAAATGTATACTAATTATCAAAATGTAAAAAAGGATAAGTAATAGGGACTTACGAAAAAGATTGAGATTAATAAAAGTGCAATGGAACCATCCATCAGAACAGAAAACTTCAAAAAAACAATGTCACAACTTATTACATCATGTGCAATATTAAAAGAAAACATTAAAAACACTGGTCTAAAACCAGGATAAACACCGATTACTCGAACATATTAGAAAAATTTTGAGAAAAAACTTTCTTGAGCCAACAACAGGTGGTCAAGGAAGTAATATAGGTTAGAATAAACAAAAAAATTCCTAAGCCTATGAAGATAGTCATATCAGCTGAAGGCTGACCTACCTAACATAGAACAATAGAAAAATATACTATTGCCAACCTAACAATTTGTTAGCAAAAATAGCAACCCTGAGTAAGAAAAGAACAGAATTAAGGAGAACATCCAAAACTCAATACCATAGATAAAGTCCACCAACAGGGGGGCATTGAAAAGAATTTATATATAATAATAAACAAATCTACTGGGTGTCAGTAAGGGACTGACCAATATCAACGTCACTATTATTATTAGTCTTATTATTGAGAGTAAGTAAAAAAGTATAAATCACACTGAGGCCATCAACATCCTTCCTGGAGTTCACAGAATTATCATTGGAATAAATATGAAACATTTCTAAAAAACTTCTTTTAAACAAATTATTTTCTGAATCCAAAATGCTGACATCATCGTAAGAAAAAGAATGTCCGTCATCAATAACATGTTTTGCTAACGCACAAGAGGACTTACCAACTCTTACATCACTCTTGTGAGTAACAATCCTGTCTTTAAGACATCTACCTGTCTGACCTATATACTTTTTGTTGCAATTGGAACATGGTATTGAATATACGACACCGCTGCTCTGTAGCAATGCAGTTTTATCTTTCGTATTAGAAAAAAGAGACGAAACCGTAGTAACATTTCTAAATGCAAGTTTAATAGAGTTAAATTTTGAATTTTTTTTTAAATCTCTCACAAAGTGGAGCTAAATAAGGTAAAGAGAAATATTTTATTTGATCGACATTAATAGAATTGATACGAGAATTATTAGAATTAGCAAGTGGAGGAATATTTAAATTAGAATTTGGAGAAATATTGCGAGTGGAACGTTGAAATAGAATTTTATGGACAAGTCCGGGTGGATACCAACAAGTGATAAACCTTGCAGAAAGGGCTTCCAGGTTACCTCGTTGTAAAGAGTGGTGACTAGTGCGAAGGATGATGGTGATGGTGAATGATTATGATGATGATGATGATGATGATGGTGATCGTCTCTATGAAAGACGGGGTCCTTCGCACCAGTCACCATTCTTTACAACGAAATAACCACTAGACATATGGAACTGCCATAAAAACATCAAACCCTTCCGCGTCCAGCTGGTGAGAAGTATACAGGGCCGTATTTACTAGATACTACTATTCGCTCAATTTCGCAAATAATAATTTAAAATAAAATGAAGTATGTAATAATGAATGTAAATGTGACTATTTGGAAACAAACAAATGCCAAACACAAATGTTCACTAAATATTGAATGTTATTATGCAATTATAAATAATTATTTTCCAGTAAGGACCAGGAGGAGGTAGAAGTGTTCTGCTATAAGGGTGGGATTAGGATTGGGTAGGTAAAGGTTGCATAAGGGGAACAAAAAAAAAACAGAAAGGAAAAAATAACTAATAAGTTAAATTAAACCCCTTTAAAATAAAACTAGAAAGAGAAATAGAAATAGAGAAAAAGAAATAATTGAAAACAACTATACAAAAATATTTTTTTTATGTATTTATATCCTATAGTCTGTTTAGAAATGAAAAAGAGTAACAAAAGCTTATTATGTATGCAAATCGTAAATAAATGTAGTACTGGTGCTTATATTCAATATTTTTATATTATGTATCATCGGTATAGATGAGGTGTACTTTTAAAAAAACTTTGTGTAAACGGGTTGTACTAAATTGTGGCAAGTACCTAAAATTTAATCCCCGACAATCCGTCTTTGTCTATGCAGCTTCAATTTCTCGCTCCATTTCTCTTATAAGTAAGCAATATAAAAACAGCATTTCAAAACATGAGGCTACTTTAATCATCATAACCGGGTTAAGAGGGTTTTAGATTTTAGTAATTCAAATAAAATTATTCAATATTATTATCAAAATATTTATTTAAATTTAATGAATAGACTTTTATTCCACACAAAAATATATGTATTTTGAAAATTCAAATTATGGTGAGTAAATGTAGTGTTGTATAAATGTACAATAAAGAAAACAAAAAGTAGGTATATTAAAATTCATCCGCTGAATATTCTGATGAATTATCTTCGTCTCCTAGATTAATAACGATAGGTTCCACAGGAACGTCAATTAAATTATCGAGTTCCCACATTTTCTCGTCTTCTTTTTGTACATGATGTATCGCTACATCTCCTTTTAGCTGCACCCAGACTAGTTCGATTGGGTTAAGTCCACAGTGATAAGGTGGTAACCGTAGTACCGTTATTTGGCGATTTGTTGCCATTTCATCGATAACATATTTTTTCTGATCTTTATTAAGATTGACAAGTGTCAAAAGTTCCTTTTTCACCATATTTGTTTCAAAAGAAATTTTTTCCGGATAACCATTGAATGAGCCGTGAATAGTAACTGGCATTATCCATGACAATTACAGACCCTGGAGGAATAAGATCCAACATCTGTGTAAAATACTCTTCGAAAACATTTGCGTTCATGTCTTCGTGATAGTCACTTGTATTTTTAGATTCAAATAAAAGTAAACCGCCATCTGCAAAACCACTGGCACTACCTATATGTGACACTATTAATCTTCGCCCTTTACCTGAAGGTGCCTTGAACTCTATTGAAAGTCCATGCAAAAATGCTTGTCGAAAACTTTTTAGATTTTTATCTTTCCATACTTTTATTACAGTATATCCCTCGTTGACCCAAGTTTCGTCTAGATAATAAATATTCCTCCCTTCGTCACGGAATTTTCTAATTGATCTTAAGTAGGATCTTCGCCAACAAATAATTTCATCTTTATCGATAAGAACTGACTTTTCTCCCAGCAAAAATTCAACTCTCGTAAGACGGCCCATAATTTGCTTCTACTGATTTTTGGCAAATCGGTGTCCTCTGAATGTTCACTTAAAATTTTGTTTAGCGTTGGTATTTCTTTTTTAAAATAAAATGAATGTACTTTTCTGCGAATGACATTTTTGAAGAAATCATCTATAACGACTTTTGACCTCCCTGTAGATGATTTTGGGGGATTTACAGTATCTTGTTCATTTTTTGTTTCCTTTAAAAGTCTGTATATAGTCGATTTTCCAATCCCTGTCATTTTGGAACACTTTTCCACGATGTCATCAACACTATTGGTAGGATTTGGGTGTTTCAATGCATGAAATACATTTAATATAATAATCTTCTCATTCTGAGACAGCGCACATATTTTCACGCGTTTAGCAGGTACGTAATCTGATAAGCTAGACATTTTACCCAAACAATATTATATCCACTGGCACAATAGTCACTAAACACAAGTCGAATTTTACTCTACTGCAGTATCACGTCTTCGTATATTCAGCTCTAAGACTGGATTGATCTGTCACAATACACTGACTCCTTCCTTATGATGTATTCAGTAAAATATACTAATGTACACCTATTACCTGTTAGCATTAGTGTTACCCGATAATTACCTGAAACGAAATATTACCACGCTTATGGCCGGTTCTTTTCTTGGGGTTTTATTACTTTCTTTCATTTGCAAACAGACTATAGTGATATATAGATATAATATATAACAAAAATACTACTAACGTCACTTGTATCCGATTCTTCATCAACAGTTATGATGAAACCACTTTTATTTAACCCAATCAATTGACCTTTATATAGTCTCCCTTAATTTTTATGATGTTTGAAGCATTTGTTCCAATTAGCGGATGTGATTTTATTTACCTCGCTTCTTATAATATTTTAAACTATTTTGTCAAATTTTGGGAAGTTATTATTTCTTTGAAGGTCTCTTTTAAATTGGCTACATATTTATTCAATGGGATTAAAAACACAGCAATATGGATACAAAAGGAAAGCCCTGAGCCGTAGCCGTCTCATCAATAACATATTTCTTTGTAAAATTATTGCTCTTGACTATATGCAGTAACTCATCTTTCTTCAAACTAGCATCGCTCGCAATTTTCTGGATTTTGAGAAATCCTTACAATATTCTTCTCTTTGTGCCAGTATCGGAATCCTTTCTGAAGGTATTGAATGGTATGGAGCGTTGTCTAATACTATTATTAAATGTTTGATAAAAACCACTCAGGGATCGTATATCCCAAAGCTTTAAAATGTTGATTTTAATGGCTCGATATCTAACTCGGCAAATGACAAGAAGTAACCCTCAAAATGGATTATTCAGGATATTCACAATGTAATGCTAATAATACAATATACATTTACATTTAACTAAATAATAATTTGGCGGCTTCTGTTGTGCTAGGTCTGGAGCAACAGGAATGAATAATGCAACGTTTGATAGGAGATAGATGGAATTAACTTACAGTATTTTGGAGTTCGATGTTACACGGCGAGAACAGGTATTCGTAGTTCCACTCATACACTACATAATATTCACGACTGTAATGTAGTATTCACAATAGTATTTAAACAACTAGAACTTATGAATGTTCTTTGCCATCCAAGGGGCCTAAAGTTTTATAAGCACACTAGGCAACAACTATCTTCAAACGTTTTGTTGCCTCATATTCGTAAACCTGATGGGTCATTATGCGAGACTAACAGTGCCAACGAATTGGCTCAAATTTTAAGATGTTTAATCCAAAAAATACAAATTTTAAAAAACGCAGTGATGTCCCAAGAGGTGAAATTATTGAAAAACTTTATAGAGTTCAACATGCGAACATAGGTTGAACTTTTTCTCGTCTGCAGGAACAAATTTTATAGAAACTTGTCATTTTATTTTTTCATGTTCTATCCGCACCCGAGGGATTTCCCACATTTTCGCGAACATCCTGTATAAGAAGTTTTAAATAATATTTTATTCCATTTCGTCAAGAACTTACAAAATACTAAAAATCCTTTATTCTGTTAACACCTTGTAAATAACGATAAAGAGGCTTTGTCATATATCATTTTTTCCCTTTTGCTGCGTATTTATTTTTTCATCCCATTCTGGTACTTTTTCAATTTTGATAGTGTCGGCAACAGCCACCTTTATATTGAACTATATAAAAAGTAAAAGATGTTTTGAACACAAGATTGGATTTTGATAGACACAGACATAAATACCTAAAAAGTTTTCTCACTTTCAGTGAGCGAATAAATTTAGTTGCTAAAAATAGAGGCGTAGTCGTGTAGCCTACGTAGATTTTATTATTTCAGCGCATCCACCGGTAAAATTGCTACGTGGGATAAATGTCGTGATATAAAAAGGTTGTAATGGTAGATATTTATTTTGAGAAATACATTATTTCCCCGTTGAGATGTTTCGGTAATTGGATAGAAAATATTATACAAAAAAAGAGGAACCTCTTCTACCTACCTACTTATTTTTTTTAGTCATCATTAAGCATTGTGTATTTCGATATTATATATTTATTTTCGGGCCAATATCTACATTCCTTATTAGAAATTATACAGGGTGTCAAAATTAAAATTTATTGACAATATTTGTAAATAACTTTTTAAAAAAGTATTTTTGGAGCCCCGCAATTCAAATTAGTAGCTAATTTTAAGCAGAGGGCGCCACTTATAGCTGATCATGCTTTTTTAAATGGCAGAACTTTTTTTCACCTTAGTGTATCCATATGACTATTGAAACAATCTGTTCTCCTATCTTTTAGCTCTACTTGGAATTTTGCACATCACCGTAATTTACCATTCTGAATCTCAATAACTTTTTAAAGTAACATTTTGCTCTATTTTCAGTGGAAAAACCACTTTACCTGCAACTCAAACGGTTTTTACTCGATGCACTGAATATTTGAAATAGGATTATTTCGAAACCGGTTACTCTAAAGGCGACTTTACAATCTGCAATTCTTTCTGCAAGTTACAAGTCTCTTGCACGTAACCATTCGCTCTGACGATTTTCCGATCAGCCGTTGCAATTTTTATTGCAATTACAGCGAATTGGATCCATTTTTATTGCAGTTTTTCTGCAATTCTGAGGGATAAGTTAGTGATTTGCATGGTTACCACCATTCGTAAAAGTCTCTAGATTGAACTACCAAATTCAAGCTGCCTATTTTTCGCTTCTACTTGATCAATATTTGATTGTGGAGCTTGCAAAATATATATTTCATTTTACTGAAACCTTGTTTTCAACTTAATACTCATTCAATTTTGATGTCATATAATTTCCGTAGAAAACATTTACTTTGGTATCTGACCGGATTGGTCCTATAGTGAACAATATTGTTTAGTGTTTATTGTTCCTTAAGGAATACAAACAGGACAAACCCAAAAAGAGTATTCCCTTATAGGTACATTATAATAATGATTGTTACATAAATATAAGTATACAAGAAATTAAGACATGTTTAAACAAAAGATAAATAATTGAAGAATGAAGTGCAATGAAACAATATAAGAAAAATACCTAGCGCTAATTTAAATATAATTATTGAAAATATTTTTTTAAAGTCCTATCAAAGGAGCTACTTGAGACAGAAAAAACATCAACGTTAATATCGTTCGAAATATTATTACAAGAGGATAAGCATCTTTGTAAAGGCAAAATCACAGTAAAAATATATTTGTATTTCTCGTGAAATATGATGGAACGTTATAATTAATAAGACTATTAATTTCAATAGAATCAATTAGATTATTAACAACTTTATAAATAAATTTAATATCAGTTATGCGTCTTCTACTTTCCAGAGATAATAAGTTCAACCCATCTCGAATTAAAAAGCTTTCTACAATATCAGGATAGAACTTATGATTTAAATATCTAACCAATTTGTTTTGGATTCCTTCAAGGTGATTTATGTAAACATTATATTGAGGATTCCAGACTACTGAACCATAACTTAACAAACTGTTAACATAAGCCATAAATAAAACGCGAAGTGTATCCGGTTTTTTTTAGATCAACACAATTTCTACATAAAAATGACGGTCAAAAATTATCTTGCTGTCAAAAATTATGCCGAGATCTGATATTTGTGATACTTTCTGCAAATTGTGATTTTCCAGCAAAAAGCGTGTTGCAATTTGATTTTTGTTTCTACTAAATGTAATATGAAGGCATTTCTTGAAATTTATATGTAAGCTGTTATTATCACAATATTTTTTAAAAGTGTTTAAATCTTTTTGCAATAAATCAGCATCTCTTGTACTACTTATAGAAAGAAAAACTTTGAGATCGTCTGCATACATTCAAAATTTAGAGAACTTAAAGCATTTGGTAATATCATTAACATATATGTTAAATAATAATGGACCCAAATGCGATCCCTGGGGAACACCCGATGTTACCAACAAGAAATCTGAATAATATTCACCTAGTCTAACCGACTGACATCTGTTCGAAAGATAAGACTGAAACCAACGAAGTAGAGAACCATTTACACCAACTCCCGCAAGCTTGTTTAACATTATTCTATGATCTATTTTATCAAAAGCTTTACTGAAGTCCGTGTAAACAGCATCCACCTAAATTTTCATATTAAAGAGAATATATTCTGTATAGATAAACAAATTACTGTCAACAGATCTCTTTTTCATAAACCCATGTTGCTCTATATTAAGAAGACTCAAAACAACATAATACAAGAAATCACAGATTATAGATTCCAAAAGCTTGGCTACAATACATAACTTTGATATTGGACGGTAATTTTCAACATATTGTTTATTTCCCGATTTAAAAATGGGAATAATATTTGCTTTTTCCATATATTAGGAAAGTGTCCTTCCAAAAGAGATTTATTCAAAATTAAAGTTAAAGCATCAGAGATGATCAGTACATTTTTTGAGGAAATCCGTAGGCAAATTATCAGGCCCTGCACCTTTTTTAGATAAAGCTTTAATCTTCTGAACAATAATTTCTCTACTAACTTGATAATTAGATATTAAATTACAGTTATTAAAGTGGAAAGTAGAAGTATTGTAATTTTTAATATGGTTGAATTATTAAACGAAGACATAAAATACTGGGAAAAAGAGTTACATATGTCCGGACCATCAGCTAAAAGAATGCCATTATGAACAATAGAATTTATGAAATTAGGTGACTTCTTCCTAGTATTTACAAACTTCCAAAATTGTTTTGGATTATTCACCATATCATCTTCACAAGATTTAATATAATTTTTATTATCTTCGGATAAGAGAAATTTAGAACGACCTCTCAAAATTTTAAATGTTAAGTAATCAATATGATTACCAAACTTTTTCCATAATCGATGATATTTTTTCTTCTCTTTAATAGCTTTAACAGTAGCAGAACTGTGCCAAAATGAATTCCTTGGAAGTATCAATTAATGCCTCGAAATATTAACAAAATGATTAAACTGTGAAAACCCCCCTAATGAAACTGTATATCAGTTAATAAGTTAGAATTAATGTCTATGTAATTATGCGGCACACACAAATTATTAATGAGATATTGCTTAATATAATATAATTTATTTTCTTCAAAAGGAGCAAGTGGGAGCAACGCTTTTTCCACGTTAAGATCACCAAATAGTTATTTTAACTATCTAAGCAGACATCCTGATTCGAATGTATTCGAACCAAAAGAATAACGTTAAATAGTTATGTCATATCTTATTACTCATGTGCATAACAAGTTTCCAGTACGAAATAAAGAAAAACTACAGTATTTACCATTATTTTACGTGTTGCGTAATATCCATAATGTAGCATAGTATAAACAGTTATATTCTTATTTGCAGATATTAATTTTGGGGACCATACTGTTTTCTAATTATTTGAGCATTAGATTACAGCAAATTTTAGACAACAATAGACATAGCGCAACTACAGCTCTACTTGATGATTTTAGATCTTTGAGGTTTTGACCAGAAATATAGGTCTTTTGTCCCACTGTGTGACGCAACAAGTTGGAAATGGATATTGGGTTAATAGGTAAGGGGAAGTCTGGTGATTTTAAGCGAGAAACGAAGAGTGGGCCAAATTATTAAATCATTTTCGGACATCGACAGCTATTCTGTTAATATTTATGTCGTTTTTTTTTAAATGAAAATATGAATACATCCGCTTATATACCCAAGAGAAATCCTTTTACTCAACAGCCAAAATTTGTATTATAATTTTTAGACAGATAAATGTTAACGTATTCAAAATTTAAATAAACATGTTAGAATCATCACTCAACCCATATTTTAGTTTGGATAAAATCAGAATCTATGGATAGTTCAACTGATAAAATATTATTTGGGCTAATAAATTATCAAAAACCTTTTAGGTTTTTTAGTCTATAACTATCAGTTGTATGACCTAAATTTTACTTTATATAACTTGTACTACATAATATACTATAATTTATACAAATAAATAAGTAATATATATGCTTTCACCAGCATACTGTTTGCAAAGAGAAACAAGATAATTTTGCCCAAAATACCTCTGAACGATGCAAATAGAGGGGCATATTTTGTTTCTTCAACATGTATCCCCTTAAAGCGTTAAATAAATTAATACTATCTCATCACACGGAAAGATCGCATTAACAATTTAAAATATGCAAGTTCTACTATGTCGAAATGCAGCATTAAAGGACTCTTTACTGACGATGTTATATAACGAATATCAGTTCAACTTCAAAGACATGTTGCAATATGAAACTGTTAATATATTGAATGCTTGTGTCAAAAAGATCGCTTTTCCAAGTGGAGTTTTGTTTAAAATAGATATTAGAATATTTACGAAATGTTTTCAATAATACATTATTGGTTATTACACGTTTATAAAATTATAATAATATAATAACAATAGTTTGTTTATTTTAACAATGTATATCACTATAATATCGCTACATTTTTAAGGTAGAGACACTTTTCGACATTTTTATGCACGTAGGTAAGTCATTAAATAATCTCAAACCCTCTGAAGCTTTTTCTCGTAGTGGATCTTTTAAAGTTTCAACTTCTATTAGGCGTCGTATAATTATGAACTTCATTTACACACTTAATTTTACTACCTACTCAAATACTTAGCTAACCATTCATTTTTTATTTTATAAATTATGTCAAATATACAATTCTAGGATGTGCATTCATAAAATTATGTGTATTTAACATTGTTTAAATTGGTGAGTACCTATTACATTTTAAATTTTTTTCTCAGAGCTCGATTCTGAATCTTTTGTAATTGTTGTAGGTGATTTTTATTAAGATTAAACAGAATAAATGATTGTTAATGTTAAATAAATGTGGTATACACAATACTGGAATTCGGACAATGTCCGAAAAAAATATGCAAAACTAGTTCTGACCTCTAAAAGATTCCCATACCCGAAATTATACATTTAAACGGTTTCTGCATATTACAAAATACAGAGAACTAGTTCTGGGCATTATAAATTTTTCAAAACTAGTTTTTTTGCATTTTGAAATGACCAGAATTAGTTCTAATCATTTTATGATAGTTACATTAATTAAAAGTAGGGTTATGCTATTTTGGTCATTTAAAAATGCACAAAACTAATTTTGAACAATTTATAGAACTAGTCCAGAACTGTTTCTGCTATTTTACAGTAGTCAAAAGGTGTTTAAACGTAAAATTTCGGGTATGGGAATTTTTCTGTGTTCAGAACTAGTTTTGCATACTTTTTTCGGACATTGTCCGAATTCGAGTATTGTGTGTAACATATGCACTAAGCTATTTACCAATTCTATTTAAAAATGATTTTTCTTAGACATTTTGTTCACGATGCATGACTTTTAAAATTAAGATTAAAATTAAGATTCTTATCAAATACTACTTCCAAATACTTTATTTCATTCAACATTTCAAGATTATTGTCATTATTGTAATTTTACCAACTAATTACCTTAAATTTACATTTTTTATATTAACACATATGTTACTATCACAAAGCCATGTAAATGTAGTAATTAAGTCATAGTCACTTTTTAAATTATTATTAGTATTATTATTATTATTATTATTATTAATGATAATAATAATAATAATAATAATAATAATAATAGAATAGAATAGAATAGTTTATTGACAATATATACGATACAAAAAATATAGACATGATAATAAAAACACGATCATTGTCGTTAGAGATAAAAAAACATAAAAACTATCAAAAACATTTTACAAATACTCAGATAAAAATACAACACAAATAAATAGGTAACAGTACCAGGTCAGACAGTAAAGGTCAAATACTCATAGAAACATTGTTCAACTAGAAAACTTTTAGTTAGCCTCTGAAAATAATGCATGGACATAACCTTGATCATGAAAGCTCATAAATTTATTATAAAGATCTATATCAATTTTATTATTGTTCGTCATTTTTAATAATAATAATAATAATAATAATAGTAATAGTAATAGTAATAGTAATAGTAATAGTAATAGTAATAGTAATAGTAATAGTAATAGTAATAGTAATAGTAATAGTAATAGTAATAGTAATAGTAATAGTAATAGTAATAGTAATAGTAATAGTAATAGTAATAGTAATAGTAATAGCAATAGTAATAGTAATAGTAATAGTAATAGTAATAGTAATAATAATAATAATAATAATAATATTTATTAATCCACTTAGACATATGCATGTATAGGACAGGTCACAAACATGTGATTATAAAATATCATTCATAAAATTAGTTCTGCTTTTCTGTTCTTTATGTTCCATATAGTTTTGTATTTATTAGTAGATTTATTGATAAGTTTACCATGGAAGTTTAATTTTGCCTTTTTTAAGCTGGCTTTAGCTTTCTTGTAGTTGAACTGAAAATCAGTACTGCCTATGTTTTTATAAAACCAATATAATTTTTTAACAGTTGACTTGATTGTATTACTTCAGGACTAACTCAGTTTAGTTGCGTTTGTCGTCTGTTATAATAGCGTCTTAGTGGACAGATCGAATCTAACACATGATATAATATGTCCATAAAGTCATTAAAGCTTTTGTTAGCATGTTGTGAGTAAATGTCATTGAAGCTGATCATACTTAGAGCACAAGACACATGTTCAATATTATCATCTGAAAGATCTCTAATTATCTCTGGAAGGTTATTACCCATAATTTATAACATAGTGTCATCAGCGAATATAGTCAATTTATAAATGGTTATATATGATAAAGTATGTTACACTATGTAACTCATGTAAATTAAAAACAAAATAGGCCTATAGATTGTTCCTTGTGGAAGACCATATGTAGTTTCCAATTTGCTAGATATATGTTTGATATTTAATTTTTTGGTACCTATTCTCCAGCTATGATTTGTACTTTGTTCTTTATATCCATTTTGGCCATTTTTAGTAATAGTCATTGACAATTCACTTTACTTAGTTATGATATGAGAGACAGAGTCAGAGATAACATAAGTTTAGATATGTTGCATTGCTGTTCATTTATTCTACCTTACTTAACGCTTCTTTAATTTCTGCATTGAGCTAAAAAGTTAACAATCTGGAACACCTATCGGATCTTAGGCCGGGTGTACCAAAGCAACATCTAGCGGCCATACGAAGTGTTTAACATTGCGTCAAACATCATTGAAAACTATCGACCTTTATGGCGATTCGGCGATAACGATATTTTGCAAACACGGAATTCCAGGAATCAAGTACTCTACGGGAACATGCCTCGATCAGCATTAGATTACACCTAAAAAATCTACAGCAAATAGCAACCCACCAGACATATATACCTTTGTAGAAATGCATGCGGAAAAGTACTATTTTGCACACGTTCGTATGAAAAATCTTTATTATCCTTATTATTAAATGAGGATATCTTAAGCAAAATAAGTAATCAGGCAGATGTTGCAGAATCACGTAACCGTTATGGTAGTTATTTTAAAACCGCTATACAAAGATAAACTAGAAAAGTGAATACTTTCACTTTCAATTGTTTACTTTTAATTACCACAGCTCGTGTGAAAGTGCAAGTGCGACCTGCTTTAATAATTATGTATATAAAAATTAAAAATATTTACTCTTTAAAACTAGTATTATACAACCTTCATACCGGGTGATTCAGTGAAAATGTCATTATTTTTTAAGAAAAAAATGAGCATAATACGAATACGCTATTAAAAGAATTTTTAAATGCATATTTACGTCGAAAAAAAATATTTTCATATCATTATTTGAACCCCTTTTCAGACTAACACTGACTCTCAGTTCATCTCGGTGCCGGCTTGAGGCGACTTTGCCAAATTTAAATATTTTCCTAGCACCTACTTATTGTAATGTTAAAATATGCAATGAATGCCAAAAATATCTTTTAAAAATATGCAATTGACATATAAAGTTTCAGTTATTGAATTATTTTATAATTTATACAGGAAAGGTGCAGTATGTATGTAGGATATAAAGGCAACTCACATATTATTTCCAGACAAGAGTTTAATCCAAAAGCCAATCTAGACTCAATCGTAATTAAATCATACGTAAGTGTATTTTTGCGATATTTCAATGTTTTTCTTTAAATAATATTCATAGCAAGGATTCCAAGCTAAAATCTTATATAGGGTGATTGTACAGGAACATGTCTATAAGGCGACTGCGCCTTTTCACTATTAATTATGCAATTTATTATCATGACCTACCTGGCAATAATTTTGCGTTGAGTTCTAATCAATTTTAATTCTAACTTAAATTGCGTTGTTAAGAATGAAATTAAGAAATTATCTCGAAAATGGTTCATCGTATCAAAAATTACCAAGAGACATTTTTTGTATAATTTTAATTGGTTCAATCGACAGAGCTCGAATTTTGAAAAAATTGTTGTAGTGCCATTTTCTTTTAAAGATCTATGAAGGATAACCATATCTGCGCTCATGGCTAAATTAATAATAATTTACTACCTGCAAAATGTAATCTATAAATACCTATTAGGGTGTGGCAAGTGTCAACTAAGTAGCTCTTACTGTTCAGATAATAGATCCAAAAATTTTTTTTTTTTTCAAACTTTAACACCCTGTATCTGGAAAGCAAAGCCGTTACGGATCCATGTTTATATGAACTTTTTGTCTTAAAATCAATTATAGATTAATCCCTTAAAGTTTGTGCACATACTAAATTAATACCCTGTATTGTTCCTAGTAGGAAAATTTGTGAAATTTAGTGTCAACCAATTTGAATTGCATTTTTTATTTAAGTAAATAGTAAAGTTAATTAATAATTATAAACTACACTGGCGACACAAACAAAAAAAAATAACAAATACGAAAATCACCATCCTACACGAACATGGTGAAGGGAGAGACCACGCTGCTTGAGAAGGCTGGTATATGAGTGAATTTGAACTACCAAGCAACAATGCCAACTTTTTATCTGTGCCGAGTATTCCGATTACAGCTGACCCGATGTCAGCGCGTGATTACTGCGGTTGATCATTTACTATAACTAACCTGATAAATAGTATTTCTTATTCATTACACCGGGTGTATAAATGAGAACTTAATTGTTTGTTTGTATTATTACTTCGCAATTCTGGAGCGATTGTCATTAAATAGTCATTAAAAACAAGATTATTGACTTAAATGCGGTAGATCAAAATTCAGATTGTCGGATTCTTTTTCACCGAATGGCTGGTTTTTGTTGACAGCACAAGTTTTTTGTATTACTATCAGTATTTAAATATAAAAAGCTTTTCCCTGTTTTAATAAGTTACTTGATGGGTATTGTTCTTTACCTCACTATTTATGTAATGAAATAGTTTTTCAAGTGTTAAAAATGGGTTGTGTATGGATATCGTTTTAACTTACGCAGTTACTTTTACCGTAGTAGTGCAACGCGGGTGTGGTTCTGGAAATTTGCAACTGAATTGTCGAAGAGATGGAGGTCTAGGGCGGCCACGGTGTACTGCAACAGCTGAGGAATATATTTCAGAGTTTGTTGAAGGAAATCCCCAAGTACAATGAATGTTCCAATCAACAGTGCGGCATATCATACACGAGGTTGAATTATATCCATACCATGTACAGCGTGTCCAAGAATTAATACCAAGGAATTATCCCTTACGAATTAGATTTTGCGAATGGTAGCTGCAACAACTCAAAATTTCAGATTTACAGCTGTTAGTTGGACATGTATAACATAATACACATGTATGGGATTTTGAAAATCTACACGCGACTCGACGGGATAATTTCCAACATCGCTTTTCCTAAATACAGAGATTGACGATTATTAAATCATTCATATTACGAAATCTAACGGATGGGATTCAGTATCTCGAATTCTTTTGAAATGATCTACCTGGACTTCTAAAAGATGTACCCTTAGCTGCCCGATTCCCATTGTAGTTTTTGCACGATGGTGTTCCATATCATTTCACAGTTCAAGGGGTACGATGGATTGAACGAGGAGAACCGATACCATGACCGCCCCGATCTCCAGACTTAAATTCTTTGGACTTTTAATAATAGCGACATAAACAGTTGAATTTGCTTATATAAATTGATTTATTTCCTTAGGGATCACCCTATAGTATGAGTATTTCAAATGTAACTTAACAGCTTTTTTTCAAATGGAGCATCTGTTCTGGATTTACATAAACAACAGAATCTGAAGTTTTTGAAGTGAAGAATTGTTTTTTCAATTTCCAGGAACAGTGGCTTTTTTATCTAAAAAGGACGTATTAGTCTTTTTACGTACTTTTTATGTCCATACACAAGTTTAAGTGGTATCTCTCTTAACATACTTGCATTAATTTTAAAATAACTGCTGCCAAAGCACATTTACCTGAATGTAAAGTTACTAGTTTTCAGAGATTGAAAAATGACATGAGTAAAGTTTTCTCAGAAATGGTGTAGTTCTTATTTAAATATAAAGTTAATGATTACAAAACCTGTACTCTACCAATAATTAATTATTTTGGAAGAGGAAGTATCTCTTTTACATTACAATTTCTGTAGCTTCTATTTTAGTGTGGCACCATAGTCAAATACTCTATGTATGTGTATGCCAGAACTTTACCCATAATTTCATAAGTTTTACTTGTTATTTGTTTGGTAGTTTTTGGTGGCTTTCCTCATTTCATGTCCTTTGGGAGAAATAATATAACTGAATGAAACCCTGTGAGGGTCTTAACTATATATTTTGGGAATATGCTTGAGGTCATCAAATAAATATTCGTAAATATTAAAAGTTAACTAGAAGTAGTATAGCATTCACCAACAACAGTTACTTTTTAAATTGATAAAAAATATTTGCTTCTTTCATTTATTATTTTTTTTTTCTTTAAAAAATATCAGCACCTTCAGCAATTTTCTTCAAGTTTATCATCTAAAACTATTGATCAATTTCTCAGTAAATTACTGTGCGTATGGGTTTTCGTGATAACACCTTCATAAATCCATAAGTCGGTTGGTGAAGTCACGCGGGATTAATTTTTTATAAGTAGAGTCCTGTAAGGTCAACATTTGACAACTATTGGTTTGCTTTTGCCGCAAACGATATGTTATATGGGATAATTTTTAAAGACTATCTTAAGGATTTTAGTCTTATAAAATAGTTATGTATCAAATTTAAAGAAAAAAATCTCTACTGGATATTTTTTACGTGTTCATAAAGGAAAAAAATGCACACTATTATGGTGTGCGTGTAGGATGCTATAAAATCAAAAACAGTTGTCTGAAATAACAAAAACAAGCATATAATACCTTCAGTGTCAGTGACGGAAAAATCCGTCGGAGTCGCTATCACTCTGGTGCCGCTGATGGAATTTTCCGTCGCTTCTCTGGTGTCATTTATAGCTGGGTTATTTACGTCAGCACTGGATTTGACGAAGGGTGATTTACATAGGCACAATGAAAAGGTTTTATAACATAGTTTTTTACGTACGGTTTATAATTTTTGCTTGTCTTTTTTTTAGTTAAATTAATAAAATGGTCAGTTATAATATTAACCCATTAAAAATATCATATTTCAAAAAAATAAATGCGGACAAGCTGATTTTTTCAGAGTGAATGAAAGGCTGTCTTCAACCAAAAAATCACTCTGGACACCTTTGTGGTGTTTTGCTATTTTGCTATTATTTGCTATACTTATTATGGTTCAGTAAAGATACAACAAAAGGGTGACCAGCTGGTTTCGGCAGGTTTCTTCAAGCACTGTCTTCAGTCTCCATCCAAAAAAGCACAGTCCAACCCCTTTGTTGTTTTGCGCAATAGGGGTGGTTTATTATTATTGTGTCATCTCTAAAATATTTTGTGCACATGTACTTAATAAAAGTCATTACTTCGGTTCCGGAGAGTCTATTGTTTAAAAACATTTAAGCATATTTAATAGGGATGTTCAAATTAAATAGTCATTTCCTTACCACACACACCACCACCCTTATTGGGCAAATCACCGAAGGGGTAGACTGTCCTTTTTTTGGTATCCACTCAGGAGACAGTCCTTTAAGAATCCTCCAAAAACCAATTCCTAAGCCTTTTGTTTGTATCTTTACTGAATAATAAATAAATATCGTTTTTTTTTTCACTTAATGGGCGGTGAAGCGTCAAATATGTAAAAATAGTTAATATATTAATATTATTATGTACAAGTTGGACACAAAATTCCAAAGACAAAGTAAATAAGAAAGTATCCCTATTGCAAAAAACGCACAAGGGTCTCTAGTGTAATTTTTTGGTTGGAGACAGTCCTACATCCACCCTGAAAAAATCGGGTTGTGTTCATGTATTTTTTGCACTATATGAGTACTTTGTGCAAGTACAGCAGTTTATACAGGCATTCGGAAAAGGGTTTAAGAGATAGGTTTACACGGCTCGAATTTCCTTTTTTTATTAGAATAAGACTGGAAAACTGGCAAGACTGGTACTATATCAACCTCAAAAAGAGCCAGAATAATCCATTACCATACAGATGAAGGGTTCTTGCAATTTTCAGAACATTGTTGTTCAACGGAGACGAAAGCGACACTTGGTATCCAGATGAGGTGAATAAGCAGGTTTTTGCAGGTGACAAAATAATGCAATTTTTCCAAGTTATCTTAGTCCAAAAGAAACAGGATCTCAAATTGAAAGTTTTGAATTCAAAATTATTTAAATTTTTAGAATGTACTTTATTCTACACGCTAAAAGGCGCTACAAAATGTACACACGGATAAAAATTGGTCAAAAAATTTTTCTCACTGTACGTATCAATGTTTTAAAAGAAAATTATTATCATACTAATTTTTTGTCGCTAAATTTAACCATTTTCTGTTTGTTGTAATTTAATTTTCATGACATCGTCGGTTTTAATATACCTAATACAAATTTTACATTTTATTTAATATCACATAACTTACTAAATAAGTCGAAACTTGAAATTTAATACAAATACAATAATTTTACATAGTCTTATCTTCAAAATTAAATTAGAAACGGAAAAATAGCAAATAAATTGAAAACAGTTAAATTTAGCGATTTGAAATTAGTATGTACCTACTTATATCATATTTGTATACAAAAGTTAAGAGAATAATATTATTCTACTTTGATACATACAATGAGAAAAATGTTCCACCACCAAGAGTACCTACATTTTGTAGCGGCCACTAGCGTTTAGAACAAAGTACTAATTCGTTTTTCTTGTCTCAGATAATCCCCGAATCCAAATTTTCAAAGTAATTCACTGAGAACTTAGACAGACAAGATTTGCGACGTAAAATACTGTCACTGGCGTATAGCTTTCAATTTAATTGGACGTAGTTTTCAACTATCAAATTTCAAATTTTATAGAAAAAAATCACTGGCATGGACCAACATGTTATCGAAACTGTCACCGGCAGCGAACCTGTTAATTAATTAGATATCAGAATGTTTTCTACGCTAAAGAAATAACAAAAATTATAGATATAACGATTACTAATAGTAGGAATATACATTTTTCCGTTTCATGTATAATTAGTTTTTCATTTAATTTAAATTTCTAGGTTTTCTTGTTGGTTTGGAATGTATTACATGATAATCATTCCAATATGTTAAAATCTCAGAGTATGTGTCTGGTGGCAACAATCATATAATAATTAAAATATTAACCTTAGTAAATTACCATAGAATGTAAACAAAACTACATGGCCGAAAACACGATGTGACATTGATGTGACACGCCGTTCAGCGCGGTTTATGTTTCCGTAGATACAAGTGCAGGTTATAGTGTTGGTGATGTAAACAGGTGTTTGTTTATTGTGCTTTTGCGTTTGTGGATTCAAAGTCTAAAAACTGTGTAGGTAATGCCACAATTATTAGTAGTGATGTAGTGAAGTTCCGGTATTGTTAAACGTAACTTATTTCTTTGTTTAAAATAAAGATCCGGTCGTGAAAATTACAGAGATAATGCTGTTGGTTACATCCAAATAGAGGGGTTTACTTGAGATATTTATAAAAGTATGCCATCTGATTTCACGTTAAACTACTTGTATTAATTTGAAAAATACAAGTAATGACTAATGATATTTAACATTTATTATTTTTTAAATACATTTTTTTATTGTCCACGAAATTGTCCAGGACACGCAATTTCGATTAAAATAATACATTCTTCCAATTTCCAAATTAACTGCCATACTATAAATACCGCTTCTCGTCATGGCATACACGTTTAACGAGTGATATTTTTTTGTAAAAAGGACGTTTATAAATTAATCCACAACGGCTAAAAATGTTACAACATATTTAAGAAAATATCAATTTGTCATTAGAAAATAAATACATTTAGAATAGCCTAAAGAGATTTTATTGTGCCTTTAATTTTTATATCCATCGTGAATATCTACTTACGTTGAAGTTGTCTACCTTATTTCAAAACAACTCGTATTAGTACAATTTTTACTATTATTATTTTTTATATTGTATAATAGATAAACGTCATAGCTCTTCAAACAACATAATATACGAACAGAGATACTTAGTATATAATCGTCAAGATACTTAAAACTTTGGTAAATTATCGACAAATTGTTCCTTGGCTGCTTCTTTCTAATATGAAATTTTAAAATATTAAGTACAATCCATTTCTCTATATTATTCAAACATACATTAAAGAATGCATCATACAAGATTTGGATTATTTCTTATCTGGTTCGCTGGATCCTGAATTTTTTCAAGTAATTATTGACGGGGTGATGCATATAATGCTGGTACATTTTGGCGATGAAACGATAACGTTTGTCTGTTCAATACACGCCATATGAAATTTCGTGATAAATGAAGAGTTATACGCCGCGCACTAGTTGAATAGTTGTAAATGACACCATCTGTAATATCTTCTTAGTTGTGTATATTTATCTTCAGTAGGACGAATGACCTCTTTTGGAATAGGATTACCTTCTTGTCGAAGTCTACAAAATGATGCACTCAAGACTGTGTGGACAGGTTGATGTCTATTTAGGTATCTTCGTCCGCTGTTAGTCTGGCGTTCCCATTAGAATAACCATATACAAAAAAATATGTACATGCTCTTCACTTGTAAATAAATGTATTTTTTATTTAGCACTTTAACGCTAAGTGTCTATTGAATAATCAAGATGACAGCAATGATAGTTATTGTTACAGCCACTATCATTTTTATACGTATCAGGCTACTTTAATTGAAATATGAAACTATATTTCGTCACCCTAGAATTATAATGTTCTATACTCCAAACTGCTACTTTTGGGAAATCGTGTCTAAATATTGTACGGCGATTATACATTAACATAATTATATTATAAAGAGATGTGGAATTAAGATCAGTGTCTCAAAATATGAAGTAATGTTACAATTTAGTTATTTTAGTCTACAAGAGAGCTATAAGAAATCATAAAAACGGGTTTTTATAAATGGATATAGAACAAAATGCCTTATTTTCAGATTTGGTAAAGAAATATGGGGATATAGAACAAGATATTTTGATTATTTTACTGTAGGTATTTTCAAATAAATCAAATCTCCTACAATTCTTATCAATGAAGTCATATGTATGTTCCCTGATACCAAACATCTAGGTATGCTTTAGTCCACAGAGTAGTTAGTTTCACACAATATTGTTAATACCTAAAAATATATAAAAAAAGATATTTTAATGTCGAACAAAAATAAGTTTTTTACGCAACCCTAATAAAGCCCTGTAGAACTGTCTTTCCTCTTCTGGCATTTGAGGAAGCATCTCAACCAAATGCTTCTTTTTCTGTTCGGGTATATTAACATTCTTCTTTGGTATTTGGGGGATGTTATCCGGAAGTGATACCTCCGTCTTAAGATTTATTCTTCTTGTATATTTTAGCTTAGCAGTCTTTATTTCTCCGTAATGTGTCCTTTTCATATAAGCATTAAGTGTTTCGCTTTTGTGTAAGGAATTAAATTACACGAATATCCAGCTGAAAATGATTAATAGTCAAAATAATCTCTAGAAGTCATCTGGATTATTCTAAATTTAAGTTTCCACGATTTTGGCATTGACAGGATGAAACGAATTAAAGTTAAAGGATACCAAACTTCTAAATTGCGTATACACCTTTCTATGCAACTGTGAGCATTATCTATTTCTTGGACGCTGCCATGGGCTGGCTCCCCGAACTTTTGATTTCACTTTTATGTTCTTTGCTTGCCAGAATTAAATAAATTTCTGTAAAGCAAAGGACATTATCGAATTTTTATTTTGTGGCACACAACTATCTGACCATAAAATAAGTGTATTAAGTGACATTGAGAGGGAATATAGCACAGTATAATTTTCCTAGAGGCTATATAACGATATAATTCTCAGATTTCGAGGGACAAGATAATAATATTATGTTTGGGAAATGTGGACATAGTACATTAATTTACCAAAAACTTTCTTGTAGAGCTTTGTTAATACGTAATTTTTATGGATATAGTTCAAGCTAATTATCTAGTTTTCAGGGATTACATTTTGTCATTTTGGCCAAAAATGGATATAGAACAATATAATTCTGGGGTGACGATTTATTTAAATCCTTGCAACTTCCAAATAAAAGCGAATCGGACCATAAAAGAAAAACTGTATGAAATCAACCCAGTTACCATCCGCCAAGGCGTGTCATAAAGATTGAAGAACAGCCGGTATAATCACCGATCAGAGGACATAATCTCCAGTTTCAGAATTCTTCCCGAAGAAGAAAGTGACTGTTTAGCAATTGATAACTGCCAAGGAAGCCCATAAATCAATTTTATCTAATGTCACACATTAATAACCTAAATACCATGATATTATGATTAATAATAAATATAATATATTTAGCAATATCAGCGATAAGCAATTTCAGTTAACCTGGTAAAACATTAATCGCGCAACTAATATAGTAATTGGTAGACAAACTCATTTAGATTCAATTAATATTTGAATAGAACAGATAAGGATTAGTTACCCCAAAGCCACAATTATCTAAATTCCATTGCGTGAAACATTGGGGCACGGTTTAGGAATGACTCGTCATATTTTGTTTTTGTTTGGCCTGTAATGATCAACTGCTTTTTGAATAATTAATTAATTACAGGAAAATTCTGTAAAACAAAAGATAACACAATCACCACAATATTTTCCATAGTGGATCATATATCATCACTTTTCAATTAATACATCGTGCTTTGTTAATGCTGCCCTGTTCTCTAAGCTTATAAATGAATTTGATACTCTTTCTCTAAAAAACGTAGGTATTTCTGATATTTATATATTGCTTGATTAATTACCTTTCTGAATATTGCAAAAATGTTCTTAGGTAAAATTTAAATTTTCCCTATAAATTAAAATAGTAAATAATAGTAATATTTGATCCTATAACGTTTGTTAGAAAACGTATGAATTATCATTACAACAAATTCAAATTACTTGTAGTCAAGGAAGATTTGATTCTACACAATTAACATATATTGCATCTTATGTATTAATGATATGAAATGGTCAAATACTAATCACTCATAAATGAATTTATTTCAGTTTACCCATTTATTGTCTTTTCATTGTAATATGAGAGCAAAATATATAATTACTCCATATACATACATGCATACATTATTCTGTACAGTTTTTGTTCACATTTCACACATAGGGGTTTTGAGAGGTACTGATTAACACCACCTTATCAGATTTTAAATAAAAAAATCGCTAAACCTTTTTATTACATTTCCGGGGTATAAAAAAATCATAGCAGGTCTTGGATCGCCATCTTAAATGCCGTGATAGGGTCAGAGGAAGCAGTTTTCGATGTCATTTAAAATTTAAAAAAATGTTTTTGATTATCTTGAAGAATAAAGATTTTACGAATTTGTACACAAATAAAAGTAGATACCCTGTATATTTTTAGAGTTCTCGAGGTATCCTAGGTTCTCTAGAACCAAATCGAATACTACCTGGAATATTTTAGTAAACATATTACAAAAATTGCAAATTCGAAAGCAAGCAGAAACATAAATAACATACAGAAAGGGTAGGTGAGCTTTCGTACCCAGGGAGTTTTGCCCAAAATTTGCCAAAAATCGAATTATCCCTTCATTGCGTAATGTTGTGTACACCATATTTCTAAATTCAAGTATATTTACAATAGAAAAAGTTTCTAACTTAGGTTACCATGACGTTGTAAATTAGCAACGTATTCACATTAATTTTAATACCATAGCTTGCCTGATAGATGTTAGGTCATACACTAACTTCAGTTTCTTTTATTCTGTGACAGCTGACTCATACCCTTTTATAAATATTGTATAAGTATATGTATATATAAGTATCGCATAAATTTTCGTTCTTATGTACACTCACAAATATCAAGCAAACACCAGGTACAGAGAAACGAAACTACTATTAATAATAATAATTTAAAATTAACAGCAGCAGGTAATGGATTGAAATGTTGTTGTACGTTACAGTACCGTCCATTACAGGATATCTTGGGAAACCTCTATTGTTTACTTCAGCAATACTGACAAACAACAAATTACGTTACAGGAGCTTTCACTTAACTTTAGTTGTACCTTGATATTTTTAAAATTCATTTATCGAGAAACAATTCGTTTTAGAATTTTTTTTTGATAAGAATTTTTAGCACTTATATTCATGACACCCTGTATAGCACGTTCCAACAGCGAAGAAATTCAAATAAGCTTCATCTCTTCAAGTCATAGCCATTTGCTTTTCTGGTCTCAATTTTAGGCACCGCGATTTCAGCTTTCAGATAATAAAATTTCATGTGATGTGATTGTCCTGAATATTTTTGTTGGTAATTATAAAAACACTGCAAATACAGGTTAACTTTAGATTTTGTCTGCGTGTATGCTTTATTTTATACTGTTTTGCATTTATCGTCGCGTTTGCAACAAACACACTGTGTTTGCAAAAGGTAAGTAAAAAAATAATAAAATACTTATAGCAGTATAGTATCCTGCAGGACAGCTCTAATTTTGGACTTCGATCACTCAATCAAGAAATGTTTTTCTTTTTTAGAAGTAACCATAAATGGTCAGACAATGACCGTCAATTACGTATTAGATGGATATAGTACTTCATGTGCCATGTAAGGAAAATATTTATATTTTGTTTGTATGTTTATAAGAAAAAGATTATTTTTTCAAAATTCATCGTAGGTATTATGAAAAACTGGAACACTTGTTTTACATATTTTGATACTCATCCTTGTATATTTTGCATAAAAATTGAACTGGAAAATATATAAAAGAGAGTATTTTTAACTATATGCACCCAATTTAAGATAGGACTTAGGAGTGTGCACCTTATCAGTATCAATGAATCCAAAAGCAATGTGTAAATGTGAGCAAGTTATTGTCAAATAATGGTACTAGTAAATGGTGATAGTAGTGGTACTTCAATTACCCCTTATGTAAATTAAAGGATGACCAGCTGCTAGGTGAGATTTTGCTTGTGGTCCATTTATGGATTATCACAAAAGCTAGTGGTAAAATACTGATCTGTATTTATAACCATTTATGTACCAGCCACTAGTGTTTGTTGGGTAAATATCTAGAATACACAACATGTCCTACATGTACCGTGGTTAGAGTAGATCAAGACTTGAGTATTGTCTAAGTGGTTAAGTGATAAAGATTTTGTCCCTCGTTCGATATAAGGTTTAACCAAAAAAATAAATACAGTCCACTTACTTCTAGCAATTAATAGACCAAAGGTTAAGCTTCAAAAAATTTTACACATATTTTCTTAGGAAGGTAAGTATTTTCTAATTTATAGAATGTAATTAATAAATAATTGTACTAAAATGTCAAGTAGAATTTGGTGGAGGAATCCTACTACTCTATTTCTACAACTCTACTAATAGCTAACCATATTTAGCACTGGTAAATGATTATTCAGTATTAATGGAACACCCTGTATTTGTAAGTGGCTATTCACACTTCTAAAAGCAGACTCTACTCTACTATTCACTGGTCTTCAGTTTATATACTGTGGGTCGATTATCTCAAGCCGATATTGGCCACATATATGGCTCTATAAATTGCTGCCTGCAGATAAGGACGCAAAGCTGCATGTGTAGGGTGATAAATCTAAAGACCCCGCATTAACACTTGTACTGATTAATGCTTGGATTGCGTTAGTTTCGGCCTGCAGTTTGTAATCCTCCAGGATTCAACGTATATTGATGTGCAAGGTATATTAACTTCAGTAGTATTAATAACTTTGAGGTGGGATGTCTTTGAAAATTTGTCTGTGGAATTGTTCATTAGCATGCCTGGATGTTTGGTATCATATGACTTCATTGATAGGAATTGTAGGAGATTTGATTTATATTAGCTTAAAATGCCTTTCTAATACAGTAAAAAAATAAAACATCATATTTCCTTGACATAGCTTTTAAAAGCAAGAAATAATAGTCGTCGTTTATCACCCATTGACTAGTGATAATTATAATTTATAGCATACAGTAGTCATTAGATGGATCATCTTGTCTAATAATATTTACCATTCTGAAATCTTAAATGTTGTATATGTACATTATTTTATGCCGTGGCTGGTATTTAGCAGATGATGGGCAGCAAGGCATTAAATCTACTTTACTGCTAATTTATATACATAATTTGTCGCCGATCAATTTTCATTTTTTTTTTTTTCATAATAGTAAAGAAAGCTATTTATTTTCTATTATTAAAATTGTGTGATACTTCTTTCATGAATAATAATAATTTCATAAGGTAGTCTGTGGTTGCTATGAGACGAGCGTTATTAAGTAAATAACTTACACAGTAATCACCATATTGTTCCTATTTAAATCCAGAAAAATAACTATTTATTATTTGAAATGGAAGAATTCACATTAACTCTGCCAGAAATTATCAGTAAAGCAAATAGAGTGTAATTTATTACTAGAAACATCGAGGACGATACATCAGTAAACATAAAATTCTTCATTAGTTACTTTGAATGTCTACAACAACATCGATATTAGAAAATATCTAAAATTAAAAGCATTCTTGAAACGGCAAGCGGATAGATATGGTGCTAAAAAACACGCTTTTTGGAAAATGGACAAATTAAAAAGGAGTCTGATGAAACGTGTTTAGATACAAAGGTAATTATAAATAAAATATTTTTGTAAAAGAAGAATACTAACTATTCTCATTTTAAGTGCCAATCATTTTTGTGTCGATGTGATGAATATATTACTTCAAATAAAAATATTAAAGATATAGGAAATATATTGTCGTTCACTCTGCCAGCAAATATTTTTTGACATATATCGGAAATATATTACCTACATAAATAGACAGTAACAGATTTTTTTAATATTCAAATGGTAAAGCATATAACCTATTAATAGGAATTCATTCATTTGGGAAAATGCCAAAATAAGTTGCTCCGTTTCTCAAATTGAAGAATGCTCACGAATATACCGGACATTGTTTCTTAAAACTTCAGTTACACTATTAATACATTTAGAGGCCGATACCGCAAGTACCGAAAATACCAATATGATTAAAAAATAAATTATAAAATTGTTGCAACATACTAAATGGTTATTGTTTGCGGCATTTGTGACATAAGCAATATGATAGAATAAATTTGAGGAGCGCGAAATGTATTGTTTGATATTAAATGATATGAATTTTACCGATAAATAATTTATACATGAATAATACATAAGCAATATATCTCCTGGAAGAAAATTTTAATAGTCTGTAGTGCTGCAAATGCGAATCATAACTTAGTGGTAGCAAATGTCTGTTAACACGATAGTTTAAGTATAAACTTATATTACACTTTTTCTAAACATTCGATATATTTATGGTATTAAGGATTCCCCACTAAAGAAGCAAATTCAAGATGAGACCGGACCATGGAATTATATAAAATGATTAAGGACCTGGGTTCACGAGAGGATTATGCAAATAAATCTAAGATTTCGCACAGCTTTCCGCGCAACATTTTCTTTATGAAGCTCAAAAGCTAGTTCAGAATCCAGAGTGAGACCCAAGATCCTAAGGAAGTCCACTTTTTGTAGCAAAACGATATTTATCGTATAACTAAAATCAATAATACATTCAATGCTTCATATTTCAAGTTTCCCGTGGAGTGTCCTATTTTTGGTAGTTATATCTCTGTCAAATATAGCTTCAAAAAAAATAATAAATCGTTGCAGATAAGTGACAATTTAACTAAGTGGCCTATTTCATTAGGTACATATAAACTTATTCCAAATTCAGTTTAATTATAAAATAAAATTCGTAAACTGTTCAGATTTAGTTTATTTCACTCAAATCCCCTGCATAACATACACAATTGGGTCTTTCAAATCAATGCAAAACTGGAAGAGGGCGTTATTCCGTAAATCCGTAAATCTATAAGTCGAGTGGAACACCTACATATTTTCCAACTTCTGCTCCCTTCTACATAATGCACTAAATTGGTTTCTCGGTCTGCTCGTAATTTCTCATTCTGTTTTAAAATAATTCGCCATAATTAACTTTAACTGCGAAATGGTATTTCCATCGATTTCTTTGCAATAATAAATTTATGTGGTACGAATAACAGCAAACACGTTTCTAACAGTTGCATAGAGAAATTATTTTATTTTTGCTAAAACTTTAGTTCATATTTTGCAGGTGGTCTTATTTTACCATAAACACAACGTTTTCTTAAATAGGGATCATATTAATACCGAACTGAACTGAATTCTTTTTAACTTTTTTGTTTTTTTTTGTAATTTTCATACCCCCTGCTCGCTAGGCTAGTGTAACATGAAACAACCATACACTACAAGAATTTCTTACAAACGATTTTACCCGCTGAACTAGAAAATGTACCCCTACTTATGAAAAGGGACTGTAGTTCATGCACGATGGCGCTCTTCCTCATTTTAGATAAATGTTAGGTTGGGTTAGATAGCCCAATATGAGAAGAATATTTGGATATTATGCTGTTGCAGTATGGTCCATTACTTACGCAACAATATGACTTTACTTTTAGATAATTTGCTTGCATCATGAGATTTAAATGCGTTTTTCTCAGAAACCATTGCTTCTAGTGACATCAACAAGGTGTACCTTTTTTAAGAAAATATAGGGAAGACAATTTTTCCAGTCCAAAATAAGATACAGTGTAACACAAAAAAGTAGTAGCGACTTAGGAGTTCAAACCATCGTTGGTGGCGCCCTCTAGCAGATACACCAAAATCGAATCGGCATATTCGAATTTCTAGTACCAAGAAACCCCCTATACCAAATTTCATAAAATACGATCGAAAAATAATAAAGAAAATGTGATTTATTTTTTTAACTTTGACACGCTGTAGCTCGAAAAGGAGCAACATTCGGATAAGACAACATGCCCTTATTAATGAATCACCCTGTATACACATATAAAAAAAACGTATTTTGAAATATACCTAAAAATGTGTTGGTTAGACCGCTTTCTGTCGTTATAGATTTGTTTTACTTCGGTCCCCTTGAATATTCGCAGGTGGTATAATATAATATTCCTATTATTTGCTATATTATTGAATGAAAATAAATGCTACCTCTTTCTATAACATTTCTTCCATATCTGAATATTAACGGAGTTATAGGGCGTTAAATTTAAAATTTTATTTTCGATATTTGTAAATAACTTCTTAAGAAATCCAAATATTTACATAAAATTTGTAAATCGGGGGTTTTTGCGGACGAGAAATGCAAATATGTTTCTAATTTTGAAATCACTAGTAGAGGGCGCCTCTGAATTTTTTGCTCATCATTTCCGGACACTCTGTATACACATATCAAAACAATTTTAAATTATTGGATAGAATTAGACAAAAATCTACATGGCTAATAGATTAATTGTGTACCTAATATCAATTTATCAGATAACAAGGTATTCGTCCACATCATAGAAACATTTATCCACCAAATATCTCTCCAATAGCTTTTTAAAACTGTAAACAGACGCGCAAATTTTAATTTCATTTGGCAAACCATTAAATACTCTTAAACCAAAACAATTAGGTGAATTAAAAGATATATTACTCATACCAAAAGGTATGTTAAAATGGTCAGCTTGTCGTGTATTAACCGTGTGAATTTAATTTCTACATACATACAACTTACTTCTATTAATAAAAATATAAAGACATATTTCATATAAAAATTTAACAACATCCGTGTTAGTAATATGAGTATCATTAATACTAACGTCAATATTACTACAAGACTTTTGTCTGTTATGAAATCGGATAACTTGAATTTTGTTAGTATTGAGAAACAACGAATTTTGGTTAAAACTAGTTGCTCATACCTGATATTAAGTGTCGGATAAATGATTATCGGATTTATCATACACCACAACGGATGCATCATCAGCATAAAAAGTAAATAAATCTGACAACTTGTCTAGATCGTCTCGATAGCACAAATAGAACAAGGTCCAACTCCGATCCTTGAGGTACTCCTACACCAACTTGTTTTATTTCGGAAGATGCAGCATATTGATCGCGATTCCGAACAAAAGATGACACCCACATTAAAGGAATGCCACGGATTCGATATCTCTCCAACTTGTCTAGCAGGGTATCGTGAATATCGTGACTGTAGATATACGAATTCTTTTTTATCACTTATCAATTTAATTTTTCCTAGCTGTAAATACAAAATATTTTATAGTTTAACAAGTGTTATATTTTTATATAATATGAAATTTAAAGTTCCAATTTTTCCATTATTACGTAATTAAAAAACCAATAATTTTCTTCATTTAGTGGATTTGAAAATAGTACAGAGGCTAGCAATGACTAATATTTCGCAATCTAAAGGAGATAACGCATTATGAGGTCGCGGTTTAGGCGCATTGCGTCTGTGCCGAGCTGATCACTTTTACAAAATCAGTCATCTACTAGTGCAGTCCGTCTCCCGATCTACTAGTGCAAACTACTTAGAACATTTAAAATCATTAGAAGATCCTTCACTAGATGAGAACGAGACTAGTATCGTGCGCGGTGCGCCTAGGCCGCGACCGCATAGTGCTCTAATATTGCTGACTAAAACACTTAAATGGCCCATTCCTTCTTTCTAAATTATCTAAATGATAAAATATACCGAACGAAAATCAAATTTTAAGAAAATTCATGATAAAATAGATCGTATTCTCCAATTACGAGCATATGTTGATGCATGGGATTCTATTTATCACAATTAGTCATTCTCATAATGCCATAAAATCATTAATATTCCTTTCGTTGCTATTTAAGTGCAGTGAATATCTTTAAACGACTGAGATATTTCAAGCAGACGAGAAAGCTGATTTGTGAATTACAAAGAAAATAATAAGTTGAGAAATATTCCTACTATTACTTAATTTCCATTCCATTCTCAACTACTCAACATTCGCTACTATCATATTCATTCTAATAATTTGGAATTACTTTTATGCCATATTATGTTTTATTTACAGGATAAATCAAGATAAATACTGGCCATTGTCTGCTAGGGTATTATAAAACGGAAGACCAGACTCGTAAACGGATTGCCTCTAAATTACTTGTCCTAAATTCAATTCAATTTATTTTATAAAATCATTCAACTACTAGTACTAGTACTACGAGTAATAAACTATTAATTAAATTAAATCCTTCAAATGAGAGCACGTATTTTCAAAAAATATCTATACAGCGTATAACAGCAATATTGCTACACCCTCTCGCGATAAATAAGAAATATGTGTCTATTTTTTTCATTAGCTATACCGTGACCCAGATTACTGGTTGCTGTCAGTAATATAATTAAAGTGCACTTCTTTAGCCTTATCTGGGATCTGATTTTGCCCGAGAACTTCTGCTAGTACACTTCTAATTCTGTAACTGGCATAACATAACATAAGTGACATAACAACCCGGAAAACCACTATAGATCAAATAGATAATATGACCGCGAATATAAGTATTCTTTCAAATTTTGCTCCAGAAACATGTCTGGATAGTATCGACAGGAGACAGTCAAATTTACGACATCAACCATTGATGAATAAGATACTCCATAAGGACATCCTTTTTATGCAAGCCTTTCTATACACATTAATAAATGCACAGAGCACCTTGCGAATACTTAATATATTCCCAATTTGTTTGACATTTTTTAGTCATCCAATACATAGTATAATCCGCGGAATACCTATATACATCAAATTTTATTAAAGTAAAACTAGGAGTATTAAGTATTCACTCAACTTTCTACGTCATGTAGTTGGTATATTTTCCTCAAAAATGTCTAATACGTAGTTATGTGCAGTTGAATTGAGTGCCGAGTTTTCTGCATTAGAAATATCTGATATTAAATTTCTTGTCATTTGTACATATACATAGATCTACTTCAGGAGATACTGAAATTTAATATCAGTTGGAGATTTTAATTGTCATTTTGATAAGACCTCAAATGATCTCGATAACTGGTTTTAAAGTAACAATTACTGAATATACCGGTGTAACTAACACATCAAACAGTTGTTTAGATATTACCAATCTGGATGAGTGTGTTTGTATTCTAGATTGATTGACTCTTGCATATCCGATCATGACGATGAAGTTATCTCTTAAAGAATAATTATTATGAGCGTGACTACTTGAAATCGCAGACCAAAAGGCGACATCACAGTGATCGACTTTAACAACTACATCTGTGGCTAAAATACTAATTCCAATGGTTTCTTGCTCCTTCGTATTTTATGGTGTTTATGATGCAATAAGAAAATCGTTTTGATTTTCATGTTGTTTCTAGTTTCTTTATTAAATAATTTGTCGATGTACTTTGAAACCTTTAACAGCTCTTTATAATAAATACAAATACATATCAGCTGGTGTTTTCCCCTGTGGGAAATGGTGAAGGTGGTACCTATTTTTAAAACGGGTATTATAAATTCTCCCAATAACTATCGTCTTATCCCAGTTGTATCATTTTTTTTATGGGAAAATATTTGAAATTATAATTAAGAAATGTTTGACAAATTATTTTGTTTCGAATCATTTGTTATATAGTTGCCTATTTGGCTTTAGAGAATATCGTTCCCAAGGTTTTCAATTGTGTAGTTGAACGTTTTGAGAAGGATGAGTTAATTGAGTTTACATTCTTACCTTAGCAAAGCCTTCGAATACATTTCTCAGGACCTTTTTATTGAAAAACTTTTTCGAGATATGATATTAGAGGAATACAATTAAATCTCTTCGGATCGTACCTTACTTCTAGGAAGACGTGTGTGGCTCTGAAGAATGACATATCTAATTTGACTACTGCAGAGAGTGGAATACCTCAAGATTCGGTTTTGGGGCCCCTACTTTTCATAATTTATGTGAATGATTTTCTGCTTTGTTCCTCTCTCGAAAAATGTATTCTTTATGCTGAAGACACGATTTTAATTTGCAATAATAACAATGCAGCCTCTTTACAATCTAGGGTTAATGAAATAGAAAATAAAGTCAATGGGTGATTTGTAAATAGTAATCTTAAATTTCGATAAAATTCAACATTTTCCACCGAATATAATATTACTAATAATAATAATAATATCTCTACCCCTCATTCTAATCACAGGGATTAGCCCAGAAGTCGGAGACTTGTGCGGGCGAGGGGGCGGCATATTATTATTAAGCAGGCCGCATTTGCGCCCAGGAACGACTTACGTTGATAGGCCCTAACCACTATTCAGTGCAGGAATGAGGAAAACCTGGAAAACCTCATTAATTAGGGGGGTAGTCAAATATCAACCGGTATCAATCTCTCACATTGACCCAAGCCAACATTCTTCCACCCTACCATACCCACAGAGAGGGCGCCAAACCTCTCCACGAATATAGCTTATATACGGTCTACCGGCAGCTGGGCTTGAACCAACACCGATCTAGTCACCTCGATTCAAGTACTGACGCCTTAAACGCGACCACTGACCGACCCAATGGTTCTGTAGTTGCATTATTGGGTTTTGCTATTGATGTTTGAGTTGGTTACCTCACATTACTTCTTTGAGGACGAAGCTGCCTTTTTATTTATACATTATTTGTAAATTAAAACCTAATCATTAGCACCGACTTTAAAAAAAACTGATGGTAATGCCTTTGCAAATTCTTTTTATATACTACCAGCTTTCAGAAGTAGGTACATTAGAATAAAAACACCTTCATAAGTAACGCTAGCCTACATCATCATAACATTCGGAACATTAACTATTTGCGACTACCACGATTTCGATTAACATTGTCAGCTAAAAACCCTTTACAGTTAAATAATTTTTTAATGCTTTAGCAGATGCTATCAAAGAACACTGCGTAAATTTAAATAAATTATTAAAAAGTATTCATTTGGAAACTCTTCGGTGGAAGAGTACCTGACTACCACTATGATTACTAATTTTCAACATGATTACCACTATGATTACTAATTTTTGTATTTCGTATTGGTGTAACTTTGTTATCTTAATTTATACATATTTACATTGTTTTTATATTCTAAGCTACTTTTTTCTCAATGAATTTTTGTATATATTATTGTTTTATTATGTGTACCTGACTTGCTACAATTGTACTTTGTAAAGTAGTTAAATAAATTTATTTATCCATCTATAAAACAATCAAATATCCTTTCAAATATATACGATTTTCAGCAGAACTTTGAACGAGGTCAATATTCATGTATGCTACTCTGCTAATAGTGATTATAACAAACACATAGTTTTTAGGAAAAAGAGATTTTATGAATGTCAAATTATTTTTTATATTAGTTGTAGTTGTAACTCTTCAGACATCTTCTAGTTGTGAGCATGTGTTCCAACTTTATATGTAGGTGGCTACTATTCGTATGATAGAACTGGAACCTCAAAACATAAAGTTTAGAGTTTAAGTACCACTGTTTCAAGCCCAATTTTGGAAGGCACTTCGTTCTTGTGGTAACTTCAACTAAATTCCTGCCCCAAATGATATGTTAGTTGCGCCTATGTAGGTAATAATATTTATTTGTTACTAAAGAAAAAATAAATAAATAAAAGAGCGCCAATAAGATAGTCGATAGTGTCACTTTGCAGAAACACAGATACGAAAGTTGGATTGAAACATTAACAAATAGTTGATAAATGTGCAGTTTTAACTTCTTCCAACTTTTTTGCTAATTTTTTAATAATTATGATTCAAATTCGCACCAGTTCGTATCCGTATGTGTGTATCTGGGATAAATGCTCGGCATTTCAAATACTTGGCTTTTTGATGAGTGGTCATTTCCGACAACCATCGGGAATTTTCTGTGATTGAGATGTTTACCAAATAACAAACACTTGATATTTAGTTGTCAAACTTCACGTCTGTGGCCCCCTTAAGATGGAGGTTATGTTGAATTTAGTCAAATATTACATGATTTTATTCGCCACGTAAGGGTATTATATGATATATGTACCCATCCCAATAAAATTGTAGTACTTACTTTGCAATGTGCTTCCGTGGTGTCACCAGAATTAACTTGTAGTGCTTTAAGCACAAATATGAAGACAAGAAAAAAGTGTTACTGGCCCCTATTGATCTTTCATGACACCTCCTTTTTTGATTTGTAAAAAATCTACAACGTAGATCATTAGTACACACCCCACCCCACCAATTATCAAGAAAACTGCAGAAACAAATCAGTGTCAGTTTTTCTTGATCAATCCTTATATACTGCGATGGTGTATAAGTTCGTATTGTTTTCCTGGCAAAAATGTCTTGGAAATCAATTGTTAGATATAATATGTTGAAGTTGTCTTAACGTTATGCTGTAATTGCAATAATCTTAGAACTTGTGGATAGATTGCGTAAGAGAAGTGGATGGCTTGAATCTGTGTAAGCTGATGCGCATCTGATGAGACAGACTTGCCTTGCAGCTATTTGCAAGCTCGGCAGGTTATTGCACATCTACTCTATTCTCTTGATTTTCCTTCATCATATTATACGTTTTATCAAATTGTTCAAGAGCATTTTTTAATGATGTACGTTTTCAAATTAGTTCTGTGAATTCTTTCTTCAGATTTGGAACTGAAAACTTTCCAATCATTGACTTCTTTTTGTGGGGTCATTTAAAAATGGGGTGTACAGAACCTAAGTAGAAACCGTCGAGGATTTGCGCGAGCGTATCACAGCTGCCGTGAATAATTTGCGTTTACAAGAAGAGCAGCCAGGAGAAACATTCGCTTTAGTACGGCAAAATTGGATAGGGCGTGCCGAAATATATCTACAAGTCGAGTAACAAAATTTCAAAGAGTTTTTGTAATAATAATTATTATTATTACAAAACAAAATAGACAGAAAAAAACCCTGTTAGCCCATATTAAAATATAAGAAAATACACTTTTTTACTGCATTAGAAAGATATTTTAAGCTAATATAAATCAAATCATCTACAATACCTATCAATGAAGTCGTATGTATGTATGCTCTCTGATACCAAACATTTAGGTATGCCAATGAACAATTCCACAGACAAAGCTCTATTCAATAATTATCTAAAGAAGTTAATCTATCTAAATTTACTAACCTGGTTTAATGAAAACCATCTCCACTCCATCTTCACTTTTGACAGTGGGAACTCCAAAATTCAACCACAATAGATGAGATCTGACTTATTCCTGCACTTTTAAGATTGATTTGATTTTTATTAGCTTAAAATACCTTTCTAATACAGTAAAAAATATTACAGAAATAAGATCTGTCTTCACAGTAATACCCAAATCAACATGACTATCTCTAGTCGTAAGTTGTTTATTATTAATATAATAATTTAATTTCGGATTAGTTTTTCTCAGATGCAAAATAACGCACTTTTTACCACGTGTCACACCATAAATATATTTGGTTCAAATCTTCTAATAATAAATGATACGACGGTAGTAGCGGACCGAGAACAGATCCCTGTGGAATTCCACTTAAGACATGACGACTGGAAGAAAATCCAACGCAAACAGAAAATATTCTATTCGACAAAAAGTTTCCTATCCAATCGTGTGACGTGCCACAAATTCCAAAATTATATAATTTCATTGAGAGTTTTTGTAATAACACGATCGAAATCTAAGTATATTATATCTACTATTAAATCCAAAGTAAAGCATTGCTTCAGTCATATACGCAATACAATCGTTCGTAGCGCCCTCTAGCAGATACACTAAAATCGTCAACATATTCGAATTTCTAGTACCAAGAAACCCCCCTATACCAAATTTCATAAAATATGGTCGATGCTGTCGAAAAATAATAAAGGAAATGTGATTTATTTTTTCAACTTTGACACCCTATAGATCGAAAAGGAGCAACATTCGAATAACGTATAATCGCTTTATTTTGAGGTCAGCAACATGCCCTTAAGCTCTGTCCCATTATTAATGAATCACCCTGTACATTGGTTATTTTTTGCATTACCATATTTGTGTAATATCTTCAATATTCCCACTTTTTTGTCGGATAATTCTGAATCACTCTGTATATTACATTATAGTACTTCCTATATTTTTTTCCTGATATATGTCCCTTCTATCGGAGTTAACAGCACCAATTTTTTTTATTAAAAAGCTCTTAATTATTGAATGTTATTTTTACTAATTAAATTCTAGTGTCACAACGTTCAGTCATATTTTTAGCATGACAGTACATTTGTGTTACTTATGTATGGAAATCCGCTTAACATTAGTATTAAAAATTCTGGTATTCCACGGAGCAACCTGTTAAACATAGGTACGCGTATATAAACCATCAAATTTGGAAACAACTCTATGATTAGGTCCCGAATATAGGCGTAGTTCACAAGAGGTTTCATCTGGGAAGGTCTTTGTAAATTTGACCTAGATATGTATTATTAATGCAGCCACTCAGCCCTTCATCGGATATTAAAGGAAAGAGATATCTATATTTTATAAATTTATTATGAATATGTATTTATGACTATACTCGTAGGTTATTATTATTATTCACTTGGAATTTTAAGTAATATTTTATATTTCTGAATAAGTTTGGGGTAAGTTTAAATGACTAAAATATCGACTATATGACAAATAAATTACTTTTTTATACGTTCATGCAAAAAACAAAACTTTATTGAACTATGTTTAGTGGAAAAAGTGGTTCTTTATTGCACTAGTGCAAGGAAATGTTTACTGCATTCATCTGTCATTCTACTACAGCGTTTTGTCATCATGACAAACATAAACGTTAAAATCGATGTCATATTTTCCTAGACTTGTGTCATCTAAATAAAACATTTTTTGGTTTAGGACACTCGGCCTGACGGCCTCGTTGGACAATTTCACGTCTCGTGCAATAAACACTTACTTTTTGTACTTGTTGCATAAATAACTTGAATAAGGATACACTAATTGTAGCCATAAGGAGACATTGTATTTTAGCCATAAGTAGAAGTTGATTATCCTTAGCAACATACCTCCATGAAAAAGGATTTACAAAGGTAACGTTGCTGTCATAACAAAAACAGTTTTGTTATTGAAACTTTTTATTTACTAATATCTAATTATTTATCTATTTGTTGCTTTCTCTCTTTGTCCCTTTGTCTTAATTTCTTTGTACATATATTTGTTTGTTTGTTTGCGTGTTTGTTTGTTTGTTTAGTTATAATAGTCATAATAACAAATATACTGCAAAGGAATCAAAATATATTTCTTTTAGAAAAGGAAACAGTTTCAGCTACTCCGTTTTTTACATTTTGCGATAATAGACGAGTCGTTAATTAGTTTATGCTCAGTAGAAGGCTTGCACAGAATATTCTTTTGTCTACATTATTATAGTGATTTTAAAACTAATTTATTTTTGTTTCAAAAACATGGTGGGAAAAGTAGCTTTTAGTCAATTTTGCCAATTGCAATATTTTCAACATAAAACTGTCATTGACTATCATGGTAGATTGTCATGAAAATAGCGGTAAATTTCTGTTTTTCAAAATTCGTGAAACTTTACCGCCATTAATAAATCAACATCAAATTTCGCGTCCCTCAGGATAAAACTATACGAGTAGACTGTATGCAATTAGATTTAGTTCACTAAACTAGTTACTAGAATTCTGAACAGTGCTATCTTGTGTTTAAAATAATAGAACTACCCTCGCGTAATATCATCAACAGGGAATGAGAGATAAATGAGAGTTGATATACAATGCAATGTAAAACTGAAGCCAGGAATAGTATACGGATGATTTCAAAACAAGCGATGAGACAGCTAGAGTTGTCGGATAACACCCAGGTGGTTAAAAAGTCAGGATGAACTTAAGAAAGAGAATTGAAACATCTTTTTTAAGATCTTCCAATGTCGTTAAGCAGGCTTTGAAGAGGTGGGTTCAAGCAACCTTGAGCTTATTATCGTAGAAATGAGCAAACAAAATATCGCAGATATCCTGTTTGCCATAGTTGGAATTGGACGTTGCATGTACTGGGAGAAAGCGACAGTTTGGCTATTAAACGAATAAATAACCAATAGCAAGCGCAAAAGGCCGAAATTGGAACTGACCTACATGCCAAAAAACAAACACATGTGTATGTTTTTCATACAATAAACTAAGAGTTTTACGATTCATTAAAAATGTCTAATGTCTAACGCATTTGTTCATTAGTTAGACAGGTACTCAAGAATTATTTTAACCAACTTACAGACTTTAAAATCAGTATACGTGTAGTACAGTATTTTTACAGTAGCCAGCAACTTTGAACATAAAGTCATTTGACGTTGAAGAGAACTTTCTTTTTAATTTGTCGAAACTTCAGAGAGGCATATTTTGACTAATAAAAAAGTCAACTTATTAATATTCCACAGATAAGATTAACATCTTTAACACCGGTAAAAAAGGAAGGAATCGATAACCCGCGAAAGTGGCAACGGAAAGAGACGTAAATTTCAGAATTGGCAGAACTAGAAATATAATCGTTCAGTCGTTTAAAGAATTAAGCCTTATATCAATGGAGAGTTCTCATATACCCTAACCTTTACATACTTATTGCATGATAAAATCAACGAAATCGACGAAAAGTGTTTAGTAAATAATAACTTATTCAAATAATAATAATAAAAAAATAGTTTGACTAATTAAGATTGCATATAGATCAGTAAAGGCTGTCATAAACAATTAAGACAAAAGAGATGAAACCACCCTATTTGTCGTAAGAATGAAAGCAATTATATATATATATTACAAATAGTGAAAGTCTGTTACGTGTAGTTACTTTCTAAAAAGTTGTTTTGTATATTTTGTTATCACATTATTAGATATACATCCCTTTAAGCTAAGTGTTGCCTGTTGAATGAAAGTGAAATCATCCCACTGACAATAAAGTAATGGTCCTAGATATGGTAATTTAACTATAAACGTAAATATGCTGAAACTTAAATTGTTACGGCATTCTTCTTAACTACAAGTAAATAATAAACCGTCAGGTTACATACTCAATTAATTCATGCAGATGCTTCCATTGGTTGATAACAGATTTATCATATTTTAAGTTTATTTTCAATTTTATTCAAAACGTTATACTTATTAATTATCGACATTCAGGGCAACGCGATATTCAGTAAGTACAAGATTTAATGCAGCCAAGGCATTAAATCTACTTTACTGCCAAGTTAAACACATAATTTTTTGTCGATCAATTGTAATTTTATCATAATAGTAAACAAAGCTATTTATTATATGTTATTGAAATTGTTGTATACTTTCATGAATAATAATAATAATTTTCATCTGGTCGCCTGTGGTTGCTATGAGACGAGTGTTATGAATAAAATAACTTAGGTACACAGTAGTCGCCATATTGTTTCTATTTAAATCATTAAAAATTACTATTATTTGAAATGGAAGAAGTCACATTAACTCCGCCAGGTATATCAGCAACTGTATAAAATAATTATTGATAACTGCACTGAAATAACATTATCAATTTTTTAGAAAATGTACTATTGCTATAATATTCTGCATTGGAAAAGTATGAAATCTTCTTCATTATGGTCAATACTTTGAATGTCTACAATATCGACATTAGAAAGTATATAAAATTAAAAGCCGCCAACTACAAAAACAGAGAAACAAATTTCTTTATTGGAAGTGAATATTTAGACATATATCGTACCACAAGACCTATAAAAATAGATAGTAACAGATTTTTTTTAATATTCAAATGATAAAGCAAATAACCAATTAAGAGGAATTCATACATTTGGGAACATGCCAAAACAGGTTGCTGCATTTTTCAAATTGAAGGATGCTCACGAATATACCGGGCATAATTTTCGTAGAACTTCATCTACACTATTAATAAATACAGGAGCTGGTATCACAACTGCAAAAATGCATGACGGCTGGAAATCTTCAACGGTAGATGAAGGCTGCATTGAGGAGTTCATAGTTCGTAAATCAGTTATTAGCAAAAAAAAAATGCAAATACATCAAATGCTGGAAGCAATTTTTTAAATAATTCAACCACTTTGGAGGATTCAATAGTTCATAAACTACCTACAAGTGAAAACACTTCAACCTACATAGACAAAACAAACAGGACAAGAAATATTCCTTACAGACTGTTCTAATTTAACTATAACAATAATAATAATATCTCTACCCCTCATTCTAATCACGAGAAATAGCCCAGATATTGAAGACTTGTGCGGGACAAGAGGCGGCATATTTTTATTAAGCAGGCCGCATTTGCGCCCAGTAACGACTTACGTTGGTAGGCCGCAACCCCCATTCAGTGCAGGAATGAGGGAAACCTGGAAAACCTCATTAATTAGGGGGGTAGTCAAACGACGACCGGTATCAATCTCTCACATTGACCCAAGCTAACATTCTTTCACCCTACGATACCAGCAGAGAGGTTGCCAATCCTCTCCACGAGTATAATTGATATACGGTCTACCGGCTGCGGGGTTCGAACCCACACCGATCTAGAAGTAAATATAGTCTGACAACGATGACTAAAACTACGCCTTTAATGTCGATCAGCGAAAAATAATCTTGGTCCCTAATATTGGAGTTCTAGATAAAAAATAGAAAACTGTTCTATTTAAAAAAAATAAATTCTTTAAGAAACCAGTAGTGACTTGCAAACAAATTACTTATCTATTTTTTTAATGTAATCTAGGATCTATTTACCTGTAAATTCTGCATCTATTTCCTAGCTTAGTTACAGATTTAAGTAATGTTCATATAATCAGGACATAACGTTTACCTTAAATAAAATATGATTTTTTTACCGGTATGTGCGTACATACAACCGAGAGACGTAAGTTGTGGTTAAAATTAAGGTAATTTGATTAACTGTTTCCAAAATAAAAAATTTAATATTTTTGACATCCATATTAAATTTTAACTACTTAATACTAATGCAATACAACAATATTTGACAACATGACAGACAAGAAAATTAATAGCATAGCAGATCAAGATAACTAATATGCGATATCATAAAATACACTTGTTAATAAAATTTATTTTGTTGTTAATTATATGAAATAGATATAAGAAAAAAAATAAATGAAGAAGAAGTGGAGGAAAAAATACATTTGCATTTGTTTGTAGTACTATGCATCGTGATAGGTATTTTTTGGGCATACAGACATGATAGTATTAGTGGCGGCTGGTGAAATATCAGGTATACTCGCGACAAAAATTCAGACGACTTACGTCATACTAACAAGTGAATAATTCATTATATTTTCATCAAAATATTGAAGAAACTGCAACTGATAGTAATAAAACTATATGCTACACTAAAAGTTTACATTATATATTGCAGTAAATTGCAAAAAATTTTTATTTTCAATGCGACCAAATATCGAAAATTACGCTGAGAATAAAAACAAATGTGTAACGTCAGCCGTGACGTAAGACGTCTACATCATATTTTAATAACCAGACATGGGATCCAAACCAAACTTTAGTATACAGCAAATTCCGTTTTCCAGAACTGTTTTACATTAAAAAGGTACTCTTGTTTCAAATCGTTATCTTTAACGGTTTCTGAGAAAATCGCTCTTGAATTAATCCCACTTTGGTCAATTTCATAGTAATTTAAACAAAATTATCAAAGGTATTCTTATGTCAAAGTATTGTCAACCCGATTGCCAATTTAATAGTTCTAAGTGAAAAAAATGGAAGAGTTTACGGGACAAGAGTTAGTTGATGTGATATTTATTTATGCGATGGTAATGCTGCAACGGCAGAACGCGAGTACGAGAGAAGGTTTCCAAACCGAAGGCTGCCATCCAGGAGGACATTTCCTACGGTATTCCGCAACTTAGCTTCAACCGCCACTTTTCGAACCGGGTCAAGGACGTCCCAGGATTAATAGGGTACCGGAGGTCCTTGACGCTATTGAACAAGATCCTACGACTAGCATACGGAACATTTCAAGGCAAATAAATGTTCCTCGGCCAACGGTACTACATATCTTAAAGATTTCCTTAACAGAATTGATTAGATGTGCTACTAACATTTCAGGTTGGAAGAATATTAAAGCGACAAGATCTACATGCCTATCACTATCGACGTGTACATGGCTTGATACCAGAAGATTTTGCGCCACGTATGTAATTTTGTCGCTGGATTTTGTCATTGGACAACGAGCAAGGTTCTAAAATTTTGTGGTGAGATGAAGCTACTTTTACCCGAAATGGAAAATTAAATTTTCATAATTCTCATTATTGGGAAGAAGAGAACCCACATGTTGTTCGAAGAACAAACTTCCAGCAACGGTTTTCCATAAATTTATGGGCGGGAATAATTCACGACACTGTGATTGGACCTATTGAAATTCCACAACGTCTCAATTCAAATCTTTATTTAAACTTACTTCAAGAAAATCTTCCCCAAATTCTCGATGATCTGCCTCTAAATTTACGACGTAACATGTTTTTTTCAACACGATAAATTTCCTAAACGAAAATTTCGTTGGACGGTAGCTTGGCCGCTGCGTTCTCCCGACCTAACTCCGCTGGACTTCTTTTTCTGGGGCTATCTAAATCAAAAAGTTTACCCCACCGAAGTCGATACCCGTGAGGATTTGCTACAGCGTATCAATGATGCAGCCAATGAAATTCGTCAAAACCGTTTTAGCATCTTAATAGCTTCGAGAAGTGTTACACGTAGGGCAAGAAGGTGGAGGGTTTTTTGAACAGTTTTTAAAATAGCTTATTGTCTGTTATCAAAATTAAGTTTCCATCTTATGATCCCTTCGAAAAGTGACGGTTGCAGCTAAATTGCGGAATACAGTGAGGAATGTCGTCCTTGATATCAGCTTTGTGTTTGGAAACCTTCTGCCGTACTCGCGTTCTGCCGCGCAGAATTACCATCGCAAAAGCCATAAACAAATCATCATATCATAATTGTTATACATCAATAATGTGTGTTACTGATTACGTATTAAATTATTATTATTTTTTTTTGTATAAATTACTATGAGATTTACCAAAGTGGCATTAATTCAAGAGCGATTTTCTCAGAAACCGTTGAAGACAACGATTTGAAACAAAAGTACCTTTTTAACGTAAAACAGTTCGGGAAAAGGATATTTGCTGCCGTACTCGAGTTCTGCCGCTGCAGCATTACCATCGCAAAAGCCATAAATAAATATCATATCAACTAACTCTTGTCCCGTAAACTATTCCATTTTTTCGCTTAGAACTATTAAATTAGCAATCGGGTTGACAATACTTTGACACAAGAATACCTTGATAATTTTGTTTAAATTACTATGAAGTTGACCAGAGTGGGATTAATTCAAGAGCGATTTTCGCTGAAACCATTAAAGATAACGATTTGAAACAAGAGTACCTTTTTAACGTAAAAAAGTTTGGGAAAACGGAATTTGCTATCCAATTTGTTAAAAAGTCAAATATGAAAAAGTTACACATGCAAAATACCAAGGGCCCCCCCGTACCCACCCCAATGGACCTTGTGGAAATAAATGGATTAGTCCATCAAATTGCTCATCAAAATTTAGCTGTGTATACCAAATTTCATTCATTTATCGCAACGCCATTGAGAGATATTGCAAAAAAATGATTTCCATTCCTCCCTTTTCAATGGGTCCCTGTGCCCTTAGGAAGCATTTCCGGACCCATATTCATATGAACTTTTTTACTTAGTTTTGATCATAGAATCAGTTTGTTTAGGGTTCGCAGCTAATTATGAGACACCCTGTATATGTACTGTGGCTATATAGGAAACTTTAGTAGAAGGAGCGCGATTTTGCAGTTTGCAAAAAAAAAGTTAAAAATAAACGTGGGTCTCACCTAAGATTTCCAAATTGGCTTGTTTAAATTTCGAGAAACATTTTTTTTCATAAAATAAACATAATTTTACCGATAGGTTTCAGATTTTATTAAAAAATGTTAATTTTTGTTAAAGTTACAGCAATTTGAAAATTAATATTGTATTTGTGATACATTATAAAAATTTCAAAATACTATAAATTCTACAAATATAATTATTTTTTAATAAAACTTGAAACCTATCCGTAAAATTACATCTAGTTTCTGGAAAAAAATGTTTCTCTAAATTTAAAGAAGCCAATTTCGAAATTTTGGAGTGAGACCCAGGTTTTTTTCAACTTTTTTTCGCAAACTGTATAATCGTTTGGTTTGGCTGGCTATTGAGATATGGCATACCTGAAATCTCACCAGTCGCCACTGGATAGTATCTATAATTCCCCAAGTAACCTATATAAAAATGATTTGAGATTCACTACAAACATAGTAATAATAAACATCAAAGGCCAAAAATGCGCTTGAGAAAATGGTTTAAGTTGCGTTTAAAAGAAAACTGAATACATATTTAAATAAGAAGAACCTCCTGAGGCTCGAAACATACATTCCAGCACTCTGTTAGACTTTCATATCTCAATATACCAAAGACGATAACTTCCAACGTTGCGTAAAGATACACAGACTTCGTAAATCACTATAAACGTAAAGAAACTTACCTTTCCGTCACTTTTCCTGTAGGCGTCGTGAATCCTCCACACCAACTCAGGTCCGGCATTAGCTATTTGTTTTCCAATTTCGAAAAACTGTCCGATAGGATTCGTTTCTAAGGGACTTTGAGCACCACCGCTGCTTTTAAACTTAGAAAACATTGCAGTAGCAGGCATCGAAAACTTTTTATACACTTACACTGCACTCAGGTCCGTAACAAAACACTTTTTAACCCGTATATATTTACATAGTCATTTTATGATTCACTATATCAAACCAGTTTGTGTTTTGTTTAGGAAAATAATTTTAAGAGCATTATTTAAGCTTCCTCCAAATCGCAGTAGATGTTATCCGAGGAATCTGAAACAAAACGAGAGAACGTTTATTAGGCAGTATTTCGTTATTAAAATTTATAGAGTTTCCTTCCATTGCATTAGCTAGCATCTATTATATTTAATACCTGCACGCGAGGAGCGCTTAGCTAATTTGTTTGGATTTTTAATTAACCAACAAAATCGTATTATAGTATTTTACTGGGCTATTTAAATATTCTTATTTTTTCTTTAGTTAGATTGGGTTTTTGCTACACTTCTGAAAAATAAACATCAATTAAATGAGCCCTTACGCCAAACGGATAAGTCAAGAGTTATTTTTTAAACTAAGTTTGCCTAACCAAAAAATCTCACACTGAAAAAGCAGAGAAGTAAAAAATAACAAAAATCACATCACTATCACGTATTTTTGACGTTTCGAAAAACTCCCTGTTTTCGTTCTCAAAATAGTAACTGTATTAAAAGTAATGTCACGTTTGACAGTTTAAAATTTGTTTATCTGTTTCCATAGAGATGTTAAATGATTTTTATTTTATTGTTACTTACTTCTTCTTGATACAACTGTAGCCAACAATGACCAATGTTTACTGAACAGTTTGACACACACTTATCTCCGTTTAACAAAATAATCGCGGCCTCTTTTAATGTTCTTTTTGTTGCATTATCTTCCTTCTCTAAAATTTTTGCCGAACCCTACTGAACCAAATGATCGTTTTTCCAAGCGTGTACGAAAATTTTTGATATTTCAAATTCCCGTCTTTTTATGTAATTGTTATGTTCAATTTTGTTATCATTTTTAAGATGTGTTTTCAAAAGAATATATAATGATATGCTACCATTTTTAAATGTTTTAATTTAAAAATATGGAAATCCTGTAGAAACAAGTGTTTATAGAAAACAAACTCACACCAATAAATATTTAAATTGTAGATCTAACCATTACATTGATGGTTAGATTAAAACAGGTGTTGTTAAATATTTTTATATGATAAAGCAAAATTAATGTCATCAAACAATGAAATTTTTAATAACGTACTAAAATTTATTAAAAAGGTTTAATAAAATATCCTCCAAATTTTGTTGACAGAACAGTAAAAAATATTACAGATAAAACGAACACTTTAAGACAAATAAGAGAAACTAATCATACAATAAAAATTCGATACATTACTATATTGTCTAAAAGATTAAGAACAATCGGGAATAAATTTGATATTTCAACAGTTTTTCAGACAACTAATACTTTACGATCCTTTTTGTCAAAAACAGGTCAAAAAAATGGTATACAAAATTCGAAATATTGCATCTACAGTATACCTGGATATATTTTGGAGAAACGTCTCGACCTATGAATATTAGACTTAAGAAACATAATAGTAATTATATAAAAAGACGGGAATTTTAAAAATTAAAAATTTGCAAACACGCTTGGGAAAACAATCATTTTATTCAATGGGGTTCGGCAAAAATTTTAGAGAAGAAACATCATGCAACAAAAAGAAAATTAAAAGAAACAGTAATTATTTTGTTGAATGGAGATGAGTGTGTCTCAAACTGTTCAGTAAATATTGATCATTGTTGGCTAAAGTTATATCAAGAAGAAGTAACGATAAAATAAAAATCATTTAACGTCTCTATAAAAGCAAATAAACAAATTTTAAACTGTCAAACTGGACATACTTGAAACGTCAAAAATACGGAAGTATGCGATAATGATGTGATTTTTGTTATTTTTTAATTATCTGCTTTTTCAGTGTGAGATTTTTTGGTTAGGCAAAGTTTGTTTCAAAGTCTTTAGGCGCTTTATTTTTTCAGAAGTGTGACAAAAACACTCAACTAGAATTATGCCACAAATAAATAACTTCAGGGAAAATATTCTTATCCTATCGTTTTTGACCTTTCGTCCAGCAAAAAAAAAAGTTAAACTATTTAATAAATTTTCTTGTAGTGTGAAGGAAATATATATAAAATAGAAATGTATTTTTATCTCTTTCGAAGCCTCCCTTTTTCATTACCGTATAAGTGTGTTCGGAATTTGAGTGCCAATATTGAAACGGCTTCTATATCTAACCAAAAGCAACAAGAAAACTTTTATGAAAGAAATGTCTGAGACCAATACTTTTCTACAAATATATTTCAATAATAAAAGTATTGTACTATAAAATGCAAAACTAAATTACGAATTGGTAACCACCTAAAATGACATAGGTGTAAGCTTTGTATTGTAAATAGTGAGTTTAGTTATTTTGTGTTTGTACGATGAACGTTTTCCTTTAGCAACGGCAGCTATTTTAAACATTTATTCTATACTCTAAAAATTATAGAAAGTTGAGTGACCTGATAAATCAGTAAACAAAGTTGTCACATCTAGTTCAGAAATTTCTCAATAATTAGGAAATGTGTAAATTTTATCGTCTATTTCATGCTTACCTAAGAGGTTTAACATTTCCATATAAAAGTTTTATGTTTTGTTCATTTTTTATTAGAATTAACTTAATTTGATTAACATTGTTTAGTACTTATGGATATTTCTGGTGAAAGTAATAGACATGCATTTCTACAGGGTAATCTTGAATAATGTGCAAAATAATTGATGGTGGATTGTACGACCGTTTTTAATAGGGGTCCTTATTACAATTTTTTTTTATTTAAACCACCCTGGGGTAGTTACCACCTGTTGGGGGATAGGGGGGAGGTTAATAAGTTTTATTTAGTCTCAAAAGTTTAATACATAGCAATATTTAGTATCAAAGAACCCTGAACTGTCATCAAATGCAAAATGATGGAAACCTACTAGATACTGATGTGTAAATTATATATTGGAAAGCTAACTATGTGCATGTAGAGTGATGAACTTTATTTCTATATTCAAAATATACTACTTGCAAGAAATAAAAGACATTCTAAATTCAACAGGCATTCGAAAAACAATTATTTGAAGTGAATAATCCGCCATACAACTTGTCTCCGAGAATATCTATATAATCAGCATCCAAAACTGTGATAAAAACATAAGTACCTATGCTTAGATAATAAAAAGCAGTGAGAACCTTGGGACACACCAAAAGTAGTTATATAAGTTACTGAGTGAAACTCACTTAACGATATAATTTGTGACCTGTTGAACAGATAGGATAAAAACCAACGAAGTAGACTCCAGTGCACATCGATTTTCATTTATTTAGCAATGAGTATATTACGATTCAACTAATCAAAAGCTTTACTATAATCGATGTACTCGAAATCTACCTGTATTTTGACAGTCTAAGGCCGACAATATTCTGAATAATTTATCAAATTAATTTTAAAAACCATGTTTATCCTCAATCACATTGGGTTTTACTTTAATGAGAAGAAAATTGTACACTACTTTCTCAAGAATTTTGTTGAAAATATTTATTTATCTTACTAGAAGGCCTAAAGTTAGTAACTAAATATTTATTATCATTTTTGAAATTTGGAATTATTTATTTAAGCATGCTCCCATAAATTAGGGAAACACATTCATCAAGTGATTTATTAAAAATAATAGTTAATAGAACACATCTATTACCACATTTTTTAATAAAAAACGACGTTATACTATCAGGACTACCAACCAGCACCCTTATTTTTATCTGAATGACTAATTAAATTAGATGCATAACCTCTCGTGGAGAGGTTTGGCGCCCTCTCTGCGGGTATGGTAGGGTAGAAGAATGTTGGCTTGGGTCAATGTGAGAGATTGATACCGGTTGATATTTGACTACCCCCCTAATTAATGAGGTTTTCCAGGTTTCCCTCATTCCTGCACTGAATAGTGGTTAGGGCCTACCAACGTAAGTCGTTCCTGGGCGCAAATGCGGCCTGCTTAATAATAATATACCGCCCCCTCTCCCGCACAAGTCTCCGACTTCTGGGCTAATCCCTGTGATTAGAATGAGGGGTAGAGATATTATTATTAGTATTATATTGAAAATGGTTTGGTTAATTTGCTTCAAAGGAATGTTGGGAAAATTTTAAAATAAATTACCTACTAACATTGTGTCGTCTTTGAGCAGTAATGTCATACTTCATGGCGGTAGGTAAACCTTTGCAATAATATTTAGCGGATTTGAAATGCCAAAACTTTCTGAAATTACAACGCAAACTATTTTTCCAGTAAGTAAGAATATAAGTAGCTTGCATCTTTCTGGAATCTGGAATTAAGGGGGAGGGTAGCGAAACGGCTACAGCATTTAGGCCCCATTGGGCCCATTGTACCTCCTCCCATTAGGAGATCAGTCCACCTAAGCCGTCAGCCAACCTAATAAGGAGAAAAAGGTGGTGACGCTGCTCAGGGGGATCTCTCTAATGTAGGCCATAGAAGGCCATCGCTCTCCCAACACGGACTCTCTTGTTGACGAGATGGCAGCGCACTCACAGAGTGCATGGAGCACTGTCTCGTCTTCCTGTTCGCAGCCCCTACAAAGAGGTGTATCACACTTCCTCATGTTATAGAGGTGCTTTCTTAACCAGCAGTGTCCAGTTTGAATACCTGTCACTAGACGGAGGCTTGTCCTAGTCATAGCCAGGTACTTTTTGGCTGTATCCTTGCAGGGGTACCCTAGAGACTCCTTTGCCAAATTACAGCCATTTGCTTCATCCCAACGTTTCTTAAACTCTTTGTGGGTGTGTTCTTTGATAATTTCAACAAATGCTGACAACGGAAGCATACTGGAGGGACCGGGTCCAAAAATATTCAGACCCGATGCACTCCTAGCCAGTTTGTCAGCTACTTTATTGCCATTGCACCGATCGTGTCCCTTTACCCAGCGTACAGATACGCTGTTGTTAGCTGAGGCCACTACTAGTGCCTGATGGCATTCCCATGCTGATCTAGTTATTATCTTATGATTACGTAGGATCAGTAGTGATTGTCTACTATCTGTGTAGATTCTGATGATTTTGCCAGTTATATCTCTACGGGCAATTTCTTTGGCGGCTATGGTTATACCTGCTAATTCCGTTTGTACTACGGTAGCATGCCTATCCATCCAGCTTGCATCTTTGCCTCGATAAATAAAATAAATCATAATCAATCCTATTTTAATAGCATTAAATGTAAAATAGAGATGAAAAATTACTACTTTCTTCCTTTTTTGGAATATGATTTTCAATAACATTTACAGTTGTATTACTACAAGTGTACATTGACTTACATTTACTTTGAAATAAGTTAATTCAACAAGTATTATCTAACAGGTTATTGATACATCATATATAACTTTCTTAAATTTTTGAAATAAAAATTATTTATTGCAGGAAATAACTTAATAGATTTTATTGAAAAGATAAATTCAATAGATTTGATAGATTTTTGATCTTTCTCAGTCAGTGGAAATTGATAGTGGTTAACATTTCCTATAACATTTACGTTACATAACACCATATCTAATAAATGGTTATTAATGTTAACAATTAAACTGAACCGCATTAATCCACAAACGGAAAAAGCAGCGGTAAGTAAAGCAGGTTTTTCTATAACCGCAGTGGGGATTAAGAAAGAGGAATTTTGTTTAAAATTCCACGTTATACCTGGCAATATGTAAAACTACCAAATTTCAAATACCCTTTCCACCTAAAATTAATAAAGAATTTATCTAATAAGGTTACCATATTAACTAGTACAAACTTAGTAGAGGAGCTACAGGTATCTTTGCTCGTAGTTACTTTTAATGAGCACATAAATTCAGTGGCTTCATCTTTATATTGATCTGGCACAGCACCAAAGGGGTTTAACTTGAATAATTTGGAAACTTCTGCTTCTTCAAATATTTCCGAATAGAACAAGATAACTTAATTACGAAAACTTGTCTTTCTCAGAAGGTGGTAAACTCAAAAATAACTTTATACTAAATCGGAATACTTCTGATTAATTTTGTAATGTTATTCACGATATAAAATCGAAATACTTGCAATCTAAAATAAGCAAATAAGCATTTAATTTACAGATTATCAAATATCATGAGAAAATATTCTCAATTTTATTAGCAATGTAGAATAAATAACAATAAACAAAATAGAAAGTAAAAGGTGTTTTAGATTAACAACTATGTAGCAAGTAACAAAACAAACAAAAAAATTTCCATTTATACAATAATAATAATAATAATAATAATAATAATAATAATAATAATAATAATAATAATAATAATAATAATAATAATAATAATAATAATAATAATAATAATAATAATAATAATAATAATAATAATAATAATAATAATAATAATAATAATAATAATAATAATAATAATAATAATAATAATAATAATAATAATAATAATAATAATAATAATAATAATAATAATAATAATAATAATAATAATAATAATAATAATAATAATAATAATAATAATAATAATAATAATAATAATAATAATAATAATAATAATAATAATAATAATAATAATAAATGTCTTTATTCGAGGTTCAAATAAAATAATGACAACAAATTAAGCATTGTGGTTGGCGCCATTCAGCTTCGCTGCTCTTGTATTAACAATGTATTAACCATACAAAAAAAATGTATATATACTTATATATATATATATATATATATATATATATATATATTTCTCAGTTTCTTATTTATCCATTGTGTCACATATTTAATTTATCAGTCAGATCTGGAATCTTTCCTAATGCTTTTAATTAGCCAATATTATCCCATTACACAAAAAAGGAGAAATGGACTGCATTAATAACTATAGGCCTACAGCTTTATTATCTAGTTTTTCTAAACTGTTCGAAAAGATTTGTCACTGTCGAATTTCTAATTTTATTGTTAAACAAGATATATTAAGCAACAGTCAACATGGTTTTAGACCACATTTATCAATAAATACGGCCTTATTTTCATTAATTAATAACATTGTCAACTCTATCGACAAAGGTAATTTCATTTTAGTTCTTTTCTTTGATTTAACGCGTGCTTTCGACTGCGTTTTTAAAGACTTTTTGGTAAACAAACTAAGAAAAATGGGTTTAAGGTATCCAGTTGACAACTGGATTACTTCTTTTTTAACTGACAGAGAAATAAATGTAAAAATTGGTAATAGCGTCTCTCACTCTTCTAGGACTCCATTGGGTGTTCCTCAGGGGAGTGTTTTATCTCCTCTACTATTTATATTATTTATAAATGATTTAGAGCAACATATAACTGTCGAAGGTACGAGCTTAATTCTTTACGCAGATGACAGTACAATCTGTATTAGTGCCTCGTCTGCTGACGAGCTTCAAAGGAAAGTAAACGACACACTTCAACAGTTTTATACGTGGTGCTTTAAAAATAAATTTATTATTAATCCAACGAAGACTCATTACATTACCTTTTTTAAAAGACGAATATGCCCTAACGTAGTAGTTTCATTAAACAACACGATCATTGAGAAAGCACAACACACAAAGTTTTTAGGACTTTTCATTGATGAGCAACTTACTTGGTCGGTTCATATTCAGCATCTCGTAAAAAAATTAAATACTGCCTATTACGCAATTAGAAACCTGAGAAATATAATGGATAAACATTATCTTTTAGATGTTTATTTTGCATTAGCATATACACATTTAAAATATTTAATAATTTACTGGGGGACTAGTTCTGAATTTCATAGAATTTTTATTTGTCAAAAGAAAATCATAAGACTAATTCTATCCCTCAATCCTTTACAATCTTGCCGACCATCATTTATACAATATAAAATTTTTTCTCTGCCTTGTATATTGATATATAGCAGCAGTATTTGTTAAGAATCATCCTGAATTTTTCATCCAGCATAACAACATTCACTCCTATAATACACCAGGAAATAATTTAATTTATTTAAATAATCATAACTTAACAACATACCAGAAGGGGCCGCTTTACTTATGTGGAACAATTTTTAATAGATTACCCGTGAGTATTAAAAACAATGCAAATATTAGGTTATTTAAAAAGAGCTACGTTCCTTCCTTGTTGTTTTTATACATTACAGGAATTTTATGACTTTCCTGCTGCAAGGTTAATTGTTCTTGTTAATATGTATAGATTTCTATTATTTATTAATTGTCTATTGGTTTGTGCTGTTTATGTTGCTACGTAACTAGTCTAAATTTGTATGTCACACGTTTAGTAATAATATGTATGTTAGACTAATTTATATGACGTTTCATATCCTGTGATAGGCCTACATGAATAAAGATCTATTATTATATATATATATATATATATATATATATATATATATATATATACACATAACGCGAGCATATATACAGCAACAAGATTATGTGAAAAGTTACAATAAATAATAGAAATATTATGAGATAATAATACACTAATCCTAAATTAACATATTAAGAACGAGATTATCTGTTTTTTAAAAATAGGTACAGAGGAGACGTTTTTCAGGTAAGCAGGCAAGGAGTTGTAAATTTTGACAGCATTGTAAAGAAAGGAGCGTTCATACTCTGCAGTATTATGTTTAGGAACTTCATACCAGTCGAGTAAAACGAGAATGAGTATCAATACCCTTTTTCAATCTATCAAATAAATATTTAGGAATTCGAAATTTATTAATCTTATAAACTAAAGTTGCCAAATGAGAGGTGAATATTTCATCTAAGTTTAACCATTTTACTGAAGAGAAAGAATTAGATATATGATCAAATTTTCGTAATCCACAAGAGAATCGTACACAAGAATTTTGAATTCTCTGAAGGGTAGCTTTATCTCTTGATAATAAAGCTGGCCAATATACTATATCACAATACGCTAAGTGAGAGAGAATGAGAGAGTCACACAATCTAATTTTAATAGATTTAGCCAACACGTCTTTATTTAGGTAAAGCATTTTCAGCATACAGTACGATTTTTTTGTTAAATAAGTAACATGATTATCAAACCATAATCTATCATCAATTCGTAAGCCGAAAATTTTAACTTGCTTTACAAATGTTAGTAATTTGTTACACAAAATAATATTAAAATTAGAATCATTTATAACATTTTCGGACTTATTTCCAAACATAATTATTTCAGTTTTATTTTCATTTAATAAAAGGTTATGAGCTCTCGCAACAATTGTTATTGCATTAAACAAATGACAAGAATAGTATAACTGAATATCATCAGCGTATTGATGCATTTTATAGTATTTCAAGTAAGAAATAAAATCAGCAGTATATATAGAGAATAATATTGGACCAAGTATACTACCTTGAGGTACGCCCTTATTCAGTATCTTATAGGATGAAAATTTATTATTTAGAAAAACCCTCGGACGTCTAGCATAAAGATAATTTTCAAAAAATGAAACGGCAACTGGGTTAAGCCCGAAATATTTGAGTTTCTGTAAAAGAATTTTATGATTTAACGTGTCAAATGCCTTACTAAAATCGAGCAAGATTAAACATGTGTTAAAGTTATTATCATTTGCGGTAAAAATTTCATTAGTTAAATGCAAAAGTGCAGTGGTGGTACTATGTTTTTCTCTAAAACCCGACGGTGTTATAGGTAATATTTCTCTTTTTGATAAATAATCGGTTAATTGCGAGCATACAATTTTTTCAAGAACTTTTGATACAGTTGGGAGTATACTTATTGGACGAAACTGGGTAATGTCTTGAGGGTTATCAACTTTCGGTAAAGGCAATATATTAGCATCCTTCCACGCACATGGAAATGTTCCTAACTTTAGACACGTATTAATGATAAATGTAAGGTGTGGTGTTAAATGTGGATTATGGTGTTAAATTTCCACATTATTAGATTGACAGAAGCGACAATTGAGTGGCCTGCAAGATCTCCTGATTACTACTATACTCAAAATTAAACAAAGTAATGTTTGTTTAAAGAATTGTTTTGTCTTATTTAAATAATATGAATTACTTGAATCATCAATTGTTATTCTCAAAACAAAGTTATGGTTTCTTTATTTGAACTTTTAGCTGATTTGACAGAATTACTGTAAATATTTAAAATCATATTAAATAAAGTAGATAATAATATTTCATTAAAAAAAAATAAATCTGGAGTACTTAATTAGTATTCTTACTTTAAATATATATTTATTTCTAGAAATGGGCAGATCATGACTGACTGACTGAGTTCACTGAGCCGGCTCTTAGAACTGTTCTGAGTGAACCGGTTCCTTCTAAAGATCCAAGAAGAAATTCTTCCGCTATTAAAATTCTTTATTAATAAACGGTCTGCAAATTTAGTGTATCTCTGAATTTTAGAAAATACGCTTGATGCAAGTAGTTAGGTTAGGTTAGATGCTAGATATGATTTATAGTACTTAAGTAGGGACATATTTACTGATGGTATTTTAATCAAATGCATTATTTTATATAGAATTTTAAGTTAATGTTTATATCAATATTCTATTCATAGGAAAACAAAAACTTGTGGGACAGTTTGTCATAACTAGATTTGTACAGTACACATGTAGGTGTATTCATTTATTCATTTATTAAATTTTTATAATATATCTATATTCTATAAATATATAAAATAGAAAATAATTCTATTAAAGATGTTGCATTGTGTTCCTTTTCGATATATTATTTTTTAGAAGAGATATATCTGAGATTGGGAGGAATTCGGCATAAGGTCGCCGTATTTCTCGCCGTAAAATGATCAAATCTATAGTGTTTTTTAGGTACTGAAATCTCGAAAAATAAAACACGTAGAGCAAAAGTTATGTGAAAAATAAAATTACTGATGTTTTGTTTATCCACTTTTACTGTTCAAATTCTCCTCAAATATTATAATAACTTTTAAAAAGCATTTGTACCACACACATTATTTTGCTATTCTAATCCCACATTTTAACAAATATCTTCACATACTTATAAATAAAAGTAAACAATCTTATATGCAGAACTATATAAATTTATGTTATAACAATGATTACATCTATAGTTGAATTTAAAAAATACGTATTTTGAAAGATTTCAGTGCCTTAAAATTTGCTGCATGAATCGTTTTCTGGCGTTATGTATTAATTTACTTCGGTACTTTTGAATATTCGCAGATAGCATGAAATAACATTCTTGTTATTTGCTAAACTCTATATTATTCAGTTCTTAAATGTCTAAAATTGCTTGTATATGTACAAAACACTATTTCAAGAATACGGTACCCTTAAATGTGCCGGCTCACTGTACCGGGTCACTACAAAGATCCAGAACCGATGAACAGGATCAGCGAAATGAACCGGATTTTCCATCTCTACTTTCTGAGAGTAGTGTTTGATTACTCGTATTATTATATGAGACGGGTCACATAAAACAGATGTCTATAAAATAAATATGTGTAAACACCTGAAACTGACAGAGTCATTTATCAGCGGTACACCAGACATATGACATATACCGCTTTCAAGTTTGTTAGTTATCCTCAGTTTAGTATATCATAATGGGAGACAACGTACGACTTATCCGAAAGAATAAAACCTGAGTAGGCGTGATGTAACATACAGTTACATCTTGCAGTCACATGCACAACCTTATTGTTCCAGAAACCTCCTACTATAATTTAAGGAAGAATAAGCTATTCTATAATTAATATTATTTTATTCATATTTTAGGCAAATATTATTTTTTAAGAAAAACTTAAATTTAAGAAAGAAAAGTACTTAATTAAGTATAAGAATTCTTGAATGTTAAGACTATGTAAATATTTATATAAAGTATTCCTTATAATTCATACATATAGACTTGAATAAAGTTTAAAATTTTAAGTATATTATTATACTTTCATATAGATTAGATTTCTTTGCGTGTACGTGTTACATGTTTGAGAATTGCACTTCACTAAAGTTCATGCTCCAAAAAATCTAAATTAAACTGTGTGTCTGTAGACACACTGTATATTAAATGCTTTTAACAACATATTTTAGTTGAAACTTCAGTAGATAAATCAATTTGTATTGATGAAGATTATGCTTCACTTTTACACATTTCACAACTATGGCAGAAGTGACTTTAGTGATTTATTCGATTTTCCGAAATTTTTAATGAATAGATACTAACAAATAACTAAACTTGTTTTACAGTTTTGTTTTTTAATATATATATATATATAAATATATATATATATATATATATATATATATATATATATATATATATATATATAAATCTACTAATGAAAAGGGAAAGTAGACACAAGAAAGTTAATTTCCTGTACGGAGAATGTAAAACCTCCCTTTCCCTTTTAATTATTTGTCACTGTTAAGTATTAAAGCGTCTGTTTCCACAGAGCCTTTCCCTGTGCTCCCATTTCTTTTATTTAGTTTCTTCTTTGAAACCATGCTTTATTCGCTCGGAGATAATGAGGGGGCAGACAAGAATTTGTGACAAAACATGCAATAATTAATGGAGAACAATTAATCCTTTGAGTGTAAATATTACAACAAAACATCCCAACAGAATTATTAAAATGGGATTCGATAATAGTTTAATAAATTTTTATTTAATAGTTATTTATGCAACAAGTACAAAAAGTAAGTGTTTATTGCACGCGACGTGAAATTGTCCAATATGAGGCCGTCAGGCCGAGTAGGACACACGTCGAGTGCAATAAAACATTTTTGTACGAGTTGCATACAATATTTTTTCTACGTTCATGCAAAAACCAAAAAATGTTTGATTTAGATGACAGTAAGTGTAGGAAAATATGACGTCGATTTGAACGTTTATGCTTTTCATGATGAGAAAACGCTGTAGTAGAATGACAGATGAATGCAATAAACATTTTTCCAGTTTTCCACTAAATATAGTTCAATAAAGTTTTGTTTTTTGCATGAACATAGAAAATAGTTATTTATGCAACAAGTACAAAAAGTAAGTGCTTATTGCACGCGACGTGAGACCGTCACGCCGAGTAGGACAACACGTCGAGTTCAATAAACACTTTTTGTACGAGTTGCATACAATATTTTTTCTACGTTCATGCAAAAACCAAAAAAAGTTTTATTTAGATGACATTAAGTCTAGGAAAATATGACGTCGATTTGAACGTTTATGTTTGTCATGATGACAAAACGCTGTAGTAGAAAAACAGATGAATGCAATAAACATTTTATTGCACCAGTGCAATAAAGAATCACTTTTTCCACTAAACATAGTGCAATAAAGTTTTGTTTTTGCATGAACGTAGAAAATAGTTATTTATTCAACAAGTACAAAAAGTAAGTGTTTATTGGACGCGATATGAAATTGTTCAACGAGACCGTCAGGCCGAGTAGGACAACACGTCGAGTTCAATAAACACTTTTTGTACGAGTTGCATACAATATTTTTTCTACGTTCATGCAAAAATCAGAAAATGTTTTATTTAGATGACACTAAGTCTAGGAAAATATGACGTCGATTTGAACGTTTTTGTTTGTCATGATGACAAAACGCTGTAGTAGAAAAACAGATGAATGCAATAAACATTTTATTGCACCAGTGCAATAAAGAATCACTTTTTCCACTAAACATAGTGCAATAAAGTTTTGTTTTTGCATGAACGTAGAAAATAGTTATTTATGCAACAAGTACAAAAAGTAAGTGTTTATTGGACGCGATATGAAATTGTTCAACGAGACCGTCAGGCCGAGTAGGACAACACGTCGAGTTCAATAAACACTCTTTGTACGATTGTTGCATACAATATTTTTTCTACGTTCATGCAAAATCCAAAAAATGTTTTATTTAGATGATACTAAGTCTATGTTTGTCATGATGACAAAACGCTGTAGTAGAATGACAGATGAATGCAATAAACATTATTGCATCAGTGCAATAAAGAACTACTAAATATAGTTCAATAAAGTTTTGTTTTTTGCATGAACGTAGAAAAAATAATTAATCGTATCAGAGAAAATTCTTTACGGTTGACAAAAATAAGATGCTTAATTCACATAAAACAAAATACAATCTAGAGTTGTGGAAAATATAAATTAATTTATTTTAAAATTGTGATATGACAGTGCCACATAAATAAAACCAAATAATTATATAGGTACTTAGTTAAGTATCTTAGCTGAAAAATTCAGTGATAGCATTTATTTTGTAGTTGTTGGTTAGGTATATATTTGCTGATGCTGGTGTATAGTGTGAATTTCGTTGTAATAGTTGAGATATTAAAATGGTGTAAATTGCTCCTGATAAAGTTATTCAAGTACATTTCAGTGGAATACATATGAAATTTCTCTACAGAATTCCATTTTTCTAAATGGAACACGCTATATATTTTTGTGATATTCAATTACATTATTTCCAATGATGTATATTAGTTGCTAATTTATATTTTGAAAATTGTTAAAAACTGTTGATACAACTGATGATGCGTGATGCATAGTTGCCCATGCAGTTTTATATAATTATACAAAATTAGACCATTACTGTACTTTAGTTACTTAAAGAAAAATGTATGCAAAATAAACAGTTGTTTAAATAATAAGTATAATTAAGTTATATAATAAATAGTATTTTTATGATATATTTAGTGGATCTTTGGCACTATAATTAATAATATCTACTATATAATAATGCGATGTGTGTCAAAAATAATATTAACTATTCACCGAAATTAATTAATTAAATTTTCAAATATACCACCGTCCGCCTCGTTGAAGTGCATGGTGATTTTCTCTTATGAGTGCTGCACAATTGACAATCCGATCGAATAGCGCCTCTCTTGTGTTCACTTTTGTTGCTTGTACTAATGATTTAAACCATCCCCAAAGGCAGTAATCAAGGGGATTCCAATCTGGTGGTCAATTTTGAAAACCATCTTGACCAATCCAACGTTGTGGAAAACGATTGTTAAGATGATTGATCACAACACGACTAAAATGGGCAAGGGCACCAAGGGTGCTTGTATCAAATTTTGACCAAATACGTTCTTTAAAATAAGTAATTACCACCAAAATTAGATTTTATAAAAATATCTTACACACGCTCTATGTCAATAACGAGTGGCTCTAAGGCATACGCTTATTAAGCGAATCTCACTTATTGTTCAATACTCTGTTAGCCCTAGCAATATAGCCATGTCGTTTTGAAACACCCTGTACTTATGCATAAATTTTGTTTGTTTTTTTTGAAGAAGTACCTATATTTTTTGTTCATGTTGAGATTCAGTGATTAGCTTAATATACATATGGATGTGACAATGTTTTAATGTTTCATATTATCTATTCTGTTATTTCTTACACCTCATTTGTCTGATTATATTACATTCATTATTAATAAATGTCTTCCTTCCGGTTAGTTTCCTATACTTTGGAAATATCCTAATATAATTCCTGTACCTAAATCTACTCTAAATTTCTTCCTATAAATAAAAGTATTCCGCAGGAGAGCATACTTGATCCGCTATTTTTTTTCATGTATATTTCTGATTTGTCAAATGTTTATCTTTTTGTACTGTCTATAAATATGCTGATGACACTCAGATTTATTACTCTTTTTCACGTGATCAGTTAGATGATGTCATCCGTAATATTAATTCTGATTTAGATACAATTTGTAAATTTTCTGTCTCGCACGATTTAATTCCCAATGAAAAGAAAACTCTTTGGCTTATTATTGATGTAAATCTTAGATTTACGTCACATGTAAATAATTTAGACCAAAAATGTTTTCAAAAATTGAAGACTGTACTATTATAAGAACATCTTTTCTAGAAATATTAAACTGAGATTAGCCGACAGTTTATCTATGTTATCATATTGCAATGCTGTTTTTTGGCGCGCTATGCTTCAAGTGGACAAAAATAGTCTTCAGAAAGTACAAATTGCTTGTCTTAGATTTTGTTATAACGTAAGAAAATTCGATCATATTTCAGGGGTTTTTAGGGATTCTAACTGGTTTATACTTAATAAACGATATAAAATACATATGGCTTGTTTAATTTATAAGATAATAACTTTTAATTTACCTACATGTTACTATTAAGCTTGTTAAAAACTGTAACATTCATAACCGGATTACTCGACATAGAGCATTGTTGGTTACTCCCTGTTATAATTCAGTCATGTTTCAGCTTATCTTCTCTTATAATGCAGTAAATATCCCACACTATTCCTAATGATATCAGAGGAGCGACCCGTCTTAACTTATTTCAACGCAAAGTAAAAGAATATATTATTAATTCCTGTAATCTTAATTAATTAATTATTAGTTAGTTAAGGCTCTATTTGATACCGCCTCCCAATATTAATTATTTTTCTACGATGTTACTGCTAACTATGAATAAAGACATTATTATTATTATTATCTAATTTTATTAATCGTGGCGCATTCGCCAAAATATAGAAAACTAAACGGTAACGTAATCTAAATGTAGAAGCCACATATGGTATATTATTTTTTGCTTTGCACCAAAATCAATTTTTAAATATTGAAACTACAATAATTTGATAGCATTTTTGGCAAGGTAGTCCGATGAATGCGAAGTTTTTGGCGGAGGTGGATGACAATAATTTTTTAATGGCTAAGGTAACTAATAATTGCTTCAGTTTACTAATTTGCATACTTTTGCTTTAGGTTGTGGGAATAGCCGGTGCGTGTCGGAAGTCAGAATTAACATTTTTGCGTGTTGAAGACGTTACAGATGAGGAATTTGTAATCACCCCGGGAGATATAGAAGGACTAAACTTCGTTGACATTATCAGGAAGTATAGTAACCTACTGCAGGAAAATATTAAACACAATAGGTTTTTTGTTAGATATAGAATTGGTAGATGTGGTGTACAACCAGTAGGAATTAATACTATTGGTCAGTTACCAAAGATGATTGCTCAAATGACTGGTGTGCCGAATTGTGCATTATTCACGGGGCACTGTTTTCGAAGATCTTCGGCCACTTTACTTACAGATTCTGGGGCCAATATTTTAAAAATAAAACAACACGACGGCTGGAAGTCAAATTCTGTTAAAGAAGGATAAATTAATAGAAAATAAAAAAACAATTTCTGGTGATATTCATGGAGAAACGAGTAATACTATTAACCTATAACGGAATATTACTGCAAGTTCAACAAATAAGATTTCTTCTGGAATAAATACTGAATAAAGTGCTATTTATAGAATTACTGAAATAAAAGTTATTTTATTATTTTTCTGTTGTATTTTGTTTAATTCTTTTTTGCAATTAGTGACATAACGAACTTTCTCCAACACGATTTTAGAAAGTACACGTCCAACAACTGAAAATTAGAATGTAATACATGTCATTCCAGCATACTGTGTTAGAATGATATTCTATCACACTGTGTTAGAATGTTATTCAAACATACTGTGATGGAATATGTACAAATAAGCAGCTTTTTTGTATGATTTATAAAATATTGTTGGAGAAAGTATAGTCTAAAGCACGTTTAGAATGGTATATTCCATATATGCCATGTTACAAGTTGTTGTAGAATATACTATTTCGTAAGATGTTACTTTATACGTCAGAATTAGAAAAATAGGATTTTTCTAATTTTGACATATAAAGTGACACTTTTTAAAACTGATTGACATTATGAAACGTCTTACTTTTTGTAACTAGTTGCATAAAGTAAAATTTTATGCAATTGGTGACGAAAAATGTATTTCAAAATTAGTGACAAAAAGAATTATTCTATTTATTAAACTGTAATAATACAAGTTAAAAACATAAATTATAAATTAATTAATTATTATAAATATTGATAACACAATTATTGCAATTATTCAAATTAATTCCCGACGACATATTTTTTTCATTGCTCGAACTTGCTGTTATTTGGGAAGCGGCGCACATTGCATTAGATGTTTCACCAAATATTTCTTGCGCTATAAGTTTTTTATTATTCATGGAATTTTCAACATATCCCTCCGCAACAGAGCTAGATTTCCAACCTCCGTGCCTCTTTAATTTTAAAATATCAGCGCCACTGTCTGCTAGGAAAGTGGCAGAGCTTCTTCTGAAGCACTGGCCAGTATATAGAACAGGATTTGAAAGACCAAGAAATTGTGCAATAACTTTTGGCAGACTGCTAAATGTGTTAATTCCCACAGGATTTCTGGTACATTTTCCATTCGCATATTTTACAAAAAATCTGTTGTGTTTAAGAACCTGGGGACGCAACTTAATATATTTTCTTAATATTTCAACAAAATTCGTATTTTCAATGTCTCCAGTGGTAATTGCAAACTGCCGTATAACTTTTGTTTTTGAAGGTGGGATATCAACACGAAAATGGCTTCCTTCGTCTATAACATTTTCAACTGGAAGAAATGTTAATTCTGCTTTTCTGCATGCTCCTGCCATTCCAATTATCATTGCAACCTTAGCCATTAAGTATTCTTTGTCATCAGCTTCCACTAAAAATTTGGCAAAATCTTCTTTAATAAAAACTTTTGACTTTTTAGCAGTGTACCCGTCCGCTTGCCTTTTAATATATGCTACCAAATTTGTATATTTTTTAATATCAATATTCCTTTTCAGATTTAGTTCAGACCTTAACATTGAGTAAAGTGTCCATAATGTGGAAACTTTTAGATCTTTCTTACCCTCAAAATATGCAAGTAAAACTTTCTCATTAACATGTTTAATTTTCTTCTCATCACACCACGTAACAAATTTTTCGTATGCCAAATCATAAACTGCCTTTGACTTTTTGGGAATTACTGATAATAGAGCATTACCTGCTGCCTCTTCAATATCGCTTGGTAGCTCTTCAGAACTTGAATCACTCATTTTTTAAAAACAAAACTAAAAATATATCAATCTCGCTAAAAACCTTCCGTCTAGACTTTTTTACAAAATGTCAAACTGACAACTAACATGAAGTAACAGCAACAAACTAAATTTATGTTTTCCAAATTTTTGTCAATTATATTAAATTTTATTTTTTTACTACTTTCTTCAAAATTAGAAAAAATCTTGTATGCAATACGTTACGAAATGAAATTTTGTGTAAGTTTTTCTCTCACGCATTACACAAAATTAGGCATTTCGTAACTGATGGCATAAATAGCTATTTTCTTATTAATATTATAATATGTTTAAACCACAGCAAAAATTATTTTATTTACACAATTTTCTTACCTTAAATTAGCGTTTCCAAAGCAATAAATACTTAGATGTTATCATTTATTCAACTGAAAGTAACCAATTAATTTATTTGCATATAGGGTCGGTCAGTGGTCGCGCGGTTTAAGGCGTCAGTACTCGAGGTGACTAGATCGGTGTTGGTTCGAGCCCAGCTGCCGGTAGACCGTATATAAGCTATATTCGTGGAGAGGTTTGGTGCCCTCTCTGCGGGTATGGTAGGGTGGAAGAATGTTGGCTTGGGTCAATGTGAGAGATTGATACCGGTTGATATTTGACTACCCCCCTAATTAATGAGGTTTCCCAGGTTTCCCTCATTCCTGCACTGAATAGTGGTTAGGGCCTACCAACGTAAGTCGTTCCTGGGCGCAAATGCGGCCTGCTTAATAATAATAATATGCCGCCCCCTCTCCCGCACAAGTCTCCGACTTCTGGGCTAATCCCTGTGTGTGATTAGAATGAGGGGTAGAGATATTATTATTATTATAGATAACTGATTTTGTGGGTATTACATCTATGCAAATGCACGCGCTATACAATGATTTTGTATCCAACATTGCTATAGAAAGGTACCTACTTTAATTTCTCGCTCTTTTCTAATCGTAACGTACGTCACATGCGTCGATGCCTAATGGATATTACTGACCAGCAAAATTTTATGTGTAGCAAAATATATCATAAAAGAATAGTGGAAGATACACCTAAATGAATGAAAAGGTGTGCCTATAGTGCTCATTAATTACTGATATTGACTTCAAATTTTTATTTTAAATTTAAAAAATTAAAAAATGGTAAAAAGTAAAAATACTTCTGCTTACATTATAGATATCTCGCTTCTTCTCTTATAGCTTTTTATTCGTACAAGGTTAAAATTTATGAACAAAAATTTTAATAAAGGCTGAGGGTAGTGATAATAAAATTATTTAATAGTGTTTGAAGGTCCTTTATTCGAAATTGAAATTAGTATTAATCAAATTTTTTGCACATTTTCAATCATCATCTCCTTAGCATTGTTTTTGTTCTAACGCAACTTTTCTGAAGCCTATTTCATGCAAACATTTTGCTAAAGACCTTTACTAATGGGTGAGATATATCTTCCTCAATATATAACTTATTTCTTATTTTTCATTTCCTTAGAAGGCTTCTGTGTTTTCTCATATTGCTTTCCTATGCCATTACTTTGGGTATTCATTTGAAAACTTACCACCCCCAATAATTTGGACGCAAAAAAAATAAAATTTGCCGAGACAGGTCAATTTTTGTTTGAAGGGGAACTAGCAATTTTAATTTAATTTTAAGTTAATGTAGTATTAAAAACCAAACCTATATGCTGAATTGCAATTTATAAAGTAAGTTTTCTATATAATGTACGGAGGTATTAGATGTAAATAAAAAACATTTATTTTAATTAATTTGAACATAATGGGAGCAAAAAAATAGTATTCTTCTCATGAAGCAAAATATGTTTTACTCATAAATCTGCTGTGCTTTAACATTTGCTTATACCCATGATAAAAGGTATTTTAATCTCTTGATGAAAAATTTACTATTTTTTACTATCCAAGAAAGTAAATAATAAGAATATTGATAAAGTTATTAAAGTAGAAAGAGTTCCTGGTATCCATTAAAAATTATTTGTTCTCTACAAATTTCAAAATATTCATTCAAATGGAGGTACCTACCAAAACAGATGTTGTTAATGCTGTTAATAATGTTTTTTTTTAATTTATCAAAGCATTCATTAAAATGATGAAAACGTTCTCGTTCAGTACAGAAAATTTCTTACATGCTGTCAATAAAAATTATTTCTGGATTTAAATTTTGCGTTACAAAATAATAATTTACATTTAAGGGCGATATTCACGAGGAATAAATTATCATTAATTTACTTTTTTACCCTCATGAAATGCCTAAATAATTCGTTTTATTACGTTAACTGGAAAATTTACATGTCAGTCTCTCTACTGCTGCTGCCTCATTATGACTTTAATCTTTCGCTTATTTTTCTTCTTTTTTATCATAAAAATATCAAATTGTTTTCCACTTTGTAATTAAAATTGTAAACTCTTTGGACAGTATCGAAAATATCAGATAAAACTCAGAGCACACACCTATAGGTTATTAAATGATTTACAAACTCCATTTTCTATTAGTTTGTTGCTTCGAAGCGACTTAATTTGGATAGGAAATGTGTTCACTATTTTTAATGTTCCTACAAATTTTCACAAACTTTTATATTTTTTCTAGAAATTTAAGAACTGGGATAATTTATTTAAAATAAGGAATTTAATATCAAATTTTAACTTAATCGATAGAACAGGTTAATCATCGTTTCCGAGATAGAAGGCGTTGAAATAGGAATTTTTTTCTCGTTTTTCCCTCATAACTTTTGAACCACTCATCCGATTTAAGTGAAATTTACAACACAAACACTCCTTATAATCATACATAAGGTTCTTAAGTTTGAACTACCTACCCCTCTTACAAGTGTATTTTGTATGCTACCCCCTCTTACTTTATTTGAAAACTACAAAAAAATAATTAATTTCAATAAAAGTTGTACACATCACTTTGACCTGATTAATTTTGAAACTTTTTCGTCTCCTATTTTTTTTTCGACGTTTGGTCTTGTTTGTGAGATATTCAAAGAAATTGGTGACAGTGTAGCGCACCAGCCGCGTAAATTTCATTTAACGTTATAGTAACCCATGAAAACAAAAACTCAGTGATTTGTGTAAACTGACGTTTTGGGCGCCGCGATAGCCGAGGTGGCTGGGAGACGACTGCTCGTGGAACCAGTCTGGATCGGTTATGTTGGTGTGGGTTCGAATCCCACTGTAGTACCACGGATGTTTGTGCTCGTCGAGAGATGCACAATAAGTCTATAAGCTGCGGCGTTTTAGGAAATAAGTTTGTATCACAAATGAACATTATTTTAACCTGTTCTATCGATTCCTGAAGTTATCAAGATTAAACCTGAATAACCCTGTATAAATACCATTTACCTACTTCTTTTATTTTGCATTATGATATATAACAAAATGTTTCTAGATCACTTTTTATTTGTGGTCCTGAGGGACATTTTTATGGTAAAAATGGTTATGATTTATATTGCCTATTTAAATTTATTTTTGTTTTGAATATTAAAATATTTATACAGGGTTAGCTATGACTAAGTACAAATATTTTAAGAGAGAAGAGAAAAATTAAGAATTAACGGAATCTCTTTTAAAAAAAATTCCAAACTTATTTATAAAGCAAAAAAAACATTTTTTCGATATTATATTAAATCCTTATTTAACGCCGCCAATGCGAGAATCAGAGCAGGTAACCAACAAGCAACGGTCATGCAACGGTCGCTCTCACTGTCATGTCATAATTCAATTTCTGTGTTTACGTTGTAGTTTTGTGTTCTTCAGTTTTTAGTGTTTTATTTTATTTTTTAACGTTTTATAGTTATTAAATAAAGGAATATGCAGGTATATATATTTTCCCACAATATAGTTCGCCGGTTTGGTTTTCTACGTTATGGTACAAGACTGCCGCGGGTGCATTAAAAGTTTTCTATTACCCATTAGTACCACCCATAATAAATAGGCATTTTATCTAACTGTATCTACAGGAAGTGTGTTTTATCGGTAGTGAATGGTTGTACCTAATGTGTGAAAATGTAGTTTCCTCAGTTTGTAACGAAATAATGAAAAACGAATGCAAAACACTGGAGCTAACTGAATTAACTGTTCCCTATCTATCAGGTGTTATTACTAATAATCTTAAGTTTTGTCGTTTCTGCATTTAGGAACGCTGCAAAAATACGACCGCAAGATAGTTGACATTGTTGACAGATGTAAACTTTATCTATGGATTTAAGCCATCTCAGTCGATGCTTATCATAAGCGCCGACTTTCCGTAGCTAAAATTCTGCAATAATTTTGTTATTGTTTTTTAGGCCTCTCTGAGCACGTGGTTAAAATTTTTGTACTTAGTCATAGTTATCCCTGTATGTAGGGTGGTCCCGAGGTACTGGGCTCAAAATTCTGTGATTGATTCCTAAGGTAAAAATACTTCGATTTAGCCAGATTTTGTTTAGACTAAAAGTTGAAGAGATACAGGGTGTTCAATGTAAAATATTCTTATTTTTTTTTTCATTTATTTCTTAATAAATGCTACTATCCATTCAAAATTTTGGAGTTTGGGCTTCTTTGGATTGAGAAATTGAAATAAGTTATATTTATACTTTAAGGTATATTTGGTCTTCGAATCTTCGTCTCGCACCATTTTCAAGATATATAGTTTTGAAATAATTATAATAATTTATAAATGACAAAAACGAGTATTTATTTAAAATTATGAATTGCAATGTTACTGTTCAATAGTAAACACAATAAATAAAAAAAATCTAAAATAATATTTTACATTTAATTAAGTTGTGACTAACATTTCTTAAAAATAAACTCTCATATTTTTTATTAGTAAAAGAATAATATAATGAAAAACTATTTTTCTATATACGAATTCTTTTTCCAACTTTAAAAAAAAATTATTCCATAAAACAACCCCTTACTGTTAATGTACGCCTAGATTATTATGTCGCTTATGATGAAGAGCTAACAATATAATGGCAAATATTGAAAAACGGTAAGAGATATGTATAGGAAAAGGTTATGGGAAATATGTTCACAATTACAAAAGGAATCCAAAAATTTTAAAATATATAAATAATCAAGTTGTTCCATATGAAATAAAAAAATTAATGGCTACCCGGTGTAATAGGAAATTGCCAAGTCTCTAAAATACACAACTTGACAAGAGAATCGTCTAAATGAATGGAGAAATTAAAAAAAAATAAAATAATAATTACACTTTGTCAAAATTTTGGGTGGTCCAGGTTTTTCCTGGTCAGTCAGTTATATGACACGTATGCAATTGTTTTTATGTATATTTTGATAATAAAGTTTCCTAAAAATTTGTTGTTTGCCCTTCTATAAGGAGTTAACATATTTTTCTTAAGTTTTATTGGGTTTTTGCCACACTTCTGAAAAATAATAAAAATTAATTAAATAAGCCCTTGCGCCAAACGGAACAGTCAAGGGTTATTTTTGAAACTAAGTTTGCCTAACCAAAAAATCTCACACTGAAAAAAGCAGATAAGTAAAAAATAACAAAAATCACATCACTATCGCGCACTTCCGTAATATTGACGTTTCGAAAAACTCTCTGTTTTCGTTTTCAAAATAGTAGTAAAATATTAAACCGTTTGTCAAGTTTGACAGTTTAAAATTTGTTTATCTGCTTCCATAGAGATGTTAAATGATTTTTATTTTATTTTTACTTACTTCTTCGTGATACAACTGTAGCCAACAATGATCGATGTTTACTGAACAGTTTGACACACACTTATCTCCGTTCAACAAAATAATCGCGGTCTCTTTTAATTTTCTTTTTGTCGCGTTATCTTTCTTCTCTAAAATTTTTGCCGAATCCCATTGAATCACATGACCGTTTTCCCAAGCGTGTTCGCAAATTTTGGATTTTTCAAATTCCCGTCTTTTTATATAATTTTTATGTTCCTCAACTCTAACATTCATAGGCCGAGACGTTTCTCCGACATAATTTTTATTGCATTTACAAGGTATACTGTAGATGCAATTTTTTGAATTTTGTATATCATTTTTTGGACGCGTTTTTGACAAAAATGATCGTAAGGTATTAGTTGTCTGAAAAACTGTTCGAATATTAAATTTATTACCGATTCTTCTTAACTTTTCTGATAATATAGGAATGTATGGAATTTTTATTGTATGATTAATTTCTTTTATTTGTCTTAAAGTGTTAGTTTTATCTGCAATATTTTTGAATGCTCTATCAACAAAATTTGGAGGGTATTCATTATTTATTAAAACATTTTTAATAAATTTTAGTTCGTTGTTAAAGATATCATTGTTTGATGAAATTAATTTTGCTCTATCATATAAACATTTAACAACACCTTTCTTAATATCGATGTGATGGTTAGATTTAAAATTTAAATATCTATTGGTGTGAGTTTGTTTTCTATAAACACTTGTTTCTACAGAATTATCGTGTTTTTTAATTAAAACATCTAAAAATGGTAGCCTATTATTATTTTCTATTTCCAAAGTGAATTTTATTGTTGGTTCATTATTGTTAATATCATTTAAAAATTCATTTAATTCTGTAACAGTAAAAGGCCAAATTGCAAAAATGTCATCTACATATCTCCACCAGATAGTTTGTTTTTTTATTTATATTTTGAATATAATTTTCTTCAAAAAAATCCATAAAAATATTACTTAAAATTGGTGATAATGATGAGCCCATTGCCATTCCGAAATTTTGTTGATAAAATTCATTATTTATTTGAAGATATGTTGTTTTTATACATAGTAGTAGTATAGTTATTCCATTATACATCCTACATTTAATTTTGTTCTGTTTGCCAAATTGATATCATTTTCCAGTTTATTTTTAATGATATTCAGTGTCTTGTCTACTGGTACGTTAGTGAATAAACTAACTACGTCAAAACTCACCATTAAATGATTATTATTAAAATTATTTGAGGAAGAAATCTTAAAATAGATTCGAAATTACGGTTTTCTGACTTCAAATAACTTTTTTTTGTGACCTCTGATGAAATCTACTTAAAAATGTTAATGTTAAAATATTATACTTCTCTAGCAACAGTATTTCTCATAAATATTAAAGTATTTATTCAAATACATAAGTGTAAGTAGCTGCTACTAATGAGTTTATTCATTTATGTATTCATAAAAAGCACATAATATCCTCGTCTAGTACATAAAATAATAATAAAGATTTTGTTACTTGCTGCATATTAAGATTACTTTTGAAATTCAATCTTGCCTTAAAAATTCATAATCTACATTTAAGGTCTATATTTACAGGACTAAATTATCATTAATTTTCCTCTTTTTTTACCCCGAACTGCTTAAATAACATTTTTGTACATTCTGTCTGCCATGTATTTAAAAAAATATAATTCTAAATAATTTTTACCGTACAGATTACGCGTGATATTAGATTCGACTGTAACTTTATTATTTTAAAAAACAGTGAAAAATTAAAACGCGTATTCATTGAGTAATTTTTCACGAGAATTTCAATGTTCTTATCGAAAAACAATCGAGTATCGCACTACAGATATTCAGGGTTAACTATGACAGTACAAATATTTTAAGAGGGGATAGAGAAAAATAGGATTTTCAAACTTATTTATAAAGCGAATAAAAAATGTTTTCAAAACTATATTAAATCCTTGGCACGTGTATCAGTTTACGCCGTTTTGAAACAAAAACATGTATTTGCAAAATGTAGATTATTATTTAATTATTTAATGAAAAACACGATATGGTAGCACAAGGAGGCAGCACTTACCTTACTAATATTTATTTTCAGGATTTATATTTGGGGAGATTTTAAGAATGTTATGTCATTTTCTGTTTTCTTACTTGTTTAAATTAAAACCTGTCATTGCAAAGATTTTTGAACTTGCTGGGGACCACGACCGTTCTTTTTGTTTAATCCGAGGTACCTACTTGGTCCTGCGGTCATGAGCAGGTGCATTATCCCCGTCGGGAAAATCCACAAAGAATAACAAAAAAATACACAGAAATGTCCATAAATACATACAACACTGCCACACGTTTACCGCTAAGGCATTACAACAGTTGGTCAATATGGTTCAAAGAGGTTGTCGCATATTTTGTCCACACAGAAAACGTCTTTGGTTATACCATTGAGTGAGAAATTATAAAGAGGCGCATCCTTATGGCGAAATGCGCATCCACTTTTGGTGCCGAGATAGTATTAGGTAATAGCATCTCTTTGGTTCTACAGTTCGTCAATTTATCGACAGCTTATTGTTCACGGAGTTTTTTTTTGCTTATTAAACCATTGAATCACACAGAACACTTAAAACTGACTGTCGTTAACAACAGTTCTCGACAGACGGACAAATCTCGGCCCCAAAAAAAAACCCAATACTGTAAAACATGGTGTAATATAACGGAAGGTAAAACATGAAGGCCTTTATTTTTTTGTCCGAGTTTAAAAACATTTTGCCCTATAGATATTTTCTATTAGGCCCTTTGTTTTCAAGATACAGGGTGTTAAACTTAGATCGAATACGCATTTCGCTATTAAGATTGCACCTCTTTCTAATTTCTCACTCAACGGTTATACGCTGCTACACGATAATATGCACTTGTTACACTTCCATAAATCAGCACCTTACTCGTCATCTAGGCATTTGAATACGACATGTTTATAAATCCACAAAATATACGAGAAAAATTTTAATTTGCGAAAAGCAAGTAGGACTGGAAAATTATTTGTAACAAATCAGAGTACCGTATGCAATATTTTTTGACATCTGATGCAGACGCCATCTGTAGGCCACTAGTGCAAGGTGCACTTCACGCCGATAAATGTTTATACTTCTTGTGTTGTTGGAAAATTACATTCTGTTAATACTAATAACACACTAATAGCAACCATATTAACAGTAATCGATGATGTTTGCATAAAATAATTAGTACTATTTTAAACTATAACTACAACCTAAGATGTTTACAGTGTTCTGTAAAAATGTTTCTTAAACCATAGACTAAATGTATGTCTATGATATAACTACCTTGCCATGTTCTTTGAGGTTTGGACTTTGGAGAATATGCAACTATAGCGATGCAGTATTCTAGGTTATGTTATTTTAGAACAGCTAGTAGCTAACTCTAACGAGTTTAAGTAATTAAATTCTACAGCTAACCGAATGAGTTGTTAGGTATCTATCAGGTACTTAAACATGATTATAAATAAAAATATTTATTTTTGTCGTTTCTACACTTGACAACGCTGCAAAAAACGACCGCATGGTAGTTGACATATCTAGTAATCTCGGACGACGATTGATGGTCACAGGCGCCGATTTTCCGAGGAAAATGATGGTTTTGTCCCATTTTTTAAACATCGAGCTAAAATTCCGAAACAAGTTTTATATTGTCTTTTAGACATCCCTGAGCACGTGATTAAAATGTTTGTACTTAGTCATAGTTAACCCTGTTATAATTTTCCACGTTTGCTCTTACATTTAAACGAACTTCACACAGCAAAATATATATAATTCCGGACTTTTTACCTTTTACCTGTTTTACCTTTTTTACCTTTTCACCTTTTTTAACTTTTTATAAAATACCTTTTCTGAGACATTGGAATATCCACAAATCAGTTAGTTGGTAAGAAACCCCCAATATCGAAAGGGGTGTTCAGGGGGCAAAAGCGAACAAAAAAGCCTAATAAATATATGGTCTAATATCAACGCTTAATGTTATGACAATGAAAATATTTTTTTGCTGTTTTTGCGAAAGCTGTTATTTAATATTTTATTTTGAGAAAGTCATGCATTTTAAACCAAACTCATATTAGTGATTACTAATTGTCACATTTATTTTGACGTTTGTAATTTAAACGCTTATTTTATAACTGTCGCATTTATTTTTATATGTGCGTTCGTTTAGTTGGTATTGTACACACATAATTTCATAATGCCTGCCACATTTAGTCATCGAGAATATGCTGTTATTTTTTTATATATGGGTATTGAAACGGTAGCGCTAATCGTGCAGTTGCCGAATATCGACGTCGCTTCCCGAACAGAAGAGTGCCAGATAGAAATGTATTCCAAACAGTCTTCAACAATGCACGTGAAACTGGAATGTTTCCCAGTATAAGAATTACATCTGAGATGCAAGCTGGTCCTGGTGTAGCAGTAGAATAAGAAATTCTAATATGGGGATGGTTTAAATTATTAATGCAACAAAAGTGAACATAAGAGAGGCGATATTGCAATCTACAAACGAGCTGATGCATGTAACAAGGCAGACGGTGGTATATTTAAAAATTTAATTCATTAATTTCGGTTTATTAGACCTTTAATTAATGTTATAATTTATAATACCTACAGAGTAAATACTTTTCTCTACTGATGCATTACAATAATTAACTCAGGTAAAAATATCTTCATTGCTATCTCAGTAACCGTTGATATTCGACCATATTTTTATTAGACTTTTTGTTCACTTTTACCTCTTGAACATTCCTTTCGAATATTGGAGGTTCTCTCCCAGCCACCCTGTATATTTGTTCAACATAACCTTCAATCTACAGAAAATGCCAAATTATGAAACATCATCGACATTGTTAAATTTATATTCTATCACAAAGCAAAAGACAAATTTACGTTATATCAGCTCTATTACGTCACACCACACGCCAAATAATTTATTCAATCTGCAATAATTTTTTTTCGCAAAAATACTAGGTTTATTTTTAATAGGAATGTTTAAAATATGTTTATCTAAAGTTTTTCTTTAAGATCCAAGTGAAAAAGAAACTACTAACTAGCAATTGATCGTTTGATATCTTTTATTAGTGAAGGATTTAGGAAGTTTGATCATGTGTGTACTCAGTTCTTAGATTTAAGTAAAGCATTCGACTGAGTGTCGCAAAAATTTTTGCTTATTTCTACAGTTTTTCTGATGAAATCGTCTCCCTATTACCTTCTTATTTGATTGACAGATATCAGTATGTTGTTTACAATAATGTTAAGTCTGGAATCTTAGAAGTGAGATATGAAATACCTCAGGGTTCAGTCCTGGGTCCTTTACTGTTTCTAATATACGTAAATGATCTACCTAGAATCTTTGGCAATAACGCCTTATGTTTACTTTTTGCTGATGATATCTGTGTCACTACGTCTGGCTCTGTCTTGCTTAATGACATGGCCTTGTTGCAGCCACTAGCTAGTAATTGGTTTATCAGTAGCAAAATGACAGTTAACATGTCCAAGACTGAAACTGTGATTTTCAGTCTTCGTAACATAAATTATATAGTGAGATAAAAGTTGTCTGCTTACTTCCTGCTCGGCCTAAGCGGCTCGACTTACAGGAAGCGACCTACATTGCAGCAGGTACTTAACGCAGACCTCTCGCCCTGGGCGACGAGCTATTAAGTCTGTAAATGATACTGCAGGAAACAACTCACACAGATACTGCAGGAGTAATTCAATGCCGGTCGGGGCATTAGTCCGCGGGGTAGTTGTTTCCTGCAGTATCATCTACAGATAAATTATATAGATAATCCTAAAAATATTAAATTTCTTGGTGTTTATTTGGATCCTACACCATCGTGGATGTGAAAAAACATCAAAATGTGTTTTGCGGAACCTTGTACACAAAGTTTCCTTGACGACTTTAAAAACCTCTTATCATGGCCTGATTCATTCTTGTATATCATATGCGATCCTAGTCAAGGGTGATGCTCTAGTGCACATGTATTTAGGGCTATACGTATTATATCTAAGCTGGGATATAGAGACGATTGCAGGGGTTGTTTTATTGACCTGAAAATTTTTACTGTTTCATCCACTTACATATTACAATGCTTACTCTATGTTAAACGCAGTCTTAGTAATTGTTCTAGTAGAAGCCAGTTGCATTTTTATGATACTAGACTTCAAAAAACAAGAAAAGAAACAGAAATTTTCGGATTAAAGTTTTTCAATGTATTACCTCCTGTGTATATTAAAAAGTTGAGCACAGACAAATTTAAAACGAAAATTAAAAAATATCTAGTACAGTGAGTCTTTTATACTTAATCTAATATAGTCATATAGCCTAATTTTTAAATTGTGATTTTAATGACTTTTTATAAGTGACTTTCTTGTATGTTTTTAATCTATCTTCCACTACTATTTTGTGATTTAAATTCAACTTATAATTTTAGTATTTAACATTGTTTTAATGTGTATCAAGACTTTTGTTATTAAGTTATATCTATTTTACTACAAGTAAATTGTTTTCTTTCTTTCTTTTGGACGTATTCAAACACTTTTGTGTATTTAGCATGAATTTAGAATAAATAAATAAATAAAAATAAATAAGAAACCCTGTATAACTAATGATGATATCTCTTTCTGGTATATTTCACTAAATCCTTTAAATAAAATAAAAAGATAATCTAATCGAATCGTGTAAATTTGAGAGTCGAGTTATTAAAAAGTTGTCTGTGCTAGCCTGTTGAACAGGACGTCAATATCCACTTCTCAGATCTTTCAAGCAACATGTTGAACGGGATTTATGGAATGAGGCGGCATTTCAAATAGCATCGGCGCGTAGAGGCGTACGATAAAAACGGAGGGAGAATAAAAGTACTCTTAGGCCGCCCTAATTGCCTTTAGTCAAACATTAAATTGCCAGCCGGGCCGCAGCTAAACGTTATTAATTTCTCTTTTATTTCCTAATGAGTACTGTTGTTGAATTTGGTATGGTAGTTTTCAAGGCGACAAGATTTGTCAAGGATGGTATGATAACAGGAAGTGGAAAACGTTATTCAAGTATTAAATAACAAGAAACAGATAGTAGGGGAAAACGTGTTTTAACCGCTACTCACTGAATTGATCGGTTTATAAAGATACACATTTGATTATATAGCATGCTTTGGAAATAGTATATTACATAACGAGAGTGGGAAGTAGGGTGTTAAAAGCACGAGTATTAAAAACACCTTCTTCTGAAACAATAATTTTAGACATTTAAGAACTGAATGATGCTGAGTTCAGTAAATAACATGAATGTCATCTCATGTCACCTACGAATATTCAAAGTAAAAGAATATACAGTGAATCTTAGGTATTACTGGCATCTTTGGGACGGGTGATTGTACAATGAAAATAAATTAATAAATTAGTCACTATCTTAATTATAAAAAAACATACGATACATTAAATTTTAATTATTTTGAACAAATAATTATTCATTAAAATTTTCTTTAAAATGTATCCTATTTAGGTAATTATTCTAGAAAAATATCTCTGCATTTCGTATTTTATGCGTAGTCACACTATTATGCTTCCGTAATGCAGGGTATCCCGAAATTAATGCACCATAGGAAAGATGACGACGACGAGAAAGATTCCTGACGATAAAATAATGCGATATAGCTATACTTACTTTAATGAAAAGTTGATGATTAAAAAGAAACAGGGTGTTAAAGTAAACATTTTATTTTAGATATTTGTAAATATTTTTTAAAAAATTCCAAATATTTAGATACATTTTGAATAACGAGGGAGCGAGAAATTTAAATTTGTTTCTAATTTTGATGCTACTAGTAGAGGGCGCCACTTATGGCACGTCATATTTCTGTTAAATGGCAGACTTTTTTGCGATTTAGTCTATAGATCTAACTATTAAAACAATCGATTCTTCTACCTTATTTATATCAAAAAGGTATACCTTGTTGAAGTCGTTAGGAGTAACCGTTTTCAAAATAATCCTTTTCAGATATTCAATGCACCGATGCAAATTGTTTTGGTTTCAGGTAAAGCGCTTTTCAGCTAAAAATACAGGAAAATGTTACTTGAAAAAATTACTCAAAATGGTAAATTATACAATGTGCAAAATTTTAAGAGTGGATTTTCAAGTTTCCTTCAGGTTTTGACTCTAATATGCACAAACTACGAAATGCAGAGATATTTTAAATGAACAATTACTTGAATACAATGCATTTTGAAGAAAATTGTAAAGAATAATTATTTGTTCAAAAAAATCAAAAAAACTTAAAGTTCTTATGTTTTTTTTGATAATTAAGACAGTGGCATACTATTTTTATTGTAAACAAAGAGGAGTGACACTGGTGGCATTAGATATACATGTTCAAACATACTGAATAATTGTAACCTAGAATTGTTGTTGTTTTATCACAAAGAGTTTCCATGTAAATAAAAAATATAATAAAAATTTCGAAATCTTTGACACCCTGCATCCCGGAAAATGTGAACTTTTAGATATAGGTAGGTATTTGGTTAAATCACATTTATTTCCCTGTACAATCACCCCTTCCAAGGATGCCAGTAATACCTGAGACATCCTGTTTAACGACAGAAAGCGGTCTAACGAACAGATATCTTTCAAAATATGTATTTCGTTAAATTTAACTGTAGATACTGTTTTAACATGAACTTAGATAGTTCTGCATATATAATTGTTCACTTTTGTTTATAAGTATATGAAAATAATTGATAAAATGTGGGGTTAGAATAACAAAATAATGTGTGTCTTACATATGCATTTTTAAAGTTATTATTTTATTAAAAGAGAATTTAAATAGTAAAAGTGGATAAACAACACATCAAGTATTTTATTTTTGCTATTACTTTTGTTCTAAGTGTTTTATTTTTCAAGATTTCTGTACCTAAAAACACCACAAATTTGATCATTTTACCGTAACCTTAACGCTCTTTCCATCGAGTTGTGTACACTATTTTTCCCACAACGTTAACATTACAATACATTACTAAATATTTTTCTAAAAACAAATTAATAATAATTTTTAATAAGAAGCTGTATAAAAATTGTTATACTTACGTAATATTATACATTTTGAAATATTTTATTTTGGGGTTTTCGATATTAAAAATATTTATAGTAATTGTATTGTTATTACGATCAGAAAAATGTATAGGATGAGACAATGTATGTGTCTTTAAAGTATAAGATAACGATTGTTCTTGAACCAACTGTACAGTCTCTGCTTCACTTCGAATACACGATACTTTTTTTGAAGTGTCGGAAATTGATGACGCAGTTATCGCATTCAAAATTTTGTTTGAAATTTCGATTTTACTTGTTATAGATTCATTAATAGGTTTCTGCCACAGTGGTCGATTTCCATCCTTCATGTCGCTTAAGTGTTATTATGTCACCACCTGCATCCAGAAGAATTGTAGTTGATGATCTCCGAGGACAATGGCCCGTAAACAATTCACTATCTTGTGAATTTAAATAACTGGCTATTACTTTTGGCATATTTCTAAATTTGTTGGTACCTACTGGTTGGTTAGTGCATTTTTCTTTCCGTTAGAAGAAAAAAGAGGGGATTCATCTATAGCAGCTGGTTTAAGATTAGCATATTTCTTAAAAGTTTCAAGTTTGCCTGCTAACGTGAATGCTCTTGACTGTTTTGTTGCAAGCCAATGATGTGCTTTCAATGTTGGTTTAAGTTAACTTGAGACCCTGGGCACAGACGATATAGGGGTTTATTTAAAATAATTAAATTTTTAAATGTAACTAAACCGCTTTTTAATAGACACAATAGGTTGTTGTCAAAAACGGTAATTTTAAACAATTTGAGAAAAATTCAGTTCCATGCTAAAATTTTATACTACAAAAAAGTAGCAAAAAATTAGGCGCATGTACCCCTTCATGCCACTGAGTACATCTGTTTAGCAGAATTATGTCGAATGCAATCATTTTCCGCTTTGTTAAATTTGATAACTTTGTGACACATTTCACACATGATCAAACGACCACTTTTGGCCCCTGTTATAATGGTTCTTCCTTAGGAGCCGATTTAGAAAAAAATATATATTTATACTTTTGTCTTACATTAATGTGTATGATACGCCCCTGAAATATCGGCCCAGACTTTTGTAACACTTACAATAGTGATAATGCATCTACTTAAGCCGGACTTAGACAACGGTGTACTTGACAAATACAGCAATATTGGTATATTTGCCAAGTGCACCAGATCTTAGAGACCATTAACAAGTAAAGGCGTTCACGCGACTATTGGTTTCAATGCGCCAGCAAATTGATACAATGTTGGTGAAGATGAATAGACGAATGCTGACCATCATGGATAGCGGTCCATTTCGATTTTAATTATTTATTGTAATAGGTGTATTATACTTCAGATATAAATGACCAACACACAAAGTAACGTGAAAACAGATGTATTACTGCTTCACAAAAATAAACTACAACTTAACAATGGTACAAGTAACTATTTATAAACAAATAAACTAGCAATACCTTCACACATGTCTGCTCTCCCGTGTGTCATTACTCCTTCTCCCGTTTCTGTTTTCGACACCTCGCGGCATCTTCGCCACTTCTCACCACCTTCGCAGCATGATGCCTGATACCTTTGACTTATGTCATTTTTACCGACAGATGATGAGAAACTAGCCAGTACTCACCAGTGATCAACAATTGTACAAGTTAACCACTCACAGGACTTGCAAGTGTGCATCAATACCAAATACTTAGTTGCCAAATACTCCAGTTGTCTTTAAGTCCGACTTTAGGTTTCCCTGATTTAAACTTGATCTGTATAAGTATGTCTTTATTCTTTTTCGAAATTCTGAACACAAAACTATATAAATTGTGGATGCGGTTGGGTCTCGACGAACCCCCTCGGGGTCCAGGGCTCTGGGCGCCAGTCCCAAGCGTCCAGTGGATAAAACAACACTGTGTGCTTTACTGTGTTCTTTATGAAACTTCTCGTTAATCATCATAAAATAAGTTTATAAAAGCAACCCTTTGACTGATTATTTTATCGCAAGTCGTTATTTTTTTTAAACTGAATGTTCTTTTCCTTTTAATATGGCAAAAACTTCAATTAAATAAAAAGTCGTTACCTTTATTATGGTAAACAGGTTTTTCTCTTTCTTGTACGGAAACATCTATCGCTCCTTCTCCATTTATGATTCCCCTTAACTTAGAGTTTAACCTCTTCTGATCTTTTTTGATGCCTCTTTGTTGTCTTCTTCATCGTTAGCATCTTAGTACTGTTTTTCATGAATTTTCTTTCATGTTTATTTATCTAACGCCTAAGCAAGAACAGCCGATTCTAATTGCGTTCGTCAAAGTAACAAAAGAAATATGAGTAACGATTTTAATTAAGCGATTTCTTAGGATTCTATGATCTATCAAAGAAAATTGGACTTAGTTTTTGTTGTCTCTTCTACCTGCATCATTTAAAAATTTAAACGATGAATAACATTAGAAATATTAAGGACTCTAGATATGGGAAAAAGTTTTGTTCTGCCAGTTATAACTAAATTAATTCAGAGCGTAACCTTACATAACGAATCGTCAACGATTATAAAATTGGTCTTTTTGTTTCCCTATAATCCAACTCATAAAGAACAAAGTATTTAAACTAAGTTTACGTCTTATTGTACCTCACATATCTTCGTTAGACAGTATACAATAATTCTACGATTAAAAAGAGCGTTAATTTCAAATTCATGCCGTAAATATGCGGATCTAATAATATTATAATCAAGAGGCCTGCTATATATTTTTTTAAATATAAAAATCAACAATTTTTTTTTAACTTTTTCACAGCTTTTGGTATATTTCTTAGGCAGCGGAAGCCACAAAAAGGAACAGTACTATAGCCTAGATCTCATCAATTTATTGTACATAATTATACTTTTTAGATTTCTTAATTGCCTATTTTCCCTTATTAAAAACTCTAATGATTTGTAAACATACTTAACCATATTGCCAATATGTTGTCGATAAGTTAGTTTTGACCTAGATCTTTTATAGAAGCTATTCTATTTATTGTACATGAAATAAGAAGCTGTAATTATGTCGGAGTTTCAAGTAGAAGATATCGCAGAGCATTTTTTATATTGACAGCTAGTTTATTTTCGTCACTCCAGATACAAACAGCATTAATATCATCCTAAAGTAATTTATATCATTGATAGACTTTATTTGTCTAAATAACGTCAAATCATCTGCAAACAATAAACAGTTAGAATGTGATATTACCTCAAGTAGGTCATTAATAAAATAGAAAAACAGTAATGGACCTATTTTTGAACCTTACGATACTCCAGAGTGAGCATCAAATTCATTACAAACTCTTATATTTCACACGGTGAGTCGGTGATTCCTTAAATATGATGATAATACTTAGTATAACCTAACCTAACTATAAAGATACCGTAATGACATAATTTCACATCATGATCTACAAGATCAAAAGCTTTTCGAGAATCTGTGAATATTATATCAACCTGTACCTTGTATTCAAAGAACTGATAAATAAAATTATACGTGTTGAAATACTTATAGGATCTGATTCTAACCTAATATGCTTCGTAAATCTAGATTTCTTCAGAGTGTTGTCTTTGAGTATGAAACAAGTAAGATATGTCAATCGGATAAGTTTTGAAGGGCTTGATATAATAAGCTGAACTGCAGCAGAGGACATTAAACTTGTCTTAGGTGCAAAAAAGAGATTAAAATTTATGCATGTATTTCATGCGATCGTGAATAGAAGTTCATCCAATAAAAAAAAAATAAAAAAAAGAGAACATCAAATCAAATACAATATGCAATACTATTGAATCGCAATATAGTCATACAATAATATTACTACATGAGCAACGAAAAATATCTCAAAGAATTTGGAACGAAATCTCGAATACATTTGGAGGGGTACAACTTTTCATTCAATTTTTAATCATCGTCCCCTATTCTCCAGGAGCTCTTTTTAAAAGTTTTAAATAGGTATTTTCATTCCCCATTCAGTGACGTGCTCAGTTTTTAATTAAGTTTTTATAGTCCGGTATTTCTCTACTCTTCTGGACAACCGTTTGAAATGTGTATAGTATACAGGGTGTCCGGTAACTACGGGGAAAAAATAAAGGCATATAGAGCAGGTCAAACGAGTGCTAGTACTTCATATAAACTTTTTACCTAGGTGCCATTGTTGAGTAGTTATTGTCACTCAAAGTAAGAAGTTGAAAAATGAATATTATCCATAATTTGTAAAGGGTTACTTTGATTAACTTGAAATTTGGGGGATCAAAGCAACTCATTGAAATGTATCTTTGTACATTTAAAATTGAATCAAATATTTTTTATTATACAAGGACGGTCGATGTTCTAAAATTTACACAACTTTGACGGAGCTGTCAAATTTGACATTTCGCCTTCGCAAGTATATAGCCCTGTTACTTTTCTACAAATAAGGTATACTTCATAACTTATGAAAAAATGAACGGTTGCCAAGATAATTAAATTTCTGTATTTTGTGTATAGCTACAACCGGAGACACAACGCAACAGAAAAAAGTTAAAAATGAAACATATGGATTAAAAGAGGTTACTTCAGTAAATGCTCGATACGTCCTCCATCTAGTTCAATGCACTTCCTTATTCTTTTAATATTATTTTGTTGCACTCTAAATAGCATTTGTGGATTCCGTTTAGTTTCATTACAATGATGTTCTATTCTTGTCATCAACTCTTCTCTAGTATAAAACGAAGTTGAATACACCAATTCTTTTAGGTAACCCCACAATAAGAAGTCAAGTAGGTTAAGATCTGGTGACCTACGTGCCCATAAGTGTTGTCCGCTTCGACCAATCCACCTATCACCAAATGTTGCGTTGAGGTAATTTCTAACTTCACGACTGAAGTGGGGCAGTGCCCCATCATGCGTGAAATACATTTCCTGTCTTGTTTGCAATGCCATATTTTTTAGTAGTATATTTAGATCGTGTTGTAAAAAATTCAAATATTGGGCACCGTTTAATCTATCCGGAGAGAAAAAGGGACCTATTAATTGGTTACCTATTATTTCTGCCCATACATTAACTATGAATCTTTGCTGGTGTTTGCCTTGAATGACTAAATGAGAGTTTTCATCACACCATGCATGTAAATTATGGGAAATCATTATTCCGTCTCGGGTAACACTGCCTCATCCGTAAACAATACAGATCCAACAAAATTTAAATTGTTTCTTTGTTTTCGCAAAAACCAATCGCAGTAATTTAATCTTGCAGCATAATCTTCCGGTCCGGTCCCATTGCATGAACTTTTTGAATATGATAAGGATGCAATAATTGTTCTGTTAGAATTTGGTGAGCTACCCATTTAGTGGTTCCATTTTGCGTTGAAAGTTTTCGTAGGCTTGTTGAAGGATCTGCTTCTGTTTGATCCAAGATCTGTTCTTCAATTTCTGCGTTTATGGCACGTCTAGGGGCTCCTTCCCCACCACGTCGTGGCAATATGTTTCCTGTATAGGGAACAGTTAAAATAAATTTCTAACTACTTTTCTATTCATTTATACCTGTTTCTCTTAGGCGACGATCGCATCTTTGAAAAGTTTTCCGATTTGGTACATTCCGATCTGGAAATCGTGCCGAGTAAATTCTTTGAACTTCTAAAGAATTTCATTGCTCCATAAATCAAGTGCATATCTGCATATTCTTCATAAGAGTATTCCATTATTTTATTTTAATTTTTCACTAAAAGAGGCATTAATTTTAAGCTGCCTTAATGCTTATCATCTTTTACGCGTCTCCTGTCACATTTAGCAACCTACTAATTTGATTATAATAATGTGATAATTAATTCCCCTTTACACAAAATAAAAAAATTAATTATCTTGACAACCGTTCATTTTTTCATCATGAAGTACCTTTTTCGCAGAAAACTAACAGGGCTATCTGCCTGCGAGGGCGAAATGTCAAATTTGACAGCTCTGTCAAAGGTGCATAAATTTTGGAATATAATTTCGACCGTCCTTGTATAATAAAAAATATTTGATTGAACTTTAAATGTACAAAGATACATTTCAATGAGTTGCTTTGATTCAACAAATTTCAAGATAATCAAAGTAACCCTTTAGAAATTATGGACAATATTACTTTAAGTGACAATAACTCCTCAATAATGGTACCTAGGTAAAAAGTTTATATGAAGTACTAGCACTGGTTTGACCTGCTCTATATAACCCTTTATTTTTTCCCCGTAGTTACCGGACACCCTGTATTTTGACAGTCAGTAGACAACTTCGCATTCGTTACTTTATTAACTAAACTAACATTATCCATAATAAAAATTATGGGCAATTTTAGAAATTAATAGAGTAAGCTTATTCATTTTAATGATGACTGTGTAATAAAAAACCAGTACACCTTCCAATTATTCTGGAATTGTAATATGAAGGTATTAATAATAGTTGCAGGTAGTATTAACTATAGTCAATAAATTGAATAAGGTATATTCGTTGTTATAAACTTAAATTTTTATTTACTATTACAATTTTACTAATAAAAGATTAAGTCAAAAATATCCTTACGTATCACCAACGTATGAACATACCTACTTGAATAAAAACTGTACGTATTTAAAAAAAAATAAAAATATTTAAGTTAAATAGCCTTCAGCATTGTGTTCATTATTTTCAGTTTGAATATCATTTTACTAATAAAAGATTAAGTCAAAAATGTTCTTACTTGAATAAACAATTTACGTATTTGAAATATATATTATTGTCATGTGAATATAATTTTGTTATGTGTGTTATTTTATTTTATATGATTTTAATTTTTATTGGGCGCCAATGTTTTATTTTGTTTTGTTATGTTATTTATTAATTTTGTTTAGAAGTGTATTTATGTTAAATTTGATGTGTGAGTTCTATATGTTTGATTTATTAAGAAATATAATAATTGGGAAATTTTAATTTTGATTTAAGATAATATTGTTTTACCTGCTATATCTATACTCTTATCTCAGGAGTGAATTCTAGCAGAGTAACTAACACCTTTTTATATATAATGTTCTTATATCTGCTACCACTTAATATACATGAAATAATTTATAAAACTGTACATTAATTTTTATTCATGCATAAAATGAAAAATTCTCAATTTAAATACGAAATAGTTCAATAAACAATGAACATTAAAGAATATTTTCTAACAATATTTAAACAAGAAATTTTATTTTTATTTTCAGTTACCTTCCTGTATATTTCATCTACTTTTTATAAATTTCTATAATACTATTTCATTTAGGCAACTAGAAATATACAAGTGTGTAATGAAAATTGCCTAGATACTATCATGTCCTATCTATTTTTAATAAATCAAAATGGCTGTCTTAAGTGACAGTGTTATTTTGTGAAACAGCTAATAATTGAAATTTTAAAGTTTAAACTTTTAAGATGTTTTGAATTTTAATAGAGGTAAGTCTTTATATGTTACATATTACTTTTTATCGTTAGAGAAGTTAAATACTGATTATTTTGCATACTATCTAGCTAGATTTTCGTTTTGTGTACACATTAAATTTCATACTCTTTTTTTATAGACGATATTTTCTATATTACTGATGCCTTGAAGTTGGTTCCCTCTCTCTGGAAGTCGTAGAAGTCTCTGGATGCCGTTGATATCCTGGACTGGATATAATGTTCAAATTCTGGAATTTACACCTGTTGATATTCTTGATGTATTTTTTTTTTGGAGGTTATTTCCCACTGAAGACCTATGCCTTGGACCTTCTGCAAACCCCAGCTCTTGCTACGGAGATGATTTCCACCAAATTTCTTGAATTTTGTCTTTATAGATGTTAAATTTGCGTTACTTTACTTTGACTAGTTATGTGAAACTGGTAAGCATGAATTTATACAGTTTAACTAATTTTTTTACTACTTAAAAACTAATTTCTTCTCTGACCAAACTTTGTACACCTTCTCGTTTCACAGTTTATTCGTAACTTAGTAAATAAACTTTTGTTTCCATGTATTTTACCCTCTTGATTCTTAATAGTTTTTATTAATACACATGTTTCACTTTAATTTTAAATTATTCTTTTCGTAGAACTTTTCGCTTCACTAATTGTCTTTTTTTTAAATCTTATAAACCAAATTTACAAACCTATAACAATTTTTATTAATCTTTATTGTAAAATATTCCTTAATTTGGGTTTTTCTTGAGTCCTGTCAGATATGTTAATTATGTATTGTATAGCCATCTTTACATTTGACAGTTCTATTTGTCATTAATTCTAATATCGTAAATTTTCATTTTATTATACAAATATTTTTATTTATAGGTGTTTTTGTCTAGCGATATGCATATATAATTAATCTTTGATCTTTAAGCTTTCTATTGATGTATCTATGTCTGGGTTTTTAATTCATTTTCTTTATGTACTCTTCATTTATATGTTGTCATGTCCAACAAATTTGATAAAATTTTTGAAATAAATTTAATAAAATTTGCAAAATTTTGTCTTTAAATATTATAATAAGTTTGTCTGGATATACTTTATACTACATAATTTCAAAACTAACAATTTACCTATATTTTAAACTAATAATACTAATTATTTCAATAATAATTCTTTTATATTTGTTAGTTAAATAAATTTCACAGCATTTAATTTTTAGTAATTTCTATTTTATCACAATATATACATTTAAGATTAAGTAGTCTTCAGCATTGTGTTCATCCTTTTCAGTTTGAATATTATTAAGAAATCTATAAATGATACTGCAGGAAACAACTACTCCGCGGACTAATGCCCCGACCGGCATTGAATTACACCTGCAGTATCTGTGTGAACAGCCAAGAACCCTTGTCGACCACACCACCAGACATAGACCGGTTTCGGGCTTGTTAGCCCTCATCAGTATGTCATAGGTGAGAGGACCGTCAATTGAACTGGCTGTTCCTTTATATGTATGTTCACATATAAACTGACTGCAGGTGAGATATGTATGTCACTATGACGTAGTGTTGTTGGTAAACACCCTCACCATCAATTTAATTTCTATGAAGTAGAGATTTCATAAAGTCGATTTTGTTATTCTTGGTTATATTATGTACTGATGCTTTGCTGGATGGTTGAAGTTGGAAATTTTAAACGTCACCTAACTTCAAAGGCAAAAAGAGGGAAATATGATTAATTCCATCAACTGCAAATCACGTGGCTTTGTGTTGCTGGCAACTCTACATCGTTTTGAAGGAGGCTTTAATTTTAACATCTTTTAGTTGTAGATGTTGACACGTCAATGGTTGGTACGTCAATCTAAAACTTACTATCATTGTCAAATGGTATAGTGGTGTTTTATAATCATGATTCGTCATTATTTTACAGTAATTATGCATTTTTACAGGTTGTGTACAAATACATAAAGAATCTGTTATTTAAAGCTTGAAAATATTTTTTTTTCTATGAATTGATATTTCTTTTCCCAAAAAAATCAGTTCTCGTTAGTATAAATTTGTTTTTAGTAGGCTTCATAACGCCCCAGACTTCTGATTCATAGTGGCAATATAATTATGCCATCCTATACGTAACAAAAATAATAATTGAAAGCTCTCGGGGCTCCATCCTGTGTTAATTGGGCGCCGTAGGCCGTTCAATCCGCTATCGATCTGCTCAACATAAACTTCATTCTAATAATGACACATGATCTGTAATATTCAGCTGACGTCTAGCGTGATATCGGTGATACTAGTGAACCATTCATATTTGTAAGTTAACACGTCACATACAAGGTAAGGTCTTGCAGATATTTTTACATATTGTAGTAACTAATATTCTTTATAATATGAAGATCTACAGGGTGAGTCAGTCATAATGTCATTAATTTTAACCACGTATTCGAGAGGCCTAATAAAGGCAGAAAATCGAAAAAAAATTTTACTCGACCTTTAAAAAAATTAACAGATCACCCTATAAAAATCAGTAACACGACGCTCCTGGTGCGCTACAAACTCTCTGAGGGCGCACCCATACGACAATTCGGATCCATCCAATGCCGGATTAAACATCGTTGCCACATCATGTTTACATACATAATCATCTAACACATCAGCGTGTTATTCAAATTTACCCGCATTTCCCGCATTTCTTTCGCCCCAAATTTGTAGATCACGCCACACAATTGGAGGGGGGATGGAGATAATAGTGAGAATACAAGCAGTAAGCAGCAGTTTGTTTATTTCGGTCTCGCGTATTCGTCGTAAATGCATAATTTTACAAATTCTGAATATGCGGAAATGGTAGTATTATATGGAGAATGTTTACGAAATGCGACTGACACTAATTTTATTAATAAAGTGCTATGGACAGATGAGTGCAGTTAACAGGTTAGTACCATACTACTTAAAAAATAATAAATTTCTAGGCTAGATGTACGTAACTACAAACTGAATAATTAATTGTACTAACGAGTAATACTAAAAATTCATATTTATTTATAAATCGTAGTGAAAACGTAATATCAAAATTATTAAACTGTAATAACCTAACATTCGAAAACATTTATTTATTATCTACATTTGGTTTTATTAACAAATAAATCAATATTTAAGGAAAATTCATTCATGTATCTAGATTTAAAAAAATAGTTTTACTCCTTGTCGTTAAATAACAGTACAAAAACTAGGTAACTAGGTTATTGACCTAATAATACGGTAGGTCAAGGTTCACTCTCGATAACTTAAATTAGCGGCGTGCCATTTCGGTCTTGGACAGTTTTTTATTATTTAGTATTTAAACACGAAACACTTTTCAATTTCTCTTAATAATTTACCCCTTGGGTATAGGTTTTTTAAGTAATGTACGTAAATAATTTATTATTAGACACGTTGAAGTTTTGTTGCAGTCATAATAGCTACATTTGCTCAGAGAAAAATCCTCACGCTACTTGTCGGTTTAGCTTTCAGAGGCGATTTACTGTCAACGTATGGGAAGAAGTGTACGGGTATCGTTTGATTGGGCCGTATTTTCTACCGGAAAACCTGAGTGGACCGCGTTACTTGCAATTATTAATAGAATTATTTGATTATTATTATTTGATTTCATTGGATATTAACATTTTAAATTATTATTGGCCGAAGTTGAACTGAGCAAGAAAAAATGATATCTAAAATAGTTAATACAACCATTTATTTGTGATGTCTAGAACCTAGGTAGGTAGGTACGAGAAAAATATTTCAACTTGACAACATTGCATCAGATCAACATCGAGTTAAACTGTGAGCTGTAAACGACCAAGGCTGTGAGCGGGCAGTGACAGTCTGAAAAGGGGATTTAAATAATGATTTGAAAATATTTTTTTCGGCGTAAATATGCATTTAGATTTTTTTTAATCGCGTATTCGCATTATACTCATTATTCCCTATCTCCTCTTAAAATTAATGATATTATGACTGTATGCAGCTGATTCAGAACTTACGTAAAAAAATGATTGTCCAGAAGAATCTTACAAATATAATTTTATAAAAAAAAATCAAATCAAATTGTTACAGCTATTTTAATGCAAAAAATTTAACTGCTTTTGCCGCTATTGTTATTAATTATTAATAGAATTAGTTTGTAGTTTTAATTAGCAACATAGTTTAACATACCTGATGTTACAACACAATTCTGAGCCCGCCTTACCCAGTTTCTACAAACTAACAAAAATGTTTCTGCTTCTTGTCCGTTTTTATCGTAAGTTATTGCCAGCAGGTATGATACGTTTACGTAAATCATCAATAGTGTCCACTTTGGTGCAATATACTACATTTTTTAAATATTCCCACAAAAATAAGTCCAAATAAATTAAAGTCAGGATATCGTGGCGGTTATGGTACCGGTCCTCTCTATTCAGTCCCTCGGTATTAATGCTTGGACACTCTGTACATGGTACAGATATAATTAAGCCTCGTGTATGATACACCACACTGTTACAATACGCCGTGGACGCCCTGGCTCCATCTCTTCCACGATTCGGTTACAAATTTCACGCGTCACGCCTGCGTTTGCACTACACTTGTATTCACTGCACACCGTTGCAAAAGTAGCTGCATTTGGCACATGTTTACCGGGAAATCGATCTGCTAAAGCATTTTCACTTCACGACAAATTAAAACAATACCCATCAACTTCGAGTTGCTATACGTGAACCACGTCTTGATATTTGAAAAATTAATGTAAATACTTACATTACGAAAAAGTTAATACGACAAGTAATCGAATATTTAAAATCATCAGGCTAGAGACTACAGTAGCCCATCGATGTAAAGGTTGAAGCTACCAGAACTTCAATAAGTATTATCTCGTAAACTACAAGGATTTACAAACATATTTTTTACGATACTGACCTCATTTTTTATTGATTTTTTTAGATAAATTCCGAATCATCCTGTTTACCACATCAATTATAATAAACTGTTTTAGTCACATCGTTCAAATTTGTAGCAAGACACAGACTGTGCCATTACATACAAATAAAATAAATGTGTATACAGTGTCACAATTTGAAAACTTACTATGGCTGTATTTGGGAACCAAAAAAATATATCAAAACTTCCTCGAAATCGTTTCTGTAATATCAAGGGAAAACCCAAATAATATTAACTAATCGGTTCTATGTTACCCCCAGCCACCCTAACTAAATAATCTTAAACGACAACCCTTTACTTCGGATACCTTATCTTAAAGCTCTTTTAAATTACTTCTCAATGGTACCTTAGAAAGCTAGATTTGATCAGGTATTTTCAATATATTAAAGGAAACCTAGAAAATTGATCAAAATTTAATTTTTTCATTAATAATTTAATAAATGTTGAACATGATTTCCATTCCTTTGCAGATAATAATAAAGCCTATCATCAAACTCTTGACGTAACTTGTATATATTTCTCTGGAAATATCTCTGGAAGTAACAGTAAAGCTTTCCGTAAATATCGCTTCTTAAAAAATAAAACTGTTATAACTAGATAAGCTTTATGTTAAGAAAAAAACAAATACATATTCTTGAAGGTTTTTATTTGTTTAAACAATAACATAATGCATGGTACAGAAATATTTCAAAACAAAATACAATATAGACAAAATTAAATTTTGATAAATTTTCTACATTTCCTTTAATAGATTGAAAATTACTTGATCAAATGTAGCTTTATAAGACAGCATTGACATTTTTTAAGAGCTTTAAGATATCACAAGTAAGGGGCTGCCATTTAAGATTATTTAGCTAGGGTGAATGCGGGTTCATCCGTCATGTTATATAAATGGTTTATTTTCAATAAATTTTTTATATAAAGTTGTTTACAGGCTATTTAGACTTAGAGCTGTGTTATTTTTTGCACTCCGTTCTGTTTCTCGCCTTTCTTTTTCAATTCGTTACATTGTTCTCTCTTAGAAATATTGCTACTGTCTCCATCGCTTTCTCGATCTCTTTTCTTCTTGTAGTTAGGTTTACGCGCTACTATTCATCGTCCCTTCTACCTAGATGGCCTAGCCCCTGCATTCTTCGGGATTTCACAACTCCTACTGTTGGTGTCCGGTACATTCCATATATTTCTTCATTATTTATCCTTATATCGCTATCGCCGAATCGCGATAGAGGTCGCGAGCTTTTAATGGTTTTCTACTGCGATGTAGAACGCTTCATGTCCGTAGTTTGTTTGTCCGGCATGTAGTAGCTCAGGGACCATGAATAACGCGGTTACTCACCTGTCGGATTAGACAGAAAACAGCTGAGGTTGGTTATCTCTGGCATATTGATGAGAGCTAATAAGCTTGAAACCGGTATATTTCTGATAGACTGCTAATGAGTGACTTTAGCTATTTGCTATAGGTTTTCCAAGTGTAATTTAATGCTGGTCGGGGCATTAGCCCGTAGATAAGTTGTTTCCTAGAATTCCGTATTTCTTCTTAAAAACTTCGAAAAAAATGCAATATGCTATATAGATATTTAAGAGAAAATGAAATATTGTTTCTAATGAACTAACACAGAAAACTACTTTATTTTATTTACCTTTGGCGAGGTGTAGCACTGACGTTATCTTAACGACTGCATAGTGATTTACACTATTTTATTTAAAAATACCTTACTCAAATCAAGAATTAGCAAATATGGTCTGAGTACGTGTATCAAAAGTGACGATATTCCGTGAAATTGAACGTCGCTCATGAACAGCGTATTTTTGCTGCAGTTGATGAAATTAGGCAGATATCTAGAATAAATGCAAGCAAATATTGCAGGATTATTAATATTATATTCAATGCATGGCCAAAAAGCGGGTGCAGAATGCATTTAGGGGAAAGAGGATATTTTGGTGCAGGAATGTGTTGGGAGTAGTTAGGATGTATGTATATTTAAAATCACTGTCCCAAGGCCGTGCGCTTCATGGTGGAAGGCGGTTGGTTTTTCTATTATAATTCCAAAACGCTGCATCTTAGTGAAAAATTCATAATAATAATATTAATAATAAGAGCTTATATAATTTTGTGTAAGATTAGTTTTATTAAGTGCGTAATGCGTGCTCTTTCACTGCTCCCTCGATGTCGATTTCAAAAATAAATCGTACCTGAAGGTGTTCAGAGAGTTTATGCATGCATATTTGCTCAGCTTTCTCAACATCAGCATACGAAGAGGAGGGATTGTGGAACATTTCAGCTGTAACAGGATGTTGTGGTCAGATGGCGTTTTTAGTGCAAGTACCACGGCGAGGTCGACATCTCAACTATATCAGCCACATTGTCTGTTTCGCTTACGGACTGGTCAATAACCATTCTTACAAGCAACACATATATTCAAAGATATCAATATAGATTTTTCGTACTTATGCACATGAATTTTCTGTACTACTGAGTGTGTAATTCTGGAAGAACGAAAATGACGAGTTTTATTAAGTTTTAACGAGTTTTTTTTAATATAGGTTAATTCAAGAACCACTGGTTTTTGAGGTTGATACATACATATGATAATATGTACGTTTCTTATGAGCCTTTTGTGTAAAACAAACTGCTGAGAAGTTACCAGGAGCATTATGACAAAAAGCGTGTGTTAATTTTGAATTGACGGCATTTAAGAGCAGATATCTAGTAAACGGTGCATAGTAGCTAAAAATGTGTAGAACTAATCTACTACTACTAAACACTACAAAATTTTCTTCCGAAACATTTATCAAACAACATCAACAAACATCTAGGAGCAGTTACAACTTAAAATAAATATATAAGAGCTGCCATTCGGTCATTTTCATTATTAACGTTGGACAGAGTGGTTAACGTCACATTCAGAAAGCCTTTATCTATTTGTACTATGGGAACTGCTATCCGCAAAGTATTCGACCAAAAGGGGTGGTTCACTCTTAAGGGAAGTTGAATGAAGTGCGAATGACGGACACACGATTATCGGGTAAATAGACGAATTGCTCAATAAAACTCCGAAAAACTGGAGGCGGTTAACAATTTGCTCCGCAATGCCTATCTATCGCTCCTGGCCCCGCTATATGTGTCAATCAACTTCAATTGAATGGAACCCCTTGCCTTCAATTCAAACAAAATGCTTAATACATATACAATGCCGTGTGTATAATATACACTATTCTGAAGGCTTTCAGTTTCTGATAACAATGTTATCCAAGGAAAGAAAAAGTGTATGTTGTTATCGATTTCGTACTCCACTACTATTGTATTAATAAGCCATAAACTTATTGTAGAATTGAATTATTGCCTATTTATCATTTTCTTGAAGCCTTCTAATAATTTTATTACCAAATTAGGTTGTAGTAAATGTTTTAACATTCTTGAAACACATAAAAACTAATAATACATACATCATCGATAATCTTGTTTCTGTTTGCGAATAAAAGACGTTCGTATCAAATCAACGTGAGGTTTTAAAGTTAACCTACATCGCTTATATTAGTATTTATCAATATTATAATAGTAATTTTTTTACTGTTTTAGAAAGGTATTTTAAGCTAATAATAATAATAATAATAAATTGATTTATTTACTCTTACAATATATCATAACGATATTAATAAAATTTGATTCAACTTAAAGGAGACCACCTGAAGAAGCAATCCTAAAAATGCAGAAATAGGTCATATCTCATCTATTGTGGTTGAATTTGTCGTGTTCCCACTGGCAACAAGTGAAGTTAGACATTTATAGAGTGTTTCATTAGCAGGTTAGTAAATTAGATTTTTTTAAATAATTATTGAATAGAGCTTTGTCTGTACAATTGTTCATTAGCATACCTAGATGTTTGGTATCAGAGAACATACATCTGACTTCATTGATAGGAATTTTAGGGGATTTGATTTATATTAGCTTAAAATACCTTTCAAAAACAGTAAAAAAATGTTACCAAAGCTAATAATAAGGAATATATGGGTAGATATTATGGGTGTAATTCAACGCAGGTTGGGGCTTTTGTCCACTGAGTAGTTAGTTTCACACAATATTATTAATACCTAAAAATATATAAAAATTATAATAGTAAATAAACACCAACATACTACCTTTTAACTCATGAACAAGTGCCGCTAAAATCAAATACAAATAATCTTAAAAATGAAAATATTGTATCAATAATGTTCAATTCCAATAGAAATCTAAAAATGAAGTTCTTCTTCTAGAGATACACATGCATCAATATTGATATGGCTGGTAGTCTCATCAGGAAGTAACATATGCTTCACGTATGACGGAATGATAACAGGAACACGTATTCTCCAACCTCCATTAAATCATTTGCCTTCTTATTTTGTATTTCTTGATGCCGTGATGCAAAATGCCAATTACCAGTTTGAGTCAGCTGTATCTGCAGATATTTTATCCAACTTTTCATGTACGTCTATCAATTGTTCTTACGATTCATTGCCTCACAATATACAAGTTCCTCGTTAGTTCCTGTTTTTCTAACCTAATTGGTTCTTAATGCACTTCCATAACACAATGAAGGCAGTGGCGGCTCGTCGTATGAAGCAACTGAAGTCGCCAATCTTCCAATTTCCTATTACATTTATCAAAAATCACGGGAATAAAATTATTAATTATTGCTTCAATTGTACCCCTCGTAAGTTATAAATAACGGATCTAGGTTACGCTTCAATATTCCGCCGTTTCTACTAGAGCAGGGAGTCACGAGTCACCCGCCAATCCACCACAGTGAAGCCGAATTTGCCGAGCCTCAAATTGCTTCATAAATGACTCCCCCCACCACGCGAGATGGTCAAAATCGATGTTTTCTGTTCTAATTTGAGGCCCGATTTCTGGCGCCTCTTCTCTTATTCTCTCTCACGCTGTTTTCCGGCAAATTGGCCAACGTAATATGTGTAATGTGATTAACCGATTGTTTGAATGTTAATATTTTTAATTCTATTTTGAATTTCCAATGGTTGATTAGTTGCTATTACTGAATGTGATTTCTTAGATATTCTCAAATAGTCCAAGATCCCACTGCAAAGTACCTTCACCCAAATGTTAACAGAAAGAATTGCATTTAAACATGTGTTTCATGTATATCCTAACACGAATTGACTAGGTTGGCTAATCAAAGCCGGGTCTTAGAGGCATTAATTATGCATTAAAAATATTAATTATGGAGGTGAACAACAAATCAGTTTAATGCAACAAAATATATACCAATAGAAAGTTCTTAGTCTGCATTTTAAGAATATATACAGTTGTCTGCATATTTCCAGGTCTAAAATGAGACAACCCTCCCAGAAAAGTTTAAAATTTGGATGCACGAAATAAAACTTACCGCTGTACGGCGGCGGCGTAGCACAAAATCACATGCCTCCCGCAATAAGACAAAATGTAATATGCAAAACTCTGACATTAATTTTGATACGTTCTTGTATATACATCAACACGTAGGTAGTTATGAGGGTACACTTAGGTTTACTATATTATAAAAACGTGCGAAACCAATAAACATTGTTTTGTGTTTATTAAACGATTTGCAAGTGTGTTGACCATTTTATTGATGCCATGTTTAAAGTAAACTAATAAATAAATAATCATGTTTATTTGAATGGCCGTAATATAAAAACTACAGTCATGATTTTAAATTAATTTCTTGTTATTCTTTAATTCTAACATTTGATATTTATATTAGTTTCTATTATGGCGGTGGATTGTTTAGGCTTAGGCCCCTCCAACCATCCAACGGGTGTGTGTACGTTACGCTACTGAGTCAAGGACAGGTCCAGACTGGTTTTATATTATCAGGGAGAATATTATGTGATCCGTATTCTGTTAATTTAAAAAAACTCACTTTTTACAGATCGCAATTATATCCGTTGGAAATTGTGCATGAACGTGCATGGGCAGTATATACTGTTTGAGATTTATTCGAGAATTGACTCGCAAACAATGTGATATAAAAAAGGTCAGAACAGACATTGTTAGTCGCAAAAAGACACTGACAAGAAATTATATCTAATACATAAAATTCTCGTGTCACAGTGTTAGACGCCATACTCCTCGGAAGCGGCTTGACCGATTTTTATGAAATTTTATATGTATATTCGGTAGGGCTGAGAATCGGTCGTAATCTATTTTTCATACCCCTAAGTGATAAGAGTCGTTATTTTTTTGACAAAATTTTTTATTCTAATTTTTTCATGATGTGGCATTAAAAATACATACAACCCTTAATTTTCATCCTTCTATCACAAACCCTTATTTTTTAATAACCATTTTAGTAATTTAATCATTTTTAACCCTGGTCGATAACTGATCGATTATCACTAGATCAGGCAGGCATCTATCGGTGTCACTTCTCACCCAGTAAGCAACACGGAGTAGGGATGAGAACGAAGCCGGTCTCCTGTCTCTCTCACACAATAAGCCTTCTCTTACTCCCTACACAGTTTTCGGCCATTATTATTGTGTATGCATCGAGCGTAGTAGTTTACAATTATCATTTTACCTTCTAAGTGTAATTCTCAAGTAAATTTAATATTAATTTGTTGGGCCATAATTATTTATTTCCTATTTTATCAATAATTAATAAAATTATTAGTTTTAAGTGTAGTTCTCACTATTAGTTAATTAAGTGATCTACATAACCTCAAAAGTACGCAACACGTGTCACGAGCTCCCGCCAACAACGGCTATTATTTTACTATATGGCTATTGTTTTGTGTTTTGTACAGTGAACAATGCCAACAAGACGTAAAGGGGCTAATTTGAGCCGTCAAACAAGTAAAATTGCAGGCACGCGAAATAATTCAAAAATTGAATATTTCGTGTTTTGTTATTCTTATAGGCCGTCATCGTTCACAGTGCTCGATTACTCTTTTAGTCATATACCACATCTCCACACACTTACAATAAGTTAGTTATTTTTTATTTAACTGCCAAAATATTCACTAGAAATAATTCATATGGCAAAACAACGTTTGCCGGTCACCTAGTCATTTAATAAGAGAAAATATATTTATCTATTTCTATAATTATTCTAATATAGTATTTATTTTTGCAATATACCAACACTATTAGAAAAAATTCAGTTCAATTAAAGAAAATAAATTCTTTACAAATTAACATTGGAATTTGTTACTATTCTAAACAACTATTAGGTATTGAATTTTAGGGGTAAAATACAGACATAGATAAAGAGCGGAGCGGAGAAACTGAGCGTCTATTTTATGCAAAACCACCTATCCAAATGTCAAAATAAAAATTATCTAATTGGATGCAATTTTTCGTATGTGATATAATTTGGGTCTTTGTTTGCCGCCAGGGAATATTATATATGAGTGCACTCAAAACATTATTGAAAAATATATGTTTTTTTTATTAGGGTTGGACGAAACATGATTTTTATTTAATAAATAAAAAATCATTGATTTAAATAGAAAAATATTTTTTCCTTGGCGCACGGTAGGCACAAATTTTTAATGTAAATGTTAATTTTTGTAAACTCTAAAGCCGATAACGGACGGTGAGCTATAATATATCTGATATATTACAAAAATATCGCTTGTGGTAAAAATGCGTAGAACGCTACGCATTGACGCTATACTATATTTATATCTATGCGGTTTACTTGTCCGTAGAAATATATATCATTGCAAAGATATATATTATCGCTCACCGTCCATTACCGGCTTAATAAAAATAGTATATTAAGCTTGACATAATTATGTACTTACTTATATTGGGAATAAAAATAACTTTTTCTTTCAAATATCGAAAATATACAGATAATTCTATATATTCTTAAAACGCAGAATATGAACATTCTATTGATATATATTTTGTTGCATTAAACAAAACAATGTAGTTCACGTCCATAATTAATATTTTAATGCATAATTAATGCCTCTAGGACCCGGCTTTGATTAACCAATCTAGCCAATTCATGTTAGGATATACGTGAAACACATGTTTAAATGCAGTTATTTCTATTAACATTTGAGTGAAGGTACTTTGCAGTGGGATCTTGTACTAAAAATTAGGTGATAAAGTTTTAAGGACAAGGCAAGGATTAATTTAAAGTAAATAAAAATTAACTTCATTATAGGGTAAGACTACATTTAACATACCTAATATAAATATATGTTATTATCGATACGCATATATATATATATATATATATATATATATATATATATATATATCTCACGATATTTAGATTTTTAAAACAATTTGAATACATTGAATTTGCAATTTGACCAAGATATACAACGAAATATAAGCGTTCACAGTTTTCCAAATTCTGCAAATTAAACACTTAAACGTAAACTACTGCTCTAAACGAATTAAAATCGCTAATCAAAGAATTTCTGAACTAAGAGACGAAGAAAAATTTAAAAATACTTTTCAAATGCAAAACATATTTACTGATTAGTAGTAAAACGGGATAAAAGTTGCGACAAATTTCGAAATAATTTCGAGCTATAAAATGCTATACTACTAAATTATAGATTGCATTTACCTTAAACTAAGTATTCGTTTTGGAAATTTACTTACTTACTTTCTTTAGTAGATTTCTCAAAAAATCCGAATATGCAAAAAATATGCGAAAGACGAACAATTTCGTAATTTAGAAGTTAGAAGAACGGTAAAAATATTAAATATAAATTTGTTTTGCTTAGTTTTAATAATTCCTGCAACAAGTGTTTCAATTTTATGAAGACATAAATAAATTTGCAAATTTAAAAGACAGTCGAGTAGATCTGTTTTATATAAATGAGTATTTAAAAATATTTTGTTAAAAGTGGAGGCAAACGAAAAAGAAAATTCGTTCTGATGTGATTTAATTTTTTAATTTATGGTTATAATAGTGCTATTGGCGATAAATGCGTGAAGGAATATTACCTCAGGGGTAACGTGAAAATTTATTTCTATTTATTATTTGAAAATGAGTTGGGCGTCATCTCTAGCAGCAACGACGAGCCGCCACTGACTGTAGAATAATTTTATCTGAAGCAGGCATTTCTCGTGTCAAATAGAAGATATCAGTCAGCTCGGGAATGAGTAGGTACTTCTCTATTTCCTAGAATGGCTAAAACTGTTGATTTTCCACTACCATTTAACCTAGAACGACTATACCATCTACCACAGTTTAAATCCAACATTTTGATCAATTTCACAACCATGAAGGTTGTAAAAATTGATACATACTCCCATAGGGTTTTCGCAGTCGGTTTTAATGATCGTTTCTACTTATCTATTTTAATGAATATACGTAATATTGCGTGAATGAAGTTTTTACTTAAATTATTTCATAATCTCACTTATTGCAGTGAAGAGAGTTGCAGTGCAGTGAGTTGTGTGTAACGTCAAAAGTCTTGGACTCCTCATTCTTGTTAAAGAAATCTTTTTGTCAAAAAAACCAAATAGATTTATAAAAGTATATTGTTTTCTGAACATTTTTTTTCTTGTGAAAAGAATATGTTCGATAAACTCAGTACTTAGAAAATTAAAAACCAGCAAATGTGTAACATTTTTGACAAAATTTATTAAATCAAAAAGAAGTAACAAAGCAACTTTGCTACTTGACTAATAGTCGGTATGATACACCACGTTCCAATAGCATATTGACACGTGTGTGCAGTGAGATACTCAAGCGGTTAACGATCTCTTGCGGAATAATGTTCCATTCCTCTTCTGCCGCCACGACTAACTCATCTGCAGTCTGAGGTGGAATAATATGATTATTAATGGCTCTAGCAACGAAATCCCACATGTTTTCAATAGGATTCATGTCAGAAGAGTTAGCTGGCCAATCTAATCTATTGATATGTCCTGGTTCGAGTGTCTCTTGAACCCTTATTGCGCGATGTGGTCGAGCGTTGTCGTCCATAAACATTTTCACCAAATTCATTACGTAGGGGGTAGATAATGGGCATAATAACTTGTTCGATGTAATTTTCACTGGTCATATTCTGCGGTACACTCGCGACAAGAATTCAGACGACTTAAGTCATACGAACAAATGAATAATTCATTATATTTTCATCAAAATATTTAATAAACTGCAACTGATAGTAATAAAACTATATACTACACTAAAGATTTGCATTATATATTGCAGTAAATTGCAATTCTTGACTCGTAATGCGAATTTATGGAGTGCGCCGGTTGAACATTATTCCACTCCAAAACATTACGGTAACCCCTTCATACGGAGCAACTCCACGGGAAAATGAAGTCGCTGTTGACGACCTGGTTCTCTCCAGACTCTTTGTCGATTGTCATCAGTACCAGCCCAATTCTGGTTTTGTCTGTAAATAAGACCCACTGCCACTGGCGTAAAAGCCAACCCCTATGCTCACACGCCCATTAGAGACGGGCAGCACGATACCTTGGAAGTATAGTTGAGACCCGTAATAGTCTTTTAGCACGTAAATTTGCGTTGTGGAGTCATCTTCGAATAGTAGGTGTCGATATAACATGGCGAATCGTACCTTGAAAGTGGGCCCTGAGGGTTGAACCTGAAGGTGTCTACGGGCATATTGCACCAAATACCAGTCCTCCCTTTCATTAGATACTCGAAGACGTCCACTACGTGGTCTATTTTCCACTGTATCAAATTCTTCACATCTGTATACTATTCGTACAACAGATGATCTAGGAATGCCCAACATGTTCGATATCTGATAATTAGAATATCCTGCATCATGTAAAGCAGTCATTCTTCCTCGGGTAAACGCAGAAATTTCACGGCCTGGCATTATAATGTACAAAAGTTCAAACAAACACTTGGCTGAATACATTGCCAAACTGACCAGATTTGTAAAAACATTGGTAATAAAGTAAAGGTTCATGGTCTGCAATTTTTATTGTCATTTTTGTTCCCTAATGCATGTACTTTTTACCACATTAAGAAAATAAATAGGTTTAATTGAATCATTTTATATATAGGGGTTCCAAGACTTTTGATGTTCAACACATTGCCCAAGAACTAACATTAGAAAGTATTCTCCTTTATATAATATTTCCAATACATACAATGTTGTATCTAGTATGGCTGACATTTTCTCTAATAGCCTGTTGCATAATGTATGAATAAATGAAGAACACTAATTGTCTCATGACATCCAGGTGTAAATATATGAATGAATGTAGATTGTAACAAAAATTAATCACAACTACTAATAAAATGCATAGTACGCTACTAGTTATGTATGTTATACATGTTACTTATAATAAATATATTAATTACTCTTAATTATATCTCATTACATGAGAGTAATCTAATGGATTAAATTATAAATATTATTACTAACAAATCTTTTGCAAGTTGGATTCTAATTTAATCAGAATCCACCCTGCTTACTCTGTAAGTTTCGTCAATCACTCATTTAACAAACTTTACCAACTACTAACTTTTCAGAATCCTTCTTTATTTAGTGAATTAATGGAAAAACTAAGCTATATAATCTAGATTATTTTGTTGAAACAAATTCTTCAGTCTGGAACAATTCGTTTTTCCACGAAATAAGTTTTATGCAACTTTTTCACTTGTAATTATTATTGAATTCAATAATTTAAGCAATTATACAATTACTTGATAAAATAATCGTAGCCAGTAAACTAATGTCAACTGTTAAAAACCTGATGTAATAGTTATTTATGTATCAAGGGAGTTATAAGGATATTAATTGTCGAGAGCAACAGATTGCAATTTTTAATTTGCTCGAGATTATTAGCATCCAATAACTTAAGTGATGCATAAAGATTTTTATCTACTCCTATTAATTTATATATTAATTATTCAACTGCTTTTGAGCAATTAATAGTATCAATAAACAAATAGCGTGAGTTTTTATAGTGAGCTATTATAACTGGGCTTCTTCAATGATAATTCGGTATGTAAATAGTGTACGCAGTAAATTCTTGGAAATTTTTAAGTCGATAAATACGTTCCATTGGTATAAAATGGAAAGAATTATTAACAAGTGGAAAGGAATGAATAATTAAAAGATTTTAAAATTATTAAATTGCCAGCGCCTCTCAGTAGGCGGAACTGTCAATTATTATTATTGAGGGGACTAATGTCATTTGATATTTTAACAAAATAATTTTGACGTTTTCAAATCAATTTTCTTTCTCGATACTTGTATCTTAGTATTTATTGTTATAGTCGTAAATATATCAGACATTTTGATAAATTATCGAAGTTATAATTACATAGGAACCTAGGATAAACGTCAAATGCACAGCATGCTTGATTGAAAAATTATGGGTTTCTATTGATTAAAAATCTGTATCGTAATGAAAAATCTGTATCGTAATGGGTATCATTATGAAACAGATTATGGGCATATAAGTACATTGTTATAATACGGGTGTAGAAAATTAGTATAGTATTCAACTTGCGGTAATAACTCACTTGATGAATTACAGCACTCGTCTGCGGCTCGTGCTGCAAACTTCATCTGCGTCAGTTATGACCTGCATTACCGCTCGTTAAATAATATACTAATTTTCTACACCCGTATTATAACAATGCACTTATATGCCCATAATCTGTTTCATAATGATACCCATTACGATACAGATTTTTCATTACGATACAGATTTTTAATCAATAGAAACCCATAATTTTTCAATCAAGCATGCTGTGCATTTGACGTTTATCCTAGGTTCCTATGTAATTATAACTTCGATAATTTATCAAAATGTCTGATATCAGCCATATAGAAGAATTACCATCGACTCCTCCACACATATCGTAGAAAGCAGAAAATGCAGTTCATACGAATAATTACTGTTACCTATTGTGTTCAATAAAAATATAAAATTTATGGTTTTTGATTATTTATCGGGTGTAGAAAAAATAGCGTATGCAACTCTCATGTAATGGTTATTACATGATCGTTGCATAATATACTATTATTTCATACTAATGAAATATGAAAACCAAATTTTGTTGGTTGTCAAAATTAAACGAACGTTGCATAATTACCATGGATATATGAACTGACAAGTTTGTAAATAAAAGTTTATCAAATTTCTTAATTTGTAAATATGAATGAAACCCTGGAGAAGAGTGGGGCAGGCGATTTGTTACAAAAGCCTGAGAAAGCTCGTGCCGTACTACTACCAACAAAGTCGGAATCAAAGCACAGCTTAAATAACAATCAGCTCACAGACTCGTATGAGCGGGAACGTCTCGCGCAGATCTTCGCGCATGCCACCATTTTAGAATAAAACCTTGAAATAGGACCAGGGCCGTCTTGTGTCTGTGTTTTATTTGTGTTACTCTGTGTTTCGCTTCCTAAATTGGGACATTTTTTTTAATCCGGCCCTGACGTGTATTCTGAGCGAGAGAGAAAGAGAGAGACAACAAGCTTCAAGGACAAATTTTCGATGTTTAATATTTCAAAGGTGCCGCCGCAGAGTCTGTGAGCTGATTGTTATTTAAGCTGTGATAAAAGTAGAAAAGAGTATATAACACATTCCTGCAGTGGCTGAAAGATAACTGAAACAAAAATATAAGTGAAGCTATAATGTTGGTTTACTTACATGATATGTATTTATTATTCCACGTTCTAGTATAAGTGATTTTGATTTATTTTTATTACAGTCTGAATCGTACAGTCCTAATTCTCTGCAGACTAAGTGGTCAATGTTAAAATCAATTATGACAATTTATAACAATATACATTAGAGAAAGTTTCAAAAACTGGCAGCGTTTTTTTTTCAAATGAAAAAGTAAAGGTTATGAGCCAAAAAAGTCAATTGTTTAGTCGGGATGACATTGGCAAATTTTTGATTTACTACATAAGGTAATGCATTAAACTGTAAGAATTACACATTTATTGCTCTATTGTACGGGTGGTTCTGATTATGGGCTCGGTTGTGGTGGTTGACATTCCTTAATGTAAAACAGAAGAAATTTACAGTTGTGGAAGAAAATTAGTTCTCTGCATTGGGTCTATAGTCCGTTTGGAAATGAAAGAGAGTAATAAAACCCCGAGATAAGAACCGGCCATGGGCGTGGTAATATTTCGCGCAAAGCGTTGCACAGTTCAGTCAGTCCGTTGGGAAATATTAATTTGGAAAGATGCCAAGCAAAATTGCTATAATTTTTTGGGTTTTCCAGATCCAAAAGCTTTCACGGGACATTTTCTGCGGAGGAACTCTGCGACTGCCTTAGTCAATGCAGGACCAAATATAACGACATTAAAGGGACATAATGGATGGCGAAGTTCAACGGTAGCAGAAGGGTATTTGACCGACAGCATAGAATTGAAAAATAAAACTGCAACAATGTTGGCTGGCATGTCACATGAAAGAAATCACATCAACTTCATGAATGGCTACAGTTATAAGCAGTGACAACAGTTCAACGGAAAATTTTTGCAATTCGAGAAATAATTTCAGTGGAAAATTCAACATTTGTCGGTTTATTTTTGTAAATACATTAGAGAGAGCTGAAGGGAGATTTTTAACTACTTAATATAACTTCCAAGGGAGGGAGAGAGTAACTAAGGGTTTATTTGTTTATAATGTCTTAGTATGAAATAAATATGTATCTACTCGAAAATTAATACTGACATCAACATCTCACTGAGCAAATGACCTTGTCGTCTTAGCCATTTCTGGATTTAGTTAGTTAGTTATTTACTCAAAAATAAAACAACTGCTTTTAAAATTTTCATAAACTGCAAAGGAAAATAATAAATGCATTTCAACTTTGACATTTTTTTACCTTCACGCATTTGAGTAAGGCATTATTAGCGAATATTAATATTTTTCCTCATGCTGTCCACATTTAAATATGTAGGCATTATCTATTACTTATAATTCGCACTCTATAACGTTAGCGTTTCAAAAAAGAGACTATACCATTTATTTGACAAAAAAATCTAAACTACTGTAATTTTATAGTCACATTGTGAAATTCTTAGGTAATTTGTAATATGACTCGGCTCTTTATTTATCTTGTCTGTCTTAGAACAACTGTTGAAAATATTACACCATAAACTTTCGGATGATAAATGAAGGTAGTATGAAAAACATATTTTCCCTCAAGAGAGTGGATTTAATCAAATTGTCATCCACTACTACGCGCTTCGTAACTTTTGTTATAATAACGAAAACATTAAGGGAATATTGATCTCTTTTTGAACCAGACGTATGAGCTTTAATTTGTTTGAAGAAATAGACAGGGAAAAATTTGTTTGAAGAAGCAGACAGGGAAAACTTACGTAGTTGTATTTATTTTTTAAATTATTATTTGTAAAAAATGTGGGAACTGTCTAAATTCATCTTAGAAAACAGCATCAATAATTTGAATAAACTATACACGGTCAACTATGACTAAGTACAAATATTTTAAGAGGGGATAGAAAAAATTAAGAATTGACGGAATCACCCTTGAAAAAAATTCCAAGCTTGTTTATAAAGCGAACAAAAATATTTTTCGAAATTATATTATCCTTATTTAACGCCGCCTATGCTCCGCGCGTTTACAGAATCAGAGTAGAAACACGACGGTAAAATTTCCCGTCCCTCATGTCAAACTTTGTGGTCATATCATAATTTAATTTTTGTGTTTACCATGTGTTTACGTCGTAGTTTGGTGTTCTTCTTCAGCTTTTAGTGTCTTAATTTTTAATGGTTTTATAATTATTAAATAAAGAAATTTGTGTCGGGTGCAGATATTTTCCCACAATATAGTTCACCGGTTTGTTTTTCTAGGTTATGAGGGAAGACTGCCGCAGATAAATTAAAAGTTTTCTATTATCTGTTCCTTTCGTTCCATTTTGTTATAATAAATAGGCATTTTATCTAGCTGTACCTACGGGAAGTATGTTATGATGAATGAATGTTGTAGTTTTGCCAATCCGTAACAAAGTAATGAAAAACGAATGCGAAATAGTGGAGCTAACTGGATTAACTGTTACCTATCTATCAGGTGTTATTACTAAAAAGAATGTTATTTTTTGTCGTTTCTGCATTTCGAAACGTTGCAAAAAACGACCTCATGGTAGTAGATATTATTGACAGATGTAACATTTATCTATGTATCTAAACCATCTCAGTCGATGCCTATCATAGGCGCCGACTATCCGTAGGAAAAGAAGGTTGTGCCCAATTTTTTAAATATCGAGCTAAAATTCTGAAATATTTTTTTTATCTTATTTTAAGCTTTCCTGAGCACGTGGTTAAATTGTTTGTACTTAGTCATAGTTAACCCTGTATAGTTTAGAATAAATATATATATTTTTTGTAATTTGTGCGTTGTATTTATGTAATGATGTAGTTCCCATTCTGTAATTGGTCATTGGCTGTTCGATGGTGTTTCGAGAAAGAACAATGGGGTAATTTTCGATTTTTTTTCTTATCAGCATTCATAACCTAGAACTTAACTGTTACTTTAAATCAGCTAAGTGACTAATTTTAAACGTGTTATAGTAAGTAAATAAATTATTTTATGTCAGATATGTTAGTGTATAATTATGATGAATCTGCAAGGAGTGAAAATGTAGTTTTGGCAGTGTGCAACGAAAGAACGAAGAACGAATACAAATTATTGCACTTAGCAATAGCAACCAGATTAGTTGTTATCTATCAGGTACTTAGACATTATTATTATTAATAAAAATGTTTATTTTCGTCGTTTCTACACTTGACAATGTTGAAAAAAACGGCCGCATGGTAGTTGACATATCTAGCCATGTCGGACGATGATTGATTGTCATAGGAAAAGAGGGTTTTGCCCCATTTTTCAAACATCGAGCTAGAATTCCGAAATATTTTTTTTATTTTCTTTTAGAACTCCCTGAGCACGTGATTAAAATTTTTATACTTAGTCATAGTTAACCCTGTAGACAAAAAGTGTATTTGATTTTAAAAGTAGGATAAACATGAAATAGCATAATTGCTAATGTGAAAACAAAACGGGAAAATAAAATCATACAAGATAGTATATCTCTACTTGTATAAACTGAAAATCCATAAATAATTTAAAATACGGCAAAATATTTAAAAGTACACTAAAAGATTAAGCAAAGAAAAAAAGAAATCGAAACAGGCCATACCTGCACACGAAATAATAAACAAACTCACGCACTTAAACTATACTCGCATCAAGGATTCAAACGTCTTACGTCACGGCTGACGTTACACATTTGTTTTTATTGTCGACGTAATTTTCGATATTTGGTCGCGTTAAAAACAATCATTTTTTGCAATTTAGTGCAATATATAATGCAAACTTTTAGTGTAGTATATAGTTTAATTACTATCAGTTGCAGTTTCTTAAATATTTTGATGAAAATATAATGAATTATTCATTTGTTCGTATGACGTAGGTCGTCTGAATTCTTGTCGCGAGTATAGCATGAAGTGGATAGTGCAGCGAGAATAGAGTTAGGTAGATGGTCCAATTGTGAAGTTATACTAAATTATTAGCTATCGAAGCCATGTCTAAGACGAATTTTCGCTTGGTGACAGGTATTCAAACTGGATACTGTTCGTTAGGGAAGCACCTTTATTAAATGAAGAAGTGTAAAACACCTCTTTGTAAAGCAAAACAGGATTCCATGCACTCTGTAAGTGCCTTCTATGGCCTAGATTAGAGAGATTCCCCCTGAGCAACATCACCATCTTTTTCTCTTTATTAGCCTGGTTCGCGGCTCAGGTGGATTGATCTAATGGGAGGAAGTACAAAAGATTCAATGGGGCTTAAGTGCTGTAGCCTCTTAAGCTACCCTCCCCAGAATTCCAGATTATATATCGAATAAAAACATAGTATTTCAAAAAAATGTCAACGCTTAGAATTGAATCCCATTGATGCAATAATAATGTTTGGTATTCCATAGTCATTAAAATTACCCAAAACACATAAACTATACCGCCTCAAGTACACACCATGGCCATACCGAATTGAATTGATTCACGATATCCTTCAGCACATTTTGTTTTTATTTGTGACGTATTGAATAGCAAGAAGTCAACAAGTTCACTTATCGCAGCAACATAATTACTTGTGGTACCGATCTGTACCCCTGTGACAATAATGGGTTCCAGTTTGGCAATAATTTATATTTCAGTAATCATATTTACCAACTACAATTAACTGAAAGAATATGGAGAATCTTATCAGAAACTTTTTCCGAATTTCCCCTGGTAGTCAATGTTAAAATTATACAGAGTGTAATTAAATGATACATCAATATTCCGAGTGAAGGGGGGGAGGTGTTGTAATTTTACATGAAAAATTAATGCCATGAAGCCCTATAAATTTGTTTACAAAACTCAAAATAAGCAGGATTACAGAGTGTCAAAAAAAATTATAGATTACTTCTAACCTTGTTTCTTGATATCTATGTTTTCCTTTGTATCTACGTTCTTAATTTGACGCTTATCCTCAAACGCCAAAGGGCCTAAAATGCCCTTGGCCTGCAAGTAATGACTTAGTTTGAATATTTTTATAAATTTAAATAAAATGTAATTAAAGATCGTCAAATCTTTAAAAAAGGTATATTACGTTAAAATTATCCATTTTGGAGAAAAACAATGTGTATAAAATTAGAAAGTATCAGTATTAGAAGAAAGTAACTAAAACATTTTTTGACACCTTGTAACCCCGTTAATTTTGAATTTTCGAAAAAATAATATACGACTTTATGGTATTAATTTTGGCATGTAGAATCAACCCCCCCCCCCAAAAAAAAATAAAAAATATTAACGCATCATTTCCGTACATCCTGTATATGGGATTCCATAGAAAATAACAATATTCAAGTTTTGATTGAACAAAAGTAAAAATATATTAATATTTTCAAAGCATTTATATCAGAAAAATCTTTACTACATCAAATTAACTACCCAGCAATTTTAACGAATCAGACATTACATCTATATGCGCAGCAAAAGACAATTATCCTTTATCGAATGTTACTCCACCATCACAAAATGTAGGTGGTCGTTGTAAGATTGCGGTATCCAAGGTGTAGTCATAAATGAAAGGTTTAGTTTTGGTGGAAGTCATGATATTACATTGTGAAAGTTTATTTCTAATGCACCAGTCATTTATTTTACATAGGTTTTATATTGGCAAGTAATCATTTCAAATAATTTTAGCAGCAAGCAGTTGACCTAAACATCGCTTATAACATCATTAACAAATATGTTAAATAATAAAGGTCTAAATATAGATCCCTGCGGGACACTAGATGTTGCTGGGGAATCAATGGATTTAAACCACTATAAGCTAAATATTGTTTTCAATTCGAGAGGTACGATTTGAAGAACAGTAGCATATTATGAAAATATAAAATATCAAATACTATTAACAGACGTTAGGTCAAAGTATACTTCATAAGTAATGAAATTACAGAATGGTCCCATTTTCAAGATAAATAATTCAGGGAAAGACAGAAGATTGAAATATCATATGAGTTTGCATAAATGTCTACATACATGTTTAAAAAAGCATTTGAACCTCAAATACATTTAAATTGAATAAAACGTTTACAATTTAGTTAAATCTTATCTTGAATCCAAGAATTTGTGGTACTTCGACGTTTATGGGGTATTGGAACATGCTGTGACTAATATTTTCGTTTCCTTAAAGCTTCAAATGGAAAATGCAACACAAAAGAAAACCCAAAACTTAATTGTTATAATTCATTCTTAAGCATCATAATTAAAGTGTGAAATTAAAAGCAGAAAATCATTCCCACAAACCTGAAGGCTGTTAAAAGGTTATACTTAGATAAATATTTAAAATGTAATTAATGTTTTAATATAATTGCAGAGTAAAACAAAAAGCAATTTCAGCTCATTTATTCGTTAAATATAAGTTTAATGTTGATTTTACTGTGTTTATGCGCTAAATTTGATTAGTTTTATATACCCTGGAATATATTTTTGTCGTCTTCTTTTTCAAATTTTTCTTTAAATAATCTTTATCTATCTACATGTAGCAGATAAACGATACAATATGTAATGCAATGTAATAAAAATTGTAATTATATATAATTTAAGTTAATTAGGTAATAGGTTAACATTAGTTTAGTAGGTACTAATTTTAATACAGATTAACAAATTTTGAAACAGGCATATCTGATTAAAAAACTTGATCTAGTATTCTATCCCAAGAATTAACATAAATATTTCATTAAAATAAATCATTTAGACGTCATGCTTTCTTAAAGAGATGGAGGCTTCAAAATTTCTTTCTATTTATTTTTTTTACTGTAATCTGAAGATATTATGTCAATGTATATGAAGATTTTTTAGAGTAGCTAAATACAGGCTGATTTACAGCTATGGACCGTTAGAAGTTTTCATGGTTGTAGTAACTATTTTGTTCTGAAAATTTGACTTCCTCTATAATCGAATATGACCTTTTTAGTGAAAATATTTTCAAGAAGTTGTCACTTATACCGGAAATTATTACCAATGCGTTTTTTTTAATGGAATTGTATGATTTTTAGATCTCTCATTTATTCGGTGAACCTTTTATTCTATACATAATCCTTGTCGTTTTCATGATATTTATAGTATTTTGTAATACTTGTCGAATTAGTTGAATTTCAATATGTAATCTACTGTAGTATGGTGACTCCAATATTAATATTTTGATCATGACAGGCCGTAAATATCAATAGCTTATGTATTAATAGTATCTACTTATCTACTTTGATTTACAAAAATGGATGTACTTTTTATCTACTGTTTTAAAATTTTACAATATGCAACACTGATACCATTCCTATACTTCACACACATTTCTTATATCTAAATAGTTTACATATTTTGACTGATGATACTCCTTCACATTTTATAATTTTAGGTTGTATCAATTTACAAACTTGAAAATGATACGATACGATAATACGATACAATATTTGATATTTGTCATAATTTCCAAAGAATGCCGAATTACGGATACAAGCAATTGACAACTACGTCATATGTACTCGAATATACCTAACTATCTTATTTTCTGTGTAAATGAAGATTTTTGTCATTTTTGCCGAGATAGCAATATGATTTGATATGAAAATGACAGTAATTAGAACAATTTCCTGCCTGTGTGTTTCCAAAACGTCAAATATAATAGCAAACAATGAAAATGATATGCAAATGATGTTATAAATTTATTTTTTATTAATTTATTGTATTTGCGTTTTTAGAAGTGTTAAGGATAATATGTGAAGTTATAATTTTTTCATAGCTAGCCATAGGTGAAAGGATATTTTTGACGTTTCTAATCTACAAATTGAGTCCTCAGATTTTTTTGTGGATTAGATATGTGGACTCTCAGTCTATTGTCGCCCATTAATGTATAGGTCGCATTTGTAAAATGTTCTTTATAAAATCCGTCAGCGGTCTAGATCTGTTTGTGTATGGAGGAAATCAGCTGATTTTTCTATATTGATCCGTAGGTCCAGAACTTTTGTATATGCTCGAAAGGCCAGTTTTTAGTATTATAGAGAACTGTCACTCCTGTATATACGTGAATGGCGTTTATTTTTTGTAGAAATCCATTCGTGTATGTCCAGCTAAAAGGCAACAACAGACTGAGAGTCAGTAGATTTAATGCCTAGAAAAACTCGTGGACTCAATCCGCGGATTAGACCCGTCAAAAAGTTCCTTTCGTGTATTGCTAGCTATCGAGTTTTTTAAAAGAACAACTATCATTTCTTATATCTTCCGTCGACACATTAGTGGAACAATGATAACAATTCTATTTTGTGGCATCATCAAAATATTTCCATCATTCAAGACAATAATTGAAAGCATAATAAATAGCATGCTATAATCGCAATCATGTATACGGAGAGGAACGTGTACTACTAAATACTCTGAAAATATGATAACAAATTATAGAAATATGATATTTCGTTTATTACGTCACAAAATAGAATTATTCATGGTTCTTCTGCCGGGTATCCGAGTGGCACATCCTAATAACATGCTATATGTATATCAGAAATAGCGCATTTCGAGGCCAAGCTTTTGTTCACTTTTGTCAGAGAATATTAATTTGTTTCTAATTTTGATGTTACTACTAGAGGGCACCACTTATGGCACATCATGCTTCTTTTAACCCATTAGTGTATGAAGTTTCCCTGTAAGTGTGGTAGGGAAGTATTCGTTTATGTAAGGTTATAGGGGGTGAAATGATTATATTCTATGTATAGCATCCAAAAAACTTTAATAAAAAAAATTAGAACCGTCGCATTGTACCTATAAAACTTTAACGAACATGGTAATCTTTAAAACAATTTTTGGGGTGTAGACCAATATTACACAGAGCAAATAAAATTCGATTTCTTTCCGCATACTCTACGACTTCTATCTGTTGCTGAATACTCTGGTCAATGATTATTTCCGTCTTACCTTACATCTTCTAAAGGAGTGGGAATAATTTTTCCTCTGGAAGAGGGTTTTCCATAATTTTGAAGAAAGGAATTAGCAATATAACGAAAATTCAATAAATTTACACAGTGTTGATTATTTGGATATAATTGTTTCATTAGAATCCATAAATTTACAACCGTAACATCTAGAAAATATGAAGAATCGGCTACCACCATTTTTGCTCGCGCATTCTCATTCTGTAAACTGTAACCATTTGATCCATTAGATCTACTCCACCCATCGATTTATTATAGCTTGAAATAGCTTGAGGTTGAACTATGCTTTCTTTGTGGCTATAGTAACTACTTGATTATCTTTCCAGCGTATCAAGAGAACATTTTTGTCGAGGTTAATAAAATAATCGTAACTACCTCTTTCTGATTTTTTCATAATTTTTCTATCTTTTAGCACACCGTTTTGGGTTCTGTTTTCCCTTATTGTGCCTGTACCGCAGAATTCTTCTTGTGTAAGATGGCACATCAGCTGTACAGATGTAAAGTAATTGTCGAAAAATTATTTGTCCTTTGTTGGGGGAACTGAAACTTGTTTTATCAACTTGATGACAACGTCACCATCCAGATCATATTCATACTCAGCTGTGCCTTTTCCAGTATAAATATCAAACGCTAACATATAACCGCTGCTTACACATAACGCCCAATTCTTGTAGCCAAACCTGCTCTTCATCCGATAAATCGCTGTCTGCACCCGACTCATTTCCATCTACAGCAGGCTCTACGAATATGTCAACCGGAAAATCATCATCTTCCTCAAGGCATTGCAGAAGTTTATGCAAAGATAATCTGAAAGTTTCATAAAAAGCATTATTAGATAGATGTGTTTTTATGTATTCTATGTACAATGTTCCTTTAGAGGGACGTCAACAAAAAACTGGTGTAAACAACACAATTGAAAAATATATATATATCATAGTACAGTAGTAAAAAGTGGTTTATACTAAAATAATAATTTTAAAATACATGTTTACTTTTATATTATTTTCTGAAATATGTTACACAAACTTACCTGCCGTACCTAGTTGAATATTGAGCCCAGTAAACACACATACATTATTTAAACGTATTGTCAACGTACCATTGGTTGATAATTCGTGTTAGGTTACAAAGTCAACCATTATTTTATGGTTAGAAAAGTAACGGTCTAACATAACGTTTAAAATACGTACTTTTTTAACAAAAAATGTTGGCAAACCTTTTGTAACGTTAAATGGACGATAATTAAAATATTTAAATAAAACTTATTTATTTAAACCTTTATAAAACGTCTGTGTCAACTGATTAATATATTGACATTGAACAAAAACGTGTTTGTAACGTTTCAGAGTAACAGGCATTAGTAATGCTTACAAAACGTATCATAAACATTTTGCAATTAATAAATATTTCGGAATGATACCAATCCAAAGTAAATTTTATACAATATAATTTAATAAAAAGATATTGCATTAAGAATATATAGGTACTTATATATACAAATAACTAGATAGTAATTATTTTTTAATAAACCTCACAAGTGTTAAAAAGCAGTACAATTTAAACGTGTATTATACGTTATAATCATTCATTGAAATAAGGAAACGAATTGCCGTTTTTTACACGTGTCAATTATAATACCGTTAAATGTTCTATACGAATTTAATAATCTTATTGGTAGATAAAGATCACGTGTTACACACATACCATTTCGAGTTCTTTTTTGTAAAAGTTTGTCAGTTGCATATTCATCACTGTACGTCACTACTGTGATCCGTGAAATATTTCCCTATTTTATTTTGGTAAGTATACCTACTTCTATAAGTATTTAATTTTATTTTATTAATATAAGAATATAAGGTTATTTTTACATTACATGTTACAAATAATTATATAATGGAATCTAAATTTATTCCACTATAACTTTTCCTACTTATGTTTCAAAATACTACAAAATTAGTAAAAGTAGGCGTATGAATTTTGTACTCGTACATGCCTACGTTAAATTACTTTGTAAAATGGGTACCAATTATTATGACTTGGTGATTTTTTTACTTTATACTAAAATTTAAGATACAGTGACATATTTCAAATCATGATTGGGAATGATTTAAACTTTTTTATTTCCTTTCTTGACTATCTACTTCGTAGTCATATTAAATGTATATTAGATTATTATTATTGTTATTATTATTAGGATTATTATTATATTTATAACTGTAATAGATTAAACTTAGACATGTTTAAAGTTTAGACTTTCTTTAAATAACCTATATTATCCAATGTAAGTGAAGTTATTGCTATGAAACTTGTTCAGACCTAATTTCATTGTTTCCAATCAGTAGCATAAATAAGATATATTATTTTGGTATTTTTATATTTTGTTTGTATTATGTACGTATTATTATTTATTTAATAAACTGTTACTGATATTAAAACCAATTATTTATTGTTACCTACCTAAATTTGAAATTAAACAATAGGTATTGATATTTTCTAATACTCTTATTTATAGGCGTATTATAGTGAGTTCAACATTCGATCCACACTATTGAAATATCGATAATAATTATTAATAGGAACAAGATTAAATGAGAGAAGATTTAGTAACTATTTTATTTATATTATATTAATTCTCTGATAATTATTTATTTAATATAGGGTGGTCCAGTTTACATAACTTTTTGTTCAAAACTCAATAATAAGAGAGATATAACCCTCTGAGGGATGAAATAAAAATCATTTTTTTTAAATGTCTTTCAGATACTTTTGAATAATGGGTTCATGGGGTGAGTATATGATATTAGGATAATTAATTTTTTGTTACCACTTATTCAATCACTTATGTTTAAATGTATGTTATATTTAAGGGGTAGTTTTGGATAGTATTTTTTAAATTTGAAATTATGTATTTCAAAAAAAATACTTACCACTCAAAACAACGCTTTAATCTTAAAGGGATAGAATAAGTGGTAACATAAAATTAATTGTACTAAAACCTAAAAAAAAGTAAATTCATTATTATTAAGTACAATGTACGTATGAGACTGTGAGAAGACGTACATTGGACAAACTAACAGAAGAATTCAAACCCGGAAAGAAGAACATCGGAATGCTGTCCAGAAAAATGAAAAAACTTTGTCATTAGCACAACATGTAAAAGACACCGGCCACGAGATTGATTTCGAGTTATGTTTATATCAGTGAGACACTTAAAACAGCTGTTTTTCACGTGGTCCCTTTAAAGGGAGGCTGTACACTAATGGGTTAAATGACTTGTTTTTGGCGGCTGGGTATAGGTATACATCTGATTATTAAAACAATAAATTCTTTTAACTACTTTCTGTAAAAAAGGTATACCTTCTTGAAGACGTTAGTAGAAACCGTTTTTGAAATAATCCTATTTGAAACATTCAATGTACCAAGGAAAACTTGATTTGGTTTCAGGTAAAGCGCCTTTTCCGCTGAAAATGCAGCAAAATGTTACTTGAAAAATTTACTTAAATTGGTAGGTTATGGCGATATGCAAAATTTTAATAGTGGAGTTTTAAGTGTCCTTCAGCTTTTGATACAAATATCCATAAACTACGAAATGCAGGAATATTTTAAATGAACAATTACTTGAATACAATTTTTGAAGAAAAGAATAATTATTTGTTCAAAATAATCAAAACTTAAAATATCTAACGACTTTTAATAATTAAGACAGTGGCGTACTATTTTTATTGTAAATAAAAGAAGGGACTCACAGGGTTTCTACGCCACTGGTGACAATGAGAATGTTTAAACATACTGAATAATTAGACCTATTAAAAAAATTTTAACAGTTTGTATCTCGGAAAATTAGATATAGGTATATTTGGGTAAATCTCATTTATTCTGACTGTACAATCACTCCTTCCAAGGATGCTGATAACCTGATAACTATTTTTTAAGTGTTTCCAACAGGCCTTACAAAACCTTAACAGCTACTAAAGTGGTTTATAATGCTGTACCTATTTCGGCTGTATAGTTGACGCGTACACATTTCTGCAATGTTTTTACGACTTACGTAGCAACTTTTATAAAATACCAAATTGCTAGTTGGGTAGATAGTTGGAAACCTCTAATCTGTTTTTTACGACTTACCCGTGTGAGTATCATATTAGGTTATAAAAAGTTTAACAAACTCCGATTTACTCAGTTCTTGCCGTCCTCTTTTACAATTTTAGTAAATATATGTATATCACCGCTTGGAGCACACAAGCAGAACGTTGGGAAAGATATAACTAAAATTGATGATCTAACATTTATGTCTACATTTCAAACATAATTAAAATGTATGAAGGACGCACAGGGGCTCTGTTTTCAGGGCTTGAAAGGTGAAGTAAATGCAAATGACACCTATTTACACAATGTATTCCAACGACAACCGTCCCCTTGGAAGGTAATGAAACGAAGCAAATAAGACATTTCAATTGCAGCTGATTGCGACGTATATATTTATTGCGTAAAGGTAAAATTCCATTTAATTGCTCTCTTGTGTTCATACCAATTTTAATGAATCTAATTATTTTCACGCTAATACATTATTAACTTTACTCGGTTGCACGAACACCGAGACTCGCTCGCCTGGCGGATATTTCATTGACCCTCGATCCTCACTGAAAAGCCCTTTTGTCTAACTTCAGCCAAAATTAGAATTTTTAGAATAGAGAGGGAGAGAAATTGACAGAGGGTCCGAATATTTATAAAAGAATTCAGAATTGTACAGTATGGAAACTATTTATATATAAATATATACTTAGTATACAAGATGATTTAGTCATAATGCCATTAATTTTAATCACGTGTTCGGGTCTAGTAGAAACAGAAAATCGAAAAATATATTTTTACTCGACTTTTCATAAGATAAGTAAATCAACCCATAATAACCGGTAACACGGCGCTTCTAGTACGCTACAAATTTTCTGGTGACGCGTTCAGGTGTTGAAGCGAAGTAGCATTGCTACATCACGACCACATACATGCTTTTGCAATATTAATGACACCAATAAATATGCATTTTGCGACATTTTTTGAACTGCAGGCTTATTCGTAATGAATTCTACTTTCAACTTTCTGCATTAGTTTTTAGTTATTCTAATCACGAATAGAGGCTGGAGCTCTAAGAAAGTAAGAATGTTTTGTGAAGGTCATAAAAAACAAAAAATTTGACAATTTATATTTGTAACTCGTAATTCGTAGTCGTAATCTGTGATTCTTACATTTTAATTTTAAAACAATTAAAACAAGTAACATTTTCTAAAAACAATGTGACCTTATAATAGTCTAATCATTGGTTATATAAGCTTCATATAAACTCAATGGTCTAATAATTATGATATTTGACAATCTAGAAAATGGAGGTTATGTTTTCATAAATTTGGGAATCAAAACTGATGAAAAAGCCAATAAAAAACGTGAGTTAAAATGTTTTTACTTATATGTATAGATTTTTATTTATACTAAAATATTTTCAGGAACAAGCCACGGCTGAAGGGTCTTTTCAAACTTGAGTATTTTGTTTTGAAAAATGTTACCTTTATTAAAGTTTCTGAAAACATTGTGGTACTTTCCATCCAGAATACGGTGTATTTAGTGGTTTCAGTGTTAGTGTTGTAGACAAGCCATTTTTGTACCAAAATTTTAATGGATAATTTATTTATTATTAAGTGTATATTTTCACAATTGTATTAATGATAAAGTCAATATAGGAAGGTAAAAAGTAAAACAAAGACTACAGTTTTGGCAAGAATTCAGTGAATGTAAGGTCGTTTTAATTTTCAGTTTGACGTTAAACATTGCTATTACATAAGGATATTATTATTGAACTATCGCTAGCTCATCTAGCAAATAAAAATTTTGACTAAAAAAAAACTGTTTTGCAGTAAGTATTGATTAGTAGATTATATGTTTTTTTGTTATAAAAGTTTTGATTTACAAACAATCGACAATCGTTGCAAAAAATTTATCATTTTTGAAACTCTGAACATACGATTATGTTAATAACCTTTTGCCACCTTTTTTATGTGAAAATCTTTAAGCTTTCATATTTGCTATGAAATTGTCCAAAAAAATGTTTAAACACTATCGTCCTTGTTTTATCCACCGCTAGACATTCCTATTTAATTTTTCAAAAAGGGTATTTAAAGTTATGGGATTGTACCAAATGTCATTAATTTATCTCTAGACATTTGGAAAATATTAAACTATCATAAGAAACTAACGTTTTACACCCTATATGCAATTCATAATAGATATTTATATATACTTTCCGTCTTATTTTGGGTTCTAGAAAAAGCAGTAACTGGTACTATATTTAGAATCACTTTGTCTACTGAATTCTTGTTCCTACAATGAATTTTTATTTATCTCGAATTAAAAATTGTGTTGCCTGAAAAAATGGCAGAAAAATGTTATTAAAGAAAATAGATTAAATCTGTTTAAAAATATATTATTTGTAAAAATATTTGTACTAGAGTACCTTTTTCAATCACTGGAGGTTTTGAACCATAGTTTTCTTTTTTCTGTAAAAGTCTGTGAAGCATCTGATTTTGTAGTAACTTTTAGAATACATTTGATAAAAACTGTCTTCTAAATTACAATAAAAGTCCAATTTTTGTACAATATTAGGTGTTTAAATAGTAAAATATTTTAATAAAATTTTCAATCAAAAAATAATCTTTATATTTTAGCAAAATCCGGTATTTATCCGATAATTTTATGACACATGCAGGTTAAAGTTTAGATAGAACAGAGAATTTTAAATTTGTATTTTATTATGGTTGTAGTATTGAAATAAAGTGATACAACACATGTTTAAGCAAGATTTTTCTTAAATAATTTGTAAATCCTCACAAGTAGTAAAAGATCACAACTTTGGGCCTCGATTCTAAAATGCCTCATTGTATAAATAAATTTGACTAGGAATTAATTCCCCATAAAAAAATTTATATGAGAATCCTATTATTCGTACATTTAAAATAATTTATGAGAAACGATAGTCTTTTATTAACTATTTTTAAACTAAAACAAGTGATTCAAATTTCTCGCGCCAGAAAGCCAGTTTTTTTGCCAAGCTTACACAACTGCATAATTTCATGTTGTCAAATGTCAATTACCTACTAATCCTAACCACTTAAATGTGTTATATTTTATATTGTTATTATTATATGAATGTTATTGCCACTTCGTAGTTTTAATTTGTGTTTATTCTTTCCCTTTTCAAAAGTGTATAAATAATTATCTAATAAGTATTTTTGTTTATTGGAGAAAATCGATTCTATTCTATGACTTGTCTTTGAATTTTAATAGTAGCCAAATCATAACATTTATCATAAATGTGCTTAAAATTATTCTTTATACCTACGAGAGAATTTTGAACTTTTTTAAACGTATACTAGATGTTCGACACGCGATTGTGCCGCGATTTTTAACAGACGATATATATTCCACGAATTTCTCAGATATATTGTAAAACCTGCGATTTAAATTTTCGAAATAAAATGAATGTACTAAGCTTTTTAACATTTAGGTATTTTATGTGTTTTAAAGAGAATTACCTATATTTTTTGTAGCAACTACTTCAACGTATTAATTTTTTTATGTTACGACGTATGTATTATCAGAAGTAAACAATCACCAACAAAAAGTGACGAATAAACAAATAATATACCTATATAGTATAGTTCACAGGTATAAATATTACAGTTGTTTGGCTATGATATTTTCTCTCTTATTAGAAAGAAAATAGATAGCAGTAAATATTTTGTGAATAAATGTAACACATTTGACCTTGGTTAAATAATTCTCTATCTCTATTTATTTATTTTTTATACGGAATTTCCCACTAAACTATTTCCGTCTCATCGCCCTCTCACGACGGGTAAACTATTCATATACAGTGTATTTTCCCGTTGTAAGAGGGCAATGCGGAGCATAAACTTCTACTGAAAATTCTAGTGGCTCTCAAACTGTTTTGAAGCGGTGTCATTAATACTGCAAAAGTTTGTACATAATAACTGTTTATTAAAGTTCGGTATTGAGGTGATATATTTTTTCTAATAACGAACTTCCAATATGCAATCTAAAATATCATTTTGTATATTTTAAGGAATTCATTATGCCCTCGCAATGCAAGTTCTAAAGCTTCGAAAAATTTCATACAGTAAATGATTTTGGATATCACCTCCTCGCTATGTTTCTGAAAACGGAATCAAGTACTATTTTTTTTTTATTTTCTTACTTAAGTGCATCAGAATCATATCCCTTACCCCCGTTTCCCTTCACGCTTTATCGTCGTGATCAGTATCGAATAACACACGGAAAACAAAAGCATTTTTCTCTGAACTGCCCCAAATCCAATTATTTCTTAAATACACGTCTCTCTTAAAATGTTTTTTGAAGGCAAAAGTCGGGCACCATTGCTCGAGATTCGACTCGAACGGGCTTTGGCTTATTCCGCCATTAACGTATTAAACGGGAATTTGAACTGCCAAATTTATATATGTGCCGATTACAGCCCATCCAATGTCGGCGCGTGATTACTGCAGTTGAGCATTTATTATGGGACTAATTTTTGTTAAATACGCATGATTCATCACACCGGACGTTTATGAAGTTCTACAGCGTTTGTATGTAATGAAATAAGTATGCATTGAAACAAGGTTATTGACTTAAATACGATAGGTCAAGATTCACTGCTTCCGAATTCTTTATCATTGAATATGTCTTGGAATATTTTTTATCGACACTAGGATTGTAGTACTGAGAGAATTTAAATACGAAAAACTTTTGAGTTTCACTTAATTTACCTAGAAAGTATCTATTGGTTTTTTTATCTTAGTATTTATATAATCAAATGTAAATAGTTAATAATTTGATCCGTTGGACTTTATCACCTACAATATTACATTTTTTTTAACTGAAACTTAGTTTAATTGCATACTTTTAAGAAATAATTTATGGCATTACATTACAATAATTACTAAAAAATATTTTAATTTGGCAACGTCACGACAGGACGACAAATATTTTTATCAGAGTAAACAATTTTTTTAATCGTGTATTAGTATTGTAACCTCTACATTGACTTAGCCTTGGAAAACGTCACGTAGAAAAGCAAACTTTATTGTCACCACTTGATTGCATAATAAATATCCTTCAAACAAATTTCACAACTGTCACTCGTATATGACTCTCGTTTGGTTGCTCAATATAAACTGAACTGTGGCGACGAAACTGATCTGCTTATATATATGTTTTTAGGAGTGTAGAAATGTCCGCGGTCTCTAAAACATGTCGAGAATCAAATAGAATATAGCCTGGAGTATTACACAGCCCCACAAAAAAATAAAAAAGTTCATACACAAGAGAGTGACATACGTATTCCTATGTATTTTTCGACGCTGAATCCGATCCTCCGATATATATATATATATATATATATATATATATATATATATATATATATATATATATATATATTCGGAATTTAAAAGTACATATGTCGGTCAGTGGTCGCGCGGTTTAAGGCGTCAGTACCTGAATCGAGATGACTAGATCGGAGTTGCTTCGAGCCCAGCTGCCGGTAGACCGTATATAAGCTATATTCGTGGAGAGGTTTGGCGCCCTCTCTGCGGATATGGTAGGGTGGAAGAATGTTGGCTTGGGTCAATGTGAGAGATTGATACCGGTTGATATTTGACTACCCCCCTAATTAATGAGGTTTTCCAGGTTTCCCTCATTCCTGCACTGAATAGTGGTTAGGGCCTACCAACGTAAGTCGTTCCTGGGCGCAAATGCGGCCTGCTTAATAATAATATGCCGCTCCCTCTCCCGCACAAGTCTCCGACTTCTGGGCTAATCCCTGTGATTAGAATGAGATTATTATTATTATTACATGAAAATGCCAATGTCTCAACTGAGACGTATAAAACACGATTTTCCGGCCCCTAAGGGTCATTTTCCCGGTCCCGAACAGGGAATTTCACATGGTCATAAACCTGTCAAGCACAGTCTAAGCTACAGGAATTAGTACATAAAAATCCCACTGTTGCGATTGGTACGTCCGAAATATGATTTTCCGGCCGCAATGGGCCATTTTCCCGGACTCAAACTGGGAATTTCAGCTGACCAAAAACTTTTCACACCCAGTCTCAGGTCCAGAATTGAAAAACACACGAAAATACCACAGTCGCGACCGGGACGTCCAAAACAGGATTTTCCCGCCCCAAGGGGTCATTTTCCCGGACCCAAACCTGGAATTTCAGTTGCCCATAAACTTTTCGAGCACAAATCCGACTTTAGCTCCAAAATTCAGGGTCGACTTCGTCTTTCAGCTACGGATAGTCGCCAGATAACAAAAAATATACCTATCAATTTTTGTGCAGATTTCACGACAATGAATAACTTAAGACGGGCCATAATTTTTTAGAAAATATGCTTACAGACATTTATTTTATAGAAAAGAGAGAAAGTACTAAATGACATCGCCTATGGCCCTATTAAAACAATTCAATATGAAAATAATACATATACAGGCATATATTACAAGAAATGAAGTCATAAGGCCTTGTAATAAACAGGTAAAAATCTGAGTATTCAAGGAAAGAGATCGAAAGCAATTTGTCACTATTAAAACCACGTCCATAATAATGATAAAAAATAATAAAAATTATAGCCATTCAAGGAAAACCAATCTGGAGAAAAGTTTCTATATGCGGGGAAAAACTTCTGTTTTATGTCCTCTGTGAATTTAACCTGCGCTGTAAATTTCATAGATAAGAACCTAAAAGGATCAAATTTAAAGGCGCTACCAATTAACGTAAATTGTCTTTCCAGATTTACAGTGCTGGTTAAGACAAATCCCAGAAATAGATAAATAACTGCTACTTAAATTTAAAAAATATAGTAATTAGTAGTATGCATTTTTTAAAAGTAACATAATATGATTCAATTACAACTATATATTGCCAATGATCCTCCTAAAATATGTTATATACAGGGTGCTCCACTTTCGAAAGCGGAAACTTTAGAGGCAGACAGAGAACCACAAAATAATATCAGTTTGTATTATAAACTATATTCGAAAAATGCTTCGTTACAAAAATACAGGGTGTCAACATTTTTATCAAAATTTCCAAATTTATTAATATTTTTAATACTACTTTAGATATTTAAATAAAATTTTGAACCTTTGAATAGGTAATCTAGATACATATTTTTACGTAAAAAACATTTTTTTTCTTCCGCCACTGGTGTGCGTACGAACAGATCTTCGAAAAATTTTAATGAAAAATATGGTACGCCAATGTTTTTTAGAAACAAAAACTATTTCTAGAATCGTTTGCCGGTAAAAAATTAAATTACCTAATGATTTCTGAAAACCAATTAAGTAAACAAAAACCAAAATGAGAAATTTAATTAGTGGCTTTCAACAACAATAACAAAAAGAAAGAAAATTAAGGGTAAAATCACAAAAATTGCTCGAAATGTAGTCCACCCACCTCAATACATTTTCGCACTAACGCATTTATTGCAGCAGATACTTCATGCGGATTTCGCCGCATATCAATGCGGGCTTGCTGAATTGTTAAAATTAAATCTTCCCTTGTTAATACGGGATTAGCGTAGACTTTATCTTTAATAGTGGCCCAAACGTAACAGTCTCGCTGATTAAAATCCGGTGACCTGGGTGGCTAGGCCACTGGTCCCATACCATTAACCACGTTATTATTTATGTTATTCTTCCCTAGCCGGCTAATCCATCGTTGAGGATAATTGGTATTGAGCCATTCTTTTATAGGTATTCCAAAATGCGGGGGAGCTCCATCCAGTTGTATCCAACTCTCATACCTTAAATTAATAGGTAAATCCTCTAGGTAGTCCTGCAGATTATTGTTAAGAAACTCCATAAACAGTTCCAAGTTCAACTGTGGGGGCAGGAAATGTGGACCACAAATATTACCATCAATAACGCCCAACCAAACATTTACGGAAAATTCATTTTGAAATGATCTTGGCCGAATTTCTCGAGGATTCTGATGTGCCCAAATATGGATATTATGGTAATTTGTTACCACACGTCTGGTAAAAGAGGACTCGTCCGTCCAAACAATCTTATGTAAAACGTCAAGATTTTATTCCGCCGAGTTTAAAAGCCACTGCCAAATCTTATTCTTTATTCAGCATCACCAGGGAGCAAATCCTGAACAGGCTGTAGGTGATATGCATGTCTGTGGTCATCGTGTAGTGTTCGTAATATTTTAGACTTAGGCAGGTGCTGCGCTGCCTTCCGAGAGCTTAGCCTCGGATTGTTATCAAAAGTACGTAGTATACGATTATTCTGAATATTCTGTCGACGGTTTCTGTTCCGTTCGTTATTAATATGCAGGCCAAAGTTCTGATGAAAACGCGAACATCTGAAATTCTTCTATTTGGATAGCGTCTATGATATTCACAAACTGCCGCTTTTGCATTTCCATCACAAAACCTGTAGCAAAAATGAATATCTGCGTATTCGTTGTTAGAAAAAAGCATTTTTCAGATTAATACTTACACAACACTCTAATAACAATGTTAACAATAACTCGAAATTAAATTACCTGACACAATTCAATCAACTGTTACAAAATGCAAAAACACTGACAGTAGTAGTTTTTTTTTGTTTCATGGCCTACTACGACAGATTAAAATTTGTTTGAATTCCAGTTGCTTAAAGAATTTTAATTTTTTACTGGCAAACGGTGTGTCAAACGAAAAAAAGTAAAGAGGCTTTTTCTGTTGTAAATTGACCAAGGATTCTAGAAATAATTTTTGTTTCTAAAAAATCAGTAGCGTACCATTTTATTCATTAAAATTTCTCGAAGATCTGTCCGTACGCACCTCACTGGTGGAAGAAAAATAATATTTTTTACGTAAAAATATGTATCTAGATTACCTATCAAAGGTTCCAAATCTCATTTAAATATATAAAGTAGTTTTAAAAATATTAATAAAATTGGAACTTTGGATACAAATTTTAACACCCTGTATCTTTGTAACGAAGTATTTTTCGAATATAGTTTATAATAAAAACTGATTTTGTGGTTATCTGTCTGCCTCTAAAGGTTCCGCTTTCGAAAGTGGACCACCCATAGCTATCAGTTTTTTTAGTCAATTTATTTATTTACGATTTTCAACCCTCTACAATAATGAATACTATAAGAAAAGTAAACTCATGCTAACAATAAAAATAATATATACAAAACTTAAGTAACCTAGAACTACACATAATTATAAGCCTACATTTAAAAGAGACTGTTTAAAAAAATATGTGGAAGTCTTCGACAGATCAAGATTGCATCTGTAAATGTTATGACGATCGTAGTTTTTACTGTGGAATTCAGTATAAAATAAAGGTGGGTTGCAGAAATTATAACTAGTTATACTTAAATATACAGGGTGAGTCACTTTTGATATCTTAAGGCTACCTAATTTTCTAATTTAATTCTCGCCGAATCTCAAAAACTTAAATCATCTGTTTCTTGAAAACGGTTAGGTTTATCGATTTGTAACAGGTATACCTTTTCTATTTAGAATTAAAGGTACTGCAATAGTTTTTTATTAAAAAATTCAAAAGTGTAAAATTAAAAAGTTATACATATTTTTACATTTTACAGTACAGTATAACCAGCGCCCCCTAGTCGTGACCTCAAAACTGTTTGCATATTCGTAATTGCCACCTCAAAAAACATAACACTACAAATTTTCAAAACAATCGAAAAGATTTTTTCAACTTCAACACACTGTAGAATTAAAAGGAGCAACAATTGAATAAGGCATGTTGGGCTCAATTGCTTTATCTTGACTATGAATAGGAATGGTAATGAATTTCTGCTCATAAAGGAAGCTATATTACAAATTTGTTTTTTCAATAAAAAAGTTTTAGAACCAATATTTATTTTATGTCGGCGGAAGGAATTTACGAATCTGCTTGTAGAGCATGTGAAAGATGAAAAACTATGCTTCAATGAGTGTTATTTTAATGCCTGCGGGCCTTATTATGCTGTAAAATTTTATTATCTAAGACAGCATCAACCAAGCAATACAACTTTAAATCACCAGCAAAGAGCAAAAGATTCACATTTGCAATTGCAGATAAAATTCCAGTAACAAATAGGTTAAACAACAACGACTCGCAGTGAGGTCCCTATGGCACTCCAGAACAAACATTATTTTCAAAGATATAATTATCAATTTTCACTCTTTGGCGATCCATAAGTAAACTACTCTACCATTTTACAATATTCTTTCCTAAACACAGAGACGAGAGACGAAATTTTGGCTATAAGCAGTTCGCGATGGTTAACCCTAGCAAAAGTCTTTGAGAAGTATCTATAAAAACAGTCAAATTATCAAACCCTTCTCAAAAGCATTATGTAAAAATTGTTGAACACAAGGTAGAAGGTTACTGTAAATTTACCAACTTGAAAACTATGTTGTCCAAGTTAGATGATGAGTCACCAAGTTATCTAATACATTTGAGGAGAGTATCTGATTTTATGAACAGATTAAAAATTGGATGAGTTAAAGTACACCTACAACATTTCAACTATACTGCGGGTACTCAGGACCAGATTAATATTTATTTTTCAAATGTTGTATTTCTTCAAATATATCACTAATACTGAAACTTAATTTATTTAAATTGTTTAAACTGATGTGAATCATGAAATGGTATATTTCACTTTTTGTTTGAAAAAACTGTACTAAATTTACTAGCAAATAAGGTGACTATAGTAAGTCCGTTTTAACTACGTGAATCATCAAAGTATGAACTGTTAGGGTTGTTAGAAAGTAGAAAATATATAACTCAAAAATTCAAAATTATAAACTACAATTAATACGATTACTTTACTTTCAATTAAGTTATAATATTTAAAACATTATGAACGAATAAATGTATGTACTTAGCAGTCGCCCCCATTTTATAAAGTAAATTCCGTCAATATCAGTACAGACGTAAAAATATTTTAAATAAATAAAGTAGTAGATATACGCAACCTCGTTCTAAATAGAAACACATAAAATAATATCAAAGCTGCTCCGACAACTTTAATACAGACCATTTTTTATCAAAGGTTTCAGCATTTTTGTTACTTGATACCTACAGCTTAATATAAATATACCTAGATTTTATTTCGCATCTGATTGCACAAATTGCTTTATATTCGATGCTAAGCCTTTGCAATAACTAGAATTTGCCGCAGTCGCACTAGCGAAACTGTACCTTAACCACTGAAATGTAATTTTATATTATGATGACTGGAATGCGCTAAAAGCTGCGCGAATGGATTATTCATGATCAGCGCCCTATTTTGTTTTGTGCCTCTAGCAATGGCGGAGCAGTAGGGGCTTAGCTGATTGTGAATTGAAATGAATTTGAATTCTGAATATGGAGAATTATTTCGTGCTATATGCTGGTTAATTTTACAATCCCTTATAAAACATGACATGTTCCAACAATAACACCCACAAAAATACACAAAGAATAATACTACCGAGATACAAGATAAAAGAAGAAACCACACTGTACGCCAATGACGTGTTTACAAACAAAATAATGGCAAATGAAGAACACAATTCATATCGTACGTGCAGATGGTTGCCTCTCCCGCACCCACATACATAACCAATGAAGTATGTCTTTGATGAGTTTCATGTGCCTCCTTTTGTCTGCTCCTAGGGTTGGTAACTTTATTTGGATACGCAAATGGACTAAACGCATTCCATATCGTACATTTCAGTGACCTTAACACACACGTATGTAAATTACACACGTGCGTATTACAACGCTCTGTTCAAAACTAGGTATAAATATAGGAGAATACTGGCTGCTGAGAAAAGTATTCATGATTACTTGAATCCTAATACAACATTCAAATAGTTAGTATTTGAATCCTGAATAGATTTATTCAATTATTATATGAATATAATGTAAAAGTAAAAATATAGGACTAGAGAACAGTACCAGTGGCGGCTGGATCAGGAAGGCTCTGTGAGATCGCCTCCCTACAAATTTTTATAATGAAAAAAAAAATTTATAATCAATGTAACGTTATATAAATCTAGGAACAGGTTCTGTTTAAAAATAAGAAAAAATGTCACGGCAAGAATTCAGACGACTTACGTCATACGAACAAATGAATAATTCGTTATATTTTCATCAAAATATTTAAGAAACTGCAACTATGTACTACACTAAATGTTTGCTCTATACAGGGTGTTAATTAAGTATGTGCACAAACTTTAAGGGGTTAATTTATGATTGATTTGAAAACAAAAACTTCATATAAACATGGGTCCGCAACGGCTTTGTTTTACAGATACAGAGTGTTAAAGTTTGAAAACAAAATCAAATTTTTTTATCTATTTTCTGAGCAGTAAGTAGCTCTTAGTTGAAACTTGGCACACCCTAACAATAGGTATTTAGAGACTACATTTTGCGGGTATTAAATTATTTTTAATTTAGCCATGAGTGCAGATATGGCTAACGATTTTTTTCAAAATTGGAAGGCTGAACCAATTAAAATTACACAAAAAATGTCTCTTGGTAATTTTTGATTTGATGACCCTTTTGAGAGAATTTCTTATATTTCATTCTTATGGTCGCAATTTAAATTAAAGTTACAATTGTTCAGAACTCAACGCAAAATTAATAAGAGGTAGGTCATGAAAATAAATGAAACATGTGTCAGGAAGTGCTTAATCTCTGAAATGAAAGGCGTGTATTGAAATAATGAAAGACATTTATTTTTGTAATTAATAATAATGATGGCAATTTCAACATGTAAAAATTAAAACGTAATTTAAAATTAGTAGTGCCAGTTGCTAGAAACTAAACAGTAACATTTTGCTAGATTAAGTACTGGAAATGACCTCCTTCAGCGTCAATACAACCATCTATTCGCCTTATCATTGAATTACGGACTCTTTCGAAAATATCTGGTGTATTTTGGATTAATACACATGAATCCACTATTTTATTTCGTAGGTCCTCTTCATTTTGAACAGCAGTTTTGTTACACCAATGATTTAAGGTATTCCCATAAAATGTAATACAAAGGATATAAATCGGGCGACCGAGGAGACCACGGTTGTGGACCTGCTCTCCCGATTCAACGGGTAATTACGGTAACAACGGGATTACGGTAATTATCGTTCAAAAATTAATGCGCAACTAGACTAAAGTGAGCTGGAGCACCGTCGTGCATGTACCATATATGATATCTTTCCCTAAATGGAACTTCCTGTAAATGTTCAGGAAATATGTTCTCTAAAAACCATTGATATTGTTCTTTATTAAGTCTAGGTGGAAGAAAATAAGACCCAATGAGGTTGTCACTAACAATTCCAACCCAAGTATTGACAGAAAACTGTTCTTGGAAATTGTTTTCTATCATGACGTGTGGATTATCTTCGACCCATACTTGATTATTATGAAAATTCATTATTGAATTTCGAGAAAGGCAAGCTTCATCCGTAAACAATACTTGACTTAAAAAACCTGGATTTCTTAAGATTTTATTTCGTAGCCAATAGCAAAAAGCTACTCGCATAGGCAAATCCCTAGGCAGTAGAGTTTGCACACGTTGGATGTGATACGGATATAGCTGCTGGTCTCTTAAAATTTGCCATACTGTTAAATAGGTAATGTTTAGTTCCTGCACTATTTTCCGCATACTAGTTGCAGGGTTTTTCTCAATTTCATTCAGGACAGCTTCCCCAATTTGAACTGTTGTTACAGTTACAGGTCTTTCTATGACTACCGTAGACCTCTTAAAGCTGCATGTTTCAGAAAGTCGTGAGTGGAGATTTATAAAAGTTCTTACGTTATGCATTGCACATTGTGGAAATCTGTCATGATATATGCCTTGTAGCTTGAGCATTACCATGAACTATTCCATAACAGAAACGCATGTTTACCATTTCACTATTAGTAAATTGAATGGAAAATAATCGCCAACACTTTATAAAAAACTACAAATCTTTTAAATAAATTGACAACAATAATTAGTAACTGTCATGTTTTTCATTTATTTCATATAATTTGCGTGCATAAGAATGAAATTTTAACTGGTTCAATCTTCAGAGCTTTCGAATTTTGAAAAATTCGTTGGACTGCAATTTTTTTCTTAAAAAGCTCTGTGAAGGTTAACCATATCTGCGCTCATGGCTAAATTAAAAATAATTTAATACCCGCAAAATGTAATCTCTAAATACCTGTTAGGGTGTGTCAAGTTTCAACTAAGTAGCTCTTACTACTTAGAAAATAGATCCAAAAATTTGATTTTTTTTTCACACTTGTACAAACACCCTGTTTCTGTAAAACAAAGCCGTTGCAGACCCATGTTTATATGAACTTTTTATTTTAAAATCAATCATAGATTAACTTAAAAAACAATAATCTAGGTGGCATATGTCAGTTTGTCATATAAACTCCATGTACCTAAAACTTAAACAAAAAGGGATAACACAAAGTGCCGAGTGATTTGTATTTGAAGTGGGTAAGTTGGTTTTGAATACATTTCTTTTACAAAATCAGTAAATATTGTGAATTATTCCTTTGACGAATTGGCCGGTATACATTTTATGTACGCATGGAAAAGAAAACGGAAATTGAGTATTTAACGGCACAAACGCCACTGATGCTAATATATGACAAGAGAAATTTATACGAATAAAAGTAGCCCTTCACTATACACTGTTGTATACTAAATCTCATCTGAATATCTCGATCGGTTTTCGAGAAATGATTATAGTATAGATATTTAAGACAGAAAAATTTCTACAACCTGTGTCTCGAAAACGAGGCATTTCCGGACTCATGTTTATATAAAAATTTTTCTTATTTTTATACAAAGGACCTGCTTCTGGATTTTCTTAACATCATTCTCTAACACTCAGTATATATTTATCTTATTCAACGTATCTCTTTACAAGTGGTATACGATTTTGTAACGTACGTATTGTTTCTTGTGTATTTTAGTTTGTAATGATTTAAGTTATACAGAGTGTTCTAGAATGATGGTCAAATTTACCAGTGTATTTCACAAACCATTTCAGGCGGGGTCTTCATATGCAATTTTTAAATTTGGGTCCTTCTTGTAGAGATATTTGAGTTTCAATATGGCGGATAAAATAGTTTTTTCTTTTTCCTTAAAAACGGTTACACTAAGAAATCTCAATGTTGGTACACATTATCAGCTAGTCAAAAGTTATTTTGTGGTGGTATATATTCCTTGGCTCATGTTTCTGGAGGACGGGAATAAGCAACCTCTAGATTTATTTTTTAGAACTTTTTCCAGTTATGGCCAATTTCAACAAAATAAAAATAGTTGTCCTTACCCTAAACATCTATTCGTCACTGGTTACTGAAAACCGCAGTAGGCGGTTGCTATGTTGATGTTTCTCTGTTGTCAAACAAATCGCCAATAGGTCTATAATTGAAAGTTTTTGCAAATATTTGTAAGCAAGTGACTCTTCCCTACAAATATTAGCGAATAAATTGACGGAATATGTATACGGTAGGATTGGCAACAGTTATAGAAATACCTTTGACAGACTATTATTTTCTCTTATTATTTTTTGTATACGGTGTAGTGGACTAACGAATACCTCTTTTGAAACTTATTATAAAAAAAATAAAAAACGGTTTCACAAACCGACACCATTATTTATGATAATACTTCTATTCATGCCACTAACTAGAGAGTAAGAACATAAATTAAGAATAAATGTTTTAAAGAATTATTAGATTAACAAATGAAAATATGATTTTCTAATCCTGTAGTTAATAATAACAATTTACAATAAGTGTTCAAAATGACCACCGGCACATTGTAGTCTTTTAATGAAATTAAAATTTAGAGATAGTAAAGTGTGCACAGATGCTCTTATTTCATCGCAAATTTTAAAAATTCTTTCTATCGTATTAACTTCTGTTGCATAAACCATGTTTTTCAGATGGCCTTATAAATAGAAGTTGAGAGCATTTAAGTCGGGAGATGTTGGGGGCCGGTAGGTATATGGGTGAATCCCGACCTCTCCCAATTCAGCGGTCTGGGAACTCCATCCTGCATATACCATATTTCCTGTCTATGTTGGAGAGGCACATCTTCCAACAATCTAAAAAGGTTATTTTCTAAAAAGTGGAATATTTAGCTCCTCATAAAGGCCTAGGCAAATAAAAGGTTCTATCTATCAAACACCCTCCTAGTATGCCAGCCCAAACATTTAGGGAAAAAGTATGTTGTGATAATTATGAATACCTTGTCGTGTAAATAGAGCTTCATCAGTGAACAGTATTCGTTCTGCAAATTGAGGATTTCTAATACGCCTGTGAAGCATTTCTGCACAAAATCTGACACAAAGATCATGATGGGTAATAATTCTTGAACCTTTCTGAAATGGTAAGAATGCAGTCCATTTGTCGACAGTATTCTCTAGATATTAGTTAAGGCATATTGAAATATTGTGAAGTGAATGCGAATAAGTGAATGCTTCTATGATACTTCTCCTAGGATCCTCTTCAAAAAAATTCAAAACTGCCTGTTCCTGCTGAATACAGATTGCAATTCCCTTTCCTGCATTTCGTTGCTGACTTTTAAACGATCCTGTGGTTTCTAATTTTAAATGAATACGAACAAACGTTCGATTACTAGGAATGCGACGATTGCGAAATCTTTCTGCATACACTCTTATGGCTTGAAGAGCATTTCCGCGACATTCAGCATAAATCAAATGCATGTCAGCGTATTGTTCAGTAGTGTAATTGTTATTCATATTAAATTAATTGATAATAATAATTTTTCACATAAACTAACTTGATGAAATTTGCAAAAACTGTCAATTATAAACCTAAGGACTATTTGCTTGACAAGACAACAGAGAAACAACATAGCGACCGCCTACTGCGTTTATCAGTAACCGGTGACGTGTTTAGAGTAAGGAAAACTATTTTTAATTTTTTCCGCGCAAACTGTCGGTTGTATTAAAAAATGGGAAGAGAGAAAAAAGTAGTAAAATTAGATGTACTATTTTATTTATATAGTATTTAGTTTTGTTGAAATCTACCATTGCAGGAAAAACTTCTGAAAAAATAAATCTAGGGGTTGCTTACTCCCGCCCTCCAGAAACATGAGCCAAGGGATCGACGCCACCACAAAAAAGCTTTTGACTAGCTAATAATATGAACCAAAATTGAAATTTCTAAGTGTAACCGTTTTTAAGGAAACAAAAAAAAAACTATTTTTTCCGACATATTGAAACTCGAATACCTCAACAGGAAGGACCCAAATTGAAAAATTTAATATGAAGACCACCCTCCCCTTCTGAAATATCTTGTGGAATATACTGGCAAAATATTTGACCATCTTTCTGGAACACCCTGTATAACTTTGAAAGGGAGTGAAATTAAAAACCTGATATTTAGCAATAGTGCAGTATACATCTACTTGAGTATTCATCATTACTCTAAATTCATTAAACACTTTCACTGTCCATGAATACTGTTTTCGAGTACTGAATCCTGAATACATATCTGAAACATACAAGCAGTAAAGAATTTATAAGTAGCAGGTACCTATGTATTAACCGTGATATGAGTTGATTTATGCATTCACTGTTAACGAAAACATTAATTTTCACGTCAAGGTGAAGGAACGTATTTGATTAATAAAGGCTGTTTGTAAGTCAGAGCCGATGTCGCATGTAGTTTACGCGGGTAACCGCACACACCCTCTACAGGCAGGGGATGATTAATATGGGAGTGGCATACGTTAGACTACATTATCTAAAGTGATGCCATTAACTGTCACCATGTTACATATTTTTATAAACAAAAAAAAATCTCTTGAATGATAATAATAATGATAATGATAATGATAATGATAATGATAATGATAATGATAATGATAATGATAATGATAATGATAATGATAATGATAATGATAATGATAATGATAATGATAATGATAATGATAATGATAATGATAATGATAATGATAATGATAATGATAATGATAATGATAATGATAATGATAATGATAATGATAATGATAATGATAATGATAATGATAATGATAATGATAATGATAATGATAATGATAATGATAATGATAATGATAATGATAATGATAATGATAATGAAATATTCCCATACCTAAAATATAAATATGTTGCGTACATAAAAAAATTAAAAGAAAGTTAACTGTATTGCTCATTAACTAAATTAACAAGAGTATTCAATGAACAGGCAAAAATATCACAAGGGTGCTCTAACCGATTAAAGTTATCACACATAATATATATCGGAGACCTTAATAAAATATTAGTTTTAGCGGTATCACATTTAAAACTTAACGTACTTCCTGACATTCACAGCAGAAAGTAATTTGGAGCAGTCAATAAGGTCGTTTATGATTTTATGTAAAAAAGATACAGAAATACATATTCTTCGACTCTTAAACTAGTGACATCAAAACGGCTAGTTAAAATATTGTAATCAATACCTCTCTCAGGATAAACTCCATCATTATTAAATACCAAGTATTTTAAAAACTTTCTTTGAACTCGTCCCACAATTTTATTTTGTATATTATGAAAACGATACCAGATACGCACTGCATACTCTATCCTCGAACGTACGTAAACGTAATATAAAGTTTTAATAGCTTGTACATCTATAAATTGCTTACAATTCCTAAGAATAAATCCATAAAATGTAAACATTTATCTTAATAGTTACATGATCATGAAATGAAATTATTTTGTCAAACAATACACACAAATCCACAAGAGTCATAACGGGATAGTACAATATTATCAATTACTTAATTACATTCATAAGTAGACAGTTTTCTAGAAAAACTTACGGTCTTACATTTATCAGTATTTAGATAACTTATTTCTAGCACACCAAGACTGTACCTCATCTAGCTGTCTGTAGATTATGACAATCATCCAAGCTAGCAATAGACGAACAAATGTTTAAGTCATATGCATATAATAACTCTTTACTACTAATTACTTCATTAATAAATAAAATAAATAGTAACGGTCCAAGGGTAGAGCCCTGGGGTACTCCAGAATTTGCAACGTAATTAACTGAATCAAACCCATTATAACTAACAAACTCTACTCTGACTATAAGACTTAATAAGCTCGGCTAAGTCATCAGAGAAACCAAAAGTCATAGCCAATTTATAAAGTAGAACTGTTTGATTAACCTTATCAAAAACCTTTGAGTACTCTGTGTATATCACGTCTACCTGACCTCTACTATCTAAAACATGCGTTACATTCAGCAAAAATAGCTAAGTTAGTAACAGTTGACCTGCCGCCAACAAATCCATGTTAGTATGAAAAAATTAGGTTACGAACGTGAAGGTAGATACGATTATAAAGAACTATCTCAAAAATCTTAGCGAAATTAGACATTAGTGATATTAGTCTATAGTTCTCCACTTATAGGACAAACCCTGGCCTATGGAAAAGTTTTAGTTCCTAAAGCAATTTTGCATAAAGGGTGGGCTAAAACTGCAGCACAGTATTTTACAATAAATGATGAAATATCATCTGGGCCAGATGTCATCTTATTTTTTAAATTCTTTATGGCGGCAAACACTTCGGCTTCTGTAAATTCATTTAAAACGATATTATTGTAACAAAAATCAGAAGAGTAATTAAAAATTTCATGATCATCAGGGCTCAAAAAGACACTACTAAAAAACTCAGAAAAAGTATTAGCAATATCAGAAATCATAGTGCTTATTGTTATATGAGACCTCTCCCGGTATCCTCGAACCCCTCCTTATAGATTGTACAAAAGACCAATAAAGCACTACTCCCTTTCACGAATCAATAAACGCTGTCGTTCCTACAAATAAATAATGACGATTTAATAAATGAATTTATCAATTCTAAGTGGTCAAATGCACATTATAGCTTTCCTTTTTCGTTTAGTGGACATTGAGACATTACTTACAATAATAAATAAATTATAGCCTAATGCTAAAAGTGTAGCAGATGGCATATCGGCAGATATGTTAAAAAGGTCAATTTTTCGTTAGGTACGTATGTACATACAACTACACCATTTCTAGGTCTAAATGAGGAAGTATTTTAGAGAATGTCAAATATGATTCAGATCAGTCATATGTATTTCATTTCAAATTGAAAATAATCAATTCAAAATAGCAAATTTAGAACAGTAAAATGAAAATCAGAAAATCTCACACGTAACTGAGAAAGCATAATTTGTAATTGAGAAAATAGCAGTGCGCGTATTTAATAACTAAGTAGTCATTACTTAATACTACCTTGTCAAAGGAAAGTTGCAAAACAGACTCGTAAAATGAGCACAGAAAGTGCATCTCACCGGACAAATGGAAGAAGTATTGCATTAAGCCATTATATACGAATTACACACCCTGTCAAATAATGAAAACAAATATGTGGCGTAGGGGGATGAATCGCACCTGCACTCGACTTATATGTGAACATACATAATATGAAGGAACAGCCAGTTCAATTGTCGGTCATCTCCTATGCCATACTGATGAGGGCTAACCGGTCTATGTCTGGTGGGGTAGCTGACAAGGGTTCTTCGCTGTTCGCACAGATGCTGCAGGTGTAATTCAATACCGGTCGGGGAGTAGTTGTTTCCTGCAGTATCATTTATATATTTAATGGCGCGTCGCCCAGAGCGAGAGGTCTGCGGTTAAGTACCTACTGCAATGTAGGTCGCTTTCTGCAAGTCGAGTCGCTTAGACCGAGCAGGAAGTAGCAGACCACTTATATCTCAATTATGGTAATGTTAAAAATGGAACTGCTCGCTTTGACTCCCTGAATGAAGTGTGGATTAGCAGTTGGGATTAGTTGGAAAGTTCATAAGTATAAAATTAAATGAATCCATTCGTGGCAAATTAAAAATAATTGATAGATTATGCTATCGTGAAATTTGCACAGCAAGACAAATAAAACAAAACATATTTGCTATTTTAAGAAAGAACGTATTTACGTACATATGGTATAAGTAATTATTTAGAAGGAAAGATCTTCACAATTATAATGAACTTGGAACTATAAATTCAGAAGAGAACAAGCGGAAAAGGGCAGAATATGTTCGTGCTCTAAATGGATTTATTGAAGAAGGGTAACAAATTTCCCCCTTTTCTCTCAACTGTCAATTGTCACGCTGTTCTTTGTTTTCGTTGGCAACAACCGCATAAATGGCGCAAAATTCAAATCTTGCGTGCAATTTGGGACATCCTTTATAATAACACACTCCGTCCTAAATTACAAATACTGACTTTCGACAATGTTTTTTCTGAATTACATCTAATACTTTCCGAAATACATATGACAAATCTGAATTACATTTACTAATTTCATGTGACAAATCTCAATTACATCTATTTATTGCTGAATTACATATAACTAATCTGAATTTCAAGTGATGCTCTCTGATTTATACCTGGAAATGCATACTTCATAATAATTATTATTATCTGCATTTTGTTGAACAATAATATCCTCTTCAGGGAGTTTCTGGTTTGGAAAGAAATACATTTTACAATGTCAACTGTTGAAAGTAACTTTGTTCTGTGAAAAACTTTAATTGCAAGTTCAGAATTGTTTCTCTATACATATAACTCACACAACTTGTCAACTTGTTAGATGGTTACTGGTATCGACACAGTAGATAACTTCGTCAACTAAATTACCGAGTTACTTTTCAAAAAATGTTTTCCAAATATTTCATATACTTCGTCGTTTTTAAAATAAAATCACGTTAGGTCTACCAAGAAAATATTTTTTTATTTTAATTTCAGTCTGATAGATAATGAAACGAAATAATTTCTAATTTTTCCTGTTGAGACTTTTCACATATTTATCTTAATTTTATCATTATTACCGCTTCACATGATTTTAGATTAGTTAGATAAAGTTACAAATACAAACTAACTAAGACAATCCCTAATAGCAGGGAACAATTTTAATAAATAAATAACAAATATGAATATAATTGCGGTAAGAATTCAGATGAGTTATTTCATACGAACAAATAAATAATTCATTATATTTCCATCAAAATATTTAATAAACTGCTACTGAGAATAAGCTATATACCACACTAAATGTTTGCGCTATATATTGCACCAAATTACAAAAATAAAATATTTTTAACTCGCCAAACTACTCTAATTAATTACCTAAATATAGATCCAACTTTTGTCTGTAATAGTTTTAGTTATCGGCTAGTATAGTCATTCGTGTATCTATTTAAATTTATAATTAGGTCTTAAGTTGTGTATGTTGTCTAGGTCTCTGGGCAGTTGTGTCGTCTGTATTCTTTTAGTAAAAAATTTTCTAGCTATTCCCTTTACATAGTTCTTGACTAATTTTATGCTCTCGGTGAAGCTATTCCAGGTCGACGTAGCATTAGATTTTTTCACAAGGCGGAGTAATTTGTTTTGCGTTCGTTGTAGTTTAAGGTATTGTGTATTTGGTATACAGGGTGTCACTAAACGGTTGGGACAGCGTTTCGCCACATAAAGTATAGCTGAAAATAAGTCGATTTAACTAAAAATGCCTTAGTCCAAAAGTTAATAATCACGAAGCTACAGGGTGTCAAAGGTTTAAAATTAAATCGGGTTTTCTTTAATAACTTTCGACTTATTCAACGTTAATTTTACGAAATTTTGTATCCACGGGTTTCTTGGGATGGCAAATTCAATTTTATTGTCCATTTTGGTATATCTTCTAGAGGGCGCCACCGGCGACGATTTCGAATCATTTAAGCCGTTACAACTTTTTTGTTCCACCCTGTGTATTATTTTGGACTAGAAAAATCTCTTCCCCAGTTTTTTATAGTTAAGAAAGGTTACATCTAAATCTATTGTTTGCAGTAATCTTAATACTAAAAATAATAATAAGTAAACGCAAACATAAATAATTAAAGTAAATGCTCGAAATGGCTACCATTTTCTTGTATGCAGAGATTTATTCTTCGTACAAAGTTTATTTGTACTCTGCGTAACATGTCTTCATTTGTAGCGATATCTTGAGCAGCGGCACGAATTCGTTCTCTTGGCTCATTTTCGTTATTTATAACGACAGAATAGACCTCGTTCTTAAGTGTTCCCCAAAAAAATGTTTAATAGAATCAAATCAAATCAATCCTATTGTTTAATTACAGAGGGCTATTTGCACTTTTTTCAAGAAAAATTACCAGTGTTGCTTGAGGATAATTGATAATTTTGAATTTTGTAGATAGATAATAAGTCGTCAGCTTTAGATCTGTTTTTCTCGGAAACCGTTGCTCCAAGCGATTTCAAGTAAGTAACCTTTCTTAACTATAAAAGACTGGGAAAGAGATTTTTCTAGTCCAAAATAATATACAGGGTGGAACAAAAAATTTGTATCGGTTTATATGGTTCGAAATCGTCACCGGTGGCGCTTTCTAGAAGATATACCAAAATGGACAATAAAATTGTATTTGCCATCCCAAGAAACCCCTGGATACAAAATTTCGTAAAATTAACGTAAAACAGTCAAAAGTTATTAAAGAAAACGCGATTTATTTTTTAACTTTTGACACCCTGTAGTTCCGTGATTATCAACTTTTGGACTAAGGCAAGTTTAGTTAATTCGACTTATTTTTAGCTATACTTTATGTGGCGAAACGCTGTCCCAACGTTTTAGGGACACCCTGTATCATTTGTTGATCGTACGTCTTGTAAAGTATCTTCGATACATGATGTGAGAAGAAAAGTCTTTTGTCTAAAGTAACTTCTAGATATTTTACAGTATCTTTATATTCAATTTGTTCTCCGTTAACTTTAACTTATTCCAGATTTTAATGTTGGTGATTTTTTTCGTAAAGTTTTGTCGGCGTGCGTTCTTTGTCGTCGATCAGATCGGTAAGTCTGATACATAGAGGTTGAAGCATCGGAGAGTGTCATCTTCCCTGCGGCACCCCCGCGCTGGTCGCCCTTAACGTTGAGTAGATGTCATTGATCCGAATGAAACAGGACCTGTCTGTTAAATAAATCTTAACTAGCAAATGAATTTTGCAATGATTAATAATTTTGTGAATGAGGCCCCCATGCCATGTTGTGTTGTACGCTTTTGTCAAATCTAGTAACAGCACTGTTGTTAGCTGTTATTTGTTGTACTCGTCGAGTTCGGAAACCGAACTGTTGAGGTAGTATAGGTAATATGGCATTATTCTGGTATATTCAAGTAGTTTATTATCTTGTGTCGGTTGTGTCATTTTGTCATAATTATGTTATTCTGTGTATAGGTCGATTCGATTATAAATAAATCTTATTACTGTCCTGTCCTGTAGTTGTATTGCAATATTTTCTCTCTCTCTCTCTCAATGTCTTTATGTGGAAGTAGAATGTGTGGAATATTTTTCCTTATAAAGATAGCTACCAGGATAGATTTCTTTTTTCTCCATACATTCAAATTTGGTGTAGGCGTCTGTATATATATATATATATATATATACAGGGTTAACTATGACTAAGTACAAAAATTTTAACTACGTGCTCAGGAAGACAATACAAAAAATTATTCCAGAATTTTAGCTCGATATTTAAAATACATCTTTTCCTACGAAAAGTTAGCGCCTATGATACGCATCGACTGAGATGGCTTAGTTCCATAGATAGAACTTACATCTGTCAACAATATCTACTACCATGCGGTCGTTTTTTTGCAGCATTTCTAAATGCAGAAACGACAAAAATTAACATTCTTATTAGTAATAATACCTGATAGATAGGTAGGTAACAGTTAATCCAGTTAACTCCACTATTTTTCATTCGTTTTTCATTATTTCCTTACAAACTGGCAAAATTACAACATTTTTATTCACTATAACCACTTACTATCGATAAAATACGCTTCCTGTAGGTACAGCTAGACAAAATACCTATTCATTATAATAAAATCGAACGAAAGGAATAGATAATAGAAAACTTTTAATGTACCTGCGGCAGTCTTGTGCCATAACCTAGAAAACCAAACCGGTGATCTATATTGTGAAAAAGTATCTGCACCCAACAAAAATTTCTTTATTTAGTAACTATAAAACGTTTAAAAATTAAAAAAGGCACTAAAAACTGAAGAAGGACACAAAACTACAACATAAACACAGGAATTAAATTATGACTTGACTGGAAATTTTACGGTCGTGTTGCTAGTTGACTACGTTACCTACTCTGACTCTGTAAACGCGTGGCGAACAAGTCACATCGGCGGCGTTAAATAAGGATGTAATATAATTTCAAAAAATAATTTTTCTTCGCTTTATAAATAAGTTTGAATTTTTTTTTTAGAATGATTCCGTTAATTCTTAATTTTCTCTATTCGTTCTTAAAATATTTGTCCTTAGTCATAATTAACCCTGTATATAAAATAAATTCAAGGGTAGTCACGACGTACTTGTTGATAACCAAAATATACTAAATTAATAATACTTGTTGATAACAAAAATAAAGAATTTTTTAAATGTTTTAGAAAGGTATTTTAAGCTAATATAAATCAAATTTCCTACAATTCCTATCAATGAAGTCATATGTATATTCTCTGATACCAAACATCTAGGTATGCTAACGAACAATTCCACAGACAAAGCTCTATTCAATAATTATCTAAAGAAAATAATCTAATTTACTACTAACCTGGTAACGAAACACTCTATAAATATCTAACTTCACTTCTTGGCAGTGGGAACACGACAAATTCAACCACAATAGATGATATCTGACCTATTTCTGTATTTTTAGGATTGCTTCTTCAGGTGGTCTCCTTTAAGTTGAATCAAATATCTAACTATAAAAATTATTATAAAAATTAAAATTATTTGAAGTTAAATATCGACAATGACAAAAAGTGACATCCTGTCAATGAATTAAATATGACAATACCTACTTGAAAAATGTTCACCTTTTATGTAAAAGTTTTTATATATTTTTAGGTATTAATAATATTGTGTGAAACTAACTACTCAGTGGACAAAAGCCCCAACTTGCGTTGAATTACACCCACAATATCTACCCATATATTCCTTATTATTAGCTTTTGTAACATTTTTTTACTGTTTTAGAAAGGTATTTTAAACTAATATAAATCAAATCTCCTACAATTCCTATCAATGAAGTCATATGTATGTTCTCTGATACCAAACATCTAGGTATGCTAATGAACAATTCCACAGACAAAGCTCTATTCAATAATTATCTAAAGAAAATAATATAATTTACTACTAACCTGGTAATGAAACACTCTATAAATATCTAACTTCACTTTTTGGCAGTTGGAACACGACAAATTCAGAAATAGGTCAGATCTCATCTATTGTGGTTGAATTTGTCGTGTTCCCACTGCCAACAAGTGAAGTTAGATATTTAGTGTTTCATTACCAGGTTAGTAGTAAATTAGATTATTTTCTTTAGATAATTATTGAATAGAGCTTTGTCTGTGGAATTGTTCATTAGCATACCTAGATGTTTGGTATCAGAAAACATACATATGACTTCATTCATAGGAACTGTAGGAGATTTGATTTATATTAGCTTAAAATACCTTTCTAAAGGTGAACATTTTTCAAGTAGGTATTGTCATATTTAATTCATTGACAGGATGTCACTTTTTGTCATTGTCGATATTTAACTTCAAATAATTTTAATTTTTATAATAATTTTTATAGGTAGATAGTTGATTCAACTTAAAGGAGACCACCTGAAGAAGCAATCCTAAAAATGCAGAAATAGGTCAGATCTCATCTATTGTGGTTGAATTTGTCGTGTTCCCACTGCCAAAAAGTGAAGTTAGATATTTATAGTGTTTCATTACCAGGTTAGTAGCAAATTAGATTATTTTCTTTAGATAATTATTGAATAGAGCTTTGTTCATTAGCATACCTAGATGTTTGGTATCAGAGAACATACATATGACTTCATGGATAGGAATTGTAGGAGATTTGATTTATATTAGCTTAAAATACCTTTCTAAAACAGTAAAAAAATGTTACAAAAGCTGATAATAAGGAATATATAGGTAGATATTGTGGGTGTAATTTAACGCAGGTTGGGGCTTTTGTCCACTGAGTAGTTAGTTTCACACAATATTATTAATACCTAAAAATATATAAAAAATGAAGCTTCAAATAATTAAACAAAACATATAAACAACACATGATAATTGTTTTGTACAGGCCAGTACATTTTTTAAATCAAAATTGAAGCTCCTTTCAATATGTCTCTGTAATTTATAAGGCCGTAGATCAACTATCAAAAAAATACATTCCCTGAGAGGATATTAATCTTTCATTCAAATGCTTTCAAGCCCTGGCTTTCAAAGACTGCATGCAGTAACATTTGAAAAAAATATAATCCTGTTTGCTTCCCTTCGTAGGGATGCCAGACGTCAATATAAAAGGTTTTTTATAATAAATACGGTTTCTACATAAGCCATGTTTTTTCACGTATTGATAGGCTCAGTTCAAAAATTACCTCAACATATAAGTAATTGTTAATATAAGATTCAAGCAAAATAACTATTGTTTGCAACTATGTTGATATTGGTAGCAGCAATTTAATTAAAATAAATTGTATATACTCGCGTCAAGAATTCAGACGTCATGGTTGACATTAGGCAATTGTTTTTATTGTTAACGTAATTTTCGATATTTGGTCGTGTAAAAAATAACAATTTTTTGAAATTTAGTGCAATATATAATGCAGACATTTAGTGTAGTATATAGTTTTATTACTCTCAGTTGCAGTTTCTTAAATATTTTGATAAAAATATAATGAATTATTCATTTGTTCGTATGACGTAAGTCGTCTGAATTCTTGACGCGAGTATAGCTATATTTTTCCTTGATTCTCGCTGCCTTATTTTCGACCACAACGAAAAATCTCGTATTTTACAAAACCGGTGTTGTTACGTCTCTATAATGAAGCTTTTAAATTTTTCCGCATAAATCAGAGACACGCAAGGGCTACAAATCCGTGAAACTTAGGTGGTAAGAAGTTATACAACGTGACCTCAAATAAGTATGACAAATGACGTACCTTCTGAAGTTTCATTTTGCTAGCGTACATATACAACTTATCCAATTTAAATACTTATTTATGCGTTAAAAAAGTTACTTTATTGGTTAACCTACAAAATTAATACTTTGCAAGATATATTTCTATAGTAAAAATTGTATTAATAATTAAGTTTAAAGTTAGAATAGATATTAATGACTCGATTATAATATACAATTATAGGTCACATAGGTATGCAGTATTTAAACACGTATTAAATAAGTAAGGATGATTTCATCTGGCTTTTATAAGAATCTATTATAAGTTTCAACAATGATTCATTTTGAATATACCTACATTAAGAATATTGACGAGCATTAGTTTCGGAAGTTTGTGCAAAACTAAGCTTCTCTGCAAAAATTTATCATTATTGTATGTTACAGTATTAATTAATAGCTATTTACTGTATAAGTGTTTTAAATAGCATTTTATCCCCGCTAGAATATTTAAACGCGAAAACATAGTTGTTAAGTTATGTATTATTGTGTCTTCTATAATATTTCATATTTTAGTTTATTCCTCATTTTATATATTTGTATTTTATACGGAAAACTTCTTGGATTTTCCTGAAGAAGGCTTAAATACAGCAGAAACGTATGCTTGCCTACAAATTGGTTTTCTTTAACTTTAGACCTCATTTCCAATAATATTTATGAAGATTATACTATTGGGTCATAAATATACTTACATAACGTATAATTAGACTTTTAAACAAAAAAGATAAGAAATTTGATTCAATCCAAAATAGGAATCAAATGCTTGTGGGGATATTTAGTATTTAGTATCAGGCTTATTCTATAGTAAAAGAGAAATTTTTGCATAAGGTAGAGCATACCGCACAACTAACATTGTGATATAATTCTTCAAAGGCTCTGTATACTTTCAAATATTTAATCGTTACATATATCCACTTTGAGAATAATCATATCTAAGACGTGCTGAAATAATTAATTGTCTATGCATTATGTTAGAAGGTTTTATTTATTAAGTAGGTACAAAATAGTAAATGACAAATACAGCAGCAATGAAATAAATACGAAATTCTGCGCGGCAGATGGATAGCAAATGTATATTTTTGGTTTCAGTAATACAACAAAGATGATAATTTTTCATCGCAAATAAAAATTCCCCACGCGATGTGCTAAAAATAGAGTCGATTTATTCGCCATGTTATTTGATTTAACGGGTCAGGCGTTTGAAACGGGACAGATGAAATTCAATGCCGAATCTGAAAAGATACAGCATCCATCTATATAATTTGAAGTGATGTATAAAGCATGTCCTTCCTTATTATCCCAAAACATCTCAGACTTGATACATATTTTGAAAATGTTTTATAAGAAATGTCTTACTTGCTAAAATTTCAATTCAATTTGAAACTAATGCATAAAGATCTTAAAACGGTCCTGAATTTGCTAAAATATTGCGAGCATTATTTCTATGCTTGTATAACTGTGGTTAACTCAAGACAGTGTGGATTTATTTCAAAATGTTCACTCTCTACAAATTTACCACCATATATACCCATTATATCCTTCAGGTCATCGAACCAGGCATAGGAATGGATGCGCTGTATAATGATATTCGCAAAGCCTTTGACAAAGTTAGCCAGAACCTGTTAAAATACGTTCTGCATGTGTAAAATAATTACCCAACTTCATTGTTGGCATACCAACGACTTAAAAGTTATAATTGAAATTTTTCAACTTCTTACTTTGAAGATGAATAACTCTAACTCCATAACAAAGCCCGATAGCAAAAGTTTATATGATATATGGCATTTTTTGATTCGAAAATTTTCCACGAACTCTTGATCAGGACCCCAGAAAACCCTACCATCCAAATATTCGTTGCTACAGTATACAGGGTACTCAGGAGTGATTTGGTGTTTCGCTTAAAAGTGGACAAGTCTGAAACATGCCAATAGTGCGACCGATTTAAAAAAACTTTTTTTTTTGATACACCTTCAAAAAGTCTATCTTGGACATACCTCTAGAATGCGAAACTATGGCCGACTACGATACAATTTATGTGACTTAAAATCTGAAAATCATATTAGAGATTATTTGATTAAAAAAATTCCCACAAATTCTTGATCAGGACCTCAGAAAACCCTACCAACCAAATTTTCGTTGCCACAGTATACAGCGTGCTCAGGATAACTTGGATGTCTCGCTTAAGCTTGTAACATGCCTACCGTGCGACCGATTTCAAAAAATATTTTTTGTTGGATACATCTTCAAAAAGTCTGTCTTGGACATACCTGGTGTTCTCTAAAATTCGAAACCGTGGCTTAAAATTGGAGAATCATATTAGGGATTTTTTTATTCGAAAATTTCCCACGAATTCTTGATCAGGGCCCCAGAAAACTATATCAACCAAATTTTAGTTGCAACACATTTTGCAACCCCTATTGGAATGCAGCAAATTCTACTGCTTTTGCCGCTATTGTTATTAATTATTAATAGAATTAATTTGTGGTTTTAATTAGTAAAATAGTGTGACATACCTGATATTACAACAAAGTTTCTACAAACTAACACAAATGGTTTCTGTTTTTTGTCCGTTCTGAACTTGTAAGTTATTGGCAACAGCACTTCAGTGCCATATACTTCATTTCTTAAATATCCCCACAAACATAAGTCCAAACGATTTAAACTCCATGGTATCGGTCCTCCTCGTCCAATCCCCTGCTATTAATGCTTGGACACGCTGTACATGGTACGGATATAATTGAGCCTTGTATATGGTACGCCACACTGCTGCAATACGCCGTGGACACCCTAGACCTCCATATCTTCCACAATTTGGTTGAAAATTTTCCGTGTCACGCCTGCGTTTGCACTACACTTATACTTATTTCGCACCGTTGTAGAAATAGCCGCATTTGGCACACGTTTACCGGGAAATCGTTCTGCTAAAGCATTTGCATTTCACCATAAATTAAAGCAATATCCATCAATTGCGAGTTGCTATGGACGTAAGCCATTATTGATATTTGAAAAACTAATAAATACTTGCATCACAAAAAGTTAAGTAATCGAAAAAATGTGAAATCGCCTGGCTAGAGATGATAGTAATCCAACGATGTAAAGGTTGAAACTACTAGAAATTCAATAATTTGTTTCTCGTAAACTATAAGGTTTTTAAAAAAAGCAGCTGTGCTTATGCTATACAGGGTGCCCCAGTGTGAGCGTAGAAAAATTTACCAGAGGGTAGACCAGAAGAAAATAAGAATAAAATTCGTATAAAAAAAATCTCTGATGCACGCCTAGCGAGTTACAGGGTGCTATTTTGAAAAAGAAATAACAATTTTCCGCAATAACTTAAAAACCGTTTCGTAGATTTAGGTAATTTTTGGGTGACGTGTACATCAACTATAGATCATTAAAATTACATGTTTGTGTTGTGTTTGTTTTAATTTGACACCAGTGGTGGCTTAGGCCTACTATTCCTTATGATTTTGTCATCATAACTCTTGAATATCCTACTTTTACGTGAAGTTCTCCTTAATCAGTGACCAATTCTGAATAAAAAAGGTGCTCTTGTTACATAACTCTAAAATTAACCAATTTCAAGTAAATTGAGTACAAAGTACCGACTGCGAGATTACACAGCTCCTCACCGTGGAAAATGTCCAACCTACAAGGGTCAGGAACAGAAGCAGATACCAGAAGTAAAACAGGGCAGCAGGAGCAGCGACTCAGCGAAACGGAACAGGACCGAAGAAGCAGTATCAGGGAGACAAAAGCAGTATTGTCTCAATAACAATCCAGTAACAATGGCAGTACAATTGTAGAAACAAGGAGTAAACCCCTGTAGCAAACTTTGCAGTGACTCTTGAAACAAACCACTTGAAAAATACTTGAAGAAAACCAACACTAGACTTGAAGTAACAAATGCGGTAAAGAAATTAAATTGGCTATATGCATTCCTATCAGACAGACAGTTCTCAATGAGAGATTCTCAGGACTACTTTCAGTTTATTGATGTTACCTCTGGAGTGTCTCTGCCTGATAATATCACTTGAACAAAGTGGGTTCTTTGCAGATGACAAACTCCCAATCGCTTCAATAGGGTTTAAACCACATTTACAAATACATGGTATTCAGACTGGATAATCCCTCTAGACCAATCGAAATGTACTCCAATAATTATAGAGTCACAGTTACTAGCAGCTTAAGTTGATTCAAGTAAGTTAGCAAATAATAAAGCTAACTCAATGTGCTACGTGTTAAAAATCAGTAGAATCACATGCAATAGAGTTCTTTAATCAAATATACATAAAAATTTGTTCATCAAAAACTAGAATATAATGCAATAATTTGGTCTCTTCATTATCCATTATGTACTTCTTGAATCTACTCAGCGAAAATTTACCAAATGAATATTCCACTAACCTACTGACCTCATAATGCCAATTGCATATACATTGCCTGCCAACATTAAATAAAATAATCTAGAAAATCTTATTGAAAGTTATAGAATTTTCCATATGTATTCGACTGATTTGTCTTATGAGTTTTTGTTGACACTTTGAATACTTTAGAACCATAATACGCCAGGATATTCCCAATCAATTGTTTTACCCGTGGAATCATTCCTCTGAGTTTATTGTTGCTGCACAATCTATTAATTCGTTTATGAATAGATAGGATCGTAACACTGCTAGTTGAGTGAGTGACTTTGTATATCATTTTGTGTACGCATATGGACTGTTTAAATTTTTTCCAGTATTATTTTTTTAACAAAATTAAAATGTGCAGCTTAATAATATGCAACGTCAACAAATTACCGCTTATAAAATTTAAATAAAACTGTGTTTTTATTTATTTTTCATATAGCGAAATCATAACCAATATTTCAAAATTCTTTTCCATAAAAATTACAGTTCTTCAAGACATAAATCTAAAAATATCAAATCATATTATGCTGCAAGAGATTAGGAAAAGATTTCTGCAAAATGTTCTGATGGCATGTCAGGAAAATCAGCTGCAGGCCTTCTTAATATTATACCACGTAGGATGAAAATTTTGAAGTATTAAATGGGTGATGAAATTAAATTTTTTAGCTGAAATTTTGAGCAATAGCTAAATTTAACCGTTAAGCAATAACTTTGTAGGAAATGGAAAATGTAGGAAATAACTAAGATCAGCGATTTCCATGTAGAGTTGTAGGCAAAATCCTGAACGTTAATAATTAAAGCCAAAACATATTCTAATAAGAAATAGTAAAAGGTAATATAAAATAGATAAATCTATTAAAAACTTATGAGAAAATTTTAGGTTACCTATTTTTTAAGTAAGTACATAATTTTTTTTTGAGTTTAGTTACATAGAATACATGTCACATTTTATGGTTAATCTGCACTCGTTAACTTCTTCAGAAAAATAACTTTTTATGTCACGTCTTGAAAATATGCCGGCTTTATGTTTATTGCATGTTTTAGAACTCTCCAGATAATATTTATAAGAAAGGTGGCTTAAAATACTCCAGAAAATAACTTCTAAAAAAGTTCTGAATATACAAGCAATGCAAATTCATATGTGTGTTAAAAATTATAGAGAAATACACTTAGCAAAAGGAAAGATGGAAGTGACCTTAAAATAATAAACCGAAGAATGATGTATTGTCATGTAAGAATAATGTTTCTAACTCTTTCATCAAAATATTGAAAGCAATATTATATTATTGACTTTTGTACTTTCAGTGTACGAGCCATAAACAAGGGAACATAGTTTCCTTGTCTATGGTACGATGTTCTGATGTAGTAAATGTTTTTAAACAGGCGCCAACTTTGCTGTGTTAAATTTGAGAGTTGCAGTGTGTAAGCTTAAATAATTCTAGTATTGTCTTATAAGCCAATCGCTAACTATTTGCTCGTTGTTCATCAATGTACTGATCGGCAGCCTCTTTAGGTATACTTTGTGGATAGATAGAGAGTGATGATCAAGATATCATTTAATTAATGCTGTGTTGTCACACTGAAAATTTTTTGACAGTTCTAACAGCCACTTAAATTTCGTTTTGTCATATGACCGAAACCACCCAATCATTTAAACTGATAATAGCATTCAGGGATGTTGTCAATCACTTATAAGACTTATGAGAAGATTGTTTAAGTTTGATAATAATAATAATAATATCTCTACCCCTCATTCTAACCACGAGGATTCGTCCAGAAGTCGAAGACTTGTGAGGGAGAGGGGGCCGCATTTGCGCTCAGGAACGACTTACGTTGGTAGGCCCTAACCACCATTCAGTGCAGGAATGAGGAAAACCTGGAAAACCTTGTTAATTATGGGGGTAGTCAAACGTCAACCGGTGTCAATATCTCACATTGACTCACGCCAACATTCTTCCACCCTACCATAGCCGCAGAGAGGGAGCCAATCCTCTCCACGAATATAGCTAGATATATACCTCGATTCAAGTACTGACGCCTTAAACCGCACGACCACTGACCGATCATTGAATGAACTGATAACTTCATATTTAAAAATGGCACATTTTGGCCATGCAAATTCTTAATCTATTAACGCACCATTTAAATGAAAAATACTACCAATAGCATGGGGAATATTTTTGAAGTTTTGCTGTGAACGATAAAACGAGTTAAATGAGCATAGACGCTAGAAGAACTGAAGTTGGTACTAAAACGTTGGACGGCACTAAAGGAAGCAACAGTAAAGACTATGTGGACCGTTTGGTAGAAACTTTTACAGAAGAAGTACTGTATATAATGACTGTAAGATTATGATTGACCCGTTTAACAGCATAGTATTTAAACTTGCCTGAGATGCCCGCGATGTAAGCAGCAACAAACTGTAAACAGATCCATGTAAACGTAAGACCAGCTCAGTTTCGTTAAGTTTCTCTGAAGTAAACCGAATAATATTGTTCTGGGATGTAAATACCCGTTAAGGTCTTTTACGTAAATTTTACCATATTGCTACTGTAGAATTAGTTGTCCCTTGCAATTTTTTCAAATCGAGAAAAATAACATTGGCTCTCCAACAAATCGCTTTGAATATAATCTGGTGTTCAGTAAAATGGTATGCAAGAATAATAATTGCTGAAAATTGGTCATAACAATCCAAATTCTAAAAAAACATACTTAAACATCGACCAAAACACCACAATAAGATCAGATCACACTATGCGAGGTAATAGATCTTCTATAATAGAAAAAATAGCCAATCTATGTTGGTAAATTTTAATAACTGTACCTTTACCCGCTGTACTTTTAATAAATAAATTATCCTTTTGTTGTGTTACAACTTATTTCGAACAAGTCGAACAAGTAAATAAACTAGTGAATCACTGAAGCGGTTACAAATACCGCTTGTGTGTGATTAGTAATAAAAATTAACCTTATTATTACCTACTATAATCCTAAACTAATATATGAACACTCGTAGACATGAACACATAATCACATTTAATGTTAAAATACATAAACTACACATAATACATTTATTTATACGTACAACAAAAGACACAAATATGTAAATATAATTATTTTTTGTAAACAATCACTAAAGGGGAACAAAAGCTAAACTTCATTTCTGTGGCTGACTATATTGTGAAAAGTGCCTCGACCTATTTCCTGAATCCAAAGCTTTACTCTACACTTAAATGATCTATACACGTTTATGGTTTTTAAAGAAATTGGCAACATATTATATAATCTGGAAGCAAGATAATTAAAATTTCGTTGTCCTACTGTTTTTATTGACCTCGGATTTATATAATTGTCCCTGTTTCTCGTACTGTACATGTGATTTATTGGATTTGGTATTAAATACTTTTTTTGGTAGTTTTTTAGCAAAATATTCAAACAGAATAATTGCCTGACATCCATTAAACCGCTTTCTGTAAACAATTGATCGCTAGGGTAAGTGATATTTTTTTTTGTAAATAAGTTTAATAATCCATTGTTGAATTATGTTTAAATTTTGCAGGTGATTTCAGATACACCACCCCATCCAATAATACCGTAATTTAACTGGGATTGTACTAATGAATAGTAAAGCATTTTTAGGTGGTGTATATCTAAAATATCTCGTAAGTATTTAAATCGTGGCAGTAATCCTCTAATTTTTTTGACAACATTTGCAGTTTGTAGGTTCCACCTTGCATGTCTATCTATTACTATACCAAGATATTTGATTGAATCTTCTTCAGGTACTTCTGTATTGTCGTCAATAATTAGTGGACCCAGACTAGGCAGACCTGACTCATAGGATGTAAATGGAAGATATTTTGTTTTCTCTACATTTAAGGTAAGTTAATTTTGCTGAAACCATATTGTTATGTTTTTAAAATCTGTTTCCGCTTTTATTTTCAGATCCGACCAAGATTTTGACTCGTACCACACTGCAGTGTCATCAGCAAAACTCAAAATAGAACCAGTTGCGTTAATGGTAAATAGATCATTTATGTATATTGTGAACAAAAGTGGTCCCAGTACCGTCCCCTGTGGAACTCCATAGGTAACGGCACCTGGATCACTCATTACACCGTCAATACTTGTTTGTTGTTTACGATTACTTAAATAGCTGTTCAATAAATGATACACTTTCCCTGTAAGTCCATAACGCATTATTTTTTCCAAAAGTATTTTATGGCTAACTGTGTCAAAAGCTTTGGAGAGATCAACAAAGATGCGCAATGCAGGTTTTTTCTTATCAAGAGCACTATAAATATATGATGTTAATTTATAGATGGCATCCTCCGTTGATCTCCCTTCTCTGAAACCATACTGCTGATCTGAGATTAATTTATATTTTTCCATAAATTTTACTATTCTTTTTTTTATTATTTTTTCTATAATTTTAGCTATATTAGAAATTAAAGAAACAGGTTGATTTCTCTTATTATAAATTTTCTGACCTAATGCCTAGTATCCCTCTGACATTGAAAAATGCCTAATAATTTTATGTTAAATTTCTCAAGTACGTTTCTTGGATACATCACCTTGCTTTTGATTGCCATAAAATTATTTCGTACATTGTGAATCTCCTAGGAATGTTATAGCTGATAATCAACGCGCTGATTATTGTCATTGTCAACGCCTGTGTAAATCAGTGCTTAAAATTGGTCAAATTTAAGTTGAATAGAGTATGTTTCCAGACAAAACTTAAAAGTAGGAAATATTTACATTTAGAACAAAAATTTGTTTTTTACTGCATTCAGTTTTCCCACAACTCCTATTAATGAAGTTATATGCATGTTCTTTGGTACCAAATAACTAGGTATGCTAATGGACCACGAACAAATAGGTACGAGCTTTAACGAGCCACCTACTTCAATTGGCTTGTGGTTTTCCAATCTACGCATCATAAACTGAACATTTAATTACAACGGCAGCCAATGCAACATGGAGAATAGGTCCAAGGTTTACAGTTTATCAAACCGTCTACCATATACAGGGTGTTTAATAAAAAGGTTTGAAACTTTGAGGAATAGTAGACTTCTGTCCGAAAATATGCCGTTTTTGAACCAGAGCTAGTAGACGGGGGGATTACGCAGTTGAAGCTCGAAATGTGTTGGGGTTCGGTTCCATCATGGTGCAACCAATTTTTCTGGAACATCTCGCAAGAAGTCAGGTAATACAATTTGCATAAAATTCAAGTAAATGTTGCCATTTAAGCAGGATGGTGAAGATCAAATTTCCTACAACGACATCCCAAATGATAACTTAGTGCTGTCTTGTGTTAGTTATGACGTGAGGATTGTAGTCGCTTCAAATGTGGCTCTTCCTACTTTTGCAATAACCGTTCCTTGTAAAGGAGGCTTCGTCGGTAAATAGGACGATGAATGCAGAATTCGGCAGTTTCACAAGGCGCTGCAAAAACTAGCGACAAAATTGCATCCACGGTTCGTAATGCTCAAACCCGTAACCTTGTACTAGCTGCAGACAGTATGGATGTAAAAGCTGTTTGTATACAACGAACCAGACAGTAGAAAGGGACGTACTCATCCTGGTAGCAATTATTGCTTGAGAACTCATGGAAGGCTCTTCTCCGACTTGATTTAAAGCCTGTTCTTCGAATAATCCACCAAACGCACATACAGTATTATTTTTTTGGGAAAAATCCTCGAACAGGTCGATTTTTAATTTAAATAATACATATTTTAGCATAAAATGAGATTTTCAAATGCCATTTGTTTTCGAGTAATGACGTCATCGATTTTCTTTTAAATGGCAACACCATATTTTTTTCCTTGATTCTGAAAGATCGCTTAATTCTCTATCAGACAGTACTAAAATTTTGCCCTCTTACATAGGAAAGTTTTCGAGTAAATGACGATTGAATGTTAGAAAACGTAAATTTTATCCATAAAAAAGTAACAATTCTGAGGTATGTAAAATAAAATACAATTGATTAAATTTTATACTTAAATTAAATGTTCGAATTGCCATCCACCAACTTGTTGACAATGCGCAAGTCTGTGAAGAAATTCTTCTTGCACATTATGAATGATTTCTGGGGTAACTCTGCGTATTTCGTCCCGAATGCGATTTTGAAGTTCTTCTAAATTACGTGGTTTATTAATGTACACTTTTGACTTCAAGTATCCCCATAAAGAATAGTCAAGAGGTGCAAGATCTGGCGATCTTGCAGGCCATTCTATCAGTCCGCGTCTGCCGATCCACCTTCCAGGAAAAGAGTTGTCCAAAAAATCTCGTACAGGGCGCGCATAGTGCGGAGGTGCACCGTCTTGCTGAAACCAGATGGTATCGTCAGGAATGTCAGGGTCATTATCGTTAGGAAAAATTACTGCAAGGGCTGGAACAAGATCATTTTCTAGAAACTCTAAATATCTTTGTCCTGTAAGGGTTCCTTCAAAGAAGAAAGGCCCTACTATTCTGTCGTCAACTATTCCAGCCCACACATTTAATTTCTGAGGGTGTTGGGTATGTGCCTCTGCCATCCAATGAGGATTTTCCCGACTCCAATATCTGCAAGTTTGACGGTTTACTGTACCATTGAATTTATTCCATACTTTTGGGGCATACTGTATATGTCTTGAACGCATTGTCTCCGAAGCCAGTCACGGAAGGTAGAAGATAGAGATTGATACAAAATACTAGAATGATTCATGGATGGTATTTGAAAAATGAGCTTTCAACAATAACAAAAATCAGATTGCTATCCTTACAGCATTAAGTTGTTTGTTCGTAGTACACCAGAATCAGTTTACAGCCGTCAACAGCATGCGCACTCAATCTAAAAAAGTATTTTCAACCTTATGTGGGTATTATAAACGCAACGTGCGTGTGTTTAGTGCAGTGTATTGTGTGTTAAAGTGTTACATCCATGGAGTGTGCATCAGGTAGGTGTAAGTAAGAGGTATTGTATATGAAATTTTTAAAGTAAACTATTAAAGTGCTAAATTCACTCAACAGCAACTTATTTTTGGTAATTTTGTGATCTTTGAACCCTTCTCAAATGGCACGCCTATGGAAGATGGGTCCCCGAAATCCTCAACTCCCATACTCATCTATGTGTTGTGAATGAATCACTTTATTATTTTAGGCCTTAGGTATACTGCCCTGTTAAACATAGAATTCGTAACTGACAAAATCTTCATTCTGAGCTACTGCCTGGATTGAGTAATTTGTTGTGCCGTTAAATTTTATATTTTTAATAAAAATATTTTTTAACAAATCTTTCACTTAGGTTCCAATGCCAGCAGAACCTTATTTTATCATGTAAGTGGAAGTTAGATTTTTGATTGATACAACATTTTGCATTAATTCCGTTTTGAAAAATAATATAAAAATAAAATTTAGATCAAATTGTTATGTGAATCATAAAAGAAGATAATACGACTTTCACTTTTAACATGTGCACACGTATACTAATTACCAAGTTATGAGTGTCATAAACCGAAAATAATAAAAAAAATATAGATACGACTTCTATTCTTAACAATAATAACAGTATAGGTATCATTAAAATAATTTATTTGTTGATATTTGTTCCAGAAACATCTAGAACTTTTACACAACCCAGATTAAATTATTTGTTTTAATATTTGGGATTCGCTTCTCAAAAAACGTGAATACTAGCTCACTCTATATTTTTCTTCCTCAGCTTTCACTATCGACGGTAATATCTTTTTCAACCAGGGGCATAATGCCTGCTCATTCGCCCATCAAAAATTTAATTGAATTCTTAATGTGTTATCCCCCAGCGATCAATATCTCCGATACGAAACTACCACACCGCCAGAATGGTAATAACTTCGCAAGTTTGAAATAACCCGTTCAGAATTTCAGTTAAAATTAATTTGAATGGTAAGGGTAATTCTCATCAGCAGGAATATAAATAGCATGCATGGTAAAAAATTAACATGATTTTTTTGGCTAGCTAGTGTAGTGTCTATCTTTCTAGTTCGTTTAGTGATTGATGATGCTTTCGCTATTCTCAGAAGTGCCTGGTAAAGTAATTTTTCATATTGTTTTGAAAATATAAGCAGACGTATTGAATATCTAGAAAATGTACAAACACAAAAAATGTTTTTCATAAAATAATAAAAGTATGTCTAGGGTAGTCTGGGGCATAAGTACACAGCATTCGTAAAATGTAGGTATCCAGTCTTCATTAATAATAATAATAATAATAATAATAATAATAATAATAATAATAATAATAATAATAATAATAATAATAATAATAATAATAATAATAATAATAATAATAATAATAATAATAATAATAATAATAATAATAATAATAATAATAATAATAATAATAATAATAATAATAATAATAATAATAATAATAATAATAATAATAATAATAATAATAATAATAATAATAATAATAATAATAATAATAATAATAATAATAATAATAATAATAATAATAATAATAATAATAATAATAATAATAATAATAATAATAATAATAATAATAATAATAATAATAATAATAATAATAATAATAATAATAATAATAATAATAATAATAATAATAATAATAATAATAATAATAATAATAATAATAATAATAATAATAATAATAATAATAATAATAATAATAATAATAATAATAATAATAATAATAATAATAATAATAATAATAATAATAATAATAATAATAATAATAATAATAATAATAATAATAATAATAATAATAATAATAATAATAATAATAATAATAATAATAACAATAACAATAACAATAACAATAACAATAACAATAACAATAACAATAACAATAACAATAACAATAACAATAACAATAACAATAACAATAACAATAATAATAATAATAATAATAATAATAATAATAATAATAATAATAATAATAATAATAATAATAATAATAATAATAATAATAATAATAATAATAATAATAATAATAATAATAATAATAATAATAATAATAATAATAATAATAATAATAATAATAATAATAATAATAATAATAATAATAATAATAATAATAATAATAATAATAATAATAATAATAATAATAATAATAATAATAATAATAATAATAATAATAATAATAATAATAATAATAATAATAATAATAATAATAATAATAATAATAATAATAATAATAATAATAATAATAATAATAATAATAATAATAATAATAATAATAATAATAATAATAATAATAATAATAATAATAATAATAATAATAATAATAATAATAATAATAATAATAATAATAATAATAATAATAATAATAATAATAATAATAATAATAATAATAATAATAATAATAATAATAATAATAATAATAATAATAATAATAATAATAATAATAATAATAATAATAATAATAATAATAATAATAATAATAATAATAATAATAATAATAATAATAATAATAATAATAATAATAATAATAATAATAATAATAATAATAATAATAATAATAATAATAATAATAATAATAATAATAATAATAATAATAATAATAATAATAATAATAATAATAATAATAATAATAATAATAATAATAATAATAATAATAATAATAATAATAATAATAATAATAATAATAATAATAATAATAATAATAATAATAATAATAATAATAATAATAATAATAATAATAATAATAATAATAATAATAATAATAATAATAATAATAATAATAATAATAATAATAATAATAATAATAATAATAATAATAATAATAATAATAATAATAATAATAATAATAATAATAATAATAATAATAATAATAATAATAATAATAATAATAATAATAATAATAATAATAATAATAATAATAATAATAATAATAATAATAATAATAATAATAATAATAATAATAATAATAATAATAATAATAATAATAATAATAATAATAATAATAATAATAATAATAATAATAATAATAATAATAATAATAATAATAATAATAATAATAATAATAATAATAATAATAATATTTATTTACAATGCAAATGTAATACAGAGTGAGAGAAAAATATTAATATTATCCAAATGCTTATTAAAATACATTGTACATTGCAAAATGGAGGCAAAATCAATTAAAAAAAGATCAAGGTTTAGCCCCAAAGAAATAAACACATATTACAATAATAATTTAATTATTAAGTCTGTACTAAGAGGTACACCCATCAGTGGAGAGGAAACAAGAGAAATATAAAACATGAAATAATGTAAATTTAACTATATAGATCAATTAGCATGACTAAAAATATGTTTTTTAAATTTAGATTTAAAAACATCAGAATTAGATAATTTTATATCTATTGGCACTACATTGTAAATGTTGTAAGAAAAAAATCTATAAAAAATAGCGGATCCATGATGAGGAGGTGATATGAGACCTTTAAAGCGTAAATTTAGTGTATTTACATCTTTCCGATAAGTTATTTTGTTTATTAAATATGGAGGACATTTATAAAATAATATATTGTGAAATAATACAACAGAATGAACCCTTCTTCTGTTTTGCATAGTTATCCATTTAGCATTACTTAATTTATAAAATATAGGCATAAATTTCCTGATACCATAAATCAACCTTAAACAAGATTTTTGTACCTTTTCAATTCTGTGAATATCTACTTCGTCAAGGCAAGGTCCATAAACAGCGTCACAATAATTAAATTGACTAAGAACTAAAGCATCTGAAAGTTGAATTTGTACGTAATAAAATATGACGATTAGAATATAACATTTTTAGGTTACCATAAGCTTTTTTAATACATTTAATAATGTGCGATTTAAAACGTAAGTCCGTGTCTAAAAGTAAACCCAAATTTCTAGCTACTTTTGTACACTGTAAATCCTCTCCTTCAATATTAACTTTGAACTCTTGCTCAATTACATTCCTGTGTCTACCAAATATCATAACAGAGGATTTTGTTCCATGTATATCAAGATGATGTTTTACAGAGAATTCAATCAAACGAGTGATATCAGCATTTAACACTATTTTAGCATACATTACCTCTTTTGATTCAAAGGATAAATAAATTTGTGTGTCGTCTGCATAAAAATGTACCTTACAATGTTCTAAACATGTATACAAATTGCAAGTATATATATATATATTAAACAAAAGTGGTCCAAGGATGGAACCTTGAGGTACTCCACATGACACGACACCCTGAAGTGACTTCCCTTTATCAGTTTCAAGAAACTGAAATCTATTATTAAGGTATATATGTATAAATTTGATAGAACTCTCCGAAAACCCAATGAAATGTAAAATAGACAGTAATAGTTTATGATTAATTTTATCAAATGCTTTAGAATAATCCAAAAGCACAAGGGCAGTGGTTTTTCCCTCATCTGTAGCCCTAATATTATCATCAATTGCATTCAGTAGCGCAGTTGTACGATTAAAACCAGCTCTAAATCCAGATTGTTGAGGCGGAAGAATATTGTATTTATTCAAATGTTCACGTATTTGGGTATTCATAACCTTTTGAGATAACTGGTAAAATACTAATAGGACGTAGGTCACCGTATGTTGTGGAATTTTCTTTTTTTAGTAAGGGAATAACGCGTGACACTTTGAGTTTATCGGGAAATTTACAATCTAGCAAGCACGAATTTACAATATTGGTAAGACAATAACGGCAATATTCTCGAACAACTTAAAAGAATCATATTCAAGTTAATGTGATCAGACCCAGTAGCAAATGATTTAATTTAAAAAATTTTTGTTTAACAATTTCCTCCAACACTGTACTAAAAACAAATAGAGAGTTAAAATTGAATTTTAAATTGTGATCATAGGATTGTAAAAGATAGTGACTTCACATTGTTCGAGAATTGTAAAAAAGAATTATTTATATCATTTGGCTGATTTAAATAAAAAAAATTATTTAATTAATATGTAGTAGCTAACATATATACAAAATCAGTTCGTCCTGTATGTATTGTACAGGTATAATGTTACTGTTCGTATATTTGTAGGGTAAAGCAAGAAGTGATGGACCACCTTCTATAAAACATATATTTTCTTTTAATTCAATAAATACAATGCACACAACATACTTTTTCTAATTTTGACATATAAAGTGACACTTTTTAAAACTGATTGACATTATGAAACGTCTTACTTTTTGAAACTAGTTGCATAAAGTAAAATTTTATGCAATTGGTGACGAAAAATGTATTTCAAAATTAGTGACAAAAAGAATTATTCTATTTATTAAACTGTTATAATACAAGTTAAAAACATAAATTATAAATTAATTAATTATTATAAATATTGATAACACAATTATTGCAATTGTTCAAATTAATTCCCGACGACATATTTTTTTCATCGCTCGAACTTGCTGTTATTTGGGAAGCGGCGTACATTGCATTAGATGTTTCACCAAATATTTCCTGCGCTATAAGTTTTTTATTATTCATGGAATTTTCAACATATCCCTCCGCAACAGAGCTAGATTTCCAACCTACGTGCCTCTTTAATTTTAAAATATCAGCGCCACTGTCTGCTAGGAAAGTGGCAGAGCTTCTTCTGAAGCAGTGGCCAGTATATAGAACAGGATTTGAAAGACCAAGAAATTGTGCAATTAGCAGACTGCTAAATGTGTTAATTCCCACAGGATTTCTGGTACGTTTTCCATTCGCATATTTTACAAAAAATCTGTTGTGTTTAAGAACCTGGGGACGCAACTTCTGCCGTATAACTTTTGTTTTTGAAGGTGGGATATCAACACGAAAATGGCTTCCTTCGTCTATAACATTTTCAACTGGAAGAAATGTTAATTCTGCTTTTCTGCATGCTCCTGCCATTCCAATTATCATTGCAACCTTAGCCATTAAGTATTCTTTGTCATCAGCTTCCACTAAAAATTTGGCAAAATCTTCTTTAATAAAAACTTTTGACTTTTTAGCACTATACCCGTCCGCTTGCCTTTTAATATATGCTACCAAATTTGTATATTTTTTAATATCAATATTCCTTTTCAGATTTAGTTCAGACCTTAACATTGAGTAAAGTGTCCATAATGTGGAAACTTTTAGATCTTTCTTACCCTCAAAATATACAAGTAAAACTTTCTCATTAACATGTTTAATTCTCTTCTCATCACACCACGTAACAAATATTTCGTATGCCAAATCATAAACTGCCTTTGACTTTTTGGGAATTACTGATAATAGAGCATTACCTGCTGCCTCATCAATATCGCTTGGTAGCTCTTCAGAACTTGAGTCACTCATTTTTTAAAAATAAAACTAAAAATATATCAATCTCGCTAAAAACCTTCGGTCTAGACTTTTTTACAAAATGTCAAACTGACAACTAACATGAAGTAACAGCAACAAACTAAATTTATGTTTTCCAAATTTTTGTCAATTATATTAAATTTTATTTTTTTATTACTTTCTTCAAAATTAGAAAAAATCTTGTATGCAATACGTTACGAAATGAAATTTTGTGTAACTGTAAAATTAGGCATTTCGTAACTGATGGCATAAATAGCTATTATACTTTGGTATTACTTTGGTAAAGTTTAAAACTAGAAACATGTACCTTTTAAACGTGAACGTTAAAAAAGTTTTTTCGGCGTATATTTTACATATTTTTATGTACTCAGATAAATGCATGTTTTGTAAAAAACAGCCCACCTCTCCGTGCTTTACCCTACTTGTGACAAGTTATTTATATTTAATTACTGTTTCACCCTACCAGATGTACAGAGCGTAACTTTAAATGGGAGGCAGATTTTTAGAGGTAGTGCGTGTTTCTCAAAATATTGACCTGAAATTATTTTTAGAATTTAATAAATAGTCGAGCTATAATTAATATTTTTCATGGCCGTGAATAGAAATCAATTTCGCTGTTGTCAAAATCTTTACAGAAATAATTTCCTCTATGGAGAGAATAATGCCAAAATATTCCTCTAGGAAGTTTTTACTACGTTAAAGATCTATTATAATTATTTGCTTAAGTAGACAGTAAAGTACAACATTTAATGCCGCGACTGGTATTTACGCTGACGATGCGCAGCCGAGTTTATTAAAGCAGCCAAGACATTAAATCTACTTTACTGTCAAGTTAACACATAATTTGTTCGACCATTAAATTTAATCATCATAGCAAACAATGTTATTTATTTAATATTATTAAAATTGTATAACACTTCTTTCATGAATAATAATAATAATTTCAACAGGTCGTTTGTGGTTGCCATGAGACGAGCGTTATTAAGTAAATAACTTAATATTGTTCCTATATAAATTCATAAAAGTAACTATTTATTGTTTGAGATGGAATAATTCACATTTACTCCGCTAGAAATTATTAAATCAGTAAAGCAAATAGAGTGTAATTTGTAAACATATAAATAATTTATTTATTACTGGGCTTAGAATAACATTTTTCAGAAAATGTAGTATTGGTATATTTTTCTGAATTAAACAAAAATATAAAATCTTCTTCATTATGGTCAATATATGCGATACTCTACAATATTTCTCTATTATACAGTGTATTAAAAAAAGAGAGTAAAATATTTCAGGAGGTAATAGTATGAACTAAAATAAGCAGAAAAGAAGAAGAAATAAACATGGGTCCGCAAAGTAACGGTTGCGGAGATATGGATCACTATTCGTTTTTCAAACATTTTATTTTATTAGGAATAAACCGACAAAGGAAGCTTTTAACAAACAAAAAACAAAGTTACAGAAGATGTTCAAAGTGCCCTCCGTCCATTTCCAAGCAGGCACGACATCTTCGTCTCGACGATATTCGAACTCTTTCGAAAACACCCTCCTTGGTTTGGATATCTTGACACTTTTGATTAATCCGTAGCTGCAGCTCTTCCAGGCTATTTACAGGAGTACCATACACTAATGTCTTCAAATATCTCCAAACAAAGAAATCTAGAGGGTTCAAATCAGGCGATCTTGGAGGCCATAAAACAGGTTCGGCCTTCCTACCCATCTATGTTTTTCATTAAACATTTGGATGGGTTTTGTAGGTGACAGGTTTCTAGATCCTGTTGTTTTACCAAACCGATTAACAGGCGCTGCTTACCTCAACTTTCTGCAGAACACACTGTATGAGTGTTTGGAAGACATTCCTTTGAATCAGAGGCAACAAATATGGTTCCAGCATGATGGTGCTCCAGCTCATTTTTCCATGACCGTTAGAGAGCATTTAAACCAAACTTTTCCACATAGATGGATAGGAAGGGCCGGACCTGTTTTATGGCTTCCAAGATCGCCTAATCTGAACCCTCTAGATTTATTTGTTTGGGGAAGACATTAGTGTATGTTACTCCTGTAAATAGCCTGGAAGAGCGGCAGCTACGGATTAATCAAAAGTGTCAAGAAATCCAAACCAAGGAGGGTGTTTTCGAAAGAGTTCGAATATCGTTGACACGAAAATGTCGTGCCTGCTTGGAAATGGGCGGAGGGCACTTTGAACATCTTCTATAACTTTGTTTTTTGTTTGTTAAAAGCTTTCTTTGTCGGTTTATTCCTAATAAAATAAAATGTTCGAAAAACGAATAGTGGTCCATATCTCCGCAACCGTTACTTTACGGACCGATGTTTATTAAGACTTTTCTGCTTATTTCGGTTCATACTATTACCTCCTGAAATATTTTACACTTTTTTTTAACACCCTGTATACAATATTATCTCAAATTCAAAGCATTCTTGAAATCGTGCAATAGTGTGAATCTGGATATCGTGCTAAAAAATCATGCGCTTTAGATAATGAACAAATTAAAAAAAAATCTAATGGGGGTCCCTGATGATACGTATTTAGTACAAAGGTAATTATAAACAAAATGTTTTTGTGATATAATAACAATCAGAATACTATCATTATTTTAAATGGCAATGATTTTTACTATATCTAGGGCGTCGATGTGATGAAATACTTCAAAATTAAAATTTGAGATATTGACCGTATGGGAAATTGATTGCTGCCCACTCTGCCAACTACAATAAAAACAGGCTGTTATAATTTTACTATAAATATTTGTAATAAATATAATTATCTGCCTAGACAGTAAATGTGACATTAACTCGTATAAAACGTTCTAGTCCGAAGTGAAGTTAAATTTGATTGGCATGTATTACACGTAGTCAAAGTTCCACCTTGTAGATATTGGTGTGCAATATTTGTTTTGTTCTGCAAGGATTCATGCCCTTCAGCTACTGCTATTGATTCCCTCCCCCGTGCCTTTTATAGTCGTAACATCAGCCTCCGCATCTGCAAGCAAAGTGGCTAAGCTCCTGCGCAAACAGTGGCCAGTGCATGTAATGGATTGGGTAAATCTAAATAGGTTACAATGATTCATAGCATTTTACCAAATTGTTTTTACCCACTGATTGACATGCATATTTTCCTCTTTTATAAAAAGTGGCAATGGTTAACACGACAAGGGCGAAGTTCGGCATACTTGCCATATAAACCAGCAAAATCTACCTTTTCTTCGTTATTAGTAATCAATGTAAGTTCGTGTTGGGTTTTGTAAGTATTTGGTACTTTTATGATTACAGATGAATTTGCGTGTTCGATATTTTTCACGGTCATGTTGGTCAATTCATTTCAACAGCAGGCGCCCACAACTAGCAAATAATAATAGCAGTAACTCACGAGGTGAAGGCTGTAAATCACCCAAGTGAATTTCAGCCATTATATACTATACTTTGTTCACAATATTTTAGCAATTTTATTACTGAAAATATTACACAAAATTTTGTCACTCATAACATGGACATGATATAACATACAACTTAAAACTGTTAAAACACATTACTTTGACATTTGTCGTTCACTTGATACATAAATTTAGGAAAACAAATAAAAATTTAATTAGTAAACTACTACCATCATTCGGAAAAATGTTAATACTGCGGTAACTGATACAGTAGTTAGTGTTTATATTTTACACAGGAGGTTCAGCTTCAGTTGCTGACACCGGAAAATTTCGAATTATTTCATTATTCACAAGTAAATAATAGTGCATTATACTATAAGGGAGAGAAATGCGTTATTTTGGCAGAGGTGCAATTTGAAGCCCGAGGCCTACAATGCACCGAGGACAAAATAGCATCTCTCCCGAATGGTATATACTATTTTTTCCACGGTCTCATTAACTTAAAAACACATATTTTGTCATTATGAAGTAAGTAGCACCAGAATTATTGTATTCGGATTTGAGCATTTATTTAGTAGTCGTTGAGTTATTGTCATAACTACAAAATAAACATACAAAAAAATTGCGAAATGTAAGCGAAAGTAATATTTCTTCTAATACTAATTTTTAAAATTGTACAAATGTAACATTTAATTTAAATGTCAATAAATAATTTCAATGTTATTTTTTTTGCATGAAAACGTTCTCCATAATGTAAACTCCCCTGGGAGCATTATACCTACTCCCTTGAGAATAATCGACTACTTCTGTTTTAATTTTGATGTCATAGAAACTGATTTCTACTCCCGACCGTGGAAAAAATATATTTTATAATATAATATAGTCGTGAATAAATAATTTCTTGAACAATTTTCTTATGAGTAATCTTAACTTAACATAAATATAAGCAAATTCCGCAAGCTGATCGCATTTTTGAAAAGAACCGGTGACGGATATCAAGCGAAAAAATCGAAAATATTCACAAAGGGTGAAATCGACCGTTTTCTATCAAGTGCAGATGACAAAGAATTCTTAATGATTAAGGTAAGATTACTTTCGTTGTTAGATATTTCAATTATTAAGTATTTTGATTTTTTATAGGTTGGATTAATTCTGGGGATTGCCGGAGCTTGTCGAACTGATGAACTAGTCAATTTAACTGTAGATGATATTGAGGATGTAGGCTCTTCCTTGATTGTAAAAATTCCAAACACTAAGACAAAGATTAATAAAACATTCTCCATAATGTAAACTCCCTTGGGAGCATTATACTCCCTTGGGAATAATCGACTACATCTGTTTTAATTTTGATGTCATAGAAACTGATTTCTACTCCCGACCGTGGAAAAAATATATTTTATAATATAATATAGTCGTGAACAAATAATTTCTTGAACAATTTTCTTATGAGTAATCTCACCTTAATCACTAAATACTCTTTGTCACTTGACATTCGTTAAGGTTAAGGGTATCTGGTTTCTTGTTAAAAGACTTTAGATTTTTTGGTTCTCAATATATTTTCAAGAAGGATATTTACTTATACTTAACAATGTTATCGTTGACATGAACGTACCATTCTCGTAAAATACGCCAGCATGACATTTTCAGTAAAAATTTGCGTTTTTTCAGCACATCGTTTTATAACGGTTATATGCTACATGGTATAACTTTATTTTTTTCCTGTTGCATTTTGGACGGGTATTTTTTGGAAAATTAATTTCGTTTATGAAATTCTGTGTTGTCAAGATGTCTGCTCATAACTGCCAACTTATAAGTCCAAATATATTGTTAGAGATGACTGTCACTATTGTCACAATTGAAAAAAATAGAATATACATCTCAAAAATAGCTTACATTATTATAGCAAGCCGGTAGAATGTGCCAAATGCAGGTACGTGGGCGTAACACGGAAAATTTGCTACTGAATCATAGAAGAGAGGTTGGTTCAGGGCGTCCACGGCGTATTGTAGCAGCTGAGACACACAGTTTAGAGATTGTTGAAGAGAATCCCCGAATAAGTATCAGGCAAATCGCTCAACAAGGACAAGGAATGTCCCAATCACTAGGCTCAGTTATGCCAATAACGAGTTCCGGATAAGAAACAGAAACATTTATGTTAGTTGGACAAACTTTTTAACAGTTGTAATATCAGATATGCTAAATTATTTTCTGAATTAAAACCACAAATTAATTGTATTAAATAATAATAACAATATCAGCAAAAGCAGTTGAATTTGCTGATATAAAATAAATGGTATAAAATTATATCCATTTCTTTCCCTGGGAATTAATTTTTTTAGTGTTATCGTACTAAATCATGTGGCAGAATAACTACAATGAAAAATAATTTGATAAAAACAGTGACATTTTGAAATCAAGTGTCATAAAGGTCTTTGTCAAGGTCCCAATATTTGGTATATGAGTGACAATCGAGAACATATACGACTAACAACGGAGCTAGAATAGGCCAATAAAATGAAACGGTGACATACTTACCTTACTAGAAACTGTTTGTAATGCGCTAGTCAATTTTACAACTTTCTGCGTGAGGAACATTTTACTGAAACTTTTATACAGAGTGAGGCCTTAGAAATGTTGAAATTTATAAAATAGTATATTATTTAACGAGCGGTAATGCAGGTCATAACTCACGCAGATGAAGTTTGCTGTAATTCATCAAGTGAGTTATGACCGTTACCGCAAGTTGAATACTATACTTTATCTACGACTATAACAATAAATACTAAGATACAAGTATCGAGAAAGAAAATTGATTTGAAAACGTCAAAATTATTTTGTTAAAATATCAAATGATATTAGTCCCCTCAATGATAATAATTGACAGTTCCGTCTTCTGAAAGGCGTTGGCAATTTAATAATTTTAAAATCTTTTAATTATTCATTCCTTTCCACTTTCCATTTTACACCAATGGAACGTATTTATAGGCTTAAAAATGTCCAAGAATTTACTGCGTACACTATTTACATACCGAATTATCATTGTAGAAGCCCAGCGTGAGTTATAATAACTCACTATAAAAACTCACGCTATTTGTTTATTGACACTATTAATTGCTCAAAAGCAGTTGAATAATTAATATATAAATTAATAGGAGTAGATACATAGAATTATTACGGTGAACCTTTTTTTTAAACAAAAAAACTATGTTGAGCTACTGACTAATATTAAAACTAATCAAATTTCTAGAGAAATATTACAATATTTTACCCACTCAAACTCGAACGGACGGAATTTGTAGATATAATAGATTTGTTATTGCAGCAGTTGGAAATGGTTTGGAATTATCAGAATAGTCGACGAGTTAAGTTGAGTTACCAGTCAATTTAGTGCAAGTAGTTAGACGGACAGTTTTAAATTAATTCGTACTGCAGAAATGAATCTAATATAATCAATTTTACGGTTCTCATTTCGAAGCGAAATGTTGACTTATTAAGTAAATAAAAAATTAAAACTGAAAACAAAATATACCTATACGCCAACCTATTGAATGTGCTATTCAATTTTCGAATGTGAATGGATACACCGCATCGAAGGTATCGCCACACAATCAGTTGCTCATCAATCATTCTAACATTAGCAGCTTACAACGGAATCAAAATAACGGAACCCTTCAAATAAATCACCGTAAATTCTTGATGATTACTTAATGGGGCCCTCTTGTTTAGGGGTTTATAATATTTTCGGTTTACTCGATTATATCGGAGAAAATACTCGTATATTAAAACAATACGTATTTTAGACTGGTCTCAAATGTGATACAGATAATAATTTTATTTGGAAAATTCAATAATAGTTATTTGTTTAACTACGCAGTAAAGTACAAGATTGAATGCATCGAGTCAGACATTAGATCTACTGCCAAGTTAAACCCATAATTTTTTCACCGATCGATTTCAATTTTATCATAATAGCAAACAAACCTATATATTTTATATTCTTAAAATTATATGATACTTCTTCATGAATAATAATAATTTCATCAGTTCGTCTGTGGTTGCTATGAGACGAATAAATAACCTAGTTATTTACTTAACAACGTAATCGAAATATTGTCTGTCCTATTTAAATCCATAAAAATAACTATTTACTATTTAAAATTGAAGAATTCACATTAAATCCACTAGAAATCATTGAATCAGCAAGGCAAATAGACAGACTGTAACAGAACAATCGAAGCAGATATACCAGCAACCTATAAACAAAATTATTACCGAGCTGACAGTAATATGTAACTCTTAGAAAATTTACTATTGGTACATTTTAAGCAAAAATATGAAGTCTTCTTCATTATGGTCAATACATGCGATGCTCAGAGCTAGTTTGAATGTCTACAACAACATCGATATTGGAAAGTATCTAAAATTAAAAGTATTCTTGAAATGGCAATCAGATGGATATTGTGCTAAAAAATCACGCATTTTAGAAAATAATACGTATTTAAGTACAAAGGTAATTTACAAATAAAATATTTTTGCATCACTCTGTCAACTACAAAAACAAATAGATAGTGAGATTTTTTTAAATATTCAAATGACAAAGCATGTAACCAATTAATATAAATTCGTACATTTGGGAGAAAACAAGTTGATGTGTTTCTCAAATTGAAGGGTGCTCACGAATATACGGAACATTGTTTCCGTAGAATTCCAACTACACCTTTAATATATTCAGGACACTACTTTAAAAATGCATGGTGGATTGAAATCTTCAACGGTAGTTGAAGACTACATGGAGGAGTTCATTAGCAAAAAAATTCCTACTACAAGTACATCAAGCGCTGGAAGAGATTTTTTAAAAAATTCAATCACTTTGGAACTTCAACCACTCTCCCCACAGGCAGATATATTTTTTCTTAACCTGATACTCTATCCCACGTTTACCCTTCTTCAGAAATGGCCTATTGCACATTGTTGATGTTTTTAGCATCTCCACCCTCTCTGACGTCACATCCACTCTCCCCACAGGCAGCCATCCTTTTCCTCACTCTGATATACTCTCCCATACCTAATCTTATTCAGAGACGACCACTAAGACCCTCTGGTCATTAACGACAAACCACACCTCATTATTCACTACCCTCTAGTCATTGACAACAGATAAGATCTATAAGAACTTCTTCAGGCATGACCTTGATAGCATCCTCATGGATGCCGCACGCGCACCTACTATCAGCTACGAATGGACAGATTACCAACGTGCGGTAGAACCAGCACTGTTTAGCTACTATCAGCATTGTCTTGTTTATAACATGTTCAGACATTTGTTATAATATCTTACTTTAGTGGCTTCGTAAAATTCTGTAGGGGAAAACCATACTAAACCCTACTAATCCTATGCATCCTGGTCAACGGACAATGTCAAATTGCTTATAAAGGAAAGAAATAAGGCTATAAGTAAATATAAAAAATCAAAAAGTTTAGGCTACTGGAAATAATATCGTCATCTACGTAAATAATTTTAATATTAATTTCGTGGTAAAAAAAAACAGCTTATTTAAATTATATTCAACGTCGAACTGATGAACTAAACGCCTATTTTGTCTTTCATCCAATAAATAATTCTTCAAATAGGTTAGATTGGTATAACTTAAATAATTTTAGAAATGATTTATGTATCTGTTTTAAATTAGAAACAATATCTGAAATAGGTTCTTTGAAACTAAAATAAAAATCTAATGTCCATGGTGTTGTGAATTTTTCTGCTATGTACTCCGCTATAATTAATTGCTGTTTATAAATGGGATATTTCTCTACTGGTTGGAAATTATATATAATTACACCATTAGCAAAAATAAGTGATCCATAAAAATATAGTAATTTAAGACCAGCAATTATAGCATTTATAACAGCAATTTAAAAAATATTAGAAAAGGTAATACAGATTCATTAATGGCATTATAACCTCGATGGATAAAGGAAATGCCTCAGCACTAGTTTTGCTTGACTATTAAAGTGTTTGGTACTCTTGATCATGCCTTGCTACGTAAAATTAAAGTTTAATGGGATTGACTATCAGATTTATTTAAAAAATAGACGTAAAATGGTAATATTGGATGATAAATGTTCCAGTCCCCTGTCTGTTACATCATAAGTTCCTCAAGACTCAGTTCTTGGACCTATTTAAAGATTTGGGAGTTGCTTTTGACGTTAAATTAACCTTTATTCCTCATATTAATAATATATCTCTTACGAATACAAATCTTGATTTTATTATAAGAAATACTGAACACCTCAGAAAGGTTTCTACAAAGTCTATATTCTATAATGCGTTTGTCAGATCAAAACTTCAGTATGCAACTATTATTAGGAATCTTATATATGTTACTCATTCTCAACATCTGGAGACAGTTCAAAGGAGATTTCTTAAAAATTTATCTTTCAGACTAGATAATGTTTACCCTGTCCATTTTTGTTTAAGCAATTTTTGTTTAAGCTGCACAATACTTACCTACTGTGGTTGTTCTGATATATATTTGTTATATTCTCGCTCTATACATTATTATATTTATTAACGCCATATAAAATGTAAATCTGTATCCTTGCTGGATTAAATTTTATGAAAATTGTCACATATGTCTGTATTGTTTTAACTTTCTGTTATTATTAAAGTTAAGTAGATTAAAGTTTGCCTTTTCTTATGTGATTGTGTGTAAATTGCAGTCCATTTTAGAAATAAAGTCATTTTATTGTTTATTATTGTTATTAAAAGTTATATACTAACATTATTGGATTTCATCTACTTATTCACATTTTTTACTTCAAATCCCAATATGCTCTGTATAAAAATTGCCGAGCTTACTTTTTAATATAAATTTTGTCCGTCAACATAAAATAAGAGATTAACATTATCAAATTTTGCGACGAATACTTTGTGAAAAATGGGAAGAAACTTTTATCGAGTGCTTAAATTAAAAATTTAAAAATAAATCCCTGCCCACGAGAATCTTCCCGTGGGAAAATAAAACGGGTGTGTAATAATATTCCCCGTCGTTATTTATTTGTGAAGTATTTTAAACGGCTTCAGTATAAAAGGAGAAGTTGGCTATTGGAATCCCGCAATGAACGTCGTGGGTAATTTAAAAAATGTTCGAGCATATTGAACTTTATACCGCCGATATTAACTTCCTTTATTCGATTTTCAAATTCTCTACCCTTACATCAATATGCTTATTCTTTAAACAGATGACAAGTCAGCTTAATACATTCAACTTTAAAATTTCTAATATTAATGTCGCGACAATTTAACAGAATTTTAGAGGTTCTACAGAAACCGTGATATAATAATCAAATCTCCTAGCGAAGTTCAGAGAAAACAAGAATCTCTCTATGCTGTACCACTTAAACCATGATATAAAATAGATACTTACAATAATATCTAGTAATAAAATCGTCTAGTTACAATAAACATCAGTTGTAATCTAAAAACAAACAAACAGTTGAGTGACAACAGTGTTTCTGTAGATCATACTGTTTGGGAAAAGAAAAAATGCACAGCTTATGCAAAAGCTCTAGAAAAATATGTTAACACCTTAATAGCAATTATCGAGTTAACCCCTCCTCTGGCAGTTTGTCTTCAATAAGTTCTGCTGATAATAACTACTCTGCCGTTGACGGGCTTTTTTCTTCTTCCCAAGTCAGTATAGATAATTATTAAGCTTGATGTCATAATTGTTAAAGTGTTTTTTTCAATCATCATATATTTGTAAATGTATATATATATATATATATATATATATATATATATATATATATATAGGCTAAAGATTGAGATGGTTGAGACATGTTATCAGAATTCATAAAGATAGAAGACCGCAAAAGATACTACAATCTAGCATAGGAGGGAAGAAGAAACGAGGAAAACCAAGGGGAAGGTGGAGCATTGAAGTTATGAAAGATTTGCGAGAATGTAGCATGACTAATTGTAAATAAAAATCTAGTGTTTCTAAAGTGTGGTGTTTACCAATTACCGGGTGTTCCCTCTAAGACTTTCAGTGCTTATATCTCAGAAACCATCATAGCCAGCGCGACGATTTTTTATTTGGCATACAGACACTAGATTGCGCATAGAAGCTGATCATAACATCAATTCTTGTACAGAGTATTCCATTTTTCAGAAAATTGATTTCATTTTGATTTTTTGGTAGTAATTATGAACACATTTTGAAAAATAAACATTCAAAAATTTAAAAATTTAATATAAAAAATGCCTGCAAAAAGTACCAAAATTTCATTGTTTTGTCATGTAAAATGTGTATAACCTTGAGCCAGATTTACACAGAAGAAACTAACATCGCTAAACGTCAAAACTATGAATTGTCACAGAATTATCAAATATTAATGGCATAAACACATAAATAACGCTAAATAATTTATCAAATGCAATTTACGTATGCACAATTGTGTTAATAAGACTTGTCAATAATTGGAGCATTGAGGCCGCTGAGCTGGCGCAGTCTTCCGTTACAGCTCTGTTCAGCGTGAATATTGTGTAAAATATCTGTGGATATTTTTAATTTCTTCCATTATAATGTAATAAAATTTCATTAAATTGTTTTTTTATGTTACTACTGTGTACATAATAATTAGGTACCCGTATTTTGTATCACTAAATAATTTACAGTGTGTAAGTACCTAAAAAATATTCCTTTTTTCAAACTGCTATAATATTTATTGATTACTTGTTTAGCAACAAATAAATTCGAACAAAACGACTCCTAATTTTTTTTTTTATAATGTGAACGTGTTTGTCCTTGAACTGAAAGTCAGAACCACGTCAGAACTGAACTTACCACACAAAAGAAATATCACTAAAGCATAGCCTTGAAATAGTTGATGTTGTTAGTTGTGTTCACATATTTCAGCACTTTATTTATGTTTCTGATGGATAAAGTATGTTTAAGAAGGACTCTACATACTACACTATAAAATAGTAAACAATGTACTACAATTTCTACATTTCATATGAAACAGAACTAAAATAAAGCAACTGCTTTTTGCTAGGAAGAATCACCTGAAAATTCACTACACCCGGAAGGTACCTATCACATAGTCATGTAAAGCTAAATAGTAATTTGTAATTTGTTTTTATCTTTCAGGTATGTGTGTGTCGTGCCACAAATTACATTGAAACAAAACGATTCATAACATCGGACACCAAAAAGAATAAGTGAAAAATATCACACAGAGATTTCCTTACAATTAATTCTAAACAAGGAATGATGAATAGTATTATAAAGAAGTCCCTAACTCACTTTGAAGAGTATTCTATAAGAGATTAAATTCAGTTGTTGTCTGTCGTGGGTTTTAAAATTTCTAAATGAATAAAATTAAGAAAAATAAACTAATTTCATAATTCTATGTACAGTATGAAAGCATCTCGTTAGAATATCTTAAAAATGATGAAAGCTAAGTGTTGTTACAATATACACAACGTAACGTAATAAGGTATCGTACAATGAAATGGCAAAATTCTTTTCTAATCGTACATGCATGACCATCCCTCAGATTGAATGGTGCTCTGTAAAAGAAATTAGAATACAGAACAACTATCTAATATAAAACCAGATGTAATAATGTAGGTACTTTTCTAAATTATGTTGTGAAAAATACGGGTACCTAATGATTATGTACACTGTAGTAACACAAAAACAATTTACTAACGTTTTATTATAGTATAATGGAATAATTTAAAAATATCCACAGATATTTTACACAATATTCACGCTGAAAGAAGCTGTAATGGAAGACTGCGCCTACGCAGCGTCCTTAATTCTCTAAAAGCTCAACTCAAGTCTAAATTTGTAACGACAAGTCTCAATAACACCATTGTGCAAACGTAAATTGCATTGAATACATTATTTAGCCTTATTTATGTGTAATAAAATACTTTATGCCATTAATATTTGACAATTTAATGACAATTCATAGTTTTGACTTTGTTAATTTCCTCTGTGTAAGACTGTCTCAAGGCTATACACATTTTACGGACAAAACTATGAAATTTGGGCACTTTTGGAGGTGTTTTTTTATGTTAAATTTTAAAATGTTTGAATGTTTATAATTCAGAATGTGTTCATAATTAAGTATATTTCAGTTAAAACATAAGTTTTAGCGTGGTTGACTACCAAAAAATCAAAATTAAATTGATTTTATGAAAAATGGAACACCCTGTATAAGAATTGACATTATCATCAGATTTTATGCGCCACCTGCCTGTATACTGAATTCCGTCGCTCCGATGGTCTCTGAGATATAAGCACTGAAAGTCTTAGAGGGAACACCCGATATATGCACTCATGTTCGGGTGGTAATTTGAACGAAGGTTGTTCTTGGACTGTTGTTTCTTCGAAGGATATCTCGGCTTATCTGTCTTACTAGACTGTTTAGCGTTTCCTATTTCTGGCGTTTATGCACTTAGATTGAAAGTTTAGGATACATAAATGCCTAGCAGGCAAGTTAGTTGTTCTGTAGTTGATTTGAAACCGAGAAAAAAAAGAATTACTTAATCTCTGGCTTACGCCATCGCTGCTATAATACTAAAATAGCAATATATTTGAACAATCATGCTTCGTTTAGTATTGGAGACTTTATTTTCCTATCAACTTACAGAAGTATATCGTGCTAGCAATATTCCATTATTTAAACTAGAAAGTTGTGTACGTTTTTGGTAAAATGTTCATGAACTGAAACGTACCTGATGAAAGGAAGGATAAGTAGAACAAATTAAGAATTTTGAAAAACAGGATTTGTCGTATAAAATAGTCCTATTTCAGACCATAAGTTAATTTATTTTAAGAACTGAAGTTTGAAACATCCTTATTTTAACATATTTATTCTACATTCAAGATTCATTTTGCATCTACTAGGTTATAATAGCAAACACTGCCTATTGTTTTTTTATTAAATGTCCTAAATAGCTTTGTTAATATTATCCTTGTTCATATAAAATTGCCTTTTCTTTGTTCTATTTTACATCAGGTTGTGAAAAAGACCTAAAACAAATTTAGGTAACAACCATACGTAGGGATGAACCGGTATCTCATTGGGTAGTATCACTGTTGGACACATATATCAAGGAATAAAATATGCCATGCAACAAAACACAAATAAAAAAGGAATCTCTCCAGTGCCTCGTATTTTTCATGATAAATGATGTTATGACTAAAACAGACAAAATGGAAATTGATTTCTAACTTGTACGAACGTAGAGATAATGCATTCAGGTCGCTACAAAATAAAAATATCCAACGAATTAAATAATTGCCAGAGTACGAAACAAATTCATTTTTATACTCCCTACATGGAAAATACTATTTTATTCCCTCATTTCAGGAAGGAATGTAGTACTTTTCCTCCCTCGGGAGGAAAATACTTTGACTGCCTCGGGAGGCAAACAAGTAGAAACTTTAAATAGCTGTAGTGTAAGAGTACACAATCTTCCTAAACATGTATAATAATAATTTTCTTTCAAACAGATTTTTTATTACTTATTTTTATTTATAAAAATTGAAATCAGTTTAAATTGAGGTTTAAATTAACATCAATAACTACATATTGTTAAAATTACTATGGACAGGATTGGATGATGTATATTATTACATAGATATTGAAGGGAAGATTAATATACTCAACAGCTGTTTATTGCAGATTTTTTACAAATATGCACCCGACAGAATTATGAGATTTACTAAACCTTTTGCTCCCTGGCTTAATAAGGAAATAAAAGCTCGCATGTTGCTTCGTGACAAAGCTAAATTCAAGTTTAAAATGTCAAAATCTTTGGTAGATTGGAATACATACAAAAGCTTGAGAAATCAAGTGACATCGGCTATTAGAAATGAAAAGAAAATGTATTTCAAATGGTTGTCAGATACTAAAAATTCATCTCTTATTTGGAAAAATTTGAAACATTTAAATATTCAAAAGAGTCAACCTAAAATCCCCCCTGACTTATGCAAACCTGATGAAAGTAATACTTATTTTCTAAATAGTATACCCAATTCAGCTGTGAATGATAACTTGAAAAATTATTATACCAATAACTTAAAAAATGGTATTTATTCTGATGGTTTTTGTTTTAGGCTAGTTGATATTGACTCAATTGAAGCTGCTATAGGAAAGTTAAAAACTAACTCCTTTGGGTCTGATGGTATAAATTTGAGAATGATTGAGATTTCGTATCCGAAGATAAAATACCATCTCTTAAACATTATGAACAGCTGTTTGTTAGAGGGTTTTTTCCTGATCAGTGGAAAAGCGCTGTCGTCATACCAATTCCTAAAAAGTCTGTAATAGAGGATTTTGGGGATCTTGGACCCATTAGTTTACTTCCCACATTCTCTAAAATTTTAGAATATTAATGAACGCACAGATTCGCGAATATTTACGCTCTTATGATATCTTGCCTATGCACCAGTCAGGTTTTCGTCCTCAGTACAGCTGTACAACTGCGTTATTACAGGTCACTGACGATATTTTAGAGCTACGGATGAGGGAAAATTAACATATTTAATACTATTAGACTTCAGCAAAGCGTTCAATAAACCATAATTTGTTAACGATTTTATTAAAATATATGGGGTTCTGTTCAGATGCTGTAAATATGTTGCATAGTTATTTGTCTAACCGTTCTCAGCAGGTGAAGATTGATTGTGCATTATCTCGCCCTGCCGCCTTGAATAAGGGAGTGCCACAGGGTTCGATATTTGGGCCACTTTTGTTCTGTTTATACACATCTAATCTTTTTAGTTACATTTCCCATTGTAAAATGATTATGTATGCCAACAATATACAGTTATATTACTCATTTTATTCTCGTGATATTAATGCTGGTATTTGTTCTGATTTAGAATCGATTTTAGAAGCTTCCAAAAGTCATGGACTCAACTTAAATGCTAATAAAACTAATGAATGATACTGACCTGAAAGTTGCTCAATAGGCTAGAAATTTAGGCTTAATTATTGATACATCACTTAGATTTCGCTCTCATCTAAATGTATTCAGTCTGCATATGCATGCATGCGTATGCTGTATCCACATAGAAACTCCTTAAAACTAAGTCAGTAAAAACTATGCTTTCTGATTCTCTTATTTTATCTAAGTTTACTGATGGTTCATTGATTTATAGTCCCTGTTTAGATGTAAATTATAAATATAAGATTAAAAAAATTCAAAATTACGTTGTCTTCGGCTTGAGAAGGTTCGACCATGTATCCTATAAATTGCGCGAATTAAACTGAGAACAGATTTCGCTGGCAGGCAGCTACCTTGTTTCACTCTATTAAGATAAGTCAGAATCCCGAATATTTATTTAATAAAGTGATTACACATGATAGTATTCATGATATCGAAACTAGATACAAGTCGCGTGTAGTAATCCCACACCACACTACTGCGCTGTTTAAAAGATCTTTTACTTACATGTACTCTAAAATATATAATTCTATACCTGTATTCCTTAAGTCACTTACAGTTGGTAAATTTAAGGTTCGATATAAAGCCATCCTTCAAGAGACGCAGAATAATAATATCTAGTTGCATGTTAAATTAGTATTAGTATATTTTAGTCATATGCTGCACCTATTGTCATTTCTTTTACTAGTAGTTTTATAGTTCTGTTGTAGATTTTCCTGAGTTAAATGGAAGATCAGAGTGCAGTTTCCTAGCTGCAACCTGAATTTCGCTCCAACAATTTTTTCCATTTTATTATTGTATTTCCTATGTGACATTTTTCATGTACTTATATTTAATGGAACAAATAAAAGACGTTATTATTATTATTATTTATGGTACAATTAGTTAAATTAGTAATGGAAATTACCCTGAAGAAATATTGGTTCTTCTGGTGAAGATGAGTTCCTGTTTGATTCCTGATAGAAACGAAAAGTTTGTTTATTTTGTAAACAAGAAGCAACCTTAGCAACGTTCCATGTACTTTGATTTTTAACAATATTTATACTTATCTAAATACCTATTATGACATTTTGATATATTTGGTTGTTTGATTGTCATGCATAAGAAAATATAATAAAATATATGTAAAATAAATGTAAGTAAAACACTGTGAATGGTCGTAGAAAAAATCAGATGTATTACACAGAAGCTAAGTGTTATTTCCTCCCATGGATATTGATGCCTGACGCGATGCCCGAAAAACTATCCGCGGGAGGAAATTATGTCATACAAATAGCTATTGTTACATTGGAACAACAATTATTGACTTGAAAAAGTGGTAAACACCATTACAATAATAATAACAAAAGTCAATTATTATAATAGCTTACATGAATGTTTTGGGGTGTTGGAATGTTGACTGTGGAACAAAGTGATGACTTGTTCAATTATAACTGGATACATGAGAAATTGGATACTAAAATTGAATTAATATTGTTTGTCAACTGGTTGTCAGTAGTTTTTATATCAATGTAGGTAAACCTGACTTGCATGCATGAAATTATTTTCGTTTGGTTATTCCGTTTATTGATTTAGGTGCACTGGAAAACATTTTGTGTTGATTTAAGAAAAATACTTTTTAATGCACCAAGGAAATAATTTAACAAATCCCGAATTGTCGCCGTTTTGTCACTTATCGTGACATCCTCAGGACACTATAAAATTTAATAAGTTCAAAATTACATCACAATTTGTAAATAACAAACTTAACATTAAAGTATTAAAAAAGTGTGTTTAAAACATTACAATAAAATGAATACAACAATATCTTAATTAAATTTTATTGTAATGTTTTAAACACACTTTTTTAATAATTTAGTGTTAAGTTTGTTATTTACAGATTGTGCTGTAATTTTGAATTTATTAAATTTTCTGAGGATGTCACGATAAGTGACGAAAAGTCGACAATTGAGAAAATTTGGTGTTTTCTTTGAAATTCGGCCCCTAATTGTCCACTGTCGACAACAAACTGAACAAAAATAAGGCTGTTAATATCATTAGTTGAAAAAGTTTATGTTTAATTTATGGTTATTTCCACCTGTTTCTAAACGAAAGAGTAACATGCTAGTTTCTTATGACAGTAAGTTTGTTATTTTTTGTAAGAAACGGTAAAATGCTTACGTATAGGTATAGTTTCAAAAACATTTACCATTATCATTAAACATTTACCATTTAAGATTATGTATTCAGGGTTAACTGTGACTAAGTACAAATATTTTAAGAGGAGATAGAGAAAAATAAGAATTAACGAAATCTACTATCAACAAATTTCAAAATTTATTTATAAAGCCAAAAAAAATTTTCGAAACTACTCAAGTAACAAGAAGATATTTTATAGCGGTGGTTAAGGATGTTTCTGTAACTAATTTTTGGAGAGTTAAAATTGCAAGGTTTAGTCGCATAAACATCTTATTGGTATCAACACAGCAGCTAATATCGTGAAAAATGCACATTTTTTATAAAACATAGTTGCTGTTAAAAATTATATTTATTTATTTATTTAAGGAGGAACATAAACAGGCTAGAAAGAGGAACATAAACAGGCTAGAAGCCCAACACAATGTTCACTAAAAATTAATTAGTTTAACAACTAAACCAAACATACTATTACATCATAGAAATGCATACATAAATACATATACACACAAAAAAAATATGTCATAATATTTTATACTAAGCAGCAGTTATTTGTTTTAGGGCTGTCTTAAAATTAGATAGTGATACGGTAAATATATCTGCATTGGAAAATAAACTATTGTAAGTTCTGATCATTCTGTTTAACGGTGAATTTTGCCCAGAGTTAGTATGGTAAAGAGACTCTTGAAATAATATATTACCTCTAAAATTCCTGGAAGGTACATAAATATTTATGAGATCTACTAAATTAGGAGAATCAATTAGATTATTCAAAAGTTTAAATAAAAATATTACGTCAGCTTGCTTTCTTTTATTTTCTAAAGATTGAATTTTAAATGTTTGTTGTAAGAGTACTGAATTCTCAAAAATATAAACTCCGGTCACTTTAAAATTTAAATATCTAAGAAATTTATTTTGAATTGCTTCAAGACGAAAGTTATGAACCATATATTGAGGATTCCAAATGGTTGAAGCAAAGTTTATCTTACTATGTACATAAGCAAAATATAATGATTTTAAAGAATCCACGTTTCTAAAGTCTTTACATACTCTAGTGATAAAGCCTAACATTTTACTACTCTTTAAAGCAACGTAATCTATATGTGAAGAAAAAGATAACTTCCTATCAAAAATAACACCTAGATCTTTTATCTCTTCTAAGTAAGAGTCAAATCTAAATATATTTTTATTACAAGTAAAACAAATATAATGACACTTATTGAAATTTAAGTGTAATTTATTCAAAAGACAGTACCTATAGAATGAATCAAGGTCACTTTCAAATAACGTACAATCCGCTAGGTTATTTATTTGAGAAAATATCTTAAGATCATCTGCATACATTAAGAAATTACAAAATTTAAAGCATTTATTGATATCATTTATATAAATAAGAAATAATAATGGTCCTAAATGTGATCCTTGAGGTACACCAGAAGTAGCTGTAAAAGGAAGTGAGCGGTAATCGTTGATTGCTACCAGCTGCGATCTATTGAAAATATACGATGTAAGCCATCTTAGAAAACTTCCATATAATAATTGTGTTTTAAGAGATGAGATATAGCTTTATGTTTTGCAGATCGTTTGCTGGTGTTAACTACCGTTAAGTAGCAGTTTTTTTGATTTATTGTAGTGCAAACATATTTTAATAAAACATTTATTAAACAAATGCTGTAATTATACAGCTATAGTTTTCTGAAACTAAAGTGCTGCATAAATGTCGTAAGAACTTTCTTAAACTAATTTAAATAATTTTTATTTTTGCTAGAAGAATCTTCTCAAAAATTTCTCTTGCGATCATTACAAAATTGATATATAGCGCTTTATAGTCAGTCGTGTAGATTGCTACTATAAACATTACACCGTAAAATGACTTCCTGAAGCAAAAATACTGTATAAGTGCAGACACAACAACGTTTTGTTTATGTTTTTGTTTTTTTGTTGGGATTACATTATTCTCACAAGTAATTTAAACAATAAAATAGCGCATATTCTGATTTCTTACTTGTTTACAATTAAAACTTGTCGTTGCAAAGATTTTTTTTAGTTGCTACATCTCGTTTTTTAGAGATATTTTCTTCCCTCGACCGTATGTACAAATAGTATATTAAACAACAAAGTTTTAAAACGACTCTGCACACGAGCGAGACATATTGGTGAACCGAGCCGAAGGAAGTCCACATGTCGAGCGAGCGTGCAAAGAGGTCATTTTCGCATTTAAAAAAGACCAGAATTTCTTGAGGTTGTTCTTCAGATCATATTCAAGAGTTCGGAGATATAGTTTATATGATGTCCTGTTTAATTTCAGACAGCAAGTTTTTGTATGTGTAAAAAGTTAATATCACAGGTTTCTTTGTGCATCTTAAATGCCCGCCTTTTTTGTTTTTTTTTTAAGTATAATTTTACCATTAAACCAGGGAGGGTATGCACGTGAACCAGACTTCTTACGAGGGATGTGGCGATCAAATATTATACAATTTGTTAAAAGCTTCAAGTGCCATATTTGGACAGGTGCACCTGTTGAGAAAAGTCCAGTCTGTGTTAAAAATTTCATTATACAATGTTACAAAATTTGCCTTCCTGAAATTATATCGGGTGCTCACTTTCACAGGAAATGTGCGCCCATTGGATAGGATCGTAGTTTTTAGAACAAGAGCAGGGTGGTAACGAAAGAACATCATCAGCTCCGGCAACTATAGAGTTCAAGTTCGTTAATACTAAGTCTAGCAACCTATTTTGAAAATTTGTGATGTTATGATAATGATCTAGACAAAAGAAATTAGAAAAGTGCTGCGTCACCTCAAATATTGGCGTAGTGTAATTTCCATCACAACAGCTCAGATATTCAGGTATATTAAAGTCGCCTAGGACAAGCACATCAGAATTATAAAATTGTTGAAATGAAATCAAACAATCATATAGAGTCTCATAGTCGTTATAAGTACAGCGGGGGATGTAGATAACTACTATATAAAGCCAGCGGTAATTTATTTTTACTTTCACAATTAGGATATCGATGTATTTAATACTAGCCAATTGTACATTACAAGTGGGATTAAAATCAACTTGAATGGCTTGATATTCTCCATCCAATGCTAATAGGACGCCCCCTCCTTTTCAGGTATTAGTAGAGAAAAAATCACGATCGCTTCTGAAAACTTTTATCAAGATTCAATAATTCACGTCACGGATGCCTACATTACGGAAAGTTTCAGTAAATGCATATGCCTGAAATTGATCAGTGGCAGGCGTAATATTAAATAAGTCCGAAGTTTTAGTGCGTAGCCCATACACATTCTGATAATACAATGTAAAAGTTGAAATGGTTTGAATACTCGAAACATTCGAGGACTCATTGGACAGGGTAAGTGGCTCTGATTGCTACTTCGTATCAAGAATATTTGCTTTGAATTTACTTAAAGTCTTTTTGTACAAATACCACTCAGGGTCCCAAAGAGCATGATCTATTGGCCCGTCAAAGTTAATAGTTGCTTTCAAACTAGCGCAACACATTTCAAAGTTGTACTACGGTATTTATCTATAGTGTGAGATTCAGAACATTTTGGGCACACGGAATTTTGTCGAGAGCATTTGCTGGCAAGATGATGATACCCGCAACATTTATAGCATCTTATAAGTTCAATAGCACAAAAAACTCGGCAATCAAAATCGAGACCTACTGCCAATTTACCCGCATCTATAATCCGGTGATACGTATTAATATCAACTTGGAGAACCGCTTGATACAAATTTTTATTTTTACGCTTAGGCTTGTAAGAAATTACCTCACATACACTGCCATCGCAAAAGCACGACTTATTTTGAGCACGCAAATATTTTACAAAAGTATTATTGCCAAAATGTTCAGATATATTAACTACCCTCACTCTTGGATTCAAAGTTGAAAGCTGTTTAACTTCATATCGCTCACCTAATTGATTACAAGTCTTCTCCTTGAGTATAGCTGATTCTTCGGCGGTGTCACAACTTATAACTAGGGCCCCATTCCTGGCTTTCTTGACATTAGATATATTAATAACCTCAGATTTAGTGGTAGTACTATGTTGACTAGTATTCTTAGGTTGCAAAATAAGAGACAGCTTAGGCTTTATCACTCCTGCGTATGCTTGAAGGAGACTCTTTAACTGTGAACAAATTCTTATTGATGTCTTCTAATTTAGTGCTAACTCTATTATAGAAATCCTCCTTCAGTGACAAATATGGTCTCAACTTTATCAAAAATTTCAGCTCGGAAATCTTCAAACATTTTGTTTATACCACCATCAGATAACAGCTTTTTAACGTTTCTATGCCATTAATATCCGATATCAACTTTGTGGTAACAGCTTTATCCATGACTTCACACTTAACCTTGCACGCGTCGCACCAAAAAAACAGGTTACGACATTTATCGAGGATTCATTCATTTTCAATCATACTGACACATGAAATGTGAAACCATTTATGACATGGACCCTCATAACCCACCAGAGCCTCAGACTTTAACTTTTTGCATTTTGCGCAGTCCAACATTCTTCAAGCTTGGAACTTATGGTGGAATAGATCAATAACTGTGTCCTGTTTGAAATATGTATAGATAGACCTTAATTTCTTAATGAAAGGAAAAAAAAATAAATAAAAAGGAAACACTTTTTCGCTCCTACCGAATAGAATAAATCAGCACCAGTTCAGTTTATAATTAATATAACTGCAATATAATGGTAACTAATTAGCAGTCGGACATTATAACAGTTATTCATCGTAGTTCAAAGAGAATTCGGCATAATATTTTCTCTACTCGGAAAACGTCTTTGGTATTACGCTGCCACACGATAATATGCACTTGTTACACTTAAAATAGGAGAAAAATTAAATTTGCCAAGGCAAGTACTGAAAAATATTTCAAACCATATACGATACGGTATGTTTTTTTTTAAAGAATCTGAAGCAAGTTACCTTGGCTGTCCTCATGCAGTCTGCAATCGCCATCTGTGGGCCACTAGTGCAAAATGTAGGTACTTCACGCCGATAAATTTTTAAACTTGTGTTACTGTGAAATTAAATTCTATTAATACTAATAATAGCAACAATATTAACAATGATCGACGATATTTTCTATAAAATAATTAGCACTATTTTAAACATCCTGATTTGTTTACAGTGTTCTGTAAAAATTCCTTAGAATATTCATCCTAACCTTTGATAAGTGCTCTTTGATGTTTGGTGAGTATGCCAGTTGTAATGCAAAATTTAGTTTTTAGTTTTAAACGTTTTATAGTAATTAAACAAAGGAATTGATGTCGGGTGCAGATATTTCCCTATAACATAGTTCGCCCTATGATACCCAAATAACAATTTATGGCCCATTGTTTTCTAGATGAATGCCTTCAAGTCTGTGTTCAAGATTATCCATAATGTATCGGGAAGAAATATGATTTGTGTCTATTAGGATTTATTTTGGTACACAATGAATAGAAAATAATAATTTCGGTAAAATTGAGAACACCATTTGTCAAATTTGTGGCTCTCATTAGAATATAATAACGAACACATTTTCAAAACAACATGATCACATACGAGGCACATGTAAAATAACTTTTGGACACATATTTTGGCCAAGTTAGGTACAAAATAAACATATTTCGGACACATCAAGGTTCAATTTTAGATATATATTGGAAACAAAAGGCACAATCAAGACACATTTTTGAAAAATTTTAGGTATATTTCAGACTCGCTATTGGACAAATTTTAGACCATATTTAGTAAACATTTTAATCACCATTTTGGTTACATTTCCCACTTATAATGGTCTAATAGTCGACAATCTACCTTAAAAATGTGTCGTGTCCAAATTACAGTGTCGACACAGCGTCGATATTTTGCCTAAAATGAGTCGGAAATTGTTACTTGGGTATGTATTGTTTGTTTTTCTAGAGTCAAGAAGAAATCCAGCGGATCTACGGCAATCACAGTAATTGTACTGGATTGGTGTTTGTGCATTCCCATTTTTTGTATTAGTAGGTACTCCTTACATTAAATTTCAATTTTCTTAGAATAAAAGAGTATTTTCTTTAACACGGTATGTGTATTCTGTTAGTGGATAATCCTAACGGACTTGTAATTAGTGAAAATGTAATTTTAACTGTGTGCAACGAGGGAACGAAGAACGAATGCAAGATACTGCAACTAACCGGATTATTAACTGTTATCTACCAGGTACCATTATTAATAAAAAATGTTATTAATAAAAATATTTATTTTCGCCTTTTCTACATTTGACAACGCTGTAAAAAAACGACAGGTAGATAGTTGACATTTCTAAACCGTCTCGGACGGTGATTATCATAGGCGTCGAGGTGACCGCGGGAAAAGAGGCTTTTGCCTCATTTTTTAAACATTTTTTTAGGCCTCTCTAAGCATGAGTACTTAGTTACAGATAACCCTGTATATAAGATTTTACTAGGAAAAAAACTTCTTCATTCTTCTTCTTTATTCTTTATGTTTAAAATTCAATAACGACTAAAGTTGAACAGGAAGACGACTTCTGAAAGTGAAGCTGATCAAAACCAATTTTGTAAGCAAGTGATAGTGAATGTTGTGGAAAATATAAGAAAAAAGATGAAATGGTAAAATTATCCGCTTTCACTAATCTTTTCTTCGACCGATTGTATAAGTCACCGATACAAATATTAATTTTTTGAAATCGGCAGCAGATTTAGGAGCAACATTTACACAGGCGTGGTAATTTTTTTATATTAAAGATGCTATTAATAAAACGGCTTTTAAATTTACTATTTTCTCTATGATTATATGTGTGTGGACCTATACTCATATGATTATTATTTCTATTTTTACAAGTACTATCGCTTTTTACACCATTTCAACGACACCCTGTATAACCTTCTAATATTATTTAGAATTGTATGTACGTCAACAATACTTTGTTGTCGGGTATAACTATATGATTCTGCATCTGCAAAGTGGGATGGCACTGGTGATAAAAAAAATGACATTTGCATAAAACGAATTACACAGGGTATATCATCCGAGTGAGCTTTGCGCCGTATGTCGCGATGCTATAGATGCTACTACTTTTTTATGAGGTTATTGCCTGATCATGTGTCACGCAACTTATATATAGGCTACCCCTTCAACTTCCTCATCGTGGATGCATGTGCAAATAAAGATAAAAATGAGTACCTCGTTTTTATCAACACAATTTAGATGATCTTTTCTAAAGATGGTAGCATTGCATCAATACACCATGCACGTGATGTGTCACAACGAGCTTTGCATTTCATAAGGAACCAAATATGAAAATAAACTTAATTTTTGTTTCTAGGGGATTTCGACACTACTGAACCGAAACAAAATATTTATAGTGAGGTGGCACTTCTAATTATACCGGCAGTAGGCGATCATACGTTTGTTTTGAATTAAATTATATCTTTTTTCTACGTTCATGCAAAAACAAAACTTTATTGAACTATATTTAGTGGAAAAAGTAGTTCGTTATTGCACTAGAGCAATAAAATGTTTATTGTATTCATCTATCATTCTACTACAGAGTTTTCTCATCATGAATGAAACGTAGAAAAAATATTGTATGCAACTCGTACAAAAAGTGCTTATTACTTTTTGTACCTGTTGCTTGCTTTTGTTTATTATTTATGTAAATCTTAGATTTAGATCGCATGTAAATAATTTAGTCCACAAATCTTTTCAGAAATTTAAGCTTTATACTATTATAAGAACATCCTTTCTAGAGATATTAAATTGAGATTAACCGACAGTTTAGTCTTATCTATGTTATCATATAGTGGTGCTATTTTTTGGCCCACTTTAACTCAAGTGGACAAAAATAGTCTTCAGAGAGTACAAAATGCTTGCCTTAGATTTTGTTGTAACTTAAGAAAATTCGATCATATTTCAGGGGCTTTTAGGGATTCTCACTGGTTTCCACTTAATGAACGGTTTAAAATACATATGGCTATCAAGATTGTTAAAAATTGTGACATTCATAACCGGATTATTGGACATAGAGAATGGGGAATGCCACTATGTTGGAAAAGTTTTTGGAAACTCAGTAAATTACATTGTTTTGGAAATATATGAAGACCATATTCGTTGTTTTTTAAATTAAATTAAATTTAAAAAATTTATTGGCAAATTAATGTACATGTGACGTCAGATGTACATTTTTAACATGCGGCAACAGAGCAATAGCATGCAACTTGTCTTAGAATAAAATAAATGAAATGCAGTACTGTATAAATAGAGACAGATATAGTGCCTGTAAACATCATTTGTCACTTCCGTCCAGAGAAATAGAGGAGAGGAGAACGAGCTTCGACGAGTGCGCATCCACATTTCACTAGGACGCTACAGGTACTGCCATTTTGAAATCATGTACGTCACACTTTTAAGTCAAAATATTTACAGATAACGGTCGGACGGGAGACTGAACGTTTCGTATTTCTCTGATTGTCATGCATTGTTGCCAGCTGGTAAAAATGTACGCGTGACGTCATGCTGTTTTAAATAATTAATATCTCTCATAAAACTGCATATTAGTCCAAATCCTATTACACGTATCCAATGTTTTTAGAGTACTCTCTAAAAATGCAAAATACCAAATTTAGTGGTATTCCCCATTGTTGGTTACTCCCTGTCATAACTGTGATGTTTCAGCGTAGCCAAATGGAGCCACCAGTCTTAGCTTTTTTCGACGCAAAGTAAAACAATATATTATTAATTCCTGTGATCTTAATTAATTAGTTATTTAATTGTAATGTAATTTAGTGTTTATTTGTTGTATAATTGGTTTAAAGGCTAGTTTTTATGGGTGGTTGTATGAGCAGCTCTGATAGATACCGCCACCCAATATTAATTATTTTTCTATGACGTTACTGTGAACATCACTGTGAACAAAGACATTATTATAATTATTTTACTTTGTCAAATTTAGAAGAAATTAAATAAAACTGTTTATAACCTCAGTCGTAACTCTCTCAGGAGGACTTAAATAAAAAATATATATATATGAAGGACCCCTATTAAAATCGTATAATCTACCATAAATTTTTTGCATATTTAGAATCACCCTTTACAATACTTCGTATTATGCATAATATTAAAAACAACTTTAAACTTACTTTGTTATTATCTAATTTGATTATAATATATTATTTAATGAGTCAGAATTACAGATGCACTTCTATAACTCTAAGTTTTCTAACTTGTTGTGGATTTGTGTGCTTTTGATATCCCCACACTTTATTTTGCATGTGATTTGATCTCTTTAACCAGAATTTTCTCAAACTCGAACAAATTTTGCTGAATTTAGAGGGTCCCAGTTGTCATGAAACAAAAATATTGGCAGAGGTCAAAAATGCTTATGACATTTTCCAGACTCGCAACCCACATTATTGTAGAGGATTACTCCAGTACCATTACGAGTATTGGCCTCTCAGGAGTTAAATCAACGAGTGTTTGTTTTGTTGTCAACAACTAGATTAAACTGTAAAGGACTACGGATCGTCCATGATTCTCGATAATAATGTTAATTTATGGAAAGCTTCAATAATACGTAAACAAATTTCGATCTAATTTTATTACATAAAAGGGGGTGGTTGCCGAAATTATATTGTGAAAAAAAGTTCATATAAACGTAGGTCGAAATATGCTTCGTTTCCGAGATACAGAGTGTTTAAATTTTAATTTTTTATCTATTTTTATTAATTATTTCAAAGAATTTAAAGATATTGACTCGAAATTTGAAACACGCTTTGGAGGAATAAATGTGCATTTTTTGAGGTAATCTGAATATTTCTACTTGCACCAGTGACGTTCGCGCGAGAATGCCACAAACTTGAGGAAAAAATAAAACATATTTTATTGCAAGTTCTGTATTTTTAATTTCCATTGATACTTTATCTAGTAGGATGGTATAATATACAGAGTGTTCCAGAATGATGGTCAAATATTTTACCAGTGTATTCCACAAGCGATTTTAGGGGGGGAGGGGATCTTCATATGAAATTTTTCAATTTGGGTCCTTTCTGTTGAGATATTCGAGTCTCAAAATGGCGGAAAAAATAGTTTTTTTATTTTTTCTTAAAAACGGTTTCACTTGGAAAATTCAATTTTGGTACACAATATCAGCTAGTCCAAAGCTATTTTGTGGTGGTATCTACTTCTTGGCTCATGTATCTGGAAGACGGAAATAAACAACCCCTAGATTTGTTTCTTTTAGAACTTTTTCCTGCAACACCCGATTTCAACAACAATTTGCATAAACTGTCAAGACTGATTTGTTTCATAAGACAACAGAGAAACATCATCATAGCAACCGCCTACTGCGGTTATCAGTAACTGGTGACAAAAAGATGTTTAGAGTAAGGAAAATTATTTTTATTTTTTTCCGCGCAAACTGTTGATTGTATGAAAAAATTACAAGAGGGGAAAAAGTAGTAAAATTAGGTGAAGTATTTAAAAAAAAAGTTTTGTTGAAATCGGCCATTTCAGGAAAAAGTTCTGAAAGAAATAAGTCTAGGGGTTGCTTATTCCCGCCCTCCAGAAACATAAGCTAAGGAATATGCACCATCATAAAATAGCTTTTAACTAGCCGATAATGTGTACCAAAATTGAAATATTTAAGTGCAACCGTTTTTAAGGAAAAATAAAAAAAACTATTTTTCTCCGCCATTTTGAGACTCGAATATCTCAACAGGGAGAACCCAAATTGAAAAATTCTATATGAAGATCCCCCTGAAATGGCTTGTGAAACACACTGGTAAAATATTTGATAATCATTCTGGAACACCCTGTATATCTGATATACCTATTACGAAAATATCGCTTGTGATTAAAATGCATAGAACGCTACGCATTGACGCTATACTATATATTTATATCCATACGGTTTACTAGTCCGTAGGAATATATCTCATTGCAAAGATATAATATTATCGCTTGCCGTCCGTTACTGGCTTTATAGTATATGATTACTATAAAATATATTTGATGTAAAAAATAGAATTGAGGTAATTTATATTATGAATTTAATCATAATTTAAGTCTTAACCTTTTAATAAAAAATCACAATTTAAATCAAAGCAAATGTGGACAAATTTATTACATGAAAAATAAATAATTGGTGAACAATTTTTAATTATAAAAAAAAACAAGAAACAAACATTTTGAATCTAATAGTGAAATGAAATATTAGAATATTCAACTGGAAAATTAAAATTCGGAATGTGCCAGTCCAAAGGTACCTACTGAAAACTCATTCAGAGAAACATGTTTGAAAGACAGAGAACGCGCATTAAATTAGTAATGGCAACAATTCACTAATATGAGAAACACAAAATTAAAATAGTTTAAAAAAATCAACATTTACATTAAAAAATTGTGCCTATCATGCGCCAAGGAAAAGGATAATGTTTTTTTATTTAATGATTTTTTAATTTTTAAATAATAATCACTTTTTGTCCAACACTAATAAAAAACATATATTTTTCAATAATGTGTAATGTTCCCTAGCGGCAAACAAAGAACCGCGTTATATATACGAAACATTGCACCCACTTATCTAGTGTTATGAGATGCTAGAAAAATGGGTGCATATGATCTGATAATTTTTATTTTGACAGTCGGGTGGATAGTTTTGTACAAAATAGACGCCCAAAGTTCCTTCGCTTTCTCTATTGCTACGTGTTACCCCTAAAATTCAGTAATAGTTGTTTAAAATAATAACAAATTCCTAGTTTTTTTATTAAAAAAAATAGGATTGTAGGGCAAATGTTAATCTGTAAATAATTTAATTTTTTTAATTGAAAGTTTTTTGCGATAGTGTTGATATATTGCAAAAATATATACTGTATTAGGCTTGCTAATGACTATGCGTGAATTCGCGATTCGTTGTGCGTGATTCGTGATATGCGAGAAATTCGCTAATAGTGTGTAGGGTCTAGTTCGTTAAAAAACCATTCATGAAAACCCTATACACGATGCACGATCCATATATATGTATATCCCGAATTCAAGCATAGTCTGTAGCGGGTCTTAGAATATAGAAATAGATCCTAAACATTATTCGCGAATTCTCACAAATCGCGCGTAACGAATCGCGAATTCACGGATAGTCTTTCGCAAGCCTAAGGCACTATTTCCAACGGATATAATTCCGATATGCAACAAGTGTGTTTTTTTTAATTAACATAATACGGAGCACATAATGTTATTCTCCCTGACAATATAAAACCGGTTTGATCCTGTCCTCCGCCTCAGAGGCGTAACGTACACCCCCACAGATCCCGTGGGAGGCTGAGGGGCCAAGCCTGAGCCCAAACAACCACTATAAAGAAGACTAATATAAAAATCAAATGTTAAAACCAAAAAAGTACAAAAAAAATAATTTAAAATCACGAGACTATAATTTTATATTGCGGCCATTGTTTGAAATAAACATGATTTTTTATTTATTAGTTTACTTTAAACAAATGGTGTCAATAAAATGGTCAACGGACTTACAAATCATATAATAAAAACAAAACAATGTTTATTGTTGCTATGAGCTTTCGATTGGTATAATTATATTTTGTTTCATTAAACAGTTGGTGAAGTTGTACGCCAACAATATAGGCATTAATATTTAAACAACCAATGTTGAGAACCTCTTAAGGAGTGACAACTCTATACATTTTTACTTATCAGTCAATTTCATTAAAACTAATTTGTTGTTCGCCTCCATAATTAATATTTTTAATGCATAATTAATGCCTCTAGGACCCGGCTGTGATTAGTTAACCTATCCAATTCGTGTTAGGATGTATATGAAACACATATTTACATGCAATTCGTTCTATTAACATTTGAGTGACGGTACTTTGCAGTGGGATCTTGGACTATAAATAATTAACAACTAATTGAAATTATTATCTGCCGATGACACCTTTTCTAAGTTCTCTTTCTGTAAACTCTTTTCATCTTTCTTATGGATTTCGTACCGAAGTTAAACGTAAATTACAACAAATTAAACTGTATATCCCAGATATACGAGGAGAGATCTGAAAGTTTCCGTCTTGGATTAATAATTTTTTTCCTGAGGTGATACCAAAGATCCGAACAGTTTCTGGAAAAAGGCGAAATATAGGCCCGATAGTTACGTCATGGGACACTTGGGACACTTTTTAATATTTATAAACACCGATTATAAACCCCGTTATACTCCGGAATATATGACCACATGTAATTATTTATTCTTATAAACTTATAATTGTCTGTAGCCAATAAATTCTATCTCTATTTAGCCGTTTCAAACGATCACACCACTAATTTTGTTATTAATAAAACAATCTCATATTTTGATAGAAGTAGATCCAATAAATTTATATGTAGAAATTGCATAATAGCAAGGAGATAAAGGTCTCTATTATTTGTTGTGTTATCACCCACCCCCGACTCCACTGGGGCTGGTCGGGCATACATTATTGTTACAAAGAGAACGTAACAATGAATGCCACTGTGTTGCACAGTCAAGCTCCGCAACAACTTTTCGCCAAAACGTTTCTCAGCGCTGCGCTGGCGCGGTAGAGTGAGGCGTTTCATTTTTATACATATTTATTTAAACCGAAAACATTGAACGCAGGAAAACAATGATATTTTTGAAAAACAAAAAATTTTCTGTGTCTTTCATAGTCTTTCCCTAAATCTAATTTTAATCACTTTTGACATGCGTTAGAATATTTCGTTCAACTTAAACACTTTTCTTAGGAAAAGAGAGATATTTGTACGTTAGATCGTAGAAGTTCTAACCCTACTATAGCCATACCCTAAACGTTGTTATGGTTTTGTACAGTATGGTGAAAACGTAATGTCAAGTTGGGTTAACTTCAAAACATTACTCACTTTCACTTTAGAAAGTCCTGGATGTCTTTGCGAACTCTGACATGATTTTCTTTCTGTATCTAACCATATTACACCTACCTATCTTGTTTAGTTTGTATTTCTTTTATTAATAGTTTCGTGAAAAAAGGTAAGGAAATTAACTAAGATAATTTGCAGAAATAAGAAGAGCAATTTTTGGCGAGACAGAATGAAAGAAATAGAAAATATCAGGAGATGAAGAGGCTTAGATCCAACAAAGAAAACATATGACAGGCAAGAAGATGGATTATTGAGAGGAGATATTGAAGGTAAATTGGATTTATGGCCCGTCCATTTTGAGAAATTACTTAATAGTGAAGCTATGAGCCCATCAGGAAATTTCAGAGATGAGAATGAAGTTTCATCAGTGCATGAATTAGTGATAGAACTGTCAGAACAAGAAATAGTAATGGTTATAGGCAATATGAGAAATAATGAAAGCAGGGGTGAAAATGGGATAATAGCTGAAACCTTAAAATTTGGATGAGTTATGCTGCAGAAAAGGATATATCAACTACTCTCAATGATGTGGAAGGAGGAGAAATTGCCGGAGGAATGAAAGACTTCAGTAATACGCTCTATTTATAAAAAAGGGATAAAAACATATGCAATAATTATAGGGGAATGCGTTTGCTGGACATTGTTTATAAGATTTTAGCATTGGTAATAAGAAGCAGATTATGTATTTATTAAGATAGAGAAGTAGGAGAGTATCAAGGATGGTTTAGAAGGGTGCGGTCAACAATGGATTATATATTCACAGTAAAGCAAGTACAGTCTAATAGCAGCATATGATTCAATAAATAGAGAGAAAATATAAGAGGTGTTACAAAAATTTAAAGTTCCTGTGAAGTTAATAGGTCTAATAAAGCTAACATTAAAAGATATAAACAGTAAAGTGATAGTAGAGAAGCAATTATCACAATCGTTTGAAGTTAATAAAGAGCTATGACAGGATAATCCCCTCTCTACACTTCTTTTTAATCTAGTTCTGGAGATGATAATGAGAGAAAGTAAAATTCAAGTCAATAATTTGTTATATTAGTGTGGCCATCAAGCAACAGCTTATGCAGATGATATTGTGATTATGGCAAGAACTAAATCTGAACTGAAGAAAGCATTTGAAAAATTGGAAATAGCATCAAAGAAATATGGACTAATTGTGAACGAAATTTAAACAAAATATATGGTAATAAGATCGGAAGTAGGTACAGGTGAAGAAAATTTAAGAGTTAAGGTTCTTTCAAATAAATATTTTTATATGATATATAAACGGACTATGAAACGACAGTAAATCTCTCAGACTCCCATTTAAAATAACAACAAAATTTTTGTACAATTTTCCAATATTATGATTAAAGTTATAAATATTGGTATATATGCAGGAGATTTATTTACTTATAATCAATAAAAGAGCATTCAACTAAGAAAAGAACAAAAACATAAAAATATATGAAAATCATAACAAATTTAAAAATTTCAAAAAATAAAAAAAATTAAAACAAAATTAAAAATTTTAGGTTTATATCCTTACTTTATATAAGTTAATTTATAGAAAAAAATAAAAATATTGTTTCCAAAGTCAAAAATGACAGTTTGTGCAGATGGTCAAATCAGTTATCAAAATTATCACACAACTGGTAAACAATACAATGCTTTGCTATGTACACGGGATAGACAAATTCTTTATGCTCTAGTGGTGCGCTGAGTCCTTACGCAGTTTGAGATGAGAGAAACTGAAGGCAATATACTAAGCAGAGTCCGACAGATTATAAATTAATCTTGAGATTTTTAATAACCTTCTGACTAAAATAAATCACCAATTTGAGACAATAAATTAACCCGTGATATTCTCTTGTTAGGTTGTGCTTATTATGGAAGTTATAGAAGCCTGTCGACAGATGAGCTTTACAATATGAAAATGGTGAATTTCAAAAATTTAGTATCTGCTGTTTTTAGAGAAAATCCTCAACAGAGACCGAAATTAACGATAACTGAACGTTTTTACTAGATTTTTGTAACAATACACTGTTCTCTGCCCACAAAATTGCATTACCTCGCATGTTTTTCTAAACTATCAAATAGAAAAGGTACTATTCAGAAAAGTGTACTAAATAAAACTGGACAAACGGAAAAAATCATTAAGTATTTAATTCAATTTTTGTCGACAATAGGGAAACATTACGTTATTAAAAAAATAGGGTGGGCGGAAGTCGATAGCAGTCGCTGAAGGATCTATAGATGAATCATGAATCAAATAAGTGATACTGGTAATAAAATTCTGAATTCAATATAAAATCCATCGAAATTCTTCTTTAGTTCTCAGACAGGACAATTATGAAACCACGAAGACTGTGACTATTGAAAAGCGGTTTGCTAATTCTCCGAAAATGATATTTAACAATCACAGTTGTTTTACTTTTTACCTTTAAAAGGTACACACTCGTACAGTTCACGTTCTGCTAAGTGCAATATAACTGTATGACTTCCGTTACATCTTCCATTTTTACTTTACTTATCTTTTCTTCCGATTCTATTTGAACGTAAGCGATTACTCAGCACTTTTTTAATTCCAAATTTACAAAATCATTATTAATTGTTAAGAGACAAATTGTTTCTAAATTATTAAAATAATCGCTGTTTCTAGGGTGCCCATTTATTTTGTTTTCTTTAGGTTTTAAACCCAAGTGTTATTCGTATCAAAAATATCATTTAGGGCATTTATATTTGGAGGAACTAGATTTTTTTCTATCGAAATCGGATCATTGCTACGGAAGTTATTTGCCATAAGTTTCAAACAGGTCCAATAATATGTATATCAAATGAAGCAAAGACGCAATAGGGAGTTCTTCGAAATCCTTTTAATATTTTAATACTATCGAATATATTTAGTATGACTTTATTTAAATACTGCTTGCCCTTATTTTGTCCACAAAAAGATTTGTGAATAATTTGTGGGATCGGATTCTCTTATCATTTTTTTGTATCTGTTAATTTTAGCCAATTTAATGGTGGATGAGAATAAGAGTCAAAAGTGATGGTCATGGTCAATATTTTGAAAAATGACGATAAGGTTGCTATATTCATTTTATTTTACTTCAAACATGCAACGGAGCATCGAAACTATTAATAAGAAAGCAAAAAACATTTTATTTTAGGTTAGAAGGACGGGTATGATCAATTACCCTAAGCCTAAGGACCCGATCTATCAAATAAGGATATTTAATATGGTCAAGCACTATCCTTAATAATAATAATAATAATAATAATAATAATAATAATAATAATAATAATAATAATAATAATAATAATAATAATAATAATAATAATAATAATAATAATAATAATAATAATAATAATAATAATAATAATAATAATAATAATAATAATAATAATAATAATAATAATAATAATAATAATAATAATAATAATAATAATAATAATAATAATAATAATAATAATAATAATAATAATAATAATAATAATAATAATAATAATAATAATAATAATAATAATAATAATAATAATAATAATAATAATAATAATAATAATAATAATAATAATAATAATAATAATAATAATAATAATAATAATAATAATAATAATAATAATAATAATAATAATAATAATAATAATAATAATAATAATAATAATAATAATAATAATAATAATAATAATAATAATAATAATAATAATAATAATAATAATAATAATAATAATAATAATAATAATAATAATAATAATAATAATAATAATAATAATAATAATAATAATAATAATAATAATAATAATAATAATAATAATAATAATAATAATAATAATAATAATAATAATAATAATAATAATAATAATAATAATAATAATAATAATAATAATAATAATAATAATAATAATAATAATAATAATAATAATAATAATAATAATAATAATAATAATAATAATAATAATAATAATAATAATAATAATAATAATAATAATAATAATAATAATAATAATAATAATAATAATAATAATAATAATAATAATAATAATAATAATAATAATAATAATAATAATAATAATAATAATAATAATAATAATAATAATAATAATAATAATAATAATAATAATAATAATAATAATAATAATAATAATAATAATAATAATAATAATAATAATAATAATAATAATAATAATAATAATAATAATAATAATAATAATAATAATAATAATAATAATAATAATAATAATAATAATAATAATAATAATAATAATAATAATAATAATAATAATAATAATAATAATAATAATAATAATAATAATAATAATAATAATAATAATAATAATAATAATAATAATAATAATAATAATAATAATAATAATAATAATAATAATAATAATAATAATAATAATAATAATAATAATAATAATAATAATAATAATAATAATAATAATAATAATAATAATAATAATAATAATAATAATAATAATAATAATAATAAAGCTTATTTGCCCAAAAAAATAAAAAAAATTTTGTTTCACACATATTTAGTATACATACATATTATAATCATGCAGTAGGACAAAAAGGACATACGCTCAGTACATCACAAAGTAGTTTCCTGATCTTCCGCGTATCCCAGAAGCGCGTGGATAAGAAGATATGCAAGAGCAACAAAATTATCAATATTAATAATAATCTATAAATAATCATCAAGAAATAGTTTTTTTAGAGACATTTTAAAAGTATATGGCGACAATGATTTTAATTCAGGATTCAACTTATAGAATAATTTAACAATATTGTATGAAAATGACCGCTCAAAATAGCAGATTTGTGTGTAGGCATGGTTAATAGTCCTTTGCTACGTATATTAATGTTGTGCACGTCAGTCCTAAATATTAATTTGTCATAAAGGTAAGGGGGAATCTTAGTAATAATTAACTTATGATAAAAATATAGAGCATGATAATCTCTTCTTATTTTCATAGACAACCATTTTAAATTTTTAAAAGCGTTAGATATGTGATTAAATTTTCTTATCCCACATATGAAACGAACACAGGCATTTTGTACTTTCTGAATTCTATTACAATCAACACTATCTATACAATCATTATATAAAACATCACAATAGTTAAATTGAGATAGTACCATAGTTTCACAAAGCATAATTTTAGTATCTTTATTTAAAATATGCCTACTATTATATAACAATTTTAAATTACAGTAAGACTTCTTCAACATATGATTTACGAATAACCTGTATCTCAAGTTGAAGTCTAATATTACACCTAGATTTTTTGCCTCTCTGGTAATTTTAAGTTGATCATTATTGGTATGTATGTTTATTAAATTTATGACTTCATTAACCATTTTTTGCTGACCTATTAATAATACGGACGACTTAGAACTGTTGAGCTTTAAAGAATGATCAGCAGCAATTTTAGTTAAAACCGACAAGTCAGCGTTAATTTTGTTACAAGCATCATTTATCTCTGAAGGAGCAAAAGAATAATATAATTGTGTGTCGTCCGCATAAAAATGAAATTTACAAAAATGATGAAAGTTTCAAAATTTAACGTATAAACAGTATAAAGTAAAGGACCCAAAATAGAACCCTGAGAGACTCCTGATAGCATTTCACTTTGATTAGAAAGTTTATTATTATAAATAACACATTGTGTTCGATTAGTTAAATTATTTTTTAATAGTGAAATAGCATCATACTAAGACAAAATGTAATACTGAAAGCAAAATATTATGATCAAGTGTGTCAAATGCCTTACTAAAATCCAGAAGAGTAAGCGCTGTTATTTTACCTTTGTCAACTTGACTTATAATCTCATCTGTTATATGAAGAAGAGCTGTTGAACAACTGTGATTTTTCCTAAATCCTGATTGCAAAACTGGCAGTTGTTATTATTCAGATAATTTCGAAACTGATTCTCGATTACTCTTTCCAAAACCTTAGACAACACCGGCAACACTGCAATGGACCTCAAATCCTTAAATTCAGTGGGATGAGTAACTTTAGGAATGGGTCTTATTAATTATTCTTTCCAGCAAGAGGGAAAAACACAATATTCGAGACAAAAATTTACTAAATGCGTAATTAAAGGAATTATATAAGGGCAACATAATTTTATAAAAGTAATATTAAATCCATCGATCCCAATAGCTTTAGAAGAAATGTTATTAATTATTTTAGCAATCACGTCATCATTTACAGGCGAAAATATAAAATTATTTGGAATATTATTCTTCGTTCGGGAGTTATAATACTTAACCAAGTTTTCAGTACTATTATTGCTATAACTAATTTCCTGAATTGAAGTAGAAAAAAAATTAATAAATCATCGGGATCAGCTATGTCGTCAGGAATTGTAATTATATTTTTATTAATAATATTCATACGTTTTAATTCCCTCCAAGTATCTTTTGAGTTTGAATTTCGACATTTAAAGTTAAGATAAGCCCGGTTTTCATTTTTAAAAGCAATATTAGTGAAATTAGTGAAAAAATTAGTGAAATTAATTATTACTGCTGCCTTAATGATAGCACAAATGCTTAGACGTCATAAAGAAAACCTAAATACTGCTTATGATTCGTCCAATAACTCTCTAATAAACTTGTTGATTCAAAGCTTATTAAACTGTTCCCGTATATATGTGTGTACATAGTTCTACCATCCTAATTACATCATAAAAACAAATTGGCAGTTACCGTTTATATGATAATCTATCACTCCATTATAGGATACTCAGTAAACAGTTTACTTTGCTTTGGAATTCGCGATGCACGTACTATTCCTGAGCACGTAGTAGTGTAACAACCAACGAAATTCAATTACGTTCGCAAACGCCTTGGCAAACTTGGTTAAGGAGCAAACTACCTACAATATTTGGACTAATTGAGGTGAAAGCTCCATATTCTCTAGAGTACATACCATTGCATACAACGACGCTAAGGATGACATTCAGTCAAATCTGAAACCAAACTTGGCACAAAGCTCTGTTAGAGCGGGACTTGAATTGAAATGAAGTTTTGTGCAGCAAATGCTATGACTGCTTTACATTGACAATTTATCCATGAATTGAGTAACGAAGTTTTTCGTAGCATAATTTTAGTTTATTTTAATTTATTGAAACTCTATCTGACTTTATATCGTTACCGATTCTGTGAATTCTTTGAGCCATAAATTCTTGCTCAATGGGCAAACTACACACATGAACGTTATAAAATCATGAAAAAATAATTTTTTATTAACTTATTTTTGAAAAAAAGACAATTTTATGCAAGAAGATTAGAGAGATTTTCTAACCTAACCAAGGACGTATTGGCTATTGTTAATTCTAATACAGGTAAAACTAAAACACATACAGACATATCGTATATTACAGACAACAACATTACAATAGTAGATCCAACAAGAATTGGAAATATTTTTTGTTCTCATTTTGCCGAAATTGCAATAAAAACTTTACGGAATACATATCCATTATCAAATGAAGATTGTTCTGATGGAGTGGAATGTCCCTTTTCAATTTTCTTCTATGATATCACACCATTTGAAGTTGAAAACACTCTGAACCTAATGCAAAATAAATCCTCGAGTGGGCCAGATGGCATTCCAATCAAGGTTGTAAAATATATTTCTCAGTTTCCTATATATCCATTGTGTCACATATTTAATTTATCAGTTAGATCTGGAATCTTTCCTAATGCTTTTAAATTGGCCAATTTTTTTTCCCATTACGCAAAAAAGGAGAAATCAACTGCATTGGTAACTATAGGCCTATAGCTTTATTATCTAGTTTTTCTAAACAAAAAAAAATGGCCTCTGTCGAATTTCTAATTTCATTGTTGAACAAGATATATTGTGCGGCAGTCAACATGGTTTTAGACCACATTTTTCAACAAATACAGCCTCATTTTCATTAATTAATAACATTAATAACATTGTCAACTCGACAAAGGTAATTTCGTTTTAGTTTTTTTCTTTGATTTAACGAGGGCTTTCGACTGCGTTCATAAAGACTTTCTGGTTAACAAACTAAAAAAAATGGGTTTAAGGTATCCAAATGACAACTGGATTAGTTCTTTTTTAACGGACAGAGAAATAAATGTAAAAATTGGTAATAGCATATCTCACTCTTCTAGGACTCCATTCTCTACTATTTATATTATTTATAAATGATTTAGAGCAATATATAACAGTCGAAGATACCAGCTTAATTTTTTACGCAGATGACTGTATAATATGTATTAGTGCCTCGTCTGCTGGCGAGCTTCAAACGAAAGTAAACGACACACTTCAACAGTTTTATACATGGTGTTTTAAGAATAAACTTATTATTAATCCAATATATTACCTTTTTTAAAAGACAAATATATCCTAATATAGTAGTTTCATTAAACAACATGATCATTGAGAAAGCACAACACACAAAGTTTTTAGGATTGATGAGCAAGTTACTTGGTCGGTTCATATTGACCATCTCGTAAAGAAATTAAGTACTGCCTATTATGCAATCAGAAATCTGAGAAATAAAATGGATAAACATTATCTTTTGGATGTTTATTTTGCATTAGCATATACACATTTAAAATATTTAATAATTTACTGGGGGGCTAGTTCTCAATTTCATAGAATTTTTATTTGTCAAAAGAAAATTATAAGACTAATCCTACCCCTCAATCCTTTACAACCTTGTCGACCATTATTTATACAAAATAATTTTTTTTCTTTGCCTTGTATATTAATATGAGAAGCAGCACTATTTGTTAAAAATCATCCTGAATTTTTCGTACAGCATAACAACGTTCACTCCTATAATACACGAGGAAATTTAATTTCTTTAAATAATTATAACCTAACAATATACCAGAAAGGGCCGCTTTATGGGAAAAAACATGTATTGAAATGCATTTTTAAAAAGATGAGCTGTTTAACGCTAGCGTATTTTGCCGAAAGTTTTAATGGCCTGTTCTGTGCAATGGAATCCATAGAAACAAATGTCAAAGTCATTTATTGTTACATATTGTTATACAGAAAATATTTGTTGATAAATCAAAAATATGGTTCCAACGAAGATACCCTAATGCTTTCATCATCAAAAATATTACATTTTGTAGAAAAAAATTTATTAAGCAGAGTATTTAAGGTGATAGAGCGTATTAAAATACAGTATTTACTAACATTACCCACATTCACCGAGGTTTATCAATATTTTTAAAATGTTTAATATAAATTTCATTTATATTAAAAATCGTTTGAACCGTGTTTGAATAAAGATGGTTTAGGCGCGGTAACTATGATAAATATAGCAATCTAAAAAACAATAAAAATTAGTTGTTTGAAGAAGTAGTGTCAGAATTATATATTATAATTCATAATCTAAGAGTGTTTAATTTAAATTGAGCTCGGAAAATAAAGACGAGCATTTACCAGTGGAATAATTAGAAGCGGCACAAAGTGCTGTTTCACAATTAATTCCCAAAAAGTTGTCGAAACAGTATGAGAATTCTAAAGGTGATGTAGCTCGAAGAGAACTCAAAAAGTGTCCGTAACATTATTACTGGCGTATTTCGTTATTATCAGTTTATTCCTCATTTAAAAGTACACTGAATGTCAAATAAAATATAAATTTCAGAGAATTTCCAAAACTAATACCATATTTGAAAAGCCAATTAGTTAGATACCGTCCAAAAAATCCAGAATTCTAACGAAAGAGAAAATTGAGAGATTTTTACAAGAAGCACCTGATAATAGATTTCTACTAGAAACGGTAATTCAAATTAATTAACTAATTTAACTAATTTTTGGACAACTTTTCAGGTCGTATTAATAAATAGTGTTGTGGAGCTTCGAGAAGAGATGAACTACTAAAGATAACGATCGATGATATAGAAGACAAAAATTCAATTATTATTATAAGAAGCTCCGATTCTAAAACTCATATTCCGAGATGTTTTGTGATTTCAAATCCAGGCCAAATAAATATATACCGCAAATATTGTGCTTTACGTTACTACAAATTGACGATTTTTTGTGAAGTATGTCAGGGAAAAATGTGTGCTTGCCGTCAATAAAATAAAGAATGTGCCAAAAGAAATAGCAACTTATCTCAATTTGCCTCACCTGGAAACTTATACAGGGCACTGCTTTAGACGTTCTTCTGCCACTCTATTAGATGACGCAGATATTATCACTATTAAACGACATGGGGGTGGCGTTCTAGTACGGTAGCGGAGGCATATATAGAAGATTCTATAGAAAATAAAATTTCAAGCGCAAATAAATTGTTACGTCATCAGTAGAGCCTACGGAACTTACCAATAACACAACGTGCGCAGCAAATCTTACAGCAGCAGCCTTATTAAACACTCAGAGCTAAAAGCTGCCATAACTGACAGCACTGGATCTGCCATAAATTTAACTATGCAATATCGGCACTTTCAATCTACATGTAGTGCAAAATAAATTGTAATCGCCCTGTTTATAATTGTTACTGTTTTGTATTGAAATGTCATATTACTTAAAATATACAGGGTGTTAAAAAAAGAGTGTAAACTATTTCAGGAGGTAATAGTATGAACCAACATAAGCAGAAAAGTCTTAATAAACATGGGTCCGCAAAGTAACGGTTGCGGAGATGTGGACCACTATTCATTTTTCAAATATTTTATTAGGAATAAACCGACACAGGAAGCTTTTAACAAAAAAAACAAAGTTACAGAAGATGTTGAAAGTGCCCTCCGTCCATTTCCGAGCAGGCACGACATCTTCGTCTCAACGATATTCGAACTCTTTCGAAAACACCCTCCTTGGTTTGGATTTCTTGGGACTTTTGATTAATCCGTAGCTGCAGCTCTTCCAGGCTATTTACAGGGGTACCATACACTAATGTCTTCAAATATCTCCAAACAAAAAAATCTAGAGGGTTCAGATCAGGCGATCTTGAAGGCCAGAAAACAGGTACGGCCCTTCCTACCCATCTATGTGGAAAAGTTTGGTGTAAATGCTCTCTAACGGCCATGGAAAAATGAGCTGGAGCACCATCATGCTGGAACCACATTTGTTGCCTCTGATTTAAGGGAGTGTCTTTCAAAAACTCATACAGTGTGTTCTGCAGAAAGTTGAGGTAAGCAGCGCGTGTTAATCGGTTTGGTAAAACAACAGGACCTAGAAACCTGTCACCTACAATACCCATCCAAATGTTTAATGAAAAACATACCTGATGTCCAGATTCTATTAGAGCATGAGGATTTTCGTCGGCCCAAATATGCGTATTGTGAAAATTAAACACTCCATGTCTTGTGAACCCGGCCTCATCAGTAAAAAGAATGTTTGCAAGAAAACGAGGGTCTTCAGCACCATGACGTAGAAACCAGCGGCAAAAAACCAAACGTGCTTGATGATCATTTATTGGATTTAAGGCCTGTACTCGTTGCACATGGTATGGATAAAGCAGTTACTCGTGAAGGATTCTCCAAACAAGAGGACCACTAATTCCTACCTCGGCTGATATTCTCCGTACACTCGTACCTGGATTCTGCTCTACCAGTGCTAGAATTTCCTCTTCTGCTCTAGGAGTGGATACCGACCTTGGTCGTCCGGATAAATGGCTGTTTGTTCAATGAACCGGTATCAAGCAATCTTTGGTAAATTCTTCCAAACATGCGTTGAGAAGGAATCTGGCGATTTGGATAAGCGTCAACATAAAGACGTCGTGCTTCGGTGGCGTTCCCATTAGCACAACCATACATGAAATGCATGTGTGTTAATTCTGCGTTAGAGTAACCAGCAATAGCGAAAGAAAACTTGTGTACTGAGAACAACTGTCAAATACGTGGTGTTTATTTCACTAAACATCAACCAACTATTATAAGAAAATACACAACGTTTTTGCAAACTAAAAAAGGGCTAAAAAACATAAAACATTCCATATCTCCGCATCCGTTACTTTGCGGACCCATGTTTATTGAGATTTTTCTGCTTATTTTGGTTCATACTATTACCTCCTTAAATATTTTACATTCTTTTTTAACACCCTATATATTGTTTAATTAATAAAGTCATAAATAAGTTTAAAAAAAATGAGAAATTATTTTGACTACTGTTTTTTGTTCTGCACTGAAAAACACATTGACGTTCTAGAACATGAAAGTATTTTGCAGCTAGTTGACAAAGAAGACTCACTTTGTCAACTAAAACTTTAACGACTTTTGATGATAAATAATAATACATTAAAATATTTTGCGAATGTCAGATCGATTTTAAAGGTAAAACATTTATTTCATTCATTAAGTGATCATAAAGAAATATACATTTATTTTTTTTATATAACATATGAGATGCTGTTTAAATACTGCGTCGAATATTGCCAAAACTGTAATACTTATACTAAGAAATATTGTTTTCCTTAACCTTCCATATCTTTGAGAAAATGTTATGCTCTAAATATTCTGTAGAATCCCAATTCACAGTGGTAAGGCGTAGAACTTAGTGAATTACCCTTTCCATCGCTGATGAAAATAGTAACAGAAAACTACTTCTTCACGGTTATGACTGCATTAACTGGGTTATTTCTTTCAATAACTGACAGGAATGATAGGTTGGCGTGTTGAAAATTACGGAATATATATCATGCAAACCAACTGAGTTTTGATTCTGAAATAAACGAATTAGTTATGTATAACATTTACCTACTTCCAAATAAGTTGTGTATGAATATTGTATAAGTACTTACTTTTTAAAAAGTATAATTCTGGTGTCACACGCTTAAAGAAAAAAAAAATAAAGATACTTACATATGAAGCTTCAAATTTATTTTTTAAATGACCTTAGGCCACCTTTAATGAATTAAAGTAATTGGTTTTTGAAATACAGGGGTCAAGTTATTGAAAATTATCATATTTACTAAAACGTCTCGAGTAATTAAAACTAGTGGAAACATACACGAATACATTTAGGAAGCACTACTATTAAATATTAAAATTTTGGAAGTACTAATATTTTCGAAATGCAGTGTATTTGGTTGCCAAATATTTGCCATAAATAACATTTCTTGTATTTTATTAAAAAAATAAATGTTTTAACATTTACAAAATTGTAGTAGAGTTCCTATATATAAACTATTCTAAAAAAAAGACAAAAATATATTCAGCCATATATAGTGCTTACCAAAATAAGAAAAAAAGTATGCAGATACAAATTACAAATCTCTTTTTCATTTATACTGCGGATTTTTGTAATTACCTTCAACATTGTCAGTCACATCAGTATGCTGATGATACTGACTGAGAAATATATTTATATTTATCTTTAAGCATTCCGACATATCTCCAGCTATGGCCCAGATCAATGCAGACCTCAGTTCTATGTCTGATGTATCTTTGGCTCATAATCTTATTTTAAATGAATCTAAAACGCAATTGTTAATTTTCGGAAATAAAAAGGATGTCATTGTATATGACAGATTTTACCATTAATAACTGTAAAAATATTGGTATATGCAGATAATTTTCTTAGATTTGCTAAACATGTCAACTTTCTTACTCAGAAATCTTTTGCCAAGCCAATAGCTCTTTACATACATACAAATCTTCTTAGTAGTGACGTTAAATTAAAAATTTGTGACTCGATGATATTATCTACCTTAGCATACTGCATGATCATGTATTGACTTCCTTTTATTTTTTGTATAGGTGAGGTCTACTAAAGTTCTAATTAAGGAGCAAGTTTTTATTTAAATACATTTCCAAATGTTTTCAACCTTTAATTTGCAAAACCGAGCATAATGTAGATGTATAAATTTGGAGTTTTAGAGGAAGAGAGTAAAAATATATAGTACTTTAGTACAGTATGCGCCAAAAGTATGGAATAAATTCAATAAAAACGAAACAATTATTTTTGAGAAAAATCCTCGAACAGGTCGATTTTTAATTTAAAAAATACATATTTTAGCGTAAAATGCGATTTTCAAATGTCATTTGTTTTCGAGTAATGACGTCATCGATTTTTTTTAAATGGCAACACCATATTTTTTTCCTTGATTCTGAAAGATCGTTTAATTCTCTATCAGACAGTACTAAAATTTTGCCCTCTTACATAGGAAAGTTTTCGAGGAAATGACGATTGAATGTTAGAAAACGTAAATTTTATCCATAAAAAAGTAACAATTCTGAGGTATGTAAAATAAAATACAATTGGTTAAATTTTATACTTAAATTAAATGTTCGAATTGCCATCCACCAACTTCTTGACAATGCGCAAGTCTGTGAAGAAATTCTTCTTGCACATTATGAATGATTTCTGGGGTAACTCTGCATATTTCGTCCCGAATGCGATTTTGAAGTTCTTCTAAATTATGTGGTTTATTAGTGTACACTTTTGACTTCAAGTATCCCCATAAGAAATAGTCAAAAGGTGTAAGATCTGGCGATCTTGCAGGCCATTCTGTCAGTCCGCGTCTGCCGATCCACCTCCCAGGAAAACAGTTGTCCAAAAAATCTCGTACAGGGCGCGCATAGTGCGGAGGTGCACCGTCTTGCTGAAACCATATGGTATCGTCAGGAATGTCAGGGTCATTATGGTTAGGAAAAATTACTGCAAGGGCTGGAACAAGGTCATTTTCTAGAAACTCTAAATATCTTTGTCCTGTAAGGGTTCCTTCAAAGAAGAAAGGCCCTACTATTCTGTCGTCAACTATTCCAGCCCACACATTTAATTTCTGAGGGTGTTGGGTATGTGCCTCTGCCATCCAATGAGGATTTTCTCGACTCCAATATCTGCAAGTTTGACGGTTTACTGTACCATTCAGACAAAATGTGGCCTCATCTGGAAAAAGTATTTGCCGGTGTAAATTTCTATTTCCTTGACATAAATCCATTAGAATTTCGCAAAAGTATAAGCGGCGATCGGGATCATCTTCATTGAGTTCCTGCACAAGTTGAATTTTGTAGGGATGATATTTTTCCTTCCTCAAGATACGTAGCACTGTGCTCTGACTAGTATCATTGTTTAATGCAACCAATCGTGAAGAATTATGAGGATTATTCACCATACTAATCAAAATGTTCTGTTTCTGATTTTCATTAATGCTTGGACGTCCAGGTTTTGGAATATTTACAACATTGCCAGTTTCTCTAAATTTAGACTCTACCTTACTGACTGTTGATTGGCTGATAGGGCGATCTGGATATTTTTCATTAAATAAATCGCAAACTTCTTGCTGAGTTCTAGTCATATTCCCGCATCCGATAAGAATTAAAATTTCAATTCTTTGAGTAACAGTTAAATGTGCCATATTACTTTAAATAGAATAATAATTTCTATGTCGTTTACAATACTTATTAGAAAGTCGGTGTGACAATGACACTTTGCAAAGACTTTCACCTACGTGATCCATAAAAGAACTATGGAATTCGAAAAACTAAACTTGATAACGTTTTTGCTTTATTTTAATTGATTTACGTTTTCTAACATTCAATCGTCATTTACTCGAAAACTTTCCTATGTAAGAGGGCAAACTTTTAGTACTGTCTGATAGAGAATTAAACGATCTTTCAGAATCAAGGAAAAAAAATATGGTGTTGCCTTTTAAAAAAAAATCGATGACGTCATTACTCGAAAACAAATGACATTTGAAAATCGCATTTTACGCTAAAATATGTATTTTTTAAATTAAAAATCGACCTGTTCGAGGATTTTTCCCAAAAAATAATTGTTTCGTTTTTATTGAATTTATTCCATACTTTTGGCGCATACTGTATATTTTGTGTACCAAATTTCAGGTATACATACTTGTATATGTAGGTAATGCTAATTGTGATGATGGAGCTCCCCTAGTAAGAATAACTTGTCCAAGCTGGAAGTAAGTCATATTTTGACACTCATAACATGAACATCAGATAATTGTTATTGAGGAAACACATGAATAATAAACATTTTATTGGATAGTCGTGGACAAAAGCATATATATCAGCGGAAGTTCCATACAAAATAAAAATAAAAAATTAATTTTAGAGTTCAGTAGAATCATAAAATAATTAAAAACCTCTTAAATGAATTTATTTGCCTAAGAAAGTAGAACAATTTAAAATAATCCTGAATTTACATTTGCCAATAATGACAAGTATTAAAGATTATACCAATTCGTATTTGAAGCAGTAGAGTTACAAAAATTATTAGAGTATAGATATTTGAATGAAAATTGGATAAAAGACAACTTTTTATATTAAATATTTGTTACGATATTCTCTGAAGCTATTCATTTTTGGCATAATTGTAATTCTTCTTTAGTTTGATTGGGTTTTTGCCACACTTTTGAAAAAATAAAGATTAATTAAATAAGCCCTTGCGGTAAACGGATCAGTCAATGGTTATTTTTGGAACTAAGTTTGCCTAACCAAAAAATCACACTGAAAAAAGCAGATAAGTAAAAATTAACAAAAATCACATCACTACCGCGCACTTCCACTATTATTTGGTTAGGCAAACTTAGTTTCAAAAATAGCCCTTGACTGATCCGGTTGTCGCAAGGGCTTATTTAATTAATCTTTATTTTTTCAGAAGTGTGCCAAAAACCTAATCAAACTAAGAAAAAAATATTTGTTACTTAAAATGAAAGCTACAATGTTTTTCTTTTACTTTTATTGACCAAAAATATAAAATAATTTTAACAAAGTAATTTTTACGACCCTAACTCCAAACAAGTTATTTTTATCCACATGATATGTCTCTAATACCATATTATCGTTGGAGTGGTAGTCTTTCTTTCGTGGCAACAGCAGAACGAATAATCTTCCATTTAAAAGCCTCTCTGATATGTACTGCTATAGAATTGACGAAAACCCACGGACCTGTAGGTATTTTAGGCACAAAAGCTCTTGTACCTTCACGATAGGAACGCGGAGGCGTGGTTTATCAATAATAATGAATGAATGAATGATGTCCCTTTGTACGATACATGAATATTATCTCAAATAAGTGGTAAACACTAAGTCGGTTTTAACAAGGGATGTTTTCCCTCGCAAAATTCCTATACCTACAGAAAGCAAATGAAAAAATAAAAGTTTAATCAGAAGAACAACCAGGACAAAATTACAACTAATGGTATACAAGGTGTAACAAAACATAATGAATAATCTCTGGAAGCATACAGAAGACGTCAAAATAATAATAGTGGCGTCCTCTGCAATATTTATTTATTTATTTTATTTATTTATTAATACAATATCCAAAGGGCCGAAGTCCAATTACAGGATAAGGGAGAAAATACAATATGAAATCAGCACCTAAATGTTAAAATACAAAAGAAAAACGACAAAAACAACAGAAGCAAAATTACATAATATACACAATATACAAACATACATAAGAGTTTAAAGTAAATGATTAAAAGCAAACATCGAGAAATAAATAATAGTAAAAAATAAATTATCAACAAAAGTCCATAAAATAAAATTAAAACTGTACATTAAACAAGTTCTTTATGTGACTGGTAGCTGAACAGAATATATCCAACCGTGACTCAATTTCAAGGTAATTAGCACACATCTGATAAAAGGGAGCGGCACTATACAAGTTAGTTCTGTATTTTTTTGTTGAAAGAGATGTCTCGTATTCAATCGTGGAATATGAAAATTTATCATTTCCAATAGATTCTCAGAATGTATTATGTCATTAAGAATCTTGAATAGGAAAATTACAGAATACATTTTTTGCTTAAGTAAAAGACTGCACATATTGAAGCGGTCGAAAAATGCCTCTTGGGGGAAACCTCTTGGCAGGTAATGACCGTCAAGTGTAAGCACAGCTAACTTAAAAAATCGACGTTGTACTTGCTCTAAACACGATACATGAACAGAATAAACAGGAGACCAAACCAAAGACGCATATTCCAGCTTAGATCTAACAAATGCACCATATAACAATTTAACAGTGTCCATGTTCTTAAAACCTGTCATATTCCGCACGATAAAACCTAGGTTTTTGTAGGCACTCTTAACTACATAATTAATGTGTTGAATAAAAGAAAGCTTTGGATCAAAGTAAACTCCTAAGTCCTTTATTACAACAGGCCGAAGAAGACTAGATCCTTCTAACATGTAGTCATACGAAATCTGCTTTAGTTGGCGACTGAAGGACATAACATTACATTTCGCTGCGTTAAGGGGTAATTTATTAACAGTACACCAGGAGTTTACTAAATTTAAATTTCTTTGTAAGTTACATGCATCCAGTTCATTATTTATAGTACAGAATATTTTCATGTCATCGGCATATAACAAGAAATGTACATTTAAATCCGACGCGATATCATTAATAAAAATCGTAAACAATAAGAATCCTAGGACAGAATCCTGCGGAACTCCTGAGGACTGTGCAAAAACGGCTGACTTTACTCCCAAAATTTGGATATACTGTGCTCTTCCAGATAGATATGAGGTCATAAGCTTTAACAATGAAGAACCTATTCCAGCAGAGTCCAATTTAGATATTAATAAGTTATGGTCAAGGCGATCAAAGGCTTTTGAAAAGTCCGTATACACGACATCTACTTGACCTCCTTTATCAAGAACCTCATGGATATACTGTGTTATACAAACTAGGTTGGTGACTGTTGAACGCCCCTCGACAAAGCCATGCTGTTGCGGCAATATAATATGTCTAAGATGAAATGACAAGATATGATGCAAGGCGATTTCAAAAACTTTGCTAAAATTACATAATATTGCAACAGGTCGATAATTTTTAATGTCATTTCTATTGTCTTTTTTATAAATGGGACAAATTTTCAAAGTTTTCCAACAATCGGGGAATGTATGAGAAGTCAGTATTAAGTTAAATATTATAAGGAGAGGCTCTGAAAAAACTCTCTGATCAAAAAGGCAGGTATGAGATCAGGTCCCACGGTCATTTTAGGTTTTAATTTTCTGATGGAATTAAGTATCTCATTAGAAGAGAATAAGATATTTGAGAGTGTATTGCTGTTAACATTAGTATTTCTAATAGGGTCTAAGTTGTCTGTAGTTATGAATGAGGAAGCAAAGTGATCCGCAAAGCAATCAGCAATTTCCTTAGTATCATTTGAAGATATACCGTTATATGTCATGATATTGGGAATAGATGAATTACCTTTTTTAGAATTAACAAAGGTCCAGAATTTATTTGGATTATATTTTAGCTCGCATTCGATATTAGTTATATAAGTATTATAAGTATTATAGGCTACCTTACTTTTACTTTTTACAACAGATCGTAAACGTTGAAAATTAATATGATCGTCAATATCTAAGGTAGAACGATACTTATTCCAAGCTCTGTGTTTTTCTTTAATGGCTACAATTAATTCTTTACAAAACCAGGGTGGATATGATTTATTTGAAAATATTTTTTTTGGAACATGTTTTATAAAAACGGAATTTAAAGTTTCATAAAATTGAGAAACGAGATCGTTGACAGATGTGAGTGGCTTCATGAAAGACCAGTCTATTAAAGATAATTCATGATATAAGGCGGGAAAATTTGCTTTTCTAAAATTAAGCTCTGAACTTAATCGTATATTTTTTTTATTCTTAGGAACAAAGAAATCCACAAGTAAAGCAGGATGGTGAGGATCTTCAATATATACCGAATTTATGATGAAATTTCGATTTCTCAATCAAAGTACCAAATTTCATGCAAATTAAGCTGTTACTAAGATATATATATATATACAAGAAAGTTTTAAAAGCTCATAATTTCAACACCCTGTCTTTCTGAAACTCTAAACTTTTGGACTAAGAAAAATTAGACTAGATCCTCATATGCATATAGTATAGTTTTAGAGACACCCTGTATATAAATACAATGTTAGTCAGAAGTAACGACTAGGACAAATAATAGAAAACCTCTAAAACTGCAAAAACAAAATTTGGTATACAGGGTGTTTCTTAAGTGAGGTAAAAAATCGAGGGGCGTATTCCGTTTCTAAAAAAATGAAGGTTTTTGTTACATAAATGTGATGTGAACTGTTTGAAAAAATTTAACCAAATTCGGCGTGTATAACCAGTATGACTGTAGATATGAAACAAAAAATTACCAGTTTTAGAAACTTACCAAGGGCGGAGGTGTGGGTATCACCGATCATTATTTACCAAATAAAATAATTCTCTAAATAATGTTACAAATAAAATAGGTTATCATATGCGCCATTGTATTATCTTCACTTTTTATTCCTTTACATTTTTCGTATTCCAAACCGATTTACAAAAAAATAGATTTATTTGATCAAGTGGATTTTTACGATACTCATTACATTATATAAAGCAACAATTAATCAACAATGGAACTACGTTACTATGATTTATTATAATAATGTGAATGTCAATGTAAATCTTGTAAACTAATGTATTGAGATATCTCGAAACAAAAATAGAGTTCATATCGGGTAATCTGGGTGGCCAAGGTTTACCTGGTTCTTGAGTACCTCGTCTAACCACGTTATCACTGAATCTTTCATTTAAGAATTCATGAGCAGTCAAACTAAAACGTGGGGGAGCTTCGTCATGTACAAACCACATTGTTTCTCTTAGCGCATACATTTTCAAGAAAATGTCTGTAGGCACCTGTTTAAAGTAAAAGAGTAATATCCAATAAGAAAATTTCCAATAATATCCACCCATACATTGAAAGAAAACTGAAATCGAGATTCCATTATAGAGTTTGTTGTGGAAGATCATGATAGCATCTCTGAAAAAATTTGCTTCGTCGAGAAACATCTTCCTAGTACTAGTATTTGAGTTTTTTTCAACTTCGTGCAAAATAGCTTGTTCCAACTCAGGCGTTCGAACACTTAAAGGTCTTGCAGGAATTAGATCTTTCTGAAATTAACCTGATCCTGACGCCTGCCGTTGAATAACACTTATGGACATTCTTCGATTTGGAATTAGATGATTTGCAAATCTTTCCATATAAATTCGCCTAGCTATAAATATAAACCATATTGGCCACTTTAGCATTTGAATATGTATAAGCCATCATTAAAACTTAACCTTTTTTAAAAATAAGCTTAATTTGACAATACACAATATTAAATAAGATGACGGCTTATTGTCATTGTTTTGCATGGCCTCCCTAAGATATGTTTAAGTAATTTAAGTAACTGTGTAAAAATGGACTTGATAAAATAAATCAATTTTATTGTTAATCGGTTTGGAACACAAAAATGTGCAATGAGATAAAAAGTGAAGATAATACAATGGAGCATATGATGACCTATTTTATTTGTATATTATAAAGGATGATCGATATAAACAGGGTGGCCAAATGAAAATGAAACAGAGCCATTTTCAGGAACTGCGTCAAGATTGTAGAAAAACGCTAAGACCCGTCAATTTTAGATTAAAGGGGGATATTCTTCTCTGGTATTTTTGACTCCGCCACTTTCACTCCGAAGCAAGGGTAAGCATCACCCCAAAAATATTGAACTGGCAGTTCCTGAAAATGGCTGTTTCGTTTTCATTTGGTTGCCCTGTATATACATTTGGCAAACAATGATCGATGACACTCACATCTCCGCCACTAGAAAGTCTTTAAGTTGGTTAAATTATCTCAAGTGGTTTAGAAATAAAAAAACTGTTTGTTTTTTAATTTTTGACACGCTGTAGCTGGACAACAGCTGTTCTAAGACCTTACATTTTTATAACAAAAAACTCTTATTTTTGGCCACCGAATACACTCCTGCATTTTTTACCTCTACTTTACCTCTACACCCTGTTTAGGGTCACCTGACCTATTAATAGTATCAGCGACGTTGTCAAGTTTACCAGTGTTTCCCAGAAATACTAATTATTATTATTTTTTTAATAGAACACCATATACAGGGTGTCCCGAAATAAATGCAACAAAATTTGGTCAGAAATTCTTAAGAGAAATTTAAGGGACCCGTATTTTTTACTTTTGATAAGTGCGGCCCCCTTTCGGAGATATAGCCCCCTGAAACAAGCTCCTAAAAATTTAATTTTTTTTATATCTCAGAGCTATATCGCACAAGAACCACCAAATTTGGTACACAGGGATTTTATGACATGTAGAATGCGATGCTGATAAGCTTTTTGACAAGGGGCCCCCACAAGACACTTTTTCGGGGGCCCCCTTGCCTTTGGGGCCACCGAACATTAGTTGCATATTTAATTTTTAAAAAAATAAGTAGCCTCTTAGAAACTCCAGGGAATTTAAAAACTTTTTTGTCTCTTAAAATTTTTTCGAAAAACGCAGCGTTTTTCGAAGAAATGGCAAAATGTGATTTGATGCATATCGAGGTTCATATGAAATTTTAAAGTGTTAATCGTAGGTAGCTGGCATTCGCAATAAACAATCAATTTTATTCTGTGACAGTTGTCATTAACCAGTGTCAAATTGTTACCATTAATAGTTGCCAGTAATCATTGTTCCCGAAAAAATGGTGAGATTTTCTGTCCAAGAAAGGGTACAAATGCATCTAATTTACGGGGAGGCTCGTGGAAATTCACGTCTCGCACGCAGATTGTACGCCGAGCGATTTCCTGCACGCATACTCCCATACCATTCAATGTTTGCACGAGTACATCGGCAACTAATGGAGACAGGATCCGTAGTTGTGAAAAAACCTAACTCAAGGAGAAGTTATTTATTAACTCCCGAACAGGAAGAAATTATCTTAAATTTAATTGAAGAAAATCCCGAAATAAGCATAAGACGCGCGTCATTTCAACTTGAGATTCCCAGAACAAGAATATACCGCTTTATCAAACGACAACTGTTGAAACCTTTTCACTTTCAAAAAGCCCAGGAACTTAAAGTAGAAGATTTGCCACGAAGAAGACATTTTAGCTTATGGGCTCTTCAACGTTACAACTTAAATCCGGGATTTATACGAAATTTTTTCTTTACCGATGAGGCGTGCTTTACAAAAGATGGCCTAATAAATTTGCACAATCTTCATTATTGGGCTATGGCAAATCCATTTGTCTTAAGGCAGACTCATTCGCAAGACAAATTTTCAATTAATTGCTGGGCTGGAATTGTCGGTCCATATTTATTGCCTCCACGATTAAATGCTGAAAGTTACTTTAATTTTTTGGAGCATGAACTACCGCCTCTTATGGAAGATGTTCCTCTCGGTATTAGACGCAATTTGTTCTTTATGCACGATGGTGCCCCACCACATCGGGGGCACTTCGTAACTGAGTGGCTGAATGAAAATTTCCAAGGGCGATGGATAGGTAACAATTCTCCTCATGTAACATGGCCCCCCCGTTCTCCCGATCTAAATGCCATGGACTTTTTTTCTGGGGGGCCATGAAGGATCGCGTCTATGCCGTACCAATTAGAACCCGGAAACAATTACATGAACGAATCCTTGCTGCGGCTGAAGAAATTAGACAGATTCCCAACATTCACACGAAAATACGTCAAAATTTCGTGTCACGTTTGCAGGCTTGTGTTGAACAAAACGGTTCTCACTTTGAACACGTTTTACGGAACTGACCAGTGTGATTTTAACAAACTTTTTAGAATTAAATTATTTAATCATGAAGTATCATTAATTTTGTTATTAATTTCCAAGTTTATTGTACCTTATTTTGATATTCACATTTTCTTATTAATTGTTAATGTTTAACTTGTGATTTCTTTAAATTAAAATTAAATTTCTTTAAATTGTGATTTTTTTACAACTACTGATCCTATCTCTATGAGCTCCCGATGATGGTGAATGACAACTGTCACAGAATAAAATTGATTGTTTATTGCGAATGCCAGCCACCTACGATTAACACTTTAAAATTTCATATGAACCTCGATATGCATCCAATCACATTTTGCCATTTTTTCGAAAAACGCTGCGTTTTTCGAAAAAATTTTAAGACACAAAAAAGTTTTTAAATTCCCTGGAGTTTCTAAGAGGCTACTAATTTTTTTAAAAATTAAATATGCAACTAATGTTCGGTGGCCAAAAGGCAAGGGGGCCCCCGAAAAAGTGTCTTGTGGGGGCCCCTTGCCAAAAAGCTTATCAGCATCGCATTCTACATGTCATAAAATCCCTGTGTACCAAATTTGGTGGTTCTTGTGCGATATAGCTCTGAGATATAAAAAAAAATTAAATTTTTAGGGGCTTGTTTCAGGGGGCTCTATCTCCGAAAGGGGGCCGCACTTATCAAAAGTAAAAAATACGGGTCCCTTAAATTTCTCTTAAGAATTTCTGACCAAATTTTGTTGCATTTATTTCGGGACATCCGGTATATTATATATTTATACACATTTGGACAAGACTTTCTCTTATGTACATATCTATTCACTCTGACAGCGTCGTCGTCGTTACTATTAGGTATTGATCGAGCGTTATTGGTACACTTTGTAATCAAATTTTGTTCCCGTGGCTTTAGCTAATTTTGTTTCCAAATCTAAATCCAGAATTAAAAATATCAAAATTCATGTTTTGTGTTTTGCAGTATACAAATTACTTACTGCAGATTTGAATTAAACTGCCATCGGCCAAACTATGTAATTTTAATCATGTGTTACCTACATTAAATTTGAATGAATTATACAAAAATTGTAAGCCTTTAAGTTTAAAATAAAATAAATAAATTGTACAATTATTCATAACCATATACCTTCAGAGTATCTCCAAAAACATATCGCCATATTCAGCACAGCTGGCATCTACTTAAATTATAAAAGTTTCCCCTTTGGCATACTCAGCACTGCCTATATATTTTGAAATTGAGAGGTCTTAAAGCATAAGCAGATCTCGGAGCGGAACAGTGAAGGAGGCGAAATCAGCGTTGGTGTTAAATTATTTAGTTCCTTTCAACAGCAAAGTGTTTTTCCTGATCCTGACCCAGATCGACATTGTGATTTACTAAGAAATACAGTGAGTTATTTATCTGCTTTTACATTTATTTGTACTACCATTTATCATCTTAAGGGTTATACCTTAGCAAGCTGATATTGCTACTTATTTGTACAAGTAACTATTTCATAATGTTCGATTTAGTAAAAAAAAAACGTAAATTATTAAAAAAATTAATGTATACTTTTCTAATTTTAATAGAAAAAAGCAATAAATATAAATTAAATTAAAAAAATAATTAAAAAATAGACTTGAAAAAATTAAGGGATGTGATCACACTTTGTGATCTACAACGCTGTAGTAAACTTCTTGAAGGAGAAAATGTGACTTTTTAACTTTATTATAATTACCTATCACAGTATATTCTTCTGATAATACAAAAACTGGTAACTAGTAGTATACACGAAAAGTATGTTAATAATAAAAACAATGGTGATTTTTCATAATATTTCCGAATACGTGCAGAAAAAAGTAATATTTTAATCGAAATGGCGTTTATCCTAGACAATTTTAAGGAAAAATAATATCCGAAAACGGTATTTAACGCCACGCACCCCACCAAACGGTCGCCGCCATAGCGAAGACCTGTGACATCAGACGATGTTCGTACGTGTACACCTAAATAGTTAGAATAGTTCATTTGTCATTTGTAATATTATTAAGTGTTATTGTGTTAAATAGAAAATGGTACCTGTTAAATAAAGCTGCAAAGTAGACTCGCAAAATGAGCGCATAAAGTGCATCTCATAGGGTAAATTGAAGAAGTTTTACATTATGCCATTATGTACGCCTAATAAAAAATAATTCACCGTGCTAAAAAATAAAATGAAAAATGTGGCGTAGGGAGATGAAGCGCGACGAAATGCAGCATTGCAACATTGATTGTTTGTGAATACTGTTTTATTGTAAGTTTAATTGGAAATACATAAGGATTCAGCGTCAATTAAATTATTCTATTAAGCTACCACATTGTATATAGGGTGTTTAGAATATCAATAGTAAACTTTTTTTTTCATTTATGTATTCAACGCTTCATTCCGATTCCAAATATTTGTTCCTATCATTTACGAGATGTTGAATGTTGTTTGAAGCATAAAATCTGACTTCACTACGTTAAATTGCCTGTTTTATTCTAAAAACATAACAAACAAAAGTAATAAATAAGAACTCTTTTAAATGTTTAAGGAGAAATGAAATCAGAAGTAAAAAGCAATAGAAATTTATATAACTGTTAAATATCATTAGTCATTAATTATATTTATTATTTCTCAAATTAAAACAAATAGTTTGATGTGAAATCAAATGGCATAACTTTATAAATACCTCAAGTAAAACCCTCTATCTGGACGTAACCAACAGCAGTGTCGCCGTAAATTTGGTGAACGGATCTATATTATAAACAAAGAAATAAGTTACGTTCAACAATATCGTAAGTTCATCACATCATCACTACTAATAATTATGTCATTACCTACACAATTTGTCTATATATGACCCAAAAATACCACAAACGCAAAACCCCAAGAAACGAACGTGTGACGTCACCATTAATGATATCGCGTTTTTGGCACCATGATTTTGTTTACATTCTATTGCAATTTATTAATGTTAATATTTTAATTATTATGTGATTATTGCCGCCAGACACATGTTCTGTTCTTTCAATATGCTTGAAAGGTTGCCTTGTAATACAACTTCAGCCGTGGCGTAAAACGTCTGAATTCTTGTCGCAACTATATTTAGAATGCGTTTTCATAAATAATTATAATAATTTTTCTCTATACAAAAGCAGTGTATCTTGTGATGATACAGAAATTTTACTTCATTGGTCTTATTTTCATTTAATTCAATTATTACAAATGAGACACACCAACAATATTTTCGTTCAATCGTCAATATTTCGTTTTCTGCAAAATTTAAAACAGATCAAAATTAACACGATAAGAATACGTTGAAAACTACTTTTTTTCTTAAGCTATAGGCACAGAATACAGACATTTTTGCGTTTTGGTATAGAACTTAAGCCAGTACACCAGTTAGCACACCAGAATTGAGAAAAAATGTAAAGTAGCTTTTACTGTTACTTGATATAAAAGGTAATTGGATAAAAACGGTAAATAATTAGTTGTACAGTTACAGTAAATAGTTATTTATGCAACAAATGCAAAACGTAATAGTCTAAGATCCCACTATAAAACGACCTTCACCGAGCTGGTCAATGGATGAAAAGTATTTTATATCCAATTAAATATGTCAATAAATATATTGCAATTGGGTTGTCTAAAAAATATGGACACACAGCTGCAATGCATGTACTCTTCTATCGCATGGAATTGTTCGCTGGGGAATATTTCACTTTTTAAAACTCGACAACCGGAATTCAGGACTGAGTTTTCGCAGACAACCCTATACCACTGTGTTGGTAATGAAATAATCTTTATTTTAATTTAACTTTAATTTATTAACCACACCGGTGCAAGTTACTAGTATCGATTTACCTGTTTATACCTTGTGACAGGAAAAAAATAGTCAACCTAACGTTTGCATATTCTATGGGCTTCATACTTTCGATTGGTATGGAATTTATCTATTAACCAAACCAATGAAATGTTTAAAAAAATAATTTTTAATTGTTAATTAATCATATTCTGGACTGAAATTTTTTAAACACCCATTTGCAACATATTTATTGACATATCTAATTGGATATAAAATACTTTTCATCCATTAACCAGCTCGGTGAAGGTCGTTTTATAGTGGGATCCTATACTATAAATGTTTATTGCACGCGACTTAAAATTGTCACAACACGTTGAGTGCAATAAATACTTTTTGTACGAAAATATATTTTGTAATTCAGTTGATATTCTAACGAAATTAATTTAATTTTTAATAAATTACATGTTTTAATAATTTCGTAATCCAGTATATAATAAATATGATTGAAAATAAAGTATGCAATTGCTTAAAATGTAATACAATTTCACAGAAAATACCTAAATATGACGTCGATTTGAATGTTTATTTTTGACATTATCACAGAACGCTGCAGTAGAATGACAAATGAGTGCAATACAAATTTTATTGCACTAGTGCAATAAATACCACTTTTTCCACTAAATATAGTTCAATAGTGTTTTGTTTTGTATTGCACTAGTGCAATAAATACCACTTTTTCCACTAAATATAGTTCAATAGTGTTTTGTTTCTTTGCATTAACTTGGAAAAAATCATTTTATTCATTAGTTCCTGCAACCATCTCAAACATATATATTAAACTCGAGACATTGCGGATTTGATAGAAGTTTAACACAAAGAAAAGTCGTTTTAGATTCAAAGCCCTTATGTGGAGCAGCTACTCTGTGGGAAACTAAGTTAAAATAGATTAAGACACAAAAGGAAAGCTCTTACAGGAACCGAGTATTCCGGTCCATTAATCTATGACTAGAAAGTCTGCCTTTAAGAAATAAAATTTTCAGCAGTTTTGACTCCTCTTATTGCAATATACAGTGTGGGCGACTTCCTAGGGATTCTTCCTCTTGGCGCAAAACTTAAAAAATACTCGTCAATTTCATGATGAGGAAAATATTTTATGGATTTACTCATTTTCTAAAATTCTACCCCTCAGCGTGGATGACCTTTACCCTGAGATTATTAAATGGAAAATGGTATTGTGTGATACAATATTCCTTTTAACGCCATCTAGTTGATTAATTGTGGATCTTAAGAAATTAACGTTCATATCTGAGAAATGATAAAAATGTAGCATAAGTAAAACAGATGGGAGTAAAGCATCTAGGAATAATTTAACAAATGAACTGTTTAGTACTTCATTTACATTTCATACGCATACTGAAACTCCTCAAAGAAACGACTTAACAAAGAAAAGTACCGTCAATACTTACAAAAGAATATTAGTCTAAGATCCCACTATAAAACGACCTTCAACGAGCTGGTTAATGGATGAAAAGTATTTTATATCCAATTCAATATGTCAACAAATATATTGCAAATGGGTTGTCTAAAAAATTTCAGTCCAGAATATGAATAATTAACAATTAATTTTTTTTAAACATTTCACTGGTTTGGTTAATAGACAAATTCCATACCAGTCGAAAGTATGAAGCCCATAGAATATGCAAACGTTAGGTTGACTATTTTTTCCCCGTCACAACTCTTGGGTAGGCAGGTACAAACAGATAAATCGATACTAGTAACTTGCACCGGTGTGGTTAATAAATTAAAGTGAAATTAAAATAAAGATTATTTCATTACGAACACGTTGGTACAGGGTTATCTGCGAAAAATCAGTCCTAAATTCCGGTTGTCGAGTTTTAAAAAGTGAAATATTGCTGCGAGTGAATACGTGCAACAGAGAGGTCCCAGCGAACCATTGCATGCAATAGAAGAGTACACAGCATTGCAGCTGTGTGTAGTTCATCCATACCGAAAAGAAGACAATCCGTTTATCCGTTTCTCCAAAAAATGTAAAAAAGCCCGGGGGCGGCGCACAGTGGCGCAAAACGCCACTGTGACACTCAAATTACTGTACACCCCTTAGGGCTAGGCCGTTTGAGGTGATTTTTTTTTAGAATGTTCGTCATAAAATTCCCTATCAATCCCTCTTTCTCAATTTTCGCTTTGGGTCTTCATTTTCGCGGAATTTGACTCCAAAAATGGGTTTGCATGGATAAAACTAGATTTTTTACACAAAAATGACCCTACGGAACACGATATTCAGATTTTGCCGGACTTTTTTATGGGGGAATGCTCATCTTGGAAAGCCCTACAAGACTGTCCACTTAGATTTCAGGAAGAAATTTTCCGTTGCCCTTAAAATGGTTACAATCATCCAAAAATTTTCACATCAGAAATCGTTCTACTGAAAACTGGGAAAGTATTGGAAAAAAAATCTCATCTCACAAAAATTATTTGTACATATTCGAGGAATCCGCAAAAATTTTTTCAGAATTTTTGGACACATTCTTGGACATTCACCAAAATGGCCACATACATATTTTCAGAATTTTCCCATAATTCTGAAAAAGGTCGGAAAGGTTCTATAAAAAATGATTTTGAACATGTTTTTGGGAATTAAATTTTTTGATAAAAGTGGCCATTTTGGATACAATAGTTCATTGTTAATGAGAAATGATTGATTTGATTATTTTTTTCCCAACACACAGAGATAACATAAAACAACGTTGAAATTTGCTTTTTTATATCGAGCGCTGCACCAAAAAAAAATAAATAAAATATACAAAAACAATATCTGTTCTAGAAAAACATACACTATTCTACATTAATTTAAATACAAGATATTTATAAAATATATAACAATAACCCTACAAAAGACTGAGCTTTTTGAGAATTTGTTTGGACAACCAAGATATTTCAGGAATGCCAGAAGATTTCCCAGTATTTTTAAACATTTCTGGATTTTGGATCAAAATGACCAAAAAAAGAAGGATCCACATAAAATCTTATGGTCTTGAAAGTTTAAAGCATTCAGTAGATGCTGAAGACTTTCACTATCATACATTTCCATCCAAAACAGTTCCATCAAAAATCAATCATTTACGGGAAAATTCGGAAAATCTGTATATGGCCATTTTGGTGAATGTCCAAAAATATGTCCAAAAATTTTGGAAAAATTTTTGCGGATTCCTCGAATGTGTACAAATAATTTTTGTGAGATGAAATTTTTTTTTTATATTTTCCCAGTTTTCAGAAGAACGATTTCTGATATGTGAAAACTTTTGGATGATTGTGGCCATTTTAAGGGCAATGGAAAATTTCTCCCCGAAATCTAAGTGGACACTCTTGTAGGGCTTTCCAAGACGAGCAATTCCCCACAAAAAAGTCCGGCAAAATCTCAATCTCGTGTTCCGTAGGGTCTTTTTTGTGCGAAAAATCTAGTATTTTTCCATACAAACCCATTTTTGAAGCCAAATTCCGCAAAAAATGAAGACCCAAAGCGAAAATTGAGATAGAGGAATCGATAGGGAATTTTATGACGAACATTTAAAAAAAATCACCTAAAACGGCCCAACCCTAAGGGGTGTACAGTAATTTGAGTGGCACAGTGGCGTTTTGCGCCACTGTGCGGCGGTATTATTATTAATCTGCCCCTAGGAACCCCTAACGCGAAGACGGAATCATTTTTTCGATTCCGCGTCTTAAAGAGTACGTGTCTTTAAAGTTTCGGTTCGATCGGTTGGAGGCGGCTCCGGGGGCGGCATTCCGTTTTATAATTTTTTTTCGGTACATTACCGGATGCGCCCCCGCCTTATCTCGAAGTATACGTACATAAAGTTTGAGGTCGATCGAATTCGATTTGTGGCCGTGAGATGTGCGGAAAAATTTTGTTGTCCCTAACGACGAACATGAGGTTAGGTAAACGGCGGCTGTGGGACGGGATCGGAGGTTTCCCGAATAAAGGACCTATAACCCTCTACTCCGAACCGTATATGTTGCCCTCCTAACTGTTTTCATAACTGAGGGGTGGAGTCTCGAAGGCACAAGTTCGAGAAATCAACCTTTTCTGTTCCATTTCGAATACATATTCGAATGGTTTTTATGAAAATATGAAAAAATGCTTCTATAGAATTTTTTGTACAAATAACGGTTTACGAGTTGGGCGGCAAAATACCACCGCCCCCGGACTTATTAGATTTTTTGGAGAAACGGATAAACGGATTGTCTTCATTTTCGGTATAGATTATTATTACCTGGTAGTAACTTGAAATGATATTATGGCGTTCCTGTTGCCCCTCCGGGGGCTGCCCTTAAAAACACGAAATTTGTCTAAATTTGTCTAAAATCATTGAAATTGTGTCTTCTTCTCCACCTTACCTATCGTCTAATAAAACTTTTTGATTACGGGGCGGCAAATGGATTATTAGAAAATTTAATTTTTTACGGGCTTTCGATCTCGACATATCATTAGTAGGGTCGAAAATGTTTTATTGTCATTGAAGGGCGTTAGGGGTTCCTAGGGGCAGATTAATAATAATCCACCGCCCTCGGACGATTTTTGGGAGAAATGATAATGAGATAAACGAATCGTCTTCAGTTTCGGTATGGACGAACTACACACAGCTGCAATGCTGTGTACTCTTCTATCGCATGGAATGGTTCGCTGGGACGGGACCTCTCGGTCGCACGTATTCACTCGCAGCAATATTTCACTAAAAGTTTACATTATATTGCAACAAATTATTGTCTTTAACTCGACCAAATATCGAAATTGACGTTGACAATAAAAACAATTACGTAACGTCAGCCATGACATAAGACGCCTGAATTCTTGCCGCGACTATAGCTACTTACTCTAGCGACTCTCCCATTTACTAAACTCGTGTAAATGAGCTTTTACTTTGGCTTATTTAATAGCAAAGCTTGTATAACTAATGATATACATGGATAATATTATTTAAATTTGTACCATAGGTGGATAATTTATATATTAAAAAATAGGTTAATAGATGTGTCAGAAAACGCCAGTTGATCAAATTAACAAGCAAGAAAATTACCCACCACTTAATGACATCAATACGAGTTTAACAAAAAATAATAATTTAGTATAACGTTACCAACTTCGATCTTTAATACAATTGATCAGTAAAATTGGAATATTATAATTATGAAATTGTGAAATTTTAAGTAGTTAATAAATGAATAGCAAGCAAACCAATAAGTCCATATTTAAATTCCAAGGTGTGTTGTCCTAAGAAAAACTCTTTAGGTAAGTATATTTTTCTTATGTTTTCCTAATTAACAGCTGTTATAAGGTTTACACCTCATATTCAATGTAAAAAATATATTTAATAAGACGATATGTAGAAATATTTACAGTGCGTCCCTAAAGACACGCACTAATTTATTATTAGGTAAATAAAAAACATTAATGAAAATTCTCGAAACAGATAGATCTTTGATTTTAATTTACTTTTTTTTCAAATAATAATTTAATATACAGGGTGACCTACCTTCGAATAATGACGTCGTCACATTTTTTTTAATGGAACACCACATTTTTTTTCAAATTTCCAGATTACCCTAACTGAGCTGTTTCGAAGAATGTATCACAAGTTGCTTCTAATTGTTACAGGGTGGGCAACAATACCCAAATTATTTACAAATGAATAAACGTACTAAAAAATTTATTGAAATTACTGCACGTCATTTTAAAGTGTCTACTGGAATGTACTAAATTTATAAAAACACTGGTGTTACATAGAAAAACATAGAGAAACGTGATCGATCGTAGGAAATTTTATTGTTCGCTAATAAAACCTTTGGACACAAAACCTAAATCAAATTTTCAAATTGTTGACCATTTACTTCCAAACAATGGGCCAGACGAGAAACAAATTCTTGTTGTACTTTTCCAATAACTTCAGGCGGAATGGCACGAACTTCTTGTCGAATTTGTTCGTTGATATTGTCAAGATTATTTGGTTTAGTGACGTATACTTTGCTTTTTACATATCCTCAATGGAAAAAATCTAGCGGTGTTAAATCTGACGAATAATTCCATAGGTTCTCTTCTGCCAATCAACCGATGAGAAAACACGTCATTTAAGTAGCGGCTAACAGCGATGGCATAGTGCGGCGGTGCACCGTCTTTCTGTAACCAAATTGTGTCATTGAGAAAATCTGGTTCTTCTTCAATGGGGAACAGTATAACCAAGGAAGGAACTAAATCAAATTGAAGAAAATCTAAATATCTTGCGCCGTCTAAATCTGTTTCAGAGAAATACGGCCCTAAAATTCGATTATCATTAATTCCGGCCCAAACATTGTCCTTCTGGGGAACCTGAATGTGTGCTTCCAGTAGCGATTGTGATATGACCAGTACCGACAATTCTTTTTATTAATGGTGTCACTCAGATAAAAAAACGCCTTGCCTGTAAAACTGCAAATGAATTGCCTGAAAAAAATGCACGAGCTCGTTCTATCAGACAGATAAAATTAAAAAAGCATCAAAGAAATGATGACAAAAATTTGTAAATAATTTGAGTATCGTTGCCCACTCGGTAACAGCTAGGAACAACCTGTGATATATTTTTGGAAACAGTAATCCGGAAATGGGAAAAAAATATGGTGTTCCATTTAAAAGAAATGTGATGACGTCATTACTCGAAGGTAAGTCCCTCTATATTAAATTATTATTTGAAAAAAAAGTAAATTAAAATAAAAAATCAACCTGTTTCGGGAATTTTCAATAATGTCTTTTATTTACTTAATAATGAATTTGTGCGTGACTTTAGGGACGCACTGTATAACAAAGACATTTGCAATTTACAACGAAAACTATAGCGGACCAAACATTGTCTAAATAAACTCATTATAGGTAAGGATGTTTCAAACACTTTATTTTTTACTTGATGTTACTGATGAAATATATCACCAACATGTATCCATTTTTTCTCGCGGTTAAAGGCTTGTTAATGCCCGTATATAATTAATAACTATTAGGTTAATATAATATTGTTAATACTTAAATATGTATAAAGAAAATATTCTAAATATAGAAAAGAAGCTGTTACTGAATGAGTACGTAACTATATTAATTATTATTTTTCAAGTTAACACACACAGATGCAGATAATGCCTACTTAGTTACCCAAATTTATAGGACTCAACTATTTGTAGCCTGTTGCAGCGAGCATACACATAAATTTAATTAAGACGAAGTAGCCGCCGCCGTTAATTTGATATGAAGGTAAAGTTAATTTAATTTAAGTTGTTGTATATGCATACAGAATAGGGTGTAATGAATAAGAAGTAAAATCAATGAAGGTAACTTAAGAGTTAACGCAAAATGTTTTCCACTACCTTACATGAAACATTAAGTAGCATTACATTTGATAGGAGAATATTAATTTCAAAAACTAAGTTCCACAAATTTTCAGTAGCCTAAACCTTAATAGAAAAATATCTACAGAATTTCTTATTTATAAAATGATTTAAATAATTTACTATAGTACTGCACCGACTAGTATACAGGGTGATTCCAAGGTAGAGGCATTTGTTTTAACAAGTGATTTCTAGGACGATTATAAAATAATTTCTCAACTGGTTAACTGTTTAAAATGTAGTAACTAGATTATATGATTAGAGCCAGTTCATATGAATCTTTTAGATATTTTTTGGGTAGTGTGAACTGATGCAAGATAGTTTTCACCGTCGCCTAAAAGCATTCTTATTAGCTCGTATGTGAAAATAATTTCGAGATTTTTTTTCGTTAAATTACCTAATATAGTAAGTAGTAAAATGCAATAAGACGACACTTTAAAATTGGTACGTACACTATTCAAGAGAGTCGTTTTTTTTTAATTTGACGATTATATCTGGTAAAGATGACATTTTAGGCTTGTAATATTTTTAGTGACTGTTGTTTAATGTTAGATTGTTGCGTTCTAAATAAAAAATAATACGGTGTGGTTCCATAATTATTTTGTCAGCATAGTTCATTTTGTGGACAATTTTGAATGATAAAAACATTAATTTTGAAGGGATACGAGAAAAATGTATAAAACATTTACATTTTAACAAGTTCTGATTATTTCGGTGGCCTGCATAAATCATGTATGTTCAGACGATTCAATTGAATTTAACCAAAACTATTGCAACATCCGCCAAACTGTTTTCAGTTTTAAAACTGTAACTAAATTTCCAGCTTCGCAAACTTACAAACTTCTCTCATTTAATTGGTGTTTTTGCATAAATTATACTCGTATTCACTGTTTTCGGAACTCCACTACTATATCACAAATATAACTGCAGTTAAAAGTTTCTACATTGCTGTATGACACCTCGGTTCTTGTTAATTAATGGTAGAGCTTATATACTTTATATACAGGGCTTTTGTTTTGAAAGTTATTTAATTATATTTGCATTCATTAGTACAGCAGTTTATGAAGCAAATTTAGCTACCTAAAATCTATAACAATGTAACAAAATGTTTTCATAATTAAAGGAATGTATTACAATATATTACAAAACCAAAAAAATATTATATTGAAAAATAAAACTTATATTTGCTTTAAAAAATTTTTGTTACAATTTGTAAAACCAAAATTTCTTATGACATTTATTTGAAGCATGCCAACTTGATTTATTACAGAAGAATTATTCGAAATTTGATGTTTAATAAAACTTTAATAGAGATTTCCTGCTAAACGGATACATTCATCGGCTTGAATAAAGAGTACATACTTTTTTCTGATATTGTTTATCTTTTTAATAATGTTTAAATTTCTGTGATGTCTAGCAAGAAAAAAAAGTTATGAATAAAACTAATTCTGAGTTTTAGGTATAGTGCCCTCTGGCGGCACGTTATAAAACTTTTCTTTCAGTGGTCCAATGGAACTTGAATTAAATAAGCTATTTAAAAAGAAAATAACATGCTGCTATTATTTTAATCCGAAGAATCACCTTCCGCAGTTTCCTGATGGACTTTCAGAACACCCTGCAATATTGTTATAAATGTTTTAATTAAACTCAGACCATATTATATATTTCAATTATTTTTTTAAGGGTGATTTCAAAAAAGCAAATAAACACCGCGTAATTTGTTACATGCGTACATGCTTATATATTCGTATTTTTACATAATACCCTAATAACACTCAATGTTTTTAAAATGTTATAAAATATTTTTAAAGCATTATAAAAACGTTAAAAAAATGTTTTTAGAACATTATAAATATGTTTTTAAAATATGTCAAAAATAAAATATCAATTCAATCAATATCATTCTCTTTACCTTTTGACAAATATATATATGTTTTGCATTTTCTTTAAATTAAAGATAATTTTTCTTTTTTTTAAGCAAAATAAATACTTTTAATAATTATTTATATTTCGCGGTCATTGCCAACTCGTGGGAAATTTCTCTTTTTTGTGGGAAATTTTGAAAAGAAAAATGCAAAATGGGAACATGGAAAGAAAATTAAGAAATGTTAGTTTTCGTGGGAAAATTTTCAATATAATATTTTATTGTATCTTATGTGCAATATTCTTTACTTCTATTTTATTGACATAATTAACAAAAAACTTTACACTCCGAGAAGAGTTCTGTATGACAAATCTAGAAAATTGTAACCTCTGTATAAATTACATTAGGTTGAAATTGGAATATAACGCCTAATTAATTTGACAATTTTGCCAATTTCATCCTAATGTAATGTATACATCGAAAACTACATGCGACCACCGAAATCTGACTTGAGAGTCGTGCTCAACACCCTCGAAAACAGGGGGGTAGAATTTTGTTTGTTAATATTGAAGAGTTTTACGCTGTTGTAAATAACTACCTTAAATAATAACAAATTATGTTTTTGTCATATTTTAGAAAACACTACATGTGTCTATGTTGTGTTTGACAGTTTTATTTGTTAGATTTTTTTATTGTAATAAACTATTTTCTATTATCGATCCTACTATATACTCCAAATCATTTTTTATTATTAATTATTGTGGGAAATTCATAGGGATTTTTTTTTTTAAATTGTTGTGGGTAATTAGGTAATTTTGTAATTGCTTTGTGGGAAATTTTGATGCCAAGGGTGGCAACCCACGTCTGAGTTACATGCAGATGTCGGATGCAGATTTGCTATCGCCAGGATCCCCAGCCTGCCCTGGAACTCCGTGACATATAGAATTCTACAAATCGAAATGTTTCTATACAGTTGGTACTGAACATGATATGATAGTATTCTACTTTGTGACCTATTGAGCAAAAACAAAATATAATTATCTATCATTTATTATTATGTTTTCAGAATATTTAGCAGTACACGATCTTCCTTAAATAGATAAAGGGATAGTTAATATGCTAACATGATAATAAATTATAGAAATATGATATTTCGCTTATGTTCAATACGTCACAAAATAGAATACTATCATATCATGTTCAGTACCAACTGCATAGGAACATTTCGATTTGTAGAATTCTATATGTCACGGAGTCACAGTGCTGCTTTTGCTGCAATAGTCATCAGTATACAATTATAGAGAAAAAAAAAAAGAATTACTTTATATAACTACGTTTATAGTGCAAGTGCAGTTACTTACAGTTGAGTGAAAAAAATTGCATAAATATTTCTAAAAATGTATCGTAGGTTAGAAAAATGTACGTATCAACATATAAAAAAGCTCGTAGAATTGTCTGTCGAGAGAGTTTCACAATTATTAATAAACGAGGCAGGCACAACCCATGCAAATATTGAATTAGTCAACAACATTCGAAGCAATCCGAAGTGATAATGATAATGATCATTTTTATGTATATAAGAAAATGTGTCCTGTATAATAAAGGCAAATTGATTATCACTTTAAACATGGAAGCACTAGTGTTAAAAGTAAATCAAAGTTTATTTAAATTTTGTTTTGAAAATTAATAAAACGTTTTAACAAACACATGAACCACTTTTTATTTTAAATAAGTACAAACCAACATTTTAACTAGTTATTACTATTAACATTTATAGTAAAATTAGAACAATTTGAAATTGTAATTCCCTGCGGAGTCATCATACTTAAGTTGGTTTTACTGTCAACATGTGTGACACATCTATTTTCTGTAGAAATACTGGTAGTACTGGTGGTCTTGCTAGTAGTTGCAGCAGTAGGAAGTATTTGGCCGCAATTTCCTTCTTCTGTTCCAGTGAATTTTCAATGTAGCCTTCAGCTACCGTCGAAGATTTCCATCCTCCATGTCTGATGGTAGTAAGATTTGCACCAGAATCTGCTAACAATGTCGCTGATGAACGACGAAAACAGTGTCCGGTGTAGAGTTGAGATTTTGGTAGATTCAAGAACTCTGCAATGTCGGCAGGCATTTTACCAAACATGTTAATTCCGACTGTATTCTTCATACATTTATTCTTCATATATTTAAGAAAAAGTCGTCTATGGTCAGCGTTGGGTGGCCGGAGTGCCATATACTTTCTAAAAAAGTTTAAATAGAATTCACCAACAACACTGAAAGTCCGAGACACTTTCGTTTCAGTATCTGGTATGGTCACAACAACCGAAGTGCCCAAATATTCGATATTGTCGATGGTCATCTGACACAATTCCTCCCGGCGACACGCCCCGAAGACATCCACTATTGCTGAGACTTTCATCATCAGATACTTTTCGTCTTCTGTTTCTGTGAGAAATTTGTCGATATGCATCTTCGTCAAAACTTTTAACTTTTTTGCTTGATATCCCTCACCCTTCCGTTTTAAAAAAGCAATAAGTGTATAATGTTTGCTTATATCTTGATCTTGCTTTATTTTTAACATCGTTTTGATCATGGAATAATGTTCGTGAAGTTAAAAAACGAGCGTAGCGAGTTTTTTAATCATCTTCACTCACAAAATAAAATCTTACTTTTAACACGTATATCATAAATAGCTATTCTCTATTAAGATATATGAATTAGCTGTTATTTATAATGTCTATTTTTGTGGCGAAGTGAAGAATAAATTGATATTCATGATATTGTATACCTATCGAATAGTGAAAATTACATATTTTAAGTATTTACAGATTTTTAATAATTAACCAGTCCTTGAAGAGGAAAAGTATTGATTGAAAGCAATTGTTAACAAAACATTCATAATAATTGTTTATGTAATAAGGATCATAAAGACGATCATTATGGTACAAGTCGTGAATGTTATTGGGTGAGGCGTAGCCAAGTCCGATAGCACGGCGTGTGCCATAATGATTATTTATGATTCGTATTACATACAAAATTTTATCTGATGGCATTTATATTAAAGCATTTTCGAAAAATTAAAAACTGCATTTTTGACATGTCACAATGACAACTATTTTTAAAGCAGTAAGTATATGTGTAGTGTAAAATATTAGTAGGTTAGTGAGCTGTGTGAATTACTTTGCCAAATACAAAAACAAAGGTAATGCGAGAATTTTTTGTAACATCAGGGAATATCCCAGGATTGAATATGGCAGATATTGTCAGACAATATGTGAAAACCTTGCAACCTTGCAACACAAACCGACGTTTTTTTGTCACTTATAAAAATAAGAAATGCAGGAAACAATCCGTTAGAATTTACACCTTTGGTAAAATGCCAAAAGTTATTGCCACATTTTTTAATTTACCTGACCCTGAAGAATATACCAGACATTGTTTTCGGCGATCGTCTGCTTCATTTTTGGTCTATTCTGAGGCTGATCTATGTACCTTGAAACGCCATGGCGGATGGAAAACCAATACTGTTGCTGAAGGTTACATTGAAAATTCGAAAAAGCAAAAGAAAAAATATCAGAAGCAATTTTTTGTGCCAACAACCAAACAGTTTTACAAGTTTACCAAAAAGTATCAACTACTAATGTAAAAACTCTAGAATGCATTGGAATTAATATTACAAATTGTAGTAATTGCTCTTTTACCATTTATAATAAATATTTTTGTACATAGTTATACATTTTGAATAAACTTTTTTGATCTCTCCATCACATGTTTTTCATATAGAATTTCATTATGGTATGGTATTAAAATATTTTGATTTTTCAATTATTATTATTATATAATTATCTGTTAATATTTTTAAAATATTTCAGTGATGTTTTCAAAATGTTTTAAAACATTTAAATAAACATTGATAAAATGTTATTAAAATATTAAGGAATGTTAACAAAACATTTATAAAATATTTATTTTAATCAAAATATAACCATTTGTTAACGTTTTTAAAATGTTGATCCAATGTCCTCAACAATGTTTTAAAAATGTTTCCAAAACATTTTGTAAATATTTAAAATCATTTCAATATTTGACTAATAACATTTTAAAAACATTTTTAAAATATTTTTTTTATGTATGGGAAATTTAAAATTTGCTCGTGACCCGCTGTATTTTGCAAAAGGTCGAAATAAATAGTGTGGTGTTTTTAATGCAGAATGTTAAAAACCTAGTGTTACGGAAGCTCATCTAGCTTTTTAATTTGTTAATTATGTTCCTATTTGCATTATAATTTAGATTTTTTTTAATATCTTTATTTTGACCTTTTCTAGAATATTCCAGGTCTTATTCGATTTGATTCCCGACACGTTCTCGAGACCGCGGAAACTTCTAGAACCCTAAAAACATATACATACATACATCGGTTTCGCCACCGCAGTTCAATTTAGGTCAGTTCTAAGTCGAGAAGTCGAACGCGATTGATCAACGTCAAAGTAAAAAGCTGACAGTTGTGACATTGTTTGATGGACATTTGTGTAATCCAGTAGTGGCAATAACTTCTTCTACTTGACGTATTTCAAGACTAAGTCAAAGTAAAGATTTCACTAAATTCCTGGCAGTAAATGAACTAAAATGATATACATAATCTTAGGTTGATTGTGAGATTTGAGTATTAAAAATATTTAATAAAACATTACACAAAGTTAACGCCGGTCTGGTCGTATCATGAGCGCGCGTCGATCTTGCACCCAACACTGGTATCTATAGATGCACCTGTGGAGTGGAGTGCAGTGGAGTGCAGTGGAGACTACGAGATTAGTGTTGACAGATGTGAATATTTTCTTCACATTGAACAAATTTGACTTATAATTTGAGTCCTGCGAAGAAAAGATTTTTTCCAATCACTAAAATGTAAAGAGTTTTCTAATTCACTTAATTTTTTTGTTTTCTATATGTTTTTTATTCTATTTGTAAATAGTCGGATATCACGCTCCTTGTTACACAGAAGTGTGTCATTGTAAAACGTTATTAGAACTATTTAGTGTAGAGTAGACGTTCCATTCGTGATCGTTAAATTTGTAAATTTGTAAACTTTAATATCTACTGAATTTATAAGCATTTATATCAAAGCTGCTTTTTAATAAGCATTTCAGTTGTTTTTGCTCATTGAGGTTTTTGCTATATGACGAAGCCTTTAAATTGTTAAGCTATGTGGAAAAGGTCGGTGTATTACGTTATTGTATTTATGGATTGGTATTGGGTTGTGCTTGTTTTGCTATTTCAATTTCAGTAACAGAAGAATATATAATAAATAGTGTTATTATAAATTACATTAAATAAAAATAAGAAACGTCAGGTGCTATATGTTTTCCTAAACTGGATGCGCCGCTACCAGATCTGCCCCGTGCTAATCTATATATTCTATAAAAGTGGTAAGTTTGCTACTTATAGATCACAACTGTAGTGGATAGTGTTTCCATTCGTATTTCATCTATTTATATTCTTGTTGTTTACAGTGCGACTTATATGACTCTATATGACCAATGAATATTTAATTTTGTAATGTTAATTTTTAACTATAACTATTATCAGGAATTATTTTGTAATAGTAATAAATAATAATAATAACGGTTTGCCAATATCGTGTAATAAAACACTCTTGTCTATCGTAGTCGTGTCTTGTGTATCGACGTACCTGATACTAGCTGCAGGGCTTGCTACCAAGCGCCGGAAACGCTTATGCATCTCCTGTCTGCCTCTCCGGTATATGCAGCCACTGCGTATATCCGAAGACACGATTCAACCTTACGGGTGTTGTACTATCATTTGCGACACTTGAACGAGATAGACGAGACGCCAGTGCTGCCTCAAGCTTCGGGGGATATAGAACGGATTCTATATATATATCCCCCGGGAAGGAGAAGTGTCGAATTTGTTGGTACCATTTATTCCCCACCCTTAGGCAAATCAAGCCAATAAGCCTGATGGCCTCCTCGACCACCAGCTTAGGACGATGTTTGTGAGTTCTCGGCTCCTGCGGAGAACAACATTCTCCTAAAAGAGGAGGAAAAACGGAGGAAGTATCGAGATCTTCTCTCCGAGCCCCGCACGCTCTATCCAGATCACTCTGTTAAGATTGTGGTGCTAATTATAGGCGTCCTGGGTGGAATATATTGCTTTCTGAGAAAGTGTTGGCGCTTCCGAAGGTACGACTGAACAAAAATAATAATAATAAAAAAAAACACAGATGGAGTTGTAAATTTGACGAGTACAACAAGGCATTCAAATTTTAGAATTATTTGATAAAAATGGATGTTCAGTGAAAAATTGTTTTTAGAAAATTACGAATTCCATTTGAAAGTGCTGTCAATCGAATTATTCCAAAATTTAAGAAATTTGTTCAGTAAAAGATAAAAAAGTAAAATATAATCGTAGCGGTTGTTTACGAAAGCACATTGATTTGGCTCGTGTAAATTTTTCTGAAGATCCAAAAATGTCAGTTAGTCGATGTTCGTAACAATTAATGAATCCACAGCATGTTTTACCGAATTTTACACAATCTTTTAGCTCTGAAGGTATCTAAGATAGAAAAAACATAGGAATTAATGTTATTGAATCATTCACGTCGTGATTTGTCAATCGAATCAAAGACCAACCGAAATATTAGTGGCAATTTCAATAAAATTTTTATTTGGGTAGAAAAAAATCATGTTGATTCATAACAATCCTGTACATTCTAAATGGATAACTATTAGAATAATTTAAAATCAATTCCTAAACTGATGGTGGAACTTATTCGCGTTATTGCTGAGATGGAACCGCAAATTATGACATGTTACTCAAAAATTTATCAAAAGAAGCTTCAAGAGGTGGTCATTTGAGTGATATCGTTTTTGTATTTAAACTCATCTATTTAATTTCCAATAAAAACTGTTTTGAAATGAGTCAATTTAATTTTATTCATGAAATCAAAAAGACTAGCAAATTGCAAATAATGGAATATTGTCGGAATATACAAGGCATTTCATTTAAAAATTCGTAGGTTTTGCCATGTTTCTTTAACGTAATGGTCAATTGTTTTTTAACATCATTAAGAAAAATGTATTGAGTTTTTATATTTGACATTTTCTCTTAAATGTGGTAGTAATAAGCAAAAATATAATAGTGACCCTGTACAATAAACGCATACAAGGATTAAATAATAACCACTCTTATAACACTCCTAGATAATATAATTTGTTTAAATAACAATAAAAACTGTAATTGTACATAAGTATATTTAAATATAAAATTGAGGACAGTAATTTTTTCTACTCGTATTTTACATTACAAATTAAAATACAACATTCCTGTTAATTAAAAATTAATAAAAATTTTGCAAAAATCTATAACACTTGTAAGAAAGTGAAAAATGAAAAAATATGAATAAAAAATATATAGTAATGAAAATGGAAAAAAATTATATATACCGGGTGTTCCCTCTAAGACTTTCAGTGCGAGTATCTCAGAAACTAGCATAGCCAGTGCGACAAAATTTGGTATATAGATACTAGATGGCCCGTAGAATCTGATGATAATATCAGTTCTTATACAGGGTGTTCCATTTTCCAGGAAATCGATTTAATTTTGATTTTTGGTTGTCAGCCCTGCTAAAACTTATGTTTAAATTGAAATATACTTAATTATGAACACATTCTGATAAATAAACGTTCAAAATTTTTAAAATTTAACATAAAACACTTTATGTTTCTGATCGATAAAACATGTTTTAGAAAAACTCTATACTGTAAAATACTAAACGATGAATTACAATTTCTATATTTCATATGATACAGAACTAAAATAAAGCAACTTGTTTTTGCTAGGAAGAATTACCTGCAAACATACTTTATGCAGAAGGTACCTATCACATATCATTTAAAGCTAGATAATAATTTGAAATTATTGTTTTTATCTTTCAGTTATGTGTGTGTAGTACTACAAATTACATAAACATCCGACACCAGAAAGAATAAGCGAAAAATATTACACAGACATTTTCTTGGAATTAATTGTAAACATGGAATGATGGATAATATTATAAAGAAGTATCTAACTCACTTTGAAGAGTATTCTATAAGACATTAAATTCAGTCGTGGGTTTTAAAATTTCGAAACGCATAAAATTAAGAAAAATAAACTAATTTCATAATTCTATGTACCTACAGTATGAAAACATCTCGTTGGAATATCTTAAAATTGTTGAAAGCTAACTATTGTTACAATTGTAACTTTTCATTTTAACAGAAAAGTTATACTTGGGAATCCAAGTTCCCTCTCAGTAATCCATGGTTCATGGTTGCATGTAGTTACATCCATGATACAGAGTAGTTGCTATGGTTACATCTGCATTTATATTTGTCGCTTTCTTTGTATACGAACAGTAATTATTAAGAAGATAGACGTTCCTCCTTCCTCTTCCAATGAGGATATTTTCATTTTTGTATTGGTGTATAATAGAGTATATTTTGAACCTAACCACTGTATAGTTTAACAATTTGATATTGGCAACACTGCTACACACATATAACTGAAAGATAAAAACAATAATTACAAATTATTATTTAGCTTTAAATGACTATATGATAGGTACCTTCTGCGTAAAGTAAGTTTGCAGGTGATTCTTCCTAGCAAAAACCAGTTGCTTTCTTTTAGTTCTGTATCATATGAAATACAGAAATTGTAATTTATTGCTTATTATTTTACAGATAGAGTTTTTCTTAAACATATTTCATCCATCAGAAACATAAATAAAGTGCTGAAATATGTGCACACAACAAAGAATCATTTCTATTTCTAGGTTATGCTTTAGTAATATTTCCTTTGTGGGGCTGGGTTAGGTTCAGTTCTCACTTTCAACGACAGACACGTTCACATTATAATAAAAAAGTTTTAGCAATCGTTTTGTTCGAATTTATTTCTTGCTAAATAAGTAATCAATAATTACAGCAGTTGGAAAAGAGGAATATTCTTTAGGTACTTACACAATTTTGTAAATTATTTTGTGATAAAAAAATACTGGTACCTAATTATTATGTACACTGTAGTAACATGATAAATCCAATTTACTGAAGTGTTATTACAATGTAACCATAGCTGTAACAGAAAACTGCGCCGACGCAGCGACCCCAATGCTCCAAAAGCCTCAACTCAAATCTAATTTTTTATCGACAAGTCTCAATAACACCATTGTGCATACGTAAATTGCATTACATACATTATTTAGCGTTACTTATGTCCAATAAAATACTTTATGCCGTTAATATTTGACAATTCAATGACAATTCATAGTTTTGACGTTCAGCGATGTTAGTTTCTTCTGCGTAAGTCTGGTTCAAGGCTATGCATGTTTTACATGACAAAACAATGACATTTGGGTACTTTTTGGAGGCATTTTTTATGTTAAATTTTAAAAATTTTGAATGTTTATTTATCAGAATGTGTTCATAATTAAGTATATTCCAATTTAAACATGTTTTAGCAGAGCTGACAACCAAAAAATCAAAGTTAAATCGATTTCCTGGAAAATGGATCACCCTGTATAAGAACTGATATAATATCAGTTCTTATACTAAGACTTTCAGTGCGAATATCTCAGAAACCATCATAGCCAGTGCGACAAAATTTGGTATACAGAGACTAGATGGCACGTAGAATCTGATTTATCATCAGATTCTACGTAGAATCTGATTTATCATCAGATTCTACGTGCCATCTAGTCTCTGTATACCAAATTTTGTCGCACTGGCTATGATGGTTTCTGAGATATTCGCACTGAAAGTCTTAGAGGGAACACCTGGTATAGAGAAAGAATGTAAAACCAAATACATAAAACAGTATAAACTATTCATTACCATTTATAAAATATAATTGCTGCAACATTTTTAAAGAATGTTTTACCTGTAACTCTACTCGAATATCTGTTCGTTATTCATATTTCGTTACTGCATAGATTACATTATACTGAACGTAATTATTTCATGAAATGAAATCAAAATATAATTGCTTTAAAATTCGTTCTACCTCTCCATTATATATATTTCCTACTTCATGGCAAATATTTCCTGTTTGTTTCTCATTCCATCCAAAAATATGTATTTGTGTTTGGACAATGCTATAATAACTAAATATTTTAAATTTATTTTAATGAAATTAACCAAAGAATATTTTAGTTCACCATTCATGAACTAATAAATTGTTTTTACTCGCTGACCTTTATGAGAACCGCTACATAAATCAATATTATGTAATGAATAAAGCAACGTAATTTTTTTATTAAAAAGGTATTGTTTTACTACTCATACACAGTCTGTCCTTGACCACACATCGGCACGTTACGTTTAACGTCGAGCGCCCAAAATATAAAATTTTCGCAGAAGTTTGTCTGTCTCACTTTAGATCTAGAAACATACAGGTAAGCTTATATTTCTAGAAAACGCAGACTATGAGCTTTGGATAGATAGGTAAACAGGGTATCCCAACGAAAACTTGACCCCCCCTATAATTAGAAAACCGTAAAATATTTGAAAATTCTCCGAGACCCGTTGATTTTTCTTCTTTTAGGGGGAGCTTTTTTGACAGTTAAGCCAATTTGTCGAAGCGGTTGAGTGGTATGAATCGTTTTATTTGTAACACATAACTGCAATTATTTATTGATAAAACAAGAAATATAAATGACTAATACAGAAATATAATATATCGAAAGTAGATGAGGTGTGTTTGAATGCTCGGAAAGAACTAACTAACTGGGTGGTCGGTCGGTCCTCGGTGCGCTCCGTACTTTCAAAACTGTCCCTTCGGTTGTTTATTACTTTATTACTCCTTGGGTTGCTGAATGTTACCTGTAGTCTATGCAGTATCGTCCAACACCCTTCCTCGATGATGCATTGACTACGTTACACTTCGCTCGTAACTCTTGCAATTTAATGTTGTTAAGTGGCTTTGTTAATAGGTCAGCCAGCATTGTTTCAGTCGGACAATATTGTAGATCGATGATCTTCTTCTGCGTCAAATCCTTTACGTGATGAAACTTCGTGTCTATGTGCTTTGTTCTGTTGCTCAATTTATTATTTGCGACTAATTTTATACATCGTTGATTGTCCTCATATATTAAAGTCGCTGGAGTTCTTCAAAATCTGATAAGAGTCGACGTAACCATACTACACAAGCTTGTTTTCTACACATCCAACTAATGGGACTTCCGTTGAACTTAAAAATGTTCCCGCTGTTGGATTTACGGTTTGAATTGTGTTGTGCCCAATCTGAATCGGCGTATCCATATAAAATTTTTATTTCGTCGGAAGGATTTCCGAGCATTAGGGAAAGGTGCTTCGTTCCTTTTCAATAGCGAAGCGTTCTCTTTGATTCTACCCAATCTGCTTGTTTCGGATCTTTATTGTGTTGACTCAGAATTGTGACGGTAGCATTTATATCTGGCCTTGTGTGACATGCGATATATAAGAGTTCGCCTATTAATTGTTGATAGAGATTGTTGTCCATAAATTTTTCTTCTTCACTCCTTGATCTTAAGTATCCTGGATCCATTGGTATAGCTGATGGCTTTGCATCTGTCATGCCGAACTTTTGTATAAGCATGTCGATATAGTGCGATTGATTACCCATATAGTAATCTGGGTTGCCATTTTTCTCGGGTATGTACGGAGCTGTATATTGAGCTTGAATTCCCTCCTTTTTCATGAATGACGTTAATTCTGTGTTAACATTGTAAAAGCTTCATGCGTTTTTAGTTCGTACAAATCGGGTGATAAACGTGCTGTAGCGTTCCTTAATTATCTCGCACTGTCCCTTTTCTGAACAAAACTTCACATCATAACCGTCTTTGACCAATTGTTTTACTGACAAAAGGTTAGACGCCAGCTTCGGTATGTAGAGCACGTTCTGGGCCTGCAGTTTTACTACTTTATTGTTCACTGCACAGTTCAATGACACTAACCCGGAACCCAATACTTTTGCCGATTCTTCTTTATCCGCGAAGCGAACTATTCCTTTTATGGTTTCGTCGAGCGTCGTGAACAATTCCTTGGAATTTGCCATATGCGACGTGGCTCCTGAATCGACGGTCCATGAATTTGTTTTTTCTTCGACACTTTTTAAGCATAATTCCGTATCTACATATGTAACCACTTTACACAAGTCGATGCTTTCATTCACTGTTTTTGCAGAATCTTGTTTGCTCTGTTGTTTGACTTTCCACTTGGCAAATTTTCGACACTCCGGCTTCAAGTGGCCTATTTTCTTACAGAACGAACACGTCAATTTATTCGACTTTTCTGAAGACGTATGTGACTGAAAATTTGCTTTCATCGCAGTTTCACTGTCGCCGCTATTTGCTTGGTTTTTCCGTCGCTTGTACTCATCCCTTAACTTGCTTCTGATAAATTCAAATGTAAAGTCTTTGTTTGGTCTGCTTTCAATTGCAGATATTAAAGGGTCGCATGAGTTAGGCAAACTTACAAGCAACGTTGCAGCCTGCAATTTGTCTTTTAGTGGTTCTCCTAACGCCGCTAATTTATCCACAATGTTAATGTACGTTGCTACGTGATTTTCCATATATTCACCTTCAGCTCATCGCAGCGTGCTTAAATTTTTCAACAAGAACACTACACTACTCAGCGATGCCTTTTGATGATAATCCTTTAGACGTGTCCAAGCATCCTTTGCACTTTCAGCGCCACGAATGTGACAAATCTGATTGTCTTCTATGTTTAATGCTATAGATGACAGAGCTTGTTCGTCGTTGTCTTTCCATTTTTGGTCCACTGGATTCGGCGCATTCGATTTAATCACTTCCCACACTTTTTCTTTCTTGAGTAACATTTCCATCTTGTTCTTGTAGCACCATACTGCGTAGTTTTCAACTGTATATCGCGCACTTGTATCTTGAGCAATTTTTAACTGTCATTGATTTCCTTTTATAATCAATATTTAATACTTGCTTTGAATTCCAAATATCCTGGGCCCATAACCTGTCGAAGCGGTTGAGTGAATTGAATCGTTTTATTTGGAACACATAACTGCAATTATTTATTGATAAAACAAGAATTGTTATAAATGACTAATACAGAAATATAATATATCGAAAGTAGGTGCGGCGTGTTTGAATGCTCGGAAAGAACTAACTAACTGGGTTGCTGAATGTTACCTGTAGTCTATGCAGTATCGTTAATATCTAACACAATTTGATATTTTCATCCCCCTAATCCCTATCATCCCCAACTTTAATAGAACTACCCCACTTGTGGTATATCATTTTAAATCCCTTTTAAATGTGAATACAGTGATGCATCGTTTTTAGAAATCGGTTGAGATCAGACAGAATTATTAGCTAAGAACGAAAAGTTGACAAACAACATTACCTATTTTTTTTGTGTCGGAATTCTTCTACAATTCTCTGACTTAGCACTTTTAGTGTTTCAGGCTGCGTGGCGTACACTCGTGATTTTAAATGGTCCCACAGGAAAAAGTCCAAAGGAGGTAGATCCGAAGATCTTGGTGGCCATTCGACCTCTTCTGCCAATCCAATGTCCCGGAAAATAGTCATACAAAAATTGGCAAACAGCAACAGCATAGTGCGGAGGCGCAATTTCTACCTTTTCCGCGATAGAATAAACCATTTCAAAAACACGTTTACACTTTCAACAACAGGCTGATACTAATAATTTCATGGTCACAAGCAACAAATAGTGACTTGTTCTTATTTTAATAATTCTGTCAAATCTTAATCAATTCGTAAAAACAATGCGTCACTGTATTCGCAATGAAAAGGGCTTTAAAATGATATGCCACAAGTGAGATGAAATTTTAAAGTTGGGGTAGCTAGGGATTAGAGGGATGAACAGATGAAGTTGACTTGACTGTCAAAAACACTCCCAAAAGAACAAAAATCGACTGGTATCGACGAATATTGAAATATTTTTTGGTTTTCGAATTATAGGAGGGGTCAAGTTTTCGTTGGGATATCCTGTACATTTTGTTTCATTAAACAGCTGGTGAAGTAGTACGCCAACAATATAAACAATAATGCTTAAGCAATCCATATTGAGAACCTCTTAAACAGGTGACAACCTTATACATGATTGTGTTGCCAATTTCCAAAAGGTACATTATATGTATATTCATTTAAACCAATTTATAGTTCACCTCCATATTGCAGAATTAACATTTTTAATGTATAATTAACAGAACTTCTGAGTAGAAATTTCATTAAATCCAAAGACTAGAATTTATTTATATCATTTTCCACAATTGTATTTTAATTATATCTATATCTATACAGATAGATAAAAGTACTATATATATATATATATGGTTGTAAAATTTCTCCATGGTCTGCATGGTCTTCAAAAGACCATGCAGATTCATCGCGGATAGGAACCCGGAGAAATTTTACAACCACATATAACATATATATATATATATATATATATATATATATATATATATATATATATATATATATATATATATATATATATATATATATATATATATATATATCATAAAAAATAATGAACTAATAATGGAAAATTCTCATGAAGTTGCTTGAACTTTCAATAGTTTTTTATTAATACCTACGCTAAAAGTATTGTCATCAAATTAACTGCTGCAAACGTTGCAAACAATGCAGTATGTGCTAAAAATAGAATAAATGAAACTGTACTTCTAAACTCTTTCTCTTGCTAATATCTTTATCGCCGATGGCGACAGAGGTCGGAGGCTCTCATTGGTACCTACAGAATGGTATGTCGCTAAGTATTGTGGTCACTCAGGTCCACTATGGAGTAGCCAGTGATCACTAAATGTGATCACTGGCTACGCATATGGCTAACCGATGACAGCTAACAAGTTCGAAACCGGTATATGCCTGATGGCGTCGCTAACAAATGACTTTGGCTGCTTGCTATGGAGTTTTCAGGTGAAATTCAATGCTAATCAGGGCATTAGGACATAGAGCAATTGTTTCCTAAAATTACTCACACTTTTAGTCCTATACGGTTTTTAGCTAAAAGAGTCATAGTCAACAAAGTTGTTTATTCACGAGACCCAAATAATAGCCTTGATAAGATAATTGCAGTCTAATTATAACTGCAAACAACTTGCTTCAATTATTGTTAATTTGCTTTTAAACAGTTTTTTACAATATTAGTAGTGATATATATACAGCTTTGATAGTAAAATAATAGCAATAGAAACGTTGACTTTGTTCTTGATCATAAGTATACTATATTCTATAAGATTTTATTGCAAAATTATTGAATATTGGGAACATTTAGCAGTGCTATGCAGTCATTGTTTAATTATCTACAGCACATCCTTCGCTGTTATCATGAATATATAAAAAAACTCATCAAAAGTTAGATAGTTAGATATTATAGTAATCCTGATTTACCTTTTTTAAATGTAAAGAGAAAAAATATATTTACGCAAATATTTTTTAAACTTAGATCGTAGTTAAGCCATTCAATAATCCTGTAATAACTTTAGAAATATTTGTCTCTGAAAAAAATGTTTACAGGATATATTTCTTAAAAATGCAAGAGTTTAATATCCTAATGACCATGTAGAAATAATAGTTAGTGCAACATTTTTAATAGTTTCCGAACTACTTACTAAAACACAGATTTACTACGCCAATGATTATTCTAAATTTTCTTCAATGCACTGTATTTAAAGTCATGTTTGTATGAAAGAAATCCTCAAAGTTGTGAAAATATAACTCCGAAGTAAATTAACACCTCACGTTACTAAGAAACTGCTGTTCATTTAGTAAAAAAAAACAAAGTCATGGACATTGGTTGTTTTCGATAAATTCCGCGTTACATTGCATGTTCTTGATAAACCTTAGAAACTGTTGACGTCTATATTTCAGTGATAGTATTTTACTGAGAAATTATCCAGATGTAGCAATATCAATGAGATTCGAGTGATCCTAAACAGTTAAAATTCGGTAAAAATTGACGTTGGCTGTTTTTGTTAAAAACCCTTCAATTTATGAATGCTTCATACCTCAGTACTACAATTCCAGATTTAAGCGGTGTATTGAATAGAAGCCTGTTCCACGATATGAAAAGTGTTTGAAATAACATTGGTTTCATCATTTAAACATTTTACATCTTTGTTTTTTATAACTGATCATCCCGTAGGTTTGTGCCTCGTATTTAAATCTTGGTTAAAGCCACAATGAACTTGAGCTGTTGCTTTCAAGTTACGGTTATGCAAACCACTATCGATTAAAGCTTACTAAGAAGAATAGCATGATACACGCCTTACTATCGGTAAAATTAAACGTGACCCTTCTTTTATCAATAGCTATCACAAGGTTGGCTATTGTGTATAATAATTATATACTAAGTAATCAAATATAATATATTATAGTTGATGATAATTACATCATTACCTTCACTTGAGTCGTGTTCGTTTGACGAATTAGCAACCAGTAGATCAGTAGTATTAAGTAATGCAATTTTGAGGTATTCTAAAATTGTATCTGCATTTTACAAAAAAAAAAAAAATAGTTACGATTTCAATTTCTCACATATTGTATATAGAACTCTGAAATTGGAGATTATCTTCTAACTAGTGATATTTGCTGTATACTAGTCTATATAGTTCTGGTATATGGTAGGTAGTAGCGTTCAGGCCTTTGATTTTTACATATGAATCGTTTCAAAATTCTAGGTCAAAAGCGTCACCTCTGTGTAAATTATTTTGACTGTCTTGGATTTTGCTTATCTATGAAATGTCAGAAATTTTATTGCTGTCAAGAAATACCTATACAATGACATTAAAATAATATGAAATTAAAACAATATCATTAGGAAAAATTATATGAAATAGTACTTTTTAAAGGCGAATTTCCAAAGTAAGAGCCAATGACATTAAAACAATATGAAATGAAAACAATATAATTAGGAAAAATTATATGAAATAGTACTTTATAATGGCGAATTTCCAAAGTAAGAGCCGATCGGTTACAAAACTAAAATAATTTAGAAAATAGAATGTGTACAAATTATTCTAAATATTATTATTTATTTAAATACGATGTCCCACAGGCAGTGTCCGGGATAAAGCAGTAGCAAAATCGTTCTTAAAAAAACACTTAGAAGCCATACACAATCATATACAAACATACACACCATACTTACACAAAAATATAATGAAAAATAGTAACTAAATATATAAATTACATACACAACAGTACAGCTCCTATCTACAGTAGGCTCATATCACATTCCTTACTTGATTTTTAAATTTGAACAGAAAATATCTAAACTGTGCTTGTTAAGGCATATATTATAAAACGGAGAAGACAGTATACAGGGTGTCTATGAAAGGTTGGGAAATCTCGGAGCTGGAGATGCCTTATCCGAATGTTGTTGGTTTCAAAAATATAGGGCGTTTAATGTTAGAATTTTATTTTGAAATATCTCATTAACTTTGAAACCTGTCGGAGTATTAAAAAAAAAATGGCACAATTATGTTTTTTGGCACGACAAATAAGAATTTTTAACTAATTTTGACGTCATTAGTAGAGGGCGCCACTTATAGCACATCACATTTCTTTTAAATGGCAGAACTTTTTTGCAGATTAGTGTATCCATCTAACTACAGAAACAATCGATTCTCCTGCCTGTTGTATCTGAAAAAGGTATACCCTGTTGAAGTCGTTAGGAGTAACAGTTTTCGAAATAATCCTATGTGAAATATTCAGTGCACCGATAGAAAACTGTTATCGTTTCAGGTAATGTGCCTTTTCTACTGAAAATATAGCAACATGTTACTTGAAAAGTTGTTCAGAACGGTAAATTATGGAGACGTGCAATTTCAAGAAGATCGGTGAGGTTTGATTTTGAAACCATTTTTCAACAAAGCACAAAGATTTTATCAAAGCAGGCCGATCTTTTTGAAATTTTGCTCCGAGATTTCTCAACCTTTCACAGACACCCTGTATTTGTTAAAGATGTAGATAAATAAAAGACATTGACGATGACGGTTCTAATATCGCCTCTCGGTATTTTATAAATTAACTTGTTTGTTGAATTAATGCAATCGAGTTTATTATTTATAATGTTATATAAAAATATTATCGAGGCCAGAGCACTTTTCTCATTTTAGCTCTCAGAAGTTTACACGCTCAAGAAGCATACCATAAGGATATCTATAAGGATAAGGATAAACACCCTCAATTACATAAAGTGCTAATTTCATAAAACTCCACTGAAACCTTTCAATTTCCAACACATGCGTATTATAAAGTATATAATTAATGAGTATTCTAACCTTGATCTAGCATATGTAACGTACAACAACCGCAGGGTACATATATTAGTAAAACCTTAAGCATTTCATATAATAAGACTCAAATTTTTAAAGGCATTAGAAATTATATTGTCAATATGTTTTGAAAAGGACAGCTGAGGATTAAAATAAACTCCCAAATCCTTAATATATTTCTATACAATACAATATCGTGTAACATAGTCATGTTACACGATATTGTACACATATACAGTCAAAACATATAGGATTTTTTTCCTTGTAAATGACAGCATATTTTAATGGATTAAGTAGAAGTTTATTTATTTGACTCTATAACTGATTAGAGAAGAGCGCCCAATATAGATCCTTGCCGCACGCCCGACTTTTGTGAAAATTCAGCAAACTTGAAACTATGACATTCCACATATTGGTGCCTGTTCTGAATAAGCTTTGATAACAAATGTAGCTGACTTAGAAAGCAGGACACAATGATTAAATCTGTCAAACGCTTTGGTAAAATCTGTATTTACGACACCAACTTGATCTTGATTAATATATTGAATATATACAGAGTTTCTTTATTTTTCTACATATGTGTGTCGTCACATATTATGCAACAGACTATTTTAAACCTTTTGGAAAAATTCCACGTGTGAAATTTCAACCAGTTCAGCTCTGAGATCCCAATTCGAATGGGAGATCTATGATCATCCAACTTATAGTCTTAATCAGTGACTACCGCCTCTTCCTATACCTTAACATTTGAGAAAATTGAATCATTTTTCAAGATACAAAACTAGTTACAATAACAGGCATTCTAATCCCGGTACGGCCCAAATAGCAGAAAACGACTGCTATATGTACTACGAAATCATAACCTATTTAATACTACGCTTAATAAAATTTTAATAATATTGTGAGAAACAATACGTTTAATATAACACATTACATCAACTAAAAATGATAATTCACTAAAAGTGGAAGTGGCAATTATTTGTTTACTAATGAAGAGATACCATCATGAAAGCGACAATCCTATACCAATTTAGCTTCAGATTTGCTCACACTTTCAACTATTTAGGATGTAAATGTAAGGCCGCTAGGGTTCAGCTTATTCTGTAACAAATTGGTGTGGTACTTTGTTTAGAGTGTAAATAATTTCCCTTGAGGATTTTTCTTCGTAAACGACACAATTAATATTTAAATTAGAAACTGTTGCCGCTCGAAGCATGAGGTATTGAATATGGTAATATTTTATAAAACGATATTTTCAAAAGATAATTATTTTCGGTGCAGATTTTTACTTGATCTTTACTTGTTGTTACACGTTCTTTACACAATACATATGAAAATAATGCAGAAGCAATATATTTTATTTAGAGCAGGAAGAAATGATTCTATAAAATATTTCGTTTGATATTGGAAATCCAATGCAATGAATTCAAATAATCTTTATTCTTTATTGTAAACAGATGTCTGCTCACCTTTGAAACCCTTAAAAACATTCCGTAGAACAACTTTTTAACATGAAATTGGATATATTGGAGACTTGGTCATCCAAATATGTGCCTATCCTATACTTTTCAGAAGATCTTCATATTCCGAACTGAATACATATTTAAGAGTTTTTTGTAAATTTATAAAATGTAAGTATAGGGTTATTATTTATCACGAGAAATGTGTTTTTCTTCTAACTGGCTGAAACAAAGTTTGCTTGGGCTGACTAAGACTTAAAATTAAAGTAGATAACGAAACCGACGTTGAACGTCGTGACGCTCCAAAATTTTGTTCCCTTCCTTCTTTTCGAATAACTTTTCTTACGTTTATATTACTGTTTAAAAGATGGAGACTGTAATAACAATTTTATTATATTTATTAGCTCTCTGAGATTGAAGATTTCCCTCTGACTAGTGATATTTACTGTGCACTAGTTTATATAGCTTTGTATCTTTTGATCTGTTATAAGCGCAAAAAAAGTTATTTGAAAAAAGCTTGAAATGAAAAGTTATTTAAATATTCTGAGGATATTAGCGGAGGTAAAGCGTATTATGCTACATTTAGAAACAAAACAATTAGTATAAGTATTAATATCGCTAGAGCTGTCAAAACAATGAAACATATGTGATATCTGCTTAATAAACATTTGCCCCAGAGTCATTCATTTTTGGAATACAGAGTGTGTACGACAATTTAAAAAAATCTAATTTAGATGTAATTTTTTAAAGTACAACATATTCCATCAAAATTACAGAGATATACGTTTTTAGTGGTGGTGAATATGCAAGTGTAATCAGTTTTTCTATACAAAGTACAGGGCACTAGTTGATAACACTTCCGCTGACATTTTATTCTGTAGGTTTTGTTTAAAGAAAACTTCATTTTTCATAAAAAAGCGCTTTGAACTAATTTGTTAATAGTGCACCGTTTTCGAGGAAAATTAAAAAACTGTGGTAAAAGCCAAACAGGCGATTTCTACAGAGCCTTCAGAAATGATTACAAGCCACTTGACCTACGCGCATATGCAACCAATATTGCTCTGTTGACAGCAGTTTCTAGAAAATCCCTAAACATCATTGGCGTTGTTGAAGGGGTTACTGATGTAAATAAATTTGTTATTGAAATTGAGTACATATCCTAATAAATTGCTCGACTACTGAAACATACAACTTAATATTACATAGTTACTGATGAAAAGAACTTTTATTTGTTTCGTTTGAAATGTTTTTAACTTTATTAGAAAGAGAAAACTACCAATCTTCTCTTGTTAATGAACAAATTGAAATTTGTATGGAAACAAAGAGTATATAATGTGAACACAACTGATTTTTTTTATTGTATCGCAGGGTAATAGAAACATATTTTACTGTATTAAGATTTATTTTCAATATTTGGGATAAAAACATTACATATTGTGTTTAAAAGAATTTATTTGTGGCATTTCTTAGTTATTTGTCTCGTTTGGGTATTTTACCACTTGAATAAAAATTAACAAGTTAAAATAATTTTATGTTGTGTTTAAAATAGTGCCCTTCACTTGCTATGCATAAATTTACCCTCCTGTGCATATTTTCAAATACATTTTGTAGCTGTTGTTCTGTGATGTTGTTGATTTCTCGAATAATTGCCGCTTCCTATTCTTCGATAGTGTGTGCTGTCTTAAATATAGTGTTTTTCAAATGTCTAAACAAAAATTAATCCAACGGATTTAAATCCGGAGACCTGGCTGGCCACAAACCTGCACTAATCAGTCGATTGTCATAAAATTACTCTAGAAATTGAATTGTTGCTCTTGCAGTGTGTGCAGTTCCCCATCTTGCTGAAAGTAACCTACTTGCAGCTCATCATGTAACTGTTCCAAGAATGGCTCTAAAATAAGGGTTCGATATCTTTCAGCATTTATAGTTTTGTAGAAGAATATAGGCCCTACTATACGTCTTCTTAATATCGCTGTCCAAACACCAACTTTTACGGGATGTAAACTGGTTTCTACAAATGTATGAGGATTTTCTGCAGCCCAGGTTCTATAATTTTGGTTATTTACATAACCAGATAAATGAAACCATGTTTCGTCAGTAAAAAATGATAAGTTCAATAAGTTACGATTCATGTTTTCTTGAAACCATTCACAATAGAATAATCGTCTTCCATAGTCAATGGGAAATAATTCTTGCACAACTGTTACCTTGTATGGGTGTAAATGCAACCGTTTTTTAACTCTTGTGACATGTTCCAACTGAAAGTCCTAAAAATAAAAATTTTTGGTTATTAACTATAATTCGATATTGGCTTCAAATAAAACTTTCAAAGTTGATATATTTTATAGATGCAATCTAAATATGAGCAGACAATTTTGATATAAATTTTGTAGGACTGAGTTATTCGTTGGTGTATATCATCAACAATATCTTCTGTCAGTGCAGTTGGTCTGCCTGTAGATTTTCCTTTGCAAATGCATTGTTTATTTTCAAATCGTTTGACGATAGTACACTTTCGGTATGAGAATGTGACATAGTCAATGTTTGCGATTGGGAACTCGGTCATAAATTGCTCAATGCAAGATTGTAAGGAGTATGTCCACATCCCGTCTTCATTTCTAGTCCCACTTCGAAAATGAGCCATTAAAATAAAGGCATCTTGCTCAACAGTAAAAGGCATACTATTCTGAACTGAAATAAGAATATTATTAACCTTGAAATTTTGTTTTTGTTACAACTTATCAGTAATACGACGAAGTACCAAAAGTTTAGCTATGAAAACAACTGATTAGTTTGAAATATGTATGATTTATTAATGAGGCAAAGGAAAACAATAAGACACTAAAAAATCGCAAGGATAAAATAAATCAACAACGGCACGGGAAGATGAACGCTACTGAAAGATACAGAAATTCCAATTTTGCGTCTCACGTCCTAATGATTCGTTTACAATCAACAATGCAAAACGGTTGTGTCAGCCGCGAGATGGCGCGATCGCCGATTGGATGAATGTCAAGAATAAATTACACCAGTCACAGCCGTTGAAATCACAGCCGCGTAATATTGTGTTTTAATGTAACCTTGGTCTTGTTCTTGTAGTAACTTATTAAGTTACCAGAATTTAATTGCCAACATCAAGGAAATAAAATAACCGTTTCAAACAAAATTGCTGGTCACGCGGCTTGTAATCATTTATGAAGGCTCAATAGTATTCGTACTTATTTATCAAGTGTGTATGTGTGAAACCCCGAACCCTTCTATTAATATATAATATTTTGCACAACAAAAATTACGGTATATTGTGTATTCTCTGATTTGAATAGTAATTTGTTCCTTTAGTGAATATTGTAAATTTGTAAGATTTTAATCTGCTATGTTTTCTACGCGCTGCTAGCGATAATAATAACGTAAACTAATATCAACAGTGAATACACAGATATACTGTCGACTTTAAGGGGTTGTTGTAGTTAGATACTCTGTAAAAGTTCTTGTACTTTTCTATAATTGCATGCAATTGTTTGTTTTTTTTGTGTGGTAGTATCTACACGCTAGAATATGTCACATTTTTCTTACGCTAATGGTTGGATCTCCATAGACCAAATCTAAAATATCTTGTTCTTTTTAGCAGTTCTAGCCAATTTAGGTCTACAGAATGATTTTTCTTTTGGTTTAATATCATCAGTTTCACAACAACGCCTTTCTACTGCCAAAAATGATTTGTATTTGGTATCTGCTGCTCAAAAAATTTTTAGGCATAGCATTTAACTGCTGCTGCAACACTCTCAAAACATTCCCCTAATGTCAATATCTGTACTGCTAGTACACGCCTCCATTGTTATTTGGTAGTAGTGCGTCATAAGCACAGAGCAAAATAAAATCTTAAGATGTTTAAAATAAATTAAAAGGAATAAATTACTATTCAAACCAGAGAGTAAATAATATACCGCAATTTCTGTTATACAAAATTTAATAGTTATTTATGCTTCAAGGGAGGGGGGAAGGGGCAAATTAATAATCCTTCGGGACTAACGTCTCTCGGGAGACTGTTGCCCTCGATAATTAACATCCAATAACTCACGTTACAGATAAAGATTTTTATTTCATACTAATGAAACATGGAAACCAACTTTTGTTGGTTTTCAAAATTAAACGAATGTTGTTTAATAATAATTATTATTAAATCAATATGGGCGGACACAGAGACGCCAATAGCGGGTCTGTCCCCACAGACTCTAGCCCGAGAACATCTAGGACAGGTAAAAGAATCTCCGCTAAGGCCAGAGATGTGCACCGTAATTCTGTTTCTGACACCAACCAGATATCGAGGTCACGGCTTAACAACCCGGAAAATCACTTTGTATCAAATTTTTAATTGGTTTAAAGGCATAATTTCGGTAAGCTAACCAGTCTTTTAGTTTTCTTTGTTTTGGATAGTTACTGGTTCCAGCCTTAACTTAAATATTTAATATCACAGAACATACATAACTTTCCGTAATAGAATTTGTAGAAAAATTGATTTAAATAAGCAAAATACATTTAAAATATGGTCATATTAGAAACAAGTCGAAAGTAGCTTCCTGGGTAAAAGACTGTAGCCGAAGATCGATAACAAACGTTTGGCATTGCTGTTATGTTGATTTGCCTGCTTTTTAGACAAATCCACAAAGACATATTTTATTCATATTTCCGGGAAAACCCTCCGGTTTATGCAAATCGCAGCTCGTCGATCGAGATATATACGTTTTTTTTTTTCAGTACAAATAGTGTTCCCAAAAAGGAAACTATTCCCGCTTTGAAGTCTGCTTTTATCTATCGTTTTGGTGTTTCTGAAATATATGGGGCATTACAAAAAGCACGAAAAGAAGAAGAATTTTATTACTATTATTAATCATACAGCAGACATAGATTTGATATATCAGCACTATAAATTTCATCATGTCTGTAGAAGCAATATATTTTTCAATAAGGAGATTGCCTTGGTACTTAAAATATTTTCAAACTAATTCTTCTTTATAATATATTTTTACTGTATGTGAACAACTCGTTGGGCGCTAGATATGTGATTTATTAACTTAGAGCTATAGGGCAATCCAACGAACTGTCAAATCACTTTAAAAATGGCGGCTGTAGGACAAACAACTCGACATATGACAAGTAGAAATTTGTGATTTTGTGTAGAACTGTGTGTTTGGCTCATTATATTTTATACCTATTTCGGAATACCAAGGATAATTCAGACTATCATAATGGTTTTGTTTTGTTGTGTTATGAATTGTTGGAGTAGAGGACAGCGAGAAGATCACGTTAGATTTTTTTAGAATTCCTGCTGCATTGAATTATAGACATAGAACTGATTTCAATGAACTCTCTCATATAAAACAGCAAAAGTGGCTTTGTGCAATATAACGGCAAGACCTAACTCAAGAAAAAATTAAATACAGTGTCGTTTGTTCAAAACATTTTGTATCGGGTTAGTAATAAAAAGTTATATACGACAATTTAAAAGCTTATATTTCAGGTAAATCGGCTGCTTTAACAGATAACTTACATCTTGATTGGATTCCTACATTGCATTTGGGTTATCAAATTACCACTGTAACGTTGTCAGAGACCAAGATGGGTAGATATAAACGAAAATGTAGTGTTGTGCTAATGTTTTCTGAAGTTTTAAATATCTGCAATATTTATATGTAAAAGTAATATATACCTACCTATGCAGGCCCCTATTTTCCAGTGGGCACTGGGCAGGGCCCTGCGATTAGTGGGGCCCCCTAGTTCCTGCCTGATCAGCAAATCTTTCATATCTCATATTAGAAAGTGTAATATGAACCTATTTCTCATATATTTTCATTATAATAAGAAAAAGTGTGTTTATATTTTAGGTAAAACGTTCTAGTTACTGAATATTTGTAAAATTATTATTATTCTCAGTATTCACTGCACTTCGGTATATCTACAAATTTTTTCTTTCAAATGGGCCGAGGCAAGAAATAGTTGACTAATCAAGAATGAACTTGGTGCATTAAATTTTGATTTTCCCTGCTGCTAATGTTTTTTATTGTGCTGTAACAAACTTTAAATTATTATTGAATTCCGCAATTATTTAAAATATCAAAAAACCAATTGATTTTTAAACATTTTGTACTATTTATCTATGTACCCAATTTTTTTAGAATTGTATATATAACTTATTTTTAATATTTATTAAATATATTTTAGATTTTTTCTATCAAATGGACTCTTATTTATTATTTATAATTTTTGTCAAATATATGTGAATTGGAAACAGTGGCATTATTAAGAATTTCAAGTCCCCGCAGAATTTTTCTTTAACTGAAAATAAATTCTGCCATGTATCTATGCATAAATAATTGTTAAAATCAAATTACGTACCTCTGTAATAGTTTACTAATTAATTATAATTAACTGCCAATATTGTTATCAATATATTTTTTTTATTAATATTATATATAGTATTCTCCAGGACACTGAATTGCTAGGGCTGGCGGGAGTGTAATTATGCTACTAGTTGGAGAGGAAAAAGAACTACCTATTTATAAATAATATATTTGAAACTTGTACACTGTATTTAATTTTTTCTTGAGTTAGGTCTTGCTGTTTTATTGCACTAAGCCACTTTTGCCGTCTTATATGAGAGTTCATTGAGATCAGTTCTGCCTATAATTCAATGCAGCAGGAATCCTAAAAAATCTAACTTGATCTTTTCGTTGTCCTCTACTCTAACAATTCATAACACAACAAAACAAAACCATTATGGTCTGAATTATACCTGGTATTCCGAAATAGGTATAAAATATAATGAGTAAAACACACAGTTCTACACACAGACCAATAACTAAAAGTTCTACACAAAAGCACAAATTTCTGCTTGTCATATGTCGAATTGTTTGTCCTACAGCCGCCATTTTTAAAGTGATTTGACAGTTCGTTGGATTGCCCTATTCAGTTCAGTTGAGATACAGAAAAAATAAATAAATTTGTTTACAATCTTTGACAGAAGCAAGTTATGTTTCAATTTTACCAATTCAGTTTACAAAAAAACATGATGGCTTAATAATTCGAAAGTATATTGTAATAAACAAACTGCTTTCAGATGGTTAACAACGCATACTTAACTCAAGAAGAATTTAATCTGTTACGGTTTTATTTTTACTTCATTTTTTTAATTAACGTGGAATTATGGTATTTATTCCTACTATATATCCGATTTTCATGATCGTCATATTCAGATTTTATTTGAATTAGTTATGTTTATTTAAATTATCACAAATAAGATATAAAATATTCTGAGGTCATAAGTTGCCTGTTACTTCTGCTTTCTAAAGTACGCCATAAAATGTACGTTGTTAATTAATAAGGTGTTACGTACATATAGTCCTAAGCATAGAAGTAAGCAATAAGCGATAAAGAATGGAAAACCACTGCTCAAGACCACTAGCCTAACAGTAGTAATCGCAAATCATCTATTTGAGATAAATAACGATTATTTATCCCAAAATTGAATTTCAAGAAACCCTACTAAACTCAGTTAATCTGGGATATGGTAAAACATCGTTTCTATCTATTACCCTACCTAAATACTAAATTTTAGTTTAATAATTTTTTTTTCAAACAATGGTAAACTACTTCATCACGTAACATCGCACACCACTGATCTGAGGAAACATCTGCACACAACAGTAATTAACTCATATTATGTAGAACATAATATACTGAATTCAAAGAAGACTAGTACGGCTTTAAAACCTGATGAAAGTAACTTCTTATTTTCATCAGGTTTTAATCTTCACGTAGAGAAAGAAACAGCAATAACCCTATAGATTGCAGTATTGAGGCTTTCATCATAATTTGGTGTAAATATGAATGGGAGAATGAAACAATTTATTTCGAAATTTTATTGTTTCTTTTAATTTCGGATTCACCTGAACGACTTCGCACATTTATCCAACTTTTCGCGCAGGTTATGTGTGTGGCATATGGTTTAAAGTTTTTAAGTAGTAGTTGATTGTAGCCCGGAAAAGAGAAAACTGTATGGTGAATTTCATCATTTATTTTTTGGGCTGAAAATAAATTAACGAAATTATTTTCAGTATTTCCGAATGTCACAAAATAATTATATATTTTGAGCTCTTATACCGTCCTCGACTACAGCTCCAAAACACAAGATTTCCCAGAGCAGTTGTTTAAGGTACGTAAATAGAGGTTTTTGATAAGCGAAGGTGTCCGACAATTCAGCTTCACATTCACAACTTAACTGGTCGAATAATTTTCAACAGTTTTGATCAAATCCCTGACTATTGTGGGAAAGGAACTTATGTCGGACTACCGCGGCTTGGCATAGCAAATGCAGGTCCCCGACGCGACCTGCAGTGATGGTCGTTGTAGATGACTTTACATGCTGGTGCTGGTCTAGTGTGTGATATGAATCATCACACACTAGACCACAAATAACATGGCAATCTTCATGACCAGCCCTTACAGGTCTGTGTAGGCATAATGTATGCCATCTTTAATAGCGTTATGTAATGAATTTTATTATTTTTGTCATCATTCAATTTGTTATTACATTGAAACTAATTTCGTGATTAATGTATCATTTGATCGTAGTTATTTTCTTTGTTATATAAAAGATTGTCATACATATGTTAGTTCCTATCAGTGGAAGAATTTCGTTTAATATTGATTTATCTGCTCCTATTGTGGAAAAAATCTTTAGTAATAACAATCTTAAATGATCCACGCAGTAAGCAAATTGTCGATAGTGGTTCAACCTAAGATAAATAATGTGCTCACGAGCTGTCACAACATAAATTTCATATAAATTTAAAATAATAAAATAAGTAATTATTCCAAATTTCTTGGTAGAAGTATATTGTTATTTTTCCTATTTACCAACTATTTTTGCAATTTTAGGTGATAAAATGGAAATCACATACCTATCTGGATATTATGATTGGCATCTTATTATGTTATTTGTAGTATATTGGCATTTCAATTATATTAATTATATCGTATTGAGCTAGGTCAGCCGGGTTTATATACAGTATGCGCGAAACAATTATTTTTTGGGAAAAATCCTTCGAACACGTCGATTTTTAATTTAAAAAATACATATTTTAGAGTAAAATGCGATTCTCAAATGTCATTTGTTTTCGAGTAATGACGTCATCGTTTTTTTAATGGCAACACCATATTTTTTTCCTTGATTCTGAAAGATCCTTTAATTCTCTATCAGACAGTACTAAAATTTTACCCTCTTACATAGGAAAGTTTTCGAGTAAATGGCGATTTATCATTTTAATTATTTTTTATAATTATTCCCACGTGACACTGTATGTGATTTTAACGTGGTGAAACGATTTGAAATTATATCGTAAAGCACTGTTACTGTATTATAAAATTATTTTAATAATTATAATATGCAATAACCATAAATTTTGGATTAAGTTTATTGAAAATTATAGTGAGCATAATGTATATGAGCTATAAAATCTAATTACTGTTCAAATAAACATAAGCAGAATATTTACACTACTACAAAGGTTAAAGGAAATAAATGCAAAACTAATTAGTAATTGAAACGTATGTACAGGGTGATTACGCGTAAACGTTAGATTCGACTGTAAATTTGATATTTTAACAATTATAGGAAAAAGCGCATTTATTGACCAATTTTTCACAAGGATTGAAATTATTTTAACGAAAAAACCATTAAACATCGCACTACAGCGATATTAATACCAACTTGGTTTTATCTTATCAAATACCCTGTATATTATTATATTATGAGCTCTCCACTGTTTCCTGATTACATTGATATAAAAGTGTAATGGGTTATTTTTTCTGTTGATGAAATATTGATAATTAAGTAATTCCATAATTAAAATTTTATTTTTTGTTATAAAGAGTATAAAACTATATTAGAATCTAATTTATGAAACAATTAAAGAATAGTTTATAAAAATTGCACAAACACAGTTCCTCGCTTTTCTATGCAAAACTTATACGTTTTTTCAAATTCGCGGTCAGTGGTCACGCGGTTAATGGCGTCAGTACTTGAATCGATGTGACTAGACCGGTGTGGATTCGTTCCCCGCAGCCGGTAGACCGTATATCAGCTATATTCGTGAAGAAGATTGGCACCCTCTCTGCGAGTATGGTAGGGTGGAATAATGTTAGTTTGGGCAATGAGAGAGATTGATACCGGTCGACATTTGACTACCCCCCTAATTAATGAGGTTTTCCAGGTTTCCCTCATTCCTTCACTGAATGATGGTTAGGACCTATCAAAGTTGTTCCTGGGCGCAAATGCGGCTTGCTTAATAATAATATACCGCTCCCTCTCCGCACAAGTTTTCGACTTCTGGGCTAATTCTCGTGATTATAATGAGGGGTAGAGATATTATTTAGACAATTATGAATAACTGTTGGATGTTGATGTATGTAATCCATAGCTTCTTATATTCTATCTTAAATTTCTAAATTAGTGGTTGGTTTACTTTTACAAACACTGTTCTTTAAATATCCCCCAAAAAATGTGTCAGATGGTGTTAAGTCTGGGCTATTCACGAGCCATCTTATGGTACCGCCAGGAAAATTTAAACGACCAAGGTTATTTAAATCTTTTGGGTCACGAAATAAATGGTTTTATTACCCAATTTGATAAGTCGACGAGATTATATGACAGCAAGATGGAGCTCCATCAGATTATGTAAGATAAGTTCTGGAACATCTAAATAATAGTTATATTAAATGGTTAGGAAAACGTGACGCCACAGGATGGCTAGCAAATAGTCCAGACTTGACACAACCTAATACATTTTTGTGAGACTATTTAATAATAATAATAATAATAATAAGGCATTTATTTCCAACAGGCAAGTAGCACCCAATTACAGTAAACACAGTACAATAAAAGACAACTAACTAACATATCTTTAAAAACTAAACACTATAGAAAAAAGCTAGAGTTGAGTTCTTCAAATACATAAACATTTATGACAAAATCCGAGAAACAAAAGAAAAAAAACCCTATTATGTACCATTAGTATGTGCTGTAAAACAATTCTTTAATTTAGAGATTGTATCAAAATTAATATCGCAAGAACTACAAATGAAATTTATATTATCAGCCATAACATAAATAGGTGACTTGAGAAGCAGATCGCTATGTGGAGTGGATACTTGTAAAAGAAGCTCATGTCTTGTTCCGATTCTTGGAATATAAAAACTAAGCATACTCAGTAACTCAATACAATCAACATTGTTGTGTAGTAAGTTGTATACAAAAGAGACTGATGAAATTTTGCGTCTTGTATGCAGGGATAAAAAATTGTATCTATGCAGCAGTAAGCAATTATCTGTACCTCTTTGAGGATATATACCATCTTTCTTATAACAAAGATACTTCAAAAATCGCCTTTGAACAGATTCAATGGAATCAATATAATTTTGATATAGCGGGTACCAAATCAGTGAACAGTATTGTAACTTCGAACAGACCAATGACTGAAATAATAATTTTAAAGCCGATATATTCTTAAAATTTTTACAGTTCCTAATAATAAATCCAAGTGACTTAGATGTAGAAGATACAATATTATTAATGTGCTGTTTGAAGGTCAAGCCACTGTCAAAGAAAACACCCAAGTCCTTGACCCCATCACGCCTATTTATTACGGTCGAAGCCAACTGATAATTATAATTAATAATAGTTTTCCTCCTAGTATATGATACAATATTACATTTTGATATATTTATATGTATGCGATAACTTGTACACCATACCGAGACAAGATCAATGACTGATTGCAAATATTGGAAGTCGTACGTATTATTTATTATCCTATAATATTTTAAGTCGTCAGCAAAAAGTTGTTTGGGACATTTAATTAAATTAGCTAAATCGTTAATAAATATTAAAAATAGTAAGGGACCCAAATTAGAACCCTGCGGAACGCCAGTATCTACAGGATAAGTAAAAGATCTAACACCGTTATATTCGACATATTGGTATCTACCCGACAAATATGATTCAAAAAATTTGACTAAATTCCAAGAAAAGCCATTGCGATCAAGTTTGGATAGCAAAACATAATGATCGATCTGGTCAAATCCTTTTTGAAAATCAAAATAAATAATATCAACCTGTTTCTGATTATCCAAAGCCTCACTCAAATACTGGGTAACACAGGCTAAGTTTGTCGTACATGATCTTTTTTCCATAAAGCCGTGTTGGTCGGAGGACACATGAGTTTTAAATATCGAGTAAATTTGATTGTATAAAATTACCTCAAGTAGTTTCGCAAAGTTAGAAAAGATTGATATAGCTCTATAATTACTAACGAGCAGTTTTCCAGACATCTGGAAATTTGTGGGAAGAGAGTGACAAATTAAATATATGAATCAAAGGCTTAATGAAAACTCGCGTACAATCTTTATCTACAAAGCTTGGAATTCCATCTAAACGCGCTGTCAATTTATCTTTTAGTTTTTTGGAAGCCTGAATGATATCTTGTTCTGTGATCATATTAACTGAAATAACAGAATTGTTCCATATGTTATCGGAAACATCAGTGAAGTCAGGATTAGATGTAAGATAAACGCTACTGAAGTAATTTGCAAATGTATCAACAATTTGCTGAGGACTGTCATACGCTACATGATCATGAATCACAATCCCCGGAATTCTTGAGTTACCCTTTTTATTCTGCACAAATGTCCAAAAGCTATTCGAATCAGTCAAGATATTATCTTCTGCATTTTTAATAAAACGTTCATAAGCTGCTTTGATCTCAGTTTTTATGATTCTTCTTACTGATTTAAATTGATTATAAAGTTCATAGGTTTTATAACGTTTGTAGTTTCTCCAGGCAGATTCTTTTTTCTTAATATTTGAAATTATTTCTCTATTGTACCAGGTAGGATATCGTCTTTTAGTAGTCATTTTTAGAGGAACTGATTTATCAAATTGTAAATTTAATATATCATAGAATTTAACGCAAGCATCGTTGACACTCAAATTATTCAAAACCTCAGACCAATCCGCATTTGATAACAAATCATATAAAAGAGGATAATTAGCTTTCCTAAAATTATACGTGTTTGGCCTGTCCTTAGAAATGAATTGCGTATAGTGATGTATTCTACATTCTAAATTAACCCAGATAGTAGGAAGATGAGCATCTTCCTCGACCAATGGACTATCATACCTCTTTACAACACACTCCTTATTTGAAATTACTAAATCCAATACTCGGTTGTTGACATTAAAAACACTGTTATATTGAGTTAAGTTAAGCAACTGCATGAAATTCGACAACGCGTCCGCTTTAAAACTATATACATCAGAATTAAAAAATCTTAAGTTAAAGTCGCCTAAAAAAATAATATTCTTTCCTTGAAAACAATCCAGTAAGGATAAATTTTCAAGTAGCCCTTCGAAAGTAACATCAGATGTCGTATCTAATATGTACGTAACGACAATATATAAAACAAATTGTTCAATTACAATCTTACATCCAACTATATCTATAATGGGAAAGTTATCATGAATTTGGGATAAGTCAATTGGCACAGGTTTCAAATCACTTTTAACTACAACAAGTACACCTCCTCCTCTTGATCTACCACATGCTTCAAACCGTCTGTCATCACGATATACAGAATATAAACCAGGAAAAAGTTCCGTATTATGAACACCACCATGAAGCCATGACTCTGTCAGACAAATAATGTCCGCATCTGTAGCAACAACAGAACTGTAGAATTCATCCACTTTCGAGTTAAACCCTCGAACGTATTTAAAGAAATGTTTATAAAAATAGATCAACCACTATTTTAGAAATTCAAGAGATTCCTTTAGCATCTCTTGTACTTTGCATAGAAGTAGTATAGAAATTATAATAATAAAAAAAGTAAAATATAAACAAGTATGGTGATGTAAAGAATGGTTGATGAAGCAAACTGAATTTTCACACACTCCTGCAAAAAGAAAATATACATGTTGAACTATTACAGTAACGAAACCCATTAAGAAACAAGATGAAAAATCAAGATCAGAAGTGTTTCTGTTATACCCACACACACACGATACAACGAAATTCTACTGCGGGAGTCTGGATTTTTAGACAGCAAAATTATCGGTTCAATTTCGCTGGTTATGCATACAGGCAATTTACTTATTTTTATTAACATTTACGTTTCCTTCTGAGCGCTGGAAGTTTATACGACGACTTTGAGAAGTTTTGTACATCAGGCTACTGAGTAGATATAATCTACACCTATCGTGAGAGGGTTTGGATAAAATTGCATCGAATATTTATACTATCAGAATAAAGCATAAGAACGTATGGCCAGCAATATAAATTTTATAAACTATCAAATGTAATAATGGTGCCACTACGCCACAAGTTTCAATAGAATTCTATTCACGCAACTATCGACAAACAGAAATCGACGTTGAAGCAAAATATGGAAATAGATCAATATTAAACTTTACAGACACGAATTTTTTTTATTGAACACTGTGCAGTCAATAAAATGCATTACAATGCTGATGTTTATACTCGCCAGTTTGATATTTTCATTGTAGTTGAAAGTGAATCACATTTACCTAAACAAACATAAAATGAGATAGGTATTTTGGATTGCAAATACATTTTATAACCCCAATTTAAATATGACGAGAAAATAAAGCCAGATAGATGGATAAAATTCAGAAATATAGATTTTTCATAATATTATTGCTACTTATAGATTTTAATTATGTATTAAATTTCTAAGCGAACGTTTATATTTGATCCAATTTCTTGTTTTATTAATCAATACAATAACAATCTAAATTATAGGTACGTACGTTAAGCCGACTTATTAATCCTTATAAAAAATACTTCATTTATGAGATAAAAATACCCAAACACATGTTATCACTTTCTTCAGTGGGCTTCACATTTTAAATTGCATTTCAAAATTTTCTTTCGGCATGGAATATACTGGATGACGTTTATCATACCACATGTTATGTTGATTTTTCTCCCAATGATTATGTTGAGCCATTTTAGATTAGCATTTGTAAATATAGATGGTCTTTCCTGTAAAAGTTCTATATTGGAGTTAAAAGTATAAATGGTTTCCTTTAATAACGCCTTTACTACCAGTGCTATGCATTTTCTAAAATTAATAATTAATCTAAATGAATAATTTGTAGATGTTATAAAATATTTTTTAAAAATAAGTACATAAATTCATATGCATTGTAAAACCCCTGGACAATCTTATCTTCACTCAGACAATAAAATGTTTAACTGTCTGTCTTCGTTTTTATTGTCTTTATCATATCTGCATGAAAATAATTGGCTTTACTTTCTACATTATACTAATTTATTTAAAGAATTACGAAGAGTAGCAGCTCCAAAACGCAACATTATAACATTGGCCCACAAAAGAGGAGTCTCTACTTTTGACCAGACCCATCGATCTTTATGTGTTTTGACACACTGAATCCAATTCTGAATTTCCTTTAGCTCAAATACACGTTAGTAAGTGCAATAAAATTGGGAATATTTTCGCTAACCTTAATCAAGTGTGCGAGAAAATTCCGGAAAAAAAATGTTGACCTCGATAAAGTATATCCTTTAATATATTTCTATGCGCTGAATCAAAATTTTGAGTCTGTTCAGCATCATCACCACAGATTTTGAAAAAATCGTAGAATAACAGCTGATCATATTAATGAGAGTACCTAAGAAAAAAAGTTTTCTAAACTGGACCAAATATTTTTTTCATATATTTTAGCGAAGCGAATTTAAATCTGAAATCTGTTGAGGCCCAACACCCAAAAATGTTACAAAAATCGCAAAATATCGCAAGACAAAGAACTGGCAAGTATTCAGCATCTACAGTATCATTTTCACGCTCTTCTTCGGATGGTTCGTCAAATTCCACCTCTTCCTCGCGAGAATGATTCACAGGATCAGGAATCACAGTTTCGTCCACAACTGCTATTTTTCCTGATTTTAGGACTGAAGAAACATTTGCGTATGAAAACCAGCAAAGTACTACCGAGGATGCTGAATACTTGCCAGTTTTTCTTTGGCAAAATACGCCAATTTTGATTTAAATTTGACTCGCCAAAATATGTGAGAAGAACATTTGATCCAATCTAGAAAATATTTGTCTAAAGCTTCTCATTTTCATTAATATTATTTTTGTCATTTTCGCAAAATCTGTGGTGATGAAGCTGAACAGACTCCAAATCTTAACTGAACGCATCAAAATACATAAGAAACATACTTAATCGAGATGAAAAATTAATGTTCCAAAGTTAGAGATAGACAGATCGGGTTAAAAGTGCAGACCACTTTTATTTTGTATGCAGGTGTAATTTATTGTATTTCTTTATGAGATTTTTGAATATAATTTCAACTTCATTAACACCCTATACCTCTAACACCAGCAATTTTAAACTCTTGATTTTGAAAGACGTTTTAGTCTAAAATACTCATGAACTACTTTCTAAAATTATGACAGATTTAGAAAACATCCTGTGGAATAAAATTCTTCGTTGTTTTTTATTAGTTACCAACAGAAAAATTAAAAGACGATCAAAATCTGAAAATGTTAGTTGTAAGACTTTTAGTTCTGTAATATGCATATTTTAACATTTACACTGCTTTAGCTTACTGATGATTTAGAAATTATGCAAGAGAAACGAGAGCATTCTAGGAAAGTTAATGGGAAATGATATCGTTGAAAATGGAGATGCGTCACGACGGTGTAAGTAGGATCTAGGGAATTACAAATAAATATTAACATACTGTTCTAGTTAAGTTCTCACTCTACTTGTAATTTTACCAAATTTATTATTAAAATTTGGTTTTGGCAGTCATTACGTCGCTGTTACTACTTATTATCAAAATAATCGTCACGTTAATTTTTCAGTTTATTTTTAGAAATGCTTATTTAGAAGTGCTCATTATTACATTAAGTCAATTTTGTTGAGTGCATGACAAAAAAAGCATACGTAGATGGAAATTCGATGACGTAAGATTAGAAGAACAGGATGAATGTAAAATAATAAATAACTGAGCTTCTGATTAACCACAAAAGCACTTGATGTCGTCCTGGTGTTTTCCATAAATTTCAGACTCAAGATGACGAAGTTGATGACAATAAACCTCAGTAATGATGATTGCCTTCTTTGGAAGAAATTCATAGTAGACAACATTTTTTTATTCCAGTTTACACAGATAGACACTAACTTTTACCCAGGGAGTTGCGATTCTGTTAGGGTTAAGCCATTATTTTCTGTTCTTTGCGTTAATGTAAAGACATCATGTTCAGTAACAATTTGGTCAATATTGATAATACAACTAATGATGAGCCAACAAATAAACGCAACTGATGTTTTTGCTTAAAATTTACGATTTTCATATAACAAGAATTACACAGCCCCACAAAAAAAAAGTTCATACACAAGAGAGTGACATATGTATTTCCATGTATTTTCCAACGCTGAATCCGATCCCGAGCACAGAATTGGGCCTACACGTCTGAAATTGGCCCAGGGACCGAAAATGGCCTGAAATGCGGTTCCCGGGATAAGGCGAAGTCGACGCTGAATTTTGGAGCTAAAGCCGGATTTGTGGTATTTTCGTGTGTTTTTCAATTCTGGACCTGAGACTGGGTGTGAAAAGTTTTTGGTCAGCTGAAATTCCCAGTTTGGGTCTGGAAAAATGGCCCATTGGGGCCGGAAAATCATATTTCGGACGTACCAGTCGCAAAAGTGGGATTTTCATGTATTTTTCAATCCTGGTCCTTAGAGTATGCTCAAAAAGTTTTTGGACAGCTGAAAATCCCAGTTTGGGTCCGGGAAAATGGCCCATTAGGGCCGGAAAATCATATTTCGGACATACCAGTCGCAACAGTGGTATTTGTGGTTTCGGAAGTAGTCAGTGGTATTTTTGTTTGTATATGATTTCCTTCTATTTTATTGCACGATATTCTTTTGTTTCGTTTTTGTATTTGATTTTGTCCTGTTTTGTTGTATGAACATATTTTTTCTTGTTCTTGATTGTTCTTGGTTGCACCTTATTGATCCCTGTTTTTGTTACAATGTACACTTTTTTAAATGCAAGTTTTGTTACTGTTAATTTTCTTATCGCATGTATTTTTTGCAAGTTTTCTTCTTGTTTTTTGCATGTTTTGTTATTGTTTTTTTGTTGCATGTTCCAAACACGGTATGAGTTCCGGAATTTAAAAGTACATGAAAATACCAATGTCTCAACTGAGACGTACAAAACACGATTTTCCGGCCCCTAAGGGTCATTTTTACGGTCCCGAACAGGGAATTTCACATGGCCATAAACCTGTCAAGCACAGTCTAAGCTATAGGAATTAGTACATAAAAATCCCGCTGTTGCGATTGGTACGTCCGAAATATGGTTTTCCGGCCCCAATGGACCATTTTCCCGCACCCTAACTGGGAATTTCAGCTGATCAAAAACTTTTCACACCCAGTCTCAGGTCCAGAATTGAAAAACACACGAAAATACCACAGTCGTGACCGGGACGTCCATAACAGGATTTTCCCGCCCCAAGGGGTCATTTTCCCGGACCCAAACCCGGAATTTCAGTTGGCCATAAACTTTTCGAGCACAAATCCGGCTTTAGCTCCAAAATTCAGCGTCAACATCGCCTTATCCCGGCAACTTTTTTTTTGTGGGGCTGTGTTATTGAACTATATCCACGTAATGCAAATATTTGTGCTGTGGACTGGTTAGTATCCTGGTCATACTGACAAAAACCGAAGTGATGGAACAATCTTTATCGAAATCAGATAGTATTTCTGAATGTGAAAAATCGTGTCCAGTCAAAATAGCTATCTTTGAAACAAGAAAATAATTATCACACTTTACTTTTCCTAACGGCGTTCTTTTTGTAAATGGCACAAACTGTTTTAACAGCATTCAGAGCTTTAACTCGTCTAATGATCTCAAATAAGAAAATATGTCTCGTTTCTTCTATTTGATACTTCATTTTCTGCTGCAAATAATTTACACAATCTCTTCACAAATTTACGAAGTTCGAAAACTACTTTAAAGGCAAATTTTCTGTCTAAACAATGCAATTTATTCTACATCCATATTGAACGAAAATAACTTGGTATCAGTTCTAGCTACCATCTGTCACTATAGTCTTACATAACTTTGACATATATCTAACGCTTATACTAATAAAATTTATGAAACAACCATTACGATTTTTAATGCTTAAATAACTACAACTATAGATTTCAGGGCAATCATCGTTATTATGTAGCAGGAGATGTAACATTTATGGAAACATCTTCCAAACTGCAATGAATAAAAAAAAATGTCTAAAGGAATAAAATTTAGATGGTATAAAAATATTTGAAACCGACAGTGCCATGTGGCAGTGAAACCTGGATCCTCAATAAGAAGTCAAGAGAAAACCTATTAAGGTGGGAAAGGCAGATCTTAAGAGGAATTAGAGTGGGAACGAAGACGGAGGAAGGCTATGTAAGGAGAAATAATGAGGAAATATATGCAATGTGCCAGGCACCAAAAATAGAAGTTGTAAAAGCCAGAAGAGTGCAGTGGACCGAGGAAGCGTTGGAGAGAGGCAGTGGCAATAGATCTAAGGGAGAAGAATGTAACGGATTAGAAAAGAAAAGCGAAGAACAGAATGGAGTGGAGGAGAATAACACAGCTTTGGGCCTAAAATGCGTACATATAATTCATATGAATATGGTGCCGTTGTATAAGCTTAGTTCTAGATATCCAATGAGAGCAATATTCTAACTTAAATTAGATATACGTGTAAAGTAACGTGAAAAAGACAACGTTACTACGAGTTATTGTCATCACTTAGCATGTTTTATTAATGAAATGACGAGTTATTTTGAATCGTAATGAAGTAGCTTGCTAGCGGAACCAAGACAAGTGTCTAAATTGAATTGGTTTTGAAGGTGATCATAGACATGGACATTCTCGTGAGATATTATTGATTTAATGGACATTCTCGTTATTCAACTGTTTACAATAATCTAACTGATTCAAGTTCAACCTCAGACTGGTTAACGGTGTAGTCTTGCTTTATGTAAGAATACCTTACTCAAATCAAGAATCAGCAAGTTCAACCTCAGACTGGTTAACGGTGTAGCCTTGTTTTATGTAAGAATACCTTACTCAAATCAAGAATCAGCAGGTATGGTGCGTAAGTGTGTGTGTATATCGAACTATGTTGATGTCGCTCAGCTTCAACGGCGCAGTTTTACTGCAATCTATGAACCTCCTGGAGATAATTTTCACCGTCGTTTAGAAGCATAACTTAAAAATAATAATTTAATTCATAATTTAATTAATAATTAATTTCGGTAATTTTTTTGTAAAACTAAATACTATCGATTTAACTATGGAAAGTAATTCATTTTTATGGTTTTTTAATAAAATCATTCTCAGCAATGCGTCAACATGTATGATTATAAAATCATCTGTTTCTTTTAATTGAAAATTTTTACTTCTAAAACACAAAATTGTTCATAGTTCAAGACTCTGCTATAATTTTGAAGAATTATGCTTATTTTGGAAATATCCTTGGAGATATCTTCCTAACAACTTATGTTAATCGATAACTTTAGAAACAATCTATGTGATATACATACATTTATATTGTCTGAAGCTATTTATTTGTGGCATAATTTTAGTTTTTCTTTAGTTTTATTGGGTTTTTGCCACACTTCTAAAAAAATAAAGATTAATTAAATAAGCTCTTGCGCCAAACGGATCAGTCAAGGGTTATTTTTTGAACTAAGTTTGCCTAACTAAAAAATCTCACACTGAAAAAAGCAGATAAGTAAAAAATAACAAAAATCACATTACTATCACGCACTTCCGTAATATTGACGTTTCGAAAGACTCTCTGTTTTCGTTCTCAAAATAGTAGTAAAAATATTAAACGTATGTCAAGTTTGACAGTTTAAAATTTGTTTATCTACCTGGGAAAACGGTCATTTGATTCAATGGGGTTCGGCAAAAATTTTAGAGAAGGAAGATAACGCAACAAAAAGAAAATTAAACCGCCATTATTTTGTTGAACGGAGATAAGTGTGTGTCAAACTGTTCAGTAAACATCGATTATTGTTGGCTGCAGTTGTATCAAGAAGAAGTAAGTAACAATAAAATAAAAATCATTTAACATCTCTATGGAACTAGATAAACAAATTTTAAACTGTCAAACTTGACATACGTTTAATATTTTTACTACTATTTTGAGAACGAAAGCAGAGATTTTTTCAAAACGTCAATAATACGGAAGTGCGTTATAGTAATGTGATTTTTGTTATTTTTTACTTATCTGCTTTTTTCAGTGTGAGATTTTTTGGTTAGGCAAACTTAGTTCAAAAAATAACCCTTGACTGATCCGTTTGGCGCAAGAGCTTATTTAATTAATCTTTATTTTTTCAGAAGTGTGGCAGAAACCCAATAAAACTAAAGAAAAACATACATTTATAGTAGTTTTTTTATAAAAATTCGTATTGGTTTTGTAATATAATATTTTCAAAATGTGAAAGTATGATTATACATCTCAAATAATTTTGTCTGAGTTAATAAAGTAATGGGCATCTCTTGAATCATCAATAATTCTAAAACGACGACGTGGCAACCAGCCCGAAAATTGTTCAACCAGTTATTAAATATTTAAAATCATTCTTTGTGGGGTACACCATATAGCGTCCTTTGATATAAATAGTTGATGTTCAACTTTGAAGCTGACGCCCTGTCCATAAACAAATAACAAATTTCTCCCAGCCTCTGAAATATTAAAAAATTATTACCCTTGCCTATTACCAACAAGCTCATCCCGGGTCGGTTCTTCCATTTTCAATCTGAAATCCCCAGCTTTCCGAGGTCTATTAACTTCACGTTGAAAAACATCCGTATATAGATGGGAATATATCTTTCAGTGAATACGATTAGAGCCTCGCAGGTGCACTAACGCTACACGTTTCCTTGTTCACTGAAGCCGAAGGGACAGTCCGATCGTTGAGGTCTATTTTTAGCAGACGGCAGAACCACTGGTTATGTAGTTAATGTAAAGCATCAACGAAATACGCGGGCGAGGACCTAAGCGGAATATCACGACTACGCCTGAGATCAACATTAAGCCATGAATTAAACATCTCCCCTAGCTCGCCCTGATGGGAATTCGAGATCGTCAGCAGACAAATACTGACATTTATCAATTTTGTTACCTATAACTTTCACCTTTTACAAGGTTTCAGCGGATACGAGAATTTCATTTCACAAATCCGGCCGTAATAAATATATACTACTAAAATGTCAATATCGGCAACAGGGAATAGGAAAATGTACACCAACGATTTTGACGTCAAATACGAATTTTATTTATATTTTTAGGTATTAATAATATTGTGTGAAACTAACTACTCTGTGGACAAAAGCCCCAACCAGCGTTGAATTACACTCACAATATCTACCCATAATAAGGAATACCTTATTATTAGCTTTTGTAACATTTTTTACTGTAGAAAGGTATTTTAAGCTAATATAAATCAAATCTCCTACAATTCCTATCAATGAAGTCATATGTATGTTCTCTGATACCAAACATCTAGGTATGCTAATGAACAATTCCACAGACAAAGCTCTATTCAATAATTATCTAAATCTATCTAAATTTACTAACCTTGTTTTAATGAAAACGTTCTATAAATATCTAACTTCACTTTCGACTGTTGGAACACGACAATAATTCAACCACAATAGATGAGATCTGACCTATTTCTACATTTTTAGGATTGCTTCTTCAGGTGGCCTCCTTTAAGTTGAATTAAATATCTCTTACTATAATAATTATTATAAAAATTAAAATTATTTGAAGTTAAATATCGACAATGACAAAAGTGCAGCCTGTCAATGAATTAAATATGACATTACCTACTTAAAATACCTTTCTAATACAGTAAAAAAATGTTACAAAAGCTATAATAAGGAATATATGGGTAGATATTGTGGGTGTAATTCAACGCTGGTTGGGGCTTTTGTCCGCAGAGTAGTTAGTTTCACACAATATTATTAATACTTAAAAATATAAAAAAAAAACTTTTACATAAAGGGTATCTAAACATTATTCAAGTAGGTAATGTCATATTTAATTCATTGGCAGGCTGTCACTTTTGTCATTGTCGATATTTAACTTCAAATAATTTTTTTTATAATAATTTTTATAGTTAGATATTTAATTCAACTTAAAGGAGGCTACCTGAAGAAGCAATCCTAAAAATGCAGAAATAGGTCAGATCTCATCTATTGTGGTTGAATTATTGTAGTGTTCCAACTGCCGAAAGTGAAGTTAGATATTTATAGAGCGTTTTCATTAAAACAAGGTTAGTAAATTTAGATTTTTAGATTTAGATTTCTTTAGATAATTATTGAATAGAGCTTTGTCTGTGGAATTGTTCATTAGCATACCTAGATGTTTGGTATCAGAGAACATACATATGACTTCATTGATAGAAATTGTAGGAGATTTGATTTATATTATCTTAAAACACCTTTCTAATACAGTAAAAAATGAATTTTATTGCCGAGAATGATTTTCAAAAATTTCATGCACTGCAATAAATAATTACACAGTTTAACACAATGTATGTAGCAGTGTGTTAAAGGTTTAACACAATCCCTGCGTTAATATAACACATGTTATGTCTAGCTTTTACATATTACAGTGTTATTTGTATTATTAAGGGTGTAGAATTTACACATTAACGTTAATTTTATAGTATAATATATAGTATTTATAGTGTTACGGTAATAATAAAGTAAGAGACATTTTACATGATTTTATTCAAAATATATCATTCATTCATTGATAGCTACGTCTCAAACTCGATAGTATGGGTTTACTGTCAGGATACAAACAATTTAAATAAAATTTGGGCAAGTGGTGTTAAATGAGATGAGGATTGGGATTTGACAGAAACGCCTAATCATCAATTATATTTTTTCCAGAAACATAACCAAATATGTTTCTTCTTAAAAAGCCTTCGTTTTTCTAAAAAACCTTTATTAGAGATTTTTTTCTGTATTACCTACCGTTTAAAAGTTATAAGCAATATCGTCTTAAAGACTCTCAAAAGAAATGTCACCTAGAAATCACATTAGCAGTGGAAGGATCAAGTAGTCATTGGAAAATAATTAAATAATTGAATGGTTGTTGTTTAAAGTGCATAAATGTCACAAAATACTTGTCATTATTCAATACGAACGTCAAACTTTTACAAAATGTTTTCTCATTGTTGATATGTTGCTAATTTAAGGCGAGTCACGAAAAAATTCAAGAAGAACTGTAGAGTTATATCGAGAAAGGTATCCAGAGCGCGTCATTCCCGATCATAGAATCTTTACAAGATTGGAGGTGACCTTGCGACGAAGATGAATTTTCTGTTCGGAAGAATCAAATAATTGACCGAAGGGTAAGAAATAATGTTAATACAGCTAGACATTTCGAACAAAATCTACGAATTTCTATACAGCAGGCTAACAGGTAATTGAATTTGGATAAATCAGCCGTTCAACGATTTTTAAACACCAATGGATATCATAACTACAACATTTGGAGTATTTTCCTGAGCGTTACATTGAAAACAGACTTAATTTTACAGCTCAAATTGTAGTAAATGTAGAAACTGTTGATCAGAACCTTTTCCGGCACGTTTTTTAGGCGGACGAAAGTTGGTTTGTCAGTATTGGTCTGCCAAACAGGCGCAACGAACACTACTGGTCCATTGAAAATCCCCACATTGTAAATCCAGTCCAAAACCAAGGTCATACAACATATATTGAACAGCGCGCGTTACTTAGATTTCCTACAAGAAGAACTTCCTGCAGTTCTGGAGAATGTGCCTTTGCATCAGAAGAAAGCTATGGTTTCAGCACGATGGAGCTCCACCCCACAAGTCCAGGATTGTGCAGCAATATTTATCTAATGCATTCCCAGAAAATTGGACTGAAATTAATGGACCTATTTAGTGCCCGGAAAATTACCAGATCTAACACCCCTCAATTTTTTTATGGGGGGTTTTAAAAAATAAGGTTTACAAAACACCTTCGCGAGATATTAATTGCTTGAATGAAAAAATCACAAGAATTATCGAGTTTAATCCTATTATTTGTTCTTAATAACGTTCTGATCCTTCCACCGCTAATGTGATTTTTTGGTGGTATTTTATTTGAGACTCTTTAGGACGGTATTGCTTATAACTAGAAGTAATATAGAAAAAATTCTGTAACAAAAGTTCATTAGAAAAAGGAAAGCTTTTTTACAGGGACAAAATTTGGGTATATATGGAAAAAATATAATTTATGACGTCATTAGTCATTTCTGTCAAATCTCCAAGATAATACTTTCGATTGAAAATGGAGCTTACCTCATCCTATTTAACACCAAGTGTCCCAAATTTTATTTAATTCATTTTTATCCTCACAGTAGGCCCAAACTATCGAGTTTGAGACACCCTGTATTTACAGTTTTCTTTGAACAAACCTTAATTTAAATATTCATCTACCTATATCTACTTGAACACCGCGAACTTAACTGAACAATTTTAACACATTTTGTGTAAAACGTATAAAAAGTCAGAGTGTTGTAAAACTACGGAATTTTTACACATCCTGTATTATACACTATAAAATTTCATCTACATAGTAACATTTGTAGGTAGTTAGGGTTACATGAACAGCCGCTAACATATACTTACAAATAATTATTTCTGAAATCGTTCGGAAATGATAAAGTAAAATTCAATTCATTTCTTTTCACATAATCCTGCTTTTGACAAGATTGCCGTGCTTACTTTTTGTTGATAATGATCTTCAAACAGGCCTCAAAATAATCGAATACTTTTCGTGTCGGCAGTGGGGCAAGGAAATGAAAGTTTGTCCCAAACAAGTGTGAATTCGACAGACCAAAATCCTCTTCCGGCCCATGCTTTATTCAGTCTTGGTTGAATAAGTTTTTAAACTACTTATATTTATGGAAAATATATTATTGATTTTAAAACATTTTTTTAAATAAATACGTGTCAGTAATATTGTGTGGGACTAACTACTATGCGGAATAATAATGCGTGTTGTTATATGGTCAAAAGTGAATTTGTGTTTTGAAAATCATTTAATAATTTCATTCTGCCAGGTACATTTCTTCTTAGTAAAACATAATTGGTGTAAAATAACATACACACACATATATATATATCGAACAGGTCGATTTTTAATTTTAAAAATACATATTTTAGCGTAAAATGCGATTTTCAAATGTCATTTGTTTCGAGTGACGTCATCGATTTTTTTTTAAATGGCAACACCATATTTTTTTCCTTGATTCTGAAAGATCGATTAATTCTCTATCAGACAGTACTAAAATTTTGCCCTCTTACATAGGAAAGTTTTCGAGTAAATGACGATTGAATGTTAGAAAACGTAAATCAATTAAAACAAAGCAAAAACGTTATCAAGTTTAGTTTTTCGAATTCCATAGTTATTTTATGGATCACGTAGGTGAAAATCTTTGCAAAGTGTCATTGTCACACCGACTTTCTAATAAGTATTGTAAGCGACATAGAAATTATTATTTAATTTAAAGTATTATGGCACAATTAACTGTTACTCAATGAATTGAAATTTTAATTCTTATCGGATGCGGGAATATGACTAGATCTCAGCAGGAAGTTTGCGATTTATTTAATGAAAAATATCCAGATCGCTCTATCAGCCAATCAACAGTCAATAAGGTAGAGTCTAAATTTAGAGAAACTGGCAATGTTGTAAATATTCCAAAACCTGGACGTCCAAGCATTAATGAAAATCAGAAACAGAGCATTTTAATAAGTATGGTGGATAATCCTCATAATTCTTCACGATTGGTTGCATTAAACAATGACACTAGTCAGAGCACAGTGCTACGTATCTTGAGGAAGGAAAAATATCATCCCTACAAAATTCAACTTGTGTAGGTACTCAATGAAGATGATCCCAATCGCCGCTTACACTTTTGCGAAATTCTAATGGATTTATGTCAAGGAAATAGAAATTTACACAAATACTTTTTTCAGATGAGGCCACATTTTGTCTGAATGGTACAGTAAACCGTCAAACTTGCAGATATTGGAGTCGGGAAAATCCTCATTGGATGGCAGAAGCACATACCCAATACCCTCAGAAATTAAATGTGTGGGCTGGAATAGTTGACGACAGAATAGTAGGGCCTTTCTTCTTTGAAGGAACCCTTACAGGACAAAGATATTTAGAGTTTCTAGAAAATGACCTTGTTCCAGCCCTTGCAGTAATTTTTCCTAACGATAATGACCCTGACATTCCTGACGATACCATATGGTTTCAGCAAGACGGTGCATCTCAGCACTATGCGCGCCCTGTACGAGATTTTTGACAACTGTTTTCCTGGGAGGTGGATCGGCAGACGCGGACCGATAGAATGGCCTGCAAAATCGCCAGATCTTATGGAGATACTTTAAGTCAAAAGTGTACATTAATAAACCACGTAATTTAGAAAAACTTCAAAATCGCATTCGGGACGAAATACGCAGAGTTGCCCCAAAAATCATTTATAATGTGCAAGAAGAATTTCTTCACAGACTTGCGCATTGTCAAGAAGTTGGTGGATGGCAATTCGAACATTTAAGTATAAAATTTAATCAATTGTATTTTATTTTACATACCTCAGAATTGTTACTTTTTTATGGATAAAATTTACGTTTTCTAACATTCAGTCGTCATTTGCTCGAAAACTTTCCTATGTAAGAGGGCAAAATTTTAGTACTGTCTGATAGAGAATTAAACGATCTTTCAGAATCAAGGAAAAAAAATATGGTGTTGACATTTAAAAAAAATCGATGACGTCATTACTTGAAAACAAATGACATTTGAAAATCGCATTTTACGCTAAAATATGTATTTTTTAAATTGAAAATCGACCTGTTCCAGGATTTTTCCCAAAAAATAATTGTTTCGTTTTTATTGAATTTATTCCATACTTTTGGCGCATACTGTATATATATATATGCATATATATGACTTCATATGCAAGGTGGCCAGATGAAAATCAAACAGAGCCATTTTCAAGAACTGCGTCAAGATTGTAGAAATACGCTCAGACCCGTCGATTTTAGGTTAACATTCTTTGCTGCTATCTTTGACTCCTGACTACTCAAGCAAGGGTAAGTATCACCCCAAAATATTTAAATGGCATTAGAGGTTGAGTAATATTTATTTTGAAAGCTCTTTAGAACAGACTTTAAATTTTATAATTCCTCCCAATACTTAATAAGAATTCTGATTTTAAAGTTGAAGCTTATGTACAAACAATTAGCAACGGTAAAAAAAATGTCACTCATTCGAGTTAAGTACGCCAATGGTATAAATTTAGTATATCATGCATTACATTGGTTTATGGCGATTTGTTATCACTTTCGTAAAAAAACACAATTGTAAAAACAGAAATAAATACTATACACAAATTTGATTCCAAATTTATTTTCTAGTATTATTTGGAAGCGTTGGTAGTTTATTTAATTGTGTTTTTGAAAATTGAACACTATGGTTTATTCCATTGCGGAAAGGGTAGATATCACTTCACTTTACTTTATGAACAATAAATGTGCAAATAGAACAGCTCAGCTATTTAATGAACAACATCAAGATCGACATGTCAGGAAGAAGTTCTGGAGTTAGTAAAAAAATTTTCAAGAGACAGGGAACGTAGCCGATAAAAAAGTGAAGTTGCAGTTTTGGGACAAGTTCATCTTGATCCTACATTAAATATGAGGCAGCTGGTATCTGTATCTGGGATCAATCGAACTAGCATACAAACCATTTTGAAGAAGAATAAATTCCATCCATACAAAATACATTTAGTACAGGAACTTCATTAGGATGATTATGACCGTCGTTTGCAATTTTGCGAAATAATGAGTGAGCGAGCAGGGAACGATCCACAGTTCCTTTTTAACATCTGTTTTTCTGATAAATGCAATTTTTCTTGAACGGGACGGTAAATCATTACAATTGCCGCTATTGGTCAGATTCAAACCCAAGAGTTTTTCACGAGGTGCATACACAGCAACCGGAAAAATTAAATGTATGGGCTGGAATTTTCGGTGACCGGCTGGTGTGTCCTTTTTTTTCTACCTGGTAATTTTACTGACCAAATGTATTTGTAATTATTGGAAGACTCTATTGACCCTGCCTTGGATAATATTATTGAAAATGTTCCAGAATATGATGAAGATCATTTGATTTTTCAACAGGACGGTGCTCCTCCGTATTATGCGTTAATTGTCCGTCAGTATTTGGACCAACGTTTTCCACGGAATTGGATTGGGAGAAGAGCCAGCATTGAGTGGTCTCCGTCGAATCACTCCGGCAATACTTCAGAATGTGCGCGAACGTTTCGAACAAAATCTTTATTCTTGTCTGGAAGCGGGCGGTCTACAGGTTACATACAGGTAGGTAAAACGGTGCCACAAATACAGTGAATAGACTTATTCAATATTTTTTATTTTATAAATCGCAAGTACAATGAATAATAATGGATTTTCAAAATAATAGAATTTTATTTGCATGTTTATTACCGTAAATGGGGCGTGGACAGATGCTACGTCACTATACACATATGCCCAGCGATTGCGCTTAACTCGATGCTTGTTGGTATTTTCAAAGTATTGTTCGTGTTGCGTACTGCTTGTTCGACTCAATGTTAGTGCAAAAAAATGATTTTAAGTATTACGTAGTTACAGAATGCTCAAATATAAGTACAAATGCTTCGGAAAAATTATATATTTGTTTGCCAGTTGATCAAAAGCAAGGAAGAGTATACGATATTTTGTTTCGACTATCACTTCAATGCAAGTTTATTCAGTAGCGTGAATACTCGTATATGATGTTTTTATGATATGTTTTTGTTTTAAATAAGGGTTGAAGAGGACATAAAAAAATTGTCTTTATTTAAAACTTATGAAATGCGGGAAAATATAATTGAAATCAGAAATGCTTTATATTACACATATTTAGTCTCGATTATTAACATAGAAAAGAAAAAGCCGTTATAGAAGAAATGTTGCATTAAATTTTGGTAAGTTTGATCTCCCTTCTCTTGAGCTAAACTTTGTGACGGGTGGAACTGTAGGTTCCTACTCGTACTGTTATATTAGGTTATAACTGTGTTCGAAACAAATTAACGCACTTTACTTTTAATATTTTTTATATATATTCCCCACAGATATAAATTAATCAAAGTTTTTAATTCAGGAATGAGCAGTACTTATAATTTATTCTGGAAAAAAAACACAATTTTAATTTTGTCATTTTATACTATTACTTTTTTGTGTAATTAATAATAAGTAAAATATCATTAGATTTATAGGAATAAGAGGATCCATCTAATTATTGATATATACAGTAGGAATAATACATTTAAATAACAGTAACTAAGTAAAAAATAAGTTTGACATTTAATAAATTCTAACTAAAATGACATGAAATAGTTTTTTTTTAATATTTTAATAACTTCCCTTCATTTCTGTGCAGATATACTTTTTATTGTATTAAAGTAGTTGTAGTTGTTATAACCATGAACAACTTCTGGTAGGTTATCTGAATCGGACTTACTAAATCCAACCTTGACATATACTAAAACAATAAGAACACAACAACAGCAGATTCTAATCTGATCGGGTGTTAGCGTTAGCGGTAGATCTACCAGTCTAGGGTTGCGTAGTTATAATGACGTCATACGTGAAAAAAAGACAATTAAGTTGGTGGGGACATTTGCATCGCATGGACGATAAAAGACCAGTGAAACGGATATGTGAGGCTAAAATAGATAAGAGAAGGAAACGAAGAAGACCAAGGCAAACATGGGATGTAACCATTGGAGCAATAATTAAAGGAGAAAGGATGGCAAACAATAGGAAGGAATGGGCTAAATTTGTACATGGAATATATATATATATATATATATATATATATATATATATATATATATATATATATATTCCATATAATAATATTATAAGAAAATCTGTATTTTGCATAAAAAAGTACATTCTGCTTATTATTTTTTTGCAATTGGCGTCTTTAAAACAGGTTCTACATTATCTTGAGCAACACGAAAATATTTAGGTACATTTTTTTTAACTAAAATTGAAAAAAATGTAATAAATACGAAAGATAAGTGCAACATGTAGTATATTGCATGAAATACGAAAAAACAGGCAATTTTTTGTGGCCATAGCCTGCTTCAATAAAACAATTTTTTATCCCCCTAGAGGGCGCAGCGAACCACATACGATATTTTAAAAATCTGTTTATATCAGGTGAAAGATATCAATTTTGCAATCAAAATTTATTACCAATAAGTTTTCTCTATATCTCAAAATAACAAAGTTAGACAGCCTTAAAGTTTGGGCACTTTACAGGTTTTTTTGTTATTAATCATAAAGTTGGCCATGGATCTCAAATTTGTTTTTACGAGCATAAAGGCCTCCAAAAATGCAACAAAAAACAATTAAAGATTTTTAACGTGTCTCGCATATTAAGCGAGATACATGGGAGGGGCCCTCTTATATGATACAGCCTGTATATATATATATGGTTATAAAATTTCTCCGGGTTCCTTTCCGCGATGAATCTGCATGGTCTTCAAAAGAACCATTTGTTTGACAACGTTTCGGTAAAATCTCATTTACCATCTTCAGGTCTTCTTACTTCTGCTTCGCGTTACTACGTTCGGCTTACTGGAAGATCTTTGTCCACTTGGTGAGTGGTGTGGCTGCGCGTCACGGGTCTTGCGTTTAATGGTGCTGTGGGTTCTTGTGTTCTGCTTGGCCTACTCTCAGCGTTGCGTATCACTGGTTTATTGATCTTCTTGGTTTCCAGGACAGGTTTCCAAGCTGTTGGTAATCTTTGAGAATCGTCACGTGTATTGAGATTTTGAGGATGTTTTTCAATTTCGATGGCTTCTCTAATTATTCTTTTTGCCTTATGCTCCATTCTTGCTAGTACCTTGGTATTATCGAAATCAATCTCGTGGCCGGTGTCTTTTACATGTTGAGCTAATGACGAAGTTTTTTCATTTTTCTGGACAGCATTCCGATGTTCTTCTTTACGGGTTTGAATTCTTCTGTTAGTTTGTCCAATGTACGTCTTCTCACAGTCTCCGCAAGGAACTTCATATACTCCTTGGTCTTCTAGAGGAATTTTTGTTTCGGCTGATGGTAGCATATTACCATATATATATATATATATATATATATATATATATCTGAAAAATGTAAAGAGTTATTCATATGAAATTTTAACGACATGGCTAGATCCATAAAACAATTCACGGAACAAACCTATTATAACAATTTCATAAACAATGTATTAGGTACGTCAAAAAATTAAATACATGAAAGCCCGTTATTACAAATTGCCACTCAAGAATAATGAAAGACTGATTAGTCACGGTTGCCTGCATTATTCCGCAATTCGGCAGACTTGTTAGTATGATGAATATCCATCGTTCGACAATAACTAAGTACTTTATACTCCTAACAGAATATTAAACACACTTAATTTTATTTAGCGTTTATACCGTTGTTCGGCTAATTCAGTAATATGTCAGCATCCCAGAAGTACCTACTCTCTGATATTAGTTACAATTGTCATCTCATTCAAATGACAAATAATAAACGATATTACGCTCTATGTAATTTGCATACATTATTAACTCTGAAATGTAATTCGCCGCGCTAACAAACTATAGGTTTACGTTCCGGTTCATAGAGATTGTTAATTTCACCACATTTATTTCACTGACTGCCTACACTTGTATAACTAGTTTCTCTTTGCTGTAATCATTGCAAACACGACCAATATTACACCTACCATATGTCAACAAAAGTTATTATTAAACATAAACATAAATTATAAATCCAGCTCACTCTTCAATACACAGTGCTTTCAAAACTGTTCAAGAACTACGGGGGAAGTTTCTCGGAGAATTAGTAATAATATGTTCAGCGCTGTAAACCGATTAGGTCCATGGCTTGGTTACATATATTCTTCCATTCTTTTTTATTTTCTATTTTACTCCTCTAGTCTCCTATTTCCATTTCATCCAAGTCTCTTTTCACCATTTATATCCATTTGGTTCGTGGTCTGTCTCTACTCCTCCTCCCTGTTATACCTCTTATCAGTACTTGTCTCGTTGGCTCCCTTCTTCTAATTATTCCCCATGCCCCATCCATCGCAATCTTTGTGTTGTAGCTACATTTGTTATAGATGGTTCACCATATATTTCCATCAGTTCATTATTTGTTCTTCTTTCGACCATATATTTTTCTCAGAACTTTTCTTTCAAGGATTTCTAACTAGTGTTTTTCCTTTATATTCATTTTCCATGTTTCTGTTCGGAATTCCTTCTCCACATTTTTTTTTTCTTCTCTTTCATTTTGGGTATCTTAAGAATTTTCTGTTTTAAGTTAGTAGATAATTTAATATAAATGATAATTCGCGCTATGGTTGGAATAGCTACTCATGGGCCTCATGAAAAAAGAAAGAACATACCGTCCTGATATGTCACAAGTCTTGCACGGTGCCGGCCGGTACAAATTTTTCTAATGAACTGATGCGCTATTTTCGCTGTTAAGCCAATACCAATACAGTCCACTACGAAGAGAAAACGTTTGGAAACTTGCATCTACGAAAAATGTACCTCTTTGTCAAAGAAATATATTTTTTATTGCTACTTAAATTAGTCAATTACGAAACATTGGTTCTTTTTCGCCAAGGATACTCAATCGCGTATTAATTTATTTGCTCAATCAGAAAAAACCTATTTCATACTCAGGTCGTATATGAGTTATTTTGAGTATAAGAATTTAATTTGTAATGTACATTAAATTCAAGGTCATTTATATCTTAGTCAGTTTCAGCTCGCACTGAATACCGATAGAGTTTTTTTATCGCTTTTGATTACAGTTTTTGTTGTCAGTCTGGTCCAAGAAATGTAAGTAAACAAAACCAAATCGTTTATTTTAATTCATTTAATAAATACATATTCACACTAACAGAAAATGTCTAGTAGTAATAAAATAAAACACTATACAGCTCTTCGTCATGCTGCAATTAACCGAATTCGAGAATTGAAAGAATTTGCAGAACGTACTTTACAAAATAACGAATTACTTATTCAGTTTATGTTGTACGAAACTATGCAAGACGATGCTGATTTAGATGTCGAAGAAACCGTTCGTCCAATTGCTCTGAAGTAAAAACTATTTATCATAATCTCTTCCACAGCAATGAGGAACCTATTCAAACAAATCAAACTAATTCTGTTGCACGTAAGGTTAAGCTACCAGTTGTTGAAATATCAAAATTTTCAGACTTGTTTTATTTTTCAAAACCTACGTTTAACTCACTGGTGCACTGTAACGACAAAGTGGTCTAATATAGAAAAATTTACATATTTAAGTTCAACCTTAGAAGATGCACCTTTAAGATTAGTTCAGTGTACTAGTTTGACTGGAATTATCTCACTGCTTACAATTCCCTACCTGGAACCGCTACAGCTGATCAACCAGTTAGTTCACTCGCTGGTGTAGTTCGTTCTTGAGTTAATGTACTACTTGCAACTGCAGAAGTTGAAATTCTATACAATTGCGGAAATTTTAAAAAAAAATCCGCGTTCTAATAGATTGTGGTTCAGAAGCCAATTTCACAACTCGAAAATGTGTCAGTAAGCTAGGGCTACAGCGTTTATCTTCTTCAATTTCTATACATGGATTAGGCAATACACCAGCCTCTACTACGTTTGGCGGCGTGACGTTTACTATATGACCCATAGAACAAAGCCTAAACAATATTACAATTGATGCACATGTTTTATCTACCATATGTGCTAACATACCAAGCACGTTTGTTTCGCACAATTCGTGGTTTCATATTAATAATTTAAAATTAGCTGACCCTCAATTTGATACACCCTATAGCGTAGATTTATTATTAGGCGCAGATGTTTTTCCTCATATTTTATTAGATGACCGTTGTCCGGATGACAAAAACGAACCGTCTGCGTTAAATACTATTTTCGGTTGGGTTCTGATGGGAAATGCGCCTCTTAACTCCTCTCCGAAAATTAATTCATATTTTTGTTCACTAAATCTCGCCACGTTGGATAATTTAGTTAGACGATTTTGAGAGACGGAAGAGGTCCCTGAGATAATATCTGTGTCACCTGATGATGCACTTTGCGAAATAATATTTGTTGAATTTCCGGACGTTTTATTGTATCACTGATCCTTACTTTGATTACAAGAATTCGCGCGCCCCCGCTCTTCGGCGTTTTTTGTCTTTAGAACGAAAATTGATATGAAACCCTGAAATATAGAAAGAATATTCAAATTTTATGTTTGATTATTTAACAGCCACGTGCAATTAGTTAAACAGACGATTGCTAATAAATGTTATTATCTTCTGCATCACTGTGTACTGAAGTCAGATAGTTTAACTACGAAACTTAGAGTAGTTTTCGATTCTTCGGCTAAACTATCAAATGGTTTTTCTCTTAACGATACTCTGCTAACCGCTCCAAAATTACGACGAGATATAATTATTATTCGATTGCATTTTCGTTTGCATGCTTTCGTTTTTTCCACAGATATCAAACAAATGTATCGACAAATTTTAATATCTGAAAGTCAAAGAAATTTTCAGCGGATACTTTGGAGATTTTATCCGACACAATCTATTCAAGATTTTCAGTTAAATACAGTTACTTTTGGAATTTCTTCTGCGCTATTTCTTGTTATTCGCACGCTCATTCAATTGGCTCATGACGAATATCAAAATTTTCCTTTAGCATCCCCAGTCTTAAAATCTGACACGTATGTAGATGACATTATTACCGGCTGTAATTCGCTCGCAGACGCTCGGGAGTTACCAATTCAATTAATAAATTTATTAGGAAAAGGAGACTTTGAACTTGGGCTAGTAATCACCCAGATTTGTTGTCCCATTTACCAAACTCAGTATTATATAATGAATATTTATCGCTTGACTCAGAGAGCAACTCCGTTATTAAAATATTAGGATTACAATGGCGTCCATCAACTGATACAATTGTCTATCAAGTTGAAGCTCAAACAAAGAATTGCACGAAACGAACCATTATTTCTGATTTAGCTAGAATTATCGATTCGTTACGATTTTTATCGCCACTAACCTTTTTTGCAAAGCATTTGATTCAATAATTATGGACACAAAACTTTTTTCGTTTGCGCAAAATATAGAGTAGCGCCCCCAAAAATAATTTCTGTACCACGCTTAGAACTTTGCGCGGCAGTTCTACTTGCTGATCTTCTCTCTTTCGTATTAAAAACTAAAAAAATTAAATTTTCTAAAATATTTGCCTGGTCAAATTCTACAATAACCTTGAGCTGGTTGAAATCCTCTCCGCATAAGTGGAAAACGTTTGTAAGTAATCGTGTTACACACGTACAAAATCAAATCGCACCCTCGCTTTGGTATCATGTGCCTTTTGCAGATAGTCCCGCAGACTGCACGTCACGTGGCTTATTGTCTCTTGATTTAATTAATAATACCCAATGATGGGCGGGTCCTCAGTGATTGTTTAAACCTAAGTCTGTTTGGCCTATTAGTATTCCTAATAATAACTCTCTTGGTAAAGCAAGTCTCGAAGAAGAAAAAACATTTTCAGCTTTCGTCGATCTTGAAATTATTGATGCGCTATTAGATAGGTTCTCATCTCTGTTAAAAGTTAAACGGATTTTTGCATACGTACTTCGTTTTATTCACAACATCCGAAATCCTAAAGAAAAATATTTGGGTATCATTACTCACGCCGAGTTGGATACTTCCTTATTTATTTTAATTAAACGTGTTCAAAATCGTTCATTCAACGAAGACATTGAAAAGATAAAAAAAGGGAAACTTTCCTTTAAAGCTCTCAGGAAGTTAAATGTTTTTGCAGATAATAAAGACATCTTGAGAGTGGGAGGACGTCTTCAGGCTTCAAAATTATCATATGACAGAAAACATCCCACCCTTCTACCTCGATCTAATCGCCTTACTGTTCTACTTACTTACCGACAATATATGCACCCCGGTGTACAAACTACACATTTTTTAATTTCCCAAAATGTTTGGATATTATTCGCAAAAAGAGCAATTCTAAGTGTTTTATCAAAATGTTTAAAATGCTGGCGCCTTCGTCCTATTCCTCTCCAACCATCTATGGGTAATTTACCCTCAACAAGAATTTCTCAAGTAAAATCATTTTCTTGCACCGCTATTGATTACGGTGGTCCTTTTACTATTACTTCCAGTAAAACCAGAGGTGCTAAAACTTGTAAAGCATATATATGCATAAGTTTTTATATATTTTTAGGTATAAATAATAATGTGTGAAACTAACTACTCTGTGGACAAAAGCCCCAACCAGCGTTGAATTAGACCCACAATATCTACCCATATATTCCTTATTATTAGCTTTTGTAACAGAGAACATACATATGACTTCATTGATAGGAATTGTAGGAGATTTGATTTATATTAGCTTAAAATCCCTTTCTAATGCAGTAAAAAAATATATAAGCATATTTGTCTGCTTTGCCACGAAAACGGTACATATAGAGATTGCGTCTGACATGCCAACGGAGGTTTTCTTAGCCGCATTGCGTCGATTTATAGCGCATCGCGGTCGCTGTTCACACTTTTATAGCGATTGTAGCACTAATTTTTTAGGCGCTCGAAAACAAATGTTAAAAGCCATGCAATATGCTGCCGATTCTGAAGAAATTCAGTGGCATTTTAATCCACCTTCTCCTGCCATTTTGGCGGGCTGTGTAAAGCTGGCATTAACTCATTAAAGACTCATTTGTTTCGTGTCATCGGTGAGCAAATATTAACATACGAAGAGCTGTACACTGTATTAATCCAAGTTGAATCTTTATTAAATTCCCGCCCTTTGTGGTATGTTCGGTTCCGAATGATTTGTCCGTATTGACCCCTGGACATTTCTTAACGTTAGAACCATTAACTGCGTTACCTGACCGTGACTTAACAAATATTAAATTAAACAAACTAATGCGTTGGCAACTGTTACAACGTTTGCACCAGGATTTCTGGTCCCGCTGGCATAAGGAGTGTCTCCATACTCTTCATCAAAGAGGAAAATGGACACATCCCGCCCCTTCTATTGTATCCGGTACAATGGTATTAATTAAAAGTGATTGCTCGTCTCCATTACGTTGGCAACTTGGTCGCATTTTAGAGTGCATCCTGGTGCAGACGGGGTAATACGAATAGCTACTGTTCACACAAAACAGGGCAATTTTAAACGCCCCTTGGTGAAGTTATGTTCTTTACCGAGTGTTCAAACTGAGTAAAATAAAATAGATTTTGGTGGGCGGAATGTTCAGAATTCTCCCACCACATTTCTTTTTTTTCTTCTCTTTCATTTTAGGTGTCTTAGGAATTTTCTGTTTTAAGTTAGTAGGCATTTTAGTATGATGCACCTCATGAAAAAAGAAAGAACATACCGTCCTGGTATGTCTCAAGTCTTGCAATCAATACAGTCCACTACGAAGAGGAAAAGTTTGGAAACTTGCATCTACGAAAAAAGTAAGCCATTTCAACCTCTTCATCAAAGAAATATATTTTTTATTGCTACTTAAATTAATCAGTTATGAAACTTCAGTTGTAAAGAGTATGCGTGAACAATTTAAACATGTTCTAGAAAAGGTCATCAAGGTGATGAATTTTATGAAATCTTAGGCTTTAAACTCTTGTTCCTTTTCAACACTGTATTTTGAAATGAGCAGGGACCACTTTCAGCTGCTACTACATACACAGGTACGATGGCTTTCTCGAGGAAAAATGCTAAGCTGATTACACAAGCTACATTTCGAGGTGCAGTTGTTCCTGATGGACGCTGATTTTAAACTGTAAGATCGATTGACGGATGAGCTGTATATCACAATAGTGGCCTACTTATCACACATTTTTAATCGCCTCAATGACTGAAATGTAAAAGACGATTTTTTAATAATATAAAACGTCACTGCCAAATGCTCGCTGAAACATTTAAAGAATATATTAAGAGAGTCCATTCTGAATTCCTTTGGATAAGAAACCCATTCATAATGGACAACATTCCTGGAACCTTAACTAACAACGAAAAAGAGCCGTTAATATAACGGAGGATTGAAAATGGAATTTTCCAAATTAGAATTAGGTGATTTTTTGCTATCCATTGCTTTCTAGAATCATCTTAACATTATTTTATTCTATTTATACGAAAATCAGTGAAATATATTTACTTTCATTCGGGATAATTCTTTAGAACATAAACTTGAATAAAAAAAATGTAAATTGGATAGTCAATTATGTCACACAGCAAACTATGTCTCAGTAGGCGTTAACTTTTCTACGTGGGAAAGTCTAAATCGTATTATCTCTACTAGGAGTCTGTGGTCGAGTGGTGATCTAACTATTTAGACATCCTATATGTAATAGTATAACTTGATCAGTCTATTGGGTCAAACATTGATAAATCTACCAGTTTTGCAATGAACATTTTATTTTATTGGTATTTTTATGAACGATTCATAAATCTAAATATTACAAGAATTTATATTGCACACTTCAATGAGTGAAAATTTTATGAAACTCAGTTGTAAAGGAAACATAAAAATAATCCCAACCGTTTTCCTCATCCTCGCAGAAGAGGGAAAAGACAATTTTATTAGTTGAATATGCATTACCGCCAAACAAAACTTTGTAAATTATCCCAAAATGAAGCTCAAATAACAGCGATCAATTCAACTTAAGGAGAAGCAAAACAGGAACAAAATTATGGGGATCACGAACGCTACGTCAAAGAACAAGTTTCCAGCTACTCTATTAGACTGTCAACTGAAGTGTGTAATAAAGCTGTCCAGTGAAAGAGATGTTACTATCCAACATTCCACACCACGTTATTTAATTTATTACGGCACAATGAAATTGTTTTATTTTTTTGTTAACAGTTTCTGTATTTGACGTCTAGGAAAAATTAATTAATGTATATATAAAGTATGCGCCAAAAGTATAGAATAAATTCAATAAAAACGAAACAATTATTTTTTGGGAAAAATCCTCGAACAGGTCGTTTTTAATTTAAAAAATACATATTTTAGCGTAAAATGCGATTTTCAAATGTCATTTGTTTTCGAGTAATGACGTCATCGATTTTTTTTTAAATGGCAACACCATATTTTTTCCTTGATTCTGAAAGATCGTTTAATTCTCTATCAGACAGTACTAAAATTTTGCCCCCTTACATAGGAAACTTTTCGAGTAAATGACGATTGAATGTTAGAAAAAGTAAATCAATTAAAATAAAGCAAAAACGTTATCAAATTTAGTTTTTCGAATTCCATAGTTCTTTTATGGATCACGTAGGTGAAAATCTTTGCAAAGTGTCATTGTCACACCGACTTTCTAATAAGTATTGTAAGCGACATAGAAATTATTATTCAATTTAAAGTATTATGGCACATTTTACTCAAAGAATTGAAATTTTAATTCTTATCGGATGCGGGAATATGACTAGAACTTAACAGGAAGTTTGCGATTTATTTAATGAAAAATATCCAGATCACCCTTTCAGCCAATCAACAGTCAGTAAGGTAGAGTCTAAATTTAGAGAAACTGGCAATGTTGTAAATATTCCAAAACCTGGACGTCCAAGCATTAATGAAAATCAGAAACAGAACATTTTGATAAGTATGGTGGATAATCTTCATAATTCTTCACGATTGGTTGCATTAAACAATGAGACTAGTCAGAGCACAGTGCTACGTATCTTGAGGAAGGAAAAATATCATCCCTACACAATTCAACTTGTGCAGGAACTCAATGAAGATGATCCCGATCGCCGCTTACACTTTTGCGAAATTCTAATGGATTTATGTCAAGGAAATAGAAATTTATATCGGAAAATACTTTTTTCAGATGAGGCCACATTTTGTCTGAATGGTACAGTAAACTGTCAAACTTGCAGATATTGGAGTCGGGAAAATTCTCATTGGATGGCAGAGGCACATACCCAACACCCTCAGAAATTAAATGTGTGGGCTGGAATAGTTGACGACAGAATAGTAGGGCCTTTCTTCTTTGAAGAAACCCTTACAGGACAAAGATATTTAGAGTTTCTAGAAAATGACCTTGTTCCAGCCCTTGCAGTAAATTTTCCTAACGATAATGACCCTGACATTCCTGACAATACCATATGGTTTCAGCAAGACGGTGCACCTTCGCACTCCGCCCTGTACGAGATTTTTTGGACAACTGTTTTCCTAGAAGGTGGATCGGCAGACGTGGACCGATAGAATGGCCTGCAAGATCGCCAGATCTTACACCTCTTGACTATTTTTTATGGGGATACTTGAAGTCAAGTGTACATTAATAAACCACGTAATTTAGAAGAACTTCAAAATCGCATTCGGGACGAAATACGCAGAGTTACCCCAGAAATCATTCATAATGTGCAAGAAGAATTTCTTCACAGACTTGCGCACTGTCAAGAAGTTGGTGGTTTAATCAATTGTATTTTATTTTACATACCTCAGAATTGTTACTTATGGATAAAATTTACGTTTTCTAACATTCAATCGTCATTTACTCGAAAACTTTCCTATGTAAGAGGGCAAAATTTTAGTACTGTCTGATAGAGAATTAAACGATCTTTCGATGAACGTCATTACTCGAAAACAAATGACATTTGAAAATCGCATTTTACGCTAAAATATGTATTTTTTAAATTAAAAATCGACCTGTTCGAGGATTTTTCCCAAAAAATAATTGTTTCGTTTTTATTGAATTTATTCCATACTTTTGGCGCATACTGTATATATATATATAATTCTCGTATCACAGTATTAGTCACCATACTCCTCGTAAACGGCTTAACCGATTTTTATAAAATTTTATATATTCGGTAGGTCTGAAAATCGGTCGTAATCTATTTTTCATACCCCTAAGTGATAAGGGTGGTCCATCCCAAACATTTTTTTTATTCTTTGGACAAAATTTTTTATTTTTATTTTTTTTATGATGTGGTATTAAAAAATACATACAACCCTTATTTTTCACCCTTCTGTCACAAACCCCTATTTTTTTAATAGCCATTTTGGTAATTTAATCATTTTTAACCCTGGTAGATGACCCCCGCCAGGCGCCTACCGGTGTCACTTCTCACCACAAACCTACAAAAAATATAGGCAGCGTCGGTTCATGATATAGGTCAAGTAACAGGTGCCGCGTTTTCTAGGTACCTAAGGTCCAGAAAATTGATATTTTATTTGCTTTATGTTGGCGGTTGTGCAAATATGATGGCTGCATTGCAATATGAAATTAACTAACTTGCTGTCATTTTAAATGTCATTAAAGAATGTGCCATGAATGTGACCAATCACAATAAACAAATGAGATTCACGCTACAATACAACCAACGTAAATTGGCATAAAAACCAAGTTTTAGGGTAGCCATGAATTAGCGGTCGCTGGCAATATGACACTGACACAGTCTATATTTTTTCTAGGTTTGTGTTTCTCACCCAGTAAACAGCACGTAGTAGGGATGAGAACGAAGCTGACTACCAAAATATTCACTAGAAATAATTCATATGGCAAAACAACGTTTACCGGGTCACCTAGTTAATATATATGATTCTACATAAGAAATCATGAAAAAAATTTCATTTGAACTTAGATCCGGAAATGCTTCGTTACGGAGATACAGGGTGTTAAAATAACACCTTAGTTAATTATCAATAAAAAAATCATTATTTTTAAAAATTAATAATATATTAGTAGTTTAATTACAAATTCAATTTAATTGAATAAAATTAAAAAAGAAATAAAATATAAAGTAAACAATTGTATTAAAAATGTTTTTAAGAAACAATTTTCATGTTTTCTTATGTAGCATCACCCTGTATTTTTTAGGGGTTGTTCGTGAACATTCTGTATATTAGTCTTGTAGATGTACTTGAACCTATTACGATGATCCAGCAGCTAATCCACAGTCTACTATGAATTTTTTGCAATCGATTTTTTTCGAAAAATACTTTATTAAAAATCTTCTTTCCTTAAAATTAATTACATTATGACTATCACGTTTCACACTATACAGGGTCATTCAGAACTTATCTAAATAAAATTGGAAATAGATACGTCAAGAAAAATGGAGTCGATATCGTAAAAAAATGTTTGTAAAAACCTTATAGAATTGTAGCGGTGTAGGCGTATCATACACGAGGCTTAATTATATCTGTACCATGTACAGCGTGTCCAAGAATTAATACCAAGGGATTGGACGAAGAGAACCGGTACCATGCCACGATCTCCTGTCTTTAAATCATTTGGACTTCTTTTTGTCGAAATTTATCGAAGTATATCGCGTCAAAGTGGACACAATAACTTACGAGTTAAAAACCGGCAAGAAACAGAAACATTTGTATTAGTTTGAAGAAACTGAATAAGACGGGTTATAACACCAGGTCTGTCAAACTATTTAATTAATTAAAACTACAAATTAATTGGATAAATAATCAATAATAATAACAGCAAAGCAGTTGAATTTGCTGTATCAAATAGGTGTTATTTATTTCTTTCCTTGTCAATTTCTTTCCATTTTTTGTTCGATCGTCGATTGCATATTTTGCCGCTTTATCAGGTTTTACAGTGGACCAGTTTCCAATGCCGTGCGGAAGTGTATTTATAAATCATTTTCAAACTGCTCTTTTTTGATTTTTTTTAAGATTTAGTTTTGAAGTTCTGAATCACCCTCTTTAAATGATTTTGATATCAATTTTAAAGTTTTACCACATATTCACCAGAACTTTCTGTGTGCCGGTTTGTTAATCAAAAATGCTACCAAGAACAGTTTAGAATCTCTGATCTAAAGATGATATGAAGATAGTTCTTCTACTATAACTCATTCTTATTAAATTTCCAGACATTTATTATTATTCTAAAATAGACGATTCAATTTTCTGTCAGCATGCAATAATATTATGCCACTGAATAAGGTCGGGAAACAAGAAAAATATTTCATAAAATGAGTATCATAATTGCTTTATTAGAACTAACCACGGAAACTTATTGTCTTATTTTAAAAGAGTATTACTGCATTTTAATGTCAAGATATTTTTCTATGGTAGCGGTATTATAAACATAGAGAGTCCCATGTATTACGTTATTATTACAGACCGCATATTTTAATCCGCTTTTCAACTACAGAATGAATGATATTCATTGGTGTTTTACTATTTATGAAAAAGTAATTTGTTTAGTAGTAAGTAACTTGTTCTGAATTCGATTTAAAAAAATCTAACGTCAGAAACAACATATTCATTTATGAAACATCATAATCCTTGCGAACTTATTAAACCTAGAGTTTAGAAACCGATAATGATAAGAGCATGATGTGCCGATATCGTATAAGGAATTGAACGCAATTGATAAACTATATTCAGAATGATGTATACAGTGGAAAAAAATAGTGTAAAATATTTCAGGAGGTAATAGTATGAACCAAAATAAGCAGAAAAGTTTTAATAAACATGGGTCCGCAAAGTAACGGTTGCGGAGATATGGACCACTATTCGTTTTTCAAACATTTTATTTTATTAGGAATAAACCGAAGGAAAGAAAGCTTTTAACAAACAAAAAACAAAGTTACAGAAGATGTTCAAAGTACCCTCCGTCCATTTCCAAGCAGGCACGACATTTTCGTCTCAACGATATTCGAACTCTTTCGAAAACACCCTCCTTGGTTTGGATTTCTAGACACTTTTGATTAATCCGTAGCTGCAGCTCTTCCAGGCTATTTACAGGAGTACCATACACTAATGTTATCAAATATCCCCAAACAAAGAAATCTAGAGGGTTCAGATCTTCTTCAGATCTAGAGGGCCTGAACCCTCTAGATTTCTTTGTTTGGGGATACACATTAGTGTATCCCTAAGAGGATGTCAGAAATATGGTGTATTAAAAATTGGAAATAAGAATAAAATGCTTTCTTTGAAGAAAAAACAAGGAATTCTCCAAGACAGATAAAATTCTGTGGTCACGTAATAAAACAAAGTTATTATATCTCTTGGTTCCTAGCTAATAAAGAAATATTTTGTGAAACAATGTCTTTTATTTTTGCTATTCTATTTACAAGCATTATATTTTTGTATGTGGTAATAAACAACAAAAATTCCATCACTCTTTTATATATAAATAGCAAAAATAAAATAAAGCAGATACCTATTTTGTAGTAAAGGTTAACGTTTATCATTCTTAATTTTTAACAAACAATATATCTTGACTGACTAAATATTAACAAAAATCAGAACTTCCAAAAACGTATTCTTTTTATGATAATTATTATCAAGAATATATTTTTCTTTAAAAATTGTATATTTAACTCTATTAAAATGATGTATCCGCAAATGTTTTCAAAATATAGTTGTAATCTAATTATTACCTCATTAAATTAGTTTCAAAGTGGAACTATTCAGTTCATTTAACGGCAAACTTTCTTTGTTTGAACAACTTTGTGTTACGTGAACCTTAAAGAAGGTTCTATCGATCGAATTTAATGATATGACGGAGTAAAATTACTGAAAGCTCTTTAGCATTTTTCGATCTATAAAACGGGATGAACGAGAAACAGCCGGTTTGTACTGGTTTATTTTTAATTTTAATTGGAAGCCGAAGGAATCTTTTCACCTCAATTTAAAATTAATCGTCATCAGAGAAATTTCCTTCTGAATGTTTACACCAGAATTTAATTAATACTGTGGGGTACATTTAAATGAATTAATTTTAGTTTAAAATTCAGTGCATAGGGATGGTAAACCTATATATTATTTCTCAATATACTGTAACTTCTACAATGCCTAGCAGGTATATAACTTAGGCAAAAATTGCGCATATCTTTCTAATTTCTGAAAATAAATATATTTCGTGTAGTTCCTGAAATAGCAGTTGAAAACTACCAATAAAAGGTTCTACACCTACTAGGTTTCCAATTCAACTTTTGGTTTGTGGGTTGCCTATCAAGTGCCAGCTTGTTTTTTAGTACTGACAAAAAATCCAAAGATAAACATAAATTAATAACATATCGTGATAATCACATATGCTAAACATTTAATTTCAACAAACAAAGACAAATTGAGTGGTTGGTAAAAAAATTTGGAAAATTGTTTAGAACCCATGTCCAGGTTCAGACTTTATTGCTCAATTTGATGTATACTATCGTCTGTAATACCTTGTATTTCCTAATGTAATAAGTCATCTACCGGAGTAACGTATAACGTAAATTACTAATACTTACGACTTACTTTTTTTTCCTGCATTTCGGTTTCAGCTTGTTTCTTTGCCTTTCTATATCAAATGCGTCATTCCTTCATCTAAAGGAAGGTAATTGGCGCTCAAGCTTCAGGTTAATATTTTTTTTCATATTTAGACGTATATGCAAACCATGTTGAAAATGGAGGTTTTATTACATTAAATCACATAATTCGACATTATAATTGTCAAAGCTCAGTTAAATCGTTAGAAACACAGATTTGCCACGCTCAGTTAACCTCGCTTTGAAAATTAATTTAATTACCGCATTTGTCCTGGACAAGAATCGAGATCAAAGAAAAAAAGATCAAAGTCAAAATGAACATCCAGGAATGTTTAACTTGTTTTTATGCCGTATATTGCCGGATTAACGAATCACTACAGTTCCAAAATAAATATTTGTTAAAAAGAAATTCACAATGGTGACTGTTTGGATCTCATGAACTTCTCGCCCTAATCCTGCCATTTTTCCTTCTTCCGTTGACATCCGCTACGAATATTAACGTTTGTCTATATACTATATTTGTTTTTAAGTAAAAAAGCAAAATTACACTTAAGGATAAAATGAGATTTAAGATCTAGCAACTAAGCTGACTGAATTTATATTTCATCATTAAAAAAATGACATTGAAGTGTCATAGATGTAATTTCAGTACTTACAGCAAAAACGATAATAAAATGTACAACAAAATGGAAACGCGAAAAGAGGTTGAAATATCCATTGACCTTTCCTACCTTTTTGTTGTACACACGTATGTTTCAGTAATGTTTTCTAGGATTCCTTTGTTATATTCTTTTACACAAAATTTTTATTTAGGAGTTAGTGTATGAGATATAATATCTTCTTTATACAGGATGTCCAGAAACAAGCGCTTAATAATGATAAGCCATACATGGATAATTAACCAGCACTTCAACTACATCTTTGTCCTATCTGGTTTCCTTATGGATATACAGGATTTCTATATAAGAAGTTAAATATTGAATTTTAAAACGTTGCCTTGGCAACTTCGAAATTTGGATGATGGTATAGTAACTTTACTATTTAAATTGGAATTAGACATGCTTCATTATGCAAGTATTCACTTCTATTTGGCATACTAATATTTTCATATGTTTCTGTATTGAGCTATTTTATCCTATCTATAACTTCGCGTTGAAAATATACACCGCATGTTTTAATATAATTTAGTGGCATATTTGCTACCAATTGAGGCATATTATTCCATAGTTATTAAAATTATATAAAGCACACAAACTATACGAAGTACATACTTACCATAACCTCACAGAACTTAATGACGCCGCCGAATTGAAATAATGCACAAAATCCTTCGGTACATTTCGTCTTTTTTCGTGACGCATTCGGCGGTAAGAAGTAAACAAGTTCACTTATTGCAGCAACATAATTACTTGTGGTCCTGATTTGTACCGCTGTAACAATAATGAATTCAGTTATGACAATAAACAATGTTTCAATAATCATAATTACCAACTATACCAAAATAATTACAAGTAAACTAATCACTTACTGGAAGTACATTTTAAAATTCAATAAAATACTTTACTAACCACATGTGACGCAATCACTTATCAGTGATATACATATGTAGAAATGTTCATTTTTCTCCTATGAAGTTAGAAATGACAACGGTGCTTGGTTTATTATTACCACTATCAATTTCATAATTATTTTCACAATATTTTCTTTATTCAGAAGTGGACCTTCAAATGTAGCCTTCCACCACAGAGCTTGATCCTCCGTATCTTTTAAGACAAGTGAGGTTACCACTACCGTCAACTAAAAGTTGTCCAGCTTCTAAAATGTTGCCACTTCTTGCGAGCCAGCACTGATTTTATGAACACCGACCACCATTCAATGACACTTTCCACTAACACATCTGAGTAATAGCCGACATTCTACCAGTCCAGGTGGACGTAAAGCAACATATTTTCGATACAAAATTAAATAATTATCTCCGAGCACAGCAAAAGAACGTAGTCCGCTGATTTTAGTATTGGGAATTTTTATAATTAAGGCGGATTTCACATCGTCAACATTATCAATTATTAAACTTGTAAATACTCTTTTTATATCCAATGTTTACCGTTTATGACCGAAGGGTTAACGGCTGCATTTTATTTTCTAAGTTTGAGACATACACAATCAATACGTCTTCTCAATACAACTTAATGTTTTTTCTTTGCATCAATCCATAAAACGTTCACGCATTTATAATTTTCTTGAGATTTTTTTGGTAGAATATTCAAAGAAAACTCTTTCGCACACTCCAATATCTCCTTAGGTATACCTAAATCTTGAATAGATTCCATTTTACAGATTTTTCAGCAAATTTAACCACAAACAATCACACATTAACTCAATTAGCAAAATGGCGACTAATATTTGACAATGTATCAATGACTGCATCGATATATTCCACTTACTTACTTTGCTTTATTATCCAAGTTTGGTTTGAATTATTTCAAAGCACAAATTAATAATTAAATGGAAGATTTCGGTTGGAGAAATATATAGAATATTTTATACGTATTAAAAATGTCTTTTTTTCTCGTAATTTTGCAACCACTCGGTTACGCTACATTCCGCCTCGCAAATACAACATTTGCTCGCCACAAAAGTGACACTTTTAATCCTAATATAACAATATACTATTACTCATGGGTAACATTAACACCTACATCAAATGAAAAAAAATATATATTTACGATAATAATTATTTTATCATTTTGACATTATTTTTGAAACGACAGACGACAGTTGCAAGGAAAGCCACACAGCTTAGCCTATATTTTTCTTCATCATTTTTATTTAAGTTTGTAATAAATTTGCTTTAAACCAGTTTTATATTAGGTGTAAAAAAACTGCAATACTTGATTGACAATTTATTTTTAGAGTAAAATATGTGCTTTTGTTCAATAAAAGTTTCAACCAAATATTTCTGTAGGTAACGGAACTATTAAAAATGATTTTAAACGTCACATTATTTCTGTAATTAATAGTATATTATTCAACGAGCATATAATGATGGCTGCTATTCACGAGGGCGAAAGTTACGACTCAAATCGTAGGCTATAAATCACCCAAATAAATTTCAGCCATTATATGTAAGTAGAATGCTATACTTTGTCCATGACTATTAACAATATTTTAGCCAACTTTTTACTGAAATCATTACACATTTTGACACTCATAACATGAATATGACATTACATATATTGCTGTAACTGGTATAGTGGGTAGCGTTTGGCTTTCATAAATGAGGTTCAGGTTCAATTGCACTCCCGAATCTAACTTATTCACTAGTGAATAATGGATATTACCACATATTATTGAGGAACCACATATATAATGAAAATTTTATAGTCTATTTTTAGTATTTGTGTAGCAAAATTTTCAGTGAGTTTGAAATAAAATTTCTTTTGTCAATGTGCTACGAAATATTTCTTTTCAAATTAAGGGTCTCTGATGTAAGTATATAGCACAAGAAATCCTCCTCCAAATCTACATAATACATTTTAAAATACATAAACTTGCTTTACTAAAACTTCAAAGTATATTTTATCTGCTCTTATTCCTCGCATAAAATATAATAATCTAGAAATTTTGTCTGCAATACGTACTAACTGATATAACGGCACTTTCTTTCCACTTTACAGAAGCTGTTGTAATTTTACATATCACCAGTGTGTTTAAAAATTTATTATGAACACTTTATTAACACTTGTAGACTCCATTAAATTTAAACATGTTGCTCCTGTGATTACTAAACCCTTCTCTCTTTTGAAATTATATTTTTAAGGACGGTTTTTATACGCAATTTTAATTCATAGCTGTTTTATAGGCAGTTTAAAAAGCATCTGAATAAGTTAGAAAAAAATCTCTTGACTGTGTCAACTATACAAGATTTCTCCAGGATGCATAACAGTTGAAAAGTCATTTATAATAAGCTTATTTTCATCAGTATTATTGCCTAAACCGCATGTAAAAATGCAATTTATGCGCAAGTATTCTCTTTCTCAGGTAGTCTGAACATGGCAAAATATTTGATAACTTCATAAGTTCATTTGCATTGTGTCTTGTAAGATAACCGTGAAAGACGGTAGGACATAATAATTTTATTTTTGGTAAATAATTAAGTGCGGAATGTACATATAAATTTCTCACGTTTAATATATTTGTATAAAACAATGCAGAAGGACAGATGTAATTTTTCTTAAAAATTATTTTTAATAAAGTATTTTGACAAATCGATAATTTTCAAAGATTTAGAGTATAAACTACCCCAAATAATTATACAGTATCTTATAGATTCAACCAAGGTATTATATAATATTATTAATAATTTTTTACTCAAAATATCTCGAAGTTTGTAATATTTATGATATATTTTCCTAGTTTTAATAGTCATGTAGTTGATGTGGACATTCTACTTCGCTTTTCGTGATACAGTTTAAATCAGGTATTTTTATATCATTCTTATTAGATTGCCCAACACTTGTAGGGGAAAATACGACAAAGTATCTATGTTTTATTTATATTTAAGCTTAACAAACTACTGCAGAACCACTCGTGCAATATGTTAAGTCCTTCCTGCCTGCCTGTCGTCTGCATGAGAAATGATTTTGCATTTTATTGGCAAATTAGTTATTTCATTAATATAAATTAAAAAAAGTATAGGCTCCAATACCGTTCCTTATGGAATATCTGTATTAATAATTCCTGAACTACTGCAAGTACGATTTATTTTAACGTTTTGTTGTCTGTTTATTAAATAATTTTCAAATAATTTCACCGCGTTATCTCTTACCCCAATTTCCTCGAGTCTTTCTAATAAAATTTTATGAGAATCTGAGAATACCGCAAGACTCTTTTCGTTATTTTCAATGTTATTAATAATATTATGAATTAGTTCAAATACGACATCTTCAGTGCTTTTATTATTTCTGAATCCAAATTGATTTTTATTCAAAATTTGCAAGTTATTAATGACTGAAATGGATCTGTAATTAGTACACCGCTTTGGGTCACCAGTTTTGAAAGCAGGAGTAACAAGTGATATCTTCCATTTATATGGTATGGCAGAAGATGCAAAAGATAAGTTGATTATATAAATTGGTGGTTTTAATATGTTTTTATGAATAGCTTTTATCATTTCAGCGGTAATTTGATCCTCTCCCGATGCTGAATTATTTTTAAGAGTCGCTATATGGCAAATAAGTTCATTTTCATTAACTGGTATTATAAACAGAGACTTACTTTTGTTCTTTTCTTAGGTAATATATTATTTCTAAATTTAACTATTTTGTTTTTAAGTTCTGTACCAATATTCATAAAAAAGTTGTTAAAAGCCTCTGCTTTACTTTTATCATTTATTAAATTCTATATTTTTATGCTCATTTTTTAATTCCTCAAGTTTTCTTTTAAAATATATATTTTTAGCAGCTTTTATTGTTTTCTTTAGTATGTTTCTATGCTTTTTATATTTACTACATAGCTGACCTGATATATTCTTTATTAATTCTTTTTTAATTTATTCCTTTTCCAAATAGAGTTTATAATACCCTGCGTGATCCATGGTTTCCTCGACATCGACTATTTAATTTTTGTACAGTTTTTAATATACCTTAATAATAATGTTTTAAATTTTTTATATGCTAGGTTAATATCTTTAATATTTATTATATCATCCCATGATTCACGCATTAACACATTGTTCAATTTAGTAAACTTTATCAAATGTTTATATATAGTTTTCTTTGAGTTATATTTTGAACATTTCGTATTATGCATTGACAAAACTATAGTGTAATGATATGTTAGTGAAATTTGAAAAATCACAGGCTTAGTATTGTTGTTGAGGATGATTTAGTTGCCCCAGTGGGTTCAGTTATGTAAGAAAGAAACCCTTTGGAGCTAAAATATTCAAATACCTATTTATATCATGGTTTTCCAAGTCTAATAAATTTTTATTTATATCTCCTGTAAAAATTTGAGTGTCATAACAATTTAAATGATTAGAGTACTATTCTATTTCATCTAAAAATTGTGATACTTCAGTGGATGGTGACCTATATAAAGCCGTTATTCCATATTTAGCATTATTTAATTCAATTACAACGAATTATACTTGTTTCACTTAGCTTAATAACATCAGCAATAGCATTTAAATTATCTTTTAGATATACTACTAGACTATCATTTTTATTAATTACTTATTCATTATAACGTAAACTAAAACCATTATGTAAAAATCACTTACCACCCCTAAATTAAAAGTTTCAGACAAAATCAAAACATCAATATAAATTGTTAAGTATTTTTCCTAGTACAAAAGCACAAAGTAAAATAGTAATAGTAGTAGAACTGCGCTAGAAGGAGGATAAAAGAAATGCTTCAATTTCAGTTCAGTTCAGTTATAGTTTATATTTACGCTAATAAAAATAAACACCTCATGTATGAATTTTCTTTCTGCAATGCGATTCTTTGTACAGAGTGGTATTTTCGAACTACAGGGCGTTTTTCGGCACCACTAGGTTTTGCAAACATCCTATAGCTCGAAAACGGTTTGATATAGAGACATACAGTTTTTGCTATTGCTATTTTCCAGAAAAAAAGGCTCAGGGCTTGTCCATCAGATTTGCTCTATCTATGACAGAACCACCCGTAAACTCCCTCAAAAACATACCAATATGATCACCTTGTACATAAGATCCCTTAAAAGAATTTAATTAATTCAATAATTTATCTTTACTATTTTTTTTTTGGTAATAGACGTTGCCAAATTGACTTAAGCACAAGAGTGAACTCCCTTGTACAGAAACGAGCGACACTGTCGTCCAAGCAGGAGTAAAAAGGCATTGCTAAAGCCACCAAATTTAGATTATTCAGATCATCATCAGATTATTGAGATGTTGTAGTAAAGCGTTAAAGTTAAAATTATGTAACTCTACTTTGTGAATAATGGAATATGAATGTCAATGAAAAGACTGATGAATTAGCTAACGTAAACTACAGAAAAGTGCTATAAAATAAGATATAAGTAGTGTTGGCTAGATGTCGGACGTACTAAACTAGTGTCACGGTTAGTATTGGCAACAGCAGGATTACTTACTGAACATTGCAAATTTGTCTCTGTTATTTGGTGTCCAAATTAAGTAACATATATTGAGAGTTTAGAGTGGGTTCAACATCGCCATTTAAAGTTCTTATCTTATAAAACTGACGGAATTTATCCTCAAACTGACATTTTCCATGTTGAGCTTTTACAGAAGTTTTCTGTTAAATCTTTAGAAGACAGTTGTAACATTGCTTACTTATTATTTTTATATAAAGTATTAAATAATCTAAGTGACTGTGATGTATTAAATACACAGACAAGTTGGTAGTTTTTACTTGCCACTGCCAAGAACTAATATTAAGAGTTGAAATTTTATGTACAATACTTACATAGTTAAATGCATCGGTTGATATATTTCAATGCTGTCGTTCAAGTTTGAAACAGGTAGCACTATGATGCTATTTCTAATGTGTTAATATGATATACTATAACTTTCTGCTGTGCATCTTAATAGTAAATATTACTTTATATATCTTGCATATATTTAGTATGTCTCTTTATTATTTCTTATATATTGTTTGTTATTTTTACTGTACATTTTCTTTATATTTCTTTTTTTTTTGTATGCGATTCCCATTCTGTAATGGGACATTCGCTTGTTGAATGTTGAATAAAATAGAATAAATTTTGGAAAATCTGTTATTGATTTGGTAGATTTGTAGACGTGTAAAATACAGCATTTGTAACTTGTAAAGCTAAATTGCTCATAGAAGGCTAAAAAAATTAATGATGAATTTTAAAATGATAGAGGTCGAAAATAAACTTACTAACGGTTGTAGTCTAGAAGGATGGTATTTTCAACTCATATATTTATCATTAACCTTTCTATAATAAAATTCGGCACACAATTTTGTTGTAGTATAGACTGATATAAATGAAATTATTAACCTAAATTCGCACAATAACCTCATTCCTGCAACGAATGGTGTGGAAAGGGCCTTCCAAGTTGTTCATGGGCGCAAATGTGGCCTACTGAAAAATATTCAACTCCTTCCTTCACACATGTCTCCGATTTCTGGAATAATCCTCGTGCGTAAAGGATATAGATATCTCTATATTATTACGTATATTATTATTATGTATGTATTCTATTTAATAATTGTATTTCTCAGTTCTACCGGTCTATTTTCGCTAGTGAAATTTTTTATCGTGCTGTAAGCTACAACACCAATATTCTATTATGACATACGATAGGAATACATATACCTTGTAATTTCGACGTTTAAATATTGTGTATTATATCATTAAAACAAAACACTTGTTAAGGATGTATATTATTAGAAATAAATAAATATTTCTTACTAACATCTTTGACTACATTATTTACAACTTTAACAACTATTAGTTTAAAATTATTGTATTTAATGTGTGCTTCATATATTACTACAAACACCATAAATAAGTACAGACTTACTGCCGGTAAGATGTCACGTTATTCTGTGACAAAATCCTAGGTTCACCAATTAATAAACTAACATACTCCTAGTATAATTATTTAGAAATCCTAACGAGAAAGCATATCTTAAATTGGTCCTACCCTTGATGCGGGTTCTCCTAGCAATATAAAAATTAGTTTTATTATGGAGCGAACAAGACTTGCCAAATCAAAACGCATGAAAGCACTTTTCTGATTTGTTTGTTCAAAAAAAAACATTCTACTATGCGAAATGAATCTTTCATTGTAAACACCATTATGGCAGTAGCTAAGCATACAAATATAATCTTAAATGTTTAGTGTTACTACTTAATGACTAGCCAATATGGCAAAGAGCAACCTGCGGTTTTTGCAGATGGTAGGAAAGCAAGACCTACGTCATACAAATCTGCCAGTTGAACAGAATTCAAGGTCTAGGGTATTGAGTACCAACGATTATTATTTGAGATATAATATCACCTGCATTCAATTCATGATTATAGACAGACATTAAAGATATCTGTGATATGGCGATGATAATTAACCAGTATATTGACGAGTAATTTTATCTGTGGACATAATTCACCGCTTGTTGGGCATTTGTTTGTAGCTTTGTTTACATATAGTCAGACGTTGTTTACATTATACAGAGTAATTCAGGTTTAAACTTGATAACTTCAGGAATCGATAGAACAGGTTAAAATAATGTTCATTTGTGATATAAACTTATTTACTAAAAGGCATCGTTTCCGAGATAGAGGGTGTTGAAGTAGGAATTTTTTTCCCGTTTTTCACTCATAACTTTTGAACCACTTATCCGATTTAAGTGAAATTTGGAACACAAACACTCCTTATGATTTTACATAAGCTTCTTAAGTTTGAACTATCTATCCCTCTTAGAAGTGTATTTGGTATGCTACCCCCTCTTACTTTATTTCAAAACTACAAAAAAAAATTAATTTCAATAAAACATTTACACACCACTTTGACCTGATTTATTTCGGAACTTTTTCATTTCCTGTTTTTTTTTCGACATTTGGTCTTGTTTCTGAGATATTCAAAGAAATTGGTGACAGTGTAGCGCACCATCCGCGTAAATTTCATTTAACGTTATAGCAACCCATGAAAACAAAACTCAGTGAATTGTGTAAACTGATGTTTTGGGCGCCGCGATAGCCAAGGTGGCTGGGAGACGACTGCTCGTGGAACCAGTCTGGATCGGCTATTTCGGTGTGGGTTCGAATCCCGCTGTAGTACCATAGATGTTTATGCTCGTTGAGGGATGCACAATAAGTCTATAGACTGCGGTGCTTCCGGGGACACTGTTGTGCTCTCAAAAAAAAATAACTGACGTTTATGAAAATCATTGTCAAAAGTATTATTTAAAGAGTGTTCTTAGTGTTAAGAAAAAATGCCAATAACCTCATAAATTTAGTAACAACTACTTACTGCATGATTTACAACAAACTTATCAACTACTAAAAAAATTATAATAATTGTTTAAAGTGCATTCCTCCCGCCTCAATACAATTTTGGCATCGACGAACTAGTGTATTAACCGCAGCTGCTATTTGAACAGGATTGATTTTTATGTTATCACAAGCATGTCTTATCCTTTGGATCAATTCCTCACGGGTATGTACTGGCGTATCATACACAATTACTTTTAGATGGCTCCAAACGAAATAATCCAGAGGATTCAGTTCTGGCGAGCGCGGAGGCCCAGCCACTGGTCCTTCGCAAGGAATCCACATATTTGGGTAATTGTTGGGTTGCCGTCCAATCCATCGACGAGGATAATTCTCATCCAACCACTGCCGTACTTGCCTTCCGTAATGTGCTGGGGCACCATCCAACTGCATCCAGTTCCCTTGGCGTAAATTTAAGAGGACATCGTCAAGCACGTCGGGGAGAGAGTTTTGCAGAAACTCATGAAATAAATCCCCATTTAAACGAGGAGGCAAAATATGCGGCCCACAGAGGTTATTATTTAAAACACCTATCCACACATTTACACTAAACTGTTGCTGAAATGAACATTGTCTGACACATCGAGGATTGACTTCACTACAAACGTGAATGTTGTGGTAATTAACAATTCCAGCTTTTGTGAAATTAGACTCGTCTTTCCATAAAACCTTATGCAGAAATTGTGGATTAATTTCTGTTGAATCTAAAACCCATCTACAAAAATTTAAACGTTTTTCAGCATCTCCTGGCAACAAACCTTGAGCTGGTTGGAGATGGAAAGCCCTTCGATGATCTTGTTTGAGTGCTCTCAGTACTTTTGATTGAGATAAATGGAGTTGCCGAGCTGCTCGGCGTGTGCTTAAAGTTTTATCGATATCAAAAAGATTAAGAATTCGCTGATTATTTCTTGGCGGTACATTACGATTATGATCATTGTAGCGCAAACCATATTCCGTAAATCGAGGATTTACATCTACAAAAACTTGTGCATTTGGAATTCTTCTATTAGGGAAGTGTGTTCGGTACTCTCGAACTGACGCGTTGGAATTTCCGTCATAGAAACCATAAACATAATGTATATCGGCATATTCAGCATTTGTAAACGTTCTAGGCATCTTTTATTAGCACTAAAAATGCTCTTTAAATAATACTTTTGACAATGATTTTCACAAACGTCAGTTTACACAAATCACTGAGTTTTGTTTTCATGGGTTGCATTAAATGAAATTTACGCGGCTGGTGCGCTACACTGTCACCAATTTCTTTGAATATCTCAGAAACAAGACCAAACGTCGAAATAAAACAAGAGAGGAAAAAGTTTCGAAATTAATCAGGTCAAAGTGGTGTGCAGATTGAAATTAATTATTACTATTTTTTTTGTGGTTTTGAAATAAAGTACGAGGGGGGTAGTATACAAAATACACTTAAGCTTATGTAAGATCATAAGGAATGTTTGTGTTCCGAATTTCACTTAAATCGGATAAGTGGTTTAAAAGTTATGAGGGCAAAATGAGAAAAAAATTCCTACTTCAACGCCCTCTATCTCGGAAACGATGCGTTTTCGGAAATAAGTTTATATTACAAATAAACATTATTTTAACCTGTTCTATCGATTCCTGAAGTTATCAAAATTAAACATGAATCACCCTGTATATATATCGAAAAAGTCGTAAGTAACTGTAGAAAACTTATCTAATTTAGAAATAATTGTATAGTTATTGTGTTATTTGGTATGTTCAGTAGTTATAGGTAGCATATTTGACAATTTCAGATCTTGTATACCATTGTACTATAAATTAACCTATCATTATACAAATATCGTAGTACTAGTAGTGTTATAAGGCATGTTGTAGAATACATGAACTTCAGCTTTGATAGTATAAAGGACACGATTTAAAACCTTGTCTGCATCTAGGTTAGTGACCGTATGAAGATTGTAGCTTGATAGATGAATGGTACATAAGGGTATTGCTATTATCTCGTATAAACTTAAAAATAGGAAAAAAATCATTGGAAATCATTTGCAGAGAGGAACATGCAATTAAGGGTTAAACAGTGTTATATTTGATTTCAGTTAAAATTCATCAGTGTTTACATCATATTCTTCACGAAAAAAATATAATATATGGGGACAGTGGTTAACTTTGGTTAAGATATTAAGCTAGGTTAGATTATATTAGATAAAATGACGAATGGTGAGGGAAATTTATCCAGAAAGCGATATTCTACCGACTCAAAATAAATTCAGATATTTATTCAGTAGAAATCATCAAAATCTGAAGTTGTTGTTTTCGTTCTGAAACTCTGTTTTTGCAGTTGCATAGCTTGTCACTCATGAAAATCCAAGAATCCAAACTTCTAATATAAAATGCAAGGAATTTACAATTATAACATCAATTAATAACAGATGTGACCTGCTAAGCGATCGATTTGAACCGTCCGAGATGTGCCTGGTATGTGATAATTTCCTTTGGGTTATGTATCCGTAGTGTTTAGTACTGCAAGGCATGTGTTGGCAATTTACCCTTGTCATATTTTCCGGAGTATATAATTAGATTAAGTTACAGTTTTAACAATAAATTTTTTAATCTCAGATCAAGACTCAGGAATAAATAAAAATTATTGATTGATTATTCATTTATTTAACAGGAAAATTAGCCGATGAGGGTTCCCAACCGACGGGCCACTACGCCTGTGTCTAATTTTACGTTTCGTCTGTACAATTTACATTTTTGTCTAATGTAAAATTTTGAAGTATGCGTCTATTTAGACAAATAAAAAGTACGAAATTAGCTATATATACATTCTGTACGTAAAAATAAGGGTTCCTTGTTATATAGTCCAGAAACAGCGTGTCAAAAATAATAAGAAAAAAGAAATTTTAATTTCTAAACCGATTGAGATAATTTAATCAAATTCGGTGTGGGTATTTAGTATGACAGTCGGTTTGAAACAAAAAATTACCAGCTTTAGAAACCTGCCAATGGCAGAGATGTAGGTATCATCGATCATTATTTTCCAAAAGAAATAGATCACCCTGTATAATATTATAAAAATGCGTCATTGTATTATATTCAATTTTTGTTTCTTTACACTTTTTTGTATTCCAAGCCGATTAACAACAAATAGTTATTTATGCAACAAGTACAAAAAGTAAGTGTAAGCACTTTTTGTACGAGTCGCATACAATATTTTTTCTACGTTCGTGCAAAAACCAAAAAATGTCTTATTTAGATGACACTAAGTGTAAGCAAAAATGAAGTCAATTTGAACGTTTATGTTTGTCATGATGACAAAACGCTGTAGTAGAATGACAGATGAATGCAATAAACATTTTATTGTACTAGTGCAATAAAGAACCACTTTTTCCGCTAAATATAGTTCATTAAAGTTTTGTTTTTTGCATGAACGTAGAAAAACTGATTTATTTGACCAAGTGCATTTTTACACAGATACCTACTTAAAGCATCTTAGGGAGGCCATGCAAAACAATAAAAATAAGAAGCCCTTACCTTATTTAATATTGTACATTGGCAAATTAAGCTCATATTTAAAAGAAATAAATTTTAATAATCGCTTATGCATATTCAAATGTTGAAATGACCAATATGGTTTACATTCATGACCTTGCAGATGGAAATGGTACTGAAGCTAAGCGAATTTATATGAAAAGATTACCAAATCATCCGACTCCAAATCCAAAAATGTTCTGAAAGATTTGTCAACGCCTTTCGGAGACATGTTCATTTCAGAAAGGTCCAATTCCTGTAAGACTTTTGAGTGTTAGAATGCTTGAGTAGGAGGAAGCTATTCTAGACGAAATTGAAGAAGACCCAAATACTAGTACTAGGAAGATCGCTGCAAATCGTAATGTGAATCATAAATTAGACTGGTCTGTTGTGTGAAACATCAACAGTTATACCAGTATTACATGAAAAAGAGTCAAGCCTTACTTCCGCAAGGCTAGAAACGTCGTAGAGTAGTCGTTGTCGTTGCCACGAGTTCGATCTGTTCTCAGTCTTTTTTATTATTTTTGTGATAATTGGCTATTATTTAATGTTGGTGATTTTACATACTATATAGAAACAAATTGGATATTGGGAATCAAAGTAACACCAATATTACTAGTGTTGAGGAAATTATTTTTCAGAAGTCCAATGACAGGAACAGTAGAAGGTGCAATGTGGCGATTTTTGGAATCAACGAACAGTCGTCTAATGTCTTCACAATAGACGACTAGGCGGATCGTAATTCTGTTGATAAAAATTATGTAGTCAAGATACTTATCATTAGGTCTTTTCCAACACGACACCTGACTAGTTTGAAACCTGTCCGAAGCCATCAATCAGTTTAATATTAGATACAACTCCGCTGCAGTAAGTCGGTGAACGATTTGGCTATCCACTTGGGACAGGTTTCCAACCAGTCAGGTGCCGTGTTGGAAAAGAGCTTATGTATCTAACACTGTTCCAACAAATGAAATACAGTGCGTTTGGGTAGATTTATTCCAGAGAATACGCGTCCACGTCTTATTAAGGTTATACTTACTAAAGGAAATCGTGTTCATGAAATTCTACTGAAGTCTAGGAGACTTAAAGAATCTGGAAATTTTTAAAACATTTATATCAGCCAAGACAGGACTCCTAGGGAAATTGATTACTTTCGTAAACTGAAGAAGAAAATGATTGAAAGGGGACAAAAAGGGGAAGATGTAAAGATCAAGCATTTTAACGGAGTACCAAGAATCGTAGTCAATTTAAACTAAATACACCCAGTTACAGTTTTTCTAATCAAATTTTATGCTGTTAATACCAAAATATTCGTGGTATGAATACCAAATTGAATAGTATTTACAATGCCATATCAACCAATGACTATGATATATTGGTCTCACTGAAACATGGCTAGCTGCATGTGTAAGTGATAGTGAGTTTATTTCAGATAGTTATATGGTTTTCAGATGTGATAGAGATTTGTTTCTAACGAATACGTCAAAAATAGGCGGTGTCTTAGTTGCTTTTAAAACTCATTTGAACATTGAAATAGTATATGTGTCCTCTATTAGAAATGCTACGCATATGGTTGATATAGTTGGATGTAAAATTAGTAATAGTTGTTTTGTTGCTTATATATTTGTTGTTTACATTCTACCTAGTATAACTGTATTTCATTTTGAGTTGTTTATTGAAAACTTAATAACATTATGTGTTCATTATGACAAAAATATTCTTATTATGGGAGATTTCAATGTGCCTGGTTTTAGAGTGGATGTAAATAGCACTAAATGTAGACATATGAGTAGTTTAAGTGATATGCTTAGCTTGCAGCAGTACAATTTTGTTTTAAACGATCTGGGTGGGTTACTTGTTCTTGCTTTTTCAAATTTTTCTTGTAGTGTTTCTAAAGATACTTTATCACTTATTAGGGAAGATGCTTTGCAAATAGAAGAATAGAATAGAAGTTCAGTTATATTAAAATATGTTATTTCTTGATACAACATGAGTAGCTATTGACTTTTATATTTATTGTAAGTCAGTCTAAATTGTTATACTTTCAGAATCTGTGGTTGAACAATTTTACAAATTTTCAGAGACACTGTAGTTGGTCTAACTTTGTTTCAGTATATTTAGCTACGAGTGTTCGTACGACTTTCGGTAAAGCTATACTTCGGTATTAATTTAAATTCAGTTTTTTGCACCCCTAATTCTACGAATAAAATGCAATAAAATTGTGTCTGTCTTTCAAATGAAAGATGAAAAAATAATGTGCTCGTGGTAAATATTCGCCTCCTCTAATAAGAAAAAAGATTATGGAAATGTAATAAAACTTCTCTAAGAAAGTAAAAATAAATTTGCGTCAGCCTGAGCTGATGGAAATATTGAAAGTAAGGCACATTTATTTTGTTTTCATTCGTTTCAAAAACTTGAATTAGAAAGCAAGAAAAAGACAAACAAAACAAAGTAGAAAACATACTCTAGTCTTCACTTCGAATATTTGAATGAGAAAATATATTCTAGCAAAATCATAAATTGATGTTATTATTTGTTAGATCCAGAAAAATACCTCCAAGTTTCATATTGAGAATTTTTCTGAAATAATAACGCTCGAGGTAAAGTTTTAGTGTCTCAGAATATTTCTTACGTTTTCCCAATTTGCTACCAAGTCGGCCTTCCAGGAAAGCTATTAAAATATATGTTTCCGTTTATGTTCTGCAACTTTAAATAAGTGGAAAAAATATCTGGTTACTAAGGAAAACTTATAAAGTTCATGTAAGAAAAGCAACTAAGGTACATTCAATAAGTTTATATCAATATGACATGAAGGTGATATTAGATATTTTTTTTTATAAAAAAACTTGTAGCTTCACAGACTTTAATGTAATTTATTTCTTACTGTTCTTACTGTAAAGATATTTAAGCTAATTTGAATAAATTTTCCTATAATTTCTATCATATGCGTATATACAGGGTGTTTATTAATTGAATGCCTATACATAAGGGTGTGAATCCGTCATTTTAAGAAGAAAACTTAATATCAGCATATGTCCTAAACCTCTTAATTTTTGAGCTACAGGGTGTTACAGTTTTAAGAAAAAATTTACTTTTTTATTATAATTTTCTTATCACTCCAGATATTTCTATGAAATATTGTACACACCTATTAATCATTAAGGAGCATTGTTTGATGTAAAACATATTTTAAAATCTTTGCCAATGAGGTCCGTTCGAGGTTTGAACTAAACATTTTTGAACAAAAAAAATTGTACGCCACTGCTTTTTCTAAAAACTAAAATTATTTTTAAAATCTCCATTTATTTTACAGTAAATTCGGCCCCTAGACTTACTCTTGTACAACGCACCATTTTCACGTAAAAAAAATTAAAACCAAAAAAGCTTTTTTCCCCAAGTTCATTGAGACTGCTTTTGATATTTTGTTGCCATTTTATAGACACCCACCATACGTGGAAATACTTTTTTTAGGACAAAAATTAATTTTCTACTTTAACCAGTGACCTCCACGTAGGGATAATATTAAATGTTTGCATAGAAAAAAAACTGAACGCCTCTGATTTTTTAAATTTTATTTTAAAAATCGCGATTTATTTGGTAAAACGATAAATTCAAAATCTTAAACGTAAACGAAATGACAACACAAGAAAATAAAAAAAATAAAGAACCCAAATTATGTATTTACAGTAGTTGTTGAAAGTATCCTCCACCCACACGTATACAAGCATATACTCTTCTTCGCATAGACTGACGTACATTTTCAAAAATTTCTGGGGTGTCTCTTATGGTTTGGCAGCATACTATTATACGATTTCGTAACTCTTCTTCGGCTTGAATCGGCACTGCGTACACTAAGCTTTTCAGATGACCCCAGAAAAAGTAGTCTAAACTATTAATGTCGGGGAGATCTGGGCGGCCATGACTGCGTTTCTCCGCGGCCTGTCCACCGATCGCGATAGTTAAAAATTCACGCACCCGTAAGCTAAAATGTGGAGGCGCACCATCATGCATTAGCCACATCTGGTTTCTTAATAAAAGAGGAAGGTCTTCAAGCATTGGCGGCAGATCTTCTTCAAGAAAGTGTAAATACGATTGTCCATCTAATCTTCTTGGGAGAAAAAATGGGCCTATCAAATAATCGTCAATAATACCAGCCCAAACATTTAATGAAAACTGTTCTTGATGATTTGATTCAACAATTGCAAAAGGATTTTCATCCGCCCACAAATGGTTATTATCGAAATTTCGTATTGAGTTTCGAGAGAAACTAGCTTCATCGGTAAAAAGAATGTACTTGTCAAATAACGGATTTTCCAGCAGCTTTTGAAGAAACCACTCACAGAAATTAATGCGCAACGGGAAATCTCTAGGGAGTAATGCCTGGACTCTTTGAATGTGATATAGATATAACAAATTTTCGATAAGCATTTTCCAAACATGTACGTGTGACACATTAAATGTTGCCGCGATTTTCCTCGTGCTAGTTTCGGGGTTCTTCTCAATTTCATGTAGAATTCCTTCTTCAAGTTCCGGTGTTCTTACTGTTTCAGGGACTCCTTTAGCAGTGTGGTCTACTTTTAAATTTCCGGTTTCGTGACGACGTCTATGAATCCCAGAAAATGTTCTCGGATCGGGTAGTACACGATTTGGATACCGCTCTTGGTATATCCTCCTGGCTTTGTATGCATTTCCGTCGGCAACCCCATAAGTAAAATGCATGTCAGCTAATTCACCGATTGTAATTGTATTGTATTGTATTTACCATTTTTTATGAAATTTTACCTCCTACTCTAATAATATTTGTTTAATAATGAAAAATCAATGTCAACTTTATTGCGAAAAGAAGCGTCAGAAATTATGATACTTTACCCAGCCTACTAATTTTTAATTCATTTACTTTAAGGGGGCATTTAATGAGCTTACCGTTTCTATTTAAATATTCAATATCATGCCTACGTGAACGTCATTTGTGAAAGTAGAAAATTAATATTTGTCCTAAAAAAAGTGGGTGCATACCCATGGTGGGCGTCTACAAAATGGCAACAAAGTATCAAAAGCAGTCCCAATAAACTTGGGGAAAAAACTTGTTTGGTTTTAATTTTTTTACGTTAAAATGGTGCGTCGTAGGAGAGTAAGTCTAGGGACCGAATTTGCTGTAAAATAAATGAAGTGTGGCGTACCATTTTTTTCTTCAAAAATGTTTTGTTCAAACCTCGTACGGACGTCATTGGCAAAGATTTTAAAACATTTTTTACATCAAACAATGCTCCTTAATGATTAATAGGTGTGTACAAAATTTTATAGAAATATCTGGAGTGATAAGAAAATTATAATAAAAAAGTATATTTTTTTCTTAAAACTGTAACACCCAGTAGCTCAAAAATTAAGAGGTTTAGGATATATGTTGATATTAAGTTTTTTTCTTAAAATGACCGAAGGATTTACACCCTTAAGTATCGACATTCAATTAATAAACACCCTGTATATACGTGGGTGACGTAAGGCCATATAATATGACTTTAGCTTATTTCTGTATTGGATAAAACTCCATGTCTATTACCCTGGCAAGCCATCTTCAGCGGCTATCATAAATAAGTGATGGATATTTTGTTGCTGATTTGTACTACCAATTTCAATTTCGTAGCTTGTGCCGTTTTCGAAAAAAATTGTGACGATAGCCGAATTTTGCACCATATTTTGTACCTTCAGAATGTGTATAGTTTTTTTCTCAAAAATAAAAAATATTAATCATTGAACTCATCACCAGTAAAAAATTCGTGCTGCCTTCTGCTTCTCTAGAAATGAAAAATCAAATGACAGCTATTGATCGTTAAAAATGTAGTTCCACAAGGATCCATTCTAGGTCCATAATTGTTTTCTCTGCAGGGTGATTGAGGGGAAACCCCCAATATTCGAAAGAGATGTTCAGGGGGCAAAAGTGGCCAAAAAGGCCAAACGGCCTAAACCGAAATTAGTAAATTATATTTTCAAATATATCACGGTCCGCCTTGATGCATGCATCAGCTCGTGTGTGGAACCGCAAATCATTATCACCGTCCTGAAGATTCTGGACGTTCTGAATATGGAAAGGTTTTAAACAATTTCTGTGAACAACTTCCCACGCCGCAGTTTGATTAATTTGGAGACGGGCTGCAATGCGCTTTATACTACACCCATACCATATTTAGAATTTCTTCTTCCACTGTTAGACCAGGACCAGCTTGCCTCTCAGATGTAATTCTCACACTGGGAAACATTCCAGTTTCAGGTGCATTGTTGAAGACTGTCTGGAATACATTTCTATCTGGCACTCTTCTTTTCGGGAAGCCACGTCGATATTCAGCAACTGCACGATTAGCTCTACCGTTGCAATAAAAATAATATTAGCATGCAGATGATTAAATGTGGCAGGCATTGCGAAATTATGTGTGTACAATACCGACTAAACGAATGCACTTGTAAAAATAAATGCGACAGTTATAAAATAAGCGTTTAAATCACAAACATCAAAATAAATGTGACAATTAATAATCACTAGTGTGAGTTTGATTTAAAATGCATGACCTACTCAAAATAAAATATCAAATAATAACAACTCACAAAAATTGCAATAAAAATATTTTCATTGCTATCTCAGTAACCGTTGATATTTGACCATATGTTTATTAGGATTTTTTTGTTCACTTTTGCACCCTGAATAACCCTTTCGAATATTGGGAGTTCCCCTCCAATCACCCTGTATATACATTTTTTCTAAAGAATAGTTTAAGTTTTTGTGCGTCTCACTTTTATGCCGATGACGCAACTATAACTCTCTTTCCCACCTACTCAACTAGATCATATTTCTCATAATATAAATGACGATATTAAAGTAAAAGTTACTCGGAAACACTGTTTAGAAATTAATCCTTCGAGAACAAATATTTTGGTATTTGGAACTAAAAATAAACGTGAATATGTTTCCGAAAATATTCATATTTTTGTTGAGAATTCTGAATTACAGATAGTTGAACAAAAAATTTAGTTTTGTTTTGTTATCAGAAATGGCATTTCACACATCATGTGAATAACTTTATTAAAAAATCGTTTAGCAAATTAAAATTACTCTATAGTTGTAGGATCACGTTAAACAAAAAGTGCAGGAAAATGTTATCAGAAGCACTAATATTGTCTCACTTAAATTATTGCGATGACAAATTACGTTTCCAAATAATTCAAAATTCCTGTATAATAATAATTTTTGGTTTGCCACGATTTTCTCAAACATAAAATCGAGGAAGTTGGCTGGCTTAGTATGAAGGAACTAAGGCGTTTGCACAGTGCATGCTTATATTTTTAAATTGTCCATAATGAGACACCTACATATTTATTTAATAAAATTAAATTCCGTTCTAATACCAGATATAAACGTAAAAAACCAATTCCTAAATGAAAATTTTCATTTTTTAAAAAGTGTTTTTCCTACAATGTACCAAAAGTGTGAAACTCAATACCATTAAATATCAATAATATATCTTTTAGACAGTTCAACCCACGACTTCATACTCTGATATTGACTGGTAAATGTATCGTAATATAGCAAGCAGTTATTATAAATATTTGTAATCATAACTGTATTTTTTGTGTGTTTATATTTCATTTTTCAGGTTTTATTATTTGATAAATAATTGGAAATTAACAATTGAATTGTTTTTGGCGATTTTTCAATTTTAGACAAACGTATAAGCCAGTGACAAATTTTTAACTGAATGTATGAGTTGATTGGGCAATTTTTTTATTTAAAAAAAACTATACACCTGAAAATAGGTAAACAAATAGCAACAAAATATGACCCAAAACTCGCTATATACTATCGTTCTTAGTTGGGGAGCAATTCTGTATGCTATAAAATTGAAACTGGTGGTACAAATTACAACAAAATATCCAGACCTGTTTTTAGTGACCGTCTTTTATTTTCCGTTTTTAGACAAACGTGTAAAGCAGCAATAAATTTTTAACTGACTATGAGTTGAATGACCAATTTTTTTGAAGAAAAAACTTTGATATTACTTTTGTTCTATTTCGTCGTGAAATAGTGTTTTTTACAAATACATTCTTGAAATAGCTTTTCCTACAAATACAAATAATTTTATACATTTAAGAACTGAGTAATATAGAGTTTAGTAAATAACAGGAATGTTATCTAATGTCAACTGCGAATATTCTAGGGCACCGAGGTAAAACGAATATATAACTATAGAAAGCGGTCTAACCAACAAATTTTTAAATATAGAAATCTTTCAAAAATGCGTATTTTTTTAATTTTTTAATTTAATTTAATATTGTTATAACATAAACTTACAGAGGTCTGTATATAAGATTGTTGACTTTTGTTTATAAGTATGTGAAAATAATTGTTAAAATGTGCGGTTAGAATAGCAAATTAATGTGTATCCTACAATAGTACATTATACTATAAGGGAGAGAAATGCGTTATTTTGGCAGAGGTGCAATTTGACCAATGCATCGAGGACAAAATAGCATCTCTCCTGAATGGTATATAATATTTTTTCCACGGTCTCATTAACTTAAAAACACATATTTTGTCATTATGAAGTAAATAGCACCAGAATTATTGTATTCGGATTTGAGCATTTATTTAGTAGTCGTTAAGTTATTGTCATAACTACAAAATAAACAAACAAAAAGAATTGTCAAATTAAGGTGCTAGTTTGGTTTAGTTTAAAGATTGTTTAGTGCACAATGAATAATTTGGAGTCGGAAGAGACTGTGGAGGCTGCAAATATTGGAATAAGCAATTTGCTGCCTACGAAGTCAAGATCTTTATACGATATAGCCTACAATCGGTTCAAAAAGTGGTGCGCCGAGAAAAATGTTCAAGTATACAGCGAAAATGTTTTGTTGGCATACTTCAGTGAAAATGCAAAGAATTACAAGTCTGCCACATTATGGGCGTAATATTCTATGGTTAAGTCATGCCTGATAATTTACGACAACATAGATATAAGCAAATTCCCCAAGCTGATCGCATTTTTCAAAAGAACCGGTGATGGATATCAAGCGAAAAAATAGAAAATATTGACAAAGGGTGAAATCGACCGTTTTCTATCAAGTGCAAATGACAAAGAAGTCTTAATGATTAAGGTAAGATTACTTTTGTTGTTAGGTATTTCAATTATTAAGTATTTTGATTTTTTATAGGTTGGATTAATTCTGGGGCTTGCCGGAGCTTGTCGAACTGATGAACTAGTCAATTTAACTGTAGATGATATTGAGGATGTAGGCTCTTCCTTGATTGTAAAAATTCCAAACACTAAGACAAAGATTCCACGAACCTTTCTGGTTACCGATGTGGGAAATATGCTTGAATTGTTTCGAAAATAGCTGTCCCTACGTCCTCCCCACGTCAAGCATAGGCGCCTTTTTTGTACTACAAAGCAGGAAAATGTAGTTCGCAGCCAGTTGGCAAGAATATCATGGGAACAATTCCGAGTGTAGTAGCTTCGTATTTAAAATTATCTGATGCTGCATGTTATACTGGTCACTGCTTACGAAGATCAACGACAGTCGCTGAGGGTTATGTCGAGAACTCCATTGGAAATAAGACCAAAATTGCTAATCAGGTTTTAGTAGGTACCACTACTAGCGCAATCACAAAAACTGTAAATGTAAGCGACAGTAATATTCCTTCTAATATTAATTTTAAAAATTGTACAAATGTAACATTGAATTTAAATGTCAATAAATAATGTCAATGTTATCTTTGTTTTTTGCATGAAAAACGTTATCCATAATGTAAACTCCTTTGGGAGCATTATACTCCCTTGGGAATAATCGACTACTTCAGTTTTAATTTTGATGTCATAGAAACTGATTTCTACTCTCGACCGTAGAAAAACACTATTTAATAGTTATTACTTTATTTGATGGGAATTTAAATAGTACATGTGGAGAAACAAAATATAAAGACGACGAAGAAGTTTACTTTTGTTCTACGTGCTTTATTTTTCGAGTTTTCTGTACCTAAAAACACCACAAATTTGATCATTTTACGATGAGAAATGCGGAGACCTTGAGGGCGCCGTATTCTTGAAATAGTGTTTTCTACAAATACAAATAATTTTAGACATTTAAGAACTGAATAATATAGAATTTAGTAAATAACAGGAATGTTATCTCATGCCTCCTGCGAATATTCAAAGGTACCGAAGTAAAGCGAATATATAACAGCAGACAGCGGTCAACCAATAAATTTTTAGGTAAAGATATTTTTCAAAATACATATTTTTTTTAATTCAACTGTAGATGCAAATATTGTTAAAACATAAACTTATATAGTTCTGCATATAAGATTGTTCACTTTTGTTTATAAGTATGTGAAAATAATGTGTGTCATACAAATGCATTTTAAAAGTTGTTATATTACTTGACGAGAATTTAAATAGTAGCAGTGGATAAACAAAACATCATTAAATTTATTTTTGAGATAACCTTAAAAATACCACAAATTTGATCATTTTACAGCGAGAAATGCATGAGACGTCACCCTCTAACTGAGGGAACGATTTCTAGTCCCGCTTTTTTAACGGTATTTCTACTGTGAATAACTAAGAGAAGAAAAATACTATAATCTTTTTAACTCCACTGTTATTTATAGCACCTATAAGCTTACCGTTTTAAACTAATGTCAAAATTTTGTTGACAAACCTATTGCAATACCGGCCCTCTCAAAGGAAAAAAAAGCTGCATGTCAGGGTCTATGTCCTCACATAACTGCATATTTAATGAAAAATATTGGAAACTTTATTGATGATATTGCTCTTGCTTACGTGAACGTGTTATCGAGAATTCGACATCTCTACTTCGTGTGTTAGTCGAAATCATTTGCCCGACAGCCTTGTTCATAAATAATGGCATCGACTATCCTTACAAATAAAAAAGCAACTATATCATTTGCATGCGTTGTTTCATTACAACTGAAAAGTAGGACATCCTTATTGGAATACCCCAGAAACCGATTTAATATTTTTAACCATTTCTGGGATTTATATGTGAATCAACCTATATACTTAAAAGTTTCTATTTAAAATAGACCTGAATCATATACTAATCCATATATAAATAACATCTTTTTAGTGAAGGTGTACAGGGAATCATAAATTTGATGTTGACTATTGGGATCTCGGAAACTATAAGAAATATGAAAATGTTTAAATTATGGCAAAACAAATTAAAGAGATTGCTTTCTTATGCTTTCGGATATCTAAAATCTATCTAAAATTTTGGTAATTGATATGCAAAAATAAGTTCCACCTTTAAAGTACATTTAGTCCAAGAGCTGAAAAAATAATCCAGACTGTCGCATACAGTTTTGCGACGAGATCATACAGAGTGTCCAGTAAAAAATGGTCTAAATTTCAGGGTTGTGTTCTTCGGGCTAAAATATAGCGCTTTGAACCAAATATCCTCATTGATACATGGTACTATCGTTTGCAATAATAATGGCACTCATTAAAATGAATTTTGCTATTTCTTTAGAAATTCTGATGTATTTGTAATGAAATCTACTTCACATTTTTAATATTAGTTATTAGTTGCTTCACACACCAATAGAGATTTAATGAAATTTTTACTCAGAACTTCCAGAACTGTTTTACGAGAGTGTCATTATTATCGCAAGCGATTGTACATAGTGATTTTCCGGGTTGTTATGCCATGAGCGTAACTGGTCGCTGCCAGTAACATAACTAAAGTGCGCTGGTGCGCATCCCTAGCATTGGTCGCGATTCTTTGACCTTTAGTTTCCTCGCGACGAGGCTTTTGCGGAGTCACCACTGAAGATGAAGACATTGAAAAGCGGGGGTGTCCCCACAGAGCCTAACCGAAGAGGACAGGTCAAAGAATCAAAGAAACCCGGCTAATGCTAGGGATGTACGCTTTAATTCTGTTTTAGGGAACGACCAGGTACTGAGGTTACGGCTGGGAAAATCACTATGTATCAAATAATAACATGGGCCATGAAAGCCTAACCACTGTAGTATTTTCATTGCCCAAAATATTTTAAGTTATTTGATGTCGCAGGGTATAAATGTGTATGACTTAATTTGATGAAAATTTTAGGAAATATAGTACAAGAATTATTATCATCATATGTAGATGGTTATTGATTATACAGGGTGGTTTATTTTTCATGACTCATCATTGGCATCTAGAAAACGGTAAAATATCTAGGATGGCCCAACTTAGAAAAAAGTTGCACACACCATACACATCCAGGAGATTTATGAAATATTGTGAAAAAACAAAAAAATGGTAGGAATCAATAAATGATAAGTCGATTTTTCTCGAAAGAACATCTTACAGCCATTAGTTTGAGTTATGAAACATTAAATTACTGAACATTTTACGGTTTCCTAATAGTTGATTGTAAATATAGAGGATCTATTTCCTAACAAAATATTCTAATAGTTGATTGTAAATATAGAGGATTTTACAATAACATAACAAAATACGCAACTGAAATAAAGCTTTTGCAAGGAGTTTTTGTCGTTGTCATAATAAATTTCACGCTGTCGGTGATGATAAAAGAAACATGAATTTTTCAAAGCAATCAATGATGCCATCTTGCGATTGTTTAAATTCAAGGAATATTAAGTTAACAAGTCTCACCTTCAAATTTGAAAGCCATTACTTCTTTTCTTTCTCCATTTCTTTCAGTACATTAGGATTTATAGAAGGTAAATGTAGCTTACGAAAAGGGTACTACAATAATACGCTGAAAAAAGTAGGAACGAAGTGTAACAGTTGGTAATTACATCAACTAGTCTTTCCATAAAGTGATTATATTGTATCTTGAATAATATATTCAATATCGTTTCATTTAATAATAAAAAATACAATAATTATTTTTTTATATAATTGTTTTTTTGCCGCGCTTTAGATGTGGGTGTTTATAATGAATTATATCATAAAAAAATTAATGGCATCATTTAGCATCTTTTTATTAAATTTTTTGAATGAATTTGTAATTTTAGTGCGATCTGAAAAATCGCAATCGAATTTTCTTACGCTTATAAAGCCTTTAAAATAATTTGGACACATGGACTTGCGTAAGCCGCTGTGTTACGTCACTGCCTCCTATCGCATGCCGATTGCGCTTGCTACTGTTTACTTGCATTTAGAATACGAAGCGTAATGGAAAATTTATATATTGAAATTATTATTAGAGACACTAAAACAAAACAATCATACTTTAGATATTTTATTGTCGCAGTACAACGATAAAATGTTTAAATAAATTATTTATTAGTTTATCCCGGAATCCCACCCAGTATACGAAACTTGCGGTAAAAAGCAATGAAGCGCAACATATTTCTTGAACCCAAAGCAAATAAATATGTGTTGTATAATAATATTTATAATTAATTTAAGTTTAAGTAAGTTTAAAAATAATTTATAATATTCTTATGCAGAATTTATTCTTGATTTTTAGTATAGTTAATAAATTCTTAGCTTACCTACCTTTAAACAACATATCTATGTATCAAGTAGATACGTTAGTAGTTGTTTTTAAATTCGCGTTTATACTTGTAGAATGCTTAATAACTACTTAACCGACGAAGAAAGCCTGGTGCTGGGAAAATAAAAAACTTTACATTAATTGGCACTGATTTTTGCGTATGTGGAGCTTGTCGTAGAGAAGAGTTATGTAATACAACTTTGCTAGTAATTAGCAAGGTGCGGGCAATATCATCTAAAAATTTTACTGCAAAATGCAATTTAACACTCGACCATGTATAATGGATTTAACGGCAGTAAAAATATTTTTTTAATGTCTAGGTAGTAAATGTGACACGTTAGTACGTATCAACTGTCACTAAAACTACTCATTTAATGACCATCGGCGAAAAAATATTTTGTAAGATCTTAGAAAGAGTTAAGAATTCTATATATGATCGACAACACTGCATTGTGTTTGCCTATTCAGAATTAAATGAGACATATATGTTAGGCATAATTACTACAGAAAGCAGTACAAGCTTTCTATTAAAATACTAGGTGAGCCGGCAAGCGTTGTTTTCCCATATGAATTATTTCTAGTGAATATTTTGGCAGTTAAATAAAAATAACTAACTTATTGTAAGAGTGTGGAGATGTGGTATATGACTAAAAGAGGAATGGAGCACTGTGAATGATGAGGGCCTATAAGAATAACAAAACACGAAACATTCATTTTTTGAATTATTTCGAGTGTCTGCAATTTTACTTGTTTGACGGCTCAAATTAGCCCCTTTACGTCTTGTTGGCATTGTTCACTGTACAAAAAAATAGCCATATAGTAAAATAATAGCCGTTGTTGGCGGGAGCTCGTGCCATGTGTTGCGTACTTTTGAGGTTAAGTAGATCACTTAATTAACTAATAATGAGATACACTTAAAATTAATAATTTTATTAATTACTGATAAAATAGGAAATAAATAATTATGGCCCAACAAATTAATAATAAATTTACTTGAGAATTACACTTAGAAGGTAAAATGATCATTGTAAACGTCACTCCTACGCTCGATTCATACAGAATAATAATGGTCGAAAATTGTATAGGGAGTGAGAGAAGACTTATTGAGTGAAGAGAGACAGGAGACCGGCTTCGTTCTCATCCCTACTCCGTGCTGTTTGCTGGGTGAGAAATGACACCGGTAGATGACTGGTGGGGATAATTGATCTAGTGATAATCGATCAGTTATCGACCAGGATTGAAAATGATTAAATTACTAAAATAGTTATTAAAAAATAGGGGTTTGTGATAGAAGGATGAAAATTAAGGGTTGTATGTATTTTGAATGCCACATTATAAAAAAATAAAAATAAAAAAATTTGTCCAAAAAATAAAAAAAATTGTTTGGGGTGAACCACCCTTATCACTTAGGGGTATGAAATATAGATTACGACCGATTCTCAGGCCTACCGAATATACATATAAAATTTCGTAAAAATCGGTCAAGCCGTTTCCAAGAAGTATGGCGTCCAACACTGTGACACGAGAATTTTATATATTAGATTGTGGGTACTTTTTAAAAGTTTGGCAGCTGCCACTGTAGAACGATGTACATTATTGTTGACAAATATCCGTATGTGTGTTAATTTATCTATCCGACTACCTATTCAATTTGTAGTACAACTTCTTATAAATTGTGCCTAACAAATAGTTAAAATAAATTGTATCAACTTTCGTTTCACCAACTCGTTAAATATAATGTGAAGTAGTTGTTCTTTATTAACCATGTTAGATTACACTGAATCGGTATGGCAAGTCAATCATAAGAAAGAAGTGTAAATAAAATATATACACACACTAACATATCACAATAAACATATTCAAAAACATAAAAATTACAAATCAGATTTAGTAAAAATGATGAAGAATGTATAAATACGTAGTAAGACCAATCATTAGGCGCATGCATGGATGTCTGAAGAGTTTACAAATTCTTCAACTGAATAAAAGCAATATTTCAGTAAAAGTAACTTTATTTTACAGGGTTAGCTATGACTAAGTACAAATATTTTAAGCGGAGATAGAGAAAATTAATAATTAACGGAATCACCCTTCCAAAAAATTCCAAACTTATTTATAAAGCGAAATTTTTTTTTTTTTCGAAATTATATTAAATTCTTATTTAGCGACTTGTCCGCCACACGTTTGCAGAATCAAAGTAGGTAACGTAGGCAACTAGCAACATGACTGTAATATTTCCAGTCATGTTATAATTTAATTTCTGTGTTTGCCATGTGTTTACGCTGGAGTTTTGTGTTCTTCTTCAGTTTTTGTGTCTTTTTTAATTTTTAAACGTTTCATAGTTATTAAATAAAGAAATGTGTGTTGGGTGGAGACACTTTCCCACAATATAGTTCGCCGATTTGGTTTTCTAGGTTATGGGACAAGACTGCCGCGGGTACATTAAAAGTTTTCTATTCCTTTAGTTCGATTTTGTTATAATAAATAGGCATCTAATATAGCTATACCTACGGGAAGTGTGTTTTATCGGTAGTGAGTGGTTATAATGAATGAAAATGTTGTAGTTTTCCCAGTTTGTAACGAAATAATGAAAAACGAATGCAAAATAGCGGAGCTAATTGGAGTAACTATTACCTACCTATCTATCAGGTATTATTACTAATAAGAATGTTAATTTTTGTCGTTTCTGCATTTAGAAATGCTGCAAAAAACGACCGCATGGTAGTAGACATTGTTGCCTACATCTATGGATCTAAGTCATCTCAGTCGATAATTATCATAAGCGTCGACATTTTGTAGGAAAAGAGGGTTTTGCCCCAATTTTTAAATATCGAGCTAAAATTCTGGAATAATCTTTTTATTGTCTTTTATTCCTTACTCAACACGTGGTTAAAATTTTTGTACTTAGTCATAGTTAACCCTGTGTATACCAATATTTAATGAATTTTTCTTTGATTTAGTTAGTCCATAATGTACAATTATAAAATGATCAGCTAGATATGCTGTTTTCCCAAAGTATTAGTGCATAATATAAATGAGAATGACAAAGCGAATAGTAAAACATCTTCAAACAATCCTGACATAAAAAATGTCTCAATCTATGAATTAAAAAATAATACTGAAAAGTCAGGACATATCCCTGTGGAACTCCGTGACGCATGTATTCGTAATTTGAATGAGAGTTGTTAAAACAAAGAGTTTCCCTACGGTTACTTAGGTAAGATTCAAGTAACTTTGGGGTATACCCCGAATGCCATACATAGATAATTTCCGCAGAAGAATATCATGTAAAACATAATCGAAAGCCTCTGTTAGATCTCACAGAGTTACAGAGCAATGCTTGCCCACTTCAAGGCTCTCTACAATATTTTCCGCCATCCTACATACAGCTTTAGTTGTTGACAAATTTCTTCTAAATCCAAATTGATGTTGGTGAAGGAAGTTATTATTTCAAAATAATTCGTTAATCTGTATTTTTAAATGCATTCTAAATTTTTCCGAACAAGGAAATAATTAAAATTGGACGATAACTGTCCGTGTTGGATTACCCTTCTTTAAAAGTGCGGACCTTAAAACAATCAGGAGAGACTCCCCCAGAAAAACATTTATTAGCAAGTAAAGAGAGAGGGCTGGCAATTAGATCATAAATTTGTTTCAGTATTGGGGCATTGGTTAGTATACGTCAAAAGTGTACGAATTTTTTAGATTTGAAATGGTATAATACCAGTTAAAAAAAAAATAAGGAGATGGGTATGGCAATATTTAGAAATACCGCATTTCCGATAAGATATGTTAGGAAGTGACGTTATAATACAGTGCGCCCTAAAGTCACGCACAAATTCATTATTAGGTAAATAAAAGGCATTATTGAAAATTCTCGAAACATGTCGATTTTTGATTTTAATTTACTTTTTTTTTTCAAATAATAATTTAATATACAGGGTGACCTACCTTCAAGTATGACTCGGGTGTGACGTCATCACATTTTTTTAATGGAACTACATTTTTTTCCAATTTCCGGATTACCCTAGCTAAACTGTTTCCAAAAATGTATCACAAGTTCCTCCTAATTGTTAAAGGGTGGGCAACAATACCTAAATTATTTACAAATACCAGAGTTTTTGTCATAATTTCTTTGATGCTTTTATAATTTTATCTGTTTGATAGAACATGCTCGTATTTATTTTAAAGGCAATCAATTTTAAACCGTTTGCTAAGATTGTACGAGTGGATCCATTTTAATTCGATCTCTCTTAAAGTATTAAGTATTTTTTAATGAATTAACTTGTTTTCGTTTTGTAAAAACATGAATCTAAGTGAAACGGAACGGATTGAAATTTTCCTGATGATCGGGTATGGTAATAGAATTCGAACTCATGAGGAAATTTGTGTTTTGTTTAATGAAACACATCCGAATTGTCCACTAATAAATCGATCCACTATAATCACATCTTAAAAAGTTTCGAAACCACATATTAAAGATCTGCCTACATCTGGTCGACAAAATATACTAAATAAAGATGTGCAGTTACAAGCCCTTTTGACCCGCATTCCACTATGAGAGACTTAGCAGGTGATTTAGGTGTGAGTAAAAGCACATTGGGTAGATTTCTTCACAAAAGCAAGTACCATTCCTACAAAGTTCACTTAGTGTAAGAATTGTCCGACGACGATTTCAACAGACGAGACGGTCAGAGTTTTGCGAAATGATGATGGAAGAATGTCAGGCAGATCCGGATTTTGTCAAACGTATAATTTTCTCGGACGGGGCACCGTTAATAAACAGAATTGTTGGTACTGATCAGATCATAATCCACACTGAACTATGGAAGCACACATTCAGCGTCCCCAGAAGGTCAATGTTTGAGCCGGAATTGTTAATAATCGAATCTTGGAGCTGTATTTCTTTGAAGAAGATTTAGGTGCCGCAGAATATTTAGATTTTCTTCAATTTGATTTAGTTTCTTCCTTGGTTGTACTATTTCCCAATGAAGAAGAACCAGATTGGCCCATTGACACAATTTGGTTACAGCAAGACGGTGCACCGCCGCACTATATCATCGTTTTTCGCCGCTACTTAGATGACGTGTTTCCTTATCGGTGGATTGGCAGAAGAGGACCTAAGAAATGGACCGCCAGATCGCCAGATTTAACACCGTTAGATTTTTTCTTTTGGGGATATGTAAAAAACAAGGTATACGTCACTAAGCCAAATAATTTTGACGACCTCAAGGAACGAATTCGACAAGAAATTCGTGCCATACCGCCTGAAGTTGTTGGAAATGTACAACAAGAATTTGTTTCTCATCTAGCCCATTGTTTGGAAGTAAATGGTCAACAATTTGAAAATTTCATTTAGGTTTTTGCGTAAGTTTTATTAGCGAACAATAAAATTTCCTACTATCAATCACGTTTCTCTATGTTTTTCTATTTGACATCAATGTTTTTATAAATTGAGTACATTTCAGTAGACACTTGACGTGCAGTATTTTCAATCAATTTTTTAGTACGTTTATTCATTTGGAAATAACTTTGGTATTTGTACATAATTTGGGTATTGTTGCCCACAGTATAACAATTAGGAACAACTTGTGATACATTTTTGGAAAAGCTCAGCTAGGGTAATCTGGAAATTGGAAAAAGATGTGTTGTTACACTTAAAAAAAATTTGATGACGTCATTACTCGAAGGTAGGTTACTCTCTATATTAAATTATTATTTGAAAAAAAAGTAAATTAAAATAAAAAATCGATCTGTTTCGGTAATTTCCAATGTCTTTTATTTACCTAATAATGAATTTGTGCGTGACTTTAGCGACGTACTGTATTTTCAGCTACATTAGCGAAGTATCTATTCATATCATCTGGAGAGAAACTTGATTGTTCACTAACATGATGACTATGACGTCACTAAGAATTAATAAACGTCACCTATTTCTATTTCTGTTATTAAAACATCTTAAAAAGTTTTCAAAAAACGTTTTTTTTTGCATTCCTTATATTTTTCTTATAATTATTTCGAAGTAATTTATATGTTTACCGTTAGTTACCGAGTTGATAAATTCATAAATTTAACTGGTATTTTAACATGGGATGAGGAAAGTATTTTTTATATATTTTCAGGTATTAACAATAGTGTGTGAAACTAACTACTCTGTGGACTAAAGTCCCAACCAGCGTTGAATTACACCCACAAGATTTACCCATATATTCTTTGTAACATTTTTTACTATATTAGAAAGGTATTTTAAGCTAATATATATCAAATCTCCTACAACTCGTATCAATGAAGTCATATGTATGCTCTCTGATACCAAACATCTAGGTATGCTAATGAACAATTCCACAGACAAAGCTCTATTCTAGTAAAAAAACTAATCTAACTAAATTTACTAACCTGGTTTAATGAAAACATTTTATAAATATCTAATTTCACTTTTGAAAATATGGGAACTCGAAAATTCAACCACAATAGATGAGATCTGACCTATTTCTGCATTTTTAGGATTGCTTCTCCAGGTGGTCTCCCTTAAATTAAGTCAAACATCTGATTATAAAAATTATTATATCAATAAATTAAAATTATTTGAAATTAAATAGTGGACTAAAGCTCCAACCAGCGTTGAATAGAGCTTTGTTTGGTATCAAAGAGTATACATATGACTTCATTGATAGAAATTGTAGGAGATTTGATATATATTAGCTTAAAATACTTTACAGCAGAAAATGTTACAAAAGCTAATAATAAAGAATATATGGATAGATATTGTGGGTGTAATTCAACGCTGGTTGGAGCTTTAGTCCACAGAGTAGTTAGTTTCACACAATATTGTTAATTCCTAAAAATATATAAAAAAATACGATTACATAAAGGGTACAAATTTTGTTAATAATTAAGTTGGTCGTTATAATTGACAGCTTAATCACGTTTGACATTGTCGATATTTAATTTCAAATAATTTTAATTTATTGGTATAATAATTTTTATAGTGTAATGAATCTATTTTATTTTGCTCACACTGTACTTTAATTCTTTGGTGCACGCGGTACTTTAAATTGTCTAGCGCACCGGCAATTTTTACACACGACACTACCCACCGTTCTGTATAAAAGCCGGCGAAATTGCCTTCACCAACAGTGCTTAGCAGGCTCTCTCCGCGGCACTCAATCTTCCTCCGACAGTGCTTAGCAGGCTCTTTCCGCGGCACTCAACCTTTCTCTACCCTAGGGTGCTTAGCAGGTTCCTTCCGCGACACTCTACCTTCCTCTGGGTGTCCTGAGCGTTTAGCAGGTAATCTACGCGGCGCTCCAGGTCTTGCCCGTATTCCGTCGACTCCGAGCGTTTAGCAGGCCCTCTCCGCGGCGCTCGAGGTCTTGCCCGTATTCCATCGACCCCGAGTATTTAGCAGGTGTTACTCCGCGATACTCGACGTTGTCCCCGTGGTCTTCGACACTGGGTGTTTAGCAGGCTCTTTCCGCGACACTCAGCGTCTGCACCGTATATTCCTTACCGCCCTATTTGTTAATTTGATATTTTGTATTATTATTTCAGGTTTTAATATATTTATGTTGGGGAATTATTATTAGTATTATTTGTTTACAGGGTGACATTTTATTTTATGAAATAAATATTTTATTTTAAATACCGAGTCTTATAATATTCCTGAACCTTGGACATAACTTCTCCACCGAGTGAACCCGGACTGATTAAAGTGGTTGTACTAGTTCGGCATCTGCGATCGAACCTCGAAAGTACGTCACAATAGTTAAATATTTGACTCAACTTAAAGGAGGCCACCTGAAGAAGCAATCTTAAAAATGCAGAAATAGGTCAGATCTCATCTATTGAGGTTGAATTTTTGAATTCCCACATTCCCACAAAGTGAAATTAGATATTTATAGAATGTTTTCATTAAACCAGGTTAGTAAATTTAGCTAGATTATTTTTTTTAGTAGAAAAGAGCTTTACCTGTGGAATTGTTCATTAGCATACCTAGATGTTTGCTATCAGAGAGGATACATATGACTTCATTGATAGGAATTGTAGGAGATTTGATATATTAGCTTAAAATACCTTTCTAATAAAGTAAAAAATGTTACAATGCGAAATAACTTGTGTAAAATTTTCAGCAATTTTGTCAACAGTAAACTGTCGAAAAGACCAATCTATGGTTTCCAACATTTCAACTTTGAATAAACCTGTATCACTTACTTTTTTAGTTCATATAACATTAAAGTGGGGTAAAGACATCATTATTTTTATATACTGACCTCTGTGATCTGAAAGACATGGCTCGAACACACCTGTAGTACATTCAGTTTCAACAATGTTAGTTAAAATGTTATCAATACAAATCCTACTTGGTGCAGTTACTCTGGTGTAATCAGAAATTGTTAGACGTAAATCGAAAGACTGAGACAAATTTAATAGATCTGTACGGTTATCTGGTACTATATTAAAATTAACATTAAAATCGCCAAGTATCACAATATTATTATTTGCGGGACTAAATTTAGTAAAAACTTCTTCTAGCTTGTACAGAAACTGAGTAAAATCACCATAATAGGCAGGTATATATATTGTAATTATAATTGTATTATGTTCTATAAACTCAATGCCACAAAACTCATGAAATTCAATATTTAAAGAACTGAAATCTAGTGACCTATACTTTACGTTTAATATACGGATTAATATCTTGTCAAATATTTAATGATGAAGATACGAAATTAATTGAAGAAAGCAATTCCATTGTCAAAATCATTTCACTTGCTTTTCAAGTTATTTAAATATTTTCCATTATTCTACTACTATCCTTAGTAAAAGATTATCATGTTCCCTTTAACAAAGTACAGAACATTCATACTTCCGGAAAAAGCAAATAAAACATTCCAAAACAAAAGGATATTTTACAATTCACTTTAATTAAAATTACGTGTTACAAACATGATGCCTTTGTGTAAATTCTGAAAATTAAATACGAGAGATACATAACTTTATGTTAAAAAAAAATTAAAAGTAAACATCTTTTTAGATATTAAATTTTCATTTGAACAACTCCGCAATATAGATATTGCTTTTTGAATAATTAGCAGACTCTTTTTCTTCGTACAATAGGGAACGACATAACATAATATTTATATACCTACGAGAAGATTTAATATACATTAGATACATACAGCACGAGAATTAAGTACATGTACCACATGACATACTTTAACGCAAAAAGTTTGTTTCCAACGTTAATGCTCTCTTCGTGACTCTTAGTTTTTAATCATCCATCCAAGTACTACAAAAATAAAAGCATAAAATTCTACATAGAGAAATATATAAACTTCCTCCTGGGTCAATTAAAAAAAATCCATTTATAGAATCATTTTTCTTCTTTAATTCAGGCGCAAACGTCTCTTCTTTAGATAAAAATTAGTAATATTAAAATATATTGAGCAATAAAAATATAAAAACACAGATAAGTTATTGAAAAGGGAGGTGTTGCTGTTTATGCTAGGACTAATTTAGATGTTAGAAAGATTGACGTTGAAAAATTTTGTATAGATAAGCATTGAGAAGTATGTGCGATATTATGTTGAGTTGTTATTGTTAGTAATTCCAACTCTTGTAATTAGGCAGTAATGCCTGTTAGGGTTGTTGTTTAATAAATAAATAAATAAAGAAAATGAATTCAAAACCAAGACATTGACATATCCAAAGAAAGCTTAAAGAGCCAAGATTTATCATGTATGCATATCGTAAGACGAAAATAAAATATTAGTAAAATAAAATGAAAATTCCAATATTGAACATAATGACAAATAGAAATGTCAAATGTAATGATTGCTATACAATGAAAATTCAACATCTCTGACAGGACTATAGAAAAACATAAATTAAAGAATATTTCATTATAAAATTAAGTAAAAACTGTTATATATTTGTAAAATGTTGTTATAAGATTATAAAAGACAATTAGTGTAGTGAACAGTGTTTCGAAAAGAATAATTTAAATTAAAAGTGATACTTGTGTAGAGACCTTGAGAAAAACTACTAGAAATCTAGAGGGTAAAATTACCTAGAAACAAAAGTTTATTGACTAGTTACGAAGAAAATTGTGAAACGAGAAGAGGCACAAGTTTGGTGGAGCAGAAAAATTTCATTTAAATTAGTAAAAATTGATTAAAAAAATATAAATTCACGCTTACCAGTTTCACAGTATCATTATAAAAGTAAAGTAACTCAAGTCAACATTTATCAAGACAACATATAAGAAATTTGGTGGAAATCATCTCCATAATCAGACCTGGGGGTTTGCAAAAGGTCCAATAAATCAATCTCCAGAGGGAAATAACCTCCAAAAACTACAGCAAGACATCAACAGGTATAAAATTCCAGAATTCAACAGGATATCCAGTTCGGAGTATCAACCGCATCCAGAGACTATTACATCATCTAGAAAGGATCAATTCCAGGCAGTAGTTAGAAATATCGTCTATAAAAGGAGAAATAAATTTAACGTATACGTATACAAAACGATATCTAACTAGATCGAATGAAAATTGATCAATACTCAATTTCAAAAGTGATAAATAATAATATACAACATTTAATAACTTACCTTTTATTAAATTTCAATTATATTAAAAGCTTAAACTTTACAAATTCCAAGAATTAACTGTTGAATGAAACAAATAGACACATTTATAAATTACATATATAATTTAACGTAAATACAATTTTACATTATTATTTCAATAAATAAAACATTGGCGCCCAATAAATATGAACACACATAACAAAAATTATATCACATCATAATCACACACACACTTTACAAATCACAATAATATATATATATATATATATATATATATATATATATATATATATATATATATATATATATATATATATATATATATATATATTAATTCGTAGGCTTCCGTGGATGTTATATGTGGTTGTAAAATTTTTCCGGGTTCCTTTCCGCGATGAATCTGCATGGTCTTCAAAAGAACCATTTGTTTGACAATGTTTCGGTAAAATCTCATTTACCATCTTCAGGTTTTCTTACTTCTGCTTCGCGTTATTAGTAAGCCAAACGTAATAACGCGAAGCAGAAGTAAGAAGACCTGAAGATGGGAAATGAGATTTTACCGAAACGTTGTCAAACAAATGGTTCTTTTGAAGACCATGCAGATTCATCGCGGAAAGGAACCCGGAGAAATTTTACAACCATATATATACATATACAGGGTGTTAGGTAAACATATATAAACTATATTTGATAAGATATTCCAGTCTACAGATAGTACCTGAACATAAGTATCAAGAATCTCATAAAACCGTAACCGATAAAAAACGGATAGAACTTATACGGAACCATAGACCACTGTTATATTTTCCGGAAAAGCTAGTCGAAACAAATACGAGATAATTGACTTCTTCGAAATTATATGTTCCAAGGTAAATATTTATGCACAAGGTAACTTGTTTATACAGTTTTTGCTCCTGAAGCAAAAGAGGTCAATAGTGGAAGTGTAAATTTTTTAAATTTTCAAAACGGCTCATGTGTATAGCAGTGCTGAGTTAATGGCCATGATTTCTATTTATGGTGATGAAATAATGAAACTTTTAGGGTAGTGGTGCAACGTGGACGTGATACTGGTAATTTACGTGCAAATCGTGGAGGAAGTGGTGGCCCCGAGCAACCAAAACGTATTTTAGCAACTAAAGAACAAGTGTTGAATGTGTCCGTAAAAATTTGCGAAAAATACAAGCGAGATTGCTAGACAGGTGCCTGGAGTATCCAAAGTGGAAACTGTCGAGAATTTACGCCAGCGGATCACAGCTGCCGCAAATAATTTGCATTTACAAGAAGAGGAACCAAGAGGAACATTCGCTTTAGTATGGTAAAAGTGGATAAGGTGTGATAAACGTGTGTACAAGTCGAGGGACAACAGTTTTTGTAATAAGGTATGTACTAATTTTTTTTTTATAAATTTAATGTTTCTAATAGTGATCAACTACCACAATTCTTCTTCTAAATTACTGTAACAAAATTTTACATTGTCACTCCATTACAGTAGACCAGATTCCAGCGACATGAAATTAAATATTTTTAAATAGTTTTCAGAATTCGTATATTATTTTTTCTTGCATTACCATACATGTAGATATGTTGAATATTCCAAATTTTTTTTCGGATAAGTTTTAAATCATCCTGTGTAAGAAAAATTGATTGGTATGGTATACCTATATAAAACATGAATAAAATAAAATTATTTTAGTTTACCGTGCCTAAAATTTTAAGTATGCAGGTCTATAAATCAATGAAAAATGGTCTCTTAACTCTGCGGGGAAAAGCATTCACTACCAATTTTAATGGTATATATTACGATCAACAAGAAACTGTCGATAAAGGTACGCGAACCGAAAATAGGCGGGATAAAAAAGGGAATTTTGATGAGGCTCATTTGCATGATAAAGTACAAACTCGGCGGGAGCTCATGAAAAGTTCAATTAAGGTAAATTTTGAAAGTGTATGCACTTTATTCTGCTTTTACTTACTATAAGTAAATTTACGTCAAGCTGTATGTTGGTGAAAGTGATTTTATAAAATTATCACGATACTGAAATTAGCAGAATGAGAAAATATGTGGATATGAAAAGATTTCACACATAGGTATTTAGTTATGAAACAATATTAAAATGTGGTTGAATGTAGGGTAAAGCAGATATTTCTTTTTACTTGCCTAGTTTTCTAAATCATACTCAATATCTGTTCCATAACTGGAGTAATTAATATTTTGCAAATAAAATAATGATTCACTGCTTATAACTGATTATTATTATTATTATTACTATTATTATTATAAATAGTATTGTTAATATGTTTGTTGTGTGTCATGAAATCTGTTGTTTGTTTACTAATTTACTGAAGTATGTATTGTCAATGAAGGCTATATATATATATATATATATATATATGGTTGTAATATTTCTCCGGGTTCCTTTCCGCGATGTGTCTGCATGGTCTTCAAAAGAACCATTTGTTTGACAACGTTTCGGTAAAATCTCATTTACCATCTTCAGGTCTTCTTACTTCTGCTTCGCGTTACTACGTTCGGCTTACTGGAAGATGTTTGTCCACTTGGTAAGTTATATAATGTGCTTTCGTTCCGGTCTGTGGTTTTTTTTGCATGACTGCGCGTCACGGGTCTTGCGTTTAAAGGTGCTGTGGGTTCTTGTGTTCTACTTGGTCTACTCTCAGCGTTGCGTATCACTGGTTTATTGATCTTCTTGGTTTCCAGAACAGGTTTCCAAGCTGTTGGTAATCTTTGGGTATCGTCACGTGTATTGAGATTTTGAGGATGTTTTTCAATTTCGATGGCTTCTCTAATTATTCTTTTTGCCTTATGCTCCATTCTTGCTAGTACCTTGGTATTTGAATTCTTCTGTTAGTTTATCCAATGTACTCCTTGGTCTTCTAGAGGTATGTTTGTTTTGGCTGATGGTAGCATATTACCAATCTTCCTGTCCGTGTTGAAGACGGTTTCTATTTTATATTTCTTTAAAACCCTGCTTATTTTGTCGGTAGTTCCCTTGACATATGGTAGGAGAGCTTTGCCTATTGGTTTATCTTCTTCCTGTTGTTATGACCGGAGAAACCATTTTGTTGTAAGGCTAATTTAACGTTTTTAATTTCCTCTTTTTTGTGGTCGTCGTCAGAGAGTCGTTTTGACCTTGTCATTAGTGTTTTAATCACTGATTGTAGCTGCGATGGGTGGTGGTGAGATTCTGCGTGTAGGTACCTATTCGTGTGTGTTGGTTTCCGATATACCGTATAGCTTAGACCTCCATCTTCTTTTTTCTTTATACATACATCGAGGAAAGGTAGCTGTTGGTCCTTTTCCTCGATGTATGTCAATCAATTTTTTACAAAAAAATGTATGATGTGACTTTTATGTACTTTTCATTTAGTTTTTTCTCATCACTTTAAGTCGTATGCCGGATGTCCCTCAATTGTATGTACCAGCGAGCTACACTGTTGCTAATTTACCTACAGGAATAAACAAAAAAAGGTATTATATAACATAGGACCTAATCCCCACCGTTTTTGAAAAAAATTATCAAAATATCGGGATTAATGAAAAGGTCAGTTAATTTTGGAATCGCTCCGTTATTTTCTGCATATGATATTCTATGCAGAAAATTACGGAGAAATTTTTAAATTAATTGAACTTTTGCATACCAAACAAGATGTTTTGTTAATTTTTTTCTCGAAAACGGTTGGGATTAAGCTCCATGTCATATATAACTTTTTTAATATATGCTGTCGCCTTTTGTTGGCAGTCAAACCTTTAATTTTGTAAGAAATTGAATCAAGCCTTATTCCAAAAAAATCGGATCTTTATAAAAAAATAATTGAATATATTGGACCAGGTAAATTAATTACATTGACCTTTATACGGTGTCGATATTAAAATGTATGTTACGAATCAAAAATGACATTGACAATATTAAATTTGCTAAACATACTGCATTTTTGAAGAACCGCTCGGTTGTTTATTTACCGAAAAAAAAATAATATTTTCAAAGGAATAGTTAATGGATGTTCTGCTTCATGCTTCAGATGACAAATATCTGCTTATGAAGGTGTGTTATAGTTTTATTTCCCTTTTTTATTAGAAGTTAACAAAATTAAAATTTTAGGTAGTTGCTATTTTTGGTTTATTTGGTGCTTGTCGACGTATGGATTTCTATAATTTATGTGTTGATGATGTTAAGGAGGAAGGCACTGTTTTTGTGGTTTATATGAGAGATACTAAAACATATAGACCCAGAACATTTACAATTTTAAATACTGACAGATATAGTGCAGTGAATTATATTGACATCATTAAGAAGTATATGAATGTAAGACCGAAACATGACCGAAATTCAGTTCTTTCTACAGGATGCTAAAAAAAGAGTGTAAAATATTTCAGGAAATAATAGTATGAACCAATATAAGCAGAAAAGTTTTAATAAACATGGGTCGGCAAAGTAACGGTTGCGGAGATATGGACCACTATTCGTTTTTCAAACATTATATTTTATTAGGAATAAACCGACAAAGGAAGCTTTAACAAACAAAAAACAAAGTTACAGAAGATGTTCAAACTGCTCTCCGTCCATTTCCAAGCAGGCACGACATCTTCGTCTCAACGATATTCGAACTCTTTCGAAAACACCCTCCTTGATTTGGATTTCTTGACACTTTTGATTAATCCGTAGCTGCAGCTCTTCCAGGCTATTTACAGGAGTACCATACACTAATGTCTTCAAATATCCCCAAACAAAGAAATCTAGAGGGTTCAGATCAGGCAATCTTGGAGGCCATAAAACAGGTCCAGCCCTTACTACCCATATAAGTTGAAGTAAGCAGCGCCTGTTAATTGGTTTGGTAAAACAACAGGACCTAGAAACCTGTCGCCTACAATACCCATCGAAATGATTAATGAAAAACGTGCCACATAGATGGGTAGGAAGGGCCGGACCTGTTTTATGGCCTCCAAGATCGCCTGATCTGAACCCTCTAGATTTCTTTGTTTGGAGATATACATTAGTGTATGGTACTCCTGAAAATAGCCTGGAAGAGCTGCAGCTATGGATTAATCAAAAGTGTCAAGAAATCCAAACCAACATCTTCTGTAACTTTGTGTTTTGTTTGTTAAAAGCTTCCTATGTCGGTTTATTCCTAATAAAATAAAATGTTTGAAAAACGAATAGTGGTCCATATCTCCGCAACCGTTACTTTGCGGACCCATGTTTATTAAGACTTTTCTGCTTATTTTGGTTCATACTATTACCTCCTGAAATATGTTACACTCTTTTTTAACACCCTGTATTTTATAATACGAGTAAGTGTACCTGTAACTCTATTGGCATTAATATATACGGCCTGATTCGCCGAAATATTGCAAATTATCTAAACATTCCTAATGCTGATCAGTATACGGGTAATTAATTTCGGCGAACATCCGCTACAATTTTAGCAAATAGTGGTGCTGATATTAGAACTAATAAGAGGCATGGGAATTGTAAGAGTGACGCTGTTGCCCAAGGATATGTAGAACATTCATTACAAAATAAAAAAAAAATCTCTATTTTATAAATAAAAAAATATTGCATATTTTTATTTACATGTGTATGCCACAAGTCCAATGTAGAAAAGTTAATTAAATTATTTATATTAATAGTAATACTACAGTTTAAATTTCTAGATAAAAGAATTACTGAACTAGTTTCAAGAACACTTGAAGATGATGAAATACAGGTTTGATTATTCACGTTTTCTATGTGACTTGAAGATCCCAGTGCCCTGGTAATTTTGTTTTTATTTTCTAGTGAATCTACTACATATTCTTCGGCAACAGCGTCACTTTTTCAAACCCCATTTTTCTTAATAGTTCTAATATCAGCACCACTATTTGCTAAAATTGTAGCGGATGTTCGTCGAAATAAATGAACCGTGTACTAATCAGCATTAGGATATCAACACTGAAAAAAAGGCCAGTAACTTTACAAATATACTTTGTAAAAATATCCTTATAATAGTCTTAAAATAATTCTAAAAATGATGATGATATTACACTGACGATTGTAATTTTACAAGAAAACTGCCAATATACAACAAAACCGTAAACTTCATATGTAATTATAATGTAATATGTACATTTATAGAATATATTGTAATACATTTACAATTAGCAATGTGAAATCCACTTTTACATTGTAAAATTACTGAACATACCAAATTTACTATATAATTGACTGTAAAAATATGCTTAATTTGTGTGTGAAGATACTACTAATTTTAAAACGCACTGCCACTAACCGTTGAGAGCGTTGGGTGGGTCTTCATTATTTCTTGCTTCATTTCGATGAATGCAGCGTGTACCTAGGACCTAGGTACTTACATAATTAATTTACTGAGTAGTGACTAACAATATAATCATATCTAGAGTGACAAGTGAGTGTTTTTAGTACTATAAATAGGTTTGTCTAGTGCTGGTTGTAACATAACCTAAATAAAGCATGCTTTATTTCGACAAATGCAGCGTGTACCTAGGACTTAAGTACTTACATAATTAATTTAGCGAGTAGTGACTAGCAAAATAATCTAATCTAGAGTGACTAGTGAGTGCTTTTATTACAATAAGTAGTTTTGTCTTGTGTTGCTTATAACATAACCTATATGAGATAACGTAATAGGTATGTATTTTATACAGAATTATTAAAGCAAAGGAACAATGGTATTTTTGCATCTACAAAAATCAAATACCAACTGCAGACTGAACTCTGTTCATCTTACATATAAACAATATATTATTTTCTACGTTAGAATTATATTTAAATTGTAGGTACCTATATTACACATTAGATCTCGTTTGAATATTATAAAATATTTATTTTTTTATGTTTACATATACAAGAAACTTTTTTATTTGATATATACAATATACAGATTTACTTTGTTTTATATGTTTTGTATAACGTTAAGTGTCATGTTTTGTAAAAATGGCCTAAATGTACAGGTACCAAATTAAATAAAAAATATCGAAAGACCTTAATATTTTATTTTTCATAATCTAACTATATTTATTCTAACATTATAAACTCTTATTCAAAATTGCATAACATACTAGAAAAAATAGTAAAATTAATGTTGGATCTGTGAAAGCAGCAGCAGCAATTTTTGTAGTCGACAATAATATGAGCCATTACCTACGTTTTTACTAATCTATCAAAAAGTAAAATATATTCGTTATATTCGTAGCGTACCACTTTGGTGTACCTACATGTTTTTCTCACTTCAAAAAATTAAACAAAATAAGGTAGTTAAATTATTGAAGATATAATAGGTAGCTGTAACTACGGATTAGCTAACTGAGCTGAACTTATATAATCGATTAGTAATAGTATGTTTTTCACACAATTTGTGCAAAAATGTTTAATAGAACGAATATTTAGTTTAGTTTTTTAGAAGATTTTTCTTTTAAAATAACATCCTGATCCAGTGATGTTATTGAGAAACTTACAGAAAAGCCTGACATGATTGTTACGTAAGGTAAGTAACAATTGTTAATTCTGGAATTACTATTCAGAAAATTTATTAGGTATCTATGTCAAAACACTGTTAGAGATTTCGTGTGTTGTACACAAGATGCCATTAAAGTAACTTTCTTAAAATTGACTGTAGGGGTTTCGGTACTTTTAGGAGGTTTCTTTTATTTGCGGAAAAGATAGAGAAAACAATAGTACAAGTGTCACGGAAAAAGTTTTTGAGAAAAGTTGAATGACGAATATTTCAATTCAAATATCTTGATTCGTTTTGATACAATACATTTGTTAATTTTAGGCTTTTTCTATGGTATTCTATATTTTTTTATTTCTGAAAATATTTGTACTCTCTAATGAGATTACTATATTCAGCTTTTTGTGTAGAATCTAGTGGCTTACACAAACTTGTAAAAAAAAATAATAACATCCTATACATTTTTTGATATGAAGTTTTGTACTTGATACGTAGGTATGCATAAAAATATTTTTAAGTTATAAATATACTAGCAAATTCTTTTTGTAAATAAATATTGCAAAAATATTCACGTAAAATGAAATAAATTACAAGTTGAATAATAATAAATTAAAACACATATGTTTCATTAAAAAAATATGAAAGTAACGGAAAACTAGAAGTGATAAAAAAAGCGTAAGCCGCTAAATATGTTTATAAGTAGAAAAGTTTCACAGTTATCATAGAGAACGGCCAAAATTGAAAAACATCACGTAGGTATTTTTTAAACAAATCGAAATGTTTTTCAATTTCTGGAAAATTGAGCCCGAAACAGCTGCTTAACTTTTTTCTGTCTTTTCCAAAAATAGGAGAAACCTTCTATAGGTACCTAAATGTCCAAACTGAACCATCCTGTACATTAAATAAAAATTACATTGTAGTTATAGTGAAAAATGTTTTATTACAATGTAATTATACAATTGATTGTAAAGTTACTTTGTACTTTTATAAGTAATTATATGTTACATTGTAAAAATTTTTGTATTGTAAAATTACAAAGTAATATTACAGTTACTGAACGGAAAAATACATCGCAAAATAAATTTACAATGAAATTTTACAGTTTAATTGTAAAATCACAATCTATAAGAAAATCACAGCAATAATGTATGGTAAATAAATTGCCATCTATTTTTACTGTAATTATTTTTTACAGTGAATATTGAATTTCAATACCCAGATAATTCAATTTAAAACCTGCTATTTGCTGTCGTGCCATAAAGTCGTCTTTATGAATCGTGCCATAAAGTCCACTTGGCACGGTTTTGTCACATTACAGCATGTGCTAGAAAGTGACAGATTCTTAACGATTTTAACATTCATAATAACAGCATTATTATGACAGTCGATTATAAAATAGAATTAGAAAATTAATTAATTTGAAAAGTTTCCAAGAAATGTTAATTATGAAGTTCGTATTTAGAAGAGTCTCGTCTGCCTCGGTAGTTTAAAAAATACGTGCCGCCACTGGCCCTTCTACTAGAACATAACTTTTTGCTATTAAAACGGTATAAAATTTAAATTTTGGAAGACAAAACTTATTTTTAAAAAATTTAGTTTTTACCAGGAAAATAATTGTGACCAGATGCTTAAGACACAAAAGAAAATTTTTTAACTCAGATAAACATTAATTACATCAACAAAAGCCTTTTACCGATATATTGTCATATACCAAATTTCATTTTATTCGTTCAACGTTTTTTCGTTTCATACATTTTTTCAACAATTTTGGCGCTGTAACGGTATATTTCTGCATATAGATGAATTAGCATAAATCATCGTATTTTGACAATCAAAATCACCTTAAGAATCTAGAATGGCTCGCTGGTACATGCATTTCAGGGACATCTTGCATAGAAGTAAATAAATAACTTTATAGGCAATATAGTAATCAATAAACCTTATCTAAAATTTTAAAAAATAGTCCAACCAACTATGAGAAATTAAATAGGTAAATAAATTTCACTACGTATAACCATATTTTACATTCTATTTAGACTGCTCCTTAGCTGAAGAAGCTTTGAAATAAAACATAAATTGATTTGTTCATACTCTAAATGTTTCAATATTTAACTAGTAATTTCTTTACATTTGGGTCAGATATTACATACAAAGTATTGCAAATACGGCTCAACTGGCAGCGAGATCTGATATTTTTACAGGTACTATGAAAACAAGTCTTGTGTCACATTAGACGAAATGGAGTTTACAGTTACTAATGATACTGTGGGTCGCTCTCTGCCTGCAGATCCGTATTGAATGTCTAAATATTCAGGAACAGTGACCATTTTACATGTTCACTTTGCATGTTATCCCAGTAAACACACATATACGTTAGAAAAACGTTTATAATGCCCATACAACGTTTGAAAAAGGCGTGGCTTTTTTACGTACAATCAACTTAAAAATGTCGCGGTTTTACACGTTTCTGGTAACCAAAGTACGTTTAACATTAGTAAATGTGGAACGATTATTTTTAGTATTAATAAGCTTTAAGTTTTACGTTTAATAATGACATTTTATTAAGGTTTCTAACTAACGTAAATTAAACCTTGTTATTTCAATGTCCAAAAAGATGTTTTAGAGACGTGTTTTTTAACGTGTTTTACAACGTTGTTTTTGGATCCTTCTGGCGGCATTGTACAGGGTGGTCCCTATATATATATATACATATATATATATATATATATATATATATATATATATATATATATATATATATATATATATATATATATATATATATTTCAACGTACTATCTAATCTAGCATTTATGGTACATAATTCTGGACCACCCATTAAATAATCAGGTAAAAATCACTTCTTTAAATATCTATAACACTTAACTAACTATAATACTTTTATAATGAATTTACTTTTTTTAGGTTTTAGTACAATTAATTTTATGTTACCACGTATTCCATCCCTTTAAGATTAAAGCGTTGTTTTGAGTGATAAGTATTTTTTTGAATACTATCCAAAACTACCCCTTAAACATAAGTGATTGAAAAAGTGGTAACAAAAAAATTAATTATCCTAATATCATATACTCACCCCATGAACCCATTATTCGAAAGTATCTGAAAGACATTTAAAAAAAGTGATTTTTATTTCATCCCTCAGAGGGTTATATCCCTTTTATTATTGAGTTTTGAACAAAAATTTATGTAAAATAGTACCCTTATTTTTTAACGTGCCATATGCTCTAGTATTTACGGTACATTCTGGACCACCCTGTATTAAATAAATAATTATCAGGGAATTAATATAATATAAATAAAATAGTTACAAAATCTTCTCTCATTTAATCTTGTTCCTATTAATAATAATTATCGATATTCCAATAGTGTCGCTCGAATGTTGAACTCACTATACGCCTATAAATAAGAGTATTAGAAAATATCAATACCTATTGTTAAATTTCAAATTTAGGTAGGTAAATAATTGGTTTTAATATCAGTAATAGTTTATTAAATAAATAATAGCACGTGTATAATACAAACAAAATATAAAAATACCAAAATAATATATCTTATTTATGCTACTAATTGGAACCTAAAAAGAATGAAATTAGGTCTGAACAAGTTTCATATCAATAACTTCTCTTACATTGGATAATATAGATTATTTAAAGAAAGTCTAAACTTTAAACATGTCTAAGTTTAATCTATTATAGTTATAAATATAATAATAATGCTAATAATTATAACAATAATAATAACCTAATATACATTAAATATGACCACGAAGTAGATAGTCAAGAAAGGAAATAAAAAAGTTTAAGTCATTCCCAATCATGATTAGAAATATGTCACTGTATCTTAAATTTTAGTATAAAGTAAAAAAATTACCAAGTCATAATAATTGTTACCCATTTTACAAAGTAATTTAACGTAGGCATGTACGAGTACAAAATTCACACGCCTACTTTTACTAATTTTGTCATCGTCTTTGTAAGTATTTTGAAACGTAAGTAGGAAAAGTTATAGTGGAATAAATTTAGATTCCATTATATAATTATTTGTAACATATAATGTAAAAAAAACCTAATATTCTTATATTAATAAAATAAAATTAAATACTTATTGAAGTAGGTATACTTACCAAAATAAAATAGGGAAATATTTCACGGATTGTGATCCTACTGTGGTAGGTACATACAGTGATGAATATGCAACTGACAAACTTTTACAGAAAAGAACTCGAAATGGTATGTGTGTAACACGTGATCTTTATCTACCAATAAGATTATTAAATTCCTATAGAACATTTAACGGCATTATAATTGACACGTGTAAAAAACGGCAATTCGCTTTCTTATTTCAATGAATGATTATAACGTATAATACACGTTTAAATTGTACTGTTTTTTAACACTTGTGAGATTTATTAAAAAATATTTACTATCTAGTTATTTGTATATATAAGTACCTATATATTCTAAATGTAATATCTTTTTATTAAATTATATTGTATAAAATTTACTTTGGATTGGTATCGTTCCGAAATATTTATTATTTGCAAAACGTTTATGATACGTTTTGTAAACATTATTTATGCCTGTTACTCTAAAACGTTACAAATACGTTTTTGTTCAATGTCAATATATTAATCAGTTCAAACAGACGTTTTATAAAGGTTTAAATAAATAAGTTTTATTTAAATATTTTAAATAACGTTCATTTAACGTTACAAAAGGTTTGCCAACATTTTTTGTTAAAAAAGTACCTATTTTGAACGTTATGTTAGACCGTTACTTTTCTAACCATAAAATAATGGTTGATTTTGTAACGTAACACAAATTATCAACCAATGGTACGTTGACAATACGTTTAAATAACGTATGTGTGTTTACTGGGATACCTATGTGTGTTAAGAACCTATAGATAATATCAAAGTGGCATAAGAATTTAATGCAAAAAAATGTTACGGAAGGGTACCTACGAGATTATTAGTTAAATAAGTTCTTAATTATATGTATATTTATTAATACCTTTATTTTGACGTTTTGTAGAACATTTCAAGCAAACCAGAGCATGGCAACGTGCAAGCAGAAATCTGATTTTGTGTCCGACAAAGCTACGAGATTTTATTATGACGATCATTTTATTGCGAATTTATTCAGTAGTAAAAATACTCGCATATGACGTTTTTATAATGTGTTTTTTGTTTTTAATATAGGCTGAAGAGGACATAACAAAATTGTCTTTATTTAAAATCCATGAAATGTGGGAGAATATTATTGGAATCAAAAACGTTTCTTATTACACATTTTTAAGTCTCGATTATTAAAATAAATAAGAGAAGAAAAGTTATTGCGTAAAATTTTCTATAAGTTCATTTGGAGTAGTAGTTTTAAGGCTTCTACAGCCAATGTTGTTATTTGATCTATAGTGATTTCAGAGTAGTTAAACTGGGACTTAGGTAACTGAACATCCTTAATCTTAACTGGGATTCTACCCTTGTTGTTCTCGGGCTAGGCTCTATGGGAGTGGAACCGCTATCAGTAGCTCCAACTTATCAGCCCGCCTGCATATTGATTTCAGTTCCAGTTCCAGAATTACGGATTACGGCTGCTACAGTCAGCATTGCACCTTTGATAACGGTGGTCTTTTGATAATTTAAATGTTTCAGAAAAACTGTAAATAGAGGTAGAAATATAAAATGACTCATTTTACTTTTAATATTTTTATATCTATTCCCCATAAATATAAATTAATAAATTTTTTAATCCAAAAATAACTATATAATTTTTGTATTATAGAAAAATACCAATTTTAACATTGTCATTTAGTAGTAATTAATCAATTGTAAGTAAAATATAGAGTAACATATTTAAATAGCATTAATTAAATATAAAATAAATTTAGTTGTGTACTTCATTTTATAAATCCTACTAGTGATATACTCTGGTCCATAATCATGAGCATATCAACTTCTGGTGGATTGTCGGAATCAGCTTTAGCAAATTCATATTGAATTGAACACATTATACTAAAATATTAACAACGAAACAACATGATACAATTTAATTTGATCGAGTGTCAGCTTCTTAACCATAGATCTTCCAGTCTATAGTAGCATATAGTGACGTCACAAGCGGGCGCACCATATTTAAAAAGAATTTATTGTGTTGATTTTGAAATTTTTGCGGCATACTGTCAAGGTTTAAAAATCTGCTATCTACCAAATAAATAATTGGAACAATAAAATCAATTCATCCGAAAATTCAATCGGTTAGTAAATGTTACAGATGTATTTCAATTCTGGTTAGGACAAAGTAGTTTCTTTGCATATTCAATTTGAGATATTACTAAACTAATCATTTAATTACTAATAAAGTAATTACATTATTTTCACTATTTTCATAACTTTTTTGTTGCCATCTGGTAAAAAACCCTTGATTAATTGCATACTTCTGAAAAATGTGGGCAGAAAGAGTACTCCTATTAATTAAAGTTTCTAGGACAGATCTAAATATAAAATTACGATAATGTGGGCAACTTAATGTAGCCAACTGAACATATCGATTTTGTAATCTTAAATCGATATTGCATTTATTTAATGTAAAATATTGACGATATAATAAAAGCTCCTAAGTGTATTCATAAGTAGATATGTTTTAATGTTTCACTTCAGCTATTTAACTGTTTATTAATACCAATATTTCACGATATAAACATAATTTAGTCCATGCACAACTTTAATAAGTTGTGCTAAATAATTTTGGCAATAAGTACGTTTGGTTTCTAAATATCTCTGTCATTGATTGACAGATTTGTATATCAGTTTAGCAAAACTTTGTTTTTAAGTAATTGCATGAGTTCATCTGTTTAAATAAAATATATTCGGAAAAGTGTGACTATTTTTAAATCATATTGTTGTTGTATATGTTACGGCTAAAATGTAAATTTGGTTTTTTTGTAAACTAATTGATTAGTATAGAATAGCATATTAGACAACAAGGTTTCAAAACGACTCTTTGCACACGAGCGAGACATATTGGTGGGCCGAGCCGAAGGCGAGATTCACAAGTCGAGCGAGTGTGCAAAGAGGTTTTCAAGCGAGTTTTTTACGATACTTTTTATACGACTGCAAACAGAGACCACAAAAATCAAATTTTAATTTAAATTGTTTTTATTACTAAAATTGCCAACGCATTAACAAAATGAATTAAATACTTTTAATTTAACTCGTTTTTATTAAGAAAATTGCTAACGCATTAACAAAAGAAACTAATATTTTATATTTATGGTAACATTTGAACATTCCTTCAAGGTTACGCTGGGAAAAGCAGTATTACTGTGCACCTTGTTTTCGGTAATAGAGAATATTTTTGATGTCGTGTTTTTAGTGCAGTTTTTTAGCGTGCGGTCGTTGTTTTCATGTTGTATTCCAGTAGACGATCGTTGTTCTGGTTACGTGACAGCAGAAGACACTGAAGACTATCTTTTTCGAAACGTCCATTTTATTTCTCAAACAGTCATCAACGTAGCCTTCGGCAACTGTATTGGATTTCCACCCTAAGCTTTTTTTCTTTTATTAATTAGTTTATACACTATCCAACTTGGTCCAGTTGAAAAGAAAACAATAATTCTAGTAACACAAAATAGCTAATCCTTTGGATAATATAAACTACCAACTAGGTACTTCTCTGTTTTAGTAAATATAAAAAGTGGTTTTGCAAAATATAAACAATATATTTGTATAGAAATAACATATATAATTGTATGATAGTAACGTACAAAAGTATCAGTCCACTTGTTGTTTTCTGTACAATGTTTACTCAATAATGAAACTTGATTAAATTAATGTAAAAAATGTATCATAAACAAAAATTTTAGGAAACAATATGAAATTTGCATATTAAGGAAGCTAATAACTCAATGAAAAATATTACCAAAAAAGTATTTACCTTAAATGTATCTCTGTGGGATGCACTGGGACAACATGTTCCAGAATAGCGTATCATTCAACAATAAATAAACAAGTAGGTATTTATGTTCTTATGTAAAAATGAGACCACATATTTCTTAGGTTAAAATAAATCGATTTAATCTAACGTACCTATATCCCAAGTCGCATAATAAGAAAGATACAGGGTGTCAAAGTTAAAATTGTATCAAATCAAAAAGTCTTTATTTGGCGGGGCTCAGCCTCTGGCTACTTAGACTCAACCACGAATGAAAAAATTTTTTAAACAAGATAGATACTAAATGATTACAATACTAATGAGCAATATTAAGCAGAATGAAGTATAAGAAACAGCAAAAAAAACTTAATTCTAATAGGAACAGAGGATAAGAAGTTTACAATTAATTTTAATTCCTTTGGTAATATATTATAAAAATATACAGCTAAATAAGAATACGAGGATTTACAATGAGGATGAGTGCAGAGGTATATGTAGTAAAAGTTCATTACTCAGATCTCTGTCGTGTACATTATTACCGAATATTAACTTGGAATTGAGATATGGCCGAATTTTTGTCGTAATGTTCTTGTAAAATATAATTTCTGAACTCATCGAATTTATTTAAAATTGAACGTATATTAAAATGACAAATAATTAATTTTTGGTAAATAAACTCATAAAATTTTATTTTCGATATTTGTAGATAACTTCTTAAAAAATTTAAATATTTATATAAAATTTGAAAATCAGGGGATTCAGCAAGCGAAAAATTCAAATTTGTTTTTAATTTGGATGTTACTAGTAGAGGGCGCTACTTATGGCACATCATGTTTCGTTTAAATGGCAGTACCTTTTTGCTGTTTAATGTATCCATCTAACTATTGAAACAATCGATTCTCTTACCTGTTATATCTGAAAAAGGTATACCTTGTTGAAGTCGTTAGGAGTAACAATTCGCGAAATAATCCTATTTGAAATATTCAGTGCACCGATTGAAAACTGAACTGAAAATACAGTAAAACGTTATTTGAAAAAGTTGTTCAGAAAGGTAAATTATGAAGGCGTGCGTAATTTCATAAAAATCGGCCTGCTTTGATAAAATCTTGTGCTTTGTTGAAAAATGGTTTCATCAAACCTCGCCGATCTTCTTAAAATTTTGCACGTCTCCATAATTTGGCCATTCTAAAACCAAAACCGTTTTTACTCGGTGCACTGAGCATTTCAAATAGCATTATTTCAATAATGGTTACTCCTACCGACTTCAGCAAGGTATACCTTTTTCAAATAAAACAGGTAGGAGAATCGATTGTTTCGATAGTCAGATGGATACACTTAGCTGCAAAAATGTTGCTATTTAAAAGAAATATGATGTGACACAAGTGGCGTCCTCTTCTAGTGACGTCAAAATTAGAAACAAATTTAAATTTTTCGCCTCGCCCCGATTTAACAAATTTTATATAAATATTTGGATTTCTTAAGAAGTTATTTACAAATATCAAAAATAAAATTTTAACTTTGAATCTGTGGACTCATTGTTGCTACTTAATTTAAAAACATTCTGTATATTTTTATACTCAAAAACTGTAAGTACTACTTATCAACAAATTGCAAGATACAAAAAACATTCCAAATTCAATAGGCATTCAATTTTTTCTTTTTCAATTGAAATAGTCAACCCCAAAAAAATATATAATAAATAAAATGCAGGAGGAACTTTATTTCAACATCTTATGACAAGACGAAGGGAATAAAGAATACTATGACAGAAGAACTTTTGTCAACCTAAATATCTTAATTTCAAGTTTAGAAGAAATTAAATAAAACTCTAAATTTATAAACCCCTGTTCGTCGTTCGATCGTCCGATTGTTCAATCTACCCTCAATATTTTTGCACATTATGCGGAATTATTTCGTATTTTGTTAATAATGAATGAACGCTATAATTAATAATTAACTGAAAAAATGTGACAATGTAAAAATATTCTGCTAAACATAAGGAAATTATGTTTTTCTCTTGTTGCTTGTTGTAAGCATGTCCTTTCTTAAACAAAAATATTATTTATCCAAAAATTAACCATAAGTGTTCCCGCAAAAGTAGAAATACAGTTATTCGACTGGAACTAAATTCAGTAACCATTATTTGTGGAAGAATGCAAAACTGAAATCAAAACAAAAGGGTCTGCCAAACCGGATATTCAGCATTAGCAACTAACATTTACTGACATTAAAACAGACAAATGTTAAAAATAGAAACCACTACTTTTTATTTTCCACTTCTTCCATTATACTCGGATACCAAATATCTAGTCTAGCCTTTAAGTTCATTTAATACGTGAACAAATTTAAGGAAATCCAATTGATTTCCGATTTTGATATAATTTAATATTTTTAATCCATAGGAAACAAACAAAATGAGGTAAAAATTTCCGCTACGTTAATCGAATCATTTTTTGATGTGATAAATTGAAACTGTTGATAAAGCTGCTGTAATATGATTACTATGGCCACTGTCACAGTGTCATATTCGTTAAATGTACTTTTGTAAAATGGAAATATAAGTACTACAGACCATCGGCAAAATTAAATTTTTCATTGCAATTTCTTTTTATTGCATATGTTATACAGGGTGTAAAAAAAGAGTGTAAAATATTTAAGGAGGTAATAGTATAAACCAAAATAAGCAGAAAAGTCTCAATAAACATGGGTCCGCAAAGTAACGGTTGCGGGATATGGAATATTTTATGTTTTTTAGCCCTTTTTTTATTTTGCAAAAATGTGTATTTTCTTATAATAGTTGGTTGATGTTTAGTGAAATAAACAGTACGTATTTGACAGTTGTTCTCAGTGCACAAGTTTTCTTTCGCTATGGCTGGTTACTCTAACGCAAAATTAACAGACGTGCATTTCATGTATGGTTGTGCTAATGGGAACGCCACCGAAGCGCGACGTCTTTATGTTGACGTTTATACAAATCGCCAGATTCCTTCACAACGCATGTTTGGAAGAATTGACCAAAGATTGTGTGATACCGGTTTCTTGAGCAAACAGGGCCATTTATCCGAAAGACCAAGGTAGGTATCCACTCCTAGAGCAGAAGAAGAAATTCTAGCACTGGTAGAGCAGAATTCAGGTACGAGTGTGCGGAGAATATCAGCCGAGGTAGGAATTAGTGGTCCTTTTGTTTGGAGAATCCTTCACGAGTAACTGCTTTATCCATACCATGTGCAACGAGTACAGACCTTAAATCCAATAAATGATAAACAAGCACGTCTGGTTTTTTGCCGCTGGTTTCTACGTCATGATGCTGAAGACCCTCGTTTTCTTGCAAACATTCTTTTTACTGAGACCGGGTTCACAAGAAATGGAGTGTTTAATTTTCACAATACGCATATTTGGGCCGACGAAAATCCTCATGCTCTAATAGAATCTGGACATCAGGCACGTTTTTCATTAAACATTTGGATGGGTATTGTAGGTGACAGGTTTCTAGGTCCTGTTGTTTTACCAAACCGATTAACAAGCGCTGCTTACCTCAACTTTCTGCAGAAAATGCTGTATGAGTTTTTGGAAGACATTCCTTTAAATCAGAGGCAACAAATGTGGTTCCAGCATGATGGTGCTCCAGCTCATTTTTCCATGGCCGTTAGAGAGCATTTACACCAAACTTTTCCACATAGATAGGTAGGAAGGGCTGGATCTGTTTTATGGCCTCAAAGATCGCCTGATCTGAACCCTCTAGATTTCTTTGTTTGGGGATATTTGAGGACTTTAGTGTATGGTACTCCTGTAAATAGCCTGGAAGAGCTGCAGCTACGGATTTATCAAGAAATCCAAACCAAGGAGGGTGTTTTCGAAGGAGTTCGAATATCGTTGAGACGAAGATGTCGTGCCTGCTTGGAAATGGACGGAGGGCAATTTGAACATCTTCTGTAACTTTGTTTTTTGTTTGTTAAAAGCTTCCTTTATCGGTTTATTCCTAATAAAATAAAATGTTTGAAAAACGAATAGTGGTCCATATCTCCGCAACCGTTACTTTGCTGACCCATGTTTATTAAGACTTATTTTGGGTCATACTATTACCTCCTAAAATATTTTACACTCCTTTTTTAACACCCTGTATATTTTCTTTCTTGTGATTTAATTTTTCCAATATTGTATGTCTTTGTGCTTACCATTTTTTCAGTGATTTTATACAGTTCAAATAAAAATATTTTATGAAACCAATTGATTACAGTTTGGATATATAGAGTGCCCATTTAAAAACGGGGCACCTCTCTAAAAGTTTTATTTGTTGATCGATTTAAAAGATTTTTTCATTGATATGGTTTCAATAACCACTCTGGTTCAAAATGAAACTTACATTTTCAAGGTCTACTTCGAATACCTTCAGTTGCAAAAAAATATTAAATTTGAGTGCGCCATTGGGATAGTGTCAAATGAATGTAACCAAAATTTAAAAAATAGGTAGAATGTCTCCGGATAGGTACAAGGACTCTTGTAAGAAACAAAAAATTTTAATAATAAAAAATAGCTTTCAGGAATTCAGCTCTGCTTGCCTAAGAAACAAAATCTGCCATGATGTCAAATCTATAAAATCCAGTAAACCTTGGTAATTTGGAAAAAATACAATTTTTTGCGATACGACAAAATGTTATGAAAAATTTCTCGGAATGAAATACTGAGTATGCGCAAAATATCAATGTCCTAAACCTTCGATGCATTGTGCGATTTTCAGGTTTTTCGCCAGTGAAGATTCCTTTGTGTATGAGATACAACATAATGTAATTAAGAAAATTTTCTCAAAATGAAAAATTGAGGACATGTGCAAAATTGAGAAAAACCTGAAATCAAGCAAAAAATCAAGCTTGACCTAGGAGATTAGAAATTTTTCACACAAATTCAGTTATTCATTCTGAGACAGTTTTCTTATTAATGTTTTGTGTATTTCACAGAGAAACAGCACTTTATTGATAAAAAAAAATTATTTCCAAATTATCAAAGCTGACCGGATTTTACAAATTTAAATTATGGCAAGTTTTGTTTCTTAAACAAGCAGAGCTAAATTCCAGACGGCCATTTTTCAACACCAAAATTGTGTACCTCTTACAATAATCGTTTCAGCTATACAGGGACACCCTGTATATCGTTTAAATTCTTTCACAATTTGAAACTATTCTAACTATCCAGTGACGTACTGAGATTTGAAATCAAAATATCGCTATTCTTTTTATTTGGATTTTTGCCTTGAAACTTTAGTTTTCATTATGAAATTTTACACCAGAGTAGAGTTATTAAAGCTCTGTCTGAAAAAGAAAATTAAATTAGCCAACGAATAAAACTTTCAGAAAGGTGTTCCACTTTGAAATAGATCACTCTGTATATATATTTATTAGTATAGTACAGTATTCATAAGTTAGCACACGATATTTTTAAAATAAAAGTTTTAGTTGTTTCGTTAATATTATTTTTATGCCTGTTATGTACATCTATTTTTATTACAGTATCTATTTATATCTAGTATTAACATACCCAACAAAATTTTTAATTTTTGTTGGGGAGGGGCGTAAAGTCGTGCCACAGGCGCTAGTAAATCTAGTTACGGCACTGTTACTTTCATTAAGATGGTAAATACTGCAAAACTTTGTCCAGTAATACAATAATACCAATTTCAATTAACATCCGTTTTTATATCTATTTATAATTTTAAGACGGGCGCATCCGCCAAATTCTCGAGTATATTCAAACATACCAAGTTATATGTATACAAATTTGTGACAACGTTTATTTAAACAAGTGAACAATTCTAAGATAAGTGATTAATTAAATACATGTAATCTCTGAAAATTAAACAAAATAGTGATATTTTCCATTAATATAATAGAATTATTCACTGCTGGCAAATTGTAACACTATGTGCTACATATTTATGTTTATAAAATAAATGCAATTGACATAAAACTGCTGAAATATGATTTGTAGGCACCGAATCGTATTTTAAATTTATTTTCAGTGAATAGCATTATTATTTCATGAATATATTTTTTTGTAAAATGAACTATGAATGAAAACTACCATAATAATAAACTTTATTTCGCAATCATAATCATATATTAATCCATTTGATCACATACAAATTGACTCTTAACCTACAAGCATAAATTTAACTGCGTTTTCTAAAATCCAAAATAAGATGTAAAGTCTATATAACCATATATCCTTTCATTTTCGACATACAGGGTGTGAAAGGTTAGTTCGTGATGACGTAATTAGTATTTATTAGTATTCAAACACAAGATAAATTAATGAAATTTGGCACAATCTCATAACTTTTACGTAATTTTTAAATATCTAAATAGAAATCAATATACTTTGCCTAGGAGCGAGTAAAACAAGAGGGATAGTGTATTCAAGAATACACAAACTATTGTGTGCATATTTTTTCCGATAATTTCATAAAATTATTTCCCAAACGCAAGATAAATTAATGAAATTTGGCACAATCCCATAACTTTTTATGTAATTTTTTAAAATCTAAATAGAAATCAATTCACTTTGCCTAGGAGCGGGTAAAACAAGAGGGATAGTGTATTCAAGAATACACAAACTATTGTGTGTATATTTTTTCCGATAATTTCATAAAATTAATACTGTAAGAATTTTTACATAAAAAGGTACTCTTGCTGAAATTCAATTTCGGCAACAGTTTTCGAGAAAAATGGACTTTAATATCTGGGCGTAGGTATCTCAATAAAAATTTATGGAACTTGAAACATAGTTGCAATGAAAGAAAATAAACAATTTTAACATCAATTAATACTATGGAAATGTTTACTTTTAGTTTTTATGAAAAGGTATTTTAAGATAATATAAATCAAATCTTCTACAATTCCTATCAATGATGTCTTATGTATGCTCTCTGATACCAAACATCTAGGTATGCTAATGAACAATTCCACAGTCAAAGCTCTATTCAACTAAAAAAACTAATCTAGCTAAATTTACTAACCTGATTTAATGAAAACACTGTAAATATCTAGCTTCACTTTTTAAACAGTGAGAACTCGAAAATTCAACCACAATAGATGAGATCTGACCTATTTATGCATTTTTAGAACTGATTCTTCAGGTGGCCTCCTTTAATTTCAATCAAATATCTAACTACAAAAATTAATATATAAATTAAAATTATTTGAAATTAAATATCGACAATGTCAAAAAAATGATTTTAGGCTGTTAATGAATTTAAATTAAATATGTCAAACACCTACTTAAATAATGTATACCTTTTATGTAATCGTTTTTATATATATTTTTAGGTATTAATAATGTTGTGTGAAAGTAACTACTCTGTGAACTAAAGCTAGATTAATTTCTTTAGATAATTATTGAATAGAGCTTTGTCTGGGGAATTGTTCATTAGCATACCTAGATGTTTGGTATCAGAGAGAATACATATGACTTCATTCATAGTAATTGTAGAAAATTTGATTTATATTAGCTTAAAATACCTTTCTAATACAGTAAAAAATAGTAGCATGAGATTTCCACTTTAATCTCAGTTCTAATAGAATATCAAATAGTTTATAAGAAGTAAGTCCAACAGATTTACCTTCATGCTTTTTCTTATTGTACTTCCTTTTGACTGAATATGTTTTACTACATATCTATCTATCAAAAAATAGATGTATATCTGATAACGTTTTCTTATTTGGAATGAGAAAAAATATTGACCAATATTCTTTTTTGGCGGTTTGCCTTTAAAAATTGTACGACTTTGTGCTTACTATTTTTCAACAACTACGACGACTACGAAAAAATTAAAAGTACCTATATCATCTATGAAAGCAATTTATACAATTTTCAAATAAGCAACCAATTCTCAGTATGTCAAGTACTAAATAAAATAAATATAGAATTTTCGCGAAGAATCGGGTTTAGGTGGATTTTGTTCATATTTAGGAACACAGTCTGGACGTTATCTTGACGATAGCTGCAGAATGATGCACATTGTGTTAAAAATATCTTACTCAAATCAAAAATTAACACGTAAATGTTATAAGATAACCTATACTACCGAAGTAGTTTATTTCTACTATTTTCTTGGTTTCAATCCAAGCGGTGTTTTAGCACTAGATATATAGTCTAAAAGTGTTTAAAAAAACATTTCGACTATCCAAAAACGTTGCAATGCGACGTCTTTGAAAGAGCTAGTTCTTCACATAAAAAAGCAGTTTTAACATTTTCTCTTGAAAACATCACATTTTCGACTACAAAAATATCATAACAAATTTACAAATAAAAATTTTACAATTTATTATCCACTATGCACACAAAATTTTACCGCTACTTGTGTCTACTATTATATGGTTTTAGAATTTATGTTTAATAAAGAATCATTTATTATTTTTAAATTATAAAAAAAATTAACTTGGACATTTTTTATTACGGCCAGTTCCAATCCACTACATTTTTATTTCTAATAATATATAACTTTTCCAATGAGATACATAATAATAAATAACAAAACCATAGCTTACAAATAATTTCCATATTGGCGCATTCACCAAATTCTTCAATAAAACCGAAGTAGTTTATTTATACTATTTTTCTGATTTCAATCCATATATATATATATATATATATATATATAAAATAAATAACAAAACCATAGCTTACAAATAATTTCCATATTGGCGCATTCACCAAATTCTTCAATAAAACCGAAGTAGTTTATTTATACTATTTTTCTGATTTCAATCCATATATATATATATATATATATATATACATTTTGACTATTCAAATACGTTGCGATGCGGCGTCTTTTCTTCACATAAACGACGCGGTTTTAAAATTTTCTCTTAAATACATTACATTTTGGACCACAAAAATATCGTGACAAATTTACAAATAGAAATTCTGCAATTCATTACTGACTGTGTACACAAAATTTTGCCGCTACTTGTATCTAATATTGTTTGGTTTTAGAGCTTATATTTAATAAAGAATCATTTATTATTTTTAAAGTATAAAATAGCAAGTCATTTTTAAAATCAACTTGAATATTTTTTATTACGACCAGTTCCAATCCGCTGCATTCTTATTTCTAATTTATAACTTTTCTAATGAGATACATAATAATAAATAACAAAATCATAGCTCATGTTATAGTGTCAACAACAAATAATTTACATAATGGTGCATTCGCCAAATTCTTCAATAAATTTTTGTTTTAAAAGTTAGGTAACAATTATGACAAAGTTAAATTAAGAAAAGTAAATGAATTCAGAGATAAATGATTAAAGAGGTATTTGCCAATCTCGAGGAAATGAATAAAAGGGGTGAACATTTCCGGTAATTTAATCGAATCGTTTATTCATGAAAAAATTATGTTTAATATTTTATGTTGATAAACTGAGGCTGTCACAAAACTGCTGCAGTGCGCTTAAAATACCTGAACGTATTTGAATGATGGGTTCATTTTCATAGAATGACATATTCATTTTATGCGCGGACCATAATAATAATATTCTATTTGGTACTGTGCTCTTTTTCGTTTAATGTATATGTGGAAATGCAATTTTATTTTCCATATAAAGAAATGAATTTGGGCAAATATTGTATAACTTTTCATTTCTTCAACAATAATATGCACAAAAAGTTAAAGACAAAACATATACATTTAATTATGCGATTATTTATTATAAAAAAATATATATGACTGAAATTGAAATACTGTACATTTGGAGGAAAAATAGAGAAAAACACTACTTATTTGTGAAGCTTTTGGACAATTAATTTTTTTAATTCGTGTTCAATATACAAAACATCGGCTGCAATTATATTATTTTTTATGAAAGTTTGCATACGATACGATAAAAGTAAACTTTTATGAAAAATAATATAATTATTTTAAACGATATTTTATATATTGCTGGAATAAAGAATGTTCTTGCCTTTTCTTCAAGACCGTATTACCCATTATAAAAATTTTAACTAGCCAACACGTTTATTTTATTTATTTATTTATTGTAGAAGAAACATTTTTCGTATGTAATTTTATAAAATTATTCTCGTAAGTAGTAAAACAAATAAAAATTTGAATGTTGTGTTTATGTCTATGTTTCACAGAATGGAATATTCCTTATTTGGTATTATGCTCTTTTCATTATGTAAAACGCAACTTAATTATCAATATAAATACAAATAGGCAAATATTCTGATTTGCTTTTTAAAAACTGTATAACTTTGTGCTGTTGCTTTTTTTTTAGACAATAATATCCACAAAAAGTTAAAGACAAGACATATACATTTAACTTTGCGATTATTTATTAGAAAACTATAACATATATGACTGAGATTTAGATATTGCATTGTGTAATGCATTTGGGGAAAAACCGAGAAAAATGCTGTTTATTTCTGCTGCAGCATTTTGGATATTTATTTATTTCATTTAAGGTTTTCAATATAAAAACCAGTTAAAATTATATTTTCTTTTGTGAAAGTTTATATACAAAAAAGTAAACTTTTATGAAAAATAATTCAATATAATTATTTTAACTAATATTTTTTATATTGCAGAAATAAAGGGCTGTATTACCCAATACAATATCAAATGTTATATTTTAAATAGATAATACTTTTATTCAATTTATTTATTTATTTTCTATATATGACTTTATTAAAACTATTCCAGTAAGTAATAAAACAAATAAAAATTCGTACATTGATTACTCACATACAAAATGTTTACTGTTTAAATAACATTTGTATGTATATTATAACGTAATGGTAATATTCCAGTATGTTTAAGTTTTATTTTATAGCTGAAATGAAGAAATTATTAAACTAATGACATGACTAATGCTGACATACTTAGTGCCATATTCTCCTATAAAGGCTTTGTATGTGCATCACGACCTTTGATTATAAAGAAAAGAGATATTCCATGATTTGAAAAAAATTCTTACCTGAAGCGAGTTCAAACTTCGAAACACTGTTTCAAGAAAACCGTATACGCGAGGAAAATTCGAAATCTACACAGTTAAGCGTTAGTGATTAGAATGTTTATAACTCACATGCACTGTGTGCAAAATGACCGACAAGCGAATGTGACGCTAAAAATTGAAAGAGTGTAATTGCACTAGCGTAACCAGCGAAAGCGGTCAAGTCGAGTTTACTACCTGTTGCGAGCGTCTCGACGGTTGACAACGCTGGAGACGGCGACGCTGTTGTGTATCGTGAACTGTGTGAGTTGCGCGGTTAGTCTGCTGCCCGGCCAGCCAGTTCCCTGGTCTCTACCTGACGCACGCTAACGCGCTTGCTCTTCTCTTCAATCCGTTTTACCTGCCTGGGCAGCCTCGCCGATCTCTCCGAAAGTGAAGTGGGTTAGTGGAAAATGCTAAAACACTACTGAAATAGGTCATTTTCCATTACTGATAAGCCAAAGAAAGTCTGATTCCATTAACCATATGATTTGGTCATACGTACAACAAAGTAGATGTTTCAGCCAACTGATTTATTGTGTTGATTTCTAAATACATTTTTTTTTATAGAAAATTATACATTCACCAAAAAAAATACAAATTACATATGGCAAGTCAATAGATATAACATATAAGACAGGTCTAATAAACTAAGTATAAAATGATAATACAGTATGCGCCAAAAGTATGGAATAAATTCAATAAAAACGAAACAATTACTTTTTGGAAAAATCCTCGAACAAGTCGATTTTTAATTTAAAAAATACATATTTTAGCGTAAAATGCGATTTTCAAATGTCATTTGTTTTCGAGTAATGACGTCATCGATTTTTTTTAAAATGGCAACACCATATTTTTTTTCTTGATTCTGAAAGATCGTTTAATTCTCTATCAGACAGTACTAAAATTTTGCCCTCCTTACATAGGAAAGTTTTCGAATAAATGACGATTAAATGTTAGAAAACGTAAATTTTATCCATAAAAAAGTAACAATTCTGAGGTATGTAAAATAAAATACAATTGATTAAATTTTATACTTAAATTAAATGTTCGAATTGCCATCCACCAACTTCTTGACAATGCGCAAGTCTGTGAAGAAATTCTTCTTGCACATTATGAATGATTTCTGGGGTAACTCTGTGTATTTCGTCCCGAATGCGATTTTGAAGTTCTTCTAAATTACGTGGTTTATTAATGTACACTTTTGACTTCAAGTATCCCCATAAAAAATAGTCAAGAGGTGTAAGATCTGTCGATCTTGCAGGCCATTCTATCGGTCCACGTCTGCCGATCCACCTCCCAGGAAAACAGTTGTCCAAAAAATCTCGTACAGGGCGCGCATAGTGCGGAGGTGCACCATCTTGCTGAAACCATATGGTATCGTCAGGAATGTCAAGGTCATTATCGTTAGGAAAAATTACTGCAAGGGCTGGAACAAGGTCATTTTCTATAAACTCTAAATATATTTGTCCTGTAAGGGTTCCTTCAAAGAAGAAAGGCCCTACTATTCTGTCGTCAACTATTCCAGCCCACACATTTAATTTCTGAGGGTGATGGGTATGTGCCTCTGCCATCCAATGAGGATTTTCCCGACTCCAATATCTGCAGGTTTGACGGTTTACTGTACCATTCAGACAAAATGTGGTCTCATCTGAAAAAAGTATTTGCCGGTGTAAATTTCTATTTCCTTGACATAAATCCATTAGAATTTCGCAAAAGTGTAAGCGGCGATCGGGATCATCTTCATTGAATTCCTGCACAAATTAAATTTTGTAGGGATGATATTTTTCCTTCCTCAAGATACGTAGCACTGTGTTCTGACTAGTGTCGTTGTTTAATGCAACCAATCGTGAAGAATTATGAGGATTATCCACCATACTTATCAAAATGTTCTGTTTCTGATTTTCATTAATGCTTGGACGTCCAGGTTTTGGAATATTTACAACATTGCCAGTTTCTCTAAATTTGCACTCTACCTTACTGACTGTTGATTGGCTGATAGGGCGATCTGGATATTTTTCATTAAATAAATCGCAAACTTCCTGCTGAGTTCTAGTCATATTCCCGCATCCGATAAGAATTAAAATTTCATTTCTTTGAGTAACAGCTAAATGTGTCATAATACTTTAAATTGAATAATAATTTCTATGTCGCTTACAATACTTATTAGAAAGTCGGTGTGATAATGACACTTTGTAAAGATTTTCACCTACGTGATCCATAAAAGAACTATGGAATTCGAAAAACCAAACTTGATAACGTTTTTGCTTTATTTTAATTGATTTACGTTTTCTAACATTCAATCGTCATTTACTCGAAAACTTTCCCATGTAAGAGGGCAAAATTTTAGTACTGTCTGATACAGAATTAAACGATCTTTCAGAATCAAGGAAAAAATATGGTGTTGCCATTTAAAAAAAATCGATGACGTCATTACTCGAAAACAAATGACATTTAAAAATCGCACTTTACGCTAAAATATGTATTTTTTAAATTAAAAATCGACCTGTTTGAGGATTTTTCCCAAAAAATAATTGTTTCGTTTTTATTGAATTTATTCCATACTTTTGGTACATACTGTATAACAAACAGTACTTTATAATGACATACAAAATTTAGTGAGTATGACATTAAATAAAACATAGTTTAAACAGGAACAAAATATTTGATTTGAACTGCGTAAGAATAATTATGTTATAAATAAAATTTTAAAAAATAATATTTAGAAAAATTAAATTTATAAAATTAAGACGTCAAAACGAAACTATTTGTGAATAAACTCGGCAACACTAATAAGCCTATTGAAGGCGAAAATGTTCCACTGACTTTAAATTAATTATAGTTACTAGTCACTATATTTTTCGGATAAAGATATTGAGAGTATTTCTCATAAATTTTAATTTTGTGGTAAAAGGAGTTTTCGTCCAAATTTTGTTGATGTTCATATGCAGCATGTTGGTAATATTTGTTTTTGTCTAATATTTTTACATGTCTTATACTTGATTTCTATATACATCTTTTGTTTATGAATAATTTCGTCAATGCTAACAAGCCTATTGAAGGAGAAAATGTTCCATTGGTTCTCTAAATTAATTATAGTTACTTATCACTATATTTTTCGGATAAAGAATAGTATAATGCAACAAAACTATATTGAGAAGATTTCTCATAAATTGTGATTTTGTGGTAAATGGAGTTTTTAATCCAAATTTTGTTGATGTTCATATACAGCATGTTGTTAATATTTGTTTTCGTCTAATATTTTTACATGACTCCAGCCAGTTTAAGGTAAAAATTAACCATAAAATTTGGTTTTGAGCAACAACTACTCACTCCTAAACTATATTGAAGGAAAAATATGACTGTATACTAGTGCATAATAGACAATTAATATAGCGCTCAGAACTAGAAAAGATTTAATTGGGAGTATAGCAAAATATGCTTTATTTAATTTTTTGCATACGTTGTGTCGTGGCTGAAAAGACAGATCAACATCAGTTTGCATCCCAAGAAGTTTGGTAAAAGGTAATGGCAAAATATCGAAAATACTGAAAGTAGTCAGTGCCTTCTTTCTAATACGGAGATTTAAGATTTTTGTTTGTTTGTTTTTTTTTTTCATTTAAAATAACTTGATTTCTCTGGCAATAGGAAGTATATTCATCAAAAACAAATTTCGCTTCTTGTAACTCTATTGAAGTATCCGCTGAGAACCACCATAGAAGCATCGGTCTTATTTGAAATCTGCTCTTGGATTTTTACTTCTTTAACAATTTACGATGTTTGAAGTACAAATGTATCCAACCAAATGAAGACTTCCGTATACCCAGATTATTTAATAACAATTTTAGGAGAAATTATCTTAACTATCTTTGGAGTCATACTATTAATGACAGAGCTAGTTTTGTTTTTCCCTTTTTGATAATCAAACTCATAAGATCGACAATTGATATGGGTTCAAATTCTGCTGCTGATATGTTAAGACAATTATTAGTCGTACAAAGAAAGCTTTCAAATTTATCAGCAATAACACCAATTATTTCATTTCCATCCCTTAACACTATTTGCCCCCCTGGCAGCTCTATTTCATCCTAATAGAATATTTACAATATCATGACTCTTTAGTTCTAGTTCTAAGTAATCTGCTATACGTAAATCATGAATATCACAATAATCCTAATTTTCTACATAAACTATAGTGCAAAACGGCTTCGTTGCGGATATACAGGATGTTAAAGTTTAATTGAAAAAAAAACACAGAAACTTAATTGAGTAATTGAATTGAATTGAATAATTTAATAATAACATTAAAAGACAATTGGCAGTAAATCAATGAATAATAAATATCAATCATCTGTTTCTTGTTAAGTATAGACTTTAGCCGCTATTTTACTTTCTACAACTGTTTTCTATATTATAGTTCATGTCACAATCGATAAAGGAACCTAAGAACTTAGTAGTATCCGACAATTTGATTATTTTATCATTAACCGAAACATAGAAAGAAAAGATACGCCTATTATGAGAGCCAAACTGCATGCCTATTGACTTCTCAGCATTTAATACTAATGCATTTTTATAACACCAAGTTATAAATTCTTCCAATAAGGTATTCAGATAACTAATATTTTGTACTTACTTTTTTTCTATATTTGTCTCAGTTTTATTACGTGTTTATTAGTTTGTATGTTGAACTTGTCCTATATCCGTTTTTGTGATCTATTGGACTAATAATAATAAATAAATAAATAAATGAACTATAAAAGTTTAAATAGGCGGCACTTTCTACCAAAATTATAATGATATTTGAATTTCTCATTTCAATAAATCTCGAAATATCAAAATATGTATTTGCCATAAAGCCGGCTTCACACATTCGGATTTTGTCACAAATATTTGGATATTTGGCATATAAACGAATATGTGCATTGGGTGTTTAATCACAAATATTCGCACCAAAGGATATATTTGGCAAATATAAATATTTCCCGCTCAAAGTCGGTAAATGACCACAAATCAAAGGCGCAAATATTTGCAAAACAAGCAAAGACCTGTCTGATCCACATATTCGACGCGAAGTCGACAGCAGACAGTAGCAGGGTGCACAGGGTTGTTCTGTGGCAGTGTGTTGTAGTTATTTACGTTTCGTGTTTTAGTGTTTAATTAAAAATGGAGTGGTCGAATGAAACCATAATGGAATTTTTAGATTTGTACGAAAATGAACCTGTCATTTGGAATGCGTCTCACCATCTTCTGTTATTAGGTTTCTTTTTCGAATGTCTTTTTCTCTTTTTTAATAACAGTAAAAAGGCTGAAACCTGTACCAAAAATGCCGCTGCAGCGACCACTGAAACGTCTACACTTTCCACTTCCATCTTGGAAACTAATCAAGAATATTTGTTGGACTTCCCGCTTCAAATATCCAATAACATCATTTGGCAAATGTGGGGCTGCTTTTTGTGCCACAAAGCAAATATTTGAACAAGTATACAAATATTCGTGTATTTGTCAAATATCCGAATGTGTGGAGCCGGCTTAAGGAATGTAATATAAAAAACTGCCAAAAATTATCTAAAATAATATACTTGATTAGAAGCTTTGTTAAACCCGGGGGCACATTGCTCTGATGCCACGTCACACCATGCCATCCGACGTGATGTTACATTATGCACTCTGTGTATATACTTTTACCACGCCATGTTATGCCTCGTTACGTTACATTTTATCACTGGCACTGGTTAATGCGTAATATAATTTCTGTGTTTCAAAAAGTGGCCAAACATTTGGGTCGCCTTCGTTCTCTGCTACCTATTGGAGCAGCCGTACGGCAGTGTGCGTAAAATTTATCACACAATAGAGAGCTGGAAAGAAATTCATGGAACCAGCGGAATGGGGTTGGAAACGCACTATCAACCGTATACCGCCAGTAACCACTGAAAAAGAAGCAGCGCCACCAGCATTACTCAGATAATCTTTTGTAATTGTTGAAGTGCGTCTAAGAGTAATTGTGGCTGTTGTAAGCTTGGGCTGAGCTATTCGATTCGACTTTTGCCACTTGCGAAAGTCGAACTTGAAACGTTGATGAACCTATTGACACTGATTTAGAGAATTTCCTGACAGTTGAACTATCAGATGAAGAGAATTAAGAAGCATAAGAAACTGGAGACACTGAGGAAACTGACGAAAATAGAGAAAGTAGGGACTGCGATCCACCAACGCCACATCACCTTGATAAACACTTCAAATATAAAAAACGGAGATTAATTGAATAAAGTAAACAGTTCATGTAAAATAAATTTGAATAAACAATATGATATGATGAAAAATATGATTTAAATATTTCACTTGATTTCATAGTTATAATTTAATTATTTAACCGTTCTATAACATATCGACTTTATCTATTCAAATGGTACAATCGATTCCTTATTTTATCGGATAACAAATCATTTGTTTAGTGTTGAGACACCAAAAATAAAGATTTCTCCATCTAACATCAACAAAATTTCATCAATTTTGTCTGTCATTTTATGTGCTTAACATGAAATTCAGGTGCACAGTGTTACCACGCGACACCATCTTATACCATGCGGCATGATGAAAATCTAACAAGTCGGATTCGCAACACGTCGCATGGCGTGGCGTGGTGAACCGTCAGAGCAATGTGCACATAATATATAAAAATAGATAAGAATACACGGTGCCAGATCCTTCTGACGTTGCATCACATGGCGTGGCGTGGCATCAGGTAACAGTTTATTACGGTATTTTTCTGCAAATTTGTGCTGTTATCCTAAACTGATGTCATTCTTGTCATATTGACACAATTTTTAAGTTGCAACTCAAATACATTCGCATTATTACAGGATTACCATACAAGGCCGACTGTAGGCAATATTCTAAGAGCTGCTGCATACTTACACTACCAAACGTCTACATTTTGAAGCATCTCATGTACATAAAAAAATAAAGATAATATTAACTTAGAATTTCTTAAGCTAAATAAGTGTAGTGTGTTCTAATTACTACTGTAAATATTTCTTTTCGTATGTTATATCGTTATCTCGGTAACTGGTCGCTGCCAGAACCAGAATTAAAGTGCACATCCCTGACCTTAGCCGGGATTCTTTTACCTGCTCTGGTTGTTCTCGGGCTAGGCCCTGAATTAACAGACCCGCTATCGGTGTCTCTGGGCCTGCTCATACATTTATTTCGGCTCCTATTGTTGGTATTACGACTACTACAGTCGGAACCGTTCCTGGAGGACCACCATTATTTGAGGAACGGTTCCGACCGTTCACCATGTATCAAATGATTACACCGGCCGTGAAAGCCTAAAAACTACTATAATACGATTTTATCATTTATCATTTGACATTCTATACAAATAACATTAAGACTTGATTATGGCACGTTTAATCTAATAACATATTTTATTATGTCATACAAATATGATTGTTTGCCTCATCTTTTTTACTATGTTAATATTGAGAATTTAATTTCTGTTACCTTATTCAATTACATTTTTTACAACAGGCTGAAATTATGAAGGTAGGTATCAAAATACAAACCAGATGGATCACTTTCGATTGAGCCTTTTTAATTTAGCTAATTCGGAGCACAAAAATAGCCGCACATATCCTTTGGGAATTAGGCACGGAAAAATACACTTTATATTAATCTGTTTACCTTCAGATAATCCACTGATGAATTCAGCGTACCTAAACCATGGAGGCAAACATATCAGTATTAAATCTACTCCAGCTCAGCTGTACAGGCCAAGTTTATCTTTAATTTCATGTCAACCTAAATTGGATTATTGTCAACGGTGCAATAACAGCTCAGTTGAATGTTAAGCTCAAGTTTAATCCGTATTTGAAATTTTAACAGAAAAAACAATGTTGCTTGCCTAAATATCAGTTCAGCACTGGATTGAAAAATATTCATTCGTATTTACTTCGTTGATCAAATATCAGGTATACAAGGCGTAACAAAAAAGCAGTCAGTCTTTTAACTTCGTATTTTTGGCGGCAAAATATGACAATTTAACTCTACTTACATATATAGAAAAATGTCTCCCTTAAAAGATACAGGATGTTACAATTGATCTTTTAAAATTGTTTATTCGCTATATTTTTTTTTAGTTTTTCACGTATCATTTAAAAATTTTGTACAGATACTTCTTGTTATTAACCAAAAATTCTTAAAAAATTAAACTTAAAACTGAGAGGAAACGTTTATTTTTTCCTGACGTACGCCTATGGATGGATCGTCCGGATCCGGTTACTCCATTGCATAACCTTCTATATTTAAAGCGCAAGTACTACAATGTCAACACCATTTTTCCACAATGGAACGATTTCCAAGCCAATAAATCGCTCTCTAGTTTTGTTCAAAGTCTTATTTATTCTAATGTGTCCACCACCACTATGAAGCGCTTTAAGGACGTCTGGAACTTTTTTCCGGGGTAATACAGTTTGATAAATCCTTTCTTTACCGTCAGGACTTTCCAAGACTATTTTTAATAGGCCGTTCTGTATTACTAAGAAATCCCATAAGGTTCAGTAATTTTTCAAAGATGAAGATTTGACTGCAATGTCATTCCAGTTGGATCTACCCAGGTTTTGAATTTTCCGCTTGAAATGATCACCAAAGTCTGGATCTTCACGCTGTTCTTTAGGAAAAATTCTACGAGTATTATTCTGTTTACCCGAGCTTTGCAACTTAGGTCTTTGTTATTATCTCTTTTTTCATTCAGTTTAGTTGTTAAAGTTATTATGCTGTTTTGTGATGGTTCTTCCACTGATGATTTTTCTATTTATTTCAATAGGGTTTTCAACTTGTTTTTATCTGTATTTTTTAACTTCCGCAGCAACTGGTCTTTACTTTTCAAGTTCTTCAACAATTCCTCTTTTTCTTTAACCTATTGAGCTTCTTTTTGTTTCATTTGATCCTGAATAAATTTTGTGTGATTAAAGACTTTGCCATGGTTGTCCAGATCAATGACTGTTTTCTTCTCATTTTCTAGTTCCTGTTTCAATTTTCATCATTTTCATCAACTAATTGATTCTTCTGTGTAATTTTTACGAGCGCATCTATATTTATTTATTTATCTATTTAATTACAGGGCCCAACAGACCAAGTCCAATAATAGAACTGAATGATAATGACAAATAACAAAAGGAAACAAAAATATATACCTATAAAAGAGTGATACAAATAGATACAAGGTCGATAGCATGGTAAGTAATAATACAAGAGGTTAAATGTAATAAAAGTTTCAACAGGATTCAGATGCAAGAATTACTATATGTATATTAAGAGAAAATGTTAATACATTCTGATAAATCGTACCGACATATAAATTATGTGAAGCACAAAACATATCTACTAAATTATTAATCAAATTAAAATTTTTGCACATAGAATATATAGGTGACTTCAACATAGCATTTGTTCTTGCCTGTGGAAGGTAGAAAAGTGTCGTGTTTCTGACATTAACAGATGGAATTCTGAATGTTGTTCTGGAATGAAGTTGCAAACAATTAATCCGGTTATGAAGTGTTTTGTATAGAAACACTAACCCAATTACTATTCTTCTAAATTCGAGGGCATATCTACATATCAAATTGGGAGAAAAGAGTAGTATGACTAAATCCCGGTTCGGGATAAACACCACAACGCTTCAAATATAAATATTTAAGAAATTTCCAATGCACATTCTCAAGTTTGGCTTTGCGTAATTGGTAAATGGGCGACCATATCAGACATCGTGCAAGTTGACTGATGTTAATTAGGTAGTCAAAATTACCCGGACTAAGTTTCCTTGCAACCGTCATAAAACCTTACATTTAAGTGCAACTTATTAGATTCACACCAAGTCACTAGACAATTTAAATTGTCTTGTAACACCTTACAATCCTATGTACTATTTATCTCCGTGAACAACTTTAAATCATCAGCATTTTATATTAAATTGCATTGCTAAGTCATTAATAAATATATTAAAGATCAATGGTTCCAAGATAGAACTTTGTGCAATCCCTATATATAAAACTTATCCACTGCTTTCTGTCTCTTGCTATCACTTTTGCTTCATTCCAAGTCTTTCCTTTTTTTTTGATAATATTTCCTAACACTCTATCCCATGTTTGTTTCGGTCTCCCTTTTTTCCTCTTCTCGATAGCTTTTGCTTCCCATATTTGTTTCACTGGTCTGCTGCTGTTGATTCTGTGTAAATGTCCCCACCAGTTGTTTCTGTTCTATAAACTCCAGAATTGATTATATTCCCAGTTCATTTTTTATATGTTCGTTCCTGATTCTATCCCTTCTTGTAACACCCTTAATTCTTCTCAGATATCTCATTTCGGTAGCTTGCAGTTGACTTTTTTGCCACTTTGTAAGTAGCCAAGATTCACATCCGTATGTTAAAATATATTTCTATTCTATTTATAAACTTCTTGTTAATAGAATAATATAATTTCACTGTTTTTTTTTTCAATCCTTTCATTTATTTCAGAATCTTGCTTCCCTTTGCTATCTATTTTTACGCCTAAATATTCAAAACAATTAACTTGTTCCAGCCGTACTCCTTCCAATTCTATTTTGATTTCCTTTTCTTCAGTAGTCATTACCTTTGTCTTATTTATGTTAAATTTCATTTTCTTCTAGTACTTGTCTCCATACTTCGATATTTCTGTTTAAATGTTTCTTATTTTCTGCTATTAAAACTACATCGTCGGCAAACGCTCCTTCTGAAATTTTGACTACTTGTAAATTTTTGTATCCTATGCACATTTTCTTTGATATTGATGTCGCCTTCTTTATAATATCGTTCATGAAAATGGTAAACAGTACCGGATTTAATCCCCCTCCTTGTATCAACCCTTTATTTCTACTAAACTCTTCCGATTTCATATTCTTGCATATAACATAATTCATATTACTGTTATACATCTATTGTACTACTCTAATTGTTTTGTTATTCACTCCTCTGGTTTTTAAACTTTTCCCTAGTTCTATACGTGGTACTCTGTCAAATGCTTTTTCAAGGTCCAGAAATGCAAAATATCCATTTTTTCCTTGTTTATATTCGTTTATTAATTATCATTTTGAGGATAAAAATGTTGTCCTGTGTATTTCTTCCACGTCTAAATCCACTTTGTAGTTCCTCTAGGGTTGGTTCTATTATTGGCTTTAATTTATTATTAATTATCTGTTTATATATTTTTGTGATTGTATTTAAGAATGTTATGCCTCAGTAATTACTGCATTCTTTAGGATTTTCTTTCTTGTAAATTGGTACTTTTAGTGCAATTTTCCAGTCTTCTGGTATTTCTTCATCTCTCCAAGACTTATTTAATACATCTAATAATACCTCTGTACCTCGCTGTCCCTTTCATATCTGCCGCGATTTTATCATCTCCAGGAGCTTTTCCATTTTTTAGTCCTAGTATTACCTTATTTAGTTGATTTATTGTAAATTCCTGATTGTCTCTATTGTCTGCATTTCATTTATGATTTTATGATTAATTCGTATGGTTCATATGTATTACATAAAAGTTTCTCAAAGTATTTTCTCCACCTATTCATTATATCTACATTTGATAAATATGATTTAAAAAACTGTCTCTAAAACCAATAGCAGCAATTCTTTGCAAAATGATGTTGTGGTCAATCTGGTCAAAGGCCTTCGAAAAGTCTGTACAAATTATGTCGACTTGTTGATTTGCATCAATAGCTTCAGAGAGATTTTGCGTAAAGACGGCTAAATTAGTGATTTGTCGAACGTTTTTTCATAAAGCCGTGTTGATTTTCGGAAATTATATTATAAACAAAGAAATAAATTACGTTTAACAATACCGTAAGTTCACCACATCACGACTAATAATTATGGTAATGCTGAAAACGGAAAATAGACACCTGCTTGCTTTGACTCTACATATTTCTGCACTAATGAAGTTAGGAATTACACCAATGCGTCACAATGTATCCACTCGTAGCAAATTGTCCGATTATGCTTACACTAAACCCGCTTCCGTCATTGTGGAATTTGCACAGCATTACCTATACAGTATTTACACTATCTATGACCCAAATATGCCATAAAAATGCAAAAACACACAAAAGAAACAAACACTTGTTTACATCACACAAGACTGCACCTTATCTACGGAAAAATAAACCGCGCTGAACGTTGTGTGACGTCACACCAATGATATCGCGTTTTCGGCCACATGGTTTTGTTTACATTCCATGGCAATTTATTAATGCTTTTAATTATTATGTGATTATTATCGCCAGACACATGTTCCAAACTTGTTGTTAAAGGAAAAGAATAATAGATAATGACACCGAGGAAAATTTTGTAAAACCAATACAAAATCCACAGTGTTTGCCGACTTGTCTAGGTCCATCTAAATTATTTTATATATACATTATAGTCCCCACCATCTATTAACATGGTCCACAACTAAATTCGGTTGACTAACTATGTCTGTATAAACACTAGTCAGGCTAAGACTGGGTTTACACCAAAAGTTAGTTATGACAAAAACAACTACGACTATGCCTTTTATCGACCTAACCTATTTATATGTAAATGCCGGAGGTCTCTTAAGATAGTTAAAGGTCGGGGTTGATTACAGCACAGACTTAAATTATTCATATAGGTAGCAAGTTAGATTCAAGCCCTTCTGCCGCCTTTCATCGAATATAATATTTATCAGTGTCTGTCTGTGCTTTGTACACAATGTATTCTTCTTAAATAAATTAAGCAGATAAGGTGTGAGGGGAAGCTTCATTATTTCCAACCAGAACCAAAAGGAAAGTTTAGCTAAATTTGTTTTCTAATGAAACTGTCAGAAAGATTTGAATCAACCTACACTGTCATGTAAAATATACGAAAAGGTTTAATGATGTTTATAACCATTGGAGGGTCTGTAGCCGCTTGATAAAGATGTCCTATTGATTTAGAACAAAATAATGAATAACGAAAAGTAGAGGAATAAAGGAAAAATAGTTTCTTAATATATTTTGAACTATTACCTACAAAATAATGTAAGGGTTTTGAAGTCATTAGAACATTCATTTTAGCAGCTCCTGATTCTTTAAATATGTAAATTAATACAGTGTGTTTCTGAAATAAGTCCCTACGGAACAATTTGATAGACAAGATTGGATTCGATAACGATAACTATCTAAAATAAAAATTACTAAATTTACTAACAAAACAAATCTACTCAGCTTAATTAAGGCATCTTAATAACTTTTGAACATTAAGTACGCATAAATTCAGCAATAATTGCTTCTTCAGGTGGCCTTAAATGGAATTAAATATCTAACTACAAAAATAAATAATATACAGGGTGTTCTGCATAAGAAGCGACACAGAGCAGATACATGTAAGAAGTCCGAAAATATTGCAATATAATCAAACATACCTAGATACAACCATATACCTAATTTGGTATAAGAATTAGATGTATTATTGGTTTTCTTTGACTATGAGTTCAAGTAAATTGAACAAGTATTCATTAAGGGTGACCCCTAAAATCATATTAAACTTCTTTCCCATTAATCGAATTTAAAAAGAATAAGATAATGTCCCGCGTAAAATTTAATTCGAAACACTTTTTTGCTAACGTTAATTTTTAAAAAAAACTTTAAGGTTTTCAAGAGAAAATGCAATGATTAAAACAAGATTTTAATAGCGTTTATTAGAAGAAATCAAACAATCAGTAGTACGCCTTACAATTACCGTATTATAATAAATTATCATAATAAACGAACTGATCCTGATTGGAAAACTACATCAAATACTTTCTATAAAAACATTTTTTTTATGTAATTTATGAATTATTTATTTATTAATTATGATGATCAGGTATCATTTACTATAAAAAATTTCCTAGATGCTATATTCATTAAATGATAGATCTGGTATAAAACATTCTAAAGAAACCCTTTTTAAATAGTCGGAATAAAAAAATTGGCAATACCAACACAGGAGCACCGTATGGGTAACATTCCAAAAAGAATCAGTAACACAGAAGAGTAATTTCGTCCTGCTGAAAAACTGATGCTGCGATAGTGGAAATATCGTAATTTCCATTATCAAGGACCGTTTGAACATAAGGTATATTTGCCTCCAATACTAAAATTTAGATATGGAATAAGTATGTTTTGCTTTCTTATAATAATAAGCTCCTTATAGTCACTACAAAGTCATTCTCAAAATTATAAATAGGGAAGTGTGGGTAAAGCAGCCATTCGAGGTAAAGTATCCACAAGATATATTTTTTTTAAACTATTTGAGCCATCTCTGTGAAAGTCTGCTGAACTTGCAACTGTCATTTCATCAAATTTTAAAAGCAGTCAGAACCAATTCAGTTTTTCGGCAAGGTTGATGTAATATTAGGCTCGTGTTGTGCTGGTATTGGTGTTAATTTATGACAGATAGTGTGAAATTTTTGCTGAGACGTAGTGTGTAATAAAAGGTAGGCATCTATGTTACATAATTAAACAACATACAAGTTCACATTTTGTAAGTTATCGTTTTTGATAGAAATTACAAGATGGGGTAAAGTAGACAGCGTTAATTTTTATATGGTGTAAATTTTAAATTTATTTTCACAAAATGCCAAAAAGTATAATAGAACTACACAGCATGGCGCCCTGTTGCTATAGCCCAAGCTATCAAAGCCATAAAAAACAAGGTATGTCATATTAAATAGTCAGTGAAACTTATAATGTTCCGCGAAATACTATTAAAAGAAGAGTTCTGGATAAAAACAGGAATGCGAAAAACAATATAAAAATTTTAGGTGCTATCCGCCAAGTCTGTACCTGGAATCAAGAAATAGAAATTGTTCAGCATATCCAAGAAGTTGAAACTCGATTTAATGGTCTCAGAAAAAAAGACGTAAGATCATTTGCATGTGAGTTAGCTGAGAAAAATAATTTGAAATATAATTTTAACAGAGACAAGAAACTTGCTGGTGAAGACTGGTTGAAAGGTTTTCAGGACAGACATTCCGATATTAGTCTTCGCAGCCCGTGCTAGAGCTTAGTTTTTGTGGGAATTTCTTCAAAAAGCTGTTTTTTAACTCTTCCTCTTTCTCCTATAATCCGAAATATTGTTACAAATGAGTTGTTTAGAGTGCGTCTTTCATGGTAGATAAATGCCAAGGCGGCTGTGAAAAACAATATTAACCGTCAAAGTCATAAAATTAGGTACTTTAGTGTTCTTGTTGATTACTTGAGTATCTAAATTTAAGATGCCACGTTTTTTCACAAATAACGAGTATCGAGATATTTTATTTGTGTATGGTGTTTGCAATGGAAATTCTATAGCAGCAGTTGAAGAATATTCTTGCCGCTGTCCTGAAAGACGCATTCCAAACAGAAAAACTTTTGTAACAACATTTCAGGTTTTGGAAGAAAATGAGAGTGTTCCAGGGCATCATCGTCTAAATCCCAATCAAGTAAATCGTCATCAAGACCAAAGTATAACAGTGCTTTTTTGAAGAAACTCCCACATTAAGTACACGCAGGGCAGCAATACAACTTGGGAGAATTTCGCATACGTCAGTTCACAGAAGTCTTAGAAGAAAAAACCTTCACCATTATCATTTGACCCCTGTTTAAAGTTTACTGGATCGTGATAGGGCAGAACGTATTCAGTTTTGTCAGTGCTATAATCCAACAAACTAACAGAGATCCGCAATTTTACAAGGATATAATTTGGACTGACGAGTTAACATTTACTAGAGATGGTACATTTAATTGTTATAATGACCATACGTGGGCAGCTGTGAATCCTCACGCTGTCAGGCCCTCCAATAATCAAAGTTAACGTATGAATGGAGATATTTGGAAATTACATTTTTAGACCAATTATACTAGAAAATAAATTAAATGCAGAGGCATTTCTTGATCTCCTTCGGAACGAACTGCATACTATATTAGAAGAGGTTCTTTTAAATTATCAGATTAATTCCTGGCTTCAAATGTATGGTTGTCCTACACATAACAGCAGGGAGATTTGGGTATGGCTAAACGAGCATTATGAAGATAGATGGATAGGACGCTTTGGTACAGTTAGGTGGCCTCCTCTTTTGGTGGGGTAGATTAAAATATTTGGTATTTGAAGTACCAATTGAAACTCGAGAACAGCTCGAACAAAGGATAGGAAGGACAGTCTTAAAATAAAAATAAAGTACTGTAAATTTCCTGTATTTTCGATTTTTACGGTTTTATTACCTATACGCTTGATATTGTTGCCAAAAAAGTAGCAAACTCAAAAGTTGATATATCGTTGAAAAGCTTACTAAATACAGTAATTTAATTAGTAATTTTTGGCGATGTAATGAAGTAAAATTTTAATTTCTAAATAGTATTAATAAACCTATCACCGACCACCGAAATGTGTTTAAATTACCGAACGCTAGCGCGCACACCCGCTGCCGTCCGCATCGAGACCAAGCCCGTCGCAGCGCACTGCGCGCTGCCACACGAGAGCCTCGAATTTTTCAGTCACTGACGAACTTAGAAAAATTCCACGCGCTGACCGCCGACTAAAATTATTCTGAGTAGCTGATCAACTTAGAATAATTTCGTGAAGACTCCGAGCTAAGAAAAGAATTTTTGAAAAGGGAGACCAGTGCGCCGCCGCCGATCTGTCTACAGCACCGAAGACTTCTAAACAGCGAGTAGACGATTCAGTTCCTGGCCCGTCGTCGTCAAGAGCAGTCCTGTCTGTCCACTACTTCAGTACCAGAGGAGCTGTTCGTAATTTTTCTAAGTTGATGAAGAACTTAGAAAAATTCTACCAGGACTACTAGCCGTAGCCGTTTGGTGAGATTTTTACGTCTCGTCTGAGGAGCACTGCGCAGCCGCCAACCAGTGACCAGCACTGAGGGCTTTTCAACTCCGAGGAGGCACTTTAGTTCCTGGCCAGCCGTCTACGAGAGCAGTCCTGCTATGGACATACCGTGTCTTCACTGTAGCCGCCCGAGTAGTGGGGTTTCTGCACTGTAAACAGAAACTGGCGTCCGAGATTACCGCCGCCACCGCTCAGGCGTCATAGTGACACTGCGTCGTATTGCAATCACGACGTAGGTACGTCACAGCGTTACCACCAATAAGAAGACACCACTAATTTTGCTCATGTCACATTTACTACATTTAACTTTTTACAGCACCTGGTATAGAAATTTTTTTAAACACTCATATATGCTAGTCTTGCAGCAATTTTAACGGTATTTCCAATGGTATGTCTAAATTTGATATGGCTGTAAGAATAACAGAGATATTTTTGTTTTTATGAAAAAAGGTACAACATTTTTTGAAATCAAAAAATGTTAAATAATAACCCTCTGAAGTTTGACCATCAGCATCCGTTATACCCAGTATATTTTCGATATTTTACATTCAGTTGTACTGTTTAAAATATTTTATACTTATTAAAATCTTCAAAATTAAAGTCTTCTTAAAATCTTAAAAAATTAATACAGAATGTTATCGACGACCGTTACAATAAAGAAATCATACTTTTTTCATCGGATCATATTAATCATCTTTTTTCTCAACAAAATTGGGCCGGCCGATGCTACCGATTTCCCGGGCCGAAGAGTTGAAAGAAGGAGCTCCAGCTGGGACTCTGGCATGGATGCAACTGGACATTTTTACTACATGGTTTGAGCATTTTTTGAGGCATGCAAAACCTATAGCTGAGTAGAGTCAATCAAGCACCTCAGAGTTATACATCAGCCCAAAACATATTATTCCGATTCCAAAATGTAAAAGGGAAACCCCAAAAAATTCTAAAGAGGGGTTCCTCTGCAATTATCACAGATAGTCTCTACAAATATAACCTGGAAAAGGAATCAAAAAAGGAAGCGGAAGCTAAAAAACAAGTGATTGTAATGAAATAAAAAAAAAGCTTCAACACACGAAATTAATAACTCGTGATAAAGATGATTCAATCAGTAGTGACGATGATGCGGAGGAAGATGCTGAGTGTCTCTACTGCACAAGCCTATTCTCACAATCCATACAAGAGGAGGGTTAGATATGTTGTTCTCTGTGCAAAAGATTGGTACATGACGAATGTGCTGGGTGCGATAAAAATGATGACATATTTTTATGCGAAACATGCAGAAATAATGATTAAATTGTTTCAACTTTTTTACTATTATAATAATGTTCACGTTACATTAGGTTCGTTCCTACATACCAATGACTGATAGTTTACAGAACTGTTTTAATGCGCAAGTGCAATTCATGTACTAGTTTCAAATCAGTTTCTAATTTCTTTGTTGGAACGACACATTTAGTTCAAGCAGTAACCGTTAGGGGTATAGTTTGTTTGAATTCATTTTTATTTTTCGGTCACTCATGTATAAGGTAGTGATAAATCTCATCATCACTAGAATTTGAGGTATTGCTGTAATTGCTAACTTGCTCCTCTTCACTAGTCACTCATTTTGAAAAACTACAGAATTACGTACTTAAAAATCTGCAAATTACTTGTGCAACTATAACAACTTTCTCAAATAGCATTATTACATAAAACTTTAGTTACGTTCATTACCTAGCCTACCAAAAGTTGACTTTCGTTAGCGGTTATATTCTATCTGCGCATGCGTCTGACTGGTGGTTTCCTAATAATCCTCAAACCGATTTGACTGTCAGCAAACAGTTTCCAAACCATCCACTTTTGTGTTGGAACAAAAAATCTTACAACTAGTTCCCGGATTGATTGTGTTGGAACGGTTAAATTCGTACTGCGCAAACTCGTGCCAGTTTGCTGCTAGTTTGATGCTGTGTAGGAACAAACTTAATATGAACTCAGTTGTGTATCAATATCGATTTTCATTTTAAGACGAGTGGCCTTTAAAGCTAACGGTGTCCGTTTTACCCACATCTCCCCTATTAGCGCTTAAGAATACGCATTTCATTTTTATTATCAAATATCATGCACATTTATTTATTTATATGCTTGTACTTACACAACAACATTAGATCATTCTTAAGCAACTTCAATAGTTTCCATAGTTTTACCGAAAAGCACAAACCAGCAACTTTTTGTGCAAGTTATGCGTGTGGCAAACGTTTTGAAGTTTTTAAGTAGCAATTGAGTGTAGCTCGGAGGAATAAATTTGTATTTTAGCGAAGTTGTATAAAGTGGAGGAGGAGGAAGAAGCCAGGAAAATGATAAAATGTTAGGTTTATCAATAAAAAGCTGTTGTTATAGCAGCCATCATTTTTATTCAGGCTACTTTGATTGAAATATAAAATTATATTTTTTAAAATGCTTGTAACTTCTAAACAAAAATGAATCGTACCAATGTCCCCCATCTTTTTATATGCCTACAGTATTCTCCTTATAATTATTCTCCATATAGCCTATATTGATCTACAGAACCTTACCTATGCAGGTATTCAAATAATATGGAAAAAATTTGGCCACATATAGATCTCATGACAACAATAGGGTTTTGTCTTATAAATATAGGTCTGCAATGGCTTCCTTTTAGAGATACAAATTAAATATTACTTTACCAACTAGACTGTAACAAAATTTATTATAATTTGTATTTCAAGAAAATTTCAATTGATAAAAAGGAAATAAAAAGCAGTTTTCAGGTATAGAATTTTTTTAATAAGATTTTTAAACATTTTATTTCAGTTAACAAGTTGATTTAAAAAACATTGGCCTTCCCAGGACAAACATAGTATACTTGAAAAAATAAAAATTAAATTTCATTAAAAAATCTTAATGAACATGATGTCTCAGATGCCTCTTCTTAACGAAATACATATTTATTAAGAAGTAGTTGCTTCCCAAAGGAATAAATAGGTAATGGCTTTGAAATTACCTACCAGTATAATAAGTAAATGTTCACCTGTTTGATGCGGTGGTGTTCTAAGAAAAATTAGAAGAATAAGATATGATTTAGACTCAATGCGGAGATTGGTAAATCAAATTGTTTAGTCAATAAACCAGGTCCGAGCTGTGGATCCAACGCAGGTTCAAGTTATACGGGGGTTTTTAAATGGAATAGCAAAATTGAGACCACAGATTCCTTAGATGAAAATAAAACGATTTGACCTAACATACCTATATCCCAAGTTGGATAAAAGATACAGGGCGTCAAAGTTAAAATTTTATTATCGACATTTGTAAATAAGAAATCCAAATATTTACATGAAATTTGTAAATCGGGGATTTTTGCGGGCGAGAAATTCAAATTTGTGTCTAATTTTGACGTCGCTAGTAAAGGATGCCTTGTGACACACCATGTTTCTTTTAAATGGCAGAACTTTTTTGCAGCTTATTGTATCCATCTGACTATCGAAACGATCGATTATCCTACCAGTTTTATAAGATATACCTTCCTGAAGTCGGTAGGAGTAACCATTTTTGAAATAATTCTATTTGAAATGCTTAGTGCACCCAGTAAAAACTATTTTGGTTTCAGGTAAAGCTCCTTTTCTGCTGAAAATACATCAAAATGTTACTTGAAGAAATTGTTCATAATGGTAAATTATGAGACGTGCAAAATTTCAAGAAGGTAAGTTTGGCTATATCGCATTATTCTGTCGTCTGAAATCTATTCTTGCTCTGTTAATTTCGGTATATAAAAATACGACCACTCCTGAGCTGATTTAAATTATATAGAATTTATTTAATAAAATACTTACTTGTGATTAACTATATTTACACCTTGATTATTTTTAGAGTACAGTAAATGTTATAATAATGACGGAAAAAGTGTGAGATACGTAACCCATTTTGTAATACACATTGTCGTATTTAAATTATTTTTCGAGCATTGTAATAGGGACTTTCAAATAACGACGTCATGTTTTCAACTGAAGACAAAAAGCAAAAGTTATCACCGCCTATCTTCATTGCCGCTGATGAATATAAAACAGAAATGTTGAAAGCATTAGCTCGATTTATGTGCACGGTTAATTACGTTAGATAATAGACACCTATAGACAGTTTTAAAGGTGTTAATCCGTTTAAATTTATATTAACTACTGTATATATACAGGATGATTCAGAACTTATCAAATAAAAAAATTCTGAGAGTACAGGGGACTCCTACAAATACAATTTTGTAAAAAAAATCAAAATGGGCAATTCGAAAATGATTTAAAAATACACTTCTGCACGGCACTGAAAACTTGTCCACTGTAAAACCTGACAAGGCGGCAATCTGTGACTGGACAAAAAATTGACAGAAATGCTCAAGAAAAGAAATAAATAAGTTTATAATGCTGTCGAAAAATGCAAAACACACAGTAAACAAAATATTTTTATTTTGGCAAAATATTAATTCCCTTAATTTGGAGCAATTCAAACATATATTATTATAAATCATATTCCTAATGGTGAGCAGGACTTAAATTGAATAATATATAAAAATCACTTTTAGATAAAAATAAAAGAAATATTCTAAAGACTTAACGTAAATGAAAATGGCTCTTTATATACGGAGTGGACACGCGATAGGTTTATCTTTTCAGAAATATATTATACATGATACTTATCTTTTAATGTTTCCAGATATTATATGTTTATTGTCAATATGCAACATCATATAACTCATGATACATGATATCATTTTTAAATGAAAGATATAAAGTTAAGCATTTTAATTGGGAATTAGGTTTTAATGGAAAATAAGAATACTTATGTAAAATTTAGTAGCGCTATTAGATTTGCATTGAAAAAGAAAGAGGTCATATTGAATCATTTTTATAAATGTATTTTTTCTATTTTTCATATACCTTTAAAATCTTTAAAAATGTATCAATTATAGCATATTAACAATAAACATGTAGTATATCGAAAACCGTAAAAGATAAGTATTATGTATAACATATTTCTGAAAAGTTAAATTGACGGTTTTTTCAATGGCGTAAAAATATAAAGAGTGTTACATTTAAAAAACAAATTCAAACAATAACAGAGAACAAGGGGAGGTTATTCATTTACAATAAAGTAGAATTATTAGTTATTGCGGACCGAAATTCTACACAATACAATTCAGCAAATGACTAAACAAACGACCGACAAACGCTGTAACGTATAACCGTTTAATCTTTTACTATGTTTGACGACAATGAAACAGGCAATCCCTGATATGACATAAAATTTCAGTAAATCAAAGGAATATTCATTTCATTACAGCCTTTGCCGGCAATACAGCCAATGACTAGGCTGTCCGTGAAATGACGAATTGCGCGCAATGACTACGACATATCCACTTCAGTGCGATACACTTCATTGTTTAAATAAAATATATCTTAATATATAAAATTCACGTGTCACAGTTTTAGACGCCATCCTCCTCGGAAACGGCCTGACCGATTTTTATGAAATTTTATATGTATATTCGGTAGGCCTGAGAATCGGTCGTAATCTATTTTTCATGCCCCTAAGAGATAGGGATGGTTCACCCCAAAAAATTTTTTATTTTTTGGACAAAATTTTTTATTTTTATTTTTTTATGATGTGGCATTAAAAACTACATACAACCTTTAATTTTCGTCCTTCTATCACAAGCCCCTATTTTTTAATAACCATTTTAGTAATTTAATCATTTTTAACCCTGGTCGATGACTGATCGATTATCACTAGATCAGTATCCCCGTCAGGCATCTACCGGTGTCACTTCTCACCCAGTAAACAGCACGGAGTAGGGATGAGAACGAAGCCGGTCTCCTGTCTCTCTCACAATAAGCCTTCTCTCACTCCCTACACAGTTTTCGACCCTTATTATTGTGTATGAATTGAGCGTAATAGTGACGTTTACAATTATCATTTTACCTTCAAGTAAATTTATTATTAGTTTGTTGGGCCATAATTATTTATTTCCTATTTTATCAATAATTAATAAAATTATTAGTTTTAACTGTAGTTCTCACTATTAGTTAATTAAGTGATCTACATAACCTCAAAAGTACGCAACACGTGTCACGTGGCTATTTTTTTGTACAGTGAACAATGCCAATAAGACGTAAAGGGGCTAATTTGTGCCGTCAAACAAGTAGAATTGCAGGCACGCGAAATAATTCAAAAAATGAATGTTTCGTATTTTGTTATTCTTATAGGCCGTCATCGTTCACAGTGCTCCATTCCTCTTTTAGTCATATACCACATCTCCACACACTTGCAATAAGTTAGTTATTTTTTATTTAACTGCCAAAGTATCCACTAGAAATAATTCATATGGCAAAACAACGTTTGCCGGGTCACCTAGTATATAAATAAAAAGAAGTTCAAATGATTTAAAGTCAGGAAATCGTTGGCCATGGTACCGGTCCTCCTCGTCCAATGCCTTGGTGTTAATGCTTGGACATGTTGTACATGGTACGGGTATAATTGAGCCTCGTGTATGATACGTCACACTGCTGCAATAGGTCATAGAAGTCCCGGACCTTCATCTCTTCTACGATTCGATTTTCCTCGCGTTGCACTACAGTTGTACTGACTGCACCCCGCGGTAAAAGTAGCTGCATTTGGCACAGGTTTACGGGGAAATCATTCTGCTAAAGCATTTTCCCAGCGTAATAAATTAAAACAATATCCATCAACTCTTGAGTTACTACTATACACGTAAGTCATTTTTGACACTTGAAAAACTAATGTAAATACTGACGTTCCAATAACTTTAGTGCCTACAAAAAGTAATCGGATTTCAATATTCGGAATCGCCTTTCTAGAGACTACAGTGGCCCAGTGATGTAAAGGTTGAAAATATTACAACTTCAAAACTTGGAAACTATAAGGATTTAAAAAAAAAAATTGTTACGATATCGACTTCATTTTTCATGACGCATCTATTCCTAAATTCTTTTAGATAACTTCTGAATCACCCCGTATATATATATATATATATATATATATATATATATATATATATATATATATATATATATATATAACAATTATTAAGCTGAACTATAAAAATTACTTGAACGCGATACCAAATGTCATGGCAATTATTCGATCCACATATAAAGGGTGTTCCGAAATTAATGGGACACAGAGCAAGAGTAGATTCCTTACATCAAAATAACGCGATTAAGCCAAACTTCCCAGCTAGCACAGCAACGTACTGACGATGTACTTTTAAGGTGCATCTACTACATGCGATGTCGCAACAAAAGTACTGTTTATGTTGCATAGAAGGACATACAATCACCAAATGTCCTCCCTGGTGCATCGTAAAAGTACATCTCGGTGAAGTATTGTTGTGATCTTTGTGAGACATCACTTTAAATGTTCCTGGTAATGTACTTAACGGATGTCCGTCAAATATCGTTACTAATGTAATGCTAACATTTCATTATAAAGTACTTATTATGTACTTGTCGGACATTTAAAAGCTATACATTACATTCTGTTGATACATATCAGTAATGAATTTAAGGCATATGTTTCTAATATTACTATTTATGGTAATTATTTACATTAGAGGAAACCTCCCCCTCCAAAATTTTTGGAGAGGTTTCCGCTAATGTAAATAATCATGATAAATAGTAATATTAGAAACATATTCCTTAAATTAATTACCGATATGTATCAACGTAATATAATATAGCTTTTATAAATAATTACACTACTTTTGTAATATTAACATTCTACTTGGACTTGGAAGTATTAAGGATATTATAATTTCTAATGTTTATGTAACTGATTTATAGGATGATTTTTGTTAATGGTAAAATAAGCAGAAATAAAAGTTAAATAAATAAAACAAACATTTTATTCACAGAAAACTAAGTTTTAATAAATTAACAAATAATTAAAAAAATAATAATAAATCAATTTTATTTTAAGTAAGAAGAAGGTGAAGACAAAACTTAGGAACATAGGGGTGTCTTTGGAGTCGCACTTAAGATACAAAATTAAAAATCACTTGAAATGTTTGTTGTTGTTGTTTTCTTAAAAATTAGGAATTGAAGAGGTGATGGGTAATGGATTAATCTGATTCAGTTCAAGATGGACTGTTGTTTTTCTGATCGAAAAGGGTGATGGAGATGTGATCGTTTTTAATAGCTGCTGCCGCAGTATCTTCTCCTGAGTCTTGCCGAAAGGTTTCTTATCGGTTTATACATATTTACCACTTATTGTTTATCACTGAAAGAACAAATATTTTTTCACAAAACTTCTCACCAAACTCAAATAAACACAAACATAAAAATGCATAAAACTACAAAATAAAAACAGCTTTTGAATCTTGGATCGCTTTGATTGAATAAAGCAATGACGCCAGGCACAAAATATGAACTAGAACTAATAGGCTGTGCTAGAACGCCACGAAATAACAAAGTTAAGGTTATGTTACGCTATGCGTCGTGAGCGCGGAAAAATTGAAAACATTAAAGGTACTGATGTAACATGAATAAGGCACGTTTAGTTAAAGTTATAAAAATACATACATGTTATATAAAATCTATGCTATTCATAAAACCTCAAATTTCCGCATTTTATTAATCTTCCATAGATATCACACAAGTATGTAGCGAAAAAGTCACTATGGTACATTCTACATCTAGGCACTATTTAACTGAGCGGTTTATGGCACCTTACAAATGAATGTATCTTTGTCACCTAAAAATAACATCACAAAAGTGCTCAGTTACGTTACATGCTGGCTGGGTTACCTTGGTTCATTTGTGGCTAATAAAAAAATTACAGGGCGTTAGAGTTCAAATTTTAAATTCGAAATTCTTAAAATTCTTAGAAAGTTTTCAAAGGATTCTTTTTAAAATTTGGATTAGGGGGTTTTCTGGGACGAAAGAAACGAATCCGTACTTAATTTTGCTGTAGACGCTAGAGGGCGCTACAAAATGTACTCTTTATTGATAAATACTGGTTATAACTTTTTTATCAGAAAGTTTTAATAAAAAATATTATTCTCCTATCTATTTTTCACAAATAAGGTATCCTTGTTTTATGTCGATAAATTTAATCGTTTTCCATGTATTTCTTGTTTTTCTATTGGTTGCAGTAAAATAAAATAAAAGTTTGTAGTTACTTACGTAAAAAACTAAAGATTATTTTTAATAACAATTTAATTACATTCAGTTGGCTACATTAAATTCTCAGTATGACCCCCGTTTACATTAATACACAATCTTATTCGTTTGACAAATGATTGTCTAGTATTAAATAGTGTTTCTTAAATACCACAATGTTTATCTTAGATTCATGTTGGAAATGACGTTCTCTTAATGCATGCGGGTTTTCATTATCCCAAACATGTTTATTTCTGAAGATGAAAACGCCCCGACGAGTAAATGTGGCTTCATCTGTAAACAGTACCTTGCTTAAAAAGTGTGGATCATCATTGTGCCGGTCTATGAATCGAAGACAAAATTGTTCCCTATCTGGAAAATCTGCAGGTGGTAAATTCTGCACGGGGCTAAATTGATAAGGGTACAGTTTTTCGTTATGAAATAATCTATGAATAGATGATTTAGGTACCACTACAGCTGCAGACATTCGTCGTAACCTTATTTCAGGATTTTCTGTTACTCGAAACAAAATATCCTCCTCTTGTTCTGGAGTAACAGTTGTTGGACGGCCAGCATCTCGTCTTTCAGAACGAAACGATCCAGTATCTCCTAACCGGTCATAAAGATTTTTAAATAATTTGTGATTTGGTTGTAATCTATTTGGGTAACTTTCTATATACTTACCTGCGACACGCACGACGTCCATTAAAATTTTCTTTTGCATAAATACACACCATATCTCGCATTTCTTCATTAGAAAATAAATTATGGCGAGGCATATTTCACGTGATATTATTAATTGTAAACAAAAACTGAAAGGAATACTCTAACATAAGTTACTTGTTAATCAGCTAATTGTCAATAGTACAATTTGTTTTCAAATAACCAAACCTTACCATTTATGGAAAACTGTAAACAACATATTATGTAATAAACAAAAATCAACAACAAATATTAGTAACATAGAAAGTGAAGTTGGTATCATGTTAGATAACAAAAAAGATATTGCAAATTCTTTTGCAAAATATTATACAGAACTTGGTGAGAAATACGCAAGTAAAATAAATTCTCCCGCCAATTATAAAGAGGTACTACCAATTTTACCAAATTCAATGTGTCTATTTCCTACTGACGAAAATGAAATCAAGCGGATTATAGTTCAGTTAAAGCCAAAAAAGTCACCGGGAATTGATAACATCCATGCTGAAACACTGAAAATGATTAAAAATGAAATATCCAAACCGCTAACATATATAATAAATAAATGTTTTGAGATCGGTTATTTTCCGCAGTCTCTGAAAATTGGGTTAATACAACCTATATATAAAGGGGGAGATCTAACTCAGCACGTTAATTATAGACCGATATCTTTAATTACAAATATAGCAAAAATTCTAGAAAAATGTATCAAACATCGATTAATAAAGTTCTTAAAAAAATTTCACATAATATGCAGTAATCAGTTTGGGTTCCAAGAGAAAAAAAGTACGCAAGATGCATTAGCTTCACTCACTAAATATATATATTCAGCCATAGATGATACAACACCATGCTTATGCATATTTGTCGACCTTGCGAAGGCTTTTGATACTGTATGCCATAAACATCTATTACATAAATTATTTAACTACGGTTTGAGGGGTAACGCATACAAGTTATTTGAGAGTTATTTAAAAGATAGGAAGCAGTTAGTTAAAATTGATGGAGTAATTAGTAATCCTCAGATTGTCAAATTTGGCGTGCCTCAAGGTACTGTTTTGGGGCCAGTGCTTTTTTCCTTATATATAAATAGTCTTCTAAGTCAAACCGTAAATAAAGGTGAAATAATCAGCTTTGCTGATGATACCGCTATATTGTATAGGGAGAAAAGTTGGGATGAAGTAAAACGCACCGCTAAGAAAGAATTTAGAGAAATAAAAAAATGGTTTGATTATAATAAACTTACAGTAAATTTCCAAAAAACAACTTATATGGTATTTACGTCGTACAGTAATCATCTTCCGGACTTGGGACCTATAGAAATTGACAGAAATTTAAACATATTAGAATCGGAATCTGTAAAATATTTAGGAATGATTATAGACAGACATTTTCGTTGGGATTTTCAGATTAAAAATGTAATAAAAAAAGTTAGAGGATTATTATCAAAATTTAAATATTTAAAAAATTATTTAGACACAAATCAATTGCGTATGCTCTACCACGCTTTAGTACAGCCTCATTTAACATACGGTTTAATTGGATGGGGAGGGGCCTGTGACAGTTATATTAAACAATTAGAAATCTTGCAGAAATGGATTTTAAAGATTATATATAGCAAAAATATTACTTATCCAAGTGATGCCCTTTATACAGAAAACAAAATATTTGATATTAGACAACTATACAGCCTTACTTTACTTACGTATAATTTTAAACATAAAGATGAATATGAAAAAATAAAACATAATTATGAAACTCGCTATAAAGAAGGGAAATTTAAAACTCCTAAAAGTAAGAAAACTATAGGACAGAGAAGCTTTGTTTATTTAATTCCTAGACTGTACAATAGGTTGCCAACTAGTTTAACAAATATTAGAAATATTGAACTTTTCAGAAAAAAAATTAAACTATGGTTACACTCACTTCCACGAAAGGAAATAAAAGATATAATTTATACAAACATTTTTTAGCTATAATTTTTGTTATTATCCATATAATGAGAAAAATGTGAACATGTATGTATATGTTTGTTTGTGTGAACTTGGTAGAAATGCTAATATGTGTATATGTAGGTATAAGTATTTAAGACAGATACACTATACTACTACGTTAATAAGGATAAAAATAGAAAGACAATCACGAACAAGTATAGCAATATACTTCTGTGATTTTTCTATGTTTATTTTTAAGGTAAACTTATAACCATTTTGTAATGTTTTTCTAAAATAAACATTATTATTATTATTATTATTATTATTATTACTATGACGGTTTTACGTAAGCAGCTACAAACTTTTATTTAATTTTATTTTATTGCATCCAATTGAAAAATAGATGAAATAAATCGAAAACGGTTAAATTTATCGACATAAAACAAGTATATCTTATTTGTGGGAAATAGATAGGAGAACAATATTTTTCTATTAAATCTTTCGTACACACACTGATAAAAAAGTTTATCAACCAAGAATACATTTTGTAGCACCCTCTAGAGTCTACAGTAAAATTAAGTACGGATTCGTTTTGCTCGTCCCAGAAAACCCCCTAATCCAAATTTTCAAAAGAATCCTTTGAAAACTTTCTAAGAATTTTAACAATTTCGAATCTAAAATTTGAACTTTAACGCTCTGTAACTTTTTTATTAACCACAAACGGACCAAGGTAAGTTTGGTTTAATCGCATTATTTTGATGTAAGAAATCTACTCTTGCTCTGTGTCCCATTAATTTCGGATACACTGTATATAACATAATAAATAGTAAGTATATAAGTATTATTTTTAATTTCAAATAGCATTCAAAATTATTTATTTATACATCTGCATTTAAGAGTCCGTCACGCGCTTGAAATAAACCGATTTTTTACGCTCGGCCCATAACACTTATTTAGACAACGAATAAACATAGCGGTTCATGTAAAAAAACAATCGAAAGACAAAGTTGTTTCTTAAGGCTGCTGTGTAATATTTTTTTCAAAATTAGTTTTTAATTATTTCAATTTAATGATTGCAAGAAATCGTAATATTTAAAATTTATTTACTTAAATATAAAGGCTTAAATCGAAAATTGGTTACACGAGGGAAGTAAGTTTGTCTTTTAGCTTTGCAACGATACCAAAATTATATTGAATTGATAACAATTACTCAAAATTCTATGCTAAATGCCGAACGTCTACAACTTCAGAAACGAATATATTATAAATGCTGCAACCACGTATGTTTCACTCAGTGGGATGGGCTTAGAGACTGGTAAATGCGGGCAGAACCGGAGTTCAAAGAAATACATAGTCACTTATAATCTATACGTTCTTAGTTGATACAGTATTGAATTAATCGATCTTATGGAGTTCGACGCTGATTTTGTTGGCGGTGGTGTCTAAACCTTTCTTGTAGAATACATTTTTTTGTTTAGACCAACAGTTCCGGAAATATAAGAAGTTCTACTAGAATTCCTTAGGTATGCAATTTTTACATTGCTTATTAAAACAATGTCATTTTTTCGTAAGTTCCAAATTGAACAAAATTCTCCGCAAATAAATTAAATACGTATTTTCCATATTAAAATAATAAAGAACATAAAACGCTGAAATAAATGTAGTCACTATATCTATTTTATATAAAAATTTACCTGTTCTCAAATCTTTGTTGTTCTAATTTTAACAATGTCATAAATATGTTAAACACAATCATAATAATATACAATAAAAATGTTTTTCTCATTATGAAAAATATCGATATTTGTAACTCATCGATTGAATGCACTGTCCTATTTCTGAAAACATCTTCTGCATCATAAGTATGCACACGGCGTACAAAGTTAATTTCTTGAAAAGTGTAACACCCTAAACTGTTTTTAAAAAACTTTTTTATAATTTTGACTACATTTGCTCGATATAACTACATATCAATAGTAAATAATTAATATAAGTTTGTAATGCATAAATTTGCTGGGCTGACTTTGGAACATTTTTCTTCGAAAAGGCGTTAAGTTATTAAAAATTGGCGTGTACCATGAGAAGTACTGTAGTGTTTTATATAAGCTGTAAAAAAACTACGAACATAAGTAAAATCGTTGATTTACAAGCGCGATGTAACGAAAAACGGAATAATTGTCAAATAATGTCCCAAGTATCGATAATTTGATTTTATTTTTATAAAATGCGGTCTTACTAAAAAAAGTTGTACAAGTCCATTTTGGATACTAAAAATATCCTTCTACAAGATGGTTATATTTTCTTAAAAACAAAACGGCATAATTGCTAGCCGATTTTACTCCACTAAATCTAAATATTCTAAATACGTCCACCGTAAAATCATTGTAGTGGGAGAGCGATAATCTCCTTCAGCCGTAACGCTCATGCACCCGACCCCGGAGCGCTACCCGAGGAGTGTACAGAGAACGGACTCTTAACACGATAATCAGCCCAAGTACGTATCCCATTTTGGTCATTACGACGTTAAATGTTAAATTTCATCATCATGGCTATAGTCTAACGTATGTGTTATTTGAATTGAGAAAATGGACGACTTATTAAATTTACATTTACTTCGAGGTTTTATAAATGCACATTCATGCTTAGTTTGAAAATCAGCCAGAATCAGAATTTTGCTCATAATAACATTTACATTATTTCAAGGTTAAATGTTATATTACAGCTTATTAAATTTGCATTTAATTCGCGGTTTTATAAATACATATCGAAGGTAAGTAGTAGAAAGAATAATATACAATAAAATTGTTGCATATCTTAATAAATATAACATATTAACTAACTGCCAGAAAGGGTTTTGTCCTAAGAAATCTACCGAAACTGCTCCTTATGCTTTTGTGGAGTATATTTATTCAAATCTTGATAAAGGCAGATATGTAGGGGCGCTTTACTTTGATTTGACAATGGCATTTAATTGTTTGGATCATGCTTTCCTGAGAGATAAGCTGTATGCAGTTGGTTTTCGAGGTAACTTTCTATCTTGGCTTTTATCATATTTACAACATAGAAAAATATGTGTAAGATCCAATAATACTTATTCCAATACATACAGCATTGAACTAGAAGTTCTCAGGGCTCAATACTTGGTCCACAAATTTTTTTGATTTTTATAAATGACCTTCCAACTTATGTTAGTACTGATTGCACTGTATTGTACGCAGATGATGTTACACATACCTTATCGGAAGAATTTACAACTTGGTGTTATAAAAATGCATTAGTATTAAATGCTGAGAAATCAATGTGCATGCAGTTTGGCTCTCATCATAGGCGTATCTTTTCTTTCGATGTTTCGATTAATGATAAAATAGTCAAACTGTCGGATACTACTAAGTTCTTAGGTTCCTTTATCGACTGTGACATGAGCTGGAGCAGTAATATAGAAAACATTTGTAGTAAGTTAAATAGCGGCTACTACGTTTTGCTCCAGCTAAAGTCTCTACTTAACAAGAAACAGATGGTTGATATTTATTATTCATTGATTTACTGCCATTTGTCTTTTAATGTTATTATTTGAGGAGGTGCGAGTGGTGCCAACGTTAAAAGAATTTTTATTTCCCAAAAAAGAATTATCCGATTAATATTTGGAATTGCACCCTTAACTTCTTGTAAATCTTACTTTATTGAAGGAAATATATTAACTTTGCCGTGTATTTATATTTACAAGTGTATATTGCATGTTGCCAAAATGCATGGCTGCTTTGTCAAGAACTCTGACCTTCATAGCTACGAAACTAGATGTGGCAATTTACTAAGAATACCTCTCCACAGAACATCCCTGTATGAAAAAGCTCTATCTTACATGGGTATCAAATTTATGAACAAACTGCCATTAAATATTAGATCAGAATTAAATTTTAAACTTTTTAAAAGTAAACTTAACGTAATTGGGAAGTGTTTTTATAGTGTGGACAAGTTTGTCAAGTAGCTGTGTAGCTGTTCTGTTATTTGTTCTATTTTATTGATTCATTTATTTATTTATTTGATGTGTGTGTAAATACGTATATACATGTATATATATATATATATATATATATATATATATATATATATATATATATATATATATATATATATATATATATGGTTATAAAATTTCTCCGGGTTCCTTTCCGCGATGAATCTGCATGGTCTTCAAAAGAACCATTTGTTTGATAATGTTTCAAGAATTCAAACCGGGAAAAAAGAACATCGGAATGCTGTTCAGAAAAATGAAAAAACTTTGTCATTAACTCAACATGTAAAAGACACCGGCCACGAGATTGATTTCGATAATACCAAGGTACTAGCAAGAATAGAGCATAAGGCAAAAAGAATAATTAGAGAAGCCATCGAAATTGAAAAACATCCTCAAAATCTCAATACACGTGACGATACCCAAAGATTACCAACAGCTTGGAAACCTGTCCTGGAAACCAAGAAGATCACTAAACCAGTGATACGCAACGCTGAGAGTAGGCCAAGCAGAACACAAGAATCCACAGCACCATTAAACGCAAGACCCGTGACGCGCAGCCATGCGAAGAAAACCACATACCGGAACGAAAGCACAGTATATAACTCACCAAATGGACAAACATCTTCCAGTAAGCCGAACGTAGTAACGCGAAGCAGAAGTAAGAAGACCTGAAGATGGTAAATGAGATTTTACCGAAACGTTGTCAAACAAATGGTTCTTTTGAAGACCATGCAGATTCATCGCGGAAAGGAACCCGGAGAAATTTTATAACCACATATAACACCCGCGAAAGCCTACGAAAGCCTATATATATATATATATATATATATATATATATATATATATATATATATATATATATATATATATATATATATATATATATATATATATATATATATATATATATATATCCTTTCGTTCGATTTTCTTATAATAAATAGGCATTTTATCTAACTGTACCACGGGAAGTGTGTTTTATCATTAGTGAGTGGTTGTAATGAATGAAAATGTAGTTTTGTCAGTTTGTAATGAAATCAAAAACGAATTCAAAATACTGGAGCTAACTGAATTAACTGTTTCCTAATTATCAGGTATTATTACTAATAAGAATGTTAATTTTTGTTGTTTCTGCATTTAGAAATGCTGAAAAAAAAACGACCGCATGGTAGTAGATATTGTTGAGAGGTGTAAGCTTTATCTATGGATCTAAGCCATCTCAGTCGATGCCTATCATAGGCGCCGACTTTCCGTAGGAAGAGAAGGTTTTGCCCTATTCTTTAAATTCTGGAATATTTTTTTTTATTATCTTTTAGGTCTTCCTGAGCACGTGGTTACAATTTTTGTACTTAGTCATAGTTAACCCTGTATATTGGAATAAAAGATGGTATGTTTTCTATTAATTTTCTAACAGTGTTTTCCGTTTTTTCTGGAAATGTAAGAACGCTGAGGAATTTCGGCAAGCCAATTTTTTTACAATTAGTACCTTGAAGAAAGGTTATATGCTACTATCCATTTTATTGATGTGACACTAGCCTGGCCTACTATTATTTTTTAAAAAGGTCGTTTTTCAAAAACTGGTAATTTTTTATCAAAAATATAATATTACCAGACTATTCAGCACCCATCAAAATACCCATATACCAAATTCGATCGACAAATGTATATTGAGTGTTTCTTAAATCAGACAATTCAAAATTATACTAAGCAGGTCAAAGACTGCCATGCCATATATATATATATATATATATATATATATATATATATATATATATATATATATATATATATATATATATATGTGTGTGTCTGTGTGTGTGTGTATTTATTTGTAAACTGTACTGTTTTGTTCATCTCATAATATGAAGTATGATTATAATGAGTTGAGTTTCCAAGTAGCTGTGATTTGCTGTGATTGTTAGTTTTATGTATTTACTTGATATATACGTTTGTAGTATGAATTATTGTGTCGACCGATCCAATGTCATCTTATATGATCTTTATGGATTAATAAAATTATTATTATTATTATTATTAAGTTGTAGTACTTGAATCCAGCGAAGGTGGATAAAAGATTTAAGTAACCCATTTGATTTGCCTGATGAAGAATAAAAAAAATATATTTAGATTTAGTAAAAACAATAGGGCAATATCAATCGCATTGCAGTATATTTCAGACGGGATGACGTCGATTTAATTTGATCCAACTCGGTGTTAGTTATATTTGAATTTTCAGTTCTTTTAATAATTTATATGTGGACATATGTTGCTAAACAGTATTATTAACAGTTTAGAACATATAACAAAGAATCCCAAACAGACAGTGCATTATCCCACTAAACAAACCAAATTTCTGAAATATTACTTATGGAAGCACCCCGTAAGGATCGTTAATTTGATGTGTCGATGCAATAACAAATTTGCGAATCCTTTAACCATTCCACCGTAATATAATTCCATCTACTCGTCCAGGTAATTAACGGATTGAGTTTGTTACATCGTAACATAATTACAGAACTAATCTGCGTTCAACACGCATATTATTCCCTAAGTAAAATAATAGATTGCGGAATGATTGTGACCCACATTCAATACCCAATTACACATCGCTGGAACAGGAATTAGGTTGCCCGGAAATGGCTGAACGGGAAGGGAAGGTGAAATCGAACAGAGAAAACCTTCATAACCGTAACCTACTTTCGCATTTGCACTATCGGGATGCAGCATAATTTGAACTGAAACGAGTAAATACTCAAATTTTAAAAAAGATACAATAATCAATGGTCTACTTTGGAAATAGAAGAAAATAGTGCATTAAAAAATAGCATGGCCTTTATAAAGTTCAGAATATACTGGGCATTTACCTGGTGCCTTCAGTAATTGTCGATCTAAACTAAATTCTCAGTCGATATATGATAAGGGTAAAATTGGAAATGTAATGCAACTTTCAGTAATACATATAGGGTGCAGAGCATATAGTAAAAACTAAATTACAACTTCCTTCCAACTATATTATTAGCAATATAAAAGTCATGGAAAAGTTCTATTTCTACGTTTTTTTTTAATTTGAATTCTGCATGAAAAAATTATTGTCACCGTGGTGAATGAGTATGCGTACTTATACTGATTATTACCTATTATGCCAGCCGCGCAAATCATATACAGGGTGTTTATTAATTGAATGCCGATACTTAAGGGTGTGAATCCTTGGGTCATTTTAAGAAGAAAACTTAATATCAACATATGTCCTAAACCTCTTAATTTTTGAGCTACAGGCTACTTTTTTATTATAATTTTCTTATCACTCCAAATATTTTTATGAAATTTTGTACACACCTATCAATCATTAAGGAGCATAGTTTGATGTAAAAAAAAATTTAAAATCTTTGCCAATGACTTGGGGAAAAACTTTTTTTATTGTAATTTTTTACGTGAAAATGGTGCATCGTACGAGAGTAAATCTAGGGACCGAATTTGGAGATTTTCAAAATAATTTTAGTTTTTAGAAAAGGCAGTGGCGTACCATTTTTTTCTTCAAAAATGTTTAGTTCAAACCTCGTACGGACGTCATTTGCAAAGATTTTAAAACATTTTTTACATCAAACAATGCTCCTTAATGATTAATAGGTGTGTACAAAATTCCATAAAAATATCTGGAGTGATAAGAAAATTATAATAAAAAAGTAAATTTTTTCTTGAAACTGTAGCTAAAAAATTAAGAGGTTTAAGACATATGTTGATATTAAATTCAGGATTCACACCCTTAAGTATCAGCATTCAATTAATAAACACTCTGTATATAGTTGCCAGATAGAAAGTTTTCTATTTTTTTGGGGCATCCCATTAAACATGCGAAGTTACAAACATTCTGGAGAATTCTAAAATGTAGGAGCCTTAAGGCTTGTCGTCATGGACGATAAATTTTTAAAATATTTGCCAATGACTTTTGGAAAAAACTTTTTTTGGTTTTAATTTTTTTTACGTGAAAAGGTGCGTCGTACGAGAGTAAGTCTGGCGATCGAATTTGGAGATTTTAAAAATAATTTTAGTTTTTAGAAAAGGCAGTGGCGTACCATTTTTTTCTTCAAAAATGTTTAGTTCAAACCTCGTACGGACGTCATTGGCAAATATTTTAAAACATTTTTTGCATCAAACAATGCTCCTTAATAATTAATAGGTGTGTACAAATTTTCATAAAAATATCTGGAGTGATAAGAAAATTATAATAAAAAAGGAATTTTTTTCTTAAAACTGTAACACTCTGTAGCTAAAAAATTAAGAGGTTTAGGACATATGTTGATATTAAATTCAGGATTTACACCCTTAAGTATCAGCATTCAATTAATAAACACCCTGTATATAGTTGCCAGATAGAAAGTTTTCTATTTTTTTGGGGCGTCCCATTAAACATGCGAGGTTACAAACATTCTGGAGAATTCTAAAATGTAGGAGCCTTAAGCCTTGTCCTCATGCATGGACGTGAAATTCGCGCATTATTTAATGGCGGGAAAAGTCTCAAACTTGCCAACTGCAAAATTTTTCATCATTTTCATCATAAAACTGTCATTAACTGCCATGTAGATCGTCTGAAGCTCAAGTTAAACTTATCAATCCCACATAATGATGAAAATAGCAGCAATATTCCTATTTTGCGAAACTCGCGAGTTGGCACTTTCCCGCCATTAATAATTTACATCAAAATCTGCGATAATTTTTGCAAATTTCACGTCCATGAGGACAAGGCTTTTTATGAATTTTATGTAATTTGTATAAAACTTCTTTAATGCTTGATCTTAACATACTTAATATATAGTGTTATGCTATTTTTTATGATTACTAAGGACAAACATTTTTATTGTGCTTATAAATAAATAATAATTTACTAAAAACTATTCACATATGGTAAAATCGGTAAAATGTTCTTCGAGAGATCTAAAAGTAGGTTCAAAACGTTCTTTTGAACAGAACTGCTCTGCGTTGATTTGATTCATGTTGGATTTCTATAGATATTCGTCAGGTCACACATTTAAAAGAAATCTTAGGTTTTAGATTTAATTATTTGTTAATATACTTATGATCAAAGTGCAGAACTGTTATACATATTCTGTGATCAGAGGGCAATTTTTATTTGTCACAATTTTTTTTCTAAAATTGATGACAGCGAAAGATATAGGATCAATAGCACGGAAGGTCGTATAAGAAGTATTTACTACCTAGCTCAAAGATTTTAAAATAGATAACATTGTTGAGAAGTCACGATAAGCGGTTACAAAGTTACGATAATATGAAATAGTCCCTTTATTTTGTAATTCCCTTTTGTTGTCTTATATAATAATGTCACGGAATTTGCCCCACTCACACCCAAATCGACGACTGTGGTATCGCGAAATGCTAAGATTGCCCCGATCGCCCCTACACGATTCTGTTAAACAAACAAAAAACCGTGGATCGAGACGGGACTGGAAAAATGGGGAATCGACGAGAAGCATTCGAGTCGTACGGGAAAATGAATCTAGAGATACTAGAAAATACCTGGAATATTCGTTGGGTCTATAAAAGAAGAATAAACGGCCGAGTTAGTTAGTCTTGTATTACGGTATTGAATTGTGTTCAGTTGGAGAGATCAAAGTGATTTAGATAGCGATTAATTAAATAAGTGTTTAGTTGAGTTGTAATTAGTGTTCAGTGGTGTACTGACTAATTAATAAAGATAAGTAATTACCGGATTGTTTTTCTAGCAGTAAGAAAAAGACGGATTAGGAAATCCGTGACAATAATAAATAGATATTTAGCTCAGGAATATTATATTTTAGGTAAAAAACCTATAATTAAATAGTATATGTATTTAGAATGGAGATGTTTATTGCCCTGGCAAGTCAACTTAAGCGGTCGCCAAAAACCAGTGGTGGATATTTTGTTGCTAATTTGTACTACCAGTTTCAATTTTGTAGCTTGTGCCGTTTTCGAGAAAAATGTTGGCTGCTACCGTAATGTAACGCTAGTAGACCATATAGATATGTTTCGCAACTAAGAACAATAAGCTATTTTTGCGTCATATTTTGTTGCTCTTCGAGTATTTTGAGAAGATGTATAGTTTTTCAAAAATAAAAAATGGCCATTCAACGTATAGTCAGTTAAATATTTGCTGCTGCTTTATACATTTGCCTAAAAACGAAAAATCAAATATGACCGCCAAAAACAATTCTGAATATTTTGTTGCTAATTTATTTATGGTGGATGCTAGTATATCATCGAATCGTTCCGCAAGATGGAAAAAATAAAAAATTAAATCTCTTGTTGAGAACAATTTCTAAATTCATTTTAATGATGTAAAAAATGGCTGCTATTACTGAAATTTGAGTAATGACTATTAGATTTCATTTCTGAAGGCAGTCATTGAGCAAAAACATGTAATGCAAATATCATATATAATGGTCTGCTAGCGTAATATTGGTAGCAGTTACGATTTTTCTCGAAAACAAGACAAACTACAAAATTGGTTGTACGAATTAACAACAAAATATCAATCCATGTTTTTGCGACCGCGGTAATAAACGTGAAGTAGAGTTTTATTCAATACAGCAGTAAGTTAATGCAATCCCTCTCCCCCCCCCCCCTGAAACTATCAAACTTCAGCGCTACTGAAATGTATTAAAGCATTCATATAGCATTTGATGGGCCCAATGCAAAATGTGCCTAAGTCACATTTTCGCCAAATTCATGTTAATGATGCCATCTATTGTAATTTTAGTCAAGGTTTATGTCTGTATACTTAGAATCTCTATAAGACGTTTCTAAATCCAGATATGTGCATACCTATTTTAAAAAGTGTCGACCAATTCAATGTAAAATGTGTCCAAGTCCACTTAGACTTAGTAATATTAACTCACATGTGAACACCATATTCAGTGTACGTTTTTATGACGTGTTCTCCAGTTCAATCAAAATTAAATATGCCACGTAAGTGATTTTAATTTAGATGTAACTGTAGCTAATTTATTTTTGTGGATACCTAATATAGTACGAAGTTTACATATTTAAAAACAATAATTTACTCAAAAGTTATTATGGTAAACCTGCAACCTGTAGAAATGAAGCTCTACCCTTGAGTGAATAATTCACTCAACGGCTGTACAAAGTCGGACATAGTCGACAAACAGCAGGAGAGACAGATTTGGCTTATGGTGAAGAATACCTTTCGATTAAAGTTCTAAAACTACAAAACGTTCTGCATTTGCTGAACTGTGTAACTTCAGGGGACACTGAATTTTTCAGAAGAACCTTGGTGAATAATGGTATTGTTACTTGTGCCCCCATACAAAATGAAAGATTGAAGGAAGTAGTTGATTCCGAAACAGATGTATATGAATAATAGTTTTATTTCATTCTTGTGTACCCATTATTATTTATTTAGCATACTCGTTATTTTCGTTTTTTTATAAAAATGTTTAGATGTTAAATAAAGTTGTTGCAATATTAACATTACGGCTTTTAAGTAATTGTTATTCCAGTTATAAAAAAAACCTAAGGAAGAAGAGTCCAAGTCCATTTTTTCTCTATTTTTTTTTCTCGAAGTTACGGTAGTGATTTCCGATATTAATGACAAACTATCTCAGTAATTATAAGGCATTACTACAGAAAAAAAATTAAGTTCCTATCTCTAACTATAATATTTCCAGAAAAAATGAAATGTTTAACCTCGTTTTTCTCAGAAACAATAAAATGTGACTTAGGCACATTTTGCATTGGGCCCTTCATTTGTTTGTAATAGAATTATATTCACAAACAAAGTAAAAAACAACAAAAAAAAACATATTTTCAAAATAACTAATTTTTACGACCACTCCGCTTCTTTTATCTTATTTCTTTCTAATGGACGCTAAACTGACTTCTTCATCTGAAGTATCTTTTCATTTTCGATGTAGGGTAAATCTTTATAATACTGAAATGATATACAGGGTGGTCATTTTTGCGATGCTCAGTACAGAAGCCCGATATGGTAATATATACAGGGTGGCATAAATGAGGAAAAAGTTGCACGTTTATACCCCTCAATTTTCTGAAAAGAAATATGAAGTACTTTGTGTAGTTCCTGAATTGCAGGATGAGAACTGAAAAAGTGGATTTTCTTTTTCCTTTCATAACTTTTTTATTTTTAAAGTAAATGGTATGAAATTTGTTACTATATTGTTTGCTATAAGCTTTTCTATGAAAAACTTTATTTGGTTTTCTTATGGCAGTTTTGATATATCAAAGAGTGAAAAAATACAAATTTCTACCTCCTTTGGAAAGTTTCTCTCGAACACAATAAGAGTACCAAATTTCATAGATAACATAGAAATAAGTTATGAAAGAAAGTGCATTTTTCCAGTTTTCAGAAGTTATCTCAGGAACTGCACATAGTATCTCATATTTCTTCTCAGAAAATTGAAAAGCATAAAAATGTGCAACTTTTTCCTAATATAAACCATCCTGTATAAATTACCGTTTCTGAGATCCCTGTACTGAGACTACTGGACGTCGTAAAAGTGACCATCCTGTATAACAGGTGTAACGTCTCCTTTGCACAAGTTCTGTAAGTCGATGTACTTCCGGTTATTAATTGGAAGAAGTTCAATATATCGAACAATCTAGAACAATCACATAACAAGCTGTGCTAGTGCATTCGGTATTAAAATTCAAATTTTAATATTACAGATATTCTTCATATAAGGGGGGTTATTATAAACGCCCCATTACCCTCGTTGACTTAACGCCGATATTTTCAACCTCATCAAATGAGTGGACTGAGTGGAGAAGATACTCATATGTTCTGTTAGTTAAGATTAGTAATTAATATGACTATGCACTCGTGGACTGTATGAAATGATAACTACACTTGAAATAAAACTGTATGATTTACTGAATACTGATGTATGTTACAAAAATGTAAAAATGAACAATTATTGACCGGCAATCGATCGTGCTGATCACATGCTAAAACTCCACTCTACTAACGTTCTTGCGCTGACGCTCTACTCATATGGCCCTTCCGCGCTGGTGCCATCTCTCGTTTCTTAGATTACTAACTAACAGAGTGCGTTCAGCGGGCTCACATGTTTGTCTACTGAGCTTTTATATTATTATTACTTAATATAAAAGTTGTACATTCTCGTGTTGTCTAACCCTGTACTATAACTGTCTATAAACTGGGAACTACCTATTAAACCGTATATTGAACAAATAAAAATAAAATGAATATTCTAGATTTTAATCAAAATATACAGACTTGTGTGACTTAGCAATGCGCATTTAAAAGGCTTTATTTTTATTTAATTAAATAGTTATATTTTATTTAAAAAACAGTTACAGTGTAATCAAAGCAATTAAATATTCCTTTCCATTATTAAAGAGAAGTACAAATATGGAATATTTATATAAAATAATGTCCCAGTTACTCTTGCATTAAACATTTGTTTCCCATTTAATCTGTACAGGGTGATTCAGAACTTAATCAATATTGTAAACAATTTTTTTTTTGTAATTCTTATAGTTTCCGAAACGAATCATTGAAGTTCTAGTAGTTTCAACCTTTACATTGCTTAGCTACTGTAGTCTCTAGTCAGGCGATTTCAAATATACGATTACCTGTCGTATTAACTTTTTTGTGATGCAAGTATTTACATTAGTTTTTCAAATATCAAAAATAGCTTACGAGTATATAGCAATTGATGAATATCGTTTTAATTTATGGTGAAGTGAAAATGCTTTAGGAGAACGATTTCCTACTAAACATGTGCCAAATCCAGCTCATGGAAGAGATGGAGGTCCAGGACGTCCATGGCGTATTGCATCATTGTGATGTATTATACACGAGGCTCGATTATATCCATACCATGTACAGTGTGTCCAAGCATTAATACCAAGGAATTGGATGAGGAGTGGTACTATGGTCGCCACAATCTCCTGACTAAATCATTTGAACTTATTTTTGTGGGGATATTTAAAAAATGAATTATACTGCATCGAAGTGGTGGAGTGATGATTTACACAAATCTATCATAGCTGCTGCCAATAACTTCGAGTTCAAAACGGACAAGAAGCAGAAACAATTGTTAGTTTGTAGAAACTGGGTAAGACAGGATCAAAATTTGATTGTAACATCAGATATATCAAACTATTTCATTAATTAAAACCACAAATTAATTCTATTAATAATAATAGCTGCAAAACCAGATGAATTTGCTGTATAAAAATAGGTGTAGGAAAATGTAATTTATGTCTTTCCCTGGGAATTTCTTTAAATTTTTTGTCCGGTGGCAGATTATACACCTTACCAGGTTTTAGAGTGGACCAGTTTCTAGTGCCGTGCAAAAGTGAATTTTTATATCATTTTTGAACCGCTCTTTTTAATTTTATTTTTACAAAATTGTATTGGTAAGAGTCTCCTATAAATTCAAACATTTTTTAGATAAGTTCTGAAATAAAAATAAATCAAATAAACAAAAAAGAAATAACAGCCAACTGCAAAAATTCTATAATTTTATTAATATCTATTTATCAGAAATAACAAAATATAAAATAATGACTATTCACATCCTAATGACCATATGTTTTTCAGTCCTATGTTACTGTATCAGCACCACCTATCTAATCACTTTTTACTGATTCTTTAATTTCTTCCACCTAAGGTTAAAAAAATTAAATAGATTTATTTCAGTGCGATGATGAAATACTAACCTCTCTATTCAACAGCTGACTACTTAATCTTTGGCTCATCACTCTATACTGTAATTTTACCTTTTCATGAAATTTTGAAGGAATAACAGATATTGTTGTTAATGTGTTTCCAATAAATAATATAAAGAACATAGCACTTAAAACAGGTACCTGAAACAAAGGGTAAGTGTATAATTTAAATACATTCATTCTCAATTGTTTTTAATGCTATAATGGAAAACCACTTATAGTTGTGGAAAGAATTCAGACGACTTACGTCATATGAACAATTCATTATATTTTCATCAAAATATTTAAGAAACTGCAACTGAGAATAATAAAACTATATACCTACTATACTAATTGTTTGCTCTATATATTACACTCAATTATAAAAAATGATTATTTTGAAAGAGACAAACTATGGAAAATTATGTTAAAAATTAAAACAATTGGTTAACGTCAGCCATAGGTCGTTTGAATTCTTGCCCCCACTATAACGTACATTTAAAATTTATACCAAAATACATTACAAAAATAAATACTTACATGCCACGTAGTAGTTTCATTATAACTTAATAAAAATAGAGTGTAGGCATTGTAAAGTTGGAATAAATATCCAATGAATAAAAATGGTAACAAAAAGCTTAAACCCCTCCACATCCATGAATGAAATCCTTCAATAGTTATATCCATATTATGTCTTTCACCTAGAGCTTTCAGTCTATATAATACTCCCCTTTGATATCTGAATTGTAAATATTGTACAAGACCTATAAAGAATAATATTTGAATTCTACCTCAACATTAACCCCAGTGGCAAAACCACAATTACTTTAATTCTGTCAGTTTACTTCGATTAATAAATGATTAATAATTAATAAATGAATGGAAAGAGTTCAAAAGTAAATCATAGATGAAGAAATTACTTACTTATGTAGATATTAAATATCATGAATTGGTTTCTAAAATGTGACCATGTTTCATTATCTGGCCAAATTAATAAGATCCCTGCAGCTACGGTTGACAAAAAATGATGTAGCCTCCACCAACCTTTTATCCTCGAACCATTAACTTTAAGAATACTTTCTCTTATAGTCAATGTACAATAATACCACACCAATAAAAATATATAACTGAGTTCCAATGCTCTAAACCTGACAGAAAAATTAAGTACAGCCATAACGATACCAATCATGCTGAGTATCAATTTGAATTTTTCATACTCATCCTTATATTTGAATCTAAAAAAAGAAATGAGAAACTTATTCAAATCACACAGTTATCATTACAGACTTAAAAAATATTTAGCTTACATTTTAGAATCAATGAAAAATAAAGGATCTGTTTTATGCTTAGAAATATTTATTAAAAATATGTTGAAAATACAAATCAACATAATTTTGTTTTCAGAATAAAATGTTTCAGAAATTATTAAATATATGTAACATCTAAATTTAACAGAACACTTGCATATTTTTATTATATTTAGATTATAAAATAATCAGTCGCCTGCTGGTACTGCCAATATTTGCAAAAACATAGATTCTATAATTTTCATCAATTAGACAGTTAGGTAACAGAATATCGATTTAAAATATATAGAAAATGTTTACTTTGAAATTTTTTTTATATAATTGTAAATGCTGGTAAGTAAATACAGTGGCGGCTGTTGAGATTTCATGATGCCATATCTCAATAACCAGATATGGGACCCAAACCAAACTTTAGAATGTGTGTACTGTGGCCCTATAGACAACTTTTGTAGAAAGAGAACGTTTTCGCAGTTTGCGAAAAAAGTTGAAAAAATTGTGTGCCCACCCTAGGAATTATCAAATTTTGTCCATAAATTAGATGTAATTTTATCAAGGTATTTCAAATTTTATTAACAAGTAATGATATTTGAAGAATTTATAACATTTTGAAATTTTTGTGTTTCAAATATAAAACTCAAATTCAAATCGCTGTAACTTTAACAAGTATTATAATTTTTCGATAAACATAATTTGTAATTCTTTGATAAATTCATCTAATTTATGGAAAAAAATGTTTCAATAGAATTAGACAAGCCAATCTGAAAATTCCTGATGGATGGGCTCACAATTTTTTCAACTTTTTTCGCAAACTGCTAAATCGTTGGTGTCCGGAATGGTTGATATCACTTAACTACTATAAATGTTGTGTAATGCATTTGTTTAAAAACAATCCAAAACTGAACTACACAATTGAGTTCATAATCTAAATACTGTGTCCCAGTTTAATAACCTAAATGTTACCATCACGGAGTCGTAGTCTTGGAGTGCTCATGTGTCCAAAATCGTGCGAAGGTGTAACCAATTAATTTATACGATTTGTAAATCTGGGTACTTTCCTCAAGATTTACAATGCATATATTCCTCCCCATCTTGAGTTTCTTATAATCATATGGTTCTTGTTTTAAAGCAGGCAGTTGGAGTGCCGGTTCTTCATGACAAAATCCAATGTCCAGATGAAATCTTCATTCGCAACATGGATGTGAGACTACGAGGTCATGATTTGAAGTTAAAGAAGAAACATTTTTACACCCGTACAAGGCAGCATTTTTTATTGAATCGTTTTTTTGACATGTGGAACTCATTACCAAATTATGTGATTTCAGCACCTTCGATTAATTCCTTCAAACATAGACTTGATAATTATTTGCACTCGACCTACGTGTAGACTTTTTTTGTAAATTTTTTGTTGTTGTTTATTTTTATTTTTGTTTTATTTGCTTTATTATATCATGATAAAGCAAATAAAATTTCATAATCATGTTTTGATTTAATTTTGTAACTGAGTGAAATAAGCTTAGGCTTCCACTCTATCCACAAGTGTAATAATAATAATATTGTTTATTATGATTAATTCTTCTGCCCATCGCATTCCGAAACTATGGTCCGATGACCAATATTTAACTGTTGGTAGATCTGAATGAAGTTTGACACATGCAGTGCTGTCTACAGACTCTTTAGGAAAGTAATGCAGTGTTGGTTTGAATCAGTAATCGTTTGCCAGTTGGTGAGAGCAGATCGCAATGGCCAAGACAATCGTAGAGTTGTGAAGTGCGTGGTGTGATTAGATTTTTGTTGGCAAAGAGATCTTCAGCTGCTGAAACTCATTGTGAGTTATGCCTAGTGTATGGTCAATATTTATACCGGACGTATACTGTGAAACGCTACGCAAACTGATATGTGCGATCCAAAAATTGACAGCAGGAAGCTGTCTCCTGGTTCTGACATAATCCTCCTTCACAACAATGCATGCCCTCACACAGTTGCCAAAACCAAGAAGATTCAAGATTTTCGTTGGTAACTTTTTGATCACCCTCCATACAGTCCCAGCCTTGCAACAAGCGACTATTTCCTCTTCTTGTATCTGAAAAGAGTGCTGGGAGAGACGATTTCGAAATGACAAACTCAAGATTGACAGTACCAATTGGTTCAATTCCCAGGCGGCAGACTACTATGCAGAGGGGTTAAACAAGCTGCTGCAGCATTACAGAATGTGCATAGATGTAGATATCGATTATGTGGAAAAGTGAAGTAGATATGTAGTAAAATATTACTGTCAATAAAAACTTTTTTTCATGAGCTTATTTCTTTTTATTACCAAACGGATCTTATTTTTGGAATACACTTCGTATAAGAAACAGATCCACTAGCCAATAACATAAAAATATACAGAGTGAACAGAATTTTTTCAACACACATGCAATATTCACTTGTTTAGATCCGATATAAAACTAACGTTTCCTTCTATATTCAACATTATTTTCTATTTTAAAAAATAACAATCAATGCAAAATATATAGAAAATATTTAATTTTACAAATATTTAAGAATCTGTTTTATAGGCATAAATTTTTCCCAGTACATTTCCTTCACTATTCTACCAAAATTTACAGAATTATTTTACTCGGCTTGACACTTTGAGAAACTTTTAAGAAGTGATCCCCAATGTTTCCTGCAGAATCCGATGTGAAGTGAAGCAACTTATATTCAGTAAACGTTTGTTCTACCAATATCAAGATTTCCGATGAATGTAGAAATTTGAAAAAATTACAGGTACCTTACAATTACTTTAACACAAAAATTAAAACATTACTAATATACTTACTTTTCTTCTTTATTTAGTATAGAAACATTCACATTTCCTAAAATTATTTTTAAATAAATACCATTAGGTTTAGGTAAAGTTTGCTCTATTTCATACAACTGTGCCTTCCTCTTCATAATATTAGTTTTTAATTCTGCTAATTTCTCTTTTTCTACATTATGTTTTCCTAATCTAAAAAACAATAATAAATAATGTATAGTAAATGAAATTCCACAACATTCCTCATAGTCAAGTACACTGGAAATGGATTAACAATGGAATAGCCATATGAGTACCTAATCCATTAGTTATAAAGCGTAATGCGTTTTTTAATGGTTCACCATTGGCATCTCAGAAATCATAAAATATACAGGGTGGCTCAAATTAGAAAAAGTTGCACTTTTTGACAGTGGTGTAGCCAGAAATTTGACAAGGGGGGGGGGGTTCAGTGAATAAAGTATTTCAAACTAGATTTTTTCAATAAAAAAAATAAATAATTTTTAATAAATTGAAACAATAAAAAGTAAATAAAAAAACAATCTCATCATAAACATGTAAATAATAAACAGGTACGAACAATATTTGTTACAAAAATAACAAAAATAATATTAGAACTTAGTAGCAGGTCCTAATGTAAGGTTTCCGTAGGAGATCTAGTTCACTAACCGCGTTGCTAAATCTTGGAGAATAGAGTGATTGCAGGTTTGTAGTGAGACATTACTTATATGACCCAACCAACCAAACCCATGGGGGTTATGTTTTACATAAAAGAGAAATACATATTGTAATTTATTTCCAATTGGTCAGAAGTTACAGCAATTATTTGCAGTTTGACATTTTCCTTGGCCTTATTGAATGAGTATGGTTTGATGAAATTTCTTACTTTACAATCTGTTTAAACCAATCAGGATATCTACCAAACTTTTATTTGATTTGATGGAGACTTTAAAGTCATCTAGTAAAGAGAATCCCAGTTTCCACAATTTGTGAGACATATGTTAAGACCCACTATCCAGGCAGAAGGTGTACCATTGTTTTTGCACTATCGGATAAAAAAGTATGTCGATATCAACTTCAATCTGGAAACTGAAATTTCAGTAACTCACTGATTTCAGTGAATTATTTCTCTTCAACCACCTGAACAAAGATAGGCTAATCAACCTATTGAGTTTTTATATATTTTTAGGTATTAATAATATTGTGTGAAACTAACTACTCTGTGGACAAAAGCCCCAACCAGCGTTGAATTACACCCACATTATCTACCCATATATTCCTTATTATTAGCATACCTAGATGTTTGGTATCAGAGAACATACATATGACTTCATTGATAGGAATTGTAGGAGATTTGATTTATATTAGCTTAAAATACCTTTCTAATACAGTAAAAAAAAAACAACCTATTGAGCTTTAAACTCCAGTAAAATGGCATCACAACATATCAATCATCACATGATTCTGACGTGTTGATTGTAAGCACATCTATTGACCAATTATAAGGAAAAGATACTGACCTCGATATGTTACTTACAGCACAAACGCCACCTGACCACAAACAACATTCAGTTCATAGAAGCTGGCAGAGGAAAAGTACAAACTAACATTTACTTTACACATCAAATGCCACAGTTGGGACATTTTTTTCTTACACATATTGACTAGCTGTGATTCTACTAGCATGCCATTCCAGAAGTGTAAACTTGTTTTCGTAAAAATTTACCAAAAACATCCTGACATACAAAAAGCAGCAGAAGTGTTCCACAATCCCTTCTCCTTGTATGCTAATGATGAGAAAGCTGTGTGAATATGCATGCTGAAATGGTACAGTGTCCCTGCAAAAATAAGCTCTCTGAACACCTTCAGGTACGATTCATTTTGAAATCGGTACTAAATATAAAACAAGTTTTTGCATTACTTCCACCCAGTGGGGGTCAGCTTAGAGCACTCAGTCACATTCCACCAGTTGCAGCTCTGGCTGGGAAACCAATTACCTCTATATATAGTATACACTATTTATATATAAATGCACAATATATTAGCTTATAAACTCTGTAATAACGGAGATAATGAATTCTCTTGAATTTTAGGGAGTTCTCTTAAGAAAATCAGTACTTTTAATCAAAAAATTAAAATTGCTGTAACTTTTGACCCATTGGAGATAACTTAGTATATGTACATACATTCTTGAACAAAATTTATCGCTCTAAAACATTCCCTCATGGAACTTATGTGTAAAACAAACGACCAAGGAGTTACCAGTAGAAATCTGACAAAAGACGTCTATAAAATTATTTTTTTCTATAATTATCAACATTTCGAAGCAATATCACGGAAACGGTACATTGCAGCGAAAAAATTGGATAGAACTAATCTTTTTGAAAATTTTATAAGCTCTCAATTTTATGTAAAGAATTTTTCACTACAACACACCGTTTTCGAGTTGTAAGGGAAAAACCAAAAAAGGGACCTGTTCATGTCCTAACTACCCCCAACATATTCCTGCATCAAAAAATTTTCCACCTTCAATGCACGCTACATCTCTTTTTCGGTCATTCGTTGCCTAGCCTAATAAGATATAAGAGAAATAGATTTTCGTTGAAATAAAATTTCTATGACCACTAGTTTCGGTTATGCAACATTCAATTGTTCTTTCTTTTATGGACACCATTTTGGATCTTGACCTCTTTCTGTTGAGAAATAATGACACTAGATGACATTTTCTAAAATCAGTATTTTCACAATATTTTAGCAATGACAGCAGATATCTTGGATCTGTTTGGTTTATCTTAATCATCATTAAATTGCACAACATTTTTCTAGTTTGAGAACCCTGAATATTTTACGGTTTCCGAGATCCCAACGATCCCATGAAAAACAGACCACCCTGTATAAACTTCACTATCAAACAAGTCAAAGTATGACTTCACTTATGGAAACAAATTTTGACATTTGTAGGCCATTCAGATCCAGAGAGCATTGCAATCAACATTCTCAGATCTGACAAATCAATCATTCATTATTATTGTTTATATATTTATTATTAATAGATCTGAAGGTAACATTTAAAATGGAAGGGTTCCAACAGCTTACAATGTTAAAAGTAGTAGGTAAAATCAACAATTAGAACCTTCTTGTCTCTAAAGCTAATAAAGTCAAGCACACAAAAAACTGTTCTTTTTTTTTGTTGTTTGCTAAATATTAAATAATATTTGTACATATACTCATAGAGAAAGAACACATTCTTCCTAAATTGAGTACCACATTATTGTAAAGTTGTTTGTCATAGAATATACAGGACATCAAAAAAATATGAATGTCAAGTTGGCCTTTGTGAAACAATTTAATTAAAAAACAATATAATTTTCTATAAAAAATAAATTACTTTCTTTCTCTAACATTATTAAATAACTATTTTTGTCCATATATGACACCTTATAGACAATTTTTTCTCTATAACTTTAAAATCCTCTACAATTAAATTTTGAAAATTGGTGTACTGTATAAACTTTTGATGCTAAATACTACTAAATTCGAAATTTTAAAATTTTATTCAGTGGCGTCACATACGAGGGTGGTAAGGGTTAAAAGATCCCTATTTCTTTTACTCTTTAGGTTATTGCGATTTTATTCATAAATTATAAAATTTTAGAGTTTTTTACGTAAAAAAGGTGCTCTTAGTTCAATTCGATAGAGCGTACCGTTTACGAGAAAATGAACGATGAAAATTTTCTGATTTGCTTATGTTTATTGATGAAAATTAATCTGCATTACCATAGAAAAAAGAACACATTTTTTTACTAACATTTTATTTAACAATTTAGAGAAAGTGTTCAAAATTATTACCATTAGCTTCACGACAAGCTGCTAATCTTTTTATTAGATTACGATGCACACGTGGTAGGATTCTTGGGTTGTTTTTTATTGTCTGAAATCCTTCCTCTATCCTTTGTCTGAGAACATCAATATTAGGTATTGGGCGGAAATTAACTAGCTGCTTCATGTGTCCCCATAAATAAAAATCAAGGGGGTTTAGGTCAGGAGACCGTGGTGTCCATGACACTGGACCCTCACGACCTATCCAACGATTTCGGTAGGCATTATTTAAATGGTCCTTAGCGATAATGCTAAAATGTGGGGGAGCACCGTCGTGCATAAACCACATTTGTGCTCGCAATAGAAGTGGCAGATTATCTAACATTTGTGGTAATTCGTTTTGTAAAAAATTTGTGTAAATTTGTCCATTTAGTCGTTGCGGTAAAAATACGGGTTCTATTAAATGCCCATCGATAATTCCCGCCCCCACACATTGAAACTAAACTGCTGCTGATGTGCTCTCTGTACCGTAGCATGGGGATTCTCATCCGCCCATACGTGGTTGTTGTGGAAATTGAAAATTCCATTTCTTGTAAAGCCGGCCTCGTCGGTAAATAAAATTTTCTTCTCGAAATTTTCAACAGCAACGCGTTGTTCTTCGAGCCAATTACAAAATTGTACACGTAGAGGAAAATCTCGCACTTCCAATGCCTGATTCCGTTGAACATGATAAGGGTAAAGTAACATTTCGTGCAAAATTCTCCATACAGTTGACTGAGAGGACCTTTCTTGATTTGCGATAATGCGGGTACTTAAAGATGGATCGTCTTCAATACGATCTAGCACTCGTTCTTCTAATGCTAGGGTTCTGGCAACCCTTGGTCGCCCAACAACTTCCTGTCTTTGAAAAGTTCCTAAAGTAGAATGTAAGTAGGTATTATGCGACAACTTTTTACTAAATTTTTAGAATTTACCTGTTTCCCTTAAAGTACGATCTACTCGTGCGAAAACCGTACGGCATGGAACTCGTCGATTAGGAAATGCCTCTTCATACAACCGTCTTGCTTCCATACAATTACCAAAAGCCCTTCCAAACATAATGTAAATATCAGCTTGTTCTTGATAATTAAAAACCATTTTTGCTTTATAAACTTAGACACACAAAGTCCTTTAATTTGACATTGACAAGGTAAATCTTATTTTACAATGACTAACAGTCAATTAAAAAAAAAATAATCGCCAAAAAAATTGTCTACAGTATTTAATTCTTTCTTTGGCCCATAATAATGAAAAAGCAGTTTCTTTGGGAAGGATATACGATTTTAAATTAGGCACTGAACTTCGTTTTGAATGCGTAGTAATTTTAATATGAATAAACGAATACCAGAAAATTTTCAACGTCCATTTTCTCGTAAACGGTACGCTCTATCGAATTGAACTAAGAACACCTTTTTTACGTAAATAACTCTCAAATTTTATAATTTATGAATGAAATCGCAATAACCTAAAGAGTAAAAGAAATAGGGATCTTTTAACCCTTACCACCCTCGTATGTGACGCCACTGAATAAAATTTTAAAATTTCGAATTTAGTATCTTATTTAGCATCAAAAGTTTATACAGTACACCAATTTTCAAAATTTAATTGTAAAGAATTTTAAAGTTATAGAGAAAAAATCGAAAGGATGCAGCTTACTTTTGAATCACCCTGTATATATATATCCATTTTTTTGAATTGGTTTCTTTGCCCGCATTGTTAAAGATTTTTAAAAACATTTTTTTGGTATCTGCTAGATACTAAATAAATTTTTAATATACTCGCGACAAGAATTCAGATGACTTACGTCATATGAACAAATAAATAATTCATTATATTTTCATCAAAATATTTAAGAAACTTATAATAATAAAACTATATACTACACTAAAAGTTTGCATTATACATTACACTAAATTGTAAAAAATGATTGTTTTTAACGCAACCAAATATGGAAAATTACGTTGACAATAAAAACAAATGTGTAACATCACTCGTGACGTAAGATGTCTGAATTCTTGAAGCGAGTATAACAGTATTTAATTCACATAAAAATAAATATTGCTAGGTTATTTCTGTTTTCTTTTTTTTCCACATAATTTATAGCATCATATGGCTGTGCAGCAGACATTCGGACTAGTGTCAATATTCTTGATTTGTACTAAAGAGTGTTTCAAATTACATTTGATACAAGCGTGGTTGAGCGTTTCACACTTGCTTAGTGCTGTTTTATATGTGAATTTTATTGTTTACTAGTTCCAAAGCATGGCTTCCTCTATCGAATCCAATGTTCGCCTCACCATGCCACAAAGCAATTTGGCAAATGCTTGTATCCAGATTTTGAATCAAACAATGAGTCAAACATTATATTCAATGTTACTTCCAACAGTTTTTATGTGTTTACATTTTTTTACAAACTATAAAGTAAATCTAATAAATGTAAACACAAATAAAACTATTGACAATAAATATAAGTGTAAAAATAAGTGCCGAATGTTACATCCAACATTTGAAGCAACATTTTTTGTTGTGTCTGCAACCAAATAAATCAGTTATTTTTAATTTAATGAGATTCAAGTAATAAATAAAAATAATTAAATACATTATCAGAAAATTGAGTACTTAAAGTTCGAAGACAGCAAATTCAGTTTCTACGCTCAAGGTGCCACGGGTTAAAAACACACAAGTTAAATTTATCACATTTGTTAAAAATGTAGGCAATATAAAAATACATCTGTATGAACCACAAATCGTGTATAGCAAAACTACTGAACTTACTCTTTAATGCCTTTGGAAATAACGCCAATTCTATAACGCTGATGGGATATATGGTCGACACATTTTTTTTGTATACTGGCGAGTTCTTCCAACTGCTGAAGATATCTCTTGTTATCAACCTATAAAATTTCTTTATTAAATGATGTATTAGTTTTACATTCCAACTAACCTCCAACTGTTTAAAATCTGACGTTAATTCATCCCATTCTTCTAAAATTTGTTCTGTCATTTTAATTTAAATATAAATTACAAATAGAATTTTCAGTACGTATAATACAAATTTTATTTCGGGGAAAAAAGACCTCTCAAACAAAAATATATTTTTTGGCATATAAACTTCGTTTACAATACATACAACATAGAACATAGAACTGTCAAAGAACAGAGAACAAAACATCTAATCGAACAAAAATATCGTACCAAAGAGCAGAGACCCACAGACTATTAGCGCTTGCGATACCAACCATAACAACAGTAGCCGTGTTCGGCAATATGCTCCCAGATACGAGTGGATTTGTCACGTGACTACAGATCAATCAGATTTATCTGTAATATATGAACGGAACAGATTGTTTTTCTTAACCTTAGTTTTCCCATGTATGATTTCATTCTGTCATTTATTACTTGTCAATATATTTTTTATGGAATTTAAATATAGCAGCTGTCGTGTAGTGGCACCAAATTCTTTTATTTTTGAGATAAGGACATCAGTACTAGGAAAAAAAATAGTTTTGCTGAGAACGTATCGAAATTTAGTAATAAACAATTTAAAGAACATTTTATAATATGTTATGTCCCCTGCTACGTTACTCATATTCAGTAATTGAAGCAGAAATGGATGTAAGTGACTTTTTATCAAAAATTGAGTTATGTGGATAAGCTCATACCCACTTTGAAAACAAGTACAATTTATTAAATCCTTAGAAATACAAAAAAGGCATTAGAAAATAAAATATGTTTATCTAATTTATTTGCAAATACCTGTGATAATTTAATAGATTTTTAACTTTGATACTCCTTTTCCCAAATTTGCAAAATTTTCATTTTACACCCCTTCACTTCTAACTGCCTCAATTATAGATAAATAAAAATAAATATATATTATGCAAATCTACAATCGGTACAAAAAAGACAACTTGTAACTGTCAGACTAACGCACTCTGAATACAGGCAGTTGACAGAAAATTGAATTCAATCGCTTTGCTCGATCTAAAACTCTGGTCCATTTTGATGAACGTCAGATCGCTCTAATTTTATTTGCCGAACGATCGACATTTATCTCCCCTACCGCCATGTGCAATAAAAGAACGATCTGAACTAATCTGAGCGATCCGAGGGCTTTGCCGAACACGGCTATTGCCTAGATAAACAAAGTGCGCAGACGTTATTTTTCCTCACGATCTTATTAGGGTGGAATTCACTTCACTTAAGTGTGACTTTTCATTTAAGGTATACTTACATAAGATACCTTTCAATAGTTTATTTCATATCCAAACTTAATGGAAGCTTATTAAAGTGTGGTACGAAAGTATGGTAGTAAATTGTAACCCTGCATTTTTATCTTGTAAATTGCAAAGCTAAGTGCACACTTAACCTTAAGTGTGATCTATTAATTCCACCCTTAGTTAATAGACCGTGATTTTTACTCTTGTCGTGGCCGACCCTCGCCGACAGGAGGTCTCTTCTGGCGCTGTTCTTGTCTTCTCATTTTCTTTATTCACTGGCTAGTCTAACCCCCCGAGAGTAGTCGTTGTAGCGGGGTGGTTTTTTGAGATTAGCGTTGTAGTTAGAGATGCACGCGACTATCAAGCCAAGTGACTCCGTGGACTGGTGCAAGGGAGGGTGTATTAACACCACAGTCTATTTTAGAGATGGTTGATCCACACATTTTCGTGAATCAGTTCCAACCTGATCCGGTCCTAAGTAGGTACCTAGTCCAAAGATCAGTTCCAGTTCCTAGTCCGCATGTGGTCCGGACCGACTCTATTCAAGGTATGAGAATAGGTCAGTGCATAAAATTTGTTCTTGTTCGTTAGTATAAATTCATGTAGTTTTAGTTCGTTATCATTAGGCCGGACTAGAATAGTTGAGCGCATTCATGTGCTAGGTACATAAATTATTTATTTTAGTTTTTAGAAAAATATTTATTTTATTTCTATTAATGTACATTTTACGACTTTTATGTATACTCGCGTCAAGAATTCAGACGTCTTACGTCACGGCTGACGTTACACATTTATTTTTTTTGTCAACGCAATTTTCGATATAGTGCAATATATAATTCAGACTTTTAGTGCAGTATATATTTTTATTACTGTCAGTTGCAGTTTTTTAAATATTTTGATGAAAATATAATGAATTATTCATTTGTTAGTATAACGTAAGTCGTCTGAATTCTTGTCACGAGTATATAAAGAAATAATTTGTTTTAGTTTTAAGAAAAATACCTATTTATTTCTTTTTATTAATATATTTTATACTACAACGCGTTTTTTATTTGGTTCTATAAAAAAATAAATAATAAAATACATCTAATTTTTTTTAACCGCAAGTCGAAATATTGCTGAAAGAAAATGTTCCTTTTGTATATATCATCGTATCCTTGAGTACACTATTGATAGCATAGCTTATATTATCAATGATCGTTTTTCATATACAGTTTACAGTTGTAGTACACAAGTTTACGGACCCAGTCTGCCGAACTTGCATTACGAGTAAACGAGTACTCTGGACTGTTTTGTATACTTGTAGTCCGAACAGAACCGTATCAGTTCCATTAGTCCGCGCCACTGGACCTGTTCCAAAAGATCAGTTCTAGTTCTTGATAACCATCTCTAGTCTAGTGGTCTACTTAACTATACGGTCGGGGCCAGATGACATCACAAAATTCCCGTAAATAAAGACAAAATATAGTCATTCTCAACAAAAGTTTTCAGTTTTCATTGGCTATACTGCTGATGATCCCGACCGTGTAGTTAAAATATCATGCATTAAGGTAAGGTCGTTTTTTTTGTAATTGCTTCTTCTTAGCGTTCTTGATCTTGGCTCTATGTACCTGAAACTTAAAGGGTTAGCGTGGAGGGGGCAGTTTGTTAAAATGTTGGTGTCTGTTGTGTTGTAAGGAACACTTCTTGTTGAATTACAGAAAAACTCCAAACACCAATACAGGCATCCCACTAAGCATGAAACATTACAGCATATCTGTGCAACGTTGCATACAGCTAAATTTGAGTTGAATTACGATACATAATTAATGAAAGTTGTGAAATGCTTTTAAAAACGTTTCATAATATAATATTATTTTAAAATTGTTAAGGGTAAATTAATTCTACAACATTTCTGCATGTTATAATTGTCCAGTTGATATATCATTACTTTTGCTCAAATTACAACAATGTCTATACTTTAATTATTGATATAAGGTTGACAGGGGCATGTTTTCACAATATTATTGTTTCATAGTTGTAACAATTTCGTAAACAGTTTTATAGTGAATTATTACATTAGTAATGAAGTATAGCAATTGCTGCAACATCAACTATAACGTACCTACTAAGCTCTAATGCAAATTCAATTAAAATATTTTATACAATTTTTTATTATCATAAATATCTTAGAATTTTGTAAATTATTGTTTTCGAATATTATACAGAATGTTTTAGAATATAACTTATCGATTATCATCCAAAAAAAGATACAAAATACAATTAAGATAAAACTATATTTATTGATAATTTACTTAATGTGTTAATATTTATGTTATTATTTTAACCATAACAAGAAGCATTATTATTATTTTGTATATGTTAGCTTAAATATCGCCAATCGGAACGCAGTATTTTTGAATTGCTTAAATCTAAAGGACCCCATACATTTCGGATATTTTCCACCGATTTATCGGTGCGGATCGACCCGTACGGATATAATTGACAATATATAGTGGACACTACGTCCAGTTTTATCAGCGCAGATGAAATCTATTATCCGCATCGATAAATCGTTGCGATAAAAAGTTGCGATGCAACGGAATTATTAAGATGTCGAAACTTTTCTTTAAAAAGTCGTATCAAAATTAAAATCTAATGTTGATATAATTTGTTTTTTATAATTTGTTTAAACATTTAACACTTTAAGTTATGGCGTCTTTTACAGTAATCACGGCGTAACATGATTTTCCAACTTAGTTGTCTATGTGATAGTGTCTTATATGGGAATAGTATGCGTAAATTTCAAACAATCAACAGAGGCTGAACTTCATAATAAAAGAATGGTTGGTTTGAGTGTAGTTTAAATGTATACCTACTATTCCGATATAAGACACCATCACATAGACAGCTAAGCTAGAAACATCATGTTACACCGTGATTACTGTAAAATATTGGCATAACTTAAAGTGTTAAATATTTGGACAAATTATAAAAAACAAATTATATCAACACTAGATTTTAATTTTGATAGGATTTTTAAAGTAAAGTTTCGAAATCTTGATAATTCCGTTGCATTGCAACTTTTCTTTTGTAAATTATGTGATAACTTGCATCAAGTTACTAATATATAATGTTACAGAAACTTTTTGCGGTTCACTTATAAACAAACTATCTAGTTAAAGCTTTCATATGAAACATTCTAGCAAGCGTGCAAATAACTTAACAATATAAAATTACGTATTTAAAATTAATGCAACTTTGTTAAAATGTTATGTATAGTTCCTTGTTTAGTGGGTACTAAATAAATTGGATAATTTCGATTTTGGTATTTCATCACAAATATTCCTGGCCTCTTATTTATCTAAAAGAGAGCAATTTATGGCATATAACTGCTTTATTTCTCCTTTATATTTGTCAACTTCGAGAGTACTGCAAGGATCGAACCTTGGTCCGTTACTTTTTCTCCTATTTGTAATTTATGCGAAGTTTATTATCAAAATTACATGAACCTAGTTTTATTTGAACCATTTAGAATTAGGTAACAATAACGAATTGTTTATAAATAATGCAAAATGCAAAATTATTTCCTTCAATAGAAAACACAGAATATTTATATGATTATTCCATTAATAACGCAGTACTTATATACTCATAACATAACATATTTACTCTACTACTTACTCAACATATAACACTAAAACTGATTGAATGCTACTAACATGCATGGTTTCATTGTTAGGAATTATAAATTATTTATAAATATTAATGCATTAAAACTTTAATATTCCTCTTATGTTCGTTCTAAAATTGAATATGGTTCCTTAATTTAGTATTCTTCTTATACCTGCCATAAGAGAATAGGCGTATTCAGACGAGGTCAGGCGCTAACTAAGAGCTGCTAGAATGCTAACAGGGCTGTTAATCAGTCGCTTAAACAACACCGAATAGTGAGCTGATTGTTCTCCACGGAGCTGCGAAAAAAATATATGAAACATAACCTTACATTCTCATACTAAAAAGTCATAATATCTATTTATCTATTACACAGAATAATACATTTGTTAATTATTCATCAAATGTTCCATAGAATAAAACGCCGAAATAAGTACAAATAACTATTTTTTATTGAACCCACTAACAAGAGGCCTTACATAACATTTTAACAAAGTTGCATTCATTTTAAATATGTAATTTTACAGTGTAAAGTAACTGCACGCTTGCTAAAATATTTCATATGAATGTTTTAACTAGATAGTTTGTTATAAGTGAACCGCAAAAAGTTTCTGTGACGTTACATATTAGTACTTGCTGCAAGTTATCACATAATTTACAAAAGAAAAGTTGCGATGCAACTAAATTTTCAAAATGTCGAAACTTTTTAAGTCAAAATTAAAATCTAATGTTGATATAAATTGTTTTTTATAATTTGATCAAACATTTAACACTTTAAGTTATGGCAATCTTTTACACGGTGTAACATATGATGTTTCCAGCTTAGTTGTCTATGTGATGGTGTCTTATATCGGAATAGTATGCGTAAATTTTAAACAATCAACAGAGGCTGAAATCTGTAAAAGAATGGTTGGTTTGAGTGTAGTTTAAATGTAGTATGTACAAAGATTTGTCTATATGATATGTATATATTTTTCATATGGTATACAAACTTGTTTTATATAATGTATTAAATATAATTTAGTTCCTTTGACTCTATAGTTACTCTCAAATAAATTATGCATCAGCTAAATGAGCGGGTTAGTTTATAAATATTCTTTAAAATTGTGGAATATGCGTTTTTTTAAATTAAAATAACGAAACGATTCAGTTAATTATATGTATATTAATATCCGACAGGTGGCACCACTTATATCTCAGTGATACTGTGTAACCGAATTTTGGTAAGTATCTACAAGATTTGGGCCCTGGCAATATTAGCACCACGGGTAAGGGAAATAAGGGAATAATAGATCCCTAATTTATGTTTGGTCACTGTCACATTGGCAGAGGAAATCCTCGTCAAAGGAGTTTATCCTGGGAAGTCTGGAGACAACTATTTATTTCGCAAATTAACTGGTCGAAATATTTCTGGTATGTAGTTTGAAACCACCAATCTGACTGTGTGAAAACAGACGTATTTTAAACTATTTAAAGCAAATGACTATATTTATTGGCAATTTCTTAATTAACTTTGTAGGCAAGGCAAAGTGCCTGGTACAAGGCAAGCACATTTCAACATTACTGCTCAGAAAAGTTGTAGCAAACTTTCTAAGATAATATTTCCTTGCAAAGTTTGTGGGTAGAAATTATAACTTTGTCACAAATCCCTTGCGAACTTCCTGTAAAAGCTTTTGCAACGTTACAGCTAGGTTTGCAAATTTTGAGAAATGTTGCAGCAATTTTATCTTGCTTAGTGGGAACAACATTCAGCCAAATAATTGAAATTGAACCATTATTATAGCTCTTATGGGGGTGGCTCTGTTTCAAACACATAATATGGTTTCAAGTAGGTCACATTTTATGTATATAATATTCTAGTATTCCATGTACATGTAACTATTACATATTCTTGTTCTTTTTTAAAAATAAAATGTATGAGAAAATATTGTTTACTTTATAGTACAACAAAAATTAATATTTTCTATCTAAGTTGGCAATTTTATCTTAACATTTTTTTTTGGATCCCAAGAATTTATAATAGCTCAATGTGAGTGGTGAATTATGACTTTTTAGAACCTGATTCAAAAGCCCTAAGTAGTATATTTTTTGTCTGTATTTAAAATCAGGCCCGACCTAAAAATTATTTGTTTTGTTATGTTTACTTCTAACAGTAAATAAATAACATAACCTCAGAAATACGTCAGCGTTTCACTTACGAAGAAAGCGCAAATTTTCGTGGCTTACAAAAATTTTCAGCGGCTAACAGTTAGCTTTAATCAGCGTTTCATTCTGTTTGAATTTCTTACTTAGCGGCTCAGCGGTTGACCTCGTCCTTCGTCTGAGTACGCTCAATGATTGAGAGAATGCAAAGAAAGTTTTTGAAATTTATAGCATATAAAAATAATGGGGTTTACACTGTATCCCATAAATTGCTGGCAAATAAATTTGATGGATAGTTTGAATTTAAGGCGTAAATTGCGGCTTCTACTTTTTTATACAAATTATTACGAGACCAAATTGACTGTTCGGAATTGTTGAGTAAGCTAAATTTTCATGTTTCTAGACTATGTGTTACGCATAATCTCCCTTTTCGCTGTGCATCAACAAGAACCAATATACTACTTAAATTCTCAATTTTTGTTATGTCTAACAATTTTAATGAGATTGTTGTTGTTATTGTACCATTACATTATTGTTGTATACTTCTTAGACCACGTTGTGTCGTCACATTCGCAAACGCACTAGTGTTGATGCATATAATTGTTTTAAATTTTTCAGAAGAATGACAACATTAGTGATCTGTCAATAATATTGTGTTACTGTCTTTGAGCATTTCGTGTTTGAGGTTCTGTCCTGATCATGTCTTGATTCTGTGGTTCTGATTTCTATGTTCCATGTTTTCACAAATTGATTGCAACTTTTATGGTGTTTTGAGAGGATTTTAAAATACTTTTTTGTTTGAAGTCAGTCGATTCCAAACTTTTTTAAAAAATGTCGGCTGCAGGATCCGCTGTAAAATTGTCGTTACCTGGACCATTAAAAGTAGTAGGAAAAAAACATATAGAAATCGCTTCTCAATGGTGAGACCATAATTCTAACAAAACATTATATAATAATCTAAGATTATATTTTTATGTTACTTTTTTTATTGCTTGCATCGTTGATTGTTCTTGTTATTTATCATAGGATTGGATCTGCTATAACCTTTGGAGCTACTGCAGGAATAGCTACGTGTTATGCTACTGACTGGAAAACTGTACTTCAATATTTGCCCTATTATAATGGAAAATTTAAAGAGGAAGAATAAAATGCATTTGTAGAATATTACTAATGTAGTGGAAAATATTTGTCATTAAGTTTATATTTATAAAGTATATGTATTATACAAGCATATCTAGAATCTTTTACTATTTAAAATTATTCTGTTCGGATTCGTAATTATGCATGCACATAATTGTTATTAATATTACAAACCTAAAATATATAGACTTGATAGCAGGTAAAACGTACAGAGTTATGAGTTTCTCTTTGGTAACAAGAAATTGAAAATCAAAATATTTTGGTGGTAGTTCGCTTAACACCGTGTATGATATGAACATCTATATACCTAAATAAGATTTTAGATTTTACAGAGCACCATGAATTCTGTATCAAGATATCCTGTTTTGAAATATTTAATTATAGAGTACACAGTATAGCCAGTGCTAAGACTGTTGGAAGCAATTACCTCCTTAATTTTGAGTGGAGCTTGAATGTATATACAGGAATTGAGTGGACGTTTTTACCTGATTTTGAGCTTTTACTTATATTTATTCAGATTTCAAATTACTGTAGCTCGGTCAATTAAAATTTAGGGTATGTGTAATGGAAATTAGGAAACGCTACGTATTCTGCCCAGAAGTTATTTAACTTGTATGTCGTATCAAATATTTTTTGTAGAAAACTCGGATACCTAATAAATGTATACTTAAACTCTAAATCTACCTACATATAAGATTGAAGTAGGTGCATATTAAAACAAAAATACAGGGAAGAAAACTTGCAGTGGCAATAAGTAGTTATATGCCATACATAAAAGAAAATAAAGTTTTAGATAAAACAAGGATCCCTAAATAACAATAGTTATAGTATCTGACATTAGGCATTTTTTAGGTATCTACTTAACGCTAAAAGTCATTACAAAAACTATTTGAGGATAATTAATAATAACTTTTCACAATTACTCAAATTTTTGTTTATAGCTAAAAAGTTCTAACTAAATAACTAATTTGTAGATTATGGAATACAGTTTTGAGATATCAACAAATTACTATACTTTTTAACATAACAACACATTGCAACCTCTACCGAAACATGTGCTTGGGGTGCATTGTTATTTTTTATTTTATGAAATGGTTAAAGAAACAATGCTCCAGCAGAAAGTCAATTGTCAGAAATGTTCAAAATTCAAAATAGTATGACAGTGACAGTATTGATCAGTGTTGCCAACATCAAATGATTAAATTATACATTAGTTAAAATATATACTTTTATACACCAATACACAAACGCTAAAAATGTCCTTATTGGAACAGGAATAGTAAACGTCTATTTATGTAATAATTAAAGTTCGTATACAGTGTTAAATTCTTTTGTGCGAATTAATTCTCCTCATTATTTCCTAAAGAAAAATAACCCAACAGAGGCGAGCATTATGAACATTATCGTATCAGATTTGACTTTGAATTGTAGGTCGAACCTACCATTATGAATCATTTGATACAAAGAGAGAAAAGAAAAAAGAGACAAAAAAATGCAGATGTAACCATAGCAACTACACTTTATCATGGATGTAACTACAGCAACCATGAACCATGGATTACTGAAAGGGAACTTGGAATCTCAAGTATAACTTTTCTGTTAAAATGAAATGTTACACCAATTATCCGATTATGAAAAGTACACAAATTATACGATTATTATCAGAGTTAGAAAATTATACATAGTCAGTTGAAAAGATACAAAAATCGTATAATTATACACCGATTGGCAACACTAGTATTGACACTATTACATAAATTACTGAAATTAACGAAAATCATGAAGTGGCTGACATCTGTTGATAGATTTCGGAACTGCTATAATGGTTCAAAAAAATTACTTACATAATAGAAGTGTGAAGGTTTGTGCGTTTTTTAATGTTTCTGTATATTTTCCTGCATAAATAGTATCAGAACAGTTTGAAACTAGTATAATTTTACCTTGAAGAAGAAAAATGCGAAATCTACAGAAGACAATTAGTAATAAGAGTGTGGGCGAGTGAAATTCAATTCAATTCAGCAAATTAGTTTTGTATGTGTAACTATCGAAATTTTTTTATATAATTTCTATATTATTAATATTTAGTTATCAAATGTGTACAAATATGCAAAAAATACGCAAGAATGTTTGCACTAAATCTTGGAAAATCTGTGCTGTTTTCCAGTGCCCTTCTTACTGTATTTTTGATATTTCCCTGCATACATTTCCCATAGACCTGACACTCTCTAAATTGAAAATCGTAAAACCGATAAGAAAATACATGAAAGTATGTAACAAACATTTTTCTATAAAGAATTTTGTACCAGGTAATTATAACAGTGCTATGTTGTGAAATATTTAAGGATATTTTTAAATCTGCGTTATCATTATATTGCCAATTCTTTACACTGCTTATTAATGTAGATATTTCATCATGAGGTGAAAGCAGACGTCTATAAATGCAGTCTTTTGACAGCTTGGGTCTGACACTGAAATGTAAAATGTACGATATGGAATGCTTTTAGTTCCATTGCGCATCCAAGGAAAGGTAGCACTACCACACCTAGGAGCAGACAAAAGGAGGCAAAGAAATATTTCATTAGTTATGTATGTGGGTGCGAGAGAGACAATCATCTGCACGTACGATATGAATTGTGTTCTTAATTTCCCATTATTTTGTTTGTAAATACGTCGTAAATTGTCGTCGTTGTTGTAAATTGGCGTACAGTGTAGTTAACCAATACATTATTTTATCTTGTATCTCGTTAGTGTTATTCTTTGTGTATTTGTGTTAATGTTGGAATATGTCATTTTTTATAAGAGACTGTAAAATTAACCAGCATATAGCACCAATTAATTCTTCATATTCAGAAATCAATTTAATTTCAATTCACAATCAGCTAAATCTTTTATTGCTAAGTCACGTGACTTAGTGTTGCTGGCAACACTACGTCGTTCTCTGAAGCCGGCTTTACTCTCTATTGTTTATTTCGATTTATATGCACTGAAACGTTTAGTGCGCACTGACATAACGCAAAGTTCGATGCGAGTGCTATCAAATTTTGCCCGGAGTACTCCGAGCGTGCAACTAAATTTAGTGCACATTTCATAACCTCATCATTTGATAAGTCGTAACCAAAATTAAACAGTGTATGGATTTATTTGTTAACAATGTTTAAATTGATTATAAACTACCATAAAAAGCAAGATGTGCTTTTCAGTTGTTATAGTTTTATTTTGAAATTTATTTTTTTTGTGTAGAACATCACTGTTTTTTCAAAACCCTCAATTAAAATACCAGTTTATCTCCTTAATCATTTTTTAAACTAAAAACAAAACAACTGGTACAATCAGCAGTAGTTAAATAAGTCTAATTATTGATTTACTACATTTTCCGATGCACTATATTAATTCCGTAAATATATGTCTCTTTAGTTGTTCTTCATAATTAGTATTAATAACATATTCCTCTTCAGATGAACTATTTGTAGAAGAAAATAAGTTATCTAGAAGAATTACATTAAAAAAATCTTTTACTACCGCCATTTTTAACTTGCACTAAAAATGTAAATCGAACATAGAAGTTGGATGCAGTGTAAACTTAGTGCAAAAGTTGGCAAAAGTGCATATAAATATAAATCGTCATACGATACTGAACTTCTGACATATCTCCTGACTCCTGTCCATGCTACTGAAATGTACGATGTGGAAAACTCTTAGCTCCACTGCGCATCCATATAAAGCAGTGTTCTGCATCTAGCATTACATTTTTCAAATACATAGAAACGAACCTAGAAAAAATATAGACTGGGCCAGTGTCATATTGCTGGCTGCCCTGAAAGGTCCAGAATTGCTAAAACTTGGTTTTTATGCCAATTTACGTTGGTTGTATTGTAGTGAAGCATTTGTTTACTGCTTGGTCACATTCTTTAATGACATTTAAAATGACAGCAAGTTAGTTAGCTTCATATTGGAATGCAGCCAACATATTTGTACAACCGCCAACATAAAGTAAATAAAATATCCATTTTCTGGACCTAGGACCCTAGGCAGCACGGGACCTGTCACGTGAACCGACGCTGTCTATATTTTTTCTAGGTTTGTGTACACAGGTATATGTTAGAGCCGTGGTTAGAGGTTAACAGTAAACCAGTGCAGCCACAATAATATTCACATACTCCAAAATTCGCTTAAAGTTATCTTTTTTCATGCCATATTAAAGTTTCCAAAATATCCGAAATATGTTAGGATTCGAAAAAGGTCCGAAGTATAAAAAAGTCCAAAAATCTGAGTTTTATCCGCCAATTAACAACACTGATATAAAGTGACAAACCTAGGAGCAGACAAAAGTAGGCACATGAAACTCAGCAAAGAAATACTTAAATACATTATGTATGTGAGTGCGAGAGAGACTATCATCTGCACTTACGATATGAATTGTGTTCTTAATTTCCCATTATTTTGTTTGTAAGTACGTCGTAAATTGTCGTCGTTGTTGTAAATTGGCGTACAGTGTGGTTAACCAATACATTATTTTATCTTGTATTTCGTTGGTGTTATTCTTTGTGTATTTTGTGTTCATAAGGAACTGTAAAATTAACCAGTATATAGCACCAAATAATTCTTCATATCCAGAATTCAATTTTATTTCAGTTCACAATCAGCTAAATATTTTATCGCTCCGCCATTGCTAAGAGACACATAACAAATATGGCGCTAACAACGAGTAATCCATTCGCGCAGTTTAACGAGCATTCCATTCAGCATAATCAGAGTTTAAGTCGATTGTCGATTATCATGATACGTAAAACGTAGAACGTGTAATTTTCACGTTTACGTATAATAAAATTCGTGTTTCAAAAATGAGTTTAAGTAAGGTAAGTTATCACCGAATTCTATTATTCAGAAACGATGATTATTACTTTAATCTACGAGTATTGCTCTATCTGTTCGGTTAGTCTTTTATCAATCTGTTCTGTGCATTCGGAAGTTTTCGGCTACCTCTTCGGAACGTATACGTCTCTAATTACGTTACGCAAAGACCCGTGAGCCCACGTACATCCGTATAACGTAAACGTGGAAAATTCAAAAACGGGCCACACATTTATACGATTTGTCGTACTACAGGTTGTACAATACGAAGTTGATTCGACCGTTGGAACAACGGTTGGATAGTTAGTGGCGTTGTAGTACAACTTGCAATACGATGCGGTTGCGTATCGTACGGCAATACAGCATGCAGAAAATCTGTAGTACAACGCGGTAGTACATACGACCAGATTGGATAGTTTGCGTGCAAGCGCTACTTGTCGAAACCATATCGCTCGTTGCAAATATATAAAATTTATAAAGATGGAAATAATGAGAAGTTTTGGTCAGAATTTATTGAAATATATCGTAATCATACATTTTAAATATTCATTTTTTTAACATTCGTAAATTGCCCAGCATGTTTCTGGAATTATTTGACCAATGGATTGAAGTGATATAGCCGTACGAAGTTTAAGGTCTTCATAAGAATTTTCAGTTGCCAAATACCCTGTGTAAAATTAATCTTTCTTCAGGGCTAATAACGCCTCTTAACTTTGTATTTTGTTTAATAATTTTAGGGCGCACCAATTCTAACAATATGTTATAAGAATCTTCATCCATTCGTAAGTAATTCTTGAAATCTGTTGGTTCATTGGCACTTAGTTTACGTGAAAAGTTCATATGGGAGTACAGTTGCCGTTGTTGCAACCAATTTTTGCATCGTTTTCTTCTTTTTTGGGTGGTTCTTCATCTTCATTTAACAATACTACCACAATTGCAGCTACTGCTTCTTTTGACAAACTTGATGCCATCACGAAGACGATAAAATAATAACTGCAAAACGATGTGTTATACAATACACACCAAACAGTAGTTTCAGTGGGCAAAAGTGAATCCAATCTGTCTTTCCGACGGTCGAATCAACTTGGTGTTGTACAACTTGTAGTACGATGAATTCGTATAATGTGTGGCCCGTTTAATTTGAGCATGCGCGGCGGTCAAATTCTACGTACACGTTTACGTATCGGACATAACTTAAACCCTCTAATATAAAATTTCATTTAAGTGGTCCATGCTCCTGTAATAGTGTCATCTCAAGTTATATGTTCTGTGGTGTCATCTGTCAGAAGTTTGTACAAATTTTTTACAGTTGTACAACATATAATATTACTTACAAATTAATGTAAGATATCAGTTTTATGTAAATACTGTTATAAAATTTGTATTTGTACTTGTTAAGTAAGTATTAACTATTATTTAACGTCCATATATACTTTAATAAAACATTAATTTAAGCACCATGTCCGAATCGGTGGAAAAACACATGGAGTCTATGACCGAAGAAATTGAGGAAATGAGGAGAATAAAATTGTTTTCTGTAGAAGAAACTAGGTTAGTATCATATCTACCTAAATATTAATACATATTGAATGCGAAATATTAAGATGCTTGAAATTGTTGGCCTTTTGCACTCGGTGAGACTATTATAGTGATTGTTATTTGAATAAATTTATCATCATGGAATATGATTATATTCAATACATGCAGTGTATTATATTTACATATAAAAGATATGATTAATTTGCGAACCATAATAATGAAATTAATAAAATAAAAGGTTCTTGATTTCTATTGATTAACATTTATATAAGTAATTCCTGATTTATGTTAATATAAATGTAACAATAAAAATTAAGATTATTTAAAGTTCATTCTAATCATACAAATACAAATTTATATATTATTAAAATATAGTTTGAATAATAAAGTTAAAATTCAAAATAGTGCAAATAATTATTAGGTAATACATATATTTTAAATTTCAATAATAAATTTACTGAAAATTACATATTATTTTTTGGACTCTTAATGTTTTTGTTACGAACTGTAGATACTGTTTTTGGTCTAGTTGGTTTTGGTCAAACTTAATCTGTATCCATAACGACTTGTAAATAGATTCAGATGTTTTATTTAACATTGCAACTGAAAATTATTTATAGTGTTATAAAAATTGTTAAGTATTAAATATTTTTATGTAGAATTATTTAATACTATATATCTATTTTAGGGCAATACTTAAAAAGAGAAAACATTTTGAATACAAGATAAATGGAGTTGCAAAAAATCTACAAGACTATAAAGACTATATTCAATATGAGAAGATTCTTCTTAGAGACATTAAAGTGAGAAGAAACAAATATCGAGTGGCTGATAGGAAGAATGGTATTGAATATAAAATTCTGAAAAGGATTAAATACTTGTATGAAATAGCACTTCAGAGATTTTCAAATGATTTTACATTATGCTTGTCTTATTTTAAATTTTGTAAAGAATCCAACTACAATAGGCCTGCTTCTCTCGTTATACAAAATATGATCAAGGTAGGTATGTTATCAAATATTTAATTTAATCTCCTTCCATATCATTATTAGAAAATTTAATTCCCATTATAGGTTTTCTTAGTTTTCGTAAAACAGTTTTTACTTGACTAACCAATATACCGTGGACTTAGGTTATAACAACACAACCATAAAATCGTGCTGTATTAAATGATCAGGATACCTACTCTATAAAGGAATTAAAAATTTTGCATGGGCAATACTAGTCGGTTACTAAAAACAGAGCTGTTATCGAACTTCATTGCATTTAATATTCTTTACGAGGATTTTATATTGTATAAGCAATTATCGAGGCAGTTATCTAACATTGTTGTAGGGTCTGAATCACATTTGTCTAATCAATGTCAACATACTCGATTACTTACTCCATAAGTATTTTTGCGGCGACAAATCTGAATACATTCAGAACATAAATTGAGTATGTTAGGATTTTATCAATGCACATCCATGTCTTTGAATTAATTATAGATATTTTAACCTCCCAAACACACTTATGGATGTTTGTTTATGTTAGGGTTTTATGTCTCATTGTATTTTTTATACAATAGAAACTCTTTCTTGAACCACTACTTGAATTTTGGTAATGCATTATCAGAAAGTATTTAAACTTGGGTATTTTTATTAGAATAGAGAAAATTTTACAACATACCTACTAATTATTATTTTTAGTTTATAAGATTAAATTAGGATTCTTTAAATGTTTTTCACTCGGTTCTCCGAGAACACAGAATTTTTTTAACCACGAACGGTCAAACTTAAAGTGCGCATGCGATATCCTTCTGAATGTGTTCAGGATCGGCTCTTGCAAAAAAAGTATAGCAGGTACCTATTAGAAAATATTTGTAATGATTTTATTGTGTGTTGTGTCCAGAATAAGATAGTGATTAAATTAATGAGTATAAAGAAATATATAGTACTAGGCGCATTTCAAAATTAAGCCTGACTCGATTATATATAGCGATTGTAATAGTGATGTTGATTAGTTTGCACATGTGCATTAATATTAATTGGGTTGTTGGTCATTTGTTTGCACATGTACATTAATATTAACTGGTCTGTTGGCGATTTGTTGCTTTTTTCTATTACCATTTTAAAATGTGCAAATTAAAGGGTTGTTATCTGTATAATGAGAGTCAGTATGATACACATTTTGGTTGCTATCCTGTACAAATGGTTTAACTTTGACAGATCTGTCACAAATATTTTTTCTTTTAGTACATGTTTATGAATGACCATGTGAAATATACAAAATGTCCCTATGCATTATACTTATCATGTCTAAAGGCTGGGTCTTACTGGGACATTTAGTGGAGTCAACTACTAGAAGCCAGTAAAGTTGACCTGAAATGTCTGGTTATGATCAAAAAGTTGCCATTTGCCTTTAACTTAACTACTGAAAATTTTAGTTTGCTCTTTTGTGTTTAGTTGAAAGCCACATAACAAATGGAAGCAACAAATGTCCCATGTGTGCTGCAATTTTACTGTAGTTGCAACTCTTTATGAGGTTAGGTTTCCGTTTTATTAGTAAATAGGTACAATATTTAGATACTAAAAATATTGTTTTATTGTTTTTTATTGTAATAGTGTTAATATGTATTATCGATATACAACAGAGGATGCAACATTATAGTTGCAATTTGAATATAGCAATCATGAGCAAGTGGACAAATCTTTTCTGCGTATCTACTTTCTAACTCAATAGATCATTTTTTGTCAGTTTCTATATATTATACTTTTAAAATAATGTGTAAAATAGAAATAATGCCATTTCAGATGTTAACTTGCCTCTCAAACTTGAAGCAATAAACTGTCTAGTGTGATCAACAACTTACAAGGACAACTTTAAAAGCTTCCACTAGTTGACTCCATTAAAATGTCCCTGTGAGACCCCGGCATAACGATGATGTATTAAAGGCTATCATTACATGACCGTCACTTAATATACAGTGCATTGTAATGAATGTAACAATCCTACCAGTTGAGAAATCTGATGAATGATTAGATTTTTAAACAAGAGAACTTAAATTCCTGAAGTTAGAAACAACCATCATGTTGCAAATCTATTAAAAAACATTTTTTGAGCTGCATCTTGCTATTCAAACCTGACAATATCTGCTCACACGCTCATCATATGCACAGTGATTACTAATTCTTTCTACACCTAAAAAACTGGCCTCTGTCTCAACAGTTTCAGGAATCTGAAGAATAGAGCATTTACATGTAGGCGGCGCTGCGATCAATGTTAGGTATTAAATCTAACCTAACCCAAATATTTGTTATTTCATTTTTGTTGTATTTCAATTTGTGTAAAAAAACATGCCATATAACTGTTGTTTATCGCAGTGTTTATCTGTTGCTAATAAAAATAAAGATTTCATGTTTCGCAAGTTCCCTAATAATGCTGAAAAAAATGGTTAATAGCAATTGAGTCCAGCAAGACACCAATCCAGTACACAAAGATCTGCTGAAAACATTTTACAGAAGATTGTTATACTATTATTAGTATGGGTAAGTACAAGCATACATGATCTATTTTCAATTTATATTTTTCATTATTTGATTAGGTTTCATTCTTATTTTTAGGACAATGGAAAATTCTCAAAAAACAGTTGTTTCAACACGGGAATATGATACCAATACTGTAATAAATAATGAACGCATGAAAAGGTACATGAAAAAGCGAAAACAGGATGAAAATGTAGGCAAACTTGCAGATGGAAAAAAGTAGAAATGTGACACGAATTAAATATAATCATACGAAAATTACTTGAATGATAATAACGCCGGTAATCCTGAGAGTATATCAAGTGCATCTAGAAGTAACAAGTTATTTTACGATATGGCGATTCAAAATGTTATTAGTTACCAAAGCGCACAATTAATATCACTCAAATTTTTAAATGAAAACCGTTTAAAACACCAGGATTTTCAAGTTTTTCTGTATTGTACTTGTACTGTAATAAAAATACCAAATAAAAACTGCATATGTTTATTATTTATGTATGTCACATGTACATTATTTTAAACACTGATTTTTTTATATATTTGTATTTTTTCTGAAACTGGGCATTTAATGTACTTTTTTATTTACTAGGCATATTACATGCAAGATTTTTGCAATCTGAGTGACAACTAACCATTTTTCTATCGATTCGTGATTTATAAAATTTCAATTCTTTAAAAAACAAAGAAGTTTAAATTAAGAATTACCAGGAAATTCTTTAGGCACTCCAACGTTAATAATTTCTGTCTTAAATAACGTTTTATTACTTCTTGTTCCAAATTGCTAATGTAAAATGCAAATAAATAAGGTTATGTGTGTATAAATAAGATTTTAATACTTTTTGTACTTGTACAAGTTTAATTTTGATAATACGTATACAAATTAGATTTACAATCACTATTTGTCTCACACGAATTCAAATTAAAAATTATCGAACCACAGACTCGTAAACTAGACCATAGAACATTAACATTAATACCTAACTCTGACGCTAGCGCCCCTATCGGAATTTAATAACACTGAGTTCATGTAAATGCTCTATTGAACACATTGAATTTTTTACGAATAGCTTGACGAGGCATATTTTACAATACTACAAGTGTTTGAAATGAAATGGACGCTATGTAGAAAAATAGTGAATTTATATGTGTTTTCAATCACTATTACAATTTTCACATTGTTTGTGTACCACTTATTTGTTTTTCTTTTATTACTGATTGTCCCTTAACTTTTGTATGTGCTTTGTAATATTAGTAGATATTAATTTTTAAAATAGCATAATACAGGGTGTCCCTAAAAGGTTGGGACAGTGTTTTGCCACATAAAGCTGAAAATAAGTCGATTTAACTAAACTTGTCTTAGTCCAAAAGTTGATAATCACGGAGCTACAGGGTGTCAAAGGTTAAAAAATAAATCGCATTTTTTTTAATAACTTTCGACTGTTTCACGTTAATTTCACGAAATTTTGTATCCAGGGGTTTCTTGGGATGGCAAATCAATTTTATTGTCAATTTTGGTATATCTTATAGAGGGCGCCACCGGCGACGATTTCGAACCATTTAAACCGTTACAACTTTTTTGTTCCATCTTGTATATTATTTTGGACTAGAAAAATCTCTTCCCCACTCCATTGACTTTTTAACTCTATAGACGGCTCGTTACGTATTAAAAACAGTTGCCCTGATTTGGAAGCCAACGAACCGCCATTGTGGAAGCCAGCATATGTCTCCCCTAAAACTTGGACTTCTCACTAACTGATGGCGCTGAATTCAGTGCGGCGTTGCGCGTTTTAAATCAGCTGCAGATTAGTTAATTTCATTGTCCTTTAATAAAATAAGCTTTCAGGGACATCGATCTTTAATTTTAACAAGATTACACGTGCCGAACTGTGACTGAGCAGGTTGAAAAAATGCTAATTTTTAACAAATATAATATAGTTATTGATATATAAAAGAAATGCATTATTGCATATTTTTATTTAATCAGTAGGTACCATTGGACACATATTCTCTACATATCAAATTACAATGTTCTAAACACGTACTTTCCACACTTTGTACAGGGTGAGTCAACAATTGCTTAAAGTAGATTTGCTCCGAATTGCTAAAGTTTTTCAGTAAATAATTTCTACAGTGTGATAAGTACGCTGACAGATCGATTTAACAATATTTTTATATATACGGAGTACTTCAAATATTTGCAACAAATTATAGTTTTATATATTTTTTTAATGCAACGCCCAGTATCAACCTCTGTATCTAGTACATTTTCGGATATAAAGAACCGCATATAAATATTTTTCAAATTAGACGTAGGTTGCAAAAATGTAGCAATATATTGGGTGTTCCATTTAAAAAATATATAAAATTGGGTTTTTAGACATTTTTGGAGCATTCCATATATTCAGAAATGTTTTTAAATTGTATTCTGTTAACGTATCTATCATCTTGTATAAATTATTTTTTGTTGAACTTTAGCCATTCGTAGTAAATTTACTTTAAGCAATCGTTGACTCACTGTGCACATACAGCAAGATCGGTTATTTTTTCGGTCGGAGTAACCACAACACCATTTTTTTCTTGAAAGTAATTATAGTTTTAACTTTTTTATTAATAATACGGTTAACATTTACTCGTGTACAAATTTTTAAAATTGTATCTTTTGTCAATAAAAACCTTTTTAAATGTAACGTGTTTAACACCTTGTATATCGGAATCGCGACTTTAAAATGAAAAATGTCGTATGTAGTACCCCCACTGTTTTTCAAGATAAACTTACGTCTCAGTTTTTTCGAAGTATTATTTGGGACTCCCTGCATAGCCATTTGCAGTGGATCATACAATCAATCCTTCATAGTTCATACGTTCACACAATAAAAAAAACAACATAGTGTACGCATGCGCTGTAAATTCACTGCCGTTATTAGTAGAGCCCCCACCTCGTTCGCACATGACGTCAATATCAGGGGCGCACTCAGGACGCTAAGTTGTGGTACTGGAATAAAATTGAATAACCAGCAACTGCTATAAATGTTCGGTTTAAGCTGTAGCATTTGTCGCTAATAATCCATTTCAATATCAAAAACGAACGTTCAGCGTCGACAGAGGTCACTGGGGCATATTAAAGGTAGGAATTCAGACCACTTATGTCACGGCTGACGTCACGCAATACGCGCTATTACAAGGCCGTAGTGACGTCATGTCGCCATTTTCATGAAGAACGGAAGAGATTTATAAAGTGAATTCTAGTTTCTTAACGAGTAATAGACAACATTATGTACATTTGTGGAAGCTTTACCATCCTAGGTTATGTATAGTATTATTTGCATAATTATTTCTAAATGTTAGTAGAATTTCTTAAGTCAGGTAATGCTTATGGAATTGGAAAAACCTTTTACAAACATACACAATATTAACTCTTACTCCCTTAGGAAACAAAGTTTAGTTTTAAAAATAGCTTATTTTATCAAACAAAATTGGTAAACTTAATGGCACTTTACTTTGTTTGGATAATGGTCGGCGTGACGTCACACTAATAACGCGTATTGTTTTACTTGTCTTATTAAAAGCAATAATTATTTGTAATTTTGTGTAACATAATATAGTGCGAATATTTAGTAAGTGTAGTGTATAGTTTTATTATTTTCGGTAGTTTCTTAAATATTTTGATGAAAATATAATGAAATCATTTGTTCGTATGACGTAACTAATATAAACAATTTTTCATGGATAGCATATTGAGGAGATCTACCCACCAAAAAACCTAAATACGGCATAAAATTAGAAACCCAGGATTGTTCTGCAAAACGGTTTCAAATTTTTTTTCTCACGTTCAGCGCTAGTTCCTGATAACTGGGAAATACACTGCCGTAAATCAAAAACATTATTTATTGCATTATTTATCGAATATCCTGATGCTGTCACAGTTGCTTCAAGACGACGAATAGCTGAGTAGGTATCTAAATTCTAAATTTTACAAAAATAAAAACAGTGCTATTTAATTTATTCATTGGAATATTACACCTCACCATCACTTTTATAAAAAAATCGTTTTGTCGATTGGTCGGCTGGCCCGGCGGTCGGGACCTTGACAATAACACCGGTAGGTAAATAAACGGGATGTTTTTGTCGATTAGTTGGCATGAATTAGGAATTCATGAATAAGGTTAATTTTTTTTTAATATGAATAAAATATATTTAAATATAAGGTGGTCGCCAAAGTCCGGACCTGAGATCTGCGAACGAAATGCGGGTTCTAGCATTGACTTTTTTAAAAAGTCAATGGTTCTAGTTATTAGTTACCCACCGCTTTTACAGTGGCATTTTATTTGTTGTGCCTATTGATTAATTTTTTCTAAAAATGGCTGGTAACAAATGTGAATATTTAAACTGTAGCAAAAACAGACGTAATAACCCCGGTCTAAAGATGTTTAGATTTCCTTATAAGGACATAAATCGACTAAGACTGTGGATTTTAAATAGTGGTATGTAATATGTTTTATTATTTGTTAATTTTCTTGTAATTGAATTCAGCCATAAATGTAATAAAATTATTTTCATTCATCTTAATAATTTCATTGATTAAAGGTATTTTAATTTTTTTATGAATTTAAATATTGGCTTTAATTTTTTTATGAGGATTTCAGAGATTTTACTTTTACACTGACGTTTTCATACAGGCTATTACAAATTAGCTACGTGGATCTCGGAAATGGTAAGGGATACGAAGTCGGTTAAATAGAGACAAAATTGCGTAATGAGTCTTGGGTGATATGATTAGTTTTTGAAATATTTAATTTCATTTTTTAAATATGGAAATTTTATTTTTTTTGTGTTTTTTCCCGGCAGATGTATCTTTAATATGCATAATATTTATTGTTACTAATGTAGATATCTAATTTTCTTATTTAGATTTGTATGTATATTTAATTATTGTACACATTTAATGTCACTGCGTGAAATTCCCTTGGGCATTGAAGCATTTTTTTAGGCAATAGCCAGTTTTTTCTAAATATCATGAAATACTCATAACTCATTTTAATTTAAAAATATAATTCAAAAATCAGGTGAATTTCACCGATCTTCTCGTAAATGGCACTAAGTTTTACGAATTAATAAGCCATAGTTATCCAAATAAATATTCCAAATTTCAACGCGATCGGTAAAGGTGTTACTAAATATTAATTAAATTATTTTTATTTTTTATAATTTTAAAGGCCTATAACTCAAATACCAAATAGTTTTTATTTAGCAAATGTTGTCGGTAAAGTTTGCGGACACCTTGTATATAGATTTTATGCGATTTTAACACGAACTTCTACAATTAAATTCTTCCATTTGTATAAAAAAACATATCTCTCCACTACATGACTATCAACGTTTTCATTTACTTTTCACTTTATTTTATCTTACTTTGTAACCCCTTTTTAGTGGAGCAAAAGTTGGATATGTTAAAAATGGAAATATGTACAACGATATTTCATTCTAATGCAAAAAAGCGGCCTTGAAACTGCCGCGGCCGTCCGGCCGTGGCCGGTATGACCCGACTCAGCTTGCAACGTTGGAAGTTTTAGCTTCACGTTTCCATGGATACGGACTACGCGGTGCTCCACAATATTTAAAAACAGTAGAGTTTAGGTATACTAGCGCCATCAGTAGAGTTACAAACACACTTTTTGTATACGTGATTGTAACGGACGGTCTATAGAGTTAAAAAGTCAATGCCCACTCTTTTATAGTTAAGAAAGGTTACCTTATTGAAGTCGTTTGGAGCAACGATTTCCGAGAAAAACGCATCTAAAGCTGATGACTTATTATTTATCTACAAAATTCAAAATTATTCATTTATCCTCAAGCAACACTGGTAATTTTTCTTGTAGAAAGTGCAAATAGCTCTCCGTAATTAATCAAAAGGATCTATTAGATTTGATTCTATTATACATTTTTGTGGGGAACACTTAAGAACAAGGTCTATTCTGTCGTTATAGATAACGAAAATGAACTAAGAGGATAAATTCGGGCCACTGCTCAAGATATCGCTACGAATGAAGACATGCTACGTAGAGTACAAATAAACTTTGTACGAAGAATAAATCTCTGCATATAAGAAAATGGTGGTCATTTCGAGCATTTACTTTAATTGTTTATGTTTGCGTTTAAGTACTTATTATTTTTTTTAGTATTAAGATCACTGCAGACAAAAGATTCAGATGTGTTCAGATATACCAAAATTGACAATAAAATTGAATTTGCCATCCCCTGGATACAAAATTTCGTGAAATTAACGTGAAACAGTCGAAAGTTATTAAAGAAAATGCGATTTATTTTTTAACCTTTGACACCCTGTAGCTCTATGATTATCAATTTTTGGACTAAGGCAAGTTTAGTTAAATCATTATTTTCAGCTATACTTGATGTGGCGCTGATGTGGAACACTGTCCCAACCTTTCAGGGACACCCTGTAGATTGGATTACATGCGCCTTGACTAATTAATTTATTTTTAGAATTTTTCTCATAATCCTGAAGTATGGCAAGTTGCAGCAGCATGGTACATTAAAACAGATGTAAACCAGGCATTAAATGTGATACATAAGGGATTAATGATCCACAAAGATTGCCAGCTTCTTTATAAAGAAGCTATAGAACTGGAACTTTTAAATAGAGAAAAAGATGAGTGGGCAAAAGATGTAAAATTACCAAAATCTAAGGATGAATTATGTTGCGATAAAATTAATACTTACATCCAGTCCATTTTCAAGAATATTTCAGATTACAAATTTTTATTGGAGATATTGAAACTACTTGAAGCATACAGCTTTACCTCTAGTGTACAGAATGTGATTATTACTAGACTGTTAGAATGCCATTCTGACGAAGAATTTCTGTGGCATACTTTAGCTCAGAGAGAAAAAAGTGGTAAGGTGGTTTTACATTGTTAAAGTAGTAATTAAAGTGTTTCCCAGTCATTATTTCCTTTTGGGTGGTCTATATTTCCGGCTTTCTTATATTCGGGGTGAACCTTAAATAAGTACAAATATTTTATCTGCAGGTGTAGTTTGTCATGCAGATGCGTCACTTGAAAGCGTTTTTAGGAATTTCAAATATTTAAGGATATATTATTTTTTTTTAAATACCCACATTTTGAGGTCCACTGATCAGATAGACCACTGATGTAATCTAATAAACCATATGATTTACTGAAAGCGAGGTTGCTCTATATCATCTGTAAGATGTAATAATTTTTGTAAATTCAATTTTTTGTGGGTGACTCTAATTTAAAAATACTTAACTTTAACAATAAGTAAAGTAAAATTGAGTAGGTAGTATGCTACGCAATAATATTAGTCCAAACTGCTACTTCTTAACCGACCTTACCATAAACGATTAAAAAATGACTTTCCACAAGTTTGATACTATAAGTTACAATATTTAGGGAGTTACTTTGTTCAATGTTTGTTAATACCATTGTAAACTGTTATAGTCAGCGGCCGAAATTGTAGAGAGTGACTAGTCGCTAGCTTGTAAACTAGCGAGACGGGCGAAACGTGCGGGGAGGAACATTTTATAGGCGTACTAAATTTGAATGCAACCAGATATAAAACATATACAGAAATGACAAAAATAATTGCATTATATAACATCCACTATTTTTAGAGTAGAGACAGTGATATAACAGTTTTTACCAATTTCGAAACGTTAGATAATAAAAATAATAAGAATATTTCAAAATTTAAAGTTTTTATCTTGTATTATCAATTACCCAAGTGTAATGAAGTGATTTTTCACCGTCCCGTATGAGACATTGAAAGCCGGCCGACGCTCGAACTTCAGCCAGCGCGAGGGAAACCGCGAGAACCGAACAAACATCGAACCGTGCACTGAAGACTCTACCGCTATGTAGATGTGACGTAGGATGCGCGCTCGATCCAGCACGCCGATTCCGAGTCAAGAGCGATATTTTGAAACTTAGAAAATTCAGTACCTGTCCTGGCCCACACCGAGTAGCTGCGTCGTATCCAGTAGTTCGCCCAGCAGATCTGCTAAGAACCGTACGAAGTCCAGCCGTCTAGTGCGCAAGCGACACTGTTTTACCTGTAAAGGCTTGCTATACACTAGAATCAGTATCTGCCAAGCCGCCAGACGAACCAGTCCTGTCTCCAGTGTTCCTGATCTAACTCTTCCCTCACGACTCTTTGGACATACCGTGTCTTCACTGTAGCCGTCCGAGTAGTGGTGTTTCTGCACTGTAAACAGAAACTGGCGTCCGAGGTTACCGTCACCGCAGCTCAGGCGTCATAGTGACACCGCGTCGTACTGGAATCACGACGTAGGCACGTCACACAAGGTCGAAAATAATAGAGAGTAACTAATTCACAACACATAGATGAGTACGGCAGATGCGGGTAGTATGATTACCCAAAGCGTGCCACTTGAGAAGAGTTAAAGCACACAAAATTATTAAAAATAAGTTGACGGCTGAACCTTGCACATTAACAATTTACTTTAAATATGCGACCTGTGTCATCCTCTACAAATTAGAATGCCGTCCTTTTGGACAGCGATTGCCCACCACCACCCACTTACACTTACCTGATGCACACTCCGCGGATATCACACTTAAGCCTTGTCCTCAAGAACGCGAAATTCACGGATTTTTTCACGAATTTTGCAACTGTTTTAATTATTTATAGCGGAAAAATTTCAAGTTTTGACAATTGCAATTTGCAAATCTGTCAAATGCTACAACTATTATTGCCCCTGTCATTATTATGTGGTGTTAATAAATTTGTTTTGAGCTTCTGATAATCACCATGGCAGTTTCATGATGAATATGGTAGAAAATGTTATAGGTAGTTGATAAAATTTGTTACAAATAGAGATTTTTCCATCATTAAATAAATCGCGTAAATATTAGCGAATTCCGCATTCAAAAGGACAAAAGGCTTTAGAATACATACTCACTATTTACTATTGGTTACTAGCACTGTCACTATAACGGTCACACATTAACACTTATTATATCATATTGCACTGTTTTCCGTATCACCATTATATGTCCATGTTTCGTCAAAATTTAATATATTTTTTGATCCAGATTGTTATTTTTTAATATTTATTTTAAATAGTTTCTTTGCCATATCACTATTTCGTCCTTTCTATCGGGATACTCTTTTCGATTTCATTTATACGGACTGTTTCATCTTGTAAGATATAGCAATAGAATTTTTTTTTTGTTTGGAAAACTCATTTTGAAAATACAATCTTTCTTCTGCGAGTTTCCATCACTTTCCGTTTCACAATTGTACTTCTTCACCACTTTTTTTATTTGCACACATATGCTATTCAAGTACAATTTTGTTAATGAAATACATATTTTAACATCACTTACACTCATATTTTGTCCTCGCGCTCTAAACTCTTCATACATGTCATCATCCGATATTCCTCACTTCGATCAAATCACTAATAAAATTAATTACATTCATAATTAAATTAACGAGAAGATACACCCGAAATTTTGCCCGCCCGAACGATGTACCCACCCATGATAACGCTGAAAATGAAACAGTTGGATCCGACAATTCGTCGCAGCCAATCAAAAGCAGCAGCGCATGTGTAGCAGAAGCTGTGTAATCGGGTATGCTCTGAGATATGCGGCACACGATTTTGTAGGAAAAATATACGGGCTGCATGTATATTTCTGTGTTGACTGCTATAAATTGTGAGCAGGTTTATAACATTAGTCACTCTCTACAATTTTGGAAGTCAACTATAGAAAGATACATAAATTATCCCCTTAAATTATTTTATGAATAACAAAAGATTTTGCTTATCACACAACACCATAAGCCAGCTTCAGACAACGACGTAGTCTTTTCGCAGTTGAAATCGGGTGAAGTTAAAAATTTCCATTTTCAACTTTCTAAGGGAGTAATAGTGGTATATAACATAACCAACGATAAGAAAACCAACTTTATAAAATATTTATTTTATAAAAATTAAACTGGTGGTGGGGATGTTGCCAGCAACACTACAGTGTTGCCTGAAGCCGGCTTTAGAGTGAATTTTTACCACATAACCACAAACAACGTGTCAGTGCTTACTATTTCGTACTTAGTAGTTTTGTAGTGGGTCAAACATTATAAAAATAAACACAAAACACAGTGTCAATTCCATGCAAAAAAGAAGCTGGTGTCATAGGCACAGGTTACAGGTAGATGTCACGGGCAGTAGGCGAAATGGGATTAATAGTCACAGTCAGCGATGACGGCGAAGAGGTTATGTTGATACCGGTGCACTGGTCGAGGGCAAAGGAATAAGCTGTGGCAAAGGCAAGGTACAAGTGGAAACAAAACATGTAATATTTGTGGAAAGAAAAAAGAAAAAGACAAAATACATAATATACCATGAATACTAATTCACTCATAACTAAATAATTCAGCAGGATCATGTTAAAATCATAGGATAGTAAACAACAACATCTATAGGAGCAGGCAGGACGCTATCTGAAGGATCTGCAAATACAAGTTAATCAACTCTGATTTTAAAGAATTTGAGCAGCATTGATTTAAAATTGCCAACTACAACATTCTTCAATCTCATCTGGCAGTTGATTAAACTGTATCAATCCTTTATGAAATGTGGAGTTCATCGTTTTTTTATACTTAGTGCCTACAACATGCAAATCAGCTCTACCCCTAGTATTATGTTGATGTATATCATAATTGAACGCTAAGAACTGATTAAAATATGTAGGCAATAATCCATTCCCACCTTAAAGATAAATAACATTGAGAAATAGTATATAGTTTTGACTGACTGCCAGTTCAACACACTCAACATAATAGTAATTGAAGTATATCTATTACATTTTAAAATAATACGCATTCCTCTGTTTTGAAGTTTTTGTAAAGATGAAATACCATTACCATCAAATAAAGCAATCAAACTAATACAATAATCAAAATGAAACTGTATAACCCGTCATTCTAATCACGAGGATTAGCCCAGAAGTCAAAGACTTGTGCGGCAGAGGGGACGGCATATTATTATTATTATTAAGCAGGCCACATTTGCACCCAGGAATGACTTGGTAGGTCCTTACTACCATTCAGTGCAGTAATGATGGAAACCTAATTAGGGGGGTAGTCAAATGTCGACCAGTATCAAGCTCTCATGTTGACCCAAGCTAACATCGTTCCACCCTACTATACCCGCAGAGAGGGTGCCAATCCCCTCCACGAATATAGTTGATATACGGTCTACTGGCTGCGGGGCTCGAACCCACGCAGGTCTGGCCACAGCGATTCAAGCACTGACGATTAAGTGTCATTAACATATTTGTTGTGTAATATCAAAACATCAGAATTGGAAGAAATGTTGCAGATATTGGTGTACAGTTGGGTGCAACCTTTTGAGATATGCTATTTTAAATTAGCATACAAATCACTTTTATGTAGATTCAAATCTCCACATGATAATTTAAAGTAGAAATATCTTTCCAGTAAATTCCTAGCGGTTTTTTATTAATTCGTCCTGTTTTTCTACCATTGAGGTTTAATGGTGATATTTGTAAGGAATTCTTACAAAATTAAATAAATAAATTAGTGCAAGATATTCCAACAGCTGCCAGACAGAGAATATTTTGTTACATAATGGAGCATCAGCTCATTTAGGGATAGTTTAACTTGTAATGTTAGGTATTTTTGGAATACCTTAAAATTAATTCCGAATAAAAAAAGAATAATTAAAAAATTCAACAATACAGGGTGTTCCATTAAATAATATATTTATTATTGTTTCTACTCTGTACTCTTTAACTCATACACACCACTGTGCTTCCATTAACTTGTTAAAGGGATTCAGTACTGCTCTACAACTTTCATGCGGAACTTTATTTTATATCTCTAATAATAACGATAATAAAGGGTATCCTAAATATAATAAATAACCCCGTACGTTGCAAAGTGCAAGTTGAATTGTTCCTTATACTTAAAAAAATTGGAAATTTGAAATTTATGCCATATGCCTCTATATTGATATGCTGTATATGTTACAAGTTAAATAATTGATAAAATTTATATTTTTGGATGTTTTAAAATTGACTGACCCAAATATGATTCATTGCTGATTTCGTTAAAAAATTCCATATTAATCGATAGAAAAATCAAATCTTTTCTGAATCATGTCAACTTACCAACATTCTGCAATTTAAGAATAAAGATGGTAAAAACCAAAATTTGGTTTTTTTCAGAAGATTCTATTCAATTTATTATTAAGATTTAGTTTTAAAATCTCTTAATCTGAATGTAAAAAGTAAACAGTATTTTAATTTTTCATTTCACTGACTGAATATCATTACTAAATTAAGTTTATTTTGTAGGGAAGCATTTTGATATTAATAATGAAGAAATATCGAAATCCACAAAATTTTGTTTGAACAGATGCTTTCAGAAATATGAAGAAGGCTTATCAAAAATATCTGAACAAAAAAAAGTTGCATTGTGGACTTTGTATTTGGATTTTCTCATAGATTTGCAGCAAGAGAATGATGTAGCAAATATAATAAAAAAGAATAAACTTTTGTCTGCTTTAGAAGGAGCAAGTAAACAGATTTCCTTAGAAGAGAAATATTTTATAGTTTGGGCTAAACTTACCACCGATGAGGCAGAAACAATTAAAGTTATAGAAAAAGGTAAGTCAATTTATGTAATTTTTTTAGGCGAAACCTAATTTGAATGAAATAATAATTAGGAAAATAAAAAATCGTATCATAAACAGTGCAGAACAATTTTTTTTCTGATTTAAGTGAATGGCAATAATTTTGTATACAGTATGTTCACAATTAGAGTGGTATATTTACATTTACAAGAGGAAGAGAGAATGTTTTAAAAATATGCTTGTTTTTAGAATAAGGATGCCGTGGAAAATTTTTAGTTTGCGTGTACAGGGAGTTCGGAAATTGAAAAAAAAAAAAAAATCAAAATATAAGAGTTACTAAAGAAAACTGTTTAGAATTAAATGTGATGTCAAAATTTTAAAGTAAATTGAGAAAAAATTGTCCCTACATAAATGAATTAAATGGCGAAAACTAATTTTTAGTATATCATGTACGGTAGTGTATTAAATAAAACAATAGCGTTATAGTATGGCGCATGTTTGAAATATGCGGTACGGTGATTAGGTATGCTTAATAATATATCTCCATATCTTGTGTTGTATGAATGATTTTACGAGTACTTATACTTTAAAGAGATGCTCATTTTTCGTAGCAAAAGCACCTAATACATTTTAATATATTATATATTGAGGATAGTGTGAAGAGTTTCTTCTTTAAAGATAGGTCTACAGCTTTCTGTAAGCAAAATCTTATACATTTAATCTTGATACTCCCTTTTGCACTAAAAATACACGATTTATTTCTGTATCACTGCCCTAATGTATTAGATTATATTATGATAACTATAAATATACTAAATATATGATCAACATAAAGAAATATGCTTTATTTATTTTGTTACATTACGTGATTGATGTGAATATCACATAGACCTTATAAATCATGGATGCGCCCAAAACTGTTTTCTGCCTATACAAATCGTTGATGCTCAGATGTGTGCGACAGAGATAGAGATAGTCCGGGCAAAAACCCACAGATCATTGGCCGAATAAAACAAAAACCGTAAATGACAGACGTATGACATTTACGGTGACAGACCGACTCCACCATAGTTTATGAGTCTTTAAAAACTATTGCTAATAAACACACTAAACACAACTAAATCACAAAAGGCACACAAATCATTAACAATAGTAACAGGAAAAGTTTTGTCAGGTTATGTTTATATATTTTTCTGTCATACAACATCTGTTTTTGCCTGGACTAGCTTCATCCCTCTTGCACACATCAGGGCAGCGGATGACAGCGGCCATGATTTATAAGGTCTATGGAATATCATAAGGCAGTTTAAAGTGAAAATATATACCTTGACACTATTTTGGAGGAGTAACTTCATCATGAAAAAATATGTCTTTTGGATATTAAAATTTATTATCAAAGTTTTATTTTTATTTAGTATAAATTTATTACAACGACAACAAGTACTGAATTCATCTAAATCATCGAATACCATTGTGGTATTAGCAGAAACAGTGATGGTAGTATAATCTGCAAACATGGTTACATGGCTAGTAATATAATATTAGGTTAATTAATTTTTGCAGGCTCTTCTACTTCCATTCAATATTTCCTTTCCAGTACCATCTTCTATTACCCTCCTTCTTTCCTTCACACCTTTTATTCAACATCTCTGCAAAATATTTCCTTCAATGTTCTTTCACTTTGTTTTATCCTCCTTTAAATTTTCACTTACATCTCTCACATATATTACATCCTTTTTTCTCCTTTTTTATAGCTCTATAGAAGTTCCGTATTTATTTCTTGTTATAATGACTTCTATTTCATTTATTTTCTTAACTTGTTCTGCATTATTTTGTGTAAACATGTTCTTTGCCATTCTCTGTGTTTGCTTTTTATTTCCTTATTTTCATATGGTACTAACTGGAATGCATTAATCTTGAGCTCCTGAGCTTATTTTTCTTCTTGGTCTTTCTGATATACTCCTCGTCCCACCATCATTTCTTCTCTGCATACTTTCTCATTTGCTATTTATGTGATATTTTTGTTGTTTTTCCATTCTTCATTTATATTTCCTTCCATTAACTCTTCTCTTCCAAAGATCTCTTCTTTGTACTTCTTTTGAATTCCCTGGTTTTGCAATGCCTGTATATTTTATTGTATTTTTCACTTTTGCATTCTTTTCTTTTATTTATTATGCGCAACAGTTGCAACATCAGTACTGTCGGGTCTCCTAACAGGCCACGGACATCCCAACAAGTATCTATATAATGTTGCGAGGTGCAGACTTCACTACAATTCAGATGAGGATTCGATTCACATCCTTTGTATCTGTATCTATAGAGGGTGTTCCTAAAAGGTCTTTACAACGCTCGACCAGATACAGTGCGGCTCAAAATAAGTCGATTTAGCTAAACTTACCTTAGTTCAAAGTTGCCCTGTTTAGGCGCTATACAATCCTGAAGTTGCCATTTTTAAATCGTTTTTTTGTTATAAATTTAAAACGCCTTATGCGATTTTGCTAAAATTTGGTAAGTTGACACCGTTCTATAGGACAATAAACCCCATATCAAAATTATGAGTGATATGATTCCATTGCCGTGGAACTTGGGTTTTTTAGTAATTACACCTTCGATAATTCTACGCTAATGGAAGAAAAGATTTTTCAGTATAAAATTTAGATTAAGTAAATTATTTACTACAAAAATCTACTCTTGATAAGACTAAGAAATGATGATTAAAATCATTGGCAGCAATTTTGATATAAAAATTAAATTAGGAAAGAATTATTCACAATTCCTGATATTTTTGAAATAAAAATTAAACTTTTTAACAAACACGTTTATTCGTTTCCGCGCCTTCCATATGATTTTTTCACAAGTTTACATCTACTTGTCTTTATGCAAATAATTTTGATTGTTGGTTGGTTGGTAAATAAAACTTCTGACATTTAAGACACCTAAATTATTACTAAGATTGAAAAGTTTGACATTTACTTAATAATTTGAATTAAATTTTCATTATTCTATATATGTATTGTGAAAATTAAATTTTAAAATCTTCAAACATTATTTTCTTGAAATTTTTGTTATGTAACACCATAATTTTTCATGAAGTATATATGTAGAATGACACGCTCTTTCAAATGGCAGGGTCAAAATTGGGGGTTGCTATTTAAAAAAATTGTCGATGACGTCATATCTCTAAAAACGATGACGTCACAAATGTGGGTCGTATGTCAAAAAGTGCCTTTTTTTAAAATAAAATTGACGTGCCAGGGGATTTTTTCCAGAACTTCTCCATTTAGTTAGCAAAAATAATGAATTTATTCGTTACTTTTCAAAAGCACTGTATAAAATAAAACATATTTTCGTACTGCGTCATGTTATTATCTACAAATATAATCCCAATCTTTATTTTATTTAACTTGTTATAGCAAACTTTTGTTTCAAATAGTGTGTAGTTAGTAGTAATAATAAATACTATAATATAATAATGTCAATAATAATTATTTTTATTGTTGTTATGGTTGCTTCCATAATTCCATTAAACCTATATTGTGTACCAACTGAACAGGTTTTCTTTGTATAGACTGTAAATTTATGACATAATTTTATTAATATCTATTATTATTATTATTAATTTCATTATAATTATTTGTAATAGTTATAATGTTATTGATAGAAATAATAAGTATTATAAATATTTATAGTAATAATTTACAATCGGTATAAATTTAAACACGTTTAATAGGTACACAATTGGTCTAACTTTCATAAAAACTGTGTAAGAACCAACACAGTATAATGAAAAATCATCACTATTTTGAGTTTATTACAACACTAAAATTATATAAAGTAACTCATAAGTGATTTAAATTGTATACATACTGTGAAAAAATAAAGAAATAAATTGATAATATAACTCAATTTTGTTTTTGGAATAACACATAGTTTAGTCTTTGAATTTGGTAGATAAATAATAAGTTATCAGCTTTAGATGTGTTTTTCTCGGAAACCGTTGCTCCAAGCGACTTCAATAAGGTAACCTTTCTTAACTATAAAAGACTGGGGAAGAGATTGTTCTAGTCCAAAATAATATACAGGGTGGAACAAAAAAGTTGTAATGGTTTAAATGGCTCGAAATCGTCGCCGGTGGCGCCCTCTATAAGATATACCAAAATTGACAATAAAATTGAATTTGCCATCCCAAGAACACAAAACACAACATTTCTTGAAATTAACGTGAAATAGTCGAAAGTTATTAAAGAAAATGCGATTTATTTTTTAACCTTTGACACCCTGTAGCTCCGTGATTATCAACTTTTGGACTATGGCAAGTTTAGTTAATTCTACTTATTTTCAGCTATACTCGCGTCAAGAATTCAGACGTCTTGCGTCACGACTGACATTACACATTTGTTTTTATTGTCAACGTAATTTCCTATATTTAGTCGCGTTAAACAAATCATATTTTGCAATTTAGTGCAAAATATAATGCAAACTTTTATTGTAGTATATAGTTTTATTACTATCAGTTGCAGTTTCTTAAATATTTTGATGAAAATATAATGAATTATTCATTTGTTTGTATGACGTAAGTCGTCTGAATTCTTGTCGCGAGTATATACTTTATGTGGCGAAACGCTGTCCCAACCTTTTAGGGGCACCCTGTATACCTAGTTATCTACTGCCAATGTATAAATCTACAACCCAGTGCAAACCTGCCATCTATGTAGAATAAGCTAAAATTTATGCCGCTGCATATATTCTAGATGGCAGGCGAATTAATTCTCTGGGTTTCAATCATTCATAAACAGAATGTGTACAACATGAATGGAGTCGTTCACTCCCCATACCGCGCTACCGCTCTCTATCCAAATTGACAGTTTGATACACGGTGTCCAGTTTAAGTGTTATAAGGTACGCCCGATAAGTTTAACATAAACTTAATTAAGTATTTTATTGAATAGTGATAATGGTTTCACATGGATTTTCCTGTATTGTTGGTTGTAAAGGTAAAGTGCAGAATTATAATGTTTAATATTTTATTTGCCATAATACCAGAATGGTAAAATAAATAAATTTAGTAAAGATACAAATAATATAATATTACATCAATAACTGTGACAAACTGATTACCAAAATTTACTAAAAGACGAAGGAACTAGTACTGGTTAGTATATTTAGTAGATATTACTTCATAAATGTTTCTAAAAATAGTCACACGACACTTTTTTTAGAACACTTCCTGTAAGCCATCTAAAGCATTAAGAAGTCATTTAACACTTTGACAATGGCTCCAAAAAATCTTTCAAAATATATGTGTAATATCTTTAAAAAATGTAATTTAAATAATTTATGGGTTTACTATGCGCATATGATACAGTATGTTAAAATAATTTTCAGTAATATATAACAAGAGAGTGAGAATAAATTGAAAATAATTATTTTCTAATTTATGGAACTCGCGAGTTATATTTGACTAGATTATTTTTTGATTCACAAATTTTTACAATAAAAAAGATCAATAAAACTATCATAAAACTATTGAAAAATTTAATTTAATTAATTATTACAATATACGAAAATATCGTTGACACATTGTGAATATATTAAAAGAATTAACAATTTAAATTAGTACAATGAAAAACGCAATTATTAAAAATATTTCGAGACTCGTTATTTATTGAGATTTTGGAATTGCTTGTTATATATAAGGGTTTCCTCCTGCGTATTTTCTCTAAGATTATTTATTATATTTGAATGATGTTCTTGATTCAATTGTAAGTATGGTTTAATCGAACTTGCAGAATTATGACCAGTGACCTTGATTAGTTGTTGTTCTCCTATACCAGCTTTTGAAAGGTTACTGCACTTGATCTGGCAGAATGGTTAGTTATTTTTTTAGTAACTGTGTCTAGACCTACTTTTTCTGCGGATTCTTTCATCCATTTTGAAATGGAATTTATTCCCACAGGAACGTTTTTCTACCAAGAACCATGAGTTTGCCAAGCCGGATTTGGAGTAAGAAACAAGCGTTCGGTTTTAATATTTTCTTCACGTTTACCCATTAGTTTTTCAAAAAGACGAACAGGGCAAATATCTGGGTTATTTATGTTTGGAGTCAACCATTTACTATTAGCGCACCTTTGTGCTCCATCCTGTGCAATTTTTATAAAGATGGGATTGTATTCAATGCTTAATTTTATTATGTCGGTTTTTTTTAAAATAATGAGCTAAACATTTCGTAGCTTCTCCCTTCCAAGCTAGTTCATACGATGCAACGTGAAAAAACTTTCTTTGCAATCCACAAGGTGTATCTTTGTCTCAATAGTTAAAAATTTGCAACAATTCTGTATTAGAAAGTGCCACAGAACTTTGTTTGTGCTTTTCAGGATGTTTTTGTAAAATTTTAGAGCATTTTTGAATTCTATATCATGGAAAGGATCAAAGGACCTGTTACACTTATTAAAGTAAAGTTCTTGAACTAATTTTGCCGTTTTATTCCACATTGTCTTTATTACTGCTTCTTTATAATCATTTCCGTCTTTTCTTTTCATGTTATAAGCCTAATCTTTCAAAATCAATGCCAGAGTAGTTGTTGTAGTAGAATATAATTTCTTTCTTTGGTGAAGGTCTTAAATTGTCTCCATATAGACTGATTACTTATTAGAGTATTTTTCGAAGTAGTTTCTAAAATCTTTTTTGTTATTTCTGCATCAGAAAAGGTACTAAACCGATGATTTTCACCCATTTTATATATCGCGTTGACACAATTAGGTAATTATTTTGACAATTATCTGACACTTGCTAGGCAAATAAAAGCCACAGTGATTATTCCCGAGAATAATCACAAGAGATTTATTCCCACTATAATAATGACATAATTGGTTGAAACTTACCCTTGTGACAAATAAAGAAGCTTTTCATTGGTTTTAAGAAACGCCAAAAATTAATCAGATAAAAAGGTTTGAACACACACATGCTAAATTTCCCATATAAATAATAATAAAAATAATATTATTTATGTTTTGTTGTCCACTTTTACTAGGTATTTAAATTCTCCTCAAATAAAATAACAACTTTTAAAAAGCGATTGTGAGATACAATATTTTGCTAGTCTAACCTCACATTTTAACTAATTATTTATACTTATAAACAGTAAACCATCTTATATGCAGAACTATGTAAGTTTATATTATAACGGTATTTACATCTACAATATTAAATTTTTAATAATACGTGTTTTGAAAGATTTCTGTACATAAAAATTTGTTGGTTAAGCTGCTTTCTGTCGTTATATATTCCATTGAATATTCGCAGGTGGCATGAGATAACACTCCTGTTATTTACTAAACTCAATATTATTCAGTTCATAAATGTCTAAAATTATTTGTTTGAGTGAAGCTATCCACACATTCCCATCCACAGATGTTGACGTAGAGTCAATCTATACCGAAACATATAGTGCAAAGCACAAACATACGTGTGCGGCGTACATGTGTATCGCTGCGATTGGAAATAAAAATTAATTATTCCTATGCTACTAAGTGTGCGTTGACCATATTCGGATAATGTATTTGTTATTGAATATAAAACACCCCCACGGTACCCAAATAGTTTACCTGGCCGTCTGTCATCCTTAAAAATTATATTTTGCAATTCTGTGACTGGAAAATTATAAAATTCATATTTCCTATGTTAGTAAGTGTGCGTTGATCATATTTGGACAATTTATTATCTATTGAATGCAAAACACCCCGACCGTACCCAAATAGTTTGCCTGCCGGTCTGTCACCCTTAAAAATTATATTTTGCAATTTCGTGGATGGCAAAGTAAAACATTCATAATTCCTATGCTAGTAAGTGTGCGTTAATTATATTCGGGTAATTTATTAGTTATTGCATACAAAACACCCCCACGGTACCCAAATAGCTTACCTGCCCGTCTGTCACCCTTAAATATTATATTTTATATTTCTAAGAAAGGCAAAGTAAAAAATTCATAATTCCTGTGCTAGTAAGTGTGCTTTAATAATATTTAGACAACTTGTTAGTTATTTAATATAAAACACCCTCCTAATACTGAAATAGTTTGCCTGCCCGTCTGCCACCCTTAAAAATTATATTTTGCAATTTCGTGGATGGCAAAGTAAAAAATTCATAATTCCTATGCTAGTTGTTGTGCGTTGATCATATTCGGATAATTATTAGTTATTGCATATAAAACACCCCCACGGTACCCAAATAGTTTGCCTGCCCGTCTGCCACCCTTAAAAATTATATTTTGCAATTTCGTGGATGGCAAAGTAAAAAATTCATAATTCCTATGCTATTAAGTGTGCGTTGATCATATTCGGGTAATTCATTAGTTATTGCATATAAAACACCCCCACGGTACCCAAATAGTTTGCCTGCTCGTCTGTCACCCTTAAAAATTATATTTTGCAATTTCGTGGATGACAAAGTAAAAAATTCATAATTCCTATGCTAGTAAGTGTGCGTTGATCATATTTGGATAATTTATTATATATTGAATGCAAAATACCCCCACCGTACCCAAATAATTTGCCTGCCGGTCTGTTACCCTTAAAAATTATATTTTATATTTCTAAGGATGGCAAAGTAAAAAATTCAGAATTCCTATGCTAGTAAGAGTGCGTTGATCATATTCGGGTAATTTATTAGTTATTGCATATAAAACACCCCCACGGTACCCAAATAGTTTGCCTGCCCGTCTGTCGCCCCTAAAAATTTTATTTTGCTATTTCGTGGATGGCAAAGTGAAAAATTCTTAATTTCTATTCTAGTTAGTTATTTCCGTGGATAAGAAAGAGAAAAATAAAAATTAATGATTCCGAATGTTTGATCTATACAGGGTGTCCTGAAATAGAAAGCCATATCTTAATTTTATAAAATGTAACTTTAACGCCCTGTATATTGAATAGGGACGCCCAAATAAAAAATGGCATTAATGATATGCCTTCTATTTTGGGACACTTTGTATTTTTGAGATTGTGAATAAAACACCAGTAAATAACGGAAATAGTTTACCTGTCGCTCTGTTACCATTAATTCTTATTGATTTGCTTTTTGGTATACCGACAATTATGACTACAAAAGCTGCTTGTTTTATGTTGTATTTTGATTTCTTATTTGAGAGGATGCAAAGGAAATTATTAAATTTAAAATTCATAAAACAAATAAACGTCAAAAGTAATAAAGATATTAAGTGTATGTAGTTACAAAATTTAAAATGAAAACTGGATATCAGATTATAATTTACATTTTGTAAAGTTCACATAATTCGCAGCAATCATAATATCTTCTACCTTCTGAGAGACATCTCAGATGTACTAATCTATTACAAGTATTGCATGTTACCGTCTCGACTTTTGAGTTTGAATTGCCACAGTATAGACAATTTTGTGTGACATTGTCTGAGTACTTGATAAGGTAATTTTTTAAGTTGTGGCGATACTCTATTATGTCAATGATACTGTTAAGTTGTTTACGCAACATTAATCTTTCAAGAAAATATATAATGTATACCCCACGGTTATACTGATCATTTTGCGTGACGTCAATAATTTTTAATTTCCAGCTTTTTTCACTCCAGATTTTATCATCGGGATTGGAAATGCAATAAAAAATACTTAGAAATGTCTTAAACTGATTTAAATATTCTTTAGTTTCTGCCTTGGTAGTTTTGAATGGATTTAAGAAAATAAAACTTCTTTCCGAAGGATCTGCTACAGCTAAACAGAAATGATTTCCATCTTGATTATAAGGCATTACTAATGTCTTATGTTCTAATTTAAGTGTGTGTAGGGCATGATATACGTTGTTGGTATTAAAATTCAACAATTGTGTGACAAAGTTACAGTTAATAACTGCACATCCTTTTCTCTAGTCATTATGTTTAGACAAATATCAATAATAAAATTATTTAGCCATGCCGTTGACGATAAAATATTGAAATCCTTACGAGTTATATCCTTTACTTCACAATCTGCGCTACTATAAAATCCAATATAATATTTTCGTGTTAAACTTTTATAATAGTTTACATCATTTACCAAACCGTTGTCATGAAATTTTAATTTTTTTGGATGGATGGATTGATGGATGGATTCACAGAATTTACACAAAAAATTTCCAGAAAAATTCGTATTTTCAGCATTTTCTACGCATACTTGGTGTATCCATCTATCGCAATTATCGCAAGCTACCCACTGGGCTGTAACATCAAGTTCGTCACAATACATAAATCGTTGTCGACCTGGTTCTTATTATCTAAAGAACTTTTAGAAGAATATTTAGTTTTAAAAATATTTTTTAAGCTATTGCCGTCAAAATTACTGGGCCTCTTTTCTTTCTTCTTACTCCAAATTTCTTGCGATAGCATACCCATGTTTTCCTCTTTAATATTTTTTTTGACGCGACAACATTTGCTTTTAGGTACCATGATCTGTTCTTTGTAAATGAAAATAACATATTTCCGAATTATCCTCAGGACTGTACAGCATTTTTGATGCATTAATTTTTTTGTTAAAATATGTTTCAATAAACCAAACCACCCCTCTACAACACTATTACTTAACCTTGTTTGGACATGTAGGAGTAAACTACTCCTTAAAGGTAAAATTGACAAATATCGTTTTAAAAATATTTTATAAAATTCTATATTATAAAATTCATTTTCTTTTAAAGCATTTTCATGACAATTTTTCTCATAAGTTTCTCCTAAATCTCTAAAAAAAAATGTAAAAAGGGCTTAATTTTTCTGTATCTTTTAAATTATGATCAGTAATATTATGATAATTACTGAGATCCTCATCCTTTAATAATGTGTTATATCCGTCCTGTTGACAACATATTTTTAATAAATGTTCATATGAAGCTTCGAAAAAACTATTTTTGTTATTCATGTTTAATATATAATAAAAATGTTTGTTCCATTCAATAAACGAAGACCAATTTTTAATATTGAAGGCAGCTGCGGTTATTTCCTTAATTTGGCGGTTTGTTCTGGAATTATAATAATATTTGTCTACTTCAGATGCCATTAATTTGAAGGTGTGGAAGCAACATAGATGAATATGAATTAAGCCATTTGGAAAATGGCATGATTCATTCAAATGTTGCAATGAAATTGCAAGATAATCTTCCAATTCTAAAGTATTCCAAGCTATACAAATGACATTTATTATGGCATAGCTTAAATCTACTACATTTCAAAATGGTGGCCACTTTTTTGAAATGTTCATGTAGAAAGCTTTAAATGTTATTAACCATGAAGCAATAGATGCGGTGTCATGAGTAGAAGATACCATTTCTATCACTGGACATACTCAACTGTTAAATGGTAACTGTACTACCCCTGCATAATAATAAATTCGTTTTTCTAGTTACTCAACTTTTCTTATAAGACTTCCTGTTGCGTCCAAAAAAATTGTATCATTTTTTACATACTTAATTAAACTGATTTGTTCGTTACTAAAAATATATACGTGAAGAGGTGATCCTACAACTTGTATAAATTCTTGATGATCCTTCTTCATTAAAATTAAATTAATAAGGTCGTCTTTATCTCTATCGTTAAGAGCCAATCTCTTGGAACGTACCTTCCTGTATACCCAATCGGATTTTACATTATTGTAGCTGCCTATTGACACTGATTTGGAACTTAACTGGTAGACGTCATTCATTCTTGTTTCTAAAGGTTTTACGTATGCTATTTCATTTCGAACCATTTTCCTTTCTAGTCCTCTTAATTGTGCCGTTCTTTTATCTGTATGATTATAGTCTTTTGATGAAGAATTGGCGATGACCAAATGTGATTTATCTTCTAAAGAAACGTTAAATATTTCAATTACAAAAGACTTACATTCGAACTGACAGTAAGCATATATTTTTATAGAATCAGAAAACTTACAGTATCTATTGTGTTTAAAATAGAGTGTGCAAGTGTTTATACTTTTTAATTTCTGGTTTATTACATATGAGTACTGGCCTGGAATCAATTTATGATTACCATAAATTACCTTAAACTCATCTGGAGTTAAGAAAAACTGTCCTTCTTTGAAAGTACAACTTCGAAATCCCGATCTTCTCCAATTACAGTTTGTCATATTTACGGTGCCCTCGGGTAAAATTGGATATTCCTCCAGTTTATTCTTGCTGTGAAACTAATAACAGCAGCAGGAACTTTTTCGAAATCCGAACTGACTTTTTTGATGTAATTTTGAGGGTCTTCGAAATTTTCCTCGAAATCACTTTCTGAGTTATTATAAAAAATTGGAGAAATATCTAAATTATTTCTTTCATCTAATATTGCAAAAGATTTTTCGCTTTTATCATTTTCTTCAATAACCATATCATCGGTATTATTGAAAAGTTGTTTCAAAGAACCAATTAATTTCGACTGCGGTGTCAGAACCATATTCTCGTGAAATAAATTCAATTCAGAATTTTGTGGATTACAAGGATTTTCCTGAACAGGAATTCCAATATGATTTGGAAAATTTCGTCTAATATGGGTGTATAACTTTTTTCTATTTTTTTATACAGTTTTTAACTTTGAGTAGTTTACATAACTGACCATAAGCCTTTCTTTCGTTGTACCAAGATTCAGATAAATTTAAATGTAAATTTGTCGATACTATCAAGTTAGAACATTTTTTGAAAATAGTATTTGACTTAATGTTACTTATTTTTAGTCAGGCTCTGTAGAAATGGTCCTGAAATTTATTAATTGATTGATGTTACCAGTATTTCTTTGAAGTACTTTTAATATTAGATATCGATGTTTATTGTCACTACAATTATATAAACATAAAGCCGAATTTTCAATTAAAATACTATTTATCTTCAAAGATTTTAATTGTTCGGTGGTAATATTCGGATAATTATCATTGATATACGTTGCCAGCTTTTTAACTGGCACAGACTGTGCTCTCATTTTAGATAAATTTTATAATCTGATTATTTTATGATGTAATTAATATATATGTATTAAATAAGCAATTAATCTAGATTCTCAATAATAGAGAAGTTTGAAGTATGATACAAATATTAAACGAAAACAAAATTCTGTAATTATTAAACTAATAATTATTATGATACGAAAAAAATCTAGTTATGACGTACATACATTCAAAAATAAAATAATTATTCCTTCAATATGAGGACTTTATTATAATATGAAAATAAACAGCGATTCTTATAAAAACAATGAAAAAGAAATAAAATAAAATAATTAACAGATAACTAGATAACAATATAATAGTTAATTACTATTACAAGCATCTAATTTCTATCAACTAAATGTAATTTATTCCACAGACAAAATGACCGCGATAAAATAACGTTTAATAAACTGAAAGTAACTAAAACCAAATATTAATACGATGAAATGTTATCGAAACAGCGACGTACCGAAGATCGAGCCTAAGCCAATACCAAGTACCAGTGTAAATTCAGAAAAAAAATAATTTAATGTTTGGATAGTAACATATAACATACATGCAATTACTATTCAATGCGGTAGTTAAGTTCAATGTTAGAAAAATATTTCTTCTAATCATAACACCGTATTTGTTACTTCATAGTTGTTTATCCGAAGATTTCGAAGAGATAACCTCCATTTTTGAATGTAATAATAACTTTATGTTGTACCAATATAAATGTCATTTGCATAGAATACTATAGATAGAATCGTAAAATACTATATAATGTAGAGGATATCTTATCATTTCATTCCAATATGTAAATGAATGAATCTTGTTGTTTTCAAATTGGCATAAATATGTATTCATCTGGCAGAATATCTCTATTAGTATTTGTTTAATTAAATAAATCAAGAAAACATAAGTTCAATAATAATTATTCACTGTAACTATATAATATATATGTATATACACAATATACAAGGTGCTTCTGATTTTTCGTTCCCAACTTTGAGAAATGATAGAGGACTTTCCTAGAACATTTTTCTCTATGACGTTTTCTTGATACAGGGTGCTCAATTTAAAAAATATATATATTTTATTTTCTTGTTATCTACTAGACAAATATATATTTTCTTTCGAATTTAAAATAACTATTTCAACTAATGTCAGTGGCGTAGGTATGGGGAGGGGTCTCGTCTACCGTTGAACCCATTAAATTTCTATGCCACAGGTGAAAAGTATTTTTTCAGTACAAATATTGCAATTTTATTCTACTTTCTAAAAAAGTGGTGCTCTTGAGGAAATTTACTAAGCAGCTTTGTTTCTTGGATATTTTGACTTTGTAGTCATCTCTTTAAGATTTTTAGCGGTTTAGCAAATCCTTCGGAAAGAAATTTTATTTTTTAATAATTTTACCATGATGAAATGCAGCACATGTAATAATTTCTTATTACCTTTACACAAATTTTAATTTTCTCATTCACGGGAACATAAAAAAATATGTTTTAAGGATGACAGACGGGTAGGTAAAATATTTGGGTACCGTAAGGGTGTTTTGTATTCAATAACTAATACATTGTCTAAATATGATCAACGCACACTTAGTAGCATAGGAATTATGAATGTTTTACTTTGCCATCCACGAAATTGCAAAATATAATTTTTAAGGGTGGCAGACGAGCAGGCAGACTATTTCGGCACTGGGAGGGTGTTTTATATTAAATAACTAACAAGTTGTCTAAATATGATCAACGCACACTTACTAGCATAGGAATTCTGAATTTTTTACTTTGCCATCCTTAGAAATAAAAAATATAATTTTTAAGGGTGACAGACCGGCAGGCAAACTATTTGGGTACGGTGGGGGTGTTTTGCATTCAATATATAATAAATTGTCCAAATATGATCAACGCACACTTACTAGCATAGGAAATATGAATTTTATAATTTTCCAGCCACAGAATTGCAAAATATAATATTTAAGGATGACAGACGGGCAGGCAAACTATTTGGGTACCGTGGGGGTGTTTTGCATTCAATAAATAATAAATTGTGCACATATGATCAACGCACACTTGCCATCATAGGAATTATGAATGTTTTACTTTGCCATTCACGATATTGCAAAATATAATTTTTAAGGGTGACAGACCGGCAGGCAAACGATTTGGGTACGGTGGGGGTGTTTTGCATTCAATATATAATTGTCCAAATATGATCAACGCACACTTACTAGCATAAGAAATATCAATTTTATAATTTGCCAGTCACAGAATTGCAAAATATAATTTTTAAGGATGACAGACGGACAGGCAAACTATTTGGGTACCGTGGGGGTGTTTTGCATTCAATAAATAATAAATTGTCCAAATGTGATCAACGCACACTTACTAGCATAGGAATTTTGAATGTTTTACTTTGCCATCCACGAAATTGCAAAATATAAATTTTAAGGGTGACAGACGGCCAGGTAAACTATTTGAGTACCGTGGCGGTGTTTTATATTCAATAACAAATAAATTATCCGAATATGGTCAACGCACACTTAGTAGCATAGGAATAATTAATTTTTATTTCCAATCGCAGCGATACACATGTACGCCGCACACGTATGTTTGTGCTTTGCACTATATGTTTCGGTATAGATTAACTCTACGTCAGCATCTGTGGGTGGGAATGTGTGGATAGCTTCACTCAAATAAATTATTTGTATTTGTAGAAAACACTATTTCACAAATACGGCACCCATCAATAAAAAATGTTACAGGGTGTTCCATAATGATGTGCGCTCCTTTGGAGAGTGTGTTCCTTGAGTCATTTTAGGGGGGTTCTTTCTATAAAATTTTTCGATTTGAGCCCACCCTTACGAGATAAGGGCTTCTAAAAAATTGAAAAAATTTCGGTTTGTATTTTTTTTCTCAAAAACGGTTAAACTTATAAATCTAAAAATCGGTGAATACATTTAGTTAATTAAGTTACATTGTTGAGTACGATTTTTATTTTTACGAAGTGTCTAAAAGGATGGCAACCACCAACCTCTGTTGTTTTTTTAATTAGAACTGAAACCATTTTTTGGTAGATTTTGCAGAATGACATGATACTCCATCTTGCTGAAAGATGAAATCCTCATTAGGAAACAATATGTACGCACTAGATAAAAGTGAGGCCTGAAGTATCTCTTGATATTTTTGGGCATTTACAGTACCATCTATAAATTTTAAAGTGCCTAAACATCTTGCCGACATGCAGCCCCAAACCATAAATCCCTTTGGAAACTTAACAACCCTTTTTAAGCAGTCTTTATGAAAAGCTTCTGCTTTATTCCATATTATCCGTTTGCGGTGATCTCCAACGCAAACATCAAATTTGGCCTCATCACTAAATATTATTTTATTCCAATCATTTTCTGTTCACAAAAGTTTCGATTTTGTCCAATTGTAACGGTTCTTCTTTTGAACCTCTGTCTCTGTCAGCGGCTTTTCTTTGGCCTAAATACGAATTTGTATAAATTTTTAACTAATGGGTGAACCATACAAAACTGAACTCACCTTATAAAATCCCAGACCACATCTATGAATGTATTTTCGGCAACATTATCTACATATATTTAATCCAGTTGCCCTGTTTCATTGAACAGTTATGTTATATAACAGAAGAAGTACCATCTTCTCGATGATTTGCACAATTTAAATTTCGTAAATCTCTTTGTGAAACAACTTTTGGTCTCCCCGAACTTTTACCTTGAGCATCCACAGACTCGCCATATTTTTTCACTATATTATAGACTGTGGTCTTTGGAATAGTTTAATTACTAGAAATTTTACGCATTGTCTTACCCGCACTATATTGGTGAATGATAATTTCACGTAATTTTTGTTCGGTAGCTTTTCCACGACCCATTATTCCAATTAAATTAACAACATTTAAATATTAAACAGATACCACTGCTTAACTATTAGCGTTACTTACTGTCAATACTGTCAATGAATAAATAAAACTATTTTTTGATGTTTATAGCGAAGCCGCCTACGCGTATTTTAAACATTTTTAGTGCAGGATTGGTGCTTGTCCCAACATTTAGTTGTCAGCAAATTTGACCTTCCAGTGACAAAATACGTTATGATTAATACCGATTGCTTTCCCATGGCACGAAAATGTGTTCAAATAGTCTAGAATATATGGTTGTTTGTATTTAAAAAAATAAATAAAATAATTCAGTAGTTTCGATAAGCCATTGTATTATATCCAAAATAATCGCGTCCCAACATTTAGTTGTTAGGGTTCGTACATAGACGGTTAGACGTTTTTCGACTTCTTTTAGAAAAAAACTCCTAGCCGTTTTTCGCGTTCCCATTTTATAGTAATTTTAATGTATGTCGCAGTCTAAGGGGCGTGGTTTGTTGAACAAAACCACAGACTCCTCAATCTACGGCAGTAGTATGTATGCAGACATAATATTATGTTAAAAGTAATATTAACAGAAAGTAAATTAAAATGGACGGAAATGAAAAATAATTACACATTAAAAATAACAGAGTAAACATATTCTACATTAAATAAATAATATACAAAAATATATTACCATTTAAAAAAATACTTTTTTTGTTATTACTATCCTCACTGTCTTAAATTCGACACCATTGCAACAGATAATCATGCCTTTTTATATTAATTTCTTCCAAAAATTGTCGGCATTCTATGGTGTCTGGAGTTGAGGCTGTAGAAGTCATTGCCGAAATTTTTTTATCAAAGTTACTACACAACAAATCATTTTTTATATCTATTTCACGTGAATCATTCGCAATATTGTATTTTTGTTGCTTTTCTGGCTTATAATATTACAAACTTCAACAGTTGCAGTATTTTTATTTTTAGAAACGCATTATTTTCATCAAAAACCTGTTTTTTAACCTAGGGTCCAAAAATGTAACATTCGACAGTTTAAATGATTTTCCAGTGAGTTGAACTTGCAATTCGTTTAGTTTGGTTGTAGCACTAGTGCTCCTGCGAAAATAGTAAGTCGTTTTCCGTTTCATGAGGATCTTTCAATTCAGTTCAATTTAGGGTATTTGTCAGTTATGACTATGTAAACTTTTTCCGACGCATTCCAATCTTGTAAAACTTTTAGTAATCCATTTTTCATGTTTTCTGTCATGTGTTGCCGTCTAATAAAATAGATTTTAAATTCCATCTATATAATGGACCATAATATAATTTTCCGCATTTAGAGACATCCAGATATCGGTTGTTTAATTATTGCTTTGGGTTTTATTAAAACTTCATCATATATTTGAAGTAAAAGCAGTTTTGGATGGAAGTTGATAAGAAGTGTCTAACGCAGACATTAACTCTCTAAATCCTTCAATCTACAGAAAACAGCTGAAGGTTTCTAATAATCATATTAATCCCTTTTCTATTTAAAAATAACCTGTGAAGAAATTTAAGGTTGTTTTTGAGGAGGTGGGCAAACGACAGAAATATCTGATTTTTTTAGTGATGGGACATTTGTAATGATACATACATTAAGTAAATAACATCCTGTATGGTTTGTGTTATACCGATATTTATTTCGCGAGAGTTTTTGTTGTCGGCGAAAAAGCTCGTTTTATACAGATAAGGTAGAGAGAGTTATCGTTGGTACCTGCGGTATTGGTGTGGTTGAAGTATTTATTTATTAATAATATATTTGTGGCTAACTGTGTCACTTTGGCCGATGATATTATATCTGGATGATATTTGTCTAACCTGTGCCAGGTAGGTGGAATCTCGTTACTATGTTCGTTTAATGTATTGTTACTTTCTCTGCAATTCTTGAAATTGTATGTAATGTGTGTGTGTGTTGAGCATATTTGATTGTAATTATATTAGTGTGCATATTTATGATATTATTGTGTCTTTCAGTTGGAACAAATATAGCTATTTTGAAGTCCTGGGTATTTCTCAATCCACCCGAACCTGTTACGTAATTTGTCCCGCTACACATTATTATTGGAATTACCCACTTGAAGAAAATTCGGTATCATTATTTTGTAATACAGTAAAATGTTTCGATTTTAAAAGCTTTCTCAGTTTTGACGTACCTCTTTTATGTGATAAAATATTTTTACTTATATCACATTTAGCTTCATTTTCATCCACAATCGTAAAATACACTATACATCACTCATAATGAAATCGACAAAGACAAGCATACAATTTTAAAATAGATTGAGACGATTGAGGTAAGGGCATATTTTCTCATCAAGTGTAAAAATATAAATTTTATATCTTATGGGGTAAAGTACCTAGTGATTGGCGTTTTAGACTTCCAGTTTCAAGTTTCTTTTTATGCTATAAGATAATACTTTGATATTCTTGAATTCTTTTAGTCAATAATATAGTATGAAACATAAATAATTTGTATAAATATGTTTTTATGATGCATATATTTGAAATTTCATAATTTAATAATAATCATGAAATAGTACAATATTACAGTCATTGGACAATTTTGCATAAAGATTGGCCTATAGCTATTCATAGTTATTGACCCCTTCTGTTTGATAGCTAGTAATGTGTATACTCGCTACGTTATTTTTTTAAACACAATAAAGCAAATAATATTATGTATGTATTTTATTTTTAAACATATTTATATTCGAAGTTATAAAAAATAATGTTTAATCTTTTATGTTTTTCTTTAAACAAGGTTGACAATGAAATACTGTAGAGTTTGATTTATGAATGTTGTATTTTTTCATACAAACTATATGACAGGTAGTACATTTAATGCCACAATTTCCTTGCGTCATAATAGTCGTATAGATGAAGCATAAACCATTGTATACTTTACTGTTAAGATTTAATGAAAGACCAATTTCTAATAATATCTTGTCCAGATTATGGCATTCAGAGAGAAGGAGTCTTACATCTGAAATAATATTAATTTTAGAAATTTGAAATAACTTGCTGGAAGCACTTCATCTTTTCTAAAACTGGATCCACTGTTTCTTTTGTCACATTTTCCTTTTCATTCAATTTATATGTATCATTTTTAACTTTATTTTTAAATACATTTTGTTTGGTTACACGTCCTTTCTTCACTTTATTGGTCATCACTTGATTCTTTTTATTTTTCTCTTTCTCAATTTTTATTCTATTTTTTCTTCTTGTTGTTGCTTTCTTTTAATTAAACGTTTTTCCTTGTCTCTTTCCTGTTTAAATGTTTCCTCCTCTTGTTTTCTTTTATTTTCTCCCCAGGCTGTGCTAGATTAAGATCTAGTAGAGTATTGGTGTCATCGTTAACTGTTTCAATAACTGCATTATTGTCATCTACTGCTACAATTTCAAATACAATAGATGTAGTTTCTATATTTATTACTTCTTTGTTTAAATCAACAACTTTTTCTCTATATTGGTCTTCAATCTCAGTAACTATTTACATGTCTTTATTTTCTGTCACCTTTTCTTTTGGTATTTTAAATTGCTTCCACAATTTATATAACATAGCAAAATTAGGCGATGTATCGCCAGTTATACATACATTATTTTTGAGTTCTTGCATTTTTGCTGGTCCAATAATATTCTCGAATGTCTGATAGTCAATAGAAGTAACAATATCATCATTTTTCTGCTCTACAGTAGCATTGTGATCTCCACACTTTGAAAAGTCTATGGCTGACGTTACTGCTTCAGGAACCCGGCTAGTGACTTCAGGATGACGCTCTATACCATTCTATGTGCGGATAGTTATTCTTGAATGGATTTTGTCGTGGTGTCTTGTCCAGAAATACCTTTACAGAGAGTTGTAGGTCTTCTTGACGCATTGGAAACCCTTTTCTTGCATTTTCCATTATCCATGCAACTAATAACTCTCCTTCCTGTTTGGTCAAAACTGGAGGTGGCCCAGAACTTGTTTTTGTAAACTTATCACTCTTGTGGAATTGTAGTGTAGTGTATTGAAGTTGCCCTGGAGATTTTAAATTTTCTGGCAATTTCTTTCCATTCCTTATATCCTGCAGTGCATTTTGTAAATTTTCTTCGGAGTACTTTTTACAATACTCTAGACCATCTATGACTTTAGGCATCTTGATGTTAACTAAAAATAAAATTATATATAGTTATTATTAAAGACAATGATTGACCCCCCGGCCGACAACTGTATTTATTTGTATAAAGACACTTTTATTTACTTTTTTAAAAAATGATTTATATTTTATTGGCAATTAATAATAATAGGTCCATATTTTGATTAAATATTTCATATATAGTTATTGACACGGTGGCCAATTATTGTTATTCTATCAATTTTCTAGGGTAGTGATTGGCCACAGCAAAATAAATTACATTTTGAGGTTAGACTGTGGAATATTGTATTTAAGTATCAGAAATCATATTATGAAATAAAATAGATAAATACTCATCCCCAAAGTCTTGCTAATATATTGTACTTACTTGACCGAACACCAAACCTTAACAACTTCGATAGAAATGTAACAAATTGGATACGGCGCATTCACTGCTTTGTGTATGTCGCGTCCATTACTAAAATACAGTACCCACTACAGCGAAACTTCCCCAGAATGAAGAAGAAGAATACATTAATATGTTAGTAACACTGCTCTACAATAACTATTTTATGTTCATAAGTTTATTCTAAGCATTTATGGTAATATGTGGCCAATTATTGTACAGAGGCCAATTATCGGGTTCTTTACCCTGTATCTTCTACTAAAATCACGTACATATGTAATATTCTCCGTCTATTTCTATTAAGCAATAATGACTAAGCAACACGCAAAAATATACAAGAACTCTTATTTAAGGAACTCACATTAGTGAAAACGTTAGGATAACATGGTTATTGGAAGGAAGATTGATATGGAGAAATTTGTGAATTAATTATTATTTTCATTGTACTTCATCTTCTTCACTGATACTTGATATATCTTTCCTGGTTTCCTCCTGATTCATTGTAAAAAGAAGTACGTTGTAGTACCAAAGAGAAGACTTATTTTCTTCAACTCCGTTACCGCACATTCCAGATTTAAGATTTTTTATTTTCTTTAATACTCTTCGCAAAGATGAACATAGAGAAGATTCTTATAACGTCTTTGGTAACAGGTTGTTCAATTAAAGCTGTATAATAGTTTTCTATAAAAATCTATTGGCATATCTGTTTTTTTTTTCAGACATGTTTCAAATATGTAGTCATATTTAACAAATTTTACTATAAATTGTTGCTGCGTATCACAGGTTTGGGTAAGGTTAAAGTCCGATTCCACGTTCTCATCAGTGAACCTCTGTTTGCCGACCACTGGGTTAAGTGAAAACAACTACTAATTTTTTTTCATAATGTTTCTAGGTTTTGATGTACTTATTACTTATTATTAACAAATTGGAGAAAATAGTAAAGACAAATTTTAAAGACTAAAGACACTTTTTGATTTTTAGGATTAGCTGCAGTCCCAACTTCTGTAGAATTGTGGAAATTGAGGTTAAGGTGTGCAATTATTAAAGACCACGTAAAGGATGTCAATCAAATATTCAACCGAGGTCAATTACAGTTAAAAGAAAAATCTGCTCCTTTGTGGATGATGACCCTTAGATACCACACTTTAACATCTGGTAATGAAGTACTGGAACTAATTTATAAAGGTGGGATCGAACAGCCTAAAGAAATTTCCGATATATTTAAACCAGAGTATATTGAATGGCTCGCATTGTGTAAAGGAATTAGGAATGCCAGGAAAGCGTACAATTTATTAGCTCAACAAGCACCATATTGCAAAGAATTGCACAATGCTATGTTTAAAATCGAATCACTAGAAATGGACCAAGATATTGATGAAATGGAAAATGTTCTTAAATTCGCATGGGAACAGTTCGGCAGTGAAGATATTGATGTATCTATAAACTATATAGAGTTTTATTTACATAACCACAAAAAATTTGAAGACAAAAATCCTTCTTTTGATGTAAATGATAAAATTTTAGAAATTTATAGGCAAACTGTAAGTAGATTAGAACAGTGTAATGATCCACTGTTATTATCAAATTTTAAAGAGAAGTATGATTCAGTAAGAAACTCGATAGATATTTAAGGTATGTGTGATTCTTTTGTAAATAATAAACAGTATGTAAACATTTTATAAATGAAACCTTTTTTTAGAAAAAATATATGGTTGTTTTGTATCAAATAATTAAAAGATACCACACAAAAACCAAAGGGAAAAGCCTTTCGGTATAAATTTTTTTAAACATAAAATGATGAGAACTATCTCATTCCAAAGTTTCAAAATAATCGATGTTTAAAAATAGAGTAATGCAGCTTACATTATAGTGATATAAATTATCACTGTTTATAAAAATGAGGTTTTCAAAAACTGGATATTTATTAACAAAAATATTATGAGCAGTGTGTCAGAAAATTAAATCATATCTATACTAGGAACTACATAAGAGTAGAATATATTTGAATTATAGGTGGCATGCTATTACTTGTATGGCAAACTCATTATTTTAATTATAAGTATAGGCATAACTGGATCTGCATAATTGATTTATGATAATCTGAGGTTATTAAAATTCTGACATTTCAGAAAATTTGACAAAATAATGTATGTATCATTGTTGCTAATTGTATTGAATGTAATAAGTCAATTTATCACCAAAATTTCTTCAAGACATAACTGCTTAGGTAAAATAACATGATATACGAAGCAAGTTCAAAGCAGTATATTATTACAACACCTATCATTATACAGGGCGAGTCAATCATAATGCCATTAATTTTAAGAGGAGATAGGGAATAATGAGTATAACGCGAATACGCGATTGAAAAAAATCTAAATGCATATTTACGCCGAAAAAAAATATTTTCAAATCATTATTTAAACCCCCTTTTCAGACTGTCGACCTGAAGCAATGTTTTCAAGTTGAAATATTTTTTTTAGTACCCGCTTACCTAGGTTTTAGACACAAATAAATGGATGTACTGACTATTTTAGAATATCATTTTTTCTTGCTCAATTCAACTTCAGCCAATAATAATTTAAAATGTTAATATCCAATGAAATCAAATAATAATAATCAAATAATTCTATTAAAAATTGCAAGTAAAGCGGTCCACTCAGGTTTTCCGGTAGAAAATACGGTCCAATCAAACGATATTTGTACACTCCTGCCCATACGTTGACAACAAATCGCCTCTGAAAGCCAAACCGACAAGTAGCGTGTGGATTTTCATCTGAGCAAAGCTGTAACTGTTATGACTGAAATTAGCTTAGTTACATTGAAATCACAAAACGTCAACGTATCTAATATTAAACCGAGTAATAAACCATTTACGTACATTACATAAAAACCTATACTCAATGGGTAAATTATTAAGAGAAGCTGAAAAGTGTTTCGTGTTTAAATACTAAGTAATAAAAAACTATCGTGTTGTCGACAGAAAACTGTCCAAGACCGAAATGGCACGTCTCTGATCTGATGCTCAAAAAAGTTATCGAGAGTTAATCTTGACTTACCGTATTATTAGTTCAATAACCTTGTTACTTAGTTTTTGTACTGTTATTTAACGACAAGGAGTAAAACTATTTTTTAAATCTAGATACATGAATGAATTTTCCTTAAATATTGATTTATTTGTTAATAAAAACAAATGTAGATAATAAATAAATGTTTTCGAATGTTAGGTTATTACAGTTTAATAATTTTGATATTACTTTTTCACTACATTTTACAAATAAATATGAATTTTTAGTATTACTCGTAAGTACAATTAATTATTCAGTTTGTAGTTACGTACATCTTGCCTAGAAATTTATTATTTTTTAAGTAGTATGGTACTAACCTGTTTAAAATGCCAATTCGAGTAAAACTGCACTCATCCGCCCAAAAGTTGAGTTAAAAGATATTTTAATTTTAATGTTTCAATAAACGTTGGGGGATTATTTCCAATCAACAGTAATATAATGTTGATATACCAATGTTTATTGTTTGATTCTGAGTTTTTTTTTTCAATTTATGATTTCTATATCTGTGTTGTGGTGTTATTATTGTCACTGAATACAAACGAAAGTAAGAAGAATCACTCTTTGGTATTGTAAAATTTTCTGATTTCATTTGACAATTCTCCGCTTGGCAGGTTTTGGTGGGTATAGTTTTGCCATTCACCTAATGAGCAATATATGGTAGCTTGTGTTGGTGTCCGTTCAGGTGTGTGGTCAAAAGGTTTTTTATCCCGTAATATTGAATGTGCCTACAAAGATTGATCAACAAATATTATTCTATAAACTTTGCTACGGCAGTTACATTAAGATATTTTGAATAGCAACCAGGCATGTAATCGGACTTATGTAATTGGGAGGGCCCTAAACAAGTTCTAGATAATTTTGTTGTTATACTGAGGATACTATTTTTGAGTTTTTACCTATACGACAAATACAGAATAAGTTCTACAAACGTCAAATCCATTATATTTTCTGATGTTATATAACTTTATTATATATTTTTCGACTAGTCTCACCAATTTGGTGTATTGCATTTTTATGTTTTGATATGGTTTTATGGTATAAGCTTCTGCATGTGATATTTGATCAGCTCTGCGTGAGAAATCAAGTATCAATAGTAGCAAATACTGCTAGCAATTTTCTATCAAAACATGAATATGATTTTTTGCGAAAGGTAAGCTAAAGGTTCTCATGAGCTATTACTGTTTCTTTGTTCTAATCGCTGTATTTAAAGCGTCTACTTATTTCTGAATTATTTGGATTTACTAGTCGTGGAGCTGATGCTAAAAGATCTTTAATTTAATTTTTATTTCTCGAATTTTGTGACTCATTTATTAATTGGGATAAAGGGCAACAATATTCTGCAACTATTGGAATAAACCCATTGTAATAATTGATTGTTCCTATATACATATATTGTAATTATTTTAGGTTTAGGAAAATTTTTTATTTATTTGTATTAAATTTTTTGACGGCGAAATTCCTGCTGGTTATTTTGTGGCTTAAATTTAATTCTTTTATTCCAAAAACTCATTAACATGGCTTCTTTTCAACGAAGATTTACTAAAAATTAAGATGGCTAGGTAATAAAAAATGAAGTCTAATCCTTTCAGAACTTGATTTATAAATTTTTGAAAAGTTTGAGTTGCGTTTCTTAATCCAAATGGTTATCTTACGAACTCGAAACCAAAAGGAGTTGTAATAGGTGTCTTACAAATGTCTTTTTCTGCAAATGGACTGTGGTGGTATGCTCTAAATTTATTTTACAAAAGATTACAGCAATGTAGATACATGCTCGCGCCAATAACCACTGGCTGGATAAATGACATCGAATGTGCGGGGCCGAGAGGGATATAAAATCATTATTTGAGAAACTAAAGTCAGAAATACTTGATAAAATTGAAAATAAATTTCAGTCGTTAATTGCTCGAAATATTGAATCTAAACTATTTGAAGAAATTAATTAAGAATTAATTAATTAATGAGGTCGTAGATGGTATGCAGCGTGCTAAAAATGTGATTCGAGGCCTTCCTGAGGCAACGGGACCATATGACGAAAGAACGCATAACTATTCTGCTAGTATCACCGACATTCTTAGGACTGTTGATGGTGAGGAGGTGCAATTTAGGTCTATGCATCGTCTAGGGCGAGCTGTAGCGGATCGTTCGAGAGCTATTAAAGTTATATTCAATGATACGATGATAAATACGCTGCAAGAAATATTTTGAAAAACAAACAAGTTAAGCAACTCTCAATATAAAAGTATAAAGATTGCAGATGATAAAACACCGTGTCAGGTTAAGTACTTGAATGGCATTAGAGAGGAATTGAAACAGCGGCATGCAAATGGAGAAACAGATTTAACAATAAAATATATTTACAAAATTCCAACCATTATATCGTTATCAAAAAACTAAATCATATATTAGACTTATCAGTAGTTTACACTAACCTAGGTTCCTTAATTGCTAAATTCGATGAACTTATTTTTGTAATTCAACATGAATAGCCAAAAATAATATTAACTACGGAAACATGATTGTATCCTGGTCAGCCTGATTCTTTGGTCCATTTACAGGGTTATTCATTTGTACAGAAAAGACAGAACTGACAAACTTAGAGGCGGTGTGTGTTTTTATATACACGATGATGTCGAAATGGTACTTAGAATTGAATCCATACAATTTCAATGTGGGAATATTGATTCTCTTGCTTTGAAATTTACCTCTGCCTCATTCTCTGTAACGATTGTGTGTGTATATAGACCATCAAATTCCACTGAAGAAAATGATTCTCTTCTCTCCGATAACATATCTAACATCTGCCGGTATCATAAAAATATTTTGATTGTTGACGATTTCAATTTTCCTGATATTAAGTGGTCTCTAACTCAATTACCAACTTCCAGTTTTTCAGCGGCAAGATTCGCAGATATTATAGTGAACTCGAATCTCACACAAATTATAAGCAAACCCATCCGTTATCGGCAAAATCAAAATCCCTCCTTGCTTGATTTAGTTCTGACGGATGATCCTTTACTTCTTACGAAGCCGGAATATTCCTCACCGATTATTAAATTTGACCACGCAGTATTAAAATTTTCTCTAATTTGTATATTCTAATACCAAGAAGACATGCAGTAAAATAATAAAAATTACCAACCATAATAGTGTTAATGCAGATTTGTCCAGGATAAACTGGCAGGGATCAAATACTGATTCTTCAGAAGAAATGTGGAATAGATCTAATAGAACTGTAGACGAAATATTACTTCAAAATACATATTTTAAAACCGTTAAGCATAGTTTTCTAAAACACTGGATTAATTATGACTCGCTTGAGCAAATTAAACATAAGAAATGCTTATGAAATAAATTTCGTCTTTCTCGAAATCAGTTTGACTACAATACTCATAGACGTTTTTCAAATTCCTTATCGATAAATATAAAAGAAGACTATGTGTCTTCGCTGGCGGATTATGAGAACTCAAAAATATTGCATAAATACGTAAGGGCACTTCTTAATTCTAAGGTTGGAGTACCTCTTCTGAAGAAAGATGATGGTTCCATTTGTCAAAATAATCAGGAAGTATTGGAAATTCTAGACAACACTTTTTCTTCAATTTACACTGATGAAATGCCAATTCCTGGACAATTGCAAATTCTAACAGAAATGAATCGCAACTCATTAACAGACATATGTTTTTCACTAGAAGATATATAGGCGAAATAATATCAAAGCTAAAAACCTCGTCATCACCTGGTCCAGATGATTACAACGTTTTGTTTCTCAAAAAATGTAAGGAAAATTTACTATTTCCACTGTCATTGATTATGAACGGCTCCTTTAGAACAGGCATATTGCCAGCTGCCTGGAAAGATGCTTTAGTTACTCCCGTCTATAAAAAAGGCGATAAGTTTGTTTCATCCAATGGGGAATGCCACTATGTTGGAAAAGTTTTTGAATACTCAGTAAATTACATTGTTTTGGAAATATATGAAGACCATATTCGTTGTTTTTTAAATTAAATAAATTTAAAAAAAAATTATTGGCAAATTAATGTATATGTGACGTCAGATGTACATTTTTACCATGCGGCAACAGAGCAATAGCATGCAACTTGTATTAGAATAAAATAAATGAAATGTAGTACTGTATAAATAGAGACAGATATAGTGCCTGTAAACATCGTTTGTCACTTCCATCAATATAACATAACCTATTTTTCTGCCGAGACAAAATGCAAGAGATTTGGGAGTGTAGAAATATAACTAAATTACAAAGAGGTTATGTTTGTTTAGGAATATCACGGGCCATAGACCAAGACAAGGCAGAATTCATAGACTATGGCATGGCATAACCTCAGTTTGAGTTTAGTAGTTTTATTGTCATGCATTGTTGCCAGCTGGTAAAAATGAACGCGTGACGTCATGTTGTTTTAAATAGTTAATATCTCTTGTAAAACTGCATATTATTCCAAATCCTATGACACGCATCCAACGTTTTTTAGAGTACTCTGTAAAAATGCAAAACACCAAATTTAGTGGTATTCTTCATTATAGACCTATCAGTTTGGTCTATTATTTGTAAAATTATGGAGCGAATATCTAAAAAAATGTTAAGTTTTTTCTTGTACCATAAGATTATACCTAATGAGAAACATGGCATTATTCCCAACCATTCTGTTGTAACAAACCTACTGTATTGCGTAAATGACTGGAGCAAGGCTTTGGATTTAAAAACTCCCGTAGATATCATATACTTAGATTTTTTTAATGCTTTCATTCGTGTTCCATTACAAAGACTCTCAATGAAATTATATCATTTTGGAATTGGTGGGAGGTTATACGGTTGGATAGGAAACTTTTTGGCGAATAGACAATTTTCTGTTCGCGTTGGAGCCGCATTTTCTTCTAGTCCAGTCTTAAGTGGAGTTCCACAGGGATCTGTTCTTGGTTAACTACTTTTTTTAGCATATACTTAGACCTGGGTAAGTGTAATTAAATCGAAATTCACCTGTTACGCAGATGACACTAAACTGTATAACAATCCTCTAACGTCATATCATTTGTTATTAGAAGATTTGAACCAAATATATCTACGGTGTGAGACGTGGTTACTCTGACTCAATACAGAAAAATGCGTTATTTTGCATCTGGGAAAAAATAATCCGAATTTAAATTATTATATTGATAATAAACAACTTACGACTAGAGATAGTCATGTTGATTTGGGTATTACTATGACGACATATCTTACTTGGTCACAACATATCACAAATATTATAAGACGTGCCAATAGATCTGTTAATCTGCTTACCAAAGTATTTCCAAATGTTTCGTTGGGAACATTCGTGAAACTATATACAACGTACACAAGACCAATTTTGGGGTACTGTGGACAGGTATGGCATCCTGCTCTAATACGGGACAAGCACATGTTGGAATCTGTTCAACGCTATGCTACTCGTTGCCCCTATGGGCGTATAAGACCATCATATGAAGAACGATTGAAGTTGTCTAATCTCCATAGTTTTGAAAATCGAAAAACTCGAGGAGATCTTATTTTGACATATCGTTTGCTGCATGGAATGATCCCACCCCTTGATAATATTTGATCAATTTGATATTTGATAGTGCTAAATTAAGATGAACCCTTTCGAGAACATCAGTATAAATTAAAAAACATCTGTGCGTCAACATTTTTTTTTTCAAATCGAGTATTTAGTGTTTGGTCCTTCAAAAGCAGATTGGACAGCTGGTTCAAAGACAACTAGGTAATATATGTTTTTTTCTCGTTCTTTGTTGTTCTTGTAATCTTTATATGGTTAATTAAGTCGCATGTTTATATTTTAATGTTTTAGAGTTTAGTATTTAATATTTTAAAAGATTACTATTATTTAACATTACTTATTGTACATCTTATTCGATGTGTATTTTTTTATCTATTAATATGGGCTAACAGGATTTTGCTCTGCCCATTTGTTTTGTAGTACTAACAATAATCTCTCTTTACCCCCATATTTGTTGTAGGCCTGGACGTCTCGTAGAGGTGGGTTGCTTTCTCCGGTCAGTCTCGACCGCAATTGCGGCCGATGTCAATTGTCTAGAATTTCCGCAAAGTCTTCAATCGTTTGTTTTCTGAACCATATGCAACGGTGCAGGTATACGCTATCATGAAGATCTGTTTGTTCAATATTTTTTTCGACTTTATTCTTTGTAGGATCTAAATTTATTAATAGGTAAAACGCTCTCACTATTCTGTGTTTTACGGAATGTTTAATCGGTAACGTAAAGTCTGGCTCTGTTAATAGTTATGGGTACTTTTGTAATAGTTTTGTAAATTTGTTTTCTTTGGCAAATACTTTAGATTCAAGGATGTTAATGTTTAAAATAACACTCCGGATCTTCTTGTTTCTGTATCTATTAAACATTTATTATCGATAGTTAAATTGAGGGGTCCAATGCATAAACCAGTTCACATGAGGTAAAATGTTCAGGAGATATAAAAAACAATTTTGATGTTGATTTTTTTTATTTCTTGTCATTTGCAGATGACCCTATTACATTATGTTTTGAAAATATCAATTTGTGAATTAAAAAATGAGTTACAGGGGGATTTTTTTGGGGGGTCAAATTAAATAAAATTAAATTTGATTTAGAAAATATTCCTTTTTTTATTAATTTACTAAATGAAATAAACATACATGGTTTAACTTAACTTTTAATGCAGATTTGGAATATTTTCATTTATTCGTCATCACTAAATTCTGATGCAAAAGTATCTTTATTGTCAGGCGAAAAGCTCTGATGGTAATTTCGGATTTCTTCATAAAACCATTGATCACATTGAGGCACATAGTTCTCTGCCAGACTCATAACATGATCGAATTTGTTCTTTTTGAGCTAGCTTCTTTCATCATACATCTTATTTTCAGGGTTCGGTGCAACTCCAAGTAAATTCCAGTTTTTCTGAATTTCTCATACAGTTCTCCACACCTCAGTCCGAAGTTGGGCGTCAATTATGTGGAGGTCCCCTGTTAATATGAATAATATTAACGCTACTCTTAGCTGGGGAATCGGTCACCGATCTCAGGGTTCTTTCGTGGTTCTTTTTGAGGTATTGTGGAGAGAAATTCTATTTAGGAATAAACGTTTTATGTATACCAACACACACCACAGCAATGCGGAGTAGAACTGACTCCAAAATATAAATAATGCTCAGAAATAACTACAACTTATTAGCGATTAGCAATACGCCTAGTCTCTTCCTTGGTCAAGTGGAGACTGCCGCGCCAGGAACGCTCCGTCGGACTCGTCCCTTCCCCCGTCCACTTACTACACCGATGCACACACATGGAAATCACGGCACTACACCATGTTAACCACTACACGGCTTTTGTAATATATCTCAAACTGCCTTTTTTGTTCATCATTCTCGGCGGCATCAATTTGATTCATTAATTTGTCATGTTTTTGGCAGGGTGGAACATTTTAAAGTTTTCAGTGAAAAACTTCCTATAATATTCATACTTAACAATCGGTTTAATATTTTGGTTTTGAGGAAGTAACTTTTCAGGTTCGTATTTCTGTAGGTACATGTGATGCATTTTCGCAATACTCGAGAGAGGTGAGAGGTAATAGTGATTCAAGTTATTCTTTAGACTGTAATGCGATTTGTATCTTGGATAACTAAGTATATGCTCACGTATGTGGTCATCAGTGCCTTCAGGTAGTTTATTAGGTCTAAACACATGTTTTCCTTTACCATTTACAGGAGGAGTCCAATTTCTACCTTTAGATGATTCTGTAAACCCTCAAGTCTTGCTTTAGTGATCCCATGTATTGAGAGAAACGCCTTTTTGCAAATTTTCCGTACCACGCCATTGTTGCGAATCTGAAACAATAACATAAAATTACAATGTCGTCCATATATACGAGGCAAATTTTATTTTGTAAATCTCTAAGAATATTGTCTATGACTCTTTGAAAAGTGGCAGGCCAAAAGGAACTCTGAGAAATTCGTAATGTCCGTTGTTAGTGTTAAAAGCAGTTTTTGGGATTGATTCTGGGGACATTTCTATTTGGTGGAAACCGGATGCTAGGTTAAGGGTAGTGAAATATTGGGATCGTCCTAGTTTGTCTAATATGTCTGTAATGTTTGGAATAGGATATCTGTCAGTAACTGTCTTTTCGTTGACTTTTCGGTAGTCTACTACGAGTCGCCATTTTTTTGGGTACAATCCATATGGAATTGATCTGTGTCCTTACTTCTTGTTTATGTACTTCTGGATATCTATATGTCTTTGTATGGACAGGAATTTTGTCTTCAGTTTTTATTTGATGTTTAACTTGATTAGGAAAAGTCAAAGGATCGCCAGGAAAATAAAAACATCATGATAATTTTTGCAAAGAGGTATTAAATGTGGTTGTTATTGTTTCTCTAATTATTAAATTGTTTAAATATGGAAAAGGTATTAAAATATAGCCAAAATTTGCATCTACAGGAATGGCCGTTTTTAAATATTCATTTGGGCAAGAGATCGTCTTGTTATGTCATAGGGATCTCGTAAATATAGGGGAATGTTAAAATTTTGTCCTATAAGTCTGTTATTGGGTATGTCAATTATCATATTAAATTTTGGTAGCCAATGAGTTCGTCGAAATAGTTATGAAAGTCATAAGATAATACTTCTAAATTTTGATTTGAATTAAATTCTGAAAATGTAGGTACATAAGCTTTTTGTTTAATGGTACATTTGCCTAAAATACTTAGTTTTACTTGAGTCGAAAAATAAAAAATTTGATTTGGACAGATTTTTTTTAATATGTCAGGTCGTAACATAGAATATAAAGCGCCTGTATCTATTAAAAGTTTTAAAGAGGGATAAGGATGTTGCGAAATTTCTGTGTATGGGTAACTGGGTAGCTAACTGAATATTACTTTCTACTACATTTGGTTGTCTGGAGAAGGGGTTAAAGGAAAATTTTGGTTATTTTCACAGTCATAAAAATTCTGGTTACAATTTTGATTAAAATCTTCATCGTTATAATCTGTATCATAATTTTATTCAAAAGGTAAATTTTCATTTTGATATTCTTGATTAGGGTCGAAATTAGGTTAAAAATTTTGTGCAATGTTTTGTTCTTCAATATTAAAATTTTCGTTAGATTTAGAGAAATTTTGTCAATTTGGTTTTTGTCTAAAATTTTGTTGGTTTTGCCTGAAATTTTGCTGATTATTTCTAGTATTGTGAGTTTGATTTACAAAAGATTGAACTTCTGGCATCGGAGTGGGATGATTTGGTCTATAATTTTGATAGGTTCCCGAGGCTTGTTGATTTCGGTTCTGATTATAATTTTGATTTGGGAAATTTTGGTTAGTTCTAAAATTCATATTAGGATTATGGTTTCGAGGAATTTTAGGTGGGACTGACGGCGATTGTGAATAAGACATGTCTTTTCTAAGTTGTTCTTTGTACTGATTAAACTGTAGTTCTCAGTTTACAAAAGATATCGCGTCTTCTAATGTAGCTTTATCCGCTGTACGTATCATTGTGTGCAAGTCTAGCGTAAATGTCTTGGTAAGCTTGTTTTTCAACAGCTGTGATGTTTAAGTTTACTAACTTTTGAGATAAGATTGACCTAAGGTTTTGAATTCTATTTAAGAATTCTTTCATAGTTTCACTTTTCGGAGTATACCGCATGTGAATTAAATCTTGCTGAAGGCATGGGAGATCTCTACAATCTCCGAAATTTTTATGCAATAAATTTTTAATTTGGGTTCACGTTTGAATTTCTAAACGCTGATTTCAAATTATTTCGGCTTGGCCGGTAATTTTAGACCTAATTCCCGCAAGTAAATATACCATACGATCGAGTCTTTCGGGGATATTAAAATCCTAATTAATTCATCACGTAATTTACAAAAAGTTTGAGTTTGGTTTGTGAACCATCAAAAATTGGTATTACATCTAGGAGAGCTTTAGCTCCGTTGATATTAGAATTAGTAGTCATATTTTCACTATTATTAAATGTACTTGATAACTGGTTTATTAAATTATCTATTTCGTTTTGATTTAAGGAGAGTTTAACACCGACAGGGACCTGCTATGGATTTTCTACTCGTAATCTAGCTTGAGAATTACTCTCTTTTGACACCTGAACAAATACTTAAATTTTAGTCGAGTTAACTCATAAACAAATTGTTAGTCACTCAACAAAAGAAGCACTTTGGGCAGAGAAAAAATGATAACATGGTCTGAGAACAGTCACTCTAGTCATAGAAGAGTTGACCCACGAATTCAAAACAATTCTAGTCCTAACTAGTTTTGACTATACACAGGCAAGTGTAAATCAAAATACCTTTTCGCCGCACAAGTATATATAAAATCAGTTTATATAAACTTAACGAGGAAACGAGTGGAAAAATACAAAAGGAGACTTACTTTGAATCGTCGTCGACGGTCCAGGGATCTCGGCGTCAAATTGACCAGCCACTTGAAGTTCCGCTTCCAATAAATTTCACCTGAGAGCTGGACCGGTCCTGAATCTTCAGCAAAGTACAGAAGTTCACCAAGGATCTCACTCACTCACGAGAATTCAGAGACTTGTTTGTAGATCCTACCAACTGCACCAGTTAAGTATGTACCGAACGAGAACGTTGTAAACAACTTAATATATTTATAAGAATCGAACGACGTTTATTCAAAGTAAGCGGTACAGAGGTGTAGTTCACACTAAAGCTGGATCTGGAACTCTCTGTACAACTCTGTGTAACTTTGAAGGGGGGTCCGGTTGGGGGGGGGGGGTAGTCCGTGTTCCCTAATTGCTAATCTGAAATTAGTTTTTTTTAAATCAAATAAATAGCCGAGTTATAATTAATTTTTTAAACTGCACCCAAATTGCTATACACGCCGCCCCTGTACAGCGTCCGAGTTTCACTGCAAAATCATGTCTACGGTGTTGCCAGTTAGTTGTTACCAGTCTAGACCACAGCTTATACAGTTCGTTGAGTGAAGGTTCCAGAGGGTGTGGCTAAATCGCGGCTAAATGCGCAATGAACGCCAATGAAATTCATTTGTACACGACGAAGTGGGAGAAAATCTATTTCTTGACAAATCACCGTGCCCTTTGAGCGAATGTGCGCGGCTAAATGCGCAGTCGTCTTTTGGTCGTCTAAAAAAACGAAATCTGGGACCTCAACATCAAAGGAGCCGACGTGAAGACACCGGACTGTATAATAGACTGTGTCTAGACGTCGGAACTTGTCTCATCATTTCAGGGTCGTCTTCCACGCAGCGCGGCGTGACCAAAGCTGATATTTTATAATGAATTCAGTACATACGTAGCTTTGATAGTGTGCACTACGTGTTATTTATTTACATTAACTGTACACAATGTCACGACGGATACCGTGCAGAAAAATGGATTCACGATTTGCCAGTTAGTATTTAATGGTACAATGTACTCTATGTAATATTTTACTTGACTGCAAACGAAAATTAACCGTAAAAGCCAGTATTCGCTCCGATTTAAAAGACAAGTATTTATGGTTAAGTGTTGACAAAACAACTACTGCTGGTGGATGGAAAATAACACGTTATAACAGGTGCATTGGAAGAAAATTTTGCTAACCAAGATCTCATCTGATCGCATAAAAAGTACTAGAACACGCAAATGTGCAAATGCAAGAAGCTATAACAAAAATAGTGACATAGTGTGACATAATTGTGAGGCCGTGAAATGTGAGTGAGGATATTTTTAGTGAGGTAATGTGAATGCAGAAGGCAATAGTCTGGATATGCAATGCAACTACAGCTTCCAATTTATTGTGATGAGATTTCGGCGATGCGAGTCACTAGAAATAACATAACACCAATTCAATGTAAATACCTATGTTTAACATATTTTTTCATGTATACACTTCTGTCTAATCCTAATAAACTGATGAAGTATGGATCCTAAAACCATTTTCGAGTGTTGTAAAAAAGTACGTAAAAATACAATTTTTTACTGATCTATTAACTAATTATTATTATTAAATAATAGTATTGGTAGGTGGATAATACGTTACCTACTAATTATTGCCAGTAAAAGTTACTGATTTAAAGTAATTGTTGCTGTTTTATAAAATGCACGTAATTAAAAATAAGCAAATTATTAGTGTGAACGTTTTAAAAGAACAGTTTCAGTACAAAGGGTTTGATACTATTTTTAAGGGTTTTATCAATGTCCTTTCAATAACCGTGACATTGACCTAGTTTATAAAATAAAAATATCGCATAAATACTGCACACAATACATGAAACCAGACTAGGTCGTTTTATATAAAAAATATACAGATATGAGAAAGAGAAAACAAGTTATCTGCGTGATTTTTTACTGAAATCGAATTAGAATTTGTTTAATGGAGGGTAGTATTTTGCCAAATTTATTTTCGTAATAATTTAAAGTGGTATTTTGTGAAATGTGTTATTCTGTGCAAGTGTATAATAACCTTATAAAGGTCAGTTTTCATTACCAAGTGTGTGTGGTATTGTGAAAAAAATATGTATACAAATTAGAGCTAATACAAGAGCTAATATGTCTAAAGCTATCAAAATTAGACGGCGGTTGCAAGAAAACGATATCAGATGGATTACCGCGATAGACACGTACCGTATAAGAAAATGTCAGTAAGATTAGTTCAACATTTAAGAGATTATGGAAGTTATAAACGCCAATACTCAAATGTTGATTAAAAACAAAGTCGGAAAGTAATAATCTTGAACCAAATATTTTAAATGTCGTAGAAGAAGACTCCAAGTAAGTAAAAAGTATTAAGTATGTATTTATTTATTATTGAGTTTTCTGTTAGTTGACTTGTCTCTGTTTTATGGTGTGTTATCCGTAAAAGAATACATTTTTTATTTTTTGTTTATATGGAATAATAAAGCGCACACCCACTATAAACAAATGTATGTGTCAAAAAGCAATGCCTCACAAGTGACGTGAGCCTTTTGCTTTCTAATAGAACTTCTTTTCCCATCTTCCACTTCAATAATTAAATATGGCAACAATGCTGGTGACGCTGCAACTAAATATCGCACATCTAATTCAATAGTGCCATAAGTGCAAAAATGCAAAATGTTGATAAATTAAGAAAACAACCCATGATGACCTCATTATTGGCTGTGAAAATTTTAATTAAAAACATATATTTTTTATGAATGTAATAAGTTAACACAGTTTGAAAGCTAATCAATGGGTTTTAATTAATTTTGTAAAAAATTAAAAGCTAAAAGAGATTTGATAGTTATGCCGATACTGCACTGATAAATAATTTATTTTATTTAGTTGATTGATAATATGGCCATATTGCACATAAAAAATACACAATTATATTAATAAACTTTTTTAATTTAATTTTACTATTCAAATAAAACAGTACTTACACTTAAAGTAGAATTTACAGTTTATTTATTTTTCATTAACTAGGTCTTTAAAAAATTTGTGGTGAATGGGTTTGATTAAATTTTTATTACATAGCTCCAAAAGGTGTTGCTTAGTTTTGTGCGAAATTGCAGGTGGTTTCGTGTAGGCTTTTTTTAAATCAAGGTTCATTTCTAAAGAAGCTGATCTTCTTGTGGTTCCTTTAATGCTGACTTCTTCAAAATCATCATCGAACTCGGTTTTGTAGAAAAATGAACCCGGGTAATTTTTGTCAACTTTAATAGCTTGGATGTCGTTCCAAACAACTTTTTTATCTCTTTTGTTTTTGGTAAAGTTTTTTCCCATTTTTAGGTTGAGATCTTTAAAATCATAAAACTCTTCTGTAGACATTTCTCTCACATTGTACGGGTGTCCTTCTTTTTTGGCACATCTAATAATTACAGGCCATTGTGCTGGTACATAGATGGGACCTGTTCTAAGAACTTTCTTTTTTTGTCGCTCAATGGTTGAGTGCATCGCATCCCCTTCATTCTGGGTATGTCCGACAGTAAGAAATTTGTGCGTGATGGATTTTATATCTATTTTTGCGATTGCATAGAGGTACATTGTCACAATGAATTTATTCTTATTTTGACCAACACAATTGTCGCTATAAAATATGACATCCTTATTAACACAAAATGAAGAAAGATGATCCAATAAACAAGTAGCTATTTCATTGGCGCCACGGTTTGCAATGGCTTCATGCCAAAAATAGCAGTGCCCTTTCTTCGAAGCTATTTCAAAAATCGTAAAATTGAAGCAGTTAAGACGGCATTTGTAATAAAACGTAGAGACATCTCCACATGGGGTGGGAAGAACTGCCTGCAAGTCAAAACAAGCTACAGTTATTTGAGGATCATCTTTCGCTCTTGCTATGTCTTGTGATTTTTCTTCTCTACTTCTGTCTTTATTATAAATGTGTTTTTTGTAACTACTATCAAATACAGCTTGCTCTTCAGGACTAGAATTTTTATAAGCTTCACAAATGGCACATTGGTCTTTCTTGGGTTGGAAAAAAGTTATATTGAACTCGTGATTGAAAATATGCTCATACGTGCATTTTTTTGCCACGGGTCTGCCTTCACTTTCCTCCTGTAATTTATAATATCTATACATTTGTGCAAGTGTGAGCGAACCATCTATGTACTCTTTCGTTGTCTGTGCCCTAAGATAGTGCGATTCTATTCTTGGGAATGAATTGATGTGTTCTCTTATTTTATCTTTTACTACAGCAGGAACTGTTTCTCGTTTCATAAAATTTCCTCTCCTGTCTCTTTCAACCACTCCCTTACCATCAGATTTTTTCCAAGTCGTTCTTATAAATTTGTCACCTATGTCCAAGGTACTCATGAAAAACTTTTTGCATACCTTAACCTTTATTCCATTTAATGTTAGCAAGTATGATAAATTAACACTACGGTTACTTCCTTCAACAGTTCTTCGATATTTTGGACAAAGTTTTTCTAAATGAGAAGCAACAAATTGTCTTTGTAGAGTGTTGTTTTTTAAATTCCAATAACGCGAATGAATTTCCTTTCTGTCTTCATGACTAAATTTTTTGTTACATTTTGTTCGACAGTTGTCGTCACAAGGAGGTTTTAAGGACCTTCCACTTTTCTCTTTGTTACCTTCTGTAATATAAGGCAGGCCACTGTTGACTTTCAACTTCTTCACATTTCTCTTCCAGTGATTTGGATTACGAGCTTTCTTTCGAAAAATTTGTTTTTGAGCTATTTCGCCGGTTTCATTATTTTCACCTATATTTTTCTCCAATTCCTTTTCATTATCTTCATGGTCATCGTCATCTTCTTCACTATTGGTGCTTGAATTGTCATCAGAAGGTTCATAGTCTCTGTCTAAGTCATCGCAGCAGATATTTCCTTCTTGCATTTGAGTCTAAAAAATATAACACTTAACATACTATTCATACTATGTATATTGCCTTCATTATCCGCTCAAAAAACTTCTATTAGTTCAATTACCTGCTCACGTTCAGGACGTTGTTCTTCAGAAACCAATAAATTCTTTTGTGGTTGTTCTGATTCAATCACTTCACAATTCATATGACACTGTCTATTTGCTTCAAGAGAAGAAAGCTAAAATTTACACTTAAATTAATTAATTCTGAAAACTTAAATTACAATAAAATGAACCTCGCTTTTTTCGAAGTGGCTATGAACTGCATTATAAAATTCTCCATTATCAAGAACATTTTTTTCTTGAACTGGCCATGAAACAGGAACAAGCTAAAAATTTATAATTGAATGACTAATTACGTCCTATCAATGTTATATGGATGGAAAGACAATAATACAAACCTCGGTAAGTACAAAAGAGTTATCATGTTTGACATGAAAATTTTCGCATGAAGTCGTTGGCTATAGAAGAAATACAATAAGTAGAATTAATTATTAAAAAAAAACAAGAACTAACCTGTGAATTTAGTGGTAAATTATCACTACAAATAGCAATTTCCCTAACGAGATCCACTATTCTCTTTGATCTGGACATTATAACATACACCACCACAGATTATTTCTATGAATAATTAACACTTTCTATTGTATATACACAATTTTAAATTATTTCACTGCAATAAATATGATTAAACAGTAAAACCATGAGGTTACAACTGACACTTCTTTATTATAACCTTACTTTCTTTAACAGTTGTGGCCATATAGAACTAGTTCGTCATTAATCGTTTTAGTGACATCGTGGTCAAACCGATGAATTATTGAGTTATGGCTGTATAGCATCCTATTAAGACATTTGTAAGCAATTATATACCGCCATAAATCAAAAATCGAAAAATTTGTAGTTGCGGCCCTATTGAACTAGATGTGCGATATGCTCAGTGCTTGTCTGCCCAGTGGCGTACTATGAAAATTGCGAAAAAAGGCAACAAAAAAAATCAGTTTTTGTGACAGAATTTAAGAAAACAAACTTGAACTGATATGTGTTTGTAAAGGTCACGGGTACCCTCCCTCCAAACCGGACCCCCCTTCAAAGTTACACCCTGTATAAGGCAAATGCAAATCTAAGCAGAATATAAAATGACTAATATTGTAACTATATGTTACAGCAAAGAAATAAAATACAAGCAATATTTATATATGGTATTAAAAGGGGTAAGGTGCAGTGGGGCAACAACATTGTAGGGGAAGGTGTTGACATTTTTCATTTTGCCGGTTGTATTACGGTGATTATCAATTTCAATTTAAAATAATGACTGCATAATTATTAGTGGCCTTCCTGTCATCAAAGTTTGCATGATTGTAGTATAATTAGTAATTGTTTTTTTATTGAAAAAATTAATTTAGTTTTCGATGAATTTTGTCCACAGGTACCTCATGCAGGGGTACATGTGGACAAACATGGTCCGCATGTGGACAAGTATGAAAAATATGGCAAACAATAGTTTTAATAAATGCATTTTATTATCTACAAAACTTACATATCATTACTTCACGTAAAATCATTTGATTTTCAGAAAATAAATACTAATTTTTACATTAAAGTAGGTACTCGTACAAACATAAAACAATTTAGGCTACATTACACAAATTTGAACTAATAACAAAGTTAGTTTACACAAAGTGTTTCGAAATCAACAGAAAAAGAAAATAATGATTTTGTTCTGGATGTACCGCCTACCTCAGAAGGAGGAGGTAATTTATATTCAATATCATTTAGATGAACCAAAGATATGTCATCCACACTTGGATAATGAAATTTGTTGCCCTTCCTCCTCAAAAATTTGATTCTGTATTCCATATCATTTTCTTTTGTTTCTACATGGCCTACATAATACTTAAGGATTTTTTTGGTTGCAAATCTGACTAGAACATAATCGTTTTCCTTAATGTTACCTTGATCTACGTTAATTAAATCAAGGATATTCTCTTTCACAGATTCTTCATCACTTGATATATCTGCGGTAATTAAATTAGACACGTCACTATCTGAACTTGACTCATCATTCAAAACTTGAATTTTTGTTTTAGTATTTTGATCAACTCTTCTACGTTTCCATTCTTGCTTTCGTCGTTTTTCTTCTTCTAATTGTTCTAGTCTGTCTTTTTCCGGAGTTTCTGTTAATATTTTTGTATGATCTTTTCTTCTTAACAATGTTTAAACGTTTAGGAAGTGGTTTTATCTGTTCAGAGGTTAAAACTGTAGCTGAACAGTTTTGTTTGTCACTCTCAACAGATTGCAGATTTTTATTATCGACAGCGGTCTCCGTTTCTGCTAACACAGTTCTCTGTAAGGAAGGGGTAGATGACTGCACTTCAAGGATTTCGTTTATAGATGACAAAGAATATGAGGAAGTAAAATGGCTCTCATCAAAACAGTCCCTATCAAATAGTAATATGCCAGCCTTTTTAAATCCTCCTAAAATATTTTTTCTTGAAAAAGCCACATCAAATGCTTTGGCAGTTAGACTAGCTATTTCATAAATTGATATTCGTCTACCAGGGTTAGAAAGAAGCCAACTGTTGAATGTTTCACGCAACTTTGATTTAAATGGTCCATAGACTGCAACATCGAGAGGCTGCAGCCTATGAGTGGTATGAGGAGGGAACGTGAGTAATACGATACCATTTTCACGGCAGTATAATACCACATCAAGAGACACATGACTGACATGGTTGTCTAGTATTAGTAATACATAGTTTTCTTTATTGCAATGTGTATGATTCTTGACATGTTTAATAACATCCATAAAAAGAGTTGAGGTCATCCATCCCGTCTTTGAGCTAAACCTAAACTACCAGGTGGTGCATCATTTAGAAAACAGTCTTTGTACCTCTGCCTGGGAAATATATAAACAGGGGGTAATACATTACCATCTGCAGCAATTATCCCGCAAAATGTTACTAATTCTCCCCTTTCAGCGGAGACAGCTTGCCCAACCTGTTTAGTTGGGCAAGCTGTCAGAACAGAACAGAACAGTATTCACCCCACATTCGTCAAGATTAAGTATATTTGAGGCTTTGAACTTATATTTGTCCAACAGTTTTTCCAAATTATCGAAAAACTTTTTAACATTTTTCTTATTGAAATTTGATAACCTAGCCATGCTAGTGTTTTCGGGCTTTCTGAGTGACAAAGTTTGATGACGAGACATAAATCCGCGCAACCATTCTATTCCTGCTAGCTCTTGGGTGTCCCATGAAGAATGATACTGTTTGTTAAGCCTTTTTGCATACAAATAAGCCAATTCTCTAATATGATACCTTGTTAAACCATATGTTTTCTTCGGCTTTAGAGAATATCTGTGTAGTTGTAAAAATTTTTTTGAAAGAGTTTTGTTGTATTACAATGTAATATTGGCCTGCAAGAATGCATTCATTCACATATTAATATATACCGGAGTAAAAGTGATAAATATATAGTATTCTAAAAAATATGGAGTTGGATTCGTTAAAAAATTCAGAAAAGCAAAAAAGATATGAACTTTTATATTAAAAGACACTAACTGACATTCTATTAAAATATATTCTGATGATACAAGTATCTTGACAACGTTTTAGAACTAACATATTTTACAAAAATCTTAAAGAACTTAACTAAAATAGATTTTTATGATGAAGCTTACATACATATTAATATAGAAAACAATAAAGACGTTCTACTGAAGTTTATAGCCTTGTAATCTGGAAAGTTAACATTCCTCTGCGTTCTACTGTAGACTGAGGAAGAATTCTTACAATATCATCTGTTTGGACAACATCGATGTCATTCTGGTTAGGCCAGTAACATTTGTCATTACTACATTTTAAATTTTGTTCTCAATATAATGGCGTACTATCTTTAATTCATTTAATCTACAACAAAGGAAGATAGTAAACGTGGTAACACATATGTTACCATTACCCCAATAAAAATTGTTGCATTAACTCCTAGTACTTAGTTTTCCGGGGTAAATGTAACATAGCAGTAAAATATTCAGGAAGCTAAAACTTTAACAAAATTATCATTGGAGTGTGTAAATTAAAGCCTATTGATATATTTTTTCAACTTACCAGGTTTCTGTGATCATAATTTTCACTGTATATCCTTCATTAAAATTTCAGCACTGTACTCGTCTGGTTAGAAATTACTCTAATCTCAAATCTCACTGCCATCTAATACTACGCTGGTAATTTAGGTTGCTTTAATTATTTGAATATTAAATAGACTATTGAGCTTCCAATTTCTGTTATTAGAGCAATACCAGACGTAAATATCTCACACTCGAATTTTTCCCAATCATGACAGAAGTACAGTCACGTGCAAATGCTATAAAGCCTTCCTTTCAAAAAGGTTTGATAAAATTCGTTTTTATTTAAGCAAGTGAAAAGTTGATTTGTGATGATTTTTGCATTTGTATCAGATAGTTGAATCAAGTCAAAATTAAAGGCGTATGCCTCTCCTGGATAATCACCAAGATTAGGTCTAATTACAACTAGGATAGTTTTTTTACTCAGTGTTGTTGACTCATCTATCAAATCTCATATATTTTGTTTAAATTCTACAATACTTGCATTGCTGCCATGGCCTTGAAATTCTTCTGTATTAGAAGATATTCTATCTATTTCTATCAAAAAAATATCTTTTAATGTGGCATCGTGACTAGGATCACTTGTTATCATCATAACCGGTTTTTTATCAACCCATTTAATAATTTTCACACCATTGCGTTCTTTTCCAATAACTTCACCTTTTTATATTTTTAATTAAATCTTTTGGAATCTCCTTCCTGTTGCTTCTGAGAATGCCACAATAAAACACTTTTTGTTTGTATAAATTTCCTACTAGGGGTATACTCGAATAGAAATTGTCACCATAGATTATTTGTCCTTCTTTGTATTCAATTATTTCTAAAAGCTGTAAGACAATTTCATGAGAGTGGCCTAAATCGGTAGTTGTGCTCCATTTCCCAGCATAAATCGTGATGTTAAATATAAATCCATTTGTGGAGCACAGTTTGTACAGTTTAATACTTATACTATACTTATGAGTTTTGTTTGGGATGTATTGTCGGAATTGCAGTCTTCCTCTAAAGGGAACCATTGTCTCGTCGATGGTAACTTTCCTGCCAGCTTGGAGAATATTGTAATTTTTAAGTAGCATGGACAATATTTTGTCAGTTATATGTAATTTATTGTCAGGTACTGTCTTCTCATTATTGGAAAAATGAATAAATTTTAAGAGTAATAAAAACCTGTCACATTACCAATAAAACGGCAAAGAATTTACTAGGTTATTGCTATCTGTATCGGTTCCAAGCTTTTACTCTCGATTTTGGGGTGTGGCCCTAAGATATTTGTTGTGCGGCGTACCTATTTGTTTCTGTCACAATAATGTCTAGAATATCATTATTTAAAAAATATTGAAACATATCAATGAGAGATTTAATATTAGTAATGTCAATGGCTGGACCAAGAAAACTATTCTCAGTAAACTTTTTAAAATTACTAGAACTATTACTCGTATCACCCCAGTCTCCCCTATTCTGAGCAGTACCTATGTTAGTGTCATCAGTATGCCCCGCCACTTCGTTTGTCTCTGTATCTGAACTATACGTCTCATATTCATAACTGGTTATCTCATTTTCCTCTTCTTCTGAAGAACTTTGTCTTCACATGTGGTGGGAACAAAAGTCCGATCAGCGACTGAGTCATCGCTGTCAAATGGATCAGGAATATTGAAATCTAAATTATATTCCCTAATCGGCACACATTGAACAGATTGCTTATCTACTTTATCAGAACACAATCCTTTTTCTCGCTGTTTGATTATTTTGTTGTAAATCTTGTTGGAGATCTCTGAACATTTTCACAAATCTCTGTCCTTGTTTGATCACCCAAATTATCACTATTAACATATTTGCGCGTTAATTCTAATATTTTTTTAACCCTAGATGATGACATGGCGGACACCTGACCATGACTGAATAAATTTCCAATTCTAAAGAGTGTAAGAGAAATATGCATTAACCTGCACATACTTGTCAGTACATGTCTCCGGGGATGTGTCGCACACGAGATATGTGCGTTACATATCCCGCGGGATATGTATTAAAAAAGGAGCTAATATGGTTGCATAATAAATATATATAACGAACAGAATGCATATTTTTCAAAAGTCGTTGCCGCATACCGTCAACGCAAGGTGCAGTGCGCCAGGGATATGTTACGCAGTCAACGTGTTAATGATGTCTTATGCAAATTCATTTGTGTTTGGGTAGTTTTTAATATGAGAAATCCTTTTAAAATACTCTACAACTGCTTTCACATTACAATGCAGTGGCTTAATTTCTGCTATAGCGTTCTGTATTATTAAATTTAGTGTGTGCACAAAACACGGTGTATGTGTAAAGCCTAAAGTTTTAGAAGCATCAATCATCTTTGCTGCATTATCTGTAACCATTGCCGTTATTTTATCAAATATATGCCATTGTTCACAGACTGTTTTCACTACAGCAGTGATATTTTCCGCTGTATGTCGTTCATTATATGTGAAACAGTCTAACAGAGATGATGTTAACTTGTCGTCTTCAGATATGTAATGAACCGTCACTGTTATATAACTTTCATTTTTAATGGAATTATACAGCAAGCGACAATTTTTTCCAATTTTTTCTGAACTATTTGAACACAGTTATTATATGCTTGGTCCAATATATTATTTGATATGTATTTTCTAGAAGGTATAACATAATTTGGATTTAAATAGAAGAATTTCGAAATTCGAGTTGCTCAACTAAACTAAATGGATGAAATTGTTATACTATTAGCCTAATTAAATTTTCGTCCAAACTTTTATTTTTCAATACATTTAACGGTCTACAAACAAAATGGGTGATACTAACTCTATTTTTCACTTTTTTCACACTAGAAATTGCAGAAATTGCAAATGTTAAGATTTCTGTAAATGAAGAACACGACGGTTGAGGTTTCGGGTTTTCATTATTATCAACAATTTCATCATTTGATGACTTCGTCCTTTTTAACACTGTAGTTGAATGTTTTCTTTGCATGTGCCTAGACAAATTCGATGTAGTGCCTGCTTTATAAGAGAGTACCCTTGAACAGTATGTTTCTCTTTCTCCTCATCATTTTCGACAAATTTAAAATACAGCCAAATATCACTCCTTCTTATAGACATACCTATTTAAAGTTAAATAGGAGTTACGTTGATATGTTTTCATATATTATGTATTTATTATTTACGTAGAGAAAACTTCAACGTGCTTTTTATATAAAGGCGAAAATTACTTATTTGTTATCACAAAAAAAATAACACAATAAATATAAATGTTAGTACGTTAATGCCACATTACCTTAAAGATGTTACATCTGTCTATTGGACAGATTATAACGTCTTTATAAACTTTAGCAACTAAATAATTAAACTAGAATGTAATTAATATTGAAACAGTTGCTATAGTAAAAAAAGATTCCCCAACACGGGGAAGATGACTAATTAAACCAATAATTGTTGAAAATATTTATAAATAATATAATTGGTTGAATAGTTATAACGGCTATTAAGTAACTTGTAAGTCTTTGATTTTTTTAAAATATCTTCCCTTTTCCACTTTCTTCCGCAATCATTGCACCTGTTTCCATACATAGCACAGATTTCGTGTAACCAGTTACTACAGTCTATACAACAAATCCAGTCTACTTTTTCTTTTGTTTGCAAGTAATTTTCTAAACATTTTTTACACTCTATATCATTCCTCCTTTTTTGTGTAGTTGGTACTTGGTCACTATTGTTCTTCTTACTTCTCTTTTCTCGGATACCTCAGTTGGGTTGCTTTTTTCATTGCCACTGTTTTCGAAAATATTCTTCTGCGGTTTCACTTTAAATTTTTTTGGTTCAATATAATGAACATGTCTTTTTAATGTTTTCAATGGTGTAATTTTGGACAACGGGATAAATAGTAAATCTGGAAAATTTTATAATATTGTATATATGAAGGTGACTACTTTGTATGTCAGTTATCAAACAATTTCTATTTCATCAGATATTGTTCTAACAATAAGTCTATTTCTCTGATACCTGATTTAATTGTGGTAGAGTGTATATTCTGATTTTTTTTGGTGATGTTTCAGATGACTGATCCTGTATCGATAAAAATGTTTATTTACAACCATACCAGTAATTTTGACATTACTAATGTCATTGAAGGTTTGAAAGTGTCACATTACCTACGTCTACTTCCCTCTTCCATTTCTCTCACCCATTACCCTCACTCATTTTCCTCACTCATTCAATAAAGCAAAATATTTATTTAAGTAATATATTTATTGAACAAATTCTTATATAGAAACAACAGGGCAATTAATTAACAACAATAACATTTAAATAATTTATCATATATTATTTATTAAAATTAATGGTAATATTTGACTTATTATAGGATTTAACCGACCTTTAAGAGACCTTCCTGATGATTTGAAATTTCATTACTAGAAAATGTTATTTCATGTCCACTGTCAGATCCCGTAAAGTTAACAGCAGGAAGTAGAGCGTTTGAACTGGTACAGGAGGACGATGGCAAAGTTGTTGTATTTGCGGTTTTAGTTTGGTTAGCTACAGATTCATCCACATAACTTTCTGCAACTGTACTAGACCGCCAGCCCCCTAAGCGCTTCAACTGAAGAATATCTGCTCCGCTATTAACCAGCAACGTAGCTGCCCTTCTTCTAAAAGCATGACCTGTGTACGTTTCTGCCTTAGGAAGTTTTAAAAAGCAGGCTATTTTATAAGGAAATTTAGAGATAGAATTGTATCCAAAAGGCTGATTTCGAGCTCTTTCCGATCGATATTGAACATCTCATTTTTTATATCTTTCCGTACCTGGATAAATTCTTTCACAATTTTTATCCAGTTTATTTCAGTGATCATGAATGATCTACTTTTATAAGTTTTTGTATCCGGAATTTCAATAGAAATTTTCTTTTCTAATATATCAATATGCGTAGTTTTCATTTTTAATAATTCATCAGTGTGGCATTCTTCAGATACACCTATTATAAGCGCAACCTACAATAATTATAAAAAATAATTAAAACCAAATAGAAAAAATTAAAAAGAAAATTTCAACTTGATAGGAATTCTTGGGGTGCTTTGCTTAGAAAATCCTCTATATTTTGTCTGGTAAAGGTAGTAGATTTTTTGGGCCTAAAGCCTATATTCTGGCGTTTCAACAAAGCAAGGAGCTTGTAATATTTAGATATATCAATCTTCTCTCGTAAATCTAGCATGGCCCGTAACATGGTGTAGGTAGCCCAAAGAGTAGAGGGCTTTTTTTGCTTTGCTATGTCACTAAAATATGCCATCAAGACTGTTTCTGAAGCAATATTCTTAATATTTTTTTCTAAACACCAATTTTCGTAAACCTTAAAGCCTTTTTCGTAACGCCCCCTTCTTTTTTCAGGAAGTAAACTTTGTTCTGCTTTTTCAGCAGCTTATTTTAGTTCTGGTGGAGTTCCGTCTGGCAAATAATCTTCACTCTCACTATCTGACAACATATTTTCAGCCGCAAATTTGGATCGAACACTGCACTGCACAAGGATCGAACGAGAATTCAAAATTGTTTGTATCTGTCATATGTCGTTGCTAGGCATGGCCCTGCCACCTGTACATGTTTGTTCAACGCAACCTGCACAATTTTGAATGGTGTCAAAACAATAAAATGACGCATATTTTGGCATTTTTACTACATTTAAAAATATGAAATAGAATTTTCAACTAACAACTATGTGGTTGTAAATAAAATAGTATACATACCTCGGAGGGAAGTTTTCATTAATATCTCGAGATTATAGTTAATCTCTCGACAGTAATGAAACACTTCCCTCATCGGTATGTAATATACTATTTTCAGGTTCTCATAATACGCTAGCAGCTTACTCAGAGGCAGAAGACAAAGACACTTGCTTTTTTCAATTTGTAAAGGAACACTATTCCAGTCGCGCTTCCTTACTCATGCCGATTGCACACGGAGTCAGTGGCCGAGCCAGGACAGTAAGACAGGCCAGCACTGTCCTCGTGTATATTGACATGCTGAGACAGCAGAATGGTGCTAGACAGTGTACGAGACAGCACAGTCGATAGACATCTGGGCTAATTTTTAAAGACAGTAGTCTACCCCCTCCCAAACTTTGTTTGGACTGGCCATGTTTGCATGAGTAAGCCAGCCGCATAGCAAGCCAGTTAATGTCGTTTGATTGATAAAAAGTCTAAATGTCGCCTCTAAAAATGAATTTCGAAGAAACATTACATTTCATTCATCATTATGACCTGAAGAATCTCACTTCGGTCTCCATTACAGTTTTTTGGCATTGGAAAGTCTACAATACACTGTGTCTTTTGTTTTCCCGGTTTTACCCCTCAGATGAGATTTCGAACCCTAAATAGTCCCGTCTTTCACAAAGGAAATAAAACTTTTTCAACTTAAGTTTAGCACTTTGGAATGTCTGTAATATTAGATTTAAATGTTCAAGTCCTTGTTCTACATTCGCACTCGGCAGTAGAATATCATCCATATATGCCATGGCTATAGAAAAACGCAAGGGACCAAGTACACTGTTTATCATTCGTTGGAAAATAACTGGCCCATTGACGATGACAAAAGGCATTTTCGTGAACTGGTATACGCCATCTGGTGTTACGAATGCTGTCTTAGGCTGAGATTCTGTAGCTACTGGAATCTGATAGTATCCCGACATCATGTCCAACGTGGTGAAATTTTTTTTATCCGAGAGTCTCTCTAGCTGGTCGTCAATCAAGGGTAGCGGGTAATTAATTTTTTTAGTTATCTGGTTCAGTCCTCGATAGTCTATACATATACGTTCACTGCCATCTTTCTTTTTCACTATTAATATCGGGGTCGAGTAAGGTGACGTAGAATCTATTATTATGCCTGCTCGTTTCAGTTCATCTACTAGCTTATTCACTTTTTTCCTCTAGTAGTAACTTAATCTATATGGACGAAAAGTAACTGGCTCTTCAGTGATGGTCTCAATTATACATTCTACTCCACTAGATGTACCTAATTCTTCTAAACTTCTCGCAAAACAATCGCCAGATTCTCTAAGGAGGGTTATTAACTCCATCTTCTTTTGATATATTCCAACTAATATTTACATCTTCTAGTTCTATCGGCTGTCTATTCTCTGCCTGTATTGTATTCACATTTACTATTTCTTGATGTTCTTCTAGACACACACATCCTTTACTTATTTTCTCATTTACATCAATCTGTAACTCTCTACGCGTCAGATTTATAACTGGGATACTTGCCTCTTTGTTTTAGTTTAAGCTGATTATACATACATCTAGGAATACATTTATCAAAAGCATTTTGCGTTTCTACATATAGATTACCGCTCACAAATCCTACATAGTCAGCTGGAATAACATTTGCTTCTGTTGCCCATAAGTTCACCCTCGATACTGGTAATTCAGGAATCTGTATGCTGTTCAAATCATTATTATTTTCCTCAAATATTTCCTTAAAATGGTGATATGCTCTTGCTCAGTGAATGGTTGTCCTATTATTAAATGTATCTCTTGATATCGATCAGAAATAACTAACATCTGTTTGAGCCTTGGCGCTGTCTACTTTCAGCTCTACTGTGACATTCCCTAAGGGCGTTACAAATCCATCTCCAAATCTCCTAATCTTTAATGAGCTGGACATATCCTCGTACACCAAACCTACTTCATCTGCGCAAGACTTCTTAATCATGACACACTGACTCCCTAAGTCTACATAAGATCGGATAGGTTTACCATTTATAAAAGCATCTTGGAAATATTTTAAATTAGGCTCTTTTTTATCCAGGGTAATATCATTTAGCATTGAGGTTATATCACTATTTTCATTACTCTGTGAATTTTGCAGTGGTCTTCTAACAGCAACATTTGTCCTTTCGTTATTTGAAACCCTTGGTGCCTTTTGACCGCCATATTGGATCTTCCTGTCAGTCAAACAATACTTCGAAACGTTTACATTTAAAAAAGAGTAGCTTGTTTTCTTCATTTCTGGATGGTAAAAAGTTGCCTTTTGTCACTTTATCTTTTGATTCTCCTCCTGTGATTTAGCTTCTTGTTTCGGGATTGTTCCTGTTCTTTCGGTGGATCTGTCTCTTTTTTGCATGTATTCGATATCTTTCGGTTTCTATGGTCTTGTACTCATGTAGATCATGTAGTAAATGGCCTGTGGTAAAGTGCTTTACAGAAAACATAGCGTCACACATAGAATTTGGTTTCATGGGTGCTATAACGTTAAATGAATTCTTTGAATATCTCAGAAACAAGACCAAACGTCGAAAAAAAAACAGGAGACGAAAAAGTTTCGAAATTTATTAGGTCAAAGTGGTGTGTAGATGTTTTATTGAAATTAATAATTTTTTTTTTGTAGTTTTGAAATAAAGTAAGAGGGGGGTAGCACACAAAATACACTTCTAAGAAGGGTAGGTAGTTCAAACTTAAGAAGCTTATGTAAAATCATAAGGAGTGTTTGTGTTCCAAATTTCACTTAAATCGGATAAGAGGTTCAAAAATTATGAGGGAAAAACGAGAAAAAAATTCCTACTTCAACGCCCTCTATCTCGGAAACGATGCGTTTTAGGAAATAAGTTTATATCACAAATGAACATTATTTTAACCTGTTCTATCGATTCCTGAAGTTATCAAGATTAAACCTGAATCACCCTGTATAAGCGAGACAGTTTTAATAATATTTACATTAATAAACTCACGTCGCACATTACATTACTATTATTGTCAGAATAAATAGTTATATTGCAACATAGAGGTTACAATTATGATTTATTTTTTTCTAAATAGACAAGACCGCACAAACCTAATTTTAGACTCGTGTTCAGCACCCTCGGGGGGTGGGGGTTGGCATAATTTTTGCATGAAGGTTGATAAATTTTACGCTAATCGTTAATGTAGGTAAATAATTACCGCGAAATGATGTTTTAAATTTAGAAACAAAAAAATTAAACCAACGATTTCCTAAATTTACTTCGTAAAAGAAGAGAAAAACAGCAGAATGAATTACAACGTGATCTAGAATTATATGATTTTCAATTTCCAGGTTATGCTGAAGACGCAAATCACAAAACATGCTTAAACCATTACGAACTACTACTTGCAGATAATAAAATAAGGTAATTCTCCACTTTACATTAGCGTAAACCTGTCCAATCTTAATGAAAAAACTACAACCCCCCTATTTTAGAGGGTACTGAACACGAATCTAAAATTTGTTTTGTGCAGAATGTGCTCTCTTGTCTAGTTTTCGAAAAAAAAAAAAAAAAATCAAAGTTCTAACCTCTATGTATACATACAACGGCTGTCATATTTCAACTTAATTAGAGGTTAGAATTTTGAAAAATGTATACAAGCCTATATGTTGTAGCTAAGGTACCTAACAAGTACAACTAGAAGTTATATACCGCGATCACGTGGATGTATAAATTAATTAATATTAAAAATATATATTACTTACTCGTAAGGTAGGTAATACAAAAATCTTGTCTATCTAGCGGTTCCTTTTAATTTCATCCACAAGCCAGAAAAAGCTACAGGCAAAGAATAGGTATCTAATCTAACACTTAACCACACGTTTATATGCGTTGCTTGCACTTGCAATTTGCAATATGGAGTATTCTTGTAGCAGAGAAGTTATTTGTAGTTCTTTTACCTTGTTCTCTTTTCTCTGTTACTGTTGTCTGGTTGCGGTATGCGGTGTGATGAAGAAGGAAATACGTCATTGAAGTCTATCTTCCTTCAACCATGATCTCTTTCTAATTTTATTACATCCGATAAGAAAATGAGAGGCAAATTTAAAGTTGTAAATTTTCTCTTTACGTACAGAAAATTCACCAAGACGATCTTGCGCACAAAATGCCACGAAAACAAATCAAGTAAAAATCAGTTTACACATTGACCATAGAAAACAATGTTTCTTGTCTGCGAGTCTTATACGTTGTGAATAATAGATGCAAGGCAAAAAAAAAGGAATTCCATTTGCCGTTTATAATTCATATATTATTTTTCTCTGTCCACGAATTGCGTCAACAGCTTTAATATTTCATAACTATAAGCATGCATTGATTTATGTTTATAATTTATCTTTTTACATGATTTTACAATGTTTTTGAAAAATATGTTTTCAATTTGTTTAAAAAGTTAAATTAATTATCGTGACCAGCGTTGCCACCTTTTGAATTTTAAGATACGGGACACATTATTTTTTTATTATATAAGTTGAAGAGAGGGGGAGAGGTTAGCGCCGCAGGCGACAATTTTGAAATTTTCAAGGTCAAATTGCTTAAAATAAGTTAATCGCGTATGGGCGATCGGGGCGTTTCGCGAGACCACTGTCGTCGAATTGGGTGCGAGCGGGGCAAATTCTGCGACAATATTTTTTCTAGTAGTTCAGAATCTTATAATTTTTGGTAAAAGTTTGAGCCCACAATCTAACGAATTGTAAGATTGACTATGCTTAACGCATTGGTAGATTTGCCCAAGCTCTGCTGCAGTAACATCGTTAGTTTCTTGAATATTTTCTGTTTGCAAAAAATTTTGTTAAAACTTGAGAAGATTTTTCGACATTTTCGCGTCTTCTATGCTCTTTTGTATTAGAGTGCAGTTTGACATCACTAAAGCCACCGTGACTAATTGAAAAATCCTTTTTGCATAGTAGACATCTTGCACAAAAATCGTTTGAACCCTTTATTAACCAAATATACTCAGTCTGCCACGTTGGTCGATAGCTGCAGAGGTGCTTTGCTTTTTTTGGTGGCGTAGATGGTCCTTTCCGAGTTCCCCATTAATATTTATCCATATCCTTTAATTTTTAAATGATTATAAATAAATAATTTTAAAATTTTTTAAATTATGCTAAGCTCCTTAGGCACTTACCATAATAATTATCAAGTGCGCGCTTAAAACACGAAGTAAATAATTTAAAATAATTGCCAAATTATTGTAAAGCACCGCGCAAGACACTGGAAAACTCAACTGTTAAATAGAATGACATATAAATGAGGAGTCACCAATCACCATACAAGTAACAAAGACAACAAAACAAGGCATTTGGCAAGAATAGAAACTTTAGATGTAAGTAAACTTGACACTTTTCTTCTTGGCGCCAGATCTGTCTAAGCACTGACACTAAATCTGTCAGTGCTGTTGTCCGACACTTAAATGTCATTGTCATTATATTTTTGGCCAAAAATAATTTATGCAAATCATTGCTTGGGTGTGGATTGACATTTTATTTTTCTGAATACCAAAATACGATACTTTTAGCGTCCCGTATGAACTAACGGCGGGACGCGGGACATGTGACTGAAATACGGGACTGTCCCTTGAAATACGGGACGGGTGGCAACCCTGATCGTGACAATGTATATTTAATATTTGTACAATATATACTTGCTGATTTTTAGAATGTTTTTAAAGATTGTAAGAAATATTTTTTAAATGTTGTTCCTCAATATTTTATGCATTTTATTTAACTTTTTATAAACTTTATAAAAAATATGTTTTAAATATTATTAAGAGAATATTTATAACATGATGTACATGAATATTTATAGGATATTATAAATATTTTTTGCACAATAATAACTATATTTGAATATTTCTATAATATTTAATGTTGTATGGGATGTCACATTTGGGTCTTTGTCTCACTCCCGTATAAAGTTCTAGAATGTTCGAGATTGTCCTTCACAAATACCACCGTCACGACGAGTGCGGTGATATATCATCGGTGGGTCTTTATTCCAATCACGTACAGGGTTCCAGAAAGTTCTTCAAACTTCCACTTAAATCCTCGCACGCACAGGGTTCCAGAAAGTTTTTCAAACTTCCAGTTAAATCCCACTTCTGACACCAAATTGTCACGGATTTCCTAACCCGACTTTTTCTTTTACGACAAAAACAATCCGTTAATTAATCACTTATCTTTATTAACTACTCTGTACACTACCGACTAATTACAACTCAACCCAAGGTTGGTTTTTTGACCCAAATAAATATCATTATTTGGTAAATATTCATGCATATTTAAGGGATTGACCTGTAATATATTTTTTATTCTGTCAATATAATCAGACTTCATAAAATTTTTCAATATTATTCTGTAAAGTGTATTAATTCGGCTATATAACAGATATAGTTTGGGTTTCTCAGAATGAAATTCTACATTAATTCTATTTATGTGTAGTAAAATATAGGATAAAAATGTAAGATATAGTTCTATGTCAAAATTATTAAATTTGTCTAAAATATTAATTGCTTTTTGGAATTCCTTTTCTTCAGCAACTTCGTGTGTAAAAAACAGTTTTAGTACTGGCCATTGTTCTAGAATACGTACTATCACAGCCTAAAACAATAGTTATTTATTACTATTTTGTCATTTTTAATTTATTAAATAACTTACCTCTAATGGCAACTAGTGTGTTTGGCTTAGTTTAAGCATCTTGTGTGGTTTCAGTTCAATAAATGCTTGAAATTCTTGATAAATGTTTAATCTCTTTGGACTTCTTGGAACATCTTGCACAGATTCTTCTATTTCTGATGGGATTTTTTTTTTGCCATTGATGCTATGGCATATGCAACCAAAAAATAAAGATACGGGGTTTACTTTCTCTTTTAATTTTGCCTGCACTCAACCAATACCACCCATCATTACAGCAGCATTATCAGCGGCTAAACCTATTACATTTGTGGGATTTATATTATGTTTATCTAAAAGACATATTATTGCAGTAGTGAATCCAATTGCAGTGCAATCATTTACTTCAAGCATTAAAAATAGTTGCTCAGTGATGTCTATCTTTTTTTCATAAACAAATCTTGCTAATATAGCTAAGTACTTCTTCCCACAATTAATTTATGTTGTGCTTCCTTAATAGAAATTGATAATCTATTATGCACTGAAACTTCCTCCATCATTAATTTAATATTTGCTGCTTTTGCAATTTTCTGCGATTTTTTTTATGAGGGCTATTTTTAGCATGTCTTGACAAATGAGAGGTCCCTCCTTCTAAAGTTCTATAACATGTAACACATAATTTGTCACCATTTTCTAACAATTTCAGCCATGAAAATTGCTTGAGCCATTCGTCTTTAAATGATCTTTCTTCTTTTTCTGTGAAAAATAAGAAACCATTATATATTTTTTTCTTAATTGCGATAAAACATACTTATTTTTACTGGTAAAATTTCTAATTTTTGACTCTCCGAATCAGTAACTGAATCCGTAAAACATATACATACGGATTCATCAACAAGGCGTAACGTTAGTCAGACTAGCGGAGGTTACGCGAAAAATTGACGCATCTGTTGCACCAATTTAAATAAAAGGTATACTCCTATTCACTACTATGTATAATACTTACTTTATGATATGTTAACTAATTCGTAGCACTGAAAAGTACTGTTTTTCAATATAAATACTAAATATACAATGGGAAACGCAAGGAACTGGAGGCCGAAGTTACGCGATTTTTAGACAGGTACAATACTGGGTCTAACTTTTGGCGCAAATATGGACGTAAATAAACAGCCTACCTAGCAACGCATGTTTCGCTACCTAGCAACGCATGTTTCGTGAATGGGCGCAAGGCTGGTTAGACCAACTAACGCGCTTTACACGGGCGCAAAGCTGGTTAGTCTGACTAACGCTACGCCCGTTTCATGAATCCGTCTGTTAGATTCTGCATGTGTAACAAATGTCATTGTTTTTGCGACATAGAAGACTGTTGCTGTTCAGTTACTGTGGAGGACGATGGTTGAGTACTATCATCCTGATTATAACTAGAACTAGAATCATCTCTTTGGTTTCTGTTAATTCTTGTGAGAAACCTACTGATAAAACATATATTAATTTTCTTATTAGTTATTACTTATTAATTTTTTTACCTATCCATTACGACGAAACCACGAGCAACAAATCTATTAAAAATCCAAAATAAATAATATAAGTTATGTTTTGTGACACCGGTAAATAGCACAGATAAATAAGACTGGCATTTTGCAATGACAATTGACAGTGACCACCAAATAGTGGTTAGATCCAAGGTTTCCAAAGACAGTAGGTTGCATGGTAACTTTTAACCAATCAGAGGTCGCGCGTGACTTACGTCACCCAGAATGCCCTTTCAATTTCTTAAACCATATATTATTTAATACTAGGGGAGACTGGGGATCATTCAATCTCTTAATAGTTTATTAGCTGTAATATTCTCAAAACTATTATTTTAAAATCTTTTATGCTGCGTACCTCGTATCTACAGTCTTTACCATCACAGTCTATAAACTATATTCATATAAAAGTTAAACTTTTGATTAGAAAGCATTTTGAAAAAAAGGTTGTTTGATTGAATCTGCCCCAATACTGGGGTACTTTCAAGGTAGGGTAGATTCAACCACATTATAATTTTGAGATATTTAAATAAACAACGTTTGGAAGATCTTTATTAAAAATACTAAAATTAACAATACATTCAGAACTCGGAACTTAACATTTGACAATATTATTATTGGCTCATAAGGGCAGTTGTAACTATGAGATATTCCATTCTCTGAGGTTAATCTTCCATTTGTAGAAAGAGGACGTTCTCGCAGTGCCATAGCTTTGTGGCTGTGGCAGACAACTTACAATATCGTTACTGTCTATAATACTAAGTCGTAATTGGATACACAAAAGTATTTGAATTATTTTTTCGACGAAGAAATTTAATTTCGAAGTCTGTCTGGTCTTTTCCAATGACACATTTAGTCAGTACGAAGTCACCTTCACATATTATTACATTTGGTTCTATAGAGATATTCGTCCAATGAAGAGTCATCACTGGATAAATCTGCTAATTCTATTTCTCGATTAGCTGATTCGCTGCTATCACTATCCTCTTGCATTATCTTTCGCTTTGTTGTTTTTGATAAACCTATTAGCGTTTTTCTTTGTTTCACTCTTTCAATTTCTTCTAATTCATCCATAACGGAAGTAGAAGTATAGATTTTGGATTTTGCCTTCTGATCATTTTTTTGTTCTTATTTTTCTTATTTTTAGACTTTGGATAGGGTCTTATATCTTCAATTTTGAGTTTACGCCTTGCAGGTGAGACCTGTTTGGAGCATGAAGGTGCAGATTCCTCAATACTGTCATTGGTCTGCTCTACAATGTCCCCATTATCATCGCTTGATTTGTCTTCCGACCTATTACTTGGTGTAGATATTTTATCTGTTACGGTACTAGCTAGAAAATCTTCATCGGAAAATGCAAGTCGATTTAAAGGCCATAAGCCAGGCTATTTAAAAGCGTTGATTGTGTTAGACCCGATAAAAGATTTGGTATATGCTTTATTGGTGAGTTCTCCCAAATTTCGTATTGTTACAGTTTTCCCCGGGTTTGAAATTAACCAATCATCGAAAGCAACAGTGAGAGCTGATTTGAATGGGCCGAAAACCCCAATGTCTAAGGGTTGCATTCGATGTGTGGTGTGGGGCGGAAAAGAAACGAGGCAGATTCCGGAGCTTTTACAGAATTTAATTGCATCCAAAGAAATGTGTGAGCTATGGTTATCCAACAGTAATAGTATAGGATTCTCTTTGGAACAGTTCGTATACTCTTTTGGATCTGGGTATTTCCATTGGCCATAATTAGCTGGACCACTTTCTCGGTGAAGGGAAATTTCTTTTGCTCCAGAATCTTCTGCAGGGTAGGGCTGGCGAGGCTTGTTTTTGTGCCTGAATCAAGGAAGGCGGTTTCTGTGGCTCCTGCGATTTCGATGGTGGCTAGCGGCCTTTCATCATCTTCTAGGTGAAGGGCGTTGAATGAGATCTGAGGCAATTCACTTGGTTGAGGGCCTGGGGTGCACGCGGGGCAGTTCCTCCTTATCACGCCTGGGGTTCCACAGCCATAGCAGGAGATCCCGTTTTCCCTGTTCGGGGTTCTGCTTTCGGGGGGCTGGCAGCTGTTCCGGCAGAGGGTTCGTTCTGTGATCCTGTATGGGTCGTTTTGCCTGCGGTTTTGTTGACTTGCCTCGTCTCGAACCTTCTTTCTGCATACCGTGACCTCGTGTCCTAGGTTGCGGCGTAGGTGCATTGCGGTCGTTTGCGCTTGACGGTGGCGGTTAAGTCCCAGGTACCAAGTATAGAGGGAGGTGGGTGGAGTCTTGTCATCCCTCTGGAGTGCGGGTACGGCCGGCACGCTGGTGGCGCTACTCTGGTGGACGCACGGAGAAGTGTGCAGAGTTGTTACATAATTCATTTTCTTGATCCTTTTGAATACTGCTTAATCCTAGTTAATATCCAAAAACTCTCGACTGAAGATTTAACATAGCTACTTTAAGTTTTGACTTTTGATCCGGCTGATCTCTATATCTATTACTGACGGGATAGCGCGACAAGCGACAAACTATCTGCTGCCTCGACAATGCTCGATACTACAATGGAATTGTTGCAGGTATAATACCCATCGTACCAAGTGCGGAGATTTTAACGCACAATTCATCAAATACGTTAAAGCTTTATGGTCCGTTACGATTACGAAACGAAAACCTAAAACTATAACTTTCTACTCTTGCAAAGCGTAAACCACCGCAAGTATTTGCTTTTCTGCGACCGTGTAACGTAACTCTAGTGTTCTACTCACGTAAGTGATAACCTTTTTATTTTTCGACTAATCAAATTGGAATAGACCGCACCCGAGACCATAATTAGGACTATCCGTTTGGACATAAAAAGTTTTCCCTAACTTCGGATGATTAATCACAGTGACTTCGAGATATGCTTCTTTAATTTTTTCAAAAGCTAAAACTTCTCCAACCCTCCAAGTATATAACACATCTTTTTTTAACAGGCCCAGAGGTATCGTTAAATCACAAATTTTTCGACAAATCTTCTATCATAATTTACCATCCCCAAAAATCTGAATAGCGCAGATTCGCAGTAGGTTCATTAAAACTCCTTGCGGAGTAATAATACGACCTACGAATTGCACCTCTTTCCGGCTAAAGGCAGATTTCTTTAGTTTTAATATATTCACCTTTTTAAATTTAGCAAAAATCACTTTTAAGTGAGAGAAATGCTCCTTCGCGTTATCTGAAAATAGGAGCAAATCATCAACGTAACTGAAAGAGAAAAACTGGGTTTCTGGCCCTAGGATTTTATCTAACGTTTTCACCAAACTAGCCACCGACGTCGAAAGTCCAAACGGCAAGACATTAAAAACATACGTTACATTTTCGAATAAAAAGCCTGTTAGTTTAAGAGCAGGTGGCCGGTTATATCTGATATTTTGCACAGTTAGCCTCTTATACTATGAGGTGGGTACTCGCTAAGCTCGACCCAAGAGTTACTCAGGTGCGAGAGTCTGCTAGTCTTACCTGATCAGGCCCAAAAATTCTGTAATCAATTGGCGGTGCTTCATATCGCAGACATTGTTCGTTGTTTCATTGACGGGTGTTAAATATTGGTTAAAAATTATTTCAGTTATTTGTGCCAGATACTCGGTTATCATTTGCAGAAATTTTTTAGAAATACTTCCGAAAGTTTTCGGAACATCTTTCATGGAATTAAGAATGAAAAAACCATCGATCAAAAAAACGTTTGTATAACGTGATGGCCCATGATCGATGTTTCCCAGAGATTTTATAAGAGCTGATTTAGCGGTTTTGCAGATACCACCATTCAAATGGCATAAAGCCAGAGGCACAGGAGTTATAGGATACAACATTTTCAGGAAATCGATTTTGTGATCCATTGAAATCCCTAACATGCGTCCAAATAAATCTCGCTGTATCTTTATTTCTTGTTCTTTGCGCCCGATTTTGATAGATTTTTTTTTTAATTTGGCTTGAAAAATTATTCACCGGTGTTTTTTTAATTGTCTTTTCAAATCGCTTGGAGTCAGTTGCACATTCCGATATGAATGTCTCGCGCTGTTTGTTACCGATTTTTTCGACATTCAAAAGAAATTTGTTAACCTGAGGAACAGCAGCTTTTCCAGATGCAATATTGAATAACTGGTTTGGAGATAAGTCAGGGCTGAATGGATTGATGCACTGATCGAACGACTGATCAAACTTTTGAAGTTTTTTACATTATTTTTATCATTATGTGGCAGCAATTCTGCTGAAATGTCTTGTTTCTTCGTAATTCCTAGGTCTGCCAAAACGTGTGTGATAATACTTGACCGGATATCATGGCTTCTTGCCTGCCGTTGACTAGCCGAAATGGAATCGGTCAAATGTACAATTACAGTCAGTCTTCATACAGCATCCGCTTTGATTGTTTGCTCTAATGTCAAATCTACAGGCTACCTCGAAAACGATTTACCAGTGCGTTTTATTTCCAAAAAACCGTTCTTGAAATCTACCTCTAATCCAGGGAGTGTTTCGGAAACTTTTATTAAGTTGTAGTGGTACTGGACTGTCCATCTAGCAAAAAAGGTGACTGTATGCCGCCTATACATACGTACGCTCGGGCAGTAGGTAAGGTTTTGCTGTCTGCCGGCATGTTGTACTCGGAAAAAACGTCTGCCGTGATAAATATAGGCGGCTAATACTTTAATGAACATATAAAAATATCAAAAATATCAGATTTAATCAAATACTTTTGAAATTTATAATTTTTGCCAATTTCACAAGTGTCTGCCATGACCTTGGAAGCGCGGTAATCATCTGCCTTTTTATATAATAAAAATTGTATATTTTAAAATTTTCAAACGATAGCTGTTCATTTTACAACGAAATTACCTGAGTAACCCTTGAGTTGGTCTCGCCGGGCTTAGCGAGTCCCCACCTCATGGGTGATACGTATAAGAGACTCACTGCAAAATTTCAGGTATAATCATTTGCTTATAGGTTGCCGGCCACTGGCTTTTAGACTATGTATATTTCTGATCCGATTTTCTAATTGGAATTTGCCAATAACAGGCAGTTAAAGGTAAGGTCGACAAATATTGTCCGCCTTTAAATTTAAATAGTAAATCAAGAGGAAGTGGCGGTCTATTGTGATCCTCTTATTCAAGAACCTTGCATCTAAACAAATCCGAACACTTTTATCTCTTTTTACCACCATCGTTAAATGTGAAATATACGCCGTTTGCGTCTTCGAAATTATGTCCATCTCGATCATTTCACGAATCTGTCGTTGCGCCTCCTCCCGGTGTGCAAAAGCTATCGGATAAGACCGTTTGAAAAATAGAGTTGCGTCCCGCAAATGAATCTCATGTGCGTACGCTGCTGTCCTGCCAGGGGTGTCCCAACAATTTGAAAATATATGATTATAAAAAATACGTTTAAATGATCATTTCCTGCGACATCGGATGTTAATATTGATGTCGTCAATAATTATTTAATAGTATTCGATTCAGTGTAATTAGGCTTTTTATTATTGTGCACAGATTTTTTTTGTTTCTTTTTGGTACTAAAGAAAGATTGCTTCTCAATTTTCTTTTTCGCAGGGTATTTTAATTCTAATTTTTCATTGGTATTTATAGCAGACGTAGCCAAAGGTAAACGCTCATTATTTTCCATGGAAACAATTAAGGCAGGTGTTTTTAGATTTTGTTGGACAACCTGCAGCTCTTCAACTCTATGGTTCGTTGACTTTACTTTTTCGATAAGTTGTAAAACAGTCAATTCAATTTATTTTATCAGTGCATCTGGTGAATGTTTCTTTCTTAAACCTATATCTTTCACAACGCAATTTATTTTATCTACCGTAGAACAATTAATGTTGGTACCAAAAAAATCTTGAATGTCATTCAGGCAAACATAATGCAGCTGTATTACATGTGAATGAAAATTTTGCAGAATTTGTAAGTGAGTTCACAACACTTTGTGGTGCCCATCTTTGTATCTATTTTTTTATGTTTATTGTGCTAACACAAAAGGAGAGAATTCGGCAAAGCCGTTCTTCCATTCTCCCATACAAATCTTTACAGTCACAATATTCTAAAGTAAATACAATTTCAACGCTACTAAGGCAACAAGGCCTACAAAAAAAAAAGAGAAATAAATAAAAAATCAATTGAAACAAAATAACAAAAACATCAGCAGTATAATTGCAAACATCAATTCTGCCCACAATCTAAAGCCCTAATATGCCTAATGAAGTGACCATGAGGCAAATTCAATTCATACAGCACTTTATTAAGGAGACTGGGGGCCATATATGAGAAAGATCGCTCAAATTTACTCGTGCTATGTTGTGGTATAGTGTAGTAATATTTCTAACATTAATGTCATGAATATCAGAACGTTTTTTTACGTTCGAGACATTACATACGAGAGAATCCTTGAATGCATTAAATTATAAAGAAAAGGGAGATACAGATACATGACTCTATTACAAATTTTTGGTTCAGGCAATCTTTGCAAATGAGTTTATGACTCATAAAAGGAACATTACAGACATAGCGTATACAGGAATTCTGATTTTTTTAAATTTTCTCCCTATTATATTTTGGTACGAAATAGTAGTAAACCATACTGCAGTAGTCTATGCGTGGATATATCAACGATTTAACAAGTTTAAGTTTTATGTTTTCCTTTAATTTGTTCTTCAAGTGATATAGAGATTTCAACTTACTGTAGGTCATTCTATGTATATGACTTAAATGTTCATTAAAATTTAAATTTATGTCGACGTACAACCCTAAGTTCTTTGAACACGATACCCAGCGCACCGGAGATCCATTTACAACTAAATCATGAGAACAGACCTCATCTCTCCGCGAATTATTACCAAAACACATTGCGACTGTTTTACTTGGGTTTATTTTAAGGCCGTTTTTTGTACACCAATCAAAAATATTTGCTAAATCCAAGTTTAACAAATTAATTAACTCCAAACCTTCAGAAGATATGCATATATAATTATCATCCGCGTAGAGATGAAGCCGTCCGTACTTTACTGCTTGTGGTAAATCGAAAGTAAAGATGGAAAATAAGATAGGACCCAAAATGCTCCCCTGTCGTACCCCACTCTCAATTGGTCTCAACTGTGAAAAAATATCTTCATTAATTTTAACTCTTTGTATGCTATTATGTAAGTAACTGTAAAACCATGATAACAATGCATAATCAAATCCAATAAATGATAGTTTTGATATTAATAAATCGTAGGATACCAAATCAAAGGCTTTACTTTGATCCAAAAGAACGAGCACGGTAGACAATGAACAATCCGATGCAACAGAAATATCATCAATAACTTTTAATAATGCTGAAGAAGTACTATGAACTTTACGGAATCCGGACTGCACCATTGGTAAAACTTTATAAGTCTCCAAGTAAGCCTTAATCTGAACTGCTACTACTTTCTCGAATAATTTTCAAAACGCTGGTAGTATGTATTTGGATTCGTAACCTTCGGTAATGGTATTAGATCCGCGATCTTCCATAAATTTGGAAAAACCCCCATACTAATAGAATCATTAAATATACTTCTAACAACATCTATGCAGTAAGGAACTACAATATTTATCATTTTTATATTGATACCATCTATACCATAAGCTTTACCCTTAATACTATTCAAGCCAATCAAAATATCACTATAGCACGTAATGAAAATGAATTATGGCTAAAGGTGTTCTGCGTAAAATGTTGAATTAAATTCATGTCAATATGAGAGCCACTAGCTACATTTAAAAAATAATCGTTTATATTATCCGGCAGCATAAGATGACTGGGAAGACTGTCCCCTCAGCCTAGTACATACACCCCATTTTTTTAAAATTTTTCCACAATTGTTTAGAATCATTTGTAGTATTACTAATAATATATTTAATGTAAGCTTCTCTTTCTCGATTAGCAGCGCCTTTAACATAATTTTTCATATCTACATAGTAACGTCGATGAGCCTCAGACTTAGTTTTTAAATTTCCATTATGAGCCCTATTTTTAAGCTGAATCATCATTTTCAAATTAAATGTAATATAAGGCGCATAATTAGATTTTATTTTTATCGTACGCAAAGGTGCGTCTACATCAAACAAAGACCTGACTGAAAATTTCCGTACGCAAATTTATATAATCGATGTTTACAATATTTTCCCAGCCAATTCTTACGGCGTCCAAAGCAAAAGATATCCCTATAAGTATAGAATTTGCGCTCGGGTTTATTTCCTTCAATTTGTAGAGTTACAAACACTAATGAGTGATCTGAATTACAATAATATAAATCAACAGTATCACACAAATACTCATTTAAATTATCACTTATGCAAATAATATCCAACAGTGACTCGGATGTCGCCGTTACTCGTGTTGATTTATTGATAATCTGTTTCAACTAGAGATCCGATGTAATTGACGAAAACAGTCTTGATTCAAATGTCTCAGTATTTAATAAATTTATGTTTATATCACCCATCATGACTATAAATTGTGTTTCTAAAAAAAACTTGTGCTAAAGCATCCTGTATTTCACTCAAAAACTGCGCTCTCACTTTTATGTGGTTTATAAATCACTCCTATACCAAATTTAACTTTATCTATACATATAATCAGCCACAACTGTTCAATTTTATTCTCACTAATATTAGAAATTAATATTTTATATTTAAATTAATTCTTTAAATATACAGCCAGACCACCACTAAGTGTAATCAGACCTAAGCCACGTTTCGGAAATAGCAACAACATCATGATTATATTCACTTAAATAGTTCTTAAAACTTATAAAAAATTTTGTAATAGATCGAGTATTTATATGACTAAAAGTAACTAATCGTTTTTTGATACAGCAATTATAGGTACACCATTTATAAATTTTATAAATAAATTTGCTTCACCCTGTTCTCTGCGATGTTGAAGTTTCTCCCTTATCTTTTTGTAGTACTCACGTTGCATTCTTGTTTGATCCGTTGTAATAATCACGTTAATGTTAAGTTCCCTTAACTTCCTCTTGTTTTCAGCACCAAAAGTACATCCTCTCTATGAGATAGTTGAACTTTCACAGGAAGAGACGCATCATTCCGAGATCTGCCAAGTCTAACTGTTTTGATATTTGATGTTTGTACACTTGGAGCAATGTTTCTGATTATATCACCAATTTTTCCCGCATCATTGTCACTGCTTCCCATTCGGTAAACAATAATATTTCTCTCGATTTCTGCATATCTGATATTTCACTAATAATCTTTTCCATAATGTCATAAGTTTCATTATTAAAGTTTTTCTTAGTTTTTAGCGCGCTAATGTCTTCCTGTAACCGCTTTACCGCATCCTGAAGACTTTCGATAGTTTTTAACAACTCAGAATTACTAGAATGGGCAATTACCTCACCATGATCCCTCTCCGTACGCCCTTTACATTTCCAAACACATCCTAGCACATTCAGTACAGCATCAAATTGCTCCTTTGCAATGTTTACACATTTGATATGGAAAACGTCAGAGCAAAAAATACAAATACTGTTATCGGTGCTCTACATGTTTTACAGTTTTTTTTTTTTGACATCACCGACCAGTATACGGGAGTAGAATACTATACTTTAACCACGACTACTAAATATTTTTGTTGAAGTTTTTTTTTTTGTTGGAAAATTTTTGTTATATTACATTTTAAGAAACACTATTATTTCATTCTAATAAATATTTCATACATTATATTATTGTTCATTTATGCACAGTACATTGTTATCAAAAATTATAATCGTATAATATCTTATAATAAGTAATACAAAAATCTATATATTTAGCTTAACAAATAGCACGTGTTTAATCTTACAAGCTGATGCTATTTATTTATAGTTATTAATAATTGTAATACATTGAACAATTGGTCAAGTTAATCGGAGGGATAGAATGAACATCAAAACTAATGTTTTGGTGACTTGAAACATTTCAATAATATGTACATTGATTCTTTTCGTTTAGTTTTCGTTAAATTGAAGATGATATTTTGTTAGCCGTATTGGTTTTATTTTTGACGGATTCGTCTATGTAGCCTTCTGCTACGGCGGTGGACTTCCATCCACCGTGTCTTTTGAGAGCAGTAATATCCCCGCCTGCGTCAACCAGTATTGTTGCAGAAGATCTGCGAAAACTGTGCCCAGAATATTGTTCTGGATTCGGCAATTTGAGGAAAGCAGCGATATCCTTTCCCATTTTTGTAAATTTGTTTATTCCAATTCTCTGAGTTGTACATTTACCATTTTGGAAATTTAAAAAGAATGTGTCACTGGTTACATGACTTAGTCGAAGACTTATATATGTCTTGCATATTTTGTAAAAGTTATCCGTAATAGTAAATTTTCGGCAAATTTTTTTCTTGGTATTTGGCACATTAACCAAAAAAATTTATCCAAGATCTTGTAAATGGGTTATTTTCCTTTCATACAATTCATTACTTCTGCATGCACCCATTACTCCCATTATTAAAGCAACCTTAAATTACAGAATGTAATGAAATAACTATGCGCAAGATTTACTTAATATCTTAACTTTGTTGCTAGGTATTTATCATCAGATGCTTTAGTTAAAAAGTTATTGATATCTTCGCCAGAAAAAGTTTTCGCTTTTTTAGGCTGAAAACCTTCTGATTTTCGTTTTAGTAATGCTCGTAATTTTTTATAAAACCAAGGTACTAGCAACAATGGAGCATAAGGCAAAAAGAATAATTAAAGAAGCCATCGAAATTGAAAAACTTTCTCAAAATCTCAATACACGTGACGATACCCAAAGATTACCAACAGCTTGGAAACCTGTCCTGGAAACCAAGAAGATCAATAAACCAGTGATACGCAACGCTGAGAGTAAGCCAAGCAGAACACAAGAACCTACAGCACCGTTAAACACAAGACCCGTGACGCCATGCGAAGAAACCACACACCGGAACGAAAGCGCAGTATATAACTCACCAAGTGGACGAACATCTTCCAACAAGCCGAACGTAGTAACGCGAAGCAGAAGTAAGAAGATCTGAAGATTTTAAATGAGATTTTATCGAAACGTTGTCAAACAACTGGTTCTTTTGAAGACCATGCTGATTCATCGCGGAAAGGAACTCGGAGAAATTTTAAAACCACATATAACACCCGCTGAAGCCGACGACCGACTAGTTGAATACCAAGCAATTGTTAATTTTAACAGGGCTTCGATCAATTTTGGGATAATAAATAAGTAAATTCTAGTTTACTATGCCGAGCTTTCGACAATGTTTATTGTCTTCAAGGCTACAAGAGAACACAATAATTCAGTTTATACAAGTACTAATAGTAATTAACTGTTTAATTTCAAAAAAATATTTAAATTTTACTTAATAAAAAAAACTACTTACTAGTAAGTTGAAGTTGAATATAAAATTTTACTGCTAAAGGGCATTTAGACATTATTTATGCTACAGAGTAGGGTTAAAATGTTAAATTATTTACTACATAGTTCTTGTCTTACTGAAAATTACTCCATTTACTATTCAAACAATTTGATGTTATCATGTTGAAAAGATTTCTTATAGTGATTATTGCACAGAAAAAAATACATGAAAAATAATAAGAATTTTGTACAAACCAACTCAAAATTGAAAATTTTATGATGTACCTAGTGTTACAAAAGTTACAAGAAATAAGTGCTAACTTAGGTATTCAACTATTAAATTATTCAAATTTTTTTTTTTAATTTAACACAAAAATTTAGTCAATACCAGAAATTATTACACTAATTATTAACCAAAACAACCGGAGACAAAATGAAAAAATGTGTAACTAACTTTAAATAGTTGAAAAAACTAGTGAGTTATTTATATATCATTACTCAAAGCATCATTAACAACTACAATAAATTATTTTATAAAAATAGGTTTTAATTTAGATTAAAAAAAAACCATATTAATTAGAATCTGAGTCACTAAAATTGTCTCCACCACTATTATGATTTTTAAATTCATGGGTAAGTACAAAGAATATATACTGAGATCACCAATTTCTACTCTTTTATTGATACACTTTTGATCCTTACTAACCTCAATCATTTCAAGAAACAACCGTTTAGTTATATTTTTTTCCATATGTAAAACTCTTACATCATCAAAATTCATATGGTGTCCTGAATCTAACACATGTTATGATAATGCACAAGATCTCTTTTGAGTTCTACAATCACTCTTGTGTGTGTGCATTAAGTGATCTGAATGTTTGACCAATATATCCCAAATTGCAATTGTAACAAGGAATACTATACACCACATGGGTTCTCTTGAGAATACTGTCCTTATCTTTTAATTAAAAATTAAATTAATTAATTAATTAAATGTAAAATCCTTAGTTTTTCAAAAAAAATATCTATTTGTGAATTTGATTATAGAATTGGTGATGATGTTTTGTTTCGCTGTAATTCATGTAAAGACTTAGGCGTATGGTTTGATAAAAAATTTTCTTTTTCTGAACATATAGTTTCTAAAACAAATGAAGCCTTGAAGTTTTACGGATTTATTATAAGAAATTGTAAGAGATTTAATGCTTTGAAAACTTTATATTTTGCATATGTACGATCGAGGTTGGAATATGCTTCGTTGATATGGTATCCTTTTTACAATAACCAAAAGATACTTATAGAAGGTATACAGAGGAAGTTTTTAAAATATTTAATGTTCAAGGATGGTGGTGTTTACCCCGAAAGAGGTATAGACTATAGTCTTTTAACTACCCGATTTAATGTTATTAGTTTAGAAGTACGAAGAATTTGTGCGTCATTAACATTCTTATATAAAATTCTGCATAACACAATTGACTGTTCAGATCTACTTTCTCATTATAATTTTTTTGTGCCTAGGCTAAACTCTAGAAACACTGTAACGTTTCGATGTGATATTCCTAAAACTAATATTTTATTAAGGTCACCTGTAAATGTTATGTGTAATAACTTTAATCATTTAAATCAGCCATGTGATATTTTTATTGTTTCATTAAAATCTCTTATTAGATTAACTACTGAGCAATATATCAATTCACCTTTCTGCAATATTCTTATTTATATTTCCAGATATTAATATTATTGGGAGCATTCGTATGTATTTATGTATTATTTCTTGTTGATTTTTCATTTATTGTGTACTATTTTTTCTTTATATAAATTGCCCTGTAAATGGATTTCTGTTGGGCAATAAAGCATTATTATTATTATTATTATTATTATTATTATTATTATTATTACTATTATTATTATTAATTTACTGTAAAGATTACCTATGGACCTAACACTTTTTTGAGCAATTTTTGTACCCTTTTAATCTCTGAAAATATTAATAACCCTAGTTGTCACTTCTTTAACAAAGGGTAATGAACCATAAGTAATTTGGATTTGAGATGAGGTTTCCAGTGTGTCACGATGAGCCCGAACATTATTAATTAATAGAGTATTAAATAAATATTTTCTAAGTAATTTTATTGGATATGAGTTATTTTGTAAAATATCTGAAAGTTTTTCTAAATTTTTATTCCTCAAAGAGGGATGACAAATATTATATATTCGATTCTTCATAGCTAGCTAATTATAATTGATGTAACGCCCTGAGCTAGTTGGCTTAATAAACCAATCTAGAATCATCTTGCTGTCAGGTGTTCTAATTAGTTTTGTATCAAAAAAGGGAACACTTCTTTCATTTTCTTGTTCAATTGTAAATTGAATATGTTGGTTATAGTTGTTAAAAATTCTCAATATTTCATCCTCTCCCCCTTGAGGTATAGAACAAATAATATCATCTACATATTTTTTTAAAAAAGGTAAGTTAAACGTTAATTTTGGTATACAGAAATCAAGTAAATCGCCCATTACAATCTGAGGTATAATCGGAGACATACTAGCACCCATAGGTGTACCTAAAATTTGTTTATAGTACACATTGTCAAAGATGAAAAAGGTAGAATCGAAAATAAACTCAATTATTCTAATAAACTCTGGAAGATCAAAACTACAGTAAATCTGGATGGTGTCCCATCTTTTTTCAATGCATTTTTTTACCACATCTAACGGTATGTTACTAAATAATGAGACAACATCAAAACTGACAATGACATAATTGTCTGGTAACTGTTTTTCATTGATAAATGTAGAAAACTGAAAAGAATCTTTCATAAAATATTCGTTATCCTGATTATATGACAAAGTTAATATATTAGTAACAAATTAAGCAATTTTACTATTGGGTGTATTTATAGAAGAGATAATCGGTCTAACAACACTCAGTATAGGTTTATGTATCTTAGGTAACCCATAGAATTTTGCGGAGTTACAATTATAAGTTTTAAGTTGTTTAAGCTCTTGAAGAGTTAACATATCTTTATCATATAATTCATTTAATAACAAATTAGCTTTTTGTTGAAATGTTGATGTTGGGTCTCGATTAAGTCTAGTTCAACAATGTTGATCATTTAAAATATCTAATGATTTTTCCAAATATTGATCTTTAGTCATCAAAACAGTTACATTACCTTTATCAGATTTAGTAACAATCAAATCAACATGTTGTTTTAAGAACCGTTTAGTTTTCAAATATAAAGCATTAAGATAATTATTGTTTCTATAAGGTTTATGCAAAAAATTAGTTAGAATATTAGTGACTCTAGTTTTAAATAAATCTCTTTTTGTTTTGTCTACTTTATTAATCAAAAATTCCACATCTGATAGAAAACGTGGCACAGAGATCTCATTAACATTTCGTGGCAAACAAAATTTAGCACCTAAAGATAAAAAAACTTCTATATCACGTGGTATTTCTATGTTAGTTAACTTTTTTATTTTTAGTTTTTTTGTTGTTATTAAATGAATTATATGATAAAGATATGTTAACTCTTCAAGAGCTTAAACAACTTAAAACTTATAATTGTAACTCCGCAAAATTCTATGGCCCCCACCAACTCAACTGTCGTTGTTCTATGAATTCTAGTATCGATTGCGCTCCTACATCTTTTCTTATTTGCTCATTTCTTATTTTATCCATCTTCGTTACTACTCTCACTCTTCTCAAATATTTCATTTCTGTTGCTTCAATTTTGCTCCTTCCTTATCTCGTCAATGTCCATGTCTCACATTCATATGTCAAAATAGGCTTAGACACTGCTTGAAAAACATTCATTCTTGTTTTCGTAGAAATTTCTCTCTTACTAACGCTTTTCTATTTCTTTCTCTTGTTTTCCTGATTCTTCTATTGTCACTCCTAAGCAATCAAAACACTTTACCTCTAACTCTAGTCCATCTATTCGTATATTTATTTTCTGTTGTTCTTCTGTTATTGCAATTATTTTTGTTTTTTTTTGCATTTATTTTCATTCCAGTTTCTCCTAATACTTCATTCCATACATCTATATTTTTCTGCAATTCTTTTTTACTTGCAGCCATAATTACGACATCATCTTCCTAATCACATTCCGATATATTTACTGTCTGCAAATATTTGTAACCTGCAAATAATTTTTTTCTTCTCTCATTACATTTCTTAATCATGTGGTCCATAAACACCGTAAATAGAGTACGACTCCACCTTGCGTTAATCCTTCCCGCGTTTTAAATATTCCTGATTTCATATTTTTGTAAATAACCAGATTTGTTGTATTCCTATATAGACTCTGTATTACTTTATTTGCTATTTACTCTTTTCTTCTCTAATATATCCCACCCTATAGTTCTGGGTACTTTGTCAAAAGCCTTTTCTAAATCTATAAAAGCCATATAGGCATTTCCTCTTTTCAGTCTCGTCTTATTTATAATTTGTTGGAGAGTAAATATATGATCCTGCACACTTCTGCCTTTTCTAAAACCACTTTAATATTCTGATATTGTCATTTCTATTATATTTTTCAATCGTTTATTCAGAATTTGCTCATATACTTTAATTCATGCACTCAACAACATTATTCTTCTATAATTGTTGCAATTTTTCTGGTTTCCATTTTTGAATATAGGTACTATCATTCCCATTTCCCAATCTGTTGGTTCCAGGTTTTATTAACTATTTCCAGTAATATTCTCATCCCATTTCTTCCCATATTTTTTGAGCTTTTCAGACGTTATTTTATCTTGTCCATTACACTTCCAAATTTTAACTGTACGTACATGGTACATCAATACATTCCTAAATATAAATAAAACATTCTATTTATCTTTTAATACACAGCTATTAGTACTATATAATCGCCGACAATGTGATTGATATTATGAAATACTTCGACAATATAATTTAATTTTAGTTTAGAAGTTATTGATATTTGTTAGCATATTTAAATCTTGTGGTAATAAAACTTTTTCTAATTTTTCGATGACCTCGTTCAGTTTTTTTAATTATTTGTCAAGACTGTCGACTGCCTTCTCCATCCACTTTTCTTTTCGTCGCCTTGCTTCTGACCCAATAACCGAGGTGTTTCTGAAAGGAAAAGGGTTGTACTACCGGATTAATAGCACTTTGTTCCATCTGAATGAATACTTTAATTTAATTTATTATAAAGGCCCGTATTCGATTCAACATGGTGAACTTGTCGCATCCTGTCTGTAATACTATGCACCCCTATCTCTTCACGAATATCATTCCGATCGTACACATTTTGGTTCATTTATACACTGCCCCAAAACTATGAATAATATACTGTGAGAGCAGTTGAACGAATTCAACGTTGTTAGATATTTTCAAATAACATCGGGAGAAATTTTGCATACTATGGAGGAATGGAATCTGTGACGTTGGCGTTGGATGGAGTTTCTCGATTGGACAAAACCTGAACAATCAGATATACATTCTGCGGATATGTAGGCGTAGTATATGTGGACTCGTTTACTAATATGTCATCTCATATTCTCAGTTATAAAATTTCTGTTGACATTACTCAATTACCCTAACAAAAACGGGATCTCCCGTACTTATTATACCTCGTGAAACCATCTACAGAAATATTATTGCAGTGAAATATCTCTCCCACTTTTGAAATTGAGCTCGTAACATGTTGTGAAGGCCCAGTAGGGTTATTTCGGGTATATTGTCAATGGAGGTGATCATGGGTGCGATTTGATGTGAGATAAATCCATTTTGTGTGTAGCTGACATTATTAGGCATCGATGGTTTCGGTATTTGTTGAAACAAAAGACGCCACCCACACACTGCAATAAATCACGTGTGTGGGTCCTTGCGGGAAACTGAAACCTGGCGCATTAACTTTGGCTGTCCCTATAGTTCCTCAACTGCTTCTCTTCATTTCTTGAGTTTTTTAACAAGACTATCGACTGCATTCCCCGTCCACTTTTCTTCTTCGTTACTTTGCTTGCAACCCAATAACCTTCTCATCAAAGGCTTTGCCAACAAAAAGTTATAAATATTTGTTAATAATAAACTTAACAGTATTTGTTAACAGTAATCTTTATGACACTGAACTAACAGCATTATGTGATGACCCCATCTGGGTCAGCATCTTGTTCAGCCATCGTAGAGGTTCATGTAAATGTACTTCGATCCAACATGGTGTACTCGTCATGTCCTGTCCATGATATTCTGCACCCCATCCTTTCACGAAACTCATCCTAATCGTGCACATTTTGGTCAGTTCATAAACTGCCTCGAAACCATGATTAACACACTGCGAGAGCAATTGCATGAATTCAGCGTTGTTAAATATTTTCAAAGAACATCCGGGGAAAATTTTGTACTGTGGAGAAATGAAATTCATGACTTTGATTACAATTGCTCGATTGGACAAAACCTGAACATTCAGAGATACATTCTGCATATACATCCCCATTGACGTAGTATATGTGGACTCTTTTACCAATATGTCGTTTCGTATTCTAAATTCTAGAGTTTCTATAGGACATTACTCAATTGCGCTAAACAAAAATGGGATCTCGTTGTATTATTAGGGCTCGTGAAACCATCTATAATTACAGACGTGTTATTGCAGTGGAATGTATCTACTACTTTTGAATTGAACTCGTATCAGGCTATAGAAGCCCAATTTGGTTGATCTTGGTATGAAACAGAATGAACTTTTACTCCTACTATCGCTAAGGTTGTAATCGGGTGGTGGCGCTTCAAACAAATTAGAATATTGTGACTGAGGACTTCTTGGATTGGAAATTGTTGATGAGGGAGATGCTGGTGCAATTTGATAAATCCAATTTGCGTTATTGGCATTATTAGGCATCGATCGTTCCCGTACTTGTTGAAACAAAAGAGAAGCATGTTCAGGAACAAAGTCATTATGTCTAGGAGGTCTCTACTATTGTATAATGGTAGGTATTAATATAGGCGTCCTTTTGCTTTGTCAAGAAAGGATACTGGTATGTCTATAGGTTCATGGTGGCTCTGTAGGTCAAGCCAACGTCACACTTTGCAGTAAATCACGTGTAGCAGTACTTTCCTAGGGGAAACCTGCAGTCTGCCGTCTAAACTTCTGGGAATTGTCTCGCACCTGCTTTGACTTTCTCGATAGCACAAAGCTTTTTCCAGGTCCTCTATTCTACCTTTTCATTTCTTAAGTTTTTTATCAAGACTATCCACTGCCTTTTCTGCTCATCTTTCTTCTTCGTCCCATTGTTTCCAATCCAATAACCTTTTTACCGACGGAGTTGTGAACGAATAAAGGTTATTTATAGTCGATATTGGGCCACTTCCACTGTGTGCAGCTGCAGCGTCTATCGCTCTGGAAAGATAAGAAAAGAATCCTGCATTATCTTGGTCATATTTAAATTTTGAAAGTAAAATACATGCTTTAAATATGAGACAAGCAATATTATACTTATGTATCAACTGTATGTATACTATATATTTTTCTTTCAATAAACAACAAAGCTGAAAAAAGCTAATTATTTTTTGATCATAAAATGTTTAATAGATATATTTATGAAAATCATGATTTCTTTTCAAACATGAGCAAAAGACTTTTATGAAAACCCATACTTTTAGAACTAAAAGTAATACTGAACAACAAATGCTTCTAATTAACCTATTAGTACTTAAAATGTACAAAGGTTTTAAATCCTAAATCGTCACATTTTTTGTGTAACTTTAATTAAAATAGGTGTAGTAAAGAGAGATTGCATTACAGATTGACTTTTCTATGTCTTTTATACAAATCTATGGTTTAAATGTACTGTTTTCTACATTAAACTTTTTCTATAATTGTTTCAATGTTGGGTACATTTAGGCCTTGGCTTTGAAGATATTGTACCTTCTTTGGATATGTGACATTGATTCATTCTTTGTTGCTTAATAACTAAAATTTTGTTAGTTATGAATTGGTCGTTACAAAAATATTCATGCCACCGAATGTTTCTGGACAATTTATATAGTAGCAAAATTAGCATTGCAATACGAATTATTTTTATTATAATATATTCGATATTTGCACATAATATAAGTACGTTTCTGTCTGAAACAATTGCGTTGTATTACGTGATTACGTTTGGCTGAATCCTCATGGCAAGGTTGTAGATATATACTTCTCTTTGTAGAATCTTCCCTGAAAAGTGTAAAATATTGTTCCATGTACTGTTTCATTTTCTATCACCTTTCGGTTGAGTCTTCTTGCACTAATTATGTTGGTATTAGCATTTTTACATTTGCTATATTCTAATATTTCAGTCTCAGACAGGCTTTTATCGACAAATCTAACAATTCCTTTGCATGACACATGGGCTATACTACGCAGTATTTAGAAAAAGTCCCTGTAATTGTAGCGAATATGTTAACCAATTAAAATTATCGAAATGTTTCTTTGATAAATAACATTTGATGTCTTTCTGACTTTTTTTATGAACAGAATAGGGAAAAAGAAAGTTTTCGCCGGGAACGAAAGCATATTTAACAATATTGTATTTTCTAGATCAGATGAATTTTCATCATTCACATATGCAGCAACATCGACTGTAGTGGTTTTATCGCTAAAAATAGCACATCCCTCTGGCGCAATACTATTTCCTATTAGATTTTGATTGTGATTATATTTTGAACTTGGACCCGCTATTTGAGCTGCAGAGTCGTGGGTCTTGGGAATGAATGAATTCTTTATTTGGTCTGTCTAGTTGGATTTTTTAAAAAGAAAACCTTCGAGACTGGTTTGTTTCCTTTTACTCATTTTTTATTTTTATAAACACCACCGTGATAGGCCGCGACCTTTAAAACAATAAAAATAATAAAATACAATTTTTTAAAATGCTCAAGATGTGTTACCTGTTTTTATTACAAACATAGTCAAAATTATTTTAACACATGTAATGTCCGAAACTCCGAAATCTGCTAAAACCAAAAACCTAGCACTACAGACAAGTATGCACCTGCAGGCTTCTTGGGCGTTTAAAAAATGGCAAGCAACGGAAGCATGAAGCATGTCAAATTCGACGAACCGAGCAAAATTACAGAACTTAGGTTTGAAAGTCACATTAGTAAACGCTAAATATTACTTATAGAGATATTTTATTACACAATTTAATATTGTTTGCATGCGATTATCAAATAATTCAAATTACAAAAACTTTACCCCTCTTTTATTACATGGCAAATTATAAGGTAATGTATTTCATTTGAGTAAGCTTCTTGGGGGTGGGGGTAATTACCCCCATTACCCCCCTCCATGGATACGCCATTGGCATGACACAATATTTTTGGGAATGAACATATATGATACTTCTTGTTAATTCCATTTAAATTCTGTTTTTTCTTTTCTTAGTAATTTTTTTAATGTAAGATTGACCATTGAAAAGTTCTTTAGCCATTACTAAATGGTTGTAATGCAGATGCACTTCCTACGGAGGCAGGGGTGCCAGATTATTTTAACCAATGTCGCCAACCTTAGCTCTAAAAAGTAGCTAAATTTTATTTACTATTAATATATTATATGCTAAGGGGTAGGGTAGTTGAAGGTACTACAAATGCGCTTAATAAATGACACATAATAATAATAATAATAATAATAATAATAATAATAGCATTTATTGCCCAACAGTAATCCATTTATAGAGCAATAGTACAAATCTTTAGTAACTAGTAACAACATGGGTGAAAAATATATCTTATACAAACATAAAACAACAAAAACACAAGGCTATACTAGAATAATTATCTAAATAATAAGACAGAATTTATAAATTATGAATTTACTGAATATAACCATATATAACTTAACTATACTATAAACTATATATAACTATATGTATATAACATAAATAATTGAAGACAGAATTTATAAATAATAGTTATGCAGAACACTACGTTATGAATAGCTAAAACATACACTTTTCAGTTCCGAAATACTGTAACAAAAAATATCGCACATATCAGAAACTCTGTTAGCATTATTGCACATCATATTAATTGGTACTTTTAATAGAATATTAGTATGAGCCCTTTGACACAAGAAAGTATTGTGATATCTAGAATTTACTCTAGGAACAAGAATGTTTAAATAGGATAGTAACACAGGACTATCAATTTTGCCATGTAAGAGTTTGTGCAAAAACAAAACAGAGGCCCGAAATCTACGTTTCTCCAAAGAAATGAAATTAAAAGTGTGCAGCAACTCAGGATAATTACATCCTCTCATAGGATATACTCCGTTTATTCTAAAACTTACTTTTGGATTCTTTCAATAATTAGAGAATAGTGGATATAGATAGGATTCCATATGAGGCTCGCATACTCTAATTTGCTTCTAACAACACTAAAATATAAGCATTTTAAAGCTGATGTATCTTGAAAATTTTTACAATTTCTTATAATAAATCCAAGTGCACGAAATGGTGAATTGACAATTGTGTTAATGTGATAATTAAAAGTAAGTTGTGTGTCAAAATAGATCCCTAAATCTGTAAGAGTTTCACAACGTTCTAGAACTGTACCATTAATACTATAGGGATACTGAATATTGCTGAATTTACGGCTAAAAGTTAGAATTTTACATTTTGATGCATTTAAGTACAATTTATTTTCTTCACACCAATTTTCCAAAATGTAAATTTGTCCTTGCAATATAAGGCAATCTTCAAGACTCGAAATAGATGAATATAGCTTTAAGTCATCAGCAAACATTAATACATTACAATTCAGCTTATCACACACATCATTTATAAATATTAAGAAAAGCAGAGGACCCAGATTGGAACCCTGCGGGGCTCCACTTGTAACTGAGTAAGTATATGAACAAAAACCATTATAGTAAACAAATTGTTGACGATTATGTAAATAAGATTTTAGAAGGGTTATATAAGTGATGTTAAAACCCAAACTTGAAAGTTTGCCAATAAGTATACGGTGATTTTGTCAAAAGCCTTGGAGAAGTCCGTATATATCACATCTACCTGCCCACGCACATCTAAAGCATTACACAAAAACTGACTAAAAACTGATAAGTTACTCGTAGTAGATCTGCCATTCATAAACCCATGTTGACAAATAGATATTTTGTTACTTGCAGCCATATAAATGCGGTTGTAAAGAACACTCTCCAAGACCTTTGCAATATTGTTTAAAATTGATATTGGTCTGTAATTGACAACAGAAGCACGATCTTGAGATTTATAAAATGGACAAATTTTCGCAATTTTCCAGACATCAGGAAAAACTGATGTCTTTAAGATCAAGTTAAAAATAGTTTGCAAAGCATATGTCAACACCCTTAAGCAATTCTTCAAAAGAAAAGATGGAATTTTATCTGGTCCAGCAGTAAATTTATTTTTCAATTTTTTCCCGGCCTCCAAAATCTCAGCTCACAATTAATTTGTATAATGTCATTGATACTATCTTCAAAGTTTAAGTTTCCTCCATCAACATCAGGGGGAGAATAAACACTTTTAAAAAATCTACCAAAAGCATTCACTATTGAGAGGGGATTATCACACATTTCATTTTCATAAGTCATTTGACCAGGTATTCTAGATACATTATTTTTGTTATTTAAAAATGTCCAAAAATATTTCGGTTCATGCTTTAGCTGATTCTGAACGTTTTGTAAATACAGTGTGTATGCATCTTTAATTTTATTTTTTATTAATGTTCTTAGTTTACTGAATTCTCGATAATATTCAACACTACTTGTTATTTTATATTTCCTGTGCAATTTAGCTTTCTCTTTAATACGTCGTATAATCTCACTTGTATACCAATAGGGGTATTTGTGACTAAAATTTTTATACAGTGGAACATGTCTGTCAAGAATCTCATAAAATTTAGCATAAAAACTTTCAACGGCACTATTAACTTCAGTTAAGTTTTCTAAAAAAGACCAGTCGCAGTTTAGAAAATCATTATACAGTGAGAGAAAATCAGCCTTTTTAAAATTATATGCCTTATTGTCACGATCTATAGCAAAATTTCCCTGTTTTATATAGAGACCCTCTGGTATAATAGACAAGGATGGGTGATATACAGTCACGATTTACAATACAATTAAAATTACTCACCACTAAGTCTAACAGCTTATTATAATTATTGAGAATACTATTAAATTGCTGCATATCTAACAAAGCCAACCAATCCTTAACAGTACGAGTTTTTCTATCATCTAAATTATTATCCACAAAGTTAGTACAATTAAAATCTCCCATAAACACTACATGAGCAGAATGAGATACTTCCCAGCCCTCAAGAACCTCAAAAAAAATTATTAAACGATTCATAAGAAACTGACGGCGGGATATACACAATCGCTACATAAAATATTTTGAAAGACACAGAACACTTACACATTACAAAATCAATTTCCGGAAACTGTTCACCAAATAGAGAATTGTCAACCATGGAAGATGAGATCGAATAGTCAATGGCCAACAAGACACCACCTCCAGTTGTTAAATTCAAACGATCCAGCCTTCGATCACATCGATAAACATCATAATTAGATGGAAATAACTCATAAGAGTTGAAATCCGGCTTTAACCATGTCTCGCTAAAACCCACTATGCCGTACTCACAATCACTTACACTTGGAAAAAAATAATCAATTTTGCTGTTGAGTCCTCTAACGTTCTGGTAGTAGATAGAAATAGGTTCATTATTGTTACTAGATTTGTTGGGCCTGTCTAGTTTAAAGAAATCTTAAGACTTTTGGCACTCCATTTATATACTTAATTCGACAATTAGTCTCATCCGAATTAGTACGAGCTAATAGTTCTTGCTTAACAGCCTTATAGTGCTCAAGTTGCTTTTTTGTACGATCTGATGAAACATATACATTTCTGTAGTGATTATGTGCTCTCAACTTCTTAGAATTAATTAACAATTTTTTAACAACCCTTTCATCTTGAAAAATAATTTTAATTGGTCGAATTTTGGAATCAGAAAAAGTCCCCAACCTAGTACTCTTCACAGTAGCATCAAACGCAGTATTATCAGACTCCGTCTGTTCAGCCAAAGATATATGTCGATCAGGTTCGGGTAAATTGAATAACATTAAATTAGTTTTGCGTTTCTCTATTTTTGCAATGCAGAAACAATCTCTTCAAATTCATAATGGAATTCATTTGTAGCTAGAGGTCTATCAGCTTTAAGTTCTTGAATGTCCTTCTGTAATTTTACAATTAATGCTTTCTAATCCTTCAAGTCCTTGCCCACTGCTCTACAGTTAATACAGGTCCAGTCGTAGCCCTTGTTTGCATTCAAAATTCGAATTTCATTTGCAGTAATATCAATACACGCGTGTCTATATTTGTCCTTGCATACGCAACAGGTGATCATAAGATGCCCTTCACACAATTGACTACAACATTTACACGCTATTTTAGGAGCCATTCTGTATGTATGTAGGTAGGTATATATTAAAATCAAAATAAGATGCCACGCCACTGATGAAGTGTGATATTAATAAAAACAATATTGTTTTTAACGGTAAACTGACTGTTTCTTTGCTATATGTCTTCAAGATTCTGTCTCAATATGAAAATGAAATATCTAATTTATGTACAATACAACTTAATGTCACTATTATCTTTTACAGAGATCAAATCTGCATTAGATTGGATTAGACAATTGGTTTGGTATAAGCGTTCACAATTTAAAAGTAATAGTTTACATAGAATTTACACTTAAGGACAGAAACCGATAATTACTGGTTGCCTAGTTTATATAGAAAACTAATAGAAAACAGACCTTTTTTTATTCCAATATATCTTTTTAAAACACTGAAAACAAGTAATACAATTTTACACCACATTTGACAAAGTATAGGCAAAGATAACAAAGCAAAAATAATTTGAGATATGTAATTATTTTGTGAGACATTAAATTCTAAACATATACGTTTTTTAGCGTTTTAAAAACAAACGATTATTTCTTCAGATTATTAAGGAATTATGATATATTTTACTTCGTTGTCTTCTAAATAGTAAGCTGGTCACAGTTTAATTCATAGTTTCGCCAGCATTTTCTTATTAAAAAAGTTATATTGGAATAAAGTTATCATAAAATATTCATTCATTATTTACAATTCGTTTGACCCTTAGTTGGCTTAGTTTGAAATAGATGTCGCACTCGTTAAATCTAATTTTATGAATGAACTCACAAATGCGCTAGGGTATTTTTCACGAACTAAGTACCAGTTATTGCGGTTAATTTAGTATAACGTAATTATTAACTGGTAGTCATATTTATTGATGACTAAAACAAAATCATGTTAATTTTATACCGCAAAATTATATTTTATTTCAATTAAAACGTACAAAATTATAACTAATAATGCAAACTCATATTATTTGTAACAATTTATAAATTCATTTATTCTCGATAATTTATATACAGGGTGTTGCTTAGTGTTATGTCCTTATTTTAATGGGTCTTGGGCTAATTGTAATTCGCAAAGCTCTAATAAATGTATATGAAAAAAATCTTTTTTTTGGTTTTTCGAATATGTATTAGTATACACAGATATATCATATGCAGAGTGAAACAAAAAAGCAAGTCATCTCGTGAACTGCGTATTGTTAACTGTAAAATATAACGATTGAACTTTACTTACCTATATACAAAAATGCATCATTTAAAAAATACAGGGTGTTAAAGTTGAACTAATAAAATCGTTTTTCCGTAATAACGCCAATTCATGACGTATCAGCTTGAAATTTAAAAGAGATATTTTTTATGGTTGATCAAATCATTATTTTTGTAAACAACGCCTAAAAAATAGGTTAGAAACAATAGCAGAGAAAAAAAAAATAAATTTCAATTTCCAAAGAAACGGTTTTATGAATAATGTGTAAATAATTTAAGGATGTTTCAAATGCTCTAATTATATAGGGCGTCTCTGAATCTAGGGCTGAACCATATTTATAGATTTACTAATTTCATTATGAATAAAAAAAAATAGAAATAGGCTAGTGAAACTCACTTAGATATACGCTACAATTTAATAGTAATATTAATATTTTAATTCCATATTTAAAAAAAAAAATAGAAATAGGCTAGTGAAACTCACTTATACGCTACAATTTAATAGTAATATTAATATTTTAATTCCATATTTTAGTTTACTAATTGCTTTACATGCTTAAGAAATGCATTAATGGGCTTTTCTAATTACTAAAAATCTAATATTTTTTAAAACTGTAATTTTTGCCAAAAGTATTCAGTTGCATATAGGCTTTCTTTTCAGTTGATTAAAGTAAAACAAAATAAACATCGTCTTACATATAGCCACAAACTGTCGTGTCCCTTGTGGAGTGGAAAATATAGTTGTAATTGTGTATTTCATTTTTTCATGTTTATGTATCTGGATGTTATTTATTGGAAGCATAGGTATATCGATTTTATAGTATTTTTAGTACTTACATTCTTTGTCTTGGTTACTATTTATTCCATAGCTAAAAATTCTTATGGAATAGTTTTTAATAAATAAATAAATGTAATAATTAAATAAATAAAAATCTATTAAAATTTTTAATTTTTTTATATTCGTGGCAGAGTTTACAGTAATCTATTTGGAATAGATTTTAAAAAATGTAAGGGATGAAGATAAAAATCACAAAATATAACTACTTTTTTTATTAATTTGTGCATCCTTTATATATCTTTTTCCTTTAGGAATATTTCTGTATACAGTGTGGAAGAAAAGTATGGAATAAATTCATTATTTCTAAAACAACAAAGTTTCATGAAATTTCCTCGGACACGTCGATTTTGCTTTCTTATTTCCGGCGTTCATTTGTTTTCTCGTGATGACGTCATCGGATATTTTTTTAAATAGAACCCCTATATTTTTTCATCGGGTTCTTGTAGAGCTTAACTTGTTGAATTCAAAAATGTATAATTTCAATACTTTATTCCTTCAACTTTCCGAGAAAAAAATAATAACCGATCCAATAAAATTGGATCCCATTTGTGTCTGTGATGGACCGGTTGAGAGTAAAATGGATATAGTGAATTCATCGGCAGTATCACAAAATAAGGACTCTTTATTTTTAAAACAACTTAACAATAATCAACTAATAATAATTAATTAATTAATTAATAATTAAATTCTGGTTGCCTTAATCGTATTTGACCCCCTAATTTATTATTTTGTTTTATTAGATTGCATGTTAGAATATTACATCTTTTGATAGCAAAAACAACAAATTAAATCAAGTCACCTCAGAAACTGGCAGAAACAAAATAGAACTCTTTACTTTGAAACAATTTAACAACAACAAATTATTATTATTATCTCTGAAAGTTGAATTCAGCAAGTTAAGCTATACAAGAATCCGATGAAAAAATATAGGGGCTCTATTAAAAAAAATATCCGATGGCGTCATCACGCGAAAACAAATGAACGTCGGAAATGCGTTGGTATACTCGCGTCAAGAATTCAGACGTCTTACGTCACTGCTGACGTTACACATTTGTTTTTATTGTCAACGTAAATTTCGATATTTGGTTGCGTTAAAAACAATGGTTTTTTGCAATTTTGTGCAATATATAATGCAAACTTTTAGTGTAGTATATAGTTTTATTACTATCAGTTGCAGTTTCTCAAATATTTTGATGAAAATATAATAAATTATTTATTTGTTCGTATGACGTAAGTCGTCTGAATTCTTGTCGCGAGTATATAGAAATAAATTATAGTTTAAAAAAACTAAAAAAACACGCTTTAATAGTAAACCGAACTAAAAAGTAGAAAATAATTTTGAAGTATCAAGAGTTTGTTACAGCAATAGAAAATTCCGACAATCAATTACGACTAATTAATTGGGAATAAGATTAAATTAGAAATTAAATTATTAATAAAATAATTCAATTATAGTAAAAAAAAGCGTGGGATGCAATTTACTATATTTTCATAATGACTTTATTTTTATAAATAGCTGCACTACTGAAATAATGGTAACATTTAATATCAAGCACCCCACGCTTTTTTTTACTATAATTGAATTATTTTATTAATAATTTAATTTCTAATTTAATCTTATTCCCAATTAATTAGTCGTAATTGATTGTCGGAATTTTCTATTGCTGTAACAAACTCTTGATACTTCAAAATTATTTTCTGCTTTTTAGTTCGGTTTACTATTAAAGCGTGTTTTTTTAGTTTTTTTAAACTATAATTTATTTTCTTAATTTTTAGTCTTAAAACAATAACAAAAGTAATTATAATTAAGAGCCTTAATTTTTAAAATATCTTATATTTGACAATAAATCTAAATTCATTTCATTCATGTTTACGTAACCTTTCCATTTCATATAGTTTTTCTATACATTTTTTTTTCTCCAGTCTCCTCTTTCTTTGTATTATAGTTTCATTTTTCATTTTTGTTTGTTTCTATAAAATATGCAAATTAAAATTTTTGTCAACGTTCTCGTATCAAAATCTTTTTTTTTTCTTTCTAATTTTACAAAATTTTAGATTCAAAACTTTCTTCAAAATTCTTGCCAAAATTTTCAAATCAAAATTTCTTTGAATTTGAAAATTTACGCTCTTCAAAATTTTAAAATTCAATGTCTTTAGAAATTTTTTCTAAATTTTTGGATTTTAAAATTTTTCAATTGAAAATTTTATCATGTAATTCCACAATCCAAAATTATTTACAAAATTTTGTATTTCAAAACTTTTTTAAACTCCAAAATTTTATATTTAGAATTTTTTTTTTTAATTTTGAATTCTGTATTTTTTCGAAATTTTTTAAATCAAAATGTTTATTTGAATTTTGTTATAAATTATCAAATTTTTATTTATTTATAAAAATTTTTAATTTAAAATTAGGCGAAAACCGAAAACTAATTCTGTCAGGTCGCCATCTATACGTGAAAAGCAAGAGCACGAATCTATTACAGTCCCCTGCCCTTGCCTTGCCTGCTTGGAAACAACACTGATGGATTGTATACACTTAACCTGCAAAGTAATCTAAATAGTTTTTATTCTGATGATCCTAGTCAGGACATTAGAACAAAGTTATTAAATAATTGTATTGTCATCAGTCCTTGAACCCTGTGCAAATTTTCAAGCTGATCAGACTTCTTGAAATTGGTGAAAATTACGCTGAAAGATTCCGTTACATACATACATACATACATACATACAGGTGAAGCTAATATAAGCGTGTTAAAAAGAGTCTTTTTAAAAAGCAAAATCGACGTGTCCGAGGAAATTTCATGAGACTTTGTTGTTTTAGAAATAATGAATTTATTCCATACTTTTCTTTCATACTGTATAATTTCTGGTAGTATACAATTTTCGTAATTTGTTTCTCCATAATTCTTCATATTTTTCAATTTTTTCACAGCACAACAATAACACAATAAAAATGCCTACTTAGAGATCCGCACGTTCTCACCTACTCTAGTCTGAGTCCGGATAAATAATAAAATATAGAATAAAAAGCTCTAGGATGGTTAACCACGTGCCTTCTTTTTTGTGTAAATACGTCATACCGGACAAAAACATTTTCAAAGCAATAAGCCGACGCGGCGATTGCTAATAGGAAGGTTTTACGACCCTTTTAATCCAAATATGTGACCGGCGAGCGAGATGAAAGATCATGCATCTCGCTTGCAGTGTCTTTCTTTTTTGCCCGGATTCTGGTAAAATTTGACATGAATGAAATAATAGTACTATTTTACTATAAACGTATTTTCTGTAGCGACATCTACTCGAATACTGTAGTACTTCGTTAGAAGCCACGGGGTTTCAATTTCTAGTCTTAAGGCTAACGGTGAAACACGTGATCAAGTTTTGTTAAAACCAGATATATCGCTGCGCAGAGTAAGACTGTGTTGACGTGTTGTGACAAATCGCTGAAATATGTGCTGCCTAGAGGCTAATGCATTTGGGATGGAGACAAAACGAAAGATACACTGAGATAAAGGTATCACAACTCTATTAGTGGAGTAAAATCGGTTTTCAATTATGCCGTTTTTTTTAAATAAAGATATCACTAAATTAAACATTTACCATCTTTTAGAGGGACAATTTCTGCATTTGAAATGGACTTTTACAACTTTTTTCAGTAGGGTCTAACTTTATAAATTCAAATTGTCGGTGCTTCGGACGTTATTTGTCAATTATGTTTTACGAAACAAATATCGCGTTTGTAAATCAACGATTCAAGTTATGTTCATAATTTTTTCACAACATATATAAAAAACTACAGCGCTTCTAATGGTACAACCAATTTTTAACAACTTAAAGCCTTTTCGAAAAAAATTGTTCCAAAGTCAATACCAGTAAATTTGCGCATTAAAAACTTTACTATGCAGAGAGCTACATTAATTATTGAAAATAGAACTATAGTTATATCGAGACAAATGTAGTCGATAGTATGAAAAAGTTTTTTAAAAAAAGTTTACTTCGCTACGTGTTACGGTTTTCAAGAAATTGAATTTTACATATGCTCGTGTTTCGTGTGTAAGCTGAGTTTATACTTGCGGTGCAGTATACGTTTTCAGAATAGGACAATGCATTCATTCGGAAAGTCAGAAACATATTTTCCATAATTTTTATGTCGAATAAAATTAAATTTTAGTTTTTTATGCTCGTATTTTTTTAATAAAGAAAACTTATCGTAGATCATAGAAAATACATACATAAGAGATATTAACATAAATGTATATTTATTTATGTCCAAAATGTAAAATATAAAGACTATGTATGGATTATTGAAGAGAAATATGAGAAATTAAAGTGTAAATAGGCCAATTAGATTGGATCAAATATTGAAAACATATCCACTAATTGCGATGCTTATTTTTTTGTTTGTTCCTTTAATACTAAAATATAAATACTTTCACTTGACATAGGGCAAATATGGAATAAAGAGATAATTTCATTTGTAGAATAAAATGCTTTTGACACATTTTTTCTTTCTATGTGTATTTCTACTAAGTTTGGCTTTGCAACAAATAGTATATTATTATTTACTGAAGTGCTGAGAAGCAAACCATCGATGCCATGTAAAAAAATACTATGCGACAAAAATAAAATTAGATAAACAAAACCATATTTCAATAACATTTTTATATATTCCATAAATCCAACTACCCATTTGCATTCCCCATTTTTTTAATATTTATTAAAAATATTAATTATATTTTAATGAATACGTCTATTTAGCAATGTCTTAGCTGGTGTCTATTATTCAGTAGGCAGACACAGAATAATATATTAAAAATAATCTATATTTCTGTATTTGAAAAAAATTATATTTTTAGTTCCAAGTAACAAATTCGTAATTATAATAAAGCTATTAAACGTAATCATTTCTCTTAAGTCTTTTATAAAATCTGTCCTTTTATTTTAGTTTTTCGGTTTTCGTTCGGTAACTATATATATATAGTAAAATATGTTATTCTATTTTTTATATACTACAAATATTATTTTACATCGAGTGAAAAATTTTAAATAAAAAAATTTACATTACTCAACATTTTAAAAAACAGCATTGATGTAAAATAATATTTGTAGTCTATTAAAAAAAAGCCGCCTATTTTTATTATTTTCCGTTGAGCAGTGATTGAGCGAAAACGTGGCGAAAACTATATTCCGTATGATAGAACATTTACCGTTAGCCTGAATCACTTCTCTCAGTGTTGGACATTTAGAATCTAATGTGATCGTCTCTTTTATCAATGCCACCGCAAGGGGGCAGCATTTTATTGCTAAGAAATATTTTTTTAGTTTTCGCTCAGTAGCTCCTCAGGGGATAAAGATAAAAATATGCGGTTTTTTTTAATAGACTATAAATATTAATTTACATCGACGCTGTGTTTTGAAATTTCGGAAAAAAAATAATTTTACAGTTTTTCAAAATTTCAAAACACAGCGTCGATGTAAAATAATATTTGTAGTCTATTAAAAAAAACCGCATATTTTTATCTTAATCCCTTGAGGAGTTATTGAGCGAAAACTTTATATCGTCTCATAGAGCGCTCACCGTAAGCCTTAATTCACAAGCAATACGCCCACGTCTTACTACCGAAAATATTGTATTTAATTTGTTTGACACATGCGTAGGTTGTAATTAGAAATCATAAAATTATTAGGTTAGGTATTAGATATCTTATTCAATGATTATGTTATTTAAATAAAATAAAAATTTTAAATTATTACTACCACATTTAAATTGAAATACATTTTCCACTGAACGGTAACTTTATTGTTTAGATAAAATTCAAACTAAAACGTTAACAAAAAATACAAATTGAAAATTATATAGGTACAACAAAAATAAACAATAAATAGTACAAACATAATAAAAAAGCACAAAAATAAAATTATCTACATCTTAAATGAATAATTCTGCACATATCTATATTAGCGGACATGAATGGGTCACAGGTCACAGGATAAATGATCCATCCCCATCACTTTGCCCTATTATTTTTAAAGCATCATCAACTGCTTCATTTTCAAATTTGGTTTGATAAACAATATCAGATTTAAACAAAGTAAACATATGTTTGGTAGGAGAAAACTTTCTACAGCATTGTTCATTATTATTATACATAAATATTCTATTACGTAGAAGAGCATACCATAACTAGCAACATTTTGTCGCGGTTTTTAGATTTTACAACATTCATAATTGAAAAGACTTTTTCTATTACAGCATTACTGCTGGGTAAAGTTAGTAAATTTAAAGCATATTTTGCAAGTCCTTCAAACACTATCGCAGTCCTAAATCATTCTGTGATATATAGTCATTTAAAAAAGGTAAATCCTTAAATTTAGGGCGAATTTGATTTAAACATAATTTGGGTGACATTCTAGTTTCAACATTTTTTATGGCAACTATTACCCAGTCGTCTTAGGGGATGAAATAAAATAAAATTTATAGGGTATATAATCAGCCACATAGGGGAAAGTGGTCCTCATTTCGCATATTAGCCTTTAAACATATGAGAAAAGTGGTGACATTACCAAAAACTAATAATTTTGAATGAAACTATGCTTTATTAGGAACTTGTCTCAAGCGATAGAAAGTCTAGATTCAGAGAGTAAGCTAACATATTTTTTTTTTACTAAAGGCTGAAAGTACCCCACTGGGGGGTAGTTTCAGCTATATGAAGGGAACATTCGGCTATACATTAAAATATCTTATAACATTAAAACAAAAACTACGTTGAACAAGTGTATATTCTCCCATGAATATCATCTTATCCTACATGATTTGATCTCATATTCCTCATTTTGGAGAGAAGTTATTCGACCCATATAAAAAATTTCTTTCTTGGAAACCAGAAATTTTGCAAGAACAAAGTTTCCCATGTCAATATTCTCACTGCCGGAGATGAATTTTAGGTCTTCAAAATCTTCGTCGTCGTCTGACGAGCCATCTTGCAGAACAACTTCAGCGTTCGACTCGCTTGATGTAGAAATATTTCGTTTTCTACCCACTGTGGTCAAATCTTTTTTGTCTGATGCCTTCTTCTGTTTTAAAGTTAGTTTTCTTTTCCGTTCTGCTTCTATGCTTTGTCTTTTTTCGTATTCTGGCGTATCTGTATATATTGTTGCACCTTTGGATATGACCTAATTTGACACAAGTTCGAAGTTGGAGGCGAGGCTGGAGGTGTTTTGTGTATAATTTCTTGTGCATAGCTTGACGTGGAAGGAATTGGTGAGACTGTTCTGATGGTCTCCAGTTCCCTCTGTGAGGCACCAATAGAACTAACGTCTTTATTTTCTGTCAATGGTGGGTCAGTTACTTACTTCGCTTGCCATAAAATCTTCATCACTGAATACAAATCGATTCATCGGCCACAGATCAGTGTTTTTAGACGAGCTGGTTATGTCTTTAATTATGAACGCACATTCATATGCTTGCTTAACCAAGCGCGCCAAATGTCGAATTGTAAGGGGTTTTGCTGCGAGAAGAAGTACCTTGTTTTCTACAGAACATTTAATACTACTTGAGAAGTGTTCAAGTACTTTTGGAAAAAGATCAGATGTCATTCACCTTTTCTTATTCCCAAGGGCAATGGCGGACATTGGGTATTCATCACCTAAATATTTTTCAGGATTTCTCACTCTAGGATATACAAAGACCGGGGTTACTACTCCTCCAGCAGTACTAATCATCCCTATAAAGGTCACAAGTTCATCTCTCTCCTGTGAAGAGAGTTACTTGTTTTTGCTCTTTGAGGTAACAACTTTAGCAGGTGGCATAACTGTCGTTATTCCTGTCTCGTTCAAATTCCAGATCTGTTCCGGCTTGAACTTATATCTTTCCAGAACGCAAGCATACTTAATGAAAAAGTTTTCAATCTCTGGTTTATTGAAAGCCATAGACCAACTTATACTCGTATTTTCGAAGCGATAGGTCGTTCCGATATCGTTTCGTGAAGTAGCCAATCAAGACCTAAACACATTTTTTTTTTGAAATGCTTGGATTTACATTAACAAAAAAAAAAAACAAACTTCTCGGTTTATTCAACTCCCAACTGTGTGGCGCTTTATAATCTGGTAAAGTTTAGCAAAATCGCAGGCTAGTTTTTTTATCTGCTTATAGTTTAGGCCATAGTTTAAGTTGGAGCATTTCTTTATGTAAGTTACAAGCTCTAATTTCTGATTTGTAGTGAACACTTGACGAGCTGTATATTTGCTTGAATAACAAGCCACGTCTTCACTTTCATTGCCTAAATCGGCCCACGTAGCCAGAAGCTCTTTTGATTAATTAAGATTTAAACAGTATGGATTGTTTAAAGGTTATCATTTGCCAGGTCAATAAAAAGTACATCATTTCTTATCATATGCATATCAATTGGTATTTTTTAAATGAAAAGTTGACTTACAAATCAAACAAACAATTATATTCAAAAAACCTACCTTAGATACGAAATAAATCATGTAAACAAAATGTATAACGTCTCTAAATCACAACTGCTTACACACTGCTAAGGTCAGCCACTGTTTTTTCTCACAGCTTGTGTTGGTTTGGGCGCCAAATTCAAACAAAATTCGGATTTAATGGAGGGCCGAATGTTCGTTATAGCCAAATGTGTAGCACTTTCTCCTGTATAGAAATATGTAGTGTGTAACTTCCAGTAGGCTTGATGTACGTCAATTAAATTTTAGAGAAGACTTCCTGACAATATGACTAACAACGACATGTAGATGTCAACTTCTTCCGAGCCATCTTAGAGGTTAAGTAAAATTAAATTTATAGCGGATGTAATCTGCCACATATATATATGCAACAGCACCTAACTTTCGGCAGGGTTAATGTACGTCAGTGAAAGTTTAAGGAGGACTTCCTGACAATATGACTAAGAACTACATTTAGGTGGCAACTTTTGCTCAACCGTCTTAGGGGATGAAATAAAATAAAATTTATAGCATATGTAATTAGACACATATACAGGATGTCCCTAAAAGGTTGGGACAACGTTTCGCCACATAAAGTACAGCTGAGAATCAGTCGATTTAACTAAACTTGCCTTAGTCCAAAAGTTGATAATCACGGAGCTACAGGGTGTCAAAAGTTAAAAAATAAATCGCGTTTTCTTTAATAACTTTCTACTGTTTCACGAAATGTTGTTTCTGGGGGTTTTTTGGGATGATAAATTCAATGTTATTGTCCATTTCGATGTATCTTCTAGAAGCCGCCACCAGCGACGATTTCGAACTGCTTAAACCGCTACAACTTTTTTGTTCCACCTTGTATGTTATTTTGGACTAGAACAATCTCTTCCCCTGCCTTGTTTAGTTAAGAAAGGTATACTTTATTGAAGTCGCTAGGAGCAACGGTTTCCGAGAAAAACACGTCTAAATCTATTGTTTCCAGTGAACTGAATAGTAAACAAAAATTAATAAGTTAATGCAAACATAAATAATTAAAGTTTATAGTAAGTGCTCGAAATGGCCACCGTTCTCTTGTATACAAAGATTTATTATTCGTACAAAGTTATACATTTGTACTCTGCGTAGCATGTCTTCATTGGTAGCGATTTTGAGCAGCGGCACGAATTCGTACTCTCAGCTCATTTTCGTTATTTATAACGACTGAATACACTTGTAGATAAGAATCAAATTTTAGGGAGGATTTGCCGACAATATGCTGATATGCACCATCCTGTGTTAACTATGGAGATATTGTTTGATCGTGGACATAAAGAAAATTACAATCCAAATAATAACATCCTAGAAAACAAATTCGATTTCGATTCGAGAGCAAATTTTGTGTACCAGTTAATAGAGATAATGAATTGGGAACCATTACACATTTTTGAAGAAGTTAGTCTTGCAGTTATTTTTATGATTGTCTCTATACGGTGTTTGAACAGTGTGTACCTAAAATAAAATGTCTAAATTCTAATGCACGATATCGTGTCTGGTTTACTTCTGAAATTATTAATAAAATTAAAATCAAAAATATAGGGTCAAGGAGGGTAAATTTGAGACGGATTTTAAAACTTTTTATTTTCTGAATTTCCAAAGCACTTTTCTTTGGACCTTTTTAGGTATACGTCGTCCCCCTTACAATATGCACATGTTCTACTAATAATTTTGACCAAAAAAAAATATTTGAAAAAATTATTTTGCAAAATGTGTGTCTCATTTTTACCTTTCGATTTGGGTAATGATGAGACACGTTGGGGTAAAAGTGAGACAGGCTTTAATTAAGCTTGTAAGCGGCATTTTTGTTATACAAGGTTAAATTTGAGACACAAAGGGGTAAAAATAATACACCGATTTTTTTTTTTTTATTGTAATAGAAAAGTACTACCTAAAGCTCGTTTGATATAGTAACATTGCAGTAACATAACATATCAAAATACAAAATTCATTCATTTTGGTAATAAAAACTAAAAAGTAGACATTCTTCTTAAAGTAGGTACATACTCAGGTAGTATGTACCTAAATAGGTACTAATATTTCTTAATGTATAAAAAATTCTTTTTAGTTCTCATATATATCGGGCTTTTTTGGGAAGATATAAAGTCCTCTCGTACCTTTAAGTACTAGGTGAGGAGGTGACAATTTCTCGATTATGTCATTGCACCCCACAATATTTACATCAGATTCGATAGTTTTAAATTTGGTTTTGCTGTCATCAACCGACTTTAACGTCATAACCTCAAACTCTGTATCCTCTATCACTTTCTGAATAATTGATACATATTTGTACATTTTTTGGTTATTTTTTCCTCCCATATTCAAAAATTCTCCAACTGTGTATGATTTCTCCGAGGATTCCTCTTTATTTTGCTGGCGATATTGTTCCAGTTCATCATCACTGAAAGGGTCACAGTCATCATCTGTATCTCGTACACTATAATCACTTAATTGTGATTCACTCGAAGATTCATTTGAATACTCGATTTTCTTTTGCTTTCCTTTTGACTTTGCCATATTTTTTTGTACTTTTTTTTTAGTGACGTCTTTTTTTAGCAATTCTTTCCGGCCTTGAATTTCCTCCTTAGCTTTAATTTTTGTAACATATTCTTCATCTGTTAAAACGCAGCCAGTCATATCAATTTTTTTGCGTTTAGGCGCGGGTGAAGCTGTTGTACTATTTGCGCAGCGACTTAGCAATATATCCTGAAAAGAAATTTTAGGGCTCTCACCACCACTTACATTTAGACTGGAAGATTGAGTGATATTTGAATTTATTCCGCTACAGCCAGCCTCGGTTTGTTTATGTGCTGTTGCATCCACTTCAATACTATCCAAGTCCAAAATATTTTCTTCAGCCAGTTTTGTCTGCTCATCAGTGTTTGAAGGGAAAGCTTCATTTTCTGGTATATTGGCTGAGTTATCATTATTATTAAATTCATTAATGTATTTCATTTGTTGTACATTTTCTTGATCTGCTGGGTTATCATCAATGTTATATGGGTGTTCTAGAGGGTTATCAGTTAAGTTACTTTGGTAACGCTTTAATTTTTCTGTATCGAGTCGAGCTTTGGGATACTTATCTCGATTGCAAGGAAAAATTCCTGTTGAGATAAAACCAGATACAACATTATTTTTTGTTAAGCCTTTTTCCCAAACGGAACATAATAAGTTGCAAAATTCCGCTTTTGTTAATTTGCGCTTATATGTTCTCTGCCAATCAATTAAAGCTTCATTCCACTTAAGCTTTAAAGGACCGAAACAATTTCTGTCCAGCGGCTGTAAAAGGTCCGTAGTATGTGGGGGAAGTTTTAACAAAACTATATTTTCTTCCATGGCTTTACGAATGGTTGAAGTATTTAAGTGACTTATATGCCCATCTAGTACCACAAGCAATGGCCTCTGTTTGACTACTTCACAAAATTTAATAAACCAATCCTGAAATATTTCGCATGTCATCCATCCTTTTTTTGAACATGCATACATTGTTCCTGAAATAAAAATTGTTTGAGTAAAATTCAGTTTGGTATGTTTTAAATAATAGTTATTACCTTTTAAATCTTTATCACCTTTCCATGAGGACCATAAATGAGAACCTTGGAAAATAACTGATGGTGGCAGAACTGTCCCCGCTGCTGATATGCAAGCCATGACTGTTGTGTTCTCCTTTCCAGAGCCCGCAATTCTCCGATGAACTTTTTCACCTCGTCCGGCAACACCTCTAACTCTTGTAGGGTCACTCAAGAAATAAGTTTCATCTAGATTCCATACTGAATCGGGACTAGCTTCAAGATTGAATTTTTTTAAAGTTGCTTCAAGAATGTCATAGAAGTTATAAATAATAAAGGGATCACTTGTTACCTTGTAGCGACATGCCTCCAATTGCTCTATTTTTTTTAAACTTAATTTATTTCTTTTGCAAAATCCTACAAACCAATCCTTTCCAGGTTTACCATCTCGAAAAACTGCGATTTTTAATTCATTTTCTTGTACAAAATCTTGCACAGTGCTTAAAATTTCCTTACGAGAAAGGGCAAAACACCACTTAGCTAAAATTTTTAGTTTATCGGCAAGATCTTCTTCAATTTCTTTGGATAATGCAGTCTTTCGACCTGATACTTTCTTTTCAATACCTCTTGATCTTCGGCTTAAAAGACTTTTGTCAATATTATATTTTTTTTGAGCTTCGCGTATAGAGATTTTTTTTTCTCTGATTTCCAGTAGTGCAGCCTCCAAGTCTTCTTTTGTATACCGTTTCTCCTTTGGTATATATATCTTTCCCATTTTCTGTAAAATAAAAATACTTTGTTACCCTACAGACATTGTCTCATTTTTACCCTAAACCACCTGTTATTTAACACTGTCTCATATTTACCCCAAAAAGTGTCTCATTTTTACACTTACCGGTTTTTATCTTATCACTAAATTAATCTGCTTTGCTAACGTTTACCTGCACACAATATCAATAAACATTAGTCTATAAACACATTAAACTCAGCACATCACTTTTATTTCTAAAAAAACGATAATTATGGTATAATGTTTCAAGCCACCTGGAAGAATTTTTGCAGGTTATAATGAAATGAAATTTAATAGCAAATTTTACAAAGTTAGGAATGCCGCCTATTATCAAAGTCTTCAACTTATGGCATAAATGAGATGTGTTTCTATGCTATAAAACATACACAGTTCAAGATACTCAATCACAGATGTCAGCAGCAGGTGTCTCTTTTTTACCACAAATACCTGGGTGTCTCAAATTTACCCTCCTTGACCCTACATTATAAATATAAAAATAGGTCACCTTACCATTTAGAAAAATTTAAAGAGCTACGCAAAGAATTGAGTATACAGGGTAAACCTTAAATAAATACAAATATTTTAACCAGCAGTACAGCTCACTGTATAGAACACATAATTAATAGTCTTTTTACAAAAAATCAGGAATAAAAAAGTCAAATTTTAAATAAATTTCGTGATTTTGCAATAGAAAACTTGAGGGCCGCTAATTCGGGAGTCATGGTGGATGTGCATTCCAGAGCGTTGCCAGTGTTACACTAGAGTTTTTAGACATGTCAAAAAAATGATTGGAATATTTTTATTTATGAAAATATTAAGATTCTCTACTCACAATCATCGTTATCCAGAATTTGTTCATTATCCATTTTTACTATACTCCTACTGATTTATCACAATACGTTATTTTTGTCACTATCACTTGATTAACACTAATTAACAAATAATTATACTTTTAGCATGTCAACCTTTTCACTGCTTGAATAATAATGCGCCACATTTTATTTAATCACACTGTATTTCACGAAAAATATTAATTAAATACACAAGACACTTACGAGAAAAACACTGTCCGTGAAATAGACGATTTAAATACGTTTTATACGTTAGTGCCGCAACTCTTAAAACAGATGCGTCAAGCAGTGCATTACTTAAAGAAACTATTAGCTTAGTTCGGTTTCAGAAGATGTAAAAGTATCTCATATTAACTTTCAATTTACGTGTATTGAAATTATCAAATCCCTTCCCACAAATATTACATGTTTTGATTGCACTTGCCACAGTTTATTCCTTTGTCCTGTACCATACTAGTACATACTAGTGCACCGGTATCAACATCAACAAAACCTCTATTATGAATCCTAGAGCCTAGAGGATGGGGCTTGTGCGGGAAAATTCGCCTACTGCTCCTGACGCCTACCAGTTATCTGTGCCTACAACACACACAACATCAGTTTCTTTTTGCATGCGATTGATGCTGCTTTTAAATATTTTACTTTGCCTTCTCTTGATATTGAACTTATACATCAAGCTAGTTATTTTATTTCATGTTTTGTGTTTATTTTTAAAAGCTGTTTCACCCACTACGAAACTACGAGGTACGAAATGGTTAGCACTGATACGTTGTTTGAGATTATGTGGTGGAAATTAACTCTAAGATGTTGTGTGAAAATTATAGTTTTTTGTTATAAATATAAAATAATTTAAGGGGATAATTTGTGATAATCTTTCTAGCAGTGTACAATGGTATTAACTGAAATATGGATAACTGTTTAAATAGTTGTTTTTTCAGTAAGTAGGTGAGTTTTTATTCACGTTTATGGATATTTTTTTGAAATCATTTAAGTAACTTCTTAAACTCTTTAACTGACAGTATCGAACTTCATATTTTAATCGTTTATGACAATTTTACTTTACTTATTGCTAAAAACGAGATTTTTTAAACTAGAAACGGTAAAAATTGAATTTACATTAAAAAATTATTTATCTTACGGAATATATGACAACCTCGCCTTCAGTAAATCATATAGTTTATTTTATTAGTTTACGTTAGTGGTCTATAGGGTCAGCGGTCCTCAAAATCTGGGTATTTAAAAAATATATATCTGTAAATATTTGAAATTTTTAAAAATGACTTTAACTAGACTTATCTATATGACGAACTACGCCTACAGTTAAAATATTTGTACTTATTTAAGGTTCATCCTGTATAAATGACATTGAAATTGATATTAAGCACAGCAGTAATAATTTCTGGAATTACATACAGTCTATTAAATCACACTGCCAAAATACGAAAATTGATTTTCATAATGAAGGTACAAGCTTTAACAGTAACAAAGATATTAGTCAGGGTTTCTCAGAGTACTTTCATTCTGTATTTGGCGAAGAATCAACTATAATTTAAATGATATACACATAGTTAGTTCTAGTATTAGGGATGACATTTTAAATATTGTAAGATTTCATTCGAAGATATTAAACAATCCATAAAAAAATTAAAGTCTAAAAAGTCAGCAAGGCCAAACGGTATCCCATCATTCATAATAAAAGGTACTTTGTTGGAAAAAATCTATTGTTATTCCTATTCATAAAAATGGTTCATTAGGTGACGTTAAAAATTATAGAACCATTTTAGTGTTATCAGCAGTTGCAAAAGTTTTTGAGTAAATAATTTCAATAAAATAACAATAAAATCTATTATTATGTAGTTAATAAGAGACAGAATTTCAGCATGGATTCGTGGCAAAGAAATATACGTTAACTAATTTGATAGGTTCTTCAGACTTTGTAAGTGATACTCTAGATAAGGTAGGGCACAAGTTGAAGTATTATATATTGATTTTGAAAAGGCATTCGATCGAAGCAATCATGACGTTCTGTCACTTAAATTAGCTGGAATGGGATTTTCGGCAGATTTGATAACTTTTTGTGTCTCATATTTTCCTAATTGGTTTCAACAAGTAAAGTATGCTGGTGTTCTTTCCGAAACATATGGTAAAATCAGGTATACCTCAAGGGAGTAATTTGAGTCCTCTATTCTTTTTAATTTTTATTGATGATATATAAAAATATATAGATATTCAGAATAGTGACGTTGCTGCAACAAGATCTTGTTCGTGTATCTGAGTGAATCTTTACTAATAAATTATTTTTAAATATAAAAAAATGTACTTCTATGGTATATACTTTGAGATCACATTTTCAGGAATTCACTTAGATCATAAATAGTCAACCTTTAGCAAAAGTATATAATAAGTAAGATCTAGGAGTCATTTTTAAGAGAAACCTAAACCTGAACATAGAGCTTACAAGAACTTAGGTTTTATTATGAGACATACAAACGGGTTTTCAATAAATACTATAAAATTGTTATTTTTCAACTTTGTTAGATTTACACTGGAATTTGCCGCACCAGTATGGGACCATGAAGCAGTAACGGGATCATAATGTATAGAGACAGTTCAAAATAAATTTTTGGTTTATTTATGTATGAGAAAATTTTATAGATATCCCAATTACAATGATTATGAAAACATGAGGAGGGAATTTGACATTTTTAAATTATCAGTCAGGAGGGGGGTGGGAAACATTTGTTTTATAGCCAAAGTTATAAATGGAGAGGTAAATTCAGTTGAAATATTGTATAGATTAAGTTTTTATATTGCTGCTGGAGTTCGACCAAAGAGTATAGTTTTTAAAGAGAGTTATCGCACTAATTTAAGAAAGAGCTCCCCTATTGTAAAAATGTCTGTGAATTATGTCTGTCATGATATTCATATAAATATTTTTGATGTAAAATCAAATTAAAATAGATATTATTACATTTTTAAAAATTTTATTATCTGAGTCACCTTTATAACATATCGTGAAATTAAATATTTGTCACGAAAACTGTGACCTTATAGCAGGGAAGTCAGGAGCTTCCACCAAATGTCACGCAAAGCCCTCCAACAACCTTTAAACATATACAAATAATACCTCTATTATATTCTTGGGGTACTCGCTTGGGTCCTGTGAGAGTTAATGAAAATTCACCTTTTAATACATATAAATTTATTAAAACAATCATAACAATAACCATACTATAACCATATATATATAATGAGACCTTTGCGCTAGGGAGCATCTCTTCTAGGAACCAGAGTCAGCTACCGGCTGACCACCGTCCTTTGGCCATGGACTAGCTGACACTAACCCAGTTTCAATAGTATTTATACGCATTAGAGAAATTCTGAGTGCATCAAAATTATGCTACCTATTGAAACAATAGGAACAGCCAGCAAGCCTATTTTTTGGTTATTAGAAAGAGCAAGAAGAATAGGCATAGTTTGGTTTGATAGTAACCGCTGCAACTGGACACTTCTTCATCTCTCTAAGATCCTTTTTGTTGACAATATGTTTAACATATTTAACTCTAAATTGTTTTAGTTGGTTTTATGTTATCGATCTGTACTTATAGTTTGTTATTAATGCATTAAGCTTTGACATAATTGTAAATTTAGACCGAAGTGTCTGTATTATGTCAGTGAATAAATAAAGAACGACATGTAGATGGCAACTTTTGCCGATCCGTCGGCAAAATAATGAAACAATATATTGATATTTATCTTAAAATTTAAAAGTTTTTTTAAATGGGGGAATATTAAACTAAAGACGATATTCTAGTTTAGTTCACATTATCTTTAAATGGTCTGTTTTCTATAAATTGTTGATAGAAATATATGACGAAGACACCGCAGCTGAATCTGTCAGTTTGGTTTACCTGAGGTAGTATTTTAATTTTCCATCCTTTACATTTCCACATATCATTATTTGGAAGATGATCATGGTAAAATTGTAAAAATGATAAAAATTTTGATAAGTAACTCTATGCCTCCTTGCGAGAGCTTCCTGCTGGAGGAGGAAAATAAATTTCTTTTTTAATGGATCGGCCAAAGAACAAATATGATTGTTGTTTTGTATGTTTGACATTACCAACACTTGATTTCTTAAAACAAGGCTATATAGGCCGTGGTATATACTTGTCGAAGAATGAAATGTTAGCAGCTGAGTTGCTAGTGCTACAGTTAAAAGTTGATAGGTATCTTGACGGTTATATATATTAAGACACATATCATATATAATAAAATTGGTCAACCACTCATTCGAATGGAAAATATTAAAATCTACACATGTTATTTCCTTTACGTCACTTTCGGATTTACTGTATAAACCTATACAATATTTTTTACCTAAAGTAATTGAGGTCCGAGGTTAATCCATTTTCTAACATATTTATGTGTTTTTGGGACACGTACTCGGTAGTTGGTAATGCAGTGTTCTATGAATTATCACTTTTTAGTTTGTTGTTGTTGTTGAAGGTAGTAACTTTGTTCCTGTTTGACAAGACTTGCAGAAAAATGACCTACTGAATAACATGTTATCAGCGTCTTCGACGCATTTCAGATGTATCCATCCATCACACAGGTCGCAGTGTACCTAAGTCGCCGTAATATCTATCAAGCCCTCATTGCAATATAATCACTTGTCAGCATCTAAAGTTTCATTATTGTATTCTATTGTAATAGCTAGAGTTTTCTTTAAGATATTCGATTTAAAATAACTTGGCTTTGCCCTTTTTTTCATCCACGTTTCCTCAGAAAGGAGACCTCATATTTTTTCTATAGCCTGTATTACTACATCTTTCTTTCGATATTTTTAATTTTATATTCCTTGTGTACAAACGAAACATATTTCTTGATTCTTCTGTTAGATTTTTGGCTCATTGTATTTTGCTTATTCTACTTCCACATAGAAGACTGTTCCACAGTGGTAAAAATGGTATATATTTTTTAAGAAATACGGATACACTACTGCAATAGGCCATGGAAGTCGTAGACCTCCATGTCTTTCACGACGGTTCTTGCACACCGCGGTAAAAGTAGCTGCATTTGGCACATGTTTACTGGGAAATCGTTCTGCTAAAGCATTTTCACAGTGTACTAAATTAAAACGATATCCATCAACTCCGAGTTACTACTATACACGTAAGCCATTTTTGACAGTTGAATAACTGATGTAAACACTAGCGTCACAAAAAGTTCAGTGCCTACAGAAAGTAATCGGATTGCAATATTCGGAATCGCCTGTCTAAATACTCCAGTGGCCCAGTGATGTAAAGGTTGAAAATACTACATTTTCAATAATGTTTTACTCGGAAACCATAAGGATTTTATACATTTTTTTCTATTCTCAAATTCTTTTAGATAAGTTCTGAATAATTCTGTATACCGTGTGGCGATAAAATCTAAGTGGACGACGCAATTCTGCTCCATATTTTGCATGATCATGAAAATTTAGGATACCCTATATGGACGATACAATTTAGATGAAATATTTGAAATTGAATGTCGGAACCTTTTTCGATTAAAAAAATGACATCTTTAGACTTGCTAGATGTCTTGGCATACCTACAAGAATTAGAACAGATAAAAGGCGCATATAACTCATTTATTATAAATAATAAATATTTGATTTTAATTTTTAGTGGGACTTTGTACATTACTCAGGAGGTTGGCATATCCTAACAGATTAGTTGATTCATAATTTGGCCTATCTTCTGCAGCAATTTCAGATATTTTCGCTTGTATGTTGAATATAGTATCAGAAAAGGAGGTCAAATCCTACATAATTTGGGAAGTGTTCTTAGTCTCCATCTGAAAAGACTTGTTCAGTATTCACAAGCAACATTAAATATTAAAATAACACATTGCATTGTAGTTCATTAAATATAAAATATTTTAGGTTATTTCTAGAAAAAGTTGTCCAGTTGAAAATTGTTGGGGATTTATTGATGGAACTGCAAGGCCTATTTGTCGACTTTCAACCAAGAAGATTCATTCAGCTCATAAAAAACCCTCTACTTAAAATTTCAATCTGTTATATGCCCTGATGGAATTTTAGTCAGTTTAAAGGGAGCTTATGAAGGACGGCTACATGATGCATGGATTTTCAGGGAATCACGACTATGAAGAGCTTCAGCAGCCTACTGTGTTTCCGAATGAAAACCGATATTGGAGATCAAGCTTATGGATTAAGCGAACTTTTATTAAAACAATACACTCAACATGAAATTGGTAATAATCAATAGAGGCAGAACTTTAATAATGCGATGAGTGTTTTACGAATTTCTGTTGAATGGGGTTTTAATAAAATAATTTAAGAGTTTGCGTCTCTTGACTTTCATTCAATGTACAATTTTTTATTTTCGTGAATTTAGAACGAGTCTATATTTTTAAGTCTTATTATAGGTAGTTCTATTTTATAGTTTACTATTGAAAATAAATAATATTTAAAAGTGTCTTCAATTTTACTATTTTTAAGCAAAATTGGTCCTGGTATTAATGCAGGTATGTAACTGACCCCTTGCCTGCAAGTATTTATTTCTGCCATATTTTATTCATTGAAAAACATTTTAAAGTAAGGTAAAAAGTAATGCCTTGCACCAAAAGAATCAGACAATATTAATTTGTAAAATCAACCCCTTGACTGATTCCTTTGTCGCAAGGGGTTATTTTTTTAAATTTCTCTTCAGTATCAGGAACTTTCAATAAACTAGAAACAGTAATGATCCCTTTTTTAAAAAATAAATAAAATAAAACACCAAAAATAACAAATGTAAATAAAATAAATTATTTCTGGTGCAGTGTAAGATATGTTCATATGGAACACCTCCCTGTATATTTTTATATATTCTCTTAGGACTATAAATATATAAATAGTATATCTTTAATATTAAGAAGATGTGACCAAAAGAATGTGCCATAAATGTAATCTGACTGCTTCAAGTCTTTGCGTTGAAACCGTGGTGGGAATATAAGATGGTGTGCTCACCAGACAGACGAATTTACGTTTCGACCGCGCATGACGTCACCCACGAGTATTCTTTTAAACGGCTGTACAAGCAAGCATAAGCTTGCATCATTGCATTAAGTTATTAGTTCTTTCTTTTCGTGAGTTTGTGTGCCAGTGTGAAACGTATTTGCTTGTGGTCTGTTTTCGGATTATATTTGTTTTATTTTTCGACTAGTTATACATACAATAATTATTAATTATTTTTAGTAAATTATTAGATTTAGTAAAGGCATCCTCTGGTGATATTTATGATAGGTTCCCTGACGAAATTACGTTGTATTTAATTAGAATTAGGACTTACATTAGATTAAGACATCTAAATAAAAAAATTGGCTTTGAAAACTGCAACGAAAAATGTCCAAGTTCACAAATACATAGGGCATAGACCTGATTTCACAATCACAATTACAATTTTTGTAGTTTATTTAAAATGTATCTACTTATAAATTTGGAACGTGCTATACTTCTGTTGGTCATTTTAACAATTTTTAGTAGTAAATGTTACTTCCAAAATAGTTTATGTAGAAAGTTTGTTATTCATACTGCTAATAAATTGTTTTAAAAATGTGAATTGTCTTTTTTTTCTAAACTACAACATTAATAAATTGTAGGCCAAGGATATCCTATCGTTGGAAAACCAAAGAGCGGTGCATAATAATTCTAAATCATTTTAATTGTTTGCCGTCTATGCTTCACGCACTACAAGGCGGTAAAAAATACTCGCAAGTGACGTCACAGACCCTGCCAACCGGTCGCAGCGATGCGCGTGAGCACACCATCTTATATTCCCACCACGGTTGAAACTAATAAAAATCTTATTATAATACACCTGACATATTGATTTGGTAAAATTTCAAATATTAGTTATTAATTCTGAGAAAACATATCAATAAAATATGTAAAAATATATAAAATGTTCAGAAAAATCAAAATTGGTATCTGATATCATTGAAAAATTGTGTTGTGAAAAATTAGCGAATAAATTGTCTTTTACCTTTCCGATATTTTTTGTAAGGACAAGTAGCACATTTTCACATGATGAGAGTTACATTTTTTCTAATGAATCAAAATTTTTAAATATAACATTTATTAAATTCTTCTGATTTTTAAAGATCTCCATCTCAGCATTATTTTTTTCTTCTATCTCCATTCTTTCCTATCTTTCCCAACTTTCTAATTCTGTTTTTTTTTTCTTGTACTATTTTAACTCTTTCTTGTGGAGTTGTAGAGTTCTCTGTTGCGAATTTCATAGTACCTTTCATTTTTTTTTTCATTAAATAATTTAAAGTACGTTGTTTTATTCCTGCGCTGGATGTTCTTTTTCTTGTCGGATCTGCAGAAAAGGGAAATACTAATTCAAATAATGTTTATTATTGTTTTTGCTACAATTATTATTTTGCATACAAGTTAATATGCAGATATGTAAAAAATTGCATTCATTTAAACTGGAGTTAACAATTATACTTAGGGCCGGTACTTTTAGAACTGGTTAGTAAAACTAACCATTTGATTAAGAGTTTAACCGGTTGATCGTGTGCTTTTTGATGTCGGTTAGAATAACCGATGTTTAATTGGGGGGCGTGTCTTATTAGAAAATTGTTGTACTAAGAAGTTCTGGTTAAGGTCTGGTTAAAAGTGAATGTAAAGTGAAAATGGTGAAAATCGTGTATTTTGATTATTTGTGTTTATACTGCAAGTTTTATAAACATGGACCCAGATTTTGAGGATTTTTTTGAAGATGATGATGATGAGATTATAGACTTTTTAAATAACATAAGGACTTATACTGTAAGAGAACGACCCATTCATTTCAATGAATGGAATAATAGAGAATTTTTTGATAGATTCAGGTTCTCGAAAGATACAGTGCAAATGATATTAAATCAAATCAGGGATCACATTCCAACTATACCTAGAAAGTAAGACAATTATTTCTTAACTTTAGCTTTAATTTATAAAAAAAATGTTTTAGGAACTATAACATTGATCCATTAAACCAATTATTAATAGCACTAAGATTTTATGCAACAGGAGACATATATATTGTGATGGGGGATTTTGGAGGCATCCATAAAACCACAACAGGGCGAATAATTAAACGCATAACGGATTCAATCGTAGTATTACGACCTAATTATATATATATGCCACGTAATCCCCAAGAAATATATTCTTTACAAAGAGACTTTAAAAATATAGCACAATTTCCTCGTGTAGTTGGTGCAGTTGATGGTACTCACATAAAGAGATTGTCAACAGGTTTGTATTTACTATTAATGAAGTACACTATATGCCCAAAAAATGATTAATATAATAATAATTACCTTATTTTACGAGTAGTCAAGTAAATAACATTTGTTAATGTTACCATTGTAGGAGGTCCCCAAGCAGAATTTTTCCGCAACAGAAAAGGGATTTTTTCAATAAACGTACAAGCAATATGTGATAGTAGAAACAGAATAATTGATATTGTAGCCAGATGGCCTGGGTCTACCCATGACAGTCAAATTTTTAACAATTCTTCTATTCGGAGGCGGTTTGAAAATGGAGAATTTGGAAATGGTGTACTATTGGCGGATAGCGCATACCCAGTTCGTAATTATTTAATGACACCATTGGCAAACCCGGAAACTGAAGCTGAGCAACTATATAATGAAAGCCATATAAGGACAAGAAACGTAGTAGAAAGAACCTTTGGCATTTGGAAAAGAAGGTTTGCAGTTTTGTCGACAGTTATGCGGTGCAATGTACAGCTAATGCAGAGAATAATTGTAGCAACAGCTATCCTCCATAACATTGCTATTGAGACTGATGAAGAAATATTTGACTTAGATGATATCGATCCTCAGGGAGGCGGAGACTTAGGACCTCATAATAACAATAATAGAAATATCGTACAGCAGAGGATTATAGATTATTTTCATACATTATTGTAATATTAAATTAAAAGTTTGTAAATTTGTAACTAAAACTTCCTGTAATATATTTTAGTGTTTGATAATGAAAATACAGAAATAAAATATTCAGGTGTTTAAACGTGTTTCAATTTCTTTTCCATTGGATATACAAATTTTTTGTTCAATTTAAAATAATAAAATGAAGGTTTGGAAACAGCATCAATAATTTTTTACAATACTGAAATATTTTAAGTCAACATGTTAAACAAAAAACATTGCAAATATAATGGCCTTTTCAAATTTGTCATAAAATATACAAGGCATCGTTTAAAAAATATATCTTTCAGTCTGCGTAGCAAATTTAAATCGTCCTGTATGGCAGATGCGTGCAAAATATATGTTAGTATACCTTTATCTTTTATTTGAACTAATTTTCATATTCTTTTTAATTTTAAGAAATGAGGTACTGCATCCCAGACATACTATATAGGTACTTAAGAAAAAAAAAACATTTAAAGAATATTTTTTTTTATTTTAGCATGTAATTCACATTTCAAAATGTCAATTTTTAAATTTTGTTCTTCTTCCATTAATCTAAACATTTTTTCCTTCCTGCTTTGTTCAGCAATTAAGCTTTCTAAAGTATTTTTTTCTATTTCGTATTTCATATTTAATATTTTCTGTTTTATATTTTCCTCTTCAGCAATTATTTCATCCATCCGATTTTTATTTAGTAATTCACGATTCAAAATTTCTTTCTGTGTATTCTGAACTTCTATTTTAATTTTAGCTAAATCATTAAACGAATTGGTTACATTTTCTTTTTGGGCAGGCTCCGTTTTCTTTTTAAGACACGACTTGCATCGCTAGATCTTTCCTTAAATGCAGATTGAGGCACAAATGTTTGTGGTTCAAAAGTGTTAGCCATATCGTTAAAAACTTCTACATTTTGGCCAATCTCATCAACTACAAAATCTTCTACTACAATGTTATCCATTGTGGTATCGACACTGTATATATTATTTGTTACAGTGTCACTAATGCTGGTATTTGGTAAGTTATTGTCATCACAGTCACTTTGTGATGGAAGTCCATCAATTCCCAACTGAAGAACTGCATAAAGTTGCTCCTCATACCAAGTCAATTTTACTTCAACCTTTGGGCCTCCCCCAGTAGCCTTAACTTCTAATTTATCAGTTGCAATTTTCTTTTTTAAAGTGCGCTTAATGTTTTCATATTTCAGCTTTAATGTGTTAACATCCCTTGTCTGAAGGGACTGTGCATTAAAAGATTCAGCAACTCTTTGCCAAGCAACTCTCTTCTCCTTAATAGTCACTCCGTCTGTTGCTTTGTTTTCTAATAACTTAATTTCTCCCATTATGCAGCGCATTAAAAACGAAATATCTTCAGTGGTAAAATTCTGGCCTCTTTCCCGTTTTTTATTTCCATATTTCTGAAAGTATAAATATTTTTTAATACCTATGTAGCTATATTTGAATAGTCGTATTGTTGTTTCACGTGTAGCTATTCTTATCAATAAAATACGAAATTGGCTTAGCTGTTTTATTTATGCTAAATACCAAGTGTCCTGTAATTAAGGAAAGACCCCCGAAAGACCGTGATTATACGAAAACAAAATACCTATTTGTGAGGTTAGAAATGCTAGATGCCAATTGCCAAATATATGCGGCTGTGTTCACAGTAATGAGAGAAGTACAAATTACACTATAAAAGTTTAGTTAACACCTGGTTAGCTAAACGTCCTACTATTTTTCCAAAAAATACACAAATATTTTTAACTATTGGTTAATATAATCGGTTAAAGTAATTAGTGATTAATTAATCAGAGATTTAACCAGTTCTAAAAAGTACTGGCCCTTAATGTATAATAACTTACTTTGAATTTTTGTTTGCGAATAATCTCTCTTTTTTGAAATCATTGCTGCTACTTGCATTTTGATTTTCCTTGTCATTAACATTAATTTCATTTTCTGTATCACTTACGGATACTGTAATAATTTCCGATACAAATTCGGGAATATGTTCTGGAAAGAATAAAACATTGTAACATATTTTTTAAAGCAATATTATGATAATATATGGCTAGAACTTCAAAATTAACTCCCATATCTATTTGAGTTGCACCGTCTCTTTACAGATAGCCCTATTTTATATGAACTCAAATTGTGTTGCTCTGTTCTTTCTTTAAATTCTTTCATCAAATCAGCAATGTGCCTAAGCAAATCGTCTAATTCATTTACTTCTTCTCCAGTCCCAGATCTATGAAAAGGATAATAAATAAAACATGTCCATAATATATACAGGGTGTCTTGATTAAAAGTGAAACAAGCCTGTAACATGCCTACCGTGTGACCGATATCAATAAACTTTTCTTTTGTTGGATACGTCTTCAAAAAGTCTATCTCAGGCATACCTGGTATTCTCTAAAATTCGCAACCGTGGTTGACTACGCTACAATTTATGCGGCTTAAAATCGGAAAATCATGTTAAGAATTTTTTTTATTCGAAAAAATTACACAAATTCATTATCAGGAACCCAAAAAACCCTACCAACCAAAATTTCGTTGCCATAGAAAACAGGATAGGTACCTGTCTAAAAAGAATTGAAATAAAAACTACAATTTGAAATTAAGAAATTGTCACTTTCGAATATAATTCGTTAATTTTTCCAAATAGTTTGGGCAATCAAAGTTCAAGTTTATGTATGAAGCATGTAACTCAATTCCTAAGTACAATATTAATTATTAATATTCTAAGAAAGCGAATTTTGACTTTTCTATTTTAATTCATTAGTAAGTCAGCCTATTATGATATGTTACAGTATTATGTTGAATAGACCTGAAATAAAACACAATAAAACCATTTTTGAATTTTTATAAACTCATAAATAAATTATACATATATAAAACTGTAACAAAATGTTGCAGGCAATATAAGGGTAGATACTTAACGTTTTAACAGACTGATCTACTTCAGGCAGCTAGTAAAAACTAATTTATCTTATGTCTTATTCATAAAAAAGGAAAAAAATAAGAGCCTATGGAACATCCAAATTTTAATAGTTTTTTTCTTAACTGCATTACTTTGGAAATATAAGAAATTTAAGTTGTTAATGTTACTTTCAGTACCTCTCAAATGGATGCAATGTAATGTAATATTTTTACATTACTACATATACCTGGAGCATTTTAAATTCTGCGTTTAGTAATATGCCACTTGTGACACTTTGATGTCTAACCTATATCCATCATCAGGATTTTTTTTACAATTTTTTTATTAACTAACTATAAAGAAATAGATATTTGGTATCAGAGAACATACATATGACTTAATTGATAAGAATTGTCAGAAAATTGGTTGATATTAGCTTAAATACCTTTATAATACATTAAAAAAAATTACAAAAGATAATAATAAATAATGTATGGATTGAGGGTGTAATTCAACGCTTGCTGGAGATTTAGTTCGCAGAGTAGTTTCACACAATATTATTAATATATATATATCAAACACATACACGTAACAATAACATGACGGAAAATAGATAGGAGCTTATTCAGTAGTTCTCTAATCACTGTCCTATGGATTTTATCCTCTCAACTTTTCATATACAAATACAGAAAAAATACGTTCTAAACTTAAAGGAAAGCACTAATTATCCATTTGCAATTAACTATTCTCTAAAAAAATATATGATGTCTAAAATGCGTGTGAAACGTGATTAAACTGTCACAGCTTATCTCTGCCACAGATCTTTACTTTTTTCTTTAGTATACTGCGCATGATTTTTCTGTTAGGTTAGATTCTTTTTTCATATACCAAGTCGCTTATCTCTGCCAACAGATCTTTACTTTTTTCTCTTAGGTTAGGTCGCTACTGCGCCTTTTTTTCCTCTTAGGTTAGGTCGCTACTGCGCATGTTTTTTCTCTTAGGTTAGGTCGCTTATCCCCGCGTTCCGCACTCTCACCCTCGCATCCCGCATCCCAGCACCCCGCACACTTCTTGCACGAAGAACTCTTCAGCAAAACCAATGACACAAGGAGTCGCTGCAAACTCGATGGACACTGTCCATGTGACGTCACTGTGCAGAAACGGCCTCATATATCTACTGTGACATATCAGTAGCCGTAAAATTAAAAACGCTGCAAGAATATGTACACTACAAAACAATGTGCTAGTTTAAAAAATGAAGAAGAAAATAATAGTTGTATGAAAAACTAACTACGCCATGTTAGAATTTATGAAAAATTGCTAGAAAGAAGTGTGTTTGTCTTCGTTCTAATGCTGATAATAACGCCATAAAAAATAATTTCGAAAATTCCTCTTTTTCTAAATAACTCAAGAACCAAAAAGAATATTTATTTCATACTGTACTGTAATGAGTCCGGAAAATGTTTACTTCCCGGACTGCTTCAAAAAAACACAATATTCACATTTTTAAAAGATTTTATCTTTAAAACTATAAAATCAATCCTATAAAAACTAATTATAATTATAATTAACAGTAACTGTGCAATGTGAATTTCCTTGCAGGCTGAATGCAGGAATACCTTTAGGGACAGAATCTTCACTAGACACGGTAGTGGTGGTGGATATAGTTTGTTGCTTGGTCTGAAGAACCTGTATAAAGTTTTCTCCATTTTGAATCATCCTTGCTGCTTTTGTTTTGTTTTCTAAGGAATCTTCAATGTATTGTTCGGCAACAGATGAGCTTTTCCATGCACCATGACGCTTCAGTGTTGATAAATCAGCTCCCGCATTCGCCAAAAAAGTGGCAGATGTTCTGCGGAAACAATGCCCCGTATATTTTTCTGGGAGTTCCAATTTCAAATATCCCGCAATTTTTTTGGTGCCGCCCCAATGGTATGTATGTCCGCTCTTTGGGAAACACATGTTCCTCTTCTATAACCCAAAAAAAGAAAATCTTCCTTCATATTTTTAGGTCGGAGCTTAACGTATTGAATATTTCCCAGAAAGTTTATTCCTTCATTGTCATCACACAATACAGTGAATACCCGTTTTGCATTCATCTTAGAAATGGGAATGGTTATAATTAGTTTGGTGCCACAATCTTCAATGTCTTTTAGGGTCATATGGTATAACTCTTCTCGCCGACAACCACCTATGCAATACCTATCATTGCGATTACCTGTAACAATAGAGAAAATGGTTTAAAACTGATTGTCAAATTGATGAAATTTCGACTAACGAAACCAAGAAATGTATTTTTTGTAATTAATTGGACATTGAGTACCTATATCATTCAAGATGCACATTGTTTAATTGAAAACTAATGAAAAGGTAAAACTTGTTTACCTTTATCAAAAGATACTCTTCTGACGGGGCTTCCTTCATGAATCTATTAATTTCTTCTCTTGATAGAACTTTTGATTTGTTTGCCTGATGACCAACTGCTTGCCTTTTTAAGAAAGCCACCAGTTTTGGATATTTCGTAATATCACCTCCTTCTTTTACCATCAGCATAGACTTGATCATCGAATATTTTGCCCACACACGGCCGTGAAATGTCATTAAAGTACTCGTCTAGATGTTTACGGACGAGACGACGAAGGAGCCGAGTCAGGATTTAATATACCATTTCCCGACCTTGTAACGTAAATAACTATAGCGTAACCGCGTAACTATTTTCCATTTAAACGAATTTGTATCTCTTAACATTTTACAATATTTCCATGTTAGATGTATCCTTCCCTTAACCTGGATACAAAAAAATTAATATAAAGTTTTGATTCAGTTGTCGTTATCGTTAAAATTATTTAAATTGTTGTTTCGATAATGCTTCCCTCTGAAAGAATGCATTTTTCTATTCTTTTTCTGTTGTTGTTAACAACATTTCTCACTTTTTGCCTAGCAATAGTACCACAAGTGGCTCTAATCGCATTTATAAGTTTATTTAATGTATTGGGGCGATTTTTATATATCTTCTCTTTTAAAACTTCCCACAGAAAAAAAATTAAGGGGATTAGGTCGGGTGACCGACGTAGCCACTCAATTAAAAGACTATTACGGAAGATCCAACTATTTGGAAACTATTCGTTGAGCCAATTTTGCACGACTATTGTATTGTGTATAAGGGTGCCGTCTAATTAAATATACATATTTCGCCTTTGATGTAGAGGCAAAGTATGTAACTCCTCTCGTAAGTCATTTCGAGGAAATTGTAAAAATGAATTTCCATTTAAATTTTCATGAAAAAATAAGGTCCAATTGTTTTCACCAATAATTTTTCATCAGTAATTCGACACCACACGTTGATTTTGTGGGAATACTGTCTTTTACAGTTTATAACCCAATTCGGATTTTCATGCGCCTAAAATCTGGAGTTATTAGCAAATACAGTACTGTTGGTTGTGACAGTGACTTCATCTGACCGGTATGAAAACAGCAGCCAAAGATATCCGCCAATTTAGCCGATCCCATCCGAGCGAGACTATGAACATACGAATTCGACTGGAACGCTTAACACCAGTGACACACTAGAATGTGGAGTTGCGCGGCGTACTGACTACAGCTATTTTGTACTGCAATTAAACTGCGTCTAATCGCCATGAGGATCACCGATGTAAATAACATCTTTATGATTGTTTCAAATGTTCAGAATGACAGCAACTGGTCAGAAGTAAAATAACGAAAACTATTGCCTATGCATATATCTTGAATGCAAACTGTCACCTTTACTAAAAGGTGAATATTTCTAGCATTTAAAAAAATTTTTATACTAGCCACTAACATCCATATTTCAGTAGAAAATTTAACGCCCCTTCGATAAATTCGTTTCTACTACGCAAAACCGCATCACATTGAAAAATTACCACTGTAGAAAATATGCAAGATGCATATCCGTCGACACCCTGACATCGAATAGCGAAGAAACAAGCAGGGTGCCATCCTGCCCTATTTGAAGTGTATAACTGAGTGCTGCTTACATACAATCGTTTGTAACACCCAAACCCCATTATACAGAAAAATAACTAAGTAAAGAAAAATGTAAAATACACTACTACCGACACTCTGATACAAACAGAATTACTCCCGAAGAAGTTAATATCTGAAATATGTATACTTCCCGCGTTCTATCATACATTCAGAACTAACACCCAAACCGCATTATATAGATTAATTATTAATCTGGAAAAAATGTAAAATACACCACTGCCAACAGCCTGACACAAGCGGAATTACTCGCGAAGAAGCGATAAGGGCGCCATCCCCCAATATCTGAAATAGGCAAACTTCGCTCCATCATAAATTCAGATCTTCCATCTAAGCCGAATTAGATAGACAAATTACTAATCTAAAAAAAAAATGTAAAATACACCGCTGCCAACAGCCTGACAGATGCGTAATTACTCGCGAAAAAGCGATAAGGGTGTCGTCCCCCCAATATCTGAAATAAATATACTTCCCGGTTTATCATAAATTCATATCTACCACCTAAACCGCATTATATAGACCAATTATTAATCTAGCGAATATGTAAAATACACCACTCCCAACAGCCTGACATATGCGAAATTGCTCACGAAGGAGCCATAATGGTGCCATCCCTCAATATCTAAAATAGGTATACTTGCCGCGCTCAATCATAAATTCAGGTCTACCACCTAAACCGCATTAGATAGACAAATGACTAATCTATTAAAAATGTAAAATACACCATTGCCGATACCATGACACAGACAGAATTATTCGCGAAGAAACCATATGGTTGCCAGTTCCCAATATCTGAAATAGGTATACTTCCCGCCCTCAATCATAAATTCAGGTCTATCACCTAAACAGCATTAGATAGATCAATTACGAATCTAGCAAAAATGTAAAATACACCATTGCCGATATCCTGACACAGACAGAATTACTCGCGAAGAAGCTATAAGGGTGTCATCTCCCAATATCTGAAATAATTATAATTCCCGCGTTCCATTATAAATTCATACCTACCACCTAAACTGCATTAAATAGAGAAATTACTAATCTAGCAGAAATGTAAAATACACAACTGCCGAGACCCTGATACAAAAGGAATTACTCGCAATGGTGTCATAAGGGTTCCATCCCGCAAAATATGAAATAATAATAATAATTATATTAATAATAATAATAATACTTTCCAAGCTCCTTCATAAATTCATATCCACTACCTTAACCGCATTAGATAGTTGTATTGTTTCTGATCGTATAATATAGAGGTAAATTATTTAGGCCAATTTTGAATAGTTCAAGATTTATACATTGGTTTTATAATCAGAAAATTAACATTTTTACTTTAATGTTGTCTGCATAAGTGACACACGTCATGCAATAATGCTTTCTTATTCGTTTGTAGTAAGAGACATTGGAGATGCATTATTCTTTCACAGTAAGTGCATGCAATCTTAATGGCATCATTTTATATGTCCTGTAAACAGAAGAAGCATTTATTTTTCATTTTGTCCGAAGCACGTAAAATCCTTTTCTTCAAGTCATTCCTGTATACGTCCATATCGTACGTGGCGTTAGTCCTACTTTTGTTTATTCATTGTTGAAAGTAGTAAAGCACGTAAGGTTCAGATCCGTCCTCTTGAATTAGTTGCGGGTCACTTTCAACCATCCATCCTTCTATTTCGATAACTTTTTTGTTATACGTAACACCACGCACCGTGAAAGAAGTAAATTTATTGTAATTTTTCAAATAACTAAAAAACTGCCAAACTCTTTACTTTGACGTTTCAGTTATTCGCGTCTGGCTGCTCAATATAAACTGACTGTGGCGGCGAAACGATTCGCTTATATAGGTTTCTAGAGTTCTCGAAGTTTCTGCGATCTCGAGAATGTGTCGAAGAACAAATAGAATATAGCCTCGAAGATTCTGGAAAACGTCAAAATAAAGGTATTACAAAAATTATAAATTCTAACGCAAAGAGGCACATAATTAACAAACTAGAAAGGTTACCCCGTTGTTCACATGGCCCTTCTTGATAAGGTGTCAAACGATCGATGTGGACAATCTTCATCTTGGCATGGGGATTCCTCTGGATCCCGTAGACTACGTCATTTAATCTTGACACGACGGTATAAGGTTCTGCAGTTTCGGAGATTTACCCTTGCTTCTTTTTGGGTTATACAGCCACTCTTTCTCACGCTCTTGAAACCCGCTACTGTTGGCTGGTATCTGGTCTTTATTCTGTCGCTTTCTATTTTCAGCTTCTCTCGTACTTCTTCATGCACTATCTTTATTCGATCTTTCAGATGGATAATCAGCTAAGTTATCCTCGTGTTGTGGTCGGTTCATAATTAGATCTATGGATAGCCTCAATTCTGTGACGAAAATCACGCTGGCTGGTATTTTATCCGTAGTCTCATGAATTGCTGCTCGGTAAGCCAGTACAAATGGAGGAAGGCAGGTATCCCAGTTGGTCTGTTTCACGTTGACGGCTGTCCTCAGGAAGTTTTTAATGGTACGATTGAATCTTTCCACCATTCTGACTGTGGGTGAAGAAGTGTCGTTCTTGTTTTGTGGATGTCTAGCAGTCCACAGACATTCTGAAATACTTCAAATTCGAAATTCCTTCCTCGGTCGGAATAGATCTCTCTAGGTACCCCATAACGGGATATCCAGTTTTCAAGTAAAGCTTCGGCCACGGTGACTGCTTCTTGATTAGGTAAGGGATATATTTCTGCCTACCTACTGAAGTAGTCCATCACTACCATCGCAGCAATATAGCGAATTCCACTGCTACTACAGTATGTCCAGCTATGTCAATAGCTACTCTCTCGAATGGAGCTCCAACATTGTACTGCTTCATCTGTCTTCGGCTTCGAGTCCTGGGTCCCTTACTAGAAGCGCAGGTATCACAACGTCGGCACCATTCTTCCACATCGGACCGACTGCCAGGCCAGTAGAATCGCTCTCTAACTTTATTCAAAGTTTTATTTATTCCAAAGTGTTCATCACCGACCCCACTATGTAGTGATCGAAGCAGTTCTGGAATACTTTTCAGGGGCAGTACTGTTTGATAAATCTTTTCTTTGCCATCGGGACTCTCCCAGACTCTTTTTAATATGCCGTTCTCGATAGTTCCATAGCGCCCAGTAGCTTTTTAAAGACGGTGATTTATCAGAAATGTCTTGCCAGGAGGGTCTTTTCATGTTTTTTATCTTCCATTCGAAAATTGGTCCAAAATCTGGGTCCTCATTTTGTTATTTAGCAATGGTTTTATTATCCCAATCCTCTGGGCACTAGATGGTAGTTCTTTAAATTTTCTTCATTTATTTCATCATTTCCATTAACTGTTTGAATGTTTCCTCCATTTCTGTTGCTCTAGATCTCGTGACCGGAATTCACTCGTCTACTCCAAACGTCTTTGTTGAACCTCCCACTTCTGATACAAATGTAACCTCTTGTTGGGTTAGTGTAGAAACACGTCACGTAGACAAACAAACTTTATTGCCACTCTTGATTACACAAGAAATATCCTTCAGCAAATTCACAGTTGTCAGGTAGGTTTTGAGGTTCTCGAAGATTCTGGAAAATGTCAAAATAAAGGTATTACAAAAATTATAAATTCTATCGCAAACATAATTAACAAACTAAAAAGGTAGGTGAGCTTCCGTAACAATATTGAACATTTTTTAATGTTGCTTTCGAAATAATTCATATATCGGAAAGATTTATTTGTTGTGTTTGCCACTACAAGGCACCAGTGGTTATTATTTAGTAAAATGGGTATAACTGAATAATTTTTTACCAATACAATCTCTTTTACGCAGAAATCAGATAGACTATCTTCACTACAAAAGATTTTTATTGCATACGCCGACGAAATTACCTGACACTGACCGTGTTCGTTTAAAACGATTAATAAAATGTCCATTCCAGTGTTTGTTAACCTCTGTTGATCCGATAAAGAGTGAAAATCGTCTGTGATAACTTCTTTTATGTAACAGTATATGCTATTAAATATAACAACGATGTATCCTTTACCATTGCTATAGATCTTATAATAGTGTATATCACCTACGAGACCGTACTCTAAAATATTTATCGTCTTACCGGGTATCCATTTTCTGTGTTCCACGGAAGGAATATCTACATGTGGCAGTACAATTTGCGGAAGGAGATAGAAATGATAAAAATTCCTTAGACTGGGATATAATCTTTTGAAAGTAATGGGATCCCTATAAATTCGTAAAATTTTTATATCTACATTTGTATATATTACGAAGTCACACCAGTCTCTCTCAGTAACTTCGAGTCCTTGGGTGAGTATTTGGTAGAAATAATTATGCCCTTTTTTCAGATTACCTTCTTTATCCAAAAAAGTTAATTTTGCGTTGACAGGGTGAACATCTCGCGCACTATACGGACATTTGATTTCAATTAGTCCGATATTATCAACTAGTCCGTCTGAAGAAGCAGCAAGAAAGGGATAAATATGTTGTATTAATAGTCCAGATTGTTTACAATTATTTTTCGTATACTCTTTGTACTTTCCAAGAGCAACTTTTTCTTTCATTTTTCTGTAATGAGTAGCAGGCGTATATTGCATTTTTTCTAGATTATTAATTTGTCTATCTAATGCGGTTTAGGTGGTAGATATGAATTTATAATGGAGCGCGAGAAGTATTATTATTTCAGATACTGGGGGGTGACACCCTTATCGCTTCTTCGCAAGTAATTCCGCATGTGTCAGGTTGTTGGCAGTAGCGTATTTTACATTTTTACCAAATAAGTAATTGGTATATCTAATGCGGTTTAGGAAGTAGAAATTAATTTATGATTGAGCGGGGAAGTATATCTATTTCAGATATTGGGGACTGGCTCGCTTATCGCTTCTTCGCGAGTAATTCTGTTTATGTTAGGGTATCGGAAATGGTGTATTTTACATTTTTGCTAGATTAGTAATTGGTCTATCTAATGCGGTGCGGTGAAATTTTTTGTAAGGGAAGCAATTTTTAAAAACTTACCTATTTGTAATATTTATTTATTTATTTACGGGCAAAGCCCAATTAATGACAAAATATGAAAGAGTACAAAGTGCAATATATACACTTAAGACAATAAACAAAATCAATATTTGTGAATAACAATATAAAATTCAAGATTACTATTCTTATGGGTCAAAACAGATACGTGAAAGCTGCTGCATGAACATTGGTTTAGTGGAAATAAGTCTAGATTGGTATAGTTATTAGCAAACCTTGATACTCTTGATATAAAAGAGTTTACTCCGTAATTTGTTCTATGATAAGGAATATTAAAACTAGTCACTGAACGGGTATGTATGACTCGTGCCTGAATGTTGATTTGACGTAAAAGTGAAGGACAGCAAACATTAGAATTTAGTATGTTATAAAAAAGTACTAAGTCCTTCTTTTTACGTCTATGAGATAAAGGCATTAAATCCAACTCAGTTTCTAACTGATAATAATCAAATGGCGCAACATACCCCAGTTTGAACGCTGCATATCTTAAAAACAGGTGTTGAACATGTTCTATCTGTTGTATATAAATATTATAATTATTAGACCATAAACTAGAAGCATACTCTAGGTTAGGCCTAACAAGTACACAGAACATAATCTTTAACGTTGTTACATATAAAAATTCCTATATAATAATATATATAATATAATTTGATTTTTCGATCAATTTTTACAAATTCGTCAATCATAAAAACGTAGATGCTCCAACATGTTTTGGAGAAGTTTATTTTCAATAGATATCAGCGACATTTGCGAAAGTCTTTCCTGTCCCGTTGAATTTCTCACGAAACTTTTTATACGTTTAAGTGTTGAAAAATTGCGTTCTACTGACGATCTTGTGGCAGGTATTGTCAATACTAATTCACACAATTTCGACACTTCAGTGTAGGCATCATCTAGCTCCTTGTATTTTAAAAATTGCAATAGTTCTTTAGCGTTATTTTTTACACCAATATCATCAGTTTCGTAAATTACTTTTATTTCACATTGCAGTAACACTCTGTCAAAGAACTGGCCATAATGAAGAAGAGATTTAGACGCATCTTCTGGAAAAGTTTTTCCTTTAAATGCACCAAAATTGCAGAGCTCGAGGAATTTAAAATCATTTAAACCGTTAAATCTATAGTTTATTTGTTGCTGAATTTGATCCATTATTTCATAAAGGAGGCGTCTATATGATGTTTGAACATCTCCCACCCTGCCTGTTCGAAGACGCTTGGCTTGTGGCTCTACATTTAAAGCCATCGTTTTCTCCCAAAATAGGTCAGTCATCTCTTTTTTGGCTTAACATGGTCTTAAAATAATCCACTTTTTTAAACAAAAAGCAATATCATTTGTCTTAGTTTGTAACATTATCTAAGAATGGATATATTTCTGAAAATATGTTCAACAAATTAAAATTAAAATCTAGTTTTAAACAGTCCAAAAATTCCCTCGAACTATTTATTGCTGCTGAGTCCCACGTTTCATTATTTAAATTAGAAAAACTAGATTTATTCCAGAGACCAATTTTATTTTCAAAAAGTAAACATGACAACAAAATAATTTACTAATATTTTCACACCCTGTTAACCATTTAAATTGTGCGGCATAATTTGTATGAAGTTTACAAGTCGGATAACATTTGGAAAAATTTTGTCACCGTTCCCATTTTTTAAATTGGAAACATCCTTCCAAAACTTATGAAAATCTGATTCTACAAAATCTAGACTATTATGTAAAAGACGTCATTCACTATTTATTATATTATAATCATCACTGGAAATAATATGAGGCAAATGCACTGTCAAGGGTATAACGGAAAGGTTTGAAAAACATATTTTTTAGATCTTGTCTTTCAAAACTAAATCTGTTCTTAATTTGATCTAGAAGTTCTTGATAGAATTGGAAGCATGATATTCTAAATTTTGATAAAGACAAGACAAGCGATATTGATTGATTCTGCCATCGTTTTCTTCAGGATTTGTTAAAATTTCATTTGGAAAATACAGTTTTAGAGCATTTTTGCTTGGATGACAGATTCTGTTTGCTGAATAACACTGAAAAAACTTTTTTGGTTCCGCATACTTTTCTTAGCAATATCATGTTTTGAGGTGCTTTCGTGTCTTGTTATTTCAGTAATTCCTCCAATGTAATCCTTGGAGCAAGATTTGCAATAAAAGTATGTTTTTCCTTTTGAACTCTTCTTAATCCATTGAAACTTTTTTCCCCATTCAGCATTATATAGTTGAGCATATCTTTTTTCTTGGGTTTCGGGCTGCCACTGCTCTTCATTTCTTCCTGTGAATAGTATTCACTTTCATCCTCACTTTTATCTATAATATATAAATACCAATATATTATGCACTTATCTCGTATCATAACCTGATAAACAACTAACCTGACTTTGAGTAATTACCTAGAGAGAGATCCATTATATTTGTATTATTTTATTAAATATTGCACAGCCACAACAAAACAAAAATGTCAGTGAAAAATCATTCACAAAATATATGACATGCGATATGCCACAAAATAATCAAAATGATATGATATTATCATTGCTCCATGCGATGCCAAATGCCGTCATTGCTGCCATGCCATATAGATAGAACACAGAAACAAAAGACAATTAATGGTCTTCGTGGAGATATACCACCATAGACAACTGAATAATAGAATTAGAAACTTTCTAACATCCCGAGATGTATTAGACAAAGAGAGAAATATACGAGTACATTCAGTTAGTCGTTAGTTACTACTTACATTAAGGTGTGCGAAAGTGCAAAACAGATCAGAGACCGTTAATAAACAGAAAGAACAACTATGAAAAAAAATAATAAAAATCCATAGATCCGAATGGCTCTATCACAATCCGTAGATCTACGGAAAAATCCGTAGGGTTGGCAACGCTGGGCCGTGGTCAACCAGTGAAGCATAGCAGGTTCAAAGGGAAGTTCAATACCCTCTCTCCGCACGGCTGTAGTGCAAAGAGAAGCCAGCGGCCGGCATATCTTCTATTAGTTCTATTGCTTCTATTGCATTTTCTTTTGTAGCCTGTAGCTTGGTCGGACAGTCGGAGTTAAAACCGCATTTGTTATGGGCTTGATAATTAAGATATTTTTTAACATTTTTTATATAACTAAATTAATTGTTTTCTATTTCAAAAATTGCATTTTAGATGTTTTGTATTTTTTTTGTAGGGGAAGCTCTGCTTAATTCCGTATGTGTCAGGCTGTTGGTAGTGGTGTATATTACATATTTTTCTAGATTAGTAATTTCTTTATCTAATGTGGTTTACCTGGTAGATATGAATTTATGATGGAGCGCGGGAAGTATATATATTTCAGATATTGGGGGATGGCATTCATATCGTTTCTTCGCCAGCAATTCTGCATGTGTCAGGCTGTTGGCAGTGATGTGCAATTGGTCTATCTAATGCGGTTTAGGTGGTAGATATAAAATTTTGATGGAGCGCGGAAAGTATACCCATTTCAGATATTGGGGGACGACATTCTTATGGCTCTTATGGCTCGGACGGAGCGTCTCATATAATTATGATCGAACTTATTATATTTATTATATTATATTTACGCTCCGCCCTCTATGATCATATGTAGATGTTTAAAGAGGTTGTGACAAATGTAGTTTGTTAAATTATTTGTAATTTAATAACTAACCTGAATCTAAATTTATTTATTGAATTTAAACACATAGGCCTGAATTGAATGTTTAATAAACATAATTTATGACATACAAGAAACTTCTTATTTTATTACGGCTTGAACAAACGAATATCTAGTTTGAAGTGGCTTATTATAAAATCTTGCAAATATCTTGGAGTTTTCAGACCACCCCCCCGTCTTCCGAATAGTGTCTAAACATACGCCATTCCTAAATGCTGTTGCTGTATTAGCATGTCTAGTAGAGAGTGCTGAAAATTCTGCAGTATGTATACCACTTAGCGCTAAAGTCGTTTTTATCCATTTGCTAAGTGTTTGTGAACTTATCTCAGTAAATGTTCTTTTATAAGTTAAGAAGAGTCTAAAACAGTTCTTCGGTCTAAACTGTTGCTGTTTTTCTTACGTACACTTGTATTGTGCTTGCTACACATATTTGGTGTCTTTGAGGTAAAAAGGGCTAGTGTTTTCCCATCAGCTGACATATATATATATATATATATATATATATATATATATATATATATATATATATATATATTTCTAATATCTATTAAAGAAAAAGTTTGCACCTTGTGAGTAAAACAATACTAGGGTCCCAAGTGTAATCATACTTCGGTGCATAAGGTCACAACATATGTACCCCTCTAAAAAATCGTTTTATGTTGTTATTCAGAGCAACATCTTTAGATATCAAAAGAGACAAAGTTGAACGTAAAGAATTTAAGGTTCCATAGGACGCCCCTTTCTCAAATTCATCAGTAAAGAAATTTAATGGGATAAGTGGATTATATTCGAAAGTATCTAGATCAAGTTTCTGACAGTAAGACCACCAGCGCTTAAGTCCAGAAGAATACTGTTTCACGGCGGACTCAGTAATTGATGCCACAATTACTTCAACTGAGGTCATAGGAAGTCCTCTTTTGATGAAGCCTTGTATGATAATCGACCTACCACCAAGGAAAGATGTTTCCACAGTGGATGACTCTGTATGCTTGGGGAAAATAATAAATTAGGTTGGGAAGAAAAAATGATGGGCTCTTCTGTCAACATTGACGTAAATAAGGGAAACCAAGTCTGTGTAGGCCGAAGCAGTACAACTACAATACCTTGAGCCTTGTCATTGATAATCTTTTGTAAAACACGCATATCAAAATAAAAGGTGGAAAAGCATAAAAATTTAATGCGTGCCAAGAGAGTGTAAAAGTATCTTCTGCTACTGACTCTGGATCCTTTTTCCAAGAAACAAAAGAACTGCATTTATAATTATCTCTTGTAGCGAACAAGTCAACTTCTAATTTCCCAAAAGTTTTAACTATTTTATGAAACGTTTGATGTGATAATTACCATCCTGTCCCTGATTTTAATCGTGTGGATTCAATATCTGCTTCTAGATTTGCATTTGATTCTATATATGAAGCAAATATAAAAATATTACTAGTCTGAACTGAATTCCGCCCATACGGTTAATATATGCTGTAGCAGAGGTGTTGTCAATTCGTAATAAAATTGAACCATCAATTTTATCTTTTGCAAAACATTTGAGTCCGAAAAAGGCAGCTAGTAATTCAAGTTGGTTTATATGTAATTTTTGTTCTGACGATTTCCAAAATGCATGAGATTTTTGTTAACCACAAACTGCCCTCCACCCTGTCTTTGATGCATCAGAAAACATTTCTAAACAATATTTATTGAGATTAATTTTTTGTTTAGCAGCAACAATATGGTTTCGCCACCAGCCTAAATCATTTAGTACATTAATTGGTAAAGTCATATATTCATCATAATTATCCTTATTGTGACGTAATGCTAAATACTTTGCTCTCTCTCTAATTGCTTAGTATATAACCATTCATAAGGGACTCCGGGGCGAGCTGACGTTAGAAAAGCTAGCAAACAAGCAAAATCTTAGAAACATTATTAATTTAAAAAATAATCAAGCTTATTGGTGATCTTTTTATTTTTTTCCGGTGGTAGCTCTAAACACATAGATGTTGAATTCAGATAAAAACCTAAAAATTTACATCTCTGCATAGGTTCCAACTGGCATTTTTCATAATTAATTACAAATTCCAAATTTTCTAATACGGCGATTGTTCTTGAGATATTCTGAATGCACTGAACTCGATTATTTTCTATTAAAGAAAAGTTATCTAAGTAAGTCACTCTTAAGAATGCAAGGACAGGTTTCAAAATCTTTGTAAAGACAAAAGGTGCTGTGCAAAGACCAATGGTAGACACACGAATTCATATAAGGTACTATTAAAAATAAATCTCAGAAACTTTTTGTGATGAATGGATAGGAATTGAAAAATAGGCCTCCTTTAAATCAACGGTTCCCATAAAATAACCTGTGTTGAGCAACTTTATCGCCGTCCTTCTGTCTTCCATTTTAAAATGTTCCATGGCTATAAATTAATTTAATTTTTTAAGATTTAAAATTAATCGATCTGTGCCATTAGATTTTGGTACAAGAAAAATTGGTGAAATAAATTTCCCTTTACAAGGTGTACACCTTCGAATCGCCTTTATCTCCAATAAATGACAGATAGATTCTGAAATACTTTTAGTGTCTGCCACAGACCAATTTTTATCTTTTGGTATTAAAGATTGTGAAACTTCCCGAGAAAAGGGAATAGTGTAACCCTTAATCCAAGGGACAATCTTTGGATCCAAGGTAATATGTTTCCATTGGTCAAAAAAGTTAGCCAGTCTGCCACCTCATTTACTTACAGTTTTTGACACTATTTGTGGAGATTTTTTGAGGCATATTGCTTCGATGTTCGATTCTGTCTGCCTGACTGTCTGTATTGGGTTTGTTGACGAACACGATGGGGTTGAATCTCCTTTTGATTCCAATAATGTCGTCCGTCTACTCTCGATGTGTTCTTCGAGGGACGTTTGGAGGTAGACGGACCCTTGGAGTTTAAAGACCCTTGTTTACTCATGGAAGTCGCTTTCTTTATGTCTGAGGAAAATAGTTATAAAGATTTCGCCTGTTTTAACCGTTCCGATAAATCAGCACCAAAGAACCATCCGTAGGAGCATCGTCCATGAAGCTTTATGTTGTACGAATTATTGGAAGTATCGATGGTTGTCATATAAAAATAATAAAACCAAGAAGACATCCAAATTCATATGTTAATAGAAAAAACTTTCACTCTGTCCTTTTGCAAGGAGTATACGATCATCAAAAGCTTTTCTTGGATGTATACACAGGGCAACGGGGTTCCATGCATGATATGCGATTATTCCGGAAATCAGATTTATATCAAAGAATCCATAACTTAACTGTTCAATTCCCACTTAATTGGAGACCTTGCCTACAAACTAACAACACATTTACTTAGGATAGGATTTAAAAATACAGGTGCTTTATCAAATAGACAAAAAAACTTCAACAAAAAATTGTCGCAGTGTAGAGTTGTTATTGAAAATGCATATGCATATTTAAAAGGAAGATTTCGACGTCTTAAATTTATGGAAACGGTGAGACTTGATTTAATTTCTTTATTAATAGTGTCTGCATGCATCTTCCATAACATCTACATTCTAAAAGGAGATGTCCCAGAAGATATTGTGGATGAAGCGGAAATGTTGCAGATAAGAAATTAAACTATGTATTATTCAAGGAGAGGAGGAAGAAGACGGGGATGCAATTATTAAAAGATTAGATATCATGAATGGGCTACCTATGGATAATAATTTGTAGTATATTGTGATTTCTACTAAAAGCAAAAATAAAAAATTTCTTTTAAATGGTTTTATTATTAATATTTATAAAAATCACAAACCATTTTTTTTTCTTGCTAAATCACTAAAATAAATGTTATCCACATTTCTTAACTTAGAATTTCTCTTAATCAGTGTTCTTTTCTCGTTTTTGAATATTTATATATTCTTCAAAATACATCAGAAACTTATTCTGCCTTTCCATTTTTTCTTTATGTCAACGCTCTACTGCTGCATCTGCATTTTTACAATTTTTTGAAAATGATGAACAAGGCCCTTCTTGCTGTTTTTGGGAATTTTCCTCTGTTCCATTTTGTAATATTAAACCTGAGGAACTACTGCAAGTTGCCTGTGATTCAATTTCAGGTTTTTCATGCAAAATATTATTCATTTTTTCAAAATATTCCCATCTTCTTCGTTTATTTCCAGATTTATTTTTTTTTTGTCTCTTTATAAATTTTAGTCGACCCTTTCCACTTGTAATGAAGTGATTTTTCACCGCCCCGTGTGATACATTGAAAGCCGGGCAACGCTCTAACTTCAGCCAACGCGAGGGAAACCGCGAGAACCGAACGCGGATCGAAGACTCTACCGCTGTGGAGATGTGACGTAGGATGCACGCTCGATCCAGCGCGTCCGATTCCGAGTCAAGAGCGATATTTTGAAACTTAGAAAATTCAGTACCTGTCCTGGCCCACACCGAGTAGCTGCGTCGTATCCAGTAGTTCACCCATCAGAACTGCGAAGAACCGTCCAGCCGACCGTCTAGTGCGCAAGCGACACCGTTTCACCAGTAAAGGTTTGCTATACATCAGAATTAGTACCTGCCAAGCCGCCAGACGAACTAGTCGTGTCTCCAGTGTTCCTGTGTAAGTAACCGCCTAACAATTTTTGTGTCGCTAAGTGGAGAAACCGTAAATTTTACAAGTCCACAAATTTAAATACTGCCTAGTTCAAAAAGTGGCATTTGAGTAAAATAGTAAAGTCCGAAAACCGTCCAGTGCGTAATCGCCACTTCCCAACTAGCATTAGGCCTTCCCAACTTGGAGTGGAAGATTCAGTTCCTGAGCCGCCAGCATCGAGACAAGTCCTGTTCCGCACCAGCCATCCGAAGCAAGGTAGTAGCAGCCATCTGCGCAAGTCTTCCGCCACTCCAGTGCCACGAAGTTAAGACCTAGCGAGGTGAGCAGTGCAGAGTCAGTATCAGCCGACCGCTCGTGCCAGCTAGACGTGACCAGCAGAGGAAGTGAGTAAGAGGTTGTTAGGGGAAACTTGGCCGCTATTAGTTGTGTACTAACCAAACTTTGTTTTCCAGCTTGTGTATTGTGCTACGGCGTGGGTAGAGTCGCTGTTGCATTACCCGGTGACCACCTCACCACGCGTTCGGTTTATAGGAGTGCATCCTATAAGCTGCAACGTAGACCGTTATTTACCGTTGTTTACTGTACCACGGCGTGGGTAAAGTCGCTGTTACATTATCCGGTGACTACCTCACCACGCGTTCGGTTTATAGGAGTGCATCCTATAAGCTGAAACGTGGGCCGTTATTTGCCGTCGTTTACTGTACCACCGCGCGAGTAAAGTCGCTGTTGCATTATCCGGTGACTACCTCACCACACATTCGGTTTATAGGAGAGCATCCTATAGGTTGAAACGTGGGCCGACACTTACCGTTGTACAGCGTGGGTGGAGTCGCTGTTGCATTATTCGGTGACCACCTCACCACGCGTTCGGTTTATGGGAGTATAGCCTATGAATTGTATCGTGGGTTGTAAGTTACGATTTCTACCCCTAGCACGACGTGGGTGGAGTTACTGTCGCATTATCCGGTAGCTTCGCCTTTGTCGTAACTAATAAGCACTTGTTTCTTTTCAGCTGTCCGGCCGTGCATTCCAGGAGAGGAGCTGTATCGTCATATTTTGTTTTTTTTTAAACATGTATATATTTTAAATAGTGGCCAAGTCTTTAGTTTTATTTTGTTTTGCTTTGCTCGCTTGATCGCTTCGTCTTACTTGGTTTTGCATTTTAGCATAGATTAACCGCCTGTATTGCTTGCTTGTAACCGTTCAGCTGACTTTGTAGTTGCTTATTCCGCTACCAACCGTATTAGTTTTGTAAACTAGGTGTATTGTAATATATGTGTATTACTTTATTCTGATTTTTATTCCTGGTAAAGTCTAACTCTTCCCTCACGGCCCTCTGGACATACCGTGTCTTCATTGTAGCCGCCCGAGTAGTGATGTTTCTGCACTGTAAACAGAAACTGGCGCCCGAGGTTACGGCTACCGCAGCTCAGGCGTCATAGCGACGCCGCGTCGTACCGGAATCGCGACGTAGGAACGTCACACACTTGGTATCGGCCTATTGCCAGGTAAAACTTGTCCCAATCTGTTCATTTAATTTAGTGGCAATATTTTGCCATATATGTTTTTTCATACATTTTTCAAATTTTTGTTTATTTTCTTCTACCAAATTAATTAACAGCAAGGTTGATCCAGAAGTCCAGCATTTTTTTTCTTCGGTTATTTCAACCTCGGATTTGCCTCCTGTTATCTGAATTTCTTGATATGTATTTTCTAGAAAACAATCATCTAGAGTATTTAAAACATTAATGAAAATATATTATTTTTAAAATAATATTCTACATGGCTAAAGTTGTACGTATATACCTACATACCTGTTTTGTTATAAATATAACTTACACCATCGATTTCATGTATTTTTTGATTTTCATTGATAACCCCAAATATTATTATATCCATAGTAAAAACACATTAGTTTTATTGTATACAAGTCGTAGAAATATTTTGTACGAGTTAGTTTTTGAGATACTGAACGTCCTAAACATAAGATTAAATACAGAAAGTCCTATATAGTGTCACGGAATTTGCCCCACTCACACCCAAACTGACGACTGTGGTATCACGAAATGCTAAAATGGCCCCGATCGCCCCTACACGATTCTGTTAAACAAACAAAAAGCCGTGGATCGAGACGGGACTGGAAAAATGGGGAATCGACGAGAAGCATTCGAGTCGAACGGAAAAATGGATCAAGAGATACTAAAAAATACCTGGAATATTCGTTGGGTCTATAAAAGCAGAATAAACGGCCGAGTTAGTTAGTATTGTATTACAGTCTTGAATTGAAGTGTTCAGTTGGAGATTCAAAGTGATTTAGATAGTGATTAATTAAATAAGTGTTTAGTTGAGTTGTAATTAATGTTCAGTAGTCTACTGACTGGTTAATAAAGAGAAGTAATTAATTAACTGATTGTTTTTTCTGGAAATAAGAATTCCGAACGCAAGGTAGATGTCATAGAGCATGAAATCTATATATGCAATACCGAACTTAACATATGAGTCCTGTCAGTCTTGTCACTTCGACGACCATAATGACGTTTTTTCCGTCTCTGGCCAGTCTTCACTCGCCTTTCTAAACGTATCAATCGCTTCATCACTTTACATTTTTATCTTTTAGTTATGTGAATAGATGTGTTTTAATTACATTAAAACAGAACCATTCATAGCATCCGACACCAGAAAGAATAAGCGAAAAATATTACACAGACATTTTCTTGGAATTAATTGTAAATTTGGAATGATGAATATTATAAAGAAGTCTTTAACTCACTTTGAAGAGTATTCTATAAGACATTAAATTCAGTTGTCTGTCGTGGGTTTTAACATTTCGAAACGAATAAAATTAAGAAAAATAAACTAATTTCATAATTTTATGTACAGTATGAATATCTAGAATATCTTAAAAATGTTGAAAGCTAACTGTTGTTACAATATACAGAACATAACGTAATAAGGTATCGCACAATTAAATGGCAAGATTTGTTTCTAATCGTACATGTATAACCATCCCTCAGATTGAACGTTGCTCTGTAAAAGAAATTAGAATACAGAACAAGTGTTTAATATAAAATCAGATTTAATAATGTAGATACGCAATTTTATTGTTAATAAATTAAAATTTGTATTTATTGTTTTTTATTCTACCCAAATTATTAAACAGAAATGTTTCAGAAATAATATTTTTAATTTCTGCACACCACAAGGTGAAATGAATATGTTTATATTCACTCTGTTCTCCTACAAATACTGAAATATGTCTTCTCATCTCTGTTCTTGAAAGTAAGCCCCCAATAGCTTCTCCATCTGAAACTAATTAGGTAAAGATAGTCCTAGTCTTTGCGTAACTGGGCTATTTCTTATAAATTTAACCCCATAGTTCTTTGAAATGAAGTAGCTAATATGAAACATAAGTACAAGAAACTACAACTTGTATATTCAATGTAAAAAGGCGAAAAATAATATACAAGTTATAATTACCTACTAAGTACACTGATATATTTCCTTCGTCTTTCCTCTCAGTTCCCATTAATCGTTATACTTTGTACTTACACATCTCATACTATCAAGCTTTTTACTGTATGAATGTAATTTGTAGCACATCTAGGTAATAGGTATATGGCTCGAAATTTTACTCATATTTCATAGCTGTGGAGTAGATATATTTTTGTAATACTGGAACTGAAGCTTTCACTCAAGGAATCCATTAGATTTGTATTCATGATTGTTTCTAAGCTTTAAAACATTTTTACCACTTGTTGAAGAGGCTTTAGTAATTATTTTCAGTATTTGGAACCCTAGGTTAAGTTTACATATCGTTCGGGTCTCGAGACTCTCGGGCTATGCGCTCTGTAGCTATATTCACAGTAAAGCAGCGAGTCAAGGACATTGCTCGTATGCATTGTCCTTTATCGCTTTTATTATTTGCGAGAATACCGAGAATAGTCGTATTATACAATTAAAGAAACAATGTTTCACATATTTTCAGAGTATTCATGCCCGATAAAGCGAGCAGCTAATAACCTCTAAATTCCATTTTTTTAAGAACAAAGCTAGCATTATTGAAAATACGCAGATTCAATGTACCTCGTGGTGTTACGTACCTATTTATAATAAAATTCCTACAAAAATAGTCATACTTGCTTTGACAGTTTCTGTCACTTTACGTTTTGACGTCTATCCATGCGGTTGTTGCGTGTGTGTAAATTGGACTGAAGGCTATACACATTTTGAATGACAAAACAATGAAATGGGGACTTTCCATAGGCGTTTTTTTATGATAAAATAACATTATTTCGAAACTTTTTTTTATCAGAATGTGTTCATAATTAAGAATATTTCAATTTAAATACAAATTTTACCGAGGTTGACTACCAAAAAATCGAACTTAAATCGATTATCTGCAAAACTGAACACCCTGTATAAAAACTAATACCATCATCGTATTCTACACGCCATCTAGTGTCAGTATACCAAATTTCGTCGCACTGGCTGTAACAGTAGCTGAGATATTCGCACTGAAAATCTTAGAGGTAACACCCGGTATATATATATATATATATATATATATATGTAGATAATATAAATTACATTTTCGCAGATTAAAAATAAAATAAAACTCACCCCATAATACAATTCGTTTCATCAATGTTCAAACTTGATGACTAAAAACTTGCATACACAGAGAAACTTTCATTTTGTTTATACTTCCTTTAAGTATGTGCCTATCTGTGCCATCCAAATAATCTCTGTTCCCACTTCGCAGCCATTTTGCGATTTTTAAAATTAAAATACAGATTTTTTTTCTAATAAATTGTTTCTTATCCCTTTGAATAGATGAGGCACATCATAAAGAGAAACTATTTCCTGCTCATTTATTAAGAAGCCAAATAATTCATTAACTTTCCCTTGGCGCTTGAAAATATTGTCTGTATCCCTCAAAAGAGAATTTATAGCTGCCTGGTTAGAGCCTCCTTGATCACAGACTGTTGCAATTATATGTATATTTCTTGACATTTTTTAATTATCTTTCTTATTATATCTTTTAAAAACACACTTCACTGGTCCATCACTGAAAGTAAAACATAATGGTTGCTTCCACCTAGAATATACACCCTGAACCATAAAAACATTTGTCTGGTTCACAATACCAAATGAGGAAGAGCCCATATCTACAATGCCTTCTATATAATCTTTCTTTTTATTATATTGAAGGTGACTAGACAAAGACATCTCGTCAAACATGACTATACAAGCTTTGTGCTTTTGATCCATTTTCAACACATACTGTTTAAGATTACATAAGTATTCACGGTTTTTGACCTGAGCAACCAAAAGCTGTTTATAAAGTAAATTTGGGGGCAGAATCCAAATCAGCAGCCCGTTTTTTTAAATTGGTTCTAGTTTTCGAAATATTCAATAAACAAATTATTTTACTATTTTTGACCATTAACGGCCATTTATTGAATTAAAAAGTATAAATCAGAAATGAGATGAGTCTTTTATATTGTTTGGGATCTGTTTCACGCATTAGGGTCCAACAGTAGTCGCTCATCATGCCTTTGTCCCAAAATCCTTGGTATCGCCTTTCGATTTTCGCAATATCTTGTTGTAGCCGCTCTCCATGTTCTTTGCTCATGTCGCCCAAGTTTTGTGAGGAAAAATCAAGATGTGAATGCAGAAAATGTATCTTGAGAAACATTTAGAGACATTAGATCGGTCAGTGGTCGTATGGTTTAAGGCGTAGAGGTACAGTTTTGCTGGTGCGACTGCGGCTGCGGGTCGCGGCTGCGACTCTTTGCCGACCAATAAGCAGTTGATGAGAACATTCAGACCGCCTATTGGTTGGTAACGAGCCGCAGCCGCAGTCGCATCAGCGAAACTATACCTTTAGTACTTGAATCGAGGTGACTAGATCGCTGTGGGTTTGACCCCCGCTGCCGGTAGGCCGTATATAAGCTATATTAGTGGAGAGAATTGGTACCCTCTCTGCGGGCATGGTAGGGTGGAAGAATGTTATCTTGATACCGTTTGACTACCCCCCTAATTAATAAGGTTTTCTAGATTTCCCTCATTCCTTCACGGAATGGTGGTTAGGGCCTACCAACGTAAGTCGTTCCTGGGCACAAATGCGACCTGCTTAATAATAATATGCCGCCTCCTCTCCCGCACAAGTCTTCGACTAACTATTTATTATTATTCTTATTAGATCTCCAATCTTGTGGTAATTTTGCAAAAAATGCATTTGTCATGATTTTTTACACGTTTTCCGAGTATATAAAACATCCACAAACGTAACAAAAACACTTTGAATCGACTCTGCAAGGTTTTCTCTGCATTTTCACACGCTCCGAAACACAATCACAGTACAAAAACAAGATGTTCGATGCAACGTGGTCAGCTGATAGCCGTTATAAGAGCGCAGTACTGCCACCATGCGAACTCAAAAACTAGAACCAATCTTGACAAACGGATTGAAGATCTGAGTTCAGGGCATCAAATAACGTTTATAATCGTTCTCATCTGCTCGGGTCAAAAAGTTGACCCGGATTTGTAAACTTGTGTTATTAAATAGGATATCATTTATGCCTGGTTTAAGTGTAATTCTATTTAAAAATGTTGTTAATGTTTTTCTTGATGACAATGAAATTATAATCCTTTCCACTAGCTTTCATTAATGATAATACCTTATCATCGACGGTAAATCGTCTTCCTTTAGGTAACTGTTTTTGGGTTCTTATTTGCGACAGAGTAAAATTGTATATAGGGGTGTTAACGTTGTTAAAAATCTTATCTAATGAAGCTGTTTGAGCAATTTTCTCTGCAGCACGGAATCCGCTTAACTGATTTTAAACGACTACCTAAAGTTGGCACTTTATTGCTGTAATTTATCACTTTCCTATATAACTTCTTCGCTTTAGGGGATAATTGTGACTGACGAGTTACATTTACAAAGTTTAAGACCTTTTTCTGAATTTTTCGACCTACGGCAAAAATTAATAATATACATTTTAATATTTTTAAGATATTGGGTAAAAAATTTGTATGTGTGGCAAATATTACACAATCGACTGAATAAAAATAAATAATTTGTAACTCAACATTACATAGTACATACTTTTTTTGGGTGTTGATGGCAAACTGGTTGATGCTGGACAAGCCGGAGACAAAGTAGTGACAGCCATAGCTTCTTCAAAATTTTTCGAAGTGTCTGGTATTATTGTTCCTTCATCTGCAACTAAATTTCTTATTTAGAATGTGACATAAATTTTATGAAACTATTAGTAGATGTAAACTTGTTTATTTTTTTATAATTAAAACTTTTTATTTTACTGGAATGTTACTTTTTATATTGCTAAAAATATCAGTAAATAAGTTATTTTTTCCAACAGCAGATGTTTTTTCTGGTTCAAATGTGGAACGACTCACTGACGATAATAATGTTCCTAGTTTATTGCTGATTTCCTCTGCTAATGAATTTATAGTAGGATCTGCAGATGAAGATATTGTTGGATTTATACATCCTACAATTAATTACAAACCAAATTAATAAATTCTCAATAGTATACAATTTTATATCACATTCAAGATATTACAGTCTACAAATATAGTTCGTACCAATTACATATATGCTTTCATTCACTATCTGCGAAGAAGTGTGAACTTATCTCAATTTTTTACTGTTGGTTGTTTAATATAACACTGTATAATATTTATGTTTTAAATCTGGAGTGTTTACTTTTCTTCAGTCGTTTAATCAAATATGATCTTTTCTAATAACTCAAAATATGTCGTATAATCTTTTCTCTTGTTGTAAATTTGAAGAAGTTGAGATTTTGTGTATGATTGGGCAAACTAAGAATAAGTAGGTTATAGATACTTATAGATACTACAAGTGCAAGTCAATTACTATTGTAAAAAGACAGGACCTCTACTTTTTTATTTCTGCCTCATTATGTGTTTTTTTAAAAAACAAAACTCAGAAAGTGTGGAAAAATGTTAGTTTGGCAGTTATTTACTACAACGTCCAATCTTACCTAAAAAATTCCTACCACTAATGTGGACACAAAACACACTTCAGAATCAGGCATTTACAATTTAAATTTAATAAAATACATTCGCTTACCTGAGGGCAAGGAGCAAGGTAAATATTCCGTTGGGAAAGCATCTTTTCTCAAACCTCTTTTTGTCCCAGACACTCGAAAATGTTCTGAAACATGCAAGTTGCGGACCACATAAGTTTTATAAATTTGTTCATAAGTTTGTTGTATCCATTTACTACATATGATCATAGAGGGCGGAGCGTAAATATATAAAATATAAATATATAAAATGCACAAAAACATTTTCAAGTTATAGAACTTCTACTGTATTTACCTCTGCTCCTGTCTTTTACATTTAAGAACTTCCCTAAATTTAGCTTGAACCAACCATGTTTTTATTCTAGAAACAATTTCTGTCTCTGCTGCTGCTTCGTAGCGATAGCGAACAATTTCTAAAAGATTAATATATTACATATATACTAACACCCAACTGTCAATATTTACTAATTATTATCAGTTGTGATAACTTTAGGGACTTTAGCATCCTTTTCCTCTTTTAACCCTCCCAACTATATAGAGACCCAATATTTTTAGGTGCGTAAAAAATATTTAAACTTCATTATTTATTAAAAAGAAAAAACAACTACGTACTATTGTATTCATTATTTCTTCATTTTCTAATTTATTTTCCAATTCGTCTAAATCCTCGTCAAATCTTATAGAGCATGATTTCAAAATATTTTTGTTAGTTCATTTTGTTTTTGCTTGTCTGGATGGGATGGCATATTATTTGGCAATACTTTAACGAGTCCTTCCAGAGTTTCCTTAGTGTCGTTTACTTTACATTTTATTAGATTATGTCCTTCACTATCTGCCGTTGAAATTCTAAAATGATAAACAGCAGACATTCGCCACTACAATAAATTATAGAGGACGTCCCAAATTTCTGGGAAAGTAGAATTCTGACATTACTATTTACATATAGTTTTTGAGTAATATTTATTTACAGGTTTCATGTAATCAACAATTAATTGTCAAAACAAAGTCGATTGTAAGCAAATGCAATATACAGGGTGGCCAGATGAAAACGAAACAGAGCCATTTTCATTAACTGCGTCAAGAAAAACGCTCACACCCGTCAATTTTAGATTAAAGGGGGACATTCTTTGCTCGTATTTTTGTCTCCGCCACCTTCACCCCCAAGTCGACGATATCAGTAGAGAAATGCGGCACGTACCAGAGTTGCAATTTTTTGTTGTGTGATCTTTACTTAGGCAATTCGCACACAAACCTAATCTTTTTGCTTGATTAAATCTCTCCTTTCCATTTAAATTTACGAATTTAGGACAACAGTAAGTATAGAGATCTTTATTGCAAAAAATACAATGCCAATTGGTAGACAAGTGAGCTTTTACGGAGCTCTTGCCTTTATATTTCGTGATATCATCATTGAGCGACAGTCAACCCCTTGTTTGTAATGCTTCTAATAATCTACACATATTTCTTAGAAATTCGGGTAGCTTGTCAAAAGCGGGATATTTGTTTTTAGTATTTCTCGCTTCCCACTCCCTACGACTACCTGAATCAAGTTTGTTAGTAACTATATGAATAATTAGTAGATCTCATTGTTCAACCGGAGCTTATTATAAAATACTTGATTTCGAAATCGTTACGTTCTTTTTCAAAATCTTCATCAGCGTGGAGCGCGCTGACCTCGTAGACACTTGACGGAGATACGAGCATATTTGTAGAAGAACTCTTGGAGTTGTATGGTTATGCTCAGATACTGCACAAAAATGTATTCGTAAACTGCTGATTCATCCAGCTCAAAAGATCATATGTTGAGATTCAGTGTTGGTTTCAGCTAGGTCTTGTCCAACTTGTTTTATAATGGACTGTAATTTCGTTTTGTTAGAATACAAAGTGCAAATATTGTGTACAGCGTGCTTGTAAGTACCGTGTTAAGATAAAATGATGCAGTTTCAGCAAATGGAAAATTGTTACAGTTTCATTTTACTCTAATAGAAATCCTGAGTGGATTTTCTTTTTTCTCTTAAACGCCAGCCCTAACGCCTGAGCACGTATTAGCGTTGAATGTTTTAAACTGTGTTCTGCATATGCTCTAATACGAGGCCCTTATGTTTGACACTGGCAGTGTTTATAGTGCACTCTCGGTCCTTGAGGTTCCCTTGATACACCCTCGTGTATCTTTTATATACATATCTGAAGGAGAAATGCACTCTCACTGGTCCTTTACCCTCAAGGGATCTCAGTGTTGTGTACTTGCAATAAGACAGACACTTCCAATAAACATTTATTAACTCAAGGCTGGTACATAACAACAGGTCCACGATAAGTTAACCAGAACCTTATATCTGGACCACGGAACACTTCTTTTCATAGGCTATGGCTGTCATGGAACACACACACATTCACAGACCATCGACAATCTAAAGATAATAGATACAACAGTTGGATCCTTTAAAGGTCATGTTCACATCATATCAGCTGTTGATGTTGTACGAGTACTTTTTAAAATTAGAATTAAGTGAATTGATGATTATTTGGATGTAGTAGAACAACATACGTCGGTCACGTTTTTTTTTTAAATATATTAGTATTCTCGAAATCTCCTGGAATATTTGTAACAAATTTAATAATAATAATAATAATGGTTTATTGTCTAAACAGGATGAACCCAATTACAAGACAAATTAAAAACTAAAGAGCAAACAAATACATACAAGTTAATCAATGTTGCCAATACACTAATACACTTAACAATAAGATAAAGTGAGAGTAAATGACAAACAAAATTTACGCACATACAAATTCAGTTACGGCGACCAGTGTTGAGTGAAGATTTTTTTTTTATTTCATTTTCATATTTTGTTAAAGAATCATTGAATAAATCAACATAATTACATACATTATTAAATTTGCGACACATAGAATATATAGGCGATTTAATAAGTAGATTAGATATATATATTTATACCAGGTATATGGAAATTCAGTTGATATAACAAATCAGGGCAGTTAATAAGATTGTGCACCAATTTATAAATAAATATACAAGCGTAATATGCTCACGATTTTCAATCGACATAAATGAAAATCTATTCAGCAATAAATTATTGTCTATTCCTTGTGGTGCAAAGACTCCATCTTCTTTAAATGCTAAGTATTTCATGAATATTCTTTGTGGTGTTTCTAATTTATATATATATATATATATATATTTATTATAAAATGGACCCCAGATTAAAGAGCCATACTCCAAGCGTGACCGAACATATGAATTATATAGCGCTACTAGCGTTTCCTGGTTACTAAAGTTTTTGCAATTTCTAAATATGAACCCTATCATTCTAACTGCTGATGATGTAATTGACTCAATCTGATGAGAAAAGCTTAAAGTGGTGTCAAATTCTATTCGAAGGTCTTTTGCTGATTGACATCTTACCAGAGCAATATTATTTAAAAAGTAATCAAATTGTATACGAGCCCCTTCCCATTTCAGTTGGCCCACCTACTGAAATATTAGTTTTTTGGCCAGCACCAAAACATAACAAATACTACAGGTTGTTTTCAGGCCCCAAAGTAATTAGCAGAGTATATTAAATAATGTCCAGTAAAAAATACCAAAGTCCTTGCTCTCTATTTAAATTTGCAAGGAAAAGCAAAAATTTTGTAAATACAGCAAATCAACCTATGTTTGTTCTGGTACAAAGGATGCCTATAATTCAAAGATTGCTGTGGAAAACTGACACCGTGACAGTTGCTAATATTCATATAGCTGTCAGTACGCATTTAGTATAGCTTCAAGTACTTAAGTAGTTGTGTTTTTTAAAAATGGGTAGAGGAAAGGTTATTGATGAGAAAATTCGTTCACTTATTATTAAATTTTTCAATTCCGGCAAATCAAATTCGGAAATTGCAAATTTATTAGAGTTATCGCGGTATAGTGTAAGAAACATAGTTAGACTGTATAAAAATACCGGCTCAGTTGCTGCAAGGCCCCAATATATTAAAAAAAGCAAAATTACAAATGTGGATAGACGTTCGTTGAAGAGGATTATCCAGAAAAATAGGCGAGCTAATTACTTAGAGCTAAGTGCTCTATGGAGTGACGCTGTTGGGAGACGAATTTCGAGATCCACAACGCACAGGGAGGGTCATAAAATGGGTCTTGGCACTTATAAGGTAAATTTTTTAATAAGCAAAATTGCGGTAGGAAAATAAGAAATGACAATATTTTGCTTTAGGCCAAAGAAAAGCCGCTTTTAACACTGCAGCAGAAGAAAAATAGAGTAAGGTGGGCAAGACAACATAAGGATTGGACAACTCAGCAATGGCGTGCAATACAATGGAGTGATGAGGCCAGATTTGAAGTGTGTGTTGGAGACAGTCGCAGTCGAGTTATTCGAAAAAAAAATGAGGCGTTTCATCCGGACTGTCTCAAACGAAAGGTGAAATTTCCTGCATCAGTCATGATCTGGGGTAGCATGTCAGCTAAAGGAGTGGGAAAACTTCATTTTATTGACGGCATTGTGAATACGGACAAATATTTAGCCATTTTGGAAGAATCGCTCTTACCGTTCATGGAAGAATGCTTGACATCCCGCCAAGAATTTGTGTTTCAGCAAGATGGTGCAGCATGTCACACCTCAAAGAAAGCATTAAAGTGGATAAAGGATAATGGTATTGCACTTTTAGAATGGGTTTCTAGCAGTCCGGATCTATCACCAATAGAAACTTTGTGGCATGAGATGAAAAAGGTGCTACGAAAACATCCTGCTAGAAATATCCCTGAGCTGAAGCAAAGACTTCAGGAAATATGGGATTCTTTTACACCGGAATTATGTCAAGGCTTGGTTAATACTATGCCCCAACGAATTGCGGCTGTAATAAAAAATAAAGGCGATGTTACCCAGTGGTGAATTTTAAAATTGTTTTGTTAGTTTTACGCTACTTGTTCTTATTTTCTCTATTTGTCTTTATTTTCTGTTAGATATTGGTTTTCGTTGCTTCATATTTATTTATTATGTTTAAAATACTGTTTAAGAGATAAATAAATTTACAGGTTAATGTTGTACTTTTATTTTTGCTTCATAAAAACAAAATTTCTGCCAAATCCTATGGTGGGCCAACTGAAATGGGAAGGGGCTCGTATATGTATTTTTTAGTAAATGTCATATATTTGCACTTGTTAATATTTAATGAAAGTTTATTATGAATGCACCAATTTTGTAATTTAACTAAGTCTTGCTGTAATATGTGACAATCTTCAATTGTATGTATTAATCTAAAAATTTTGACATCATCTGCAAAAAGTAGTTTTTCACTACTGATACAGCTAATTATATCATTGATGTACATAGAGAATAGGAGTGGGGCTAAGTTACTGCCTTGTGGGGCACCACTGGTGGCAATGTAATTATGGGATTTATGTCCCCTATACTATACATATTGTACCCTGCCGTTTAAATAAGATGAGAAAAAACAATTAAAGATGCATTAAATCCAAATTGATACAATTTTTTAATTATGGTCCAATTTGTCGAAAGCCTTCGAAAAATCTGTATAGATAGTGTCCACCTGTTTATTATCCAAAGCATTACTAGTGAACTGAGTAAATGACATTAAATTTGTAACGGTTGATCGATTAGTTATGAATCCATGTTGTTCATCTGATATTAAACCTTTTACTTGTGAAAATAAACTGTTGTAAATACACATTTCAAAAGCCTTCGCCAAATTTGACAGCAGTGTTATTGACCTATAGTTAGATATGTCATTTGGAGAACCCGATTTAAATATTGGACAGATTTTTTAGATTTTCCATCGTTCTGGAAAACAATTGGTTCTTAGAGCTAGATTAAATATTAACATTAATGGTTTAGATAACACATAAGCACAGTCCTTAACTATAAAACTAGGTACACCATCATTACCACACGTCAACTTAGGCTTGAGTTTTTTTAGAGAAGAGGCAACTTCTGATTCATTAAACGAATTTACAGAGATAACGGAATTACTCTGTCCAGTATTATAGACTGCATCTGTGACATTATTGTTAGGTTCGTAAATCCCTCCAAAAAAGTCAGCAAAAGCATTCACTATACTTGAGGGATTATTATATTCTTCATTTTCTAAGTATAAAATTCCTGGGATTCTAGAATATTTTTTCTTATTTTAAATATAATACCAAAATTCAGCTGGATTAGTTTTTATAGAATTTTCAATGTGACTGGTGTAGATAGTGAGCGATTCTTTTATTTTCCTTTTTATAGAAGACCTTAACATTTTAAATTCCTCTTTGAGTTGATCATTATTACTAAATTTTAAGTTCTTAAAGATACAATGCTTTCGCCTAATATCAGTAACTATCTCAGTCGTAAACCATGGAGGATACTTTCGGGTGGTGTTGCGCCTAAGTGGAACACTTAAATCAAACAATGAGTGTAATCTAAAATAAAATTCATCTAGAGCCAAATTGACATCTGTGAAATTTTCAAGAAAGGACCAATCCATCTCCTGCATTAAACTATATAGTAAAGGAAAATTAGCTTTACGAAAATTATAAGATCTAGATTGGCTGTTAAATGGTACAGAATCATCAGATTTCGATATAGTGATAGTAATAGATAATGAGGGGTGATGCATCAATTTGTAAATGATACTGCAGGTCGCCCAGGGCGAGAGGTCTGCGTTAAGTACCTGCTGCAATGTAGGTAGCTTCCTGTAAGTAAGCAGGATACTTATATCTCATTTGTAACAAATGTTACCTTTAATAGAAGACGATTTGCGGGTAGTATGTAATCGAGGCTTAGCAGTGTTACCTCTAATACAATACAGTTGTTGATGTGAAGTAGGTATTATGCGACAGGAAATTTTTAGGTGTGTAAATTGTTAGTGCCTATTTCTTGTTGCTTGTTGCATAGTTCTATTCAGATTATGACTGAATATTTGAGAGAAGTTAGTCAGATCACGGTTTCAAAATCTATTAACATGGTGTCAACTTTATTATCAGAGTGATCAGGAGTTTTTATGAAGTTTCCTTCAAATGAAAATGATTACCGGAGAATACGATTCAGTGCTATTGCTGGTTTTCCATCAGTAGTAATAGATTCACACACTCTCATCCGAATAGTCAATCCTGGTGCTGAAGAAACAGAAGTATTTAGAAACAAAAAGAGTTATTTTCTCTCAACGTAGGTATATTTGGTTTTCAATAAGTAATATCTCCACATATCTTTTAGCTTGTCAAAATATGGAAATTTTAGTTATAGTTGTCAAATAAAAAAGTTGCCAGTAAAATGTAATTTCCGCTCAAAGTTAAATTCCCAATTGTAATTTTTTTTAATAACTCCATTTCTACTTCACTTATTGTAACGAAATTCAATGTAATTGAGTTATTATGCAAAATAAACAGATTGTGCCATTTATGAGTCACAATGTAGAGGCCACTCTTCATTTTACGTCACTTTTACTTGTATCATGTACAGCGTACATGACTTTTTCGTCTTATTTTTTAATGTGTCAATTAAAGTACACATAAAAATGGGAACATAGTAAGTAAAAAAGAGTGGTACTTACAATAAATTAATGAATATTATGAATAAAATTGAACATAACTAAAACACCAAACAATAGCGTAAGAATTATAATAATTGCTCTACATTTATCTTATATCATACCTTTAATAAGTTTTTGTCACTTATACTCGTATTTAGAATCTCCTAGAGTTCTTTCTTAGTCTTAGAAGCACCGTCACCATAAACACAGTCTTGAGCATTTAAATCTGGACAGTGTGAAGACCACGGAAATTGACTTCCTCGACCTATCCAACATTGAGGAAACTTCAGATTCTAATGGGTTCTGGCAATATTGCTATAATGTGCCGGCGCACCATAGTGAAACTTCCAGTTTCTGGAAATTGCAGTTGTAGAAAGTGTAGGTATGTTGGTCCATCCAGTCGAACTGGAAGTTGTTGAATTAGCCTTAAAATATTTTCAGGTATTAACAATATTGTGTAAAACTAATTACTCTGTGGACTAAAGCCCCAACCAGCGTTGAATTACACCCACAATATCTACCCATATATTCTTCATTATTAGCTTTTATAACATTTTTTACTGTATTAGAAAGGTATTTTAAGCTAATATATATCAAATCTCCTACAATTCCTATGAATGAAATCATATGTATGTTCTCTGATACCAAACATCTATAATAGGTATACTAATGAATCATTCCACAGACTAAGCTCTATTCAATAATTATCTAAAGAAATTAATCTAAATTTACTAACCTGGTTTAATGAAAACACTCTATAGTTTGACATTGTCGACATTTAATTTCAAATAATTTTAATTTATTGGTATAATAATTTTTATACCGGGTGTCCCGAAATAAATGCAACAAAATTGGGTCAGAAATTCTTAAGAGAAATTTAAGGGACCCGTATTTTTACTTTTGATAAGTGCGGCCCCCTTTCGGAGATATAGCCCCCTGAAACAAGCCCCTAAAAATTTAATTTTTTTTATATCTCAGAGCTATATCGCACAAGAACCACCAAATTTGGTACACAGGGATTTTATGACATGTAGAATGCGATGCTGATAAGCTTTTTGGCAAGGGGCCCCCACAAGACACTTTTTCGGGGGCCCCCTTGCCTTTGGGGTCACCGAACTTTAGTTGCATATTTAATTTTTAAAAAAATTAGTAGCCTCTTAGAAACTCCAGGCAATTTAAAAACTTTTTTGTCTCTCAGAATTTTTTCGAAAAACGCAGCGTTTTTCGAAAAAATGGCAAAATGTGATTGGATGCATATCGAGGTTCATATGAAATTTTACATTTAGATAGAGATTTTTTTCTCTGAAAGGCGAAACTGGTTGTTTACTAATAAAAAAGTGGTCTTTGTAAGACGAAATTTTAAAGTGTTAATCGTAGGTGGCTGGCATTCGCCATAAACAATCAATTTTATTCTGTGACAGTTGTCATTAACCATCATCGGGAGCTCATAGAGACAGGATCAGTAGTTGTAAAAAAATCACAATTTAAAGAAATTTAATTTTAATTTAAAGAAATCACAAGTTAAACATTAACAATTAATAAGAAAATGTGAATATCAAAATAAGGTACAATAAACTTGGAAATTAATAACAAAATTATTGGTACTTCATGATTAAATAATTTAATTCTAAAAAGTTTGTTAAAATCACACTGGTCAGTTCCGTAAAACGTGTTCAAAGTGAGAACCGTTTTGTTCAACACAAGCCTGCAAACGTGACACGAAATTTTGACGTATTTTCGTGTGAATGTTGGGAATCTGTCTAATTTCTTCAGCCGCAGCAAGGATTCGTTCATGTAATTGTTCCCGGGTTCTAATTGGTACGGCATAGACGCGATCCTTCATGGCCCCCCAGAAAAAAAAGTCCATGGCATTTAGATCGGGAGAACGGGGGGGGCCATGTTACATGAGGAGAATTGTTACCTATCCATCGCCCTTGGAAATTTTCATTCAGCCACTCAGTTACGAAGTGCCCCCGATGTGGTGGGGCACCATCGTGCATAAAGAACAAATTGCGTCTAATACCGAGAGGAACATCTTCCATAAGAGGCGGTAGTTCATGCTCCAAAAAATTAAAATAACTTTCAGTATTTAATCGTGGAGGCAATATATATGGACCGATGATGCAATCTCCGACAATTCCAGCCCAGCAATTAATTGAAAATTTTTCTTGCGAATGAGTCTGCCTTAAGACAAATGGATTTGCCATAGCCCAATAATGAAGATTGTGCAAATTTATTAGGCCATCTTTTGTAAAGCACGCCTCATCGGTAAAGAAAAAATTTCGTATAAATCCCGGATTTAAGTTGTAACGTTGAAGAGCCCATAAGCTAAAATGTCTTCTTCGTGGCAAATCTTCTACTTTAAGTTCCTGGGCCTTTTGAAAGTGAAAAGGTTTCAACAGTTGTCGTTTGATAAAGCGGTGTATTCTTGTTCTGGGAATCTCAAGTTGAGATGACGCGCGTCTTATGCTTATTTCGGGATTTTCTTCAATTAAATTTAAGATATTTTCTTCCTGTTCGGGAGTTAATAAATAACTTCTCCCTGAGTTAGGTTTTTTCACAACTACGGATCCTGTCTCCATTAGCTGCCGATGTACTCGTGCAAACATTGAATGGTATGGGAGTATGCGTGCAGGAAATCGCTCGGCGTACAATCTGCGTGCGAGACGTGAATTTCCACGAGCCTCCCCGTAAATTAGGTGCATTTGTACCCTTTCTTGGACAGAAAATCTCACCATTTTTTCTGGAAAAATGATTACTGACAACTATTAATGGTAACAATTTGACACTGGTTAATGACAACTGTCACAGAATAAAATTGATTGTTTATTGCGAATGCCAGCCACCTACGATTAACACTTTAAAATTTCATATGAACCTCGATATGCATCCAATCACATTTTGCCATTTTTTTATTTAAAGTTTTTATATTCCCTGGAGTTTCTAAGAGGCTACTTATTTTTTTAAAAATTAAATATGCAACTAATGTTCGGTGGCCCCAAAGGCAAGGGGGCCCCCGAAAAAGTGTCTTGTGGGGGCCCCTTGCCAAAAAGCTTATCAGCATCGCATTCTACATGTCATAAAATCCGTGTGTACCAAATTTGGTGGTTCTTGTGCGATATAGCTCTGAGATATAAAAAAAATTAAATTTTTAGGGCTTGTTTCAGGGGGCTATATCTCCGAAAGGGGGTCGCACTTATCAAAAGTAAAAAATACGGTTCCCTTAAATTTTTCTTAAGAATTTCTGACCAAATTTTGTTGCATTTATTTCGGGACACCCTGTAGTTAGATATTTGACTCAACTTAAAGGAGGCCACCTAATGAAGCAATCCTAAAAATACAGAAATAGGTCAGATCTCATCAATTGTGGTTGAATTTTCGAGTTCCCAATGTTAGAAGTTAGATATCTATAGAGTGTTTTCATTAAACCAGGTTAGTAAATTTAGATAGATTAATTTTTTTAGATAATTATTGAATAGAGCTTTGTCTGTGGAATTGTTCATTAGCATACCTAGATGTTTGGTATCAGAGAACATAGATATGACTTCATTGATGGGAATTGTAGGAGATTTGATATATATTAGCTTAAAATACCTTTCTAATACAGTAAAAAATAGCCTTAAAATATTGTTCCAAATTATTCCACACCACACGTTAACGGATAACTTGCGCTGGACGTGATGCTACTTTACTGTATGTTCATCTTCTTCAGTTGTTATTGCCACAGGTCGCCCATTTCTTTGTAGTTGCTTAAAACTTCTATTTTGGGCTGTTTTTATGATTATTTTCTCGCTTTGGCTCCTTTGAGGATATTTTTGCAAATAATGAAGATAGAAAAGGATTAGCTTACAATGTTTCTATTCACTTTATATAAATAAAACTATATTATTATAATGCTTCAAATTAATGGACTATATTTGTTATGTTTTTTACAAAGCAAATTTTGTATGTTCTTTCAAAATTGTTTTTAGTAACAATAATAATAATAATATATTTATTTTATTTATTTATTTTTTAAATATATCGCATTTCCCAGAACTTATAATGAAGTGTATTTTATATTGCATATCATCATATGACGCAAAATGAAACATTTTATATTTTATATTGCCTACTATATGACGCAAAATGTGACAATTTGAGCAGACAGCTACTACTTTCTCACAATCTAGTGAAAAGGGTAGCGAATGCGTGCGACTTGGTTGTTTACGGTTTGGATTAATTCTAAATATCTGCTCTACACAGTCAACAATCATATCCCCAACTTCGGTATTTGAAAAATCACTGTGGCGAGGCATTTTAAAATATATGTTGAATATCTAGTATCTAACAGTATTATTTTGAACTCTTGTGACACTAAAACAAATGTCTATAATTAACCAGAAACCAAAGAATATTTCTATTGCAAATCTCCCATCAACAATTTCCAAATGTACCATTGTTTTTTTAATAATTATGGTTTCATTGTTATGTTTACTACAGTTAATAAAATCCTTAAAAATGTATTTTTCCTCTTTTAAGATGGTCCATAGCGTATACGGTTATCAGTGCGAGGAACTTTTACTAAATCACGACCTAATAAGCACTATTCTCATTTTTATAAGTTCACGTTAATTGTTCATTGTAGATAAGTAATAAAACAGTTGGCACATATTTTTATGCAAATTTACCATTCCGACTTTCAGTAAAAATTAAAAGTATTTTCATTTTTATGTAAAGCTTCTTAAAATATCTATTTGTTATGACAGTTATTTTACCACACATCAATTTAAGATAATACTATATTCTTTTTCCGAATAGAATATTTAGAATAGAGAATATTTTTTTGTAGTGTTTATGCAAGCAGGTAGGGGAAGGTTGTCTAATTTGAACCACCTCAAAAAATCAACGCTAAGAAGCCTACAGCGCCATCTTACTATTATCAGTGGACATTTAATACAAACAAGCCATTTGAACCATTACTATAGCGTCCTATATTACCTATAGTGATTTCCATAATAATCCATAATAGCTAAATAGTAAGTCGCACCCTAAGCTCTGTAATTAGCAGAAAAAATATATTACAATTAGGTTAGTATAGTCACTTTTTTATTTTATCAATGAAGTCATATATATGTTCTCTGATACAAATATCTAGGTGCGCTAATGAACAATTCCATAAGCAAAGCTCTATTTAAAAATTACCTAAAATAAAAGTTAATCTAGCATACCTAGATATTTGGTATCTGACAACATACATATGACTTCATTGATATGGAATTGTAGGAAAACTGATTTATATTTTTATAGTACAGTAAAAAATTTGAAAAATCTAATAGTAAAGAATGTGGCTGTAATTCAACGCTGGTCGGGGCTTAGGTCAGCAGAGTAGTTACACAATATTGTTAATACCTAATAAAGAAATGTATATAAAAATACCTAACTATTAAACGCCGTGCAGATGGAAAAATAAGAATAACAGGAGTGAACCAATTTGGTAGGTGCACATACTCTGTGGATATTGAAAATCCTTTCTACCACTTTTTCTCGTTATTTGCAAGAATTATTATCCCCTATACCTGCCCCATCTAGCAATGCAAGATTACCCAAAGCAGCAAAATAGGTTGCTGAGCTGACAAGTACTTCTTAAAAAGATAATTTGAAGTTGTCAGAATCAAGGAGGGGCCAAAGCAGAACTACGGAAATGGGAAAATGTAAAAACAAAAAAAAAAAAATGGTTCTGTGAAATATGTCAAGACAAAAACGAAGATATGATACAGTGCATGGAATACCATAAGTGGGCTTGCAGCATACGCAATAGTAAGCCTGCTATGAAAAATATATTTATTTGTTTGTTATACAAGGTTAACTATAGCTAAGTACAAAGATTTTAAGAGGGTATAGAGAAAAATAAGATTTAACGGAATTGCCCATCAAGAAATTTCCAAACTTATTTATAAAGCGAAAAACATTTTTTTTTAAACTATGACGAGGTTAGGTATATGCCATAAGACAAAGGTGTCAAAAGTAGTGACAGGCCACCGCATTGCCACGTGTATCGCTTTACGCATCTTTGAAAGAAAATAATTTATTTGCAAAATGTAGATAATTATTTAATGATTTAATGAAAAACACGTACATTACTGATATCTATTTCCAGGATTGATATTTAGAGAGATTTCAAAAATATTTTCTTACTTGTTTACATTAAAACTTGTTGTAACTTGTAAAGATTTTTTTACGTGCTACCTCTAGTTTCTTGAGGCTATCTCCCTCTCTCGATCATATGTACACAAATACGTAAAAATACTGCTACATTTCCACGTTTACCGTCAAAGCAGTACAGCAGTTGTTCATTGTCATACATCCCATAAATTCCACAAAAAATTTCCGAAAACTTAAATTTGTGAAGGCAAGTACTGAAAAATTATTTCTAATTAATTACTGTATACGATATCTTATTTTTGACAGAATCTAGTCATAGACTTGTAAGGTCTATGAATCTGATGCCACAGCCAATAAACTGCTGATGCAGTCTGCAGTCACCATTTGTAGGTTACTACGCCGATAATTTTTTTAACTTCTTGTGTTGCTGGGAAATTCAATTCTGTTAATACTAATAATAGTAACAATGTTAACAATAATCGACGATATTTGCATAAATAATTAATTTGTACTATTTGAAACAATAACATCCTGAGATATTTACAGTTGTTCTGTAAAATCCCTTAGAATATTCCTTTTAAGCTTGGATCAGTGTTTTTTGATGTTTGGAGAGTATGCAACTAGCAATGCAAACTATCAAATTGTTATAATCAAAACCTGGTTCAATGCTAGTGACTAATTTTTAGAGTTTTAAACGTTTCATAGGAATTAAATAAATGAATTTATGTGTTGTTTGTTTTTCTAGAGTAAAGGGCAAATCCAGCGAAGTTAGGTAATCATGCACGATTTTAGATTTTACACAAGTACTGGACTGCCGCGAGTGCATTGTATCAGTAGGTAGGTATTCATTATATTAAATTTCAATTTTCTTAAGTCAAGGACATTTTACTTAACACAATTTGGGTATTCTGTTAATGGATAATTCTGACGGACCTGGAATAATTCAAAATACTGTACTTTTGCCAGTGTGCAACAAATAATCTAATAACAAATGCAAAATACTGCAGCTAACCAGATTAACTGTTATCTATGAGGTACTTACTATTATTAATAAAAACTGGTATTAATAAAAATGTTTATTTTAGTCGTTTCTGCAACAACGCTGTAAAATGCGACAGGTGGGTAGTTGACATTTCTGATCATATCAGACCATGATTGGCATAGGCGCATTTTCTGCGGGAAAAGAGGGTTTTGCCCCATTTTTTAAACATTAAGTTAGAAATCCGAAATAAATTATTTATTGTCTTTTAGGCCTCTCTGAGCACGTGGTTAAAATTGTTGCACTTAGTCATAGTTATCTCTGTATTACAAAAAAAAAAAAAATAACATTTTTAAACTAGGTCCAATTTAGTCCAAGTTTCCTAAATTTGACATTTGCAACATGTTTCAAAAACTGTGTTAGCCTTGTTATCTTTTGGATGTGAAGGATTTGAAATTAAAAATAATAATTAAAACTGGTCCGACTTAGGCGACCTTCCCCTACATACACTTACTTAGTATTTTAATTTTATTCGTTGATGACTTTTTTAATATTTACCATATGCCTATTGAGGGTTTAGGAAAATTTAAAAATGTATTATTCAGATATATTTATTATATTATTATCACATTGTATGAAAGTCACTGAAGTTGAAACCTGTTACACAATTTATTAAAAGTTGAACTTAAGATGTATTAAAATAAATTTAAGTATGATGTTTTATTGTCTGTATTTAATTATAATTTAATCAAAGGTTAAGTTTTTATTTACTGAAATGTTTTATTTACTGAAATATATACGGGTTACATAGTTAACATTTATTTTTACTATATTATTGACTGGTTTAAATATATTTTATTGCAACCTTATTTACATTCGTTTTTATTACTTACTTGTACATTACTTAAATGAAACAAATAACATCGATATAATTACATAAATGCTCAAAACATTCGATGGCTGCCTTTCATAAAGCATAATAAGCAGCCTCACTTCTGCAATAATTTACAAAATTTGAAAGTTGATTTGACATTTCTGTTTAGTCGTACAAAATGTTTCTGTTAAACCAGCTTTCGTGTAGTTTATACATCATTAATAATTATTAAAAAATCGACTGGACTTATGTGCATAACAACTAAAATTATGAGTTATTTATTACAATGAACGACATTTAAGTTTTAATAAAGTACTATAAGAAAGTGATTTTTTAGCCACTGTTATTAGTTTCGTGTTCTTTAATTTTTAAGCTATGTTTTATTTCAGCCGATAAAAATGTGAAATTTCTATTGAACTTCGATTGATAGATTATTTCTTTTTAAAATTTAAGCTATTTTTGCTATTTAAATATGGTTGAGTGTGAATATTATGTAATTATTTTTTTATTGCAATGATGGCGTTTTCCACTGAACGTGGTATTTTATCTTGCTTCACTTTCTATTAAAATAAAAATATTGACTGATGGATAATTAAGTATAACACCGACATGCAAAAAAATAAAGTTTAATGTACTGCATCACCGTACCCGTACGTTCTTTTGGGTCGCTGAATCGGAATCCGCAGTCGGTTTGACCCTATCACGTCAGCGTTCATCTCTAACCTCAAAAACGGTCTAAAATCGTCGATTTTCATTTAAAGATAATAGTACGAAGTAGAGGGATAAAAATGTTATTTTTTTATAGGATTAAAACTCGAGAATACTGACAAGCATAATCATATAACCTTAATCATCTCAACCACGAAAACCAAATATATGGTGAACTTACCATGAACCGGAACGCCAAAACACCTTCAATCCATAACCGCTCAACTTTCCTATAACCGCATAACCTAAAATCGTGTAACCCCAAAGACTCTTAGTGAAGGCTGTTGGACAATGTTGGACGCATCGATGATAAACAACTGCTGAGCCTCATAACCTTCAACATAGAAACCCAGTTACTCAATAATTGTAGGACTTACATGAAAAAAACTGGAAATAATATTTTCCAGTGGCTTTGAATGAGTGAAAGTTGGACCATGTAGCCACATATTACGAAAAACGAACAGAAAACTGGCAGAGCCTAACAAACATGTAACCTAGAACACTACTGTCAGAGACCAGGTCCATCCATATTAACCGAGAAGCTTTCATGTACAGATGAGTTTTTGTTAAATAAATCCAAAACCCAGACAGGTCGACATGAAAATATCTCGGCGCACCCTTGATAACAGAAGAGTAACCACGTAATTCTGAAGACCTTTGAAACGAGTCTGACGGAACCAGATAACCAAGAAATTTTGGTAAAACTCCCAGTAAATAAGATGTACTCTATATATCTCGCTATGTATGATGCAGCTATCACACGATATTTCAGAAAATGAAGATTTCGACAGCTTCCATAGTCCGTTAGTTTTCAGCATTATTCGTGTAGCCGGAAATCTGGTTTTATGGTAGGTATTATCCCAAATCACAGCGAGTCTTACACTTGTTATACTAAATTTGTATTACAAATTGACAGATATCGATGGGATGACAACTGCCCGAAGGGAATGTGTAAAATGACTTATTATTTAAACTATCAAGAAAACGAAGCCAGTGGAACCGTAGGACAGCGGACTAAGATTTGTAACATGTGGGTTTTTTAGAACATTTACGGTATACCTGAATCTAAAGAATCATAATCTCATAGATGCAACAAAAGCTCACTGATACAGGTACCCTAATCTTATCAACATCTTTGCAGCAGAAACCATATCTCTTTTGTTATATTTGCAACAAATTTATCATATCCCAAAACCATAGACATGTCAGAAAAAGTTACAAATCGTTACAAGAAATATTTTCAAGTTTAAGGTTATGTGATTACGGGGTCGAAGAGCTTGTCAGTACTCTCAGGTTATATTTTTCGAATATAAAATAACATCTTTATCTGTTTCGTACTATAATCTCTAAGCAAGTCAAAATCGACGATTTTAGATATTTTTTTGAGGTTAGGGACTGCGGATTTGGCGATCCAAAAAACATATGGGTATGGCGGGGTGTACTTTATTTTTGTGTGTGTCGGGGTAATCAACCACTGAATAAGTTTCACTTTTGGTCTGAGTATGAATTTTGATCTTGAACCATTTTTTATTTAATAATTAAAACAGTTTTTTATTGTGAAGATAACTGTCTAATATAAATTCATTAACAAAATCAATAACTTCTATTAATATAAATGTCGCTCAGTAATAAAACCAAGTATAGAGCACGTGAAAACATCAACAATAACAGCAACAACATTTTAGCAACAACAATGTAAATCACAAGAAAGTTATACAGATATATTCTTTAATTATGAGGTAAAAGTAAAGCTTTATTGATTTATTGAACACAGTCTGTGTAACTTTCAAGTTTTACGTATAACTTCGAATATTCGCCTATCTACAAATGCATAATTTCGGTATATGCTAATGTCGGACTACAACACTGGTATAATTATCAGTAAAACAATGAGTTGGAAGTTAATAATTAACTTTCTTCAAATAAAAATTGCTTCTTTACAGTTCAACAGACACTGATAATGCTTCTTCAGTTTTTACAGAATATAATGCATATTTCCTCTTTATGGCATTAAAATAGATTCGATTTTCATAAAATTCTGTTTTACATGTATTTAATTATGAAACATCTTGACGACCAACAATAATTACAGTACATAAACTGCAAAAACTGATGAAACTAACAAAAGACATTACTTAGTTGTCAAGATATTTCAGATGTAGTCTTTATAATTACTATTTACATGGAACAACGTTTTAATGACTAAAAAGTCACACACTTAAATTTACATCGAATTATGTTGTTTATATGATTTATAGTAAGGTACACAAATATATAGTCATATATAATGTAAATTTATTTTTTTTATATATTTTATTAGCTCTGATTTAGGAGATGTAAGTATTTTGTGTCTTACTAGTGTGTTTTAAATTTAAATGGTATTATTGTTTGCAATTAAAGAAGATTGTACATGGAAATGCTATAGAAAAGTTTTTAATAACTGTTGTAGGACACTACAAAATTAAGCCATATCTTCTATAAAGAAGCTATAAGTTTATATTATATTTGGTATAATTAATAATAATAATTAATTCTGTAAGACCAATAATTGATTGATTGCTGACAGCAGAATAAGGTATTCTCGAACTTTGAATAGATCTATTTTCTTTTCATCTTTTACCTAGTCTTCTGACCTTATCCGCACATAATCTTTTCATAAAACAAAAATTACTAGGCAAAGTGCATTTTTTCATGTAACTATAGGAATTTGCTGCGACTTGGCGCCACACTTTTAACTTCCATCGATATGCTTGATGATATTTTCCCTGCTTTTTTATACTTTCTTCTATAATTCGGCAAATTGTCAGCACGCCTGACCAACAAAACATTCTAACGTCTGTCATTGTTGTGTAGGTTCGCATTCACATTTATTCATATAAACTGCAACCACTTATAATTTTTTTACTGTTTGGGTTTGTTGCTCTCTGAATATAGTTTGAGAAATCTTCGCAGTTGTAAGTATGTGGTAATATCGTATTACTACGAATAATAAGAGTCCTCTCAGCATTGAGTATTGTTCATAAAGTAGTTTGAAGTTGCCAAAACAAGTTATTAAAACGTTCCTGGAAACGATTTTGCTTTTTTGTTCCTCATGTCTGAAGCTGTCAGTTCTATCACTTCTCATGTATTGCAAATAACTACGAAATTAGCCGTAATGTATGAACATGTTGACATAAATAAACTCATTCGGCTGAGAAACTTTTCATCATTTTATACAGTTGTTATCTATTTTCAGATGTTCTCTTCCACAAGTTTTTCATTTACAGTCTCGGAATCTAGGAAGTAGTATTTGCATGTTCAAATAAATGTTCTAACATGAGATGTATTAACTGTATTGCTAATAACGGATGGTGTCATTCATAAACCACACTAAATCTTCTATCAGATTTATTTCAATAGATTTGTCTCAATAGGTTGTTCGAATTTTAGATTATCATATAGATTCGAAAAGTTGAAATTTTCCATTTGATTTACAATAAGAAATAAAGGGATAAACTTTCAGTTAAGGCAATGAGGCAGAGAAAATAAACATTTTCAATGTTGTCAATTGTCGATCCATTCTCTATTTCACACCTGAAGTTACCCTCCTGCCGATGCATTTCGTCTTACCTACCATAGCGATTCGTCAGTTTTATACGCAGTCGCACAAAATACAGTAGAAAATTTGATTTTATAGCATAGGAACTTAGGATGCTTCAACAAAAAATGTGCAGGATTACTTAAATTGTAAAGCATTTTATCTAACCATCATTGTTTATGGTATATAATACGTCTATTGTCTTACTTTGTTCCTATAACATCCGATACTGTATGTACCTTCTACTTCACTGAAATTGTTTTCAGATACTGTGATAATACGTTTCGAAAGAACGTGGTTTATTGTATATTGTAAGAAATTTTATGGTTTTGAAGTTTAGTATCACTGACTAATTTGGAAACATATTTTACATAACTTTAATTACCTATGACAACCAAATATGGTTATTTTAACTTCCTGTTTATATGACGTTAAATTACATAAAAACTTTCCTTCAGAATTTGTAAATGATTTTTTTGCTCTCAAAACAATCGTCATGTCTCAGAATTTTATTTATATAAGTATTGATAATAAATAATTACTTATGCCTTACAAAAAATACCATTTCCAAATAATGATAGTAAAACACACTAGTAGGCGCTAAGCTGTTGGTTTTTAAACATATTAAATGTTTTTTCTTAATTTAATAGAAAAAAACAAATTTAGTCTAATAAAAAGTAAAGTCATCCCAAACTAACAGTTTTTATAATTTTTGGGTACTAGAAATTCGAAATAATGGTTCTTATTTGAAAATATCAAATGGCAGTCAATTTGTAGTCAGAATATTGATAATATTGTTAACATTATATCACTTACTATTAAAGGGACGAAGACAAGTCAATGTATTACTGATAACTGTGTGCCACAATTTTGACGAACCCTTTTCATCTACATAGTCTGATAAATTTGTCACTGAATCTAATTAACAATGCACCACAATCATAAGAGTTCATTTTTGTTCAGGCTTTAAAAAAAATATTTTACGGTCTACTAAGCACCTGTTTCCAGAAATGTGCTTAGTACTTGGTGTTGTTGATAATATGTATATTTTCTTTCGATCACAGCACTGTTTCCATTTCTGCTATCTCCGTTCGAGGCCTGAAAATAAAATCACAATTAGAATTACATAATTAAGAAATATCGTGTAGGTCAATTTGGTATTATTTTTACCTCTGAATTTACATAACCAAAATATTCGTTGATAATTCTGTCGTAGAATGATTTGGATTAGTGGTCTGTCTGGTTGTTTTCAAACGGTTACATTTTTGTTTAATCAAAAATCACAGTGAAAAACATGACCATATCACCTTATATTGACATATGTATAATCGTTTGTAATAGTAATGACATTGTAAAATGAATTTTGCGATTTCTTTTGAACTGCCGACATATTTGTGACAAAATTTACTTTCAGCTTATAACATTACTTCGTAGTTGTTCCACTTACCAATAAATTTAATGACATTTCTACTCAGAACTTCCAGAAGTTCAAAAATATTTTGAGGGAGTATCATTATTATTACAAAAGCTTGTATATTAAATGAGCAATAACGTGCTATGGCATTTTGAATATCTGAATACAATTTTCAAAATTAGTCAAGATTGTTATTGTCATGCAGGTTGTAACAATAATAGTCAAAATTATGCAAAGTAGAGTAAATAATAATTTATCGTCGTTTCCGAGAAATTCCGTTGAAATAAATTTAGTTTTAGTTTTCTCTGGAAAAGCCATTATTTTCTACTTTTCATGAACCATCTGTTGTCAGGCAAAAATTGAAATACAAAATAGTTCACATTTTTTTTAATATTTTTTAATAAATGATGCTAACAGTATTAAAAAATTACTCAAAATATTTTATTACAAAAATATACCATTTTCTATAAAAACAGATTTCAATTATTCATATACAAGGTGTTCCTAAAGGTACGGCAAATACTGAAGGAGGTGATAGAATACGTAAAAATAAGGCTAGTTTATTATAAAAGTTTTGCCGAATACTCGATAGTTTTTGAAATACGGGGTGTTCAAGTTTTAAAAAAATATATAGCTTTCTGTAAGATCTGAAACCGCTATTGTATATTTTTTGCTATAAATTATACGCCGCTGCCTTTTTCTGGTGTTTTTATTAAAGTTTCGTAATCGTCAATTGATTTGGAAGAAAAAGTGCTATTGTAAAATTTAAAATTACTCTAAAACTATTTATCCTAAGAAAAAAAAATACAATAGTACTTGTTTATTCCAAATCGATTGTAGAATACGTAACTTCAATAAAAATATAAAAAATAAAAATATATATAAAAATACCATTGGCGTACAGTTTATGGTAAAAATTATACAATAGCGTTTCCAGATCTCTGTCACTGGACAACGTTGTTTAATAGATTGGGCAGAATTTGGAAATAGATGCATCATGATAAATGGAGTCCATATCGTAAACATTTTTTTTGTAAAATCCTTATAGTTTCTGAGTAAAACATTATTGAAGTTGTAGTGTCTTCAACCTTTACATCGCTGGGCTACTGTAGTCTCTAGACAGGCGATTCCAAACATTGAAATCAAGTGTCAAAAATAATTTTCGTTATAGTGCAAGTTGATGAATATGATTTTAATTTATGACGTTTAGCAGAACGATTTTCCGATAAACCTGTGCCAAATGCAGCTACTTTTACCGGAAGAGATGGTGGTGTCATAGACAAGGCTCAATTATATCCGTATCATGTACAGCGTGTGTAAGCATTAATACCAAGGGATTGGACGAGAAGAACCGGTACCATGGCCGCCACGATATCCTGACTTTAAATCATTTGGACTTCTTTTTGTGGAGATATTTAAAAAATGAAGTGTATCGCACCAAAGTGGATACATAGGATTGATGATTTACGGAAACGTAAAAACGCTGCCAATAAGATACGATTTCAAAACGAACAAGAAGCTGAAACATTTGTGTTAGTTTGTAGAAACTGAGTAAGACGAGCCCAAAATGTTGTGACATCAGGTATGTCAAACTATTTTATTAATTAATACCACAAATTAAATCTATTAATAATTAATAACAATAGCGGCAAAAGCAGTTAAATTTGCTGTATAAAATCGGCGTTATAAAATGTTATTTATTTCTCTCCTTGAGCATTTCTTTCCATATTTTGTCCGGTAGCAGATTGCCTCCTTATCAGGTTTTACCCTGGACCAGTTTCCAGTGCCTTGCAGAGGTGTATTTTTAAATCCTTTTCGAACTGCTGTTTTTTTTTTCTAAAATTGTATTTGTAAAAGTCCTCTGTACAGTCAAAAAAATTTTTTTAGATAAGTTCTGAATCATCCTGTATAATAAGCTAGCCTTATTTTTACGTGTTCTATCACCTCCTTCAACATCTACTATACCTTTAGGAACACCCTGTATTTTATATTAATTTTTGTTTGTCATCTAAGATTTGTAGAAGTCATATGCTTGTAATAGTACATAACAAACTTTAAACTTCTGCTTTTTAAATAGTTTATTAATAGTAATGATAAATAAACCTTCCCAAATGGGTACATCAAAGAGAAAAAAAGACATATTATTATAGCATGCCCTTTATTTACTTAACGTTTCGAAAACCAATTTGTTTTCATCTTAAAAAATGCGTTGGCGTTAGTATATTGGAATAAGTTTAAATGTTGTTTGTTATCCACACTATACATTTATAAATTTAAGAAACAGGTTTCTACTCAGGTTCAAAACAATGCCTTTTTGGCTGTAGCATTACCCGTAAGTGAAATCTGCACATCACTGAATTTTCATAATATTCAATAGAAACTGTATTTTATTATTGTTACCATTTCCATGTAAATTTCAAGATGTAACTGAAATTTGATTATATATTTTTTATATTCGCGTATTATATTCTCAAATCGATAATGTTATTGTAAGCAACTTTCATATTTTTTGTCTGTGCTGCATATTTTAAGTGACTTGATATAACAAAAATTACCACTGCATTTTGCCGTCTACTATTTAGGAAACGTGATTATATCCAAATATTCAGCTAGCAATATTTCTTTTCTACAAAACCTATTGAGCTCGCATCCAAGTTGCGGCTTTTGGAAGAATCAAATAGCGAGCGCTTGTATTGTTCTGATCTAATTTTCTCGAAAAGGCTCTCAAACTATTTGCATGTCAGAGACAGAAGCCGGGAAACCGCTATTTCAGTGCATCTCCAGGGAAACAAGCCGTTTTCCCAAGGATAGCCTTACATCAAACCTCAATGTTGCATTGCACGTATAATTTGAAATATTTAAAGCGATTTCGACCTTTGGATGTTTGGTTTGTAGAATGATATGTACAACTTCTTTAGTTGCATATTGGTTACTTAATTATTTAAAATTATTTTAAACAAATCGTATAAACTTTCGTTTTCAATTTTTTTTTCTAAAATGATCAACAATTATTAAAATTTAGGACGGTGACACACACAGTGCTGCGTCATATCATGGGCTAAGACGTTTTCAGAAAACGAGGCGTGAAAACCGTTGTATGTCTTCGTTTATCTAGCGCTTAGTAAACAGCCGCCTCGGCTGCCGAGGCGGCACAAACCGCTGTGTCTGCCATCACACTTAAAAGAATAACTAAAATACCGTTTACTATTATTTATTTTACAAAATAACCGCAATCTTTTTTAAACATTTTATATAATATTGTGTAAAACTATTACTCTGAGGACTATTGTCCCGATTAGCTATGAACTAAACTCACAATATTGTCAAATATTTTTATTATTAACTTTTGTAGTTCTTTTACATTAAAGGCATTTAAGCTCAATCAGATCAATTTTGCTACATCTGCTATCACTGAAGTCATATCTTTCTTTAAAAGGTGAAAATATGCCAAAGAAACAATTCTATAGACAAGATTCAATTACTAAGAAAAAATGGCATAACTGACATAATGAAATTATTAAACTTGTTGTGACATGTATGTTGTATATTTACTTGTGCGTTTGATACTAACTTGCACCTTCTAACCATTCCTGGTGGTCAGGTCTGGCGAGGGCCTTTTGCAAGGATTCGGTAATAAAAAATAAATATATGCAGTAGGATATAATAGACGAGATGTTACCTATTTCTGTATTACAAGTACTGATTATTCAGGTGGCAAGAGGGGTAATGGAACAGTCCTTGACAGTATACCTGGAACAAAAGAATGAGAAGCGTATTTTGATTTTTTCTTAGTACCGGAGCTAAAGTGTTTTCTATACAACCCAATCGGAACGCGGGGTAGTCTATTCACCGGAAATATGGATGACATAGGTATTTGTCAATCTGAATACAAAAATTAATTATTATTATATTTTTAGGTCTAGTAGTTCCTTTACTCTTATCCACACTTCTTCAATTTTCTTTCTACAAGATTCTATAGTAAATGAAGTTCTTTGGATTCTATTTCCTACCAAGTTTACTATAAAATCATCTGACTTGAAACGCTGTCCCCATACTAAATCACATATTTGATATATTTTAATTTTTTAGATAAATTTTGTAAGTATAAGTTTTGTTGTTATTTAATATTTTCAAAAACTCTCTCGAGATGTCTCTCCAGATATTAATTATCCAGTGCCTAATACGTTTTTACCATTTGATCCTTGAACATTGTAATATTAGAAACTATATATGTATATTTATCATTGACCTTAATTTTCCTTTCACCATAATTTTGGCTGCTCCTATATCTACTTTCATTAGGCTGTGCCTTAAAAATAAATATAAATAAAGATTAGTAGCACATTTTTCCTGCTTTAGTTTGCTTTGAAAATCCTTTCTAAACTATATATTACTGCATATGTTAGGTCTTATAATTTAAATTACGACTTCTAAGTTTACCAGACTGAAAGTAAAATGTTTGCCAGATTTATCAATTTTATTTTTTCTGAGATGGAATTCTGATTTATCATAAAGAAACCTAAATAAGTAGATTTGATAATTGCACTAGAAAAAATTACCGTTCTCAAAACGAAGACTGCCAAATGCTTCTATCTCCATGTTTAAGTTAGTTTTAATTTTTTTACACATCAGCTGAGAAGGTCGCTCATAATTGTTTTGATTTATCATATACATATGACAATTTTTTTTTTAAATGATATTATTTTGTTTGGCGTCTCTGGCTATCCTTAGGGCTATGAAAAACAGAGACAACAGATTATCAGCTTCGTTTCGTAGTTTCATGTTGGTTTCAAAACGTTCTAATGTATCCCATATGCTTTGCAAACCAATTTAGACATTGTAGCTACTACGAGTCTTATTAATTTATTATGCTGGTGAATTCAAGCATTTATTCATATAGCTGGTGGAAAATATTTATGTTGAACTAAATACTACGTGCAAGATTTCGTTTTAGCAGTTCATTCAACAGCGTCTTGTGTACCTACTGCGTTGGGCACGAACCGATGCGACGGCAAAAGTTCAAGGCGCCAAGGAACTGTCGTAACTGCTTGATTGTTGTAGGCATCGGGTAATCACTTATTGCCCTAACTTTTTCGCCACCGCTCGGCATGTAACCGAGGAACTTCATTCCGCTATATCCGAACACGCACTTTGATGAATTGTGGAAGTGTCTGAGTTGCATTGTTTAAATGAAACGTCATACACGTAAATTCAAAAAGCACGAAAGTGTAGTTATAGCCGTCAGAAATTTGATGAAATGCGCGAATCAGGTTGATGGCTGAATAATGTCTTACCTCGAAGTGATTGCGCAATATCATGGATGCGCAAAGTAGAGGTCCGGACTCGTTCTTGTGTTAAGTAATCGTCAAACCGTCGCCACTGTTCGCTCTATTTTGGCACAAGGTGTAAAGGTGACGTTTGTGGACTATTCGACGAACAAGCTATGCGTAATTTGATCATAGCGTCGTACTGCCTTTTTGCTGCCCGCCATCTGTCTGACGCTAATCTATGCGGCTTCTCAGCGACGGGGGACCAGGAGTTGTCGCGATATAATGCCTAGTCTGATGTACCACTGCAGGACGGGTAATGTCCAAATATTGCTTGAACAGGCGGTGAAACACAGACTCCGATTTTCAGTAAATTTGGTTTAATTGAATCTCACCATACCTCTTTAACAGTATAGTGTATTATAAGAAATTAACTAAAAATGGCATATTTTAACATCTACTATACCCTGTTGCTGTATGGCCCATTAGTTATGGGACATTGCGAATATGTAGATTTTGGTGTGGTTTTAGATATTTGAAAATAATTAAAATTATACATACCCATATAAGTCCGTGTCACTTCCTTTGTCTGGATTCAAACTTCTTAATCGAGCTCGAGCCTGTTCGCCAGAAACAATAACACTAAAAACGAAAAATGTTAGTTCCATATATTGCAAATTCGAAGAACAAAGATGTAAGGTGAATTTAGTATCATTCTGGTTCTTTTCGATATGTGATTACAAAGCAAGCATGTCTACATATACTTTTATTACGGACAAGTACAATGACCTTGGCACGGGTAGGGGGGCACATCAACATGCTTAGACAGTGTCAAAGGTAACTCATACAAATTTTATTTCGGAAATATATACTCTAGTGTTAGTCTGAAGTTAGTTCTGTATACACTAGGGATGGTAAAACCCAGTATTTCTTGATAACAGATAAGGCTTATACATATTCCCAATACCTGATGTTATTCAAGACTTGTTACTCATCGAGTTATCATATAATATAATGTAGGCTGAGTACACTGCATAGCTTTCACTTCCACAACTGTTTGTACTTACCAAGTTTCTAGAGGACACTGTCCGTTGATTTTGTTCTAAATACTTATAGCATTGCATATTATGATGTTGTTTGTACAAGTACACGACAGAACTTAATTATTAGCTTTGAAAACTGGAACAGGAATTTCACATCCACACCTGCTCCCCAGTACATATTACAAGTATATTGTACTATATAGTATACACAAACAAATGTAACATTTAAACGAGATATCAACAAATTCACCATTTTTTTTAAATATATGTTTTAATATTATTAGCTTTTGAATGTTTCTAAACTCTAATTTAACGAAGTTATCACTGGTACTAAATAAAGTGTTCACAAGAAACAATTTTTCTGATAAGTTAGTAATTAATAATAAGTACCTTCATAGTATATTATTCAACGAGCGTATAATAATGACTATAATTCATGAAGGTGAAGGTAACAGCACTTGATAAATTAAATAAAGCAAATAAAACTTTAATTTGTAAACTGCTACAATCATTCAGAAAAATGTAAATATTGCTGTGACTGGTTTAGTGGGTAGAGTATTAGGTTTTTACACAGGAGAAACCCGAACCTTCTAGAAGTATTAAAATAAATTCCTATGAAAATGGTTAACAACAAAACTTTATAATAAATATAAATATGGAACTCGAATAACTCTCTCAAGATGAATTCGAAGCGCTGCTATCCTTTTAGCTTCTCGTACATCTCCACATGTGGATTTTTTAGAATCGCAACAATTTTTGTTTACTTAAAAATGTCTATTTCTTCGATCCACGATCAGCCATTACTTCTGGCAAATACTGCAAATTTTCAGATTTGATGGTTTTTCTATCTCCACTTCGAAACAATCTATAGTGGAATTAACCTCACTGTATTTGTACCTAAAATGCATAGGAAGTATTCTTTTCACATTAATTTCAGGCCAGGATACAAAATTCTGTAAAACACCACTAATTTTTGGAACAGATATAAATGTTGCGGAAATATTTGAAATACTACATTTAAAATCATCGTCCTGCAGCAGAAACCGGAAGCTCCAATCTAGATTTCCGGTTGAGATAGATTTATAACTTGCGAAAAGAGCAGTTAGACCTGGAACTCGAGAAATTTCACTTGAACACCTTCTGCGTCGTAAAAGAAGTGACTGGTGCGATTTATGAAGGATGGATGTGCATCACTGCAACCCAGACCCAGAGATACCGCACCGTGGCCGTTTGTTGTACTATCTACAGCCGGTATACCGCTGAACCAAATCCTCGTTGTCACTCTCAGCACTATTTTGGAAGAGGATAAGGAAGTGGAACTTGCATTTTAATGACACAGCGGTATACCTACTTCTGATATTACTCGCCTTGTATACAACCTTTCAAGGTAATGCTTTGGCACCGGAATAACCGTGATCTATGGAGTTGCTGGAACGTTGAGTTTTAGCAATTCGACTTACCAGATAACTACGAGATGTTTCTGGAGGATCAAATAGACCAGCGCCGCCAAAAGGTAAGGCTAGCTTTGTAGAGTCTGCTACGCCAACATGAAGGATTCTCCGCTGACAGGGCGTTACAGCGCCTACATGGAAATTTATTGCCTGAATACCTCCAGTACATCCACTGAAGTGAAATCTAGAGCTCTTCCACCACTTAATTTGTCAAATTGACTAGTAGCACTCCGGCCATTTCTATCCGCAATTAGGCTCCAACACCACTCCGCCCAGTTGAAATCCCTACCCTCAGGAGGTACCCCAAACGAAAAGCCGAGATAACATGTTAAATGAATTTGTGAACGACTCCGTTAATTATTTAAGTACTCTAAAAGCATCAAATAATGAATTACTTCTACTGTCATATAGAAAAACTGGATTTTTAGGCTTAATTATTTCTTTATTAAGTGTAAAGTTTTTATTTAATGAATTAGTTGTTAATTCTAACATGATGAATTTTTTTTTAACATATAAACTAAGTCAAGATCATTTAGAAAAGTTTTTCTCAGCAATACGTTCTCGGGGAGGATTTAGCAATAATCCGACGGCTTTACAATTTGAATCAGCTTACAAAAGATTGCTAATTCACTGTGAAATAAGTTCGTCCAGTTCTGGTAATTGTTCAGCACAGGAGACGGTACAAGTATTTTAAATATTGCCGTGAGTCCAGAAAAAGTAAAGTCTATCGACAACCTTTCATACGATTGTGATGATTTAGATGATAAATATTTCGATAGCTTTAAAAATATTTTATATATAACTAACGTAATAGAATATATTGCAGAATTCATAAGCAGAAAACTTGTAAAGGGTATCAATTGTGAAATTTGCGCTAGTGCTTTGACAGCAAAAACTCCTTCATTAGAAAGTTTATTAAAAAAAAAATAGGGGAAGTCTTTGTACACTTTCTAGAGATGCTTTTAAAATTTGTGAAGGAGTAATGAAATTAAATTTAACTATTTCATCACATACAATCATTAATCAAACATTAATGAAATTAATGGATTCATGAAACAAGCAATTAGAAGATTAGATATAAAAAAAACTATTTGTAGAATTAAATGATCACTGTTTTGATCAAGATCCTTTGAATGGTCATTCAACTTATAAAACTAATTTCGCAAACCTATTTTAAAATTAGAATAAATCATATTAACAAAAGCTCTTTGAATCAGAAACAAAGATCAGAAATTTTTTTTAATAAATGTGATTTATATTGACGAGTTGATTTCATTTAACACTCGCAGAGGCAAAGCGAATACTCTGACAAGAGAATAATTGATATAGATATTATTTTCATTTTAAAAGGTGGACGTAGTATATTTGATGGTACCTTCACCAATACTGTGACCAATAAAATATGTGAAACACCTATATCTTGTCGATGTAGATATTTCTTTAGCACACCTATATAAATATGTAGTTATACATATGACTTCATTAATACAAATTATAGGAAAATTATCTATAAATTATCTTAATACCTTTACAATAAAGTAAACAATTGCAGATTTATCTTATTAACATGTTTTTGCTTAACAAGAAATATGTAGACAAATATGAACTTTCTTGTCACAAAAAACTAAAGCAGCCGTCAGTATGCGATAAAATAATTACAAGACAAATGGTGTCTAATAATGAAAAAATAACCTACTAAAATAAACATGCTTTTAATAATCACATTTGTAACTTATGGTTATGTATATTTTTTTAAAATAAAGTATTTTTCCATTCAAATTCTTAGTTATTTTGTCCTTCTTGTTACCTGCAGTTGTATAACATGCTTAATTTATCTTGTCGATGTAAAACACTAAATAATTAAAACTTTTTTTACAAAATGTTATTATCAAAATGTAATTATAAATTAAATTTTTGAATAAATCAGTAAATATCCAATATAATTCGGTCTGTCATTTACGATTTTTGCCCACACTAGCTCTATCTTTGTCGCACACATCTGTGCACCAACGATTTGTATAGGCAAAATACGGTTTTGGGCGCGTCCATGGTTTATAAGGTCTATGGGGCGGGCCCAGAGATACCGATAGCGAGCCTGTCTTACACAGAGCTTAGCTCGAGAACAACAGGTCAAAGAATCTGAGCTAAAGCGAGGGATGTATACTTCAATTCTGTTACTAGCAGTAACCATTTATCTATCTATATATATATATATATATATATATATATATATATATATATATATATATATATATATATATATATATTTAAATACAACTATCTTTAGCGACTCAGATAACTTGCATCGCCCATACATTAAGGCCTCAGGCGATTTAAGGCATCAGTATATGTGACGCCTTAATGTCAACCCTGTTTTCTCCATAAGTATCAACATTTTATAGGTTTAGTTCCCTGTGAGTGAAGCTCCCATTAAAGTTGCAACATACTAAATATTACACTTTTCTTTTATTCAAGGATTATAGTTCCAATAGGCCAATACAAAAAAATGTACGCGAGGCGGTAGGAATATGATCAAAATTGTATATTTTAGTTCACTATTCTGACGTTTACTGTATATTTTATCCGAATCAAGCATATTACAAACTCAGCCGATATGGCAACATTGCATTTTTATAGGTTTTTGCAATCTGGAGAAAAAAAAAACTATTTAAAATTGATATTTCTATAGATAGTTTTTGTTTTTTTATTACTGTATGATAATACATTATTTGCATTACTGCGGGAAGCACAGAACAGAACAGCTAAATTTTAGGTATTAGGTTTCAAGCGGGAAGGGGTGATCACAGCCTCTAGCGGCGAATGATGGATGTACACCATTTAGCAACAATGCATGAGGTTGTAATGTACCGTATATTAATATATTTGAGTCCGAAATATATGTATTTCGGTTAAAATATATAAAACTGACGCCATAAAATTAGCAGTTTGTTAAGGAGGTCTCAATGTTTTGTAAATGGTAAGAAAACTGTATATCAAATTTTCATAGTACGGTCTTCTAATCGCTAGAGGGTAAGAAGCATTCCATTGCAATGAATATACATGTGCAAAACAAGATCTAGTACGTTTCCTTCTATGAGATGCCATAAGGTTGCGAAATGGTAAGATATATATATATATATATATATATATATATATATATATATATATATATATATATATATATATATGTCAAATAATAGCATCGGCGGTGAGAGTCTCAAAACCACTTTAATGCGGTTATTTTGCTGCACCATTGCGTTTTTTACCATATATTTTTTTCCCATTTTATTAATTACACAGGTCCACAAAAAAAAAGTGGTGTGTGCTGAGGGTCCTATTATATTTTTTCCATGTATTTTTTCCTGCTGAACACGAATCTGAAGTAAAAATGGCGGGTCGCACAGCAAATTTTAGAGAAAACCGATAAAAACGATAAAAAATTGCATCAAAAGTTTACGCAGGTCCACAAAAAAAAACAGCTACCGCTATCTTGGTATAGTTATAGCTGTAAAATAGTAAATATTCACTAATTCACAGCATTTCTCATTGTTTCAGTTTTAGAGGGTATCATATGGAATAAATTACGAGAAGTGATTTTTATCGATTTTTTTAGGTTTTCTCAAATATTTGTTGTGTAACCCCCAATTTTAACTTCAGATTCGTGCTCAGCGGGAAAAAATACATAAGAAAAATATAGTCTAACTCCCGGCACACATGACTTTTTTTTTTTTTGAAGCTGTTTAAACTTTTGATGTGATTTTTATCGTTTTTATGGGTTTTCTCTAAAATTTGCTATGCGGCCCCCCTTTTTGACTTTAGATTCGTGTTCAGCGGGAAAAAACATGGAAAAAATGTAATGGGACCCTCAGCACACACCACTTTTTTTTTGTGGATCTGTATTATTAATGGCTAACTTGAATATGAAAACGGTAAATAAAAATGTAAATAAAAAATATTGATACCTTTGGCCAAAACAATATAACTAACCAGTATATACCTTCATTAAGAACAAAATTGACATACACTAATTACTATTACTAATACTATTAGGTAGTATTAGTTCAATCACAAATAGATATTTTTTAACAGCCTGTATCTTTTCACGGATTAATTTTGATATTGAAATATATTTCGGTTATATTGAATTGATTAATAACAACGGTATATTAAAAATCTAAAACTAATTATTATTACTTCGGGTTTGATCAAACATTTTCAGAGATGTTTCTTAAAAATACAAATTTTCCAAATTTCAACCAGAATTGAAACTTTGTGTTTGGCCAATAATTAGTCGTAAATATAGCCTGCATGTTTGAACTCACTATCCATAAAAATTATGAACTACATTAAGGTAACTACTGTTTTACCTACGTTCAGTAATATAAAGAAAGAAGAATACAAAAATTTCTGTGGAAACGCTATGGGGGTAATGAAGTTGATATCTAATGGTTCCATACAGAGTAAAGTAGCAAAATTAATGGTAGGGAAATTTAAAGCTGAAATATAGGGTACTTTAAAGTTTAGCAGATTAAAAGACAAGAAAAAGTATAAAAATAAATTTATTTCACAAGAATAATTCATCGATATTTTTTAAGACATCCGTTTCGAAACTTTTTCTTAATAATTCTCTGTAATATTTAAGTTTTTTCAGAATTTATAATTATGGAAGATTTACTGTCAAGATCTGGATTTAGCTATTTATACAGTATGCGCCAAAAGTATGGAATAAATTCAATAAAAACGAAACGATTATTTTTTGGGAAAAATCCTCGAACGGGTCGATTTTTAATTTAAAAAATACATATTTTAGCGTAAAATGCGATTTTCAAATGTCATTTGTTTTCGAGTAATGACGTCATCGATTTTTTTTTAAATGCAACGCCATATTTTTTTCCTTGATTCTGAAAGATCGTTTAATTCTCTATCAGACAGTACTAAAATTTTGCCCTCTTACATAGGAAAGTTTTCGAGTAAATGACGATTGAATGTTAGAAAAAGTAAATCAATTAAAATAATGCAAAAACGTTATCAAATTTAGTTTTTCGAATTCCATAGTTCTTTTATGGATCACGTAGGTGAAAATCTTTGCAAAGTGTCATTGTCACACCGACTTCTAATAAGTATTGTAAGCGACATAGAAATTATTATTCAATTTAAAGTATTATGGCACATTTAACTGTTACTCAAAGAATTGAAATTTTAATTCTTATCGGATGCGGGAATATGACTAGAAATCAGCAGGAAGTTTGCGATTTATTTAATGAAAAATATCCAGATCGCCCTATCAGCCAATCAACAGTCAGTAAGGTAGAGTCTAAATTTAGAGAAACTGGCAATGTTGTAAATATTCCAAAACCTGGACGTCCAAGCATTAATGAAAATCAGAAACAGAACATTTTGATAAGTATGGTGGATAATCCTCATAATTCTTTACGATTGGTTGCATTAAACAATGACACTAGTCAGAGCACTGTGCTACGTATCTTGAGGAAGGAAAAATATCATCCCTACAAAATTCGACTGCAGGAACTCAATGAAGATGATCCCGATCGCCGCTTACACTTTTGCGAAATTCTAATGGATTTATATCAAGGAAATAGTAATTTACACCGGCAAATACTTTTTTCAGATGAGGTCACATTTTGTCTGAATGGTACAGTAAACCGTCAAACTTGCAGATATTGGAGTCGGAAAAATCCTTATTGGATGGCAGAGGCACATATCCAACACCCTCAGAAATTAAATGTGTGGGCTGGAATAGTTGACGACAGAATAGTAGGGCCTTTCTTCTTTGAAGGAACTCTTACAGGACAAAGATATTTAGAGTTTCTAAAAAATGACCTTGTTCCAGCCCTTGCAGTAATTTTTCCTAACGATAATGACCCTAACATTCCTGACGAACACTATGGCGCCCTGTACGAGATTTTTTGGACAAAAGGTGGATCGGCAAACGCGGACCGATAGAATAGCCTGCAAGATCGCCAGATCTTACACCTCTTGACTATTTTTTATGGGGATACTTGAAGTCAAAAGTGTACATTAATAAACCACGTAATTTAGAAGAACTTCAAAATCGCATTCGGGACGAAATACGCAGAGTTACCCCAGAAATAATTCATAATGTGCAAGAAGAATTTCTTCACAGATTTGCGCATTGTCAAGAAGTTGGTGGATGGCAATTCGAACATTTAATTTAATTATAAAATTTAATCAATTGTATTTTATTTTACATACCTCAGAATTGTTACTCTTTTATGGATAAAATTTACGTTTTCTAACATTCAATCGTCATTTACTCGAAAACTTTCCTATGAAAGAGGGCAAAATTTTAGTACTGTCTGATAGAGAATTAAACGATCTTTCAGAATCAAGGAAAAAAATATGGTGTTGCCATTAAAAAAAATCGATGACGTCATTACTCGAAAACAAATGAAATTTGAAAATCGCATTTTACACTAAAATATGTATTTTTTAAATTAAAAATCGACCTGTTCGAGGATTTTTCCCAAAACATAATTGTATCGTTTTTATTGAATTTATTCCATAATTTTGGCGCAAACTGAATATTTTGCAGAAAATTAACGTTATATCAAAACATTTTTATAATATGATATAATATTTTTAAATTATTTGGTACTGATAGCATAAAAATTGCTAACGTGGATTATTTTTGTTGACACATGTCCCATAAGTGATTTTTATGACATAAGGTAGCTAAGGTACAGGAAAATGTACAGATACAAGTAATTATAGATGTGTCATTCGTTCCTGTTTAGTCCAGTCATTTAAGGTTTTATCTGCGGAAAAATTCCTAGTGAGCTGAATTCTTGTATACACCTTTATTACGGCGTTGTAATGAAGATGTGAAAAACCGACATTGATATCGTGCCGGCTAAAAAAGTTATAAAGGTCAAAATGTCACGAAAATCAGTTTTTCGCAAATATCTCGCCACCTACTGCTCGGAGGTCAATACAGGTCATTATAAAAATTGTTTGTCGTAAAATTATGTACAAAAAATGCTTCTAGCATGCTTCTAGCATTTTTCTGTAAAATTAACCGTTACCACGTCCAATCCAGCGTTCCGAAAAATGTTGGTTTAGATATGCTCTTACTTGATGGGTAATAGATCAATAACTTATATGGGCCTAAAAAATTGTCGCCAATGATCCCACACTAAATATTAATATTAAACTCATACTGGAAGTGTCGTTCTCAGGTTAAATGAGGATTGCGAACTTCCCAACAATGGTTAGGTACCTATTTCTTAAATTTAAACTGCCTCTGCGAGTAAATAATATTCTATTCACGAATGTATGGTCAGTATTTTGATTGTTCCAAATATCACTTGCAAATCGAGATTTTGAAAGGATATACAGGGTGTTTCAGTTCGAGTGAATCAAATTTTAACCACAGATAGAACTCGATAAGTAATTAAGAATTGCCTTATAAACCAAGGTTCTATGTCTCACCGTTTTCGCTCTACAGGGCTCTATTGGTCGGTTTTTTACATCATATTATTTATGATATCTCTGGTATGGTTGTAACAATTTGATTCAAATCTGGTATGATGTTAATACTTACGAATGTCTATAATTTACTGCAAAATTTACAAATTTTTTGTAGGTCAGTGGCGTAGAAACGGGTAGGGTAGCGGGATTTTTTTGCCCTAACTTCTACGCCAATGACGTAATACTTGTTTGGGGTAAATTTTTAGATTTAGATATTATGTATTAAATTAAAATGGAACGTTTCATGTAAAAATGTTAACAGCAGACAATGAAATATTCTTTTTCTTATTGCTGTATCTTATATGCTAATAATAGGTAATAGTTTGTAGGTACGGTTTTTACAATTTTAAGTAATAATACAAAACGGTAAATAACAACATAACAAATAACACTAACATAAAACAATATTAAATAACATGTCAAAATAATCCCCATTGGCTCTTATACATGCTCTGCATCGCCGAATCAACGACTGATAGATATCAAACATAATCCCTTCTGTATTATTTATTGCATCTGCAGCATCGTGGATTCTTTCTCTGAGATCATTTTAATCTCGCGCGACAGTGCGATAAACAAGCTGTTTTATATGACCCCCATACAAAAAAATCAATTGGATTAAGGTATGGGGATCGCGGTGGCCAATGTATTGGTCCTCTATTTCCTATCCACCTATGTCCATAGTTTTCCGTTAACCATGCTCTAACATCTCCTGCATTGTGCGGAGGTGCACCATCCTGTTGGAAACAAACGTATTGTCTTTCATTTAATAGCACCTCGTCTAGAATTTCATGTGTGGAATTCTGTAGGAATTCTAAATATCTTTGCCCATTCAGTATACCATTTATTTCAAAAAGAAATAATTTGTTTCGAAAAATTACTCCCCACATATTAATCTTAAATCTGCGCTGAAAGACCCCTCTCCTTGTTAAATGGGGATTTTGTAATGACCATTGATGTAAGTTTATAAAATTATTCAGTCCATTTTTAGGAAAAAGGCTTTCATCGCTCCAAATAATATTTTATAAAAAGAGGATCTTCCTTCAAATTTTGGAGGATCCAGTTGCAAAATTGTAATCGTTGAAGGTTGTCACCTTCTTCTAAATGTTGCACTTACTGGTAATGATATGGATGTAGCAGCTCTTGATGAAGGACCCTCCATACAGATACGTGGGGTATCTGTAATTCGCGTCCGATTTGTCTCACACTCAATTCAGGAGTATCAACTACCCGTTCGATAATATTTTCCTCGTACTGTTGAATATTACGATATCCTCTACCTTCTAGATTTTTTCTTACTTGCACAGAACCTGTTTGTCGCAGTCTTCTAAAGGTTCTTATAAATACGCCAAAAGAGAGATGAGGCCGACGATTTGGAAACATTCTCCGATATTCTCTTTCTGCTTCTCGAGCACGACCATGACAATATCCGTACACAAAAATCATATCAGCGTATTCTTCACTTGAATATTCATCCATATTTTGACAAATGGTAAGTACTGTTGCAAATCTTTATAATTAAATAACAATTCCTGATGAAAGGAATGCATACTCCCAAAGCGCAGACTTACAATATGAGCCTCACATCAATTGTCAATGAGGGGTGTAATTTTTTTAAACAAATTATATCTAATTTGACATAAATGAAACGTTAAATTAATAAAAATACTTATAATAGTTTCAGAATAGCATAAATGAAATGTAAAGGAGGTATCATTGAATGTGTACCGCACTGTAGTGCAACATAAAACAGAGCTCAGAAAGGAAACTCACCACACTATAAATGTTATAAAAATAATACACGAAGTGTAGAGACGTATTGTTTAATATTTTTTTCAACCGTAATTTAATAACTGCTATACTGAACTAAACTTGATTCCTTATCAGAAGAACGGCCTCCCACATTATTGAGATTTTCGGCAGAATGAGACACTTTACCGATTTCAAACAAGTATTATGCCAAATTGTCCAAGGAATCTAAAAATTTACCCAAATAAGCATCAGGTTATTGGCGTAGAAGTTGGGGCAAAAAAAAAATACCGCTACCCTACCCGTTTCTACGCCAGTGACCTACAAAAATTTTGTAAATTTTGCAGTAAATTATAGACATTCGTAAGTATTTAACATCATACCAGATTTGAATCAAATTGTTGCGTAAAAAACCGACCAATACGGCCCTGTAGAGCGAATACGGTGAGACATAGAACCTTGGTTTATAAGGCAATTCTTAATTACTTATCGAGTTCTATCTGTGGTTAAAATTTGATTCACTCGAACTGAAACACCCTGTATAGAGGCAATAAATTTTGAACAGATGTAAAATGATATGGATGGTATTTTTTTCATGCAATGTCTTTACGTTTTACTAATTATTGTGACTTCAACTAACTGTCTTTAACTAGTCTATGGTCATCCGCAATGCGAACTAGTATTTCGTCTTCCTGGTCAGACGTAATAATTTTCGGTCAACTTAAATTACCAAGTTTAGGACGAAATGAACCACTTTCACCAGAAACGTCCAGTGAAATTTGGTTAACAATAAACAATAATCGTTTCTCTCATTTCCAAATTTGAGAAATTATTATGTCTCGACATAATTGGATTTTTTTTAAATAACTGATTTTAACCAAATATTGATAAATACAATTCCAAATAATTATTAACTGTCACAATGATTTTGTTTAATTGTCAAAACTGTCTTGGCATTGGCTCACACTATGATAAAATTTCCTATACTGAAATATGCAGCAGATTGTTGAAATGTGATTTTTTTTTTAAAAGTATATCTTTTTTCATGAAAATAATATAGGATTAAGATTTTTTAATAAGAAACTATTTTATTGTTATTTTTTATATTTAAAATGCCCCGTCATAATAACTAATTGTTCCAAGATTAAAATGAGAACCATAATATGTGTATATGCCCAAGAAAATTTTTGTGGTCGCCGTGCAGCAGCGAGGTACTTGGAATTATATCGAGATAACAGAAAACCCGATTATAGACTATTTAAGAGATTGTATGACAGATTAGGTGAAACAGGATCATTTCACCCGAAAAGAGCCGTTGCAAGGCCGAAAATATTGATAGCGGACCAAGAAGATGATGTTTTAGTGCGAATTGCTGAAAACACACTTACAAGTAGGGGAACTTGGGGCAAGACGGGGACGCTAAGCACTTATACTAATAAAAATAAAACCAATTAATCAAAAAATAAAGTTTATTCTAAAAATTACTTGGATAACATCCAGAACTCTGTATTTATTTAAAAATAAACAAGCATCCTATCTTGCCCCGGGCATGAGGCAAGATGGGATAGCTCCCGGGGTAAGACGGGCTTACAGGCTTATTTACAAAAATCACATGTGTGGTTGATGTCTACAGAGTCACCTTCGTCTATCCCAGCGCAAGAATTGTGGAACCACTTTTTACATATTGACAGGCAATCCATCCTTCAGTGGACTTCGAATACCTGTCGCCACAGTATAAACACTCCGCGTCATCTTCAGCGCTATTTAGAAGAAGATCATGTGTTTTTGTTTTTTCCCCTACCGAGATATTATTCGTGGCATCTTCAAGTTCTCTTTTATATGACGTAGAGGTAGGGATTGCAGTCTTACCTCGACGGCAATTGCTTTTTGTAGCTTTCATTTCTACATAGGAATAGGCATTATCTGAGGTGGAGTACAGCGTTGCTATTTAACGGCAAGCTTTTTTTGCAAAGCAAGCAAACATTTTTACATGGAGAGTCACATGGCGCTGGGGTTTCTTCCAGCGGGGGTTTTCCTGGCGGACTATGGCGCGATATTGCAATCATACGCAAAGGAAGATTCTCATCATTTTCTGAACTTTGGTAGCTAGTAGACGGAAGCACATCATTTATTATGTTAGGCTGACAATCTGTACGGGTCTGATGGCTGGTAGATGGAAGAACTTCATCTACTAAAATGTATGATTGAGAAGGTTAATGGGAGGTGGTAGGCGGAAGTTCTCAGAATTAAATGGCCGTATGCCACATTTACGAAATCCGTTGCTGGCTGTGGACATGGTGGCAGTTTGTATGAAAGCTTTTCCAAAAATTTCACTTATTTGGAACATGCTTATAACTTTACCTGGATGAGATCTAAGCCAAGCTGTTGCGGCTTGGTCATAGTATACACTCAAGGGCTTCATAAAAGACACATCCAATGGTTGAAGCCTATGCGTGCAATGAGGCGGGAAGCAGATAATAATCACACCGTTTTCTCTAGCAACGTCTATAAGTTCGATGTTGTTAATGTGCGTAGAGTGACCATTTAGTAAAAGTAGCACAGGGTTGTGCTTGCTTGCTGTACTGAATTGGATGAATCTTTTGAACCATGAGACAAATATTTCTATTGTCATCCATCCGCTGGCATTGCAGTGGGTGCGTTTTCTAGGAAATATTAGCATAGGTGGCATATAGCTTCCTGCAGTGCTAACACAAATTTCAACGGTAGCAGTTTGTCCCCGTTCAGCAGAGGATAATGATCCCACTTCCTACCCTTGCGTGAAATTATCTTCGATTTTGTTTTTGAAACCAACGAGATGCCCGTTTCATCACAATTGTAAATGATGTCAGGTCCAAACTTATATTTATCTAATACATCACCAAGTCCATAAAATTTTGCAACGGAGATTTTATTAAATCCCATAGCTCTGGCAGCTGAGGTTACTTCAGGTTTTCTTATAGACAAGTCACTGTGGCGTTTTAAAAATCCTTGAATCCAGTCGTCACCAGCGACTTGGGTTGTTGTATTAAGTCAATGATTCTTACCATTTCTGATGGCCAGTTGGTAGGCTAAACTTTTTAGTTCCTTTGTAGTAAGTCTGAATAACCTTGCTTACATTTCTTTCAAATATTTGACTAATTGGTCCTAGCGGTAAATCTAAATTCATTTCACCTCTGGTTTTAATCGCATTGATATGTCTCTCCAATGTTGTTTGTGGCACTGAGTATTGCAATGCAGCTTTGCGGTAACCCATTCTTTGTTTAAAACCTTTTCAACCGCTTGGTTCATACTTTCTTTGGACCTCTTCTCGTTGCTTTTTTTTATAATTTCGAACCATTCTGCCGCAAATAAAATCCTATTTTAGTTGATCATGCATTTATTAATAAGTACAATTCATATTTTAGTAGGATTATTTAAAAAAGAAAAAGTTGGGGCAAGATGGGGTACCCGACAAATGTAGTACCCCATGCCGCAAATTACATTTTTTAAAGAAATTTTTTCTTACTTTTTCCAGTCGACTTTAAGAACCAAATGTTTTTGCCAAAAGATACCTATAGTCTGGCACACTGTAGAAAAAATAATGTATATTGCTTTAATTTGATGCACACTTTTTGCCACACGATTTTTTAAGCCACAAAATAAGATCACTCACACGTAAAACTAATAAATCGGTCTTAACTACCGAACAGTGTGTTTGGAACTGATGTTTTGCTACCTCTGAGCGATGTTATTGTCTAGCGGGTCCAAGGACATACGTTAAAGCTATCCACACATGTTAGTTTTTGAAGTAACTGGGGTATCATCTCACCTCATGACCCTTTCTTACCCTTGGTTCCCATACACGTCAAATTTCGGCAGCTAACTGGTATCAGTCAGTCTTCCGTTAACAGAATACTCCACAAAGAGAAATTATATCCTTATCATTTTACCAGTTCAACATTTAACGTCACAAGACCCTCAAGCTACGTTACGGTTTGCACAGTTTCTTCGCCAACAACAAAATGACAACCCAATATTTTATAATAATATTATTTACGGACGAAGCCACATTTACCTCACGAGGGATTTTTAAATGGACAAATAGTCATTCTTGGAAACTAGAAAATCCTCATCTGGCAAGAGAAGTACATTTTTAGCAAAAGTCTCCAACAATATTGTGGGCCGTTCGCACTACCACGACCACTTAACGGAGAAAATTTTTTAAATTTTCTAATCGATGGCTTGCCACTGCTTCTTGAAGATGTTCCCTTAAATTTACGGCAGATATTCTGGTATTTGCATGAAGGTGCACCTGCACATTACCTCCGACAAGTAAATATCGTAATAGAAATTTCCACACCGTTGGTTTGGACGCGGCAGTGAAGTTCCTTGGTCTGCACGTAGCACTTATTTAAATCCGCTGGATTTTTACTTTTGGGGCTATAGTTTACACCCTGTAGAGTGATAAGCAGCACCAATTGAATAAGGCTTGTTGGGCTCAATTGCATTATTTTGACGTTAAAAATCTTTCCTTAAGCTATATACCATTATTAATTAGTGTAGGAAAATTGATTTGTATTAGTTAAAACAGTATGTCAAATTATAATAAGCTCGTTTCCATAGTAATGAAAGCAAGGCAGATTTCCATAAGTTTTGTTGTATATTTTTCACATTTAGGGATTAGAAAAAAGAAAGATAAGCTATTGCCAATCCCTGATGCGCTATTTATTTTCTGATGAGTGTTAAAGAAATACATTTGCAAATAATTTTAAAGCATTTGTGATTATTAGTTGGTATCCGATAGTCGTCTTTTCTCATGTCTCAAATTTGGATCAGATTAAATGTTTTTGTATTGTTTTTTCCATTGTTTGAATCTACATGTTGTAGATTGTTCAGCTGTAGTCTATAAATAGAATTTTAATTTTAATCTCCAAATACAGGCATAACAATTCGCAGAGATTCATCCCTATATTTTATTTACTAAATGGTCCCTCACTGACATTTGTGTAATAAAATCCTTTCATGCTTAAACAATTACGGGATTTTTGAAATTTTTGTTTAACTTCCGATTTAGTATTGTTGTTTTTTATGTACCCAAAATTTATATCGCTTTGAGTGAAGTAGAATTTATTTCATTTGCTTAAGAGACGTATTTATATGTCAGTCATAAACGAGCAACCTTTTTTAATGTTTTTTATATGGTCGCATCACTGTGAATTTTGTATTAAACATTATCTAGTTTATTCCCTATTATTTAAAAGATGTATTGCAATGTTAAAAAGTAATACATTATGACTAGTTTCTTTTCCATTTATTCGAAAAATAGTGCTGTCATGTGCGAATTAGTTACTTAATGTGGCAATATACAGGGTGATTCAGGTTTAATCTTGATAACTTCAGGAATGGATAGAACAGGTTAAAATAATGTTCATTTGTGATATAAACTTATTTCCTAAAACGCATTGTTTCCGAGATAGAGGGCGTTGAAGTCGGAATTTTTTTCTCGTTTTTCCCTCATAACTTTTGAACCACTTATCCGATTTAAGTGAAATTCGGAACACGAACACTTCTTATGATCTTACTTAAGATCCTTAAGATTCTTAAGTTTGAAGTACCTACCCCTCTTAGAAGTGTATTTTGTATGCGACCCTCTCCTCATACTTTATTTCAAAACTACAAAAAAAAATAATTAATTTCAATAAAACACTACACTTTGACCTGATTAGTTTCGAAACTTTTTCGTCTCTTGTTTTTTTTTTCGACGTTTGGTCTTGTTTCTGAGATATTCAAAGAAATTGGTGACAGTGTAGCGCACCAGCCGCGTAAATTTCATTTAACGTTATAGCAACCCATGAAAACAAAACTCACTGATTTGTGTAAACTGACGTTTTGGGCGCCGCGATAGCCGAGGTGGCTGGGAGACGACTGCTCGTGGAACCAGTCTGGATCGGCTATGTCGGTGTGGGTTCAAATCCCACTGTAGTACCATGAAAGTTTGTGCTCGTCAAGAGATGCACAATAAGTCTATAGGTTGTGGTGCTTCCGAGGACACTGTCGGGCAGCTCTCAAAAAAAACTGACGTTTGTGAAAATCATTGTCAAAAGTATTATTTAAAGAGTGTTCTTAGTGTTAAGAGAAAATGCCAATAACCTCAAACATAAATTTAGTATCAACTACTTATTACAAGATTTACAACAAACTTATCAACTACTAAAAAAATTACAATAATTGTTCAAAGTGCATTCCTCCAGCCTCAATACATTTTTGGCATCGACGAACTAGTGTATTAACCGCAGCTGCTATTTGAACAGGATTTTTTTTATGTCATCACAAGCATGTTTTATTCTTTGGATCAATTCTTCACGGGTATGTACTGGCGTATCATACACAATTGCTTTTAGATGGCGCCAAACGAAATAATCCAGAGAATTCAGATCTGGCGAGCGCGGAAGCCAAGCCACTGGTCCTACGCAAGGAATCCACATATTTGGGTGGTTGTTGGGTTGCCTCCAATCCATCGACGAGGATAATTCTCATCCAACCACTGCCGTACTTGCCTTCCGTAATGTGCAGGAGCACCATCCAACTGCATTCAGTTACCTTGGCGTAATTGGCGTAAATTTAAGGGGACATCGTTAAGCACGTCGGGGAGGGAGTTTTGCAGATACTCATGAAATAAATCCCCATTTAAACGAGGAGCCAAATATGCGGCCCACAGAGGTTTTTACTTAAAACACCTATCCACACATTTACACTAAACTGTTGCTGAAATGAAGATTGTCTGACACATCGAGGATTGACTTCACTCCAAACGTGAATGTTGTGGTAATTCACAATTCCAGCTTTTGTGAAATTAGATTCGTCGGTCCATAAAACCTTATGCAGAAATTGTGGATTAATTTCTGTTGAATCTAAAACCCATCTATAAAAATTTAAACGTTTTGCAGCATCTCCTGGCAACAAACCTTGAACTGGTTGGAGATGGAAAGCCTTTCAATGATCGTGATTGAGTGTTCTCAGTACTTTTGATTGAGATAAATGGAGTTGCCGAGCTGCTCGGCGTGTGCTTAAAGTTATATCGATATCAAAAAGATTAAGAATTTGTTGATTATTTCTTGGCGGTACATTACGATTATGATCATTGTAGCGGTGCAAACCATATTCCGAAAATCCACGATGTACAAAAACTTGTGCATTTGGAATTCTTCTATTAGGGAAGCGTGTTCGGTACTCTCGAACTGACGCGTTGGAATTTCCGTCACAGACACCATAAACATAATATATATCGGCATATTCAGCATTTGTAAGTGTTCTTGGCATTTTTTCTTAGCACTAAAAATGCTCTTTAAATAATACTTTTGATAATGAATTTCACAAACGTCAGTTTACACAAATCAATGAGTTTTGTTTTCATGGGTTGCTATAACGTTAAATGAAGCCGCGTAGGCTGATGTGCTGCACTGTTACCAATTTCTTTGAATATCTCAGAAACAAGACCAAACGTCGACAAAAATCAGGAGACGAAAAAGTTTCAAATTAATCAGGTCAAAGTGTTGTGTTTTATTGAAATTAATTTTTTTTTTTTTGTAGTTTTGAAATAAAGTAAGAGGAGGGTGGCATAGAAAATACACTTCTAAGAGGGGTAGGAAGTTCAAACTTAAGAAGCTTATGTAAGATCATAAGAAGTGTTTGTGTTCCGAATTTCATTTAAATCGGATAAGTGGTTTAAAAGTTATGAGAAAAAAACGAGAAAAACATTCCTACTTCAACGCCCTCTATCTCGGAAACGATGCGTTTTAGGAAATAAGTTTATATCACAAATGAACATTATTTTAACCTGTTCTATCGATTCCTGAAGTTATCAAGATTAAACCTGAATCACCCTGTATATATTTAGATAATGTGGAGCCACATGAATTTTATACATATTGAGTGCGACAATAGGATAGGGACAAATGACACTGCTGTACAAATTACTTGTAGAGTATGCATATAAGATAGATGGTATTCATTTAGTTAAGGTTTATAATGTTATAGATCTGGGTGTTACTGTAGACAGTACAATGTCATATAAACTTCACTTTGGCAAATTTATACCTGAGGCTCATAAAGCTCTTAATTTTGTTTTGAGAGAAAATGTAATGTGAAGAATATTCGAACACTAATTACTTTTTTGTAGCAAAATTTGAATATGGTTCATTGTCTGGTACTCGCAGCCTAAAAATATACAGAGAGAGTTGAAAAAATACAAAAGAATTTTTTTGAGATATCTGTATTCTAAGATTGTTTACTTATTGCACAAAATTTGCTCTCCCGCATACTTATTAATGGTCTATTTATACACATCAGTGCCGTGTCAGTTACGTATCAGTATCAGTGAAAAATAAAAAATGGTTGCTTAGATTTTAAATTAGTTTGTTATATATACATGTTAGATATGTTATACACATCAGTGCTTTCCGTGCTGCTTCAGGATCCGTTCAGTGGTTTTTAAATACGCCGGCTGCGATATTTTTGTAATTCTATTGACAAACTAACCAGATTTTTCTATTGCTTAGAATGGATGAAAAGCTTATCAAGCTGGTATGAAATTTTGATCAACTGCATTATAAATACATTCAGATCACTTTATTTGATTGTTTACTAACTCTTTTTACGGACTACGGACGGATATGTGTAAACTGGCATCAGTCATCGACCACAAATAACACTGATACTGAACTGACACTGAACTGATATGGCACCGATGTGTGTAAATGGACCTTAATGGACCTTCCAGAGCAAAAACCAATTTCTTTATATTCGTACCTATTGTAGGTGAAACCCGACATATATCTCTGAGCCCTTTCCACTTGTTTGTAATATACCTCATGCTTAGGTACGCCGTTTAATAGTGTACTAACATTACGGAGAAATTACCTGCACTAGAGAAGGATGGTTAAATAAGATGTACTTCTTGTCAAAAACAGACGGTTGAGCAGAGCCAAATAGTTGGAATGTGTTGATCATTCTATTGTCTTGTGTTGATTCATCTGTTGTGGTGTGTTTGTAATACAGTTTTAATGAAATTTTAAAATGACTCAACGTGAAGTTTTGAATGAGCAAAGTGGGAAACTTGTGTTAAATGTTTTGGAGCTTTTACTGTCATTGATTATAGGAAAATTTCCCAACCGACCCTGGCAATTTACATCCAGAGATAATTGAGTAGCAACATACCTGTGTTAAAGTTATTATCTTAACGTGGAAAATCTTCTTAAAGAAATTATTCTTTAATAAAACTTTGACATGAAACTCAATATTTTTATTATGTCAATTAAATTACATTTTTTTTACTCACATAGACTACTATAAAAATAAAATAACAAATTATTCTAATGATATTTCAACATCTTCCCTCATTAGATAATTTGTTCAAACCCATAGCTTCTCGAAGAACTTGAAGTCTAGGTTTAAACAATGGTTTCGTCATTACGTCTGCAACTTGAAATTCTGATGCTACCTTCTTTATTTTAATATGATTATCCATAACCATTTCTCTAACAAAGAAGTGTCGTGTTTCGATATGTGCTAATCTGATCGCTGCCTCATTATCAACCAACAATATTGGAACATTTTCTAGATCGATTAGTTCTTCATAAAGACGTTTTAGCCATATTAGTTCTTTGTCAGCTTCACTTGCCGCTACTACTTCTGCTTCTGCTATCAACTGAAGTTTGCCATTAACTTAGTCATGATACAATACTATCTGCATACTTACAGACTACATCTGTAGTTTCATCGCCACCATGATCAGCACCGCTAGAACTTTCTAAATATCGAAGTTTTCCTGACATAAGTAATACCATATTCTATAGTTCCTTTTAAATAACGAAATATTCGTTATTTCTAGTGTCCTCGATACAACACTAACAGCATACGCTATATCCGGACGAGTATCAGTCATTAGATACGTTAGAGCATCAACTGCTTCTCTATCTGAGGAAAGTTTTGTACATTTTCTTCTGTACTATTTAATTGACTATCTTTAATTATTGGAGTAGAAACAGGATTGCAGTCAATCATTCCAAAACGTTCTAATATCTTTTTCGTATAAGCCTTCTGACTAATTTCAACTGATCCATATTCTTTTAATTTAATTTCTAAACCTAAGAAATACGAGGCAGTTTTGTAACTATCTTAAAATTTTTCTCTAAATTTTCTAAATATTTCTGTTTCATGCTCTCATTATTTGAAGCAAGTAATCCATCATCCACATACAGTGCCATAATTAATATATCTTTTTCTTGTCGTTTAATGAATAGACAGGGATCATATTCACTAACTTTGAAACCTTGTGTACTAATAAAATGCCCAAATTTCTTACTCCAACATCTTGGTGCTTGTTTTAAACCATAAAGACTTTTCTTGAGACGACATACACGGTTTGTGCCATCTTCATAGCCTTCAGGCTGTCTCATGAATATTTCTTCTTCTAATTCTCCATATAAGAATGCTGTGCAAACATCAAATTGAGTTAATACCATATTTTCTGTAGCTGCTATGGTTAATATCGCTCTTATTGTAGTTAACTTGGCAACTGGGCTAAACTTTTTATCATAATCTTCTCCTTTCTTCTGCGAATATCCTTTTATTACAAGTCTGGCCTTAAATTTTTCTATGGAACCATCTGGATTCCCTTTAATTTTATACACCCACTTACACTGAATTGCTTTCTTATTTATTATCTGGTAATGGTTCTAGTGTCCAAGTTTTATTTTCTTTAAGTGAACACATTTCTTTCTCCATAGCCAACATCCATTGGTTTCGGTGACTACTTAAAGCTTCTTGGTAATTTAATGGTTCTTTGAAATCCAAAATATCATTAACCACAGATATAACATAATCATCAAATTTTCTTGGCTTCTTTATTTCTTCCCTATTTCTTAATTGTTTCGATGTATTAACGTCTTCTTGCAAAACTTCTTCATTTTCAACTTCTAAATTATCATGAATACTTCTTTCTTCTAATTCCGAATCTTGAATTTCTTCTTCTGTTTCAGTTTCTTTTCTTCTCTATATTGCTTTCATTTTCAGACGTTTTTGTTTTATTATAAAGTTTTTAACGTCCATCCAATAATGAAGTGTGCTGGTGCTAGTGCCGCAAGATCGTTAGGAGCGAAAGCGTGAATTTAGGATATTTTCAATCTGAACTAAGACCGAAAAGTCACACTATGGTTCCCTATAATTCGCTTAAGATGAAATTTAATAGATTTTATTCCTGATTTCCACAGACGTAGGCCACAGACCAAACGTAGGAGATCTGGGTGGTATAAAATCAGCTATAGAATTCGAGTTTATCCGTAGAAATTGCGACATTTGAAATCTCGTTGTTGGTACCAACAAAATTTAAGGTATTATACAAGTTAATATTTGCTGGTTTACCGCGTCGACTAATAAATCTGTTATGTTTAGAGACCAGTGCTGCTCTCTCTCTCTCTCTCGACATTCTGGCCAATGGTTTACACGGTTCTTACATTATTGCTTCATCAGTTTTAACAATGGTTTTCCTTTATTTGGGCAGTTATATATATTTAGATTTAAATGTGTGGGGTATATAATAAAAATAATAATAATAACGAGAGCAGTTTCTTCATTCGATTCAATTCTTCTGTTCTGATCTATTTAGGTTGGAAATATAGTTTTGTGTTTTTTTCCTACCTTATAAATGCATGAAGTTCGAAGATGGCTTTTCTTTTAATTATATAAACCAACCTATCGTGGCCTTCATTTACTAAAATCACTTATGCTTATCTAATATTTCACTTAATTTTCAGTTTTTACAGCTTCATTTCTAATTGTGGGCCAAGCTCTCATTAAACATTCATATTGCCATTGTTTGACAAATTTTGTTACATGTTTGTTACTCTAAATTATCATGGTCAGACCATATCAACTCAGTGTGTAAACGCGCTAATACCAGACTATTTTTATTTCGTAAGACGTTTTTCCATATATCTTTTGAAACCTCTTGTAAATTATATAAAACTTATGTGCTGCCAATTCTTGAATACGCCGGTCCAGTGTGGTGTCCCGATCTCATCCGTGATCAAAATTTATTAGAGAATGTTCAACGTGCAGCAACAAGGTTTTCATTTGGACGGTTGAGGCCCTCATATACTGAACGTTTGTCAATGGCCAAGGTTACTGATTTTCAACAGCGCCGTCTTCGGGGTGACTTAATTCTAACTTTTAAGGTCTTAAGACACAATTTTGGAAATCTGTCTTTTCTGTATACACTTAACACAGACTGCCGATTACGGGGCCATGAATTAAAATTAAAAAAAGGAAAATCAGGACAAGACAATTTTTCCTGACAAACAGAATATTCACTGCCTGGAACAATTTACCAGTATCGATTGTCACTGCACCATCTGTGAACATTTTTAAGAACCGATTAGATGCTTATTTATTTTCCAATTAAGACTTTATTAATGTTTTTATGTTTAATTATAATCGTGAACAAACACAATGTAATTATATTATTGTAAATGTTGTACGTCATTGTATAATTTGATATATATTGTAGTTTCTTAGTTTTTTGGGCATAATAGGTCTTAAAAATCTTTGCCTTTTTCCATATTGTAATAATAATAATAATAATAATGTTTCCTGTTCCGATCATTACATTACACCTGAAAAACAGTCGTCAATGGTGCCACCATTCGAGCTCACTAAACTCTGGTTGTTTAACTTGCAGCATAGTGAATTCCTTGAAGAATAATTACATTCAGACCTCGATTCAGATTAAACAAAGAGCTTTATAAGTAAGCTGTAATTATGTTATCAAACTTTGGTTATATGATTTACAGGCGCTAACGCCCATTAAATTTATTAATTGTTATTAGGGTACATTATTTCAGATCGCCGTCCTTCGTTCAGAGACAAAGGAATAATTACCTGTAATTTAATAAGGAATTTCATAATATCGTCAAAACAAGATTTAAATTGTAATTTGAAACAAAGTGCTCAAGAGCTGAAGTGTCTGATCACATAAAAGGAGTGGTATAACTATTTTGATCTACAACTGCTTTATAAGAGCCTCATTACAGCATTTATTTTGCACTGTTTCAGTTGAGGAATGAAGATCATTACACCAGGACAGTAATGTGACATATTACACCACTAGTGATATATTAAAAAATATATCACTGCTTAATGGTTACTTTTATTAAGAACCAACAGGTTCAATAATTTGACAATCAATAGATAATTTAACTTAAATTAAATTGAGTTACTTATAAATATTAACAACACAACTTTGGCAGTCCGTAAGATTAATACCAGATGAATGCAGCTGATCTCTATTTGTATTGTATATGCTTAACTTTTCTTTATAAGTACCTGAAGTAGCTTCAATGACGGCAATCTCTCCTCCAAGAACTCTTGTGATTTTTGGTCCAACTTTCGTTCAAGGGAAATCAGTTACAAAAGAAATTGTTCTATAGAAAGGTTCTACACAAGATTACTAGTATATAACTAATTTTCTTTTTCCGCGGAAATGTTTCGTTTCCCGGAAAACTCGAATTTTTCTTATATTATATTTTAACTGAAAATTGCCTCAAAAATGTATTTTTTAAATGTCTTTATATTACATGCTGCTCTAGAAATACAAAATTAATAAAATTGCGGCTTTGATTTGATGTAAATATGTAAAAATTTACGGAAAATTTCCATTTTCCTTCGACTTTAGAATAAAGGAAATCTGTTATAGAAATGGTAATTAGATAATTTGATTTGACTACTAATTTGCGCTTTAATGATATATAATTTTATTTGCGGAAATTTTGTTTAAGGAAAATATTGAGGAAAATCATTTACTTATTCATGTTTTTTAGGGTTTTGTAAATAATCGATGGTTAATTAGTATTAGTACTCATGTTTTTGAGTTTTGTGAATAAACGAATGTTATTTAAGTTATAAAAAGTAAGTGGATTTGTAGCATTTTTTTTTTAAATTGAGCGCGCGGATTTCGAAACGTCGACCGGGCGTGCTCGCTTCGCTCGCGTATATTAATTATATCCACATAGATGCTTGTTATATAAATATAAATGTTAAATGAAAATTATGAGACTTTGTAAGAATTCTGTATGTATTTAAAAGTTAAGGTATCATTTGTGGCAATATTATGGCGGATAATGATTTTTATGTTGAAACTATTTATTTGAAAAATCTCCATATTTTAATTTTATGTAATTAATGAGTTCATGCATCGGATCTAGACTGTTTTTCTTACAATGGCGTCTCCACAAGTACTCACAGAGTCGGTCTGCAAATTCGTCCGGTGGAATATGTTGACCTTTTTGATTTTTTTTGCAGCCGACTACGACGATTCGATCCGTTGGGTATGAGTACCGTCTTCAGCAACGAATATAACAATATGATTAACAGTCTAATGCCATATTTAGTGAATCTCATACACTTTCCACATATCCGAATGGATAATAGACCCTTTCTCTACATGTTGTTCCAAAAGGAGAATTAACGTGCCTGCATCCTTTTTATTTTCTGGACAAATTACCATTCTTAAGTCTTCTGAGTTATCGGCAATCATTCCGAATACCCATGGATGTTTATGTTCAGAAATACGTTTAGAATTCAAAAATAAAAATTGGTCATATTTTTCCGATTTTCTATATTTTTTCCATATAGGTAATGAAAATGACGCATTTTCACTGGAAAATTTTGGCGTTTCTGTGTTAAGAAAAATGTCTATAATTAACAGCAAAAAATATTTTTGATGTAACTGATTTCGCTTTTTCTAAAGTCTACAAAATTTTCTTTATAATGGAAATGACGCATTTCCGCGGGAAAATTTTGTTTCTGTGTTCAGAGAGGCCTCTGAATGCTATTTGTTATTTGTGTTTCTTCATAGCTGATTTCCCTTAAACGAAACTTGATCACACATGGTGATAGACTTCTAACCACCATGCCGTTTTATAGTTAGAAGGTCTGCTCCTGTGTTGGCTAGAAGTGAAGTAGATGATCGTCGAATACAGTGCCCTATATATTGTTGAGGTTGTGATAAATTGAGAAAAAGAGCAATTTTCTTGGGCATTATACTAAAATATTTATACCAACAGGACATTTGATGCATTTGCCTCCTCTGTAACCAACAAAAAATCTTCCATGATCCTATTTTCGATTCCCCCGACAGTGATAAAGAATTCTCGGAAAACTTTGGTTTTCGTATCCTGTATGAAGATATGAAAAATATTTCCTTCATTTTTTAAGTTTTCTAACAGCAAATTAGTTAACTCGTCCACTCTTCATGCACCTCCAAGTCCAATAATAAATGTAGCCTTAAATTGTGCACTTATGAATTTCAAATAGCAAACATTTTCTTGTTCTTACCTTTGTTAGCAACATTCTCTTTCGTTAATATTCTTGACTTTTTCGACTGATTGCTTATTCAGAAATGCAATTAAATTGTTAAAGTTATTGTTGTCAACATTTTGCCGTATATAAATTGTAGACCGCAGCATAGAATAGAATGCCCAAAGACTAGATGATTTGTACTTCCTGGATAATTCTTCAAAAAATACTTATAATATATAATCTTTTGATTCATGTTCTTAGATGCTCACCTATCAGTAAATCGTTTATAAAATTGTTGTAATTGGTTTATGATCTGGTGTAAAAATGAAGCTACTGCAGTTGCAGTAGCTTTTTCAATTTGAAGAGGCAAGTTTTCTATTTCGGAATCACTCATTATTTCAATCAACACCACTATTTTCACAAGAAAATGTAAAACGCAAGCTCAATTTTGTTTATAACAAGTTTGACAGATTACCATAACAATGTCTTTGCTTCTTGATTTTAAATCAAAACTTACAAACTGGATCTGATTTTGGATTTTTCTCAATTTAAGGTAGTTGTAGATACAAATTTTTGCAGTTCTAGATAAAATTTTACATAGTACACGTGGGATAACGGCACTTTTTTATTACATTCGTGAAATTACACGAATCGGACTACGTACTCGTCGTGCAAATGCCACACTCATGTATAATAATCACTGAAAAAAGGCCAGTAATTTACAAATATACAGTATAAATATACTTTGTAAGAATATCGTTATAATTGTCTTAAAATAATTCTAAAAATAATGATGATATTACACTTACGCTTGCAATTTTACAAGAAAACTGCCAATATACAACAAAACCGTAAACTTCCTATGTAATTATATTATAATGTGTACATTTATAGAATATACTGTAATACATTTACAATTAACAATGTGAAATCCATTTTTACATTGTAAAATTACTGAAAATACCAAATCTACTATATAATTGACTGTAAAAATATGCCTAATGTGTATGTGAAGGTGCTACTAATTTTAAAACGCGCTAACCTAACCTAACTGCTGAGAGCGTTGGGTGGTGACGCCTTTATTATTTTTTGCTTCATTTCGATGAATGCAGCGTGTACCTAGGACCTAGGTACTTACATAATTAATTTAGTGAGTAGTGACTAGCAATATAATCATATCTAGAGTGACAAGTGACTGTTTTTAGTACTATGAATAGTTTTGTCTACTGCTGGTTCTAACATAACCTAAATGAGATTAAGAAGTAATAGGTATGTAAGTTATACATAATTATTGAAGCAAAGAAACATTGGTACCCTTGCATCTACAAAAATTGGATACCTCACTGTTGATTTGTTCATCATACATAATATATAAAAAATATATTATTTTCTATTAGAATTGCATTTTATACATATTTGAAGAACAGGGGCTTCTGGAGGATTAGTATGATTTAAGTTCTGGATACCTACTTATATATGCACGTTTATATAATTAATATTACTTTGTAATAGTTAGTATAAGACCATTATAGATCTCGCTTGAATATTATAAAATGTTAACTTTAGTTCTATGAATATATTTTTACATTGTTATATATATTTTCTATAATGTTATGTGTTCTGTTTTGTACAAATAACCTAAATGTGCAGGTACCAAATTTTAATAAAAAATTGCCGTATAACTATAATATTTTATTACTTCAGTACCTGTATGTACATGTCTTTCTAAGCTAAAAAAATAAGCAAAGTGCAGTTAATATATTGAAAATATAATAAAGCTGTAACTACTAATTAGCTAACTGAGCCGTAATCGGAGTACAAAATAGCTATTTATATAATCAGTTAGGAAAAGTACAAACAACAAATGTTTTTCACACAATTTGTCCAAAAATTTTAATTATAAATTTAAAAAGGATTATTCTGCTGAGTTTAAAGTACATAGCGACTATAATAGAAATAAGTATTATTTTCAATCTAAATGAATCATAAATTCCAAAGTACTTAATTTTTTGTATATAATTTTGAAAAGCATATAGAAAACGAATTTTTTGCTTCGGAAATGTTTAACTTCACTGGGGATATCATATCAAAAATTCAGTATTACTATTAAGGGTGTTTGTTAACATTAGAAGCAATTGGCATTCATGTTAAGTAGGTTACTTAATATGGGTACATTTTTCTTTTGAAGTAATATTCTGATGCAGTGATGCTATTGAGAAACTCACGAAAAAGCCTGATATGTTACTTAAGGTAAGGTACGATACTTTAATTTTTCTCTTGTAGGCATATTAATCTATTAGGTATAAATGAATTACTATTCAGATTTTTTTAGGTATCTATGTCTATTTTGAGAAAAATTGAATAACGAAAATTTCATTTCGATATCTTGATTAGTTTTGTTATAGATATTTTTTTTTTTTAATTTTAGGCCTTTTCTATGATGCTCCATATTACATACGTATGATGTTTCATTAAAAAATATATATGTTTGTTATAGTAACGGAAAACTAGAAGTTATAAAAGAAATTTCCTCAAACCACTAGATACTACACATAGAGAAAAAATGTCTTTGCAATGTATAAATATTAATATAATAAGTAGAAAAGTTACCATAGAAACGATTAAAATTTAAAAACATTATGTAGGTATCTCTTAAACAAATCAAAATATCGAAATGAGATTTTCATTCAATTTCTCTCGAAAATTAAGCTCCAAATATATTGGCTACTTTTCCTGTCTTTTCGGAAAATAGAAAAAACCTTCTATATCTATGTGCCCAAATTGGACCATCCTGTACAATAAATAAAAAAAATTACATTGTAGTTATAATATAAAATGTAATTTTACAATGTAACTATACAACTGCCTGTAAAGTTACTCTGCAAATTTACAAGTGTTGTACAAGTTTCATTGTAAAAATACTTTTTGTATTGTAAAAACACAAAGTAATATTACAATTGCAAAACCTAAAATTACACAGTAAAATAAATTTTCAACGTAATTTTACATTTGTACTATAAATAACTATTATTTAAACTGTACCACCTATATTTTCTGACATTAATAATGATCATCTACGATGAGTAGGGTAGACCGGGGACAAAAGTACCAGGGTACAGTTGTAACGCCGCCATTATTTCGTAAGCTATAACAGGTGCACATGCGCAGCGTCCGTGGAAGATTTGTCTACTACGTGGCAACGCTTCGCTTAGTTCATAGATGGCCTCCGTGACGAACTAGCGTATAGTCTAATGAAAGTGTGTTTTTACGTATCCCAAGTAAGTTTTTGCAAGTTTAATTATTATGAAATATATTGGTCCCTAACTAAATCAGCTGACTTCAGTAACTGCCATGTGATTAACTGATTATCTTTACTATCTATTTGTATCCTGCAATTGATTTTGTTTTTATGGTTAGAGAAAAAACTGATCAAAATGGAGAAAAATGCAGTCGGGGATAATAGTAACAACGTCTACGGGGACGATTGTATCGTTACAATTGTCCCCAAGGGGACGTTTGTAACGGTATAATTACCTACTAGGAATGTGATTGACTACTAAGATTTGCTGTTTGTAATATTTTAAGATGAGTTACATAATAATAGTTGGTCGCACTAGCAGTTTGAGTTCCAGAATTGCAATAAATTTTAATATTTTGCTTTTATTTATAGAATGCCTAGAACAAGAATACGCAAAACAACACGAGCGACACATGACATTAGTGTATATCAGCGGGCATATGAAGAAATTATTAATCGTCAGTTGTCCGTGCGTTCAGCTGCAAAACAATTTAGTATATGCCATGTATCTCTAATGAGATACAAAAGAAGAGGAAATCCACCAATGCGGAGAATAATCCAGAAGCCGTTGCTTTAATGGGCTATAATAGTCACAATCGAATTTTCACAGTAAAACAAGGAAAGATAATGGTATAAAGGATAAAGAAAGTATAATATCCGCAGAAACCAATCAACCAGCGACAAGCACAGCAGAACCATCGACAAGTAGTATGATACGACAACTCACAATAACACCATTGCCAATCACTCAACCGTCTACAAGTTCTAAACTGACACAACCAGTTTTCGAACAATTGACATGCCAAAATTGTGATTCTGATTGATATCCATATCTAATATATTGATTCATATGTTCTGCCAAAGAAAGAAATTATTTTGTGTTACTAATGTAGTTTGACTAAAGTTCTCAATGTAGTTATATTTTAAAATGACAATGTGATGTTTATTTGTGATTTTGTCACTTAATTACAAATTAAAGAGTATGTTTAAAAAAATTACATATATGTTACAATTGTACCCGTTCACTGTTACGACTGTCCCTGGGTTTGGGGCAGTTGTAACATTTTGCAAAGTCTTTAATGCATGCAAATAACTTTTTCTCTAATTGTAAATTAAGTTTGATTCGATGTCATTTTGTAAAGGAATGAATTCTGCATCATAAGGTATCAGAACCGTTTGTGTAACTGCTATATTTTTGATACCACTGCCCAATAAACCAAAAATGTTACTATTATCCCCGGTCTACCCTACTGTCCTCATTTTGAATGAAGACGAGGGTGTTTTATTAAATAAAACCACGCCAACTAATTTAATTAATCATAATTCTTACCATATCGGCTTCGACATTGTTAACATTTAAGTTTGTGGTGGTATAAACCATATGACGGGCCCTCCTACATGGGTGTCTTGATCTGTCTGTCTGAAGTAAATTTGGATATAACTCATAACCAACAGTTAGATACCGGGCAATTTATAGCTTCTATTTTATACTGATTCCGTCGAGCTTTTAATTTTATATGACATTGGCGCATCCGGCAAAATCTTTAAAGAGCTTAAATACATAATGCATTTGAAAATAACATGAAGAAAGTGGTCTGGTTCAATGCGAAACTGTCTATAATGAAGTTGCGAACCTATAGAGATGAAAAATGATGTTCAGCTGGTGGCAGTTATTCCAAAGGGAAGCTATTAATGGAAAGCATTAAGAGAGAAATGTTTCAATTAGGGGTGTATTATTAGGTGCCGTGACCAGTTTTTTTTACACAATATGTTTTTAACGGCAAAATCTTAATAATTAATGAATGCATTAATGTTACTCCATAAAGGGAATCTAATTCTATCCAAATGTTTTACATTTTTATGCGAAATTTGTTTTATTTTATCATTGACAAAATTCATCTATCAGAAATATGCATTTCGCAATGGGATAACATTATTTTTTTATTAGTGTCTTGAATAGTTGCACGAGTAAGTAATTTGAGGCGGGAAAAGCTTGATTTTTATTCAACACTATCTAAAATAAGAAGCAATTTCAGCATTTGGAGACAAGTGTGAAAATTATACTTTACCTTCATCATCAAGTAGGTTTTATCATCAGCTTATTTCAGAAATTTCTCAAATTCTGATTTTCTTAAAACACTAGACTTCCAGAATATTCCAGCGATTTATGTTTAAGGAAAGTAATTAAGTTTGTAAATTTCGTTATGTCAATATTCTTTCTCACTTACAATCTTGTTTTTATCATTGAGTTAAAACTCCACAGCGTAGAACTCTGGTATACTCTGGATTTTTGTTGAAATAAGCTAGTAGAACTGCCTCAGTGATAACAGTTACACCCATTTCATTTATCTTTGGATTTTGTCAGCAATAAAGATTAAATTGCGATTTTTGATGATTCTTCTATCATCTTCCATATTATCGTTGTAAACAGAAAGACTTTTTTCATAAATCAGTGACACAATAATGTTAACGAAAACATAATAAACAAACTCGTTTCTATATCAACATTCCCTAAGGATTCACAATTTCGACATTCGCAATTTTCAATAAAAAAATTATGATAACTATCGTTATTTGAGCTATTTTCGAAACACTATCACAATAATTATGTGTGCAACTAATAGGAAAGGTGTATTTTCCTCATGTGACGTCTTTTTTTATCTCGGTTAGCATCTCCGTAAAAAAGTCGCTTTTCCTAACTTATTACACCAATAACTATTTATACAATCAAAATATTTTTCTACGGAGAGATTCAAAAAGATTAGGAGTCCCCAGAATCGAAACAATTTAATTTAATATATCCATATCACAAGTCAATGCTTTTCTGGCAGTTGTCTAAATATGCTACCTACTGTTAAATATTTGTTTTTATATAGCTTCGAAACGGAACAAACTAACCATTTTTAGTTGATGCGCATCTTTATTTATTTCAATGTAGGTAATGTATTACTAAAATATATAAGAAAATGAGATACAGGATTGGAGACACCATTACCATATAGCAAGTCCCTGTTACCGCAGACATAAAATCAACATTGACACACTGATTCCGATGTCTATATGTCATAGGGGATAGGAACTATGACTATCGCTAACGGTCATTACAATTACGATTTAATGAAATACAGTGATTTGCTACTTTAGTTCTTCTAGAGTAGTCTAATCAGCCAAAAGCACAATCTCTGCGAAGCGGAGGATCCTTGTGTCGATTACGAGAGAATACAGCCAGGGTTGATTATTATCTATCTTATCTTATTATCTATGGTATACTGATGAGAGCTAACAAGCTTGAAACCGGTATATATCTGGTGGCGCCGCTGACGACTAACAAATGACTGTTTGGATGGATGTAGACACGACCTACGTCTCGCATATTCATATAAAAGTTCAATCCTTCTTTTTGGCTTCTACATACAACGTTTTTCGCAGAAATGAATTTAATCAGGAAAATAGAATCACATTTTTCATTTAATTTTTTGACATGCTACTAAAGCTAATTTGACAGCAGTGTTCGACGGTCAAAAATAAAAACTAGAAAAACAGTGTTCAATACGTAACAGTGGTGACCAAAAGTATCAAATAATCTATTGTTTATCAATAAACAAATTAACATGTCTGTCGTTAACAACAAATAAGTGAATTTTCAAAATTAGAAAAATTTGGCTTAATGCCGCCAGAAATAATATCTGAAGCTGATTTTCCCGACAGATCTAAAAGTAGGTAGAAGGTAGAATTTGCTTGGAAAAATATGTAACTATTATTCCTTATTGTTGTAAGAGTACTGAAAAAATGATCTCTGTACTGTATTGATGATTATAATGCAGTATTTTTCTTTCTAACTCTATATAGGTAAACATAGAGAAAATAGATGTTGAAATTATTCCAAAAACTGTTGCTAAATATAATATATAGAGAACACGCTTCCGAGAGGATGTCAACGACTTTGAGTGCCGACAATGAAGCAGATATTACAACTGTGAACAGGTATTGTGGTTGAAATTTAGTACCTCTGCAGTTGAAGGATACTTGAAAGATTTTGTTGAATCTATGAATAAAATTACGTGGTTGCTGCAGCCAAACAAAATCACTCAATCGTTGGTACCTCTTCCACATCTGAATTAGTACTCATTAATAGTCGACAAGCCAAGATTAAATTTTGGCATGGGAGGCTATTCTGATGTGATATCTATCAACGAATTTGCGTTTCAAAATATTTCAGATCGTGTTTTCAATGTTACGAATTAACAGAATTGAAATACTTTTGTAAATGATCCCAAACTATGTGTTATTACAAATGAAGAAAATAATAATAATAATAATAATAAACGACTTTATTGCAAATTATAATTAAATTACAATTTACAAAGGGCGAAGTTTAGCTAAAAGCCATTCACACTTAACCCTTTTTAACCTACGTAATTAGTCTAAGCTTAATCTAACCTAACCTAAATAACATAAAATAAACAGATACATAAGAAAAATAAAATAAGAAACAGAAATGCAAATTTAAAACATCATTGCGAGCACACAAGGTATTGCTTAAGTTTTACTATAAAAGATTTGTTTTAACTAATTCTTAAATCAAGATTAAATGAATTGTACAATTTTGCAGAATTATATGTAAATGATCTGTGGAACATGGCTGACCTATGATGAGGTATAGTGATTGTCGAACGATTCCGTAACTTCCGTGTGAACTGATTCCCGAAATATATTTTTTTCTTTTAAATATCCTGGAGACATTGTGTATATTAAGCGACACAGAAAAGTAATGAAATGATATTTGAATAGATTAATAACATTTAACCAATTTAAATTTTCAAAGGGAATAGAAATATGGTCGTATTTTCTCAAATTGTTAATTAATCTACAGCAGCTATACTGTAATTTTTGCATTCTGGTGCGAGTTACAGAGTCCAGACAAGGATACTATACTATATCGCCATAAGTCAAGCGTGAAAGTATAAAATTCTCACAAAGTTTCTTTCTAGTTTTAAAATTTAGTAAGTTTCTATTTGCATATAATAACTTCAGTCTGATATAGCATTGTTTTAAAATATAAGTGGAATGATCAACAAATCTTAAATTTTCGTCAAAGAATAAACCCAAATTGTTGGCACTATTAACAAAAGGTATGCTTTGGCCTTCTAAATTTATATTCATATTCACCTTCAACGATTCTCTTTTACTCTTGGGACAAAATAATAGAATTTTTGATTTATTAGAATTTAAATGTAAATTATGATTCTTAGCATACGTATTGATGTTTACTAGGTCATTATTGATATCGTCTGTAGCTTGTGCAAAATTTCCTACATTAAAGTGATAATTAAACTGCGTGTCGTCGGCAAACATTTGAACATTACAATTAGCAACAGCCCTCGTTAGATCTGCCGTGTATATTAAAAACAAAAGAGGTCCCAGTACAGATCCTTGGGATACACCCGATAAAATACGTTGGTTTGAAGAAATACTGTTATTTACTACCACTTGCTGATATCTGTTATGTAAATAATTTTTTATAAATTGAGTAGAAGTATGATCAAAACCGAAATATTTACATTTAGCAACGAGTAATTTATGATTAATGGTATCGAAGGCTTTAAGTCCAAAAGTACTAAAGCTGAAACTAATCCTCTATCATAAGCACGGAAAATATTGTCACTGACATTTAGTAAAGCAGATATTGTACTATGCCCCTTTCTAAATCCTGACTGCTCTGGTGGAAGTAAATTACAATTCACCACAAAATTATTTATTTGTATGTAGGTATACTGTTTTTTTCTAAAATTTTTGAGAGAATCGACAACAAACTTATAGGACGTAAGTAGGGTATTTTCACCGGTTCTGAGTCTCCCCCCACCACTTTCCTCTTTGAAATGACCTTTGCGGTAACGTATTTGATGACCTTCAATGACATTGAAGGTCACATCAGTTGGTAAATTTTATTTGACCTCTACCGATTGGAGGTCATATCAGTTGGTAACTTTTATTTTGACCCTCCATCAATTGAAGGTTACATCAGTTGGTAAGTTTTATTTGAACTTGAAAAAACCTTGCTCGATGTTGTAATACTAGAGTCTACAGCGCATGCTCAACTCCTAGCTCATCATGAATATAAAGGAATGAGTAGGTAGATAGAAAACTCATTTGTGAATAACGTGTTGACCGAGAGTAACATAAAATAAAAAAAAAAGATGTATTTATGCAGTGTCTGTGGTAAAAGTTTTACACGCAGTGATAATTTGCGTCGTCATGAAAGGCAGTCTTGTACGCCCATAAGTGTAGATGAACCTGAGTCAAAACGGGTTAAATTAGATCATGATGGTCAATCGCCCGAAATTGTAACAGTTAAATGTTGTAATAAGGATATACCCCGCACTCAAATACATGCACATCGTAGGACATTGGAACATAGAACAATGTCATGTACTCCTAAATCTGATGGTGTACAAATTATTAATACAGCATTTAAGTGTAGAATAATAAGCTACAGAGTTCATAGTGAAGAGAAACTTACAGACTTTGATGAATTTTTCAATCGAGTGAAAGCTAAAATAATAAGTTTGCTGGAGGATGTCATAAGGGTCCATAAATCCATAAAAGTGAATATGGAAACTTTTGCCAATTTTATATTGCAAACTCGCGAGACCTCAGATGTGAAAGCATTTAATAGTTGCAATAGAACTCTCGACGAGTCTGTGGACTTGGATGATGTTTACCAGGAATTTGTAGATACGATGAAATCTCAAACATCTGAATTTGAGGAGAAAGATTCTGGTAAGTAAATCTTATTAGAGGAGAAATTAATTTTCTTTATTCATATAAAAAATATTGTTACAGGTTGGGCCATCGAGGAAATATTGTATATAGAGGTAAATGTGAATAAAAATAGTCCTCTGTGCGGCTCCTCTTATATAAAATTGCCGAAGTTTGTGGAAAATAAGAAAGCGGTAGTAAATATAAAGAATCAGGATGAGTGTTGCTTTGCATGGGCAATAACTGCAGCCTTATATCCACCGAGAGGTCCAGTGCATGAGATGTCATCATATCCACATTTTTCTTCCGTTTTAAATTTGGTAGGTATGGAATTTCCAGTTAAATTAAAGGATATTTCAAAATTCGAATCAATGAACGATATATCTGTTAACGTATACGGTTTGGAAAGTGCATTTGAAAAGAATAAGTTAAAATACGAAATCGTTGGACCTTTGCGTTATGCATCAAAAAAATTGAGGTATCATGTGAATCTGTTATTTATTACTAAGGAGTGTAGCCAAAATCATCATTGTGTTAAGGAATGTGCAATAAGCCATTATTGCTGGATTAAGGATTTGTCGAGGTTGGTTTCTAATCAGATTTCTAATAATGAACATAAGAAGTTTTTTTGTGATGGTTGTATGTCTTACTTTGGTTCTGAAACTTTGCTTTTACAACATCAAAAGCGAGACTGCAATCATATTTATACCACTGTACCTAGTTTAGAATTGCGTGTCGATAAGTTTGGAAAAAGTGTTCCTGAAAACATATTAAAATTTGAAAATATTGAAAAACAGTTGAAGGTGCCATTTGTAGTATATGCCGACTTTGAATCTATATTGAAACCTATGGATACATGTGAACCCAACCCCGAAAAATCATATACATGTAAGACTTTCAGCCATGAGCCATATTCATTTGCGTATTTGATAAAGTGTTCTTTCGATGACTCTCTCTCAAAATTAGTTTTTTACAGGGGGGATAATGTGGCAAAGGAATTTGTACAGCGTTTAGAGGGAGATTTAAGGGAAATTTATAATAATTATTTGAAAAACATAGTTCCAATGACCCCCTTATCTGAGGATGAGGAGCGTGACTTTGAAAATGCTGTTGTTTGCAGTATATGTGAAAAACCGTTTGAAAGGTTTCATGTTAAAGTTAGGGATCACTGTCATCTAACCGGGAAAAAGAGACAAGGAGCCGCTCACATGGGTTGCAATCTAAATTATAAAATATCGAACTTTATTCCAATTATATTACATAACATGTCGGGGTACGATGCTCATTTGTTCGTGCGTGAATTGTGCTCAAATAAGGATAAAATTGACGTGATAGCCCAAAGTAAAGAAAAATACATTTCATTTACAAAACACCTTTATATGCATGATTATGTTGGAAGTGATGGTAAAGTAAAGAAAAGTTTTCTAAAGATGAGATTTATCGACAGTTTCAAATTTTTATCCACATCTTTAGAAAATTTATCTGCAACTTTGAATGAAACTCAATTCGATGAAACCCTTAAATACTTTCCAGATAAGGAACATTTCAACCTAATAAGGCAAAAAGGTGTTTTTCCATATAGTTATTTGACGAGCTTAGACAAACTGAATACCCCATATTTACCGAGCAAAGAAGAATTTTACGATAAATTAAATGAAGAACATATATCAGATAAGGAATATGCAAGGACACGAAAAACATGGGAAACGTTTAATTGTAGAAATTTGGGTGAATATTCCGACATTTATTTAAAATCAGACGTGTTCATATTATGCGATGTATTTGAAAACTTTCGAAAAATCTCCCTGAATACATATAAGTTAGATCCTGCACAATATTATACGGCTCCCGGACTTGCATGGGATGCCATGTTGAGATTAACAAAAATAGAATTGGAACTTTTGACGGACGCTACAATGATACAGTTCTTCAAGAAGGGTATACGCGGTGGAATAAGTCAATGTTCTGGAAGGAAACATGTTGCTAATAATATATACCTTCCAAATTATAATCCAAGTGAACCTTCATCGTTTATTACATATTTGGATGCCACGAATCTCTACGGACACAGCATGTCGCAATATTTACCAACGGGTGGATTTTCGTGGCTAACAGAAGATGAAATTTCAAATTTTAACGTTATGGACATTCCCGATGAAGGAGTTTACGGTTATGCGTTGGAAGTGGATATAGAATATTCTAAATTTTTACATGACATACACTCGGATTTACCCTTTTTAGCGGAGAATATAATACCACCCGGAGCTAAATCAAAAGTTCCAAAATTGATTCCAAATTTAAATAATAAATATAATTATATCATACACTTTAGAAATTTAAAACAAGCAGTGATAAATGGTTTGAAGGTAACAAAAATACATCGCATAATTAAATTTAATCAAACTCCTTGGCTGAAAGTTTACATCGATCTTAACACTAAAATGAGAAATGCTGCTTCAAATAAATTCGAAAAAGACTTTTATAAACTCATGAACAATGCCGTTTATGGGAAAACAATGGAAAATATTGACAATAGAAAAGATATCAAATTGATAACTCATTGGGAAAAACTTCAAAAGTCGTTTGGCGCAAACACATTAATCGCTCGACCAAATTTTAAATCGTGTACTATATTTTCAGAAGACTTCGTGGCCATACATATGGGTAAATTAAAAGTTCATTATAACAAACCTCTCTACCTAGGCTTTTCTATTTTGGAACTATCTAAAACCGTGTTATATTCTTTTTTCTATAACACCATAAAAAGTAATTTTGGTGATAAAGCTTCACTATTGTATACGGATACAGACTCCTTAATTATTAAAATTTACACTGATGATTTTTATAATTTTATGAAATCAAATATTGATTGTTTCGATACATCTAATTATAAACAAGATAATAAGTTTGGTATTCCCGTATCTGATTCAATATTGGGTAATTTCAAGGATGAATTTCCTTCAGATCCAATAATGGAATTTTATGGTACCGGTGCTAAAGCTTATTATGTGAAATCCGTGAGTAATGAATTAAAAAAAGCTAAAGGGGTAAAGAAATCTGTTATAAAGAATCAGTTGACCATTAATGATTATAAGAAAATCGTAGATCAAGGTGGTTTAATTTTTAGAAAAATGAACTCTTTAACATTACCCTGGGGTCACGATGATATTAGGTACTACCAAACCGAATACGATAAAAATTTCGATTGGTTCGTAAACGTCATAAGTCAAACGATTGGAATAGATGGAGACAATAATTTAAAATTATTAATTCAGGCTCTAGAAGAAATAATTGAATAACTGGAAATTTTATATCTAAACAATAGTATAAGTATACAAAGTATTGTACTTATTGTAAACTTGTTTGTATATTTGTTAACCTAAAAAAAAAATAAAGAATAATATTCGTCCATTATGAATTGTTGTATATTTATTTCTATTTTATTTACCCACAATTTTATTTAGGAGTTAATAGTATCACAAAACCTCATTTCTTCCGCATATACAATTTATATTTATAAAATGTTTTGGTATTATTTATTTAATTTTCATATAATACTGTCTATTGAATTTACTTTTAGAATAAAAACTCTCAACCATTCTTCCTAAAATAAAGCATGTCAAAAATTAAAGAGAAATTACATGAAAATCAACATTAAGAATCTTAACATAATTATTTCAGAATTTTTAATATATAGCAACATATCAGATTTAATATACTTTTCAACACTACGCCACAGAGTTTATGTTTTATTCTTGATTGTTCCGAAAAATTCTCGAATATTCAATCCGCCCATCCAGTGAAATATGAACACTGGAGTGATGAGTCATTTATTTTATTTGTTCTCGAAAATCTGCTGAGAAGGTATTCACCAACATTCTAGAACATCATCGACTCAGTTAAGCATGAGCAGTGTAATAGGTAGCGGTAGATAATCATTTATTCTTGCCTGCTTTCTCTCTCGAAAATTCGATAACAGGCACAAGTTCTGGTATATTCTACAGTATTACAGAATAGGCGGTGGTAGGAGGTGGTGGGAGGGTTCACAGAGTATAAAATGGAGCCGTCCTCACGAGGGGTCAACCAGTCTTTCTGTGTAGTTCAAAGTGAAGACATCGGTGAAAAAGTAAAGTGAAAAGTGAAAAAAATGGGCAGAACAAGTACGGTACCAAGGAAAACTCCGACGAGTTCTAAGAAGAAGGTGGTTAGTGTAGGCAAACCAATGCCTCAGATGACACCTGAAGAGCGTCGTCATTTTCAACGCCACAGTGCCAACCCAAGGTCCAACCCAGGCTATTATACTACGCCGAACGTTCTAGATGACCTGCCAGTGATCCCCGCAGACGATATTTTGGCTAGGGCGTTATCAGAAATTCGCGGGGATCTCCCAAATATTGTGTTGTCGCCAATAAGTGACAATGAAGATGATGTGTTTCGACCAAAGTCCCCGCTGCCGAAGGTAAAAAAAATAAATAAACATCAAAGGGTTGAAACTTCTAGAAAATCCTCTGGGAAAGGGAAGTCTTCTGAATTGTGGCATATGTTGCAACAACCAGTACCATCAAAAACATCTACAAGCACCGCCAAAAAGGAAGCCCCACAAATGATAATTGAAACCCGAACGGTAGTGGTACCGCAAGAAATAACGGCACCACACACTATATCGCGAGCTCCAGTTGAAGAAGTTCCTCGGGTATCACAGGAAGCTCCTCAGGAACAGATTCCACCAATTGTGCCCATGGAACTGCAACCAGCACCGGAACCTCAGAGGATGGAAATGGTGGCACCGTCAACGACCACAGCATCTGACGAGGACGATATCCAGTGCTCACAGGTTGGTGAAACAGATGCCATTTCTGCCTTTCTAAAATTCTGGGCAAAACTGAATAGAAGAGAGGCAGAAAGTGATCGAGAAGTTCGGGAGCTGGAGAACAAACTCATCGAAAAAGAGGGGCAGTTGCGGGTGTTACAAGAAGAAATACAGAATTTGCGGCGGGACATTGATGAAAAGAAACGCAAGAAAAGTGAAAGTGAGAGAACGTTAAGACAATTGAGTGAGAGGATGGGTGTTAGAAGGTTGAATGAATAGTAGATTTAGATATAAATATATGTAATATTTAGATATTGTAAATATATATAATCCCGTGTAAATAATAAATTTTTCTAATCATATATATGTTGTTTAAATATATTGTAGATAATAAAAATTAAAAAAAAATACTGGTATGAAAATGTGGGTACATAAACCTTTAAAATACATAAGTTTCATAAACAAATTTTAAAAAATTAAGTGTTTACATTTAAATTTAATTAATGAGAAAAATAATAGTATATTTAAATCTTTAAAAACTATCTAATATAAAACTAAAAACTTATGAAATATTATATGAAACTTAGCGTTTTTGTTCACAGTTTGGGATATAATCCCATGTAAATATACATCCTATATTTGAAATAAATTTTTATAATCATTTATATGTTGTTTAAATATATTGTAGATAACATAAATTTTAAATTAAAAAAAATATTGGTGTGAAAATGTGGGTAATATAAACTGTGGGCTGGGGGGCGGGAGGCCGAAGGCAGGCCCGCGATCGAGCGAGCGAGTGAGCCCGCCCACCAGCCGCCGCCCCCATCCCCCCCGCACCCACGCACTCATATTGGGGGCGGCGCCGTAGGCGCCGCCCCCAAGTCAACTCCTTGCAGGCACCGCCGGCCGCAGGCCGGCATTTTGAAATTATCGGAGTGATAATTAAAGAGGCAGCGGCGGCGCCGCAGGCGCCGTCCCCTAGCAAATCTTCCGCAAAAGCGCGTTCGGAATGGTGAGACGGAATGCAGCCGGTCGAAGGCCGGCACGTTGGAATAATCGAAGTGACAACTAAAGGTCACCCCTACGTTGACCGATACCATAAAATGATCGGACGGCAGAACCACTGGATAAATAAAAAGTTTTGTGAAAATTACCTACGCATCAGTAGTTTGTTAGAACTTTATGGTTTGGATACATATCAATATCAAACAAAATCTAATATTAGTTGCAATAAGTTTAATTTCAAATTTATTACAACAGAGTAATAATTAAATAAATATACATATCACATTTTTTATTTACAATAAATTAAACCATCTTCAAAATTAAAAATATTCTAAGCAGTGTTCAAAATCAGAGAAAAAAGTGTACAACATTTTGTTTTATTTCTTTTGTGTTAGTACATAAAAATTAAACATTTGTGAAATATTTCTCAGCATTTAATAACTAGTGGTACAGATATTAATTTTTTAATTTATATTTAAATATACTATATAATACGCATAAATAATTACTTATAAAATATTTTAATGCATTTCGTCCTCCATCTCATCATCACTCCGCACTTCAGGATCGTTGCCGATATCCCGCTCTACATCTCCAAACACCTGAGCTAGATTATTCAACCACTCTTCTAAGTGACCTAATCGAATAAAAAATTATTTTAAGAACTACATCCAATTGTTGCAACTTTCTTACCATCTAGCAGATCCATACTTAAATTGTCCGGTGTTGAATCTCCGGACGATGTGGTAGAATCAGGCAGCGGGTTCTCCTCCTCATTTTCATCACCATATATACTGATGGTGCTGTCACTCCACGACGGAGAAGATGGCCTAACGGGTGAGTGAAACGGGAATGTGGTGGAGTCAGCCTCAGCAATTTCTACCTCTGGTGCTGTTCTACTCTCCATGTTTCTTCTTTGTTTTGTTGCGAGATACTGACTTGAATATTTGAGATTCTTATTTATATGTTCTAGTCAAGTGGAGAGGGTAAATATGTACGTTATTTAATGATTATACATATATTTACTTTTGTTTAAGTAGACTAGATTGTATCCAATTATCAAGATCAACACAGTTTTGCAAACTACACACACATTTATTAATGCAATGATATAAACAATATGGAATAGTTTTATTAAATATTGGAGGCGATTCAACCACTTCATCGCAATTTAAGTTCTCAACGTTTATTATATCCTGATGAGATATAGGTTGTATGTCATTTAATTTCTGTCGGAGAAATGTTTCTTTCTGATGTCCTTTTACATATACTATTCTTATGTTACAATCCACTATATGTTTATATAATATATCATTCAACATTTCATAATTTACATAGCCATCATCATATTTTAATCCATGATGAAACCATTTTAAATATGTGGCTTGTCTTTTTAATTTGATATCTAATGAACTGTATGGAACTTCTGGTTTTAACAGATAATGACCAACGCATTTGTCACTAATAAATGTAATCTCCTTTGGAGAAAATTCGGGTATATTATAACCTTGTAAGTCAACCACAATAAACTTCATTTTAAATCCTACGACACTGTACTTTCCACTTTGATGGTTTAGATACAATTGAAAGTAATGTAACACTTGTGTTTCCTTATATTTATAAAAAAAAAGTATTACGGGACGCTATATATATATATATATATATATATTGAAAGAAAAATTATAGTTTCAATTCATCTATTTATTTAATATTTACAATGTTAAACTATATATATTACTATAAGTAAATACTTACATTGTCTAAAAACTATAACTTACAACTAATCGCTAAAATTATTCAGTTTTTGTCTTTTTCACTTTTCACATAATTGCAGATGACACAAGTCCTTGTTAACCGCACTTGTTCTAGAGGTAGCCGACATGATGAACAGTAAAGCGAACATTCTTCATATTTCGACGTTGTGTGGCAATCATAATGCGTATGCTCATATTCTTCCACACCCGAAAGCCGCACCAACTCCATATAGCACCTGTGGCAAAATTTGTAGTCCGTCTCCGGGTCTGTGCTAACGAGTACCATACAATATGTGTAGCAGTACTGTTGGTTTTTATTAACAACGTCGCCGTTCCGAACTTCGTGGGACCTCATCAATATTTGATCGGGCTCATCGGAGCAATCTTCGACGATGCCCTCGTCCACATATTCAGCTACCTACATAAAAATATTTCATATATTGTTGTTATATTTTAAAAAATATATATATTTACCTCTTCTTCGTCATCTGCAGCTTCAACGACCTCTTCATTGCCCGCATCACCCTCATCCACCTCACCTTCATCGTTCTGCTCGTGTTCATTTACTTCATCCACATTATCTTGAAGAAGTTCGCCATCTGCATCTTCAACCACCTGACCTTCATCATCATTTACTTGGTCCACATTATCCACATTATCTTCTTCGACAAGTGGTATACCCCAGGCTTCCTGTTTCGCAAAATTTCACAAAATTAGTTTATCAATAAAAAAGACATTTAATAATATTTACCTCCTGCTCCATAGCAGCTAGCTCCTCTAAGAGATCCCAATTAACAAACCCTAAACGAGCCATTATAACTGATTTTTACAAGTACGCAAGTTTTAGTAAAAAGCTGTAGATAACAACTAATCTCTATCCTACCTCCTCTCGGGTTATATAGCGTTTCAGATGTGACGTCACAGATCACATCATGATGTCAAGGTCATCTAGAATATTTCTCAATCGTATGGAATGTTTAGAAGTCACATGAAGGTTATGCATATATAACTATAAGGGTTTGTGGATTTAGGAGGAGTTCATTCTTTTTTAGACATCTCAAATAGTGAACAAGTATTTAAAAAAATGCCATTTCCAAAAGAATGGGATTCAAAGGTGAAAGTGCAAGTGATTCCTTTTAAAGTGATGAATTTGTATACATGCCACAATTGTTATTGTATGGTACACAAAAAACTTATTAATGATTGTACAGGACTTTGTAATGAATGTTCAAAAGAAAATCGAGTAACCGTAAAAACAGTGGAAACGGATAAATGCAATAAATGTCAGAAATTGAAATACACCAATTTTGGAATTGTTAGGAACCGTTGTGAAAGCTGCAGCATTGAAGATCATCCCCTGAAGGAACGGTGTGGTATATGTATGGTATATAAAGAAGATTGTTGGAACAGAGTCTGCGCTGCTGACAGAGAGGATACATTTTTATGCGAACAAACAGGACATTTATTCGCTAATAAAAATAAACATTTCAAACGTTGCTTTTGCTTAACAAATCATCAACAAATATTGCGAAATGAATTGTTTGACAGATAAAACACTATAATTGTATATAATAAAAATATTTTGTTTAAGCTAGTCTCTTTTTTTACTATTGTCCTCTCAAATTAATTTTATAAAAATATAAATGACAAGCATTTTGTTTCTTTTATCATTTACTACTATCCTCAAATTCCTATTTTATATAAGTACAAAAAAAAATAAAACACATCAAATATACTCATACGTTTATTATTATCATATGATAAACATTTTATTACAATCATTTTATACAATATACATATATAGTTACATTTTATCAACATTAAATATCTCCATTGGTTTGTTGAAATGATTAAAACATTGTCCAGTTGTCATTTTAAATGATATACCATTATTATTCACTTTTAGACCAAGTCTGTTTTATTGATCCACGAATTTTGGGATGCGGGAAGACCAAGCCACTTACAAAATAATCTATCACCCTTCCTCTTCAAAATTTTCTCCACCAAATATACTTCCGGAAACTTTGTTTTCTGTAATTCCCACTCATAAAAACATCCTTTGATTGGCTGGCCATACATATCTTCTATCATGTATGTTGTCGGATTTGTTACGTTTATTTTTACAACTTTAAACAGTTCAGTAGAATAATTTGCTGTATATCCCTTCTCGAACACGTTTTTGTATTTGCTTATACGTACTATATCCCCTATATTGAATTTTTGCTTCAAAGCAACTTTTGGATAATTATAAACATTTAATACAGTTGTTCGTTTTACATCGATAGGTTTCATTCTTGTAGTACGATGAACTCTGTTGTTATATGAATTTATAATCTTAGGTAATATATCAATCCACTTATAATTACCTCTAGCAGAAAACTCTTTATATATCCAATTTTTCAAAGTTCTAATTACACGTTCTACAATTGCTGCTTTTTTTGTACTAAATGTGGAATAATGATTTATGTTGTACTGACGCATTAGTTTTGAGAACTCTTGATTGTAAAACTCGAGCCCTTGATCGCTCTGTAAATTTTTTGGGGAATAACCAGCTTCACGAAGAACATTTTTCATTGCAACAGAAACTTCGACAGCGTTTTTTTTCTTTAACGGTTTGGCCCAAACATATTTAGAATAACAATCAATTACTATGAGTATATATCGATAACCTTTATTTTTGGTTGCAAAATCTTGCATTTCAGCCAAATCAATTTGCCACAAATCTGCAAAATTTTTTATTATGGTTCTTCTCCTTCTAAAATTTTTTCGGACCGGTTTATGTAATTCATTGATAATTTGTCGTTTTGTATCACTAATGAACATATTGTATTCCTCCCTTGTATTCAAACTTTGTAATACGATGATACATGCACATGCATGTGTTGCAATATTCTCTTTTACAATGATCGTTCCTGACAAATGGCACCCTCTTATGATTCAACTGGTTTTGACCATATAGATGGAAATACTAATCTACCTGTATCTTCCGGGGGATGATGTTTCGCAATAAGTTGCTCAACTTTTTCTATATCTAGTGCAAAATCTGACAAATCTTGTAGTAACTTATTATGAGATTCCCAATATTTGTCTTTGTCACTTTTTAATTTATCCAAATCAATTTTCATATCACTTATCGTTTCATCCATCTTAATTTTAATATTTTGAAATATTTTTGTTACCTCATCCACAATTTCATTTCTCTCCCTTTTTATGTAAGCTACCAAGTTATCGGTTATGAGATTGGCTGATTGTTGTACAGCGGAAAGGATATCATTTTTACAGGTATCCATAAGTAAATTAACATAGTTTAATGTTGTTCCATCCTTTTCATCTGTTGGATCACCAATATTTTTTAATTGTTTGCCTTGAATATCATAATGTTTGTCATTGGTAAGTTTGAAACCGACGCCTTGCGGACCACGATGACCTACACAACCACTCTTTTTTCGACGTCCAAATTTGTCAATGGAGCCCATTATTCCTTTGTGTTCAAATTACAATTGATAAGAAAGAAACTAGTACCTGCTTTATATATTTATCATTCATGAAATAAATGTAATCAATATTCCTCTAATACACAATATCTTCCTCCCTTAGTTCGTCTATTATGGACAATATTTCATTTTCGTGACCTGAATGACCAGCCATTTTAGAACTCCATAATAATCTTAAGCGATCAATTAATTCTTTGGGTTTATTCCAATATATGTAGTCCACCTTTTTACCATTACCACCGTATAGATTTTTCTCGTAGGTATTATACCCGAACCTTTCATGGATCGAGTTCTCATTCTGCGATGCAACAGCGGTTTTATGACTTCTATATACTTTTTCGTTTTGCTATAGTTATAACCAGATGTTACATCATAGTTTTTGTATGCTGCATTAGTTATATTTAATATTTCAGCAAATATATTTTTATTTTCATCGCTAACCCCATTTCCATCACTATTAAGAGCCGGGGGAAGTTTTAAAAATAGCAAATCGTATAACTGCGGATTTCCTTTATACGTTCGAAGTATTTTATTATTTCTCGAAAAGGAAATATTTTTCCCATGAAATCGAACTTCGGCATTACCCATGGATAGTTTTCCACTATCGGTATCAACACGAACCCCGTACTTGGTATCGTATGCAGGATCGCCGATTCTCACTCCTTCAATATAATTTGAAACAATATTTGGTAATTTTTCAGCATCACCACTAGACATAGCAGGACTTGAAGCTGTTGTTATTGATGATGGTGGTGTTTCTATAAAAGAAGGGTTTTTCATTATTGTTTGGTCTTCCCCAAATTTGGGTGTTTCAACCGTACTAGCACTGCAGGTAGTAACTTTTTTAGGGGGTGTTGCTAAATACTGCTGTGGGGCATGAAATTTACGATTTGTATCCTTAGTTGTCTCAGAAATAGTTTTTAATGGCTTCGTCAGTGGTTCATATATTTTTTCCAATGCAGCTTGATTTTCAACATGTCTATTTTTTATATAATTGAATTTCTTTCGAACAGAATCAGTTGCTTCTATTAATTTCCTTTTTAAATCTATTTCACTAATATTATTTGCGTCCTTGTCAACTTCGACCTTCTTCATTTTTTGATGTGTACCCATCGCCACTTCCTTCACAATTAATGTAAAAAATCGTATGCATTATGGATATATGTAACTATCTAAACCTTTCCTATATCTACCTTCATGTATTTCACTATCTTTATCAATAACCAGAAATCCATATTTATCTAACCAGCATTTTGCACACATATCCAGAAACTGTTTGAAAGTAACATCCGGCGACACATGATCTTGAAATATATGATGTAAATTCATTTCGTCTTGCTTGAACATAACTATAAAATTCGAATTGTCTCTAATTAGTTGTTTTGGCACTCTAGAATATGTTTGAGCCAAATAAAAACTATCTATAGATTTATGTCGACCCATACTAAAATATGATCTAATAATATCTTGTTTCTCACATATAACATCATCAAATATAAAAACCGAGTTCGACTTGGCGTCAGAGGGTTCAACGATTTCAACATTATTGTTAAATGTATAAAATCCTAATCCATCAATGGGATTTAAAATCTTTCGAAGATATTCATATTTTGGTTGATACAATGATTTGGAGTATAAATAAATGTTAGCAAAACGTAAACCATGCGGATGTGTAATAAGTGATATCATAACATTGGTTTTCCCACAGTTCGAAGGGCCAATCACCAGACCTCGAATTGTTGAAGGTAGTAGCGGTCCATGGCGTCTGCTGTTAATATTTACACCACTTCCTACACGTTCATCGAAATTATCCACTACAAACGTCGCCTTTTGTTTTACAATCCGCATTGTTTGAGTGTCGGATACTATATAAATAGAAATGAACTGTATACATAATATTTAATTGGCAGTTAGCTTTCTTGGTATTGCGATTCTATAATCTAATAGAATATCAAACAAATATAATTACATTTGTTTATTACCTTTTTGCTCATTTTAATGCCGTTCGTCAGCGAATCTAGACGTAAAGTGTTAAATTCACGAAAAGGAAGGGGATTTATAAATTCTTTAATAAATAAACTACCGTTTGAATTACATTTGCCTGGAGGATATCAGTACTGTGGTCCTGGCACAAAATATCAAAAAAGGATATCAAGAGGTGATCCGGGTATTAATCCTCTCGATCAGGCTTGTAAGGCACATGACGGTGCTTATGAAGATTATAAAGATTTACCAACACGTCATAAAGCAGACTACGAATTAGAGCAACGCGCCTGGCAAAGAGTCAAATCCAAAGACGCTAATTTTAAAGAAAAGGCAGCTGCTTGGTTAGTTACAAACATCATGAAAGCAAAGCGACGTCTAGGTATGGGTTGTAAATCTAAATCCATTCCGAGAAAGAAAATAAACAAAAAGAAGAATATTAAGAAAAATATAGTTAGCTTTGGTGGTGGTATTGTTCATAAAGTACGAGATGAAATACGTAAAGCTGGTGGTAAACGATTTGTTTCTGGTAATGCACGAAAAGCAACCCAATTCGCTTTACAGGCAGCACGAAGATTTGTGAGAACATCAGGGGGTAAAAGAAATATTCGCACTCCCCGAATTATACCTATTCCGAAGGTTGGTGGAATATTACCCCTAATTCCTATTTTTGCAGGACTATCGGCATTAGGAAGTTTAGCCGGTGGAGCTGCAGGTCTATATAAGACTATTAGTGATGTGAAAAATGCTAATCAACGATTATCTGAAGAAGTACGTCACAATAAAAAAATGGAATCTGTAGCCCTTGGGAAAAAAGGTGAAGGTTTGTATTTAAAACCATATCGAACTGGATTAGGACTTTATCTGAAATCAAATAATTCAAAAAACTTCTAAACTCCCTACCTCGAAGACCTCTCAGCGATAACGATATTAGATATTATGCTAGTATTTTAAAAATCCCATATTTTCGAGGTGTATTCATGCGAGATGAACTTCCTGAAAGTGGCGCCCGACATAATGAATCAGCTGTTTTGAACTTAGACAGCTTAAATGGTCTGGGAACCCATTGGGTGGCATACAAGAAAATTGGTAATATTGTTAATTACTACGATAGCTTTGGAGACCTTCCGCCACCTAAGGAACTTATAAAATATTTACATATAAAACCAAACCCACTGCTCAAAATTTACTATAATTACGATCGTCAACAGAAGTTCAATACAGTCTGGTGTGGGCATTTGTGTTTATCATTTCTAACTAACAATGGAATTTTCAATGTGTCCAAAAGAAGAGCGTGACAAAATTAAAAGGATGGCTAATTCATTACGAGCTTTTTCCAAATATAGAACGCTTACAAAATTGACAAAGGAACAATTAGCAGATTTTCCTAAAGAGGTAATGATCACCTGTGCTCCACATGAAATCGCATGGGTATGGGATAAATTACCTGAACATCTAAAAAGCGACATTGATATATTGAAATATCAATACTGTTTGGAACATTACAGTGACGACAATACATCGCAATCTACTGATGTGAATGATGGGCCTGTTCCACGAAAATTTCTATGTTGTTATTGCAATGTACGTGATATTACAGTGGCATCTGAAAATAGGCTTAGTGGAAGAGCTAATATAGTACCATCAATTTCAAGGCAGGAGATACGTCTAAATTGCTGCTGTAAACAACAATAAAATATTGTGCTAATAACTTATATACGTCAGTCATGTCTCGTACATTCACATTGTCAGGGCAATCTAGCCTACTAAGCAGCGACTATTACCCTCCACTTGATTTAGATACAAATAGTCGATATGGGTTAGGATTACATGGATTCTATTCCTACAATTCCATATTAAATGTTGATGAGAAAAATAATATTATTGGTTTCAAAATTAAGAACAAATCACCTTCAACTTTTATCCAATTACCACCAGGTGCATATGAAGTAGATGAAATGAACAGAACAATTCAAAATATTTTGGAATCTATTATAAAACATAATAATAAGGACAACAATTTTGTTATTGATAAATACTTTACATTAAGAGCTAACAATAACACTCTAAAATGTGAAATTATATCCAAATATGACATCGACTTTTCTAATGAATATTCATTAGCAAGCATAGTAGGATTCGAAAGAAAAATATATCCTGCAAATATTTTACACGAATCTACTCTACCAGTGGACATCATGAAAGTTAGAATAATTCGTGTTGATTGCAATATCACTTCCGGAGCCTATGTGAATGGGGAAGAAGCACACACACTATATGAATTTGATATAGATGTTGAACCTGGTTTCAAACTTTCCAAGGAACCACAGAATATTATTTATATGCCTGTAACACCGGAAGGGCGTCAGTTTATCCATAACATTACATTGCGAATATTGGATGATAATGGTAGTCTGGTAGATTTTCGAGGTGAAAAAATTATTGTGAAACTGGAACTAAAGAAATTATACTAAAACAACAATATATAATGGGTTTCTGTTTTAATCATAGAAAACAGTCATCATCTCTACCATCTACAAAAAGTGATAAAATTTCGGGGACACACCAAAACAAATCTATTCTACGAAAGAACGTTAAACAATCAACATCTAAGCTGTCAGCTAGAGATCGTATTTTCCTTCAGTCAATTGGATTGAAAGTAAAACCTTAATATTTATAATTATGGCATCAACCAGTGCAAAGTTGGATGTGTTCGATGAACCCTTGTTTGATAATTCATTAGTTAGTCTACATGAACACACCTACAAACCATATGGATCACCATACTATAGAAATTCGGATGAAATACGAATTCCTATTCATTTCCAAGATCTTATTCTTGATATTGCAGAAAGTTACATATATATAGAAGGTAAATTTACCCCTAGCGATCTCACTAAAGTATGTTACTTATCCAACAATGCATTAGCATTCCTCTTCGATGAGATTCGTTATGAAATGGGTGGAGAACAAGTGACTGTTATTCGAAAACCAGGTGTAACTACTACAATGAAAACTATGGTTTCATGGGGTCAAACACAATTAAAACCACTTTTATCGTATGGATGGGGTTTAACAGAAGAAAACCAGGATATTTTGGATAACAACAGTCATATATTTAGTGGAAAATTACCTCTAAAATATCTTATGGGCTTTGCTGAAGATTATACCAGGGGCATCCTCAATGCCAAACAAGAACTTATATTGATAATTGCCCGATCTTTTAAGAATTGTTACATTGGAGAAGTTGACGCCGATATTGAGATAAATAAAATCGAATGGAAAATAAGACACATCATCCCTGAAGATAGACAGAAACTGAAATTGTTAAATCGCATTAATAAAGGTGGTGCTCATGCTACAGTTAAGATGGCGTATCGTATGTGGGATCTATATGAACTCCCTACATTACGAAAAACTGCCTCTGATATTTGGGCTATAAAAACAACTAACAGTTTAGAAAGACCTCGATATATCATTATCGGTTTCCAAAGTACTGATAGCTCTGATAACAGAAGCAAAAATGTTACTCGATTCAGTCATGCAGACATAAGTAATATTCGTCTATATTTAAATTCAGAAGTATATCCTTATGAACGTTGGAATTTAGACTTTGGGAAGAAATTAGATTCTGCAGCTTACTATGCGTACGAAAAATTTCAACGCAGTTTCTATGATAAAGATAATCATGAACCGATGATGGATATTGGAGAATTCCGAAAAAACCCGCTATTTGTTATCGACTGTTCACATCAACAAGACGCCATGAAGACATCCACTGTAGATATAAAGCTAGAATTTGAAACCCGAAAGAAAAACTTTCCTGAAAATACACGAGTGTATGCATTGATAATTCACGATGCTTATATGTCTTACAATGCTTTGGATGGCTCTGTACATACCGGATTTAAGTAATCTAATGAATATCTTAGAAATCCCAATATATTTTTTTTAGTTTTTGTATTTTTTATTATATATAACTGTATTTAATATGATGTATTTTTATATATGTTCTTTTTTCTGTATTTATATAAGAAATAAGTTTACAATAAAAGTATAAAATCATAATTTTATTTTATTTATGTCACAACAGAAAGACAAAAATAATTATTATGATACAATTTATTAATATAATACACTATTTATATAATAATCATAAAATAATATATAAATTACATACAAATTTAATATTATGTTTGACAAACGTCATCGTCATCGTTATCTTGGTCGTCATCACCATTTTTTTGAGGTGCTAGCTTGTATTTTACAACAACTGCATATGGCAGAAAATCGAGCAAATCAGAACAAAGAAAACTTTTTAATCCTATTTCCACCATTTTCTCACAAAATTCGTCCAAATTTAAAGTTCCACTTAAATAATCATCACATATTGAAGCACCACGACGATACATTTTATAATTTTCTTCCAACATTTTTGTCTTTTCAACGGAAAAGTAGTAGCCCATATCATAATTACAAGCATTCATACGATCCATTGCTATACAGTCTAACTCGTTGCTCATTCTTTTGACTGCTGACTGAATGTCGACAGCTTCGGTCCAATTTTGGCTAGCATATTGCATCCACATATTTCCTAATAGTTTCTATAAAAATAAAAAAGAAATTGAAGTCAGAAAGAATATTACACTGAAATATATATATATCCATACCATTACCTATTTTACTTATAGGATAAAATGAAGAACAACCTTATATGATAATGACTAGATAGTGTAAATATTTATATAATTATGAAACTAAATTATACTACTCTATACAAGATATTTATTACTGCTAGATATTTATAAATTAACAAAATTACAAATAAATTTAATTTATAATTCCAAATTTTATCAATGCTTTACATTTAGCATCTTTAAAGGTAGGTTCACTTTGACCTATATAAGTTATCGTATACTTTTCCCAAGAAGAATTCATTTTCTCCAAACTGTCTTGTGATATATGTTCTGTAACTCTCTTTGGTAAGAAACACTTGAAATCTGAATTATCCTTTTGATCAAAAAGTACAGCTAAAATGCACTTTCCATAACGTGAATTGACGAAAGACAGTTTTTTAATCAAATAAGGTGTATTAATATCCAATGAGGCAATTGATTTCCGAGCAATATCATTAAAATCACCATTAATATTGCTATTAATTTTATTCAAATCATCAATTGATAATGCCATTTTTTTTTTGTTTAAAATTTTTTTAAATTCTAAATAATATCTAGTTAGCAATAAACACAGTAATTGTTCTCACTTTAAAAGATTTTGCCACAAAACAACACAAAAATTTACACTACTGTAGACACTAACTGTTAGGTTGATACCAAACGAAATATGATTCTCTATTTTGCTCTCCTCTCTTATATAGTAAATCCCTTCCATTATACTTCGTACGTCACACTGCCTTTTGTATACATACTCCACTAACTATAAAAATTATAGAGGTCAATGAATGTGCATATAACATCCAATCGGTAGAGGTTAAATAAATGTCACATCACTTAGTACTGATATGACCTCCAATCGGTAGAGGTCAAATAAAATTTGATGTGACCTTCAATGTCATTGAAGGTCATCAAATACGTTACCGCAAAGGTCATTTCAAAGAGGAAAGTGGTGGGGGGAGACTCAGAACCGGTGAAAATACCCTACTGACGTAGTTCGTTAAAAGATTTTGGAATGGATGTTTTTGGACGGGGTATTACTAAAGCGGTCTTCCAAATGTCTGGAAAACAACCTCTTTCCAAACAAATATTGTCAATAGCCGGCAAACACAACTTTATCATCTGGAGAGTAAGACCATCATGACCTCGAGCATTAGATTTAATTTGAGATATAATATTTTTTATAGTTGACACAACGACATATCGAAAAGCAAAAGTATGGTCATCGAATTTATGATCTTCATAAAATTTGATATTTTCAAAACAATTAACATCACTATTTTGAAATACTGAAATAAAAAAATTATTAATCTTATTTGGATCACATAAATTGCTTGGAATTTCTGAATTATTATTATTTAACTGAATATTTAAAGATTTTAAAGCTTTATAAAAAGATGATGTATTTCTTTGTTTATCGAGAAATTCTAGATAAGCAGTTTTTTTCTCGGCGAATGGATGCTTTTGCAAAATTCCTCCATTGCTTATAACTAAGCCAGCTTTCAGAAGTTCTCAATCTTTTAAAACAAGCTAAGGCCTTATCACGGTTTTCCATAATAAATTATATTTTCAGTGAGCCATGGAGCACGCGGTTTACTGACTTGTTCGCATAGGAGCATGAATGTCAAATAAAGTTAAAATATTATCAGTGAGAAATTTAACTTTCCCGTCAATGTCATGGATGTACAATATACTTGACCAACGAATGCTGTGAAGGTCGTTGTTAAATTTAATTAAATTAAAGTCGCGAAAATTTCTATAAGTTATCATTTTTTGTACATGTTCCTGCAAAGGGAAAGAAATGTCTGAATATGCTAATCGATGATCAGAAAATATTAAGTACAAGTATTAAATTATAAATTGTTTAATTTTAATATTGGGTATAATTGATTTTTTTTTGTGTATTTACGGCTTACGTGATGCACAATTATTGTTACCTTCTTACTGGTAAACCTAACATTAACTTCCTTAACTTTTGGCACCTTAATTATGCCCTCATAATTATTATATATAGTAACACTGTTAAGAGCTGCATTTCCCTAACTTTGGTCAGAGCTTGATAATCTCATAATTCGGGGAATTATGTTAGGGATTAGAAGGATAAAAGGTATTATTATTACTGGCAAGAGGCCAAATGCATAGGGGTATAATATAGTAAATCAAGCATCAGCGTAATTTCTATAGATTGTTTTATTATTCTGATTCAGTGTCTCTCCACCTATGGCAGCACTGTACCGAACTTTGGATAAAGTGCAATTATTTAGTCTGTGCGTCCTTAATGTAATACATCATTTATTTTCCATAGTGCAAGCAGATATGTGCAGTTTTTTAACAAATGGCATACAAGAATAGCTTTTGTGCGGAATATGACGATGTTAAACTAATATTGTGCATTTCAGTCTTTATAAAAATTGATAAAAGTTCATGCATTTCTTAAAAAATAATTTATATTAGTGTTATTGAAATGTTGATATCTTCTATAAACTGCTGAAGAATCTAAATACTGATATTCATGTTATTTACCCTATTTCAATAGTTCTCTACCTGTGCGTGGCAGCATATAGGTTTTAAATAAATCTCTAAGGTCCGGTACTTTCATTCGGAAATTAATCAGACGATTCATTAACAGTGTTGTTAAACTAATCAAGTATTAATCATGATTAAGAATTGCTTTGTACTTATTCCTATATATATTCCTATTTTAACAACTTGTTTGCAAATCGTTGCTTAACCTTTGTTGGCAGCATGAATATTTAAAAAATAGTTCTAATGTACCATGTACCACAGAAATAAGAGAGAAATAGTTCTCTAGATTGTTGATTTGAGGTTATGTAACCTTGTTTTCTTTTTAGTTTATACGTGTCCGATGTTCAAACGCAAAATAAACCAGAATTTTTTAAAAAAGTATAATTTGTTATATGTTGGATGTGCAATAGTTGTGGTGACAGGGTACAGGACGAGCTTTTCTGCATTATTTAAAGATTAATAAAGAAAACAATAGAATAGCATTTGTAATTCTTTTTATTATTCGACCTGCTGTAGTCTTGTGGACGCCGATAAAATCCCCAATTGTAATATAAAAACTTGCGGTGCTGTAAAATCTCAACTTTAATAAAAGTTGACTTCTAATTAGGACTTCATGATATCTACAATAAATATGATATTCTTCAGGTTCTACTATTTATGAGCGGGTTTGAAACACTTACTGTGTATTATCATTATGTAAATGTGGTTCTAATTCACGTAACAAGTTATTCACAGTGTTTTTAAACGAAACCTAAAGAAAAACTTCATCCAAATCAACAAAATAATCTTTTCTTTCCTGAACTGCATATGTCCTCATATTCATTACAAAATCTATGATATCTTCATCATTCTCATCGAAAATTTCATTTAACTCTTCGAGGCCCATTTCACAATTTCAAATAAAAATAAAAAAGTGGAAATGTCGAAAGTCCTCAAAAGATCTCTGTTAAATTTGATCAACTGTTAAAGTACGTTAACCATGGTTAAATGAGACTGAAAGTACCGGCCCTAAGACGGCAACATTACTATACCTACATATACAGAGTGCCTTAAATTAGAAAATAATTGTGTATTTACATGCCTTTCATTTTTCTGAAAAGAATTATGCGATATTTTGTGTTCCTAAAAATAGCGGTTGAAAACTGCAATATTATTTTTTCTTTCACAACTTTTCTATTTTTAAAGTAAATGCTATGAAGTTTAGCATATTTTATACCACCGAAAATAACGAAAAAATCAAATTCAAGAAGGTACAACACATGTATTTGGACATTTCTTTACTCCTCAACAAAATAATTATCCAGTAGTGTTATTCTATTTGTTTTTGATAGGATCAAGTTACTCATCGAGAAAATAATGAATCAATACTTTTATTTTTCTGAAGTTTCGGAAGATCTAAGTTTCTGAATGTAAAGGTAAAAAATTATAAAGTGTTATAAAATATGAATCAATTATCTTGTTTCTTAATAGACTACATCAAATATTTATCGAAAATTTTACCTGAGGTGTAACTTCTTGAAGATGGAGATTTTCTGTTAATAATAATGTTTATTTCTGCGGTTAAAAATATCATTAGTAAATACATCAGACTACGTTTTACTAAAAAAAAAAATCAAAATCTTCATCTCGTTTTTTGCGCAACCAACGATAAAACAGTGGTATTCTTAGTTCTACATGTTTTTTAGTATTCTCTGAACTAAGATTTAGAGTGCATTCTACACTTAATCTTCGTTGTGACACTTCAGAATTATTATATATAATATAATAGTAATAATATCTCTACCTCTCATTCTAATTACAAGGATTGACCCAAAAGGTCGGAGACTTGTACGGGAAAGGGGGCGGCATATTATTATTATGCATTCCACATTTGCGCTCAGGAACGACTTACGTTCGTAGGCTCTAACCATCATTCAGTGTAACAATGAGGGAAACCTGGAGAACCTCATGAATCAGTCAGGTGGTCAAATGTCGAACGGTATCAATCTCTCATACTGACCCAAATCGACATTCTTGTGCTCTACCATATCTACAGAGAGGGTGCCAATCCTTTCCGCAAATATAGCAGGTCTACGGTCTACCTGCCGCAAGATATGTGCGCTAACATTAATCAAAAGTTTCTATCGCATTGATCACTCCTTCCAATTTTGAAATGTGTCAGATTTCTGTAATTTCTTAGATAGAGATTGTACATATTCATTTTCCGTTGCATTACTTTTTCGCACTTTGCTTTTAAGTAGGTACGCGACTTACTTAGAAGTTGATTTCATTGTAGGTATAGTATCATTTCTATATGACCTGTCAAATAGTAATTTGTAATTTCATAGCCATTTGATTTTTAAAGCAGTCCTATGTATTTTTTAATGTATTGTAAAGGTATTCAAGTTAATATAAATAATTTTTCCTATTAATGAAGTTTCATGTATGTTCTTTGACACCAAATTTGCTATTGCTAATGAACAATTCCAGAGACAAAGTTATCTAAAATAAAAATTAGTCTAGCTAAATGTATTACAAAAAAGACATAGGTGAAATTCGAATATCTCAGAAACCGCTACTCGAAGCACGAAACGACACCTACTAGGTATACAATTTTTGGACAAACGATGTCAAGGAACAACATTTTTTAACTGGAAATTTAATATATCGAGGCCCAAAAGAGTTATGAAGCTTTATATGTAGGTGGAGTGCTGCTGGTGGCGCCCTCTGTACATCGAAACTGTGGTCAAATATCGATTTAGCATATAAAAAAACCCCGAAGTACCAAATTTCATGCGACATGCTATTATTTAGATAAATATTTACAAAAACGTTTTAAAAATAATCTGTCAACTTTTAGACTAGGGTAAATTGTCCTAGATCCTCAATTTTTGCCATAAGTAATTTGTGCTGGTGTTTTGTACTTACCTATTAGAGACATCCTGTATATATTTGATTTCATTCAAGAGAACAAGTAAATATATACTATGCGTCAAGATGGGTTATCGCGAAACCGAGAAAATTCTAGAACTATGCGCGATCTTTGCATCATCAGGCAGTCTAAAGAGAGAGTAGCTGCAAAAATGAAACTGCGAAATAAAAGGACTAGGGTAGATATTGTCGACATGTCATTGCTTTGTGTGAAGGGACAATAAAATATGTTTTGATATCGTTGGAGACTCATTGAATGACTGCTAGCGGAGTTAGAAGTGGGATATTCTACGAAGAAGATGAAAAGTATAAATAGAGACAACTTCAAAGCAGTTAATGGAAATCGCTAGAAAGGTATAAGTAATGATTAGGATAAATATGAGGAATGATCAAAATGGATTGAAGCAGTTAAAGTGAAGAACAGTCGGGATGTAAGTGAAGAAACGTTTAATATGGAGGCTATTCAATTATGAAGAGAGGTGGAATATAAAACCTCAGTCGTAGCGGAAAGGCTGAAGGAAGTTTTCTTCAATAATAGAGTGCCAAATATTTGATAGATGGAAACGTAGTTTGGTGTCAAAGAACATACATGAAACTTTATTAATAGGAAAAATTATTTATATTAACTTGAATACCTTTACAATACAGTAAAAAATACATAGGACTGCTTTAAAAATCAAATGGCTATGAAATTACAAATTGCTATTTGACAGGTCATATAGAAATGATACTATACCTACAATGAAATCAACTTCTAAGTAAGTCGCCTACCTACAACGAACAACTGATTTGAGAAATAGAAAACAATACGAATATTTTAAGATGACAGAACAATTAGTGATGATATATGATTAGATGAAACATATGCTCAGTAGGTAAAGAAAAAAGGACTATCGAAACACAATTACAAAACAATAGTTTTAAAATATATATTGAGAAGCAAGGGAATTTCTGCATGCACAGGTCAGATGAATAGGATAATAAGATTCTTGTTGAAGATCCAGATTTTTGCCCTATTTTGAAATGGCAAAGAACATTGTGTATAGTTCCAACTGGCAAGACATTTTGTTCAAGTCTGTGTAACTGAACATATTACAAATAGTATACAAAAGTGTTAATGACAAAAGGGATCTAACGAAAACAGGGAACGATTGTACGTAGCCTACCGATATTAAAGCAGTTTAGAAGTTCTTCCATTGTAGAATAATGCTGATAATGTAATACTTGTGCTTTTAGTTTATAGTGTACGGATAATAGAATCGATCGTGACTATTAATTTTAGAAAATCATCACTCATCCGCAAACCCCAATCAAACGTAAACCATACATCTTCCGCTCACTCTACCAATATTAATAATTGTGTTTAAGTATCGCAAAAATCGAAACAAATTGTCTTCATCATCCTACTGCAAGTTGCAAAATTTATAATCCTGAACGCATTTAACTATTTGTTGCTTATTTTATGAAGTTGAGTTTGTCTATTTTCTATTATTCCAGACTTTTTCTTTAATTTGAAGAACAGTTCCAAGTGAAGCTGTTTTTCTGATGACACTGATAAATTACATTTACTGTTACCCAGACAATAGCTAGCCCGCTCCTGTTTAATGGCTTACCTCGCCCTTTTTATATATTTAAAAAAATATTATTTTTTCTAAAAAATATAAATTTCTCAGAAAAAATAAATAAATAAAATTATTTATTTGGTACTAGAATGTAGAAACTATATATATTCTTTGTCATAACTATCAGTGCTCTTAAGAACACAGTTTACCTTAAATTTTATTCATATTTTCCAACAGAATTGATATATTTGATACCAGGTGGTTAAACTATGAGCAAGTGATTCCAACTCATTTTGCAAGTACGCCAACTGATATTATCAAAATAACCTTTACCTTTAATTCCAAACAATAGGACATAGCATATTTATGCATGACAGTTATGTTGTACCCAAAAGAGTGATCAAGAACACCATAAAAATTTATAGTATTCCTGAATATTATATGTAAAGTGAAAATTATCAACGGGAGCCTTATTTTAACAATAAATAATTAATCTATCAAGGAAGTCTATTATTGCAAAATAATAATGCTTTTCCCTTGTCCCAAAACGTACCTCTTCATGATTAAAGATGTTAGTGTAAATTGTGTGGACATAATAAATGCATTGTATTATAATAAAGATATGCAAGAAATTCGTAATGTATCGCATACACGTTAACACACAGTTTTATTACATACACACTTCTTTCTAATTTGCTGTTAACATTAAAATTCACATACAAACACATTACAAGCAAAATGAGCAACATGCCACTAGAATACTGCAGGTAGGCGTCTATACATTTACGACTTCACCATCATGTGACTTAATATTATATTATTAATTAATTAAAAATTATGTTACATTTTAGTCATTGAACAAACATATTACATCAATTGAAAAGATGATTTTAAATATGTTGATAATTTGTATAGAATTTTTGTATTGCTGTATTTGGCTCCTAGAGACAAGCAAATGTGTGCTATGCGTAATTCCTACAATATAAATTCAATTAAAAGTCAGGTAATTAGAAAGTTATGAGGATGTTTTTTTTTTAATGCGAAGCCTTAGATTTTATATTATCTAAAAATAGGTCTTGGCTATAAAAATTGAAATTTTTATTATATCAAATTTTACTTTATGTAAGTGGTAATACTGGTTTATTTTATAAGGTACCTAAAATTAAGATGGTACGAACGTAAAATTTATAAATGTTTGACATGCGATATGACACTAACTATTAAAAAAATTAGGATAATAACGGACATACTACAAAAAAAATATGCACATAATCTACGTGGTATTTCTAATTTTTAGGGGCCTAAAATTTTCTTTTTTGCAAATATCTCTGGAACCTTTAAGCCGATTTCAATGAAATTTGGTATGGGGTTGTAAATAGTCAATCTGAACATTGATAAAAAAGTACGCGGTGTAGAACAAACTACATCTATCGGCCATTCGTTACTCCATGCCGGACTGAAATATCAGAGATACGAAACGTTTTACACGCAGTAGAGACCACTGAAAGCTGTCGACCTTTATCGTGTTCGGCGAGAAACGATATTTTTTTGTACAATTCAATGTTGGTCGGGGCAATAACCCGCAGAGTAGTTGTTTGCTGGAATTCCGTGTTTGCAATAATATAGTAGTTTTGTAAAGTTTCACAGAGGGCGCTGGTTATGTGTAATGCCATTTGTTTTTCCAAAAACTTTATTTTCCATTTTTTGCCAGTGCATTCGAGGCACCGTTTCATTCTACACAAAGAAGTTCTCTTTAATTTTTTCATTGGGAGCTTAATTTTTCAGAAAAAGTTGCTGTAGTTTTAGTAATGAGAAACATGAAAAATCATAAAATGATACAATGAAAAGGGTGGCTGCGAAAATAATGCAAACAAATTGAGTGGCAAATGCCAAGTAGTGCGTTGCTGTCAGTGAAAATTGAGTCATGTTTTATTTAAAAAGTTTTCTACCAACATGTACGCTATTCAAATTCAGGATTAGTCGATATGCATTTTTATTATGGGATGGCTCGTGGGAAGGCACTACGAGCTAAGTGCTTGTATCAAATGCAATATCTCCACAGAAATTTACCGAACGAAACAATTTTTACTGCAATCCACCAACGTCTAACAGAATATAGAAAATACAGTGCTTTCGAAAAGTAACGAATAAATTCATTATTTTTGAAATTGAAAAGTTTTGGAAAAAATTCCCTGACACGTCAATTTTGTTTTTAAAAAAGGCACTTTTTGACATACGACCCACATTTGTGACGTCATCGTTGGTCGAGATATGACGTCATCGACAAATTTTTTAAATAGCAACCCCCAATTTTGACCATGCCATTTGCAAGAGAGTGTCATTCTACATACATAATACATCATGAAAAATTATGGTGTTACATAACAAACATTTCAAAAAAATAATTTTAAAATTTAATTTTCACAATACTAAAAATGATAATAATTATGTAAAAAATCGACTAAATTAAATGTTCAAATTGTGCACCGTTGGCTGTCTCACAGTAGCCGAAACGATTAATAAATTCTTTTTGGACATTATGAATAACTTCAGGAGGTATACGATGTATCTCGTGACGAATTCTTGCTTTTAAATCTTTTAAATTAACCGGTCTAGTAACGTATACTTTGCTTTTTAAGTATCCCCACAAGAAATAATCTAGGGGTGTCAAATCAGGCGATCTGGCTGGCCACTCAATCTGCCCCCTTCTCCCTATCCAACGATCTTCAAACATTATTTTCTTGAAATTTTTGTTATGTAACACCATAATTTTTCATGATGTATGTATGTAGAATGACACGCTCTTTCAAATGGCATGGTGAAAATTGAGGGTTGTTATTTAAAAAATTGTCGATGACGTAATATCTCGAACAACGATGACGACACAAACATGGGTTGTATGTCAAAAAGTGCCTTTTTTAAAAACAAAATCGACGTGTCAGGGAATTTTTTCAAAAACTTCTGAATTTCAAAAATAATGAATTTATTAGTTACTTTTCGAAAGCACTGTATACTACAAAAGCTGCAGATGGTGGATGCGAGAGGTATGTACGTTTTCGGGTTGCGGAGGAAAATATTTTCGATTTGATATATAATTATGCAAAGACGAGCATGAGAAAAATATCTCGTGGAATGAAAGTTTCTAAGTCAGCCACATGGAGTTCATTGGAGAACAGAGGGTTCGAAATTTTCTTCCTAGAACTCAATTTGAAGCAATGTGGTGTTAGTTCCGGATTCGCTGCTTCTATTTTATTCAGTGACGAAGCCCATTTTTCATGCACCGCTGTTGCGCAGAAGCAACTCCTACACAAGAATGTAATAATTGTAGGCGATAATTTAATAATACCGTTTTTCCCACTACATATTAAATGCAATTTGCAAGACGCACAATTAGAATTTGTTTACGCATGATGTACACCTCTCCATTTTAGTTTGAGAGTACAAGAGCATTTAAATGAAACATATCCCCATCGGTCGATAGGCCGCGAAGGACCAGTTTCATGGTCAGCACGCTCTCCAGATATCAACCTCTTTTTTTCCTTTGACATCACTTTAAATTTACGTTACTCCAGTAGAAAATACTGAATCTTTAAAATAGAAAATTGTAGATGCGTGCAATTAAATCAAAAATACTTCCGGTATGATTACAAATGTCCATCACTCATCAAGATGTGTCGAGAGGTGCATTATTGCGGGTGGAAATCACTTCCAATAACTTTTAAAATGTTAATTAATATTATTATTTTTAAAGTAGTCGAATAAATTAGTCGTTGTTTAAAAGATCGCGAACATTACGCCTTCACGGACCAGCATGAACCTGTAAACCTGCATGACTTCGCACACTTATCCAGCACGGACCAGCAACTTTTGTACAGGTTATGTGTGTGGCAGATGTTTTGAAGTTTTTAAGTAGCAATTGAGTGTACCTCCAAAGAAGAAATTTTTATTTTAGCGATGTTGTACGAAGAGGAGGGGAAAGAAGCCAGGAAAATGAGAAAGTTTTGGGTTCATTAAAAAGAGAAAACTGTGTAGTGAATTTCATCATTTATTTTATGAACTGGAGAGAGATTGAGAGATGAGCGAGAATGTTCAACACATTCACAACGCAACTGGTCGAATATTTCTAACAGTTTGTGCGGTCAAGCATAGAAATTGCAGGCGGCAAAAAATGGGAAATAAAATTTTTGGAAAAACCTGATATCATTATCCATAACTAGCGGCCTGTGTGATATTTGAAAAAACTACTTTATTACTAATACCCATATCAAATCCCATTAAAATAGACTTAAGAATTTCGAAGATATTTGCAAAACACAAAATTTTAGGCTCAATTTGCCCCCAAAAATTATAATTTGTGAAAACAAAAAAATACGGGTCAAATAATTTCTCACGTAGATTGTGTGTCTATTTTTTTAAGCATTTCTGAATCACCCTGTATTCTGAAGTAATATGCGGGCTTCTAAGGGAGATGAGACTGTCTGTTTGCATCCAGTTTATTGTTGAATGTCGAGTTCAACTTAGTGCCTTCATTCTCCATTAATTCATATTTTTGTGTAAACAGTTCCCGTTGGGAATATGAGATGTGGGAGTAGATATAACGACAAACAGTATGCATCCTGAATGAAGATAATATTGGTTCGGGACTGTACTGCGGTTTTTTCATAATTTAGCAAATATGATTTACTTGAAAATTGTTCATTATTCATGCATTGTGCGGTTAACATTCAAATGAAGTTGTATTTGTAAACTACCCAAAAAATTGAAAAATGAAATTTATTATTTAATTTACTGCCATTCGTATTAATATTAAGAAATTACCAGAAATTACATATAGAGAGTTTTAATTCATTCTGAGATATTGTCTTGCAATTTATAAGAAGAGAGACCTGTCTGATGCTCATCTCATCTTGTAAAAGGAATATTTATTTATTATTAGTAGAGGTAATCCAGCAGAATTTCGAACAAATTCCAATTACAGGATTACACCTTGGACAATATTCTGTGCACAAATAATAATAATAATAATACTTAATAATTTACTTACTTAATTTAATACTTTATTTAATTTAAATATATAATTTAAATATACGCGGCACACACGGAATTCCAGGAAACAACTACTCTGCGGGCTAATGCAGCCGACCAGCATTGACTTTAGCTGTTTACTATGGGTTTTCCAAATGTGTTTGCAACATATTGTTATCGCCGATTCGCGATAAAGGTCGCTAGCTTTCAATGGTTTCCCCTGCGATGTAGAACGCTTCGTGTTTGTGGCTGGTCAAACCGGCATGGAGTAGCGATTGATTGCTAGATGTGGCTTTGCTGCTTCGCGAGATATATGCCATTTTAATTAAGTCAGATTAAAAAATACTAAAAATAAATATTTTTCCAAAAATTTGTATATAATTTGTAATTTGTAATGTAATTCTGATTTTTTTACTTAATAGTGTAGTAATGTCTATTATTGATTATAACTATATTTGTTTAAAAAAAATGTTTTTTTATATTGTACAACCGACAAAATATCGATAAATGAAATACGGGGATACAATATAGGTGAGAGTTGAGACACGTACAGGGTGTTTATTAATTGAATGCCGACACTTAAGGGTGTGAATCCGGTCATTTTAAAAAGAAAACTTAATATGAACATATGTCCTAAACCTCTTAATTTTTGAGCTACAGGGTGTTACAGTTTTAAGAAAAAATTTACTTTTTTATTATAATTTTCATATCACTCCAGATATTTTTATGAAATTTTGTACACATTTATTAATCATTAAGGAGCATTGTTTGATGTAAAAAATATTTTAAAATCTTTGCCAATCACGTCCGTACGAGGTTCGAACTAAAAATTTTTGAAGAAAAAAATGATACGCCACTGCCTTTTCTAAAAACTAAAATTATTTTTAAAATCTCCATTTATTTTACAGCAAATTCGGTCCCTAGATCTACTCTCGTACGACGCACCATTTTCACGTAAAAAAATTAAAACAATAAAAAAGTTTTTTCCCCAAGTTCATTGAGACTGATTTTGATATTTTGTTGCCATTTTGTAGACACCCACCATGCGTGGAAACGGTACGCGATTTATTTAGTAAAACGATAAATTCAAAATCTTAAACATAAAACGAAACGACAAGACAAGAAAATATAAACAAAATAAAGAACCCAAATTGTGTATTTACAGTAGTTGTTGAAAGTGTCCTCCACCCACACGTATGGAAGCATCTACTCTTCTTCGCATAGACTGACGTACATTTTCAAAAATTCCTGGGGTGCCTCTTATGGTTTGGCACCATATTATTCACCGGCACTGCGTACACTAAGCTTTTCAGATGACCCCAGAAAAAGTAATCTGAACTATTAAGGTCGGGAGATCTGGGCGGCCATGCCTGCGTTCCTCCGCGGCCTATCGACCGATCGCGATAGTTGTGATTTAAAAATTCACGCACCGATAAGTTAAAATGTGGAGGCGCACCATCGTGCATTAGCCACATCTGGTTTCTTAATAAAAGAGAAAGGTCTTCAAGCATTGGTGACAGATCTTCTTCAAGAAAGTGTAAATACGATTGTCCATCTAATCTTCTTGGGAGAAAAAATGGGCCTATCAAATAATCGTCAATAATACCAGCCTAAACATTTAATGAAAACTGTTCTTGATGATTTGATTCAACAATTGCAAAAGGGTTTTCATCCGCCCACAAATGGTTATTATGGAAATTTCGTATTGAGTTTCGAGAGAAACTAGCTTCATCGGCAAAAATAATGTACTTGTCAAATAACAGATTTTCCAGCAGTTTTTTAAGAAACCACTCACAGAAATTAATGCGCAACGGGAAATCATTAGGGAGTAATGCCTGCACTCTTTGAATGTGATATGGATATAATAAATTTTTGATACGAATTTTCCAATCAAGTACGTGTGAAACATTAAATAATGTGGCCGCGATTTTCCTCGTGCTAGTTTCGGGGTTCTCCTCAATTTCATGTAAAATTCCTTCTTCAAGTTCCGGTGTTCTTACTGTTTCAAGGACTCCTTTAGCACTGTGGTCTACTTTTAAATTTTCGGTTTCGTGAAGACGTCTATGAATCCCAGAAAATGTCCTCGGATCGGGTAGTACGCGATTTGGATACCACTCTTGGTATATCCTCCTGGCTTTGTATGCATTTCTATCGGCAACCCCATAAGTAAAATGTATGTCAGCTAATTCACCGATTGTAAAATTTACTATTTTTTATGTAATTGTACCTCCTACTTTAATAATGAAAAATTAATATCAATTTAATTGCGAAAAAAAGCGTAAAAAATTATGACACTTTACCCAGCCTACTACTACTATTTTTATTTCATTTGCTTTAAGGGGGCATTTAATGAGTTTACCGTTTTTTCTATTCAAATATTCAATATCATGCCTACGTGAACGTGATTTATGAAAGTAGAAAATTAATTTTTGCCCCACAAAAAGTATTTCCACGCATGGTGGGTGTCTACAAAATGGCAACAAAATATCAAAAGCAGTCTCAATGAACTTGGGGAAAAAACTTTTTTGGTTTTAATTTTTTACGTGAAAATGGTGCGCCGTACGAGACTAAGTCTAGGGACCGAATTTGCTGTAAAATAAATGGAGATTTTAAAAATAATTTTAGTTTTTAGAAAAGGCAGTGACGTACCATTTTTTGCTTTAAAAATGTTTAGTTCAAACCTCGTACGGACGTCATTGGCAAAGATTTTAAAACTTTTTTACATCAAACAATGCTCCTTAATGATTAATAGGTGTGTACAAAATTTCATAAAAATATCTGGAGTGATAAGAAAATTATGATAAAAAAGTAATTTTTTTCTTAAAACTGTAACACCCTGTAGCTCAAAAATTAAGAGGTCTAGGACATATGCTGATATTAAGTTTTCTTCTTAAAATGACCGAAGGATTCACACCCTGAAGTATCGGCATTCAATTAATAAACACCCTGTATGTATTTGAAGATGAACTTCGCAGCCTTCTGTGATCCTAGATGTAGATGTTACATTTTTACATATTTCTGAGTCCATTTCCAGTTAAAACATTTTTTATAAATTGGCAAAAACCTGTAGCACTGATATTTGAACTGGTAAAAAATTAAAAATTTCGTTTAATTAGGTACAGTATCTTCCTGTTGGCAGTTGATACAAGATCTCTTGTTGTGTCACTTGATGCTGTGTCTTGAGCAAAGCATTAAAAAACTAATTTCATCACACACATCAGTTGCAGACCTAAATCTAACAGAGAACATGTAAGTCTTAGACTTACTCAGGTGATTTAGAAGAACCCAGACAGGACGTAAGACAGTTGGTGCTAGGACGTTGACGCCTACCATTACATAATAATTAACAAGGTAATGTGAGTATCAGCACAGCGATTGAAAAAATTTATTATATTTTAAACAAATCGCTACTTCTACTATTCTACTTGTGCAATACTCAGTCTGTTGTCACTACGCTCATGGATGGAAAATAAAAATTGCAACATTTCAATAGTTGCTCTGTATTAGAAACAAAACGAATTTTAGAAAGACAGAGTAATTTTTAAAATTTAAAATGTTTAATATTAACTTTATCGTTTATAATTACATATTTGTAATCGATTTTGTGTCAGTGTTACTTATCCCTCATTGTACCCTATCTCTTTCACTTCCTCTAGAAACTAACAAATATTATTTGTTATATAATCATTTTCCGTGTTGTTATGCCGTGATCTCGGTAATTGACAGCCCCAGTAACAGAATTAAAGTGCATATTTGGCTTCAGCTGAGATTAATTAAAGCTAGGGATGTGTACATTAATTCTGTTACTGGCAGTGACTAGTTACCGAGGTGACGGTCATAACAACGCGGAAAATTACTATATATCAAATGATGACACCAGCCGTGAAAACCTAAAAACCATTATAACTAAGAAATAGATTTGCTGGCTGCAATAAATTATATTAAATAATTTAGTAATTTGCTTCAGATACCAAACAAGTAAGCTCTAAAGCTGTGGTCGCCGACCTTTTCAATGATTTGATAATTTTGGAAAGAACAGTGAGCTACCTTGTCGAAAGCGACGTAAATATACCTAAATGAAATCATTGCCGGATCCAGGAGGGAGGGGGGGGTGAAGGGGCCTGGGCCGTCCCCATGAGATCTGGAAAAAAAGAGACCTAAAAAAAAATGCATCAAGATCTAAAATTTGAAACGAAAATGCGCCTTCGTCCCTCCCTCATTTATTTCTGGATTCGCCAGAGAATGAAATAATACATAGTTGTATACTAAATACGTATATTTATTTTATTAATTAACAAATACATTTTAGTAATAAACTAATAAGAGAAAAACAAATAAAAATTAGTATTACTCAATATCTCATAAGATTTAATAAAAGTGAATAAAAATACCAAAAAAGTAACGTACTATTTTAAGCAAAAACATATTGCAGATAAGACATGCATGTTCAATGAGAATGTTGACACTCACATTACATTGATCGATAATTTTTTTAATGTTTGGTATATTTTGAAACAGCCATTCTAACACAATTATCCAGGTGTTTATCTGTAAGTCGATTTCGGTATTTGTTCTTAATAAACTTCATACTTCATATTGGAAAAGGAAGATTCACACAAATAGGTAGAACTAAATAACGATTTCGCTTTCAAGGCAACACGGCATAGAACTGAATATTTGTCATTACCATAGGCCAGATATATTTTGTACTTGAGACTAGCGATTTTAAGGCTAAATCATTTTGAAATATTATCAGCTCCATTCCTGTTGCAGCGATGTCTTCGCCAAAGTTCTGCATAACACAAGTTGCAAACTGTTGGATATCAATTTCCATGAAAAGTGAAAGAACAAATTGCTCCACTAAATCGACTTTACTGAAATCTTGAAAACGATTTATTTAACGAAGTTATCCTTCAAGTTAGAAACTATTTCCACATGATATTTGCTGTCATATGGCTCCATTGGATCTTGAGATATATTTTCTGAAAGAATAGGGAAATGCTTGGTATCGCGATTGATTAGGTTTTGTTCCCAAAACTCATGCTTTTTGATAAATGCAGTTATATCTGAAATCATTTCCGCTAGCTCTTTATCTGTCCCCTGAAGCTGTAAATTAAGTTCATTTAACTTTTCTGTAAGGTCCAGAAGAAAATCAAAATCCCTAAGCCAGATTGAATTTTCCAGTTCCGAAATCGGTTAATCCCGTTGTTTAAAAAACTCAACTATGACAGGATAAGACATGATTAAAACGTTTTAGCACTCGTCATCTATCGGACTTCGGAGTGCAGAAGTAGCTCCCCGTATTGACTATCAATTTCATCGGCCAAGGTTTTGAATAATCTTCTTTGTAAGGCTTGAGCTTAAATCTTGTTCACAATTTTTACTATCAATTTCATAACGTTTAGTTTTAAAAAATTTCCACATAATGCTTGCTGATGGATAATGCAGTGATAACAGAGACATTGCGGAAATCTTTCATCTTTGCGACATTACGCCACCAGACCCTTACCACAACCCACCATGGTCGGAGCACCATCGGTTGTCAAGCCTACCATTTTCGATATTGGAATTTTCTCAGAAGAAATAATATGTTTGAAATGAGAAAACAACTCCTGCCCAGTAGTACGTCCTTTCAGTGGAATATACTTCAAAAGGTCTTCTTTAATCGTAAAATCACTAAAAACCATCCTGACGAAAAGGGCCATCTGGGAGGTGTCAACCACATCTGCTGATTCATCCAGTTGCAGCGAAAAATAAACACAATAATGTAAGTCAGTTCTTAGCTGTAAAAAAATATCATTGTTCATTGCTTCTACTCTTCTCATCACTGTATTGGCAGAAAGTTGCAATTATCTGAGACAAACGGTATGACGCCTCCGTTGCAACCTTATTTTTATTGACTGTTGTCCGATTAACTGGTTTTTTAATTGATTCAGTTTTTCTATTCTCGTGGCAGAATGTAATGGGAATGATTTTTCAAAATTCGAGTGTACAGTTTTATGATGCCTTTCAATATTTCCTTTTTTTGCAACGGAGACAGAAATATAACAAACATACATTTTTCAATTTAACTTCTGTAAAGTAATATTGTTCTTCCCATTCTGAATGGAAATGATATGTCTTCACCCTCTTACTACTGCTTGCCATGATATTTTTTATTGTTCTCTATACCTGTTAATTCAAATTTCCCAAACACTGGACGTTAATAATTATGCCGTTCAGTATTATTAAACTGAGCGCAATGTCCCCGCGCAATGCGTATTTATCCCATTCAAAGTAACCCGATCGTTCTCGAATAAGCGCGCTGCCCGATTCTAGGTCATTCGGGCGTGGAGACGTTCGCGGCGGCGCAGTGTTGCCGCTGCTTGTGTTTATTACGAGAATTTGCAAAATTTAAGAAACTTCTACGATTTTTACATGTTTCTACTTTTAAAATATGTTGCGAACTATCAGAATTGCCTTTGCGAGCTACCAGTAACTCGCGATCGACGGGTTGGCGACCACTGCTCTAAAGAAAGCTGAATAATTTTAAAATAAAAATTGGTTTTAGTTTAAGAGGCAGAAGTGTCATATTTAGTGGAGGTGTTGTATTGTTCATAATATACGTGACGGTATGGTACTTGAAACTAACGAGATGACTTTTATAATTCGTATCACAGTATTTACTATCTTTCACTTGCTACATGTAAACAAACAGTTTTCTCATCAGCAAACAAAATAAACGAATGGTACTTGTTTCTAACTGGTACCTTTAGGCGCTTGTCGACTTGCTTTGCATTTCTAGTTTTATTTTATACATATATAAGTTATAGTTTTCTCTATTATATAAATTAATCTCCAATTAAATTTCGACAAATTCTATGTGCTTCATCACATGAAATCCTACAAGATTCAAACAAAATTCAATAAATCCGTTTTATAGATCATGTTAAAAATCGAAATCCAACAAAACAACAAAGATTAAGGTTTCTTCTTGTATAAATTACAAAACAATTAGTGCAACAGTACAAAGTCAGGGTCCTTGATTTTTTCACTTTTTTTAGATAAGTAAACCGTAATCTAATAGAAACATATATAAATGTATTAAAAATTTCTTATTTGCAAATAATGTAATACTAAATGGACTTCGGTTTTGAGTCTGCTCTTCAGCTTTCTTTTTTCGTATTAAATGCATGTTCCGAAATATTTGCCAAGCAACAGTCAATTAAACTTTAATTAAATCTGTTATACAATTTAAGTTCGATTTTGATATATTCATATACAGGGTGTTTCTAAAATGTGTCATACAACTTAAGGGAATGATTCAGCGTGGTAAAATAATGATAATTAGTAAGGAATTTTTTTCAAAATGTCAATTGTTGTAAGTTACAGCTTGTAAAAGTTAAATTTTTGAATTGATTTTTTAAAATTTTAATTTGGCATACGCAGTAAGTCTGTCTATTGTGCTAATTTGCGGAAAGTTTCATCAGGCGCCGCTAGAAGGCAAAAAAAAATATGTCATAACTATCTTAGTGACTACTGCTAATATTAATACATAATTTGAAATGTAATAGAACTCCTTAAAAAGGTGTAAATTGCAGAATAAGAAAGAAATATAATAGAATTTATATCAGGACATTGAGGTGCCCACACTAAGGGTCTGTTTCGATCTATACATCGATGGGGAGATACTGTATTCAGGCGTTCGCGAACAGCTACATTGAAATGTGGTCATGCACAGTCTTGAAGCAGCCACATGTTTCTTCTTATATATGTTTAGACGAACATCTAGATAAAGATGTTGATTTTGGATAGAGTGTAAGTATAAATTGTCATTTAGTTGGTCATCAAACAAATGAGGGCCAATGAGATAATCCTCTATTATCCCGGCACACACATTTGCAGAAAACCTACGCTGATGTTTTGTTTCAACAATCGTGTGCACATTTTCATAAGCATATGTGTGCGTATTGTGCAAATTCATAATTCCGTTGCGAGTAAATCCTGCTTCATCTGTAAACAGTATAATTTCGCTGTGGCGTTGATTATTTTCCAATAATATGCGATTGCGCATTTCTAATCGCCTTGGTTGATCATCTTCTTAAGAAACCTATACCTTTTGGGCATTAAATGGATATAATTGTTGCTCCTGAAGTACTCATCAAGCAGTAGCATGTCCCATTCTTAATTCAGTACCTTTTACTAGTATTTGGATGTTTGTCAATAATGTTAAGAACCCTTTCTTCCTACTCCACAGTCCTAACAGCTCTAAGTTTTTCTCTATTTCCGTTAGGAACCTTGAAAGAACCACATTCACCAAATCTTCTGTGAACGTTGATAAATGTTTGAGAATGAGGAAAAACAGCGCACAATTTTTTTTTGTTATTGTAGGTGTGGGGTTGTTAGGTTAGGAATAACAAGTCCACGGTTTGTAACACGTTATATATATATTAATAAAGATACAACAGCTCGGAAAGAATGTTCCACCAATATAGAAGTCTGGACGGATGTTTAGCTGAAGGCAAGCGGAAAGTCACTGCCGTGGTCCTCGCCAGACCTTTCGAAGAAGGTCTCGGAAGGCTGGCTAATGTCTGGCCATGTGTTTACTTTCATAAATGGGCTCAGATCTAAGGGTTAGTTTTATGGTTTTGTTGGCATTGATTTGTTTGGTGCCTTAGTGAAAATGTCGTAAATTGTAGGGATCACAGATGTAGGTCGGTGTCCGTGACCGCTACATCACCCCCCTGCCAGACTTTTATTTTGGTGGACAAAAAAATAAAAGTATACAATAATGCTATACAAGTGAAAATACAAAAAAATGTTGAGAAAAAAAGAAATGTTGTTTATGAGTGGTACTGTCTAAATAAGTTTTACACTGAGGTTTAGCACTGACACATCGCGAGCACTTTTTACGCGAAACCCGCCTGGTATCTGTCGGGGAATCGTACGCGACGCGCAGGGCGCGTTTTCGGTTCCTCCGCGGTGTTGTCGGCGGCATGTGGCTCGCTCCTTGAGGTTGACGGTGTGGTTTCCTCCTCGCTGCTGCACGGTTCTGCTATATTTGGTTTGTCATCCTCCACGTGAATATACGCGGGTTTGAGCCGATCGATGGAAATGTTCACTTCGCGACCGCGGATGGGGACGGTGTAAAATTTGTCGTGCCGAGTAGTCACTGGATAGGGTCCTTCATATGGTTGCTGGAGGGCTCGTTTGGGACTGTCGACGCGCACAAAAACATGCGAGCAGGATGCGAGGTCCTTAAACACAAACGTTTTTCGCTGTCCGTGTCTGGTGGCTTGTACAGGTTTAAGTTTAGACATGTGTCTTCTTAAACGGGCGATGAATTCGGTGGAGTTGTCGTTTGCCGGAGTCGGAGTCAGAAATTCTCCTGGAAGTCGTATAGGCTCTCCGAATACCATTTCAGCTACTGTTGCCTCGAGATCTTCCTTCCAGGCTCCGCGAATGCCGATTAAGACAGTTGGTAGAATCTCGGTCCAGTTTTCCGTTTCGTGACACCTGACGGCTGCTTTGAGTTGCCTGTGAAAACGCTCCACCATGCCATTGGCGGCTGGGTGGTACGCAGTTGTGCGCCAGTGTGTCATTCCGGTGAGTTTTGTTAGTTCGCGGAAAATATTTGACTCTAGCTGCCGACCTTGGTCCGTGGTGATACGTAGGGGTACACCGTAGCGTGCAATCCATCCCTCGTATAACGTCCGCGCGACGGTTTCGGCTGTGATGTCCGCGATCGGGAACACTTCCGGCCAGCGTGAAACGCGGTCAACACATGTCAGGCAGTAGCGAAAACCATGGGAATATGGTAATGGGCCTACTAAGTCTATGTGTATGTGTTCAAATCGCGCACTTTTGAACAGAAACTCGCCGACGGGGCTTGACACGTACCTGTTTACTTTGGCCTGTTGACACTGCATACATTCGCGAGTCCATTGCCTGCAATCGCGTTGTATAAATGGCCATACGTAACGTTGTGCGACTAAGCGTGCACTTGCTCGCGCCCCTGGGTGTGACAAGTTATGCAGAGAAAACAACACTTGTCTCCGGAATTCTTGGGTCACAAATGGGCGCGCAATGTTTGTCGACACGTCACAAACGAGCGGTATTTGTGAACCTGGGATTGTCACTTTGCGTAACTGTAATGACGTACCGACGCGCTGTAATTCGCGGAGTTCGTTGTCATTTTCCTGTGCGCGGGCTAAGGCTTCGAAGTTTATAGCTTCACTTATCGATTCTACTCGCGATAATGCGTCGGCTACTACGTTGTCCTTGCCTGCAATGTGCCTGATGTCCGTGGTGAACTGGCCTAGGAAATCCAGGTATCTGAATTGTCGCGGGGAACACTTGTCGAGTTTTTGTTTGAACGCGAATGTTAGGGGTTTATGGTCGGTGAAAATACTGAAATTTCGACCCTCAACCATGTGCCTGAAATGTTTCACAGCTTTGTAGATGGCCCATAATTCGCGGTCAAATGCACTGAATTTCTTCTGTGCCTCACTCATATTTTTCGAGATGAATGCTAGAGGTTCCCAACCGCTAGGTGATAGCTGTTGCAGCGATGCCCCGGCCGCCCAATCGGACGCGTCGGTGAAGATCGCGAGCGGTAGTTGCGGGTTCGGGTGTGCTAGCACTGTAGCCTGCGCCAACGCTTCCTTGCAGTTGGAAAATGCATTTTCTAGCTCGGTCGACCAAGTTATGGGAGTTTTCTTAGATATCTTGGGTCCCGATAGACATTTATTTAGCGGCTATTGTAGCTTCGATGCGTGTGGTATGAATCGTCGGTAAAAGTTCAACATACCTAGAAAACGGCGGAGCTGGGTTACCGTCTGTGGCTTTGGAAAGTCGCTAATTGCGCGGACTCGTTCGTGGAGCGGTTTCACGCCTCCAGCGCTCACCGTGTAGCCAAGAAATTGAATTTCGTGTTTTCCAAAAACACATTTTGTCGGATTTACCACGACACCGAACTCGTGTAAACGGGTGAAAAGTTTGTGCAAAATCCTCGATGTGCGGGATTGGATATTTGTCTGGGACGGTCCTCGCGTTTAGCGCTCGGTAGTCGCCACACGGACGCCACTCGCCCGATTTTTTTCGTGTGAGATGTAGCGGGGCGGCCCAACAGCTGTCCGACGGTCGCGCGACGCCGAGTTTTAACATTGTTTGAAACTCTTTTTTGGCGTCTTTCAGTCTGTCCGGCGCTAGGCGTCTGGCTTTGGCTGAGGTGGGTGGACCAGGCGTCGTCTTGATATGGTGGACGGTAGAGTGTTTTGCCTGTCTTGGCAGTCCACTGGGTTTCGACAACTCCAGGAATTTAGCGAGTATGCGGTGATATTTTGTGTCGCCATATATTACTTTTATGTGTGCAGCGGCCTCACACGGTCCGAGATGTCCGTTGGTGCAAAGATTTGTGAGGCTGTCGACCAAACGTAGGCGCTTCAGATCAACGATCAATCCGTAATGCGCGAGAAAATCGGCGCCTATAATCGGTCGCGTCACATCGGCTACCACGAAACGCCATGTGAACTCGCGGCGTAGTCCGAAATTGAGTGTTAATGTGACGTCACCGTATGTGGCAATCTCCGACCCGTTTGCGGCAAACAGCTTGTAGTCTGTTGGTAAGGCTCTCTCTCGCATTCGGCTGCGGGGAAACACACACAAATCCGCACCTGTGTCTACCAAATACTGTACTCGGGATTCGCGGTCGGTCACGCACAAGCGACGCGATTGGAGGTCCACGCCGGCGGACGCGTCTACCGTTCGGCGTTCTCGTTTCCCGTTGCGTAGCTACACGGCGGGGTACACTTCTTCGCTTTCGCAGAGAACTGGTTGTGGTACCAGCACACTGCGGGGTTGCGCGGCCGCGAGCGCGAGCGTGGACGCGAGCGCGAGTTTGTTCGCGAGCGTGGCCTATTCGCGTGTCGTTCTTGCACACTGAACAGCTCCGACACTTTTTTCTCGAGCGCTGCGATCGCTTGGTATAGGTGGCTGTCGTTTCCCTCCGAAGTCGCGGCTACCTGTGGCTGGCATTGCCTCGTCGTCTCTACGATCTTGTCCGCCTTTTGAGCAACCTTGTCTAGCGGTATGTCGTCGTCCAAGGTCAGGATGGTCTGCGCCTGGGTTGGCAACCGACTTATCCAGAGGGATCGCAGGATCGTGCCACTCACAGCGGTCCCGGCTAGTCCGCGGAGATGGCGGAGAAATTGTGAGGGGCGCCTGTCCCCCATTTCTTCGCCCTCTAGAAGGCGGCGAATTTGGTGCTCGGCCGATGCTGAGAGGCGTGCTATGAGCTCTGCCTTGATTTTTTTGTACTTGTAGGTGGTGAGTCAATAATGTCGCCGACTTCCTCAGCGATTCGTGGGTCCAGGTTAGCAACGATGTGGTGGAATCTGGTCTCGTCGTTTGTGATATTGCTAAGCGCGAATTGCGCCTCGATTTGCGAGAACCATCTTGCCGGATTCTTCTCCCAAAATGGCGGGACTTTGATTCCTACGCGACTCACGTACGCGTTGGATGTTCCACTGGCTTCTGTGCTGTTTTCCATTGTGTGATTCACGTCGGGCACTTTGTAACTTAACGCGTTTTTAAAATCACGTCGGGCACTTTATTAACTTAATGCGTTTGTGAGATCACGTCGGGCACTTTATTAACTTAACGCGTTTTTGAAATCACGTCGGGGTCACCAATTTGTGGGGTTGTTAGGTTAGGAATAACAAGTCCACGGTTTGTAACACGTTATATATATTAATAAAGATACAACAGCTCGGAAAGAATGTTCCACCAATATAGAAGTCTGGACGGATGTTTAGCTGAAGGCAAGCGGAAAGTCACTGCCGTGGTCCTCGCTAGACCTTTCGAAGAAGGTCTCGGAAGGCTGGCCAATGTCTGGCCATGTGTTTACTTTCATAAATGGGCTCAGATCTAAGGGTTAGTTTTATGGTTTTGTTGGCATTGATTTGTTTGGTGCCTTAGTGAAAATGTCGTAAATTGTAGGGATCACAGATGTAGGTCGGTGACCAGTGTCCGTGACCGCTACAGTAGGTATACTGCCCTCTAACGGCGTCTAATAAAACTTTACCTAATTGGCATAATAGAACTTAATCCACTTAGTGCATATGTCAAATATGAGGCTGATAGCAACTAAATTAATCGAGTTATAAAAATAATAAAAAAAAATAATTAAAAAATTTAACTTTGACAAACTGCAACTTAAAAATAATTAATATTTCGAAAAAAAATCCTTACTAACTACCATTATTTTACCACGCTGAATCACTCCTTTAAATTGTATAGTGAAAACTATTGAAGGTTACTTTTACAAGGCATCTGCCAATATGCACATGCCTAAATGTTTTAACGTCATTTACTCAAACTGTATAAAAAATTTACTCTTAAAGTTCTCAGAAACTGTTAAAATATAGAGATATATTATAATAAGGAACTTAATTAAATAATCAATAAAGTTGGTGAGTTTCTGTATGAATATGCTCAACTGATATGCAAGTAAACTATTTATTATCCAGGTATTTAAAATATAAAAATACATAGTTTAAAATAATCGAAAGCATAGAATTTAGGAAAGAAATATTTACTATATTGTACTTACAGTAAGTATCTTACTTCTATTGATTAACTTGCGTGAACTTGTATATTATTCTTTTTTCATTTTGCTAATGATATTTATACATGCCTTTTCTATTCCACGTGAAAACATTTTAGCAAAATGCTTGCAAATGGAAGGTTGTAATTTCTATACCTAAACGTAAATAAATAATAAAGCTTTCGAGACATTCAATGTTCCGTTCCACTTTTAGCTTACTTTAAATATTTATAACATTTTATTCAGTTATAAAGCATACACCATCTAAATTCAGATAAATTGTGCATAGAAGCGAAATTGGTTATGTCATAGCGTCAGCATATTTTCAGAGAGATTATGAAAGTGAAATGGAAGGGTGTATTTTATTTAAAAGATAAATTATTGAAATGTTTGTGATTCTTTATCCCTACGGCTTGTTTCATTTGTATTAATTTTATGTAATTTAAACAGATACAGGGTGAACCTTAAATAAGTACAAATATTTAAACTGCTGGTGTATTTCGTCATATAGATCAGTCTAGTGAAAGTCATTTTTAAAAATTTCTAATATTTACGGAGATATTATTATTTTTTTAAAAATACCCACATTTTGAGGACCGCTTCATAACCAACCTAATGAACCATATGATTTGTTGCGAGGTTGCCATATCTCCTCTAAATATTAAATTTCCTTTAACGTAATGGTAAAGTAATACGGTTAAATTCTATTTTAAAAATACTTATTTGAAGCATAAGTACAGTAAAGTTGGGTATGTAGTATGATACGCAGTATTATTAACATAAATTTTAACTGCTTAACTGACCTTACTATAAACGATTAAAAATGAATTTCCGCAAGTTAAATACATGCTACCATAAAGTAATTAGGAAGATATCACGTGATATTACTATATTCAATGTTCAAAAATTATACATAAATGTGCACACAAGCTTACCTGTTTGTTAAAAAATTAACTATTTAATTAGTAATCCACATTTCGCAAGTTAAATGTCATTGTACACTGTTAGAAAGAGACACAAGACACAATTTCCTTAAGTTATTTTATACAGAATAACGAAAAACTATGATTTTCACACAGCATATTAAATTTTATTTTCGCCACATAACCCCAAATGAGTTAGTATTAACCATTTCGAATCCAGAACCATAAAGTGACTTCGCACTTTAATCAGTGAAAGAAATTTTAAAAATAAAGATACACACAATATTAAATAGCACCTTGACGTATGCGTTTAATATCAAGAAAAGCAAAGAGCAAAGCATTTGTGTAACACTGGCAACACTGTGAACCATACGTTCAATCTGCAGTGCTATGACTCATAAATGTATGAAAGTCAGCGGTCCTCAACAAGTTTTCTACAGAAAATTTACAAAATTTATTTAAAATTTCACTTTTTTATTCCTGATTTTTTTTTTTTGTAAAAAACCTGTTATGTGCTCTATACAGTGAACTATACTGCTGCTTATAATATTTGTACTTATTTAAGGTTCACCCTGTATAGTATATGGATGGAAGTTTAATGAAGTTTCAATAATATCACTTCATTAAACCACATTTGGTAACCAAACACTTCTTTTATACAGGGTGTTCAGTAAGGAATGTGCCATACATTTCAAGGCTAGCTTCCTAGCGCAAAACTAATGTTATTTTTGTATCTAGAACGCGAAATGGTATTTCGCAAATTATCAGTTTGACAACGGAAAGGCATTTCGCGTTCAAGATGCAAACAATATTTTCTCGAAAACTGCTATAAAATAAGGCAATTGTTTCATGTACATCAATTTAATTTGTATTTGAAATAATTTGAACCGTGTTTGAGTCAAGATAGTTTAGGCTTGGTGACTATCATAACGATATCAACCTAATAAACAATAAAAATTAGTTGTTTATGAAAAACTAGTGTCAGAATTATATATTGTAATTCATATTATAAGATTGTTTAATTCAAAATGAGTCCGGAAAGTGAAGACTAGCATTTACCAGCGAAATTATTGCAAGCAGCACAAAGTGCTGTTTAATAATTAATTCCTAAAAAATTATCGAGACAGTACGATATTGCCTACAACGAATTTAAAGGGTGGTGGGTGCCGGCATAATTCCAACATAAAAATAAGCCATCCACGTTGTGATCAGTATATTCCATGTTAAAAAGTATACTGAATGCCAAAGAAAACGTAAATATCAAAGAATCTGCGAAACTAATACCATATTTGAAAAACAAATCAGTTGGATATCGTTCAAAAAATGTCCAGAATTCTATCGAAAGCACCTGATAATATATTTCTGCTAGAAAAGATAAATTAAATTAATATATATTGATCGAGTTAACTAATTTTAGACAACTTTTCGGGTGATTTTAATAATTGTTGTTTGTGGAGCTTTGAAAAGAGATGAGCTAAAGATAACTATCAACGATATAGCAGACAAAGATTCAATTATTATTATAAGAATTCCCTATTCCAAAACTCACTTCGATATGTTTTGTGATTTCAAGTCCAGACCAAACGAAGATATATCACAAATAATGTGCTTTATGTCCGGCAGTTACTACATAGACCAGGGTCGATAATTTTTTAAACCAAAAAAAAATAATAGTAGGATGAAACCCATTGGAAAAGGGAGAGAATACAATAAAAATGAAAAGAAAAATAATTTACAGGCGATCTGAGGTCGGGAAGTGGAAGGGGGTGAGTTTTTAAGGGTAAAAAACGGTTTACCTCGATTTCTGGCAAGACCTATGGAAAAAAGTTATATAGCAAAGTTGTAGGTAATAAAAAGATCTACAACTTTTATATTTACACTTTTTTCACATAACCTCAAAATTTATGTGAAAAATTCAAATAACCAAGTTCTTGGTTTTTATTTTTATCCTTTACAAAAAATAATTTTTTTTCACGATATTTCGTGAAAACTTACTTTTTTATGTCCCAAATACACTGTAATTTTTTTGATTTAAAATATTTATTTTTTCACCTTGTTTTGACTTAATATCGTAAAAGCACCCTAATTTTCAATCGAAAATTCTCACGTCAAAATACCTGGTTTTTTAAAAAAGTCGGTGGGCCTTTTGTTCGTTGAAATCTCTACTTTCTGATGGTGTAAAAAAAATATACATTATTTTGGTAAACGTTCTCAGAAAATGCAGAGACGAAAAAATATTGTAGATGTTTTATTAAATTAATTTTGTTAACTTATTTAGTTGTTAATTATAGTAGTATATTTCGACTTTTTTTGTTTATCAGTGCAATATGGAATCTTACGTTTTTCAAGTAATTAAAGTATAAATTTTAATAAATAGGTCAAAATTGTACATAATGATTAAAAAAAAAATTTCGGATTCCAGTTTGTCGTTTGTCATTTCTTTGTTTTTTCTGAGAACATTTACCATAGTAATGTATATTTTTGTACACCATAAGATAGTAGAGATTCCAACGAACAAAAAGCCAACCGACTTTTTCAAAAAAGCAGATATTTTGACGTGAGAATTTTCGATTGATTAGGGTGCTTTTTCGATATTATGTCAAAATAAGGTGAAAAAATGTATATTTTAAATCAAAAAAATTACAGTGTATTTGGGACATAAAAAGGTAAGTTTTCACCAAATATCGCGAAAAAAGATTATTTTTTATAAAAGATAAAAATAAGAAACCAAAAACTTGGTTATTTGAATTTTTCACATAAATTTTGAGGTTATGTGAAAAAAGTGTAAATATAAAAGTTGTAGATCATTTTATTACTTACAACTTTGCTATTTAACTTTTTTCATAGGACTTGTAGTTTTGCCGGAGATCAAGATAAACCGTTTTTACCCTTAAAAACTCACCCCCTTCCACTTCCCGACTTCAGATCGCCCGTAAAATATTTTTCCTCTAATTTTTGTTGTATTCTCTTCCTTTTCCAATGGGTTTCATTCTACTATTATTTTTTTTTTACTTTTTACCATTTTCAAAGGCTTCAGCCTGGTTTAACAAGTAGAAGAATTTTTGTGAAGCAAGAAAATCAATAAAAGTGTCGTAGTTGTGTGCAAAATGTGCAAGTGGTTGGCGTCAACATAATCAGGAATGTGCCAAAAGAAATAGCAATTTTGCTTCATCCGGCACTTATACAGGGCATTTTTTTAGACATTCTTCTGCCACTCCTACGCTGGGACTGGTATTACCATCATTGAATGACATGGGAGGTAATTCTAGTACGGTAGTGGAGACATATATAGAAGATTTTAGAGAAAATAAAATTTCAATCGCAAATAAATTGTTACCATCTTTAGCAGAGCCTACGGAACTTGTCAATAATACAACGTGAGCAGTAAATTTAAACAATTACAGCAGCATTGAACACCCAGAACTAAAAGCTACGATGACTGATAGCACTGAATCTGTTAATAGGTCGTTCAACATTCAATAATTTTTTGATAGATTCGAGAAAATTCATTATAAATTTTTATTCGGTTATAAACCCTGCCATAAATTTAACTATATCGTATATTTAAATGACATTAGTATTATGAATGAGTTGGGTTTATAATTGAATTCGGTGACCGGCCTTTACATTATTTTGGTAAAATCGATAATCCATTAAAGTTTATTTCATAGAACAATGAGTTAAATTATTCTATTGTTCCGAAATGGTGCTTGGAATAATTTTGGAATTTATTCCATTTCCCCTTAAAATATAGATAGGTCTGTGAATATTACCATGAGATATTTTAAGCCAACCAGTATATGCATTTCTATTGAAATATTATCACATTGTTTATTGGAAGGTAATTTTTGATACGCTTTAATGGCGCTACATTTTCCGGGGTACTTATTTTAATTTTCTTCTTGTAGTAAAGTGGCTACTGCCATGTCTGTTTTTGCTAAAGTTAGTAAAACATTGCAAAATAAATAGAGTTTGCTTAATAAATGTATGTCTTAGATCAATTTATTTTTGAGGTACAGGGGGTGCAACATAATTTTTGAGAAATATTTGTAGCACAACATATTTTATCACAATTTGACACGTAACAGATAGAGGCAACAAAGACAAAATTTTACTTGCGCCAAGACTGCCTGTTTTCCGGAGACTGGGTGACTTATGGCCGGTTTCTCAACTAGTAGATATCTATTAAATAAACTTATCGATTCCATAAACTGAATTCGGTTTCTGAACCATTCGATAATGCTTATCTATTGCATAAATTATCGAACAGATATCCAAAGAAAAATGGCAAGATATCTGTCCAATAAACATTAACGCACGCGCGCAGTGATTTAGCTGTTGCTTGTTTACATCTTTATTGTAAGGCTTAACCCAACTTTTTTGGATATTTTCGTGACGATTACTTTGTGCAATGGAAAATTTTGATTCGTCTGCCTCTTCAGATGAAGAATATTTAAATATAGTCAGATATCTTGAACCGCCAAGACGTTATCGTGAAAGAGAAAACCAGTATGAAAATTAAAGCGACAAAATTTCGAGAGAGGTTTACGGGCGCCGTATTCTTGAAATAGTGTTTTCTACAAATACAAGTAATTTTAGACATTTAAGAATTGAATAATATAGAGTTTAGCAAATAACAACAATGTTATCTCATGCCACCAGCGAATATTCAAAGGTACCGAAATAAAATCAATGTATAACGTCAGAAAGCGATTTATCCAGCAAATTTTTAGGTACTGAAAACTTCTTCAAAATGCGTATTTTTTTAAATTCAGCTATAGATGTAAACATTGTTATAACATAAACTTACATATTTCTGCATATAACATTGTTCACTTTTGTTTATAAGTATGTGAAAATAATTGTTAAAATGTGGGGTTAGAATAGCGAAATAATGTGTGTCATACAAATGCATTTTAAAAGTTATTATATTATTTGAAGAGAGTTTAAATAGTAAAAGTGGATAAACAAAACATCAGTAATTTTATTTTTGATATTACTTTTGTTCTACGCGTTTTATTTTTCAAAATTTCAGTACCTAAAAAACCACAAATTTGATCATTTTACGGCGAGAAATACGGCGACCTTAACGAAAGAAACTGTAAATTTACTGATAGATTTAATAGGAGATAGTATTCAAGTCTCTAGTACTAGAACAAATTTACTATTAGTATTAGAAAAGGTTTTAATAACTTCGTTTTTATGCAACAGGTTTGTATATATTTTTATTTAGTTAATGTGATGTGATATTAGGTAGCCGATAGTGGCGCCATCTACAATTATTTCTTGAAAGTGTCTTACTTTCATAAATGACATCTGCAAACAGTTGTGCATTTGCTAGCTCCCTCCATGATTATTGCAGATATTAAGATATCCATTGAACTGTTATGTATTCAACAAAATTTGGAAGGCATGCGTTCAGAAACCAATATAAAGTTATCGGTCTGATAAATTTATGTACTCGATAGTTATCGAATCGATTGCGCCAAATGTTGAGAAACCAGCCATTAGTGGATTAGGGTTGTATTTAAAAATTTTAGTGATCAATGATTACTACCCATTTTCATGAATAATTATTGATTTAAAACAGGCATATGTACATATTTAATAATAAAACTTTTTTTTCGATGAATAACAAATGCTTTTTGTATCTGTTACGTCATCTATATTAAACTCAGCAGATTTTATTTAATATCGGTTATTAATGTGTAAATTTTTATAAACTTATACTATGGAAAAGAAATAGAAAATTGTTGTATGTGTTAAATTTTTAGGAATTAATAAAACGAAAATGAAAATAAATAATTTATTTTAAAGTTATGTTTACTTATGTTTATTTCATATGTTTAGACTTGTCTTTTACACCTGAACAAGATGGGGCACCAGCCACACTGCAGCAGAAACGGTTAGATATTTAGAAGAATTTTATGGCGATCGAATTATTAGTAGGGGATTGTGGCCTAGTCGAACCTCTGATCTTACACCTTTAGATTACTATCTCTTTGGACGTATAAAAAATAATATTTTCATGCAGCGAGTTCATACACTTGAAGACCTAGAAGTAGCGATTCGCCATGAAATCGAATTCATTACGCCAGATGAATTGGAACGTGCATGTAACGGAGGGTAAATTCATGTCTACAAAATGAAGGTAGACATTTGTAGCTATTGAAAATTGTTTACCCAATCCAGTATAGATAGTATTTTGACGTAATAACATCAATGTATCTTCAAAGACAAATCTTTGTAGTAGTTTATAAACAAATTATTATATTAGCATTTGGAAATTATATGTTCTAAATCTCAGTAGGTAAAATTATATTTAGGTACTTAATAAATATATAAAATTATGCTATTACCTAATTAGTTATATTAGGTATATATTTTTATACATTCAAGTAAGGTACTATATAATAATATTTAAAAAATAATTATAATAAAAACTAAACAAAATACCACTCACCACTGAAACTGTTAACAAAACGCACCATCGGTAAAAGTAGAAGTGTTTTGGTGAGTGGTAAAATTATTTTCTGTTTTGTATCGACATCAAACATTCCAAACCTATCCTAAGATAATCAAAACTATTGTGATGTGTATATTCTCTACCTGTTAAAACTTCTAATTTAAATTTGAACAGCTGTAAACATAACTGATTTTTTACCTATAATATAAACATTTTATGGGAAGGGTAAATTGTTTTTTTTTTTAATATCCAGGTTTAAGCTGGATTTCTTCATTTAATTTATGAGTTAATGTAAATTTCTAAATTAATACATCAAAATAAACAGCTAAAATGAAATCTTTCTTAAATTACATTTTTTTTTGACAAAAATAAAATATCTACGCTACTGGTGCCATATACTAACTCAGTGTTTTAATTTTTATCGAATACCAGTTTGTTTTGGGAAATGTTGGTGTTTAATGTTGGTTGCCTAACATCGCGGTCACGTGGGTCTCGGGCATTAATGAATGCCCTCTATGTGTGCGTGTCAAATCCCGAACTCTTGAATGATACGTCATATATTCTTTATTCTCTGGTTTGAATAGTAATTTATTCTTTTAGGTACTGAATATTATAAACTTGATAACATTTTATTGTGCTCTGTTACGCGCTACTACATAATAATGGAATTTTATATTAGCAGTTAATACGGAGACATGTTGTTGATTTTAGGGAGATCTTTTGGGAGTTCCACCCCAGTTAAATACTTTATAAAAGTTCCATATCATTAGAGAAATGCCCAAGATGTTACTGTTTTAGTATTCTCCACACGCTAGAAGATCACCATTTTTCCATAAAGAATTGTTCTTATGCTAATGGTGAGACATTTGGAGTTCAAATTGAAAATATCTTCCAACGACTTTATAGCGTCAAAAATGTTTTTCTATTTGGCACCTGCTACTTAGGAAATGTTTCAGAATAGCGTCTAACTGCTGCTGCAGCACTCTCAAAACATCGCAAAAAATTGCACTGTTCTGAATTTTTGGGATGTCGTAAGGATATACACCAATAGTGTAAAACCAATTTTGCAGCTTGGAAAGACCTGAGTTAACTGCGAGGTGTTCAAAAAACTTTTTATTCCGACCTTTTTTCAGTTTTTGGCTTAAAACTTGTACAATATGCATCCTACGGACAAAAGTCGTTCTATACACTTTTAAAGCAGATAAAATTTGCTATAATTTGAGTGTTTTTTATTTTATACTCAATACCAATATTCGGTGCGTGCAGAGTATGGGGTGGGAGTAGTGAAGTCGATGGCAGCGTTTGCAGTGGAGACAAATTGCATTAAAGTAGGTTGTCAGTAGTAGGATGTCACATCACATCATATGTGTGTCACAAAGTTTAAACTAGATTATACTTTGTGATGTATGTTTAAAAAAGTTATTTCGAAAACGAAAGCAAGTGAAGATAGTTGTCCTCTTTTCTACAGAAGAAACTTAAGAAACTTTACAATATTATCCGTGTCAGAATTAGGGTTGCCACTTTTTTTATAACAAAAAACTGGGCTATGGGGTAGGACCAAATTCTGTCCATAATTATTTCTTGAAATAAATGCTAAATGAAAATTTAAAAATAGGAAAGTAAAACTTTATTAAAATAAATTGCTTAGATAGCTACCTACATTAATTAGATCAGATAAATAGATTTTTATTTAGCATTTCTGTTTCATCATCGACATGATCACATATTTATTTACACAGAATTACTGAAATAAAAATCAACAACGCACAACAACAACAATGTATAAATCAACTAAACAAAAAAGATCAGCACGCAACATCACATTCTTCAAATAACAAACCTCATACATATAAAACTCCTCGCTGAAATTTTGCGACTAAATTGCTATTTTCTAGTGTAATATAGAAATGATTAACTTTGCAATAACTACCGCTACCAATGAGGAGATAATATAGTCCGTGATGGGTTTTTCGGAAGAATTCATTATTGTTTCCAGTAATTTTCCAAATTCGTTGACGTTCTGTTGAGAATGATAAGAAAAGTGGTCTCTTTTGGATGCTTACCGACAGCCGGCCTTGTTAAGCCGCGTTTACCTAGGAAGCTTGAGACGGGACGGATTCCGAGGATGTTGCACAGATGCAAAATAAAAGGTCAGTCCGGAAAACCAGCAAGGTGGCAACCCTAGTCAGAATTCATAGACTAAGAATTTTTTTTAATAACAGATTTTTAATAATATTTAAAGAAAGAACATAATTATAAATATATATTTACTAGTTTTTGACCCACGGGATTTAACACGGAAATCGTTTGTCTTCCTGAGGTGAAAAGCATCATAAGTTTTAATCTAGAAATTTCATCCAAATCCGTTCAGCCATTTATGCGTAATTGAGTAACAAACATACAAGCTTTCGCATTTATATTGGTAGGATTGTCATTACATAAGTAAATAATTTTACTATTAATAATAAACACAATTATTATAAATAATTAACATTAATTCTTTATAAAAAATTGTTTTTATTTGTTTATATTTATTCATATTCATTTAGTATTACATAAAATCTATATTAAATTGCCCATATTGTTACGTGTTCATTTTTTATTAGTTTGTATCTGAAGAGTATCACTGGATTTCATTTATTCGCTGCTTAAGGTTAATTAATTTTTGCCTTAAATGACATATTTTCCCCATCAATAAATACTCTGTCAAATAAGTGTCATTGTCAAGCCAACAGGTGTACCAGAAATTGCCCTAAAGTAATTAAAAAGTAAAGAAATTAGAGAAGAAAAAAGTCTTTTTTTTTATATTCTTGGCCATACTTGTGCCTCTCGCAAATTGCGGATTTTGAATATTAATTATTGGGCTAAATGAAATAGTTTTGGCATTTTTACAACTTTAAGAGTTCGATCTCAGTGCCCTTAAAAAAGTTTTTCCAATACTTTACATTTTAAGGCCGACCTACAACAAAGGTAAGAACTTTAGGTTAGGAAAAACATGTGCTTGTGCTTTACTGCTTACTTTATTGCTTTTAGAACCATTAGCAGACATTTTTAGCATTTACTTTTCCTTTTAGGCCTTTTATTTTCTCCTGTTAATTTTTCTCTTTGACGCATCAACTTCAAAGCTATCGTCTTCTTGCCACGCTAGTAATTTGCTTTGTTACTGACTGCGGCATGCTTGCATGACAGAAGTAGTAAGTACTACAATATTTTGTGCTTGCTGTACCCTTTTCACCAGCTCAGACCTAGTGAGATTGGTGCATGTATCGCTTCACTCTCCGTTGCATCTAAGACATCTACCACCCCAGAGGAACCTGACCTGGACCTGTGCAACTTTAACACACGCCACTCTCAGATAAGAGTAGTTATAAGATTTAGTATAAGGTAGATAAGTTGCTAACATTTCAAGGGTCTCATCTCTTGATAAAGGCTATTTAATAATACTAAATTTGATAAATTCCAAGTTTACCTGTGTAAGCCTATAGTAAAAGGTAATTTGAGTTACTTTGCTTTCATAGGTTTTCCCAATAATAGTATATGAGATATTTAAGATTTTCTTGTTTTATTATTTTGTCATACATTTCAGGGGTCTCATCTCTTGATAGAAGCTAATTAATAATACTAAATTTGATAAATTCCAAGTTTACCTGTGTAAGCCTATAGTAAAAGGTAATTTGAGTTATTTTGTCATACATTCTCTGTCATACATCTAGTATAAAATATGACATATACCATAGAACCTAAAATAACGGAACTAACCTATTTTTGGCCATCGACCACAAAATACGGTCGACTTTCCTCTATTAGCCTGCGGACCAGTGAACACTAATATTTGCCCGCTAGGCATTAGGCGCGTTCCATTGGTATAGAAAGTGATCCGATCACTTGTGCCGTGCCCTGGCTATTTTGTAGTAATATACCTATAGTTTGAAAATATTTGATATTATTTTAGTGGACCTGTCTTCCCGTTTTTTTTGTAAGTATAGTAAGAGCGAAGGCATTGTGGCAGATAATATTCACCACTTTATAGGTTAGAAACAATATCCGGGGTTGCAAAAACGGTGTCGCCTTTAATCCCACCCCGTCTCCACTGAAGCTATTCGGCCAACCCCTACCGTGGATATTATCTGTCCCCTTTGTCCACTAGCCTCACAAAATTTTGGAACTACCCCCAGTTTTGTGGCGACTCCCCACTCACCGTCACAACATTTTTTCCAGTGAAACTTCATTTTACATGTGTCACATAATTTTTATTAGTACCAGCACCAGCAGTGCTATCTTCCAAATACAACACTTATAAATAATGTCAAAAATAAAAGCTTTCACTACATAATTGTATGTTATGTGACTAACTTGAATTTAATGCGATTCACGTGCAAATTTAATATTATCAATTTTATTAGAATTTTTGAGAGGCACATGACAGCCCTGACAGCTTACAAAGTTGCCAACGCTACGTGGCGCTGGCGTCGCCCACATGGCAAATACTATTTACGATTATAACAAAAATTCTTGTTTTTAAAAACCGGTTTACAGCCGTAGGTTGTAGGTATCTGCCCAAAAGATGAGTCATACGTTACTTCCCAACTACGATTCTTATAAATGTAGGTGTACACTAAATAAATCAAATTTATAAATGTAATATAATTTTTAAAACAGGCTATAGGTACAACTATGCAATATTAATAACAGTTTATATTGGGAGCTCCATTTATTTTTCCTACAGGGTTCCGCTTGTGCTTAATTATAGATACAACTTCATTTCCTATGACTTTCCTTGTAGGATGAGTATTTTAGCCAATATTCTACTTGGAAGATGGCTAAAACTATAATTTCGAACTTTTTAGGAAAAATGGTAAATTTTTGGAAGTGCTGTATCTCAAGACCTAATATACCTACGGGGTTGCAGCTGCACTCAAATTATAGCAAATTGTATCTACTTTAAAAGTGCACATCCATAGGATGCACCTTTTAGAAGTTATAAGCCAATAACTAGAAAAAGTCCAAAAAAGAAAAGATTTTTCGGGCACCACGCAGTTAGCATAAGTCTTCTGAAGCTGCAAACTTGGTTTTACACTATTAGTATCTAACAACATCCGATAAAATCGGAACAGTGCAATTTTTACGATGTTTTAGGGGAATGTTTTGAGAGTGCTGCATAGCGCGTAATGTTAAGAACTTTACGATATTCATAAAAACAACAAATTACTATTCAAACCAGATAATAAAGAACATACTGTAATTTCTGCAATACAGAATATATCAAGAAGAGTTAGGTGTTTGACACACACACACTTGATAAATGATACATTATAGAGATCGACTGGTTGACTTTTTGCATTTTCCTTGAAAAACGGCATTAGCAAATTTATTGAAAGCATCCTTTTTCTATAAAATGAATTTTATATGTCATGTAACTTAAAAGAAGTTACAGAATAAAATGCTAGCGGAAGTGCTATAGTAACTAGCAGTATCAGTATTTTCACATCCAAAAACGTCAAAAATTATCTTGTATGCCCTGTACGCCCTGTATTATCAGTGAGTGAGTGACTTTCGGACATGCATTTATTAAGTAAATTTCACTTATTTTCCAGTATTTTATAGGCCGTAGCAATATTACTTTCTATAATATAAAGTTTATAAGAATGAATATTAGGTATAGGTATTTCTATATTTTAACACAGCCAACTGTAACTTGCATGAATGTATTCAGGTGGAATATGATTCCTATTTTAAAAGAATGTGAAACCAATTAATTGGATTTTAAAGTTGAACAGGAATTACATTTCTACTTGTATATTTCTCTTAAACTTCCGACATTTTCTTAACTTTTAAGCAAAACTTTTGCAATAACTCTGCGTTATTTCATATAAAGACTCTTATTGCTGAAGGCGATCATCGATATACGTTGGAACAATTTTTGGGTAATAACGCTCAACTTCTGCAAGTTCTAAAATGTAGCCTACGGGCTCTTTGAGCATTATTAACATTTTGGTTTGTGGATCGGCGTCAATGGCGAGATGATGAATATTCAGAAATTTCATTTATATACTGAATCTGTGGTCAATCATCAAACAGTGTATATTAATTTCTTTATGCTGATACAATATATCATTCTTTTTGTTAGATTTGAGTTACTTACTGTATACATAGTATGCGTCGCTATACCATTTAACACATTTTATTTAAGATGCTATTTTACTTTGTCGTTTTATATCGGTTTCAACTTTTAAGACGTTAAGAGATAAAGAGCTAAATGCATATCGGTGTGTAGCAGCATTAGAACTTTGAACATAAGCATCGTAAACCTCTTTCAGAGTAATGCACGAGGATATAAGTATCAAAAACATAAAACTTTCATAACGCAGTCTAAGTTAATCTATAATGTGTATGAAAGCGAATACGATTGCTGGAACAATATTTAAACGTATAATATAGTTTCAGGTAATCATGAGCAATATTTGCCATTTATACGTACTTTAGAAATATATACAAGAGGTGGTATAATAATTGAATATGAAAGTTTATATACGGTTACGCCGTAAATTGATGTCAACTTCTTTATTTTGAATGGAAATATTTTGTACAGTATTCTATTTTTTATCATAAAATTTGAGGTCAAAATTATTAAATTTTTGACAGGTGCAAGGCCTTAAGAAATACTGTTCCGTATCTTTTGAGATCATTTGATTGTTTGTCAGTAGACTATAAGACGCATTAAATGCCACAATAAATTTTACTTGAATATGAATATACAGAGTGTTCGGAAACTCCGTGCAGAAAATTTAAAGGGTGATACTACTCGAGAAAATAATGTCAAGTTCATGTAAAATTTTCTCGAAAAATCAATATTAACGAAACTGCGTAACCTCAAACTTATTTTTTTTAATCTGTTCTTGGCTATAAATGTTTTAATACTGGAACGTTTTTTTTACACACTTGTTACTTTTACAAAGACGCAGTTTCACGTAAAATATTTTTAAAATTGCAGCGCTCTAAAGGACAGAAAGGGCACGTGCTATGTGAAGAAATCATCATCATATCTTTTTCTTTAATTTTATTAAGATTTTGATGGCATTCCTTTAAAGAATGAAAGTTTATCTAAAAAGTTGATACTTTTTTTTTAAAGTCAACAAAACTAACCGTTTGGAGAAAATCATCATTTAAGTTTTCTGGGCATAAGTATACTTTGAAAGCAATTGAATAATAGCTGTCATATTGCTTTGACGGTAATTTCAAACCCTATATGCTTCGTTAATATAGGATAAAAACGGAAACGCAACCTTTTAAGAGAAAATAGACATTTAACTTAATTTATCCTAATTTATCTAACCTTTGTGGTTGGCTTTCTTAAGGTGCGTATAGATATGCGAGCCGAGCGGTTCGCGAACCGCTTGTGAACAGCTTATAAGCAGTTTGTTGAAATTAATCATTACAACGAACGTCCAGCGATCCATGGGAAAACAACGAACCTCAAATTATTTTCCAAATCAATGATCATTCGTCGAGTGCCGGAGCCGGTACAATTTCACGTAAGAAGCTAGCAAACAGATCACCTTTTTCTTACATTGGTCTGCATTTCTGTTTATTTCAAGACCTATTTCTCTCCAAGCATCTTCTTTTAACGGCTTTTTAAAATGGTCCTTATGTTTGGGATCCCAGAGTAACGTTTTGCTTATATATATATATATATATATATATATATATATATATATATATATATATATATATATATATATATATATATATATATATATATATATACCGGGTGTTCCCTCTAAGACTTTCAGTGCGAATATCAGAAACCATCATAGCCAGTGCGACGAAATTTGGTATACAGACACTAGATGGCGCGTAGAATCTGATGATAACATCAATTTTTATACAGGGTGTTCCATTTTCCAAGAAGTCGATTTAATTTTGATTTTTTGGTTGTCAGCCCTGCTAAAACTTATGTTTAAATTGAAATATACTTAATTGTGAACACATTCTCATAAATAAACATTCAAAAATTTCAAAATTTAACATAAAAAAACGCCTCCAAAAAGTGCCCAAATTTCATTGTTTTGTCATGTAAAATGTGTATAGCCTTGAGCCAGACTTACACAGAAGAAACTAACATCGGTGAACGTCAAAACTATTAATTGTCATTGAATTGTCAAATATTAATGGCATGAAGTATTTTATTTTACATAAATAACGCTAAATAATGGATTTAATGCAATTTACGTATGCACAATGGTGTTATTGAGACTTGTCGATAAAAATTTAGATTTGAGTTGAGGCTTTTGGAGCATTGTGGTCGCCGTGCCGGCGCAGTCTACCGCTACAGCTAGAGTTACAGCGTGAAGATTGTGTAAAATATCTGTCAAAATTTTTAAATTATTCCATTATAATGTAATAAAACTTCAGTAAATTGTTTTTTTATGTTACTACAGTGTACAATAATAATTAGGTACACGTATTTTTTATGACAAAATAATTTACAAAATTGTGTAAGTACTTAAAGAATATCCCTGTTTTCCAACTGCTGTAATAATTATTGATTAGTTATTTAGCAACAAATAAATTCAAACAAAACCATTTCTAAAACTTTTAATTATAATGTGAACGTGTTTGTCGTTGAAAGTCAGATCTGAACCTACCCTAGCCCCACAAAAGAAAATATTACGAAAGCATAACCTAGAAATGATTGATTCTTGTATCCACATATTTCAGCACTTTACTTATGTACTTATGTTTAAGAAGAACTCTACATCTGTAAAATAGTAAACAATGAACTACAATTTCTGTATTTCATGATACAGAACTGTAATAAAGCAACTGGTTTTTGCTAGGAAGAATCACCTGCAAATGTACTATACCCAGTAGGTAGGTACCTATCAAACAGTCGTTTAAAGCTAGATAATAATTTGTAATTATTGTTTTTATCTTTCAGTTATGTGTGTGCTGTGCCACAAATTACATTAAAACAGACACCAGAAAGAATAAGCGAAAAATATTACGGACCTTTTCTTGGAAATAATTCTAAACATGGAATGATGGATAATATTATAAAGAAGTCTGTAACTCACATTCTTCGAAGAGTAATCTATAAGACATTAAATTCAGTTGTCTGTCGTGGGTTTTAAAATTTCTAAACGAATAAAATTAAGAAAAATAAGCTAATTTCATAATTCTATGTACAGTATGAAAACATCTTGTTAGAATATCTTTAAAATGTTGAAAGCTAACTGTTACAACATATACACAACATAACGTAATAAGGTAGGTATTGAACGATGAAACGGCAAGATTTGTTTCTAATCGTACATGCATGTACATTCCTCAGATTGAACGTTGCTCTGTAAATGAAATTAGAATACAGAATAAGTGTTTAATATAAAATCAGATGTAAAAATGTAAATTTATTTTATTGTTAATTAATCAAGAATTCATTTAAAGCTAGACAGTAATTTGTAATTATTGTTTTTATCTTTCAGGTATGTGTGTAGTGCCACAAATTACATTGAAACAAAACGATTCGTAAAATAGGACACCAAACAGAATGAACGAAAAATATTGCACAGATATTTTGTTAGAATTAATTTTATACATGGAATGGTGGATGATATTAAGAAGTCTCCTAACTCACATTGGAGAGTATTTTACAAAAGAACAAAATTTTCAAAAAAGACCAAAGGAGTGATTTTTTATATTTTATTATAGCTATGATTCAGTTGTAACCAGCATAATTTTAATTAAAAAGTAATACGTACCTACATTGTGGCTTATTTTTTAAATAGTAACTAAATTGAATAACTTGATGCTTCATCTTTAAGTATTAATTAATTTTATATTGTTTCTGAAACATTTTTGTTTAATAATTTGAGTAGAATAAAAAAACAACAAATACAGACTTCAATTTATTAACAATAAAATAAAATTACATTAAGTATCTACACTATTACATCTGATTTTATATTAAACACTTGTTCTGTATTCTAATTTCTTTTACAGAGCAACGTTCAATCTGAGGAATGTTCATGCATGTACGATTAGAAACAAATCTTGCCGTTTCATCGTTCAACCTTATTACGTTATGTTGTGTATATGTTGTAACAACAGTTAGCTTTCAACATTTTAAAGATATTCTAACAAGATGTTTTCATACTGTACATAGAATTATGAAATTAGTTTATTTTTCTTAATTTTATTCGTTTAGAAATTTTAAAACCCACGACAGACAACTGAATTTAATGTCTTATAGAATACTCTTCAAAGAATGTGAGTTACAGACTTCTTTATAATATTATCCATCATTCCATGTTTAGAATTATTTCCAAGAGAATGTCCGTAATATTTTTTGCTTATTCTTTCTGGTGTCTGCTTTAATGTAATTTGTGGCACTGCACATACATAACTGCAAGATAAAAACAATAATTACAAATTATTATCTAGCTTTAAACGACTGTTTGATAGGTACCTACCTACTGGGTATAGTACATTTGCAGGTGATTCTTCCTAGCAAAAACCAGTTGCTTTATTTCAGTTCTGTATCATGAAATACAGAAATTGTAGTTCATTGTTTACTATTTTACAGATGTAGAGTTCTTCTTAAACATAAGTACATAAGTAAAGTGCTGAAATATGTGGATACAAGAATCAATCATTTCTAGGTTATGCTTTCGTAATATTTTCTTTTGTGGGGCTAGGGTAGGTTCAGATTTGACTTTCAACGACAAACACGTTCACATTATAATTAAAAGTTTTAGAAATGGTTTTGTTTGAATTTATTTGTTGCTAAATAACTAATTAATAATTATTACAGCAGTTGGAAAACAGGGATATTCTTTAAGTACTTACACAATTTTGTAAATTATTTTGTCAAAAAATACGTGTACCTAATTATTATTGTACACTGTAGTAACATAAAAAAAACAATTTACTGACGTTTTATTACATTATAATGGAATAATTTAAAAATTTTCACAGATATTTTACACGTCTTCACGCTGTAACTCTAGCTGTAGCGGTAGACTGCGCCGGCACGGCGACCACAATGCTCCAAAAGCCTCAACTCAAATCTAAATTTTTATCGACAAGTCTCAATAACACCATTGTGCATACGTAAATTGCATTAAATCCATTATTTAGCGTTATTTACGTAAAATAAAATACTTTATGCCATTAATATTTGACAATTCAATGACAATTAATAGTTCTGACGTTCACCGATGTTAGTTTCTTCTGTGTAAGTCTGGCTCAAGGCTATACACATTTTACATGACAAAACAATGAAATTTGGGTACTTTTTGGAGGCGTTTTTTTATGTTAAATTTTGAAATTTTTGAATGTTTATTTATCAGAATGTGTTCATAATTAAGTATATTTCAATTTAAACATAAGTTTTAGCAGGGCTGACAACCAAAAAATCAAAATTAAATCGATTTCTTGGAAAATGGAACACCCTGTATAAAAATTGATGTTATCATCAGATTCTACGCGCCATCTAGTGTCTGTATATCAAATTTCGTCGCACTGGCTATGATGGTTTCTGAGATATTCGCACTGAAAGTCTTAGAGGGAACACCCGGTATATATATCGATCAGGGTAAGTATATTTTCTTCAGACCACTGATCCATAATTATTATTATTGAATTTAAAAAAATCAAATAAAATTAATCTCAGCGGTAGGTTCGCAAGCAGATTAAAAACGACGAACCAGAAGACGTCAGAAAAACCGACAGGAATTGAATCGTTGCGAGCGGTTCACAAGCGGTTTGTTCGTCGCTCGTAGCCACATCTAAACTATGGGAACTAGAGGTTCACAAGCGGTTCGCGAACCGCTCGGCTCGCATATCTATATGCACCTTTACGTTTCCAGAGACATGATATTGTTAAAGTAAAGTTTCAAAGTTACTTCTGAGGAAGATAACGACTATCTCCTACAAAATCTTGGAGATCTCAGTAAAGACCAAGGTCAAAATATAAAATGGAAAGTGAAACACTTGGTACTGGTGTTGCGGCCTGCTTAATAATAATATGTCGCCCCCTCTCCCGCACAAATGTCCGACTTCTGGGCTAATCCCCGTGATTAGAATGAGAGATAGAGATAATAATTATTATTAAAACTATTCCAAGTTAAATTTATTGTGGCAGTACGTGTATGTTCCTCTACCAATAAAAAAATTATGATCTATGATAAGAAATTTTTAAATGTTTATTAAGTTGTATCTGTCAAAATTTTTACAAATGTCATGTACCTTCAGAAAGGTATAGGTGTGAAGTAGCTTGAATCCAATAAAATACAGGGCATTCCATTTAAAAAGTGTCGCATTCACGGAATTATCTTCATTGGACAGATAATTTAAGAAATCCTCATATAACTACAAATTTTCAGATTATCTAACGGATCCTAGACATAACTGACCCTGTATGCCTACACATACAGTTGGTTAATTAATAATCATGATATTTATAAAATTATACTGTTTTATGATCTTTAGATATTATTTCACTTAAAAAATATTTTGTGAAGTTAATAGTTGTTTTTATAAAAAATGGTAACAGAAACCAAGACAATGGTTAGTTTACGTATTATTAATATATGTTTGTCAGTGTATGGTAATATTAATTTTTACCACTTAAATAGCTTTTTGCTGAAATGCTGGTCGTACTAGCGTTTACGGGTATGAAAAAATGCTCGTAGACGTGACGATTTAAAAATCATGTAGTAGTTTTTCGCAGCCCACAGACCTTATAACAAAGTTATACAATTTTTAATAATCTGCCTCTTTCCAAATTTTCTTAAAATTGCTAAATCTCTATTAAAAAGAAGTTAATTTGCTGCTCCGAAAAAAGTAACCTAAAGATCTAAGCTGCCTGTATCTCTGGGAAACGAAAGGTTTTAGTAACTATACAGCCTATTTTCACTATCATTTGTCTAATTTTAATTGTTTAATTAATTTCTGAAAAGATTAGTTCCACAGTTTTCATCAGAGCGCTACATAACCTAACTTTATAAAACATCAATTAATCAGCTTCAGTTTTATATATTATTTTATGATTTGTGAATTGCATATGAGTTTTGATGTTTATTAACCAAAAGTACGTGAATAGATATACTCTTAATTTATGGTGATGTAGAGCAAGCTTTTGAACACGTTCTTTGAGTCAGATAGCAATCCCCACGAGTTCAACAGAAGCAGCCGATAAGAAATAATATTTATGGTGAGTTTATAAAAAAGTCTTAACCCTAACTTAGTCCTAACTTAGCCTTAATCTTTATCCTAAGTTAAATGTATATATAAATGTACATAGTTTATAGAAATCTGCAATACATTTGTCTCATTAAGTACCTAACTATTATAAGTAATTTTTTCGCAGCAAGAAACCGAATCTTTCCCTTTAGTAAATTTAGTAGTTAATAATAATTGTCAAAACGAATTTAGAGGTATATGATTTAGAAGTTTGTAGTTCTTCTTAGGCGTGAAAATATTTTAAATAGAAGGGGTCACACAACTCTTATTCCATTGCACAAGAAATGGTTAAAGACGATTTTTCTTGCTTGTTAGGTATACCACATTTGATTTTGATAGTTTGTCATTTCTAATATATTAATTAGACCTCAAGGAAGATTATAATACCACGTGGTTGTGTGTGATTACTGTTTTCCGATATTCTCTGTATATTTGAGGGAACTAGTTATACCGAAAAGCAAAGAAAAAATGCGCCTGTACCACTAAATATTTAAGACATTGGAATATGTTCTACTGATTTATTTTTAGCTGTGGATTTAGAAAATTGAAAGTTCTTTGCTGGCTCAATCTTTACCGTACCTGTATCTGTGCCATACTACATAAACTTGTGGGTTTAATTGATAATATTATTTCCTTCGGTATCTTTTAAATTACCATGGAATAAATAGTAAACGTAAACCTGAGCGTTAGTGACAACAAGTACTACACCAAGTATTTTATGCGACATATGTTCATGCTGCGTGCGAACGAACTTGATAAAATGGTAATGAAATGAGGCAACGAGTAAGAGTACAAAAAAAACTCACCGTTTGCAGGGCGGTGGAGGCTTTATCCCGTGTACTTCCATCTCCTTCTCTAATTGCTTTATTCTCATTTGAGCAATATCCAGTTCACGTTTTACTTTCCACAAATGAGTGTCGCAAATTGGATCCCTACAACGATGATTCTTGAGTATGTCTTGAGCCTCGTACACGGCCCCTCGGAACGTCAGGCTTTTCCCCATGGAGAGACTTATCAAGGCGCAGCAGCCGCCTCTATCCGTTTTCGCTAAATGTTTTCGAACGTATTTAAAATATAAATGTTCTAAAAGCAATAGAAGCGCCGCGAGCAGTATGCCTGCCATTAATAATAGAAATGCAGATAAAAATTGTTCTAAAGCTAGAGGATCAGAACTTTTGTGCTCCTGTTTGCCCGGCTTGCAGACGCCAGTCATCCAGTAGCGGCGCAGGCGTTCCAGATCTCCGTTTTCTCGGAAGTCGAGCAGTCTTTTGTTGAACATCTTCAAGTATTTTGAATTTCGGGGAAAGGCTAATCCGTATCCCGTCATAGCGTACCAGGACCCGACAGTAAGTAATCTGCAGTCCTCGTCTTGGGACGTCAAGTAATCTAAGACTGTTCCGTCGTATATGAAGGCATCCATTTCGCCGCTCAGTACGTCGGCTACGCCCTGGAGAACAGTCGTTTTGTTAAACTGCTTCATGTAAGCGTGCATCTCTTTAAAATACTTCGCCAGGGTGGAGTCTGTATGCGACCAAGGTATTGTCCCGAATTTGATTGTTGGTTTGTGCGAAAATGGTCTTGTTAAACGATGGTCGTCGATGCCTGCAAAAGAAAGAAAAACAGTGTAAACATATTATATATTTCAGTTTCTCATTATTAAATTGTTTTATCCACAGTCACCTTATAATCGAAATTTTGTCCAGACATATAAACTGTCTAAAGTGTTACTTCATCCACTAGTGGAATAAAATAACTTTATTTCACTAATAGAATAATGAAAAAAGTAATAAACGTATAATAAATCAAATTTAATTTATTTATTACCATTTACATTTATAGTAATAGACATTTCGTTTTATCACATTTAACTTCCTTTCCGTTAATAACAACCCTTGTAGCATGGGTGCCATCATTTTCGTATTTGCCGAAGTTTGTGAAGAATTTGCACAAGTTACGGATGTCTCTTCTAGTAAGGAGCAGTTATATTTTCCTTGGATTTTCCTTGCAGTATCAAGTTTGTTAGATATGGACTCCTCTACATAACTTTGTGCTACAGAGGAGCTCTTCCATTCACCATTCTGTTTGGTTGTAAGATCAGCACCTTTATTGGCCAATAAAGTTGTTGAAGTGCGCCTTATACAATGGCCAGTATGTGCTTCTGGATTTGCGATATTCAGGATTGAAACAACTATTGAGGGTACCTTCGCCAATGTGTTGATTCCAACTGGTTGAGAAGTACATTTATGATTGATGTATCTTAAAAAGAATCTGTCTATTTTTTGCATATTTCAACAGCATTCACGCAAAATGTTTCTTCTATAATTGTAAATTTTCTTGAAATGCCCGTCTTGGTGTCACGTATTGAAACAAGTAGGTAACTGTCAATGTTCTGTACGTCAGTAATTTTCAAATTTGTCAATACGCATCATCGGCAGGCACCAGAACCCTCCATTATTAGTGCAACTTAAAAAAATTCAAAGTTAACTATATACCTAACAATATGTAATCGGTAAAGAGATATTACCTTAATCATTAAATCTTCTTTTTCTACATTCATGCAAAAAACAGAACTTTATTGAACTATATTTAGTCGAAAAAGTGGTTCTTTATTGCACTAGTGCAATAAAATGTTTTTTGCATTCATCTGTCATTCTACTACAGTGTTTTGTCATCATGACAAACATAAACATTCAAATCGACGTCATATTTTCCTAGACTTAGGGTCATTTAAATAAAACATTTTTTGGTTTTTGCATGAACATAGAAAAAATATTGTATGCAATTCGTACAAAAAGTGCTTATGACTGTTGTCCTACTCGGCCTGATGGCCTCGTTGGACAATTTCACGTCGCGTGCAATAAACACTTATTTTTGTACTTGTTGCATAAATAACTATTATCGGAAGCCCCAGTCAAAAATTCTTCAATATGTGCTCTTTCCAATACTGCAGCTTTTTTCGCTTTGTATCCTCTCGATTGACTTTTCAAATAAGCAGTGAGCTTGTATTTTCCAATAATATGTTTTTATAGACATTTATAGTGGCTTTTAACATCGAATACTTCGACCACATAGATGAAATTGCACATTTTTTCTTCAAATTTAAATAATACGATATCATGACTTCTTCATTTAATATCATTACTCTCCGTTTTTCCCTGAATTCGTTAAATTGGGCGAACACTTACCTAGATTTCGCTGGCAATAAATTGCAAATTGCTTCTTGAGGTTTTTCGAAAACAACCACAGGAACACAATTATTTTCTTGCAGTTTTACCAAATTCAGACAGAACTTTTTATTGAATTGATAATAGACAACGTACCATAGCGACCTTAGATATAACAAAACCTACCACGTTTCATTGAGTATTAAGAAATATCAAGTGGAAAGAATTTTTTTTTATTGAATTCCAATAATTCTGACTCCACAAATATGATTCTGATGTGATTATGAATAAAACGTTGTATTGCATTCGTGTTGTAATTGCGTTTTATCCACTTAAAAATATTAAACCCTCGTCCGTTCTCGTATTTAAACATTCTTGCGTAGATAAAATGCTACTTAAAACACAATAAATAACTATTACAAAATATTTATTTATTTAGGTATTTATTTGCTCTTAAAATGTTTAACTGGCGCAATCTAGTTAAAAGATAAGTAGTTGTACAAAATATTACAATAAAAGAAAATAAATTATAAAAAATCCAAGAACAATTTAAAATCTTCGAAGTAAAAAACGCAATGATGATTGTTAACAATAAAAATAGCAATAGCGTAGACAAAAAGTAAAAACAAACAAAAAAAAATAAAAAATAAACAGGAATATAATAATAATAATATCTCTACCCCTCATTCTAATCACAGGAATTAGCCCAGAAGTCGGAGACTTGTGCGGGAGAGGGGGCGGCATATTATTATTAAGCAGGCCGCATTTGCGCCCAGGAATGACTTACGTTGGTAGGTCATAACCACTATTCAGTGCAGGAATGAGGGAAACCTGGAAAACCTCATTAATTCGGGGGGTAGTCAAATATCAACCGGTATCAATCTCTCACATTGACCCAAGCTAACATTATGCCACCCTACCATACCCGCAGAGAGGGTGCCAATCCTCTCCACGAATATAGCTTATATACGGTCTACCGGCAGCTGGGCGCAAACCAACTCCGATCTAGTCACCTCGATTCAAGTACTGACGCCTTAAACCGCGCGACCACTGACCGACCGGCAGAAGATACAGTTGATGATATTAATAGGCAATTTTGTAACACGAGTCATTAAGTGAAACAAGATTAGTCTGAAGACTCTCACAGTCCATAACAGTTAATTTTACAATTACATAGCAGGAAGACCTGAATTTACGGTATTACACATATTGGGACCGATTTAAACAATTTTACTAGGCAGTATAGAGACCTACGTTGTTGAATTAAATTTATCAACTTCGGGTCTATTAAACGCCTGGGAAAAACTTGTATAGATGACATGAACTTGACTTACAACATGAACTGCAAAAATATATTGAATTTTTCAAAGTAATTGTGGACTGGCTTTGAATGAACCCGTGCTGTATCGGAATAATATTTAAGGTTTTATGTGATATAAAGCTGTGCAAGATAGTCTCAAACACTTTATCATTTCTTATGGGCAGGCCTGAAATTTCAGGAAAGACTCCACAAATATAATGAACTACCTTAAAAAAATGAATTGGTAACTATTAAAATCATTTGGGAAATTTTGAACCACTATGTGTTTTACCTACTTTATTCTAACAATTTCACAGCAATTAATTATCTCTTTAGTTTATCGAAATTAAAATCTGTTTTTTTAATAAAGAAATACATGAAGGTTGTCCTTCATTATTTACGTTTGTTTCCCAACGACCTGGTCTTAAAAAATTCGGTGGTTTGGAAGTGAAGATTTCACCAAGCAGATTTTAAAGTGCAAAAGTGTCATTAAAGGAATAGAATTCTAGTAGCAGCAGATTGGGAAAATAGGACAGATATACAATAACTTGCTTCATGCTTTTAAATAACGCCTTTTGTGATATTGGCGAGCGTTATCATGCTGCATAGAGCTGTCTTCCAGGTAATTTCAATTAATTATCAGATTGACTGGATCATCATGAATTAGCCGTTCAAATGAACTGAAACAAAAGAAAAGGCTCGTTTGTTCTACTTGGCGTCTATTATCTTTCAAATTATATCTTCATAAATTTACAAATTGTACTACTAAACAATAATGTTCTAGGATAGGTCCGAAATGCTTGTTTTTCTATTTACATTTAATGTAAACCTTAAGGTATTTATAAATTTTGTTTTTAATTGTTTTCCTTGATGAAGGCGGGAAAACCGAAACTAGTTGGAGTAACAAATAGTTATATGTTGAATTAAAAGAAGATTGTAAGTTATGCCTTCACACACATCCTATTTAGTGCAGTAATGCATTAAACGATAAAAAGGAATATTCCTATAGGATTATTTAATAGTCTGAACACCATGAATAATATCCGTATTGAATGTAGACAAATATATTTGATACTATGAATTTAACGTATGGGAAGCAATAAATACTAATTTAAACATTTTGGAAAAATACATTAAAATTAAATTTCCTGCATTGAAAGACCTACGTTTGCATAAATTTACTTATTATTTATAAACGTTTTTCATGCATGCTCTTGCTACTTTAAACCTTTTACAATGTCATATTAAAGAGTGCTGGAGAAAAACGCTGTATAATGCATGCTTGTGTATTTAGCGCCACAGGTGTTCCAGTCTAGAAGCATATGGGAGAATATGTGCCTGCATAATTACACAAATGTTGTCTTAATAGCTAATGAAGCCCTCGCCATTAGCTGTCGAGATTCACACATTATACGTTCATTAAAAATGCAACTATCTTCATTAGATCCTCACTTTAGTTTAGTTTGAAAAATATGTCTCAAGTAAAATATACAGGGTTTCACAATTGTGTCTTGAAACTTGAAACTAGGAAAATTAATGTGTTTAATTATGAGATAAAGTATCGTTTATACAAAGAATTGTTTTGTCTTATTTAGAAAATATGATTTGCTTTAGTCAACAATTGTTATTCTCGAAATAAAGTTATGTTTTCTTTATTTGAAGTTTTAAGTGAATAATAATAATAATAATAATATATACACTGACTATAAGAATAGTCAATATAAAAATAAAACAGAATTAAAATTAAAATTTGCATAAGACACAGACTGCAATTGTAAAATTAACCAATAAAATAATCATCTACAGCATAAAAACATTTGTCAACTAGGTAGCTTTTCAATGCCTTTTTAAAGTTATAAATAGATGAACAGATCTTTATACTATTAGGTAGTCACACACATTACATCTACTAAAAGGTAAATTAAAATGGTCAGCCTGCCGTGTACTAACAGAATGTATCTGATTTATACAGGCAAACTGACTTATTAGTAAATATATAGATGCATATCTCATATAAGAACACCGAAGGCATTGTTAAAACATTGTAACGGACAAAAACTTCTCTACGAGACTCTCTGGCTGATAGTCCAAACATACATCTAATTACACGTTAAAAGATGCCGATCCAAACAACCTATCTAAATCGTTAATGTACAGTAGAAACAGAATAGGGCCCAATACTGATCCCTGAGGCACTCCAATATTAACCTTCTTTGTGTCGGAGGTCACATTATTAATAGCAACACGATTCCGCATAAAAGTTTCTATCCACTTTAGGGGGATGCCACGAATGCCATACTTCTCCAATTTATTAACTAAGATGTGATTTACTCAGTCGAATGCGAGAGATCACAAAAAATCCCAACAGGGCATTCCTCCGTCTCTATAGACATTATAATACGAGAATAATATGAGTGCATAGCAGTGGCGGTGGACTTACTTCTTAGGGAACCATGTTGATTATTGGATATAATGTTATTCCTATCAATAAAAGAATATAATCTATGCAGAAATGCGTGTTCAAAAACGTTGGATAAGTCTATAATTTCCCAAATAGCCACGATAATTTTTCTTAAAAACCGGGATAACGTTAACTAAATACACAAATGGGTCCACGAAAATATGCAGGCATCTTTTCAATATAAAAGAAGGTATCTCATCAAAACCTGAAGAAAATTTACAATGTATATAATGTATTTGAAATAATATTAAATAATTTTGAATAATTTAGATAATAACATTGCATAAACAGCACTGAGATACATAATTAGTATTTCAGTATTCTTGTTGTATTGTATTCTTTTCTATAGTCGTTGCTACTGCTCTACCCACCACTTTGAATTATGTCACTTTTAGAAAATATCTGTTGTATTTTTATGCTACTATTTTTCTATTTTAATTAAATTAGATTCTTGTGTTGTTTTCTATAAAATCCCCTTTATTTACTTAACCTACCTGTTCATAATTTATTTCTCGATCTCTTTTGCGTCCTCAAATAATTATGTACAATGGCAAACACCGAAAAGTGGACGACTCTTTGAACAGATATTGGGGTTTATCCAGTGGCGTAACCTATGGTGGATTGTTACATAAATGAAATAATGCAAGTGAAACCAAAAAGTGAACAACTCTGTAGAGATTTGGGTATTTTTGAGTAGTGTGCATTGGGGTTTATCCAGTGGCGTAACCTATGTGGAATTGCTGTTACAGTAAATCAAATAATGCATGTCACTTTAAGGAACTAATTTAATAAGAAAAGTGTTAGCTGCAGGATCAGTAGCCCAAAAAAAGATTTATCATATTTTGTGCACCATCTGCTGCAGTAACATCTTTTAATCGTTTTCTCATTGATAAAATTAACGATCTAAAATCGTAATTATTTGAAAGTTCTTCCCACGAATTTTCAATAGTGTTCCATAGTTCTTCGGCATTTGCATACCTAAAATATCCTGAATATAATTTCTTCACAGTACGCTAGTGAATGAATGGACGAAAAGGGGGTGTAGTGTGCATTGAGGGGGGAAAATTTTTCGGTGCAGGAATATGTTGGGGGTAGTTAGGAGATAAACATATTAAGAGTCTCCGTCCCTAGCCCGTACATTTCAGGGGGGATGGGGGTTGAAAGGTACAGTTTTTTGATATTTCGCTTATAATTTGAAAACTATATATTCGACTATAGTTTTCTATAAGACTACTTCCAAACATTTTTACGCTAGGATGCACTGTTTTAGAGATATGTCCTCTCAAAAATGAGAAATTAAAAAAAAATTTGAAAACATGTTTTTTGTCATAGTTCTCATGGTAACTATTCGGCCGTTTGTTTTACACAAAAGTTCTATGAGAGAATGTTTTAGAGTAATAAATTTTATTCAGGAATATATACAAATATGCTCATTTACCTCCAATGGGGCAGAAGTTACAGCAATTTGAATATTTCAGTTACAAGTAACGATTTTTCAAAGGAACTCCCTAAAATTCAAGAAAACTTGTTACCTTCGTTATTATAGAATTTACAAGTTAATATATTTATTGTACATTCATACATAAATAGACAAAAGTTTACCAATTTTCAAGTTAATTGTGAAAAATTTAAAACTTAAGGAGAAGGTGACATGTAACAAATGTATACATTTTATTTTTATTTTATGAAAACTAATAGGGAGAAAACGTAACAAATGAAAAATTTTAACAAAATTAACTGTTCATGTTTCTCTTGGGGCGGAAGGGTCCTGCTTCTGGCTGCACCATCAATACCGATCGTGGCACGAATTGTGAATCACCCTTGTCTTCGTTATCAGTCTCCGCAGATGTGGGAATGATCTATAAGTCTTCTTCGTTTAAAATGGAAACGATGTTTAAACAACGACCTTATTGCAGCTGCACCTTCCACTACTATAATCTTTCGTGCATATGCAAAATATGAGGTGCAAAATTTCTCTGGACGTTGCTTCGTTTTTGTCATCACAGGAGCTAAGCGTTCCCAATGTCATAGGTTTGGAGGTAGTTGGTTTTCCAACCAAAGCTGCACCAGATGGAATGTGCGTAATGCGTGCTCTTTCGTTGCCCCCTCGCTGAATGGAAGTGATGCAATATATTCGATGCTGATTTAAAAAATGGATCGTAACCGAAAGTGTTCACCGAACTTATGTTAGCAGGGGCAACATACTATTTCAACATACATATTCGCCCAGCTTTCTCATCATCAGCATACGAGGAAGAGAGTTTTGTGTGGAACCCTTCAACTACTTTTTTTATAACGTTGGTTTGTACTTTCCTCTGTCAGGTTTTATAAACAGGATCTTATGATCAGGTGACACTTTTGCTATAAGTAGCACAGTGAGGTCGAAATCTTCTTCTATAACAGCTACATTGGTTGTTTCACTTACGGATTGACCAATAGCTGTGCTTACAATCAACACGCCAATATTATATGATGCTTGATACGTTGTGGTGCCGGAGTTTAGAGCTCAATAGGTTGATTAGCCTATCTCTGTTCTGGTGGTTGGAGAGAAATAATTCTTGAGTCACTGAAATTTCAGTTTCCAAATTGAAGTTAACACACTTTTCATCCGGTAGAGTCTTTCCTGTTCTACCGACTTAATGCTGCTGGGAGAGCGGCTATATCCATCAAACAGCCTGTAAAGTGCGATTTTTTCTTTGTTTTCCTCATACGTCGTCTTTTTTTCACTGATGTAAATCCGTTGGAAAAGCAGGAGACGCTCTACTACAACGTTTTCACCGCGGAGCTTGATAAACTTACAGAGGAAATTAAGTAGTGCTCTGTTTGGTTTGTAGGCTTCCGTGGCTTCTGTCAATGGTTTGGCTGTTTCCGGGCTGTTGGCCACGTCGTCGGTTTAAGACTCTTGACGTTTCAGATCTTCTGAAGAAGAGAGCGGCATGTCTCTCGAAACGTCTAGAGTCGTAAACTGACGACGTGGCCAACAGCTCGGAAGCAGCCAAACCATTAAGTAGTGCTCTCTCTGTAAGACGCTTATTATTATTATTATTATTTTTTTAATTACCGACATTTGAGTGCAGATATCTCGACAATGCTGCGTTGTAGCTATAAAATGTATGAAATCAATCTTATAGAAAGTTTATAAACTCTCATTTTTATGTAAAGATTTATTCGTAACGCACCGTTTTCGAGTTAAAAACGAAAAAACAAAAAGAGAGACCTTTGTACCCCCTCCACCGCTGAAGCGGATGTGCTAGGGGCGGGGATTTAATATTTTTACGTCCTAACTACCCCACACACATCCCCGCTGAGAAATATCCCCCTCCTTCAATGCACGCAACCCTTTCGTTGCTTATACTACAGTGTATCTCTAAACATTTTATATTACATTGATGTTTGACCTTTACCTGGCCGAGGTAGTAAATTTACTTACGAAGAAATAAAGGTATTCGTTGTCATTCTACTTTTGAGTGGATTTGATAAACTGCCACGAGAGCGCAATTATTGGTGTTTATATGAGGCCCTTTTAGTTCGTTCAGTAGCTAATGCAATGTCAAGGAACCATTTTCAAGAAATAAAACATATTTGCTCTGTCGGCCGCTAATGAATAAACTAAATACGAAATTTTACCAATTTGGCATATTCCATAAGTAGAGTAGAAGTTTAATTAGATCTCTCTGTTGGTGAGTGATTGTATCTCTTCTTTCCTGTCTTTTCTAGTATCCAAATATGGTAAATTTTGTTTCATATTTTATTTAAGCAAATTATTTGCAGTTGTCAGATGAACGATGAATTCGGTTAATAGTGAATATGGGAATTCTGAATGTGAATATAATGAAATAATGCAGATAAAGCTTACTGCAATTAGTGGCTTGTATAAACTTCCAGGAATGTCTACTTCACTGGCTGTTGAAATGCAGCAAATTGCGCAATTATATTTGCAGGGTTGTTATTGTGAAATGCGAGCAGAATATCTAGTTTTAATTTGCCTCGATGGGAGTAAAACTGTCCGAATAGAATTCTTCAAGTTAGAGAAAAATATTGAATTAAAAAGCACTAATGAATATTCTAATTAGTTCGGTAGAACTGAAGTAATACTATATCATTGAAAAAATTTCGTCTTTCGGTCAGTAATGTATATTACTTTAATGTTATATTTAGAATGAAAAAGAGCAAAAATCAAACAAAAACCGTAGAATCGTTATATTTCATCTCAATTTTCTGGAACCCTTTTTAGTTTTTATGCGGCTTTCTAGAGAAGTAAAATGAACGGCTATGTAAGTTAGAATATGGGGAAGGCAAATAGCCCGTGAACGCTGTTAAAAGCAAAAAATGTTGGGAATAAAACAACTTGGAATAAAATTTATATTATCGGGATTTATCTATCTATAACTTCTATTTATGTCAAAAATTAAATTTTTAGTTGCTACAGTAACTCTGAATTAGATCGCCTATATGTAATGACAAACTTGTTAAAAATATGGCCAGACTCTCTAAAGTGGTTCGAAGAAATCCAACTAGCAAAATGGAACTTTAGAAGAAGCGAATTATTTTACAGTATGCGCCAAAAGTATGGAATAAATTCAATAAAAACGAAACAATTATATTTTGGGAAAAATCCTCGAACAGGGCGATTTTTAATTTAAAAAATACATATTTTAGCGTAAAATGCGATTTTCAAATGTCATTTTTTTTTCGAGTAATGACGTCATCGATTTTTTTTAAATGGCAACACCATATTTTTTTCTTGATTCTGAAAGATCGTTTAATTCTCTATCAGACAGTACTAAAATTTTGCCCTCTTACATAGGAAAGTTTTCGAGTAAATGACGATTGAATGTTAGAAAACGTAAATCAATTAAAATAAAGCAAAAACGTTATCAAGTTTAGTTTTTCGAATTCCATAGTTCTTTTATGGATCACGTAGGTGAAAATCTTTGCAAAGTGTCATTGTCACACCGACTTTCTAATAAGTATTGTAAGCGACATAGAAATTATTATTCAATTTAAAGTATTATGGCACATTTAACTGTTACTCAAAGAATTGAAATTTTAATTCTTATCGGATGCGGAAATATGACTAGAACTCAGCAGGAAGTTTGAGATTTATTTAATGAAAAATATCCAGATCGCCCTATCAGCCAATCAACAGTCAGTAAGGTAGAGTCTAAATTTAGAGAAACTGGCAATATTGTAAATATTCCAAAACCTGGACGTCCATGCATTAATGAAAATCAGAAACAGTACATTTTGATAAATATGGTGGATAATCCTCATAATTCTTCACGATTGGTTGCATTAAACAATGACACTAGTCAGAGCACAGTGCTACGTATCTTGAGGAAGGAAAAATATCATCCCTACAAAATTCAACTTGTGCAGGAACTCAATGAAGATGATCCCGATCGCCGCTTACACTTTTGCGAAATTCTAATGGATTTATGTCAAGAAAATAGAAATTTACACCGTCAAATACTCTTTTCAGGGATCGGCAGACGCGGACCGATAGAATGGCCTGCAACTATTTTTTATGGGGATACTTGAAGTCAAAAGTGTACATTAATAAACCACGTAATTTAGAAGAACTTCAAAATCGCATTCGGGACGAAATACGCAGAGTTACCCCAGAAATCATTCATAATGTGCAAGAAGAATTTCTTCACATACTTGCGCATTGTCAAGAAGTTGGTGGATGGCAATTCGAACATTTAATTTAAGTATAAAATTTAATCAATTGTATTTTATTTTACATATCTCAGAATTGTTACTTTTTTATGGATAAAATTTACGTTTTCTAACATTCAATCGTCATTCACTCGAAAACTTTCCTATGTAAGAGGGCAAAATTTTAGTACTGTCTGATAGAGAATTAAACGATCTTTCAGAATCAAGGAAAAAAAATATGGTGTTGCCATTTAAAAAAAAATCGATGACGTCATTACTCGAAAACAAATGACATTTGAAAATCGCATTTTACGCTAAAATATGTATTTATTAAATTAAAAATCGACCTGTTCGAGGATTTTTCCCAAAAAATAATTGTTTCGTTTTTATTGAATTTATTCCATACTTTTGGCGCATACTGCAACTATCGAATAGCGTTATCTAATGAAGAATTTAATTTTATAAAACAAATAATTGTGATAATTTTGTTCCGGAAGAAAATAATTATGTAAAATTGTTTTATGATAGTTTTTACAAAGCGTTTTATAGAACAAATAATTTTCAGTTTTTTTAAATTTTTATAATATCAAGTTTTTGTAAACACTGCTTACATTGTGTTTGCTAAGAGTGAATGTAAACAAGTTTACTAAAGATTAAAATTAAAATGCTTCCCATTTATTACCGCTTTTGCAAACGTCATTCAATTTAGATAATCAAAATTTACATTTTTCTATGCTTTACAAAAGTTATTTATTTTATTTGCTTGCGTATTTTAAAAATAATCTTTGTTGATAACTAAATGAATACATATTGCTCTTTTTCACAATTTTATTTCTTAATTACAATCTTAACATATGTTTTTTAAATGGAACACCCTCTATACTTTTATGCCATTCAATTTCATTATTTTTTTCTATTATAATGATACAATAGTTGTTACTTTATATTTTGGAAGTTGTCAAAAAACGTTAAATTTATTGAATTCACTTTAATAATTTTAAAAATAATTTTCTCTGTAATAATTTAAGCATGGTAATTATATTAGCAAATTCAGTAATTGATAAATATATTTAATTGAATAACATTTGAAAATAAATAAAAACAAAAAAAATAAGATGGAAATTAATTGACATTGACATTAATATCTAAAAAACTGCTGAAAAGTATTTAATATTGAAAAAATATTTGTTTAAATTTTCTCTCTGGTTTAAACAACTGTTTATGATGCATACATTTTTCTTTAAGTAAGTATAAGGTGCAGTTCATGAACCAATTTGGATAATTATATAAAAATGCATGGCCATCTATGCACCACGCAGCATCAGTTTTATCAATTTCCAAAATATTGTAACCTCGAAATTGCCTAAGCGTGGGAACACGTCACGTAGACAAACAACTTAATTGCCATTCTTGGTTATACAAGAAATATCCTTCAAACAAACTTCGCAACTGTCAACGCTTTACGTTGACGTTTGCCACTCGTGTTTGGCTACTCCGTATAAACTGACTGTGACGGCGGAATTGATCCGCTTATATAGATTTTTAGAGTTCTTGAAGTTTCTGCGATCTCGAGAACGTGTCGAGAAACAAATAGAATATAGCCTGGAATATTCCGGAAAAGTATTACAAAAATTATAAATTCTAACGCAAACAGGAACATAATTAACAAACTAAAAAGGTAGGTGAGCTTCCGTAACAATATAAAGTAGCTATTAAATATAATTATGAAAAAAAATAATGCAGTTGAATGAAGTAAAAATATGCAGGGTATTCTATTTAAAAATATGTACGTTGGTGATATTTTAAGAGACATCCTGTAGAAAAATTACAAATACGCTACTGAACTCTATATGAAAAACTCAGAATAGAAGCAATTTTCACCATTCCAATATCTCAGCTGTTTCCTGAGATACGAACAATCCCTTGAAAGTAATGTTTTCTTCAGGTCTATGAATATTCTGATTATAGTACGGCATCTTAAGTTTCTCAAAAAAGTACTCCAGTCTTGCGAAAACTGCATCCTTCAATCTCTTGTAGTTTTCGAAATACCCTGCAATTACAGCGAAATTGGAACATCCTGTAATGGTACCAATATTCAAAAATTCATAACAGTAGGTACTAGGTAGATAGATATCATTATCGTCGTCCATCAGTTCCTCTTCATCACTTACTTCTACAATGTCTTCCACATTCAAGGGCGCAGATGGTCCTACAAACCATCTTGGTTTAAAAATGTTATCAAAAAACCAGCGACATTTCATAGGATCTAAAACTGCGCACGTAGCATTTGGCCCTGATTAGATGCGATTTCAGAACAATTGAAACAATTTATTTCGTTTTGTTTTGACGAGGTACTAGCAAGCCAAATGTCAAATTTTTGAAATTTATGCATATTTCCGAGTAAAATGACAAGAACATCAGTATCAGATCTCCTCCAGATGGTTTTCTTCATGTTTGTTTACTGAACCATTTACGACAACGTATGAGAAACATTTTTCTCTAACTGTAACGAAGACTTTTTGTTTTGTAAAATTGAAGCAAGGATGTCATTCTCTCAATGTTCTGGCAAAAATTTGACAATTGTTAAATTTAATTCATGATTTTTACTTCAAACTATAAATTATATACTATAATATTCTGTTATATTATAAATAATATATTAATCTTGAAATATGTATATTGGGAATAGAACAACTTTTATTTCATACTGTACTGTAATGAGTTATTTCCCGGACTCATTTAAGTCCGGAAAATAACTCATTACAGTCCGGAAAATGTTTACTTCCCGGACTGCTTTTAAAAAACACAATATTCACATTTTTAAAAGATTGTATCTTTAAAACTACAAAATCAAGCCTATAAAAACCATCAGCATAGACTTGAGCATCGAATATTTTGCCCACATTTTCGCAGGATTCATCTTCTTGGAGATATCCAAGAAGTACGCCAAAAGGATATTCTCATTCAGGCCGTTTTCCACCTTATAGGTTTTTCTCCGCAAGTTGAATAGTTGCTATTCCTTCTCATAACGAGCAGAAGACTTCGTAGGCACCAATTTACTGGTTGCTTCAGCACATTTTAGCTCCATTTCCCTTTTTTACAAAAATTATCACAGAATACGCACGGGATGACAAACTATCAAATTTGTTATTTTTGTTTTTACATCACTAAGCTAAATCAAAAGCTATGCGATAAAACAAGAATCGAAACCACGCTAACACCTACATATAGGCAGGTTATGTAAAATAAGACATTAAAATTTAATTTTTAATACAACACAGTATGAAATAAAACGTTGCACGATACACGGACGTGAAATGTCATTAAAGTACTCGTCTAGAAATTCCTGACTCGGCTCCTTCGTCGCCTCGTCCGTAAACATCTAGACTTGTACTTTAATATACCATTTCCCGGTCTTGTAACGTAAATAACTATTTCAAAGAGACACATTACATAATTATAAAAAACAACGAACAGTCTGGAACTGTTGAAGACGGTTTCTATTTTATATTTCTTTAAAACCCTGCTTATATTGTCGGTAGTTCCCTTGACATATAATAATAATAATAATAATAATAATAATAATAATAATAATAATAATAATAATAATAATAATAATAATAATAATAATAATAATAATAATAATAATAATAATAATAATAATAATAATAATAATAATAATAATAATAATAATAATAATAATAATAATAATAATAATAATAATAATAATAATAATAATAATAATAATAATAATAATAATAATAATAATAATAATAATAATAATAATAATAATAATAATAATAATAATAATAATAATAATAATAATAATAATAATAATAATAATAATAATAATAATAATAATAATAATAATAATAATAATAATAATAATAATAATAATAATAATAATAATAATAATAATAATAATAATAATAATAATAATAATAATAATAATAATAATAATAATAATAATAATAATAATAATAATAATAATAATAATAATAATAATAATAATAATAATAATAATAATAATAATAATAATAATAATAATAATAATAATAATAATAATAATAATAATAATAATAATAATAATAATAATAATAATAATAATAATAATAATAATAATAATAATAATAATAATAATAATAATAATAATAATAATAATAATAATAATAATAATAATAATAATAATAATAATAATAATAATAATAATAATAATAATAATAATAATAATAATAATAATAATAATAATAATAATAATAATAATAATAATAATAATAATAATAATAATAATAATAATAATAATAATAATAATAATAATAATAATAATAATAATAATAATAATAATAATAATAATAATAATAATAATAATAATAATAATAATAATAATAATAATAATAATAATAATAATAATAATAATAATAATAATAATAATAATAATAATAATAATAATAATAATAATAATAATAATAATAATAATAATAATAATAATAATAATAATAATAATAATAATAATAATAATAATAATAATAATAATAATAATAATAATAATAATAATAATAATAATAATAATAATAATAATAATAATAATAATAATAATAATAATAATAATAATAATAATAATAATAATAATAATAATAATAATAATAATAATAATAATAATAATAATAATAATAATAATAATAATAATAATAATAATAATAATAATAATAATAATAATAATAATAATAATAATAATAATAATAATAATAATAATAATAATAATAATAATAATAATAATAATAATAATAATAATAATAATAATAATAATAATAATAATAATAATAATAATAATAATAATAATAATAATAATAATAATAATAATAATAATAATAATAATAATAATAATAATAATAATAATAATAATAATAATAATAATAATAATAATAATAATAATAATAATAATAATAATAATAATAATAATAATAATAATAATAATAATAATAATAATAATAATAATAATAATAATAATAATAATAATAATAATAATAATAATAATAATAATAATAATAATAATAATAATAATAATAATAATAATAATAATAATAATAATAATAATAATAATAATAATAATAATAATAATAATAATAATAATAATAATAATAATAATAATAATAATAATAATAATAATAATAATAATAATAATAATAATAATAATAATAATAATAATAATAATAATAATAATAATAATAATAATAATAATAATAATAATAATAATAATAATAATAATAATAATAATAATAATAATAATAATAATAATAATAATAATAATAATAATAATAATAATAATAATAATAATAATAATAATAATAATAATAATAATAATAATAATAATAATAATAATAATAATAATAATAATAATAATAATAATAATAATAATAATAATAATAATAATAATAATAATAATAATAATAATAATAATAATAATAATAATAATAATAATAATAATAATAATAATAATAATAATAATAATAATAATAATAATAATAATAATAATAATAATAATAATAATAATAATAATAATAATAATAATAATAATAATAATAATAATAATAATAATAATAATAATAATAATAATAATAATAATAATAATAATAATAATAATAATAATAATAATAATAATAATAATAATAATAATAATAATAATAATAATAATAATAATAATAATAATAATAATAATAATAATAATAATAATAATAATAATAATAATAATAATAATAATAATAATAATAATAATAATAATAATAATAATAATAATAATAATAATAATAATAATAATAATAATAATAATAATAATAATAATAATAATAATAATAATAATAATAATAATAATAATAATAATAATAATAATAATAATAATAATAATAATAATAATAATAATAATAATAATAATAATAATAATAATAATAATAATAATAATAATAATAATAATAATAATAATAATAATAATAATAATAATAATAATAATAATAATAATAATAATAATAATAATAATAATAATAATAATAATAATAATAATAATAATAATAATAATAATAATAATAATAATAATAATAATAATAATAATAATAATAATAATAATAATAATAATAATAATAATAATAATAATAATAATAATAATAATAATAATAATAATAATAATAATAATAATAATAATAATAATAATAATAATAATAATAATAATAATAATAATAATAATAATAATAATAATAATAATAATAATAATAATAATAATAATAATAATAATAATAATAATAATAATAATAATAATAATAATAATAATAATAATAATAATAATAATAATAATAATAATAATAATAATAATAATAATAATAATAATAATAATAATAATAATAATAATAATAATAATAATAATAATAATAATAATAATAATAATAATAATAATAATAATAATAATAATAATAATAATAATAATAATAATAATAATAATAATAATAATAATAATAATAATAATAATAATAATAATAATAATAATAATAATAATAATAATAATAATAATAATAATAATAATAATAATAATAATAATAATAATAATAATAATAATAATAATAATAATAATAATAATAATAATAATAATAATAATAATAATAATAATAATAATAATAATAATAATAATAATAATAATAATAATAATAATAATAATAATAATAATAATAATAATAATAATAATAATAATAATAATAATAATAATAATAATAATAATAATAATAATAATAATAATAATAATAATAATAATAATAATAATAATAATAATAATAATAATAATAATAATAATAATAATAATAATAATAATAATAATAATAATAATAATAATAAATCGACTTTATTAATATTTAAACATAAAAATACAATCAACGGAATCAATCAGCAAAAATGTTGGTTGTTATATCACTTATCTCATGGCGAAGTCTAGCTACAGCTACTCAACTCAACCACAAGCAAGCAACATCAAGAAAATTAAAAAGGGAAAAGCACAGTAATACTAAAAATAAGTAAATATACATACATATACACAAATGAAAGAACAAATAAGTAGAGATTAAGAAAACCACATTAACATACTATAAAATTACAAAATTTGCTGCCTACTTAACAGATATTGTTTAGTTTTAAATTTGAATTTGTTAATATTAAATCTTTTAAATTCATCAGGAAGAGAATTAAACAATTTGATGGCATTATAAGTGAAACATCTTCTAAAAAACGCACTTCTGTGATGGGGCATAGTGAATTTATTTTTGAATCTAATATCTCTGAAATGAACACTACCACGCTTAATAAAATTTGTTCTCAGTGAATGATGAGATGGAACGGTTATAATTTTATGGACAAAACAGCAGAGATGGTGACGCCTACGATTCTCCATGTTAAGCCACTTGCTCTCATCAATTTTGTGAGAAATATGATCATATTTTCTTAGGCCATAAATGAGACGACAACACGAATTTTGGACTTTCTGAATTCTGCTTTTCTCATGTTGAGTAAGACATGGACCATACACATAATCACAATAATTAATATGGGAAAGAACAAGTGACTCACATAACATAATTTTAAGTTTTTTATTAAGAACGTGACGACTACTGTAAATCAATCTAAGAGAGGAATAAGCTTTCTGCAGTAAAGTTTTAACATGCTCATTAAAACGCAAATTATTGTCAAGAATTACTCCAAGATTTCTTGCATGGTCACAGGTGAAAACTGGAACACCATCAATCAAAATATTAAAATTTTGATTTAAAATTTGTACCTTATTCTTACTACCAAAAAACATAATTTTAGATTTATTAGAATTCAATTTTAAATCATGTTCCTCTGATAACTGTTTAATAGTTTCTAACTCAGAGTTGATGATATCATTTGCCTGCCGAGATTCTTCAACATTGAAGTGAAAATACAGTTGAGTATCATCAGCGTATGCTTGTAGTTTACACTGTTTAACTGATTCTAATATTCCAGCAGTATATATTATAAAAAGCAAGGGGCCCAAAATCGAACCTTGAGGAACGCCAGAAAGAATTTCTAAACTGGAAGAGAAAATATTATTAACAAGCACACGCTGAGATCTACCATGTAAATAAGAATTAATGAGTGTGAGTGAATCATCGTCAAATGCATAATATTTAAGTTTAGAACACAGAAGCTTATGGTTTATTGTATCGAAGGCCTTAGAAAAATCCAATAAAGCCACAACACTAACTAATCCCAAGTCTTGAGCTTTTATTAAGTCATCTGTGACAGTAACTAGAGCAGTCGAAGTGCCACTTCCCTTTCTGAAACCACTCTGTGTCTGAGGCAAAAGATCGCTATTTGTGAAATAATTATACACTTGATTATATAAAATTTTTTCGAAAATTTTGGAAAGAGCAGGCAAAATACTGATTATTCTCAAGTCAGAAAGAGAGGTAGGGTTATTTTTTTTAGGTAAAGGCAAACCAATCGCCTGTTTCCACATGAAAGGAAAGTATTGTCTCTCAATACAACAGTTAATTATGTGAGTAACATAGCGGTCAATAAAAGGGCTGCAGTACTTCAACATTGTGGGAGTAATATTGTCAACACCAAATGCGTCTGTTTTAATACTGTTCAGTATTGAATGAACCTCATCTACAGTAGTGAGAGAACATTTAAAAGATATATCTTTATCTATCCTATTATTATTATAAAAGATTATTTGATCATCACATTTATTAGAGACATTTTGTAAAAATGAAGCAAAGTAGTTGTTAATCTTATCAGGGTCAGCCAAATCAAAAGGCAAATTCTTATTTTTATTTGCATTTATATTAAGTATGTTGAGTGCCTTCCAGGTTTGCTTATAATTTTTTTGAGAAGCTATAAATTCTAAGTACCCTTTCTTTTCTCGACGAACCATAGCAACACAGAAATTACGAAGATCTTTATATTGTACCCAATCAGTATGTGCTCGTATACGTTTAAATTTTTGAAGGGCCTTATCCCTTTGCTTCATAATTAATTTTAAATTTGGGGTTAACCAAGGAGCCCAAGGTTTTGTAACTTTTACATTTTTAATAGGAGCATGCACATCAAATACAGCTGTTAAGAATTTATTAAAAATTAATATCTTTTCATCAATATTATTTTCATAAATTAGCTCAAACCAAGAGAGATTATACAAGTCATTTAAAAAATCATTCAAACTAAAGTGCTTATAACAGCGATAGGATATAAGTTTAGGTGTAGTCTTAATTCGAATAAATTTTAGATTACAAAAAACCATTCTGTGATCCGATATACCATCAGCAGAAATGGTACCAAAAGATTTAACAATATTAGTATTGGTAATAAACACAGGATCAATCAATGTAGTGGAAGTGCTAGTGATTCTAGTCGGTTCATTAATAATCTGAGAAAAATTGTAAGAATTAAAACAAGGTTCGAGAGGGTTGTAAACATTAAACAAGTCAATATTAAAATCACCAAGGCAAATAACCTCATCAGCTGTGGGGCAAACTGTAGATAATATATTATCAAAATCATTCAAAAAATCATTAAAATTAGTTTTAGGTGGTCTGTAAAATGTTCCAAAAGCTAAAGTAAAAGAACGCACTTTCATTGAAACAAATAGGTATTCCAGTTGTTCACTTACCGCAAAATCAAAAACAATTTCTTGACAGTTGTATGAGTGTTTCACGTAAGCACCAACACCACCTCCTCTACTCAATCTGTCTCTGTGGAAAAATGTATACCCAGGAATGGCAACAATTTGTACATCAATATTATTGTTTATCCATGTCTCAGTCACCATAACGACATCAAAATCATTATAAAGAACTAAATTAACAAATTCATCAAAACCTGTAAATATTGACTGCAGATTTAAGTGCGCAATTTTCATTATATATTTAAATAGTAGGCAGCATTACAATAAAAAAAAAAAGGTAACAGGATAAATGCAAATTACAAATTAATGTAAATAAAATATTAAAACGTATAAAGTAATGTAAACAATAGAAGTAAGACAGTAATATGCAATGTATGTATGTAAAAGTATATAGTATAGAAGGTAATAAGTAAATATTCCCTTAAAAAGTTGAAAATTAATTAAACTAAATTCTGTACTACTGTACTGTACTAAATGTATACAAATAAGGGAAATAATGAAAGTAGTAAAAGAGAAAAAAAAGAGGCAATTGACCAGTAGGCGTTGACTACTCAGAGGTCCCATTTCTACTGCAGTATCCTTTCCAGGTCTTCCTTGTTATGTATAATGTGTACATTATCGTTTTTCTTTATATGGATCTTGCCACGTAAACTCCATGCATTTGTTTTACCAAATTTCTCCTTAGCCAAAGTCAGTAGACCATATCTAGTTTTTGTCAGGTCTTCAACCAAAAATATTTTTGTATTTTTCAGGACCTTCCTATTACGAACAAGTGCTGAGCTGTGATATTTAGAGTAAAACTCGACATATATTGCTCTGGGCGTATTCTTGTTCACGTTTTTACCAATACGATACATTTTATGAATATAATCTTCGCTAATGTGAACATCAGGAAATTTAGCAAACACATTTTCCTGTAGAACATTTAACAAATTTTCATTTTTATTTCTAGCTTTAGTTTCAGGAACACCATATATACGCACAGCAGACTCCTTCTGTGACTGTTCCAACATATCCAGTTTGTTAGATAAATTATTATTGACAGATTGCAAGTCCTGAACCATATTCTCCAAATTGGTGCATTTTAAACTTAACTCATTTATCTGTTGCTCAAGATTTTTTGTAATAGCAGTGGCAAATTTGGTAGCAAACATATCAACGAAATCGCTGTCGGCAAAACATTCCTTGATAGAATTTTTTGTTATTTTTTGTATATCGACTTCTTGCGCCTTGGTAAAACCCATGTTCGATTGAAATACGATAGATTTAACTACAATAGATTTATTTGTAGTTGACAGTTAATAAAGCAACAGCACTTGCAATCAAACTTGCCCAATGCACGCAAACACTGCACTTACGCGAGCAATGCACTTATGAGATGCGATGACACCAAAAACTGACAATTTTAACACGAAAGAAAACCACTTAAATTTGAAAACAACGGGACCGAGCAAAACAACGTCTACTCGCACGTATACTATTCTCTCCAGTCCATATGGCAGGAGCTTTGCCTATTGGTTTATCTTCTTCCTTCTGTTCTTTGTTTCGCCTAGGTCTTAAAGCCCTGTTGATGTTGTTACCGGAGAAACCATTTTGTTGTAAGGCTAATTTAACGTTTTTAATTTCCCCTTCTTTGTGGTCGTCGTCAGAGAGTCGTTCTGACCTTGTCATTAGTGTTTTGATCACTGATTGTAGCCGTCTTCAACACGGACAGGAAGATTGGTAGTATGCTACCATCAGCCAAAACAAACATTCCTCTAGAAGACCAAGGAGTATATGAAGTTCCTTGCGGAAACTGTGAGAAGACGTACATTGGACAAACTAACAGAAGAATTCAAACCCGGAAAGAAGAACATCGGAATGCTGTCCAGAAAAATGAAAAATCTTCGTCATTAGCTCAACATGTAAAAGACACCGGCCACCAGATTGATTTCGATAATACCAAGATACTAGCAAGAATGGAGCATAAGGCAAAAAGAATAATTAGAGAAGCCATCGAAATTGAAAAACATCCTCAAAATCTCAATACACGTGACGATACCCAAAGATTACCAACAGCTTGGAAACCTGTCCTGGAAACCAAGAAGATCAATAAACCAGTGATACGCTGAGAGTAGACCAAGCAGAACACAAGAACCCACAGCACCGTTAAGCACAGTATATAACTTACCAAGTGGACAAACATCTTCCAGTAAGCCGAACGTAGTAACGCGAAGCAGAAGTAAGAAGACCTGAAGATGGTAAATGAGATTTTACCGAAACGTTGTCAAACAAATGGTTCTTTTGAAGACCATGGAGATTCATGAAGACCATATATATATATATATATATATATATATATATATATATATATAATGGACAATAATAATGATATGCCGGATTGTTCCGGAACTCTTAATTTATTGCCAAATAAATCCAAGGAATGTGCGAATTCACTTTAAAACGCTTCATGGCTGCGAAAAAATACGAAAAGCCAGTTCGGGAAAGTAACTTTATCGTACTGTTTTTGATGATGTTTTAGGACTAAAATACTATAATAACCTATTTTGGGTACTGAAGTTATTTCGAGAGTTTATAGCCAAATTCTTGATCGATAGTTATTTTTCAATGACTTAAGTTTTTGGTAATGCATGGTTAGTTTTATATTAAATATTATTATAATTAACAAATAATATTTAGCTAATACTTAACAATATTAATATAGGTATTGATAGTATTATTTTAAATTTCTAAATTTTTTATGAAATTTGGCAACTCGTTTCGATGCAAACATTATCCACTTGTGCATACAATTTTTTATATATATTCAAGAATATAAAAGAATGTTATCGTATTAAGTTCTAATTTACACTAAAATATTTCTTATGCTTTTATGTGAAATAAAATAATTGTATTGTAAGTGGCCATGTTTAAATGAATATATGTTGGATGAGCGACTGCCGCCATTATCTAAAATTAGTTGAAAGCTTTATTAAAATTATATCTTTTATATTTTACTATTTTTGGAAAATTATTTTATAACAAGATCATTAAATACAATTTAATAAACATAATTTTAATATTTTTTTAATTTATTTTTTATAACTTTAGAGTAAATGTGTTCTAAACTAAAGCGCGTAATTTTTTTGTCACAAACATATTTCTAGTTTATCAATAAAATTTGCGGCGTAATAAAATTTTCGTTGCTGAAACACGAGGTTGTTGAAATGATAATATTGTAAGTATTATACCTATCTACCATCGCCATTGAGTTTAAGCTACTCCATTTTTAAATATAAGTACACATAATTATGAATTTGCGTTATACACCAATCTTAAAAAGATTTGGTTCTAATATTCCTCACTAAAAAATATTGTATATCTTTAAATATAACAAAATACAGACTACAAAACGATTGCATAGTTGCTGTATAAAAATGTTTTAAAAGTGTTGTATACATTTTTTATAGTTGTTATACCTATACCAAAGTGTTGTATAAAAGTGTGCCCTTTTTGATTCTATAAGTATTGTATATAGGCATTTAACCACGTTATATGGATTTGAAGCTCTTATAAAATTTATTTTATAGCAGTTTATACAACCTCTATAAAATTTATTTTGCTAGTTGGGTAGTAGTAAATTATTACATAGAAAACTTGAGCTGATCGCAGGTAACTGTAATATCGTTGCAGTATGGGTGTAGATATATTTTTACATAAAATTAAGTTAGTTCAGTTTAAGTTATTTTTTTTAACATTTCAATAGTATGCCATTTTAGATATTTCCAAATAGACCATAAAAAGTTCTATACAGGATACCCTGAAGTAAATGCAACATGAATCAAACGTAGATGCGTGACAACAAACTAATACCAAATTTTACAGAATATTTCTGTACTAATATGATGTAGCCAAACTTAAAAACAAACAAATTACAATTTGTTTCTGATTTTGACATCACTAGAAGACGGTGCTAGTTATCGCATATCATGGTTCTTTTAAACGGCAGAAATTTTTTGCGGCTTAATATATCCATCTGACTATTGAAAAAAATCGATTCTCCGATCTTCATATTTGAAAAAATTACACATTGTTGAAGTCATTATAAGTTACTACTTTGGTTTCAGGTAAAGTGCCTTTTTCTCTGAAATACAATAAAATGTTACTTGAAAAAGTTATTCAGAATGGAAAATTATAATGACGTTCAAAATTTCAAGAAAAGCGGCAAGTTTGAAGGTTTCATCGAAGAACAGATATTTCATCAAAGCAGACCAATCTTCTTGAAATTGTACACTTCGCTATTAATTACCTTACTCCTTTAAAACTGGTATACGTGTCGGGTGGGAAATCTTATATTGCGGTTACTATACATCAAAATAATTTACCACTTACCATTAGATTGTCAAACGTTAGCAAATACTTAAATATAACTTATACCCATCCTAAATAATAGGGTTGGTCTACATACATTGGTTTGCATAACCAATAGAAACATGGTTAATAATAAATTCGGACGCACTCCCATATAGGTATAGTTAGTTGTCAGAAGAAAAATTCAAAAACTGAAATTGGTTTCGAAAATCCAATCCTCAAATTGTAATCTGAATGTAATGCATTGTTGGTGTAACAAAAGTACAAGCCAATTCCAAGTACAAACAAACACAAAAATCGAAACATACCTCACACTAATTCCATATAACTGTGATGATGTATATTTTAAAGCCACTCAAATTAAATAACCTTAATGTAGAAGACTTCGAAATTGCCAAACACAAATTGGATGAACAGTCAGAAGTACTAGATGAGTTAATTCATGAACCATTTTCAAATAGCGCGTCTTGTGGTTCGCATATTTATTTATCGATTGCACTAATAATCACCATCATTACCTTATACTGTACCTGTAAATACTGAAGATCCTCCACCAAATCCTCCACCATTTCCACCCAGACTTAGAAAAAGATTTGCCGGATTGACGAGCTTACTACCCGGAACAAGAACATGAATCCGTCCGGAGGACCAGGAAGAAGAGATTGAACTTAAATAAATGTTAACCCTTATGTTAATCATTAATAATATAATCATTTAATTGTTATCCTTATATGTAACCCTTTACAAACTCAACGTTAAATTTTAAACGTCGGCGTATGACATCAACTTCTTTAAGAAATGGGAGTTTATTTTGGAATAATTGAAATAACTATTATAATGTAGCAATGTTTCTAATGTGTAGCTTAAAAAACAAAGAAGTATTCATTTCGGCCAAAATTATTCATTACAGCTAGATAAAATTTCCTAGAAATATATCGTTTGTCTCAAATTTGCAAAACACAGAATTCAAAATATTATAAATGTCATTTAATATCCCAGCACCAAAAAAACTAGTCATCTGCCGACGGACTAGACCTATAGATATATTCATATGATCTATTTAACCCCATCGCTCTAGGTCCAAGGTCATTGCAAGGTCAAACTGAAAGAAATATACAAGTGGACTGGGCTACCATATCTCAGAGTTTTTCCATCATGGCCGAAAAATACTGCATAAAATTCAAGTAGAATCAAATCTTCCTTTTGTTGTCATTGAATCGGTGAACTATTGGAATATTTTTCTGAAGATGATGCACTTCTTCTAGTCTACTTATATTAAGCGATTAATGAACAGACCTGGATGGATGGACAAGCCTACTAAATAGAGAAATCTATAAGCCGTCGTTCTTCACAACACTAATGCATTCCTCCCCATTCCACTAGCACATTTTAAAGAAGATTATATGAACGTGAAGTCAGTTCTTGAAAAAATTACAAATATGTAACTTAAGTGATGGTAAATTTATGGGGAATATAAAATTGTCACCGTTTATTGAGAGGTCAATTAGGATTCGCAAAATATATGTACCTCTTATGGGAATGGGATAGTAGACATAGAAAAAACCAGTAGGGCAGTAAAATAATGACCAAGAAGAGTTTCATTTCAATTAGGTACTAAGGACATCAATGGATAAGCATTAGTGTATCCTCTTAAAGTTCTGATTCTAACTCTTCACATCAAGTTAGGAGTAATGAAAGAATAAGTGAAAGCTCCTAATAACGAAGGTGTATGCAATCTATATAACAAAGCTTTTCTCAATATGTCAGATGCAAAACTGCGAGAAGAACCTTTCAATGGATCCCAGATTCGTGAAATGATGAGAGGCGACATTTTTATCATTACAGAAAAGACGAATGCTATAAATATATTCTGGTTAGTTATTGCTGGATGCTCACGAGAGATGTACCAGAAGGAGGACAAAAACGTAAAAAACATCCATTGCACAGATCCTTTGAGTGTAAGGGATGTAGATATCATAAATAAAGAGAAGGAATAACACACGTTATAAACCTACAAGACAGAAAACTCAAAATTACGACTACTGTTACTGTATAAAATTCCTTATTTTCAAGAGTTGGGATTTTTAACTCTTCTATGAATAGGTTCCAGGGTTAAGGGCGTTATTGATTATTAGAGTTTTGAAATTTTCAAGTTAAGCTAACCCGATGGTGTTAAATGAACTACAAATTTGGATTTAACGACTTCAAAAATATAGAGTTACGATGGTTTTGCACATTTGCATATCAATCTTTCGATTTAAACTTAGCTAGAACTCTTGAAGCTAATCTAATAGAGTTAAATCAACCCCCTTCTCAGATCCAGTGACCTCAAAAACATAAATGTACGTTGGTCTGGTTTACATATCTATCTTTGGATAGATATGTAAGTAATAACCTTAAACCCTGATGGGGTTAAATGAACTCCATATTCGGATTCAGCGACCCCAAAATCATAAATGTACGATAGTCTGCACGATGCATGTACGATAGTCCACTTGCATATCTATCTTTCGTTTTCATCTTGAAATGACCTTGAACCTAGGGAGATGGGGTTAAAAGAACTCCATATTCGGATTCAGCAACCCAAAATATATGATAGCCTGGCCCACTTGCATGTCTACATTTCGCTTTTGACCTTGGAATGAGTAAAAAGTGTCGTAAATACAAATATCTATCTATTAAACTTGAAATTTTATTAATTATTAATAAATATTTATAGTAATAATACTATCAGCAACATAATTTACAAAATTTAGATAACTTCTATCGCGATTGTTGATTACCACATTTTTCTCAAAACGTTGCCCTGAATGTTCCAGGATTTTCTAGATTCAAAAACTGTTCATTTACTAGGAATCATAAAATTATTCTTGTCGACTGGTTAGCTGTAGCATCCGATCTAATCGTAATATATTTCTTGACAACATGTAAATGAGGAACACAACTTGGACAAGAAGTAATTGTAAACATAAGTCACATACCATTTTTTGATCTGGAATTGTAGCAACAATAATATTAAATTCATTTTCAACAACGTACTCGTATGTAATGATGAGTGATGACAATACAGATTTTTTAAAATTTTAAAAAAGTGTTACATTACTGTCCTGTACTTCCCGTCCTGATTTACCTGCTCGATTCTTTGCTCGATTTCCCTGCTGCATGATAGGATTAGTCTGTGAGTGACACCAGGACCGATAAATCTAGAATGATTTTTCATACCCCGCTTTGTTTTCTATCGACAGAAATCTTTCTACTACTTTGTGGACTGCTTCCTGCAACTCCGGTGGTGTACCACATTTTGCGCTCTCGAAACATTTGAAACTCATTACGGACTACATTACCCAAAATCGTAGTCAATCGGTAAATACTACTTATCTCCCATGTAGCACAATAATTATTTAACTAGGCAGTAAAGTATGTATTTAATAGACGAGGTGCAGCCGAATCTATTAAAGCAGTCAAGATATTAAATCTACTTTACTGCCTAGTTAAACACGTAATTTTTTTCGTCGATCAATTTGAATTTTATTATAATAGCAAATAAAGTTACTTATTTTATATTATCAGAATTGTATGATACTTCTTTCATGAATAATAATAATTTCATTACGTCGTCTGTGGTTGCTATGAAACGAGCGTTATTAAGTAAATAATTTAGGTATACAGTAATCGCCATATTCCTATTTAAACCCATAAAAATAACTATTTATTGTTTGAGATGGAAGAATTCACATTAACTCCTCCCGAAATTATTGAATCAGCAAAGCAAATAGAGTGTTATTTATTATCAGAAAAATCGAAGATATATCAACAAACATATAAAAAATTTATTGATTACCGGACTGAAAATAACATTATCTTTTACAGAAAATGTATCATTGGTATATTTTTCTGAATTAAGCAGAAGTATGAAACCTTCTTCATTATAGTCAATATATGCTATGCTCAGAGCTACTTTGAATGTCTACAACAACATCGATGTTGGAAAGTATCTAAAATTAAAAGCATTGTTGAAATGGAAGTCGGATAATAAAAAAAATCTAATGAAGGCCCCTGATGATACGGATTTAGGTACGAAAGTAATTTTAAGCAAAATATTTTTGTTAACGAACAATACTGACTATTATTATTTTAGGTGGCAATGATTTTTAATATATCTGGGGCGTACCGTTGTGGTAAATTACTTCAAATAAAAATTGGAGATATTGAAGATATGGGAAATAGATTTTTGGTCACTGCCAACTACACAAACAAAGAAAAATGTATCCTTTATTGTAAGCGAATATTTAGACATCGAGAGATGCTAGAAATATACTGGAAGTGCCGCAAGATCTAGTCAAATAGATAGTTAAAATTTTTTTTAAAATATTCAAATGTTAGGTAAGGCATATAATTAACTAAGTGGAGTTCATACATTTGGGAAAATGTCAAAACAAGTCGCTGCGTTTCTCAAATTGAAGGATGCTAACGAATATACTACACATTGTTTCCGTAGAACTTCAGCTACACTATTAATAAATTTAGGAGCTGATATCACAACTTTAAAACTACATGGTGGATGGAAATCTTCAACGGCAACTGTAGGAGTTACATTGAGTAGTCCATAATTCGTAAATCAATTTGGCTTACTGCAAGCATATCAAGTACTAGAAGCGATTATTTAAATAATTCAACCAGTTTGGAGGGTTCAACGAAGTAATTATTTCAAAACAAACAGGATAAAAGGCATCCCTTACAGATTGTTTTAATTTAACTATAAATATTTACAGTAAATAAAATTACTTTCGTTAAAGAACAAATTTTAATATTTAATTTAGCGGCAGTAAAAATGATTCTAATGTATAGGAAGTAAATGTGACAGTTTAGTGTCTGACACCTATTATTAAAACTATCTACAACTTTGATGTCGATCAGCGACAAATTACTATTTTTTACGTTCTAGAGTAAAAATGCATTATTATTAGTATAACAACTAAAAGGTGTTCCTAGCAAACACATGTCAATTAGAGTACAAGTCAAATAAGATATGTGTTTAACATATGTCTTAAAATAGATATAAATGTTTAATTTTAAATGGATATTGTTGGAAATTTTAATATTGTTAATAGTACAGCCAATCGGGCCTATAATCGAACACATCCAGTTAGCATTAACAGGCCTGTTAACGGTAACTGGTAGGTTAATCAGAAATTCGTATGATTGACACACCTATCAAGTTTATTTTTCCCAGTTACTTAACTTGAGAATGATCACGTGACCCAGTTATGAAACTGCTTGAAATAACCTGCCGTTAAATGTAACTGGAGCTTTTTATTGGTCAGAAATTTTAATTTTATTTCTGGCAATTGACGTATGACATTTGGCATATTAATATAATGTATAATTTTATTATTATTTGTCTATAGCACAATTCAGTATCAATTTATTGCCATATCATAGTTTTACATAATTAGTATTATACGGTATTAATAGTTTGACAGTAAATACAACCTAAAGAAAAACTAAAGCTTGTTCTAAGTGGGATTACAATTTTATACAATTAAGATTGCTATTCTGAGTATGATAGTGATACCTAAATGCATATTAACAAACAAAAACAAATATATTATTACCTAATATTATTAATAATTAATTTATGAATAGGAGAAAGCCACAATAAAGTTAGGTACCTAGTTTTTAATTATTGGTAATAATTTAGATTCTATATAGAGTAGGTATAAATAATACATTTTATTTTTTTTATATATTATTTTTATTAGATAGTTATGTGTTTTTGACAATAATTTCTAATGGATTACTATTAACACTGATATGCTGCATCCTATACTATCCTCTTATTATAATATATTGCAACATGGACTCCACGACGGCGTAGTAAATTGTAATTAGCACAGTAGCACAGATCGCATGCCTAAAGGTACATTTTTGATTACCCACGTAAACTGTGTATAAATATTGAATATGTGTATCCAGATTTTACAAGTTTTTGATCCTGATGAATTTTTCTGCTCTTCCTTTTTACATTCTGCTTCCACTCTGTATGAATCTAAAATAATTTAAATAATTGTATCAATAAGTTAATATGAAATATTTCACTTACCTACCACCACTGTTGGGGATTTGTTTGCGGTCCATACACTAAAGAATTTATATGTACTTCAAGAATTTGCCAAAGTACCTACTTATATTAACATGCGTTGGGTTTAATTTGCTTTGCAACAATATTTTCTCACAGTTAATGAAATTTAGCATTTCTTCATATTGGCATTGGTTCATGTGCCCTAAACTTCCTGCCACTTGTACCCACTGTTAAGTACCTATGATTTAAATTTTGGCATATAAGTGATGACAGATGACGTACGTTAAAGAATTAACAGCCATGACAGGGTTTTCTGGCCATAATAACAGGCACAGATAACTGGTTGTTCGATCATAACGATCTTTCCATTTCGGTTAAGAGCTCAGTTATGCCCACCCAGTTATCGTAACTTAACTGTCATCGGTTACGCTAACCTGAATGTTCAATCATAGGCCTGAATATCATGTGTACCTCAGCTTGTATGATGTATTTCCGGGTTTTGAAAATACAGTAACAAGCCTTCGTATATACCTAAATAGATATATTTATAGAAATATAACTGGGACCATTCTACATTCAAATTGTTGCAAAACGTCAAAACTCCTGCACATATTTGCAAATTGCCTTGTACGCCAGTAAACTTAAAGACAAGAATGATCCAACTTTTACAATTATAGCGGAAGGATGTAAAGACAAAAACGAAAGATATGCAAGATTTATTTATGCCCTGAAAACAAATTTGTATGCAAATAGGTTTCACATGAAAGGGACACAGATCTTACCGTTATGCAAATTTCTTTTATTTGAGGAGTAGATTTTTCTTCAAGCTAAATAGCATTGTTTCAGATGATACAGTAAACTTCTTGTTTTACTTCGAGACCCGCTTCTGCGAAACCGGAAAGGGCTGGTGCTTTGAAATATTTGAAAGTCAATTTATTGAACAGTACCCAAAGAGAAATCATTGTTTCAAAGAAAGCGTGAAATATATTAGTTGGCATGTAGCTTTTCTAGCCTTTAGATATGTTATTGCTACATTTCATGGAATAGACCACATTAGTGATGACGTCACAAATTTGGCAGCCAGTGTTGCAAGTGTCATAAGATAATTACCTGCAAAATCGAAATTATGGAAAGGTGACTTAGGAGTGAAAATAAAATCAACAAGGTAACATCTACTATCTTCTCTTTTTATTCAATTATCACACTTATTTAAGAAACAGCATGTATACAGGGCGATTCAGGTTCAATCTTGATAACTTCAGGAATTAACACAACAGTTAAAATAATATTCATTCATGATATAAACTTATTTCTAAATCGCATCGTTTTCGGAGACAGAGAGCGTTGAAGTGGGAATTTTTGTCTGGCTTTTCCTTCATAATTTTTGAACCACTCGTCTAATTGATGTAAAATTTAGAACACGAACACTCCTTATGATCTTACATAAGCTTCTTAAGTTTGAACCACCCACTCCTCTTAGAAGTATATTTTGTGTGCTCCCTCACCCTCTTACTTTAACTAACTTGAAAAAAATTGAATTTCAATAAAACAGTGGGAAACCAGTTTTGCCTGATTAATTTTCAAACATTTTGTCTCTTTTTTTTCTACATTTGACCTTGTTTGAAATTAGAATAACTCATAAAAAACAAAACTCAATATTTTATACCATTTGTGAAAGTCATTGTCAGAAGCATTATTTCCAGAGTATTTTTAGTGCTAAGAAAAAATGCTAAGAACCTCGAACATAAATTTAGTAACAACTACCTGTTACAACACTTATCAACTACTATTACATATTATTATTACAATAATTGCGTTCCATCAACCTCAATACAATTATCAATTATGTATTAACCGCAGCTGCTATCAGAACAGGATTGTTTTTTATTTCATCACAAGCATGCCTTATCCTTTGGATCAATTTCTCACAGGTATTTACTGGCGTATCATAGACAATTGCTTTTAGATAACCCCAAATGAAATAATCTAGGGGATTTAGATCTGGCGAGCGCGGCGGCCATCCACTGATATTTTGCCAGGAATCCACATATTTGGGTGGTTTGGGTTGCCGTCCAATCCATTGAGGATGATAATTCTCATCCAATGGAAGCGTACTGCCTTCCGTAATGAGAATTTCAATTCCAATTGCATCCAGCTCTCTTGGCGTAAATTTAAGGAGACATTTTTGAGTACATCGGTGAAAGAATTTTTTAGAAATCAATCCCCATTTAAACGAGGAGGATTATTTAAAACACCTATCCACACATTTACACTAAACTGTTGCTGAAACGAAGATGGTCTGGCACATCAAGGATTGACTTCACTTGAAATGAAGGTTATGATAATTCACAATTCCAGCTCTTGTGAAAGTAGATTCGTCGGTCCATAAAATCTTATGCAGAAATAGTGAATTAATTTCTGTTAATTTTTAAACCTATCTTCAAAAATTTAGACGTTTTTCCGCATCTTCTAGCAGTAAACCTTGAATTGGTTGGCAATGGAAAAGCCTCTGATGAGTTACCAGGCTGCTCGGCGTGTGCTTAAAGTTCTATCGATATCAAAAAGATGAAGAATATACTGATTATTTCTTGCTGTACATTACGATCAGGTTCATTGTAGTGGCGCAGACCATTCCGAAAATCGACGATGTACATCTACATGCATTTTAAATTTTATTTGGGAAACGTGTTCAGTACTCTTGAACTATAGTCGTCACAGGAGCCACAAACATAATATATATCTTATTCTTATAGAAGTTATAAAGCATATAGACCGTTAGAAGCCTTTACATTAGGCACTCAAAAATAGTCAGGCTATGGAGGAGCTTAGACAGCAGCCATCTAGAGAAAACTTAACGTAAACGGTTGGTTATAGGTACTGCATTTTAAACCCAGCCAACAATTGAAACCAAAACGGAATAGCCATACTACGAATTGGACGTAAAATTGTCATATTTTGAAATTTCCGCTCATTAGTGTGGAGCTACCCCGTTAGCGCAACCAAGTCATAGAAGCAGTGGCGTAGCGTGGACTAATCTAGGGGCGAAGTCGCATCAGCGAGGCCCTTTTCTTCTGCCATTGGATGCTGAATGAACTGAATATTGTGACATATAATAGCCACATGCAAGGTCATAGTGTGCATCAATTTTGGTTCAAATATTTTCGTACAAAAATTTAAATTTTACAACAAATTTTGAAATGCTGTATGTTGAAAACAAAAGGCGATTGGGCATTAGTGTATATAACTTTTTTTTATTATTTTTTGGTCCTCTATCGCGTGTTACTATGCATTGTAGTTTTTTCAATGTCACTCTGGATATTTTCAAGAAAAGAATGGTGAAAAATCAGAAAGTTTGCTTACTAAATTATTCATTTATGATGAACTAGTTAAAGTAGTGAAGTCTGGATGATCTGAAAATTTCATAATTATGAGGTGTTTTTAAATACTAAAAATAAATATTTTTTGTAACCTCTCAATACTGAAAAATATGTCGATATAGAGCACACCCAGCAGGGTCTGCAAATTAATTACAGTATATGTGGTAAAGCTTATTCTTAGTAAGGTATTTTAGGGTGCTATTCTTATTATTTAATGTTCATGGCGTTCGGTTTCAAATCACCCCCAAGGAGGCCTCGCGCGAGGCCCCTTTAAGTGCGAGGCCGTGGGTGAGAGGCCGCTTCGCCCCCACCTAGCTACGCCATTGCATAAAAGCTAAGTTACTGCAATGTTACCAGCTGACTATTTTCGGTATTTCTATGCTTATTCTGCATTTATACTAAAACTACTAAAAATACTTTTGGCAATGATGTTCACAAATGTCAGTTTGGACAAATCACTGTGAGTTTTTTTTTTCATGGGTTGCTCTAACGTTAAACGAAATTTACGTGGCTACGCTATCAGGAATGTCATTGAATATCTCAGAAACAAGGCCAAATGTTGAGAAAAAAAACAAGTGAAAGAGAAGTTTCAAAATTAATCAGGCAAAAGTGACGTTTTATTGAAATTAATTATTTTCTTTGAAGTTTTAACATAAAGTAATAAGAGGGTAGCACATAAAATACACTTCTAAGAGGGGCGGGTGGTTAAAAATTAAGAAACTTCTGTAAAATCATAAGGAGTGTCTAATGTGTTTCTATAAGCTATAAGGGAAAAGCGGGAAAAAATCCTACTTTAAACGATCTCCATCTCCGAAACTATGCCATTTAGGAAACAAGATTATATCATGAAAGAACATTATTTTAATATGGTCTATCAATTCCTGAAGTTCACCCTGTATAGAAAATTAAGTTAAACTTTGTTCAATCTCAATTTTAATATAAGTTAATTTAATAACTCAGGTGAAACATGAATAACTCTTAGTTCTTAATTTGAATTTATCGTCAAATTTACTTACCTTATGTACTCAAATAATCTGTAATAACGACAGTAATCAAATTCTAAATTAAATATAACTCATTTATAATGCTCCATAAATATTTTCGGTCTGTCTGATTCATTAAATTAATTCGTTATCATTATTTCAGTAAATTAATCCGTGTTGATTAACAAACCGGTACGATGAGTGATATTATGAAATGAACTGTTATCGATTACATTCGGTTGGGTTGCAAACTTCAGCGATTCCATGTGAGTAAAGTTACTGAAAGTCTTCAAACTGAATGTATTTTACTTCCTACTATGTAACTTCTGTTAAACTACTACCATACAAAGACAAATAGCAGTAGTTTTGAAGTAATTTGTGGAACTTGCTCTATGCGAAACAAAAACTAACAAAGTTGTAAGACTTTATTTAAATTTATAATGAGTAATATATTTACTTGCCACGACAAAGATCATTAATTTTTTACTGTGCTGGTATAAAATATATCAGTAATTCATATAATAGTTAAATTAACTAGCTACTCTAATTTTCAAAGTGCAAACTGAAGTTTGACACCAAACTTTGTAAACGAATCAGAACAAAACTATATTTGTATTCGTAATTAATTATCAAATCCATTAAAATTAATTTTTTGTAAATTGTGAAAGAATTGGGTAGATTTGTTGTTGTAGTTTCAAATAGTAGTATGAGTTTGGGTGCAGAATCTTCTTGTATTTTGTGCACATCTTATCATGGAAATGACGTTGATGGTATAGCAAAAGAAATAACGCGTTACTAGTTACTAATTTTGCAATAATGTGGGTGGTCTCTTCAAGAACATTTTTTAACGCTCGGAACAAGGGCACGTTAAGAGGAATTTCTGAACAGTTAAGAAGGTTATTTTAGTTTATTTAATCATAAAATTTACTGTCGCCAGTAAAATAGAAATTATTGGCCACAATAACTTTAAGACATTTTTCGGTATCAGTAAAAAGAATACAATTCCACCACGGAAAAGCACGCGAGAAAAAGTAGTCCATTAAGAACATTTAGTCTAAGCAACGAAGGGGTTGTAGCGTGCATTGAATGTAGGAAAATATTTCCCTGCGGAAATGTATTTGGGGTACCTAAAAATATTAAAAGTCCCCGCCTCTAGCCCGTCTGCTTCAGCGGAAGAGGGGGGTACAAATGTCTGATATTTTGGTTTTTGCTTATAATTCAAAAACAGTGAGTTACCGCGAAATATGTTTTATATAAAAATGAGAGCGCATACAATTTTCAATAAGACTGATTTCATACATTTTTTCGCTACAATGTCGGTAATTCAAAAAAAAAAAAATAAATAATAATAATAACAAACATTTTACAGAGAGAGCATTCTCTAATTTCCTCTGTTAGTTCATCTATCAAACTCCGCCATGAAAACGTAGTAGATCCTCTCCTGCTTTTCCAGTGGATTTGCATCAGTAAAAAAGTGACGGCGACTTAAATGATTATAAGCAGTGAGAATTGGCTCTTAAGATGGTAAGAATTTCCCTGAGCCTTATTCCTATTCAATGAGGGTGGTATGAGGAAAACATAAAAATCCATACTTTACAAGCTGTTTAAGTCATCTCATGTCATCTGGCACAGAAGATATTTAGTTTCCATAACTAACATATAAAAACAAATGGCAGATAATGTACCACTGTTTTTTTATGGAAATAGCAGCTCTCCCAACAGCATTATCTCGGTTGAACAAAAAGGCGCTATTGTTTGCAAAAGTGCGTCGACATCAACTTTCATCTGGAAACTGAATTTCAGTGACTCAAGAATTATTTATTTACAACCATCAGAACAAAGAAACGCTTAACTATCTTTTGAGCTCTAAACTCCTGGAAAACGGCACCATAAAATATCAAGCATCAATACTGACGTATTGATTGTAAGCACCAGTCGGTAAGTGAAACAACCAATGTGGCTGTTACAGGGGAAGACTTCGACCTCACTGTGCTACTTGCAACAAAAACGCCACCTGACCATACCATCCTGTTCATAAAACCGACAGAGGCAAAGTATAAACCAACGTTTACTCCAGCCATCAAATGGTGGGGCAGCTGGGACTTGAGGAAATTTTATTCTCATACGAATTCACTGGCTGCGATTCTACTTGAGATATTCCGGAAGAGTAAACTTGATTTTGTAAAAATATTACTAAAAACATGATATTAAAAAAGCAGATGACATGTTCCACAACTCATCTTCCTCGTATGCTGATATTGAGAAAGCTGGGGGAATATGCATGCTGAGATGGTACAGTGTCCTTGCTAAGATAAGTTCTCTGAACACTTTCAGGTATAATTCATTTTTGAAATCGGCATCGTATATAAAACGAGATCTTGCATCACTTCCATCCTGTCAGAGGGCAACGAAAGAGTACGTATTGCGCACATTCCATCAGCTGTAGCTCTGCCTTCAGACCAGTGCGGTTGGAGGTTGAAACACAAAGATATTATCTTACCTCCTGTAATGACAAACGAAGCAACACCCAGAGAAATTTTGGACCTCATATTTTGTATATACACTGTAACAGTGGAAGGTGCAGTTGGAAAAAAGCAGCGATTAATTATTCTCGATTATGCGAAAACTTTCAGGATCACTGTTTAAACAGCGTCCCCATTTTAAATAAATATGATGAATAAGACTTAGAGTCCATTACCACATTTCCTGCGGAGGCTGATGATGAAAACAAGGGTGATTGTGTTGCGATCGGTGTTGATGGTGTAGACAGAAGCAGGACCCTCCTTACCCGAGAGAAACAGGACCAGTTAATTTTGTTTTGTCAATTTTTTCATTTGTTACGTTTTCGTCTTATTAGTTTTTATAAAATAAAATTAAAATTTGTTACACATTTGCCTTCTCCTTATGTTTTCAATTTTTCACAATTAATGTATTACCTACATTATATACACTCATTTCCAAAAAAGTAACGTTCTTGATTTTTGACCTAACTTTGTTTTCTTTTTACTTCTAAACCAGTCGGCCGAATTTATTTTATTTTTATGTGTTGGCAGGTAATTTCTTTACCTTTCAAAGAAAATTAAAGACGTTGAATTTTTTTCAAAGCCTCCTGGATGATAGCGGAAAAACTCAAGTCATATTTTTTTACTCATTTTTGACTCACCCTGTGTGCTAATCAAGTAATGGTATAGTAGGTGATTACACTCTATATGAAAGATGCTTCTTTAGTGAGATTTTATTATTTTATTCATTGATTTATCTCTAAAATTATCCAAATTACAGCTTTTTTGCTCAAGTCTTGCAACTTTCTTAATTTATCGAGAAAGTTTTCTAATGAAATAAACATACGATTTTCATGAAACATTTTTATTAAACGCAATATTATAAAATGGGGCAACTGATTAATACCGTGTATTGCCTCCCCTAGCAACTCTGGTTCCAAAAAATAAATAAATAAAAAGCTGAAATTTGTTCTCATAAAGCAAACAATAATCAAAAATTGATTTATGGAGGTCTCTTTGTTATCGCTCACTTGAAAATAGTAATCATGATTGCGCTTAAGTACAAGTTTTCCATTTTCTAGATGCACAGGTAAATTATTCATACTTGTTACTGCCTCCATCAAAGTTTTGCCACTCTTATGCACCTTGAGCAAACATGCCATCATTATCGACTAATCTTAAAAATGTAATCAATTATCAATTGCACCAAAACAGCTTTACCACTCACAACCACACATATTTTCTCCAAAACTACATTTCACTTTTCAGGGGAGAATTACAACTGCTTGTTTAAATTATCCCTTGAGAATGTTACCTTAATTTACAAAACGTATTGTCAGAGCAGGTATAAGTGTTTTGGTGAATCGGAAAACTATTTCGATTGTTGATTTATTCTAAAGGTTCCAAACCTACCACAATTTATTAACAAATTTTTAATATGAAATAATTGTTCTATTGAAAAGGTTTTTCCACTGTTTGCTTTGTCATTCAACTCCTTCATTATATCGTAGCCCACTCATAATACTTCTTGTATTAAAGGAAATTTACGCAAAGTGGGCATGTACAATTCTGCCCTGTTGTTCATTTCATTACTAATGTGCCGGTGGCTTTTCTCTCTAATGAGCCTGAAATGATTGTATGAATATGTAACTTACTATTCATATCAAAGTAAAGACCAGATTTCTTAACTATTTCCATGGAGGTTTTCCCAGTATTACCAATGCCCACAGTGGTGAAATAACTTTCATGTCATTTTGTATGGTCTCCAAACACATGGAAGGGGCCATTTTTAAGGTCATTTTTAAGCTGCTCCACGTCATTAAGTGCATTCAAACATATTACTTTAGTGCTGATGTCCTGCAGTTCTTTTATTTTTGAAACCGTTAAAAGTTTCCTTCCTTCTGCAGTCAATTTGGTTTTCTTTTTAATATTAAATAAGGCTTTGTCATAATTTTTTACTGCGTGATTTCGACATTCAAATTTTAGGTATATAGGGTAATCATAAGAATTATCATTTTCAAAAAAGATAATTATTGTATAAAATAAAAAATTCGTAAAAACTTTTATGGATTTTTCATGATAGCACAAAAGTCAAAAGAAACTGTTCTTTGTACATATATGCAAAAAATTACAATAAGTTTACCACCAAAAATTTACCACTGTTGTGGTTCTAGTGAAATCTCGACCCTCGTTGACACTATATGTCTCTTCATTGATATCCTCAACATTTGTGGGAAAGTAAGACTACTCAGAGGTAGTAGCATGTCTACAAAAAAATGATATTTTTTGACTGCTTCATATTTTCATCTAACCTACTACTTACAAATTTACTCTTGAATTCTGGTCTGACCTTCCTGAATAAGAATGTTCTTCCAAAATAAGATTCCTACAATCAAATATATTATAAGTGTTCCAGAGAGACATGAATTTGAATAAATTAAGGTACCAAAGTGAAGTGTGGATTTCTTATTATAATATTATCTCACCTAGTCCGCTGCCATCGTTGGTACTGATTAATACTGGCATGGTTTCTACCTTTACCAAATTTTTTGATCTTCCGCATATCTCAGATAAAACAATAATTCTGTATGTATTTAACTGTAGGTATTTGTAAACTCTTTCCTGTTTCATTAAAAATCGTGCGTATTGATGTTTCTTAAAATTTAACAATAACTGTAGCCAGTGATATCAATCTTAGGAAGGATTTAAAACCTTTGGTGATTGGAAGTGACATTTAAAAAATTGAAGATTATAGTTTTTTGTGGGTACTTTTTTTGTAGTATCACGCGAAAAACTTAAATTTACCACATCTACTTTTAAGTTTGGTAGGAATGACATAGGGCCTACCTTTTAAAAAAGACGACAAAATCAATGTTTCATACTGAACTTTCAAAATAAATACTATAATTTGTGTTAGTTCTCAGTAAAAATTGCCCCAACTTTTTACGCAAAATAATGATAATAATGATAATAATAATGTTTTATTTTTTTGCTAATAATAGTTGCTTTAAAGCAAAAAAGAACGAGAGGTAAACCGGGACTATCTGACACGTGCTTCTAAATACTCAATTTTTGTCAAACCCCTCCAATAGACAGAAATTTTCAAAATAGTTGTTGAGAAGTTGCATATGCATAAGTAGAAAATTTGTGTAAAACTTCATTATTATACTTTTTCTGGTTTTCAAATTGCAGGTGCTATTTCATATTTTTTAAGAAACTTGAGGGGCTGTATATTCTAAGGGGTAAACATTTTACTAAGATAATTTTTATGCAAACCGTGTTCTTTTTAGCCATACATTCACCGGTACCATTTGTGCTACTTCTGGTAATTATGTGCAACAGTGGAAACATCTCCAATCTTAATTAAAAAATTCTAACTCCCTATTTTCAACGATGCTGAACATAAATCTAAAATTAGTTTTTTTCGGTCGTGTTTAATTTTCGACAAAATTAAAAAAAAAATTATATATAACCTCTATGTATATGTGTTATTTCATGATGCTATGCTGTGGTCAAAAGAAATAGGCGTTATATTGCAACTTCAATTCCATTTAACGCATACATAGGTTACTATTATTATTATTATTTTTTTTTTGAAAACTAAACAACCGAAAAAACTAATTTTAGATTCGTGTTCAGCTTTCTCGAAAATAGGGAGAAGACATTTTTTAATCAAGATAAAGATTAAATATGCCTTTATATCGAAAAAGTTTAGTCGGACGAAAGTATCAAAAAGTAAGTTTATTAAAGGTTGGTTTTATGCGAATTTTTGTTTTTCTTCCAGACCACCAAAAAATTACTTTGGATTTGTGTTTTGTATTCACAGTTTTTGCTAAAGTATACATTATTTCACTTACCTTACCTTGTCAAACACTTGAAAAAAGAAAAAATTACAAAAGTAAAAAAATAGGGTCGTTAAACCTACACTATTTATTACAGATGTATAAAAAAGAAAAAAACAGGCAAATGTTTCACTAATAATTTACTACGTCTTCATTCCAAACTTATAACACAGTTATACCACAGTTTTTAGCAGCTCAAACTTATGAGTTATGACTCATGTAGAGAATCACACCAAACAGGCGGCAATAGCGCATGATGCCAAGCCACCAAGGTCACTGACTAAATTATTATTTTATATATATTATTTAGATTATATATATGGCGACATCTATAAAGGGTCCTTTGAACTAAAAGGGAAATGATTCCACCACTGTTTTAGACAGAAGCGTGCCAATGCGGCCTTAAGAGGCGATATTTCTGAAACGGTACATCGTAGTGAAAAAATGTATGGAACTGATCTTATAGAAAATTTTATAGTCTCTCATTTTTATTAATTTAAGAATTTGTCGATGCAATGCACCGTTTTCGAGTAATAAGCGAAGGGTACCATCAACCCCCCTCTCTTCCGAAGCGGACGGACTAGGGGCAGGGACTTTTAATATGTTTAGGTCCTAACTACCCCCAAATACATTTCTGCACCGGAAAAATTTTCGCTCCCTCAATGCACGCTCTTCGGCCCTTCATTGACTAGCCTAACTAAGGCACAAGAGATAGGAGCCTCCATCTTTTGATTATTATTGAGGTGAAATTGAATGAGAAATATTCTAGCTCACTGGCTTCACGTCATATTCTTCTCTGGCCCGCCTTGTCTCTAGAGCAATGATTCTCATTTTGGTCTATCAAAACAGATAAAATTGGTAAGTGGTCTACGAGACAAAAAAGTTTTAGAGCCAATGGTCTAGAGCTAATGAAATTATAATTAAGTATTATTGCGTAATTTATATTTCAAATAATTTTCCATATCGTATTCTAGCTGTAAGAATGTAAATTGCATAAAATATTATTATTTACATTTAATGGTACAACAAGGTTCAGACATACTTACATTAAATTAATCTTCACAACAATAAAGATTAGATAAAGCAGAGCCTTTTTTAATATCTTGGCGTACGGCTGCAAAAGTTTTTCTCCTACTTATTATTTACTTTGGGACGCTTACAAATTTCTTAGTTGTAGTAGTTGTGTTTGTCCATCTAGGTACAAAACACTATTTTTTCCACTATGGCTATTATAATACACTTTTGTTTTATGCCTACCATAAATTTCGTTAACTAACGTTAAATCATTTACTACAATTTTATGACGTATATTTCTGCTATAAATAAACAATTACTATAAATTTTTTAACTTCACAATTATTTATAACACTTCTAAGCATACATTTTTTAACCAATAGCAACATTTTGCGGACAGACCTATTGCCATTTAAAATTAATTTCAACTCTGAGCGCCGTTTGATCTAAACGCATGAGAACTAAGGAAATAATTATCTATACAACATTCTTATGCAAGATTTATTAAGGATTATTTTCTTCCTGCAATGAACGGTTTGAGAAAATTATAGCAAATACATCTTCTCCCAAAAATGAAATGATCTATCCGGAAGACTAGTGGCAACTTTTGGGATATTTAATCCCGACTCTATCACTAATCTCTAGGACCCTACATAGCATATCAAATCTTTATAATTGTAACCTAAATCCAATTATTGAACTAAAATTATGTAGAAGAAAGTCTATGAATTTTTGACCTCCGTCCCAATTAACTGTTTTGAGAAATTTCGTATTGAAGGTCGCCGCTATAACCGACTATAAAAAATATTCCTCTTTGTGTTTTTTGTGACTTCAAAGTTCTTCAGCTGCATCGACTATGGAAATAGGCGGTTTATGGTATAAGGGGAATAATAACTAATTTGAGTCTACGGATATAACAAAAACAAACAAGTGGGAGTAATGAATCTAGAAAAATAAGAATCATAAAATTAGCTAGGATTTCATTAAATTATGTAATATCCCAAGATTCTATACATCTGATTGGTCCTACTGATATAAATAATATTATTCAAACATTTTTATAGTATTATTATTATTATTTTATATTCGCTGATAATACACTGTTTCAGCATTCTGACAAATGAAACTATTAATAATAAAAATAAAATAATAAATAAAAATATAAAAATATACTATTGGGGAGATATTAGATTGCTTTGCAGCAAATTGTTAATTTTAAACTTGGAAAAAACTACTTATATCATACTTCAATCATACCAAATTCTTTAAGTCTAGCAAGTTATATCGACAAGCAACGGAATAATAAATCCTGTCACATAATATTATGTTCGTCAGTTTAGTGACTGGAAAAACACATATACACATCGAAATTAAATAGAAAAATGAGTTAATCGTATTCGTATTTACCATCTCATGAATTAATAAGACCACGTTGTAAGGCCACACATCTATACGTTTATAGTTTATTGAAGTTCAATGTGGTGTATTCAAAACATTGTGTATATATTTGGTTTTTCAAAATGCATTGGTAATTCTTTAAGAAATTACTCTTATCCTCAAAAATGCCAGCCAAAGGTAGATCATTATACATATTTTTTTTCTAAAAATACTGTTATGTCTTATTAAATTCATTAAAAATTAAGCACTGAATATTTATTTTGTTCATAAGCATATATTTAAAGTTTGTTACCTGAGAATTCGAAAAATTCTTCTCTTGTGATCATGAAGGCGGCAAGATTGGCAGTGTAAATGGCAAGGAAGACAACAGCAAACATCGCCCAAACGTTGGTCATAAATCTGGCTGTAAAACCTCTAGGTGAATCTACATGTACAGCAGCTTGGAAGAGAACAGCCCAGACCAGCCAATACGTTCGGAAGAGAGAAAACCTGTGAGACGCTGATGGACCCTGCAAATAATACAGCTGCAAATAAAATTATGTAAACAACTGCTTTCATTTTTAAAATTCAGTTTTGTTTGTACTGAAATATTGATTGACCGGTTTCTAAGTTAATTAGGGAACTGACAATACAGTATGCGCCAAAAGTATGGAATAAATTCAATAAAAACGAAACAATTATTTTTTGGGAAAAATCCTCAAACAGGTCGATTTTTAATTTAAAAAATACATATTTCAACGTAAAATGCGATTTTCAAATGTCATTTGTTTTCGAGTAATGACGTCATCGATTTTTTTTTAAATGGCAACACCATAATTTTTTCCTTGATTCTGAAAGATCGTTTAATTATCTATCAGACAGTACTAAAATTTTGCCCTCTTACATAGGAAAGTTTTCGAGTAAATGACGATTGAATGTTAGAAAACGTAAATCAATTAAAATAAAGCAAAAACGTTATCAAGTTTAGTTTTTCGAATTCTATAGTTCTTTTATGGATCACGTAGGTGAAAATCTTTGCAAAGTGCCATTATGACACCGGCTTTCTAATAAGTATTGTAAGCGACATTATTATTCAATTTAAAGTATTATGGCACATTTAACTGTTACTCAAAGAATTGAAATTTTAATTCTTATCGGATGCGGGAATATGACTAGAACTCAGCAGGAAGTTTGCGATTTATTTAATGAAAAATATCCAGATCGCCCTATCAGCCAATCAACAGTCAGAGCACAGTGCTACGTATCTTCAGGAAGGAAAAATATCATCCCTACAAAATTCAACTTGTGCAGGAACTCAATGAAGATGATCCCGATCGCCGCTTACACTTTTGCGAAATTCTAATGGATTTATGTCAAGGAAATAGAAATTTACACCGGCAAATACTTTTTTCAGATGAGGCCACATTTTGTCTGAATGGTATAGTAAACCGTCAAACTTGCAGATATTGGAGTTGGGAAAATCATCATTGGATGGCAGAGGCACATACCCAACACCCTCAGAAATTAAATGTGTGGGCTTCTGTTGACGACAGAATAGTAGGGCCTTTCTTCTTTGAAGGAACCCTTACAGGACGAAGATATTTAGAGTTTCTAGAAAATGACCTTGCTCCAGCCCTCTCAGTAATTTTTCCTAACGATAATGACCCTGACATTCCTGACGATACCATATGGTTTCAGCAAGACTGTGCACCTCCGCACTATGCGCGCCCTGAACGAGATTTTTTGGACAACTCCCAGATCTTACACCTCTTGACTATTTTTTATGGGGATACTTGAAGTCAAAAGAGTACATTAATAAACCACGTAATTTAGAACTTCAAAATCGCATTCGGGACGAAATACGCAGTGTTACCCCAGAAATCATTCATAATGTGCAAGAAGAATTTCTTCACAGACCTGCGCATTGTCAAGAAGTTGGTGGATGGCAATTCGAACATTTAATTTAAGTATAAAATTTAATCAATTGTATTTTATTTTACATACCTCAGTATTGTTACTTTTTTATGGAAAAGATTTACGTTTTCTAACATTCAATCGTCATTTACTCGAAAACTTTTCTATGTAAGAGGGCAAAATTTTAGTACTGTCTGATAGAGAATTAAACAATCTTCAGAAGGAAAAAAATATGGTGTTGCCATTTAAAAAAAAAATCGATGACGTCATTACTCGAAAACAAATGACATTTGAAAATCGCATTTTACGCTAAAAATGTTTTTTTTAAATGAAAAATCGACCTGTTCGAGGATTTTTCCCAAAAAATAATTGTTTCGTTTTTATTGAATTTATTCCATACTTTTGGCGCATACTGTATATTTCTCTCGTTAATAACTACAAAATAGACTGACCAAAAGGATGAATTGATGGGTGTTACATTAGTTAATGCGATATAGAAAAGAAATATGATCTAATATCCAATTTTATTTTGTTTTTTATCATCTAAGACTTTTAACTGGTTAATGTCTTGTGTGTAAATGACATTCAGGGTGATTCATTAATAATGGGCATGAGCTTAAGGCATGTTGCTGACCTCAAAATAGAGCGATTAAGCCAAATATGCCGTATCCGAATGTTGCTCCTTTTCGATCTACAGGGTGTCAAAGTTGAAAAGATAAATCACATTTTCTTTATTATTTTTCGATTGCATTGTATTTTATGAAATTTGGTATAGGGCGGTTGCTTGGGACTAGAAATTCGAATATGTCGTCATATTTGGTGTATCTGCTAGAGGGCGCCATCAACGATGGTTTGGACCCCTTTAAATCGCTACGACTTTTTTGTGCTACACTGTATCTCATTTTGGACTGGACAAATTTTCTTCCCTATCTTCTCTAGTTAAAAAAGGTACACCTTACTGATGTCGTTAGAAGCAATGGTTTCTGATAAAACGCATCTAAAGCTCATGATGCATGCAATTTATCTAAAAGTAAAGTCAAATTGTTGAGTAAGTAATGGGTCATACTGTAACAATATAATACTGTGATCAAAATAAGCGAAATTTCGTGAAATTTGCTTCAAGCGATCGAAAGATAAGAAAGAAAATGTTATTTCTTCAATTTTGACACCCTGTATCTTTGATATTATTGATTTTGGTGGATTTATGGATTTTTTTAGGATAACCTAAAGTAAATCAACTTATTTTTGTCGCAATATTATGCTGTTACAGTATAGCCCATTACTTACACAACAATTTGACTTTTTTAGATGAATTGCATGCATCATGAGATTTAGATGCGTTTTTCTCATAAACCATTGCTTCTAACGTAGTTGTAGCGATTTAAAGGGGTCCAAACCATCGTTGATGGCGCCCTCTAGCAGATGCACCAAAATCGGCGACATATTCGAATTTCTAGTCCCAAGCAACCCCCCTATACCAAATTTCATAAAATACGGTTGATGCGATCGAAAAATAATAGAGAAAATCTGATTTATTTTTTCAACTTTGACACCCTGTAGATCGAAAAGGAGCAACATTCGGATAAGGCATATTTGGCTTAATGGCTCTATTTTGAGGTCAGCAACATGCCCTTAAGCTCTGTTCCATTATTAATGAGTCACCCTGTATATTGAACATCTTTGCAAATAATATTGAGAGGAATTAGGCAAAGACAATGGACTTCCTGTATATTATTACTTTCCGTTCATACAACTTAAGTGACATATTTTATAATTTTTTCTCTTTTTTGCATATTCAATAGAAACCCTACTTGACTTTTATCAATTTTAGATCGGTCATGATCGTGGTAATAGTTGATGTAAGGAATATTGAAGTAACCTTGTATATGCCATTTATAAACAAATTTACATTACCATTAGGAGATCTATAACATGTTAAAATCAAGGTTGTATCCCCTGATCTTGTCTTACATAAAATAACACATATTTCAATGTGTTTGTCTATACAAAACGGTTCCAAATCAATTTGTTTCACATTTAAATTCCTCTTTGAAAATATTGCTACTCCGCCCTTATCGTATGTATTTCGACAATAAAAACTACTTAAAGAGAAACCGTTAATATGTTTTGTCTTGATTCACTCTTACAATGAGTTTCTGTCAAACGTAAAAAAAAAATTACTTATACTAAACTTTGTACATTAAGTAGTAACAGAACGGGGTTAAATATCATTTTACTGATCCTAGTGGTGTCCGCCTCTGAAAAAGTCTGCTAATGCAAGCGTCATCAAGCCAAATATTAGGATGCATAGCTTTCCTAAGGTTTTCCTCAAAAATGGATACTTTGAAGGATGAATACCTCATAGGTTACTTCTGGAAATGACTTTTCTAATAACTGGCACAAGTCACTAGGAGACGTCTTGTTGTGTACTCGGGTGACATGTAACTGCACTAATTTCTTAACGCCCTTTATGGACGTTTCATTGTTGTTACCAATAATGGTCCTTCTTCGACTATTTGACTTATAGGAAACCTGTCTCCACTATTCCTTAACCGTTTCTGCTGCTTGATTTTTTCCAGAAGGAAGCAAAGCCTTGTTCCCATTTGGTGCAAGGTTAATTATTTCCTGACATTTCCACCATATCTCAAGATGATGCACAATCTCAGATGATGTTTTTTTTCTGAACATTATCGTTTTTAGTGGAATTAAATTGAATTATATTTTTTATCAGATGTTGAAATAAGTGAGGTTTTTAAATCCTATTGTTTCTCAGTGGTGTTGTCTACAGTTTTTCTGGGATTTTTTTTTGTGGTGGCTGTATGTCTTTCTCTGATAACAGATAAAATTTTTGAAAGAGCTCAATTTGCACATTTAACAAGTTGATTTTACTCCGTAGTTCGTTAATTAAAGCATCCTTTTGTTTTACAATATAGGCAGAGATATTAACATCTACCTTCTTGTCTGAGTTCAGTCCTCAATAGCGTCGAAGAATGCTGCGTCTGGATCGGTGTTCATAATTTCATATTCACACTGGTATTTTTTGATTTAAAGTTCTCGTTTTTAAATATTTTACGTGTTTAATGATTTTTTTTTATTGCTAGTTTAATTTTCATTTAGTCAATATCAGTATATTTTAATTTATTTGCTTGCAGGTGTTTTAAAAATATAAATAAAATAATTTTTTGAATTTAATATGAACAATATTGTGTTGATATCGGTAAAAGTTAGTGAAATTTGAAATTTTATCATATTGCGATTTGAGACCTGTTGACCTGTATATTAATATTTTAATATATTAAGTTTAACATAATACTTTTTATAGGTGATTCGTACGCAAACCTAAGTTATTTATGCAGAGTACCAACATGTACAATAAGTTTGATTGTTTCTAAAGTATGCAAGGCAATTATTTCAGTGTTACAGGACGATTGTATGAGCATATTTTAAATATTTAAATAGTTAGTTTCAGTTTCTGTCTGAAAGTAAGACGATAAATTGTGTGTTGGTTGCTGCTGATTAATATACTGTTCAGAACCGTGTGAAATTAGAGCAGACAGAAACTGAAGCAGGTTATTTACATTATATTCATTTTTTTACGTAAGTGGTCATTTCGGAGTCTATATATTTGCCAAAAATTTTATGCTGATCCTCTTTTTCTGTTAAAGCGGATACCTATGGCTTTTTGCATGAGTAAATTATTTTGTTTTGATATTTGATTTTTCTTTCTTATATTGGGGTTAATACTAACTTTTTGTTTTTTTTTGGGTGTAAAGTTATCAAACTGTTTCCAATGATGTGATGTCTTCTTGATTGTCAGAGTGTACCACATGCTATTTTATAAAATTGCTATAATAATTGATTATTAATTTATAATAAATGTTAACTAATGTCTAAGTACAAGTGTCTTCTGCGCCAGAAGATTGAAAATGTATTAGCAACATTTTTGACTCAAAGTGGAACTTTCCCAAATGCGTAGGAGCTATTGACGGCAAACATGTTGTCAGAGGTGAGCACGTGACTAGTTTCAAGTACCTGCTCACACCCGTTCACGTCAGTCCTGCCCGCTGAGGATGTAAATTTGGAGCTTCGATCACGCGTGAATTACAAGTGGACGTCCACTTCACGCGTGAGTTCGTGAATCACGACGTCCGTCAATCACTCGTGGCCGTAGATCACACGTGACCGTAACTTATGAATGATTTACGCATCCTAATTTCTAAATTAGTAGGTATTCTTGTGTTAAAAAATGGAATTAAAGTAAAACTAAACTCACCGTGAACATAATTTCACTGTATGATATTTAAGCATATCTACGTTTAAATATGATATGAACAATGAACATATAATAAACTAATATAACACAAACATGTATTCCGACAGGCAGATTTAGATGTATTCGAAAGATTTTATAAATCGCTATTCGTATCTAAAAATAATAATTTATATAAATTGCTAGATAAGAGTCTGCTTTGTCGCTCCTCTAATATTCTCCCTGATGTAGAGAAGAATCTTTCACTTGTTGCAGAATTTGCAGGCACTTTTAAAATTCGACAAGCTAATTTTTTTCATCTTTTCTGTATAAGTACATTTCTATTTCGCTATACACCTTATCTGTTTGCTCCTCCCCTAAAGAATCTTGAAATTCGTCAAAGATTGACGCAGAAGAGGTTGAAGTTGAAAACGACGTTTCAGTAAGTCGCTGACGTTTTGTGAAAAGAAATTATTGTTGTACAATGCTTGTGTTTGTAGTTTCTTCATGTAATATAGACTGTAACATACTGATTACTGTTTTAACATTTGTTCGTTTGTTTTCGTCTAAGTTTAAAGATTTAAAGTTTGGATCCAAAAACAGACTTACGTAAAGTAAGTCTTGAGGCGGAAATTTTTCTTTCAGTGCATCTAATGTCTGGTTTGATTAAGTCCGAACTTTCAGGCAGTACTTTACAATGCTTAATGAGCTTTTGTTCCCACAAGACGTATTGGTTTAACGTATAATGGACATCTGCACATTTTCAGAACATTCTCTAAACAAGTCTAAAACATCTGTTAATGATTTTATTATGGTAAGATTTAACCGATTAGTTTCTCCTGTGGAAATCAATAAATTTTGAATTTCTATATAAACGAAATTCCTGCGTGTTGTAATATGTTGCTTTAGTTGCTTTTAAACATAAAATATTGATTACCCAGTGAAAAGAATAAATAAATAAAAATAAATTATGAATACCTTCACTAACGCTAAGTGGTCGTAGATTATTTGTAATAAAATATAATAATAATTAGTTCCCTGTTTGCAGTTGGCAGTGACTTAACGGAAAATTTTTCTAAGGTACGCTGATTTTCTTGTTTACGTGTCATATAGGGGCGTTTATGCCTCAAAGGACTAGTTGTTCCACTTTTAGAAACGTACGTAAGGTACGATACGATACTTTTACATTTAATACACCGGAAAAATTCTTGTACAACCAAATTAATCTACTCAAAATGTATCCATACATCACTTTTTAAAAATGCCTAGGCGCACTAAATTAGAAGACGCTCGGATATAAAAATATACAAAAAATACAATACATAATGTGGTGTCAATAAATTTGGTTTGAGCTTCTGACAATCTACCATGATAGTCAATGACTGTTTCATGATGAAAATTATAGAAAATGTTATAGTTGACGAAATTTGCCAAAAAGTTCAGATTTTCCAGTTATTGAATAAATCGCTCAAATATCCGCGAATCTCGCATCCATAAGGACAAGGTTTTAGAGTGCATTAAAATATACATACACACTATTCACTATTGGTTACCACCTTCAGTGTGGCCTTCATTTATTCATGTTTCGTCAAAGTGTACTATATTTTTCGATTCAGATTCCTACCTTTTAATATTTATTTCAAATGGTATGCTCTCTGGCTTTCAAGTTATACGGAAATTCACATACCATTACACTGTTACGCATAAAATTCGCAAAAGTACTCTTCTACATACAGGGTTAACTATGACTAAGTACAAATATTTTAAGAGGGGATAGAAAAAAATAAGAATTAACGGAATTTCCTTTCAAAAAATATCCAAACTTATTTATAAAGCGAAAAAAATTTTCCTTATTTAACGCCGCCAATGCGAGAATCAGAGTAGGCAACCAGCAAGCAACCGTCATGCAACAGTCGACAGTCGGTTCATCGAGTCGGTGTCGCTGTAGTTTTGTGTTCTTCCTCAGTTTTTAGTGCTGTATTTTAATTTTAAACGCTTTATAGTTAAAAAAATATGTGTCGGGTACAGATATTTTTCCACAATATAGTTTGCTGGTTTGTTCTTCTAATGGGTGTTAAAAGTTTTCTGTTATCTATTAGAACCTACCTACTCCTTCCTTTCTTCGATTTTGTTATAATACATAAGCATTTGATCTAATTGTACCTACGGCACCTAAGTATGTTTATCGGTAGTGAGTGAAACTGTGGTTTTACCAGTTTGTAACCAAATAATGAACAACGAATGCAAAATACTGGAGCTAACTGGATTAACTGTTACCTACCTATCAGGTATTATTAAATACTAATAAGAATGTTAATTTTTGTCGTTTCTGCATTTAGAAACGCTGCAAACGACCGCATGGTAGATTTACAGATGTAAAGTCAACTATGGATCTAAGCCATAAGCCCTCTCAGTTGACAGGAAAAAGGAGTTTTGCCCCATTTTTTAAATATCGAGCTAATAACTTTTTTATTGTCTTTTAGGCCTCCCTGAGCACATGGTTAAAATTTTTATACTTGTTCTTAGTTAACTGTATTTTAGACAAAGTTTTATCTTGCAAGATGCAAGTAGCAACTCAATTATCTTTTATTGTCGGAAGCTAATTTTTAAAATATCATCTTCTTCCTTCCCCGAGTTTCTACTATTTTCCGTTTCAGAGTTGTATGTTCTTTGCTACTCTTATTGCACTATATACGAGTACACTACTCACGGACGTTCTTGTTAATGAACTATATACGAGTATTGCAATCACGCATCACTTACACTCATATTTGGTTTGGCGCTCTAATCTCTTCATACATGTCATGATATAATATTCCTCATTTGTTAGATTAGGGCGTTTACGATTGTGAGAATACGCTGTAAAACTTATTATTCTTGTTTCGTAAGAATACAAAGACAAAATCACTAATAGATGAATTATATTCACAATTAAATTAGTGGAAAGATATATCAGAAATTTTTCCAAACCCATGCTCATGGTAGCTGCAATGTGCAGAAATCGTATTTTGACCAACTGTCACGTGCGTATTTGCTGCAGTAGAAGCAGTGTAATCGGGCATGCTTGCAGAGGTGTGCGGACTTTGGGTACTTAAATTTTATAGGAAAAATATACGGGCTGCATGTATACCCTTGATGTTGACTGCTATAAATTGTGAGCGGTTTTACAACATTAGTCACTCTCTACATTTTTGGCAGTTGGGTATAAGTTGCAGTAGTCTTCGCGTCGCAGACCGCGGTAGGGGAAAACAATTGCAATTGGGGATTACCACCGCACATTCGAGAATCGTTGTGAGGAATGATCTGCAGTGACTCACGTTAAGTGCCCATCACTAACCCGCGCACGCCCATTCTCGTGGCGGTTTCAAAACTAAAATGCAGAATAACGCACGTCACGCGTGAACCATCGTGACCCGCCGTGACGCCAAGTGCCCACCTCTAATTCTTATCTGGATGCCAACGAGTAGTGGTAGTTATTACTTTAAAAAGGATAGCATAGTATTGTCTTAATGGTAATTGTTAATGCTGATTATAAATTTCTTATCGCCACAGTTGGCAGTAATGGAAAAGTTTATGATGGGGGAGTTTTCAAAGCTAGTGGATTATCAGATTTCATTCAAGACGTTGCAATGCAAGCTGACGATGCTTTTCCCTTGCAACCTCATATTATGGAGCCATAATCATTTAATAGTCACGGTTCCATGAGAATTTATAAATACAGACTTTCAAGAGCAAGAAGAATGGTGGAAAATGCATTTGGCATTATGTCCAATGTATTTAGAGTTTTGAGGAAACCAATTCTTCTTACTACTGAACGTATTGATTCTATAGTGCTAGCCGCCTACAATTTACATAATTGGTTATTACCTGAAACATCTTCTGCAAATATTTACGCTGCTGAAGGTACATTTGACAGAGAAAATGTAGAAACAGGTGAAATAATTTCTAGAGGTTGGCGAAATGAAGACAGTTACTTAAATAACTCAAAAGAAGACTTTGGAAAATATTTCGTTAGTCCCCAAGAGGACATTCCTTAGTAGTACAAATTAATGTATTTATTTACTTATCATTTGTATATTTTCTATAGATGATCTACATACTCAACCTCCTTGTAGAAACAAAAGCAACTTATAATAAGGCCGTTTGGAAATATATACTTCATCAGTACCTTGTCCTGATTTTGTGTTAGTAGTCTTTTTAAAATCACAGTCAAATTGATTTCTTAAATTGTGAATTTTTCTTTGAATTTCCTCTGCCGTAGTACCAAATTTTACAGCAAATTCCTCTAGCGCATTACGTTGTTTTACTCTATATATAAAGGCAGAATTTAGATTTTGGCAAGGTTGGGGAAGTTTGGCGATAGGTTTTAAATCTGTTTGATAAGGTTTGTTCCCGCAGCAGTTGGAAGTGTTTTGAAACCATCAGGAATATTCAACAAGTTAAATTGAAGAGTTGATGGATTTGTCTGATAGTTTTAAACTGTTTCCAATTGCTGCGGGAACAAATCTAATGTTAATGCTGATAATACTTTCGACATGAACTTCTGTGCTCCATGTGCATCAAGTGCAATCGCAGATAATTCTAAATTTTGGTTTATAAATAAACATTTGTAATAAATGATTAATTATACTTTATGATTTGTACTGATAAAAAATATCTAACTGTGGTAGGTATTAATAAATAGATGGATGAAAGAGCGACTACAGATGTAGTAGATTATCCATAAAATATCAGTATTAGCGGTATTATTATATATTTTTAAACAAAATAAAAATGCAGGTAGTAGGTACTTTATTTCGATACAACCACGTGCTTACTTACCTCCAAATTTTGATTGTCTTTATAATTGAGCACTACAATAAATTATTTTAACAAAAACATGACATGCGACTTACTTTAAATATTTAATATCAATTACAAACAAAAGCGGCAATTTTGGCATGACATGTAACAAACGTCAAAATTGAAACAATATATAGTGATCTGTACAATACTTAAGTAGTTTATCCTAAAAATGTTGTAGGCCGCCACTATTCTCGCTCTAAAAATGATGTAAAACTTATACTTTCAAATCTGACACATCTGATATTTGCTTATATATGTGCTATATGCAATATATGCAATAAAGAGTGTATCATCAACTTGGTTTTTATAATAATCGAAATAGCGCTCTCTCGCCAATGTCCGCATAAGCTGAAATAAATTCTATATTCACTCATAACTTTCACTTCTAAGGGGGGATGTTCTCTGTCAAAAGTCCTGTTAAAGGTAACTGGTAGGTTAATCTGAAATTCATATGATTGACACTTCCGCCAAGTTTATTCATCCCAATTACTTAACAACGATCACGTGACCCAATTATAAAACTCCTTGGGATAGCCTGTCGTTAAATGTAACCCGAGCTTTTTATTGGTTAGAAATTTTAATTTTATTTCTTGTAATTGACGTATGACATTTGACATTATAACATAATGTACAATTTTATTATTATTTGTCTATAGCACAATTCAGTTTCAATTCAGCATTACTAGTTTGACAGTAAATACAACCTAAAAAAAAACTAAAGCTTGTTCTAGGTCAAATTACAATTTTGTACAATTAAGATTGTTATTCTAAGTGTGATAGCGATACCTAAATGAATATTAACAAACAAAAAGAAATATATTTTCTTAACTAATATTATTAATAAATTAAATAATTAATTTATGAATACAATAGGGGGAAGGCACAATGAAAACAGTTACCTAGTTTTTAATTATTGGTAGTAATTTATATTCTATAATGAATTAGGTATAAATAATATCTTTTTTAAATATTATTTTTGTTAAGTATGTGTTTTTGACAATAATTTCTAATGGAGTACAGTAACACTAATGGGCTGCATCCCATCCAATTATATCATTGCAACATTGACATTGAGTAGTAAATTGTAATTAGCATAGTAGTACAGATCACATGCCTAAAGGTTAACTTTTGATTACCTACGTAAATTATATATAAATATTTTATATTTATATCCAGATTTTACTAATTTTTCAGTTCTGATAAAGATTTCTGCTCTTCTTCTTTACATTCCGCTCCCACTCTGCATGCATCTAAAATAATTTCAATAATTGTCTCAATAAGTTGATATGAAATATGTAACGTACCTGCCACCACTGTTGGCGATTTGTTTGCGGTCAATACACTAAAGAATTTAGATGTACTACTACACCTATATTAATATGCGTTGGGTATACTTTGCCTCCCAACAATATTTTTTTACATTTAATGAAATTTAGCATTCTTGAAATTGACGCTGGGTCGTGTGCCCTAAATGTACCCACTTTTAAGTACCTATGTTGACAATTTTTGATATGAGTGATAACAGGTGACGTATTGTAAATAATTAACTGCCATGACAGGGTTACCTGGCCATAATAACAGGCACAGATAACTGGTTGTTCGACCATATAATAATCGGGGCTATGATCAAACACATCCAGTTAGCATTAACAGGCCTGTTAACGGTAACTGGTAGGTTAATCAGAAATTCGTATGATTGATACACCTGTCAAGTTTATTTTTCCCAGTTAACTTGAGAATGGTCACGTGACCCAGTTATGAAACTGCTTAAAATAACCTGCCGTTAAATGTAACAGGGGCCTTTCATTGGTCAAATTTTAATTTTATTTCTACGACGTCTATTTACCATATCATTTTACTATTTATTTGCCTAGCACAGATCAAATTCCTACGTAAACTGTGATTATTTCCTTAAAAAGTGAGAGATTATTTATTAATTTTAATTCTAAAGCCAATTTATTAGATTATAAATATTTCAATGTACGAAGCAAGTGTTTGTGAAATAGATTTCTTTCATAGAGGAATTTCAATACAAGTAATATTTTATAGTTATTTACTTGACTAGAAAAACAATTTATTTTATTGTAATTGAATAGCATGCATAGAAGTATAAATAAATAAATATTTGGTAAATTTCTAATAATAAGTAATGTAGATTCTTTAAACAAGTATGAAATATACATTTTATCTTTTTTAACTATATTTTTATTATGCATTTCCAATGAATGACAGTAAGACTGGTAGGCCATTTATACTATACCATATTGATTTAATGAAGGCGTAGTAAATAGTAATTAACACAGTTTAACAGATCACATGCCTAACGGTATATTTTTCATTTCCTACGAAAAACTACCAATATTTAATTTTTCTGCTCTTTCTTTTTACATTCTGCTTCCACCCTGCAAGGACCTAATATAAAAAAAATAAATAATTATCTCAATAAGTTAATTATGAAATATTAAACGTACCTATCGTCATAGTTGTTTTTTTCCTATGCCCCAAAGAATTTATATGTTTTACATTTTATATGTCTACATCCTTGTATTCATTAGGCTTTATTTTGCCTTCCAACAATATTTCATTACATTTAATGAGATTTAGCATTTCTTTATATTGGCATTGGATCGTGGGCCCTAATTTTCTTGCCACTTGCACCCACTGTTAAGTACCTATGATTTAAATTTGAAATGCGTTAGTTGACAATTTTTGACATTTGAGTGACAACAGACGTATGGTAAAAAATTAACTGCCATGACAGGGTTACCTGGCCATAATAACAGGCACAGATAACTGGTTGTTCGATCATAGCGATCTTTCCATTTCGGTTAAGAGCTCAGTTATGCCCACCCAGTTATCGTAACTTAACTATCATCGGTTACGCTAACCTGAATGTTCGATCATAGGCCCGTTTAACAGATTACATGCCTAAAGGTACATTTTTCATTGTCTACGAAAAACTACAAATATTTAATATTTGTATTCAGTTTTATTAGATAAATATTTAATATTTCTGTTCAATTTTATTAGTTTTTGCTTCCTGATAAAGTTTTCTGCTCTTCCTTTTTACATTCTGCTTCCACCCTGCAAGGACCTAATATAAAAAAAAATAATTTAAATAATTATCTCAATAAGTTAATTATGAAATATTAAACGTACCTATCGCCATAGTTGTTTTTTTTCCTATGCCCCAAAGAATTTATATGTTTTATATTAACATTCATATTCATTGGGCTTTATTTTGCCTCCCAACAATATTTCATTACATTTAACGAAATTTAGCATTTCTTTATATTGGCATTGGATCGTGGGCCGTAATTTTCTTGCCACTTGTACCCACTGTTAAGTACCTATGATTTAAATTTGAATTGCGTTAGTTGATAATTTTTGACATTTGAGTGACAACAGACGTATGGTAAAACATTAACTGCCATGACAGGGTTACCTGGCCATAATAACAGGCACAGATAACTGGTTGTTCGATCATAGCGATCTTTCCATTTTGGTTAAGATCTCAGTTATACCCACCCAGTTATCGTAACTGAACTGTCATCGGTTACGCTAACCTGAATGTTCAATCATAGGCCTGAATAACAGGCACAGATAACTGGTTGTTGGATCATAGCGATCTTTCCATTTTGGTTAAGGGTCCAGTTATGCACACTTAGTTACCGTAACTTAACTGCTATTGGTTTACGCTAACCTGGATGTTCAATCATGGGCCTCATATTTGTGGTTGTCATAATAACGTCCCTTACAGTAGTAGTGTCTATGATTTATGAGAAGCTAAGAATAGTTCTGTCACATCACAAAGTATATAGTTTATATTTTGTGTGTCACATTGAAGAATATATTTGAACACTCCATCACATTTAATTAATGACTACAAAAGTAAAGACATCTGGGCGACAATATAATTTCACATATTTAAAATTTATAGTCTATACAAAAAGAAACTGTATGTAATTTGTCCTTAAATAGAGTTTCATCGGACTCACCTGATATTGCAGACTCGGCTATGGCCAACAGACATCAGGCTCGTCCCCTAATGCTTTATTTTAAGAACTGCTTATATAAATAGTTATTTTTTAATTGTGTCATATTCTAGTGGAGTTTATAGCAATTAAATTTCGACCCCTATAGCTCCACTTTAATTCATTCCTGATACTCGTATAGTACATTGTGGATAACGTATATGGAGAACGGTAAATATTGACTGTTATTTCTGCTATTCATATGAAATCCGAGTTAAGTCGGATCTCCTCGTCATCGCACCCCAACAGCGTCAATTTGATTTCAAATGTTGACTGCGGTAGACGTGAACCCTTGGGAAGGTATAAATTTAAGTTGACGTCCTTACTCAAACCGGCTTCTTGATTGATGTTTGAGAGGATTCAACATTTAAAGTAAATGGAACATTTCCGTACAAGTCAATGCAAAATTAATACTGTATATTTAGATTTAGTAGTAGTAAATTAATGTTTCCATACACGGTGGGAAATCGCAACCTGAATTATTCGTATAAGGATAAAATTGGTTCCAGTTAGGGGAACGCGATTGCATTCGTTTCAAAATGAGTGTGCAGTTTGTAGATATGATTTAGTGAACCATTTGTTTGACAACGTTTCGGTAAAATCTCATTTACCATCTTCAGGCTTTCTTACTTCTGCTTCGCGTTACTACGTTCGGCTTACTTCGGCTAGTAACGAAGACTTGTAATTCTTTGCATTTTCACTGAAATATGCCAACAAAACATTCTCGCTGTATACTTAAACATTTTTCTCGGCGCACCACTTTTTGAACCGATTATAGGCTATATCGTATAAAGATCTTGACTTCGTAGGAAGCAAATTACTTATTGCAATATTTGCAGCCTCCACAATCTCTTCCAACTCACAATTATTCATTGTGCACTAAACAAAATTTAAACTAAACCAAACTAGCACCTTAATTTGACAATTCTTTTTGTTTGTTTATTTTGTAGTTATGACAATAACTCAACGACTACTAAATAAATGCTCAAATTCGAATACAATAATTCTGGTGCTACTTACTTCATAATGACAAAATATGTGTTTTTAAGTTAATGAGACCGTGGAAAAAATAGTATATACCATTCGGGAGAGATGCTATTTTGTCCTCGTTGCATTGTAGCCCTCGGGCTTCAAATTGCACCTCTGCCAAAATAACGCATTTCTCTCCCTTATAGTATAATGTACTATTACTAGTATTATTGATTGTCATTGACATTCATGCGCATAGATATCATGTTAGTTTTACTTACGATTTATTAAGTTACTAATGCTGTGTAAAATTTCAATGAAATTATGAAACATATACGTAAAAATTATTGGTATTTTTACTATGGAAATTACGTATACTCGTACATAATATGTAAAATGACTTAATTCTTTGTAAAATTAGTATGTAATTATTCACTTAATACATGTAAAAATAATACTTATATACCTACATATATTTTTACCTCTACTACTACTACCTGTAAAATAACAAATTCTCCGTAAAACTACAATGTAATTAAATAAAGTTAATAATTAGGTATGTCTATTTATATAAAAATGTTACAAAGTATTCCAAAGTTAATAACCAAGATTAAAAGAAGTTTTCAGAAGTAAGATTTTTTTCTGAAAGCTTGACATATTATGTAAGGTTTATGTAAAGTATGGTCGACGGAAGAAATTAACTTAATAATAAATCATCAGTAATCTAGGTATTATGGTATTTATCAGTTCATTAGATGCCTATGCGAATTAGTTATGGCCGAGGCATTTTACCAGTAGGAAAAAGAAGAAAAATAACTTTACTTTACGGTTGATTTATTGTTGAATTCTTCTTACATACTACTTCTGTATAAATTGGAACAGTTTATGTAAAGTATGGTCGACAGAAGAAATGAACTTAATAATAAATCATCAGTAACTTAGGTACTATGGTATTAATATCGGTTCATTAGATGGCTATGCAATATATTAGTAAATGACAAAAATAGGTAGCTGTACAAATATTTTCAAGTGTAATATTTATTGATTATAATATAAATTTAACATGTTAAAAGTTGCATGAAGCATGAAACACATTTACATATTTCTGGCAATTACTGTTATAATATTGATGTATGTGCCTATGTTTTATTTTTGGGCAGCTATAAATTCAACACCACATAATGGGCGTTTAAATTCTATTTATTAAATCGCCTTCACCGAGCCCTTTATACACTGTTTTACAGCATAACTAAACCATACACACAATTGAAATGTCTCGTACCACTATAATTTTATCTGCACGATATCACATTAGACTTATAGACTATAACTATCTCTGCAAAATACATAATATTGGACATTTGGACATTGGACATATTGGACATTTTTACATAACTAAACACGATTTTCTGCTAAAATAACAAAGTGAAATAAAGCAATTACAATATATTATGTACATAACAGGACTATTACGCGATATTATTTCAATTAATATTGTAAATGTCCTTAATATTTGTAAAATTACATAAGGTAACCATAAAATTACCATAACTAAATACGGTAAATATTCAACACCTCGGAAACTATATAATTTTGGACTAAGGTAACTGATTTAGACCTTCATATTTTGGCCTCTGGAATATGTTTTCCCAAGCTTTTCCAGACACCCTGTATTATTTTATAAAAGACCATAAAAAATTAAAATTTAAGAAATTGGAAAACAGATTCGTTGATTAAAGATTATGGAAAGGTGAAATTAACAATAGCCATATTACTTCATGACTTGTTTCTATTGCCTATAGTCTGTTTGGAAATGAAAGAGAGTAATAAAACCTCGAGATAAGAACCTGCCATGGGCGTGGTAATATTTCGTTTCAGGTAATTATCGGGTAACACTAATGACAGGAATTGAAAAATCGACTATCTACAGACTTTTAAAGAAAACAAAAAATGAACAAGATACTGTAAATCCCCCAAAATCATCTACAGGGAGGTCAAAACTCGTTATAGATGTTTTCTTCAAAAATGTCATTCGCAGAAAATTACACTCATTTTATTTTAAAAAAGAAATACCAACGCTAAACAAAATTTTAAGTGAACTTTCAGAGGACAACGATTTGCCAAAAATCAGTAGAAGCAAATTATGGGCCGTCTTACGAGAGTTGAATGTTTGCTGGGAAAAGCAGAACAGGAAGTCAGTTCTTATCGATAAAGATGAAATTATTTGTTGGCGAAGATCCTACTTAAGATAGATTAGAAAATTCCGTGACGAAGGGAGGAATTTTATTATCTAGACGAAACTTGGGTCAACGAGGGATATACTGTAACAAAAGTATGGCAAAATAAAAATGTAAAAGTTTTCGACAAGCATTTTTGGATGGACTTTCAACAGGGTTCAAGGCATGTTCAGGTAAAGGGCAAAGATTAATAGTAACACATATAGGTAGTGCTAGTGGTTTTGTAGATGACGGTTTACTTTTATTTGAAAAAAATACAGGTGACTATCACGAAGACATGAACGCAGATGTTTTCGAAGAGTATTTTACACAAATGCTGAATCTTATTCCTCCGGGGTCTGTAATTGTCATGGATACCATTCACGGCAGACCGAACGGACGCCTACGACTGCTTGGAGGAAAGCCGATATAATTCAATGGTTATCCGGAAAAAACATTTCTATTGAAACAAATATGGTGAAAAGGGAACTTTTGACACTTGTCAATCTTAATAAAGCCAAGTGAACTTAACCCAATCGAATTAGTCTGGGCGCAGGTAAAAGGAGACGTAGCGCGAAATAATACGTTTAAATTGAGTGACGTGAAAATTTTGTTGAAAAATTCCTTGGAACGAGTAACTGCAGATAACTGGCAAAGATGTATACATCATGTACAAAAAGAAGAGAAGAAAATGTGGGAACTCGATAATTTAATTGACGTTACAATGAAACCTATCGTTATCAATCTAGGAGACGAAGATAATTCATCAGAATATTCAGAGGATGAATTTTAATATACCTACTTTTTTATTTTCTTTATTGTACAACACTACATTTACTCACCATAATTTGAATTTTCAAAATACATATATTTTTGTGTGGAATAAAAGTCTATTCATTAAATTTAAATAAATATTTTGATAATAATATTGAATAATTTTATTTGAATTACTAAAAACCCTCTTAATCCGGTTATGATGCTTAAAGTAGCCTCTAGGTTTGAAATGCTGTTTTTATATTGTTTACTTATAAGAGAAATGGACCGAGAAATTGAAGCGGCAGAGACAAAGACGGATTGTAGGGGATTAAATTTTAGTTACCTGCTACAATTTAGTACAACCCGGTCACATAAAGTTTTTTTAAAAGTACACCTCATCTATACCGATGATACATAATATAAAAATTTTTATATATTTTTAGGTATTAATGATATTGTGTGAAACTAACTACTCAGTGGACAAAAGCCCCAACCTGCGTTGGATTGCACCCACAATATTTACCCATATATTCCTTATTATTAGCTTTTGTAACATTTTTTTACTGTTTTAGAAAGGTATTTTAAGTTAATATAAATCAAATCTCCTACAATTCCTATCAATGAAGTCATATGTATGTTCTCTGATACCAAACATCTAGGTATGCTAATGAACAATTCCACAGACAAAGCTCTATTCAATAATTATCTAAAGAAAATAATCTAATTTACTGTCCTGCTAATGAAACACTCTAAATATCTGAAGAAGCAATCCTAAAAATGCAGAAATAGGTCAGATCTCATCTATTGTGGTTGAATTTGTCGTGTTCCCACTGCCAAAAAGTGAAGTTAGATATTTATAGAGTGTTTCATTAGCAGGTTAGTAGATTAGATTATTTTCTTTAGATAATTATTGAATAGAGCTTTGTCTGTGGAATTGTTCATTAGCATACCTAGATGTTTGGTATCAGAAAACATACATATGACTTCATTGATAGGAATTGTAGGAGATTTGATTTATATTAGCTTAAAATACCTTTCTAAAACAGTAAAATAATATAAGAATATTGAATATAAGCACCAGTACTACATTTATTTACGATTTGCATACATCATAAGTTTTTATTACTCTCTTTCATTTCTAAACAGACTATAGATACACTTTACGACCGTGCAAGCATAAAGTTTTGGGTTAACATATTAATCTTATTAATAACATGGACCCGAAATTCGAGAGAATTCTCGAGAATTATTTAATGGCGGGAAAAATATCAACTTTTAGCCAGGTTTGGCAACAGCAATATTTTCTATTATTTTCATCATAAACTGTCATAGTAGATTGTCAGACGCTCAAGTTAAACTTACTAAATTTCGCATCCATAAGGACATGGCTTAATTTAGCTATTTAGTCTAGAAATTTGTCATATTTTTTGTCGTAGGCCCTCAAATTCTTTAGCTGCAAATTTTATATGATTTTTTCAGCTTTTTACAATTTTATAAGGAAATGCAGCTAGGGATAAACTACTAATCCCAACAAATACAGCATTTCCCAACGAAAGTGTCTATGTGAAAATGAAAATTTTATTAAAATCAAATTGATTATAACAGTTTTATCTATAGAAAGCTAGTTTCTTCTTTTATGCCATGTATTATGTTGAATGTCATATACTCGATTTAATGTGCCTTAAATATTTTAGAGTAGATACTATTGTCTAGATATCTGTGCTTTTTTTATTTTGTTAAATGCAACAAGAGCAATTGCACCTGATTATACAAAATTATGTACACTAAAATGATTTAAATTTACGATAAATTATTGAAAAGGTTTAGTCAGTTGCTTGATACTTGTATCTGAGATTTCAGTGCAATTACGGAACTTTTAAAATGAGTTATAATGCCTCCTTATATTTTACTTTTATCCCACTTCATGCTTAATGTAACCATTAATTATGAAGTTTTTTTTTTGATAAATTAGTGTAAGATAAAGTTTTAGAAAAATTGGTAAAAAGATAAATGTTATTATAAATCAGAGAAAGTGTACTATTTTATCTCGAGTTCCTCCTAATCACGGAGCTTTTAACTACAATAATGGAAACAGTCACAATTTTTATTCAGACCAAAGAAAGATTATAAAATTCAAGCATTTTATCTGAAATTTAACCCATTTTAAGAATATTTTTCCACGGTCGGGAGTAGAAATCAGTTTCTATGACATCAAAATTAAAACAGAAGTAGTCGATTATTCCCAAGGGAATTTACATTATGGAGGACGTTTTTCATGCAAAAAAAAAAATAACATTGAAATTATTTATTGACATTTAAATTAAATGTTACATTTGTACAATTTTCAAAATTAATATTAGAAGGAATATTACTTTCGCTTACATTTACAGTTTTTGTGATTGCGCTAGTAGTGGTACCTACTAAAACCTGATTAGCAATTTTGGTCTTATTTTCAATGGAGTTCTCGACATAACCCTCAGCGACTGTCGTTGATTTCCAACCAGCATGACGCTTTATTGTCGTGATATCCACACCAGCATCTGTCAGTAATGTCGTTGAAGATCTTCTTAATCAGTGACCAATATAACATGCAGCATCAGTTAATTTTAAATACAAAGCTACTACACTCGGAATTTTTCCCATGGTATTCTTGCCAACTGGCTGCGAACTACATTTTGCTGCTTTGTAGTACAAAAAAAGGCGCTTATGCTTGACGTGGGGAGGACGAAGGGACAGGTATTTTCGAAACAATTCAAGCATATTTCCCACATCGATAACTAGACTGGTTTGTGGAATCTTTGTCTTAGTGTTTGGAATTTTTACAATCAAGGAAGAGCCTACATCCTCAATATCATCTACAGTTAAATTGACTAGTTCATCAGTTCAACAAGCTCCGGCAATCCCCAGAATTAATCCAACCTATAAAAAATCAAAATACTTAATAATTGAAATACCTAACAACAAAAGTAATCTTACCTTAATCATTAAGAATTCTTTGTCATCTGCACTTGATATAAAACGGTCGATTTCACCCTTTGTCAATATTTTCGATATTTTCGCTTGATATCCGTCACCGGTTCTTTTCAAGAATGGGGAATTTGCTTATATCTATGTTGTCGTAAATTATCAAGCATGACTTAACCATAGAATATTGCGCCCATAATGTGGAAGACTTGTAATTCTTTGCATTTTCACTGAAGTATATCAACAAAACATTCTCGCTGTATACTTGAACATTTTCCTCGGCGCACCACTTTTTGAACCGATTGTAGGCTATATCGTATAAAGATCTTGACTTCGTAGGCAGCAAATTGCTTATTGCAATATTTGCAGCCTCCACAATCTCTTCCGACTCACAATTATTCATTGTGCACTAAACAAACTTTAAACTAAACCAAACTATCACCTTAATTTGACAATTCTTTTTGTTTGTTTATTTTGTAGTTATGACAATAACTCAACGACTAGGTACTAAATAAATTCTCAAATCCGAATACAATAATTCTGGTGCTACTTACATCATAATGACAAAATATGTGTTTTTAAGTTAATGAGACCGTGGAAAAAATAGTATATACCATTCAGGAGAGATGCTATTTTGTCCTCGGTGCATTGTAATGTGCATTCAAATTGCACCTCTGCCAAAATGACGCATTTCTCTCCCTTATAGTATAATGTACTATTTTCTGTCGATTAAGAACTTCAATCTCTAACAAGTATATTCTCAGCATATATTCTAAATTTTAAGAAACTTGTAAATGTTAAGCTCTATGATACATATTCAAATAGAACCCGTTATATTGTCTGTAATTAATTAATGTAATTATCGAAGAATACAATTCTGCAATAAACCTAGTTGGCCTGGAATGTATCACTTACATTTCTAGCAGTTTGATGTAAGTATCTGCTGTTCAAATCTGTTCGCTGTGAATATCTTATTTTTTACAGTCTTGTTAAGGATGGCGAATTATTCAAATGTTGAAATGGCACAAATGCATTCATAATTCTGTAAGTATTTTTTTACTCAAAAACGTTGCATCGCAGGATACAAATTTAAGAGAGCTCTTTAAATAATATAAATTAATTGAACTATAGTTTATAAAGCAAACTATTATTAATTTTCCATGTAGAATCACTTTCGCATTCGAATTTGCATATCATCAAGGAACATCCAATATTGATTTCAGTTCCAATTTTTGGTTCTAAGACTAATACTGTTGAAACTTCTCGTCAGGGAATAGACTTAGGACTCAGTTATGGCGAAGCTTTGGTACTAACAAACACGGCGGCTTAACAGTAGAGTCTAAAATAGATAAAAAGTAATTGGTGGTGGATTTCCAAATTCCAATTCTAAATTCGTGACACTCTCAACAGCAGTCACATATAAATTATACGTTATAAAACGTTTGTTCGATTATTTTTCCCTTCAAGTTAAGTATTACTGGTTAGTTCTTGCTGAAAATGTATGTAATGCACCTATGGAATATGTCAAATGATCAAGAAACTCTTCGTCTACTGCATCTCCAAAATATAACCACATTCTATCGTTTTTACATCTTCTACACATACAGGGTATTAAAAAAAGAGAGTAAAATATTTCAGGAGGTAATAGTATGAACCAAAATAAGCAGAAAAGTCTTAGTAAATATGGGTCCGCAAAGTAACGGTTACGGAGATTTGGACCATTATTCAAACATTTTATTTTATTAGGAATAAACCGACAAAGGAAGCTTTTAACAAACAAAAAACAAAGTTACAGGAGATGTTCAAAGTGCCCTCCGTCCATTTCCAAGCAGGCACAACATCTTCGTCTCAACGATATTCGAACTCTTTTGAAAACACCCTCCTTGGTTTGGATTTATTGACACTTTTGATTAATCCGTAGCTGCAGCTCTTCCAGGCTATTTACATGAGTACCATACACTAATGTCTTCAAATATCCCCAAGCAAAGAAATCTAAAGGGTTCAGATCAGGCGATCTTGGAGGCCATAAAACAGGTCCGGCCCTTCCTACCCATCTATGTGGAAAAGTTTGGTGTAAATGCTTTTTCCTTTGAATCAGAGGCAACAAATGTGGTTCCAGCATGATGGTGCAACAGCTCATTTTTCCATGGTCGTTAGAGAGCATTTACACCAAACTTTTCCACATAGATGGGTAGGAAGGGCCGGACCTGTTTTATGGCCTCCAAGATCGCCTAATCTGAACCCTTTAGATTTCTTTGTTTGGGGATATTTGAAGATATTAGTGTATGGTACTCCTGTAAATAGCCTGGAAGAGCTGCAGCTACGGATTAATCAAAAGTGTCAAGAAATCCAAACATAGGAGGGTGTTTTCGAAAGAGTTCGAATATCGTTGAGACGAAGATGTCGTGCCTGCTTGGAAATGGACGGAGGGCACTTTGAACATCTTCTGTAACTTTGTTTTTTGTTTGTTGAAAGCTTCCTTTGTCGGTTTATTCCTAATCATATAAAATGTTTGAAAAACGAATAGTGGTCCATATCTCCGCAACCGTTACTTTGCAGACCCACGTTTATTAAGACTTTTTTGCTTATTTTGGTTCATACCTCATAAAATATTTTACACTGTTTTTTAACACCCTGTATATTTCTTATTTTATGAGATCAATCTATGCAGGGGCAGCCTAGCAGTGATTCCTGCCGGATCGCTTAAAATTCTCTTTTTGCCAGTAAAATTCCCTCCACTTCCTTTCCTAAATTGTGTTTGATAAAAACATAATTTTATATTTAATAATTATTGAAATTATTTAGGAAACAGATTGCAACGAACAAGACCTGTATCATATTTTAAGCATTTAGTTGGGAATTAAAAATAACAAAATTGAAATAAAAAATAAACAGTTTTGTAAGTGCATTGTTATAATACGGGTGTAGAAAAATAATATTTTTACATTATCTTAAATGTCATACAAAAATTTAAATAAATAAATTGCATGAATTAGGCATTATTATGTAAATATGTACTTCGCGAAGTACTTATAGCTTGTTCATGTATTATATAGTTGTTCACAGCCAGTTTTTTTAAGATTGCTTAACTCAACAGAAAGGACTTACCACTTTTGTAATTTTTATAATTAATACACATATACCTATATTGCATTTCTAAACGCCCAATAAAGTATAATTGTAAATTATTGTATTTTCTTCTTAAAAACTAGCTGTAGTTTTGTTGGAATTTTTAACAGTTGTTCTCTTAGATAAAGCACATTAATTTTATTTTGGCGGTCAGAAGTCAGAGTCAACAACCCTTGATCAGACTGAGAGCCCGTTCCCATGAAACGGTATTAGCACGGATTGAGGACGGAACGGAATACCTTCTCGCTTCCTGATTGGTCGCGAGACAATTCCGTGTTTAACAAGGTCATTCCGTTTTGAGTTGATTCAACTTATTGAGGAACGGCAGGTCGGAAGACTGCAAATATTTTAAAAATAGAGGTATATGATGATATTATTTATTTACAGATAGTTTATAAGGTGAAATTGTTCTTGCATCGAGCCTTGTAGTATACATGAATGTATGTGTAGCATTTCAGAGCTATATTTTTTACATTAATCAAATAAATGTGGCTTTTGTGGCTGGGTTTTTGCTAATATTTGTAATATCTATTTAGAACACTCTTGCTTTTCGCATTTCGATGAAAATGTAAATAAAATTGTGACAAATGAAAAACAAGTTTAATCTTGACAAGTTCCGTTCCGATTTTAGTTCCGTCCTATGCGAACAATGATAAGAATGACACGGAAATTGGTTGCAGTAATTCCGTTCCATCTTCCGCGTCATGCGAACGCGCCCTGAAAACTGAGACTGCGTCAATGGTCACTGATCACTAGTCAACTACAGAACCACAGATTAGATATACTTCACAGAACAGAACACTATTTTGAAGTTATCGTTACAGGTCCTCAGAAGGAAATAGGACGTAAAAAACGTCCAATCACAGGGTAAATTTGAAGTCAAATTCAAAATTACATTACATTACATAAAATATTTAATTTTAATCCAATCGACTGGTGACAATAATATTCCTTTTTATCTGAATAAATCCCTTTTTTCCTTTGACCCTCCAAAATTCCCTAAAAAGGCAAAATTCACTCGAATTGGGAACACTATTTCCTAGCAAAAATTTTGTAAGATTACTTGCTGCATCCTATGTTCTTTTATAAATGTGTTTCCATTAATGAGACGTTATATAACGAGAATGAAAGGAAATTTAACTAGTTGGGAAACTAGTATAATTATCTAGCAGCCTGAATACATTATAATACCGTATCTCTATTCTATTCCAAGTCTAGTATTACATAATTACGGTCAGGTTTGTCAAGTTTGTTAATCTCGGAGCTAATCGAGAAATCTAATTAAATAAAGTTTGTGTCAAGCACAAAATACCCCATTAGCTGATAGAATACATACACAAAGTATTAATAAATTATTATGGTTTAATGCTGCTTGCAAGAAATTGCTTCAGAAGTTTGTAATGAAAAAATTGAAAATGGACACAGCTTCAGTATCTGGAAGCTCGGTAATTATGAATATAAATGAATTTCATTTATTATAAAAGCGTCTCTTCCAAAATTATGTGGGAAATTTTCTTTCTCTTCTCTATTTGATCATCTATACTTAAAACCTTCGCTTTAGTGATAGTAATTTAACTTCACCATCAATAAATGTATACCAGACTTTTTTCTAAAACTATGACCAGTATATAGTTGGACGGTTCTGTAACAATTGTAGACATTTTACTATAGTCTGTTTGGAAATGAAAGAGAGTAATAAAACCCCGAGATAACACTAATGCTAACAGGTAATGGGTGTACATTAGTATATTTTACTGGATACATCATAGGGCAGGAGCCAGTGTATTGTGACAGATCAATTCAGTCTTAGAGCTGAATATACAAAGACGTGCTAGTGCAGTAGAGTAAAATTCGACTTGTGTGCCAGTGGATATAATATTGTTTGGGTAAAATGTCGAACTTATCAGATTACGTACCTGCTAAACGCGTGAAAAGGTGTGTGCTGTGTCAGAATGAGATTATTATATTAAATGTATTTAATGCATTAAAACACCAAAATCCTACCAACAGTATTGATGACATCGTGGAAAATTGTTCTAAAATGACAGGGATTGGAAAAACGACTATCTACAGATTTTTAGAGGAAACAAAAGATGAACAAGATACTGTAAATCCCCCACAATCATCTACAGGGAGGTCAACAGTCATTATAGATGATTTCTTCAAAAATGTCATTGGCAGAAAAGTACACTCATTTTATTTTAAAAAAGAAATACCAACGCTAAACAAAATTTTAAGTGAACTTTCAGAGGACAACGATTTGCCAAAAATCAGTAGAAGCAAATTATGGACCGTCTTACGAGAGTTGAATTTTTGATGGGAAAAGTAGAACAGGAAGTCATTTCTTATCGATAAAGATGAAATTATTTGTTGGCGAAGATCCTACTTAAGATCAATTAGAAAATTCCGTTACCAAGGGAGGAATATTTATTATCTAGAAATCTAGACGAAACTTGGGTCAACGAGGGATATACTGTAACAAAAGTACGGCAAGATAAAAATGTAAAAAGTTTTCGACAAGCATTTTTGGATGGACTTTCAACAAGGTTCAAGGCACCTTCAGGTAAAGGGCAAAGATTAATAGTGACACATATAAGTAGTGCCAGTGGTTTTGTAGATGGCGGTTTACTTTTATTTGAATCTAAAAATACAGGTGACTATCACGAAGACATGAACCCAGATGTTTTTGAAGAGTATTTTACACAGATGTTGGATCTTATTCCTCCGGGGTCTGTAATTGTCATGGATAATGCCAGTTACCATTCGCGGCAGACCGAGCGGACGCCTACGACTGCATGGAGGAAAACCGATATAATTCAATGGTTATTCGGAAAAATTATTTCTTGTGAAATAAATATAGTGAAAAAGGAACTTTTGACACTTGTCAATGTTAATAAAGATCAGAAAAAATATGTTATCGATGAAATGGCAACAAATCGCTAAATAACGGTACTACGGTTACCACCTTATCACTGTGAACTTAACCCAATCGAATTAGTCTGGGCGCAGGTAAAAGGAGATGTAACGCGAAATAATACGACGTCTAAATTAAGTGACGTGAAAATTTTGTTAAAAAATTCCTAGAAACGAGTAACTGCAGATAACTGGCAAAGATGTAAACATCATGTACAAAAAGAAGAGGAGAAAATGTGGGAACTCGATAATTTAATTGACGTTACTGTGGAACCTATCGTTATCAATCTAGGAGACGAAGATAATTCATTAGAATATTCAGAGGATGAATTTTATTATACTTACTTTTTTATTTTCTTTATTGTACATTTATACAACACTACATTTACTCACCATAATTTGAATTTTCAAAATACTTATATTTTTGTGTGGAATAAAAGTCAATTCATTAAATTTAAATAAATATTTTGATAATAATATTGAATAATTTTATTTGAATTACTAAAAACCATCTTAACCTGGTTATGATGCTTAAAGTAGCCTCTAGTTTTCAAATACTGTTTTTATATTGTTTAGCTATAAGAGAAATGGACCGAGAAATTGAAGCGGTATAGACAAAGACGGATTGTCGGGGATTAAATTTTAGCTATCTGCTACAATTTAGTACGGTTCGATCACATAAAGTTTTTTTTTAAAGTACACCTCACCTATACAGATAATACATAATATAAAAATATTGAATATTAGCACCAGTACTACATTTATTTACGATTTGCATACATAATAAGCTTTTATTATTCTCTTTCATTTCTAAACATACTATAAACGTATGGATTCTAATACGTTATACTGACAAAGATGAGGATATTTCTGATTTATCCGCTTACAATGTCTTTGTAATTGCAACGGTAATATAAAGAAATATTGTGGTCTTCAGAGACGCCAAACAAGCTACCATCTTTACCATTAAGTACACTGCTCGATAACAACTTTATTAAATCTTATGACACCTGCATATCCAATATAACTTCTTTTCAAAAGAACCGTCATGTTTGAGAAATTCGCTATGTTAATATTATGTTTTAGCACCAATATTGTCCTAACATGAAATATTTCGTTATGCTATTAAGGACTACGGTATGCCATGTAAATATGGGATATCTTCACACCTTCATTCAGTACATCAATGACTCCATTCTCCATCTTCCATGGAATATTTCTTCAAATACTTACGTTAATATGTTAGGCAATGTGTTAGCACCACGATTCACGGAGTCGCCAATTTTGGAACTCACGATACCACAATTTTCGTGGAAGGATTTTTACATTGAAAATGAATGTATAATCCGAATTAGTAACACGTATATTGTAATTATTATTATTTGATTGTCATTATTTGTAAATGAATATTTTTAATTTTAATAAATATCTTCCGTTATTATGGCCTGGTAGTAGTACTAGCATGTGATAAGTTTTGCATACAATTATCATGGGAATCGAATTATTGATGCTTTCCTTTTTTTATGGATGCTGCTAATGGTAAAATTAGTGATATATCAGTAATTGTCATTACATGGCACTAGTGTCGTCACAATCATTACAGGAAAGAAAATACGAATGAAAATCTTCCATATTAATTATTAAAAATGTTTATTCAACAAAGGAGAAGAAAATTGTGAATAACTAATAAGAATAATTTTTAATTGTTTTAGATACATTTGCACACCTCATGCAAAACATATCTTCTACGACTGTTTCTTCGCATATGGCTTCATACCAGACACTTTCATTTTCTTTATTATCGTTGTTTTCTCTGCCTTCTCGGTTATTTGTTCTAATCTTTTTCTTTTTTTTATTACTGTTCAATCTGTTTTTTTTCTTTCTTCCTGTGACATTCTCTTATTTTAATTTTGGTAATATTATTGGCTAGAATGGTATTATTGTGTTTATCGTATTTTTCGGGTATTAATTTCGAAACATCTGGTCGAAAATTTAAAAATCAGTTATCGTCATACGTGTGCATCAGTAATAGTCATACTTTTTGAATTTTAAATAAAAATAAAATAGATGACGATTGCTAGTCTTGTATTTAATATTATAAAAAGAGTGCTTCTATTGTTGGAGTAAAAATAAAATTATATGAAACTATACGCAGTGCACCAATTTTCGTCAGCTATGACGAACTCTGGTCTTGCGGCTATTATAGTGCACCAATGTGTGTCACCCAATTAATAAAAATAAAGTTAGTTTATATATTAATTTTAATGCACATGTTAATATATTTCAGCCTAACTCCTTTTATGCTATTAAAAGGAGCCAGTTGTGCAATTGTCATTGCATTGCAATTGTCATTGCACAACTGGCATTTGACAATAATTTTGGTGGAATTTTGCGGCAATATATAATAACAACCTAACATCGAAAAGCGTAACTGGAAAATTTAGATTATACTGCAGTGGTTAGGCCCTCTTTCTCTTACGTTGCTGTGGTACGGTGGACTGCACTGTAGTGGGTCACTATTACTTAGCCTTTAAACAAATTTTAGCGACTTGCGTGTCTGCGCGACAGGAGCGATAACACACAGCTCACACAGAGAGCTTAGAGCCTGTCTTCTCTTTTCCAAAACTGCATCTCGTGGTTGAATTTGTGGCAATAGGGTCATGCTATCGATTAAAACAGTTGGGGATATATCAATGAAAAAATTACGACAGCGATCACATCGTGTTCCTTAATGAGCTAGTATAGTAGATGCAGATGAAATTCTTGGGGCAACATTCTTTATCTCAAATGAATTTTAAGGTACAGATACCGACTAGGCTCTCTGTTTCGCTAAACCTGATGCTCAGGTCTTAAAAGGGCTCATCTGGTTCTCAGATGGGCCCAAGACGGATCAGGGTTTAGGAACAGGGATCTATGGAGTGCGTCCAAGAGTCAATGTATTTAATTATTTGGGGAAATACGAGATTCAGGCTGAAGTATTTACTATATTTGCCTGCGTTCAAGAGAATATCAGAAAGAGATATGTAAATCAGCATATTCAAATATGTATAGACAGCTTTCCGAGTGCTTCTATCTTTCAGGATCGGGTAAGCGAGTAAGACAGCAGGTTTACAGGACACACAGAAAAGAAAACCCAAACACTAGCTTATAATTATTATTGTTTAAAGACAAAAACCAAAAGGTGTATCGCGGTTGTATGAATTATTACTAGCTCTAACCTAGGTGGTAACAATAATAATAATTCCAACTAAAACTGGCTAATGTTGTTCGTGAGTAAGACAGTGATTTCCTCAATATATTGACGGAAGCTGGTTAATAGTGACTAGTGTTGGTAGTCGTAAAACTCTGACCAAAACTGGCTAATACTGGCAAACTGTGTGTTAATACTCTAGTACTTATCTGTGCGACTACAACTCGGTGAATCCACCCTGGTGTGATTATTGGGGCGAAACTCGAATTCAGTAGAGTTGGGGTGTCGGCAGGAAAGTTTCCCAGCGCTTTCTGATCATCAATAACTGCACTACCGTGACAAGGACTCTAGAACACGGCTTCCAATAACTGCATTACCGTGACAAGGACTCTAGAACACGGCCTCCAATAACTGCTCGTAGATAGTAGAGGGGAAATATAAAATATCAAACTAAAAGCCCTGTAAAGTTTCACAATAAATGACTCGACAGAACGATAATATAGTAACGGCTTACTTGGATGTAGGGCGACTTTTACAGTGGCCTCCTTGAGGATATTCTGGACAATCGTAGATTATCAACAACACCTGTTTAATCATGATTAGCTTGTGACACAACAAATCCCAAATCCTGGTAAATATTTCAACACCAAAATACGTGTTCACAAAGATTTCTCGCCATGACACATCTCCATCAAAAGAAGAATCGAAAAATCACAAAAACAACATCAGTGCATGACTAACTTGAGAAAACAACGGATGCCCTACACTTACACAGTAAATTATCGTCAGTAAATCAGCTAAAAATTACTTTAACATTTTCTCCCCCATGTCTGGTGTAATACGCTCCTCCCAAATTCTATGTTAAGTACATAACTAGCAATAGTAAGCCTATATTAAATATGATAATAATTTGTAAATACTTGCTTTGAATATTAACGATGTTTTTATATTTGGGGGCATCGACGATTTATAGGAAAATTAACTTTAGATGACAATATACCATACCTCTTGGAAGAAACCAATAATCTTAATAATGTATTGTTTTCCGTTAATGTAATCTTGTCCATCTCAATATATCTTTATATCTAACATAGTACCAGTCTCAGATTTGAGCTTCAGAGACATTTTTAAATGTAACAACCTTTCGTGTGGTTCTAGAATACGTCAGGGCCCTTTTCTTCTTGGGAAGATATAATCGTGTTAAGTTAACCTGGGTTTCGGGTGACAGTGATGTGGCAGGTGATGAGTGAGCTGATATGTTGGTCAGGTAAGGATCAAGTAGTCAATTAGTGGAACCTGAACCAATATTGGAGTTCCCACAATGTTATCCCTCAAGGTCCATTGATAACTGGATCAAAAAGCGATCGCAGGAAGATTGGTCAAGTGGGTCCGAACAGCGTTAGGCCAGGCTTCTTATAGAGGACCCATAGGCTGACGCAAACCGAAATTTTATTATGCTTAACAGAAACAACATTAGAATTGCAGGCACTGTTATAACGCAGACGAGTATTCGATTCACATCCTCTGCAACTGTATCTGTTTAATGATAAAGACACAGGTATCCTGGAGCGGTCTTTCGTTCTCCGCAAAATATTAGAGCTGGTGCTAGCTTTTGCGCGCAGCAGTTGCCTGTTCTGAACTACATCAAGCGGCATGTACAATAGATTTTCAGGCCTGAGTGTTACGGGTAATCCGCACCGCATCCAAGAACAACAATACAATAAAACACAACCAACTGTTTTAAACACGAGTATTATTTATATCCATGTTAGAACTAAAGATGTGTATTCATCGTTTAAAGTAATGAATCGTATACACTAAAAAGAGATATCCACTTAGAAATAAACATCCAAATTTGTCCGTCAAAGAATTAAAAGCCGAAAGAATTAGTTCATTATTAAAAATTATTACTTTGTTACTATACTCAACAAAGATTTGCATTAATGAATGTCAATATTCAGGTTTTATCTTAGAAAGGTTAAATTTCACAATTATGCATGCGTTTCAAATTTAACATAACAAGGCACTTCGCTGTATTATCTACTGTACTATTTTGTTACACCTTATTACAGTATACTTTGTATGCATTATGCCTTAACTTGTTTGCACTACCTTGAAGCTGTATAACATATGATCAAGTTGTCTTACTGAATATTAAACCGGTTGCGACCTGAAAATGTGAGAAAGCTGTAGGTTACATTACCTCGAGTCGAATTTGATATTCAGAAAATCTAGGTTCAAGGGAAAATGTCAGAGCGTCTGCATGGTTATTTCCTTTCTTAAAGTCTGTCAGTAACTATTAATTAGAATTCTTAGAAGTGAGGTAGGTAGGAATTACAATACGAATGGCGATATCCCGCTATTCTAAAATCTGAATTTTGTTGTTGTGTTTATTATATTCGTACAACATTGTATACAGTACGAAGCTGACTGTGGAACGTTCTAAATATAAAGCCCCCTATTTACCTAACCACGAAACTCTCGAATAGGTAGAACTTTATTTTTAAAAGTTTTTTAATTTCGATAATGCTATTTTCTTACCACCCACCCCATTCCCCTTACGGTGGCGTCATAGTGGTCGGGGTGTTAAATGTAAACCAATTTTTTATAGCGAATTCTGATTCTTAAAATTCTACGTACAGCAAATATCTGGTTATGTAGTATTGCCTGACGTTTAGAGTTTAAAAATGCACAATAGAATATCGAAACATTTATATTTAATTTGAATTTATTGCTTGTGATATTTTTGAAATGTTGTAGAGATTTATCTAATTGGTATTACTTACTCATGTTGGGTTTTATAATCCGAAGTCTCGTAGTCACTTCTTTAAGACACTTCTCAGACTTATTAAAAAAGAAACGCCACAGTTCCACGTAAAGGTTTTTATTAACAACAAAAGAGATAAATAAAGTGTTTACAAAAAAATTAAGGGAACAACTGTTACAAGTTTTAAATGAGACTCTTTCTGAACCTTCAATTGGCAGGAGAAACGCTAAAATACGGGGAGTAACTTGAAGATCCGGATTTAAGATTTTACTCTAATTCTCAGCGCTTACGAATTACACCGGTCTACAATATTTTTGTGCACGGGTTATACATACCTAATTTTTATTCCTTTTATACCTAGAAATAAGAAAAATAACAAAAAATAGTTCTAAATTTGTTCTTATGTGTGAAAAACGGAAAATTCAAATAAATGAAAATACATCAAAAATCGACATAGAGATGATTTATTAAGAGATACCAAACATCCATTTATGATTCATTCTTACAATAGAAATTTCAAAATAAAGTCCAAACGTTTAAAAATTAACAATTTTACTTTTCCTTTCATGTTCAGTAGAGGTTTCTCTTATTAACCCCCAAATGTAGTCCCCCATCATGCTTTCGGTATACTGGCATTGGCAACGTCTCTCAAATTTCATTATATCTTGATGGAAGCGTTCCCCTTGCTCTTCCGAATAAGCTGCCATATTATTTTTAAATTTATCCAAATGAGAATGTAACATGTGCATCTTTAGAGACATTCTACATCCGATGATGGAAAAATTTGTAATCATGTCAGTGATCAGCTCGTCATAATTTTCAGCTCTATGGTTTCCAAGAAAACCATGAACTACTGCCTTAGAACTGTTCCAGACTTTTTTCTCCTCATTGCTAAGTAAGTCCGGGAAAATATCACAATCCATGATTTTTTTTATTTGAGGGCCCACAACAGAGAGACTCGTATGAGCGGGAACGTCTCGCGCAGATCTTTGCGCATGCCGCCATTTGGGGATAGGTAGCGGCAGGGACGTGTGGTTATAAAATAAATATGCCCTTATAGCCATACCGTTCGACGACTGCGTTATTGGTGCACGAATGCTGTATTCTGTGGTTTGCTGATTTTCTTGTATTTTATACTGTTATGTTATTTTATTTTTAAACAATTTCAAGTAAAACAAATTTATATTTAGTATGACACTCTCTAAATTGAGACAACTATTTTTAATCCGGTTCTGACGTGTATCCCGCGCGAGAGAGAGACAACAAGCTTCAAGGACAAATTTTCAGGTTTTAATACTTCAAAGGTGCCGCCGTAGAGTCTGTGAGCTGATTGTTATTTAAGCTGTGACGATTAATCAGGCGTGAAAATCAAAAATGCTATAACTTCTTGAAAAGCTAATATTTTCGTTCTGTAATCGCAATTTTTTATATAGATTTGCTTATTTGCAAAAAAATTTTGTTTTTGTTGACCGGTGTTATTTACCGCTGTAGATCTGTACTGTATGGAGACGTAAACGGAACTGCCTACCCCGAGGTACCTACAAACTTGGTTCAATTACACCCTTGCGAAAAGGAGTAGTCATTTGTTAATCCTTGTATTTTAAGGTCTCGTCCCTGACGCTATATAAATCTAAGACATTTGGCACTATTTAATCGTGTTTTCTAGAACTTCTACGCCTCTTATCGAATATTCTCTTTTTCTGGTGGTGCGAAAAGGACATCACATGGCCAGAGGGCTTCCAGTCTTATTTCTTTGTAATCGAAATTGTTTGAGTGGGAACAATAAATTATTTGATTGAGTAATTTTGGAGACAAACTGGCCTCTTAAATAGACAGCTTTTACTTACACCTTTGAACTCATTATAAATTATGGCTAGAAAGTCTGGCCCCCTTGTTAAATCAGCAACCCGTTTTGGCTGTGTTACACTCTCATTATTTGATTCCTGTTAAATATTAATTAATAAAAGTTTTTCCAGATTGGCAAACGGGGAACGATTGAATGGCCGGTTCGTCCTTCTGATCTTACGTCTTTATATTTCTTTCTTTGCAGTAGAACGGTGCAATTAAAGTCCTAGTCCTCAGCATACATTTTATTTTTCTTACTAGTTTTGGATAACTTAGAAATCCAACTTCAGGGAATGGTTAATTTTACTATATAACAAACCGTAAAAAACTTATACATAAACTCCAGAAAAGAAAAACAAGCGGAAGACACAAAATTTATTAAATTGAAGTCGGTTATATAAAAACAGTTTTACTTACAGTTAAATATGAAGAGCACCAATACATTAAATACAAAATTATGACTAACAGACTAAAGAAAATCAATACTAAAGAGAACTAAACAGATTATGAACTGGAGGGGGTTACGCGAAAAAAATTTAAAATATTGGGAAATTTAACCACGGGTTTTAACTTTAGGCAACTAACATTACTGCTACTTAAGTATCTGTACATTTTCACATTTTCTAAAATATTTAATCTAATTCCATTTTCGGATTTGTGTAAAAAAATATTTGTATTTTAATTACAATTTTTTTTCTGAATTTGTTTTTGTCATATTTGTTTCATTATTGTTGTTGTTCTTGAATTGCCATTATTTTCTCCTTGCTGAATAATTACTTGTTTGGATATTTGGAAATTACATACTCTTACTTTGATAGTGATACGATACACAACAGCATCCATTTGTTTAAAATATGCAAGTATTTTATGTTGATATTCAGTTGCTTCTAGTTTTTAATATTTCTCTTTTTTAATTAAACGTAAACACTAATTTCGAATAACTTAAAATTATTTATTAGACAAATAAAGATTACCAATTTTTTTGTGTATTTAAGCATTGTTGTCAGATTGTCAATTTATGTCAGAATCCATAAAGTTTCATTGTTCATATAGCTCAAAACACTAGTTATAACTGACGTTTTTATCATTTCCATGCATGATATTTATTATTTGATTATAAATTTTCAGTAGATATAAAATTAATAATTTAAACTCGTCTCAAACAGGGTTGTCAAACGCAATTGGGCAAGTTATCAACAGCTCTAGTGCTAGAGAATTAAAGTGTTAGAATAAAAAATGCAAATATCTTATATTATTGGTCTAAATTCCTAGATTTTTTGTGACTGAATTGTATTTAAATTTGCAACAGAAATGTTTAGTTATTTTACCAATAAAATAAATGTGTTCTTTGCGAATTTTATTATTAAGAATTTAATTCGGAATTTATTCATTTTTCGATAAAAATTTTCAGGTTTTCAATTGGCAGCGCTTTCCAGTGTTTGCGTTGTGGTGTGTGTGTTGATATAACTGAAAATTTTACGCCGATATGTGGACTGTATACTAGACATACATACTAGAATAACGCGTTTAAAAATTTTCTCGTTCTAAATAATGATCAGGTAAATCTTCATCTTTGGCAAGAATTTCTAATCTTAATTGATTTTCATCGAAATCTTTTAATAGAGATTTACTATTATTAAATCGTATTTCTACTTCTGATAATGGAGGCTCAAAGTTAGGCCCTAAACATTTAATTGTATTGATATATTTTTCCAAATTAGTTAATTTCTGTTTCTGTGATCCACGAAATCGTGTTTATAGTTTTACTTCTTCGTTGGACATTTTGATTTAATTGTAAGAGGTGTTATAATGGATAATTGAATGATTGTTTTATTTATTCACAAATTGAAGTTGGGAATATAAAAAATAGAAATGACAGACCTTGTAGCCTTGCACTTGTGGATATAATTGACCACCTTAGTTGACTCCGTAACTCAGCAGCTTTTAACGGCAATTGCACTGGATGACTGGAATTCTTGAATCTGACGTTTGGTATCAGAGAACATACATATGACTTCATTGATAGGAATTGTAGGAGATTTGATTTATATTAGCTTAAAATACCTTTCTAATACAGTAAAAATATGTATTGTGCTAATTAATAAATTGAGGGAATTTCTGAACGTTGACAACCTATGTATTTCTTCGAAAATTTTCTCCTGCTGGAGTACTCTAAAAGATATTGCAGTGGAATTTTTTTGACATAATAAAAAGTGACAGCAGGACTTCATGAAATGATAATGAGTACCAACAGTCAACCAGTGCGTTTCGTTAAATTTTCTGTATTGTTTAATATTAAAAGAATAAAAACACCTAAACAAGTACCTAATTATTGATTTTTTATTAAACATTATTTTTAGCTACCAATTTTAAATGTCTTGAATTTTTCTTCTGCTTCCTCCCTTTTCAATGGCAAATAATCTGGTGGACAAATTGTATTTATTAAATGTCTGTATTTAAGAAAATACATGTAATATTCGGAAACAATTTTGTTAAGGTTTTGTCCACGTAGTAGTTTGTATTTTCCAGAATTCTTTATAAGATGTTGCTGAACGATTGAAATACATTATCCTTCTCTAAATCAGTACCGCATTCTGCATTGAGATCTTCCAAGAAAACCATAGTACGGTGATGCGTTTTAACGTCGGATATTTTTTGCACAAAGTGTAGATTTTGTAATTCGCAAGACGATTCATTCAGAAAATTGCTTTGCTTTTGCAGTATGAATTATAATATAAAAATAATGACCAAAAATGTATCTATCGGTAACATTCTTAACCAACTAAAATAAATACCAAGCTTTTTCATATATTAAGCAGTACATAGACTCATAAGTAGCACACTCTATACAGGGTGATTTAGACCTTATCTAAAAGGATTTGGGAATAGATGCGTCAAGAAAAATGGAGTCGATATAGTAATTTTTTTTCTGAGTAAAACATTATTTAAGTTGTAGTATTTTCAATCTTTACATCTCTGGTCCGCTGTAGTCTCTTAGACAGGTGATTCCGAATATTGAAATTCGATTACTTTTTGTAGGCACTAAAGTTTTTGTGACGCCAGTGTTAGTTTTTCAAGTGTCAAAAATGGCTTACGTGTATAGTAGCAACTCGGAGTTGATGGATATCGTTTTATGACGTTGTGAAAATGTTTTTGCAGGACGATCCAGTAAACACGTGCCAAATGCAACTACTTTTATCGCGGTGTGCAGTGAGTACAAATGCAGTGCAACGCGAGAGAAATTTGAAACCGAATCGTGGAAGAGATGGAAGTCCAGGACTTCCACGACCTATTACAGCAGTGTGACGTATCATGCACAAGGCTCAATTATACCCGTACCATGTATAGCATGTCCAAGCGATTGGACGAGGAGGACCGGTCCCATGGCCGCCACGATGGTCGACTTTAAATCATTTGGACTTTCTTGTGGGAATATTTAAAAAATTAAGTGTATCACGAGTTCAAAACGGATAAGAAGTATAAACATTTGTATTTGTTTGTAGAAACTGGTAACTGATAAAATGTGGTAACATCAGGTATGTCAAATTATTTTATTAATTAAAACCACAAATTAAATATATTAATAATTAATAACAATAGCGGCATAAACAATTAAATTTGCTGTATAAAATCGGCGTTATAAAATGTTATTTATTTGTTTTCTTGAGTATTTCTTTCCATTTTTTGTTCGGTGGCAGATTGTCGCCTTATCAGGTTTTCCAGTGAAGCAGTTTTCAGTGCCGTGCAGTGTATTTTTAAATCATTTTCGAACTGGCCTTTTTGATTTGTTCTTTACAAAATTGTATTTGTAAGAGTCTTCTGTACACTCGAAATTTTTTTTAGATAAGTCTGAATCACCCTGTATAGCTAAAATATATTTTTTTACCAACTGGATGTCTTCATACCACAGCTTAATATTTTTTGCACATCGGTTGATGACAAAGTCGATGTACTAATATTTAATTTTGACGGTTTTTGTTGCAATTGTTGACGTTTGGCATTTCTTACATCTCTGGCGTTTGCAAATTCAATACCCGAAAAAGGACCAAATTTGCGATATTTTTTTATAAAAATGCTCGTCTCGCGGCAGAGTTTTTCACTAGACTCTCCTTGTAATGTCTTGCATCTTTCCTGCGCATATTAAAACCAAAATCAATCCAAGTTATCCTACAGATATGTCTTTCCTATCGAAATCATTAAATTGTCTTCAAGCATTTGCTTTAGATTTGTTGACATTAGCGGATATTAACTTCTCTTACCTTATTACTTCCGCATTTTCTTCACCAGAGCAATTCATATTGTCGGCTCTGTATACACATCAAAAACTAACTAATTATTTTTATTTGTACTTGACTACAGCTGCGTATATTTCTCGAAATTTGACATTTAAGGTAATTCAAAGTTTAATTATTACGAAGTAAACACAATAAATATTTAAATAGCATTTCTCAATTGTAAACCTATTTTGTTGTGAAATTTTCTTACCGAATACCATTCAGATTATACCTATTCGGAATTTTTTCTTGCTAACGAATATTTCTAGAAAATTATCATGAGCTTTAAAAAATTTCAGGATATAATTTGACCTCTAATACTACAAGTGACAATACAGAAAATACCTGTAGCATTTTTTTGCGGGAGAAGTTGACAAGAAGTATATTTCATGTGGAGTCAACAGGTAATTCAGTCATTTTTCCTAAAAGGCCTATAGACAGGAAAAATTCAAAATAAGATCCTACATTTCTCCGTTGATGCAGGGAATGAAATATCTGAAGGCGATTTTTATTGCTTTCTACACTCGTATCAAATCTATGTCAGATACCTTATTGTAAAGGTAGTCAGCCAATTCAAATCGTAACATCATCTTAACAGTTTCTGTCACATCTCATGTAAATGATGCCAAAGAAATATAAAATACAGTGTATTAGGAAATAAATGCAACAAAATTTTCTGTTTCTGTCAAGTGACCTCGCTGAAATTCGTCCTTAAGAATAGTTTTTTTTTTAACCTTAGAACCCTGTTGTACGAGAATCACTAAATTTGATATACAGGGATTTCATCCATTTAATAACTGAATTGTCTAAGTCTCATGCCATCAGGCATCAGGCTGTTTTCAAGGATACCGAAGAAACATGAAGAAATAGATGCAGAACGCGGTGTATCTAAAGTTTTAGATACCGAAATCTATAAAAATATCTTTAAATTTAACTGCAGCTGCAGATACCCTTATAGCATAAATTGTCTAAGTAATTAGTAGACATAAAATTGTTTACTATTAATTTATAATTATCAAAATGTGGCGTTAGTATAGCAATAATGTTACAATTCTTATACTTAAATATTAATAGTAAATAAGTGGAGTAAATCTTGAACGATTACCGTAGCTTCGTTGGACTTGCCCTAGATTCTAGTATAAACAAACATCACATAGCATATGGTAAACCGTATTATAGAGTTCTGTATCCAACAAAAATTACTTATTTAATTACTATAAAACTTTAAAAACTGTAAAGTTAGTTACTAAAAACTGACTCTCCAAATATCAAAAGTCTCAATGGCAAAGAATTCTGGTCACAGAAAGATTTTTTTACAGAACACTGTAAACATCTCGGGAAGTTACAGTTGAAAATAGTGCCAATTATTTTATGCAATCGTCGCTGATTATTGTTGCTATTATTAGTATCAGCAGTATTTAATTCTCCAGCAACACAAGAAGTTTTAAAATTTATCGTGAAATACACCTTGCGCTAGTGATTCTGTCAATGACAAAATATCGCAAACAGTGTTTGAATAATTTTACAGTATTTGCCCTTCGCATATTTAATTTTTCGTGTATTTTTTGTGTACTTGCAAACATGTATTCAAATGAGGTGACGAATATGATGCTGATGTATGGGAACTGCGCGTGCGAGTGCATATTATCATGTGGCAGCGTATCACCGAAAACTTTTTCAGAGTAAATAAATTATGCCGAATCCTCTTTGAATCGCATTGAATATCTGCTGTAATGCATTGGCGGTGTTTTTATATATGTGTCCATTTGCGTTAATTTCTTTATTATCCTTTATGGTCTTTCCGACAAGGGGTCCACCTGGTCGTTGTCATCGGGGTCCACCTGGTCGTGGTCACCTTGCTTTAAACAAAAAGAACGATCGAAGGAATTGGGGTCCTCCAGTAAGTACAAACATCTTTGAAGTTTGAATATAAACAAGAAAACAGAAAATGATTTAACATTCTTGAAACCTTTCAAAACATCAATCTTGGAAATAAATATCAATAAGGTAGGTGCTACCTCCCTGTGCTACCATATTCTCATTAAATCAATTAATAATCGTCTACATTTTCAAAATATTTTATTTTCTTTCAAAGCCACGTAAATAGATACAAACGAGGTGCCCTGTCACTATTTTTGACTTATGCGAAATGTACCCTTGTGGCTGACGAGTGGCTATAGATATGGGTTTAATAAGGTTCTGAAAAAAAAAAATGGTATTGTATAAATAAGTTTCGAAATTTTTTGAAGAGCAATTCCGTTAATTCTTATTTTTTCTCTATTCTCTTTCAAAATATTTGTACTTAATCATAGTTGACCCTGTATTAATGAACAATCATTTCAAAAGTAAGACTTGGACATATTGTAATTTTTAAACGAAATATTTTCAAGGAAAGTTGACTTAATTTTATTTTGCTGTATAGCCAGTGAAGACACCTGGTGTAAATAAATTCATTATACTCTTCCTACCACAGGTGCTACTATCACTTCTAGAGGTTCTCTTACCGAATACAATTTTTCTAACAAAACGTTGATAATTGCTATTGTTAATATCAAGGTTTAGTAAAAGTTCAACCGTGAATATAAATCCTTTGTATCTAGGGGGACCAAATATTATATACAGTTGGAACTTAATTTGCTTTTAATTTATAAAAGCAGGCCAGCAGCAACCGCAGCCATTGTAAATGTGAAATATATAATATTTTATATATACGAATCCTTTGTTATACACCGGATAATGGCCATATTATTAAGGTTATATTGCTCTTATGCAACGTTAGAGGGTCGAATGTAAGGTTTTAAATATGCCATTTCATACCGAAAATGCAAATTTGAAAAGGCCTGTAAATTATGAACTACTGTTTCCCAAAACCATTAAGTAATAACAATTTATCACAATCGCTAACACAAAAACGATTGCCTCTCTAATAGAATCAAATAATAATTACATATTAAGAATAAATTCAGTAAAAATAATAATAAATATAAATTGAAATTTGAGAAATTATTTCAATTAATTTTCATATAAAAGTGTATAGTTATAATATCTACTCGTAAGTTAGGTTTTATAAATTTGCAATGAATTTGAGTAAATATTAGGTGAAGAAATTACAAAAAAAAAGTTTACTTGTAAATTTGTGAAGAAATAGTGAAAGTTATTTTCAAAAGAAACTAAAGTGTCAAGCAGAAAAAACGACGTTAAAAGCAATTGAACTTCGTGTAAAAGAAATAGACCTGAACAGTACCTTAAAATAATGGATGGTATTTAAGTAAATATAAAAAACATCAGTTCAATGAAAACCTCTTGCAGCTATATAGAACGAAAAGGAACGACGAAAAATTTCGTCCTTCAGTGTTTGTAAAGTAAAACCAAATGTCACCTAGATTAATATTCATCAGTTTGGACGACAAAAACTCAGTGGACGTCTCACGATATCGAAAATCATTCAAGTTACAGCATCATCATCAGTAGTATTTTTAAAGAAATATGGATCAATTATACCTCTTAACTATGATATACACAAAACACTGACTCGTTTAGGAAGTACAAGTTTCTCATGATTCAATTGTGAATTTTCCTGACTCTACATATGACAATGTTATTTATTAACATATCCACCCACTTCATGTACTTCATCGGATAATATTATTTATTGGAAAAAATCATTTGATTAGTCTTTGATCCAATCGATTGGATATATGGATCGCTTAACTTCTCCAGATTGTTGCTGGAAATGACCAGCTGTGCCTTTTTGTCAACACCAAGAACGGCAACTCTATTAGTTTCAACCCATCCGCGTAAGCTGATGTGTATTTGATAGGATAAAGAACGTGTCACGTACTATGAGTTGTTTCGAAGGAATGTACCATCACTGCTGAGGTTTATTTCCAATAATTTCGTAGTCTTGATGCCATAATTCAAGAAAAAATACCAGGCATATACATATTATAGAATTTACAGCACAATAACGCCTGCCTTCATCACTATCAACATATAGTCGGCTATCCAGGAGTTCAATCAATCCAAGTTATCCTACAGATATGTCTTTCTTATCGAAATCATTAAATTGTCTTCAAGCATTTGCTTTAGATTTGTTGACATTAGCGGGTGACTACAGCTGCGTATATTTCTCGAAATTTGACATTTAAGGTAATTCAAAGTTTAATTATTACGAAGTAAACACAATAAATAACGCCTGCCTTCATATCACTATCAACATATAGTCGGCTATCCAGGAGTTAGGTTGTTAAGTTTTTCCATTCTGCTGATTTCTTCCGCTCTGTAATAAACAATCTTCAAGGAACCTGCTTTAAGGAGGTAGTACTTTAAAGTTCTTTGGTCAACCACCGGACATCTTCAGATGTGGAATTGAAAAACTGTGAGATCCTTGGAAGGCAATCATAATTAGTGAAGGAATATTTTACTTGATTAGTTCATATGCGTACTGTGATAAAAATAAATACATTTTGAGTTCAATACGTCATACTCAACAGAGAAATATTTACTCTACGAATAAATTTACATCGCTATATTAGTCACATTTTAATTGTTAACCAGTTTTAATGAACTTGAGACTTTTGCTACAAAAATTAAAGTATCTATTACTATTATGGATTTTTTAAATTACAATATCTTATCAATTTTTGTTCAGGATGTTTCAAATAATTCAAGATAAAAACCCTCTTTTTCCGTGGAAAATCGGCGCTTATGACAATGATCGCCTGAAATGGCTTAGAAGTATCTGTTATGTACCTGTCGCCTTTTACAGCGTTGTCAAATGCAGAAACGACTAAAATAAACATTTTTATTAATACAATTTTTTTTAATAATAGAAAGTATCTGATAGACAGTTAATCCGGTTAGCTGTATTTAAATTCGTTCTTCGTTCCTTAGTTGCACACTGCCAAAAAAACTACATTTTCGTATTTTCAACCATTCCAGACCCGTCAGAATTATCCACTACGTGTTACATGAAATGCCCTTCTATTCTAAGAAAAACTGAAATTTAATGTAATGAATACCTACTGATACAAATCATCCGCGGCAGTTCAGTACTTGTGTAAAATCTAAAATCGTGCACGATTGCCTAACTCCGTTGGATTTGCCCTTGACTCTAGAAAAACACGTATCATAGGGCGAACTATGTTATAGGGAAAAATCTGTAACCGACATAACTTTCCTTATTTAATTACTATTAAACGTTTAAAACTTATTAGTCACTAGTATTGAACGCGATTTCGATTATGACATTTTGCATTATTAGTTAAATACTCTCGAAACATCAAAGAACACTGATCAAAGCTTAGAAGGAATATTGTAAGGGATTTTTACAGAAAACTATAAACATCTCAGGATGTTATAGTTTAAAATAGTACTAATTATTTTATGCAAATATCGTCGATTATTGCTGCTATTATAGTATTAACAGAATTTAATTTCCCAGCAACATAAGGAGTTAAAAAAATTATTAGCGTGAAGTACACTTTGCACTAATGGCCTACAGATGGCGACTACAGACTGGATCAGCAGTTTATTGACTATCATCAGATTCATAACCCTTAGTAGTCTATGATCAGCTTTTGTCAAAAATAGGATATCGTATACGGTAATTAATACAACGTGACACGTGACAACACGGTGCCTTGTCACTACTTTTGACACCTTTGGAGTTTAATATAGTTTCCAAAAAAAGTTTTTTTCTTTTTGTAAATAAGTTTCTAAATTTTTTGATGGACAATTCATTAATTCTTATTTTTCTCTAACCCCTCCTAAAATATTTGTACTTAGTTATAGTTAACCCTGTATATGTACAGATATAACTATTAGAAAATACATTTTTACCATAATTTTATCCATCTTTAACACAATTTCAATGAAAGCATCTCTAACATTGTAATTCAATCTTCATTTCATTTCATATTTGCAGATTTATATTTTAACCATGTTAACAATTACAGATGTCAGGGTCTAAGCAGAGTATATTGTTTATCGTTGTAAATTTCTAGTTTACTTGATTGTTTCTGATGTCATCGGCCTAGAATGCTACAAATGAATTAATTAGATTGGTGTAGTAGCTATTCACCCAACGCCGAGATAATGGATCATCGTGAGGGTTGCCTACTGAAACTCCTCATATTACTAAACACTTAATATATGTCTGTTGAATTGTATCGCAACTATTAAAAACATTGTCTCATCATGAAGATATACACCTAGTTTATTTTCCAGGAAGTGCGTTATACCAATATGTTTATGAAGTTAAATAAAAAAAGATAGGTACATAGTAAAAAGATATATATTGACCTTAAACTACGAGGATGTGAATTTAGTATTATTGTCTAACTCTATCTGTACAATAATTTTCATTTCAAATCTTAGGTGTTCGAGTTTTTAGAAATAGTAAACTGTAGTTAATAAAAATAGGTATCAGTAGAGGCCACTGCTTGTATCGATTTGTATTTATTTCTCATTCTTATCAGTCCGCGAGTAGTTTTTGCTAGGAAAACTATTGATTTTTAAAACGACACGCTTTGATATAATTTAAACGGGTAACATTTTTCGGCAGTTCCGTAGTACGTAGTTTTCGCTTGTAAATTTTGAATATTAGTGAATCTTTCTGTTCCTTTATTTTCTTTCCTTTTTATCCCTACCTGCATCGTTGAAGTACACGGTTGTCCAGTTGGGTAAGTTTTTTTTATTCTTAGTATACAGTCTGCTGCAGATTCTGAATCAATCAATCTTGTTTATTCTCTACTAATATACAGAGGTGGCTAGGAAGGATTTTGCAGTGATAATTTAGAATATGCTCGTAACATTTTTTGTTTCATTGATTGCCACTATATATTGGTCACATGATTGATAAGTAATTTAGGGAAAACTTATCAGATCTTATTTAGAAGATAAGTGAATTTTAGCTCTGCGTTTGTCCATATATTCAATTCGATTTCTATTGCTGGTACTACGGCAGTACCGCCAGAACCACTTCTCAGATAACGATAGTTCTCAGAGGCGTCCTGTGGTGGTTTCTACAACTGGTCACATTCGATGATTCCGCACATTTCGTTACTTTTTATTGTCGGTTTTTTTTTAGTGGTGACCCCACAAAAACTTCGCCTAGCCTATATTTAATGGATAAATTATATTTTACGGGATTGAAGTAAAATTGATCTAATTATAATATTCAACGATATAATGTGTAAACAAACTAAAAATTTTTGTTGATATGAAAAATGAACATAAAATTTATTGACTAAATTTCATAAAATATTATAAAACATGGTGAATTTTGAATACAACTAATTAAAAGTGGAAAATCTAAACTTTTCAAATAAATATGTTTGATAAAGGCAGTCATTAGACGATAATTCAAGGCGACTTTAAAAATAATTACCAACAATCCAGATTGAGTAAAATACTTCTATTATACAAAACTATTAAAATAGAATGTCCAGGAGAGAAAACCAATTTTAGCCACCAAGAAGAGTTTAATAGTAGCAGCTAGACCTACAGAGTGTTCTGAAAATAGTAGCTGTGTTAATGTCAAACATTTTAGTAGCCTGATAAATAAAAATGATGGTTGCTATAATAATAATTATTATTTATGTTTAAAGTTTAAACATTAGTTAACCTTTATTAACCAAATTAACAAATCTCAAGAATATGAAAATTGTTTAAAATATTCAGCTTAGGGTCAAATGCAAGCCTCCATCGGTGACTGAAGATTGACTCGATGGATGAGATTTCGATCATTTCTTATCTGGTTGACTGCATCCTTAATTTTTTCAAATAACTGCTGACGGGCAGTAATCCCATCATGGTAGACAAGTTTTTTACTGTATTAGAAAGGTATTTTAATCTAATATGAATCAAATCTCCGACAATTGCTATCAATGAAGTCATGTGTATGCTCTCTGATACTAAATATCTAGGTATGCTAATGAACAATTCCACAGACAAAGCTAAGCAATAATTATCTAAAATAAAAATTAATCTACTAAATTGACTAACCTGGTTTAATGAAAACATGCTATAAATATCTAAGTTCACTGGATTGCTTGATGTGGTTGAATTTTCGAGATCCCACAGTTTCAAAAGTGAACTTAGATATTTATAGTATTTTCATTAAACCAGGCTAGTAAATTTAACTAGATAAATTTTTTAGATAATTATTGAATAGAAGTTTGTCTGTGGAATTTTTCATTATAATACGTAAATGTTTGGTATCAGAGAGCGTACATATGACTTCATTGATAGAAATTGTAGGAGATTTGATTTATATTAGCTTAAAATACCTTTCTAAAACATTAAAAATGTAACTCGTCTGCCCTGGACAAAGCGTCCTTTATAACTTTCTCGTTTCTTTCACGTGGCGTATGCCCGTCGTAAACTGACTATTGAAGTCCAAGCAGTGATATTGTCTCGGTGAACACTAGTTCGACTTTTTCACGAAGGCATAAGTCAGGAATTTGTGGTCAGTATAAATGACAAATGCTCTAGCTTTTATCACATTCCTGAAGTATTTCACAACTTCATACATTGCAAGTAGTTCACGGTCATACGCCGCATATTTACACTGAGTACGATTAGGGTAAGTGTTTCAGAAAAATATTTCAGTTTTCAATTATCACCAACCTTTTGTTGTACAACCGTTCTCACAGTAAAATCAGAGGCGTCACATACTAGTGCAATTTGTAGTTAGTGCTAGTAGCGCTGCTTGTGTTAAGTTTTATTTTGACACATCAAAAGGTACTTTACTGTTTGTGATCCAATTAATCCAAGAGTTTTACCTTCAAGATTACTTTTTAACAGGTCATTTATTGGTTGTATTTTTACAGTTTTGGGTATGAACCGCCGGTAAAAATTGAGAGTCCTCAGGAACTATCTCAACTGCCTGACTGTCGTAAGCAGTGGAGAGTTCTTTACAGTTTTCATTTTTTGGGTAGCGGTTGTGTACCGTCGTTCGCTCTGTTCGAACATATATTTTGACGTGCTAATAACCATACCATACTTTCATAACCGTTGAAGTAGCACTTCAAGATGACGTAGATGATCTTTATCCAACGACGAAGCTACTAGGATGTCACCGATGTATGCGTAACATAAGTCTAATCTCTTCACACCTCGTCGCTGGAACGTTTGAGCTGCATTGCGCAAACCAAACGTTATACACGTAAACCCAAAAAGCCCATATGATATGGTCACAGCATATAATAGCAATTTCTCTCTATCGGTACGTTCAAGTTAATTCAGATGGCTATATCTTCAAGTAAACTTTATGGACAACTTTCATTTCCCTATAGTTTTGTCCTATATTTTTCCTTAGTAAGTGAATAAAGATTTTTATTTGTTCGATGGGACAAAATAGTTGATTCTGTTGTCACAATTTTTTAAATATATCGGTGGTTATTCAGTTGTTCTAATTTCATCTAAAAGCAAGACAATTAGAATTTTTAAAATTCAAAAAATAGAAAATTATTTTTTAAAACAGAAAAAATATACTCAAATTTTAGAAGCATCGATAACAGCGTCAGCCAACTCTGCTACGTCGTCTAACGCAGCATCCACAGCTGCTCTTGTGGAACAAAATGTAGTACGATTTTAAATTCGTAAAATCTAGCAATTTTTTTAAATACTGAGAAATCTTAGTTTTTTCACTAAAACTACCTTTTTCTATGAGATAAGAACAATTGCTATTATGTTTCTCGAAATTACTATGATTTTTTGCTTGGCTTCTTATTTCACTCGGTTGCGATGAACTAATAATGTCAGCACAAATACGAAAATGTAATGACTTAAATAAACATTTAGTTCAAATAATAAAAAACCAAACGAATTGCCCAAAGTAGTAGTATATTTATTCTTCATATATAACTTCTTTTATCTGTCCAATTGATGTCTTCTGATGAAAAAGTCAGAACGTACTCATAGTCACTATTACATCATCATCATCACTACCGCCAAGGAGATTCAGGAGTGGAAAAAACAAATGGGTTTCAACGGAATTCAGGACATAAGCGAAATTTATAAAAAAAAATCTGGAAGAAGCATATTAAGATATAATAATAATAATAATAATAATGCATTTATTGCCCAACAGAAATAATCCATTTACAGGACAAAATAAAAAAAAAAGTGTGAGAATATTTTTAACAAAATAACGGAAACTTAATAAGTTACATACAATACGTCAGTGTGATAAGTGTAAGTAATACTAACAGTTTGTACAGAAATTTATACCACAACAAACAACACAACTACAGATCAAGTATTAATTAACCTAAATATCACGAAAAAATTGAGATCCCACCAATAATAAATTTTTAAGAGTACAGGTATTTAAGTCACATAAGCTGGATATTTGATTAAAATTTATAGACATAACATATACTGGAGATTTCATACCTAAATTAGTTCTTACATTATGACAATAGAACATACAGTGATCCCGTGATCCAAGTCTAGGAACACGTAGGTCAAACATATTCAACATAGATGCTGAATCTATTCGGTTGTGAAATAATTTAAATAAGAGTGACAAACTCGCAAGCACTCTTCTGGTATGTAAAGAAACAAAACTAAATCTTTGCAGCAACAAACTGTGGTTATATCCCCTAGGTGGATAGTAACCATCAGTACGATAAGACAAAAACTTTAGAAAACGCCTTTGAACTGATTCCACTAAATCAATATGTGTTCTATAAAACGGGTACCAAATAATACTACAATATTCAAGTTTCGAGCGTACTAGAGAGTAATAGAGGCATTTTAAAGCAGCAACGTCATTAAAATTTGAGGAATTTCTAATAACAAAGCCCAATGTTTTAAATGCAGTGTTAACCATTTGATTAATGTGATTGGAAAAAGATAATTTGTCATCCATGATAACTCCAAGGTCCTTAATACTATTGCAACGTATAAGAACTGTAGCGTTGAGATTATAGTTAAATAAAATAGGTTGAGTTTTAAGAGTAAATGAGCATATTTTACACTTGTCAACATTAATTGGCAATTGATTTTTTGAACACCATTCCTCAACTAAATCAATACCTACCTGTAAATTTAAACAGTCACTTATAGAATGTATATTTAAGAAGAGTTTTAAATCGTCAGCAAAAAACAAATGATTAGATCTTAGTGACAGAGACAAATCGTTAACAAATAAAATAAAAAGAAGAGGTCCAAGGTTGGATCCTTGGGGTACACCCGAGGTGGCTAAGAAAGTATTAGATTTAAAACCGTTGTATGAAACATATAATTTACGTTGCGAAAGATATGATCGGAATAGTCCAAGTAAACTATTACTAAAACCCAAATGGTCAAGTTTATATATTAATAATTCATGATTAACCTTGTCGAATGCCTTAGAGAAGTCCGTGTATACCACGTCCACTTGACCTCTATTGTCAATGTTGCTTGAAACAAATTGGGTAAATTCAGCCAAATTTGTTAACGTAGAGCGTGACGTAACAAATCCATGTTGATTCGGAGAAATAAAATTTCTAACTTTATAAAAAAGAATTGTATACACAGCCATCTCAAATATCTTCGCAAAGTTGGATAGAATAGCTATAGGTCGATAATTTTTTATATCAGATGGATTACCATCTTTTAGTATTGGACAAATTCTTGATAATTTCCACTGCTCCGGAAAAGTAGCAGTAGACAGAATAAGATTAAATAAAGCACACAATGGAGCAGAAAAAATCACAGAACAGTCTTTAATAAAAAAGCTAGGTATCTGGTCATCTCCACATGTCATCTTATTTTTTAGCTTTGAAATGGCATTACGAACATCGGTTTCGGTGAAGCTAACAATATTAATAGAAGTTTGAAACCTATTTAAATCTAAATGAGGTTGAAAATTTTGACTGCTGAAAACACTTGAAAAATATTTGGAAAAACCATTAACAATTTCAGAGGGGGAATCGTAGTGAACGTCATCCATAAAGCAGTTAGATGGTATACGAGTTGAACGTTTTTTACTCTGGATATATGACCAAAATCTTTTTGGGTCAGTTATGAAGCTAGCTTGAACAGAAGTAAGGTAATTGCGGTAAGCATTTGATGTAAGTGTTTTGATTACATTTCTTAGACGTTTAAATTCATTGTAATAATAGATGGCATGAGTTTTTTTAAATTTATTATAGTAATATGACTTAAGCTTAATATTTTTAATAATATCCGATGAAAACCAAGGAGGGTATTTGCGTTTAAACTTTTTGTATAAGGGAACAAATTGATCAAGTGTATTATAAATTGTGTCATAAAAAGCTTCACAAGCAGAATTAATGTCAGTGTAATTACTTAGAAATTCCCAATTGATGCAGAGAAGTGCGTTATATAACTCATGAAAATTAGCTCTTTTAAAATTGTATGACCTATCATTAAGATTAACTGGAAAGATATCTGTACTTGATATGTTTAATTTAGCAGATATTAACAGGGAAGGATGATAAACATCTTCAGTAACAATTGGATTATAGTCTCTGTTAACAACACATTCAAGATCTGAAATACATAAATCTAAAGTTCTTCCATAAGCATTTTTGATATTGTTAAATTGATGAAAGTTATTAAATTGCGGTCGACACAAAGCTGTAGAAGACAGGATTCTTCAAGTCGAGCAAAGTAAAGGACAGTTGTTCCTGTATATAACTTGCAGAAAGTCAAAGTTGTAACAGACAGTTACGGATTGAAAGCCGTTTTACAAACAATAGTATTCCACATTTTTTGGTAAGTCAACAAAAATGCTAATAAATATTTCGATTTTGTGTAAATATGCTTTAAATAAAATTTAAAATTTCTCGCTGTTTCAGATTGATTTTTCAAAGCACTGACCATAGATAAGTGACTGCATGGCAACCTTAAACTCAGATTTTGTCGTCAGAACAGACGATTTTCCTACATACAGGTCCAGGCAATATTAATTGTCTGTGGTCTCGATCTATCAACAGTTCCGAACAGTAGGTTAAATGTATATGAATACCCATTCATGCACTTTAATGATCTTCGTCTACTCGCTGATCACAGCACACTGGAAACGTGCCTCCAATAGGGCGATGTTTCTAGATTTGTAGAACGTGTGTATAAGAGATTCTGGTAATGTACTAAACATTATGTAGTTACCTTTTAATTAAAGGTTAAGGATATTTTTAGTTTCAGTATAACATAATTATAAATTATTGTACTGAATATAAGATAATCACATTAATTTTCCTTTTAGTGGAATAAACTATGTAACATTTACAACTCGTAAAATGAACATTCAAATTTATACAGGGCGTATCTAAATAACACCAAAACAGACTGAAGAAAGGGGTCTTTGTTCTGAAAAGTTATGCCCCTCCAAAAATTAAAAAAACATTGTTTTTCTTTTTCATCTTCCATGTTTTATCTTCTTCAACGTAAAGAAACCAAACTTGCTGAACATTATTTGTCAGTAAATTTTTTGAAATTTTTTCAACCCTGAAGTATTTTTGTAAGGGGTTGAATAAATCAAAAATATAGTAAATGAATGGGGCCTTTTAGATATATTTTTTAAAAGGAAAAGATTTTATCGACAAAAAAATTATAAGAAAAATGTCTGGCTTAGGCCAGTAGTATCATGCGGAAATACGGTCAACTGTCTTACAAATTTCTAGGTGGCCACACAGAGGAGGATGGTGATGTTCACGTATAAGGTTTCTACGTTGTTCTTTGGGTACAACCTGAAGCCATGAAGTTCCTGTAAGTTCTGGGTAACGGAGATTTGCTTTCTTGTAAAGATCATTCATAAGGGAAAACGTTTTGGATTGTTAGTAACCTGTCGTAGCTGCTTCAAATACCATTTATCCTGGATATCTGTTGTAGATTCTTTGGTGACATCTGTCTGGTTCACAGAATCTACAGCAGGTACAATTCGAGAGAGGGCATCGGGTACGGTATGATTTGTTCCAGCTCGGTGAATAACTTCAAAGTCATACTGCTGTAAACGTACGGCCCATCTGGCAATTCTGCCGATTAAATCCTTAATTTGATGAAGACACTTCAAGCACTTTTCCTTCGTCACGCTGTAAGATCTTTCGGCCTTGTTGAGATATCTGATTAAGTAGCAAATAACTTTTCCATCTCCATCTTGAACTTGAGAGAGTACGGCTCCGAGTCCATAGTCCGAAGAGTCGGTTTGGATCACGAAGGACAGATCGAACTTGGGACAAGTCACGACACATTCTCTTTAATTTTTGTTAAGACCTCTTCACAGGCAGTATCCCAAATAAATTGTTTGTTTTTTCGTGTAAGCGCGGTGAGTGGGGCAGTAATGGTCAAAAATTGGGTACAAATTGCCTATACCAGGACGCTAAGCCTATAATTCTACTTACCTCGGTGACGGTATGCGTAAAAAAGCTTCGATATTTTTTGAGTCTACTAAATGTCCCGACGCGTTAACAACATAGCCTAAGTACTTAAGTTCCAATTGCAAAAATTACATTTATTTCGGTTCACTGTCGGCTTTCGTGATACGAGACACAATTTCTCGCAATATATCGACATGGAGTTCAAAAGTCCGTGTATAGACTCCAAGTACGCAAAAACGTACTGTTACAGATCTATTCCGTGTATTCGATAGCCCACGATTGAGTACAGTAAAGGCAGAAAGTGGACGACATCTTTTTGGTGTATAAAGTAATGGTTTAAGGGTACTCTGTAACACCAGCGATAATGCATGTTTGATCTTACGCTCAAAATGAAATAACATAGTGGAATCAGTGCTTTTCAATAACTTACAACAATAAAAAAAATATATATATCCATTAAAATTTTGATTTTGATTTGATATTTATTTGTCTTTTTCAAAAGAAAGATATTAATTACATATCTCACATACTAAACACGACTACTGTGTAAAATATATGTGGACATTTAAGATTCACCTTGTATACTCCTAGATATTCTCAATTAGAGTAAATTTTGAATCAATAATAGTTATTTACGCAACAAGTACAAGAAATAAGTGTTTATTGCACGCGACGTGAAATTATCAACACGTCGAATACAATAAGCACTTTTTGTACGAGTTGCATACAATATTTTTTTACGTTCATGCAACAACCAAAAAATTATATTTAGATGATACTAAGTCTAGGAAAATGTGACGTCGATTTAAACGTTTATGTTTGTCATGATGACAAAACGCTGTAGTAGAATGACAGATGAATGCAATAAACATTTTATTGCACTAGTGCAATAAAGAACCACTCTTTCCACTAAATATAGTTCAATAAAGTTTTGTTTTTTGCATGAACGTATAAAAATAATTTTAATTATAACTTATATGTTGGATATTATGTACTCATCACTTAACACAAACGCAAACATACTTTATGTGACACTCATCATCATCACAATATTTACCTGATTAAATGACACCTTCATATCAAAACCACTGGGCGATAACCATTCGAACAGGAATATTGTGAATGTAGCCGCCTGGATTGCAACAACACCGACCAACATCCATGAAGCGGTATCGAACGGCTCCAAGAATGCAGTGGGAGAGATAATGCCTGTACGTTTGGCCACAACTATTGCAATCCCGGTTTCCATAAATGGTACGCTGAAATCCACCTGTAACAAAGGACATGTTAATTTGCATTACACAGTAAATTACTTGATGGGTAATTGGAGTGGATATATGTTTAATTACGGTGAATAATAAAACAAAAATAGTTTTGAAAATAGCACCTAGAAATACGTTTCGGATATCTTTTTGTTTAAACTAATACCTATATATGCTGAAAAAATTAGCAAAACTAGAACCTAAAAATCGTTAGAAGTGCATTCTTATTTACACGAAAATTTTAGCCTAGTCCGAGAAAAACAGTAGGTTAAAGAAACTGTTAGTTCTGTTACAGGCAGCAAAGAATTGGCACATCAGTCCCTAAAATCATTATCGATAAAATCAGCTGTATCGGCATATTTTCTCAATATCTGAAAAAAAAATACGTTTAAAATAAATAGGTCATAGATTTTTTTTATTAAGTACTAATAGTGCCATTGAAGCGAAGGGAAGAAAAATATAATATTTGTCACTCATGCATCTCTTTCCATTTTCCTGACAGTAGTATCACTTATAATTCCGACTGGAACATTGGTTTAGGAATTAAATGATATAGTTTTTAAATTTAGATTATATTACTGAAGAATTCATTATATTAAAATTTCAATAATATATCATCTCCTAGCAATCTAACAATTCTATGTCGAAGTTATTCTGAAATCGACATTTTTATATGAAATTTATTTATACCTCAAGCGCTATATTCTAAATACAAAAGCGCTATTTTATATCCATGCAAACTTTGTTAAAGTTTGAACCATAGTATTCAAAGTCCAAGCAACCAATCGGGTCACAGTACAGTCGTATGTGGAGACAGAATAAATTGTCTCAAGTAATAATAAGATACTAATGTGAATCAATATTTTGCGTGGTGAACATGGCAAATAAATAGGCTTTCATGTTTTTAATTCTTAAAACATTATAATTGATGAATCAGAGGAATAGATTTATGTGCCCTTTGGGGCCTCAAGATCAGAATACCAATTATCAGTGTCAAGAAAATGTTTTTATATATTTTTAGGTATTAATAATATTGTGTGAAACTAACTACTCAGTGAACAAAAGCCCCAACCTGCGTTGAATTACACCCACAATATCTACCCATATATTCCTTATTATTAGCTTTTGTAACATTTTTTTACTGTTTTAGAAAGGTATTTTAAGCTAATATAAATCAAATTTCCTACAATTCCTATCGATGAAGTCATATGTATGTTCTCTGATACCAAACATCTAGGTATGCTAATGAACAATTCCACAGACAAAGCTCTATTCAATAATTATCTAAAGAAAATAATCTAATTTACTCACTCTATAAAAATCTAACTTCACTTTTTTGGCAGTGGGAACACGACAAATTCAACCACAATAGATGAGATTTGACCTATTTCTGCATTTTTAGGATTGCTTCTTCAGGTGGTCTCCTTTAAGATGAATCAAATATCTAACTATAAAAATTATAAAAATTTAAATTATTTTAAGTTAAATATCGACAATGACAAAAAAGTGACATCCTGTCAATGAATTAAATATGACAATACCTACTTGAAAAATGTTCACCTTTTATGTAAAAGTTTTTATATATTGTTAGGTATTAATAATATTGTGTGAAACTAACTACTCAGTGGACAAAAGCCCCAACCTGCGTTGTAATGCAACGCTGTCATATTTAATTCATTGACAGGATGTCACTTTTTTGTCATTGTCGATACTTAACTTAAAATAATTTAAATTTTTATAATTTTTATAGTTAGATATTTGATTCAACTTAAAGGAGACCACCTGAAGAAGCAATCCTAAAAATGCAGAAATAGGTCAGATCTCATCTATTGTGGTTGAATTTGTCGTGTTCCCACTGCCAAAAAAGTTAGATTTTTATAGAGTGAGTAAATTAGATTATTTTCTTTAGATAATTATTGAATAGAGCTTTGTCTGTGGAATTGTTCATTAGCATACCTAGATGTTTGGTATCAGAGAACATACATATGACTTCATTGATAGGAATTGTAGGAAATTTGATTTATATTAGCTTAAAATACCTTTCTAAAACAGTAAAAAAAAGAAAATGTTTGTTGACAGTTGCTAATATTTAATAATACCTGAGTTCAAGTTACAGCTTTTAGTAATGGACAGAGTATTAGTACAAAAGAGACGCATGTTCTTGATTCATGTTTGATGTTAAAGCCAAGTAAAAGAGTTGAAATAAATTCAATGTCGGATATGTTAGTGGATTATTATGATGAATCTGCAAGGAGTCAAAATGTAGTTTTGGCAGTGTGCAACGAAGAACGAATACAGAATATTGCAGCTAACCGGATTAACTGTTATCTATCAGGTACTTAGGCATTATTATTATTAATAAAAATGTTTATTTTCATCGCTTATACACTTGACAAGGTGCAAAAAACGATCGCACGGTAGTTGACATATCTAACCATCTCGGACGATGATTGATTATCATAGGCGCCGATTTTCCATAAGAAAAGAGGGTTTTGTCCCATTTTTAAACATTGAGCTAGAATTTCGTAGTAAATTTGTTATTGTCTTTTAGACCTCCCTGAACACGTGGTTAAGTGTACTTAGTCATAGTTAACCCTATATATAGGTAAGAAAGTATAAAGTTCACCTGGGCTTTTTTGAACAACAATAACATTATCAAAAAACAGACAGTGAAACAAACATTCACGCAACATGTCTTAACCAGCGGAAAACAATGTTTTGTTTGCGTACGTAGTTGTATTTGGACCGTTTTACCACTCGTTCGACTTGAAGTAGTCATCCGGTCGCGATTGTTCCACGGGGTTTTTTTTGTGATAAATGAGGAAATCATCAGATCATCAATCAGATTTTGACCTTGAATGCACCATAACACTAATGTTCACAGAATATCGACCACGAGTCAATGCTTCTAGTGTCCCCCGTCTATCATACATGTAGACATTGGTCTGTTCACGTAGACAGATCGGGTTGTACAGGGTACATCGTGGGACTGCTTCTCAAAGGCCTCTCAAGACGTCACGTCATGTGAAATAACTTATATTCTGTAAACTTTGATATTAGTGTAGCTAACACCCTGCGTATTCATGGAGTGGTTCTGAATTTTTATATTTTTCATTATCGAAGATGAGCATGTAATTCTATGCTGGCCTGTGTAAGTACTTAATGCTACTTCATATCGGACTGAAAAGCCCCAGACACGAACGGTTCTACATCGCAGTAGACACCATTGAAAGCTATACGTCACTTATGGCATACTTGTGAGAGCTAATAAACTAGAAACCGATATATGTCTGTGGGCTGTTGGCCAGTGACTTTAACTGTTTGCTATAGCGTTTTCAGGTGTAATTCAATGCTAATCGGAGCATTAACCCGCAGAGTAGTATCGTTTTCGTCGAATGCGATAGAAGTCGATAGCTTTAAATGCCTACTGCGGTGTAGAATGCTTAGGATCTTTCGCTTTTCAATCCGGCATGGAGTGCGAATGGGAGCTAGATGTAGCTTTGCTACACTACATACTCGTGGTCTCTTCTGTCGGGTTTAGACAATAGATAAGGTTATTTGTCAGATACCTCATCTATGGTATACTGGTAAGAGCTAATAAGCCGGTATATGTCTGGTGGGCTACTAACGAGTTAATTTAGTTGTTTGCTATAGGGTTTTCAGGTGTAATTACATACTGATTGAGTCATTATCCCGCAGATTAGTTGTTTCCTGCAATTCCGTGTTTGCAATTTTGTTCGTCAGACAAATCTTTCTTTACATTAATCTTATTATTAAAAGCATCCTTTAAATATTGAAACCCGCCGAATCGTCACATCATTAACTGTAATACTGGATCTTGCATTTGACATACGTTTGCGAACCCTAGCGAGCTATTTACACCAATCAAATACGGATTTTCTTGAAAGACGTTCGTCACCAAATTGTGTCTGTAGTCGACGATAAATATTTGGCGGCTTTCTCCTCTTCAGCATACGCAGCGCAGCTAACCTATGCCTCCACGGCGTGGAGCCATGCGGCCAAGAGCCACCTGAGTCATTACAGGCTGTGGAAAACATAGCCTTATGCACGGCCACCGCTGCGCCCTGGTATGTACGAAACACAGACATTTTCAGAGACATGACACAGACAATACGAGATAGAGCACAAAAACGAATCGACGCGGCCGCGGCGCACGAACGACAACCCCCTACTCGGACAAGCCTTTGACTATGTACCTGACGTGACAGACAAACACAAAAGACCTAGACACTTATTTCTTGACACTGAGACACTAACAAAACAATACCCTACCCTTACCCTGATACCTTTACCCTTGCACCGGCTTGCGAAAGCCGAGGGCTTGATACCGACGACGACTCCCGGTGGGTCAGCCTCAGCCGGCGAAGAAAAAAATCTGATGACAGAAGAGCGCCAGAAGAGGACCCCCTGCCGGCGGCGGTCATGCCAGGACAAGAGGAGGTCCCACAAAACGCCTACACCGACCACGTTTATGGTCGGAGTAGGCGATGGATGGAGCCCATCTTCATGAGGCTGTCCAGGTCTACAGCGATGAGGCAGGACAAAGAGGAACAGTACCCCTCGGTCCCAAATCATTTAGGCCACCAACACCGCCAAAAGTATCGGCGCGGCGAGGCGAGGCGAGATACATGTCTACACTCCTGTATGCTCTTGTAGTGATTTTCGCTATGCATGACATTAGTATTTCTATAACCAAGGTCCAAAATAATAGATAGTGATTCATTTGCAGCAGACATAAGAGAGGAGGAGATGAGGGTCACAGAAGACAATATTCCATAGGCGTGCCACTTGAGAAGGGTTCAAATGTCTTGGCAGTATCAATGGCCCTAATAAATATTCTTCTATAATACCCGTCCACACATTAACAGCAAAATTGTGTTCATAGCGTCCAGCCATTAAAGCATGTGGATTTTGATCTGCCCATTGATGCATATGGTAATTAAAAACACCATTCTTTGTGAATAAAGCTTCATCAGTAAATAATATCTTTGCGGCAAATTCAAGTTGACGATGAATTTCACGTTGTATTCTTCTGCAAAATCTTACTCGTAAAAGATAATCTCCTGGTAAAATCTCTTGAATTCTTGGGAAGTGATATGCATGTAATTCATTTTTCTGTAAAATTCATGATATAATCGATCGCGATATTTGCAATTGACGCAATGCTTCTCTGATGCTTTTGCTAGAATTTTGTTCAAAGAAATCCAAAATGACTCGTTCTTGCTCAGTTATAGTTATTCTATTTCCTCGTCCTGCATTTCTAGTAATTTTTAAAATGATCTTCGATCCACTAATCGCCTGTGCACCTCTGCGAATATCCGAGTGTCTGGAATTCCGCGATTGGGAAATATTTACCTGTACAATATTCGAGTACGATTCGAATGTCCCCCACATTCTCCATATATCAAATGCATATCTGCATATTCCTGATTGCTAAAAACGTTCTGCATCTTGTTAACAATGGTAGTTATTAGATTAGGCACAATTCGTTTAACAAGACCGGTGAAGCAGTTGAAAGCTATGGAACTGTCAATAAGACTCCACAACAATTAAACATTAAAATGACACACGCCTCCTATGTGTTTTTGTTTGAAAGGGTGGTAATTGATAAGTAATAAATTTTTTAATCAGAAAGTATTAATTTTTTGGAAAAATTGAAAGAACAAGAAAAGTTTCTAAATTCATAGGTCCACAAAACAGTAATTTTAATTTTGATCCATAGCCATCCAGAAAAAAGTTCTGAGGAAAACATCAGGAAGGGTTGTTTGTTTCAGCCACTTCGAAGTGAAGGGTTCAAATAAAAATTATTGCTAAAACGTGGTTCCATCAGTAGAACACACGTATCAAATTTCAAAGTTTGAGGTTAAGCCGTTTTTGAAAAAAAAAATGAAAACCGAATTTTAGGTTCACCCCACCAACGCTAGTGATATTAGCAGGGAGGGCTTAATCGAAGAAAATATAGAAAATACCCCTCCCCCTAAATTAGGTCATAGAATACCCCCTTCAATATTTACGTGAAATTACGGGACATCCTGTATATATATGTACAGAGTGACAACGGAAAGTGGGAACACGCTGTAGCTTTTTTTATGACTGCTGATAAATATTTGAAATTGGGTAGGTTTATACTAGATGGTGCCATGAATTCTTTGAGGTCATTTCGGATTTCATGACATTTCCTATTTGACCGGAAATGACCGTAAATTTACATTTTTAAATGGGACACCCTGTATTTTGTGACATTTTTAGAATCAGCGGATTATTTTACATATGGTAGGACCAATTTTCTGACACATTTCCTGGATGGAAGATTTTTTTTTTAATTTTAAAAAATAAAGCTAGAAGGTCGTGACTGGCAAAAATTGTATTCTTTTTTTGTTTGTAATTATGGGAAAAATTCTTCATTTTATTATTTTTTTACATTTTTTTAGTTATTACCACTAAAAATTTCGATTCATTGTATTTCCTTAAAAACTCATTTTTTTTCAAATGGAAAGAGAATAGGCCCTATTGATTTTTTAAAATCCGTCAAACAATTGTTTGCCAATCGCGGCCTTCTTGTTTTATTTTTAAAAATTAAAAAAAAGAAAATATGTCAAAAAATTTATCCTACCATACGTAAAATGATCCACTGATTCAAAAAATATGGGGTGTCCCATTTAAAAATATAAATTTACAGTCATTTCCGGTCAAATCGGAAATGTCATGCAATCCGAAATGACCTCAAAGAATTCATGGAACCATCTAGTATAAACCCACCCGACTTCAAATTTTTATCAGCAGTCATAAAAAAGTTGCAGCGTATTCCGCTGTCACTCGCTACATATATAAGTATATGTGTGTGTGTATTAATAGTGGTATGCAATATTATTTGAATATGTATATGTTAAATGCATGTATGTATATTTTTTCTATTTGTATATCTCAATTCTTGGCTTACAAATTAAGATGAAAACCAGAGGTTAGGCCATGCGTAACCATCTGATCTTCAGCTTTTTTCATTATTGATAATAATAATAATAATTTATTAATTCCTTAGTCCATGACATCATGGATGGAACAAGTCATATATAAAACAATACAAAAGATAAGCTAAATCAATAAAGTAACGGTATTAACAACATCAATGACACAAACAATAACAGTTATAAAAGAACAGTCATATGATAATATCATTTAAAAATTCATTTACACTGTAGCATTTTTTTAGCAAGACATTTTTTATTTTATTTTTAAACATTTTTAGATTCATTTGACAAAGATCGTTCGACAATTTATTAAACAATTTTACTCCAATATAATCAGGTGACTTTTCAAATAGAGACGTTTTATGGACTTGCACTATTAATTTGTTAGTTCGTGTAGAATATGTATGTATAGAACTACCAGTGTAAAATATATTCAAATTATTTTTAACATAAAGTAAACATTTCAAAATAAATACACAGGGCACTGTTAATAACTCATATTTTATAAAAAAAGGTTTACATCATTCTCTTGGCTTAAGACTAAACAGCAGTCGTATGATTCGTTTTTGCGCTATAAATATTCTATTCGTATTGGCATCCAAACCCCATAGTAAAATATTATAACTTATATGGTTATATCCTAAAGCATAATAAACATTAATCAATTGTTTGACATCTAAACATCTTTTTAAATTTAATAATGCAAAGTAGCAGCTACTTAGTTTTTTTGAAATGGGATTTATATTGCTACCCCAATTCAACTGAGCATCTATTGTTTAATGTATATTAACTATTTTTGTAAATATATTGAAAATAAAGACTATTTATTATTATTATTATAAACACTGAAAAATGGAGTCGATAACCAATGTACTACACAAATAAATAATTCATTATAACGCCTAACTCATAGCCACTTAAATTGAGATCATGTTATTTGATAACTCTCATCAAAGTAGTTATGAGTGATGTTTAATAATATTGTTTGATTACTTAATTTTTTATTATTTTATTTGTAGCTAAAGCTTTTGTATTGCGATTTATAATAAAATAAAGTTGTTTCGTAGTATAAATCCCTTACAATACAAATATATATGCAATAAGTAACCGTAATTTTAGGAATTTCATGTAAGTTCTGTACAAAAGAAGGAATTTTATATTTAAAATAATATGTCCATGAATTTCACTGGCAGAAGAAAATTGTCTTTAGAAAACATGAAAACTGCTCCATGTTTTTAAGGCATGTCGCATACAATCCCGAGGGAATGTAAACTAGAGGAAATTTTAAGCTTTTATAAAGTAATTTCCTGCTCGGCTCTATCTCTTGGAATTCTAAACCGGAAAACAATTATTTCACTGTCTTTAGTGCCACGTCAACAATTATCTTGATAGATTTCGACAAAGGGAGTTCGTAGGAGTTAAAGAAGTTTCATCTTCACATATTTGATAGTGATTAAATTTATTTAGTAGCTATTTGTACAGCGTGTTCTATTCCTTCAATAGATTACTTGAAATAATGAAACCCTTATCTGTTCTTAGTTTTTATTCAACATAGAGACTGTTTTATAGTGGATATAATAATTGTATCATCTTTGGCACTATTAGAAAAAGAGATATAATCCAATTGGTACAGAATTGCATAATTTAATCAGTATTTTTTAAATTTTTTTAAGAATGCAAATTGTTCGATAATCTGTTTCGTCTTCCAGAATTATTTAAAACGCTGCTCGTTTATAATTGGAATTCAAATAATAATACTTTATACAATTAAAACCATTAATTACATCATTTAATTTTCCCAATTTTCTATGATTATATGTAAGCCATAATATATATATTTCTAGATTAGTTGAACCATTAATTAGTCCACAGAATAGTTGCTTCTTACAATATCGACAGTGATTTTAAACAATTAAGTTATTGAGATATTAGAAATAAGTTTTATAAATTAATTATCATCATGTTCTCCGTATTTCTGTAGCATATATTAAAAATGAATTCTACCACCTGGGACGTTGCTGAAAGTTTCAACATTGACAAATTACCCAACGTCGGCGTTTCAGTAATTGTTTTTTATGTATGTTGACTCATATTCATATTACATTTTAAAAAGACTGAAAACTGTTACAACATTATTATAATATCAATAATTGTTGTTTAAATGTATTCATATTACAGGACTGTATTTTGGAGTTCGGATATAATTTTCTACATTTTTTAACTAAATTATTAAAATATGTATAATCATTGACTTAAAACAAAAAGTGTACAGGGTGATTCTTTTATCATGAGAAATGAGTTTTTCTCATAAACGGCTGCAACAAATTGAGTTCTGTAAAAAGTATTTTATTTGGGCTGATTGATGCTTGAAATTGCGATAGATATGAAAGTTATAATTAAGCGACGCTGGACGTCGCGACGCTTCAAAAATTTTTTGTCACAAGCATACCATTTTTATTTCAGAAATTGGAAGATCTATTGAATAGAAACACTTTTTCCAAATACCATATTTTTTTCATCTAAAACCATTCAAAAATTACAGACCAGTTTTTATGTGTTAAATTGGTGGATTGCCATGCAAAGAATGCATGGTTATTTAAATTTCACTAAAGCAGGCAGGCTAACTTTTATGCTGATATTGACCACAAATATAATTTAGGATTTAAAGAAAACAATTTACAAAATGTTACTACATTTAATAACACTAATTTAATTGTTTAAGAAATAATGAACGTTTACACTAACAACAACCAATATATAAAACACTAAAGAATAACATGAACTGTATTTAGTAAAAATTAACTCTTAATTCACAAATCTTATTTTAACAATTGCTCGATATAGGCGCCATCGTTATCTAAACATAAATTGTACCGCTTTCTTATTTCGCAAGATGTAACTTTTCTTAAAACATCACCAAATATTCCATTGCACGCATCAATAATGTTTTGTTTTAAATTATCTAAATTATTAGATTTTCTTTTATACACTATATTTTTTAAAGTTCCCCATAAAAAGAAATCTAAGGGTGTTAAGTCCGGGGACCTAGGCGGAAATTTCAAGGGCCCCTGTGTCCCCAACCATCTTCCGTGGTAGAATTCATTCAAATAATTTTGAACAATGGCCGCATTGTGGCAAGGAGCTCCATCTAGTTGAAACCATAAGTTTCTTCTGATTTGCAGTGGCACATGTTCCAGCAAAAGATGAAGGTGATTTTGGAGAAAATCTAAGTATATTGCGCCCGTCAAGGCGCCTTCATAAAAGTATGACCCTACTAAGTGCCGCCCGACTATTCCGCACCAGACATTTATGCCAAAGTGGCCCTGCCTTTGATAAATAAAATCAGGATTTTATACGGGTTTTCGTCCGACCAATAATGGGTATTTTTTTTGTTTGGTAATCCATGACTAACAAAATGACTTTCGTCTGTTATCATCCAAAGACACCAAAAACTGACAAATAAAATCCTCCCTCCGCTCACAATCTCTTAGCGAGAGTTCTTGCAAATTATGAAATTTATAGTGATGGTATTTGTTGCTTTTTAAAACTCTTTGTCTCTTGAAGCCTCTCTTATAGAAGCTTCATGATGATTGTTAAAGTAATTTAAAATAATTGCCACATTTTCATCCGTTGTGACAGTTTTTGTTCTTAATCTTTAACCTGCAAATTTGGCTCATTGAATTTATGGAGATTTATAAAAAAACACAAAACCTTCCTTCAAATGCTTTAGGGTTTTGACGCAAACTACTTTCTAACCTAGCAAAAATTTTGTAGTCTGGAAGGTTGCGTTCGGGGTATTTTTCCGCATATAATCTTCTTGCAGTTAAAGCATTTTTTTGGGCTTCTCCGTATAACAAAAGCATGTCAACTTTTTCTGAATGTGTAAACATATTTCTTATTACTTACTATTTTAATAGAAATAATTAAAATTATACTGACGATTTCAGACATCAATTAATATAAGCCAATTTTGTTTTTTCAAAGCCTACCTGCTTTAGTGAAATTTAAAAAACCATGTATTCTTTGCATGGCAGTCGACCAATTTAATACATAAAAACTGGTCTGTAATTTTTGAATGGTTTTAGATGAAAAAAAATGGTATCTGGAAAAAGCGTTTCTATTCAATAGATCTTCCAATTTCTGAAATAAAACTGGTATGCTTCTGGCAAAAAAATTTTTGAAGCGTCGTGACGCCCAGCGTCGCTTAATTATAACTTTCATATCCATCGCAATTTCAAACATCAATCAGCCCAAATAAAATACTTTTTACAGAACTCAATTTGCTGCAGCCGTTTACGAGAAAAACTCATTTCCCATGATAAAAGAATCACCCTGTACATTAGCATACATACTGATAAAAATTGTCAATATCTACTACAGTAATTTGTTAGTGTATATTCATGACCAGGATATAATTTTAATTGAATAAAGTTATTGACTTTAACGGAAGATAAACAGAACTTGGATGCAAATTCCATTTTATCCAAGCATATACATTACGATTGATCCTGGCATTAGCATTTTCTATTTCATTTTGAATGAGTTTCAGACTTAATGCAAGAAAGTCCCTTAGGCAATTGATCAGAACGGTTACCTTACTCTTCCAAGTTTTTCTAAAGTTGGCGAATACGTGCCATGTTTTGCTCATGTGGTGTAGTTGAAGTTGTTTTGAATAAGTTTATTCTATTAGATTTCTACACCGTGAATGTGAATTGATGTCGAGAAATTTGTTGTTATAAGCAATTTCAAACGTGCTTGAATGCATGAATTGCCACGATAATAATAATACTACTACATCATAATTAGAGTTTAGATATAAAAAGAATATTGTTGCAAACAGAGCATGGCGTAAGGAAATTCGATTCTTTTAATGGAATTACTAATTTCCAAACACAACATCATGAAAACATCAGAATACCCACGACACAAGAGAGTTGTACTCGGAGAAATTTGTTGCCACCAACATGCTTACGCATATCAAGACCAACTTTGGTCCTGCTACAAGTGTGTACGCAACTTAACAGTCTCGAAGTTTCATCGGTATGAGGTTTGTTTCTGCAGCAATTATCAATGGGTTCCAATTGTCCGGAACATGCGCATGAAGAAATTACTGTTTTTGCAGAACAAATCACAATTTCCTATTCTTATTTTTTCCCAAGGATACTAACCATAATAATTAAGTATAGTAGCATTTCAAAGGATTGCGATATTCACCATACGGCTCTTCCATATAACCATCTTAAAAGTAAGAAAGCATTGCAAAAGATGGGTACGCTATTGTAAAAATTAAATAGTATTGAAGTAATACATATAAAAAAAAGAATTCTTTGGATACATAATACACATAATGTAAACTCATATTTAATACAACAATGTTTGATTCAGCTATAGTTTTATTAGATAATACATATCAGATAACACATTTCATTACCTTTCACCTGATATAAAGTTATATGTATTTATCTCTAATACTTTTCTTCTAATCCACAATTACTTTTTACTATGATGGATTTATGCAAACCAATTAATTTAAACTAAATGGAAAAATAAATAAATAAATAAATAATAATAATAATAATAATAATAATAATAAATAAATATGATGAATATCTGGTGACGTGAAAAAAATATGTGGGTTCCATTAAAAAAAATCAAGTTATCCATGATTGAAATTTTCAAAATTAGAGCGGCGATATCAGCCATAACAAACAGAGTTCATAATTGACTTTCTAGCTCTTGGTAGTACGGAGGATGGTCAATAATTTCCCCCAATCACAGCCTCCTATGTTGCCGCTTACTTCTGATATTCAACTGTTTCTAGACATCGACTTTTTGACAAAATATCGAATAACGTCCAAACGGTACGTTTTAGGCACCAAGTATGGTACATGAAGTCACACTAGAATTGATCGAGGAATCCAAATATGCAATAATATACAGGGGGTTCCATTTAAAAACAGGTAACTTTAATATGAATCACTCTGTATATGTCTATGAATTTCAAAAAAAATATTTTTAGTTTGTAGCTCTTACTACCCCCCACCCCCCACCAACAGCAGATTTTAAAAATATATATCAGTATAATCACAATCTTCCGTCCACACACTATTGGCCCCTTCTGTATATTGAGATTTTAATAATTTTTTAAATCAATTTCAATTATTCAATATTGACATTAAAACTGCTGTGTTTTCAAAATTTTCTGTTTCGAAAAATAATTAATTTTTTCAACATTAATCACGATGATGTAATACTACATATTCTGCAATGTTTGTTGCTTAAACAGATGGATTGTATCTGCTAGTTTTAAGAATACTAATACTAAATGTTATTTTACTTAAAATTAAAGAAATTGTGTCATATGTATTTAAAAAAGCTAATGTGTTTCAGTTACATACCATTTGACCGCTGTCATTTACATAAAATATTTATATTTAAAGCTCTTCTTCGACGAGTTAAATAGTAAACGAAACGGTAAAAAAGACTGTACGAGAAAATGGCGTGGAATGTCTATCAAAGCTAAGATAAAAGCGTACAAAAGAAACTTTCGACCCTACAAAAAGTTAGTTATTAGATCGCTGGAACTGAATTCAAAAAAGGAAATGGCAATAAAATAAACCAATTGAAACGCTCTGTTGAGACGATACTAAAAGAAAATGAGACAATAATTAAAAATACGAGGATCTGAACCGAGAAAATAAAAGAAACAATTTATGAATTTTGTTGTAGGGGAAAACTAGACAAATATAAGGATACCTACATACTGTAAAGAATTTTTGAAATTTTATTCAAATCATAGTCGTTGTTCAAGTTCAGTCCACATATAATTAAATTTTTAATCTGCAATTTTATGAGTCAAAGTAAAGAATCAAATAATTGTATTCAAATCTGAGTTTGTCTTATTGCCTATTGGTTTTATTTTTTTAGAAGTAATTAATTATGTCGTTAAGCACTTTCGAATTTAACTATGATGTTCTTAAAGAATATCAGTTACAGATGAGAAAAGACTCCCTTTTGTCAGTGATACTGAATTCAACGAAAAGTTTCGTCGAAATCGACACCAAAACTTATAAATGAAACAGTTCGAAAGTGTAGATTGACAACTCTGCTAAGATATTGATTGCCTTGCACGGGTTAGGAAATGGAGGTCAGTACCATGGTGTTTGTGTTATGCACGAATTATTGCCTGAGGTTTTCCAAACGACTTCTTAATCTCAACTTCCTTAATTATGTTTCCTCCATAAATATGTATAAGTTATTAAGGCCACAATTGACTTAAAAGAAAAATATATACATATATAGTAGTGTCTAGCACTTATCAGCATTCATACGGAAGAGGTAGATTTCCTAAACTCCTACAGTAAAAGTTGTTAGCCAGATTGTTGAAGTCGATGTATCTCCAAAGCGCTTCCTCTGGTATAGTAGACTGCAATTGTCGAGGAAAAGAGATCCACAGAGAAGATAGAAAACTCTACGGTTGTCTGGCTTCTCTCCAGAGATAAAGGAATATCTGAGAATTACGTGCACCGAAGAATACAATATATCTACTGGTGCAAACAAGGATGAACATAGCAACTGCCAAATGGAATAGGACCCAAAATATTGACGAAACAGGAGGATAATATAAAAACTACATTAACTTACGCACCCATCGAATCAGATAAATTACTTACTCCTACAGCCCGTAGAAGGCTTCCCTTGTTATCTCAAATATGTCTAAGACATGGTTCTTAGTACAGGTCAAGCCGTTTTACGAAACTGCAGGACATTACTTAAGGACACCAATATTCGTCACAATTGTTTAGGACACTTTTGCAATATTCCAAATTAATTGATCAGCACATATAACTTACAAAAGTATCCACGGAGAGCGAGTAAGGACACAGGCTGACCAAAAAAAAATAAATAGATAAAAAATAATCTGCGAAAATAAATTCAAAATTATTCTTCTTAACTAAATTCAATCCGTAACAAAGGACTCACATTGTAGTTTTCTTCAAATTCTGTCAGACGGTATTATATTCTTTCAGTCCTTATAAATACTGTGGGCTATTAATATTGGCAATTATTTTCACTTTTATACTGTATCTTGCCTGTTTGATAAACCATTGAGAGTAATACGTTTGTTTTATCTAATTTTTTGTAGAAATTTAATTTTTTTAATATTAACTACATTATGTTATTTGGAAAGTAGTAAACCTCAATAATAATTTTCATTGTGAATGCGTTTTTTGTATCAATTTTATGAACTGATTACAATAATTGACAGAGCTTATTGATAATACATATTTTGCAGCATCAACTAGTTTAGTAGACAATGCGTTGTAGCCTCTCAGGTCCAGCATGAAGTATATAATGACCACTAGGTGTAGCTTTGCCATATTTCGTATACACAGTTTACTAGACGTTCATATTATTCGCACATGTCAACTACAGTTCTTTCGATAACTTAAGCAAAATCGTGGGCGCGTCACTCAAATTATTAAACATTTACTCATTTATTTTATCTACACTGTTCTACAGGTACCAAATCAATACAAAATTTTCGTAAGTATGCATATTAAGTTATTTTAAACAGTATAGCTATTATTTTATTGCTCGTGTGTTCGTTATTTTATATTAAATCATATTTTGTATCATCATTTTGCTTATTACAAATTAAAAAATACTTATTTATGATGTCTTAAAAGTTACATCTTATTTTTTAAAAAGTGAAGAGATATATAAAGATATTCTATTAAGATACAAGAGAATATAGGCCAAATCCGCACTGTGAATTAATCGTATAAAATTTGTACATTTTTGAAATGTGGTTTAAATCAAAAATACAACTCGATGTATTTTATTTCTTAAAAAATTGTTATGCATAAATTGGAGAAAAGACAAAAGCGCAACCAATCGGGAAAATAATAAATTGAGGGTAATTGAGCACTGCTTTTCTCAAATTAGATTATAAAATTAGTGCTGTAATATATGAAGCAGAACTTCTCAAGAAAAATTATCTGCATTATATATGAGTTCTTTTGCGTTTTAGATTTTTAATATTTTCAGTATTATTATACTACAGAACAGGAGATGGTTTTTGTGTTAGGATAAGGGCAATATTGATTTTCATTTTCAATTGAATTATATTTTGTTGTTATTAACTTTATAAATATGTACGTCGAAAAATTATTAATTTCAAGTTTAAGGTGTTGAAGATGACAAAATGAAAATATTTCTGAGCCATAACTTTATTATTTATATATATTTTGTTGTTGTTTTGTTACTAATTTTATATATACGTCGAAAAATTATTAATTTTAAATTTAAGGTGTTGAAGATGACAAAATGAAAATATTTCTCAGGCATACTTCGGAAAATTGTAGAACAGACAGAAACAGGTAGATCATACAGACAGATGGTATACAAAAAATAAGTTGCATATGTCAAATTTACTCAATTATTATAAAAACAACAAGCATTATTATTTGCCTACACACTTATTGCTCCACTATTGATAGATTGTGAAGATTTTAAAGATCTCGGTGTTATTTAAAATAATAAACTAATATAAAAATGGATGATTTGCATACCACCAGATATATCTGGAAATAATTCTATTTTTTCAACTTTTTACTTGAACTCTCCCTCTTTTAGAAGTACTGTATTAAATCCTAATTTTTCGCCGTCTCTGGTGGCTAGTAAGCCACCAGCGTACGTTTGACTTTTGGAGAGTTACGTAACCAGCCATAATAACCATAATTTATTGGTCATAATTGAAACAGCATTGAAACCCTGCGAGTTTACGTTTGTGATATTCTCTTTTTCTTCAGTTTTTTCAATTTTAAACGTTTTGTGGTAATTAACTAAAGAAATTTGTATCGGGTACATATATTTTCCTATAATATAATAAAGTTCGCCGGTTTGTTTTTCTATGTTATCGGACAAGATTTTAAAATTAATGACTGCCGCGGGACCATTCAAAGTTTTCTATTATTTCCATTCGTTCGATTTTTTTAATAAAGGGATATTTTATTTAACTATCCTACTCCTGTGTATTTTAGTGGGTATACCTGACCGACCTGTAATGAATGATAATACAGTTTTGACAGATTGGAAAGCGAAACGAATGTAAAATTTTGCAGCTAACCGGATTAACTGCTACCTATCAGATATTATATATTATTAATGTTAATTTTTGTCTCTTCTACAATTGAAAATGCTGTAAAAAATGACCGCATGATAGTTGACAGATCTAAGGTTTAAACCATGTTGGATGATGCTTATCATAGGCGCCGATTTTCCAAAGGAAAAGAGGATTTTGTTCCATTTTTTAAATATTCCGAAATAATTTGTATTGTATTTTAGGCCTTCCTGAGCACATGGTTAAATTTTTCGTACTTAGTCATTTAATTCTGTATATCTATCTAAACTTAATTGTGCGATGTTGCCGCAAGAGTGTCACTATATTGCCGCTATAGTGTCGCAATTATACATCGAGTGTTTTCCGTTGCCAGTTCTGCGTGCAGTCCGTAGGTTTATCTTGTTGCAAGGGCTTGAGAGACTGGAAAGCGAGAAGCAAATCATGATGGATGCTAGAAGACCTAGGCTGGGATGGCATAGATTGAGGAATGTTTTATACCAGTACCAGAAATATATCAGAGCAAGTTGATGCATATTTGAGAGTGGAAAATTTTTAATGAAATCAACTTCATTTCTATCACGTGCTACAAGCTTAAGCGTTAAAGCCACAAGAATACACTTTTGCCAGACAGGAAAACTTTCGAAATAAAAAATGTTTATAAATATATTCTAATAACGAATAAATCGATTTTTTGTTTGTATCGTGATAAATAATTCTAGAAATATGCACGCCTGTGCTGAAAGATTCCCACGCTATTCGCCGAACTAATTTCCAATAGAGAATTTCTTTAAATGGTTGGGCCGGTATTGTTAACGGTATGCTTATTGGAATTTTTTTCTTCCAGACCAAATGATTGCCTGAAACTGTTTCTATTTTTTGGAATATAATTCGCCAAATATTTTACAATCCATGTGGTTCTTACGCCTCATTTTAGATTTAGATTTTGGATAGGTTGCAATAGACCAATAAGACCTAAATCCATATGATTCTTATCTGCGGGGTTATACAGAGTGATGTCGAATAACGTGCAATTTAAGAGCATACAATCTGCCCGATTTTAATACGGGTCCTTCATATGATATTTTTTTATTTAAGTCCCCTTGGTGAAGCTACTACCCCTTAACAGAGGTTGATAATTTTAAACTTTATTTAATTCCTTCCAAAGGCTTTGAAATTTATCGTATTCTTGGAATAGTGTACAAGTATTTTTAGATATTTAAGAACTATATTATAGTAGAGTTTAACAAATAACAATGTTATCTCATGTCACTTGCGAATATTGAAAGATACCGAATACCAACAAGATAGGTACAGATATCTTTCAAAATACGTATTTTTTTTAAACTCAACTGTAGACGTAAATATTTTTATAACATAAAGTTACATGGTTCTTAAAAGTTATTATGTTATTTGAGGTTAATTTAAATAGTTAAAGTGGATAACAAAACATGAATAATATTATTTTAGATATTACTTTTAGTCTATGTGTTTAATTTCTCGAGATTTCTGTACCTAAAAAACACCACAAATTTGATCATTTTACGGTGACAAATACGGCGACCTTAAAAAGTGACATGGTATGATTTTCTTTTCTCTTCGTCCTCTTGGCGTTGAAATGAAAGTACCCCTATATATTGTTCATAAGATTTTTGCGATTGTTTGAGTGTCTGTTTAACCATGAACTGTCATCAAATCCAAAACGAAGGAAAACACGTGCGTGTACGGTCGTAACCTAATTTTTTTTAGTCAACTATTTAACAAAAAAATAGCAGAGAAAAATTTTATATATTTTTTTTCAATCGAAAAAAATCACCAAAAATGAAAACGTTTAGAATAAAACTAAATAAAACTTTAAATTTATCTTCTTCTATTAAGGGGTCGTAACTCCTCCAGGACGTTTAAATAAAAGAAATTAATATGAAGAACCTCTATTAATATCGTCCTTCAATCTACCCCCAAATTTTGTGTACATTATTCGTGATCACCTTGTATAGTTGCATGAACGGATAGAAAAAGGTAGCTTCTAAGAGCCGTGAGATAATGTTGAACATCTTTTGTAGCTAGATTCGGATTGAATCATAATTGTAGGTTTCCTTTTTATTAGTACCTATATAATTTGGTTGTTTGTGAGATTTCGAAAAAATACTGCTTGAAAAATATTCTTAGCTTTTTGAGGCCTATGTTGTGTTAAAAAGATTTATTCTGTATATGTTCTGTAGGTTTTTAAATTAAGTTTGCGTCCTTACACATTAGAGCGTTTCTAAATATCTCTCTCTCTCTCTCTCTTATTTATCTCTCAATATTCAAGGTGTTTATTGTGTCTTGGTCCCTTTACCTGGACATGACAGGCTCTGTCAGAATACCACATTCTAGTTACATTTCAGTTAATTATGTTTATGCGGTGCGTTAATACTGACTGAAGTTGACAAGCTTGACATGTTAATTACCTATTAGGCGGCGGTTGCATTATAATTTATACGAAAATTTATTCGTACGAAATGTAAGATTAAAATAAATAGTCTAACCACAACTATACACATTTGTACTCGTATGGTGCATTTGTTGCTAATATTTTAATTGAGTCCTTTAACCGATAGATAGTAAGTATGTAAGACGAAAAACTAAGCGAAAAGTATGTTTTATTTTAATTTTTTGGTTAAGTAACAATGTCATTAAATTAGAATTTTGGATGAGATGGCTCATTTAATTGAGAATGACCTTTATTTGATGTCTTAAGGATATCCTAAAAGTACTTTTAGTTTTTACTGTTTTTGGAAATGGGTACATTGTAGTTTTTACAATTATCAATTTTTCGAGAAAACTAAGAGTAAATAATAAATTTTAGTTTATAAAATTCTACACAAAAATGATTTTTAGAGTATTTCGTTGTATGATCAGTCGTTTTTGAGTAAGAGCTTTGGTAAAGTTGTTATATCTGTTTTTTTTGTTAAAATATATATACTCTATTCTTCAGTACCATATATTACTGGGCGCATTTTTCTAAGTGGTGTTCCCGGTAGGCCTAGCCACATCGAACCGGAGGGGTTATTATTTTAAGAAAATCCGTCGGGGGCTGCTTAAATGAACTAGTTTTGTAGTTTTATAGTAACGTGAATAATTTGGAGATATTTTATTGCTATTGTTATTTATATTTATGTTGAAATTTAAAATAATGCTGGCAGCCCTGACGGATTTTCTTTGGTTTTTATTAAGTTCATAGGGAGTTCATGTTATTGTCATATCTACATCTTCGAGAACCAAATAGGTACATAGGGAAGTGCTATAAAAATTGATACTCTGTTGTTCATATGTCCGACTCTGCGAGCGTTCAAATCTACTTATAAAACCTTTTTACTTTTATTATCTCTAGTTACATAAATTATTTAAATTGGGGTTTTTTTTAATTATTTTTAATTTTGCTTTTATTTCAAACTTTTTAAAGAGGATAGGTACATACATTATACAAAATCGATACAGTTTATTTTGATATAATAATATATAATTATAATAAGTATTTACAACTAAACTTTGTCGCGGGCTTTGTTATAACTCAACTCGATATCATTACGTAGAATGAAAATAATAAGTTGATAGGTATGATGTAGAAAATATTGAGCCGCAACGATAGAATAGTCGTGAAAGAGAAGAGAAGATAAAAATGACGGTAAAAAGAAAGAAAAAAATGACAATGCGTTAAATCTGTCTGCTTCACTTTCACACCTAAACGATTTCAAACAATTGTCGGTAAGACTTTACATAGTCAAGTGTGTTTAAGATCCTAGACTAGATATTAATGTAGCGCCACCTAGTGAGTTACTACCGTAACACCTATTTAAGAATCCTCACTAATCAACCACAAATCCATTATTGAAAACCGCATCAAAATTTGACTAGTAGTTTTGTAGATAAATGGCAACATTGGTTTGTACAAACAAATGTTAACTGCTGCGCCCCCTGCTGAGTTGTCACCGTAATACCTATCTAAGAACATGCACAAATCAAATCCAAACTCATCACTGAAAACCGCATCAAAATCGAACTAGTAGTTTTGGAGATAAATGGAAACTGGTTTGCACACACATTCTCTCACCCCAAACGCATATACCGTCTCCGTTCCGTCGTGGGTAAAAAGGAAACGTCACATTTCCAGGGAAAGGTTTTTTCCACGGTCGGGAGTAGAAACCAGTTTCTATGACATCAAAATTAAAACAGAAGTAGTCGATTATTCCCAAGGGAGTATAATGCTCCCAAGGGAGTTTATATTATGGAGAACGTTTTTCATGCAAAAAAAAGATAACATTGAAATTATTTATTGACATTTAAATTAAATTTTACATTTGTACAATTTTCAAAATTAATATTAGAAGGAATATTACTTTCGCTTACATTTACAGTTTTTGTGATTGCGCTAGTAGTACCTACTAAAACCTGATTAGCAATTTTGGTCTTATTTTCAATGAAGTTCTCGACATAACCCTCAGCGACTGTCGTTGATTTCCAACCAGCATGACGCTTTATTGTCGTGATATCCACACCAGCATATGCCAGTAATGTCGCTGAAGATCTTCATAAGCAGTGACCAGTATAACATGCAGCATCAGGCAATGTTAAATACGAAACTACTACACTCGGAATTTTTCCCATGGTATTCTTGCCAACTGGCTGCGAACTACATTTTCCTGCTTTGCAGTACAAAAAAAAGCGCTTATGCTTGACTTGGGGAGGACGAAGGGACAGGTATTTTCGAAACAATTCAAGCATGTTTCCCACATCGGTAACCAGAAAGGTTCGTGGAATCTTTGTCTTAGTGTTTGGAATTTTTACAATCAAGGAAGAGCCTACATCCTCAATATCATCAACAGTTAAATTGACTAGTTCATCAGTTCGACAAGCTCCGGCAATCCCCAGAATTAATCCAACCTATAAAAAATCAAAATACTTAATAAATGAAATACCTAACAACAAAATTAATCTTACCGTAATCATTAAGAATTCTTTGTCATCTGCACTTGATAGAAAACGGTCGATTTCACTCTTTGTCAATATTTTCGATTTTTTCGCTTGATATCCGTCACCGGTTCATTTCAAAAATGCGATCAGCTTGGGGAATTTGCTTATATCTATGTTGTCGTAAATTATCAAGCATGACAACCATAGAATATTGCGCCCATAATGTGGAAGACTTGTAATTTTTTGCATTTTCACTGAAGTATGCCAACAAAACATTCTCGCTGTATACTTGAACATTTTTCTCGGCGCACCACTTTTTGAACCGATTGTAGGCTATATCGTACAAAGATCTTGACTTCGTAGGCAGCAAATTGCTTATTGCAATATTTGCAGCCTCCCCAATCTCTTCCGACTCACAATTATTCACTGTGCACTAAACAAACTTTAAACTAAACCAAACTATCACCTTAATTTGACAATTCTTTTTGTTTGTTTATTTTGTAGTTATGACAATAACTCAACGACTACTAAATAAATTCTCAAATCCGAATACAATAATTCTGGTGCTACTTACTTCATAATGACAAAATATGTGTTTTTAAGTTAATGAGACCGTGGAAAAAATAGTATATACCATTCGGGAGAGATGCTATTTTGTTCTCGGTGCATTGTAGCCCTCGGGCTTCAAATTGCACCTCTGCTAAAGTAACGCATTTCTCTCCCTTATAGTATAATGTACTATTATTAGCAAAATAACGAAAACAACTGTGGTCAACAAATATGGAATTTACCGTAAGAACTGAACTTAAAACTTTAACTTTAAACCTAATAGTTACAGTTTATTTAACTGAGACGCTAAAACATCGAATCAGCTGGACCAAGAGGCCTGCCTCGAAGTACGTCTACCCTCAAGCCTAATTTTCACTAGTTCTTGTCTATCTCCACATATCCTGATGAGAACTGTACTTGAGTCTATATAAATCTAAAATGCAACACTACCCTTGCTTACTGGAATCACCTACGTTTTTTCTCTTGTTGATAGTATTAGAATATCGAATATACTCTTTCTTCGATAGTTCCAAAAGAGCACCACATGGCCTGAGATGCTTTTAATTACTTATTCGTATGTATGTTAACTAGTAATGTTAATAAACAATATTAAACCTTTGAATAAATGTACAGGGCCATGTAATGGGCCTCTTAAATTGACAATTTTTATTAAAAACTCCGTTACGCTTAATACTTATTTACTGTTTTTTTCTCGGAATATCGACTCTAAATTGACAGCATACATACCTATTTGGGCGTTTGTTACACAAGGGTCAAAATTTATTTTAATTACTTAGTGTCTTACTGTTATCATTATTTTTCATCTGACTACTTATTTCCATATTTAAAAGCCATTCATCTAGAAACACAACATATACTGTGCAACCAGTACGGTATAGTCCATAACATTTCTGATCTGAAGATAGCCGATAGCGGCTTAAATACAGAATTATGTATATTACACCTTCTTTATGTTACTTTAATAATTATATATTTTCTTTTTTCATATTTGTTATAATGCCGTATTCGCAGAATTTAAATGAAGTAATACTTAATAATATCTCTACCCCTCATACTAATCATGAAGATTAGCCCAGAAGTCGAAGACTTGTGCGGGAGAAGGGGCGGCATATTATTATTAAGCAGGCCGCATTTTCGCCCAGGAACGACTTAACGTTGGTAGGCCCTAACCACCATTCAGTGCAGGAATGAGGGAAACCTGGAATACCTCATTAATCAGGGGGGTAGTCAAACGCTAACCGGTATCAATCTCTCACATTGACCCAAGCCAACATTTTTCCACCCTACCATAACCGCAAAGAGGGTGCCAATTCTCTCCACGAATATAACTTATATACGGTCTACAGGCTGCGGGGATCGAACCCACAGCGATCTAGTCACCTCGATTCAAGTACTGGTGCCTTAAACCGCGCAACCACTGACCGATACGAAAGTATGATACCTTTTCTTGGCCGCAGATTACGTCATAATGTGTTCATATTCTCCGGCGATTAAAATTTATCTCTAGTATATTACGTGTGAAATAGTTGCAACTTGTTTACCTCTTGTATAACGAGCCATAAACTGATATATGCTGTTTAAGTGCTCATAAACTTAGCCAACCTCAGCAAAAAGTGACAAAATCGATGGATGTATGTAGTAAAAGCTTCTTTAAAATATTTAGACTTAGCAGTTTAAAGGAATCCAACATTTTAAACATCTTTTATTTTACAAATGAATAAAAATGTCAATATAAATATATGTACTCGTATAAGTATGTCCCAAAATATGCTTTTTTTTATAATAGTAGTGAAGTTGATAAGAGGTAAAATAAATGTACCAAAATTCGACGATTTAAATGTATCTACCTAAGTAGATATTTTCAAATTTGTTTCAGTTTGCCAAGCTTCCGCTTTACCATTGCTGCAAATATCTCTAACACCTTAATAAAACCTTTTATTTCATATTAATACATTATAAACAAATAAGCCCTTAGTTATCGTTTATAAATATTTTCATAACTCTCTTGGGAGTTATACTAAGTAGTTATAAATTCTTCCTCTAATGTAAATGGTTTTCCATTAGAAGCGCTCGATTTTTGTAATGCAATAAAACAAATTGTGAGAATGATAGTGATCTATTTTTATTTTTATTATAAAGTACATGTGTTAACATTATGTTTCAAAATTATATCAGGTAAATGTTCGCCGCAGCTTTGCCTGGTTTGTTGAATCCTGGATACCCAATTTGTGATGACTTTATCGAATAAAAGTGGCTATATTTTAGCAATAACGCGCGTAATGTTGGTCTTTAATGCGACAACCGTCCGCAGTTTGTCAGCATAGACTTTGCATTTTAGAAAGCCCCAGAGAAAAAAATTCACTGGCGTTAGGTCGCAGGATCTGGGCAGTCAATTAACGTCACCATTTCGCGATATGACGGAACCGTCAAATTTCTCATGCAATAGTGTCAGGGTATCACGTAGGACCGTTTTGCTGAAACCTCATGTTTGTTAGATCGATCCCATCCAGTGCAGGCCAAAAAAATCTCTTATCATAGCTCTATATCGCTCACCGTTGACAGTAAGTGCCACTTCTTCTTCGTTTTTGAAAAAATATGGACCGATTATTCCACTTGACCAGTGTACACACCATACTGTAACTTTTTCGGAATCTGCCGTGGGGTTTCGTCGCTCCAAATTCGGCAATTTTGCTTGTTAACAAAGCCACTTAACCAGAAATGAGCCTCGTTACTAAACATTATTTTTCGCCCAAAATCAGGATCGACCTCCAGCTGCTCTAGCGCCCAATTAGCGAATGCACGCCACTGCCTATGATCGTTGGGCTTTAGTTCGTGGATTAATTGCACTTTATAAGGGTGAAGCCCTAAGTCCTTATGCAGGATTCGCCAAGTTGTCGTCGAAGACAGGCCAAGTTCTTGAGCCCGATGCGGAATGGACTGCTGCGGATTCTCATGCAGACTTTCCCGAACTGCAGCAATATTTTCAAGGGATTTATTAAACGGTGAATTGTGGATTCTGAAAGATGATCGTTAACACCATAAATTGCACGGAGTGCACGAAACTTTTGCCGAATAGAATATTGGTTTTGATAACAACTTTTAACAATTTCGACGCGTTGCTCAGTCGTGGAACGCTCCCTAATAAAATGCTGAGACTTACTGAATACGGCTGCCAAAGATAGCACCTGTGTGACTATCGACTTCATCATGCGCTGTTGCCAAACATCGAGCGTTACTATTGGAAAACCCTTTATTTACAAAAATACACAATTGTCGAATTTTTCACTGAAATTATTTTCCGAAGTGCAAGAATTTTCCATAGAACTGTTCCACTTCTTTCATGTGACATATCAGCCAACATTCTTACAGTTTTATTTTTCAGTCCCATGACATCGGCCAGATACCCTTCTGCTACCGTTGAACTTTGCCATCCACCATGTCTCTTCAATGTCGTCACATTTGCTCCTGCATTGACCAAGGTAGTCACAGAAAATGTCCCGTGAAAGCTTCTGAATCAGGCAAACTAAAAAAAATAGCAATTTTGCTTGGCATTTTTCCAAATGTATTTTTCCCAACGGACTGAACTGTGCAACGCTCTTCGCGATACGTTAGAAAAAAAAATTTGAACTCGACGGACGCAAAGACTTACTCACTAGACCCAATGCAGAGAACTCGTTTTCTTTTTACTTTCCGGAATGTCAACCACCATAGCTGAGCCCCTATCTTCAATATGATTCATCTTTATATAAAAAGTTCTGGATTTTTATAATCAAACCAAAATAACCCATAATTAGAACCACATGTACAATAGAGCAATAAGTGGGTAATTCCTATAGTTTAATGTATTACCGAAAATAGATATCATCATGGCGCCGAGTACGAGTAGCGGTATCGCTCCCGTGTGCAAAAGATGTAATAAAAATGTTATAAATGGTTTGAAATGTGAAAATTGTTCAAACTATTTTCACATAAGTTGTGCGAAATTGAATAATAATGTGAAATTTGTGGCTGATGACAGAATAATGTGTTGTGAATGTCCGGCTAACTGCAATAACGAGGCTACGTTTTACGATGCCAAAGAAGATATTAATTAATACTATCATCGACAGTAAGATAGATATAAAAATGTTTAATTATATTCTTAGACAAAAGGACATTATAATTCAAGAGCTACGAGATAAAATCACTCTGTTAAATGACTACATTAAAATTTTGAACAAATATTCAACCTGTGAAATTAAAGAAGATTTACAAAAACCTAATCTTGATAACCAGATAAACAAATCAGTTGCGACTGAAAAAGTGTCTAATAGAAATGATGGTAAAAACTCAGCTGGTAAGAAAAAAAAAATAAACAAAACTTTGATACTAGAAATGAACAATCCAGTTTAATTACGAAAGAAAATTTGTCTTCTGGACTAAAACAAGTGGAGAGTCAATTAAAACTTCATGAGTATATTAATTTAACAAATGATGCTAAACCCTCAAATTCATCATCCACGCAAAATACAGAAGATTGGAGGAACGTCAACAGGAAAAATAAAAAAAAACGATCTGTTATAATAGGGAACAATGCTACTAATACATCTATAAAGGGTGTTCCTAGAACTATAGATCTTCATGTTTATAGAATAGATACGCAAACAACTGCTGCAAAGTTAACCGATTTTTTGAAACCTAATTTTCCCGAGGTAATTTGTCAACCTATACAGTCTAAATGGCCGGAGCTGTACACATCCTATAAGGTAGCCATCCTGGAGGATAATTTTAAGAAAGCCATGGATCCTCAATACTGGCCAAAAGGAGCTTGCATTCAGCGTTTTTTAGTAATGCGGAAGAAGCTGGAGGACATGCGGGTATAATATTTGATCCGAATATTCTTTTACTCAATGCTCAAAGTTTAAATTCTTTTAAAATTGATAATTTGTATTTGGAAATGTGTGATTTTAATAACCTAAATTTTTTATGTTTCAATGAAACGTGGGAGAATGATGAGTCAATAACTGCTTTGCACATTAATGATTTTAAGTTAGCTAGCTCTTACTCTAGAAGTGTTTTGAAAGGGGGTGGCGTTGCTATTTGGGTCAGAAATACAATTAATGTGACCACCATTGACTTAAAATTTTACTGTGTTGACAAACATTTTGAAGCCTGTGCTGTAAAATGGATACAAAAAGATATTAATGTTCTCATAATAAATTGTTACAGATCTCCATCAGGAGATTTGAATTTGTTTTTTAACAAACTGACTGATATTTTAAATTATTTATGTAAAGCTAATACTAATATTGTTTTATGTGGGGACTTTAACATAGATTCATACAATAGCGCTAACTGCAAAGATTTTAATATTTTACGTAATCTTTTGAGATGTTTTAATTTAAAAAATATTGTTAAGTGGCCTACCCGGGTAACGGGCAACAGTCTCAGTACTATCGACCATGTTTTTATTAATTTTGACTCGGAGGGGTTGTGTTGTGTTTTTGACAATACTTTGTCCGATCATCGAACTGTCTGGGTTGAGTTAAGTTTATTGGAAGTAAATAGCAATAGCAATGGTGTATCATTTTTTAAAAGAAATTTTAGTGAAAACTCTATAATGAATTTTACTATTGCTCTATGTAATGAATCCTGGGTCAACTTATATAACTTAAAAAATATTAATGAAGCATTTAATTACTTTTATAGAATTTTTTTACATTATTTTGAAATAAACTTTCCACTGCGAAGGTTTTATAAGGATGGGAGGGTTAATAAACAGTGGGTTAATGATGAGGTAAAAAGTTCAAGTATATATTTGAAAGATCTCTTTATTTTACAAAAAAGTATTCCTGAACTGTCTGATACGTATCGTAGGGAGAAAAATAATCATAAGCTATTGATTTTAAACACTAAAAGAAATTATTATCGCAATAAGATTTCTAATTCTGACAATAAATCTCGAACTGCCTGGAACATTATGTCAGAACTGTCTAATAAAAAGAAAAAAAATGCGAATAACATCGTAATTAATGAGAACGGTCATATGCACGAGGACCCTAATACAGTTGCATCACTATTTAATAATTTTTTGCTAATTATTCTACAAATATAATCAGTCAGATACCGACTGTAAATAATTTACCCATTAGCAGTAAGTTGGTCCCACATATAAATTCATTGTTTTTAACTCCCTTTACCACGGAAGAACTGCTGAATTTATTAACAAATAAGCTGAAAAATAAAAAATCATCGGGGCCTGACGATATCCCTATGTTTATTATTAAGAGAGCTGTTCAGTTTATTATTTTGCCACTTAAGTTTCTTGTGAACTTATCATTTGAAACTGGATCATTTCCAGAAGATTTAAAATTAGGAAAAATTATTCCGGTATACAAGAAAAGTGATCCTATGTCCTTGGAAAATTATAGACCCATATCACTGTCTCACGGATTCTCAAAAATTTTTGAATATTGCTTTCTTAAGCGACTATTAACTTTTATTGATAAATTTCAAATTCTCACTGATAATCAGCATGGGTTCAGGACCGGAAAATCTACGACCACCGCTATACATTCCTTATATGAAAATATTCTTCATTTTCTAGAAGACGGCGAATGTCCTGTTGGGATCTTTTGTGATCTCAGCAGGGCATTCGACTGTGTCAATCATGACATTTTAATATCTAAACTACATAACTACGGTATCCGTGGACCAGCGTTAAATTGGATAATCAGTTTTATTAAAAAAAGGGAGCAATTTGTCAGCATCAACTATAATGACCAGAACGGTGATTGTAAATATAACTCTGAACGGGTGTCTGTGGCGTTAAGTGTCCCGCAGGGATCTGTCTTAGGCCCCGTACTGTTCTTATTATATGTAAATGATATCGATACTATCTCAGCTAATACTAACTTTACTATGTATGCTGATGATACGTCACTTATAATATCTAGTAAATCGGATCAAACATTAAAATTTAATTGTAATATTTTACTCAATAATTTAAGTGGCTGGTTTGCCCAGAATTCATTACATTTTAATGTCGAAAAAACTGAGGTACTTCGTTTTTGTACCAGTCAGAGAAGGCAATGTGACATACTGAATTTGGAAATTAATAATACTCCTCTTTCTTGTGATACTAAAACCGTAAAATTTTTGGGATTAAATTTGGATGTTCACCTTAATTGGAAGGATCACTGTAATAGTGTCACATCGAAGCTATCTTCAGTAGCTTATTTATTTCGAAATATTAGGACAGTTCTTGGTATAGATCAACTCCTCTGTTTATATTATGCTCAAGTCGAATCTAGACTGAGATATGGTGTTTGTTTCTGGGGTAATTCCACTTTTTCGTCCCATGTTTTTATAGCTCAGAAACGTATTTTAAGATGTATGTTCGGTGTTTCCAGTTCTTGTTCCTGTAGAAATATGTTTAAACAATTTAGGATACTTACTCTTCCTAGTCTTTATGTTTTTGAGATCTGTTTGTTTATTTTTAATAATAAGAGTAAATTTATACTGAATAATATGTTTCACAATGTTAACACGAGGCAAAAACATGATTTTCACGTACCATATGCTAAACTTAACTATTAATTCTCCTAACTTTATAGGACTAAAATTGTTTAATTGTTTACCCATGGAAATAAGAAGAATAAATACTCAATCTTTATTTAAAGTTAAGTTAAAACAACATTTAATAAATAAATGTTTATATTCTGTCTTAGAATATTATTCTTCTATGTGACTTATCTTTTGTAAATTTGACTATTCCTATACATATATGTTATGTCTGAGAGGAAAATAAATTATTATTATTATTATTATTATTATTATTATTATTATTATTATTATTATTATTATTATTATTATTATTATTACCTTATGTAGTAATTGTTTTTCATCTGAAGCATCCTTCAAATATTTGACAATGTCATCCCGACTAAACACTTTAGACTTTTTTGGCTCATAGCCTTTAATTTTTCGTTTTAGAAACGCTTCCAGTTCATGAAAGTTTATTCCATCTGTATTATTAGAAATTGTAATCATTGATTTTTTATTTCACAGGGAATTGCGACCGTACGATTCAGACTGTAAGAAAAATAAATCAATATCACTTATACTAGAACGTGGAAGAATAAATCCATACCATGTCTTGTAAGTAATCCAACATTATAGTTTCACTTATATTTTTGTTTTCTGTTAACTTTCAGCCACTGCAGAAATTTGTCATATTCTTTTTTATACTTTGGTTCCGACTTTGTTGATAGTAGTAGCACGAGCTTTCTCAGATTTTTCTAATAAATCACCTGAAATTTCGCTTCTCTCCATTTTCACAAATTAATAAATTTGATAAACGTTTATTTACAAAATGTTCAGTTGATATATCCATGGTTATCATGCCTACTTTATTATTAAACAACGTTCGTTTAATTTTGAAAACCAACAAAATTTAAATCTTTATCTATCACGTGAGTTATTGGATGTTAATAATATCGAGTAAATTAACGTCCCTCTGGATTGCAATCTTCTGCCGGCCGTCGATAATTAACATCCTCATAACTCCCTTGATACATAAATAATTATTAGCACCTTTCCTAGCTAAAGAGTTCCTCGTTGCCTTTACCTTGAAGACCAAATTGATCAGATCAATACCAAAGTCACTATTGCTACTAGTTGACACTAGTTGGCAAATTATATTTTAGCAGTATCAATTATATTTACAATAATGTGGCTTATATTTTTTTACTTTCATTTCAAATCGTGTTTAATAATTCTGACTGAACATCATGATTAACTAAAATTTAATTTTTCTGGGTAGAAGACATATGTATTTTTTTTCAATGATAAGAAAACAGACAAGAAAACAACATGAAAAAATAGTGTTGCTTTTAAATAGGTTTATAGTCTTCTATAAAATCATTCCCGAGACGAAAGTAAAACTTTTAACAACCTATGTTAGAGATGATTTATGTAAGGTGGTCCACAACTTATCTAAATAAAATTGGGAACAATTGAGCCATGAAAAATGGAGTCAATATATATATAAAAGTAAAATCCTTATAGTTTCCGAGAAAAATATTATTGAAATTGTAGTATTTTCAACCTTTACGTCGCTGGGCTATTGTAGTCTTTAGCCAGATGATTCCGAATATTGGAATCCGATTACTTATAGTTTTAACGTTTTTGTGATGCGAGTGTTTACGTTAGTGTCAAAAATAGCTTACGTGTATAGCAACTAGGAGTTGATGGATATCGTTTTAATTTATGGTAAAGTGAAATGCTCTAGCGGAACGATTTCCTGGTAAACATGTGCCAAATGCAGCTACTTTTACCGCGGTGTGCAGAGAGTGTAAGTATAATACAACGCGTGCGCAATACGACAAATTTGCAACCAAATTGAGATGGAAGTCTAGGGCGTCCACGGCTTATTGCAGCAGTGAGGCGTATCATCACACTAGGCTGAATTATATTCGCACCATGTTCAGCATGTCCAAGGCATTAGACGAGAAGGACCGGTACCATGGCCGTCACGATCTCCTGACTTAAAATTTTTTGATCTTCTTTTTATGGGGATATTTAAAAAATGAAGTGTATCGCACTGAAGTGGATACTATTGATGTTTTACGCAAACGTATCATAGCCTGTATCTTTCCTTGGAAATTTCTTTACATTTTTTGTCAAGCCGCCAATTACGTGGTTTGCCTTGCCAGGTTTTACAGCGTATTTTTAAATTATTTTCGAACTGCTCTTTTTGATTTTTTTACAGTTTTATTTTGAGTCCCCTGTACATTATTTTTTTAGATACGTTTTGACTCACCCTGTATAAAAATAACGACAAAAAGTATGATAAACTTCAGATTTCAAGGTTAGAAATTTTAAACCTCATTCAAAGCTGCAAATAACTATATGTTCAATTTAAGGGCTGATTTACGGACTTTAATGCTATGATGCAATCTTTGCTTTCTGTACATTATAATGCTTGTCACTTCCCATTAATTAAGATTCAAATTCCGGTTTCCCAGAAAATCGTTTGCAGCATAAACGTGCCTTTAGCATTGACAGCGTCAATAAGTTGAAAAGTTGAATTTTAATGGAACGGGTCTACCTGAAGTTTAAATGATTTAGTACTTCTAAATCAAGTCGTCTTTCATATTATGACAACATCAGAAGTCTCCCCAGTACTGAGCACAATCATCAAGAATTAACAAGGAACTCTCAAATTGTTTGTCGGGTTGACACCTTTCTACCCTCTGTTTTTATAATAGATTGATAAAACTTCATTAAATCATGCATTCACTTTAATTAAATTACTCAATCTAGTGCTGTGTGAATTTTAATTTGTTCATGGTGTTTTCTCACAGGTGAAACAAATCTACAAATGATGTTGTTTGTGTATGATATGATATTTGTAACATTAAGTAAGCATTAGAATCAGAAAAAAAAAACAGATTTTGTTTTTCACTGGTACAGTTCTTTTTTGAATCAGATACGATACATTAAAAAAAATATATATGAACTAAAAATCGAATAAATATGCAAAATTTCGATGTCTAAGGGTAACTTTCTTACTTTATTTTAATTTTTTTGAGCTGTTGACTAATTAGGTAATGTAAAGTAACCTAATATGGGACCCATTTTGAAGAATTATTGTCATTCTTACAGAAATAAAAAATTTTTAAATATCGATGTACTTATTGAATGGTCAGGCTGTGAATTTTGAGAAATAGATAATAGAAATACATTTTGCCAACAATTTTATTTAGGAAAAGCTATAGTAATATAACGCAAATAGTAACTGAAAAAAATAGAATTCAATTCGAAATATTTAGGTATTTATTAGAACGCAAAACACTTAATAAATGTGAGAACGCTACACTATTTAAATATTGCGCATTCACTATCTCCTCCTTCGATAACATACATTCATCTTAAAGATAACATCATAACCTCTTCTAAAACCTGAATTACTTTTCCCCTAAGTAACATTAAAATGAAATGACTCCAGCTATATTTCTCAGTTTCAAGTCGTTTACATTATCTGATTATCTCGAGCATCTCAGTAAGCCTTTTATTTGAAACGTCTCTTAAGAAAAAATCGAGGAGGTTAAATCAACGAATCGTGATATCTACTAAATAAACTCTGTTCTGTTTAACCACTTAAGTGGAAATTGAAATTCGAGAACGAGCACATTTCTGCCATTTTACTTATAAGATAATGGAATTTTCTTTAACACTTACAGCTGCTTTAATATTTTTCTTGTATTTATAGGCACACGGAAAAAATCGCAACGTATATTTTCAGCATACATTATGCAATCACTGTTGTGCAAAAATTCGCACAATTATACAATAACGATAATAATAGTAATAATAATTCTTAAATTTTGCAATGAATGAATCGTATTAGTAGTGATGTTACAAATTGGGCAACCAGAGTTACAAGTGTGAAATTGGTGGGAAAACCTATAAAATTCGACCTTATGGAAAGGTGACTTAAGAGTCAAAGTGAAGTCAACGAAATAACATATACTATTTCCTTTTCTTATTCAATTACCACACTTATTTAAGATATATGTGGTAGATCGGTATATAGGAGATTAATGGCCGGTTTCTCAACATTTGGCGCAATCCATTCGATAACTATCGAGTACATAAATTTATCAGACCGATAACTTTATATTGGTTTATGAACGCATGCCTTCCAAATTTTGTTGAATCGTAACAATTTAATGGATATCTTAATATATGCAATAATCATAGAGGGAGCTAGCAAATGCACAAGTGTTTGCAGATGCCATTTATGGAAGTAAGACACTTTCAAGAAATAATTGTAGATGGCGCCACTATCGCCTACCTAATAATAGCACATCACATAAACTAAATAAAAATATATATAAACCTGTTACATAAAAACGAAGTTATTAAAACCTATTCTAATACTGATAGTGAATTTGTTCTGGTACTAGACACTTGACCGTAAAATGATCAAATTTGTGATGTTTTTTAGGTACTGAAATCTTGAAAAATAAAACACGTAGAACAAAAGTAATATCAAAAATAAAATTACTGATGTTTTGTTTATCCACTTTTACTATTTAAACTCTCTTCAAATAATATAATAACTTTTAAAATGCATTTGTATAATATACATTATTTCGCTATTCTATCCCCACATTTTAACAATTATTTTCACATACTTATAAACAAAAGCGAACAATCTTATATGCAGAACTATGTAAGTTTATGTTATAACAATATTTACATCTATAGTTGAATTTAAAAAAATACGTATTTTGAAAGATTTCAGTACCTAATTTGCTGGATAGAGGTTATATATTGATTTTACTTCGGTACCTTCGAAAATTCGCTAGTGGCATGAGATAACATTGTTGTTATTTGCTAACCTCTGTATTATTCAGTTCTTAAATGTTTAAAATTACTTGAATTTGTAGAAAACACTATTTCAAGAATACGACGCCCTTAAACGAAACCTCTCTCGAAATTCTGAGTGGCTGTATTTTTCATACTGGTTTTCTCTTTCACGATAACGTCTTGGCCGTTGAAGATATCTGACTATATTTAAATATTCTTCATCTGATGAGGCAGACGAATCAGAATTTTCCATTGCACAGTTATCGTCACGAAAATATCAAAAAAAGTTGGGTTAAGCCTTACAATAAAGATGTAAACAAGCAACAGCTAAATCGCAGCGCGCGTGCGCTAATGTTTATTGGACATATATCATATGATTCAGAAACCGAATTCATGGGATATCTCCAGTTTATGGAATCGATAAGTTTATTTAATAGATATCTACTAGCTGAGAAACCGACCATAAGTTACATTTTATTCAGTCTGAATTTAAATATAAGTTTAATTAAATCAAGTAAAACTTAAACAATAGTTTTACTAATTTGAATGTGAATATACAGTTAACTTGCATATAGCATTATAGAATTGCAAGCATATATTTAATACCATATAGCACATAAAAGTACAGTACTCATACAAGATTTAACACTAAAAAAACGCAAAATCAACGTTATCTCAATATACAGATTTGCAAGTAGAAGTTTTCTGACTTAGAATTTAGTTCCTCAATTGAGCATAATTCTGTTTTGCTATTGATGGAGAAAGAACACATTTTAAAAATTTATTTAAAACATTTCAAGAGAATAATATTTTAGAATAGCTGCAAAACTTGCAAATAACATTCTTCTGTCGAATTCAAGTGAACAAATTTCGTAAATATTTCTATTAACAGAGAGATAAGCCGAATTCCAATTTCTCATTTTCAACCAGATAATTTGACCCTCAGATATATCTCACATATGGATCATTATAATAACACTTAATTGAAATATAATTTCTTAGAACACAAAGTAGAGCGGGTTGCATACTACTATGACGTTTCACTAATGCGACTTATTTACTTTTGGTGAAAACTTAAGTTTTAATATTATATACAAATTTTGAAAAAACAAAATATTCACATATTATTTTTGATTTATATGCACAAATAAATTGCTTTAAATGCACAATTTTCATATATATTGTTTTTGGCATTAGTAAATATTATTTCATTGAGTAATCAGTGACTAGGCTAACAAGCTCCAAACCGCTATATATTTGGTGGCACCGTTAACAGCTAGCCGTGGCTGTTTGTTACATATGTTTTAGGTGTAATTCTGTGCTGGCCGGGTACTAGTCCGTAAAGTAGTTGTTTCCTGAAGTTCTGTTTTTGCAATTATAGTAATCGCCGATGGCGAACAGACCCCGAAGTTCACCCACACCCACAGTATCTACCCATATATTATTTATTATTAGCTTTTGTAACATTTTTGGCTGTTTTAAAAAGGTATTTTAAGCTAATATATATCAAATCTCCTACAATTCCTATCAATGAAGTCATATGTATGCTCTCTGATACCAAACATCTAGGTTAGTAAATTTAGTTAGATTAATTTTTATAGATAATTATTGAACATAGCTTTGTCTGTGGAATTGTTCATTAGTATACCTAGATGTTTGGTATCAGAAAGCATACATATGACTTCATTGATAGGAATTGTAGGAGATTTGATATATACATTAGCTTAAAATACCTTTTTAATAGAGTAAAAAAGTCTGTCGTCCGACGGAAAACTAAATTCACATTTCACATGTATAATACTGCCGGCGCAAATTTAGTCACACCGAAATAATTATTTAAACTATGATCGCATTTACCATCTGTAAACGAAAAAACTATTAAATTTTGGAAAACTAAAAGCAGATATGGACGTTCTAGACCTGCATTAACGTTTTCACAAAAAATTATTATTAAAATTTCATCTCCAGGGTGAAGTGCTTCCGATTTCATAAACGAAAAATCATGCATTTTATGTTTCATTTTATAAACATGTTGAATAGCTGAATAAGATACTCCCAAATTTATAATAACCTACATAATATATATTCTAATATATATTAAATTTGTTGGGCGCCAATTAATATTGATATTTCATTTGTGTTTGTTTTTTTTATGTTTTGTGTTTATGTATGTCTCATTAAAAAAAATTGTATTTATTGGGCTACAAACCTGTATATTATTTTTTTTAGCTTATTCAACTACTCTGGCTGCTTGTAGAACATAGACTCTGGTAGTCGGTTCGCTCGTCAAGTCAAATCTTATTACAACACACTGTACCTTATTTTATCAAATAAATATCATTCCACAATTGACAATGTTTATTTCACAATATATTATTGTCTAATACTTATTCAAGAATATTTACTTTTATGTACATTTAATTTATAGGTAACAGATATTTTTATTAATGCAGTTGCGTTTTAAGGGTTGCCTATGTTTAGAACTTAAAATTCCAGTACAAAGTTCCTTAAAAATTTTTATTCTATGGCATTCTGACTGATGTTCATTGCTGGTGATATACTATATTGTAAAATGATTCTTATACTGACAGATGGTCCATAAAATAACAAATTTTTATATATATACTAAATGGAAACGTGAATATCATTAACTATATGGTAACTTTATTGTTATACTAAATTTTTGAGTGTGTTACTGTCTTTTTGTTAAGTTTAATGGCTAGCTAGCGTTTATTTTCTTTTTTAAATTTTGTGGACATAAAATACATTTATTAATGTTGATCTTTATAGGACTTCTACTGGAAATCTTCTAGAAATTCCTCATAACTTGTGATATGGGGCTGCAGATGTTGGTGAATGCTTTACCCACTGCATGGTACTGCCAAATTCCTAGATTGGACCTGGATCTCTGTTTCTAATGCTGATCAACAATTTTCTTAATTTTTGGGAACCTCTCTAAAAACCGACACTGCATGTTCTTTCTTTTCTTCGTATCTAATCAACAAAAACTCGTTTTTCCTTTATTTTTCTATCAATTTGATATCTTGATTCCTTGTATTAAAACTTACACACATATTATGGTTCATACATATGATTTTAATGAGTTTTTCGATGCACTGTTTTTTTGTTTTTCACTGCACTGCTTAACCTACTACAATTTTTCATATGTATTTACAATTTTACTTATAACTAAATATTAAAATATTCTTAAATATATAAAAAAAACTACTTTTTTGTGTACATTGTGATATCTGTTGTGAAGCCAACTTTATGCTTGACATTTGTTCATGGCTATGAAATTTATTTGACATTTCTGAACATTTTATAAAATTTATTTATTTAAATTGTTAATACTTTTATTATTTTTGCTTGACTCCTGTCGATATATTTAGTAAATTAATATATGATCTTTACTTGTTCTTTCTATATACTTTGCTTTGGGTTTAAATCTGTTTTTGTTTATGTACTCTTCATAAATGTGAGATCATGTCACAATATTAGATAAATTTTAACTATATTTATTTTCTAAAATGTTTAATTTATTTAATTTTCACTATAATAATCAACCTATATGCTCTGTATTGTCCATTTTTATATTATTTTGTTCAATTCTACTGTAATTTAATTTTAACAACAATAATAATTTCAATAATATTTTATGGTTTTTAAATAAACATGTAAATCTTCATAGGTATTGAATGTCTGATATTTCATTTTGTCTCATTATATATATAACATACATTAACTTGATTATCTTGGAACTACTGCTGATGAATGGAAAATAATATATGTTATAGCAGGCGCATTGGAAGGAAATTTTGTCACAAGATCTCATCTGATGGCATCAAAGGTACTACAACACACAAATCCAAAAGCTATAATAAAAATAGTGACTGATAGTTTGACAGAATTGTGGTGCTGTAAAATGTGAAAGTGACGATTTTTTTAGTGAGGTATTGTAAATGCAGAAGACAATAGTCTAGATATCCCAAATTGCAGCTTCCAACCAATTGTGATGATGTATTATTGCATACGCGATGAGATTCCGGCGATACGAGTCACTAGTAATGATATAACACCAATTCAATCTAACTACCTATGTTTAACATATTATTTTTACATGTATACGCCTCAGTGCGGTCCTGATAAACCGCAAATGACAGGCCATGTTCCTAGATTGTCAGTAATGCCGATAATTTGAGGAAATTGTAAATATAAGGGTTTCAAAGAGCGCTGGTTAATACTACGTTGTCAGATTTCCAATAAAAATCGCTAATATGAAATATTTATAAATAAAATGTCCCGAATGCAATTTTGAAGTTCTTCTAAATTACGTGGTTTATTAATGCACACTTTTGACTTCAAGTATCCCCATAAAAAATAGTATGGCGATCTTGCAGGCCATTCTATCGGTCCGCGTCTGCCGATCCACCTCCCAGGAAAACAGTTGTCCAAAATATCTCCTACAGGGCGCGCATAGTGCGGAGGTGCACCGTCTTGCTGAAACCATATGGTATCGTCAGGAATGTCAGGGTCATTATCGTTAGGAAAAATTGCTGCAAGGCTGGAACAAGGTCCTGTAAGGGTTCCTTCAAAGAAGAAAGGCCCTACTATTATGTCGTCAACTATTCCAGCCCACACATTTAATTTCTGAGGGTGTTGGGTATGTGCCTCTGCCATCCAATGAGGATTTTCCCGACTCCAATATCTGCAAGTTTGACGGTTTACTGTACCATTCAGACAAAGTGTGGCCTCATCTCAAAAAAGTATTTGCCGGTGTAAATTTCTATTTCCTTGACATAAATCCATTAGAATTTTGCAAAAGTGTAAGCGGCGATCGGGATCATCTTCATTGAGTTCCTGCACAAGTTGAATTTTGTAGGGATGATATTTTTCCTTCCTCAAGACACGTAGCACTATGCTCTGACTAGTGTCATTGTTTAATGCAACCAATCGTGAAGAATTATGAGGATTATCCACCATACTTATCAAAATGTTCTGTTTCTGATTTTCATTAATGCTTGGACGTCCAGGTTTTGGAATATTTACAACATTGCCAGTTTCTCTAAATTTAGACTCTACCTTACTGACTGTTGATTGGCTGATAGGACGATCTGGATATTTTTCATTAAATAAATCGCAAACTTCCTGCTGAGTTCTAGTCATATTCCCGCATCTGATAAGAATTAAAATTTCAATTCTTTGAGTAACAGTTAAATGTGCCATAATACTTTAAATTGAATAATAATTTCTGTCGCTTACAATACTTATTAGAAAGTCGGTGTAACAATGACACTTTGCAAAGATTTTCACCTACGTGATTCATAAAAGAACTATGGAATTCGAAAAACTAAACTTGATAACGTTTTTGCTTTATTTTAATTGATTTACGTTTTCTAACATTCAATCGTCATTTACTCGAAAACTTTCCTATGTAAGAGGGCAAAATTTTAGTACTGTATGATAGAGAATTAAACGATCTTTCAGAATCAAGGAAAAAAATATGGTGTTGCCATTTAAAAAAAATCGATGACGTCATTACTCGAAAACAAATGATATTTGAAAATCGCATTTTACGCTAAAATATGTATTTTTTAAATTAAAAATCGACCTGTTCGAGGATTTTTCCCAAAAAATAATTGTTTCGTTTTTATTGAATTTATTTCATACTTTTGGCGTATACTGTATATTGACTCAGTTGATGTCAAGCAACGGAACTGAAAAGGAATTTAGGACAAAATTTATATTTTAATTCGTTTAATGGATATAGAACGCGCATTTATTCTGTTTTCAGTATATTTATTTCGGTGTTTCGAATTTCAACACTTTAATTTCTTAAGAGAGGATTGCGTAGTAATACCTACGAATTATGTAAATTAAATGCGTCCATTACGGTAAAAGGAAATATATTTCTATTTCATTTACTTTACTTAAAAATGAGTTTAGCTGCACAAAATTAAAATGTATCCTGATAAATATCAGGATATATGATATATATTAAAATACGAAATCATCATGCAGTTACAATGTGAATATTTTGTTAACACTTGTGGTTTGCTGTTGAAGATAAAGGCTTTGAAATATTTCGAAATACATTGAATAAATAATGAAATAAATTGGAAGCAATTTGTAAATGTTCAGGACTTTTACAAAGTACACAAAGTCGTAAATCAAAATGTATTTGATAAATATTTTACTGACTGCAACGGAAAAAGTAAAAACAATGCAGTAGCACAATGTCTGATAATTTAAATATAAATTACGCATATGAAATAATGCGGATACGACAAAAATTCATTAGCGTAGAATAAATTTATTTTTATTTAGTTCAAATACATAAAAATTGAGTTTTTCCTCATAATTTACATATTTTTTCGTTATAATTTACATACTATTTTTTGTTCAGTTTAAGTTACGAACTTGGCTGTGTTTGCTGAATATTCAAGTTTTAGATAATAGGTTGATGTGATAAATTGGCTGTGACCTTTGGTTTCTCTAATTACCTACTCGAGCTTATTAAGTCTTATTTATATAACAGTTTGCGTTTCGTACAGTTTGTTAGTTATAATGGATTTGATTCGGTTAGTTACGTTGCAGCTTCTGGAATACCCTTGACCTGTTACTATTCATTTTGTGTATTAATAACCTTAGTGAAGTAAGTAGTTGTAAAAAGTCGTTATATGCAAATGACTTAAAAAATGTTTTATCTATTGCTAGCTCTGATGATTGTTCCTTTCATGATCATGTAACTATTAAGACAAATAAAATGTTTACATTTAGTGGATTTATTCTTAGAAACTGTAAGCAATTTACCAGAATGTAATGTTCACGCATTGTTCCTCTAAGTCCGCCAAAGAAAAATGGCAGAAAGCATTTGGAGGAGCTTAGGAAAGCAATCACTCTTCCACTACGTCGGTTTCTCACAAGCGCCACTTGACCAACTGATTAAGGAAAATGTCGCGTAAACATACTAAGCGGTAGAGGGCAGCACTGTCAACCCACTTGCCTACAGAAAATAATTCTGGGTGTTTACAGTTTACTAATTCCTGATTTGTTAAATCTATTGGTACATCTTGGATTAACAATTTCCAGTAACATTTTTCGATATTTCGGGAAACATATCGCTTTTAGTTTCAGAAATATTTGTTAATAAGTTATATATCTATCGAATCGTCAAAATACTGAACATACAAATTTCTATATAATTAATAGCTATTACACGGTTACAATACTTATGTATAAAGTTCTAGTTTGTGTATCTTTGTGTATACAATAATAAACCTTGAATCATATTGGCTCAATAAACACACTATAATCGGAAATCAGCGCTAACATCACACACAATTTGGATATTTACTTAAGATATATTTAATTTATTTAATGTCTGTAAAGTATGAGTAGTACTTACGTCGTTCGCATGGCGAATAGTAATCACATTTCTTCTAAACTGAAGTTTCGTTTTTAACAAGATGACAAAATGTGAAGCAAAAAATATGTTATATGTAGCAAATTACAACTCTTTTTTAATGAAACGTATGGCTTTTGCCATATTCACAGCTTATGCGAAGCCTAGCATTATTAATACTGTTACGGAAGCTTATCTACCTTTTTAGTTTGTTAATTATGTTCCTGTTTACGTTAGAATTTATAATTGAAGCTCACATACCTCTTTAGTTTCTTAATTATGTTTCTGTTTATGTCCGAATTTATAATTTTTATGATGCCTTTATTTTGACGTTTTCTGGAATATTCTCGGCCACATTCTATTTGGTTTTCGACACCGCCGAAAACTTCTAGAACCCTAAAAACCTATATAAGTGGATCGGTTTTGCTGACACAGTCAGTTTATATTGAGCAGTCAAACGCGAGCGACAAACGTCAAAGTAAAGAATTTGAGAGACTTGTTGAAGGATATTTCTTATTTAATCAAGAGTGCCAATAAAGTTTGTTTGTCTACGTGACGTGTTTCTGCGCTGACCCAACATAGAGGTTACATTGGTGTCAGAAGTGGGACGTTCCACAAAGGACACGTTTGTAGTAGACAGTGACGAGATCAAGAGCGACGGAAATGGAAGAAACATTGAAATAGTTAATGGGAATGATGCAATATATTGTAACCTCTAAATTTGGTTATTTCTCCAATTCCAGTATTACTAGCATCCGTGTCCACGACGAATGTCTTTCCAGGCTTGGAATATGAAAGAATCGTAGAAGAACACAAAGCTTCTTTTAATCTTTGAAAAGCTTGTTGACGTTATGTCCAGATAAACGAATGATTGTTTTATGTGAGTTTGTGGAAGATTTTTACGATCTCGACGAAATTTTTCACAAACTTGCGATAATAAGTGAAAGTCCCTGAAAACTCCTCAATTCATGTTTGTCTTTCGGTATTAGCCATTTCCAAATGGTTTCAGTTTTCGCTTCACTCCCTCAGAGGAAATAATGTGACCTAAATACTTGACTTCTTTTTGAAAGAACATGCACTAGTTAGGACTTAACTTGAGCCGGGCCTCTCTCAACTTTTGAAAATCTTTTTGGACGTTCAGCAAATGATCTTCAAACTCTTTGTATCATTATGTCATCAAGATCAACGAGACAAGTTTTCCAAGTCATTACTCGCAGAATGGTTTCCATAAGTCTTTCAAAGGTAGCTGGTGCATTGCTGAGGCCAAATGGCATGACATTGAAGTGCCACAATCCTGTTCCAATGGAAAATTCTGTCTTCTTTTTATCATCTGGATGAAGGCGTACTTGCCAATAGCCACTTTTCAGGTCTAATGTTGAAAACCATTGGGATCCAGACATTGTATCTGAGGTGGTCGTTTATCCTTGGCAACGGATAACTGTCCTTTTTAATGACATCGTTACTCTTCTATAACACACAAAATCTGGTAGAGCCATATTTCTTCTTCACCAAAATAACCGGCGAGGTCCATAGACTCTGGGATGGTTCAATGACTTCCTGCTGCTGCATGTCTCTCAACATCGTCGATACCTCTTCTTGCTTCGCTAAAGGAATCCGTCGTGGAGCTTGTTTAATTGGAGAGGTGTCGCCAGTATTTATTAGGTGTTGCACAAGATTAGTCCTTCCGACATCATCCTCTGTTAATGAGAATACATCTTCCAATGTTCGCTCCTACTATGACCGTCTCGAGGGCCGATCATGCTTCTTTGAAGTGGCTGCTGCAGTTCAAGAGATTCAAGCGGCAATATGGCTTCAACGGTTACAGGAGTACGACTTCAAAATTGTACAACGGAAAAGATCTAACCCTCGGAATGCTGATGCCCTATCCAGAAAACCATGCCCTCCAATCTGTAAATAGTGTCTCAAATAAGAAATAAGAGAAGAAGATGATTTTTTTTAGCAAAGAATTAACATCCAAGGCCAAGATGATTGGGATAAAATCATCGCTAAAGAACAAAGACCCGGATTTTGGATCAATTTTCCAATGGAAGATACAAAACATGGACACCGTTTCTAAAAAGCTACTGGGCGCTATGGAATTCTATAGTCATCGAGAATGGCCTATTAAAAAGAGTCGCGGAGAGTCCCAACAGCAAAGAAAAGATTTATCAAAGAGTACTGCCTCAGAAAAGAATTCCAGAAGTTCTTCAAGCACTACACAGTGGGGTTGGTGGTGGACACTTTGTAATAAACAACTTTGAATAAAGTTAGAGAACGATTCTATTTTCTTGGCAGGCGGTCCGATGTGGAAGAATGGTGCCGACGTTGTGATACCTGTGCCTCTAGTAAGGGACCTAGGACTCGAAGCCGAGGACTTATGAAGTAGTACAATGTTAGAGCTCGTTAGAGCTTCGAGAGAATAGCTATTGACATAGCTAGACCTTTTCCTCGTAGTAGCAGTGGAAATCGCTATAGTTTGGTAGTGTCAGATGGAATGGTAAAAATATTCAATCGTACCATTGAAAACTTTCTGAGGACGACCGTCAACGAGAACAGATGAACTAGGATACCTGCCTTCCTACATTTTTACTGGCTTACCGAGCACCAATTCATGAGACCACGGGTAAAACACTAGCCAGGGTGACTTTCGGCACATAATTGCGGCTGGCCATAGATCTAATTATGTATTAACCGCAACACGAGGAAAACTTAGATGACTATCTCAGCCATCTGAAAGATCGAATAAAGAAGGTACATGAAGAAGTACGAGAGAAGCTATAAATAGAATGCGACAGAATGAAAACCAGATACAACTTGCGTGGCAACAGCAGCGGGTTTCAAGGGCGTGAGAAAGTGTGGCTGTATAACTCAAAAAGAAGCAATGGTAAATCTCCGAAACAGCAGAAATCGTAGGAAAACTCTGTCTACATGATCCATTGGAATCCCCAAATCAAGATGAAGATTGTCCACATCGATCGTTTAAAACTTTATCAAGAAGGCCATGTGGACAAGTTCTAAGCGGGGGCAATGTTACGGAAGCTCACCTACTTTTTTTGTTTGTTAATTATGTTCCTGTTTACGATAGAAATTATAACTGAAGCTCACCTATTTCTTAAAATTATGTTTCTGTTTATGTTAGAATTTATAATTTCTGTTATGCCTTTATTTTGACATTTTCTGGAATATTATCGGCCACATTCTATTTTATTTCCGAAAACTTCTAGAACCCTGAAAACCTATATAAGCGGATCGGTTTCGCAGACACAGTCAGTTTCTATTGAGCAGTCGAACGCGAGCGACAAATGTTTAAGTAAAGAATTTGATAGCTGTGAATTTGTTGAAGGGTATTTCCTGTGTAATCAAGAGTGACAATAAAATTTGTTTGTCTACGTGACGTGTTTCTACGCTAATCCAACATAGAGGTTACAATATGTTATTTTATTAATAAATAGCAGCTAATTAATTATATTCTATTGCCACAGTGATTATTTTTTACCATTTACTAGGTAGTAAATATGGTAAAGTGAAAAATTATGAATCTGCAAAATATTTGAATTTTAGGCTAACATTTATTACCTTAAAATTAATTACAAATATCCAGAGCGCAAGAATGGGGCGTGGCTTGACGCATAAGCCCAGCGATTGCACTCAACTCGATGCTACATGGAAGTCTTTATTTATTTCTAAACTAATTTTTATTCTTCTGCTGACCAATCGCCATTCTGATTTATATTTACTTGCGATATTTTTTCTACCCCTGGTTTTAAAAGAAAAAGTAATTTTTTATAATTGTATTAATTAAATGTGTCATGTGACTGACAACTAACATTGGATATATGGATTCAGTGAGTACAATAAAACAATAAGTATGGCATAGCTTCAGAAAGTACAAATGCGTCGGAAAATTATTGGTTTGTTTGCCAATGGGCCAAAAGTAAACAAGAGCATGCTAACGTGAAATGTGACGATCTGATTTTATATCCGAGAAAGGCACGAGATTTTATTATGAGGATCATTTTGTTTACTCGTTTTCATTTTAAATTTAAGTTGAAGAGGTCGCAGAAAATTCTCATTATTTAAAACCCCTGAAGTGTGGGAGAGTATAATTGAAATCAGAAACGTTTCGTATTACACACTTTAAGTCTTGATTATTAGCACAAAGAATAGAAAAAGTTGTTATAGAAGAATTATTATTTGAAATTTTGTCAAGTTCGTTTGGGACAGTGGTCTTGAAGCTTCTACAGTCGGTACTGTTATTTAATCTATACCTAGTGATTTTCCTGGTTATGACCTAGATAACTGGAAGCTGTCGGAATTAACATTCACATTTCTAGTTTTAGTTGAGATTCTTTGATCTGTTCTTGTTGTTCACGGGCTAGGCTTTTTGGCGAACGGACCCGTTTTCGATACCCCTCATCACTCTATAATATAAAGATTTCGGTTTCTCTATTCCTATTGTTGCAGCCGTAAGGCTGCTACGTCGCCACTGCGCCTCCGATAACGGTGGTCTTCCTAGATGTCATTTAGCAGCCTTCGTATTTCGATACATTAAATATTTTAGAGAAAAATATAAACATAGTTAAAAAATAACTCATTTCGTTTTTTAAAATCTTTTATATCTATTCTCTATAAATATAAATTAATTAAAGATCGAAGCTTTTAATCCAAAAATAAGCAGTATAATTTTTTTATTTTCACCTAGTAGAGGTGCGTGTAATGACGTCACAAGCGGGCGCACCGTTTCTGAGATTAGCACCAATTTTAACCTCTCATATCTCGAAAATGCAAGAAATAACGTATAAAAACCATATAAATGAAATTTGATGAAATATGCCTATCATATAGTTTACTTCCTAAGCCAAGTGTAGCCTGAAATTCACAGATTAATTAAATAAAGGAAGACTGTAATTGTTATTCGTTTGTATCGATCGTGATTCACAGCTGCACTGTAATACGTGATGTCATCTTTGGGGACAGTCATTGTATGCAGCACGGAAAGTTTTTAAATATTTTTAGGTATTAATAAATATTGTGTGAAACTAACTATTCAGTGGACAAAAGCCCCAACCTGCGTTGAATTACACCGACAATATTTAACTTCAAATAATTTTAATTTTTATAATAATTTTTATAGTTGGATATTTGATTCAACTTAAAGGAGGCCACCTGAAGAAGCAATCCTAAAAATGCAGAAATAGGTCAGATCTCATCTATTGTGGTTAAATTGTCGTGTTCCCACTGCCAAAAAGCGAAGTTAGATATTTATAGAGTGTTTCATTAAAGCAGGTTAGTAAATTTATATAGATTAATTTCTTTAGATAATTATTGAATAGAGCTTTGTCTGTGGAATTGTTCATTAGCATACCTAGATGTTTGGTATCAGAGAACATACATATGACTTCATTGATAGGAATTGTAGGAGATTTGATTTATATTAGCTTAAAATATCTTTCTAATACAGTAAAAAATGCATATGTACATGTTACCTTATCTCTGAATAAAATTTATCTCCATGAAGATTTCGCATTTGCAGTGGCGTAGCTAGGCGGGGGCGAATAGGCCCCCGCCCACGGCTTCGCACTTAAAGGGGACTCGCGCGAGCCCCCCTTGGGGTTGATTTAAAACGGAACGCTAAATAGTACGAATATCATCCTAAAAGACCTTACTAAGAATATTATCGACATATTTTTCAGTATTGAAGAGGCTATAAAAAATATTTATTTTTAGCATTTAAACACCTCATAATTATGAAATTTTCAGATCATCCAGATTTCACTACTTTAACTAGTTTCATCATAAATTAATAATTTTGTAAACAAACTCTGATTTTTCACCATTCTTTTCATGAAAATATACAGGGTGACATTGAAAAAACCACAATGCATAGTATCACGCGATAGAGGATCAAAAAATAATAAAGTCAGTTATATAGATCGCCTTTTATTTTCAAGATACATTTAAAAAATTTTTGTAACATTTATATATTTTTTAATTTCTCCCGATTGTACGAAAATATTTGAATTAAAATTGATGCACACTGTGACCTTGCATGTGGCTATTATGTGTCAAAATATTCAGTTCATTCAGCATCCAATGGCGGAAGAAAAGGGCCTCGCTGATGCGACTTCGCCCACTTCTAGATTAGTTCACGCTACGCCACTGCGCATTTGCCTAATGTAAAATCCATCCTTGTATGAAAAATTGATATGCTCGAAATTTTTCATCAATGCGCTCATTAGCGACTCAGAGCTCATGTGCGATTAATGCGCAATTGAAAATGCTGTTTGTGAATGGTGTGTTAAAATTGAACTGCTCTAGTTTTATACATATTTAGGATGTTGCAAGCTGTTGAATGTTTATGGTAATTCCTACTTAAAGTAGCGCTTGGAAAGTTTCATCCAATAACAATTAACGCAAATTCAACAAAAACATCGAGTATAGGAAATATCCCAAACTTCCAAACTATATTTCCTGGTTACTTACAAAAAAATCTGCGTAAACTACTAATTGATTTTAAACTACTATGGCCTGTATGTTGGATATCACTTGATTTATTCAATAATAATTAGGAACGTTTAAAGATAAATTTGATCAACTACTGCCATCTCAGTTGGGCACCAAAAGATATCATTACAATTACATTTCATGCAGCTGTAGCACATATAGGTCTACACACAGAAAGCACAAAATCTACAAAGTGTAGTATTTTACAATTATAAAAATCTATTTTGATGAGGAAAAAACTATGTATCCCTCTAAACGAGGGCAAGGGCTTATTTTTTGCACTAGTGAGAAAAGTGAATTAGTGAAATACAATGTTTCTACTATAGAGCCTGCATTATTTACTGCCCAATCTATTAAACAACGTTGTCCAGTGGCGGAGATCTGGAAACGCTACTGTATAATTTTTTCCATAAATTGTACGCCACTGCCTTTTTCTGGTATTTTTATTGAAATTTCGTAATCACAATCGATTTTGAAGAAAAAAGTGCTTGTATTTTCTTGTTTGGATAAATGGTTTGAGTAATGTTAAATTTACTACAACACTACAAATATTTTAAAAGGGGATAGAGAAAAATTAGAATTAACGGAATCATCTATCAAAAAATTTCGAAACTGTTCGGCCATGCTATCACGATAGATTAATATCTGCAGATCTCACGACATTTCATCAACGACGTTTTCGTGGTGATTTAATATTAACTTACCGTATTTTAAAATTCAATTTTGGTAACTTAGGCAAAGCTTTTCCACTCCCCACAGACACTCGCGTTTGTGGACATTCTCTAAAATTTAAGAAGGAGAATTTCAAAACGCGTACCAGACAACATTTTCTGTGCAACAGGCCCTTAGACATTTGTAACTCATTACCTCAGGACATAGTGGATTCGCCAACAGTTTATTTATTCAAGAATAAAATTGATAGTTATCTATTTAACAATTAGGTTCAATTTTGTGAATGCTAAATTTATTTTTTTTATGTATTATTTTTGTACTTATACAGTATGCACCAAAAGTATCGAATAAATTCAATAAAAACGAAATAATTATTTTTTGGGAAAAATCCTCGAACAGGTCGATTTTTAATTTAAAAAATACATATTTTAGCGTAAAATACGATTTTCAAATGTCATTTGTTTTCGAGTAATGACGTCATCGATTTTTTTTTTAAATGGCAACACCATATTTTTTCCTTGATTCTGAAAGATCGTTTAATTCTCTATCAGACAGTACTAAAATTTTGCCTTCTTACATAGGAAACTTTTCGAGTAAATGACGATTGAATGTTAGAAAACATAAATCAATTAAAATAAAACAAAAACGTTATCAAGTTTAGTTTTTCGAATTCCATAGTTCTTTTATGGATCACGTAGGTGAAAATCTTTGCAAAGTATCATTGTCACACCGGCTTTCTAATAAGTATTGTAAGCGACATAGAAATTATTATTCAAGTATTATGGCACATTTAACTGTTACTCAAAGAATTGAAATTTTAATTCTTATCGGATGTGGGAATATGACTAGAACTCAGCAGGAAGTTTGCGATTTATTTAATGAAAAATATCCAGATCGTCCTATCAGCCAATCAACAGTCAGTAAGGTAGAGTCTAAATTTAGAGAAACTGGCAATGTTGTAAATATTCCAAAACCTGGACGTCCAAGCATTAATAAAAATCAGAAACAGAACATTTTGATAAGTATGGTGGATAATCCTCATAATTCTTCACGATTGGTTGCATTAAACAATGACACTAGTCAGAGCACAGTGCTACGTATCTTGAGGAAGGAAAAATATCATCCATACAAAATTCAACTTGTGCAGGAACTCAATGAAGATGATCCCGATCGTCGCTTACAGTTTTGCAAAATTCTAATGGATTTATGTCAAGGAAATAGAAATTTACACCGGCAAATACTTTTTTCAGATGAGGCCACATTTTGTCTGAATGGTACAGTAAACCGTCAAACTTGCAGATATTGGAGTCGGGAAAATCCTCATTGGATGGCAGAGGCACATACACAACACCCTCAGAATTTAAATGTGTGGGCTCGAATAGTTGACGACATAATAGTAGGGCCTTTCATCTTTGAAGGAACCCTTACAGGACAAAGATATTCAGAGTTTCTAGAAAATGACCTTGTTCCAGCCCTTGCAGTAATTTTTCCTAACGATAATGACCCTGACATTCCTGACGATACCATATGGTTTCAGCAAGACGGTGCACCTTCGCACTATGCGCGCCCTGTACGAGATTTTTTGGACAAGTGTTTTCATGGGATGTGGATCGGCAGACGCAGACCGATAGAATGGCCTGCAAGATCGCCAGATCTTACACCTCTTGACTATTTTTTATGGAGATACTTGAAGTCACAAGTGTACATTAATAAACCACGTAATTTAGAAGAACTTCCAAATCGCATTCGGGACGAAATACGCAGAGTTACCCCAGAAATCATTCATAATGTGCAAGAAGAATTTCTTCACAGACTTGCACATTGTCAAGAAGTTGGTGGATGGCAATTCGAACATTTAATTTAAGTATAAAATTTAATCAATTGTATTTTATTTTACATACCTCAGAATTGTTACTTTTTTATGGATAAAATTTACGTTTTCTAACATTCAATCGTCATTTACTCGAAAACTTTCCTATGTAAGAGGGCAAAATTTTAGTACTGTCTGATAGAGAATTAAACGATCTTTCAGAATCAAGGAAAAAAATATGGTGTTGCCATTTAAAAAAAAATCGTTGACGTCATTACTCGAAAACAAATGACATTTGAAAATCGCATTTTACACTAAAATATGTATTTTTTAAATTAAAAATCGACCTGTTCGAGGATTTTTCCCAAAAAATAATTGTTTCGTTTTTATTGAATTTATTCCATACTTTTGGCGCATACTGTATTAGGATAATATGTATTATCTATCTATTTTCTCCTTTTTGAGTACAATACGACAGTAGTCCTCTGCTCTTCTATAATTTGTAATAATAATAATAATAAAAAAGCGAAACATTTTTTTTTTTTCAAAACCATATTAAATCCTCATTTATCGCCGTCACTGGCCTTGATCAACGCCAGGTTACGTATATTTCACCAAAGTCAAAGGTGTCAAAGATAGTGACAGGTTTGACATGTATATCAGTTTACGCCGCATTGAAAGAAAGAAAAAAATATTTACAAAATGTAAATTATTATTTAATGAGAAATACGATCTGTTAGCACGGGGAGGCAGCACCTGCCTTACTAATATTTATATCCAGGATTGATATTTGGAGAAATTTAAAGAATGTTGTACCATTTTCTGTTTTTTTTTGTTGAAATTAAAACCTGCCATTGCAAAAAATTTTGTACTGTCTCGACCGTTCTTTTTGTTTAAAGCGACGTACCTACTTGGTCCGGCGGTCATGATCAGGTGGATTACCTACGCTGGGAAAAACCACAAAGGATAACAAAAGAATACACGTCAAATACATAAAAACACTGCCACACGTTTACCGCCAAAGCATTACGACAGTTCATTGTGATTCAAAAAGTATTCAGCATAATATTTTGTGTACTCGGAAAATGTCTTTAGTATTACGCTGCCATACGATAACATGTACTTGTCACACTCCCATAAATCACCGTATCCGTCATCTAGACATTTCAATACGACATGTTTGTAAATATACAAAAAATACACGAAAAGTTGAATTTGAGAGAAGCAAGTACTGAAAAATTATTTCAAACTAATCAGAATAGCATATGCAATATTTTTTGACATCTGATGCAGACTCCATTTGTAGGGGAATTAAATTCTGTTAATAACTAATAATAGCAACAATATTAACAGTAATCGACGACGTTTGCATAAAATAATTAGTACTATTTTAAACCATAACATATCAAGATGTTTACAGTGTTCTCTACAAATGTTTCTTAGACCCTTAGAATATAACTAAGCTTTGCCAAGTTCTTTGAAGCAATGCAGTATTTTAGATTATGTTATTTTAGAACAGTTAGTGACGTGACGTGATTTTAAACGTTTTATAGTAATCAAATAAAGTATTTTATGTCGGATATGTTAGTGGATAATTAGACCAATATGCAAGAAGTGAAAATGTAGTTTTGGCATTGTGCAACGAAAGAAAGAATACAAAATACTACAGCTAATCCGGATTAACTATTATCTATCAGGTACTTAGTTCTTAGTTCTACGTGAGTGGGCCAAAAACTAGCCCTCCACTGCGACCCTGTGGTCTATTGTGGCTCACATACTTATTATATTTCACCCACCAGGTTTAGCCTCTTTATGAAGCCAATAACCTTGTTGGGTGAGATTCTATCCAGATCTTCTGGCAAGAGATGCACTTTGCCAAATATAGAAGATCTGGTCCGTTCTCCAGCCGGACAGTGACATAAAATATGTTCTGCCGATTCGTCACTTTCTAAACACAATCGGCACTCGGCCTCCTCAGCCAGCCCCAACTTGTGCATGAGACTCCTTAACCGGCAGTGCCCAGTATATAGGCCAACCAGAGTTTTCAGGTCAAGCCTATTTAACTCTAGCAAGTTTTTAGCTCTCTTTGTCGAAGTGCCCCCTATGAACGCCTTCGAATGAGCTAATCTTGGCAGATCTCGCCAGTACTCCCTTATCTTTTCCTCCGCCCAGGTCGCGATGACTGCTTTGGCAGTAGCCGAAGCTAAGCCAAGAGCCGGTTCCGGACCTATAAAGCTGGAAGAGGCACCCTGCCTTGCTAACGAGTCCGCTGCCTCGTTTCCTTGGATACCCGCATGACCAGGTATCCAAACCAGGGTTACTCTGTTGCTTGTACCTAACCGCTCCAGAGCCTTTTGACAGTTCCATACCGTTCTTGAGTTACACCGGTAGGATCCAAGTGCTTTTAAAGCTGCTTGGCTATTATCAGGTACTTAGGCATTATTATTAATAAAAATGTTTATTTTTGTTGTTTTCCCACTTGACAACGCTGCAAAAAACGACCGCACGGTAGTTCACATATCTAGCCATCTCGGACGACGATTGATTGTCATTGGAGCCGATTTGTCGAGGGAAAGGGGAGTTTTGCCCCATTTTTTAAATATCAAGTTAGAATTCTGAAATAATTTTTGTATTATCTTTTAAACTTCCCTGAGCACGTGCTTAAAATTTTTGTACTTAGTTAACTCTGTATAAGCTTATTTAAAAAAAAAAAAATAAAAATAATAATCATGCTCTACGTATAACTTTGACATGTTATTACGCAATCAGCATGATCTCTCTACTGGATGCCATATTTTGAAAGATATATAAAAAATTCTAGCTGACAAATGCCAAAAATTATCATTAAATATACAAGGTGTTAAAGATTTGGCTGCCATAAATTTAACGGTCGATGGTATACATCAAAATGAATAAAAAGCTTATACGACATGGATCTAACCATTTTCGGTAAAAGAATTTACAAGTCTTCCAATGCATGTGTAAGAATTCGGTTAATTAAGGATTCTCACCATAATTTTCTGCATTAAATGACCTTAAAATTTATTTATGTTTAGTTTTAATAAAAACAAATTTTTCCGTTAATCAATAAAATTCGACAAAGTCGATATCGCGGAATGTGACAACAGCGCGAAAAGTACAGTGACTACAAATCAGTTAGTATCTAAAATGCGAAGTGTCGCAAATTCTTTTACGTGCCACTATTTCCTTATCTTTTCTTTGTTTGTTGGAATGTTTAGCATACGTGAGTATCACGATATGTTATTAATTAAAGGAGAAGCTCACCGCGCCGTATTTATTTAGATCGTTTCCCCTAACGGCGGATGTCTAATAGGGACATCGTTGAAGTATCTTAATGGCTTCTTGATATTGAGCTACACCACACCAATTATTTGATTATAAAATTTGATAGTTATAAAATTCTTTTAAAATAAAAATTATTTTATTAATACCTATTATTATTATTATTTTATAATTATAAAATTCTTGGGTGGTGACGAGCATATGTGGAAAATCACGGTGGACATTTTGAACACATATTTTAATTATGTGTTATATTAGTTATGTATTTAAAAATAGCATTGTATTTTGATTTTCGGTAATTACTTTTTTTTTGTATATAAATTATGATTATTTTTGCGACGCGAGCCTTTTTAGAAGTTTTTATTACTTATTTTTCAAACTCCTATTTGATTTAAGTTATGTTATTGTTTTAAACATTTAAAAACACCAAAATTTAAACATTTAATATAAAAAAACATTAATTCTACCATTCTCTGTTCAAAAATAAAATTGCAAAACAGTTGTCTAAACTACGTTCATTAATTTTCACAATAGTTATTTATTTTTGGACTTTTCGTCATCACTAAAAAACAAGCTGGCACGTGGTAGGCAATCCACAAACCGCCTGTCACAGCGTGTATTCGCACTGTTGCCACGTTGTGATACCATTTCTTGATATAATAACTTATTTTAAGAACGGCTTGAGTTATGCCCTTGTACTATTTAACTTTTTTGTTAATTTATATTTATACATCTTATATTGAAGTTATCGTGGTCAGACTTCTAACATCCTGTATAGTCGACAGTTTCTCATACTGTCCTTTGATTTTAGTTATTATTAAATAGTAAATTTTACTCCAGAAGTCTTATATAGACCGTAGGATACTGAAATCTTATTTGAACTCTAAACTTTGCTCGGTAAATGTTTCCATATTTATGAATTTTCCTGTATATTTTAATGTTGCTATTAAGATTATTATCGTATTCTGGCATACTCTCTGTGAACATTTGAACATTTGAAAATTAACAATAATTAGCCATTATTAAAATGTACAGCAGAGCCGTTGACATGTCACTGTTGTTAAATAAAATCTTGTAGAATTAGACAGGAAACAATTAAAAACTCTTTTGTAAGGTAAGTAAATTAAAGGAGCAATATTCATTAAGTCTCGGCTCATTGCTTTAAATTAAGTAAAAGGTTTTTGTCAAAATCATTATAACTTCTAATGAACTTTATAACAGGAGCAGTGAAACGTCAAGGTAAATTAGGAGACTGTGTTACACCCCAAAGTATTTAATTGCAAAAGAAAGGAAAGACGATGAAAGCCTACTTACTACCAAGAAGTACAACTTATCAGTTTAATATTGCTTTGAATTATACAGAATGTTTTTTAATAGCTGTAACTTTAATATGGATGTTCTCATGTCAAACTTGACATCTGGAAGTAAAAGAACAGACAACTGATGCTGGTAATATAGTGGTATACACGTCATTCAGCGCGGTTTGTTTCCATGGATACAAGTACGAGTTACGATGTTGGTGATGTAACAGGCGTTCGTTTCTTGTATTTTTGTGGCATTTGTGGGTCATAGATAAATCAGATAAATAGTGTAAATACTGTGTATGTAGGTAATGCCATAATTATTAGTGGTGATGTGGTGAACTTACGGTACTGTTAATCGTAACTTATTCCATTGTTTATAATATACATCCGCTCATGACAATACGGCGGCAATTCTGTTGGGTAAGTACTAGATAGGCGGTTTTACTTGAGGTATTTATAAAATTATGCCATCTGATTTCACATTAAATTACTTGTTTTAAAGGCGCCCGTATTCTTGAAATAGTATTTTGTACAAATACAAGTAATTTTAGATATTTAAGAAATGAATAATATAGAGTTCAGCAAATAACAAGAATGTTATCTCATACCACCTGCGAATATTCAAAGGTACCGAAGTAAAATCAATATATAACGTTAGAAAGCGATCTATCCAGCAAATTTTTAGGTACTGAAATCTTTCAAAATACGTATTTTATTAAATTCAACTATAGATGTGTTATAACATTAACTTACATAGTTCTGCATATAAGATTGTTCACTTTTGTTTATAAGTATGTGAAAATAAATAAAAATGTGGGGTTAGAATAGCGAAATAATGTGTCATACAAATGCATTTTAAAACTTATTATATTATTTGGGGAGAGTTTAAATAGCAAAAGTGGATAAACAAAACATTAGTCATTTTATTTCTGATATAACTTGTGCTCTACGTATTTTCTTTTTCGAGATTTCAGTACCTAAAAAATACCACAAATTTGATCATTTTACGGAGAGATGCGGCGACCTTAATTTGAAATATAATATGTAAAAGTAATGAATAATGACATAATTACTTTTTTTATTGCTATTTACTACTGATTTAATTTCTCCTTATACATTAAAAAAAACCTTATTTATTACTTTTGCTTATTATGCTTTCAGAATAAAACAGGTAATTAGATGTAGTCAAGTCAGATAGAATAGTATATTCTACAATAAGTTCTACAACTCACGAACCGTAGTACAAACTTTTCACTGGAGTGGAATATGCCATTCTAAACGTGTTTTAGACTATACTTTCTCTAACAAGAATTTAGAAATCATACAAAAAAGTTGCTTATTTGTACATATTCCATCACAGTATGTTAGAACACAGTGTTATAGAATGTCATTCAAACACAGTATGCTGGAATGAAATGTATTACAATCTAATTTTTAGTTGTGGAATGTGTACTTTCTAAAATCGTGTTGGAGAAAAATAGTGTAAATGCCCCAAATAACATTCTACATCACGTAAATGATAGGAGCAATATGGGAGGTATTTTCCAATTTTACGAGTCTATTTTGCAACTTTATTACATACGTACATACATACAATAATACATTCTTCTTCTGTACGTATTTGGAAAAACCATACAATTTCTCCATTTTAGTATTATAGTGTAGCATTACGTTAATTATATGTCATTGAAACGCCAGTCTTGATTCCTACTAGAGGATCGTGCATTTATTTAACTAAAAAGAAATAATAAAAATAGGACACAAGTTTATAAAGCCAAGTGCTATTAATTTTTCCTAGATCACTCTGAATAAAACCAATGGTAGATAGATAGATAGATTTTTATTTCCAACAGGTAAAACCCAATAACAGGAAATGTTATGTTACAATATAAACAATAATATTCAGTTCACATCTAAAATACAAATATTTAACAAAATAATAAAATAAAAAAAAAATACGCACTGCGCAGTGATAAGAGTATAAGTTATGGTAGAACATCAATCAAGTACCACTAATGTGTTCCAATATCTTTTCATGAATTTTTCTTAAAGAACTAATATCACAGGATGAGCAGTAATTATTAAAATTATTGCAAGTACTAAGAACCGGTGACTTTTGCAGAATATTTGTTCTTGCCAAATCTGTATGAAACGGTAAAGAACTTCTTAAACCCAATCTAGGAACCCGGAATCTCACATTCTCATGTAAACGTGGACAGATTACATAGTTATTTAGTAGGTTATAAAGGAATGATACAGATAAAAGTATTCGTCTACTATGCAAGGAATTGAACTGACATTCATTCAACAAAGTTAAATGCTCTATACCCCTCTCTGGGTATACACCTGTCCTTTTAAACCTGACAAATTTTAAAAATTTTCTCTGGACACGTTCAATGGGACATGTGATTAGCATAAATAGGGCACCAAATCAAAGCACCGCATTTCAAAACTGAGTGCACAAAAGCAATAAAAAGTGTTAAAAGTACATCAATGCTCGCATAAACTTCCATTCCTCATAATAAATCCCATCATTCTGTTGGCAGAGGCAATAGTTTTTTCAATGTGAGTAACAAAAGAAAGTTCCGAATCAAATACCACACTTAGATCTTTTATTTCACTACATCTGGTCAACTCAAAAGTCTATTCTATAAGAACATCTGATGACATCATGTTTTTTTTTTTTGAAAATGATATGACAAAACAGTTCTCCGCATTTAATTTCGTGCAATTTTCTGAACACCACTCTGAAATTCTCTCAAGGTCTTCCTGAAGTAGGGATAAATCATCTAAATTATCAATAATACGATATACCTTTAAGTCATACGCGTAAAGCAGTTTAAAGCTACGAACTACATGTGTTACATCATTAATAAAAAGAACAAACAATAGCGGACCCAGGTTAGAACCTTGAGGTCGAGGGGTAAACCACTGCTTGAAATTTGTACAACAAAATACCCATAAATACCCAAAAAAAAAATACTTCAGCAAATAAGTCAATACCTAAAAAATACTCAAAAACCACAAATGCTCAAAGAATACCTATGAGTATTACCCAATAATATGCTCAAGTACCTAAAAATATCGTTAAGTACCCAAAAATACCGAATAGTACCCAAAAATACCCTTAAATACCCAATAATCTAATAAACAAAAAATAAATTACACCCACGATTTTGCTTACTATACCTTCAATTTTTCAATACTCTCTAATAATATTTTCTTAGAAATTATTCCAATATACGTAAATAATATAGAACTATCAGTAATTTCATTAACAATAAGTAATTTTTTTGTGAGGAAGAGTTTATTGACTGACATCACATTTATATAAGTATTAAACATAAAACAGAGAATTGTTATATAAACTAAGGTCTAATCCTTACTCAAATAAATCAATAAATACATTCTAATATTTAATATACAAAATAACTAAATAATGTTGGTTCTTTGGAAATGTAAGTATATAGTTACATATAATAAGATACATATTGGACACAATTTTTATTTACTTTTTAAGGAGTTTTTGAGGCATTTATATTATTTTTTATTTTATTTATGTCATATCTTATCATCAAATTATATACGCCAGTGCCGATTAGATCAAGCGGGCCATAAAATATATATTTTCTTTCAACAGCTGCAATATCCTTTTTAAAACCTACCCTTTTTTAAAGTTTAATCAAAATTTTATTTGAAATTTTATTATTTTGAGGGTTTTAAGAGATTGGTTCAGTTTTTTTAAATACCCTGTAGTTTTTCGTTAATTAGTGATGTAGTAGACCTTTGTTAAAAGTTTCATCTACAATTTTTTTTTAAATCCATTAATTTTCAGTTTTTAAAGATTGTTTAGTTTTTTTTAAACACCCTATATTTTTTCATTAATTAGTGTTCTAATAGACCCTTGTTAAATATCTGATAAAAATAATTTTTTATTCCATTAATTTTTAGGTTTTTTTTTAGAAATTGGAAAGACCTCAGTCTTTTAAACACCCTGCATTTATTTGGTTAATTATTATTCTAAAGAACCCTTGTTAGACGTTTTTACCAAAAACAAATTTTTAGCTCTCTTAATTTTTTTAAGTTTATTAAGTTTTTTTAACAGTAACAAATTTTTCAACACTTTGTATACAGAACGGTCTTTCGCACGTTTAATAACAATTCCGAAGTTAAATCTTTAAAAATAAAATTTTCTCGAAATATCACGCTATTAAATTATAGGAGTAACATCTTCGAATTTTATTAATGAATTGTGACGTGTTAAAGGCGGAACTTTATTGCAAGTTCCACCCAAACGTCTCACGTACCAACTTAAAATTTCAGTAAATTTAAGAAATTATTGGAAAATTTGGACCCATTTTTCTCAGTCATTTTTGTATATATTGGAATGGGACAAACGTGAAAAATCATTAAAAAAATATATCTATAACTTGCTCGTTGCCGAATTTCCGCTTATAAGGGAAACTAAAATCAAAAATTATTTGTTTGCTGTATTTCTGAATTTATTATCAAAATTCTAACGCGAGGAAGTAATAGATAATTGTTAAATAGAACTACAGTTAAAAAATGAAATTATTCTGTCAGAAAATAAAGGAGAAAAATGGGTTACGTCTTATTCAGGCACTGCAAAACCAGCCTTAAGAAATGCACATTGATTCGTCATTCAACAGCGGACAAACACGTCTTTCACGAGTTTATTCTTTACACTGACTTATGCTATGCTAGCCTTAGATAGACTGTGGCCTAAACCTATGTATCCACGGGCTAACACCATCATCAAAACGCATGCGCCATCGCCATTGTGTTTAAGAATTGGCGGGAAAATACTAATTTTCTCCAAAAATACCCAATAAATACCTTCGTAATACCCACTAAATACCCATTATTACCTTGATAGTACCCAAAAATACCCAAAGATTCCGAAAATACCCATAATTACGCATAAATACCCAAAAAATGCCTTTAATTACCTACAGCTTGTACAGTAAAATACCCCAGTGGTTTTCCCCTCGCTTGAGGTACTCCAGAAGTGGGGGAAAATTAGTTAGATCTAAAACCTTCATGCTCTACATATTGCTTACGATTAAAAAGGTAAGACTTAAAGAGTGACAACAATTTTACAGAAGAGCCATAATCATCCAATTTCCTTAAAAGAATGTTTAAATCGATCTGATCAAAATCCTTCTGGAAGTCTGTATATATAACGTCAACTTGCTTTCTCCTATCCATAGCTCGAGCTATATCTTGCGTAAAATAAGCAAGATTAGTAATACACGATTTTTTCTTGATAAAGCCATGCAGATCGTCAGATATTACATTTATTAAGGAGTTATATATTAAATCATGCAAAATAAGTTCGAAAATCTTAGCAAAATTACAGAAAACAGATACGGGCCTATAATTTTTTATAAGAGATGGATCGCTTTTTTTTAATATAGGGCTAACTCGAGCAATTTTCCAATCGTCTGGAATGGTGTCAGTCTGTATAATCAAATTAAATAAATGCAATAATAATAATAATAATAATAATGCCTTTATTAATGCGTGAAAAAAAATTAATACAAAAGAAAATAATTCAAAGGATGGCGATATTCACCATACGGTGCTCTTCCATATAACCTTCCAGAAAATTAAGAAAACATAACAGAACGTACGCTACTGAAAAATTAAAAATAACATATAACAGACCAATTGCAGTAATTTAAATGAGCATTTTTTTAAAGACTTTTTTAAAACTGTGAACAGACTCGAGGGACCTGACATCATTAGGCAAGGAATTATAATTTTTTATAGCGTTATAAGTAAATGACCGCTGAAACAGCAGTTTTATGCCTTGGAACACAAAACTTGTAACGATTACGAGTGGGTAATTGATGAATATTAAAATTTGTAATAAACTTTGAGGTTAGATATTCAGGTTTATGATTGAACAATATATTAAATGTCAAGCAAGATAACTGAATCTGAAATCTGGTATTAAGATTCAACCAATTCGAATGTTTAAAATAAGTGGAAATATGATCAAACTTACGAAGGTTATAACTGAACCTGATACAAGCATTTTGAATCTTTTGGAGACACTCTTTATCCCTGTGCACTAATGCAGGCCAGTACACAACCATGCAGTATGCCAAAGTGGATAATATTAACGAGTCACATATTTTTAATTTAATATCAGTGCTAAGAAGATCTTTATGCATGTAAAGTACTTTCAACTTACTAAAAGATTTCTGAGTAAGATAATTAACATGTTTAGCAAATCGAAGAGAATTGTCTACCCATAAGCCAATATTTTTGCAGTTATCAGAAGGAACAAGGGGATGGCCATTTAAACTGATAGTAAAATCTGGGTCACTTATAATGCTGTTTTTCTTATTTCCAAAAATTAATAATTGAGTTTTAGTTTCGTTTAAAATAAGGTTATGAGCCAAAGATATTTCAGAAATAGAATTAAGATCAGAGTTGATTTGAACTACAGCTGAAGAAATGTCAGAAGGATTAAAAGAGAAATATATCTGAGTATCATCAGCGTACTGATGAGATTGACAATATTGAAGGTAAGTACAAAAGTCAACAGTATAAATAGAAAAGAGAAGAGGCCCTAGAACACTACCTTGGGGAACACCAGTGGAAATATTATTAAATCGAGATATATCTGCATTCAAAATAACCCTTTGGCGTCTACCTGATAGATAATTTTTAAAGAATGAGACAGCAATGTCGCTGAAACCGAAGTATTTTAATTTAGTACAAAGTGTGACATGATCTAGAGTGTCAAATGCTTTACTAAAATCCAGAAGAACAAGACAGACACATTTATTCACATCAATGTCTCTAATTAGATCGTCAGTGACTTTTAGTAGAGCAGTGCAAGTACTATAATGAGTTCGGAAACCAGACTGAGTATCAGGAAGGATATTGGTATTATTACAATAATTACTAACCTGTTCAGAAACAACTTTTTCTAAGATTTTTGACAGTGTTGGAAGGATACTAATTGGTCGAAAGTTAGATGTAGATGTGGGATTATTAATTTTCGCAATAGGTATAATGTTTGTATCTTTCCATGCAGAAGGAAAAACTCCATCCGAAAGGCATTTTTTTATAAGAAAAGCAATATGATTGCTTAAATATGGAGTAACAAGAGATACCATTTTTAGGTCGATTCCATCACAGCCTTTAGCAGAAGATTTAAGTTTACTAATAATTCTATCAATTTTATCCGGGGTAACATCAGTAAATATGAACTTGTTATCAGAATTACAATAAGACTTATTTACATAATTGTCTGAGATGAAAGAACTGATATTCTGTGATGAGTGAGATAAAGGAGTAGCAAAAAAGGTAAGAAAATCATCAGAATTTCCCACATTAAAGGAATTATATGTAGGTTTTGAATTAATATTTAGAGTTTTGAGAAGTTTCTAAAAGTTTTTAGGGTCAGTTTTGAATTTAAAGTTTAAGAAAACCTTTTTTTCAGATGTCACAGATCTGTTAACAAAATTTCTAAGGACCTTGTATTCCGCCCAAGCTGACTCCGATTTAGAACGTTTATACTTTAAATAAGCTTTTTTCTTTAAATTGATCATAAATTTTAAGTTATCAGTGAGCCAAGGTGGTAATGGTGGAAGCAATGAATTTATGCAAGCCTTAACTAAAAAGTTCGGAATCTGATCTGGATCCACTATTAATTTGTTTTTTAGCTTTTTAGTCGCTAACAATACATCCTCATCCGTTTTGCTTAAGGAGATACAAGGTAGATTATAATTGTAAGAATCCGACTGATTATAATTACTTATGTTCGAAATATTATATACACTAGAAAAGTATTTACCAAAACCATGTACAATCCCTTCAGAATTAGTATAAGAAAAATTTTCGTCATGCATAATTCCTGGTATTCGACTGTTCTCTTTCTTATTCTTAATAAATGACCAGAAAGTAGATGGGTTTTCAGTAATATCATTTTCCATCCTATTAAGGCGGGGATTTTGTAGAAAAGATATTGCACAGCCTGAGTGAGCGAAACGGCGAATCAATGAGGCCTATACAAACCGTATAGGCCCGAACCACAAGGTTCCCTGAAGTTTATCGTGCATTTTGACGTACATACATATGGAAGCCGTGATATATGTTATGATTTTACTCGAGGACACAAAATGTAAAATTAGCAACAAATATTAATTTGAAAGTGAAACACAAGTTGTCCTATATGTCCTGGCTAGTGAGTGAAGTAATTTGGTGGCTGTGGCTGTGATAATTTTGCCATAATTGCGACATATTGGCGTAGTAATTGTGTGGCTAAAATTGAGATATTTTAACATTTATTTTAATTATTCTTGTAATTTTATGAGCAATGTAAAATAATCTCACGCACTAGCGGAAACCTTTGTGAATACGTTGATATATAATAATAACCAATTATTTCAATTTTCTTGGAGTTCTGTGTGCGCTGCTGATAAAAAGAAGTTATATTTTTTATAGTTTTTATACGCCCGTTCTTTTGATTTAATCTTTTTAATAAGGTCAGTGGAGTACCAGGAAGGATACCTTCTATTTGAATACTTTTTGACAGGTACAGAGATATGAAATACATTATACAACATTTCCTTCAACATGGAACATGCCGTATTAACATCAGTACATTGAATAACATCATTCCAGGAAATTTGTGAGACTGTATTATACATTAAGGGATAATTAGCTTTCCTAAAGTTAAATACATCAGTACACCTAGCATTTGAAGTAAAGTTAGTATAAAGGCCTAAGCCCAAGTTGAAAGAAAAAAGCAGAGACGGATGATGAATATCTTCATTAACTAATGGGGCAAAATCTCTCTTTAAACTACAGTTCACACTAGTAAAAATCAAATCCAAGTAATGACCATTCAGATTAGGTATATAATTGCATTGTTTAAGATCAAATACTTCTTGAAAATTTCTAATCAATCTAGACGACAGTATTATAACATGGACTGTTAAAATCACCAGTTAGAATAATGGGACTATCATGAGTTGAATTAAACATAATTAATTGATCCAAAAATATTTCACAATCATTCATAGAAGTATTAGGAGGTATATACGTTACAAATAAATATATGGTACAACTATCAGAAACTAATTTACCACCCACCAAGTCTATTATAGGTGTTGATGAAACAATTTGCCTCAGGTCCATAACTTCGAAATTCATTGTATTCCTAACTACAATCAGCACTCCTCCACCTTTGCTTGAATTAGTATCCGCAAAATTACGATCTTTTCTAAACACATTGTAACAAGAAGGAAAAAGTTCGTTATCAAAAACACTCGAAGTAAACCACGTTTCAGTTAAGCAAATAATATCTAACTCATCAGCGCGGAATGTCAGTGAAGTAAAAAATTGCATCATTTTAGAATTTAATCCATTCACATTTTGGTAATAACATGCAACGGAGTTATTGGGCGAAGCATTTAAAAATTTACAATTCTCGGTGTTCCATTAAAATACTTAATTTTAATATCAATTTCTCCTTTAGATTTTCTTTCGGAAAGTTATTTTCTCACTATAAATATCCAGTTGTCGAGATGTTCTATCTATAGGATAATGACGTATTCACAAAATCGTTTGAATTTCTAAGCACGTTTGACTTTTTAATTAACTGGGAAACTTTCTCGCTACTGGCTAGAGTTACCTTAACAGGTCTTGGAGTATTTTTAGTGCGATCAAATTTACCCATTCTGCAAATTGAAGATACAGGACCGATGTCGGGTGAAACATGAGTATTTGAATTAGCTCTGCTTTTTCAGTGGCCATACGATCTTCCTTCGATATAGCATCCTGATCCCTCATACCAAAAATAATTATATTATTTCTTCTGTTTTGTCTATCGTTATTAATTCAACGAACACACTATTCACTCAAACAAATGTACTTTATCACAGTTATCATAACATAACTAAGTAAAAACATTTATCAAAGAACGCAATGTTCACCTCGGTTTCTCAGTCGACTCAGAACTCAGAACATTAAATGGTATTATTACTTAATAGTCGAGCAATAAACTAGTAGAAAGTGCAAAAGTTCTAAAACTAGTTGTGGTGGACGGATCGGAATGCGGTTTTCTGCATTCTCTTCCAAAAATTATTTGTAAAAAATGTGTCGACATGGAATTTCTGACAAATCGGAAATTGCATTGCTGCAGCCAAAAATGCATTATTTGAGAGGCCTCTTGGAAGATGTCAAGACTTGGTAAATAAGTGTCAGATCTGGCCCAGATCGGGTACTAGGGGGTTTTCGAGGTCGCTGATCACAAATATGATGTTCAAATTGACCCCCCGAACTGGAACTCAGGACCGCGGATGAACGTCATCTCCGTGAGAATCCAAATCTGCCATCGGCCATTCGGAGTCAGCGCCCCAAAAAAAACCCATAGCGATTTTCGGTTCGCCTTTTTTGATTGTATCAGGAAAAGCCACGGAGATGACGTTTAGGGTCAGGTTCTGGTGCACTAGGTGTTCGGGAGGTCGTTTCCGACGTGAAATTAGGATTCAACGCCCCACAAAACGCCCCTATTATGATTTTCGGGTGGTTTTTGGCACTTTTCTCAGGAAAAATCTCGGAGATGACGTTCGCGTCCAGGTTCCGGTGCACCAGGTGCCCGTGGTGTGTGCGCCGATGCCAGATTTGGATTCAGCGAACCAAAAAAAAAAAACCGGGCGCCGAGTTTCTTTTCCTTCCCGCGTGATTTGTGGGAGAGTCCCACGGAGATGACGTTCATCGGCGGTCCTGAGCTCCAGGTGTTCGGGGGGTTAATTTGAACATCATATTCGTGATCAGCGACCTCGAAAACCCCCGAGTACCCGATCTGGGCCAGTTCTGACACTTATTTAGCAAGTTTTGACATTTTCCAAGAGGCCTCTCAAATAATGCATTTTTTGAATGCATTTTTGGCTGCAGCAATTCAATTTCCGATTTATCAGAAATTCCATGTCGCCACATTTTTTACAAATAATTTTTGGAAGAGAATGCAGAAAACCGCAATTCGATCCGTCCACCACAACTAGTTTTAGAACTTTTTTAGTTCATTGCCTCGACTATAAGGCAAAGACTCAAAATAAAGTTGTTTATTTTATAATTTTAATCTTGTAAATAAATGTCGAAATAAATATCGTCAATAGGCACTAATGTTTATACTAAGATTGGACAGAGCTTAACGTTGGCATGGTTATCTGAAAAATCTAATCTGGTAACAATTAGCAATTGTTCTTATTAAATTGAAGTAAATTATCTCTTCATGTTACATTTCATATGAATTAGATAATTCATATAAAAAAGTGTTTACCATTTAATCACACTGTATATTACATATTCGAATACTTCCCTTAGCTATTCTCTATTAGCTGTATAAGTTAATATATACACTATATCTTACAGAAAACATATTTTTAGGGAGAAAAATTCCTGATACAGAAAATATACCGACAGAAATCGAAAAACAAGTTGGGATATGTTATATATAGTTGCGATGTACAATGCTAGAATTGAGTGACAGTTCGATAAATCTTTCCAGTTGATCCCACATAAATGTGTTTATTGCGTCAGAAATGAAAAACTAACTTATAATCGAATTGGAGTGTTTTGTCGGATATCAATCAACTCACCACGGCCTCCCGCTCTGCGTTGATCATGAGCGACGTCAAAACCATGTCCGTTTTCCGATTGACAAGATCTGCAATTAAACCATTCCATTTCCCATTTTCGTTCGTTCCCCACTTGCCGTCTTCGACCCTGACAAGCTCGTATGTGAAGCCCAGCTCTTCGGAAAACTTCTGCAGCAAATCTATGCAGAATCCCGAGCAACACTGGTAATAACTTTCGTTCCTGTGAGCTTGAGACATGTCTACTCTGAAACAATTATTTGATATGAGAAAAAAGTGGAAGAATGAACTGTCTATGATGTTTATTATTTATTTGATTTGTTATGGAACTAACCAGCAGTTATATTTAGAGTTATGTCATCTTTCAAAGCTTAATTAGGTTGTTTTTGCACTTCGTAGACTAAAAGTGCTACGACAGTGCCTCATTCTAGAGACTGAAGTGTCACTTTTAATACCTCGAGGATTAAAAATAAATTTAAACTGTAATTCTTCAAATACCACTTCAATGAAAAAATAAGAAGAAAACGGTTCTATAAACAACTTTATTCATTAAAATCAACAATTAACATTTGTACAATTATATCTATTTTTGGTTAACATTTACGGTTATATTTATATTAGCAGTTATTAAAACTTAAAAATTTACCATAACCATATTCTTGAGAATTAAGATTGCTAATTGATGTAGAAGCGATTGATATATTGCTTATACAGGACGGCCAAATGAAAACGAAGCAGAGGTAATTTCAAAACTGTAGAAAAACGCTCAGACCCATCGATTTTCGATTAGAGGGGGGACATTCTTTGCTGGTATTTTTGACTCCGCCACTTTCACCCCCAATCACCCCAAAATATTTAAATGGCATTCGGGGTTTAGTAATATTTATTTTAAAAGCTCTTACAATTTTTTTACAACTAAATAGTAAGTAAGCAACTAAACATAATTTAAATTTTAAATTGTACATTTTTTTCAAAGTATTGGGCTGAATTATAAAATTTAAAGTCTGTTGTACAGAGAATTGTAAAACCTTTCAAAATAAATATTACTCAACCCTTGCTTTGGGGTGAAAGTGGCGGAGTCAAAAATACTAGCAAAGAATGTCCCCTTTAACCTAAAATCGACGGTTCTAAGCGTTTTTCTACAATGTTAACGCAATTCCTGAAAATGGCTCTGTTTCGTTTTCATCTGGCCACCCTATATTTATTTAGTTTCCATGATCTAAATTTTTTGGGTCTCATGTCCAAGAATTTGTCCCGCTATATATTTTTTTTATTTATTGATCTGTCAACATATCCCTCAGCTACTGCAGAGGCCTTCCATCCACCGTGTCTCTTTAGAATGTCAATATTTGCCCCGAGCAATCATCATGCGTGAAGGACGCAGATATGGGGCGTCGAAAACAGTGACGTATATGTGGAGGATGCAGGAAGTTTTAAGTTACAATTTTTTGTGGTAATTTTCCAAAAATATTTTTTCAAATGGGTTATGTATTGGACAAAAAATGGTGAGTAGTTTGTATCAATTCTTCTTAAAGATATGTAACTTCTACAGAGAATTAAATTAATTGGGTTTTTCGATGAATTTCAGCAATATGTTCAGTTCATGCTGTTTTTTGTATTAACTAATTTAGACGAACCCAAATCTGTAACATCATTAATTGGTAATTCAAGTAATTTGTTTCCTCTACATACTCCTGTTACGCTCATAGACATACTAGATTTTTCACTTCAAAATATTACGATTTATGCAGCTTGCCGTAATAAAATGATAACAAAAAAGATACAGGGCGTCAAAGTTGGAATGTAAAAAGTGATTTTTTTTAAAATAACTTTGATATTGATTGATATTCAGTATTTTTTAATGGAACATCCGATTTAATTTTTTCTTTTTTAAAATATGTTGCACTTAAAAAGCTCTACATAGTGATGTGCATTTTTGTTATTTAGTCCCTTTGCGTGGTCTACTGTAGTATTAAATGTAACCCCAAAAATATCAAAATCGTATTAGGCATTTTTTAACAAAAAACTATTTGTCCAATCGATTTAGCCATGCTTCGAAACCCTTAATACCAAGTTTCAAAGTTAATACAGGGTGCTCCGAAACATTGGGAGGATAAACAGGATAAAATATTTTGGTGATAGTCATACATTCTTCTGTTATTCTCTGCTTAAGTTGAGAACATTGATTATTATTTAATTAAGTTGGAAGAAAAAATGTCGAGTGATTTGTTTATCATAAATTTCGTGACTTACATTTAATTTTCTCATAATATTGTTTTTTACAATGAATAACCCTTAATACCAAGTTTCAAGGTTAATACAGGGTGCTCCCAAACATTGGGAGGATAAACAGGATAAAATATTTTGGTGATAGTCATACATTCTTCTGTTATTCTCTGCTTAAGTTGAGAACATTAATTATTTAATTAAGTTGGAAGAAAAAATGTCGAGTGATTTGTTTATCAGAAATTTCGTGCCTTACATTTAATTTTCTCATAATATTGTTTTTTACAATGAATAACCCAGTTAGGGTTTACATTCGAATAGAATTTTTTCTTGAGACATCTCCAAACTTTGGTGGAAGTATTTCGCGTAATTTGTGAAGCAGGCCATGAGAACAAAAATGTATCAAACTTCAAACAATTTGACATTTGCTGCTATATTACTTAAAACGTTATTGTGTGTACCATTAAAGTTGTGTAAAAATGGTTAGAAGTAAACTAACTTTACAACAAAAAGTTGAAATAATAAGACTAGTTGATGACAATGCGAAATCTTGTAAACAAGCTGCAGAAGAATTTAACAGGAGACATCAAGAACTAGAACCAGTGAGTTTTCAAACTGTAGCAAATATTAATTCTCTATTCGATAGAACTAGTAACGATATTTCCACAAATAAAAGGGGAAACAATTTAATTGAGAACAGAGAAAACATTGTTTTAAATCAAATTCGGCACAACCCTAAAACTAGAAAAATTTTCTGAAACACTAATATACCTTCCATCAAAGTTTGACGATGTCTTAAGAAAACTAAAAAGGTTGCTTACAGACCAAAATTCTTACACACTTTAGAAAATGCTGATGAAAATTCTCGAATGGAATACGCTCTGTGGTGTCAAAGACATTATCTAAATGACAATTTCCTAAATAAAATTTTATTTTCGAACGAGGCAACCTTCACCACAAACGGGGTTGTATGTTCACAAAATTGTAGATTCTGGTCGAAAGTAAACCGTCACTGGGTTATTCATTGTAAAAGGCAATATTCTAAGAAAATTAATGTATGGTGCGGAATTTTGGATAAACAAATAATTGGTCCTTGTTTTCCAACACAACTTGAATGCCCAACATTTTTTAAATTTTCTAAATACGAACTTCTCGGATGCCTTAGAAGAACTGCCCATTGCTAGACGCGCCGACATGATATTTCAAATGCACGGTGCACACGTCCATACTGCAGCAATAATTAACAACTGGCTTAATAAAAAATTTCCCAGACAGTGGATTCGGCGCTATAGTCAAGAAATTAAGTGGCCTCCGAGATCGCCAGATTTGACGCCACTCGATTTTTATCTTTGGGGGAAACTTAAAGAAAATGTTTACCGTACAAGACCCAATAATGTGGAAGAACTTAAGCAGAGGATAACAGAAAAGTGCGAGTTAATTTCTCAACAGAAATTGGCGAAAGTAATGAATCATTGCCAAAGAATGTTAGAAAAATGTATTCAAGTTGAAGGGTAATAGAAAACGCAAAAATTTAAAGATATTTGGTTATTTTGTAGTTGTTTGTTATGTTCAGTTAAATATCTTTTGCTAAAAATAAAAACAAAAAAAAAATCGATATTTCCTTAAATTTGATTTTTTTTACGAATACCCTGTATTAACTAGGCTAATAAAAATAGTATAATTTCAAAACCATAGTACACCTTTATCGAAAGAAAAAAATCATGAAAATATTTTACTCTGTTAATACAGGGTGCTCCCAAACATTGGTATTTTTCGAAGTTTGCACCTAAATTATAAAAACTCTGTATAAGATGCAGCTTTGAAACTTTGTACTAAGGGCTAAATCAATTGGACAAATAGTTCTAATACAATTTTTCTATTTTTGGGGTTACATTTAATACCACAGCAGGCCATGCAAAAGGCTTTTTAAATTAAAAATATACTGTTTTTGTAAGTATCAAAGTGAAACACACTGTATAAATAAATTTGGAAACTAAAGCGACTGCAAACTTGTTCCATTGCTTTTATTTGGATAATTACACGTATAACTTTGTCAGTGAATTATAGCAACATCCTGTATATTTAATAAATCAATTTTATGTGCTATGACGCATAAAACAATATGAGTGTTGCAGGTATTAAACCAAATTGGAAAAATGCAACATATTAATCTAGTTAAATTAAATTAAATGATTGAACTTTGAACCGGTGACCTGTAATTATTACTATGTGCTGCTGTCATCTTTTTAATAAAGAAACGCGATTAACGTAAAATATCGCAGCTATATTTTGTTATAAACTTGTAAATATTACAACTTTATGTTTAAATATTGAAATATCGCTATAATTTCATATGCTGCAAGCTTGTCATTTTTATGACTTTGAAATTGTTGCATACATTTCGTTTTTATTTTCATGGGTCACAACACGCATTAGGTTACAAGATAAATTAATATAAATTTAGTTTTGTGTTTCATTATATGACACTTTTAAAATATTTCATTTTTAAAATTAAAATCTCCCATGTTCTATATCAAGTCTGTAAAGATGTTAAAGTAACTTCTTGTTCAAAGCTAACATATCTTTGTATCTTTGTAATCTCAATTTGAACTTGTTATAATTATTTACGTATTAGAACTATAAAATTAATGAGTGTCTCCAATTTTGAGTAACGAATAATTTATACTATACATAAAAAGGGGTGATTGTTTCTCTAAAGATTTTGCTTAGGAAAGAAGTGCACTGTATGAACTTTGTCGATGAAATTCAAGATACGATAAAACATAAATACGCCAAGGTTTGAGGTTTCAGCACATATATATTTTAATATACATTTCGTATTTCTGGAATCATTTTATCAATATTAAAATTTAATAATTAAGCATCTTATTAATCATCCTAATACGTATATTTTTAAATTATATATTACCAAATAGTAAAAATTGACAAGCAACTTTAGATCAAAATAGTTCTAGATTCTAGAATTTGTTCAATTAACTTAATTCACACTTACTGGTTATGCATAAATAAAAAAACGAGGTGGTTCAATTTAAAAAACTTATAATGTCTTATTTTTTGCCTCACTCTGTATACATGAAAAGTTAATTAATTCTTTTTTAAAATTAATTATTGAAGTAGAGTTTTAGGATAGTATTGAAGTATTAGAAAATGTTCTTAAGCAACACAGCTGCAGCATAAATTTATAATGATGTATTTGATTTTAATTTTCTAATAAGTATTTCGTGTATTCTATTGTAAATAGCATTTCATGGAATTTTCATTTGCACTAATTTTGATCTGTTAATTTTTAACTAGGTAGGCCAAATAACTTACTGTAGGAACTTTCTGTGGTTGATTATCAAACTTAAACTTCCCGATAGCTATAGAGACCTACTTTTTCTGTTGAAAGTTTAATCCACTTCCACTTCGTCCCTTCCGACTGGAACTTTTTTATACCACAAATCAGCAACCCGTAGGAAAGTTAGAAAAGGTCGTTTTACTTTTATATTGCTTTATATATATTTTTTAAGAAATTTCCAATTTTCTTAATATACATTTTAGTCGATTACCTCCGCAGACTTGTTTCTGATTAGCAATGTTTGACAATTGTGTACTAAATGACACCTAAATGATTCACTTTGGTATTATCGCACTAGTAGTGCCATTAAAATTGTACTACTCTATATTTCCATATTCATTATATCGCAGTTTTACTGCTAACTACTAACTATCCATTAAATAATAATTTTATATTTGATTTTATTGCTAGTGAATTTCATTTCAGTGGGTCTGTTGTCATTACCCATTTCACAGTCTCCGATCCGATAATCCGAAATATCGATGGCCGACATCGATATCATTGATATATGTATCAGATAATAATGGAATCACGGTAGTAGTAACAGTACCTTGTTTATCTGCGTCTTTACTGTTTCTTCATCTATAGCTACATGTAGAGCAGCCAGCCTTCTATTTTAGTTTCTTCACCCATCCCATCTACACTTCTCCGGGTGAGCGGGTCAAACATCTGTTTTTATTGACAACGACACTTAATATCAGCAATAATAAAAAGAAAAACGTAACTTAATACATCAGCAATGACAAAACATATTCTATCTGGAACTAGACAACTCTGATCGTAACATTCCACACTCCTTAACTTACCCTTACGTCTAATTCATACCTGATGATCCGACAAATTCTTAAATCTATAATAGTAAAATAAGTAAAATATAAATTAACACTAACAAATTAACTACAATACTACCCCGGTCTCCTATGTCTCCCGCACCAAATTAATTCTTCACTCGTCTTACCACCGCCTGCCACAGTTCTTTTACTATCTCGTTCAGCATGGAGGAATAATGGTCTTCTATTCTTTCCAACATACATTAAAACGATCATCCATCACCATCAGCCGGCAGGATCGGAATCATACTAGATCCCTGAGAGCAACCCACCACCAATTCTTATTTCGCGTAACCATTCTCTCTTTCATAAAGCAACTGCACGTGCGACCCATTCACTCTCTTCTCCTTCAAATTACCGATGGTCCTAACACAGTCCCTTCCATACCTAATTCCTATTTAAAATGCCTTTGCTTTCCATCCTGCCTTTCCTAGTTCACGTCTCTCATGTCATATCTTTATCTGCTCCTTTTTCTCACCATTTCATCTGTTTCAACCACTCAAGTCGCGCCTCTTGCTCACGTTCACACTCAGAATCTGGGTGCATCTTCAGCAGCGTTCCCAACCCTCCATCAGTTCACCACTGTTCCAAAATCTCTTCTTCCCTTTCGTTTGTCAGCTCGCCATCTCAAACCCCATTCTTACCGTTGATGTTCCCGGCCACAATCGTCAACTTGTTTTTCGTACGAGCCATCGAAGCATTGGGCAGTTCTTTGTACACATTCATCAATATCATATTCCTCATATTCAATCCTTCTCTTTCAAATTCGACCACCACCACATTACATTCCCACTCAAGTACTCTTTACTCATCAACGCCTTGCACACCCCTTCCCTCACCATCGTCAATACCTTCTCTCCCCCTCCCGCTTTCCTGTCTAAGTCGTATCTCTTTAGAGCTTATTTAAACGAGGATATTATTATTGCCTTTGTTTTAAAGAGTTAGGTAACAGGCGAATGGCAGCAACCATGTCAGAGGCATTAGGTCGGGGTTTTGCCGGTTTGTGATTTAAGCAATCAGAAGAATCGAGTACTTGAGAGATATTACAGGAAGATAAATTAATTTATATTTTAGTTTGAACGCCAATCTATATAAAAACAAGAAATTACTCTCCTTCAGTACCTCTCTTCTCTATAAGTTGAGAATGGAGCAATTAAATAAAGATATTACTAAATAAAATTCACACATTTATTTCTCACTATGAACCTGGTGGTAAAGATGACAGGAATCGGTGAAAGCTGACCGAGCTGACTGCAGATCTAGTAGTACCACTTCACAAGTGTCTCACCTCCACGGTATGTAATTTTGCCAAATGAAAGTAGAATCTACTTGCTTTTTCTGTTTAGCAACATTAAGTACGAACTTGACACAAATTTACTTATATATTCAGCGTCGACTGTGGAAACCAAGAATTTGACAACTGTAAAAATTGGTGCAACCTCAATGTATTTGTTTATTTTCACTTGGCAAAACTTTGCAATTAATGGAAAAAAGCAAATAAAATCTATCAGTATTTACACTGGATATTTAAATAATCATTATGTTCGTTTTATACATGTACAGTAATCATCACAAAATACACACAAGTAAGTTGAAAGATTATGCTACAAATAAATCATATAGTGTCAACTGTTTCAACATATCCTGTATATGCTGAAATAGTTCACGAGTTACGAGTAAAATTCAGAGTTACAAATAGATACTATGGACTCAATCTATATTGACAAAGGTGGATGATAATTTCACAAGTTGTAAAGGTCTATTGTTAAAGAATTGAAAAATATTGGAATATTCTTAAGTGTTTTCAGATACTGTATGCGAGTTACTGAATCTACGGTCTTTCATTTCAGTCAGCGGCGCAGGTAGAAGAATGTCGAAATGTTATCGGATCTTATGGTACCTTTTGAATAAAGAGAAAAAATTGAAAGGGAGCAGTGTCTCATATATGTGTATATGGTTCTACTAAATTTATATATTTTTCGTTATCAAACACTCCACGCTTCATATCCACAAGATGCATGCAGTTCAACTCCTCAATAAGTACAAGAAAATAACATGCGCGTTTCCCTTCTTTATCATCTCTTTGATCTTTTCAATACTCACTCTAATCACCAAATATTTCCATAGATTACGCCACGGTATCCTCTTTACTAACTTCACCTCCCCTTACCATTCTACCCAGAATCTCCTCTTCCGCCATATCACTCTCCACCGCCGACACCATCAGGATCGTCTCCGTCACTTTTCTCAGTCTTCAGTTGTTTGCTGCTACTCTTACCTTTTCCACTACTACTGTGTCTCGAGTCCCTCACACTCACCTCACTCCTTGATCAGCCACTTTTTAATTACGAGCATGCGTGCACCCTCTCTCCAGCTGCCATCCTTTTATATGTCTCCTCCCGTCTCCACTACTGCCAAATTGTCTCAAGCATCCAATTCTCTCTCCGCCGAGGATGAGGTCGATCTAGCTTTGCTTTTATCAGAGCTATCCTATCTTTTCCTCCCGATGACCTTTTGCGCGTCCTCTTTCATTTGGCCTCCTTTCTTAATCCATCGCCTTTTGCATTATAAACTGCACTTTCCCCCTCCAAACTTACGCACTTCTCGCTGCTGTTATTCTTCCTCCTGGTCGCTTCGGCGTTCATTCCGAAAAGCAATTTTTCAGACTCCCGCTACCCCCTAGAAGCAATTTCCGCACTTTTTGGCAGGCTGTAAAATAGCTGTCAAAATGAGAGCAAATCAGTTTTACTGTTTTTTGAGTTCTTGCCACCTAAGTCCGAGTTCAGAAAAATCAGCCCAAATACTCTTACAGTTCAGCTGTCAAAGTAACAGGAACACGGATGTGGGCGTTATATTAGGCTAATATAATGGGACGAACATGTTGCTTAATTATAAGTCTCGCTATATTCGGTTGTGTTTCGTTTTTATTGTCGGTTTATTGCTGTAAATAATAGGTTTGAGACCGATTGATTTGGAGAAGCAGTGCTGACATGGGTTTCTTCAATAACGGTTGTGCCAATTCGCGGATACGAATATGGACGGACACAGTACTGAATGGTAGGTGGGAAGTTTTCAGTTTCTCCGTGCCATATGTATCCCGGATCTCAGTCCAATTGATCATCTGCAGGATGAAGTTAAAAGAGCTATTTGTTGTCGTTCTATGCAATCATAAATTTTACCATAGTATTTACCAGTTTACCATTTTGGTGTCGATCAAAGAGTTCCTCAATAAAAAGTGACTGAGCTTATTCATTCGATGCCATGAACACCACAAGCTGTTATTAATGCGGGACCTGGACATATACATTCAAATTTTTGTTTTTGGCAGTAAAAAAATGATTTCTTTATTTAAAAATGTGTAGCTCTTAGAAGAACAGAAATTGTGAGATAATTAAAATAAACAATAACAATACCTTCCTATAACACTTTTCTATACATGTATCTTTAAATTTTTCTGTTATTGGCGATTTTTGTGATAAATAATTAAAATTACCCAATGTCTTGCAAGGATGGCTGTGAAATTCCTAATTTCCTAATAATTTCACGGCCATCCTCGCAAAAACAGGATCATTTTAATTATTTATCAAAAACCGTTAGTAACAGAAACATTAAAAGAGATAAATATAAATATATACCGGCTGTTCCATTTAACATATTAAATTATACAAGTAGTGGTGTATGTTAGGACAGAATGAAACGCAATGTTTCTTAATAAGAGTTCTATTGATACAATAATTGCTGCATAAATAGAAAAGGCAGTAAATGGTAAATACAGAGCCTTCATAAATGATTACAAGCCACGTGACCTACGCGCATATGCAACCAACATTGCACAGTTTGTAGCAGGTTCATGAAAATCCCTAAACATCAGTGGTGTGGATGAAGGGATTACTGATTTAAATAAATTTGTTTTTGAAATTGAGTACATAACCTAATAAATTGTTCGACTACTGAAATTTAATACATCAAATTTAATATTACATAGTTACTAACGAAAAAAATGTTTATTTGTTTCGTTTGAAATGTTTTTAACTTTATTAGAGAGAAAACAACCAATCTTCTCTTGTCAATGAACAAATTGAAATTTTTATGAAAACAAAGAGTATATAATGTGAACACAACTGATTTTTTTATTGTATTCCACGGTAAAAGAAACATATTTTACTGTATTAAGATTTATTTACAATATTTGGGATAAAAGCATTACATATTGTAGTGTTAAAAATAATTTATTTGTGCATTTCTTAGTTATTTATCTTTGTTTGGGTATTTTGCCACTTGAATAAAAATTAACAAATTAAAATAATTACATGTTATGTTCAAAATGGTGCCCTTCACTTGCTATGCATAAATTTACCCTCCTGTGCATATTTTCAAATACATTTTGTAGCTGTTCTTCTGTGATATTGTTGATTTCTCGAATAATTGCCGCTTCTAATTCTTCGATAGTGTGTATCGCTGTCTTAAATATAGTGTTTTTCAAATGTCCAAACAAAAAATAATCTAACGGAGTTAAATCCGGAGACCTGGCTGGCCACAAACCTGCACTAATCAGTCGATTGTCATAAAATTGCTCTAAATATCGAATTGTTGCTCTTGCAGTGTGTGCAGTTGCCCCATCTTGCTGAAAGTAACCTACTTGCAGTTCGTCATCATGTAACTGTTCTAAAAATGGCTCTAAAATAAGGGTTTGATACCTTTCAGCATTTATAGTTTCATAGAAGAATATGGGCCCTACTATACGTCTTCTTGATATCGCTGTCCAAACACCAACTTTTACGGGATGTAAACTGGTTTCTACAAATGTATGAGGATTTTCTGCAGCCCAGGTTCTATAATTTTGGCTAATTACATAACCAGATAAATGAAACCATGCTTCGTCAGTGAAAAATGATAAGTTCAATAAGTTACGATTCATGTTTTCTTGAAACCATTCGCAATAGTGTAATCGTCTCCCATAGTCAACGGGAAGTAATTCTTGCACAACAGTTACCTTGTATGGGTGTAAATGCAACCGTTTTTTAATGCCTTGTGACATGTTCCAACTGAAAGTCCTAAAAATAACAATTTTTAGTTATTAACTATTCGATATCGGTTTCAAATAAAAATTTCAAAATTGATATATTTTAGAGGTGCAATCTAAATGAATTTGTGAATATTTATAACTTAATAAAAAAAAATACCTGTCTGAGCAGACAATTTTAATATAGATTTTGTAGGACTTTGAGTTATTCGTTGCTGTATATTATCAACGACATCTTCTGTCAGTACAGTTGGTCTGCCTGTAGATTTTCCTTTGCAAATGCATTGTTTATTTTCAAATCGTTTGACGATAGTACACTTTCGGTATGAGAATGCGTCATAGTCAATGTTTGCGATTGGGAACTCAGTCATAAATTGTTCAATGCAAGATTGTAAGGAGTATGTCCACATCCCGTCTTCATTTCTAGTCCCACTTCTAAAATGAGCCATTAAAATAAAGGCATCTTGCTCAATAGTAAAAGGCATACTGTTCTGAACTGAAATAAGAATATTATTATACCTTAAAATTTTCTTTCTGTTACAACTTACCAGTAATACGACGAAGTACCAAAAATTTAGCTATGAAAACAACTGATTAGTTTGAAATATGTATGATTTATTAATGAGGCAAAGGAAAACAATGACACCAGAAAATCGCAAGGATTAAAATAAATCAACAACAGCGCGGGAAATAACGGGCTGGAAGACGAACGCTACTGAAAGATACAGAAATGCCAATTTACGTCACACGTCATAAAGATTCGTTTACAATAAATAATGTGAAACGGTTGTGTCATGCGCGGGATGGTGCGATCGCCGATTGGTTAAATAAAATGTCAAGAATAAATTGCACCAATCACAGCCGTTGAAATCACAGCCGCGTAATATTGTGTTTTAATGTAACCTTGATCTTATTCTTTAGGAACTAATAAATTTGCCACAATTTAATTGCCAACACCAAGGAAATAACATAACCGTTTCAAATAAAATTACTGGTCACGTGGCTTTTAATCATTTATGAAGGCTCTGTATAAACAATAATAGCAACGGGGTCCAGAGCGTATAGTTGCAGCGCTTCCTACGGCGGTATGTTGGATACTGAAAAACCTCGCACCTGCATAGGCCAGACAGGCGCGTTACCAGAGTCGTAGCTCGCTAGCTTAGACGGAGCGGGGAGGCACTGCACAAAAAGCCCGATTTTACACACTAACACTTCCCCTCGCGATCGCACACCGACACTTTACACTCCGTTGCACTGACGAAGCACTCAAGCCTAACATTTTCACACAACCTTTATGACGAGGTCCTTGTAGTCCTTTGGTGAGGATGTCGGCCATCATCTCTGTAGTTGACATATGGTTGATACTCAGAATTTTCTTCTTGAGGGCGTCTCTTATAAAGTGATATTTAACATCAATATGCTTCCTAGCATGGAAGCATATTGATGTTCTGCAAGCTTCAGAGCTCCCATGTTGTCCTCGAACATAACAATATTGGACAGGTCATTGAGATCAAGTTCAATGAGGAAAGAACGAAGATACTCAGCTTCTTTGACAGCTTTTGATAGTGCCATGTACTCGGCTTCTGTAGAAGACGGGGCCACAGTTTTCTGTTTTCTAGCATCCCAGGAAATTGGGCCATCTCCTAGTATAAAAATATATCCAGTATAGGATTTTCGGTCGATAGGACAATTTTCCCAATCAGCGTCCACAAAACCTTTAAGGGATTCTGAATTCTTGGTGACAGTTAATCCAATATTGATAGTTCCTTTTAAGTATCGAAGCACACGTTTAGCAGCCGTCCAGTGCTCTTTTCCGTAACAATTTTTGAACTGTCCTAGGTAACTGACAGCAAAACTAATGTCAGGTCTTGTTGAAACGGACAAATAAGTTAAAGCACCGACTAACTCACGGTATGTCATCACCTGAAGGGTCTTCACTTTTCATCAGCTTTACACCGGGGAGTATCGGAGTACAAACTGGCTTTGAATCGATCATTCCCAATCTATTCAATAGTTCATTAATATATCCACTTTGGTGCATAGATATTGAGTCTTTGGTTCTACTAAATTCTATGCCTAGACAGTAACTGATTTCACCAAGGTCTTTGGTTTCGAATTTTTGAGAAAGATGATTTGTCAATCGGTCAATAATTTTTGAATCTTTAGATGCGACGATAATATCATCGACGTAAATAGCAATTAGGGTTAAATCGTTTTTCTTACCAATTCGGTATAAACAGGTATCAGCATTTGTTGATGTTGCACAAAAAGCCCGATTTTACACACTAACAGGGTAACCGAAAGTGATACAAGAATTATTTAAAAAGAGCACCCCCGAAAACATCGAAATCTAAAATTTCAAAATTAAAATCGAAGTAGTCTCTGAAATATTCTAATGGTCTGTTGCTGTAGGACAGCCTGTATATACCGTAGATACCTATATTAAAAATATGAATTTACGTTATTATTATAAAAACGATGCTAAAATGTGTGGAATATATGCAAAATGTGCTCTTGCACGTCTCATGCAATATACAGTAATTTCTGCCACTCGTTGCATAAATAACTGGTTACAGTGCCTCCTCTAATTTTCGTATTTTCACAGAACTATTTTTTTTTTTTTAAATAAACATACATACATTAACTTTTCGTACTATGTACGAATAATTTACTGAAATTGAAAATTTCATCTGAATGAAAAGTTCACGGCATGTTTGTGTTTTGTAATGTCATTTTGAAAAACGTTTGAGCTGTAAAATTTCTTGCTGGCTTTATATTGTTCCCTGCCAGGCATTCAAATTTCGTCTTAAAAGAGGTCGTTTAATTCCTTTTTGTTTGAGTTAACTCGAGTTGGTATGTTCATTATATACGCTTCGAAGCAAAATTGTAATGTTGATTTAATTTGTGTTGAACGGTGTTTAATGTTCGCTTCGTTTACTCTTCGTCAATGAATTGAAAAATACTTAATTAATACGCTTTTATTATTTTTGTACGAAGAGGTAGGAGAGGCATATCATTTTTTATATATTTTAAAATTAAATTAGGCACCATAACCTGAATACAGGACTTGACATATTAACATAGTCATATTTTTCAACAAAATGCAGGAACAAATATTTATTTACAGACATATATGAAATATTGATATTTCAACCTTACAGTGAGTTGGAAAATATTACTTTCTATCCAGACAAATGTCACTTTCAACCCAGGTAAATGTCAACATTTATTGAATAACCAAAATGTTTATTATTGAAAAAATATATTTTACATTAAAACATTCTTAACAAATTTTTTCCCATTAAGTATTACAAATTATTGTACTACATTAATTGTAATATTTGATTGATTATAAACGGCAAGAGAAATTGTTAATCCATGCTGAAGATCCTGCGTAGAAATGATTTAGTACTGGAGTTTCGCATTGCGCCTATTACTTTTGTGGCAATTTTAACCTGAGAATCTGCAGATTTGTCGACGTACCCTTCCGCTGCGGTGGAAGACTTCCATCTACCTAATCTCTTCAACTGGAGAATATCACCACCGCTATTTACCAATAGTGTGACTGCGGTTCTTCGGAAGCAGTGCCCCGTATATATTTCACAATGCGGAAGTTTTAGAAATACCACAATTTTTTTGAGAACATTCATTCCAATAATATATCAATAGGTATCTATTTTTTGACATACCATTGTTAATGTAGATTTTTAGTTGTTACACTTCTTGTTTTGTATAGCTGTGGACTGTATTTGTTTTAAGGTATGGCGTTAACTTAAATAAACATTTAATAACGTAATTTTTGTCCCTCTCAGGCGGCCATTGCAATACAATACTAAAATACTACTCTACCAATAACGAATCCCCTCTACTTCCTACTTTAAATTCGCCTCTCGCCGTTAGGTGGCGGCACACAGGATGGGCGCTTTCAATTTAATTAACTAAAGAACGCATTCAAATGAGCATTTAATACATATACTAAACAGTTAACTTGCTTATTAATATTACGTACAGGGTGTAATTTTAAGTACGGGTCCCCTTTTGAGAGGTAGTAGTCCGTATTTCCTAGATTGCTAATCTGAAATTAGTTTTTTTCAAATCAAATAAATAGAGTTATAATTTAATTTTAAACTGCACCCAAATTGCTATCCACGCCGCCCTTGTACAGCGTCCGAGTTTCACTGCAGAACCGTGTATACGGTGTTGCCAGTTAGTTATCAGTCTGGACGTCGGAACTTGTGCCGTCATTTCAGGGTCGTGTTTCATGCAACGCAGTGCGACCAAAGCACATATCACAGAGTCCGATACATTAAAATTCAGTCATTACATACGTAGCTTTGATGAGGTGCACTACGTATTACTTATTTACATTACGTTCACGAGTACAAGTTAACTGTACAGAATGTCATGACGGACACCGTACAGAAAAACCATAGAAAAATGGATTCACAATTTGCAGAACATATAACAAAAATAGTGACATAGTTTGACAGAATTATGGGGCCGTGAAATATGAAAGTGAGGATTTTTTTAGTGAGGTAATGTGAATGCAGAAGACAATAGTCTGGATATACAAAACTACAGCTTCCAATTAATAATTAATTTCCTATATTGACGATTTGAATGAATATCCCTATGGCAATTTTGACACGGAAAAACTCTTAACAGTTTAAAACTATTTTATTATTACTAGTATCATTTTAGTATAAACCCATTTGATTATCGAACAATTGTTGATAATTTTAATATGTCCGTCTGTTGGTATTTTTGTTTGTTATTTTTTTTTCTTTGTGTAATTGTATCCTGTTCATATGTATTTTTATGACGTTTATATCACTTAACATATTCTGTGCCATATCTTTGTCGCTTTTAGAGCACCGAAGAAGGTTTTAATATAAGTCGAAATGTTGGCAGTATGTAGAAACCCATTTTTTCTTATCATTACTATCACCAGACGAATTACAAAATTTAATAAATCAAAGGCCACAATACAAAATCATCTAATAAAAATAATTCATTCACATAGTATCTAATAAAGAAAATAGCACAAGAGAACTTGTATACAACTTATGTGTGTATTGTTATCTCAACAATATTGCTTAATTTTTTTATATTTCAACAACCATATGAAATATTGCAGAATTTTTGTATCGAATAATGTTTGAAATCAAAGAGTTAACTCCTGCTTCAGATTTACAGCACACCTTGCTTGCTATTTTCCACCATTATATCCACAGTACATATATGTAACATGTATCACATATGTGATATCGTTCAATGACATAATCACGGCAACCACACAAATGCCGGCTTGGCCTGAACCCAACAGTTCAAATATGCGGCATTTTTTATTCCAGTGTACACATTATATGTAGATGTTAAAGCAGATAGCTGTTTTTAAAAAGGAATTGTTTTGCACATAGTTACGTTTAATATTCAAATCCGTGAATCTCCCTTAAAAATACGAAGAAAAAAATAAAATATAATTTGTTTGACAAAGGGAATAAAAATTCCTAGTGAGAAATTTAACACTTTCATGTTTGAATTTAATGTGCTGGTATACTCGCGACAAGAATTCAGACGACTTACGTCATACGAATAAATGAATAATTCACTATATTTTCATCAAAATATTTAAGAAACTGCAACTGATAGTAATAAAACTATATACTACACTAAAAGTTTGCATTATATATTGCACTAAATTGCAAACAATTATTGTTTTTAACGCGACCAAATATCGAAAATTACGTTGATAATAAAAACAAATGTGTAACGTCAGTCGTGACATAAGACGTCTGAATGTTTGACGCGAGTATATATTGGTATGGGCATGATGTTATAAATTGGAGTGGTAGTTGTTTTGTTTTTCGAAGCAAGAGTGCCTTGCAAATCTGTCTATCTCCGCAAATTATGTCAAAGTTTAATGTCATAGATACTATTGTTTAATTGAATAGTATTTGAATATGTAAATTTGTACAGATATGTATATTATTTGCGGTAGAAAATGCAATGCTAAATAGAAAAAAACGAGCATTTGCTTGAATGCAGTAGAGAAATTAGGCATCGAACCAATGGCGATCCATTTTAATGAGGAGAATTTCAAAAAATTGAGCTAAATATTTACTATCTCCTTTCATCTAATTATTAACATTATCAAAAAAATTAACTTGTACTTCAACAATCAGTAGTTTCGTCCAAAGTGATAACACTAAACGAAGTTTGTATGAAATTTTTATTCTAATATAATTTCTGTTTGTCGTCTTACAAAACTATCTTATTTTCAGCATTCTTAAAATTTCTGTAGAAAAATTTCCAGTGCCTTCATTACATTGTACAGGGTGTCTTGAAGACTACAAGAGATAGAAGAATGCGGTTTTTGCAAGGCTGGCGCTGGGCTATTTTTTTTCAGAAACTTGAGATGCCGGAATCAGAATTTTTATAGACCTCTTTGTTTTTTAAGATACAGGGAGAATTTAAAAAAAAACTTCTTTGGTCGTTAGTCCACGTATTAAATGCAACTTTTTATCTGCGACTGATGTACAACTGCTAAAAGCAAAAAATAACATATAAAATAAAAAAAATATTTCAATAGCAGGAGCATGGTTTCCGACGTTATGGAAACGAGAAAATTTGTACGTCAACAATTTTGCAAATTTGTAATTTCTTTTTGTTTTATCATAATGAGTGAGTCTGAAACTTCCATAACACGTAGAAGATGGTGCAACAAATGTAGTTTTGTCACTTTTACCAGAAAAATTAAGAATTAAGTATGAATAAGCTTATGCACGTTTATGCAAATGGTGCGATGGGAAGAAAATTAAGAACAAGGGGAATGAAAAGGTACTGTTAGCTTATTTCGAGAATTTGTCCAAGCACTACAAGCCCTCAAGTCTTTGGAATTATTGTTGGATAATACAAGCAACTATATCTATGAAGGAAAACGTGGACAGGAAATACATTCAGCTCGTGGCATTTCTCACGAGAAAATCTGAAGAATATAAACCGAAAAAATAAATATTTTAACTCTAAACATGATGCAACGAAGTTTTTGCAGGGAGCTAATGATGAAACATGGTTATTAACAAAGATACATTATTTAGGTCATAGATTAATACGTAAAGAAACAATTTTTAAGGATGTGCTCATTTTAGGAATAGAGGTGCATGTAGGAAGGAACAACTCACTTATATGCAGGTAATAGACGTGAAATACCAAGCTAATCATGCATTTGCATCATAATACCCAATTTAAAGACCAAGATTTCTCGTAAATTTGTTGTAACTACTGGAGACATTGAAGGAATCAGTGTAGTAGAAATAATTCGAAAATACAGAGCACGGCTTCCTTCAAGTTTCGATCGTGGAAGGTTCTTTGTTGGATATAAGAATGGCAAATGTACAAAACAGGCAGTAAGTATTAACACAATTGGCACCATGTCAAAAAATGTTGCATCTTTTTAAAAAGTACCAAAAGTAAAAGATTACTCCAGGCGCTGCTTTCGAAAATCATCAACTTCTCTACTTGCAAATTGAACTGGACTCTCTTGTTCTACCTCAGGGGGGATTTACTCGGAAGGATACTTTTGTTGCTAATAAGAATTATTTTATTAAATATCTCAGAGTTTACAAATATCAAATAAATAAAAATTGACAAACCCCTCAACAAAAAACCTTGACAACCTATATCAAAAACCAATTAAATTCATTTTCGCCATCTATGACGATATTAACAGTCAAGAGGCATGGAGGTTGGAAAAGTAACACAGTGCGTGAAGGATATATTGAAACGTCAATTGAAAATAAGAAACGAATCGCTACAAACATTCTGGGAGTAAAGAATATGCAGATGTATATTTCAACTTGTTACGACATTAGCAATTTAGGAATTAACAAAACGTCGTTTATCGTTCTCCTCTGGAATAAGTTTTTCAAAATGCAAACATGTTATTGATTGCAATAAACAATATAGATAGTTTTTATTATTATTTAATAAAAGCTTTGATAATAAATTGTCTCAAAAATTCGAAAGCTCTTATCCCACTGAGTGTGGAATTGAAGTTCTTATTCCACTCAAAATGTGTGGGATAAGTGACATTTATTCTACAGGCGCAGATAAAAAAATCTAATGTAACTGAATTAAATTGCAACTGGAAAATATACAGAATGTTCCACATAAAAATGTATATTTGGATCGAATTTTAAAAGAGGCACCCTGTAGAGGACTTCCACCACTGAATTCTACGTAAAAAATGTATCAGTATCAATTTTCACCGTTTCGATACCTCAGCTATTCTCTGAGATACGAAGAATTCCTTAATAGTAGTTTTTAGCGAAAACTACATCCTTCTATCTCTAGTTTCCGAGATACCCTGCAATAGAATTGGGACACCCTGTACATTAGTACAATTCGTTCAAAATTTGTTTAGTTAGGGGGGGGGGGTGAGCAGATATTCTATAAACGGGACCGCCACCGTAGAGGTTAGTTCAGTAACAACAAGGGCAAATCAGAGATTCCTTATAAAGACTGGAGGAAGCGCATATTAATTCTGTGACTGATGGATTAAATAACAGTAAGAACAGTGATTATAACCACTATATTTGCACATACTAACTTTCGTTGAAAGCGGCATATTTGTCGAAATATTAGGGTGACTGAAACTTTAATCTACAACAGAAACGGTTCAACTTACAAAATGGATGTTTAATCGCTTGGGATATATTCTTGAACGCAGTTTAAGCACGTTTCTGCTTACCACAGCGTGTTATCTCTCCCCTGCAATAAGTTTGGCGCAGAAATTTGAAGAAATCGTTAATTCACACGTTGTTCCATTAACCTGAGCATCAACTTCTTATAACTCAACACTTCTTATAATTTTTGAAGTATTGCTACTGGACATATTTTAAAGCTGTTTCCTTTCAAATTTATTTATTTATCGGAAAAGGCAGACACAGGCTGCAAACCCCAAATCAATGTCCACAAAGCATTTAAAATTAAAACTGAAAAGTAATTAGCGCTGTAGTCAGTGGCGTAGCCATGGGGGTAATATAAATATACGAATGTATAATATACAGTATAAACTTGCAAACGCTTTATTCGTCAAGAACTAGTAAACTTTTTATAGATAAATGAATTTATCGGCGACAGAACTGCTAGATGAACTCGCTAAAAATAGAAGAAAACTTTTATTATATACTTTTATTATATTATATCTGTAACTAAGTTCTAGTTTGATATTTGTGATTTTTTTAACAAATATGATTCGTTTATTATTTAGTACATGTTTGTAAAATCGTTTTTTATTTACTTTTATTGTTTTGTTTATTAAAACATACCTATACAGTATGCGCCATTATTTTTTTGGGAAACATCCTCGAATAGGTCGATTTTTAATTTAAAAAATACATATTTTAGCGTAAAATGCGATTTTCAAATGTCATTTGCTTTCGAGTAATGACGTCATCGATTTTTTTTTAAATGGCAACACTATATTTTTTTCCTTGATTCTGAAAGATCGTTTAATTCTCTATCAGACAGTACTAAAATTTTGCCCTCTTACATAGGAAAGTTTTCGAGTAAATGACGATTGAATGTTAGAAAACGTAAATCAATTAAAATAAAGCAAAAACGTTATCAAGTTTAGTTTTTCGAATTCCATAGTTCTTTTATGGATCACGTAGGTGAAAATCTTTGCAAAGTGTCATTGTCACACCGACTTTCTAATAAGTATTGTAAGCTACATAGAAATTATTATTCAATTTAAAGTATTATGGCACATTTAACTGTTACTCAAAGAATTGAAATTTTAATTCTTATCGGATGCGGGAATATGACTAGAACTCAGCAGGAAGTTTGCGATTTATTTAATGAAAAATATCCAGATCGCCCTATCAGCCAATCAACAGTCAGTAAGGTAGAGTCTAAATTTAGAGAAACTGGCAATGTTGTAAATATTCCAAAACCTGGACGTCCAAGCATTAATGAAAATCAGAAACAGAACATTTTGATAAGTATGGTGGATAATCCTCATAATTCTTCACGATTGGTTGCATTAAACAATGACACTAGTCAGAGCACAGTGCTACGTATCTTGAGGAAGGAAAAATATCATCCCTACAAAATTCAACTTGTGCAGGAACTCAATGAAGATGATCCCGATCGCCGCTTACATTTTTGCGAAATTCTAATGGATTTATATCAAGGAAATAAAAATTTACACCGGCAAATACTTTTTTCAGATGAAGCCACATTTTGTCTGAATGGTACAGTAAACCGTCAAACTTGCAGATATTGGAGTCGGGAAAATCCTCATTGGATGGCAGAGGCACATACCCAACACCCTCAGAAATTAAATGTGTGGGCTGGAATAGTTGATGACAGAATAGTAGGGCCTTTCCTCTTTGAAGGAACCCTAACAGGACAAAGATATTTAGAGTTTCTAGAAAATGACCTTGTTCCAGCCCTTGCAGTAATTTTTTCTAACGATAATGACCCTGACATTCCTGACGATACCATATTGTTTCAGCAAGACGGTGCACCTCCGCACTATGCGCGCCCTATACGAGATTTTTTGGACAACTGTTTTCCTGGCAGGTGGATCGGCAGACGTGAACCGATAGAATGGCCTGCAAGATCGCCAGATCTTACATCTCTTGACTATTTTTATGGGGATACTTGAAGTCAAAAGTGTACATTAATAAATCACGTAATTTAGAAGAACTTCAAAATCGCATTCGGGACGAAATACGCAGACTTACCCCAGAAATCATTCATAATGTGCAAGAAGAATTTCTTCACAGATTTGCGCATTTTCAAGAAGTTGGTGGATGGCAATTCGAACATTTAATTTAAGTATAAAATTTAATCAATTGTATTTTATTTTGCATGCCTCAGAATTGTTACTTTTTTATGGATAAAATTTATGTTTTCTAACATTCAATCGTCATTTACTCGAAAACTTTCTTATGTAAGAGGGCAAAATTTTAGTACTGTCTGATAGAGAATTAAACGATCTTTCAGAATCATGAAAAAAAATATGATGTTGTCATTTAAAAAAAAATCGATGACGTCATTACTCGAAAACAAATAACATTTGAAAATCGCATTTTACGCTAAAATATGTATTTTTAAATTAAAAATCGACCTGTTCGAGGATTTTTCCCAAAACATAATTGTTTCGTTTTTATTGAATTTATTCCATACTTTTGGCGCATACTGTATTCTAACTCTGTTCTCTGAATCCTCATGAAAATTTCTGGCTACGCCACTGGTTATAGTAATATTAACTTAAATATTATTTTTATACACGATAGGGCATTAAGGTACAGTATAACTTAAACGTTTATCGCCGTATTGTATGTTTTTTACTAAGCCAAATTTTTATTTTTGTTTATTTAATATTTTTTTAAATTACAGCAAAAATTAATATTTAATTTAGAATTAAAAACTCAGTTTGAACAATTAATTTTTATATAAAATTGACAATACTTCTCAAAAGCTAATTATATTTTTTGGCCTTTGATGATTTTCTACTGCTGATTTGACTTGTCGATAAATTTATTTGTTCGTTTATTTGACCATTGTTGGAATCTGAAAACAAATAATTTTCTCATTGGATTGAACTGATATTTCGATGATGTAGCCTGCTGAAGCCGCTGTGTATAAGTTCTTCATCAGGTTCTGCTACAGGTGTAAGAGACCATCCTCTAAAATTGTGTTTTGTGAATTATTTTGTTTGGGTAGGCATTTGACCAAACATGTTCTTTCAAACAATTTGAGTAGAACATCCATTCTATTTTTCCATTTATGTAAAATATATACACATTCTACATCTATTATGTTTCGTATTATTCTACATTCCCAAGAAAGTACCAGAAACATTCTTTCATGTTCAGTTTGACTACTTTACAGTTATAAAAACAATTTTGATAGCTCTTTCGCAACTTTCAACAGCAATTAACTTTCATCTGAAGCCTCTATTTTCTATATCATTTATAAAATACATTATACGTAAAATCTTATTTTTTTTGCTTTGCATCCGTCACGTTTGCACTTTAAAAAAGAAGTGACTTTAAGAAACGTAGTTATGTCAATGTTGTTAGTTAAATTTATAAAGGTTTTTAACGTAGATGAAGGCTTATACCGCACAAATTTTTCGTTCAGATATGCTAATAAGAAGTTTTTATTATCCACCCTCGACACTTTCCTTTCTGTATCATAAAATAAACCCCTGACAGGTTTTCGTACATTTTTTTGGAATTTAACGGTCTGTAAATGCCAGTGCAAAATTTTTAATTATAATATTCTTTGTGCTTAAATTATTTCCGGAAATTTTTTAGGAAATATTCATGAACGAGGAAAAATTGTTGGTTATTACTTTAAACTCGGGGGATATTCGGTGAGGAAACACCAAACAAAAGGGGACCACGTCAGACATTTAGATGTTTCAACTAAATAATAAAAACTTTTTCTTGTTGTTCAGCAAATTAAACAGTTAACAGACAAATATTCACAAAATATTGTATATGATATCATACAGTCCACTTTTGTAAAATGATGTCGCAAAAAATGCATGCAGTGAACTACAATTGAGTTATTGATGGAAATCTCAAGAAATACAAGAAAAAATAAAGAGGCAACTCTGTCCCAACCCTAAAGTCTTGTCCTCATGGATGCGAAATTAGCAAATATTCGCGCGAATTATTTAATAGCAGTAAAAGTCTCAACTTTTAGCGAATTTCATCAATTTCTATTATTTTCGTCATTAAATTGTCATTGACTGTCTTGGTAGATTATCAGAAGCTCAAATCAAACTTAATAACCCCTCATGAAGATGATAATAGCAATAATATTACTATTTTGAAAAATTCGTTAAGTTGAAATTTTCCCGTCATTAATAATTTAAATCAAAAACTCCTAAATTGTTCATGAGGAGGAGGCTTTACAGCCGTTTTAATTTATATACTTATGGAATATTAAAACTCGAGAATAATAGTTATTTATGCAACAAGTACAAAAAGTAAGTGTTTATTGCACGCGACGTGAAATTGTCCAACGAGGTCGTAGGCCGAGTAGGACAATATGTTCATGCAAAAACCAAAAAATGCTTTATTTAGATGACACTAAGTGTGGGAAAATATGACATCGATTTGAATGTTTATGTTTGTCATGATGACAAAACGCTGTAGTAGTATGACAGTTGAATGCAATAAACATTTTATTGCACTATAGTCTGTTCAGAAATGAAAGAGAGTAATAAGAGCTTATTATGTATGCAAATCGTAAATAAATGTAGTACTGGTGCTTATATTCAATATTTTTATATTATATATTATCGGTATAGATGAGGTGTACTTTTAAAAAAACTTTGTGTGATCGAATCGTACTAAATTGTAGCAGTTAGCTAAAATTTAATCCCCCACAATCCGTCTTTGTCTATGCCGCTTCAATTTCTCGGTCCATTTCTCTTATAAGTAAACAATATAAAAACAGCATTTCAAAACTAGAGGCTACTTTAAGCATCATAACCGGGTTAAGAGGGTTTTTAGTAATTCAAATAAAATTGTTCAATATTATTATCAAAATATTTATTTAAATTTAATGAGTAGACTTTTATTCCACACAAAAATATATGTATTTTGAAATTTCAGCCCATAATGGTGGGCTTAGGTGGCCATCACTAAAGCCGAAAATTGAAGTTCTTCACTCATTCAATGCGCAATTTGAACACAAAAATATTAAAATTGGATAAAAAAATAAAGATTTTACAACACACTATATGATTTCATATTTTTTTTCCATGCAGCGAAAATTCAAAGCAGGCACAACTCATGCAGGAGGTCCCAATAATCTATAGGTATGCATAGAACTCCTACTGTTACAGATTTTTGAGGCGAAAGTAAAATAATTTATTTAAATTTGCCTCTATTCAAAGTTTCTTCAATTACACGTTTTTGAACTCTTCCTGTTTATCAATATATACTTATATCAAATTATTTAATTACATCTAAATCTAATATTAATAAGTTTTTTTCTCTCTTTTTAGTACCTTCTGAGACACCCCGAAATCCAAGGGAATTTGCCTCTCTCTACGTTTGAGTTGGAGGAGTTGTTAGATAATTAAACATTACTGGCGAAAGCGGCACAACTTAAGCTATAATACTTAATCAGTGTACAATTATATACGCATTAGCGATACCGAGATCTGAAATAGGCACTACGATGTCGAGAACAGCTGCAGATCATTAGCGCTGTAGATTTTAAGTAAATTAAATCAGTTTCAGTAACCGTACCCATGTAATTCGATACTGGAAAGTGTCAAAACTGTCTATTATTTCTCCAAGTTTAATAATTTATAATTATAAGGGCTGATTAATTATACCGGGTGATTCAGAACTTACCTATCTAAAAGAATTTGATGAAAAATGGAGTCAATATCGCAAACAGAATTTTTGTAAAATCTTTATAGTTTCCGAGAAAAAAATTATTGAATTTAGTAGTTTCAAACTTTACATCGCTCAGCTATTGTAGTCTCTAGCCAGACGATTTCAAATATCCGTCTATAGCAACTCCCAGTTAAAGGATACCGTTTTAATTTATGGCGAAAATGCTTTAGCACAATAATTTCCCGATAGACATGTGCCAAATACAGTTAGTTTTACAACGGTGTACAGTGAGTGCAAGTTAGTTCAAACGCTGGCGTGACAAGGAGAATTTGTAACCGAATCGTGGAAGAGATGGAGGTCCAGGGTCTATTGTAGCAGTGTGATGTATCATACAGGAGGCTCAATTATATCCGTACAGCGTGTCCAAGCATTAATACCAAGGGATTGGGGGGACCGGTACCATGGCCGCCATGATCTGCTGACTTCAAATCATTTGGACATATTTTTGTGGGTAGATTTAAAAAATGAAGTATATTGTATCGAAGTGGGCACTATTGATGATTTACGCAAACATATTATAGCTGCTGCCAAAAACTTACAAGTTCAAAACTGATAAGAAGCAGAAACATTTATGTTAGTTTGTAGAAACTGGGTAAGATGGGCCCAATATGTTGTTGTAACATCAGGTTTGTCAAACTATTTTACTAATTAAAGCCGTATAAATTAATTCTATTAATAATTAATAACAAATGGCAAAACCAGTTGAATTTGCTGCATAAAAATAGGTGTTGTATTGTAAAATGTAATGTATTTCTTTCCTGGGGAATTTTTTGTCCTGTTGTCGATTATACGCCTTATCAGGTTTTACAGTCGACCAGTTTTCAGTGCCGAGCGGAAGGGTTTTAAAATAATTTTTGATTTTATTGTTACAAAATTGTATTTGTAAGAGTTCCCTGAATATTCAATATTTTTTTAAATAAGTTCTGAATCACCCTGTATATTTTCTGCACTTATTAAGAAGTTTCTGACAGTTATCTAATTTAACGATTAAATTTAAATATGGACGAATTCATCATTTTTAATGAACTTCTGAAGTGTTGGATACTTTCAATTTCTTATTATTTTATGCTTTTGCAGTCAATGACCTTTCACATTTCCTTTAATACTTTTTTAATAAAATCTTCAATTTTTCAGTTTTCGAAAATATCAAGAATTCTGCTCTATTATATTTTTATATAAAAGTGGCACAAATGGTACCGATAAATCTACTCGTACAGCTAAAAATAAACACGTTTGCATAAAAATGATCTTAGGAGAATGTTCCTCTTAGGAGATACAGCCCTTAAAAGTTTCCAAAAAAAAACAAAAAAGTTATATAGTTGCGGCAATAATTCAGACGACTTACGTCACGGTTGGCGTTACGCAAATGTGTTTATTGTCGACATAATTGTCGATAGTTTGCCTCCTGAAACAGAATATTTTTTTGTAATTTAGTATAATATATAGTGCAAATATTTAATGTAGTATATATATTTATTATTTTCAGTTGCAATTTCTTAAATATATTAATGAAAATATAATGAAACATTGATTTGTTCATATGACGTAAGTCAGTAGGTATAGGGACGGTTGCGACTGGGAAAATTTGTCGGCGAGATCAAAGGGTACCGCCGAACAGGTGTTAATCACAGGTGAGCACTGTAACGTGGCTCCGCCTCTCCCTAGCCTAACAGAAAAAAAATGCGCAGTAGTTTACAGAAATAAACATGCGGAGTAACGATCTAACCTAACAGAAAAAACATGCGCAGTAGGGACCTAACCTAATAGAAAAACCATGCGCAGTAGCGACCTAACCTAAATTCATATCTGTTCCTGCGCAAGTTCCAAATCTCAGTAAATTCAAATCTGCTCTATTGTATTGGAGAATTCAGCATTATTTGTGGACAATTAATTTAAATGAAAAAAAAACTATACTCTGTGTGTGATTTGAGCCCGAGACCTCTCGCAAGCAAAGCAGGCACGTTACCACGAGACCACTATGACTGTTGCAAAAAGGTTACAGTAACTGCGTAATATATGAATAGAGCGCTTAAAGGCGAGTAATATGTCAAATTGAAAAGTGACAGGAGTGGCGGGAAATTCAAACTAAAGAAAAAGGATCTAACCTAACAGAAAAACATGTGCAGTAGGCTAAAGAAAAAAGTAAAGATCTGCATCAGAGATAAGTGACTTGGTGGTATAGAAAAAGAATCTAACCTAACAAAAAAAACTTGCGCAGTAGCGAGCTAACCTAACAGAAAAAACATGTGCAGTAAATTACAGAAAAAACATGCGCAGTAGGTTAAAGAAAAAACTGAAGATCTGTAGCAGAGATAAGCGACTTGGATAAGGAAAAAGAGTCTGAATTCTTGCTGCAACTATAGTAGTCAAATTTTACACAAATTTTCTGCTAATGCATGCGCTACTTCTCAACAATTTCTCGAAACTGTCTGCCCCTTGGAAGGGGTTGAAGTAAACATCCCCATTATTTTTGGTTATAACTTGTTTGAGAGAAAAGTGCGTATTAAAAAATACGTAACAGGTATACTCGCGTCAAGAATTCAGACGTCTTACGTCACGGCTGACGTTACGCATTTGTTTTTATTGTTAACGTAATTTTCGATATTTGGTCGCGTTAAAAGTAATCATTTTTTGCAATTCAGTGCAATATATAATGCAAACTTTAAGTGTAGTATATAGTTTTATTACTATCAGTTGCAGTTTCTTAAATATTTTGATGAAAATATAATGAATTATTCATTTGTTCGCATGACGTAAGTCGTCTGAATTCAACCTGGTTTATTTTAAAATTTCTAAGTAGGCGGGTGTCATGCTAATTACTATCATTAGACCTTTTGTTACTTTTTTCTGCCGCAACACAGTATTTTCGACATTCAAAAAATACTCGCAACATATTCATCATTAGTAAAATTATTTTCCGTAATTCTTTCCAAATTATCGTAAACATAAAATTTTTAAGTAGCAAATCTAAGGAAGCACTCACAACAGGTCTAATGACAGAAATTAACATAGCAGCCACCTACTTACATATTTCTTAGTTGCACTCATGTGAGTTGTAATGCGAATGATAATGAATTTATTTTTTATTTCGCTAATAAACCGTTTTTTCAAGCAACTCTCTGATAAGTATTTTTGAATACTCAATTTTTGTCAATAAATAAGTTGTAGCAAATTATAACCTGCTTGCTTATTTCAACCCCTTCCAGGGGGTAGAGATTTTAGAAAAATTGTAGATTAGTTGCATATGCATTAGTAGAGAGTTTGTGGAAATTTTTGTTATGTACTTTTCAAAGTACAGTCACTATTCCATATTTTCTTGCAAACTTTGAAGAGTTGTATCTTCTATGGGAGTGAACATTTTATTAACGTAATTTTTATGCAAACGTGTTATTTTTACCTGTAGATTCACCGGTATCATTTGTGCTGCTTCTTTTGAAAACACCCTGTATAAACAAACATGGGGCTGTACCTTTCTTTGTGTTTATATGATTATAACAACTATTCTATACCCTGTATCAGTATTAGATATTTTATTAAATTATAAAATTGTACTTAAATATTTGCTGCAGTTGTACGAGCTGGCAAAAAACTTGGTATTGATTATCTATAGGTATTATGTGGTGGACACCTTTAGAGACTGTGGCAGCTTTGATATCCTGAATGAAACGACAGTAACTCTCTAGGGCGATGTCGGTCTTTAGTGTCAATCCTCCTAAGGATGTGGAAATGGTTCCACATGGACTTTATCACAATTCAGTAGAACTTGGAGAGTTGAAGTTAAAAAGTTCATTCCGTGAGATTGAGTGTTTTTTAAATCTTTTACGCTTTCATATAATTAACGAAATGAGAGTTATTTTTATTTAAAAATGTATTTGAAAACATAAACGTTTTCTTGGCACTTGAGGTTGAAAAATTTATACTTCGGCCATACTCAGTATAAAAGTTTATAGTCGATTGTCGTAATAATGCTGCTACGGACGTCAAAATCGTTAACAATCAATCTAGCACTCGTCCTGTAACGTGACTGAATCGTGCCATAAAGTCCACTTTATGGCACAATAGTAAATAGTAGGTTTTACCTTTTAAACTGAATTACATGTGTATTGAAATTCGATGTTGATATTAAATTATTAGACTTTCTCTATTTTATAAAAAAAAGAACCACAAATTTATTACATATTTTTTATTTCCATTTCTATGCTACGAAGTCCAATGTGGAAGTTATTTAAAATTAATACACAATTTATTTATTTATATTAATAGTAATACTACAGTTTGAATTTGATATGGAAATTCCTGAACTGGTTTTAAGAACACTTGAGCATACACTCGTAGATGATGAAATACAAATTTGATTATTCACGGTTTATACGTGACTTGAAGATCCCAGTGTCCTGGCAGTTTTGTTTTTATTTCCTAATAAATCTGCTACATAACCTTCGGCAACAGCGTCGCTCGTCCAATCTCCATGCCTCTTAATAGTTCTAATATCGTCAGTACTACTATTTTCTAAAATTGTAGCGGATGTTTACCGAAATGAATGACTCATATACTGATCAGCATTAGGAATGTTTAGATACTTTGCAATATTTCGGAGAATCGCGCCGAAAGTATTAATGCCAATAGGGTTACAGATATTTACCCGCATTGTAAAATAAAAAGAATTTCTGAATTTTCACGTGCTTCAGTCTTATATTCATATACTTCTTAATGATGTCAATATAATTCACTGCACTATCGCCAGAATTTAAAATTGTAAATGTTCTGGGTCTATTTTTTTTTAGTATCTCTCATAGAAACCACAAAAACAGTGCTTTCCTCTTTATTATAAAACTCCATAGTCGACGAGCATCAAGTAAACTAAAAATAACAACTACTTAAAATTTTGTTAACTTCTAATAAAAAAAAAATGAAATAAAAGTATAACAGACCTTCATAAGCAGATATTTGTCATCTGGAGCATTGAGTAGAAACTCGATTAACAATTCCTTTGAAAATACTGTACTTTTTTCCGATAAATAACCAACCGAGCGAACTACAAATATGCAGCAAGTTTAGAAAATTTAGTAATGTCTATGTCATTTTTGATTCGTAACATGCATTTTAATTTCGAATATATACCTACAACATAACGACGATGACATGTACTTCTTTGACTAATAAAATAAGGTACAATTAATTTCTTTATTAATGATATAAACATCAATGTAATTAATTTACTTGGTCAAAGAAATATGCATTTCTCTCGGTATGCATTTTCCCAATTTCCATAATACTAACTCGCATCCATTGAGAAAACCTAATCAATTCTTTTTTATAAAGATCTGATTTTTTTGGAATTATGCTTGATTCAGCTTCTTCGGCTTTTTTAAGAATTTCTTCACTATATATTTTTAGAAAAAAAATTGCTTTAGCAACCTCAAGCGATCATTCTACGATTGCTCAATTAATAATTTCAAACTTAGAACAAATTTAAGTTTTTAAAACTTGCCTTAAAACCACAGTTCGACTATAAAATAGTGTATGAAATTGGTTTATAATGCACGATTATCGCATTCGCGCATTCATAATATACTATTATGATTCGGTCAGTGGTCGCGCAGGTTAAGGTGCCAGTACTTGAATCGAAGTGATTAGATCGGTGTGGTTTGCGTCCCGCTGCCGGTAGACCGTATATAAGCTATATTCGTAAATAGGATTGGCACTCTCTCTGCGGGTATGTTAGGGTGGAACAATGTTAGCTTGGAGCAATGTGAGAGATTGATACCGGTTGATATTTGACTACCCCCCCCCCTAATTAATGAGGTTTTCCAGATTTCCCTCATTCCTGCATTGAATAGTGGTTAGGGCCTACCAACGTCGTTCCTGGACACAAATACGACCTGCTTAATAATAATATGACGCCCCCTCTCTCGCACAAGTCTTCGACTTCTGTGATTAGAATAAGGGGTAGAGATATTATTATTATATTATTATTATGTATTTGTGAACTTACATATTAATACACATGCTGTGCAATTTCAGATTCACAATTTTATTTGTTATTAATATTTTCCTCTATTTTAAAAGTTCAACTGTTAAATATTTTCACATCCTTTTGCACATTATTTCTACTTAAATTTGTTTAAGATGCAAGTTATTCAATAGAGTCTTGCAGAAATACTACAAGCAATCAGTTCATACAATTCTAACACCAACTTCATTGAGGAACGAGGACATACTACTTCAGCCCTACATCTAAATCCTCTTTTGGCATTGTATTAGTTGCCTTATTAATACATGTATTTGAATTAAAAGGCTAAAATTGGTGGCAACAACCATCAAAGAAGTTCTCGATGTCGATAGTAGAACTAACTAGATCTTTCAAAAAAGCGTGGCCTACATTTTAATGGAAAAATGATAGAGTATGTAAATGATGTAGTTGTATTTCTTTATTTATTCGTACAGTAGATATCATTATGATGAAAAAGGATCTCGGCCAAATGGATTAATATTATACATTAAATTTGCAGTTGCTTGAGGTGTATTGACATAGACTCTAGCTTTCGAATAACCCTGAACCACAGTAATGTAATGGGAAGCCTAAAAAAGACGTATATATCCTATGAGCAGTGCAGCAGGACTGTTGGTAAAACCTGGGGAATGGAAACAAAAGGAGTCATATACTGCCATTGTGAGACCAATGTTAGCGCCTATGTGACTGTTGTTTGGTGGTCGAAAGTCCAACAAACAACAACTAAAGTTGAGTCAGGTACAAAGAATTGCCTGCTTGAGCATAACTGGAGCTATGCGAACTACGCCGACCATAGCAATAGAGGTGCCATATCTGCTACCTTTGGATATTTATCTAAAGGAAGTGGTTGTGACAACTATGCTTTGCCTCAAGTATATTGGTATTATACCATAAGATGTAGGGTGTGAATAGGTTAGAAGTCGTCTGTGGAATGGGGTCGTCAGAGGGATGCCGCTTCTGCAGGCAGACGCTAACAGTATTTCTTCCAAGTTTGCTTTTGACAGACCATACATGGTAATTATCAGTAATGAGGAGACCGCCCGCTAGGATGTAATTAACATCTTCATTGATGGATAAAAAAGAAAGGAAGGTGCAGGATGTGGAATCTACTCCAGATCGCTGCACATCCGACAGCAGTGGGCAATGGATATGCATGCTACTGTAGTACAAACGGAACTAGCCAATGAAATTATTAGTGGACATATAATGGGCAAAACCATCAGAATCTACACAGATAGTAGACAGTCACTACTGATCTTATGTAATCATAAGATAACACCTGGTAGTGCTATTAAGCACTGGAAGTTGCCTCAACCAACAACAGCATATCTGTATGCTGGGTAAAGGGACACGAGCGGTGCTATGGCAATAAAACAGCTGATAAGCTGGCCAAGAGTTCATCGGGTCTCAGTATCTTTGGACCTCCAGCATGTTTCTGCTGTCAGCTATTGAAATTATCAAGGAGAATACCTACAAATAATTCAAAAGAAGGTGGGATGAAACAAATAGCTGTCGATTTGCTAAGAAGTTCCTAGAATATCTCAGCAAGGATACAGGCAAAACATACCTGGCTGTGACCAGAACGAATCTTCGTCTAGTGACAGATGGACACTGTTCGCCAAGGAAGCACCTGTATTTTATGAAAAAGTGTGAAACATCTCTTTGTAAGGGTTGGGAACAGGAAGACGAGACCGTGCTTCGTGCACTCTGTGAGTACATAGCAGTCTAATCAACATGAGAGCGTATTGGGAGAGCGATGACCTTCTGTGGTCTACATTAGAGTTGCTCCTTGAGCAACGTTACCACCTTCATTAAGTTGGTTAGCGGTTCAAGTGGATTGATATCTTAATGAGAAGAAGCACAAGGGGCCAAATGGGGCCTAAGTGCTGTATGTTTTTAAGGCCACCTCTCACAATTCCAGAATCTAAAACCCTGAATGAAACCTCCAAATATTTCCATCACCAAAGTAAATTTTTCATTTGGTACTCAGCCTCGTCTTGCTGAAACCAAAAGGTTTATATTAACTGCATCATAAATATTCGGTTATCATTGTCCGATAAATAATTTTCATTACTAACAGTTAGACAAATTTCATAATACTTCTTAATAATATCTTTAAAATACATGTAATTGTCCACGAGAGTTAACTACAGTTAACTGTAAACGCGTGCTAAATATGATGTTTATATTATATGTTTATTATGTTAGAATAGTATAGAGAGATTTATGATAACAAATGTAAAACTTCTTTTACATCTCAAAAGACTGAGTAAGGACAGACGAACAGTTTGAGCAATATTTCAATTTTTTTATTTATAGATTTTTTAGGCACACTTTTATATATGCTATATCAGAAATGTCCGCTTTGTATTCTGTTGTCATTTATGCATGAAAGCATTTCTACTACACGTGTCAATTTAAATATCGAACAAAATTGTTATTTGTTTCAGCGCATCAGGACATGTCATATTAAGCAGCCGAATCAGTCTCTATAGGTGGTATACATATAGGTAGTGCATTCGAGTGGAAACTAGAAAGAAAAATGCAACAGGAGAAACACACTGAAACACGTCTATTTAAAATATGAGGCAGACATTTTTTGAAGTACAGTGTGTTGCCATATATTCGCCACTCACAATGTATAAATTTTAAATATCTATTTAGTGATACTTCGTTCCAAATTTATTCTTCATTCTCTTCCCTACGAAAGTATAATTTTTTATTTTAAAGAGGGAAGCGAAAGTAAAACATGCTTGGTTATCGGATGATAAGTATGAAAAACTTCAACTTCTATTTTATAGGTTGTAACATTCCTTTTATTATAAAATTAAGAATGTCACAATTTCAATATGAAACGTCTAGTAACAAGGTATTTTGCACATCCTGTATAATGTCGGTAGATTAAGTAAGTGTAAACCATATCCAGTGTACCATGTAACTTTAGATTTCTTCAAGTTAGCCTAAACACCTTGTACGATAAATATTTTATTATTTATTTACTTACCATTACTGTGAACCAGTTACATCGATGTATATCGTTATGTTATATTTTTCTACTCTGTATAACACTCTAGTAATTTGTTAACAGTTTATTATTTAATTAGTATCACTTATTGTAATAAGCTTTGTTTTGGCAAAAAGCAAGGTTAAGGTAACTGTCAGAATAATTCAATTCGATTCGAACTATTGGAACAATGTGCTGAGATCTCGAACGAACATTAGCCCGAAATTACATAGAAACCGAACCAATCAAATTTCAGTGAGTTTTTTAGATCTTTGTAGCGTATAAAACCTACAGGAACCTAAATTCTAGTCCCTTTTCGTTCTGATTTTGGTCGATTGAAGTATTCCATATTACAGATTTAGTTATAGTGCGAAGCCACATTTTGAAAATAAATCTGAATTTAATTGAAGTCATCAATAAGGATGGAGGTAATATATTTAATTAATTAAGATTATTATCGATAGTAGATTTCATTTTAAACAATATTTTATGTTATTTTTTGAAACTAAGGATATAAAATACCTGACCTGACCTTGATCTTTGCTAAAGCACATGCTAATTATTTTTTTTTCTTTTCTTTTGTTATTTTTCTTAACTTTAGAGGCCAATAATTAATTAATTAATTAACAAACAATTTAAATAAACAATTAATTAAACAGATAATTAATTAAATGAACAATTAATTCAATAATCGATTGAATTTCGAGAATTTCTATTTCCTAAGTTGGAATATTTTGTTTAACCGTTGCTGGAAAGTTTATTTGTTGAAAAATCAAAATTGAAATAAGAAGGCCATTCTAAAGTTTAGAAATCTAGATTGTAAGCGGCACTATCCAGGTACGAGAGGAAAGCTGCCCATCTCGGAGTCATCTCCAACGTTAACAACAACGGATGAACTTGTCAACTGGCTTCAATTCCACTTCTGTATGTCAACTTCTTCAATTCCACGTCTGTGTATCAACTGGTGGGCAAGTTAATAAACTGTGTTTATTTTTTTTATGTATGTATTTTATTTCAAACTGTTTGACTTCAGCAAAATTTATCATCCTCCTACAGGGGTGAAAAGGCAAACCGAACAGATTATTCTGTGGGTGGCGCCCAATTATAACATCTTTTTAAACAGTTTGCTAGTCAAGAACCCACGACGTTACACTGTAACACCACTGATATATCCTTCCGCTACCTCTGACGACTTCCACTCCCCGTGATTTTCACATCTCAAACACCTGGGGCACTTGCTAGTAATGTAGAGGACGTTCTTCGAAACGAGTGGCCGGTGTACTGATTTGGGTTTGAAATTTTAAGAAATTTAGTTATGTCGTATGGAATTTGTTACATTGTATGCTTTCGAACCACCTAATTTACTCATCTGCCACGCTCATACCGATAAAAGAAGCGTTCATATTGAGCCTTTTTAGGTCGAAGTTGCATATAACGATTAACAAATGTTACTTATTCATCTGTTACTACAAATCTTCTTTACACATTATTTTTTGTAGTAAGAATGACACTAACATGACACAATATGTATGCGCCACGTCCTTCACTTTTAGAATATACATATAGCTCGTCAATTCGGCATGCCTCAGCTACTCCAAAAATCGCCACTACTTTTTTCATTAATATATTTGATCAGGAGGTTCTAACAAAAACCCTGAGATTTCTGTCATTTTTCCTTTTTATGAATGCCTTCAAGGGGCCAAATTTCGAAATATCCTGGTTCTTATTTAATGAAATAGTTAATTTCAACATTGAGTATTGTGAGCAGGGAACAATGTCTTTAATTTTTTTAAGAAAAATACCAATCATACATCTTCCGTTATTGTTGACATATCTTTCGTTGTACACCATTTCATAGGCTTAATTGTAACGGTCTTTAGTTTTGCCCGGTAACAAACTTCTGCACGTAATAATTGCTGCTTCTTCAATGGAATTCATTTTTAACTAAATTTTAGCCAAATATCAAACTTAAAAGACGTTTATACTTATCACCTTTATATTGAAGAACGCTGCAAAAGCCCTTTCAGGTCTATTCAAATAACCTCGCATTCGCAGCTTATATTGTAAATAACTCTCTATTCATACACCCATTAGTTTCCAAAAAAAATCAATCATGCAAACAATTTTATTACTAATTCCGTCATCGTCGATAAGTCCATCTGGAGATCCATCTGGAAATGACTATACTTTATGAACAAAGTCCAACGTTCTTGTATTGATATGGATATTTTTCCAAACGTTTTAAAATTGCTGCGTCGTTATGACTACGACCGTAAAGAATTGCTAGTAAATTTAATGGTTTCTCTCTTGTGACATCATCAATTATATTTAATTTTGTCTTGTTACTTTTAGCTTTACATATTCGTCAAAATTAGAGGCAGTACGTCGCTTACGCCTTTCCGCCAGCCAGACTGATTTTGACCTCGACCTAGTTTCTCAATATGAAGCTTTTCCTCTCCGTTGATATCGAGAGATTTCAGAAATTGTTCGTTTTTTTCTCTTAGCTCTTTATATGTTGAGGACAGTAAGGACTTATTTGCTTCTATCCGGTCGTAGGGGCACTACACAAAATTTACAGAAAAAGTCGTCAGTAAAACTCTGTAGATAATGAAATACAGTTTCGGTGAATCTAATTTTCACATTTGTCATACTGAACCCAATCGGCTGTGGTGTTTAGTCACCCCCGTCCACAATTTAAACATTTCGGCCCGCATAACGTCTCATTATCAATACTTAATTACTGCAAATTGTTTTGATCAATTCCTTGATATTTTAAGAATCTGCCAGAGACAATTTTGTTTTCTTTTTTGAGAATATTTTTCTGAATTAGGATCAATTTTTTTTTTTAACTTCTGTTTTGATTAGGCCACTTCATGAAATATTTAACATGCTTTCTTCATAAAGTTCCAAAACAAATTACTTCGTTTTTTTTTAGAAATCTTGAACACTTTCAATTTTGTTCTTTATTCAGCACAATCGGCCAAAATACGTAACTATTGCTATAACGATTTACACCATCTTCTCTGATCATTAGTTCTGCCCATAAAATGCAATAAGGCATAGATTTATTAATAATTTGTTAAAGAAAAAATGATGCATAATAAGGATTGTTTTTAACACCCCTTTCAGATATAATTACACTAGTCGCTATGTTACAAACATGTTTATAAAACTGACTCGATTTGTAAAGATTATCTGACTATAACGTCTTCCACTAGATCTGTGTCAGTTCTGTGGTCCATATAAAGAATATCATCAATTTCTTCTAGTAAACATATGTCTGCGTAAGCTGCTATAACAGTTTCGTTATACAAGCTGTTTGTTTCGTTATACAGGCTTGTGTTCAGTAGCACCACTAAATTTCAAAACTACAAAAAAAAAATAATTTCAATAAAACATCTACACACCACTTTGACCTGATTAATTTCGAAACTTTTTCGTCTCCTGTTTTTTTTCGACGTTTGGTCTTGTTTCTGAGATATTCAAAGAAATTGTTGACAGTGTAGCGCACCAGCCGCGTAAATATCATTTAACGTTATAGCAACCCATGAAAACAAAACTCAGTGATTTGTGTAAACTGACGTTTTGGGCGCCGCGATAGCCGAGGTGGCTGGGAGACGACTGCTCGTGGAACCAGTCTGGATCGGCCATGTCGGTGTGGGTTCGAATCCCACTGTAATACCATGGATGTTTGTCCTCGTCGAGAGATGCACAATAAGTCTATAGGCTGCGGTGCTTCCGGAGACACTGTCGGACGGCTCTCAAAAAAAAACACGTTTGTGAAAATCTTTGTCAAAAGTATTATTTAACGAGTGTTCTTATTGTTAAGAAGAAATGCCAATAACCTCAAACATAAATTTAGTAACAACTACTTATTACAAGATTTACAACAAACTTATCAACTACTAAAAAAATTACAATAATCCAGAGAAAAACACTGAAACACATCTATTTATGCCAGTGTCGGAATAAGATATATTAAAAGCTATTAAAAATTAATTTGTGTTTGGGTCCTGATTTAATTCCGCAATTTTTACTTAAAGATTTTGCGGTAGCTCATTGCAAATCTTTGCTCGTTTGGTTTGGTTATTTAAGGTGTATAATTTTAATTGGAATACGCTGTATATTGCACTAAATGTATGTTTATTATTTCCAATAAACTATTGTCATTTAATTAAAAAATGAATAAGAGGAAATCCTATACGATTGCGCTATAAGCCGAAATAATTTAGGGGGAATTTAAACACAGTGGGTAAAAGTCTCGATAGTGATTATGAAGCTTTTTCGAGATTTGCCCTCTTCAAGAGAACTGTGTCTTTGAAAGCTTTGTGTCGTTGCCCCTATATCTAGTTTTTGGGTTAAATAAAACTTCTCTGAAGTTTAACCCCGCCAGACAAATCCCCAGAAAATCTTTCTTAGGCGTGAGATTTTCGCTGGGTAATTTATGGAGCGTGCGAACTGACAGCCATTTAGATAGTGTTGACAAATTTCATAAAGAGTGCAGTCGTTTGGTACAAATTGGTCCTATTTAATTTCTGTGTAAATTTTACGAGATTATCGCATTAGAAAATGAATGTTATTAGTTTTTATATAGAGCATACAATAGTTATGTTATTGTTTTCAATGCAGAACAATGTTTTGGTGAAAAAAATTAATAATTAATGGAGTGCCACATATTTAGACTGTTTTTGAACCTTGTTGTTCCTTTAAGAACACTGAACTAATTCCCGTCAATATTTTTTGTGTCTGTTGTAGGTGTCTTAAAAATTACCTATAGGTAAATCAACATTTCTACACATGTATTCCACTGATTTTATTGATATTTAACTGTAGTTGGTAAGTATAATTTCTGCAATATAAATTGTCATAACTGGTAATTATTTACAACAGCGTGAAAATCCTACCCCCTATTTTCAAGGGTACTGATCACGAATCTGAAGTCAGATTTCGGTTCTGGCATGTAATTTCGAACAAAATTTTTAACTTTTTTTAAAATAAATTGGTTTAAAAACAATAACCTCACTTTTAAAAAATCACAGAACAGACAGAACTTAATAAAAATAACCTGTGAATGCGGCATAAGTCTTAAGTATATGATCTAGAGGCATAAGCCAAGCTCAAGAGGCTGTGCTGCATCGGTAAGGGGGGAGGTAAAAATTCTCTGTTTGGCTTACTTCATTATTGCGATTTCAGTATTCTTCGTCCTTCGACACACGCTACTCGAATGTGTAATGGAGTGAAGTTATTCTCATTTTTCGTTAGAGGTAAAAACACGGAACTTTCTAATTATCCAAACTTTTAATTCAGAAATATAAGCAGACGTGAACAGTAAACCATCCATACTATTGGACAATATGAACGCTCAAACCTGCCCAAACATTCAGTGAAAAACGGCGTTGGAAGTGGTCTTGTTCAACTTCATGCAGATTTTCGAGTTCCCAAAAGTGTGTATTGTGAATGTTTTGTATTCCATTGCGAGTAAATAAAGCTTCATCTTTAACTAGTACATCAGCAACAAATTGGGGATTTTCAGCATTTTGCTGCACTAACCACTCACAAAACCTAACTAGCAATGGATAATCCACTGGTGGCTAACTTCACCATAAATAAGAATCATGTTCATTAACTCAGCATTGCTCTACACGAGCCATTTTGTAAATTTTAAGGATTGACACTCCCACACCTAGAGAACTTATCCCTACTCCAATTCTATTCGCCAATTAGGCGGGGTGATATGTGCCCCAGGCGCAAAAACTTTTTTTTTGTATATCAGATGCCATTGAAGTACAGAGTACTACTGTAGCACTACAGCATGTTCAGTTATTACTGCATTACAGAAAACTAAACTTTAATGTACAGTTCACTTGTCCTTAATGTATCAAAAATACATTTGGTTAATAAAAGTTTTAATAATACAAGTTAGGTACCTAACTCAAGCAGACATTTTAGTCATTATCATTATCACTAGTAAATTTTCTTCTCATTGAAGCTTGAGGTGAGAATAAACAATTTTAATTAACCAACCAGTGGTCTATGTATTCCAAAAAATAAATCAAAAATTATTTAGGCTGATTTATCACTATTTCATTCATTTAGCGTCGCAGTCAGAAGTTGTACTAACGACTGCATATTGATTTACGCTCAAATCAATTAGTAGATAAAGACAGGCAAGGTTAGTCGTCGATTGTCTCACCTAAGGCATACTTATGAGAGATAATAGGCTCGAAACCGGTATATGTGTGGTAGCGCCGCTTATCAGTTACTTTAACATTTTGTTATAGGTTTTTCAAATGTAATAAATGATCCAATAGCTAGTGAGAGAAACGGTTATAAGAAAATTACACGGAGCCAAATAATTAAGATCGCAGGCATCATCAGAAACTTGACACATAGGTCGTGAGTTTAGTAAGGCCTCGATTTATGTTAAGACTTTTGCCAATTTTTCGTACATCAAAGCCAGATTACCACACGCTTAATAAGATACTTGGCTGCCTTTATGTCTAACTGCCAAATTCCTTACCAATGTGGGGTGGTATAAAGTGCTACTCAATGCCAAGTGTAGATGACCCGTCATAAACCCGAGTCATGTGACTAAAATTTTGCAATAGCTTGTGTAAATCGTGAATCTGATTTTTCAAGTTTAATTCTTTGCCACTAAAAATAATAGGTTTTCCTCGACGGAAATAAAACGGTTCAGTGCTAAAAGGAATCCTTCCGTGGACATAGTGGAGACTAGTTCGATGCGTATAGCTTTTGTCACCATACAAACAAACAAGACAATGTATGCTTTAGTGATCAGGGCCTTTCGTAGACGCGACTAACGAACTATGACCGGACCACCATAATCTACCCCCCACTCTCGAGAATGGGGGAACTGGAGAGACTTTCAATAGAAAGTGCTCCCATAAATTGCTCTGATGAGCTGGTTTTATGACGAAAATATATGGTGATTTGTTAACAATTTGTTTAAATTGCCGTTTTCCATTGGTTAGTCAATAATATATCTCTAATAATATCTCTACCCCTCATTCTAATCACAGAGATTAGCCTAGAAGTCGGAGACTTGTGCGGGAGAGGGGGCGGCATATTATTATTAAACAGGCCGCATTTGCGCCCAGGAACGACTTACGTTGGTAGGCCCTAACCACTATTCGGTGCAGGAATGAGGGAAACCTGGAAAACCTCATTAATTAGGGGGGTAGTCAAATATCAACCGGTATCAATCTCTCACATTGACCCAAGCCAACATTCTTTCACTCTACCATACCCGCAGAGAGGGCGCCAAACCTCTCCACGAATATAGCTTATATACGGTCTACCGGCAGCTGGGCTCGAACCAACACCGATCTAGTCACCTCGATTCAAGTACTGACGCTTTAAACCGCGCGACCACTGATCGACCGCAATATTACAATATCAATTGCGACAAGACCTTCTGAGGTCTTGCATAAAGCAAAGATAAATGTTTTTTTGCTAATAATGAAATTTACCAGTAAGTGACTTTGATGAAGTATGACAGGATACTTTTGATCTTAAGACACCATTTCGATTTCTAGTCTAGTATTACTGCGCAATAAGCCGTTTTGTCTACAAAAAAACAGGTTTACATAGTACTCTTAGTGAACTCGGTCTGTATTGATAGTAATACGATTTTGTTGCTGAAGGTTTGACCTTGTATGATTCTAATAATGACCTCGTGAGACTGTCTCAGTTTCGAAATAGCGTGAGAACCGTTATTTTTTGTTTTGTTTTTGATTGTGTATTATTGATGAACTGTAAGTAGTATTTAAGGCTATCGGGGTCTTATATTATATCGTATATGGAAGTGTCTAAGAGTAAGGCACTTGCTGTAAGAGAATACGTAGCTCATTCATCTTGAGCTAATTTTGTTAAGCAACGCAACGCCAAGTAAGAAGCAAAACTGGTTCCGTAGGTAACCGTTAGCGAACTTAAACATCTGAGCGGTTCGCCTATATTATTCCACTATAATTCCACTACACTATTAACTCGGTATCTTGATATACGATACGCATGCCCTGGTGCATTTTCTCAATGTCCGCCCTCACAACGAACCGACGTGTTCTAAAATGACAGTTCTTGTTGAACTATTGATCCTGTCAATAGAATGTCTCCTAACGAATTACCACTTGTGGTTTTTGATGATGCATCGAACATCACTCGTATTTTGGTGGTTGGGCTATTTTCTTTTATTATATTAGGATGAGGGAGAAAATACCCGTTTGTTGACTTTTTTCCACGTACTGCGCATGACCAAGATTGAAATTCGTCTTTTATCACCGCAGTTCAAGTGAGTAAAATCTAATTACTGCCAATTTAAATGAAACGCCTATTAATGCGCGTGCATTCTCGTGAATGAGATTGCTTGGGTTGAGATTGACTTCTTTCAATTTCCAAAATTCGATTAAATCATTGATGTCATTTGACAAAGTTTAGTGTAAAATTCTTTTGACATGGTGAATGTAATACGTTTGGTATTTTGAAGAGTATGCCAACATTTTTTTTATTTTCTCTGTGACCTCTGTGTGTGAGATTATAAAACACCTATTGGTAAATCAATTTGTGCTGCTGCTTAACCTTGCTAGTATCTACTCAGCAATGTGGTCAGATGTCGGTCAGATATTACAAGATGGCACATATGAGTCTGGCATTAAAACTTCTAATGCGTACTTGTATTATTACATCGACCATTTTATCAATCTGTAAAGCATTTGAATTTTTTAATAAATCGTTATGAGGGATGACTTTCAGTCTAACAAGGCCCTGGACGGCACTAATTGACCATTTGCAGCGATAATGTTTACACATGCAGTAGCTAAAAGAATTTGTGAATCAATGCTATTTTGTGTGAGTAATGCGGTTGCATTTTTACGTATATTACCCGACAATACCTGTGTAGTGTACACTAGTACTAGTAGTATGACTTGTAGATTGATCATTAGTTAGTGATAGAATATGTAGCAGGTATAATATATCTATGATAACTTACATGGAATTGAGTTATAAAGATGACTGCTATTTAACAGTTATAACATTTGCGTTTTTAATCAGTACAGTAATGGCTGCATTTTAAATAACCTAATTGTTTTTTTTTACCAGACTAATTTGCGATGGTCGGCGACGGAATATGTTTGTCTGGGTATCGCAGATAGTGTTCTGTGTTCTAGGATAGTGGTGGAACTGTGAATTTGTGAGAGTCTATTTTTTCTGTAGAATCTGTTGCGCCTTGTGGGAGTATTTCATGTTGTAGGGACGAGGCAGGTGCAGCTTTACCTTCAGTACCAGTATTGCTGAGCAGTTCTTCCCGGGCTATATCTAGTGCCACCAGGAGGAAATCTTAATCGGTTATTGTGAAATGTACCTTGAGGTATCGGACTATCCATTTTGATTCTTAAATATTCATACCTACAACTGTAAATAACGGTATCTTAAGTGAAAACATTTACATTAGATGGGAGGATCATTCAGTAACTCTGCAGATGTCCAAAAACGAAACGTGTACCCATTGGAGGTCCATAGTCGGTGTCTTATTCGTTGGTTGTGAAGAAAGTTGTTCTGAAGAAAGTTTATAGTGTTTTCGTTAGTGTCGATAGCGTCCCTCTAGTGTTTAGAGAAAATTTTTCACTTTCGTTGACATCCTTTTTGGGCATATATTTCAAGCTTACCCTTGCTGGCGGTCCTCCATCGTCGATAGAATTGTTGGATTCTTGTAGTGCATTGTTTCGGATTGTGTCAGACGGCATTTTGTTGTAGTTTTAAGTCTTTGATTTGTACCAAGAATATCCTATAACTGAAATGGTGGGTTGAATCTTGCTAAAAGTGGTAGGAATCGATAACTCACCCCAAGTTACTTAATCTTGATGAGTCACTTGTTAGGTTTGGTCTAAATCCTGAATTCGCTTAACTTTGGGTGAAAATCTGGATACTGCCAAAGCTAGTGCTCGTACTCTGTTTGCAGTCTGATTGTATATTATGTATCGGGTATTGTCTAAATCATCTTTTCCGGTAATTTCTAGAGAATATCTCGGTAAGCAATAGTTTGATTATTCCGGAACATATTTCTATCGCCTCTCCACCATCGAAATTGTGAAAATGACCTTGCTTCCAACCTGGCTAGAAATACCTCGGGTGAAGTAGATAAAAATCGGCAATTTACGGTCGCCGATAGTAAATCCATTTCAATCTAAGTCTTTTTTTTTTCTTTTCAAATAATATTAGCTTTCTATCTTGACGAAGATGTCGGTATTCCTTTTTTTTCGTGAAATGTCGTGTGCAGTTGATTCTAGTCTAGTAGTCTAGTAAATACGAACAGACATTAAAACTTCAGTATGATATAGGTATAGGCTGTTATAATTTATTAATTGTTGTATTTACGATGTATGTAAGTTATTTTATATACCAATGCCCTTTTGGAGCCACTCCAAAGCAGAAGTACCTCATTTTCGTAATGAATTTTTATGCGAGTAATGCATTATATTTTTCGTGAAGATTTATGTTTTGTTGCTACGAATTGATAATTATAAAAGAGCGGAAATACTTCATTTAATGACAGTGATGGAAAATAACTATGGATAATAAGTTAGCCTATAATATGCAATAATAAAATCCCTTATAATCATTGTTTGAAATATTTTCATAAATTTAATAGCAATGACAGAAAAACATATCTTTTGCAGGATGACTGGCATAATCTAGTTAACAATGTTATCATATTCATTAATACCTACTTAATATAAAACAATAAACGATTGACATTTCAAGTGGAAAACTGAGACATAGTTTATAAATTGTCTGATAACAAGGGTCACAATTTTTATAATGTCTGCTTTCGAACATACCTAATGTTTTTGTCAATTAGTTACACTTTTCGTTTAACCGTCTCTATATATGTTTTAATATTTGGTGTTTGTATATTCATTCAATTAACTTATTTATTCGATTAGCATATTTGTTCTTCGTACAAACTCCAAAAGTCTGTCAGTTGGTTTACCAAAGCCCCGTTACCAAGTTTATGTTGCTGAAGATTTTTCTTAATCGATAGAGTCCTGTGAAAAATCCTAGGATCTCTTTTATTCGTACTAAACATGTCGTTTGTTGTCTTATATGACGAATTATCAAATATTTGATGCTATCTGCTTTCCAAAACAAGCTGTTGTCTTCGTCAAGTTGCATCCACTATTCAAAAATATATGTTAAAAAATTTATCCCTCCAAAGCTTGCCCCCTGGCACCGTCAGATCTTTTATCTATTAGTTTAAGTCGTTTCCTTCAACGTTTTTATCTCTTGGTACTAAACACATCCTAGTCGTGTTGGCCGCTACGTAAGTACACTTGATTTGAGCCCAAGGTGTTTATTACAACCTGACTATAGCCGAATATTTTTTACTGTATTAGAAAGGTATTTTAAGCTAATATAAATCAAATCTCCTACAATTCCTATCAATGAAGTCATATGTATGTTCTCTGATACCAAACATCTAGGTAAGCTAATGAACAATTCCACAGACAAAGCTTTATTCAATAATTATCTAAAGAAATCTAAATCTATCTAAATTTACTAACTAACCTTGCTTTAATGAAAACGCTCTATAAATATCTAACTTCACTTTTGGCAGTTGGAACACGACAATAATTCAACCAGAATAGATGAGATCTGACCTATTTCTGCATTTTTAGGATTGCTTCTTCAGGTGGCCTCCTTTAAGTTGAATTAAATATCTAACTATAAAAATTATTATAAAAATTAAAATTATTTGAAGTTAAATATCGACAATGACAAAAGTGACAGCCTGTCAATGAATTAAATATGACATTACCTACTTGAATAACGTTTAGATACCCTTTATGTAAAAGTTTTTTTATATTTTTAGGTATTAATAATATTGTGCGAAACTAACTACTCTGTGGACAAAAGCCCCAACCTGCGTTGAATTACATAAGGAATATATGGGTAGATATTGTGGGTGTAATTCAACGCTGGTTGGGGCTTTTGTCCACAGAGTAGTTAGTTTCACACAATATTATTAATACCTAAAGATATAAAAAAAACTATAGCCGAATATGTAGACAAACTTAACGGACGTTGCATAGTGATAGGTCTCAAGATATTGTCGTCTACGAGGGCATCAAACTAGAGGATACTCTAGAATGTAGATTCTAGGGTAAAGTAGCAAGCTATCATATTGATTATATCTCATAAAACAGTTTCTTTATGGGTCACCACATTTAGATCTAGGAGAATATTATGCTCAAATACTAATTAATGGTCTTTCTTAATTATTTGGCGATTTTAACCCTAAAACGTTTCGTTTCTGCATGTACGATTTCAATGTAAAGAAAATTTGCTACAATTTGAGCTCAGAACCATCTCTGTAAACCCAACAAAAACAGCTTTTAAAAGTTTAAAAATATTTTCGAACTCTGAAATTGTTAGCAATATTGTGTGGTGTAGGAATTTCTACCTTAAAGGCCTATTTTCTTATCATTATGAAACGGTTGTCTCAAAAAAGAGTAAATACCTAATTTCATGCTGAGTTTCATTTAGTTAACTGTTTTACTTCAACCACAAGAAGCTTAAGTCTCTTTTCTTCCTGTTATCCACTTTGTATTTCAGATGTGTATAGGTATGGTTATACAAAACAATAATTTTGTTACATTAAATATGAAGAGTTGATCTTAATATTATCAGTCTATCGTAATACTATATCATTTTTTATCACTGCTCATTGCAAATTTAATAAAAAGATAGGCACGTCTCACTCCAGTCTCATACTTGATGCGATGACTGATGAAAATATTATATTTAGTTAAAAATACTAACTGATTCTTATATTGCACTTGAATATTTTTAACTGCTTAGGGCATTGTTCAGTGAAGATGTCACGCATATTTCCGTAAATCATTAACCTATTTCAATCAAATAAATTGTAAATAAAGAAATTATGGTCAAGTGGATTTTTGCACGAATATAAAAGGATGCAAATTATTATATTATCACCTTGAATTTTTATACTACCGCAAATTAGCAAAGAAATAATTAAATACTTATATTGAAAACCGAGCCAGCACTAAATCAGATCATTTTCATACAAAGATCTGCAACAACGCTGTCAAGTATTGTTTATCAATAAACATATGTTTACCAAATTTGGAAAGTCTTATTAAAACATGATTTTTAAGTAAGGTGACAATATTCATCTGAAAAAACATGAGCCAACGCAAGGAGACACATTACTAACTGTTGTGTGTAATTTTAATGGACAGTATTGTTTTTGATATTTGATATGTACCACGTACACTTTCGTAAGGATGATGCTCTAATTGAAATGAAATACTGTGTAACTGCAAAAACTATATATTTACGCGTGTCACCCATACGATGTACATAAGCTAACTGACTCGGTATAACGCTTGGTACTCAGTACCGTACATTTCAATCACTGCGCATGAGTAGCAGTTAGGCGGAATTTATTTGAATTATAAACTTAACATGCCGCCGGCCTTGACAACTTTAGCAAAGTTTCAACATACATACATATATAGGTATATAAAGAGATTTTTCAAAGAACAAGTAATAAGAACATTAATGTTGCCAAAGGAACATATGGCAAATCAGGTAAGATATTCATACTAGGTAAGTACATATAATATAATTGCAATAGAATAAACACAAATAAATAAAATCCTTTCAGGAATCGTCAAGAGGAAGCGGACATAACTTGGATACTGATCGCTTGCACTCACTTGCACCGCACTTCACTGTCACTACTCGAGTAACTCCGTCTTTGCCTGGATGAAGTTGGACAATCCTTCCGAGATGCCATTTCAGAGGAGGTAAGTTGTCATGTTTGAGTAATACTAGCGTTCCAGTTTTTATGTGAGGTGTAGACTTGTCCCATTTACTCCGTTGCTGTAGTTCATGGATATATTCCTTAGACCAAGTAGACCAAAAATGTTGGACCATCTTCTGAATGTGTTGAAATCTGCTTAATCTGTTTTCAGGGACGGTTAGGAAATTTGGATCAGGAATGGAAGTAAATGATCTACCGATTAGGAAATGTGCGGGGGTTAGCACTCCAAAATCGTTTGAATCTGAACTTAATTGAAACAACAGTCGTGATGTTTCATGCTTTTGACTCCGGCTTCCCATAAGCCTCCAAAATTTGGTGAATATGGTGGTATAAAATGCCACTCAATACTTTCATTTATAGCATAATTAATAATAGAACTTGAATTATTTTTTAAAAATTCGCCTATTTTTTGCATCTCATTTTTAGCACCAATGAAGGTTTTCCCGTTGTCACTATAAACCCTTGCCGGTTTGCCCCGTCTAGCAATGAACCTTTTGAATGCTGCTAAAAAAGCTTCTGTAGATAACCCTGTTACCAACTCTAAATGAATCGCTTTAGTTGAAAAACAAATAAAGAGACTGATGAAACATTTCGTTGTTTTATTTCCTCTGCCTTGTCTATCTTACGGACCAGCATAGTCTACTCCTGTACAATAAAAAGGATATGTCATTTCCGTGCGCTGAGGAGGTAATGATCCCATAATAGGATTAATTGACTTAGGTTTGCATCTGAAGCATGTTATACATTCTCTTGTAATATTTTTTGCGAGTTGTTTTCCACCGATTGCCCAAAATTGTTCGCGAATTGAACTAAATAAAAATCTTGGACCTGGATGACATAATTTAGTGTGCATATCACGAAAAATAAGATTTGTGAAATTATGTTTTTTGGGTAGTAAAATAGGATGACACTTGTCGTCGAGTGTCTAATGTGGCTCGAATTGACCAATGATGTGTGTAATTTTAATGGACTGTAGTGTTTTTGATATTTGAGATGTACCACGTACACTTTCGTAAAGATGATGCTCTAATTGAAATGAAATACTGTGTAACTGCAAAAACTATATATTTAGGCGTGTCATCCATACGATGTACATAAGCCAACTGAATCGGTATAACGCTTGGTACTCAGTACCTTACATTTTAATCACTGCGCATGAGCAGCAGTTAGGCGGAATTTATTTGAATTATAAACTTAACACTAACCTAAATATAATATAATGTAGCCAAACAATATTTTATTTTCGATATTAGTAAATACCTTTTTAAAAAATCCAAATATCTGGATACATTTTAGAGATCGGACGGGAAATTTAAATTTATTTCTAAATTTGACTTACTAGTACAAAGCACTATTTATGGCACATCATGCTTGCTTTAAATGGCAGAACTTTTCTGCTACTTTTTTAACCTGAAAAAGTATACCTTGTTGAAATCGTCAGGTATAACTGCTTTCAAAATAATTAATTTGAAATAGTTGATGCACCGTGTAAAATTATTTCGGTATCAGGTAAAGTGCTCTTCTCCCTGAAAATACAGCTAAATGTTACTCGAAAAAGTTATTTAGAATGGTAAATAATGGCGATGTGCACAATTTCAAGAATATTAGCAACGATTGATGAAACCTTTATCCTTAGATTTGGCGCATCGCAATTATTTATAATTCTGAATAAAATTTTTAAATAACATTTTACCACTAAAACAAAATAATATCTTTCATAAGAGTCTGAAAATAATGATTTTTCCGTGCGCGTGTGACAAATTCAGGAAGTCATGCAAGCACGGAAATATTTATTTCTGGGCATGTAATGAACGATAGTTTTTATTGTACTTCTTTGAAAACGAAAACATAAAAACAAAATATTACATAAAGAAAACAAGATGCGAAAGAAACTTAGAACAATTTTATTTTCATAACAGTTATAGGAATAAAAAACATGCAACTAATAGAGTAAGAATATTTAAAATTAACAAACTATTAATAATAACAGCTCCAACTAATAATGTTTTTAGTTTGAATTATTATTAATTGTTATGTTAATTGTGCAATTCGTATTACTGCACGAGTTAAGTCCTTTTGGAGTTTCATTTTCTGAAACTGCAGTTATTGAAGTTCTCTTGGAAAATGGTTTGTATCAATATTTCTTTATATCCTAAAGCTTGACACTTCAAAACAGCAATAGTTTTTGTATATTTATTGATGTTATCAATTTCTTTTACGTCCAAACAACTCTAGCATTGAGAATCGACTCCATAACGTGGAGAAGGATAAGAATACAGTTTCGATTTTGTTCAGATTTCGCTATTCAGTAAAAAGTTGATATTGTCGGGAATTTCGGAATCTTCTTCTGAGTACTGATTTGTTTTAAAGTAGTTTATGTCGCATAAGGTGGACAAAACGTTACAAAATTAAGTACATATTAAATATCAGAAGCAGACTTTCTTAAATTTAGTTTACTTTGCTGGATATTTCTATTTTAAAGCTATATATTCGGTATTTTTATTCCGCGCACGGAAAGAATCGCAGTTCGAGAATTTTTTCCGTGCTTTGTTTCTGTGCGCTAGCACGAAAAAAACCCTGTTACATTATTCTAATATTGTTGAAAATAAGGTGTTTTCAAAGAAGTATAATAAAAACAATTTTAACTCAATCCACTGAATATTTCAAATAGGATTATTTCAAAAATGGTTACTTCTACTTCACCAAGGTATTTTTTTTTTTTTTGATTAAAGAAATTGAAGAATCGATTGTTTCAGTTGTCAGATTGATATATTAAGCCACAAAAAGTCCTTTACCAGTAACACCAAAATTAGAAACAAATTTAAATTTCTCTCCCAAAAAAAAAAATCGATCTCCCACCTGTATGCAATTTCGTTTTCTTTTTAAAGAATATCGAAAATAATATATTAACTGTGACGCCCTGCATCACTTTGAGTAGGGATGAACTTTTGGACTAAGGTAAGTTTGGCTACATTGCATCATTTTTAAGTTAGCCTCCGAGCGTTGACCCATGTCTTTTAAACACCCTGTATAACCTACATTCTGAGATATAAGGCATTATAAAACAAACATTCAGGACATTGAAATTAAATTATCAAAATTATTTTCTATTACCCTTCAGATTAGATTTGAAGAATTATAAATTTAAATTTTAAGTAAAATGCGTAAAATAATTCAAAAAAAGAAAATGTTATCTGAAGAAATATTGATAAACATATAGGCACGTTCATATAAAAGTAAAAACGTATCGAAAAATGTAACATTGAAATTATGTTTGTGTTAATAGTAGGCTTGGTTGTAGCACTAATGTCTATCTTACTGGGTAAGAATTTGAATATCAGTTTCTACGAATAAAAATATAAAAAATATTTATAAATTTTAGCTGTACCTGTGGAAGCTGACCCTCGAATTGTGAATGGCACAGATACAAATATAAGAGACTATCCGTACATGGTAAGAAAAAATGATTACGAAATATATAGGTACCTGTTACAAAGCGAAAAACTTGATGATGATGATGTTAATTTACTATCAATTTTCATAAGAAACTAGTAATAGTGTTCATGGGTATTAATTCACATTCTTTCTAAAAAAGTATTATATTAAAAAAGTTATGATTGTCTCGAAATGGTGTTGAAAAATACAGACTATTAAAAATATGAGAAAGTGTTAAATTGGGTTAAGAGTAAAGTGCTGCATTTTAAAGAAATTGTTAAAAATGTTATAAAGAAAGGTTGTCTGTAATGCTCTCAAATGTGAAGTTTAATCAATTTATTTGAAAAATTTAATTTTTGGTTTTATAACCCAAGTCAAACTACTCACCTAACTAAAACAAAACATGTCTCTCCGCTACCTAAATTCTTCATGAACTGTATTTTGGTTAAGTGGTATATTTTGTCCCTATTTTTTTCTTTTAAGATATCTACACTATGGCGTAAATCGTAAATATAATTTTTGCTTCAAATATCTCCATGAATAAAAATCAAGAGGAATAAGTCCAGGAGATAGTTGTGACCACCCTGTAGGACTTTTAATCCATTTATTATTAAAATATCTATTTAGCCAGTGGTTGGCAAAATGCCATTGAAACGAAATAATATTCAGTATTATTAGTATGGAAATAATGATTTTTCGGTGCGCGTGTGATAAATTCAGGAAGTCATGGAAGCACGGAAATCTAAAGATATAATAGCGTTAGGAGTAATTTTTCTCTATAGTAGTCCTAATTTCTTCTTAAAAAGTGGCACATTACTGACACAATTTTCTTATGCTTTTTAACTCCATTTTCGTAGTTGCTATGTTACATTTCACGACGAGCAAAAGTTTCTTGAAAGAATTATTTCGAAAAAAAGTTAAATAAAAATTGACATGTGCAGTTAAATTCATCCGTGGACACAGCAATATGATTTTTTTCTTTTTCTTTTTTTTCATAAAAATATATAGTTTCATAGTTGTGCGCAGAAAAAGGGGCGTAAAAAATCAATTTCAAATTTATAGCATCTAAACCCTTGAGATATTTTTCGCAAAGGCATAATTTTTTAGTTTATTAAGTATAAAATATAAAATTTGAAGCTTACGTAAAGTACCAGTGGTGTACCTTTGTTAAGAAAATAAATTTTTTATCTAAACGCAGAGATGTAAAAAAAATGTACAGAGAGAAAAAATATGAGAATGTAATGGAACATAAGACCAATTATGTTTGCATAATTATACAGGGTCATATATATATTTTTTTTGTGAAAAAAGTTATAATAGTACCCATAATCCCGCCACTGGTAGTTTACGTACGTACTATCTCGAAATGTTGACGAAAAGATAATTTAGGATCAAATACCACTTCAAGGTCTTTAATAGAACTTACTCTTGGAATCTCAATACTATGTATAGTCAAAAGCCAATGATATCAACTTTCTGGTATATGATATGAGTTTACATTTACTAAAGTTTATATTATTTGTTCTACGTTCATGCAAAAAATAAAACTTTATTGAACTATATTTAGTGGAAAAAGTGGTTCTTTATTGCACTAGTGCAATAAAATGTTGTTGTATTGCATTCATCTGTCATTCTACTACAGGGTTTTGTCATCATGACAAAGGTACACGTTCAAATCGACGTCATATTTTCCTACACTTAGTATCATCAAAATAAAACATTTTTTGGTTTTTGCATGAACGTAGAAAAAATATTGTGTGCAACTCGTGCAAAAACTGCTTATTGCACTCGAAGTGTTGTCCTACTCGGCCTGACGGCTTCGTTGGACAATTTCACGTCGCGTGCAATAAACAATTTTTGTACTTGTTGCATAAATAACTATTATTATTAAGACATTATTCATTAACGATATCAAGATCGTTTTGCATATAGTAATTTAGAACACTTAATATTTTTAACGATAGTAAAAAATAATAAGAACAACAATGATTTTAAGTTATAGTTAAGTTATGTACACTAAAAACTTACCAAGACTGTAATGGGTCATTTGGTGTTTTGAAAGTGCCTTCTAATCAGACGAACTTCTGATCGAATTTACCTGTACCAAATTTCAATTTGTTCTGTTGAGAAATAGTGATGCTCGGTGACATTTTCTAAAATCGTTATTTTTCAGTTTTTCACAATATTTCAGCAACGGTAGCATATTCTGGACCTATTTGGTTTATTTTAATGGTCATCAAAAGCGCAACTACTTTATAATTTGAGCCATATTTTACAGATTTCTGGATGCAAACGATGAGCCATGAAAAACAGACAATATTGAAATATTATCAATCAATTACAAATCACTAATTAACAAAGGTTCTCTTAATTAACTACACTGTTCAGCCTGCATTGCACTCTTGCTAACTTACTAACCAATTGACTGATGCATTTATTTATTTATAGTTTTATAAAATTGGAATAAAAGAATTCTAAAGTTATAGTCTCAAGATCCTCCAAACTTGAAAATGTGCTTCATTGGAAATATTTCAAATATTTCATTCATTATTTATTCTTTAAAAATATATCATGATTTCTGACAGATGTACCAAACTGTGAAATTTCATTACACTATTTCAACATTTTAGACTGCCGGAGGCTTACAAGATATTCTTCAAAGAGTGGGTATCATAGTATATTCGGACGCGGAGTGTGAAAGATTGCATGCTAATATTGGTTCAACGACTCGCATATATTTGTGCTGGAGTTCCTGATGGAGGCAAAGGACAATGTAATGTAAGTAAAATATGTATTTATACCGCTAATAATTGTAGTATTGCTTTATTTCTGAAACGATTTTGGGAAACTTTACAGTAAAGCAGGGTGTTCTAGCTGCTTACAAAGTAGAAACTTTTAGTACCTACATGAAAATTGCATTATAATACAGTGCTTTCGAAAAGTAACGAATAAATTCATTATTTTTGAAATTGAAAAGTTTCGTCGATTTTGTTTTTAAATAACATACGACCCACATTTGTGACGTCATCGTTGTTCGATCGATATATATATATACGTATAATTTTTTATGTAATCAGGTTTTTTCTTTAAATCTATTGATGTTTATGGTTGTCACGGTCTTAATTGAAAATAATTCTGGAAGGGGTAGCTGTGGTATTATTTATCAATATTTAGTAGTTCTCAAATTTTATGACACGTTGTTGTATATACGAGAAATTAAAAGAGCAAAGTGTTTGTAAAATGAGCAACTCGTCTTCAGATGCAGAGTTAGAAGAAGCGTGGAGTGTTGGATGTTCCACATTAATTCCTGAGAAATCAAGGGAGCGGTATGAAGAAGAAGAAAACCTTTATAAATAGAGCATCCTAATACACAATATTGAATATATTTGTATTAAACTAAATAACAAACTGCATTGTTGCAAAGATGTACCAAATTGGAAAAATTATAAGTATAGAAAAAATTAGTATTCGTACTAATTCACTCATAACTCCAGAATATTCAGCAGGATCATGTTACAAGCATATGATAGTAAACCCACAGAGTTTAACTCCTTATCGTTATTATATAAATATATCTACAACGACAACATCTATAGGAGATCTCTGATTTTAATGAATTTGAGCAGCATTGATTTAAAATTACCAACTGTACAACATTCTTTAATCTCATCTAGCAGTTGATTAAACTGCATCAATCCTTTATGAAATGTGGAGTTCAAAGTATTTTAATACTTAGTGCGTTCAACATGCTAATCAGCTCTACTCCTAGTATTACGTTGATGTATATCATAATTGAACACTAAGAACTGATTAAAATATGTAGGCAATAATCCATGTACCACCTTAAAGATAAATAACATAATATTAATTGTAGTATGTATATCTATTACATTTTAAAATAATCCGCATTCCTCTGTTTTCAAGTTTTTGTAAAGATGAAATAACATTACCATCAAATAAAGCAATCAAACTAGCACAATAATCAAAACGAGGCTGTATAATCGTTTTATAGACCAATACAGATGATTGAACACTTAAGTAGGAGCTAACTCTAGAATATGAAAATACATACAAGATTTTCAAGAATTGGTGTGAGACAAACAACTAACGTATTACCGAGAAGGTTACGGTGGCCAAAAGAACGAAAAACTAAAAGCTCCAGGAAGCTTGTGGGTATTCAATCTTAAAAAGCAGCCAGTGTGTTACTAAGAAACACCTATCTCGATTCCTAATTGAGGCACCAGATGACAGACATTTAATTCATAAGGTAAATTTGGATGATTTTACATGTACAGATGCTAAATATCGTTATGCATTTTAGGTAGGATATTAGGAATATCGGGGCAAGTAGAAGGGAAGAGTTATACAATATGACCATTCAGGATATTGACGGTCAAGAAACATATATAGTTGTAAAAATTCCGCAAACAAATATTTACTGTTGCAAACAGACAGGATGAAAACATCCATTATTTAGAAATTTACCACAAGTACATCGACTTACGGCCAACAAATACAAAATCTTGGACAGTGACCGTCAAAGATAGGAAAATTATTATTATTTAAAACAAACAAAATTCTACAAATTATACAGATCATTCGTTTTGCCTTACTTTAGTCGCGTTTGTAGTCATTAGAGATGTGGATTAAAAAGGCACGGCAAGCCAACCAAATGAATTATCAAATTGGTGGACCACTTGCTATTCTCCCAACATATAAAAAGTACCATACTGTTATCATCTAAGGTCGCCTATCCATTGAGAAAAGTTCCTATCAAATTGACAAAAATGTGCAATATTTGTAGAAGAAGGTTATTAAGAATATTACAATTTGATATTTCTTCGGTCATCTACTACGGATTAAATGTTAAAGTTTTTTTTGTAATAATTCTTTTTAACAATAACTTGTTTAAATATAAATAATTATTTTTTAATAGTGTTTTGCAAAGTTATACATTTAATAAATAATTTGAGTTACAGCCACAGCGTATAACACAGGATTTTTATTCAAACTAGGCTTCAGGCCTCAGTGATAACAGTTACTCCCTGTTGATGACTGCAATTTACAAACAACTAATACGTTTTTTCATATTTATCTTTGGATGTTGTCGGCAAAAATGATTGAATCTCGATTTTCGATCGTTCTTCTATATCATCTTCCATATTATCGTTCTAAGCGGAAGATTTTGACATTTTTATAAATCACTGACATAATAACATTAACATTCTCTCAGGATTTTAGATTAATATTTTCGAAATTCACAATTTTTCAATAATAAACCATGATGCCTCTAGTTATTTGAGCTATTTTCAAAACACTATTATAAAAATCATGTAGACTTGTCAACTTGTAGAAAAAGTGTCTTTTCCACATATGGCGTATTTTTTATCACGGCTAGCGCTTCCATAAAATCTACGCTTGATGTGGAAAAAGTCACTTTTCCTAACTTATTGCATAAATAGCAAATTTTATTTTTAAAATATGCAATCAGTAAATCAGTTGGGTATAATATTTGCATCTAAATTAAAATTTGCAATTCATGAGAACCGCCAAGACTTTTTCATGTAAAGGGATAAAAACTTTTTCAGTAAATATTTACATTAAAGCTATATTTGTAGAAAACTTAAAATACTGTATTTTACTATCTAGAGTATTTGAGTGAATAATTAAAGTAATTTGTTTTTATTATTTCAGGGTGACTCAGGTGGCCCTCTAGTTGTCGACGGAGTAAAAATTGGAATTGTCTCTTGGTCAGTAAAGCCTTGTACAGTTCAAGGATTCCCAGGAGTCTACGTGAAAGTCTCCTCTTACATAGATTGGATAAACTGTCACTTGAAAACAGAATAGACCTTGAATATATTTTTACTATTTCAGTGTTTTATTCACTTCCAAATGTTAATAATATTTTTTGAACAATTCTGCAGTTCTTGAAAAATTAATTTTGAAGGCAGGTAAAATGAGAACTTTGTGACGGTGAATACTTGAACGATAAATATATATCTGCTTTAAAACGACATGAATTATGTATGTGAATCTTGTCTAGAAATTTGTTTCCGATGTAATTACATTCACAGAAATGCGACAAATATCTTCATCCCTAAGCAAATCTGCCCAATTTTTTTGTAAATTACCTTATTACTTCTGCTCTAGTGATATCACGGACTCAGACATTTTTTCCAATTATTTGTCTCTTTTTTATTTGATAATAAAATAGAAACAATGCTTTGTGAAGTTCACAAACTTGTAGGCGGATATTCACTTATGAAAATTTCACACCTCTATTTTGTGGACAATCACACAATATTATTTTATAATATGGCAAGGAAACAAATTTTTTAAAAGAGTGTGACGCCACAGAATCAAAAAATGATCGTCGATAGGAATTATTCATATATCACAGTAAATACGAGAAAATCCAGGTATTTTATAGCAAATAAACGGTTGATTTTATGCCCTATGTTGCATAAAGGCGGCTACACACGTAACTACATGTTTGACAATCATCAATGATTATTCATTTTATACAAGAATGCACAATTACCTTTCGCCACCACACGAAACTGCTTACACAAGTTTCAGTTTATGCTACGATATGTTGAATTCGGACGATAACCATCTTGTTAATTTTCTGTTCTCTTCTATAATTGAAGAGTGGAAATTAGAAGTGCCAAAAACAAAGTTTTGAGATAATCAAGAAAAACTAACTAAACTCGGATAACTTTCATACGTAAATGTTTATGGACATAACAAACTAAAACAATGAACAATGAAGGTTTATTAACAATATTTGGCAAACTAAACATTATACTATAGCATATTATACATGTTTAAAAGTGTGACATTAGGAAAAGGTCAAGTGCCATAGCTATTGATGTTTAATAAAGAAACATACATAAAACACCTGTTTGTTCTTCTTGTGATACTAAATCATTGTCTTCAATATGAAGTAGCTGTTTATAGAAGCGTTGATGTTCTGGATTTTTAAGATAAGGAATCATGCTTTGAAGAGATTTTTTTATTTTCTGAGACCTTGCTTTCTGCTTGGACTGAACCACTACCTTCTTTTCCCTTTTTTTTTCGTTTTCTTCCATTATAATATACTACAAATCCAGAAATTGTGAGATACAAGGTACACGTGCACATGTCTAGACATTACTGATGTTATAAACCTATTGGACTTAGAATTTTTCTGAGGAAAATGCTTGCTCACATGCAACTATCGACATACACGAGAGGTTCCTATAAGGTTAAACTTTATTCTTGGTACTTAGAATTTTTCATAGGACATAAAACATGGTACATAGAATGTTTCTACGTGAAAAACTTGATTTCGGAAAATATGGCACTTAGGCCCTTTCTAATTTCCACTCTTCAATTAGTTCAAAAGGAATTTGTTTTCTTATTAACAATGTCCTTATCGGCGTTGACATCAATTAATTTATATATTTTAATATATTGTACGCTCTATCTCTCCGTAGCTTATCATGATAATCTTTTGATTTAAAACGCCAAAGACACGGTTCGCTTTAGTATGCTCGAATAAAATCTTCGAGTAAATCAAGGTCATTTTTTCAAAACGCTGGATATAACGGTTGTTTACCACAACAAAAGTCAGTCACAACTAGCGTTTGCTTGTACAAGCTTCAGCATCCATGGTAAACACCTCGTTAAACACGTTCAGTTTTGCTTGCGAAAGCGTAGGTTCTTGCTTGCTTGCGCAAAATTATCTTACAGACTCTCAAGCATGCTTGTATAAAATAATTGATTATGCATATTTGTCAAGCATGCAGTTACGGGAGTAGCGCCCGTAATATTTTTATCTTGTTTTGTTTAATCTATTACTCGATGAAATAATACAGGGCGATTCAGTAATAATGTCATTAATTTTAAGAAAAGATGGGGGGAAATGAGTATAATACGAATACGCTATTTAAAAAAAATAAATACATATTTACGCCGGAAAAAAAAAATTTTAAAACCATTATTTAAACCAACTTTTCAGACTGTCACTGATCGCTGGCGGCATTTCAGCTCTGTGTCGGTCTGACTTAAATATTTTCCTATAGTACCTACTTATTGTGTTATTTAATTAATGTTATAAATTAATTTTTCTACGTTCATTCAAAAAACGAAACATTATTGAACTATATTTATTAGAAAAGTGGTTCTTTATTGCAGTAGTGCAATAAAATGTTTATTGCATTCATCTCCTCATTTTACTACAGCGTTTTGTCATCATGACAATAGGTTACTTGATTTGTTGATGTCTAATATGTCATGTGAAGTAGTTCATGAACGTGATCCACTTGTAGCAGAAGATGTATTTCATCCAGTATTTCTGATGAGGTTTAATAGAATTTTTCTTAGAGAACCTGAACTTTCTCCAAATGTTAATGAAAGGTGTTACAATTTTAGAAAAGCTACATTTCCCAATTTATATATAGTTGTTTATGCAACAAGTACAAAAAGTAAGTGTCTATTGCACGCGACGTGAAATTGTCCAACGAGGTCTTCAGGCCGAGTAGGACAACACGTCGAGTGCAATAAACAGTTTTTGTACGAGGTGCATACAATATTTTTGCTACGTTCATGCAAAAACCAAAAAATATTTTATTTAGATGACACTAACTCTTGGAAAATATGACGTCTTTTGAACGTTTATGTTTGTCATGATGACAAAACGCTGTAGTAGAATGACAGATGAATGCAAAAAAAATTAGTTCAATAAAGTTTTTTTTTGCATGAAAGTAGAAAAATGCCATTTTAGAATGTGTTTGGTCTTTTCTGATGCAATTTTATGATACAAATCTGGCTGTGCAAGAATTTTGATGACAATGTACCACTGTATACATTCTTTAAACATAAATATCCTCGTTGGTATAACACTGATATTAAGAAAAAGGCTAAAGCACATTTGAGATATAAAAAACGGGCGATGAATTGCACTTAGAAGAATTTAAGAGGTTACGTAGCTTAATTAAAAGAAAAATCAGAGTGACATATGAAAATTATATAAACCAGGTTCAAGCTACAATTCCTCATAATGTCTAACAAGCTTAGTCATTTGTGCATTCAAAAAATAGAACAAGCATAATCTCTGGGAGAATGTCTTATGACGTCATCATACTAGATCAGCCTCAAGATATAGTCAATGCTTGTGGTAACTTCTTTAAAAGCGTTTTTACTGTCTAATGATCATTTTTTTACCCAAGAAAACAATTTCAATATTATCAGCATCCATTTTCAGTCAATAACAAAGATTTAGATTCTTGCTGCTGCTGATAAACTTAAAAATAAATTCACTTCTGGTCCTGATAGGATACCTTTATTTGTTGTTAAAGATTGTATACGTGTATTTGTTACCCCACTCTGTTGTTTGTTTAATATGGCAGTGAAATGTATTGAATTTCCTAATATGTGGAAAACAGCAAGAGTATATCATATTTTTAAAAACGGTGATAATAGCCTTATTATTAATTATAGACTAACCATGACGAATTTAACTGTATTCGCTCAATTTGCTTTTGAAGTTTTTGACAATAAGGGACAGGCAGATGCAGTTTATACTGACTTTGTCAAAGCTAACGATAGGATTAGTCATAATGTATTATTAAATAAATTGGGTACCTTTGGTTTTATTACCCCAGCTCAAAACTTTTTTTTTTATCCTATCTTAGTCAACGAGAACAATATGTTGAATAAAATGGTTTTAAATCTCCGGGATATTTAACAACGTCAGGGATACCTCAGGGGTCTAACCTTGGCCCTTTGCTTTTTTTTTACTTTTCATAGATTCTTTGAGTCATGTTCTTAATTGTCATTACCTTTTTTTGCTGATGATTTGAAGATATGTAGAGACATTAATGGTGTTGAGGATTGTCAAGAGATTCAAAAATGACCTTAAAAATTTATTGACATGGTGTAATAACAATCAATTGTACCTGAATTCTTCTAAGTGTAAAATTGTTTCATATAGTATAAAAATGTATTTGCTATAATAATTACAGAATAGACGACATAGTTTTGGATCGCATTAATTCTTGAAATTGCACGTCCCCATAATTTACCATTTTGAACAACGTGTTCAAGTAACATTTTGCTGTATTTTCAGTAGAAAAGGCACTTTATCTGAAACGATAACAGTTTTCAATCGGTGCACTGAATATTTCAATTTCAAAATCTGTTACTCCTAACGACTTCAACAGGTTATACATTTTTCAGATACAACAGGTAGGAGAATCTATTGTTTCTATAGTCAGATGAATACTCTAAGCTGCAAAAAAGTTCAGTCATTAAAAGAAATGTGATGTGCCATAAGTGGCGCCCTCTACTAGTGAAGTCAACATTAGTTAAAAATTCTTATTTGCCGTGCCAAAAATCATAATTGTGCCAATTTTTTTTTAATACTCCGATAGGTTTCAAAGTTATTGAAATATTTCAAAATAAAATTCTAGCACTGAACGCCCTGTATTTTTGAAACTAGCAACATTTGGATAAGGCATATTTGGCTCAATTGACTTTTTTTGTCACCAATATCTTCAGTTCCGAGATTTCCCAACCTTTCACAGACACCCTGTATAGCTTGTATATTTTAAATGACTTAATATTTGAGTTATGTCGATGACGGACTCAGCAGTTTGTGCCACTTCGGCAGCCGAGTCGCTTATTAAGTATTAAATAAACCAATACGCACATCGCTGCTGGTTGCCGCCTCGGTTTTTGAAAACATGTTGGCCAATGATATGAACCACGCTCCGCTAGCCGTGTATCCCATAAATTATGCCGATTCGGCTGCCAAGACGACACAAACCGCTGTGCCTTGGGCCCGCTACAGACTATGCGTGTATTCGCGATTCGTTATGCGCGATTCGTGATATGCGTTGAATTCGCGAATAGTGTGTAGGGTCTTGTTCGTTAAAAATCCATTCATAACGTGATGCATGAATTCCTTATAAACCACGCATCGCGAATCGCGAATTCACGTATAGTCTGTAGCGGGTCTTGGTCTATCTAGCGCTTAGTAAACATCCGACTCGGCTGCCGAGGCGACACAAACTGCTGTGTCTATCATCGCCCTTACTAGTTTTCAACTTATTTAATAGTTATTTATGATGTGAGTGTTGAAAGTGCATTTTTAAGGCACGCATGTAAAAGTTTTTACATCAGTGCCTTAAAAACACTTTTAACACAAATATCATACAATATTTTTTCTACAAACAGCATTAAAAAGAATTAATCCGGGTAGAAATAAGTTAACTTTCAAATAGCATCGTAGGCACTATATCAAATTATCAAATAAATATCAAGTGGGCACTTGTCAATGACATATAGTAACCATGGTGGCAACCATTGTTGTATTCTTCATTTACGAAAAGTTTGAAAGCTTTGGATTTATCACTTTTAAACATTGTCTTTTTGCCCCTAAAAAGTATAAAGAAAATATGGAAAATAAAGAAATCGTTGAAGCGGTTTTTCAAATTGTGTGAATTGTAATATGTGTTCATGTTAATAAGGAAAATATAAATTAAATGTATTGCAATTTTACTGTCACAATTTGTCATTTACTTTAAGGCACTAGTGTTTTAAAGTAATCATTTTAAGGCACTGGTGTCTTAAAGCAATATTTTTAATGCTACAAGGGAGTGTTAAAAATTGCATTTTTAACATTTTTGTAGAAAATAGTTTTTTATATCTTCATCGGCGTGTAGGAATACCTAATCTTTTTTTTATGTCGGCTACATGTTTAGTAATTTCTTTTTCTAGATAAATAAGATAACTTCAAGAATTGTATGCCTGATATTTGATTAAATTAAAGTTACGTTATTATCAGAAATATTTATCTGTCTAATATAAATAAATATAATGCAATCCTCAGTGAAGACACTTGAATTTGAATTAATTGCGCAAATCTGACATATTATCAACAGTTTTTATAGCAAAGAATTGATAAAAAATGTAGATATTATTTTTGTATAAAATTTAAATCATTCTTAAACTGGTAACATTGTAATAATCATGTTCGCGTTGTTAGTAGGATTGGTTGCTGCACTTGTGCCTATTTCACAGGGTATGGATTTTAATGTCAATTATTTTATCAAATGAGAGATATATAGAAATTACAAATTATTAAACGATATATTGTAACATAATTTTTAGCCGCACCTGTGGATGTTGACTCTCGCGTTGTAAATGGGACAGATGCAGATATAAATGATTTTCCATATATGGTAAGAAAACATTCATTACGTCTAAAAATATCTATTTATTAGTTAGTTTCTGAAAAGTTTTAATCTAGTAGAACAAAACCTAATATCGGATAGATTTTCGAAATCAGCCATAAAATATATAATTTAACAAAATTTGGGTATGACTTCATTTATTGTAATATATCTTCACATAATGTTTGCATTGAGTTAGAAAATTTAAGTAAAATAAAAATAAAGAAAATAAAAAACACAAACTAAAAAATGGCAAATTTGCCAGTTAAAAAAAATGGTTTCCTAATTTCCGACAAGATACCTAAAATTAGAATGCTTAAAAAATAACAGATTTTCTTAACCAAACTTAACTATTCAGACAAAAATCACAAACCTATGTTTCCTCTTTGTCTTTGGCCATCTGTCTCTATGTACCAAAATTTTATAATTAAAAAAAGTTTTAGATTTGCTAATTTCAGATAGCTACTTGCCTAATTTCTGATACCTTAAATTGGGTGCATTTAATTTACTAAATTAGAAGCAGATCTATTTTTAACTTAAATTACTTTTTTGTGGGTGACGATATATTGTTGCTATGAACATATAACTATTATATCCTATGTTTACTGAGCTGAATGTCCAAAGTTTTAAAATGTGAATAAATATCAAAAACACCACTCATAAAATATCACACAAAAATGTATGATCCTGCGCTACGCAAAAGAATTTGATAGTTCATTTATCGGCCGTAAACAAAACTATTTATCATATAATATTATTAATATGTATTAAATATACACAACAGTAATAAAATTACGTTTAAGAGAGCGGTAATTTTATAGAATTACTAGGTGACCCGGCAAACGTTGTTTTGCCATATGAATTATTTCTAGTTAATATTTTGCTAGTCGGCTTCGTTCTCATCCCTACTCCGTGCTGTTTACTGGGTGAGAAGTGAAACCGGTAGACGCCTAGCGGGGATAACTGATCTAGTGATAATCGATCAGTTATCGACCAGGGTTAAAAATGATTAAATTACTAAAATGCCTATTAAAAAATAGGGGTTTGTGATAGAACGGTGAAAATTAAGGGTTGTATGTATTTTTTAATGCCACATCATAAAAAAAACTAAAAATAAAAAATTTTGTCCAAAAAATAAAAAAAAATGTTTGGGGTGGACCACTTTTATCACTTAGGGGTATGAAAAATAGATTACGACCGATTCTGGCATCTAACACTGACACGAGAATTTTATATATACAGGGTATCTCATAATTAGCTGCCAACCCTGAACAAACCGATTCTATGATCAAAACTAAGTAAAAGAGTTCATATGAACATGGGTCCGGAAATGCTTCCTAAGAGCCCCCCCGTATCTACCCCAATGGACCTTGTGGAAATAAATGGATTAGTCCATCAAATTGCTCATCAAAATTTAGCTGTGTATACCAAATTTCATTCATTTATCACAACGCGATTGAGAGATATTGCAAAAAAATGATTTCCATTTATCCCTCTTCAATGGGTCCCTGTGCCCTTAGGAAGCATTTCCCATGTTCATATGAACTTTTTTACTTAGTTTTGATCGGCCTGTTCAGGGTTGGCAGCTAATTATGAAACACCCATAGATGGGTATACGAAAATGGGAACCTGTCCGAAATTAGGCTACTTACTTAATATTTATGTCTGACAATTTGATGCTTCTAAAAATTAAAGCGAGTTACAGAAATTTGAGTAAAAAATATGTTAATAGGCATATTCCCAACATTTATTAATTTAAATTATCTTCAACAGGGTTTGAAAGGAAATTTTGTTGATACAACATTCAAAAATATTACAGATAAAATGAACACTTTAAGACAAATAAAAGAAATTAATTATACAATAAAAATTCCATACATGCCTACATTATCAGAAAGGTTAAGAAGAATCGGTAATAAATTTAATATTCGAACAGTTTTCCAGACAACTAATAATTTGCGATCATTTTTGTCTAAAACGCGTCCAAAAAATGATATACAAAATTCAAAAAATTGCATCTACAGTATACCTTGTGAATGCAATAAACATTATGTTGGAGAAACGTCTCGGCCTATGAATGTTAGAGTTGAGGAACATAAAAATTATATAAAAAGACGGGAATTTGAAAAATCCAAAATTTGCGAACACGCTTGGGAAAACGGTCATTTGATTTAATGGGATTCGGCAAAAATTTTAGAGAAGGAAGATAACGCAGCAAAAAGAAAATTAAAAGAGACCGCGATTATTTTGTTGAACGGAGATAAGTGTGTGTCAAACTGTTTAGTAAACATTGATCATTGTTGGCTACAGTTGCATCAAGAAGAAGTAAGTAACAATAAAATAAAAATCATTTAACATCTCTATGGAAGCAGATAAACAAATTTTAAACTGTCAAACGTATGTTTAATATTTTTACTACTATTTTGAGAACGAAAACAGAGAGTTTTTCAAAACGTCAATAATACGGAAGAGCGCGATGGTGATGTGATTTTTGTTATTTTTTACTTATCTGCTTTTTTCAGATTTTTTTGTTAGGCAAACTTAGTTTCAAAAATATCCCTGATGCATTTGCGCAAGGGTTTATTTAATTCATCTAATTCATCTTTATTTTTTCAGAAGTATGGCAAAAACCCAATAAAACTAAAGAAAAAATACTTTAAAAATACCTCACCTTTTTTGTGAATATTTCTTTGATAATGTTTTACTGTATATAGCTATAGCAATCAAATTTATGTATTTCAGGTCATGTGATATCTATCCAATCATGAAATGATTACAGTGACAATAGCCTTGTGATATGATTTATTAAAATGTCGAGTTGAAAATCAATAAATGTCAAAGTGATAATCAATTTATTTTGTGTATAAAAATTATTTTACCGAATACACCTCGACGTACTCAAAATGTTGTCATTGACAATCTTTCAAGTGTGTTGCTTAAGGTATCGCACTTGAAACATAGTTGATTTTTAAATGAAAGAAAAGAAACAATTTTGACATTTTCATATATATAAGCACATAAGCATTGATTAGTAGATCGTGTGACATTCACCTAATGTTAACAACATATCCCTATATTCAGCGTTTGAAACACGATCAATGCTTATCTGTATGGAAATGTTAAAACTGCTTATTTTCTGTCATTTAAAGCCAACTATGTTTTAAGTCCGTTAGTTTTACTTTGAGACTTAGCATGCGCCCAGATATTAAAATTCATTTTTATCGAAAACTGTTGCCGACATCGAATTTCAACGAAAAAACTTTTTTGTGTAAAAATCTTTAGATAAGAAGTTAACGAAGCGTTTTAGGATAAATGTTTATATAGGCTTTCATTCTTATTTTGAAATCTAGAAAATGCAGTTAAATTTATTATACTACATTTAGAATTACCTCGTATATTCTGTTAACTTCTAAATGCCTACATTTTTTGTTAAAGCTAGATTTCTTAACATAAATGATTTAATTTAGGTCAAAATAAGAGTAGGCCAATGTTTTATCTAATTAAAGGCAAATATCTGCTGAACTTCAGTTCATAACGTTTTATTATTTGAAATCAAGAGAACGGATTTGTTTGTAATAAATCTCAGCAGTGATGGTAAAATTCCTCGGATGTGATTCATAGTAGATGACGTCTTTTTTGTTTCACCCCCACCAGATGTACTATCGTTTACAATAATAATGACACTCATTAAAATTAATTTTGCGATTTCTTTAGAACTTCTGATGTATTTGTAATGAAATCTTCTTCACATTTTTAATATTAGTTATTAGTTATTTTACTCATCGATAGAGATTTAATGAAATTTCTACTCAGAACTTCCAGAAGTTCAAAAATGTTTTAAGAGAGTGTCATTATTATTGCAAACGATTGTACATCAGCTTGCACGGATTAGTACCAGCTTTTGTGCTTCGACTTACCTCTCTATTAAGGCTAAGCCATTCTTTTCTGTTCTTGGCGTTGTCATATGAGTACTATTTTACGTTACCACTAACAATGCTATGCTCTCCTAGTCATAATATATATATATATATATATATATATATATATATATATATATATATATATATATATATATATATATATATATAGAATTGGATTCAGAGGAGTATTTTTAAATTGGATAATCAATTATCTCTCTGACAGGACTGTGGTTGTAAGTGTTGATAATGATATTTCTGACAGTCACAATGTTAATATGAGGGTACCTCAGGGATCGGTACTGGGGCCACTAATTTTTTTGTTGTATGTCAACGACTTGCCAAATTTTATTGAGGCATCTAATTTAACATTATTCGCGGATGACACATCCCTTGTGGTCTCAGCGCGGTCACCTGTGGAGCTTACAGAATTGTGTCAGAATTTTGTAATCTCTTTTGTCAACTGGTGTAAGTCCAACACACTTATTGTCAACCTTGATAAAACAGAAATAATTTATTTTCGATCTCACAGTGATTTAGACAGGAAATTATATCTCAATGTTCATAACACCATCTTGAAATCCATTGATAATACAAAATTTTTGGGGATTCATATTGACTGTCAACTGAAATGGTCCATGCATATAGATATGCTAAGCACAACACTGAACAAATCATTTTATGCAATATCACGCATAACGAAGTCCATGCCCTTATGCGCGTTATTAAATGTGTACTATAGCTTGTCATATTTCATATAATGTTATTCTCTGGGGTAAAGCAGTCAATAGTACCAGAATTTTCATAATACAAAAACGAATTATTAGAAATATATTTAATATAAAACCTCGTGAAACATGCAGAAACGCATTCATCAATAATAAACTATTAACTTTACCGTGCATCTACATATATAAATCACTAATTTATATTGAGGAAAACATTCATCGTTTTATAAAAAATGTCAATTTTCATGATTATTCAACTCGTCACTGTGATTTGTTCAGTGTACCAAAACACAAAACAAAAAGATATGAAATGTCTCCTAACTATTGTGGATTGAAACTCTATAATAAGCTTCCCAGGAATTATAAATCTTTAAATAATTTTTTATTTAAAAAGACCTTCAAAGAAGTTTTGATTCCCAATTGCTATTATAGCATTGAAAAATTTATTTTAGACAACAATATTTGATTTGTTAGTATTTGTTGTGTTATATCTGTTTTATGACCTGTCCTGTACATTGTAAATGTCTCAAAGGATGACACTTTTCTTTCTTAAAATGACACCTAATTTAAAATTGACTTTAAGAATAATATTTTGTTAAAATATGAATAAATTATTTTTAATTATAGAAAAGATTATTATCCCTTAAATTATAGGTTTATAGATTTGTACGAATTAAAATTATTAATATTTTGTAATAAATGTCATACCGTAAAATTTAATATTTGTAGATAATATTAACGAAACACTTGTGGTCATTACCAAAACTGTACACAATTGTAGTATTATTTATTAAAAATTGTATTAAAGTTGTGCATGCAAGTGAACCGCCAGGTTTAGTATATGGCCACAAAATGTAGTTACATGTTGCATTACGTCTAGTTAGGTTCCCTTTTGTCGTAGATGTCTCGCCTTCTATTGCATACTGAGGAGAATTAATAAGCTCAAAAGCGGTATATGCCTGGCGTATCGCTAATTAATGACTTTGACACTTTGCTGTAAATCTGTCTTTCTTTATATAAATAATTAAATACTGCTGAGTAAGTATAGTATTTCATTATTAATATAAGGTGAGCAGAGTAGTTACTACTCTAGAAAAGAATACAATATAGCAAGAATACAGAAATACTAATTACGTATTTCAGTGTTATTTTTTCATAATGCAATGTTACATCTACTTTATTCGAAATTATTTTATATTATTTCAAATATTTGCAGTAATTCTTTCAACTCAATACTTCAAATAAAGAAAACATAACTTCGAGAATGACAGTTGTAAACTCAAGTAATTTATATTATCTAAATAAAATTATTCTTTAAACAAACATAACTATATCATATTAAGCAAATTACTTTTCTTAATTTCAAGTAATTTTTATTCTTAAATGAATGAATGAAATGAATATATAATCATACAAGAATAATCTTTCATATATTATTATACTTGACAGACAGTGAAACTAAGTTAGCGTTGAAATAAGTGTATTAATCTTAATATTAAATAGCTTTATTTTCGTATACATATATATATTATTTTCATGTGTTTTAAACTGTAGCTTATTATTATCAAAAAATATAATTTAGGGCATTCTAGAAACTAGATTTTTTTCTAAGAAACTGGTGCAAGCCACATCGAAATCGTATCGCTATTACGGGAGTTATTTTGAAACTAGTTTCAAGATACCTAAAGAGGCATTCTCTTTTACAAATAATTTATACAATTCCTGCACAAATTCTGACAATTGATGGTCAAGACATATTCGCTATGAACTCGGACGTCAACCCAATCAAAATTATCTATTTGTTCCACTTCGTGGAAACACCATTTTAAATACAATATATACATTGTGATATTTTAAAAAAATATTTCTATATATTCCAAAACTGTATCTCAATTCCAATAATTGTCCTGTAATTGTATTTATATGTTGGGCATCTATTATTATTATTATCAATAAGCTTTTGGGGCTTTCTGATAATGATAGAGAAACACAACAAAATTGTGAAAGATGTCACAACGTCGATGTTAAGTGCAATACCAAAATTAATTGTAACATCACTTGGAATTTTAGGTATCTGTTCAGTTCAATGAAAGACATACATGTGGAGGCTCTATTATCGACAAATACAATATTTTAACAGCTGCTCATTGTGTTACAAGGTTTGTTTTATTTTGTTTACTTGAGGAATAGTTAAGTCAATTGCCATTACCATTTTTAGAGATTTGGCAAACTTTACTGTTCTACCCGGATCAACAAGTATCACTAGTGGCACGGCTGTACCAGTAGAGAGAATTATAATACATCAAGACTATACAGGATTTATGCCTCTGTACCACGACATTGCCATTATTCAAGTAAGATATCATTAAGTAAATTTAAATCGTATTATCTCAAATTAAATTATATTTTAGCTGCCTGAACCACTAGAATTTAGTGAAAGTGTGCAACCAATCACATTACCTAGAACTTTTGATCCCATACCGGAGCTTGCTGATGCAGTTCTAACGGGTTGGGGTCTGAATCATGTAAGTATGACATATTCTTTTCGTGGATTACTTAACTGTCTGTTTCGTTAGTTTTATACAAAATCTTCAGAATGCCATAATAATTATCTTTAGTCAGTCCCAAATTAAATATCACAAGAATATTTTAGGTAAATGGAAATTTTTAGAATAATTTGCATTTACAATTTTTTTAGAATAATTGCTTTATTGGTTCATATAATTATAATGAAAAACAAAATTGGCAATGTAAAAGCATCGTCTAGTGCAGGACTGTCCAACATGAGGCACGGAAACATATAAGTAAATACGTTTTAAAAACGTTTTCATTTATGGTAAAGTGAAAATGCTTTAGTAGAACGATTTCCCGGTAAACATGTGTCAAATGCAGCTACTTTTACAACGGTGTACAGTGAGTGCAAGTGTATGCACACGCAGGCGTGACGCAGGAAATTTGCAACCGTCGAAGAGATGGAGGTCAAAGGCGTCCACGGGGATATTTACAAAATGTATATTGCACTATTGATGATTTACGCAATTTATCATAGCTGCTGCCAATAATTTACAAGTTCAAGAAGTCAAGAAGCAGGAACATTTGTGATAGTTTATGGAAACTGGGTAAGACGGGTCCAAAATATTGTTGTAACATCATATATGTCAAACCATGTTACTAATCAAAATTACTAATTAATTCTAATAACAATATAGCGCCAAAAGCAGTTGAATTTACCGAAAATGTAATTTATTTCTTTCCTTGGGAATTTCTTTAATTTTTTTATCCGGTTGCCGACTATACGCTTTATCAGGTTTTACAGTGGACCAGTTTCCAGTGCAGTGCGGAAGTGTATTTTAAAATCATTTTAAACTGCTCTTTTCATTTTATTTTTACAAAATTTTATTTGTATAAATTGAAAAATTTTAGATAAGATCTGAATCACCCTGTATATGCTATGTAAGGCCACTGACGCTGATTAAGACACCGAAACGTTAGTGGAACATTGAAGACCTTGCTGAATCGTTTGCGTACATCCAAGTGGCCATGCGCGCGTATAAAAGAAGTTCAAGGTATATATGAGCGAAATTAATAGTAGTTAATAATGTCGAATAGAGATTCATAGACAGAAAAAACGTCAAATAGGGTTCGCGAAGTTAATTGTTACGGTCAAGTGTATTTCTGTGTGTTTTTATAATTATTTGTCCTTAGTTTGTTCTGGTGTGAGGTATGCAGCAAGTTAATTTAAGATTTTTTATGTGATAATATGTCATCGTAGAAAAGAAAAATAATGAACGAACGTCGAATTTATAATGACCGTAGGCAATCAGACTATTTAATTACAAACAACAATAATAAAGTTCAGTGCATTATTTGTATGCAAATATGTACTATCAGTTTTTAAAGGATACAATATGAAACAACATTGCACTTCGTTACAATAGAAAAAGTTACAGCAGTAAATACGGAAGTCTAGAACTGCTATAATTACGATTTAAAAGAAAAAATTGGAACAAACACATTTTTTCTGTTTGACGCTGATAACAAATGGAGTATCGCCGCTCCTTACGAAGTAGCGCTGGAAATGGTCAAATCGAAAAGTTTTTAGTGATGGAGTGCTTAGTATCGTGCAATCAAAGTGGCAAAGTAATTCAGTTAAATAAAAATTGCCGAAAAATTCGAAACAGTCTCAGTGTTTCATCAAACAATTGCAAGACGTGTAGATCACATTAATCAATATTTACCCAAGAAATTGCACGGTGCAATTAAAAAATGAATATATTTTTAACTATCTGAACGAACGCAATGACCTATCTGAAATCGGAGGTAATTTTTGTTCGAACTATTCAAGAGCACTTCAGTGTGTGAATATTTTTCAAGCTATAAATAAGGTTGTCTTAGACTATGGGGGAGTCAATAAATGTTCATGTATTGTTACTAATGGAGACAGAGTTATAATAGGAACTGAAATTGGATTTAGAGGACTTTAGAGGTCAAAACAAAACAATATCACCAATTAGTTCACCAAGGCACCCTATGTGGAAAGTCCTTACGTCACATGAATGTCATGAAAGTGGTTGCTAAAATAACTAATATTATATTCGCGTTTTTACTCACAGAAAGTTTCGTGATATTTTGGCCGATGTAAATGTTACATATCGGGATTTGTTACACCAATATTCGTTGGTTAAGCACCGAAAACTGTTTGCAATGTTTCATCGTTTCAGGCAAGGATATTCCTGTTTTCCTTGAATATGAAGTAAAGTCCGATACTATGGAATTGGAAAATTAAATTGTAAATTCACAATTTCTATCAGATATTGAATATTTAACAGATCTTACATTATCTTTCTGAACTAAACTACAAAGAAAGCAGAAGAAATTAACATTTTATATAGACGTAAATATAGTATTTCAATGTAAAATTAAGCTTTTGTAGTGTTCAATAGAAAAACATAAATTTTTTCCAAGCTGTAAAGAGCACTTTGAAGAAATGAAGGATTTTGGGAAAATTTTATATTTAACTCATATAAAATATATTGTTACAATTGCAGAAGAATTCGAAAACCGATTTAGCAACCTTAAGAAAATCGAAGGAACAATTTTAGGTTTTAGGTAAGTGGCTGATCACTCAATGTTTCTGTTAAGAACCTAAGCAAGCAGACCTTCAACTAGAATTATCTGGCTTGAAGTCACATTCCCAAACTTTCCATTAATTGTATTTGTATATTTGTAACTTGTTTGACTAAATAAAAATAATTATACAAACACGTTTTATATACCTATTATTACAAATCGCTGATAAAGTTACATGCGAATCATTATATGCTGCGACCCTCACAACCGCAATTTTATTTACAGCGGTCCTTGAGCCACTTGAAGTTGGACAGCTCAGATCTAGAGATAACAACCTAATATCGATCTTCGTTTGGTTAGTGATTTGAATTTGCAGATTGATACGCAGTATCCTATGTAAATGTTATATAAGATACGCCCAATAAATTTAGTTTGGTAATGACTTCCCATGAATTTTGTAGTTGCGTTGTGCAAGACAATGTTTAACATTTAGTTACCATAATACAAAAATTTGAATTTTTGTTAATAGAAAAATATGTATTACGCCAATTGCAACTTCCGATTACCAAACAGAAGAATAATGTGCTTTGGTATATGTGGCGGATAATTTTTGCATAAATGTTTTTATAACCTCCGTACCACCGTCCCGAATCTACACAGCGACCAAAATCATTCAGTGGTCGCAACCGAACAACATTTGTTACAATTTGAATGTACCAAATAAGAATATTATGTATTCTTCAATTTTTAGACTGGTGGAGCAGTGCAGGATATTCTTCAGAAAGTCGATATCATAGTTTATTCAGACGCTGAATGTGAAAGATTGCATTCGTTGTCAGGTCCAACCAACCGCATTGCACATGTTTGTGCAGGAGTTCCTGAAGGAGGCAGGGGTCAATGCAATGTGAGTAGATTTTAATTTCTATGAGCTGAAATTTATCGGAATTTATTTCCGACAAGTTTTGTTTTATATGGCATATAAACATTATCATACAACAATATGAAATTTATGTTTTAATCATTATGAAAAATAATAATTTATTTTCGTCATTCTTTTTCTGGTGCTGAAGATGTTTGAACCAGAATTTCTTGACTTTAATTAACTTGTAAAAAACCTAGAGGAGAAGTAGAATCATAATTTTCATAAGTTCAAAAAGTTTCAGACGGTGAAATGCTGTAGTTTAGCCTGGTTTTAATATATTTTGAATACCTACGCCATTAATTACAAAAAAATTAACATTTGAAATTGAACCTTTACATTAATAATTTTATTTTTAGTTAAGTAGTGTATTTCCGTAAAAAATAGTTTTTGAAGTATCAGTTTCTTTATATGTTAGTTGTTTATATATATTTTAATTTTAAGCCTATTTGTATCTGTCTTTTTCATTATCTTCGTGCGGTGTCTCAAATTGTAAAATGATTCAGTTCTACTGTCAAGTGGTCAATATAAACATACGGTCACATTTGGCGACATATTTCTGCTACAGCAGTATAAGAATATTGGTTACCAAGTGCGATAAATACTTATATATTGAAACAACTAACATTATCTTAAAAAAAACATTGGGGCTTGATAGATATTTGGTGGCGTGTATAGGTTTTTAATTGAGTTTTCAATATTTATTATTTATAAATGTAATTATTAATAAAACTGCCTAACCATTTATTTTGTAAAATAAATAAAATTCTATCGTGATGTAATTATTAGGGCAAGTACAAATTTTTATGAAGAACAAATTCTCAAGAAAGGCAGTGATCCGTGGACATACTGTATATACATATATACGTTGAAATGACAATTCTTAGAAGCGAATTTGACTATTATTTCTTAATTATTTTCGATCTTATAATGTTTATAAAGTACTATTTGTTCTCCTTGTTTAGAACATGGTTTCTGGTAACAGTCTCTTCCGTTACTTTCAAGTCTATGACATTGAAGTTGAGGAATATCATATTACAAATTGAAAAAGCAGTTTAAGTACTGCTGAAGTGATAATAATAAAATTATTGACCATTCGTCGTTGTCTCAGGAATTTTAATAAGTTTACTGTTTTATTGATGAAGATGAAATACTTAATTGACTGTTGACAATTGCATTTAAAAATGGCTACCTATTTTCGGTTTACATATAATATGATATTAATATGACAGACTACATTCGATTTGATTCAAAATAAAAGTCAGTTTCAAACAGCTTACCAATATGCACAATTAAACTAAAAATCAATAAACTATATTTGAATGAGAAAATGAATGATATAACCATGTAATAACATCTTAATTTCGTTCAAATTTCACACCTGATTTTAGTCTATAAAGTGACGTTGAAACAATTATTGGAAATGGAATTAGAATGTATATTCCAAACCTCTCTTTTGTAGTCAACAAATGAAGCTATTTTAAACAGACGCTTTTTATATTGCAAATTTCACACCAATGCAATGTTTCATATCCAATTTGATGTTTATGTTCTGTTCTATGGTAATTCAAAATATTTCAGGAAATTTGCATTCTCCTTGGGGTAGACTGCATGTAATTACGCTGAGCGATTTTTGACGTTTTATTTTACAGTTATAATGGTTTCACATAGGAAGCTATTATTATTTATTATATTCTAGATGTAATTATTTTCAATTACAATGTCAAAGTATCGCACGTGACTCCCATTTGTATCTTAAAATTTTTGGTGTCAAGTTTGGTGTCAAATTTTCTTACTGAGTATTCCAATAGTTTAAATTAATAACCAGGAACATTTCCTTGTTCATGAAGATTTTGAGGAAATTAATTTTTAAAACTTCGTACCTTCATATTTTGATGTGAAATATTCTTGCCGATATCCCATTTATTATTTGTAGTAAAATTCTTTTTTCTCTCTCTTTCCTTTCTTTCTTTTAAATTCTCCTTCTCATATTAAATGCTGTATAATCCTTATAAATATGTGCAGTAATTGAATATACAAGAGATTTATAAGTTTTTTTTATCACAAAACTAAAAAGACGGTTTCCGCATTACTTAATTGTTAAGAATTTAAAGAAAAACTAAGTGTTGTATTTAGCAAATTCTACAGAGGTTTACAGACAATAAATGCACAATTAGCGTCAATGTGTCAGCAATAACACGTCATCTTAGCTGACACGACATTTTTGCAATTTTATTTCCAATAATTTGACTTTATCGTGTCTGATTTTTCACTTCGCATTCACAATTGAGGCGTGAAATTTTGATTTATAATACCCCTAGTGCTTAAATTATTTCCGGCAATTTGGTCAAGGTCATGATAATTTTCAAAAAATATTCATGAGCGAGACAAAGTTTTCAGTAACTAATTTAAGCTGGTGGAATTTACGGTAGAAAATTTTGTACCAAATTAATTCGAAGGTACACATGGAGTATTACGACATTCAGACTTTATAATTGACAATAATTAGATGTCGAATATAATAAATAATAAATCTTACTGTTTTTGTTTGTTTTAATTTATATATCCTTTATTAAAATTCAAGAATAAAAAATAATTAAAATATCAAGTTCTGTCAAACCAAATATCAATTTCCAATGTAATCACATGCCGCTTACCCCAAGGAGGATACAAATCTTCTGGAAATACTTTGAATTACTATAGTAATGAAACAAAATACAAGCGTATTGGTTACAAAACGTTGGTGTGAAACTTTCATGGCGAATCACAGACGTGCTTTATCATTTGTTTCCTCTTGGCCTCAAAAATCTATAAAAAAAAAATTATTGCTTAAATGTGAGGTTCCACATTATTTTAATTATACTTTATTTATAATTTTCTTCTGTTTTATATGAACTATAACCTTTGACAGGGGTAGTCGAGAGACTCGTCAGTTTCCAAATTTAGGCTTTTTTGTATTCTTAGGAAATAAATTTTTTTTCAAAATATTGAAACATTTTAAAACGCTGACATGTTCGACATAAGTTGGTTTTCAATTAATGTCAATTTAACAGTAATAACTAGTCAGCATAGTTGGGTGATTCTTTATAATTTTATTTTATTGCACTGATTGACTTTAGAGTGTACCTATTTTAAAGATTCACTTACGCAGTAGGAATGACGTTGATTATTTTTATTATTTCAGGGTGACTCAGGTGGTCCTCTAGTTGTCGACGGAGTAGAAATTGGAATTGTCTCTTGGTCTGTAAAACCCTGTACAATTCAAGGATTCCCGGGAGTCTATGTAAAAGTCTCTTCATATATAGATTGGATAAACTGTCACCTAAAGAGAGAATAGACTTCCCTTAAATATATTTTTTATGATTTGAGTTTGTTTTATTGGTAACATTTGTAAATAAATTCTTGAAAACATCTTCAATGTTAATAGTTCCAACCATCATAGTCATTATGTAATTCTTACGAGGATGGAACACCTTGAAAAAAAAGTATTAATCACATTTGAATCAAATTTCTAGGTACTGAAATTAGGCTTGCTCATTAAACAGCGCAGTTAAACAGGTTAAAAAATGATATGACCAAGAGGAAACCAATCCCATAATTTAGACTATAGGAAAGTGTCATTAAAGTGTTATTAGGATAATGCATTGTAAAAATAAAGTAAATGTATCTAGAATTCTTGTAATTATGAAATACAGAGGTACTTTTTTTTACTGTTTTAGAAAGGTATTTTAAGCTAATATAAATCAAATCTCCTACAATTCCTATCAATGAAGTCATATGTATGTTCTCTGATACCAAACATCTAGGTATGCTAATGAACAATTCCACAGACAAGCTCTATTCAATAATTATCTAAAGAAAATAATCTAATTTACTCAGGCTTTGCTTCTTCAGGTAGTCTCCTTTAAGTTGAATCAAATATCTAACTATAAAAATTATTATAAAAATTAAAATTATTTGAAGTTAAATATCGACAATGACAAAAAAGTGACATCCTGTCAATGAATTAAATAAGACAATACCTACTTGAAAAATGTCAATCAATGACTTCATTGATAGGAATTGTAAGAGATTTGATTTATATTAGCTTAAAATACCTTTCTAAAACAGTAAAAAAATGTTACAAAAGCTAATAATAAGGAATATATGGGTAGATATTGTGGGTGTAATTCAACGCAGGTTGGGGCTTTTGTCCACTGAGTAGTTAGTTTCACACAATATTATTAATACCTAAAAATATATAAAAACTTTTACATAAAAGGTGAACATTTTTCAAGTAGGTATTGTCATATTTAATTCATTGACAGGATGTCACTTTTTTGTCATTGTCGATATTTAACTTCAAATAATTTTAATTTTTATAGTTAGATATTTGATTCAACTTAAAGGAGACCACCTGAAGAAGCAATCCTAAAAATGCAGAAATAGGTCAGATCTCATCTATTGTGGTTGAATTTGTCGTGTTCCCACTGTCAAAAAAGTGAAGTTAGATTTTTATAGAGTGAGTAAATTAGATTATTTTCTTTAGATAATTATTGAATAGAGCTTTGTCTGTGGAATTGTTCATTAGCATACCTAGATGTTTGGTATCAGAGAACATACATATGACTTCATTGATAGGAATTGTAGGAGATTTGATTTATATTAGCTTAAAATACCTTTCTAAAACAGTAAAAAAAATTTACAAAAGCTAATAATAAGGAATATATGGGTAGATATTGTGGGTGTAATTCAACGCAGGTTGGGGCTTTTGTCCACTGAGTAGTTAGTTTCACACAATATTATTAATACCTAAAATATATAAAAACAGAGGTACTTATTTGATAAAAATAATCAGAATATAATTGATTTCAGATCGAAGATCATACATTTTCTCTTCCATTTTTAAACTATGTATGGTAGTTATTTCGACTTCTTCCACGTCACATTAAATATTTGAGTTCTCGATTGATCTTGCTTCATAAGAAATATGATTTCAGATTTAATAATGGTACAGTTACAATTATTATAATTCTAAAAATCTGCATTGAGAAAAATCAGTTGATTAGATGGGTTTGTTAAACTATTTATAGTAGATATAAGAAAAACGATAATCACAAAGGATCTTCAGATATAAATAATTTATTAGTTTCTTGTAACAGTATTTCACGTTTTATTGATAATGCTGCTACTGTGTGTTATTATTGTAATATAACTGTATTATTATTCCACTTCCTAAACTAACTAATATAAAACTTGTTTAATACTGGGTCACTGAATTATCCAGTTGTCCAAAGACGTAACAATAAATAACTTACGCATTAATATCAATATTACTGTCATGCATATATATAAAAACACACTTAAATAATTATTATAAACTAGGTTTAACCAACTTTGTATTATAACCATAAAAAACCGTCTTATAGTATACAGAAATTTAATTAGAGTTATAATAACAGCAGGGCAAACGAGCGGTTCTTGTACAACAAACTAAAATTAAATACCGAAAAAAATCAGTTATTGCAGATTTCCTCCAATCGGTGCACTAACAACGTTTGTGAAACAAATATTGTTAAACTACTTGGTGTTACGTTGTTGAATCATAGGCTTAACTGGTCTGCTCACGTGAATGAGCTAGTGGGGAAGCTTTCTCGGTCGTTATTTATACTCCGTCAGTTAAAAAAAATAACTATAAAAGTTGCATATTTTTCCCTAATTCATTCCCATATTAGCTATGGACTGTATGTACACAACTATACACTGTAAAAAATAATTACACATTTTAACACAAAAGAACACAATACTGTGTTAATCTAGGTCCACACGGAATTCTGTATATTTTGACACATGTCCCTGTATGTAGCAGTGTGTTAAAGGTTTAACACAATCCACTGTGTTAATATAACAAATGTCATGTGTAACTTATACACATTTCTGTGTTATTTCTATCGTTGAAGGTGTAGGTTTTACACATTAACATGTTAATTTTATTGTATAATAGGTATTGATATGGAAGACTCACCTATCTTTTTAATTTGTTAATTATGTTCCTGCTTACTTTCGAAATAATTTTTATATATATATATATATATATATATATATATATATATATATATATATATATATATATATATTTATATATATAGCTGTTTACACGCCTTTTAGGCCCAGAGAAATAATTTTTAATAAATATAATTTATGAAATACTTTTATTTTGACATTTTCTAGAGGTTCTGCCTATCGTCGAGAATGCATTTAATATATCATGGAATGTTCTATTAAACGGCAGAATATATGTATTAAAAATTATAATTTCAAAAGCAAACAGGAACATAATTAACAAGGTAATATAAAGAGTTGTCTGAATTATGGTGTAATTATAAAATAAAAGATATTTTACTTTTTATGATTTTATTAAAAAAATTAAATTTTGTTCAAATGAACAACAACCAAGTCTGCTAACAAAATATGTATATATTAAACTTAACAGTACAATAGTACATATTCTAATAAAGGACTAATAATGCTCTAGTAAATCATAAATAATGAAATAACAAACAAAGATGTATTTAGGCACTACATAATAGGAGTTTACTAAAATTAACTGGTAGTGATCTGAACATATAATTATATATCTCTAAAGTTACAAAAAACTTAGATTACAGAGTAATCTAAAAGGTCAGAGTAAACTCCTAATATTTTTAATAGTTGTATTCTAATTAGTTTTAGCTTTATTACAATTATCAGTAGTATTTGTTATAGCTAGGTAAGTACTTACCATTTTCCTTGATTAAACCTCAATTTAAATTTAAATATTCTCCATTTGCACACAGTGAATGAGAGGTAACTGTATACAACACCGCTGCATGACCAATATGGCGTAGTGACGTGTGTTGGATCAGCTGCTATACTGCAGCTGCGCAGTTGTGCTCAATCAGTCAGGAGTAGGGATATAGAATACAATTAACTTGTGTGCGTGTTAAGCTTACACACAATGGTGTACTTTTAACGCACAACTGGTAAATATTACACAAATTCAGTATATTTTATTATAATACTAGTAATTTTAACACATTTTGTGTAAAACGTACAAAAAAGCCATAGTGTGTAAAACTATTACCACGGAATTTTTACACATCCTAAATTACACACTGGAAAATCTCACTTACACAGCAACTTTTTTTACAATGTAACACCCGGCATTCTCACCTAATTAGAAATAACCGTTTAAGATTATGTATATCTGAAGCTAATTCGTTCAATATCAATTACTTTAACTTATTGCCACTATTGCCAGGTACTTTTAAGAACATGAGTGCTACTTCTTTTAAATATAAATTTAAAAAATTCTTTCTGAGTCATTGTTTCTACTCTGCTGATAAATTTGTGGAACATTGTAGATCTCTGTGACAGCTCACTTCAACACTTTACTGATACTTATTGTACACTGATTGTTTTAAATTTTGGATTTCTGTATTTCTTAACTTACTTTTTTTATTCTTAGATTTTTTTAATGTGTCTTTTGAAGTATCATAATTTTAATTCTACATTGTAACTATTTTGACTTGCTACAAACATATTTATTTTATGTAACTTGGTCAAATAACAATAATGAACAATAAACAATAATAATTCTTATAATCGTAAATAAGATAGTTCCGTTAAATCTGAAACAAAGTTAATTTGAATTTTGTGATATTAAATTACCTGCACTTCTGGATTTGAAAGAGTTTTTTGTTATAGCCTATTAATTTTATGGGAGAAAGTGTTACTTTTGTTCCTCTTGGGATTAAATTTATTTTAAGCAAAAACAAGCGATGATAATGATATTGAGAATAAAATTACGTCACTTAAAAATATTTCACTGAAATTAAATGCACAAATTCATTATTTAACTCATATCTGCTAGAAATCTACGTCGTCATATCAATTGCGAAGCCTTTGTTTGGAGTTGCTTTGTATTTTTCGTGATTTACCCTGTAAACCGTTAGAATCCCCCTGTGTAGCAAGATTAATGATGATCAAGATTTATGGAGTCGTTAAAGTAAATGAAATGTAGATACTTAACTTACAACTGTGTAAAATTGTTCACAGATCTAGTTTTCTGCAAAGTTTAACAAATTTGGAGGACAGATCCCTAGAAAATCTTTTTTGTTTTTTCACAAAGGATTTTATCGCGCGTGACAAAAAAAATAAAATAGTGCTCACAAGTTTCGTAAAGAATGGAAGCGTCTATTGTTAACCAACTGGATACTACAAATTTCTAAATACATATTTTTTAATATTTGTGTATGATTGCAAACTGTTTGTTTTCAACACTGGACGGTCACCGATGAGGCGAGAGTATTGAATTGAATGTTATGTTTATTTTTTTAAAACTCGAAGGGCCTTGTAATGTAAATTTTATTTGAGTAATACGGAGAGATGTGTACTCCCTTATGTCAATAATGGTAATGGTACTAATCACCGTGTTTTATCTAGTCTGTTCCATTACCCATTTGCGATGACTCACCGCACATGGCAGCACAGTACAGCACAAATAACGTAGTCGTCAATTATTGCCATCAGTAATTAACGTTTCACACAAATTATGACGAATGTCAAATATCTGTTAAGGTGTACGTTTCTGTTTACGTATCATTTTTAAATCGATACAACCTAAAATAAAGTATTGTACTTTTATAGTGAAAGGAGTAGCAATCCATTAATAATACGTATGTACCTAATTTTATGAAAAGTATTTAGGCACAAAATCTTTGTGTGAAGTATTGGAATGGTCTCAGTGCCGCATATTTTAATGCTTTCAAATAGTAGATACAAAATACGTGCATTTTTGCAAAACAAATTAAATATAAGTAGGTTCTATTAAAAGATAAGCTGTTACAGTGCTCATATGTCAAATTATGATATTTATGGACTGGTGTGTGTTTCCAAATACTAACATTGTTGTCGCCACACTGCAGCACATTAGAGAATTCTATATTGAAATTCAGCTCTTTCGACAGACAAGTATTACAAATAGGACGTAATTTAGCAGATTATGATTTAATCATCCACATAAGATCTAGATTTATAAGTTTAGTATGCGTCGTTGCTAGTTTTAACAATAAATATTCAAATTAAATACATTTACATATAACAAAGAAATGTGTAGAGAACTGCAAACTGCAACACAAACGAACAATGCATACAGTATATATCACGGTAACCTTGAATTATTGTGCTAAATTCCATCGTAAATTTCCGACTCTATAATTTGTATTGATTTATACATTGTAATTGTAAAATTATGGATATGTAATTTAAATTTTCTTATACTTTATTACTATAATTGAAAAATATTCATAAAGACAACTTTTTCAATAACTAACATTATTTCACGTATATATGACTGAATATCAGTGTATAAAAATTTAAATAATGGACAATATTATGTAGTTCAAATATTCTCGCTTTGCTTCACCTGAATAGTGTAACAGAAGCCAATTTAATAATGTATTAATATAATTTTTGCAGTCAGATAAAGGATGTTTCGACAGGTAAAGATGAGAACGAAAACTTTTTATTTTTAATGTTATGGAACCAAATTGCTCTGGTTAAAAAATTGTGTCCATTGTCACAAATGAGGTATATTTCACACTTTTTTCAAAATCATGTTTAAAGATGTACAACAAAAATCGACCCAGTAGGTGAAGGTTCTTAAGGTACGGATTCGCTGGTGCGACTGCGACTCGTCGTCGACCAATAGGCAGTCTAAATGCTGTAGTTGATGAGAACATTCAGACTGTCTATTGGTTGGCGAGGAGTCGCAGCCGCAGTTTTATTCCTTATTCTAGATGACTTATCAGGTAAAAAACTGTTATACAACCTCGGTAAAACTTGTATAATTGATACAGTGAAGAGATATTCTTTCTAATTTACTTAGATTTTTTATAGACTGTCTCAATAAACAACTATGAAATTCGTTGAAAATTTGCGTATAAAAATGGCGCCTTACCGTATTTACTGCTTAAAACAACTTATATACTTCACTAACTTCAATCGCTTATTATGGCAGCATATGAAGATAAAAGCTCAATTGATTATAAGTATGGTTATAATATAATTGTTTCATTATAAACTCAATATAAAAACGACAAATTAATTAAAATCTTCTCACAAAAATACAGTTGTCAGTTTATTTAATTGACGTCGTCTTTCTTTGACCAAACAAATGAAGAAACTATGCATCCTACCTTCACTCCTTCACACTTCTTGCATGTTCTTAAACGAGAGAAAAAAACTATCCTTGTTTTCTAATTATTGTTTCCACCGTCGTTTTTCGCTTAAGCGCACTTAAAAACAAGCTCATTGCTCTCATTAAAATTAAAACAACAATGATATAAAGAAACAGCTTAAAATAAGAAAATGCCTACATACACAATATCTGTTGTAAACTATTGCTATTTTTACTGTTACAAACGTAAATATGTTGTTTGCAATGAATGTTGTTGTATGTTTTAGACATAGATAATGGTGTAGTTTTGATGCAAGCATTTAATAAATGTACCGTTTCAGTTTCTATTATATTTATGTACATTTAAATTGGCATTAAGTGCAGGTACACACGTTACAAAATATAATCTTGTACTTACTTCTTCCCAAATATCCCACAAGAAGTCTATATTAATAAACCGCACATGTTTTTCTACCACACCATAACACAACTAAAACGCATTAGGTTTGAAGTTAGATGGATGTGCCTCTGTGCATATACAACAGAAATCACATGAAATATTCTAGAAAATTTCTTAATAAATAGAATTTCGAAGTAGTACATTATATTATCATATTATTTCTGAAATTTCCTAATTTTATTATGTAAAAGAGCATATACTTGATTTTTCCTTATTATATAATGCAAATTAAGAATTACCAGTAAATATTTTAATTAAAAAGAACATAACAAACCGTGGAAATCTTCATCCATTTTTATCAGTGTGGGCTATCGCTGAATAACTCAGCATTAGTGTATTTAACGCATTGAAATGGGTTTTTTAAATGCCTTACTGTTCGAGCTATGTTATAAAATGAATATATTTAATAAACATTTTCCTGATTTACCTTCACATGGAAAAATAATAATGTCATTTTCTCCAAATGATATGATGTTGAACTTGAAGTTCATATTTAAACAAATATATTAAATGTCCTGCTAAGTGTTGATATGACATGCATGAAACGAAGATAAATATACCTAATAATGAATAAAAACAATAAAATAGGATAAGAACGTACATTCTAACGACTGATAATGCAAAATACATTATCTGAAATTTATCAGCAACCCTACTGACCTCACACATATGTCATACGTATGTATATGTATTATGAACATAGTATACTTCTTATATAATTACTGTATCTAGCAACGTAGAAAAGTTATCACTAAATAATAAATAAAATGATGTATTTTTTCTACTCATATATCTGAAATATGAACTTTTTAACGACCTTTTGTCTCGTATACGCTGGAAAATTCCTACTATTATTTCCTGAACAACACAAATTGCTCTTCTTGCTCTTGTTTCTTTTCACTGGAATACGCTCGAGTTTTCATATCACCTTATTGTCGAGACAAATAGAAGGCTAATGGATTCATATCCGTTTACCATACAAGCCAACGATCTGATCTATTATCCAACTTTCTCCAAATACATTTTTTAAATATCCATAGCTACATTTCCAGGTTACTAATCAGTGAAATTTTCATTAGAAGAATTGGTTTTGCAGTAATTAAATAATTCTAATATTTTGGAACCGTTAATTTTCTTGAGGAACTCTTGACCTAATTAAATAATCACTCGGCAGCCCATTCATTAATAGAAAACTTGTAATTAGTCTGCACAACTTCAAATAGATTATCCTCAGCCCAACCATGAGTTTTAATAGAAATTTAAATTTGAACCGTGTGTTAAAGAAACTACTATAACTACAACTGTTACAGATACCATTCAGATTAATTTTATCTATGAGAAATTTCTGCTATTGACAACTTCTGCACTTATTGGATACGGTAGGAATAGATGAATTAAATAATTATTGTCAACAGTAACTAGTATCTGCTATTTTATCTACATGTTAATTTGTTGTTGTGATCTCGTATTCCGGACGTAGAGTAACGTTGCCAGTACCTAAAATATGCTAGAACCCCATAATAATGAGTGTTAAACGTTTGTCTAAATACAGATAACCATAAACACGTTGTCCTTTATAAGATTTGTATTTTATTTTCCCATAAATGAATAGCTTTTGATTTACCTACCGTAAATATATTATAAATAAAATATATACAGATATATCAAATCAAAATAGCGACTGGTGACAACAACACGTCAGCTACTTTCAATCAACAGTTTACGGAAAGACGCGATAAAGACGACAAAAAAGAAACACAATTGAATATTGTTCGTACTGGTAACGACATACATATTATGACGGAAACTTACTCACCTTGTTATGTATCCGAAACATTGGCCCTGGCAAGGCAAAACACGGTAAATTTGGCTAAGAGAAAAACGAGAAGGTGAAAAAAGGGGTTATAATAAGTTTGCAAGATTTATTGGACATCACCCAGAGAGAACTGGATTCTATTCAAAAGGATATCTTGGGAATCGATGCCCTAGTAATATGAGTACATTCAGTCAAAATCAGAAGCAGCTTGACGATTGAAGAGTAAGCCACAAAAGAATTCAACTAGAACTAGAGTTCCAATATTGAAATTGAAGCAAGAAGCGGAAATTGAAAAGAAAGTAGTAATTAATCTGGACAACCAGAATAAAACTTTCGAAATTATCTATTACTCTTCAACCTGATAAAATTAATCTAGAATGATATTAAACAAAAAGAAGGTCAACAGGCTAAGGAAAAAGAGGAACTGGTGTAAAACTTGAAGCATTAGTGGAAGAACAATTGCAAAATACCATAGTAACTTTGAAAACAGATCTGAATGAAGCAAGAGAAAAAGACAATTTTTTGTGCCAAAAAACTAGTTTGCAGATCCCGAATAAATGGGATAATAGGTAAAGTATGATGCATGTGATTTCGATTGGAAATATTGTAACGTTTATAAATAGATTGACATTCTGTTTGACTTAAATTGATATTTCAATTATTATTTTATTCATGAACTTTAATGGTCTATATATAGACAATTAAAACAAACAAACGCAGTAAGTTTTTATTATTTATTATATTCTGGATAAAATTATTTTTAATTACAAAGTCGGGGATCACGACTTTTCACCTTCGAATTAGGTAGCTTGGTGTGAAATTTTCTTACTATTATATCCTACGAGCTGGAAATAATGTAAGCTCTGAGCTTGTAGTGAAAATACATATAACTATGACGTCTAAGTTGACTAGATATTACATTGTAACTTAAGTTTAAATAATCCATTTTAAATTCAAAGAAATGCTATGTGAATAATTATTCAGTTTGCCTTACAGAGCAAGTTGAAATTAATGAAAGATTCATTATTAATCGGTTCTATATCTCGTTCTGTACGAACTTTTAATATTGGCGGACGTTGTTCGAGATTCCTTAAGAAGTTTCAGAATACGATCTAATCTGGAATTTTAACATGAAATATGCAAGAGTGTTCAATTTCATGCCACGTTTTGCTTTGTTAAATTGAATTTATTATGGTACAAAATTTCAACTTGTATTTATTGGAACACAAAATATTTTTTCTGCAAAATGGAATAATATGTTTTTATAGAGGTTGAGAGTTGGTCAGGCTAATTCTAATACTATCAATATAATACAGTATACCGTATGTATACATATACAGCGTTTAGAATACTGGGTGATTATTACTAGGTCTCGGCTTAGGTCAGACTTCACACGCTGAGAAAAAAAAATACACTGAGCTACAGAATGTGAGAAAAATTGGAAATGAAATCCAGATTAACATAATTAAGTTAAATATCGCGCAGTAGCAGAGACCTCTATCGCGAAACGGCGATAATGATATGTTGCAAACACAGTATTCCAAGAAACAACTACTCTGCGGGCTTCGTCGGTCACCTCATCTGTGGCATACTCATGAGAGCTAATTAATAAGCTCGAAACCGGTATATATTTAGTGGGCCGACAACGAATGACTTTAACTGTTTCTATAGGTTTTTCAGGTGTAATTCAATGCTGGTCGGGGCATTAGCCCGCAGAATAGTTGTTTCCTGGAATTCCGTGGTTGCAAGTTAAATATGTAGAAGATGTGTTCCCACGTAAACAATTTTGTGATTTTCTATACTTTCTACTCTGCTTCATCAACGACGGTTTTAAATAGTTCCGTTTAGTTAGCTTCTATGTCTCGTTTAAATTTTGCTTAAGGTAAGGTTTTTGCGTAAGGTATAGTGAACCTTGAATTATTTTAGGTTGCACTAATAAGGGGGTTGCTGGTGCCTGTCAATGCTGCGAATTGACATATTTAAAAAGTACTAACGTTCAAAACGTTGGCAGTTACCTACTTGTTTCAGTACTGGACACCAAGACGGGCACCCAGTTCGCTTAACACAAGACAGATTCTTTTTAAGATACATCAATCAAAAATGTACTTCTCAGCCTGTTAGAATCAACACACTGGCGAAGGTACCCTCAATAGTTGCTTCATTCATGAATATCGCAAATCCAGAAGCATATACTGAGGCACACAACATTATTGGCAAATAAAGGTGATGATTTTACAACCATTAAACGGATTGATGGAAGAGGTCCTCTGTAGCAAAAAGTTATGTTGAGGAGGGCATATCTAATAAACTTGATATTGAAAGGAAAATATAGCTGTTTCTTACAAGAAGAGACATCCGTGCAAATTTTTCACAAACTTCGGTAGATGTTATGCGTTCCGACAATGCTACAAGAGTTGTTATTAACGGAAAGGAAGTTAAATGTGATAATGCAAAAAACAAAATGTCTATTACTGTAAATGTTAATGTTAATGTTAATAAGTAAATAAATTAAATTTGATTTATTATAGGTTTATTATTTTTTCATTATTCTCCTAGGAAAATAAAGTTACTTTATGCACTAGTTCATAAAGTATCACTTTTGACGGTTCATATGTATGGATAAAAGTTCGATTATAAGGTGATTGTGGATAAAATTAATTTATCGGCAGTTTACAATAAAATAAACAATGAAATAAATTTGTTTCAAGATATAATCTCTCTTTAAACACGGTTTTAGGTTAGAAAGTACTAAAATACAGCCGAAAATGTAACTACTAAAATAATAGAACTAAACTATTTATCATAAGTATATATTACGATACTTTACAACTTTTGCGTTTAGACATATGTCTAATTCTAACGGCTGCAGCAAAAATATAATATAAAAGATTGATGTGCAATTTCTCGAGGCATGGCATGTTTGATACACACACATCCTCTCTCATTCATACCATGTTTGCTAATTCTTGATTTGTGCAAGGTATTTTTAAATAAATCAACTCAAATTCCTCTTTCCATTCCATTTTATCAATCGCCAAGATAACGCCTAAACTGCGTTGCCGAACATAAAGCAATGACTTATGTCAGTGCTTATTTATAAATAGCTAACAGGAACGGCCACATTTTCAAAAGTGACTTAGATATTTATAGAATGTCTTCATTACACCAGGTTAGTAAAAACTAGATTAATTTTTTTAGATAATTATTGAATAGAGCTTTGTCTGTGGAATTATTCATTAGCATACCTAGATGCTTGGTATCAGAGAGCATACATATGACTTCATTGATAGAAATTGTAGGAGATTTAATATATATTAGCTTAAAATACTTTTCTAATACAGTAAAAAAACTACTTTCTTTGATATACTATGATAAGTTTCAGTGCGCAATAAAACATTTAAATTCGATTATCTCAGAAACAGCTGCACCAAACAAGACCCACTAGTTATATCATTTTTGAACAAAAAATTCCAAGGAATAAGAATTTTTTACTAGAAATTTAATATACCGAGGCACAAAAAAGTTATGAAGCTTTAGATGTAGGCGAAGTGCTGCTGGTGGCCAAAACTGCGATCAGATCTTGATTTCTCATCCTAAAAAATCCCTACGTACCACATTTTGTGCAAATCATGCTATTATTAAGATAAATGTTTATAAAATAGTTTAAAAAATGACTTAGATACCCTATATTTCAGAAAGTATCAACTTTTGAACTAAGGTAAATTGGACTATATCCTCATATTTTAGCCTCATGAATTTGTGCTAGTGTTTTGTTCCGAGACCCTTTATATTACTAATCTTACAAATATAAAATCATCTTTATTATTGCAACTGACAACTTTTACGCTAAATAAGAATAATTCATTATATTTTCATCAAAAGAGAAATTGCAGTTAAGAGTAATAAAACTACACTAAATTTTTAAACTATATATTGCACTAAATTATAAGAAATGATTGTTTTTAACGCGGCCAGATGACGAAAATTAAATTGACAAGTCATCTGAATTATTGCCGTAACTTTAGTATCAATCCATAAGTATCTTTTTATTTTATAAGGAGGAATAAGTTTAGACGTAAGATCACCCTTAATACAAATCCCGATTTGATTGTGTTGAGACGTGGAACATTCCTGCTTGCATTATTAAGTCCTATTTCATTTCAACCAATTATTAAAGCTGTGATTCATAGTGTGTAAAAGGGTACTTCATTTTTCATACTTATTTGTTATGGTGACATTCGCTCCTACAATTTGTACGCCATACTACAAAGAGAGATATCAGCACCAGATTTTTGCAATTTACGCTTCTTCGTGAAAATGTATGGAATTGGTGGTACCCAAGATATTTTATATAAGACTACAATTTTACGTAGTAACACAAATGATAACCATTTGACGATTATTTTCAAGCGGAAGTCTAGCTGTTCTCATTCGTTAATTATTTTGATTATATGTATTTGTAGTATTTATTATAGTATTGACAACAAGGAGCAAGCACATCTTAATTGAAATCAAAGTCGTAGATAATTTTACAAGTAAATATAGTTTCCATTTATCATTTATTCAGGGAGGATCTATTTCCAGTCATATTGATATGATATTTGGTACGTGTTTACTATTACTTATGCCATATTATCAAGGGGACCTAGACGAATCTACAATGCGTACAAATTTCTGTATCTTATGGAAATGCTTCAACTGTTAATGATAATATGGGACAATGATAATCTAGAGTATATGCCAAAACGCCGCTTCAAATAATTGCAGATTTAATTAACAATATTGGAAGAATTATTAATAAGTCCATCGGTTTTACGTGAGAGTGTTACGAAAACTTATCTCGATTTCACACAATAGTGGACATTGTTATCATACATAATGGCATCCACTTTATTTATATTTAAAAAAATGTTTAACATTATCATACTTTAATTTATTTTAATATTATTTAGTAATTGTATTAAATTCATTAAAACTTTTCGCTTTTTTTTTCAATCCGTTACATTTTTCTCCCTTAGATATATTGCCACCGCCTCTCTCCATCGCTTCCTCGGTCTACCTCTTTTTTTCTTGTAGTTAGGTTTACTTCCTACTATTTTCTTAACTACCTTTTCATCTTCCATACGTTCTAGATGCCCTAGCCACTGCATTCTTCTAGCTTTTACAAATTCGTCTATTGTTGGTGCCTGGTACATTGCATATATTTCCTCATTATTTCTCCTTACATAGCCTTCCTCTGTCTTCTTACCCCCTAGATTTCTTCTTAAGATCTTTCTTTCCCACCTTAAAAGGTTTTCTCTTGACTTCTTATTGAGAACCCAGGTTTCACTACCATACAGCGCTGTCGGTCTCAAAATTGTTTTATATATTCTAAATTTTACTCCTCTGGACAAATTTTTTGATTTAAATAAGTGGTTGACTGCTGCCGAACTTCTGTTTGCTTTTATTATTCTCCTATTTATTTCTTAAAACTTATGTTATATATATTTTCATATTTAGTAGTTTAAGTAACGTAAAGGTAATGTCTACTAGATAATGAATGCCGTCATAGTTTCTGACTTGTAAACATAAGTATTGATACTTTTGCAGGTGTACTGACTTGACTGAATTTGATTCAATATATCTGAGCATTTTAATAATGTAATATCTAAAAAATGTTAACCAATATTATCTTCATTCATTCTATGTGTTCAGAGTGGTGTGAAATCTCTTAAGAATCATGACGGTAAATTATTTGGTTATACAGGGTGTCGGGAAATAATGAGCAAAAAATTTAGGGGATAATTCTAGACCGAAAATAAATGTTACCTCTTTCTATAACATTTTTTCCAAAGCTGATTATTAACGGAGTTACAAGGTGTTAAAGTTAAAATTTTATTTTCAGTATTTGTAAATAACTTCTTGAGAAATACAATTATTTAATAAAATTTGTAAATCGGAGGTATTTGCGGACGAGAAATTCAAATATGTTTCTAATTTTGACATGTTTTTTTTAAATGGCAGAGCTATTTTGCATCTTAATGTATCCATCTGACTATCGAAACAATCGATTCTCCTACCTGTTTTATTTGAAAAGGTATACCTTGCTGAAGTCAGTAGGCGTAACCATTTTTTAAATAATCCTATCTGAAATGTTCAGTGTGCAATGTGCAGTGTCTTGTCCCATAAACTAGAAAAACAAACCGGCGTTCTATATTGTGGGAAAGTATCTGCACCTGACACAAATTTCTTTATCTAATAACTATAAAACGTTTAAAAATTAAAAACAGGCACGAAAAACTGGAGAAGACAACAAAATTACAACGTAAACACATGGTAAACACAGAAATTAAATTATGACATAACGAGGAATGTTACCGTCGTGTTGCTAGTTGCCTACCTGACTCGGTATAGGCGGCGTTAACTATGGATTTAATATAGTTTGGAAAAAAATGTTTTCGTTTTATAAATAATTTTTGAATTTTTTTGAATAGTGATTCCGTTAATTCTTAATTTTCTCTATCCCCTCTTAAAATATTTGTACTTAGTCATAGTTAACCCTGTATAGGGCCATGAAAAAATCCATATACCTAAATAAATTTGATATGTGCAAACACGGAATTCCAGGAAACAACTACTCTGTGGGCTAATGCCCCGACCAGCATTGAATTACACGTGAAAAATGATTTTAGTTGTTGCTAGAGGTTTTTCAGGTGTAATGAAATGCTGTTCGGAGCATTAGTAAGCAGAGTAGTAATTTCCTGGAAGTCCGTGTTTGCATCATATCGCTATCGCCATTTCGCGATAGAGGTCGTTAGTTTTCAATGGTTTCTACGACGATGTAGAACACTTTTTGTCTGTGGCTGTTTAGTCTGGCATGGACTAGCGAATGGCCGCTAAAGGTAGCTCTGCTACTACGCGTTATCTGATATTTCTTCTTTAGAGAATCGTACCATCAGAAAATGCTTATTTGCAATAATTGTCTTTCACTAAAATGATCCTACTTTTTTTTTGAATCCTGCTATGGAATAAAAGTAAAGTAAAATTCTTTTCCATGCTTAATTTTTATCCTTTCAAAGAATCTAATAAATCCATTGGCACATTTTCCCGATTCTTTGAAGAACAGAGTTTTGGTCAATGATAGGATTAGGTCTTGATGTAGCTATGCTGCTCTGTATTGGTATCAATTATTCGTCCAAAGGAATAAGTTTCATTAAGATATATTTTTAAGTTCAAAAAAGTAAGAGCCTAACTTTAATATAATATATTACACTAGAAACTGAGCTAATTGAAAAATTACCCAGAAATTAAAGAAAATTTCTCCCGTTTCCGTCAAAACTGACACGCTTCTAAAATCAACATTTTCAAAACCTAGCTGTTTTGTGCTCTCAAAAACTTTGATTTGTGCTCACGGATTTTGTATAGTCAAAGAAATAAGAACCTAGCTCTAATGAAATATATTACACTAGAAACTGAACTAATTGAAAAATTACCCAGAAATTAATTAAAACTTCTCCCGTTTCCGTTTACCATTTACAAAAAAATAATTACATTACAAGACAAATACTCCAAATATAAAAAAATAAATTAATATAACAATAAGTAAATCTATAAAACTAAATAAAAAAATGGAAGTGTGCATACAAAGCATAAAGAGGAACTATCCCAAGGTGCTTAAAATAGAGTAAGGTAGTACTAAACATCCCTTCAATATAAAAAAGCTGCATGATGTAGGACATTATTAAATCGACTACCGTAACAGATTTACTCGCAAATTGTTTGGAGGGTTACAAACATCCCTTAAATTAAATTGCCACTAAATGGACCTAGATCCAGAAATGCCACATGGTGCATAAAATATAATAGGGTATACTAAAAGTACTGCCGAAACGAATTTACTCGAAAATTATATGGAGGTTTAAAACATCCTTTAAAGATTATATTAAATGACCACGTAACGGACCTATATCTAGTAATGCTACATGGTGCATAAAATAGAATAGGGCTGTATTAAAAGGACTGCCGAAATATATTTACTTGCAAATTATATGTCGGTGCGACATAGGGCATAAAATATAGTAAACTATATTACAGAAATATTTTTAATGAATTTCTATATCCATAATGGGTCCGTATGTTACAAATATTGTGAAGGAAGTTCAGGTAGTTGGTTGATACCTTAATTCATTTTGAATACCATCACTGTCACTGATAACGACAGTGGTGGTGATAGTGACAGTGATACTTATATAATAATTGTAATGGTAATGATGCATGATAATTGGTAATAATGATAAACAGTATTTGTTCGATATATTTATATAAGGATATAGTATACTGTAAATAATTGCAATACATCGTAAATTTATTATTCATGTTGAGCGAATATGTTACATATATCGCAAAATACGTCTGCGATGTTGGTTTATACCTTCAAACATTTTGAATGCATCCTTCTGTTACAAATGATGCATTTCACAATATTATTTTCGTGCAAAGGTAGATGTAAACAGAAAAAGCAAATGTTTGACATACAATCTGAATTAGTGATAACAATTCTTTGTTAATCATTTCTAAAGTCTTCTATGTTGCAAGGTGTATCCATTTCTGAGTTTTTTAATAGCAAAAATCGTAAGATCCATAGTTGTAGCTGTCCTTTTGTATCAGTTGCTTACACATTTCTACGTTCCATCCCGTTGTAGCATAGGTTTTCTGTTATAATTAATACATCGTATTTTAAATGACGTATGTTTGTTATAATGGTCTAAGTATCTTATTTTTTTAAATTATTTGTTTTCTCTACTGTGCACCCAAATGGATCCATGTATCTAAAATTTGTATTTCTAGTGTCGATAACGGCCAAATACCAATGGTTGTTTACAAGTATTGGTAGCGTTAGTTTCCATTGGAAGAAAACTACACCATTAACGAGAAAATTTGATGTACATATTTCCTCCGCTTCGTGGCTATTTATTTTAATATTTAAAGGCTGTTTATAACCCTTTGCAAGTAAATTTATTTCGGCAGTCTCACATTATTATATGCACCATGTCATATGCCTCGAACTAGCTCCGTTTAGTGGCTATTCAACTGAATATGTAAAGGATGTTTGCAACCCTCCAAATAATTTGCAAGTAAATCAGTATCGGCGGCAGCCTTTTTGGTACAGCTCTACTCAGCAGGGCAATCGACTGCGTCAGCCACAATAGATTATTGGATAAGATGAATTTTTATGGCATAAGAGCTATTGCATTGGATTGGTTAAAAACTTTTCTTTTTAAAAGAAAACAATATGTTTCACTTATGAGCTATGGTCTTAATGTTAAAGCAAATGTTAATTCGGAAATAACCGAAATTAATATGGGTGTTCCGCAGGGTTCCATACTAGGCCCAAATTTATTTTTGTAATACTTGAATGATATTGACCCTCTATCTGCACAAGTGACTACATGTACTGCAGAACCAATAGGTATGCAATAATGTTATAAGTAGTTTGAGTGTGTGGTGTGGCGAACATTCTTCATTTTAACATAAACGAAACGTTAGTAATGCGTTTTCACAATATACAAAAAATATATAGTGATATAAATATTTATTCAGATGGAAAAAAAATTCTAATGACATTGAATATGTTAAGTTTTTAGGTTTGAATATAGACAGAAACCTAATTTAGATACCTCAATGTGACTACATGATTTCAAAGATAACCTCTATTATTATATTTCAGTTTGTAAATCTATTAAAACTTATTAATCTATATCATTGGTTCTCAAACTTGTTTGTCTCGTAGACCACGTGCCAATTTTTTCTGTTTTGATAGACCCCCGCCTTTCTAATATTGAAAATTAAATGTATAGTTAATAAAATAATTGTTTACTATCAAATTAATAATAATTATTAAATGGTTTGATGTTTGATAAATATATGTATAAGAAAAAATAACACAAATTTCAATAACGAACAAATAACAATCATTTTATAAGTAAAGCGAAGTAGGTTGATTGAACTTAAAATAATATTCTAACAATTAGTATTAAGTAATTAAAATTCAAAGCAATTCAGTTTTTTGTTTCCCATGATTAAAGCATGAAGTCATAAAGTTCCCCAAATCTAGCTCCAGATCTTCATCATGTTCCATAAGCATTTATGTTTCTAAAAAAATTACTTCATTGACAATGTATACGTCTATTATAAGATAGTACATATCTATTATTTAAGGACGTATATACAATGTGTATTATACCATTTATGAAAAGCCAAAATTTTGGTCACGATCTGCTTAAATAGGATCCATTCTCGTGGACCCCTATTTACATCTCATGCACCCCCAATTTTTGTTTTCGCTGACATGGATCCCTTGCAGTTTGGAGTCGACCCCTAGGCGTCGATATAGACCACTTTGGGAAACATTGATCTATACTATGCAGAAGTTGAATCACGGATGCGATATGGTTTATGTTTTTGGGGTAATTCTGCTAGGTCACCTCATGTTTTTATATTATAAACAAATAGGACAATAGCTGCAGTTATGTATTGTCTTAAAAGATTAAATAATAGTATATTATTTAACGAGCGGTAATGCAGGTCATAACTCACGCAGATAAAGTTTGCAGCACGAGCCGCAGGCGAGTGCTGTAATTCATCAAGTAAGTTATGACCATTACCGCAAGTTGAATGCTATACTTTATCTACGACTATAAGAATAAATACTAAGATACAAGTATCGAAAAAGAAAATTGATTTGAAAACGTCAAAATTATTTTGTTAAAATATCAAATGACATTAGTCTCTTCAATGACAATAATTGACAGTTCCGCCTTCTGTGAGACGTTGGCAATTTAATAATTTTAAAATCTTTTAATTATTCATTCCTTTCCACTTGTTAAAAATTCTTTCCATTTTACACCAATGGAACGTATTTATCGGCTTAAAAATTTCCAAGAATTTACTGCGTACACTATTTACATACTGAATTATCATTGTAGAAGCCCAGCGTGAGTTATAAAACTCACTATAAAAACTCACGCTTTTTGTTTATTGATACTATTAATTGTACAAAAGCAGTTGAATAATTAATATATAAATTAATAGGAGTAGATAAAGATTATTATTTTGTGCACCATGTCGCACGTCTGGCTTTATGTTCGTTATAAAGTGGTGGCTATTTAATATTTAAGGGATGTCTATTTCAGGCCATATGTCGCATTTCTGGATATAGGTCCGTTTAGTGATTTTTTTAATAATAATGTTAAAGGGATGTCATCATCCACATAATTTATAAGTAAATCCGTTTCGGCAGTCGTTTTAGTACAACGCACCATGTTGTATATCTGGATCTAGGTTCATTTAGTGGTTATTTAATTTAATATTTAAAGGATGTTTGTAACCCTCCAAATAATTTGCGAGTTGTTTTACTCTCTTTTATGCACTATGTCGTATTTTTGGATCTAGGTCCGTTTAGTAGTTACTTAATTAAACATTTAAAGGATATTTGTAACTCTTCAAGTAATTTGTGAGTAAATCTGTTTCGGCAGTCCTTTTAGTACAGTCCTACATTATTTTATACACCATGTGGCATGTCTCAATTCAGATTCGTTTAGTGGCTATTTAGTTTAATATTTAAGGGATTTCTGTAACCCTCCAAATAATTTACGAGTAAATCTGTTTCGGCAGTCGATTTAATAAAGCCTTTTTTACATTTAAGGGATGTTTAGTACTGCCATATCTTTGGTATCTTTGTCTGCTGTTTTCACACTGGTCTGTATCACGGTCATCATAATTCAGCATTCAAATTAAATTTTTTAAATCCTTTCCAAGAGAAGTAACATTTTGTACTCCGTTAATAATATTACTAAATTAGATTGCTATATGCTGTCTGATTAATAAGTGGACAGTGGATGTTGATATCACATTTTTTATGAATGCTTCGCTTTTCATTACCATTTTAGTCTCTATATACAGGAAATATTCTCAAATTTGTAAAATAAATACCCTCTTTAATTTTTAACATTTTATTGTCTGTATTGTATTGCACTTATTTCTATAATAATGAGTAGGAAAATACATAATTTTCTAATCAAGTTCATATTGACAAGTCAAAAATAAATATATGGTATTGTTTTGAACAAAGTGTGTAAATAAATTAAATAAATAAATAGATAAGTATGCAGAAAGACATCGTCCATAATCCTAAAATTCGGATCTCTATAAAAGGTAGATAGATAGATAGATCTTATATACAAAAAAGTATTTATACACGTCAGACAGAAACGAAGTTTACAGTTTACAGTCATAGTATAAAATTATCAAGAAAAAAAATATATATAACAAACACTACATAGTACAAACATACACGGATAAGTGTTGACATGTAATAGATAACAAAATTAATTTAAAAGATTTAAAAATTAACAAAATAGTAAATAAAAACAAATAGTTGCAATTTTTAAAACACATATTTAAAGACAAAACCAAACAAACAGCACATTGATACAGATTAAAATAATACTTTAAAATATTGGAACCAAAATGTGCAAAGTTTAATCACGATTTATTATAATATTTTAAAATCACTGTGTAAACATTCTTGGATACTGTAGAATGCGTTGTTCAGCGGAACTTTTATAATATTTCTTTCAAATAATGGACACGGTGTGCCATTTCGTGTTTTACTTAGACCGTGAAAGTTTATATTTAAATGATATTTTCTTCTAGTATTGTGACTGTGAATTTCACTACGAGGAGGGTACATATGTTCGTGATCTTTAACATAGAATAGGCACTGAAGTATATAAGAACATGGTACTGTTAATATACCAAGTTCTTAAATTGTATTTTACGGTCATCTCTGAATTTTAAGTCTGAAATTACACAAATGGCCTTCCTCTGCATTGAAAAAGTGGAATTGGATGAAGGTGTGTGACCCCAAACAGTAGAATGGCCAAAGATAATCTGGAGTGAATTAGACTATGATAGGCAGGAATCAATGTCTGTTGAGACACTCTGCCTTATAAACGGTGGAACATGTAAATTCCTTTGGACATATTGTCGCAGATAGTGGACATGCCCGTTCCATTGCAATTTTAAGAAGTTTAACTGATTCGGGATTATTTACAGCATTTAACTCACGTAGGGTGAATATACATTTTTTGTTTTATTTGCATTTAGACATAAGTTGTTTGAAGAAAACCAGTTTAATGCGTCCAATTCGATTATCGGTATATCCACCATCAGATCGTTTAAAGATTCATTGATCAGAGATGGATTAGTATCATCAGTAAAATGGATTGCAAACACATTATTTCTCATCGAGGTTGGGAAATCATTTATATACACGAGAAACAACAACGGTTCTAACACAGAGTCTTGAGGTACGCCGTAGTTTAAATTTAAAGATTTTGATTTGCTGTTGTTGTGTACTACATATTATTGTCGATGACGTAGGTAAGATTGAATAAGAGATGTGCTCTCAGATGTACAGCTATAAAACAGTATTTATCAAGAAGTATGTATAGGTACTTAATAATAATTAACTATGTTTAGGTACTGATGCTGTATTTTATTATTAATTAAATAATAGATACAAAATCAAAATAAAGATATGAATGTCAAAACGTGATTGATGAAAATTAAAATTTATAAAATATTGATTAGTATCTCATCGGTATGAAATGTGGAGTGGCAAACTGATAGGTTTATATATTCTCTAATAAATAACAAGAGTTATAAAATTGTGCTGTGGTTTTGATTTTCAAATGTTGAAATATATTTCAATCAATTTTCTACCCTCGCTTCCAAATATTTATTATTGAGCCTGTTTACACATACATATCTATTACATATTCATGCTATATAGGTAGGCGAGTTAATGAAGAATTACTCATAAAAATAAATTATACCAAGGACTCAGAATTAATTTTCTAAAATGAATGCTTTGCTTTCGGTGTAGCATAATAGTTATTTATGCAACAAGTACAAAAAGTAAATGTTTATTGCACGCGACGTGAAGTTGTCCAAGTAGGACAACACGTCGAGTGCAATAAGCACTTTTTGTACGAGTTGCATACAATATTTTTTCTACGTTCCTGCAAAAACCAAAAAATGTTTTATTTAGATGACACTAATGTAGGAAAATATAACGTTGATTTGAACGTTTATGTTTGTGATGATGACAAAACGCGGTAGTAGAATGACAGATGAGTGCAATAAACATTTTATTGCACTAGTGCAATAGAGGACCACTTTCTCCACTAAATATAGTACAATAAAGTTTTGTTTTTTGCATGAACGTAGAAGAATATATAAATTTTTTAGCTTATATATATATATATATATATATATATATATATATATATATATATAGCTATATTACTTAGATGAGCAGCATACTGCTAATGTTACTTGTGATTATGTGATTTACGTTGACTTTTACATACCCGCCAAAGTATGCAAGACTTATGTGATGGTATCTTGACAAACCGTTTTTGCTCGTGAATACTTGTTAGCCTGTATACGTGGTCTCCTTATCCTCTCTTGGAAATTTGAATGGTTCAAATGATTTGTCTATTCAATAACTTTCTTAACTTAGCAGTTATTTCTATTAGGTTGTTAGATAGTCCTTGTGATATTGACGGTACTTTATTACTGCTGCTGTCTAGAATCAGACTGTCGGGAGAGTAAAATCAAAAGCTTCAGGGTTTCTCTACTAGAGTATGTACTGTTGACTAGTCCTATAATCCAGCAAAAGTAGGATTGTACTTTTCTACTCTAAGTAATGGTAATGTAACTCGAATGAAGTCCGTCGGGATCCATTCAGGATCGACCCTTTTACTTAACGCGCTATCTTGGCATTCTTTAACTTTATTCTTCTTTGGAGCAGATGCCGTGGGAATTTGTAGATTACTTACTAGGTTACTACTCCATTTTAATAAAACATTTTTTACGTATATTACACTTCATTATTTTTAATAGCAATTTGGTGGTACATTTTAACAAATGTTGCAGAATGTCGTGCATGCTCGATGAAGCGATTTATGGACTGTGTCTTTCTTATCTTTTGGGACTAATCTCTAGTTCTGCAAAGACATGACGTCACTATTCACTACTACTAAAACTAACATATAACGTGTTTTCAACAACAACTCGATCTTTAGAAGGAATCTTGTGGATTCTGGAACTATTAGGTAAATTAGATATTGCAAAACCTCTTCCTTTTTACCCTTCCAACTTTTTTATTGTATGTTGTTTAAGCAGGTCCATATTTGTCCCAACAGCCCAAAATCTTAGTTCGTTAAAGAGGCTCCGAACTTCTGTTTCCATTCACCGTAATTTCTTGGTCTACCACTATGCACCCTTATTATCTTTCTTTTTGGGCAGTTCTTGTGATATGATTAAATGAGTGCACCTTAGCTTTGTTCCGTGTTCAAATTTTTTGTTTCCCATATTGACACACAGATCTAGTGTCGGTCTCTAAAATAAACATAATATGCATATGATCCGAATTTGTTGGCACAGAGAAAACATTCCAGTTAAGAATTTTATTACTCAAAAATGGTTTCTGAATGTGTAATATAATTAAAAAATAACCAATTACACTCTGTTCAATGCGAGAGAATGAAATGTGGCTTCTATATACGAAAATAAAATGTACTTACATTTCCGAATGCAAAATTTACATAAAAATAGATACAAGAAGAACTTACTTACGCTACAATTGCAGCTCAAATGAAAAGGGTACAAGGAATCTTCTCCAAACTGAATTAATAATGTTAATGCTTTTATTACTACCGAACTTCTTGAAAAAGGAAAATGACGAAGACCCAAAATTTTAATTCTATTAAATATAGTATTAATCAGCAGAATCACAAAACATGCGAAGAAAAAGGGTTAATTTTCTATATTACCCCATTAAAATTCTGAGAGAAACGTGTCGACAGATGTTGAGGAATTGCCTGCATTGGGTAAACAAGAAAATTCGACTATTATGTACTTGCTTCAGATTATGATTTAGATATGAAATGGTATCGTCCTACATATAAAGAATGCAGAATATTCGAAGTGCCTTTCATTATAGCTTATAAAGAGTATGTTTAAGAGTAAAAAAAATATATGTGGAATATCTGGACATACTTTTTCTCAAAAAAACTAATGACTGTTAATAATGTTTGTATTGTAAATTTTAAAGGCAATAGCAAGGGCAATAGGAACAAAATATATGCACTGATTTCACTAAGGCTTTTGACAGACTAGATCATGATATTTTATTAACTAAACTAGATGCTTTTGGATTATCTGACTCCCTTTTAAAACTTTTTCAATCATATTTAAGTAATAGGTATCAGTTTGTTCAGTATCGTGGTTTTAAATCTCACATGTTTCATCAAATATCTGGCGTACCGCAGGGTTCCATACTCGGACCTTTACTTTTCGTATTATTTATTAATGACATTGTTGAAAATTTGCAGGTGCACTATCTGATGTATGCTGATGACCTCAAACTTTTATGTGAAATAAACACCATTGCTGATTGTGACAGGTTACAGAGTGCCATTGACAATGTTTGCAATTGGTGTCTACATAATTGTTTACCTTTGAACGCATCTAAATGTAATATCGTTACGTTCACTAGGAAAAAAAAATCAATTCAATTTAATTACACACTGAATAATACAATACTCCTTAGACCAAATTACATTAAAGACCTTGGAGTAACATTTGAGCCAACTTTAACCTTCTCTAAACATATTGACTTTATGATTTCTTCCGCATTTAAGACTTTAGGTTATATTATAAGAAATTCCAAAGAGTTTGCCAATATCTCTACTTTACGTTTGCTATACACTACGCTCATTCGTTCGAAATTGGAATATGCGTCAATAGTCTGGAGCCCAATCTGTGCTGGTCATATTGCGTCTTTAGAAAGAGTTCAGCGTAAATTTATGAAATCTGCAATGTACTTATTGGACGGTACGTATCCTCCTCAGGGTGTTCCGCATGAATTATTACTTGATCGGTTCAATATTCATACTTCTAAAAGAAGGGCAGTCTCCCAAGTAATGTTTTTGTATAAAATCGTTCATAACATTTTGGAATCTCCAAGTGTTCTGAGCAATATCCAATTCAAAATACCACGACTTTCAGCAAGAAGTAATAATATTTTTAACCTTCCTACTGCACGCACCAATATTCTTGTAGCATCGCCTTTGTATCAAATTATCTCAAGGTACAATGATATAGAATCTAGTGTAGATATTTTTTGCTGTTCAATGCAAGCTATAAAAAATGCAGTACTTAGTAAATATAGGTTTAGATAGGTATTTAGCTTTGTAACATAGGCTTACTTATATATTTCTCTATTTATTTATTTTTTTTTGTATATTAATTTTCCTTGCCTATTAATTTTTTTTTGTCTCTTGTTTGTTATTATCTTGTTTTGTTAGTACCTTTGTGTCTTGTACACACTTCTATGTTTATTTTGCATTGTATATGTTTTACCGTACCCTGTAATTGGGCAATTGCCTGTTGGGTATGTGCTTTGAATAAAATAAATAAATAAACATGCATGCTTAAAACTCCAGTTTTTCGTGATATTTATACACAATATTACGAAGTCCAATGTTGACATCAACATGGACATCTTCAGTCTCTTTTTGGATTATCATCATATTAGGAAAAAACTCGGGGAGGCGAAACAAAACAGTTTAGCATTGATCTAAGATATATTAAACCTCCAATATTCAAGAAAAGTAATTTCTGAAGATCTTGATCTATAAAATATAAAATGAGACTGTGTGATAAGGATAATATGATTAGAAAAGATGAGACGGAATTATAAGGCTACATATGATATTGTGAATATGACTCGTCTAGAGTTAGCTGGAAATCTCTGTTAAATATATTAACGGTAAAGAAATTATAAAGTTTGAGTATATTATACGTTTGTGTTATTCCATTATTCTAAGCTAATAATAAAAGTCATAAAAAATATTAGAGGTTGATATCAGAAAACAAAAATTCTTTACTTCAATAAAAAAAATAGATACAATCATACAATGGTTCAGAACAACAGCAGTACTGATTACCTCACCATAGACAAAGTCTGTTACTGAAAATTCTCTAGACGACGTTTTGGAAATTTTCCAATATTCAGAGGTGGGTGAACATCAATACGTACCAGAAGAGGTCTCTGAGATCCAGTGGAGTATGGAGTATCGACAATATAAGTCAAAGAGATATATCTATATATAACAAGTTCAGTTTAGCCGCTCACACGACTTATATAATACAGTGTACAGAACGAAAACCATGCATTAGAAGTATGAATAGCAGGAAAAAATTATTTCAGTAATGTATGCCACCAGTGACATCATGGAGAAGTTTAAAGAAGTAATTTTAAATCATCAAACACATCTTAAAATGATCGATATTATTTTTGTTAACCTGTTTAATGCAAACTGAAATTTTCGGCGCTACTGAGTATTTAGGAAGTTCTATCAGTTTATTAAATTTCGAGAGTAACTATAAAAGCACTTGTTTTACAAATAAAGTCTCTTTATTATTCTTTTTGCAATAAATATGATTTTCATGTCAAATTTGAATTTTCATTAAAAAATAAAAAAATTTATGGCAATGTATTTTTCCAACTTTAATACGATTAGGAGTCAAATGCACTAATCAAATTTCCTACATACTAAGTCGAAGTTTAGGGGGCTTTTAGTGGCAGTGTCTCACGCGTTTACTTAATTAAGTCACTAATTAATTTGCATTAAACGTCTTCGATATTTTGCAAACACGGAATTCAAGGAAGCAAGAACTCTGCGGGCTAATGCCCCGACTAGCATTGAATTACACCTAGAAAACTTGTAGCAAACAGTTCTCGTCAGTAGCCCACCAGACATACCGGTTTCGAACTTATTAGCTCTCATCAGTATACCATAGGTGAGGTCAAAATATCGCTTCTCACCGAACGCGATAAAGGTCGACAGCTTTCAATGGTGTCTGGTGCATGTAGAACGCTTCGTGTCTGACATTTTCAGTTTGGCATGGAGTAGCAAATGGCCGATAGATGTTGTTTAATCATTTGGGTATACATTTCATTTTTCGAAATGCTGTCTGCCTTCTGTGGCAGAGACTTATTGTAACTTTTTTCTTATTTTTAAGCAAAGAATTTCCTACACAATTCCACCTGTGGCATATTGCAACATTCTGTTTCGAATCTGGTTTGATTTTAACTATTTTTTAAGAGATGCAGATTTTGCAAAAATTTTACTAAAACAAATCTGTAAATGAATTAAATTACGAGTATATAAAAAGTAGTACGATAATACAAATTAATATATTTAAAATAATAATAAAAACTAATTATAAAGCATATGAACTGACAACTAAAGTAAGGGAAAAGTTTGGAGGTTCTATATAACTTCTAATTTGTTATATTTAAATTTATTTAATTATCAGATTATATTAGGTACCTCCAAGATAATGAAATTTAATAAATCAAAGTATTCACTTAAACTTTGTTCAGTGACTAATCCAATCAAAAACACAAAGAACTATTATCATAAAAATCGTCTCCATGTTATCAATACAATCTGAGCAAGTTGAGAAAAACAAAGTATAAGTATGGTTGGTTCACCTGATATAATGTTTATAAATTTAGCAAAATATAATTAACATTAGAATGATGTTTGTGATACTAGTAAGTTTGATGGTTACACTTGCGCCTTCTTCTCTGGGTATAGCTTTTTAAATACTTTATTAATCATTTTAATATTTCCTGTTTGTTAATATTATATTTTTATCACTCTATTTGTTTTAGCTGTGCTAGAGAAGACTGGCCCCCGAATTGTAAATGGTTCTGATGCAGATATAAAAGATTATCCATACATGGTAAGAAAATTTATAATTTGTGTAGATGAATTTTTGTTATATTTTGATACATTTGCATCAATTTACATCAAACGTATTCAGAAACATTTGCGAATGTATTTTATTTTTCCACAATGCTGTATCTCAAAAACTAAGCCTTCTATTGCACAGGCTTATTTTAACCTTTCTCTTATTTTTAATCAGGAATTTCCTACACAATTCTGCCGGTGGAATATTAATATTCTACTGAGAATCTGGTACGATTATAACTTAAGAGATAAGTATTAGCGTTTTGCAGAAATATTACTAAAACGCAATTGTGTATGCGAATAAAATTGTATATGAAACATTTTAAAATATTTTAACATTTATTGAAACCAATTATAAAGCATATGAACCAAAAAATACAAGAACGAATTTTCTTATGAAACATCTATCTAAAAACTGCTCTACAATTCTTTCTGCAAGTCTCTTGCACTTCTTTCGATTTCTATTGCAACTTTTCTCCAATTCTGTGGAATAATTTAGTGATTTGTATGATGACCACCATACGCAAATATTCCTACGCTGAAGTATCGAATGGATTATTGTTTGATTGTTAACTTTGCAAAATATAGGGTATCTCAGGTGTTACTGGCATTCTTGGGAGGGGTGATTATACAGTGAAAATTAATGATATTTACCCAAATATACCTGTATATAAAAGTTTACAGTTTCCGAGATACAGGGTCTCAAAAATATCGAAATTTTTATTATATTTTTTATATACTAGGAAACTCTTAGTGATAAAACAGCAATAATTCTAGGTTGTAATGGAATAGCTTAGGTCTAATTATTCAGTATGTTTAAATATTTCCATTATCATCAGTGGCGTAGAAACCCTGTGCAACTCTTCTTATGCTGCCACTTATTTACAATAAAAATAGGACGCCACTGTCTTAATTATAAAATAACGTAAGATACTTTAAGTTTTGGCTGTTTTGGATAAATAATTATTTTTTGCAATTTTCTTTAAAATGCATTGTATTCAAGTAATTGTCCATTTATATCTCTGTATTTCATAGTAGTTTGTGCATATTTGTATCAAAAGCTAAATGAAACTTGAAAATCTACTCTTAAAATTTTGCACATCGCCGTAATTTATTATTTCAAGTAATATTTTGCTGTATTTTGAGAGGAAAAATCCAAACCAAAGCAATATTTCCTCGGTGCATTGAATATTTGAAATATAATTATTTCGAAAACGGTTACTACTAACAACTTCAACATAGTATAACTTTTTCACATAAAGAAGGCAGAAGAATCGATTGTTTCATTGTCAGATGGAGACACTAAGCCGCAAGAAAGCAAAAAAGTGGTGTCCTCTACTAGTAGCGTGAAAATTATAAACAAATTTGAATGTATCGCCTCTAAAAACGCCCGATCTCCAAAATGTATCTAAATATTTGAATTTTTAAAAAAAATATTTACAAATTACCAAAATAAAATTATTACTCTGACGTTCGTTATCTTTTTATCAACTTTTGACTAACGTAAGTTTAGTTATATCGCATTATTTTGTCGTCGGGTCTTGTCTTATGGTGCATTAATTTCTAGACATCGTGTATTACTGAAGCATAATAGGTGTTACCACGCACAAACTACGAAATGCAGAGATATTTTTAAAGAATAATTACCTAAATACTATGTATTTTAAAGAAAGTTTTTAAAAATATTTATTTGTTTAAAATAATCAAAATTTAAAGTATCTTACGTTTTTTTTTAATTAGGACAGAGAGACCTTTGTAACTGCTGATATATTTTCTGTCACTTTGCGACAATTTAAACAACAATTACTTTCTGTGCTATATAATTAAAGTTACAATTTATTATTAGATTTTTTTTTGTTTTTTCTATATTTATATTGCATGCAATTTAGATAAGTATGTCTATGTATATTATATTGTTGTTAATATGCTAAAAATTTTATTTATTTATTTTCACTCATTATACTGCCTTTTTCACTCATGACTGTAATACTCTTGTAAATGGGCTGTCAGCCTGCTGGATGTTACATAAATAAAATAAAATAAAAAAATAAAAATAATGGGAATGTTTAAAGATACAGAACAATTAGGCTAAAGACATCTCATTGCAACCTAAAGCTATTGCTGCTTTATCACCAAAGGTTATCAAGTAAATAAAACATATAACGAAAACGGAAACGGTGAACTTTTATATACAGGTATATTTGGGTAAATCTTCATCTTCCATGAATGCCAGTAATACCTGAAACACTCTGTATATTAGGTGAGACCTTTATATCATGCTGCTTGTTGTCAAATTTGGATAAAAAGTTTAGTTTTTGCAGTATTACAGCTGCAAGGACTTGCTGCAAGCCATTGCAAAAATAATTGCGGAGTGTAAAGCGGCTTTAAGAAATAGTATTTGCAGTTATTACAAAATATTTGTAATTTTAGATATCCCTTCGATTCAATGAGGAACACATATGTGGAGGTTCGATAATCGATGAATACAATATTTTAACAGCAGCTCATTGTGTGTCATTGTAAGGAAAATATTTTATATTCCAGATTATTTTTAATTCATTTATGTTATTTCTAGAGATGTAGCAAATTTTTCAGTATTAGCGGGATCCACTACTTTGTCAAATAGTGACTCTTTCATACCAGTAGATGACATTATAGTACATGGAAGTTTCCGTGGATTTTGGCCTTATCATCATGACGTCGCTATTGTGCGGGTAAGATTTTCAAAATTTTAAGAAAAAACAAAAGTTGTGTCGAACAACCCTGGAACAATCTAGATAAAGTGCCATACCTTATAATGCAGTTTTCATTACTTTTTTGCAGTCGTTTTAAGATTAATTGAGAGAGAATTTTCTCTTCTAGAAAAGGAATACTATACAGGGTCTCCGGAAATGAAGCGTCAATATTTCGTGGGGGTGATTCTACACGAAAAATTAATGCCACAGAGCTCAATTCATTTTTTCGAAAACTCATAATTAACGCGGTTACAGGGTGCCAACAAAATGTTTCTAAGAATTTCTTCTAATAACTTTTTTGTGAGTCAACTGATTTTTTTCTAATTCTATATACGTATCACTAGTGTCCCTTTGTATCCACGTTCTTGTTCTCAAGGCGTATTTTGTTAATTTTGTAAATGGGTGGAGTGAGCATCTGTGCATTTAACGCACGTGAATGTTTAAAGTCGTTTTTCTCAAAAACTGCTTATTTTAACGTGATATAACAAGAGGATCTCTCTGTAATATTTTTTGACGATATTTAATTAAATTTCACCTAAATTTTTAAAAATATTCAAACAAAAAAGTTCTTAGCCATTATTTGCAGACCAAGGACAGTTTCGGCAGTTTGTTGTTGGAGGATATGGCTCAAATTAACACGAGTGATACGTATATAGAATTAGAAAAAAATCATTGCACTCATAAAAAGATACTAGAAGAAATCAAAAAAAAAAGGTTTACACCCTTTAACCTCGCTAATTTTCAGTTTTCGAAAAAATATTACAGGGTTTTTGTGACTTTAATTTCTCGTGTAGAATCATCCCTCGGAATATTGACGCATCATTTTCGGATGTCCTGTAGATAGAGACAAACAGCACTGACAAAAACCCTCTTCTAACTTTCCCTTGTCGCTGTTGATAAAGATCAAACCGAAACATCTCAATCTCTAGATTAAATCAGAATAGATATTGAATTTGAATTTCAGTAATTCAAGTGTAATAGCATGACACATACTCTGTGGTCCATTAATAACAAGAAGAATAATTAATTAAATGATATAATATTTGATTTATTACTAGAAGCGACGTAATTCTACATAAATTCCAATTACGGGATTATATTTGAAACTATAGACTATGTGTTATTGTAATATGAAATATAAGTAATAATTTATAGTAAATAACACACTATAATTAAAATAATATTTGTACGTACACATACAGAGTAGTGTCTCTAGAAGATTAAAATATGAGGATCTAGCCCAAAAGTTGAAAGTTTCCGAAATAAAGAGCGTCAAAATTAATATTTTTCAAAACTTTTTTTGTAAATGCTTATGTTAATAATAGCATGATTTGCGCGAAAGGACCCCGCAATAATCTTATGGAAATTGGGTTTCTGTCAAATTGTCTGAATTTTTGATATGTTGTAAATTTTGTCATCCTGCACAAAAGTCTCCATGGGCACAAAGTGCCAAAGCTCCCCTAACCCGTTGCAAAACTATTCATTTTCAATACTATTTACAGATGTCAAAAGCATATTTTAATTATTCTAATATATAGGGTAATGTTTTTGAGGTCACTGGATTCAACCCTCATGTCAAATTGGACAAATTGACCGTTGACAGCTGTCAATACACTGTCAACGAAGAATAGAAAAGTAAATATTCTCTTTTTATATTGAGAGTTTGGGCTTTTGAGGGAGCTGAATTTAATTTTCATGCCAGATTGGCAAAATTGACAGTTGACAGCTGTCAATTGACTCTCAACGAGGAATATAAAAGTAAATATCCTCTTTTGACATTGAGAGTTTGGGCTTTTGAGGGAGCTGAATTCAATTCTAGTATCAGATTGGAAAAATTGACAGTTGACAGCTGTCAATTTACTATCAAAGTAGAATAAATATTAAACAAATTATTTTTGACCATAGAGTGATTTGTTTTGAGCTTGCTAAATCCAAAGCTGATGTACAGCCAGAGAAAACAATAGTTTACAGCTGTAAATCTATTTACAATGAGTGTTGGTATTAAAATACGTTTAACTTAAATCTTGCTATTTGCAACATTTCTATGCTTTTTAGATCATTGAATCCAAGTAAGTCATACAATTGAAGACACCGTAAGTTTACAGCTGTCAACTGTCAATTTTTCCAACCTGATATTAGAATTGAATTCAGCTCCCTCAAAAGCCCAAACTCCGAACGTCAACAAAGAATATTTACTTCTCTATTCTTCGTTGACAGTGAACTGACAGCTGTCAACTGTCAATTTTTCCAATATGAGATTAGAATTGAATTCAGTTCCCTCAAAAGCCCAAACTCTCAATGTGAAAAGAGAATATTTACTTTTCTATTCTTCATTGACCGTGTATTGACAGCTATCAACGGTCAATTTGACCAATCTGACATGAGAGTTGAATCCAGTGACCTCAAAAACATTACCCTATATATTAGAATAATTAAAATATGCTTTTGACATCTGTAAATAGTATTGAAAATGAATAGTTTTGCAACGGGTCAGGGGAGTTTTGGCAACTCCGTAGCTGCCAAAATGTTCATTTTGGCTCTTTGTGCCCATGGAGACTTTTGTTCAGGATGACAAAATCTACAACATATCAAAAATTCAGACAATTTGACAGAAACCCAATTTCCATAAGATTATTGCGAGGCCCTTTGCTACTTAGAGTTTTTTTCGGATGAGAAATTAAAATCTGATCACAGTTTCGATGTACACTGCAGAGGGCGCCATTAGCAGCACTTCGCCAATATCTATTTTGTGCCTCGGTTTATTAAATTTCTAGTTAAAAATTCTTGTTCCTTGGCATCTTTTGTCCAAAAAAAGTATACCTATACTTGACGCCCAAATATCTAGAGAATGACTCATAAATCTGCTCACAATTTATAGCAGTCAACACAAATAAATATACATGTAGCCCGTATATTTTTCCTATAAAATCGTGTGTCGCATATCTCTCAGAGCATAACCGATTACACAGCTTCTACTGCAGTAAGTACGCATGCGCTGCAGCTTTTGATTGGCTGCGACAAATTGACGGATCCACCTGTTCCATTTCCAGCGCTATCATGGGCGGGTATATCCTTCGGGAAGGAAAATTTCGGGTATATCTTTTCGCTAATTTAATTATGAATGTAATTAATTTTATTAGTGATTTTGTGTTCTTAAGAATGGATAATAATTCAAGCTGTACTGAGCGTGTTCTCAAAATCGTTCTAATTTAACAAGTGAGGAATATCAGATGATGACATGTATGAAGAGTTTAGAGCGCTAGGTCAAAATATGAATGTAAGTGATGTTGAAATATATATTTCGTTAACAAAATTATACGTGACAAGCATATGTATGTTTAGTGCAAATAAAAAAGTGGTAAAGAAGTACAATGAAACGGAAACTTATGGAAACTCGTGTAAGGAAGATGGTATTTTTAAAATGAGTTTTCTACAAAAAAAAAAAATAATAATAATAATTCGATTGCTATATCTTACAAGATGAAACTTTGTCTGTATAAATGAAATCAAAAAGAGTATACTGACAGAAAAAGACGAAATAGTGATAAGGCAAAGAAAAATAAATATTAAAAAATTAGAATCTGGATCGAAGAAAATATTAAACTTTGACGAAACATGGATGTATGAAGGTCAAACGGAAAGAGGTACAATATGATATAATAAGTGTTAATATATGACCGTTTAGTGACAATGCTAGTAACCAATAGTAAATAGTGTGTATGCATTGTAAAGCCTTTTGTCCTTTTGAATGCGGAATTCGCAAATATTTGCGCGATTTATTTAATGGTGGGAAAATTTCTATTTATAACAAAATTAGTCAACTATAACATTTTCTATCATTTTCATCATGAAACTGCCGTGGTAGATTGTCAGAAGCTCAAAACAAATTTATTAACACCATATAATAATGAAAGGAGCAATAATATTTGTAATTTTGCAATTGTTAATGTGTTAGGTTTAGTCGATGTCAACTTATTTTGATAATTTTATGTGCTTTAAATCTTCTCAAGTGGCACGCTTAGATAATCATGCCACCTGTATCTTCCGTACTCATTGCTGTGCTGTGAATTAGTCACTCTCTATTATTTTGGACCTTGGGTAATTGATAATAAAAGATAAGAACTTTAAATTTTGAAATATTATTATATTATTTTTATTACCTAACGCCTCGAAATTGGCAAAAACTGTTATATCAATGTGTCTACTAAAAATAATGGATGTTATGTGAAGCAATAATTTTTCATATTTTTTTTTTTGTATATTTTTTCTCCGATCGCATTCAAATTTAGTACGCCTATGAAATGTTGCTCCTCGCACGCTTCGCCTGTCGCGCTTTTCTACAAGCTAGCGATTAGTCACTCTCTATATTTTTGGCCGTCAACTATAGTAGGTGTTGTTTTGACATATGAAAGTAATCACTGGGGAATCGATTCGCGTACAGTACTGAAATGAAATTTTATATTATGATGACTGGAATCCTTATCAAGCTGCGCGAATGGATTACTCATGATCAGCGCCATATTTGTTTTGTGTCTCCTAGCAATAGCGGAGCAAAAAGATTTAGCTGATTGTGAATTGAAATGAAATTGAATTCTAGATATGAAGAATTATTTGGTGCTATATGCTGGTTAATTTTACAGTCCCTTATAAAACATGACATGTTCCAACAATAACACCCACAAAAATACTACAAAGAATAGCATTAACGAAATACAAGATTAAAGAATGTACTAGTTAACCACAATGTACGCCAATAACGTGTTTACAAACAAAATAATGGGAAATTAAGAACACAATTCATATCGTATGTGCAGATGATTGTCTCTCGCACACCCACATATATAACCAATGAAGTATTTCTTTGCTGAGTTTCATGTGCCTCCTTTTGTCTGCCCCTAGGTTTGACACTTTATATGGATGCGCAGTGGAACTAAGAGCATTCCACATCGTACAGTCTCTGCGCTAGACGTGAACTTTCACGGGCCTCTCCGTAAATCGGGTGTATTTCGACAATTCTCGCACGGAATGTTTTACCGTTTTTCGAGAAAAACAGCAAAAATATTAATCTAACAACTGATTCATGAGAACTCTCAAAAAATAAATTAGTTAATTTTTAATGCCAGCCACCTACGATTAACACGTATAATTTCATACGAATCTCGAAATGCATTCGATTACATTTTGCCATGTTTTTTTAGAACATTGCGTTTTATGAAAAAAATCAAATGAAAAGTTACCAAACTGAATGGACTTTCTATCGGGCTAAAATTTTTTAAGAAATTCCAATACTCGACCAAAGTTTTGTGGTTCCAAAGAAAATAGGGCCCCGAAAAAGTGTCTTAAGGGGATCCCTCGTCAAAAAGCGTAGTACTATCCGATTGCCCATGTCATAAAATCCCTGTGTGTCAAACTTAGTGAATCTCACGACAGGGTTCTGAGATATAAAAAAAGCGATTCTTAGGGAGAAATTTCAGGGGACTATAACTCCGAAGGAAGTGGTCAAAAATAAAAAATGCAGGTCACCTAATTTTTTTAAGAATCTGACCAAATTTTATTGCATTTATTTCTGGACACCCTGCATAGCTGATAATATTTCTTCCATTTGAAAATTTATAGTCATTAATGTCACAGATGCTTTTGCCTGTATACGAGTATGCTGAAATTATCAATGTATAAATATAAGATATAATATAAGATGAATGTAAAATATCGAAGGCCAATGTCATGCAGAAAAAGTAAAGTATTGGTCTCAAATGAGACCGCTCGGGTATACCAGAAGCTATATAATAAGATTAATGTAGAATTTTTTTATTTCTATTTACTTTTTAGCTCACTAAGCCACTCGAACTTAGTGAAACTATCCAACCAGTACAATTGCCCACAGCATTTGATCCTGTACCAGAACTTTCACCTGCTATCCTAACTGGTTGGGGTCTTGACGATGTAAGTATGTTACATTAAACTAAATAACTGCTTATATTCAATTAAATATGGTTTTTTGGGTTGATCTGATATCGCACTTACCTAGCTTTAACCTATACTTATTGTTGTTAGGCTAAGCTCTATGGGGATAGAGCCAATATACTGATTTCGGTTGTGTTGATGCTGTCGACATATTTAGTAGTAATTGCACAAACGCTTATAGACTGATCAGATAACTACCGTTATCTAAGGAGGTTCTGCCCTCACATAACCTAGCCTGAGAACCAACAAGAGCAGGTTAAAGATTACTAGCTAAGACTAAGAAAATGTATATTAATGATCTGACTAGCGCAGCTGGTTACCTAAGTTAAATCATAATAACCTAAAAAAAAAAACAGTAGAACGAACAGTGAAAGTCTTAAAGTCACTATAAGTAATTGCTTAATATCTTGAGTATTCTGTTAGGTTTTTTTAAGTGTAAAAAAACTACATCTTTAGGTCGACAATGACTAGGACTACAATATAATGAAAATATAAAATTGCCTACTAAACGCTTTACAATTATACAAAAATTTAACACTACTAATTAAAATTATGTACCTAGTTACGTTTGAGCTAAAGAAACAAAAGTTGTCAAAAGTAATATACCAAGTAGCAATTTGTCATCAAATTACATCAGTTCTATAAATCACTTTCGATGCCATGGCGGTCACCAGAACCCGTTGAAAGTATTTCCCTCGGTTGGTGCCAGAGCGGTCGTCAGTGACTGACGGTAGTAAAATCATTGAGAGCTCTCCGCGCTACATGACCGCTATAACATGCGTTTTGCCGTATAGATCTGACCGCTATGGCACTGTTGACCAGATCTGTCACATGATTTTTTTAATTTTATTTTGTTGTTTGGGATTATCCTACTTCAAAGTTCATAGCGGTACTCTGGCATCGAAAGTGTTAAAACTATTTGGAAAATTATCCTATCCTTTGGTTTTGCAGATACAGAAATAATTTTAGAATCAAAATTTTATGAAAGCTATGAAAATGGCAACATATATTTTTTAATATAAAAATCTATATAAAGAAAATCTTATAAATAATAGCCAACATGCTAGTTTAATTTACATATATTCTGTACATACATTCACAGTCATAGTCTTCTATGTCTCTTTTACTTAGTATTGTTTTTGTGGTAATATTGGTATTGTTTGTTATAGAATGTTTTAAGCGGAAATAATGCAATTAAATTTTGTTTTTTAGGACGGTGGATCTCTTCAGGATATTCTTCAAGAAGTAGAAATTACAATTTATTCAGATTCGGAGTGCGAAATCATATTTTCGGAGGGTAGTGGAACCAATCGAATATACCAACTTTGCGCGGGTGTACCTGAAGGAGGGAAAGGACAATGCAACGTAAGCAAAAAAAAATAGTTATTTCATTCTGCAATATTAAATGATTTTAGAGCTAGCTAAGCTTTTACCTATTTCACTGACGTTTTTATGGCAGTGCAGTCATTGGTTCTAATTTACCTGCATACGCTCTAGCAACAGTTTTAAATAAACATAGAGATTTGTATCAGGAATGCATTTAAATAAAACGTCTGTAATTTTATACAAATGCACTCAAAGATGATGGATTCTAGGGAAAGAATAGATTTATATATTTTTTAAAAATTTGCTAGTAATTTTTTGTAATACTGGTACATAACTTCTACAAACTTACTCATTTTTACCCATTGCATTCTGGAGGCTTTTGAGTAGGGAGAGCAAGTGGATGCGCTCTACACTGATTTTCGCAAGGCCTTTGATAAGATTGACCATGATATATTAATAAATAAGATTTGTGTATGTGTAGTAACTGATTCTGTGATTTCCTTAATAGTGACATACTTTCAAGATCGTACGTTTACTGTAAAGTATGATCTGATGAGTATAGGGTAAACTCCAATGTCCCTCAAGGATCTAATTTGGGGCCACTTTTACTTTTATATTTTGTAATTGACAACTAATGTGACACAAAAATTTAAATGTTTGATATTCGCAGATTATGTAAAATAGTACAAACCTATCGTATGCTCTAATGATTGTGTTTTGCTTCAACGTGGATTGATTTCAATATTCAGAAATGTTATACTACAACCTTTACTCGCAATAAGCAAACAATATTTTATCGGTATAGCATGAACAACATCGAGTTAAGCAAGCAAGGACGTGGGTGTAACTATTGAGAGTAAACTGTCGTACAATTTGTACATCGAAAATATAACTGCCTCGGCCTGTAAATCATTAGGTTTTGTGATAAAAGAATTAAAATATTTTTGGAACATAAATTCAATTATTTCTTCATGTAATTGTTTAGTTACGTCTAAACTAAATAACTAAACTAAATCGGAATATTGATTTGTGTAGAGTTTAAAATCAATGCACTCTGAAGTCAACGTGTTATTACAATACTAATGTTTGGTACAGAGTACTAAACTCCTTTATTGATGACTCGTATTTGTTGTCATTGATGTATTTTAATACTCACCCAAGAAATACTAGAATGTATGAACTTCTGTATATCTCCAGTTGTCAGACCACCCAGTTTAAACCTCTTCTGACAATGTTTCGGCTAATCAACCAAGTGTCTTATGAAAATAGTGTAGACCTTTTTAGTTCTATTAGTTTGTTCTTAAAATCTATTGAAATTATATACTCTAGTGACAATTTATAATTATTATTAATGTATGTGTATTATATGCTGTAATTATTTTATAATGCTGTTAGTGTAAGAATGTGTGCTGTATATTATTTGTTTATATTTTTCTTTTTACTTATTTTTCATGTAATTAGGCTTTGATTAGAAATAACATCTAGTTTCACGAATATAGGAGTGATCAAAATACATGATAATTTTCAAAATAATCAAAACCATTCAAATATATTTACAGATTTGGATTTATTTGCATTGTGTTTGTTATTCTTATTAAGTTGTTAAAGTATTGATTAATTTCTATAGAAAATACTGTTTCATAATAAGTTAAATAAAGGTTTAAAAAATGTAGATATATTTTCCATTATATGTAATTTTTTGTCCAATTTTTTTCTCATTTTGTTCTATTTTATGCACATTAGGATTTGGTCACCCTATTAGATAGATATTAATTTATTGACTTAGTGTCTCTGAACATATATTGGTTGATGAGGCATATGAAACTGTTTATAAAGTAGAATAGTTCCCTTGCTGGTGTAAGACTTTTCATCTTATCCATCTCTGTTTCTTATTTTAATAACACCTGTATCCTGTACTTCGGAAAAGTGCCAAAGGAATAAATTTCATATTTTGGTGTATTTATAACTCATCCTACATATTAAATGAACTATACAAAAATAATATTTACATTATCTTTTCAGGGTGACTCTGGAGGGCCTTTAGTAATTGATGGGACTCAAATTGGGATTGTGTCTTGGTCAGCAAAGCCATGTACACTTGAGGGATACCCAGGAGTCTTTACCAAAGTGTCAACATACGTAGATTGGATAAATTGCAATTTAAAAAAAGAATAAACTTGCTTTGAGTACACTAAATTATATTTTGTGTTTATTTCACTGATATTTAGAATATCTGAGCAACATTATTTGCAGCACTTATAATAAAAATCTCAATTAAAAGTTTATTTTCTATTATGTTCTTTAGCTATATAACAAAACTCAATTTTAATTTTTACAGTGTATAAAATTTAGTCAGTTTGATGTACATTACTATTATATGATATTTTATTTAATGACAGAATGAATATCTTTAAATAAAAAATACTGAATAAATTTGCCACTTAAATAAATGTAATAAATTATATAAAATGTTGTTTGGCATAATACCAAATTTTTTCGAAAATTATTTAATGAGAAACATTTCAAAGCTGCAAACACGGACGTTTCTCGCTGAACGCGATAGAGATTGACAGCTTTCAATGGTGTCTACCGCATGTAGAACTCTATGTGTCTGTGTCTTTTCAGTCCGGCATGGAGTAGTGAATAGCCGCTACACCGCATATTTCACAACTGGCTAGGGTATAACGTAATACCTCTCATTTTAATCGTAAGGATTAGTCCACAAGTAGGTGGCTTGTGTGACTTATTAATAAGCCTTATTTGCGCCATATGGTAAGTAAGTCCTAATCATCATTAAATGGAAAATAGTGGAATTCTGGGAAATCTCATCAATTAACTCATGGTTAAATGTGAACTGGTAGCAATCTCTACATTTACCCAAGTCAATGTTCTTCTATTCTACCCTCTATTCTACCATACTTGTTACCTCCTGCTGAATTCTGTAAAAGTGTCAATAGTATTTGGACTACAGTAATATCCCAGGTCCATTAATAATTGAATCAAAGAGATATCATGCAGAAGTTAAAGAAATAAATTCAACATTAGAATTGTCATAAGACTTTTAACAGCCCATAATTAATTTGAGCACCAAATCAAGGTACAGGTGATGCCATAGATAAGGATTCAATAGATGCTCTCTGGCATTGCATAAACATATGAGAGCAGAATTTCTGTCACCTCAGCATATAAGAAAGGCTCAAATAGAGCTAGTACTCGCTTTTGCATGTAGGATGGGTCTGTGGCTCATCACAACAACAACGGTTCCCTTAAACTCCTTTGCCACCGACTGAAATAAAATGAAATTCTAAGTAAACAATTAGCACGATGATGCCTAGATTTGGAAGCATGCGACGTTATTATCGGTCAGGAGGTCTCCAAACTTTAATTTGGTAGTTATCAATAATTGTAGGTACAAATCTTGCCTTATCAGAAAATATATAAGTCTATAGCACCTGCTAGAAATTAATAATTAAACACTCTGATAAAGAACGATTAAAAATTAGTCGAGTTAATTTCTAAATAGTAATTTTCTAAACTAAAATTTAATAAACAAATAAAAAAACGTTGAATAATTACTCATTTATCAGGGTATGAGGCAGCAAAGAGTATGATTAGATTTCTACTTGATTCTCAAATGAACGTAAGGCATCTTATGAAAAGAACAATATTGGGTTTAAACGCTTTTCCCTGTTTGGTAAAGTGCGCTGCAGGCAATGGTATGGACCAATCAATTTTAGTGCGAAAGTTATATAGAAATTTGGTAATATACTTTTCGCACAGCTATTCTGAACTTATAAAATAAAGTTTAAAGAGTTCCAGGAAAATAACCGAGAACAGTTCTTAAGAAATTTTCATTTAACCTATTATACCTATCGAGTTTTCTGATAAGCGCATATAGCAGCAACATTAGGGATAACGTCGGCGTTTCTCCTTCAAATTCTAAAATATATAAAATTTGTTGTGTTAACTTTAACTTCAAGGGATTTACTCTTGCAAATACAGCGCGTTAAAGATTTCGCAAAATATCACTCTTGCGTCTGATAGAAGATGAAACGACGACGAATGAAACTTGGGTTAGTGACTTCAACTATTCTGTATTTGATTAATTGAACTGCTTATTGGTTTAAGAGAAAAAAAATGTATAAACTGGTCAATTATCAAATAAACCAAAATATTATTTGTTACTCAAATGTCTCAAACAATCATTCGCCTGCTTTGGTGTCTTTATTTAAACATATGTTTGTAAATGACAGTACAGTATTCTTGTAGGAGCCCAGGCTCACAATAGTTCGGTTAGGCATAACTTTGCGACTAATATTTAAATAATACTGAATACCGATTTATAAAAAAAATCTTAGTAACAAGAACAAACTATACTTACTTTTATTACCTATTACTTTTATTTAAATATTAGTTGCAAAATTATGTCCGGCCGAATTATTATGAGCCTGGGCTCGTATACTTTTTCTATATATACATCTGGAGTTAGAGTCTCATGCAAGACGATTTTAGATTAAGGCATATTATTTATAGACAGCCAATTGAGATATATATTTGAAAATGATTATGCAAGGTATTTCAAATACAGCTACTTTTGGAAATACCTGAAGTAATCGTAAACTTCCTTAAGTTTGAGATAAAAACATAGCATTTGGAGTTGTTAGTTATGCTTAAATGGCCATGGAAATGGTATTGAGGCTCAGCGAATTTATTTGGAAAGGTTCCCAAATTCAAAAATGTTCACAAATGTTTTTCAACGTCTTTTGGAGTTAAGCTCATTTTAGAAATGTGCAATTCCTGGAACACTATTGAGAATTGGAATGCCTGATTTTGAAGAAGCTATTCTACACGAAATTGAACCAACCGAAATACTAGTACTAGCAAGATCGCTGTAAATCTTAATGTGAATGATAAATTGGTTTGGTCCAGCAGTTATAATCGTGTAACATACAAAGGGTTCAAGTCTACAATTTTTCCACAGGATTTTGCAAAATATTGAACAAAATGTTGACTTTACCGCTGGCATATTGTTTACTGACGAATCTATTTTTTCCAGAGATGCTATAATGAACACAATAAACACGTTAGATCTGATGAAAACTCTAATGCCATAATGGAATCACGATTTCAGCACAGCATAGGTAGACCAGCAGTTTCACTCCATTGTCGGCACTTTGAACTGGTTTCAGTTTCTGCGGTGACCTCGAAATGTGAGTGCGGTAGCACATCCGATAGAATTGACAGAATCGGTGATCAGGACCAGAATAAGACATTTTTATTTGGGCGTAAAAGCGTAGTTATTCCACATGAAACACGTTATATCTATCCAGATTATGTAATAATTCATTATACAGTTATAAATGGGTAATTCAATGTACTATACATCATTTACTGCTACTAACATACAGTGTGAAAATTTAATTTACTTCTTTGGACTCTTTTAAAAAAAGAGTTTAAAATATATATTATTGCACTACAAAACATTTTTATTTATTTACTTACTTTTGTTGTTATTAGTGATAATTACATTTTTTGGGATTTTTTTAAATTTAAAATTTGACGTTTGAAGTTCAGTGGACAAATAATTTATTATGATTTTTTTTCGTCTTAAATGATCTACGTAAACCAGAAGACAAGTATTTTTCAGAACAGAGAAATTATGTTTACTTAACTTTGAAAATTGTTAAATTGGAGATAAAAGTGCAGTAAAATGTAAATTTGGAAAAAAATTATTTTTTATTATTTTGTTTTGAGACTTACTCTCATTATAGTGACTACAAGAAATATGATCATCTACATAATTTGAAGATGAGCCGTCTTGTGCAGGAAACGTTGGAACGGCCTCTTTGCGTAATCTATTGCGCGAATCGTTAGAAAACATATTATTTTAAAAATGTATTTGACATAGTTTGTATGAACTATTACTAATCCTGAGCAGCTTTTCTAATAAATCTTGTCTATTAGAAGCCTCTGCACAGAACTTTGCTCTAAAAAAAAATTTGTATTTGTGAATAATATAAATATGTATATTTTAAACTTCACTTTCATGAGAAGTATTTATATTCCAATGTTATACTTAAGAAATAAGTTAATAGGTAAGGCAATAGCAGTAAAATATTATTTATGGTTTGTACAGTATATTATAGATTACTTATTACGTATTTATGTCTTTAGCAAATTTAAATAAACTTAAATTACTATTTATAGATGATATATTTAAACATCTAACTGCTGCACAGCTACTCGTTCCTTGATCAGACTAAAAATATTGCTTTAATACGGCTCTGTATAACCGATGTTCGCACTCCCAGATTTGGATGTAAACTGAGGTCTCTGCAGCTTGAAATGGATGCGCGAGCTGCTATGCGCGACTTATTATTTCGGCCCGAGTGTTTTTACTGGTCTCCCTATACTGTGATTTCAGCATCAGTTTTCTCTGAATGTGGTGAGTATTATTGGATTTTTTTAATGGGCCCTACTTTTTACCAAGAACTTTAACGGTGCCTTCTACAGACATTTTTTTGAAATCGTTTTACCTGAACTTCTTGGCGATGTTCTCTATGCGGTAAGACAAAGAATGTGGTTTATGCGCGACGGGGTTCCCCCACATTTTAGTTTGACTGCCCGTAAATTTTGAAATGAAAGGTTAATTAATAACACGATAACAACATCTGAAGCATGTATTTTAGCTGAAGGTGACCATTTCCGACATTTCTAATAATAAATCATAGTAAAATAATCCCATTGTTAATTAATTATTTTATTTTTTTAAGTAATGGGTGTCGTAAAAATGCACTTGATCAAATAAATCAATTTTGTTGTGAATTGGTTTGAAATACAAAAAAGCTTAAAGAAACAAAAAGTGAACATCATACAATGGCGCATATGATGACCTATTTTATTGTATATACTGTTTTGGCAAATAATGGTCGATGATACCCACACCTCCGCCTCTGATAAGTTTAGAAATTAAAAATCTGTTTTATTTTTTATTTTTGACACGCTCTAGCTGGACATTTATTTAACAGAAAACCATTAGTTTTGGTCACAGAATATGCTCCTGAATTTATTACCTCTTCTTAAGAAACACCTTGTAGAAACAGAATACAGGATATTATAGAAGACTATTAATATTTTAACAGGTGATAAGTTGGATTTCTACGAACAAAATTAGGTGCAAACTTTTATAGAAAATGATGAGAATGATATCCATTAGCGCGAAAGCAGGTCTGGCAGCGACGCATCCAATTTAGGCGAACAAATACAGTCTGAACTCCAGCAAAGAACTGACGATGGAGAAAATTTAACTATAAAATATATTTCAAATCTACTGACATTGTACCAAATGATCAGTTCATTTATATATACTAATATAGCATCACTTTCTGCTAAATAAAATGATCCTCAATTATATGTTGCTAAATTTTCACCTAGTATTGTCTTGCTCTCGGAAACGTGCCTTTCACCGAATATACAAGACAGCAGTTAATTTACCTGGATATTTTTTAATACGATCTGATCGAAGAGACAGAACAGGTGGAGGAGTTTGTGCTTTTTTTCATAATAAACTATTTACAGCTTCTAATGTAATTCAATTAAATCGTGCTGTTCCTAATGTAGAATGTCTGCTATTAAAAATCACATCAGATAAATTTATTTATTTCCATATTTTAATTGTTTATCGTGCTCCTGATGTCACCAGGATTGACTCTCAACTTTGATATGGAAAAATCGAATCTTTGAGTTCACAGCTTGATAACCTTCTTATTATTGAAAATTTCAACTTTCGCAATATTTCGTGGTATTTACTCATTCCATTAGAGGATAATAGTGCTCCTGCAGACTTTACTAATATGTTGTTGTCAACAGATCTGACTCAACATGTTACATTGATGATCTTTATAGTTATCTTAGTTATTAATTGTTGCATTGAATTCAGTATGCAGTTTTTTGTTTACGATTACCGCCAAACTAATGTATCAAAATTCAACTTCTTCAAGGCTGATTATAGGTCTGTTCCAATAACCGTCGAGAACTGGTTCAGAACCGTGAGAAATGTTTGACCAGTAAGACGGTGTTACGTCGCATTCGCCGAGAGTACATTAACAACTGAACTGACTGACTAATTCTAGACGGTTCGGAATCGATTCTTGCTGTGTTGGAACAAACCCTATGTATCAATGAATCATCACTTGGCTGAGGATTGGTTTGAAGACTGTGCAAATAAAATAACCCCGAAGATTTGGGACATAGTTGGTTGAATAGTGTCAGAAATATCATACCTATATATACTCCTGTTTGTAAATATGCTTAAAATTATAAAAATCAGTGGCTTAATGGAGAATTATTTAAAATGGGTCAGAATAAAGGGCACTTTGGTATGGCGTGCAAGGTCATTGTTTGAAAATCAGTTAATTCATAGAGGACCTAAAGCTTTTTATAAATGTACTCGTTCTCGACTCACAAATAGAATTTCCACACCACTGATTAAAAATGCTTTTAGTAGAATGTGTAGTGATAACTGTGAAGTCACTGAGACTTTTGCTGGGACTTCCTACAATGCATTTACTTTAGATGCTAGCGATCAACTTTCGCAGCTGGATGACAACATTCGTGTACCTTCTACACTAAAGGGAATTCAAATTAGTCCTGCAATTGTTTCCGAACAACTGTGTAAACTGCGTATTGATTCATCTCCTGATGCAGATTTAACCAACCCACTATTTTTACCAAAATTTGCAAATAGTAAGTGGTCCACTTTGTGAAATAATGTTCCTTCCTTGGAAACCGGGAAATTGCTAGAAATAATCTAGTGTGGCTCCTATATGGAAAAAAGGTGATAAACTGTCAAGCTCTAAGTATCGCCCAATAAGCTTCTGTTTTTCATTTTTACTTAACAATGGTGTCATACTGTCGCATCAGCATGGTCGATCAATTCTTACCAATTTACTTCAAGCTATTAATTTTTGGACCTTATGTGCAGACAATGGACAACCTATAGACGTTTTGTGCTTGGCCCTTTCTCGACCTTTGATAACGCACGCATGCGCAATTATATAAACTGGTGGAACATTGTGGTGTTCGTGGCAAACTGTTAAACTGGATAAAATCGTTTTTGGAAGATCGTGGATAGTTCGTATAGCTGAGAATTTTTCTGAGAGAAGACAAATATTGAGTGGTGTTCCACAAGGTTCGGTCCTTGGACCAATTCTGTTCCTAGTATATGTTTCTGATCTAACGAATACGTGTACTTCCCAAGTGTTATCATATGTAGATGATCTTATACTATTTTCGTCATCATTTCACCTACAAGAATTGTTGTGTACTCCATATGTATATAACTAATCCTAAGGTAGTATACAATGTAGATGATACAGAATTGCCAAGCGTTTCACAACAAAATGATCTCGGAATAATTATAATGGAAAATCTGTCAAGGAGTGCAAGTTGCCAAGGCAGTGAAAAAATGTAATCAATTGATTTTTATCAGATCATCAAAATGTGGGTATTTAAAAAAAAATAATATCCGTAGGTATTTGAAATTTTTAAAAATTACTAGACCTATCTATATACATTTTAATTTTCTATACTCTGAAAGACTCCTCTCTAAATAGAAAACCAGGAAGATCACTGTGAGTCGCATATTACATTTTCTCCTCATTGGTAACTTTTTTACGTTATATTTTTTCAGTCAATATTTTTTAATAAGGTGCTCCCCCTGCATACAGTCCACTTTTCTCAAGTAAAGCTATTACTGCGCAGTAATAATATATAGGGATTTTAATTCGAAATAAGGAAGATGACGATACTTCCCGTATCCCATTCCAGAAGGAAGTAGTCGAAAGTTAAAAATATATTTTTTAAAATAATCGTGTGTACTAATTTTCAAATCTATATTTCACTTGCTTGCTTGCGTTGTGGATGACTGTATATTCTATACATTTGCTTTGCTTATTTGAAATGTCTGAAATAAGAAGAATGAAACATAAAATTATTAACAAACATTAAGCGTTTATCGATTAAATTAATAATGTTGTATTGCATTTGTATCTGACATGTATAGCACTGATAAAGGAGTATGTCTATAAGTGAATGGATTTTTTATATCCGTAATCAGTAAATACTACTTGATTCAATATTTATTTATACTCGTGCTTCTATCTGTTCAGATACATTTGTTTTGATACATCTTTTATTGTTCGATAAATTTAATTTTGTATAAAATAATCAAGCAGAAACACTGTTACTAAATTATTAATTCATTGCTAAAATATAGGTACCACATACATTAAATAATATGCTGTATCCAAAATTTAATAATGAATTGAATAATATAATGTATTTCTTTTTTTCTATACATTTTTTATTAGGTATTAACGATATTGCGAAATTAAATACTCTGTGAACTAAAGCCCCGAGCAACATTGAATACCCATACATTTTTTATTATTAGCTTATGTATTTTTTTACTGTATTGTACAGGTATTTAAGCTAATATCTATAGCTATATTAAAATCTATAGCTATATTTTCAATACCATATGTAGAATGTCTTTCTGAACAGATAAGAAATATTTAAAAAAAAATGATAGCTTTTAGTAGCATAAATACTTTAAAAAGATTTAAGACAGAAAGATGTTACTCCTAATGAACTATTAAGCAGTATCATATACAAAATTCCTTGTGCAGATTATAACAAGGTTTATATAGGTCAAACAAGAATATAGCTCAGAATACGGATTTCTGAACATATTAAAGGCATCAAACCTTTGTCACTATTAAATAATAATAATAAAACGGCCCTTGCAGAACATGCACAAACATATTTACTCAATTTTGATTTTGGGGAAACTACTATAATTGGTAGCGGTAAACAAAATAACTATAGAAAAAGGATTTTTCATGAAATAATTAGCATTAAAAGAGACAAGAATGCTATGCGTAAGAAGCAAGACATTCAAAATTTCACTCTTCGTATTTCAATTTAATTGATTTAATTGGAAAAGTTAAACATTAGTGTAATTTGATATCCTTGAAACCCTTAAGGTTTTTTAAGGTGCTATTTTTCTGATAGTCAGCGCGTAGATACCTTATTTTAATAAATATTTTTCAATGATTAACAAGCCATTGTTGTCTCGAAATATTGAATACATATTAATTTATGAATTTGATGTTTACCTATTTTTTATTAAACTAATGGTATAAACTCATATTTTTGACAAAGGAAAACGAACATTCTACAGGTAATTATTTTTATAATTAAAAAAAAAGGAAAAAAATTGGTATTTATGTTTCAAATTTTACTATTAATAGTGCGTTGCCTGCATTGGTGTAATTTTGTAATAGTTTTAATGTTTATTAATAGAAAAATAATTAAAAAAGAACAATTTAATGTAGTTGTTGTTTAAATAGTTAAAAAAAATGATTTTTAATATTTTCAAAATTCTTTTAACATACTGTTAAATAATGTAAACATTTTTTTATAGCCCTGAGGAAGACCTAATACAGGCCGAAACGTTGGCAATTTGTAGTGAATTTGTTTCCTATTTTGACCTATTACCAGACCAAATTAAACTAAAAAATCAAAAATATATTTTCTGCCACGAGAAATTGAAATATGGTCTCGAATTTGCGGTCAATTCTAGAAAGTGCCAACTACAGTACTTCACATGCATTTAAATCGTCATAACTTTTTTGTGCCCTGGTGTATCGATTTTTTTAATCAATAATTCTTGGTAAATACCGTTTTGTACACCGTTTATTTAATATCTGCATTTTAAAGTTTTATTTCATAAACACAAACATAAACTCATTGGTTTCCTTCACACTATTCAATTACTATTAGTATATAATAGTCTAATCACATTTCGGTCACCGGAATACATGGTATACTCGCGACAAGCATTCAGACGACTTACGTCATACGAACAAATGAATAATTCATTATATTTTCATCAAAATATTTAAGAAACTGCAACTGATAGCAATAAAACTATATGCTACACTAAAAGTTTGCATTATATATTGCACTAAATTGCAAAAAATGATTGTTTTTAACGACCAAATATCGAAAATTAAGTTGACAATAAAAACAAATGTGTAACGTCAGCCGTGACGTAAGACGTCTGAATTCTTGACGCGAGTATATCATTTTTTCCCAACCTTTTACAAATACTTTATATGTCTGTGGTGACAAAGTGTTCACATTAAAAAAAAACGAACAATTTTATATTTTAAGCCCATGTTCTGTTATTATTTATAAATTAAAGAAGAAGCGTCCAATATATAGGTTCCTGCAATATGTTGATTTCGGAATTAATATATAGTTTGCAACTCTGTCTGAATCGGACTTGATGATTGAATATCTGTTGCAAAAAGTCGTACCACATGTAGTGAAAAAAGATACAAATTGCCGTCTTTCGCCCATTGACGTATTTTATGCATCACGGCTTTCAAAATAATTTTAAATTATAAAGTAGGTATATGAGAATTGTCGATCGCCGAAATATGAAGATTGGTATCACAATTTGTCAAATATGTCATACAAATTATAACACTTGAGTCCAATCTAAAATATAGCGTTTGAAAATCTAGAAATAAATAATTCTTTTCCTATTTTAATTCAAATGCAGATACCTATTATTTATTAAAAAACATCTACCACGATAGCTTTCTAAATTGTTACGTGAATAGTTAAAAAAAAATCTAAAGACTTTCGTCAATTGGGAATATTTTATAGTGTAACAATTATTCACTCTCTGATATATTCTCTGATATTGTGATATATTTTTAGTTGGACGAAACTAAGTAAAACATCTGATGCCTTTGGCAAAAAATTTTAATTATTTATTTTTCTACGATAATTTAGATTTTTGTTGATTTATTTCTAAGTTTTGTTTTAGTATATATTATAATAATATATTTAGGGAAAATAGACTAATTTATTGTGGTTGTTTGTAAAATAAATTGTTTATTATTGTAACATTTAATCACAGCATTAAATGAATTAAAATGATTAATATCGATAATATTAGAGATAATAAATACCAGACGCAAATATTATAGTATTAAAATTACATTTTGTTTATAAATGTTTCATTTCCTATCGATCTTCTTGATCATTATAAATAATGTTGGTATAAAGTTGTAGTTTGTCTTTGTTAACAACAATATTACTATCATTAACAATTGTCAGATATCTTCTACTGGAAAATCATAATATTAATAAAGGGACAACGCCTTTGTTATGTAATCATTTAGATTGGCCAACTCTTTGTTTTTGATGCACAGTTGAATAAGGCTGTTGCTGGTGGTTTCAAAGGCGCGAAGAGCATTAAGTGTCCAGTTGACTGGTTCCTTTGGCGTTGTCTTGAAGAAGATTATTTAGTGCTGGTTGAGTTTGGGCAGCATTGGTTAGGAATATTTTATAGAAATTTAACATACCAAAAAATTGTCGTAACTTTTTGACTGTATCTGACCGAGGCTATGTCACGATTGTCTCCACGTTTTTGGGTAATGGACAGGTACCAGCTCCAGTCAGTAAATACCCAAAGACTTCTGACTAACCGAAGACACACTTGGTTGAACTGATGATACGCCGAACTTCTTTAGGCGTTGGAATAGTATTTCTAGATGCCGCAAATGTTCGTCATGGGAAGGTGATGCCATTAGGAATTCATCTATGTAGGCATAGTAAAAATCTAAGCCTCTAAGAATTTCATCGATAAATCTTTGGAAGGTTGAGGCCCCATTACGTCATCTAAAGGTCAAGACCTGGATTCAAAGAGTCCAAAAGGTGTTATAATGGACGTAAGACAATCATTTTGTCATAGCTTTGAATTCTCACTTTGCAATTTGATATTTATCTGGTGTTAAACGATGTGGCTTCTGCACCAGGTCCAGGTGCTGTGATGATATGGTGCCCGGTAGCTTGGTTGACAAATTTAGATATTCCACTTAGCCGTGCTGTCCCAGGAATTCGTTGAAGTAATTCACACTGATGAGCCTGAGCCAGTTTGTGTCTCCACTAGATGTCTACCAGTAGTACGCACCACAAATATCCAGGTAGATTACAACCGTAGACCCACAGCCAATGTGAGTGTAATTGTACTGTATGTAGCCATAATTGTACCGTTGCCGCGGAAGGTTCATAACTAGTCTTTTGTCCTGGTTTTAGTAATTGACTAGACGGATGGAGATGTAAGAAATTTTGTTTTTGCTAAACTCAGTGATGAATAAGCGGCGTGATGTGACTGAATCGACGTCGTCTGCCATCATTAACGACTGCCCCTTTCATTTTCCTATCACGTTTAAAACTAGATAGTTTTTCACATTTTTTGCTTGGTCTTTAAAACGCCAGTGTGCCAACACACAATATTTTTCCAGATTGACGATTTTGCGATTGCGAATGTGGACGCAAACGGAATATACCATTGCGAGTGGCAGCGTTACTGTGAAATTTGATTGCCGTAAATTCTTGGATTACTATGATATGTGCACCTTCTATGTTAAATTTGCGTACTTAGAATTGCTACATTCTTATGTGAAGCCATAGTTACCACTTATGTACTGCACAAAACACCGAATAGCTACTGGTGGCACGAAAAATTGTATGAAAATATAGTCTTATAATTTTTTTTATAACTTAAAAAATACTATTAAAAGCACTTTCTTGTACAACGTCCGATGCAAATCACGTCGAGGTCACCAATTATTGTGGGCATGTGTAACTTGGTGGTTTAAATAACGATAGTGTAAGTATTGTGTACTAATATTTTATTACTTGCCGTTATGACTGTGGCACCCTCACAATATAAGTCGATGTTACTGACTGACTAACAATTTATGCCTGTCTGCTGTCCCATGATCTAGGTATTTATTAGAAACAAATGTCGAAGTAAGTAAAGTATACAGGGCATACAGAAACATGTCACTAGCCATACCAGAATCGAAAAAAATGAAAGCATATAGATGATAATAGACATCATGAGATTTATTCAAGGACAAGTATTACCTAACTTATAAATCTATCTTATGCATGATTTTGTTATACTGCATGTTTTTGAATATAGCCTTTATATTTTCAAGAGACTGTTAGTCTATATAATTTGGTGGTCTTATAAAAGCTAACAGCTTCGTCATAACGTCAGGAAATTTATTTATTTCTCAAATAATCCTATTGACGTGCGGGTAGAGGTAAATTAGTTTAAATAATAATAATAATAATAATAATAATTTATTAATCCATTAAGATCAAAATAATTGACATTGGATAAGTCATTGTAAACATTTGTTACAAGTAAAAGTGTAAAATACAAAAATACTTATAAACATACAAACAGATAGTGTATAATGAAAATAATATAAAACTTATTATTATGGGTAGGTATACAATAATTTACGTGAAGTATAACACAAGAAAAATCTAAAGAATAGTTTATACTGTGTTAGGTAAATATATCTGAAACTTTATATAAACATTTACTAACAAGGTAGGTCTTAAGTTTAGTTTTAAGAGAATTTAGATTTTTTTCCTTTTTAATATTTTGTGGTAATACGTTCATTAGTTTTATGCCCATGTAAGAATGCGGCTTTTCATATAAACTTGAAGTGTGATTTGGAATTTTCAGTAAGTTACCGTACCTAGTTTGATATGAATGAGAATCGGAATTTCGTTCATAATATTTTATATTTTTGACAACATATAATACACATTTATATATGAGCCCATGAAAGCCAGAGTGGTCCAAGTCAAAAAATTATGTTCTGAGATAAATAGATCTAAAGTAATACTGTTATTGGAAAATCCCAAAGTCAAATTTTGAAATTTTATTCCAAAATAGTTTTAGGAAATATATCAACTTAAATTTCTCTTAGCAGAGATAGTGTATTTAATTTCAGTTTTGTTACTTATTTTGCCCTTTTTTGACTTAGATCACTATGGCTTTCAACGTTTCTCAGAATTCAGTATATATTCAGGATTAATAATTAAGACAAAATAATGTGAAAACATAATATATTTGCTTTTTTTAATGCTTTGAAAAAATGGAAATAAAAGACAAAATCTTGGAAAAACATCAAAAAAATTACAAGAATGATTCATCTTTAGTCGAATATATCATACATAAGAGGTTACAAACAAATTGATATTGATTATGAATCCTCTTCTACTTGCTCGAGTGGACCACTATCTTCGACATTTCTATCTCCAATAATATCTCTGAAATACTGCTGATAAACAGGAGGAATAAATTGAAAAAGTTCCTCCATGTTCTTTTTCTTTTTCTCGTTTACTGCCAAGGGAGATGAATACAGCGGTTCTAGAGGAATATTCTTAAAATTTCGTGGAGAACCTTTGCGCTTTGGAAGTAAGTTAATGACTTCGAATGGAAACTCTTCGTTAAGTGTTTCTTTATAAAAAATCTTGTAAGGTTCTTCTTTCTTGAAATGTAGCCACTGAATTTTCAACCAGAGTACAGGCCCATCAGCTTCATTCTTATTTCGGCGTGTTGTTGCCTGTTCCAACAACTTTGAAGAATGAAAATCAGTTTGTTTCATCTCACAAACAGAAAATGGTTTTTTGGATCTACATTTTTTTATTATTGTATACCAGTCTTCTGGTACATATTTTATTCGATTCTTAGCATACTTGCTCTATCTGTCCGAAATCCCTATCATTAGGCAAAAATGAATGTCCAGAAACCATGAACTTATGGTCTATTTTTTGCAAAGTATCTGAATCTGCCAGAAGTTTGAGCCAAAATAAGCACTGCTTATAGTTTCTATTTTGACCGCCGCATGCATCACTGAACGCAATTATACGACTTGTTCTTCTTGCTTTTTCTAGGATATGTTTCCGTATGCATGATCCTATTTCCTGTGCACCCCGTGATGCCGTAGTTTCGTCCCAAACATACATAAAACTGTTTTCTTCCTCACCTAATTCGTGTATGCCAAGATTATAAACATACATGTTTCTCTTATAATATGCAATTGAGCATGTCAAGGTTGGATATGGTAGAGCTTTCTCTAGGTCGAAAGTAAACCCATACACTTTACCCTTTTCAATAATACACAAAGCTCGATCATCTGTTAAATTTTGTCTTGCTTTCTCAGCTTTCCGTAGGTGCAACTCATGCTGCGTTTTTAAGTCCTGCCTTTGCTGTTCATCAGTCACACAATCTAGTTTTCCTTTCAACAAATCACATGTTACGCAAGTGTCTTTAGAAGGAGTATGAAAATGAAGATTGAAATCTCGATGAAATATGTTCCTGTAAATTGCTTCTGATACAGGATTGCAGTTTTCTTGTAGACATTGTTCTTTGTACAAATTATACATCAATCTAATGTTTAAGCTTGAATCCAAATATTTCCTATTAGGATTGTGGCTACGCGTGTAATGAGATGTATAGGCAGGAAAACTGTTTATGTGGTTGAAAACATTTTGAACTTTTTCTTCTGGTGTTTTATTTATTGGTTTGTGCTTTCCTCGCAAATCCTCGCCTGGAGATGAAACACGTGCACGTTTCAGCGCCCTTTGGAGGCGCCCATTCGATATTTGGAATGTTTGGAGAAAATATTCCTTACATACATTCTGAGAAGTATTACCAGTATTTACATAATAGGTATTTGATATACTTTTGGCAGTTCTACTTTCATTTCTTGGACGATGTGTTTTGACTTCATTTTTTTTAACCAAACCACAGAGAAAAGCATTTTGCGTAGAAAACTCTCCCATTTTCCAAAAATTTTCAAAGGCGGTTTTTCTATCATCTTCAGTTATTCTTATTGAGCACTTCTTTCTACAGTTACAGTTAATGTTATGGAAACTCTTAGCAGGCACTACCTTGTTTGAGGTATTAACATATTCCCGTCCCATATTTCTATTTCGTTTACGAATTGACTTCATATGTTTTTCGGGTTCTCTGAAACGCTTTCTACCTTGACGTTTATGGCGTTTTTCAATAAGATTAGATTGATTATTCTCATGTCTCGGACTATGTTCAACTTGATCGTCTGCAATAAATTTTAGGTTATGTTTTACATAAATAGAGCAATTTTGCACACTAATACCTGATAAAGATGATTCCGAATCTTCAAAGTTTCCTGGCTCATAGTCACTTTCACTTGCACTAAATGGTTCTTTTTCTGACTCACTAAAACTCATCTTTTAACGAAATTCGGGAGTAATAAAATAACGAATGTAAGTCGACTTTCAAAGCTAGAGTGGTCTAAGTCAGACTTGTATCATTCTGGCTGTCAGTGAAATGAGGAAGTCATTGCGCACATGCAATTGTAACGACATCTATGGATAAACTACTGAAAGATTATTTCTCATATTTGTGTACAGCATAGATTCCTATATCGTACAGTTGCAACTGTCATTATCTCACATTTGCCATTTTTTGACTTAGACCACTCTGGTTTTCAAGGGCTCATATGTAAATGCTGGGAAAAGTTAATATATTGTTATTAATAAAATATGGCCTGCAGGATTCACCTTGGGGAATACCAAAAATTAATCGAATTATTCTTTTTTGGGTTATTAAAATTCTGTTGACACTATAACCATTTACGTTACCCCAGACCCCCACGTTATAAGATAAATGGCAATAAATTATAGAATAATATATACTGAGAAGCTGAGGAGTATCAAACACTGTTTTTAGTTGTAACAATGTATAGTAACCGTAATTTATTTTTTTACACACATCATTAACTTGACACCTCCAGCTCATATCACAATTAATGTATGTTCCCAGAAACTTTGTTCTGAACTTTCTATTATTTTATCATTTGCCTTAACAAAAAGAGGTGCATCGATTTTTCTACGGGAGTAAATAGTAATATTTGGTATATTTACAAATATAGCAAAATGATGAAATCTAACTAAACTGAAATTCTCTTATAGTGCTTGTACCTGACAATGCAACAAATATTTTTTTAAGGTAAATACAGGGCGTCTGGAATATGAGTGTCTTTATTTTGCTGTACGATAAATTGTACGAAACAAAACATATTTTGCATAACTATTTCTTTCCCTGACCAACGGTAACAAAATTATGAGAGCAAACAGTCGGTCGATGACTGAGCGGTTTAAGGCGTCAGTATTTAAAGTGACCACTCTGGCGGCAGGTTCGAATCCTGTGACAGGTATACCTTAGACCAGTTATATTTGCGGAGAGAATTGGCACTCTGTGGGTACGGTAGAGTGCAAGAATGTTGACTTGGGTCAGTGTAAGAGACTGATATCGGTCGACATTTGACCACCCCCCTAATTAATGAGGTCTTCCAGGTTTCTCTCATTCCTGTACTGAATGGTGGTTAGAACGTAAGTTGCTCCTGGTTAATTATTATATTATAAACAGGCCATGAATATGTGACCACATCGCTCACAAGTCAAGATTACTAGGTGTTTGTACATAATAATTACAGTATACCTAAACATACTTATTATGAATGGTTTTCTTACGGCGGAATAAATATAACAAAATACATGAATTCCTATTTCAAGTGTTCTTAGATAAAATAATGCGTTTTTCCATCTTTGCCTACATCTCCTCTATACAATATTTTATTAATTTTTAAGGAAGTAAAATTGCACTAAGGCAACTTGATTTGTAAATTGGTTTAGTTTCATTCAAGGAAGCCTCTTATGAAGGAAGCCCAATTACTTCAGGGTACTCTGTATATTAATGCATATTATTGTTTATTGAACCTTAGAACCATTAATTGCTGACTTATTAAAAACAAAGAAAGATGCATTATCAGTAAAATCATAAACAAAAGATCCTTATTTTATCGATAAAGACTGGATTTAGTATAAAAGCTAAAATATTTCTGAATAATAATATAGTAGAGAAATAATCATGTCTGTTTTACTAGCATATCTAATAATTGCATCTCTGTCTGTATCTCAAGGTAGGTTCTTTAATATACATTTTCACTCGTGTTGAAGTACAATACTATTATTTTATAATCAATTTCTAGGTGTGCCTTTGGATATTGACTCTCGAATTGTAAACGGAACAGATGCAGATATTACAGATTATCCATATATGGTATGTTGAAAGTTCACAGTATTTTGTGTAATTTAAAATTTTTTTATGAGATTCAAATTGTGATCAATATGTAAAAGAATACAGAATATTTACTCTAGTCAAAATATGGCATAAAACAAGATGCGTAAGGTTTAGGGTGTCAAAAATGAGCGGAATAAGAAAAAAGCCAAAATAACACCCCATTTAGGGGTGGTTTTATGAAATTAGGGCTCTGGACAGTGCCCGGTGGTCTTTTTGCCTATCTTGTTAGTACATCGTGTTTGAGCTAATACGGAGGTGTGCGTTGAAGGTGTTAGCACTAATTGTAAGCCCTAGGGCGAGGGTGGGAGTGGGCAAGACTCAACCCCGAATGGGAAAAAACGGAAAATGCAGTTTTTTGTGTCGTGCAAATAAGGATCGACCCCTCTACTCTCCTGCACCTGCTCGGACGCCCCCACCTGTGTCTACCACTTCGCGGTCTTCTCCTACTCCGAAAACGACGCACGAGAAGGATGCCTTCCTTCTGGTCTGGTTCTGAGATCTTGTAGCCTCGAATTCTCCGCGACGCTTCGAGCTAGCCACGTCTGACTAAAACCTTGTCTTCATGAACGCGAAATTCCCGATAAATTGCGCGAATTATTTAACGGCGGGAAAAGTCTCAACTTTTAGTGAATTTTGCCAACTGCAATATTTTCATCATAAAACTGTCATTAACTGTCGCGGTAGATTTTCAGGTCAAATTAACACATAATGATGAAAATAGCGATAATATTTCTGTTTTACGAAATTCACGATAGATGGTACTTTCCCGCGATTAATATTTTGAATCAAAATCTGCGAAATTCGAGAGAATTTTTGGGAATTTCGCTTCCATGAAGCAAAACTTTAATCGAACGCATAGAGATCGCCGAGATGAAGAATCCTGTACCTCCCGTTTTCGGATCGACGAATTGAAGGAATCGTTCCTGAATCCCCGAAAAATCATCATAGCGAGGTAGGGCGACCGCGAGATTTTTTTAGAAGGAAGCCGTACCTGGGGACGGCTAGCGAGCCCGTACGAAATCGAGCGCGCAGTGTTCCCCCTTCAGTTTCTTTCTCATGTCCAAGTGCTGACAAACTGATCAAGTAGGTAAGTGGAGTCGTTGCGTGCCGTGCGCTCCTCCTTCTGCCGTGCTCATGTTCGTTGTTAGCGAAAACGGCATTTCTAATTATTTCCTATTCGAAGGTAGTTTGCCACCCTCGCCCTAGTGGTTGCAATCAGTGCTAACCCTTTCAGCGTATACCTCCGTACTGGCCTTAACACGGTGTACTAACAAGATCGGTAAACAAAACCACAGGGATCGGTCCAGAGCCCTATTTGACCTCCAACAGGGGTGTTTTTTGGCTTTTTCAGGGTGTTGCGGTCATTTCTAACACCCTGGATATGCATCGTGTTCTACGCTAAAAATTACTCTTAGGGAGTACCATCATATTGCTGCTCGCAAAGTTGCCTCAGGGGTGGCTGGATTCTTTTATCACAAGATTGAAGAATTATGTGCATTCAGATTATTTAGTTTATTGAAAAAATAACGGTTTAATCCGAATATTACTTTTATTTGTTACTCATTTGTTAAACGTCAGTTTATTTAAATACTGTATTAATAAAAAAACGTTTATTTTTACAAGCTGCTAACTAAATTTTTTACAGGTTAAATGTCAATTTTACAATGTTTTATTTGCATGTATATATGTTAAGAATCAAGGTACAACTGCCATTTCCGGTAATACTTTCACAATTTTCGATAATGCTATGAAATATCACTGAAATGTACGATATGGAATGCGTTTAGTTCCATTGCGCATCCAAAGAGGTACCACACAGCGGACAAAAGGAAGCACATGAAACACAAAGCAATACACAAAGAAATACTTCATTGGTTATGTATGTGGGCGCGAGAAAGACAATCATCTGCACGTACGATATGAATTCTGTTCTTAATTTCCCATTATTTTGTTTGTAAACACGTCATTGGCGTACAGTGTGGTTTCTTCTTTTACCTTGTATCTCGTTAGTGTTATTTTTTGTGTATTTTTGTGGGTATTATTGTTGGAACATGTCATGTTTTATAAGGGACTGTAAAATTAACGAGCATATAGCACCAAATAATTGTTCATATCCATAATTCAATTTCATTTCTATTCACAATCAGCTAAATCTTTATTGGTCCGCCATTGCTAGGAGGAACAAAACAAATATGGCGCTGATCATGAGTAATACCATTCGCTCAGTTTTTAGCACATTCCAGTCATCATTTGCCCATATCTTCTACGTCATTCATGGTCAGGCAGAGAAGTTTATCACTTCGACAGCAACCATAAATCCCGAATATTGTTATTTCGCAAGCAGCTAATGGTCATCAGGAGTGCCCAACGGAAGTCGTTCAATCTCTACTTTAATTGAAATCTTTGCCTTTTTCGAAATTTAACGCTCATTTTTTCGTTTGAGAAATGCAATTACATTTAAATATCTGCAAATATCAACTAAACGTCACAGTAAAATAAATCACATAAATAAACAGTGAAGTAAACATACGTAGTCCTGATTGCGTTTCCAAAACTTACCTCAAATTATTGAGGATCTCTTTGTAATTGAAATTTGAATACCTATGTGATATGTAACGTAAGGTAGCGGTTTACGTTTTAAGGTGACAGGCTCGTCTACGATTCGCCAGTCATATCCTTCTCTCTGCCAGTAAAAACTCTCTTATCATGATAGTAGTGTTATATACTCCATATTACTAATATACATCTCTAATATAAAATTAAACATTTGTTGATTCATTCTGCATTTCGTTGTAATTGCAGGGTATCACTGAAACTGCAAGAGATATAAGTATGCGGTTTTCACAATATTACTTTTTTTAGAAACTTAAGATGGCGTAATCAGAATTTTCATAGACCTATTCGTTTTGAAGTATATGGTGAATTTTTTAAAAACTTCTATTAAGGGATTCTTCGCAGCTAAGAGAATAACTCGAGATATTAGAATGGTGAAAATTCCTTCTGATTTTTCCGTAGAGTTCAATAATTCATAATTTTGGAACCAGACCAGAAATTCAGGTGTTCAAAAAAATAATGTGCAGGAAATAAATTAATTTTGCGGACGGACTGATTTTGAACCATATGGAGAAGCTGAATTTTATCACAGGGTATTTTGAAATTAGACAAAGGAAACATACTTTGGTGTTTCTCTGTATATGATGTATATATGTATATAATTACAGCTTTATTCAAGAAACTGAAAGCGGCTTATTTAACTGAAATAATTTTTCTTCTAGCTGTCGAAAAAATCATCAAAAACAAGCAAAAAATAGAAAAGTTGTACAAGTGCAAATTTTGTAAAAATTTTAAGATGCCCGTTTTTTTATGCACCTGAATGTATAAAGTAAGATTATTATGAATGAAATAGTATATAGTTAAATCTCCTTGTTTTGACATTGTCAAAATAAATCTATTGTATCTCTGTCTCCACAACTTAAATTTCCTATACTATTGCCTCCTATAATAACTATAATCAGTATCAATAAAAGCATTACCACGCGAAGAGCTAACATGCAGAACTTTTTATATTACAAATATTTCATTTGTTAATTCAGGTATCTCTTCAATTTAGTGGACGACATTTATGTGGGGCCTCAATTATTGACAGACACAGTATTTTAACAGCTGCTCATTGCGTTGCAGCAAGGTTAGATGATTTTATTTACTTATCAATTCTATTTAATGTTTATACGTATTAAACGTTTTCTAGAGGTATAGAAGATTTTTTGGTATTACCTGGATCTACCACTGTCACCAATGGCGTGTACATACCAGTTGAAAGGGTTATAGTTCACCATGGCTATACAGGACTTAAGCCGTATAGAAATGACATTGCCATTGTGCATGTAAGATGTCATTTATTTAAGTACTCTTTACTTAAAATAATTTTTACATATATTTAGCTCGCTCAACCACTTGAATTTAGTGACAAAGTAAGACCAATTCAACTTCCGAAGGCTTTTGAAGCTACACCAGAATTTTCAGATGCTATTCTAACGGGGTGGGGTTACCAAATGGTAAGTATGTTAAAAATAAGGTAACAGTTCCGGTTTATTTATTTCATAGATCAAAATTATTGTTTTTATGATGTGGTTTGATTCTACTACTGGTTACTTTTGGACAATTTTGCTTCTTGAAATGTTATGGCTTTCAAAAAAGCAAAATGTTTTTAGATTTTTATTGTTCATAAAAATTCTGAGGAAACGCAGGTGGTTTTTAAATGCTACTTTCTTTAATTTAAAACCTGTTTGTTTGCTGCCGCTAAAATATATTGATTGAGGAAGACTGTCAAGTTTTGATGATTTAGAAATTTAAGAGATATTTCCTTGTGATAAAAAAAAAACAGATGGCACGTTAGGACAGTGTTTACAGAAAACCTACTCACACCATCCAGCCCAGGAACAAGATGTCAACAGCTTAGTACATGTAATTTTAACAATGCGCGAATTACAAAACTTTCAAAGAAAATAGATCTTCCAGCACCAATATTGAACCAGTAATTAATTAAAATTAAGGAGAAGTAGTTGAAAACGACCCATCTGCCCTATATACAAGGATGCGCTGATAATAAACGACATACAATAAATATAGCATTGTTATTTTAAAATCATGTGCATTTTCTCAAAATCTGTAGAAACAAAAAAATAACGAAAAAAGTAGAATATGGTTAAAGGTGCTTTTAGAAATCTCTATCTTTTTTTATCAAATTTCATTTTTCAAAAGATATGTAGATGACAGTTCCCATCTTAAATTAAAGTTTACAATTGAAGTTGAGGAACAAGAATCAATTTCTTTTCTTGACCTGTTGGTGATAAGGACTAACGATAATAATATTATTACATACTGGTATCACAAATATACGTTTTCAGAACGTTTTTTAAATTCCCATTCCATCCATTATTTTAAACAGTAAACAATCTGCCAAAGACTCACACAAACAATTTCATAAAAAAATACAATGTAAAAAATCGTATAGTAAGTATTAGACCAATTTAGAATTTAATAACCAAAAAGACAGGTTTAATGGAATATGCTTATAATTTTAACCACAATTTTAATATTGATGAAAAACAATAACTGTAATACAACAAGAGTTAAAAAATGACTTTTTATATATTGTCAAAATATGCAAATTTTTTTCTTGTGTTTTGATTTTTTTTGTTCTATCTAACGTGATTTTAAAATTCTTTTACTTAAACCTTATTTGTAAATTGCCTCTTCAAAATGAAACATTTAAAATCTCTGAAGAAAATATATTACATATTATCATTCAATTTACTGTTTACTTCCTGGATTTGTTTATTTATTTGAAATGATCCATTTAAATGGATTAAAAGGTCATATTTTTCTGTAAGTACTATTCAAAATATTAGTAGTTCGTATATTATTGTATATTTTTATTTATTTAACTTTTAACATCCTATGTCCAAACGTTGATGATGGTGTAAACATGTATTTTAGTATATTGTGGACGTATTTTCAACTATACTATAAGATTTTACATCAAGGTCTCTATCTTTGAACGATGAAATTAAAATGTTGCCACAAAAATAATTTTAGGCAACTATTAAATATTTTAGTTTTCAGACGGGTGGATCGCCACAGGATACACTTCAGAAAGTGGATATTAAGGTTTATTCAGACTTGGAATGCGAAATGTTGCACTCAGAAACTGGTCCAACCAGTCGCATATTCCACGTTTGTGCAGGAGTACCTGAAGGAGGCAAAGGACAATGTAATGTTAGTAAAGACACATGATTTATAAAATTGTTTTAGTTCGAATTTCAGTGATAAAATATGCTATTGTAAAGTTAACATAAACAATTTTTCTTTCTGGGTTGAAATTGAAAGTTCTTTGTAGGAATAAAATAATTTTATAATAAAAAAGTTGCAGGGCATTATAAAAATGGAACATGCGTTGCAGATGTTTCGTTATATATCTTAAGAATTAAAGGTTTGGTTTCCACCATTAAATTTCTTGTACATAATAATTTTCTTAGTTATTTCGACCTTATTTTGAAAAGCAAAATAAAATTTTTCTCAAGATTATTTTCCTTAAAATAGATAATAAAATATGATTTTTTCTCAGATGGTGGACATACTTTATACACGATGTCAATTTAAAAACGTTCCATTCTTATAATTTTAAAAAATATACATATGTGTCCCGTATTCCAAATTTCTAGTAGTTTTAAGCTCCTGCCTTTTCTCAGTTATATTTTTTCTGTAGAGTATAGTCTTATCTCCATCACCAGAATGTTGGTGCCACACAGTTAGTTCTATTGAATGCCACACGTCATTTGCAATTGCTGACTTCTCACCTGGCACTCAGCTGGTCATCTGGTTTCTGGTTTCTAAAGAGGCGACCTAGCAGGGCATCTTTGTGTACAAAGAGATAGTTTGTTGCCAGATTCCTCCTTTCTCTTAATCTCAATTATTTTTCTGTTGGCTCAATATTTCTATCTCACAGATAGTGCGTGTTTGACGGTGATGAGAAAGGTACAGTTTTATCCAACGTCACAGTAAAGATAATGTCCGCATCCTATTAGTTCTTTCTGTATTAATAAACCATTTGGTCATATAATAATAATTATTATTATTAATGAATGTATTATCAACATATCTGAATCAACACATTAGTTTTAGAATTGTTCCAGACCTTTCTTTTCTAATGCGTCCATGTAGGTATTTGCTAAGGCTGCTGCATTGAAAACTTCAGTTTACTATTCGTCAGGAAAATTACATTTTTGTATAAAGGCTTCACAATTTTTAATAACTTTTTAATGCAAGCGAAGTGCCAGTACTTAGTCGATAATAAAACAAGCTCCTCATGCAATATAATTAATTTATTGATATTTATTGCTTTAGGGTGATTCTGGAGGACCACTAGTAGTTGCTAGTGTACAAATTGGAATCGTGTCTTGGTCAAAAAAGCCATGCACCCTTGAAGGATATCCAGGAGTTTTTGCCAAAGTGTCAACGTATATAGATTGGATAAATTGTAACTTAAAAGCAGGGAATATATCTGTTTAATGTTATTTATAATTTTTTTGTTGTTTATTATTCAATTTTTTTATATAAATGTTCTTAGAATATTCTCACTCATTCAAAAAAATAAATAAATAAAAAAAAAACAAAAACAGGTCTTGTCGCGTGGTCACCACGTTCTTCGGATTTTAATCCATTGGACCCTTTTCGAAGGCTAGTTAAAAATGAGTAATTTATTCATTTGAATTTGAAAAAAATTATCTTAAATTAAAAGATAAAATCAAATATAATTATTTTGACCATTCTATTAGATTCTTGGAGCAACATATTTTTTAAGTTTATTTTATGGTCTTAATATACTTTGTTAACAATTTCCTTATAAAAATCCGTGCATTGCTGTGCATGTGTCATTTAACAGTAAAAGTAAACCCATTTAGACATGTACTTTTTAAATAGGTCTATTCCTCAATTTTTAAAGCTGCAACTTATAAGTTCATTTAATAGTCCTCTCTCATTTGAAATTTTTGTCTAATATATAAGTCTGGTGTGTTTGCAGGTAAGTTTAAACTTTTTTAAGAACGGACAACATGGAATTGCCAACAAAACACAAACAGGATCATAAAATATAATCATTTTAACGAGATCGATGATAATATTCATAACATGTTAAAAATGGAGCACCGACACGGAAATAACAACACTGCTGGTCCCATAAAAACAGCAAGCTGAAGATTTCGGTGATAAGTATTATTAATATAATCAATAATTTATGGTGTGATAATTATGAATTCATATACACCAACGTCCAAACTTATGGGGAAATATTAGAACAGCAAATAGCAACTTTAAATCAAGTAAAAGAAACATTCAGTGGGCTAAATTGTAGAGAAAAAAATTCCTCTCAGGTGTTCCAAAAAAATATCCTTATTTCATGCAGTCCTATGCAAGCATTAATACCAAGTTAGTGGAAAAACACAAAATCTCTTATGTTTTGGCGATTTATAGATTAAATCAAGATTCACTGGAATTTTTTTGCTCAGGTAGGGTTTTTTATTAATACTTATATAATAGTCGGTCAAAATTATTTTACTTTTCTAGATAAGGCCCAGAGATGGTTTACACCATCATCCATCCCCACTTAATGCTACATATATAGATAACTGAAGACTCAGACATGAGAAGAAAGAATTTCAAGGAATTACAAATATTATACAATAACTTACTACCATATAATAATAATAATAATAATAATAATAATAATAATAATAATAATAATAATAATAATAATAATAATAATAATATATTTTTTCTATTTATAAAAAAATTACTATAATGTATATTAAAGTATTTGATTTCATTATTTTAACTTTACTACTTTACTTGTCCAATAGGTAGATACATTTTCATCCATAATTCAAATATAAAGGCTAGAGTATTTAATCGTATTAATTTAAAATTAGGGAAGCTGTTCTAAATATTAAGGTTTATCTCAACACATTCTGAACCCCAAATCCATCGAATTAATTAAAAAATTGGAATATAAGTCGATTTCGAACAGTTTATTTTACATAAATATTGTAGAAATACTGAATATTATGCTAGTCCGACTCGGTTCATGCCTCCAAATGACGCGTCGGTCTACACTGTGATTGGTCGAAAGTTACCAGGCGAGCCAATCCTTTTTAATAACCTTGAACCATTTATTTCTTTTTAATATGGAAATATAAATTACAAAATCTGTATTAGATCGTAGTACGCCCAACTTTAATTAAGGAACGCACTCTGTAAGAATGGAAACTATAGAGGATGAGGAAAGGGAGAAAAAGAAAGATAGCGCAAGGCTGTGTTGAGTAGTGTACGCTATCTAACTATTGTATTTTCTAGTTTAATATATTTAATATTCAATGACTGTTGTGTTATGAAAGTGTGGCGATTGCGTCTAGTTGTGCTACGTTTTACCCAAAAGCATTAAAAGTTATTAAACATTTTTACCAAGAATCCTGCATTCTTTAGGTTAACCAGATCCACCTATACAGTATGCGCCAAAAGTATGGAATAAATTCAATAAAAACGAAACAATTATTTTTTGGGAAAAATCCTCGAATAGGTCGATTTTTAATTTAAAAAATACATATTTTAGCGTAAAATGCGATTTTCAAATGTCATTTGTTTTCGAGTAATGACGTCATCGATTTTTTTTAAATGGCAACACCATATTTTTTTCCTTGATCTGAAAGATCGTTTAATTCTCTATCAGACAGTACTAAAATTTTGCCCTCTTACATTGTAAAGTTTTCGAGTAAATGACGATTGAATGTTAGAAAACGTAAATCAATTAAAATAAAGCAAAAACGTTATTAAGTTTAGTTTTTTGAATTCCATAGTTCTTTTATGGATCACGTAGGTGAAAATCTTTGCAAATTGTCATTGTCACACCGACTTTCTAATAAGTATTGTAAGCAACATAGAAATTATTATTCAATTTAAAGTATTATGGCACATTTAACTGTTACTCAAAGAATTGAAATTTTAATTCTTATCGGATGCGGGAATATGACTAGAACTCGGCAGGAAGTTTGCGATTTATTTAATGAAAAATATCCAGATCGCCCTATCAGCCAATCAACAGTCACTAAGATAGAGTCTAAATTTAGAGAAACTGGCAATGTTGTAAATATTCCAAAACCTGGACGTCCAAGCATTAATGAAAATCAGAAACAGAACATTTTGATAAGTATGGTGGATAATCCTCATAATTCTTCACGATTGGATTGGAACAATGACACTAGTCAGAGCACAGTGCTACGTATCTTGAGGAAGGAAAAATATCATCCCTACAAAATTCAACTTGTGCAGGAACTCAATGAAGATGATCCCGATCGCCGCTTACACTTTTGCGAAATTGTAATGGATTTATGTCAAGGAAATAGAAATTTACACCGGCAAATACTTTTTTCAGATGAGGCCACATTTTGTCTGAATGATACAGTAAACCGTAAACTTGCAGATATTGGAGTCGGGAAAATCCTCATTGGATGGCAGAGGCACATACCCAACACCCTCAGAAATTAAATGTGTGGGCTGGAATAGTTGACGACAGAATAGTAGGGCCTTTCTTCTTTGAAGGAACCCTTACAGGACAAAGATATTTAGAGTTTCTAGAAAATGACCTTGTTCCAGCCCTTGCAGTAATTTTTCCTATCGATAATGACTCTGACATTCCTGACGATTCCATATGGTTTCAGCAAGACGGTGCATTTCCGCACTATGCGCGCCCTGTACGAGATTTTTTGGACAACTGTTTTCCTGGGAGGTGGATCGGCAGACGCGGACCGATAGAATGGCCTGCAAGATCGCCAGATCTTACACCTTTTGACTATTTTTCACAGGGATACTTGAAGTCAAAAGTGTACATTAATAAACCACGTAATTTAGAAGAACTTCAAAATTGCATTCGGGACGAAATACGCAGAGTTACCCCAGAAATAATTCATAATGTGCAAGAAGAATTTCTTCACAGACTTACGCATTGTCAAGAAGTTGGTGGATGGCAATTCGAACATTTAATTTAAGTATAAAATTTAATCAATTGGATTTTATTTTACATACCTCAGAATTGTTACTTTTTTTATGGATAAAATTTACGTTTTCTAACATTCAATCGTCATTTACTCGAAAACTTTCCTATGTAAGAGGGCAAAATTTTAGTACTGTCTGATAGAGAATTAAACGATCTTTCAGAATCAAGAAAAAAAATATGGTGTTGCCATTTAAAAAAAAGTTGATGACGTCATTACTCGAAAACAAATGTCATTTGAAAATCGCATTTTACGCTAAAATATGTATTTTTTAAATTAAAAATCGACCTGTTCGAGGATTTTTCCCAAAAAATAATTGTTTCGTTTTTATTGAATTTATTCCTCAAAATTTTGAGTAAATAGCAAAAATAGCAAAAAAATCCCGTTACAATATTTGTGATCATAATTTTTTTAATATTTTTTTATTTAACCGAGCTTTTCTACAATTACTGAAGTGTAGAAGAAAAATAAACCTATCTACAAACTACAAATTGGCCGTTTTTCTCCAAAACGACGCATTTAAACAAAAAATTGCAAAAGAGGTAAAATGATCAGAAGAAAATTCTACATCTGATAATTCAAGAAAAAGCTGCATAGGCGTAGTTATAAATAATTGGAAGGGATAAAGGGTACGCATCCCTCAGTTACCTCCATTCATCCTTTTTTCACCAAAATTACATGAAATGTATGCCGGAATAAGATAAAAGTACGTGCAAAATTTCGAGTGTGTATCTTACAAAACAATGGGATTATTAACAAAATTGGTTTTTTAAAATGTAACTTTAACACCCTGTATATGGAAACAGGGGCGCCCAAATAAAAAATGGCATAAGGAAAGTCACATTATTTTTGTCCAAAGAATATGTATGTATGGCCTTCTATTTTGGGACACTCTGTATATTAGCTTAAAATACATTTCTAATACAGTAAAAAATGTTACAAAAGCTAATAATAAAGAATACCTATATTGTGGGTGTAATTCAACGCTGGTTGAGGCTTTACTCCACAGAGTAGTTAGTTTCATACAATATTGTTAATACCTAAAAATATATAAAAATAATATTTCTATACTTTTTTTATTATGAATGAGCGGATTAATTAAATTATTTAACCAATAAAATTCAAAGTGGCTTCGTTACTAACTTCATAAACATGGGTTTTTCTACTTTGTAAAAGCGAAGTCAAATTTAAACGTTTTATTTAAACCCTTGTGTGTAGGTTTATTTAGATATTATTAAAAACTTACCTAAACGATATTTTTTCAGTTCATAGGAGAAGTTTCTTGACAAACAGTCCAAAATTTAGGGAAATTAATTTTAACACGTTTAAGTATGCAGAGAGCGCATTCGTCAAAACAGAGGATAGCCGTTTAGTATGTAATAAAAATGGTTTAAGAAATGAAAATATTTGCCAACAAGAACGCAACCTTTAGAAAATATTGAAGGTATTAAAATACCGGAGGATTCAAATAGCTAAATATTTATTTCAATTGTTCAAATCTTAAAAACTACTTATTTGCTCTTTTCTTAGTTATAGCCATAAATAATTTTACTTTGTTTAAAATCAATAATATGTAGCGGAGGCCGGGGCAGCGAGGACCACCGGGGTAACGAGGACCACCGAGGTAATTTGAGAAGGTTTTAAATTTGCCGCGCAATTTGACACTGGATAGGTTGACCGTAGTCGGATCAGTACTGTTGACAGCGTCAGTTGTTCTTTCGTTGCTGTGAAGTTTTATAGAAAAATTCAGTTTTCAAGGTAAGTTTATGTAATTTTTTTTATTGAGAATGTGCTTATTATAAAGACACTTGTGGATTATTATGAAAAATGACTACTACAGTAATGAAGTGTATTAAAATAGCTACGAGCCTAACCTGAATGTTCAACCGTCATTCCGCTTAAAACAATTTATTCGGTAACTTTGCTTTTTGGCTACACTTGGGGTAATGAGGACCATTAATATTGGGGTAAACAGGACCACCTACTAGTCAGTGGTCCTCCCTGCCCCGGGTTGTTAGTTTTTATACGTAGCTACATAACATTTTTATTTTCAGATGCGAAATTATGTAAGAAAGCGGGGAGACTTAAAATGAAGCACCCATTTAATAATACAAAAAAAGTTGCTGGCGAGGATTGGTTGTCAGGATTTTTGAAAAGAAACCCTCAATTATATATTCGTAAGCCAGAAGCAACTAGTCTGAACAGGGCTGCAGGTTTCAATAAAAATCGAGTCTCAACTTTTCTTAGTCTTCTCAAAGCAGTTTCAGAGCAATATAATTTTAGTGCTGAGAGAATTTACAACGTTGACGAGACTGGAATTAGTACTGTACCGAAACCTACGAAAATATTAGCCAAGAGAGGATAAAAGCAAGTCGGTAGAATTGTCAGCGGCGAAAGAGGCTGGCTATGGCCTGTGCATTTTGCTCCATTATACTTATTTCCACGAAAGCGACTAGCACCATCATTATTAAGGGATGCGCCCCCAGGAGCTATTGGTTTTGCAAATGGGTCAGGCTGGATGGACAGCGAACATTTTCTAAAGTATCTGGATGATTTTATAAAACATGCTAAGCCCAGTCAGGAAAAGCTGGTGCTACCGGCCATAAGCAGCTTGAAGGTGTTTTGAAAGCAAGATAAAATCACATAGTAAGGATCCAATCCCTGGACTTGACTTTCTTTGGGCCTTTTAAGAATCAATATGCTCGAGAATGCGACTACTATATGACAAGCCATAAAGGAGAGGTGATAACAATTCATAATGTCGCGAGTTTAAGCGGTAAGGCGTTTCAGAAAGTGGCTACAATAGATAAAGCTACAAAGCAAACCTAGCTGTTCTTCAAATGCAACCCCGTCCACATCGTCATTTGTTAACATTTTACATATGTTGTCACCTGTTGCAGCATCAGATTCTGAAAAAAAGAAGGGACGCGAAAGAAAAAAGAAAGAAAAATCCGTGATTCTTACTAGCACTCCAGTAAAAGATTCACTAGAAGAGAAGCGGGCTACCACAAGCAGAATAGAAGCAGTCAAGAGAAGAACAGATGTAGAAAATGAAGCATTACCTTCTAAAAAAAGGAAAGCGCTTGTCAAATACCGCAAAGAAGAATATTATAATGAAGGGTAAGGTAGCAAGTAAAAATATTAACCTTTATGCAACTATTTATGAAGATAGTAGCACCAGTGAGAGTGAGGAGGAAGACGATTGCCTATGCATTTTTTGTCACAGTTGTTTCAAAGACAGTAGACGAGGGGAAGGATGGATACGATGCCAAATCTGTGAGTAATGGGCTCACGAAGCTTGTGCGGGAGCAGATGAAGACGACGATGTGTTTATATGTGAATTATGCAAATAATTTCCATTTAGTTCTTTAGTTTTCATACGTGGACCTACCTGCCCCAGGCGACGGGGTAGGTAGGTCCAAGTAACACATGTCATAAATATTTATTTTTTTGATAATGTTACATATGTTTTCTTACTTTCTATATTGCAATAATGTCTTCATATGTAATAAAGTTATGCATTTTTTTTTTGTTTTTCTAACGGTAAATAAACATACAACTAACAATATGGGCTTAAGTGGTTCTCGTTGCCCCGGTCTCCCCTAATTTGTAAACCATGGAATATAAGTTTATAAGCAAATTTGCTCTTTTGCTTTACCTCTCTCTCAAATATTTGCTAAAACTTTTTGCCGTTTTTTTTTAGACAGAAAGGTAAACCGATAACAGAGGTAGACTGCAATGTGAATGAGAGTATAAAGCTTATGAAAAGCTAAAATTAGAAAATATGCCTTAAAGCTGTTTTACTTTGTATTTTGAATTGTAAAGTTTTAATTAGTGTTTAAATATGAATAATGTATATAGGGACTTTACGGAAGCCATAAAAAATGTTTTACCCTTTGGCAAGTTTTACTAACTGCATCCATAGAGTGTTAAAGGGGACAATTTACAATGCAAATGTTTTGTTAGAAGTTTTCAGGGATGTGATAGTATCTGTCCGAAAATTTGCCTAGCTATATAATTTAGTTCATTTCGAATTAAAATAGTTTAACTTTATACGAAATAAAATGTACATATCACTCTCTCAATACAGTTTTTGAACTTCTGGAAGTTTTAAGTTGAAATTTCATTAAATCTCTATTGATAAGTGAAACAACTAAGAACTAATATTGGAAATTGAAAGGAAATCAGCAGTTCAAAACAAATCGCAAAATTCATTTTAAAAAGTTTCATTATTATTGCAAACAATTGTACATGGTCTGTGAAAAAAAAACTTTTTTGGATAAACAATAGTTTATAATTGATAATTTCTAAATATTGGGTATTCTTAAGTTTCATTTAATAAAACTCACTTAAGAAATAACTTTTGGTACAAAAAATGAATTGCAAAACAATTATGAAAAGTACTTCTAAAATGTTTATAAAAAATATGGTTTAAAATAAATACCTATTAATAAATAAATAAATAAAAACATTATGTATATATACATAAAATTAACATGTTAAAATTTAAAAAAACTACACAAAAGAAATATACTGAGACGATTTGTTAAATCTGAGATCATTGTAAGAAATGTAAAATGGACAAATTCTAAAAAATATTTTATTTCTAATAAATTCTTGTAGGTAATATTCCATATAACTGATTAATATTCAAGTTTAGATCCCACAGATGCTATAAATAAAATTTGGAGGTTAGACCGATTCTTTAAATCACTTTAGTGAGAACTATGATAATATAGATATGCCTACGCCTACGGTTTTGACATTGTTAGGCTTCTTGAAAATAATATCAGTTAATACTTAGTTAAATGTAATAACCACTTTTATTGATGGGAAGAGATATTACTAAACAGGATTACTGTGAAAATGTTCTTAGTTCAGACAATCTCACAAAATATTTTCTTTAGCGTATAATAGTTACTATATATTTATGTCTTTCGCAATATCGTTATTAAAGATAACAAGTAAAAAAGGTCCAAGTTTAGTTCCTTAAAGAGCACTTGTAGTTTGTAGGAAGGTATTAGATTTGAAACTCAAGTATTGCATATAGCGAAATTGAAAGTTGCTATCTATCTACATAACTAGTTTATAATCTAATATTGGACAAGGACTTTAATATTTTTATTTAGAGATAAGACAAAGAAAATATTAACGAAAAAGGTATTCATTGTGTTATCTATCTAGGATCACTGACGACGACCAGGTTAATATCTAGAGAATTAAAATATAGATTTTAAACTTACTATACGGGCGTTTTAGAGAAAATATTTTTAACTTTAAGCTACATCTGGAAATACTGGTAGTATTTTTATATAAAGGGTCTTGCAAAGTGTTCAGATAATTTTAGAGCAGATTGTACATCCAAAAATACGAAAAAAGTTCCTGTAAACAGGTTAAAAAATATACCCCACTGATTTCTCTCTCGATTTTAATTTTATTTTTACTGATTTCCAATTGTATAGTTGTTGTTTAGCGAGTGGATTTTGAACTATTAAAGATTATTAGAAATCATGCTAATCTCTATGAAACTATTCAATTTCCAATTCATCAAAAGTCTGCAAAGCATATTAGTTGGCAGATGTTGGTATTTCTTATATATTATTTTCTTTCTGTAACAGTCGAATCATTTAGATAATATTTTGGGTATGTCGTAGAATATCCAACGTCTGCGTTATCTGCTTGAGGTTTTGTCCTTTTAATTGGGGCAGTGAAAGAGATAAACTGGAGGCAGTTATTCAACAATCAATACTGTTATATTCCATATAAATTATTATTAATTATAAAACATTTCCGCTGTTATATCCCAGTGGCAGTATTTTTCACAGTAGCTATTACAAAAAGAAAAAAAAAGTAAAAAATACTGGCATACGTCAGCTAATGCTGATTTATGATTAATTGTATCATTCTCATTAATCTGTGACATTGTCACTGTATTGTGTATGTCTTAGGGATTATTAGTTAAATGTACGCAATTAAGTATTAATAATATTCTGTAACTACTAACTACTCTGCAGACTAATGCATCGACCATCGGTTGCCGCCTTAAATTGTGTTATTTCTTATGCCGGCATTACACGCTCGTCGACGCGATTCGACCAGGCGAATACGAGAGTGTATCTGATGTTCTTGCCTTGTCTTCGCGGCGCTTATTTCGTTTTATGGTCGTTTAATTTGAGGAGAACAATTTTTTTACACGGGAAGATAATCTTTATCGCTACTGCTCAAGTACAATGACGACAATCCTATTAGATTACGTTTTACAAGTGTATTTGTAATCGCAACATGCTGACAATGCGACGTTAGCGAATTCAACCTCGGTATGGCTTTGTTCTGGACACCTGATACAATATGATTCACTTAGTCTAGAATGCCGCCAATATAGTTTGCCGAGACGACTCGAGACACTCGAGTCCAGTGCGACATTTGATATCCTCGCCACCACCTCGGAGTGCTCGGTCTAGAAGCAATCGGCAGCACGAGTCAAAGCGAGAGTGTAAATGGGGGTCTCGTTGGAGCGCTGGATGTCGCAAATGTCTTCGATACGGTTTGGCATGAAGGCCTACTGATGAAAATGCTCACAAACTACTATCCCATATCTTTTACTAAACTAATAAAATCCTACCTCCATCACCGCAAATTCCGCATCCAAGTTCAAAACTCCTACTGAACCAGTCGTCCCATGAAGGCGGGCGTACCGCAAGGTACGTACCGACCTCTTCACTCACCTTTACACCCTTTACAATAGTGATATACCTCGCACCACTAATAGAAACACCTACCTATACGCCGACGACATGACAATAACTACACAAAGTACTAACTTACGATACACGACAGGACTTACAAACCTATTTGGAGCAACTTGAAGCCTGGTGCAACAGGCGGAAGGTTAAAATTAACCCAGACAAAAGTAGTCTGGCAGGATTACCTGCTCTTTACTAGACGCAGGCTGATATGAGACCTAGACCTTGACGAACTTACACCATCCCAGGAGCCCATCTCCTGGGAACGACAGACACGATACCTGACGATGGACCAGCGTCTCACGTGGAAGCCGCACATCGTAGACATGGTAGCGCGGGCGAGGATCACCAGGGTGAGGCTCTATCCCTTACTCAAGGGTGGAAACGCCCATCATCTCTAAGGATTAAGCGAACGCTTATCAAGGTGGTACTTCAAGCGCAACTAACCTTTGCCTCCACGGCGTGGGTCACATCAAGTCATTGCAGGGTGTGGAAAACATAGCCTTACGCACGGCCACCGCTGCGCTCTGGTACGTACGAAACACAGACATCTTACGAGACCTACAATATACAAACATGACACAGACAGTACGAGACAAGAGAGCACAAAACTGATTCAACGCAGACGCGACGCATGACACCCCCTCCTCCGACAAGCCGTTGACTATGTATGTACCTGGCGTGACAGACAAACATAAAAGACCCAGACACTTACTTCTTAACCCGGGGTGACCGTTCCAACACTAACCATTCTCTCTTCCCCCGCTAACACTTTTTTCAGGTACAACCACGACCAGACACTAAGAATAGACACTGACAAAACAAAACCCTACCTTTACCCTTGCACCGGCCCGCGAAAGCCGAGGGCTCGATGCCGAGCCAAAGGCTCAAGGGCCGATGCCTTACCTACCAAGCTACACCCCACAAAAACCCATTCCCAGGGTGCAAATGGTTAGACCACTCGCACCGGTGACAACCACTACCCCCCGGGGGTCAGACTCAGCCGGCGAAGAAAGAAACCTGATGACAGAAGAGGCTTCCCTGCCGGTGGGGGTTATGCCAGGACAAGAGGAGGTCCCGCAAAGCGCCTACACCGGCCCGGCCACGCTTGTGGTCGGGGTAGACGATGGATGGGGCCCACCTTCACGAAGCTGTCCAGGTCTACAACGATGAGGCAGGACAAAGAGAGATAGTCCCCCTCGATACCAAATCATTTAGGCCACCAACACTGCCAAAAATATCGACGCTTGGAAATGTACAGAGTGTGTTTGTGATTTTCTGTCATAGAACAAATCTGATGGACCAGTCCGAAGCTTTTTTTTTTCAATAAAATAATGGCGAAAATCGTATATGTCTATATATCACCGTTTTCGAGCTACAGGGCACTTGGAAAACCTAGTGATACTGGAAAATATTCTCTAGCTCGAAAACAGTAAGAGATATAAAGATGCGGTTTTCGCTATTGTTATTATTTTCTCGAAATAAGAGCGCTGGACTCGGCCATCAGATTTGTTCTATCTATGACAGAACTCTTAAAAACATATCAGTTTGAACCAAGCTGAACACGGTACTCTCGGAAGCCTTACATTTTCAATACACTTTCATCTTCTGAACTGTTTGGAAATTTACCGTAGTTATTTTCAATTTTTGGAAATTTAATTTCGTTTATGTGATTTTTATGGAGTAAAAAAACCTAGAGCCGTACTAAGAGTATCCGTTTTTGCTTTTTCTTAATAATTGCTAACTATTAAGTTATTAGACAACTTCATTTTTTGGAGTCGTACTGGGTTCATTATAAAATGCAACTGTTGAATCTATTTTGTACATTTAATTTGTAACTTTATACAATACTTCACGAATTCTTCTTTATTTACGGATAAAGAGCCAAAATTATTTAAAAAACCAAAATAGCAATTGCATTCGTTTAACTGTCATTTATTTTTGATTCTACTTCATCAATAATAAAACATTAAAAATTAACTTTGAAATTCAACTCTAGTGATCATCTCTAGCCCATACCTAACGAAAAAACCTTTTTTCTCGATCTAACCATGTCTTTATCTGAAAAACAATTTTATAGTCTTTATTTTGAGCAATTTATTTTGCTAGTTTCAGATTGTATTTCAATAATTTTTTTTTAATTCTTAGTGTCTTTTTTATACAATATTGTAGCTAGCAAATTACTAATTAATACATATTTTAACGATTTTATTAATAGTGAATGTAAGGTTTTTTGTAACTTGATGTATCATAGGAAAAGAGAACTTCAGAAATTGAATGTAAATAATAAATAATAATAATAGTAATAATAATGATAATGATAATGATAATAAAATAACAGTAACAGTAACAGTAACAGTAACAGTAACAATAACAATAACAATCGCAATGGCAATGGCAATAGCAATAACAATAATAATAATAATTCAGAGACTTGTGCGGGAGAGAGGGCGGCATACTATTATTAAGCAGGCCGTATTTGCGCCCAGGAACGACCTACGTTGGTAGGCCCTAACCACTATTCAGTGCAGGAATGAGGGAAACCTAGAAAACCTCATTAATTAGGGGAGTAGTCAAATGTCAATCGATATCAATCTCTCACATTGACCCAAGCCAACATTCTTCCATCCTACCGTACCCGCAGAGAGGGTGCCAATCTTCTCAACGAATATAGCTTATATACGGTCTACCGGCAGCGGGGCACGAACCCACGCCGATCTAATCACCTCGATTCAAGTACTGACGCCTTAAACCGCGCGACCACTGACCGACGACCACTTATAAATAGCAAAACAATTTGTTACTTCAGCTAACTTTTTGCATCATCATTTACATGGAAATTAAGAATATGACAAAAAATGGCCTAGCATTTATATTAAGATTTTTTTATGTAGTCCACATTTGCTGTATCAAGTTACCTTTATTCAAAAAAGCTAGTTACAAGGCCTCAAGACTTTCTTCATAAAAAAGTATCATTTTTAGTACCCCAAGCATATTTAAAAATTCCTTTCTTTTTATTGTGCCGCCCCTAGAGGTTTGCTTTTCGCGTGCTCTTGCATTCTTGGCATGGTTCGCCCATAACTTTCCCTTCCAATTTTTGGAACTATCATGGTAAACTCTGTTTGTAGAATTGCTCTCACCAAAATTAAAAAAAAAAAATAGCAAATGCTTGGCAACAACAATCTCAAAATACCGAAAAATCTGTTGTGAACTGAAGAAAGAAAGAAGATTCTATTCGATCCATTGTTTCAACCCACCATTCTTTTTTCCAAGTTTTTGGATATATGAAGTCCGGTTCTCGAGTTTGGCTCGTTTCAGCAAGTCTGTACTGCCGGCATTACCCATATACAAGGTGTTTATTAAAGAATGGGCCATAATTTAAAACTAGTTTCTTTGGGCGAAAATAAGGTAAGTTGATTTAAAAATCAATGATATACACGAATATCTGATTGATTTTTGTGTTAAATGTACAGTGCGTTCTGAGCACATGTGCCACTGTATTTATTCTTTCAGATTTTGTTTAGGGAGGAGATTTTGGAAAAGATTTGTTATTTAGAAACAACATTTTATTAGGTAGTTTTTAAAAAAGCTATACCATTTACATGTAGCTAAAATGCACCATTTTAGAGAACACTGCATTTAAAGTTTGAGTTGCAAATGTATGAATTGATAAGGCTAGCTTCCTTGGACGAAATTAAGTTGATTTAAGTCAACTTACCTTGGTACAACTTTGATTCCTTAAAAAGTATTAAAACAAAAAAATCCGGACCCAAACAATACGAAAGTATTTTTAGATTATGTACATCTTGTATAATACAGTAAGTGTATTTGGTTCAAGAGTTATTCAATTAAAATTTAATAGGTACCTCCTTCAGTTGAACCTATAATGATATCAGTAAATTCTTCCACTTAAAATATTTGAACATAATTGCCCGAATCGATAAAGATTATGTTTTAGTAATTTAAGCTAAAATATGTGTAATAAACTTGGAATTTAATTAAACAACAATGTTCGTCTTGGTAGCAGCTTTAGCAATTGCATTTACTGGAATTTGTCGGGGTAAGTTTTTTGAAAAAATATTTCTATTGAGTGTTTTGATATATCAAGGCACCCTTTTTATTTTTAGCGTCTCCCGTGGATATTGATTCTCGAATTGTAAATGGAACAGATACAGATATAAAACATTATCCATATATGGTAGGATGAAAATTATTCTATTAACTTCAAATGTAATTAGTATAATAATATTTTCGATATCGAATCTATACAAGGTGAATGTACTAGATTGTTGACTTCAAAGTACTATTTGAACAAGCCCACAAGCCTTAATAAATTATTGATAACAAAAGAGGATATAGTATCATTGTTGAAATTTAAAAATTGAATTTTTGAAATAATTATACTGTTGAACATATAAAATGTGCGAGTTCGACCGAGTTATGGGGATAACACCATTGGTTATGCTCAAATAAACTAAAGGCAGAATTCGCCCCAGTTTATAACTATAAACAAAATTTGCAAATGTTTATCGCATGCGTTACAACCTAGAGGGGAGAGGAGTAAAATTTACAGTAAACTTTTTTGTATTTTGACTTTTTGGCTTTTTACTGAAAATGTGAAATTTAAATTTTTTTAGTAAAATATGATACTCTTGGTTCCTATTGATAGAATGCTCCATTTTTGAGTAAAATCTGTTTAAAAATAAAGTTACGTGCGTTAATAATGTGGAATAGAAATATTCTCTATCTATACAGGTTGTGAAAATCAAAATGCGTCGGTCGGACGGTGACCGAGCGGGTTTAGGTGTCAGTACCTGAATTGTGTTTGTCATCAGCACTTGATTCCAATTTGTTCAAATCCCGCGGCCGGTATACCACAGATCAGCTATACTTATGGAGAGGATTGGTACCCTTTCTGCGGGTATGATAGAGTGGAAGAACGTTGGCTTGGGTCAGTTTGAAAGATTGATGGCGGTAGACTCTCCCCCTAATTGATGAGATTTTCCAAATTTCCCTCATTCCCGCACTTGATGTGCAAGGGAAGAAGATAGAAGATGACAAAAATAATTTTCAAAGGACAGCTTTTAAATTGAGTTTAGAGGCATCTGTGAACAACTTATATTCCTTAGGATCATGACACATAATTCACAATACACTAAATTGCCGTCTCCGGAGAACAAGTCTTGGATGTCTTGTTCCCATCAGCGGTAAGAAGAAGTTTTAGTTGTTTTCTCGAAGAGAATCAACCCTTTATTTCAATTACAAAAATTCTGCAGATCACAAATTAGATCATTTCGTTTAGATTGAATAATTCTGTGAGGTTCTGTAAACGTTTCACCAAAATCTTGGTCTTCAAAGTCGTCTTTTGCTCGATTTAATTGTAAATATTCATCGCCAGAGTTTTCTGAATATAAATTCCTGTGTCCAGGCGGTGTTTATTTGATATTTTTATTGGAATTTATGTTATCACACATTGTTGGCGACTACCTCCTTTTAATAAAACCACTTCTTTTTAATTTGAACTGTTTCCTAGATGCCATTAGTGGGCCATGAAAAACAGACCATCTTATATACAAAGATGCACTGATAAGATATACCATAGTTTAAGAAAAAATAAAGTTTATACCCTCTATAACGCATTAAAGAAGATAGGAGCAGTATTAAGAGCAATAAGTATATTGCCAGAGTCTTGAAGTAAAGACACTGGTGTATGCAGCATTTATTGTGCATGCGGCAAGGTATATATTGGACACACAAGGGATACAGCAAGAGGTTGAAGAACCACAAGAGTCGTCTAAGGAAGAACGCTGAAAGGCACATATATACGACTATACGAGTACAATGGATTAAATAAATCCAGAACTTCACAGACCAGTAACTTTCGACTATTAATATTTTTGTGTCGATGTTTGGCAAACATATATAATGAACTCGCATGTTCATACAGGGTGCCCCGTAAAATATGTTACAAACTTCGGGTAGTAATAACAGATCCATATAATAATGTGACTAAAAACTCTAATAAACATAATTTCTCAAACGTAACGTTTTGCAGTTATAGACTTAAACTCTTTCTTGGAAAAAGAAAACAATGAAATTTTCAGTGACTAGTCAGCTTTAGGAAGCCCGTAAATAATGTGGATATGAATATAGTTATTAAAATAATTTCGTACATTTTAGATATCTCTCCAATTCAATGGATACCATAGATGTGGAGGTGTAATTATCGACGAATACAACATTTTAACAGCTGCTCATTGTTTTGAAGAGTAAGACAATTACCCCTTTCTCTTATTGAACAACATTTAATCCAATATTTTTAGTTTACATTTGAGTGGCATTTCATACTTCAACGTACTAGCTGGAACCACTAGTATCACAAAAGGTAATATTTCATTAAATTCATTAGATAAGATTTTGATGCATGAAAGCTTCAAGGACTTTACGCCATACAGTAACGACATCGCTATCGCTCAAGTAAGCAGTAAAATATATAATTTTTATAGAAGGAAATTAGATAAAATCATATTTTTTTAATTCATTTTATACTCTAGCTTTCAACGCCGCTTGAGTTCAGTGAGAATATCCAACCAATCCGATTGCCTCAAGCTTTCGAACCTATACCAGAGTTTTCTACTGCTGTTTTAACAGGATGGGGTTATAATAGTGTAAGTTTTCAACCATTTTATATGTCCGTTTATTATTATGTTGATTTAAGTATGTACATTCTATAGTAATATACAGGCTGTATCACATAAGAGGACCACTCCCATGTATCTCACTTAATATGCGAGACACGTCAAAAATCTTTAATTGTTTTTTGTTGCATTTTTGGAGGCCTTTATGCTCGTAAAAACAAATTTGAGTTCCATGGCCAACTCAATGAGTAATAACAAAAAAACCTGTTAGATAGAGAAAACTTATTGGTAATAATTTTTTATTGCAAAATTGTGGTTCGCGGCGCCCTCTAGGTGGATAAAATAAGAAAATCTGTATTTTGCATATAAAAGTACATTCTGTTTATTATTTTTTCTGCAGTTGACGTCTTTAAAACAGATTCTACATTATCTTGAGCAACATAAAAATATTTAGGTACATTTTTTTTTAACTAAAATTGAAAAAAATGTAATAAATACAAAAGATAAGGGCAACATGTAGTATATTGCATGAAAGACGAACAAACAGGCAATGTTTTGTGGCCATAGCCTGCTTCAATAAAAATTTTTTTTATCCGCCTAGAGAGCGCAGCGAACCGCATACGATATTTCAAAAATCTGATTATATTGGGTGGAAGGCATCAATTTTGTAATAAAAATTTATTACCAATAAGTTTTCTCTATCTCTTAAAATAAAAAAGTTAGACAGCCTTAAAGTTTGGGCACTTTATAGGTTTTTTTGTTATTACTCATAAAGTTGGCCATGGATCTCAAATTTGTTTTTACGAGCATAAAGGTCTCCAAAAATTTAACAAAAAACAATTAAAGATTTTTGACGTATCTCGCATATTAAGCGAGATACATGGGAGTGGCCCTCTTATGTGATACAGCCTGTATAATCCAAAGAATTGTATTTTAAAAAATATATTTCTATTAATTCAGATAATTATTTATTTGTCTTAAATCAAACTATTCTTGGTCCCAAATAGATTAGTCGAAAGTGCTTCTAAAACATTGTGCGAGACTGATACAAAAAGAAGTTTTGAATATTTTGAAAATAATGGGATATTTTAAATGTCCGATTATTTTTGTGTTGATTTAAGTATGTTAATTACATCCTATAGCAATATTTAATACAAAGAATTGTGTTTTAAAAAAATATATTTCTTATTAATTCAACTAATTATTTATTTGTCTTAAATGAAACTATTCTTGGTCCCAAACAGATTAGTCAAAAGTATTTCTAAAACATTGTGCGAGACTGATACAAAAAGAAGTTTTGAATAAAACATGTATCCAAATAAAAAGAATACATAGCGTAATAAAGATCACAACCACTCCAAAATTGCTGACAGCATCGGAATTAAAAAATAAAATAAATAAAAATCAAATTTTAACTCTAGCCAGGGCTTCGGTATTTTTTTATTTAAAAAAATATATGTTTTGTAGTTATTTATTTCTCAATATTATTTCTAGATGCGCCAATGATATAACTTTAATTAATTGGATATATGGAAATAGGATTAATTTTATGCAGTGGCTGAAACAATAATGGTTAAAATTGTAAACATAATTTCATTTCATATAATTTTATATTCAGCATACGAAAATGTATGTATAAGCAAAAATAATATATATATAATACAATTCAAATTTATTACTAATTTTTACTATTTGAATATAACTCATATACCTACTACTATAATATATACTGTTTTTAGAGCGATAGCTTCGTTCTTCAGGATACCCTTCAGGAAGTTAATATTACAGTTTACTCAGACTCGCAATGCGAGACGCTACATGCCAAGACTGGTCCAACAAGTCGCATAACTCATGTCTGTGCAGGTGTACCTGAGGGAGGCAAAGGACAATGCAGTGTGAGTATGATATAGTTTCTCTTGGAATAACTAAATGCATTCATGAGCAATTCACCTGAATGCCAGGAATATCAAATGTTTATATTTAATCAATGTTAATATTTTAATATGGGATTAAAATTCATTTGATGGCTACAAAATACGCGCGTATGTTTTCCTAAACCCTTACAAATTTACAACTACTGAAATGCGCATTGATGGCTTTTCTGCTATCCAAGGAAGATAGTTATTCCACTGTCTCTATCTCTTTCAGAACTTTTTAAATAGAAACAATTTAACTTGAATAATAATTTATTATTTGATATAATTTTGTTTACCTTCATTGCGTGCTGTATCTTCCTATTCTTACCAAATAGTATCACAAAAGATAATAGTAATAATGATGAAAATAATTAAAATCACGATTTTACAGTAATGGCGACTTCAATAATTGAAATTGTTACTATACAACCTATTTTTTGTTCTAATTTTCGTTCTATATTATTGTTGTTTTATTTAATTTTAAAATTTTCTCGTAAACTATGTATTATATGCAATGTGTTTCAATGAAATATGTACCTTATAGAATGTGTTTTTTTAAACGGTTCAGTTGTGACGTTTTCACATCCCTCCCAGCCCAATTAATGTATATATTGTCAAATAAACAATGATGTTGATGAGGATTAGGGTAAAAGCACTAGTGAATGAACAGTTAAGGGTTTAAAATTGACATAAATGTTTGAAATGGGATGTTAAAATTCTTATAAGCGTTATATATAAGTGTTTTATGTAATGAAATTATTGATGTTTTCTGATTTAAAATTAGTAAATAGTCCTATTGAACAAGGCTCCATTATTGAGAGAAAATATATATTTATTAAGAACTCTAGTAGTCTTCTATTAGTAGAACACTAGTAAATGAAAAGCATTCGTTAATAAATGAACAGTGTTGAGATCAATTTTCTTCTAAGAATTTTCGAATGGATATTTTCAATTCATACCAACATTCATCTAGGGTAGCCGGTCATTTCCTTTTATTTTATTTGAAATCTTCAAACCATGTATCACACGTATTCTATATTTATCTTGTTTTGGTTCATTTCTAGTATTTTACCCGCTTCTAGTGAGTTAATGGTAGATATGTTTGATGTTACTAGCTACTAGCTGTAACTGTGACCGAGACTTTTTAATTGTTCACTTCTGATTCTTTTAGGGGAATTTTCAATTTCGTTGTTTGAACTAGATTTTATTTTGGTTTTATTATCAGACATTTCTTTAATTTGGGACAAAACTGAAGCATTCATCAGCAGTCAACACTCGAGACGGTCGGCAAGAATATCTATACAACCTTCTGACGTGAAATAATTTTGCAAGTCAGAAAACCATTTTCTAAGATATCAGTTACTTTAAAATTATCTCATAATTTATTTTTGATATCTCTAGATGCCACTTTTTCCAGGTCGATCATTATAAAATGAATTTTACATCCAGTCTTCATTATTTCAGTACATGTGCATTCTGCACCTCGCTTTTGTGCGCAGGGAAGCCCAATTTGGCCTTAGATCCAAATTCAATGTTCTATACGATCTTACTCCGGTGAGGGTCCCATTTTTGTCCCTTTCATGTTCATGCCCATTTTAATACTGAGTGTAGTGGACTTTGGAATTGAAAACGTTCTGTTAAACACATTCCAACTCTTTTCACCAGCAGCGATGTTAATTAAAGCTTTGACTAAAGATTCCTCTGAATATTTCAATCTCTCGTACGCCTAATTCATCTGTCTTTCTTGTAAATCTCCCACTTTCTAATAAATTATACACATTTACATTTTTCAATGTTAATTTATTGGATAGACGATTCGTGAACACTTTATGGCCCTTTCATTTACTGGATAACAACATTTTAACCGCTGTAATATATTTTATGTAAACTACTAAGTTCATATTTAAGTTTTGCACAATTATGTATCAAAATCATCTACAAGAGTAAAACCTCAGTAAATGAACAGACGTCCATGTACTAGGTATGGTTTTCCACAAACCAGTAACTAAACATTTGATTTTTTAATAATTGCAATTTAATCCACTCTATGATTAATAGTAACATTATCTAGGGCAAATACACAAAAACATTACTTCTTTATGTAACTGAGTCTTATAAGAATTTACTTTTTGGCGGTTGTTACACAGCAGTAGCCCACTTTCAGCCATTTTACCAAACTCGGGTTAAAATGATTCATCCACCCAAAGGCCACAACGTGCAAAAAAGTTACATAGGATCTCGCACATAGACATTTTAAAGACCGTTTAAGTAAGAAACTGTTTATTATACCCTATACTCTCAACAATGTAGTTTTAGTATATTTTACAGTTTCATTCCATGTCGTCAAATTAAAATAATATTATATTACAGGGCGACTCAGGAGGACCTCTAGTTGTTAATGGGACCCAAATTGGAATCGTTTCTTGGTCGATAAAGCCATGCACACGTGAGGGATACCCAGGAGTCTTTACTAGAGTCTCAACGTACATAGATTGGATACAGTGCAATTTAAAACGAATTTAGAGAGATAATGTAGATATATTCTTTTAAGATTTTTGTTTGTTTTACTGATATGTAGTTCACGGTACAGCAAATATAATTTATCAAGTAAAGAAGAGAGGAAAGCTGATTCTCCATGAAAGAAATTTAAAAATAGTGTTTATTGGCCATGTTAAATTACATCAAATCTGTATGGCAAGTCAGAAACTATATACACACACAAAAAAAAAATAGAAACAGTAAACTTATACAAATAATGCTAGTAATAATAAAAAAATTCGAATACAGTGTAATGAAGTAATAAAGGATAACATATTAAAAATTAAATAAGGTGCGATAAGGCCATCGTAATATATGTATATCAGAAATATTTAAAAATTTATCAACTAAGTACAAGCAATGTGGAAAAATTATTTTTACTTTTTCGAACTAGGGACATTGGAAGCTTTTAAACTACTCTATTAGTTGGCACAATATTATATAAACTATTTTTTTTATTTGATCAGCATATCTCATTTCTTAAGTGTGGCACTGAAAATGTTTCTGACAAGAAATTTAGCAGAGTGGCATATACAGGGTGTTGCAGAATGATGGTCAAATATTTTACCGATGTATTCCACAAGCCATTTTAGGGGGGGATCTTCGTATGAAATTTTTTAATCTGGGTCCTTCCTGTTGAGATATTCGAGTCTCAAGATGGCGGAAAAAATAGTTTTTTTATTTTTTCTTAAAAACGGTTACACTTAGAAATTTCAAGTTTGGTACACATTATCAGCTAGACAAAAGCTATTTTGTGGTGGAGTCTATTCCTTGGTTCATGTTTCTGGAGGGCGGGAATAAGCAACCCCTAGTTTTATTTCTTATAGAACTTTTTCCTGCAATGGCCGATTTCAACAAAACTTTTTTAAATACTGTAATGAAGTGAATTTTTCACCGCCCCGTGTGAGACAGTGAAAGCCGGCCGACGCTCGAACTCCAGCCAGCGCGAGGGAAACCACGAGAACCGAACGCGCATCGAACCGTGCACCAGAGACTCTACCGCTGTGGAGATATGACGTAGGATGCGCGCTCGATCCAGCGCGTCCGATTCCAAGTCAACAGCGATATTTTGAAACTTAGGACATTCAGTACCTGTCCTGGCCCACACCGAGTAGCTGCGTCGTATCCAGTAGTCCGCCCAGCAGATCTGTAAGTCCAGCCGACCATCTAGTGTGCAAGCGACACCGTTTCACCATGAAAGGCTTGCTATCTACCAGAATTAGTACCTGACAAACCGCCAGACGAAGCATCGTATCTCCAGTGGTCCTGACAAAATTAACCGCCTGAAAATTATTGTAAATCGCTAAGTGGACGAACCGTAAATTTTACAAGTCCACAAATTTGAACACCGCCGATTATTATAAGTTCAAAAGTGGCATTTGAGTAAAATAGCGAAGTCCGAAAACCATCCAGTGCGCAACCGCCACTTCAGAACCAGCATTAGGCCTTCCCAACTTCGAGTGGAAGATTCAGTTCCTGAGCTGCCAGCATCGAGACCAGTCCTGTTCCGCACCAGCCAGTAACAGCCATCTGCGCAAGACTCCGCCACTCCGCTACGACAACGTTAAGACCTAGCGAGGTGAGCACTGCAGAGTGAGTACCAGCCGACCGCTCGTGCCAGCTAGACGTGACCAGAGAAGTATGTAAGAGATTGTTAGGGAAAACTTGACCGCTATTAGTTGTGTACTAATCATACTTTGTCTTCCAGCTTGTGTATGGTGCTACGGCGTGGGCAAAGTCGCTGTTGCATTATCCTGTGACCACCTCACCACGCGTTTGGTTTATAGGATTCCGTCCTATGAACTGAAATGTGGGTCGAAAGTTATGATTGCTACCCGTACCGCGACGTGGGTGTAGTTGCTGTCGCATTAACAGGCAACTTTGCCTTTGTCGTAACTGACAAGTAGTTGTTTCTTTCTGTAGCTGTCCGGCCGTGCATTCCAGGAGAGGAGCCTGCTGTATCGTCATATTTTGTTTTTTACATATGTATATATTTTAAATAGTGGCCAAGTCTTTAATTTTATAGTTTTAGGTTTTTTTTTGTTCGCTTGATCACTTCCTCCTACTTGGTTTCGCATTTAGCATAGATTAACCGCTTGCATTGCTTGCTTGTATCCGTTCAGTTTGCTTTGTATTTGCTTATTCCGCTACCGACCGTATGAGTTTTGTAAACTAGGTGTATTGTAATATATGTGTATTACTTTATTCTGATTTTTATTCCTGGAAAAGTCTAACTCCTCCCTCACGACCCTCTGGACATACTGTGTCTTCACTGTAACCGCCCGAGTAGTGGTGTTTCTGCACTGTAAACAGAAACTGGCGCTCGAGGTTACCGTCAACGCAGCTCAGGCGTAATAGTGACACCGCGTCGTACCGAAATCATGACGTAGGCACGTCATAATACTACACCTTATTTTACTACTTTTTTCCCTCTTTTCATACAACAGTTTGCGCAGAAAAAATAAAAATAGCTTTCCTTACTCTAAACATCTTTTCGTCACCGGTAACTATGTTCATGTTTCTCTGTTGTCTTGTCAAACAAATCGCCATTAGATCTATGATTGACAGTTTTTGCAAATATTTCTAAACAAAGGTATTCCTATAACTGTTCCAATCCAATCCTGCCGTATGCATATTCCGTCAATTTATTCGCTAATATTTGTACGGAAGTGTCAGTTGTTTACAAATATTTGCAAAAACTGTCAATTATAGATCAAATTGCGATTTATTTGACAAGACAACAGAAAATTCAACATGGCAACCACCTACTACGGTTATCAGTTACCGGTGACGAAAAGGTGTTTACAGTAAGGAAAGATATTTTTATTTTTTCCGCGCAAACTGTTAGTTGTATGAAAAAGTTACAAGAGGGGAAAAAGTAATAAAGTTAGGTGTAGTATTTAAAAAATTAGTTCTGTTGAAGATGGTCATTGCAGGAAAAAGTTCTGAAAGAAATAAATTTAGGGGTTGCTTGTTCTCGCCAGTAACATGATCCAAGGAATAGATACCACCACAAAATAGCTCTTGACTAGCTGATAATGTGTAACAAAATTTAAATATCTAAGTGTAACTGTTTTTAAGAAAAAACAAAAAAAAATATTTTTTTCCGCCATTTTGAGACTCGAATATCTTCCCCTGAAAAGGCCTATGGAATACACTGGTAAAATATTTGACCATCATTCTGAACAATGACTACTCTCCACTCCGTGGAGTCAGTTGTCATTGAGCCCGTATATCGTGTTTTTTGAGTAGACGTAGCGAACCAAGGACTATTGTCTTCTGCATTCTGCCGGCTAAGATCTTTATGATGTATGATCTTTAACTCAGAAAGCAGCGTATGTCTCATTCCACCCAGGACGCCTATAATTAGCACCACAATCTTAACAGACTGGTCTGGATACAGCCTGCGGAGCTCGGAGAGAAGATCTCGATACTTCCTCCGTTTCTCATCTTTATTATTGTTATCATTATTATTGTGTGCTACGTTTAACATTATAGTGTAGAAGTAGTAAGTTAATAAAGTGAATAAAAGTTTTAGTTGTTACCCATTGTGTATTACTTTAGAAAACTTAAGCTACACCACAACATTTTCCAAGTTTCGTTAATTTACGCTAAACAGGTTGATGATTGGAAATGTAACATTTGTCAATAAAATCAACATCCTATCTCTTTGAAACCAGTAAATGTAGACCCCTCAAGTATTAAATCTTTTTGGCCTAAAATGACCCAAGGAATAACCTCCTTAATTTATGACATGGATTATACAGGCTATATAATAATAATAGAGTTATAACAACTAAAACAGTATTCATCAGTATTCAACAGTATGATTTCGTAATTATCAAAGCAAAACTCAATGCTTGAAGTAGTAACAATAAATAATGAGGAAACACGTGAGGCTATTACTAAATATGAGAATAAGAAATGCGGAGTAACATTTCAGCAAAACTAATGTTATAAATAAAAATATCTAATCACCGCGTAAAATTTCTACACGTCTTTCGTTTTCGCAAATAATGAAACAGAAAAGGAAGATTTTGTTGACAAGAGGATTCAGCATAATATTTTGTCTACTAGGAAAACGTCTTTGGTATTACCTGCCACACGATAGTATGTACTTGTCAGACTTTTCATAAATCACCACCTTATCCGTTATCTAGGCATTTGAATATGTGTTTGTAAATACACAAAAAATACGCGAAAAAATAAATTTGTGGAAAGCAAATACGATAAAATTATTTTAAACTGATCGTTATACCGTACGCGATATTTTTTGACAGCATCTGATGCAGTCGCCATCTGTGGTTCACTACTGCAAGGTGTACTTCATGTCGATAATTTTTTAAACTTCTTGTATTGGGGAACTAAATTCTGTTAATACTAATAATGACAACAATATTAACAATAATCGACTATGTTTGCATAAATAATTAGTACTATGTTAAACGATAATATCCCAAGATGTTTGCAGTGTTCTGTAAAAATGTTTCTTGAACCCTTAGAATATTATTATATTCTAAGCTTTGACCATGTTCTTTGATGTTTGAAGGGCATGCAACTAGCAATGCAATATTCTAGGTTATTTTAAAACAGTTAGTGACTAATTTTCAATGTTAACCGTTTTATACTAAATAATTAAATAAAATAATGAATGTCGGGTATGTTAGTGGACAATTATGACGGATCTGCAATGAGTAACATATGTATTTTTGGCAATGTGCAACGAAGTAACCAAGAAATGTTTATTTTCCTCGTTTTTGCTTTTGGCAACGCTGTAAAAGCGACTGCATGGTAGTTGACATGTCTAGTCATCTCGGACGATGATTGATTGTCATAGGTACCGATTTTCCGAAGGAAAAGAAGGTTTTGCCCGATCGAGCTAGAATTATTATATTTTAGATCTCCCTGAGTACGTGGTTAAAATTTTTATACTTAGTCATAGTTAACCCTGTATAAATGTTGAAGCTGCAAATGTTATTTAAGCGTTTTAGGGAAGGAATAGTTAATGTGTCTGGGGTTGAATATAAATTCTGGCAAAAAGACTTCGTCGTAGGATTATTTAAAATACCACTCTTGACCTAAAATAAAACGATCGCATTATCACATAAATGAGAATGTAACATCCATGCCAGTTTGAAAGAGCAGATATAAAACTTTTACATATTGTTCCTACGTTTGTGCCACTCTTCTAGGTATTGTTAGTAGATTTATACATGTTACTAAATAAAACAATTACCTTAAATACTCATTTGTTTATACTAGGTAGGTAGGTAGGTAAGTGTTTAACGTAGGTATCTTAAATAAAAATTACTAACAAGCAAAATAACATTTCTATACATTTATACAACTGATTACATTCAGTAGTAGCCAGTAAAGTATTTTCTGGATTTGAAAATTCACTTCCGGTTAAGTCATTAGTTTATTTGATATTAGTTTATAGTTAACTGTAGTTGATAAAGATACTTATTTACCCGATAAAATATTTAAAAGAATACTTTCTCGTACTTATATTTTTTTAAGGAAGCAAAGTTGTACTAAGGTAAGTTAACTTAAATCACCTTATCGTCCAAGGAAGCTTAAAGTATGGCCTACTGTTTAACGAATTCCCGGGATTGTAGAGTACTTCATACATTTACAAACTTTAAATGCAGTTTTTTGTAAAATGGTGTATTTTAGTGACATTTAACAAGTATAGCTTTTTAAAAACTAATAGAATGCTGTTGTAAAATTCCTGCGTAAAAAAATGTAAATGAAAGACGATCAGATATTCCTACAAATTTGAATACGATTACCCACCCAACTATTGTAAAAAAAATAAATAAAAAAATTACATTCTCGGGCCTATAACTTCTTAAGGAAGCAAAATGGTACTAAGGTAAGTTGATTTAAATTACCTTATTTTCACCCAGGGAAGCTGGTCTTAAAGTACGATCCATTATGTAAAAAACATACTGTATGGACTAAAAACTAACAGTTAATAAATAATAATTTAATAAAGTAGTTCATTCTTAATAAAAATTGTGTTTGAATATATTGTTAAGTGTCAAACGTTTGTGATAGTGTTTGTTATGTGCCCTAAGTTTAATTTACAAATATTGTGAAATATGATGTTTCGGATAGCTCACAATCAACCAAATATACAATCACTTACCTTATTTTCTAGCGTCAGTCCAGAGCATAACACTTTAATATTGAATATAATAAAGAGTTCTTAAATTATTTTATGTTGCTTCAGACACTATTTAAAAAAATATAAAACAAAAATAAGCACTGTATAATCAATATTATATTAACATGAGAAACCCTTTGCTCAGGGGCGGTTCAGTGAAGAAGTTCTGATTTCAAAGTAAGAAGAAATTTTATATCACTTTGCTTTCTTTAAAAATGATACTCAATTTTGCATTTTACTATATAAATGACTTTAATAAACAGATAGATTTTAATTTTCCATTATCAACTTAACATTAAGTTTTGTTTTTGTGAGTTTATAAATACTAAGAAAGGTCATTCTATTCCTTCTTGTATAACTTTCAAGTCAAGATCCACAAATTATTGTCAATAATTTTATTCAATTTTTTTCTAGTGTCTATATTGCGTCAAGTTCGTTAGAAATTGTAAATGTTATAAATAACAATAATTCAATCGTTATAAATAAAATTCATAGTAGAGATGTTCTAGCAGCTATTAAAAAAATAAAAGCGAACATGACAATGGGCCCTGATCTTATTCCAGCCTTTTTAATCAAAGATTGTGGTTCTGTTTTGTGTGAGTATCATTTTCAATTTGATCTTAAAAACTCCAACATTTCCAGATATATGGAAAACCTCTAGAATGTGTCCAGTTTTTAAGAAGAGTAATTTAAATGATGTATCAAATAACCGTTCTATTGTAATTCTCTGTATTTTTTCCAAAATTTTTGAGAACGTTATTCACTTCTACCTATCTAATCATGTGAATAATATTATTGTTGCAGAATAACATGTTTTTTTAAAGGTCGCTCTACCGTTACTAATCTTTGTTTAAATCTCAATATATAATTGAAGCTCTCGATCGAAAAAGTCAGGTAGATGTCATTTGCACCGACTTCTCCAAGGCGTTTGGTTTCGGTTTTAGTGGGGATCTTACTAAGCTATTGAATTCCTATTTATCGGATAGATCGCAGTATGTACAATACCGTGGGTCTCAGTCCATTGATTACCCTCAAACGTCTGGAGTTTCGCAGGGATCTAGTCTTGGTCCACTATTATTTATTTTATTCATTAATAACATCACCTTAGATTTTAATGTAAATGTTCTTATATACGCTGATGATGTTAAAATATTTTCGGAGACTGTGTCTACCCCTGACTGCCTTAAATTGCAGCGAAATCTTAAGCTTATTAATTCGTGGTGTATTAATAACAGATTGCCTGTGAATGTTGGTAAGTGCAATGTAATGTCTTACTGCCGTAAAAATTGTGTAGTGACTTGGACTTATATTATAAATGACCTTCCATTAAACAGGCCCGAATTATATGCGACCTTGGTGTCACTATCGACCAAAAGCTCTCCTTCGTACCTCACATACAAAAAACTGCCACAGGTGCTTATAAAACTCTAGGTTTTGTTATAAGAAATATGAAAGACTTTAAAAACTTCAGTACTCACAAACTGCTCTTTGAAATTTTCGTTAGGTCAAAACTAGAATATGCATCTGTGATATGGAATCCCATAGATTCAGCACGTTATGGCGATGCAAAGACATTTTTTTAAATCTGCCACTTATAATAATGATAGATAGTGTGTATCCATTAAGATCTACCCCATACAGATATTTCTTGGAGTGATTTAATATGATCAGTTTAGACAGCAGAAGAAGTTTAACTGTACTTTTGTTACAAAATTCTTCATAATGAAGGAAACTGCACATCCTTTTATCATCCTGAATTTTCGTGACCTTCGGCCAGTTCCAGTTTATTCTATATTAAAAACTACAATACCAGTATTTATATAATATGGTATGCAGTCATTTCCGTTTAGAATTCCACATAGATATTTTTTGGTGCTGTATTGCAGACATTAAGAAGAAATTTGTATCTGTTGTTTAATTTTTTATTGTTTAATGTAATCCTTACCTATATATATATATATATATATATATATATATATATATATATATATATAATTTGTTATTATTTTATTGTGTGTGTGTGTATGTATGAGTATTTAATCTTTATTTTGTGTGAATGTGTGTTTTTATGAGATGAATTTATGGCGCTTTAAAAAAATTTCCTTTCCTTTATTTATATTTTTTTTTTATCTTTTACCCTGGCTAGCACTTGACTCCACTCAGTAGTCGGTTCTTTATAGAGAGAAAACTTCCTTTGTTTATTTTATTTATTTTTATATGTTATTTAATTTTTTTGTCTAAACTCTAGCTTTCACTAAATACAGAATAAAGAAAGTTGGATTTGTTTTTTTTTTAATTTTATCTTTTTTTTGTTTTATTTAGAGAAAGAAACCAAATATTTTATAATTAACTTTGGAAATAATTAATTATATTCCACATTAAAAAAACAACTCTTGGAATGGAAACATGGGCTTTCCTTATCTACTTTCTTATAACTAAAACAAATAATGGTATGTTCAAAATTTTTGTTGGTGTCTATCGAATCTTTAATTTAATTATAATTTTTCATTGCTAAGCTTAGACAACCAACAATTTCTTTGTTCGTACCACAAGTTGCCTATCTATCTTAAAATACATTCTTTCGATATTTGGAGGGAATGTAAGAAACTAGGTTATTAAAACTAGTATTTGACAAGCTTGGTGAAATGGTGTATAGTTTTCATAAATTTGAGTGGTTTTAGTGGCCTTTATTTTTATTCATTTATATAGGTAAGTCCTACGACATTTATTGGTTACCTAGGTTCAATTATTGTATTTATTCCTTCGTCGGAATATTGCTAGCTATATTTTTTTTTATTTATTTGTGCACAAATTAAATTTGGTACCTGCTGCTGGTATTTCTAGTTTACATCTCCTGGGAACCTGGAAATATACGCTGTGGACTCCAACTACAGATGAAAATTAAACCTGACAAAACTGGAACTGCTGGAAAATTCTCAGGAACTTCTTTTGATGGAAATAATATAACCCTGCTTTTCTCTCTCTGGTGAGTTACGTTTTGTATGTTTTTAATTATAAATTCTTGATTTTTTTTATTAAATATTTGGGGAACCTAACAAAACGACGCTGCCCCTTTTCTATCTTCTGCGTAACTAATCAACAATTTTCTTGTTTTTCAAGTCTATACGGATTCTAGATTTTTAGTTTATTTGTTAAGTCACTTTCACAATGTTTTAATATATCGTTTTGATTTTTATTTTGTCACCTCACTGCACTACTTAAATTACTAATTACATATTTAATACTGTCCATGTTTTATAAATTATAAATTTCTTTTTATTTTAATAAGGAATATTAATTAATCATCTCTTTATAGGTAGGTCTATCTTATACATGTGTCCACGTCCTTATTTTTGACAGATGTCAAATTAAAAATTATTATTTATAAGAAATCTAAAATTTGACATTGGAAATTTTATTTATTTAAAAATTCATTTTATATCTAACTCGTATGTTAACCAAATGCATATTAGTGTCATCCTTATATTTTTAGCTGTCTTTTGATATGCCTAGCTCTGTGATAATTATTAATTTTAACCATGTACTTTTCCTTTATATTTGTCTATGTACAGATATTTTCATGAATTTTGTTGGTATTGACTTTTAAAAATTTGAAGTTATTTAATTTTAATTATATGTTTCTTTTGATATATTATGTTTAATTGTTATAGACTACTTATATTAATTATTACCCTTTTCTTATTACCATCAATAATCATTTTAACCAATTTATCAAATTTTAATAAAGTGTGAAAAATTTATATTATTTATTTAATATGTTTCAAAATTTAATTTTATTACAATATATATATATATTATACTTTTATTATTTTTTATTTTGATAAGTATATATTTATTTATTAACTTATTAAGTTTTACAATTAAATGCTTATCATTTTGTCCACATTATTATGTTACAATATTATTTTCATGCTAAATCTGTTTATTCCGCTTCCTCAATTTTATTTTTCCTTCATGACATCTGGCAGTCAAAATTATTCTCGCGTACATTGATTTTATATTTTAGTAGGTATTCCAAATATGTTAAACATTTTTAAATTATTGCCTTTTTATGCAATGACTGAACATTTTATTGTTTATATTTCATCTTATTAATTTTGTGTTCATTACAATATACTTTTACGATATTTTCCACCGCTTTTGACAGTTAACGCTTAGAATCATTCACTATGCTTGGATCAGTGGCTCTTACTGACGTTTAATCAATGATTCCATTACTCGTCTACATACATTTAAGCATGCTTTAGAGGTCTCCGAAGATCTTAGGCTCTATCTCCTTAATAAATCGTCCGGAAACTTGGACTACCGGGGATTATATCCCGCAAATTGAAATTCAAACTTAAGATAGCTTCACTCTCCGTAAAGTTGAGGTTAGGTTAAGCTTCGTAATTGGGGAAATATTAAATTCTCTGGATATGTCAATTTCAGTTTCAGTATAATTTCACCTTGGGTATAATATTAAATAAACCTTTGATATGAAAAATGGAATTAGGATTAAATTGGGCGAAAGCGACATGTACAGAGTGGTTTATAGCGTGTGACAAAAAATTCAAAATAAAACATATCGGTAGCAGCCCTTCGCTACTCCATGTCGGACTAAAAAGCTACAGACATGAAGCGTTCTACATCGCAATAGACATTATTGAAAGCTCTCGACTTCTATCGCTTTCGGCGAGAACGATATTTTGCAAACACGGAATTTCAGGAAACAACTACTCTGCAGGCTAATGACCCGACCAGCATTGAATAACACCTGAAAAACTTGTATCAAATAACGTCAGGTACCTCACCTACCCGACCATCATTGAATTTCACCTGAAAAACATATATCAAATAGCGTCAGATATGGCATACTGATGAGAGTTAATAAAGTTGAAACCAGTATATGTCTGGTGGGCTGCTCACGAGTGACTTAAGCTATTTGCTATAGATTTGCCAGGTGTAATTTAGAGCTGATCGGGGCATTAGCTCACAGAGTAGCTGTTTTTTCTAATTCCGGGTTTGTCATGTCCAATAATTATTAATTATTTGTTTAGACGTTACAGGGTGTTACAAAAAATAGAATATTTTTGGCGATAACTATAAAATTAGCAAATATATATATTTTTTATTATTTGGTTGTTTAACAAAATCGTTAAAATACACGTTTAGATGTGTAATTCGTTTCGTCCTGTAATTTTGTCAGTACAAATAATTTGAATTTTCTGTTAAATTAGAAATTGTCCGTCAACATAATTTGAAAGAAAAAAATCTTATATTAAAAAGTTCGATCTTTAATTCGCTTGTTCCTGAAATTCAACGGCACTATAATGAAGTTTTTGCGGGCACCTATCCAGAAGATGGTCATATTTTTACCGATCGTAGGCCTCCAACTCCTAGCCTGTACATTCCTTTACCGAGAACGATGTCAAGACTGTTCTTCTGGATTGACATGCTTATAACGTCGTTGGCCCGGACAGCATGTCCACTAATGATTTACGCAGGCTGCCAGTCAGGGGTTTGGCTATTCTCTTCAACGCCATGCTCTGTACTGGATATGTGCCTTCTGCGCTGAAGACTTACTGCACCACGTTAATTCCCAAGGGCGGTCTCAACCCGTTAGACATTGAATCTTGGCGGTCTATTACAGTGACCAATATCCTTCTGCGGACCGCACCGCATTATTTCTCATAGGATGGCCGCCCTGCCTGTTCACTTTTCGCAACGTCGCTGGAGGCCACTATGACTAACTCCGCTATTTTGCATGCTGTCATCCGTACGTGTCGCTTACTGGCTCGTCCTTACTCTGTGGTATCCTTTCATCTCAAGAAAGCATTCGATTATGTGCCTCATTCATCCATTGCTAGAGCCTTACGTTGATTCAATATCGATAATCGACTGTCTAAGTTAATCATGAGTGGCTTGAGTGGCTACTCAACGACCGTAGCTACCGCTGGTCACCCTACCGGTCTCATTATAATTTTGCGTGGAGTGAAGCAGGAAGATTCCATTTCTTCTTTGCTATTTAACTTAGTGCTCGGTGCTCATATGTAGACTGGACACCTTACCTACTGATATTGATATTGATGGCACTTCGATTGGTGCCCTGGCGTACACTGATGACCTTTTACTTCTCTCGCCGTCACCTAAGCAGATGCGGCTCGTCATTGCCACATGGGTCAGGTTCTTTGAAACATGTCACATGACGCTTAACGCAAACAAATGTGCCAGTCATATTATCAAGCTTTTGCCCGCCTTAAAAAAACTTTATTTGGCGCAGCATTCTATCTTTCATATTCGAGCCTTGCCTATTCCTAGAGTAACTGCCGAGTCCAGTTTCCTTGGACATCAGTACGGCTTCATGGGTACTGACCCTCCATCGATCAACAGCTTGCCAGCCGCATTGAATAACTTGCTTAGGGCGCCGCTCAAACCTCACCAAAAGCTTCTACTTTTAGAAGATTATGTTCTGCCCAAATACCTTTATCCTTTTCAAAACCCATGCATAAATAGAGTCATCCTGGACAGGGCCGAAAAGTCCGTACGGAGAATGGTGAAGACGATCGGCAATCTGCATAATACCCGCCTTCCGCTAGATGCTAAACGATGTCGTGGAGGTTGTCATCATGTGGAGACGCTGTCTTATATTCTGCAGCGTCCGTACCTTGACTGATGCTTGTCACCACAGCGGCTTCCTCACTGAGGTGGAGCCTTCGATATGGAATCTTGAACGCCGGCTCCATAAACCCGATCTTCTGGTTTAAATTGATGCCGCATATGTTATTGACACCTCGACCGTTGTCCGACCACTACTATCATAAGGTCGCCACCTACTGCTCTCCCAGTTTCGCTGAGGCTGTTAGAAGACGGCATCCCGGCCTCCCAATCCTCGTAGGTGCCATCATCATCGGTGCCCGCGGTACCTGGTGCAACATATACAACGGTGTGCTCCAGCGCCTTCGTCTAAGGAGGCCTGTTGCCCTCCCCCTTCTCTCAGTTGTTCTTCGGGGGTACAGGTTGATTCACCAGGCCTTTAGTCGCTACATGGGTCCCCTTCACCATCGGTAATGGTGGTCTACTACTCATCCAACCATCCCGAATTGACTATATCTGTGTTTATTATTTTGTATTTATTCTTAATAAAGACTTAGGTCATTTTTTTAAGGCCTTGCAATACAATTTTTACCATATGATTTGATGTTATTACTGTAGTTTGTTTTACTTGCTACTCTTGTACTGTGTGATATTGTGTTGTATATTATTTGTGTGTTTATATTATTATTGATGATCGTGTAATTGTTATCTATACTGTTCAGGGTCTTAACCCCTACAAGTTATTGTACTTTTTCAATAAATATTTCAATAGCCAATCGCCTCTTCATTTAATTAGTGGCATGAATGGATTAACGAGTATCCCAGACCGGGCCGGGTGTATATGTTACAGAAAGATACAAAACATATTCTCATAAATGTTTATTTTTTCTCCAAAAAATGTAAACACTTATAAAACCGACACTGACCTATTTTGTTTGACACACATAATAATGCTAAGTTTTCCTGTTTCCCTTTATCATCAAATTAATTGCTTCATACTCTATTTTTCTGCAAAAAATTAGTGAAAAAATGAAATTTTATCATTACATTATTTGCAATTTTATGATAGAATAGAATAGTAAAGTGCTTGTAGTTGATAACGATAAGATTTATTAAGAAACCTACATTCTAAAATTAAATCACTTAATCATTCCTAAGGCACCTGATGCGACCTCATAATTTACAAACGGTCAATTAATCTTTCCATTGTTTTAAGATTTATACAAGAGAGGTAGGTCACTGCTCAATTAAAGTGCTTCAATTAATACCAGTTTAACTACTCTTCTAATCGAACACTTACATTTGTCTATTAATCCAATTTTCTTGAATGTACCTGGATGAATAAAGTCCAAAGCAAAAAATAAAAACCAATATTATTAAGATGACATAAGAATTTGTAAATATTTTTTGTTTAAATTCAAATATTTCCATACATTTTGAAGATGGGAGGTTTTGGGGCGATAAATTTAAATATGTTTCTAATTTTGATGTCACTATAGTAGAGTGCACTACATACAGCATGCTTCTTTTAAATATCTGAACTTTATTGCGGCTTAGTATATATGTTACAGGAAATACCTGATTCAGGTCATATCAGGTCATTTTGGCCTAGGACACACTAAAAGTTGTTAGGAACGCTGTATTTTTCCTATGACATAATAACATCGCCTAAGTTTTTAGGACAAACTAAAATGGCCTGATTATTATTAGGAAATACTATTGTAAATTCTGGATATATACTACCAGATACTGTTCCACTGACATGTGATTGTCCATTACAGCAGTTGTTGATGAATTAATTTCTTCTAAATTTTCTTTAGCGCTCGTATCAGAAATAACTTCTTCGCTTAATGTAGACGGATGCAGTTCCATTCTTGGTACAGATTTATATGGAGATAGTTACCCTTTTCTTATTTATTTACTGTTTAATGAGAAAGCATATTTTTTGTTATATTATCTAAATCATATTTACCCTTAACAAATAAATAAGATAGTTATCTTTTTGTTGTTCATTTGCTGTTTAATTAAAAACTATATTTTTTTATTATATTATTTAAATCATATTTACCTTTAACAAATGTGTTCCATTTTAGGTTTATAGGTAACTTTGGTCTCTTTGAAATATAGCGCTTTTATAGATAATTTTTGCTTTGCTTCATCCTTTTACCCTGAATTAATTTTCCTAATATAATGCAATTTTTTTCAATAATTTAAATCGGATATTAACTACTACTAATAAAGCTATTTTAGTTTGTCCTAAAAACTAGTATGTCCTAGGAAAAATGCAAAGTTTCTAATAACGATAGGTCAAACTGAAATAGCCTGAATGAAATCGGATATTTCCTGTAATATATATATCGGACTATTGTAACTATCGATTCTCCTACCTTTTTTATGTAATAAAAAAGTGTATCTTGTTGAAGTTCAGTGCACCAAGTAAATACTGTTTTGGCTTCAGGTGAAGTGTCTTTTTCGCCGAAAATACAGAAAATGTTATTTGAAAAAGTTATTGAAAATAGTAAATTAAGATGAGGTGCAAAATTTCAAGAAGAAGGTTCAATGAAACCGTTATCTTTAAATTTTCAACAATAGTTTCATCAAAGCTCATAGATTTTAACAAAGCTGGCCCATCTTCTTGAAATTTTATACATCGTCTTTATTTAATACTCTGAATAACGTTTTCAAGTAACATTTTGCTGTATTTTCAGTGGAAAAGGCATTTTACCTGAAACCAAAACAGTTTTTACTGAAAGCACTCAATATTTCAAATAGGATTATTTCGAAAACGGTTACTCCCAACAACTTCAACAAGATATGCCTTTACCAGATAAAAAAGGTAGGAGAATCGATTGTTTCAATAGTCAGATGTATACAGTATGCCACAAAAATGTTCTGAAATTTAAAAGAAGCATAATGTGCCATAAGTGGCGCCCTCTAGTGACGTCAAAATTAGAAACAAATTTGAATTTCTCGCCCCCAAAAACCCTTGATCTCCAAAATGTATGGAAATATTTGGATTTTTTAAAAAGTTATTTACAAATAGCGAAAATAAAATTTCAACTTAGACACCCTATATATTTAAAGTACTTAACACGTATTTTGTCATTGTAACATTAGAAATGTTTAAAGAAAAGGTAGCATAATTCTAGGTGTTAAAATGTAACAAATGTTACAACGGAACCGCAAAATTTTAACAAAACACAATGTAGATACACTTCATTTCAGTCACATAAAAACAATTTACTGAACGCAACAATGTTTTCATATCTTTTTTATATCATTTAAAATTTAAGTCCAGGTCGAGAAGATGTTATAATTATATAATTAATTCTATAATAGCTAATAATGGCGTGGTATGAGGTACTAACGCTAAACTGAAAATAGACATGAAACGAGTAAACCTAAATGGAGTATAAAAAGGTAAATACGATAGAAGTTTTATAGAATCTACCAGTAATTTATATGTTTGCAAAAAAATCATAACAGTTAGATTTCTTCTATTATACTGACTACAAATTTTAAATTCCTACGTAGCTGTAGAGTTCTTACTTGTATATAACGATAATCAGGGAAACTTTATAAGGTCGAAAATATAGATAACATAAGAATTTATTTTGTACTTTCTCTACAAAAACGTATACTTTGTATAATAAAACCAAACAAAATAGATATTAAACATTATTGGCAATATGTGACTTATAACTCAATTTGCATGCGTAAAATATTCAGTTACTCGAGTATCCTTCTTTAAACCTTCTTCATTAATATAATATTCAAAAATTATTTTATGTATACAATATGATTCTTAATCTATGCTCCTAAACTTAGGAAATTATAGCTGAGGCTAAATAATGACGAATTTTGAAAAAAATGTAGTAAAATTTGTAACATCTACGCTGACTTAGTCTTGAAATACTCCATGTAGAAAAACAAAACATTATTGGCAACAAATATACTTCAAACAGTCAAACATTTACTTTGACTGTTCTGTCATTCACGTTTAACTTCTCAATATAAACTGCTGCGACTTAGGTGCCTTGAACACACAAAATTGTGGCGAAAGTATCCTTTTTAGATCCTAGATTCAATAAAATAGGATTTGGTTTAGAGGAAAATGCTAACACTACTCAAAAATGGATATCGGAGGAAAATTGCTAGTGTAATAAACCTTAAAAACAATATACGTGTAGGTAATACCGTAGAGACAGGTAAACATTATTTTAATTTGTGTTAATTTTATCGTTTCGTTCAGATATTGACCCAACTAATTCAAATTTATCAGAACCATCCATATCAGCGTCCGATGATACAGAAAATTTATGGGCACCCTTTGACATCAAAATGGTTCAAGTGCAATCTGTAGTAACATCTACTACAACTACATTGCTTTCAATAAGGCAATATTTGGAACTTCCGCATATAGAAAGATAAAAAAATCCGTTAGATTTTTGGAAAAACCACAAACTTATACTACCAGAATTATACGAGCTAGCAATTAAATATCTAAGCATTCCAGGTACTTCAATTCCATCGAAAAAGTTTTTCACAAGGTTGGGCAATTAACAAATATTAGAAGAAACCGACTTTCCCCAAAAAATTTGGATATAATAATATTTTTAAATTCTTATTTAAAATAGAATATGTGTTTAGTTAATTATTTCAAAAAATCTAATTGTTTATTTCTTGAAGTCGAGATAGTTCCTCAAATTGAAACTTTTCTGTTATATTTAAGATTTTGGTTGCGACAAAATATAAGTGTACACAGACATCCACATAGAGCAAACAATGCTATGGAGTCCTTCCACAGGGATTTATTGAGGGTGGTAGGACGACCACACTTCAATATTTGGTGCTTCATAGACAAACTTAAAACAATGGAGCATAGTAAAGGCACCGATTTACAAAGGCTGGAGCCTGGAATGGGGTTATACTACCAAGACGAAGAAGAGTTATATATCAAAGAATAGACGACAGAATTCGAAGAACCCAAGACTGTGGAGGCAAAACCGACCCACTGATATATGTTCCCTAGGTCCTAAAGAACGCATCTAGAACCAAATCAAATATAGCCTGGTTCTATAAAATGTCAAAATAAATGTATTATAAAAATTATGAATTTGAAATCAAATAGGAACATAATTAACATTCTCAAAAGGTAGGTGAGTTTTCGTTGACAAAAAATTATCAGGTGAAATTTTTTGTTTACAAAAACGAAAAAGTAAACAAATCAGGACGATATATTTAGTTTTTCAAGCTGTAACAACCGCTAACAAAATTTCACTCGAAGTAGAAAATCTCTTGGAAGTAAGGTTTATACACGCTGCGCATAAAATGAATCGTGCATTAACGTTCCCATAACTGTGGATTTTGCTATCCTAAATTGAACTGCATTATCCTAGTGATTAGGTCAGGCTGCTCTTATCCCGCTGAACCATACGTAAAAAGGCTTCATGTCTCTGATGATTTCTTTGGGGAAACCTTTGGGCATAAAGATGAATAGCAGCTACTGAATTTTGATGGGACACCACATCAAACATAAGCCAATATCAGGTCCATAACTTCTTCGTTTGAAAAATTATGCGCCATAATTTTATAATCGCGTGAAAATAAACTCGAATAGGACCAAAATTTAATAACAAAGTACTGCAACAGATATCAAACATATAATCCTAACTTTACTATTTAAATATAAAAAATTTCACGTGATAAATGTTTGTAAACTTACGAAACTAAAAATATTTTACTACATTTTCATTTCATTATTTGTCCTTAGTTTATCAAGTTTATGCGTTAGGAATAACGTGTATTTCTCCTTAGGGTCAACATTTTTTTTTATATTTATAGGTATATTGTTACGACAAGTCCAACTATGTAGTTCATCAATATTATTTTACAATACATCGGCGTTTGTTATATAAAACGGCTATTATAATAACATTTTAGTTGGCAAATACTTATTATACACCCAACGTCTTGGACCTCCCCCTCCCCTCACTCTTGTTAAATCATTTTGTCACAATAACCAAATACATTTATAAAAGTATATTGTTTTCTAAATCTTTTTTTTTCGTGGAAAGAATATTTTCGATAAACTGAGTACTTAGAAAATTAAAAACCAGCAAATGTGTGACATTTTTGACAAAATTTATTAAATCAAAAAGAAGTAACAAAGCAAGTTCTCTACTTGACTAATAGTCGGTATGGCCTCCACCACGATCCAATATCATATTGACACGTCTGTGCAATGATATAATCAAGCGGTTAACGATCTCTTGCGGAATATTGTTCCATTCCTCTTCTGCCGCCACGACTAACTCATCTGCAGTCTGAGATGGAGGAATATGATTATGAATGGCTCTAGCAATGAAATTCCACATGTTTTCAATAGAATTCATGTCAGGGCAGTTGGCTGGCCAATCAATAGATTATTGATATGTTCTGCTTCAAGTGTCTCTCGAACTCTTCTTGCGCGATGTGGTCGAGCGTTGTCGTCCATAAACACAAAATTTTCACCTTATTTATTACGTAGGGGGTAGATAATGGGCGTAATAACTTGTTCGATGTAAATTTGACTGGTCATATTCTGTGGTATGCGAATTAATGGGGTGCGGCGGTTGAACATTATTCAACTCCCAAACATTACGGTAACCCCTCCATACGGAGCAACTTTACAGGGAAAATCAAGTCGCTATTGACGACCTGGTTCTCTTCAGACTCTTTGTCGATTGTCATCAATAACCAGCCCAATTCTTGTTTCGTCTGTAAATAAGACCCACCGCCAGTGGTGTAAAAGCCAACCCCTATGCACTCGCGCCCACTGGAGACAGGAAGTACGATGCCTTGGAAGTAGAATGAGAACCCGTAAAGGCCTTCTAGGACGTAAATTTGCATTGAGGAGTCGTCTTCGAATAGTAGGTGTCGATATAACACAGCGAAATGTACCTGGAAAGTGGGCCCTGAGATGTGCGGTGTCTACGGGCATATTGCACCAAATACCGATCCTCCCTTTCATTAGATACTCGAAGACGTCTATTTTCCACTGTATCAAATTCTTCATATCTGTGTACTATTCGTACAACAGATGATCTAGGCATCCTCAACATGTTCGATATCTGATGATTAGAATGTCCTGCATCACGTAAAGAAGTCATTCTTCCTCGGGTAAACTCAGAAATTTCACGTCCCGGCATTATAATGAAAAAAAAAAAACTGCCAAACTGACTAAAAACGTTGGTAATAAAGTAGAGGTTCATGGTCTGCAATGTTTTATCTTTTTTGTTCCCTAAGAACATGTACTTTTTTATTGTATTAAGAAAAACCACTAGATTTAATCGAATCATTTTATATACAGAGGGTCCAAGATTTTTGACGTTGTGTGTATTATCTGGTAAATCATATATCATGATCAATTTCATCAAATAGCTTTAAATTGTCAAATGTATTGAATTTGAATAAATTTGTAATAATAGACCCATCTGGTAAAAAAACCATGCTATTTTTGAATGATAATCAATTTTATCTGATTTCAAATTTTTTTAATATATGATGTGTTCAAAAGGCGCAACTGGTGCATATAAAACAGAAATAGGGCGATAAAGCTTTTATCTCAATTTTATTTGAAGGTACGGGAACCTTTTTCCACAAAGATGGAAATGTACGAGTTTTTAAAAGCCATGTTAAACATATGTAATAAAGGTTTTTGTAGCATCTCTGCATATTTGATTAAATATGCCCATTGCACGATTGGGTTATAAATGGCAATCATCATGCCATTCGCCGCTTCGACCAATTCATTCGGTTTTATGGCGACTATGCTGAAAAAATTCTTAGTTTGATCATAATATGTTAAACTATCAAAGTTTGTCTATATGTCGGTATTATTTTGTTGTATACTGATTGAAAATATTTAGCAAAACGGTCGGTCTTATTTTCACGAGAGAATTACATTTTCCTATTTCATATCTCTATGTTGTATGAATTTTCATATCTCCAAAATTCGGATGTATCTGTAATATTACTATTTTTATTAACTATAAGTATTATCATATTTCTGTCGTAGATTAAGTTTCCTTCAATATATTTACTAGGTTTAATAAACTGAACATTCTTAAGACCACCATCAAATACTAAATCTGTCATTGTGATAAGACTCTTCTAATAGAATCAGACAAGTTTCTTTCTGAGCAACAATATTGTACGATAAAGTTGACGGCTGTAGAACATCAAGTATTACATACCTGTGATGAGGTATTTTGTTTTGTCGATAGTGGTGAATTTTGTAAATTTCTTGAACTTCAATTGTTTTGTTAAAAAAAAACGAAAAATTTCGTCATCGGAAAAGCAATTTCTGAGATTTTCTGCATTGCCATATTTTCCTAGTGTAATGATAAATACCTTATCGAACCTAAAATTCCGCAAGGCATAAATAGTTCTGGTCTACGTTCGTCAATAAATAAGATATCTTCACTGAGCTTACATTGATATTAAATCCAGTGTATTGTAAATGTACACATAAGGGTTACTTCTGACTAGTCTTGCCGACATTAAGGGTTAGTATATTGAATCTTGGTTAAGACTTGATTAATTAGCCGAAGGATTAGATTGAATAAACGTGTACGAAATAAACTGCAGTCTAATGATTTGATTAGTTAACCAATTCACTGCTGATATAATTTATACAGAAAATATTATACTATAGATTATTAAATATACAAGTATAAGTTTTAGTTTAACAATTAAACATCTGTAAAGTTGCAATACCAAGCCACGTATAATTAAGTATAACAAACTTGTACACTCGTAAAACAAAAAGGTTACATCACCACCAAGTAAATTTCCATACATGCATGTAATACTGGAAATGAGCGTAGCTATCATGGGTAAAATAAAACACATCGTCAATTATGAAAGAACGTATTTATGCAAGTTAGTGCTAATATACAGGGTGATTCAGAACTTATCTAAAAAAAATAGGCGTTTGTCGCCGTTTTTCTCTCATACTATTTAACCTTTTTAGGTCCGAGTCTGAACCTGAATTGCTACCAGGCAATCATTGTCCTTTTCCAAATCCATATTTAATCTAAATACCTAAAGAAACTTGGAAAATTGTAATATAAATTAATATATTTTATTTCTTACCAAGCTTTACGGGTTTTTGAGCAGTACACGCAGTCTTTCTTGTCCTGACAATTCAGCACCTGTACGTGACCGGCAGAACGCAACGAATGAAAGCTGTTAGCAGTGACCAAAGAGGTCAGAAGGAAGTGTGGGTGAGCAGTGCTTTAAGCATTGTACGCATAACGGGTACGACAGTGACGTACTACGTGGTTAAGTGATATAGACGATTGGACGCTGAAATATAATAAGTCCTAATGATTTAAAGTCAGGAGATCGTGGCGGTCATGGTACCGGTCCTTGTCGTCCAATCATTTGATATTAATGCTTGGACATGCTGTACATGGTACGGTTATAATTGAGCCTCGTTATAATACGTCACACTGCGGCAATAGGCCGTGGAAGTCCTGGACCATCTCTTCCACGATTCGGTTTCAAATTTTTCCTGCGTTGCACTGCACTTACATACACTGCACACCACGATAAAAGTAGTTGCATTTAGCACATGTTTACCAGGAAATCATTCTGCCAAAGCATTTTCACAGTGTAACAAATTAAAACGATATCCATCAACTCCGAGTTGCTACTACTTCGAGAATCCTAAAAACATATATAAGTGAATCAGTTTCGTCTCCATAGTTTAGTTTATATTGAGCAGTCGAATGCAAATGACTGAAATGTCAAAGTAAAGATTTGACAGTTGTAAATTTCTTTGAAGAATACATTTGTTGTGTAATTAAGTAGTGACAACAAAGTTTGTTTTTCTACGTGACGTATTTCAAGACTAAGTACACGTAAAGGTTACATAGGTGTCGAAGTGGGACGTTCCGCAAAGAAGATGTTTGAATTGAAATGTGAACACCAGTTGCAAGGGCAATGTCTACAGAAATGGGGGAAACATTCAAACAGTTAGTCAGGATGAAGCAAATAATAGTCAAGGCGAAATGGTGAAAGATACGATGGAAGATTTGAAAATCAGATCAGGAAGTAAATAATAAAAAGTTAGAAGAAGTAATTAAGATCAATCTAATAGAGTTTGAAGAAACCGTTGAAATAGAAATTAACCTTTTAAGAAATGAGATGCAAGATCATGCCCAGATCGTAGAAGAAAGTGTTAATAAGTTACAGAGTGAAGTTGCCAAAGTTCAAGTCGTAGAAGAAAGTATAACTAAATTAGAACATGGTTAGGTTACAAATCTAAAGTCACAGTTGTCTTCGAAAGAATACGTTAAGACTGAAAATTGTTTTCTGTCGTCTTGAAGAATAAAGCCACCAACATTTGATGGAAAGGTATCATGGAGCACTTAACGTATACATTTCGAGGCAGAAGAAAAGGCCACATTACTAATAGTTGCTCTCCGGGAGAAGATTTTAAGAACGCTAGCCAAGGATAAATAAAAGGATTATAAAAGAATACTACTTTAGAAACGAGGTGTGGAGAAGCCCATCTACAATACGTTTACCAAACACGACTAAATGGCCAAAGACAACGTTTCGAAGAAAATCTGCAGCATTTTGAGACCGATAAAGCACGTATAGTGAAGCTAGCCTACCCCACTGCACAGACAGAGTTCTAAGTACAGTTAGCAGTGAGTAACTTCATCAATGGACTGCGAGATTCTGAGATTAGTCAGGCATTAAGGTTGGCCAGACGTAAAAGTTTATCTGAAGCACTAGCCCTGGCGCTGGAAATCGAAACCGCTCGACAAACTCTCTTGACCTTTAGAAGTGGTTAAAGTACAACAAGGTGAATTAAACTTCAAACTGGAGAACCACGATGAGTCCAAAAGAATGTAGAAAAATTTGTGAAGAGTCTGCATATAGTTGGGACCATGTTGACTGCCTCTATGCTCACCTCTTTGTCTATGTACAAAACACACAAGTTTACTGCTATAGATGAGAGGCCTCTCGCATATTACCAACATTTGACAAGTAATGTGTGACAACAAATAAAAAATTATATTGTCTTCCGTTTTTTAGTTCAATTATTGATATTTTAATGTGTTGGAACTAAAGACGACCAATACATTATAAGAGAGGCGTAAAAGCAATAGTTGTAATATAGTTCGTTTATTCCTTATGTCAGTGTTATGTTCCTAATATTTTCTTCAATTCAATTTCTGTAAATTCCAATAAAATTTACAAAAATATATTGGAGGCACCTCTAGGGAGGAAGGAGGCTTGGATACCTTTGAAGTTTCCATGGTTACACTCACGATAAAAATAAGATGATGAGTTGAATACAATTATAAAATATTCAGGTATTTTCTTGCAAATATCCTCGCAGTACACTGTCTTCTATTACAACACTGATAAAATTGTCCAATTCAATAAGACGACGGCAATAAACGTATTTTTTTGTGTGGAATTATACGAAAATATGTTTTATAAGGCATTTTTAAGTATATAATGAAACTAATTCCAAACCTCCCAGTAAAGACATCATTCATCAACTTTAATATTATTTTAAAATGACCATATCTGATAAAATATTGTTACGGAAGCTCACCTACCTTGTTAGTGTGCCAATTATGTTCCTGTTTGCGTTAGAATTGATATTTTTTGTAATACCTTTATTTTGATGTTTTCTAGAATACTCCACGCCATATTATTTTTGATTACCGAGACGTTATGGATGCCGCGTAAACTAGAACCCTAAAAACCTATACAAGCGGATCGGTTTCGGTGGCACAATCAGTTTATATTGAGAAATGGACAATAAAGTTTTTTTGTCTACGTGACGTGTTTCTTCGCTAACCCAACGGAAAGGTTACAATATTAAAAATAATAATAATGCTCCATATTAATTTTCATATATCTTTTCATATTTTCGCTTATGCAAATTACCCTACGCTATTACTGCGCTATGTCAATATACTGTCATATCAATTATAAAGTTAGTCCTCAACTGGCTAACAATCATCGATTAAGCTCAAGTGTTGGGCAGTCTATTGGCTGTGTATAATAGGCATTGATCCAGTTTAGCCCGTCAAGATATATGTCAACTGGCTGATAGTAATCGCTCTTCTAACATTATTCAATTTCTGATAACGGAATTAAGTTAGTCCAGTGTTGTAGGTTACTTTTTATATTTTTGTATGTTTACCCATATTGTAAATCGAACCATTAAATAATATACAGGCTGTTCCTGAAATGCATGTACCTGCGAGTCACCCTAGATTTTGAAGATCAAAATACGACGATCCATGCTGATTTATCTATAAAAATGCTTCGATAGGGCGTTACAGCGCGCCGTATCAATAATAGATAAAACGAAAATGCATTGGAAAATTAAAATGAAATTTTGTATATGAAAATAAATAGTAAAAAACTATTCCTGATGCAATTAAATTTAACTATCGACTTGCAAAACTTCCTTAATTGAATATCTCGGTTAACAAAATATTCATTTTTTTAATTATCTGATTATCACAATATTTTTTTTGTAAAAACTAAAATTATTTTAAATTAATTCTGTCTTCTAAAACTTTGATAATTTATATCGTTTAGTCGCAAAAAACATTGTCGTGCAGATGGATCCTAACATTAAATATAAAATGAGGAGGAACATCATTGTAATAAATCACATTTTCCTTCTTATAAGTAGCGGTATATTTTCAAATTCAACGGATCCGATATAGTTTAATTACTACACATTAACAATTTTACGTTTTAGTCAGTAAATAGGCAAGAACCAACGTTATGCTGAAAATATAATAGAACAAGCGCAAGGATAGGGTGCATACATTAGATTGATGGTGTATTTGAAAAACGAAAGTCCATAAATACCTTGTTTAAAATCTTCCTTCGCATGTCAAGTATTGATTTAGAATTTATTGTTTCAAAAAGTATCTCCTTTGATTAAATAATAAAATACAAAATTTCAATGACTGTATCTCTAGGTGAACGATTAGCTGTAACTTTGACATTTTTCTTTAGGTAAAGAAAAATCTAAACATACTTTTAAAATTATCACTTCAACAGAATTCCAAGAAAAACTTTGGAAAGATGATTAAAAACTGAAATAAAGATTAAGAAGAAATTTACACACACTTATGTACTTAATTAAAATATTAGTTTGCAAATCAGTATCTTATTTATCTGTTGTTTTTTTAAACAAAAACCGTATATCTTCCACAGTATATGGGAGAGATGGCTAACTGATATTATTTTGCAAAATTTTTGTTAACACGTTTACGTGTACATTCATTATATTCGGTGTCTTTTATAGGCAATATATAACTTAAAAAGCACCAGAACATTTTTCTCGTTATAATATTGTTACGGAAGTTCACCTACCGTTATAGTTTGCCAATTATGTTCATGTTTGCATTAGAACTCCAGGACATATGCGATTTAGTTCTCAACACGTTATCGAGACCGCGGAAATTCCGAAAACCCTAAAATATATATGTATAAGGGGACCTTAATTCAGTTTATATCAGCTTATGTTCAGAAGCGGAATGTGAGTTATACGTGAGTGACAGAAACGTCAAAGTAAATATTTAATAGTTGCGAATTTGTTTGAAGTAGATTCGTTATGGAATCAATTAGTGACTGTAAAGTTTGTTTTTCTACGTGACGTGTTTCAAGGCTAAGTCAACGTAGAGGTTACATTTGTGTTAGAGTGCGACATTCTATAGAGAAGGAATTTGAGTAAAAAGTGAATGCCAGTTACAAAACCATAGTCTACACAAATGGAAGCCAAGAAGATATGAAGAATATCCAAGAAAGAATAATGGAAGGCTTAAAGAAGGAAATCAAAACAGCCAGGAAGAATAAAAAAGTAGCCAAGATGAAGATAAGAAGTAATTAAGATCAATCTCAAAGTATTTGCGGAAACCGTTGAAGACGAAATTAATCTATTAAGGAATGAGATCTAGTATTAGTAAGTTACAGCGTGAAGTTGTCAAAGTGCATAGAAGAAGCCTAAGTTAGAACATAATATTATAAATTTGTAGTTGCAATGGTGCACGAAGGAGATTGTAAGGTTGACAACAGTGATTTCATCTGCAAGGATTGATGGGAGGGTACCATGGAGCACCTATCTTAAACAATTCGAAGCAGCTGCCTTGACAAGCAACTGATTAGAAGAAGAGAAAGCTACATCAGTTATAGTTGCTCTGGGTAAAGCTATGGAGATATTAATGACACGAGCTGAGGTTAAGCAAAAGGACTATCAGACGTTGAAAAGCCTTAGAAATTAAGTATGGTGAAGCCCATATAACGGCCTAAGACAACGTTTCGAAGAAAATCTGCAGCACGTATGGTAAAGCTAGCCTACCGCACCCGCAGATTTCCATGAACAGTTAGCAGTGAGTAGCTTCATCAATGGTAAAATTCCGAGATTAATTAAGCGTTAAGGTTAGATACAAGAATATATCCGATGCAAAAGCTGGATATCTAACCCGCTTGACAAGCATGTAGAAATGATCAAGGTAGGACAAGGCGAATTAGATTTCAGACTGGAGAAAAATCAGATGTTCAAGAGAATTTAGAAGAGTTTGTGAAGAGTCTGCAAGTTTTACTAGATAAGTTTTATAAAGGCTGATTTTACCATGTACAAAAGGTGAAGACCCATCCTGTGTTGGAACTGTGCGATATCCTTGGAATTAATGCCCTAGGAATATATTCAATCGATCAGAAAAAGCCTGACAACTGGAGAATAAGCAGCAAAAGAATCCAACCAGCACTGAGTTCCAATATTGAGACACAGAAGAGCCAATTTATTAATGATGAGACAGGAACAGGAAAAGGAGAAGAAAACAGTAATTGATCTGGACAACCTGACTAACACTTTGGAAAGTACTAATGCTGAACTTTTCAACCAGATAAAATTAATTCAGGATCAAAGGAAGCGCAAATAAGCTCAGCGGGTTAAAGAAAAAGAAAAACTGACGAAACTCTTAAAATAGATCAGTTGCTACGAAAGTTAAATACCGATAAAAAACAATTTGGAATCCGGTTGAAAGAAATAGGGAGAAAAATTACCAAACAACAAAGTAACTTTAACAACTAATCTGAATGAAATGAGAGAAAAAGACAAATTTTTATATCAAATAACCAAGTTGCAGGGACCGAATGGATGGGATAAATAGAAGTCTTGCTAAATAACAAAATGAAGATTAGTCTTCGGAGCTTTATGCCAGTGGAAAATTAAAAACTTCTTACAGGGAAAATTTAAGGACGCTATGGGATTCCTACACAATGGTGTATTAAAAAGAGTGCTGCAGAGTCCTAGTGGCAAAGAAAGGATTTATCAAACTGTATTACTCCGAAAAATAGTGCAAGAAGTTCTTGAAGCTATTCGTAGTGGTATAGGTTGACATTTGCGAATTTAGAAAATTTTAATTAGATTCGTTGTGTAGTCAAGTAAAGTTTGTTTTTCTACATGACGTATTTCAAGACTAAGTCAACGTAGAGGTTACATTATTTAAATTCGAACTACCGTAAAAAAATATTTTATTCTAGCCATCTATCCCAGACTCACCTTATATAAAAAATAGAAATAGAATAGCAAAGTCCTATCTAAAAGGTGAGAATTGAAAGTGGGGGAATATTATAATAATTGTAATTTAATTGATATACTGTCATTATGTAAAAATTATATAATAAATGAGTGATAAGTGAAATATGAGATACAATGTACAAGTCTCCGACTTCTGGGCTAATCCCTGTGATTAGAATGAGGGGTAGAGATATTATTATTATTATTATTAATGTAATACCAACATGGAGTTGGCTTTAACTCATCTTCTAACAAATATTATTTTGCGTTATTTTTATATTTTTTATATCTGCCCCAGTGTGTTTAAAAGAATATATTTTCTTGCAAATTGGTTTTTTAAGTAACCAAAAGTAATTACCTTACCTGAATATTCGTGGGAAGTTGCTATAAAACTGAAAGTTGCTTCTACCAAATCTTTACTAAAATAGAGGGTACTGTTATCTGTCGAAGTCATTATTTTGTTTCAAATTATAATATTTTTATAATTACATGGAAATTTACAGCTTTTTACTATCCGTGTATCTGTCCGTTCTGTCCAGTATGTGAAATTATTGATTGAATGCCTTCACTCAGTCTAATTTAAACCAGAAGCAGCACATATTTTTTCCCACTGTTCCATTTACAAATGTGTTAGAACCCAATTTAAGCGACAAATTAAAAACCTTGATGTTTTATTGGATAGCTTGAATGTAAGATTTGTAAAAGGGAAAGCAATTACGATTTGAGAATTCAAATAATTCGTTTCATTTATTTGTAATGATTTTATCTGTCCTTCACGTTTAGCAAGAATGTACTTTCTTTGAAATTTGCAATTGTCAAATAACTGGTTATGGTATAATATACAGGGTGATAAGTAAGTAGACGATTCTTTGAGCAATTTTAAGTTTATAGATTTTTCCTGATTATACATAGAATTAAAAGTAAAAATTCACTGAATTGAAATACATATAAGTGGCAGTGATACCGAATCATTCTAATGAAAAAACTCACAAATTTCATGTTACTGAATATTGAAAAATGCAACTTTTTTTTCTATTATACGAACAGGCCAATTTTGATTTATTAGATACCTGTTTAACTTAACATTACTAGTACCAAGCCCTTTCGAAATGTGTATAACAACTATAACACAGCCCCACAAAAAAAAAAGTTCATACACAAGAGAGTGACATATGTATTCCCACGTATTTTTCGACGCTGAATTCGATCCCGAGCTCAGAATTGGGCCTACACGTCTGGAATTGGCCCCAGGGGCCGAAAATGACCTGAAATGCGGTTCCCGGGATAAGACGAAGTCGACGCTGAATTTTGGAGCTAAAGCCGGATTTGTGCTCGAAAAGTTTATAGCCAACTGAAATTCCGGGTTTGGGTCCGGGAAAATGACTCCTTGGGGCGGGAAAATCCTGTTTTGGACGCCCCAGTCGCGACTGTGGAATTTTTGTGTTTTTTTCAATTCTGGACGTGAGATTGGGTGTGAAAAGTTTTTGGTCAGCTGAAATTCCCAGTTAGGGTGCGGGAAAATGGCCCATTGGGGCCGGAAAATCATATTTCGGACGTACCAGTCGCAAATGTGGGATTTTTATGTATTTTTCAATCCTGGTCCTTAGAGTATGCTCAAAAAGTTTTTGGACAGCTGAAATTCTCAGTTTTCGTCCGGAAAATCGTATTTCGGACATACCAGTCGCAACAGTGGTATTTGTGGTTTCGGAATTAGACAGTGGTATTTTTGTTTGTATATGATTTCCTTTTATTTTATTGCACGATATTCTTTTGTTTTGTTTTTGTATTTGATTTTTTGTATTTTGATTTTCCGGCTCCAATGGGCCATTTTCCCGCACCCAAACTGGGAATTTCAGCTGACCAAAAACTTTTCACACCCAGTCTCAGGCCCAGAATTGAGAAACACACGAAAATTCCACAGTCGCGACCGGGACGTCCAAAACAGGATTTTCCCACCCCAAGGGGTTATTTTCCCGGACCCAAACCTGGAATTTTAGTTGGCCATAAACTTTTCGAGTAAAAATCCGGCTTTAGCTCCAAAATTCAGCGTCGACTTCGCCTTATCCCGGGAACCGCATTTCAGGCCATTTTCGGCCCCTGCGGCCAATTCCAGACGTGTAGGCCCAATTCTGAGCTCGGGATCGGATTCAGCGTCGAAAAATACATGGGAATACATATGTCACTCTCTTGTGTATGAACTTTTTTTTGTGGGGCTGTGTAATTTGCTTCTCAAAAAAGGCCATTTTTTTGTACTAGAAATGCAATTTTGATATCTAATATAATCATGAAGGGGTTTTTAGACCTGGAAATATTATATTTATTATTTATTCTTCATATCTCATGGAAAATTTCCATACCTTTTTCCGAAAAGATTACGTCTAAAGCAGGCATGTGCAGCTTTTAAAGTGTTGAGGCCATAAAGTTATTTCAGAAGACATTATCGAGCCAGTAATAGTAATAATAATATGATAAAAAAATGTATTGATTAGAATATAACTTGTAGTATGAAAACAAATCATAAATTCTAACACACAACATGCTATGCAGCAAAGGAAAATGGGTCAATATTAAGTTCGCCATATTTTTCGCCGTAAAACGTCAAATTTATGGTGTTTTTAGGTACAGATAAAAATGAAACATAGTTCAAAAGTAACATTAAAAATAAAAACCTCTTGTTTCTTAATTGTTTAAATTTTCCTCAAAAATAATAATAATAATAATAATTTAAAAAAAAACATTTATAAGATAGGTAAACATTTTTTTGCTGTTCTAACCTCTCATTATATCAATTAGTTTCACATACTTATAAACAATAGTGAAAAACCTTATATTTAGTATTAAGTAAGTTCATGTTACAACAATGCTTAAATTTTGATAAATATGTATTTTCAAAGATTTCTGTACTTATTTATAAATTTGTTATTCAAGTTACTTTTCCCGTTATTTATTTTATGAGGTACCTTCGAAAATTCGCAGGTGACATGAGATAACATTTCTGTTATTTGCTAAGCCCTAGTTTATCAATTGATGTCTAAAATAATTTGTATTTCGGAAGAAAATACCTATTAAAAATGTTTTTGAAATCACACGCGAGTTCATATTTCTTGAGAAAAAGAGTTAAATGTGCAACTCGAATGTTATATTGTTGTTCAATTTCAAACGATTGATTCAATTCAAAGAAAATTTGACGCGTTATTTAAACAAATAGTTTTCAACAATTTTGTATACAGAAATTTATTTAACCAGCGACGTGAATATTAGACTTCGGAAACGCTCGCAACAGCTCGCCAGGTAATCGGAAATTAATTTACAAAATTTCTGTGGAGTGGAGATATATTATAGTACAGTGATATTTTAAGAAATTATTACAGTAAAATTTTATCTCTTACGTGCCTGTACCCTATAGTTGGTAATTCATGCTGCAGCCAATAGTAACTAGTTTTGTCGGCGCATATTTTGATACTTGACCAACCGGCGACAGTGTTTAATGCACAATATGGATATAATTTTCTCGTTCTACAAATATATTTACTCGTTACTGAAAATTCGCTCACTCGCATTTTTACATATATGCGCCGGAAAAAATATTTAAAAATTAATTTCGGTAAATATGGGTAAATACATAACAATGTTTAAATTTCCATACCCTGAATAAAATTTTAATTTGAAGTTAGGCGTGAACCCGAATAAATTTGTAGGGAGAGTAAAGTCCGCTAACACAATTTTATGAAGATTGCAAATCCCCTTTTTATCTGTCGAGGGTAAAGCCAGTGCTATCAAAAAACAGTAGGAATTCGAAATAAGATTTCAGCAAAGAAGCTCTTAGCTGTTTTATACGTTTACTCAAAAATTTAAAGAGATAGTCTTTTAACGGATTTACGGAATATGTTTATTCAGTTTAAAACAGGGTGTATCGATAACGGGGCAAGCATACACTTTTTTAATATATTATATCCTAAGTTATAAAAACATTGCCACTGTGTGGAAAACACATCAATCGTTTAAAAATATTTGGTTTAATAAATTATTTTGAAAAAAATTGGTAGACTAAATGTTTCAGTGCCGTTACTTTCAAGGTCATGTGGTAAGGAAGGCTTTAATTTAAAATAAAATAAATTTTCCTTAACTACTGGAGTATTATGATATTCTCCTATATATATATACAGGGTGTCTACTTTTATTTTTGATAAGGTGGGGGTTAATCACAACGCTCCTCAAAACAAAATACTGAATTTGAAAGATAGACGAATCAATTGTGAGTCACGGAATTATGTCAAAACAGCATGAATGAAAATTGAATTAATGTCGTCTGCTATGAAAAAATAAGTCTCATAAACAACACTTTGTCGAAGGTAAAATAACATAAAATAAATAAAACATGTATTAATTAACTAACAAAATAAATAAATACAAATACAAATTTTTTAATTTATTTTACCTTTTTCCACCAAGCCACCATCTAAAAGAATACATTTTTCAGTACGCTTTCTATTGTGTTGTTTTTTTTTTAATATAAAATAAAATTTTTACAAATTTTTATAAAAATCAAACTTTGAGAACGTATAGAAGGAAACACTATGTGAAGTTTTTGTTCGAATTTTACACATAGGGATTTTGAAAGGGCCTGATTAATACCAACTGATTTGAAATAAAAAAATCACAAAACGTTTTTATTGAATTCGGGGTGAATAAAAATAATCATAGCAAGCCTTAGATCGCCATCTTAAATGCCGTGATAGGATTAGAAGTAGCGATTTTCGATGACATTTAAATCAAATTTTTACAGAAAGAAAACTTTAAGAACGTGTAGAAGAAAACACTCTGTATAGTCTTTGTTCAAATTTTACACATAGGAGTTTTGAGGGGTCCTGATTAACACTACATTATCAGATTTTAAATAAAAAAAATCGCTAAACGTTTTTATTGAATTTCGGGGGTATAAAAAAATCATAGCAGGTTTTGGATCGCCATCTTAAATGCCGTGGTAGGGTCAGACGAAGCGGTTTTCGATGTCATTTAAAATAAAAAAAAGGTTTTTGATTATAAAGAGAATAAAGTTTTTATGGATTTGTATACAAATAAAGGTAGACATCCTGTATCTGCAAGTAAATATATTCTTAAATTAAGATACAGGGGGGACATGAATTCATTTCCTTTTAAGTCAAATTTCCCTCACAAACCAAAAAGGGAAAATTTAGTCGAAACACATCAGGCCACATGGCAGGGTTTTTTGTGTAAAACATGTTTACAAAAACAGTCTTCTTTCATTCCCCTTGGGCATTCATTTTGTGTGGAGTACAATTTCTACAATATAAACCAATATTCACGTGCAGTTTAGATCAAGAATGGACCAAAAACATCAAGGAAACGGGGTTGACATTAAATTTATATATATATATATATATATATATATATATATATATATATATATATATATATATATATATATAGAGTAGGAAGGGTAGTCTTGACTGACTACTTAAGAAAAAAACCAGTGGTGTATTTGGGATTGCAGTCAACAGTGCTAAGGACTAGTACAAAAAGAACACTTTGTGTTGTTTTCGGAAATGTTTATTTCCTTTCTCAAGACATAAACGTGGCATTAAATTAGTAAACCATGAAACAATAGAAATACAAAGCTGTGGTTAAAATGTTTGCACATAACAATTACTTATAAAAACCAATATAACTAGCGTCACATTTAAAAAAAAATATATTTAGTATAGTAGTACTTAGTATATTGTTTTAAAAATGAGGCGCTAGTTATAATGGTTTCTATAAGTAATTTAATCTCACGGAAAACATTTCCTAAAGTTTAACAGCAGCACTGTTGACTGCAATCCCAAATACATCACTGGTTATATTTTATTGTGGTGTGTTAAATAAAATATTTTTATTATTTCATTTTTTATTTAATTTTGTTGAGCGCCTTGATATATTTGATATGTTATGTTTTCTTAGTGTATATTGTGTCTTTGTTATTAAGCTGTAATTTGTTCAATACAAACCTTTTATTTAATTTTTTTCTGTCTTACCTTATTTACTTTTTTTTTATTCTGATTATCCCTTGCTAGACACCGTTTCACAAAATCAAAACAGCAAAAGAAACTTAAACTCAGGAGTCGATTCAAATTGTTTGCAGGGTTTAATTTTTGTAACATATAGTAACACATTTAAAGGTTAATGTTTTTTGGTTTTCAAAATAAATTTGGTTAATAAAGAATATTTTCTTATTACTAAATTTCTCCGCTGTCGAGAATTTCAACAAACTAATATAAGGTAGAAACTTTGTTATTGAATTTAAATAACAATTTTATGAGTTATGCAAATTGATATTCTTCTTATATTTATTGTTACATATATTCCAGGGAGTATTTCTTAAAATGATATTACAGATTTCACTTTTATTACAGCAATGGCGATATTAGTGACAGATAAGATCATTCTTGCGCAATTTTATAAAATATTGTTACTTTTATTGCTTGGATTACTTATTTTTGTACAGGTAAGTCCTGTAAGTTCTGTGAGTTATTCTTTACACTTTACAAAGATTAGGAAGAAATAAGAAATTAGGTTGGAATATTTATAATTTTCCTTTCTGGAAACTGGTAAACGTTCTGTAGGGTCCTTTGGAACTGCAATTTTCCTGGAGATGTTTGAACATTTTTGTGCATTGGCAAAATAACTTTTCTGGGGTATGGAGACCTGTAAATTTTGCTGGTGAGTAGGTATTTCCTTATTTATACTTGTTTTTTTCTGGAATAATTTGCAAATTTTCGGGAGCTATCTCGCGCTGCACCTTTTTCAAAACCCGAGCCGTTACTAATCAACAATTTCTTTATTTTTCTTCCTTTCTGGAGATTTCCAGGTTAAAGGTCCTTTCACATGAGTTCTCACAGTCTTTGTATGTCCTTTTTATGCACTTTATCACAAAACTTCTTATAACTAATACATTCTTATAAATGTCCTTTTGTTTTAATTGTACAATTTTATTTTATTTTTTTTTATTAATGAAAATACTCTTTATTTTGTATTTTAGGTCATTTACAAGGGATTCTTGTAAAGCCACCTTTAGTCTTGACAGTTCTAGAATTAATTCTAAAATTTGACATTTAAAATTATTTTTCATGATATGGTTTGTTTTGAATGGATATATCTTCAATAATGTTACTCATCTGCCTATAATATGTATATCAGATTAATCTATAGACTTTCACCTTTCATTCAATATAAGTTGCTCTGGGTTTAAATTCCTCTTTCTCTATGTACTGAGTGATAACAATTGTCAACGTCATGCAATTTTATGAAAATTTATTTTATACTTGATAATAAAATTATAAAATTATTATTCTTATGCTATGTAATATTATTTATTTGCAGATTTTTTTGCAATAACTCTGGGATCATGGGGAGAACCATCGGCACAAGGTTGTTGCACGTCATTGTTTATTTTCCAATTGTTGCAACCTGGCTAATTAACAAATTAATAGCTATACTCCCGGAATCACTAGAGAACCGGATTTTTTCCGGGATTTCTGGCTTTTTAAGGCGAACCATCGGCACAAGAGTTTTGCGAATATAATTGTTCATTGTTCAATTGTTACAACCTGGCTAATTAACAAATGAATAATTCTCGTTTGACGAGCGTAAGAGACTTTGAACTTCTTCCTAACGATTCGTTGTAGACCCGGTCTATACTATCGCTTGTTATTGCAAATCTGGTTCTCTAACGATTCCGGGAGTAGAGTTATTAATTTGTTAATTGGCGAGGTTGCAACAATCGAACAATAAACAATTATATTTGCAAAACTCTTGTACCGGTGGTTCGCCTTAAAAAGCCAGAAATCCTGGAAAAAATCTGGTTCTCTAGTGATTCCGGGAGTAGAGTTATTAATTTGTTAATTAGTCAGGTTGCAACAATTGTAAAATAAACAATGACGTGCAACAACCTTGTGCCGATGGTTCTCCCCATGATCCCAGAGTTATTGCAAAAAAATCTGGTTCTCTAACGATTCCGGGAACGTCAAACATGAAGGCCTTTATTTCTTTTCCAACTTTAAAAACATTTTGCCCTATAGATATTTTCTATTAGGGCCTTGGTTTTCAAGATACAGGGTGTTAAGCTTGTAGATCGAATACGCATTTCGCCATTAAAGTTGTGCCTCTTTCTAATTTCTCACTCAAAGCTTACGTGTATAGTAGCAACTCGGAGTTGATGGATATCGCTTTAATTTATTACTCTGTGAAAATGCTTTAGCAGAACGATTTCCCGTGAAACATGTGTAAAATGCAAATACTTTCATCGCAGCGTGCAGTGTGTGTGTAAGTGCAGCGCATCGCGAGGATAATTTGAAACTGAATCGTGGAAGAGATGGAGATCCAGAACTTCTACGGCATATTACAGCAGTGTGACGTATCATATACGATTATATCTGTACCATACAGCATGTCCAACCATTAACACCAAGGGATTGGACGAGGAGGACCGGTACCATGGCCGCCACGATCTCCTGATTAAATCATTTGGACTTCTTTTTGTGGGGATATTTAAAAAATGAAGTGTATCGCACCGAAGTGGATACATACTATTAATGATTTACGGAAACGTATCATAGTTGCCGCCAATAACTTACAAGTTCAAAACGGACAAGAAGCAGAAAAATTTGTGTTAGTTTGTAAAAACTGGGTAAGCCGGGCCCAGAATGTTGTAACATCAGATATGTCAAATTATTTTATTAATTAATATAATAATAATAATAATAATAATAATAATGTTTATTCATCTTTAAATAGGTACAAATCATACACGAGTATGCATAGGAATAAACATAGCTAATCACAGAAGTATCAATAGATACTTGTACGTGATATACTACACTACTACACTAAAATCAAACATTAATAACATGAAGTATACTTGCAGTGCTCTACAGTGCTCTTAATTGCACTTCAGTTTGCATGATAATAATTATATAATTAATAAAACTTATAGATAAGATACTTAAATTTATGTTTCAACATGAAAAAAAAAGTCGCAGCCAAGGTAATAAAACATACTAGGGAAAAGTCAGAATCGTGATTAGAGTTCAATTTTTTGATAATTACAACAAAAGCTATTAAACATTACAATATTAATCATATATATCATATTTACAATTTACTATGTTAATATGCGTTGATTAATTATATTACTAAATAACAACCTGTCTTGTTGGTTTATCCATATTTTCAATTTCTTTTTGTAAATATTATAAGAGCGTATATCTTGTATTTCTCTAGGGATAATAAGATACAATCTAGATACCAGATAATTAGTACATCTTTGACCAATTGTTTTATCACAACGAGGGTATAATATAGTTACAGGTCGACGAGTATTATGAGGATGTTCATAGGGAATCAAACTAATCTTGCCTCGTTTCAAATAAAGCATCATTTTCAGAAAATATAGTTGCCTTAAATCCAATATATTAGATTGTTCATACAATGAATTACTAGAATATAATTTGTTTCTCCTATGCATCACTCTCAAAACCCACTTTTGTACAACATGAACATCATATAGATAACAGTCATACACACCTCCCCATCCTAAGATACCATATGATAACAATGATTGCACTAAAGAAAAATACATCATTTTCAACTGCTGCACATTTAAAAAGTCTCGCAAGTATTTAAATGTAGGTATCAAACCCCTTATCTTTTTTACAAGTTGCTTCATTTGTAATTCCCACCTCATATGTCTATCAATATAAACACCTAGGTATTTTACCGTAGAAGACTCCAAAATTTGCATATTGTGACCTACATTCAAAGGACCCAAAGCAGGAAGACCTGTGCTATAACACGCAAAAGGTAAGTACATTGTTTTTGCATAATTTAAGGTCAACTTGTTATACTGCAACCATTCAACAATCCTTGGAAACTCATTTTCTATTTCTCTTTTTAGGTTTGACCAGGAAGATGACTTATACACAACAGCTGTGTCGTCAGCAAAGCTAATAATTTTGCCAGATGTCTTAAGGTTTAATAAACTGTTGATGTAAACAGTGAAAAGGAGCGGTCCCAATACCGTTCCTTGAGGAACACCAACGGTAACCGCCCGCAAATCACTCCGGACATCATCCAGTTGGACCAGCTGTTCTCTTTGTGATAAATAGCTTTCAAGGATTTTATATGATTTACCACGAATTCCATATTTATTTAATTTATTTAACAGTCTTTTATGACACACAGTGTCAAAGGCCTTAGAGAGGTCGAGAAATATGCTAATTGTAGGAGTTTTTTTATCTAATGCCTCATAAATGTATGATGTTAATTGATGAATCGCATCATCAGTCGATCGTCCCTCTCTAAAACCATACTGACAATTCGATAGTATCTTATATTTGTTTAAAAATTTACAAAGTCTTTTTTTTATTACTTATTCTAAAATCTTTGAAATACTTGACAAAAGAGAAACCGGGCGATAGTTTCCTACATCCAACCTACTGCCACTTTTGTATAACGGCTTTATCACAGCACACTTTAGAATTTTTGGAAAATAGCCCGTTTCCAAACAGCAATTAACTAGGTAAGTTAATGGCTGTGCGATTTCATGTCTAATTTCTTTTAAAGTGTCTGATTGAATTTGATCTAGTCCTGGTGTTACCTTTCCTTTTAGATTAATTATTATATCTAATACCTCTAATTCGTCAGTTGGGTACATAAACATTGTATTTTCCAAGCATCCCAAATTATCATTAAAGTTATCTATATCTGGTATTTTCGCAGCTAATTTCTCTCCAATTGTACTATAATAATCATTGAAATGATTAACAATTTCTCTTTTGCAGGTTACCCGTGACCCGTCTGGTAATTCAATTTCTTGTACATCCGTTTTCTGTTTCGTATTACCGCAAATGTTTTTTACGCAGTTCCAAAGAGCCGTTGATGTGTTTTTATTTTTTTCAATTTGCTTACAAAAGTATGCTTTTTTGGCTTTTTTTATAGAGTTATTTAATTTATTACTATAATGCTTATATCCCTCCCTGATATCAATATTATCTGGATTATTTAAAGTTAATTTATAAAGTCTTTCTTTTTCTCTAATACATTTCAATATGTCCGGTGTTATCCATTTTTTTTTGTAAATTAATTTATGTTTGAGTGTTATAGTATTCTTATTTTTATTTATATAATATTTTAACTTTGATATCAAACATTCAAATAACTTATCTAGATTTGTTTCATTATATATTTCTTCCCAATTTTCATTTCTTAAATCGGATCTTAGATTTTTGTAATTTAAGTATGTTTTACTCCTATTATCATTTTTAATTTTTTCTTGTTCATCCAAATTAAAAAGCAAACCCACAGGACTATGATCTGTAATGTAATGCCTGAAAATGAAAGACCTTATTTTTAAATCTCTTGGAATCAACTTATTTTTTAACCAAATATGGTCCAAACATGTTTTAGTAGGCAACCTTGTATATTCATTGATAAAGGATACAAACCCATTATAACTTAATATGTTTTTATATTCCTCAATATATTCCTCGTCATCTAAATGTTAATATTGATGTCTCCTATAACGATGTTGACATGATCTTTACAAATACGCTCTAAGTAGTCCAGCAAAGCTGAATTAAAAACATATGGAGATGTACTTGGCGACCGATAAATAGCTGTTATATTGATTTTTGTTTTAAGAGCTACTATATGGATATTTAAAGCCTTAATTTCTCCAATGATAACCGTAGAGGCTGTATATTTTAGGCTGGACTTAATATATACTAGCACCCCATCATTTCTATTTACCTGTCCATCATTATAAACCATGTCGTACTTATTGATTTTAAATATATTAGGATCACTCAATTGCAATGTTTCAGTTAATATTATTATATCAAAATGTACATCTATTCTATCTAACATAGCACACAACTGATCGATATTCTTGTTAGCGCTTCGTATATTCATATGAAAAATCTTAAAGTCATTGTTGATTACATGATCTTTAAAATCCCCTAAATTATTTATTTCTTTTGCCGCAATAGGTTCATTGTCATATTCTCTTATGTATTGGTCCATTTTAATGGTATATTATTTTAATATTTCCTATAGCAGCAATTAGAAACAATTTAACAAACCATAACAAATTAAATAAAGTGCTACAACCTAATCAAAGTAATACTATACTATTTAGAAGTGAACAATATTTACTACCTACTACAAACCACACATTAAATCTATTAATAATTAATAGCAATAGCGGGCAAAAGCAGTTAAATTTGCCGTACAAAATCGGCGTTATAAAATATTATTTATTTCTTTCCATCAGCATTTTTTTCAATTTTTTGTCCGGTCGTAGATTGTCGCCTTATCAAGTTTTACAGCGGACCAGTTAGTTTTCAGTGCCGTGCAGAAGTGTATTTTTAAATTATTTTCGAACTGCCCCTTTTGATTTTAGAAAATTGTATCTGTAAGAGTCCCCTGTACACTCAGATTTTTTTTAGATAAGTTCAGAAGAAGTGCGAGAAGGCAATCGTCCACAAAGCAGGACGGCATAGATTTTCCATATCCAAGTTCAAAAGGTAAGTCGTTTTTCTTAGTAGACATAGGCCGTATAATTAAATCGATAAACATTTATTTTTTAATACAGCTAATTTATCTCTTTAATTTTTTGAGTTAACGAACAATTTTTATTTATTTTAGTTACGAGTTATTCTTAGAAAAGTCCCTATATATTTAGCTTATACTAATTATACACCTTTTAAAAAAATGGTAAGGACTCTTTTTCCTAAGGATGAATTTGTGACAGTCGCTCAACTTTTTATGTCTAATACAAGATATAACTTTTTTATAATATCACCAATTAACACCACTTAATTTTGTATGGATCTATAAAATAAACACCTCAGAATAATAAACTACTGAAGTACCTAACGCTGCATAAAGACGAACAAAAGGATACTATGATGTAACAGGAGTGTATTCGCAAATACGAAATTTATCTAAAATTCAGAGTTCGTGGTTTTGTTTGCTCATATCGAAATCTTATAAATTCGGACCTAACAAGAAGTTGATTCTGGGACATAAAGCAAATTTGTGAGCCATATAAAATTGAGTTAACGGGCTTTATTTTTGCCGCAAATTTCTTAGGAGGGTCAAGCGAAAGCCTAAGTTACTCCAACTGGAGCAAAATTAGATTTTAGAATGGCATTACAAGGTTTTAACCTACTATATTGTGGCGAACATGCTTGGAGAAATAATAGTCTATGCGGTAACACAGTCATTCTAATAATAGCCTAATATGCAATTTATGCTATATAAACACAGCCATTTTTAAGGAGGGAAGACACTAGGCAATCACGGTCTAGATGTGCCGCGGACCAGGCTAGTCTCGTACTCGTCTAGTGAAGTATCTTCTAGTGCCGCATCCACACTTTCGCCGAGACAGTCCGAGACCGGTCGAGCACGAGACTGTAGATTAAGGACTTGTCTCGTAGCCTTACGCACGGCCGTTGCGCCCTGGTACGTACGAAACACAGACATCTTATGAGACCTAAAATACACAAACATGACACAGAAAATACGACGAAGAGAGCACAAAAACGATGAAACGCGGCCGCGACGCACGACAACCCCCTCCTCCGACAAGCCGTTGACTATGTACCTGGCGTGGCAGACAAACACAAAAGACCCAGACACTTACTTCTTGACCCGGGGTGACCGCCCCAACACTAACCACTCTCCCCTCTCCCGCTAACTCTTTTTTTTTCAAGTACAGCCACGACCAGAAACCAAGAAGAGACACTGACTAAACAAAACCCTACCTTTAACCTGATGTATCTTTACCTTTACCCACAAAAAACCCACTCCCAGGGTGCGAATGGTTAAACCACTCGTGCCCGCGACGACAACTCCCTCCAGGGGGTCAGACTCAGCTGGCGAAGAAAGAAACCTGATTATAGAAGAGAGCCAGAAGAAGAGGCCCCCCTGCCGGCGGAGGTCATGCTAGGACAAGAGGAGGTCCCACAAAAGATGGGGCCCACCTTCACGAGGCTGCCCAGGTCTACAGCGATGATGCAGTATATACAGGGATAGTCCCCGTCGATCCCAAATCATTTAGGCCACCAACACCGCCAAAAATATCGATGCGCATGCCTCGAGATGTCTCGTTCCCTCTTACCAGTTCTCGCTTCGGTGTCGGTATTTGGTAACACGGGTGTAAATGCTACCTACTCTCGCCGACATCAATCGAGCACGACAGTGTGGAGCATGGAATTGTTTCGCTACCTCCTGCTAGCGCTTCGCTTCGGTGTCGGTACTTTGGATACGAGTCAAAGGATTTTTTCAGCAAAACACGGCGAGTTGAGATACACATGTCTACACTCGTGTACGCTCTTGTAGTGATTCTCGCTATGCCTGACGTTATTTTTTCTACACCCAAGGTCCAAAATAATAGATAGTGATTCATTCAAAGTAGTAATAGCACCTAGATGAGTACAAGAAGTGAAGTTTGCGGGAGACAATATTACATATGCATGTCACTTGAGAATGGTTGAAAGAAAACAAAATTACCAAAAGTTAGTTACATACATACATACAATACTATGAGACAATTTTTGTCAAGAAAGTTATAAATAAAAAAAATGTCATTTGTCAATGTTTGAAATGGTTATTTGCTTTCCAGACAATACATTTCAAATAGTATGGTGTTTTTTACAATATCTACATTTTTATTTTAAGTCAGGAAAGTAAAATATTATTCTCATCAGTACTAGGACTAAAACTTAATTTCTGCAAGCAGTAGGTGAAGCAGCTTTTATGTTACTTTTTCTTATTATTTTACTCCAATCCAATGGAAGATGTAGATACTGTGAAAGACATCATACCATTTGAACGATTTCCTGGAAAGCTAATAACAATTTCAAAAATTGGAAAAAGACATTTTTTGTCAAGAATGTTATGAAGATTAAAAAAATATTTCCAAATGTCCCTGGGCGTACATTTTGTTTTGAAAATGGAGGGTCTAGACCCCCTTTTCTACGCCCATGTGATAATGGGTAAGTTTTTGCATCATTTTGTGCTCTTTGCAAGAAATTGACCATATACAAATTCAAATATATATGCATATATGAAACTAAAAAAAAGTTATGATACGGAAACTTTAAAAAAATAATATTCGTCTTGTATCTCAAAAATTAAGCATTTTAAAAAATATATATTATATAAGAGCAAAAAAAATAATTATATTTCGATGTACTATCCATTCTGATTTAAACCTGATACACTCTGTATGTAAATGTTATAGGAATATTACTATAATCAAGGTATAATTTTTCAATTTATTTGGGGTGACACTTTGCATAAATAGCAAAGACTTTTATAGCTGTCGCCGGTCGAATAGTTTGCGTCAATTAAGTATCTTGCTTTGATATAACTCGCGCGAAATTTTGTTTTATAAATAGTTCCTGCAATGGTATGCTAGTAAAGTTTTGAAATTCTCCAGTAGATTCGCAACTCAACTCTGAGAGCTGTTTTTCTATGACCATTCTTCAAAAAATATATACTATTCTGATGATTAATAATTTATAAAATAAAAAAAAAGAAACGTAAAAACTTCTATTGTTGTGTTTCTGTCATTCACTATCTTCTTCAAAGTTTTCGATTTTTTTACATGACAATTGTATATACCTAATATAACAGTAATTATAACAACTTATAGAGTAAAGGACACTAGCGATTGCAATTTCGGTGGCATCCGTCTTGCCGTATTTACGAAATAAACGCGACAACACAAGAGTGTGGATGCGGCATAACGCTTTTAAATGTATACATTTGCACTAGCAGGTTGGGAGTTAGACTCGCTCACTCGCAGTCTCTCCAATTTTTTTTTGGATAATTTCGGCCAGTCGTATCAAATAAAAGAGGTAATAAAAATATGTCTTACACAGAACATATTTTCACATCTAAAAAGTACAGTAGAATAAACCGGAAGCGCATAGAGAAATTATATATGGGACTGATTTTGTAAAAGTCGTAATCAGCTCGGCACAGAGCGGCCCGAGATGCGTCTATACCTCATAGTGCGTTCTCTCCTTTATAGCAGTGTAATTTGCAATCTTTCTTAAATTGAAGCTGTGACTAATAGACTGATATGGCACATGAAGAAATGTGCTGATATTCCTGCAATTGTAATACGTACCAGATAGGCAGATGTAATATCCGTGTAGAAATAACTGAGATTCTTATGTGCTAAGATAATACCAGACATGTTCAATGTCTGGGTTCATAATTAATAAACTAAAAAGGTAGGTGATCTTCCAAATCAATACATAGTATTTCCAGAATTATGGTATTGCAGCGATAATAAAAAAAAGTTATTTTTTCCACGGTCGGGAGTAGAAATCAGTTTCTATGATATCAAAAATTAAAACAGAAGTTCGGTTATTCCCAAGGGAGTATAATGCTCCCAAGGGAGTTTACATTATGGAGAACGTTTTTCATGCAAAAAAAAGATAACATTGAAATTATTTATTGACATTTAAATTAAATGTTACATTTGTACAATTTTCAAAATTAATATTAGAATATTGCTTTCGCTTACATTTACAATTTTTGTGATTGCGCTAATAGTGGTACCTACAAAAACCTGATTAGCAATTTTGGTCTTATTTTCAATGGAGTTCTCGACATAACCCTCAGCGACTGTCGTTGATTTCCAACCAGCATGACGCTTTATTGTCGTGATATCCACACCAGCATCTGCCAGTAATGTCGCTGAAGATCTTCGTAAGCAGTAACCAGTGTAACATGCAGCATCAGGTAATTTTAAATACGAAGCTACTACACTTGGAATTTTTCCCGTGGTATTCTTGCCAACTGGCTGCGAACTACATTTTCCTGCTTTGTAGTACAAAAAAGGCGCAATTCAAGCATATTTCCCACATCGGTAACCAGAAAGGTTCGTGGAATCTTTGTCTTAGTGTTTGGAATTTTGACAATCAAGGAAGAGCCTACATCCTCAATATCATCTACAGTTAAATTGACTAGTTCATCAGTTCGACAAGCTCCGGCAATCCCCAGAATTAATCCAACCTATAAAAAAAACTTAATAATTGAAATACCTAACAACAAAAGTAATCTTACCTTAATCATTAAGAATTCTTTGTCATCTGCACTTGATAGAAAACGGTCGATTTCACCCTTTGTCAATATTTTCGATTTTTTCGCTTGATATCCGTCACCGGTTCTTTTCAAAAATGCGATCAGCTTGGGGAATTTGCTTATATCTATGTTGTCGTAAATTATCAAGCATGACTTAACCATAGAAAATTGCTCCCATAATGTGGAAGACTTGTAATTCTTTGCATTTTCACTGAAGTATGCCAACAAAACATTCTCGCTGTATACTTGAACATTTTTCTCGGCGAACCACTTTTTGAACCGATTGTAGGCTATATCGTATAAAGATCTTGACTTCGTAGGCAGCAAATTGCTTATTGCAATATTTGCAACCTCCACAATCTCTTCCGACTCACAATTATTCATTGTGCACTAAACAAACTTTAAACTAAACCAACCTTTATTTTGTAGTTATGACAATAACTCGACGACTACTAAATAAATGCTCAAATCCGAATACAATAATTCTGGTGCTACTTACTTCATAATGACAAAATATGTGTTTTTAAGTTAATGACACCGTGGAAAAAATAGTATATACCATTCGGGAGAGATGCTATTTTGTCCTCGGTGCATTGTAGCCCTCGGGCTTCAAATTGTACCTCTGCCAAAATAACGCATTTCTCTCCCTTATAGTATAATGCACTATTACTTTTCATGATTTTCTTAAAATATGTAAATCAGTTCATAAGAACAACAATGGTACAATGGTACATATTTTAATAAGGGACTTATAAAATAATAATGTTTTAGGAAATCGTAAGCAATGAAACAACAAACATTAAACAGAAGTATTTAGGTACTACATAATTGGGGTTTACGAAAATGTACTTACCATTTCCTTTGATCAAACCTCAAGTTAACTGTTCAATTTGAACACAGTGAATGAGAGGTAACTGAACGCAACAACACTACACGGTCAACATGGCGTAGTGACGTGTGTTGGAACGGCTGATATACTGCAGCTGCGCACTTGTGCTCAACCAAGTCCAGACTTTTAGATATGTGTGTAAATTCAATACTAACAGAAACAAAATATGCGGTGATAATTTCACGGCATTGCTCAAATACGACAGGATAAACAGAAATTTTGGCAGATTCGACTACCAAAGGATAAAGGGAATGGATAATGGAATGGAGCTGAGGAAATGGGAGTTTCACTGGTACACAATGGTATGAGAAAATAGAAGCCGACATCATTAGAATCCATTACTGCCAAGACAAATATACCGCTGTGTCAAACAAAGGTGGCCACTATGAATGTTTGCTTTATCAAAAATAATTGAAATATATAGGGAATACTTCATGGTAGCTTAACATTTGTTGATGAATGTATTTTTTTATTGATTAAATTGATGCAAAAATATTACTACAGTACGTAAAAGTGGAGAAAGTAATAACAGTACAAGTAATTTAGGTTATTATTTTATTAATTATAATGTATTTATATTACTGGAAGGAATATTTATATATAACATTGTATTATGTAATTTTTAATTTACATATACTTGAACTGAAGTATCAATTGGCTGTTGAAAGCCCGATATCAGCGAAATAATTACAGTGCCGTCTTCTTCTATTGCAATGCCAGTTATTTGAGGAGTGCTAGTTGAATTAGTACCAAACAGCTGCAAAAATCAAATGAAATAGGTATGAACTTGAAATAATTGTTACTAAGAAATATTTTTATGCACACAGTTTAATACGGTGATTGTTTATAAAAATGGTTTTGTTTCTATAAGATATTTTGAAAACTTACAGTTATACAAGCGGGAATTCTTCCATTTGTTCGCACAATAACTGACCTTCCGTCTGTTCCAAACGATGGTGCATTCATAGTCACTCTGTCATTATAGACAAGTTCTGATCTATTGGGAAAGAATGAGTTTGTTTATAAAAAAATTAAAATATAATAATGATGATTCAAGAGTGCAAGACACGAAGATCTATTATCAAAAATCAATTAACTAATGCATATAGAAATTATTTGATTTGATACAAAACAATTCTGTAATTCATTCAAAAAGTTTTTGGTATTTTCCTCAGAATAAAAAACATACTACACATATACCATTTAGCATGTTCCTAAATGATCAGAACTTTTATAATCCTATGGAGATAGTCAATAATTTTGCCACTTACTTTTCTAGTATGTTACTGTTCTAGCCAATAATTTAGATGTACCATATAATAACGTTCAAGTTTTTAATGTGGAAAAATTTACCGAGATGGATATTCGTAATTTTATCAAGAGATTGAAAAATAAATTGACTTGCGGCAATGATTTAATTTTTGCTAATTAAAGACTGTTCTGGCGTATTTTGTACTCCACTTCCTATCTTATTTAATGTCATCTTGTCAACAGCCACTTTTTCTACCAGGTGGATGGTTACAAGAGTTTACTCTGATTTGAAAAGTGATATTTCTTCTAATATCAACAACTATAGACATATAGCCATTTTGTCAAACTTTGCTAAGGGTTTTGAAATGTCATTATATGCATATATCTATGCAGATATACAGAAGAAATTACAACAGGTCTTGGATCGTCATAGTAGGATCAGAATAAACGATTTGCGATGCATTTTAAAACAAAAAAAAAAAAAAAATATTATTTTGAAGGATAAAGTTTTACGAAATTGTACACATAAACTTGACGGATTTTAAAAATTGTTTTACCACAAAATTCAGAAAAAAAAATTAAGGACATACGTATGTTAATATTCTGCTAATAATAAATTATCGATTTCCTTTTTAATTAAGGAGATTATTTAAATATACAGGGTGTAAATAAACAAGTGCGAAAAAATTGAGGGGAAAAATAAATTGGATCTTTCATGTAAAAAAAATTCATTTAATCATCGCCTGTAAAGGTATAACCTCTTATAGAGGGTGCTAAAAAATTAGTTTTTCATTTTTTGGTGTACCAAAAAAGTGAAGAATAAATTAAGTACACGTTTTCTGCTATCGAAAAGGAACTCAGTAAAAAAATTGCTTATTCTTCATTTTTTTGGTGTACCAAAAAAGTGAAGAATAAATTAAGTACACGTTTTCTGCTATCGAAAAGGAACTCAGTAAAAAAATTGCTTATTTTCCCATTCGGTAAAAGGTAGAAAAGCCAGCCCAATGTAATACGTAACTTTTTTTCTTATTGCAAATTTCTCTTGTTCAGAAATTGTTAATTTTACAAAAACATTTCAACGATAAGGTAGCAATAAGAAAACAAGTTACGTATGAAACATATCTACAGGGTGATTTTTTCTGCCCCTTAAAACCGAAGAGAAAATTCAACCCTCTCGATAGCAGAATTTCTATCACTGTTTTGGTATTTCAACTACTTTTTTGGCCATCTTTAAGGGATTGTTTTAATAAAGAAGAAATTTATCACCAAAATCATTAGTTTCATCCGTTTTATCATATAGAGAATATATTGTAGCTAATATGTATGAAGTATGGGGGCGTTTGCCTCATTTTTTAACAACTGTGTTAAAGAATCACCTAGTTTAATCTTTTTAATTTATTCTTAATGACATTTATGCACTTTAAACAACAAACATTCGATTATTTTCCAACCACAACTTGATCCTTCCACCGCTAATGTGAACTAATTAATTAGATTTAAGAATTCTATTATGATAAGTTTTATTATCAAATAAGCATCTCATTGAAATACTTATTTTAAAAATATCAACTTTTTTATTATTTCTATAGAACAATCAAAATAATTATATAAAAATAAAACTTACATAACTGATGTTGTGTGACAATACCGTGACGCCAAGGCTTGTTGTACAATAAACAGAGTAACCAAAAGGCAAAAAAATGTTTTAGACAACATGCTGTTATCGTTTCAGTTTTGTGAAAAATAAAATTGACACTACATACGCTCATGTGCTACTACAATATATATATATTGTAGCTTGTTTTTGTTTTGACAATATCTGACATTAATTTATTATGTCTTGTGTAAAAAACAACATTTTAAAAAAATTAGTGTGAGGGCGTTTATCTCATTTTTTAGTTTTGGTTGTGATAATCACTTTTTGTTTTAACTGTATTAAAAGATTACCGAGTTGAATCCTCTTATTTTTTCTTAATGACATTTATACACTTTAAACAACAAACATGCAATTATTTTCCAACGACAACTTGATCCCTCCACCGATAATGTGAACTAATTAATTAGATTTAAAAGTTCTATTATGATAAGTTTTATCATCAAATAAACATCTCATTGAAATTCTTATTTTAAAAATGTCAACTATTTTTAGTAGATATTTCTATAGAGCAAGGAAAACAATTATATAAAAATAAAACTTAAAAAACTGATGTGACATCATGCTGTTATCGTTTCAGATTTGTGGAAAAAAATTACATTATTTTATTATGTCTTGTCTAAAAAACATTTCAAAGAAATTGCTTAAATGCTTAAATTTCATCAAACAAAGAAAAAGGAAAAGTGATCCAGCTCAAAAAATATTTTCATTTCCGATGTTAAACATAAATGTTCCTCATAAAACTATCCAATTAATATTGACTGTTCTTTTAGAGTCAAAAAGAATGGAGATAATAATGATGCATTATTTAACTTATTTAGATAAAAATTTTGAATGTGTTAGTTTAAAATTGATCCCAGATACGTTGGAAATTACAGACCCGTAACTATTTCCTGTGTGTTCCCTAAAATATTTGAATATTTTTGTTTAGATCGTTTATTAAGATTTATCAGAAAATATAATATCTTGTCACAAAACCAACATGGTTTTAGGGCCAATAGGCAATTTGCATGAAATTTTTAAAAGCTTAAAAATATTGTTTTTTTTATTATATATTAAGTACTTAACAAGAATATCTTGGTAATTCTGTAAAATTGTTCTTATAATTTTCATAATTAATTATTTTATATAGCAATTTATTCAAATGTAGTCACGGGTTCGGAAACAACATTCTGATTGGTCCACGTCACAGTATATGGAAACGTCCATGGTGACACATGTGAAATTGTCAAATCGACGTAAGTTTAGTTAAGTCGGTTAGCGAATTCGTTCCGTAATCTGTAATCTGTGATTAGCGTCGAACTTTGTGGTCTTTGTGTGGTGTCCGGTCCAGCATTATAACATAAGTTTTGGATTGCCGAAGGGGATGGAACCGATAGAACACAAAATTTATAAGTATTGTGTGTGTCGTTCTCCACTCGCCTCTGAACCAACTTCCAAGGTACCGCCCCCAGGCACTATAGCCTCTGTTTCTACGACGGCTTCTTCAGGGTGTTCCTCGTCAGCGCGACCCAGATTTATTATAAGATATAAGATAAGTCTTTTGACGCAACTTCCAAGTCTTTTTGTTGATTCAGAGGTTGTCCACGAGGAAGAACTTCCTGCATGAACTTATCCGCATAAGTCCATGAACAGGTCTGCCAGGCTTCCCACACTTCTGGAGCACCATCTCGCTGCCAATGGAATACTGGACTATTTTTAGGCAAGTATTTAGGTAACAATTGTTTTTATTTTTTAAGTTTCTTTTTTCACTTTTATATATATATACAGTTTTGCGAGTTCATATGTACTCAGAGTCTAATTGTCTTTCCTTTCTTTTTAGCACTAACTCTAACTTTTGTGACACCCCAAAATTATGTAAAAACACAATATATTACTAATAGTCAATCGTCATTACACTTTTCACTCAGCTTTATACATCCTTCTACTACAATTAACCGCAAATAACAGTTTTCTAAACTTACCAATGCGTAGAATTTCGCTGTCAAACCAAAATCGTACTACATCACTGTCGCGATTTTTAGCTACTCAGTTTTTTTTTATTCCTAACTCTGAAGGCCACGCCCTAAAACACCGTCTAGGACAATAGACACGCAGAACCCTTCCCTATGTTTAACAAAACTAGTTGCATGGATTTGTCGTAGCTCATTGTATGAAGTTACGCTCGAGAGCACTTCTCGGCGACATGTGGTACCTAAGTGCAAAACCACTACGGTAACCACCCCGGAAAAAATATACTTCTCGGTTCCTAAAAATGAGAAAATGCGTAAGAAATGGTGCATTTCAATGAATAGAGACGAAAAAGAGATTGCAACACTATCGAACACAACGGTGTTATATTGTTGCGAGGATCATTTCATCGTAAGTCATTTTTCACTGTATTCAGAGATTATAAGGGTGATGTGTGTATTAAAATTTATAGTTGGAAGAAGATATGGAAAATTATTAGCAGCACAAATTAAATGGGAATGTACAAAGACTAAAAACAGGTGTAATACCCCATAATTTTAACTGTCAGGGGAAAATGGTACCTGAGCAACAAAGTGATACAAAATGCAGACGTCTTCAAATTATTTACCATAAAATTTGGATTTTCTCGTTGTGGTTGGGAAAGACGTAATAAATCTATTAATTTATTACCGCTTTATTTTTGCAAAGATTGACGTAAAACTAACACAATACACATAAAATGAACTGAATGATATTTCGGTAATAAAATTTAAAAATATGCAAATTGCCTATTTTCCACAGTCACAGCCTAGAGTTTACGTAAATAACTGGAAGAAAATGTTTGCTACGGTCCGATAAACACTATTGTAGTAAATACTACACAATTTGCAATAGAATTTCAGAAGTTATGTGGAAATATTGCAGTAATTAATTTCAATCATTGTAACTTCATATTTATTTAATTTTTGGGAACCACCCAGATCAATAATTTTTGCTGACTGAAGTGCACTTTCACATGAGTTTTTATTCCGAAAAACTGCTTGAAATTAATTAAAAGTCTATTAGTTTCCAAGTAGTTTATTGATCATTGACTACCAATTCGAGAAGTTTTTCTTATGTTGGAACCATATTTATTGGTCAGAATTAATCTGTTTTCAATTGTAAGCATATTTCTCTGTTTCCATTGATTTTTGATTTCCTATTTAAAATTTGTTTCAAATCCTTCCACATTTATGTTTCATATTATCTATTTTGTTTTTAAATTTTTGTGTTTGTCTTCAAATAATTCCTTATTAGTCGATATTCATCCTTATAATTCTCCTGTTGTTGTTAACTATCCCTTTCTTTGATTTCCCTATCGATGTCCTTAGTTTAAAATTTTTTAAAAGCCCACAATGAATTAATTATTTTCTCCTCTCTAGGTGCATATTTATTTATCGTCTGAATCAATGAGCCAATCAGAGTTTGCTAAAATATCTACATCTACACCGTTACTTGGCCACTACTTATTCAACAAATCAAACTAAAACTGGATCTCATCAATTTTGTTATACTTTCTTACAATTCTTTCAATTTTATTTTCATATAAATTATCTAATTCAACCATTATTATGGAATGATCCGTGGTGAATAAACCTCGGTCTCTTGTTAATTTATCTACTGTTTGACTAAAACCATGATTTCGCACCATATGTTCCAATTTTCAATAAAAAGTTTATATTGCTATATCAATATTATAGTCTTCTATTAGAAATAATAGACTATGTCTATCTGCATTGTCTTCCATAATATGCATCCATTATTAAACATTATCCAGACATTTTTTTTGTCAAAAAAATAATATTACCAGGCTATTCAGCACCCATTAAAATATCCATATGCCAAATTTGATTGAAAATTATTTATTTGCGTTTTTTATGGGATACCAAATTATGAAAAATTAGACGACTAAAAAATATAATAAGGTGAAAGATTGCCATGAAGGTGAAAACTAATACCAATCGGACAAGGAAAAAACACATACACTACAAGTTTAACACTTAATTGCGGCCACAGTAAAAATAATGAACGTACAAAAAATTACAAGACGTTAATCCAAATTAAATTTTAGTTTTCTCCATCGTACCTTCCAATGGAACACATTTTTCCAATTTAAAATTATTTTATGCAGCTACAGTAAAAACAATTAACGAACAAAAACTGTATTGGATTATTAATACTGAGTTATTAAATTATGTTAGCTATGTAAAGCAATTTTAAATTTAACAAGACGTTTGGAAAAATGTGTTCGACTGGATGGAGAAAAGATTAACGATTTATTAATATCATTTTTTGTTTAACAATTTAGTATTTATAATTAATTACATTTTTTGTACGTTCATTATTTTGACTGTGGTCGTAATTGAAAGTGTTAAACTTGTTTTGTATGTGTTTCTTCTATGCCCCAATTGGTATTTATTTTCAAGCTTGACCTACTACAATTTTTTAAAAGGGTTGTTTTTCCAGACAGTAGTATACTCGCGGCAAGAATTCAGACGATTTACATCATGCAAACAAATGAATAATTCAATATATTTTCATCAAAATATTTAAGAAACTGTAACTGAGAGTAATAAAACTATATACTACAATAAATGTTTTCATTATACAGGGTGTATTTTAAGTGATGACTTTAATTTCAAGGGGTTATTCATTGTCATATTTTAAGCAAAAAAGTGCATATGAACATCGGTCCGCAAGTACTTCATTACCGAGATACAGGGTGTCAAAGTTGGGAAAATAAATCGCATTTTCTTAAATATCTTTCGACTGATTCGAAATAATTTAATGAAATTTCATACACGGGGGTTTTTTGGAATGACAATGGTCAATTTAGGTGTATTTTTGAGGGCGCCAATAATGAAGTAGCTAGGAGCAACCGTTTCCATGAAAAACGCATTTAAACTTACTTGAGCTGGAAATAGCATAAAAATTGAATTAAATCAAATGCTCAAAATGAGAACCGCCACTGTCAATACAAGCATGTAATCTTCTGCTCATCGACTGTCGCACACGTTCCAAAATTCCTGGAGTGTTGCGTATGGCATTAGAAGAATTTACAATTCTGTTTCTTAAATCATTTTCATCTACAACTGGCGTTGGATAAACAAGCGACTTCAGATGTCCCCAAAGGAAATAGTCCAGAGGATTTAGGTCTGGAGATCGTGCTGGCCACGGCTGAGATCCTCCCCGACCTATCCATCGCTGAGCAAAAGTGTCATTAAGATGTTGGCGAGCAGCAAGACTGAAATGAGCAGGTGCCCTGTCGTGCATAAGCCACATGTCATTTCTGGTTGCTAGTAGTACATCTTCAACAGACCAGGCAATGTTTCAGCTAGAAACTGTCTGTAAGTCTCACCATTCAGTCGAGGAGGAAGAAAATGCGGTCCAATGATGATCACCAATAACTCCGGCCCACACATTCACCGAAAACTGCTGCTGAAATCCACGTTCTCCAATAACATGGGGATTTTGATAGTTCCAAAAATGATTATTGTGGAAGTTTATGATGGCATCCCGTAAAAAAGTTGCCTCATCTGTGAACAGAATTTTAGACGCAAAGTTGGGATTTGTTTTTGAGAAACCCTCGACAATAATCTAACCGTGCAGAAAAATCTCTTGGCAACAGTGGTTGCACGCGTTGAATGTGGCACGGATAAAGTAAATTTGTGTGCAAACCCTCCAAACACTTTGATGACTTATGTTAAACTGTTCAGATAATCTTCGCGTACTACTTGACGGATTAGCTTCCACTTCTTGTAGGATTGCTTCTTCTAGTTGTGGTGTCATTATTGTTCTCGGTCTACCAATACGTTCAGCGTGAGCATTTAAAGATCCAGTTTCGCACAGTCTAGCATGGAGCATGAAGTTCTTTCTGATGGAAGTGGTCTATTGGGAAATCGTTCCTGGTAAATTCGACGGGCTTGTGAAGTATTTCCATCTGCTAGCCCAAAAATGAAATGTATTTGAGCTTGTTCAACGTTATTCATAGTCAACTGCACACTAAAAGAATAGTCAACTGACAGTATCTTGTCACTTTTAATGCCAAATATCATCGGAATTTTGTTATCACGGGAATTTTTGTATTCAACAAAAAACATTTCTTTAAAATCTATTTTAAGCAGATAAGGTAGGAGAATCGATTATTCTAGTCCAAAATGGCATACAGGGTAGCATAAAAGAGTTGCGATGGATTAAAGAGGCCGAAATCGTTGCCGGTGGCGCCCTCAAAAAAATACACCTAAATTGACCACAGCTTTGAATTTGTCATTCCAAAAAACCCCCGTGTATGAAATTTCATTAAATTATTTCGAATCAGTCGAAAGATAATTAAGAAAATGCGATTTATTTTCCCATCTTTGACACCCTGTATCTCGGTAACGAAGCACTTGCGGACCGATGTTGATATGCACTTTTTTGCTTAAAATATGACAAGCAATCACCCCTGGAAATTAAAGTCATCTCTTAAGATACACCCTATATTGCACTAAATTGCAAAACAATTATTGTTTTATCGAAAATTATATTGACAGTAAAAACAATTGCGTAACGTCAATCGTGATGTAAGACGTCTGAATTCTTGCCGCGAGTATAGTAGACATTTGTCTATCAAAACGATAACTGAAAATAACCATATACCAAATTTTATTGACAGATGTTTATTGAGTTTTTTTATGGAGTGCCAAACTTCGAAAAATGAAACAACTATAAATTATAATAAGCGCGTCAAAGTTGTTCATTAAAAATTCCTACAACTTTTGTAAAACTAAGGAAATTTTCATCCCCGAATCTAACAACCTTTATTTTTTGTAACGATAAATAAATATTCTTCCATAATTGGAAAGGATTCTTACTTTGACGCTAGTTTACCAATTACACTGGATGAATGAAATAATTATAAACAATGCTTTAAACAATAATTGAAATAGGTAATGCAGACAGTCTATGGCGAAAAATACAAATTTTGTTGTTGTCGACTTTTTTGACATTTGGCTAGTAAACTATGGTTAGTTTTATAAAATAAGAATATCTTGCAGTCATGGTAGAATATTTATTTTTATAATAACAAATAGAAATTGTTAGATTAAGATATTAACCTCCCTTTAGGGCACTAATTGTAAAAAAATTGGCTTGCACACAACCACAGCCTTCTCACATTTCCAGAGGTTAACCTAAAAACGGGACACACAGTATATAAATAAGAAAATTATTATGTTAATGTTAATGCAAATTATATTATATTATTATTATCAGAAGATTTATAGTTGAAGACAAATTTAATTCTATATATTTCTCTCTTTCTTTTTAAGAATCTGATTCACTAGTGCATTTGTCCCTGCAAATACGTCAGACGTAAATGCAGAATGTGAGACATTTACAAATTGTGTAACGTTTTTCTCGCTAGCCCACGTTTACCTTTCTGTTCCTGAGCCGCTTGATCAAGCTTTTATCCCTACCGATATACCTGACTGATATTAAGCTACGTCCAGGATGGCCGTATCCGTAATCATCTAACCAGACTCGGTCTTACCCGGAAAATATTAGATCCTGTAAAAACCTCAATTGTTCAACCTAGCTCACCCAGGATCTGGCAGAAGTGTCCGAGCAAATTTATCGAGGGCAATTTAACTTTATACCATCGAAAAAGTCCTCCATAACCAGGTGGGCGAATTAAACAATAAAGTTTAATCAAGATTTGATTTCTTTTAATCTTTAAGCATATGACAGTCCAGTGACGGTTCTACTCGCAATACTATATCGCAACGTAAAGTCATCGAGGTACATTCTAATAAATTTAAAATAAGAGCTTCATTTTTCATAAATAGAACCAGAATATTGTAAATGCGCTGCTTTAAAATTATAAGATTCAATGTTCGTTAGACATAATCTGAGAGAAACAGGATCGAAATTAAAATAAAAATAAATATTATTATTTTGATGTAAGGAACATTCTAGTACTTCATTTGATCTACTACAGATTTGTGCTAATAAAATTAAGATAAAGTTTGTTTACAAAAAACACCACTTTGTTTTAGTGAAAATTAGGAATAGGCAGATTTTAACATCGGAAAATATGGTCTCCATTAGAAAGAACTACTAAAATAAACTACGAGTATATTCCTGTCACTACCACTTATTTTATTCGCGATAAAATTAACTTTTTAGTCAAATCTGTGGTGCATGTATGTACTGTTGCTTTACTTATTGTTTATTGTTGTTATTTGACCACGTTACATAAAATAAATATGTTTGTAGCAAGTCAAGATAGTTACAATGTAGAATTAAAATTAAGAAAGTTCCGGCGAAAATCCTACTTAAGATCAATTAAAAAATTCCGTGACGAAGGGAGGAATATTTATTATCTAGAAATTTAGACGAAACTTGGGTCAACGAGTGATATACTGTAACAAAAGTATGGCAAGATAAAAATGTAAAAAGTTTTCGACAAGCATTTTGGATAGACTTTCAACAGGGTTCAAGGCACCTTCAGGTAAAGGGCGAAGATTAATAGTGACACATATAGGTAGTGCCAGTGGTTTTGTAGATGGCGGGTTACTTTTATTTGAATCTAAAAATACAGGTGACTATCACGAAGACATAAATGCAGATGTTTTCGAAGAGTATTTTACACAGATGTTGAATCTTTTTCCTCCGGGGTCCGTAATTGTCATGGATAATGCCAGCTACCATTCATGGCAGACCGAGCGGACGCCTACGACTGCTTGGAGGAAAGCCGATATAATTCAATGGTTATCCGGAAAAACATTTCTTTTGAAACAAAGGAACTTTTGACACTTGTCAATCTTAATAAAGAACAGAAAAAATATATAATCGATGAAATGGCAACAAATCGCCACATAACGGTACTACGGTTACCACCTTATCACTGTGAACTTAACCCAATCGAATTAGTCTGGGCGCAGGTAAAAGGAGATGTAGCGCGAAATAATACGACGTTTAAATTAAGTGACGTCAAAATTTTGTTAAAAAAATCTTTGGAAAGGGTAACTGCAGATAACTGGAAAATATGTATACATCATGTACAAAAAGAAGAGAAGAAAATGTGGGAACTCGATAATTTAATTGACGTTACTGTGGAACCTATCGTTATCAATCTAGGAGACGAAGCTAATTCATCAGAATATTCAGAGGATGAATTTTAATATACCTCCTTTTTTATTTTCTTTATTGTACATTTATACAACACTACATTTACTCACCATAATTTGAATTTTCAAAATACATATATTTTTGTGTGGAATAAAGTCTATTCATTAAATTTAAATAAATATTTTGATAATAATATTGAATAATTTTATTTGAATTACTAAAAACACTCTTAACCCGGTTATGAGTAGCCTCTAGTTTTGAAATGCTGTTTTTATATTGTTTACTTATAAGAGAAATGGACCGAGAAATTGAAGCGGCTTTTTGATAGTTATAATTGCGTTACACAATTTTATTTTAAAGACCACTTTCAAAGCATATTTTTTTTTATATGAGTATACCTATATAATATGTATAAATGGCAATAATTGATGGCTTATCTGTTTAATCCTGGAAGTGAATTAATATGTTGCTCTAAGGGTTACAACAAGGAACTTTCGGACTTAAAATGGAGGTGATGCACTCCCAAGGTTTTGTCAGCGAGTGTACGTCCGTTACTCTTACTCAGGATATTTTGGTTGGAAAATTTCGTAAGTGATGACGTGGTGTACTGATTCCAGTCCACAAGAAGACCAAAAAAGACCAGTGGCAAGGGACAAACTAAGGGATACGAGCATCCACAAAATTTTAAATGTACGGCTTATAACTATAAACCTTATCTTAAAATTGATAAATTTTAATATACCTACTTCTTTATTTTCTTTATTGTACATTTATACAACACTACATTTACTCACCATAATTTTAATTTTCAAAATACATATATTTTTGTGTGGAATAAAAGTCTATTCATTAAATTTAAATAAATATTTTGATAATAATATTGAATAATTTTATTTGAATTACTAAAAACACTCTTAACGCGGTTATGAGTAGCCTCTAGTTTTGAAATGCTGTTTTTATATTGTTTACTTATAAGAGAAATGGACCGAGAAATTGAAGCGGCTTTTTGATAGTTATAATTGCGTTACACAATTTTATTTTAAAGACCACTTTCAAAGCATAATTTTTTTTTATATGAGTATACCTATATAATATGTATAAATGGCAATAATTGATGGCTTATCTGTTTAATCCTGGAAGTGAATTAATATGTTGCTCTAAGGGTTACAACAAGGAACTTTCGGACTTAAAATGGAGGTGATGCACTCCCAAGGTTTTGTCAGCGAGTGTACGTCCGTTACTCTTACTCAGGATATTTTGGTTGGAAAATTTCGTAAGTGATGACGTGGTGTACTGATTCCAGTCCACAAGAAGACCAAAAAAGACCAGTGGCAAGGGAGAAACTAAGGGATACGAGCATCCACAAAATTTTAAATGTACGGCTTATAACTATAAACCTTATCTTAAAATTGATAAATTTTAATATACCTACTTCTTTATTTTCTTTATTGTACATTTATACAACACTACATTTACTCACCATAATTTTAATTTTCAAAATACATATATTTTTGTGTGGAATAAAAGTCTATTCATTAAATTTAAATAAATATTTTGATAATAATATTGAATAATTTTATTTGAATTACTAAAAACACTCTTAACGCGGTTATGAGTAGCCTCTAGTTTTGAAATGCTGTTTTTATATTGTTACTTATAAGAGAAATGGACCGAGAAATTGAAGCGACATAAACAAAGGGATTACATTTTAGCTATCTGCTACAATTTAGTACAACCCGGTCACACTAAGTTTTTTTAAAAGTACACCTCATCTGTACCGATAATACATAATATAAAAATATTGAATATAAGCACCAGTACTACATTTATTTACGATTTGCATACATAATAATCTTTTATTACTCTCTTTCATTTCTAAACAGACTATAATTAAAAAATATATAAACTTATTTTCCACTTGTTTTGACTGTAATGTAGCCTACAAAAACAAATCTTAAATTATATCAGTTTATTTATGATACTCTATATAAAGAATAATATAATCCGAAAATCTAAATAAGTGTTAGAAATATTGTTACTTTTTATTTTAAATCCATTTATTCCTATATTATTCGCAGCATGATAACGCTACTTTTTTATCTATTTCAGCTCGACTAGCCAGTTTCGCGGTGGCGAGCATTTTAAAAACAAGTAAGGAATTATCCCCATAAATATACCTAATTTGCATGTTTACATAAACGGTAAAAGCGCAAAAGCAGCTTTTTAATTTATGCATGTTTTGGTTTAAAAAAGCTTTATGGAATATATAGCTAATATAACATCAGATTCTACGAGTTACAAGCTACGACTACGAGCAAAGTCAAACAGTTTTATATTTTTTTTATTTAACTGGGTATATTTGACACACTGAAAATAGAAAAATATAAAATATAATTTGCCATTGATCTTAATTTTACCTGATTATTAAAAATGCATTCATAAAATCTCGATTAATTAATATTTTATAGTGTTTAAATAATAATAATTTGAATTTTAATTGAATCAGGTGAGAGTACCTACTGTACCCATAGAGCATTTATGAGACAAAAAGAGTAAAAGCGTTGGTAAAAACCTTCAGCCCTTACCTGCTTCTGCGCTAATGGTGAAAATTATTTTTTCAGTACAAATATTAAAATGGTAATCTATTTTCTAGAAAAAGATGTTCTTATATAAAATTTTAATAAGTTTTTTTCATTAAGATATTTTGACTTACAGGGTTAACTTATAGGATTTATTATTATAATTATTATTATCGAAAAAAATACATCATAAAAATGTATTAAATAGATAAAAATTACAACTTCTAAACGATTAAATTTTAATAATAGTAAGTATATGCAAGTCCGGTATATAATAAAGAAAAAATTAAGTTGATGCTGGCGTTGAATTTTAAGAAATATGCATCATTTAAGTTAAAATTTTATCTCTGCTCAGAAGTCAAATATCCGAAAAAGAAAGATGACGAATTTTATCAAAAGCTATCAAAAACTAGTTTAAATTTTCGGAATTTATACTGAGAACATAATATTCACTATTGATATAGAAGTTTAAAGGGTTTAAATATAAGTAAAACTTAATAACTAGGCTTTATCTGAAAAAAGTTATTTATGTCAATAGTTTAATCTTAAGTTACGATTACTGCGTACCAAATTTGAATTTGTTTATTACCTAGATAATAATGAAAATAGTTTACTATTAATAAACCGATTAGTAACTATTTTATGTTCTATTCTTAGCGAAAGTTAAGAATGAAAACACACGTGTATTTAATCAGATAATGTATCATGTCAACAAAAATTTGATGTTATTTTTATTATGGATGGATAGTACAGCACAAAACATCTTTTTTTCTGTATTTGTATATAAAGAATCACCGCTTTCGTTACATGAAAATGGAATTCAAGGATTAACAAGATGTTAAAATTCAATTCTGTGTGTGTGTGTGTTCAAGTGTTGTATTTTTGTTTTTGAACTATTGGTCTAGTAGATAAAGAAGCTCTTTCAATATATATTTAATATTTGTGCTCATATTCCATGTACCCTGTATAATTTATTATCCGCAATTATGTGCTACTGCATTTTATTTTTGACCACTTATATTTTTAATTCCCATAGTGGCCATTTTGGATAACGCAGACAATTGCTCAAATCATTAGTTCACACAACAGCAAATTTTCGTGCAGCCCAAGATCGTATTTAATAATGTGTAATTTTACAGTAATACATTATTGAAGGAATATTTATTTTACAAGAGTTTGTTTTCTGTGACCCACCTATAGATAATTAATTATTACTCTAGAAAGGAATATAATCCAATGGGCAGGCATACCTACGTTAAAAAAAATAAAAGTGGTTGAAAACCAAACGTTGGAGCAACGAAAAAATGTTGCACGCGGAAACATTATTTTTAACTAAAATCGAAATTTTTATTAAACATTGTAAAATTATGTTTAAATAACAAAAACTACGCCGTTAATAAACATTTATGAAAAACGTTTTATTTAGAGTTTTATTAATGTTTTGATAACGTTTTATATTAGGTATTCTTCAGTACTAAAAAAATATATTATGGTACAATTTTGTTATCAAATTATGGTAATAATTCGGTGATGATCAGATATTATATGTGAAGCAGTGTAATTTACAGAAACATCCACCTTGAGATGGGAGGACTCTTGCCCCGACGGTATTATTAACGTATTTTAGACATTGTATTTTATACGTTTAAGTTTTTAATTAAAAACGTTATATAAACGTACTTGTACCCATTGAATATTCTATACTTATACTATATGCAGCTATGTAAATAAATAAATTTGTAACCCAGGATGCAATATAATATTTTCTCTTGCTACAATCATTATAGATTACTGTGGCGCCGGATAGTGGCCTATACAGTGGTTTCGAAAAGTAACGAATAAATTAATTACTTTTTAAATTGAGAAGTTTTCTAAAAAATCCCCTGACACGTCGGTTTTGTTTTTTAAAAAGGCACTTTTTCACATACGCTCCATATTTGTGACGTCATCTTTGTTAGAGATATGACGTCATCGACATTTTTTTAAATAGCAATCCTCAATTTTGATCAAGCCATTTGAAGAAAATAATGATTGAAGATTTTAAAATTTAATTTTCGCAATACTGTACTGTTCTAATAATTTCATTCAATAAATTGTGCCAATACATACATATAATCAAAAATATAGAAATATTTATTACAAAAAGTAATTATGTAATAAATATTTTTATTTTCTCTAAGCAATATCTATAGAAAAATGTAACTTATTATAATAAAATATAACAAAAACTGTTATTTAAAATATGTCAATATATAATATTACCTCAAACAATAACTTTCAAAAATATTATACATTGTAGTACAATTCGCAAGAAGAACTAATGTAAAATGCCAGAACAATTAATAGATTAATTTTTATAAAATCATTCATTTTTTTACAAATTATTCTACGTAATATTCAAATATGATATACTCTCGCGACAAGAATTCAGACGACTTACGTCATACGAACAAATGAATAATTCATTATATTTTCATCAAAATATTTACGAAATTGCTACTGAGAGTAATAAAAGTAGATACTACACTAAAAATTTGCATTTTATATCGCACTAAATTGCAAAAATTTGTAGTTTTTAACGCGACGAAATGTCGAAAATTACGTTGACAATAAAAACAATTGCGTAACGTCTGTCATGACGTAAGACGTCTGAATTCTTGACGCGAGTATACTTGTTGGTAATTTCAATTCGATACACGACAATTAACGTTTTACTAGAAAATTTACCCCATAACCCGTTACTAATCGAGCAAGAGACCATGTTCATATAAAGTGTTCCTCTTAAAATTGCTTATTCTTTCTACCATTTTAATTTGTTCCAAATAAACCGGAACACCCTGTATACAGAGTGATTCAAGAGGAAGTGGCCATACCACTAGATATCAGGCCATAGTACTAACGATTTTAAGACATTTTCATCATATAAACATGTCCTCTAAAATGCTTTTGAGATACAGGGTGTGAAAGAAAATTTTCATTACAATTTATAAATTTAAGTAATCATATTACTAAATAGACTTAGTATGGTTAAGGATTGGATTGTGGGAAATAATAAATGATTGTTATTTAAGTATTTTTACTTAAATATAAATATTTGATAGGTATCCACTACCAACAACTTTACAACATATTTAATAGTAGAGTTATAGTTTAAATATAAAAAATATCACTTACCTTCTAAAACAGATATCAGTTGGTCAAATACCCAACACTCTAAAAGCTCGCTAACAAATAGAAATGGAGAGTGGATGACACGCAGTGACAGCGCAGTCGCAGTAACCTCCTTAAGATCTAGATTGAACTGGTTCTCGTATTTAGAGTTTACGTGTAGATTTATGCATACACCCCTACACGATGTAAGATGGTATACCCCAAAATTACTAAAATTCTTAAATGAAACTATTACAATTTTGTAGCAATTTTTGACATAGAAGGTAACGGAGACTCTGCCGTTTAAAAATGCACTGTTTCTAATAATTGTATCAATATCGAGTACAGATTTTGTAATTATTTAAAGTTGGCCCTACATGTTTTTTTAGAAGCATTTATTTTTATAATATATTCATTAAATTTAAAACAAATTGTTACAATCTTGGCTACGATTTTCTGACACAAATTTGTAGATGACAATGTAAGCAATGGATGGCAATTTATTTTCCAATTGTATAGATTATACCTACAATTTGTAAAAAAATTGTTCTGAACAATATTATTTTTCAAAATTCCAAAGGCATTTCTTTCCGTGTGTAAATACATCGAGAAGTAAATTACCAGAAAACATTTTATTTCCCTATTTATTCCTATTTTCAGTTGACATGTATAATATCAGTGTATGTTATACGTTTTATTTTTATGATACTAACTAACTTTTATGAGTTTGCGCAGTAGGAGTTTAACCGTTCCAACACAATCAATCCAGGAACTAGTTGCAAGATTTTTTGTTCCAACACAAAAGTGGATGGTTTGGAAACTGTTTGCTGACAGTCAAATCGGTTTGAGGATTATTAGGAAAACACTAGTCAGACGCATTCGCAGATAGAATCTAACCGCTAACAGAAGTCAACTTTTGGTAGGCTAGGTAATGAATGTAACTAAAGTTTTATGTAATAATGGTATTTGAGAAAGTTATTATAGTTGCACAATTAATTTGCAGATTTTTAAGTACGTAATTCTGTAGTTTTTCAAAATGAGTGACTAGTGAAGAGGAGCAAGTTAGCAATTACAGCAGTACCTCGGATTCTAGTAATTATGAGATTTATCACTTTCTTATACGTGAGTGACCGAAAAATGAAAATTTCTTCAAACAAACTCATAGACCTTTTATAAGATCTATGAACAAACTATACCCCTAACGGTTACTGCTTGAACTGAACGTGTCATTCCAACAAAGGAATTAGAAACTGATTTCAAACTAGTACATGAATTGCACTTGCGCATTAAAACAGTGCTGTAAACTATCAGTCATTGCTATGTAGGAACAAACCTAGCAACCCCACAAAAAAAAGTTCATACACAAGATAGTGACATACGTATTCCCATGTATTTTTCGACGCTGAATCCGATTCCGAGCTCAGAATTGGGCCTACACGTCTGGAATTGGCCCCAGGTACCGAAAATTGGCTAAAATCCGGTTCCCGGGATAAGGCGAAGTCGACGCTGAATTTTGGAGCTAAAGCCGGATTTGTGCTCGAAAAGTTTATGGCCAACTGAAATTCCGGGTTTGGGTCCGGGAAAATGACCCCTTGGGGCGGGAAAATCCTGTTTTGGACATCCGCGACTGTGGTATTTTCGTGTGTTTTTCAATTCTGGACCTGAGACTGGGTGTGAAAAGTTTTTGGTCAGCTGAAATTCCCAGTTTGGGTCCAGGAAAATGGCCCATTGGGACCGGAAAATCATATTTCGGACGTACCAATCGCAACAGTGGCATTTTTATGTACTAATTACTGTAACTTAGACTGTGCTTGACAGGTTTATGCCCATGTGAAATTCCCTGTTCGGGACCGGGAAAATGACCCTTAGGGGCCGGAAAATCGTGTTTTGAGATATTCCAATCGACCAAAGGCATTCCAAACACGGTATGACTTACGGAATTTAAAAGTACATTAAAATACCAATGTCTCAACTGAGACGTACAAAACACGATTTTCCTGCCCCTAAGGGTCATTTTCCCGGTCCCGAACAGGAAATTTCACATGGCCATAAACCTGTCAAGCACAGTCTAAGCTACAGCAATTAGTACATAAAAATCCCACTGTTGCCATTGGTACGTCCCAAAATGTGATTTTCCGGCCCCAATGGGCCATTTTCCCGGACTCAAACTGGGAATATCAGCTGTCCAAAAACTTTTTGAGCATACTCTAAGGACCAGGATTGAAAAATACATGAAAATCCCACTTTTGCGAACGAAATATGATTTTCCGGCCCCTATGGGCCATTTTCCCGGACCCAAACTGGGAATTTCAACTGACCAAAAACTTTTCACACCCAGTCTTAGGTCTAGAATTGAAAAACACACGAAAATACCACAGTTGCTACCGGGGCGTCCAAAACAGGATTTTCCCGCCCCAAAGGGTCATATTCCCGAACCCAAACCCGGAATTTCAGTTGGCCATAAACTTTTCGAGCACAAATCCGGTTTTAGCTCCAAAATTCAGCGTCGACTTCGCCTTATCCCGGGAACCGGATTTTAGGCCATTTTCGGCCCCTGGGACCAATTCCAGACGTGTAGGCCCAATTCTGAGCTCGGGATCGGATTCAGCGTCGAAAAATACATGGGAATATATATGTCACTTTCTTGTGTATGAACTTTTTTTTTGTGGGGCTGTGTTATTAACGTATTTTAAACGATATATTTTATAGATTTAAGACTTGAATGAATAACATAACTTTATGCTGATAATAGTTAGTATTAGAATAAGAATATTAATCTGGATACTACTAGTATAGCTTGTTTCATGTTGCTAAATCCGATGCAGACGAAGACATGTCGATACATGTGTTTTTGTCTGATAAATGGTCTGAACGAAACTATGGTCAAAATTAAGAAACTTATCGAAAAATAATATCATTATTATTTAATCACTTACTCTGTGATGTCCGTATCACTTGCTACTCTGCAGAGAACCCCTCTATCCATGGAGCACTTCCCGGTGATAGGATCCGGTGGCGCGAGGTTGATATAGGGAGGTTCTTCTAGAAACGTAATTTTTAGATGAAATTTCTCAGGCACCCCTTGTGGAGGAGTATGGCTATTTCCTGGCCATACTATATCTTTTATATCCAGTCCTTCCTTTTGCCAGGATTTCCACACCCCAATCTGTAGGAGACAATCAAAATTCAATTATCAAAATTTAGGACGATTCACAATTACCTACAATAAAACATACGGCTAATCAACACAATATCAAAATATAAGAAAATTTATGTTGTAATTGAGGCGTTTAAAGCCCACATTGTGAGCTTTTACACGTTAAGGGTATTAAACGCTCTTTTCGATCGATATACGATAAATATTTTATACACGATCAAATATTTTCGACATTAATTTCATTGTAGTTCTAAAGGTGTTAATTGAAACACGGTTCATGTTAAACTCTAATTTTATTTCATAATATCTACATAATATATAAATTTGCTGAGGAAAGATATATTGCCATTTGAGGACGGGCGGATGTATAGCATCTTTGACCCGTGCTACTGCAATGTTGCAAATAGAGGTTAATGGCAGTACACCTTTCCCCTTCACAATGTATAACCTAAAATTTGTTACAATTAACAAATATTTTATTTCTATGAATATATTATATTTATATATATTTTTATCCTATGATACCATCAGATTAAAATACAGATTAATTATTTCTGTACTTAACTAATCTATTGTTGTTTACAGTAATACGCTTATTTTCTACTCTAATTGTGGAATTAACGCCACTTTTATTTATAACTTTATATGGACCTGTATATGGAGTCTCTAGCTTTTGCTTTTGACCTCTTTTTAGCATAACTAGGTCATTTATGTCAAAATTAGATGGATTAATATGTTTATCATAATGTAGTTTTCGTTTTTCTTTAGCTATTTCTAAAAATTCTTGTGCTCTTCTGTGAGCTTCATTTAGTCTAAATTTTAGTTAGATTGAGTAATCTTCTTATTATATATTGGTGATCTTTTGGTTATATTTTCATATGGTGAATTTGCTATTTTGCCAAAGACTAATTCATATGACGAATAGTTTATATTTGTATGAGTATTATTATATGCAACAACATAATAAGGTAAGAATGTATTCCAATTAGAATTAGCTGAGTTAGAAACAAGATATTCGTATAATACTCTATGATTTCTTTCTATACTACCTAATGATTCATGGTGGTATGCTGTTGATTGTATATGTTTTATATGAAAGAAATTATTAATTGATTTTTGTAGTTCGTTTACGTATTCGGTTCCTAAATCTGTTTTTAAAATTTTTAAAATACCAAATTTCATCATAAATTCTTCAACTAACGCTTTAGATACAGTTTTAGCATCTTTACTTTCTAGAGGAATAGCTTGTATAAATTTTGTTAAATTACATTGTATGGTTAATATATATATCTCATATTATTTTCTGTAATTTTCAATGGTCCTACGGTATCCACTGAAATTGATTCGAAGCTTGTTGAAGGAGTTTCTATAATTACGAGTGGTTCAATAATATGCTTAATTATTTTGCTTTTATGACATTCTTCGCAACTTAATTCATGCTTTTTTACCATTTTTGACATATTTTTCCACACGTATTTTTGCTTTAATTTATTTACAGTTCGCTTTACACCTGTGTGTCCTCCTATTAACGTGTTGAGTTCATATTGATTGTCAATATCATTTATTTTTGTTGGTGGTGTAAATAATAAAATTTTTAATCTTGACTTGTATTTATCAGTGCGTTATATTTTTTCTTGAATATAGGTTATATAATTAAATATGTCATCTTGCATTGGTAAACATAAATAAAAGAACATTTTCTTTTATCAGCTTCTCCAGTGCAAATTCTAAATTCTGCTCTAGATTATCACTTGATAATGTAATTTTTCTAATTTTGACATATAAAGTGACACTTTTTAAAACTGATTGACATTATGAAACGTCTTTTTGTAACTAGTTGCATAAAGTAAAATTTTATGCAATTGGTGACGAAAAATGTATTTCAAAATTAGTGACAAAAAGAATTATTCTATTTATTACACTGTTATAATACAAGTTAAAAACATAAATTATAAATTAATTAATTATTATAAATATTGATAACACAATTATTGCAATTATTCAAATTAATTCCCGACGACATATTTTTTTCATTGCTCGAACTTGCTGTTATTTGGGAAGCGGCGCACATTGCATTAGATGTTTCACCAAATATTTCTTGCGCTATAAGTTTTTTATTATTCATGGAATTTTCAACATATCCTTCCGCAACAGAGCTAGATTTCCAACATCCGTGCCTCTTTAATTTTAAAATATCAGCGCCACTGTCTGCTAGGAAAGTGGCAGAGCTTCTTCTGAAGCAGTGGCCAGTATATAGAACAGGATTTGAAAGACCAAGAAATTGTGCAATAACTTTTGGCAGACTGCTAAATGTGTTAATTCCCACAGGATTTCTGGTACATTTTCCATTCGCATATTTTACAAAAAATCTGTTGTGTTTAAGAACCTGGGGACGCAACTTAATATATTTTCTTAATATTTCAACAAGATTCGTATTTTCAATGTCTCCAGTGGTAATTGCAAACTGCCGTATAACTTTTGTTTTTGAAGGTGGGATATCAACACGAAAATGGCTTCCTTCGTCTATAACATTTTCAACTGGAAGAAATGTTAATTCTGCTTTTCTGCATGCACCTTAGCCATTAAGTATTCTTTGTCATCAGCTTCCACTAAAAATTTGGCAAAATCTTCTTTAATAAAAACTTTTGACTTTTTAGCACTGTACCCGTCCGCTTGCCTTTTAATATATGCTACCAAATTTGTATATTTTTTAATATCAATATTCCTTTTCAGATTTAGTTCAGACCTTAACATCGAGTAAAGTGTCCATAATGTGGAAACTTTTAGATCTTTCTTACCCTCAAAATATGCAAGTAAAACTTTCTCATTAACATGTTTAATTTTCTTCTCATCACACCACGTAACAAATTTTTCGTATGCCAAATCATAAACTGCCTTTGACTTTTTGGGAATTACTGATAATAGAGCATTACCTGCTGCCTCTTCAATATCGCTTGGTAGCTCTTCAGAACTTGAATCACTCATTTTTTAAAAATAAAACTAAAAATATATCGATCTCGCTAAAAACCTTCCGTCTAGACTTTTTTACAAAATGTCAAACTGACAACTAACATGAAGTAACAGCAACAAACTAAATTTATGTTTTCCAAATTTTTGTCAATTATATTAAATTTTATTTTTTTATTACTTTCTTCAAAATTAGAAAAAATCTTGTATGCAATACATTACGAAATGAAATTTTGTGTAACTTGTGAGTTTTTGCGAAACTCACTTCGTTCGTTCCGCAAAAATCTCACGCGTTACACAAAATTAGGCATTTCATAACTGATGGCATAAATAGCTATTTTATTACTTTATCGCACTCAATTATATAATTTGTTTTCTTTATTTGTGTTCTTACGCGCGCTGAATTATTTTTATTTTTTGTGTCATATATTTCGAACGTTAACGTTTTTACTTAACTTTTCAAATTCTCAGTTGGCCAGACTGGTCGTCCGAGATGTTTAGTTGATTTTTTGTGGTACAATGATCTGATTTTGCCATTGACCTCGTAGTGACAGCTACTGTCGGGATCACAGTATACTAAGCAATCAGTAGGGCAACTCAGCTTTCCCGCGTCTTCCAAAAATCCGCCATCTTTTTGGCGACTGACAGTTATTACTATAATTTCTGTGTGTCAGTTAGGTTTTTTAATTTTTGACATTATTACATGGTTATTCACTCGTTATCGTTATTGTACTTATATTCCTTGCTTTGTATGTCGTGTTAAGTGTTTAGTTATTTGTGTTTTTATATTAGTGATTATTTATTAGTGGAACTGTACCCAGTAAATAATAAATAAACTATGGGAGGAAATAAATGTGTTGTAAAAAACTAACGCATAACGCAGCTCTGGGCGTAAATGGCCTGTAAACAGTTTTATATATGGGAGACCAAGTTAGACGTGATAGCTTAATTGAGAAAATCCTAAAGAAAAATTAAAACATGAAAGGAGGCAAAGGATATAACTCCAAATAGAAAAGACTGCTTTCGTACATGGATGAAAGAAACCACTTCATACACCTAATAGGGCAACGGGGGTTTTTGATTATGTTACCTATATATATATTTTGTAAGCCTCAAAATAAATTGTACCTAATATTCACGTTTTAATTTCATTTCGTACTTTCCTAAAAAAAAAAAAATAAGAAAAAATATAAAAATTACACTGGGCTTAAATTTGATAATCTGCTAACAAAATAAGGTAAACGTATACATCTTGACATAAAGGCAAAAGTACTACAAAATATAAAATAAAACTACATTCATACCCGTTTTATAATCAAATTCAAATTATATCTACTAAAAACCTAAATTAAGACAAAATGTGACCAAAACCTCAATTTACATGAAACTACACTGGATTACAACAGTTAATTAAGAATTAATGCAGAAGTATTAAAACTACGAACAACTTTGGTTATGTTTACGCCAAATTATTAGCTATTTTTTCACATGTTCTCTGGGATCCGCCATATTCTTGGCGACTTTTTCTAAAGTGGGGGTATTTAAAAACTGCCAGACGTATTTCATTCATAAATTGTCTAAGATTCCGTACTGATTGCTTAGTATACTGTGGTCGGGATCATAGCTTTTAGTATATCTGAATCTAATTTTATGTGCGATAAGGCATCCGCATTAGTATTTGTTTTTCCTGGTTTGTATCGTATTTCAAAGTTATAGTCCAGTAAGTCCAAACGTATTCTTGTTAATTTTGAAGACGGAGATTTATGAGTATGATTTATGACCCTGGCAGGGTCGCCATGTAGTTCTAAAGGTGTTAATTGAAACACGGTTCATGTTAAACTCTAATTTTATTTCATAATATCTACATAATATATAAATTTGCCATTTGACGACGGGCGGATGTATAGGATCTTTGACCCGTGCTACTGCATTTATTGCAATGTTGCAAATAGAGGTTAATGGCAGTACATCATTATCAATAGTTACTCATAACAAAATAAATTTGAGAAAACGAATATTAAGTACCTAACATGTACTTAGAAGCTTAGTAACCAAATCAGCAATTTCATTTCATATAGTCATCTTTTTTAGCAACAGCTCGTGCGGAATGTTCTTAATTAAAATAAAATGAAAATCGTCACAAACAACGATGACGAAAGCAATAAGAACTGTTTTACTGGTTGGGAGGTGTTGTGGGTAAATACAATAAAAATGTCTTATTGGTATATTTTTGCGAAAAAATTGTGAGATATAAGCCGACATCATTGTGGAGTTATTATTTTATGTTAAAAAACATTATAAATTTAAAGGATAGCGTTGACATAAAAGTACCATTTACTACATTTTTAAAGTTCAAGTAAAATTATTTTAATTTTTTTAGTGTTAGTTAGTGAATATTATAAACATTAAGTGCCACGGTGGATGGAAATTCAGTTGCAGAAGGATGCGTCGAAATATCAATTCAATCCAGGGAGAAAATTATTCAGAAAATAGTTACACATTTGCCATTCTTGGAATAAAATTGGCAAGCAAATAATCAAATTAATTAAGTGGTGCCATCGACTAGTCAAATAGTAACAAATGTTATTTGATTGAAGTAAAATCATCAAATAAGCACAGCACAATACAGTTTTCAACAAGTCAAGAAAATAATCAGCTGTCGAGAATTGTTACCAGTTTCATTCAAAATAATTATTCAAATTGCATCTTTAATTTTAAATTAAATTAAATATTGTTGTTAAAAAGTTTGTTGTATATTTGTAAATTATGTATGGCATTCAGCAAAATATAGCACTACTATTTTTCTTATTTTAATTTGACATCACCGATTCGGAAGACTGATGAAAACCGTTTGAATGCTTTAATAACAGCATAATTACGATCCACGTTAATCAATCTCATAATTGGTCAGTATTATAGATTTTGTCGCATATTTTACCCTAAAGTTTCCTAAAGTGAAAAGGTTGCCTGCAATACTTAAATACTGCAATGTCTTTTGTTCAATTCTGAGACAAGATGATGTTATTGGTATTATAATTTGATTTTCATTATCCAACTTAGTTTCAGTTATGTCTCTAGATAGTCCTATTACAATATTATTAACAGTTTAGGCTTTAGAGTATGTCAAAAAGAATTAAAAAAACAGTTTATTATTTAATCTACAAACAACGTCAAAAGTCTTGGACCCCCTAGGTATATAAAATTATTCTATATTAGTGGTTTTTCATAATGTGATAAAAAAGTACATGCACTTAGGGAACAAAAGAAACATTAAAGAATTGTCCATGAACCTTTACTTTATTACCAATGTTTTTACAAATCTGGTCAGTTTAGCAATGTATTCAGCCAAGTGTTCCTTTGAATTTTTGTACATTATAATGCCAGGACGTGAAATTTCTGCGTTTACTCGAGCAAGATTGACTGCCTTACATGATGCAGGACATTTTAATCATCAGATATCGTTGGGCATTCCTAGAGCATCTGTTGGTATGAATAGTACACAGACATGCAGAATTTCATACAGTGGAAAACCGACCACGTAGTGGACGTCCTCGAGTATCTAATGAAAGGAAAGATCGGTATTTGGTGCAATATGTCCGCACATCTTCAGCTTCAGCTCTCAGGGTCCACTTTAAAGGTATGTTTTTCTGTGTTATGTCGACACCTACTACTATTCGAGACGACACCACAACGCAAATTTACGTGCTAGAAGGCCATTACGGGTCCCCACTCTACTTCCAAGGCATCGTGCTGCCCGTCTAAAGTGGACGCGAGAGCATAGGGGTTGGCTTTTACGCCAGTGGCGGTGTGTCTTATTTACAGACGAAACCAGAATTGGGTTACTGATGACAATCGATAAAGAGTTTAGAGAGAACCAGGTCGTCAACAGCAACTTCATTTTCCCCGTGAAGTTGCTCCGTATGAAGGGGGTACCGTAATGTTTTGGGGTGCAATAATGTTCAACAGCCGCTCCCCATTAATTCGCATACCACAGAATATGACCAGTCAAATTTACATTGAACAAGTTATTACGCCCATTATCTACCCCCTGCGCTATGAATTAGGTGCAAATTTTGTCTTTATGGACGACAACGCTTGACCACATCGCGCAAGAAGTGTTCAAGAGACACTCGAAGCAGGACATATCAATAGATTTGAAGGCCAGTCAAGTCTCCTGACATGAATCCTATTGAAAATATGTGGGATTTCGTTGTTTGAGCCATTCATAATCATATTCCTCCACCTCAGACTACAGATGAGTTAGTCATGGCGGCAGAAGAGGAATGGAACAATAATACACAGACGTGTCAATATGCTATTGGAAAGTGGTGGTCATACCGATTATTATTCAAGCAGAGAACTTTGTTACTTCTATTTGATTTAATAAATTTTGTCAAAAATGTCACACATTTGCTGGTTCTTAATTTTCTAAATTCTCAGTTTATCGAACATATTCTTTTCAGAAAAACAAGATTCAGAAAACAATATAATTTTATAAATGTATTTGGTTTTTCTGAAAAAAGATTTTTTTAACAAGAATGGGGGGGGGGGTCCAAGCCAAGTGATTCCGATGCTACTACAATATATAAGTCAAAATTTTCCTTCCAATGTGTTCATTTTGCAAATAAGTTTATGACTTACTTAAGAATTACTGTATAGGTACATCAAGCAGCATATTTTATACATTTAAAAAATATAATTTCATCCGGTGCATTAGCTATAAAATTTACGGGCATGTATACCTGAAATATGGTACATAATTGAGTGAAATACCGTAACTTTTTAATCCATCCATATCTTCTAATGTCAAAAATTCAAATCATACTTTGTTGAAATATTAGAAGATTTAAATGTAAATTTACCCCATAATTTGTCATCATAACTATTTCGTAGACCGCACCTGTTCTTATTCATTTTGGATTTGGAAGGAGAAGGAAGATGCAGCAATTTAAAGCAAAAAATGAGCAGTTTAAGGTGTCTGTATTTAAGTCGATAATCGCCACCCGAAGATCATTGATTACCTATTAGCTATTAGCCTTATAGAGGGGAATTAAGCACCCTCTTCTTACGTGTGGTAGAATGAAAGAACATTGGCTTAGGTCAACTTGAGAAATTTATACAAGTCGGCCTTAGACCGTAGTTCTCTTAATTTCTCCAGATTTTCCTCATTCCTGCAATGAATGGTGGTTAGGACTTATTAAATGTAAATCGTAGTGCTAATGCGGCCCACCCAATTATAACATGTAACGACCTTCTTCGCTGCAGAAATCTCCAACATATGGGTTAATCTTTATGAATAACGGGTAATTACGTATGCTCTTTCCATTAATTAATACTGCGCCTCATTTTACGAACAGTTTTTCGATTTTCATCTTATTTTAAAAAGTCTGTCATTTAGTTGTTAAGAAAGCAGTGACTAGGTAATTTAATAAAGGGCATCAGCAAAGAAATATATTTGATCATGGGTAACTGGATTAAATACTGAATTATTATTCATGTTTATATTCAGCATATCAGTGGTCAAGCGGTTTAAGGAGCCAGTACTTGAATCGAGATGGTCAGACCGCTGTGGGTTCGATCCCCGTGTCCGGTATACCGTATATCATCTACATTCGTGAAGATGATTGGCACCCTCTCTGCGGGTATGGTTAGGTGGAAGAATGTTCGCTTGGGTCAATGTGAGGGATTGATACCGGTCAACGTTTTACCACTCTTCTAATTAATGAGATTTTCTAGGTGTCCCTCATTCCTGCACTGAATGGTGGTTAGGGCCTACAAACTAAACCGTTCTTTACTTTACTTGATTTGTAATGTTGGACTTAATGTTATGATAAAATCTTCTTTTGCTTCATTCTCAACGTCATATTGACGATCAAAAAACAGACATCTCCCTCTGTGCCATTTCCATATTTAATTTTATTCAGATTCCATTCTAATGTTCCATTTTCAAATTTAAGACGGTCGCCATGTGATTGCATATTTTTGCAAATGTCATTCTTAGCAACTAGTGTGTTCGCTGTCCACTTTGACATTGACGTTAGTACACAGATCATCATATTTGGGACTCTTAACTAATATGCATACAAAATACCCTTGAAAAATTAAAAGCGAACATACTTAATGTGCAATAGCAATCACAACGGTCACTTACTTTGCCTTCAATTAGAACGCTAACTTCTTAATTTTCAACGATCAGTAATTTAGGTGAGGTTGATCTAACGAATACATATTTATATTCCTAATAAAACACCTACTTCGAGATCTTACCCTTCTTGGTTTAATGACATTACTATTTATAGTACTAGACACAAATATTTATATTGGTTTACGTGTAAAAAGTTGACTAATGATGAACTGTTTTAGGTCGCAGATTAAATTGGATATCAAAGCTACAAATGCAGCTTCTACATAATATTGAATATAATGTAAAATATAATCCGAAAAAGTTCTGATATATCAGTTCTCAATTTAATTTTGACACCTATTCCTTACATATTGAAATATAATAATGACTTAATTGATGATCCTTAATCGATCAGTTATTGTTTTGCCAAATATTTTTCCTGCCAAATCTCCATTAACATTTTCCACATATTTATCTGTTAGTCAAACTTTATGTTATTAATGCCATTAATAGTTATTAATTATATAAAGGAATTGACAAACCTTTAATCCACGAGAGAAAATGGACACTCGAGGCGCAGGCTTCTCGTTTTCAAGAGGATTAAAGGCTAGTTAATTTCCCCAATATAATTCAACATTCCGGTTAATTAGGAGAGTGAAAGCCGTGTAAAAGCAGGTGAACAATTATGGTTTTGAAAAATGTCACATTTGACAAATTTATTTTAATCAGATGGCAATTGCTGAAAAAATCCAGGTCTTATCAAAGTTGTGGGCCCCTCGAGTCCTACAGAAATGTTAATGTTAATAATAATAATTCTAAATAAAATGCTATACAGGGTGATTTAGAACTTATTTAAAAATAATCTGACTTATAAATACAACTGTGTAAAGAAGAAAATCAGGAAGGGCAATTCGAAAAAGATGAATACAGTGCGACCGGACAAAAAATGGAAAGAAATGCTCAAGGAAAGAGATAAATAACATTTTATAACGCCGATTTTAGACAGCAAATTTAACTGCTTTTTGTCACTATTGCTATTAATTAGTTTGACATACCTGAAGTTACAAACAACATTTTGGACCCGTCTTACCCAGTTTCTACAAACTAACACAAATGTTTCTGCTTCTTGTCCGTTTTGAACTCGTAAGTTATTGGCAGCAATTATGATTGGTTTCAGCAATAGTATGTATCCCCTTCGGTGCGATACACTTGATTTTTTAAATATCCCCACAAAAAGAAGTCCAAATGATTTAAAGTCAGGAGACAGCCATAGTACTGGTCTTCCTCGTCCATCCATTGGTGTTAATGCTTGGACATGCTGTACATGGTACGGATAAAATTGAACCTCGTGTATGATATGTCACACTGTTGCAATATCCCGTAGAAGTCCTGGACGTCCATCTCTTCCACGATTCGGTTTCAAACTTCCTTTGCGTTGCACTACATTTGAACTGCACACCGCAGTAAAAGTAGCTGCATTTGGCACATGTTTACCGGGAAATCATTCTGCTAAAGCATTTTCACAGCGTAATAAATCAAAACGATATCCATCAACTCCGAGTTACTACTATACACGTAAGCCATTTTTGACATTTGAAAAACTAATGTAAACACTGGCGTCACAAAAACTTTAGTGTCTACAAAAAGTAATCGGATTTCAATATTTGGAATCGCCTGTGTAGAGACTACAGCAGCTCAGCGATGTAAAGGTTGAAATTACTACAACTTCAATAATGTTTTACTCGGAAACTATAAGGATATTATAAAAAAATTTATACGATATCGACATTTTTCATGACGCATCTCTTCCCAAATTCTTTTAGATAAGTTATGAATCACCCTATATAATAGAAACGTGGTATTATGAATTCTATTCCATTAGTATATTAAAAGGTTTTTAATCCACCGAAAACACACGTATTAAAACTTCTATAGACTGCTTCCCTGCTTTTTTAGTTAAAGACTGCGCGGCAGTTTTGACAGAACCAACTGGGTTTATTTTTATTTAGCCAATTCCATCCATGCGAATCCAGAATATGCCCTGTATGTATGTAATTATAGACTTATTGCTATCATTTGTAAATTTGTAAACGTTTGGGAAATTCATTCATAGTTTTATTTGCAGTGAGGTTTAGAAAATGTAATATCTGCCGAACACCATAGCTTTATGAAGAACAGGTCAACGGTTACGGTGGCTATATCTACAAGTCAATACATAGATTGACATTTGGAAGTTTGATAGTCAATGTCAGGGTGGGTACACTAACTTCTCAAAGCCGTTTGATAGGCTGATCCAAGGAGTTTTATTAGGTAAATTAACAGCTTTTGATATCAGTACATCTATCATAGGCAATTTGTTCAATTCCAGTTGATCTGAGTTCTTGCTGAAATCAGATGTGCACAAGGTTCAATCCCGAGCCCCCTTTTACACATTGTTGATTAACGACACAAACTTGAATATTAAATGCGTGCATTGTTGTATACGGATGACCTGAAACTACTGAAATAAAATCTGAATTAGACTTTGCTTTATTTCAAAGAGCATTAAGCGTAATAGCACTTAACACATAGTAATTTGATTACAACCTTATTAGTTTTTCGTTGAAAAGACCAGTACTTAAGACATATTGGCGTTTTCTTTGATGCTATATATTTAGGAATTATTATACCATATTTTGAAGGATTCGATAGTTTAAGAATGTTAATAAATTCCTATTACTTCTGATGTTGGTTCAAATAATGGTGTTTTAGGCACGCTATGTGAAGTTTGGCAACACGTTAAGTGCCTAAAACACCTATTTCTCAACACGTATCGAACAAGATTTTTCTTAAAATCATGAAACAAATATTCAATTTCGACATAATCTTCGAGTGCATTTTCTAATATGATCGCTAGACTATTTTGTTTAAATAACTTGCCTATAAGGTTATTACTATGAAGCGCTTGCTATGGTACGATGTTTACAAACTGCACAAACATTTTGAAAAATTCTGAAATCTGTGAATATTTAACCCCAATAATTAAACTCGCAATTAATTCTTCAGAAAACTTGAATGTGACGCAGATTCTAGTGATAATGAAAATTCTGAAATAGAAAATAAGTCAGAAGCTACCTTATATCCATTGATTCCTCAGAAATCGAAGAAATTATACCAAAAAACTTATGCAATATTTGATATTTGGTGTGCCGAAAAAAAAGTATGTAATATTTCGGAGAAAGTTATTCTAGCGTACTTGTCCCTGTTATTTTTAAAATGTGCACATTAAGGAGTAATTATTACATGCTGCAAAATACAAGTTATTTGCATAAAAATATGGATATTAATAAATATACCAATGTTATTGCTTTCCTCAAAATGAAATCAAGTAGTTATAGAGCCAGAAAATCCGGAATATTTTCCAAGAAACAGTTTTATCAAAAAGGCGGATGATGAAAAGTACTTATTCCAAAAAGTTGTCTTGAATGTTGATATATTTGGAGCCTGTACGTAACTTATTTACGTACAGAGAACATTGAAGATGCTAAGTCGTTCATTAAAGTGACTATTCCCAATACTAAAACTAATGTTCCTAGATTATTTACAATATCAGAAGGAGATATAGAAGGAGTTACTTTTTTGGAAATTTTCCGCAAATATAGAAGTCTACCTCCATCCACCATTGATCATAACCGATTTTTTATCATGTACAGGAATTCAATATGTACTACACAAGCAGTAGGTATAAATAACATAGGTTCAATTCCTAAAAAGATTGCCGAATTTCTTAGATTACCCAATGTTACTGAGTATACTGGGCACTGTTTCAAACGATGTTCTGCAACCTTCCTTGCAGATGCAGGAGCCAACATATCGATCCTCAAGGGAAATGTAGGTTGACATTCGACTTCTGTGGCAGAGGGGTATATAGAAAATTCCATACAAAATAAGCAGGCGATAACAAGGAAAATTTTCGGGGAGAAAGGAACTTTCATTCGAAAAACTCAGGGCACCAGCAGCACCGGGATGCAGGCGTTATCTTCTTCCAATATTGAAGTTATACGAAGAGAAGAAAAAAAATATATGTTCACCTAATTTCCAATTATCCCATTTGAAAGATTGTGTTATTAATATTTATAATGAATATACGGGGTGTCCGGTAAGTATATGTCATACTTTCGTCAAAATAACACTAGTTTGTCATAAAAATTGTTTTCCTAAAGTGCCCCTTAACGGAGATACAGAGCCCCTAAGAGGTACTCAGCGATTTACCTTTTCGGCACTAACTTTTGAACCGACCTGTATAAATTAATGAAATTTTTATATTTTATTTAGGCCATAAGGGCTCATAAAACCACACTACAGTAGATGTTTTATATTGTCATTGAAGTCAGGAACGGACTTGCCACTATACTCGTTGGGCCAAAATTTTGACAGCTGTCATTTTATAGAGGTGAAAACTGAATTTTTAAATACTTTGGTCATTCCTCTTCAAAAAAGGTGCTCTACATTTGTTTCGATAAAATTGACCGTTTTCGAAAAAAAAAGTTTTTTTATAACACGTTAAAACATTGACTAAAAATTTATTTAATTTTCAAGTTTATTAACATACCCTATTTTAACGCAATAACTAATGTAATAACACAATAACTAATAATACGTATTAAAATAATAAAATTTGTTATTACTACATTACATTAATGCTGATATGCATCTATCTTATGGACAAGCAGTCTGCAAGTGTGTTGAGACAAGAAGATTTTATTCTGATACAATTCCAAATCGACGTTTACCGCACCGAAGAACTTTTAAAAGCTTTGTTTCTTTTTGTTTACTTGAGCAAATTTTCGAAATGGGCACCCTGTACCTCTATACATTTCTTTATCCTACGGATGTTTTCTCGTTGTACAGTGCCTTCATAAATGATTACAAGCCACGTGATCAGGGTCGAGATTCTCGAATCAATCGCAGAGCAATTCATATGCGAATATCCTTTTCCTCACTACGGCAATTGAGACAGATAAGAAATTTATTTGCATACGAGTTGTTCTGCGAGAATCGCAGTCCTGGTCACGTGGATTGTAATCATTTATGAAGGCACTGTACTTGAAACAACATCTCCGGTTTGGCTCGAATTTAGTCGAAATGGTGTCTTATTTTTTCTATCAGGTCTTTCCTGTGAACTGCCGTCGAATACACAAGCCTCTTTAAATTTTCCCATAAAAAGAAATCCAATAGAGTTATGTCGGGCGACCTCGGTGGCCATAAAATGAGCCTACCTCGACCTATCCATCGACAACCAAATGTTATGTGCTGACGAACTAAATTGCTAAAATGGGGCGGTGCACCGTCATGCATAAACCATATGTGATTTCTAATTTCTAAGGGCACATTCTCTAATAAACCGTTTAAGCTTTGTTGTGAAAATTGCAAATACATGGCACCATTTCATCTGTCTTCAAAAAAGAACGGTCCTATGAGATGATTCCCAATAATCCCCGCCCATACGTTAACCATGAACCTTTGTTGGTGCTTTGTCTGTACTATTGCATGTCAATAACACATTTTTACCTATTATTTCACTGACGTGTTATACTAAAACTTTTTTTTTCAAAAAAGGTCAATTTTATCGAAACAAATGTAGAGTACCTTTTTTAAAGAGGAATGACCAAAGTATTTGAAAATTCAGTTTTCCCCTCTATAAAATGACACCTGTCAAAATTACGGCCTAACGAGTATGGTGGCAAGTCCGTTCCTGACTTCCCTGACAGTATAAAGCAGCTATTGTAGTATTGTTTTATGAGCCTCTATGGCCTACATAAATTATAAAAATTTCATTACATTATACATGTCGGTTCAAAAGTTAGAGCCGAGAAGATAAATCGCTGGGTACCCCTTAGGGGCTCTGTATTTCCGTTAAGGGGCACTTTAGGAAAAAAAAATTATGACAAACTAGTGTTATTTTGACCTCCCCTATACACTCACGAAAGTATGCCATATACTTACCGGACACCCTGTATAATTTAAAATTATTTTAGTTATTTTATTTTACTTTTACGCACTTGTGCGCAAAAAAGGTTGTCTTAAACAAATGTACCTAAAAGACTGATTTCCATACTGAAGTGACAATCGACATGTCATTATTATGCAACGATTTTACGAAAACCTTATTTGCATATCCTACATCGATAATTTGAACTTACTACTGGTATTGTAAAGAGAATATTAGGGTAGATCTACAATAGCCAAGATTTTAGTTTCCCATTCTTTCAAGGGAGTTTCTTGTTCATATGAATTTTATGAAAAATACGTAACTAAATATATAATTTCAAAACTACTTTTAAAGAAGAGAGTGATATGGTGTTCGAAACATTAAGAAACCTACACCGACAACATGATAACCAACTAAGTATAAGCTCAAACTATTTCGTATGTGGACAGGTCTCCCAAGTAATTATAAATGTGAGATCTCTTTACATAATTTGAGAAGCACCGTTTTAAATACATTGCAAAATCCCATAAATAATCAGCTTATCCCAAGCGGAACAAATTCAATAATTATCTGACGTTTCGATTAATTAAATTCCTCTAGATATTTGTTATATTAGAATCCGTGAAATATTGTAATCTCCTGTAATTGAAACTAATCCTTTTATAAAATGGTATTTAATATATTTAGGGATAGCAGTATCGGTGTTGTAAAGTTATCTGAAATCAGTATGTGGTAATTTAACGTGAAATGATTTTCCTTTTATGCTTTGAAATCGATATTTTTTGTGTTTATTCGTTTGTGGTTGGGACGCCTGAGAGAAAACAAATCTGTTTAAAAAGCAAATAGAGTCTATGGTAGGATAAGGTGATTTTTTCACATACCACATATACACGAATAATGCCAGCCACACGACATCGCATTATTGAATTTCAAACGATTTCAGTATTATACTGCACTGTACTTAAATATTAAAAGTTATGCATGTATAAATCTATAATTTGTACTTTATTACTTTCAAATATTAAGAATATTTTATTATACAGAGATAAATATGACTCAGTATACAAATAGAAAATTAAAAAATTTATTCTACTCGATATTTAAAAAAATTAGACAAACCCCGCTTTTCCCCTTAAGTTCGGCGCCTATGACAATTACAGTCCGAGATTACTTAAATTTTTCTACTACCGTACGGTCGTTTTTTACAGCGTTGTCAGATGCAGAAACAACGAAAATAAACATTTTTATTAATAATAATACCTAAGTACCTAATAGATAACAGTTAAGTGGTTAACTGCCTTATTTTGCATTTTTTCTTCGTTTCTTGGTTGCACGTTGTCAAAATTACACTGTCACTCATTACAGGTCAGAATTATCCACTAACAGAATGCACAGTAGTTGTTGAAAAATTGAAATTTAAGGTAAGGAATACCTGGTAATAGAAAACATCCGCACCAGTCTTTAATTATAAAATCTTGTGCAATTGTCGTAGCTGCGTTGGCTTTGTCCTCGACTCTAGAAAAACAAACAGCACCTAGTAAAGGGCGAACTATGTTAATTAATTAAAAAGTATATAAGCCAAGAGATGGCAACATCGACTTTTCGAGAGAAGTGTATTGTTATACTAATCAAATTTGTACTGACTACGGTCAGCTCTATGTGAAACAGGTACATCGAAATTATATTATCAGCACTGATATTCAGCGCTGACCAGCAGTACGAATCATACGCTTCGTGTGAAGCGACACTTTAGGTACATATTGTCTACATGTTGTAACATTTGACATATATTTATTGATATTATTAAACAGATTATCGTTTAGATATAATTATTGCCACTATGTTCTTAGTTCGTAAATACTCGTATAAATTAATTGATAGTTTGGTTGCCGTAAATTTGATTTATAGATTTTTGGAATATCGTGAATATCATATAGAATTCTACTCCGGTAGGTCATCGAACGATAACTAGTACTGACAATTATCGCAGGATGCCGAGAGTAGTCGTGGATCGCAGACGAGCGAGAAAAAGGAGGTTAAGGCTGGCGTGTGTTATTAAGGCGGCAGGTGAAATAGAGCTTCCAAAATCTAAGATTTTTCAAGTCATCTCTAATGAGGATTAATGTTTTGGGCTCGAATACTGTTAAGTTGGATTAGTAACGTGTGATACAAGTAGTATTTTGTGAATTATCCAACATATAACTGTGATAGCAGGATTAATTGTTACCAAGCCGTTCGTACACGATTTTCGAACTACCCGACGATATACCTATAAGATCGAAATACAGGAGCCTTCAATAATCGCCAATACGACTCATTTAAGTCCGTTGGACGTTAAATTAAAATCAGAACCCCTTTAATTAGGTACGCTGCAGTAGTCAAAATCAGACCTTTTGCCACGGTTTATTGGGAACAACCGAGAGCACAGTCCTTATCCAGATTCGGGACTGAGACGACGAATTTTCTACCATCCCGTCCACACCGGAATCTAGTTTCCTTTGCATCTCCTATTGGAAACCTTCATTGGTGGACTTACCTGAAGACTCCCGGAATCCGCAAGTTTATCTTATACTCTTATTTTGATAGAGAAAATATTTAACCGATCATGGGGAGATTCTATTACATACATTTCAAATGCATGGGGTATTGGTGGGAAGATGACCCACGGCAGGGCGGGCTAGTCAGTACTCACAGTACTCCCCTACTCTCCTACGCAACGTCGCATACCAATATGAATACTGGTTTAGTCCGCCAAAATAGGGGAGGACAGGCAAGCTTCGACGGCGATGCAGTGGAAGGGATTATTGTTAGCATTTCATATGATCGGTTAAATATTTTCCTGTATATATTTGCATATATTATTGCATGCTAGTGCATTTGTTTAATGCGCGGTATTTATGTTATTTTTGGCAAGTTTATATTTTGCTCTTCTTTTTTTTTTGATATCTTATTGCTTGTATGCGGAACTTAAGGTTTTTGCGTAATCGTGTTGCTACTATCTTCTTTATGAATATGCATACAACTAGCGCCTGCGCTTGAGCTCGAGCGACGCTTTGATTCATTATTGGCTTATTCTGCTTACATTTCGCATCCATCTTATGTTTTCTTTTTGCATTTACAAACCATAACCCATTCATTACCCTCGCTTACTTAATTTCTGCAGTAGGAATAATTATTATTAATTAAATTAATTCTAATTATATACTCTTTACTTATAGGGATATTTGCCTACTTAGTTAATATTTTTTTTATTGCTTTTATTATTCGATACTATAGCTAATTTAAAGTTGTTGCTTAATATTTATATACTTCTTTTTATTAAGATAAATTTAAACATAATTCACTCTGCGTAGACAATAAATATTTAGTAATTATTAACTGGCGTTTATGTATTATTTTGTTTTACGTGGATTTGACAAGTTTCGAGGTAAAGTAAACTCTTAGGTGGTGTTCCGTGGTAGAAATTTGTCTGGCGCCCTAGCAATACCGTTTTTTTTATTCGAATCACCCCGTGTCCACTGAGAAGCCGAATACCTTTTTTTTTTGTCAACGGCCGATTATAGTTAATAATAATATAGTAAAATAGTAATCAATAAGGCGCGTTACAATGTATGCACATACATGTACGCGCTTACATGCTTTTGCAATAATAGTGACACTCACTCAAAACAGTTTTTGAACTTCTGGAAGTTCTGAATAGAATTTTTTTTAAATCTCTATTGGTAAGTGAAAGAACTGAGAACTAGTGTTAAAAGTTGAAAGTAGATTTTATTACAAATACGTCAGAAGTTCAAAAGAAATCGCAAAAATCATTTTAAAAAATGTAATTTGCAAAAGTTTGTACACATCTTAAGATATATACAGGCGTTTGCAGCTGGCTTTGTAGTACTAGTTTTGTCTTGGCTGTATAATATGGAAACATAAGACTGTTCCGGATCTTGAATAGTTTTTTTTTGTTTAAAAAGAAAATAATGTAACAAAAAGATAATCAATATGCTCTCTCACCGTGAGTTGTAAGCGATTTTTTTTAAGATTTGACGCTTAAATTACTAAAAATTAATGTTGTAGGTAATAACTTATACTTTTCCAAACTAGACAAAGCAATGCGCAATTGAATTTACAGCTCATTGTTAAAAGTAAGGTATAATTAAATTTAGGCAAAGAAGTTAATTCAAAGACGAGCGTTTTGAAGTTAATTAAATCTTGAAAATAAAGGGGAGACTCATTAAATGCATATAAAGGCGCGTATAGACTTGCGAGTTGAGCGGCTCATGAACCGCTCACGTAACAAGTGTCGACAGTGTGGACGAGGTTTTGAGCGTAGTTCGAGCCGACATTGAATCGCTTGCTGTGAGCCGACGGGAGTCGGTTTTTTCCGCGAGCATAAAGAGATGCTCAGTGTCAGTTTCGACGGCAAACCTACGTACTCGCAAGTGTGGACAGGCTTTTTGAATCAAATCCTGGCGACCTGGCCAAATAAAGAGATACTTGGCTAATAGAGACAGTAAATTTTCAAAATCAGTAGCGACATTCTTGTAAAATTTGTATACTGCCCACTTCATGTCCAACACCAATTCAGCTCCATTTTGTTTTTTGTATAGCTCAGTGCGCCAGCAACGACGGGGTTTCTTTTTCTTTACAAATTGGCCATTATTATACCTACACCACTTGCAACCATCATGGCAAACAAAGTTTCTTGTTCAGACATCTTAATAAATTAAGACAAACGAACAAACTGAATAGTGCGGTGGATTTGCTCGCGACCAATATTGGCTCATTTAGTGCTCATAGGAGACGCGAGAATTTATTTTTTCCAACTCGCAGTCTTAAGAGAAGGGTTCTATAACTATAGTTGCGGCAAGAATTCAGACGACTTACGTCATACCAACAAATAAATAATTCATTCAAATTTTTTCAGAATCAGCTGAGAATAAAAAAACTATATGCTCCACTAAATATTTGCACTATGCAGTATGATTCAAAACTTATCTATAACAATTTTTTGAGTGTAAAGAGGTTTACAAATAGAATTTTGTAAAAAAATCGAAAAGGACAGTTCAAAAAATACATTTCTACATGGCGCTGGAAACTAGTTCACTGTAAAACTTTATATAGCAAAATATTCAATCGGCGATCGGACAAAAAAATTAAAGAAATTTTCAAGGAATGAAATAAATTGTATTTTATAACGCCTATTTTATATAGCAAATTCAACTGCTTTTGACGTTATTGTTATTAATTATTAATAGAATTAATCTGTGGTTTTTAATTAATAAAATAGTTGGACATACCTGATGTACCAAAAACAAAATTTTGGATCCGTCTTATCCAGTTCCTACAAACTAACACTCATGTTTCTGCATCTTATCCGTTTTGAACTCGTTATTGGCAGCAGGTTTGATATGTTTGCATAAATCATAAATAGTATCAATTTCGATGCAATATACTTAATTTTTTAAATATCTTCACAAAAAAAGTCCAAAGGATTTAAAGTCAGAAGATCGTGGCGGTCATGGTACCATTCGTCCTCATCCAATCTATTGATATTAATGCTTGGACACGCTATACATGGTACCGATATAACTGAGCCTCGTGTATGATACGCCACACTGTTGTAATATGTCGTGGACGCTCTGGACCTCCATCTCTTCCACGTTTCGATTGCAACTTTCTCGTGTTACGCCTGGGTTTGCACTATATTTGCACTAATTGCACACCGTTGTAAAAGTAGCTGCATTTTACCGGTTTAAAGCATATTCACTTCACAGTAAATTAAAACGATATCCATCAACTGCGAGTTGCTATACACGTACCCCATTTTTTACGTTTGAAAAACTAATGTAAATACCCGCATCACAATAACGTTAATAACAAGTCATCGGATATTTGAAATCACCTGGTTACAGTAGCTCAGCTATGTAAATGTTGAAAATACTAGTATTTCAATAATTTCCATTATTAATCCATTTTTCATGATGCATCTATTTTAAATTTTTTTTAGATAAGTTCTCGAAAATTATGTTGACAATAAAAACAATTACGTAATGTCCGCCGTGCTGTAAGTTGCCTCAATTCTTGAAGCAAATATATAATAAATGCCAGTATTTTTATTCAAATATATTTAACAAAACTTTTTTATCATTACATTTTCTCATTTCTCATAAACTGTCAAATACACTAATTCCCGATGTTAATATGGTGTCATATTGAAGTAAGAGCCTAACAAAATGTTTTATAATATGACCATAAGTCTAAAAGCGGTTGATAAAAAAAATTACAAGGGTATAAAGGCACTACTACTACGAAATAACTCGAAATTTCGAACAACTCGATTGTGCCACATTTCATATATCCGTATAACCTGAAGGTAATCTAAAACATATTCATTAAAAAACCTAAATATTTCTACCATTTGAATTTGTACCTAATAAGAAAAAAAAACCATTAATAAAATCGCAAGATAAATAGTCACTATACATCGTCAATTATATACACACAAACAAGCATAACTACAAACTATGCATTCAGTAAATATGATTTAAAATTGTGTTTGATTTTGATAATATTCATCTTTTTAATTTTAAATATCACTATTTTAATATTTATTTATTTAAAGGAATAATTAAAATTTGAGAAATGAAAAATCATTTTACAGGGTGTCCCATTATGGGACACCCTGTATAATTTGAAGTCAAGTAAAAACTGGAACAGAAATTTTCGAATCAAACCAAGGATAAAATATTTAAAGGGATTAAAAACCCAGAGTATTTCATACGGAATTATGAGGGGTACGCCCGACATGGATTTACTGCACTAAAGTTGAAGTGTAAAAATGAGGTCTGAAACTTCAGGGATTATTGTGTTGTATCAAACTAAAATCCCTCTATATTAAATTTTAATTCCAGAGAAGTTTGAGAGCCGACCACACACATTTGTTTTTACCTTTTATTAATTTAAAGCCACTTAAAAGACCACGCTAGATGCAGCCGTTTCCACTCGTAAAGTCCTCGTTCCACTAAGCGCACTATAACCTTCCCTTACATCTTCCATCTTTGCCTGCCTCGTAACCCTAATGGATCCGCAAAATATTAGAATTTTATTCGAACGTTTAGTACTTTAAAATTAATTACAAATCTCCAGCGCACGAGAATGGGCGTGGCCAGGCGCTACGTCACGTCACGCATAAGCCTAGCGATTGCGCTCGCCAGTTACATACATTTTCGGAGTACTGTTCCTTTTGCGTACTGCTTCTTTGATTCAGTATGAGTGCAAAAATTTCAGTATGGCATAGTTTCAGAATGCATAATTACAGGGTTAACTATGACTAAGTACAAAAAATTTAACCACGTGCTCAGGAAGGTCTAAAAGACAATAAAAAATTATTTCGGAATTCTAGCTCGATGTTTAAAAAATGGTGCAAAGCCCTCTTTTCCCACGGAAAGTCGGCGCCTATGACAATCAATCATCATCCGTCATGGCTAGATATGTCAACTACTGGTCGTTTTATCAACATTGTCAAGTGTAGAAACGACGAAACGAAACATTTGTATTAATAATAATGTCTAAGTACCTGGTAGATAACAGCTAATCAGGTTATCTGCAGTATTTTGTATTCGTTCTTTCGTTGCACACTGCCAAGCTACATTTTCACTCCTTGCAGATTCAACATAAATATCCACTAACATATCCGATATAAAATACTTTATTTAATTACTACACGTTTAAAATTAGTCACTTAGCTGATTTAAAGTAACAGTAAGTTCTAGCTTATGCCATACTGCATTGCTAATTGCATACCCTCCATGCTCCAAATCATCCAGAGTACGAAGTTAGTTATAACTAAAGGTCATTTTTACAGAACACTGTAAACATCTTGGGATGTTGTAGTTTAAAATATTACTAATTATTTTATGCAAATATCGTCGATTACTGACATGAAGTTTAAAGATTTATCGGCGTGAGTGCATCTACAGATGTCGTCACATGTCGTCTGTAAATGTCAAATAACGTAAATATACGGTTATTTTATGTGTATTTACAAACATGTCGCATTCAAATGCCTAGATGACGGATAAGGTGCCGATTTATGGGAGTGTGACAAGTGCATATTATCGTGCGGCAGCCTCAAAGACGCTTCCCGAGTATACAAAATATTTTGCTGAATACTTTTTGAACCACATCGAACAGCTGTTTTATGCCGTGGCGGTAAACGTGTGGCAGTGTTTTTATGTATTTGTGTACATTTACGTGTATTTTGTTGTTATCCTTTGTGCTTTTTCTCGACGTAAGTAATCGACCTGGTCAAGACCGCCAAACCAAGTAGGTACTCCGCTATATACAAAAAGTACGATCGAAGGAAGGAGAGGTCCACAGGAAGTACAAAAATCTTTGCAGGTTTCAATTTAAACAAGTTAAAACACAGAAGATGATTCAACATTCTTAATATCTCTCCAAGTATCAACCCTGGAAATAAGTATTAGTAAGGTAGGCGCTGCCTCTCTGTGCTACCATATCGTATTTCTCATTAAATTATTAAATAATAATCTACATTTTGTAAAGATTTTTTTTCTTTTAAAGCGGCTTAAATTGATACACGTGTCAATGAACCTGTCACTATATTAGACACCTTTGACTGGCAGAATATACCTAACCTCGCGGCTGACAGAAGGTCAGTGACGGCGATAAATAGGGATTTAATATAAATAAGTTTGGAATTTTTTTGAAGGGTGATTCCATTAATTCTTATTTTTCCCTATCCTCTCTTAAAATATCTGTACTAAGTCATAGTTAACCCTGTATAAGTATAAATGCGTCGGAAAAAATATTTGTTTGACAATGGACTAAAAGCAAAGAAGAGCTTGGCAACGTGCAATGCAGAGATCTGATTTTGTATCCGACAAAGGCACGAGATTTTGTTATAAGGATCACTTTGTTTAGTAGTTTTTGTTTTAAATATAGGTTGAAGAGGTCATAGGAAATTATTTTTGTTTAAAAACCAGTGAAATGAGGGAGAATATAATTGAAATCAGAAACGTTTCGTATTACACACTTTTAAGTCTTGATTATTAAAGTCGTTATAGAAGAATTATTATGTGAAATTTTGGCAAGTTCATTTGTAATAATAGTAGTTTTCAAACTTCAACGGTAGGTGTTGTTATTTAATCTATAGTGATTTTCTGGGTTAAGCTATGACCTAGGAAACTGGTCACTTCCACATTTCTAGTCCTAGCTGAGATACTTGGATCTACCCTTGTTGTTCTCGGCTGGGCTTTGTGGTGAACGGACCCGTTTTCGGTACCCCTGGCCCTCATATAATGATTTCGGTTCATCTATTCCGATAACGATATTTTAGAGAAAATCGTAAATCCAGTTAAAAATTAAAATAACTAATTTTGTTTTTCAAATTTTATATACAGGGTGTCCGGGAAGTAATGGGACCCAGCTTAAATATAGCCTCCTGTGATCAAATAGAACCGATTTACACAAACTTAGCTTAGTGCAAAAGTGCCTCATTTAGAAGTTACAGGGCAAACATTGTTTTCTTGTTATGGGCATAATTAAGAAACGAAACGTTCAATGAAGTTGGTACAGTTATGTTTTAGATAAGTACAAGCTTTGTGAAGGAGTAAGTAGTGCTGTATATCGTAGGGGCGCTCTTGGCAGTTTTTTTGTAGCTCATGTTTATCGTATCATTTTAGCTGGTCCTATTCTGATACGCTTGATGGAAAATTATGGTGAAGAAATTAATTTTACGTAGAAAAACTATACCTGTTCCATATAACTGTACCTTCTTTCTGCAGCTCCTCCATTAGCTCCAAGCAGCGATCATATCTGCCGTTTCTGAGTAGGAAAACTGTTTATGTCAAGGTATGTTTTCAAAATTTTCATCAGAAACTGGTGCACCGTTTTAAAGACTAGCACCACTTGCAACCACTTATATATCGAAAACGCAAAAAGTAAATTATCGTCAATTCTATTTGAGCGTAAATGATTATTTGGTACATTCTTAGATCCAAATTTACAAAGTTATTCTCAATTATTTCAGAAACAAATATAAATTAATAAAATATTTCACCGCTTTTAAGATGCCCATTTATTTTGTTCTCTTTACGTTTTAAATCTTAGTTTATTCGTATAAAAAATATAACTTTTCTGAGAAAACTGGTGCAAGCCGCATCTAAATCAGATCGTTGTTACGGGAGTTATTCTGAAACTTGTTTCAAAATACTTATCAAGTATCAAGATACTTATATAGGCTTCTTAAACCTATAAAACAAAAGTGAAAGACACCAAACTGATAAAAACTAATGCCTATTAGAATGAAACTCGTATTTAAGTTTTTTTGATTTCAAGCAAATAATGTATTCGCAAGCACCTTACCCTCTTAATCTTAAATGGAAAATGGTATTGTATAATACAAAAGGCATTCAATTATCTTTTCAACGCTATCTACTTTTTTAATTTAGAATAATCATTACACGACAAATTTGAGATAAAAAGTTCAGATTCACTTACCACTAATTTTACTTTGTCGTGACGTCATTGGTATATAAATCGAAAATGTCAGATATGGCTTGCTAATAAATTTCAGCTTTGAATTGTACTTTAGAAGTACAATGTCCCGTGAAACTGGCGAATCTGTTACTTTCCATAGGGTCCCAAAAGAACCTTAGTTAAGAAAATAGCGAAATGGAACATGCTAAGGTAAATCTAAAAGGTACTTTGGACCAAATAACCACAGAATTTGCAGTAAATATTTTCATACAAAAAAAAATTTAAGATACAAGGTCTAGCTATTAAATAACGAGACTGGTTACGAAAAAGGGTTTTATTATAAAAATTATTCTACATTCGAATGCTCCCCTTCAATATACTCCCCTCCCCACGCCACACACCTTTCCATACGTTTTTTTCATTGATGCTGGAAGTCTTCTTTGGTGAGGGCCTTTAGGAGCCCTGCCGTTTTTTGCTTTACCGCTTTCATCGACTCAAATCGGATCCCGGTTGGGTCGGGTCAAAGCAGATTTTATCTTCGGAAACAAAGAAAAGTCGCACGGTGCCAAATCTGGTGAGTACGGCGGGTGTTCGAGCACTGGAGTTCGCTTACTGGCCAAATACTTTTTCACAGATAGCGCGTTATGGGCAGGTGCGTTGTCCTGGTGCAAAATCCACGTTGTCCTTCCATAACTCGGGCCGTTTTTTATGAACTCGTTCTCGCAGTGTTGCCAAAACTGACAAATAGTAAGTCTGGTTGACAGTCTGACCCTCTGGAACCCATTCAGTCATCACGATACCGTTAATGTCGAAAAGAACGATCAACATTTCCTTGAATTTTGATTTGGACATCCTTGCTTTTTTGATTCTGGGCGATTCAGGCGTCTTCCAATGCATCGATTGTCGCTTTGTTTCAACATCGTATTGGAAAATCTACGTTTCATCACAAGTAATAACGTTTTTCATCAGTCCGGGATCTTCTTCTAACCTTTCAAGGAAATTTGAGCAGACCCGTTGACGCAAGAGCTTTTGGTCAGGAGTCAGATTTTTTGGCATTAACTTCGCACAGACTTTTGTCATGTGTAATTCCTCGTGTAAAATTTTTGTAACCGTTTCTTTATCAGCGTTTACAGCCTCGGCAATCATCCGGATGCTCACTCGACGATCTGCACGCACAATTTGGTTGATTTTGGTTACTGTTTCCGGAGTTGGAAACAGTCACAGGGCGATCTGGGCGCTGGTCATCTTCAGTGCTCTCTCGGCCCTCATTAAAGCGCTTACACCACTCAAAAACACGCATACGAGATAGAGAATTGTCCCCATAGGCCTCTTGCAACAATTTATAGCACTCAGTCGAGTTTTTATCAATTTAACGAGAAATTTGAGATTGATACGTTGCTCCTGTTTTTCGTCACACATGGTTTTCGGCACGACAAAAAAACACGTTTGTTTCAAACCGCTACTGCACAAATACTGTCATAGTGACGGAAACGTGTTTTGGGACGTGCATAGACAAGATATCTAGATACCCAACACACTACTCGTTTTTTACCCCACACGTCTAGGGCGCCCTCTAGGCGCGCAGTCTCGTTATTTAATAGCCAGACCTCGTATATGCAAATATACGATGTATGAACATAGCTTTAAAGAAATTATAACCTACGGGTATACATTAGATCAATCATTTTAGCAAATTTTTGTCTTAATATGAAGTCTACATCGTGCAATTACTATGCGAAACCTGTTCCATCTGCTACCTGTATATAGGCTCTCCAAATCACCACGCAAAAAAGAAGTGAATTTCCGGAGTCGTAAGCCACAATAAGACACATAGTTACCAGAAATTCTAGTTACTACTATGTAAAATTATTTTATAGTTAGTATTTCCACCTCCTAATAACTTTATTTACCCATTAAATCTATACCTGTCTCACAAAAATCATATGCTTCAGAGGATGATAGACATACTCGTAGATTTATTTGACAAATAAAGTTATTTGGTAGTTGAAAATACCGGCTCTTATCCAAATAAGTTCAATGTAGACAATTGTACAGATAAGTAAATACAATTTACTATGTACAGTAACTGAGATGCGTCGTATCACTTCTTGTAGTTATTTGTTTGTGACAATTAATATACCAATTAACATGTTGCACTTTTTATTTAATACTGCTTAAGCAAATAAATTATGATTGACAACAAAATTGTGATTTTTATTGCTTCAAATTGATGCAACTTTCTTTCCCTGTCTGATCTGATACAAGTACAGATGAGATCTATGAAAGAGTTCTAACTATGGAGTAAATTTACATTTGAATACGTTTCCAAAAGGAAATTTATATTAATTTACGTCACACTTGACATACGTTTAAAGCTTCATTCACATAAGATTAGTGCGGTTGCATTGGTACTGCAGAAAAGTTATTAAAAAGGGCGCCGTATTCTTGAAATAGTGTTTTCTACAAAATACAAATAATTTTAGACATTTAATAACTGAATAATCTAGGATTTCGCAAATAATAGCAATGTTAACTCATCCCACCTGCAAATATTCAAAGATACTGAAGTAAAACGGCGAGAAATACGGGTGACTTTTGTAACGTTCAGATAAACTTAACAGTAACGCCTTTGTACTGCAGTTATATGGCAGAAGCTAAAAGCATTTTAGCTTTTGCCAATCCTTTTCCAACAATCATACAAGGGCCAATCAGAAAACTGCTTCTTTGACAGTAAACAGAAGATAAGTTTTTAAATTAGATTCTAATTGAGATATTTAGTATAGAATTGATTTGTTTCTAAAAATATGGATGAAGAGGACTGTTTGGTTTAGAAACAGTTACTTTTGCTACTCTTATTCGCAGCGACGTCAATATGTATAAAAACTATACATGCAAAAAAAAATGAAAAGAAGAAGAGAATGGTGGGTGCGACCTATTAACCGCAGATAGCACATGCAAGGTGATTTCTATAATTTATATAAAGAAATGCGAAATGAGAATGCCGATTATTTTTTCATTTCACCCGAATGACAGTGGCAGAGTTTGATAACTTGCTGAAATTAGTGGGGCCTCATTTAACCCACAGTATACTAGTATACTGTGATTTAACCAAACATTCAAATAGACCATCTATTCCTGCAGATTGTAGGCTTATATTTTATCTAGGGTAGGCTTTTAATTACTATTCGGCAAATGATAAAAACCAACAATTTCCGTAGATAGGGACGTAGTTGACAAAACATAAACATAACCTCTCTGAAGGTCAAAAATCTTGAGTTTTTGCATGTCGGCAACTTACAGCGGAAAAATCCCCAAGTTCTTAAGTCTACAGTAATTTTATGTAAACAGAGTAAATAATATTTAACACCATGCAATTACAGTACAACAGTACAACTGCAGTGCCATTGCACTAACGTTTATCTGAACGTTACTTAATACTTTTACTACTATTTTGAGAACGAAAACAGAGTTTTTCGAACGTCAAAAATATGGAAGTGCGCGATAGTGATGTGATTTTTTACTTATCTGCTTTTTCCAGTGTGAGATTTTTTTGGTTAGACAAACTTAGTTTCAAAAATAACCCTTTACTGATCCGTTTAGCGCAAGGGCTTATTTAATTAATCTTAATTTTTTCAGAAGTGTGGCAAAAACCCAATAAACCTAAAGAAAAATTTAAATTTCTATCTAAATAAAAATAAAATTGGTAGAACTATTCTGCTAAAATTTGTAAGGTTAAGAATTTATAGCGTTTGCTTAGAGGGTGAAAATATATGGTATTTTACTCTATCTGCTTAGTTATGTACCATATTTCAGGTATACATACATACTTGTATTAATATTAATTGTGCTGCTGCATATGCACTTGATGAACTTTTTTTGTTGTTGTTTCTCATACCTATATAATGCTTCCCTAGTAAGAATAACTTCCTTATGCTGAGAGTAAGTCATCAAGTTATGATTTGTAAAATAACACATCTGAATCGAAATCTTGACTCCTATACAACAAATATCCATACAGAAGTTATTAAGACAACTTAAACTTCATATAACTAAGACTAAGTTATATTATTGAAGTCAAACAACGTTATTGGGCAAAAGTTTGTAGGTAACCTCCTGAGTTTAGAGATCTTAAACCCATTACTAACTTCCGTGCAGTAATAGAGATATTTATCAAAATTATGGAACATTTTGTGTATTAATGTGTAACGTGTACGATACGTTGCCGTAAGTTTGACATGAAGACCATTCAGTAAAAAGTTAATTTCCAACAGATCCCAAAATGTCTGTTTAGAGTACATTTCATTACAATGTGGGCTAAAGCAGCAACTGCAACTGTTTTATTTAATAATTGTTATTGGATTTTGGATCCAGTTTCACTAAATTTTCTCACTAGTTGGTTGACGAAAAGTTGGGATACATGACTATCGGGACGATGTTCATGAAATAAATTTGCAGTAGCTCTAGTATTATTATTATTTCAAAAGAACAAAAAAGGAAACATCATTTCAACATTTTCTTGGATCGTACACAATTTTGATAACAAACGATAATATTTACGTAGAAGTAAATCCATTTGTCTATTTGTTAAATTTTACCTAAATTTTTAATTCACAGTTGTTGCCTTTTCCATATTGTTTTTCCGCTCTTGTTTTTTTTATCAAAGCAACTACATTCTTCAGGTAATAACTTACATTGAGTTTCTGAAAACTGATCATCTAAAATCAAAAAAGTCATTGCGTTCAAAAGAAAAATTAACGGTCCTGAGCGTATTTTTTTGTTTTGGAAAACGAGTCTGATTTGGTCTTCTTAGAGAATTATAATAATTATCAGCAACCCTAATTTTAAAAACCTAAGGCAGTAACAAAATAAATATTGTATGTCTTCTGTCCACAACATGGTAAGAAGTATCGAACAGTAATTTTTTCAGACACTATAATCCAAGGCAAAATTAATGGTGCTGTGGAGATATTATAATAATACACAACAGGATAACAGATGAAGCCAAGCCCTTATATTGACAAAGGCAGCATTACGCTTTATTAATTTCAATATAACCCACATAATCATTTTAGGCAGCCGAGATAATATCGACTGAAATATCTTACGACATCTTACTTTGAACAAAGGACGTCCTTACAGATAAATTTCGACAGTGATTAAGGTTTGTGTAAAGCTAATAAGATCTTAATTATTTGTGGAGATAGGATGGAATTTAAATTGGTCCAATACAATTAGTATTAGCCACCTATACCATACCTACTTTTTCTACGATGCACGCATAATATTGAACGAACTTTCTTGAGCAGAATTATGCACTCATATCCATAGATATACGCAATGATATAATTTATTTTTTCTAATTTTGGCATATGAAGTAACAGCTTTTGCTATCGAAACAAGTGTCAAAACGTTCTACTTTATGTAACTACATAATGAAAACCATTATGCAATTGGCTACGAAATAGCTATTTATGCCATCAGTTACGAAATGCCTAATTTTGTGTAACGCGTGAGACAAGTTACACAAAATTTCATTTCGTAACGTATTGCATACAAGATTTTTTCTAATTTTGAAGAAAGTAATAAAAAAATAAAATTTAATATAATTGACAAAAATTTGGAAAACATAAATTTAGTTTGTTGCTGTTACTTCATGTTAGTTGTCAGTTTGACATTTTGTAAAAAAGTCTAGACGGAAGGTTTTTAGCGAGATTGATATATTTTTAGTTTTATTTTTAAAAAATGAGTGATTCAAGTTCTGAAGAGCTACCAAGCGATATTGAAGAGGCAGCAGGTAATGCTCTATTATCAGTAATTCCCAAAAAGTCAAAGGCAGTTTATGATTTGGCATACGAAAAATTTGTTACGTGGTGTGATGAGAAGAAAATTAAACATGTTAATGAGAAAGTTTTACTTGCATATTTTGAGGGTAAGAAAGATCTAAAAGTTTGCACATTATGGACACTTTACTCCATGTTAAGGTCTGAACTAAATTTGAAAAGGAATATTGATATTAAAAAATATACAAATTTGGTAGCATATATTAAAAGGCAAGCGGACGGGTACAGTGCTAAAAAGTCAAAAATTTTTATTAAAGAAGATTTTGCCAAATTTTTAGTGGAAGCTGATGACAAAGAATACTTAATGGCTAAGGTTGCAATGATAATTGGAATGGCAGGAGCATGCAGAAAAGCAGAATTAACATTTCTTCCAGTTGAAAATGTTATAGACGAAGGAAGCCATTTTCGTGCTGATATCCCACCTTCAAAAACAAAAGTTATACGGCAGTTTACAATTACCACTGGAGACATTGAAAATACGAATCTTGTTGAAATATTAGGAAAATATATTAAGTTGCGTCCCCAAGTTCTTAAACACAACAGATTTTTTGTAAAATATGCGAATGGAAAATGTACCAGAAATCCTGTGGGAATTAACACATTTAGCAGTCTGCCAAAAGTTATTGCACAATTTCTTGGTCTTTCAAATCCTGTTCTATATACTGGCCACTGCTTCAGAAGAAGCTCTGCCACTTTCCTAGCAGACAGTGGCGCTGATATTTTAAAATTAAAGAGGCACGGAGGTTGGAAATCTAGCTCTGTTGCGGAGGGATATGTTGAAAATTCCATGAATAATAAAAAACTTATAGCGCAAGAAATATTTGGTGAAACATCTAATGCAATGTGCGCCACTTCCCAAATAACAGCAAGTTCGAGCAATGAAAAAAATATGTCGTCGGGAATTAATTTGAATAATTGCAATAATTGTGGTATCAATATTTATAATAATTAATTAATTTATAATTTATGTTTTTAACTTGTATTATAACAGTTTAATAAATAGAATAATTCTTTTTGTCACTAATTTTGAAATACATTTTTCGTCACCAATTGCATAAAATTTTACTTTATGCAACTAGTTACAAAAAGCAAGACGTTTCATAATGTCAATCAGTTTTAAAAAGTGTCACTTTATATGTCAAAATTAGAAAAAGTTCGTTATGTCACTAAATGCAAAAAAGAATTAAACAAAATACAACAGAAAAATAATAAAGTAACTTTTATTTAAGTCAGTAATTTTATAAATAACACTTTATTAATTGTTATTAATTAATTATAAATATTCACAACGCAGTTGGTACAGTTAGTGAAACTAATTTCAGAAGAAATCTTATTTGTTGAACTTGCAGTAATATTCCGTGATATGTTATTGGTATTACTCAGTTCTCCAAGAATATCGCCGGAATTTTTTTTTATTTTTAAAATATTGGCCCCAGAATAGTAGTTGAGTAAAGTGGCCGAAGATCTTCTGGAACAGAGACCCGTGAATAATGTACAAATCAACAAACTAATCATTTGAGCAATCATCTTTGGTAACTAATCAATAGTATTAATTCCTACTGGTTATACACAACATTTACAATTTCTATGTCTAACAAAGAATCTATTGTGTTTAATATTTTCCGCGCGTAAGTTTCTATACTTCCTGATAACGTCAACGAAGTTTAGTCCTTCTATATCTTCCGGGGTGATTACAAATTCACGAATTACTCTAGTTTTTGTGTGGAATATTTACTCGAAAATACGAAATGTTACTTCTGACTTCCGACATGCACCGGCTATTCCCACAACCAACACAACTTAAAGCAAAAACTGTAAATTGGCCATTTAAAAACATATTGTCATCCACCTCCGCCGAAATCTTCGCAATATTTACTTTTGAAAAAACGTATGATTTCTTAGTCTGGTATCCATCGGACTGCCTTTTCAAAAATGATATCAAACTATGCTGTTTGTTTTAATGTCTACACCTTTTTTTCTCTGCTGAGCTCCCAACATGGAGTACTATGTGTAGAAGCCTTCTAATTCTTCTTATCTTCAAAATATGTCAATAGTACTTTCTCATTGATGTGTTTTACTTCCTTCTGTTCACGCCATTTCTCAAATTTTTCAAGTCATATACCGCTTTGGATTTTGCAGGAATCTTTGAACATACGGCATTTCTTACCACTTTAGGCCGCTGTTTTGCGTTTCCGAAAGCACTTTTATATAGAGCCTTAAGGCTTACTAAAAGAAGTCGAGACCCCCCCTCTCCACCATTAAATAAGCATGCTAGAAATACTCAAATTTTCTTCTTCTTAGGAGGGGGCAAATATAATACATTATTTATTTGGCGCTACCCATTATACAACCCGTTGTTATAACGTACTCTACAGGGTGAACCTTAAATAAGTACAAATATTTTAACTGCTGGTGTATTTCGTCTTATAGATCAGTCTAGTGAAAGCCATTTTTACAAATTTATAATATTTACCGATATATTAATTTTTTAAAAAAATACCCACATTTTGAGGGCCGCGTCATAACCAACATAATGAAGCATATGATTTGTTGCGAGGTTGCCATATCTCTTCTAATATAAATATTAAGTTTCCTTTAACGTAATAGTAAAGTATTCTATTTTAAAAATACTTGTTTGAAGCATAAGTACAGTAAGTTGGGTATGTAGTATGATACGCAGTATTATTAACATAAATTTTAACTGCTTAACTGACCTTACTATAAACGATTAAAAATGAATTTCCGCAAGTTAAATACATACTACCATAAAGTATTTAGGAAGATGTCACGTGATATTACTATGTTCAATGTTCAAAAATTATACATAAACGTGCATACCAGCTTACCTGTTTGTTAAAAAATGAACTATTTAATCAGTAATACACATTTCACAATTTAAATGTCATTGTATACTGTTAGAAAGAGACACAAGACACAATTTCCTTAAAGCATAATAATAATATTAAATTTAATTTTCGCCACATAACCCCAAATGAGTCAGTATTAACCATTGCGAATCCAGAACCATAAAGTGACTTCGCACTTTAATCAGTGAAACAAATTTTAAAACGTATGCGGTGGCGAAACAAGGCGATACGGAACAGCATTCTTAGTAAATAAAAATATGAGGGATAAAATTTCTAAATTTGAAGCAATTTCAGATAGGTTATGTATGATTAAAATCAGAGAAGAAATAAACATAGAGATATTAAATATATATGGACCAACAGAAGAAGAAAAAGATGAGTTTTATGAGAAGCTAGAAGAAAATTATGGAAAGCTGAATAAAAACACAGTAAGAATGGTGGTAGGGGATGCAAACGCAAAAATAGGGAGAGAAAAGATGTATGAAAGTATAGTAGGGACAGAAAGTAAACACCTAGAGAGCAATGACAATGGGCGTAGGTTGATTGAATTGGCAGAAGAACAAAAAATGAAAATAAGGAGCACATTCTTTAAGAGAAAAGACATACATAAGGGTACCTGGACCTCTCCAGATGGAGCATATACGAATCAAATTGATCATGTTTGCATAGATGAGAATCATAGAAGCATAATAAAAAATGTTAGGTCATGCAGAGGGGCAGACATAGACTCGGATCACTATCTAGTGAGAATAGATTTGAAGATAAAAAAACCTATTAAAAGGAAAGGATTGCAAAGGAAAAAAAGACAACTAGATATGGCGACATTACAAAATGAGAGAACCAAAAAGAAGTATGAAAAAGAGATAAGGAAAGGTTTGCGAGAAAACATACAGATATTGGAAGCAAATATAAATGAAGAATGGATAAAGATCGAAAATGTCATACAAACAGCAAGTGAGAAAGTAATACCAAAAAAAGAGTTTGCAAGGAGGAAAAGATGGTGGGATGAGGAGTGTATAAGAGAGGCGGAGAAAAGAAATAAGCTAAGAATTAAAGCACTTCAGTCAGTACAAGAGGAAGATAAAGAAAAATACAGGGAACAAAGACGAAAGGCGAAGAAAGTGTTTAGACAAAAGAAGAGAGCAGAACAGGTTGAGAAAATAGAGGAAATAGAGCAACATTATAAGAGGAAGGAAATACGTAACTTCTACAGAGAGATAAAAAAGGGAAAATAGATAAAGAAGGAAGTAATATATGTGAGGGACGAAAGTGGAAATCTAATTGCAGAGGAAACAGAAGTGAGAGAAAGATGGAGTGTAAGGGAAGGAGAGGAGCACGAGGAGATGATACCGGGAAGGGAAGAGGAAGTGGATATAGAAGAACCTACAAAAAAGGAAATAGATACAATTATAGAATCTTTAAAGAATAACAAAAGTCCAGGAAAAAACAGAATAACAGCAGAGAACATTAAGTACGCAGGAGAGGATTTAAAACAAAGAATATACGAAATGATACGAATGATCTGGAGAAGAGAATGTATGCTTGAAGATTGGAGAGATGCTTTGATTATACCAATCTTAAAAAAGAGAGATGCAACAGACTGCAGAAACTATAGGGGTATATCATTGTTAGATGTAGAGTATAAAATTATGGCAACGTTAATAAAACAGAGAATAGAACCTATAGCAGAACTACAAATAGGGGAGTATCAAGCAGGTTTTAGAAAAGTAAGGTCAACAACGGACCAAATCTTCATGGTGAAGGATATTCTGACTACATGCTATGAGTATGGGATCAAAGCAATGGTTCTATTTGTGGACTTCAAGAAAGCATATGATTCGTTCAAAAGGATAAACTAAGTAAAATGTTGAAACAATTTGGGATACCAACCAAACTGATTAGGGTATTGAAAATGACCTTAGAACATACCAAATCCAAAGTACGAATAAAAGGTGAATGTTCGGAAGGCTTTACTATTGATACAGGACTGAGACAAGGAGACCCACTCTCAACGCTTCTTTTTAATTTAGTACTAGAAAAGGTCATAAGAGGTAGTCAGTTGAACAGAGAAGGACACATATTGTTTAAAAGTCATCAAATTGTAAGTTATGCAGATGACGAGGCTATTATTGCTAGAGATAGTAGGGAATTAGAAGAAGTAACGAGAAAACTTGTGAAGGAAGCACGTAAAGTGGGATTGCAGATAAATCAAGAGAAAAGTAAGCTTTTGAGAATAGGAGAAGAAAAAAAGGATACCAATTTTAAATTGAGAGCAGAGCATGGAGAGATGGAGTTTGAGGAAGTTCAAGAATATGTATATTTGGGGGCGCTAATAACAGCTAACTGTGATGAGGAACAAGAAATAAATAGGAGAATAATAAAAGCAAACAGAAGTTCGGCAGCAGTCAACCACTTATTGAAAAATTTGTCCAGAGGAATAAAATTTAGAATGTATAAAACAATTTTGGGACCGACAGCGCTGTATGGTAGTGAAACCTGGGTTCTCAATAAGAAGTCAAGAGAAAACCTTTTAAGGTGGGAAAGGAAAATCTTAAGGAGAATTCTAGGGGGTAAGAAGACGGAGGAAGGCTATGTAAGGAGAAATAATGACGAAATATATGCAATGTATCAGACACCAACAATAGACGAAATTGTAAAAGCCAGAAGAGTGCAGTGGCTAGGGCATCTAGAACGTATGGAAGATGAAAGGGCAGTTAAGAAAGTAGTAGGGAGTAAACCTAACTACAAGAAAAAAAGAGGTAAACCGAGGAAGCGATGGAGAGAGGCAGTGGCAATGGATCTAAGGGAGAAAAATGTAACGGATTGGAAAAGAAAGGCGAAGGACAGAATGGAATGGAGGAAAATAACACAGCTCTGGGCCTAAAAGGCCCGTAAACAGCTTTATATGATGCGTTTAATATCAAGAAAAGCAAAGACATTTGTGTAACACTGGCAACACTGTGAACTACACGTTCAATCTGCAGTGCTATGACTCATAAATGTATGAAAGTCAGCGGTCCCCAACAAGTTTTCTACAGAAAAATTACAAAATTTATTTAAAATTTCACTTTTTTATTTCTGATTTTTTCGTAAAAAAACTATTAATTATATGTTCTACACAGTGAACTATACTGCTGGTTAAAATATTTGTACTTATTCAAGGTTCACCCTGTATAGTCTAAGGAGTTTATATCTTACTAAGAATTCTTTAGTAATATGTAACAAAAAAAAAAAAAAAAAAAAACGGGAAAAGGTAACACTTGATTCACAGTTTTCTAACTATTTGAGTTTACTAAAAAGGTAGAATAGCGGCAATCGATATAATCAGTAGCCAATTATACTGATATTTAGCAATTATACATGGTGATTCAGAACTTATCTAACAGAATTTGGAAATAGATGCGTCATGAAAAATGGACTCAATATCGTAAAAAAAAATTTTGGAAAGTTCTTATAGTTTCCGAGAAAAAAATTCGTCCACGGTGTATTGTAGTAATGTGACGTATAATGCTCAATTATGTTCGTTCCATGAACAACGTATCCAAGGGATTGGACGAGGAAGACCAGTACCATGGCCGCCATGATTTCCTGATTAAATCATTTGGACTTATTTTTGTGGGGATATTTAAAATATGTAGTATGTTGCACTGAAGTGGACACTACTGATGATTTAAGCAAGCGTATCACAGCTGCTGCCAATAAGTGTGTTAATTTGTAGAAAATGAACGGGTCCAAAATTTTGTTGTAACATCAGGCATGTCAAAATATTTTACTAATTAAAACCACAAATAAATTATATCAATAAAAATAGCGGCGAAAGCCGTTGAATTTACTCTATAAAAATAGGTGTTGTAAAATGTAATTTATTTCTTTCTTTGGGAATTTCTTTCAATTTTTTTGTCCAGTCGCCGATTATACGCCTTATCAGGTTTAACAGTGGACCAGTTTCCAATGCCGTGCGGAAGTCTGTTTTGAAATCATTTTTGAACTGCTCTTTGTGATTTTATTTTTACACAATTGTATGTGTAAGTCTCCTATACATTCAAAAAATTTGGGAACAAATCCGACACCACGTTGAAACAATCACAATAACCACTATTGACATAATTGTACTTCCCAAAATTAGCAACAATATCCGTATGTAACGCAAATTTCTGCGGTTCATACAGCAATGCAAATCTTGCTCGGAATCTAGAATTTTTAAAATCGTTCGCACAAAAACAGAAAAAGCAATCCTCGCACAAAAATTTCTTCGCAGATAATATATTAATAAACCTAGTCGATGAAATAGAAATAGCGAATTTCTATATTTAACTGATACATTGTTATTGTTACCCTCAAATGTAGCTAGTACCTATTTAAATTATCAAACCTTATTTAATATATTATAAATTTAAATGGAAACCGTAACACTGTTCTAAAACACATTTATTTTTAACGCAAATTATATCTTTTGATTAAATATAAATAAATAAATTTACTGAGCGATATTTTAATTATTTAGTAGAAAAGTATTATTGTTTTATTTAAAAAGTTAACAGATTTATGAACATAAAAAATTGCATTCTTATATTTTTTGACAAGGCAAATAAAAATGTTTTAACTAATTTTAATATTAAGATGAGCTAGTAATACCCTCTTGCTTTAATAAATTGTGGAATTAGATTTTTTTTTCAAGATGAAATGGCGATCTTCATTTCATAAATAAGTAGCTCTTGTTTAATTTCGATGTCTGTCCGTTATCGCGATATTTGCCCATAAAACTTTCAATACATTTAATTTTAAGCAATTCTTAAATTATACTACGAATGTGACTAAACGGCTAATGTACGAAACTATCTTTATTTTTCAATGATTATAAAAATTTAATAGAAAAAAATTGTATTTGTAAATTGTTAAAAAGCTATTTATATAGGGTGTTTCATAATATATGCGCAGGACTTCAGGATGTGATAGCTCGTCCAAAAATTTGAAAAAATGTTTGTATTAACTTACCCTCTAAACTGCACAATTTTCGATATACAGGGTGTTGAAATTGTAAAAAAATGTCGTTTTTTGCGAATATCTCCGGAACCGTTTATCGTACAGAAAACAGCTTTTGTAAGCATTTACTACTCATAATAAGCTATGTTCTGTGCGAGAAAATTTTTTTTTCAAAGTGAATATTTTGAAGGGGAAGTGGGTGTTTTTCTTTCCAACTTCTACGCCACTGGAGAAAGTACGGTTTTGTGACGCCCATTTGAACCGCCAATGTTGCCTACACATAAAATATACTCTTGGTCATAAGCTCTAAAGTTGACCGTTTTCGAGAAAAATCTACTTTTATGTTGAAAAACATGGTAAATTTTTTGAAAAAAAAATTATATTTTACTAAATGTATTATAATTTTTTATCAAGTAGACTTTAAATTTTAAAACAAAAGCTACCTCCTGTCAAAATAACAATTAGTTTGTACCTGCTAAAAGTCAATTTGTATTACAAAAGTAAAAATGAATTACTCAAACGCTGAAATGTGCGAAATGCATTACCTTTACGGAATGGCGAGCGGTAATTCGGCAGAAGCAAGACGGTTGTATCAAGAAAGACATCGTGATCGCCAAGTACCACATCATAACTTGTTTCAACACATTCACCAACGACTATGGGAAAATGGAAATTTTAAAAAGAATACTTCTGATAATGGGCAGTCTATGGAAGTTGCAAATGCCCAAGTAGAAGACGCTGTCCTCAACAAAATTGAAGAAAATCCGATCACAAGTACCAGAAAAATTACCCACAACTTAAACATACCTCACTCGATGGTTTGGAGAATTTTGAAAAGACAACTTTTGTATCCCTACCATATCCAAAGAGTACAAGCCTTATTGCCAAGAGATTTTCTGGCAAGATTGGCTTTTTGTAGATAGATGCAAGACAAAATAGCTCAAAATCCTCAGTTTGGAGCCGAAGTTATGTTTACCGATGAAGCATCTTTCTCGAGAGATGGTATTTTCAATTTTCACAATAACCACATATGGGCTGAAGAAAATCCACATCAAATTGCAGAAAGCAATCATCAGCAACAATTTTCCGTGAATGTTTGGGCTGGCATCGTCGGTGATCATTTGATAGGCCCACATTTTTTACCGAACAGATTAAACGGTGCAGATTATCGACAATTTCTCGACAAGACGTACCGCTTGAAGTAAAACAAAACATGTACTTTATGCATGATGGAGCTCCGGCCCACTTTAGTTTGGTTGCTCGCCAATACTTGGACGACGAATACCAAGACCGTTGGATCCGTCGAGGAGGTTCCCACCCTTGGCCCCCGCGATCTCCCGAACTTAATTGTTTAGACTTTTTCTTTTGGGGCCATCTCAAAACCCTAGTCTACGCTACTCCAATTGAAAATGTTGATCAATTAAGAGAACATTGTTGCATCTTGCGACATAATTACGAACACTACGGCAATTTTCTTGCGTGTTAGGCAGTCAATGCGTGCATTGAAGCTAACGGAGGACATTTCCAACATTTAATTTAACTGAGTACGATTTTTTTTTTATTTTTGCAACTATGAAGTTAACGTTTGGTTGTGTTACTTGTTCTAACGATTAAAAAAATTTTGTTTAATTAGTAAAAAAAAATTATTTCAAAAAATTTACCATGTTTTTCAGCTTATGACCAAGAGTACATTTTTTGTGTAGAAAACATTGGCTGTTCTCAAAACCGTACTTTTTCCAGTGGCGTAGAAGTTGGGGAGAAAACACCCACTTCCCCTTCAAATTCTTCACCAATTATGACTTTGAAAAAAATTTTTTCTGACACAGAACATAGCTTATTATGAGTAGTAAATGCTTACAAAAGCGGTTTTCTGTATCTCGAAAATTGTGCATTTTAGAGGGTAAATTAATACAAACTTTTTTTCAAATTTTTGGACGAGCTATCACATTCTGAAGTCCTGCGCATATATTATGAAACACCCTGTATTTATAAATATAGAGAGGAAATTACAAATAAAACAGAAAAAATTATAATTTAAAACATATATACTTAGTAACAATTATTAATGACTTCAAAAATTGCTCAAAATGAAAACCGCCGCCTCTCAAAGCTGTAAAGAAAGATTACAATCGATTTCCATAAACTTTTACCCGTACGTATAATTTTAGATTGCCAATTTATCCAGCCATGTGTGGATGCTTTTTGTAATATCCACTGGTCATGTTTGAACACCATCAACAATGTTAGCGATGTCTGTATATTTTTCTATAATAAGTTATATGCTGTGTTTGATATGCCTGTGCCATTACATAATTTTAATAATAGGAAAAATATCTGTTTTGGTATGCTTCAAAAATTATCAGCAATATTAAATTAAAAGAAAAGTACCGTAATAAGTATAAAAAATATAATTACACTCAATGCTTTAATGGCTACAGAGCAAAATATAATAAATGATCCTAGGTCTTTTTCAGCAAAGCAAGCATGATTCAATCTGAATTCCAGGTAAGATGTTTTTGAACGAAAATTCATGTGACAACTCATGCGATTGTTGACAGTTTTCGCAAATACTTTAACAGTGGTTACCTGCCTAATAATACTGATGTTTACTGTGATACTAATATCAGTTGTATTTCAAATACCTCTAAAAACATACTATAAATATGGGTGAAGTGCAGCAACCTATACGGAAATCTAATACATAAAATTCTCGTGTCACAGTGTTAGACGCCATACCTCGGAAACGGCTTGACCGATTTTTATGAAATTTTATATGTATATTCCGTAGGTCTGAGAATCAGTCGTAATCTATTTTTCATACCCCTAAGTGATAAGAGTGGTCCACCCCAAACATTTTTTTAAAATTTTTTGGACAAAATTTTTTATTTTTATTTTTTTATGATGTGGCATTAAGAAATACATACAACCCTTAATTTTCACCCTTCTATCACAAACCCCTATTTTTTAATAGCCATTTTAGTAATTTAATCATTTTTAACCCTGGTAGATAACTGATCGATTATCATTAGATCAGTTATCCCCGCCAGGCGTCTACCGGTCTCACTTCTCACCACAAACCTAGAAAAAATATAGACAGCGTCAGTTCATGATATAGGTCACGTGACAGGTGCCGCGTTTTCTAGGGACCTAAAGTCCAGAAAATTGATATTTTATTTGCTTTATGTTGGCGGTTGTACAAATATGATGGCTGCATTGCAATATGAAATTAACTAACTTGCTGTCATTTTAAATGTCATTAAAGAATGTGACATGAATGTGACCAATCACAGTAAACAAATGAGATTCACTCTACAATACAACCAACGTAAATTGGCATAAAAACCACAAAAACCTTTTAGAGCAGCCATGAATTAGCGGTCGCCGGCTATATGACACTGGCACAGTCTATATTTTTTCTAGGTTTGTGCTTCTCACCCAGTAAACAGCATGGAGTAGGGATGATAACGAAGCCGACTACCAAAATATTCACTAGAAATAATTTATATGGCAAAACAACGTTTGCCGGGTCACCTAGTTGAAAAATAAAATGACTGTAGGTTATGACCAAGTACCTAGTTTTCCCGCTAAAGGTTGTTCCAATATCTTTGCGGTTACTCAGTTACTAATATTTAATCTCATTTTATCTACATCTATTTTTCCAGATTGTTGGAAACTTAGCAGAGTATGTCCTGTGTTCAAAGACGGAGATGCAGCCTATTTTAATAATAACAGACCTACTTCAATAATACCGAAATTTTCAAAGGTTTTCAAGATATATGTGTATAATCGCATATATAATGCTGTTAAAAATTGTATATCTATTGCGCATCATGGTTTTATGAGCCAAAGATCAATAATGACCAACTTGTGCTGACTCAATATATTTTTAATGTCTTGTAGGTTGACGTATTGTACACAGATTTCTCGAAGGCATTTGATCGCATATGTCATTCAACTGTCCTGTCAAAGCTCGAAACATTTGGTTTCAGTTCAGCCTTGTTAGCATTATTTAAATCATATCTCTAAGATAGGCTTCAGTATGTTGCATATAGTCTAAATTATAGTTGATTAATTTAAATATTATCAGAGTAATTAGTTTATCTTCATACAAAATTACCGTAATATTTCGTATCCAATCACCTGTTATTATCGGAATAGGCATTTGCAGATTTAAATTATTAATTAACTTCGCAAATGCGGAATTGGAATTCTGAGTTGGTAAAATAAATAACGTAGTATGCGGATAATTTGGGAGATCAGGAAGATTGCTAATTATTGGATTGCTGCATTCAGTGATGTGTTTAGCATTACTGTTGAATACTGACGATATAACTCGATATTACAGACATACATAAACATGAGGTTTATCCGATCGATCAGTAATAATGTACTTCTGATTTAATTGCCCTGCAATGTATTTTATATAATGTCATATATGTAGGTCCACAATACCAATTTTTGTGGTTCTGGGTAATAATTTAATTACTGCAAGTAATTAAACTAGGTTAAACCTACAGCAAATTTCTATAAGGTTTTATGTTTCAACTGCTGAATGATACTGTATATTTTAAATCCTGGGATATGAGGATTTTACTGATTTTGCCAAATATATCCATTATTGTTTAAAAGATAATACTTATAAAATTAAAAATTATAATACAAGAGTAAAATAATGACACAAATATTGCGGAAACTATTCGAATTAGAAGAAAAAAACAAATGAACCAGGAATTCATCTTAGATTAAGAAAAATGTCACGGGCTAAAAATTAAACAATGAATGGTAGTATAACAAATATGTTAAATTTTGCTCGCTAGATGTGTTTCTTAGAAAGTTTTAAATTTATTTATGCCAAACAATGTTACTTGAGAAGAAAATGTATTAATACCAAAATTTTGTATTTGTTGTATCTAAAACGTCTTTCAAAAAATGCAGTTTTATGATAGGATGGAGTAACTAATCATTTTGATCGAATATTTATAATATACAAGATCATTTCGAGTTTTCGTCATCATAAATTTATGAAAAAGGCACAGCTAATAAAAATGGCTATGTTTAACTATTGTAAATCTACCAATTTGTTGTGAAACATCTTCAAACTTCCTTATACCATACACAAAGCGATTACATCAATTTTGTACATGCCGAATACGGTTTTTAGAAATTTAGTCCAAATAAGGTCATATATAATTAATGTTTAACACATTAACTCAACTTTTAATATATTTCTCAACACAGAAACATTATGCTTATTTCCAAGTAAAATCGCAGCTGACTTAGTTTGTTTCAAAACTAACTGATGATTTTTAGACATCATAAATAGTTATAATGATATAGATGTAAATCGCTATTAATTTCACCATTAGCCACTTCATAATTAAATGAGTAGTACAATATTTAATAAATGTAACGCACTGACTGGTATAAATACCACATACGACAGGTCCTAAAATATAAACTTCTGGAATTCCAAAAAAACTGATTTAGGTTTAGATAATTTGTCCTATAACCTTATAACCTGCGTACGATCTTGTAAATACGATTAATTACCACATGATTTAAGAAGATAGCCAATAGTATCAAAAGCCTTGCTAATATCAAGTACTACCATTTCAGTACTTTCCCTTTCATGCATGGCTTGAATAACGTCATCAGTGATATCAATTAAAGCCTTACCGCAGTTGTACTCTGAAAGAAATCCTGACTGAACAGACGGAATTAAGTATTATTATATAAGTAGTTCATTTAAAAGAAATTGCGAATTTGATTTTCTATTATTTTTTCAGCAGCTCTAGATCAGAAAGGTAAAATGCTAATCGGTTTTAAATCCGCTATCTATTTAGGTTCAGTATTCTTAGGTATTGAAAACAAATCCTAATAATACAATTTGGAATTGTGGATTTCTTTTTAGGTCAGAGGACGGCAAATTGTATCTCGCACACAATTAACTTTCAAAACCAGACTTTTTCACGGGTAAAAAAATTTGAGAAGTTAATTAAAGAAACTCTTATGTCGAAAGACTATGTTAAGGTTATTTTGTGAAACTTTTTGTTATCGAATTAGGAAAGAAACACAGAGAGTGTGCCTTTGTATTGACTTAATTTAACTATACATTTTAGTATACCCGTACTTCCTTGTTATATAGGTATTAGTTGTTATAATATTATCAAAAGGTGACATTGCATTTAAAAAGGTTCTTGAATGTATATATTTATATGGAATCACACCAACTGCTCAGTTAATATCAGAAATAAGGAAAACAAAAACAATATTAATGCAAAAGGCTAATTAAATTTTCGTAGTATTCGCTTGAATTAGTAGCTGTTGACATTTTTATTCACCAAGTTCAAATGCTTCCTCGTGGAAACAAACATTTAACACAATTGAAGGGATTCAGGGTATTTCCAGTAGCAGAAGCCCTGTTGGAAGGGTCTTGGGACTAGGTTAAAGGAGTACTTTGACTGATTAATAACACAAATATAAACTTGATTAAATTTCTTGTAGTTACGAATATGATTCCATAATAAATAGTAGCAAGATCAGGTGGTCCCAAGTCTATCTGTGGTAGAGCGCAATCTCTCTCTCTGAACTCCGAACAGTGTTAAAATATTGCATTTCCATCATATTTCTTTATTCCCCAAGCTCAAATACCCCCTTAGGGGTTGAAGATTTGACACCACTGAAATAAATTAAAAATCGCTGGTAGAGCACAGAGGGATCCGGAGGACGCATTGTCTACATATTTACAGCAATGAAAAGTCGTTGGTAGAACTGTAATTAGGCAACGGGAGCACATAGATTGAATAATAACGTAGATATAAAATTAACCTCTTGCAGAATGAGCAGCAGGAACTGCTACCCAAACTGATTCCCTACAATCTCACTGGTATCGTCAAACATTGCTTGCTAATAATTCCTTTTATTTGTATTTCGGGTTTTGGTGTAACAATTGTTGTTCTAGTATTTGTTACCGTTAGCCTTTCTCTGTTATTTCAGTGCTGTTGAGAATATACACTTTTATAGCAAATCTCAAATTTGTTGCGTTACAATTCTGGAGGCACAATTTATATTGTGGCTACTTGTAAAACCAACATCAAAAAAGGAAACTGGCGAATCTATTACTTTCCATAGTGTCTCAAAAGAATCCTAAATTAAGAAGAAAAGCAGACTGGATGGTGCTAAGATGCAATCGAAAATATGGATTATCTAGAAAATCAAAGAATTTGCAGTTAGCATTTTCATACAGAAGAATTTACAAAATATATGTTGCAGAAGAAAAAGAGTCAAAGAAATTATAATCTACAGGTATAAATTCTTGTAATATGCTAAACATCGTTTAATAGTGTATGAAATTATGTATAAACCTTTCAAAATTAGCCAAAAAATGCACACCTACAGGCATTCATTCATTTAAAAATGCACGTATGAACAAACCGTATACTCCGTGGATAACAGATATTAAACGTATGATGGTGGAACGAGATAAAGCTTTTTCAAACTTCAGACGTAATAAAACTGAAAACAATTGGACTCGTTATAAAGAATTCCGTAATTTTACTGTTACTTCGATACTCACAAAAAATTACGAAAATTAAATATTATTCCTCAGAATCTTTCCAATTCTATACCGGAAACATTGAACAATAGTACTGAGCAGAACAAATATTTTCTTTCTGTTTTTGAGGACACCACACCTGCAAGTGACTTAACGCTTGACTTTTATAATAATAACAAATTTAGGAATGATGTGTCTTTTACACTTGTAGAACCAGAAGAGATTTTAAAAATTGTAAACAATATGAATTCAAACTCTTCAGGTTGTGATGGTATTTCATTACATATGTTTAAATTATGTCTACCTACGTTACTTATTTATATTACCCATCTTATAAATTGCTGTTTGGAAAATGTCTACTTTCCATCAGCATGGAAGGAATCCCTTGTATGTCCAATTCCTAAGAATAATACTCCAGCTGCATACAAAGACCTACGACCTATCTGTCCCTTACCAGTACTTAGTAAAATTTTGGAAAAAGTTGTTTATTTGCAGCTCGAAAAATACTTGTCTGCGTATCATATTCTACCTGATCATCAATTCGGTTTCCGATCTGGTCATAACACTATTGAGGCTTTATTGAATGTTTCCGATAACATTGTGCGTGTAACTAACTGCAGTCAAGCTTAATACTTAATATCTTCTTGACTATTCAAAAGCATTTGATTTAGTCAATCATAAATTACTACTCTCTTAGTTGAAATATTGTGGCTGTGATGAGATTACTACAAACTTTTTTAAATTATATTTAAGTGGTAGTACTCAGAAGGTGAAATCAAGTAACGGATTATCTACTGTTGGGCATGTAAAATCAGGGGTATCTCAAGGATTTACCTTAGGGCCCCTTTTATTTATTATTTATACAATGGACTTGAAAAGTTAACTTATACATTCTAACTTACAGTGTTATGCAGATGATACTCAATTGATCTATAATTTTGATCTTTCACATTTACTCCAAGCAAATGATAACATCAATAAAGATATTTAATCACTAAGTAAATATAGTAACAGCCATAACCTTAAATTAAATGCTGATAAATCTGCTGCTCTGTTATTTTGTTCATCTGCTGGATATCAGTATTAAGCATCTAAGATTAAAATTAAATTAAATGATACATACCTCGATCCTTATCCTTAATTTTAAAGTAAGGCAAAAATGATGTAAAATGGTTGTTCTGCCTGTATTATATTACTGCTTAGCAATGTACTATCCATTCTTAGATTCGTTCAATAAACAACGCATCCAGAAAGTTCAGAATATATATTGCCGAGTTATTTTTAAGCTTCGAATATTTGATCATGTGTCGGATAACCTTAGAGAACTTAAATGGCTAAAATTTGAAGAATACTGGAGGTTGGAATTGTTGACAATTACACATAAAGTACTAGCAACCTCGTTACCCACCTACTTAATGAATAAGCTTGTAACTCGTAATGAAATTCATGGAGTTAATATACGTTATGGTAATAGTCTCTCGATGCCACAGCATTCTAGAGCAAAATTCCAAAAAAACTTTTACATATAATTCAGTTCTGCAATACAATTGTTTAGGTCAACATCTCAAACAGTTGCTACATTTCGTAGACTTCTTAAGAAAGCACTTTTTGATGGTATATCATACGCTTGATATTATGTCCCATCATATTTATTTTATTTACCTCCACAAATTCTATTATTCTTTCAATTTTTTGCTTGTTTGTGTTATTGTTACTTTTAATTATGTCTAATAGGTTTAAGTGGAAGAATAGGCTTAGGCTACAACTTCATCTTTTGTGTTTTACAATAAAGACGTTTATTATTATGTGCTGTGTGCTGTAAACAGCTATTATATTAGATCATTTCAACAATTGTTTACCTTAATCTGTCTGTAAGTCTACATCGTGCAATTGATCTGTGAAAACTGTTCCATCAGGTATTACTATCGGTACACAGGTTCTTCAAAACACCATGCGCAAAAATAATAATAAAGGTAGTAAGTGAACTTCCTAAGTTGAAAACCACAGTAGTGAAGTACGGTCACCAGAAATTTCAATTAGCAGTGTAATTTTAAATTATTTAATCAAATAAGATAAATGTAGACGTAGATGAAGAGAAGTCGTACAGATAAGTACCACTACCTACAATTAACTGAGCAGTAACTGAGATTGCGTTGTATTACTTGTCATTACTATTTGCTTATGACAATTTGTATAGCTATTTTCATATTGCATTTCTTTTATGTAATATTACTTTAGAAAATAAATAATGATTGTCAAGAAAATTGTGATTTTTTATTGCTTGTAATTGCTTTCTTTTCTTTTCTGATTTGATATAAGTACAGATGTGTTCGAAAGTTCTTCTTCTTCTTCTTAATATGTGAAATATTATAAAAAAATATATCCACAAAATTCTGCACAGAAAATGAGTATCAACCATAATATACAAGGGTGAAAATTTTACTAAGTTTGGTCTCGGAGTGGGTAGATAAAACAAAGAAGAAGAACGAACCGCACAGCGGGAAACATGGACACATAAGTCATTTAACAAAAACGCCGTGAAGCAAGATCGTCAAAATTGAACCGTCTAAGCAAAATATCTTGAGATATTCCTTGGATGGGGTAACAGTTATCAGATTTAAACCACAGGTGTTTCACATAATTACGTTGAATGTTCGCCAACTTACTGATATGAACTTCATAATGTGAATTCCAAACAAGGCAAACATATTCCAATTTAGGTTGAACAAATGTGTTGAATAGTAAATAAACTATTTTAGTTCCTGTAAATTGTTGTGAGTTTCTTAAAATGAAACCAAGATTTCTGTATGTCTCGCGTTGAATGTTATTAACATGTTCAATGAAATTTAATTTAACATCAAATGTCACCCCAAGATCTTGAAGCTGCTTCTGCTGCTGCTGTTTCCTTATTAAATTATTGTCCACTGTATAGTCATAGACTAGTATTTAGCATAGACTAGCATAAGGCTAGTTTTTATAGTAAAAATCATCGAACTACACTTAGAGAAGTTTAAAGGCAACAGATTTTTAATACATCAATGTTGAATTTTATCTATATTTTACTGAAGCAAAAGACAGTCGTTCAAGCCTCTTACGGATAAATACAACTTGAGATCATCGGCATAGAGAAGTATATTACAGTTTAGAGACCAAGTGATATCGTTTATAGAGATTAAAAATAACAGAGGACCGAGAAGTGGCCGTTGAGAGACTCCAGAAGTGGCGTTAATATATATCGAATGGAAACGACGATACTCCGCTGTCAGTTTTCTCTCTGATAAATAACAGGCGAAAACAGTTAATAAATGAATTGGTTAAACCCATATTGGATAGTTTTAACAGTAGAATGCCATGGTCCAACTAATCAATGCTAATTGTACTGCTGCATATGCATTCGATGAACTTGTAATTTTTTAGTGGTATAAAATATGTTCCTTCTCGTATCTAGATAGTGCTTCTCTTGTAAAAATAACTTGCCCATGCTGGAAGTAAGTCATATACTTATGATTTGTAAGGCAAATGCATTTTAAGCGGAATCTTTAGTCATGTTTTGTAGCAGCAGCAGAAACACTCGACATAACTAACTACTTAATTATAGAAGAATAAACTGTCTGAGATTATTTGACATAAGTTATAAACTGTTAATCATATTGTAATAGTACTGCTTAGCAATATATATCCACACAAAAATTATTAAAACGACCGAAAATTCAAATATAAATCAAATTAAATACCATCGACGTCATCCGGTCTCAAAAATACTGCAATGCTATTGGACTAAAGTATGCAGGCAACCTCCTCTGTTTAGGGATCTTGGTTTGGCGAATCCTCTCTTTGGATTCCATTTAGTGCTATTAAGATATAATCAGTATCATTACCTTACCCTGTTAAGGAAGAAGGTGGTAGATTGCTGAAAATAATTTTTCAATAATAATTTACTTCTTACCATCATTACCGAGGAATAAACTTATAACTCAGAAAAAGTAAAATCAAAATTAAATTTCCAGTTGTTGAGAAAATCAACATTAGAACTCGAGATCCCTAAACAAAAAAGATTGCCTACAAACTCCTGATTCCCTTCACTCCGGCCACTTACAAACTCAAGTGACGTCAACGGTATTTGAAATGCAAATGTCAAATATTACTTGCTAATAAATTTTGGCTTTTATTTGTACATTCGAAGTATTTATGTGTACTGTGTTATTAATTTTGTGTTACAGGAATTATTTTCGTGTTTTGACGTAATAATTGTTGTCGTTTTTATTTATTACTGTTACGTTTTGGTTGTTATTTCAGTGCTGTTCAGAAAACATACTTTTATGTAAAATCTGTGAAGACTGTTCCATCAATGATTACTACCACTGCAGAGGCTCTCCAAAATACCAAGAGTAAAAAGAATAAAATAGTAAGTGAACTTCCGGAGTCAGAACCCCCAATAAGACAAGTATAGTCACCAGTTATGTAAATTTAAATTATTTCATCAAATAAGATAAATGTAGACACAAAATCGCACAGATAAGTATCTACACTTAACTGAATAATAACTTAGATTGCGTTGTACTTGTACTTACTGTTTGTTTGAGACAATTTAGTGTCCCTATTTTTATATTGCATTTATTTTATATTGCTTATGCAAATAAATACGATTGTTAAGAAAATTGCGAATTTTGATTGCCTCAAATTAGTGCAATTCCGTTTTTTTCTGATCTGATATACATGTAAGTACAGATGGGGTCTACGAAAGTAGTAATTACGAGGTAAGTTTTTATTTAAATACATTTATACATTTATACGTACATGTATTTTAGGTAACACTAATTATTCTGTTACATATGCACTTGATGAAGTTGTAATTTTTTTAGAGGTATAAAATATATTGCTCCTCGCACCTATATGGTATCTTGTAATAATAACTTGCCCATGCTGGAAGTAAGTTATAAAAATCACTTAGCATAGCTTTTGGAGGTTAAGAATTTTTATTTTTTATAGGGTTTTACCACTTACAGGGTAAAATTATATGGTATATTTTACTATATCTATACACTTATAAGTGATGCTAATATATAATAAGTAACTTGCCCACGCTGTAAGTAAGTTATAAAGTTATGATTTGTAAAGCAAACGCATTTTAACCGAAATCTTGAAGCCTAATCTTAAATAACCTATTTCTTTCATATTTTGCAGTAGCAACGAAAACACTTACATACCTAACTACTTAATTATAGGTTATATAGTAAACTGTTTGTTTGGGATTCTTATATACTTATTCTAAACTGTTAATAATACAGGGTGTTAAAAAAAGAGTGCAAAATATTTCAGAAGGTAATAGTATGAATCAAAATAAGCAGAAAAGTCTTAATAAACATGAGTCCGCAAAATAACGGTTGCGGAGATATGGACCACTATTCGTTTTTCAAACATTTTATTTTATTAGGAATAACCCGACAAAGGAAGCTTTTAACAAACTAAAAACAAAGTTACAGAAGATGTTCAAAGTGCCCTCCGTCCATTTCCAAGCATGCACGACATCTTCGTCTTAACGATATTCGAACTCTTTCGAAAACACCCTCCTTAGTTTGGATTTCTTGACACCTTTGATTAATTCGTAGCTGCAGCTACAGGCTATTTACAGGAGTACCATACACAAATTCAAATATTCCCAAACAAAGAAATCTATAGGGTTCAGATCAGGCGATCTTGGAGGCCATAAAACAGGTCCGACCCTTCCTACCCATCTATGTGGAAAAGTTTAGTGTAAATGCTCTCTAACGGCCATGGAAAAATGAGCTGGAGGACCATCATGCTGGAACCACATTTGTTGCCTCTGATTCAAAGGAATGTCTTCTAAAAACTCATACAGTGTGTTCTGCAGAAAGTTGAGGTAAGCAGCGCCTGTTAATCGGTTTGGTAAAACAACAGGACCTAGAAACCTGTCACCTACAATACCCATCCAAATGTTTAATGACAAACGTGCCTGATGTCCAGATTCTATTAGAGCATGAGGATTTTCGTCGGTTCAAATATGCGTATTGCGAAAATTAAACACTTCATTTCTTGTGAACCCGGCCTCATCAGTAAAAAGAATGTTTGCACGAAAACGAGGGTCTTCAGCATCATGATAGAAACCAGGGGCAAAAAACCAAACGTGCTTGATGATCATTTATTGGATTTTAGGCCTGTACTCGTTGCACATGGTATGGATAAAGCAGTTGCTCGTGAAGGATTCTCCAAATAAGAGGACCACTAATTCCTACCTCGGCTGATATTCTCCGCACACTCGTACCTGGATTCTGCTCTACCATGCTAGAATTTCTTCTTCTGCTCTAGGCGTGGATACGGACCTTGGTCTTCCGGATAAATGGCACTGTTTGCTCAAGGAACCGGTATCACGCAATCTTCGGTGAATTCTTCCAAGCATGCGTTGTGAAGGAATCTGGCGATTTGGATAAGCGTCAACATAAAGACGTCGCCCTTCGGTAGCGTTCCCATTAGCACGACCATACATGAAAGCATGTCTGTTAATTATGCGTTAGAGTAACCAGCCATAGCGGATGAAAACTTGTGCACTGAGAACAACTTTCAAATACGTACTGTTTATTTCACTAAACATCAACCAACTATTATAAGAAAATACACAACGTTTTTGCAAAATAAAAAGGGGCTAAAAATCATAAAACATTCCATATCTCCGCAACCGTTACTTTGCGAACCTATGTTTATTGAGACTTTTCTGCTTATTTTGGTTCATACTATTATCTCCTTAAATATTTTACATTATTTTTTTAACACCCTGTATTGTAATAGTATTGTTAAGCGACAGAGCAAAAAACTGTGATCACATATCTTACCTTATTTCCTAGATAAATCTGTTTCTCTATTACTTTTTGATCATATAGCTAGGTCGATAAATACTTTAGGTTTTTTTTAGGAATTATAACTGTAACGATATTGAAAAATAAAGAATAACGTTTTGAAAAAATATTTAATATCGTTGCTTTGAAAGTAATATCTAGCAAATTCCTTCTTAAAACAATAAATAAATCGTTGCGTCGTCGATACCCGTAAATTATACAACTTGTATCGGTCTGTAAAAAGTACACGGAAACCGAGCATTACACGTAGGTAGCAATCCAAGAAAGTTATAAATTATTGTTTATGCTTTCGGGGGAATTTCAGTCGCGTCGCCATAAATAATACATTTCTATCTTGCTCACCTCCTCCCATACGAGTTGTTTGCTAACCCCCGGGCGAAGATTCATTATTTTAAGCTCGGCAGCTCGAAGAACACCGTCCTGTGTAAACTCCAAGTTGGGCCTGCCCTGCTCGGCTTCCACGCTCACATTTCTGAGATAGCGGAAGAAGCGATCGCCTGTGTCCCAGCGTGCCGCCCCCGCCCCCTCGCAGGAGAGCTGTGTGTTCAAGGATCGCCTGGCATTCGCGGGGTCGTTGGTGAAGTCTTCCACCCCGTATGCATACACTTTGATGGCGGTGGTGATCTCGTTCACCAAGCTCGAGCTGGATGTGTCGAAGTGAACTCCTGGAAAGAAAGAGACATGTTACTTTTGCATCTAATTTTTTTTAAGCTATATTAAGGGCGTTACCGTATAGTAACAGAGTATATCCTACAGTAAGTAGGATTTTAAACCTTTTGTAATACAGCCAAAGCGGATTATCGTTTTAACAAAGGGACCAGGCTTTCTAACCATAATTTAAAATGAGTTCAAAGATGTAAGTAAAAGTTGACAATTTAAGAGGCCAGTTTGTCGCCAACAGGTCACTCAAACGACTAATTTATTGTTTCCGTTCAAGTAACTTCGGTTTACAGAGAAATAGAACTAAAAGCCTCTTTGGGCCATATGTTGCCCTTTTGGCACCATCAGTCAAAGAAAATATTCGATAAGAGGCGTAGGAATTCTGGAAAACAAGGGTAGATAGTGTAAAATGTCTTAAATTTGAATAGAGTCAGGAACGAGACCCTGGATTAGCCAATGACCATTCCTTTTTCAAGAGTGGAATCGAACCAAGTTTAAAGGTACCTCGAGATCGGCACTCGAAGCTACTCCTCGTATTTTAGCGTGTCGCGCGTCAATTCAAGGTTCTTCAAGGTTCAAGTGTCTCATTTAATATTTATTGTAACAGTTGTTTCCTTCATTTTTTGTTAACACTTTATTTATCTTTCTTTTGTTGTTATTAAAAAGCTTTATGTGGAAATGTGGCGTTTTCTTTTAATAAGTCTGAGAAGTGTCTTAAAGGAGTGACTAGGAGACTCTGGATTATAATGCCCAACATGTGTAAATAATAACAACTAGATAAATCTGTAACACTTCAAAGATCCCGCAGGTAATAAATTCAAATTCATTATAAATATTTTGCTCCCTTTCAACCGAATTAAGGTCGTTACGGTACTGCCCGCAAGGACAATTAAATAACATCTCTCAGTTTACACCTTGATATTGCTCTCTGATAATAGCTAGACTATTTATGGCTCAAAAAATATGTAATATTTACAAATATGTAATTAACCAAAAAATTATCAAAGATGATATCATTTATTTATTTGATTATTTATTTATTTATTTATGTATTTATTTATTAACAAAATTGTATCTACAGGCAAACCCAATTGATACAATCCAAAAGTGATAAAAATAGATAATATATAAATTACAAGTGGTGATATAAAAAGAAAAAAATACAAGAATAAAGAAACAGAGAGCAGGAATAAGAACAAAAATAAACTAAGTGTACAAATCTACACAAGAAGATACACTAATATACAGGGTGATTTAAAATAAAGTAGCAAAAATGAGACCACATATTCCTTAGGTGAAAATAAACCGATTTAACCTAACATACCTATATCCTAAGTCGCTTAATAAAAAAGATACGGGGTGTCAAAGTTAAAATTTTACTTTCGATATTTGTAGATAACTTCTTTAAAAAATCCAAATATTTACTTAAAATTTGTAAACCAGGGGTTTTTCCGGATGAGAAATTCAAATTTCTTTCTAATTTTGACGTCACTAGTAGAGGGCATATACCTATGGCATATCCTGTTTCTTTTAAATGGCAGAACTTTTTTGCAGCTTAGTGTATCCATCTGACTATAGAAATAATTGATTCTCCTACCTGTTTTATTTGAAAAAGGTATACCTTGCTAATGTCGTTAAGAGTAACCATTTTTGAAATAATTCTATTTGAAATGCTGAGTGCACCGAGTAAAAACTGTTTTGGTTTGAAGTAAAGTGCCTTTTCTGCTGAAGATACAGCAAAATATTACTTGAAAAAGTTGTTCAGAATGATAAATTACGAAGACGTGCAAAATTTCAAGAAGATCGGCGAGGTTTGATGAAACTATTTTTCAACAACGCACAAAAATTTTATCAAAGCAGGCCGATCTTTTTGAAATTTTGCACATCTCCATAATTTACCGTTCTGAACAATTTTTTCAAGTAACATTTTGCTATATTTTCAGTAAAAAAGTCAATTTACCTGAAACGATAACAGTTTTCAATCGGTGCACTGAACAATTCAAATAGGATTATTTCGAAAACTGTTATTCCTAACGTCCTCAACAAGGTATACCATTTTTAAATATGACAGGTAGGAAAATCGGTTGTTTCAATAGTCAGATGTATACACTAAGCTGCAAAAAAGTTCTGCCATTTAAAAGAAACTTGATGTGCCATAGGTGGCGCTCTTTACCAGTGACGTCAAAATTAGAAACAAATTTGAATTTCTCACCCGCAACAACCCCTGGTTTACAAATTTTAAGTAAATATTTGAATTTTTTAAGAAGTTATCTACAAATATCGAAAATGAAATTTTAACTTTGACACCCTGTATCTTTTTTATTAAGCGACTTGGGATATAGGTATGTTAGATTAAATCGGTTTATTATCACCTAAGGAATATGTGGTCTCATTTTTGCTACTTTATTTAAAATCACTCTGTATAATAACAGTATAGATTAACTAAGTCTACTGCATATTACTCCTAATTAAATGCATTAATTGAGTCCAAGAAGCTGTAAAAATATAAAAATCATATGGAAGATTGTTAATGCAGTTAACAATATTATTTACAGGACTATGAAAACCATAATTAGTACGATGGTAAGTGGCATGTAAAAAGACGATTAATATGTATAACAATATTCTAATGACGATCTGACTAGGGATTATACAATAAAATAATGGAATGTGTGTCAGTAAACTCACTGGTTTGCCATAAAACCGCTCATAGAGAAACATTTCCTTATTATATATTCAATGTGAAGGTCAAAACGCAGCATGTAATCTAATTTAATGCCTAGATCAGTAATATAGATAACCCTTTCCAATATTAAGTTATTAACAGAATATTCAAATTCAATTTTGTTTTTCTTACGAGAAAATGTAATAACTTTACATTTTGAATAATTGAGTTCCATGTTATACAGTGAGCACCATAAAATCAAGGAGTTAAGATCGGTCTGTATTTTACAACAATCATCACTACTATTTACATTCAAAAATTTTTTGAATTGATCTGCAAATAATAAAAATTTACTGGACCCAAGTGACTACCTTGAGGCACTCCTGATGTCACATTAATTTCATTTGATGTAAAACCATTTATTTTAATAATTAGAGTTCTTCCATATAAATATGATTTAAGCCACAACAATAAATTATCTATAATACCATATGAGGCTAATTGAGTTAAGAGAAGGTTGTAGTCAACCCGATCGAAAGCTTTCCGGAAATCGGTGTATATCTACTTGACCGCCAAGTTCAATGTGAATTCGTGTACAAAAATAAATATTGTTCAGGTATAATGACACTTTTATAATTTTGGAGTATATGGTCCGCTACAATAGACTCAAAAACTTTTCCTATATAACAAAAACAACAAATTGGCCTATAAATTGTTGATATCAGTTTTACAGCCTGATTTAAATAACGGGAAAAGAAATGTTGATTTCCATAACTGTGGAAAACAACCACTGACAGATATCTGAAAAATAAGTATAGGAAAAGCTAAAGAGGGACTGCATAATTTTATGAAATAAGGAGAGATATCATCAGGACCAGCATTAAACGTCTCGTTTAAATTTAAAAGTTTTTGAGAAACTATATCCGGACTTAATTCAATAGATGATAGTGTATTACAATTATCAAAACAGACACTACGAGGCATGTAGTTGTTATTATCATACTTAATATAAACAGAAGAAAAAATTTCAGTAAATGAGTTACATATATCGATGCCATTATCCAGGTTTTTGTTGTTGTAGGACATTGATTTCCGATTTATAATGATAAATTTCCAAAAAAGTTTGGAATTATTTTTAATATTTCTTTGCGAATAACTAATAAATCTGTCATAATCCTGATTAATCAAACTTTTGGCGAGTAATTGTTAACTTTATATTTATTTAGAAAGTGATTGCTATTTAATTTCTTATGTTTATTGTAAATTCTATTAATTGCCTAATTACTTTTTTGGTGTTCACTGAATACCATATAGGAAAGTATCGTATTATTAAATAAAAACACAGATTGTTCTACATCAATATATAATAAATTTTCCCAATCCACCGAACCAAAAAAATCATTGATTAAATTATAATTTGCTTTTTTAAAGTTGAGCCTCCAAGTATTCTAATTTTGAAGAGAATTTAAAAATTTGCTATGAGGTAAAGTAACAAACAGCGCAGAGTGATGATAATCAATTGCTAAAAGAGGACTGGATTCCCTAACGAAACTCAATTTTTTACAGGTTGAAAGTACTCAATCTAATCATTACTGATGTGAGTAAACTGATACAAATTTAAGAAGCTAAAACTATCACATATTTGAGCATCACGTTCGGAGTTTATATTCACGTGAATCAAGAAATCTTCTACAATTGCAGATGGAAACGTTGATTTTACAGCTACTAATACACCATCACCGCGATTCTTAGTACTAGTGGCGGAACTTCTGTCTTTACGATATACAATGTAGTTCTTATTGAAAATTTCACTATTATAAAAGATGCCAAAAACGATCGAAGAAGGCGATGGAGTTGTTTTGTCTCTCTCCCTTTTGACGTACGCCCTTAAGTAATTTAGTTTTTAACTATATTTTTAACTATATTTAGAATGTTTTATTACTTTCTAGAATAAACTCGATTTATTCAAGAAAAATTAAATTTTTGCGACATTAAAGATGCAGAGAAAAGGGTTGCAAAATGACATTTTTAAATGTCAAATTACAAATTGTATTTTAGAAGTATCCTTGTGTCTCGTGTTATTATTTTCGTCTTACTGGAATTATTTCGTCCCTTGACTTAATAATTTTATTGTTGTTCTGGTGTTTGTTGCCTTTACGTTTTGGTTGTTATTTCAGTGATATTAAGAAAACATAATTTTATGTCAGTCTCAAATTATATTGCGTTATAATTATGGGGGCACAAAGTATATTGCGGCTACTTGTAAAACCAAAAGGAAGAAAGAAAACTGGCGAATTTATTACTTTCCGTAATGGCCCAAAAGAACCTTATTTAAGAAAAGAGCGGAATAAAAGGTGCTAAGATGCAATCGATTTTTACGATTTTTATCTAGATAACCAAAAAATTTGCATTAAGCATTTTCATGCAGAAGAATTTAAATATATATTTTGTAGAGAAGAAGAAAAATTAACCCAGTTTCAAGGAAATTCTAACCTACAGGTATAAATTATTGTCATGTGCCGTATGCAGCTATTACATTAGATCATTTTAACATTATCTTGCCTAACATTATTGATCTGAAATCTGCATCGTTCAATTACTCTCTGAAGACTGTATCATCAAGTATTACTATCAGTACACAGGCACTCCCAAAACACCATGCCCAGAAAGCAATAAAAACAAAGTAAGTGAGCTTCCGAAGTCGAAAGCTACAATATGACAAGTATGGTCACCAGAAATTCTAGTTATGTACTAATGTAATTTTTATTTAATCAAATAAGATAAATGTAGACACAAAATCGTACAGATCACACTGAAGAAAAGGCCAGTAACTTTACAAATATACTTTGTAAAAATATTCTTATAATTGTCTTAAAATAATTCTAAAAATGATGATGATATTACACTGACGCTTGTAATTTTACACGAAAACTGCCAATATACAACAAAACCGTAAACTTCATATGTAATTATAATGTAATATGTACATTTATAGAATATATTGTAATACATTTACAATTAGCAATGTGAAATCCACTTTTACATTGTAAAATTACTGAACATACCAAATTTACTATATAATTGACTGTAAAAATATGCTTAATTTGTGTGTGAAGATACTACTAATTTTAAAACGCACTGCCATTAACCGTTGAGAGCGTTGGGTGGTGACGCCTTCATTATTTCTTGCTTCATTGCGATGAATGCAGCGTGTACCTAGGACCTAGGTACTTACAAAATTAATTTAGTGAGTAGTGACAAGCAATATAATCATATCTAGAGTAATCAGTGAGTGTTTTTAGTACTATAAATAGTTTTGTCTAGTGCTGGTTGTAACATAACCTAAATAAAGCATGCTTTATTTCGACAAATGCAGCGTGTACCTAGAACTTAAGTACTTACATAATTAATTTAGTGAGTAGTGACTAGCAAAATAATCAAATCTAGAGTGAATAGTGAGTGCTTTTATTACATTAAGTAGTTTTGTCTTGTATTGCTTATAACATAACCTATATGAGATAACGTAATTAGGTATGTATTTGATACAGAATTATTGAAGCAAAGGAACAATGGTATTTTTGCATCTACAAAAATCAGATACCAACTGTAGATTGAACTCTGTTCATCTTACATATAAACAATTCTACGTTAGAATTATATTTAAATTGTAGGTACCTATATTACACATTAGATTTCGTTTGAATATTATAAAATATTTTTTTTTTTATGTTTACATATACAAGAAACTTTATTATTTAATATATACAATATATAGATTTACTTTGTTATATATGTTTTGTATAACGTTAAGTGTCCTGTTTTGTAAAAATGGCCTAAATGTACAGGTACCAAATTAAATAAAAAATATCGAAAGACCTTAATATTTAATTTTTTTAGGTTTCTTTTATTTGCGGAAAAGATAAAGAAAACAATAGTCCAAGTGTCACGGAAAAAGTTTTTGAGAAAAGTTGAATGACGAAAATTTCATTTCAATATCTTGATTCGCTTTGATAGGTACAGTACATTTGTTAATTTTAGGCTTTTTTTTTGGAAGGTATATAGTATGAAAGTTTGTCATAACGGAAAACTAGAAGTGATACAAAAGCGTAAGCCGCTAAATATTTTTATAAGTAGAAAAGTTTCACAGATATCACAGAAAACGAGCAAAATTGAAAAACATCACATAGGTATTTTTTAAACAAATCGAAATGTAATTTTCGCAATTCAACTTTTCTCGAAAATTGAGTCCGAAACATCTGCTTAACTTTTTTCTGTCTTTTGCGAAAATAGGAGAAACCTTCTATAGGTACCTAAGTATCCAAACTGGACCATCCTGTACAATAAATAAAAATTGCATTGTAGTTATAGTGAAAAATGTTTTATTACAATATAATTATACAATTGATTGTAAAGTTACTTTGTACTTTTATAAGTAATTATATAAGTTACATTGTAAAATTACAATGTAATATTACAGTTACTAAACGGAAAATTACATCGTAAAATAAATTTACAATGCAATTTTACATTTTAATTGTAAAATCACAATCTATAAGCAAATCACAGCAATAATGAATGGTAAATAAATTGCCATCTATTTTTACTGTAATTATTTTTTACAGTGCAGTAAATACATATAATTAACTGAACAGTAACTGAGATTGCGTTGTACCATTTGTAGTTACTATTTGTTTGTGACAATTAATATACCTATTTTCATGTTGCATTTCATTTATATATCGCTTAAGCAAATAAATATTGTCAAGAAAATTGTGAAATTTTTATTGCCTCAAACTGGTGCAACTTGTTTCTTTTTTATTCCAATTATGGGGTAAGTATTTATTTAAATACGTTTTCAAAAGTATTCAACCTTTAATTTTCAAAACCAAACATAATGTTGTTTATAAATTTGTTACGAGGGAGGAGATTAAATATTTTTTACATCATAAAAATTTCGATCTAGATTAAACAAAAATTGGTAGAGCCGCACCAACATTTTTAAGGTTATCTAACTTATTTATTTTTTGTATGGTGTTGTATCACTTAGTGGGTAAATATATACGGGAATTTACTATATCTGCTGAGATATGTACCATTTCTTTTCGTTGTTTATCTTTGACATCACTGCGGATATCTTGCATTCTCAGACTCATCTGTACGCAGATGACATTCAAATTTACCTATCAACTAATTTTAATTCTGTAAATCATACTATTGAACAGATGAATGATGATCTTCAAGTTTTATATAATTTTTCAAGTAACCACGGCCTTCGTTTAAATCCCAACAAAACTAAAGCAATTTGTCTTGGAACAGAGCGACATACTAATTATATTACATCTAACTTTACTCTAAAATTACATAACGCAGATGTGCAATGGGTATCTTGTGAAAAAAAGTTTGGGGTTGTACATAGATTCGACATTAAAATTTGAGAAACATGTATTATGCGTAGTCCGAACTTGCTTTTTTAAATTGAAAGTTTTGTATAATTTTAAATCAACCTTTGGACAAGAAACTAAACTAAAATTAATAAAAACTTTCATATATCCCCATATTGAATATTGCTGTGCTGTATACTATAATTTTTTAACGCAAAATTGTCAACAAAAATTACAACGGATTCAAAATGCCTGCATGAGATTTGTGTTTAATATTCCTCCAAGAAGTCATATAACTCCTTATCTTATTAAGATAAACGAATTAAATATTAAACTTAGAGTTCAGTATCTGTATAGTATATTCTTGTACAAATTGTTAAATACTAAGGAGCCACTGTATCTTTATGATATTATATCTCGAAGGTCTGACGTTCACAGTGTCAATATAAGAAACAATAAGTTTAATATTCCACAGCATACCACAACACATTTCCAGGGATGCTTCTCCTATTTAGTGCCATTTTACCTTAACCAAATGAACACAGACTTGTCTGTTATTTTATCATCCTACAAAAAAAAGTTAAAATTGGAGCTACTAGAGAGACTTGTTTAAATAAGGTATATCAGTTATATATAAAAATGTTACTATCGCTGTGGAATATTTTGAGATGTTCATATTTTCATCTCGTATGTTATGATTATTGTTAGAATTTAATTTTATCTGTTATTATTTTATTAGTTATTATTTGGTTTTTGCTATTCTTTCCTCAATGTTTATACGCGAAACGCATAATTTATTAGCATTTAAAATTTTAGGAGAGGTGTAAGACAGCTTTGGCTAACCTCCTCCTTTTGTGTACCTATACTACTGCCACCATTGTTTAGTTTAAGTTTTTGTATTTCATTATGTGTGCACAATAAACCATTTATTATTATTATTATTATTATATTTCAGGTATACAGACTTGTATGTATAGGTAATGCTAATTATGCTACTGCATATGTGAACTGCAATATTTCAGATCATTACAAAGATTCATAGTGTAAATACAAAAGAATAACGGTCCTAAAATTGATCCTTGAGGTACCCCAACATCCAGAATATGTTCATCTGAGAATTTATTTTCAATTTTTACTTTTTAAGAACGATTTTCCATATAATTTTATAACAACTTGACTGCATTTGTACTCAATCCAGTAAAATGAAAAATAGCTTTAAGAATAGGATGTTGCAGTGTGTCAAAAGCCTTGGTAAAATCTAACAATATCAACGCACTAATTTTATTTTCATCTGATGCCTTTAAAATATCATCTGTTACTTTTAATAAAGCTGTAGTACAACTATCATGCTGTCTAAAACCAGATTGATGTGAAGAAATAATACAATATTTTCCTAAATGTTCAATTAACTGGAGATATATTACTCTTTCCAAGATTTTAAATAAGGTTGGTAATATACTGATTGGGGGTAAATTTTGGATTCGAAATTTTAAGAATAGGAAGCACGTAAGCTTGTTTCCACTGAGAACGAAAAGTATTTGATAATAGACAACTATTTATTATATGTCTAATATATGGGATAACACATTCTCGACAATATTTTAACGTAATATTTATACCGTCACAACCAACAGCATTTGTTTTAATATTATTAAGAACTTTTAAGATAGTTGCACCATTTACCAAGGTGAAATCAAAATTATTTGGAATATTTTTAAAAGTATTATTTTTATAAAAATTTAGTAAATCTTTACTTGCACAATTTGATTTTGGTACGCTATTTAACAGAAAATCGTTAATCGAATTAGGTTCACTAAGCTGTGCAGGCAATATGGGAATTTACCATATGTACCATATTTCAGGTATACAGACTTGTATGTATAGGTAATGCTAATTATGCTGCTGCATATGCACTCGATGAACTCTTTCTTAAAGGTAAAGTTACCCGAAATCTTGAATCATATTTTGTAGCAGCATCGAAAACACTTGTCATACCTAACTGCTTTATTATAGGTTAAAGAATAAACTGTCTGTTTGAAATTGTTTGTTATGTGTTCTAAACTGTTAATAATATTGTAATAGTAGGTACTGTTTAGCAACATATATCCACACAGAAATTATTAAAACGATTGAAAATTGAACTAACAGTTGGATTTCGAAAATACCAAATTAAATACCATCGACGTCATTTTATCTCAAAAATGCTACACTGCTATTGGACGTAAGTTTGTAGGCAACCTCCTCTATATAGGGATCTTGGGTTTTGCTCGTTTTCAATAAACAAGGTCGTTACGGTACTGCCCGCAGCGACAATTAAATAACACCTCAGGTTACACCTTTCTAAAAGCAATATTTGGAACTACTTTACTCTAAAACAATTTGCCCTTCACATGGAGTTGCGTCGTTCCACTAACAAATTGAAGTTTCACTTTTAACACTGCAAATAGCTATTTGAGTATACCGTTTCTCGCCCCATAAGTCAATTCTGAATTCGCGAAGCTGTAATGAAATTGCATCACCTCTTGCATGCACCGTGACGGCGGCAGAAACTTATTCGCCAGACTAGAATTAGAGTAAATTGATCGCTAGAGAAGGAAAAGTATATTAGGCCTTTATGTTCGGGCATTGTAACGTAATGCAATTGACAGAAGCAATTTATAACACTAACGTTGAGTGTAAGATAGGTTTAATTAATTTTGGTTCACAGGAACAAATAGGAACAATGCATTTCGTTTGGATGTGAAACTTGCATAAGAGCCAATTAATTCTCTCCTACATTTTCTACGTGTACTAGACGACCGTGACGGACGAAGTGTGCCAGGAGCAGTATTTCATAGGCGTACTAAATTCGAAGGCGATCTGATATAAAAAAATATATAAAAATAATTGCATAACATCCATTGTTTTAGTAGAAACAGTGATATACCAATTTTTGCCAATTTCAAGGCGTTAGATAATAACAATGATTAGATGATGAGTTACTTCCAAATTTAAAGTTTTTATCGTTTGTTACACAAGATCGAAAATAATAGAGCTATGAATAATTCACAGCACAGCAAAACATTACATATATTATTGCTACTTTCATTATTAATGAATAAGTTTGTTTTGAGCTTCTGGCAATCTACCATGAGAGTTTCATAATGAAAATGTTATAGTTGACAAAATTCGTTACAAGTAGATATTTTCTCACCCTTAAATAAATCGCGCAAATAATCGCCTATATCGCATCCATAAGAACAAAAGGCTTTAAAATGCATTGCTCTATATTCACTATTCACTATTGGTTATTAGCACTGGCATTATAACGGTCACGCATGAACACTTATTATATCATATCGTACCGCCTTCCATATGATCTTCATGTGTCCATGTTTCGTCAAAATTTAATATATTCTTCGATTCACATTCCGACTTTTTAATATATATTTTTAAAGTTTTCTTCGCCATATCACTATTTCGTCTATTTCTGTCAGTATATTCTTTTCGATTTCATTTTTACGGAAATTCACATACCTAGGTACCATAATTCATATATCCGTCTTCCATCTTCCTTTCGCGAGTTTGCACTATTTTCCGTTTCACAATTGTACTTCTTTGCCGCTCTTTAGTGCACTATACATATACACTACTCACGTACATTCTTGTTAATGAACTACATATTTCAACCACTTCACTTACACTCATTTTTTGATATCGCACACTAATCCCTTCCGATATTTCTCACTTGTTACATAGATAGATTGAAGATATTTATTTATATACCCGATTTTTTCCACACGCGCGCCTATGATAGCACTGGAGATGGAATAGGTGAATCCGACAACTCGTTTCAACCAATAGGAAAATAACGTTTCGATCTGGCGCATGCGTATTTGCTGCAGTAAAAGCTGTGTAATCGAGTATGCACTCAGAGATATGCGGCACAATATACGGGCTGTATGTATGTTTCTTTATGTCGACCGCTATAAATTAATGGTGGGTTTATAAATATTAGTCACTCTCTAGATTTTCGGCGATTGGGTCTAGATAATTTCTATAACACTTCGAAGATCCCACATATGAGAAAGCCAAATTAAATATAAGTCGCAACGACTATTAAATAATAACACCTCAGGTTACACCTTTCTAAATGCAATATTTGGAACTAATTTAGACTAAAACAATTTTCCCTTCACATGGAGTTGCATCGTTCCACTAATAAATTGAAGTCCCACTTTTAACACTATATCGCAAATACCTATTTGAGTATGCCGTTTCTCACCCCATAAGTCAATTATGAATTCCAGGAGCTGTAATGAATGTGCATAGCCTCTTGCATACACTGTGACGGCGGCAGAAATCTTATTTACCAGACTAGAATTAGAGCTACAGATGAAAAAGTATTTTAGTCCTTTATGTTCGGGCATTGTAACGTAATGCAATTGGCAGGAGAAATTTATAACACATACGTTGAGTGTAAAATAGCTTTAATTAATTTTGGTTCACAGGAACAAACAGGAACAATGCATTTCGTTTAGATGTGAGACTTGCATAAGAGCCAATTAATTTACTGCCATATTCTCTACGTGGACTAGACGATCGTGTGCAGGCTTTACAATTGATTATGTTTTTCTCTAGCTGCTGTTTTCAGTTGCACAAATTTCGCCGATTTGTGTATAACTTGTGAAATCTAACTGGTGAACTAACTTGCTTTTAAAAAATTAGAATGGAGATATTTCCGTGCCTATACAGGGCGTCTCTGAGACCTTGAAAATTCGATCAATCACATATTTCAATCAGATTGAAACCAACCAAGAAAAATCTTTAAAGTAATATTAATACCTAACATTACCATAGTACTGAACATTTCTTATTTGTACGATTTTTTTTCCCTTCCGTTCTTATCAGGTCTGATAAATCTAAACGATAGTTGTACACAAAAATTGTCTGTAAAACACGAATATTTGGTTGCCTACTGATCACGCCTAAAATATAAATCTAAAATCTTAGTATACCAGGTAACTCGAAATAACATTCAACAAAAATATTAGAATAAAGTTAAGTAATAATAAAGAAATAATGCCTGCTAAATTATGAACGTTACGACACTCTTATATGTCGATGATTGTAAACTATTTACGCATATCAACAGTGTCAATGACTGCTTAAATTTACAAGAAGACTTCTTAAAATTGTACAGATGGTGCATATAGAATCGGCTAGCTTTGAATGTTAGTAAATGTAATTGTGCTTCATTTTCTAGAAAAATGAACGTTATCCAATTCAATTACGAATTAAAAGTTTTCTGAATAATTCTGAATAGACATAATCATGTTAAAGATCTCGGCGCAACTTTTGATTGCAAGTTGAGTTTCGTTTCTCATGTAAATGATATTGCAGCTGGTGCCTTTAATGTTTCTACTGTTTTTTGCTTGTATATTTGTCATATTCTGTTGATTTGCATGTTTTCGTTTGTTTTATATTTATGTTTTTGTTTTCCTACCATATAATTGGAACTTCTGTCTGGGTAGTGTATTCTAAATAAATAAATATATATTTTCTTAGGCGGTATGTACCTTTATTTATTTGTGTAATATACTACTGAATATGTATGAAAATGCATACATAATTTGGCATTTAATACCCTAAAATATAAAATATTATGGAATCCCATATGATAAAACTAAGAACAAATGTATAAAGAACATAGTTTCAAAAATATTTCTTAAGCCTTCTTAGTATTGCAGTAAGTTAGTAGTCATTGACGGTGGCTCCGGGAGAGAGAACCTTCTTCGAGGAACCAGAATATTGGCGTAATTATTTACGTATGAACATGGACACGTACCATGATATAGCGAATAACAGATATGATATTGCGCATAGCCAAGGTTGTGCTGTGAGGATCATCGATCTGTTCTGTAGATTCACAAGTTACTTTGTGGAGTTCTGTATTTACACGTAGGGTGGCGTCTTATTTGTAACTGGCTTACGCGCATAACATCACCGCATGACGTCATGCGCAGAGAAAACCGATTTTAGTTCATAAAAATATCATCTTATTATTGGCTGTATCCTGGACACGTACTGTAACCTTACTTACACACTTGCAAGCTTCAGCGTAGTTGAGAACATACTGGCAGAGAAGCAAAGTTTGACAGATAAGATTCATGTCTGTATGTACTAACTTGTCTCCCGTCTTACTTGTAAAGCTTCACCCCATTCGTCGTGAGTTTGTCAAACCACATTCAGTTCATGTAAACCACAGTATACTAAGCAATCAGTAGGGAAACTCAGCTTTCCCGCGTTTTCCAAAAAGCCGCCATCTTGTTGGCGACTGAAAGTTATTACTATAATTTCTGTGTGTCAGTTAGGTTTTTTGAATTTTTGACATTATTACATGGTTATCCACTCGTTATCGTTATTGTACTTATATTCCTGCTTTGTATGTAGTGTTGAGTGTTTAGTTATTTGTGTTTTTATATTAGTGATTATTTATTAGTGGAATTATTTAGAGTAAATAATAAATAAACTATGGGAGGAAATATATGTGTTGTAAAAAACTTACGCATAACGCAGCTCTGGGCGTAAAAGGCCAAAAACAGTTTTATATATGGGAGACCAAGTTAGACGTGATAGCTTAATTGAGAAAATCCTAAAGAAGAATTAAAATATGAAAGGGGGCAAAGGATTTAACTCCAAATAGGAAAGAGACTGCTTTCATACATGAAAGAAAGAAACCACTCCATACACCTAATAGAGCAACGGGGGTTTTTGATTATGTTACCTATATATATATATATATATTTTGTAAACCTCAAAATAAATTGTACCTAATATTCACGTTTTAATTTCATTTCGTACTTTCCTAAAAAAAAATGAGAAAATATAAAAATTACACTGGGCTTAAATTTGATAATCTGCTAACAAAATAAGGTAAACGTATACATCTTGACATAAAGGCAAAAGTACTACAAAATATAAAATAAAACTACACTACTAGTTGACCTAGTTTCCATGTTTTCGCAAATTTTTAAAATACATTTAAATTCATGCTGGTTTTATAATCAAATTCAAATTATATCTGCTAGAAACCTAAATTAAGATGAAGTGTGACCAAAACCTCAATTTACATGAAACTACACTGGATTACAACAGTTAATTAAGAATTAACGCAAAAGTATTAAGACTACGAACAACTTTGGTTATGTTTACGCCACATTATTAGCTATTTTTTCGTATGTTCTCTGGGATCCGCCATATTCTTGCCGACTTTTTCTAGAGTAGGGGTATTTAAAAACTGCCAGACGTATTTCATTCTCTAAGACTCCGTACTGATTGCTTAGTGTACTATGTAAACCGTCCAACTTGCCGTCTGCACGTTAAGTTTTGTTTGACAAATTTGCAAGACTGACGACAAAACATCACGTGTAGACCAGACTTTAAGGATGCTAACTGTTTACATATTATTTCCAACAAAGGGTTTTTAAGGCATATGATCTAATTATATGACAAGTAAGTATTTGAAATGCTAGTAATTAATTCAATTAAGTATTTAAATAAGGACGGCAAAACGATAGTTTAAATAGCGCGGTTTCACACAGGACAGTATTGCTAAAATTTTAGTCAGTGGTGTACCTACCTAACAAGCGGATATTAAAAATTGTATTGTTTAAAATACATTAATAATGAAGAAAAGGTATTATTGTGTCTGCTGCATATACACAGCAAGAAACAGAAAAAGCACAGACAAAGAAGATATTGGATGCATTCATTGTTATCTGATATATCAATATCGGAAGATAAAGTCGGCTAGACCATCGTATACGTTTTTGTGTCGCTGGATCTGAATCAAGGGTTCGTTTAACTCCAGCAGGTCAGCTTCAAAGTCATTTCAAGGTCAAATTGAAAGACAGATATGCAAATGAACAAAATCATCGTGCATTTATGTTTTTTGGGTCGCTGGATCCGAATTCAGCTTTCATTTATCCTAGCACAATATCGGCAAGGTTAATTTAACATCAAATCGAAAGATACATAATATGCAAATACACAAAACCATCGGACCGGCCGAATCCGGAGGTCAGTTTCCATTTAATGAGCTTAACTTGTTACGAGTTTAAATTTGCCTAGCAATCTAATAGATAAATAGTAGGTGTAAGATCTGTAACTGTACGTGAGTTCTTAATCTGTAGAGGGGGTAACCATATTATTAAGAGTCCTTATCCACTCCTTTCTATGTACAATGTTTGAGCCATGCATACCGGATAGTGTTCTGTAGCATTCTCAATCTTAATGTTCAGCGTTGTTAAGAATCTTATGTTGGTAGCATGCACGATATGGTCCTCTTTCATTTTTATATAATACAATAAGTAAGCACGTAGTGGAACATCCTATAGTTTAATTAATAGTGAAAATTAATGCCAGAAAGTCTGGATTCGTTATAATTCATTCAGTAGCAAAATCTTTTGCAATCAGCCTGTGCTGGATTTAACGCTGCGTTTAAAAGTCTGTATAGTAAATTTGAAAGCCACGTACCACGTGTTTCACCAAACATAACGTCTTTCTGTTAACGTCTTATAAATTGTAGGCTTTTTATTGTGTATTGTTGCTATCATATATGAGGGCAAACATTGTGCACCTCGAGAGCCTGAGAGACTGCCCCAATTGTGAGGCTCAGCTGAAATCTTAGAATCCCATACCAACGTCGACCCTCAAGTATAACCACCATCTGGGTATCATCACCACCCTCGGGTCGAGCCAAGCTGGAAGCTCTTTCGAAGGGACCCACACGCTGTCTCTCGGAAGGCCTACAGAGGAAGATAAAACTCCACAGACGACCTCTTAGAGCATAGATAAGTGTTTTGTTATTTATTATGTAGTAGTAGAATAATAGCATAGTTAAGGTTTTTATTAATATAAGCAATGGGACCCCGAACGCCCACCATTAGTTGTCGTTAGCCGCGGGTGATCAAATTAGAGATCAGAAACCATTTTAACACTAGCTGTAAGTTGTAGAATTGTAATTTTAGGTCATGTATATAATATTATTTTGAATAAACAAGCTGAACGTCTCTCCCCCTGCACTTAGACAACCAACTCTCATCTTCCCAAGTAGACAGTGGCCCCGTGGCAAACTTGACAATCTCAAAACTCTGAAACCTAATAACGCCATACCTTCATAATCCTGGAACCGATGCATAAAAGTGCTAAAACCCATATAACTCTTAAAGTTAAATACTATTATACAGTAACATTTATCTTAAGTTTGAGAGATACTGTGTGTGATTCATTGTCTTTCCTTATATCTAGTTTTGTTACATCCAAAGGATCTGTCCATATTAGCTATAACATCTTGACGATTTCAATGGACATAGAACAGGTGTAATGTAGAGGACACCAAAAAGAGATTTTCATACGATTTTTTTCTCATACCTAAGATTGCGGAAATATTGGCCTCAGAACTGATGAATATTACTATATAAAATTACTTTTTACATAGTAATGAGATTCTTTCGGATTCAGCGAGTAAGAATACAACCTGACATGTATCTTTAAATGTTGGACCATTTTCCAAACTGCCTAAGGTTTTATTTTATCTATTACAATTTTCTAGGTTGTTATGGTTAGGTGCTAGTTACAGAATAATTACCTAAGTTAGTTAGGAACTTTTGAACCAGCCTTGTTAATCTCGGATTGGGCTCTGTAGAACTGTACCGCCTATCACTACCACGAAGCTGACCCATATATTGATTTCGGTTGCTAATGTCTGAACTACGGCGGACCAGTGGTCTTTTGATATATCCCGTAGTAACCTCTGCAACTGGTCTTATCTCATGGAAGCAAGGGGGGCAACAAGACTCTGATAATTTTTAATATAGTACAATTATTAGTAAATTTCTTGGTGACGCTACTGTCTTGGACGTAAATGCGAATATCTCTAGACGTTTTGGAAAGAAATTCAATTCAATTCAATTCCTTTATTGCAAAACAAGTAAAATACATTTCGCCATATAACAAGAGCCCTGATTTACATTGAAAATTTAAATCTTATAGCTAGGTTTTTGTTAAAAAAAAGAGAACAAAGAAAAAATGAAAAACTAAAAAAGAGTGCTAATTGAGCAAGTAAAAAAATAAAAAAAGAAATTTGAATTTATTAATTCTAAACGAAGTCAAACCTCTTTCTTACACTAAGTATTTTATTTTCTTCGTCGTTATGAGCAAACTGTTTTGACGACATTTTTTTATTCATCTGGTTTAAATTTTGCATAAGGTTATTTCTATTCATATAGATAAACATTCGGCAATCTTCGTTCTTACTGTACCAGTAGATTGAACAGACCAAAATGTAATTTTTATTTTATTTTTAATTTGACAGTAATATTTTGGTTCTGATTTATTGTTTAATTCTCCAATAACCCCTTTATACAGGGTGAGTAATTAACAATGGTACATAGCTTAAGAGCAGATTGTTAACGTCAAAATAAAGCCATCCAACATGCCTGATTCAATTGTTGCTCCTTTTCATGCTACAGGGTGTTAAATTTGAACAATTTTTTTCGATTTTTTGCTATATTTTAAGAACGTATGGACCGATTGTTTTGAAAATCTTTAGGCCTATGTTTTTTGAGGTGACAATTACTAATATGCAATATACAGTGTTGAGGTCACGACTAGGGGGCGCTAGTCATACTGTACTGTCGATGTAAAAGTATGTCTAATTTTTTTTATTTTACACTTTTGATTTTTTTAATAAAAAAGTATTGAACTATCTTCAATTCTAAATAGATAAGGTATACCTGTTACAAATTGATAAACTCAACCGTTTTTGGAAAACATACTATTTAGGTTTTTGAGATTTGGCGGGAATTAAATTAGAAAATTATTTTTTCCAAAGTAGTAGGCGTGGAAATAATAAGACAGCTGTCACTACAATACCATATTGTTTCTGTCAATGTCACTGCATTCATAGATTAGGCAGTAGTGTTTTTATTCTTATTTTTTATATTTAAAATGCCCCGTCATAATAATTTTTCGAACATTGAAATAAGAAGCATATGTGTATATGCCTAAGAAAATGTTTGTGGTCGCCGTGCAGCACTGAGGTACTTGGAGTTATATCGAGATAACAGACAATCCGATCATCAGGGGCCGCTCCAGACGGTGAACGTACTGATCAACCGCTCGGGACGCCGCAACTGTAGGGGCGGCATCTCTGCCGTAGACCCAGAACCCGACAATTGCGCAGTATGCGGAGTTGCAGCATCTACACCGCCGATCCATTTGCGTTCCCGTGTATTTATTATTATGTAAGTAATATGTGTCATTTTCCTTTTCAGGGTGTGTGGTGTAAAATTGCCATTGAATTACTCTTTACTCCAAATGTTATAGTAGCACTTAGAATCTTGTTAATACTGCCGGTTAGTGTGACAAGCGGCGAAAGAAACCTTTCTAAAATTAAACTTATTTAAGATCTACTATGCATCAAGAACGATTAAGGGAATTGGCTATGATATCTATAGAAAGTGAACTCAGTGAAAATTTAAATGATGATCAGTTAATATATGTTTTTGCTCATCTAAGTAAGACAAGAAAAGTTGTTTTCATTTAATTAGTAGCAAATTTATGATTACAACTATTAAATGACTGAGGATTTGTTTTTATTTTTTTTATTTATTTGTTATTTAGTTTTAATAAATAACTTTTTCTAATTTTGACATATAAAGTGACACTTTTTAAAACTGATTGACATTATGGGTGCATTCCACTAAGCGATCGCAACGCCCAGAACGACCAATGAGTCGTTCCACAAAGCGAGCACAGGCGTTACAATTGGGCTTGCAACGTCATGAGACGTCAAGAGTTGATGTCATCACAAACGACCGCTTCGAGCTCACAACGCCCACGGTCTTGTGGTGGGTCAACACATAATTTGTCATAAATTGCGGGAAAAGTCAAATAAACTATTTAAATGTCAAGTCTAAGATCTATGGTTGAGATGGAGAAAATAAGTTTATATAACTGTGAAACAGGCACTGTTATTGAGATCGAGGTCCCAGTTGCTCAGGCAATACGTGCAAGAGATGGTATGTAATTCAGTTATGCTTTTATATTTAATTGTTTTATCAGTATTTATTTTTCTTACAGATATTGCCTTCGCAACAGATTTAATGAATGCTGCTTTACATGCAAATTCTTTTTCTGGTGAATCTACTGAGAGGGCATTCGAAGAGGAAATAAGACACGACACGGAGGTTATTGGGACTGAAGTTTAATATTCATTTTAAGACCTAAATAATATATTTTACTGAAATATGTATATGTAATTAATGTATGGAACATATGCAGCTTAGAATTATATATTCATACATTACATTCTTAGTTACTTTAGTAAAATCTATGAGTAACACCAGTTTAACTTTTTTTACCTAGAATATATAAAAATTATATATAATTACCTTTTCTACCTAACCGTCAAACCATCTGTCAAACTAATAACTGACAAATATAAACAAACATGGATCCCAACGCTGTTCCACTAGGATTCAAATCACATCCGTGAACAATGCGCACAAGAGCAGTTTTAACCTAGTGGAACGGGTAAAATTGCGATGGTCGTTCTGGGCGTTGCGATCGCTTAGTGGAATGCACCCTATGAAACATCTTACTTTTTGTAACTAGTTGCATAAAGTAAAATTTTATGCAATTGGTGACGAAAAATGTATTTCAAAATTAGTGACAAAAAGAATTATTCTATTTATTAAACTATTATAATACAAGTTAGAAACATAAATTATAAATTAATTATTATAAATATTGATAACACAATTATTGCAATTATTCAAATTAATTCCCGACGACATATTTTTTTCATTGCTCGAACTTGCTGTTATTTGGGAAGCGGCGCACATTGCATTAGATGTTTCACCAAATATTTCTTGCGCTATAAGTTTTTTATTATTTATGGAATTTTCAACATATCCCTCCGCAACAGAGCTAGATTTCCAACCTCCGTGCCTCTTTAATTTTAAAATATCAGCGCCACTGTCTGCTAGGAAAGTGGCAGAGCTTCTTCTGAAGCAGTGGCCAGTATATAGAACAGGATTTGAAAGACCAAGAAATTGTGCAATAATTTTTGGCAGACTGCTAAATGTGTTTATTCCTACAGGATTTCTGGTACATTGTCCATTCGCATATTTTACAAAAAAATCTGTTGTGTTTAAGAACGTGGGGACGCAACTTAATATATTTTCTTAATATTTCAACAAGATTCGTATTTTCAATGTCTCCAGTGGTAATTGCAAACTGCCGTATAACTTTTGTTTTTGAAGGTGGGATATCAACACGAAAATGGCTTCCTTCATCTATAACATTTTCAACTGGAAGAAATGTTAATTCTGCTTTTCTGCATGCTTCTGCCATTCCAATTATCATTGCAACCTTAGCCATTAAGTATTCTTTGTCATCAGCTTCCATTAAAAATTTGGCAAAATCTTCTTTAATAAAAACTTTTGATTTTTTAGCACTGTACCCGTCCGCTTGCCTTTTAATATATGCTACCAAATTTGTATATTTTTTAATATCAATATTCCTTTTCAGATTTAGTTCAGACCTTAACATTGAGTAGTGTCCATAATGTGGAAACTTTTAGATCTTTCTTACCCTCAAAATATGCAAGTAAAACTTAACATGTTTAATTTTCTCATCTCATCACACCACGTAACAAATTTTTCGTATGCCAAATCATAAACTGCCTTTGACTTTTTGGGAATTACTGATAATAGAGCATTACCTGCTGCCTCTTCAATATCGCTTGGTAGCTCTTCAGAACTTGAATCACTCATTTTTTAAAAATAAAACTAAAAATATATCAATCTCGCTAAAAACCTTCCGTCTAGACTTTTTTACAAAATGTCAAACTGACAACTAACATGAAGTAACAGCAACAAACTAAATTTATGTTTTCCAAATTTTTGTCAATTAAATTTTATTTTTTTATTACTTTCTTCAAAATTAGAAAAAATCTTGTATGCAATACGTTACGAAATGAAATTTTGTGTTACACAAAATTAGGCATTTCGTAACTAATGGCATAAATAGCTATTTTCTTATAATTGCTCTACTATTTCACAGGTAAATTGATATGTACTTGTACAATATTAATTATTATTGTAATTAGAACATGTTTATACAAGGTGTCCGGAAATGATGATCAAAAAATTCAGGGGATAATTCTAGACCGAAAATAAATGCTACTTCCTTCTATAAAATTTTTTCCAAAACTGGTTATTAACGGAGTTACAGGGTGTTAAATTTTATTTTCGATATTTGTAAATAATCGGGGATTTTGCGGACGAGAAATTCAAATATGTTTCTAATTTTAACGTCACTAGTAGAGGGCGCCACTTATGGCACATCATGTTTCTTTTAAATGACAGAACTTTTTTGCTTCTTAGTGTATCCATCTGACTATTGACATTTAACGCTACAAGACCCTCTTGTTAGGTGACGGTTTGCACAGTTTCTTCGCCAATAACCCAGCATTTTATAATAAAATATTATTTACGAAGCCGCATTTACCAGACGAGGTATTTTTAATTGAAGAAATAGTCATTCTTGGGAATTTGAAAATCCTCACTTGCCAAGAGAAGTACAGCAAGAGTTCTCCATCAATATTTAGTGTGGAATTCTCTGCGATAATATTGTGGAGCCTTTCATCCTACCACGTCCGCTTAAGGGAGAAAATTATTTAAATCTAATCTAATTAATGTCTTGCCACTGTTCTTGAAGATATTCCCTTAAATTTACGGCAGAACTTCTGGTTTTTGCATAATGATGCACCTGCGCAATATCTTAATAGAAATTTTGCATGTAGCCCTGATTTAAATCCGCTTTTGAGGCCATATTAAATATTTACAAAGACATTATTAATAGTTAAGAACAACTGTGAGAAGAGATTCAAGAATCGGTTAATATTATCAAGCAACATAGAACTTTATTCAACGTCAGACAAAATTTAAATAAGTGGCTAAGAAAGTGCAGTCGCTGGTGGTCACTTCGAGAATCTTTTATTATTAATAATTTTTCAAGATATGCATAATAAAATTGTTGTTGTAGTGTTCGTCTTATTGTTAATTCAGTTTTGATATCTTAAGACTCCCTAATTTTTTAATTTGGTTCCCGCCAAATCTGAAAAACTTAAATCGTCTGTTTTTCAAAAACGGTTGAGTTTATCTATTTGTAACAGGTATATCTTATCTATTTCATCAAAAGTATAAAGCATATAATCGAAAATTTTTGCCGCCTTCAACACACCCCCCAGTTCCTTGCAGGACTGGAGAGAAACATAAAAGTTATGGGCCTTGTCTCTCAGGAGTAATAAAATTGGCTTTTAAGGTCGTAAGTACTTAGTGTACATAGTAGTAAGAGCACTTACTACTATGATGCAAAAATGCACCTACCTACATTATTAATATACTTTAGATATTATGTTGGGGTATAAAATTATGGTCACGGTACAAAGAATCCTTTACCTTTTTAACACGCTTATATTAGCTTCACCTGTATGTATGTATGTATGTAACGGAATCTTTCAGCGTAATTTTCACCAATTTCAAGAAGTCTGATCAGCTTGAAAATTTGCACAGGGGTCAAGGACTGATGACAATACAATTATTTAATAACTTTGTTCTAATGTCCTGACTAGGATCATCAGAATAAAAACTATTTAGATTACTTTGCAGGTTAAGTGTATACAATCCATCAGTGTTGTTTCCAAGCAGGCAAGGCAGGGGCAGGGGACTGTAATAGATTCGTGTTCTTGCTTTTCAAGTATAGATGGCGACCTGACAGAATTAGTTTTCGATTTTCGCTTAATTTTAAACCTGTCGATATCGACCACAGGTGGCGACCCGTGTGGTCTGCCGGTCTGGTAAACACACGAGTTGATACCTAACCTAGTGGATCGCCTGTGGATACAGTTGAGACATATATTTTGTGGTTGAGACGTGTCACAGATCATAAAATATAATACGTGTACTGTGCATTGTGCAAACTGTCTCTGTGTTGTTGATGGATTAGGTAGGTTCTTTGTTTTTGTTGAGCGAATCATAAAATATTCATTTTGGATTTTGGAATTACATGATAAAATCAAAATTAAAATTTTTTATAAATAAATAAAAATTTGATAATTTATAAAAAAAATCAAATAAACATTTTGATTAAAAAAATTTCGAAAAAATACAGAATTCAAAATTAAAAAAAAAATTCTAAATATAAAATTTTGGAGTTTAAAAAAGTTTTGAAATACAAATTTTTTAAAAAAATTTACATTTGAAAATAAAAAAAAATTCGAAATACAAAATTTTGTAAATAATTTTGGATTGTGGAATTACATGATAAAATCAAATTTAAAAAATTTTAGAAATAAATAAAAATTTGATAATTTATAAAAAAATTCAAATAAAAATTTTTGGAAAAAATTTTCAATTGAAAAATTTTAAAATTCAAAAATTTAGAAAAAATTTTGAAAAAGACATTGAATTTTAAAATTTTGTAAATTTTCAAATTCAAAGAAATTTTGATTTGAATATTTTGGCAAGAATTTTGAAGAAAGTTTTGAATCTCTAAAATTTTGTAAAATTAGAAAGAAAAAAAAAGATTTTGATACGAGAACGTTGACAAAAATTTTAATTTGCATATTTTATAGAAACAAACAAAAATGAAAAATGAAACTATAACACAAAGAAAGAGGAGACTGGAGAAAAAAATGTATAGAAAAACTATATGAAATGGAAAGGTTACGTAAACATGAATGAAATGAATTTAGATTTATTGTCAAATATAAGATATTTTAAAAATTAAGGCTCTTAATTATAATTACTTTTCTTATTGTTTTGAGACTAAAAATTAAGAAAATAAATTATAGTTTAAAAAAACTAAAAAAAACACGCTTTAATAGTAAACCGAACTAAAAAGTAGAAAATAATTTTGAAGTATCAAGAGTTTGTTACAGCAATAGAAAATTCCGACAATCAATTACGACTAATTAATTGGGAATGAGATTAAATTAGAAATTAAATTATTAATAAAATAATTCAATTATAGTAAAAAAAAGCGTGGGGTGCTTGATATTAAATGTTACCATTATTTCAGTAGTGCAGCTATTTATAAAAATAAAGTCATTATGAAAATATAGTAAATTGCACCCCACGCTTTTTTTTACTATAATTGAATTATTTTATTAATAATTTAATTTCTAATTTAATCTCATTCCCAATTAATTAGTCGTAATTGATTGTCGGAATTTTCTATTGCTGTAACAAACTCTTGATACTTCAAAATTATTTTCTACTTTTTAGTTCGGTTTACTATTAAAGCGTGTTTTTTTAGTTTTTTTAAACTATAACTTATTATCTTCGTATAATAGACTTGTATTGTAATTTATAAATTACAGGATAAGAAAATTAAGGTATTATTAACTCAGAATCATATAAGAAATACTTTTTGCAAAATTCTATATCTCTAATGAAACCAAACCAAATATTGTTCCTGCTGTACATTAGAATTAATTATAGAATATGCTTGCGTGCATCATACAAATTGTCTCGAAATTAGTTTGCAATATATTACCAGCATATGCTAGGAACAAATTTGATATGACAGAGGAGAAATGCTTTCAAAGGGAACCATAACCACTTAAAGGTGAGCTCATGAAACCCGTTTTTCTCAATATATTTAAAAATTATGTTATTTACAACATGATTTTTAAATTTATTTTATAATCCATAACAAATTTTGTCTAGTAAATTATGAAAAAATGGGAATATCGAAAAATGAGATATGGAAAATTATATGATTTTTTTCGAGCTGTTCTAGAACGGTCATAATAGTTGAGTAAGAACTACTCAGACAAGCTGAGAATGCAACTGGATGAGTATTTAGAACTGTTTCAGAATCATTCACATTCGAAACCAAAACAAACCTTTTGTGTTCAAATTTATTGAATTCATAGATATTATACAATATTATATACAACTAGTTACGATATGAATACCAGTACAATTAAATTAAAAATTAGTTTTGAATTACTGTTATAATAATGTTATTATCAATTATTATTTTCAAAGTATAACCTACAACAGGTATGCTTTGAAAACAACTGATTTGGCCAGAAGATATACTCGCGACAAGAATTCAGACGACTTACGTCATACGAACAAATGAATAATTCATTATATTTTCATCAAAATATTTAAGAAATTGCAACTGATAGTATTAAAACTATATACTACACTAAAAGTTGTACCATATTTATATTTTTTTTTATTATGATATTGTAAGTGGGCTAGGCTAGCTTTGGTTAGTACTGGAGCATTAGGGCCGTGGGTTATAATAGATTTATACTTGCGTAATTAGGGCGCCAATTAGTTTAAAAAAAATAAATGTTTAAAAAATAATTACTTAAACTAATAAATTTGTAATTATTATACTATGAATTTAAAAAAGAGACTGATTTTTGAAACTTATATTACTAGGACACACAAAAACACACACATACATAGCAAATTCATCGAATTGATTAATGAAATTGAATAATGATGTAACTAATAAGAATAATCTAAAATATTAAAAATTTAAACAAAGCGTGTAAGGAATATTTCAAGTAGAAATGGCTAAATTTTATATGACATGAGACAACTAAATTACACACAACAATTAGACAGTATAACTTCAACCCACTGTCTACTCTTTGCATACGTATACGTTTGCGTACATTTTTAATTATATTTAAAATATAATAAATTGAATTGAGGTGGTGTTAAGTTAAATTAGTTTAAATTAAAGGTTGTGAAATATATAAATAAATTTAGCTTAGCTGGGTTTCCTTTTGACTATTGGTGGTGCAAGACAGCGACTACTTGGCGTGCTTAACAAATTGGATGACGTAAATATTCAAATATCCTGCTGGTGATTTACTAGGATCCAGAATCCAATGATTTATCAAACATTTAGGTCTCTAGCGGTTTCAATCTTCTTATATCGTCCTTATAGTCAGAAATGGAATGATATTTAGTGGACAACCGGTATACTTGATATTGCCCAGAGTTTATATAAATTATATATATAGAGACACAGCAATTATTTCTTGATAATAAACTAAAAAGGCCTACAAATGGAGAAATTATGGAATTAAATAACGAACCAGAACAGAACCATGCTGCCTACCTAGGTTGACGTGCGGCCCTAATCGTGTTGCTAATTATTTGCAAATTGAGATTTTGCACTGAACAAAATAACACATGGGTGATAATTTATCCAATATATTTATGATCACCACATTTGTTTAAAATATTTGTGTGCTTTCAATTCGTGAGTTCTTTAGCAATTCTCGCTAGCGCACCTTTTTTGTAAAAAAAACCATTTCAAACCTTTTTTGCCTTTTACTAATTTGAATATCTTAAACAGAGGACAGCACCATGCAGACCATATAGGAAAAGTTAGTTAGACAACCAGTAATGTTTAAATTTTGTGAGAGTCAGTTTTAAGATAATTTAAAGATTGAATTATTAATTATTGAGTAGTATTTTTAAATGCTACAAAGTTTGCATTATATATTGCACTAAATTGCAAAAAATTATTGTTTTTAACGCGACCAAATATCGAAAATTACGTTGACAATAAAAATAAATATGTAACGTCAGCTGTGACGTAAGACGTCTGAATTCTTGACGCGAGTATATAAAAACTACTTCAAAACTAATTATTAATTTCATTGTACTGGTATTCAAATCGTAATTTGTTCTGTGTAATATTGTTATCTATGAATTCCATAAATTTGAACGCATAAGACTTGTTTTGATTTCGAATTTGAATAGACTATATATTGACAAGTTCCATTTCTCATACTTGCAGCAGATGCAATATAATTGTTAAATCATTTATTTTGAAATATAATCTATAATCGAAAGGCTATAACAAACAGTAACTTTTCAGCGAGAAATTTGTTGCTGTTGTTAGATTTCTAATTATTGTCAATATAATTTAAGTTTTAAAGGTTTTTTTATAGATTTATTTACATTGCACATTACACGTGGAGGATAGAAATCTTTAAAAACTGATGAAGGAAATTTGCTAATATCAATATTGTCGAAATATACATAATTAACAGCAATAGTGTCGTTGACAATTCGAGTAAAGTTCCATCCAATATTCAAGCTGCTTACAAAATGCAGCTACTAACTATAAATAATATAAATAGTTATAATAAACGTTTAAAATGTGGAATATTTTCAACAAATATATTTATTAAATAATGCATTTTGTTGATAGTTGGTTTGCTTGCATGTATTGCCGAGTGTTGGCTGTATAAATATAGATGAAAAACGGTAGGGAAAAATTAATTTCCCTGGACGAAAAGTAACTTTCTCGTACTGTTTGCTGATGGTTGCTTAGAAACAAATTAAATAACTAAATTACAGGAATACGGTATTTTCAAGTCTGAAATTGGGCCAAATAAGTACACTTCCCGAACGATTTCAGAAAAAAAATCAGTTTTTGTGACGCAATTTAAGAAAGCAAACTTGATATGTGTTTGTAAAAGGCACAGGTATCATTCGTACAAACCAAACCCACCTTAAAAATTATACACTGTGTTATCGTAATAGTGATTAAGGCATCAAAGATGTAATAAGGAAATCCCGCAGTTCGTTCGTAGAGTTGTCTTCAATATTTAAATATACTTATATAAAACAAAATTAGTCTTATCGTGCCAGCTAATCGACAGAAACATCTCATTTTTTATCTGCAGGGGCTGGATTCTCCAGTTTAATGGAACACATTCTCTCAGAAAGTGACGTAAATTCTATTGAGAAAATGCAAGTCTGCATTGTTGACCATTCTCATTGTAGTTATTTCCCATGAAAAGTTGGGGAATTATTTCACATGGATTGCCAAAGGAATATAAAGCTTCAAGAATTATAAATATAAAAATATACAGTATGCGCCAAAAGTATGGAATAAATTCAATAAAAACGAAACAATTATTTTTTGGGAAAAATCCTCGAACAGGTCGATTTTTAATTTAAAAAATACATATTTTAGGGTAAAATGCGATTTTCAAATGTCATTTGTTTTCCAGTAATGACGTCATCGATTTTTTTTTAAATGGCAACACCATATTTTTTCTTGATTCTGAAAGATCGTTTAATTCTCTATCAGACAGTACTAAAATTTTGCCCTCTTACATAGGAAAGTTTTCGAGTAAATGACGATTGAATGTTAGAAAACGTAAATCAATTAAAACAAGGCAAAAACGTTATCAAGTTTAATTTTTCGAATTCCATAGTTCTTTTATGGATCACGTAGGTGAAAATCTTTGCAAAGTGTCATTGTCACACCGACTTTCTAATAAGTATTGTAAGCGACATAGAAATTATTATTCAATTTAAAGTATTATGGCACATTTAACTGTTACTCAAACAATTGAAATTTTAATTCTTATCGGATGCGGAAATATGACTAGAACTCAGCAGGAAGTTTGCGATTTATTTAATGAAAAATATCCAGATCGCCCTATCAGCCAATCAACAGTCAGTAAGGTAGAGTCTAAATTTAGAGAAACTGGCAATGTTATAAATATTCCAAAACCTGGACGTCCAAGCATTAATGAAAATCAGAAACAGAACATTTTGATAAGTATGGTGGATAATCCTCATAATTCTTCATGCTTGGTTGCATTAAACAATGACACTAGTCAGAGCACAGTGCTACGTATCTTGAGGAAGGAAAAATATCATCCCTACAAAATTCAACTTGTGCAGGAACTCAATGAAGATGATCCCGATCGCCGCTTACACTTTTGCGAAATTCTAATGGATTTATGTCAAGGAAATAGAAATTTACACCGGCAAGTACTTTTTTCAGAAGAGGCCACATTTTGTCTGAATGGTACAGTAAACCGTCAAACTTGCAGATATTGGAGTCGGGAAAATCCTCATTGGATGGCAGAGGCATATACCCAACACCCTCAGAAATTAAATGCGTGGGCTGGAATAGTTGACGACAGAATAGTAGGGCCTTTCTTCTTTGAAGGAACCCTTACAGGACAAAGATATTTAGAGTTTCTAGAAAATGACCTTGTTCCAGCCCTTGCAGTAATTTTTCCTAACGATAATAACCCTGACATTCCTGACGATACCATATGGTTTCAGCAAGGCAATGCACCTTCGCACTATGCGCGCCCTGTACGAGATTTTTTGGACAACTGTTTTCCTGGGAGGTGGATCGGCAGACGCGGACCGACAGAATGGCTTGCAAGATCGCCAGATCTTACACCTCTTGACTATTTTTTATGGGGATACTTGAAGTCAAAAGTGTACATTAATAAACCACGTAATTTAGAAGAACTTCAAAATCGCATTCGGGACGAAATACGCAGAGTTACCCCAGAAATCATTCATAATGTGCAAGAAGAATTTCTTCACAGACTTGCGCATTGTCAAGAAGTTGGTGGATGGCAATTCGAACATTTAATTTAAGTATAAAATTTAATCAATTGTATTTTATTACCTCAGAATTGTTACTTTTTTATGGATAAAATTTACGTTTTCTAACATTCAATCGTCATTTACTCGAAAACTTTCCTATGTAAGAGGGCAAAATTTTAGTACTGTCTGATGGAGAATTAAACGATCTTTCAGAATCAAGGAAAAAAATATGGCGTTGCCATTAAAAAAAATCGATGACGTCATTACTCGAAAACAAATGACATTTGAAAATCGCATTTTACGCTAAAATATGTAGTTTTTAAATTAAAAATCGACCTGTTCGAGGATTTTTTCCAAAAAATAATTGTTTCGTTTTTATTGAATTTATTCCATACTTTTGGCGCATACTGTATAATAATATACTCAGGAATTTTTAAAGTGAAATGAATTCCCACACGAATTTATTTCACTGTATTCGAGAATCGAGGCGCTGGAGGTCTATTCTCGAATCTCGATTAACGCGAGTCGTATACGACGTTTCTAAAATGTCGATCGAAATTTGCACGAGTTCGGAATATGAATATTCTTGAATGTTGCTCTCTACAATTTTCAGTAGAATCTGTAACGAGTGGGTAAATACCACACGACATTGAATTGTCGTATGCGATTTAATAATTGAAGGTCATACAAGTTTAAAAATGGCTAATTTAAAAAACGTAAATATGGTTCTTGAAATTGGGAATTTATAAGCTCAAGAGGATGCGGTATTATAAGAAATATGACACATTTCTGTTGGATGATCGCGCGTTTATGAACATATTTAGGTTAAGTAAAGAATTGGTAACCATTTTAATAGACTTGGTTGGACACCGTTTATGAAACACCAAACGCGAGCATCAGAGTTAAGTGTAAGGCAAGGCGCATATTGAGACGCGTATGACGCGTGTGTGGTGACACAGCACAGCACGTACTTTTGTAGCTTAAGGAAAGTAATGGAACAGCGCAAATTCGTGCCACGACGTTGCAAGCGAAGATAAAAAACAAAATTTGGTGTGAAATTGCAAAAGAGATGCACTTAAAAAATGGTATATTTTGTAGGTATAAAACTGTAATTTTTTCTACATTTTCATTGATAACTAAAAAATACGATTCCGAAACTACAGGCTATATATGGTCCAAGTTTCAAATTTTTTCATTTAATATCGGTTTCCAAACTCAGGGATCTATAACATTTAAGTATAAATCCAGTTTTGTGTTTAAATCATTCATTTTTATAATAAACAAGAACGTGGCTGTTCGAAAGTTGTGAGAAGAACTGTCTTGCAATATGGGAAAGACAACGCTACGCGTGTGAGATGACGTGACCCGACCAGCATGACACGAATGCGCGACACGCGTATCGTTGTTTTTCGCATATTGCAAGACAGTTCTTCTTACGACTTTCGAACAACCACGTCGTTCTAATTTTTCTTGTTTATTATAAAAATGAATGATTTAAACAGAGAACTGGATTTATAAATGTAATAGATCTCTGAGTTTCCCAGTCCCAGTGGTATTAAAATGTTAACGTCCAAATAGAATTTTGTTAAATGAATAATTTTTTGAATTCTCTTTCCATGACTATTTTTATTCACAATTTATACTGACTGCACATAAAAATGTAAAATGTTTTCTTCCATATAGTTGACTGTTTTGTCGTTTACGTACCAAAGACCTAAGTACTTCTGTATAGTCACTACTGTTGCTGCTAAAAAAAATGTATATTATTTTATAAATTGATACTAATAATAATTAAATAATAGTGAACTACCTCTTGCTATAAATGGAATAAAAGAGTATAGGTATTGTTTTTAGATTTGTGATTCATCATTAAAAATTCTTCATGTTAATGCAAGATTCCCAGGAAGTTGTCATGATTCTTATATTTGGAACAGCAGTAACGTAGAACCTTTTTTAAGAAACTTATATAACAGAGGAAATAGAGGCTATTTTTTGCTAGGTAAATAAATGTAAACATACAGTTTTATGTAGAAAATCACATCTTTATCATCTATACAGATTTTTGTTTTAGGTGATTCAGGATATGCACTCAGACCTTGGTTATTAACTCCACTACAGAATCCCCAAGGAAATATTGAGGAAATATACAACAGAAAACATAAATCAACTAGAACAACAATAGAATGTTGCAATGCTTTGCTAAAACATAGAGTTCTCCATTATTCCCCAGAGAAAGCTTCAAAAATTATACTATAGCCATGTGTTGTCTTACACAATATATGCATAGTTAATAATTTAGAATTTATTATTGACGATGATAATGAAGAGAATTTAGGTTTTGGAATAAATGATATTGATGAAAATTTTGGTCGCATCAATCCCGATTCGATTTTAGGATGACGTACCCAAAGGAATGTTATTAATTATTTTGCATACATTTTTTACACAACAAAATACTTTGATTAATAAAATAATTTTTACAGTTAACATCTTTTATTCTTAAAACACAAACATATTTGAATATATTTTTTTTAACATAAATATAAAAATATATATTTCTTTTAAACATCAATGTACAGAGCGATTCACGAGGAAATAGCTATATGATTAAAGAGTGCAAGATGATAATGTGCCAATATTTATGAATTTATCTTAGTGTCTCGATCATCCTCATAGTTTTACTTTTTGCACCCTGTATCTCAAAAATGACGTATTTTAGACTACATGTATACATGAAAGAATTTGCTAAAAATTAGTATTATCGCCCGGTATCATATGCCCACTTCCTCCTGAATCACCCTGTATACCTATGTACCTACATTACATCTAAATTGTTCCCTAAAGAACTAATCACAATTATAAAGGAGCTAAAAAAAATTAGTTAATATCTAATGGTTAATTTAATCGTCTCTTTTTATCATATTTATAAGTTGTTCTAAGGCTATTGTCTGATGTTCAAGAATTCTTAATCATCTCTTGCTTAGTCTTTCTTTGAAGTTTCAGCTAAAATTGTTGTTGCATTAGCACTATTCAGCAGCCTGGTTGCAGCAACGGTTCTTTTCTTCTTTGTAATAGGCTTTGCTTTTGCAAAGTCCATCACATGCTTATACTTAGAAGTACTAGGTACTGAAAACTTATCCACATTGTCTTGGTTTTCTTTATCGTCTAAATTCTTGGTGTATAAATGGCCCTCCTGGATCTCATGTTCATAAATATGATCATCACAAATTTCTTGTGTTTGATCATTACCATGATCAAAATCGTTTCACTCCCTACGACTACATACGGAGAAAGGACAGTTAAATTTTTTCGTCAGTTTCGGAGAGTACATCTGCTGGTGGAGATGGAGGTCCTCCTCCAGTACACATTTGGTATTTGCTTATTTGAGCTTTTTTGCTCTTCACTTTACTTCTGTCTTGCCAGGTCTTAAACAAAAAAGATACTGCTAAGAAAGTACTTACAGATAAAAGTTTGAGGTTATTATTATGAAGGTTTATGAACCTACTAACCCACCTTTCTCCATTGTTTCCAGTCCTTTGAGGCCCCTGGAATTGCATTCAGTACCTTGGTAATATTTTCCCACCTTTTTTGGGCATCTTTACATGAAAATTTTCCAGTAAATTTACCAGAGACGAGCTGTTGATCCTGCCGTAACAGTTCAATCAGCATGTTTTTTTGACTTTGACTTTTTTATCTCCATTAGCAGCTAACAAATTTTGGATTAAATATCAAAAAAGTTAATGCAGCGGAACAACATATAACATAACGTAATGTAGAGTCGTTAACCAGTGTTGACAAATTTATTAATCATTCGATATTATTGTCGAGTGGTATGAACAGAGTAGGAAACCACTACTCCGCGGACTGATGCCCCGACCGGCATTGAATTACACCTGCAGGATCTGTGTGAACAGCCTAGAACCCATGTCGACCACACCACCAGACATAGACCGGTTTTGGGTTTGTTAGCCCTCATCAGTATGGCATAGGTAAGATGACCTACAATTGAACTGGCTATTCTTTCATGTGTATGTTCACATATAAACCAAGTGCAGGTGAGATATAAGTGGTCTGCTACTTATTACAAGGGTTCTTGGCTGTTCACATAGATACTGCATATGTAATTCAATGCCGCTAGTTGTCTCCTGCAGATCAATTTTATATTTAATGGAACGTCGCGCAGAGAAAGAGGTCTGCGATTAAGTACCTGCTGCAATGTAGGTCGCTTCCTGCAAGTCGAGCCACTTAGGCCGAGCAGGAAGTAGCAGACCACTTATATCTCACAAACTAAATATGAATAATGTTGGATATTACGAATCACCAGTGCAAGATGTTAATTTTAATTAATTGATTGATTTTAACTTTTTGTAGGTATATGTTTGCACCTCGGTTTCTACAAACATTAACTTAGCGTCCTAAGTTCCTGATAATTACGTCATCTGCAAGTGCTGGCTTTAATAATAATAAGGGGAAGTATTGCTGAATACTGTAAAACCAACTTCATTCTTAGGACATTGAAAAAAACATCTTTTGTATTTCGGCTGGTGTGCATTTCAATTTCTTTATTTCCGTGCTAATATGTTTTAAATATACAGGGTGTCCCAAAATAGAAGGCTATACCATTAACCACATATTCTTTGGACAAAAATAATGCGACATTTCTTATGCCATTTTTTATTTGGGCGTCCCTGTTTCAATATACAGGGTGTTAAAGTTACATTTTTAAAAACTATTTTTGTTAATAATTCCATTGTTTTGTAAGATACACACTTGAAATTTTTCACATACTTTTATCTTATTTGGGCATACTTATCATGTAATTTTGGTGAAAAAAAATCGAAGGGCGAATGGTGGTAACTGAGGGATGCAGTACCCTTTATCCCCTCCAATTATTTCTAAGTACGCATATGCAGCTTTTTCTTAAAATGTCAAACGTAGAATTTTCTTCTGACCATTTTATCTCTTTTGTAATTTTTTGTTTAAATGCTCCGTTTTGGAGAAAAACGCCATGTATTGATGAGTTACAAATATCTTAGCAACCGATGAATGTCAGGAAAAAATAGTGAGCTTCCTTATCCCAACAGATCACATCCTAAAAGGAAAGTTTTTTAAAATTTGGAACGACATCTTCGTGAAACCGGAAAGTTTATGGATCAGAAGTTCGGACTTTGCGGCCTACATAGAAAATTAATCCCTTAACCAAAGGAGCAAATTTTAGCACTGGTAGAAGAAGAACCAAGCACAAGTACAAAGATTGTTTCTCGACAATTAGAAAATTGTACAAAAATGGATGTTCATCGGACTGTAAAAACCCAACTTCTGCCGTATCACATCCAACCTGAACAAAATATTCTTTCCCAAGATTTTGCCTCTAGGATGCAATTTAGTCGTTGGTTGTTAACACAGAATGATGCAGATAGGTACAAAGTCCCTAGAAAAATTCTATTCACGGATGAGGCAAGCTTTACAAGAAATGGATTGGCATAACAGCCATGTATGGACTGATTTGGATCCCCATGCAACCATTGTAGCACACCATCAATCATTATTTTTAAATTTTCTGCAAAATGAATTTCAAGATGTTTTACATGATTTACCTGTTATTGTACGTGATTGTATGTGGATGCAGCTTGACGGTCCTCCACCCTGTTATAGTAGAAAAATCCGGCAGTATTTAAATACCCATTTATTTCCCAATCGTTGGATTGATCGAGGACAAGACGCACTTATTTAATGGCCACCACGATCTCCTGACCTTAATTCATTGTTTTTTTTTTGTGGGGTTATATGAAAGATATTGTTTATGCTGCAGAAATAAACGACATTAACCATCTCAGAGAGAGAATAGTAATGGCAGCTGGTAAACTTACGCAAAAGGAGAATATCTTTCAAAAGATAAGGTTTTCACTACTTAAAAGGGTACGTACATGTGTTAATGAGGAGGGCAAATAGAACGTTTGTTAAATTAGTAGTAATTAATTAATTATTTTATTAAATGTTATTTAGGTAAAAAGTTATTATGTTGTTCGTTCATTATTACTATTACTAAATGAGACTATTATTTTTTGGTTGATAAGAGAACTGTATTACAGATTTTAATGCCATATTATTTTTTCAGTTCATACGTATTCCTCATTTTATAACATTTAGAATTATCCATTTTGTTTTAAATAGCAAATATTCATTCAGTAAGTATTACGATTTGCTAAGTTACCAAGGTATTGTAATGATAGGCATATCCACAAAATTTCAGTTTCACTTGAAAATTATAGTGAATTATAGATTTATGGGCACTATAAATTGCCGTTTTTCTCCAGAACGGAGAATTTAATAAAAAAAAATACAAATACAAATTTCAAGAAAAAGCTACATAGGCGTACTAAGAAATAATTGTAGGGGATAAAGGGTACTGCATCCCTTAGTTACCTCCATTCGCCGTTCGATTTTTTTCACCAAAATTACATGATAAGTATGGCCAGAATAAGATAAAAGCACGTGCAAAATTTCAAGTCTGTATCTTACAAAACAATGGAATTATTAACTAAAATAGTTTTTTAAAATGCAACTTTAACACCCTGTATATTGAAACAGAAACATCCGAATAAAAAATGGCTTAAGGAAAGTCGCATTATTTTTATCCAAAGAATATGTGGTTAATGGTATGGCCTTCTATTTTGGGGCACCCATAACGCCCTAAACCATTCTAAATATTTATATCGTGTTAATGTTTTCCAAAATCAGATGATTGTTGATTCGCGGAACTTCAATGTTATCAATGACAAGTAGAATGATGCATAGTGAATTATCAGATTCTCAATAAATATGTCGGCATACTGCACAAACAGTATAAAATTCACATTGAATTTGATGGTGTCAATAAATATATCTACAAATTTTAGACAGCAACTAGCAAGTCAAGTTTATTTGATATAAAATTTTCGCCGAGATTAGTTCTCGTGAGTCACGGTAAAGTTTTTACAGAGTCACTGAAGAAGCTGAAAAATTAGAAGAAATGTAAAGACTTATAACTTTTTATTATTATTTTTTAAAAAATCGGTATTCATTCAGTTTCTTATTTTTTTTATTATTTTTCGTTTCTTGTAAGCCATTCTTCATTTTATATCGGTCGCTCTTAATATCTTTCCTTAATACTTCTTGACTACTCTCATTTTCTCTCTCAAAACTTCCTTCATTTTCTTTTGGATGTTCTTAGTTTTTTTGTAATGTCTATTAATTGTTTGAAGATTTCCTGTAAAACATAACACATTTTTTCAGGGGTGTTACATATTTGTTTTATCTTTAATTATAAGTTAATTATTATTAGTTTACTTTTCAAAATAATCCGCGTCCTGTATTTCCATTCAAAGTAACTAAAAACTTATCTATTTTTGCTCTTTTTCTTTTATTTGCGTGGACAGAATGAGATGGGTTTTTTGCAACCTCCCTCTAAAATTCCCAGTCAGTTGTTAATTAGCTTTTGGATTTTTCTAACCGTTCTTGGTGAAAACCAGTGTTTTATGCCACCGCTTTACGCATTTTCTATTTCCGATAAATCCTTTTTCCCTGCTTCGAAGAACGATCGAGACGACATCAGAGGGCCCTCTCCGACGTACCCACGGCAAGATTTCCTGGTAAGTCGCTTTTACTACTCACTTATTCTTATTGAAAAATTACGGGCAGTCCGCTATTCTCTCGCTGATATTGATATTTTATTTTTAACGCAAACAAAAGTAGTAACGCAAAGTAGTTTTGAAAAATATAAAAGTGAACTGTTTATTATTTTACAGCTTGTACCATAATCAATGGAAGATGGATGGGAAGATACGGTCCCATTCATTGGTCTCCGTATATTTACTCTATAGATTTTTAATTATCGGACCACTTTAAAACAAATACTATTGAGCATTTAGGAAGGCATTTTAAATTCAGTATACTATATTCATAAAATACTGAACTCACTTGTTTTGCGTTACCATTTATCAATATATGGGATGGTATTTGGCTGATATTTGGTTATTTGATTGTAATATCATGGAATAAAATATATTTTTTAACCGAGTATTTTCTAAATTAAACCTGATTTGAAGAAATTATATTATTTGTTTTGTTTCGAATTCAATTTTACTTATTTGATTTATTTTAATTTTGGCTGTCCATCTCCCAACCACCCTGTATATATTTTACGTTCTTGGTTCTTTTGCCAGCTTTCAAGAGTGCACCTCGAACCAAATCGAAACTGCCTGAAATTTTCTATAAAACGTCAAAATAAAAGAAAAATTATGATTTTCAAAACTTTATTAACAAACTAAAAATGTAGATAGGCTAAGTATTTGTGAAGATTAAGTTTCAATTTTGAAATTAAGACAAACCAACAGACTATTACGCAGTTGTTCCAATTTAAGGCAATTAAAGCATTTGTCTTGATCCCTCGGAATAAGTTAGTCCTGAATAACCAATCTACTATTAAATTATGTACGAACACAATCTGTCGTCCTATAGAACCCTGTGATAAGTTTGCATAACATTATTCCACATGCCACAAGTAAACATAGTAAATTAAGTCCATAATAGAGCAATTACGAAATATAATGGTGTCAAATATGTGTCAATTAAAATAAAAATTATCACTTATTATTAGAGATAGTGGAGTGCAGAGTTTAACAGGACCGTAGTGTGTTTACGAATGAACTTCTTAATATGTTCACAGAAAATATATCGCAACATAGTAATAGTTAGGTTAAGTCGAGGATAAAACACCTATAAAAAATAAAATTAAGATAGCACGTAAAAATAACAACACTTGCCCCACAAACATTAGTGTTGAGGCAAGGCATCCGTGGCATATTGGAATTGGTTAAAACATGTTATTTGTGGTTTTCTATAGTGAAACGGCATTGTTTATCACATAATATTAACATGTGTAGGGAAAATGACTACTACTACTACTGTTGACAACGGACAGTACGATAAATTATTGAGGCATGAGCTATATATTAATAGTAATATATCTACCCCTTATTATAATCACGAGGAGTAGCCCAGAGGTCGAAGATTTGTGCAGGAGAGGGGGTAGCATATTATTATTAAGCAGGCCGCATTTGCGCACAGGAACGACTTATGTTGGTAAGCCCTAACCACCATTCAGTGCAGGAATAAGGGAAACCTGGAAAACCTCATTAATTAGGGGGATAGTCAAATGTCAACCGGTATCAATCTCTCACATTGACCCAAGCTAACATTATTCCACCCTACCATACCCGCAGAGAGGGTGCCAATCCTCTCCACGAATATAGCTTATATACAGTCTACCGGCTGCGTGGGTCGAACCCACAGCGATCTAGTCACCTCGATTCAACTACTGACGCCTTAAACCGCGCGACCACTGGCCCATCCGTATATATTTGATAGTAACTCTTGATGTACCAGCTAAAACATATGTTTTCCAAAATGATGCATCCTGTTATTTTTCAACACGCTTTTTACTACATTTTTCATTTATTGTTTACTGACTGGGTGTATATTATTGGCATTGTATGTATTTTTTGTATATCATCCATTATGTCAAATTGTTCATTTAGTGATAGTCCATGTGATTCCAATTTCCTTATTGGACTAACTAAGAAACCATAGTATCTATTAACATAACGTATGTCATCACGAATATTTTGGTCCTTCAATAAATCCTGCAGTATGTATGTGTATTGTGCTGCTGTCATTAAGATTAAATTTATTAAGTAACATATTTTATGCTATCGAATTATCATAATACGCTACGGCTTCTAACCAAGTACCCATCTAGTTATTACATTCTGAACATATATTCTGAAGACAAAGGTTCTTCGAGATTCAATCTGTTCTGATTTTGCCATGTACGCAGTTGCATCACTTAGCATTACAAGTACTTTATCTGAATCAGCTTGATCAGGCCATATATAACGAAAACAGTCAATAACAAAATTTATAGTAGTTTCGTGATTGATTTTGTCCAGCACCTAAGAAGTCAGTAGATGGATGTCACTGCAGTGTCACTTTTTAACGCATCAATTAAAAAGTTAGTTACTGAACGCCCACAAACATCAGTAGCTTTGTCTATAAAATAAACGAAATTATCCGCAATGTCTTCGCGTATTGATCTCAGTGCATTGTTATAAATCTTATGATAAAACTTCTTTTTTAATGACTCACTTAAACCTAATTACATATAAAATTGTTAAATGAGATTTAATATTTTGGCAGCATAGCAACTAAACGTAGAATAAATTTATACTGACACATATTTACATACTGTAATAAATTACGACAGACCTGAGGATGGTTTTATAAATAAAGAAAACCGAAACGCTGCCCGAAATGCGGTAAACTAATTACAAAGATGTTTTAATTTATTTATTTATGACTGATGAACTAACAATTTTATGTAAACCTTATCGACGACTCGTATCGTAATTTCGTGAGGGATTTTTCGGTTCATATATTTTTTTATAAACGTACGAAACTTGGGGTTCTCTAGTTTACTGGAAAGAAATATTCCTTGTAAGGGAATCTGTAAGTTCATAGAAAAGTACAGTCTTCAGCGCTAGACTAGGAGTTTTTCTTCAAATGTCTTGCCACTTTAGTTTTGTCACAAGAATTTATGTGTTCACACACAGTACATAACTGTATAACGGGATCACTGTCAAACCACATTTGAAAAAATCCGTCTATATCTTCTCTCTTTTGGCATGCTAGTTCACTTAATTCATTTCTCACCTCAACTAATAGTTGTTAATGTAAATTATGTTACTATTAAATAGAACATTGTTACTATTTATTAGTAGTAAATAATTTAAATACATGAGGTAATACATGAAAAGGGAACGCATCGACGCGACACCGACTATTATAGCGTACTGTCAATAACTAAAACTAATAGCGCAGTATGAAATGCGCGTCAGTAATATCTCTACTTATAATATGCTACTGCTTATTTTTTTTCAGTTTAATTGTAAATTATAGCATTATGTTGTTTGCTATGGATATTACAAATATGACTGTTAATGGATCTCTAGATTATTACGCTGCTTATGTTGAAAAGTTAATAATATAATGACGAATATTATAAAAACGGTAAGAGAGAGGAAGATATAGAGAAGTTTGTAATAAATATATTTAAAATTACACGAGGAATCCAAATATTTAAAAATATATAGTGTTTCATTTGAAATAAAAAAGTTGATGGGTACTTCAGATATAACTGGAAGTTGCCAAGCCTCTAAAATATATATTTTTTTAAATGGCGCACATGATACTAAACGTATTGTCAAAGTTTGAATTAAATACTTTAGAACTGTGTATGTATATGGCGTATGGTGTATATAGCGTACTCAATAAAAATTGGGATACCCGGTATATTTGTACATGTATACTCATCGTAAAACTACACATGTTGTTGTTTTAATTTTACTGGAGGCTACTTTTTTATTTGAGTATATTTCCAGACTTTCTTCCACACATAAAGCTATTTTTTCCCTGCCCGTAGCCAGAACTAATATTCAGAATAATTCCCCTTTTGTCAGAATATGCAGATCATGTAATGCGGTGGTTAATTTCGTAGACATATTTAACTGCAGTAAAACTGAAAATAAGAAACTTAAATCTCCAGATAGATTGTAATTGACATTATTGATAACTGGATAAGTTATTAGAATATGGGCCATATATTATTTTGATTGTGTTTAAGTATCGCTATATGTTTCTGTGTAATTTCATTTCTTGAATAAGTTTATATTGTTTATTGTATTTTTTTTTTGTTTTCTATGAATGTAATTAGGTTTAAGTGTACTGTTGTCTCATGGTACTGTTACTCGCAATTAAAGCTTTCCTGGTAATTCCTACCTTGTAAATGGAGAGATCTGTTGGGTAGTATATGAATAAAATAATTCATGGAAAATATCAGACTTAAAATTTTCAATTAAAAAAATAAATAAATAAATAAATAGTGATATACCCATAATACCTTTCAATGTTTATTTATATTATTTTAGGTTAGGTAAATTGAATCTCTTTTGATGTAGGCCTGTAGTAAATAAAAATGGTAGTTAGTCGCAATTCGTCGAAAATTTAAAAAAGGCACGTAGAAAAAACAGATTTATTCAAATTTTAAGTAGGTATTTGGCAAAAACTAATTTTGAAAATGTTTGTGATTTCGACATAATTTTGGCATTACTCTAATTAAATATCAATATTATCCGATTCATCCTGTAAATTGATTTAGAGCATATGTTGCACCTGAACGAATAAGTAAATAAATACGTATCTATAGATATACAGGGTGTCTCGAAATTAAGGGGACACAGAGCAAGAGTAGATTTTTTACATCAAAATAATGCGATTAAGCCAAACTTACCTTGGTCCATCTGTGGCTAATAAAAAAGTTATTGGGCTTAAAGTTCAAATTTTGAATTCGAAATTCTTAAAATTCTTAGAAAGTTTTCAAAGAATTCTTTTGAAAATTTGTATTAGGGGGTTTTCTGGGACAAGAAAAACGTATCCGAACTTAATTTTGTTGTAAACGCTAGAGGACGCTACGTTATGTACTTTTGGTTGATAAAAACTGGTTATAACTATTTTATCAGTGTGTTTACGAATGTTTTAATACAAAAATATTGTTCTCCTATCTATTTTTCATAAATAAGGTATACTTGTTTTACGCCGATAAATTTAACCGTTTTCGATTGCATGTAATAAAATAAAATAAAAGCTTATAGTTACTTACGTAAAAAACTAAAGATTATTTTTAATAATAATTGAATTGCATTCAAGTGGCTACATTAAATTCTCAATATGACCCCCGTTTAGATTAATACACAATCTTTCGTTTGATAAATGATTGTTTAATATTAAATAGTGTTTCTTCATTTCTTAATAAATTCCTAGCATTTAAAATTGCTTGCCACAGCTCATCCCGTGTATTAATAGAGACCCTGCAAACTTTTGATATCAAAATATCCCAAATACTGAAATCTATGGGGTTTAAATCTGGGCTTCGTGCGGGCCATGAAAACGTGCTGCCGTGACCTATCCACCGTTGGGGAAATTGTGCGTTAAGATAGTTTCGCACCTGTACAGAAAAATGGGCAGAGGCACCGACTTGCATATAAAACATATTGTGTCTCACATTTAATCATCAATAATGTAATCCTCAAAATGATATTCTACGAAAAGTAAGTAAGAACGGCCATTCAGATTATATGATAATTCAACAGGGCCCAACACATGATTTTCAACAATACCACACCAAATGTTTATCTTAAATTCATGTTGGAAATGACGTTCTCGTAATACATGCGGGTTTTCATTATCCCAAACATGTTTATTTCTGAAGTTGAAAACACCCCGACGAGTAAATGTGGCTTCGTCTGTAAACAGCACCTTGCTTAAAAATGTGGATCATCATTGTGCCGGTCTAAGAATCGAAGACAAAATTGTTCCCTATCTGGAAAGCCTGCAGGTAGTAAATTCTGCACTGGGCTAAAGTGATACGGGTACAGTTTTTCATTATGAAATAGTCTATGAATAGATGATTTAAATATCACTACAGCCTCAGACATTCGCCGTAAACTTATTTCAGGGTTTTCTGTTACACGAAGAAAAATATCCTCCTCTTGTTCTGGAGTAACAGTTGTTGGACGGCCAGCATCTCGTCTTTTAGGACGAAACGATTCAGTATTTCCTAACCGGTCGTAAAGATTTTTTAATAATTTATGAATTGGTTGTAATCTGTTTGGGTAACTTTCTAAATACCTGCGACACGCACGACGTCCTTTAAAATTTTGTTTTGCATAAATACATACCATATCTCGCATTTCATCATTAGAAAATAAGTTATGGCGAGGCATATTCCACGCGATATTATTAACTGTAAACAAAAACTTAGAGGAATACACTATTTTACATAAATTACTTGTCAATCAGCTAATTGTCAATAGTAGTATTTGTTTTCAAATAACCAAAGCTTACTATGACAGTTTACGTAAGTAATTACAAACTTTTACTTTATTTTAATTTATAGCATCCAATAGAAAAACAAGAAATATATCTAAAACGGTTAAATTTATCGACATAAAACAAGTATACCTTATTTGTGAAAAATAGATAAGAGAACAATATTTTTCTATTAAAATTTTCGTACACACATTGATAAAAAAGTTATAACCAGTTTTTATCAAACAAGAGTACATTTCGTAGCGCCCTCTAGCGTCTTCAGCTAAATTAAATACGAATACGTTTTTCTCATCCCAGAACACCCCCAATCTAAATTTTCAAAAGAATCCTTTGAAAACTTTCTAAGAATTTTAAGAAATTCGAATTCAAAGTTTTAACTTTAACGCCCTGTAACTTTTTTATTAACCACAAATGGACTAAGGTAAGTTTAGCTTAATCGCATTATTTTGATGTAAATAATCTACTCCTGTTCTGTGTCCTATTAATTTCGGGACACCCTATTGAATATTTAAAGAACAATCTAAGCAGCAATTAAATACTACATGATCAATAAGATCTTAAATGCATGGAAATATAATATCTAGCGAATAAAATAGAAAGAATCAATACATACTTTACCTATTATCCTTGTCTTTCCGTTTTTGAATAAAATTCTTTTAGATAAAAATTACACGTGCGTGTTAATCCTCTTACATTTTTGTATTAACTTTAATTCCAGTTCTCTAAGATATTTACCACTAAATTATATCATTCTCATCCCTTCAGAGGAAGAGATTAATATAAGTCCGTGGTTAAATAATTTGGATCCACATTGAATACAAAACCAAAAACAGTCCATATGTCTTAGATACACATAAATAACTTTCAGATAAATAAGAGAATTCACTACTTGTTTATATTCTATCCACAGAAGAAAACAATTCAAGTTACATTTTTCTCCGTTGCCGCCATACGTGTCTAATAAAGGGAAGGAATTTTTTTAGAATAACAAACACCGATAGAAGAGAAAAACCTATAGTAAAGGAAATAATTAATTAATCTGATACAGGTCTTTTTAAATTGAAATAATCAAAATTCATCTGATTTCTAAAGCTCACACTTCGTTCGTAGATCTCAGGTCTGGACTTTAATATTTAAATATATTTTATTTATATTAAGACAAATTTAATATTATACATGCCAGGTAATGGACAGAAACAACCCATTTATTATGCAGAGACTCGATTCTCGAGTTTAGTGGAATACATTCCCTCAAAAGGTGACGTAAATTGTCATGAGAAATTGCAAATCTGTGTTCTTGACCATTCTCATTGGGGTTATTTCCCATAAAAAAATGGGTGATTATTTCACATGTTTTTTGCTAAAAGAGTATAAAGCTTCAAGAATTGTAAATATATACTCAGGAATTTTTTTCACTACATTCGAGCATCGAGGCCTAGGTGTGTTACTTTTATTTAGACATGTTTAGACTTACAGCAGGTTACTACCCGTAAAACAAAATAGTAGCAATGGAACTGTATGTTGGGATACGTAGTTATATTACTACGTTCATTTTGATGGCATAAAAGTATTCTACAGCGGCTATAGTCAAGTGGTGCTACTTCTGTTTTATATAGTCAACGGATATTTAACAATCCTAGAATTCGCGAAGATTTAGCATACATACATTTTAATTATTCACTGTGACAGCATCATGATATTCAATAAATAACGCAGTAAATAATGTTTTTTATTTGCGACAGTTTATTTCCCAGTTATAAAGACCTACTGCTGAACGTGTGAAGAAAAAAATGATACCGTTTTGCAGAACAGGATTTCTTGACTTTTTTTGACATTTCACTCGCACTGTAGCAACGTTTTAATAATAGAGATATGCTATCGCATTACCATTTGAAACTTTAGCCACGTAACGGTAGATACGTCACTTGATGTTGAATCATATTTAATCATTTACCTCGAAATTTGAAAAACAAATAAATTTCAGGAATATTTTGACTATATCTATAGTTCTATTTTGTTAATGTAGGTTGTTTATTGTCGTGTATTTTATTTAGTTTAATATTTATACTGCAATGTATGTGGATAGTCCTAAGTCTTTCTTTTTTTTTAACTTTCAATTTTACTCCATTTAGTAGACTTGATCTATCCCATAGCAGAATTGTATTGCCCAAGTTGGACTAATAAATCTATTTATCTATCCATTTATTAAATAAAAAAACATATTACATTTCACGTTAGTATTATTTTATAAAATGATAAAAATGGTCCACTATTTAAATTCACTAGCATTTTATGATTGAATGAACTAGTTGTTCAAAATGTTGAAGCAGAGTGCCTGCAGCAATTTGACGGCATTTGTTGACGCTGTGGTTCCGGAAGTCTTTAAGGCTGGCGTTTTGTGGATAAAGAATTTCACTTTTGGTAAGATAATGATGTACAAAGAAAGTCGACCGAGGAGGTGGCGGTTTTTTTAGGTAAAGTCGAAGTATGATGATGAAATTAGACAATTTTCTTTAACTTTTGGAGGAAATCCCATGAATTGTATCAATTTAGTTTATACCTTACATCGTGAAAAATATTTCATATGGCTGAATCAGAAACATTGAGTCTAGTTTAAGAAATATAGGATGTTCAAGTTTAAATTTTATACTGAAATTTCTCTATAATTGAGAAAGTTTTGAGAGCATGATCCTGAAAATTGGTAGTGTTTTTCGCTGTAAGAACTATGAAGCTTATGTTGACATTGCTCCTAGGGGGCGCTAGTTTCACCGCATTATGTAGGTAAATCAAAACATTTTTTTATCTGTTGAGCTATGCTTAATTAAAATTAAAAATCTAAAGGAACGTTCAATAGTACATTAAAAATGTACTCTCGCTTACATCGCCTAACTTTATCGGTTTCTGAATTATTTGCATTTAAGTTTCAATGTATTTTGTCGTGATTTCCTTTCAGGAGCTAATATTGCTATTTATTTTCTAAGTAGGCTCGTGTCAAATTATCATGCCAATAAATTTTAGCGTATTTTGCGTGGTGTAATTTATTATTCACCCAAAATTATAAGCTAGTTATCAAAAAATGCCACTTTATAATTTTTGCAACAGTGAGATGCATGATAAGGTTTGTGCTTTTGCTTAGGTTAATTATAACAGACATGTGGCATTTCGAAGATATGTACAACTGTACCCAAATAGATTGCAATTAATTAATAAACTATTCAGAAATCTTTACAACCGCTTAGGCGAATCTGGATCTTTTCGACCAAAAAGTAACCATGGTACTCCAAAATTTATTACAGTCGATGGAAAGGAGGAAAATTCTGGTAGGAGTACTCGTCGGTTAAGTGTGGCAACGGGGGAAAGCCAGTTGTCCATTTGTAGAATTTTTTAAAAAGAAATACTCTAACCATATCATTATACTCCGGTTCAGTAGTTATTGCCTCAGGATATGCAAACGAAAAACCTAAATTTCTTCAATAAGATTCTATTTAGCGATGAGGCGACATTTACTAGATGAGGAGTTTTCAATTGGAAAAAAATCATTTGTGGGATTTCGAAAATCTGTATGCTGTAAAAGAAAGACATCTTCAACATGAGTTTAAGGTAAATATTTGGAGTGCTTTAAATTCTGTTTTTTTTTTCATAGGATCTTTTGAATTATAACCCAATCTAACTGGACCTCATTAGTTAAACTTTCTTCAACATAATTTATAGTCCAAGCAATGAAGAGATTGTAGCGTGCATTGAAGGGAGGAATATATTTCTCTGCGGGAATGTGTTTGGGGTAGTTTGAACGTAAAAATGTTAAAAGTCCCCGGTCCTAACCCGGTTGCTTCATGGAGGAGGGTACAAAGGTCTTTTTTTTATTTTTCTCTTATAACTTGGAAATGGTTCATTACATCGAAAAGTTATTTCAAGTTACATGTAAGCTTATAAAAATTTCTGTAAGATTAATTTTATTTTTTCGCTAGAATGCATCGTTTCCGAGGTATCTGCTCTCAAATGTTGGTAATTAAAAAAAAAAAAACGTTACATTGAAAGCACTCCCTAATTTCCTCTGTGAGTTCATCTATCAAGCCCCGCGTTGAAGGCGTTGTGGTCCTCTCCTGCTTTTCCAACAGATTTGCATCAGTAAAAAAGTGACGTTGATTTGAAGGATTATTTGCAGCAAGAATTAACTTTGGCCTTATTCAATGAGGGTGGTATGAAGAAAACAAAAAAATCCGTACTTTACAAGCTTTATAAACTAACCACCGAAAGGTGATTGATGGAGGCTTCCTTTTACAGAAAGTTATCTGGCAAAGAGGATTCTCAGTTTCCACAACTAACATAGAAACATGTACCAATTTTTTTTTATGGATATTGCAGCTCTTCCAACTGCATTAAGTCAGCAGAATAGGAAAGACGCTGTCGGATGAAAAAGTATGTCGACAACTTCAATCTGGAAACTGAAATGAGTCAAGAATTATTTCTCTCCAACCACCAGAACAAAGATAGTTTGATCAACCTATTGAGTTCTAAACTCCTAGAAAACGACACCATAACATATCAAGCATCACATAATACTGACTCGATTGTCCGTAAGTGAAACAACCAATGTGGCTGTTATAGGGGAACACTTCGACCGCATTGTGCTACTTACAGCAAAAACGTCATCTGACCATAACGTCCTGTTCATAAAACCAAACAGAGGAAAAGTACAAACCAACGTTCACTCCACCCACCAACATAACATCTGGGACTCAAGGATATTTTATTCTTATACGCATTCACTTGCTGCGACTTCTACTAGCGCAAAATACTAGAAATATCCTGATATAAAAAGAGCAGTTGAAGTGTTCCACAGCTTCTCTTCCTCGCATGCTGATGTGGAGAAACCGGGCGAATATGCATGCTGAAATGGTACGATGCCCTTGCTAAGATAAGTTCGCTGAACACTTTCAGTTACGATCCATTTTTGAAATCGGCATCGAATATAAAATGAGATCTTGCATTTCCATCCAGCGAGGAGGCAACAAACGAGCACTCATTACGTACATTCCACCAGGTTCAGCTCTGACTGGGAAACCAACTACCTTCAGACCTGTCAGGTTGGGAACCCAAAGGCAAGCTCCTATGTTAATTAAAAACGAAGCAACGCCCAGAGAAATTTTAGACCTCATATTTTATAGATGCACGAAAGATTGCAGCAGTGGAAGGCGCAGTTGCAAAAAAGAAGCGATGAGTTACTCTGGATTATGCAAAACTGTCAGGGTCACTATTTAAACAGCGCCCCCATTTTAAACGAAGATGACGAAGAAGACTTAGAGTTCACCTGCGCCTCCTGCAGAGACTGATGACGAAGATAAGGGTGATTCGCAATTCGTATTACGATCGGTATTAATGCTGCAGCCTGCAGCAAGAGAAACAGTCCCAGTTAATTTTGTTTTGTGAATATTTTTCATTTGCTACGTTTCCTCCTTATTAGTTCTTATAAAGTAAAAATAAAATTTATATATTTGTTATACATTCGCCTTCTTAGGTTTTAAATTTTTGACAATTAGCTTGAAAATTGGTAAACTTTTGCCCATTTATGTATGAATGTGTATATGTGCAATATATTAGCTTGTAAACTATGTAAGAATGAAGAAAACGGGTTTTCTTGAATGTTAGGAAGTTCTCTTGAAAAATCATTTCTTTTAACCAAAATATTCAAATTGCTGTAACTTCTTCCCATTGGAGATTAATTGAGATATTTGTATATATTCTTGAATAAAATTTGTTGCTCTAAAACATTCTCTTATGGAACTTGTGTGTAAAACCGATCTCTAAAGCGGTGGATCCTAACGAAAAAAATAATGGAACTAATCTAATAAAAAATATTATAATCTCTAATTTTTATGTAAACATTTTTTCCCTGCAATCCATCGTTTCGAGTTATAAGCGGAAAACCAAAAAAGGGTACCTTTCAACCCCCCTCCACCCCTGAAGCGGACGGACTAGGGGCGTAAATTTTTAATATATTTACGTCCTAACTACCCCCAACACAATCCTGCACCGAACGACCTGCAGTGACTATCATTGTAGGTGATAGTCCATGCAGGTGCTGGTCTAGTGTGCGATGCTCCATTAAATAATATAGGGGACCTTCATGAACTGGCTTATGGCTGCACGTACCAGCACAGACCTGCAGTCTGTGCTGGTACGTGCAGGCATAATGTGCGCGATCTTCTTTAAAACGACATTCGATTTATAAACTCAATATTTTTTTAATGGAAATTTCTTGAGTACACGTATTATTAATATGTATATCCCTGTAGGGTTTACTATGACTTAGTAAGTAGTAGTAAATAAGATTTAGCGGAATCATCTATAAAAAAATTTCCTTAACTTGTTTAGGTATAAGCTACCAACCGCGAGGTTAGGTATATTCTGAAAAATTTGTCAAAGTGGTCACCGCGCGTTGACACGTGTATCAGTTTACGCCGCTTTGAAAAAAAATATATTTGCAAAATGTAGACTACTAATATTTATTTTCAAGATTGATATTTGGAGAGATTTTAAGAATAATGTATCATTTTCTGTTTTCTTACTTGTTTAGATTAAAACCTGTCATTGCAAAGATTTTTATACTTGCTGGGATCTCTCTTTCCCTCGACCGTTCTTTTTGTTTAATGCGAGGTACCTGTTGGTCCGGCGGTCATGATTAGGTGGATTATCTACGTCGAGAAAAACCACAAAGGATAACAGAAAAATAAACGCAAATGTACACAAATACATAAAAACACTGGCATACGTTTATCGCCAAGGCATTGCAACAGTTGTTTAATGTGTTTCAAAAAATATTCAGCATAATATTTTTGTGTACTCGGAAAACGTCCTTGGTATTACATTGCCACGTGATAATAATATGTACTTGTCACACTCCCATAAATCAGCACCTTATCCGTCATCTAGGTATTTGAATACCTGTTTGTAAATACATAAAAAATACACCAAAAATTTAATTTGTGAAAAGCAAGTACTGGAAAATTTGTTCAAACTAATTAATGTATGAAGACGCCATCTTTAGGCAGCTAGTGCAAGGTGCACTTCATGCCGGTAAATTTTTATACTTCTTGTGTTGTTGGGGAATTAAATTCTGTAAATAACCAGTAACAGCAACAATATTAACAGTAATCGACGATTTTTGCATAAATAATTAGTATAGTCACGGCAAGAATTCAGACGTCTTATGTTACGGCAGACTTAACGCCATTGTTTTTATTGTAAACATAATTTTCTATATTTGGTCGCGTTAAAAACAATAATTTTTTGTAATTTAGTGCAATAAATTCAGTGTAGTATATAGTTTTATTACTCGCAATTGCAGTTTCTTAAATATATTGATGAAAATATAATGAATTATTAATTTCTTATGACGTAAGTCCTTTGAATTCTTGCCGCGACTTTACTATTTTAAACTATAATATCCGAAGATGTTTACAGTGTTCTGTAAAAATGTTTCTTAGGCCCTTAGACTATGTTTCACCATATTCTTTGAGGTTTGGAGAGTATGCAACTAGTAATGCAGTATTTTAGGTTATGTTATTTAAGAACAGTTAGTGACTAATTTTAAACGTTTTATAGTAACTAAATAAAATATTTTACGTCGGGTATGTTAGTGGATAATTATGACAAATATGCAAAGAGAGAAAATGTAGTTTTGACAGTGTGCAACTAAAGAACAAAGAAGGAATACAAAATACTACAGCTAACCGGATTAACTTTTATCTATCAGGTACTTAGGCATTATTATTAATAAAAATGTTTATTTTCATCGTTTCTACACTTGACAACGCTGCAAAAAACGACCGTAGGGTAGTTGACATATATATCCATCACGGATGATTATTAATTGTCATAGGTGCCGATTTTCAGAGGGAAAAGACGGTTTTGTCCCATTCTTTAACCATTGAGATAGAATTTAGAAATAAATTTTGTATTGTCTTTTAAACCTCCCTGAGCACGTTGTTAAAATTGTTGTAGTTAGTCATAGTAAACCCTGTATTTATCATACAGTTTTAAATAAAATTAACCTATTTAAGAAATGTGTGTGTAGTGCACAAAGTAATTTGTAGATTCTGAAAATTCTCAGTTTCTTAAATATATGTATTGTAGATTTTAATCAAAAATATTAAGGTTAAGGGTGATTAATTATACTCAAGTATTGTCATCATTTGCAAATCCTCCAATTAAATTTTAAACTCAAACATCGCTGATAAGTAGGTACTCTCTCGACAAAGTTTCTTTGTCAACGTTGTTTAATTAATAATTAATTGTTTGATCTCGGAATTTAAGTGGAAATTTTGAGAACTGAGAGTTACTGTGTGTTTGGGACTCGTTTAAATATTCATACCCAGAAACACATACAGACAACACTTTTAGTTACAAATAGATTATCAATTAAATACATGTACAGAAAAGTTAACTGGTAATTTCACTGTTTAAAAAAAATATATTTTAGAGCTCACTGCATTAATAAATAAGCACTTGATTTAATTCGATATCCGATGTATAAGAGTACAAACTATTTATACAGGGTGTCCGGAAATGATCAGCAAAAAATTCAGAGGATAATTCTAGACCGAAATGCTACCTCTTTCTCTAACATTTTTCCCAAAACTGATTATTACACTCCGTTAATAATCAGTACAGAGTGTTAAAGTTATAATTTTATTTTCGATATTTGTAAATAACTTCTTAAGAAATCCAAATATATCATAAAATTTGTAAATCGGGGTTTTTTGCGGACGAGAAATTTAAGTATGTTTCTAATTTTGACGTCACTAGTAGAGGGCGCCACTTATGGTACATCATGTTTCCTTTAAATGACAGAGCTTCAAATAAAACAGGTAGGAGAATCGATTGTTTTGATAGTCATATTGATACATTAAGATGCAAAAAAGTTCTGCCATTTAAAAGAAACATAGTATGCCACAAGTGGCGCCCTCTACTAGTGATGTCAAAATTATTTGAATTTATCGTCCGCAAAAACCCCCTAATTTCAAATTTTATGTTAATATTTGGATTCTTAAGAAGTTATTTACAAATATCGAAAATAAAATTTTAACTTTAACACTCTGTAGCATTTATTTTCAGACTAAAATTATCCCCTGAATTTTTTGCTCATCATTTTCGGACAAACTGTATAGTAGGTAAATAACAAATAAAATCAAAATATTCATCAGAGTCACTATTAACGTCACTTATATCCCATTTTTCATCCACAGTTACGATGAAGCCACTTTTATTTAGACCAATCAATTGGTGCAGCTTTATACATATAGCCTCCCTCAATTCTTTATGACATATTCGACGTATTTATTTTCAATTACCTTATGTAATTTTAACCACCTCAGTCACATTTTCAATTACCTGATGTAATTTTAACCACCTCACATGCTTGAAATTTTGGAGAGGTATTATTTCTTTGAATGCCTCTTTTTAGTTGGCTCCATATTAATGCAACGGAATTAAAAACACAGTAAGTATGAAGGCAATCGTACAATGATATGTTTATGAGCCGCGCAGTCATCTCATGAATAATGTATTTCTTTGTAAAATTATTGCATTTGAATATATGCAGCAACTCATCCTTCTTCAAAGTAACATCATACGCAATATTATATATTTTAATAAAATCTTAAATATCCTTTTTTTGGTGCCAGTATCAGGAATCCTTTTAAATTTTGTATGGCACAGAGCGTTGTCTAATATAATGACACTATTATTAAATAACCCGTTTTTTTTCTAATGCCATCTGTTCTTACTCTCTGTGTCCTATATACATAATATCAATGAGCTTGTTCATGCTGAGAATTTCTTTATCGTCCGTTCTAGTCGTATTTTCATATCACTATTTGTTTGACTTGTACTTGTACCAGGCTGGGCATCTTCCGAGAAATCCTCCAAGATCTAAATAGTCCCTCCATATCTTATAGATATGCAGTATCTAACACCACAATATTTTTAATGCGAAAAATGAATAGTAGTAAGTAACATTCGTTTATGCACACAACACTGCACTGTTTAAACAACAGTAATTTATAATGAGTCAACGATAACAGTAATCAGAAAACACCTAGTATAATTATCATGAGCAAGTTTATTGCCTACGATTCATAAAATTAAACAGCTTCCTAAACATGTTATTACGAATTTTCGAAGTGTTAATTATTCGAAATTTCAGATATACATATTTAATACCTGTTAAAGGACCAAATTTTATGAAGACAAGGACTCATTTCTGTAACTTACAGAAAGCGGTTATCTTGTTTTTGTGAAATGTTACATCGTCGCATTTCAAATAGTGGTATGTTAATCGTCGTGGGTTCGATTGGGGTAAGATAAACACTGATTGATGACGAGATATAAAATATTTCATCAATAACCACTCTGCTTTGAATGATATCGAGTTAGATTACTTAAATAGATATCATATATAGAATTATGTTAATATACTATGCATATATCCACATACTCTAATGATAAATTATATTGTATCACGCGCCCACTGCTTACGCTCACCTAAACATTGTTGTTCAGGACTGTTGTCATTTTGTTCTGTTATAATTTACTTTTGCGGTTCAGTCTCCTCCACTTTAACTAACAGCAAAGTTTCTTCTTTTTTTATCAATTTCAGTGTCTGAATAGTGCAAACAGGAAACAGGACAAAATAACCGCACACCACGAACAAGTTCGCCATCGGAGCAAATATTTTTATATTTTAAATCGAAAACCCTGCATCTTTTTTATAATAATAATAATAATGATAATGATAATGATAATGGTAATGATAATGATAATGATAATGATAATGATAATGATAATGATAATGATAATAATAATAATAATAATAATAATAATAATAATAATAATAAACGACTTTATTGCAAATTATAATTAAATTACAATTTACAAAGGGCGAAGGTTAGTTAAAAGCCAGTCACACTTAACCCTTTTTATCCTACGTAATTAGTCTAAGCTTAACCTAACCTAACCTAAATAACATATAATAAACAGATACATAAGAAAAATAAAATAAGAAACAGAAATGCAAATTTAAAACATCATTGCGAGCACATAATGTATTGCTTAAGTTTTACTTTAAAAGATTTGTTTTGACTAATTCTTAAATCAGTATTAAGTGAATTGTACAATTTTGCAGAATTATATGTAAATGATCTGTGGAACATGGCTGACCTATGATGAGGTATAGTGATTGTCGAACGATTCCGTAAAGCTAAATTGTGAACTGATTCCCGAAATATATATATTTTTTTTAAATATTCTGGAGACATTGTGTATATTAAGCGACACAGAAAAGTAATGAAATGATATTTGAATAGATTAATAACATTTAACCAATTTAAATTTTTAAAGGGAATAGAAATATGGTCGTATTTTCTCAAATTGTTAATTAATCTACAGCAGCTATACTGTAATTTTTGCAATCTAGTGCGAGTTACAGAGTCCAGACAAGGATAGTATACTATATCGCCATAAGTCAAACGTGAAAGTATAAAATTCTCACAAAGTTTCTTTCTAGTCTTAAAATTTAGTAAGTTTCTATTTGCATATAATAACTTCAGTCTGATATAGCATTGTTTTAAAACATAAGTGGAACGATCAACAGATCTTAAATTTTCGTCAAAGAATAAATCCAAATTTTTGGCACTATTAACAAAAGGTATGCTTTGGCCTTCTAAATTTATATTCATATTCACCTTCAACGATTCTTTTACTCTTGGGACAAAATAATAGAATTTTTGATTTATCAGAATTTAAATGTAAATTATGATTTTTAGCATACGTATTGATGTTTACTAGGTCATTATTGATATCGTCTGTAGCTTGTGCAAAATTTCCTACATTAAAGTGATAATTAAGCTGCGTGTCGTCGGCAAACATTTGAACATTACAATTAGCAACAGCCCTCGTTAGATCTGCCGTGTATGTTAAAAACAAAAGAGGTCCCAGTACAGATCCTTGGAGTACACCCGATAAAATACGATGGTTTGAAGAAATACTGTTATTTACTACCACTTGCTGATATCTGTTATGTAAATAATTTTTTATAAATTGCGTAGAAGTATAATCAAAACCGAAATATATACATTTAGCAACGAGTAATTTATGATTAATGGTATCGAAGGCTTTAGTAAAGTCCAAAAGTACTAAAGCTGAAACTAATCCTCTATCATAAGCACGGAAAATATTGTCACTGACATTTAGTAAAGCAGATATTGTACTATGCCCCTTTCTAAATCCTGACTGCTCTGGTGGAAGTAAATTACAATTCACCACAAAATTATTTATTTGTATGTATACTGTTTTTTCTAAAATTTTTTAGAGAATCGACAACAAACTTATAAGACGTAGTTCGTTGAAAGATTTTGGAATGGATGTTTTTGAACGGGGTATTACTAAAGCGGTCTTCCAAATGTCTGGAAAACAACCTCTTTCCAAACAAATATTGACAAAATTATATTAAATGCTTTAATATTGTACATCTTATTAAACAAAATTATGACTTGATCACGAATCAACTTCAAATTCTTTATTAAATTGGGTAATAACTTTTTATATATTTTTAAGGATATGTATACTCAGTTTAACTGAGTTATAACAGGCTGCCAGGTTTGCTTTAATGCATGATGAGTATTCAGGGCCTTACCTTTTGTGTTGAAATAAATGAGCCTTACGGGCTTATCCTTTTTTCATCACTTCGAAATTGAAGCCTCTGAACTGAACGAAATCCAACACGTAATCCTGTAATCGCCGGCGTCGTTACTGCGCCTCTGGGCTACCATATAACATTTACTATTCCAATTCTTTTTTGGATCAACAACTTGATGACTGGATCACATATAAGTTAGAAATATCGCTACGTATTTTATTTAATTTAAGAGCTCTATTTTATACGCAATAGTCAACGAATTTATAGTTGTTTCTAGAGCCAGTCTGACAAAAAAATTAAAAATATCTCTTCACTGTGTCAGTTATAAAAGTTTTTTCAAGGGTGTACAACAGTATACAGGTTGACACGTCATTTAGAATTAAAAAAATCACGTTTTCACCTGTTATGTTTCATCATAAATCGCAGAGAAAATTGTGGCAAAGCGATCAAGAACAGCAAAATAGTAATTATTATATTGTTCAAATAATATTGCTTATTTTTTAGATTTTTAAACTTAAGGCTAACGGTGAAACACGTGATCAAGTTTTGTTAAAACCAGATATATCGCTGCGCAGAGTAAGACTATGTTGACGTGTTGTGACAAAACGCTGAAATATGTGCTGCCTAGAGGCTAATGCATTTGGGATGGAGACAAAACGAAAGATACACTGAAATAAAGGTATCACAACTCTATTAGTGGAGTAAAATCGGTTCTCAATTATGCCGTTTTTTTTAAATAAAGATATAACTAAATTAAACATTTACCATCTTTTATGGCCGGTTTCTCAACATTTGGCGCAATCGATTCGATAACTATCGAGTACATAAATTTATCAGACCGATAACTTTATATTGGTTTCTGAACGTATGCTTTCCAAATTTTGTTGAATACATAACAGTTGAATGGATATCTTAATATCTGCAATAATCATAGAGGGAGCTAGCAAATGCACAACTGTTTGCAGATGCCATTTATGGAAGTAAGACACTTTCAAGAAATAATGATATCACATCACATTAAATAAAAATATATACAAACCTGTTGCATAAAAACAAAGTTATTAAAACCTTTTCTAATATTGATAGTAAATTTGTTCTAGTACTAGAGACTTGAATACTATCTCCTATTAAATCTATCGTATCGTAAAATGATCAAATTTGTGGTTTTTTAGGTACTGAAATTTTGAAAAATAAAACGCGTAGAACAAAAGTAATATCAAAAATAAAATTACTGATGTTTTGTTTATCCACTTTTACTATTTAAACTCTCTTCAAATAATATAATAACTTTTAAAATGCATTTGTATGACACACATTATTTCGCTATTCTAACCCCACATTTTAACAATTATTTTCACATACTTATAAACAAAAGTGAACAATGTTATATGCAGAAATATATAAGTTTATGTTATAACAATGTTTACATCTATAGCTAAATTTAAAAAATACGCATTTTGAAAGTTTTCAGTACCTAAAAATTTGCTGGATAGGATAAATCGCTTTCTGACGTTATACATTGATTTTATTTCGGTACCTTTGAATATTCGCTGGTGGCATTAGATAACATTGTTGTTATTTGCTAAACTCTATATTATTCACTTCTTAAATGTCTAAAATTACTTGTATTTGTAGAAAACACTATTTCAAGAATACGGCACCCGTAAACCTCTCTCGAAATTCTGTCGCTTTATTTTTCATACTGGTTTTCTCTTTCACGATAACGTCTTGGCGGTTCAAGATATCTGACTATATTTAAATATTCTTCATCTGAAGAGGCAGACGAATCAGAATTTTCCATTGCACAAAGTAATCGTCACGAAAATATCAAAAAAGTTGCGCGCGTGCGTTAATGTTTATTGGACAGATATCTTGCCCTTTTTCTTTGGATATCTGTTCGATAACTTATGCAATAGATAAGCATTATCGAATGGTTCAGAAACCGAATTCATGGGATATCTCCAGTTTATGGAATCGATACGTTTATTAATAGATATCTACTAGTTGAGAAACCGGCCATTAGAGGGGCAATTTCGGCATCTGAAATGGACTTTACAACTTTTTTCAGTAAGGTCTAACTTTATAAATTCAAATTGTCGGTGCTTCGGTCGTTATTTGTCAATTATGTTTTACGAAATATATATCGCGTTTGTAAATCAATGATTCAAGTTATGTTCATAATTTTTTCACAACATATAAAAAACTACAGCGCTTCTAATGGTACATACCAATTTTTAATAACTTAAAGCCTTTTCGAAAAAAATTGTTCCAAAGTCAATACCAGTAAATTTGTGTATTAAAAACTTTACTATGCGGAGAGCTACATTAATTATTGAAAATAGAACTATAGTTATATCGAGACAAATGCAGTCGATAGTATGAAAAAGTTTTTTTAAAAAAAGTTTACTTCACTACTTGTTACGGTTTTCAAGAAATTGAATTTTACATATGCTCGTGTTTCGTGTGTAAGCTAAGTTTATACTTGCGGTGCAGTATACGTTTTCAGAATAGGACAATGCATTCATTCGGAAAGTCGGAAATATCTATATTTTCCATAATTTTTATGTGGAAAAAAATTAAATTTTAGTTTTTTATGCTCGTATTTTTTTAATAAAGAAAACTTATCGTAGATCATAAAAAATATATGAGATATTAACATAAATGTATATTTATTTATGTCCAAAATGTAAAATATAAAGACTGTGTATGGATTATTGAAGAGAAATATGAGAAATTAAAGTGTAAACAGGCCAATTAGATTAGATCAAATATTGAAAACGTATACCTTTGTTTTGTTAACATTTGTGCGTTCCAAAATACGTATGTGGCGTACAATGTTCTTAATTATAAAGATATAACACTGACTTAAAATGGACGTATTCTTGAAACAATGTCTTCTACAGACATACAATTTTAAATATTTAATAATTGGATAATGTAGGTGTTAGCAAATAATAGGAATGACACCTGGGTATTTTCAAAGACACCAAAGTAAAACAAACAAACAGCTGCAAAAAGCTGTCTAAAACTTTAGATGCATAGATCTACCAAAATACGTACTTATTTTAATTATATCTGTAGATAATTTAAACAGAAATTGTGAATAAACACAACGTCAATAAGTTACCTTTGTTGTATATGTTATATTTTTTGAGATTTCGATAGTTAAAAACACAATTTTCACTGCGAGAAATACGGCGATGTAAGTAAGCGGTTCTTAATTTTTATTTCTGTTAAAAACTTTTTTCATAAAGTTGTGTGACAATCGAAGTACTTACTACTTAAACATGTAGTTTCAAAGGAACAAACAAATCAATTTTTAATTGTTATGCTACTTTTCCCATAAATACTCAAGTAGTTAATTTATATTTACAATGTTATCAAGTATATTATAGAAATTAATAAAATCTTAAAATAATGCATTGCATGTTTTTACTGAAAAAATATATTTTTTGTGCTATTTATTTTATTAAACTCTTTTGTACTTTTCGAAAAATAATAGTAGGTAATGATATTTTGGTACATATGGAATTTCACACATATTTTTATTGTTGATTTTTTTGGAAAACATAATTCCTGATAGTTAATTTTATTTATAAAAATTCATAAAATAGAAAAATGAACAGAATGCTTTGTATATGCTTGTAAACAGTGATTTTTTATTTTTCTTTGGTTTTGGGATAACTATGTTGATTGACATTTTTCACAAAAAAATAAAGATGAAAAATTTGAACATTATTTACTTTCGAACACCATATTTTATCATAAGTTGGACTACAGTTTGTAATATCTCAAGACAAGCAACATTATTTTAAATCAAGAATGATCGTTTATTAAATAACCGACATTAAAATAGTTGACCAGAATGCGTTACCCCATCTGGAACGGCACTTTCTAAAAAAAAATATCACTTTTAACGGTAGGATCCAAAATAGTTCCACTAATTGCGATGCTTAATTTTTTGTTTGTTCCTTTAATACTAAAATATAAACACTTTCACTTGACATAGGGCTCAACTTAAATCAGAAAATATGGAATAAAGAGATAATTTCATTTGTGGAATAAAATGCTTTTGACACATTTTTTCTTTCTATGTGTATTTCTACTAAGTTTGGATTTGCAACAAATAGTATATTATTATTTACTGAAGTGCTGAGAAGCAAACCATCGATGCCATGTAAAAAAATACTATGCGACAAAAATAAAATTATATAAACAAAACCATATTTCAATAACATTTTTATATATTCCATAAATCTCAACTACCCATTTGCATTCCCCATTTTTTAATATTTATTAAAAATATTAATTATATTTTAATGAATACGTCTATTTAGCAATGTCTTAGCTGGTGTCTATTATTCAGTAGGAAGACACAGAATATTATATTAAAAATAATCTATATTTCTGTATTTGAAAAACATTATATTTCTAGTTTCAAGATTTAACAAATTCGTAATTATAATAAAGCTATTAAACTACAATACGTAATCATTTCTCTTAAGTCTTTTATAAAATCCGTCGCGTGTCAGTCCTTTTATTTTAGTTTTTCGGTTTACTATATATATATAGTAAAATATGTTATTCTATTTTTTATATACTACAAATATTATTTTACATCGAGTGAAAAATTTTAAATAAAAAAAAAAATTACATTACTCAACATTTTAAAAAACAGCATTGATGTAAAATAATATTTGTAGTCTATTTAAAAAAACCGCCTATTTTTATCATTTTCCGTTGAGTAGTTATTGAGCGAAAACGTGGCGAAAACTATATTCCATATGATAGAGCATTTACCGTTAGCCTGAATCACTTCTCTCAGTGTTGGACATTTAGAATCTAATGTGATCGTCTCTTTTATCAATGCCACCGCAAGGGGGCAGCATTTTATTGCTAAGAAATATTTTTTTAGTTTTCGCACAGTAGCTCCTCAAGGGATAAAGATAAAAATATGCGGTTTTTTTTAATAGACTACAAATATTAATTTACATCGACGCTGAAGAATTTGATAGAAAATACAAAAAAATAACGATAGATATAGGGGAATAAATACACCAAATTCCTTAGTTTTACTACCTACTGACATAGGAGCAATGAATTATAACATTATTGAGTTAAAAAGTAAAAATTCGCCGGGTTTAGATCATCTTAAAGCTGAAACTTTAAAACCTATCGCGTTGTATTTGTTGTAACCACTTGTATTTATTTTTAATAAGTGTATACATACAGGAATTTGGCCGTCGGCTTTTAAAGATTCCTTGATTATTCCTATACTCAAGAAAGGGGATGTTATGATAGCTAGGAATTATAGACCTGTATCATTAATAACTAATTTTTCAAAGATATTTGAGAAATTGTTAAAAGTTCGCTTAGTCTCATTGCTTGATAAGAATAAATTACTTAACTTAAAACAATATGGGTTTAGGCAAAACACTTCAACAGAAGATGCTATGGTGAGCTTGATCAATAATGTCTCCTCGGCGTTAGATAAAAGTGCACCCTGCATTAGTACTTTTATAGACCTATCAAAGGCTTTTGATACTGTTAGCTATCCCCTCCTACTGCAATCATTAGAAGATATCGGGGTACGCGGGATATGTTTACAATTATTCAAAAATTACTTATCAAATAGGAATCAGTGTGTCAGAGTGGGGGATGTCTACAATGCTAGGGAAATTATAGAGTATGGTGTGCCACAGGGCAAAGTATTAGGTCCAATTCTGTTCTCTGTATACATTAACGATTTATTCTCATTACCCATAAGAGGAGACATTATTGGATTTGCTGACGATACGGCAGTATTCCACAAAGCCGACACACGATCATTCTAGAAAAAACAACATACCTACCTTTCAGCTGTAACAGATCAAATCTTCCAAATTTCCATAAAATAGATTTTGAGTTAAGTGGGAAATATCTGGAACTATAAATAGATTGTCATTTCCGATGGGATGAACATATAAATTATATCATAAGAAAGTTACAAACTCTTATATAAATTCAAGTATTTGTGTAATATACTAGATGAAGCTCAGTTGAGAATTATTTACCAAGCAGTAGTGGAGAGCCATATTAGTTATGGAATTTTAACATGGGGTAGTGCTGTAAAAAGTTATATAAAACCTTTGGAAATATTGCAAAGACGATTTTTAAGGCTCATGCTTAAGAAAGATCGTACTTACCCCAGTGACCAATTATATATTGAATTAAGATTGTTTGACATCAGACAAGTATTCTATTGTAGGTGTGTCTTAAAATTCCATTTTGCTAGTAAACGGAATGAAAGGACAGTATATGATTATAATACTAGAGGGAGAAATTTATACAGACCGCCATATAAGGCAAAAAAATGTCGGCCAAAGATCATAATATGTCTATTTCGCAGTAAAATTATATAATATCTCGCTGCAATATTCAAGGTTGATAATGTATCAAGTTACTGTTTAAAATAAATAAATAAATACAATCTAGAAATCCCAAGAAAAGCAATGCATTGAAGTTACCAATAGATAAATGTTATTATGCGTAAATCGTTTGAGCCATTAAATGTAATTGGCGTTAATATCTACTCTTTATTTGTATTAATTGAGTGTACCTTTGAATTTCTTTATGACGTGTCTATACGTTTTGTTTTGTTATTGTTTTTCATATTTATATATTTTAAAGGTATTTATATTTAAGTTTTTTTTGTACTTTCTCTTTCGAAAGAAGTAGGAAACTACTTATCGAGTATATGTTTTATTACTGTATACTAATTCAGCATATATGTATTTTTTTTATAGAAAAATTATTCAAATTGTATGTACCTATACTTAGGAAGATCATTTAGACATTTGTATATTTGTAAATGAAATATTGTTATTATTATTATTATCATAACAGTACCAACTGCACGCAACTGATAATTATTGTAATACATCAGTAGAGAAAAGTGTTTATTCTGTAGGTATTATAAATTATAATATTGATGAAAGATCCGCCGCCTCGATGCATGCATCAGCTCGTTTGTGGATTGCACGGGTAGCTCGTTGAAGTGCACGGTGATTGTTTCTTATGAGTGCTGCACAATTGACAATCCGATCGATTATCACCTCTCTTGTGTTCACTTTTGTTGCATATACTAAAGATTTAAACAATCCCCAAAGGCAGTATCAAGGGTATTCAAATTTGGTGATCTTGGTGGCCAATTTTGGAAACCATCTCGGCCAATCCAACGTTGTGGAAAGCGATTATTAAGATGATTTATCACAACAGTACTAAAATGTGCAGTGGCACCATCACGCGGAACATGTTTTGCCTAATATCCAATAAAACATCGTCCAGTAGATCTGTAATATAAAGTTGTAAACATTCTTCATATCTAGCTCCAGTAAGACGACCATCTAGCACAATTAGGCCAAGTAATTGATTATTAGTCATACCACCCCACACGTTAATGCTGAACCGATGTTGAAAGTTAATTTCCACCGTAGCGTACGGATTTTCATCCGACCAACGATGTTCATTGTGACAGTTATTTACTCCATCACAAGTGCATTAAGCCTCATCAGTGAACAAAATTTATTTGTAAACTGTATGGTTTGCATTTATCGAATTGCAAAAATGCAACCGCAAATCATTATCACCGTTCTAAAGATTCTGGACGTGCTGAATATGGAAAGGTTTTAAACTATTTTTGTGAATGACGTCACATGCCGTAGTTTGATTAATTTAGACACTGAGCTATATTCTCTCCATATACCATATTTAGAATTTCTTCTTCCATTGCTAGACTAGGGCCAGATTTCACGCGCATTGTTGAAGACTCTCTGGAATACATTTCTATCTGGAACACTTCTGTTCGGGAAGCGAACAATATTTAGCATTCATTACGAAATTATGCATGTACAATACCGACTAAACGAAAGCACATTTAAAAATAAATGCGAGTTTGGTATTAGAAGTTTATTTTAATTGCTATTTCAGTAACCGTTAATATTCGACCATATGTTTATTAGACCTTTTTGTTCACTTTTGCCCTCGAAACATCCCTTGCGGATATTGGAGGTTGCCCCCAATCACCCTGAATTCTTTTATTTTTTAAATATCTCCACAAAAATGTATCCAATGGAGTAAGATCGGGACTATTGGATGGCCAATGTATTCAACACATGTAACATTAAAAATTTGGCCAATAAAGGCTATCGAATTTTTACATTTTTTTTCTCGTGGAACTGGAAAATAGTTATGGAAAATTTTTATTAAAAACGGAAGGAACGTAATATAGGAACTCGTATTGTTTTTTATAAGTACAATTACTTTTATATTATTTTTATATTTCTCCAAATATTTCGAACACCTACTTCGAAAATATATTTTGTTAGCACAAATAAACTTGTTTTTTGACGTCTACGTAAGCTTTTAATAAATCTATTTAAATTCATACGAATGAAAATCGATTAATTTTATGATTGGTGGATGTGTTGATGTCAATAACTATTATGTACATGCAATTACCATACAACTCGAATGAAGAAATCATAAAATAAATGTATGTTGTTTTCACAGTGAGTATCAACAACAATATCTATTACAGGATTACGCGTTCAATTCCATTCAGTTCAGAGAATTTTAATTTCAAAGCCGGTTAGGCATGATTCATAGGCTCCTATAATTTTTAATAAAAAAATGTTGGGAATGCTCAAGATCTGTGTTACATTTTATTTAAAACTAATTGCTTTTGGTAACGAAAGCACCTATACATTTTATTCAGAAATGAACATTTGGATTTATTTTAGGTTTATTAACTGTCTGAAACGTACATTTTCAATTGAAAATGCAGAAATTGCTCACTCTTTGATTAACGTATAATATACTTTTCTATGAAAAAAATATCATTAAGAGTTGAGTGCTCTAATATAATTTTAAATTCTCACTGACGTCCAAATTCTGGAGTTCTTATAGTGAGTGTCTCTCAGTATTTTTGTTACTGAATAATATAATAAGTGAATATTTACCTTTAGTTAGTTACTTGATTAGTTTAAATTTAAGTCAAACAACTTCAGACATGGTGGCTTAAGACTTTCACGGTCAGTTTACATTTTACCTGATATCGAACTCTTGGGCCTGTCTATACAGGATGATCTCAAATAATGTGCAAAAAAATTGGGAGTAAATTGTACGACCGATTTTAACAGAAATCCTTCATATAACATTTTTTGATCTAAGCCACCCTGGCGAAGTTACGACCCTTTAGGAGGGGGGCGGAAAGTTGATAAAGCCGGGAGCACATTGCTCGTCACGTCACGTCACGCCATGTGATACAACGTCAGAAGGATTTGACACCGTGTATTTTTATATAGGGTAACTTGGGGAGAGATGGTGATACTGGATGAGACGGTGATACGTATTTTTTCGTCCATTGGTTCAGAGATGTCACTGGCAATGCCGTAGTCAGATTCTACAGAGCAGATTTGTCATACCTATAGATGACACGCGGGTAAGTATTCTTCGCTGTATCGGCAAATTCCAGAATATTATTTCGTGGTTCCTAAAATTTATTTATAGTCGACATTTTTCTTCTAAAATCATTGTTTCAAATAACAAGAGAATTATTATTTGTGCATACACTTATGATTTAAAGTTCAATTGCATGTTATAACCTCAAAATCAAGGCATATCATGTTTTGCCTTAGTGTAAAATTATTCACAATCTCTTCTATCGAAACGGGATAGACGGTGAACTCTGGAATGAGACAGATGGTGAACTTTGACGGATATTTATACACAATAACATTGCGTTTTTTTCAGCAGGTTACTATGCCAACATTTTATAAAAGGAAACGCGGCTTCACATGAGGTGAATGGATAGAAGAAGCATTGAAGAATCTAGTGAGTGCCATTGTAAATGACGGTATGACATCAAAATCGTTTGGGGTACCGTGGTCGACACTAAAGCAAAGAATTACAAATAATTGCCTAGAAAAAAATCTCTTGGTCTATCATCACTTAGGCATCCAAAATGAGAAAAAAATTGTCCAGCATATAAAAAAATGCAGAAATATGATTTTACGCCTACAAGCAATGAGGTACGATCAATGGCCTATAGGTTAGCAGAGCAATTAAAAATCAAACATAATTTCAATAAAACAACGGAAATGGCGGGCATTGAGTGGTTGCACTTATTTTTAAATCGCAATTCTGAGCTATCTAGAGGGGACTTCCCAAGCACGTGCTCAAAATATGAACAAGGAAAATGTTATAAAATACTTTGATTTACTTCAGGATATTTTAATAGAATATAATTTGATTGGCAAATCCAGTAATATTTTCAATATTGACGAAACTGGGCTCCCATTAAACAATAATCCCGGATATATTGTGGCTGCTAAGGGTTCTAGAACTGTTTCCAATGTGACCTCTTGAGAAAAAGGGGAGACCATATCCGTTATTGCCTGTTGTAGCGGTGAAGGTGTATTTCTTTCTCCAGCGTGTATTTTAAAAGGGGAAAAAACGAAAAACTGGAGTATAGAGATGGAATGACGCCCGGGTCAGTAATCTATATGTCACAGAAATCAGCTTTTGCGACAAGCGAGATCTTCTATTTATGGCTAAGAAATCATTTTTTGCCTACAAAAACCAGCACGGTATTAATAATATTGGATAGTCGCAGTTTCCATTGTAGGACTTGAATTTGCAGGGAAAAAAATATCATTTTACTATGCTTATCAAGCCATACCACGCACTACTTACAGTCACTGGATAAGGCATTTTTTAAATCTTTAAAGACATTCTATTACCATGCATGTAATGTATTTATGAAAGCAAATCCTACAAGGAAAATAAATAGACTTGTATTTGATAGATTGTTGTTAGGTAAAGCGTGGATAAAAGCCACTGTAAGCAATGGGATATCAGGGTTCCACGCCACAGGTATTGTTCCATTTAATCCTCATATAGTTCCGGACTATGCCTTTTTAACAGATGTTCCACCTCAAGAAGAAAATTATCAACTAGCCCCTTCGCATCCATCACCCACAACACAGGCAGGGAATTTACAGCCAGGTCCTTCACATCAGCCATCAACAACCAAAGATGTTACAGGAAAATCCGTTTCCCCTGAACCAGGGTGTTCAAATTTAGTTTTAATTGGGTTACACAAGCGGCTAGATACAACAGCTGCAGTGATCCGGTTCCAAATAACTCAAACGATGATACTATCATACCTGGCAAAATGTTGGACCAAATTTCTCCAGTATCTAACCTATCTCGCTTGGAAGCGGTTCGAAAAAAGGCAAGAAACTTAGCCTCAGTTTTGAATACTAAGAATAATATTAAAATTTTGAAAGAAAAAATACAGCTAAAACGCAATAAAGAAGTGAATAAGAACAAGGTTAAACAAAACAAAAAAGTCCATAAAAATGAAATTAGAAATGCTTGACACATCCTATGAGGAAGGAAAGCAAACTAGAGCTAGATGATGAGAAAGAAGTCAGCGATGATGATGATAATGACTACTGTGTAGGATGCGGTGAAGTGTACAAGGTCACTAAGAAAAATGTTGATTGGATTAAGTGTGTGCGATGTGAGCGCTGGTTGCACGAGGATTGTACGAAATATGGAAACAACTGTGATGCCTGTGGAAAATTTGTACCCAAACGCAAGAAAATGTGATGTAATGGTGTCAAAGTCCATACTTCTCAAGTCACCATCTCACCCATCATTCACCAACTATCCCATAGTAGTACGTATGGGTAAGATGGTGAATCATGTTTTTTTTATTATGTTATATTTACTTTCCTAATCCAAATACTTTTGGCGCTAATTTTAACGTCAAAGACGATGACATTTTAAAAACATTTAATTATAATATTGTAAATAATCATAAAGTACAGTAAAACACGTAAAATAATATTGAGTAATACACCACATAACATTCCAGCTGCAAACATTGTTGTGGTTAAAAAGAGATGCTCGTTACTTTATACATGACACCTTTACGATACAATTAATAAATATTTTATTTTTATTGATGGGTTTTATGCTACAAAAATATATTATTGCTACCAAAATAGAGCCTTTATAAAGTTAGTTGATTTGTTGCTAATATTAACTATTATTAAATTTTTTCCAACAGACTCTTACAAAATGTCAAGGGCGACTAAAGTGCTTTATAATATGGTGCCAATTTTGGTTGTATAGTTGCTGTATAGACATTCCTACAATGTTTTTGTTACTTATGCTGTTTTATAAGATTTGTTCGAAAACGTTTTTGTAGCTGTTATAAAATACCAAATTGCTAGTGGAGTTGTTTCAATGACTGGTTCCAAAATCATGATTATGAACAATAAAGGTTCGATTATACTGGAAAACTTTCTTAGTGTTCTATGCGTTAAACCTAAACGCTTTGTTTTACTTCACATTATATCTTGAACTGGACTCACTTGTTCTACCTCAGGGGGGATTTACTCGGAAGGATACTATTCTTGCTAATAAGAATCTTTTATTAAATAGTTCAGAGTTTACAAATATTTCTTAAATACAATCTTTTAAAATTGACAATCTAATTTTCGCCATATATGACTATACACCTCAATCCGCTTGTTGTAAATAATTTATACAATCTCTGCATAGATTTAGGAGCACTATTCAGCTCAACAATAACATAACGTTAAAACAATTTTGATTTGAATTTAAGGGAGATTTTGCCATGCTACGGATAGCTACGGACTTATGCATCATCTCAATATTAAGCATGAATTGTATACCTCGATTCAAAATACATTGTTAAATTCAAACTCAGTACAGCAACACGATCATTTCCAACCTTCATTAGCCATTTAGCAAAGTAGTTCGGCTCCTTCCCATTATTAGATCAGATACTAACCACTAAAAGTAACTGTTGATCGTGTAAGACAGTTTATCAAATAGTTGGAGTAACTGCAAGTCACGAACGCTTGATTCACTTAGTTCCGCAAGTTGTACGTCGATTTATATTACGCAAGTATCGATGCTGATTAAGTAGATTTTAGTGGAGCTTAATTACAGAGATGTTTTGGTTTGTGGTGTTCATGGTTCTTTACTATTCGATATAATGGACCGAGATATAAATAGACTATACATCTAGGCACTTCAAAGTAAAATATAATGCTGCAGGGGAAACTTCTATTGTATGGTGGCCAATTACGGGAAATTCATTTATTTATCCCTAATTAATACGGCCGCCAGCAATTTACTGAATAGTTAGTTCATCAGTTTCTTCATTGTAGTAAATAGCATTTGGATATAATGAAGTAATTAGGCAAATAAATGGGACCAAGGTCTAAATCAGGAAGTAAATAAAATAAGGAAGGGATTAATGTCCAAGTTCTAATTAAGACTTATTGTTTTTATATATTTCCCATTACGAAATAGTAATTATAATTGATTTGTAGCTTACTATTAATAGAATTGTTATGGCTTTATATAATAGATTGTAAGATAGATTGTAATTTAAGGAATTAATATTTTTTAAATTTTATGTCGCATCCACACTCTCGTGTCGTGGCGTTTATTTCGTAAATACGGCAAGATGGATGCCACTGAAATTGCAATCGCTAGTGGTTTTTACTCTATAGTTATTATAATTACTGTTATATTAGGTATATACAATTGTCGTTTAAAAAACTTTGTAGAAGAAGAAAAAGACGATGGTGAATGGTGAATGGCAATAGATCGAAGTTATGGTGTTTTTTTTACTTTATAAATTATTAATCATCAGAATAGTACATATTTTTTGCAGAATGGCCATAGAAAAACAGCTCTCAGAGTTGAGTTGCGAATCTACTGGAGAATTTCAAAACTTTGCTCGCATGCCATTAGAGGATTTTAACTATTTATTAAACAAAATTTCGTCAGTTGTATCAAAGCAGGATACTCAATTGAGGCAAACTATTCCAGCCAAAATGCGATTAGCAATTACTTTAAGATTTCTGGCGACGACCGACAGGTATAAAAGTCTTTACTATTTATGCAAAGTGTCACCCCAAATAAATTGAAAAATTGTACTTTGATTATAGTAATATTGTATTCTGTATATATATTTGTATACGGTTAATTATTTGGAAAGAGCACAAAATGATGCAAAAACTTATCCATTATCAATCACATGGGCGTAGAAATGGGGATTTGGACCTTCCATTTTAAAAACAAAATGTACGCCTATGGACATTTGGAAATATTTTTTACATTTTTTTAATCTTCATAACTATCTTGACAAAAAATTTATTTTGACAATTTTTAAAATTGTTATTAGCTTTCCCGCAAATCGTTCAAATGGTATGATGTTTTTCACAGTATCTACATCTTCTATTGGATTGCAACTTTGAGTATAATAATAAGAAAAAAGTAACATACAAACTGTTTCACCTACAGCTTGCAGAAATGAGGCTGTTTTAGTCCTAGTACAGATAAAAATAGTATTTTACGTTCCATAAAAATGTAGATGTTTTGGAAATCACCAAAACGCCAATAACCATTTCAAAAATTGACAATTGACATTTTTTTAAATTTATAACTTTCTTGACAAAACATGTCTCACAGTATTGTGTCACTATATGTATGTAACTAACTTATTCATAATTTTGTCTTTTTTCAGCCCTTCTTAAGTAGCACGCCTATGGAATATTGTCTCTTTAAAACCCTCGCCTCGGTACTCATCTAGATGTTATGACTGCTGGGAATGAATCACTATCTATTATTTTGAACCCTGGGTATAGAAAAAATAACGTCATGCGTATCCAAAATCACTACGAGAGCATAGAGGAGTGTAGACATGTATCTCGCTTCGCCACGTTTTTCCGAAAAAATCCTTTGACTCGTGTCCCAAATACCGACATCTCGAGACATCTCGAGGCGAGACAAGTCCACCATCTCGTGCTCGACCGGTCTCGGACTGTCTCGGCCAAAAGTGTGGATGCGGCATTAAACGTCAAGTGTATTTTTGTTAATTAAGTAACAAAAAGTATATTTGATATTAATAATAATGCGTTTATTGCCCAACAGTATTGACATTCCAATTACAGGACAAAACATATTATAACAAAATAATGAAGTAACAGTGTACTTAATTTTAATTAATAATAATATTTTACATTTACTAAATTAAACAGACTGAGAGGTATAGATGAGACCAGATAAACGTTTCGAAAAAATTGATAACCAACTGATAATAATTGTTTGAGTGTATCAAAATGTAGGTCATATAAATGAGAAATTTCATCAAAATTAATTGATAGAGTATATACAGGAGATTTTGTTAGAACATTTGTTCTAGCATTGAGAGTTTATATTACCCCTAAGTCTTTAATATTACTGCTGCATGTCAATGGCTTTGATAATATGACAGTTTTAACCAAATTTCTTTGACGTAAACATCTTCTTATAGTCCACGGTTGTTATTATAATCCCGCGAGGTGTAACAAAACGTAAAAAATTAAAAACAATTTAAAATTTTATTTAAAACTTAATATTTACAATACAGTTATTACAATTAGCCATGTTTATGTTGGGTGGTACAATTTGATTTTGGGTACTATTAAAACATATTGGTGAACGTGCTACTCGTCATACTGTTGGAGATAATGGTGCTATTTGCTAATTTATTAACATCATCCCCTGAACTCTTGCTTTTCGTGTAGCCTAATTTTATTTGATATACCTACATATATTGTCGTTGATGCCCAGCATCCCAATTATTTGATCCGATATCTCCTTCATTTGTCAACACTGTTGCCGATGAACAACGAAATTAATGCCCAGTGTATAACTCAGAGGCAGTTTAAGGTAATGGTACTTCACCAAAAATATTTTGCACTTGTCTTGTGCAATGTCCATTTTTGTATGTAGAAAAAAGGAACTACATTTTTTTTTTATAAATATCGGAAACATTTGGTTGCTCAACATTGTTAATAACACTAAACATTCACATACGAGTTCCTGCTTTCGGCATACAAAAATTAGTGCAAATTCAAATTAAAGATTTATACAAAATGAAACATTATTATTAAATATACTTCATCGGATACATGATACAGAAAAGATTCGATGTCTTCCATTGTAAAAACCTCAGATTTTTTAAATTTGTATTGGTTCGATGTTCCCTTCAAAAATCCAAATAAACTTGGATAATTACTAACATCTAGGTCAAGAGTGGCCCTAGGCATGAGAACTTTCTTTTTTTCGACAAATACCAGAAATACACCAGGAGATTTTTTTCGGACCATATTCTTCCTTATGTTATACTATTTGATATACTTATTCAAAGTAAGTTTTCTCGTATACAGTTTTTGATTTTTCCGACAGCAGACCACAATTTTTCGCATTTTCAGCGACTTCTCCTATTTAATTTGTATTAATTTTGGGAAATTTCAGTTTTATGCGTTTAAAACTGACTACCAAAACGTCAAATGAATTGTTAATGTCATGCCTGGTATAGTAGGCGATTCCATGGTAACACACCAATATCTACTCATTATAATAAAAAAAGTAATAATTGTTATAATTTATTTTAAATATCTAATATACTAATCGTGCAACTTAGTATCACTGGGCTTATCGAAGTCTCCTAAAAAATAAAAAAATTTTAAAAAATGGAACTTTATTACCTTATTCGCGACTCTTTACCCCGATGAGAGCGTTGCCGTCGCTGCTAATTAATTGAGGAAGTATAAAACGAGCTCACGCTTTATTTGTGTTGTTACTGTTGTGGTTACTTTATTTTTTATATTATTTTAAGCAATTAATTTTGTGGATTTTTTTTTATTTAGAAGCGAAGTCTTCATCTATATATACAGGGTGTAATTTTAAGTGGGGGTTCTATTTTGAGAGATAGTAGTCCGTGTTCCCTAGATTATTAGTCCGAAATTAGTTTTTTTTTTTTTAATCAAATAAATAAGTTATAATTAATTTTTAAAACTGCACCCAAATTGCTATCCACGCCGCTCCTGTACAGCGTCCGAGTTTCACTGGAGAACCTTATCTACGGTGTTGCCAGTTAGTTGTTGTCAGTCTAAGAGCCTTTTCACACGGGCCACCGTGCAGCGCTTCTCGGAAGCGCCGTAGAGTGGTCCGTTTTAAAGAAACATTATTTTATATAGATTTATTCACACGGGCGCGGCCACAGATTTAGCAGCGCCACGGTGGCGTGTAGTCGCCGATTCCCACCGAAACGTCAACCATAAATTAGTGGCTCCACTCAGCAGCGCTGGATAGTGGCTCGTGTGAAAAGACTCTAACCGTCGGAACTTGTCCCGTCATTTCAGGGTCGTATTTCACGGAGCGCTGCGCGATTGCAGCAGATATTTTAGAATTAATTACATACATAGTACTGAATTTCAATGTACTCTATGTAATATTTTACTTGACTGCAAACGAAAGTTAATCGTAAAAGCCAGTCTTCCCTCCGAGTTAAAACCCAAGTATTTATGGTTAAGTTTCGACGAAACAACTACTGCTGGTGGATGAAAAATAACACGTTATAACAGGGTCATCGGAAGAAAATTTTGCCACAAGATCTCATCTGATCGCATCAAAAGTACTAGAACAAGCAAATGCAGAAGCTATAAAAGATAAATACAGCACACAATACATGAAACCAATGGAGGTTGGCGATCAAGTTCAGTTGCCGAGGGTTATATTGAAAATTCCATTGAACAGAAAAACGAAATAGCAAAAAGAAACATAGGTCAGAAAGATACACCAAATAAGAAATTGAAAGAAGTTCACGCAGAAGCTAGCAGTATTGCCACTACTAGCAATTTATTAATTCCGACTACTATTGCTGTTAGAAAAGATAAACTGGATGCCTCTAATATTCACTTTAACAGTTTGCATAATTGTGTCTTTAACGTTTATAATAAATAAATATTTGCATTATTTTTAGACATTAATGCATAAAAGATTATCATTTCAAAATTCTAATCAATATCAATATTTGCCAATTTCGCAACTTTTGCACAAATAAAAAAACTTTTTTCGTGATCGCGTGTTTTATTCATCGTCGTTAAAAACCTGCTGATTTTGCGTGTCTATAGCGATTTAAAAAGTCGTCCTTTTGACAGTTGGACAAGTAATTTTCAGTTCTGTCTCAAAAGGATGCTCTTCACAAAAAATGATATAGATCAAAATGTTATTATTGTTCACTCATTTATCTATTTTATTTTTAATAAAAAAATTAATTTGCATTTGTATCCTTCCTTCTGCCAGTTTTTAATTAATTGTATTTAATGTGTTTACTTGAAGCACACATTATGTTTAGAACTAGATGCGACAAGATAAATGCTTCGAATAATGTATATGAGGGGAGACTTCAGCGCAATTACTACCCACTTAGAACTCTTAGAACTGCCAAGGAGGCCTTCATATAAATTTTAAGGCCTACCCTAACTCCTCTGAGAAATCAAATTAAAGTTAGAATCTTCTTGCTGAGCTGGTTTCATCTTTGCTAAATCATGTTTAATAGCTAACAGGACATTGGGAGGATGTGGCAGGATCAAATAAATGCAATTTTATACAACTTCCTGCATTTATAACATAGACTTAGGAAATTAGGAAATGCCCTGTATATAATTGATGGTTATATATATATATATATATATATATATATATATATATATATATATATATATGTATATATATAACAATGCCATCTACTATGCGGTCGTCTTTTTGCAGCATTTCTAAATGGAGAATCGATAAAAAGTAACATACTTATTAGTAATAATACCTGATAGATAGGTAACAGTAAATCCAGTTAGCTCCAGTATTTTGCATTCGTTTTTCATTATTTCGTTAAAAACTGGCAAAACTACATTTTCACTCATTACAATCACTAACTACCGATAAGACACATTTCCCGTAGGCACAGTTAGATAAAATGCCTAGGTATTTATTATAAGAGAACCAAACGAAATTAATATGATAATAGAAAACTTTTCATGCACTCGCGTCAGTCTTGTCCCATAACCTAGAAAAACAAACCGGCGAACTATATTTTGGGAAAATCCGACACATATTCCTTCATTTAATAACTATAAAATGTTTAAAATTAAAATAAGGCACTAAAAACGTTAAATAAGGATTTAATATATCGCAAAAAATTGTTTTTTCTTTATAAATAAGTATGGAATTTTTTTTAATGGTGATTCCATTAATTCTTAATTTTCTCTATTCCCTCTTAAAATATTTGTTCTTATTCATAGTTAACCCTGTATATTTATATCTTTCCTCAACATGAGGTTTTCTCTTGAATAAATAATATTTACGACTATCTATCAATATGATCTTTATACTTTTTACTGTCTTATACAGGGTGTCTTGAAATGATATTCAGGAAGGTATATGTTCAAATATTAAACATTTTGATATGCTTCTAAGGCTTATCACAATTATTCTAAACCTGAAAATTAATAGTTACAGGATGTTTCACAATTTTTTAAATTAATCTTTTCTACAAACTTTTTGTGACTGTACTGATTTTATTCAAACCCTGCACACAAAACGATCGCTCACATTATGCCTGCGTGGACCTGCAAAGCCGGTTTATAAAGGTCCTCATGTCACTGCAGGTCGTGTTGGTGGCCTGCAATTTCTATGCTTGGCTGAGCTAGACTAATGTAAGTTCTGTTCCCACAAAATGGAACAGAAATATTCGACTAGTTAAGTTGTTAATGTGTCGCTGAACTGTCTGACTTCATCGCTTATCAGCAACCTCTATTTACTTACCTTAAGGGCGCCGTATTCTTGAAATAGTGTTTTGTACAAATAAAAGTAATTTTAGACACTTTAGAACTGAATAATATAGAGTTTACCAAATAACAAGAATATTATCTCATGTCACCTGCGAATATTCAAAGGCAACGAAGGAAAATCAATTAATAATGTCAGAAAGCGATCTATTCAGCAAATTTTTAGGTACTGAAATCTTTGAAAATAAGTATTTTTTTAAATTCAACTATAGATGTAAACATTATTATAACATAAACTTACATAGTTCTGCACATAAAATTGTTCATTTTTGTTTCTAAGTATGTGAAAATAATTGTTAAAATGTGGGGTTAGAATAGCGAAATAATGTGGGTTATACAAATCCATTTTAAAAGTTATTATATTATTTGAGGAGAGTTTAAATAGTAAAAGTGTATAAACAAAACATCAGTAATTTTATTTTTGATATTACTTTAGCTCTACTTGTTTTATTTTTCGAGATTTCAGTACCTAAAAAACACCACAAATTTGATCATTTTATGGCGAGAAATACGGCGACATTAAACGAACTGCAAGTCTGTCGTCAGATGACACTGCGCTGTGAAATCTTATATTGGTGACGAGGACGATCCAAGTGCTAAAATTTTTTTTGTGACCTTCGGAAATATTGAAAAAAATGTTGATCTCTCTCCAGTTCAGAAATTGAATTATAAAATTCAGCATACAGCGTTCTTTTTTTATTGGCAGGGTGAACCCAAAACTTTCTCATATTCCTCGCTTTTTTCCCTCCTCCACTTCACACAACATCGTTAAAATACAAACTCCTACTTCCGAACTACATTCAACTACTTCTTAAAAACATTAAAACGTCTGCCACAATCGGCACAAAAAGTTGCTGGTCCGTGCTGGACAAGTGTGCAAAGTCGTGCAGGTTTGAAGGTCCGCGCTGCGCTGGTCTATGCCAGTGCTTGAAATTTTGCCTGCCGGTTTGCTTCTTCGCATGCAAGTCGAACCGTGTATATGTGAGTGAACATATTCCGTAGGCTTCGGATACGAATATGGCAGCACCGCCAAAGTTCTATAAATTCTAAAATTTAATTTTGACCATACCAATATAATGAAGCATGTCAAATTCCAATTTAAATAGTGACAGTTGTATTGAAATGAGTTACTACTATCTACTATTGCTAAGGTAACGATTTAGAAATTATGCTTGAAATCTGGTGAGTCTTCTGTCATGGGATGGCATTGCATTAGTTGAATTAGGACACGGACCTGAATAATAATAATAATATGACAAATAAATTACATAATAAAATGATAATTATTGTGCAGTCTTATGTTTAACTTTAAAATAATGAATTTAATAGTAGGTTAATTTCTATGTTATATTGTTAATATGCTTAAACTTGTATTTAGGAAGGAATAACACTGACACTATAATTAATAGACCATTAATTATAGTGTCATGTTTCCGATTATTCCTTCCTAAATAGAAGGTTAATTGCATAGAAAATATTGAAGAATTGAAAAATTGTACCAAAATAAGAATTCCGCCTGTGGCGTCTCCCTGTCGTACGCCTCTGGTAGTACCCATGAACGACTTTGTAGCATTTTTTAATATATTCTAAAGTTTTTTACTGTATTAGAAAGGTATTTTAAGCTAATATATATCAAATCTCCTACAATTCCTATCAATGAAGTCAGCAGTTAGTTTCACACAATATTGTTAATACCTGAAAATATAAAAAAAACGATATTCTAAAGTATTTAAACTATATGCCAAGTATGATGGGATATATCAAACAGGGTTAAAATAATGGACAAAAATTATTTAAATTTTTTTAAATAAAATACTGTCACTCCGTAAGGAGCCATATTTTATTTAAGCGTTGTGTAAATTCTTCATATTTTCAGCCCAGGATTATCAAGTTAGCATGTTATGTACAATTATTAATTAATCACCCTATATAAACATATCCATAGTAATAATAACAGTCATTGTTATTCAATCTCGAGGGGTATTATTTAATTGTCGTTGCGGGCAGTACGGTAACGACCTTAACTATTGAAAAGGGGCAAAATTATTTTTATATATATTTTGAATTTATCATATGTGGGGTCATCGAAATGTTATAGAGATCATCTAATTGTTTTCTTACCTATCTTTAGCTTTATAATCCACGGCTACTGGGACACTTATTTAACTTAATAAAAGGAAATACGATAATTCCAAAGAACGGGTTTTTGGTATCAATAACACAAGATAAATAAAGTATTAACCAAATAAAGTAAACAATTGTGACAAACAAACACTTTATAAACCTTTAATTTATATGCGCCAATGCCAAAATATGAGAAATAATCTTACTAATTGTACTTAATAATTTAATTTAAATTCTGAATAATTACATCTTATTCAACCAAGATGTAGAGTTGTAGAAGTATCGAATCGTCTGGACGTCAAAGAGCAACTAACTGTCCCGAGGTACCTCTAGATGTTCTTCGAGTAAAAAGGTTGTTACTGACTATTTTTCAGTGTTTTGGGTGGACGTTATACTCGACTTTTTATAATACTAAATGTAACGCTACCCTTGTTTTCTAGAACCTCTACGTATTTTTCTGTCGTTGCTAGTATTGGAATATCGAATATTCTCTTTATTTGATGGTGCCAAAGAAGATTTGAAGAAGAAGAAGAACATGGCCTGAAGGGACCTTCAAGATACTTGTTTAAATATTGTTCTGCCAACTGACAAATTCGAGAGGAAGCAATAAGTCATCACTTGAATACTGGAAGTGTGCTGATTTAATCAAATTTGTACACGTCATGCAACAGTTTGAGTAATTTTGAAAAACCAATTATTATATCGCTATCATATACAACGTGTACAAGTACTTTTCCTTGTGAATTTCCCTGCAGAATGGAATTATGTCGATGGATGCAAAACATGTTAAATTAAAATCCTTTTTAGTCCTCTTATTGTTTACAGATGAGAGCCACTATTTTAAATTATCATAATAATCACTTTTATGTAGGTCAAAAGCTCCACATGATGCTCATACAGTAGAGTAACTGATTAAATGAAAACATTTTCCACTGATGGACTGAACGAAATGGACCCTACCCTTGGCCTGCTCGATTTCCTTACTTACGGGACCATCTCGTATCGACTGTTTATGAAACATCAGTAGAATATGAAGCAAAATTAAGATTCAGTGTCAGCAAGTCATGCAAATTTTTGAAAATGTACGAAAGTTGTTGAGGCGAAAGTGTAACTACTACTAATGGCGGACACCTACAAATTCAACACCTACAAATAAACAATCTGGTTTTGTTTTTTTCTCATAATTAATATACAATTATTTAACTTGTACCGTTACTACTGAAAATGTTTGAAATATTAAGTTCACTTACGCGTGAGATTGTGAATTTTTGTTCGAGACCGTAAGTCGCGACGAAAAAGTCATTTGAAGGCGCCATAAAACACTGATTTCGCGCACAAAATATAAATACTCTCTTTTGTCAACTGTCCATAATTTGCCACTATGGGTTTATTATTTTTCAATACGTTTTTATTTGAAGTTAATGTCAATGTCAAAAGTGACAAGTGATCGTGAAAAAAAGTACCCGAAAAATGTTGTTTCTCCGTCACAAAACTATAACATTTTTTACTGTCAGGAGTCTCCAAAGTTAACATTTTCCTTATTGAGAAAAAAATAGTATTAAAATGGCAACAAAAGTATATACTTTTAATCCTAGGAGCTAAAGTTGACAATGTGTTAATCAAGTTTTAATTTATAAAAGTTTATTCAACAATATTTACAATAATTTTTGTTTGTCCACATTGATATTAAATACACAGTTTGAATAAATATTAAAATTAAATCAATTACTGAAACTGTCACTATCTTCATTCTTGGAGCCATTCTCAAAGCAGTTCAACACATTTTCATTAATAGTTATATTATATTCAGACGTTGTGAAGTCATAAATGACCGCGGTGCTTGGTTTATCGTTACTGCTAGCAACTTTCAGTATTCTTTTCGCAATATTTCCTTTATGCAGAAGTGAATCTTCAACATAGCCTTCCGCCACAGTGTTTGATCTCCGTCCTCCGTGTCTTTTAAGACAAATGAGGTCACCACCTCTGTTCCGGGACATAAAGGAACATATTTTCGATAAAAATTTAAATAATTGTCTTCCACCACAGTAAAAGAACGTGGTATCTTGGTTTTAGTATTGGGAATTTTTATAATTAAGCCCGATTTCACATCTTTGAATATTTGCTTATATTATCCCTTCTTTATATCCAATACTGATCGCAACATTGAATATTGTGACCAAAGCCTTGACTACTTTATATTATTTGCTAAGTTTGAAAAATACACCATCAATACATCTCCTGAATACAGCTTAACGTTTTTTTTCTTGCATCAATCCGTAAAACGTTGGTAGTAACATTCATAAATTTCTCTAGATTTGTTTGGAGAAGATTCAAAAAACCTATTTCGCATACTCCAGTATCTTCTCAGGTACCCTAAATCGTCATTAGATTCCATTTTTACAAGTTTTTTCAACAAATAGAACCACAAGCAATCACAAATGAACCCAATTAGCAATATGACGACTAATATTTGACAAAGTATCCATGACTACATCGATATATCCTACTTGCCTATTTTGTTTTATTATCCAAATTTGGTTTCAATAATTTCAAAGCACAAATTAATAATTAAATGGAGGATTTCGGTTGGAGAAAAAATATCATGTTTTATTCGGATTAAAAGTGTCTTTTTGTCTCGAAATTTTGCTCGGCTACGGAACGCTTTGCCTCGCAAATACAAAATTTGCTCGTCACAAAAATGACGCTTTTTCACAATAGCGTGCTTTTGTTTATCTCCGTTCAAAAATGGCTAATTTTGCGTATCAATAGCAGTTAGAATAAGGTCATCGTTTTTGACAGTTGGACAAATAATAGTACTGGAAAAGTGCACTTTAGAAAAAATATATATGAATAGGGAATTAAATACACCTATTAATTTTTCTGAAAACGCAGTTTTCCAGAGTTTTAATGACAACGCTACCTCGAATCTCCGCGACTGATTGACAGTTTTACGTAGAAGTATACCCTTTAATTAATTTTTCATGTCATCAAACTTTCGTCAATCTACATCAAACAACTTGAACAGAAAATTTTTTGTCAAGAACATGTATACCCTCTCTCTTGAAAACCAGTAACTTTACACCCTTTTTAAACTTTAGTTTATTAAATCTCTTGGGCGTAACATGATTCTATTAATACATAACGTGAACTTAAAACAGACTCTGTATAGAAGACAATAGAGAATTGCAAATAATTTTCACATCAAGATATAAAACACTATAAATTATACACCTTTGTTTCTGCTTCTATGTCTTAGTAAATCAAAGACAGTGTTTTGTTTGATCTATAACGGCAATATGCTCAAGAGACAACAGAAAGTTTAATAATAGAGTAGCCGGATTCTTTCTTCCTTGAGAGGTGCTTGAGAAATAGGAATATTTATAGTTCAACAACTTTGAATATAAATCTCTTCATCAGGACGGATGTTCTAAATTTCAGAATTTCATGTAACTTTGTGTATTGCTATATGTAATGTTCAACAGCGAATTGTAACAAATTTTGCTCTTCCCTGAACGTTGGCTAAACTTGGGTTAATCTCAGTGGAGACAATTTCAGGTTTATACGACAAAATTACAAGGTTCTGAAAGCTTTTCCAAGTGAAAGAATGACTCCTTATGAGTGTAGGTTGAAAGTTGCGGTGTCACGTAAAAGTTACCATTTCATTCTTAGTTTATCTTGACGGAAATTCTAGTACTTATGGACTCATGTTGTACCAACACAACTTACTGAATATATCGTTGTATTTCAGCAACTGACTTGAAAAAGAAATTAAATAATATTTTAAACGTTACTCTAACAATATTTTAAACTTTAATTTGATCTTGACCATTGACATTGTATATCAAAGTATTAGAGAAACCATAAGTTTATTTTTGTTAAATAGCAGACATATAGGATGTCCGCAATATGTGTATCAAAATTTTAAGGGCTTAAATATCCAACTAAAAAATAGAAAACACTTGATAGAAAAGAATATCTAAAACGAATAGCTTGTCTACAAATACATTTCAAAAATAAAAATACAACTGCAATAATTTGCAAAATTATGTCACAAAATTACAAAGTAAGGTACAATTAAGGTTAAGTAAAAGCGCCTTTAATGTAATTTGTTCATAATTTGATTTTTGGATCAGTATTAATGAAGTAAACAATTGAAAGGACAATGTTAAAAATAGCCGATTTTTGGCTTATCCGGGGGAACGCATAAATCATAAAAAAATCAATTGATTATTGTTAATTAACATTAGAAATGGCCCAGAAATACGTCAGACAGCTGGGGAAATGTCGCTACTACTCCTAAATCTATATAAACTACCCTTAAATAGCTTTAAATGGATAATCATTAATTATTGTTATAAAATTCGTGTAAAATGAAAAAAATGCTTGAAAATTATTTGAACAGGCAGTATGTCAATATAAAAAGTGATAAATGACTGTAAAAGTGCCCATTCAATGGTCAATTGTTCTGACTTTGCGAGCGCATACTGAAAAAATGCCAATTTATCCTTGCGCCCATTTTTCAGGTCGCAATAGTATAAATGAACCTTAAAAGTGATTTAAGCATTTTTTTCATTCTAAACGAATTTTACAACAATAAATAATGATTATTTATTTTAAGCTATTTAAAGGCAGTTTATATAGATTTAGGGGTGCAATTAATATTTCCCCACTTACTTAATGTACTCTAGTATCAGTTTTTGAATTTCTTGACAGTAATCTATAATTTTTTTCTAGCAATAGGTTCCCTTAAACATTTAAGCATTATCTATTTTTGATGTCGAAGTAAGCTCACCATTAGCTTTTGTAAGTCGTTTTTTTTTAATTTTTAGGGGTGGAATTTACAGTTATTTATCACTTTTTATATTCATATATATTTTATTATGATATCGTGGGCTAGGCTAGTTTTGGTTAGTACTGGAGCATTAGGGCCATGGGTTATAATAGATTTATACTTGCGTAGTTGGGGCGCCAATTAGTCTTAAAAAAATAAGTGTTTTAAACATAATTACTTAAATTAATAAATTTGTAATTATTATACTCTGTGGATTTAAAAAACAGACTGATTTTTGAAACTTATATTACTAGGACACACAAAAACACACACATACATAGCAAATTCATCGAATTGATTAATGTAATTGGATAATGATGTAAATAATGAAAATAATTTAAAATATTAAAAATTTAAACACAAGCGTGTAAGAAATATTTCAAGTAGTAAGGGCTAAATTTGACACGTAAATTACACACAACAATTAGACAGTATAACAAATCACTGTCTACTCTTTGCATACGTATACGTTTGCGTACATTTTTAATTCTAATTGAAATATCATAAATTGAATTGGGGTGGTGTTAAGTTAAATTAGTTTAAATTAAATGTTTTGAAATATACAGGGTGTCCCAAAATAGAAGGCCATACCATTAACCACATATTCTTTGGATAAAAATAATGCGACTTTCCTTATGCCATTTTTTATTTGGACGTCCCTGTTTCAATATACAGGGTGTCAAAGTTGCATTTTAAAAAACTATTTTTGTTAATAATTCCATTGTTTTGTAAGATACAGACTTGAAATTTTGCACGTACTTTTATCTTATTCCGGCATACTTATCATGTAATTTTGGTGAAAAAAATCGAACGACAAATGGAGGTAACTGTGGGATACAGTACCCTTTATCCTCTCCAATGTATGGGTTTGCTTTTGATGAATTGCTTTCACCCGTGTTTGCTAAAATATGGCACTATCGATTCATGTACGCTATAGTTTTCCAAGTAGGGGGCAAAGTTTTGGAAATTTTTATTGAGTTTATTAAATAATGGTCTTACTTTTGCAAACGTGTCCATGTTATCATTATCAATACAATGCAAGTTTGATAATATAGAAACAAATCGGTCCCTAAATAATGCATTCGCTATGAGTTAATTTCAGGTATCAAAAAAAGTTTCCCAAAACACGCGCCTTATAGGCAAAGGAACGTAACCACTCAACAAAAGAATTCCATAAAAAGACTTCATTTCTCGATTGGTAATGTTACCAGTTTTATTTTTATTACGCGCATATTGGTTGTTAAATCGAACAAACATACTGTCACAGAATTTGCTCCGCTCGCACCCAATTCGACGACTGTAGTATCGCAAAACGCTAAATTGTCCCGATCGCCCCTACGCGATGCTGGCGAACAAACAAAATAATGCTGTGCATCGAGGAGCGACTGGAAAATTAAGAATCGACGAGAATCGTTTTTGACTTGATGTTTTCACAAAGTCAGGAATGTAATCTTTTTCATCGTATTCATCATCCTTTTCAGGTACAGTCAAGTTCAAGATCTTGACAGGCATTAGTTAATAATAATAATAATATCTCTACCCCTCATTCTAATCGCAGGGATTAGCCCAGAAGTCGGAGACTTGTGCGGGAGAGGGGGCGGCATATTATTATTAAGCAGGCCGCATTTGCGCCCAGGAACGACTTACGTTGGTAAGCCCTAACCACTATTCAGTGCAGGAATGAGGGAAACCTGGAAAACCTCATTAATTAGGGGGGTAGTCAAATATCAACCAGTATCAATCTCTCATATTGACCCAAGCAAAAACTCTTCCACCCTACCATACCCGCAGAGAGGGTATGGTAGGGTATGCAATCCTCTCCACGAATATAGCTTATATACGGTCTACCGGCAGCTGGGCGCGAACCCACGCCGATCTAGTCACCTCGATTCAAGTACTGACGCCTTAAACCGCGCGACCACTGATCGACCCGCTGCGGGCAGTTGCGGGCATTCTTGCGATATCAGTTTTATTTAATGTTGAAACATCTTCATCCTCTTCTAATTTACGAAGAAGTTTGTCTAAAGTAAGACCACTAAAATGAAAAGAAATGTTTGTATCTGAATTTGCCTACTGTCCTTAAATAAGGACAGTGTCTTTTTATGCCCCATTTTTAGTCAACTATCAAATAGACGTGATGGCTTCACCAATTAATTATTGTTAGTTTTATCCTATACAGGGTGTTAAGAAAAGAGTGTAAAATATTTAAGGAGGTAATAGTATGAACCAAAATAAGCAGAAAAGTCTCAATAAACATGGGTCCGCAAAGTAACAGTTGCGGAAATATGGAATGTTTTATATTTTTTAGTCCCTTTTTTATTTTTCAAAAACGGTGTGTATTTTCTTGTAATAGTTGGTTGATGTTTAGTGAAATAAACAGTACGTATTTGACAGTTGTTCTCAGTGTACAAGTTTTCTTTCGCTATGGCTGGTTACTCTAATGTAGAATTAACAGACATGCATTTCATGTATGGCCGTGCTAATGGGAACGCCACCGAAGCGCGACGTGTTTATGTTGACGCTTATCCAAATCGCCAGATTCCTTCACAACGCATGTTTGGAAGAATTCACAAATGATTGCGTGATACCGGTTCCTTGAGCAAACAGTGCCATTTATTCGGAAGACCAAGGTCGGTATCCACTCCTAGAGCAGAAGAAGAAATTCTAGCACCGGTAGAGCAGAATCCAGGTACGAGTGTGCGAAGAATATCTCAACCGAGGTAGGAATTAGTGGTCCTCTTGTTTGGAGAATCCTTCACGAGCAACTGCTTTATTCATACCATGTGCAACGAGTACAGGCCTTAAATCCAATAAATGATCATCAAGTAAGTTTGGTTTTTTGGCGCTGGTTTCTACGTCATGATGCTGAAGACCGTCGTTTTCTTGCAAACATTCTTTTTACTGATGAGGCCGGGTTCACAAGAAATGGAGTGTTTAATTTGTACAATACGCATATTTGGGCCGACAAAAATCCTCATGCTCTAATAGAATCTGGACATCAGGAACGTTTTTCATTAAACATTTAGATGGGTATTGTAGGTGACAGGTTTCTAGGTCCTGTTGTTTTACTAAACCAATTAACAGGTGCTGCTTACCTCAACTTTCTGCAGCACACACTGTATGAGTTTTGGAAGACATTGAATCAGAGGCAACAAATGTGGTTCCAGCATGATGGTGCCGGACCTGTTTTATGGCCTCCAAGATCGACTGATGTGAACCCTCTAGATTTCATTATTTGGGGATATTTGATGACATTAGTGTATGGTACTCCTGTAAATAGCCTGGAAGAGCTGCAGCTACGGATTAATCAAAAGTGTCAAGAAATCCAAACCAAGAAGGGTGTTTTCGAAAGAGTTCGAATATCGTTGAGATGAAGATGTCGTGCCTGCTTGGAAATGGACGGAGGTCACTTTGAACATTTTCTGTAACTTTGTTTTTTGTTTGTTAAAAGCTTCCTTTGTCGGTTTATTCCTAATAAAATAAAATGTTTGAAAAACGAATAGTGGTCCATATCTCTGCAGCCGTTACTTTGCGGACCCATGTTTATTAAGACTTTACTGCTTATTTTGGTTCATACTATTACCTCCTGAAATTTTTTTACACTCTTTTTTTAACACCCTGTATAGTGCGTATCTTGGAGGTTAAATTCAATAAAAACCGAAAATAAATTTAAAAAACTTACCCAGTCGCAAGTCAATCGGATATGTCATTTTTTCACATAAACTTTTAAAAAGCATTGTATAATATGCAAAAACCGGCCTTAAACACAAACAAGCTGGAATGATGTGTCAAATATGGTTTCTAGTTTATTCTATTATAACAACACGTGTTAAAAGGAAAATAAAGGAATCTATAACGAGTGTTCTTTTTTAAGGACACTAGTTATATCTGGGAAACATGGTAACGTTCACGTCACATTGAAGTAACAACTAAGAATAAATCTATTAAAAGAATTTAATTTGTATGCTTCTAAAGTGGAAGTCCAGTAAAATATTTACTTTCAGCTATCTGGAAAACCATTGCCACCAGCGATATGCAACAAAAGTACCTTTTTTGCTTAAAGAAATACACAGTTTTGAAAATTATATTCTCCATTTACAAATGTCCCTCAAGCACAATTTGAAACAATAACCCTAATCCTACTACTACTGCCCTCTCGGATTCGAATATTAATTTTTTTAAATTACCGGCAGATTTAACAGCAAAATTTATATAGGTGTGATAATTTTCGTATTTGCGGATCCATGCTCAGATTAACCTTTTTTTTCTAATTTTATGTACTATCACCCCCGGAACTTTTTACACCATTTCAGTAACACTCTGTATATTGATATTTATAATGCAATTAATAAAATCGTCACTGGAACGCTCATTATTGACTATAAGGAAATTCTCTCAGAAATAAAATACCATTACAACTCTGAGAACTTGAAAGGATCATTTGAGCGCATCAGCTTGTGTAAGCAATGAAACTTCATTACATTAGTCGAAACGGTCAGAACTAAGTTAACTTGTGCATAAAATTACAGACCTTAGTAAGCAAAGACGACATCACGTCGAAATAGTAGCCGGATACCACATCAGCAATGTACATTCACAAACTTTATTGACGGGCAACTTTAAGGACATTAGTTGCAATTAACAGATCCACATACCTAGATTGATGCAAATGTGGAAACACTTACCTAACATCCCCACAGGAAATTGGTAAGGAGCCTGCAATGGGTTCTCGATAACGCTCTGCGTCACAACCCAAACATAGTTCTCCCCAGTCAGATGTAAGTCTCTGGCGGCCGTAAGGATGTCGATAGCTTCCTCCCGAGTGCAATATAATAGCATGACTCTTGCCTCCGAGTCCACGAGCGCCGCCAAGTCTCCTCTGTTGGATACGAGGACTGCATTTAGTATGGTGAATTTGAAGCGATCCTGGAACAAACCCAATTTAAATATATTTAACCCTAGAGCTGCCACTTGGGATGAATATACACAGACCACTAAAGTACGAAACTTAACAAAAGATACAGTACTGGCCATTACTTTGTTACAATATTGATTATAATGAGGAAATTAATAGTATATTAAGTATCAAGAACACTAAGGAGATTCTACCGATCGACACCAATATTGGAGGAGATTGGTAAACTCTTTACTATTCGAGATGCTTATATTATTTTTTGTACGACCATTATATGAATACAAAGGTGTTAACTAACAAAATATCTTGAAAATATTAAAATTATTTTTGTCTCGTACCAAACTAAGTAGGTTCTGTCAGTACCAAGGATACGTTTATATCCATGGCAATGACGTAATTTATTTACGTCAATATATTTGTCAAACAAGTGAGTATTCAGATATGAAAGAGGTCTGGGGTATATATAGGTATATAGGATGTTCTTCAGTGATTCCTGAAAAATCTAGAGAACGTTACGAAAAGACATATAATAATTTCAAAAAGTGGTTTATGGAAAGAGCACGAAAAATTCTTGTTGGCATCTTTTAATGGAAGCACCAGACGAAACATTTCTGATTCATAGGGTACGTTATTATTAATTTTTAGAAGTAAAAACTTAAATCCGATTTGTAAACATTTGTAGGTCGCAATGATATTAGGCATTTCGTATCAACAAATAATATAGTATGGTAAACAATAGGAAATAGAATGGTCGAATAAAAATGTAATATTCTTATTAATAAACAAAATTTTGGTAACGTTGCAAATTTAAGTAGTAGTTAATAAATGTTATTTTCTCTTGCTGAAACCGTTTGAGTTATGTTATGTCCTCAGTACGACCTGAACTGTAACAATGGCTTTTTATTCGCGACTGAATATGAGTGAACATATGTGACGTAGTAACTGTATCTATTTCTTTTTAATTTTATCCTCTCCATTTCTAAGCTGAATAGATCACGTACGTAAGTATTCACTGAAATGGTATGTGCAGGAATGAGAGTGGAATTTTAACCCCAGTTTTCACTTAAAAGAAATTTATATCTAGGTCTAGGTTTTGGTTGTATCCAGATATACAAGTACCGTTTTCATGTATGTTTGAGAAGCAACATAAGTAAATAGATATGTGTTGTAAAAATATTACACTTAATAGTTAAGTAAAATATTAGCAGTTTCTATATCAACATTGAATAATATGTCTCTCGAAAATTCAAGTTTAAAGTTATTATTTCCATTATGATTTTATTGTTTACAACCGAAAATACCTAGGTATAACAAAACTGGGAATTGAAATCTAATCAAAATAGAGGCAAAGCTGTCAAAGTCAAAGTAAACAAACACAACATAAAATTACTCCCTCTACCAGTGAAAACACTAACTGAATATATCAACGCCACATTCAGGATTTTTCCAATAATTGTATAACAAAACACAAGGACGTCCAATGTAATATTTTAATATGATCTTTTTTACATATATACAACTGTTTTTCTAACAAAATGAAAGTAACAAAACACACTCTTCATAGAAATCTATGTTAATGTTCATCTAGTGTACGGCAGTTTATATAACACTCGTCCTCACCGACAAATCTTAGTATAGTCTTAGATTGATCCTAAAATTTTCAACTCTCGGTCCTAGTACACCTTTCGTGAGTATATCTGCTCCCATGTCGACGGTCTGTATATATTAATATAATATAATAATATTAATAGTTCCATCTTGAATACAATCTCGAGTAAAATGCGTTTTCGTGCAAATATGCTTCGATCTCGCACTCGTCATATGATGGTTGCTTAAAGCTTGTGGAGCCTGGGAGCCTGGTTCATATATTGAAATATGTTGTTTTTCAATACATAGATAGTAATCTTAAGTGTGTGGCTTCTTTTGCGGCTTCAATTAGTGAAGTATACTCTACCTCTGCCGTTGATAATGATCCTTGATCTGGAACTAACACACATGTTGGCATACTTGAAACAGTAACCTGAGTAAGATCTTCTGTCTATTTCGCATTCAGCCCAATCGGCATCTGCCATAACATATAAATTTGTTCCATTCCTTTTGAAATTTATGTCTATATTCTTAGTACCCTGAAGATAACGTAACACTTGCTTCGCACATTTAAAATGTTCGATTCCATAACAATCATTGAATTGACTTACGTAACTCACTGCACACATAATGTCTGGTCTGGTGGCTACTGCTATATACACCAATGTTCCGGTTAAATTTTGATATGGTAAATTTTCACACGCTTCTTTCTTTTACAATTTTAATTACTTGCAGGTTTACAGTTTTTCATAATGAATTTATCCAATGCCCTTTCTATATATTTCTCTTGATACAACTTTATACTTTCTCCTTTTTCACTTATTTCTTTTCCAATACAATAGTTTGTTTTCTTAAATCTTTCATTTCAAAACCATTCATTATCATGTCAAGTCATTAGCATATTTATTTCGTTTAATCTGCTTTCACATGAATAGGCAATGATTAGATCATCAATGTAAACTGCTTTAAACATTTTTTCTTCTCCTTTCATGGAAACACCTTTGATGAAATAAGTAATCTGGTGTTTTCATCATCATTCCTTCTTCTAAATCACCATTTAAATAGGCTATAATAAAGTGGAACTGATTTTGTTTCAGGACTTTCTCTGCAACCATAGCTAATAGCAATTTCATTGAATTCATTGTCACAACAGAAGCGAACATTTCATTGTAGTCTATACCAGGTTTTTAAGTAAAAGTTCTTCCGACAAGACGGGCCTTTTTGGCTTGTGAATTGTTTGGTCAAACCTTGTTTCTTAAAAACAATTTTATAATCAACGAGATTCTGGTTATTATCGCTTTTCTTTAGCTTCCAGGTTCCATATTTTATATATGCTGTTATTTCGCATTTTATAGCTTCATGCAAATCTTCGCTGTTTATTTCTTGATTGGATTCACACAAATACGTTATTTCGTTCTCCACTTTATAATCCTGCATCTATGTAGGAGTTTTTCTTTTTTTTATTTAATTATCATTCATATTTGACGCATTTTCTTCTTCTTGTCTTTCATTTATTTTTATATCTTCATTTGCAAGACTCGTATTTATTTCTGTCTTCAACATCTCTACCATTTTTTCTTCATTATTCTGATTTTCAAAATTAAATTTTAAAATATTTATTTTCATCTGACTGGTCTTCCTTTTTATCAGCTTATATTTATATCGTTTTTGGCTGGCATGTGTAGTCTATAAAGCTTTGAATTTTTTTTCCGTATGCAAGAAATACTCCTTCAGTTGATCTTTCCTCTTCTCTTATCTTTGTTTAGAATAAATGCCTTTGAACACAAAATGTGTAGATGATTAACTGATGGTTTACGACCAACCCAGCTTTTGCTGGACTTCGATTTATCAAATAGCTTGCAGTGGATATAGCTTCTACCCAAAATTTGTTTGATTCTATTATCATGCATCTAGCTTTATTCTATAGTGTATTGTTTTTTATTTTTACAAGCATATTTTATTGAGGAGTATATGGAGCAGATAATCTTCTTCTTTCATGTGTATACTATAAGGCTTTGAATTTATTTTCCGTATTCAAGAAATACTCCTTCAGTTGCTCTTGGTGCAAACTTTCCTCTTTTCTCATCAAAGAAATCTAGAGGGTTCAGATCAGGCGATCTTGGAGGCTATAAAACAGGTCCGGCCCTTCCTACCCATCTATGTGGTGTTTTTGTGGTTCCAGCATGATGGTGCTCCAGCTCATTTTTCCATGGCCGTTAGAGAGCATTTACACCAAACTTTTCCACATAGATGGCTAGGAAAGGTCGGACCTGTTTTATGGCCTCGGCGATCGCCTGATCTGAACCCTCTAGATTTCTTTGTTTGGGGATATTTGAAGACATTAGTATATGGTACTCCTATAAATAGCCTGGAAAAGCTGCAGCTACGGATTATTCAAAAGTGTCAAGAAATTCAAACCAAGGAGGGTGTTTTCGAAAGAGTTCGAATATAGTTGAGACGAAGATGTCGTGCCTGCTTGGAAATGGACGGAGGGCACTTTGAACATCTTCTGTAACTTTGTTTTTTATTTGTTAAAAGCTTCCTTTGTCGGTTTATTCCTAATAAAATAAAATGTTTGAAAAACGAATAGCCCATGGTTATTAAGCCTTTTCTGCTTATTTTGGTTCATACTTTTACCTCCTGAAATAGTTTACACTCTTTTTGTAACACCCTGTATATTACAATATATTTTATGATCATCAATGTCTGCCGGCACAGTAATATCGTCATTTAGTATCGTTATAATTTTATTAAGAATGTTCACCACGCGTTAGGTATAAATTTTCTTGACAACTGCAAATTGTTATATTTATACGAACCATAGCAACGCAACCTGCCGTCTATGTTGATTTGCACTATATACATAACCATTAACAAAATTGCAGTTATTACAAATTTTAATATTGTATAAAATATACCAACGAATGTAGTATTGATTGAATATTACCCAAAAGAAACTCTGATTTTGAATGAAAATATAATAAATGCGAAATTATCTTTTATCTTCTGCATAAATCCAATCCAATCTAATTTGCCTTTGAAACGTAACGTTTCAAAGAGAATAAAGTTATCAAATTTTCACGTGCCATTTCAGTTCTTATCAGCAATATTGTTATGGATTGGAAGTCCATTGAAATTAATAAGCACTTTAAAGCTCAATTTAAAATAATTCAGACTTATAACCATATCTTTTGAACTGCACAGTAAAACGATATGATATGGAATCACTATAAAAATGTTTATTATTTCAAGTCTGAATCAATTATTCAAAAATAATTTTGAATAAAATAAACAATGCATTAAGAAAATATATAATTGTAGTACATAATTAGTATTTCAGTATTCTTCCTATATTGTATACCTTTCTAGAGTAGTTACTTTACTACTCTACCCACCTCATAATAAATAATTAAATACAACTCACTCAGTAGTATTTAATTATTTATGTAAGAAAAGAAACAACATCTACATGCTGAACCTGATGGTCCACCTGCACACACAACTTTAATACAATTTGTAGTAAATAATACCACAATTGTGTCTCTGTAGTTTTAGTAATGATCACCAAAAATGTTGGATTAATATCACCTATAAATATTATTTTTCTACACCCGTATTATAACAATGCACTTATATGCCCATAATCCGTTTCATAATGATACCCATTACGATACAGATTTTTCATTACGATACAGATTTTTAAACAGTAGAAACCCATAATTTTTCAATCAAGCATGCTGTGCATTTGACGTTTATCCTAGGTTCTTATGTAACTATTTTAGATGTCAAAATCAGTACGTATTAAATTTTCGTAGATACCTAGCTAAACTTCGATAATTTATCAAAATGTCTGATATCAGCGATATAGAAGAATTACCATCGACTCCTCCACACATATCGGAGAAAGCAGAAAATGCAGTTCATACGAATAATTACTGTTACCTATTGTGTTCAATAAAAATATAAAATTTATGGTTTTTGATTATTTATCGGGTGTAGAAAAAATAGCGTATGCAACTCTCATTCATCATGATCGTTGCATACTATTTTTGCACTATAGTTACATTTTAAATTTTTGCAGACATTTATTACATAATTTTAATTCGTAGAAATCTATAATCGTATAATTTAAGAAAGAATAACCTATTTAATAATATTTTATTCATATTTTAATAAATATTATTAAGTAAATCTTAAATTTAGTGTAATTTTAAGAAATAAAAGTATTGAATTAAGTATAAAAATGCGTGAATTTCAAGAATATCCAAATATTTATATCAAATATACTTTATTACTGAATTGATACATTTACACTTGAATGAAGTTTAAAATTTTTGAGTACATTATTATGCTTAAATACAGTGTAGAATTCTCAACCAGCCAGTTCTTCTTTTTTGGTATTTGATTTGAAATTGTTTGTTCAATTTTAATACGTACTATTTCTCGAGGGATCTTGAAATGTTATAAAAAAAAATCCGTATATTATTTCACAATATTTTCTAGATAAATTTTATATAATTCGATAAAATATATTCTGATAAACTGCTCGATAAAGCTTTTTAAAACATTTTTAAAATACAGTGTGATAAGGAATGGGTAATATTTTGCTGCAGATTATATAGCGGAAAATATAATAATAATATAATAATATTTAGCTTAACAAATAATTCAATGTTGATATAATTAAATTATTTTTTCACACATAAACATAAAAGTGGGTACAATAAGGTTTTTGACGCGAGGAAAAGGAATAAACGAATAAAGGAATGTGTAGAGGGTTTTTGTACCTCGTTTATTTATAATCTCATTACATTTTTTTATTTATTAATTATTTTTGAATGAAAAAGAAAGTCCTGTTTTACCTTCATAAGATGCACCGTTATCGAAATATTTACATTTTATCATATTTTTCATTACTTATTAACAGTGATTCTTTTTTTGGAATGTAAACATCTCGGGTGCATTTTATGAATATAAAACAAGGATCCCCAAAAGCAAGTTGTTATTATTGATGTTAATATTTTATTAATATTTTAAGTGTATTTTTGAAACTTATGTGAATACTATTGTTTGTACTTAGTATTTTGTTTGTCATTGTAAGTATTTTATTTTGGTTTTCCTTTCCTGCCCTATGAACTGAAGTTATTCTGTCTGGGCTGCTGATCTAAAATAAATAAATAAATATCCATTATATACATATCTTTTGTATAGAATTTCTAGGTTTAATATGCATACGCTAATTTAAAACACAGTGAAGAAAATTCATTGTAATTAATAAATCTTGTAAATTCCCAACTTCGTTAACAGTTTTTATTCTCCCTATTTATGGTTTGAATATTTCATTTTCTTTCTCCATATTCTATTTTATATTCTGTTCTAAACAGATATTGATGTTATTAATTTTTGCGAATATTAATTTCAGTGACAAATCACTGGACAGAAGAATGAAAAACTGGGGTCTAAATTGAAGTCCCGCCATAAGGTTTAATTACAGAAATTAAATTGTTACCCGACAGTTTCAAGTTTTGACAGCAAAAAGTGATTAATGCGGTCGAAAGCTTTTAGTATGTCCGTAAGGGTAACATCTATTTGATCTTGTACATTAAATAAATACAGTAAACAATTATTTTTTGGGAAAAATCCTCGAACAGGTCGATTTTTAATTTAAAAAATACATATTTTAGCGTAAAATGCGATTCTCAAATGTCATTTGTTTTCGAGTAATGACGTCATTATTTTTTTTTTAAATGGCAACACCATATTTTTTTCCTTGATTCTGAAAGATCGTTTAATTCTCTATTAGACAGTACTAAAATTTTGCCCTCTTACATAGGAAAGTTTTCGAAAATCAAAAATATGTATGTATGTATTTTTTAAATTAAAAATCGACCTGTTCGAGGATTTTTCCCAAAAAATAATTGTTTCGTTTTTATTGAATTTTTTCCATACTTTTGGCGCATACTGTATGTATACAGGGTGGTACAATTTTATTTTCACAAACTTCGTTGACCGCACTGCTAGAACTTCAGAAAATAACGCTAGTTCTTTCTATGCACTTTTTGTCTATTTTATTTCGTTCAACTGTCAAAAAAGACGACTTTCTTAAATCGCTATAGATAAGCAAAATTAGTCATTTTTTAACGACGATAAGTGTTTCATTCTTGTCGAGAAAAATTAATGGAAACGGAAAATAACCATTACTCGAGACAAGAATTAAACTTTTCGCCGAGTTTTGTATATTATTTTATTTACAACCATACCTTTTAAATGTAAATGACGTGAAAAATTAATAATGCAATGTTCCTTTATAAGCAGATTACAGATAAGAAACATCAAGTTGGTACTAAAAAAGTCAAATATGGAAACTTAAAGTAGTTGTAGTTTTGATAAATCAAAAAAGTGGTTTCGAAGGCAATGAACGATTCAAAAGAAATGATGTGTACTCTTCTTCAACTGACAGAAACCGCTGAAAGTTTGGAGATAGATTTGTTATCTAAGAAGTGCCGATAAAGTTAATGATGTTTTTAAGAGTTGGTACTCGCAAAAAGGTGTTCAGAACGCTAAAACTATTTTACTGCCATATTTTAGCGAAATTGCCACTACCAAAAACCCGTCAACATGGCGGCGTTTTTAGAGAATGCACCTGATGATAATATGTTACCTATAAATGTTGCACTCACAAATTGGTGTATGTCGAAGTGACGAACTGTATAAAACGAAATTGACTGATGTTGATATCGTTGAAAATAAGGTTCACATTGAAATTGCAACATCAAAAACCTACCAGTCAAGAGTATTTATAACGAGTAATGGAGAATGGGTAATTATAATTAAAACATATGTTGCAGTTTGTTTAGACGTCTTAAATGAAAACTTTTTTTTATAAAATTCAGTAAAATCACTCGCCAGCTATTTGGCCAGAATTCGATAAGTCAATTTCTTAAAAAATTGCAGTGTTTCTTAGCTCCACATTGTGAAACGTACACGGGACATTGCTTTCGAAGAACGACAGCCACACTATTGATAGGCATTGGCGGCATTTTCCAGTTGAAAAGATTAGGAGGATAGAAATCTTCCACCGTAGCGGAAGGGTACGTTGACAAGTCTACAGATTCTCAGATTGCCACAAAAATATCTGACAAAATGTCAAACTCCAGTACTACAAACGTTACTATTTCTACGCAGAATGTTCAGTATGGATTAACAATTTCTGTCGTTTGTAATACTTAATCTGTATCAAATTTGTTGATAATTTTTTAATGTACAAGATAATGTAAGATATTTTTTGAAACAAACATTTTAATTATTCAATGAATGTTGGACATTTACGTGGGTTGAAAGTGACATTTGTCTGGGTGGGAAGTCATTACTTTCCACCCAGACAAAAGGTAAATGTCACTTTCTATCTAGAAACATGTCAAAGTCAGAAGTATATTTCTTTCAAACTTAATATGTAAAGTATATGTTCAACCCATGTTGATACCGTTACGTTATATTAGAACAGAGACAGAGGACCATTGGGATTTCGGAAACTATAAGAGATGATAAAATGCTTTTATTACAATAATATTGCAAAATAGCATATAAAAATTGGAGAGGTTGATACTTGATATGTTATTGAACGTTGTGATGACAAACTATAAATCAGATAAAATAAAAACAAAACACCGTTAAGCCATTGTCAACTTATGTTGAAGATTTTGTTAGTTTTTCAACATATACATGCTATTTATTTTGTAATCCTATAGTAGATCAGGGTCCTCTTTAGGTAACGTCACACATAAAAATAATTGTAAAATGCGGTAAAATATAAACTAAACGAATATGTATCCATTACCATAACCATATCCATTATCCATATGTATCCAAGTATTTGAACATAAAGATTTTTTTTATATTTATTTTAATTAAGTAATAAACGCTTCACATGAAAAATATGTATGTATTGAAATAGTACATATTGTTGATTTAAATTTTTCACTGGTAAAATTAATATAACATTACTTCTAATAAAGCAATATGTATATGTATATGTAGAAAATTAAAAGAATTCTTTTATTAATTTATATACACCCAGTTTCTGAAAATTTTGTAAATTTAAGTCTAAGAAAGTGCAAAGTAACCGCTTATGTTCAAATAGAATCAGGCGACGAGAGATACGAGGCAGGCAAAAATGGAAGATGTAAGGGAAGTCTTACGGTTATAGTACGTTTAGCAGAATGCGGAATGTATGAGTTTGTACGGTTGTATTTAGCGTGGCTCCATAAGATGGAAAAGATGTCTCCTGTATATTATATATTTTTATTTCAGTATGTAAGAAACACAACAACGTATCTAGTTAAGATAATAGAAATGTAGAATCAACAAAATACCATTATAATAAAACATGTAAAATCTCTTCGTAGTTCAGTTAAGTTGTATTTGGCCATAATAACGTTTTGCATTAAATGTTATCTATTTAAATAATTGTTTTTTTTTTCAGACAAAACTTACTGTTTAGAAAAATAAAAATGTATTTTTATATTTATTTTCCTTTAACCGTATCTTGCTTAAAGAGGCATACTCCACACAGGTTGCGTAAAACTTTATTTGGGGTACGTATGCTCTTTACAAAATTTTCCTATTCTATCCTAAGAAACAAAAACAACGGAATAACAAAATAAAAATAAACTGGTCTCCCTGCAAATAACAAAATAAATAAAATTCTGGTGGCAAAGTATAGTCGGCGACGGTTTAATACGGACTGTTACGGTCAGTCGGTTTTTGGTTGGTTTCTTCCCTTTTGTTTAGGAAATGAGCTCGCATTGTACCTCCTTCGTCACAGTGTCTGGTCGTTGGAAGATGGAGAAGTAGCACTGGACTCCTCGTGACGCATTCTGTTGATTCCGCGGACGGACAGCTACGGGGCGGCTGCCACAAGGGCAATTTCGAGAAATGATTCTATAACACCCGAAACGTACATGACCAGGATGGCCACAGCGCCAGCACAAATCCCACTGGTTTACGAATAGGTATATTGGACTAGAGGCTGGGTTGGATAACGGAATGTTCCCAGTGGTAACCGCTTCCAAATACCGTAGTAGGAATCGGCATTTCCCTCCAATTTAAGATATGCTCCAGGCCTGGGGATACTTTGAAGGGAAACTTCCGACGAGGCGGTTTGCCGATACAGCTGAGCTGGTTTCTGGACACGACATGCTGGCGATCGATGTCATCGTACTCATCTGGGACATTTCTGGGGGTAAGCCTCCGATTATCATTTTATTGACTGATGATTCGGCCTGATCTGTTGGGAAGGTTAGAGTTACGGCTATTGGACCAATCGGTTTCCCGGATGGCCCCATCTAGGGCCAGGAGTACTAAGTCTTCCTCTGCTTGGGAGACGTGGAGCTCAAAGTTTGACATGAAAACAAAGATATACTCTGGGTAAACGATCTGTTTTTTTATGTTTTATTAAAATAAAGGATAACTCGGTAATACCAAACAAAACGAATTTCAAATTAAATCCAAACGGAAACTACCTCAGGCATTTTCACGTGGTCACAGGGTGGTTCGTATATGGATTTGCTAACGTTTCTGTGGCGCCAAACCAGCGGAAAGGAATGCTTCTACCTTCTGGTACATTTCGCTGTCCCTATCACTAGATGACTGTTGTGTTACCACTTGGTCAGCTGAGGAAGGGGGTGGGACCTTGAGGTTCTTTCTGTGTCAGGAGTAGATGATAGGGATCGGAGGGCGGCAGATATCGCGGCGCATTGGTTGTACTGTTTTCGACTGTCCTTCACCTATAGACAAGGCGCAACAAAAGGCTTGATGGTTTGTACCAAGACTACTGGGGCTCTCACAGAGGTGGGAGTAATCTATTTCTGGCACACGAGCGACCTAGCTGGTCGAGTCTGAATACGGGTTCCTGCATACTGCAGAGCTTGAGCTCCTAAACGCGCCCTTGTCTGACATATTACGTTCCAACGCCTTTTTTGTGCTGCGTCTAGCCGAGGAATACGTGTGGGTGGTATCTTGGCTCCTTGAGGTGGTTCACCAGGATGGCGACGTGGTGCTGATGGAAGTTTCTGTATGGTTTGGCGCTAGAAGGTAAATGTGGTTTCAGAATCGTTCGCTTGAGCTTCTTCCCGGTGTCCGATTTGAGATCGTAAACTACCGGTAACACGACTTTGATTACGGTGTATGGTCCAGAATACTTCAGAACTAGTTTCACGACGAAACCGGGAATCGCTGATGAAACAGAGTAAGGATTCACTTCGGTTCATTGATTTTTTGGAAATCGATACAAAATATCGGTATTCCATCCCTCTTGCGGACTATTACTACTGGTAAACTTCATGGACTGTCGGACGGTTCTTTGACTTTAGTTTGCAACATTTGATCAACCTCTTTGTTCATGATATACTGCAACCTTGGTTTTTATGGACGGTACCTTTGTTTAATCGATTCAGCCCTAACAGGCGGATATGGTGTTGTATTAGGCCAGCGATACCGAGCAAGTCCTTGAAGCTGGGTAATTCGGTGTCTAAGGAAAATCTCAGTGTAGATGTAACCATTATACAGGAGAGCGATGGCGGCAGATAAATTTTTCAGGAAGTTGTACTTGCGTAGAATATTCATTCCTAACACAAAATCTGAAGATAAATTGGGTAGATACAATAGGCACTCGTCAAAATACTTTTTCCGTATCCACAATTTCAGTGTTGTTCAGTGTTCTACATGGCCGTAGGACATTGAAAGCTAGCGACCTCTGTTGCGAAACGGCGATAACATTTTGTTGCATTCACGGAATTCCAGGGAACAACTACTCTGCGGGCTAATGCCCCAGCCAGCATTGAATAGCACCTGAAAAACCTCTAGCAACAGCTAAAGTCATTCGTCAAAGTATTCCATAGGTGATGTGACCTATGGCATCATACTGGTGAAAGCTAATAAGCTTGAAACCGGTAGAAGTCTGGTGGGTCGCCGACGAATGACTTTAGCTGTGGATACAGGTTTTTCAGGTGTAATTCAATGCTGGTCGGGGCATTAGTCCACAGAGTAATTATTTCCTGGATTTCCGTGATTGCAATTTTCAGTTTTACTTACTATCAGGAACACTGAAGACACGACTGCTTCGTCTGGTGGTCTGGCAGATCTTAATTATGGATCGAGCGCGCATCCTACGTCATATCTTCGCGGTGGTAGATTATCTGGTGCGCTAGCTGGAGGTCGAGCGTCGGCCCTCTTTCAATGTGGACAGTTTCAGACAGTGCTGCTGGTTTATTTATAAAATAAATATTATACGGGGCGGAGCAAAAATCACATCATTGCACCACGTGTAGGTTACTTTAGCTAAATTGTTTTCATTGTTACAGCAAAATAATCTTCAAGGAACCAATTTAAAGCTGATATTTTGAAATAATCAATCAATTAATCAACTAATGGTTAAAGTACGTTTATCTTAATGACACTTAATTTATGATCTAAATTTTGTTAACATTAACATAACGAGTGTTATGCATGCCTGTTTTTGAAACAAAACATTCATATTTAAAAAATAATGATGGTGAATCCGAAGAATGAAAACGTCGACCTTAAAACTAATAATACAATTTTGTAAAACAGAAAATGTGATGATGGTAAAGTGCAATAACACAACACACAAATTTCCAATTAATCAGGAAAATTTAACATATACTCAGTTATCTTCGGAAGCTATAGAAATTTAGTATCTGATTGGACTTAATTGAACAACGCCACAATTTAAGCGTTTCGTTCATCTTATAGTTCCCCATGACTGCTCTCGAATTGAGGATCTATGTATATTTATTTATGTATTTGCCCAACAGAAAGTCCATTTGCAGGGCAACAATTGAACAGTAAATACATATATACAAAAAAAAATATAAAATAATAATAAAAAATACAAATACACAATATAAAACATGAAATAATACAATGTATAAAAACAATTATAATTAAAAAAATCTGCATCGCATGGAGATTCCTGTATTTCACAATGAATTATAAAATCAACTAAATATCCGTATGGGAATAATATCGGCTGGCACTTTGTAATAAAGTATTTATATTACAGACATTTATATCCCAGCAGCTGACTAAATTATTAAAATCGTTTAACATCGAGAACATTGGTGACTTAATTAACATATTGGTTCTAGGTACTGAACAAATAAACGTTTTATACTGCCGACAGTTTTGGCACGTAGAACTTAATTTCATTTAATAATACAGGACTATCAATTGTTCCATGTAGTAATTACTTTAAAGATTGCATACTAAATGCATTTAATAAGATAGCTTGACTAGCACCTCTCTCTGGATATAGTCCATGACACTTCAAATGTAAGAATTTTAAAAATTTTCTTTGAATGGTTTCAATACATACAGAATAGAAAGTATAAATTGGCGAAAACACAAGTGAACAATATTCAACTTTAGATCGAACAAGTGATAAATTATTGACATTTGACATTTATATTAAAAGCAATTAACCATAATTAGCAAATACCTTAGTTTCATTATAACTCCAACAACTACTTTAAGTTTGTTAAGAAATAATATGGATTGTATAAAAAATCAAATTACTCACGAAATCACTATATATAGTAAAAACTGACGGTTGAAGTTTCTGTTTTAAATTTAAAATTGCATTAAGCTCATTCGCAAATTATGTAGCGCAGTAGGTACTTGTTTCCTTTGATTCCCATGATTTGTAGATCTTTATACAAGTAGAACACCAAACCAATTTTGTTGATATTTGATACTGTAGGAGATATTTAAACAATGCATGTTCTTTAATAGAGACCCTGCATGTTCAAAACAACTAGCTTATTTCAAAAACTAACATTATTTCCTAAAATTCAAACAATTCTTGAAGTTTGTGTAAATGAAAAGGTGTACCGTGTATACTAAAATTCAACTTAAATTTTATAATTTATTTTCAAATGTGAATGCAATCTTAAATTATTAGCTCTGTAAATCTACTTCAGTTGGTTCAGTTTCATTTTAATAAGAGATGCCCGCATGTAACTGTGCTGAAAATACAACATATGTAGCAAAGGGTAAATGCATTCATAAAATTTACGATACGAATCCAAAAGAGTAGTACGAATAGCGTAGGAGAATTATGACTCTAGTTCCTATGTGTTTCACTGCATGAGGCATATTAATTCCCGAAATTGGTTTTATTACAGTAAGTAGCTTTCCACCTCTTATATAATGTATACGCTATAAAAATACGGTAGTACATAGGGAAAAGCGGATTAGCGGGAACATCATACCTAACACTCTTATCATTGATATTGCAGAAATGATTTTTTACTATTCTTAAGCTTGAGAATCTCTTTTTGTTATACTTTTACATATATTTAATTATAAGGCAGGACGCTACTCTAATGCTCAGTTTACACGAGACTAGTTTTTCAAGCTAGAATAGCAAGCTAGTGCTAGTGCTAGTAAGCTAGCAACTCTAGCTCCATGTAATTAGAACTAGATCGGTTTTTAAGCTAGTAAGTTAGGGAAGAAGCGAGTAAGGTAGGTCCTGATAGTTTCAATAGGATAGGGTTCTATTATTTGCGCTAGTCACGCCTCTCACCACACAGTTTATTATCCTGGGTTTGCATAATCAAACGTAGTATATGATCGGTGTTTGCGTATATATACGCTTCAGAAATGTCTAAATTAGATAATAATAATATCTCCACCCCTCATTCTAACCACGAGGATTAGCCCAGGAATCAGAGACTTGTGCGGTAGAGGGGACGGCATGTTATTATTATTATTATGCAGGCCGCATTTGCTCCCAGGAATGACTTACTTTGGTAGGCCCTAACCACTATCCAGTACAGGAATGAGGAAAACCTGGAAAAATTCATTAATCGGGGAATCGGTATCAATCTCTTGTATTGACCTAAGCCAACCTTCTTACAGTCTACCATACCCACAGAGAGGGTGCCAATCTTCTCCGCAAATATAGCTGGTCTTCGGTCTACTTGCCGCAGATAATAATTTTGATTTAAAATTCGTTTAACGATATCGTTGAATAATATCTCTGGAATGTAACTATTCCCTTTAAATATAAAGTAAATGTGTCAGTTGTTCATTCTTCTCCACAGTAGACTACAACGGTATTTGCTATGACTTAAAATTTCCATCATCATGTTGCATTGCGGCAAGCGAACTAGAATAGGACGCCGTAATCCTAGCTTGAAAAACTAGCCCCGTGTAGGCCAATTGTAAAGACGCATTTATACATGCTAGTCAACTCGGCAGAGCAGGATATGTGCGCTACCAAAAACATACCAACACCCAATGGTGCCATTGCAAGGGATATACGCAATTCATTTTTGGAGCTTGACTTTTACTTTTCAAATAATACAGATTTTATAAGGAATATGATTCTCCTCGGCTGGTAAATACCTGAGGCTTAATCTCCAAAACTGTATTCAGAAATGCTAACCTACCTATGCTTTTAATAGGTACCGAGAAAACAACCAGACAGGGACCTCCAGACACAACAGGACTGGGAATAGGTAACTTGGATCGTGCAACAGATGCTGCAGCAAGTCACAGGGGTCATTTCCACAAAAATAGAACAATTGTTATATTTTAAATTACGGAGCGTGTACTCCGCGAAGCGAAAAACATCATAGGTGGTACCTTATTCGGATTATCCACGACGTTTGACATTGTATCAATATGTAATTCTAAGCCCTGGTGCGTTTTCAGCGATCTCAAATTCACTTTCGACCTGGAATATCACGTATTGACGGTTGATTGGCAGCTATCAAGACGTGTTCAACGACCTTGAAAACCCCAACATACGTCCTTCGATATTGGCAGTCCTTGTTTTGCCTCCCACCTCCACAAGGGGCGTTGTAGGGGCTGTAGAGGTAAAGACACTAGATATATAAAGTACCGCAATTAAGCGGCCATATTGGTCCCAAACGTGGCGCCAAATTTAAATTGATTTTCCAGACCAATTGTTTTTTTTTTCAGTTATTTTTTGTATCTTGCATTACACTGAGATTAAATTAAGGTATTTAATAACCTTATATTAATTATATATATATATATATATATATATATATATATATATATATATTAAAATCTGCCATTTAGTCATCTTGTTTTAAGTTTTATTGTTATTATTTATTAAATACAAAATTTTTTTAATTTTCATCATTGGTTTTATAAACTTATTGTTGCCAATAGCGGGTATCCATATTTCCTTTTCGTTTATATTATTTACACCAACAATATATTTATCAGTACTCAAATATACAAAAAATGCAAATTAAATCATTCTACAATAAGAAAGAACTTTAAATTATTTAAGTAAAAATTTATTTCAAGATATTGTATTATATTATCAATTATCTTTAACTTGCACGCATTATACTTAGAATAGTGCCATGAAAGCAATACACGAAATGATCAAATTGGAAAAGAATGGATATTTGCAGATATTTTCAATTATGAATTTAATTATACATTTGCGACAAATTTCAAATTCAACTACAGAAATTAAATTCCCTGGACGAGAGAAAATTCTTCAAGAACCGCTTCAAATTAAACTCAGAAGATAACATTCGTTCGAAAAATAATACTACTGAAAAAGTTGTCATGATGGATTTATAAAAGTGTTTACCCACGCCTTATCTTATCTTATCTTCTTCTCGAAATTATGTGAATTTCATTAGGACTATTCGCATAATTTCGGTATGGAGATCGCTCTCTGGCGACCGGAGACGGACTATGAATACCACTGATTTTTTACTCTTTAAAACTTTGGACCTACAATCTCGTAATACATAACTGAATATTGCTTCTTGTTTAACAAAATTTATACAGACATGTACAGGGAAGATGGAGGAAGTTACTATTTGGTTAGACAATTGTCCTTCTCAAAATAGAAACTTACTTGTAGTGATTTTATGAACTTTAAATCAATATATGAAGGCCTAATAAGTACATACACTTTAAACAAACAAAAAAATTTTGATTTGGGAAAGGTTTCCTGATATTTAAAGTGGTTCACATCTAAGTTAAACGAGAATACCCAGGCATTTTGTTCTACAAAACTGATTTCAATAGCGATTTTAGCGAGCTTGATTTAAATAAAAGATATCTTGTTATGCCTCAGAAGCTGGATCCTCTTATGGAAACTAAATCCATATCTAAATATATATATATATATATATATATATATATATATATATATATATATATATATATCAGCACATGCAAAAACTATTGCCTTAGATTCCGAAGGAATTACATCATACTATAACTCGCTTTCACCAGTTGGACGAGAAGATGAAACTGAATTATAAATTTATGAGTATGCAATATTTTCGTAATAAACCAGTAAAATCTATTGTTTCTGCACTCTGTTATCACTTTATACAGTATGTGCCAGAAGTATGGAATAAATTCAATAAAAACGAAACAATTATTTTTTGGGAAAAATCCTCGAACAGGTCGATTTTTAAGTTAAAAAATACATATTTTAGCTTAAAATGCGATTTTCAAATGTCATTTGTTTTCGAGTAATGACGTCATCGATTTTTTTTTAAATGGGAACACCATATTTTTTTCCTTGATTATGAAAGATCGTTTAATTCTGTATCAAACAGTACTAAAATTTTGCCCTCTGACATAACAAAGTTTTCGAGTAAATGTCGATTGAATGTTAGAAAACGTAAATTTTATCCATAAAAAAGTAACAATTCTGAGGTATGTAAAATAAAATACAATTGATTAAATTTTATACTTAAATTAAATGTTCGAATTGCCATCCACCAACTTCTTGACAATGCGCAAGTCTGTGAAGAAATTCTTCTTGCACATTATGAATGATTTCTGGGGTAACTCTTCGTATTTCGTCCCGAATGCGATTTTGAAGTTCTTCTAAATTACGTGGTTTATTAATGTACACTTTTGACTTCAAGTATAACCATAAAAAATAGTCAAGAGGTGTAAGATCTGGCGATCTTGCAGGCCATCGGTCCGCGTCTGCCGATCCACCTCCCAGGAAAACAGTTGTCCAAAAAATCTCGTACAGGGCGCGCATAGGGCGGAGGTGCACCGTCTTGCTGAAACCATATGGTATCGTCAGGAATGTCAGAGTCATTATCGTTAGGAAAAATTACTGCAAGGGCTGGAACAAGGTCATTTTCTAGAAACTCTAAATATCTTTGTCCTGTAAGGGTTCCTTCAAAGAAGAAAGGCCCTACTATTCTGTCGTCAACTATTTCAGCCACTTTTGACATCCTTGTACGAGATATTTTGGACAACTGTTTTCCTGGGAGGTGGATCGGCAGACGCGGACAGATAGAATGGCCTGCAAGATCGCCAGATCTTACACCTCTTGACTATTTTTTATGGGGATACTTGAAGTCAAAAGTGTACATTAATAAACCACGTAATTTAGAAGAACTTCAAAATCGCATTCGGGACGAAATACGCAGAGTTACCCCAGAAATCATTCATAATGTGCAAGAAGAATTTCTTCAGAGACTTGCGCATTGTCAAGAAGTTGGTGGATGGCAATTCGAACAGTATTTTTGACTTAACGTAGTTTGTTTCTGAGGTACAGAACTATGTTATATTTAAAAAATTATAATTAATCAAATATTACTACCTACTTTTTTTGTGAAATATTTTTTTTTGTAGAACAAATTTTTTTGTTAAACATTCAGTTAAGAAATTTTTCTCTACTTCTTTATATAAGAAAATTTATAATTGGAGTAAAATTTTTTCAATGCTACCATTTTTCGAGCTTTAAAAGTCCAATTAACGTTATTTTATTCTTGGCAGATCTGTAAACAAAAGAAACACGTGCGTCGGTTATTAAGAAAAATCCAGTCATGTAATTATTGAGCACTGCAAATAAGCTAGTATGAACATAACCTTTTTTGTGAAAAAGAAGGAAACCAAATTACGTGGGCTATTTGATTTAACAAAATTGCTGCTTGGTTTGATCCTTTTTTTATTGTTATTTATTCCCTTCTTTAGGAAGTTTTCCATTTCATCTGGAATAAAAAATGTCAACATTAGATAAGCCTGCACATCATTCAACAACATCTGAATCTGTTATGCTTATTTTATAACAAGTAATAAGATTTAATTTTATCACATTTTTATATATGTACGTAATGCGTGCGTACTAAAACCTGAACATTTGGTTAGGCTTTAATAGCACAAGGGGTTCAAAATTTCAAATGCTGGCACATTTGCATATATATAATCATTAGGAAGATAATGTTACCGGAAATTTTGTTATTCTTTACTAAAGTTAAATTTGCTCAGGAAAAGGTTAAAATATGCTGATTTCCATGATATGTATATCGAGTGAAGCTGAATAAAACACAAATTAGCAGACATCTTAGATTAATTTGAATAATGTTGTTTTCTAATTCAATGAAAAATAAATGATTATTGTTTTTTAGACTGATTATTGTGTTTGTTGGATAATCTAATGTTTTAGATAAAATTTGGTTCGGTTTCCACAATTGCATATCAACTGTACCCAAACGCCAAAAATCTAGAGAGTGACACATCGGTAACTTGTAGACAATAACAACGGGCGAAGCGTGCGAGGAGCACATTTCATAGGCGTACTAAATTTGAAGGCAATCAGACATACAAGATATACAAAAATAATTGCATTACATAACATCGATTATTTTTATTAGAAGCAGTGACATAACGGTTTTTGCCAATTTCGAGGCGATAGATAATAAAAGTGATGGAGTTATTTCCAAATTTAAAGTTTTTATCTTGTGTTGTCAATTACCCATGGTAGAGAATAATTAAGAGTAACAGCACAGCACAGAGATGAGTATGGAAAGTGAGGGATGCATGTAGGTAATCATGCATGCCAATTGAGAAGGGTTCACAGCACACAAAATTATCAAAAATAAGTTAACGTCGAGTGAACCTAGCACATTAACAGTTTACTTTAAATGTCCATCCTTTTGGACGGCATTCGGATATCACAGTTAAGCCTTGTCCACATGGACGCGAAATTCATGGATTTTTACACGAATTTTGCAACTTCTGTTTTAATTATTTACGACGGGAAAATCTCAACTACATATTGACAAATTTTTCAAAACAGTATAAATATTACTGCTGCGTTTGTTTTGAGCTTTTGAAAATCTATCATAACAGTTTCATGATGAAAATCATAGAAACTGTTATAGCCGACAAAATTCGTTGCAAGTAAAGATTTTCCCACCATTAAATAAATCGCACAAATATTCGCGAATTTCGCATCCATAAGGACAAAAGGCTTTATACATTGCACTATATATACAAACTGTTCCCTATTGGTTACTAGCACTGTCACTATAACGGTCACACATTGACACTTATTATATCATATAGTCTTCAATTCAGATTCCGACCTTTTAATATTTATTTTAAATAGTTTCTTCGTCATATCACTATTTCGTCTTTTTCTATCAGTATACTCTTTTGGATTTAATTTATGCGGAAATCCACATACCATAATTCATATGTTACGCATAAATCGCAAAAGCACCCTTGTGTATATTCTAGGCAAAGTTTCATCTTGTAAGATATAGTAACCCAAATTATTTTTTTTTGTCGAAAACTTATTTTTAAAATACCATCTTCCTTCCGCGAGTTTCCACTATTTTCCGTTTCCGTTCCGAATTATTCTCCATCCTTAAGAATACAAAATCACTAAAATATTAATTAAATTCATAATTGAAACTGTGGAAAGATATATCCGAAATTTTGCACGCCTGAAACATAATACCCATCAAAAGATAGCGCTGGAAATGGAGCAGGTGGATCCGTTAATTCGTCACAACCAAGAGGCTAACTTCTTCGATCTGACGCATGCGTGTTTACTGAAGCAGAAACTGTGTAATCGGGTATACTCTGAAAGATATGCGGCACACGATTTTATAGGAAAAATATACGGGCTGCATCTATGTTTCTTTGTGTCGACTGCTATGATTGCTGCTACTGCTAATTGTGAGCGGCTTCATAACATGAGTCACTCTTTAGATTTTTGGTGGTTCGGTACAATACAGTCAGCGGTAAAGATGTGGTAGTTCGTGGATAACGTAATTTCGTAATGTTGTGACTTATTTATCTAGTAGGTGGTTCAAGTAAATTATTCTTGTACAATGCCATGACTTAATTTGTTAACAAATACTGAAATGGCGCATAAGGGCATATTTAATCAAAAAAATGGTCGTATGCGAGCCGAAGAAAATCCACCGGTGTGAAAGCAGTACCCAAAGATAGCATCCGAAATTTTCGAGGATAGCCGAATGACCATGGGCGATCGTTAACTAAGGAACAAGTATCAAAATAAGATTATTGGGTACATTACATACGTACACATTAACTTTATAGAACAGTTAAGTAAGAAAAGAAATAAAGAGATATATTTACAGATTTATATTACAAAATGTACCATTGGGAATTTAACCTCAAATAAGAGAAACAAGATAGCGCACAGAATACCAAATTAACACTTCGTACGTTGTTAGCTTCTCACGGGGTGTATTTCTAAGCAGTAAAAATATAATCAACTTTAAGAGTATTGCAAGGGATGACATAAGATACATCGGAAACTAAATATATTCAAGTAGCTATGTCAGAAAATATAAAAGCAGGGGTTGAAATGTGATAGCACCCGAAAATAAATATTCATCAGTATCTCCGAAAATGTACGCCGTGCCAACTTGTCACTCGGTATGAGAGTTCATCAAGGGATGCATATCACGCAGCAAAAATATTATCGACTTCAAACGTGAGTGAAATGTGATAACACCGAAAAAATATTTTCCATGATCTCGTAAATTATACACCGTGTCAATTTGCTCTTTGCTGTTATAATTCCTCAAGTGGAGAATTCTGCACTGTAAGAACATAATCGATTTGAAGTGAATTCCATGGGTTGAAATATGATAATGCCCGAGAAAAAAAATGATTATCCAATGTCTCAGAAAATATACTCCTTGCCAACTTGTCAGTTGATATGAGGTTTCCTACAGGGATGTATTTCACGTACTTCAAATGGGTTCGGAGAGTATGTTTTATTAACTTTAGATATACTATATTTTACACGAAATCCAGGTAATAATAGCGCTGGAAGATAAAAAATAACCTGGACAGCTTTTCCAATATCCGTTTGGTACCCCAATTTTATGGTCTTTAGTTATTTATTTGTGCAAGTTTTTAGTGTCCAATATTTTTCTTAAATTTGTGTCAAATATTATTTTAATATTGTCAGCACAAATTGCATAAACTATTTTTAAACTTTGCTATAGAATCCATGGCGTCTGATGCATTGGTAATATTGACTTTAAGCTGGACAGTTGCAATAAAGGCATCTGTTGTGAACATTCGACGAATATGTTAATATTTTATACTTTATTTTTTGTCTAAATTTATCCATATTTTTAATATTTGTTATTGACATTTGCGATAACAATCTTTTAAAGTAATATACAATAAAGACTCCGCAATAATTGTAGAAATTTCTTTGAGTACAATACTTCAGTTGTTTAATTGTCCAATTCTTTAAAAGTATCCCTGTTAACGTTAAAATATCTTTAAATCTTCCAATCTTCTTGCTTAATTGGGTTGTTACCCATAGAATCTAGCAGTGTAAAAGTTTTGGCTGTAACCTCAACTATACATAAAATAAAATGGAAATTTGATTCGTTTACGGGAAAAACAATAGTATTCTCTTTCAGCTTTACTGTTTGTAATATAGTTTCGTTGCTTATATTTAAATTGAATATAATGCTACTAATTTCTGTAGAATACATGTGACAATTTTTGTTTATATTAAATAGGTCCTTACAGATGTACTATTTAGGATGATCTTTGGGTGGGATTGGGTGTGGTATCTTTGTAATATTCTATATCGTCGACAAGTCCATTATTTGAAAATTTTATATAATTGACAGTTCTCCATATTCTTTCGTCGATGGGAAGGTTGTTATCTAACGAGGTTACATAATAGGCAAGAAACTCAAAAAAGTGAAAGGCTTTCATTTTTTTAGACTCACATTGTGCCAAAAAGTTTTGTTCCTTATCACGCGAACAGTCATTATACCTTTGAAGGTGTAACCAAACCACACCATTTGCGATTCGTTATTTCCACCAAACCTTGAATTTGGAACTACTATTATGTTGCAGTAAACCATCTGCAGCGAGGAAACTAAACTTTATATTTTCCGGATTTTCATTTTTATAATTATAAGGGCACTTGATTTCTATAATCCCTCTATTATCAATTAACCCAACCGGTGAACCAGCCAGAAACGGATATTCTTTATGTATATAAAGACCAACAAGAGTATAGGTGGTCCCCGTTTTCATGCAATATGCTTGTCTCACCGAATTCTGTGTATTCTGCGTATTTGTCCTTGTTTTATTGGTTTAATTTCTCTAGGAGATATTATATCCTGTACTATAATTTTTCGGATACTACACTTGCAAGTTGAAAATAATGTTGTTAGTCGTTTTCGTCTTTCCTCGAACCATATAGGCGATTTGCTCTGACTAATGGTCGATTCATTTAAAATTTTTATTTGGGTATTATCTAATGTGATTGATTTAATAAATTTATTGCATTTTAAGAATAATGGCTGAGTGTTTTTACCTGCTATTCTAAGTTGACACGGCGTGTATTTTCCGAGATATTGGTAAATATTTATTTTCGGGTGCTGTCAGGTTCACTCATTTGAAGTCACAGGTCCAGTCACAAGTTGGCACGGCGTATATTTTCAGAGATACAAGTAAATATTTATTTTCGGGTGGTATCACATGTCACATCCTGGGACCCGTTTGAAGTCGATCATATTTTTACTGCGTGATATGAATCTCTTGAGGAATTATCACTGACTCACAAGTTGGCACGGCGTAGATTTTCTGAGAAACATATAAATATTTATTTTCGGGTGCACCCCTTAGGACCCATTTGAAGTGGTTTGTATTTTTAGTGCGTGATATGCATCCATTGGGTAATCCTCATACCTGTGATAATTGGCATGGGGTATATTTTACGAAATGATGGAAAGCATTTTATTTTAGGGGTTACCGCATTTCATCCCCATGAACTCGCTTCTAATGGATCATATTTTGTTCACTGTCAAATGCCTCTCATACCAAACAACATGTTCATATATTTTCTCAGTTTATCCGGTGCTATATTATGTTATCTCCTACAGTACATTTAAAGTTGATCATATTTATACTGCTTGAAATACACCCCGTGTGGAGCTAGCAACGTACCAAGTGTTGATTTAGTAATATGCTTATTTTTTTAAACACTATTTGTTGTGCGCTATCTTGTTTCTCTTATTTAAGGTTAAATTATGGGTCCTAATGGCACCTTTCGCAATATAAATCTGTATATCTTTATTTCCTGTCTTACTTAATTTTTCTATAAAGTTAATTTATACGTATGTAATGTACTCGCTAATCTCATTTTGATACGTGTACCTTAGTCAACGAACGTCCATGGTCATTGAAATGATAGCACTGTACGACACGTTCAGCATGAGCTTAAGTTTAATATTTGGCACGGAATAATTGAAGATCATCTTCTTAGGCCTTTTGAATTTCCGGTACCTATTTTTAAATGTCCAAAATTATCTGCACTTTGTACAATCTAATTGAACTACTAGAAGAAATTCCTTTGAACATTAGAGCTCACGTATTTACATGTGGTACATGCTCATTATCCTCTATTAGTACGAAACCATTTAGATAATATATTTCCTCATCGATGAAGAAGAAGTAAATACCCATGGCCTTTACATAGTCCGGATCTAAACCCACTGAATTTTTTTTCTGCGATTATACCAAGACCACGGTTTTTAATGCTGCCTCCATCAACAGTAAAGATGAACTGTGGCAAAGAATAGTTGCATATGTAAATATTGTAAGAAATCTGAACCCATCATTTTTCACAGTTTGGAGAAATTTCTCAAAAATACGTCTAACCTGTCTTCGGCCAAATGGAGGCCATTTCGAAAATAATCTAAAACATAATTAATATTTTTCTTAGTTCTTCTTGGTGTATTTTATGAATTAATTATTTATATTACACAAAGAATGTTATTTATGTTTTACAAGCTTTTATTTAACTTGCAATATATGTATGTTTGTCCGGGTGGAATCTTGCAACTGAATTTTCAGTTATCTTTAACCGATTGAGCTGAAATTTGCTATACACGCTTATCTTGGATAACAATGCATGCTTAGCTATGTGACGTCATTCTAATTCCAATATGGCGGATCATCCAAGATGGCGGATTAGTTATTTTTTCTGAACTACCACAGTATGGGTATCAAATGAAAGGGCTTGCTGAGGAGAACACGAAAACTAATACAACATCACATTAAATCCAAAACATGGGGGACCATCCAAGATGTATACTATAAATCCAAAATGGCGGGACCTCCAAGATGGTGGACAAGTTATATTATGCATTACTACGATACTACGATATGGGTATGAAATGAAAGGGGCACAGAAGAACACGAATAAGACAGAAGAATACGAAAAATAAACTTTACGTATATATATATATATATATATATATATATATATATATATATATATATATATATATATTAAATCCAAAACATGGGGGACCATCCAAGATGTATACTATAAATCCAAAATGGCGGGACCTCCAAGATGGTGGACAAGTTATATTATGCATTACTACGATACTACGATATGGGTATGAAATGAAAGGGGCACAGAAGAACACGAATAAGACAGAAGAATACGAAAAATAAACTTTACGTATATATATATATATATATATATATATATATATATATATATATATATATATATATATTCGTCCACACTGTAGAAACATTTCATAATAAAAAACTGTTACATTTTTGTCTCCCTCTTCAAAGCATTTATGCTGTGGCATTGCATGGTTATATACCTTTATTCCTATGTATCCAGAGCTCTGTTGGCTTGTAAAGAATGACCGAAACGTGTATTATGTGAGTGGATATTAGACCTTCTTTCTAATTCTGAGACATTACTTCTCACAAAAATAAGAAGTGAATAAATATACAGGGACGATAAAGTCATTATACCAAGATCCTTGAATAATGTTCTGCATGATATTTTCATTGATTTGCCCTCTTCTGAGTGTGAAAAACCCGACTCACTGACGCAGATGACCCCCGGTAAATCAGTCCATACGTTAAAATTGATTGGAAAACACCAAAATACAAAACTTTTAGAATATCAATAGACTCTGTGTCTTTTATACTTTTAATTAAATAGCATGTCGAAGCAAGCTTTGGTAATATTATCTTATCAATATTACTATAGTATTCCATGATAATTTTTTATCAATATACAACCCTAAAAATTTTGTAGCATCCACATTTCCAATGGACTTACTCTTTAAATAATAATGATGAATCATATGATACATTTTTGGTACAGACCTCGACAAATGTTGATTTCTCGCTATTAAGCTTAATGCCATTTTGCTTACACCATTTAGTCACATATTCTATACAATAAGTTCCTGAAATAGTAGCTGTATTTCGAACAAATTCGGAAAAAATAATATTATAGTCTGTTTAGAAATGAAAGAGAGTAATAAAAGCTTATTATGTATGCATATCGTAAATAAATGTAGTACTGGTACTTATATTCAATATTTTCATATTATGTATTATCTGTACTTTTAAAAAAACTTTGTGTGACCGGGTTGTACTAACTTGTAGCAGGTAGCTAAAATTTAATCCCCGACAATCCGTCTTTGTCTATGCCGCTTCAATTTCTCGGTCCATTTCTCTTATAATTAAACAATATAAAAACAGCATTTCAAAACTAGAGGCTACTTTAAGCATCATAATCGGGTTAAGAGGGCTTTTAGTAATTCAAATAAAATTATTCAATATTATTATCAAAATATTTATTTAAATTTAATGAATAGACTTTTATTCCACACAAAAATATATGTATTTTGAACATTCAAATTATGGTGAGTAAATGAAGTGTTGTATAAATGTACAATAAAGAAAATAAAAAAGTAGGTATATTAAAATTCATCCTCTGAATATTCTGATGAATTATCTTCGTCTCCTAGATTGATAACGATACGTTCCACAGTAACGTCAATTAAATTATCGAGTTCCCACATTTTCTCCTCTTATTTTTGTACATGATGTATACATATTTGCCAGTTATCTGCAGTTACTCGTTCCAAGGAATTTTTGAACAAAATTTTCACGTCACTTAATTTAAACGTCGTATTATTTCGCGCTACATCTCCTTTTACCTGCACCCAGACTAATTCGATTGGGTTAAGTTCACAGTGATAAGGTAGTAACCGTAGTACCGTTATTTGGCGATTTGTTGCCATTTCATCAATAAAATATTTTTTCTGATCTTTATTAAGGTTGACAAGTGTCAAAAGTTCCTTTTTCACCCTATTTGTTTCAAAAGAAATGTTTTTTTCCGGATAATCATTGAATTATATCGGCTTTCCTCCGAGCAGTCGTAGGCGTCCGCTCGGTCTGCAGTGAATGGTAACTGGCATTATCCATGACAATTACAGACCCCGGACGAATAAGATCCAACATCTGTGTAAAATACTCTTCGAAAACATCTGCATTCATGTCTTCGTGATAGTCGCCTATATTTTTAGATTCAAATAAAAGTAAACCGCCATCTACAAAACCACTGGCACTATCTATATTAATCTATTAATCTTCGCTCTTTACCTGAAGGTGCCTTGAACCCTGTTGAAAGTCCATCCAAAAATGCTTGTCGAAAACGTTTTACATTTTTATCTTGCCATACTTTTGTTACAGTATATCCCTCGTTGACCCAAGTTTCGTCTAGATAATAAATATTCCTCCCTTCGTCACGGAATTTTCTAATTGATCTTAAGTAGGATCTTTGCCAATAAATAATTTCATCTTTATCGATAAGAACTGACTTCCTGTTCTGCTTTTCCCAGCAAAAATTCAACTCTCTTAAGTCGGCCCATAATTTGCTGCTACTGATTTTTGGCAAATCGTTGTCCTCTGAAAGTTCACTTAAAATTTTAAAGAAATCATCTATAACGACTTTTGACCTTCCTGTAGATTATGAGGGATTTACAGTATCTTGTTCATTTTTCGTTTCCTTTAAAAGTCTGTAGATAGTTGATTTTCCAATCCCTCTCACTTTGGAACACTTTTCCACAATGTCGTCAACACTGTTGGTAGGATTTTGGTGTTTCAATGCATTAAATACATTTAATATAATAATCTTCTCATTCTGAGACAGCGCACATCTTTCACGCGTTTAGCAGGTACGTAATCTGAGAAGCTCGATATTTTACCCAAACAATATTATATCCACTGGCACAATAGTCACTAAACACAAGTCGAATTTTACTCTACTGCACTAGCACGTCTTCGTATATTCAGCTCTAAGACTGGATTTATCTGTCACAATACACTGGCTCCTGCCCTATGATGTATCCAGTAAAATATACTAATCTACACCCATTACCTGTTAGCATTAGTATTACCCGATAATTACCTGAAACGAAATATTACCACGCCCATGGCCGGTTCTTATCTCGCGGTTTTATTACTCTCTTTAATTTCCAAACAGACTATAGTATCATCAGCGTATAATATAATTTTTTTCCTATCATTAATCAAATTATTCACTGGAAGGTCATTTATAAAACAATTAAATAACGTGGGTGATATGCAGGAACCCTTAGGTGTACTACGGCACACTGTTTGAGCTGCTGACTTAACACCGTCGATCACTACATGCTGCGTTCTTTCAGATAGATAAGATTTTATCCAAGTGTTTGCAGGGCCCCTTATGCCCATACAGTTTAGTTTGCTCAATAACAGGTCATGATCGACGGTGTCAAACGCACGACGCATGTCAAAGAGCAAACCTATCACATTTTGTTTTTCGTTTAACCCCTTATAAACATGTTGTAACGCTGCAATAATTTTGCACAAAACCCATGTTGGCAATTCGATAAATAATAATTTTTTGCTATAAATCTGTTAATTCGTGTGTTAATACAAAATTCAAATATTTTATCCAGATGACATTGCAACGAAACAGATCTATAATTTTGTATATCTAGTGGGTTCCCTTTGTTTTTAAAGATCGGTGATATTTTTGAAACCCTCAAGGATTTAGGATATTTAGTTATGCAGAATGTTTTGTAAACTGATGAACTGCATAATGTATATTATAAATTACCAGCAAGATGTTGATTTTAACTTTTTGTAAGTATATGTTTGCGTCGCGGCTTCTGCAAACATTAACTTAGGGTCCTAAGTGTAGCCCCTGATAATGACGTCATCTGCAAATGAAGTGCTGGCATTAATCATCAGCATAAAGGAGGATGTTTAATACATCCACCTATGCCATTAATGTAAATAAAGAATAATAAGGACCTAAAATGGGGCCCCTGAGGAGCTCTAGATGTAATTTGAAGAGTTATACATATTTATTATTCACCTAATCTCCATATTCTTTTTAGATTTAAAAAGTTCCTTTATGTTTATAATAGGCAATATTAAACACCGAGAATACAGTAATTTCATTTCTAACAATCAGAACATTAAAGATCAATAAAAAGTAGTTATAGAACTTAAAGCGTTTATTGAATTAAGAAAAAAATTAAGGTTTTGTTGTGTGCAGTAGTCTAGTTTGGTGAGGCTTCGATTTTACATTTTATTTAGTGATGGTTAATCGAATAAGTTTATCCTCAATTATTGTATCTCCATTGTTGATATGCCGATTTGCAAGCAAATAGAACATATTTTGTCATTCTATTACACATACTGAAATTACTTATTACGCAAATACAGACATATCCAATTTGAGTTAGCTATGGACTAAGTGTGTTTATATGTTGTTTAACTTGTGCTTGGGAGCAGAACTAACATTAACTCAATAATAGGTGGCAGTAAACGTAACTAAAACATTTGCTTCCATTATGAAAGTTTTAATTAATATAGTTATCTAAAATTTTCAGACTATATATACTGTATGCAAATTAATAAAATCATACATATTTGCATTTTATTGTCATATTTGAAATTGCACCTAATGTGGCTACTACTGCTGTCTATAGTAATGTTCTTTAATTTTCATATAGGTAATCTCAATCAATATATGTGGTTTTATATAATGAATTATTTATTAGGCATATGCGAGGTAAGTAAGTGTTTCATGAAAATAAAACGAAAAACATGTGTCAGGAAGTGTAATCTCTGAGATGAAGGGCGGGTATTGAAATAATGAAAGATATTTATTTTTGTAATTAATAATAATCATGGCAATTTCAACAAACAAAAACTAAAACGTAATTTAAAATTTGTAGTAACAATTGCTAGAAACTAAACACTAATATTTTGCTAGATTAAGTGCTGGAAATAACCTCCTTCAGCCTCAATACAACCGTCTATTCGCCTTATCATCGAATTACGGACTTTTTTGAAAATACCTGGTGTGTTTTGGATTATTACACATGAATCCACTATTTTGTTTCATAGGTCTTCTTCATTTTGAACAGCAGTTTTGTACACCAATGATTTAAGGTGTCCGCATTAAAAGTAATCCAAAGGATTTAAATCGGGCAACCGAGGAGGCCACGATTGTGGACCTGCTCTCCCGATCCAACGATTAGGGTAATTATCGTTCAAAAATTGACACGCAACTAAATTAAAGTGTGTTGGAGCACCGTCGTGCATGTACCACATATGATATCTTTCCCAAAGTGGAACTTCCTCTAAAAGGTCAGGGAGAATGTTCCCTAAAAACCATTGATATTGTTCTCCATTAAGTCGCTATCTTCCGCGTACTTTTTGTAGGGTTTCTCTCAATTTCATTCAGGATAGCTTCCTCAATTTGAACTGTTCTTACAGTTACAGGTCATCCTATGACTACTGTAGACCTCTTAAAACTGCCTGTTTCAGAATCGAAGAATTTTTTACCCACATTTATATCAACTTTTTATTTTCAATGTTTAATTGCATTTTTACTTTGACCTTAATAACAGTTTAGTAAAAGAGACCTTTAAATAAAAGATTAACAAAACCTACAATGAAACATGTTTTATTTTTTTCCTCAAAAATGGTGCATCCTACGAAAAAAATTAAAGAAATCAATTTCATTCAGAATTGACGGCGGATTTCTAAAATATATAAAAACGGGAAAAAGTCAGTGGCGTTTTTTATTAAAAAATATTGTAGCAACGTTACTGGTGCAAGTAGAAATATTTGGATCACCCCAAAAAATGTACATTTATTCCTTCAAATCGTGTTTCAAATTTCGAGTCTTTAAAACTTTTTGATATAATTAATAAAAATAAATTTAAACACTGTATCTCGGAAACAAAGCAAAATATAAACTTTTTTTCACAAACTAACTTCGGCAGCCACCCTCTAAAATATTTCTCGCTTATTTATAAACAACCTGTATACTAAATGCCAAGTTGTGTGTAAAAATAGAAATCATTTGAGTAATGACTTCTACTTTCAATAGAGATCTAATGTATTTTCTGCTCCAACTTTCCAATAGTTTGCTGAAGTGCCATTATTATTGGTCATAGATAGATATTCTTTGGTGACTTTAATCCCTTACATCCTTCTTAATTGTGGCCACTTAGGTAATTTATATTTCTGTTTTATGTTTTTATCCATATACAACTACTAAAAAATTGCACTATACTAAGTTTGAAGTATGTAGAACTGTTTTTGTGCCATCGGTTAAAAACTGTTTCACTTATCTGTTTTAAAATTGTTGACATACTTTAAATTAAAATGGAACAATAAGTTATTTGAAAATTTCTCTATACATATTTTTTTTTGATAGCAGAGTAGAAAAAAAATCTGACTAAGATACTGGAAGTATGAAATAGGTCCAACGTTTCTGCATTTATATGAACTCATGATTTTGAATCACATTGCAATAACTACTTAAAACTTTTGATCTATACGGGATATCCTATACTTTTCAGAACTCTATTTTAAACTTCACAGCATGGAAAGGAAGTTTAATCTTATTTCATACAAGTGGAATGATTCAGATTTATTTCCATTGACGGATTTGTATCAAATTACAGCAAAACTTTGAAGAAATTGTGCAAATGCAGGAATTTTTCTTTCAGAGAAGTAAAATTGATGAATATCGTATCCATGTCGCATCTTGTGTATTATGTATGTTTAAACAGTACATTTATGAACGTTATATATTCGAGTTCTCTACATATATATATTATAATTCTCTCAAGTGAAATTAAGGCACTAATGATAGCTTCCTTACATTGTTATCTGTATGAAACCACAAATGGAGTTATGTTTTGAGACCTTAGCATTTGTTACAGAAACTCGCAATTATTCATGTCGCTGTAGACTTTAGGCTTTCATTAGTACATGAGATATTAGAGATTCCGGTTACCATAGCATCCATTTAGATTTACGTGATAATAAGTCCAAAACATCAGGCCTTTAAATAAATGATAGAAATGTTTGATAAAAATAAGAATTACACTTAGAAAAATCAAGATTGCAATAAAATGTACAACAATTTAATTTATATTTGAAATCATTTCAACCTTATTTGAACCGTAACGGCTTAGCCGCGTGACTATCATAACGATAGCAACCTAATAAACAATAAGAATTAGTTGTTTGAAAAAGTAGTGTCAGAATTATACAGGGTGTCCGGAAAAGACGTGTACAACAGAAGAGTACAGACTTTCCACTTTCCAAAATTGGTTCATTTAGCCGCTAGAGAGCGCCAAAGTTCGCGAAAAATTGTTGTTTATTTCGAATATCTCGAAAACGACTTGATCGATTTTAACCATTTTTGGGATATGCAGTTATAAGTCTAACCGACACTTTTTGACATTATTTAAAATCTTTTGCAGTCATTAGAAATATAAGAAAAATCATGCTTCATGCAAATATAAGCACATATTTTTTTAACCCCCTGTACAATTACTCTCAGTTTTTTTCTATTAATAGCTGACTTTATTTAGGAACTTTTTTTATACTTTCAGAATTTTGAACAAATGAGTAGTTTAGGCAGAAAAAATATTTTTTGTATGTCAACAATATCAGCATTCGTTCTGCAACAAATAACGAAAATTCTAAAACTCACATTTATATTTTATTTAATAAATAAGATCATTTATTATTATTTATAATCATTTTACAATAAATACTCAAAGTAACCACCGTTTTCTCGTACGCAACAAGTAATCCGTTTTACGAAATTGTAGTGCAGCCTCTCCATGATTGCTGGATTACCTCGTAAAATGTTAATTGCGTCTTGGATTCGCCTAAACAATTTCTCTTTATTGTTAACTGCATAGACATATACTTTGGTTTTTACTGCACCCCACAAAAAATAATTGCAAGGGGTTAAGTCTGGTGCTCGAGACGGTCATTTTATAGGAGCATCGTTTCCTCTTCCAATCCACCTGTTAGCATACAGATTATGTAAATACTGACGAACGGGTATTGTAAAATGGTGGGGTGTACCATCGTGCATAAACCACATTGTTACGACGAAGTGGTAACGGTAAATCGTCCAATAAATTAGGTAATTCTTGCTGCAAAAAATTTAAATAGTTGACCCCATTTAAACCGGTCCAAGAATAAAGTTGTCGGTAATTCTCGCCCACACGTTTACTCTGAATTCATATTGAAAATGTCTTATTTAAGTACAGTGTGGATTTTCATCGGCATAAATGTGTTTGTTATAGTTACTAATAATTCCTGATCTAGTGAAATATGCTTCATCTGTAAATAAAATGTTTTTGCTGAAGTTGATATCATGGGCTCTTTGATCTTACATAAAATTACAAAATGCTAAACGTTTTCAAGGTCGATGGGGAGCAATTCATATACCGATTGAATGTGGTACTAATTTTTGGGTTCTCTTCTATCTTATCTAGGATGTGTTCCTCCACCTCTATAGTTTTCTCATTTGGTGGAAGGAACTAAATTCGCAAAGTCGCTTTTCGCTTTTTTGTTGACAAAAGTTTGATGATCTGGCACTCGTCGATGAAGGAATCTGTCCATTGCGGCCGTAACGTTGACAAAATCCATATACCCAAAGCATATCTACTTGTTCGGAATATGTATACGTATCCATGATGAAATAATGAAAAATGAGGAACAGAAACAAACAGAACAATAGCGACAACAAATAAAGTCAGATCTAAAGTAACTAAGTAACAGAGCAAGAAGAATAAACCGGGAGACTAATTTCAGTAGCTGATTAGATTTGACACACAACTGACACTTAAAATATCAAAACCAACTTCTGGTACTTCGTTATTTGTTGCAGAACGAATGGTGATATTGTTGACATACGAAAAATATTTTTTCTGCCTAAACTACTCATCTATTCAAAATTCTGAAAGTATAAAAAAATTGAGAGTAATTGTACAGGGGGTTAAAAATATATGTGCTTATATTTGCATGATACATGATTTTTCTTATATTTCTAATGATTGCAAAAGATTTTAAATAATGTCAAAAAGTGTCGGTTGGACTGCGTAGCCCAAAAATGGTTAAAATCGATTAAGTCGTTTTTGATATATTCAGAATAAACATTTTTCGCGAACTTTGGCGCTCTCTAGCGGCTAAACGAAACAATTTGATAATAAGTAAATTGGGTTAAATCGGCTTATTTTGAACCCAGAAGTCTGTGGTCTTCAGTTGTACACGTCTTTTCAGGACACCATGTATATTGTAATTTATATTCTCCGAGTATTTCATTCAAAATGAGCTCTGACGAGCATTTACCGGTTGTTTCACAATTAATCGTCCAAATCGAAGCAGTACAAAGATTGCCTACAACGAATTGAAAAGGTGATGTAAGCGAAGAAAATTCAAAAACATAAACATAAAATGAATACAATAAACCTTCGATATTATGGTCAGTATATTCTATATTAAAAAGTACACTGAATGCCAAAGAATATAATTTAACTCACTGCAATATCGGCACTTTCAATTTACAAATAAATTGTAATCGTCTTATGCATATAGTTACTGTTTTGTATTGATATAATATGTTATATTACTTCAGATGTATATTCCTTAATTAATAAAATCATAAAAAAGTTTCGAAAAAGTGACAAGTTCTGTTGACATTTGTTTTATGTTCTAGAACGAAAAAGACTTTGGCGTTGTAGAACATAAAAGTATTTCGCAGTTAGGTGACAAAAACGGCCGACTTTGTCAATCCAAAACTTAATGAAAATGTCGACATTTAATGACAGTTTTCAAAAAATGATTTTTTTTTGTTGTTTTTTTTAAATTTTAAAGTATGTTTTACAGTATTTCATTTTAGTTCTATTTATGATTAATATCAAAATAATTTTAAAAACATTTTGAAAAAATCCCCCAAACAAAATTGAAAGTGCATAGCTACATATCAGTTTACAAGAAAATAGTCAAATGTATGCAAAAAATAATAAAAATTTTTACAAATTTCTAACGATCAGTTTTCAAATTTAGATTTACACAGTAACATTAACTTAAGTAAAAGTACAGACAACGTTACGAATACAGAATTCTTAAAAATCTGGGTTTTAGAAGTCATGTGGATGAAAACCAAAACTTTTGAAGTATTTTTTATATAGTTGTTTTAAATTTAGTGAATAACGCTATCCAGCGCAAAACCTGCGGAAGATCATCTATGATACAATTCAAGCATTCTAAACAAACCAAATTAGTTACAGAAAACTGTGATAAAGATATAGATAGATTAAAGAATCGTTACAGAAAAAAAGCAGCTAAATAATCTAGACCCACTATAGTAATTATTGTGCCATAGTAATTACTTTTTATCAGTTTTTGTATATCAAAAGGTTCAAGATTGCATAGAAACTGTCCTCTATTATCTGTAACATGTAAAATTTTTAAACCTGCGGTAATCTTTTACATGTTCTTTTGTTTAATATATGCATCAATATTTCCTATCGTATCTATTTTGAACCATTTTCTAACACCAAAAGTGTATATAAGGATTGTAAATTGTTTTAAACTTGTGTTAAACCTTTGCTGTAAACATTAAAAAAATCATTCATTGTAGTTAATAGAAAAATAAATTTAAAAATGTTTTAGTCTTCTTTGTAACGACCTGGTGGTGTAAAATAAAGGAATGTGAGACTTAGTTTTGTGTTTTTGAAAATTGAATAATTTGGATTTGTGACCGTGCGTTATAGTTTATCTAAACTTTTTGGGTAATGCTCAGCTATGCTTTTTTGTAAGTTGAACTGGTTGATTGCAAACTGTATTTAAATAGCTGTATTACTCTGAAATAAATGGATAAAATTTAAAATAAAATTAATACGATGCAGAGATGTTACAAATTTGAATGCATGCTTTGATAAACATCAATTAACTAATTGTTAGTGCTATTATGACTTCATTACGTTAAAACAATTACATAGAACATGCCAGAGGCAACTTTAGTACTATATTGCTAATTTAAATAATATTATCATACAATTAATATTTTTATAAATATTATAACTTTCTAATTTTGTTACAAAATAAAAAAATATACACTAACTTTAATCAAATTTGTATATTTAACAAGGGCACCTCTTGATTGTATGTATTTTTCTATCCGGTATTATTAATACCCATGAAGTTTTTTGAGTTTGGCAGGTGACAGCTTGATATATACCGAGTAGTGGCGGCTGATGACTTTTTGAACTAGTGAGGCAACCAGGATGGGACTGTTCTTAATACGAACTACAGAATTAGCATTTTTTCTTAATGATTATTTATACAGTATGCGCCAAAAGTATGGAATAATTTCAATAAAACCGAAACAATTATTTTTTGGGAAAAATCCTCGAACAGGTCGATTTTTAATTTAAAAAATACATATTTTAGCGTAAAATGCGATTTTCAAATGTCATTTGTTTTCGAGTAATGACGTCATCGATTTTTTTTTAAGTGGCAACACCATATTTTTTTTCCTTGATTCTGAAAGATCATTTAATTCTCTATCAGACAGTACTAAAATTTTGTACTCTTACATAGGAAAGTTTTCGAGTAAATGACGATTGAATGTTAGAAAACGTAAATCAATTAAAATAAAGCAAAAACGTTATGAAGTTTAGTTTTTCGAATTCCATAGTTCTTTTATGGATCACGTAGGTGAAAATCTTTGCAAAGTGTCATTGTCACACCGACTTTCTAATAAGTACTGTAAGCGACATAGAAATTATTATTGAATTTAAAGTATTATTAATATTTAACTGTTACTCAGAGAATTGAAATTTTAATGGCAGAGGCATATACCCAACACCCTCAGAAATTAAATGTGTGGGCTGGAATAGTTGACGACAGAATAGTAGGGCCTTTCTTCTTTGAAAATCGCAATTTACGCTAAAATATGTATTTTTTAAATTAAAAATCGACCTGTTCGAGGATTTTTCCCAAAAAATAATTGTTTCGCTTTTATTGAATTTATTCCATATTTTTGGCGCATGCTGTATATACAAACTGTTCCCTATTGGTTACTAGCACTGTCACAATAACGGTCACACATTGACACTTATTATATCATATATTCCGACCTTTTAATATTTATTTTAAATAGTTTCTTCGTCATATCACTATTTCGTCTTCTTCTATCAGTATACTCTTTTGGATTTAATTTATGCGGAAATCCACATACCATAATTCATACATTACGCATAAATCGCAAAAGCACCCTTGTATATATTCTAGGAAAAGTTTCATCTTGTAGATATAGCAACCCAAATTATTTTTTTTTGTCGAAAACTTATTTTTAAAATACCATCTTCCTTCCGTGAGTTTCCACTATTTTCCGTTTCGAATAATTATCCATTCTTAAGAATACAAAATCACTAAAATATTAATTAAATTCATAATTGAAACAGTGGAAATATACGTATAGATAAATCAGAACATACTATTACAGGATTATTTGAAATTGCTCTCCTTTGTTAGGCTAATAAATTTATACATAGAGATTTTTAAGCAAAATTTATAGTTCAATATTTTCAACAGGAATGAAAATTTGCGAACGCGGCTTACAAATTTTAAGAACTATTTTATTAGGATTAAGTTACATGACGTATACTTATCGTAGTACTTATATGGGGTTTATTATATACGGGGTGATCAATGAAGTCATACAAAAAATCAAAAAGTTTGTATGAGTGAAATTTCTGCAAACATTTTTCTTTGGTCGTTGCAATATGGTTCATTACTAAAGTAACATCAATATCTCTAGACGTTGTTGTCAGTTTTTGGATTAAGGCCCTTAGGCCTTGTACACACTACTCAACATAAAATTTGGGTAGTAAAATTTTTAAAATGCTATAACTTGACATTGGGTTGACGGTTCTTGATGACTTTTGCAGATTTGAAATCCTTATTTCACGTAGATCTTCTATGGTCTACGTATTTTATTTGAGGGTTGAAATTTACACATTATACCGAGTCCATAATAAACAACAACATAGCGACAATAACAAGTTTATTGCATTATATTCTACAATATACATGATTGGTTAACAACGGCCAATAGTTAATTCTTAAAAAAATTATAATTCTAAACCAAATTTAACATTAAGGTACATATAAAAAAGAGAAACTAATATTTTGTTGGTCCTCCTGCTCGACGTATTACTTCACGACATCGATTTGGTAGAGTATTCAAAAGATTATTTATAAAATCTTGTGGAATATTCTCCCATTCTTCACGAATGGCCTCACTAAGCGATCTTACTTTAAGTTTTAAATAAGACCAAACATGTTCGATGACATTAAGATCCGGAGACTTTGCAGGCCAGTCCATCCTATTGACATTCTGTGACACTTCGCGCTCTGTGAGGTGGAGCGTTGTCATCCACCAATAGAAATTCTGGGCCGTAATTTCGAGCAAAAGGAACAACAATAGGTTCCAAAATTTCCTCCTGATAAACAGTAGCGTTAACGGTTTGGTTGGTAATGAATAGCTTCGTTTTACCATTTCTTATGATACCTCCCCACACTGTAACACCTCAGCCACCAAATGCCTCTGGAAGGGCCATATTTTCCTCCAAATATAGCTGATTTGGCCTTCTCCAAACTAGGTAACATTCGTCCATCGAAGTGAAACAAATTAAATCTTGTTTCGTCAGTAAATAATCAATGGCTCTACTCTGCATTACCCCAATTCGCATGCCGATTTGGCCGTGGCCGCCTATTCGCTCTATGGTGTTGTAGTAACCGCACACATTTTGCTCTGCGACGGGCTTTATAATTTAAAATGTTTGATATTATGTTATGTTTTTGAAAAAAATTCTCACCTCAAAATGTTTTTATTTAATGTTCTTCTCACTGTTCTGTCCGAAACTCTCTCTCACCCCAGTTTGTTGCCTTAAAGAGTAATTTAGTTTTCTAGTTCTTTGTTCTATTCTGCATAGTTTCTCTCATTAAAATTCTTTCGGTTCTTTGGTCAAATTATAAATTGTCTTTCGGCTGACATTGTAAATGTGCGCAATTTGCTCTTTTGACATTCCTTCGTTGAGAAGTCGAATGCAATTTTCCCTTTCATATTCATATTAATTAAAATTTACAAAATTATAACATTGAAATATGTCCGATTATTTCTAAAATAATGTTAACAGTTTTTAATTCCATAGCAACAAATTTATTTTTCCAATGCCTACTTTGAAATGGACGCGTCGCGTAGAAATTACACCCGATCATAATTATGAGCATGGGGGTGGACAAAGAACTCTGTAAAACTGAATGATTCTTTGAGACAACAAACTGGGGTGAGAGTTTCGGACTGAACAGTGAATGAAGAACATTAAACAAAAACAACTTGAGGTGAGAATTTATTTTTACAAAAACTTAAATAATGCCAAACCTTAGAGCGCGTTGTACCCTACGTTTTTGTTTATTATCGACCCGGTATGTGTAAGTTTCAACCCTCAGATAAAATGCTTAGACTATAGAAAATCTACGTGAAATAAGGATTCCAAATCTGCAAAAGTCATCAAGAACCGTCACTCCCATGTCAAGTTATAGCATTTTAAAAATTTTACTACCCAAATTTTATGTTGAGTAGTGTGTACAAGGCCTAAGGGCCTTAATCCAAAAACTGACAAAAACGTCTAGAGATATTGATGTTACCTTAGTAACGAACCATATTGTAACAACAAAAAAAAAACAATTTTGGCGGATATTTCACTCATAAAAACTTTTTCATTTTTTGCATGACTTCATTGAACACCCCGTATATAATAAACCTATGGTCCTACGATAAATATACGTCATGCAGCTTAATTCGAAAAAAACTAGCTCTTAAAATTTGCAAGTCGTCTGATTGCCAGATTGTTTATCACTGAATATGTCTCGGACTGTTTTTTGTTGACATCGCGAGGGTTTTTTTGTACTGAACAACTTTACAGCTTCTCCTAATAATTTACCTGGTGAGTATCGGTTTTTTATCTCACTATTTACGTAGTGAAATGTAAATAGTTTATTATTTGATCCGTTAGAGTTTTATAACTTCAATATTAAATATTTTTTAAACATGTTAATTGCATGCTTTAAAAAAAATAATTTATAGCATTCATTACATATTTTCACATTATAATAAGGGGGAAGGGGAGTTAAGTAATATTTATTTTGAAAGCTCTTAAAATTCTCTTTATAACAGACTTTAAATTTTATAATCCCGCTCAATACTTTGACACAAATTTACATTTTAAAATTTAAATTACATTTAACTGCTTACTTACTACTTGTTGATTAAATGTTCAAACTGGTGACCGCCCGCTTGCATACATGAATAAAGATTTTGTTCGAAACGTTCGCGCATATTCTGAAGCATTTCCGGAGTGATTCGACGGCATTTGTCGACGATTCTTTGACGCAAATCTTGCAGCGAAGCTGGCTGTGTTTTATAGATTTTACTTTTTAGGTATCCCCCACAAAAAAATCAAGAGGCGATAAATCCGGTGATCGTGGAATTTAATTTCATGGAAAACGTTGGTCTAAATACTAACGGACAATTAACGCGTACTAAATGTATTTTGTATGGATAGAATTTATTCTTCTTCAAAATGGTTTGTATGCTAGTTCGATTGATCCCAGACACAAATACCAGCTGCCTAGTACCTAATGTAGGATCACGATGAAGTTGTCCCAAAACTGCAACTTCACTAGCTTCATTAACTATAGGTTTTTCAATTTCTCGTTTTTTATAGGCTACGTTCCCTGTCTCTTGATTTTTTTTTACTAACTCTAGAACATACTTCCTCCTGACATGTCGATCTATTCGCACATTTAATGTTCATAAAGTAAAGCGAAATGATATCTAACCCTTTCCACGATAGAATAAACCATAATGTTTAATTTTCAAAAACTCAATTAATAAACTACCAACCAACGCCTGCAAATAATACTAGAAAATAAATTTGGAACCCGCTAATTTTACGTTCGTTGTGTGTGTATAGTATTCATTTCTGTTTTTTACAGTTGTGTTTTTTTATGAAAGTGATAACAAATCGCCAAAAACCAATGTAACGCACGAAACACTAAGTTTATATCATTGGCGTACTTAACTCAAATGAGTGATATTTTTACTATTGCTAATTATTGTTTGTACATAAGTTTCAACTTTAAAATCAAAATTCGTATTAAGTATTGGCCGGAATTATAAAATTTAAGGTCTGTTGTAAATATAATTGTAAGATCTTTCAAAATAAATATTACTCAACCCACAATGCCATTTAACTATTTTGGGGTGATGCTTACCCTTGCTTGTGAGTGAAAGTGGCGGAGTCAAAAATACCAGCAAAGAATATCCCCCTTTAATCTAAAATCTACGGGTCTAAGCGTTTTTCTACAATCTTGACGTAGTTTCTGGAAATGGCTCTGTTTCGTTTTCATCTGGCCACCCTGTATAAACTGCATTATTTTAATTGTAATTTACATCCTCAATATTTTTTAATCCCACATTGTAATAGAGTTCGACATGTTCAACAGTCTCCTTTTGTTTTATATCTCCCAAGTGAATAATTTCCATAGACATATACTGAATATAAAATAAATAAAATAAAGTACATATTCAATGACTATACATTTTTGTAACAGTTTGGCGTTTGAAGATATTTTAAGACATTTCGTCATTAACGTTTTAACTTTACTGTAATCATATTATAATTCAATTTTACTGAAAACGAAAATAAAACGGTTTATTCACTGCGAACATTTTAGTTACATTTTGTCTGTTCAATAGATTTATTTTAATATTTTCCTTAGTTATATTTCTCACATATACAGGTTCATATAAGTCACAGCATGCTTTTATTAGCAACATTTTATGTACACATATAACTACCATCTATATTACTGCATGGTAGTAAATTTAGCTAAGCCTAAAGGGTTAATTTTGTCTGCCATTAAAATGTCACCAGACAATGGTAGCTGCGTCCTTAGCACATTTAAACGTATAATAGAGGGATATTTCGGCACGTAAATGCTTTCTCTCGGTAATTTTGGAAGTCCTTATTCGATTTTACTCAAGTTTGGGCCAGTTACAAACAAAATCTCTTAAAGGAGCAGGCTACTTTTATCTTTGTTACGAGGCGGAGATTAGAGTTTACCGGCCCTTGAAGAGGGCGAAGTCTGCTTACTGATGTTAGGTAGGTACTCGATTAATGGGAATTTTCTAAAAATACATATTTCTAGTTAATTTTTTGTTAATTAACTTATTTGTATCTACAAATGTGTAAGTTATCTAAATTAACATGACAACAAATACAAATGTCAAAATAATTACTCGAATTATGTTTGACATCTAGTTTTCTTCCTCAGAAGTAACTTTTAAACTTTACTATAACTTTATCATATGTCTCTGGAAACGTAAGGAAGCTAAACCGACGATGTGGCGACCAGTATGAAAATTGTTCTGCCAGAGTTAGAATAAATTAGTTAGTCTATTTTCTCATAAAAGGTTGCATTTCTGCTTTTATCTTGTATGAACGAAGCATATAAGGATTGAAATTACCGTCAAAGCAATATGACAGCTACCTTTTAATTGTTTCTAACAAAATACAAAAAAAAAAACAATTTCCAGTGCATATACATTAAGAATCACAAAACTATTAAATGTAGCAAATAAATAAAAAACGGAATTAAGAAATGAGATTCTATAAATCTATAAAATATAAGAAAACAAAAAGAAACACTTCATTTACACCAAATACTAAAACAAAAAAGCATGGATATATTAAAACAAATGTTGGTATTCAATACAAGAATTTTTAACAAAATACAAAAGAAAAAACAATTTCCAGTGCATTTACATTAAGAATCACAAAACTATTAAATGTAGCAAGAAAATAAAAAGACGGAATTAAGAAATGGATTCTACAAATCTACAAATCTATAAAATATAAGAAAAAAAAATAGAAACACTTCATTTAGACCAAATACTAAATACAAACAGCATGTATATATCAAAACAGATGTTGATATTCAATAAGAAAAAAACGAAATTGTTTAACATCTACAGAATGAATGTCACAAAACATACCAATTTTATTTAAATTACTACACATGACATACAATAGAGAGCGCAGCATTATATTGGTTCTAGCCAATGGTAACACAAAGTCAGCAACCCGAATATTGTGGAACATGAAAATTTAATGCGTGCAATAGATCACAACAGTCAAGTTCATTATGCAAAATTTGTAAATTAATGTACAACTAGAAATGACACGTCTAAGTTCTAATAATGTAACATCAAAGGTGTTCGATAATACATCATGACTAAATCCTCTTTCCGAATACGAACCATACTCTTTAAAATAAAGAAATTTCAAGAACTTTATACACTCTCAATATTTGCAATATGACACCTATAAAACGGGAACCATACTATCGAAGCATATTCAATTTTAGATGCATCATAGGAATAACCAAAGTTACGAAAATGTTTATAATTTCTAATTAAGAACCCTAACTTTAACGCTTCAACGTAAAAGAAATGAGATTGATCAGTATGTCCAAACAATTTGAATGTCGATTTTACCACAAACAGTTGGATTTTTTGCCTTCAAACAAGAATATCACATTTTTAGATATAATTTCATTCTTTAAAGGAATCCTATCAAAATCTTAATAAAATTAAAGACAAAAAACTTATGAACATTTCTTCACCTAGCACGTGCCTTTTCTGCTTTTTAGGTGCTGCAATTTTAAAAATATTTCGAAACTGCGTCTCTATAAAAGTATCAAGTTGCCAAATTTGAAAAAAATCGTTCCAGTATTAAAAAAAGTTATAGCTAAAAAACAAATTAAAAAAAAATCTAGACACCCTGTATATAACAAAAGTAGATTAAAATGTTCTATAAAATATTTTGATATGGCCATTCCTTTCGAAAATGTTAGTATTTTAAAGGTAGATACCGAAGAGGCTTTTTGATAATAGCTCCGAAATTGTGGAATCAATTATTTTAATAAAATGGGAACAGTATAACCAGTACACGGTGATCAGGAAGGGAGAAAAAATTCGATGGAAATCTCCGCCATAACGGCTAACTCAGAAAGTTTCTGTATCATCTAGACATTCAAAAATTGCAAAGCTCAAAATCCTATTAGCTCCTTCTTGCAAATTATGGGCATTTGTATATAGGTAAAAACGGACTCTTCAGATTTTGCACTGCCCATCGATCGCTCGAAGTTTCCAGCTCACCTATTCCATATTAATAGGTTCTCCTAAGTCTTATCTTGAAGATAGTTTGGTGCGAACAACATTATTTAATTTGTTAATAACAATTTACAAATGAAAATTTGACTTTCAGGGTGCAAAAATTAGAGAATTTTGAAGACTATTTCTTATCGTAAATATACATGGAATTGATAGATAAATAAGGATATTTAAACCACAAATTTGCTTATTTATTCAATAAACAATTTGGAAATTGTTTAAACAAAATAATCCCATCTCAAAATTTTCATGTTAATATTATCAGGCTACAGAGGTAAATGGTTTTGAGGGTCTCACAGTTCATATCGATTGTCTGTTTTGAATATTTCCAATAGGTGGCGCATGATGGAAAAAAGTCCCCTCACAAGCGAAAAACTATTTGAAATATATATAGCAACCACAAATAATCGGCGATAATCATGCAAATATAAGGCTATATGATTTTGTCTTTCAAGATGAGTAAGTGTACCCATGAGGATAATAGAAAAAAGTATGTGTAAATTGTCTTTACCCATAAATCCTCTTTTGTCATCAATGAGAACTTAGAAAAACTGATAAAACAGTTCTTATCCCCCGACTTCAATCAGAATGATGAGAAATATCCTTTGGCAATCTGTGGATCTTATAGATTAACACTACGAGAATATGATAAGGAGATGTATAATAGACTATTACCGTGTGTGCCTAATTACGCTGATATAATTTCACAACCCATTACAAGCTCTTGCGAAACATGTAACTGTTACATTTATTCGACAGCTAGATTCCGAAGACATGTCAAAACTCAAAAAGGAAGAGGCCATTTTAAAGGCATTGGCAATAAAGTCGATATATCCAAAAGTGTTGAATCTCCTGCAAAAGAACCCTCCTCATTCAAAGGGATAACCCTAAAAAAACCGCGAGGTCATCTGCATCTATGCGGGAAATGTTTGCAGAGGATTGGCCGGGGTATACGACACGAATGTAACAATTCTCGAGATAATTTGATGAAAATTATTGAAAAGCTCCCGGAGAAAACCCCAGAGCAAGTTGCTACTGATCTTATAAAGAAAAAATGTACCTCTGAAGAAAATGTGCTAAATGTGTGTTAAATATTCATATCTGTCTCTCAATAAATAATGTTGTTTGCACCAAACTATCTTCAAGATAAGACTTAGGAAAACCTATTAATATATAAAACGAACATGTTTTGGGCCCATAATATGGAATAGATGAGCTGGGAACTTCGAGCGATCGATGGGCAGTGTAAGATCTGGAGAGTCCGTTTTTACATATATACAAATGCCCATAATTCGCAAGAAGAATCTGATAGGATTTTGAGCTTTGCAAATTTTGAGTGTCCAGATGATACAGAAACTTTCTGCGTTAGCCGTTTTGGCGGACATTTTCATCGAACTTTTTCTGCCTTCCTGATCACCGTGAGTACCTACATGAATACTGGTAATAAGTAAATGATAAGTAAATGTATACTATATCACCCATTTAACATTTTACGTTCTATATGAGCACCGTGAGCACAATAGCTATTTGTGATTTTTTTCCGCATCAGGCCTAGGTCAAAAAATACGCCATATGCGGAAAAGACACTTTTCCTACGAGATTATTTTTTAAATAGTGTTTTGAAAATAGCTCCAATAACTATAGTTATCATAATTTTTTATTGAAAATTGTAAATTTCGAAAATGTTAATCAAAAATCCTGAGGAAATAAGTTTAACAGGTTTTTGTTAATACTATTGTGTCAGTGAAAATGTAAGAATCTTCTGCCTGCTTACAACGATAATATGGAAGATTATATAGAATAATCATAAAAAATCAGGATTCAGTGATCATTTGCCGAAAAAATCCAAAGATAAATATGAGAAATGTATCGCTTATTTGAAGATTGAAGTCATCAAAAGATAGTAACTGTTATCACTGAGACAGTTCTAATTTCCTTAGATACAGTTGTACTAGCCTATTTTAAACAAAAATCCAGGGTATACCAGAGTTCTACGCTGTTGAGTCTTTACTCAATGATAAGAACAACAGTGAAAAAGTATATTGACATAAAGTGATTTCGAAGTTTAATTGCTTTCCTTACAATTTTACATAATGTCCACTCGAAATAAAATTGAGATTCAGATTGAGGGTTTGTCTTGGTATCACATATTCGTTGTATAGACATGTTAAACAAGGAGTACCGCTTAGATATAAGCAAATTCCCCATGCTGATCGCATTTTTTAAAAGAACCGGTGACGGATATCAAGCGAAAAAATCGAAAATATTGACAAAGGGTGAAATTGACTGTTTTCTATCAAGTGCAGATGACAAAGAATTCTTAATGATTAAGGTAAGATTAGTTTTGTTGTTAGGTATTTCAATTATTAAGTATTTTGATTTTTTATAGGTTGGATTAATTCTGGGGATTTCCGGAGCTTGTCGAACTGATGAACTAGTCAATTTAACTGTAGATGATATTGAGGATGTAGGCTCTTCCTTGATTGTAAAAATTCCAAACACTAAGACAAAGATTCCACGAACCTTTCTGGTTACCGATGTGGGAAATATGCTTGAATTGTAATACCTGTCCCTTCGTCCTCCCCACGTCAAGCATAAGCGCCTCTTTTTGTACTACAAAGCAGGAAAATGTAGTTCGCAGCCAGTTGGCAAGAATACCATGGGAAAAATTCCGAGTGTAGTAGCTTCGTATTTAAAATTACCTGATGCTGCATGTTATACTGGTCACTGCTTACGAAGATCTTCAGCGACTTTCCTGGCAGATGCTGGTGTGGATATCACGACAATAAAGCGTCATGCTGGTTGGAAATCAACGACAGTCGCTGAGGGTTATGTCGAGAACTCCATTTAAAGTAAGACGAAAATTGCTAATCAGGTTTTAGTAGGTGCCACTACTAGCGCAATCACAAAAACTGTAAATGTAAGTAGTGAAAGTAATATTCCTTCTAATATTAATTTTGAAAATTGTACAAATGTAACATTTAATTTAAATGTCAATAAATAATTTCAATGTTATCTTTTTTTTGCATGAAAAACATTCTCCATAATGTAAACTCCCTTGGGAGCATTATACTCCCTTGGGAATAATCGACTACTTCTGTTTTAATTTTGATGTCATAGAAACTAATTTCTACTCCCGACCGTGGAAAAATAATATTTGTATTTACGGACTTCTTGAAGAGGATAATCCGAATACAAATCCAAAAGCTCAAGTAATCGAGCTACTAGATGTGAACACGTCACTCAATCTTCATGCTGAAGACATACTTTTGTTGTATAGAGTTGGTAATCATCTTGGTAGAAAACGCAGACCAGTTATTGTCGGATATGTTAATCATGATCTCAAGGTTCGCTTATTGAAAAACGCAAAAATTTTTAAAGAGAAGAATATTTTCATAGCCGAGGACCTCACGGTAAGTAGAAGAAAAATTCTGTCATCTGCCAAGGCATCTGTAGGAAGGAAAAATGCATGGACTTTTAAGGGACAGATGAAAGTTAAGCTAATGGGCGTTCTTTTAAGATACACAGTATGGATGACATAAACCGATATATACAGCAGCACAACTCCTAAACTATGTTTAGGGCCAATTCTGATTCTAATTCTCACTTATCTTTTTTTTTTCTTTCTATTTTTATCTTATTTTTCTTGTAATTAAATTTACTTCTATATTCACTGTATTATTAATTAATTCATTTAGTTTACATTTATTTCTTACAAGCTTGTTAATATTAAATCTTTACATAATCTTGGAATTACTAAATGAGCTAGATAATTATGAACGGGAGGATGTAGTGCTGTGTAATGATGTAATTGACTGTGTGGGCATATCAAAGATGATCAAAATTTTAATTATCTTCAATTTAACATCAGAAATTTAAAAACAAAATTAGATCAACTTTTATTATATCTTCAGACGTTTGATATTGACAGTATTGATGTAGTTATACTCTCTGAAACATGAAATTTAGATAATGTAGAATATTTTGCAATTCCAAATTTTATTCCCTATTATAATCAATCTACATAGAAAAATCGGATGGCGTAGTTGTTTTTGATAAGAGTCATATTCGGTGTACCTTTGATATTGTTCAATTGTCTGAGTTGAAATTACTGGAAATCTCTTTTACATTGAATGATGTAAGATTTACATTGATAGCTTCTTATAGGCCACCGAAATCTGACTTAAATACATATATAGGGGATTTACAGATCTATTTTTCAAATCAAAGAAAATGTGATGCCAAAATTTGTATAGGTGACATTAATATTGATTTGTTGAATACATCTGATTTTTACGTGAACAGTTATGTATGTGCCCTGGCTGAATTTGATTTATTTCCATATATTATTAATAAACCTACCAGAGTTACAGACGATTCTTCCACGTTAATTGATCATATATTTGTTGGGATTCTCAAAATCTATTGTTTAACAAAAGTTAAATTGCAATCATATATAATTAAAACAAATCTGACAGATCACTACACAGTGTTCTTATGCATAAATATGAAAACTGATGTAAAAAATAACTCGAAGAATGTTTCTGATGAAGAAATAAAATTTACAAAGTATTTAACTCTTGAAAATTATTTTAAACATGAAAATTGGACATAAGTTCTTAATCAAAATGACTCTAACCTCGCCTATAATGTATTTATCAATAAAGTTCTTGATTATATTAACAGAAGTACCACTATCAAACATTTAGCAAAAGAAAATGTTAAATTAAAACCTTGGATGACGAAGAGATTGTCTAAAAACAGAATTTAATAGGATAGGTACAGAGATTGCAAAATCTGCATACAAAACTTATAGACATTTTTTCAACAGTTTACTTAAACAAATTAAATCCTCATACTATCATAATGAGATTTCAGAAGCACAAAATAATTATAGGAAAATATGACGTGAGATTAATACTATAACTAACTCTGATTCTAATCTTAGGAGTAAATCATCTTTTTGTATTATAAATAACGACAATCATGAAATTTTAACTGATTCAGAAAAAATTTATTTCTTTAAAAATTTTTTTTAAATATTGGTACGAAAATGGCGAGTGGGATTGGAGAGATTTCTTTTGATATCTTAGAAACAAACTATAATAAATATAAACGAGACCCTTTCTTACCTCCTACTAATAGAAATGATATTGTTTCAATAATTTCGAATTTAAATAATAATTCCTGTCCAGGCCCTGATGGAGTACCTGTTTATATCGTAAAAAATTTCATATGTATTTCATTGACCCTTTGGTGTATATAATAAATTTAACTTTTTCTACAGGGCTTGTTCCTAAAACATTTAACGTCTGTTTTAAGATATTGTATAACTGTATGGGGTAGTTTATGTAAGTCATTGATCCATAGTTTAAATTAACAAAATAGTATATTGAAAGTTATGTTAAAAAAAGATAAGATTTATTCAACGGAAACTTTGTATAAAGAAGCCAATGTCTTTAAACTTAGATAATTGTTTGTTTATCAATATTTAATACGAGTATTTAGTATTGATATTCCTTATATTTCGCATTCCCGTAACACTCGTTCTTTGGCCAATATTAATACAGTTACCCTCCGTTGTAAAAAGAGTCACTCTCAAAAATTCTCATCTTATTTGGGTCCTAAACTATTTAATATATTGCCTAAAAGAATAAAAAGTATTGCAAAAAAGTCGGTTTTAAAGAGAGGATTTATAATTGAAAACTATGCTTTGATTGAACCCATTTTTGGTTAGTATAGGCTTTAAGGGCACACTTCTGCGTCCCCCTTATATTTTACGTGTAAAATACTATTTTATTACTGTTTTTATAATAAAAACAATGTTTTTTTTTGTTTTTTCTTTTATTTTTCTTTCATGTTGTATAATGGAGTGAATTGCACAACACAAGTTTAACTTAGGTGCGATGTATATAATATTCCTCTCTTCGTCCATCACCAATTGGGCATTCAAGATTCTTCCTAGGATGTGAAAATAGAAAACTTACAAGACAATGCGTTGGTATAAATTCTATAGGAGATTTGCCAAAAACAATTGCAAAATTTTTAAAATTGCCAAATGGTGGAAATTACACCGGCCATTATTTCCGGAGAATGTTTGCTACGATACTGGCTGATGCAGCAGCAGACATCGCCACTGTTAAAAGGCATGATGAATGGGAAGCAGCGAACGTGGCAGAAGGATATACAGGGTTCTTCAACGAAAAGTAGCCACCCTTAGTATCTTTTAAAATTATCTTTTGATTGAAAATTGCCATGACACGTCAACAAAGATAACAAAGGGGACATCTTTTTAAATAAAATCCGAATTTCTACCATCAACCCCTTAGCCACAGCCACCCCCTCTCTATTTTCAGATGGCACCATACCATATGTGGTATATCGTTGCAAAGCTTATTTCATAGGGAATGCATTCTACTATTCATTTTGTATATTCGCATGAAATTGAAATATAAAAAAATTAAAAAACCTTTTTCCGTTTATTTTGGTTAAACTACAGAACAATAGGAATTATCGTTAAAGTAATTGTTCAAAATGGTCTCCGTTAACGTCCATACAGTAATACACACGACTTTTAAAGAGTTCACGAGCAATTGCGAGAACTTGCGGTGTCAATTGTCGACATTCTGCTATTATTCTCTGCCTAAGATCTTCAATGTTGGCTGGCTATGTTGCATACATTTCAAATGCCCCTATAAGAAATAATCCAACGGAGACAGGTCGGGTGATCTAGCCGGGATTCGATGGGATCACGTCTTCCAATCCATCGTCCAGGAAACCGATCGTTAAAAAATTTAAAAAATTCTCAAACGGGAACCGCATAGTGAGGAGGTGCAACATCTTGCTGGAAAATTTTCGTAATTTTCCAGTAGTTCTGTTATGCGTAGATCAACAGCGGTATCAAGAAGTTCAAGGTAAGTAGCGCCAGTCAAATTACCGTCAATAAAGAACGGGCCAAGGATGTGGTCTCCTAGAATACCTGTCCAAACATTAAGTCTCTGTGGATATTGGGTATGGGTTTCTCTAAACAAATGCGGATTCGTGACGACGGACTAATACCTAGTTATGCCTGTTGACTTCTCCATTAAAAAAAAAGAAATATCACGTTATTCAATAGATTATTATTATTAGACATAGGTAATTTCGCAAAACTCTAGTCTTCGATCATCGTCGTCTTCATTTAGTTCTTGAACAAGTTTTGTCTTGTATGGGTGAAATTTGTGCTATTTTAAAATTCTCCATACACTACCTGTTGAAACCCCTGATGCCTGGGAAAGTTAATTTAAAGATATTGTTATCCATTGCAACATGTCCCAAAACAGCAACTTCAACAGGTTCATTAATAATTCGTCTTTCTGGTCGATGTTTTTTGTTTGCCACTGATCCAGATTCCATGAATTTTTGCGTCAACTTTGGAACATATTGATGACCAATTAATTTATCGAGATGCATTTCATTGAAAGCACGCGCTGCAGCTCGTGCGCAGGCGTTATTTTTGAATAGAAACGCACAATCTTGATTCTTTCGGCAGTCATGTACACCAGGTTGACACTTTTAATTGAAAATGAATTGGAAGTTGACTGACTCAGGTAAAAACAGGTGGAAAAAAGTATCGGTATTGTTATCAGTAATTTAACCAAAAGAAACAGAAAAAGGTTTTTTAATTTTTTATCTCTCAATTTCACGCGAATATATAAAATGAATAGTAGAATGCATTCCCTATGAAATAATCTTTGCAACGATGTGCCACATATGGTATGGTGCCATTTGAAAATTTAGAGGGGGTGGCTGTGACGGCTAAGGGGTTATGGCAGAAATTCGGATTTTATTTAAAAAGATGTCCCCTTTATTATCTTTGTTGACATATCTTGGCAATTTTTAACCAAAAGATAGTTTTGAAAGATACTTCTCGTTGAAAAATCCTGTATACAGGATTTCTTCAACAAAAACTTCAAGCCTCAAAATATGAGGTCAAAGAGAGATCAATATAAATACAAACTCGACCTCTACTTTATTAAATACATGCGCAGATAGTTTTCAATAACCAATTGTATAAAAGTTGACAAGAAATGAATAGTTAGTTCAAGAATTATAATGTATTTTTTGCGTGCGCGAAAATTTTCCCGCACAGTTAGGAAAAATCGAATTTTTCCTAACTCAAATTCGTTACTAAATGTCAACTTTTCAAATAACTATTAAAAACAATATTCGCAAGTGAGCTGAATGTGACATAATATTCTATGATTATTTCTAATTGCTTTACAATAAGTAATGATCTTTTGCCGGAGGTCGTTTTCAGGTTCCACCGGTGTTTTATATTAAACTTTTAAACTGAAAAAATCGGAGAAACTAGATACATTTCAAGAAGACAATTTAAAGCAGCCATGTATCTATCACTTGTCATGAAAAATGTTTCTCAATATTCTCCACAAGAGTTACGCACGACCTTAGGTGAAGATTTATAGGTTTTTGTAAAATTGAGTGGAGGTCAAGATAGCTAGCTATAAGCCTTGTAAAATAAATTGGATGCTTGATAATTCACTTGGTGTAGGATCCATCCTTCTGGTGTTGTTTCTAGTGAATATTTTATTAACAATTTATCAGTAGAACACTTTAAACAAACGGACGTTTTCCAAATTTGTTACTGTTTACAGATGCAGTTTTTAGACATTACGTTTGCTATCATTCCAATAGAGAAACAACTTCATGATCATAAATATTGCCAAAGCAGACTTATTAAAACTTTTAGTTTATATACTAGCCACGTGAAACATGGCCTGTTAAATTTATTAGGTCATAAATTTAATTGTAGATATTAACGTAGAAGTACATGATTTATAACATAAATATATTTCAAAATATAAGGTTTAAGGATATAAACGTTTGCCTCGTAATTTGTACCTACCTAATATTGTATTTTATAATGGAGAAGACTTGAAAATTTCTTACTTTGCTTATATAATTTTGTTTATTTTGATTTACTTAAACGGTGCCGTATTCTTGAAATAGTGTGTTCTACAAACACAAATAATTTTGAACATTTAATAACTGAATAATCTAGGACTTTACAAATAACAGGATTGTTATTTCATGCACCTGCGAATATTCAAAGACACTGAAATAAAATGAATAAATAATTAGAAAAAGTGATCTAATCAACAAATTTTTAGGTATGTACACAAATCTTTGAAAATACGTACTTTTTAAATTTAACTGTATGTTTTTATACCATAAACTTAGTACTTAGCATATAAAACTGTTCACTTTTATTTATGTTTAGTTATTATTTTATTTGAGGAGAATTTAAATAGTAGCAATGAATAAACGAAATATCAAAAATTATATTTCTAATATTACTTTTATTCTACATGTTTTATTTTTCTATATTTCTGTACCTAAAAACACCACAGATTGAGATAAGTATTGAAAACTAATTCCATATTTTATTAATAATTTTTATTTAAAAACCCTAAATATGTAACTAATCATCATATTCTATATCACTGGCACTGGTTAATGCATAATACAATTTCTGTTTCAAAAAGGCAATGCCCAAAAATTTGCCTTTACCTTCACCTTCGTTCTCTGCTACCTATTGCCGTACAGCAGCGTGCGTACAGTTTATCATCCAATGCAAAGATGGAAAGAAATTCATGGAACCAACGGAATAGGGTTGGAAATAGGGCATTATCAACGGTTTACCGCCAGCAACCACTGAAAAAGAAGCAGCGCTACTAGCATTACTCTGAAAATCTCTTGTACTTGTCGACGTGTGTGCAAGGGCAATTGTGGCTGTCGTAAGCTATTGACATTGATTTAGAGACCTTGATGAGCACTTCAAACGTAAAAAACGGAAATTAATTGAACAAAGTAAACAGTTCATGTAATAAAAATTTGAATAAACAATGATGATTTAAATATTTCACTTCATACAGTTATAATTTAACTGTTTAGCTATTCTATGACATATCGGCTTTATATATTCAAATGGTACAACCTATTCCTTATTTTATCGTAAAACAAGTCATTCGTTCAGAATTGAGACACGAAAAATCAAAATTTCTCCATCTAACATTAACAAAATTTCATCAATTTGGTTGCAGATATTGCAAATATTGGTAAAAAATAATTTTTGTTAATACATATTTGATTCTAAATAGAATTGAAGACACAAGATGCAACCGTGTTCAGCTCAACTGATCCTGAACCCTAATTGGCTGAGTTATAAAACTTTCGCAAGTGCAAAAAGGAAGCTTTAAATTCGAGTTTTATACATGATTTTTTTCAATACTTTGATTTTTTAATATAAAAATGAAAATACCGTTGGTTAAATTCATTTTCAAAATAAGCATAAAATAATTGATTGACTATTTAATTATTATATCCATATTTCCCACGGCGTGCAAAAACATTTTTTTTTCAAAATTTACACATTAGTTATGTAAGTGTTGGAAACAAATTATTACAAATAAACGTGGAAGGGGTGGTCTATTTTACCCTCTTATAGCAAACCAAGAAAACGGAGGATATGTCTATTCAACTATTTTTGAGCAAAATTGCCTCCTGAGGAGGAATATACAGGCTGTCTCACATAAGAGGGCCACTCCTATGTATCTCGCTTAATATGCGAGACACGTCAAAAGTCTTTAAATATTTTTTGTTGCATTTTTTGGAGGCCTTTATGCTTGTAAAAACAAATGTGAGATCCATGGCCAACTATATGAGTAATAACAAAAAAACCTGTAAACTACCCAAACTTTAAGACTGTCTAACTTTTTTATTTTAAGAGATAGAGAAAACTTATTGGTAATAAATTTTGATTGCAAAAATTGATACCTTTCACCTGATATAAACAGATTTTTGAAATATCGTATGTGGTACGCTGCGCCCTATAGGCGAACAAAAAAAAATCTCCCGGAGCAGGCTATGGCCACATAAAATTGCCTGGTTTTTTGTCTTTCATGCAATATACTACATGTCGCCCATATCTTCTGTATTTATTACAGTTTTTTCAATTTTAGTTTAAAAAATGTACCTAAATATTTTTGTGTTACTCAAGATAATGTAGAAACTGTTTTAAAGATGGCAACTGCAAAAAATTTATAAACAGAATGTACTTTTGTATGCAAAATGCAGATTTTCTTATACTATTATTATTTTACTGGTTTTCACATTAGAAGCAATTGGGTCTTTAAAATTGTTCTAACACAGATAATGTAGCTTACGCTAAGTGTGCTTACGCTTATTGTTATTTAAAAAAACTATTTAATTTTGAATAACAATGGGGTTTTCAAATATTTAAAAGTATAATATGTTTGTGTTGTACTGTCTGACGCAACAGAGATTGAGGTGGTCAATTGGAGCATCTCACTTAATTCATTATTACTTGTCTGTATTAATTATAGGTACTAGTATTAGCTGATGTTATTAATATTTTCGGATTTTCTAGTTTTAAGCTTACCTTTTCTGTTTAAATTTAAATAAAATTTGTTTCTAATTTAGCACTGCTTATTTCAGTACTCAACTAAATCACTGAATCAATTAAATTCATGTTTCGAGAATTAAGAGCATCTCAACTCAAACGTAAAATCGTTATGGAGAATTTCAATTAATATGTAATCCTCTTCCTTAAGTTATAACACATTCAAAATGATAGTTTTTCAAACCACAATGAACTTTAAGAATTTTCAAACGAATGGTTATGTAAAAATTATGACTATCGAGTAGTGATTACTGAGGCAATCATTTATTTTCATAGCTTGCAACATTTAGCGTAAGCTACGTTGTCTGTTAGAATAATTTTAAAGACCCAATTGCTTTTAATGTGAAAACCAATAAAATAATAATTTTATAAGAAAAGCTGTATGTTGCATAAAAAAAAGTACAGTCTGTTTATAATTTTTTTTTGCAGTTGGCGTCTTTAAAACAGGTTCTACATTATCTTCAGCAATACGAAAATATTTAGGTAAATTTTTTTAACTGAAATTGAAAAAAACTGTAATTAATACAAAAGATAAGGGCAACATGTAGTATATTGCATGAAAGACGAAAAAACAGGCAATTTTTGTGGCCATAGCCAGAATTTCAATTAATATGTAATCCTCTTCCTCAAGTTATAACACATTCAAAATGATAGTTTTTCAAACCACAATGAACTTTAAGAATTTTCAAACGAATGGTTATGTAAAAATTATGACTATCGAGTGGTGATTACTGAGGCAATCATTTATTTTCATAGCTTGCAACATTTAGCGTAAGCTACATTGTCTGTTAGAATAATTTTAAATACCCAATTGCTTTTAATGTGAAAACCAATAAAATAATAATTTTATAAGAAAAGCTGTATGTTGCATAAAAAAAGTACAGTCTGTTTATAATTTTTTTTTGCAGTTGGCGTCTTTAAAACAGGTTCTACATTATCTTCAGCAATACGAAAATATTTAGGTAAATTTTTTTAACTAAAATTGAAAAAAACTGTAATTAATACAAAAGATAAGGGCAACATGTAGGATATTGCATGAAAGACGAAAAAACAGGCAATTTTTGTGGCCATAGCCTGCTTCAATATTTTTTTTATCCACCTAGAAGGCGCAGCTAACTACGATACGATAAGATACGATATTTCAATCTGTTCAAATCTGTTTATATCAGGTGAAAGGTTACAATTTTACAATCAAAATTTATTACCAATAAGTTTTCTCTAGATCTTAAAATAAAAAAGTTAGACAGCCTTAAAGTTTGGGTACTTTACAGATTTTTTTGTTATTACTCATAAAGTTGGCCATGGATCTCAAATTTGTTTTTACGAGCATAAAGGCCTCCAAAAATGCAACAAAAAATATTTAAAGATTTTTGACGTGTCTCACATATTAAGCGAGATACACGGAAGTGGCCCTCTTATATGAGACAGCCTGTATATCCTCCCCTAAAACATTACAGCCCCTTAAAGAAAGGGAATAAAATCTGGTTTTCTCACCTTTTTTTATCAAAAGCCGTTCCTTAAATTTTGTCGAGGAAATTGTATCTGATTTTTTAGTATACATTTATGCAACACCCTGTAGATGAACTTAAATGATTTTAGTAGAATGAAACCTAGAATATTTTAATTGTCCAATTGATCAAATGATTGAAAATATAAATTTTATACGAATAACTAAGTTGCCTTCATCTTATTTTTAGTTTTTAAGGTACACAGAATTAACTTTTACGTTCTATTGAACAAAATTAATAAAAACATTTATAGCAAATTTATTTATCTTTATGATAGTTCCTTTCTGTATAATGTTTATTTATATTTCAAAATTAACGTCACAATCTTTTTGATATATTTGGTAATTGTTACATTATTATAATTCAGTGACACATTTTATATACACCATTATTTATTCTTCCAACTCGGAATAATGGCAAGTAAATGAAGAAAAAGGCATCTAATTCGTAACATAAAAAATTATCCTCAATTTGTATTATTTACATCACCTGACAAGAAAATTACACAATAAAAACATGCACAAAAGGGAAAAGGACAATTCCTTACATCCAAAGAGATTTACTAATGCCATATTTATTCTGTCACCCAGAGTGACTAAATCGCTCGGATTAAATTGAGATTTGTGGAAAGCTAACGAGCATTTCTGCTCTTTGTTTTCATTTATTTCTCAAAAATGTATAATTTTATTCAGTCTGTAAAAATATTACCAAAAGCAACAGTGGGGCGATTTATACGGGGTGGTCTAGCCTTGCTACGTTGAGTTTAAGGAAAGTTGTTACAAATACAAATAGATGTTAACATGTAAAATAGGTATACTTTATAGTCCATCTAAATATGCTAGAATGTTGAACGACCTAGTAAACTAAGCAACAGATTTTCACATCTAATTTCTAAACTTACCAATAATTATGAAAACATACACTCAACAGATATTTGAAACTTGTAATTTTTAAGAAAAGTCAAATTACTAATACAAACCATTGACAACTAGGTTACTTGTATTCCAGTGTATTGCCACGCGCGGTGAGTCATTGCAACAGGGCATAGGACAGACCAGGGACCAGACTCTCGAATCTTTATTAAAATTATTCCCGAATGACGCATTCCACAAAAATTCGTCTAATTTGCAACGAGTGGTTTCAGCCATTCGACTTTAGATGTCATGTCTATATCCCTATATAAATATCACAAATTTTTGAAAAACGGTTAACCAAATACAAATTTTATTCACAATCAGTTAGTAATATAGACATTTCTTACCTTTAAAACGGCAGGGAAATGACTCATTACTTACCTTCACTTCTACGCTAGCCGGAAAAGTACTTTATTTCATACTGTACTGTAATAAGTTATTTCCCGGACTCATTTAAGTCCGGGAAATAACTCATTATAGTACTGAGTCCGGAAAATGTTTATTTCCCGGACTGCTTTAAAAAAACACAATATTCACATTTTTAAATATTTTATCTTTAAAACTACAATTCGTCTTAGAAATTGGAATGGTTATAATTAGTTTGGTACCACAATTTAGGGTCATATGGTATAACTCTTCTCGCCGGCAACCACCATCAATGCCTATCATTGCGATTACCTGTAACAATAGAGAAAATGGTTTAATACTGATTGTCAAATTGATGAAATTTCGACTAACGAAACCAAGAAATGTATTTTTTGTAATTAATTGACATTGAGTACCTATATCATTCAAGACGCACATTGTTTAATTCAAAACTAATGAAAAGGTTAAACTTGTTCACCTTCATCAAAAGATACTCTTCTGATGGGGCTTCCTTCATGAATCTATTAACTTCTTCTCTTGTTAGAACTTTTGATTTGTTTGCCTGATGACCAACTGCTTGCGTTTTTAAGAAAGCCACCAGTTTTGGATATTTTGAAATATCACCTCCTTCTTTTACCATCAGCATAGATTTGAGCATCGAATATTTTGCCCACTGTGTCGCAGGATTCATCTTTTTGGAGATATCCAAGAAGTACGCCAAAAGGATATTCTCATTCAGGTCGTTTTCCACCTTATAGGTTTTTCTCTACACGTTGAAGAGCTGGTATTCCTTCTCATAACGAGCAGAAGACTTCGTAGCCACCAATTTACTGGTTGCTTCAGCACATTTTAGCTCGATTTCTTCCATTTTTTACGAAAATTATCACAAAATACGCACGGGACGACAAACTGTCAAATTTGTTATTTTTGTTTTTACGTCACTAAGCTAAATCAAAAGCTATGCGATAAAACAAGAATCGAAACCACGCTAACACCTACATACAGGCAGGTTATGTAAAATAAAACATTAAAATTTAATTTGTAATACAACACAGTATGAAATAAAACGTTGTTCGATACACGGCCGTGAAATGTTATTAAAGTACAAGTTTAGATGTTTACGGACGAGGCGATGAAGGAGCCGAGTCAGGAATTTACATTTCCCCTCCTTGTCACTTTTCCGAAGTATGTCAATGTCATGTTAAGCTGGTTTTACCAAAAAAAAAAGTTACAAACAACTGGTATTTATTTTATTAAATTATAACATAAAGAAAAATATTTAGAACCAAACTAATTTTAATTATTGTAAATATTAATTGTAACATTTGAATTCTCATTACTGTGAACCGTTAATGTAAGCCCATGTTGTTATTTAACATTGTATTGGGTTGACAAAGAGGCCAACGATCCCGGATTTTCTGGGATAACATATTTGCAATTTTTACTTGACCATATATTCTTCGGCTACGGCGCTGGATTTCCATCCTCCTAATTTTTTTAACTTTAGGATGTCTCCACCTGTATTTGCTAGCAATGTAGCTGAAGTACGTCTAAAACAATGTCCCGTAAACCCGTGAGCATTTTCTAATTTTAAAAAAGCCGCAAGGCTGATTTATAATCTTGACATTCGTTATCTGTAAAAAAACGATCGGGCCCAATGGTCTTGTGAAGATCATAGTATGTATTGCTTTTTTATTTTTATCCATTCCGATTTTGTAATTGCAAATGTTCGGGAAGTGTAGGTTTTTGTTACAGGAATTACTATCATTACGCTCTTTTCTAAAATTTCCAGATCAACCATTTTCATATTTAGGAGTTCATCGCATCTGCAGGCGCCAGATATGCCAATAATTAAAGCAACCTTAAAGTAAAATATACCATTAAACACATAATTGATATTAATTAAATAGTAGAAATATTACCTTTTAAACAAGATATTCCTCTGCAGCCTTATTTAAGAAGGTACTGATGTTTCTTTCTGAGAGAACATTGGATGTTTTAGGTTCATATCCAGCATTCTGCCTTTTAAAAAATGCTCGCAATTTGGAATACTGGCTAATGTCGATATTTTGCTTGATATTAAGTACAGCTCGCAACATCGAATATCGAGACCATAATGTTGAAGCTTTACTTTCTTTACTCATTTGAACAAAATATGCAAGCAGTATCGTTTCTGAAGTATGTTGCACACCCTTAATTGCGCACCATTTAATGTAACACGAAAAATTTCTCGTACCTTTCTTTGCTTTTCTCCGGAATTATTCCGTCAAGTTCAGTGTCCACAGCTTATCGGACTTCCTGAGGAGTACAGGTTAATTCAAAATAAGACATTATGTACTTGTATAAGCAAAAAAATTAAAATTTCGTAACGGAAAGAATATGTTTTGACTTAATTGTCAAAACCACTAAACTAGTAATATTGCCTAGCAACACTTTCATGCAGTTCTTTGTGAAATAAAATAATAAATTATGATAACAAATTTTCTTAAAATTAATGTTTTTAAAAGCTTGTAACTAAGCCATTGTGAATAAAATAGTATACATACCACGCGGGAAGGATCATTCCAGCTACGACTTTTAGTCTGGGCTGTAATGATCTACTTCCCCGCTAGGTATCTAATATACTATTGTTTTTATTATAGACTCAAGCACAAATTGGCCAATACAAGAATATATTATAAAAGATGTCATGCGTTTGATTTAGACTAAAAATAGTTAGATTGTCCTTAGATTTGGTAAATGATTTGAGATAATTACCGTTTTTATTTCTGAAAAAAACTCGCACTTCAACATTAAGTTTAAAAGTCAAAGTAATTAGTAGTTTTTCGTTATTTATTTATCTTAAAAAGTAATCTGTGACGGAAATATTGTCTCATGTCAGCAGTATATACAGCAATTGTATTTTAGGTATTAATTGCCTTAAACTATTATACCACTTGCAGCTATCAAACTTCTGTGGATATGAATATAAATCTGGGTGTTAGGTCTCAATGACAATTATAAAAACATGTTTTGTTGTTTTGCATAATATTTGTGTACAAAACAATTTAGATGGATATTTAAATCTATATTGGTAAAAGAATGCAGCACAGGTTATTAATCACATTGTACCGGACTTACCTGTTGGATATAAATAAAAACTCCATTTAATTAGGAGTATCTCGTTTTATTTTACCTTAGATATGTTACGCAGGTACACGTAAGTGCAAAATGTTTCGGTACTTAATATAAAAGCTTAAGATAGATTTAAATAATGTATGAATACATGTAATATAAGAATATAAATATTCAGTGAATTTACCTGAAGAAAGTTTTGTAACAACTCAACCAGCGTTTTCTTTTGTAGCTGCAAACACAAATTAATGCTTTATGGTAGTCGCGTCAAATTAGCATTTCACTTGTAACTTTTTGCGGAGAGGTCCGATTGAGATGCGGTTCTGCAAAATGTTCAACGAATTTTTTATAACAAAAAGTACATCTAACGTCTGTACGCTCGCAAATTTTTAATTTTTTATTTAACAAATGACCCATTTTTGTCGAACATATGACAAATGTCACACACAATTCAACGAAAATGTCTGGAAAATGTTCTCTCGATTCTCGAATCTCTACTGACAATTGTCGAGTGCGACGAATGTCATACATATTGTCGGATGATTTAGAAAATATGTATTCTAGAAACGTCATAGAAATAACGTGACCACTCGCCAATTATGTCATGTAATAAGATTTGGTAACAATGTTCAATCCATGGCGATTTAGACAGTTGAAAAGTATTTATATGTACTATCTTTTTATTGCATAATGTCAATTTATGGATTTGGATTGCTTTGTACCCATAGTCGCGTCAAATTAGCATGAAAAATGTGAAAATAGACAACTTTTTCCGATTGAGATGCAGTTTTCTGCAAAATGTTCAGGGAATTTTTTATAACAAAAGGTACATCTAACATCTGTACGCTCGCAAATTTTTAATTGTTTATTTAACGAATAACCCATTTTTGTTAAAGATATGGCAAATGTCACACACGATTCAACGAAAATGTCTGGAAAATGTTCTCTCGGGTGTTTTCGATGTCCCTCTTTATCACTTTGGTGTTAGCTTTATTATTTATTGCTAAATTGTTGTAACTGGGCTAATTAACAAATTAAAAACTCCACCCCCGAAATCACTAGAGAACCGGAATTTTTTCCAGGATTTCTGGCTTATTAAGGCAAACCATCGGCACAAGATTTTTGCAAATATAATTGTTTATTGTTCGATTGTTGCAACCTGGCTAATTAACAAATTAATAACTCTACTCCCGGAATCGTTAGAGAACCAGATTTTTTTGCAATAACTCTGGGATCATGGGGAGAACCATCGGCACAAGGTTGTTGCACGAAATTATTTATTTTTCTATTTTTGCAACCTGGCTAATTAACAAATTAATAACTCTACTTCCGGAATCACTAGAGACCCGAAATTTTTTCCGAGATTTCTGTCTTTTTAAGGCAAACCATCGGCACAAGATTTTTGCAAATATAATTGTTTATTGTTCGATTGTTGCAACCTCGTTAATTAATAAATTAATAACTCTACTCCCGGAATCGTTAGAGAACCAGATTTTTTGCAATAGCTCTGGGATCATGGGGAGAACCATCGGCACAAGGTTGTTGCACGAAATTGTTTATTTTTCTATTTTTGTAACCTGGCTAATTAACAAATTAATAACTCTACTCCCGGAATCACTAGAGGCCCGAAATTTTTTCCGGGATTTCTGCGTTTTAAGGCGAACCATCGGCACAAGATTTTTGCAAATATAATTGTTTATTGTTCAATTGATCTTAGAATTATTGCAAAAAAAAACCGATTTTCTAACGATTTCGGGAGAAAAGTTATTAATTTGTTAATTAGCGAGGTTGCAACAATCGAACAATAAACAATTATATTTGCAAAAATCTTGTGCCGATGGTTTGCCTTAATAAGCCAGAAATCCTGGAAAAAATTTCGGTTCTCTAGTGATTTCGGGAGTGTAGTTTTTAATTTGTTAATTAGCCCAGTTACAACAATTTAGCAATAAATAATAAAGCTAACACCAAAGTGATAAAGAGGGACCTCGAAAATCCCCGAGAGAACATTTTTCAGACATTTTCGTTGAATCGTGTGTGACATTTGCCATATGTTCAACAAAAATGGGTTATTCGTTAAATAAACAATTAAAAATTTGCGAGCGTACAGATGTTAGATGTACCTTTTGTTATAAAAAATTCCCTGAACATTTTGCAGAAAACCGCATCTCAATCGGACTTCTCCGCAAAAAGTTGTCTATTTTCACATTTTTCATGCTAATTTGACGCGACTATGGGTACAAAGCAATCCAAATCCATAAATTGACATTATGCAATAAAAAGATAGTACATATAAATACTTTTCAACTGTCTAAATCGCCATGGATTGAACATTGTTACCAAATCTTATGACATGACATAATTGGCGAGTGGTCACATTATTTCTATGACGTTTCTAGAATACATATTTTTTAAATCATCCGACAATTTGTATGACATTTGTCGCACTCGACAATTGTCAGTAGAGATTCGAGAATCGAGGCTCTGGGCCCGGATTCCGTTTCTTGATTCGATATATTTCGTATCGAATGACGCCACTCTATAATCCATATTGTAAATGTAAATAAAGGTCACTAGTCTGTTAAAATCATTCGATCGTGTCAAATTGAGATAACGGAATCCGGCCCTATGGAAAAAGCATGGCTGCTGCGATTTAGCAGACGATGGTTTAACCTAGAAATTTCAAAATGTCGTGTTATTGAACATTATGCCGTCTAACGTCTGTTTATCATCTATGCAGAACCTGTCTCTCGAAATCGTCCAAATGAAGAATGACTATGTGGAAACCTTCTCTGATATTCTCTTTTACCTTGGCGAATGCTACCATTGCAGTATCCGTACACAAAAATTATATCAGTGTATTCTTCACTTGAATATTCGTCTAATTTTTTTATAGACACTAACTAATATTTCAAGCCATAAAAATAAAATGTCAGTGCAATTACTGACGACAGATAAATCTATTATTGCTTAATTGTTTGTCATGGCAATCTTTGTCTACGGATATTATAATGGACGCACAGCACAGATTTAAAATTGATATGAAGGTGTAATTTTTTAAAGAAATTATATCTGTTTGAACAAACGTAACCTCGAATGAGCCAAGATATCTGTAATCTGTATTCAGAATGGCAGAAATGACATTTTAGAGGAGGTGGATTGAATATGCTGTTCACTGCACTGTAGCGCAGCAAAAAAATGAGTCAGAGAAAAAATTCACCAAATTATAAATGCAATAAATAATACACAAAGGATTATATTTAGAATCTACCATTCACATATTATTTTGAATTCTAATATGTTGACATTATAATAATATTAATTTAAAATTTATTTGCTTTCTTCTTATCAGAAGAACGATCTCATAATCAAATCAGATTTTCTGTAAAACGATACACTTTACCGATTTTCAGTAAGTGTACCTTTTTATGTAAAATTGTCCACGAAATCTAAAAGTGAATCCTAGATGATTATTAGGTCATTGGCGTAGAAGTTGGGATAAAAAATCCCGCTTTCCTTCCTATTCCTGTACACCACTGACCTATAAAAATTTGTAAATTTTACAGTAAATTGTGCATGTGTATATGGTAACGCCACACTAAATTTTATAAGCATACTAAAGATTTTATAAATAATATGTTTTAAAAATCGAGCAATACGGCCCTGTACAGGGAAAACGGTGAAACTTAGACCCTTGTTTTATAAGGCAATTCAGAATTATTTATCGAGTTCTACCTGTGGTTAAAGTTAGAATTGATTTTGTCACTATACAATCCTGATACATGGTCGCTCAACATTGTATCCTAATTTATACAAGGCTTAAGCTCCAATAGGCTGAAATCGTTGGTTCCTTAGAGAACAATGCTCTGTTCAATAGAGCAATAGAGTATACTGTATAGAATCTGAATAATTGGATTAAAAATTGTATTATAGCAAAAATGAATGTGTCATTTTTCACCAGTCATCATCGGATCACGCTGATATTTTTCTTGGATTCCAGCTGCAATATTTCACTCCATTATTTAAATACTAACAAAACATTACAATAAACTAAATTGCATCCATGTAGGTTTGAGATGAGTAATGCAAGTTAAAACACCTTGGATATAATTGAATTAAGGTTCTTGTCTTTCCAATGAATGACGCATTAAATTTGTTTTATTATATAAAAATGAGTAACTGACAAGAAAAAATATATGTCGATTATTTACAATTCATAAGCACAAATGGCAAAAATACAGATAACTGAAACTTTGCTGATGATTTTATTACTAAGCCTAACAGTTTAATAATGGTGTAGATCAATTCCCATTTGTAGAAATTACCAACAAGCTGTTTTAGCAAGGACCTTCTATGAATACAGATGGCTCTTGAGTTTTTTCAGGCCCTTATAAAATAGAAGTTGTTAGTTTTGTGGCCCCAAATCGCATAAATATTCAAACGGGAAAGCAACCCCGGAGTGTATTCGTTATTCTGAAGGAAAGTTAGTTTAAGAAATGAAGATGAATGAGATATATTGTATAGGTATAACGTTTTTATTGAGTCGCTTCTAAGCTATAAATAACACCACCATTATGCCTTTAAATTTATGTTACTGCAAGAATTATTCCTTATCTAAATTATGGCAGTCAAGTTTTAATTAATTTAGCTGTAACAGTAACAAATCATTTTATATCATATCTTATCAACATATAGGTAGTAAAGAGTAAGTACTTTAATAGAAAAAATGTGTTTAATATTTCAACAACTTCTTAGTGTATAAAATGAATGTAAAATTGATTGGACAATAACTTCGAGACACATACCTAATATGTTCCAATAAAATTTCACATAACTGAATGTTGGCATTTGGATGAAAAGTCAGTAGTTTTATTAAGAAATTTAAAAATAACAATTTCGGAATACACTCACCACAGTTTCATTTTATTGAAAGAGAAAGGTGAATTTTTCCACCGTATTATCAAAATCATCAATCCCGTACATTTACCAGACATGTACGCTAAAACATTTTTCATTTCATTATTTTACCTATACAATTTTCCTCTTGGATTCTATAGTGATCACGTGTAAACGTTAGATTCGACTGTAACTTTGTTATCTTAGGAGATATCGAAAAATTGAATCGTGCATTCATTGACTAATTCTTCAAAAGGATTTTATTTTATTTTATTAAAAAAAATCGAGCATCGCACTTCTGAGATATTGATACCAAACTGGTTTTTCTTATGGAACACCCTGTAGATTATTATATTTTTGGATTCTCCATTTTTTCTTGATTGCATTAATATAAACATGTAATAGATTATCTTTTACTGTTCACGAGATTTTGGTGATTAAGTAATTCCTTAATTAAAATTTCATTTTTATTATTATAAAGAATGCAAAACTATATTAGAATTCATTTTATGGAGAAATTTAAAGAATTATTAAAATTATTCTAACTCATTTCCTTGCATTTCTCTGCAAAATCTACATCGTTTTTCCAAATGATTTAAACAATTATGCTGTTTGTGAGTCCCAGAGAAGTGGAGAGTCAGTGCAAATTCCCAGAAAATTTATGTCACTTGTTTGATGCATCATACCACTATTTTTATATTTTAGTATAATACTTTTACCCACTGCCTTATTTTTTGTTGCGAATTGTACTAGCTATGACTTTTTGTAATTTATTAATAAATGATTTATTTCTGCCCAGTTTGACATATTATTTACCACATTTGGTACGTTTTGCATAGCGTATTCTGAAGATGCGCTTATTAAAAAATTGGAGTCATCAGTATAAAGTACAGGTGTTACATCATCTTTGACGATTGATGGAAGGACGTTATTCATTATAAGAAAGAGGGTAGGTGCAAGCAAACTTCCTTGGGGAGCCTCTATTTCATTTGGGAGTAATTCTGATTGAGTTGCATCCAAAAGCATAACTAATTGATACCTCTTTGACAAATACGACTTAATCCAATCTAGTGCTACGCCCCTGACACCACATTTTCCAAGTTAAAAAACAAGATTTCGTGTTTTACCGTAGCAAATGCCCGACTAAAATAAAAAAATACTCTAAAGGTTTAATTTTTGTTGTCGAGAGAATTTAGTATCATATGGTGATGTTGGTTTATGTAATCTATAGTTTCTTATGTTCTATCTTGAATTTCTAAAATAGTGGCTGATCTATTTCTATAAACTTCATTCTTTAAATAGTTTAGATACACAACATTCGCACACTGTGTGTTCTGTTTTTTCTTTATTCTAATACGTAATCAAAATAAGCATTATGAGCGAGCACCGAGCTCAAAAAATAGAGAAAATACAAGCCTGCAGGTTGGAGACATAAACCTTATAGCCTCAAGCCGTTCTCAATGTAGTGCGCATGGCTTACTATTCAAATGGACTCTATTTAGAGCAGAAACAGAACTTTTGACATCATACCCTACCGAGCTTTGACGCTGGTATTATCAAAGTCTCACGAGAAATACATAAATATTTCGAAACAGAGGTACTGAGGTAAGCACGTATAAACTTTTAAATTTCAATATAAGTATATATTTTGAGTGTATATATGAATGCGAAATCAATCGCGCTGATATGATCTTTAAAAAAACATTATTTTCTACAAAACTGTTAAAAGTGGGCTTTTTAATTGTCATTTTTGATGTTAAAAATATCATTTTTTGAGTAAAAGTAAGTAACTTTTAACACTAGTGTTAAAAGTAAATCAAAGTTTATTTAAATTTTGTTTTGAAAATTAATAAAACGTTTTAACAAACACATGAACAACTTTTTATTTTAAATAAGTACAAACCGACATTTTAACTACTTATTACTATTAACATTTATAGTAAAATTAGAACAATTTGAAATTGTAATTCCCTGCGGAGTCATCATACTTAAGTTGGTTTTACTGTCAACATGTGTGACACATCTATTTTCTGTAGAAATACTACTGGTAGTACTGGTGGTCTTGCTAGTAGTTGCAGCAGTAGGAAGTATTTGGAACGCAATTTCCTTCTTCTGTTCAATGTAGCCTTCAGCTACCGTCGTCGCTACCATCCTCCATGTCTCTTGATGGTAGTAAGATTTGCACCAGAATCTGCTAACAATGTCGCCGATGAACGACGAAAACAGTGTCCGGTGTAAAGTTGAGGATTTGGTAGATTCAAGAACTCTGCAATGTCGGCAGGCATTTTACCAAACATGTTAATTCCGACTGGATTCTTCACACATTTATTCTTCATATATTTAAGAAAAAGTCGTCTACGGTCAGCGTTGGGTGGCCGGAGTGCCATATACTTTCTAAAAAAGTTTAAATAGAATTCACCAACAACACTGAAAGTTCGACTTTTTTCGTTTTAGTCTCTGGTATGGTCACAACAACCGAAGTGCCCAAATATTCGATATTGTCGATGGTCATCTGACACAATTCCTCCCGGCGACACGCCCCGAAGACACCCACTATTGCTGCGACTTTCATCATCAGATACTTTTCGTCTTCTGCTTCTGTGAGAAATTTGTCGATATGCGTCTTCGTCAAAACTTTTGACTTTTTTGCTTGATATCCTTCACCCTTCCGTTTTAAAAAAGCAATAAGTTTATAATGTTTGCTTATATCTTGATCTTGCTTTATTTTTAACATAGTTTTGATCATGGAATAATTTGACCACAGCGTTGACGATTTCCCAGGGACCTTTTTAATGTTGTACCATTCCGAAAAGCGTCTATAAGCGATTTCGTACTGTTCCTTTGATTTCGCCGGCAATAATTGTACGACTGGCGGCTTCTTCGATTTCAGCAGGGATGGATTTGTTACGCTCATTATCGAGATTATTCATTATACTTATAATATTACTATAAAATGCTGTCAATATTTTTGCGTTTTTTCCGTAACTAACAACAGCACTGGTTGCTACGAAAATTTTGGTTCATAAACATTGCGATGTGTGTGGTATTTTTTGATTTCTTATTTTTATTGAGTTTAAAGTTCTTCCGATTGTTTTGTAGAAAAAATAGTGTATGATATACGTGTTAAAAGTGATTTTATTTTGTTCATGAAGTTAAAAAACTCGCTACGCTCGTTTTTTAATCATCTTCACTCACAAAACAAAATTTTACTTTTAACACGTATATCATAAATAGCTATTATGTTATAGTACCTATAATATTTTGTTGTTATGTTTTTGAAGATATTGCTTAAGAATTATATGGACCTTTTATATCCTTATTAAAATACATATTTTTTTGTTTGCGATTTAATATTTTTCTGAATTTACCCCTCCTTGAAAAATATTGTAACGACGCCCATGCTCGACAACTATTCGTTATGCGGCTTTGCAATTCGGGGAGATTGTAAAGCATGATATGGTACTTAAAACGATGTACCCTTCATTTTTGTAACCCCCGTAGAAATATGTCAAAGGAATGAGAAACTTAGAAATATCGATACCTTTTACATTTTTTTAGTATGTAACTCGACAACAATTCGTTGTGCGCTTTGAAAATAGGGGAATTTGTAAAGCATATTATGCTACTCTTCATTTTTGTAACACCCTTAGAAATGTGTCAAGGAGGTGAGAAACTTGGAAGTAGCGATATTTTCAATATTTTATGGTATACTCGACAACCATTCGTTGTGCGTTCTTGAAAATTTTTAAAGCATATAACGGTACTTAAAATCATGCACCCTTCATTTTTGTACCCTTTCATAAACCTTTTAATGGATGTAACACGGCAACACAACGTTGTGCGTTTTTGAAAGTCGGCGAATTTCTAAAACATATTGTGGTACTTAAATCCATGTATACACTATTTTTCTAACCTCGTCGAAATGTGTCCAAAGGATAAGAAACTTAGAGAAATCAATGTTTTTAAAATATTTTTATAGGATATAACTCGACAACCCAGAATTGTGCGTTTTTTGGAAATCGGGGACTCTGTATATCATTTTTTACTGTATTAGAAAGACATTTTAAGCTAATATAAATCAAATCTTCTACAATTCCTATCATATATAAAATACCTTTCTAATACAGTAAAAAAATGTTACAAAAACTAATAATAAGGAATATATGGGTAGATATTGTGGGTGTAATTCAACGCTGGTTGGGACTTTTGTCCACAGAGTAGTTAGTTTCACACAATATTATTAATACCTAAAAATATATAAAATCTGTATAGCATATTGTGATACTCTATGGAATTTTTAGAGCATATTGTGGTACTTAAAACCACGCACCCTTCTTTTTTGTAATCCCCGTCGAAATGTGTTGAAAAGGTAAGAAACTTGGAAAAATCTATATTTTTAAATCTTTAATATGATGTAAAGTGCGCGACAGCTTTATCTATTGATCGTTTATCTTGCACTTACCTATATGATGATGAATTTGTTTTCCATTACTGATGAAAATATACGTTGAACAAGTCGTGAGCATTATTTGATGTATTCTGGACTCATTCAGCGCTAAATGCTATGTCTAGAATAAAATTAGTCAACCAATATTTTCCACTAAGAATGTCAAAATAGTAAGACTTGAATTCTTTAACATTGCATTGCTAGTTTTTATAGAAACTAATTGCATATGAGTTATTGCTTCATAGTAATTTGGATCACTAACAAGGCGGTTTGGCATTATCATTAGCACTTTGGAGGGCTTCCATTTTATGTACTTTAAATTGTTACTAACTTTACCCAAATACTGTAGAATATAGAACATATATAAAACATGCAATATAATAATAATAATAATAAAGTTTATTTGCCCAAAAAAATTAAAAAATTTTTGTTTTACACATATTTAGTATACATACATATTATAATCATGCAGTAGGACAAAAAGGAAATACGCTCAGTACACCACAAAGTAGTTTCCTGATCTTCCGCGTATCCCAGAAGCGCGTGGATAAGAAGATATGCAAGAGCAACAAAATTATCAATATTAATAATAATCTATAAATAATCATCAAGAAAAAGTTTTTTTAGAGACATTTTAAAAGTATATGGCGACAATGATTTTAATTCAGGATTCAGCTTGTTGAACAATTTAACAATATTGTATGAAAATGATCGCTCAAAGAAAGCAGATTTGTGTGTAGTCATGGTTAATAGTCCTTTGCTACGTATATTAATGTTGTGCACGTCAGTCCTAAATATTAATTTGTCATAAAGGTAAGGGGGAGTCTTAGCAAAAATTAACTTATGATAAAAACATAGAGCATGATAATCTCTTCTTATTTTCATAGACAACCATTTTAAATTTTTAAATGCGTTAGATATGTGATTAAATTTTCTTATCCCACATATGAAACGAACACAGGCATTTTGTACTTTCTGAATTCTATTACAATCAACACTATCTATACAACCATTATATAAAACATCACAATAGTTAAATTGAGATAGTACCATAGTTTCACAAAGCATAATTTTAGTATCTTTATTTAAAATATGCCTACTATTATATAACAATTTTAAATTACAGTAAGACTTCTTCAACATATTGGCATTAAGTATTTATTCCAAAACTTTTGGTTTTTGTATTCTATCAATTTTAATATATTTCTGCTTAAAAATTACTAAGTCACATCAGTCCCGACCTGTTATTTCTAACAATTATATAATCTGCTAATAATAATAACTAGTAATTTTTAATTTACAGGCGTTACAGGCTCGGAGGGATTAATATCACGGATCGAATATGGATACTTGACCTCAATTATTGCATTATTATTAATCAACCCGTCAGGAGATCTGTCTGTCGTTTGTTTTTCATATTCTTGAATTGTTGTCCTTTCATGTTTGATACCGTAACGTATTGCTTCAGTCGTGATATTTTTAGGGTTCAACATTTCGGTAGCAATTTGAATAAAAGTTGTATCACAGCAATTTCACGCCGTTGTCGGCACTTTGAAGTGCCTTCAGTCTTCTGCGGTGACCTCGAAATGTGTGTGCGATAGCGCATCCGACGTAATTTAGAGAATCGACGATCAGGACTGGAATAAGAGTTTTTTATTTGCGCGTAAAAGCGTAGTCATTTATTCCACATGAAAGTTTATGTTGTACAGGCTGTCCCATAACTTATCGGTCATAGAGCAACCGGAGATAGTAGAAATAAAAATACGTATTTTGAGCCAAACTTGCCTAAGTAATATGTTACTATTTAAAGAATTACAGGGTCTTGCAAATTAAAATAAATTTTCGAAAAATGATGATAACTTTAAAACAGTTGAAGATATCGAATTCAAAAATGGTATATTTAAGTTTCTGGGAGCGAGAAATGCGTATTTGGCATTAGTTTCAAGATATTTTCTAGAGGGTGCTTGCTACGTGTTTTGTATTGAGTTAATTCACTAATACTTTTTTACCTGTACAGTTAATAGAATTTATAAATTAAACTATAAAAGAGCCAACATTTTCACATAAAAAAGAGATCTCGATATCTCAAGCCATTTTCCAGATGTTCTCGTATCTAGTTTTATTACTCTCAGATGCAATTTCGTAAATATTTTGTTGAAAATGTAATGAATTATTCATTTGTTCGTATGATGTAAGTCGTCTGAATTCTTGTCGCGAGTATAACTGAAGTCTGTTACTATTCTGGAAAATACTGGCCATTTCTTTAAATGTATTAAACAGTAACTTCGGAAATGTAGCAACCAGGAACAGATTGAGGAAACATCGTGTCTGCAGGAGTACATTTCGACAACTGGACATACTCTCTTGTTTTGGTCCAGCTGTATGTCTCCCGCATAATAAAAACATTGCTTTGGTTCATTTTGTGGATTACTAATTATAGTACCAGTTACATCCAGATATAAAATTAGTAAATCGACTTATTCCTTATTATACAGGGTGATTCAGAACTTATTTAAAAAACGGATTCAATATAGTAAAAAAAAGTAAAATCCTTATAGTTTCCGAGAAAAAAATTATTGAAGTTCTAGTAGTTTCAACCTTTACATTGCTGGGCTACTGTAGTCTAGTCAGGCGATTTCAAATATCCGATTACTTATCGTATTAACTATTTTGTGATGCAAGCATTTCCATTAGTTTTTCAAAAATGGCTTACGTATAGCAAATTGCAGTTGATGAGTATCGTTCTAATATACCGTGAAATAAAAAAGTTTTAGCAGAACGATTTTCTGGTAAACATATGCCAAATGCAGCTACTTTAACAATGGTGAGTGCAAGTGTAGTGCAAGCGCAGACATGACGCGGGAAATTTGCAACCGAATCGTGGAAGAGATGGAGGTCCAATCCTCAATTATATCCGTACCATGTACAGCGTGTCCAACTATTACTACCAAGGAATTGGACGAGGAAGACCGATACCATGGCCGCTGCTATCTCCTGACTTTTCTAAAAAATCTTGAATACTTGAGATATTTTCCTTGATACAAAACTATTGCTGAATTTACAAGCATTAATTTCAGATCTTATCATTATACCAGTCCATAGACAACAATATGGCATGTATTTGGTCAGCAAAACATATAGAAAATTAAGTTTTCAATATTTGTTTTATGTTCCTTCAAAAAACTGCCGCTAAAATGAAAGGTCTCTTTTCCCCCCATATTTCTTTGTAATACTTTTCCGCTTGTAAATCTTTAACTTTTGCTTCTTTAGTGAGCCTTTTCTGTGTAAAACCATTTCCTTATAAATATATAGGTACTACATTTTCATGACTTTTCCTCAAAAACTTTGAACACCTGAGATTCTTTCCTTGATACAAAACTATTGCTGAATTTACAAGCATTAATTTCAGATCTCATCATTATACTAGACCATAGACAACAATATGGCATGTATTTGATTAGCAAAACATCTAGAAAATTAAATTTTCAATATTTCTTTTATGTTCCTTCAACAAACTGCCGCTAAAATGAGTCTTTAAAGGTCTCTTTTCCCCCCATATTTCTTTACAATACTTTTCCGCATGTAGATCTTTAACTTTTGCTTATTTAGTAAGCTATTTATTTGGGATGTTTAAAACCACTTCCTTATAAATGCATACTACATTTTCACGACTTTTTCTCAAAAATCTTGAACATTTGATATTTTCTTCTTGATACATAACTATTTCTGAATTTACAAGCTTTAGTTTCAGATCTTATCATTATACCAGTTCATAAACAACAATATGGCATGTATTTGGTCAGCAAAACATCTAGAAAATTTGAATTATAAAAGTTATTTTCAGTATTACAGTCCAATACATCAGTTCTTGTCATAAATGTCATAAAAGTGTTTCTAAACTGTGTTTCATTTTGTAAAACGGCGCATCATTTTTTATGACGATTTTCACTATATGTTTAAAGTTATTATTATCTTCATTTTTACTTTGTAAGAAATAACGTTTGCAAGGCGGTAATGGCTAATTTATTTACATATTTCGATCGCAAAATAATCACCATGCAACTAAACCATTCCTCAATTTGATGTATCATTTGACATTTATACAATATGGCATGTATTTGGTCAGCAAAATATCTAGAAAATTAAGTTTTTAATATTTGTTTTAGGTTCCTTCAAAAAACTGCCGTTAAAATGAGTCTTTAAAGGTCTCTTTTTCCCCATATTTCTTTACAATACTTTTCCGCTTGTAGATCTTTAACTTTTGCTTATTTAGTGAGCTATTTATTTGGAATGTTTAAAACCACTTCCTTATAAATGCATACTACATTTTCACGACTTTTTCTCAAAAATCTTGAACACTTGATATTTTCTTCTTGATACATAACTATTTCTGAATTTACAAGGTTTAGTTTCAGATCTTATCATTATACTAGTCCATAAACAACAATATGGCATGTATTTGGTCAGCAAAACATCTAGAAAATTTGAATTATAAAAGTTATTTTCAGTATTACCGTCCAATACATCAGTTCTTGTCATAAATGTCATAAAAGTGTTTATAAACTGTGTTTCATTTTGTAAAACGGCGCATCATTTTTGATGACGATTTTCACTATATGTTTAAAGTTAGTATTATCTTCATTTTTACACTTTGTGAGAAATAACGTTTGAAAGGCGGTAATGGCTAATTTATTTATATATTTCGATCGCAAAATAATCACCATGCAACTAAACCATTCCTCAATTTGATGTATCATTTAACATTTTTACAATATGGCATGTATTGGGTCAGCAAAACATCTAGAAAATTAAGTTTTCAATATTTGTTTTAGGTTCCTTCAAAAAACTGCAGCTAAAATGAGTCTTTTAAGGTCTCTTTTTCCCCATATTTCTTTACAATACTTTTTCGCTTGTAGATCTTTAACTTTTGCTTATTTAGTGAGCTATTTATTTGGGATGTTTGAAACCACTTCCTTATAAATGCATAGATACTACATTTTCACGACTTTTTCTCAAAAATCTTGAACACTTGGGATTTTCTTCTTGATACATAACTATTTCTGAATTTACAAGGTTTAGTTTCAGATCTTATCATTATACCAGTCCATAGACAACAATATGGCATGTATTTGGTCAGTAAAACATCCAGAAAATTTGAATTATAAAAGTTATTTTCAGTATTACCGTCCAATACATCAGTTCTTGTCATAAATGTCATAAAAGTGTTTCTAAACTGTGTTTCATTTTGTAAAACGGCGCATCATTTTTGATGACGATTTTCACTATATGTTTAAAGTTAGTATTATCTTCATTTTTACACTTTGTGAGAAATAACGTTTGAAAGGCGGTAATGGCTAATTTATTTATATATTTCGATCGCAAAATAATCACCATGCAACTAAACCATTCCTCAATTTGATGTATCATTTGACATTTTTACAATATGTCATGTATTTGGTCAGCAAAACATCTAGAAAATTAAGTTTTTAATATTTGTTTTAGGTTCCTTCAAAAAACTGCCGCTAAAATGAGTCTTTAAAGGTCTCTTTTTCCCCATATTTCTTTACAATACTTTTCCGCTTGTAGATCTTTAACTTTTGCTTATTTAGTGAGCTATTTATTTGGGATGTTTAAAACCACTTCCTTATAAATGCATACTACATTTTCACGACTTTTTCTCAAAAATCTTGAACACTTGATATTTTCTTCTTGATACATAACTATTTCTGAATTTACAAGGTTTAGTTTCAGATCTTATCATTATACTAGTCCATAAACAACAATATGGCATGTATTTGGTCAACAAAATATCTAGAAAATTTGAATTATAAAAGTTATTTTCAGTATTACCGTCCAATACATCAGTTCTTGTCATAAATGTCATAAAAGTGTTTATAAACTGTGTTTCATTTTGTAAAACGGCGCATCATTTTTGATGACGATTTTCACTATATGTTTAAAGTTAGTATTATCTTCATTTTTACACTTTGTGAGAAATAACGTTTGCAAGGCGGTAATGGCTAATTTATTTATATATTTCGATCGCAAAATAATCACCATGCAACTAAACCATTCCTCAATTTGATGTATCATTTAACATTTTTACAATATGGCATGTATTGGGTCAGCAAAACATCTAGAAAATTAAGTTTTCAATATTTGTTTTAGGTTCCTTCAAAAAACTGCAGCTAGAATGAGTCTTTTAAGGTCTCTTTTTCCCCATATTTCTTTACAATACTTTTTCGCATGTAGATCTTTAACTTTTGCTTATTTAGTGAGCTATTTATTTGGGATGTTTGAAACCACTTCCTTATAAATGCATAGATACTACATTTTCACGACTTTTTCCCAAAAACTTGAATACTTGGGATTTTCTTCTCGATACATAACTATTTCTGAATTTACAAGCTTTAGTTTCAGATCTTATCATTATACCAGTCCATAGACAACAATATGGCATGTATTTGGTCAGTAAAACATCCAGAAAATTTGAATTATAAAAGTTATTTTCAGTATTACCGTCCAATACATCAGTTCTTGTCATAAATGCCATAAAAGTGTTTCTAAATTGTGTTTCGTTTTGTAAAACGGCGCATCATTTTTGATGACGATTTTCACTATATGTTTAAAGTTACCATTATCTGCATTTTTACACTTTGTGAGAAATAACGTTTGCAAGGCGGTAATGGCTAATTTATTTATATATTTCGATCACCATGCAACTAAACCATTCCTCAATTTGATGTATCATTTGACATTTTTACCATGACATTTTTGAAGAATACTCTTTTGAAGGAATCTTTGACATTATCATTTATGTCACTAGATATTGGTATTTTCATTAAATGTGCAGAGCAAAAATATTTTGTAACAAGATTCAACAAGGTTCGTATTTTGGTTACCTACTACTTATCACAGTATCGTAACATAAATATTCGGTTGTTTTTAAGCCATTTCAGACATTTGTAATGGCGTTTATGCCCATCTGCAATCCGTCACAACTTCTTTAAACACAGGCCATTTGTTGTTTTCTTCACAAAATATTCGAAAATAGGACAGATTTGTTGAGTTTGTGCTATCGGTACTACTGCAGAATATAAATATATTATTTTAGAATCTTTTGAAGGTTTTCGCACAATGCCTCCTGTTGTGTCGAAAGTTATCATTGGTAAGAATTTATTAATTTTTTGTTTATCTAAGAAATTATTGTTCCTCACTATAACATTTAACATTGAATGGTAGGTACACTTACTTCTTTCAAATATTCATCAAGCTGATACTGGATTTGAATTAAATCAATTGTCATTTCGATTCCTATCCCAATGAGACAAAGCCTCCGATTTTAATTTTCTAATATGTTATGCAAAATATATTTTCTCTACGGCACTCACCTAACCTAACTTCAATTTAAATATTAACATCCTGTATATTGCCCCGCTATTCATATCGTTACTCTGTGTATATTAGAAATTGGAATTATGTGTTTATATAATTTATAATAATTATTTCAACCCTACTCCGCTCGTCGCCCCATTGATCCTTTTTGTTTAGATTTGACGACGACCGAGAGTCGGGCCCTTACCCTTGTAAAAATAAATAACGAGATGTGTTTAAGTGTGAGACAACCACAAGTTTGTAAATTAGTCCCGAATATACTATCGACTAATCAGCCTCGTGTATTATTTATTAAAAACTCTTATACATTTATATTACTCATAATTTTTTGACCACCAAATATTTACTAACCCGCATCTGTCCTGACAAGTAGCATCTGATTTAATGATTGCCTTCATAACAGTGTTTTATTTTATATGAAAATGATTTAACTTTTAAATGTGCTTTTTCCCGTATACTTATTTTTATACCTCTCACTGTTGACGATATTTGCTGTTGATGGAAATAAATCGATAGAGGAGCTGTAGATTTTGGCGACAAAATTCTTAATTGTTATTTAAAATCATTTACATTGATATATATTGTGTTTGCAAATCACATACATAAATACTTACGTATTGAAAATTATGCTTCAGGTATTAATTACATATTTTTTTATCTTATTTTTCTTTTATTTTCTTCTTCTGCGAAAGTGTATTTTAAAATCATTTTTGAACTGGTCTTTTTGATTTTATTTTTATAAAATTGTATTTGTAAGAATCCTCTCTACTTCAAACATTTTTTTAGATACATTTTGAATCACCCTGTATATGTACATGTGGAACGGAGGCCCAACATGTTGAATGAAATCTCTATTATTGTTGTACATTATCAAGATGTTCAGGAAATCATCTTTCCATTTAACTTTTTGGATAAGTTCTCTGATCTGATTTTTCTGTATACACAATCTGATCTAACACTATTTAATGTTTGCTGCTAAGACGTCATATGTCCGCTTTTTAATGGATTTCGTTCTACACCTTTTACCTGCGATGTTAAAGTATTACCATAATAGGAGCCTTAAAGGAACTTATCACGTTGACACAATGTTCCATTTGGGAATCAGACACATTTTCAATCGTTATGATAAAATATTTACACTTATCATGTGCACAGTAAGCGCATATCAATTCCAATCCAAATTCTTTTTAGCACGAGGTACCTAGCAGCTAACCAAGCGTATCGCTTTACGGGAGTTTGCTTTGTGCTAGAATTACTAGAAAAAATATTTGTTACAACACCTTACTCCAATTTCATATTGTAGAGGGTGTTTCAGAGGAAGATGTACATACTTCTGTACGTTATTCTACGTTTAATTTTAAGCAAAAAAATCCTATGAACTTAAGTCTTGGAACGCTTCGTTTAGTACATTTAATTACATTTTCTTTAATAACTCTCGACTACTTTGAGTTAAATTCATGAAATTTTATATGCGGAGGTTTCTTGGGACGGAAAATTCAAAGTTTATGCAAAATTGGCTGTATCTCATAAGCGACCTTTAGGATCCTTTTAAACCGCTTCAACTTTTTTGTGCTACGGTGTATGCCATTTTGGAATAGAAAAACATTTTCCCCTACCTTTTCCACTAAATGTCACTTAATTATTATTTTTTATGTACTTTCTAATAAAAAATGCTGCGTTACGTTTTTATTTATTATTCAACAATAACGATCCATCTTACCTTCATATGTAAGTAAGTTTCATCTGGAACTTCTGCAATAAACTTGTTGATATCCTCCCTTGAAAAAGTATTGGCTTTCTTGGCTTTATATCCAACAGATTTCCTTTTTTAAAAAGCTACTAATTTAGGAAACTCAATGTCGATATTGTATTTAATTTGGAGTGTAGATCGCAACATGCTGTAATTGCTCCATAATGTTGAAGGCTTCAAAACGGCGCACGTTATAGAAAAGTAAAATAGGACCACTTCTTCACATATTTTTTTATTTGCCTAGTCTGCATCCAACATTTAAATAGCTGGTACTCTTTTTCATATTTAAACGAGACTTTAATGGTAATAGATTTAACGAAACCACGTTTGCTTCTTCCAGAATATCTTGAGAAACTTCATCTTCACATTCGTAATACATTATTATAAACTTTTAGGAAGTTTGTTTATTTTTTAAACAAGAAGAAACCTTAGCAACGTTCCATGTACTTTGATTTTTAACAATAAGTACATATTATAACATTTTGATATATTTGGTTGTTTAATTGTCATGCATAAGAAAATATCATAAAATATATGTAAAACCAATGTAAAACACTGTGAATGGTCGTAGAAAAAATCATATGTATCACACAGGAGCTAACTGTCATTTACTTCCATGGATATAAACTAAACGCAAAAGTGTAAAATACGTATTGACACGAAAAACTGACATGTGCTGACAGAACCCTACTTGAAGAAACTCAAAGCAATAACGGTGACTAAGGCTATTGTACATTGAACTTCTGAAATGCAAATAACTCAAACCATAGAGTTAGAAGAATAATTAAATAAGCGTACCTTTTCTAATAAAATCGAACTACCTTTTAGATATTTAACTCACTTTATCATCCATAGTACATTAAACAAATAAATGTATTCTGATTTACTGGAGTAACAGGGTGTAACTAACGCCCTGTACACAGCGGCAAATTCAAAACCAGATTCGTAATTCTCGTACCAGAAATCATGATACTACCAATTTTCCAGTTGAGTCTGCTAAAAATTCCAAAATTATTGAGAAATTTCAAATTAAAATTCCAACTTTGACACCCTGCATCTCCTAAACCTGCAACAGTTGTATAAGACATGTTAAGCTCAATCTATGATATCATATCTTGGTGTGTTATCTGGTTTAGAGATTGCACATTTTTAATGAATTAGTATTTACTTTTTTTATTTCAATTTAAAGGGGCACCAACAGATTAGAAGTGAATTTTAATATCAAGGTAAAGTTCAAATAATTTATTGTGTTCTCTAGTTTTCTTCACAAGTTTGGCTACATATTTTAGAATCACTCTGTATTTTTTTGAGACAGGAACTCCAGCCCAGCCAAATTGTTTTATACATATACATGACTTTTTATTATTGTTCTGTCTCAATGTAAATTAGGCCATATCTTCTACGAAATATTTTTTTACATTTCTTTCGCTGCAGCTGTTCATATGAACGTTTAAAAGACAGTAAACGAAACAAAACCTCCGTCCACGATGTAAACCCGATAGGTTTCTTAACATTGCTGTTACATTTATACACAGAAGCGACAAACTCGTAACCAACAGATATTTATTGAAGGGGATACAGTGCGTGCTATTGAAAAAAATATATCGAGTACCTTTCTATGTAATTTACCTTCTTCTAACTGATTCGGTCCACTATTTTACTCTCATTAAAATTGAAATAATGCTAATTATACACATAATATGTTATACATATATTATACATTCTGCCAATGAAGGTGTTTGCATTTGAAACCTGGTAAGTGGATTTTTGTGTTTTGTGTTTTGTGCTTGACCCTATCCACCTAGTATATTTGTACCTATATTAGGTAACGCTATCTGTTAAATCTGAATTTATTTCATCAGTCTGTTTGAACGATGTATAAATTTGTTATTGCTATTTTAGAATTAGTGATAGCGCGAAATCTAACAGGATCGAACGCGCGGGTTGTTGGTCTTCACAGCTGACTTGCATTTCAAACTGCGCTTTTAGTTTGAGTTATTTACGGAACGCTGTAATAGTCGGTGTTGTGTTTGCCATGTGTATTTAAATAATTATTTATAAATAGTAACATAATTTACATTAACAACTATTAGTTGAGGAGAGAAGTGAATAAAGTGAAGTAACATGTCAAAGAAGAAAAGAGATGATAATTATTTCAATCGTGGTATGACAGTGATTCCGAAGATTATAGAGACATACATATTGAAGGAAGTGGTCTGCTTTGTACTGTGTTAACGCATTATAAATTCTTCTGACAAAACTTAAGCGACAAGACATTTGAAGAGACAAACCTCGTCCAGCTTACAGTTGCCTTTTTTACAACCAAAATTTCATTAAAGAAACTAGAGCACCTCAACTTACGTACGTTTTTAGAAAACCATATACACCGAAAAATTTCTCATGAAAGTACGGTAAGACTAAGATATGTCAATAGGGTTTAGAACAATGTACTGACATCAATAAGTGAGGACATTGCGGACAATTTCATTTATTTAATTATAGACGAATCTAATGTTTGTGGTCGTTCAGTAGCAGTTTAATTGGTGCGTTAAAAAGTGACACTGAAACCATTCACGAAACTATCATAAATTTTGTTATTGACTGTTTTCATTCAAGCCGCTTGAGACATAGTTCTTGTAATGCTAAGTGATGCAGCCGCGTATATGTTAAAAGCATTTCACATGTGCACTTAATCCGGTAGCTGAGAAAATTCGTTATTTGTACACGCCGGGTACGCATCAATAAAATCGCGCGTGACTTTGCTTGTGACAGAATGCCAAAAAATATCGCGAAGACACCGAAAGTGATCGAAATAGGAAGAGAAGAAACCTGTTACCGAAAATGATGATTCTACTATGAAAAAAATCAAACTATTCCATTAGCATTCCATCTAGAACAATTCTTAATTTTTCTGCAAGAACAATAGATGAATACTGGTCTGTCATATTCAACACTTAACATATATAGATCAGCATTAAATTTAATAAATCCACCATCTCCGGAATCGAAAAATATTGTAAAGAGATTTTTGAAATGTGTAAGTAACATTCAGCCTCTCCAATCTAAGTACCAAGCCACCTGGAATCCTCAACCAGTACTGAACTATTTAAAAGGGCTTTATCCAGCAGAAACACTTAGTTTACAACTACTATTCAAGAAATTATTTATGCTACTTGCAGTAACGACAGGTCATAGAGTATAAACACTTTCAAAAGTCTCGTTACAAAATATAACTATACTCAATGATACAATTCAGGTTAAGGTACCAGATGAAATAAAAACATAGTCGGAAATAACAGAAAAAATAGTCTTCAACCAATATTGTGGTTTCCTTATTTTGAAGAATGCCCAGAACTCTGTGTACATCAAAATAACAGAACCTCTAAGAAATTCCATCCAGTACCTTATATTAACTCACAAGAAACTACATTACTAAGCTACAACACAAACAATTAGTAGATGGTTAAATGATGTACTAAGGGTTAGTGGCATCGATACAAATATTTTCTCGGGATATAGCACCCATCATGCAACAACGTCAGCCGCTTTCCGATTGGGAGCTCGAACGTGTTTAACCGATTTTATAATCGTCCTGTGATACGCAAATTAAGTATGTACCGAACGAGAACGTTGTAAATAACTTAATACATTTATAGAATCAAACGACGTTTATTCAAGTAAGCGGTACAGAGGTATAGTTCACACTAAATCAAGCTGGATCTGAAACTCTATATATATGGAAATAAATGCAAGTCTAAGCAGAAGATAAAATGACTAACATTGTAACTATATGTTACAGCAAAGAAATAGAATACAAGCAAAATATATATATGGTACAAAAAGGAGTATATGTATAATTCCTCCCGTCGTAGAGGGAGCTCACGGGGTGAAGCGACCAGGGTCCTAGTGGGCGGTAGTCACTCCTGGGGTTGAGACATCTAGGGCGGCGAAGTCCTCCTCTGAAAGGCTCAGGGGTGCTTCTCTATTTTGATGCTCATCTTCACGGAGGGTAATAAGGAAACAGCAGGGAGTCGCTGTTCCTGGTATGATGACTGGAAATCATCGGAGTAATCGTGATTCCAGTCGTTGAATTTATAATATTCCTGGTGTTTCAGGGTTTTCCTGGGACGTCGTCCTCTCATTTGGGTTTGACCTTCGTAGGAAAATTCTAGGTATTGCTATTTTTGTAATTGAATCTCTTTTCTTGAAAATTATATATATTATTAATATTAAAATTATGAGTATGATGATATAGATGAAATAGTGTGGTTGTTGATATGGATCTTGGTCAAACAGTTCCAGGGGTTGGATCTTATACTTGGATATACTCTCCGCTAAACTACTCAATTCATCTAGCTGTATATTTTTCAAGTTTATTTTAATTTTGCTGTTATTAAAAGGCAGACTAATTTGTGGTAGTAATGTAACTTGGCTTAACTGGGTCATCGCTCCGTAAAATTTTTCATCTCTAATTTCCAGGGTACATGTGTCTTCAATGGACACGAGATATGACTTATATTGGTTGAATTGGATGATCTGTTCGTCGTGGCATTTTATGTTTCCTAAAGTTTCTTGTGAGTTGTAAACTATATAACGATTTTGAATTTGGTGAATGGAATTTCCTTGAATTTGGGATGTGCTACAGTCGATAGGATTCTGTCGCTGAATTAACGAATTTATGCAGTTGTCTCTGAGGTTGATGTTGTTGCATAAGTACAGGCCTGGGATTTGAGTACATTCTTCCTTTTGGTTGAAGATTTCTTGTTGATTCTTAAGTAAGTAGGTTGAGGTAGGAATAAGTAGGCTTTGATTCAAGGGTACAGGTAAGACTTGGAAATATTCATAGGTTTGTATTTGGAATATGGGAATTTGAAAGTTGATATAAACTTTATAATCATGTATATGTATTTTGATTGAGGCTAATTTGTAATAGTCGCTTAATGGGGCCTTGATTATGGATTCTCTTGGGTATATTTGTTTTAGATTTTTAAAGACCGTTTGTAAGTGTTCGAAATTTAAAATATTATGAGAGATAATATTTAGATGTGAAAATAAGATAATTTCTTGTATATCTTCTAATTGGTTTATAATGTCTAATAGTTCAATTTCGATACTTGTGACCTGAATAGCATATAGGGCGCTGTACGTTCTTTTGGCTACTTGTCTAACATTTTGATCTAACGACTGTAAAGTATTATTTAATTTTGATGAAAGGGTGGTTAAATAACTTAATTGTTCCTTTTGTTGAGATCGTAAATTAAATTGATTTCTTTCTAGAATTTCTAATTTCTTTTCTATTTGTTCTCTGTCTTGATTGTCCATGAGGCCAAAGAGTTCGTTGTATCCCGTACCAATAAAATTTAGTAATCCACGTTTTTTACGAGTCAGGAAAAATATGGTTGATAATCTATTATTGATATTATTCATTAATGGAGTAAGTTGCATAATCGAGTGATTTCCATTAGTCAAATTTTGAATAGTATTTGATAAGTTTTGTAAATTTATTATTTGCAGGAAATTATGTGAATGTGTAGCTATTTTTGCTTTACCTAGGTAAATGGGGAGTATGGGATTCTGTAATTCAATTATTTCGGAAAAGGCGTGCCAAAGGAATATTGTCGTCACTGTCAGTAAAATCTTCATCCTGCAACAGAGGAGAAGTATCAGGGGATTTTGATTTCTTGACATGTTTTTTATGAATCTTTCCTTGTTTTGTTTGAATAGTAGGGCCGTTGTCTTTTATAACTATGGCTTTCTTAAATTTTGGTCTTGTTTTATGTCTGTTTGCTAAATTGTCTTTTATTAGTATGTCTTGTAGAATTTTGACTTTTTGTGGTTCGGTTTTATTTTTATTTACCCGGTCTAAAGTTTTTTGTTTTGTCACTTCAATTTTGTTTTGTACGTCCTCGTATAATTTTGAATAAATTTGTTTTTGTTTTTCTATAAAATTTGTGGTAATTATTCTTTCATCTATTTCTATGTTTTGGGGTGAACCTAATATTATTTCTAAGGGTGTTTTTTGAGTTACAGAATGTACGGAATTATTATATCCAATGGTTGCTAATTTAATTAGAGTTTCTTGATTTAAAGTAGGGTTATCTAATTTCAAAGCTCTGATGGAGTCTAAAATTGTTGAGTGGAAGCGTTCGACTGGACTATTAGAATTTGAATTACTGACGCTAGTGAAATGTAAAATTATTTTATGTAGTTGACAAAATTCTGAAAATATTTTATTATTAAATTCACTGCCTTGATCACAGATTATTTTGACTGGTTTTCCGTAATGGGAGATGTAATTTAGAATAGTATTAGTCGTCGTTATAGCATTTCTGCTAGGTATAGGATAGGCTTGTCCTAATTTTGAAAATGTGTCAAAAACAGTTAAGAATTGATTTTTATCAAAGAATAGTATGTCTATGTGTATAATGTCGAAAGGTTTAGTGGGCGTTTCCGTTTTTTGGATTGGTGGGTTTTGTGGGTGTCTATCATATTTTGCTCGATTACATGTTTCACAATTATTTATATATGTTGTTATAGTTTCTTTCATATTAGGCCAATAGTGAGTTTTTGCTAAGGAATTATAAACAGTGTCGATGCCTCTATGTACTGTATTTACTTCATGTTGTTTCATTATTAATCTGATTTGAGATTCTAGTTTTTCTACATCTTGAGTTTTTAGTGTGGAGATTCTAAATTTAATTGTATTATTAAATAATTTTGGTATTAGACGTTCAAAACATTGTCTGGCTTTTTGATCATAAAAATATAAACAGTTTATTTCTTTTGGTTTTAGGAAATTTCGTAATATTTTAGCTTTATTTTGGTCTGAAAGTTGAGGATTAAATACTATAAAAATTGAATTTTTATCAAAAGGTCTGGTTAGTCTGTGCCAATAAGGTTGAACAAGATTTGGATTTAGAGCGATAGATATTTGATATTTAAATTGGTTTATTGGTTGATCGGTTATGGGTAATTCTGCTACTGGATTTTCTATCGAGGTATGTATTGTTTCGTTGTCGTCAGGTTCTGGAATATGTAATACTGGAGGAGAGGGTTCTGGTATGTGTAATACTGGAGGAGAAGGTTCTGGAAGTTCTCGTAAAATATCGTTAAGTAGTTCTTCGTCAATAGGTGTGTTAGGTCTATCCACATTTACTAACATGGAGAGAGTATCGTCATCTAGAATAGGTAAGTCTAAGATTTGAGAAGTAGAGGGTTGAAGTTGGTGAATGTTAATGTCTGGGGGAAATCGGGATAATGCATCTGCAACATTGTTTTCTTTTCCTTTAATGTATTTTACTTCGTACTCAAATTCTTCTAATTTTAGTCTCCAACGGACTAATCTAGACTGAGGGTCTTTTAAGGAGAAAAGCCACTGAAGGGGTTTATGGTCTGTATTTATTATAAATTTTCTTCCATATAAATATGGTCTAAAATATTTAGTTGCCCAAACGATTGCTAATAATTCTTTTTCAATTGTTGAATAATTTATTTCTGCCGGATTTAAGGTTCTACTCGCGTATGAAATTGGGTGACCATTTTGGGATAAAACAGCTCCAATCGCAAAGTTAGATGCGTCGGTGGTTAATACAAAAGTTTTTGAAAAATCTGGGAAAGCTAAAAGGGGTTCATTAGATAGAATATTTTTACATAAATTTATTGATTCAAGAAATTCAGGGGAGTGTTCAATTTTATTTCCCTTTTTTAAACATCGAGTTAACGGTTTTGTTATTTTTGCAAAATTATTTATAAATTTTCGATAAAATCCTACAAGTCCAAGAAATGATTTTATGTCTTTGGGTGTTTTAGGAATAGGAAATTTTTGAATGGCTTTTACCTTGTCTGGGTTTGGTTTTATTCCTGAAGGGGTAATAATATGTCCTAAAAATGTGGTTTCCCTTTTTAAAAATTCGGATTTGTCTAATTGAATTTTCAGATTTGCTTTTCTTAAAGCTTCAAATACTAGCTTTAAATTTTGAATGTGCTCCTGAAGGGAAGTGCTAAAAATTACAATGTTGTCCATATATACGAGACAAATTTTATTTTGTAAATCTCTAAGAACATTGTCCATGACTCTCTGAAAAGTGGCGGGGGCATTTTTTAGGCCAAAAGGAACCCTTAAAAATTCGTAATGTCCATTGTTAGTGTTAAAAGCGGTTTTTTGGATTGATTCTGGGGACATTTCTATTTGATGGAAACCGGATGCTAGGTCAAGGGTAGTGAAATATTGGGATCGTCCTAGTTTGTCTAATATGTCTGTAATGTTCGGAATATGATATCTGTCAGTAACTGTCTTTTCGTTAACTTTTCGATAGTCTACTACGAGTCGCCATTTTTTATTTCCGGAAGCGTCTAATTTTTTGGGTACAATCCATATGGGACTGGACCATGGTGAATCTGAAGGTCTGATAATATTATTTTGTAATAATGATTGAATTTGTGATTTCACTTCTTGTTTATGTATTTCTGGATATCTATATGTTTTTGTATGAACAGGAATTTCGTCTTCAGTTTTTATTTGGTGTTTAACTTGATTAGTAAAAGTCAAAGGATCGCCAGGAAAATAAAAAACGTCATAATAATTTTTGCAAAGGGGTATTAAATGTTGTTTTTCTTCTTTAGATAAATGTTCCGTTCTTAATAAATTTGGAATTTGTTCCTTTTTACATTTGTTTGCATTTGAAGAAATTTGAAAATTGTATAATTCGAAATTTTCTATATTTTGACAAGGAATTGGATTTTGAAAATAAAAAGTTTTTGTTTCACTAGAGGGGTTGAAAAGTTCTACCGGGGCATATCCGTCTTCGCTAGTTGTTAATGTTTCTCTAATTATTAAATTGTTTAAATTTTGAAAAGGTATTAAAATATCGCCAAAGTTTGCTTCTACAGGGATGGTCGTTTTTAAATACTCATTAGGGGCAAGTGTTACTCGTCTTGTTATGTCATAAGGATCACGTAAATAAAGGGGAATATTAAAATTTTGTCCTATAAGTCTGTTATTAGGTAAGTCAATTATCATGTTAAATTTTTTCATATCATGGTAGCCAATAAGTCCGTCAAAATAGTTATGAAAATCATAAGATAATACTTCTAAATTTTGATTTGAATTAAATTCTGAAAATGCGGGTACATGAGCTTTTTGTTTGATAGTACATTTTCCTAAAATAGTTTTTACTTGAGTCGAAAAATTAAAAATTTGGTTTGGACAGATTTTTTCTATTATGTCAGGTCGTAACATAGAATATGAAGCGCCTGTATCTATTAAAAGTTTCAAAGGGGGATAAGGATGTTGAGAAATTTTTATATATGGTAACTGGGCAGCTAATTGAATATTACTTTCTACTACGTCTGGCTGTCTTGAGGAGGGGTTAAAGGAAAATTTTGGTTATTTTCACAGTTATAAAAATCCTGGTTACAGTTTTGATTAAAATCTTCATCATTATAATCTTTTTCAAAATTTTGTTCAAAAGGTAAATTGTCAGTTTGATATTCTTGACTAGGGTCAAAATTTGGATCAAAATTTTGTTCAAAGTTTTCTTCTTCAATATTAAAATTTTCGTTAGTTCTAGGGAAATTTTGCCTATTCGGTTTTTGTCTAAAATTTTGTTGGTTTTGCCTGAAATGTTGATGATTACTTCTGGTATTATGTGTTTGATTCACAAATGATTGAACTCCTGACATCGGAGTGGGATGATTTGGTCTATAATTTTGATAAGTTCCCGAAGCTTGTTGGTTTCGGTTTTGATTATAATTTTGGTTGAAATTTTGATTAAAATTTGGATTTCTTGGTGGAAGAGGTGGTCTTGCAAAATTTTGATTTTGGAAATTTGGTTTAAAATTTTGGTTAGTTCTAAAATTCATATTAGGATTATGGTTTCTTTGGGGAATTTTAGGTGGGACTGACGGCGATTGTGAATGAGACATGTTTTTCTTAAGTTGTTCTTTGTACTGATTAAATTGTAGTTCTCGGTTTACAAAAGATATCGCGTCTTCTAATGTAGTCTTGTCAGCTGTCCGTATCATTGACTGTAAGTTATCTGGTAAGTTCGCGACGTACGTGTCGAGTGCGAGTCTAGCGTAAATATCCTGATAAGCTTGTTTTTCAACAGCTGTGATATTCAAGTTCACTAGTTTCTGAGATAAAATTGACCTCAGGTGTTGAATTCTATTTGAGAATTCCTGCAAGGTTTCGTTTTTAGGGTTGTATCGCATATGAATTAAGTCTTGCTGAAGGCATGGGAGATCTCTACAATCTCCGAAATTTTGTTGTAATAAATTTTTAATTTGTGTCCAAGTTTGAATTTCTAAACGTTGGTTCAGAATGATTTCAGCTTGGCCTGTAATTTTAGATCTAATTCCCGCAAGTAAATATACCATACGGTCAGTTCTTTCGGGGATATTAAAGATTCTAATTAATTCATCACATAATTTACAAAATGTTTGTAGTTTAGTTTGTGAACCATCAAAAACTGGTATCACATCAAGGAAAGCTTTAGCTTCATTTATATTTGAGTTAGTAGTCATGTTTTCGTTATTAAATGTACTAGATAACTGATTTACTAAACTATCTATCTCGTTTTGATTTACGGAGAGTCCAACACCGACAGGGACCTGGTATGGATTTTCTACTCGTAATCTAGCTTGAGAATTACTATCCTTTGGCATCTGAACAAACACTTCGTTTTCAGTCGAGTTAACTCATAAACAAATTGTTTTAATAGTCACTCAACAAAAGAAGTACTTGAAGAGAAAAAATATAAAACAGGGTCTGAAAACAGTCACTCTAATCGTGGAAGAGTTGACTCACGAATTCAGAACAATTAAATTCACTTAGTTACTTCTTAAAAATTTAATCCTAACTAATTTTGATTATACACAGGCAAGTGTAAATCAAAATGTCTTTTCGCCGCACAAGTATATAAAAAATCAGTTTATATCAACTTAGCGAGGAAAGGAGTGGAAAAATACTTGAGGAACTTACTTTGAATCGTCGTTGACGGTCCAGGGATCTCGGCGTCAAGTTGACCAACCACTTGAAGTTCCGTATCCAATAAATTTCACCTGAGAGCTGGACAGGTTCTGGATCTTCAACAAAGTACAGGAGTACACCAAGGATCTCACTTACTCACTCACGAGAATTCAGAGACTTGTTTGTAGATCCTACCGACTGCGCCAATTAAGTATGTACCGAACGAGAACGTTGTAAATAACTTAATACATTTATAGAATCAAACGACGTTTATTCAAGTAAGCGGTACAGAGGTATAGTTCACACTAAATCAAGCTGGATCTGAAACTCTATATATATGGAAATAAATGCAAGTCTAAGCAGAAGATAAAATGACTAACATTGTAACTATATGTTACAGCAAAGAAATAGAATACAAGCAAAATATATATATGGTACAAAAAGGAGTATATGTATAATTCGCAATCCAAAAGAGTTTGCTGAAACTGTTTTAGGTATTAAATGAAATTCTAAAATTCTCTTATTAAAATTCATATTAATACTGTTATTATTGTCATTATTCCTAGTATAATCCCTAATTGTTAATTATCACTTATTAAAATGTTTACTTAATGTTCTATGTTATATTCATTATATTACTTCTTCAATAAATTTTGTTCAATGTGCAATCACTCGCAGCAGACAGTTATTAAATGTTTATTGAAACTAGTTGTTTAACTTCAGATCGTTTATACTTCTGTAAACATCTACATAGTGTAATTATCGGGGAAGAAAAGCGAAGAAAAAATAAAATAATTGATCGACTTAGCTGTAAGGAAGATCGACTTTTATTTTCCGAGCTTTCTTCCGAAGATAATTACAACCCTCCCTCTCAAATTACTTACCCACTGCGATCTGATAGCATAAATACCGAAGTGACAAGTCTGGGTGTGATGACTAATCATTGCGTATACTTTAGCATTTCTTGCTTTAAACATACCGGCGGGTGTAAATCAACGATACTACATGGTGTAATTATCGAGGAAGGAAAGATAGGAAAATAAAATCGACCTTCTTTACAGGTAAGTCGATCAATTATTTTATTTCTGCCTGAGAGCTCCAACCAGCATTGAATTACACCTGCTCCAACCAGCATTGAATTACACCTGCTCCAACCAGCATTGAATTACACCTGAAAAACCTATATCAAACAGCTAAAGTCACTCGTCAGTAGCCCACCAGACATATATCAGTTTCGAGCTGATTAACTCTCATCAGTGTATAGCTGAGAGTCTAGCTGTTTTAAGTCTGTCTAAGCCACACAGAAGGGGCCATATGAGTACGTGGTGTAGACAAGCTACATCTAGCGACCATTCGCTACTCCGCTAGCCGATAGATGTAGTTTGTTTACACGGCGTATATTTGACTATTACTTTATTAAACAGAAATCAGCATAAATACGTTTTTACATTTTATCACAGTACTTTCCTAAATATCTAACTAATCGAGACCGTTGAAATATCAATACCACATATAAATTAATTCCGAAGGCAAGATAAAATAAGGGATCAGGCGCTAACAAACGGAATTGTTATATAACTGATAAGACCCTTGGGATAAGGGAAAGGCAAAAGTTGAAGCTGACTGTATAGAATTTGATGTTTTGTTTGTTATATCAATAGAAAATCCCCAATTGGACAGAAAAGTATTAAACAGATAGTTTTATTATATTATCCAAGCTATACAGGCTGTCCTGATATCTTACATTCATAATGTAAGTAGTATACAAAATATTGTCACTATTCATGGCGTGTGATAAAGAAAACTAGAAAAAGATAGATCTTCAAAATTGTTGCAAGTTTACTTTGTAAACTCGTAAGCAATTATTAACAGGGTTTAGATATTACAGTGTTGAAATTAACTCTTCACCTAGTACATCGGAACTATATAGGGTGTTTCAGTTCGGGTGAATCAAGCTTCAGATAGAACTCGATAAATAATTGGTATCAACATTTACACATGTGTCAGTAGCGTAGGAATGGGTAGGAAAGCGTAATTTTTTTACCCCAACTTCTACGTCAATGACCCAATAATCATTTGTGATTCATTTTTAGATACCGTGGACAATGCTTAATAAAAAAGTATACTTATTGAAAATTGGTAAAATGTATCGTCTTACTCAACATCTCTGTTGAACAGGACCCGTTCTTCTGATAAGAAATTTAGTTTCTTAAAGGTTGCAAATAAATTTGAAATTAATATTATTATAATGTCACTTACTAGAATTCAAAATAATATGCCTCTATATCGACGAAACGACTGGTAGATTCGAAATATAGTCTGTTGTGCATTATTTATTGCGTGTAGTGTTATTGTGTTTGTAATATGGCGTACTCCCTCTCTGAACTAATTTTCTTGTTGTGCTACAGTGTGATGCGCAATTGAATGATACAACTATATAATACACTAAATGTTTGCAGTATATACTGCACTAAATTGCAAAAAATGTTTTTGACATGTCCAAATATAGAAAATTATGTTGACAATAAAATCAAATACGTAACGTCAGCTGTGACGTATGTCGCCTGAATTCCTGCCGCGACTATATAATTTCTTTAAAAAAATATGGCTGCATATTAAGTAACATTGAGTCCAAAAGTGTCTCAAGAAATACCACCTAAAAACTACATTGGCGGTGGAAGGACCAAGTAGTCGTTGGGAAATAATTGAACGTTGTTTAAAGTGCATAAATGTTATTAACAGTAAATAAAAGAATTAAACTCGATAATTCTTTAATACAGTTAAAACAAAGGATGATGATAACAATAATTAAACTTAAAATATGAGGCAAACGCTCTCATACTATATACATATTACAATATTCTTTATATGAATTCCTCTCATTTCAAGACACATATCATATTTCACCTGACTTCTTTGTGTGTAGCGTTTATTAACATTTCGCCGTTTAACTCATTATAAGCATTTGTGATTTTTTCTTTCAAATGATTCGCGAAGGTGTTTTGTAAACCTTATTTTTTAAAACCTCGCATAAAAAAATCGAGGGATCTTAGATCTGCTGAGTTTCCTGGCCACTGAATAAGTCCATTAATTGCAATCAATTTTTCTGGGAAAGTGTTATCTAAATGTTGCTGCACAATCCTGGGGTGGAGCTCAGTCGTACTGAAACCACAGGTTTCTTCTTAGCTGCAAAGGCACATTCTCCAGAAACGGAGGAAGTTCTTCTTGCAGGAAATTTAGGTAACTCACGCACTTCAATGTATGTTTATAACAATAAGGCCCAATTAAATGCCTACCGATGATACCACATCATATTTTTACTCCAAAATGGCCTTGGTTTTGGACTGGATTTACAATGTGGGGATTTTCAATGGACCAGCAATGTTCGTTGCGCTTGTTTGGTAAACCATTACTGACAAACCGACTTTCGTCCGTCCAAAGAACCTGCCGAAAAAGGTTCTGATCCACAGTTTCTACATTTACTACAATTTGAGCTATAAAATTAAGTCTAGTTCAATGTGATGTTCAGGCAAATACTACAAATTGCGAATTTTATAGTCATGATACCCATTGGTCTTTAAAATTCGTTGAATGGTTGATTTATCCAAATTAAATTCCCGATTAACCTGCTGTATAGAATTTCGTGGATTTTGTTCGTAATACTGTAACAGTCTAACATTGTTTCTCGCCCTTCAGTCAATTATTTGATTCTTCTGAACAGAAAATGCATCTTCATTTCATCGCAATGTCGTCTCCAATCTTGTCAAGTTTCTATGATTAGGAATGAGGCGCTCTGGATACCTTTTTCAATATAACTCTACGGCTCTACTTGAATTTTATTGTGACTCGCCGTAAATTAGCAACATAGCAACTTTTTTTGAATGAGAAAACATTTTATAAGCACAAAAGTTATACGTTTGATGATCGCATTAAGTACCTAATGACATGTATTTTGTGACATTTATGCACTTTAAGCATTGAACATACAATTATTGTCCAACGACTATATGATTCTTCGACCGCTAATGTGGTTTTTAGGTGGAAATTATATTTCTGGAAAAAATATAATTGGTGACGTAATTTGTCGTCTCTGCCAAATCCTAAAAATAATACTTTCGATTGAAAATGGAACCTGATCCCATTTAACAACACATGACCCAAATTTTGAGTCTATCGAGTTCGAGGCACCCTGAACAAGGTCGTACTAATTTCAGTCAACAGTTTTTTTAAATGTGTTTTCATTCTTTTGGGAAAGAAACGATAATTAAGTTCACAAGTTTTTTGAAGTGATACTATGCGTACTTTGTCAGTGTTACCCTGTATAGAGGAACTAATTTTTATATTTTATTTTTTTTTAAAGTAATGCCAGAACAAAATTAATATCATGGATACAAACACCGTTACAAACTTACATTTTTTTATCTACGCTGTGAATTACCCTGTATATTGTTGCAAATACAGTATGCGCCAAAAGTATGGAATAAATTCAATAAAAAGGTCGATTTTTAATTTAAAAAATACATATTTTAGCGTAAAATGCGATTTTCAAATATCATTTGTTTTCGAGTAATGACGTCATCGATTTTTTTTTAAATGGCAACACCATATTTTTTTTCTTGATTCTGAAAGATCGTTTAATTCTCTATCAGACAGTACTAAAATTTTGCCCTCTTACATAGGAATGTTTTCGAGTAAATGACGATTGAATGTTAGAAAACGTAAATTTTATCCATAAAAAAGTAACAATTGAGGTATGTAAAATAAAATACAATTGATTAAATTTTATACTTAAATTAAATGTTCGAATTGCCATCCACCAACTTCTTGCCAATGCGCAAGTCTGTGAAGAAATTCTTCTTGCACATTATGAATGATTTCTGGGGTAACTGTGCGTATTTCGTCCCGAATGCGATTTTGAAGTTATTCTAAATTACGTGGTTTATTAATATACACTTTTGACTTCAAGTATCCCCAAAAAATAGTCAAGAGGTGTAAGATCTGGTGATCTTGCAGGCCATTCTATCGGTCCGCGTCTGCCGATCCACCTCCCAGGAAAACAGTTGTCCAAAAAATCTCGTACAGGGCGATCATAGTGCGGAGGTGCACCGTCTTGCTGAAACCATATGGTATCGTCAGGAATGTCAGGGTCATTATCGTTAGGAAAAATTACTGCAAGGGCTGGAACAAGGTCATTTTCTAGAAACTCTAAATATCTTTGTCCTGTAAGGGTTACTTCATAGAAGAAAGACCCTACTATTCTGTCGTCAACTATTCCAGCCCACACATTTAATTCCTGAGGGTGTTGGGTATGTGCCTCTGCCATCCAATGAGTATTTTCCCGACTCCAAGTTTGACGGTTTACTGTACCATTCAGACAAAATGTGGCCTCATTTGAAAAAAGTATTTGCCGGTGTAAATTTCTATTTCCTTAACATAAATCCATTAGAATTTCGCGAAAGTGTAAGCGGCGATCGGGTTCATCTTCATTGAGTTCCTGCACAAATTGAATTTTGTAGGGATGATATTTTTCCTTTCTCAAGATACGTAGCACTGTGCTCTGACTAGTGTCATTGTTTAATGCAACCAATCGTGAAGAATTATAAGGATTATCCACCATACTTATCAAAATGTTCTGTTTCTGATTTTCATTAATGCTTGGACGTCCAGGTTTTGGAATATTTACAATATTGCCAGTTTCTCTAAATTTAGACTCTACCTTACTGACTGTTGATTGGCTGATAGGGCAATCTGGATATTTTTCATTAAATAACGTTTTTGCTTTATTTTAATTGATTTACGTTTTCTAACATTCAATCGTCATTTACTCGAAAACTTTCCTATGTAAGAGGGCAAAATTTTAGTACTGTCTGATAGAGAATTAACGATCTTTCAGAATCAAGGAAAAAAATATGGTGTTGCCATTTAGAAAAAAATCGATGACGTCATTACTCGAAAACAAATGACATTTGAAAATCACATTTTACGCTTAAATATGTATTTTTTAAATTAAAAATTGACCTGTTCGAGGATTTTTCCCAAAAAATAATTGTTTCGTTTTTATTGAATTTATTCCATACTTTTGGCGCATACTGTATACTATATTACAATTCTTACATAGTGTGTGAGAGAGTGTAGAGAACTAATTATGATATTTTGACCTTGGTTTATTTTTAATTAATGCATGCTAAAGAATCCACAAGTTGGCTAATAATTTTTATTTCATTCTGTTTTGCAGCAAAGACAACTACATCTGAAATTGATTAATCACTTTAGATTTTCATAAAAAAAAATGAGGAAAAATCCCGTGCAGAATATAATAGTAGATACTAATGAGAAAGCGCTTTTTTGTGCAACTGATAGGGAAGTATTAAGGCGACACAGTGGAAAGAGATTACAGTGTCAAAGTGCAGAATGTATGGCATGGATAGCTTGACTTGAACCCATTAATTACTTCAGAGATTAATGACATAAGTTAGTTTGACGTTGCACATGAAAGTGTCATACTGGTTCATAGCTGTTACAATTTACTGCAAACAGAAAAGGTATTCCAAAAAATTTATAACTATACAGTACATCCATTAGCATGCCATGCCACCTATTAACTTTACAAGGTTGCCATTTTATGTGCTCTCGCATCCATGAATTGTTATTTTTACTACACAATTATACTACGTCATATTAACACAAATGAGATGGTAAAAAATTAAATATGTTTACATATATCAATTAAAGTAAACTAAAAAGATATCATAAACTATATACTTATTGGATAGTTATCGAATCGATATTTTAAAATTAATGAGAAATTCCTAACGTGACTTGTAAAGGACAATCTACATATACTATTAATTTGAGCAACTATGCATTTTTGAGAAATGTTTAATATTTATTTTAATAAACTTTCACAAAAAATGTAGTAATTGGACACATCGCATTGTTTATTAACCAGAATTTATACAGTTATTGGATAAATCAAATAATTGCAGCAAGTTATTCATATTTTCGCCTAAAAAATATTATTGTCGCGGTTTTCCTAACCCGTCTTTTTTATTTTTACCAGAAAAACAATCCATTAATTATTCATTTATCTTTATTAACTACTCTGTATACAGCTAAATACTATTACAACTTGACTAAACACTATTTCACTTTGAAACTCCAGGAAATGCTCAACTAAATACTTCAGTTCAAGGCTGTAATTCAATAATGACTGACTCGACCGTTTATTCTTCTTTTATAGACCAAACGAATATTCCAGGTATTTTCTAGCATATCTAGATCCATTTTCTTGAACGACTCGAACGGTTCTCGTCGATTCTTAATATTTCCAGTCGCGCCTCGATACCCGGCATCATTTGTTTGTTTACCAGAATCGCGTAGGGGCGATAGGGACAATCTAGCGTTTCGCGATACCACAGTCGTCGAATTGGGTGCGAGCGGGGCAAATTCTGTAACATTATAATAAAATATTATCAAATGAGTCACTAAAATATTATTTGTACTGGACTATTAATGTATTAACTCCTCAGTTTCAATTAATCTGATTTTTTCTTTTCCCAAAATAGTTTCAAATAGGTCGTAGCTTATAGTCGATATTGACATTTTGAGAAATCTATATTTTCGACATTAAATGGCCATAATCCATAAACTCCAAAAACCATTCATCATTGGTTCAATGCGTATTCACTATAGTTTCTAATATAGATGCAGAATTTAACTTAGACCAGTTGATTTGGATGTTGATGACACCATTCTCTGACTGCATTTTTCCAAGCAAGCTTGATTTCTCGAAATACAGGTATATTTGCAGGTTGAAGAATCCTGATAGCATTTGGATGTAATGCAATCAGATCTATTTGCAGTACAGAATACAGCTTGCTGGCTATATACGTTAGATTAGTTATGTGCCCGTTCAGAAAGAATGTAACTATAACTTGATATTTTTAGAGGTGAGTGAAATATGTTTGCAATAAACTCAAGAAATACTTCAGCCAGCATTGCAACTTTTTGTAATTGTAAACTTGTAGTACACTATATGCATTTTTTGCAGAAATTCCTGTATACCCATATATTACCATGGGAGAACAAACCTTGCCACTAACGGAAAATGTTGACATAATGGTTCAATTATCTTTTGAGCCGTCATGACCTGCTGCATGGAGATAGTACTTTACCAGTGTTTGGACATATCATAAATGCTGCCTCGTCCCCCCTTAAATACTCTGGAAGGGTATTTAATTACTGCGTCTAAGTGTTTATCCTTTTTGTTTTGAGAGATTTCTGAGAACTATTTTTACATCTTTTTCCCTTACGCACGTGCTAGCAGAAGTAACTGCTTCAATTGTTTTTTCTACTATAAGAAGGATTTTTACCCAACTGCCGCCATCACCTGGCTTGTTGTCTTTACACTAAATAGCAAATCTTCTTTTTTCTAGAAAAACCTTTCTTGGCCAAGTCTATAGTCCAGTTTCAATAACAAGTTCTCTTTTTGTAAATTGAGAACTAGACGAGATCCAAATATTTTCTTGTGGCTTGTTTTGCTACAGCTCGTTCATTTCCTACGCGCACTTGGATTTCATTTATTGCATCGCCAATTGCTGTTTTATAATACTGGGCATTGTGAAGTTCATCTAAAATAATGGACAGATAAAAATAAAATTGCTTATTAAACATAAACAATTTAGATAAGTACCTACAGTAATTTAGCATGCGGACAATAACTATGCGAGTCTTCAAAATTACTATTTTAGTTATTGAACGTTCTGCGTCATAACTAAAATTATATTGTTTTATAGATACAGTTATTGAACACTTATTAAACCTCACATTATTTTTATTAATTTAAGTGCATACCTATGACGTCACCTCGTAAAATGAACAGAAACTGCATCTCACCAGGCAAATGGAAGAAGTATTGTATTATGCCATTATGTACGAATACAACATACAGAGTCTAATAAAAAATATTTCACTATCCCAAAAATTAAAAAGAAAAATGTGGTGTAGAAAGGATGAATTGCAGCATTGTTTGTGAAGACCATTTTAATATAAGTAAAATAAGTAAGTAAATACAATGCAGGATTAAGTTTATCGAAAAAATTAAAATGTCAAGAATCAATTAAACTTTTCTATTAAGCTATCAGAATGTATTCAGGGAGTTTAAAAAATCAATGGTACAGCAAACATTTTTTCATATTTATTGTACTCAGTCTTCATTCCGATCCTAAATATGTTCTGTATTTTTGCTCCTACCAGAATTTTGTTGTCTGACTTTGCTACATTATATTACCGTCTTCAATAATGTTAGGTATTCATCGCTATTACTTATTATTTTTCAAATTAAGACAAATAGTATAATGTGAAATTAGATGACATAATTTTATAAAGACCTCAAGTAAACCCATCTATCTGGTACGTATCCAATAGCATCGTCGCTGGAATTGTCACGACCGGATCTATATTGTAAACCAATGAATAAGTTACGTTTAACAGTATCGTAAGTTCACCACATCGCCACTAATAATTTTTGCATTACCTATATAGTATTTACACTATGTATCTAGGACCTTCAAATGCCACAAAAACGCAAAGATACAAGAAACTAATGCCTGTTTACACCGAAACCTGCACCTGTATCCATGGAAACAAACCGCGCCGAACGGCGTGTAACGTCACACCAATGATATCGCGTTTTCGGCCACGTGGTTTTGTTTACATTCTATGGCAATTTATTAATGTTAATATTTTAATTATTATGTGATTATTGCCGCCAGACACATATTCTGACCTTTCAATATGTTTGAACAATTACCCTGTAATACATTTCAAACCAGTATAAAATTCATGCAACTTCCCCATTGTCGCTGCCCAAAGACTGATTTATGTAAAAGGGGGATATTTTTGTAATTAAATATTTAAAATTTCTACTCCGTTAGACGAAAAGCGTAAGAAGGTTGGCGTTTTATAGACGAAGAATTGTACTTTTAGCAAGATAATTATGTACAAAAAAAAATCCACCCACAAAGTGTCGGTGCTTATTAGCATAAAGTCACACTATAATGCTGAAATTTAATCATTTTCTTTTGGAAGAAAGAAAAGAGGATTTTTACTTTGTGCCTTACACCGTGAGAAATAATAATTTAAATCAATGTAAGCTTTATATTGAGGCTTAAAACAATTTCTACGAAGTGTGATAATGTCATGTACAATCTCAGTGTGCAGATAGCGTGTAATATTTAGGAAAATTGATGTGAAACATTAGTATAGAAATTAGATTGGTTAACTTATTTACAAAAAGATGATAGTATTAATCCAGATTACTCACTCCTATGGTTAACTACTCTAAACATTTAACAGAATATAACTTTGCATCAAGTTATTCAAGGTCATTCAGTCATGAAATGTGGTCTACGTGCAGTTTCAAAGCTTAAAGTGACCTAAATACTCAGCTATCAATAATAGCGGCGTCTCTTTTAAACTTTATGAAATTAGTTCGTTACGCTGCCCGGCGTAATGTCTTTGCTAGCCTTTGATTAGTACAGTTTCAGTCTTTCAAAGGGAAAACTCTCAGTCACTCAAAGTGAATGACTGTCTCTTGAGTTCGGTATGTAAATTTCCATTTATTAATACAATTTGCCGCATAGCAGATCCTGAATTATTATGCAGTAGGTACGTCCGCACCTAATAAAATATGTTTTAAGACATTTAAAAAGATTTTATTATATGGAAATTCATTGTCCATGGAATGTGGACTTGGAAGATTCAAATGAAATTTCCATTTCGATCGAGTAGCAGACTTTATTTTCTATGCCACGAATAGTTCAAATATCAGGTGAATTTTATCACAATGCGCGAAAAGGTCGACGGCTTTCAACGGTATCTACAGCATCTAGGACATGGAGTAGCTAGTGGCCACTAGATGCGTACTTTTCTGTCGGGTTAGACAGACGTAAAATAATCACTGTTATTTGTCAGTTATTTCACTTATGGTTCAATGCTGGTCAGGGCATTAGCCCGTAGAGTAGTTGTTTCCTGATATTCCGTTTTGCAAATGGCCGACACGCGAAAAACGTCGATGGCTTTCAGCGGTACCTACATCATGTTGGGTACTTCATTGCTTCGGCCTGTCAACAAGTCCCGCATGGAGTAAGATAGTGGTCATAAATATTTATTTTTATTTCGTATTTATAGTTTTGAATTCTGGAATTAAAAGGGTAGAGTTAAAGGGCGACAGCACTTAGGCCCATTGGGCTATTTGTATTTCCTCCCGATAAGAGGTCAACCCTCCTGAGGGGTTAGCCAACCTATTACAGAGAAAATTGTGATGACGTTGTTGAGTGAGATCTCTTTAATATTATAGTCCATAGAAGGTCATTGTTCTTCCAGCACGGATTCTCTTGATGACGAGACAGCAGTACACTCATATAGTGCATGGAATACTTTCTGATCTTAACTTCTACAGAGAAACATTTCACGCCTCGATATAAAAGGAAGGAGAAGGACAAAGGAGTTTCCTAAGCCAACAGTATCCAGTTTAAATGCCAACCATAAGGCGAAGGTTTGTCCTAGACATGATCAGGTACTTTCTTGCTGTATTCTTACTAAGAACCGATTTCAAAGATATGAAGATTCGATACACTCTTGGCTAGCACGCCACAGCTGCTTTATTGCTATTGCACCGCCCCTGTCCCTTGATCCAGCATACAGATATGCTATTGGCGACTAAGCCCACTACCAGTTTATGACGGCATTCCCATGCTTATCTTGCCATCTTATGATTATGCAAGATCAGCAGTGATTGTCTCTTGTCTGTGTAGATTCTGATTCTAGTTTGCTTGGTTAAAATATTGGTGCATTGGAAATATTTCATTGTTAAACTTTTGCTATAGATTGTTATACATTACGGAGAAATGGTTGTGTGAGAATAAGACTCGGAAGCATGTTGAACTTTTACAAAGACAATTATTAAATTTCGTAGCCATACAAAAAATATTTATTTCTCTTATTATTTTTAGAAACCTCAAAAGTATAATGATGCCTTAGTACTCGTTATTATTATATGACTCTTTCTTTTATTAATTTGTGATGTCTGTGATTAACATTTTGGTAAGTTTTAAATTATACCCTATATCACGGTGTGGCTTATTGGAGCTTATACTGGAGTTTGATAATTTATGGCACTGTTATAACATATGTTGGATAATTTATTATGGTCGTAACCATATAAGTTTAGACTGAGCACAAATATTACAACTCATGTAAACGACATGTTTATTTCACAATAAATCATAACATAACTGCTTCTGCAGAACAAGTGACACATTTAATATAAGCAGCTATTTCGTCATATTTTGCGTACGTTAATTTTAATTTTACCACGTACAGTGACAAATCTCAGACATTCCGTTAATATAAGTATGCAGAAAAGTAAGCAATGCTACCGCTTACCTGAAAAATATGTAGGATTATATTTTTAATAAGCGAAACTATTTAACTGACGAGGCGACTAAAAGACTTAAGTAGGTGTGATGTTAACATAAACATTGATAATAATGAAAGAGAGGGTTGTCTTAAGTTTTTGGTCAGAGCCTAATATGATTCTTAGATCAATTAATAACTTTATTTCCATAGGAAAGCTCGAAGGGTGTATGTGTGCATGTATATTAAATTAATTTATTGAATAGTAGACTAGACAATTGATGTTTTAGTGGTCTGTCTTGTGTGGAATATTAGGTGAGCTATCATTTTTTGGGAAATAGATATTGTATTCATATACAGAATGTGGCGTTTATAACGTATACAAATTATAGGACAGCTTCTTCCCAATATTTGGAATAAAAAGTTCGATCTTTACATATTTTTGTATGTAAATTAACAATTCTCAATATAACACGAACTGGCGTATTGCGTTTGGAATTTCTTAAAAAGCCCATAAAGCACTACACCAAAAAGCAATCTGAACATTTTATACATTCTTATTTTAGGTCGAAACATTGATTAAAGAAACCTATGTAAATATCAAAGCATTAAAGGGTGAACATTGACCAAATAGTCATAAAGTGCGTAAGAAATTGTTAGTGTTAAGTAAAAAATACTGTTGATTACGTTTGAAAATATATTTATTTATTTTTTTATTTTTAGTTCATTTAATACTGTTTGTGTACAAATTACTGCAATGAACGGAGAAAACAGTAATACATTTACTATTATCAAACGTGTGATATGATTCCAATATATGGTGCTGCCGGAAAAATGCGCCCAAGACAAGTAGATTGTACAGAGAACGATGGCCAAATTGTCACATATTAAATGCACATACAACCAATCCTACGTTGTGTCCACTTTACCAGAAACGGGAAGTATTATTCCTTGAGGAAAACGTCCTGATAGGCAAGTTAACCCTAATGTAGAACATGCAGCGATCGAATCTCTTGAAGAAGACCGCCACGAATAGAACTCGTCGAATAGCACAGTAAGTAGGGAGCTCCCCCGGCACTGTACATCGCATATTACAACGCCAGCTATTACATCCTCGATTGTGAACAACGTTTGAGTTTTTTTTTAGGTTTGTTTTTGCCATAATGTAAAAATCAAGTAAATTTTCCCGCTTATGCTTGCGCAGCAAATGAAGCAATATATCCGTGACGGAATGATAAATTTGCATAATAAGCACACGCGACTAATGAAAATCATTTTCAACATCTCAGTATGTTTGGGCCGGCATAATCAGCGATTCTCTTCTTGGTCTCTACTTCTTCCAAGGACGATTAAATGGCCCAACGTATACTGATTTTTTGAAGAACCGATTGCCTAAATTATTGCCCATTAGATGATGTGGCATTACAATTACGGGCGCGTATATGGTTTCTTCAAGATGGGGCTCCTTAACACAGTACTTTAGCAGTAACGACTCATTTGAATAACTGTGGCCAATGGGATCTCCCTATATGACCCCAATGGACTTATTTTTGGGGTCGCATTAAATGACTGGTTTACAGTGGAAGAATTACAACATATGCTTGAAGCTTCTGACACAGTTAGGGGAATTTCTGATCCTGGATCTGAGAACATGTTCGCCAGAATTGGGTATGTCGATGTCATGCTTTTGTCAATTAATAGAGGTCAAATTCAGAAATCAATAATAATTTAAAAAACTTCTGCCATTTCGCAATACATATCTGTTTATATAGCTAATCTATAAATCAGTACAAGAACTTACTATATAAAATTTAATCACTGGCTGCATTGAGAACCGTATTTGGGAGAATTTTTCATTGCAAAAATTAAAGCTTAATTATCTTTACTTACTTGTTTAAATGACAGGTTATAATTTTCGCATATCTCGAAATCGCATTATATTTTACCGACTGATAAAAAATTTGTCTCAATGTTGGTACATTTTGAGATCAAATCTTTCCAAATAATAATTTGTGGTGATCGGAAAAATTAATTAGAATTTAATCTCCTTCTAGCATTACTGTTTTCTATTACAACTTCAATAATTTATATAGTGTTGTATTAATGGCATTTGTAAATTCGAGATTATGACTTTATATAGGTTGATGTTGCGAAACAAGGAAGAATATTTGTTGTTGAAATCTTTGCGCCAACAAAGTTTTATGAGCTTTTATCCAACGATAATGTGCATAATTTATAACTATAGATTATCTAGATGTAGAAATGTCGTGGAAAAATATCTTTGGTTTGATAACTTGAAGGTTTAGGATTCTCCATACGTGTTTCTCAAGCAATATTGACATGTGTTTTTGGAACACCCTGTACATAGCAATTCCTGTAATTTTTAAATTTATGGATAAACGCTGATCTGAAAGCAGTTAGTTTGTTGTTTTATTTGAACATATTAGTAACGTCTCCAAGAGTTAATGAGATTTGTTTCTTCCGTTCGTTAGAATTTTCTATATGTAGCTTTCAGGAACACTATTACTTTTCCAACCTTCGTTTTACGTTTATTCATTTGAGTATACTAAATTGAAGAACGAGGCAATTATTTCTAGCATTTTAGGGTGGTATAAATTCCAGATGATTGTTTCGTACATTCCAGTCAATGGTGGCGCGGTTTAAGGCGTCAGCCGGTAGACCGTATACAAGCTATATTCGTAGAGAGGATTGGCATCCTCTCTACGAGTGTAGAGAGGATTGGCATCCTCTCTACGAGTATGGTAGGGTAGAAGAATGTTGGCTTGGATCAATGTGAGAGATTGATACCGGTTGACGTTTGACTACCCCCCTAATTAATGAGGTTTTCCAGATTTCCCTCATTCCTGCACTGAATGGTGATTAGGGCTTACCAACGTAAGTCGTTCGTGGGCAAAAATGCGGCCTGCTTAATAATAATATGCCGCTTCCTCTCCAGCACAAATCTTCGACTTCTGGGCTAATTCTTGTGATTAGAACGAGGAGTAGAGGTAGAGATATAATTATTATTTATTATTTATATTTTTAAAAAAGTGTTAATTGATTATATAAACTGAGTGCATTGCAGCATATTTCCCACCAGTTTAAATCATTCTCAACATATTGTGACAAAGCATTCTCACTCGATCCTATAATTATATCTAACTTCCTTTGTTACTAAACATGTTTCATCTTCGGCTCCCACTTACTATCATTGACGTTTTTTTTTTCATTAATAAAACGGTTCTTGACATGCATAGATTGACTACAGAAAATATGATTTTCTGTAGATAACAATGTATTGAATTATTGATTGAAGCATTTTAAATCTTCTAGTTTGATTTATTCCTTTTTTAAATTGTTGATTTTGAACCTACTATCTTTGTGCCTAAAATCTCGAAAGTTTAGATGATTGACTGTATTCAATTTGGGATGAAAAAACTAGTTCTTTTAAACATGGTCAGTTTTTATTTTCTAGGAGAATGAGTGGATTTATTTGATTTGATCCTAGTTCTTATCGTAAAACAAGACTAAGCGCTACGGTAGTTTTAAAATCAATGAAAGAGGCGGACAAGTTACATTCTTATCTTATAAGTATTATAAGACCAAACAATAAAGTTTATGTGATATTCTTGTCTTCTATACAACACAGCTTTTGCTTTATCGAAGTTTTTACTCACTTCGGCACATTAGAGCGCCTTGTCTAGACAAGCTGATTTTTTTCGAAGAGTAATACAGCATTAACAGCCCTTCTCAGATATTTGGAATGTAATAATAGTAACAATAAAATAGATATTTTGATATAAGAATCATATGCGTGCAGAGAATTATTATTAAATTATAGTTAATTATAAAATAATCTGGTGCATAATCAATTAGCTAAAATCAAGTGTTCCAGTTTCAACAAATAATGACGTATTAGGTTTTTATTATAGATTTATAAATAATTTTTTAATATTCATTTTTGTAGTAGTTCAAGATATCAAGATGCCTAAAATAGTAATATGCAGTACTTACTATCCCAACTTAGTATTGCATATTGCAGCCCTGATTGGACTAACCTTTAAGTGTGATAAAATTACAGAAGATACAAATATTTTGATATACATTATGTTATTAGCATTTCCGTAATTGTGAATCAATAGTAACACCCAACTATTTATTATGTTATATTATATTATATTATATTATATTATATTATATTATATTATATTATATTATATTATATTATATTATATTATATTATATTATATTATATTATATTATATTATATTATATTATATTATATTATATTATATTATATTATATTATATTATATTATATTATATTATATTATATTATATTATATTATATTATATAAAGTGTAATACAATTTTGGCTTTGCCATTAACCAAATTATTTTCTCCATATAAACCCAAATGACACCAAACAATGGCTCAATGTTAGCCAAATCGTGGCTTTAATATTTGTTGTATGTTGGTGAGACATACCGGGTGTTCCCCCTAGGACTTTCAGTGCGAATATCTCAGCTACTGCTGCAGCCAGTGCGAAGAATTTGGTACCGCCACTAGATGGCGCATAGAATTCAATGATGGTATTAGTTTTTATACAGGGTGTTCAGTTCTGCAGAAAAGATTTTTTGGTAGCCAAACTCGGTAAAATTTATATTTAAATTGAAATATCCTTATTTATCAACACATTCTGATAAATAAGTTACGAAAAATTTTCATTTTGTCATAAAAAACGGCTATGAAAAGTCCCCAAATTTCATTGTTCTGTCATGCAAAATGTGTACAGCCATGAGTCCAATTTGCTCACACCTAACAACCGCATGGATAGACGTCAAAACGTAAAGTGACAGAAACTGTCAAAGCAAGTATGAGTATTTTTTTAAGAATTTTATCATAAATACGTAATGAGGTACATTGAATGTGCGTACATATTTGCAATAATCCTACAGTTTTGTAAAAAAATGGAATTTTTAGGTTATTAGATGCTCGTATACACTGAGCTTTATCCGGCATGAATACTCTGAAAATATGTGAAACATTTATTGCTTTTTTAATTGTATAATAAGACTATTCTCGGAAATAATAATAGAGGACAATCCCCACAAGCAGAAAACTAAATTTATGAACACGTCACGTGACTATACTTGAATCTCGCTGCCACAAAACATATCTCGATGATATGCTGTGAATGTTGCGGCATAACTCGAGACGTTATTGAATAAAGATTTTGAAATTCGTATCATTATAATAAATATTGAAGCTATTCTGTTATTTGAACAGTTACACATTTTCTCGGTCTTACACCTAGTTACTTCTTACAATAATTGCATTAATTATTAAAGTAAATAAGATTATAATTTTGAATCACGGATGTTACAAGACAGGTAGCAAGTAATATTAAATATTAATCTGAAATCAAACGAACTTACATGTGTTTGTTTTCGACCATGGTTTTGAAACAGCACTACAGCACAACAATACCACACAGAAGAAAATGGCGCATGAAAAATTTGGTAATTCAGTAAATTACCTCCAAGTGTGGCGCTGCCACAGGTTAGGTTAGGTTACGTTAGGTTAGGTTAGGTTAGGTTAGGTTAGGTTAGGTTAGGTTAGGTTAGGTTAGGTTCCCCTCCAAGGAGCTGTGAGACCTTGTCGTGGTGGAGGGGCTTGAGTAGTCGCGATGATCTTTCAGGCTACGCCGGCGGGGGTCTCGCAAGTGACCCCCGGTAGGGTTTCCCAAGCCGGACAGGTTGAGAGTGAGCGATGAAAACAAAGGACAGCTCAAACCTCAGGACCTACCACCGTGAGGTGGTAGTAACGGGAACTGACGCACCCGAGGTTGATCCGAGTCACGGGCAGCTGTGCCACTAGCCCGATTAACACCGTAACCCCGGACCGCACTTCAACGACCACAGTGGAAAAGAAAAAAATGGCACCGCTGCGCATGTTGTGCGGGATCTGGGACCGGGGGGCTTGCCTTTACCGGCCGTCCTGCGAGGAGACAACCTCTATAAAATAACCGAGAGAGACTCGCTAAAACCTGCGGGGCACCAGGCGCACCCCGCAGAAGTTAGCCTTCCCCCCGATATGGGACCACTGTCGGGGGGCGACTTTTAGTTGTTCCCAACGCGTGGGATCTGGAATGGAGAATGATCAAATAAATAAAATAAATAAACCCAACGTGCAGGGGGGGGTAAACCCGGCACCGGGCGGGGAAGAGGGTGAAGGGACAGCACCTACTCCTCGACCGTTATCATCGGTCTGTCCCGCACTAGATAGCCCAGGGGGGCAGGGAAGGAATCTGGCAAGGGGAGGTTCGATGTCGATGGAAATGCTGGAAACAGGAGTTGGAGGGGAGAAAATCACAGGGAGGAGCAGAGGTAAAAGTCTGTTCCTCGAATTGAAGGAGGCGGAACGAAGACCGGCGTCTGCGCCAGCGTCGCCAAATCTATCAGTTCTTGATCTGACGTGGGACGATGAAAAAGGCAGATCAATAAAGAGGAAGAGGGAGGAACGCAAAGACGATAGAGAGGACAAGGACATGGACGAGGGGGACCGCCTCGCAATAACGATCAGGAGGCTGATCAGAAATGTTGAGAAAGAGGTAAGGAACCTCGCGAGAGTAGTCCAGGAAAACAGTAACACGAAACGGGAGATCAAGGATATCACTCATAGCCTTAGGTCGATGACGAGCAGACTGGTCTCCGATGAAGTTCAGGGAGTGCTAGGCACTATGGGGAGAAAGGGGGACCCTCAGGGCGACAAGAGGAACGCCCCGATTGACGACAAGGCGTGCCAGACGCAAGTGAAACAAGTATCGGTCGCCTGCCAGACGGACTGCATTGGAGCCATGACCGTGCAGGTGAGGAAGGACCTCCTGGCAAACGTTAAAAAATTCGATGATTTTGCGGGCATCGAGCATTTAGAATGGCCCGGAAAAATCTATCAACACGTGGAGAGGGTACGAGGCAGCCTGCTGGATGCCAGCAAGGACACAAATTTGGTATACCTTGAAGAAAAGGACAGAGGTGGTATTCACGGACAGGCTAGGGAGGATCTCGAAAGAAGATTCCCAGAGCTGGAAGGGATGGAAGGGAAAATTGCCCAAGTTGTGATGGCAACTAGGGTAGTCGGATCGGAGGGAAAGGAGGGGGGCCGCGAGCTCCTGATAACCAAATTAAATCCGGGGAAAAATAAAAGAGAGTGGTTTGAGAGCCTGGTCCTATTTAGGGACAGCCTGAAGGATATCCAGGGAATAAAGATAGGTTTTTATCCCCCGAGGGAGGATAGTACCGGGGAGACAACAGCGAAGATGCTTGAGTGCATTTTTCATGCCGGCGACTATAAATGCATCTTATACCTGGATGACCGCGGGAGGAACAATAAGGACAAAGATAAGGATAGGATCAGGTCGGAAGCGGTAGTCGTGAGGCAAGAAGGAAAAGACTATAGTGAAATCTTACGAACAGTTAAGAATAGGCTAGTACAGGACCCCCAAACATCGGGTTCGATCTCCGGACTCAGGAGGTCTAGGGACGGTGATGTGGTCGTAATGATTAAAAAAGGTGTAGAAGGGGTAGCCGACAAGGTTAAAGAAGCCTTAGGCGCAGAAAACCAGCTAAACGCGAAAGTCAGTAGAAGAGGAGGGGAGATGACTACCCTCTTTATTAAAAATATTGATCCTCTCATGACCAAAGAGGAAGTCAGGGGAACCATACAGGAGGCTGCGGGAGGTGCAGGCCAGATAGGGCACCTCGGGGAACTTAGGGGGTCCACCGGGGGAAACAGATTCATCGCGGTCAAACTAGAGAAGAAAGGTGCCGATGCTCTACTGGACAAAAAGGGCATCAGAATTGGTTTAAACTGGTGCCCGGTATGGGAAAGATACGATGTCCCAAGGTGCTTCAAGTGCTGGGACTTGGGGCACCTCAAGAAGGACTGCAAGTCTGAAGAGGACAACAGCACGGCCTGCAGGAACTGCGGTAAACAAGGGCATAAAGAAAAAGAGTGCAAAGAAGAAGCGAAATGCTTAAACTGTAAAGTGTCGGGACATAGGGCGGGAACGGCAAGGTGCCCAGAATACAGAAAAGCCTTACAAAGAGTAAGGCTTCTGGGAAAAAGAAAAAAGGACAAGGGCAATAAGGGTCCGCCTAGGACGCCTATTTGGTGATACTTGGTCAATTCTAGTCAAATCTAGTCAAGTTTTAATCTTTTATATATTATATACATTTATCTGTTTATTTGTTCTATTGCTTTATTTTATAGTTAAGGGAAGTCTGTGATATAACATCTGTGATATACTTGTTTACTGTCTGTGATATTTTGCTTTTACTGTTTGTGTTTTCTTTGATATTCTGTCAATCTAGTCATTTGCCAGTTAGGATATTGACGGGTATATTAGAGATGAGAATTTTGCAAGTAAACGTAAATAGATCATATGAGGCGCACGATATGGCCTTCTTAACAGCAGAGAGGATTGACGCTGACATAATTATAGCATCGGAGCCAAATGCCAGAATAATCTCCAAAGGAGGATGGGTGGCGGACAATAGGAAAAATGTGGCGGTTTATTTTAGAAATAGGAAGATAGAGGTCGACGAAGTCAAAGGTTTTGATGGCTTTATACATATAAAAGTGCAGACGGTTAACATCTATGGTATATATTCCTCACCGAATATAGATATCTTGCAGTATGAGAGGGATATAGATACGCTAATGCGTAAGGTTAGCAAGGAAAAGGTGATTGTGGTATTAGGAGACTTCAATGCGAAAGCTCCTGAATGGGGTGCTCCGATTCAGGACAGAAGGGGAGAAATTATTCTGGAATGGATAGCTACTTTAAACCTAATAGTACATAATGATGGATCGCCTACGTTTGCAAGAGGAGCGATACGCTCTCACATAGACATCACATTTTCCTCGCAGAATATAGCGAGAAAAATAAGTGGCTGGGAGGTTATAGAGGAGGAAGGGTTAACAGATCACCTACATATTAAATTTGATATCAATGTGGGGAAATCAAATAAGCGAATACGGTGGAAAGAGAAACAGGACATTAATATGGGTAAGCTTAAGAGGAATCTGGAAAGGTTGAAAGTATACGACAGATCGGAAATCTCACCGGACCTTTGTGGGAAGGAGCTGAAGAGGGCTTATATGGATGCTAGAGAGGATAGGGAGGGGAGAATAAACATGAAACCGTACTGGTGGAAAGAGGAAATAGAGGAATGCAGGAGGGCCTGTACTAGATTAAGGAGACTAATAATGAGAACAAGGGCTAGAAATGAATTAGAAGAACAATTGGAGGAAGCGTATAAAGGAAAGAAAAAGGACCTTAGAGCTATGATTAGAAGTGCGAAAAAAGAAGCATGGAAAGAATTATGCGATAAATTGAATGAAGATATTTGGGGCGATGGATACAGAATTGTTAAGAGGCAACTAGATGGACCGACGCTCCCATTTGAACTGTCCGAGACTTTTAAAAGACAAGTGTTGGAACACTTGTTCCCTGCAAGACAGGATGTGTGGGAAATAAATGAGACAGCGGACGGAACACCATTCAGTCTGGAAGAAATCCAAAAGGTAGGAGAGGATGTAAAAACAGGCAAGGCATCGGGTTTAGATGGAATTCCTCCTGAAGTGGTTAAAGAAGCGATTAAGGTGGCACCTAACTTTATCAGGGAAACGATGAATGGATTATTGAAGAAACAAAAGTTTCCCAAAGAATGGAAAGAAGCGAGAGTGGTGTTACTGTGGAAGGCAGGAAAAAACATGGAGAACCCAGGAGCATATAGACCAATATGCCTAATAAATGTAATAGCCAAAGTATACGAGACTCTTGTGAAAGACAGGCTTACAAAAGAAATAGAAGAAAAGGGGAATCTTTCGGAAAACCAATATGGGTTCAGGAGAGGTAGATCTACAGTCCAAGCAATAGAAAAGGTGTTGGAATTTCCCCAGGAACAGAGGACTAAGCTGTGTTTGATGATAACGTTGGACGTTAGAAACGCATTCAATACAGCGTCATGGGAGTTGATAATTGCAGAATTGAGAACTAAGGGCATATCGGGATACTTAATTAATATAATAGGAGATTACTTCAAGAATAGAACTGTGAAACTGGGTAAAATTTCAAAAAAAATGACAGCAGGTGTTCCACAGGGCTCAGTACTCGGGCCGGTACTTTGGAATATTCTTTATGATGGAGTACTTAAACTAAGGCTCCCGAAAGAAGCAAAACTAATAGGTTTCGCAGATGATTTGGCTCTGTTAGTAGGTGGTAATGACATTGGAAGCTTGAATATGAGGGTAAACGACTGTCTAACGCGAATAGATGAATGGCTAGTCCAGCACCAACTAGAACTTGCTCCAGAGAAGACGGAGGCTGTCTTTTTGAGATGCCCAAAAAATGTGAAGATGCAGACAAACTTCTACCTTAGAGGCACACAAATAGAACCAAAAAAAGCGATAAAATACCTAGGTATGATGATAGATTGGCAAGTGATCTTTGGTGAGCATATAAGATATGTATGTAAGAAAGCTGACATAAGAACAACAGCTCTGGCGAAATTGCTTCCAAATATAAAGGGCCCAAATTGTAATAAGAGACGGGTACTAGCAGGGGTAGTGCAATCTACTGTACTATATGCCGCGCCGATTTGGTCTAAGTGTCTGAGGATAGATACATATAGAAAAACACTTTTAAGTACTCAAAGAAAAATATTGTTGAGAGTGACTAGTGCCTACCGAACGGTTTCGACATTGGCGGTACAGGTAATCGCCGGTATTCCACCAATCGATCTGTTGGCTGAGGAAAGAAGAAGAATATATACATCCCAGGAAATACAAATAGAACTACGGAATAAGATGGAGAGAAGGGAAACGATGGGGAGATGGCAAAGTAGATGGAATGAGGAGGAAGAAAAGGCAAGTTGGACGAGGAGATTGATTAAGAATATAAGGGCCTGGGTGGAGTCACAGCATAGAAGAACAGATTACTACTTCACTCAATTCCTTAGTAATCACGGAGCTTTTAGTGCCTACCTAAAAAGGTTTAAATTAAGAAACGATGGGGGGTGTATGGAGTGTCTTGAGGAAGAAGAAGATAATGCAGAACATGCTATTTTTTATTGCCCAGCATACGGAGCGCTAAGAGAAGATACTCGTAGGAAAGTCGGAGTGGAGGAGCTAAATGCAGATAACATCATTGATATAATGTTGGAGTCCAAGGAAAAGTGGGAGAATATATATGGAATGGTGATCGAAATAATGAAATATAAAGAAGAGGCGGATAGAGCGAGAGCTTAGATTAGGAAATAATCCATTGTGTCGACGCAAGCCAGAAATGGCGATTCCGACACAGGAGATTATGAGAGGGGAGGGGTTTTAGTGTGGTAAGAATCCCACAGTCCCCCGTACAATGGAAAGGAGCTTCGTGCGGGGACCCTTTGTGAAGGTTTCCCCTCCTCTAAACTCAATTAGTAACTTTCCCTACGTAGAAAACATATATTCTGACCATCGAATAAAAAAAAAAAAAAAAAAAAAAAGGTTAGGTTAGGTTAGGTTAGGTTAGGTTAGGTTAGGTTAGGTTAGGTTAGGTTAGGTTAGGTTAGGTTAGGTTAGGTTAGGTTAGGTTAGGTTAGGTTAGGTTAGGTTAGGTTAGGTTAGGTTAGGTTAGGTTAGGTTAGGTTAGGTTAGGTTAGGTTAGGTTAGGTTAGGTTAGGTTAGGTTAGGTTAGGTTAGGTTCCCCTCCAAGGAGCTGTGAGACCTTGTCGTGGTGGAGGGGCTTGAGTAGTCGCGATGATCTTTCAGGCTACGCCGGCGGGGGTCTCGCAAGCGACCCCCGGTAGGGTTTCCCAAGCCGGACAGGTTGAGAGTGAGCGATGAAAACAAAGGACAGCTCAAACCTCAGGACCTACCACCGCGAGGTGGTAGTAACGGGAACTGACGCACCCGAGGTTGATCCGAGTCACGGGCAGCTGTGCCACTAGTCCGATTAACACCGTAACCCCGGACCGCACTTCAACGACCACAGTGGAAAAGAAAAAAATGGCACCGCTGCGCATGTTGTGCGGGATCTGGGACCGGGGGGCTTGCCTTTACCGGCCGTCCTGCGAGGAGACAACCTCTATAAAATAACCGAGAGAGACTCGCTAAAACCTGCGGGGCACCAGGCGCACCCCGCAGAAGTTAGCCTTCCCCCCGATATGGGACCACTGTCGGGGGGCGACATTTAGTTGTTCCCAACACGTGGGATCTCAAATGGAGAGTGACCAAACAAATAAACCCAACGTGCAGGGGGGGGTAAACCCGGCACCGGGCGGGGAAGAGGGTGAAGGGACAGCACCTACTCCTCGACCGTTATCATCGGTCTGTCCCGCACTAGATAGCCCAGGGGGGCAGGGAAGGAATCTGGCAAGGGGAGGTTCGACGTCGATGGAAATGCTGGAAACAGGAGTTGGAGGGGAGAAAATCACAGGGAGGAGCAGAAGTGAAAGTCTGTTCCTCGAATTGAAGGAGGCGGAACGAAGACCGGCGTCTGCGCCAACGTCGCCAAATCTATCAGTTCTTGATCTGACGTGGGACGACGAAAAAGGCAGATCAATAAAGAGGAAGAGGGAGGAACGCAAAGACGATAGAGAGGACAAGGACATGGACGAGGAGGACCGCCTCGCAATAACGATCAGGAGGCTGATCAGAAATGTTGAGAAAGAGGTAAGGAACCTCGCGAGAGTGGTCCAAGAAAACAGTAACACGAAACGGGAGATCAAGGATATCACTCATAGCCTTAGGTCGATAACGAGCAGACTGGTCTCTGATGAAGTTCAGGGAGTGCTAGGCACTATGGGGAGAAAGGGGGACCCTCAGGGCGACAAGAGGAATGCCCCGATTGACGACAAGGCGTGCCAGACGCAAGTGAAACAAGTATCGGTCGCCTGCCAGACGGACTGCATCGGAGCCATGACCGTGCAGGTGAGGAAGGACCTCCTGGCAAACGTTAAAAAATTCGATGATTTTGCGGGCATCGAGCACTTAGAATGGCCCGGAAAAATCTTTCAACACGTGGAGAGGGTACGAGGCAGCCTGCTGGATGCCAGCAAGGACACCAATTTGGTATACCTTGAAGAAAAGGACAGAGGTGGCATACACGGACAGGCTAGGGAGGATCTCGAAAGAAGATTCCCAGAGCTGGAAGGGATGGAGGGGAAAATTGCCCAAGTTGTGATGGCAACTAGGGTAGTCGGATCGGAGGGAAAAGAGGGGGGCCGCGAGCTCCTGATAACCAAATTAAATCCGGGGAAAAATAAAAGAGAGTGGTTTGAGAGCCTGGTCCTATTTAGGGACAGCCTGAAGGATATCCAGGGAATAAAGATAGGTTTTTACCCCCCGAAGGAGGATAGTACCGGGGAGACAACAGCGAAGATGCTTGAGTGCATTTTCCATGCCGGCGACTATAAATGCATCTTATACCTGGATGACCGCGGGAGGAACAATAAGGACAAAGATAGGGATAGGATCAGGTCGGAAGCGGTAGTCGTAAGACAAGAAGGAAAAGACTATAGTGAAATCTTACGAACAGTTAAGAATAGGCTAGTACAGGACCCCCAAACATCGGGCTCGATCTCCGGACTCAGGAGGTCTAGGGACGGTGATGTGGTCGTAATGATTAAAAAAGGTGTAGAAGGGATAGCTGACAAGGTTAAAGAAGCCTTAGGCGCAGAAGACCAGCTAAACGCGATAGTCAGCAGAAGAGGAGGGGAGATGACTACCCTCTTTATTAAAAATATTGATCCTCTTATGACTAAAGAGGAAGTCAGGGGAACCATACAGGAGGCTGCGGGAGGTAACAGATTCATCGCGGTCAAACTAGAAAAGAAAGGCGCCGATGCTCTACTGGACAAAAAGGGCATCAGAATTGGTTTAAACTGGTGCCCGGTATGGGAAAAATACGATGTCCCAAGGTGCTTCAAGTGCTGGGACTTGGGGCACCTCAAGAAAGACTGCAAGTCTGAAGAGGACAACAGCACGGCCTGCAGGAACTGCGGGAAACAAGGGCACAAAGAAAAAGAGTGCAAAGAAGAAGCGAAATGCTTAAACTGTAAAGAGTCGGGACATAGGGCGGGAACGACAAGGTGCCCAGAATACAGAAAAGCCTTACAAAGAGTAAGGCTTCTGGAAAAAAGAGAAAAGGACAAGGGCAATAAGGGTCCGCCTAGGACGCCTATTTGGTGATACTTGGTCAATTCTAGTCAAATTCTAGTCAAGTTTTAATCTTTTATATATTATATACATTTATCTGTTTATTTGTTCTATTGCTTTATTGTTATTTATTTGCTATTGCCTGTGATATTCTATTCTAGTCCTTTTATACTATATATTATATTTATTTACCTGCCTATTTATTATATACGTTTTGTGTTGTTCATTGATGTCCCAAATATAACATGATAAAGATACTACAGATTAACGTTGACAGGAGGAGGGCGGCACACGATATCCTATCGCAGACAGCCGCAAAAGAAGAGGCAGATTTAATCATAGTTAGCGAGCCTAACAAATCGTTGTTAAAAAAACAGTCATGGTTTGCGGATAAACTAGGTAACGCTGCGATAATTAACAACTCAAATATGAGCGTGAACGAATGGGGAAACGGTAGAGGTTTCGTGTGGGTAAGAACAAACGGAATGTATATATATAGTGTCTATATATCGCCCAACGTCACCGATGAGGGCTATGAGACCTTCTTAAGCGATGTCCAGGATGACATCAGGGGAAAAGGGCAAAAGATCCTTATAGCAGGGGACTTTAACGCGAAGTCTCCTTTATGGGGGTCGCCCGTACAGGACAGAAGAGGCGAAATAGCAGGGGAATGGATAAATGCCCTAGAAATAGCTGTGCTCAACAGGGGAGATAAACCCACTTTCCAAAGAGGGACAACACAGTCCTTCATCGACCTGACTATGGTGGGTGAGGACCTAGTGGGGAAAGTGGTAGGATGGGAAGTGCTTGAAGAAGAGTCTATGAGTGAACATAGTTACATAAAGACCACCATCGCGATGGACGCTGGGTCGAAAAGGAAACTCAAACGCTATGTGAAAAAGGGCTTCCTGAAGGATAAGTTCAGGGAGCTTATTAGAGAGGATCGTACTCTGGCGGACGGAGACAAGCACATCGAGGAGTATATGGAGGCACTGAAGCGGTGCAGCGATAAGTCGGCTATGTGGGTGAAGATAGACAGGCAGGGAAGAGATACATACTGGTGGACGGAGGAAATTGCGAATGCCAGACAAAGGGCTATGGAACAAAGAAGAAAACTCACAAGAGCTAGGACGGCAGGAGAAGCCATAAGCAGGGAGGCTTTAGAGAACCTGGGGAGCGAATACAGGGAAAAGAGAAAAGAGGTCAAAAGATTGATACAACGAGAAAAGAGAAAGATATGGAAACAATTGTGTGAGGACACGGAAAGAGATATCTGGGGAGACGCTTATAAGATAGTGATGCGCTCTCTAAAGATCCCGCTCCCCAGAGTAGAACTGGATAAAGAGAGAATTCCTCAAGTTGCCAGGGCACTCTTCCCCGCAGGTGAGGAGCTGCAGCGGCAGAGGTGGGGAACAAACGAAGAAAACATAATCCCCATCACGATGGAGGAGGTTAAAAACGCGGGAATCAGATTAAAAAGCAAGAAGGCGCCCGGGATGGATGGAATCCCCCCGGAGGCCGTTAAAATACTGATTGAGGAACATACGGAGGCCGTTACAAGCCTCTTAAATGGTTGTTTCGGCAGAAAGAACTTTCCCATCCAGTGGAAATCGGCGAAATTGGTATTGATACCAAAGCCGAAAAAAGAAGGGCAACTGGAAGATTCATACAGGCCGATATGTCTTCTAAACACAATGGGTAAACTCTACGAGGCCGTAATTTTGAATAGAGTCGAGAAAGAGATAGAAAGGACAGGCCATTTGAGCGAGGCCCAATGGGGCTTCAGAAAAGGTAGGTCGTCCGTTGAAGCGGTCGAATCGGCGATTAGGGAAATAAAGAGCAGAGGGGCGAACAACTGGACGGCCTTAATCCTGCTCGACGTGAGGAACGCCTTTAATACAGCCAGCTGGAGGGCTATAATGGAGGCGATGAACGACAGGGACATGGATGGTCATCTGAAAGATATCATCCAGAGCTATTTTAGTGACCGAGAGGTGGTCTTGGGGGATCGCACGACAATGGAGGTGAGCGCAGGGGTTCCGCAGGGCTCAATCCTGGGACCGACTTTATGGAACCTGATGTACGACGACGTTCTTAAATTAGAGACACCGCCGCGAACGTCCTTGATCGCTTACGCGGACGACCTCGCGGTGATAACATCGGCCGAGGATGAGACAGGGTTAATGAGAAGGGCAAATGAGACCCTGAACAACATACAGAGTTGGATGACAAGGCACCATCTAACTTTGGCGCCAGAAAAGACGGAGGCCATCGTATTCGCGGGTATGAAAAAAATAAGGAACTTGCAATTAAATATCAGGGGGACTCCAATCGAGCCACAGAAGACTGTCAAATACTTGGGAGTCACGCTGGACAAACATTTAAATTTTGGTCCACATATTATGGAAGCCTGCCGTAAAGCGGAGAGAACCGCAGCAGCCCTGTCAAGAATCCTCCCAAATATAGGGGGACCGTCGGGCAAAAAGAGAAGGGTACTGGCGAACGTGGTGGACTCCACCCTGCTGTACGCCGCCCCAATTTGGAAACGAGGGGTGGAGGTGGAGAGGTACAGGAAAAGACTGCTGACGGTGCAAAGAAAGATGGCGCTAAGGACGGCCAGGGCGTATAGAACGGTTTCCACAGATGCTGCCCTGGTGATCGCAGGTTTAATACCTATACACCTGCTCATCGATGAGAGGAGCAGAATTTATGAGAGAGAAGGTAATAAAAAAGCCATTGCAAAGGAAGAAAGGACGGCCACATATATAAAATGGCAGACTGAATTTGACGAGGCCAAAGGAGGGAGGTGGACAAGAATGCTTATTCAGGACGTCAAAGCATGGAGAGAAAGAGAGTATGGCGAAACAAACTATTTTGTTACGCAGTTCCTGACGGGCCATGGAAGCCTAGGGGCATATGTGAATAAAATAGGTAAAAAGGACACGGCCCGATGCACCTTCTGCGAGGCTGAAAATGACACGGCAGAGCATGCAATTTTTGAGTGCCCCGACTCAGAGAGGGAAAGAGCGGTATTAAGGACGGAGTTAGAGGGGACCGAGATAACTGCGGGAAACATAATCACATGTGCCCTGCAGGACGAGAGAAATTGGAATATTATAATGAAGAAGGTTGAAAGCATCATGAGAAGAAGGGAAGCGGAACAGCTAGGCAGGGAAGACGGAGTGAACCTCTAGCCTAGCTAGTTTCTTTTTATTCTTTTTGTATATTTGATGTATGCGTGCTTATTGGTTTTTAATTATTTATTGCTTATTGCTAGGTTTTTATATTTGCTGTGTGCTTGTTTATTGGTTTTGTTTATTTATTTGTTTCTTATTGCTTATTACATGACTGTTTGTTTGCTGTAGCTATTGCTATCTTTTTACCGCTTGTTTGCTGCTTATTAGCTTTATAGATTATTTATTTATTATTTGTTGTTTGTATTGTTGCATATTTATTTTGACTTTGACTTAGCTATTGTGTAGTAATAGTTAGACGGAAACCGTCAGCTCTTCGGTTTTGATGTTAAGCCTGTTACAGGTAGTTCCAAAACCGAGGGGCTGAGGAGGAGGGAGGTGGGTTAAAAAAAAAAAAAGGTTAGGTTAGGTTAGATTAGGTTAGGTTAGGTTAGGTTAGGTTAGGTTAGGTTAGGTTAGGTTAGGTTAGGTTAGGTTAGGTTAGGTTAGGTTAGGTTAGGTTAGGTTAGGTTAGGTTAGGTTAGGTTAGGTTAGGTTAGGTTAGGTTAGGTTAGGTTAGGTTAGGTTAGGTTAGGTAATACTTTATTATGTTATGTTTAGAACTTTGAAATATTAATTTGGAAAATGATAATTTGGGACATATCTCTGCCTCTGAGATATATAAATCATAATCTCAAAAAATAATATATTTTGCTTTATTTATACCACGCGTATTTTATTAAAAACGTTTCCATTTTTTTTAAACCAAGAAGATTATTTAGGGAGAATAATAAATGAAATTAATAAAATATTTCGAATCGGGCCGAATCCACTGCGAAAGACTTGATAACTTTATCCATAAATTCATTAAGTATCGCTTAACTTAGGCTCTTTAAGGTAATAAATATTTAACAAAATAAGAAGGAAAACAACATCCTACATAAAGGCTAAAAATACAATTTTAGACAAATATTTGTGAACTTCAGTCCGCGCTCTGGAACAGCGGTTTTTATAGTTTAAAATTCGGACAAAGGTCTACCTTTAATTAAAAATATTGTATTTTTTATATTTCTGTGGCTTACCAAACGAATCTAATACTAATCAAAAGTACAGAGCATAAGGAACATTAGGTTGCCTACCTTTTTTGTTTGCTATTACCGGGTTGTCAGGTATAAACAAATGAGTTGATACTAACAGTTTGTACTCATCTGCTTTCTCATTACGCAACAAAAAAGAAAAGGTAAAAAATATTTCTAAGGTCACTCTAGTATTCAAAAAAGGGGAAAGATCAGACATTTGTAATTATCGGCCGATTGTTATAATCAGCAATTTTGCCAAGTGTTTTGAAATGCTGTTGTATGATTTTATATTTCATCACACAAAACACTTAATTACGGAGGCGCAACATGGTTTTTTAAGGTCAGGTCTACTGTTATAAATCTCCTCTGTATTACACAGTTTTTAGCCAATGCCATTGATGATGGATTTCAAGCTGACGTGATTTACACTGACCTGACAAAGGCTTTTGACAGAATTGATCACGCAATACTCTTGAATAAATTAGATAATTTTTTTTGGTTTCTCCTTCAACTTATTAAGTCTTATTAGCTCTTATCTTTCTAACAGAGGTCTTCATGTTGTTTACCGCGGTTGCAAGTCTGCTGAAGTACGAGCCACCTCGGGTGTCCCTCAAGGGTCTAATTTAGAACCCTAATTCTTTAGCTTATTCATTAATGACATCATTAATAATTTAACTGTGCCCTGCCTGTTGTATGCAGATGATCTGACAATATTTAGAACGATCAAGAACGCTGATGATGCTGCTGAACTTCAGTACAATCTTAATGTCACTGATGAATGGTGCAGGGTTAATAATCTATCACTAAATATTAATAAGTGTCATGTACTGTCTTTTTCTACTAAGAAACAGTTAATTTCTTTTGATTATTACATCGAGCAACATACGCTGTCTAGACCTGACTTTCGGTGACTTAGGTGTTATTTTTGACAGAAAATTGTCTTTTAATAACCATCTACATTATATTACTACAAGAACTTATAGTTCTCTTGGTTTCATTATAAGAAATAGTAAATAGTTTCGGAATTCTAACACTTTGAAAATTTTATACTCTACTTTTGTCAGGTGCAATTGTGAATATGCATCAATTGTTTGGTCTCCTAATTATGTTGTACATGTGGATGCTCTTGAAAATTTTCAACGTAAATTCTTGAAATATATTAGTTTTAAAGCTGATGGTGAGTATCCCTCTGTTGGGTTCCCTCAAGTTGAAATGCTTAATAGATTTGGCCTTGAAACTTTGGAAAATTGACGTAAAAAGGCTTATTTAATTTGTTTACATAAAGTAATGATGAATGTTATTGACTGCAGTGCCATCTTGCGAATGATGAGCTTTCATGTTCCCAGAATTGAAGCTAGACAATTTAACATGTTTTATTTGCCACCTGCTAGGACAAATATTCTGCAATATTCTCCACTTCATAATATGTGTGATTTATGTAATGAAGTTATCTTGCCCGTAGATTTTATGGATTGCAATATTTCAACTCTGAAAAAACTTGTTTTCTAATTGTTATTGTCTTTATCTAGATCATTAGATTGATTATTTTTTCTTATTTGTTTACATGTGTTATGTCTAAGTATTGTGTAATTTACTTTATGTATGCTTTTTTGTGTGTGTTTTCCTGTTGAATATTGTAAATAAAATAAAATAAGAATGAAGTACAGTTGTAACTTACTGGCTGATTTAAAATTCCAACATATCAGTGATCTTTATAAAAAAATTATAATTTGGAAATCCTTATAAATGCTCCACTTTTCATTGCATTCATTAAATAAAATTCACGTCAGTATTTACGGGGTAATTTGACATATTGCAAAGTATCCATTAAAAGCTCTCGGATCATAACTACTTGTTCAGATTTTCTTGTATTATTTGAATATTGAGGGACTGGTTCATCTTTATTGTCATCGGGTTGCTCTCTGTAGTCATACTCTCTTAAATTTAACCGATAGTCGATTACCAGTCCCTCTGTAAAATTTTATTTTAGGTTGGTCAGTCATATCCTTTTGCTAGACGAAAATATGAGGACGATTTAGGAGGTATTGCTATTATTATTAAAGGATCATCTAATTTTAATTTTCTTTTTTATGTTCACTGTTTTTTCAGAAAGGATCAGATATAGGCCTAAATAATTTACTAATAATTGCTTGCTATTGGTCAGCTAAACCATACTTTATAAATGTTTTCTAACACTGTTATACTCGCGTCAAGAATTCAGACGTCTTACGTCACGGCTGACGTTACACATTTGTTTTTATTGTCAACGTAATTTTCGATATTTGGTCGTGTTAAAAACTGTCATTTTTTGCAATTTAGTGCAATACATAATGCAAAATTTTACTGTAATATATAGTTTTATTACTATCAGTTGCAGTTTCTTAAATATTTTGATGAAAATATAATGAATTATTCATTTGTTCGTATGACGTAAGTCGTCTGAATTCTTGTCGCGAGTATAGCAGCTTCACTTAATTTCTTCTTCACGTCTAATGAATGATGTGATTGCTTTAAGGACATCTTTAAGAGTGCAATGTGAAAAACTTGTTTAAGAAGAGATTTAAAATTTGGTAGAGAAAAATTGTTTTAATGCCAGTATAACCTTAGATACGAACCTCGAAGGCTGTAAATTTTTTATTTTTGGTTTTATTAAGATGAATGTATCCGTGTTAGCTTCTTGATATCTTTTCCATTTCTTGTGTTATTAAACTCTCTCATTAATTCTCGAACACAATTTATTAAGACATAAACTGCATATTTACTAGATATTTCACCTATACCGTGGCATTTATCTAAACATTGCCGTAAGGTCAACATTATGGAAGAATTTAGTCTAGAAGATTTTAAGTTTTGTTGCTGTCAAACTGTCAGGTTTAATTAAATAAAAGTTTGGACAAACGCGGGCATCTAAATATTTAAAATAGTGTATCAAAAGGAACAAAAAAATTGTTAGATGTTTGCCTACGTTATAAATTGTGTTTGAGAGTTAATTAAAAAATTAGTAACATAGGCTACATTAAGAATAAGTAGTCTAACATATGTATAAGTTGCCACTTAGACCTCTTTAAACTTTTCAAAATTTTAAATTAAAATCGCCTTTAGAGATTAAATTTGGACATCCTGTATATTAAAATCTAGATATTTTAAACCATTCGTTTGTATAAGATGTTCCAGGTTTACTGACCAGAACATCTTATTTTAAATACAACTTATATATTTTTATTTCTAAATACAGGGTGTCGATACTAAAGGGACTTGTATATCTGATAAAAAGCAACAAAAAAACTCTTATAAAAAATTTCTAAACCAATTGGTTTTTCTACAAACATGTTTCAAAGATAAAAATACAACTGCTATAATAGACATTTTTCAATAAATCCTTAAAACTATAACGGACGACAATATTACTTCCATTACTTGCTACAATTAACCTCAAATTATTATTATTAGTAGTAGTAGTGGTAAGCAGAAGTAGTAGTAGTGCGGCTAGTGCATTTAATTTTTCTATACCTAGTGTTTGTTTTATGGCTACGAGACGTTTGTACGGTAAAGGCTTTTAGCAAGCAACGGAATTCATTTTGAGCACTTGAACTTATAACTATTTCACATTTTATTCTGCGTGGTGAAAAGAGTTCTAAGGAAACCATTCACAGTAAGTATGTTTAGGTGTCTTTGTCAATATTTTGTGCAAATACCTGACATGGTAGGTGGGCGACGTTGTTACAGATTCAAAACTTGTTTGTTGTAATAATTCTATAACAGTTGGTCAAAAACAAATTGTTGTAGTTGTAGCAAAATAAAGGCACTTATATTCCAGACACAGAAACACTTCATAATTTTATTGATCAACGATCACTATATTAAAAAGATTTAATACGTCTGTTTTCCGTGGATTAAAGGCCTAGGCACTAGTGGATTAGAATTCATAATACTACGCTTTGATTTTATAGCATTTTATTTAGAACATAAACATTTATCTTAACAACGATCATGTAATTTTGACAGAGATTATTTAAATTCACTGGATAAGAAGTTTCTGAATGTATGGAGCAGCTACGACCTCTCCAGATTGGACCTGAACAGTGACAATGAATCCTCAATATGACTTTCCGCTGCCGCAGTCGATTTCCAACTACCATGACGCTTCACAGTGGTAATATCACCCCTAACATTAGCTATTAATGTTGTCAAAAACGCCTCATTCCATGTCCGGTAAAACTTTCTGGGAGCCCAAGAAATGCAGCTACTTTTTAAAACGTTTTCGTTGTGTTGATGCCTACATGTTGTTAGCACATTTTCCAGCCACATATCGCCAGAAAAATCTCCCACCAGTGTTCTTAGGTCGCAGGTTGATGTCTTTTTTGACATATTTTTACAGCATTGACTGAAAAAGCTTCTTCCATGGTCGTGAAACTTCTTAAAATATTTGTTTTCGTATCCGGCATGAGTACGTACAGATAACCGCCTTTGTCTTGAACATGGATGATATCCAAAACGAATAATTTATTGCATCGACAAATAAATTGAAATATTAATATCATGCATTTTCTACCTTAACTTATAAATTCTTCCATTTGGTTTCTCTCCAGTGTCTTTGCTTTCTTTGATTTATAATTTCTTAATTCCACCTTCAACTATGAAGTAAGTTTATCATACTTCGAAATAGCAATACCTTTGTGCACTAGCATGGAATATTTTGTCCACATCGAAAAGGTAGCCAACCGTTCCTCGCCATTGAAAAAGTAGGATAGTACCACCTCTTCTGTAATTGCTCCTTCTTTTATGCCCCTTTTTTCTCCAGTTATTGAATTGACCCAATTCCCTCTCGTACACATATTTGCTTTTCACTGGTAACAGACGTAATGTTGCTTCTTGGGATTTTTGCTGGATTTCAGCCGGAATGAAGAAATCAGCATTCTCACTCACTTTCTGTGTCAATTTTGCAAAGTTTTTCACTCTTGTGGGCAAAGAAACAAAGACATGTCATAGAATCGATTCCAAGACTTTTTATTCAGCTGACAATCAATATTCTTGATTAAAATAAATTTGTCACATATGACATATTTCAAAACCACAATTTTTCACCTGCTCTCACAAGATTTTCACTCTCCTAATAGACTAGTTCTGTCCGTGGTCGTGGATAAAACGTTGATACAGTTGGGAAATTAACCATCTCGAAAAAATGTAAATCTTGGCTGCGCCTCGAATGTGTATTTTTTCTCGTAGAAGGCTTGTTAATTCCCTTATGTAATTGATAACTATTATTACTATAAAAATAACAAACAACGACATTATATTATATTCAGTAATGGAGAATATAAAAATCGATATTTCTCTATTAACAAGCAGTTCTCTTTTATATCTTCCTAACGAATTTTAAATATATTTGTCAGGTTCCATAAAAACCCTTCATTGGTCGCATAACTGGGGTAGAAGAAAATGTAAATGTCTTAATTTAAAAACAAGTTATGTACATTTTATACTTCGTTAGCAGTAAGCAGTCATTTATATTAATTTGCAGAGCTTGTCTTCGGACTTAATATCAGAACTTTACTAAAAGTAACCCTCTTAAAAGTATATATTTTCATCATTCGAAACCCTCATTTGAATCAGTTAAATAGTCCGAAATTACTGCGTCGGGCAAAACGAAAACATTTTTATTATAAGCCCTAAGAGAAAGTTGAGTAAACAACTTTAACTCTAAAAAATGTTCAATGTCATTTATAAAGTAGCTATTTACACAGAGGAAAAAATATTATTTATATATTTTATTTATTTATGAATTCATGTTATTACACAAAAAAGTGTTTACACACGTCAAATAAACAGGAAAACATAAAATATTCAAATTAAGATATAAATATCAATACATAAATAGTGTTACAATAAAAAGAGTAAAATAGACACAACACATTAAACACATTAAAATGTTAAAATCCACACTATAGAAAATAATGAAAAAAAATAATAATCTAATCTAATCTAATAAACAAATGTAATACATAGTTCAGAGCTCAAATTTGGTCGTCACTGCCCAAAAACTGCTTTTATTCTATTTTTAAACTGACTTAGAATAAGCTACGTATTCCCATATATCCCTTACCATTTCTGATTTTACTTAGTCTTAAATAATTGACAGTCAAGTTGTTTTTTGATCTTATATTATGACTGTGTAGCTAATTTATAGTTAAAAAATGTCCTAAATTTTGTTTCACTTATAGTGGACATTGTAATATGTATATGTAGGGAACACTGAGTATATTCAAGGTGATAAAATGCTGTTTGCAGTCGCTCCTCTAACTTAAATTTAACATAATCCTAATGGCCTTTCTTTGATGTGCGAAGACAATGCAATGATATATTCGAGTATATAAAACTGTGATATGCTGTTTTAAGAGTAATTAACGATACCCGATACGAGATTTCTGAGTAAATACATATATTTAGATACCTTTTTACAAATATAAGCTGTATATTGTTCCCAAAGCAACTTAAAATCAAGATAGACTCCTAGGAATTTAATATGTTTAGTTCCGTTTTAGTTATATTCAGACAAAGCTTATTACTTGTAAACCAATTATCCACACTTGATTGTATTTGAGGGATTTCTTCAAGCAAATTATTCAAGTTTATATTTTTTTTTTATTGAATTACTAGTATCATCAACAAAGAGTATATTTAAAATATCTCTATTTAACGAGTTGGTGACATCACTATATATATATATATATTCCATGTCCAGTTATTTATGTGATATACACCATGATAAAATGGATTTCATTATTAAGACCTTTAAAGATATGATTTCTCTGTGATAACCTATATTATTGTTTATAATTCCTTCCTTTGATTTGTTTTTCTCAGCTAATCAAATTTAGTTTATGTAGTTATGTGTTTCAACGCAAATATGGTGTGCGATGTATGAACCGTTACCGTATTTTTTTTTATATTTATGTAATTATTATTACTACTCTTCTATGTATAACTTAGATTTTAATTTTCTCTATAATTGGGTGTAAATCCGTTGAGAATAAATTATTATTATTATTATTATTATTATTATTATTATATATATATATATATATATATATATATATATATATATATATATATATATATATATATATATATATGTAGTGTTAGTCCTAGTATAGCACCTTGAAGTACGCCATATTTAATATATTTGAAATTTGATTTTGTTATGAATTACAAATTGATTTGAGAGATACGACTTCATCAATTCTAAGCTATTGTGTGTAAACCGGTAAAATTTTAATTGATCAATGAGAACAATATGTGATACACAATCAAATGCTAAAGATTTTGAATAAATGCGTCAGTATAAAAATATTTGCAATATACTGAATTTTTAATATTTTCTTTTATTTACAAAATTTATTATATTTACGGTTCTGAAATATGCATTTATTAAACTTACAAATGCCTAGATATTACATTATGCAATGTTGGTTAGTTATACCTAATTAGTGAAGTGTGTGTATGTACGTACATGCAATAGAAAATATTTCAAAATTTTTTAATGAAAAATATAAAAACTGTATATAGGATGCAGTGTTATCCAGCAACATCGATTTGAAAATTTTATAATGTGTTCTTTTATTTATTTTACTTACATTATTCAACAGATCAAAAACCCAGTTAGAGAATGGGAAAACAAACAATTAACAAACGAAAAAACACACATAAAGCAAATTACACAATACTTGGGCATGACACATATGTGACAAATATGAAAAATAATGAATCTAAATATCTGGATAACCACAACAAAAATAACAACTTTCAGACTTGAAATATTACAATCTATAAAATCTACGGGCAAGATAACTTCGTTATATAAATCACACGTATTATGAAGTGGAGAGTGTTTCAGAATATTTGTCCTAATAGGTGGCAAATAAAACGTATTAAATTGTCTAGCTTCAATTCTGGGAACATGAAAGGCCTAACATTCTCAAGATGGCACTACAGTCAATGACATTATGCACTACTTTATGTAAACAAATTAAATTTTACGTCGATTTTTCAAAGTTTCAAGACTAAATCTATTAAGCATTTCTAATTGAGAGAACCCTGGACCGGTGTAAAAACAGCAGCCAGAATTGGCAGCTCAACTTTACGGATATAGCCGAAACTCCATAGGTGTCGAAATTAAAACATAACGGCGAATTATAAGTAAAAGTAGCGGACAAGCATTTCAGAATAATGATTATCGCACATTAACATACCTAAAAGCTTTTGCTATCTGTTCATATGGGGTGACAGACAAATTCACCTTCAAAGTGCTAAAATCTATAAATAATAATCATTCCGAAACTACAAGGTAGCACCCGTTTTAAATATAATTATCTTTTGACATTTGACCTACCCCACAGCATTTATACCTTGGCATGATACAGGAATGAATACACCCTGACATATACTCACATTTTTCACTTCGAGGGTAACTTAAGGCAAGTAAAATAGAGTGGCTATGATGAGCTGCCCGGTAGTCAGAGGGCTGAAAACACTCCATTTTGTTAAATTACTGTATAATATGCGTAGGTGTCGTGGGCTTCCAGGCCGTAAGAGGGATGGAAACACCCCATTTTATTTAAATAACTCCGGTGCCAATCATGGTGCCAGGATTAAATTAATATCATGTAATTTAGAAGCCAATACAAATATAGTGGCGTGGATGTCGTCTAAATATTAAGGTAGATCATAGTCCTATGAGTGTCGAGTATCTTTTAAGAAAAGTGTTTTCTATTTCCGGAGCTAGTTATAGTGCCAGTAGAATATATTATTAATTATAATGGTAAATCAATTTTTGGCGACAGATGCTGCACATACCATTTTTTATGAAACTAATTCCACGTAAGGTAATAAACATGCATAAGTCTTTTGCAAAACCTACACTGAATATTTTCATTATTTAAACAGTTTTTTTGCACAAAGTAAACAGTTTGTTGCCATCTGATTTGCCTTACGGAGAATTAGCTGTGTTATAAATACTTTGAAATTTTGCATGCATCAGTTTTCCGTTAATATTTTATTGTTTATAATTTTCTGAAAATAGTATACTATATATGCACTATATATATTAATTTTATATTGGCATAGTTAAACCATTTTGATAAATTATATTGTAAAAGAAATTTTTTAAATTCCTTGAAATAAATTTCTGTTTGGACTGCACTACTTCTCATTGGATCAATAAAACTATAAATTTCTCTTTTAAAATCAATTATATTCAGGCACCAGCGATTAGCATTAATTAACATTGGCATAGCTATAGAGGGAGATTTAAATTTTATCACACAATCCACGGGCAAGCTATTATTAGTAAATATAATAGTAAACAGTTCCTATGGTATAATTTGAATCTATTACAAAATTAACTATCCAGGTTATATCAATTAAGTAATCTGAGCATAAAATTTCTTTTATGCAACAGTTTATATCTTCAAAAACTCCAACCGTATAGTCTCTCATTTGCGCCACAGTTTTATAATATTGATGATCATGTACCAGGCCGTTGTCTATGAAATCGATATTTTCCAGTCCATCTGCGGTCGAAGATATCTAAAGTTTTGTATGGTTCTACAAATTTGGGAAGATAATAGAAAAGGTAGAATTCATTTAATCGCTCAAATATGTTGCTCAAAATTTAGTGCATATTTGGATTCGTTCGATTAGGAAATAGTTTTTATAACAAAATCGCACCAAGGGCCGTTAGTAGTATCTAATAGGCCTTGTATTTGGAAATAATAATTAGAACCTTTTTTGAATTTGCCATCGTCGTTGAGGTACTCGAGATTGGCGCGTTTAATATTTTCTTGATGTCTTAATCTGTACGGACATTTGCCCTCGACGATTCTATCACTGTTGACTAACCCGTCTGCAAAGGCTGCTACATATGCATGAACTCGATGGATAATAATTCTGATTTTTGGTAATTGCATCCCGTTGTAGCAATGTACTTTTCTATAGCCTTCTCCTCATTTTCAATACCATATCTTATAGCCGATGTCGTTATCTTATCATCAGATATAAACTTTTAACAATATTTAATTTAGTCTTTAGAGATTTGGCTTTACAAATGCGACCAAAATTAGACGTCGTTAATCTTTTCTTTCTCTATGTTTTTCAAAGAGTACTTAACCTCTGACCTTTTGTAATCCGTTGCATTTGTGGCTTTTGATCTTCAGACAGAACAAGTGCTCTCATATACTTACTATATTTGTCATACAAACTCAAATTTTCAATTACTTATAATTTTGTTTTTTCCTCACCGATGTTGAAAGATTTGTAGCACTGTTTACAGGTAAAATCTCCGCTGTAACTTCTTTCTGTCCAAGATTCACGTGCCTGATGTATCCAATTATCGCATACGTCGCACTGCACCCAATTGGTTGTCTGATCTAGACGATCTCCTCCAGGTCGGTCAGTGGTCGAGCGGTTTAAGGCGTCAGTACTTGAATCGAAGTGACTAGATCGGAGTTGGTTCGAGCCCAGCTGCCGGTAGACCGTATGTAAGCTATATTCGTGGAGAGGTTTGACGCCCTCTCTGCGGGTATGGTAGGGTGGAATGTGAGAGATTGATACCGGTTGATATTTGACTACCCCCCTAATTAATGAGGTTTCCCAGGTTTCCCTCATTCCTGCACTGAATAGTGGTTAGGGCCTACCCACTAAGTCGTTCCTGGGCGCAAATGCGGCCTGCTTAATAATAATATGCCGCCCCCTCTCCCGCACAAGTCTCCGACTTCTGGGCTAATCCCTGTGATTAGAATGAGGGGTAGAGATATTATTATTATTATTATAAAGGCATTTTGTAAATCCATATATCTTTATTGCACTAACGTCGAGCGCGGTTCAATAAGATGTAACTGCGGTTACTTTTAAATCTTTCAGAAAGCTACATGAAAATGAATTTTTAGATTCCCTTGTTTTTTTTTTGTCCCATCATCCCTGAAATACATACTCATTACTCATATCTTCTCTTTTTCTCGCGAATTTGTTTAGTTAGGTACATTTTAATATAGCAGTTTGGTGTTTTTAAAATTGTCAGTTCACAACTCATATGAACAAATAGCAAAAAATATTTAATGTACGATAAACATTATTCTGAAGTGCTGTACGGGTCCGCCACTTCTACTTATAATTCGCTGCGCTTCTCCGGTTATGTTTTAACTCCGACGCCTATGGAGTTTCGGCTATTTCTGTAAAGTTGAGCTTACAACTCTGACTGCTGTTTTTACACCGGTACAGAGGGATATCCTCCATCGACTTTAAAACTAATATATTTTAAAAATTACGCTGAACATTTTCAAGAGCATCCACATGTACAGCATAGTTAGGACACCAAACAAATGATTTTCAAAGTGTTACAATTCCAAGTCTCTTTACTATTCCTTATAATGAAACCAATGGATCTATAGGTCCTTGCGGTTACATAATGTAGATGGCTATTAAATGACAATTTTCTATCAAATATAATATAACCTAAGTCACAAAAAGCATCAGGTCTAGAAAGCGTGTGTTGTTCAATGGAATATAAGAAATCGATAGTACATGACACTTACTAATATTTAGTGAGAGATTATTTACCCTGCACCATTCATGAATGACATTTAGATTATATTGAAGTTCAGCAGTATCATCAGAGTTCTTAATTGTACTAAAAATTTTCAGATCATCTGTACACATCAGACAGGACACAGTTAAATTATTAATGTTGTCATTAATGAATAGACTAAAGAATAAGAGTCCCAAATTAGACCCTTGAGGAACTCCCGAGGTATTCATTAATGAATAGACAAAAGAATAAGAGTACCAAATTAGACCCTTGAGGAACTCCCGAGGTAGCTCGTAGTTCAGCAGACTTACAACCGCGGTTCTAAGTCTGTAACAAGCATAAGATAAGGGTTGCTTCTTCTTTCTTCTTAACTTTCTTGTATTTATGCTCGATAACTTATCACTTAGTACTGCTAAATTGTTGGCTAGTTTTCTAATAAGTTTATTGAAACTCCGTTCATTTGTCTTGAATGAATATTAACTAAGAATTATACTGTTTTCTTTTATTGCTGTTTTGTGATCGGGATTTTTATTTATTATTTATATATGTATATTATATTCTTGTACCAATCATGTATCTGATATTTTATCATTTTATTACTGTAACAGCTATTTATGGAATCAGTTATGTTTTTATATAACGAGTGCAAGTTTGCAGGACGAGAGAAGCAGTTACATAAAATCATGTTTCATAACGTATTACATACAAGATTTTTTCTAATTTTGACAAAAAATGAGAAATATAAGTTTTTAATTTGATCATGTATAAGTATAATTTAATAATTTAATTAAATTATCTAGTAGGTCAGTGTTAGTTTAAATTTTCTTGTCATTTGAGACTTAATAGACGCTGCTCTATTCTGTGACGCTGATCGTTACTATTTATTAGGAAAAATGTGTGATTCACATTCAGATTCTGACGATATACCGAGTGATATCAAAGAAGCGGCAAGAAATGCCGTATCTTCACTGATTCCTGAAAAATCCAAAGCGATATATGACTTGGCTTGGCCCAACTTTCGTTCGGTGGAAATCAGTTACAAAAGAAATTGTTCTACAGGGTGTTCCAGAATGATGGTCAAATATTTTACCAGTGTATTCCACATGCCATTTTAGGGGGGGATCTTCATATAAAATTTTTCAATTTGGGTCCTCCCTGTTGAGATATTCGAGTCTCAAAATAGCGGAAAAAATAGTTTTTTATTTTTCTTTAAAAACGGTTACACTTAGAAATTTCAATTTTGGTACACATTATCAACAAGTCAAAAGCTATTTTATGGTGGTATCTATTCCTTGGCTCATGTTTCTGGAGAGCGGGAATAAGCAACCCCTAGATTTATTTCTTTCAGAACTTTTCCTGCAATAACCGAACAAAATTTTTAAATATTACATCTAATTATACTACTTTTTTCCCTCTTGTATTTTTTTTATATAACCAACATTTTACGCGGAAAAAATAAAAATAGTTTTCCTTACTCTAATCATCTTTTCGTTACCGTTTACTGACAACCGCAGTAGGCGGTTGATATATTGATGTTTCTCTGTTGTCTCGTCAAACAAATTAGTTTTGACAGTTTTTGTAAATATTTGTAAACAACTGACTATTCAGTACAAATATTAGCGAATAAATCGACGAAACATGCATACGGCACGATTGGTAACAATTATAGGAATTCCTTAATTAGAAATATTTGCAGAAACTATCAATTATAGACTTAATGGCGATTTGTTTCACAAGACAACAGAGAAACATCAACATAGTAACCGCCTACTGCGGTTATCAGTAACCAGTGACGAAAAGATGTTTAGAGTAAGGAAAACAATTTTTATTTATGTGAAAAAAATACAAGAGGGAAAAAAGTAGCATAATATATGTAATATTTAAAAAAAAAGTGTTGTTGAAATCGGCCATTGAAGGAAAAAGTTCTAAAAGAAATAAATATAGGGGTTGCTTATTCCCATCCTCCAGAAACATAAGCCAAGGAGTAGACACCACCACAAAATAGCTTTTAATTAGCTGATAGTGTGGACCAAAATTTAAATTTTTGAGTGTAACCGTTTTTAAGGAAAAATAAAAACACTATTTTTTCCACCATTTTGAAACTCAAATATCTCAACAGGGAGGACCTAAACCGAAAAATTTCATATAAAGATCCCACCCTCAAATGACCTGTGGAATACACTGGTAAAATATTTGACCATCATTCTGGAACACCCTGTATAGGAAAGTTCTACACAAGATTGCTAGTATATAATCAATTTTCTTTTTCCGCGGAAATGTTTCGTTTTCCGGAAAACTCGAATTTTTCTTATATTATATTTTAACTGAAAACTGCCTCAAAAATTTCTTTTTAAAATGTCTTTATATTACATGCTGCTCTAGAAATAGAAAATTAATAAAATTGCGGCTTTGATTTGATGTAAAAATGTAAAAATTTACGGAAAACTTTCATTTTTCTTCGACTTTAGAATAAGGGAAATGTGTTACAGAAATGATAATTAGATAATTTGATTGGACTACTAATTTGCGCTTTAATGATATATAATTTTATTTGCGGAATATTGAGGAAAATCATTTACATATTCACGTTTTTTTAGGGTTTTGTGAATAATCGACGGTTAATTAGTATTAGTATTCATGTTTTTGAGTTTTGTGAATAAACGAATGTTATTCAAGTTATAAAAAGTAAGTGGATTTGCAGCATTTTTTTTTAATTGACTGCACCCGGTCGACGTTTCGTCGCTTCGCTCGCGTATATTTATTCCCACATGGCACATAGATGTTTGTTATATAAATGTTAAATAAAAATCATGTTACTTTGTAAGAATTCTGAATGTATTTAAAAGATAAGGTATCTTTTGTGGCAATATTGTGGCGGATAATGATTTTTATCTTGAAACTATTTATTTGAAAAATCTCCATATTTTAATTTTATACAATTAATGAGATCATCTATCGGATTTAGACTGTTTTTCTTACAATGGCGTCTCCACAAGTACTCACAGAGTCGGTCTGCAAATTCGTCTTCAGCAATGAATTTAACACTATGGTTAACAGTCTAATGCCATATTCAGTGAATTTCTCATACACTTTCCACATATCCGAATGGATAATAGACTCTTTCTCTACATGTTGTTCCAAAAGGAGAATTAACGTGCCTGCATCCCTTTTATTTTCGGGAGAAATTACCATTTTTAAGTCTTATCGGCAATCATTCCGAATACCCAGGGACCTTCAACTACAGTTCCTGTGTTATATTTTCGTTTAACAAAATTGGATTTTTGTGTTGAGAAATACGTTTAGAATTAAAAAATTAAAATTGGTCACATTTTTCCGCTTTTCTACATTTTTTCCATATAGGTAATAAAAATGACGCATTTCCGCGGGAAAATTTTGGCATTTTTGTGTTAAGAAAAATATCTATAATTCACAGCAAAATATATTTTGTATGTAACTGATTTCTCTTTTTCTAAAGTCCACAAAATTTCCTTTATAATGGGGAAAACTTGAATAATAATAATAATAATAATAATAATAATAATAATAATCTTTATTGTCCTTTAAAAAATACCAAATACAAAATGTATACATGGTGTACAGGACTAGTCAATACAGTAATCTTAAAAATAAAATCTTATACCTAATGGTCAAAGTATTAAAAGGTTAAAAACTGAAGTATTCATTTATATCACATAATGCATGCTCCAATAAGAAATCAACCAAAGTTTTACTAAAACGACTTGTATTTATTAATTGCTTAATATAGCTAGGAAGTTTATTATAAAATTTTATTCCATTGTACATTGGACTTGATTTATAAACAGACAAGCTGTGTTGTGGGATAACCAAAGCATCACAGTTTCTTGTACTATAATTATGGTTAAAGTTGTTCGTTACAAATAATGAAAAATTATTTTTAACAAAAGTTAACACTTCCAATATACAGGGTCGGAAAACGCTGATGGTCTATCTGAGTTTACATGAGAGCGACAAAGTAAAGTATAGAAATCCGTGCGATAGACAAGGATGACTATATTGACGACGTTTTAAAATCTAAATAGTCACCGCCCATTTCGTCATTCAACAAATAAAATCCACTCCCACTTATATCTCAGTGACCAATCGCCATCTTTGCCTTTCGCTTTCGCAAGAGATGTCGCTACTTGTGCAACTCCAACTCCGGTATTCTGATATTTTACCAGCGGTCGAAATTGTGGACAGTGACTAATCGCTAGCTTGTTGACCAGCGCGACGGGCGAAGCGTGCGGGGAGCAAGATTTCATAGGCGTACGAAATTTGAATGCGATCAGATATAAGAAATATATTAAAATGACAAAAAATGTTCCATTACATAACATCCATTATTTTTAGAGTAGAAACAGTGATATAACAGTTTTTACCAATTTCGAGGCGTTAGATAATAAAAATTATAAGAATTATTTCAAAATTTAAAGTTTTTATCTTGTCAATTACCCAAAGTCGAAAATAATAGAAAGTGACTAACTCACAACACAGAAATGAGTATGGAAGGGTAAGGGTAGTATGATTTCCTAAGCGCGCCACTTGAGAAGAGTTAAAGCACACAAAATTATCAAAAATAAGTTGACGTCGGCTGAACCTAGCACATTAACAATTTACTTTAAATATGTCCCTGTTCTTATGGACGGCGATTGCCCACTACCACCCACTTACACCTACCTGATGCGCATTCCACAGATAACACACTCAAGTCTTGTCCTCATGGACGCGAAATTCACGGATTTTTGCACGAATTTTGCAACTTCTGTTTTAATTATTTATGGCGGGAAAATCTCAAGTTTTCACAATTGCAATTTGCGATACTGTCAAACACTACAAATATCAATGCCCCTTTCATTATTATGTGGTGTTAATAAGTTTGTTTTGAACTTCTGATAATATACCATGGCAGTTTCATGATGAAAATGGTAGAAAATGTTATAGGTAGTTGACAACATTTGTTACAAATATTTGCGAATTCCGCATTGAAAATGACAAAAGGCTTTAGAATACATACACACTATTTACTATTGGTTACTAGCACTGTCACTATAACGGTCACATATTAACACTTATTATATCGTACCGCTTTCCGTATGACCTTCATACGCCCATGGTTCGTCAAAATTTAATATATTCTTCGATCCAGATTCTTATTTTTTAATATTTATTTTAATTAGTTTCTTCGCCATATCACTATTTCGTCCTTTCTATCAGTATGCTCTTTTCGATTTCATTTATACGGCTAAGTTTCATCTTGTAAGATATAGCAATAGAATTTTTATTTGGAAAACTCATTTTAAAAATACAATCTTCCTTCCGCGAGTTTCCATCACTTTCCGTTTCACAGTTGTACTTCTTTACCAGTTCGAGCATTAAATATCAACTTTGAGGATGTGTGGTTTCAACAAGACGGTTGTCCCGCTCATAATGCACGTCGAGTAACAGCATATTTAGAAACCACATTCTCTCAGCATCTTATTAGTACAAGAGGCTCCCCAGATCGCCAGATTTATCGCCCAACGACTTCTTTCTTTGGGGGCATTTAAAACAGGCCATTTACGGACATTCACATGATAGGAAACGTAATTTAGTCAATTTACAGGCCCGAATTGAAGACGTCCTACATAATATTTCCCCTGAAATGCTAGAACACGTAAGAACCGAATTCTATGACAGATTAGGGTATTGCGAGGCACAAAGGGGGGTCATTTTTGAACAACTTATTAGTTAAACATCAACATTAATTTTTTTCTTTCGTTTTTACTGCAATAAGTTTTAAGTTTATTTATGTTTTAGAGTTTTAGTATTACTTTCTGCCAGAGCGGCTATTAAATTAATACAAAAGCGAAAAATTATTTTCATACACCGTTAGGGGGTAGGTTTATGAAATAATTCTAAATAGTTAAAAGTACGTAATAATTTGCTTTGTTTTAAGCAAATGCGTCCTACTCCACACATAGAAACATCGGCACTGAAGCTGCCAGCTGATTGAAGCTGACAGATGCCTGCCAAACCTTCCGGCCAATCGGATGCGCTCGGTTAGAAGTGGGAGCGACTGCTCAGATCTTATTCTAATTTATAAAACGTCGTCAATATAGTCATCCTTGTCTATCGCACGGAGTTCTATACTTTACTTTGTCGCTCTCGTGTAAACTCAGATAGACCATCAGCGTTTTCCGACCCTGTATAAATGCATGGCACTGTAAGTAATCTAAAATATTTAAATAAATTTTTACATGAATGATAATTGTTTACACCTGCAATATTTCTTAAAATTCTTTTCTGTAATCTAAAGATTTTTATCATTTTATACGAAGATCCCCAAAATAAAATACTATACCTTACTCTAGAATAAAAGCATAATAGTAGTTTAATAGTATTTTTTATGATGTCAATTTTTTAATCTGTATAAAACATAGCAAATAGATGACAATTTTGAATGTAAGTTATTAATATGGTCAGTCCAAGTACTGATTTATATGTACTCCTAAAAATTTTATTGTATCCGTTTGTTTTATAGATGTGCCATTCATTTTTAATAATCTGCTTTCAGTTCTTTCCCAAGATTTGGATTTAAATATTATGAATTCTGTTTTGGAAACATTTATAAATAATTTATTGCTACTGAACCAGTTCAAAAAAGTATCTAAAACGCTTTGACTCTGCGTAATAACATTATTTTCGGTGGAATCCACACAGATAAAAGATGTGTCGTCAGCAAATAGTGTCAAATTATTTGAATTAACTATACTGGATATATCATTTATAAAAATAATAAACAATAAAGGTCCAAGCACCGATCCTTGAGGTACCCCACACTCTACACTTAATTTATCAGACCTACAGCTTTCAATTTGTACAATTCGACTTCTGTGTGTAAGATATGAAGTTATCCAATCATGGATCTTACCTCTGAAACCATACATATATAGTTTATCAAGCAATAAATTATGATCTACAAGATCAAAAGCCTCACTCAAATCCAGGAAGATACCAACACATTTATTCTTTAAATTTAAATTATTATGAAGACCTGTCAAAAAGTTAATTATTGCAGATTTGGTTTGATTTCCCCTTTTGAAAACCAATGTATGTAATGTTTCTGTATTCAGAGAGGCCTCTGAATGCTATTTGTTATTTTTTTTTTTTCATAGCTGATTTCCCTTAAATGAAACTTGACCCCCTGGCTTGTGAAAAATTTGAGGAATGGCGTGAACAGAGGAAAGTAAAACACGTCAATGAGAAAGTACTATTGGCATATTGTGAAGGTAAGAAGAATTTGAAGGCTTCTACGCTATGAACACAGTAGACCATGTTGAGAACTGAGCTGTCTTTAAAAAAGGTATAGACAATAAAACACAATAGCATTTTTGAAAAGGCAGTCCGATGGATGATTTTTTAATGGTTAAGGTAACTAATAATTGCTTCATTTAGTTGTCAGTTTACTAATTCGCATTTTTTTGCTTTAGGGTTGTGTTGGTTGTGGGAATAGCCGGTGCATGTCAGAAGTCAGAATTAACACTTTTACGTGTTGAGAAGACATTTTTCGAGCAAATATTCCAAATACAAAAACTAGAGTAATTTGTAAATTTGTAATCACCCCGGGAGATATAGAAAGACTAAACTTCGTTGACAAAATCAGGAAGTATAGAAATCTACGCCCGGAAAATATTAAACACAATAGATTCTTTGTTAGATATAGAAATGGTAGGTGTACAACCAGTAATAATTAATACTATTGATCAGTTACCAAAGATGATTGCTCAAATGATCGGTTTGCCCAACAGTGCATTATTCATGGGGCACTGTTTCAGATTATCTTCGGCCACTTTACGTGCAGATTCTGGCGGGTCAATATTTTAAAAATAAAACAACACGACGGCTGGAAGTCAAATTCTGTTACAGAAGGATATGTTGAAAAATTAATAGAAAATAAAAAAACAATTTCTGGTGATATTCATGGAGAAATGAGTAATACTATTAACCTATAACGGAATATTACTGCAAGTTCATCAAATAAGATTTCTTCTGGAATTAGTTTCACTAACTGTATCAACTGCGTTGTGAATATTTATAATTAAATAATAATAGTTAATAAATAATTAATAAAGTGTTATTTATAAAATTACTGAGTTAAATAAAAGTTACTTTATTATTTTTCTGTTGTATTTTGTTTAATTCGTTTTTGCAATTAGTGACATAACGAACGTAATCAGTTGCATAATGGTTTTTACTATGTAATTAGTTACATAAAGTAAAACGTTTTGACACTTGTTTCGATAACAAAAGATGTTACTTTATATGACAAAATTACAAAAATCTTGTTTAAGTAGCCCCATACCGTTTGTTCGTTTGTTTTATTGTGTAATTTGTCTTGTATAATGGCTTAATAACACAGAACATGTTCTTATAAATTAGTTTTTCTACAGTCGGGAATAGAAATCAGTTTCTATGACATCAAAATTAAAACAGAAGTAGTCGATTATTCCCAAGCGAGTATAATGCTCCCAAGGGAGTTTACATTATGGAGAACGTTTTTCATGCAAAAAAAAAGATAACATTGAAATTATTTATTGACGTTTAAATTAAATGTTACATTTGTACAATTTTCAAAATGAATATTAGAAGGAATATTATTTTCGCTTACATTTACAGTTTTTGTGATTGCGCTAGTAGTGGTACCTACTAAAACCTGATTAGCAATTTTGGTCTTATTTTCAATGGAGTTCTCGACATAACCCTTAGCGGCTGTAGTTAGTTTCCAACCAGCATGACGCTTTATTGTCGTGATATCCACACCAGCATCTGCCAGTAATGTCGCTGAAGATCTTCGTAAGCAGTGTCCAGTATAACATGCAGCATCGGGTAATTTTAAATACGAAGCTACTACACTCGGAATTTTTCCTATGGTATTCTTGCCAACTGGCTGCGAACTACATTTTCCTGCTTTGTAGTACAAAAAAGGCGCTTATGCTTGACGTGGGGAGGACGAAGGGACAGGTATTTTCGAAATAATTCAAGCATATTTCCCACATCGGTAACCAGAAAGGTTCGTGGAATCTTTGTCTTAGTGTTTGGAATTTTTACAATCAAGGAAGAGCCTACATCCTCAATATCATATACAGTTAAATTGACTTGTTCATCAGTTCGACAAGCTCCGGCAATCCCCAGAATTAATCCAACCTATAAAAAATCAAAATACTTAATAATTGAAATACCTAACAACAAAAGTAATCTTACCTTAATTATTAAGAATTCTTTGTCATCTGTACTTGATAGAAAACGGCCGATTTCACCCTTTGTCAATATTTTCGATTTTTTCGCTTGATATCCGTCACCAGTTCTTTTCAAAAATGCGATCATCTTGAGGAATTTGCTTATATCTATGTTGTCGTAAATTATCAAGCATGACTTAACCATAGAACATTGCGCCCATAATGTGGAAGACTTGTAATTCTTTGCATTTTCACTGAAGTATGCCAACAAAACATTTTCGCTGTATACTTGAACATTTTTCTCGGCGCACCACTTTTTGATTGTAGGCTATATCGTATAAAGATCTTGACTTCATAGGCAGTAAATTGCTTATTGCAATATTTGCAGCCTCCATAATTTCTTCCGACTCACAATTATTCATTGTGCACTAAACAAACTTTAAACTAAACCAAACTAGTACCTTAATTTGACAATTCTTTTTGTTTGTTTATTTTGTAGTTATGACAATAACTCAACGACTACTAAATAAATGCTCAAATCCAAATACAATAATTCTGGTGCTACTTACTTCATAATGACAAAATATGTATTTTTAAGTTAATGAGATCGTGGAAAAAATAGTATATACCATTCGGGAGAGATGCTATTTTGTCCTCGGTGCATTGTTCAAATTACACCTCTGCCAAAATAACGCATTTCTCTCCCTTATAGTATAATGTACTATTTTCTACGTTCATGCAAAAAATAAAACTTTATTGAACTATATTTAGTGGAAAAAGTGGTTCTTTATTGCACTAGTGCAATAAAATATTTATTGCATTCATCTGTCATTCTACTACAGCGTTTTGTCATCATGACAAACATAAACAAAACGTGTTTATTGCTCTAAACGTGTTGTCCTACACTAACTTTTTGTACTTTTTTTAAAAGAATAAAGTTTTATTATTATTATTAATATTATAAGATAAGGGGTGCATAATGTTATGTGTATATCGCGTATCATAAAAAATATTATAAAAACTAAATGAAGAGATATTTCAGTTTTGTCTTAGTTTTTATCGTTAGACACTATATTCGTTTAATCACTGCTACTGCTATTATGGAATCGCTATCTTAAGAAATCTAAGCTAAAAATTTTATGATTCTTTCTCCTAGAAGTATATCCTCAACGTCTTTATTGACCCTAAACTCAGGAGTATTAACTTTTCCTCTCTCATAATAAGAATTTTCATCGTTTCAGTTGATACATTCCACATCTTACCTGCATTGCCGAGACGCGTTCTCGCACAGCCTGGATGAAATCGTCGTGGCCCGCAATCAGGCTGGTGACAACGGAGAATTGATGCCACTTGTATCTCTCCAATATGCTGAGCATAGCGGCGGTTTGGTGTTCGAGGGATGGGGCTAACTGGAGCTGGAGGGAAGACTGCGACGCCCTTCTTTCCAGGCCGGAGTTGTCTGCGTTCCACGCTATTACAGGTATTCCCAGGTAGCCAGCCAGCTGCAGGAAGTACTGGGCGGACGCAGTGCTCCTGCCGTACTGTTCATAGTTCATCAGGTAGAGGATGGCGGAAACGTTGTATGACAGGAATTCCTTGCAGAGCGATTTCAGGATAGCTGAAATGAAAAAGAAATTTATAGCAAACAGTACAAGAACAATTTTCAAACGAGAGGTATATCATCAAGTTGATTTACAACACCTCTAAGGGAATAAAAACAGTTTAAGGATAAACATTTAATTTTAATTTAAAATGTTCAGTGGCATAAGAAAATATGTCCAATTTTAAAGTATGTATTACTACAGTTTGTATTGAATTGGTAAGTTATTGAAAATGTACGAAACCACACAGGTTGTCTCGGTTCCGTTGGTCGGGACTAGCATTTTGTACATTGTTTTAATGTAAGTTTATATACCCGGTTAGTCAGAAAAAATTAATCCTGTCAAAACAACGTTTTCTTTCACACACACATATTTTTGTTCTATCATGCCTCCTTACAAAGATACAGTGTTTTTAACAAGAGAATCATTACTATGGTGAACAAAACTGTTGCGCCATTGAAAAATATTAAAACTAATCAATATTTAGATTAAGCCATATTTTTGCTACAATAAAGTACCTATTCTTACATAATTTTAGTAAATTCTCTTTTGGATTAAGCTTTTTACGAAAATACGCACATAAGTATATATTTTCAGTAACTGAATTAAATACCCAACAAATCAAAGCTATTGCTCATTCAAAGTCATTCTTTGTTAAATATAATGAATAATTGTTTAAAAATTCATTTACGTCTTTTTACGTTCCCATATTTTTGAAATGGGTGAATTTAATGTAGAATAAATTACTGACATTGTTTGCGCACGTGCTTTTACAATAACAATGATACTCCCTCAAAATTGTTTTTGAACTTCTAGAAGTTCTGAGTAGAAATTTTATCAAATCTCTATTGGTGAGTGTAGCAACTAAGTACTAATGTTAAAAGTTGATTTCATTATAAATACGTCAACAGTTAAAAGACATCACAAAATTTATTTAAAAGAGTGTCATTATTATTGCAAACGATTATACATAGTGTTTGTAATGGAAATGGCTTGACATTCGTGGAAGAATACCACTGCAGATTTCCTAATAGAGGAACCCCAAATCATCAAGTATTTTCGTCAACCTTCCGAAGATTGAGTGAACTTGGAATTTTAAAGAGTGAAAGGGCTAGAGCACAGCGAAGATATATGATATGTTGCAGATCGTGAGGTAGTTGTAATTAATGCAGTTTTAGACAATCCTACTACAAAGAAGGGAGAGAAAGGAAGTAGTGGATTGGAAGGTGCAATAGAGAAAAAAAAATTCTGATAACCATGAATTATGAACCGTGAATTTGCAGTAACCATTTTCAAAAAGAACATTTTGAAATTATAATCTGAACCATTAGTCATCATTTTAGCAATTTTCTGAAGTCTATATATCGTGCAATTGTTCTATGAAGCCCTCTCTTCAGGTTCTTCCAAAAAACGTGCAAAAGAAATAAAAGAACTTGTCGAGTGGAACAGTCCAATAAGACAGTACACATAGTATGATCACCAGAAATTCTAGTTACCAATGTAATTTTAAATTATTAACTAAATTTTTGATAAAAAAAATGCCTAGTATCACTTTCTGGAAATACAACCCTCTTAAAAAACCGTAGTAGGCCAGGCTTTTGTCACATCACTAAAACGGTTAGTAGCCCTTTAGGGTACTAATTGTAAAAAAATGGATTGCGGAAACTCCACAGCCTTCTCAAAATTCCAGATGTGCTAACCTGAAAAACGGGACACACTGTATATATATATGGAAATAAATAATTTTAGATAATTTTGAGAGATAGGGTGAGGGTAGGGGGTGATAAAGAGAGAGGGAGGTAGGTAGGGTGGAGACTGGGAAATAGAGAGATGTAGAGACTTTTGATAAAGCAGGTTTTAATTTTCATCATGTCCATTGCTCATTTTTACACTAAAATTATTAATTAATATTTGAGGTGAATAACTATTTTAAATATTTGTTTTATATTGTATCTATAAACTCTATTATCTGTTGATACCTAAATGGTGGTGATAGTTTTCATGAAATTTATTTGCACTACCTACCGACCAGTAGCAAATGCACAAATTTGAAAAAACCGGAAAGATAATACAATACGCTGTTTGGCAATTGAACTTTATTACCCTTTAAAATTGAAGTAGCAAGCGCAGTTGCGCTCTGTAAGTAATTTTACTTATCTCATTTTATAGCTAAAGGCGGAATAAAATGTATTCGCAGAGATTAAAAGGAAAGGAAGCTAACGGAAATTAAGTTATAGGTAATTTGAGGAACGTCGTAAACGTTAAATATCCTTTATAATGAATCGGGACACCAAGATCTCGTAAAGGACGAATTTTGATCCTAAGTTGCGTTGCTGTAAGGTCGAACTAAATGTTCGACCTTACAATTAAATTATTATTACAAAAGAGCTCAGTTGCGATTGCACAATTTTAAGGTATTTATAAATAAAACACTGCAACTTCTGCAAGTAAAAGTAGATATTATGATCATAGTTCCTTCATATGAGATAATCTAAAACAATGCAATTTGAAAGTTTATCCATCAATATGGTTTTAATAAAAATTAGTCTCTTAAATCCTTGGACTGAAAATATGGGTGTCCAAAATATTGTAAATTATCCAAATTTATCCCTATACAAACCCCTGAGGGGTTATTAGTTCCCAAAGCAAGGCCTTAAATTTGGAAAGAAATTAATATCTATGTGACATTTTCCCGTAGAAGAAACAAATTTGGTACATTTATGTTTATTACTGGTTCATCTTTGACTATGGGTTAAGTTAATTGAAGCAGTGCAAGGTGTTTATGGAGATGTAGGTACATTAGACAATCTGAGTCAGTTCTTATACGAAACACCGTGTAATTTTTTGACAGCGTGTCATCAAAATACCAAAGAAATACTATACTTTCTAAAAACCTCCTTTGGCATAATGTTTAAATTCCTGACATCAACTTCTTGAGCTAGGTTGTTACCTCCTACAAAAATTTAAATGAAATGGAAAGACACTTAAATTTTTAATTCGGTAGTGTTTTATTTACTCTCTGAATTAAGAAAACTGTTAAAATTCATTAATTTTAAATTGTATACTAGATTTGATAGAAATTCCAAGAAGATAATAATAATATCTCTATCACTGATTCTAATCACGAGGTTAGCCCAGAAGTCGGAGACTTGTGCGGGAGAGGGAGCTGCATATTATTATTAAGCAGGTGGCATTTGCACCCAGGAACGACTTACACTGGTAGGCCCTAACCATCATTCAGTGCAGGAATGAGGGAAACCTGGAAAACCTCATTAATTAGGGGGGTAATCTAATCCTCTCCACGAATACAGCTGATCTACGAACTACCGGCCGCGGGATTCGATCCCTCAGCGGACGGGTCACATCGATTCAAGTACTGACGCCCTAAACTGCTCGGCTTGATAGGCCTGCTAGGCCTGCTTTCATGATTGAAGTCTTTGTGCTTTGATGAAACTACTGTTGAAAATCTAACGATTTCATCAAATTTTGCATATCACCATAATTTACCATTTTCAGTAATTTTTTCAAGTAACATTTTGCTATATTTTTAGCGGAATATTTCAAATAGGATTATTTCAAAACCGTTACTTTTAACGACTTTAACAAGGTATACCTTTTTTTAAATAAAAAAGGTTCTGTCATTTAAAAGAAGCATGATCTGCCATAAGTGACGCCTTCTACTAGTGACGTCAAAAGAAACAAATTTGAATTTCTCGCCCCCAAAAATACCGGATTTCCAAAATGTATGCAAATATTTAGATTTTTTTATAAAGTTATTTACAAATATCGAAAATAAAATTTTAACTGACAACCTGTGTCTTTTTAACCATCACCTTTTTACTAAGGTAAGTTTGGCAGCATCGCGTTATATTGTCGTCAGGAATCTACTGTTGGTCTATGTTATCTATATGCAACACTATAACAATTAACAAAAATTGCTAATGATAATTAACATAAATAATAAAAAAACAACAAAAGGAGATAAAAGAAAATTTTTTAAACGCATAAATATGCCATGATACTATTTTTGTTGTTATTAAAGATATCTATATTGTTATTCGATTTTATTAATTCATTAATGATAGCAAGGCAAGTAGTTACTGGCGAATTTAAACAATTCAGCATTTCAGGTACATTAATGTATGTATTTTCAAGTAAAACTTGCAGAAAAGTTACTGTTCACCTTTTTTTCTTTAATATAACTCCAGAAATTATTTGGATTATTGTTAATGTTATCCTCTGTATGCTTAATGTAGTTACTATGATAATAGTTTATTAATCTTTTTGTTTGCATTCTCAGTTCACAATACTTTTGTCGGTAAAAACCGTGAAGTGGAGACTGTTTTTTTGACATTTTATTTTTTGTTTCATCTGAGATATTTTATCAATTAATCCTTAGAAAACCAAAAAGGAAATTTTACGTCAATTTAGCGCTTAATTTTTCTAGGGATGCTATCAAATATAAAGCTCGATAAAATCTCTCCATGGCTTCATTGGCACCACTAGTATCTATAGTATCAACCCAGTTACACGTAGGATAGCATACATCTTATCGTAATCGCCTTTTCGAAAATCATATTCCCCAGACACGACTTCTGGATTCTCACCATTTTTATTGTAATTAAGGTTAAAACATACCGTTATCTCTAAAACAGAATGAAATGTATTACCTTGTACAAGTGGTAAATCAGAAAGCTTGCAATTTATTGTATTTGTCACATTCGTTAGCACCAAGTCCTGTGTATTATTTACCTTATTCAAATTATAACTAATCGTACTTATTTATTAACTGATGAATGAGGCTGGCCTTGGATGAATATTTTGCCAGATCATAGTGTGAACCCGAAATATCCGGAATGTTAAAATCTCCAACTATAATGATATTTTCAGAATTTAAAAACTGGGCTTGGTCTAGTATTGACTCCACAAATGACTCATACAGCAATAGCTAATAATCTAAGCAGAACCTTATATTCGAAGTAAAAGGTAATGTTTCGAGGAAAAGCAGCATTTACTACATCCGGAAAGTAAATGATCCATTTCATATGAATAAAATTAAGCATATACTTCTTATATGGGATATACAGGGTGTCTCAAAATAGAAGGCCATACCGTTAACTACATATTCTTTGGACAAAAATAATGGGACTTTTCTTATGCCATTTTTTATTTGGGCGCCCCTGTTTCAATATACAGGGTGTTAAATTTACTTTTTAAAAAACTATTTTTGTTAATAATCCCATTGTTTTGTAAGATACACACTTGAAATTTTGCACGTATTTTTATCTTATTCCGGCATACTTATCATGTAATTTTGGTTTAAAAAATCGAAGGGCGAATAGTGGTAACTGAGGGATGCAGTGCCCTTTATCCCCTCCAATTATTTCTAAGTACGCCTATGCAGCTTTTTCTTGAAATATCGAACGTAGAATTTTCTTCTGATGATTTTATCTCATTTGTAATTTTTTGTTTAAATGTTCCGTATTGGAGAAAAACGACATATATTGATGGGTTGCAAATGTCTTAGCGGTCGATGAATGTCAGAAAAAATAGTGAGCTCCCTTAGTCCAAAATATCACATCCTAAAAGGAAGGTTTTCTTAAATTTGGATCGACATCTTGGTGAAACCGGAAAGTTTATGGATCAGAAGTTTGGAATTTCCGGCCTACATAGAAAATTAAACCCTTAACAAGAGGAACAAATCTTAGCACTGGTAGAAGAAGAACCAAGCACAAGTACAATGATTGTTTCTCGACAAATAGAAAATTGTACAAAAATGGATGTTCATCGGACTTTAAAAACCCAACTTCTGCACCCGTATCACATCCAACGCGTACAAAATATTCTTCCCTAAGATTTTGCTTCTAGAATGCAATTTAGTCGTTGGTTGTTAACACAGAATGATGCAGATACGGACTTCGTAAGAAAAATTCTATTCACGGACGAGGCAAGCTTTATAAGAAATGGATTGACAAACATGCATAACAGCCACGTGTGGACGGATTTTAATCCCCATGCAACCATTGTAGTGCATCTTAAATTTACATTCAGGGATAATGTCTGGGCGGGAATAGTGGATAATATTCTGTTAGGTCCCTTTTTCATACCAAATAATTTAAATTCAGTATCATTTTTAAATTGTTTGCAAAATGAATTCCGAAATGTTTTACGTGATTTACCTGTTATCGTACGTGACGGTATGTGGATGCAGTTTGACGGTGGTCCACCCCATTATGGTAGAAACGTCCGGAAACATCTATTTCCAAATTGTTGAATTGGTCGAGGACAAGACGCACCTATTCAATGGCCACCACGATCTCCTGATCTTAATTTATTGGATTTTTTTATCTGGGGTGCTATGAAAGATATGGTTTATGCTGCAGAAATAAACGACATTAACCATCTCAGAGAGAGAATAGTAATGACAGCTGATGAACTTTTGCTGAAGCAAACGGAGAGTATCTTTCCAAAGATAAGGTTTTCGCTACATAAAAGGGCACGTACATGTGTTAATGAGGAGGGTGGGCAAGTAGAACATTTGTTAAATTAGTAGTAATTAATTATTTTATTTAAGTAATGTTATTTAGGTAAAAAGTTATTACGTTCATTATTACTATTACTAAATGAGACTATTATTTTTTGGTTGATAAGAGAACTGTTTTACAGATTTTAATGCCATATTATTTTTTCAATTCATAAATATTCCTCATTTTATAAAATTTAGAATTATCCATTTTGTTTTAATTAGCAAATATTCATTCAGTAAGTATTACGATTTGCTAAGCGGCAAGGTATTGTATTGTATAATATCCACAAAATGTCAGTTTCATTTGAAAATGAAAGTGAATTATAGTTTATAGGCACTACAAATTGCCGTTTTCCTCCAAAACGGAGCATTTAAACAAAACATTAATGGTATGGCCTTCTATTTTGGGACACCCTGTATATGTACCATACATATGTATATTGACTTGTTCTGTTCATCTTACAGAAAAGCAGTGAGAGGACGTACTTTCCGGATATCAATATTATTAACTACATAATGTGGTGGTAACGCAATTTATTTTGGAACATCCTGTAACTTGGGCAAATGTCTGTGGGTAAGTAAAAAATATTAAGTGCAACCTTATATCCATCTGTTGTAGCTAAAACGGTGTCAGGCACGGAGGGATCTCTTCGCCGCTACCACATTACTTTATCACCTGAGGGACATAATCATAATAATCCCCTGGAGTAAACGTGGGTGGATATTGTATAAATGAGTCTCATGGTGTATAGCGGGTGTGTGTCATATATATATATGCATTTAATATGCGTAATGGCAGAAGCTTTACCGACAGAATTGCCCTTAATAGCACCGACACAAAATATAAAATAAATTCTTTCACAAATAAAAAAAATAATTAAGAATTGCGATATATATATATATATGTTAGTTCGTGGTTATAAAATTTCTAACCATATATATATAACCATATATATATATATATATTCCTAAACGAGAAAAATCAAGCTTAAATTCAGTTTTAAGTATTGTGTTGTCTAAATAAGGTAATTTTTAAGAAATATACATAGCACCACAAAAAAAACCTTATCTAAAAATAATTGGGAATAGATGCGTTATGAAATATGGAATCAAAAATGGAAAGAGTAAAACAAAATTTTGTAAAAACCTTATAGTTTCCGAGAAAAAAGTTAGTAGCAGTATTTTCAACCTTTACATGGATAGGCTACTGAAGTCGCTAGCATCGTCGGAATGCAGGAGATTTCGAATACTGAAATCCGATTGTAGTATTAAAGTTGTTACGATAGTGTTTACATTAGTTTTTCAAATGTCAAAAATGGCTTACGTGTATAGTAACTCGGAGTTGATGGATATGGTTTTAATTTATGGTGAAGTAAGACAAAATGTTTTAGTAGTTTCTCATCTGTACGCAGAACGATTTCCCGGTAGGCATGTGCCATATGCAGCTACTTGTACCACGGCAGTGCAACGCGGGCGTGACATGGGACATTTGCAACCGAGTCGTGGAAGAGGTGGAGGTCCAAAGCAAAAGTAATATAAAAAAAAAACTATTGATGTTTTGTTTATAAATTTGTTGATTAGACCGTTTTCTGTCGTTATATATTCATTTTACTTCTTTACCTTTGAATATTCGCAGGTGGCACGAGTTAACATTCCTGTTATTTGCTAAACTCTATATTATTTAGTTCTTAAGTATTTAGAATTACTTGTAGTTGTAAAAAAACACTATTTCGAACATACGGCGCCCTTAAGTGAAAAATATTCTTTACGATTTCTAAATACTTCTGCATTTCCCCACCTGGTGATTGAAGTTTTATGTGAGGGCAGTCTATAACACCGGTCGCTCTAGGAAATTGATCTAAATTATAAAAAGCAGCTATTGCTCTAGATATCTATATCTGGAAATTTGATATAATCGGCAGTAACTTTTTTAATAATGCTGCCAGTTGTATGGACATCAGTGAAATCCTCTATGGTTATACAAGAATTTCCAGTCGATAAAAACCTCAGGGTTAATAATAATTGGGTCACTGATGGTATATGTAGACTGATCTAAATTTTTAAAAGGTTCAAGTTGTTTTACTGTCAGTGGTAAATAGCAAGCATTTTATAATGTTCATTTACCTTTCAGTTCTGTTCTCTATAGCATGCATAGTTAATGGTAAAATGATACCTTCAATAGTTGGAAAAACTATTAGAAAACTCGGCCTTGTTCCAAAAGATGAAATAGTCTATTCTATTTCTTATCGTATAAATTCAATTTTCATTAACGTCATAACAATATCAAATAAATCGTCATCCAATAAATCGTCCAATTTTTCAAATGATCCATTTTGACATTTACTGTTTTTTTTAACATACAAATATTATATAAATGAAGAAATATGAACAGTTACAAAACTATAAAATTTCACTGCCAAGACATGTTAACTTTTATTCAATTCCCGATAAGTGGTTATTATGCCGAAACGTATAAAAATCGTATTGAGCAGGTTCAAAAAGTATTTCTCAGATATCTATATTATAGATAACACAGCCCCACAAAAAAAAAGTGTTCGGATTTGTGGGTCAGACATATGTATTTCCATATATTTTTCCACGCTGAATCCGATCTCGAGCTCAGAAATGGCCCTCCACGTCTGTAATTGACCCCAGAGGCCAAAATTGGCCTCTATAGGGCCTGAAAGATGGATTCCGAGATGAGGCGGGGACGAAGGTGCATTCTCAAGTCAAAACCGGATTTGTGGTCGAAAAGTTTATGGCCAACTGGAATTCTCCGTTTGGGACCGGGAAAATGACCCCTTAGGGGCCGGAAAATCGTGTTTCGGACGCCGCAATCGCAACAATGGTATTTTTATGTACTTTTAAATTCTGGAACTCATACTGTACTCGAAAAGTTTATGGCCAATTGGAATTCCCCGTTTGGGATCGGGAAAATGACCCCTTAGGGGCCGGAAAATCGTGTTTCGGACGCTTCAATCGCAACAGTGGTATTTTTATGTATTTTTAAATTCTGGAACTCAGACTGTACTAGAAAAGTTTATGGCCAACTGGAATTCCCCGTTTGGAACTGGGAAAATGACCCCTTAGGGGCCGGAAAATCGTGTTTCGGACGCCTCAATCGCAACAGTGGTATTTTTATGTACTTTTAAATTTTGGAACTCATACTGTACTCGAAAAGTTTATGGCCAACTGGAATTCCCCGTTTGGAACTGGGAAAATGACCCCTTAGGGGCCGGAAAATCGTGTTTCGGACGCCTCAATCGCAACAGTGGTATTTTTATGTATTTTTAAATTCTGGAACTCAGACTGTACTCGAAAAGTTTATGGCCAATTGGAATTCCCCGTTTGGGATCGGGAAAATGACCCCTTAGGGGCCGGAAAATCGTGTTTCGGACGCCGCAATCGCAACAGTGGTATTTTTATGTACTTTTAAATTCTGGAACTCATACTGTACTCGAAAAGTTTATGGCCAATTGGAATTCCTCGTTTGGGATCGGTAAAATGACCCCTTAGGGGCCGGAAAATCGTGTTTCGGACGCCTCAATCGCAACAGTGGTATTTTTATGTATTTTTAAATTCTGGAACTCAGACTGTACTAGAAAAGTTTATGGCCAACTGGAATTCCCCGTTTGGAACTGGGAAAATGACCCCTTAGGGGCCGGAAAATCGTGTTTCGGACACCTCAATCGCAACAGTGGTATTTTTATGTACTTTTAAATTTTGGAACTCATACTGTACTCAGCGTCGAAAAATACATGGGAATACTTATGTCCGACCCACAAGTCCGAACATTTTTTTTTGTGGGGCTGTGTAATATGGCGTTTATCACTATGACACACCTTATGATATATTGTTATGTGAATTTAATTTTAACAAATTGTAATTTGTAATTATATTCATCTGCATTATGTATGTTTCTGTTAAATGAATTCAAGATACTAGTACTGCAATATTATAGTAGAAGTTTAGATTTATTTTATGTTACGAAATCACGAACAAATTTGGGGAAAAATTTGCCTGTGTATAGGTTATCTAAAATTATAAATGATATGCAAGAAGTAGACATATTCTTTGATAAATTTTCACTTAAAATAAAAGTTATTATCATCTTCCTTTAAGTCTCATTATTTTCTTTTTTTATGCTATATTACGTATTCCTAAAATTTTGTGTAGAATATATAGAACAACATAATATAATAATGTTATGCTTTTCTTTTGTTATTGTAATTATTATTCTGTGTGTGATACTGGCTTCTCACATGGAAATTATGTTTTTTTTTTGTTAACGATTGTAATCGATTATTGGATTATGTCTGTAGATTGCAATGTTTGAATAAATAAATAAATAAACAGAAACAAGTGTGTAAAAAAAATGTTTTTCTTTAATTGACGACTTTTGACAGCAAATATCTGGGAAACGATGTAAACAATATTTCGATACGAAGCACCGTTTTCAAGTTATAAGCAAAAAAGAAAAACAAAAAAGAGGACATTCCTACCCCCATCCCCTTTTGAAGCGGACGGGCTAAAGGCAGGGACTTTTAATATGTTTACGTCCTAACTGGCCCCAATACATTCCTGCACCGAAAAATGTTCCTCCCGTCATTGCACGCTAAACACCCTTTTCGGTCATTCATTGACTAGCCTACTGACAAAAATAATGCCATGATATCTGTCAATACTAGAAGGATATTCTCTATTTCATTTATCCACAAAATTGTTTGTCATGGCACCGTTTGTAATTAGTATTAGGAAAAGGTCTATTATAACATAAGTTTTTTTCAATTCAGTGTATGCTTTCACCAAGACAAATTTTCTGAGGAGTAGCTTTTACAATTTAAATTTGACGATTATTATTGTCTTCTTTTTGCAGGACAATGATACTTGCTGCTTCGGTTTTATTTTCGGATTATATTCTTTTCCGTAGTTACTGTACCGATTCTTTTGGAGTTAGGTAGTTTTATTTCTACAATGGATGAAGTTGACGTTCGTTCAAATTATCCAGTGTCTCCCTATCATCTTCTTCAGCTGAGTTTTCCACTGTCAGACAGCAATTTCTGGAAGTTTAATAAAATTGCATCCACGTCGGCAATTTAAGCGATATCTAAAGCTCCCTGATGTGTAAAACCTCTTTTACAAGAATAAATCTATTGGTAACAAAAACAGTGGTAACTGATCCTTTGAAATCCTAGCGTTACATATAAGTAATGTAAAAAGTACAACGTCATCAAATATCTCTAGTATTTGTATTTCACAAATTATATACTACTGCCTTACAAAAACTACATTTGGTTTAGGTGAAATGCAGCGCATAACAAAATTCATTAGAAATTAAGGAAGCAAAAATGCTTACTCGAATCGAATGTCTTCGTCTGTAAGTAGTTTCTTTTTTATTGTTCTGATTACTGCTCAAATAAAAACTTTTTACTACAAGCTATTACTATATTTGTTAAAATCTATTACAAAGTGTAAATGTGCTGTTGTCTTTTAAAAAAATATATGAAGTTGGCACTTACAAGATCGCGCACATTATGCCTGCACGGGCCAGCACAGCTTGGACCTGCAAACCTGCACGACTTCGCACACTTTTCCAGCATGGATCAGCAACTTTTTTCGCGGCAGACGTTTTAAAGTACTAGTTGAGTTTAGCTCGAAGGAATACATTTTTATTTGAGCGATTTTGTATGAAGAGGAGGAGGGGGAGAAACCAGGAAAAATGAGAAAGTTTTGGGTTTCTATCAATAAAAAGAGAAAGCTGTATGGTGAATATCATTTATTTTCTAAACTGGAGAATGTTTTTTGAGTATTTCCAAACCTCAAATACAGTCCTATTACAAATTTTAAAATCAAAATTTCAATTTTGATTTTACTCTACATAACTCAACACATTTGTGGCTCATTCAACTGATTTATTGCTTCCCGTATGCGCTCTTTTAATACTTCTCTATCATGTAGAGCAGATCATTTGAATAAACCTTTTGTTTTAGGGCACCAAAAAAAAAAAGTCTAAAGGTGTAAGGCCAGGTGATCTAGCAGGATAATTAATTGGGTCAAATCTTCTTATCCACCTTTCGCCAAAATGATCTGCTAAGCATTGTCTAAGCCATGCTGTAGAATGAGCAGGACAGCCGTCCTGTTGCCAAAACAGGTTATTGCGTACTTCTGGCTCTAATGTATTTAAAAATGGTGAAACAAATATTTCCAAAATGTGCAAATACATATGTTGATTTAAATTTTCCTTTCTAAAATAAGGTCCAACTATATGATCAAAAAAAATTCCACACCATACATTAACTTTTTTGTAGCGTTAACTTCTTCTTTTAATTACATAGTCAAGGTTATCGAAATCGAAAGCCCAGTGACGACTATTTTGGCTAGAGACGTACCCATTTGTGTAAAATGTAGATTCGTCGATAAAAAAAATAAATTTGTGAAATGTTCTGTTTTCAAGATAATTTGCGCCTACCCATAAACAAAATACCACTACAAAATCAAAATACTGACAGTTCGAAGATGTCACTGAAACATTATTGTTGTTTAATAAATCAGCTATCTTGAATAAAAGAAGACAAACACTATTGTAAAAAGTCAACGCATCAAAAGTCACGTATGGCGTGGATTTGTTTTTGATCGTATAATTGGATCTTATTTTATAGAAGAAAATTTAAATCAACATGTGTATTTGCACATTTTCAAAACATTTTCTTAACTATTTTTAAATACTTTAGAGTCAGAAGTACGTAATAAGCTGTTTTGGCAACAGGACGGCTGTCCTGGTCATTATGCAGCCTTGCTCAGATAATGGTTAGCAGATTATTTTGGTGAAAGGTGGAGAGGAAGATTTGGCCTAATCTTGACCTCATACCCCTTGACTTTTTCCTTTGGTATGTCCTAAAATAGAAGATTTTTTTACAATGATGTGCCATATGATAGGGAAATATTAAGACAGCACATACGCGAAGGAATACATGGATTGAATGAGCCGCAAACTATTCGTAAAATGTACGAAAAATTTATTAAGTTAGCGGAAAAATGTGTTGTAAGTTAAAATTGAAACTTTGATTTTAAAATTTATATTATGACTCTATTTGAAGTTGTAAACAGATTTGTTTTATGAACATTTTGCGTAAAATAATAAATAATGATACTTCTCTCTAGAGTATTTTCGCGTTTTTTGATTTATGATCACCCTGTATATCTGATTTTTGGCAATTTTGATGGCAATCTCATTTCTTCGAGAAGTAGAACTTTTTATAAAGAATGACATTTTTCGATAAAGTCAAAAACAAAAGACTTTTTCCTCTTTTCAACTCCATCTGTGGACACACTGTATAAAGATTTTACAAAAAAAAAATTTTACGATATTGGTTCCATTTTTCATGACGCATATTCCCAAATTTTTTTAGATAATTTCTGAATCACCCTATACATGTAGCGCCAGGTCGTAAGGGTTAGTCCTTAGAGTAGTTAGTTTCACACAATGTTATTAATACCTAATAAAAAATGTAGATGTGACATGTTTAAGAAATCCTAATAGTATATCACACCGAATTATAACTCATTCTTTATATCATTAAATTGGAAAAGAGAGTATAACCGTCTAATAAATCTCGATAACAAACACAAGTTTGATTTATTTCCAAAACGCAACATTCAACTTTTATATAGAAAGAAATATATATTTCTTTAAGGTCGTAAAAAAATCATAGAACATTAGAATGGTATGCTAATAGTCCTATACATTCAGCTTAACACTCTTTTAAATCCCGTTCTCGTTCAATGCATAATTCATATTGTCAGGGCGATGCATCACGTATTAAAGCTAGTGTTGTTGCCTGACTTCGCCAGCTTTGAAAATTATAGACCTCCATTAGAAGTGAAAAGCTGAATGTGTTTAACAGAGTGTGTTTTCCTTGCCAAAGGAAATGCATTACACTGAGATCTAGATCGAAAGCTGCTCTAGAATTCCAAATAGTGTAATAATAGCATATGAATCTTTAGATTACTTTCCTGAGAGATATAATAAAGTTTCAAACAACAGGTTTTCAGTGAAATTTAATATAATGTTATCCTCTTTTCATTTCATACCAAATAACCATTGAAGAGAATTAAGTATTATTATTGCTAATTTGTATCTTTACTTATTTTTTAATTATATTGTGAAAATAGCAACATGGAGAGGAACTTATACAGTCCTACTAAATAAAATCACATACAATAAAAGTATAAAAGTTAAAGATTTAAAAAAATTTCACGCCATTTAAACAGTGCTATGAATTTATTTATTTATTTATCACGTTTGGAATGCAAACAGGCTTGCCGCTCAAAGCTGCATCCTCTGATACAATCGTGAACATAGTGTAAACAAAGAAAAACTAACAGGAAATGTATACATCAGTGAAAATATGTACACAAATAAGTAAAAAGTTATTTAAAGGAACTGAATATTCCTAATAAATCTTTTGAAACTGCTAAGAGTAGTACTAAAAATATCAATATTAGAGTCGACGATGTAGCTATTATAATTAACAGACATTCTATACAATGGACTATTCAGCCCGAGATTGGTATGTTGGGTTGATGTGCAAAATAAATTAGTCGTCCTCCTATTTCTAGAAGGAACATGAAAATTTAGTAAAGAAATTAAATAGGGACAGTCTAATAAATTATTCAATAATTTAAATAAAATAATAAAATCAGTGAAAATCCTTTTTTGTTCCAAAGGGACGATATTAAACTGTTGCTTAGTAGCTGATATGTCATCAACATTCTAAATAAATACCGTTGACCCTGAGATTAAGGTAACGAACAAATCTGTTCTGAACTCTTTCCAGCCTTAATTTGTATATATTATAATTAGGACTCCAAATCACATAGGCAAAATTAGGTCTACTATAAACGCAGGCATAGTACAAAGATTTAAGAGACTTTTGGTCTCTAAATTCCCTGCACGTCCTGAAACCCTCCATTACATTTTCGAAAAACCCAAAACTCAACCTACTGTCAAATATAATGCCTAAATCTTTTATTTCTGAGACACGTCGAAGCTCCTCATTATTAATCTGGTAATTAAAGATGTAGGGACTAATATTTTTAGTGATTGTAATTGTATGGCACTTATTAATGTTTAAAAATAAGTTCAATCACTCAGAGATGAAACTGCGCGAAAAACTTTCAGATTGTCTGCATAGAGGAGAAACTTAGAGTATTTGATTCATTCGGCTAAGTCGTTGATATAAATAAGAAATAAGAGGGGTCCAAGATGAGAACCCTGAGGAACACCAGATGTAATGTGGACTACATTGAAAAAATTACCATTTATTGCAACCATTTGAGATCTGTTATATATATAAGACCAATGTAAAAGTTCACCGTGCACACCGATTCCAGCTAACTTAACAATTAATATATTATGATCAATTTTGTCAAAAGCTTTACTGAAATCGGTATACACGGCGTCCACCTGAATTCGCTTGTCCATGATATTGCGCATATAATCAGTATAGCTTAAGAGGTTAGTATCTATGGAACGCTTAGAAAAAAATCCATGTTGTTCTACAATTATAATATTTTTTAGAGATTCAAACAGAGTATCGTAAATTATGCATTCTAATACTTTGCCGAATATGGATAGTTTACTAATACCTCTATAATTTTTCACACAGTCTCTATTCCCGATGTTCTTATAGATTGGAATGAGATATGCTTTTTTCCACCATGATGGAAATTCCCCTAATCTGAGAGACATATTAAATAAAATAGTTAATGGTACATATAGGGCTCTAGCACAATTTTTAATAAAGTAAGCAGATATACCATCTGGATCGGCGCCTTCGTTGACAGTGATTTTGTTAAGTTTATTAAATACGTCCTGTTCAGTTAAATTAATTGAATTGATGTTGACGCTACCAGTATTTAGAAAAGATTTAAAAGGCACCTGATGATAAGGTGCATAAACACTTCGAAAATAGGTTGAAAAAGGGTCACACACACACTGGGTCCCATAGCGGTACAATCATTATAATGCATCACATTAGGAATGCCATTGTTATATTTAAAGTTAGACACAAAATGCCACAGCTTCTTTGGATTTGACTGAACATCCCCCTCCACAGAACCTATATACTTTCTATAATCATTATGTATCATCTGTTTACTGCGACGTCATAAAGAAATAAATTTAATACGATCGAGTTCATTTTTATACATTTTCCATTTCTTATGATACTTTATTTTCTCTTTGATAGTAACTAGGATAAGTACGAAATTTATGTTTAACCTTTGGTACATGTAATGAAAAAATGCGATTTAGCTCATCATAAAAACAAGTGACGGCTTCATCAAGTGAACTTTTATTCAATATACTATGCCAATTAATATCAACTAGGGAGTTATATATTAATACAATTGGCTTTTCTAAAATTAAAATTTTGACAGGTTTTTTTATTGGATAAAAAACCAACAGCAGAACACGAAAAATAAAATTCTAGTGGAGGATGGTGAAGATCAACGTGCACCAGAGGAGAATCACTATTAGTTATTCTTTTTACATTGAAATGATTGCAAACAATTAAATCAAGAATATGAGAATGAGAATTAACATGCGAATTAAATTGCATAAGCTCTGCTAATGACATTGTGTCTATAAGATCACTAGATTTACTTTCAACATTTGTAGCAAAAAGTAGCAAATAGCAAATTAGCAAATTTATGTAGCAAATTTATTAATTATGGAATAGAATATAGATAATGATTTATTTTAAAAAGCGTGGTACAATGGATGTAATGGATTACATAATTTTAACTTAATTCCTTACATTATAATAAAATATGGCATAATTAATTTACTAAAAAAACATAATATATTCGTCTTTTTTCGTCGTCGTCATCTGCTGCTGAGATGAGTCCCACAATTGTCCATATGGCAATCCAAAATGGGTTCAGTTCTAATTTGAACATCAAAAAGCATTTTTGATTTAAATTTTTGTTCGTTTTTAAAATACGGTTGGCATAGATAACTTTAATTTTACATGTACAAAGTGACCAGAAAATCAATAAATATGAAAAACGTTCAAGAATAAAATGGCTTTGTTTTTAACAATACAAAAAATATTAATAAAGCTGTTTGTAATAGGAAATTATGATATAATTTCGACTCGTATTAAATTTATCTATATTGGTATAAATGGAAATTAAAACATTTTTATTTTATGAGAAAAAGACATTCATGAAATATTTCACATATTGTTAAAATAAATACAATTTTAACCATGAATATACATTGATGAGAAAACTAAAAAATGCAAACAGTTTTGGAATATACAATGCCTTTGTTTTAATGTGTGTGACAAACATTTACAAATTTTGTAATAAATTGCCTCTTTAGGTATCTTGAAACTAGTTTCAAATTAGCTCCCGTAATAATAATCCGATTTTAATGCAGCTTGCACTAGTTCTTTTAAAAAAAATATGGTTTCTAGGACGCCCTAACTCATACATTATGATAAAGATATACTAAGGTTTTATGTAGTGGTTTTAGACTTTCACGGTAAGTTTTATTATTTGATATATAGTGATTTCCGAGTTGTTGTGCCTTGATCTCGGTAACTGGTCGCTGCCAGTAACAGAATTAGTGCACATCCCTAGCTATAGCTTGAATTATTTGACCTGACCTTGTTGTTCTCGGGTTAGGCTCAGTGTGAGCAGATCCGCTATCGATATCTCAGGGCCCGAAAATTAATTGATTTTGGCTTCCGTTTTTGGTATAACGGTTACCACGGTCCGAACCGTTCCACGACTAATGGTGGTCGCACTTCACTGCCAGCATCTTCAGTAGTGACTTCACAAAAGCTTTGCGCGACTAAATCTCAGTCAATAATGCAATTTTCTCATAAGATAAAAAATAATTGTAGTTTATATCGAGTAGACCGATTTATACACAATTAAACATTTTAACAATTTTTAATTCTAAATAACTTTCCTTATTACCATTTTTGTATATTATTAAAAACAATGGCTATTCATTTTTTAACGTTTTAATTTTATGATCACCCTGTACATGCAAGATTATAGTTCTCCATGCGAACCCTATTTTACAGACAAGCATAAATTTTAATCAAGAATGACTTTTTCTTCTAATATGAAACATAAAAATGTTGTTCCCCTTTTCTGTTCAAGCTATGGACATAACATATGAAAAAAACTCTCAAACAGTGACAAATATTATTTTAAAATTTTTGTTTATTAAAATATGTGAATTTGTGTTGTGTAGTTTTGACAATTCCTGTTCCTGGTGTAAAAAAGGAATAGGGAAGATCAGCCTATAATGGCATACTCGACTGGCTAGGTTCATACTTTTGTTATAGAATTTATCTTGTATTTAGTATCAATATTAGGGCATTTTTTCATCAATTTAGCATGTTGAATTTAATCAAAAATAATGTTTTCTTTATAGTTTGAAGTTAATTTTAAAAAATAGCAAATGCGTCATTTTAGGCTTACATGGTATAAAATGACATTATTTATTCCAAATAAAAATTTATTCTGTAAATTAGAAATATAAAACTAAGTGAACAATAAACTAAACAATGTGATTAGGCAGCTACTAGTCAAGGCACAATTCGCAAATAAATCTTTTTACTTTTTTTGGAGTCCAGCGCATTCAATATGAGCCCATTTGGTGCACTACTGACATTGGATCCAGAGCGCCCCAGCTTTTGATCGGCTAAAAGCTTCATTGCAGTACAAACATGCTGCATCCTCCTCGTCATCTACTTCGTCTTCTTCAAAAAGTGTTTCTTCATAGAATTCGTCCTTATTTTTGCAGAGCGCTTTTCGTGCTTTATTAGCTGCGGTACGCCTTTCTTTTTCTATTTTTTAAATTCTTTTTCCTTTTGCTCCTCAATGTACGGACTGCTGCTCAGGTGGATCGGTGCTTTGACCGGCTGCTTTCGTTTCGTTGGGTTTCTGACTCCCGAGCAAGACGGAATACGACTTATTTCTGATACTGGAATCATTCTTTTAGGTACCGGAGAAGGAGAAACTGGTTTATTTGTTGTTACAAGAGCCAAAGTGGTAACTATTTGAGTGGGCTCAACATCAGCGACATCATAATTGAATTCATTTTCTCCTTCAACTTAAATAGTCATCTGCTCGTCTTCTGCTACAGTAATAGCATCATGTGCAGCCACTAGTGAATTAGCACTTGCTATTTCTTCAGCAGTGTGCGCTTTGTTCGTTGTCTCTGATGAAGCAAACAGATATTCTGGGAAAATATCACTATTAATGGGAGAGAGGCCACAATTTAAAAAGCCACTTGCTGCGTTTGCTAATGTCGCCGCCTTCCCATAAACCTTGTTAAAAAGAGGAGCTATCTGAAATTGGGTTACAGTTCTGCCGGGTTATTTTTCAACCATGCTGTGACCTTTTGATTATAATAAGTTTTAAGAGGGCCATAGGCTGCATCCTGTGAGTGCAGTGTGGCGGTAGACAAACCATAATAATGCCGTTGTCCTTTGCAAATCTGAGCACATCGACGTGTTTATAACTTGCGTGTCCATCGAGAACAAGAAGAACCCGGTTTTCCAAAGAGGGCTTAACAAAATCCACAAAATGCCGCAACCATCGTAAAAAAATTTCCCCAGTCATCCAGTCTGACTCTTGGGCCACATCAAGGGTTCCAAAAGGAGCACCATCAGTCAATTCATGTTTCCAGTTCTTCCTTGGGAAAATCATCATAGGAAGCACAAATCTGTTTGGACTCATACAACAAACAACTGGTATGAATACCACGTTCTGCACTGGTAACAGCACCTACCTGCTTCTTACCAACTTGAGCAAAGATTTTTGGTGGCTTTTGGACTGTTGTTAAGCTAGAAGTCTGTAACAGTCATTCCAAACAGTCGAGATTCAAGTAGTTTCAAGTGGTTCATTCGTGTTCCAGGACACGATTGAATGTTGGTTGATAACGGCCTAAACCTTTCTCCACCCCGTTGAATTTTTTGTTTTTGTTTGCAGCTCTTCTGCGAAGGGTAGCTGCAGGAACGTTAAAGGTCTTTGCTGCCTTTGCCCAGCCCATTTCCTTATTTTTGACGGCGTTAATTGCCTTTTCCATGTCTGACTGCTCCCAGGATTGCCTGTTTGTAGTACGGTTTCTTTTGCCAACCATCTACAAAGCGAGACATATTTACTTATAGACAGTCAAATTACATTAAGGCTTTATAAAAGAAACATAATGGCAAACGATAACTTGACGTGCAAAAGAAAAAATATTTTAGACTATTAAAAATGTATAAACAAAAACATATCGGCGAATGGTAACTTGACCTGAAAGTCACATAAATCGTCGTTATTTGATCTAGCGCCGAAGAAAATTGCATACCCATAGCCTTCAAAATACATTCTTTTACGAATTTTTTTCCGAGAGTCAGCTACTTCGGGTAAAATGACATACATTCATTTTACCCAGACAAGACGTAAGCCATTTTACCCTGATATAATCTGTTGTCTTTTAGGTTAGGTATCATGAAAACAACAAATGATAGAGCGCGTCTCTTATAAAAAAAAGATATGCGAGTGGACAAGTTAGATATCTCAAATAATAATAACTGTTAAATTGAAAATCAGGTATTCAAAATACAAACAAAAATTTTCGACACCTACCTTTCACATATTATTTTCTACACAGCAGAAAGATGCACAACAGTCGCCACCATTCACAAGGGAACACTACTGCCAAATATCCAAATATTTTAACATCTGATAGGTGCTGCAGCGCGGTGGTATTTAGAGTAACTACAAAGTGTCGTTTTACCCGAGTATGTCATTATAGACTGATCTCCCTGTGTTTCCAATTATATCAATATCATTGAAGAAGAAATGACTTTACCGATTTTAAACTCGTGGACAATATGAAATGTAATGTATTCTCCCAATTTTCCGAGCATAGCTGTGTAAATTTTAAAATTGTACCGCATATACGGGGATTGTGGAGAAATAAGCGCGCATTTATGTGTGATATGTGGTTTGTTTAATTAATTAAATTTAATCTTGGATGCAATTACTCACATGTCACGAACATTATTAATTAGGACGACACTGTAACAATTAATACTAGCGTTTATCATGTGAAAATTAATGATGGAATTAATTTGAATTCCCGTAGATTCTTCCTGTAATCACAAATTACCATTACTCTTTAAATTCGATATATACCTAAAATTTACAAAATGATTAAAAATCAATAATTTATCACTTTACTATAACACTGTCTATAATATCTACCTATTATATACTTATACAGGGTGTTTGCAAATAAGTGCGAAATATTTTAGGGGATGGTTGTCGAAGTTATTTTGTGAAAAAAGTTCATATAAACGTAGGTCGAAATATGCTTCGTTCCGAGATACAGTGTTGAAATTTTCACGGTATTTCTGAAATACAGATCAAAACTCTAGGGGCGTATTTTGTGGCTAAAAATAAGGGTTCTTTGTTATATAATTGTCCAGCTACAATGTGTAAACAGTTAAAAAAAAATCAGTTTTGAATTTTTAATTTCTAAACCGTTGGAGATACTTTAATTAAATTCGGTGTGCATATCTAGTACGACAGCACGTATGACCCAAAAAAAATTACTATCTTTAGAAACTTACCAGTGACGGAGGTGTGTGTATCAACGATCATTATTTACCCAAAAAAATCATCTTCTATAATATTACATTGGGAATAAAATTCCACATGATTCTAAAAATTGTTTTCAATTTGTTTCTTTAAATAAAATTACAAGTGGCTTTCCTTAAATTATGAAATTGAATGATGTTGAAGTAAGTAATAATTTAGAAGTTAGTAATTTGTTTGCCAATCATTTTAAGAATATGTTCGTCCGTCCTCATGATTCTGTAAGTAATTTCCCTTATGCTGATAATCATTCTAGTTTATTATCTATAATTTTAACTGAAAGTGAAATGCACAGAGCTCTTATGGACCTAAATCTAAATAAAGTAGCGGGACTTGATGGTTTACCTCCATTACTTGCTAAAAATTGTGCTATTGGTCTTGCTCATCCTTTATTTATTCTGTATAATCAATCTTTAATCAATGGTTATTTTCCTAACAAATGGAAACTGTCTTCTATTGTTCCTGTACATAAAAGTGGACCAAAACAATGTTGTTAATTACCGCCCTATAAGTAAATTATGTGTTTTTGTCAAACTGTTTGAAAAATTAATTTATAAATATATTTTTGCATTAGTTAAATGTCAAATAATTCCCTAACAGCATGGGTTTTTCTCTGGAAGGTCTCTTGAAACTAATCTTTTTACTTATAGCGAGTATTTGCGTAATAACCTAGATTCTAGATTGCAAATTGATTCTTTCTACACTGACCTAAGTAAAGCCTTTAATAAAATGATATGCTTATTATTAAACTAAGAATGGTTGGCGTAGATGCAGTTCTCCTCAAATTGATAAAGTCTTATTTATCTTATTGTAAGTTTTATGTGACAATTAATGGAGTACAGCCTAACATTTTGTCTACTATATTTGGAGTCCCTCATGGATCCCATCTGGGCACCCTTTTCTTTCTGATTTATATTAATGATATTAGTGAATGTTTCCATTACTGTAAATATCTTCTATATGCAGATGACTTAAAAATATTTACAACAGTTAAATCTCTATCTGGCTGTCTACATTTGCAGGAGGACTTGCAACGTTTCTTAAAGTACTGTGAAGAGAATAGCCTTTTCATAAATATTAACAAGTGTTCATGCATTTCTTTTACAAAAAATCGATCACCTTTTAATTTCAATTACGTTATCAACGGTTGTCACATAAAAAAAGCTCCAGAGATTTAGGATCTGGGTGTAATTTTTGATGAGAAGTTAATATTTGATTCGCATGTTAATAATTTGTTAACTAAATGGTTTCAGTTGTTAGGCTTTATAAATCGCCAGACGAGACCTTTTAGAAATGTTAACTCATATTTACACTTATATATACATATATTTATAGCAGAATAAATTTTGCATCTACAATTTGGAATCCTATGTATTCTTCATATATTAAGAGAATTGAAACTATTCAATAGAAATTCTTAAAGTGCCTTGCTTATAAGTATAATTATAATTTAGTTTCCGCCAATATAGACGCTGTGAGACTCAATTTTAATCTATTAAGTTTAGAGAACCGGAGAATTTTAAATGATTTCCTATTTATGTATAAACTAGTCACTTCTGCTATTGATGCTCCTCAAATGTCGGCCAGTATTAATTTTAATGTTGCCTCTCGGCACCTTAGATCCACCTATCTCTTTAATATCCCTTTTAGGAAAACAAATAACTCACACAATGCACCTTCTTGTAGAATGATGAAATTGGCGAACCGTTATTGTTCTAATGTTGACTTTCAATTTCGTACGCTGCCATTAAAAGCAAATTAAAGAAAGGTCTTATGTAATATAGAAAACTGAATATTTTTCATGTTCTCTATTCATTCACTTTGCTTAGTATAGTACTTTTTATTTCTGTTATTTGCAATAATGCATTTTTCCTATCTTGTCTAGTTTATTTTATTTAGAATACTAATTTAAATATGTTATTGTATACTTTTCTACTTATATTAATGTGTACTATTATATATTATCTTAGTGGATACTATTCTTGGACTTGTCCTGTAAGTATCCCAAATAAATAAAATAAAATAAATATTACAAATAAAATAGGTCATCATATGTGCCAATGTATTATCTTCAGTTTTTGTTTCTTTGCACTTCTTTGTATTCCAAATCGATTAACAACAAAATTGATTTTTTGATCAAGTGCATTTTTACACATTTATTAAATTACTTAAACATATCTTAGGGAAGCCATGCAAAACAAAATAATAAGAAGCCGTCATATTATTTAATATTGCGTATTGCCAAATTAAGCTTGGTTTTTAAAAAAGATTAAGTTTTAATAATGACGAATGCATATTCAAATGCTGTAATGACTAATATGACGAATTTATATGGAAAGATTTCCAAATCATCCAACTCCAAACTAAGAAGGTCCAGAAATGTTTTTCAATGCTTTTCGGAGTCGGGCTCATTTCAGAAAGGTCCAATTCCTGGAAGACTTTTGAGTATTAGACCCCCTGAGTTGTAGAAGCTATTTCACATGAAATTGAAGAAGACCCAAATACTAGTACTAGGAAGATCGCTGCAAATCTAAATGTGAATCATAAATTATTTTGGTCCGTTCAGTTATACCCGTATCACATACAAAGGGTTCAAGCCTTACTGCCAGAAGACGGTCCTGCTCGCTTACAATTTTGCCACTGGATTTTGCAAAAAATTGAACAAAATGTTGCCTTTACCGGCATATTCTTTACCAACGAAGCTAATTTTTCCAGAGATGCTATAATGAAATTTCATCGACTTTTCAACAATAGTTTTCTTTTAAAGTATGGGTGGATATTATTGGAAATTTTCTTATTGGGCCTTACACTTTAAAAGTTTTACTTACCTTTTACCTGAACTACTTGACGATGTGCTAAGACAAAGAATGTAGTTTTTGCATGACGAGGCTCCCCCATATTTTAGTTTGACTGCTCTTGAATTTTTAAAAGAAATATTCGGTAATAACGTGATTGGACGAGGCATTCAAGAACTAGGCTAATCTTGGCCACCCAAATCACCTGATATGAATCCTACTGATTTTTAGTTTGGGAACATCATAAGACATTAGTTTACAAGGTTGACATTTAATCTAAGGAGCACTTACGTCATCAAATTATAGCTGGTTGTGATGTGTAAGAACTACTCCTGAATTTTTTTAACGTGTTCGAACTGCAAATTTGATAATATCTCTGAAACTTGTATTTTGGCTGTAGGTAGCAATTTCCAACATATGTTATAATAAGTTATAGTAAAGTAATTACATTGTTATTTAATTATTATTTGAAGGAATGTAATGAGTATCGAATTTTTAAAATCTTACCAATGTAGTTGACGTTATTTTTCTTAGGAACTGAAAATTTTACAACAATAAAGCCTTTAATTGCAAGCTTCAACTTAATATTTTCATATTCATTATCAATTTTATTTTCTTCCTTAGAAGCAATCGTGGTGCTTCTCATGTTATTTTTCTTGTCTTCATCCGATTGTGCATTTGGTTCTGGTAAAAAGTCACTATCACTAAAATGATTAGATCAACAGTAAAGATCACTATCGCCTTCTGTTGACATTTCGACTTCTGACTCGATTCTGTTTGATTCCACTATTTTTCTTTCTATTTTCTTTATTGTTGGTTGACTGGGTAAAGATTTCGATTTAGACTGTGGAACTGTTGATGCATAAAGAATGATCTTCTCTGGTGTTTCTGTTAGAATGTTTGTAGTCAGTTGTTTTCTATGGATGGTTATTCTTTCTGACGCCTTTGAGTATGAAGGAATTTTTTTCCGGTGTTATGGAGGCAGGCTGAATTAGAATGTTGTTGAGAATATTATTGCTATTTTCTACGGGGTTTGGCCTGTTAGACACAAAAAATGTTAAAAAGTGTTGATCGGAAACAATGTGTTAAACGGGAAGTTTCCGCATTTAACAAATCCGCTGGTAACGTTTTTAGGAGAGCTTTCCACAAATGATTTGTTAGCTAGTTCAGCAATATTGTAGATGGAAATTCTTTTTCGCGATTTGTAACTAGCCAATTGTTTTGTTCTGACTTAAACCTTGCCTTAAATGGTCCATACACCAAAACATCGAGCGGTTGTAGTCGATGGTACGTATGTGGAGGAAATGTCAATAAAGTTATTACCTCTTCCCTTGCAAACATGATATTTTTGATATTAACGTGTGAGTTGTGATTATCAAGGACCAACAGACCTCTGTTCTCTTGTGAAAATTTGACAAAGTTGACAAAATGTTTCACTGGCTCGTAAAAATTGTCATCCGTCAGCCATCTACTTTTGTATGTTAAACATAAACTTCCGGCTAGTGCTACATGGAGCATATGGTCTTTAAAGTGAATCCTGGAGAATATGAAAACAGGTGGGCCTCTATTGCTTGTCGCACTGATAAAATTTAGCATCGCCACTAATGTTTCTTTTTCGCCTCATGATATTTAGGCTACTTGTTTAGGTGGAATGATTTTTGAAGCATCGGAGATAGTTAATAATCCAGTTTTATCACAGTTATAATTATTGCTAGGCGAAACTTGTACCTGGACAACACTAAATTATTGAAAAACTGTCCGATCGTATGAGTAATAAATGCTGTGGCTGTCGCTAACTGCAATTTTCTGATTTGTGAAGGGAGATGTCTCGATGTCATTTCATAAATTTTTGTAGCCATCTTCTACCAGCTTTTCCATTAACCGTCCCTTTTCTAGAATCATTAAAGTCAATTCCTTCGCAAACTGATAGGCCAAGACGCGAGCTTGAACTGTTGTTAATCCATACCACATGCTCCTGAAAATATTTTTCTGTCTCCTATGTTGGGCAAGTGCAATGTTTACTGCTCTGAACTTTTGGAAATGCCCGTACATTGTGCTACTTCTCTTATTGAAGTTCTGTTTAAAATGACTTCCCGCACAACAGCCTCCATTTCACATGCAGATATCCGAAAAAACTGTAACCAATTTTGTGAGGAACATATATATTTCACGTATTCTTAACGATTTGTTATTACTATAACGTAAGAAAAAAATATAAACTTTTTACTTTTATATTAAGCAGCAAGTATTTATAACATAAGAGAATTGTTGATATTGATGTGCATAAGGCGAGTATAACGTCGAAATATCTGGAAGTAATGTAGTCTGATGGACAGAGTTTTCTGATGATGTCAAATTATTATTTTGGGTCGATGTGGATCGACTAATATCTGAATCTCCATTCTCTGCGGATAATAATCCATCTAAGATAACTGAATTTTATTCTTAATCGTTAAGTTTTTGATTGGACTACATTTCTCCATATAGAGTAGCAACCTTTTCGAAAAAATTTAACTCTTTCTGGCTCATCTGCGTTATGTTACAAATTTTGTGCTGATAACTGGATAACTTTTCGTTTTCTATTTCTGAAAACTAAAAACGTTTCTTACATCACATAATCCTTTGCTATCTGTTTTTGTTGCTGAGAAATTGTGGATGATGTGGATACAGATGATGGTCTTCTTTCTTGTGAAGGTATGGATGATTCTGATACAGATAGCGGAGGTAATACAAATACTCTATTATCTATGATAAATTGCGTGTCTGTTATATCGTATTTCTCCTCTTCCATATCAGAATGAATTCTATCATCCTGAGACTGCTGAAACGTTGGTAAATTTTCAAACTTAACTGCAGGACTTAGCAGATCTTTCAGTAAATACATTGTTTCAAAATATAGCCATTTTAATTTAAAACTATTTGCAGCATCACCCGAATGCGAAACTTTATATTTTTTTAGTTCACGCCGATATTTGTCTCTTTTATTTTTCCAGGGAGCTGCTACTGATTCCTCCAAAAAATAATAATTTTAATAAATAATGAATGTTTTATGACAGTATTACCTTTTATATGTTCCTAACAACAGGAACCACTTATACACATTTGGCACACGAATTTAGGATATTCAACAGCCTCAGTAATAGTTGTGGAAACATGTCCAATTATTTAGAAAGAATTAGTAATCATAAGGAAATCTGAACCCAACAACAGTTGGAGCAAATCATTCAAGAGTACAATACGCTATGGAACTTTCCGAAATGTTTCGAATCGATTGATGGCAAGCACTGTGAAATAAGATATTTTAATTATTTAAAATATTATTCTCTAGGATTGCAAGGGATTGCAAATGCCAAACGTAAGTTTATTACTATTAAAGTAGGTTAGCGAGGATCTGATAGTGACGGGGGAGTATTTCAGTCTTCAACACTCTACAATTTGTAGTCTAATCGATTCAATGTACCTCCAGAACAAGCACTACCATATTCCAATTCTAGCAAATGTTATAATAGGGGACGACACATATCTTTTAAAGAATATTTAACGAGGTCATATCAACGTCCAGATATAGAATTTTTAATAACGAAAAGCAAATTTTCAACGAATCGGCTTTCACATGCTCGAAAATGCGTTGAAGATACATTTAGCACATTATACTGTTACAGAAGCTCACCTACCTTGTAAGTTTGTTAATTATGTTCCTGCTTGCATTAGATTTGATGATTTTTTGTAATACCCAAGACTCGAAGTCGAAGTCAGATGAAGCAGTATATTGTTGGACCTCCATTCGAGAGAATAGCTGTTGACATAACTGGACCTTTTCCTCGTAGTAGCCACAGAAATCGCTCTATTTTGTCCATATCGATAGTTTGACACTTTATCAAGAGGTCCGTGCGGACAATGGCATAACCTGATCGGGACAATCAGCTCTAAGACATGGGCAATATTGCAGAAGCTCACCTACCTTGTTAATTTGTTAATGTTTGCATTGATAATTTTTGTAATACCTTTATTTTGACGTTTTATGGAATATTCCAGGCCATATTCTATTTGATATTCGACACATTATCGATGCCTCGGAAACTTTGAGAACCCTAAAAACATATATAAGCGGTTCGATTTTGCCGTCAGAGTTCAGTTTATATTGAGCAGTCAAATGCGAATGACTGAAATGTTAAAGTAAAGAATTTGACAGTTGTGAATTTGTTGAAGTACATTTTGTTGTGTAATCAAGAATGACAATAAAGTGTGTTTGTCTACGTGATGTGTTTCTACGCTAAACCAACGTAGAGGTTACAATAACAAACATTCCGAGTGGTAGCGTTCGCAGTTACCTCAGCAAGCATGTATAGTCCACCGCGCTATTCTTTAACTGAGGGAACCTTTTCTAGCCTCGTTCCTTTAAGGGTACTTCTACTACGAATAACTAAGAGAAGAAAAATACTATAATTTTTTTTATCTCCACTGTTATTTATAGCACCTAGAAGCCTACTTTTTCAACTAATATGAAAATTTGGGGACAGACCTATTGCAGTAAAATGTTGTATGCATACATAAATACATGATTACTTTAAATATTTTTTTTTAGGAAGAGAGTGCTAAAATTAACAAAATAAAAGAAATAAATTAGGTACCATAAACCAATATTAGGTAATTCTACAACTTCTACGTGTGCAATTGAGGAGCGTTAATTCAAAAAGGGACATGTCCACTTAAAATGAATTTGAGAAAAACGTAAAAAACGTTTGGCGTCGAGACCAACCTAAGTATATTTTTAAAATTGTAATATCATATCTGTTTTATACTTACAAAGTTATCGCCAAAATCAGTTTTTTGAAATAGTTTTTATTTTGGGAAAATTTGGAAAAAACGTTATGGACATGTCTGGTTTTGCTTGAACTGAAAGAATATGTTTTGTTTTGTCTGAACAGATACTGGACATGTCTTATTTTGTTTAAGCTAGTTACGCTTAGGTAAAATTTTAAACACTTTTATTAGGACAAGTTTTTATTGTAGTCAGGCAGAACATAAAAACAAATAAAAAAATATGAACACTTTTAAATATGAATTTACTGATCATTTTCCAAGCAGTCGCATTCTATTTCCTGTTCTGTGCTTTTTTCCGTCCCATTGACATCTTCTATTACATTATCTTCCAAAATATTTTTATAAAACTCCAATTCTGGAAGATTCTGCCACATGATTTCTTCCTTCTTGTATTGTTTTTCCAACAGAGTCCTCACATTTTGTTTTTTCTCATTAGAAATGGGATTTTTCATTAATGTTTCCTCAAGATGGAAACGTTTGCCCATCTGTCACTTTTTTGTTAAGGATGTGTAAGTGTTTGATATCTCTTCAAAGCGGAAAAATGCTGATCCTTTAAATTTAACTGTTAAATTATTTTTTGATTCAAATTTCTTAATCCAAATTTTTTTAAATTGCTGTATCCCAGTTACTTTGATGTATGTCTGTTGATGTTTTTTATATCGTATAAGCGCCAATCGACTCCAAGCCTTTTAACTTCACCTACTTCTGAAAATATTGAGTTAACTTCTTCAGGACTGGCAATAACACTCTTCACTTTGAGTTTCTTTTCGACACGGCCAAACACTCTATCAGCCGGCAAGTACGAATGCCCTCTCATTGGAAAATACATTACCACTTCCTTAACGCCATTTGGGGATTCATTTTGGAGCCAATATGAGACAATGTGCATTTTCTGTGTTTGGACATGTCTTGTTTTGCATGAACAGAAAAAAGTATTATATATAAATTTTAACGGGATGTGTCTTTTGAGAACATTTAAATGGATATATCGGTAGAAATGATAGAATTTACTCTACTCATTTACACATTAGTAAAAATTGTTTTGCTTTGTTTTGGTGCACTAAAGGGGAAAATCTCCAATATCAATCCAAGAGGATTGAATATTTTCAGTAAATAATAGATAATGTAAATGCACGTATTAGGAAAGCATCTCACAGTATAGGTACGTACTGAACAAAAATAATATCAAAACAAAATGGAAAAAGTAATTCTTCTTTAATTTTTCTTTATATAAAATGGTTTCATATTCCATCCACGCCCTCAACCCCCAGACAACTTTAACGGAAATATTATCTCCGAGGTTAGTTAATTACGAGACATTCATAATGTCGTAATAATCAGTTTTATGAATGCAATTAACTGAAAATGAAGAGATATTGTGAGCATATTATAATTAAAATGAACGCCGTGACAATAACGAATTTTATACTCATTTTCAAAGGCTATATGAATTTGATTTTCTGGTGTTTATGTCATAATTACCCCAGACATTAGTTTTATTTTTAATTCTGGGAAGAATGGATATTTTTACTACTAATTAAGCTGTAAATTTTAATTAAGCAGACTTGCCTCATGCACCACAACAGGGGGGTGGATGTATCAAATTAACATCGAAAATATTTTGCACCAATCTTCTGAAGATGATATAACTCATCATAAATTTAGTAAATAGCAATTACAAATTTTACATAGCTACTATGCATTGATAAAGAATTACACTGTTGACGACGTTATACAGGGTTAACTTTGAAAGGGGGTCCGGTTTGGAGGGGGGGTGCCTGTGACCTTTACAAACACATATCACAAGTTTGTTTTCTTAAATTCTGTCACAAAGACTGATTTTTTTTTTGTTGTCTTTTTTCGCAATTTCAATAGTATGCCATTGGGCAGAACAGCGCTGAGCATATCTAGTTACAGCGTCACCAGCATTGTTGCCATATTTAATTATTCAAGTGGAAGATGGGAAAAGGAGTTCTATTAGAAAGCAAAATGCCCAAGCCACTCGTGAGGTACTACTTTTTGAAACATATATTTGTTTGTAGTGGGTGTTCGCTTTGTTATTCCATATAAACAAAAAATAAAAAAAATATTATTTTACGTATAACACTATAAAACAGCAACAAGTCAACTAACAGAGAACTCAATAATAAATAAATACATATTTAATCCTTTTTACTTAAGTGAATAGTCTTCTATGGCATTTAAAATATTTGGTTCAAGATTCTTTCTTTGGCGTTTATAACTCCCATAATCTCTTAAATGTTGAACTAATCTTACAAATATTTTCTTATGGGGTACGTTGTCTATCGCGATAATTCATCCCATATGGTCTTCTTGCAGCCGCCGTCTTCTTTTGATAAAAAAGAAGCTTTAAACATATTAGCTCTTTCATAATTTGTTTACATGTTTTTTTTTCATAATATCACATACACTTGGTAAAGAAAACTGACCTCTATAAAGTTATTATACACTTATGTACAGAATAACACATTCCACAAAATACCACTTTAAATTATTACGAAATTAAACTTGGCAAAATACAACACTGCACTAAACAAATTCTAATTCGATTGCAGTAAAACGCAGAAAACTTGCTTTCTCTCTCTCTCTCTCATATCTGTATATTTTTTATATAAAACAACACATATTTTGTTTAACATAATTGCACGCATGTTCATGAACTATACAAGTATACACAAAATAACACGGAAAACTTACAGCAAGCTGTATTTTGATCGAACAAAACTGTGGAACCTTTTAGGAGATTCCCTACATATATCCGTCCTAGCCTGGTTTAATGTATTGTGTGCAGTATTTATGCGATATTTTTATTTTATAAACTAGGTCAATGCCACGGTTATTGTGACTCGCATCGCCGGAATCTCACGTGTATGTAATAATAATACATCATCACAATAAATTGGAAGTTGTAGTTTTGTATATCCAGACTATTTCCTTCTACATTCACATTAACTCACTAAAAAAATCCTCACTTTCTCATTTCACGACCCCATAATTCTGTAAAACTATGTCACTATTTTTGTTATAGCTTCTGCAAATCGTGAATCATTTTTCTATTGTTTTTCTGCACGGTATCCGTCATGACATTGTGTACAGTTAATTTGTACTCGTGAACATAATGTAAATAAATAACACGTAGTGCATACCGTCAAAGCTACGTGTGTACTGAATTCTAAAATATCTGCTTCGGTCGCGGCTGCCAGAAATACGACTCTGAAATGACAAGTTCCGACATCTAGACTGGTAACAACTAACTGGCAACACCGTAGACATGGTTCTGCAGTGGAATTCAGACGATGTACAGGGGCGGCGTGGATAGCAATTTAATTATAACTCGGCTATTTATTTGATTTAAAAAAGCTAATTTCAGATTAGCAATCTAGGGAACACGGACTACTACCCCTCCAAACCGGACCTCCCTTCAAAGTTACACCCTGTATAAGTGACGTATAAGTGACAAGTTATGTGACGTTCTCAATAATATTAAGTATCATTTATATGGATAGGAGTATAAGTATTTATACTTCTAAGCGCATAAACACATTACACACAGTACTATGAATTCAATTTTAAAATTAACATTTATTTTTGTGGCAGGATTCGAGCGAATGGACGCACTGTTTTAAATTTTCACAATATTTATTTAATGTTTTCGTGACATAACCTCTATCAACAAATTGTTGTTTTTACTATGTAAAAAACTACCTACTTAACATGAACTAAAAATATATATTTAAAATAATCTACTGGCTATTATGCCACTCAAAACACAGTAGTGTTTTAAAAGTTGCCTCATTTTTTATATAATTATTACTAATATTTGTAGTAAAAGAACAATTGTGAAGATTTACATCATTTAAGAATCCTCCACTTCTTGCGATATCAGTGCTCATGAGAATATTTCTAGGGTCAACTGCTTTTAAACGTCCATTGCTTATAGAGGGCCCTTTAAGTGAAAATTGTCCGACATTCTCCGTAGATGTAGGTTGAAGAATTCTCTTGGCAACTTTGGTTTTACTTTCTATAGAATGTTGGATATATCCTTCACCAACTGCATCCGATTTTCAAGTTCTTCTCAGACAATCCTCTGTGTCCTCTTCCCAAAGTGGCAGCTTCAAATATAATGCCACATCCTTAGCAAATTAATAAATTAATTAGTAGTAAAGATCCTATGTCTTCAATATCATCAATTGTCATTTTCACTAATCATAACGACATGCTCCAGACATACCGAATATCAAAATTATCTGAAAAAATAAGAGTTTGTTAGCACAATATGAAACAAAATGTAATTTTATTACTTTTGTTTAGTACATGTATTAAATGCCCATTTGAATGCGTTCTTTAGTTAGTTAACCTTCCACTGATAGCGCACTTGTCTGTGAGACCGATATATGTCAATTTCTCCAATAACTTTCTGCACAGTGAGCATGGCTTTATCCCGCCTCAGTTATTCCTCTGTCATCTTCATTTCCGTCTGTAGTCATATTGTTAGTTCCCGTGTAACAGCAGAACTGTAATTATTGTAGTAAACGGTGCCAGAGACCGGTGCGACCAAACAAGGATACGGTTTGTGAGACCGACGCAACCAAGTCTGTTAGTAAATCAACAATAATTTTAGCAGGTAATAATTTATTCATTGTTTTATTTTACGAAAATAAGTAAATAACTTATTTCTTTAGTATGTGGAGTTACGAAAGAGAGCAGGAACGCTTACAAAAGTTGCTAGATGAGGTCGAATCTGAAGAAGCAGTGCAGTTTGATGATGAATCGGATAATGAAGAAGTAGATAATGAAATTTTCTCGGAGCACAACAGTGAAAGTGAACCAAGCGTTGAAGAAGGAACAGAAGACCAATCATTTAGTACGCGTTTGTCTTACGTAGGTAAAGATAAAGTTATCCACTGGAGCAAACATAAAGCTGAAAACAGAACAGTGAAAACTAGACGAGATAATAACAAGACGCCTCCCGTCCTCTTCCTTAGCAATAACAAATTTGAAGCATCCTATTGATATATGGAATTATTTTATGAGTGAAGAGATCATCGACATAATTGTTGACTGTACCAACAAGTACATAGAAGAACTTCGTATAAGTGGAAAATACAGCCGAGAAAAAGACGCCAATCCTACAAGTAAACACGAAATTCGAGCTTTGATTGGCTTGCTGTATCTAGGAGGAGTCACAGATTCTAATAGGACTAACAGAGATGATGTTTGGAAAAGAGATGGCTACGGAATTGAACTCTTCCACTTTGTGATGTCTCAACAGAGATTCAAGTTTCTCCTTAGATGTATTAGGTTTGACGACAAGACAACTCGTTCAGAACGCCTAAAATATGACAAATTAGCAGCGATACGTAATGTATTTGATATTTTCGTTTCCGGTGGTCAGAAGGACAATTGACGAAATGCTAGTTGGGTTTAGAGGTAAATGTAACTTTCGCCAGTACATTCCCTCTAAACCCAATAAATATGGTCTGAAGATACTCGCTATATGCGACGCTAAAATGTTTTACACTGGGACTATGGAAGTGTACGTTGGTCAGCAGCCCGATGAACCATATAAAAAGTCCAATAAACCTTCGGACGTAGTTCTGAGGCTTTCTGAAAATATCTCCCGATCAGGTCGAAATCTTACAATGGACAACTAGTTCACCTCCGTACAATTAGTGATGACTCTGCTCAAAGAACATAATATAACGGTTCTGGGTACAATACGAAAAAATGAGAGAGAACTTCCTCTAGAGTTTTCAAAGCCCGCATCCAGGCCTCAAGGAACAACTATGTTTGCATTCAAGGAAGAGTGCACTTTGGTATTTTATATTCCAAAAAAAGGGAAAAATGTTCTTTTGATATCGAGCTTGCATCATGATGATGAGATCAATGAAAGTACAGGAGAACTACACAGACCAAGAATGATAACAGATTATAATGAAACCAAAGGTGGCGTTGATGTAGTCGACAAAATGTGTTCAAGTTATAATGAAGCAAGAAATACCAAAAGATGGCCTGTAGTGTTGTTCTATCATATGCTAAATATTGAAGGCATCAACACTCAGATTGTTTACAATTCAAATGTTCCTGATAATAAGTTATTAAGAAAGAATTTTTTGCGACAAATAATAAATAGTTTAGTTGAACCTCATATCCATAGTCGCGCTCATTTACAGAACCTCCCGAGGAGCCTAATATGTAGACTAGAATAAATTTGCGGCATAGAATCTCATCAAGATGAGAATATTATTCCTGGTAGATGCTTTTATTGTAGAAGTAAAAAAAAAATAGGAAAACTCGGTTTGCTTGTTTTAAATGTCATAAGCACATGTGTTTAGAACACATTACAGCTATATGTAGGAATTGTCAAGAAAACACGTAATTTCAAGAATAATGGGTCAAGAGTGCTTAATCATTCAAGTTTTGTTTGAAAAATTCGCGCGACCACTGGAGGATTAAATTGAAAGAGCCCAGCCTGTGTGCCGCCACCTAACGGTGAGAGGCGAATTTATAGTAGGAAGTAGAGGGGATTCGTTATTGCTGGAGCAGTTTTTGTATTGCAATGGCCGCCTCAGAGCGACAATAAAAGTTACGTTATTAAATCTTTATTTAAATTAACGCCATACCCTAAAACAAATATAGTCCACAACTATACAAAACAAGAAGTGTAACGACTAAAATCTACAACTTTTCGCCAAAAATACTTTTCATCTGGAGCATCAGACGAAAATGTATGGAACCGTTCCCTTAATAAGATTCTCGATTTCTTTGGCTTAAAATTTTCTTGTTTTTTTTTTAAATGCACGCAAATTTTTGTATTTTTCAATGTTCACAACAATCTTAACACAGATTTTACCATTGAATAATGAACCCGCAAATTAGAACTCTTTAGTTTTTGTGTCATTTCGGAAAAATATGCCAATAAAACGTTCTCAGAGTATTGTTTTACATTTTTCCAATAGGTTTGATATACAGCGTTAGATTTCGTCGGCAACAAATTTTCTACAGCCAGTCTAGCCGTCTCTACCACCTCGGGAGCCACTTCCACACTTATTTTCAGTCTTTAGTCTGTCAATCGACACGACGCCAAATTTTAAATATTTTTTATAGATGCAAGTATGTATGGTAACGGTATGTACAGTGAAATAAATTTCAATCAGTATTTTACAATTTTTATTTAAAATTTTTTGTTTTCTTAGTAATTTTAATTACTTTACCTAGAATTTATAACGTTTCAAGAAAATATTGTAGGTATATAATGTTCGGTGAATAAAATACTTGTACTCGCAACTAACACAAAATATTTGATTTGCTTCGTATCTGGAAGATCAGCAATCAGGAGAATATGTAACAGCTTGGTATCTGGAAGATCTGCGACCAGGCGAAGATTTAACTAACAAACTCGAAGGGTCGTATAGTTGATTTATTGTCATAATTTACAATATAAAGTATTAAAATTTGATTGACATTAGATATATTACAAAATTAAATTAATTGACAGTATATTAATATACACCCTTAGACCTGTTTTTAAATATAAAAAATTAAATGGCATGCTTCAACATACTCCCCCCTTGAAATCTTAATTGCATTTAAGTTTCAAAAGGAAAAATGAAAAGAAAATTAATAAGTCCAAGAATCACGAAGCGGTAGGCATACTTTCTTGGTTCTTGTTTGCAATTTCCATTGTCCATCTTGACCAAATGCCTGAAGCCATTTTTGACATATTTTATATTTAAACAGTTGGGTTTCCTTGATGTCGGTTAAATCAGCACAGAGCACAGAAGTAAGAGGTTGACCAACATCCAGGAGTCAAAGGGTTTAGATCTTTCGGATTAATTGAAAGAGGGTACATAGGTCTCGAGTCTAAGCATGCTTCTGTCATTATCAAAACAGTAGTAAATTCTTCATAAGTGAGATTACTTTTACCGACAACACGCTTCAAATGATGTTTCACTGACCTAACATCGACTTCCCACAAACCTTCGAAGTGTGGAGACCGTGGATGCACAAAATGTCAATGTATATTTTTTGACCAAGTTCAGTTATCTTCAAGAGATTTTAAGAAAATTGGCAATTTCATTGCAATCTCAGAGTAAATATTTAAACTATTTCCACATTTGGACATGAAACGATGCAAATATGCAAGAAAAGCGTCTGATTCTAAACTAGTCACTAGTTCAAGGTGGGCTACCTTTGTGGCAAACCAAATAAAAACTATTGTTGAATCACTCCATAAATAAAAATTGTTAAAAGAAATAGTCAATGCAGATTTTTGCACATAACTTTGATCTTGGCATAGTTATAGGTTTTAATGAAGTAACCAGTGATTTTGATCGTAGTGCGAAAATGATTACAACAACCAAACGCTTGTTTTGATGCGTTTGCAAACCCATGAAGTTCGACTTTATTTATGTCATCGCCACAAAGATACCTGGGCACTTGAATGTCATTTAAATAATAAAGGCTTTTTGAAAATGTATTACACTCATTTTTTATATCCACCGGAAGTGCTTGGTCCCAGTCAATCTTTAATTTCCATAAAGCTTGCATAAATATTTTGGCTTGTACTATTACTGGACCAATTAATCCAAGTGGATCGAAGATTTGTGCAACTGAGGAGATCATACGTCTTTTAGTAGGGGTAACATTAGAGATCAAATCTTTAACTTTATAAAATAAAGTACCTGATTTCCACAGTAGACCTAATGAATGAGTTTGTCATGTTTACCTATATTTGCAATAGTGTCTGGATTACAATCAACAATGTAGTTCAGTATGTCAGTGCTATTATAAATCCATATATTTAAATTAAAACCGTAAGGTTTAACAATTTTACAAATATCGTGATATAAAACTATAAGAGCATCTGTTAAACTATCATCGGCGTAAAAATCAGTTAAGATTTTATTGCATGCATTAGGATATGAATCTTTATTTTGATAAACAGTTTCATTGAGACGACGTACAGCAAGATATGGAGCAGATGCGGTTCCATATGTCACTGTGTTTAATTCATAACATTCTACTGGATTATTTTTATTTGCACGCCATAGAATTCTTTGAAGTTTTCTATCGTCTGAATGAATCCATACTTGACGATACATTTTCGAAATATCACCATCTGAACCCCATTTGTATAGTCGAAAACGTGTAATAATCATGAATTAATCTGCTGCAATTTACCACCGAGCATCATTATATCATTAACAGGAACACCAGTTGTTACATGTTACATGAAGCATCGAATACAACCCTCAGCTTAGTTGTTAAACTATTTTCCTTTGTAACAAAGTGGTGCGGTATATAATATACACCTGTTGTATCAGTGTCTGTTATTTTTGACATGTGATTTAACTGGATATATTCCTGCATAAAATTCGTATATTGTTGTTTCAAGACATTATTTTTTGATAATTTATTTTCAATTGAATATAATCGTTTCAATGCAATTTGTTTAGATTCACCTAAAACATCTGGTGGTTGTTTTATAGGTAAGTGTATAACAAATCTGCCATAACTACTGCGTTTAGAAGTAGCTTAAAAGTGTTCTTCGACATTATGTTGTTCAGATGATATACGTTTGTCTATATCTATATATTCTATTTCCCAAAATTTTGTCAACTTATTATCAATATCTTTTGTGGAGACAAAATTATATTGTACGAACGAGTTAATTTGCGATTGCGACAATTTACCAGACACTATCCAACCTAGTACGGTGTTTTGTAAAATTGGTTTATTTTTACCTAATGTAATGTGACCTACGCGTATTAGCCGCCAAAAAAGATCAGCACCTATCAGAAGATTTGTTAAATTGTGGATCAGTTAAAGTGATATCTGTGGGTAAGTGTAACCAATTTATATTGAATTGCTGGAACACTTGTTTATACCAGACACAGAAATATTTACTTTATTTTTATCAATGTAGTTTATTAGCAAGATTTTCAGAACAGAAGTGCGATTCTGAGCCACTATCCAATTAGGCCAGGAGAGTTACAGATTGGCATGGCTCTAACGTGACGTAACTTAGATAACTATTGGAATCGCTCGGGAATGGTATACTTATTGAAAATATTGAGGTGCGCCAGCTAGAAAAGGTGTGCTATTTGCATAAACAACGAAAAAGTGAAAAAAATTGCGAAAATCGCGTTTTTTTTCGGAAACAATCGCATATAACTCAGTAAGTATGCATTTTAGAGAAAAAATGTATACTTATAAATTTGTTCGCTATAAAATTTTCTACAAGATATATATCCGTAGATTTGAAATGTTCCCTGCAAAATGCTCGAAAGTGCAAAAAAGTAGGTAAAAAACAAGGTAATTTTAAATTATTTATTTAACAATTAAAAAATAACCCAATCACGCCATACATTTAGAGAAAAGTACTTGACTTCAGTACAAAACGAGAGCCGTAAGGCCGGACTGACAGTTTTTTTTTAATTTATTGCCAGGTTAAAAGTTATGAATATTTTTCTGAGCCCGCGCTTTTACACCTTCTTGGGCCCTTAAACTATCATATACAATAGCTATCTTAACCATTTTTCAATTTTTAATAATTTTTTGAGCGGTTTTAAAAAGTTTTAAAATGTTGACTTTTAATTAAATAAGCCTGTGAAGTGAGATTTGCGAGTGGGAAAAAATCGGCAACTATAGAAAAATAGTACTCGGAAGATGCTTCTTTTAAAAAAAAAATCATCCAATTCGGTCTAGTAGATGTTGAAATATTAACTTCCAAAGTTGGGAAGGGTATGCGGCGTAACGATTAATGATGTAACAATAAATTATATACCAACTAGTTCCTGACAGTATATTACGAAACATCAGTGCTAAATGCACAAAATCTTGTAGTTGTGTAAAACACGGATTAAAATGTTCCGATTATTGCGCAGGATGCCACGGTCAAACTTGTAAAAATTGCGAAAAAAATGTATTAGACACTAATATAGAATGTAGAAGACAGCGACAAGAAAATTTCGTGTAAAATAAAGTATGCCAATTAATGTAATAAATGAACTTGTATTATAAATAAATTCTGTAAATTATGTAAATTTAATGAAATTGTCGATATTTTACGATTATTTATACCTTATCTCCTGTTATTCAATGTACTATATGCATTAAATAACAATTAAATTAGTTTATAACATGATTATCAAAATCGACCACCGATTGTTTAATTTTTAAAATTGATAAATGTAACTATGAAAATCCTCTCGATTTTCTATCCCAATTTAAAAAAAAATCGTCAAAATCGGTGCAGTAGAAGCCGAGATATATCATCCTGAAGCGGGCGCGCCGATTTTGAAGCGCCGAATCTAGTTATACTAGTATATGTTTTGTGCGCCGAAATTTCGCAGCTTATCCCCACCTCTTCGAATTTCGACTCCGAGCGCACACTACACAATGTTTATGCAAATTTTTGTGCGTGGTGCACACGTGCAATGTAATTTTTGAAAGTAGATATGAAAACATCTCGGAAAAACCTATCGATTGGTATATAATTTATTGTTATATCATTAACCGTTACACCGTATACCCTTCCCAACTCTAGAAGTTAATACCTCAACATCTACTGGACCGAATTGGGTGATTTTTTTTTAAAGAAGCGTCTTTCCGAGTACTGTTTTTCTATACTTTCCGATTTTTTCCCACTCGCAAATCCCGCTTCACAGGCTTAATTATTTAAGAGCCAACATTTTCAAACTTTTTAAAACCGCTCAAAAAATTATTAAAAATTGAAAAATGGTTAAGATAGCAGTTGTATATATTTAAGGGTCCAAGAAGATGTAAAAGTACGGGCGTGAAAAAATATTCATAACTTTTAGCCTGGCACGAAATTAAAAAAAGGTCTTTTTTCCAGGTAGGTTACTTAACAATTGCTTTATGCAAAAACTGTCAGTTTGATCTTAATCGGCCTTACGGCTCTCGTTTTGTATTGAAGTCAAGTACTTTTCTTTAAATGTATGACGCGATTGGATTATTTTTTAATTGTTAAATAAATAATTTAAAATTATCTTGTTTTTTACCTACTTTTTTGCACTTTCGAGCATTTTGCAGCGCGCATTTCAAATTTACGGATATCGGACCAAGACTATCTTGTAGAAAATTTCATAACGAACAAATTTATAAGCATACATTTTTTCCCTAAAATGCATACTTACTGAGTTATATGCGATTGTTTCCAGGAAAAAACACAATTTTCGCATTTTTTTTAACTTTTTCGTTGTTTATGCAAATAGCATACCTTTTCAAGCTGGCGCACCTCGATATTTTCAATAGGTATACTATTCCCGAGTGATTCCAATAGTTATCTAAGTTACGTCACGTTAGAGCCATATTTGAAAGATTTTTTCGTAATTCTTCTGGCCTAAATAGTGCTCTGCAAGTTATGGGATTGTTATATTTATCAAAGACTAATACAATTGCAGTACTTAGTAACGTATGAATCTTAGTATTCGTAAAGTGAGTGAATGTTTGTTGTGAATTATGAATGATATTCGTATTTTCAGATGAATTGTTATTATTTGCAGGTTCAATTTCTGAGGTAGACCGATTAGACGTGGACTCATCATTATTAGAGTTGAAGTGTAATAGTGAATGGTGTCGTTTAGAACATATTTTACAAGAAGAACTAGGACAAAATTTATTTGTATGACCTGATCAGACAATTTGAACATAGATCTCGTGATTTTATTTCAGAATATCTTTTAATTGGAGATAAATTAAGTAATTTGCCGCATTTGTTAATATAATGTTCACCAAAGCATAATTTACAATGAAGATCCGTATCCCTATTGACAACTAGTGCTCTCGATTTTATTCTTTGATCAGATATTGTATCACTTAGTGTTTTTAGTACTTTACATTTGTTTTGCAAAAACTTTATTAATGCATCTAGAGTAGAATCTTCATCATTAGTACGTTGTTCTAGTGCGCGAGTCTAACTTATTTACTATCATATGAATTAACAAAATGGCCTAATGTTGAACATGCTCGCAAATTACATTTAAAGCACGCAAATGTTTATTTAAATTATCAAGAAGATAACGAAAAAAATTATAAGCCTCTTTGTTACTCGTTGGAAAATTGAAAAACCCATTCACATGGTCATCTTTAAGTATTGATTTATTATTATATCTTTCAATTATAAGTTCCCATGCGATCTTATAATTCTCAGATTAGATCACCAGGTTTGAAATTATATCAGCTGTTTCTTTTTTCAAGCATGAGCGTAAGTAATCAAACTTTTGTATATCAGATATGCTTTGATTCTCACAATATACAATTGATTCGAACGTATCTTTGAAGTATAACCAATCATTGTATTGACCGTCAAAGAAAGGTAAACTGATTGTAGGTAATTTTACATTGTCCATATTCAAACTTGCATTATATATTACGCTATGCCTATTTGCATCGGTAGCATCATGTCCAGGCTTTGGAATTAAATCTAAAATATTCTTAGCTTTAACTTCATACGCGAAATAATTATCTTCAAATAACTGTCGTTCAATTTCATGATCTTGAGAGGTATCTATTGTTTCAATTTCTGATTGAATGTCATTAAATGATGCCAACACAGATTTAATTTATTTAATCGAAGTTCCAGCTGAACCAGTTCAAGTGTCACATTATCTAAGTTATCAACAAAGGTTTTGAATCTTATTAAACTGCCCTTATTGACAGCACGTTTACGAATTAATTTTTCTACATTAATATCTGTCATTGTAGACTTACTTTACTGCTTAGAGGAGAGTAAAACAATTTGAGCGTGCAATCGACAGTATTATTTAAATAAAAACAGATGCACGTATGCAGCGATTATTAATTTAGTACTTTAGAATAAATTAACTAAATTTATATTATAGGATGCGTGCTTATCACACGAGACAGGTAAAAGTTAGATGAGGTACTGAAATAGGGAACGAACTGATCTTTACCGTCTGACGATGATGTATTTTGGACTCTTGGTAACTTCCAAACTTGAGTCGCTTAAAGATATGCAATAATTTCTTGCCAATTATATAGTAATTTACTGCATCCGGCTGGAAGGACCAGAAAATGTTTGATTTGCTTCGTATCTGGAAGATCAGCAACCAGGCGAAAATGCAACAGCTTCGTATCTGGAAGATCGGCGACCAGGCGAAGATTTAACTAACAAACTCGAAGGACCGTATAGTTGATTTATTGTAATAATTTACAATATAAAGTATTAAAATTTGATTGACATTAGATATATTACAAAATTAAATTAATTGACAGTATATTAATATACACCCTTAGATCTATTTTTAAATATAAAAAATTAAATAGGAGGCATGCTCCAACAACACTATTGTATTTCGCTTTCTCCAACACGTGAATTTTGTCATGGTAACAATTTTTTGACGTTTTTCAAAAAACTAATAACCATTGAGCCCATTGGTTGTAGTTCTAGGATCGAAATAGATAAATAAATCGAGAATTTAACACCTCAAAGTAACATAAGAATACATAAATATATTTGGAAACAGTTTACAGAATTTTGTGAACACCGAAACCAGAAACTTTGCACTGAAATCTCGACGAACCTCTAGCAAGTATCCTAAATGATTGGGCGTTTAACATGAAACGTGCAGACGGCACACAATATAGAGAAAGGACCGTGAAAACACTGAAATATTTCCGATAAACTCGTACGGAAAAAGTTTTAGGAAGAGTTCAACCGAGAAATAAATCCATTTAAAGACGTCATTTTGAAGATGCAAGAAGAAGTTGTAAGCAATTCCAGAAAAAATTAAAACAAACCCTGCCAACGGAACAGAATACCCAATAACTCTTCTACCTTATACATAGTTATACAAGAATATACGTGATATGCTAGCATATTAAAACGCCGTTATAGAAAATGTTATATGTTTTCTTAGAGGCTGTGTTTCTTTATAGTCCAAGTCCAAGAAAAGGAGACAGTGCAAAAACGAAAATGGTTACAATATTTAATAACAAGCTAAATTTTTCTCATTTATTCTTCTTTAATTAAATTTTGTTGAATTAAACTACAAGCAAGTATAATCTAAAATAGAAAACATATTTATTTATTATAAATAATTTCCCTGCTTCCCTCTGTGAAATGTGGACGGGTCCAATATTGTTTGACCGTTAATATATATGTCCTGCACATTCCGATCGACTCATTACGTGAATATGCATTCCTAGCATTCATATTAGTCAATTATAATATAATAATTAGTTTAACAAATGTGATTTTCAATGATGACTTAAATATAGATAATTTCAAATAGTTCACTTAAATATTTCAATTCGTAAAATAATGATCCAAACATAAAATTCAGTACACAAAGGGTACATTTACTATTGATTGAAATTTAGTTAACTGTGAATATATATATACAGTTTACTTATTAAACCAATAGCTGGACTAAACAGTTTATTAAAATTAAGCGGCATTAAAATTAACAATGTGTTATTTTAAAATGCGGAATTTCAGGATACAACTGCTCGACTTATAATACCCCGACCAGCATTGAATTACACCTGAAAAACCTATACAAACTTTGTTGGAAAAGTACTGAATACAAATAATTGGTATATGATCAAACATGGGCGTTAAAGTTGCTGTAGGATTTGATTTTATTAATATATTCGTAGCTTACGCCTCATTTAGAGCATCTTCTGATGAGTACGGTTTTCATTGTGAGGCTCTTGAAAACATGGAATTAAATTATGGTCGTTATATGTATATTAAACGTGAGATGAGACTTAAATCTACTTGAATTTATTATTGATGTTATCTAATAATAAATAATGTATATGCCATTTTAGAAACGCGTGAATTTTTGAGTCTAAATCAATTCAAATATACAGGGTGTTCTGAAAGTCTGTCAGGAAACTCCGAATTAAAATAATAGCAGCATATCAAAAGTTCAATTTTTTTGGTCTTTTATTTATTTTTCGTATTGTCGAATAGTTTGAATGACATGATTATAATATGTTGAGACCTTCTTAATAATTTTCGATTTAATGTCTCGTGTATAAGTACAGTGTGTTCTGAAACTACTGCTCAAAGAGGAAACCAAATATATTTAATTACTTATTTTCAAAAACTAAAAACTGTATTCCCATCTGTACAATATTGTTTGAAAATGAATTATTAATAGAAATTCCGTTATGGTGCAACAATTCTTTCTTTTTTCATTATGATGATAAACCTTTCCATTTAATTCCTTTTTTTCATAAATGACAATAAATAGTTAGGAAGGTATATTTTTTGTAAAGCACAATACTTACCTGATATATTTTGTATACAATTTTATGTACATGCTTTTGCAATAATAATGACACACCCTCAAAACAGTTTTTGAACTGCTGAAAGTTTTGATTAGATATTTCATTAAATCTCTATTGATGAGTGAAACAACTAAGAACTTATCTTAAAAGTTTATAGCAGATTTCATTACAAATACGTTAGCAGTTTAAAAGAAATCGTAAAATTCTTATAAACAGTGTCATTATTATTGCAAACAATTGTACATAGTTTTTATCTTAAAAACATGTTAACATTAGCTACCTCCCTAATGTAAATTCAAATTATGCGAAATGTCCTTAATAGTACCTTCAATGTTTGAATTGTTTCTGTCAGTTAAATAATCATAATTAAATCATAAGTTTTCTTTTTCCAGAGTTTTAGGGACTGGAATAGTAACGGAGATGAAAACAAAATCAGTTTTTCCTTACCACTCTGTTTATAAATAAGTGACAACATTTTTTATTGATGGGTGCCGTATTTGTGAAATAGCGTTTTCTACAAATACAAATAATTTTAGACAACTGTGTTACAAACTGTGGACTTGTTATCTCTAAACCCCACAGATCTCTTCGTTTTTAAGACTGGCGAAATTTAAAAAACTGCTTTTAAGGGATTCTTCGTATCTGAGAGAACAGCTGAAATATCGGAACCGTGAAAATTGCTTGTGATAGATTTTTTACCTATAGTTCAGTGGACTGTAATTTCTCTACAGGGTGTCTATTTTAAAATATGACCCAAACATACATTTTTTAAACGCAACACCTTGTATATTTTTTCCTTCATAATGATATATAATAGTTGCTACTTTATTTTTTGGTAATTGTCAAAGAAACGTTAAATTGATAAAACTGATGTTGCATTGTGCATAGTAGGCCATGTATTTTATACATATAATTATAAAGAATTGGTTGATGGGAACATTTTTGATGATTATTCATATTTTCCAGCTATTTCTCACAATATTTGCAAAAACTATGGGTGATGCAACACACTTGATCAAGGTCAGAAAAGGAATTCCATTTTTTTTGTGAGTTTTCGAAATTTTTTTGTAATTTACTCAAAATGTTGAGGGTGTTTAAGCGAAACGGATTTCAAATTCGGATTCAGTGCCTCAAAATACACAAAGACAGGTGGGTCTTGCAAAAGTGCAGATCACTTTTTTAATTTATGTGCCGGTGTTATTTTTAATTAATGATTCATTACAGGTCACCATATGGATTATCTGTGTTTTTATATCTTCACTTCTTATGCATTTGCCATCTGTAGATTCCTTAAAGTTTTCCATTGGTAATACTAAAATTAAATATTTAAGTAAGAGTGGGTACAAAACAAAACAAAAAATCAACAATTTCTTTATTTCTCATGTTATATATATATTCAACACGGATTCCTTATTAAAGATTAGTATGTGTGATATGGTTTATGCATTGCATTTATAAAACGAGTCACACGTCCCTACCTTTCTCATTACCGGTAAAATATTGCGGAAATTTGTGGTGTTAGCGTTACTTGTACGAGTAATTTATCATTTTAAAACGTCGGGCGAAAACCGCATCTAAATTGTAGTTTGCGAAAAATCCAATGCGTTCCTAAATTAAACATAACACTGCGTTTATAATAATGGATAATGTTTTATGTATGTAAGTCGTAAAGTTATATAAATTATATAATTTTTTATTTCTGCCATTTAAGTTTGCCACTTCGGTGTACAGGGTGTTCCAAAATTATAGAGTCATCAAAATTTTATTTATAATTTTTTTAAATAACCTTCGAAGTAATTGATGTATTGAAACGAAATTTCTTATTTCTTGTTTTTTGTTTTTTTTTTGACATGAGAAACTCAAATTTCCTTTTAATTTTGGTATAAATTGTAGAGGGCGCCACTTGCGCCGCGTCTAAACTTTTATAGTGCGAATATCTCGAAAACGGGGAGGCTTATCGAAAAGAAATAAGTATACCATTTTTGCTTAAGAATGATCGGGGTATCATATGTGTTATAAATAAATGCAATAAACATACCTACAAAAAAGTTTTATCTAACGTCAAAACACACTATAAACAGCGTCCTGTATATGGTATATTGAAGGTGAGCTTACGATATGACATGCCCCTCAAAAAAAAACCTCCCTACGCCGAATGTAAAAAAAAGCATTTAAAACTTTTTGTAATATTAAGAACAATCGATTCTACAACCTGTATCTTTTTTAATATACAGTATGCGCCAAAAGTATGGAATAAATTCAATAAAAACGAAACAATTATTTTTTGGGAAAAATCCTCGAACAGGTCGATTTTTAATTTAAAAAATACATATTTTAACGTAAAATGCGATTTTCAAATGTCATTTGTTTTCGAGTAATGACGTCATCGATTTTTTTAAATGGCAACACCATATTTTTTTCCTTGATTCTCTATCAGACAGTACTAAAATTTTGCCCTCTTACATAGGAAAGTTGAATGTTAGAAAACGTAAATTTTAACCATAAAAAAGTAACAATTCTTAGATATGTAAAATAAAATACAATTGATTAAATTTAATACTTAAATTAAATGTGAAGAAATTGTTCTTGCACATTATGAATGATTTCTGGGGTAACTCTGCGTATTTCGTCCCGAATGCGATTTTGAAGTTCTTCTAAATTACGTGTTTTATTAATGTACACTTTTGAGTTCAAGTATCCCCATAAAAAATAGTCAAGAGGTGTAAGATCTGGCGATCTTGCAGGCCATTCTATCGGTCCGCGTCTGCCGATCTACTCCCCAGGAAAACAGTTGTCCAAAAAATCTCGTACAGGGCGCGCATAGTGCGGAGGTCCACCATCTTGCTGAAACCATATGGTATCGTCAGGAATGTCAGGGTCATTATCGTTAGGCAAAATTACTGCAAGGGCTGGAACAAGGTCATTTTCTAGAAACTCTAAATATCTTTGTCCTGTAAGGGTTCCTTCAAAGAAGAAAGGCCCTACTATTCTGTCATCAACTATTCCAGCCCACACATTTAATTTCTGAGGGTGTTGGGTATGTGCCTCTGCCATCCAATAAGGATTTTCCCGACTCCAATATCTGCAAGTTTGACGGTTTACTGTACCATTCAGACAAAATGTGGCCTCATCTGAAAAAAGTATTTGCCGGTGTAAATTTCTATTTCCTTGACATAAATCCATTAGAATTTCGCAAAAGTGTAAGCGGCGATCGGGATCATCTTCATTGAGTTCCTGCACAAGTTGAATTTTGTAGGGATGATATTTTTCTTTCCTCAAGATACGTAGCACTGTGCTCTGACTAGTGTCATAGTTTAATGCAACCAATCGTGAAAAATTATGAGGATTATCCACCATACTTATCAAAATGTTCTGTTTCTGATTTTCATTAATGCTTGGACGTCCAGGTTTTGGAATATTTACAACATTGCCAGTTTCTCTAAATTTAGACTCTACCTTACTGACTGTTGATTGGCTGATAGGGCGATCTGGATATCTTTCATTAAATAAATCGCAAACTTCCTGCTGAATTCTAGTCATATTCCCGCATCCGATAAGAATTAAAATTTCAATTCTTTGATTAACAGTTAAATGTTCCATAACATTAATTGAATTGAATAATAATTTCTATGTCGCTTACAATACTTATTAGAAAGTCGGTGTGACAATGACACTTTGCAAAGATTTTCACATACGTGAAGAACTATGGAATTCGAAAAACTAAACTTGATAACGTTTTTGCTTTATTTTAATTGATTTACGTTTTCTAACATTCAATCGTCATTTACTCGAAAACTTTCCTATGTAAGAGGGCAAAATTTTAGTACTGTCTGATAGAGAATTAAACGATCTTTCAGAATCAAGGAAAAAAATATGGTGTTGCCATTTAAAAAAAAATCGATGACGTCATTACTCGAAAACAAATGACATTTGAAAATCACATTTTACGCTAAAATATGTATTTTTTAAATTAAAAATCGACCTGTTCGAGGTTTTTTTCCAAAAAATAATTGTTTCGTTTTTATTGAATATATTCCATACTTTTGGCGCATACTGTATAAAATCGGATATTCGGACTGTGATAATATGGTTCGCATTGTATATTCTATATTATTTAGAGTCTACTAAGAGTAAACGCTATAAAAAAAGAAAAGAAAAAAACAAATACAAAGTAACTATAATTACAAAAAACTCTATTTATAAATTTAATAGAAGTTTATATCAAAATGAACAGATATAATATTAAAATTATGAGACATGATGTAAACTGGAGACTTTCTTAAAATATTCGTATTGGCTGCTGGTAAATAAAAAGTGTCATTTTGCCTAAGACGAGAATTAGGAACTCTGATTTTAAAATATTTTAATAATGGCATTCAATCAATATTGTTGTTAAACAAATAGTACCAAAATACTACACTATTTCTAGCCCGTCTTAGTTTTAATGAGGGAATATCGAATCTAGAAAGCAACAGTTCATGGTTGCAGCCCCGAGTGGGATATACACCATCACACTTGAGGAAAGAAACTTTAAAAATTTCCTTTGACCTGACTCAATATTTGAACAATGGGTTTCATAGATAGGGTATTTATAACGCATTAATATTAGAAAAAGATCTACAAATTCTTATAATAAAACCTACCATCTTAAATGTGGAAGTAACTACATTATTAATATGTTCTGAAAAACTTAGTTTAGAATCAAATACAATACCCAAATCTCTTATTGTACACTCCCTCTGAAAAACAGTATTGTTTAAACAATAACGAAATAAAATGGGTTTGTATTTCCTAAAATAAGTAACCACTTTACATTTCGATAAGTTAAAATTAAGTTTAAATGCTTCACACCAATCTTCAATTATTGATATTTGAGATTTGCAAGCACTTCTCCGTTTAAATCCATTCATCTTAATTCTATCACGTTGTAAAGCAAGGCAATGCGGCCCTCATTTTGCTAAAAACTATCTCAATCGAAAAAAACTACTTAGTAGTTATGTATCATAATATATCGTTACCCTTGCTGTAGTCATCTTGGACATGCTTAACTTAATTTTTAGAAATACAGTTGATTATTTTCTATTGGGAAGTAGAAATTATTTTTTCCGCTCTCGAGTTATCGTGAAAGGTTATATTCCAATAATTGGTCTTCCGGGCCTCAAATACAGAGCATATTGAAGGAGGTACTCGGCCTTTCTCTTTGTTAGAAGGAAGGTCAATTTCATACAATTGAAAGAGACTCGAGTGTTGCCTGTTAAGTTCCTGCTGTAATATAATAAACTCTGTTATTAAAACCATAATTTGCAGTTCTTCGGTTCTTTACTATTTCATTGTCTTTTAATTTTTAGATAGCGGTCGACAACATTGGCATGTTCACTACTACCGTATTTTTTTCTTAAAACTGCAAAATTTCATATTATTTTATATGCTATAAATTACCCACTAATAATTTTATAAACAAACATTACATTTAGATTAGTTTTATTTTCATTTAGATTAAAATTTTATAAAATGTGCAACAGAAAGTAAGATGCCATTAAGCAAACTACTTCTTACTAATTAGATATCCAGCCGAGACATTAAAGTTAAGAACCGTCTGGAAACTTAAAATGGAACTGTACTCTGGAACTGCTTTCTTGACTTTAATTAACACCTTCGTTTTGACTTTATAACGTTAAATTCATGCATTATCATATTTAGTTCAGATTAGTAAGCCTAAATAATACACAAAATATTTGCCAAGTTTTATTTAACGAAATTACATATTTAATAGGCATATATAAATTGCAGAACCTCCTGTATATTCCAATATGTAGTACGTCCTGCGGAAAAAAATAAACACACGTTAATCAAGTCCTATAAAAATTGGTTGGTATACTTACGTTTTCCAAAATGCAACGTGTCCGTGCAACTCATGGCAACACTTTATTATCATGAAAAGTGCATACTGGGCATAGGAAACCATGGTGTTGGTATTTGCAACGCATGGGAGATATCCACAGTGTCTTAGATGATGACTCGGGAGATCTGAAATATAAATAAATTAAATAATAACCATAATATAAATTATAAACAAGTTATAAGACTATTCTTAAATTTATAAGTAAAGTTACAAGCAACTAATATGCAAAATATCGTATTAAAATAGATAACTTACCTATTTCAGTCAGTTCCACACGTCTGTATATCCCTGGTAATTTTTCCGTAAATTTTGAACTAATTTCGTTGTTTACATTGGGCTGATAACTCGCCATTTTCTAGCCGTTTTGTTTTGACCCACGGTCACCTGTTGCTCGATGAAGCAGATCGCCTACGTTTGCGCGTGGTACACTGTTGCCAAATTTACGTAGTTTTACTTTTCACAATTAGCCAATTTTATAGTTATGTTTGCATAGTAGCACTTACAATAATTCATAGTGATGTAACATTTAAATATTTGATATGGTATTGCTCATTTGTGACATTTATTTCAGTATTTTTATTATGTATTTTTCCCATTGGTTACTGTTGGACCAATGGCGAGGTAGTTTAGTTTTTTTCCTTCGAATTTCGTCAGACTACTTGCGCGAGAGTGTTTTACTGGAAGAACGACAGAAGAGGGTGGCCATTTTTCGGTGTGGATTAAGTTGTGGAGAAAATCTGTGATTTCTGAAGTCATCTCTTAGGAGGATTATTTTTCTTCATAACTATTAATTAGCTTAGGATTCATTTGGTTCCCTGTGTGGTATATTTTGTGGATGAGAACCTGAGTTGAAACCTTTCCAAGGGATTATTGTCACGCCGTCCTGGTGCCAAACAACCCTCCATACAACCCTTTACGTGTTTGCTTGACGTATTCAACATCGTGAGTAGTCTGCAGTTAAATTGTGAAGTAGTTGTGACTAAAACCCCTTAAAACTAAGGGTAAGTATATTTCCTATATTTTTATTTTATTTTGTTTAATAATATATATGTCAACTAAATATTATATTGTACGTCTCATTTGCGAGTATAAGTACTCATAATTAACTTTTAGTGTAATTCTGTTACCTGAATGAATGTATTTTATTTTTCGCTCGAATTGCAACGTTGCCACATTTATTAATTTTCAGATTTTGACCAGAAAAGTAGCGTGGTCTCTATTTTTCACTCATTAGATCCAGTTGGGATGCATTTTAATCTCAGCATTTTTTTTTGGGAAATTTAGCTTTTGATGTAATAACAGAAAAATCTTTGATATTATTTTTTTTTTTGATCTGGCTTAATATAGTAATGTTATTATCGGGTATTCATTAACACATGAACCTCAACTATATTACGTAACATTCATGTAGTGGGAAAAAGAAAACTTATTGATTCATTATTATTCTGTTTTATTTATATAGTATCTATAAGTAACGTGTTATTACTACATTTTATTTTATGTAGGGTTTTTATTACGGGCTTAAAACCGAGACGTCTTCAGTTCCTGCCGTTAAATAATCTGAAGGTGGACTTATTCTTGTGGAGCGTCCAGACCTGAGTTCAGAATCACCCTGGAGGCTTGTTCCTGTTACTTCTCGAAAATACATCAGGATTGGTGCTGATCACCCCAGCTGTCACTGCTAGTCTGGATCATTGATATTGGTTCCTCGTGCAAGGTCCGAGCAGCTGAGACATCTTCAAGTCATCGCAGGGATACACGCAAGTCTCATATTCTATCATTTCATTATTTCTGCTGCTCGCTGCTTATTTTTTTGCTGTTGCTATAACCCGCTTTTTGATATTTAAGTCACTGCATGGCTTTGACAGTTTTTTTTTCTATTATCCTCTTAATAAATTTAGTTTATATAGTTAATATAATAATAGAACTGACATAATTTGGTTCTGTAGATAGATAGTTACCTTTTAGTGTTTTTTTTTAATTAAATTTACAATTGTTTACTTGTGTAAAGATATATGTGTGTATATATGTGTATATATATATGTATATATATATATGTGTATATATGTATATATATGCATGAGTTTGTTTCTTTAGTAGGTAGTAATTAATATTATTCTTTAGCTTAATAGTAATTCACTCATATTTTATAATTTAGCCAGTTGACTATTTTCATCACTATTGCCCACTTATTCATATACTACATAAACGCAGCTTCGCTTAAATTATTAAGGTGCGAGTAATATATATGCTTACAAACTAAGGTTTATTCTTGCATGACAGCGGTTGCGCCTGAGCTCAAGCGACGCTTACTTATTTATCCTTGTGCGCTTATTTTGCCTTCTTGGCGTACGCCTTAATCCTTTTGCGGCGGAGTTGATATTGCTAAGTTTTGCTTACCGTGGTGCGCTGGTGCCAATAGTTAAATTGGACTATTGTTATTGCTTGATCAACTGAAGATCACCAACTTTATACTTGCCATAATCTTTATTTTACCATATAAGTGTATATCAACTTTCCATTAGATACATTGTAATACCAGTAATATAGTATAAATAAAATATTAGCTGTTTCACTCGTAATCCCCTGTTTGGTAATTTGGAGCGGAAAGATAATATTATTATTTTTTTTTGTTAACTTTTCTTTGACAAATTTTGGGAGTTAACTTTCACTATAGTTAGGGTATTTATTTGGCTTTAGAAAATTTGTCTGGCGCCCTATAACATCTGAAACCACCCCTTCTCCATTGAGTTAGCGAAATACCCGATGTCCGTATAGGACTTTTATGTCTGCAACCTAATAGACATAGTTTACTTATTATTTTTTTTTTTTGCTTTAGAAATAATAGGTTGTTACATAATTTTTGGCGCCCAACGTGGGGCTCGAGAGGGATTGATAATATTTTTTGTTTGTTTTTTTTTCCTAAGAACATTGTAATATTACAAGATGGCAGCAAGGATGCAAGTTAACCGCTTGAATCAAGATGAACTCGCATATGAAGTCAAGATTCGAGGTATAGCCGCTGGAACCGTTGATCAAATGCGCCACGCTTTAGCTATGGCTTTGAAGTTGGAAAAATCAGGTGATAGTTTCAAATTTCCGACGTATCCGTTTAGCGTAGAGGAAGATGTAGTTGCTGTTGTTGCTAAATTGGCAGAGTTGGATCCATTGGTTTCTTCCTTTAATAATTCTTCTACAAGTACTGGTTTCCTTAAGCTACAGTCGAGACTGTCCCACACTTTAAATCGGATTGACCATATTGATGACAAATCTGAAGAACGACCAGATTTATTGGCAAGAACCTTGGCGTTGCTGGACATGCTTCATAAAAAAGCAGAAAACTTTGAAAATTTGCAATCTGTTCCTCCTCAATTAAGCTTTCTGGAACAAGGACCATCTGGTTATTCTAGCCCTATTCCTCCGAGTAGAAGGTCTTCGAATGTTCCAGCGCCTCCTACTGCAAATTTGACTCCTACAAATGTTAAACCTATACCACCTCATAAGTGGGACCTGAAATTCTCAGGTGATAAGAAGGGGTTGTCTCTGAGTGCATTTCTTGAACGCGTGGAGGAGCTGCGAATTGCCCGACATGTTTCCAAAGAAGTTTTGCTCGAATCTGGAATTGATTTGTTCTCAGGTAGAGCATATCAATTTTATTTAGCGTATCGGAATCAAGTAACTTCTTGGGATGAATTCGTCGTCTTATTAAAAGAAGAGTATCTTTCATCCAATTACAATGAAAAACTATTTGAAGAGATTCGTAATCGCACCCAAGGACCTAATGAATCGATTGGAATATACTTAGCAGTGATGAATGGATACTTCAATAGGCTGACATGTCCAATTTCTGAAGACACGAAGCTCAAAATCTTTATGAGAAACATCGCACCATTCTACCAAACTCAGCTTGCGCTAGTGGAAGTGACTTCTGTCGCACAACTTCGAGAGCTTGGACGGCGGCTGGAAGCTAGAAAAGAAGCTGTTGAAAATTTTGCTCCGCCCAGAAGAATTAATGTTCTTGAGCCTGATCTTGCCTATATTCACACATCGGAAGCTTCTGTCAGTAGTTTGGCATCAACTTCTAGTTCAGGAAGTACTAGGTCACAGCAAGAAGTTGTTTGCTATAGATGTAATCAGCCTGGTCACAGAGCTATAGGATGTGCAGCAAGAAAGGGTAGGTTTTGCTACAAATGTAAAAAAGAGGGTGTTACTATTAAAACTTGTCCTGACTGTTCGCGTCAGGGAAACGCACCTCGGCGCACTTAAATGGTCGAGTTAAGTGCGTCGAAAATCAACCGATCGACAAATATCGAATTATTCTCGATTATGTCCTCGAACATGTTGCAAATGACGAACGACCATATTTAAAAGTAGATATTCTAGGTAAGTCAATTTTAGGGTTAATGGATTCTGGAGCGTCACGAACGGTAGTTGGTAGTAAGGGCCTAGCTTTGGTACAGGAACTCGGTCTGTCGATAGATCGTAGTAGGACTTCGACTTGTACGGTCGCTAGTGGACATAGCACTAGGAGTATCGGAGTTGTGAATTTACCGATTACTCTTAGAGAACGGTTTCGACTAATCGAAGCCATTGTTGTTCCGGAGATGCCGCACCTGCTAATATTAGGTGCAGACTTTTGGTGCTTAATGGGTATTGTGCCGGATTTGCGCCATGATGAGTGGCATTTCTCCGACGAACCGGTAACGGTGAATTCAAGTGAACATATAAATGATCAGACCCATTTAACTCCTTTAGAACAATCCAGGCTACAGGCAGTTATTGAGCGTAACCTGAACTTGGCAGGAAGTACATTAGGGTGTACTGATAAGGCAGAACATGTCATTGTGACCAATAGTCAACCTATTAAACAACGGTATTATCGAGTGAACCCGATTGTTCAAGAGCAGATCAACAAAGAACTTGATGAAATGCTCCGCTTAGGTATAGTAGAGCCCTCTAAGAGTCCGTGGTCATCTCCTATTGTTTTAGTGAAAAAGAAGGATGGAACTTTTAGATTCTGCGTTGACTATAGAAAGTTAAATTCGGTTACCGTGAGAGACAGTTATCCATTGCCACTTGTGTCAGACACCTTGGATAAATTGCGCAACGCTAAATATCTGTCGAGCCTTGATGTAAAGTCTGCCTATTGGCAGGTACCAGTTGCAGTGTCATCTAGAGAATATACAGCTTTCACTGTGCCTAATCGGGGTTTATTCCACTTTAGGCGGATGCCATTTGGACTTCATAACGCCCCAGCCACTTGGCAGCGACTAATCGATAACGTTTTGGGTCACGACTTAGAACCTTATGTTCTCGTCTATTTGGACGATGTTATAATTGTGAGTGAAACTTTCGAACAGCACTTGTCCATATTAGAGGAGGTTTTCCGCAGATTACGGGAGGCTAAAATAACTGTGGGTGTTGACAAATGCCAGTTCTGTCGCCCACAGATGAAATATTTAGGCTACATAGTGGACCGTAATGGATTGCACGTCGATCCTGAAAAGGTTAAGGCCATGTTGGAGTTACCAACACCAACGAATGTGAGAGAGGTGCGTAGGGTGGTTGGTACCTTTTCGTGGTACAGGAGGTTTGTACCTGATTTCTCTACTATTGTGGCACCTATCACTGCACTATTACGTAAAAAGTCAAAATTTGTTTGGTCTGAGGAATGCGAGAAGTCCTTTAAAAAGATAAGAGAGTGTTTGGTAGCCGCTCCTGTTCTAAGCTGTCCGGATTACTCCAGGCCATTCGTCGTACAGACAGATGCCTCTGGATTCGGCATAGCAGCAGTGTTAACTCAACCGCATGCCCTGGGAGATCAAGTAATCTGCTATATTAGCAGATCACTTACCAAACAAGAGCGCAATTATACGACGACGGAGCGAGAGTGCTTAGCTGTTCTCTGGGCCGTGGAAAAACTTCGACCTTATTTGGAAGCGGTACCATTCACTGTTGTGACTGACCACTATAGTCTTTTGTGGTTGCAATCGCTGCAAAATTTAAATGGTAGGCTGGCTCGCTGGTCGGTTCGTCTCCAACAGTACAATTTTAAAGTGATACATCGTAAAGGTAAAGAAAACGTAGTGCCGGACATGTTGTCCAGAGCAGTCCCTGTGGTAGGCTCAATAGATAATGAGTTAATAGACGAGTTTGATATCAGTGAGGATAAATGGTATCATACTATGATGGACAATATCGTGAAGAATCCCCTAAAGTATAGTAAATGGCGTGTAACTGATGGTTGCTTGTGGAAGTATGTTACACCTGATTACCCAAATTTGATGGAAGCAGGAGATTGTTGGAAACTAGTTGTTCCGAAGAAAGAACGGTTGAAGATAATTATTTTGGCGCATGAACCTCCCACTGCAGGTCACACTGGAATATACAAAACTTTTTCCCGCATAGCTGAGCGACACTACTGGCCCAAAATGAGAGCGGATGTAGCGAAATATGTGCGTCGCTGTAAAATTTGTGCAACCCATAAACCATCATGTGAGAAACCTGCAGACAAAATGGTATCCCATCCTAAGGCTAGTCGACCTTGGGAAATTATTTCGACGGATCTTGTAGGACCTCTGCCCAGATCTAAGAAGGGCAATGCTTTTATTCTAGTAGTCACGGATTATCTTAGCAAATTTACTTTATTATTTTCTCTGAGAAAAGCAACCTGTGATGCTGTTGCTCGTAAAATAGAACATGAAGTTTTCCTACTCTTTGGTGTTGCTCGGGTCATAATATGCGATAACGGACCACAATATAGGGGTAAGGAATTTTTACGGTTAGTTAAGGATTATCAAGTCCAAATAAAGTATACCGCCAACTACCATCCAAGGGCCAATCCCACGGAAAGAGTCAATAGGACCTTGAAAACAATGCTATCAATCTATGCCTCCGATAATCATCGTCTCTGGGACGAAAATCTGAGTCAAATTGCATGTGCGATGCGAACATCTACACATGAAGTCACTAAATTAACACCGTATTTCATTAATTTTGGAAGAAACATGACTTTATCAGGTGAAGACTACGGTAAATCGGAATTATTGCTTGAAGAAAATGGACTACAGGTAGGAGAAATGAGCCGTAATGAGAGTTTCAAACAGGTTTATTCAGATGTTCGAAGACGACTAGAAATTGCGAATAACAAAAGCTGTAATCAATACAATTTGCGCCGTCGACATGTGGAATACCTACCAAGCCAGCAGGTATGGAGGAAAAACTTTGTTCTTTCAGACGCAGCGAATTACTTCAGCAAAAAATTAGCTCCAAGGTATATAGGCCCATTCAAAATTAAGAAACGTTTATCCCCGTGGACGTATGAATTGATGGATGAATCTGGCACTTCTAAAGGGGTGTGGCATACGAAGAACCTTCGGTCTTGTCCTGATGAGGATTAGGTTGTTCAATAGTTCTTTTGTCTTTGTGAATTTGGCTAGTGCAGTCAGTGTGAGTCAGGAGAAAATTAACCGAAATCGGTTAATTTTCTTGAAGAAAGGGGGGGATTTATAACGTTAAATTCATGCATTATCATATTTAGTTCAGATTAGTAAGCCTAAATAATACACAAAATATTTGCCAAGTTTTATTTAACGAAATTACATATTTAATAGGCATATATAAATTGCAGAACCTCCTGTATATTCCAATATGTAGTACGTCCTGCGGAAAAAAATAAACACACGTTAATCAAGTCCTATAAAAATTGGTTGGTATACTTACGTTTTCCAAAATGCAACGTGTCCGTGCAACTCATGGCAACACTTTATTATCATGAAAAGTGCATACTGGGCATAGGAAACCATGGTGTTGGTATTTGCAACGCATGGGAGATATCCACAGTGTCTTAGATGATGACTCGGGAGATCTGAAATATAAATAAATTAAATAATAACCATAATATAAATTATAAACAAGTTATAAGACTATTCTTAAATTTATAAGTAAAGTTACAAGCAACTAATATGCAAAATATCGTATTAAAATAGATAACTTACCTATTTCAGTCAGTTCCACACGTCTGTATATCCCTGGTAATTTTTCCGTAAATTTTGAACTAATTTCGTTGTTTACATTGGGCTGATAACTCGCCATTTTCTAGCCGTTTTGTTTTGACCCACGGTCACCTGTTGCTCGATGAAGCAGATCGCCTACGTTTGCGCGTGGTACACTGTTGCCAAATTTACGTAGTTTTACTTTTCACAATTAGCCAATTTTATAGTTATGTTTGCATAGTAGCACTTACAATAATTCATAGTGATGTAACATTTAAATATTTGATATGGTATTGCTCATTTGTGACATTTATTTCAGTATTTTTATTATGTATTTTTCCCATTGGTTACTGTTGGACCAATGGCGAGGTAGTTTAGTTTTTTTCCTTCGAATTTCGTCAGACTACTTGCGCGAGAGTGTTTTACTGGAAGAACGACAGAAGAGGGTGGCCATTTTTCGGTGTGGATTAAGTTGTGGAGAAAATCTGTGATTTCTGAAGTCATCTCTTAGGAGGATTATTTTTCTTCATAACTATTAATTAGCTTAGGATTCATTTGGTTCCCTGTGTGGTATATTTTGTGGATGAGAACCTGAGTTGAAACCTTTCCAAGGGATTATTGTCACGCCGTCCTGGTGCCAAACAACCCTCCATACAACCCTTTACGTGTTTGCTTGACGTATTCAACATCGTGAGTAGTCTGCAGTTAAATTGTGAAGTAGTTGTGACTAAAACCCCTTAAAACTAAGGGTAAGTATATTTCCTATATTTTTATTTTATTTTGTTTAATAATATATATGTCAACTAAATATTATATTGTACGTCTCATTTGCGAGTATAAGTACTCATAATTAATTTTTAGTGTAATTCTGTTACCTGAATGAATGTATTTTATTTTTCGCTCGAATTGCAACGTTGCCACGTTTATTAATTTTCAGATTTTGACCAGAAAAGTAGCGTGGTCTCTATTTTTCACTCATTAGATCCAGTTGGGATGCATTTTAATCTCAGCATTTTTTTTTGGGAAATTTAGCTTTTGATGTAATAACAGAAAAATCTTTGATATTATTTTTTTTTTTGATCTGGCTTAATATAGTAATGTTATTATCGGGTATTCATTAACACATGAACCTCAACTATATTACGTAACATTCATGTAGTGGGAAAAAGAAAACTTATTGATTCATTATTATTCTGTTTTATTTATATAGTATCTATAAGTAACGTGTTATTACTACATTTTATTTTATGTAGGGTTTTTATTACGGGCTTAAAACCGAGACGTCTTCAGTTCCTGCCGTTAAATAATCTGAAGGTGGACTTATTCTTGTGGAGCGTCCAGACCTGAGTTCAGAATCACCCTGGAGGCTTGTTCCTGTTACTTCTCGAAAATACATCAGGATTGGTGCTGATCACCCCAGCTGTCACTGCTAGTCTGGATCATTGATATTGGTTCCTCGTGCAAGGTCCGAGCAGCTGAGACATCTTCAAGTCATCGCAGGGATACACGCAAGTCTCATATTCTATCATTTCATTATTTCTGCTGCTCGCTGCTTATTTTTTTGCTGTTGCTATAACCCGCTTTTTGATATTTAAGTCACTGCATGGCTTTGACAGTTTTTTTTTCTATTATCCTCTTAATAAATTTAGTTTATATAGTTAATATAATAATAGAACTGACATAATTTGGTTCTGTAGATAGATAGTTACCTTTTAGTGTTTTTTTTTAATTAAATTTACAATTGTTTACTTGTGTAAAGATATATGTGTGTATATATGTGTATATATATATGTATATATATATATGTGTATATATGTATATATATGCATGAGTTTGTTTCTTTAGTAGGTAGTAATTAATATTATTCTTTAGCTTAATAGTAATTCACTCATATTTTATAATTTAGCCAGTTGACTATTTTCATCACTATTGCCCACTTATTCATATACTACATAAACGCAGCTTCGCTTAAATTATTAAGGTGCGAGTAATATATATGCTTACAAACTAAGGTTTATTCTTGCATGACAGCGGTTGCGCCTGAGCTCAAGCGACGCTTACTTATTTATCCTTGTGCGCTTATTTTGCCTTCTTGGCGTACGCCTTAATCCTTTTGCGGCGGAGTTGATATTGCTAAGTTTTGCTTACCGTGGTGCGCTGGTGCCAATAGTTAAATTGGACTATTGTTATTGCTTGATCAACTGAAGATCACCAACTTTATACTTGCCATAATCTTTATTTTACCATATAAGTGTATATCAACTTTCCATTAGATACATTGTAATACCAGTAATATAGTATAAATAAAATATTAGCTGTTTCACTCGTAATCCCCTGTTTGGTAATTTGGAGCGGAAAGATAATATTATTATTTTTTTTTGTTAACTTTTCTTTGACAAATTTTGGGAGTTAACTTTCACTATAGTTAGGGTATTTATTTGGCTTTAGAAAATTTGTCTGGCGCCCTATAACATCTGAAACCACCCCTTCTCCATTGAGTTAGCCAAATACCCGATGTCCGTATAGGACTTTTATGTCTGCAACCTAATAGACATAGTTTACTTATTATTTTTTTTTTTTGCTTTAGAAATAATAGGTTGTTACAACTTTATCCCTTTAGTATTAAGATTTTCTTATCGTACTATTATCGATAAGTATCACCTTTAAAGCCAGAAGGACGTTTCCCTCTCCACTTAAGGGCGCCGTATTCTTGAATTAACTGTGTTTATAGGAGAGGTATATACATTTTGTCTTAAATTACCCTATACAAGGTAATCTAGCGGGTTCAGGTCTGGAGACCGAGGTCCATATAGTCGATAGTCCGTAACTCCCTTGAACTACTTGTCTGAGCGGCAAGCGACCAATCCATCTTTAAGAAAAATTTATGTCTAACCACTCTCTGACTTATCTTCCGTCTTTGGATATTCCATCCATTTGCATCCACATTTCTGATTTTATATTTAGAGGTACGTCCTCCAATAACTCTATAAAATCATTTTGTACAAAATTTAAAAATCCTTCTGTATCTAACCGCTGTGGAAAGTGAGGTTCGCAGATAACATTGTATATGATCCGTACATTTAAACTGAATTCAGTTTGAAATAATTCTGAGCCCACATTCCTTGGATTTTCTTGGGTCCAAGTAGAAAAGTTATGGAAATTAATTGATCTCGCTCGCGTGAATTTTGCCTCATCTATATAGATAACGTTGCGTAGAAAATCAGGATGTCGATCAACACTGTCGAGAATCCACTGACAAAAAACTATTCTTTTTTGTGGATCATCTGGCTTCAAATGTTGTACGGGCTGCATATGAAATGCATGTTGATAATCCCGTTTTAATGTGCTAAACTTTGGCTTACTTGTAGTTGCAATGATGCCCGCCGATCGGGAAGGTAGTTATGGTCTTGTGTATCGCGTCTTTTTCCTATACCATATTCGGCAAAACGTCTATGGGTTTCACTAAAACCTCTTTTATTTGGGAATATTCCGTTATATTCTATTGCTGCGTGAAACCGTGACAAAAAGCGGTCTAACCAACAGACTTTTCAGTATAGACATGTTTCACAATACCTTTTTTTTCAATTTAACTGTACATGTAAATATTGTTATAACATAAACTTACATAGTCCTGCATTTAAGATTGTTGGATTTTGTTTATTAGTATGTGAAAACAATTATCAAAATGTGTGGTTACAGCAAAAGTGGATAAACAAAACATCAAGTACTTTATTTTTGATATTACTTTTGCTCAACGCATTTTATTTTTCGCGATCTAAAAACACAACAAATTTGATAATTTTACGGGGAGGAATTCGGCGAGCTTAACTGGTATTGGTGTTTGATTTCCAAATGAACCGCTCCCTTTATTTTACATTTTGATAGTTGGAAAAGAATCGAAACACTAGTTATATCAACTTTATTTGCTTTGTAGGTGCATAGTTTGAGGTCACTGGCCTGTGACGTTGCGGTATACGTTTATCGAATGTCTTATCCACTCTATGATTCGCATTTGTTGACTTCTCATTAATATAATTTCTCAGGTGGTACTTGTGCTCGTTCAATCTCAACATGGTTTCTTGTTAGTTCAATGAACGTCTTGCCGCATATACACATAATCATCAAGAGATGAATCTATTGCCTTTGCAGCTTTTCTTAAGAAAGGCTACCCCTATCTTCCCTGAGATTTTGTAGACACCGTGTTTTTTGGGACCAGTCTATTTTGTCAGTACATAAGGTAGAAAGGTTGTTGCTATATCTTCCTCCTTTTGAGGAGTAATAGCTTGTCCAAAGTTGCTGTTGTTGTATCCAATTCCTGTGATAGTGAATCTTAAATGATGTAGTTCTTGCAGTTGCCGTCAATGTGATGTTTTGTTAGATGGGTAAGCCAGCTTAAATCTTCAATTTCGGAGCTCCTTCTAAGAAAGACATGTTATATTGATTTTCTCTCTTAAACAATATGACAATTCTATTTCTATATATTTGTTCTGCAATGATTTCCTTGAATAATTATTCTGCAAGTCGAATACTTATACCAATATTTATTGAATTTATTTTAATTGACTGATGATGTTTTCTCCGATGTTAATAATTTTCAATTTTGAATCGGACATTTATCATTCGTTTGGATTGTCGATTAGATGTTCTAGCTTAGTTTTAACATTAATTTGTTTCTGGTATTTGCCACTGTACGGTTAACAATTATTAACTAAAACATTGAAGTTGAATAAAAAATCCATAATGCTTGACTGGCGATTTGTTTGTCTATGTGAACTAATATTTTATTTGAAAAAAATTAGTGCCATTAGTTAGCGCTTAATGTGAACCATTGAATATGCCAGAAACCTTTCTGAGAACTAAGGCTACTCTACTATTATCTTAAACCAACAAAGGATATCTATGAAATGCAGCTTTTGTTATAATGCAGATTCTTTGTGGGAAAAAATGGAATATATTTTATGCCATTTTTCATTTAGGCACCTCTTTCAAAATACTTATAGGATGTCATTAAAGTTTAAAAAAAACTTTTTGAAATATTTATTATACTTATATTGTGTACATGGCGGTCGAAATATGTACACAGAAACGGAAAAGAGAATTTTTGTATTCATGGACTGACAACTCTTATATGTTTATGTCTATAGTTCAAAGATATAGTTTATAGTAATAGGTATTTGTGATATTGTAACTTGCATCTTAAAATCATTTCCGCATAGTCTGTAACTTAATCTACTTTTTCTTGCAAGGTCTTGGTCTTGCCGTCGAATTGTTCTTGCAGCAAAAAAAATTAGGTGTGTACATTTGGGTGATCAAGGATGCCAAGGAACAGGTCTACCTTGGCCATTTATTTTCATATATAACATTATTGAAATGTAGCAAATTAATCAGTTAAAATGAACTTCTTCTAAGAGCCACCTACTTGGTGAGATTTTTTTTCTGTGCTACTAGAAATATTTTCTTCAATAATGTTTAAGATATAATTTTCAACATCCAAAATTTGTTGGAGTGGGTCAGGTCCACCACCACGCTCTTCACATGTTTGCAGCGCACTAATTTCTCGTGCACGGAAGTACATGTTGTAAATTTTTGTCGAATAGGCGTTCGTCCGTTAGGGAACTGTTCAGTATATAATTGTTGCAGAGTTCTGGTGTACTTTGCCATACATTAACAACACAATTAGTGCGATGAGTCAAAGTTTTTACCTTACTTTTGAAGATTTTTCATTAGAATTTACCCAGAACAATTTTTGCTAACCAAAACAATCCAGTGCATATAGATTTAATCTTTTATTCAACTTTTGTTAAGGTGTTTTAGCCCTTCTTTTAAAGTGTTTAAATCACATCATAAAAATAAAATGACAAGACCCTTTTACCCTTTATAAATTCCAGATCATTCGAAACGTTTCACTACATTTGGTGTTGCCTTGGGTTTTTGTTATTCATTATTTTTGATAATAATTTACAGTTATGAGTTTTTCTGTTACATGATAACGAGTTGAAGATGTACTGAACAATTATTAATACTGCAGATCGGGACTGCCTAATGTTGCAGAAATATATAAATTGAATGGTGTATTTTAAATAATTTAAATGCATCTAAATATGAAATTAGTACTTAAACAAACTTGAGAAAATTCAGAGAACATTTCTTAAACACATGTATTTTAAACGTTGTGGATATTATCCTGTTTTAATCACAATATTCTCTTATCTTAGTTTAACATGCAGATGCTAAAACCAAGTGGAGGATACTTTGGTGGACTTTTGTTACAATTTATTACATAACATGAAACCAAACACCTTTGACAAATATTTTAAATCTTTGTACACGGACATATCCGCAAGTTATTACACTTTGCAATCAAATAGCTATGATACACTTTTCCATAAATGCTTAAACCCAAGAGGCCGTCAAGATTTGATGATTGGTATTCCACCGTATATCATAAGAGGCTGATCTGATTTTTTAAAATTATTTTAATGAATATTTACAATTTATGTTTGAGAATAAAGACTCATTGTGTGAAAGGTATCAATAATAAGTCCAATTTTCAATAGCAGTTTAAGCTAACTAATATTAGTAATTATACACCGATTTAAGTGTTATCAGCTTCTGCTAAAGTTTTTTAACAAATTTTATATTTTGACTGAAAACAGAAAATCTATTTGTTAAAACACGTTAAGGTGTTCCAATTTCCGGGTAGCGATTCTCCAGTTTATAGAAACCTCTCTGCATATTGATTATATCCATATTATCATACAAGTGATGCACATTCAAGTTTACTTTTCACAAATGTATTAAAAGACAATATCAGAGTATGAATATCCGTGAAACCTTAGAGTTACGCATAACAAAGCCCAAATTTTTATATAATTCTTAATAACTTCATTTACGTCCAAGTTAATTTACTGTCAAAAGTGACACCTAAATCTTTAATTAATTCGTATCTTTTTAATATCATGTTATTAATAGGTAGGTATAAATAATTAGAGATACTTTTTTTGTAAAGATTACAGCATTGCATTTCGCAGTATTTAAATGAAGATTATTAGAAACACACCAAAAATATTATTGAAGGATTTCTGCAAATTGAAGCAATCAAAAGTAAATTTACTATTATACGGCATAAAGTCAAGAAATCCCGGATTGTTCTTCAAAACGATATAAATTTTTTCTTCACACGTTAAGCACTAGGTCCTTATAACTGGGAAATAAACTGCCGCAAATAAAAACATTATTTATTGCGTTATTTATAGATTTTTTTTATTTGTCTTCATTCTGTCATAGTTGCTACAAGACGGCGAATAACTGAACGTAAACGTGAATAATTAAAGTGTATGTATGCTAAATCTTCGCGGATTTTAGGATCGTTAAATATCCGTTGAGCATATAAAATAGAAGTAGCATCACTTGAGTGTAGTCGCTATATAATCTTTGTATGATGTTTTTATGAGATATATATGTGGTCTGCTACTTTCTACTCGACTCGACTTGCAACAAACGATGTACATTACAGCAGATACTTAATCGCAGACCTCTCGCCCTGGGCGACGAGCTACTAAATCTGTAAATGATACTACAGGAAACAACTGCTCCGCGGACTAATGCCCCGACCGGCATTGAACTACGCCTGCAGTATCTGTGTGAACAGCCAAGAACCCTTGTCGGCCACACCATCAGATATAGGCCGGTTTCGGGCTTGCTAGCCCTTATAGATTTAGAGAGTTTATAAATGATATGATGTTGCTTCTAACTACGCATCCCAACGTACGGTTCCATTGTAAATGTTTTGTTTTACGTGTAGTAACCTGCTGTAAGTCTAAACATATCTAAATAAAAATAACACACCTGGGCCTCGATTCTCGAATGCAGTAAAATAAATTCGAATGGGAATTCAGTCCACTTAAAAAATTCCTGAGCATATTGTTATCTATGTGTAGATCGGTATATTTACAATTCTAAGAGCTTTATATTCCTTTAGCAAATTCCTTGTGAAATAATTCCCCAATTTTTGGGAAATAACTATAATGAGAATGATCGAGAATAGCGATTTGTAATTTCTCATAAAAATTTGTGACTCTTTCTGAGGGAATGTGTTTCTCAAAACTCGAGAATCGAGCTCACGCAGATAAGTAAATGGGATGTTTATATCGATTAGCTGGCATGAATTAGATTAAATTTGTTTTAATACAAATAAAATATATTTAAATACTAAGGTCGTCGCCAAGTCCGGACCTGAGATCTGCTAACGAAGTGCGGGCTTTAATTATCAACATGCTTCGGTAATATCATTGATAACAATCACAAACAACAATGGCCTTAAATTGGTACCTTAAAGTATTCCAGATTTTACATTTACCTCTTTTGCTTTATGTTGAAGGGTAATAAGGATAAGAATTAGAGCATAATGCTATAGCAAATTCAATTCTTATTTCAGTTTATAGTGTAAATTGTTTTTTTGTTTCATTCAACCCTAAATGAACTTGAAATAAAGAAGTTCCAGTGAAAACTTTCGGATGCAAAAGTAATTTAAAGAGATATATGCTTTCAGTTATACCTTATACAATTATCACATTTCTATCTTTACAAATACCTACACACTGAATTAATTAATTCGATTTGTAAGACGAATTCAAAGAACTGATTTCCATAAGCTTTCAACTTGTGAGAGAATAATTTAAACTGATATTCATTTGTAAACTAAATTATTTGAAACACAATTTGGTACCTGCATTTCAAATAGAATTCATTCAGACTTCCTTACTGCCTACTGTTTGTGTAGAAAAGTTAGTGAAGTGAGAACGTTCACAGAGATTTCACAAGACTCACTTTATGTACACTTAACACTTTATTACTTGAATCTGACTCTAGTTGGTTAGAATCTGAGTTTATATAATGCTATTTTGCTATTTCAACGTTTTAACTTTACATAGGCAAGCAACTAAGTTATTATAATATTATTATTATATAAAGAATACATAAGCGAGATAAAAATATATACAGGGTCTTATCTGGATACCAATATTACTAGTTCTTATCTTTAATCTTTGTGGTCGCTTACTACATTAATTATGTTTTGTTTACTCCAGATATTGTATCTCTGTAATTTAAATCACTTTAAACTACTAATTTTTTTTTATTCTTATACAATTTTATACTTTGGTAATTTTAGCTAGAATAAATATTTTTATCTACTTTCATTTAGTAATATGAATTTTCCATTTGTAAAAACAGTTTACTAGGACTGTCATAAAAAAATCGTGATTAACATTTTTTTTTGTTACATAAAACTCCGCTTTTTAAAATAATGATTAATTTATAAGTGAATGAGTGTAAGACGTGCGACAGAACGTGTATTTTATTTATCAAAGTGATAATTTTAGTAAATTGTGGTAAAAATTGGATAAAAAATTGTGAAAATTTGATAGGAGGCAGTTGAAGCTGTTTTGTTGGCATTATCAAGGTGAATTTTTTGGGAAAAGTATAAACACATATTAGGTACATTGTAATAAACAATTTGAAATAATACTTTAAATTGTATACAAAAAGGTTAAGAAAAGTAAAATTATTTATCAGCTTAAAATTTTATTGTGCTAATAAAACAACTGCTAGTGTTTTTCTATTCTGCTCCAGGACAAGGTATTTAGTGTGTTAAAGTTATGGAAGAGAAAGATGTATCCAATAAAACTATTTATGATCTACTACAAAGTGTGTTAAAAAAAGTGATTCTATTGAGCAACAGTTAATAACTAATACAAATGAACTTAAGCAAGAAATAAGAAATATTAATTTAGAATTAAATGAAAAATTAGAAATACAGAAATCTGAAACAGAAGAAATTAAAAAATAAAATCAGTATTTAAAATTTCGTCTATTAGTTGCAGAACGGAAACTTAAAAAATATAATTTGGTGATTTATGGCTTACAAGAGCAGGATGATGGAGTTGCTGAAATAAATAAACTGTTAAATGTCATTACTGATATTCTTGGCATTAACGCCAATTTTTCTGATATAAGAGATTTACACAGAATAGAAAGGTAGAAAATAAAAACCGTCCATTGGTCATTGAAGTAGTAAATTATCAGCTCAGGCAAGAGATCTTCAGGCATGCAAAAAATTTAAAAGGTACTGAAATTTTTGTATCTGCTGATTATTCCCCAGAAGACCACGAGCAACATAAAATATTACGAAAAAATTTAAAAATTGCCTGTGAGAAAAATTTAAACGTAAAATTAAGAAACAACATTTTGATAGTGGAAGAATAAGTATATACTTGTGATGACCTAAAATATCAAGAGTTTAGAACTAAAGAGAAGAGCAATGAGAAAATAGTAGAAATAGAAAGTCCAGCAAAAACCAAATCAAGCTCTACTAGCAACAACCTTGGAAAAGCAAAGAAGCAAAAATTTTGTAATTTATTAAATGATCAATCTAGAACGGGTAACAGAAAGGAACAGTCTCTAATAGATTTTTTCCCTAATTTTATCTATCTAATTTTTTGCTTAAAATTGAACGTAGAATAACGTACTGAAGTATGTACATTTTCTTCTAAAACAACCTGTATAAATAATACTGTAGGAATCAACTAGTTCGCGAATTAATACCCTGACCGGCATTGAATTACCTGCAGTATCGTGTGAATAGCTTTAGCCCTCATCAGTATGCTATAACTGAGACAACTGACAATTGAACTCGCTATTGCACGTACATATAAGCTAAGTCAAACTGAGATGAAATGGTCGGCTACTCCCTTCATGTATAAGGTCCACTTATGGCATACTGATGATGGCTAACAATCCCTAAACCGGTGGTGTGGTGGGGTGGTCTACAAAGGTTCTTAGCTATTCTTACGATACTGCAGGTGTAATTCAATGCCGGTCGGGGCATTAGTTCGCTAAGTAGCTGTTACCTGCAGTATTATTTATATAATGATCTATAATTAGTCACTAAAAGTTAAATCAAGACTTGTAGCTATGATATAATCTATACCCTGATAACATTCAGTTTTGATAGACAATACAACATTGCGAAATTGCATTATTAAATAATGATTCTAAAAGCTTACTTGTCGCAGTTTGCCCCATGTATTTTAGCATCTCTGTTGTGAGTCTGTCGTGTCCTGTTTGAATTATTATTCTATGATTTGTTGATATTCTGCATTTATTATTTCACTTCATTTATCACTGTCTTCGTCTATACCTGTTTGATAGTTCAGCAGTGATTGAAAGTATTATTTCCATCTCTCCATTACTTCCTACTCTTCTATTATTATTTGCCTTCTTTACTTTTTATTACTATCGTGTGTCGTGTCTTTTCTTTTTTTAATGAAATTAAGACCTTATAAAACAGATTTTATTTTACTAATATTTTCTATACTGTCTCAAAAGTCTGCCCAGGACTTCTTTGCCTCCTTTATGTTGTCCTTGACTATAGTTCTTTGCAATTTGTATACAATGTAATTTTCTTCTATTCTATTTCCAATATATTTTTCCACATGTTCTTTATGTTGATGACTTAGCCTGGTGGTCCCACATACTGCTTTTGGTGCTGCAAGTATTATATGCTTAAATGCATTCCATGTTTGCTTTGCTGTTTCTTTGCTTACTATTACTACTTTTCTTTTGAGTATATGTATTTCTCATCATTTCCTTGCTTCTTTCTTTCTTGTATCTTTTTGCGTTTCATCTTTCATTTTATATGATTTCATTACCCTTACTTTTTTATTACTATTGCTATATTTTATTTAATAAAGATATTGCCTTGAATTGGTTAAGGAAATATGTACATCTTAGTGAGTAGTGGGGTACCGCAGGATAGTCTGTTGGGCCCGATAGTAGTAATTATTAAGTGCGATTAATAGTTTCTCTGGTACAGCTTAGAAAGACGAGTTACCAGTAATATATGCTGATGATTCAAACTTCATATTTAGAGTGAACTACTCTTCGACTCTTTGAAATCTGGGAAACTTATGACTCGCATAGATGAAAATAAATTTGTAATGTTGCATGTGGATCCTCGTGGAGTTTGCATATATTCCATGTTTGTAACAAATACAATTTTTTGAGTTTCTTATACAGACAACTTATGCCGTTAGTTGCTGATCTCACGCTATATATATTCCTTATGGGATAACTTGTTAGGCAAATGCTGCTAGCTCCGAACATTTATTTAATTGAACACATTTCGAAACGGTCTACGTGTAGAAAACTTTTCTCTCTATGTACATATACTTCAGTATATTGTACACAATGAATAACAAGCGTCTATTCATATATTCAATAAATTACTTAAATATCTTTAAAATATTAATGATTCGAAAAATAAGTTACAAATTGAATTAATGAAATTTCTCCAATTTTGGGCTTTCTACTCGGTTGATTAATATTTTAGTTCATTTATATATACCTAATACAGGGTGATTCAAAACGTCCCTAAAAAAGTTTTTTGATTGTACAGGGGCTCTTACAAGTACAGTTTTGTAAAGAAACCAAAAAGGGCAGTTCAAAAATGATTTCAATATACACTTCTGCACGGCAAAGCATACAATAAATTAAATTTTTTAACACCTATGTTATACAGCAAATTCAACTGATTTTGCCAACATTGCTATTAATAATTAATAGAATTAATTTGTGATTTTAATTAATAAAATAGCTTAACATACCTGATATTACAACAAAATGGCCATGGTACCGGTACTCCTCATCCAATCCCTTGGTTTTAATGCTTGGATAAGCACATGATACAGATATAACCATCAACTGCGAGTTGCTATACACGTAAGACATTTTTGACATTTGAAAAATTGATGTAAATATTCGCATCGCAAAAGCGTTAATACGATAAATAATCGGATATTTGAAATCGCCTATCGCAGTAGCCCAGCGATATAAAGGTTGAAAGTAGTAGAACTTCAATAATATTTATCTCGGAAACTAGAAGGACGTATAATGAATGTTATTTTTTCCTCGCTCCTCCTCCTCCTTTCAGAAGTTGTTTTTTACAATCGTAAAAATACAAGTAACATACAATATGGCTCAGTCACCTCTTTACAAAACGAACAACAAAATAATTCGTTATTTATTGATTGAACAAAGCGGCAAAGTAATTTTTTGGAAATGTCTGCAACAAATTATTTAATAATTTGAAGCTTCGGTAAGAACTACTTCCTTTTTTTATCAGCAATGAAGTTTGATTACTTCTACAGTCTTGAGAAATCGGTGCCAGGAAATAGTTTTATATGCCAGCTACAGGATTTAATTTGTCTGTATGTCTACTTAAACACTAAAACTTTTAGAACAAATTTACAACCAATTACAGCTATTAACAATTCTATTAAAACTTTCTGCTAACAAATAATGAAACAATTAAAGAAACAATTTTTATTTATTTAGGTAATCAAACTGGTCTAGGTTATAAAAAATATGTTACACACCCTTCAATATCTATGTATAATTAGACAATCTGTTAATATACATAGTGTTGCATAAGAACCGACATGTAGGGTTCAAAATACTGTAATTTAACCAAACTTACTTCTCTGCAAGAGTAAAAATATTATATTCTAAATTATTTTTAAATACTGTCAATAGAAAAAAACTTTGGTATAAATTTCTAATGCTTCAATTAACTTCAACTCCTAGTCAAAGATGAACAGTAATAAACCTAAATCATGTACCAAATTTGGTTCATCTACGATAAAATATTGCAGATAGCTTTTTCCGACATTTGAGGCCCCACTTTAGGGGTTAATAACTCGTCAGGTGCAACTTTGTATTTATGTAAGTTTGGTTAAATTACAATATTTACATGCTCTGTGTCGGTTCTTATATTAACACTTAATTGCAATAGTATAATATTTAAAATATTTCTCTTAGTTTTACAATGTTAATTCTCTTAAGTGATGACTCTGCAAGCACTTCGCCGTGTCTGAGAAAAGCACCAGTCGTGAAAGCCTAAAAACTAAAATTCTCCTTTAATTATCCTGCAGTTATACAGGGTGTCTCTAAAAGGTCTGTACAAAACACTAGCATAAATTATTGAGGCTAAAGTATAAGAATCTAGCCCAATTTACTTTAGTCCAAAAGTATCAAAATGATTATTTTTTAAAACTTTTTTGTAAATATTTATCTTAATAATATGTCCGTGAATTAACTCGTTGCTGCAAGGAGTTTCTGTATGCAATAGAATATTTAAATTCGATTATCTTAAAAATATCTGCTCGAAGCGACATCTACTCGGTATACCTTTTTAGGGCAAAACATGCCAAGCAACAAGAATTTTTAACTAGAAATTTAATATACCGATTCACAAACAAGTTATGAAGCTTTAGATGTAGACGAAGTGCTGCTGGTAGCGCCCTCTGATATGAACACCGAAACTGTGATCAGATCTCGAGTTGCCATCCTAAAAAACAAAATTTAGTGCAAATTATGCTATTATTAGATAAATATTTATAAAAAAAGTTTTGAAAAATAATAACTTTGACACCCTGTAACTGTAACATTCTAAAGTCAATAACAGGAACTGATGCCAATATATCCCAGATGTTCTGATAGCGGGTTTGCCCCCATAGGACCTAATCCGAGAACTACAGGGTCAGGTTAACACTTCTCAGCTAGAGCCAGAAAAATGAATACTAATTCTATAAATGGCGCAGATTCCTAGATTTGAAAAGACGTAGTAGATTAAATAACAGCACGGACTGTGAAACCCTTAGAACCATTAAAATATATTTTTTGTTATAATAGATTTCCTACAACTTATCTTTTTTTATCGGTTTGTTAGTGTAGTCTATTAGTTCAGAATATCGAGGAAATAATAAAAGAAACCCATGCTTATACAAAATAAGCCTTATGTTATACACCCTTTGTCGCAAATTCGTCTCTGGCAAATAATTTGATTTTATATTCTTGTAAGAAGGCTATGAAATCACCTGTTTTGATGGCATAATCATCTCAAATTCTCCTGCCTCTCTTCTTCGTCAAAACAGTAATTTCATGATTCTTTTTCCGCCTCGAAAGTTATGAATTTTAAATGTACTCATAACTCCAGAGAACTAGCTAGTCATATACGGTATCTATCTATAACTATAAAGGCTTGTTTTGTTGCGAATTTTAATAATTCTAATTCTACTTAAATAGTAATCCAGTTTCATTCTCAGCTTGCCATCGCTTAGTAGTTCTTATTAATGAAATGCTCAGTTATTTTGACTCGTTCTGGAAGTGTTCGCTATCACAACAAGAATGTGATAACACTAAGAATGAAGATGTCAATAGCATTTGACAAAGTTCATTACGGTACTCTATTTGTAAAGCTCGAGATGTATAAGATCTTAATTAACAATATTGACATTTCGCAAGGTTTAGTTCCTGGACTTTCTTCTTTTACACTCTAAATTATCGATTTATGCCTTAGTATAACTTACTAAAATTACCATCTCGTAAAAATCTGATATGTACTTCTTTTTTATAAATTAATTAATGATATGGCAGAATGCAATTATATTATCTAGAAATTAAACTTTCATATGATGAATTAATTACTTAATTAATCAATTATTTGATTGAAAAAATATGCAATGAGTATTTTAAAAGTACAGTACAGTGCTAACTAGACATTCAAAAATGATAGATTAATATAAAATATGTCTACATTTTTATGTAGATTTTCATTTGTTATAGGAATTTTATTATGGTGACAGAGATAAGGTAGGTACAAACCCATTACAATTGAAGAGTGGAAATTAGAAAGGGCCTAAGTGCCATAATTTCCGAAATCAAGTTTTTCACGTAGAAACATTGCATGTACCATGCTTTATGTCTTATGAAAGGTTCTAAGTGCCAAGAATAAAATTTAACCTTATAGGAACCTCTCATGTATGTCGATAGTTGCATGTGAGCAAGCATTGTCCTTAGAAAGGTTCATTTGCACGTGTACGTTGTATCTCACAATTTCTGGATTTGTATATTATAATGGAAGAAAACCAAAGAAAAAGGAGAACCAAAGGTACGGTTCAGTCCGAAGTGAACAAGCAAAAAGCAAGGTATCGTAAAATAAAAAAAATCTCGTCGAAGCATGATTCCTTATCTTAAAAATCCAGAACATCAACGCTTCTATAAACAGCTACTTCAGATTGAAGATAATGATTTAGCATAACAAAAGAAGAACGAAAATGTGTTTTATGTATGTTGCTTTATTAAACATCAGTAGTTATGGCACTTGGTCTTTTCTCGTCTTTTCCTAATGTCACACTTTTAAACATGTAGGATATGTTGTAGTACAATGTTTAGTTTGGCAAGTTTTGTTAATAAACCTTCATTGTTCATTATTTTAGTTTGTTATGTTCATAAACGTTTACTTATGAAAGTTATCTGAGTTTTATTTAGTTTTTCTTGGTTATCTCAAAACTTTGTTTTTGGCACTTAGGCCCTTTCTAATTTCCACTCTTCAATTGTTCCAGTTCCTTAAAAAATATTTAAAATTTTGATTAAGGAAAAACTTAATAATAATACTGTTACGGAAGCTCACCTACCTTTTCAGTTTGTTAATTAGGTTCCTGTTCGCGTTAGAATTTATGATTTTTGTAATACCTTTATTTTGACGTTCTCTGGAATATTCCAGGCTATATTCTATTTGTTTCTCGACACGTTCTCGAGATCGCAGAAACTTCGAGAACTCTAAAAATCTATATAAGCGGATCAATTCCGCCGTCACAGTCAGTTTTATATTGAGCAGCCAAACGCGAGTGACAGAAACATTAAGTTTGTTTGAAGGATATTTCTTGGATAACCAAGAGTGACAATAAAGTTTGTTTGTCTACGTGACGTGTTCCCACGCTAACCCAATTTGGAGATTACAATACATAACTTATTTAGAAGATTTGGTGCTCTTTTTAAATCATTTTTTACTGATAAGATACAGTATGTTAATCTAATTTACTTCCAGTTATTTACGGAGTTGTCCAAGGAACTGTATTGGGGCCGATTTTATTTATATACTTAAATAACTTGTCAATTCACGGTAATAAGTGTGTTCTTTTTGCCGATGATAACACATTGCTTACTAAGGGGCAATAAGAGGCTTAATACTCCCAGAATTTGGATTTCGATTGAAAGTAAATAACGCCAAGGCTAAATGTATAATATTCAGTTGGTACTGATGGATAGACCATAAAATTCGATCTATCTAAATTACGCATATTGATACTCTTTCTTCAAAACTTTTTTCTTCGAATTTTATTATAAGACCACTAAGATCTTGAACCCCATACCTCTATTTTCAAGATTATACACTACCCGATATAATAAAAACTGATATTAGTTTATAGAGTAAATTTGTATAATATATACCTACATCAGCAATATAAGAGCAATATAGAATATTAAGTCAACCAATTATAGAAAATTACATAAACTGCCAAACAATTCTTTGCAACATAATGCTGTTATATTGTAAATGAATTTAAGAATTTTATAATATAGAAATACTAGTAGGTCAATAAAATGTTTAACACTATTTTACATGATATTATTATTTTATACGGTAATTTAGTCCAATAATAAACTAAACAGTCCTATATAACAATGGTCCTAATTCCAACCGTTTTCGAGAAAAAAAGTTATCAAAATATCCGGTGTAATGTGTAAAAATTTAAATAATTTAGGAATCTATTCGTAATTTTCTGCATAGAATATCATAAAATGCAATGTTCATTACCTATGTTATTTGCTTTTAATTAGAATAATGTATTTCTTAATGACACAAATAATAATTACAGTTATAGCAACCATCTTTTTTATTTATCAAACTACTTCCATCGCCAAAATTTACAAACCTTACATGCTGGTGATGCTCCTCAACGATTAGAATTTTGTCGTTGGGCTCAACAACATGCACAAAATGATTCGTTTGGTTTGTCATTCGTTTGACATACATAATCATACAATCATAATAAACATATCTGGGAGTTACAAAATCCGCATGCAATTAGATCAAGTCGATTTCAGCAAGGTCTTACCATTTGGAGTAGCATTTTCAACAATGATTTACGGCCTGTGCATGTTTTAAATGATCATTTAAATGCGGAGCTATATTGAACTTTCATGGAAACAAATCAATTTCATTGATGACGTATCATGTATTGTATTAATATTGTTCAAAATATGTGGTATCAGTGCGATGGTGTACTCACATAGAACAAGAAGTAACTGCTTGGTTGAATGATCATTGGCTGAATAAATGGATAGGTCAACAAGGTCCAAAATGACACAAGTAATAATTGTTGTTATAGCAACCATCATCTTTATTTATCAGACTACTTTGAAATTATATTATTATTATTATAAAAACGAATCGGACGTATGTTCATACAACAAAAAATATTTAACATTAACACAACTACCATTTGCCAAAATTTGTCGTAGAACTTGTAGAACACTGTATAGATATACTCAAAATCTAGCTACATTTTAAGATATTTAAAAAATTGATAAAATTAATCACAATTAATGAAATATATGGTCTAAATTCAATACATTTATATAGAAGCGAAGCCTTTTTCACTGTCGTAGTTCTTTTTAGCTATTTGAGAACTGAGAATTTAATGCTACTGAAACCCTCCTGGGTCTTTTAGCAGTTGCCTTTATTTATCTATAACTTAATTCTATAGATTTCTTATCCACAGAAAACCTTTCGCAGTAAACTGATAATCCTGATACACTTCCATCCTAACGCAGGCTCTCACTCTTCAAATAAATTTCTCATGAACTATACAGAGTACGGTATGTATAATGTATAAAAATTAAACTAGTTTCCTGAAGAAATTTTTAATAGAAAACTCTTATGTGAAAAAATTATATCAATGCGCGTTTTCATGTAAATTAAATTACAATTATGCATAGAAAAATTGTCACTAGGATGGTCTTGGACATCGCAGTTTAATAATTAAGTGAACAATGACATACAAAATCAGCTAACTGCACAGGTTTGTAACAAAGTAGATTACCTTCCTTTAGTATTAGTTTTTATATTTGACTGATACTAAATTTTATAGCCTATTTTGGAATAATTCAAAAATTCGAAGAAGTGAAACAATTTTCCATCACTGTATAAAATAATGAATTTCTGACTCTCCAGATCTAACTTATATCTCGAATAAAAACAGAATACTTTATCAGAGTAACACATCACCCTGTATACTTATAATGTGAAACTGGTTTGTATCATCTCATTACTTAAAAGAATTATCTAAAGTTTTATCGAATGTTACCAGTTAATTGAATTAATTAATATTTTAAGTTAAATTAATTATCTTTAATGACAATCATGCATGTAAATTTTATTTAGAGATCAATTACTATTTAAAACGTAATACTTGGGATTTGTCCGTAACTGCTCAATGACTTAAACTTAAACTATTTGGCATCAATTGGAACAACTTAGAACTGACAAATAGTATTCATTAGTTTGTATATTATATATATTTTATTACAAAAAACTTACTACTCGTTCTTTTCGGATGACGAATTCTTATGGAAAGTTTGTAATTTTATTTTCGACACAAAATAACTTGGGAACTTTTGGGATAGTAATAAAGTATCCCATTTTTTGCGATGACGTAATTCCAATATTTCAATATTTCTTTCTGACATTTTTCAGGTTTATATAAATTCTTCCCGTCAAATACAGAATATATATATTTTACATCGTACGATCACTTGTGCGCAAAATTGTTTCCATGAATAAAATTATTATCTAAAAGTTTTTATATGAGCATCAAGAATTAGATTTGGTGGCTACACACATGCACCCTAAGTTTTAGGGGAACCGTTTTTACTTTTTTATTACCTTATATTTCTTGTTCCATTTACAGGACCGTACTAGATGCCATGCATGCGCGGGATAAAGCAATTTAAAATATATTTTAGAAAATATTTAACTGAGCATTAGGAACACTATGGGAAATAAGTAGATTGGATAATTAATTATATAATAAATATACCTAATTAGTATAGTGTACGTATATCAACTTGAAAAAAAAGAGATAATTTCACTTACCGGTGTGAAAACAGCTGCCAAAGATATCTGCAAAAATCTATGGATTTGCCGGAATGATCCGTAGACGTACGTGGGTACCAAGAGTTCGCGGTATGGAAATTGGACGAATGCCTATGATTACCAGGATCATATGAATCCCTGTCGTTAGTATAATCATTAAATGGAAAAAGGGATAAAAAATATAAACGCAATATAAAATCAAATCTGTTTATAAGAATATTATTTTGTAGAATTTTCCTGACCAAATATTCAACATATATAGAAATAGTATCCTGGGATTATAGGTCAACTCAAATTATAGTCCCCTGTACATTCAGAGTCACCCTTTATAAAGTAGAGATATATATCAGAATAGATTATTTAAAGAAATTATAACTGAACGAAATATAATATTGTAAGTGTAATATGTAAATCGTTGTTTATTCAAATCTATATTACATAAACTGTTTTCTTTATTCAATTAATCTCCGTTGTTTACATTTACAATGTTTATTAAGGTGACGTAACGTTTTGGTAACTCGTAGTCTCTACATTCTCCACTTTCTTCAATTTCTTCTGGCTCTGAATTTACATCTAATGGTTCAGCTGTCAGGAAATTCTCTAAATCGATGTCAATGGGATTATCGACGTTTTAAGATCAATTCTCGCAAGTGGTAGAAATGATCTAATAGCTCAACCCAAGCTTACGACAGCTGCAGTCCTTGCACCAACTTACAACAATTACAGGAAATTATCTTGAGTAATACTGGCGGCGCTGCTTCTTTTTCAGTGGTTGCTGGCAGTAAACCATTGATATTGCGTTTCCAACGCCATTCCGTTGGTTCCAAATGAATTTGTTTCCAGCTCTGTATTTGGTGACAAACTCTGTATGCACGCTGCTATGCGACTACTAAAATTGGTAGCAAGAAACCAAGGTTACACAATTTTTTGGTCACTGTCTTTTTCAAATACAGAAATTGTGTTATGCATTAACCAGTGCTAGTGGCAACGCAGTATGCACCCTTGCCCAACTAAGAAAAACTGAGTTAGCCTTTTCCATCAGTATTTGGTTAGAAATATTTTTGAATTTAATTTTTTTTTTCATAAAATTATCGAAGATATTTAAGAAAAACGCGGAAGCTTCATTCTTTGTTTACACAATATGTTGCACATTCAATTTTGACATCTATTTTTCTCTCCTCATGGATGTAAACAAGTAATCAAAAAATAAAAACTTCAATAGTAATTATTCGAAGAATCCTATGATTTTCCAATATCTGATGACTGAGTTAAGTTTCCAAGCTGCACTACGGAACACATCAATAAATATATGATACTAAAAAGTTTTAGTACCATAGTAAATCCAAAAATCAGTAGAAAAACTCTGGAAGGGGAAATTTTTTATTCATAATCGAAGACTGTTAGTTGTGTTTATAAATATATAGCAGGAAGTAAGCAGACCACTTATATCTCACCTGCACTCAATTTATATGTGAACATACATATGAAGGAACAGCCAGTTCAATTGTCGGTCATCTCATCTATGGCACACTGATGAGGGCTAACAAGCCCGAAACCGGTCTATGTCTGGTGGTGTGTCCGACAAGGATTCTTTACTGTTCACACAGATACTGCAGGAGTAATTCAATGCCGGTCGGGGCATTAGTCCGCGGAGTAGTTGTTTCCTGCAGTATCATTTACAGATTTAATGGTTCGTCGCCCAGGGCGAGAGGTCTACGTTAAGTACCTGCTGCAATGTAGGTCGCTTCCTGTACTTCGAGCCGCTTAGGCCGAGCAGGAAGTAAGCAGACCACTTATATCTCACGTGTTAGTTGTGTTATTAGACGTCTTACTTAAACCACACTATTTGAAAATCTATTATTTTAAAATTAAATTTATCAAATGTGGAATTTGGGGCAATATTTATTTATCTGGAATATAACTAGATATTTATTTCCAAAGGATAAACTTCAAACTTGCAATGCAAATTTAAGCAACCTTTGAAATATTTTAAGCTAATCTTTAAAATTAAATGTAAACATGTAAAAGCAGATACGCCTACAATTCTGATACTTTCAAAATATCATGTCATACGAGGCTAAAAGTGTAGTTCATATATTGGCTTTTGATCCCCTCCGACAGATAACATGTTGTTATTTTGTTTTTCTGATGTGCCTGAAATTAGGTAGGAGTTTACTTTTGTTTGAAAAGTTTTTGATATCGTTGACAAAAATGTTAGTGTGTGCTAATCCACGTAAACAAGTGTGTGTATATATGTGAAATTGGAAAGTTCGTAGTTTTTTTTTAGTTTCCACAGCAGTACTTAATGATCTATGTTTAATGTATTTAAACATTTTTCAAAATTTACATCGTATAAAATATTTCCTGGGAATTGGTCATAATAAAAAAACCATAGCTTAAAATACTATGCAATCATAGAAATTTATTACGATCGTTTCGGGATAACACCCATCTTCAGATAATAGACACTTTTCAAAAAATTTTTGTTTACATGTTTGTTTCAATCAAAAAGATTTTTCTATTTTCCTCCTTCGCTAATCTTCTATTAAGTTTTTCGTAACATCGTAAAAGTTTATCTTGAAAAAAACCATTGTTTAACTTCATACTGGAATTTTATAAGCCAATTCAAATCTTCATAAACAAAATATTCAATTTACTGACCATGACATAACAATGTATAAAATGTTTTCTGAGAATTGGTCATAATAAAAAAAACATAGTTTAAAATACTATGCAATCATAGACATTTATTACGATCGTTTCGGAATACCACCCATCTTACATTATTATGCTATGGTCAGTAAATTGAATATTTTGTTTATGAAGATTTAGATTGGGTTATAAAATTCCTGTATGGAGTTAAACAGTGGTTTTTTCCGAGATAAATTTGTACGATGTTACGAAAACTTAATAGAAGATGTAAACAAAATTTTTTGAAAAATGTCTATTATCTGAAGATGGGTGTTATCCCGAAACGATCGTAATAAATTTCTATGATTGCATAGTATTTTAAACTATGGTTTTTTTATTATGACCAATTCCCAGAAAATATTTTATACATTGTTGTCATGGTCAGTAAATTGAATATTATGTTTATGAAAATTTACATCGTTTAATTGAATAATTTTTGAACTGTAAATTTTGGGAATATTGTATAAATCATTGGCAAAAAAATGAAGTCAGGAAAAAACAAATGAACTTTTCTGACAATAAATCAAGTAAATAAGCTAAGGCGTTGGATATTATTAGAACCAATGGTGACGTTTACGGAGAGTATACATTTTCAAAGGAACTACCTGATTTTGATGAAGATCGTATGAATCTTTAATTGATAATGAGTCACATCAATCAATCTGGGAATTGACCATATAATTGCAAATTATATATTTTTGTGTAGATATAGAAGGTTTATTATAGTACAGTGGTACATTTTGGAATATTATTTATTCAGTAAAATTGTGTTTGTCTCCGACATGCCTGTACTCTATAGGTATAAAATTTTCCTGTAACCAGTCATTTTTGTATACGTTTTACATTGCATCAATATTACTAGTAAAATTTATTTATTTATTACGTTCGGAATGTATATAGGCTTGCAGCCCAAAACTGCATCCACTAGTACAATGTGTATATAATATAAACGTATGAAGTTAACAATATAATGGATATATCAGTGAAAAAATATACATATATATTTAAAATTAATTATGAGAACTGCATATTTCAAATAAATCTTTTGACAATAGTAGTACTGAAAACATTAAAATTGTAATCGGCAATGTAACTATTATAATTGAGTTCTGTACAATGGACTATTTAAACTGAGATTGGTATGTTGGTTGATATATTAAATAAATTAGTTGTTCTAATATTTCTAGACGATACATACAAATTTAACAACGAAATTAAGTAGGGATAGTATAATAGCCTATTTAATAAATTAAACAAATGATAAAATCTGCGGCATAGATATCTGTGTTTTCAATTCAGGAGATAACAATCTGAGAAGTTTTTGCAGAAATTAGGTGCACCATAAGGGTCAATACTTGGCCTCCTCTTATCGGGTACAATGTTTGTGTATACGAATGATCTAAAAATATTTACTGAAATCAAATCCGAATCAGACTGTTTCACTTCAAAAAGCGTAAAATATCATAGGCGCTTTGATGCAACCTAAATAAAATCCACATAAATGTAATATAATGACGCTCACACATGCAATTAATTACATTAAATATGATTACATCGTTAATGACTCCTTGTTGCAAAGGCGCCTCAGTACATGAAAAATCTTTGCCTTTGATGGTAAGCTGGCTTTTAAATCGTTAGAAATTATTATACGTTGTTCTAAAGGATTGGATAGTGTATGTACCATAAAATTGTTTTATGAATCTTTTGTTCGAAGTTGGAGTCAGGTACGCATAGAAGAAGACTTTTAAAGTCTTGAACGGTGTACATCCTTATTCTCCTGATCGTATTCAATTAGATTTCTTACGTTTTCAAATGAAACGACGGTCTAGAAATGTTGTTTCGTGGCAATATCACGCCAAAGATTATATAATATTGTTAATTTATTAATTATGTTCTCGTTTCCGTTAGAATTGATAATGTTTGTGATGCCTTTATTTTGACATTTTCTGGAACATTCTCGGCCACATTCTATTTGATTCTCGAGATCGCAAATGGCTGAAACGTCAAAGTAAAGAATTTGACAATTGTGAATTTGTTGAAAGATATTTCTTGTGCAATCAAGAGTGACAATAAAGTTTGTTTGTCTACGTGACGTGTTCCCATGCTAACCCAATTTAGAGGTTACATTGGCGTCAGAAGTGCGACGTTCCGCAAAGAAGACGAATGGAGTAGACAAGTGAATGCCAGTGACGATATTTATAGCAACAGAAATGGAGGAAACATTCAAACAGTTAATTGAAATGAAAGATATCAAGAATAGTTAAGATATAAAGGAAGAAATGAAGAACAGCCAGGATGAAATGAAAGAAGATTTAAATAAAGAAATGAAAACAGCCAGCCCAAATGAAGAATAGCCAAGATGAAGTGATGAAAGATGTGATGGAAGATTTGTAAAGAATTTGACATTTGTGAATTTGTTGAAGGATATTTCTTGTGTAATCAAGAGTGACAATAAAGTTTGTTTGTCTACGTGACGTGTTCACACGCTAACCCAATTTAGAGGTTACAATATAATAGAAGTACAAGCCATTGAGAAGCCATCCCCCGATGTTCACTGCCCCGACTCAATGCGTCTACGTTTGTGTACCGATGTGTACCAGTATGATAGATGGGGAACGCCTCATCGAGTGGAGCAACTTATATTTACAACCTGCAACTGGATTACTTCAAACTAAATTGTTCACTTCCAAACCATTACAGTTCTTCCGGTGTAGATTAGAAAAACTGCAATATCGCCGTATGACGTTTGTATACAGTGGAGGAGAATATGAAGCACAGATTTCATAAACCTTATAAGTGACATTTTAACAGAAATTGTATATGTGGAATGCCGCTGCGAGTTCTATCACAAAAGTAAGTAGAATATACCTGTGGGAAGTATAAGTTTAAAAGAAAAGTTAATTTGCTTTTGTGCAAAAAATTGAAAATTTAAAAAATATTGAAGAGTTGTCATTGTTTGGAAATGTTGAAAATAAAACAACGTGTTCAAATATTTATGGAAGTGTTAGGAGCTTATTCTGATTATTTACCTAAAATAATTGTTCTGCCAGACCTAGTAATAATTTTATTTGAAACTAGGATAGGTAACACATCAGGTGGAGACATTTCATTATCATAATGATTAGTTTTATTAGGCTATATATATTTACAAAAGTAATCAGAATGAGACACATCTCCATTAATTAATGGAGATGTGTTAATTTCATTACTTGTGGTGTTTTAAAAAGGTTGTATTTATTTCTTTCAGTTATTCTACCACTGGGTAATAATAATTTATATGACCTTGGTTTATTACTTTCGCCTAAGACTTTTGTCGTAGTCATATCATTATCAGCATCTTTTATAAAAACTACTTCATTTTTATTTTAAAATTTTCAGATGAGCGTGATTCTTACAATCATAAATTTTGTAATTTTCTTGTCTGTTTTCTAATTTTCTTTAATTGGTAAAAATGCATTTAAATTATGCTCCATTAAAAGCTCACTAGGAGACTTATTATTTTTTTAAATGTATATATCAATCTTGGTGTACTCTGCTTTTTTCAGTATTTGTTTACATGTTTGAATTGTATCTTTCCACCATTCCATTAGATCTAGCATAATAAGGACTAGGTATGTTAAAAATTTTCATATTGAGGGTCATTGTGGTAATGCTCTTCGTTTTCTCTCCAAATTATAATATCATCTATATACACTAGTACTTCTGGTAAGCTTCCAAATAATTGTTGGAATGTTCGTTGAAATACTTCCGGTTCCAAAGGAAACACAATTATAACAGTAACGGCCAAACTTTCCAGCATTGAATGTAGTTAATAGTACAATTTTATTTGATAAAATCCTTTGTTTGCGTCTAATGTAGAAAATATTTGTATATTTGGCATTTTCTCAAAAATCTTTCTCTGACTATACACTTATTTATATAGTGAGGATCCAAACATCCTCTCAGATTACCATCTGGTTTTTTACCATACAATTACTCAGTAGGAACTGTTAATTTTCTTATTATATCTTGACTTTCTATACGATCTAATTCTTTCTTGACATTTTCTTCTACAGTTATTGAAGTTTTCTTTGGGGATTCTACAATACGAGTACTATTTTTTCTTAACTTGATTTCATAATCTGCAGGTAACTTTCCAATTCCTTGAAACAGATCTGTATTTTTCTCATTAGTTCTTCTACACTATAGTCTGTTTGGAAATGAAAGAGAGTAATAAAACCCCGAGTTAAGAACCGGCCATGGGCGTGGTAATATTTCGTTTCAGGTAATTATCGTAATTTTATTTTAAAAAAGAAATACCAACGCTAAACAAAATTTTAAGTGAACTTTCAGAGGACAACGATTTGCCAAAAATCAGTAGAAGCAAATTATGGGCCGTCTTACGAGATTTGAATTTTTGCTGGGAAAAGCAGAACAGGAAGTCAGTTCTTATCGATAAAGATGAAATTATTTGTTGGCGAAGATCCTACTTAAGATCAATTAGAAAATTCCGTGACGAAGGGGGATTATCTAGACGAAACTTGGGTCAACGAGAGATATACTGAAAGTATGGCAAGATGAAAATGTAAAAAGTTTTCGACAAGCATTTTTGGATGGACTTTCAACAGGGTTCAAGGCACCTTCAGGAAAAGGGCGAAGATTAATAGTGACACATATAGGTAGTGCCAGTGGTTTTGTAGATGGCGGTTTACTTTTATTTGAATCTAAAAATGCAGGTGACTATCACGAAGACATGAACGCAGATGTTTTCGCAGAGTATTTTACACAGATGTTGGATCTTATTCCTCTGGGGTCTGTAATTGTCATGGATAATGCCAGTTACCATTCACGGCAGACCGAGCGGACGCCTACGACTGCTTGAAGGAAAGGCGATATAATTCAATGGTTATCCGGAAAAAACATTTCTTTTGAAACAAATATGGTGAAAAAGGAACTTTTAACACTTGTCAATCTTAATAAAGATCAGAAAAAATATGTTATCGATGAAATGGCAACAAATCGCCAAATAACGGTACTACAGTTACCACCTTATCACTGTGAACTTAACTTAATCGAATTAGTTTGGGCGCAGATAAAAGGAGATGTAGCGCGAAATAATACGACGTTTAAATTAAGTGACGTGAAAATTTTGTTAAAAATGTATAAAAGGAAATGTACAAAAAGAAGAGGAGAAAATGTGGGAACTCGATAATTTAATTGCCGTTACTGTGAAACCTATCGTTATCAATCTAGGAGACAAAGATAATTCATCAGAATATTCAGAGGATGAATTTTAATATATCTACTTTTTTGTTTTCTTTATTGTACATTTATGCAACACTACATTTACTCACCATAATTTGAATTTTCAAAATACATATATTTTTGTGTGGAATAAATGTCTATTCATTAAATTTAAATAAATATTTTGATAATAATATTGAATAATCTTATTTGAATTACTAAAAACCCTCTTAACCCGGTTATGATGCTTAAAGTTGCCTAATATTTTGAAATGCTGTTTTTATATTGCTTATTTATAAGAGAAATGAACCGAGAAATTGAAACGGCATAGACAAAGACGGATTGTCGTGGATTAAATTTTAACTACCTGCTACAATTTAGTACGGTTCGATCACAGAAAGTTTTTTTAAAAGTACACCTCATCTATACCGATAATACATAATATAAAAATATTGAATATAAGCACCAGTACTACATTTATTTACGAATTGCATACATAATAAACTTTTATTACTCTCTTTCATTTCTAAACAGATTATAACAGTCCTTGCTGAATCTGTATACCAATAAATTCAATTTTTCAATGAAAGGTAAACATATTACACAAGGTGCTTTAAAATCAACTATTACAAAGAGGACATTGTATTTTTGTTATACTAACACATGTATACTATTGAATTTATATTCAGATGTATAAGTTAGTTGTAGAACAGTATAATAGTATATCGCTTCTCCTTAAAAATTGCATGTACTTGTGGGGTTTCAGAAATATGTGTTTCATATACCTTTGCTTAGCTCATGTACATATTGTGTTTATTAAAAATGAATCAAAGTCTCATTCGATTGACCAGCTGCGAATGTATGCGTTAATGCTGTATAGCCACATAGATGGAATAGGTTTAGTAGACATTATTTTTTTCTTTATATTTTAAATATATATCTGTCATTTCAATTCATTATACTTTGGTAAAGTGGGTGTATTGATTCCCTGCTGTTACTTTTCTTGAGATATTTCTAGAAGAACATTTATCCGAATTTTGTAATGCGTTGGGTGTGGCTCTATACATTGATTTAGGTCTGACAGGCATCGATAAGAAGCCTTGTCAAGAAGAGCATTCACAATTTCCAGCAGCGTCTGAAAACAAATTGTCAGCATAATTAGATGCCAAAAAAAGTGTGAAACTTTTTATTTTGTTTCAGATGTATTTATTATTAATTCGTCAAGTGTTAAAGTTGTTAAATTGTAAGAAGTAGAATAATACTGCCTTTAAGGTATTTCAGTATTAATTGGCAAAAAATAAAATTTTGAATTGGATGGGAAAAACAAGTAAGTCTGGAATAAGTCGAGTAAATAAAAGATCTTTGTGTGAATGGAAAACAATTCTTCTCACATATTTGTATTATTTTCACCAGTTAGGGTCAGGTGGGGAAAGTGCGTTTTTGGGGCAAGAGCACGAATATGACTGAAAATTTCTCCTAGCAAAATTACAGTAATCTACAGCCACAGAGCCATTGATATAGTAATATTTATTCATCTGAACACTAGGAGCGCTGCAAGCGTCAGTTGCTATTATTTGAGAACATCGTTTTACGTGACTAATTTCCTAACCTACAAATGCGCAGTTGTAACGTTTTTGTCATTTGTTTATTTCTGTGTGTAATTCGTGAATTTTAAGCTAGTTTTTGGTAAGTATTAGTAACAAGACACGTAGAATTTGATTTGACTTATTAATTTTCAAAAATATATGTCTAATAAATCATTTATTGTTTACTACGCTCTTACCCCATGAAAAAAAAAACAGTTTGGGGAAAGAGCAGACTCATTATGGAGGAAAAGTGCGTATTACTACTACGCACTTCCCCATTATTATTTTATTAAAATTTGTATTTTATGAGACTAATTATATTTGTTTGTCTTAATTAATTTATTATTAACAATTGAACATAAACCACACTTGATTTGGAACCTGGATGAGACAAATTTTTGTTCTGATCCTAGTAAGACTAAAATAGTCAAGAAAGGTGCTAAAGCAACTAGGACAACGAGTACTTCAGGTAGAGAAAATACATCTGTCCTTTTTGCTTGCAATGCTAATGGAGATAAAGCTCCCCCTCTTATAATTTTTAAAGGAAAGCAAATATGGACGCATATTGTGCCACCAGAAGGTAAAGGATTTCCAGGAACTACATATGCGGCTACCCCTAATGGCTGGATGCAGTCTGATGTTTTTGAGAATTATTTCCAGAACAGTTTCCTACAAACAATAGGTAACGAGAGACCTGTCGTTCTCATCTATGATGGTCATGCGACACACGTTGGAATAAAAGTTATTCACATGGCAATTGATGCTGGGGTGACAATAATTAAGTTGCCACCGCACAACAGTCACATTTTACAACCATTGGACCTAAGTGTCATGAAATCGGTTAAGGCTAAATGGGATCCCGCATTAGTGTTTTGGCAAAGGAAACATATTGGTCAAAAACTTCCAAAGTCAGAATTTTCCATAATTTTAGGGCAAATATGGTCTGAAACTCCTAGGGAAGTTATTATAAATGGTTTCAGAAAAGCTGAATTATTTCCATTTAACAACAAAGTTGTTCCGGAGGAGTTGTTTGATTCGAATGCTGCTCAAGAATGCTAATCCTACAGGTGCTCAAAACGGTTCTATATTGTCAAAGATAGGAAATGTAGAGCAAGGTATGTCAAACACAAGTTCATTTGACAAGCTTATGTTAGATTGTATTAAGAAAGGTAATACGGAAAAGAAAAAAAGAAGTAAAATATGTGCAGGTGCAGAAATAATCACAGCGGAAGAAGTCATAGAAAGAATAAATAATCAAAACCAAGAAAAAAAGAAGAAAGCTTCTGAAAAGGATACGATTTCTAGAAAAGTTAATAGAAAACGACAAATAGACGAAATTGAAACATCGGAGGAAGAAGATGAAGAGGCCATAAGGTATTCAGAATCGGATGACGAAGATTTTCTGACTATGATTGAGAGAGAGAAACAATAAATTGAAGAAGAAAATGACATAGATAATGCTGCAAAAATAAGAGACTGGGTGATTGTTAGATTTTGTACTAAAAAAACAAAAAAATATTTTATTGGCCAAATAACAGATTTTCATGATGAACCTGAAGTTCGTTTTGTAAAAACAGTGTTCCAGAATAAATTTGCAACAATATGTGTATTTCCTGAAATTGAGGACATCAGTGAGGTTTCACTAGAAAATATTGTTTCGGTCTTACCACAGCCCCAAATAGGACGTAGAGGAGAATTTCATTTTCCTGTGTCTTTCTCTAACTATAATCTACAGTAAAAATGTTATTGTTTTCCTGTAACATTCAGTCTAGGATTGTTATTTATTTTTTTAAGTTAATAAAGAAATACCTTCAGTTATATAAAATTATACAACTTTTTTTCTATTTGAAATAATTTAAATCTGCAAAAAGCACTTTGTTCAGGGAGTATCAAAGATATTGCTCTTGCCCCAGATATATTATTATGTATTCATATATGAAATTAATAGGTAAATACGCTCTTTCCCCGTTTTGTGGGGCAAGTGCGTAGTTTCAATTATTTTTTAAAAAATGGCAAATTCAACTCATTATTTTCAATAAAATAATTTACTTTATCCATTAAAACATGACTAACTAATTCAATATTGAGTGTTTTTGAAAAAAAAAAGTTTGGCAGTGTAGACTTTATTTTAATTCAAACATAAACATAACTTTATAAAATATTGGTGTGCACTTGCCCCTCCTTACCCTACATTTAAAGATAACATCAGTTACATATTGCAGCTTTACTTTGCATTAATAGTAACTACTGTATGTTAATTTTAGTTTTAAATTATATTAGTATTAATATATTGTTGCCATTGTTTTCCACTCTAAAGCCTGATTGCCATTATTCTGATAAGTAAATCAAATTTATAAATAAATGTCACTCCTGAAATTATTGAAAAGTAGAGAAATAAGTGTGAGGATAATTATACAAATGTTGCTAGTGATCATTTAATAAAATTAAAATTTATTCTTATTGGCAAAATATATTTTCTCAGAGTTTGTTGGTTCAAACACCGAAAATAATGTACCATTGAAATGAGAACTTATTAACCCGTTTACGGTGCTAGCACAAACTGATATACTTGGATATGTAACCTTGGAAGCAAAATTGGTCTGTTCAAACTATGGGGAATTAATTCCATATGCAGGGTAATTTAGAAGCTATTTTTGAACTCTTTTGATTTTTACAAGTACAATTTTGTAAAGAAAAATCAAAAAGGACTCAATAATAATTTAAAATTAAACTTGGCACAGGAAACTGATACTGCTCGGCACTGGAAACTGATCCACTGTAAAACCTAATCTTGCGCAAAGGCGAAGCAATTAGTCAGCGACTGGCACGCCGGCAAAGTTTAATAAAAAATGAAAAGACAGAAGATTGAAATAATTTACCAAGGAAACAAATAAATAAATACAATTTTAGGACACTTATTTTATATCAGAATATTCAACTGCTTTTACCATTATTGTTATTATTAATTAATAAAATTAATTTGTGATTTTGATGAATAAAATAATTTTACATACCTGATGTTACAACAACTATCCAAAATTGTGTCCACCAATGTCAAAACACTTTTGGGCCCGTTATGCCCACCCCTCTTTCTAAGAACTAATACAAATGTGTATGGTTCTTGTTCATTTTGAATTCGTAAGTTATTGGCATAATTGAGCCTCGTGTATGATACACCATGCTGTACTTGTCGAGCGATTTGCCTGCTGCTGCTATATCTTTCACGATTCGTTTGAAAATTTTCCGTGTCATGCCCGCGTTGTACTACCTCGGTAAAAGTAGCTGCATTTGGCACATATCTAGTGGGAAATCGTTTTGCGTGCAGACGAAAAACTGTTAAAGCATTTTGTCTTACTTGACCATAAATTAAAACGATATCCATGAACTCCGAGTTGCTATACACGTAAGCCATTTTTAACATTTGAAAAACTATTGTAAACACGATCGTAAAATATTAATACTTCAATCGGGTTTCAGTATTCGGAATCGTATGCATTTTGATGACGCTCGAAACTACACCCAAGCAGCACAGACTGGTCGGGTTGACGTCGAGCCGACGTCGGCACTCTAACCTGAAGTCGGTAGCCGACATCCTCGCCACGGCTTACCGACCAGTTTTTATACGAAAATGGTCACATAAACTCTGGTCGACCCGTCGTCACCCTGTTGTCTAATAATCTCGCTCTTATATTTAAATTATTATAACCATTTCGACCAAATTTTAGGTAAGGCTAATGTTACCCAAACTGACCTTTAGTATATGGTGATTTAAGTGAGTAGCGTTAGGTGTAAATGTTTGTACCTACTTCCACGTCACATTAGATACGACAAATATTACCTAACATAACATTTTCTATTATTTACGTATACATTTTTCTGTATAAATCAGACAAGTACTATATTTTTGTTCCGTTTATACAAATTTTGTAACTAATAACACTGCAGCTCATTTTAATAGAAGGTATGCAACTACTCATATACGATTCAGTATATTAATAAAATATAATTTTAAGGATATAAGTTTCGAGACCTTCAAACATTGAAATTATAAACGCATGCAATTTTATTGTTTATATTGGACAAAATAGATCATTACAATGAAAGCGCCATTAAATGAACACTATTTTTATCAATATATATATATTTATTTTGTATTTTTTAGAAAATATTTTTTTTATTAGTAATGTCAAGAATAAGAAGATCAAGTGTAAGAACTGACTTCTCAAAAAATATATAATCTTCAAATCGTAAAATCACTCTTCAAATATTAAAAATTGAAAATTATTGTGTATTGATCCCAACTCTTCCAAAATGGCTTTCTATTATTTTTATCAAAAGATGTCGCCGTCGGCAATACCGATCTGTTATATCCCTATGATTTAAAGTTATTATTGCTCTAAACGAATATAATTACTTCAATCACCGGGTCATATTAAGTTTATTTATTTACCTTAATTATATACCACTCCTCACAATTAGTATAATAAACTCCCATTTCTATAAACTAACTGAAGAAGTCAAAATTGCTTCACCAAGTTGTACTTTAAAAAACAAAATATAATAATGGTAAACAAAAGTACACTTCCAACATCTAATTCAACTAAGTCGTATTAGAAAAGTTCATTTATACTTGTTGCATGTAGATCTACAAAAGAGGTATAAACATACAACTCTTATGACTAGCCTAACTTTCCATTGTTTTCAGTCGTGATCGTGCAGTTAAAATTAAGATTGTGTTCGTGCAGTTATAGTTGGTTGATACCCTCGGATTCAGAACTTAGCTGTTTTTTCCCACCCAGTAATTAGAACTGACTGTCAGGTGGTGTACTCTAAATAAATGAATAGTTTCGTATTATTATAAAATTACTGATGTATTTAAAATATTTTATACATAGTGATTTTCCGGTAAATGTGACCTCGGTTATTCTCAGGCTAGGCTTTGTGGGGATAGACCCGCTATCGTTATCTCTGGACCCGCCCATATATTGCTTTCGGCTTTTATTGCTAATATTCGAATGCTACGGTCAGAACCGTCCTTGGATAATGCTCTCGATTTACTTCAACTATTCATTATCAGATTTCTTAATACTTGACAGTTTTCATTACTTCACTAACAATATAGGTAACATCATGCCAAGCATTAAAATGTTTCAAATATGTGTGGTTGATGTTGAGGTCAAAATATGGTATAAACACCGACGTCGGCTGTACCTACCTCATCCGACATTACAATTAGTATTAAATAACTTGGAGTAGCGACGTCGGTGTGGATGACATTAACTGACGTATATCATTGGTTAGAGACAGTTGAAAAGATCGACGTCGGCCTATCTGGCCTGTTTTATTATTCATTTATTGTTATTTAAAGCATGGAGCAGGTCGAAATACCGACGTCGAACTTGCCGTCGTCGTTGTGACGTCGGCAATAGTAACGTAAGCGGTTCCAACCAAAATTACTTAAAATTCGACCATAGACGTAATGCTATACCAATTTTATAGTCATAATTTACATGATATATAATAATATATAAAACTAGTTCGGTGTGGTTTGTGCTGCTTGGGCAGTAGCCCAGCGATGTATAGGTTAAAAATTCTACAACTGCAATAATTTTTTATCGGAAATGTTAACGATTTTAAGCAATTTTGTACGATATTGACTCTATCTTTCATGACGCATCTATTCCCAATGTTTTTTAGATTAGTTGCGGATCACCTTAATCTTGGAAACTGTTTATTGGGTAGGTGCAGCCGTTTGCAATAACAATGACGCTCTTTAAAATAAATTTTGCGATTTCTTTTGAACTGCTGATGCATTTGTAATGAAATCCACTTTTAACTTTTAACATTAGTTCTTAGTTGTTTCACTCACCAATAGAGATTTAATGAAATTTCTACTCAGAACTTCCAGAAGTTCAAAAACTAATTTGAGGGAGTGTCATTATTATTGCAAAAACTTGTACCTTGCATGGGGAAGTATAAACAACCTTTTTATAAGTAACTAGTTTACCACAAACATCCCTGAATAATAGTTATTTATGTACCAACTCAGCAAAGTTACTCCTTTGAACGAATCTGAGATTATGAGCCGAGCGAGCGAAGCGAACGAGGCGAGTAATAGGCGAGTTCGATATAGACACTTTACTGACGTGGTCCATATAAAATTTTATCGCCAACCGTAAAATTTTATAATTTAGACAATGGTGATATTATAACTTGTCACATTTTATTATGACAAAGTAAACAGAAACATAACAGCAAATACAAAACAAGTCTACATATTTTTTGTTATAACAGGGCGTCTCACTTAAAACTGGAACAAACTTGTAACATGCCTACCGTGCGACCGATTTTAATAAACTTTTTTCTGTTGGATACACCTTCAAAAAGTCTATCTTCGACATACCTGGTGTTCTCTAAAATTCGAAACCGTGGCCGACTACGATACAATTTATCTGGCTTAAAATCGGAAAATCATATTAGAGATTTTTTTATTCGAAAAATTCCCACGAATTCTTGATCAGGACTCCACAAAACCCTACCAACCAAATTTTCATTGACACAGTATACAGGGTGCTCAGGATAATTTGGGTGCCTCGCTTAAAAGTGGAACAAGCCTGTCACATGCCTACTGTTCGACCAATTTCAATAAACTTTTTTTGTTGGAAACATCTTCAAAAAGCCTATCTTCAACATACTAGGTGTTCTATAAAATTCGAAACCGTGGCCGACCACGATACAATTTATGTGGCCTAAAATCAGAAAATCATATTAGGGATTTTTTTAGTTGAATAATTTTCGCGAATTCTTGATCAAGACCCCAAAAAAACAACCAACTAAATTTTTGTTGCCACAGTATACAGGATGCTTAAGATAATTTGTGTAGTTTTCATAATGGTAGTGAATTAAAAACTGTCATATGGTATTAAAAAAGAATGACACTTATAAAATTAATTTGTCTATTTCGATATATTCCAAACTTCCATTTATGAAAGTTTACGTTTATGTTTAGAGCACGAGGGGTTCCATTCTTAGATACAATATTAATTATTGTTTTACGCAAATAAACAAGGCAAATTTTATCGTAGTCGGCCACGGTTTCGAATTTTTGAGAACACCAGGTATGTCCAAGAGACACATTTTGAAGATATATCTAACAAAAAAAGTTTATAGAAATCGGTTCCACGGTAGGCATGTTACAGGCTTGTTTCACTTTTAATAGCGAGACACCCAAGTTATCCTGAGCACCCTGTATACTGTGACAACGAAAATTTGGTTGGTAAGGTTTTCTGGGTCCTGATCAAGAATTCGTAGGAATTATTCGAGTCAAATAATTCCTAATATGATTTTCCAATTTTAAACCACATAAATTGTATCGTAGTCGGCCACGGTTTCGAATTTTAGAGAACACCAGGTATGTCGAAGATAGATTTTTTTAAAGTGTATCCAAAAAAAAAAAGTTTATTGAAATCGGTCGAACGGTTGGCATGTTACAAGCTTGTTCCATTTTTAAACGAGACACCTAAGTTATCCTCAGCACCCTGTATAAGTGGCAACGAAGATTTGGTTGGTAGGGTTTTCTGGGGTTCTGATCAAGAATTCGTGGAAATTTTTGGAATAAAATAATTCCTAATACGATTTTCCTATTTTAAGTCACATAAATTTTTATCGTAGTCGGCCACGGATTCGAATTTTAGAGAACACCAGGTATGTCCCAGATAGACTTTCTGAAGATGTTTCCAACAAAAAAAAGTTTATTGAAATCGGTCGCACGGTAGGCATATTACAGGCTTCTTCCACTTTTAAGCGAGACACCTAAGTTATCCTGAGCACCCTGTATAATGTGGCAACGAAAATTTGGTTGGTAGGGTTTTCTAGGGTCCTGATCAAGAATTCTAGGAATTATTCGAGTCAAATAATCCCTAATATGATTTTCCAATTTTAAACCACATAAATTGTATCGTAGTCGGCCACGGTTTCGAATTTTAGAGAACACCAGGTATGTCGAAGATAGATTTTTTTAAAGTGTATCCAAAAAAAAAAAGTTTATTGAAATCGGTCGAACGGTAGGCATGTTACAAGCTTGTTCCATTTTTAAACGAGACACCTAAGTTATCCTGAGCACCCTGTATAAGTGGCAACAAAAATTTGGTTGGTAGGGTTTTCTGTGGTTCTGATCAAGAATTCGTGGGAATTTTTGGAATAAAATAATCCCTAATATGATTTTTCGATTTTAAGCCACATAAATTGTATCGTAGTCGCCCACGGTTTCGAATTTTAGAGAGCACCAGGTATGTCCCAGATAGACTTTCTGAAGATGTTTCCAACAAAAAAAAGTTTATTGAAATCGGTCGCACGGTAGGCATATTACAGGCTTGTTCCACTTTTAAGCGAAACACCCAAGTTATCCCGAGCACCCTGTATAATGTGGCGACGAAACATTTAGTTGAACACCAGGTATCTCCAAGATAGACCTTTTGAAGATGTTTTCAACATTAAAAAGTTTATTGAAATCGGTCGCACGGTAGGTATGTTACAGGCTTGTTCCACTTTTAAGCGAGACACCCTGTAGGTATTAAACGTAAACGTACACCTTGATGCATTATAAAAATTAATGCCTGTAGTCGAAGATGTTTCAATTTATCTATGTTAACAATTTGTAAATCTTTAGTAGAATTATGATCGGTAATAATTATGTTCTCAGTTTGATCTTCACCTAAAATCGTCTTTGCGATTTTCGTTTTGTTGAGCACAGATTCCTTAACATAGGATTCTGCAATCGTATCGCTTTTTTACCCTTGGTGACGTTTTAAATTCTTAGCAAAGTTAGTGGCGGACGTGCGACTAAAACAATGTTATGTACGTATAAAGTGATGGTTCTGATAAATGCACATAGTTGACAATTTTGGTTGGTATTCTTCCAAAAGTATGGATTCCAACTGACTGTGCATTTACCATTTATAAGTTAGGAAAAATCGGTCGTCGGGAGTCGTAGCTAAATATTTGTTAAATAATTCTAAAGATTTTACTTTTCCTTCAAACTCTGAAGTGGTCACAAATATTCGAGGCCTGTTGGTCTTTGTTACATTACTAAAATAATTACTACATTTATATCAAATTATTTTTGAAATTACCTTCATCAGGTAAATTTCGTCCAATGCATTTAGTAAAAATTTAAGTATTTCTTTTTGTGAAAGAGTTTTGTCCGCCGTAAGTTTTTTATATTTACTAATGTCAACGTAATTTTTTGCTGAAAGGGTTGCTTTTACCATGGAATAATAGGACCATACTGAAGAAGAAGAATACTCTTTCGATAACTCGGAAAAATACGACAGTAAATCATTTTCACTATATTTTTTATTCCGTGTTTTTTTTTGCATCATTCTATGAATATGTCATACTGGCGATTGTCTTTTTCGACTGATTTTTGTGGTAGAATTTCGAAACACGTGTCTAACGACTTTTCCCGAAACTCAGGCGGTGTACACTGAATGTGTACTTTTCCATACGTAACACTGAATGTGTCATTTTCTATAAATAATCGCGATAAAACTTTTACTGTGGGGCTGTGACAACGACAAATGATTTATGTCGTTAATTTCATACAGTAATGGCTATGGTGATAAATATTTCCATCAGGTAAAATATTTGATTTTTACAATAAAATATAGTGTTTGTTTACTTCCGAGAATCCGGCGTTAAAGAGAAATTATTGTGTATTATCGTACTGTAATATACCTGCCATTGTCTTATGACTGAATATGGGTGAAGTGGTTCCCTTATTCTCTCGTCAAACTTTAGGGAAGTGTGATTTCGTTTATCATTTTTATAAGTTTGAGTCTTAGTAAGCCTGAGTTAGTATGTGTTTATAAGCACTCGTAGTCAGTACTCGATATCAAACAACATGTTAACATATAATTCAGACTGGTAACCAGAAACATTTTATAAATCGTATATCTATAAATCAAACCTACTTAACTTAATGTTCACATTAACGAAACCAACCAAACCAAATAAAATCAGTTCCTGAAACAGTGTTCTTTATTAGGGATATGGCTAGGAACAAATTCCAACCTCTACGAGGAGGTTTTTCAGGCTTCGTTTGCGATTCTACATAAACAAAGCAACTGTCCACAACAGACACAAATTGTCGGTACAATCAGACGTCATCATTGAGAGTTCAGAGATAGTACGTAGTTCAAAGCGGCGGTCATTGGCGCGTTTTCTAACACTATAATAATGACATCTTTAACATTTGCATTGAAATTTATAAATCCATCGGGTACCTAATATTCTACAATATTTGTAATTACATAAATATTGAAAAGTGTGAGGCTTTAAACATTAAATACTGAATAAATTAAAATTAAGGTATCACTTTTACGTACAGAGTAAAATAATATGTGTGATTTTTATGCATATCAAAATAATTCCTGTTAACGCCACTGCCGTTTTGTCTCTTTGGGTGTACGTGAATATATTCTGTCCTTATCAAATTGGTATTATTGGTAGTTGTTGGCTACAGCTGAAAATAATATATTACATTCACAAAGCACCTTCTACAACATTCGTTGACTAGGAACAACTAGTCCGAAAAGAGAAAACAACACAGGAGCATCAGCTCCAACAGAATTCAAGTGTACATTAGGTATTAAACAAACTGGAATTAACAAGTGCATCATTGGCAGTTTGGAAAGTTTGTTGTTCTTTCTAAAATTGCCGAGATTATATTTATTCTATAAATCAAGTGCAGTGAAGTTTTGCGATTTTCTATGTCATTAGGTATTTGCCACACAAGCAAAATGCTAATGTGGCAGCATTCTTTACAAATTTTCTTACATGCTTTCATAACAGAACTATCATTTCTGTTGTAATTGAACAAATTTTCATCGCAATATATTTTTTGTGAAGATATTTGTTTATACTACATATCTTCTTGTACATTTTAGTTCCATAATCTCTAAATATTTAATAGCAAAATTTTGTGAGTATAAAGGTGAATCTATTGGTAGACACAGTTCACAATAGAAATGACAGTGAAAGTCATTTATTCTCATTTTGGGAAGCAATGAGGATTGCATGAGTGCATGCTCGGAGAACAAAGGAATTAAGACAATACGAATCTAAAAAACTCCAAATATGCTGTTATTTTCGATCCTTTTGTACAAGGTGTCCGAAAATTATGCGTTAATATTTCAGGAGACCATATTACATGAAACATTGATGGCACAACGATTTATACATTTTTGTGAAAACTCAAAATTGGGGTTAAGTACTTTTCTCAAATTTTTTGAAAATCTATTGTAAATTTGTCGCGATTTTTTAAAATTTGTAAAACAGAATTAACCTTTTTGCACACGGTTTCACTGTATATTCAAATTTGTGTTATAACAATTTGATTTTGAGAAATAAATACCTACATTTTCTTTTTTTATGTTTCTTCTATACATTATTATATTATATAGCAACGCCAGATTATGATTCACCAACAGAATGACACAACTGCTAATATACATATCTACAGAGAATTATATTTCCTAATTTTAATTCTGTCAATACAGTACATTCATGGAGGAAACCGAAAGGGGATTTGGCTATTTTTGAGTAGTGTGCATTTGGGGTTTATTCAGTGGCGTAACGTACATGGAATTGTTGTTACAGTAAATCAAATAATGCACGTCATATTAAGAAACTACACTGTAAAAAATAATTACAGTTAAAATAGATGGCAATTTATTTACCACTCATTATTGATGTAATTCTCTTACCGATTGTGACTTTACAAATAAAATGTAAAATTACGTTGTAAATTTTTTTTGTGGTGTAATTTTAGGTTTTGCAATTGTAATATTACTTTGTGATTTTACAATACAAAAAGTATTTTTACAATGTAACTTAACAATTACTTGTAAAAATACAAAGTAGCTTTACAGGCAGTTGTATAGTTACATTGTAATAATACATTTTATATTATGACTGCAATGTAATTTTTTTATTTATTGTACAGGATGGTCCAATTTGGGCACTTAGGTATAGAAGGTTTCTTCTATTTTCCGAAAGGACAGAAAAAAGTAGCCAAGATATTTAGTTCTTAATTTTTGAGAAAAGTTGAATAGCGAGAATCAGATTTCAATATTTTGATGTGTTTAAGAGATACCTACATCATATTTTTAAATTTTGGTCATTTTCTGTGGTAACTTTTCTACTTATTATATTAATATTTATACATTGTAAAGAGATTTTTTCTCTATGTGTAGTATCTAGTGGCTTGAGGAATATTTTTTTATAACTTCTAGTTCTCCGCTGCTATAATAAACATATATATGTTTTAATGAAACATCATACGTACGTAATATGGGGCATCATAGAAAAGGGCTAAAATTTAAAAAATTCTATATAAAAACTAATCAAGATAGCGAAATGAAATTTTCGTTATTCAATTTTTCTCAAAAATATTCCCGTGACATTTGGACTATCTTTTCGGAGAATAAAAGAAACCGCCTAAAAGTGTCGAAACTGACCCAACCCGTACACAGGACATTTTGTTTACAACATTCGAATTTACTAACAGTGCTTTGACATACCTAGATACCTAAAAAAATATACTCATATTAAGTAACCTAATTAACAAATACCCTTAATAGTAATACTGAATTTTTGATATGATATCCCCAGTGATGTCAAACATTTTCGAACCAATAGATTCGTTTTCTATATGCTTTTCAGATTTATATACAAAAAATTAAGTACTTTGGAATTTATGACTCATTTAGTTGAAAATAATACTTATTTCTATTAAGCCCCGATGTATACCTTAAAATCAGCTGAATAATCCTTTTTAAATTTATAATTAAAATTTTTGGACAAATTGTGTAAAAAACATTTGTTACACAAAACCGCACTTTTCCTAACTGATTATATTAAGAGCTATTTTGTACTCCGATTACGGCTCAGTTAGCTAATTAGTAGTTACAGCTTTATTACATCTTCAATATATTAACTGCCCTTTACTTATTTTTTAGCTTAGAAATACATGTACATGCAGGTACTGAAGTAATAAAATATTATGGTTTTACGGCAATTTTTTATTAAAATTTGGTACCTACACATTTAGGTTATTTGTACAAAACAGAACACTTAACTTTATACAAGACATATAACAATGTGAAAATATATTCGTAGAACTAAAGTTAACATTTTATAATATACAAACGAAATTTATGATTTTATACTAACTATTACAATATTACAGTAATATTAATTATATAAATGTGCATAGATAGTAAGTAGATACCCAGAAACCAGATACCCAGAACTTAAATCATGCTAATCCTCCCCTGTTCTTTTATATATTATGTAAGATGAACAAAACAACAGTGGGGTCCCCGATTTTTGTAGATGCAATGTTTCTTTGTTTCAATAATTATGTATAACTTACATACCTATTACTTCTTAATTGAGGTTATGTTTAAACAAGCACTAGACAAAACTATTTATAGTACTAAAAACACTCACTTATCACTCTAGATATGTTTATATTGCTAGTCACTACTCACTAAAATAATTATGTAAGTACCTAGGTCCTAGGTACACGCTGCATTCATCGAAATGAAGCAAGAAATAATGAAGGCGTCACCACCCAACGCTCTCAACGGTTAGGTTATGTTAGCGCGTTTTAAAATTAGTAGTATCTTCACATACACATTAGGCATATTTTTACAGTCAATTATATAGTAAATTTGGTATGTTCAGTAATTTTACAATGTAAAAATAGATTTCACATTGTTAATTGTAAATGTATTACAATATATTCGATAAATGTACAAATTATATTATAATTACATAGAAAGTTTACGGTTTTATTGTATATTGGCAGTTTTCTTGTAAAATTACAAGTGTCAGTGTATTATCATCATTATTTTTAGAATTATTTTAAGACAATTATAAGGATAGTCTTACAAAGTAAATTTGTAAAGTTACTGGCCTTTTTTTCAGTGTATCTGTAAGAAAACTGTAATTCTAACTTTACAAGGAAAACAATTAATAACTTATACAGAAAACTTCAAATGGCAGGATCAGAGAAAAGATTTATCAATATTTTATCGCAGCACCATCTGCTGCAATAACATCTTGTAATCGTCTTCTCATTGATAAAATTAACGATTTAAAATCGTAGTTATTTGAAAGTTCCTCCCACGAAATTTCAATTGTGTCCCATAGTTCTTCGGAATTTACACACTATTTATTTCATACTCATTTATCTACTGCCTTACAATATTTGAGGTATGTATGGGCGAAATATCCTGAAAAAATAATTATTATTATATGGCACAAGGATACTGAAAACCTATGGAAAAATAAAGTTTTCATAAAAGACCTGTGTAACAGACGGCAACATTATATCACTCTATAATGTTCTCATGTTAAGCGCCCATCAATTTTCTAACACACGTCGATTCCATGGATGGAGATTCAAGACATTACATTAACCGAACGACCACTACGACGGATAGGCTGTTGCGATTTAGCTGACGATGATAGGATACATGTATTCTTCTTGATACCTAGATATGTAAACCCATAGACTACCATTGCCACTGAAAGTTTCTTTCACCAGAAAAAACTACAGAACTCCAAAAATTGTCGTCATGATTTACATACTCATTCACAAACTGCAACCTTATTTGTTTATTTTGTTTGCTCATAAATACTTTTTTAACTGCACCACAGTTTATTAATTCGCCTGCTTTATTCAGTTTCGTGTTGTATGAACTGTGCCTGGAAAGTTTGTTGCTTGACATGCTTGTACTGCGGTTGAAAAAGAATTTTGTTGCATAAAATTAATGAGAGCATTGTCTTCGCCTTCATTTCAAACTTTTCCTACGCCCAATCGAATGGGTATTTGCAGATCTATTCCTTCCTGCCAGTGCCTTTTTATTGCGAAAAGTTTTACTAACATTTATCTGTGCAGCAACCATACCCACCAACCAGTTTTCTTCTAATTTAGCAATTGCCCACATTTTTTTGGCTTCTGTTAAATGTCTCGGAATTGTTACAAATTTTGCTAATTGAACAACAAGTTACAGAATGCTCCAATATTTTTGACAATTTGTTATACAACTACTGTGAAAAGTGACAAATTTGGGCGCTAATGATTTAAAATTAATATTAAACCAAACGTTTACTTTTCGATGTTTGGGGAATTCCAGTCAAGATAAACAAATAAGTAATTATGCTATTTATTGATTTCATTTTATATATAAAATTTTACCTAAGAGAACGACCCTACTCTAAAATTTACGGTTACATATTTTATACACACTTTTGCAATTAACCCAAATAAGCGTATAATACATGCTGTTCCAGTGACAAGAACAGTTAATGAATTTTTGAAGGTAATTCGCGGAACAATAATTCGTACTCATTTAATCCTCGCTCCAAATTGCGGCATTTAGAAAATGCAAATTAAACTACATTTTCCTCCGAGGCAGTTAAACTAAACAGGATTATGTGGTCGCGAAGACCGATAAGTAAGAATAACTTTAATCCTAAAACCAGTTATTGCGTTGAATATCCCCAGTTTACAGGTTTATGTATTTAAATTTGAAGGTCTAAGATGGATTTAATGTTAAGTAAATTTTAACTCTAAAATTACAAAGTGATTTCATGCAAATCTTCAAAACGTTGAAAGGATGAATTTTTGGAAATAACTATAAATTTATTGTGTTTCAGTTAACACAATTCATTTTTAATTACTTAGTAATAGTAATATTTAATGATTTTCATATAGATATAATGCTTAATACAATACAGGTTGGTTCATTTTTCATGGTTCACCATTGGCATCTCGGAAACCGAAAAAGGTACAGGGTGACTCAAATTAGAAGAAAGCATATTTCTAAAATATTATCCAGACATTAATATTCGGTGCAGTTAGTTTTACACAACATTATTAAAACAATAAAAAATGTATTAAAAAGGTTAGTAGTTAAAATGAGGCGTCTAAAATCAAATGCGGATAGATCCCTCTTAGGTAAAAATGAAAAAACCACAAAATACTATCATTTGAAGACAAAGTTATATACCAAGCAGATTGTTTTTTTAATAAATTTCTAAGGTATTTCTTTTTTGTTTTTTTAATTTTTGTTCTTTAAACTGCATAATTAACTGAGCTTTTTCAAATAAACTAATGGATTTGTCCGATTTTGTTATTTATCAATTTTTTATAAAGGAAAACATTATCTTTATTATGTATTTTTCTTATAAAAGTATTCATAAAAAGTATCTACGAATAAAATTTAAAACACATATTTAGAAAAAGTAACATATCTTTATTAAGCATAAATTATTATTATAATATTGAAGTTACACAAATCTGTTATCATCTTCCTGCTGCTCACAAACAGCTTCATACTCTATTTCAGCTTCTTATTGCAATTGCAACCTAGTCAGTACAGTTTTGTAATAATTTAAACCCAGTTTAGTAAATCTATTTTGCCAGTATTATCTGAAATTCTCCTTCAGCAAGTCATTAACATTAGACAATTTCTATGGCTTGATAAAATTTCTACAAACGTCTAGTTCATCTGGATTTATGCCAATGTAGGATTTTCCTTTCTTAAATATTCCTTTAAGAACACCTAGGAGATGCTTGTAATGGTGTTCCCCTTGTACCAAGATTTCAGCACCTAATGTTTTGGTAATTATTATTCTCTTACAAGAATTTATTTTAAAATGCATAGATGAACTTGGCTTTACATTCTCGGAATAGGCGGTATACATACCAATCTTCTCCAAGTTTCAGAACACTGCCAGACTCAGAAAATATTTCTAAATATTCTTCGGGGCGGATTATTGTATCTTTTTTCCTAACCTTTTTTTCTATATTTGCAAAAACCCTATCAGGGGAGATATACGAATGTCCCGTTACTGGAAACACTAATTCTAACGTTTTCAGTTCTCTTGGTGCACTTCTTTTCATCCAGCTTGATGCCATGGTAATCATTGTCATATTGTTATTTTGCCCCCACATCCATCTGACATAAACGTAAATTCGTAATTCCTTCCAGATTGAGGTGTTCCAAGTGATGAAAAACAGCAGAGGCTATTTCATTAGACCCCTTGGAGGAATCTGATTCTTTCCAAGTATACATAAATACGTTGTCTTTTGTTAGAGAAGAATGTGAATTCCCCACAACAATGCAAAAATTATAGATATAGAGTTGCCGCTTGTAGTAGGCCTGCTGGTCTGAAATTTTGGGCAAAGGAAGAATTTTTGGCAATCGTAAGACATTGTCAATAAACCCTCCCTTTCTTCTCTTAGTGCTTTAGATCTCAGCCTATGAATTCGCTGCTGAGTCATTAAATCTCGTCTCATGTCGTCGTCTTTTGCATGCCAAATGGTCTCTCTAAATTCCAGGCACCTTGAGCAAACATCCGTTAGCAGAGCATTGAACCCCAAGTTGAATTTGGTATTGAAAATATTTCTAAAATAGCATTCTTTTACAGGCAGTTCAGGGTTATCTTTACAATATAGTCGCCACATTTTTTTAATTGATAATTCACTCGACAGGTATTGTCTTTCACTTTTGCCTCTACAATAATGACTTTCCACAACAGCAAATCTTTTTATGTAGCTCTTAACATTCGCCAATTTATTTGCATTTTTTGAGCTCCGGCGATCGCCACCACGATTTTCTTTCGGCATTTTCCTGGTATTCTTAAATCTCTTAATCACACCTAACACCATATGCTTTGTAATGTTTAAACTTCTCAGAAATGTTTCTTTGCAAACTGGAACAACCTCGTCGAATAATGTCTTTTTGATAAAATATTGTACACTAAGGTCGTGAGTTTTTGTGTTTTCTAGATTTTTGGGCCGTCTTCTTTTTATTTCCTTGATTCGGCAATACCTCAACAAGTACACATCTTGGACTCACTTCTTTTTGGACGCGTAAAATTTACTATGAAAGTTAGCAATATCTGCAGGTTTTAGCGTTGTACACTGATAGGCCCCAGAGGAATGTTGACACTGAACAAGACCAGGAGGTTTCTTAGGCGTATATCTAAAAAGATTTTAGTATTTAAACTCCCCATTATACAAGTATTATGAAAATAATAATAAAAATATTGTGTGTTCATAATAATTTATAATTACATTGATCAATAATGGAACTTATATTTGTAATAGTTGTTGTGAGATGAAGAAGAACTTACCTTAAACGCTTTGCCGACACTGCCTTCCTAGTTTCTAAACTTTTACCATGCTTTCTACTAGCGTTTGGAGGAGTTTCAACGGGTATATTCATTGTCAAAAAGTAAACGAACTAATGCTACTTCCGTTTACAAGACTACAAGCCATACTGAGTTATAGAACACGCAGAAAAACGTTTCATAGGTTTCTTTGCACCCTACTGGATATATCCGATTATGAATGTTACTTAGCGACTTCACCCAGAGGATCTGTTCGGTTTTGATTACATCGGGATTTATCCGCATTTGTTGTTAATTGGACGATGGATTTGTCCGACTTTGAAACTCACTTCAAATTTCATTGTAGAATTTTATGAGGATCTGTTTACTTTTGATTTTAACTTTTATGCCATAATATAGGATAGCCGATTATGATTTCAGCGCCATCAAAAACCACGAAAATTGAAATTGTGGATTTATCCGCTTTTGAATCTATACGCCTCAAATAGTGGTCATGCACCTATGTACTGGGTGTTTAGTGATAAACTGTTCAGTATATGTCATTTCTTTTTTTACTGTATTAGAAAGGTATTTTAAGCTAATATAAATCAAATCTCCTAGAATTCCTATCAATGAAGTCATATGTATGTTATCTGATACCAAACGTCTAGATATGCTAATGAACAATTCCACAGACAAAGCTCTATTCAATAATTATCTAAAGAAATCTAAATCTAAAAATCTAAATCTAAAATCTATCTAAATTTACTAACCTTGCTTTAATGAAAACGGTCTATAAATATCTAACTTCACTTTTGGCAGTTGGAACACGACAATAATTCAACCACAATAGATGATATCTGACCTATTTCTGCATTTTTAGGATTGCTTCTTCAGGTGGCCTCCTTTAAGTTGAGTTAAATATCTAACTATACTCGCGTCAAGAATTCAGACGTCTTACGTCACGGCTGACGTTACACATTTGTTTTTATTGTCAACGTAATTTTCGATACTTGGTCGCGTTAAAAACAATTATTTTTTGCAATTTAGTGCAATATATAATGCAAACTTTTAGTGTAGTCTATAGTTTTATTACTATCAGTTGCAGTTTCTTAAATATTTTGATGAAAATATTGTGAATTATTCATTTGTTCGTATGACGTAAGTAGTCTGAATTCTTGTCGCGAGTATATAAAAATTATTATAAAAATTAAAATTATTTGAAGTTAAATATCGACAATGACAAAAGTGACAGCCTGTCAATGAATTAAATATGACATTACCTACTTGAATAATGTTTAGATACCCTTTATGTAAAAGTATTTTTATATTTTTAGGTATTAATAATATTGTGTGAAACTAACTACTCTGTGGACAAAAGCTCCAACCAGTGTTGAATTACACCCAGAATATCTACCCATATATTCCTTATTATTAGCTTTTGTAACATTTGTAATACAGTAAAAAAAATGTAGTTAGTTTCACACAATACCTAAAAATATAAAAAAAATGTCATTTCTTGTACGCGCTTTCCAAACTAAATATATTAAAAACAATCCGTAAAATGCTACTTTAGTAGGCTAATGACCATGGAAACATTTTAAGGAGGAAAGCTTTTCGAGTGTTTATTTTAATATATGAACATTAAAATTACAATTTGTGACATATTTGAAGCTGTTGTCGGAAAATAACGAGTCACTTCTAGCTGCTTCCATTAAATGCACAAAATTATCGGAAGAGACTGACCTAAATTTTCTTTTCGATCGAGTCTTCTATATGTGTATAGCTGTCAACAACTGATAAAGATCGCCATCCAACGTGACGTGACATCACACCTACGTTGCCACATCACGGCTAAGATAAGTGCAAGTTTCACACTTCTCAAAGTCAACTTGCATTAAATGAAGATAAACAGCAGACGTATTTACCTGTTTGAATTTGCATTCCAAAATTTCTGGTTAAATTACCGCATATTTTATCAAATAAAAAAAGTCAGAACACTAAATGACACCCGAATATACAAAATGTAACCTCAAATATACAAACAAAAAAATAGAAAGTCACTTCTTCGACAAGAACAATTTGAAGGCAATGTAGAACATAGACGCCCGACAGCAAGGTCTGTAGCACATATGGACGCGAAAACTATTACTATAGTTGCAAGAATTCAGACTTGCATCACAGATGACGTTACGTAATTGTTTTTGTTGTCAACATAATTTTCGATAGTTTGTTGCATTAGAAACAATAATTATTTGTAATTTAGTGCAATATGTAGTGCAAACATTTTGTGTAGTATATATTTTCATTATTCTCAGTTGCAGTTTCTTAAATATTTTCATGAAAATATAATGAATTATTAATTTGTTCGTACGACGTAAGCTGTTTGAATTATTGCAATATTACGAAAAACGTACGGTGTTCCTACGTACGTTAGACAAAGTTTACACATTTATTTTAACGTTGGAATTGCAATTGTACTGCTGGTTGCGTATTTACATTTCCCTTGACTTTATCGAGATACAGAGATACACGAGTGATGTCCCCTGTATATTTATATTTTTGCTTGTTAGATAACTTCCAGTTCATAACTTAGTTATTAAGAATTCGTAGTATCAACCTCAGATAAAATTAATGTGTAGTCAGCTTTTGCAGTTCTTATATACATATTCTTTGAGCCGTAATCTTGTACTTTCTTCAATAAAACATTTGTGTAATTAATCGGATTATTAATTTCGCAAATAAAACTGGCGACTGTCAAATAGTGCAAAGGTGACCACTAATCAGAAGCTGATCTTCGAAGATAAGAAATCACGGCCCAGGCTATTCTACCAACTGAGGAATTGTTAAGGAGAATATACGAGGCAACACAAAAGTAAGTCAAGCATTATTTCCTCTCTGAGCCTTGTAATAGCTCCAAAACCTATACTCTCTGAAAAATTCATTTGAGAGCAATAGGCTCGCTATTCATTGTGAATACGTAGGTAAGAAAAAATCTAAAATCAAACTCAAGCTCAGTCAGATCAATCTTAGTTTTAAGTGTTAGTTAGAATCTAGTCACATGCAGTTTTGGATCTTATTTTTTTTACTTTTATTTTTTCAAAATTTCAACTCTTTGATAAATTTAAAAATTTCTAAATCAAATAAAATGGCTACAAGTAGAGAACTAAATGCTCCAGAAGTGAATTATCAACTGTTGCGTTTATATATTGATAACATCCCTAAATACGATGGAAATCCTTTTTGGATTAAACACATTGATTAGTTCATGTGACAATTTAATAAATAATTTCTTTCATGTAGACAGAGAAGCACTAAATTCTTTTATACATCAAGCTATTTTAGGAAATATATAATTAAATATATATAATATTTATTTATTTTATATTTTATATTTATATAATATTTTATTTATATATTTATATATAATTATTATATAATAATTATTATTATATAATTATAAGTAATAATTATATAACAATCTAGAACAACAAATTTCTAATAATAAAGAAAAAACAATCACTAAACTAAACGAAAAACGTGACGAACCAGTAAAATGCCAGACTGATCATACTGTTTATCTAAAGACAAAAGACAAATTTACCTCAAAAACTATATTTAAAGAAACACAAATCGTTGCTGACAGAGACCATTTAGCGACAAGAAAATTAGGAACTTATCATAAAAACCTAATAAAAAAAACCTAGAAAGAAACTAAAAGATTCTTCTCCATCACAGGTTCCAGACGAAGATGACTTTGAAGACTATATTACTCCTTACCGTATTCAACCTGTCCCTGAGACTGAACCAGGCGAACAGCCCCACGTTCCAGACAATAACGAACCCCATCTTACCCATCCAACTAGGACCGGTGAAACAAATTAAATCAACCCATTTTGTATATCAAATAGACATTTCATTAATTTCAGATTATCTGATAAAATTATATCAGTCTTTTGAAAACCGTAAGCAAACAACCAACAATTAATTTTTTTCTCAAGTCAAATTATACATTAAGTAAAGTTGCTCAAAAATTAGATCCTTTAATGCTAATTAAAAATAGTAAAAGAGGTTTAATAGATGGCATAGGCAAAATATCCAAATATCTCTTCGGAACCCTAAAAGAAGATGATAAATTAGAAATAATGAATCAGTTAAAAACTTTAAATAAAAACCAACATAGTATTGCAACTCAAATGGATTTGCAACTGTCTTCAACTTTGTATACTAACCAAATTAAAATTGTAACTGACATAAAAAACTTCGATGACTTTCGATTGGAGAATATTGGGTTTGTTGGACAACAAATTATTAATAAGTGCAACACTCTTTTAACCCTTATTGATGAAATATATATTGCAATTTCTTTTTCCGCATTAAGAACATTTTATAATCCTACTATAACTTTTAATGAAGTAAAATTTATGAAAAATACACTCTTGCAACTCTACGATAAGAATTATTAAATCGAGAAAGCGACCTTCCATATTTTAAATTAATGCATCAAGACATTTTCTTTAAATATCCAAAATTTAATTTTGTAATTACTTTACCCTTGTCTCGAATGAAAATATATTCCTATATAAACTTTATCCAATTACATAATACAACCATACCTTAATTCCTCCCAAACCATTAATAATGCTTGGCGAAGGAAATCTAAAATACCTTGAAAAGGAGTGTCCGTTGGTAGAACAGTATTACATATGTAACGAAAAGCCAGACCCTGTCCAAGAAGACTGCATTGCCACAATTATCCAAGGTCGACAACCCTCCAATTGCCAATTCAACAAAATCAGCATCATACAAGCCATAACAACACAAGTTGCCTCAAATCAGGTACTTCTGATTCTTCAAAAAGATGTCAATATCAAATTCCAATGTGACACTAATGGAGCTGAGAGGAGAAGTTCTCCAACGCGGATCACTATTGCCACTCCATGCCAAATTTAGATTAATGAGAAGTTGTTTCTGTTATCTACCTATCCAACAACAAATCTAGGGACAGTGATCCTACTACCACTCTTGCTTAATGAAATTGATGTCTCAAATAAAACATCATATAGTCTAAAATTGAATGCAATCAGTCCAATTCACTATGGATTGTCCTAACCATTATTATTATCGTTACCTGCCTTTTGTCCATCTGTACATGCTGTCAGAAGAAGATCCAGTCCATTATTTTGAGGATTCCTGAGAGAAAAAGAAATTCCTGTCGAAGACGTTCCAGTGGTACCATCAGGTCCCCAACATATTCTTTGAGCCGTAATTTTGTACTTTCTTCAATAAAACATTTGTGTAATTAATCTGATTATTAATTTGATAAATAAAACTCACGTTATAGCAATAATAATGATTCCCACAAAACAATTTTTTGAATTTTTCGTTAGATTTCTACGGGTGAGTGGAACAATTAAGAACCTTATACCAAAAGTGGAAAGTAAATGTCATTACAAATACGTCAGGAGTTTAAAACAAGTTTTCAAATTCATTTTAAACAGTGTCACTATTATGGTAATATGTAGTACGTAGTCAAACAGTCAAATTTATTTATGTCTAATACTAACGAAATATTAAATTTGATAATGTTGTACTCAAGCTGTGAAAAAGTTGGTTTCGGAGCTGTATGAATTGGTCAGTGGCAGCCTGAAAAGGGGTCTAAATAATGATTTGAAAATATATTTTTTCAGAGTAAATATTCTATATTTGTTTAATCGCGTCGTTGCATTATAATTTTCCCCTATTTGTATATACCTAAATAGTTTTGGAGAAACATAAATTCATATAGTTATGAAAATTTTTGAAATAAATATGACAAACTACACAAAACCACCACTTTAAATAGGACTATGGTTTCCTTTTCACAACCTACAACTTCGTTAAGTAAGTCAGAAATCGTTATTAATGTTAAATAACGAATACAGCACCGGATTATATGGAAAAAACTATAATACGGACACATAATGTCAACATTTTAGAAAAAAGTTTAATTATAAACAGAGGTCACAGCAAATATCAAAAATTGAATATCAATATTTTTTTTGTCTTTTAAAAACGAAAACAGTTATTAAAAAAATATATTTTGATCGAAATATTTCTTTATTTAAATTACAGAATTACAGAACTACCCACTGTTCTCCTGAATATTTTCTCCTATGGTTTTCTGATATATTGACAGTACACGAATTAAGTGAAACATGTCATGTATTTTTGTAATATTTAACTAAAATTTTCATATTTCATTTTAGTATTAGTAATATTTACTTTAAGTTTACTTACAAAAATAAAAACCGACGTTTTATTAGAGAATAATTATTCAATTCTCTTATATTCCCACAGTTAGATACATAATTATTAAGAAATATCATACTTACTTTTGACGTTATAAGAAACAGTATTTAAAAGAAATTAAATATTCTTTTCTATATGTATTTCCCGAAAAAGTCAATAACTTTGTTTTATTGAAAGATACATACGATTGTGATTTTTTTATTCTGTGTGATTTTTTATTTTCTTTGCCTTCAATTCGTTACAGCGTGAAATGGTAAACTACATATAAGAAAGCAATAGATATTCTTTTGGATTGTAAACACGCCACGCTAAAAATACGCCCTCTAAGCAGGACACAGTGTCCTGCTGCTAGTTCCTTAGCTTAAACGCTTTATCATTGATTGCGCAAATCTATAGTAGAGCGCCAGAATAGCAAATAAATTCTAAAGAAACAATTTGTCAGGATTTATTTAGAAATCCGTTTACCCAAAATGGCCAACTATAAATCACAGAACTATAATTTGACTTTTATTTTGAACAAGTAAAATTTGACAACAGCTGTAATCTGAGGAATAAAAATATGTATTTGCATAAGAATAGTTATACAAATACTGTTACGTATTTGTCTTATCTTTAGTTTAATTATGTTAATTATTATTAGTTTACTTTTCAAAGTAATCCGCGTCCTGTATTTCCGTTCAAAGTAACTAAAAACTTATCTATTTTTGTTCTTTTTCTTTTATTTGCGCGTTAGAATGAGATGGGTTTTTAGCGACCTCCCTCAAAAAAACCCAGTCAGTTGTTAATTAGCTTTTGAACAATTCTAACCGTTCTTGATGGAAACCAGTGTTTTACGCCACCGCTTTACGCATTTTCTATCTCCTATAAATCATGTTTTCCTGCTTCAAAGAACGATAGACACGACATCTGAGGGCCCTCTCCGACGTACACACGGCAATATTTCCTGGTAAATCGCTTTTACTACTCACTTATTCTTATTAAAAAATTACGAGCAGTCCGCTATTCTCTCGCTGATATTGATATTTTTATTTTTAACGCAAATAAAACAAATACATTTATTTTATAATGCTTGTCTCTAGTTACTACATTTTTAAACTATTAATATATACCAAACAAAATATTATAGAGACACATTTCATAGAGAAATCAACAATCACTATACAAGATAAAGTAGCAAGATCTATTTAAATCACTTCCGGTTAATTGAAAGTCAAACTGAAATGAATTGCTATGGACCGAAATTTTATAATAGTTATCTTGAAAGTAAATTTGTATGAACGGAGCATTTCATTATACAGGGTGTCCGGAAATTATGAGCAAATAGTTCAGAGTGTGATTCCACGTCATAAAATAAGAAGAAAATATTTCTTTCCTTGGGAATTTCTTTAAATTTTTTGTCTGGTCGCCGATTATACGCTTTCAGGTTTTACAATGGATCTGTTTCCAGTGCAGTTCGCAAGGGTTTTTTAAAATCAATTTTTAACTGCTCTTTTCGACTTTATTTTTACAAAATTGTATTTGTAAGAGTTCAAAAAAATGTTTTAGATAAGTTCTGAATCACCCTGTATATGTTTTTATCGCATTATGGATTATTGTGAACAATACTATAATTAATGGTAAAATTTTGGCAATTTTCAATCACTATACGATATTCACCTTTTATGTAAAAGTTTTTATTTATTTTTAGGTATTAATAATATTATGTGAAACTAACTACTCAGTGGACAAAAGCCCCAACCTGCGTTGAACAATATCTACCCATATATTCCTTATTATTAGCTTTTGTAACATTTTTTTACTGTATTAGAAAGGTATTTTAAGCTAATATAAATCAAATATCCTATAATTCCTATCAATGAAGTCATATGTATGTTGTCTGATACCAAACATGGTATGCTAATGAACAATTCCACAGACAAAGCTCTATTCAATAATTATCTAAAGAAATTAATCTAATTTACTAACCTGCTTTAATGAAACAAACACTCTATAAATATCTAACTTCACTTTTTGGCAGTGGGAACACGACAATTCAACCACAATAGATGCGATCTGACCTATTTCTGTCATTGTCGATATTTAGCTTCAAATAATTTGTATTTTTATAATAATTTTTATAGTTAGATATTTGATTCAATTTAAAGGAGGCCACCTGAAGAAGCAATCGTAAAAATGCAGAGAAAGATTTGAGTAATTTGTAGCTATGCTTTCTTTAAAGCATTGCTGACATTTATTCGTCCAAAGTATATTAATGTGCCTTTTCGTTTTTGATTTGGACTACGAATTTGTCAAAATATAAAATTATAGGTTGCTTTATTAATACTTTTCATAAAAAATCCAAATTTGTAACGTTTAAAACTTGTTTATACAAATATTTTGTGTTAGAACATAAATCAACTTGCTTGAACACATAGTTTTCTTAAAATTTGTAATTTTTACGGGCTAAAAATAAAAATGTTTTAAATAAAATAAGAAGTGTTATATTATTTTTGATTTAGAAAATCCCATAAAATCCCATAGAGGATGAATCCATACGTTTTATATTTTGGTTTTCTTTACAAAATATCAGATCCAACTATAATGCAAGTGGATACGATATACACGGATTTTCGCAAGGCTTTTGATAAGGTTGACCATGACGTGTTAATAAATAAGCTTTGCGCATCTGGAGTTACGGATTCTGTGATCGCGTTGATAATATCATATCTTCAAGACAGGAAGTTTGTTGTGAAATACTATGGTTTTTTTTCTGATGAATGTAGAGCTAATTCGGGTGTACCCCAAGGGTCCAATTTGGGGCCACTCTTATTTTTATTTTTTATAAATGATATAACTGACATATTACAAAATTCGAATTGCTTGATGTTTGCAGACGACCTAAAGTTTTACAAACGTATCGAATGCCCTAATGATGCTATTTTACTACAACATGATATTGATGCGGTTTTTAAATGGAGTCGTACTAATAAACTTGATTTCAATGTTCAAAAATGCTATAATATAACTTTTACTCGTAATAAGCAAACAATATCTTATCGCTATAAAATGAATAACGTTGAATTAAGCAAACAAAATTTTGTCAAAGATTTAGGTGTAACTATTGATTCAAAACTATCATATAAAATGCACATTGAAAATATAACCGCCTTAGCATATAAAGCCTTAGGTTTCGTGATAAGAGAATCAAAAAATTTTCGGAACATCAATTCAATTATCTCTCTTTATAACAGTTTAGTTAGGCCCAAACTTGAATATGCTTCGCTGTTATGGCATTCACAACCTGGAATATATACAGAGAAGGTAGAAAAAGTTCAGTCAAGTCAAGTTTCTAAGATTCATCTATTTTAAAAAATATAACAGACCTCCGGATTACAATGTTATTCGGACTGTTCATTTGTGTAAAGAGTTTAAAGTGAATACATTATATAATCGGCGTGTCATTGCAATGCTCCTGTTTGGATACAAAATAATAAACTCTCTTATCGATGACTCATATTTGTTGTCCTTGATTTGTGTTAATACCCATCTTAGAAATACTAGAATGCATGAACTTCTCTACATCCCCATTCGTAAGACAACCCAGTTTGCACCCCTTCTGATACTGTTTCGTCTAGTTAACCAGGTTTCCTCTAAGAATAGTGTGGATCCCTTTGGATCCTTTGGTGTTTTTTTAAAAACCATAAAAAATATATATTCGATTGATAATCTGTAATTACTCCTCTGTTAGTGTCATCTGCTGTATTTATATTTAAATTCTGCTAGTTTTAAGTACTTATACTGTACCTGTGCTATGCTATGATATATTACTATTTGTATTGTATTTTGCTATTACTTACGTACTTTCCATGTAATTAGGCAATGATGCCTGTTTGGAAGCAATAAATAAATAAATAATACTAACATGGTCTCCATTTATTATTTTATTATCTGATTTTTATTGAGATACAATTTAAATTTTCAGCTTTGAAGGGGTACACTGTACATGTACTCGTTGTAAATGTCCGATTTTAATTAGTGTTTCAATGTGGCAGAAAAATTCTACGTAGCTTCCCTTTTTATTTAGGGTTACTACAGCGTTTGTACAGCGTTCCCTTGTGCATTTGCTCACTATGTTTATTTTTACTTCTAAATTTAACAATACATTTCTGCCAATATGAATGAATTACTTAACATTATTAATCAATTGATTTTCTAATACCTAAATTATTATTTCAAATAAATTATTCATTATATCTTTACTAATATTATTATTATCATCATTTTTGACAGTTCCTATTTTAACTTCTTCGGTTAATATCATAACATCATCTCTTTTGATTTTCATTGCACTGGATAAATAACATTGAGAAATATGAAGTATTAAATTGTATATAATAATTCTGATTTTGCGAATTGAATCTCTCTACCTTGGTAACCTAATTTTATTTTTTTTATTAGTACATATCTAATCATCATGATGGTTTGGCTGCTTCTGGGCTGTTGACCACGTCGTCGGTTTAGGACTCTTGACGTTTCGAGAGACATGTCGCTCTCTTCTTCAGAAGATCTGAAAACTGATTTTCAGCCAAACCATTTACGGAAGCCACGGAAGCCTACAAACCATAATCATCATGATATATCAAAACATCGCGCCACTCATTTTACCTAACAAGTTATAATAAAAATCGGTTTATATTTAATTCATTCCCCTATCATTTAGTTTATATATTGTAACCTTTATATTTCTATAGAATATAGCCTAGACTATTCCAGAAAACGTCAAAATAAAGGCATCACAAGAATTAGAGATTATAACGTAAACAGGAATATAATTAACAAATTAAAAGGTAGGTGAGCTTCTGTAACAATATGGAATAAATGCAGGAACATATATTAAGTCATCTATATTAAGTATTTCCAGTTTCTGAAAAAGTGCCACGGGGCTCATTTCATTAAACGATTTCCCCATTAAGCCCAAATCAACAGATCATTTTTTATACTTACTAACGATTTTTTGTGGGAACAGTTATCTATATTGCTTCAAACAAAGTCAACAAATCCATTACCGAGGAAAGAGATGCGAGCTCAATGGTAAGAAAGAAACTGTTTAGTTAGACCACAGCGGTTAGGCTTAGATATCTGTATTTTATTGCAAAGGGCAGAAAGTGTTTGTTCCAATGCAAAAGAAGGCATGATGTGATTATCTATAATGACGTCAATGTCTTGCACATTTCAGACGAAATTTTCTTAGTGAACCACTTCGAAACAAATGTTCAATTATTTTCAGGGAATGGCAGTGACAATCAAGCTTGAATTCGAATTATTTTATTTTCGCCTCAATGAATACGAAAGGGACAATAATACCGCTGATAAGGAAACTTAATTTCGCCGAAACAATAAAGGCACTTGATATTCTCAGCAACGACCGTATTTGATGTAAAAAGCCACTTATATTTGCAGTAAAATGGAAAACTCTTCCTATAATACAGGGTGTAACACCAACGTTCCGCAAACTCTTAGACCTTACTCTTTTTCACATACCATCTATAAAACCCCAACATTTGTAACAAAATATATGCCTTCCATTTCTTAAATTATCTGTAATGAGAATCAGATACACTAGATACGAATAGGTATAGTATGATTTATTGACGTATCTTGTTGCTTAAAAATAAAACAAACAAACGTTTGTACGAAAAATGCTAAGATGGTCAATTGTTTATAATCAGTTTATTTTTCTTCTGAAGTCATGAATGTTTAATTTATACTCGGAAAATGAAAACTCAGAACTTGTCATAAAACATGCACCAAATCTTTAAGTTCATTGTATTGTAAAACCTAGTAGTAGTAAGTAACATGGCGGCAACAGCCTGACAATTAGACCACAGGTGGGCCCTTTTTACCTACCCCACCATCACATCACCTATCCACTATTTGCATTAGGCCCTACCCGACGCCCTAATGAACTCCAGGATCTTAGTCCATGATAGACCGCTCATCTCTTCCCTTTGCATCACCTCGTCGCCAAAGATCCTCTGTCTTAGGCTCCCAAAAGCCGCATGGTGCCCCACTATTTGGTTCCCTTCACTGACGTTCAGCAGTCACACCATCCTAGGTTCATTGAGTTCATCGAAAAAATAATGGGTCTGTCTACATCCTCTATTCGTTGTGCAATTCTATCCTAATATTTGGATATTAAGAACGCTATTAATACTACTTCGCGTAATGCCAAGAACGGGTTCAGGTCTTTAATAGAGCTAAATGGTCAGCGCTCTCATTACCAGGCATTCCTTTATGGCCTAGAACCGAGACCAAGTCCACCTCTGTCTGACCAGAGACTACAAGGACTCTCCATACTCCTGAACGATGGTAGATCCCGTCCATGGAGAACTAAGGGCCTAGAGTACATTCTGACTCTCAGAACAAATAAAGAATTTATCCTCTACGTAATTCCTTACTTCTTCCTTGATTGCTGCCATCAAAATAGCAAAGACCTCTGCCTGGAAGACCGTGGCGTATATACCCAGCGAAAAGCTATGCTGGATCTCCCAATTCTCCAGATATATGTCTGCACCCGAATACTCATCTCGTACCAGGGATCCATTCTTGTAGCATAACAGGGATCCCAGGAAGAACAGGTCCTCTACCTGTTCCCACTGTTCTTGAGGGGATGGTGGTAGTATCCTTCCTTTCCAACCTTAATCTATCCTCTTCAGTAACCTTTAAAGCAGAGACTCCCTTTCCGCCCTGAGGGCTATAGCGGCATGACCCTCTGCTCAACCTTCTGCCCTTCAACTGCCCGCATCTCTTAATTTCTGGTAGGTCGCCATTGCCTCCCTTATAATCCATATTGGGAGAGGTGGCAACTCCAGCAGAACCTCCAGCAGAATCTCCAGGAGAACCTCCAGAGCGGCAGTTAGGGTCATCCTTATCGAGACTAAGTATTGCCGTGTCACGAGCCGCAAGGAAATTGATTATCTCCGCAGTACCTACGGAATTGGTTGGATTCCACTCTCGAGGAAAAAAAAATGATTATTGGTTAATCCTTATCTTTTAAATAGGTTGTACCAATTCTAATAATTCTATAGAACTTGACACTATCTTTGCTTTCTGGAACTTCTACGCATATGTTCTAAAGTTATAAATTGTTCGTTAGAATGGCTCCATTGGCGACAGACTGGCCTCTTAAATTGACAACATAAAACTTCGTCACGCTTAATACTTATTTATTGAGGCCGATCCTAATATATGGTTAATATATTTGGGTTTTTGTTATATTATTAACAATTATTACGCTGGTAATTTAACTTAATCTTTTGCAATTTTTTTCTTCCTCTACATGTTTCATGTAATCCCGAAGCTTCCCAGAGAACCAGACTAAAACAATGTTTTCCTTTCTCAGTAGTCTCAAAATGTTGTAAAATGGATTCGGTAATTTTATGACATTTAGGTTTTTGCTTCATTGCCAAATTACTAACAACAGAGACCCAAATCAATATATGGGCGGATCTAGAAATACCAGCAGTGGGTCTGCTCCTACAGCCTTGTCCGACAACAACAACGACAGATCAATGAATCCGAGCTAAGATTAGGGATGTGCACTTTAATTCTGTTACTGGCAGCGATCTGTTACCGAGATCACTATATATCAAATAATAGCATCTACCGTGAAAGCCTAAAAACCACTACAATGACGATTATATGCGCAGTGGTTCAAGATCTAAATAATATTGTTCATGTGTAGTTGGAGGATCTCAAAATCCCTGCCTTCCCAACTTATTACATTGCAACTGAACGGTGAGCGTGTACCACTTGCATTCCAAAGCTATATCTATCCTATTTTGTTTATGCGAATAACGAAGATGAAGGGAACAAAATAATGATAAGCAAGTAGACATTTTCATAGTCTGGCAACGTTGAAAATGTTAATTTCTTTCTCACTGTTTTAACAATAGTTTCCTACTTTCGGTCTTATTGTAAACTAGAACTGCAGTTCCGAATCTATATCGAAACTGCTTCCGTAAGTTTATACGAGTGCGTTTTATTACGTAATAACGATAGAATACTTTTTTTATACAAAGAGATGATCATTTGCATTTTATTTTCTCAGCGCCATCAAGACAGACAAAAATAATTCTAAATGCAAATTTTGATTTTTGAAATATTTTTAGGTACCTATAGGCAATTAGACATACAAAAAACTGTTTTATTGAATATGAATATACAGGCTGTATCACATAAGAGGACCACTCCCATGTATCTCGCTTAATATGCGTGACACGTCAAAAATCTTTAATTGTTTTTTGTCTGTGTCAAAATAATTTTAAAGACCCAATTGCTTCTAATGTGAAAACAAATAAAATAATATCATTAGAAAATCTGTATTTTACATAAAAAAAGTACATTCCGTTTATTATTTTTTTGCAATTGGCGTCTTTAAAACAGGTTCTACATTATCTTGAGCAACACGAAAATATTTAGGTACATTTTTTTTAACTAAAATTGAAAAAAAATTAATAAATACAAAAGATAAGGGTAACATATAGTATATTGCATGAAAGACGAAAAAACAGGCAATTTTTTGTGGCCATAGCCTGCTTCAATAAAAAATTTTTTTATCCGCCTAGAAGGCGCAGCCAACCACATACGATATTTAAAAAATCTGTTTATATCAGGTGGAAGGTATCAATTTTGCAATAAAAATTTATTACCAATAAGTTGGCCACGGATCTCAAATTTGTTTTTACAAGCATAAAGGTCTCCAAAAATGCAACAAAAAACAATTAAATATTTTTAACGTGTCTCGCATATTAAGCGGGATACATGGGAGTGGCCCTCTTATGTGATACAGCCTGTATATATTGAATAATAATATTTATATATTTTTTATTAGAGAAAAATATCATCTTCACATTTTGAATCGTCAGAAAGTTCTCAATTTCACAATCTCAGTAAGAAACTATCGAAACTACGTTTTACCACTCTCATGTTATTCTGTTAGTTTAAAATTTAAATTTGTTCTTATTGTAGTTGAAATCGTCACATTCAAACTAGGCCGAGTATCAAAAGAATTATCTTAATCATTAGGTTTTTTTACGACGATATGCGTCGACCACCACTATTTATTCCATCGTTTGTCACATTACTTCTCTCAAATGTGTGCCCGTCGCTGTAGAGAACTTCCCGTTCTTGACACGGCTTTGATTAATTTGAGTTCACTCTGACACGTAACCCAAATTACGTTTATTTCCCATTTGTAAATGTCCTCACTATCGAACATTATAAATGTTGGCTTACGTTAGTGACACCGTGTCAAATGTAGTGTATACGTTTATCCTTCAGCGTATTGAGAATTAACTACATGCCTCTTACATGCATATGGGTGCATGTAAGAGGCATTATTATTGGAAATTACTGTTCTTGTATTCATTGTTTTTATTGTCAGCATGGATTTGCGATATTGTCACGTTCATCTTTAAATACTAATTGTGACCGAAAAAAATTATTATTTTTCTTAGGGAAAACTCGCTTGGCACCTCAGGTAAAGAGAAAAAACAAATATAACATTTCGTATTTATGCAACTATACTCACTCCTGGAGCAGTATTGTAAAGTAGGTATAACGACACTTGAGATAGCCTCCTGTCACTTTTTTGAGAAGGCGCCCCCTTGCTTAGGGTTTAGTATTTAAATCAGAGGAAAGTTCAATTGATTCGTAATAGCAGGAAATTAAAATTAATGCGATATTCCGTTTGGCGGCAAATTCAAATGAACGTTATATCCATAAAGCTATACTAATACACTTATATACTTATTCCAACGCTAGTTTAGTTCCACTATTAACTTATTCTTGTGTAATCAGATTATATATTTTTCATTTGAGAATAAAAATTATTTGAAATAAAAAAAACTACTATACTTAAAATGAAATAAACTTCTGCTTGTTTTAAGGTTTACTTGAGTCAACAATTGTTAATCTCAAAACAAAATCGTGTGTTCTTTATTTGCGCTTTTAAATGATTTGAAAGAATTGCTGCAAATATTTGAAACAATTTTAAATAATTTTGAATAAAGTAAATAATAACATTCCATGAAGAAGAAATTAAACTGTATTACATAACTAGTATTCTTGTTTTTAATATATTGTTATAAAATATTACTATAGCACTTTTGTATTACCTACTTTATGTTGGTCACGACAATGACAATTTTGTGTGTTTTATATATAATTTGTGTGTATCTGTTGCTTTAGTTTTGTGTGTACAGTTGTAATCATTTATTTTAGTGTAAGATGTGTATGTGTGTTGATCTGTGTGGTGTCAATGTATGATAGAAAGATTAAAGCACCCTCAATTTTTGTCTTACCTTTTATTTTTATACCCTGATTAGCTTAGACTCCTCTCAAAAGTCGGTTCTTGGTCGAAGGAATTTATTGCACAAAACTATAGCTCATTCACAATACTTTACAGAGAAATGAATTATATGATACATAAATTGGTGATATGCATTATTTTAAAACCTTTACCAGTTCTGAAAACACAATTAAGAATATTTCTCATCAAACTCATGAAAACATGGGCCTTTCCGATAGAAACAATGATATATCCAAATTTCAAAGGTTTTGTTTTCTTGCTCTATAATTTACTGCTTTTATAAAAGCTTAGATAAACCACTTCTTGAACGTACCACGGGTTGCATATAAGATACAAGTACTAATAATAATTAATGACTTATCTACATTTGTCTATGTAACCGACTGAGAACTGAACTATCCTACTAGATAAAATGGAAGCTTCTATTTCACGTTGTGCCTGCTGTAGAAAAATTTTTAAAAGTTTGGTGAACTTTAGTGGCCTTTATTTATAATGATACAGGCAATCCTGCAATGTTTAATGCATTCATTGGTTCAGTTTGTATATTACTCATTACTTTAAACTTTGCTAGCTAGCTAATTTTAAGTGTACACAAATCAAAAACAACACCTGGTATCTTTATTTTCAGTTTAAACTTCTTGGAAGCGTAGAAATACTGGTTGGAACACCATATGTTCGACGCGCTTGGTTAACCTTGAGACGGCTGGAAAATTCTAAACTGGACCTGATTTGGATTTCAAGTGATGTAACGTCTTTTTCTGTAACTGATAAGTACAATTTGGTTTTTCTTTTCTTGAAATTTCTTTACTTTTTGTAAATTTTCTTGGACGCTGGAAAACGACGGTGCACACCTTTCTTTTACGCCGTAACCAGTCAACAACTTTTTTTTTCAGTTTATATGGAATCTAGATTTTTGGCTTTTGCTAAAAGTCACCTCCACAATTTTTTTTTCATTCCGCTTTTAATTTTAATTCGCGCATACACTGCACTTCTTATAGATAAATACAAATTTAAATATTGTCCATGTTTTCATGTTTTTTATTTACATATTTCTTTATTTCAATGTGAAATATTTATTAATTATCTCTTTTTTAGGTATAGCTGTCTTGTCCTTGCGTATCCATCTTTACCTTTGACAGGTGTCAATTAATAAATTAAATTTATGAAAAATTGTAAAATCTGACGTCGGGATTCTATGTATCTCATCGATTTCTTTTTATATCTGACTCGTATGCTGATATGTACATTGATATCCTTGTTTCATTAGCTGATATGCCTAGCTCTGGGTTAATTTTTGATTTTTAATATGTACTTGTTTTTAAATGTCCATGTACTGATATTTTAACAATTTTAATCTGGTATTAACTTTTTATAATTTAAATTATTAAATTCTGACTAGGTGATTCTTATAATATGCTATAGTTTATCCATCTTTATACTAATATTTACAATTCTATACCTTTTTTCCTACCAACAATAATTATTTTAAATCATATTTTACATGTTTTACAAGGTCTGAAAATTTACATTTTATAAGTTTAAAATTTAATTTTATTACAATATATTGCATTCCTTTCTGGTGCATTGAATTGTCACATAAAACATGTCTATAAAATAATAATGTGTAAACACCTGAATGACTTCTAGCAAACTGCCAAAGTCATATCAGTGGTACACCAGACATATGACATATATCGCAGAAAGCAAAATTCACAGGTAAGTTTCTTTGATCGTTCAATTTATCGACAACCTTATTAGATCAGAGCCCAGGACAATTAATGAGCGCATTATCGTGTGTTCTCAACACACTATTTATCCAATTTTTACAGAACGTTGTCTTGTTGAAAATGTACCCATTCAATAAGTAAGTGGCCCTGGTACCAAATGTTAATGAAATATAATTAACATATATATGTATTTACCTTCCTTTATCACGTGTTTATCACAAGACATCTTCGCACATAATTTAAATTTGGAAAATGACCTTCCAGTTTTGACATTTTTAAACAATTTTACGAGTAATAATATAGCAAAGTAAAAAATATAGTACTCTATTTAATGTTCCAGAGAAAATTAAGTAGACTTGAGAAATTTAATTTACGAATCGGTTGTCAAACAACTTTAAAACAAAACCAAGTACGCTAAAATCGATTAATGTAGTAGGAAGTTGAACATTTTCTGCAATACGATTCCACCCTCTCTCTACCTCTTACTAATAAATTTTAAATTGTTAATACAAAAGTTCAAAACTGTTCAGCATAGCATACCTTCACAATTGATTTTATGGAGGAAGTCTTACTTCTCCATTTGGGTTAAAAAATACACCACCTGACGGAAAAATGGTTTCAACTTCACTTGTGTTATCAATATTTTCTTCCGGAAAACATAATTTCACACTCCACACTTTAGCCTCCCTATATTTGATGACCTAACTTCGCCCATGCTAATATACAGCTTATACAATATTCACAATATATTTAAGAATCCCTTATAAAGTAAAGTTGTAACGCCCTGTGCAAAATGACTACTGGATGGTAAGACGATTTTCTTAAGACACGACGTGAGGTTACTTTATTATCCAGCTTACTGCCAAAAAAAGTTGACATGAGTTATATTAGTCCTACGTGTGGTTTCTGTTATTACGGTTGATAGTTCACACACACAAGGAAACCTAAAGTGCCTGATATCAGGTGACCCATTTTCATACATATTAGAAAACTGTAAAAGAAGAAAATGCGAGACAATCCTGTTAATTTAATGACGTTTACCCATACTAATATTTACAATTCTATACCTTTTTTCCTACCAACAACAATTATTTTAAATCTTATTTTATATGTTTTACAAGGTCTGAAAATTTCCATTTTATAAGTTTAAATTTAATTTTATTACAATATATAGCATTCCTTTCTGGTGCATTCAATTATTTATATATGCAGGATCACATAAAATATGTCTATAAAATAATAATGTGTAAACACCTGAAAGACTTCTAGCAAACTGCCAAGGTCATATCAGCGGTACACCAGACATATGACATATATCGCTTTCAAGTTTGTAAGTTCTCATAAGTTCAGTATATCCTACATACGTGAGGCAAAGGACGACCTATCCGACAGAAAAGAACCTGAGTAGGCTTGATAGAACATAGTTAGTTACATCTTGCGGCCACATGCCGAATCTAACGGTGTCACATAACTACTACTTTAGTTAAGGAAGAATAACCTATTCTATATTTAATTATATTTTAAATTTAGTGTCATTTTAAGAATGAAAGGTAGTATTGAATTAAGTTAAAATCGCTTCGATGTCAAGAATATGTAAATATTTATATCAAGTATACTTTATTACTGAATTAGTACATATACACTTGAGTGAAGTTTACAATTTTAAGAATATTATATTATATATTTTACTATGCTTAAATATAGATTAGATTTCTTTCCATGTAGCAGGAGATTTAAATGAACGCTATATTCAAATTGGCGGGAGATTAAAAAATTGCTGGGACATTCAATTGAACTATACACATATTATTGAAATTAGTGGAAGATTCAAAATTGCAGAACAACATTTCAATGCTTTCGTGGTTGAGCACCTGAAATGTAATATCATTCTGTACTATGTCAACAAATTGACGTCGTATTAGAGAAATAACAAAAAAAAAAAATATTTCCATGGAATGGCATAGATTTTACGTAGGCAGATATAAATGTTTTAAATGAAAAACATGGCAGCAAAAGTCGCATCCTTTGGAAATACATTTTCTATTAGATTTAAATTAATATCAGTAGTTACTTATTAGTACTGGTATTTACTGCATCGTTAACAGTTCAAGACTTTAACAACGGTGATTCAAAAGTCACTTTATGCAGAGTATCCCACTTTTAAGTAACTCGAAGAGTCTTAGGGGACCTTATTTGAACACTAAAAATTCCTATAAGTATGGGTCCTAAAATACTTGGTTTTTGAGATAATTTTTGTTCAATTAATTTATTTTTTAACAAAAATCGATGTCACATGAGAAAAACATTGCCATGTGGCAGCGAAAAACTTGTATTTGATAGCAAATTATTTGACACTGAAAAACATCCCATATTAATTTTAAAATAAGTATAGCCAAATTTGAATATTATAAATGCTTTTTAAAAACATGGAAAGACATTCAATTTTACCAACAAAGGGCCATCTTATTAGAATCGATAGGACGTAGCGTTTTCAAGAAAAGAAAATATTGTTTTGAAGTCAAATAATAATTTTTAAACATTGTATTATAACAAAGTTTAAATAGTTCTAAAATTCAGTCAGAATTTTTTTTAATTATTTAAACGGAAATAAAAAAAATCAGATTAAATCAGAGAAAGTCAGGTATGTATCTAATAAAATGGTATTTCAAACATTTACTTTGACTTAATATAATTTATATTATTTATTTTTATATTTATTTCCATTTAATTAATTTAATACAATTTTGACTGAACTATTTAATTTAGTTATAACACAATGTTTAAAAATTATTATCTGAATTCATTTCTTTTCTTGAAAACGCCACACTATAACGATTATTAACAAGAGGTTTTCTTGGGGTAAAATTGAATGTTTATTCATATTTTTCAAAAACATTTGCAAAATATCTATTCGGCTATACTTATATTTACAAAAACAGTCATAAATGTCCCTCTATCTCCACCAGTGGAATTGATATGCGATGATGACCACTATCGCCGCAACATGATGTTTTTTTGTCATCGGTCATTTCGTTAAAAAATAAATAAACAAAATAAAATTCAAATTGAACGCCCTGTATCTCAGAAACGAAATATTTTAGGATCCATATTTATAGGAACTTTTAGTCTTAAAATAAGGTCTTCAAAGACTCTTGCAGCCGGATTCATGAAACGGGCGTAGCGTTAGTCGAACTAACCAGCCTTGCGCCTGTGTCAAGCGCGTTAGTCGGACTAACCAGCTTTGCGCCCATTCACGAAACATGCGCTGCTAGTTCGGCTGCTAGCTAGGCTGTTTATTTACGTCCATATTTACGCCAAAAGTTAGACCCAGTATTGTACCTGTCTAAAAATCGCGTAACTTCCGCCTCTAGTTCCTTGCGTTTCCCATTGCATATTTAGTATTTATATTCAAAAACAGTACTTTTCAGTGCTACGGATTAGTTAACATATTACAAAGTAAGTATACAGTATGCGCCAAAAGTATGGAAAAAATTCAATAAAAACGAAACATTTATTTTTTGGGAAAAATCCTCGAACAGGTCGATTTTTAATTTAAAAAATACATATTTTAGCGTAAAATGCGATTTTCAAATGTCATTTGTTTTCGAGTAATGACGTCATCGATTTTTTTTAAATGGCAACACCATATTTTTTTCCTTGATTCTGAAAGATCGTTTAATTCTCTATCAGACAGTACTAAAATTTTGCCCTCTTACATAGGAAAGTTTTCGAGTAAATGACGATTGAATGTTAGAAAACGTAAATCAATTAAAATAAAGCAAAAACGTTATCAAGTTTAGTTTTTCGAATTCCATAGTTCTTTTATGGATCACGTAGGTGAAAATCTTTGCTAAGTGTCATTGTCACACCGACTTTCTAATAAGTATTGTAAGCGACATAGAAATTATTATTCAATTTAAAGTATTATGGCACATTTAACCGTTACTCAAAGAATTGAAATTTTAATTCTTATCAGATGCGGGAATATGACTAGAACTCAGCAGGAAGTTTGCGATTTATTTAATGAAAAATATCCAGATCACCCTATCAGCCAATCAACAGTCAGTAACAGTCAAACTCGCAGATATTGGAGTCAGGAAAATCCTCATTGGATGGCAGAGGCACATACCCAATACCCTCAGAAATTAAATGTGTGGGTTGGAATAGTTGACGACAGAATAGTAGGGCCTTTCTTCTTTGAAGGAACCCTTACAGGACAAAGATATTTAGAGTTTCTAGAAAATGACCTTGTTCCAGCCCTTGCAGTAATTTTTCCTAACGATAATGACCCTGACATTCCTGAGGATACCATATGGTTTCAGCAAGACGGTGCACCTTCGCACTATGCGCGCCCTGTACGAGATTTTTTGGACAACTGTTTTCCTGGGAGGTGGATCGGCAGACGCGAACCGATATAATAGCCTGCAAGATCGCCAGATCTTGCACCTCTTGACTATTTTTTATGGGGATACTTGAAGTCAAAAGTGTACATTAATAAACCACGTAATTTACAAGAACTTCAAAATCGCATTCGGGACGAAATACGCAGAGTTACCCTAGAAATCATTCATAATGTGCAAGAAGAATTCACAGACCTGCGCATTGTCAAGAAGTTGGTGGATGGCAATTCGAACATTTAATTTAAGTATAAAATTTTATCAATTGTATTTTATTTTACATACCTCAGAATTGTTACTTTTTTATGGATAAAATTTACGTTTTCTAACATTCAATCGTCATTTACTCGAAAGCTTTCCTCTGTAAGAGGGCAAAATTTTAGTACTGTCTGATAGAGAATTAAACGATCTTTCAGAATCAAAAAATATGGTGTTGCCATTAAAAAAAAATCGATGACGTCATTACTCGAAAACAAATGACATTTGAAAATTGCATTTTACGCTAAAATATGTATTTTTTAAATTAAAAATCGACTTGTTCGAGGATTTTTCCCAAAAAATAATTGTTTCGTTTTTATTGAATTTATACCATACTTTTGGCGCATACTGTATACATAGTAGTGAATAGGAGAATGCCTATTATTTAAATTGGCGCGACAGAGGCGTAAATTTTTTGCGTAAACTTTACTAGTCGGACTAACGTTACGCCTTGTTGATGAATCCGTATGTTGATATTCGGCTATTTAAAAGTGAGACACTCTGTTATAGTAAATATCTTTTCCAAATATGAATATTTTAAACAGTTACTGGTATGGGTCATCAGTTACATTAAAATAAACAGTTTAAATAAAAAATAAGCACTCCTAAATTTAGAAAACATGTTTGTAAAATATGTAGTATGTCGGCAACTTTTTGAGAGTAACTTTTGTATAGATTTATAAGTAAATAAAACGATTTAAAAAACATCTATCAATTGAGGAAAATGAAGGTCTTCCCAACATATAAATGAATGCTATGTGTCCTGATATTTCATTAAATCTCTAACAAAACCATCTTACGAGTAAATAGCTTTTCATTATTGCGGGCACAAAGAAACTAAACAGAATTCAGATCTCGTACTGAGCTCGTTATATGACGTTTCCATTAAAAATATGTCTCGGATGTCTTTGGTTTGTGTTAGATGTTTGTATCAAAAAGAAAAAATAAAGTCTACAGCATTTTATAGTAGACTGATTAGTAAAGATAGTATGTCGTTCGCACATCTCATGTCCGTACTCAAGTCCGTCGGTTGGAAATCGTAATATTTAAATATGCCTAATTAAACACAAATATCATCTTCAAAATAATGGCCAGTGTTGACGAACCTCACCCTGTTTATTTACCGGCATGTGTCAAGGTCGCAGTGAAACGTTGTGCGTGTCGGATATTTGTAGGGACGATAGCGTGCTATTAACAAATGTTAGTTTTTTGTCAAGTTTCTTGTTGGTTTGTCTGTTTCGGTGCTTGAATATGTTCCGTCGGCCTCCCACTCGTTCTACTGTGAAGAAATGAATTAAAGATTATCCAAATTTAGAATTGGACAGGACAGAGTGCAAAATTTGTAAGACTTATAAAACACCTATTGTGGGACATATGCGCTCGGAACAATACAAAGTTCATGTGAGTAATAGTATGACAAACCGTGAACGTCAAAAACAATTTAACAACGACTTGGTAAAAGTGATGGTCCTTTAAATGAACTAAATAATGCAGAGTTTAGACAATTTTTGACAAACTGTGTTAATGGAAAGTACAATATTTTAATGTTGAAGAACCTGTGACAGCATCAATACAGCTATTCAATAAATAATGCCGTAAATAGTGTTTTAGACTTGCGACAGTTTATTTCTCAGGTACCAGGATCTAGTGCTGAACTTGTGAAGAAGAAATTTAATAACGTTTTGCAGAACAATCCGGGATTTTTAACTGTATGCCATATAGTAGACCTTTTTGAAGGCAAATGAGTACATTTTGCCACCCTAAATGTGCCATCAGTGAAAAATTATATCAAATATGTCCCAGTGACCTCTGTGGACGTTGAACGTACATTTTCAAAACTGAAATCGATTTTAAGCGATAAACGTCACAACTTAACAACTGAATATTTACAACACTTGCTGGTTATTCAGTTTTATTTCAGTACTAAAAGTGAATAGTATAGTGTTTTGTAAACTACACAACTTAATATGGACTATATTAGACAACATATATATCTTCAGTACAAGGCAAGACGTTGATATTAACTGTAGTGGACAATAAATGTACGTATTTACTTCCACAAACGTTAACATTAGCGTCCTAAGTGCGCCCCTGATAATGACGTCATGTGCGAACGATATACGGTTTCTACATCAGTTTTATAGTACGGCATATTGCATGAATGGAATTTTACAAAATATGAAGCCTTCTTGATAATGGATTCACTAGTTACCTACTCAGGTATTGTGATCTCATGTCTATAATATTTATTATGAGTTCTCATAATACTTTTTGTGTGACGTTACTGAATTATTTACTTTTATTTTATTTTTTATTTATACCACTCAACAAAAATTCCATTTACAGGATGGGAAAATACAAAAAATTACAATAAGTATAATGATCAAGTAATATATACACAATACAAACGAGAGAATAACAAATACAAAAAATACAATAAATATGTATAGAAATGTTAAGATATATTTCACCATAAATGTAATCAAAGTAATCAATATCTTGGGTCAAAAGTAATATTTGTCCACTCATAACACTTAATTGTTATTTATTTATTTTGAAATACACTGCCCTGACAGACCAATTATAAGGCAGGGCTACAAAGAAATAAACATACAAAGAAAATTACATAAACTGGTACATTCAACAACCTAAAGCACATAATTTAATCTTAGATACACTAGTATCAAACAAATCAGAAAGTGCCTAAAACTGCCTTAGATACATGGAATGAGTTGTATGTTTTATAACATTGTTATATGGTGTTGATAAATATAATAATATAGAAGCGGGAATAGAACGAAGGTCTATTAAATGCTATATGGCTAAAAATATCCGAATAATCAATATAATTATTAAGCAGGTTAAACAAAAATAATAGTAAAAGGTGCATCGAGATGTCAGATCATTTAATTTGAATCTCAGCAGCAGCAGATTGAGGAATACCTCTGGCACGGTAAATATTGCCTGAAAGATAGAAATTTACTCCGGACTATTTCCATATTTTGAGAATACATATATGATTCCAAATAATAGTTGCATACTCAAGTTTTCATTTGACAAACGCATTCTACAGTATAAATTAATAAAAACCTCTCTGAAGTGTTTAGCATTTCTTATAATGAAACCAAGATTTTTATTCGCAAGAGATATATTATTATATTTTTAACATGAGGATCAAATGTTAATTTAGCGTCAAAAGTAACTCGTTGAAATTCAGAACCAATGTTGTACATGTAAATAATATAATTAATTTTCCTTATATAAGTAATAATAGAACATTCAGAAATATTCAAAGGCAATCTGTTTCGAAGACACCATTCATTATCTACAGTTAAATCAATTTGAAGTATAAAACAATCATCTGTAGCTGAAACAGATGTATTCAGTTTGGCATCATCCGTATAAAAGAACATTGGTGCGAAGGCTGCCACAATGTCATTAATGAACATATTAAACAGTAGAGGGCCAGTAACTGAACCCCGAGGTACTTCAGATTTAGTAATGATTTCAAATGACGTAATTCCACGACATAGTGAGCTTAGGAAAATAAGATCCAAAGAATTTTAAGAAGTTTATAGACAAACCAAAATTAGACAGCTAAAATGGGAATACCGTGATCCAACCTATCAAAAGCCTTTGAGATATCTGTGTAAGCCACGTCAACTTGTCCACTGCTATCCAAAATTAGATAGGTTTTAGAAATAAAATCAGTAATACAAACAAGATTAGTTAAAGTAGATCTACCGCCCAAGAATCCATATTGGCAGCTTGAAATTTGTGATTTAACATGATAGTGAAATATGTTGTGAATAATAACTTCAAACAACTTGTCAAAATTGCTCAAGATTGAAATAGGCCTGTAGTTCTCAACCAAATTTTTATCGCCTTTTTTAAATAGGACAGATCACATTAGTTCACATAGATGGAAAAGTTGCAGTTTGATGGGCCAAATTAAAAATAATAGACCAGATAAATCTCAATAGTATCTTTCAGCAAAAAAGGCGGAATTCCATCAGGACCTGTAGTTAATTTATTCTTAATTTTTTTTAGAGCTTTTAAAGCATCATCATCAGTAACCACAGAAATATTCAACATAGGAATATGTTAACAATATTAACAATAGTTTGAGGATCATTGAAACTATCATTATTGAACATCACTGATTTACAGAGTCAATTAAATACACCCCTTATACAGCTGAGTGAACCTTAAATAAGTACAAATATTTTAACGGCAGATGTAGTTCGTCATATAGATAAGTTTAGTGAAAGTCATTTTTAAAAATTTCAGATATTTACGAAGATATTAATTTTAAAAAAATAAAATGTCTAAAATATAAGAAGAGAGGACCCAGTATTGACCCTTAAGAAACACCAGACGGACTAGAGTATTCGATGAACATATGACTACGGTAGATTACATAATAATCCAAAAAGATATGATTTAAAACAATCAATTAAAGCATTTACGATATCGTAATAATTTAGCTTGCCCAAGAGTTGTCAAATGCTTTGGAAAAATCTGTATATATGTCAGTTTGAAGTTGTGCTGGGTTATATACAACAGATTTGTTATGGTAGAACGGCCTTTCATGATTTAAATTATGGTCTTCTACTTTGTCATGAAGAAAGAAACCAAATGTGGATTGTGTATTTGGTCATCGATAAGTGTACTGGAAATGCAGATGTACGACAGAAAAGGCCTTGGAATTGAGGGTATAAAACAAGTTATATTTGCATGTACATATGTATAGTTCAAATATATTGATATAAAATTATTATCGCCTTCTATTGGGATACCATATGTACTATTTTAACGTTATTTTTATACAAATTACCTGGATTGGGTTATAAATATTGTTAATAGTTAATTAAATGTTTTTGTATGTTTCTCACATAATGGAAAGGCACCAGTAATGTAAAAGTATATTATTTTAACTCTAAAAAAATATATATATATATGTTAAAGAAGGTAGAAAATACTGATCATGATCATAAAAGTCAGTGTCAATATCAATAAAACTAATAATAACTAATAATAATATCTCTACCCCTCATTCTAATCACAGGGATTAGCTCAGAAGTCGGAGACTTGTGCGGGAGAGGGGGCGGCATATTATTATTAAGCAGGCCGCATTTGCGCCCAGGAACGGCTTACGTTGGTAGGTCCTAACCACTATTCAGTGCAGGAATGAGGGAAACCTGGAAAACCTCATTAATTAGGGGGGTAGTCAAATATCAACCGGTATCAATCTCTCACATTGATCCAAGCCAACATTATTCCACCCTACCATACCCGCAGAGAGGGTGCCAATCTTCTCCACGAATATAGCTTATATACGGTCTACCGGCAGCTGGGCTCGAGCCAACTTCGATCTAGTCACCTCGATTCAAGTACTGACGCCTTAAACCGCGCGACCACTGACCGATTCAATGAACAAGAAAAAAGTTTAATACGACACTGACCAGATGGATAGACAAACGGATAACTATATTTAAAACTACAGTTTCCTGTAGAATGTAATACGTACATATGCAACTACTGACTAACCTACCTCCTCTAAATCTAAATACATATTATGTGTAATCACTGGATAAATAAGCATAAACCCAATGATGATGTGCAAATATGACAAATATACAAAATTCACAAGCTATAAAGCAAAATTCACAGGTAAGTTCCTTTGATCGTTCAATTTATCGACAACCTTATTAGATCCGAGCCCAGGACAATTAATGAGCGCATTATCGTGTGTTCTCAACACACTATTTATCCAATTTTTACAGTACGTTGTCTTGTTGAAAATGTACCCATTCAATAAGTAAGTGGCCCTGGTACCAAATATTAATGAAATCTAATTAATATATATATATATATATATATATATATATATATATATATATATATGTATTTACCTTCCTTTATCACGTGTTTATCACAAGACATCTTCGCACATAATTTAAATTTGGAAAATGACCTTCCAGTTTTGACATTTTTTAAACAATTAATTACGAGTAATAATATAGCAAAGTAAAAAATATAGTACTCTATTTAATGTTCCAGAGAAAATTAAGTAGACTTGAGAAATTTAATTTACGAGTCGGCTGTCAAACAACTTTAAAACAAAACCAAGTACGCTAAAATCGATTAATGTAGTAGGAAGTTGAACATTTTCTGCAATACGATTCCACCCTCTCTCTACCTCTTACTAATAAATTTTAAATTGTTAATACAAAAGTTCAAAACTGTTCAGCATAGCATACCTTCACAATTGATTTTATGGAGGAAGTCTTACTTCTCCATTTGGGTTTAAAAATACACCACCTGACGGAAAAATGGTTTCAACTTCACTTCTGTTATCAATATTTTCTTCCGGAAAACATAATTTCACACTCCACACTTTAGCCTCCCTATATTTGATGACCAAACTTCGCCCATGCTAATATACAGCTTATACAATATTCACAGTATATTTAAGAATCCCTTATAAAGTAAAGTTGTAACGCCCTGTGCAAAATGACTACTGGATGGTAAGACGATTTTCTTAAGACACGACGTGAGGTTACTTTATTATCCAGCTTACTGCCAAAAAAAGTTGACATGAGTTATATTAGTCCTACGTGTGGTTTCTGTTATTACGGTTGATAGTTCACACACACAAGGAAACCTAAAGTGCCTGATATCAGATGACCCATTTTCATACATGTTAGAAAACTGTAAAAGAAGAAAATGGGAGGCAATCCTGTTAATTTAATGACGTTTACCCATACTAATATTTACAATTCTATACCTTTTTTCCTATACTCGCGTCAAGAATTCAGACGTCTTACGTCACGGCTGACGTTACACATTTGTTTATCAACGTAATTTTCGATATTTGGTCGCATCAAAAACAATCATTTTTTGCAATTTAGTGCAATATATAATGCAAACTTTTAGTGTAGTATGTAGTTTTATTACTATCAGTTGCAGTTTCTTAAATATTTTGATAAAAATATGATAAATTATTCATTTGTTCGTATGACGTAAGTCGTCTGAATTCTTGTCGCGAGTATACCAACAACAATTATTTTAAATCTTATTTTATATGTTTTACAAGGTCTGAAAATTTCCATTTTATAAGTTTAAATTTAATTTTATTACAATATATAGCATTCCTTTCTAGTGCATTCAATTATTTATATATACAGGGTCACATAAAACATGTCTATAAAATAATAATGTGTAAACACCTGAAAGATATCTAGTAAACTGCGAAAGTCATATCAGCGGTATACCAGACATATGACATATATCGCTTTCAAGTTTATAAGTTCTCATAAGTTCAGTATATCATAGGTGAGGCAAAGGACGACTTATCCGACAGAAAAGAACCTGAGTACACGTGATGGAACATGTAGTTAGTTACATCTTGTGGCCACATGCTGAATCTGACGGTATCACATTGTCCTACTCGGCCTGACGGCCTCGTTGGACAATTTCACGTCACGTGCAATAAACACTTACTTTTTGTACTTGTTGCATAAATAACTATTTCTATTAATTTCTTACTCCTCATCTCACTTAGCTATTATCAGCGCCCCCAACTACGCATATTGTTGAACTTCTTCAAACTCCATCTCCCCGTGCCGCATCCTCAATTTGAAATTGGTATCTTTTCTTGTTCTCGAATTATAAAATGCTCCTCCTCAAGTTTTCTCGCTACCTGTTCTAATTGCGTACTATATCTTGCACCTATGGCTACTTCATCTGCATAACTTACAGTTTGGTTACTTTTAAACAATATGTGTTCTTCTCTGTTCAACTGACTATCTCATATGATATGTACTAAATTAAAAATAAACGTTGAGAGTGGGTCTTCTTATCTCAGTCCTGTATCAATAGTAAAACCATCTGTACATTCACCTTTTATTTGTATTTTGCTTTTGAAATTTACTAAGGTCATTTTCAATAATCAATTGAGTTTATTACTTTTGACATAATCATATGCTTTGAAGTCCACGAACAAGACCATTGTTTTAATCCTATATTCATAGCTGGTAGCAAGGATTTTCTTCACCATGAAGATTTGGTCCATTGTTGGTCCCCCCTTTCTACAACCTGCTTGATACTCCCCTATCTGTAGTTCTGCTATAGGTTCTATTCCCTGTTTTAGTAACGTTGTCATAATGTATTGCCTTGTATCTAGCAATGATATAGGTATCTTTGTAGTTTATGCAGCCTGTTTATCTCCCGTTTTTAAAATTGGTATAATCATAGCGTCTCTCCAATTTTCAGGCATACTTTCTCTTCTCCAAATCTTTAGTATCATTTCGTATATGCTTTACCGTAACCCATTCCTGCGTTATTCCCTGGACTTTTGTTATTCTTTAAAATTTCTATTATTACCTATATCTATTTTCTTTATTGTAGGCTGTTCTACTTCCACTCGCTCTTCCCTTATCTGTATAGTAGCAATAGCAACTATTTGAAAAAAAGATCAAAACTAGAAAAGCAAAGAATCGCTCTAAGATAAAAAATTAACTAACAATTCTAGAGTGGAAATGCAAAACGGTCTAAGTGCCAAAAAATATAAACCGAGTTAATCAAAGAAACTTTTATTTTAGAAGCAAACGTTACAAACCATTACAAGAAAAATGTTTAACATTAAAGTACACACACATGTAACTTAACTAACTTAACAGGAACTCCAAATCTTTTGCAAATTTCTAAAAAAAAATATAATTCTCAAAGGTATGTGAAACGGTCTATGTGCCCGCATGACATAAATGCAAAACGGTCTAACATAGTTAAGATATTCAAGTTTGTTTCACTTTTTTCCAGCAATATGCTGTTTTGTTGCGTCAATAAGATTTTGATAGAAACTATAATGTTTTAGAGGTATGTAGTCGAGCATTTCTTTAATGTTCTTTATTTTTTCAGACGTAATTCTGTTTAAGCATTCTAATGCAGGAGGAACGGAAATCATTTTTACTAAATCGTCAGGAACATAACATTTCGTCACCCTCTTTCTATTTTCAATTTGTGCGAAATCTCTGTCGCAAGTAAGGTAGCTATGACCACTAAGTAAAAACTTTTGATCAATCCGTTCAAAAACGTTTGTAGCCGCAAGAAATATAAGGAGCAGGAGCAGGATCCTGTTCTTATTTTGACCTGTGCAGTTATCGCACCAAATTACCAGGTTCTTTCTTTTCAAAAATAATGTTGGATACCAGCTAGAACTTTAAATAATGCAGATGCTATCTCGTTTCCTCCCCTGCCCGTTATTGACTCATCCCACATGCACATTATTGATGTATCTGTCTCAGATACGTGTATACCAAAGTTATAGCATGAAATTTGACGGCTGTAGAACATGTCAGAATGAGTCAATGTGGGTATAAATAAAACCTGTTCTAAGTCAATAGAGATAACATTGCTTTCATTAGAAACCTTTTGAGAATCTATTATGTCCTGCTTCATTACAGATCTTGCGCTTTCAGCTTTTCTGTGATGTATTTCTAAAGTTCGGGTAAGTATACGTTTTTGCTCATCATTAGATGGAGTAGCTTTAATCTTATTACTGAGTGAGTCACATGTTGAACATGTATCGGATTTTGCACGTCCAAATCGTAACATAGGAAAGTCTTCATGAAAAACGGTGGAATAAAAATTATATGAAACAAAAGAATCTGGAACTTTCTCTTTAAACGCTAAAAACATGCGATTTATATTAAGATCTGGACTTAAGAATTCTTTGGATGATTTGGAACAGTTATAATGGTTCTGTTCACGCGGAAAACTATTTATATGCTCTCTTACTTGATTTCGCATCTCCAAAGAAAATTTAATTCGTTTTCTGTTTTTTCCGCGTCTGTCGACGAACGTTACATCTCCGCTTTTTTTCTTCCTGTTAACTCCTGTAATTTCCGATGGCCAAGACCAAATATGTCTGAGAAAGTCTTTCTGCAAACCTGTACATGTTTATCATGACCGTCAGGAATAGTGTAATACACTGAGCATTGCCTACGACTTTGTTCCGGAGCTTCATACGTCCCATGACGTCTTCTAGTAATATTGGCAATATGAATATGAGAGAGAAGATACGTACCTTGCTTCTCATAATCAGCAGTTGCAAATTCTTTGAACAGTTTTTGTTTCTGCTCAAGTGGAACGCTTTTGCATGCATAGCGACAGGAACACCTCTAAAATAAAATACAAATATTTACAGCACGCATAGTACGGTACTTGCTGACTCTTCGTCATATTTACCTCTCAAATGCACATAGTTTTCGCCGGTTTTTCTATTCCCTTGTAGTTTTTGTATGATAACCCACTAACTTTCAACCTTTTCCTTTCCTTTCTTTTATTTGTACTGCCTTTATTTCGTCTTTTTCGTGCGATTACAGCAGGAGTAGCCTCTTGTTGCGCCTCCATTTTGCATAAGACTAATGTATTTCAAGTGGCACATAGACCGTTCTTACCGAAAACGTCCGACATAGACTGACCCCCACTTCCTCATGCAATGTTTGTACCCAATATTTGGAGACTGGCACATAGACCGTTTATACGCATATTGGCGATGGCACTTAGAACAGTAATATAACAAAACAGGTAATTCCATGGGAATGGCACTTAGACCGTTTTGCATTTCCACTTTAGAATTAAAAAATGCGACTTAGTGTAGAGGTATGCTAGGTTAAATCGACTTATTTTAACCTTTATTAAAATACACCCTGTATAACTAATGGGATGTCATTAAAAGAACTTTGACAAATGTCTAACAATTGATTTCCAAGGCATTCTTCTTCTTTTTTCTCTTCTATTCTCGCTATTTACTCCACTATCGATTAAGCATTTTTGTTGGTTCCTAAAATAAACCGTTTTTTGTGTCATAGAAATAAATATTTTCTAAACTAATTTTGAAGTGAATGAATAACCAGTTTCACACAGCAAACATAATGGAATAGCAAAGCACAAACTAAGGTTTACTTTAGCCATGTGAGTAGTATAAAATAGCCATAAATGTTTCATGTAACTCTGAAATAAACTTAGATTACGATACACCACTAAATTTTATATCAAGTAAAATTTAAGAACACAGCTTGCAACCCAACAATTCTAAAAAAGAACGAACATTTACTCAAGCTGTGCTCTTCAAAGACCTGATTTTTCTATGACAATGATCGATGTGAAATTGATGGATTTCCAGCTCACATGGCACTTAGATTATTTCACATATTTCCAATAAAGAAAGTAAATTGGTCGGTTGCACTGCACTCATTTTATCGACGTAAACCTGATATTAGCTTTAGCGATGCAGAAGAAACGTCTTTTACTCCATTACACTTTAACGTGGTTGAGAATGTAATGGCCAGATATTATTTATTTTAAAAATTCTCAAATATGTAGGGTGATCGATTTAACTGAAGTAATTAGGTTTTTTTTTTTTGTAAACGACCAAAGCAAAACAAAGTTTGTTTGGGTTGAGTCTAGTTTCAAACTGTTAGAAATATTCTACCACTTGTGTATGTGATTTCGGTGCATGTAACATAAGAAGTAGTTAGAAGTAAAATATTTTTGGCAGTTTCAAAGTAGTCCCTGACTGCTCGAAACCAGAAATAAAAGACGCTGGACGCTATACCGCTCCAAAAATGTTTTTCTGAGAAGTATGCAATGTTTTGGATATTGAAAGAACTTTTTATTTCCAGCTTTCTCTCCAAATAATTTTTTCTTGCGTTTATAACGGTTTAAAAGATACTTATTGTATACTTAGAATTTTTCGTTTACCACAGAAATCGTCAATGTAGATCAAAAGGGCTTTGCAAAAATGGTAGGTAATGTTTTAATTTTGTTTGTTTCTTTTTGTCCCTGTTATACAGTGTTAACTATGACTAAGTACAAATATTTTAACCACCTGCTCAGGGAGGCCTAAAAGACAATAAAAAAAATATATTGGAATTCCAGCTCGATGTTTAAAAAATGAGGAAAAACCCTTTTTTCATTCGGAAAATCGGCGTCTATGACAATCAATCATCGTCCGAGATGGCTAGATATGTCAACTACCATGCGGTCGTTTTTTACAGTGGTGTAGAAGAGATGTAGAAACGAGGACAATAAACATTTTTATAAATAATAATATCTATGTACCTGATAGATAACAGTAACAATTAATCCAGTTAGTTGTAGTATTTTGCATACGTTCTTCGTTCCTTCGTTGCACACTGCCAAAAATACATTTTCACTCATTGCAGATTCGTCATAATTATCCACTAACATACCCAACATAAATTGTTTTATTTAATTAAAAAAAACAAACATCAAAGAACATGAGCAAAGCTTAGAATATAATATAGAATAATCCAAAGGTCCAAGAAACAGTTTTACAGAACACTGCAAACATCTTGGGATGTTATGGTTTAAAATAGTACTAATTATTTTATGAAAACATTGTCAGTTATTGTTATTGTTACTGTTGTTATTATTATTAACATAAAATAATTCCCCTACAACACAAGAACTTTAAAAAAAATTTTGGCGTGAAGTACACCTACCAGTGCACCAGTGGCCTACAGATGGTGCCATCAGACATCAGATGCTGTCAAAGAATATCGCATACCGTACGCTGATTAATTTGAAATAATTTTTCAGTATTTGCTTTTCTCAAATCTAATTTTTCGCTTATTTTTTGTGTATTTGCAAACCTGTCGTATTTAAATGCCTACCTGACAGATAACAGATAAACTGCTGATTTATGGGAAGTATAACAAGTGCATATTATGGTATGGCAGCGTAATATCAAAGACGTTTTCCGAGTGGCCAAAATATTATGCTGAACCTTCATTGAACCACATTGAACAACTGTTGTAATGCCTTGGCGGTAAACGTGTGATACTGATTTTAAGTATTTGTGTACTTTTGTGTATTTTTTTGTTATCCTCTGTGGTTTTTTCCGACAGAGGTAATCCACCTGGTCGTGATCGTCAGGCCAAGTATGTACCTCGCTTTAAACAAAAAGAACGGTCGAGGGAAGGAGAGGTATCCAGTAACAAAAATCTTTGCAATAACAAATTTTTAATTCGAACAAGTTAGGAAACAGAAAATGATTCTGAACATTCTTAAAATATCTCCAAATATCAATCCTGGAAATAAATATGAGTAAGGTTGGTCCTGCCGCCCTGTGCCACCATAACGTGTTTCTCAATAAATAATAGGTAATTTAAATTTTATAAATAATTTTCTTCCTTCAAATCAGCGTAAATTGATAATGTCGACACAGGAACCTGTCACTACCTTTGACAATAAGGGTTTACTATAGTTTTGAAAAAAAAAAATTCACTCAAAATAAGTTGGAAAATTTTTTGATGGATGATTCCCCTAATTCTTATTTAAAATATTAAAACACTGCCTACTGTTTCTGGAAGATCCGTCTGATCTAAATTGACTAGTGATGTGGTAACGCAAAAAAAATTATTGGGCTCTCTGTTTGGCAACGGTCACTTTGCTTAAACTGTTTACAAAGAAAAAATCATTTCTTCAATTTAATCGACCACATTAAAATTACATTAATACGAGCATTTTAACGTCGTATAGTGTAAGCTATTTGCTCACGGTTTCAAGGGTGTTTCTTTTATTTATTAATTATTCTGTAATTTATAGGGCGCCAGGTGATTTAATAGGTATCGTTTGGAACGTTAGTAAGAATGAAAAATAAAGTAAAATTACAAATCTAATGAATGGCTACTTTTTGCAATTTTACAATGTGTGAAGAACAATAATTCTTAGGATTATTAACTAGAGAAAAACTTAAAAAATGTGCAATAGACAAACTGCTGGGAATTTAGTAAATGACTCAATTTTTTTCAGCAACAACAGTGTCATTATTTCTTCAGGCCTGAGAGAAGGTTCGTTCTCACTAATCAACTGATGGCTGAGCTCAAACGTCAGTCCTAGTATTTATTTAACAAAAGGCAGTGGTCCAGAGGTACTTCTTGGTCAAACATGAGATCAGCTGGGACACTAACGGTGATATTCATAGTCTGTCTGCGGTCGCTGGCGAGCGGTCTCCGTCCCGAAATTATGCGAGTTTTATAATGAAATTCAAATAATTTCAGACGGACGATGAATACAGTGTACTGTAACAGTGGTATCTTATATATTCTCTTTGAAATTATGTGAATTTCATTATGAAATTCGCATAATTTCGGTACGGAGACTGCTCTCTGGCGACCGGAGGCGGACTTAATACCACTGTAAATCTTTTTCGTCGCATGTTTGGTAAATGTGGAGTCAGTAACTCTCTCTTTTCCAAGAGGTCGATAGTTGTACATATGGTAAACGAGGTGCCAGATCACAACAATACACAGGGTGTTTTAAAACAAAGACAAAACATTTCAGGGGGTGATTCCTTGAAAATAAAAGGTAGTTTGTTATATAAACGTTGGGTCACAAGTCAACCATGAGGGAGATATCGCGTTGCATAGATGGCGGAAAAAAGAGTATTGTTATTGTTTTTCTCGGAAACGATAAGCGTGGGAATGGTAAAATTTCGTGGAAGTGTTACCATTATCAAAAGACACTTGTGAAATATTTTTTCACTTTTTGAAAATAATTGGAAAGGGTTGAAATAAAATACCCCTTTCAGTTTTTTTAACTATACTTTCAAAAAACTTCCTTAACGACGTAGAAAAAAATAAATTAGGTTAAATCGATTCATTTAGCAACTTTTTTCTCTCTTATATTTTTTTTGATAAAATTAACTGTTTCGACGTTAAAAAATAAAATATAAAGTATTGCACGTCGGGAAGAGGCAGTTTTACTACACCCATTATCAGGAAAATCTCTAGTTGGCTACTGTAAATTTCCGGATGTTTCCATTGCTGCTTTGACAGATAGCAAATGGTTTGTACTATTTTAACATTTTGAGAGTGGTTTACGGGATAATTTGCCTTTCGTTGTGTGATGTGTTTGAATGCGGAGTACGTTGGGATTCAGTACTAAATTAATACAACAAAAATGGTTATTTTCACAAATGCAGAAATGACAGACATGTACTTTATGTACGGCCGGGCAAATGGAAATTCCTTACATGCTTGTCGCCTTTATGCAGAATCGTATCCTAATCCTAGAATTCCTCATCACAGTATATTTGCTAAGCTTCATCGAACATCCGGAAATTGACAGCAGCCAACTAGAGCTTTTTCTAATAATGAGTGTAGTAAAACTGCCTCTTCCCGACATGCAATACTTTACATTTTATTTTTTAACGTCTAAACAGTTAATTTTATCAAAAAAATATAAGAGAGAAAAAAGTTGCTAAATGAATCGGCTTAATCTAATTTATTTTTTGCTTTGTCGTTAAGGAAGTTTTTTGAAAGTATAGTTAAAAAAACTGAAAGGAGTAGTTTATTTCAACCCTTTCCAATTATTTTCAAAAAATGAAAAAATATGTTACAAGTGTCTTTTGATAATGGTAACACAAAATTTTACCATTCCCACGCTTTTAGTTTCCGAGAAAAACAATAAAAACACTCTTTTTTCCGCCATCTTTGCAACGCGATATCTCTCTAATGGTTGACTTGTGACCCAACGTTTATATAACAAACTACCTTTTATTTTCAACAAGAAATCACCCCCTGAAATTTTTCGCTTTCGTTTTTGAAACACTCTGTATACGCAAACATGAATATAAAAGTTCTTAATTAATAATTAGTATTAAATCTATTAAAATTTTAATCGGTAAAGATAAAACTAAATAACACGAAAAATAAATTACCCCGTATATCAAATTAAAAAAATTGGATAATTAAGGCATAATTGTACTTACAGCCATAACTAAAACAACTACGTTAAGGTACAATCAAATATAGTTAAAATTTCCAACAATTTGTTGCTCAACCCCAAAAGAACAGAACTGAAGGCTGTGTAATTTACACAAAAAAAAAAACTAAAGTGAGGCAAATATAACACTTACGATACTGTAAAGGACATATGCTAATTAAAATCACCATAATTACACATATGAAACTATAATAATTGTACTACGTTGAAGAAAAATGATATATGATTTTATACCAAAATTACGTTAATTTATTTAGTAAGTAGACGATACACTGTACACCAAGTAAACTATCAACTACCTGTTATTCTGAATAATTTCTCACGATATGCTAATAAAAAACAACTGCAAGCTTAATACAGCAAATTTTGCAGAGCACTGCATAGGTAAGGCACAAAATTTGAGGACAGAAGTAATACAAACTACTTTTGATCATATATTGCACGTTCAAAAAAAATAGTCGCCTCGGACCTCGGAAAAGGAGGATTAACTTCATCTCCTAAGCCTGCTGTTGTTGTAAACGTTCCTGTAATTAGAAAAAACTGCTCACAGTATGGAACGTTACAACCAAGTCGTGGTAAAATTTATTACCACGTGACAAGTTAACGCAAAAATATCAACAAACTATTAAACCATCTATTAATAGAAACATTCAGAACACTTAAAATTTTGAAAAGTCTTCACGATGTACGAGAAATCTAATGCCTGTACGTTGCTAAACTTAATACAAAACCTCAGCACGCCTTCATGACAAGAAGGCAAAAGCTATTACGTTTTACGTTCACGAAAAGTCGTCCTTATCCCGGAGAAAAGATGGGTAACTTTCCCAAGAAAATTAGGCCGCCAGTATTACAGGAGAGGGTATTTAATATAGTATTACGTTAACACAAGTATTGGCTGTTTTTTACTTATCTTATAGTAAAAATGTAACGAAGATGATTCATTACAATAGTGCATAACCTATGCTGATAACATGTAACGATAAATCTTAGCTATTTAAGGTAGTAGCAGTCGGTAGTTAAAAATCGCTATCCATTTGCTGCTATCACCTATACCAGTTACACGATTTTCCGTTTATGCTATATAAATCGCGTAGTTTGATCTGCGTAGATAAATCGTTACGCTTTATCCTTGCGTGCGTATTGGCCATAATAAATAAAGACCACGGAGTGGTGTGACCAAATGATATAATTAAGTAAAACTGTAAATCCTTTATTTTTCCGAATGGTCATTAGTCAGCGGTGATTGTCACCATCCCCTCTAAATCAGTTTTAACATGACTCTCGGTATAGGTCAACACTAGTGCCTATGAATTATCTAGATTATGCTTATATTTTCAGAAAGGAATGTTCCTTTATTATATGACTTACTTCTTCAAACTGATTGCACTTTTCTCGCGCATTGATGATGTTGCAATGTAAGTCAACACTAGTGCCTATGAATTATCTAGATTATGCTTATATTTTCAGAAGGAATGTTCCTTTATTATACTTCCTTCTTCAAACTGATTGCAGTTTTTTCGCGCATTGATAATGTTGCATTGTAAGGCTGGTTGAGATTATTTATTTTCACTACTTCCACGAAACTGATTTGGTTTGTAAGGACTCGTTTTAACTTATTACAGGTCGGTATCATTAATATATTTTTTGTGATTTAATAGATATACTTAAACATCCATATTGAATGTACATGAATTTGAATACCGTCACTAATATTTGCGCCCTGATGATCGTTTCCTCATTGTATTTTCATCGTTGGTGATTATAATATGATTATAATAGAAACTGCTTAATCTCAACGGTAGGTTGCTGGATCTAGTTTTTAATTCTCTTAATGATGTAAATGTTGGGTGATTTGCCATTTGTAGCTGACGATTTGCTCCAAAGCGCTGAATATATCTGTCAATTTTAAAAATGAGAATAAATTAAAAAATACTATTCTAAATTTAAATTTCACCATGCTAATTATGACATTATTAATAGGGAAATTAATGACATAAACTGGCATGATTTGTTCTAAGATATTAATGTTGATGCCACAGTGAATCGCTTCTATAGCAGTATTCGCCAGATCTTACGACGCTCTATTCCACAAAAAAAGATAAATACAAAATTTTATTTATGATACTCGGCGAATAAGAAATCCTTCATCAAAGAAAAATATAAGTTGACCGGCGTTGGGAAAGGTTTCAAAATATTCTGGATTATGTAAATTTTTCTACCGCTAGGAAAGTCGTGAGATTTGCTATTAAAAAAGATTATCGCGATTACGTCGCTAACACTGAAAATAACATAAAGAGCAATTGCAAGTCGTTTTGGTCTTTTGTTGCAAATAAGAGGCAAACCAAAATATTACAGAATACAATGTCATTCAACGGGGACATATTTTCTGATGATGCTAATATATGCACATCCGATTGATTTCCATACCATTGTATATTTTCTTTCTCCGAAATGCTAACTTCAACGATTTGTAAATAATTTATTCAAATCTATTAGCTTTCTGCATCCATGAAGGAAAAAACAAGATATTAAAGCCAAACACATCGATCGATGGAAGGTATTGTGGAATTTAATTTTATTTTTTCGAGTTACAAAGTACTAAAGCAAGTGTGAGCATTAGCTATGTTGCCCTGACTGTTACACATTGAAATTCAGAAATAAATACCAGGGGCGAAAGGGATTTATTAGGGTAGTGTTGATTAACTCTTTTTCGTCCGTACAATCTGCCATTGTACTTGTGAAATGCCACTAAAACAATGCTTAGGTTATTTTATTACAAACATCGTACCCTAAAGTTATTGAATTGGTCCTCAGCACATTTTCATTTCGGCAATCTGACCCTTTTAATTTTCTGTGGCTACTGTTGTACACTGTTACTTTTTAATTAATCTGCTTAAAAATTTACTAAGGGATATAGTCTTTTATATACAGCAGCCGTAATTAAATAATCCTTTTTTTTCCGTTACAGTATTATTTTATCATGATATTTATTAAGCCTGGTCTACACGTAATGTTTTGTAACTGATTGTGCATGATTTGTCAAACGAAACGTTACGTGTAGAGGGCTAGTTGGACGTTTTACATGAACTGAATGAGGTTTGACAAACTCGCAAAAGATGGATGGGCTGAAACTTTAAGCCTGGTCTACACGGAATGTTTTGTCGTCAGTCTTGCATGCCAGATTTGCCAAACAAAACGTTACGTGTAGATAGCAAATTGGAAGTTGTACATGAACTGAACGAGGTTTGACAAACTCGCAAAAGACGGATGGATTGAAGCTTTGGATATAAGCAACGCGGTAGACAAGTCCGTACATATGGACATCTGGACTATGGACAATTTCGCTCTCTTGTGTAAACCATACTGAAGGTTGCAACTGGTAATTTTGGTGCGTATCTCAAGAATTTTTCACGGAATTTGCAGCAAAGCTTTTTTTGCCTTTAGCAAGTAAAATCAAAGGATTGTAGCAAGTGAGACAAACTTTAACGTAGCAGTTAACCCGTCTTGGGGGCTAATATCCACCCTCAAGACATTTTTATGTTTCTGGGGTTCCAAGGGTTGACAATTTACAGGACGTGTCTATATCCATACTTAAATAATTACGGCAATCTTCTGGTTTTTGTTGTAATTCTCGAAGAAGGTTTTATATTGAAGAATGTCTCTGTCTTCAGTAACCACTTCCGGGATTACCATGAACGACGTGCAGACATTAGTTTTTTCTTCAATTTTTTGACATAGTGCAATTATTGTCATTAACAGTTAGTTTTTCTCCATGACAATTTCGGAATGACTAAACAAAAGATTGAACGAAAATTTGAATAGTGTCGCTCCGCGATTTGTGTCAGTCTTATACTGATCAGTTTTTCCAGATCGTGCAAGACTGACGACAAAACATTACGTGTAGACTAGGCTTTATATATAAGCAAAACGGTAGACAAGGCAGTACGTGTGGATATGAGTCAGTCCCCCTGCCAGTCCGTTCTTAACCACGCTGGAGATTGCAGCTGGTACTTTTGATGCGTGTAGTGGCTAAAGAAAATGGCGGACTTACGACAGTGGACTCACTAGTTTTTCACGTAGTTTGAATTGTCTCAACATTTTTCTTGCCTCTGGCAAGCGAAATCAAAGTATTACAGTACTAATAGTTATATTAATCATATTGAAGATAGGGGATCGATTATAGTGGTTGACATTTCGGAAAGTAAAACAGATATCCGTAAGAAATTTAGAATTGTGAAAGAAAACTAGTTCTCTGCATTGGGTCTAGTGAGGAAGTATATATCTTTGCGCCCGTCGGATTCAGAAAAATTTTTTCTAACGTATCACGAAAAGCGTTGCATAGTTGAGCCCGTTGGGAAAAATACATTTGGAATGCCAAGCAAAATTGCCAGTTCTTTGGGTTTGCCAGCTGCAGAAACTTTCACGGGACATTGTCTGCGACTGCCTTGATCAATGCAAGAGCAAATATGACGACATTGAAGAGAGATGAAGGTAGCAGAAGGATATTTGGCTGACAGCATGGAATTGAAAAATAAAACAGCAAGAATGTTGGCTGGCATGTCACATGAAAGAACTGGAATGTCAACTTCATGTGTGACACCAGTCGCAGACACTGACAACTGTAACGGGAAATAATTTCAGTAGGAGATAAATTCGACAATTGTCGGTTTATTTTTGTATATATAGAGGGAGTTAAGGATTTAGTATAACACCCAAGGGAATTGTGATCATGTTTATAATTACGGTAACTAAAAGTTTATTTGTTTAGAATGTATTAGTATGAAATAAAAATATTAACGTACTAGTTAACCTCTCGTGGGAGCTGAGAGCCATCCTCATGGCGGAGCCTTGTTCTATTTCTGAGATTACGAGGGTTAGTAATTTACAGTACGTGTCTATGTCCATACATAAATTATTACGCCAATTTTCTGGTTCCTGCTGTAATTCTCGGAAAAGGTTCACGTGGGAGAATGTCCCTCTTTTCGGTAACCATTTCCGTGACCACTTTGAACGACGTGGAGACTTTAGATTTTTTTGCATATTTGGGTACATAGTGCAATTATCGTGATTAACACTTCTTCCTCTATGACAGTTTCGGAATGACTGAGCAAAATATTGAACAAAAGTTTGAATAGTGTAATCGCACGATTTGTCAGACTTATTGGTAAGTTTTTCCAGATCATGCAAGACTGACAAAATTATACGTGTGGATGAAGTTTTAGATAGGTATTCAAGCATAATTTAAAAAAGTATACATTTTATATTATCAGCGAATGGCCTTTACAATATTCCAATCAGTTCATCATTAAATAATTTTAATTTATAAGAAATTAAGTTTATATTTTTTTACAAATTAAATTGGTATTAAAAATACTGATGGAATAGAACTATCGTATTTTACAACTAGCAAATATTTTTTGACGAATATATTGCAGTATTAATAAGAATAATGATGCTTAATTGTAGGTATAATAAACAATGTAAAGCAAGACATAAAATGTGACTTGTTGAATAGATTTTATTATTATAATAAATGCATACTCGCTCGCACGCAATTCTTACTTCAAATAGAATGGAAATCGACACAAACAACGATGAAATGATGACGATACTTTAGAAGCTGCATAAGCTGTAATATTGGCATTGCTTCCGCTCAAGTGAAAAAAAATTATGAGAACTATAGTTTGTTTTGTGGTGGAGGTATACGCCGTCATCATTGTGGGGCTTCTCTATGTTGGAATCCACTAAAAATTTAAACGATAGCGTTGACTTAGGAAAGTTTTCTACGACAAAAAAGTCTCAGATTTATAGTATAAGTGATATATAAACAATTTCTATTATTATAATAGCTGCAGATAAATGTTATTGCTGCTTTAATTTGTACGTTTGTCTGGAGCATGCAGAAGGAGAGAGCCTTTAAAACTTAAAGTCGGTGATATCGAAGAGTTGGAAAAACTTCTTAAACATTCCAATGTCGATGCTCTAGATGTATACAAAGTAACTCTGAGCATCGCATATATCGACCACAATGAAAGAGGTTTCATACTTTTCCTTAATTCAGAAAAATATTTCAATAGTATTTTCTGAAAAAGACATGTTATTCTCAGTCCGGTAATCAATACATTTATATGTTTGCTGATATGTCTTCCATTTTTCCAGTCGCGGCATTAAATCTTGTACTTTACTGCCTAGTTACACAAATAATTATTATCATATTTTTACCTAACACCTATATTAGTATCTTAAATGCCAATAATCTGTATCAAATAGCTTTGGAGACGTTTACATAACATGTTCTAAAAGCTTCATTCCTTAAAATGGCATAAGAATCATCGTCTTTACTGTTGAATCATAATTAAGGATTATAGACTACTTGCAGTTGTAGTTTTTTAAACATACTGACTTAGTTTAAGGTTTTAGTCTGCAGTGAGGTGCATTTGACAAGACAAATGGAATAGAAGTGCATTCAAGCGTGCAAACTTGAACTTCTGCAGAAGACTGAGAAATTTGAAAGAGACTGAAAAGGCAGTTTGGTGCGGACACCTATAATTGGAGTAAATATTTTAATGCCGAGAACGTGCCTGGAATGATATGTTGGTACTTTTAACTTCAAAAACTTGGACAACTAAAGATATTGTTGACAGAACTATAGCATAATATTTGTATATATCATAAGTATACAGGGTGATTCATTAATAATGGGACAGAGCTTAAGGGCATGTTGCTGACCTCAAAATAGAGCGATTAATCCAAATATCTTATCCGAATGTTATTCCTTTTTGATCTACAAGGCAGTAATCAAGGGGATTCAAATCTGGTAACTTTGGTGGCCAATTTTGGAAACCACCTCGGCCAATCCAGCGTTGTGGAAGCGATTGTTAAGATGATTAATGACAGCACGACTAAAATGGGCAGGTGACCATCATGCTGAAAGTACATGTTTTGCCTAATATCCAATGAAAAATCATCTAGTAGATCTGTTGAATTATTTTCTAAAAATTCTACATATCTATTTAGTTCAGTAAGACGACCATCTACCACAACTGGGCCAAGTAATTAATTATTAATCATACCCAACCACCATTTATGCTAAACTGATGCTGAAAGTTACTTTCCACAGTGGCGTGCGGATTTTCATCTGACCAACGATGTTCATTGTGACAGTTATTTACTAAATCACAAGTGAATTGAGCCTCATCAGTGAACAAAATATAGTTGTTAAGTGTAGGGTTTCCGTTTATCCAATTACAAAAATGCAACCGCAAATCATTATCACCGTCCTGAAGATTGTGGACGCGCTGAATATGGAAAGGGTTTAAACCATTTTCGTGAATGACTTCCCATGCTGTAGTTTGATTAATTTGGAGATGGCTTGCAATGCACCTTTTACTTACACCCGGGCTACATTCTACCATATTTACAATTTCTTCCTCCACTGTTGGACCAGGACCAGCTTGCCTCTCACATTGAGAAACACTCCAGTTTTACGTGCATTGTTGAAAACTGTCTAGAATATATTTCTATCTGGCACTCTTCTGTTTGGGAAGCAACATCGATATTCGGCAACTGCATGATTAGCGCTACCGTTGCAATACCCATAAATAAAAACAATACCGACTAAACGAACGCACATGTAAAAATAAATGCGACAGTTATAAAATAAGCGTTTAAATCACAAACGTCAAAATAAATGTGACAATTAGTGATCACTAATGTGAGTTTGGTTTAGAATGCATGACCTACTCAAAATAATCAATGTCAATGTCAATTAATTTTCATCAGTAACCGTTGATATTCGACCATATGCTTATTAGGCATTTCTGTTTATTTTTGCCCCCTAAACACCTCTTTCGAATATTAGATGTTCACATCGTGCACTTATGGATATGTATTTTTTTCAGAGTATGACGGCATTTTAGTGTACATAAAATGCAATTTTACAACATCGTTACACATTTTAATAAAAGATATGTTTTTTTTGCAATAAAAGTTGTCATTCTACTACGTTTACATGGAGTTTCATGTAGTACAGTATGTAATTAGGATTTTTACAGTAATACATGGTGAGAACGTCCTGTAAATTTACTATTATTTGTATCAGTGTATGTATTTATTTCCCAGAAACTTGAAATATATGTTTCTTTATCCAATATCTACGTATGCCTATTGAAAAATAACTTACTGTATAAAGGTTCTTGTGAAAGATAATCTGCGATGTCATTTAATATGTGGCAATAGTGGTTGGGGTAAAAGTAATAAGATGATACTGAGGGCATCTTGACTTGACTCTAAGTTTTCAAATTTGCAACTTCAAAGGCATCAAAGACAATCGCATTCGAACAACGTGGAGACAGTTTTCAATATTAAAAAAATGTGTGCTATGAGGCAAATACGAGCTTTAGTGGCTCCTTTTATCATAACCTTATCCTTAGTCACTCGAACAAAATCTCGTTACGAAAATATCAAAGACTGAAGCAGGCGTATTTTACAACTAGTGACGTATGTTAAGAGTACACAGAATGCAAGAGTGACAGATACATATATGTAACTTACAAACGTGCATTGTTTTTAAATAAAAGGCCATGCATTTTCGTGCTGCAACTGAAACTGAAGTCGTCTGTACAATTTTAAATTTATATTAGGTGCGTTGTCACAATTATACTTTGATAGTTATGAATAGAGTAACCAAAATAGGCGGAGCGCATATTTTGCATAGTATATGCATTGTTTGAAATATTTATATATATTCTTAAAAAATAGCATGTTGGAATAGAACTTTCTACCTAGAATAAATTTTATGGCCGTGTAATAACGAGACAGACAAGGTACAGTTGAAAATGTCGCACGTGCAATGAATTTTTATTGCCCGCATAAAGTTGAAAATGCATTGATTTAGCTAGAATGCGCATGCACTGGATCATTGGATATCTGATTGTGATTCAAAGCTATTATTTCAGATAATAAAAACAAAACCTTTATAAACTATAATGTGAGAGGTAATTCAAGTAGGTAAATAATCCATTTCTACATTTTATTTATGATTGCTCTTTTGAAGTTACCACACCGATTGTGTTTAGTGTCTAAGTGAAACTGTATTTTATTTGTTTGTTGTTGTTGTTTTTATTGTTTACTTTTAAGTGAAATAATATATTTGTATTTTTGAAATATTTGTTGCTTGCATATTTTCAATGTTTTGTGCATATTTTATTATTCTGTGCATATTTATGCGCATATTTCCACTTGCATATTTGGGTATCCTTAGTTTTTCCTCTTAACCACAGTCAAAACAGATTTTGTTTTATATGGTACACTTTTGTTGACTTGAAGTGTACTTCTTCATAATAATAATTTACACAACGGTCCTTAAAAATATTTTCAAATCTTGTTAAACTAAAAAATGAATTATAAAAATATAATATGTACCAACCAATTCATTTTACTAATTGAAATTCGCTTTTCTTATAGATGTAGTTCCATATTCCACATATCCAGTATGATTACCTTTATTTTAGGTCGTCTAATAAGGATGTCAAAAAAATTATGAAATTTGTTGTAATTTCAATTTTTCAGAAAAATAATACTGTAGGAAAGAGACATATTTATACATTCAGTTCAGAAGAATAAACTGCAATATATTGTGATATTTCTCTCTCTCAAACTAGAAAAAAATGTTTTTCTACAAAACTGTTAAAAGTGGGCTTTTTAATTGTCAGTTTTGAAATGTCATTTTTTGACACGCGTGTTAAAAGTAAGTTACATTTAACACTAGTGTTAAAAGTAAATCAAAGTTTATTTAAATTTTGTTTTAAAAATTAATAAAACGTTTTAACAAACACATGGACAACTATTTATTTTAAATAAGTACAAACCAACATTTTAACTAGTTATTACTATTAACATTTATAGTAAAATTAGAACAATTTGAAATTGTAATTCCCTGCGGAGTCATCATACTTAAGTTGGTTTTACTGTCAACATGTGTGACACATCTATTTTCTGTAGAAATACTACCGGTAGTACTGGTGGTCTTGCTAGTAGTTGCAGCAGTAGGAAGTATTTGGCACGCAATTTCCTTCTTCTGTTCTAGTGAATTTTCAATGTAGCCTTCAGCTACCGTCGAAGATTTCCATCCTCCATGTCTCTTGATGGTAGTAAGATTTGCACCAGAATCTGCTAACAATGTCGCCGATGAACGACGAAAACAGTGTCCGGTGTAGAGTTGAGGATTTGGTAGATTCAAGAACTCTGCAATGTCGGCAGGCATTTTACCAAACATGTTAATTCCGACTGGATTCTTCACACATTTATTCTTCATATATTTAAGAAAAAGTCGTCTATGGTCAGCGTTGGGTGGCCGAGTGCCATATACTTTCTAAAAAAGTTTAAATAGAATTCACCAACAACACTGAAAGTCCGAGGCACTTTCGTTTTAGTATCTGGTATGGTCGCAACAACCGAAGTTCCCAAATATTCGATATTGTCGATGGTCATCTGACACAATTCCTCCCGGCGACACGCCCCGAAGACACCCACCATTCCTGCGACTTTCATCATCAGATACTTTTCGTCTTCTGCTTCTGTGAGAAATTTGTCGATATGCGTCTTCGTCAAAACTTTTGACTTTTTGCTTGATATCCTTCACCCTTCCGTTTTAAAAAAGCAATAAGTTTATAATGTTTGCTTATATCTTGATCTTGCTTTATTTTTAACATATTTTTGATCATGGAATAATTTGACCACAGCGTTGACGATTTCCATATCTTGGCTTTTTCCTCAAAATATGCCAGTAAAACACTTTCGTTACATTTCCCAGGGACCTTTTGAATGTTGCACCATTCCGAAAAGCGTCTATAAGCGATTTCGTACTGTTCCTTTGATTTCTCCGGCAATAATTCCAATGTTGCTCGACTGGCTTACGTTTTTTTCCGTAACTAACAACAGCACTGGTTGCTACGAAAATTTTGGTTCATAAACATCGCGATCTGTGTGGTATTTTTTTATTTTTTATTTTTGAGTTTAAAGTTCTTCCGATTGTTTTGTAGAAAAAATAGTGTATGATATACGTGTTAAAAGTGATTTTATTTTGTTCGTGAAGTTAAAATCATCTTCACTCACAAAATAAAATCTTACTTTTAACACGTATATCATAAATAGCTATTTTATGTTGTTATCTCAAAAACTACCAATGATAAATTTTCTGGGTGTCATATTAAAAAAACTTGTAAAGAATGTACAGAATAATAATCTTTCAAAATTGTAGCTAAGATGGGGTAGAATAGAAAACTTTTATGTTGTAGGTATGTTTTTCTTTCTGTGGTGCATTGAATATTGTAAAAATAAGTCCAAGCTAAGGCAACTAAATTGAACAACAATGCGATCAGATGACTATTTGACTTTGAATTATCTATTAAAGTTATGCTTTTGTGGATATAAAAAAATTAATATGTGTTTAATTCCAACACATATATACACAATATTCATAATAAGTGAACATTTAAGGCCAAAATAAGATTAAGTTGTGTAAAAAGTGACTCAATCGAGAAACTTTATAAAACTAGAGAAGAAATGATTTTAAGCAAAAGTTGTCCTTGACAAAATAAAAAAGTAATACTAAAATGACTTTATTGCACGCGACATGAAATTGTCCAACGAGATCGTCAGGCCGAGTTGTGACAAAACGTCGAATTTCTTAATCCAGGATGTTGTGAATTTGTTCGTATGACGTGTCATCTGAATTCTTACCGCGACTATACAATCTCACAGAAACCAGGCTAAATATGGTGTCGACTTGAATGTTCATGTTCATGTCATGATCACAAAACGCTGTAGTAAAATGACAGATAAATGCAATACAAATTTTATTGCACTAGTGCAGTAAAGAACCAGTTTTTTCGCACAATATAGTTCAATAAAAGTTAGCTTTTTTGTATGAACGTAAAAAAAATAAAGAGTTATCTCTTTTTATATTGGATTTACAAATATTCAGCGATGTCGCAATTCTGGGGTTCTTAGTAGTATCTAATGACCAACTTGTAGTTCTGCTGCTGATTATATTCATAAACCAATTCAGTCTAGGTTGTACAGAGGGTATTTCAAAATTATTTGAGAAAAATGAAACAGTTAATTTTTCAGCCGATTTTAGAGAGTGCATTTTGTATATAAAAAAATATTCTAGCTTCTCCTAAAAAGTTACAACCTTTTAAAAGTGGCATTGGAATCAAGTTTCCATGGACTATTTTAAAGCGACTAAAATGAAATACTCCACTTGTATATCACTTGTTTCTGACCTATTCTACTCGTTGTCAGTTCACATAAAGGGGATGAGATAATGCACCCCTTATACCATTATGATCAGAATTTTTATACACCCACTTAGAAATGTTTAAGAAAAAATGTTTTGTTTAAACCTGTTCATAGCAAGTTTTTTGTCTCTACACAAATTCCTAAATATCCTTTGGTTTTCGTACAAAAAAAAAAAAATAAAATGAAACCAACATCTTAAGCCTTTGATTTTCCGAACGTTACTTTTTATAGTAAGTCATTTTAGTTGTCATTCGTTATTATTAGCTTATTTATTAAGTGCTTTTTATAACTCTTATGACAACTTTAGTTGGAGTGTTTTAATACTATTAAAAGTAACTAGAAGTTGTAACTTCTTAGTTTATTTTTTTACATGAAACTTTTTCCTCAATTATTTTCTAAACATTCAATCGTCATTTACTCGAAAACTTTCCTATGTAAGAGGGTAAAATTTTAGTACTGTCTGATAGAGAATTAAACGATCTTTCAGAATCGAGGAAAAAAATATGCCATTTAAAAAAAAATCGATGACGTCATTACTCGAAAACAAATGACATTTGAAAATCGCATTTTACGCTATAATATATATTTTTTAAATTAAAAATCGACCTGTTTGAGGATTTTTCCCAAAATATAATTGTTTCGTATTTATTGAATTTATTCCATACTTTTGGCGCATACTGTATAGTTAAGCAACGTGTTTACTACGTGGTGGTATGGCTTTTTGGAATGGAGCCAAATATGTTTCGCTTTGCGGACATGGTTTCAAATCCAGATTTAGGTTTTTTTTTCAGTAAACAGAAAAACCTTAATATTTAACGATCCACAGGTGTTCTGCATCGTACGGTGCAACATTAATTAATAAAAACAGTCATTCGACAATTAACATTTGGTCCCAACTTTTCACAGCATTCAGTATTATTGTTAAATATCAAGAAATATTTTAACGGTATTGTTGACAGACGGTTAGAAAGTAAATAGTTGTTTCAAATTTTTTCTAGCTGTTATACAGGCTCTTTCAACATGTAAAATTAACTATTACACATTTTTTGGTTTTCAAATTACAGCCGATATTCCATATTTTTTCGAAACTTGAAGAGCGGTATCTAAGGGGTGATCATTTTACTAAGAAGGTCATTCTTATCCAAACGTGTTATTTTTAGCTGTAGATTCACTGGTACCATTTGTGCTAATTCCTTTAAAAACACTCTGTACATTATTTTTTAAAGATTAGCAGCATTTATTAAAATCAATTGTGGTACTTACTCCATTAAACAAAAAATATTAAATGGAACAGTTTTAAACATAATACACATGATAGGGGAAGGGGGGGCAAGATGGGGACCCTAGTATCATACACTGTATATTTTCTAATTATGAAGTATTTAAATAGTTTTGAACACTTTATTACAAACATTACATGTTATTAATCTTATTTCAATGATAAAAACTTTAAACTAGAAGTTGAATTTGACAAAAATTTTAAAAATAACTTATCACTACAGAAACACCATCTTGCCCCGTTCTTGGGGTAAGATGGGGACGATAGTGGGGCAAGATGAGGTTGACACTATTATTCAACAAATAACAAAAAATAACTTCTAACATATTACTGACATAAAGTACAAATATGATACACTTCATCATCTTCTTCTTCCTCGCCAGCACAAGAGCAGTGTGCCCATCGTCTGCATTTCCGACATTGCACCCATCCTTCGGTTGATTCTGAATATAAATCATTGCAGTAAAGACAGGCTGCGTCATCTTCATTGGAAACTGCAGAAGAAGAGGACGACGTGGACTGTCTCCTTTGTCTTGGCCTCTGAGAGGAGAAGTCAAATCGTGCCTTCACGTTTTTAATTGAATTAATTTTCCTCTTTCTGGGGTCCTTTTTAGCAGTTTTTTTTAAATGTTTTCGCTTGTTTTTTCGATTCCTTTGCAAATCTCTTATTTTGAATCTCTTCCAGCTCATCCTTGTATGGAGTATCTGTGAGAATAACTGTTTTTCCCCTCTTTCTCTGTGCTCGAACTGTATCCAGTTTTCCAACATGCGGAATCGGCATGATATCTTCAGGAGATGTGATTGGCGGAGGAGTAAAACATTTGGGCGTAGGTGGGTGATATCTAGATGTAAGTGTGTCATCTTTGAACGTTGGTGGATCATCTGAATCATCTGCTGTAGAAGAATTCTGCAAGTTCATCCAAGAGCACCCAGGCATTGGAGATGATACTCTAGCGCTTGATGTAGTAACGTTTTCAACATTTGGTAAACTTGCAACTTCTTCCCTTTGATTTGAAGAAATGTTGGCTTCTTCATTCCCTGGATTGAAATTCATAGAAGCATTAACTTGAGAAATAGGCCTGTCTGTAGTTTCTGCTGCCAAAAAGTCGGCATCAGTGAAAATATTTGGATTGCAGGGCCATATTCCAGTTTTCCTAAACCCATTAATTGCTGTCGACATAGTAGCCGCTTTTATGAAAGCATTTCCAAATAGTTTTGCTATTTGGAATACTGATACAACACGCCCAGGGTTTGTTCGTAGCCATCCACTTACTTCCGCATCATAAAAAACACTAAGTGGTCTCATAAAACTTACATCAAGAGGCTGAAGCCGATGAGTGCAGTGAGGTGGAAAGCATAATAAAACTACCCCGTGTTGTTTAGCATAATCTATAACTTCTAAGTTTTTTGTGTGGGTATGATGGCCATCAAGCAGCAGCAAAACTGGAGATTCTTTGGTAGCTTTGGTAAAAGCAACAAATTTTTTAAACCAAGCGGAAAATATGTCTGTTTGCATCCAGCCGCTTGGATGACATTCAGCCCATGCTCCAGGAGAACAGTCGTTCATTAATTCTGGATTCATCCTCTTTCTTGGGTATATAAACATATGTGGCATGTAGGTCCCTGCAGCATTGAAGCAAACTTCGACTGTAACTGTAGTTCCCCTTTCTGCAGAAGTCAAGGCGCCTACTTGTTTCCTGCCCTTCCTGGAAATTACTTTTGATTTCGTTTTTGGTACAACAGAAATACCTGTTTCGTCACAATTCCAAATTTTATCTGGAGTAAACCTGTATTTGTCGAAAATTTTAGTTAATAATGAAAAGAACTGAGACACAGCGTTCCGGTTGAAACCCATGGCCCTAGCGGCACTTGTGTTTTCCGGCTTCCTGATGGATAAATCTTGATGACGCTTAAGGAATCCACTGAGCCAATCTTTGCCGGCTATCTCTTTCTCTTTTTGGAAGCAGTGAGTTTTGCCCATCCTTTCAGCCCATTGATAGGCAAGTCTTCTCAAATCTACCGTCGTAAGTCCAAACAATCTTGCCTTCATTTTTTTTAAATAGTTTACAAGTTGTATCTCCTCTTCTTTAGAGAAGACCGTAGTTTTTGGCCCCAGGGGCTTTTTTATTTGACGTGGAGCGCCATCAACAAGTTTTCGACATTCTCGAACTTTTCTTTCCAAAGTTGTCTGAGGTATGCTAAAAGATTGTGCAGCTCTTCTGTACCCAAACTGACCATTTAAAACAGCTTCAACAGCATTTCTGATACTTTCTTCTGACCATTTTCCTCGTTCGGTTTTACGTTTATATGTTCTAACCATATTCTGTAAACAATAACAGAATATATACCTATCATAATAGTTCAAGTAAAATAATGAAGCTTTGCATTCTAAATATGTTTGAAAACTATTATTCAATTTAAGAAGGGTCGGGGTAAGATGGGGACACTTCCCCATCTTGCCCCATATAAATGTCCCCATCTCACCCCGCAATGACATTTTGAGGTTAAATGTGTTTAAATTATTCACATTTTAAATGAAATTAGATTAACTATACATGATATCAATCACAATGAAATATGTATTAAGGACATGCATAACAAGTTTATATTAAAATTACTGTGTACTTACGATAACTGCACTAAAATCTGCTACAAATAAAATAACAACCTGTTAGAATAATAGAATGACGCACAACTTCTATAACAACATGAGAATAACTAGCGTCAGCGCCGTCAAACTTATACAAAACACTAATAGGTGTCTTCCGAAGCTACTTCTGACCCCGTCCAAAAGATGGCATTAATATTCACATAAATAATAACGGGTACCCCATCTTGCCTCCTGGCCCCATCTTGCCCCACCTTCCCCTACTGTATATTCTATGATTATGATAAATTAAATAAGTCCACCCTATAATTGTATAACAGTATCAGATACTCGCATTAGTATTTCTCTGCGATTAAATACCTTCACTCATTTAACAGTACAATACATGGACGGCAATTCAACCAAATTTTCCATCATTGATTGATGATGTCATTGATATTTGACATTATCTTCGGTTGACTTCCTTCTTGTAACATAGAAAGTTATGTTCCAACAAAAAAATCATTACATAAATATAACGTCAAAACATACATCTTTTTCATAAAACCATTATTTTTCAATAATACTAAAATATAATGTTGTATTATAATTATCAATAATTTCTATAAATAAATTTTAAGCTCAACGACTACGTTTTGCTGAGATTGGAAATGGACTAATTTCACCAGATGAACAGTTCATTACATATTTCAATATTTTTAAATTATTATTTGAGGAAGTGAGCAAGAAATAACATGAGTTCCTAAAATATTCAATATTATTTATGATGTCCAATATCTACTAGGAAAATATTTAAATTTGGCAACATCGCATTAGCCCGACACGGAGTTGAACTAAAAGCTAAGAATGAACGACACTGCGAACGGTCAGTGACAGTCTGAAAATGGGTTTTAAATAATGACTTGAAAATACTTTTTTTCTGTTAAGCATGCATTTAATTTTTTTAAATCGTATTATACTATTTTTTCCTATATTTTCTTAAAATTAATAACATTACGACATAACCACTCTATTATACACAGGGTGTTTCAGGTAAAATCTAGAAATACATACATTGTAGTTATCATCAATGTTCAATGTAAATCAACGTTTTCATATGAATCATGAAACTATATGTATTATACAGGGGTGGCTAGAAGTACGGAATAAAATTCATCTCTTTTGAATGAGTGATTTTTTAAAACGCTGAAACACATTATCTGATCTGGATTTTTTCCCATTCACTATTTGGCATTCTACAAGACTACAGTAAAAACATGTCCACAGCATTCCGAATGACTTCAGCTGGTAAATTATACATCGCCCTAATCTTGTTCTTTACATTCTCAATATTATCCGGTCTGTCCTGGTAGACTCTTTCTTTCAAATATCCCCAAAGAAAATAATCCAGGGACGTTAAGTCAGGGGATCTTGACGGCCATTCAACTGTACCCGTCCACCAATCCAACGATTTGGAAACATTTTGGAAGTATCTTCGAACATCAATACCCAAATGTGGAGGTGCGCCATCTTGTTGGAACCAAATTCTTTCATTCGGTACATCTGGAACAATTTCATGAGGAAAAATCACAGCTAGAGCAGGTATCAGTACAAATGTTAGGAAATCCAGGTAGCGTGTGGCAGTAAGATTTTTTTAAAAAAAGAATGGGCTCAAGCTTCTGTTGTTGCTCATATCTGTCCATACATTAACTTTCTGTGGGTACTGCGTATGCGATTCACATGTCCAGTGTAGATTTTCCTGGGACCAAAAGCGATAGTTGTGCCTGGTAACCACTCCATTTAAATAAAACGTAGCTTTATCCGAAAAAAGTACGTCTCGTTGATAACCGTTATTGTCATCACACAGTCTCATCATTTCCTCACAAAATTGTAGTCGCCTATCATAATCGTCTTACAAAAACTCTTGGATAAGACATACCTTATAGGGGTTCCCTTGTTTCAAAAACATTTGAATTGCATTTCGAGAATTATCGTGATTGCGGGTCAATGAAACAGTTCTAATGCAATGTGTAATTTCTTTTCTTCATTTAAAGCCTGTGCCCGTCCAGTTTCGGGCAAAGTCTGTACTGTACCGTGTTTTTCAAATTTGTGAGATATTTTACTAACTGCCCCTTGCGAGATTTGGTTTTAGGGACATTTCGCCTTAAATTAATCGCGCACTTCAGCCTGACTTCTTATTTTATCTCCACATCCAAGCAATATCAAGAATTCGATGCGTCGCTTTTTCGACAATACCATTGCGATTCAGTAAATAACTTGATTTTACCATAATAGTAACGCTTTGAACTCCAATTTGCAACTATAGCCAAAAATTAACCAGAAAGCCTGGCAAGTAAGTGGTACCAAAAAAAAAAGCGTTAGCAGTGATAAGTACAGTTTTATATTTTTTATTTTATTCTGTGCAAATTCATGGAGGATAGTACTGAAGATAATTAAATTTTATTTCACTTGTTAAGTAGGTGTTTTATATAATCCTAATAACTTTGCTATTGAAAACATAAAACTTGTTTATTTGGTATGGCTGCATTCGGTTTTCTATAAGCTTTCCAACGAGCCCCCTTATGCTTTATGTTTCCATTTGAAAAAAAAAGTAGGGGTTAGGGGGCTGAAGCAAAATTAATTATTATACAGGGTGTTAAAAAAAGAGTGTAAAATATTTCAGAAGGTAATCGTATGAACCAAGATAAGCAGAAAAGTCTTAATAAACATGGGTCCGCAAAGTAACGGTTGCGGAGATATGGGCCACAATTCGTTTTTCAAACATTTTATTTTATTAGCAATAAACCGACAAAGGAAGCTTTTAACAAACAAAAAACAAAGTTACAGAAGATGTTCAAAGTGCCCTTCGTCGATTTCCAAGCAGGCACGACATCTTCGTCTCAACGATATTCGAACTCTTTCGAAAACGCCCTCCTTGGTTTGGATTTCTTGACACTTTTGATTAATCCGTAGCTGCAGCTCTTCCAGGCTATTTACAGAACTACCATACACTAATGTTTTCAAATATCGCCAAACAAAGAAATGTAGAGGGTTCAGATCAGGCGATCTTGGAGGCCATAAAACAGGTCCGGCCCTTCCTACCCATCTATGTGGAAAAGTTTGGTGTAAATGCTCTCTAACGGCCATGGAAAAATCAGCTAGAGCACCATTATGCTGGAACCACATTTGTTGCCTCTGATTCAAAGGAATGTCTTCCAAAAACTCATACAGTGTGTTCTTGCAGAAAGTTGAGGTAAGCAGCGCCTGTTAATCGGTTTGGTAAAACAACAGGACCTAGAAACCTGTCACCTACAATACCCATCCAAATGCTTAATGAAAAACGTGCCTGATGTCCAGATTCTATTAGAGCATGAGGATTTTCGTCGGCCCAAATATGCGTATTGTGAAAATGAAACACTTCATTTCTTGTGAACCCGGCCTCATCGGTAAAAAGAATGTTTGAAAACGAGGGTCTTCAGCATCAAGACGTATAAACCAGCGGCAATAAACCAAACGTGCTTGTTGATCATTTATTTGATTTAAGGCCCGTTGCACATGGTATGGATAAAGCAGTTGCTCGTGAAGGATTCTCCAAACAAGAAGACCACTAATTCCTACCTCGGCTGATATTCTCCGCACACTCTCCGCACACTCTCCGCACAATTTCTTCTTCTGCTCTAGGAGGGGATACCGACCTTGGGCTTCCGGATAAATGGCACTGTTTGCTCAAGGAACCGGTATCTCGCAATCTTTGGTGAATTCTTCCAAACACGCGTTGTGAAGGAATCTGGCGATTTGGATAAGCGTCAACATAAAGACGGCGCGCTTCGGTGGCGTTCCCATTAGCACGACCATACATGAAATGCATGTTTGTTAATTCTGCGTTAGAGTAACCAGCCATAGCGAAAGCAAACTTGTGTACTGAGAACAACTGTCAAATACGTACTGTTTATTTCACTAAACATCAACCAACTATTATAAGAAAATACACAACGTTTTTGCAAAATAAAAAAGGGGCCAAAAAACATAAAACATTCCATATCTCCGCATCCGTTACTTTGCGGACCCATGTTTATTGAGACTTTTCTGCTTATTTTGGTTCATACTATTACCTCCTTACATATTTTACACTTTTTTAACACCCTGTATAACCGAAAGATGGGAAAAATCAATTAACGAGTTTCGGCGTTTTAAAAAAAATTGACTCAAAAATATTAATTTTATTTCGTACTTCTGGCCATCCCTGTATAAATATTAAATTAGGTTAATAAAACAAATGGTACAATAATTATTAATACAATCATGTGGCTTATGACCACATATTTATTTATCTCTGTTAAAAATAGTTGCCTGCATGTCTACTCGCCAAGATGGCTTTTATAGTCGTTATTACTTTGCCATAGTCCTTCTTTTATATTCCTAATATCATAAATGATGTGAATTTTAGCTCACACGTGTCGCTGGAACCGGAATGCCCTTTGCGTGATGGAATTATTTTCTCTATGTAAACAGCTGTGCCGTTTCGTGAAAACAGAAATTCCCTCGTGAAATTTTGATCGCTGCAAAGAAGGCCAAAAGCGTTGGAAACAAGGACAAATAAATAATCAATCATATGCATTTTAGGCAAATATGTCTTGATATATAGTTTTTCCTCGCATATTTTTTTTAATTATTAATTCACGCACATGTTTGTATCCTTTGGAGATACAGTTTCCGTTTTTCGTACTCTAAATATACACTGAGCGCTACAAATTAAGATAAAAAAATAGCAGCGGAAGAGAAGGAACATTTTTATTTTTTCTGTAGATGACAAAAAAAATAAGTGAGATACAAGTTGCAGAGTCTACTTTGGTCGTCTCAGAAGACCACCGTTGTCTGAGAAGCGATTCTGACCGTACAGTCATAGTACCAACAATTGTAACCGAATTCAGTACATGATTGGGGACACCCGGACAAAGCTTGGCCAGAGAACGACTAGAGCAAGTCAAAAATGTCCACCTAAGATTAGGAATATGCATATTAACCATAACATGGCAACCAGGAAAATCGTAACAGTAATCCCTGAATTTACACTCTATACACTCTACAGATGTAGAAAACGCCAATAACAATTTTTTTTTGACCATGTCTGAAACATGACATTCAATTCCTTTTTATTGGATTTTGAGATTCTGTAGACCTTGCATGTCTACATTTCCTTTTTCCTTTTAAATATCCTTATGCCAAAGTAAACATCAACAGAAACAATTATGGCCTCTCCTGTACATGATTTGTGAATTATTACAAAAGTATTTCATTTACAAATGCTCTTGTAAGCAGCTACGGCGTATATTTTTCTCATATTCTATATTTCAATTAACCATCAAGGTCCATATTTCGGCTAGCGTATGCCGAACTAATAGCGAGCATTAATCATTACCAAGAATCTAGTTTTAATAGCTACGCTGATAGGAAATTTCCCAGGTTCATTTCCTTTAGATAATTAGATTTCAGAAATGATCTATTCACTATAAAACCTTTTGTAGGAAGCATCATTAGGGCTATTAATCTTGTATCCTCCTTCTTTCCTTAAAATAATAAAACAATGTTTTCCTTTTTGTTTTTTTTTTCTTCAATTTATTTGAGAACCAGAACATTTCGCTTTATCTACTCAACTCTACTAAAAATTTGCAGGTCCTTTATTTAATTGCTTTAGACGATTAAATAATAATAATCAATAGTTCATTCATCATTGGTGGATTATTGTAATGGAAAATTATTACTATTTACTTTAGGGATGTATATTTTCTTCCGTAATGTGGATTTTAATATCTTGAACATTTTTAGATTACCTGTGAGATCTTTGAAATGTTGTAGAGATTTATCTAGTTGATATTACTTATTCAAGTTTGGATTTATAATGTAGGATCTCGCAGTCACTTATTTAAGATACTTCTCAGACATATTAAAAAGAAAACGCCACATTTTCATATAAATGATTTTAATAACAATAACAAACATAAATAAAGTATTAACAGAAATGAAGAAAAACAACAGTGACAACAAATATTAAACGACACTTTATGAACCTTCAATTTGCACGAGGCATGCCAAATACGGGAAGTAGCCTTAAGAACCGGATTTATGAATTTGTTCTAATAATCCGCAATTACAATTTCTTTACCGACGTAGGACTGTACTGTCTGGATACGAGTACGGAACTCCAACCTCGAGATACCTACAAACTTGGTTCAATTCCACCCTTGAAAAAGGAGTGGTTATTGGCTAATGCCTGTATTTTATGGTCTCGTCCCTGACTCTATACACATCTAAGACATTTGACACTATCTAATCTTGTTTTCTAGGATTTCTACGCTGAATATTCTCTTTTTCTGATGGTGCCAAAAGGCCATCACCTGGCTGGCCAGAGGGATTTTTAGTCCGACTTCTCTATAAATCCAAATTGTTCAAGCGGAAACAATAAATTAGTCGTTTAAGTGGTCCTATGATGACAAACTGGCCTCTTAAATTGACAATTTTTACTTACATCTTTAAACTCATTATAAATCATGGCTAGAGAGTCCGGTTCCCTTGTTAAACCAACAACCCCCTTTGGCTATGTTACATCGTAGAAAATTTAAAAAATCTGTTGTATACATATAAAGCAATAGAGGACCCAACACACTACCTTTTGAAACTCCTTTATCAAGTTTAATAAAAAGGGACATGACCATGGTGGATGGTGAAAGGGACCATTCACCAATACACTCTGGCTTCTATTGTGCAAATGACTAGAAAATAAGTGAACGGCCACGTTATTCAACCCAAAGTACTTACCTAAGTTTAGCTATCAAAATGGAATGATTGAGAATATCGAAAGCTTTACTAAAATCTAAAAGAAGCAAAAATGAGAAACGATTATTATCACATGCCCTGTAAAATTCGTCTTTGATTTATAATATTGCAGTGGTTGTACTGTGATTAGAATGGAAATCAGACTAAGACACAGGCAAAATTTCACTTTTTTCAAAATAATCAGGCAGCTGTTCATAAGCATTTTTTCAATAATCTTGGATAAAGTATTAAATTGACAAATATCGGTTCGGTTAAATATCGGTTCTCCAATATTGAATATATTTTTAAACTTACATTCTCTTAATCGATGCCCTTCTATAATCACTTTTTCAAACTAACGGAATATCAGGGAAAAAATAAAAACCATCGGCAATTGAAAGTTTTCGGCCACTAATACTAACTGCTGCTGAAAAATTACTTGCATAATTTAATATTTTATCTTAAAATTTAAACCTTGAAATTAGTTGTTAAGCTATTTCCATATAAAACTTTTCACATTTCAATTTAAAATTCTTTAAATCGTGCTTATCAAGTTTTTCTACTTCTCCCGCGTTATTCAGAAGCATTTGCACACTGGTAGCAACATATATGTCATCAATACCTTTAAAATTCCGTGGATTTGCAACATCTGTACCAGTAATCTCATCCAAATCTTGAACAATCTCATGTTTCATATAATATTTGAGAAATGTTTGCAATATATCTTTTATTTTATTTAGCAATACTTTTGGCGTTTCACACTGAAATTATTTATTTGCATTCGTTATTATTTGCAAACTGCTTGACAAAAATAGTAAGTAAACTTGAAAAATGTATTGGTTAGTGCATTTAAAATAGATATTGCTACGGATAAGATTTCTTGGAGTGAAACTCTCTGAAAAAACAGCTAAAGAGAAGTTCAGAATTCGTTTCGCTACGGTCTAAAATTAAATTAATAATAACTTGGAGCTAACATTTTCCAAGGCTTTTCATAAATAAGTATTTGACATTCTTGCAGTTCATCTCTTTGTTTCGCAGAATGATTAAAATATCCATATACAGGGTGAAATTGGGTATATAAGCTGCATGAGAAATTATTTAATCCGATTTTCCGAATTCTAATTCTTGGAGGCCTATAATTTAGATTTTTGCAAATAGCTCCAAAAATTTAATGCAATTTAGTATAGGCTGCAGATAGTCTATCTGAGCATTATTAAGAATATAATTTTGTCAAGTATGACAGAGGGCGCTACTTATGCATAATGTTACTTAGTTATTTTTTTAAACTTTTATTTCCATTTTTTTAATCTTTGTATTGCATTAGAAGCACTGCTTGATTCTACATAAAAAAGTACTCTTCACTTTTTTCACTTGAAGTATAATTATTCAGAAAAAGTTACTAAAGCTGTGGTACTACCATTACTTGAAAAACTATAAATACATAAAATGAAAAAGGTGGCTACGAAAATAATTCAAACATATAGAATAACAGACGTCGATTCGTGATTACGCGCTACACTTTATTTTTTTTTCAAGGGATTTAAAAAATGACGTAATATTAAAAATTTTCCATTATCCATTTATTTGTTAAATGTAGTACCATAAACCTGAGATTTTTTGTAGAATACAAAATCTTAAATGAAGAAAACATTTGTTCTAACATTTAGAAACATATTCTTCTTCTGATATCCTTATCAATTATAAAACTATACATCCTGTTTACGGATTTTTGAGATGGTCACACTACAGCTTTAGTAGCAACTTCTGCAAAATTAAACTTCAAATGAAAAAAATAAAAATAAAATGAAGAGCACTGTTTTGTGTGAATGAAAATCTGGAATGCAATAACGAATTTATAAAAAAACAATGGGACCCTTTGTGATACTTGATACTATTTTCTTAATAATGTTCAGATCGACTATCTACAACTCCATACCAAATTCCTTTAAAGTCGGCTTAAGGGATTATTAAAAAACACATGACAAAACAAGTGAAACTAAATGTGCACATTACTATTATACTCTGTAAGTACCCCAGAACGATATTTAAAAAAAATGCTAAACGTTTTATTGCACAGTGTTGTATGAATATCAACTAAATGACTGTCACGTTATCAACTAGTGTCAACAAGTGTATGGGGTAGATTCCTTGATTTTGATACACGACTGAACCTGACTTTTATTACATAGACTATTAATCAAAATTATATTGCTGAAAGAATATTCAATTTGACGTTTAAATGAACTCTTCTAGAAGAGATAACATAAAATTATGTATTAATAAAATTAATCTTGTCTAGGGCAGAACGATTTGTTTATAGAGCGAAATTTCAATAGGTATTTCTTAGTTGTTAGCACACTGATATACTACATGGGTTTATTTTTGGTTTAAGTTCTAAAATATTTATAAATGCAATGCATAATTCATTCACTTTCGTGAAATATTCACATATTTTACAAATGTTATATATATTATTATAAAGGAAAATAACAATGCAATCAATTGAATTGCATAAAAATATACATTTAAAAAATTGTGTGTTTGGGTCATATTTTAAAAGAGACACCTTACAGACAAATAACAAATACGCTTTATAGCGACAATGTGGACTGTATTTTAATAAAGATTTATACATTTTTGTAGCTTGTTTATTTTTCCTTGACAGACATAATTTAACATGTCAAATATGTCTTTAAAATACAGAAAATCATCATATGAACCTTTAAATTGTGGAATTAGGGGTATTTTAATATTTCTATCCAATATCGGTCAGTGGTCGCGCGGTTTAAGGCGTCAGTACTTGAATCGAGATGACTAAATCGCTGTGGGTTCCACCCCCGCAGCCGGTAGACTGTATATAAGTTATATTCGTGTAGAGGATTGGCACCCTCTCTTCGGGTATGGTAGGGTAGAAGAATATTGGTTTGGGTCAATGTGAGAGATTGATAGCGGTTGGCGTTAGACTACCCCCCTAATTAATGAGGTTTTCCAGGTTTCCCTCATTCCTGCACTGAATGTTGGTTAGGGCCTACCAACGTAAGTTGTTCCTAGGCGCAAATGCGGCCTGCTTAATAATAATATGCCGCCCTCTCTCCCGCACAAGTCTTAGACTTCTGGGTTAATCCTCGTGATTAGAATGAGGGGTAGAGATATTATTATTATTATTACATTGAAGCCTCCGATTCTTTGTCCAAGTTACACTTATACAATATTTTGTGCGCAATAGCTAAACATTTATTATATTTATTTACGAATTCATCACGTTCATTCTTCTGATTTTCTAGAATATCCTCACTGCAACATATTTCTATTTAATATTGTATATTATCAAATTGTTTATATTCGCTCAGTTCTCAATTGTAGTTCGTAAAATTGATAATTGTTCATTATATTAAGCAGACAATGGCTCTAAGAACTTTATAAATTTTGCTTATGTTTTATGCTTACTCTTTTTTCAGCTAGGTTGCAAATTCAACAGCCATTTTGCACTCAAGCTCTCCTTCTCCTAGATACAGCCATTTCACGGATTCTGGTTAAATAGAGTGTTAAAAAATGAAAAGGTCGATGAAAAATCTGATTGCAGTATCTTAAGTTTCTCGAAAAAGTAGTCCAGAGTTGTGTCGGAGTTTCAACGAAATTGGGATTTCCTGTACCCTCTCTACAATATAAATGTTTCCAACCTAAACGCCGTTATACTTTTAAAAGGGCAATCCGCTGGAATATTAATTAATATAATCTCAATATTTCTGCATTAGTATGAAGTCACTCAAAATATTTGAAGCTGTATTGTAATACACTAACTAAAAAGCAAAATTTAGTATTATGATACTATATATACTAAAATCTGTTCTAAACGTTAACTTATTCTATATATCATTACTCAAACTGTGCCACAGCTACCATAAATTAAAGATAATATCAACCGATAAATTAAATTATATTATGGAGAGCCGCTATTGCTTTAAGCAACAGTTTGCTCATAAATCTATATTATGCGTAGATATGTATATTTAAATATACGTACCACATATTGTATGATAAATATGTAACTTGTTCCATATTTAAATTAGTTTAATGAAATAATATTAATTAATTAATTAATTAACATTATTGTCTACAATCGAATTGTTAGCATAATCATGGCGGTATCTATAATATATGACATTACTGGTAACACAATATTGTAAATAAAATACAATACGAGGGTACAGGTGAAAAGCAAGTTAATTCGTAAATAATAAAATTATCGACCTTTTTGGGTTAGTAACATGGTTCTAAATTGACGTTGAAAACTGGCTACTTGACATAAAATTATCATATTATTTATAAGTTATTCTTTATAAGGATTAAATCCACAGGGTAGTGGGTATTCACGAGAAGGAAATATAGGTATAATTTAAATTTTGTTAATGTAATTTTACTAATTACCAATTTAACCATAATAATAATTTAAATAGATAATTTGTTAGTAATACACACAGTAAAAATAATATTAAGTTTAAACGCATTTATGATTGAATTGATTTGGTGTTGCATTTTGAGTAAATTGAACATTTTAACAAAGAATGAGCTTATTTACAAAAAATTTGGTTAGGGAAATCAAAATATGTGTGGGTGAGAGCATATTGTGTAAAAATAACACCAACCATTGTAGATATTACATTATCATTATTAGTGGAAGGTAGAAAACAAGTTGGGTACGATCAGGTACCAAGGTGCAGTTGTAGTTTTACTTTGTATGATGCAAGTCACAGCTGTCATAAGTGAATTGTTCTACCATGGACTGCAATTGCAAATACATTTAAAAATTACAATTTGCATAAAAAAAAGATGGTGTAAACTGCAAATTGAGAATTTGTGTCATGAAGATGAGGTAGAAATAGGTAAGTAACAATGGTCATCTTCATCTGATACAAAAAAATTGTTGATTTGCTTCTTATTTCAGAAAACCTATCTTGAGTGTGTGTCATTCCATGATTACCATTTCATTTGATCCTCAACTATTTAGCTTCAAAATTTTAAAAAATAGATCAAATCTGGAAATTATAGATTTAAACAGTATATTCAATAAAGAGCATTTGAACTTCAACACCACTAAGTTTTTTGTGACACAAAAGTACATATATTGTTAAATTTAGAATGAATGTATTGTTTAATAATATAATAAAATAAAACATCTTTACATACTGCGTCATGATATTATCTACAAATATAATATCCTTTATCTTAGCTAAACTAAATATGCGGTATGTTATATTTTATTTTATCGTCCAGGTTTATTTCTTGATATTTTATTTGCAATAGCACTTTTTGCGCAGATTTCTTTTCATGTTTTTCTGAGAATCTTTTCCTTTCCTAGTAATAATTTTGTTGTGTGAACTACAAAAATTAAATTGAGAAAATAGAAAAAAAGTTTTTTTGTTATTATAATAATTCATATACGTTGTTCAATCCCACAATATAGTAAGACATGATTTTATCTAGACCTCATTGTCATTATATTCATGTTCCTTATCTGATCTCATCATCATCATCTCCCAGCTTTCATTTCCTGGCACCTTTTCTATTTTTCGTATCCCACTTATGTAGCCACAGTGGTCTCTGTTGCTTGCTGTCAATTGTACGAGGCAAATTGTAGGCATCCACATATACAACCTGTTGATGAACAGTCTTGACTTCAAGCTACATGGTGATTGCTTGTCGGCGACACCAGTACTCCGATATCCTACCATTCTCTGGACGATTGGAGAACTTGATGCACTTCTAATAAATATCATATAAACTTAGCTTAGCTTCTATACAGGTTTCACAATATTTTGCCAGATTTAAAGATTTATCCGTATTCGCTTTGATTATATACATATTTGGATAACTTAGATAACGAGAGACATTGTTTAAGTTTAAGATTTAATAACTAATAGCTATCCAACTTTTTCAAAATAAATGGCCATATAAATTCTAAGTTATAAAGGGTGATTCACAACTTATCTAAAACAAAATGGAAATAGATGCGTTATAAAACATGAATATCGTAAAAAAATGTTTGTAAATTCCTTATAGTTTCCGAGTAAAAAATTATTGAAGTTGTAGTATTTTCAACCTTTACATCGGTGGGCTCCTGTAATTTTTAGCCAGGCGATTCCAAATTTCAAGAAAATAATGTTTGAGGATTTTAAAATTTAATTTTCACAATACTGAAAATAATAATGAGTATGTAAAAAATCGACTAAATTAAATATTCAAATTGTGCACCGTTGGCTGCCTGACAGTAGCCAAGACGATTAATAATTCATTTTGGACATTATCAATAACTTCAGGAGGTATACGATGTATCTCGTGACGAATTTTTAGTTTTAAATCAACTAAATTAACCGGTCTAGTAACGTATACTTTGCTTTTTAAGTATCCCCACAAGAAATAATCTAGGGGTGTCAAATCAGGCGATCTGGCTGACCACTCAATCGGCCCCCTTCTCCCTATCCAATCATTCGGGAACAGCTCATTTAAATAAGTACGGTCAGGTGTTGCATAATGGGGAGGTGCACAGTATTGTGAAAATTAAATTTTAAAATCTTCAAACATTATTTTCTTGAAATTTTTGTTATATAACACCATAATTTTTCATGATGTATGTATGTAGAATGACACGCTATTTCAAATGGCATGGTCAAAATTGGGGGTTGTTATTTAAAAAAATTGTCAATGACGTCACAAATATGGATCGTATGTCAAAACGTGCCTTTTTTAAAAACAAAATCGACGTGCCAGGGAATTTTTTCGAAAACTTCTCAATTTAAAAAATAATGAATTTATTCGTTGCTTTTCGAAAGCACTGTATTTTATATATATAGTAAGGTACAACATTTTTAGACCTCAGCACAAATCAATATGAAATGAATAGATGAAATTTAAATTAGATTATGAGCTGCAGCGACTAATTAACGACTAATTTTTGCTTACAAAATATCTCGTAAATGAGCAAAGCATAAAATTTGTTGAGTAGCTACAACATTTCTAAATAGTCAAAATTATTAAATTGCATGTTCCTTGTTCGTACACAAAAAAAAATTACAATAATTTAATGTTTGGTCTTCAACTTAACAAACTTAGGTAAAAAACAACACGTTCAATTTATTTAAGGTAGATGTATAATTATTTTGTTAAAATTAGTAATAGAAATTAAAGTCGCATTAAATCAGGTAACCAAATAAATAGCAAAATGAAATTTAATGACCATTAACAGTTTCCCTCAATAAAATTCTTTTAATTAACGTTTTTCAACTTACCTAATTGTGCTAAGCTTATTCCTCTATTTTTACTATAAATTACTGAAACCGAAAAAGAATTTCTGTACTAGACAACAATACATGTTCGTATTTTTAAAAAAGGTAACACACACCTTTTGTTGAAAACTATAAATTAATATCAATAACAAATAATTTTTCTAAACTGTTTGAGATCATGCTTTGTGATATTATATATATGTGAAACATCTTTTATCAACGGATCAGCTTAGATTTGTTTCAGGGAAATCTACAGTGAGTAACTTAGTATGTACTGCGCAATATATTATTCAGAATATGGATCAGGCTGGCCAGGTTGATGTCATCTACACCGATTCTTCTAAAGCCTTTGACAGACTTGACCAAGGTAGTCTTTTTTAAAAATTATCTGGTTTTACTGAAAATTTGATTAATTTTTATCTAAACAAGATCAGTATGTACAATATCGTTGTTTTCAGTCTCTCAGGGTGTCTGCTGCATCAGATATCCCACAGGGCTGTGCTCTGGGACCATTATTCTTCCTCAATTTTATTAGAAACATTATTTCTAAACTACAGTGCAAAACTCTCCTATATGTCGATGATCTAATGTTATTTCTTCTTGTAAATTCCATTCTGGATTGTACATAATAAATTTAAGAGGCATTAAAAAAATTGTTTTTAGTCGAAAAAGTTTACCAAAAAAAAAAAAATATATGTATAATGAAAAATATGCAGGAGGTAGTTTATTTCAACACATTACAGCAGGATGAGGAGAAGAAAAAATAGTCGGAGAAGATGTTTCATCAGCGGTCGCACAATCTACCCCTCATTTTTTTTGTACATTATTCGGGGTCACCCTGTATATTTATATCTTTGTATTGAAATACATATATTCTAACAGACACATAAACCGCATGGATATAAATGTATATTATAGTGTCGATGCGTAGTGTTCTGTGCTTTTTAATCACATACAATAGCTTCACTTTTACCAGATAAATCTAGAACTAAGAACGAACAATTTTATAAACGATTCACTGATTGGTGTGCGTCTAATAATATAAAATTTGAAGCAAAAGAAATGGTATTAGCATTTTTTTAAGAATTATCCAAGAAGTACAAATCATCTAGTCTGTGGGCGTTCTATTCTATGCTGCGGTCTACAATCTGTATGCGGCAAAATGTTGACATCAATAAATTCAACAATTTAATTGCTTTTCTACAAAAGCAATCAGTGGGATACAAACCAAAAATGTCAAGAATATTAACGAAAGAGGATGTTTCGAAATTTTTACAAGATGCTGATTACACAAAATTCTTGCTAACAAAGGTAATAACAAGAAATTGTTTGCTATTTGAAATTCATAAATGCATAATTTAAGATTACCTTAATTATTTGACTTGTAGGTGCATGCAGAGTGGACGAGTTAACTAATTCACTGTTATAAAACGTAAAATATGAAGGAAATATTTTTCATATCTTCATATCGGATACGAAAACCAAAGTTTCCCGAGAATGCTTTATCACTGCCGGAGGCAACGAAAATATAAATATGGTCTAAGTAATACAAAAATACCTCGCCCTGCGTCCTAGTCATACTGATCATGGAGGATTTTTTGTTGGTTATAGAGGTGGTAGATGCATGAAACTTCCTGTTTGGTATAAATACTTTTGCCAAAGAAGATTGCTTTTTTTATCAATTTATCACAACAATATACAGGGCACTGTTTTCGACAATCAATCACTTCTAGCCAACATAGAAGCAGACCTTCTAACTATAAAACGGTATGGTGGTTGGAAGTCCAACACCGTGTGTGAAGGCTATATACGTTTCTTGAAAACAAAAAAAAAAAACAAAAAAAATCGCTATGAAAGTTCTTGAATCAGAGATTAGCGTCATTGAAGCTATTTCAAGTGCTTACAAAGAAGATTTAAGCATTCTTAATACAGATAGCGGCGAAACGTTTGAAAGCATGGGATGCAACCAATTACAACGGCGGCTACGGAACGTCTCGGAGGACCACCATTACCCGAAGAGTCATAATAGCAACAATAGGAATCGAAATCAATATATGGACGGGCCCAGAGACACCGATAGGAGGTCTGTCCCCACAGAGCCTAGCCCGAGAACAACCAGGACAGGTAAAATAATCCCGGCTAATGCTAGGAATGTGCATTTTAACTCTGTTTCTGACAGCTACCAGTTACCGAGGTCCACAGCACAACAACCCGAAAAATCACTATGTATCAAATTACCTTTGGAATATTTATTCCAACTAGCACAATTAGCCGTTGGAACGTAGGTACGGCTATTGTAAGTACTTTAAAGTATTTTGCCACTAGCCATGGGTACGTAATAGACACGTTCCCATTACGTACCTACGACGAAAATGGGGAATAAGTTTTTGGGTGCTTGTTCGTTTCGGCGGCGTTTCCGGAACTTGTACGGCCACGTCCCAGTGACATTGTAGTATGTAGATGACGTCGCGGCGTGGAAACAGCAACTTTTAATGAAATTGAACACAACACTTTTCCGCCACTCTTTCATATTACATAATAGTATGTTGCTTGCTTTGTCTGGCAGCAAATGTAGTTACATGTCATTTCTTTCTACATATTCCCTTTCCATTTCCTTAACTCTGAATCAAGTAGGCGCGGGCGAGAGAAATATGTACGTATTTCAAAATAAATATTATTGCCGATGGTCTGAAACCTAAAATTAAAACGAATGAAATTTTATTGGCAAACGTAGTGATAAAACTTGCAAATCCAGCATGCGCCTTTAAAATATAAATGTCTTAATAAAAATACTGTCTAAAATATCTAATAACATTATGTGTGAATATGGTGATAGTGACAGATATTTTTTTATTGCTCGTTGAAATGACATTAATTTGTATGCATCAATTTATTAAATTTGGTGCAGAAATGACGGCAAATGCTTTATTTTGCAACAAGAGTGACCTAAGTCTTGCTTGTCAAAATGGCATATACTTTCAAGTCGTTTACTCTAAGAAACAAAACTTGAAAGTAGTTGATATCTTAGCATCCGTCGCGGGAACTGATAATGTGTAACTTTCAAATAATGTTTACTACAAAGTATCGAACGAGGTTGTAGCGTGATTTTAAAGTAGCAGTAAAGTTCCCATTGTTCCTTCTTAGTAATATTTTTCCTGTTGGTCATTCTGAACACGGTACATGGTACGTCCGACGCTTACAATGAACACACACCTTGAATTTTATTTTTTAGTAGTAGTTTTAATAGACCAGGGTCGATAATTTTTGAAACCAAAAAAATAGTAGTAGGGTGAAACCCATTGGAAAAGGAAGAGAATACAACAAAAATGAAATGAAAAATAATTTACTGGCGATCTGAGGTCGGGAAGTGGAAGGGGGTGAGTTTTTAAGGGTAAAAAACGGTTTACCTCGATTCCTGGCAAAACTACAAGTCCTATGGCAAAGTTGTAGGTAATAAAAAGATCTATCTTTTGTAGTTTCACTTTTTTTCACGTAACCTCAAAATGTATGTGAAAAATTCAAATAACCAAGTATTTGGATTTTTATTTTTCTTTTACAAAAAAAAAAAAATCACGAAATTTGGTGAAAAATTACCTTCTTATGTCCCAAACACACTGTAATTTTTTGATATAAAATATTTATTTTTTCACCTTATTTTGACTTAATATTGAAAAAGCACCCTAATTTTCAATCAAAAATTCTCACGTCAAAATATCTGCTTTTTTAAAAAAGTCGGTGGGCTTTTTTTCGTCGAAACCTCTACTTTCTGATGGTGTAAAAAATATACATTTTTATGGTAAATGTTCTCAGAAAATGCAAAGAAACGAAAAAATATTGTAGATGTCTTATTAAATATTAACTTTATTAACTTATTTAGTTGTTAATTATAGTAGTATATTTCGACTTGCAATTTTTTTGTTTATCAATGTAACATGGAATCTTAGGTTTTGGAGTAATTAAAATATAAATTTTAACAAATAGCTCAAAATTGTACATAATAATTAAAAAAAATGTTCGGATTCGAGTTTGTCTCATCGTTTCTTTGGATTTTCTGAGAACATTTACCATAGTAATGTATATTTATTTTACACCATCAGCAACAAAAATCCTACCGACTTTTTTTAAAATAGCAGATATTTTGACGTGAGAATTTTCGATTGAAAATTAGGGTGCTTTTTCGATATTAAGTCAAAATAAGGTGAACAAATAAATATTTTAAATAAAAAAAATTACAGTGTGTTTGGGACATAAAAAGTTAAGATTTCACCAAATATTGTGAAAGAAACATTTTTTTGTAAAAGATAAAAATAAATAACCAAAAACTTGGTTATTTCAATTTTTCACATACATTTTGAGGCTCTGTGAAAAAAGTGTAAATACAAAAGTTGTAGATCTTTTTATTACCTACAACTTTGTTATTTAACTTTTTTCCATAGGACTTGTAGTTTTGCCGGAAGATAAATCGTTTTTTTTTGCCTTTAAAAACTCACCCCCTTCCACTTCCCGACCTCAAATCGCCCGTAAATTATTTTTCCTTTCATTTTTGTTGAATTCTCTTCCTTTTCCAATGGGTTTCATCCTACTATTATTTTTTTTCACTTTTTACCATTTTCAAAGGCTTCAGCACTGATCTATAATACTTATCCGTGCATTATTATTTTAGTTGCACTAAATTTCTCAAGATTTGCATTTAAGCCGCATTTTCCGGAGAAGCGGGTAATCCGTCGGCCGCATTGTCGTACATACTTTTAGTGTTTCAGAAATGCATGCAAATTTTCTAAATTGGAGGTATTAGGAACGGTTTTCACAGTAAAAATATTAGAGTAAGTATGCTCAAGGAAGAGCTTAATATTTCATTATTTACATTCTATAAAACAATAAAGAGAAATTTTAATAATTGACGCAAGATGACTCTAAATTTTCCACATTAAAAGATTAAAAATATTGTGAGCAAGGTAACATTCAGTTTGAATTTAGTTACTATCACATATCCCACAATAGTGTAAAAAATACCAAATCCATTCTGTATTACAAGAATCTCTCTGTAAGTACGGTATTCACATGGAGATTCTACGTATATCTTTCATATAAAATTACATATATTTTTTTAAAAATATATATTCATCTGTACAAAAACATGGTTTTACCGACAGTATAGGGAGACCAGTAGAAACTCTCGGGCCGATATAACAAGTCGCGTATAGTAGTTCGCGCATCCATTTCAAGCTGCAGAGACTCAGTTTACATCCAACTCTGGGAGTGCGAACATCGGTTATACACAGAGGAGAGAGAGAGATTAAAGCAATATTTTGAGTCTGATCGAGGAATGAGTCGCTGAGCAGCAGTTAGATGTTTAAATATATCATCTATAATAGTAAAGTTTCTTTAAATTTTCTAAAGGCATAAATAAGTAATAAGTAATCTATAATATACTGTACAAACCATAAATGATATTTTAATGCTATTGCCTTACCTATTAACTTATTTCTTAAGTATAACATTGGAATATAAATACTTCTCATGAAAGTGAAGATTAAAATATACATATTTATATTTTTCACAAATACAAATTTTTATTTTAGAGCAAAGTTCTGTGCAGATGCTTCTAATAGAGAATATTTATTAGAAAAGCTGCTCAGGATTAGTAATAGTTCATACAAACTATGTCAAATACATTTTTAAAATAATATGTTTTTTAACGATTCGCGCAATAGATTACGCAAAGAGGCCGTTCCAACGTTTCCTGCACAATACGGCTCATCTTCAAATTATGTAGATGATCTTACTTCTTGTAGTCGCTATAATGAGAGTAAGTCTCAAAACAAAATAATAAAAAATAATTATTTTCTAAATTTACATTTTACTGCACTTTTATCTCCAATTTAACAATTTTCCAAGTTAAGTAAACATAATTTTTCTGTTCTGAAAAATACTTGTCTTCTGGTTTACGTAGATCATTTAAGAAAAAAAAATCATAATAAATTATTTGTCCACTAAACTTCAAACGTCAAATTTTAAATTTAAAAAAATCCCAATAAAATGTAATTATCGCTAATAACAAAAAAAGTAAGTAAATAAATAAAAATGTTTTGTAGTGCAATAATATATATTTTAAACTCTTTTTTTTTAAAGTGTCCAACGAAGTAAATCGAATTTTCACACTGTATGTTAGTAGCAGTAAATGATAGTATATAATACATGTTGAATTACCCATTTATAACTGTATAATGAATTATTACATAATGTGGATAGATATAACGTAAACTTGCATGTGAAATAACTACGCTTTTACGCGCAAATAAAAAATTCTTATTCCAGTCCTGATTACCGATTCTGTAAATTCTATCGGATGCGCTATCGCACTCACATTTCGAGGTCACCGCAGAAAACTGAAAGCAGTTCAAAGTGCCGACAACGGAGTGAAACTGCTGGTCTACCTATGCTGTGGTTTTACTATTCCAGTTGTAATATTACATTTTTCACACTATTGACCTAGGTCAGGAATGGGCAATGTACGGCGTGTGATTGAAATTTTTCCTTATCCTTAGCATGGGCAAGTTCGATTGAAATACATATTAAAATGTATATTTTTCACTAACCACGGGGATATACATCTACAGACCAGAGTATAAAAATAAAGTCGAAGAATGTGGAAGAACCCTATCATTTTGAAAAATCGGCAACTGATACTGCTGCCGCAATAAATACATAGTTTATTTTTTATACTAATTTGAAAGTGAGAAAATAGAAAATGTTAGTTAAAAAATATGTCTTATGTATGCCATGTGTTATGTATGCCTTCAAATAACAAGTGCAATAAGATTGTTCAAGAACATCGAACCTTTCAGGAAATGTGGACCAAAAACTATTTCTTTATTATGTATGAACACAAACCAATTTGTCTCATATACAGTATTAAGAGCACATAACATAAAGAGACATTGTTCAATTAAACATTTGCAAAGATACGAGAATTTAACTGGACAGATAAGAAGTGACAAAATAAATTGTCGATCAACACAATATTTCTATAAAACGTAACCAAGAAGCTGATGATATTGTTCGAGCAAGTTATGTTATTAGTAGGAAAATAGAGAAACATTTTCAGAACATGAATTTGTGAAAGAATGCTTAATGGAAGTAGCAAACTTATGTTTGGAAAAAAGTATAAAGTTTGCAGAAGCTTGTCCTGAAGAACAACCACGAGGCGAATACATGCAATGCCAGAAAATATTAAAGTTACTCTTGACGAAACTCTGAAAAAATGTGTTCCGTTTTCTGTAGCAGTGGACATAAGTACTGATGTTACGGATACAGCTCAATTAGCAATTTTTATTCAGGCAATCGAGCACAATTAAAAATAACAAGAATTACTCGCGCTTCGTCCAATGAACGGCTACAAAAATTAAAAACATTTTTGAGAAAGTTGTTAATATTTTTAAGTTGGACTGGGCAAAATGTGGGAGTAGTAGTGGTTTAAATAAAATCAATGTTATCAAAGAAAAACCGAAACAGTAGCAGTCTGTTTATATTTCACTGTATTTTGCACTGTGTGAAGAAGATCTCCGTGCTAAATCATTAAAATTTGCTCACGTAATGGTGACAGTTGTTTCGTGTGTAAATTTTATCAAGTCAAGGTGATTGAACCACAGTCGTCCCAATAGTTTTTGCAGGGTTAATATATAAGTAGCAGTAAAGTTCCCATTGCTCCTTAGCAACATTTTTCCTGTTGGTCATTCTGAACGCGGTACATCCGACGCTTACATTAAGTAGTTTAATACTTATCTTTGCATTAGTATTTTAGTTCGAATAACTCATAATATTTTGGATATACGTTGTATAAAATTGTTAACAGATGAATCGAATGATATTTAAAATTTTGCATGAGATACAAAACTTACTAAGCAACGAAAACAAAAAAGTAGATGCAATGAATTTGCTCTTCCATGAAGTAAGTAATTTATTGGGAGTAGCTTGTAACCACAGCCAATAAGATATATCTAGAATCCATTAATTTTAAACCGTGCAGTAAATTTCTCAAGATTTGCATTTAAGCCGCATTTTCCAGAGAGACTGGTAATCCTTCGGCTGCATTGTCGTACATGCTTTTAGTGCTCCAGAAATGCATGCGAAATTTCTTAATTGGAGGTATTAGGAACTGTTTTCACAGCAAGAATATAAGAGTAAGTAAGCTTAAGCAAAAACTTTAAATTTCAGTTACTATATTCTATAAAACAATATCGAAAAATTTTAATAAGCGATGCAAATCTTCCACATTAAAAGATTAAAAATGTCGTGGGTAAGAATTTAGTCATTGTTGCTACTCTATACCTTAAGGTAATATAGAACGATCGGCTATTTCCAATAAAGGAGCTACACCGATAAAAATGATTGTAATTTTACACGTTGTTCCATTATAATGTAAAAAATATCAAATCCATTTTAATTAATTAAATTAATTTTATTACAAAAATCGCCATGTTAATACCGTACACTTAACATATTTCATATAAAATTTCATATTTTTTGTAACACTACATAATAACGTTCTAAAATTACATTTTTCACTGCACAAAAACATGGTTTTACTAAGAAAAAATGGGTACCACATTCACACATTTTAAAGGCGCATACTGGATTTGCAAGTTTTATCACTATGTTTGTCAATAAAATTTAATTCGTTCTAATTTTCGCTAGCTCCCATGCCTAGTGGCAAAACACTGTAAAGTACCTAGTCGTAGGCTAATTATGCTAGTTGGGATAAATATTTCAACGGTAACTTAATCTTAAAAATAAATTGAGCTAAATCAAATTGCATTTTCTTAAAAAAATTAGGTATCTTCAAATCGATATATATATATATATATATATATATATATATATATATATATATTGTGATGTGAAATTTTATGTGTATGTGTGTTTTCCCGGATAGCTCAGAATTATATCACTTACCGTTCTTTTCTAAAGCACCAGTCTGAAGTATAACACTTTTTAAGTTTAATTTTCAACAAAGTTCTTGAATTGTATTTTTTTTTATTTTGCTTCAGACATTAATATTCTTTATTATCATTATTATTTATTTTTATTTTATGAAACAAGTTAATCAAAATTTTTAATTATTAGCATGAGAAACCTTTCTCTCAGGAGCGGTTCAGTGAAGTTTGTATTAAAAATTATATATTTTTTTATATATATAAAAAAAATAAGACAATTTTATTATAAATAGATATCATCCAATATTTATTTAAAGTATTTAAAATTACCCTACGTAAAACCTGCTCTACTTAATTTCTATAATTAACAACATTATCATTAACAACTATAAAATTTTTATAACCCTGTTCAAAGTCCCTTAAATCAGTCTTGAAACACCATTAAATAAAAGTCTAATATTTTACCTTCCAATTTTCTGTTTGAACTCTCGTCTGTGATTGTCCCTAAATACTTGTCTTTATCTGTAGATGCCTTGTAGAACTGCTCACTGTTGTTGTTTGAATTTAGCGCCTTCTAACTGTCAGATTTCTTTGACACCCGCTTTGCAAATGTCCAGTACGCACTACTTCGGTCTTGTAACAGATTGTCATTAAAATATAATACCTTTTACTGTAGTTTTCTTGGTTATATGTTCCCTGTGCTGTGGTTAATAGTGAATATAACCCTCAATGTAGTTTTCTTCGCTCTGCTGGATTGGATTTCGATATACAATGTTTGTTATACTTGTAAGGTTAACTTTATTTATTCAGATACGGTTTCTTTCTTACTAATTTCCTACAATTCTTCCAAAATTTTCTTGTCTTCTCCAAAATCCCGTATCTTATTTATTTTCCCAATCAACAACTTTTTTTTTTTTTATCTTTCCGTTCCTATGCGATGTTTTTTTGCTTTCTCACAGAGAGTTTTAATACACTACACTAACTATACTAATTATAAACTAAGTTGAACATACTTTTTTCTTTAAATTTTATTATTTTATTTTGATATCTATTTATATTGCTTTATAAACTTCAAACATTTACTAACTAATAACTAAACATTTATAAATATACTAAATATACTTTTTAAATTCATCCTTTTTATATCAATTGAAACTTTTATTTATATTTCCTGTAATTTTAATTTTTGTGTCCATTACAATATATATATATATATATATATATATATATATATATATATATATATATATATATATATATATATATTAATAAATTTCTTTTTTAAGGCACAATTAATTTTCGTGAAAGAAAGTGCTGAGGGTAGCCAAAGATAAACATTATTTCTTACCTAAAACATAAAAGTTAGTAAGAATACAATCGTCACTGTATTTACTGAAAAAACGGTATAGTTTGTTGCTTGCGGAGTGTTCTATTTCCTATTGCATTATCAGCTAATGAAGAACCGAGTATTTCAGAGTACTTTAATTTAATTAAGCTCCGTCCTTTTCCTAAATTTGTACCTTTATAAAACCTTTTTACGATTTGGGTCAATCTGCTTCCATTCCAACTTCAACCTCTACTTAAATATATCCCTTATATGTTGTTTCGCTTAATTATATTCAAATTATTCGTTGACAAAATTGTAAAAATATTTAGGGCGGTCACAACTGTATAAATAAAATATGGTTTAATTAGATATGTAATATATTTTTAATTTTATTTTTTATTATAACATTTGTTCAGTACTGTACTGTAAAGGTACAAAGCCAGATACGAACGGTAAGCGATAATATAATATATCCGATATACAGTATGCGCCAAAAGTATGGAATAAATTCGATAAAAACGAAACAATTATTTTTTGGGAAAAATCCTCGAACAGGTCGATTTTTAATTTAAAAAATTCATATTTTAGCGTAAAATGCGATTTTCAAATGTCATTTGTTTTCGAGTAATGACGTCATCGATTTTTGTTTAAATGGTAACACCATATTTTTTCCTGAAAAGATCGTTTAATTGTCTAACAGACAGTACTAAAATTATGCCCTCTTACATAGGAAAGTTTTCGAGTAAATGACGATTGAATGTTAGAAAACGTAAATCAATTAAAATAAAGCAAAAACGTTATCAAGTTTAGTTTTTCGAATTCCATAGTTCTTTTATGGATCACGTAGGTCAAAATCTTAGCAAAGTGTCATTGTTACACCGACTTTCTAATAAGTATTGTAAGCGACATAGACATTATTATTCAATTTAAAGTATTATGGCACATTTAACTGTTACTCAAAGAATTGAAATTTTAATTCTTATCGGATGCGGGAATATGACTAGAACTCAGCAGGAAGTTTGCGATTTATTTAATGAAAAATATCCAGATCGCCCTATCAGCCAATCAACAGTCAGTAAGATATAGTCTAAATTTAGAGAAACTGGCAATGTTGTAAATATTCCAAAACCTGGACGTCCAAGCATTAATGAAAATCAGAAACAGAACATTTTGATAAGTATGGTGGATAATCCTCATAATTCTTCACGATTGGTTGCATTAAACAATGACACTAGTCAGAGCACAGTGCTACGTATCTTGAGGAAGGAAAAATATCATCCCTACAAAATTCGTCTTGTGCAGGAACTCAATGAAGATGATCCCGACCGTCGCTTACACTTTTGCGAAATTTTAATAGATTTGTGTCAAGGAAATAGAAATTTACACCGGCAAATACTTTTTCAGATGAGGCCACATTTTGTCTGAATGGTACAGTAAACCGTCAAACTTGCAGATATTGGAGTCGGGAAAATCCTCATTGGATGGCAGAGGCACATACCCAACACCTTCAGAAATTAAATGTGTGGGCTGTAATAGTTGACGACAGAATAGTAGGGCCTTTCTTCTTTGAAGGAACCCTTACAGGACAAAGATATTTAGAGTTTCTAGAAAATGACCTTGTTCCAGCCCTTGCAGTAATTTTTCCTAACGATAATGACCCTGACATTCCTGACGATACCATATGGTTTCAGCAAGACAGTGCACCTCCGCACTATGCGCGCCCTGTACGAGATTTTTTGGACAACTGTTTTCCTGGGAAGTGGATCGGCAGACGCGAACCGATAGAATGGCCTGCAAGATCGCCAGATCTTACACCTCTTGACTATTTTTTATGGGGATACTTGAAGTCAAAAGTGTACATTAATAAACCACGTAATTTAGAAGAACTTCAAAATCGCATTCGGGACGAAATACGCAGAGTTACCCTAGAAATCATTCATAATGTGCAAGGAGAATTTCTTCACAGACTTGCGCATTGTCAAGAAGTTGGTACTGTCTGATAGAGAATTAAACGATCTTTTAGAATCAAGGAAAAAAATATGTTGCCATTTAAAAAAAAATCGATGACGTCATTACTCGGAAACACATGACATTTGAAAATCGCATTTTTCGCTAAAATATGTATTTTTTAAATTAAAAATCGACCTGTTCGAGGATTTTTCCCAAAAAATAATTGTTTCGTTTTTATTGAATTTATTCCATACTTTTGGCGCATACTGTATTATAAAAATATCACTTGTGATTAAAAATCACAGAACACTAGGCATTGACGCTATAATATAATATTTATACATATGCGGTTTATGTGTCTGTGAGAATATACTGCATTACAAAGATATAAATATACAGGGTTATAATGTACAAAAACATGGATTTGCTATGAAAAAATGAATATTCATAAGTAGTAATTACATTACAGCTGTAATATTAGTTTCTGATGTGTTATTTCATTTCATACTATTGACCTAGGTGAGAGATGGGCATGTGGTCCTCCAGTAAGTTGAAGTCGTGTAGGTATATTCGATGAAAAAAGTTTACAGGAAAGGCGGGATTCAATTCGAGAAATTCACGAACCACTAGATGGCGCTGTAAAATTCAAGATGTCGGATGTAGGGGTGATAAAAAATCTGTTTATAATTATCGTTAAGATTACAAATCTTTTAATTGCCAGGGATTTTGTGTTTTATGATGTAATACTTTGTATTCATGTCATTTTTAGGTGAATTTAGGTGTATTTTAGGACTTATCAATACATTTTTATTTTAACTTTAATGTTAGCCAATTTCCTAGAGCATATATATACTCGTATATCGTGAATAATGCTCGTAACATTTCAGACTCAAATATGTATAATGGTTCGGTTCGAGATATTTTGAACTACTTGGGGGATCGTGTGCGACCTCTAAAAGAAGAGTTGAGTACATACTTTTGTCTGGGGTAGAACGCGAGAAGCTCCATGTTGTCAAAAATATGTGTTTGCAGCGTCTGCTTTAGTTCAGCCACTCCATGAAATATCTTTTATTAAATGAAGAAAATTGGCAGTGTAATACAGATGTAAAAACATCCTTAAATAATTCACAACATAACCTTGTTATAATTATCTGGCATAAAATCCTCTATAAGAAAAAGTTTGCTTCATACATTCTTATGTTTAGTTATAGGTTCTCAATTTAATTTTCCACTGTGTACAGAGTTTCACGTATACGGAAACTGACGCGTAATTTATGCAGGAAAATATCAGAAGTAAGTACCGTAAGAGGAGCACTGGTCAGCACAGATTTTCTGAGATTTTGTATATGTTTTGCATTTGTGTACACTTTTTATAATTAAATATCGCACGATCTTAATAAAGTTTACAAAGTTACTAAAAATATAGAAAATGTCCGCTTCACCTACACATACAAAACAGGTTCGTGTTCTGTACCTTTCTTCATTCCAGATAAAATTATACTATTTTCAAACTGCTCTGGTACTATTTATACAAAAATATTATAGAAAAATATTTAAAAAACATGAAACTTCACTCTCCTAATATGCAAATAATTGTTGCTGCTCCTGCTACAGTAGTTGTATCAGCAGATGTCAGCCACTTCGAGATTTTTGCCAATTATTATTGTCTTAGTAAATATTAATAATGGAAGAACACATACATTCACATGTAGTTAAATTACCAATTTTGTTAAGCTTTGTATATTACAAAATTTTATAATTAATGTTGTTAGAACGGTAACATAATACGGGTGGAGATGACAATTTCACAACTGAAAAGGACGATTCATTGCTCGATTATTTATCAATTGTCCGGAATTGAGCTTTTTATTGCCTCCAGCATTGTCATAAATATTTGGTGCAAATGTCAGGAACAAATAGCGTGATCGACCTTATTCTGAGGGAGACTAAATAATACCATGCGGCATATTGATGAGATCGTTCGTTTTCCAAACTGAATGGGGTTTAATTTTTCGTCATTGTATTTATTAAAATATCGGATTTTTTTTCGGTAAAGCAAATTTTAACGCTACATGAAATAGTAAAATATCAGGTTTAGGTTCATTTATTGTTAAATGTGTAGTTTGAATGAGATTTCAGGATACAGAGTAACTAACTATTATCAGAATCTAAATAATGGGTATTTATCACTGTTCAGTATTATTTTATTTATTTTGTTTTTAGTAAACAAAACATATTGGTTGGTTGGATGGTTTTACAATACAACTTAACATTAGTTGAACATGTCAAACGTGTTTTAACTATTTTCTAAATGCATATATCGGCAGGTTCAACTTGCAGAAAGAAAACATCTTTGACAATGAGACCTCTATCAATGCTGCATTAGGTTTTGATACTTTAATATCCTAATAACAATCTTAAAAATTAAACAATAATAATAAAGTGCTGCTAATTGTGGGGTTGTTAGATTAGAAATAACAAGTCCACGGTTTGTAACACGTTAAATATATTAATAAAGATACAACAGCTGGGAAAGAATGTTCCACCAATATAGAAGTCTGGACGGATGTTCAGCTGAAGACAAGCGAAAAGTTACTGGCGTGGTCCTCGCCGGACCTTTCGAAGATGGTCTCGGAAGGCTGGTTAATGTCTGGCCATGTGTTTACTTTCATAAATGGGCTCAGATCTAAGGCTTAGTTTTATGGTTTTGTTGGCATTGATTTGTTTGGTGCCTTAGTGAAAATGTCGTAAATTGTAGGGATCACAGATGTAGGTCGGTGACCAGTGTCGGTGACCGCTACACTAATAATTAATCAAATAATTCTAAGCAAAAAAAAGAAAAGAAAAAGAAAGAAAAGATAGATGAAGAAGAAAATAACAACTATTTACCTTATTACGAGTACAATTGCAAAGAGTAAATACCTAACCACATTAATAACACAGTTCCACGGGCCATGTGCCAATGATTACACCACCACTTCTATACGTTTTCAAGGTCATTTGAAGGTCAAGTTTTGCGTTTGATGATAATGCAGTTCTGGTAAGCGGATTTAGAAAGAGCGAAAAATGTCACGTTCGGATATGTGGTTAATTTTTTTTTAGAGATCGCGTTGAAGGTCACTTGAAGGTCAAATTTGGTCTTTGTATATGGAAAATAGATGTCATTTCTAGAAAAGTATGCCTCATCACTGGCCCAAATTCTTAAAATAAAAGGGAAACTTTAGTTAAAAACCCATCTAGAAAAATTTAACCGAGAGGCGAAATCTCGCGCTGACAGTGTTTGAACCCTCTGTAGGTAATATGAATATAACATAATGCCGTATAATCCTATGCATGGTCCAGTGAGACACTCCGACTTCTCCAGCTATAATACCTCGTATGCTACGTCCCGGATTCCTTTCGACAATGTCCAAAATATGTTTTTCCATATTCACATTGATCTGGACCATGATTTTCAGGAGGAGGAACAACACTACCAGTATCAAGAAGACGTTGAGATATTCAACGAATGTTCTTCTTTTAGGTAACCGCCGTTGGGGGAAACGATCTGAATAAATACATCGTGTGTCGCAGAACTGCGGCGAACTTTTCCATAAATTAGTAACATATCGTGATACTCACGTATGCTGCACATTTTAACAAACAAACAAAAATTAAGGAAATAGTGATACGCAAAAGGCAAACACGCGCCTAGAAATAAGACTTTGTAATTTAAAACGATTGTAAAATATGTCCTGTGGTGTACCTCTAATAGGATAAAAATCTAGGATAAATATGATCCCCTCTCATTTCAAGTCAAATATCCAATCTCCGACTTCTTTATGAGCTGCGTTTATTAACAATTCGCCGTTTAACTCATTACAAGCGTTTGTGATTTTTTCTTTCAAATGATTAATATATCGCGAACGTGTTTACCTTATCTTTTAAAACCGCCTCATAAATAAAATCGAGAGGTGTTAGATCTGGTGACATTCCGGGCCACTGAATATTACTGATCAGTCCCAATCCATTTTTCTGGGAAAATGTTATCTAAATATTGCTGCACAATCCTGGTGAAGTGAAGGTCCGTCATGCTGAAACCATAGGTTTAGCTGCAAAGGCACATTCTCCAGCAGTGCAAGATCTTGTAGGAAATTTAGATAACTCATGCTGTTCAATGTATGTTTATAAAAATAAGGCACAATTAAATGCCTGATGATGCCGTACCATACATTTACTCCAAAATGGTCTTGGTTTTGGATTAGATTTAGAATGTGGGGATTTTCAATGGACCAGTAATGTTATTTGCGCCTGGTCGGCAAACCATTACTGACAAACCGACTTTCATCCGTCAAGAGAACGTGCTCAAAAAGGTTCTGATCAACAGTTTCTACATTTACTACAATTTGAGCTATAAAATTAAGTCTGTTTTTAATGTGACGCTCAGGCAAATACTCAAAATTTTGTACTTGTATCATGATACCCATTGGTCTTTAAATTTCGTTGAACTGTTGATTTATTCAAATTCAGTTCCCGTCTAGCCTGCCGTACAGAACTTCGTAGATTTTCGTAGAACAGTCTAGCTGTATTAACTTTGTTTCTTACCCTTCGACCAATTATTTGATTCACCCAAAGATAAAATACATCTTCATTCCGTCGCAAGGTCGTCTCCAATGTTGTTCTATGATCTGGAATGAGGTGCTCTGAATACCTTTCTCGATATAACTCTACAGCTCTTCTTGAATTTGTTTGTGACTAGCCGTAAATTAGCAACACATCAACTTTTTCTGAATGAGAAAACATTTCGTGAGCACAAAAGCTATACGTTTGATGTTGGTATTGAGTAATGGCAAACATTTTGTGACATTTATGTACTTTAAACAATGAACATTCAATTTAAATCAATTTTAAAAGCAATATAGAAAACTTTCTCTAATAAAAGGTTATTAGAAAAAGAGAACAGGATTTCACCTCATTTAACACCACGTGTCCCAAATGTTATTTAAATTTGTTGTATCCTCGCAGTGGGCCCATACTATCGAGTTTGAGATACTCTGCACATTCATTGATACGTGGAAATGCTGGATATCTACCGCCTCATCGCAAGGATATTTTTAAAAAATGTTTGTACATAAAAGTAAGTTTAAATTGGATATATGAATACTCCGTTGTGATAAAACTATAGATTTGTCCTTAGCTGATAGGTACATTCTCTAAAAGTGCAGGAAATAATTCTTCTTGTAGGTTAGGTTTAGGTTCAATATATCGTCAGTTTGGAACAAGACATAACTCAAAAAATGTAAATTTTCAGGAGAGCTCGGTAAAGTTTTATAAATAATCTTACTCTAAATATTGGAAAATAAATAAATATATAATGTTTGAGTCATGTTAAAATTTTTATATGGATAGTTCTTAGTATTTTTAATAAAATTTGTTGTTTGCTTTGGTTTTTGGCACTTTGTTATTGTTATTTTTGTTAAATAATTCCGAGTTGTAACTCTTTTTCACATATTTTTCAACATGAGTTTAGGTAATAAAATGAAATACATTTCTAATAAAGCAAATTATTTTATTAAAGTAGACTAAAATAATACAATTTTAAAGATTATTATAGAAATATTTATAATACTGCGCAAAATATTACGGTTTATTGTATGAAATGGGAACAAAAAAGGTACTTAGCTTATGAGAATGACTGGTCTATTTAAAGATGTGACAGTTTTGCATATAAATAATAATAATAATAATAATAATAATAATATCTCTACCCTTCATTCTAATTACAGGGATTAGCCCAGAAGTCGGAGACTTGTGCGGGAGAGGGGGCGGCATATTATTATTAAGTAGGCCGCATTTGCGCCCAGGAACGACTTACGTTGGTAGGCCCTAACCACTATTCAGTGCAGGAATGAGGGAAACCTGGAAAACCTCATTAATTAGGGGGGTAGTCAAATATCAACCGGTATCAATCTCTCACATTGACCCAAGTCAATATTCTTCCACCCTACCATACCCGCAGAGAGGGTGCCAAACCTCTCCACGAATTTAGCTTATATACGGTCTACCGGCAGCTGGGCTCGAACCAACACCGATCTAGTCACCTCGATTGAAGTACTGACGCCTTAAACCGCGCGACCACTGACACAGTTTTAGTTTCTTATTGATATTATTTCGACATGTGACAGTTTTGTCTAAATCACAGAACCAATGCTGGAGATGTGATATTTCAACGCAGCGCCATTCGACGATTGTTAAGCAAAGCTCACTAGTAACCCTTGTAATTCTTTTACACATAAAAATATGCAATATTTGGAGTTGATACACCACTAAATCTTGAAAAATAAAAATTTTGAGTTAAGACTGTCTTGTTCCAAACTGACGATATGTTCATAAAAATAAGGGTCAATTGAATGCCTACCGATGATGCCGCACCATACATCTACTCCAAAATGTCCTTGGTTTTTAGACTAGATTTGCAATGTGGGTATTTTCAATGAACCAATGGGAAGTAGTGTTCGTTGCGCCTGTTTGACAAATCATTACCGACAAACCGACTTTTGTCCGGCCAAAGAACGTGCCGAGAAAGGTTATGATCAACAATACATTTACTACAATTTAAGCTATAAAATTGAGTCTGTTTTCAATGTGACGCTCAGGGAAATATTCCAAATTGTGAATTTTATAGTCATGATATCCACTGGTCTTTAAAATTCATTGAACGGTTGATTTATCCAAATTCAATTCTCGGCTGGCCTGCCGTATAGAATTTTGATTTATCCAAATTCAATTCTCGGCTGGCCTGCCGTATAGAATTTTGTAGATTTTGTTCGAAATACTGTAACAGTCTTCTGCTTCTTACCCTTCGGTCAATTATTTGATCCTTCCGAACAGAAAATGGATCTTTATTTCGTCGCAAGGTCGCCACCAATCATGTAAAGGTTCTATGATCAGGAATGAGGCACTCTGGGAACCATCCTCGTTCTGTATATCAACTTTTTCTGAACGAGAAAATGTTTTGTAAGCAGAAAAGTTATGTTTGAAACTAGAAAGGTGGCAAATCGGCTATCGCCGACTTGACCTTTCTCCGAACGAAAGCCCTCTGGCCGTGCTGTGCGCCACATGACCCACGCTGCGAAGTTCCTTTTATTTAATTGCCATTATAGCGCGCGGTTCTACGCCTGTGAATAATAAAATGTAAACGTGACTTTGACTCTCTATGGTGGGAAAAATCCGGCGCTTTATAATTTAGAAGAGTGGTAGGCATATTTTGGTAATTTTTAGTGTTTTCCCGAGTTTGGTTATTTTTTTTCAACATCCTGTATTTTAAATATTGAATCGGGTGGTCTTTATGTGATGCTAAAAGTTTCATCAAAATTATTTTTTTAATTCCATCAATTTAAAGGGTTTTTAGAGAATGGTTCGTTATTTTTAAAGACTCTGTATTTGCTCCGTTAGTTAGTGTCATAACAGATTCTTGATGGAAGTTTCATAAAAAAATGTTATTTCCCTTAATTTTGAGTTTTTTTAACGGTAATATTTTTTTCAACACTTTGTATACAAAACAGTCTTGCGTACGTTCGACAACCGTTCCGAAGCGAAAAATACAGAAAATTTCCTAGAATTTGAAATTTTATTTTTTTGTCAATTCTTATTTTAACACTGTCTATCAAGCCTTTTTGAATCATCCTATAAATTGGAGCGACACAGTAATGAAATGACCACCTCCATATTGTCTAGCTCATTTTTACCACATTTTCACTGGTCTTTATGCAAAGTTCAATGTAAAAACGACTTCAAACCCTAGCGCTCGGGTACGGGAAACTATATAGACTTCAAATTTACAGTTTTTGGTCTTTGCTCCAGTCGGCCCATTTTTCCAAATTTCCTACGTTTTATTCCGAGATGTCACCGCCGAAGCATACGTTTGACATTTCGGTGATTTTGGTCGGCGGTGCACCTCGTAGTTGACTGAAACTTAGCAATTTTCGTTATAAAATCGAATTTTAAACCCAAACCTAAGGCACGCTGGATATTTTAGAAGGTTCAAATTTAAAGTTTCTATATAATATTTTATCGATGTAGGAATACATACAAATCTCGAATTTCCATTGCTTCTCATTCTCACATCGCATCTGTCAACTCGTCTGACGTTTGTCGATTTTCCTTCAAGGGCAGTCATCCTGTCTTGCGTCTCGCTCCCACATTGAAAATCGTAAATTAGGTGCGAGGACCCACCAGAAAGACGAAAATTTAGCTAGGAAAACGCGAAAAATTCGGCATCAAAATACGCCCTAGGTAATCTAGAAAGACGCCGAAAGGCGTAGCATTTAACCGTTCGGCGCTGCACGGTTCGCAAAAAAGCCTTTGTGGCGGAAAAATTACTGGATACATCATAGGGCAGGAGCCAGTGTATTGTCACAGATCAATTCAGTCTTAGAACTGAATATACGAAGACGTGCTAGTGCAGTAGAGTAAAATTGGACTTGTGTTTAGTGACTATTGTGCCAGTGGATATAATATTGTTTATTTGCCAAAAATTAGTAGAAGCAAATTATGGACCATCTTACGAAAGTTGAATTTTTGCTGGGAAAAGCAGAACAGGAAGTCAATTCTTATCGATAAAGATGAAATTATTTGTTGGCGAAGATTCTACTTAAGATCAATTAGAAAATTATGTGACGAAGAGAGGAATATTTATTATCTAGACGTAACTTGGGTCAACGAGGGATACTGTAACAAAAGAATGGCAAGATAAAAATGTAAAAAGTTTTTGACAAGCATTTTTGGATGGACTTTCAACAGGATTCAAGGCACCTTCAGGTAAAGGGCGAAGAGTAATAGTGACATATATAGGTAGTGCCAGTGGTTTTGTAGATGGCGGTTTACTTTTATTTGAATCTAAAAATACAGGTGACTATCACGAAGGCATGAACGCAGATGTTTTCGAAGAGTGTTTTACACATATATTGGATCTTATTCCTCCGGGGTCTATAATTGTCATGGATAATGCCAGTTACCATTCACGGCAGACCGAGCGGGCGCCTACGACTGCTTGGAGGAAAACCGATATAATCCAATGGTTAACCGGAAAAAACATTTCTTTTGAAACAAATATGGTGAAAGAGGAACTTTTGACACTTGTCAATCTTAATAAAGGTCCGAAAAAATATGTTATCGATGAAATGGCAACAAATCGCCAAATAACGGTACTACGGTTACCACTTTATCTCTGTGAACTTAACCCAATCGAATTAGTCTGGGCGCAGGTAAAAGGAGATGTAGCGAGAAATAACACGACGTTAAAATTAAGTGACGTGAAAATTTTATTAAAAAATTCCTTGGAACGAATAACTGCAGATAACTGGCAAAGATGTATACATCATGTACAAAAAGAAGAGGAGAAAACTCGATAATTTAATTGACGTTACTGTGGAACCAGTCGTTATCAATCTAGGAGACGAAGATAATTCATCAGAATATTGAGAGGATGAATTTTAATATACCTACTTTTTTATTTTCTTAATTGTTCATTTATACAAAATACTACATTTACTCACCATAATTTGAATTTTCAAAATATATATATTTTTGTGTGGAATAAAAGTCTATTCATTAAATTTAAATAAATATTTTGATAATAATATTGAATAACTTTATTTGAATTACTGAAAACCCGGTTCTGATGCTTAAAGTAGCCTCATGTTTTGAAATGCTGTTTTTATAAGAGAAATGGACCGAGAAATTGAAGCGACATAGACAAAGACGGTTTGTCGGAGATTAAATTTTAGCTACCTGCTACAATTTAGTACGGTTCGATCACACAAAGTCTTTTTAAAAGTACTCCTCATCTATACCGATAATTCATAATATGAAAATATTGAATTATCGGTACCAGTACCACATTTATTTACGATTTGCATACATAATAAGCTTTTATTACTCTCTTTCATTTCTAAACAGACTATAGAAAAAACGAGAGCTTTTTAAAAGGAAAAATATTTAGGTATGTTTCTGGAAAAAATATAATTGATGACGTCATTAGTCGTTTCTGTCAAATCCCAAAGAAAATCACCGCATTTAATACCACCTGTCTAAAACTTTATTCATTTTTTTTTGTATCCTCACAGTAGGTCCACACTATCGAGTTTGAGACACCCTGTTCAAAATTATGGTGAGATTTTTTAATTAACTGACTTTTACACATGAAATTGGAGAGCTGTTAATTTTTTCTCAAAAATGATTGAGTATATGCCATATAAGTTTTTTCTTGTTTATTTCGATGTGCCTGTTAAGTTATGGCAGTCAAACCTTTAACACCCTGTATTTTTATTTCCATTAAAAATGATGATCTTTTCAATTCCGAAGGAAACGCCTATTTGAGCAAGATGTCTTTGTCATTAAACCCTTCTGTAGATTTTATAAGATATTCAACGTGGAAGCCAAGGCACAAAAAATATTTTCTAATATTTTCTACTTTAAAATATATAATAAGATTTGTATCAGACCTTTTTGATGAAATATTAAGAAGGCAGTGCTCATACTAATAAAATTTCTAAAATTTCTGTCTCAAAGAAGTTGAATCTTACACGGGTGCCGGTGAATCTGATTAGCAAAAGGCTTGTACCTAAGCTCTCTAGCTTATCGGGTTATCAGAAGAGATTTTGAGGAAAATATCAGAAGAAGGACGCCGACAATGTATTGGCTATCCTGTGGATCTTCGCTGAATAACATTCCTTTTCACGATTTTAAACGTAGGTGAAAGTAAAATTCTGCCGGCGTTTCTGATAAAAAATTGCTTTGAACAGTCAACAGTAAAAGTAAGACGCTTTTCATGCATTAGACAGATTTATTTTGATAATCCGGTTTTCTCTATTGTATCTAATGATTTATTTTTATCTTTTCTGTTTTGTATTTGTACGTGCTTTAGACATCACCCTACTGGCGGCTTTAACTTTCGTTTCCCAGTTGAGTGATGTTAGTTTAGTAGTTCATTTTCAAACACGGCATTTACTAATTAGCACATGGTTTAGTACGTTAATATGGGAACTATTAAATTAAGAACATTTTTCAACTTCAATTTCTGTTGCAAATGGAATGAGTTAACTGTGTATGTTTTATTAAGTACAAATCTCTAATACAATATTAGTAGTGCCCAAATAGAAGCCTATTTCTTAAGATATTTGTCATTTGCATATAAAATAATAATAGAGAAACGTATTCCATAACTTACCAATTCAGCCGCGACAATAAAGCCTTACCTGAAACAGAAAGAATATGAAATTTTAAAAATGAAATATTTTTCAGTTAGTAAGTTATATAGATAATATATTTAAGACAGCAATGTAATTTAAATTGAAAATAATGGCGACGATCTGTACAACTCACAATTCTTTCATGCTTTGCTGAATAATTCATATTTACAAGTTTGATGCTATGATAGAGAAGCAAATACAGTAATAAAATGTTTATGCAGTTAGAATAAGATTTATACAGGGTGGTTCATATAAGAACCGACACAGAGGTACACATAAGGGCTCCCAAAATATTGACTGATTTAACCAAACATATCTATATACAAAGATTTGAAGGCCTGTAAAACAGACGGATCTACAGGCCTTCAAAACGAAGCCAAATATTTCGAAAAAAAGTAATATCTCTGAATTACTTTAACCAATAACCAAATTTGGTACATAATTTAGGTTTTTTATTGGTCTTCTTTGACTATGAGTTCAAGTAAATCAAAACACTATAAAGTGTTCATTGAGGCAATGATAATATCCCGCGCAGAATTTAATTTAAAAGATTTTACTCTTGATAAATTAAACTTTAAGGCTTTCAAAAAAAAATGCATTAATTGAAACAAGACTTTAATAGTGTTTATTAAAAAGAAATAAAAAAATCAGTAGTAGGCTTTGTCTTTAAAATTTGACAGTAATAAAATTATACAATGGAATAAAAATTAAAAAAATTAAATTAAAACTAATGAAATTGTTCAAAATGCGTACCATCTTCCCTGAAATATAAATTAACATAATTTTTACGTTTTTCGGTGCCCTTAATCTTCGATTAAGTCAGGGAGATTATTTTGCAGGAATTCCAAATAATTTTTGCCATTTAATCAATATGGCACAATAACTGGTCCAATAAAATAACGATCAATAATACCAGTCCAAACATTTATGTTCAACGTGCGATGAAAATGTCTAGGAGTTACTGCATAGGGTTTTACATCGAAATATTCATGAAAGTTGTGAACATTTGTAATTTCTCTACGAGTGAAACAAGCCTCATCAGTGAAAATAATTTTCTTGTGAAAATAATTTTCTTGTGAAAATTAATATCCCGATGCAAGATAAACTTGCATAAGGTCACGCGTTGATTTAAATCTTAAGACGATAACTCGCAGTTTTTGAATGTGATATGTAATATAGATTACGTTTAAGAATTGGGTGCACAGAAGTTACTGGTAATCCAGTTTCTCGAGATAAACGTTTAGTAGGTATTTATTTGTGGTTCATCTTCAACTGTTTGCAAAATATTTTCTTCATCTTGTGCCCTTATTTCACTAGGACGTTTTGGGTATTATTGAAAAACTTTCCTGTCTCTCGAGCCCATCTTTCAACATTAGAAAATATTTCTCTGTGGGGGATCACTTGATTTGGAAGTCTCCTACGATATTCTTCCATTTTTTTTTCAGTTTCATTCACAGAAACCTAGCACAAGTAACATGTCAACTTGTTCGCTGAATGTAAATTTTTAAACCATTTTACCAAGAGTTGAGGAAAATCGATGTGACATATTTTATCTTGAAGAGATGGTAGATATTCTGATATCTTGATAGTTACCAAATTATTAATTATGATGCTCCATCAATTGACTGCAGCTATAACTATTATTAATAAAGGAGTTTTGTACTGTTAATTAAGCTGATTTTCTTGTATGAATAAGGAAGGCTGACTGACTGTTACTGCTGCATAGCAGCGATATTCGCCTTCACACGGATGCTTCTTCTAGTTGCACTACCAGCCGATAGAATTCTCAACTAATTTCATGTTCTACAGATGTTTTGTCAGAAGAACAATCCTGCGATGTATTTGAAACTAACTTACTTACTCATTCTTAGCATTTACTTCGTTATTTTCTACAAAGGAAACTTTTCCTTCATTTGAATCTGATCTGGTATCAAACTCCACTGTATGCACAGTGTGTTTTTTTACCCGCCTCCCTGGAGCTTGATTTACAGCACTATAAGGAATGCCATAAAATGATTTTGGTCCTAGAAAACATATACTTTTAGATCCATTTTTAGCCAATTTAGCTGTTTTCTGATTTTCTTCATTTCCTCCATGTATTAGGACTCAACTTAGCTTGATAATACTCGTCAGTTCATTCAACAGGTACTTATCTAAATCCCAAATTAGTTTAGAACACAAATTGTTTGATTTTAAAGTTTTTATTGCAGTCTGACTATGAAATTATATCTATAAGTAAGCTTACGTCTGCAGCTCCCTTTATAGATTTTCTATCAATACGATTCTATCAATAGCCTGGCATATTGTAGGAAAAGCACTCAGCTTGTTTCCATCCTAAGTGCATCAGCCTCCATCCTACTACGTCAGTTCCTCTTTCAATGTCTGTTTTGGAGCATATCGACTCCTATTCCTATGGACTTAGACCACCAGACCCCTGCATCATAAATACTTCGCTCATTATTAGTTGTACCTAATACATTTTTCCTTCACGTAACCCTTGCATTTAGTGTTAATGTCAGACATCTTACTTTTTTGGAAAACTTGACGGGTTTCTTCTACTATTTTCTATTATTTCTATTATTTCTTCTATTGGTGAAGTATACCACATCTAACTTATCAGGGTTGACCAACAGCATTTGCCCCTACATCAATCATTTATTACATTTAATTGTTTGTATTATAATACACCACTGTTTAAAGTAACAAGGAAGATACTTAGTCATGTGCTTAAAAAACGTAATGCATAGAAAGACGAGCTTACCTATTTTGTTAAAATATAGTGTAGATTATGGCTTCAGCCTTATGAACCTTGAGTCATGAAATGTATGTATTCTATAATAAAAAGTTATTACCTAGGTATTTGAAAATGTTATTTAATGGAATGATAACCATTATGCACACATAATAAGTGAACACGTTACATTACAATGTATTTTTATATCCTACTTAAACGTCACGTAAAACTCACGTACAATTTGCACACCTAACATTAAAATGATATAGTGGTGCATTAACACCTAGGTTTTATACAGATACCTGCTATACAAAGCGAATTTAGTTCGATTTAGTTACGATCATTTGAATACTCTTTGTTACTTAGACAATTTCACATATATTTTATTACGCACTATAAGGACTCTGGTTAGTTGAGGAATAAAATATTAATAATAAAAATATTCTTTTTAAAATCAGAATTTTTTTTTTATATACAGGGTGATTCAGAATTTATCTAAAAGAATTTGAGAATAGATGCGTCATGAAAAATGGAGTCGATATAGTACCAAATTTTTCTATAAAATCCTTATAGTTTCCGAGTAAAACATTATTGAAGTTGTAGTATTTTTAACCTTTATATCGCTGGGCCACTGTAGTCTCTAAACAGACGATCCCGAATATTGAAATCCGATTATTTTTTGTAGGCACTAAAGTTTTTGTGACGCCAGTCTTTACATTAGTCTTTCAAGTGTCAAAAATGACTTACGTGCACAGTAGCAACTCAGAGTTGATGGATATCGTTTTAATTTACTACGCTGTGAAAATGCTTAAGCAGAACGATTTGCCAGTAAACATGTGCCAAATGCAGTTACTTTTACAACGGTGTGCAGTAAGTGCAAGTGTAGTGCAACGCGAGGGAAATCTGAAACGTAATTGTGGAAAGATGGAGGTCTAGGACTTCCACGGCCTATTGCAGCAGTGTGACGTATCATACACGAGGCTCAATTATATCCGTACCATGTACAACATGTCCAAGCATTAACACCATGGGATTGGACGAGGAGGACCGGTACTATGGTAGCCACGATCTCCTGACCTTACATCATTTGGACTTTTTGTGGGGATATTTAAAAAATAAAGTGTATCGCACCGAAGTGGACACATAGGATTGATGATTTACGGAAACGTATCATAGTTGCTGCCAATAACTTACGAGTTCAAAGCGGACAAGAAGCAGAAACAATCGTGTTAGTTTGTAGAAACTGAGTAGGACGGGGCCAAAATGTTGTAGCAAATTTTCTTATACTTTTAATAAGAAATAAAAGGTAGTTTAGTTTATTTCGAAACTATCAAGTATCATTTTATAAGTATTACGTTTGTTTATTTTATGTGAAAAATTGAAAAAAAATAGATTTTACCCCACTATTTAAGGGACTGTAACTGTTTAGAGGAGGCTCTAATTACAAAAAAATAAATAGAATATACAGAAATATAGGTCGAGCACATATATTTGGATAGAACTAAAAATGAAGAGACATTTTCAAAATACTTGGCTATATAGGGTGCTTCAATGAAGTAGCAAAAATAAGACCACAGATTCTTTATGTTCAAATAAATCGATTTAACCTAACATACATATATCCCAAGTAGCATAATAAAAAAGATACAGGGTGTTAAAGTTACAATTTTGTTTCGATATTTGCAAATATTTACATATAATTTGTAAACACACACCTTGTATAACTTTTAAAATAGTACCTATAATCGTTCGTTTGTACAAGCTCCATTTCCTTTAAATCACTGCATCCAGTGTAGTAGCAAATAGTTTCTCATTACTGTTATTTTCTTAAACATTCATTTTCTATAAATTATTTTCGATCATGAAATCTGTTGGATATGTGTATTTAAAGTTAGACTGCTAATTAAGTTATTGTATTAAATGCACATCCTTTCCTTTCTTACTACGATTGCTCGTGTAACTTTGTAAAATTCGATATTAGTAAAATCGAATATTTAGATGGTATTCCAGAACAATTTTCAGAAATTTGAATGAATTTCTAAAATTCAATAATTTTCAAATTTGAATAAATTTAAAGTATTGAACTAAGAAGATGTCTTATTATAAACTAAACAGTAATTAAGAAATTATTTTTCTAAAGTTCCAAATACCGATTCTAGATATTGGTTCCAAAGTTTAATCCATCCTTTATTTGAGAAGTCAACAACATGCATATGATTTAATTAATTCTGCATCATCCAAGTCTCTAATCTCAGTAGAACGCAGGACTAGGTCTATCAACTCCAGAACTCCCAGAGCCTCTAGAGCAAGTTCGAACAACTTTAAACTAGTGTCATCTAAATCCGTTTGTCAACAACTAGTCGTCATTTACAGGGTGGTGAGATTAATAATAAACTGTGATATTTTTATTGTACTTTTATCTTTTGATGAAAATAATCCAGTGTCAATATTGTAGTATATTGGCGCACAAAATTTTAACCACTTCACTGATAATGAAAAAAAAGACTAAGCAGATCAACCTGCTGAAGCTGCCCGCCAAGCACCAATTTTTATAACTTCAGTCAATTAAACATTATATATCTTTTCACAGCATCCGCTTATCTTAGATGTAATACGAGGTAATTGTTTTTGCCATTTCTTGACTGTAGGAATGAATTTGTTTTTTTTAATGTTCGTTGTCAACTTTGTTATAAATATCAATAGCTGATGGCTAATACTCATTAGCCATCACTTCTGTAAACCGACTTATTTTGTATAATTAAAGTAAATCTAGTCTATATATTCCAGGCCTTATACTTAATTCTTTCTTGACGAGTGCCTTTGTAGTCTATAGCTTTTCTTCAGGTGAATATATTTGATGATGGCAAGTTCAATAGGATCTCTATGACAGGGAGGGATTGCAGCCTAGCTAATCTTTAATTATAGGGTTAAGAAAGATTTTCCACATTCACTTGCGTAGTTTTTAGTACCATACTAATACTTCTGAACATTGCCACCTATATGTTGTATTCAAGCTCATCTTAGAACTCAGACACCAATTTTTCCACGCATAGCATCTTTCTAATGTAAGTATCTTTATCTAGTACACGTGACAGAAAAAGTTACGTAATTTGTTCAAAGGAATATTCTGTATTATGTTGAGATATAATAGAAATAAGTAGGTAGATACATGTTATAAATATCTTATTTCAGTTTACTGAATTTATAAGTTGACAAGAATGTGTTGAATTGTAAGTGACGAGGAGAGAAAGAGCATAGAGTATACGGACAAAGTCACCGTTCTTCAAGTGACAAAATTAGCGTTATTAAACTTGTTATCAAATGTTCCACAGAGAAAGTTATTCGTTTACTTTGAGTCATAATTATGCGAAGTTTATTCTAGAGGCGGGCTAAGGAAATAACTTGGTTTAAGAAACACGTGGTATTTGTAATGTAAAAATGCCGTAAATCTTGAGGTGGATCATAGATGGCGAAGATAAATTTAATTAGTTTGAGATGTGTTGTCAAGGTTTTGTTGAGAGATTGTCAATTTGGAGAGATTTGTATTTTTGAAGAAACATTTGTAAACTTTGAGATATTTATAGTGACAACACGAGTATACTTCTAAATAACATTAATTATTAATATGCTAACCTAGCGGATGATCCAGGAAAGTCGAATAGAACTATTCTGAAAGAATAGTAAATAGAGTAGAGTATTGTTACTCCCCTATGTAATATGCAAGCGACTGTCTATGGGATACTTGATGTCAAAATGTTCCAAGGAGTACACCTTGCTGTGAAGATTCGTGTTGTCCATGTGGAACGCAATATGCTAGAACGAAGTATGATTGGATAGATTCTCAAACCTTTGACGACTGGTATCAGACTATCAGACTGTATTTATTCCTCACGCCAAGCGACTTGGCAAGAAAGTAATCATTGGTGACAATTTGCCATCTCATATAAATATGTCGGTGAGGAAACTAATATTACATTTGTTTGTCTTTCGCCTAATATTACACATCTGTGGAAACCACTGGATGGAATTTAGACCCCTATTTTCTAGACCCCTTAAAATAGCATGGAGGAAGATACTTCTAACTTGGAAGATGTGTCATCCAAAAAGTAGTCCTGTACCAAAAGAAGCTTTTCCAAGACTTCTCAAGGTAATTTTACAAGCGTTGAATGAAGATGGAAGAATGAATTGATGGCAATAAGGTGTTATCTAAAATACCACAAACTGGAGGATCTGATGATGTAAACCAGCATGTAAATGATGGTTTATGCCAATATCTACAATCTCAAAGGACAGTTGGACCTAGTAGGTACGTCAAGAGTCAAATGCACTAGTTCTGTTCTGTAGTTCCAGGAAAAAGCATCACCGCTCCTTCTTCTAGCGAGGGCGATACAAATTCTCCTGAATATGATGACAGCACTTCTTGTGATGCAGAGATCTCTCTGATGAGCCTTTCTCTAAAAAATCTCCCTCTCAAGAATTTTGTGCCGAAATTAATGCTAAATCCACGGATATGGTAGGAACTCCTATCTTATCAGAATCATCTACTTGTAAGGGATTGAAAGAAACTATGTCTCAAATAGCATCGCCATCGGTAGCAGAACAAATTCCAGAAATAGGAGCAAGAAAAAACCTTATCGATATGGTTGTTGCATAGATGAGATATTACAAGACGGTGGCTTGACTGTACATCGACTTAAATCTCTTAATAGTAAGAGGGAATTTAAATTAATTGAAAATGATGTGTCAGTGGTCGCCAAGACTGACATAAGTCCAATTTTTACGTAAACCAACGTTGAAACGTGGCGAAGAAAACTCAATTATATATTGTTTTACAGGTGACATTGATATACATGAAATGTAAGTGAAAGGATGTTTCAATCTATTTTGCTTCTCTATTTTCCGTCTATTGATTTTACATAGTTAGATCATACTCTGTCTTGATCAAAGTCACCCCATTTTACAAATCAAGCTGTAACTCCAACATTCTTTGCTCTAGAGAAGTGAAAAAAATATTATGCTTATTAGCAGAGGGGCGATTTTAAAATATGCCCTAGAAATCATAGACGATCAAAGTAACCCCACTCAGAGTTTAACTTTGATCAAGGACTTTTAATTTTTTATCTAGAGAATTGCTAGTCACTGAGTCATTTCGTTTGGGGAGATCTATCAAGTCATATGGTCCAACGGCACACAATTTTGTTGAATTAACTATTGCTTGCAGAAAAAAATGGGCTTTAAAAGTTTCAATTTGATAAAAGTCACCGCATTTTACGGTACTTTATTGGTGAGGTATAGGAATGGCAAAGGAGAGGAGGTGGTCATTAATATTTTTTATAAATAAACATATTCAATCATTTTTTGCCGTCTAAAAATTCTAGTTATTAACTTTCTTGAAGCCTATTACAAGACATTAGTGTAACGCTGGTAACGCTATGGAATACATATCCACCATGACTCATAAAAATCTTAATATCGGAGTCGGATTAGTGATCCTCAACCGGTTTTTTATTGAAAAATTATGAAATTTGTTTAAAATTTGACTTTTATCCTGATTTTTGTTGCAAAATGTGTTCTACACAGTGTACTGTACTGCTGGTTAAAATTTTTGTACTTATTTAAGGTTCACCCTGTGCAGTAATAAAGAAAGTAGGTGTTAGCTTCCAGTATAACTAGAAGTGCTGGAACGTTCTAGATATATTTAATTATGTTTGCCTCAGGGACTTTGCAATTGTAAAATTTTTCGGGTCAGTAATTTGACAGATATCGATAGACGCAGTTTTCACTGGGACATCCTGTGTAGTATTAGGATTCATCTCACTGTAAGGCATGCATAATCATATACATACATGCATATGTCAGAATAGATGAATGTCAACTGATTGAAGTAAATATGAAAGCATAAGATCATTGCCAACACAAAATTTGAAATATTTTATCCTGTTAATAAATTTATAGATGAGAAACTTAACCGCTGGCAAAGTTGTGCTATAAATTTCTAATCGCACACGCATGCAACGGAAAATAAATCCTAAGCCAGAACAGTACCTCGTAATCTAGGCCCTGAGCTCCTTGCGAGAACTACTTTCCGTAACAGGATTAGTGCTAAAAGACGATAATTTATTCGGTATTCATTGCAATAGCAAACAAGTCATAATTTACTAGAGAAATCAATTACCGTTCTAGCTAAAATAATATAATAGTAACACGGAAATTTATTGTTATATTTCAGCAGCGGCATTCGAATTACAAACATTTAGAGTAAATCGAAATGTAGGCAAAATTAATTGAGATAGTTAAAAGCTTCAGGATGTGTCATGGTATGGCATACCCTTATGTACATCATATAAACATAACATACAATATGCGGTATACGATATATTGTAACCTCTACGTTGACTTAGCCGTGAAATATGTCACGTTGAAAAACAAACTTGATTACACAACAAATTCATAACTCTCAAATCTTTACTTCGACGTTTCAGTCATTCGCAATCAACTAAACTGTGGAAGCGTTGAAGTCCATCCGCTTATATACATTTTTAGGATTCTTGAAGTTTCCTAGGTCCTGAAGAACATATCTAGAACCATATCGAATATAGTCTGGAATGTTCTAGAAAACGTCAAAATAAGGGTATTACAAAAATTATAAATTTGAAATCGAACAGAAACATAATTAGCAAACTAAAAAAGTAGGTGGGTTTCTTTAACAATATGATAAAAAAATATACGAAATAGGGTATTCAGTATACAATGCACGATATGTGAAATAGAATACAAGATACACGTCTTTCTTATACTATATAGAACAACGATTCTCAACGTGGATGCACTTAATGGGGGGCGTGGGCATATCAAAAAAAATATTTAAAAAAGGGATTTATCTCACGACACATACAAAAAGACATATTTACAATTAACAACCAAAATGGTTCTTCAATAAAAACAGATAAACATGTACACTATAAGACAAATAATTCATTTAGTTTACATTTAGACAGTGAAACAAACAAATACAAATATAATTTACCACAATTTTATATATATATATAAGAAACAGTACCATTTAAAATAAACTATAAAGTAAGCAATAATTAACTTATCTAAACTAAAAAGAAGTTTAAAAGTTATTAGTTATTCCATTGGAGTTGTCTTGGAAAGTTTTTCGAAAGAAGAAGGTTTAATATTAAGAAATAGATATTCTAGAATTCATTTTCTATATTTATCTGAAATCTATCTATATTTTGTTTTCAAAATAACCATAGGAGAAAATCCGGTTTCGTAAAGGGGGTATGTTGAAAATGGTAACATTATACGAAAAGTTCTTGTTTTCAGTGTAGAAAACTCATCATCCATCCTGCCAAAAATTCAAAGGATGATGTATGATTAAACTGTCTTTTGATGTCTTCACTTGCCGTGAAGTCTATGAAGATTTCTTCTTCAGCAGTTGAGAGCCCTTCGGTAGAATTTTGAAATGAGTCTCTAACCCATTCGTAATTTGCTACCAAGTTATTAGTTAAGAAAATACTTTCAAAAAATCCTTGCCATCTATTAGATACAAAAAACAACTTCCACATATTGTTCTTCAGTCTTGTAAGTTTTAACACATTGAACGAGATTTGCAAACACATCTAGTTTTTTTGCTTTAAATTTCTGCTCGTATTCAACATACGTGTGTCTGTTTCTACTAGTTACTGTTTATTGTAGTTGAAGGCATTTAATTTTTGGAATATATCAATTTCATCATAATTAAACCATTTCAAAACTTCTCAGATTCCAGTACGGTTTTAATTTTCTAGAACGTTGGTGAATTCATCTCTTCATAAACACGTTGTAAAAATGTTCCGTTTTATAATCTTCTTCCTCGTAATAAAATGGTAACCGTACTACACCCATGTCTTTACAAAGTAAAAAAAAAATATATTCTTTCAGGGTCTTATTTTTATATAATTTGCTACAATAATTTGGAAACCAGAGCTTCTCTGTGAATCGTGTAATGTGTCCAGATACTGTCGTGGATCACATCATCATCGCATTTATTTTTTTCATAAAAATATGTCAGTTACTTGAAAACAAATTGTGTTGAATTGTTTGGACACTGCTCCCATAATTGACATACAATACAAATTTTCATTACGAAACGCCTGAGTAAAGGCTTTCGGTACCTTTGTGATTTTGGGTGACGTGTATGTATTTTTATAAAGCCACGTCACAGTAAGCTTAAGAGAACGTCGCTTGTGACATGGCGCCCAACGTGGGGCTCTTAAGTATTGGTTTCATCTACTATGTGGAGTGCTTGCATGCGTTCTCTACAGCCTTGATTTTTGAGTTAGCCAGAGTATGCGTTTTGGAAACACTGAGAATAAGAAATGGCGCCCAACATTTATTTTAACATATTTTGGAGCGATATGAGCAATACCAAATTATAAAGAATATACTCGGCGGCGACTAAGAAGGGAAGGCGTAGGGCTCAACGAAGAAAACAGAATGAGGGTCGTTTTTGTAGGCAGCAAAATGACATGCTATCTCAATGGTTAATAAAAAATGTTGTTTGGGTTAATCTTTACATATATATCCCGTCCATTCTTCACGTTTTAAGCGACGATTTATAGGCTTCAAGCAGACACGTGTATCCACAACGGAAACAAGGAATGAGGAGAGATTCCGGGGTGCTAGAATGAAGATTGGCCGATATTGATACCGTCATGGGTGACGACAGAAGGATCTGCCTTGCCCTGTTGAGGTCACTAGGGTGAAGACAGACAGCAACTCTGCTCAGCTGACAAGCCATAATGAAAAGGCAAGCAGTAGAGTGAAAAAAGGAGCAGCACCGCCGACGCCTCTCCGTAAGGAAAAAATTCACGATCACATAAGAATAGCAGATACTTTGGAAGGAAGAATCTTCATTACTATACGTCTGAGTGAAGGTTGCCCTTATCTTTGTAATCTTAAGTGACAAACGAATTTTCGAAGTAGCCGCGTGACAGTACGTTAAGAAGAATACGACTGGTGACATGGTGCCCAACGTGGGGCTCTAAGTATTGGTTTCCACTACACGGAGTGCTTGATGTCTGAGGCAGCCAGGGTAAAGTGTGTTTGTAAAATCTGAGAAGAAGAAATTGCAGCAAAATGAAATGCTCTCTCAACGGTTGATAAAAGGTGCGCGACGACAGAAGAATCAGTGTTGCCCTGTTGACGGATCACCAGGGCGAAGACAAGCAGCAAAATTGTTTCGCTAACAAACCACGTGGAGAAGGTGAGCAGTAGTGGGGAAAAAGGAACAGTACCTCCTACGCCTCACCGTAGAGAGAAGAGGCCACGACCACATAAGAATAGCAGGTACTTAGGGAGAATCATCCGCACTACAAGGCATAAAACACCATTGTATTGATAAATTGTTTTGAAAATAAATAGAGAAAAAAAAGGAAAAAATGTAACAACAACTAATAGCAATTTGTGTTCTAGGCAGGGGTGGTGTCGTGGATCTCGTAGATCACGTCATTGGCGCAACATTGTTTTCTTCATAAAAAATGTCAAAATTAACAGTCAGTCGAGCTTAGGCTTTCAGTCTGGTGAGTTGTGACTCGGCTCACTTAGAAACACAAATCGCAATCAGTTGTTGTTGAGACAGTGCTCCCACAATTGACATACAATAAGAATTTTCATTAATATACGTCCGAGTAAAGGTTTCCCTTATCTTATCTATAGTAACCGCGAACGCCGCCAATTAAAATACACTGTAGTCTTTCAGAAAATACACGAGAACTGTCGGTTCATATTTCCACTCATTTTGTGTACTTTATGTACTCTTTTATTAAATCATTTAAGACAACAAATAATGTGAATTCTGTTGCTTTAAATTGAGTTGACTTGCTGTTGATATGTTATCACAAAATCAAACATGGACAATTAAATGAGTATTTTCTTGCTACCTGTTGACTAATAAATCTGAATTGAAAACAATTTGTCACGCAACTTCCCTAAAAGATAATGTTGTACATCTTGAACTATATCGACGGGCAACAGTATTATTTGATAAAGGTATGGACTGCAATGGTTTGGCAAAATTATTTCCAAACATTTTCTACAATCTCAATTGCCACTGGTAGATTAAGCTATGGCCATTTTATATGTACGAGACAATTAGAGATTTTTAATTCAGAGGCAAAGACAGACAAAATGATTTTTGCTTTTGATATGATTTTAATTTGAATTCGAAGAATTCTCAGAGTTTGTTAACGTACGCACTTCCAAATATACCCATAATTCTGTATAAATCTGAACTGCCGTGAATATATGTATACCGTTAATTGCAGTTATCATGTAAATTACAACAAATAGAAGAATCGACTGGACAAAAACTAGCTGGAATAGGTCTGTCCGCATCTCTTTAACCTATTATAAGTAGCATATAAAGTTTATTTGGGAATAAAGTCAATTGGAAATAAAGCAGGGACATGAGAAATTGCTTGGTCATATGCTTGACGTCATATGCTTGCTGAAGAACAAAACGAAATTATAGTTCAGTATTATTATGTAATTTATATTCCAAATAATTTTGCATATCTTATTCGAGCTACAATAATGTAAATTGCATTAGGTATTACTTGATCTCCACAACAGTAAAAAGTAGATAGATGAACCAGACTTTTTTAATAGCTTGTCTTATGGCACAAATCATTTCGCCTATTTATTCTTTATTTTGGGGAGTTCACAAACATCTTGGTTGGAGACTTCGTTGTTATGTTTGTGTATTCCGATACAGAACAGCATTTTTTGCCACTATGACTATTATAACACTTTTTTATATTCATATATATTCAAATATATTTGTCATTTGTTATATTATATTCATTAATTTCACCACTAATGTAATCAGCCTGTAACTCGTAATATACTACTAGTAGCGTCCGAAGCCACCTCAGCGAGCATGTGACGTCATACAACTAGCCTCTAACTGAGGGATCATTTTCTATCCTCGCTCTGCTAAGGGTATTTCTTCTGCGAATAACTAAGAGAAGAAAACTACTATAAATTTTGTATCTTCACAGTTGTTTATAGTATCTATAACCCTACCATTTTCAAGTAATAACATTTTATGGACAGAAATAAATTATTATTGCATACATTGGTAAGTATGGTATGAAAGGGGCACACGATGAAATTTATGATTGAAAATTGGATCGCTAATACTGAGAACCGTTGATATAGGATATATGGTTTATAATTTCCAGTATGCAGCATAAAATGTATGACGACATATAACATTCAACATGGGAACTTGGCACATTATTATGTCAATCGCCGGTAAAAGAGTACCGAATAGTTTTTAATTATTGTGTAACAGTTATGTATCATTTCAAATAAAAATCGAATTCAAAAAACTTTGACGTGTGACAAAAATATTACCAACATCAGTTTTGCGAAACAATTCCAGTTCTCATTCTGTACGTGTTCAATAGCAGAATCTGATATTATAAATCAAATTGATAAAATCATAAAAGTTTACGTTCGTAAAATGTTGAAAGGTGACCGGGCTCAGATGTAAGACATAAAAATTCTATTATTGATATGTCACTTTAAAATATCGATATAAATGTCCCAAAGTACATTACCTTTAAGGTGCATATTTAACCAGCAGTGCAGAAATAGTAATTTAAAATCAAATTTTATTTGCTACTTGCTTTTTTATTTAATGGGAAACTTCAAATAAAATAAATAATCAAATGGAAAAAAATACTTTATATCTTAAGCTGCATATCACTTTTAGAGTTGTTTACCGTCATAAAATTATCCTAGATACTAATTTTTTATTATTACTTTTTTTTTTGAAAATATTGCATTTAATTATTTTTTCAAAATGTTTATTGCGATTAGTTTTAAAATTATTTTAAATTATATATATTATAATAGTAACTCAAAAACCTCAAATATAATCCACAAAGTAGGTAGGTACTTAGTAGATGATTGTCTGTAATTATTCGTTTGTGAAATTTTTTTGTTATATTTTACTTTAATCGGATATTCCTACTATTGTTACCTAATCATCTATCTTTCTAATTTGTTAATTATGGTCCTGTTTGCTTTTCGAATTTTTGTAATACCTTTACTTTGGTGTATTCTAGAATATTCCAGGCTATATTCGATTTTGTTCAAGACCTAGGAATCTTCGAGAACCCTATAAATAATAATAAGAGGATCGGCTTCAACACCAGAGTATTAACTTATGTCCAAAAGCTTATTATTAGGAAAATTATTTGAAGTATATTTGTTGTGTAATCAAGTAGTAACAATAAAGTCTGTTTTTCCACGTGACGTATTTCAAGGCTAAGTCAACATAGGCGTTACACTGGTGTCAGAAATGAGACACTCAGAAAGGAGGTGCGCAAATTGAAAAGTGAAACATTGGAAGAAACATGGAGGAAACTTCAAGCAATTAATGGACATGATAAAAGATATGAAGAAGAGTCAATAAGATATGGAGAACAGCCAGGTCGAAATAAAGAAAGAATTAAAGAAATACATGAAGAGCAGTCAGGCTAAAATGAAAGAAGACTTAAAGAAATGAAGAACAACCAAGACGAAATGAAGGAAGACATAAAGGAAATAAAAAACAATCAAGAAGAGATGAAAAAAATGATGCAGTCAATGGTGTCAAAAATCATTTCGAAATATTTCTATTTTAATTTTCAAACTCGAAAAAATAATACAGAAGTAACACGTTTTATTGCTTTGATCAGATATATTCAGATGTATTTTAGATATGTACCATATTTTTAAATATTATAATGTTCCTTAAATTTAAAGAAAATGAATTGAGACAATATTGTAACATCTTTTTGAGTGATGTTACTATACTTTTTGGGCTATGCAAGGTGGACTGTTTTTCATGGCTCAATATTGGCAAGTCGAAAACCGTTAAATATAAGTGGGTGGCTCAAATTAGAAAAAAGATGCGCCTTTTGATGGTCATTAAAATAAACCAAATATGAATATATGTTAATGTCCCTTATTATTGAGAAAATTGTTAATAATATAAGAATTGGTTTCTAGTACCACAAATTATAAGTTACGGTATATAATTATGATCTATTAGGTCCCGGTAACTTATAAATCAAATATGCTGTTGTTCACGAGGACAAAGCAATAATTGCTGTTATATAACTATTCAACCCCCAATGAGCAATTTGAATAGAATTATTGCTATTAGTTACCCCAGCGATGAATTAACACAGTTAACAAACGACGGGAGCTGCTGGTTTGTTTTCATAGAAGTATTAACTAACTGGGCATTATGCAATGTTTTTATTCACTTCCATGATTAAGTGTTCCCTCTATTTGCGAAAGAGAGTAGTAGTAGTAGTAAGAAAACACTGATGAATAATAATTATGTTAAAATTATCTTATTAATTATACAGAGAAATTCCTTAACATTAGGACTTGTTTGAGATTCTTGGATTGGATTTCTGATAAGCAAAAATTTGCTACAATTGCTACTATCATCAAATTTTTTCTTTAGGAGATATAAATTTGGCAACAAAAAAATATTAGATGTTTTTAGTAATATTCATATACAAGGTACTCAGAACTTCTAAAAAATATTTGAATGTACAGGGGACTTTTATCAAAAAAGGCCGTTCGAAAATGATTTAAAAATACACGTATGATACGCCACACTGTTGCAATACGCCGTAATCGTCCTGGACCTCAATCTCTTCCAAATTTCCCTCGCGTTGCACTATACTTGCACTCACTGTACACCGCGGTAAAATTAGCTGCTTTTGGCACATGTTTACCGGGAAATCGTTCTGATCAAGCATTTTCACATTGCTATAAATTAAAACGATATCCATAAACTCCGAGTTACTATACACGTGTCATTTTTGACACTTCAAAAACTAATGTAAAAACTGGCATCACCAATATCTACAAAAAGTAATCAGATTTCAATATTCAAAATCGCCTGGCTGAATACTACAGTAGCCCAGCGATGTAAAGGTTGAAAATACTATAATTTCAATAATCTTTTACTCGGACACTATAAGGATTTTACAAACATTTTTTTTAATATATTGACTACATTTTTCATTATGTATTTATTATTATTTAGTATTAGTATTTCTATTTTTTTTTAGATAAGTTCTGAGTCACCCTGTATACAGGATTAAATATCACTAAGTACAAATATTGTAAGGAGGAATAGAGGAAAACATGAATATGTGATAACGAAATTGCGCTTCAAAAAATTTCCAAACTTGTTGTTAAAGCGAAAGAAATTTATTTTCGAAACCATATTAAATCCCAATTTATCGCCTACTCTGGCAGTTGAACAATTTGTTGTCATAATTAAAACCCTGTGTGTTTAAGTTTGTGATTTTCTGTTTTTCTTCAGGTTTTAGTGCCAATTTTTTCAATTTTAAACGTTTGATAGTAATTAAATAAAGAAATTTGTGTCAGGTACAGATATTTATAATGAATATGATAAAACCATTTTAAGGAAAAATATCATTTTACACTGTACAATTTTATTACATATTCCTTTCCTAGAAATGTGCATTAGAAATATTTTTTAAATATTTAATACATATCAGTCACAATATGTTCTAATATATATTTTTCTATATTTCTATGTTATTGTAATATTTTGTAGAATGCAAATTTTTATGATATTAGTTTCTATTTCAGTGAGATCTCGTGTCTCGGGTACTGCAAATAGGTGCCACATATGGTATATAGTTATAGTCGAACGTAGTTGAACTTGTTGCTAATGAAGGACAATATTGTCGGAATTGCGGTGGGAAGCAGTTTATTTCGAAGATCGTTGGCACACGGAATATGTATTGATATTATAGGGGCTTGTATGTCTGATCTAAAGTAACAAAAAGCTCTAACTGAAAAATATCTAATGGTTTTTCTACAAATACAACTGCAATAAAATGCGAAACTGTGTACGAAATTACAAACTAAGGTACAATTAAGAATAAGTATAACGTAACTCCTATAATGAAATTCCTGTACATTTTTTTGTCGGTATTAATGAAGTAAACAATCGAGGTTTCCTAGGAAATCCTTAAAGCTGTAACTGCTTCTGTTAACAGATCATTATTAGTAGTAATAGTGCGGCTAATGCATTTCGTTTTCTATACCTTATATTTGTTTGATATTTGTAAGATTGTAAGTGTGCACTAAAAAAAATGGAATAATGTATAGTAACCATGACCAGCTGCATGATGTAAATTGATGCCGAAACGGGACAAAACCCATTAAATCGATACCTGTCTCACAAAATCCTATGTGTTCAGATGATGACAGATAAAGATTTATTTGACAAATAAAATTACTTGTACACGACTATCCTACAAAATGTTCATTATACATGTGTTTCCTCAATAATAATATCCATTATTTACTAGTGAATAATAAAATCATTATTCACTGGTTTCAGAGAATCGAGACTGAACTAACTAAACAAAAATTATCTGGTATCAGCATATTGAACTTGAACTATTAAGAACATATATATTGGAAAGAAACAAATAAATTGAAACTAGTGATTCTACACTGTAAAAAAATAATTACATATTTTAACACAAAAGAACACATGTGTGTTAATCGAGGTCCACACGGAAAATGGTATATTTTTACACATTTCTCTGTATGTAGCAGTGTGTTAAAGGTTTAACACAATCCAATGTATTAACATAACGAAGGCCATGTGTAACTTTTACACATTTCTGTGTTATTATTTGTATCATTGAAGGTGTAGGCTTTACACATTAACATGTTAATTTTATTGTATAATAGAAATTGACATGGAAGACTCACTTATCTTTTTAATTTGTTAATTATGTTCCTGTTTACTTTCGAAATAAATTTGAATAAATATAATTTCTGAAATACCTACTGTTATTTTGACATTTTCTAGAGCTTCTGCCTATCGTCGAGAATGCATTGAATATAGCCTGGAATGTTCTATTAAACGGCAGAATATATGTATTAAAAATTATAATTTCAAAAGCAAACAGGAACATAATTAACAAGGCAGGTGGGGTTTAATTTTCAGAATTATGGTGTAATTAGAAAATAAAAGATATTTTACTTTTTATGATTTTATTTAAAAATGAATATTTAGTTCAAATGAACAACAACCAAGTCTGCTAACAAAATATGTATGTATTAAAATTAACAGTATAATAGTACATATTCTAATAAGGGACTAATAATGTTCTAGTAAATCATAAACAATGAAACAACAAACAAAGATGTATTTAGGCACTACATAATATGATTTTACGAAAATTAACTGGTAGTGACCCGTTATTATCGAGTCCAAATTTTTACAGTATACCTACAGTCCAAAAGAACCTAGACAATGTTAAGGTACGTTTACATCCGACACTTATATCCACACATAGATATCAGATGTCAGATATATATCGCCAGTGAGTGTTTATAGTCTCATAGAAATTGATATAAACTGTGTCATAAATATGTGAATGACATCTTTCGACGCTTTAAATTTACAATAAATAAATCTATTCATTGCAGAAAGACAAACTTTAGTTGTGTCACGATGAGAGAATCGAAATGAAAAATTGCTTTCAGTGCGATTGTCCTGAAGATGTTACGGAAAGAAAGAGAAAAAACTTTTAATGTGAGATCGAGAGTGGATTTTGAAATGTGAATTGAATGTGCTTATAGTCAATAATTAAGTAAAATTGGTCATATAGTAAACAAGGAAGATACCAAACAAGTTTTATTATAATTTGGTATGCCATTGTACGAAATGAGACAGACAAATGATATGAGTCATATCATTTAACTTCTTCAAAATTTGTATTTTCTATTTTTTCTTTAAATCTTTTTCAGAGCGGATAAACACTGCTTCACTATGCAAGCTATTTAAATATTCGTCCAATTGCTTTGTAGTATTTCATTTCTGCTTATAATATACATTTGTATTCAAAATTGTTTTGAAATTGTGATTAAAAACAAATTAACAAAAAAAAATAGCTGGCATTGTTTTTAATTTGCTACCGACACTACCACAAATGTACATTACAGTAATTCCAGTGAGGCAATTCCGTGTATTAAAATAATACGTGTTTACATCTAATCATATACATGTGTCGACACATATTGCAGACATTTGAAATATATCGCTCTGACAGAAATTCTTCACTGTTTTGATAAATAAATAAAATTCCTGTCCGACATAAATCTCATACAATTCATGTCAGATGAAAATATACGTTAAGAACACAAATTTCTTGGATCGAAATGAGCCAGTTTAGATTAATTTATCTATAAACTGAAGTAAAATACCAAAAATTTTTTCATATCATTTGAATTTGATGAATTTGATAATAAATACAGGGGAATAGCATTGCTGAATGAGGCATATAAAAGACTAGAAAAAAGATTGGTAATAGAAATTAAGAATAAAATCGATGAATATTAATATGGCTTCAGACAAGAAAAAAGGACATCAAATAATTTTCATTCTGCGAGAAATTTAAGCTGGAAGCTTTGAATAATGTTAAACCAACCTTAAATTTAATTTTAGATTATAACAAATCTATAACAAAATTAAAAGAAAATAACAATATAAGATTTTAGAAGAATTTTAAGTCAGCAAGAAGATAAGGAACATGATACGGATGATCTCCTCTCTGTATATATTAATGAGGAAAAAAGTAAGTACATGGAATGAACGGAAGACGAATATCAAAGAGGCAAGTTTTTGAAAATAAGACACAAATCGGGGGGCAATATACAGGTTTGAAGAAGTAGAACGGTTTACATATTTAGGAACTATAATTTGTCAACCGAAAACAAAATATTGACGAATATTTTTAGGCGAATCGAAACAGAAGGGAGGATCAGAAGAAAGATTGAGGAAATAAAAAGACTAGACCAAGAGGCCAGCATAGCAAATGTGGTAAAAGCAAAATTTAAGATGGCTAGGACATATTGCTAGAGATAGGAACGCCAAAAATGGTAATGCCACGAACAATTGGATGTAGGTGGAGAAACATCTACAACAACTACAAATTGTCAGATGTAAAGAAGAATCAAGGGATAGAACAAAATGTAGAAGGATAGTCAACCAAGCCATGGACCATTCTAGGTTCAAGAGCTAGATGATGTCTATATATAATATATTCAATATAAAATTTTATGCTGCATACATTGGACATACATCATAAAAACGAGGCATACTTCCTTGCTTCCACTTTATACATTCCTTTAGGTTTCTTCGACGATAATGCCTTTGAAATTTGGTTAATTACAAAGAGTATCTGTACTAAATTTCAATCGGAAACGTAAATTTATTACGAAGAAATAATTTTTAACAATAATTCAAATGTATCTTTAAAGGAAGCATTTTATACATAGGTAGGTAGGGTTAATCATATAGGGTTAGGGTAGGGTAGGGTTAGTCATATTTTGTCAATAATAAGTATCGTTACCAGATAAGTAAAAGTAAACCTGACTTGTCTACAGACTTTGATATTTCAAGTTCTTCAGGATCTAGGCCAGGGCCTTAATATTCTCTGGATGCTAATGGTCTATACAGTGGAAAAGTTTGTGGACAATTTAACAGTTAGATCAATATTCTAATTTCATATATCTTCACATTAATCACACATTATGTTGATAAAGGGAATAACTGATCTTATGTTGCCCACAACTATTAAAGACATTATGTTTATTCAAAAATAACTAAAATTACGGAGTTGTATAAACTTAAAAGTGTGAAACAACTAACATACATTAGATACTTTTATGAGGTAATAACAGAAAGCTTTAATTTTTTTAGGAAAGGCTCCAAATTTAATGTGAAATGGTGTTACTAAAACAGAATTCGTTATTGGGTATGCAGTAACATGTTTTCATTTGCATCGAACATTATTCTTATATAGATTTCAGTTGTAATTCCTTCAGTATACTCGACTTCTAGTTACAGATCGTTCCATTGTTTTCATACTTTTAAAATAAATGTAGAAAGGCATGCGGTTATAGCAAATATTTCAAGTTTTCAGTTACATAGAACCTCTACAAAAGTGAGCGGTGCATTTCAGAATATATTTTATCATCTTCTTTTATGTCAAAACATTACGAAAATATTAAAAATAGAAGGAAAACAATTATATATAGCTTATCATCTACATCTCGACAAAGGCGACTTTTACCAATCCAATTATTTAAATGTATTTTTGTTGAGTCGATTGCCGAGCTAATGAAATTGATCCCACATAATGGGTACTCAGTTTTTATCCGACTCATTGAAAGAACTTTTCACACTGAGTCCTGATTTCTTTTCTTTCTGGTATTTTATTTTCAATCAACTGAAATGTCGCACATATATTGAATGACCATTGAATTTAGAGTGGAATGTAATTTTTAACCATAATTAAATTTGACCACTGCACCAGACTGCGACGAATGTAAACCAATTATTTTTAAATAGCATTCCTTGTTCAAATGCTTTGCAAATGGTAAAATGTTCACTAAACTGCTAATTTATCTGGTAGACTACAGGGTGTTCAAATAAAGGTTACAAACTTTGGGATGTAGCATGTAGAGGAAGGAAGTTAAAACATGAAAATTTAAGATACAAACTTCTCTCTGAATATATGCCATTTAGAACCAGATAAGCTCTAAAATTGTTTCCTGCAATTACTCTTGATAAACTCAAAAAAAACTGACGTGGATTTATACAAGTTACGTAACATTAGGAAATTATTTTTGATTTATTTTATATAAAGGACTTACCATTTGTTCTGCAGCAAATGAAAAATTATCTCAAGAAGTTTTTGTTGCAAGACAACAACTTAGGGATGTCCCAAACCAATACGAATTATTCGTATTGATAGCAGAACTGTAAAAAATTTCCTCATATTCTGAAGAAAGAAATTATCTTGCTGCCGTCTTCGTTCAACGAGAATTTTCACGGTGTCATCCTAGGTAACAATTTAAAACTCATTTGAACTTCAGAGAGTTTTAAGAAAGCTTCGATAGGGTTGTGAAATAGTATTTACCCTTATAGATGCTAGATTAGTGCCTAATAGGCTTTAAGTATATTTGCTCATATTAAATATATTTTAAAACCAAATAAAAAAAAACTTATTTGCCGTTATGATCATTTGCACCTATAGCGACCTTCTTAAAAAAATTTCCCCATGAAACTAACTGGTTTTAATGGTTTCTTACATTTTCATTTACATTTAACAAAATTTTAAATTACTACCAACAGTTTTATCATTCGATAAATACATCTTAAGCAGTTTTTAAATCCCGCAATTTTCAATGACAATGGAAGCTGTTAAAACCATTACAAAACTACATTCTAAAACTACTCTTGATAAAACCGCCACAAATAATAAAAGCCGTTTTAAAATATAAAAGGCACTTCGTTATTCTATGAGACATTTTTATAATGTCCAGTTGAAGAGTTCAATATTTCTTTGTGTTTTCTTTGGATAAATTAGCAAATATCCATGTCTAGTTTCCACGAGAAATGGTCATGCAATATCAACCCAGTCCCAGGTGCGTTCAGATAACAATATTTATAGGTTATGTTCGTGTCAAATTGTCAAACATATTTTTTACATCTTGGTGACTATTTTAAATCCATTTGGATTTATTACTGACTTACCAAGCCTCATGTAATCCTCACTGAGCATGTTTATGCTTGTACCCTAAAAAGGCAGAGTAATTAATTATGGTTTACAATGAGACTATATATTCAAATATTTTAGGAAAAATAAATACAATGACAAAATTATTTGGCTTTACTCACATTCCCATTCCCATTTTCATTAAATATTTTTAAAGATTTCTAAAACTAGCTTTAAGGTAGCACCGTAGATATTTTCTAGAAATATAAAAAGTGAAAGCATTACTTTACTTTTATTGTCAATCATTTTTTAGATAGCTTATATTAATCAGAAAGTTACTAAACTTTTGATGATTTAAGCATTAGAGTAACATAGTTGCAAGCTATTCTATTTTGAAACATATATAGCAACTACCTCCGACCATTAGAAACATATAAGTATCATGCTTGATTTCATAAATTCTGTTATGACAAATGAAATTTATTAAACCTTTTTTCATAATTTTGAGTGACATAGTACTAGTGAAGTAGTAAGTGAGTGAAGATTATAATCTCCATATTACAGTATTAGTGAGGTATACAGTAGTCTGAAATAAATGGATTATAATAGAATAACTAGATTGTAGACGTCAAAATAATAGAATTTAACTGGAAAATAAATAAATAAATAAATATTCCTTTGTAAAATATTGCTGGTGTGCGATGTGCAGGGCATTAAAGTATGATTTTAAATTTAAAATTTATTACATGATTTAGATATGTTTACCGCGAATGGCGTAGAAATTTGAACTCGGCGATTCTAAATAGCGAGATATCCGCATCTGAATTTAAGGTGTTACACATTGTGACATAGTTATCTTTAACGTAATATTTTTAGTTGTCGTAAAATCCATAATTTTAATTTTTTTCCGATTCTACAAGACCAACCTTACTTAAGTCTACTTTGTACAAGTCTACTATATTTATTTATTTCACTAGAAAAATATTTTTAAAAAACTTGGCGTCAGTGACTCGCACAGTGATCCGCCAACTCCTGTGACGTCCACCTAATTGACATTATTTCTACACTAAACTAAAGTTACTGTATTCAATGAACGTATTCTTTTTTTTGTTTCCAAGTAATCAGCATGAGAAGTGTTAGCTGAATCACCCTGAATAATTTGACTGTCCCAAAATCAATTAGACAAATATAATAATAATATTTTCTATATTTTTTTTATTAAGTAGTAATTAATAATATTGTGTGGAACTAACTACTCTGTGAATCCACATATTTTTATTTGTAGCTTTTGTAGATTGTTTACTATTTTGCAAAAGTATGTAAGCTGATATGATGAAATATGAAATTGTAGGAAAATATATTTTTTCCACGGTCGAGAGTAGAAATCAGTTTCTATGACATCAAAATTAAAACAGTGTCGATTATTATCTATTAGTATCTCCCAAGAGAGTTTGCATTATGGAGAACGTTTTTCATGCAAAAAAAGATAACATTTAAATTATTTATTGACATTTAAATTAAATGTTACATTTGTACAATTTTCAAAATTAATATTAGAATGAATATTACTTTCGCTTACACTTACAGTTTTTGTGATTGCGCTAGTAGTGGTACCTACTAAAACCTGATTAGCAATTTTGGTCTTATTTTCAATGGAGTTCTCGACATAACCCTCAGCGACTGTCGTTGATTTCCACCCAGAATGACGCTTTATTGTCGTGATATCCACACCAGCATCTGCCAGTAATGTCGCTGAAGATCTTCGTAAGCAGCGACCAGTATAACATGCAGCATCAGGTAATTTTAAATACGAAGCTACTACACTCGGAATTTTTCCCATGGTATTCTTGCCAACTGGCTGCGAACTACATTTTCCTGCTTTGTAGTACAAAAAAGGTGCTTATGCTTGACGTGGGGAGGACGAAGGGACAGGTATTTTCGAAACAATTCAAGCATATTTCCCACATCGATAACCAGAAAGGTTCGTGGAATCTTTGTCTTAGTGTTCGGAATTTTTACAATCAAGGAAGAGCCTACATCCTCAATATCATCTACAGTTAAATTGACTAGTTCATCAGTTCGACAAGCTCCGGCAATCCCCAGAATTAATTCAACCTATAAAAAATCAAAATACTTAATAATTGGAATACCTAACAACAAAAGTAATCTTACCTTAATCATTAAGAGTTCTTTGTCATCTGCACTTGTTCGAAAACGGTCGATTTCACCTTTTGTCAATATTTTCGATTTTTTCGCTTGATATCCGTCACCAGTTCTTTCCAAAAATGCGATCAGCTTGGGGAATTTGCTTATATCTATGTTGTCGTAAATTGTCAAGTATGACTTAACCATAGAATATTGCGCCCATAATGTGGAAGACTTGTAATTCTTTGCATTTTCACTAAAGTATGCCAACAAAACATTCTCACTGTATACTTGAACATTTTTCTCGGCGCGCCACTTTTTGAACCGATTGTAGGCTATATCGTATAAAGATCTTGACTTCGTAGGCAGCAAATTGCAGCCTCCACAATCTCTTCCGACTCACAATTATTCATTGTGCACTAAACAAACTTTAAACTAAACCAAACTAGCACCTTAATTTGACAATTCTTTTTGTTTGTTTATTTTGTAGTTATGACAATAACTCAACGACTACTAAATAAATGCTCAAATCCGAATACAATAATTCTGGTGCTACTTACTTCATAATGACAAAATATGTGTTTTTAAGTTAATGAGACCGTGGAAAACATAGTATATACCATTCGGGAGAGATGCTATTTTGTCCTCGTACTACACACTAGTAGAAGGATTGAATCTCCCAAAGTTTGAATTATTTAAAAAAATTACTTCCAGTACTTGATGTACTTGCAGTAGGGGCATTTTATTTGCTAACTGATTTGCGAGTTATGGACTCAATGTAGCATTCAGCTACCGCCTAAGATTTATATCCATCATGGACTTTTAAAGTTTGATATCAGCTCCAGAATTTATTACTAGTGTAGCTGAATTCTACGGAAACAATGTCCGGTATATTCGTAAGTATTCTTAAATTTGAAAAACGCAGCAACTTGTTTTGGCGTTTTTCCAAATGTATGAGTCATTATATGCTTTACCATTTGAATATTAAAAAACAATTCTGGTACTATCTATTTCTGTAGGTCTTGCGCTACTATATTTCCGATATGTGTCTAAATATTCGCTTACAATAAAGGATCTTCAATATCTCCAATTTTTATTTGAAGTAGTTCTTCATATCGACACGTCCCAGATATGGCAACAATCAATGCCATCTAAAATAATATTAAGTAATACAATATAATAATATGTAATATAATAATAATTTATAGTATTTTTCATTTACAGAAAAAGTTTGTTTATAATTACTGTTGTACCTAAATACGTATCTTTCCGTTCATTTTCTAAAACGCGTTACTTATCACGATATCATTTCGATTGCGAATAACGATGTTGTTGTAAACATTCAAAGTAGCTCTGAGCAACGCATATATTGACCATAATGAAGAATCCTTAATTCAGAAAATATACCAATAGTACATTTTCTAAAAAAGGCATAATATTATTCTCAGCCTGGTAATCAATAAATGTTTTATATATTTGCTAATATATCTTCTTCGATGTTTTGGGAAATAAATTACACTCTATTTGTTTTGCTCGTTCAATAATTTCTGGCGGAGTTACTGTGAATTTTTCCATATCAATTAATAAATAGATATTTTTATGGATTTAAATAAGAACAATATGGCGATTACTGTGTTACTTAATAAAGCTCATCTCGTATCAATCACAGATGATCTAATAATATAAAATAAATAGCTTTGTTTACTATTATAATAAAATTAAAATTGATCGGCGAAAATTATGTTTAACTTGGCAGTAAAGTAGATTTAATGTCTTGGCTGCTTTAACAGAGTCGGCTGCGCCTCATCTATTGAATACCAGCCGCGGCATTTAATCTTGTACTTTATTGCCTAGTTAAACTAATAACTATTATACTTAAATACCTACAATACAATAAAAAAATCTACTTCTCATTCTAATCGCCAGTATTAGTCCAAGTCGGAAACTTGTGCGAGTGAGACTTGATTGGAGATATTGTAATGAGTTAAACAGTTTATATTTATTAGCTTGACAATTAATATTTAAGACATTATACCTATTTATCAATGTCTTAATGAATTAAATATTGTACTATTTCGATTAATTAACGGATGGTCCTGTAAGAAATTGACATAACAACATTAGAGTATATATCTATTAAAATAAATTCATAGTAAAACCACTTAATGTGTATGTATACATATCCTTTAAAGTTTTAAATATCTTATCGACAATTTCATGCTGCATTTTAAAAGGATGGTTGAAGTATTTGAAAGGTAAAGTAGCAGATCTGACGTTGCAAGCAATTTGCTCTAAATTGTTTTACGTAAGCATGTAGGTCAAGGTAGAAACTCCAATTCAATTTCTTCATAGCTCGCCTTTTAAAAAGGGAACAAAGAAAAATGCCTTCTTAAGAGGTTTCAGACAGTTTAAACTGAAATAGTTCAGATTTCAAAGCGAATTCATTCACTCTGCAGGGGTTTGACTGATATAGATCATAATAATTCCAGTTAATTTAAAATTTATGCATTTTAATGTCTCCGTTATACACATACTCTTTTTTTCAAAATTCATAAAATATAGATTTCGATTTCGTAATCAATAAAATTATTTTAAAACGTTATCATGGCAACGGAAAAAATATCAAAAAATGCTTCCCTTGGTTTTTTAACATAGAAATGTAACATAAGTTACATGTAAAAAAATGCGTTCTGTTAATTGGTACAAATAAAATAAAAAATGTTCTTTATTAAATGCTATTAACGTTTTTAATAATATAAGTATTCGTGACATAAAATCTTTCGATCAATAAATAGATAGATTAATATTATTTATGTTTATTTAGAATGCTTATTATAAGTAATCATAATGAAATATATTTTCAACTTTTAACATTAGTTCTTAGTTGTTCCAATCATCAATAAATATCTACGGAAATTTCTACTCAGAACTCAATAGCTCAAAAATTATTTTGAGCATTATTATTGTAATAGATACCTCGCTATTTTTTTCATCTTCTATCTTGCTTACAGTCATATCCCTGCATCGCTTCACATGTAGAAGAAGAATAACAAAAGTCCAGGAAAAACAGAATAACGGCAGAGAACACTAAATAGGTACGCAGGAGAGGATTTAACACAAAGGATGTACGAAATGATTCGAAAGATTTTATTTAAAAAAAGGATGATGCAACAGACTGCAGAAGCTATAGGGGTATATCATTGTTAGATATAGGGTAGACAAAAGTATAAAATTATGGCAACGTTAACAAAACAGAGAATAAAACCTATAGCAGAACTACAGATAGGGGAGTATCAAATAGGTTTTAGAAAGGGGAGGTCAACAACAGACTAAAATTTCATGGTGAAGGAGATCCTGACTACATGCTATGAATCAGGAATCAGGAAAGCATATGATTCGGTCAAAAGGAATAACTAAGTAAAATATTGAAACAATTTGGGATATCAACCAAACTGATTAGGCTATTGAAAATGACCTTAGAAAATATTAAAAGCAAAGTACGAATAAAAGGTGAATCTAATAAAACAACAATAATTCTAGGTTATAATGAGATGTCTTTGGTATAATTATCAAGTATGTTTAACTATTCCATTATCACCAGTGACGTAAATACTTAAATTTTGATTATTCATTTCATTCATTTAAAATTTCTTAAATTAGATACCTACTTAAATATGATGCATTTTAAAGAAAATTTGAAATAATAATAATTATTAATTTTTTAAAATTTTAAGAATTTTAAGTTTTTATAATACAGTGGTGTATTATTTTTATTGCAAATAAAAAAAAGTGCCACAGGGTTTCTACGGCACTGATGAGTATAGGAATATTGAAACACACTGAATAATTAGACCACAGATATTTCATTATAATCTAGAATTATTGTTTTATCGCGAAGAGTTTCCAAGTAAATAAAATATATAATAAACATTTTCGAAATGAACACTCAGAAACAGTAATCTTTTAAATATGGGGGTGTCAGTAATACTTGAGACACCCTGTATATATTGATTTCGGTTCCTGTTGTTGGTGTTATGGCTGATACGGTCGGAACTGCTGCTCAGATAACGATAGTATTCCACGACGTCTCGTAGCTGCCTCTGTAACTGGTCGCATTCTATGCTTTCAAACATTTCGCCGTTTTTCTTGTCGGTATTTTCAGTGGTGACTTCTCAAAAGCTTCGCCGCAACTGCCGATTAATTGTTTTCAGCAACAACAGGGACATATCAATGAATCCCAGTTAAAGCTTGGGATGAGCACTTTAATTCTGCTGCTTACAGTTACCAGTTACCTGGTACAGCTACTCGGAAAACCATTACAGATCCATGATGTATTGTTTAATCATTACTAGTATTTATATTTTACTCAAATATACCATATTTAAACAATTATTTACACATAGTTACTTATATACAGGGTTAACTATGACTAAGTACAAAAATTTTAACCACGTGCTCAGCGACGCCTAAAAGACAATAAAAAAAGTTGTCCAGGATTTTAGCTCGATATTAAAAAACGGGGTAAACCCTTTTTTCCTACGGAAAGTAGGCGCCTGTGATAAGTATCGACTGAGATGGCTTATGGCTTAGATCCTTAGTTGACTTTACATCTGTCAACAATGTACTACTACCATGCAGTCGTTTGCAGTGTTTCTAAATGCAGAAACGACAAAAATTAACATTCTTATTACCAATAATACCTGATAGGTAGATAACAGTTAATCCAGTTAGCTCCAGTATTTTGCATTCGTTTTTCATTATTTGCTTACAAACTGGCAAAACTAGATTTTTACTCACTACCGATAAACACACTTCCCGTAGGTTCAGTTAGATAAAATACCTATGTATTATAACAAAATCAAGGAAAGGAATGAGTAGATAGGTTCTAATAGATATAGATAAACAAAACTTTTAATACCCGCGACAGTCTTGTCCCATAACCTAGAAAAACAAACCGGCAAACTATATTGTGGGAAAATATCTGTACCCAACACATATTCCTTTATTAACTATAAAACGTTTAAAATTAAAATAAGGCACTAAAAACTGAAGAACACAGACTACAATTTAAACACAGGAATTAAATTATAACATGACAGCGACACCGATTCGACTGGACCGACTGCCGACTGTTGCATGACGGCTTCTTGCTGGTTGCCTACTCTGATTCTCTGATAAATAAGTTTGGAAATTTTTTGAAAGGAAATTCCGTTAATTCTTATTTTTTTCTATCCCCTATTAAAATATTTGTACTTAGTCATAGTTAACCCTGTATAAATAAAAGTAAACAATTTACTGTTTCTTTTTGTTGTCATTTGTCTTTTTCTTCGGTATCCCTGAAAATATTTAAGTTGGATGAGATAACATTAAATATCTAAACAACAGCTATTTCTGCAATAAGTTGCACACATGATTTTTTAGTGGTGTTTTCAAAATAGCTCAAAGAACTAAAAATTGAAAATTTCGAAAATGTGAATCAAGAATCCTGCGGGAATGTTGATATAGAAATGAGTTTGTTATTAGATGTTCGTATTATTATTGTTAGTTATGAAAAATGTCAAAGTCTTCTACTTACATTTATATATGGAAGATGATATAGAAGAATCATCAAAAATCGCAATGCAATCATTATTACCGGCAAAATCCAAAGATAAATAGGAAAAAGTGTATCGCTTATTTGAAGATTGAAGTCATCATAAAGGAGTAGCTGTTATCACTGAGGCAGTTCTACTAGTCTATTTTGAACAAAAATCCAGAGTACACCAGAGTTCTACGCTGTGGAGTTTTTACTCAATGAGAAGAACTACATTGTCAGTGAAAAATAATATTGACATAAGGTTTTAAGAAAATCAGAAGTTGAGAAATTTATGAAAAAAATTGATGATATTGGTGGAATCAGTGGAACATGCCGCTGTAATGAACTAACATTTCTCCAGCTTGAACATGTAAAAAACATTGTAGAATATATATTTAGAGATTCTTAACACAAAGACGAACGTGAGAAGATAATTTACTGTTTCTAACGGAAACATCGAAGGAGTCAATCTTGTCGAAATGTTTCGAAAATATTCCTCTCTTCGTCCGTCACCAATTGAACATTCAAGATTCTTCCTAGGATATAGGAATGGACAATGCATTGGTATAAATTCTATTTTCCCTAAAAAATTGCAGAATTTTTGAAATTGCCGAATGCTGGTAATTACACCGGCCACTATTTCCGAAACACGTTTGCTACTGGTTGATGTTGGAGCAGACACCTCCGCTCTTAAAAAGCATGGTGGATCGAAAGCAACGAACTTGACAGAATGATATATACAGGATTCCGTTCAACAAAAACTTCAAGTAGCCTCAAAAATATTGGGTCAAAGAGAGATCAATATAAAAACAAACTCAACCTCCACTTCATCAAATACATACGCAGGATTTTTCATATCTATTTGTAAAAAGTTACGGTTAAAGTTTATAATAATGACAAGCATGATTTAAGTTCACAATAAATGAAGTTAGTTCAAGAATTATGATGTACTTATTTTCTGCGTGCGGTAATATTTTTCGCGCACTAGTTAGGAAAAATCTAGTTACTAAATGTAAACTTTTCAAAACACTTAAAGAAAATGTAAATGACAAATGTAAGTCAAATTATTAGTCAGTAAGTTTTGTTATTTAAGCGGCGCTAACATTCCCCTTATTTGCTAAGTGCTATGTAATTCAGTTATTAAATATTTAAAATCATTTGTTTTTGTAAAAATCAACATTTCAAAAATATGAGATATTTAATGGTATGACGTTTCTTTAAAAGATCTTACCTCACAGATTTATTCTGATGTGAAAATCAAGCTGCCTTTCACCACTGTGTTCTTTATTTAAAGAATTTGTTATTCTCCCGGCTAATGAGGGTTATCAGCAGGATGAAAAGAAGCCTTAATTAAAATTTCCTGCCCGAACTAAAGAAAGTTCTAAGTAATGTGCAGTGTGAATACTAATTGAGGGTTAATGAACCGAAATAGAGATCCTTTTTGTGTGTGATATTTAGCTTTTACCGCACGTCGGCACGCTAATTTATTAATACTTATATAAACAGAACACAATTTGTTAAGCCACATACATTATAATTTAAAGATAAATAAATTGAGTATAGGGGAAGGAGGGGTATAATTATCCTTTAAGGTAAACTGATTGTTTCAAATATTGATAAAACTAGTTTATGTCGCGGTGGCAAATTGTTTTATTTGATGTTTATATTTGTTATTATGGACTGCACATGTGGTTGGTTAAAACACGATTTGAAAATGGCTACATTCGTTCATTCCTTTTTCGATTCTTCGATATAAGGTAAGCGTTTTTGAAAATTCGTTATTAAATCGAATTGTTATTTATTGATTCATCTATGAATAGTAGTTTATAGTGGTATAGTTGCATATGTACATGCATCATAATTATATCCATACTAAACATTTTTGGGGTAGGTTGCAGTTGCGTAGTCCTTTTGGGGTCTTTCGGATCCACAGACATTCCAAAAAGATATATGTCAAAACAGCTATAGTCGAAATATTTAGAAATCCAAATATCTAGATTTTATTTTATTAGATAGAATAGAAGAACAAAATAATTATAACAACAATAAGAAACAAAAAGACATGCACATACCTGTACATCAAAATAACAAAAAAGGTTTCAATTGTCATATCACTTTAGATAGACAAATTAAGTACTACTGCTTTGAGATGATCTTTTACATTTGAAAATAAATAGTTTGATATCAACAACTTTAATCTTTCTTTTTGTTGTTCGTAAAACTTTTTCGAAACTTTTTCCCTAAAACCCACTCTATACCGTGCTACAAAATGTTTGGTTTTATTTTATTCAGTTCTAAGATATTATAAAAATTTAAATATTGACAGGTTCTACCCACTGCCCAGTGGGAAAACTCCTCTAATAATGACATTTGAATTTCTTGTAAACATGATAATTCAGCTGTCAGAATTGTCTTTTGAATCATGTATGAAAATTGTATCAATGCCATTTTTTGATATTTGTTGGAATTATATTGTTTGAAGCAGAAGTAAAAGCTACTTCGATTAATAACTTGTCGACTGGCCTCATAGCTAGGTAAACATACCATAGATTCCACGTTAAGATTTGTTGAATAATGGTCCGTGATTTTAGGGCCGGTATTATAATGTTGGCCAGTTCTCCGGTCAAACTGCAGTTTGTGTATTATAAACGTCAACTGAAGGTTGAAGTGTCTGTTTAGCAACGGTTCAGTCAACCGATAGTTATAGTTCAGGTTGAATTTCAACTGTCAGTTGAAATAATTTTGAAATACTGTTCTACATTTGGTTTTAAATTTCTATTCACCAATTAGTCGTTATTTGAAAATGAACCTTAATAATCGTCGACTTTTACAAGAAAGCAGTGACAGCGATTCGTCCTCTGATTCTGAAAATGATAATTTCAGAAGAAGTACCCAGAAATTTTAGAATTCGTTTAGACCATTTTCAGAGATGGAATGATGAAGAATTTCGAATGAAGTTTCGTCTTAGTAAATATACTGTAACCATGTTAGAGCAAAGAACTGGATATCTTATAGCGCCGAAAATTGAAAGGTAAATGCAACAACAAAATGAGTATATTTATTTTGCATAAAATTATTTCAGAAATCATGCTGTAACAGAAAAGCAGCAGATACTTCTTGTGTTACGATTTTATGTTACTGGATGGATGCTTCAAATGATTGGTGACTTTGTTGGTACCTATACATAAGTCAAGTCAAGTCAAGTCATAAAAAGAGTTATAAATAATATAGTTTTGTTAGCACCTAATTATATCAAAATTCCAAATACACAACAAGAAATAGATGACACAAAAACAAAATTTTACATTTTACATTTCGAGATTTCCTCGAGTTATAGGTGCTATTGACTGTACACACATAAAAATTATTTCACCAGGTCGGTAATCTGCAATAACTAGGTTAATTTATATCTATAAAATTTTTGGCTTACAAGAGACGACAATGCAGAATATTTTAGGAATAGAAAAGCATATTTTTCATTGAATATTCAAATAGTGGGAGATGTAGACCTACGAATTCGAGATATTGTTGCTCGTTGGCCTGGTTCTACTCACGATCAGACTATAGTAGTAGTAGTAACAATAGTCGATTGCAGGCCCGATTTAAAACTGGGGAATTTGGTAATGCAGTACTCCTTGATGATTCAGGATCTGTGCTTAAAAATATCTAATAACAACACATTCTAACCCCACGACAGAAGCAGAGCAGCTATTTAAGAATCCCAAACTAGGAGCCGAAATCCAGTAAAAGATTATTTGGTGTACTGAAACGAAGATTCTCTATTCTCTCTCTTGGAATAAGACTGTCTCTTGATACGACAAAATCTATAATATTAGCATGTGTAGTACTTGCACATATGCATGAGCAAGATCCTATCCAAGATTCAAATTTAAATCTTGACATCGAAGAAGTTCATCAAAATTTCATTGGCAATAATAATTATTAGGGAAGAATTTATTTAATATTTTTTAAACCCAAGGGAACAGAACCACTAATAATATTATTTTATTTAAAACAGAGCTGTATTCATATTTATGACTTTTTAATTTCGATTTCGTTTGTAGTTGTTCTAATCTGATTTTATAGAAATTACAAATAAAAAGGCATGAAAAAGTTATTCAGATGTATTTAATATCCAAAGGTACAAATAAATAAAAAACATCTGATAATCCATCTTGTCCATTTTAACTGGTAAACTGTAAACATAAATTTGTATAAAAGATCCAGATATTATTCAACTATCTAACCGTTTTTTTTTTAAAGTCAATTTCAAGCTCCAACTTTTTGTTTTGAAGTATTTGATTATTAATTTTCAAATCATATAATCTTGTTCTTTTTCCAAACGCATTGCTTGGTAGATCTCTTCTCGAGCAGCTTCTTTCTCTAATGTATCTCTTTTTAAATTAAACATTTTTTACTTTTAAAGTTTCTGCATCTTCAGCGTATTTTTTCCGCATCCACTTATTTGCGTTTTACTTGCAAAACTTTATGTTTTTTAGATTAAACATTTTGGGAGTATAATCTAACCAATCTGTAAAGAATCAATGATTACTGTATTAAATAAGTACTTCCTAAAATACGCTTTTACAAATAACTGAATGTAGCTATACCTTTATTAGCCTCGAAATTTGTTTCTTGTGGTTTTGATACATTATCTACTGCATCAGATATTTGATTATGTAGCACTATAGGACGACAATCGTCAGAAGCAATTTGTTAAAATTCCATATTATGGAAGCATATTGTTAAGAATTTATTTATAATAATTACTATTTTAAATACGCATACTACATTCATCAGTGTCTCTTACCTCAAAAAGTAAGGCGCTATTACCCTTACTGGGTTCTAACCCATCCATTGAGAAATTTATTATACTTTTAATTTTTTTCATAAAGTAATTTTAATGCAGCTTTTATAATTACATCATTTAAACCTCCACTAGTCAAATACAAATTCCGTTATTTTCTTGCTTCATATTTACGGACTTTTTTCTTAAATTATCATATTTACAGCGTCATTGGTCGCAGGTTCTTGGTTGATTTGAATCACAATTATACTTATTTGCGATTTTGTTCTAAAAAGCATTCTAGAAGAAATTTCACGACAATAATATATTAATAGGTACGAATATGGTAAAATTTTCAAAATTATTTAACTCTTACCTTTTGCTTTTACATTATCATTTTAAATTCTATAATGTTTCTGTAACTAACAATTATATCCACTAGACGGTGGCAATCTGCGTCAGAATAAATTATTCTTTTACATTTTGTAGTCATGTCAAAGTTTCACTGTCAATAGGTAACAATTATAATTTACACAATTTCAAAATAAGTTATCTGTGAAAATTGGCGGGAAAATATTCTGATAATTCATTGGCTAACATTGAACTGACAGCGTAGCCAACATTCAGATCACAGTATAATAATCAAACACTTCATTACATTTATTAACATCCATTGTGATAATCTTACCAAAATCCTTGTATAACCGTACAAATTATAACATTGTACTGACTCAAGCTTTATTTTCAAAATAAGACCACTCAAATTTTCAATAACTGCATTGCATATATACAGGGTTGGAAAACGCTGATGGTCTATCTGAGTTTACACGAGAGCGACAAAGTAAAGTATAGAAATCCGTGCGATAGACAAGGATGACTATATTGACGACGTTTTATAAATTAGAATAACATCTGAGCAGTCGCTCCCACTTCTAACCGAGCGCATCCGATTGGCCGGAAGGTTTGGCAGGCATTTGTCAGCTTCAGGCAGCTGGCAGCTTCAGTGCCGATGTTTCTATGTGCGGAGTAGGACGCATTTGCTTAAAACAAAGCAAATTCTTACGTACTTTTAACTATTTAGAATTATTTCATAAACCTACCACCTAACGTTGTATGAAAATAATTGCAATTATTTTCCGCTTTTGTATTTATTTAATAGCCGCTCTGGCAGAAAGTAATACTAAAACTCTAAAACATAAATAAACTTAAAACTTATTGCAGTAAAAACGAAAGAAAAAAAATTAATGTTGATGTTTAACTAATAAGTTGTTCAAAAACGCCCCCTCTTTGTGCCTCGCAATACAGTAATCTGTCATAGAATTCGGTTCTTACGTGTTCTAGCATTTCAGGGGAAATATTATGTAGGACGTCTTCAATTCGTGCCTGTAAATTGACTAAATTACGTGGCCTATCATGTGAATGTCCGTAAATGGCCTGTTTTAAATGCCCCCAAAGAAAGAAGTCGTTGGGCGATAAATCTGGCGATCTGGGGGGCCATGGAATAGTGCCTCTTGTACTAATAAGATGCTGAGAGAATGTGGTTTCTAAATATGCTGTTACTCGAAGTGCATTATGAGCGGGACAACCGTCTTATTGAAACCACACATCCTCAAAGTTGATATTTAATGCTCGAACTGGTAAAGAAGTACAATTGTGAAACGGAAAGTGATGGAAACTCGCGGAAGGAAGATTGTATTTTTAAAATGAGTTTTCCAAATAAAAATTCTATTGCTATATCTTACAAGATGAAACTTAGCCGTATAAATGAAATCGAAAAGAGTATACTGATAGAAAGGACGAAATAGTGATATGGCGAAGAAACTAATTAAAATAAATATTAAAAAATAAGAATCTGGATCGAAGAATATATTAAATTTTGACGAAACATGGGCATATGAAGGTCATATGGAAAGCGGTACGATATGTCACTATAACGGTCACACCGTTATAGTGACAGTGCTAGTAACCAATAGTAAATAGTGTGTATGTATTCTAAAGCCTTTTGTCCTTTTCAATGCGGAATTCGCAAATATTTGCACGATTTATTTAACGGTGGAAAAATCTCTATTTGTAACAAATGTTGTCAACTACCTATAACATTTTCTACCATTTTCATCATGAAACTGCCATGGTATATTATCAGAAGTTCAAAACAAACTTATTAACACCACATAATAATGAAAGGGGCATTAATATTTGTAGTCTTTGACAGTATCGCAAATTGCAATTGTGAAAAGTTGAGATTTTCCCGCCATAAATAATTAAAACAGAAGTTGCAAAATTCGTGAAAAAAACCGTGAATTTCGCGTCCATGAGGACAAGGCTGAAGTGAGTTATCTGCGGAGTGCGCATCAGGTAGGTGGTAGTGGGCAATCGCCGGCCATAAGAACAGGGACACATTTAACTCTTCTCAAGTGGCACGCTTAGGTAATCATACCACCCTTACCCTTCCGTACTCATCTCTGTGTTGTAAGTTAGTCACTTTCTATTATTTTCGACCTTGGGTAATTGACAAGATAAAAACTTTAAATTTTGAAATAATTCTTATAATTTTTATTATCTAACGCCTCGAAATTGGTAAAAACTGTTATATCACTGTTTCTACTCTTAAAATAATGGATGTTATGTAATGGAACAATTTTTGTCATTTTTATATATTTCTTATATCTGATCGCATTCAAATTTAGTACGCCTATGAAATCTTGCTCCCCGCACGCTTTGCCCGTCGCGCTGGTCAACAAGCTAGCGATTAGTCACTGTCCACAATTTCGACCGCTGGTAAAATATCAGAATACCGGAGTTGGAGTTGCACAAGTAGCGACATCTCTTGCGAAAGCGAAAGGCAAAGATGGCGATTGGTCGCTGAGATATAAGTGGAAGTGGATTTTATTTGTTGAATGACGAAATGGGCGGTGACTATTTAGATTTTAAAACGTCGTCAATATAGTCATCCTTGTCTATCGCACGGATTTCTATACTTTACCTTGTCGCTCTCATGTAAACTCAGATAGATCATCAGCGTTTTCCGACCCTGTAGATCTTTTTCAACTTGCTGTTATTTACAGTTTCATACTCTTCTTTCCGTTGCAACTGTTATCATTACCATTTGTAGAGCGATAATTTAATATTTCCACTCATATACGTAATAGTTTGAAATGCCTTCCATTTTTTTTAGATGTCGGACATTTTAAATGTAAAACTAAGAATAAACTGTTACATTCAAGAAGGATAATAATATTTGTTAATATACCTATATGTATCGTACCGTATGGATAATGTGGGTGTAATTCAACGCTGGTTGGAGCTTTAGTCCACAGAGTAGTTAGTTACACACAATATTGTTAATACCTAAGAATATATGAAAAAACGATTACATAAAGGGTAAAATTTTGTTATTAATTTAGTAGGTCGTTATGATGTTTAAATTGATTGACAGATTAATCAATTTTGACACTGTCGACATTTAATTTCAAACGGCCATATTCACCATTGCTTTATCAGTGTGTTAACGCATTTGACAGGTTGTTACAAATCAGTTCGGTATTCACCATTACATTTCAACAGTTATCAGCTTGTTAAAGTTAACTATCGAAAATTCAGTTGTTAAGCTCACTAACAAGCTGTTAAATTAGAAAAGTTGGGTTATGTTATATGTTTGTATCACGTTTGACATACTAATATTATATGATCGTAACGTAAAACCTGTGGTAAAACGTAAATAGAAATATAAAATGGACCGAATTGCTAGAAGAGTGGAATTTAATAATTTATTAGAATCGTCAGATTCATCGGAGAGTGAAGAAGGTGTAATAGTGAGAGTAGTGAAACCACGAAATATTTTACTTGATGAATTAGACAGTGTAAATTTCAAAAAAAGATTCAGAATGAGTAAGCAGACTTTTAGACATCTTGTGGATTTATTGGAAGGAATTGCAGAACCAGCAGATAATCAGCCGATATCAAAAGTAAATCAAGTTCTGATTGCTCTTCGATTCTATGCAACAGGATCATTCCAGATAAATGTAGGCGACCATTTTAATGTTTCACAATCAAGTGTATGCAGAATCACAAAAAATATAAGTAGACACATTGCAGCATTGCGACCAGAATTTATTAAGATGCCACAAACAAATGCTGAGAAGCGAGAAGTTGTCTTAAATTTTTTTCAACTTGCTGGGTTACCAGGAGTTATAGGTAGGTTTTCAAATGCGTTATTGATGAGATTGTAACGTGCTCTCTAGCATAACTATCTTGTAAGGTAGTAAATTATAATAATTTTTTACATTTTTAAGGTGCGCTGGATTGTACTCATATAAAAATTCAATCACCAGGAGGAAATAATGCAGAAGTGTTTCGAAATCGCAAAGGTTATTTCAGTATAAATACACAAGTAATAGGAGATGCAAAATTAAAAATCATGGATATTGTTGCGCGTTGGCCAGAGTCAGTGCATGACACAACTATCTTCAATGATTCGAATATAACAGCAAGATTTGAAAACAGCGAATTTTCTCCATATTTACTCGTTGGTGATGGAGGTTATCCTTGCAGGACATACTTAATAACACCTCTTTTACAACCTCACAGACAACCAGAGGAAAGATATAATACTGCTCAAATATCAACTAGAAACCCAATTGAAAGATTATTTGGTGTATGGAAACGGAGGTTCCCATGTCTATCATTAGGAATGAGATTAAATGTAGAAGGGATATGTGAAGTTATCGTAGCAACAGCTGTTCTGCATATGTGCTTGGAAAATGATGACATAGAACCCTTCCTGGATGGTGATGAAGACGTTTTTGAAAATAATGCAGCAGAAGTAGTTCAATATGCACACAATGAAAACCACAATACAAGTGTACGAGATGCAATAATTTCAAATGTTTTTACAGCAGCACCTTATTAATATTATTATTATTTATAGGTTATTATTAGTTATTCTTTTTGTGTTGTAAACTTTTAAAAATATATATAAATACATATGTCTACTTTTGGTAATTCATATAATTAATGTTATAGTTTTGTATATAGTAAAATAAAAGTGACAGCACTATATATATAAATACTCTTTATTTAATAAAAATATAAATAGAAACATAACATTTAATTCTTTCAGACTTAGTTTACACAGACCAACACTAAAACTAACTCCAAGATGAAGACACAAAATAAATTTCAAACGAAGAAATACAGTGACATCAAAAAAAAGTAAATTATTTAAGGAAAAAACAAACATTTTAATTTCTATGTTTCTTTACACAATTTTTCAAGTTCTTTTCTCTGTATTTCTAATTGTAACATTTCTCGTTGTTTTACAATTTCTTTAATTTCATTGTCCAATTTTTTTCCTTTCACATTTTCCATCTCGCATTCCTCAATTTTATTTAAAATACTCATCTTTTTGTCAAGTATTTCTATCTTGTTTCCCTTTATATCACTATTAAAGTCTTTTGGTTTGCTTCTAACATTTTTAGATAGCTTAACTCTTTTTCTATTTGGTACATTTCTTATGGGTTCATCTATATCGATCACCTGATTATTGCTGTTATCTTCTACAGTTGTCACTATCTCCTGTGCTTCATCTTCAAGATTATTGTCATTTTCATACATTATAAAAATATTTTCAGTTTCTGATGAAGTCATTGGTAAAGGACTTGTGGACACAAAAGACTCACTTGTAACGTTACTATCAAATTTATTTTCTATACTAAAGTAATTGTCTTTCAACAAGGAAAGAACTTTTCCATCGAAAACTGTGAGCTTAGGTATAAAAATACCTCCCCCTGTTTTGAACATTTCCACCTGCAAATAACATAACAATACCGAATAAAAACATTCTTAAGGTAGATATTAAATTGATGTCTACCTTGTCTTCCGACTTGTGTTGTTTTGCAATTTTTTTCATCTGTTCGTATGCTGCCCTTAACTGAGTAGCTGTTCGTATTCCTGTAGTTTGCAGAGCATTATATTCTCTAGCCAGATGTTCCCAACACTTTAATTTTTCTTTATTAAAGACAGCATTTGTTTTTTTATTTTCCAAAATAGTGATGTAATTTTGCACAAACGAAATTAAAATTTCCTTTTCTCTAGTTGTATAATTGCTTGCCCGTTTCCTTTCTTTTTCCATTTTGTTTTTTTAATAAATACCAATAAATTGTCTATGACTCTTATGCACATAAATAAAAATAACCAAAAACAATAAGGTTAGGTCAATTAAAATTGCCAATGTTGCCAACCTATTCATAATAACTTTTCCTTATCAGCTAGTTTGCTATCCAAATCTCGAAAAGGTTGATGAATACGTTCCTTCCTTAACAAGTTGTTATCTCTTAAACCGTTGGTAGTTAACAGTCTGTTAAGGCCGGTAATGGTGAATACGGCCGAAATAATTTTAATTTATTTGTATAATAATTTCTATAGCTAGATATTTGACTCAACTTAAAGGAGGCCATCTAATCAATACTAAAAATGCAGAAATAGGTCAGATCTCATCTAGTGTGGATGAATTTTCGATTTCCCACATTTTCAAGAGTGAATTTAGATATTTATAGAGTGTTTTCATTAAACCAGGTTATAATGTATAAAATATTTATAACATCAGTAAATATTTTATACATTATGTCATGATCAGTAAGTTGAAAATATTGTTTATAAATCAGGTTAGTAAATTTAGCTAGATTATTTTTTTTATATAATTATTGAATAGAGCTTTGTCTGTAGAATTGTTCATTAGCATACCTAGATATTTGATACTAGAAAACATACATATGACTTCATTGATAGGAATTGTAGGAGATTTGATATATATTAGCTTAAAATACCTCTCTAATACAGCAAAAAAAGATAATGTACTACATCTGCAGTGTTTATAACAAAATAAATAAATGAGCGGGCTCTTTCATCCATCTATTTATAAATACCTACCTACCACAGTTAGGTGTTTATTTTTTTATCAGTACAAATCATTAAGGGCCGGTCAGGTTGAACCTCCAATTGTCCAACCATAAGTTGAATTCGAACCGGCGGTTGAAAAAATTCTGTGTTATAATAATATTTCATGTCACAGTTCGTCAACCCGATGTATTTCTGAATGTTGGCTACGCTTTCAGCTCAGTTTTAGCCAATGAAATACCAGAATATTTTCCCATCAATTTTCACAAATAACCTGTCTTTTACAGAAGACATATAATCACAAAATTCCTATTCTTCACAGAATAGGAATTTTGCAACACTCATACTGTGAATGTGGCCAGGTGGGTGACTTAAACCACATTTTACTGGAATGCCCATTGAATAATGGTCGAAATTTTGATCTATATCAAGAATTATCAAAAGCAAGCATGCAAAATCCCTTTTCGATTACCACTATGATAAATAAACTAAATCAGCAAACGATTTCGGTCTTGTTAAAGTTTCTAAGTATTAACTGTATCAATTTGTAAATATTACATGTTTATTCATTTCAAGAAAACCAAAAACTCCTATCTTTCATAAACCTGGGTGTGTGTAAGCTCGGCTATTGCCCCCGAGCAATGTGATCCTGTGTTGTGTTGTCTACTAAACACCCATATTCACACTCGTTCAACAAACTGAAAATCACGCAAGGGAATATGAGTGTTTAAACTCAGATGCACTTCACGGTGCATTCGCTTGGATAAACAATTATAACATTAGAAGCTGGCTAAGTGCTCCCTGGACGAAGGCCACAAAAAGAAGAAGAAGAAGATAACCTGTCTTTTATTTTGACGTTTTGGGAATTATAGTTATTGACATTGACATTAATCTTGGTGACATGTTTATATTATTATAAAGAGTAATTTATTCTGAAACAGACTGCCTCCGTCAAGTAGATGTAATCATTAACTGTAGAAATATTATAAAGTGTAAGAAAATGTTATTTTATGAACTTTCTTCCACAATGATATTTGGAACAAAACTGCTTATAATTTTATGTATGTTATAATTAATATCTACAGTTAGATGGACAAAAGAGAAATACATTTTATTTAGTTCCACAATTTCAGCTTGTGTAAGTACGGAGAATGGTGAAATGAAGAATAAAAATATTTTTCTTCATATTTCTTTGATATAATTTAATTTAACTTCTACAGATCAGTTTTGTACATTACAAATGAAACGCATTTTCTGAAGGTTTAAAATATATAAAATAAATTATTTTCTAAAATTATAGCATTACAGATTAAAATGCGCCAAATAGCTATAACCAGTACAGATAAATTTATAGCATATATATTTAATATAGTTCCTTTGTTTTTGGTTATACGAGTTTACATACACTTTTATTTATGTAGATATTTGCAGTTTCAAAATAATTTCAACCGACAGTTGACCTGAACTATAAACATCGGTTAAGTGAAACGTTGCTAAAGCGACAATTCAACCTTCAGCTGATGTTTATAATACTCAAACTGTAGTTTGAGGTTGATTTTCAACCTCCGGTCAACCGGACATTATAATACCGACCCAAGTGTAATTAATTACTTAATATTGGACACTTACCACTTGGTTCTCATTAAGTACAAAAGTGTAAGTAAGTCGTAAGATTATCAGCATTAACATTAAGTTTTTTCCTGCAGCAGTTAGAAACAGTTTAAAGCTATCAGAAATGTCCCTCTACTCGTTCTCAACTTACTGGTTGAATATTTCTGATAGTTTCAAATCGCTTCCAGCTGCTGCAGGAACAAACCTTATCAAACAGAATTAAAATCTATCGTCAAACTTCCCCAACCTCCCCAAAATCTAGATAACTGGTTTAGTTCATCCTAAAAATGTATCATAGTTTGACGCTGCAGTCGCTTGATTAAGCATAACTTCCCTCACTCCTTGGAGATATCGGTCTATCATAGTTCCCTTGTTTATATAATAACATCGCTGTATTAAGACCACTGTTTTAATATTTGCTATTTTGAACGCTGTCTATTCGTTGTGGAGCTGTTTTTTATTGTTTTTATTAGCTATTTTCAGTTCAGGATGGAAAACACAAAGGCAAAACTGAGATCCAGACAATATGCAAAATACCCTGAATTAGATAAGAAATACGAGGGATATAAGTGTCTAGATTTAGTGGTGCAACAACCCACTATATTGTTGGTACTGAACCTCGGACATATAAAGCGAAATTTCAGGAAACAACTACTCTACGGATTAATGCCCCGACCAGCATTTAATTACACCTGAAAAACCTATAGGAAACAGCTAGGATTAGTTGTCAGTGATTCCACAAAACACATACCGGTTTCGAGCTTATTATTATCTCTCATCAGTCTGCATCAGGTGTTAGCGACGATGAAGATGAATACCTACATGTACAGATATATTTCCTCCTGCCAAGGATCTGAGAAAATTTTAGCTTGTTCTATTATTTTTTGCAACGTATGTTAAAATGGGAGCTTCTACAAACATTTGTGGTTAATTTCTCGAATACAATATATAGCTTTAGTTTTTTCAAACAAAATTGTTTTCCTAAAAATTCTAACCCGAAATGTTTTATACTTATACTGGGTAGTCCATGTAATAATCCATGGAGACGTAATAACATTAATAAAATCCTGATAATAATTTATTTCGATTAATTTTCAAGGGGGCGCCGCATAAGTCATGTTTATGACGTGAATATGAGCTTTTTACCTGTAATATACCGTACTGTGTGAAATATGTTAAATTTGCTATGTGTATCATGTATTTGATATTAATGTCATGTTTAAAATAATTTTAGAAACAAAAATTTAGGATATAACGACATTTTAAAATGTATTGATGATTGCATTAAAAGTAGCATTTGAATGATAGTTTATTCAATAAGTTAAAGACGTATTTAACTTATAATGTTTGTGTTTGCATTCCAATTGTGTGCGTTTGTGCCAATTTTTATTTACAGTTTAATTTATTAGTTGAAAAAGTCATTTTTTTCAACATTTGTGTTACCCTGTATCTAGGAAACTAAGCATTTTCCGACCCATATTTATTTGAACTTGTTTTCTTATTTTAAAAAGTTTTATCACTGGGTAAAGTTGGGTCTCTGCAATTCAGGACAGCCTCTGAACATTATACATCACATTTTAGTAACTGACACACGAACGTTACAAGTTAAATAAGTCTTTAAGGACGTCGTATTCTTGAAATAGCGTTTTCTACAAATACAAATAATTTTAGACATTTAAGAACTGAATAATATAGAGTTTAGCAAATAACAGGAATGCTATCTCACGCCACCTGCGAATATTCAAGATAACGACAGAAAGCGGTCTAATCAACAAATTTTTGAAGATACAGAAATCTTTCAAAATACATATTTTTTAAAATTTAACTGTAGATGAAAATATTGTTATAATAAACTTACACAATTCTGCATATAAGATTGTTTACTTTCGTTTATAAGTATCTGAAAATAATTGTTAAAATATGATGTTAAAATAGCAAAATAATGTGTGTCTTACAAACACTATTTAAAAGTTATTATTTTATTTGAGGAGAATTCAAATAGTAAAAGTGGATACCTCAACAAATCATCAAGAATTTTATTTTTGATATTACTTTTGTTCTACGTGTTTTATTTTTCGAGATTTCTGTACCTAAAAGACATCAAAAATGTGATCATTATTAATATTCATTAAGAAAATGTAAAATATTTAAAAAATGAAGTTTAAATCAATAAATGTCTAGAGGAATAAATGTATGCAAAGCAAATTTACTATCAAATTAATGTAGAAAAATATTTGGAGGGGGAAAAAAGGTCAGAATTATAGGGTTCTATATATATTTTTTTTCATTTTTTCCAAAAAAACAGCAGAAAGAAAAAAATATTTCACCAGTTTTCTAATTGTTATCTTTACAATTAAAGACATTTATTAAAAACTTTTTTTTTTCATTTTTGATATCTCTTGTCGCGGAAACTAAGCATTTGTTTTCTTATTTTAAAAGATACTATCACCTCGCAAAATTAGGTCCCTGCAATTCGAGACCCTGTATATTAACTGCTCTACAACGTAGGTGTAGGTGTATTTATTGGGTTGTTTGAAATTGTTGATTTTAGTTTGAAAGTTATAAATCTAAGTTTATAATTGCCATAATAAAAAAAACAAACTGACAAAAAAGACGCGTCACCTAATTTAAAATATGAACAGCTAAGATCGTAACGTAAATCCTTAAAGCCGATAATGATGTAAATGTATTCCCAAGCTGTCGCTTCATTTATTTTGAAAAATCCGCTTCATCTGAATTCTTTAGGACCTCAGACATAATCAATATTTATATAATTAGGGAAAGGAATATTAAAATGATCGTGGATATAGATTGATAAATTCTATATTTTAAACTAGTTATGTATTTCAACTAAAAACAGTGATACTGATAAATTCATAAGTACGTGAAATTACTAATATCAATAATTTTTACGTATCTGCATATAAATATTTGGATTACAAGAAGAAAATTGTATGAAATATATGTGCAGAGTATTTTCAAAAGAAGCAGCACAAATGGTAAAGCTAAAAAGAACATGTTTAAGAGATACAGGGTTAACTATGACTAAGTACAAAAATTTTAACCACGTGCTCATGGAGCCCTAAAAAACAATAAAAAGTTATTCCAGAATTTTAGCTCGATATTTAAAAAATGGGGCAAAACCCTTTTTTCCTACGGAAAGTCGGCGCCTATGATGAGTATAGACTGAGATGGCTTATGGCTTAGATACATAGTTGGCATTACATCTGTCAACAACTACCATGCGGTCGTTTGCAGTATTTCTAAATGCAGAAACGACAAAAATTAACATTCTTATTAGTAATAATACCTGAGGTAACAGTTAATCCAGTTAGCTCCAGTATTTTGCATTCGTTTTTCATTATTTGGTTACAAACTGGTAAAACTACATTTTCACTCACTACCGATAAACACACTTCCCGTAGGGTTGTTAGATACAACGCCTACGTATTATAACAAAATCGAAGAAAGGAGTGGTAGGTAGGTTCTAATAGATAACAGAAAACGTTTAACACCCGCGGCAGTCTTGTCCCATAACCTAGAAAAACAAACCGGCGAACTATATTGTGGGAAAATATCTGTACCCGACACATATTCCTTTATTTATTAACTATAAAACGCTTTAAATTAAAATAAGGCACTAAAAACTGAAGTAGAACAGAAAACTACAACGTAAACATAGGAATTAAATTATAACATGACAACGAACCGACTCGACTGGACCAACTGCCGACTGTGGCCGACTGTTGCATGACGGTAGCTAAGGATTTAATATAATATCGAAATAATTTTTTTTTCGCTTTATAAATAAGTTTGGAAATTTTTTGAAAGGAAATTCTGTTAATTCTTATTTTTTTCTATCCCCTCTTAAAATATTTGTACTTAGTCATAGTTAACCCTGTATAAGTTATTTTTTACTACAACTTATTTGTTTGACAAAAATTGAGTATTCAAAAATGCGTATCAGGGTTTATTTTGAAACATTTACCTCTATTACTCTTTTGCTTTAAAACTAACCGTTTATTAATAAAAATATGCAATTCATTACACAGGTCCACAAAAAAAAAGTGGTGTGTGCTGAGGGTCCCATTATATTTTTTCCATGTATTTTTTCCCGCTGAACACGAATCTGAAGTCAAAATGGGGGTCGCACAGCAAATTTTAGAGAGAACTCATAGAAACGATAAAAATCACATTAAAAGTTTACACAGGTCCACAAAAAAAAAGTCATGTGTGCTGCTGGGAGTTAGACTGCATTTTTCTTTTATATTTTTCCCGCTGAACACGAATTTGAAGTTAAAATTGGGGGTTACACAGCAAATATTTGAGAAAACCTAAAAAAAATCGATAAAAATCTCTTTGTCATAATTTATTCTGTATGATACACTCTAAAACTGAAACAATGAGAAATGCTGTGAATTAGTGAATATTTACTATTTTACAGCTACCTTGGTAAACTTATAGCTGTAAAATAGTAAATATTCACTAATTGTGGACCTGTGTTATCTCATATTTAAGTAGGCGGCTGTTATACTAATATCTGTCACTAGATCTTTTCGGGCATTATTTTTTTGCTGCAGCATAGTATTTTTGAGATTCAAAAAATACTCGCAGCATGTTACAATATTCCTCACTAGCACTATTATTTGCTGTAATTATCCCAATTGATCGTAAAAAATAAAACTTTTAAGTAGCAAATTTAAGGAAACATTCACATAGAAGGGAAGATCTAATGACAAAAATTACCATGACAACCTTATTATGCCAACGATAATGAATATTATTGTTTTGTTAATAAACGGTTAGTTTCAAAGCAAAAAAGTAAAAGAGGTAAAAGTAAAAACAAACCAGGCTGTTTGATATGGGTTTTTGAATACTCAATTTTTGTCAACAGAAAGTAGAAGTGTTGCAACTCCATCCAAAAGGCAGAAATGTTCGAAAATGGTTGAGAAATTGCACATACATCAATAGAAAATATGTAAAATTTGACTATTATACCTTTTTTGGGTTCGAATTACAGCCGCTATTCCATATCCTTCTGGAAGTTTTGAAGGGCTGTATGTCCAAAGAGGTGAACAATTTACTAAGGTAATTTTTCTGCAAACGTGTTCTTTTTAGCTGTAGATTCACTGATACTATTTGTGCTACTTCTCTTGAAAACACCCTGTACACATATACAATATATACAAATCAATATCCTATCTAGTTAATATTAGAGCTATGAAAGTATTATGGAACAGTTCTACAACTTTTTTTTCATAATGCCACCAATTTACCGATTCTTGGTTGTTATTCGTAAGTGAATCGAATCAGAACTGCACATTGAAGACAGCCGTAATTGAAACAAATTGTGTTTTCGTTTTCTTTTTGCGAAGATGATCTGATAGCTTTATAGCTAGACCGATGTATGTTTTCTACATTGATATTTACCTCAAATATTTCTCCTCTTCATAAAAAGGTCCATAGGGTCTCACACAAACTTTGTTTTATTGGCAAATGTATTACTCTTCTGAGTAGCTGATGGAGCGTATTCAACTGGAAGGGTTATTGACTTGCCCTTAGAATTTACAAACGGCCTTTCGGGTCGGTAAACTTTATATTGCAGTTTTTGCATAAAACCGTGTTACCTTCTTTGTATAGTAGATCAACCTTCACTAACGGCTCTATAACACCACTGAACATTATTGTGTATAAGGCAAGTATAAAATTCAATCTCATAAGGACCTTATAATTTAAAGTCAGACACCATTAGATTGGATTGCATAATCTTAACCTACTTGTGCAAACTATTATGATAAGCATTTGTAAAGTAGAAGCTAATCAGATTAGCTAAAAGTCGAAAATTTGTGTGAGGTCCGATTATAATGATTTATTATTAATCCAAATTACAGGAATAAGTAAAAGTACAATAATAAATCAGAAAAATAGATTATTGTTAAAGAAAAGTAAAATATACATATATTAATCAAACATATTATCACAAGTTCGAAACATAACTAGATACAATGTTTAATCTATTATTTTATCACATTTGGATATCACTTTATTAAATAAACTACACATTAAGAACAATGGTGATTTAGCTAATACATTGGTTCTAGAATCCTACGTCATACCCGAAAACAAATTTTACTTAATAGTCCAGAGAAATCAATTTTACTGTTCTATTTGTTATACAGATAGCTTACCAATGGATCATTATGATGCACACCTTTTAGAAGAATAGTAAGATTAAATCCTTTGGGTCGATAAAAGTCATCTTGTGCAAATGCTAATTATTTTAAAAATTACGTCTGAACTGACTTTATTCTTTGTTCATAGAAGAACCATATTCCAATCATAGACCTTATAAATCATGGACGCGCCCGAAATCGTTTTCTGCCTATACAAATCGTTGATGCTCAGATGTGTGCGACAGAGATAGAGCTAGTCCGGGCAAAAACCCACTGATCATTGGCCGAAAAAAAAACAAAAACCGTAAATGACAGACACGTGACATTTACGGTGACAGACCGACTCCACCATACTTTATGAGTCTTAAAAAACTATTGCTAATAAACACACTAAACACAACTAAATCACAAAAGGCACACAAATCATTAACAATATTAACAGGAAAGGCTTTGTCAGGTTATGTTTATATATTTTTCTGTCATAGAATATCTGTTTTTGCCCGGACTAGCTTCATCCCTCTTGTACACATCAGGACAGCGGACCTCTCTTTCTAGGACCGGTCCATGATTTATAAGGTCTATGATTCCAATTTAGATCTAACAAGCGAAGAAAACGTAGTCTTAAATATGTATACGTATTTAACTTTCCTATACAGTTACAGTATTTAAATCATAAGTACACTTGACGTAATATTGATATTGTTACGGAAGCTCACCTACCTTTTAATTTGTTAATTATGTTCCTGTTTGCATTGATAATTTTTGTAATACCTTTATTTTGATGTTTTCCAGGCTATATTCTATTTGTTTCTCGACAAGTTCTCGAGATCGCAGAAACTTTGAGAACTCTAGAAACCTATATAAGCAGATCAGTTTCACCGTCGCAGTCATTTTATATTGAGCAGCCGAATACGAGCCAAACGCGAATGACAAACGTCAAAGTAAAGCGTTGACAGTTGCGAAGTTTGTTTGAAGGATATTTCTTGTATAATCAAGAGTGAAAATAAAGTTTGTTTGTCTACGTGACGTATTTCCACGCTAACCCAATTTAGAGGTTACATTGGTGTCAGAAGTGCGACGTTCCACAAAGAAGACGTTTGGAGTAGACAAGTGAATGCCGGTAACGAGATCGAGAGCAATATAAATCGAGGAAACATTCAAACAGTTAATGGAAATGATGAAGGAAATGAAGAACAGCCAGGATGAAATGAAAGAAGATTTAAAAGAAGAAATGAAGAACAGCCAAGACGAAATGAAAATTAGCCAAGACGAAATGATTGACAATTTATAAAAGTAAATGAAAAACAGCCAGGACAAAATGAAGGAAGACTTGAAAATGGAAATAAAATACAATCAAGAGGAAGTGAAGAGCAGGTTAGAGAAAATGAAAAGTAGTCAACAAGAATTGAGAAACGAAATGAAAATTAGTTTACACGAAAACAATATGAAGTTGGAAGAGACAATTAAGGTTAAACTTGTCCGCGAGGGATCTCATTAAGACTGAAAGGATGGAAAGGTGTCACGGAGTACTTACTTTAAACAATTTGAAGCAGCTGCCTTGGCAAACAACTGGTCAGACGGAGAAAAAGCTACCTCATTAATAGTGGCTCTACGAGGTGAAGCTATGGAGATATTAAGAACGCTAGCTGAGGACAAACAAAATGACTATCAAACGTTGAAGAGTGCTTTAGAAATGAGATATGGCGTTGTTCATCTACAACATGTTTACCAGGCACAATTAAAAACTGAAGACAACGCTTCGAAGAAAATCTACAGCAATTTGAGGCAGATATAGCATGTATGGTGAAGCTAGCCTACCTCACCGTACCTACAGAACCGTTAAGGCTGACCAGAAATAGTCGAGGCAGAACAAGATAACTAAGATTCAAGACGGGAGGACAACGTGAAGCCGAGAAAGCTAACGAAGGATTGATGAATAACTTGAGAAATTTATTGGGCAACTACCAGAAAGGACAAGTTACTGCCGATTCTACGATATACAGTAGACGAAGATCTATCCTTTGTTGGAACTGTGGAACAAAGGCGCATCTCAGGAATCAATGCACTCGGAACATTTTCAGTCAAAATCAAGAAGAGCCTGACTAGAGTCTAAGCAACAAAAGAGTCCAGCCAGAACTGAGTTCCAATTTTGAGACACAGAAGAATCAATTATTTAAATTAAAACAGGACTTGGAGAAGGAGAAGAAAACCATACAATTAATTCAGGATCAAATGAAACAAAAATAAGCCCAGTGGGATAAAGAAAAAGAGGAACTGTCGAAAAAATTAAAACATAAAGATCAGTTGTTGCGAAAGTTAAATACCAATAAAAGCAAGTTAGAAACTCAGTTGAAAGACATAGAAAGGGCAAAACCATCAGTAGAATAAGAGGTACAAAGTAGCATAGTAACTTTAACAACTGAACTGAATGAAGCAAAAGAAAAGGACAAATTTTTGTGCCAAAAATCTAAGTTGCAGAGCCCGAATGAATGGGATAATAGAACTCTTGCTAAAGAACAGAGCGAAGATTCAGACTTCGGAGATATATACCAGTGGAAAATTAAAAACCTGGATAGACCTAACTGGAGTGATATTTCCAACAGACCTTCGTCTTTGAAAAATTACTGGACCCTATGGGATTCTTTAGTAATACAGAATGGCGTATTGAAAAGAGTACTGGAGAGTTCTAATGGTAAAGAAAGGATTTACCAAACTGTATTACCCCGAAAAAGAGTACCAGAAGTTCTCGAAGCTCTCCATAATGGTATAGGTGGCGTGCATTTAGGAAGAAATAAAACTTTGAATAAAGTCAGAGAACGATTTTATTGGCTTGGAAGTCGTACCAGTGTAGAAGAATGGTGTCGACATTGTAGTACTTGCACGTTAAGTAAAGAAGGTTCTATAGTGGAGTAACCTAATCGGGACGATCAGTTATAAGAAGGGGCAATGTTACGGAAGCTTTAGTTTGTTAATTATGTTCCTGTTTGCGTTAGATTTTATAATTTTTAAACGTGATAAACGTGAAAGTAAAGCGTTGACAGTTGCGAAGTTTGTTTGAAGGATATTTCTTATATAATAAATAGTGACAATAAAGTTTGTTTGTCTACGTGACGTGTTTCCACGCTAACCTAATTTAGAGGTTATAATATGTTCGACGAAGGTAAGATTTTTGTCAAAAGAATACATAGATTCCTGTTTGATTTGACATAGTTAATTGCAAATTCATTAATAGAGAAACCGTAGGTATAAAATTAATTTAACAAGACATTGTACATCCAGTGTAAGGACATTGCCTTACACTAGAACATATTGAGCGACAAATGATTCTATTCACTTCATGTCGGCAGATATACAGTCTAGACAAAGTTGAAGATGAGAACAATGACACGCAGACAATTTGTCGCATAATATAACTTGAAATCATCAACGATCATCAGTGGATACCTGAAACAATTGTTCGTAACAGGGAGATCATTAATGAAAATTAAGGAAGAGTGGCCCTAGATAAGAGCCTTGTGGTACACCTGAAGAAGGAAATAAGGAACAGAAAGCAAAATTTAAATATCTGATCTTGAATTGTTTGTTTGTTAAGTTCTATTCATTGGCGAATTAGAAAACCATATCGATGTAACTATGCCAGTAAAATATAATGTACCTAATCAAATGCTGAAATCATTAAATATAACGTCAACTTGCCTATCTATCTATCTTGCTATTATTTAAAACATCATATACACATTGCGAAAAACAGCAAGGTATCTAACCTTGACTATATCTATAGTCTTTTCTGCATAAATCTATTTAGATGTATCTCGCCAACTTGACTTCAAAAATTGCAACAGGGAAAACGCTCTATAATTCATTATATCATTTCGATTTTCTTTTTTGAATGTAGAACAAACGAATAAATATAGCTCAATCTCTCTTTTATGGTCATACATCATTAGACTCAGTAATTTTAACCTAATTGTGCAGACTATTATGATGATTGCAAAATATTGGTAAATCCTAAGTATACAGGGTGAATCTTAAATAAGTACAAATATTTTAACTGCTGGTGTAGTTCGTCATTTAAATCAGTCTAGTGAAAGCCATTTTTAAAAATTTCTAATATTTACGGAGATATTAATTTTTTAAAAAAATACCCACATTTTGAGGACCGCTGGCTGATTTTTCATCCAACAACGTAATGAAACATATGATTTGTTGCGAGGTTGCCATATCTCCTCCAACATAAATATTACGTTTCCTTTAACGTAATAGTTCTATTTTAAAAATACTTGTTTTAAGCATAAGTACAGTAAAATTGGGTATGTAGTATGATACGCAGCAATATTAACCTAAATTTTAACATCTGAACTAACCTTACTATACTTCAACGATTAAAAATGAATTTCCGCAAGTTCAATACTACCGTAAAATATTTAGGAAGATATTACGTGATATTACTATGTCCAATGTTCAAAAATTATACATAAACGTGCACACAAGCTTACCTGTTTGTTAAAAAATTAACTATTTAATCAGTAATCCACATTTCACAAGTTAAATGTCATTGTACACTGTTAGAAAGGGACACAAAACACAATTTCCTTAAGTTATTTTATGAAGAATAACGAAAAACTATGCACGCGTTTTTTGTTTAAAATGGAAAAAATGTCAACTTTTAGCAAATTTTATTGCTATTTTCATGCATTATGTGGGGTTAACAAGTTTGACTTGGGCTTCCGATAATCTGTCATGACAGTCAATGACAGTTTGATAATAAAAAATAATATAAAATGTTACACTTGACAAAATTCGCTAAAAGTTGAGATTTTTTCTTCCTTGAAGCAAAGACATTTGTGTAATACTGGCAACACTGTGAACCACACGTTCAGTCTGCAGCACTATGACTCATAAAAGTATGAAGGGTCTGTCTAGGCTAGCGGTCCTTAACAAGTTTTCTGCTGAAAAATTACGAAATTTATTTAAAATTTCACTTTTTTATTTCTGATTTTTCTGTAAAAAAAACTATTAATTATGTGTTCTACACACAAAACTATACTGCTGGTTAAAATATTTGTACTTATTTAAGATTCACCCTGTATAGTATGAGAACGTTGAAACTTAAAAAAACCTCATTAATTAAAGAAATCTTCAAACGGTGACTGGTGATGCATTAACCTACCATACCCGCGAAAAGGCTACCTATTTCCTCTCTACGAATTTTGCTAATCTTACAGTCGCCCGACCATGAGGTTAGAAGCTACAATAGAAGCAATAATTTCGCTCTAAACCGCTATTTTATCAATTGTCTTCATGAGGTGGACTATTTTATTTCATTAAAAGTCTCTCCATTTGTTTTCTTTTTAAAAAGATGGATAACTTAGGTAGCTAATAATCCTAAGTAATTTGTATAAACTTCTTCTGGCAAATTGTTAATCTTAAATAAAATTTACAGCTGTGGTAGAGTAACACGAAATGTTAATATATTAAAAGTTTGAAATTTTACTTAATCTGGAATACAAATTAGGGACATTCAAATACAAACAAAAACTGATGAATAAGGGAAGATTTAATGGGATTAAGTTTAATCCTCAGAGAGGAAAATGTTTCACCCAGCTAATACAAAACATATTCCTCTTTTAAGGCAGTTTTATATTTAGTTTGACTTTTTGTTAAACAGTAATCATAACTCACCATATTATTTCAGTTCCACACTTGTTCCGTTGTTCGATGTATGCATATTCAATATTTGAGAAACTTTACGTACATATAGATAAATAAAAATTTTAGTTGTTAGCAAATATTCCGTGCATATGCATTGTTCGTATATAAATATACAATTTTCTTAGGATTTATGGTAGGCATGAATAAAAATTTGTATCTAGGCCAAACATGAATGTCCCCCATTTTCTAGATCTATTTGCAATTGTTTATTTCTTATACATCCCAGATACACAAAAAGTGCACACGTAGCTAAAGTAACTAGATCATACAACTAAATAAAAAATAAATAAAATAGAATACATGCGTACAAACAAATAACAAAAATCACACAAAATCATTAAAATCACAAGTTAAAACCTCATCAAATAATAGAAACCTGTTTCCTTAATTTTAAAATATTTTAGTGTTTCCTCACATATGGAGGCAATGCATTGAAAAACCGTAAACCCAGAAGAAAGTCCGTTCCCCTTTTTTGTTCTTTGGAGTCTAAAAAATATACCATCCAGATAATTTTTCCTTCTAGTATCATAAGAATGACACTGACCTCTACTATGAGAGAGGTGCTGATTATTTTTAACATAGAAAAGACATGGAAATTATAAATAGATGGGACTGTAAGAATATATAAATCAGTAAAAGAATTTCTGCAATCGACTGTATCCTAGGCTAGACATAATACGTATGACCTTTCACTGCAGGGAAAAAACTTGTACACTGGAGGGTGCATACTTCCATACCAGAATGGCATAAGATATCACAGAATGAATGAGGCTGTGATATGAGGTTTTTAGGCAGGTAGGTAGTGAAATTTTGTAGTGAATAAACTCGCAGGAACTTAACACTTTCCGGATTATCTATGCCATTAAGGCTGCGAAGACTATAGATTATAGTTTCTGTCTTTGTCACATCTATGGTCAATCGATTGTTGAGGAACCAGTCGTTCTCGAGTGCATGTGTCAGATGTGTATCGTTAAGCTGGTATCATCAGTGAATAGTATACATCGACTGTTCTCAAACGTATCAAATATGGTAGGTAAGTCGTTTATATAAATTAAGAAAAGTAATGAACCCAAGACTAAACCTTCTGGAACTCCATGTTTGATTTCTAGAGTACTTGATTTTATATCACGATAAACTACATACTGATATCTATCGATTAAATAAGAAGATAATAGAGATATACTATCCATTGAAAACCCATAGCCAGACAATTTATTTAATAAGACCTTATGCGAAACACAATCGAAAGCTTTACTCAAGTCCAAGAACTGGGAACATACATATTTTCTTTCTTCAAATCCGCTAGCTACATGAGATACCAAAATATCAATTGCTAATTCAGTAGATAAACTGTTTCACCTTATAGTAGTCTTTACTGCAGATAAGTGTTTTCCAAATTGCTGGTATCTTCATTAGAAGTTTCGTCTTACAATGGAGAATGTAAGACGCAACATCATGTCTCGACAACTGCATATTTTCTGAAGAACCCAATCATAGTCTTGTATGACTTCGAAACCAAGGGATTGTCTATAGCACTTCTTGATATTGCTATAAATACATGCCACAAATACAATAAAATTTATTCTTATCATAGTTATCCACTTCTGTAGAGCTGCAGTCGCTGGCTGACAAAGGCTGCGGGCCCTCTTCTAATCTATCGCTGTTATTCTATTTTAGTCGGCGCTATTCTCGAGAGTTGCCATTTTTAGCGTTTCTATGCATCGGTTACAGGGTTACGAGCGTTATTGGGTATTAGAGATTTGAGGTTGTCAGGTTAAGCTAACCCGACGGTGTTAAATCAACTCCAAATTCAGATCCAGTGACCCCAAAAATATAAGCGTACGATGGTTCTACCCATCTACATATCTATCTTTCCATTTGATCTTAGAGGGACATTGAAGCTATCCTGATAGGATTAAATGAATCACCGATTAATTTCCAGCGACCCCATAAAATAAAACTACGATGGTCTGCTTTACTTGCATATCTATCGTCCTATTTGACCTTGAAATAACCTTCAAGTTGATCTGATGGGGTTAAATAAGTCTTCGATTCAGATTCAGCGACCCTAAAAACATAAATTTACGAAGGTCTGGTTCACTTGCATATTTAACCTTCGATTTCACCTAGAAATAACCTTTGACCTGATGGGAATAAATGAATCCCAGATTAAGTTATAAGAATATAAACGTATGATGGTCTGGTCCACTTGCATATTTATCTATCGATTTGACCTAGGTATGACCTTGAATCTAGGGTGACAGGATTAAGTGGACTCCAAATTCGGATTCAGCGAGTGAAAATACATAAGAATATATAGGTGTAGTTCATCGAACAGACCACTTTTTTGTGGTGCTCTGTTAGTGATTGTTGTTTTGTGAAATAGGTACATTTTGTTTAATTAAGTGAAATTAAAAAATGTCTCGTGCAGTTATTTTGTGGCTCCCTTGCTTCTAGTTATTACCAAAACAATATCAATTACTCTTGTCTGAGGAAAAACCCAAGTTAAGTTGAGCTAGTGTTAGGACCACTTCTTTTATCCGATTTCTGTAGGGAGCTTCTTCGAGATGTCTCACGAGTCACACATTTTCTGTTTGATATCACCCTATTGCGTGAATGAAATGAAGAGAGAATGCTCGATAATATCCAGTGTAAATCCTCGTTTCGTGTTACTAGTAATTCCACCCCAAGGATTAATTTATTTATTGCTCCAGATCTCTAGTCTAATCAACAATGTCGTGATAAAACTGGTATAAAGAAATATGCCCTTTATAACTGTAGCTATACGTGTTTGCATAGTTAAATAAACTTTAAGTTATCTCTCCATATAGGAAATGTAAAAGTTTTTTGCCGTAAAAATGTTAATTTTCTTACGTACCGTTATTAGATGGTCTTGATAATGTGATAAAAAGCTAACCACACTTTACGATTTTACAGAGTATTACAACGAAAAAATTACTCTAGTAAATAGTATTAGGAAAAGTAAGAATGGCAAAAACAACAATTTGTATGTTAGCAACATGATTTGACATCAAACATAAAGTTTTCATTACTCTCTACCTCCGGTCCTTCTCCCCATGAAATTTTAAACAGCTAGTTAGATAGATAGGTAGGTTACATTTTTCAGTTTCCACATTTTGTTTTTATTGAACTTGAATGAGAAATAAAATGCAAAATGAAAGAGTTGTGCATTGTCGAATTGTCCAATTGACTTCTATAAATATTATTGATATTAATCAGTCAAATCGAAAGTTTATAGAGGGTGTTCATTTGAAACCTTGCCACCTCCAACAATTTGGAAATTGTAAAAAAAAATTGCCGAAACAGGTTGATTTTTGTTTGAAGGGGAAACTTTTTTGGCAATCCTGCCCTCTTGATCTGTTCATCATCTTAGCCCCTGGCAACCCTAACTTGGAAATTTTAAATGGAACTGCTCCACTTCTGATACATCTACGTCTTATCATTGTGAATACAACGGTGTGTCGCTTTTTGAAATTGGTTCAGTTTTGAAGAAGTTATGAGCAAAAAACTATATTTGAGAAAAAAATAATTTTACGTATGGTACCTCTTCTCGCAAAGTATTTTATTACGGCGGTTATTTTACAACTTTTCTTACCAAAATTTTGTTTTTGTACTATTAGTCTTTCTACATTGTCCATTATTATTTCAATATTATTGCCGTGTAGGCATCAATTGTAGTAATTGTAGTAGGTTAAAAACGATTTATTCTGTAGTAGAAAGAGATGAAATTGTTTTACTTTATGGAGCAAATAATCAATGTGCCCTACGAATGGCTCGATATTTTAACGATATCCAACCAAACATATTTCGCACGTTTACGTCATGCTGCTTCTGCAAAAGTTTAAGGCAACTGGTTCTATGGTCAACTGTAAAAGCAATCAACCTAGAACCAGTCAGGAAGATTTCGAACCAAACACGAATTTCTATTGAGTCCATTTCCAAGGTAATAGAACTGAATAAATTTTATCCTTATGAACTACAAATAGTAGGAATTGGGAGCACACCACACGGATAGAAGAATGCAGTTTTGTGAAATAATAACAGAATGTTTTAACAGGGCATAAAATCTCGTGAAACATATTTGATTTTCTGATGAATGCACTTTTTTAAATGGGCATGTCAACAAACAAAATTGTCGTTATTAGTGTGATGTAAACCCCCATGTACTTAGATAAGGCCATATTGATTACGAGGGAAATATTTCAGAAAGTTTTCGAAGAGCTTGAACATCGGCTTTATTACTGTATGGCAAGGAATGACGAACATTCTGAGCAACTTAAATTCTCCATAAAATTGGCTCTTTTATTTATTTCACCAAAAGATATGTTCGTTCTTTATTTAAACTAGGAGCACTCATTTCGGAGCATTAAAAGCCTTATTAATCGTGATCACTACGTCAGTTATATAACTTTTACGATATACGACTTCTTCAAATCTGAACCAATTTCAAAACTTGATGCATTCGTAATGACAAGAGCTTTGAAATGATGTATCATAAGTGGGGTAGTTCCATTTAAGATTTTTATGTTGGGATTGCAAACATTGATCTATCTCGTCAAATTTTTCCAAAGTTTTCCAAATTATTAAGGGTGATAAGTTTTCAATTGAAGACCCTGTATATAGACAAGTCAGTTGTAATGAATACCAATCGATCTCTGTCACTGCTCTTCCAGATAAATACCTATACGAACACTAGTATTGGTATTTAATACAGCTAACAGTGCACACTTTCCTTTGTGCCATATCGATGTCGTACCAATATTAAGGAATCTATCAAAATGTTCCAAACATATAGAATTTAACATGAAAAAACAACAAATTGATATTTACTCTGGTAATTGGATAGCACCGAAGGCAATCAGTTCATATCATATGAAATTTTAACTGGTATGGGATTCACTACAACAAATGGTACTAGATGGATATGAGAACCTGAAGTAAAGATTGATTTAGCTTTAGTTGCCTTATCTACAGCCCTATAGGAGCTCATATTCTTCCTGCAGTATGGCTTGGGCCAAAACTGGTAACAAGAAAACATTAGGAAGAATTGAAGTCTTTAATTTTAATGGTGATTTAAACTTGAATTTTTAACATTGCAGATTCAGAAAATATTTGAATATTGTGCTCTGATAGAAGATAGGTCATAATGATGGTTCAGATCCTACCAAGAGGAAGTGTTATGCCGGAAATTAGGAGGTATAAGAAAAAACAATTGTCAAAACTTTGGACTTATTTTCTTCTTCCTTATATTGGCTGAAATATCTAACGGCGAAAATATTTTCATTATTATTAAATAATTTCATATATTTTAATTATATCTCTACAATGGGCAAAGCAACCTCATAAGATGTTATGATTTATCTGTTTTTCTGACAAATGGGATATCGTGTGAGGATTTTCTCGGCTAAAAATACACATCCGTTAGAAGAGAATTTATTACATAATGGATGGAAGCAAGAAATGTGTCTACCTCAAACCTAACAAGGAGAAATGATAACATATTATATTTTTAGGGAGTTCCATAAATATTTTTCACGGAAAAGGTTTCTAAGGCGCTAAGCCAAGTGAGTTGTTTTATCGATCCTAATACTTCAAAGAATCCTTTAAAGCTGTAAATCAGTAAGTAGAAAGTGCAGGGGAGTAAAAAAAATTGTACAGATTTATGAATACGAAATGATTCTATCCTAATCTAAAGTTACATTTTAATTTTGTTCTTCTGTATAATATTGTTTTTAGCTACCTGATTATAAGATAAATAGAAAATAAAATAAAAGTAGTTTCAGAGCATGAATACATAGTGCTGAGGTTCGATTATATCACAGTGACACACATACTACTTATAGATTTGTCAGATTTGCATCAATATCTTGCCTGTTTACCGACATCAACCTAATGTAAAGAAATCTGACTTCAGATTCGTAATCGGCACCCTCGAAAATATGGGGGTAGAAATATTTTTTGTTAAGATTGGAGAGCTTTACTCTGTTTTAGATAATTACCTAGATATGATTCTGATTCATATTCATAATCAAATGCGATTTGCCTTATTTGGGAATATCAACGTACAAGCTCAACTTGATTCTTATTTCAAGAACGTAAAGAAAAGGTAACAAAAACTAGGTATACTTTTAATGTTTTATCCAAAATTATTTACTGTATAAAGTTTTGCGGAGCTTTGGAACTTGCATTACGAAGGCATGATGAATGAATTATACGTCAGAACCTGACAGGCAAAACACTACGAATACCTTAAAAATAATAATAATAATAATAAATGCCTATATTTACCCTGGCGGGATTTCAGCGACGATACGCTGATATTAACTCCAACCAGCTTTTTCCAAATAATATAGAAACATACAATGATAATAAAGTATTAATACAAAGCAATAGCAATAGACAAACAACATAAGTAACATACTACTGCATTAAGATTACATAATGCAAGAACACCCACACTTCTTTTACTAAACTAATTTTAATAACAAATCAAAAACAGTAAGTAAAACTCACATTTCACCTATTAGATTTCTATCTTATCTTCTAGAAGTAAATTCTTTAGGTTTCTTTTAAAAAGATCATACTTCAATAATTTAAGATCTGCAGGGAGTTTATTGTAATACCTACTGCGCTGTAACAGAATGGCGACTCGAACCGTTTAGACCTATGTCTAGGTATATGCAACATATTTATATGCCTAAGATTATTTTCGTGTACGTCCGACCTAAACACAAGTTTTTGTCGCAGATATATGGGAGAGTCATTTATTAGAACAGAGTGAACCATACAACAAAAATACAGACCTCTTTTTCATATTCAAAATTTTATATTTATGTAAGACCGGTGTGATATGATCTCTTCTATTTGTTAAGGTAGCAAAACGTACACAGGAGTTTTGAAGTTTTTGAAGTTTGTACATAACCTGGTTTGATAAACATAACCCATATACCGAGTCGCAGTATGCAGGAAAAGACAATATGAGTGATTCGACTAATTTTAGTTTAATAGAAGTTGACAAAATATTCTTATATTGATACATAAATCGCAGTTTGGCGTAACAGACCTGAATTAGATGATTTATATGATCACTAAAAGTAAGCAATGTATCTATTCTAATACCTAAGTTTTTAACACTCGTAGAAAAATCTATAGTATTGCCACTCACATTAATATTTATATTATTTAGATTTAATTTACTTAAGAGCTTTTCAGTACCTATATTTAAAGCTGTAGTTTTCTGCGAATTTAATATAAGACCATGTGCTTCCGAATAATTGGCGACTGCTTGAAGATCAGTATTAAGCATATTAAAACTGTTTAAAACTTCCAACGGAGAAAAAAATATATATAACTGTTGGTCATCGGCATATGAATGAAATTTGCAGTACTTTATTTTATTACTTATATCAGACATGTATAAAACAAATAATATAGGGCCCAGAAGGGAACCCTGAGGTACACTTCTTTTTACTGTTACAGGTTCAGATATAGACGTACTGTTTTCTAATGTGATTTTAACCTTTTGATTTCTATTATTCAGATAAGATTAAAACCATTTGACTGCATTTTCTGTTAATCCAAGATATGATAATTTTGCAAGCAATAAATTATGATTCAGGCAATCAAATGCTTTACATAACAATACTGCCGTAGCAATTTGAGATCGGTCAATTGTTGTGAGGTAGTCATCAATAATATCAGATAACACTGTAACTGTACTATGATGAGCTCGAACTGACTGACGGTTAGGTAACAAATCTGATTTATTTAAAAAATCAACCAGCTGCACGTAAATAACACGTTCCATAACTTTGGATAAAACAGGTAACAATCTAATTAGTCTATAATCTTTAAAGTTCTTAGGATCATCAGTTTTAGCAATAGGGCAAATAATTGCACTTTTCCATTTGTCAGGCACCTCATTTTCATATATAGACTGATTAATCGCATGAGTAACGGCATTCAAACAATAAGGCAAACATAATTTTAACATTTTCAGCGATATATTATCATCACCTGCCGCATTAGACTTAATATAATTAATTGCTCCCTCTACCTCGCTACTGGATACTTGTTCAAACTTAAATAAATTTGAAACATCTACATTTTCATGAAAATTTGTATTATAATATGCTATTGTAGAATCGTGAACTTCAGTTAAAGGTATAGAAGTTATGAAATAGTTATTGAACTCATCCGGATCACATAAATTATAGGGAATATCAACGTTGTTTCTTTTTTTATATACACTCAGATTTTCTATGATTCTCCACCACTCTCTAGAATTAATTTTTTCTCTCCCAAGATGCCATTCCAAATGGGCTTTTTTCTCCCGGCGAATAGAAGACGTAACCAAGTTTTTTAATTGTTTATAATAAATCCACTTCGAATTTAACTGTTCCTCGGTAAATTTATTGTTTTTCAAAGCTTGCTTATATTTTGAATAAGCCCATTTCTAAGCTTCATCATATATTTTATGGTACTTGTCAACCACGGAGCTGGAGGCTTAGTAATTTTTATAGTTTTTTTCAAGAGCAAAATGATCAAAAAGTGAGATGATGTTATCATTAATAAAATTTAGTTTATCGTTTATGTTATCAAAATTTAAAGCAGCCAACCAGTTAACAGAAGATGCGCCTAATGAGAACAGTTGAAGGTTAAAATTTTTAAAATCCCTCAATTTAATAAATTTAGCGGATCGCTTTTCAACAGGACAATCTATATAACAATATGTCAAAAGATGGTCTGTAACATTTGGCAAATGCACAGTACCTGATTTGCATATATTTTCAGGTTTAGTTGTAGCAATAATATCAATAAGAGATGCAGATGTTTTGGTTACGCGAGTAGGATCAGTTATAATTTGCTGGTCCATTAGGTTTGAGCAAGTTGATATTTAAGTCGCCTAAAAAAATTATTTCGTCACTTAACGGCATAACAGATGCAAGGACATCTTCAAGCGTTGAGAGTAACCGGTAGCTAGTGTTTGGCGGTCTGTATAATACACCAATGACAACGTTCTTTTTATTAATTTTTATTTGTATCCAAAGTTGTTCAACTTGTAGATCACTTTCTATATGACTTGTTATAACAGAAAACTGAAACTTCGATCTTACATAAAAGGCAACACCTCCTCCCCTGCGCTCTTGCCGGTCGGCCCTACACAGAGAATAAGCAGGAATTTCGGCGACTTTTGAAAGAATATCAGGTTTAAGCCAGCTCTCTGTCACAGCTACGATATCAAAATCTCGCATCAAAATATAATCTTTTAGATCGGATAATGCAACAGTTTTTAAAGGTACCTCAAAGAATATACAAAATACATACATTTTAAAGTTTGTCATTAGAAAATAAATCCATCACCTCAGTATGAACTGTTGTTATTATTATGGTCCTGAATGGCATCGCTGCTGGACATCTATATAGCTTCAATATTCGTACGCATTATCAGAAAATTTGTGGAGTACCAGGAGCGTCGTGTTACCGATTGTTATAGAGAAATTTATTTATCTTTTGAAAGCTCGAGCAAAAAATTTTATTATCGATTTTAATAAAACAGTTGTTGCTTCTTCATCATATTATATCAACTTATGATTCTAAAGTTAGTATAGTAAAATTTACAATTGCAATAACACGAAAAATTAGTATTAAAAATTTCATGCATAAAAGATCATGCAATTCTCAGAAATATTAATTTATTTGATCCAAGTAATAGCATGAATTTGGCTTTTTTGGAACTTCAGCATACTTGACGATACAAACGAAGTGTAAACGTAAGTTCATTCGTTTTATTTCTCTAGTTAAGAACAGTAAATTTTATCCGTTTCAATTTTATGAGAAATGAGCAATGAATACCAATGCTAAGTGGTTAAATCATTGAATTGCAAGGAAATAACGTGTATTTTCCGGGATGAACAAAATTCATCCAATTTGAAGCCAGGGTATTAACACAGATACTTCTCTGAATATTCCGTAATTTATCGATTTTAATTTAAAATTTAATATCTGATGCAAAATCTGGCGCTGGCAGAATTTACTTTATTATAAAAATCTTCTCTCGATAGTTAGGATTCGTGTAAAGAATAAAACTATAAAATCTCATTGGAAATATACCGTTGGTTTTAAAGTGCTGGCAGCATAACAATATTACTTTAAATTCATACAGACTACTCATTGAAAATAATACTACTAATTTTTATTGAATAAATAAGGCACATGGCGGAAAAGCGCCTAATTTCGTATAGATTCTCTTAAAAATTCATATATTTTGAAAATATTTATGTATTTGATTGGTTTTTAAGCCACAGCTATGGATCCGGTTTAAGAAAGGACTCCTCCATAAGTGAATTTAATTATAAAAATTTAAATCCATGCTCCACAAAAAATAAGACATATTTTTATTAGTTTTGAAAGAGTACTCAATTTCGGATAGGATATCCGATATCGGATAATATTATTCGCACGACGGATAAAAATCATGTCGCTGTATTGATACTCCTTCACTATTCTAAAGCCTTTGAGTTGGTCAATCATACCTTGCTATTGTCAAAGTTGGGATATTATGGCTTCGATGTAAATAGTTTGATTTTTTAAAATCATACTTGGCAAATCGTACGCAAAAAGTCAGAACAGAAAGCGGTCTTTCTAATGCAGGATCTGTCATTTCTCATTCTTTTAATCCATCAGATATGTTGTAATATAAATCGGAATATAAATGAAGATCTTCATTCATCTTAAATTAAATGCAGATAAGTCTGCCGCACTATTGTTCTGTTCCTCTAATCGTTACGAATATATTGCATCTAATTTGAATTTAATGCTGAATGGCACTCGCCTCGTTTTTACTGAAACTGCAAGGAATTTGGGGGTGACTTTTGATACAAAACTTAATTTTTCAGCTCACGTCTGTTCATTATTACAAAAATCGTACGTTCGCTTAAAAGTTGTTTTTGCTAGTAAAAATTATGTGAATCTGTTATTTGCCGGTATTTTACTACTGTTTATCGATGTATTTTCCCTTGTTAAATTGCCATAATAAGTCGCGGCTTCAAAGGGTGCAGAATGCGTGCTGTAGATTTATATTCAATATGAAAAAATATGATCATGTTACTGATAAGCTCAAGCAACTCAAATGGATCAAGTTTGAGGAGAGCTGGAAACTGGAACTGTTGTCTTTTAGACATAAGTTGCTCACAATCTCCTCTTCGTCTTATTTAAAAAACAAATTAATAGCTCGTAGTGAAGTTCATGATGTAAATACACGCAATGCCTGCAGGTTTCAGAAAACTTTTACTTTTAATGGTCATTATCATTATCATTATCATTATCATTATCATTATCATTATCATTATCATTATCATTATCATTATCATTATCATTATCATTATCATTATCATTATCATTATCATTATCATTATCATTATCATTATCATTATCATTATCATTATCATTATCATTATCATTATCATTATCATTATCATTATCATTATCATTATCATTATCATTATCATTATCATTATCATTATCATTATCATTATCATTATCATTATCATTATCATTATCATTATCATTATCATTATCATTATCATTATCATTATCATTATCATTATTATTATTATTATTATGTTATTGTAAATTAATTAATTAGGCTAAGAGACATTTAATTAGACATTTATTAATTAAAAGAATATATGTAAGATCATATGAAAACTCATTTATTAAATGCATTAACAGTAGAATTAGATAAATTAATGCCAGATGTTGAGATTATTAGACATGGGTCGTAATTTTTTACCTTAAAGTTACTTCGAACTAAACGATACTCACTCGAGATACCTCACACAACTTAGCGAGCAGAAGAGCAAAACTTGTACCCGACGTGGAGCATTATTAAAAATATTACTATTTCGCGAAAAATAACGGTAGAGTCCTCGTTCGTTTTTTAAAAACTTTTTAAATATGTTATCTACATTTTATTCGATATAGGAAAAGGTAATATTTCATATAGCTGACCGCATGTCGAAATTTCCAATACATATTTGATGAGTTTTTAATTTAAAATTAATTTTTGGAAAAATGATAATTTTTTTAAGATTATGTTTATGCAAATTCAGATCAATAGCAAACATGATTTCCAAGATATAGTGATGTATATCTTAAAAAACATAAATTATTAATTTGCGATTTCCTTTAGAACAATTCTTATAAATAAACCTCCCCAGTGCGATTTTTGTACGATCGGTGATATATCTACCATATGCCATGTGATACCTAGTAACTACAGACATGAAATCATACCTAATCCTGATGTCAATACATCATAGGTGATAGGAGCTATGACAAATAATTTTAGAAACCTACCAGTTACTAAAATTACTGTATGTGTTTTTATAATTCGCTCATAAATATTACAACATAGGTCTTTTTCTATAGACATATACAGTGTGGCCCATTAAGCATCAGGACACTCTAAAAAAAATTTTGGACCTGTGAATTTAATGATTATATATATTAGCCATTTAAATGTACTTGTTGAACTTATTACGATGATCGAGCAGCTAATCCACAGTCTACTATGATTTTTTTGCAACCGATTTTTTTTTAAATACTTTATCGATTTTTTTTTATTAAAAATCTGACGACTTGACGTTCTTCAGCATCACTTAAAATCCCTGTGGCCCAAACTTCATTAATTTGTATCTAATAATAATTATTTTATAGAACCTTAAAAGTTTTAAGTTTATTTGTGTCTGAATGTCTGAAAATTATTGTTAATCTAAAATATTGTTCCTCTATTTACTTCACAAATTAAAATGTTAACATGAAAACAATATTATTACAATAATTAATAAAATTTATTTCAATACATTAAAAACGGTAAGTAAACGAAAATAAGTATTATTAAACAATCGAATATTTTAGTTGTTTGTATTTGTTTATTTTCGAATATTTCAAAATTTCAACATAAAATTTGCTAGTCCATAACAGAAATGCATATCTGTCATCTTTTCAAATGGATATTCGTAATTCATACTGTTTTTGAAAATTTTTGGAAAAACAATAATCGTACAAATGCACAAAAATAAATTTGAAGGTCATATAGTTAAGTTAACTCACCGTGTTTATTTATTGACAATACTGACAACTGATATTTCATTTTCATTTTAATGGCATAAGCTTACTATGATAAATTAAAATAAATTCAGATAAAATTTCACACACAAAACACAAAAAACTCTTTTAAAAAAGGTTAACGTTGCCCCGCCTCTACGCCACTGTCATTCGTAGCACTTTAAATAAATAGTTTTTAGGCGTTTTGGAATTATCGAGGATAATGTATAAATTTAATGCAATTTTAACGTTTTTTAACGTTAAGAAACCATCTGCGATTTTTTTTATTAGGAATTTTTGCTTTAACTTTTGGTATACTTTCTGCCTTAGAACTCCGACAGCGGATGTTTTGGAACACCCTGTATAATTCTAATTTTATTATATTGGTGATTTCAGTGTTGGTGAATTTATTTCTCGAATAAGTGTCGATTATTTATGAATTTTCAGAATGTATTTAATATGTACCAGATTAATTTAGAGGCAAATCATTTAAATCGCATTTTAGATAATCGCGATAAGTGCGACTTAAATGTGTTCTCTAATTATTCTTCTAAAGTTGAAAAAGTTATTTCATGACACATAAAATGAGGACTTGCATCATCCTTCACTTGTGGTATGCTTAGACTTAACAACTTAAAGTAATTTGATTTACAGCTCGTGTTTGAGTAATTATACATTCAATTTTAGGAAAGCTAATTTTTCAGAGTTATATATGTCTTTATTATATATGAACTGGAACCTCTTAACTGATTTTAATGATGTTAATGAAGCTACTGATAAATTTTATGAAATGCGCTCATATATGTTTCTGTCCCTAAAAGAAAAATAATGCACAGAACTCTCCATGGTTTGATAGACATGTAAATTGAGATATCAAACAGAAGAATAAATGTTGGATAATTCATACTGATCATATATATAATGAGTCTAATTTATCACGTGATCCATCACATTTTTGGAATTATGTTAATAGGTATTCCTTTATACTCAGAAGGTGAAATATTTTCCACAATAAAAAGATTTAAACCTAAACTTACCCGGACGGTATTCCAGCCTTCCTACTTCAATATTGTGTAATGTTATTTACTATTCCTTTAAACATTGTATTTGACATTATGTTGAAAAATAAATTATTCTCCCTAAAATGGAAATTTATAAAATAATATATATTTTTAAAAAAGGTGACAATTCAGACGTGAATAAATATCGGCTAGAGATGGGTCGTTATTTGCATACCTGTTATTCTATAACAGTTATATGTTCAACAACGACAACGAGTGTTATTTTGTCTGTCAAAATAACAGGTATCAGTTGTCAACAGGCAAACAAACAGCACAGTCACAGTCTCAGTAAGAGGTAGCTGTGCAGAGCATGTGAGTACAGATCGCGAGCTAACGCGAAGCCCTCTTTTGGAATATTCGTTGTGGTAGAGTAGCGAGCAACCGTTCGCAGCCTTCCTTCAGCAGGGTTTTTAAAAACGATTATAACCAATGACAGTTCCAGTTGATAACAACAACGTTTGGAAAATAACGTAACCGTCTAACAGCGGATTACAAATAACGCTGAATCATAGATCGCAGCTTTTAGAGTTATCAACAACGACTGTAACCGATAACAGTTCATTGAACAACGGCGTTTGGAAAATAATGTAACAGTGGATAAATACGTTGTGTTGTGTTTTAATAAACACGCATATGTAAACCCTTTCATTTATAATTTTAAATATTTTCTAAAATACTTAATATGTAAGTTACATTTTAATACCGGCAGACAATTTTTTCACTTTATTTCAGTATATTGATATCTGTTTCATTTTAGTAAAACAATAAAATAAGAAAATTAGACAAGACTTTTGTATTAAATCAATAGGCTTATTTAGATTTCTAAATTTGATTTATTTAAACAAAATATATAATAAATAGAATAGTGCTGCTAATAGCCAGATAACAAAATATATCCATTTCTAATAAAAAATATATAAAACAACTACGTCAGTAAATAAAATAATTTGTAAACATAACAAATAGCTATTATTCTATACAAATATTTATGCAGTCAACAATTCTCTTTTTACAGCACTATAATGACTATTCTGAATTTTGATTAATAAACATAATTTGTTTGATTTTATTTCGACGAGCTGAGATTAACTGACCAGTTTTTGAGAAAATGGTATAAACGTAGCGACAGTACTAAATTTTAGTTTTATTAATTCGCTTAAATTAGAAAAATTACAAGAATGATCCCTCCACCAGTGTAAGGGGTTTTTATTCTATGTAAAAAAAGGTTCCTCTAAATAACGTTGTACTTCAATAATTGCTCATGACGTATTAGTTTTAGAAGAAGTAAATGCAGTAGCTTTTCCTTTAAACGAGTCCCACTGAATGTTTTTGAGACGGTTGTGGCTCGGGCTCTGGTTCCTGCGATGTACAGGCTATTGCGGATAAATTGGCTTGCTCTCTTCTATCATGCTGTTAATGCGTGGGTTACTATTTTGCTCTTTTTGCCGCTGACTTATTTGTGAAATGCTGTTTTAAACCTTGGGTTTAAAAAGGTACCAACCAAAAGTGTTGAACTTGATTCAAGACTCTTAAGATGGGTATTAAGGTATTATTTTGCATATATCAAGCAGATCGTCAACTATTATAAACCTGTTTTCAGCATTCGGTTGGTGCAAGTATTTTTATAAGATCTATTACAAAAGAAAATTTGTGATTAGACAACATGAGCCACTTCTCTTTTCCCAGAGCTGATAATGAAGCACGCACTTCTTGTTTCAATTCGTTAATTTTTTGCAACATATAAAAACTAGAGTTCCACCTCGTGGAAACCGACTGTATTAATTTTTTTGGTATTTTATCATTTTGACTTTGCTAAACGTCTAATTTATTTTTTGCGGCCGTGCTTCGCTTAAAGTGAGACACAATATTTTAGATCTTTGAAAGGATAGGCTCTACTGGAACTAAAGCATCTTGAATGATTATATAATAGTGAGTGCTATACAACCTAAATGTTTCCAGCGAAGATCTTCTACAACTATTAATTTTTTTTATCAACATTCCATTCTGATGTAATTCCTCTTAGTTCATTTGCCTAATTGGTACTTATATGACTAAAAGTTGATGAATCAATTTCCAGTATGATAGACTTTATGCCAATTTATTATTTATAAAATATATTATTCAGGTTTCAGGTTATTAAAGGTTCATTATTACATGAAATCCAACAGTTTGTTGTAAGGGTGACGGATTTTGCATCTTTAAGCATCTCCATTACTATAACTTCGGTTTCCTCGTATTTGACTGTTAATAAAGTATTAGCCAATATTTTTCTGCTTGGTAAGTTGTAGGATGGTTTTCTTGCGTGCCCGAAATCCGATATCGTCTACAATGGGAAATGGTTGAAAGTCGTTTGTGATTAATTTTAGTATTTTCCCATCGATTACTTTTTTTTTTTGAAAAAATCAAATTTGTTTCATTATCTTAAGTTTGGCTTGCTGTAAGTCTAATTTATTTTTTTGCGGCCGTACTGCGCTTAAAGTGAAACACAATATTTGATATCTTTTAAAGGATAGGCTCTACTGGAACTAAAGCGTCTTGAATGATTATATAATAGTGAGTGCTATACAACCTAAACGTTTCCAGCGAAGATCTTCTACAGCTATTAATTTTTTTATCAACATTCAATTCTGATGTAATTCCTCTTAGTTCATTTGCCTAATTGGTACTTGTATGACTAAAAGTTGATGAATCAACTTCCAGTATGATAGACTTTATGCCAATTCATTATTTATAAAATATATTATTCAGGTTTCAGGTTATTAAAGGTTCATCATTACATGAAGTCCAACAGTTTTTTGTAAGGGTGACGGATTTTGCATCTTTAAGCATCTCCATTACTATAACTTCGGTTTCCTCGTATTTGACCGTTAATAAAGTATTAGTCAATATTTTTCTGCTTGGTAAGTTGTAGGATGGTTTTCTTGCGTGCCCGAAATCCGATATCGTCTACAATGGGAAATGGTTTGAAAGTCTTTTGTGATTAATTTTACTATTTTCGATTACGATTACTTTTTTTTTGAAAAAATCAAATTTGTTTCATTATCTTAAGTTTGGCTTGCTGTAAGTCTAATTTATTTTTTGCGGCCGTACTTCGCTTAAAATGAAACACAATATTTGAGATCTTTGAAAGGATAGGCTCTACTGGAACTAAAGCGTCTTGAATGATTATATAATAGTGAGTGCTATACAACCTAAACGTTTCCAGCGAAGGTCTTCTACAGCTATTAATTTTTTTTATCAACATTCAATTCTGATGTAATTAATAAACAACTATGAAATGTTTTGAAATGCTATTTTTTTATTTTCTTTTTTACACACCAAGCATATGGTAAGAAGATATGAACGACAACATAGTTTTTTTTTGCAACTGAATGTATTGCTGATTCTATTGATAATGAGTTTCAGACTGATATAATTTACACCGACTTCACTAAAGCAATTTTGACCCGTTATATTGCTAAAGATATTAGTCATTTGGATTTTCAGCATGCATCATGCTTTTAAGTCTTTGAAGTGAAGCAGTGCTTTGAGGACTCCTTCAAGGCCCTGTTTTGTGCCCTTTACCATTTGTTTTATTTATAAACGATATTGTAAGTAATCTGAATGTAGATTGTGCTGATGCTGATGATTTGAAAATATTTGGCAAAATATCTAATATTAATGCCTCTTGCTTCAGCAGAATCTAGATTCCATTTTTTGTAAATGATGTAGAGTAAACAATTTATTTTTATATCCTTAAAATTGGGTCATTTACTAATAAGCAGCGTATTATTGAATTTATTTGTAACATAAATAATATTTTCTTAGAGAAAACATGAGTTTTTAGAAATTAAGGAGTATTATTTGATTATAAATTATCGTTTAATAATCACATATTAGATATTACATCTAACGTGTAGAAAACACTTGGATTTATTATTAGGAACATGTCCACATCTGCTGAGGGTTTAAAACTTGTTTATACAACTTTAGTTAAATCGAAATTTGAATATGCCTCTGTTGTTTGTTGTCCAAATTATGTAACATATATTGACAGTTTAGAGTGGGTACAATGTCGTCTTTTAAAATTCTTATTTTTTAGAACTGACGAAATTTATCCTCAAGCTAGCATTTCTCAGGATGGCCTTTTACATAATTTGTTAAATATATGGAAGGCAGACGTAGCATTGCTTACTTATAATTTTTATTTAAATTATTAAATAACAACTGATTGCGGTGATTAAATAGATTTGCATGTTCCCAGGACTAGTACTTTTTACTTGCCAACGCCAAGGACTTATATTAGGAGTTATTCCTCCCTGAATTTTATATGTAATACTTACAAAAACTTAAAGTCATCGGTTAATATATCTCTGTGTTCTCTTGCAAATTTGAAATATGTAGCACTATGATACTTTTTTATCTAATGCTATTTCTAGTGTTTATTATAGTTTTCTGTTGTGCATTTTAATTGTTAATATTGCTTTTTTCGGTTTCTGTATCTTTCATCTGTTTGGTATTTCTCTTTATTATTTCTTACCTATTGTTTGTTTGTTATTTTTATTGTACATTTTCTTAGTATTTCTTTTTTTTTTTGTATGCGATTCCCATCCGGTAATTGGGCATTCATCTGTTAGATGGTGGAAAATAATATAAAATAAAATTAAATAATTTGATAACAGTTATTCCCTTTATTATACTTCCATAATTTTTGTCTTTATTCTTTGGTTAGTGTAGTACTGATTTAATAAGAGCAAAAAATAATGCAATAGTACGGTTAGCTTTGCAAAATAAATTTTTTGCTTTAGTTATGAAATTGAAAATATTTTTGAAATGGTTATTAGAGCGTTCCTCCTAAGTACCTCATCAAATTTAAGTTGCCACAAGCAAAAATACTGTGTTGTAATTTATAATGATGCAGTGGTTAAAATAATTCAATCTTTTGGTAAATCCAAGCAATCCTGGGTTATATCTATAACCACTATCTGAAAACATTATTTGCAGAATTTCTTAAATGAGTATCTGTTAAAAATACTTGCTATTTACTTTTTAGAAAAATCTTATTAAAAAATTATTAATTTATTTTCTTGTGTCGATTCGGAAAGTCCAGTATATTACTTCTTTCAGGACAAAATCATATTCAATATTATGTGTTATTTAAAGCCTTCTCCTTATAGTAACTGTTTCCTAGACTAAATGACTGGCAATGGCGTCCTGTTTATACCGCAGATGCTGTCGAACAAGCTAAAGGCGTAGCTTTCAATTAAGCGTGCGATGTTCAGAAGCTGGTGAGCAGTTAGTTTCGGTAATGAAAAAGAACCAAAAGAAGTGATATACTTAGGCTCTCATTGCTGAACGTATTTACTTGCTGTATAATTTCCAAATAGATAATAACTTTATTAAAAACAAATAATAACTTTTGTTGCAAGGATCCAACTAATATTAATTTTAATTTGCTCCTTCTCTTTTTTTGAAATAGAATAATTACGCGGAAGAAAATATATTTGAACCATTAGTAGATTATTATTTATTATTGATTATTCCCAGCGAAATATCTGCATTCACTGGGCTCCAGAAAGGTTATGTTGCTGTCAAAATAAAAACAATTTTACTAAAAGAACCTGTAACGTTAACTATTTGTTCATATTTATTCCCATAATTATTGTACATATTAATTTTATACGTATCTGTTATTATTTATGTCATATGTTCATTTTGGTTAACAAGCATTTATTGCCTTGTATTGCGCCCCTGATATGAATAAGTTTCTTAATCCGAATCAATATTTAATATTTACTTACTTTATGCTCCATTCTCCATTTGCAGTTATGTGGTAACATTAGATGCAATTCTTCTATTATACAGGGTTAACTATGACTAAGTACAAAAATTTTAACCACGTGCTCATGGAGCCCTAAAAGACAATAAAAAGTTATTCCAGAATTTTAGCTCGATATTTAAAAAATGGGGCAAAATCCATTTTTCCTACGGAAAGTCGGCGCCTATGATGAGTGTAGACTGAGATGGCTTATGGCTTAGATACATAGTTGGCATTACATCTGTCAACAACTACCATGCGGTCGTTTGCAGTATTTCTAAATGCAGAAACGACAAAAATTAACATTCTTATTAGTAATAATACCTGATAGGTAGGTAACAGTTAATTCAGTTAGCTCCAGTACTTTGCATTCGTTTTTCATTATTTGGTTACAAACTGGTAAAACTACATTTTCACTCACTACCAATAAACACACTTCCCGTAGGTACAGTTGTTAGATACAATGCCTATATTATAACAAAATCGAAGAAATTGGTGGTACGTAGGTTGTAATAGCTAACAGAAAACGTTTAACACCCGCGGCAGTCTTGTCCCATAACCTAGAAAAACAAACCGGCGAACTATATTGTGGAAAAATATCTGTACCCGACACATATTCCTTTATTTATTAACTATAAAACGTTTTAAATTAAAATAAGGCACTAAAAACTGAAGAAGAACACAAAACTACAACGTAAACACAGGAATTAAATTATAACATTACAGCGAACCGACTCGACTGGACCGACTGCCGACTGTGACCGACTGTTGCATGACGGTAGCTTGCTGGTTGCATACTCTGATTCTCGCATTTCGGCGTTAAATAAGGTTTTAATATAATATCGAAAACATTTTTTTTTCGCTTTGTAAATAAGTTTGGAAATTTTTTGAAAGGAAATTCTGTTAATTCTTATTTTTTTCTATCCTCTCTTAAAACATTTGTACTTACTCATAGTTAACCCTGTATTTTCTCCGCAAAAATTATTCTAAGCCCGTGTTCACCAAAAGCGACCGTCGACTGCACCGCAACTGCGACGCGACGTGGCCCTAATATTTAAATGCACGTGTTTCCACTGAAGCAACTCAACCGCAACTCAACTCCAGTTGAGTTGACTTGGACAGACCTATTAACAAATTTTATAAGTACATTTTATTATACGTAATACCTGATTCAATTCGATACTAGACTTTCCAGTAAACAATTATTCATACATTTATTTTTATCTACTTTGCAAATTTTACATAGCATTATATTAACATTAAATCCTGTATATAATAATTAGTAAATATTTATATCATCATTTAAAGTAATAAGATATATTTTTATTAGTTATACAGGGCGAAAAATTATGAAACAATTTTAACTCTAATTAGCAAGATTTTAAGCTATTTTGCTGATTTATTGGTTACACTGGTTATTTTATTACACTTATGCAAAGCGGTTTACATATTAAGCCTTGTCCTCTTGGTACGCAAAATTTGCGAAAATTCGCGCAAATTATTTAATGACGGGAAAAATCTCAACTTTTACCGAATTTTGCCAACTGCAATATTTTTTATCAATTTATTTTAAGTCGAAATCGAGAAGATCTTGACAACTGGAGAATAAGCAACAAAGGGGTCCAACCAGAATTGAGTTGTAATTTTGATATACAGAAAAATCTATTATTAAAATTCAGAGGAGACTTGGAGAAGAAAACAATAAAATTAATTCAGGATCAAATGAAGCTCAGTGGGTTAAAAAAAGAGAGGAACTGTCGAAAAAATTTAAACATAAAGATCAGTTACAGCAGAAGTTAAATACCGATAAAAAACAAGTTAGAACTCGGTTGAATAGAAAGAGCGAAACCATCAGTGAGAGAAGAAGTACAAACCAGCATAGTAACACTGAACTGAATGAAGGGAGAGTAAAGGACAAACTTTTGTGCCGAAGAACTAAGTTTCAGAGCCCGAGTGGATGGGAAAAAGAGTGCCAGAAGTTCTTAAAGCTCTTCATAGTGGTATAGATGGCGTGCATTTAGGAAGAAATAAAACTTTGAATAAAGTCAGAGAAGGATTTAATTGGCTTGGAATTCGTACGGATGTGGAAGAATGGTGTCGACATTGTAGTACTTGCACGTAAAGAATGTTATGCAGTGGAGTAACCTCATCGGGACGATCAGTTCTAAGAGGGGAGCAGTGTTACGGAAGCTCACCTACCTTGTCAGTTTGTTAATTGTATTCCGGTTTGCGTTAGAATTGATAATTTTTGTAATAACGTTATTTTGACGTTTTGTAGAATAGTCTAGGCTATACTGATATTTGATTCTCGACACGTTCTCGATGTCGCCGAAACTTCGAGAATCCTAAAAACATATAAGCGGTTCGGTTTCGCCGCTGGAGTCAGTTTATATTGAGCAGTCGAAAGCAATGGACAAACGTCAAAGCAAAGCTTTGACCATTGTGAAATTTGTTTGAAAGATGTTTCTTTTGTAACCAAGAGTGACAATAAAGTTTGTTTCTCTACGTTACGTATTTCCAGGCTAACCCAACATAGACATAATAATGATAATAATAATTCTAATACTATTATTATTTTAATACCCAGAGTAACTTGTAATATACTATATACAGGGTAGTTTATTTTAAGAATTTTTTAATGTAAAATTATTTATCTAAAAACAGTCTTATATTCTATTCTTCATTTTTTTTGTTACATTTGATTTACTGTATTCATGATTGGTTGGTACAGATTGGAATCGGGCTGGGTGTCAACCATGTGGCTCCTTAAATGTTAATTTTTTTACGAACCTGACTGCGAGAGTACTTATTTGCAACTGGGTTTTCGATAGTTTTCGTAATTTAGCAACAAAAACTGTGAACATTGCTTGCGTCACAAACGTATTAGTTAATTCAACTTATAATTTCTTGCTGCAATCCCAACTTCTTATTATAGTAACTTTTTGTAATTGTTCATCCTAACAAGACTTTATATCCACTATTGAATGATTTTATTGCAATACTATGTGAGCTTAGATTGGTTCAATTATCAACTTATTTTAAAACCTTCATTTTACATTAAAAAACGTGCAAGTAAAATGTAAGAAATAATTTGACAGAATCAACCAAGACTCATTTTTTACTTCACTCTTTGTAAAATAAAAATTTTAAGTAGGCACCGCCACAACACATTTTCTTCACATGCATCATATATTTATAATTCTAATTAACCTTTTATATAACAATTTTTTACTTCACATAACTTACTGTTACTGTTTTTACTTAAAGGTAATTTTTTTTTACCCGTTAATAGACAGTTGGTCATATCGCACGATCGTTTCTTGGTTTCATTTCCACTATTAATATATTATATTTACAATCTCAGGGCACTGTAATTAAAAATTGTTTGGCGTTTCGGATTTGTTTTAGTTAAGTTTCAGATGTGTGTACTGTAACTGTCTAATTTGAAACAGCAATGCCCAGGGCCTCAATACTATGGCGCCATTGCTGAAAAACAGCAAAATGTGAGGAATATGCTAACGATATTATTAACTATTTAATACATAAGCGCGCTTTTTCAGCATTGGCAAAAATTTATATTCTAATATAAAAAATCATCGCGAGATTTTATTTCATAATAAAATTACTCGTTGTATTTTTTCAATCGGCATTGGACGATGCGTATGAAATAGAAATAAAAAATTCAATAATTTGAAAGGAAAAATCATCAAATAGTGTTTTTTAGGTTTTCACGGCCGGTGCTGGATTTGATATATAGTGATTTTCCGGGTTGTTATGCCGTGACCTCGGTAACTGGTCGCTGTCAGTAACAGAATTAAAGTGCACATCCCTAGCTTTATCTGGGATTCTTTGACCTACCCTGATTGCTCTCGGGCTAGGCTCAGTGAGGACAGACCCACCATTGGTTTCTCTGGGCCCACTCAAATAATGATTTCGATTCCTGTTGTTGTTATAACAACTGCTATGGTCGGAACCGTTCGACGGTAGTAAAATTCTGTTAACGAAATAATTTTTATTATGCGTGATATTCAACCAAGGTATTATTAACCAATTATTATTACTATTCGTGGATAAAATTAAGTTTAATAGTTTAATAATTCTGTAAGAATCATGAATCGAAGACGAAAGTATTTGCATATATGCTCAACTAAAACAAATACCTTATAAACAATATAGAATACTGAACAACACAGTTATTTGTGCACAATTATACAGGATGAGTCATTAATAATGACACATAGCTTAAGGACAGATTGTTAATGTCAAAATAAAGCGATTGAGCCCAATATGCCTTATTCAATTGTTAATCTTTTTCATTCTACAGGGTGTTAAAGTTGAAAAATGTTTTCGATATTTCGCTATATTTTAAGCAAATATGGACCGATTATTTTGAAAATTTGTATTCTTATATTTTTTGAGGTGGTAATTACGAATATGCAAACAGTGTTGAAGTCACTAGGGGGCGCTAGTTATACTGTACTGTCGATGTAAAAATATATCTAACTTTTTGTATTTTACACTTTTGAATTTTTTAATAAGAAATTATTGAGCTACCTTTAATTCTAAATAGAAAAGGTATACCTGTTACAAATCGATAAACTCAACCGTTTTCGAGAAACAGAAGATTTAAAGTTTTCAGATTCGGTGGAAATTAAATTAGAAAATTATTTTTTCCAAAGTAGGCGTGGAAATAATAAGTAGACAGCTGTTATTACTGCATGCTTTTTTATTGTTATTTTTTATATTTAAAATGCCCCGTCAATTTTTCGAACATTGAAATGAGAAACATGATATGTGTATATGCCGAAGAAAATTTTTGTGGTTGCCGTGCAGCAGTGAGGTACTTGGAATTATATTGAGATAACAGACAACATGATCATAAAATATTTAAGAAATTGTACGACAGATTAGGTGAAACAGGATCATTTCGCCCGAAAAAAGACGTTGGAAGGGAAAATATTAACAGCAAACCAAGAAGATGATGTTTTAGTGCGAATTGCTGAAACGCACGTACAAGTACACGTCAAATTTCGGCAGCTAGCAGTCAGTCTTCCGTTATCAGAATACTCCACACAGAAAATTGAATCATTATCATTTTACTACAGTTCAACATTTAATGCCACAAGACCCTCTAGCTAGGATACGGTTTGCACAGTTTCTTCGTCAGCAACAAAATGATGACCCAACATTTTATAATAAAATATGATTTACGGACGAAGCCACATTACCCGACGAAGTATTTTTAATTGGAGAAATAGTCATTCTTGGGAACTAGAAAATCCTCATCTACAAAGAGAAGTACACACTTTTGCAATATTAATGACACCGCTTCAAAACAGTTTGAGAGCCACTAGAATTTTCAGTAGAAGTTTATGCTCCTGTCCGCATTGCCCTCTTACGACGGGAAAATACACTGTATATGAATAGTTTCCCCGTCGTGAGAGGGTGATGCGATCGAAATAGTTTAGTGGGAAATTCCGTATAAAAAATAAATAAATAGAGATAGAGAATTATTTGACCAAGGTCAAATGTTTTACATTTGCTGCTACAAAAAATATAGGTAATTCTCTTTAAAATACATAAAATAATAAGATTAAAAAGCTTAGTACATTCATTTTATTTCGAAAATCTAAATCGCAGGTTTTACAATATATCTGAGAAATCCGTGGAATATATATCGTCTGTTAAAAATCGCGTGTGGAACATCTAGTATATGTTTAAAAAAGTTCAAAATTCTCTAGATATAGGTAGGTATAAAGAATAATTTTCAGCACATTTATGATAAATGTTATGATTTGGCTACTATTAAAATTCAAAAACAAGTCATAGAATAGAATCGATTTTCGCCAATAAACAAAAATACTTATTATAAGATAATTATTTATACACAGACAAAATATGCATATTTATTTTAGAGCAAAGCAAATGAAGAAGTCATATATACAGAAGAAAAATTAACTACCTATCTATCATTTGGCGGTAAATTTGAACAAACAATATAATTCGTTGCTTTTGAAAAATTTGCTTTTGGATTAACAAAGGGAAATAATAAACACAAATTAAAACTACGAAGTGGCAATAACATTCAAAATAGGCTAATATAAAATATAACACATTTAAGTGGTTGGGATTAGTAGGTAATTGACATTTGACAACATTACTTTATGGAGTTGTGTAAGCTTGGCGACAAATTAACCAATAAAAAACTAGCTTTCTGGCGCTAGAAATTTGAATCACTTGTTTTAGTTTAAAAATAGTTAATAAAAGACTATCGCTTCTCATAAATCATTTTAAATATGCCAATAATAAGATTATCATATAATTTTTTTTATGGGGAATTAATTTCTAGTCAAATTTATTTATACAATGAGGCATTTTAGAATCGAGGCCCAAAGTTGTGTTCTTTTACTGGAATTTACAAATTATTTAAGAAAAATCTTGCTTAAACGTGTGTTGTATCACTTTCTTTCAATATTACAACCATAATAAATTACAAATTTAAAATTCTCTGTTCTATCTAAACTTTAACCTGCATGTGTCATAAAATTATCGGATAAATACCGAATTTTGTTAAAATATAAAGATTATTTTTTGACTAAAAATTTTAATATTAACTTACACCTATTATTAAAATATTTTACTATTTAAACACCTAATATTGTACAAAAATTGGACTTTTATTTTAATTTAGAAGACAGTTTTTATCAAAAATATTATAAAAGTTACTACAAAATCAGATGTTTCACAGACTTTTACAGAAAAAAAAACCATGATCCAAAACCTCCAGTGATTGAAAAAGGTATTCTAGTACAAATATTTTTACAAATAATATGTTTTTAAACAGATTTAATCTATTTTCTTTAATAATATTTCTCTGCAATTTTTTCAGGCGACACAATTTTTAATTCGAAATAAATAAAAATTCACTGTAGGAACAAGAATTCAGTAGACAAGGTGATTCTAAATATAGTACCAGCAACTGCATTTTCTAGACCCCAAAATAAGACGGAAAGTATATATAAACATCTATTATGAATTGCATATAGGGTGTAAAAATTAGTTCCTTATGATAGTTTTATATTTCCCAAATGTCTAGAGCTAAATTAATGACATTTGGTATAATATAACTTTAAATGCCCTTTTCGAAAATTTAAATAGGAATATATAGCAGTGGATAAAACAAGGGCGATAGTGTCTAAATGCTCAAATTTTTTTGTGTTTTAAACATTTTTTTGGACAATTTCATAGCAAATAAGATTAATTTTTTGCAACGTTTGTCGATTGCTTGTAAATCAAAATTTTTATAACAAAAAACCATACAATCTACTAATCAATGCTTACTGAAAAGCATTTTTTTTAGTCAAATTTTTATTTGCTAGATAAGCTAGCGACAGTTCAATAATAATATCCTTATGTAATAGCAATGTTTAACGTCAAAGCGAAAATTAAAACGACCTTACATTCACTAAATTCTTGCCGAAACTGTAGTCTTTGTTTGACTTTTTACCTTCGTATATTGGCTTTTATCATTAATACAATTGTAAAAATATACACTTAATAATAAATAAATTAATCATTAGAATTTTGGCACAAAAATGGCTTATCTACAACACTAACACTGAAACCACAAAATACAACGTATTCTGGATGGAAAGTATCACATTGTTTTCAGAAACTTCAATAAAGGCACCATTTTTCAAAACAAAATACTCAAGTTTGAAAAGACCCTTTAGCCGTGGCTTGTTCCTAAAAATATTTTATTATAAATGAAAATCTATACATATAAGTAAAAACATTTAAACTTACGTTTTTTATTGGCTTTTTCATAAGTTTTGATTCCCAAATTTATGAAAACGTAACCTACATTTTCTAGATTGTCAAATGTCTCTTACAGATCATAATTATTAGACCATTGAGTTTATATGAATATAGAATCACAGATTACGACTACGAATTACGAGTTACAAATATAAATTGTCAAATTTTTTGTTTTTTATGACCTTCACAAAACATTCTTACTTTCTTAGAGCTCCAGCCTCTATTGGTGATTAGAATAACTAAGAACTAATGTTGAAAGTAGAATTCATTACGAATAAGCCTGCAGTTCAAAAAATGTCGCAAAATGCATATTTATTGGTGTCATTAATATTGCAAAAGCTTGTACATTTTCAGCAAGAGTTCTCTATTTGGTGTGGAATTATCTCCGATAATATTGTAGGGCCGTTCGTACTACCATGTCCACTTAACGGAGGAAATAATTTAAATTTTCTAATTAATGACATGCCACTGCTTCTTCAAGATATTCCGTTAAATATACGGCAGAACTTGATGCACCTGTACATTATAACCGGCAAGTAAGAGAATATCTTAATAGAAATTTTCCGCACCATTGGATTGGACGTGGCAGCGAAGTTCCTTGGCCTGCACGTAGCCCTTATTTAAATCAGATGGATTTTTGCTTTTGAAGCTATATTAAATGTTTAGTTTACAAATACATTATTAATAGTCAAGAGCAACTGTGGAAAAACATTCAAGAATCGATTAATTTTATCAAGTAACACAGAACTTTATCCAACGTTAGACAAAATTTAAGTAAGAGGCTAAGGAAGTGCATTGAAGTCTCTGGTGGTCACTTCGAGAATCTGTTATGATTAATAATTTGTATAATGCATAATAAATTTTTCAGTTGTTGTAGTGTTCGTCTTATTGTAAATTCAGTTTTGATATCTTAAAACTTTTTCAATTTTAGCACCCTATAGAATGAAATGGAGCAACAATTGAATAAGGCATGTTGAGTTCAATCAATTCAAGCTTTATTTTGACGTTAACAATCTATCCTTAAGCTATCTACCATTATTAATGACACCCTATCCATAGTTACATATATCTGTGTCTGTGTAACAAACTAGTTAATTATTTCTATGAAAAATATGCTTTTTAAATAGTCGCATATAAACCGAGAAGAAAGAACGAAGCAAAATCCAAGACATAAACCTTCTATATGAGAGACCAATGAAATTGCAATTTGGCAGCAGTAAAAGCGAATCCTCTAATAAATTTTAGTTAGTTATCTCGAGATAATGGAATTATAACCAAATTTCTGTTCTAAGAATTTTATGCAAGCATAAATTCTTACCACATACTGAACTTCGCGAAGAATTAGTCGGAAATTACTGCGGCTGCAGAATTCAATTTTACAAATGGGGATGCCAACACAAAAAGAAAAGTAAGGAAGTACGTCGAGCGTTAATTACTGAAGAATGTTTTTTTAAAAAAAACAAGAATAAACTGAACTGTAACCTTGGATAATACAATTATTATTAATTCATTAAGCAAGTATACCACTACATCAGTAGTACTTCACGAAAATTAAGCTATATACAGGGTTAACTATGACTTAGTACAAATATTTTAAGAGGGGATAGGGAAAAATAAGAATTAACAGAATAACCCTTTAAAAACATTCCAAACTTATTTATAAAGCCAAAAAAAATTTTTTTCGATATTATTTTAAATCCTTATTTAACGCCGCCAATGTTAACTTGCTTGTTGGTTGCATTCTCTACAAGCATGCAGCCGTCGCTCATCAGTCAGTATCGCTGTCATGTCATAATTGAATTCCTGTGTTTACGTTGTAATTTTGTGTTCTTCTTTAGTTTTTAGTGCCTTATTTTAATTTTTAAACGTTTTATAGTTATTAAATAAAGACATTCGTGTTGGGTGCAGATAGTTTCCCACAATATAGTTCGCCGGTTTGGTTTTCTAGGGACAAAACTGCCGCGGTTACATTAAAACGTCTATTAGGTACCTATTCCTTTCGATTTTGTTATAATAAATAGGAATTATATCTAATTGTACCTACGGAAATGTCTTTTATCGGTAGTGAGTGGCTGTAATGAGCGAATATGTAGTTCTACCAGTTTATAACGAAATAATGGAAAACGAATGCAAAATACTGGAGCTAAGTGGATTAACCTATCTATCTGGTATTATTACTAATAAGAATGTTAATTTTCGTTTCTACATTTAGAAATGCTGCAAAAAACGACGATGGTAGTAGATATTCTTGACAGATGTAAGTTTTATCTATGGATCTAAGCCATCTCAGTCGTTTCTTATCATAGGCGCCGACTTTCCGTTGGAAAAAAGTGTTTTGCCCCATTTTTTAAATATCGAGCTAAAATTCTTGAATAATTTTTTTTATTGTCTTTTAGGCTTCCCTGAGCACGTGGTTAAATTTTTTGTACTTAGTCATAGTTAACCCTGTATAAATGTATACATACGAGTATTTATTACAACTAAACAATATTGTAAATGTTATCTAGCTATATAAGATCCCGTCTACTAAAATGAATTCTATTCAGTTATGCGTATGCAGATTGTGCCTCACTGAAAAGGTTGCTTACTGCATATATTTATTTTGAAACTATTAGGTAATATAATTTATTTATTGTAGGAGTGTTTAAACAGCATTTTATTGATGCAAGAATATTAATTTTCTTAGGTAGATAAAACGCGACTAAAACAGGAATACAATATATTTTATCCTCAAGATCAAGATAATTGATACTGTAAATGCCAATGTTAATGTTAGTAAGTGTCTAAGCGTTCAATAAATTTAAATAGTATTAATTATTTTCAGATTCTAGTTAACAGTGCTTCTTTATTTCACTAGTTAAATAAAGACAATTTTATCTCTCTAGTGAATAAAAGTATGAGTGAATAAAACGTAAATTATAGGGCGATTGTGTACAGTACAATATCCAATAAGATACCAACAAACAATAACACAGGGTGTACGGAAATTATGCGTCAAGACTTCAGGAGGTGATTCTTCACAAAAAATTAGGGACACGAAGTCCTATAACAATATTTCGAAAACTCAATATTAACGGTGTTAAAGTTAAAATTTTATTTTCGATATTTGTAAATAACTCCTTAAGAAATCCAAATATTTACATAAAATTTGTAAATCGGGAGTTTCTGCGGACGAGAAATTCAAATATGTTTCTAATTTTGACGTCACTAGTAGAGGGCGCCACTTATGGCACATCATGTTTCTTTCAAATGACAGAACAGAAGTTATTTACAAATATCGAAAACAAAATTTTAACTTTGACACCCTGTATCTCCGTCTTCGTGACCCTAATTTCTTGTGAGGAATCACCTCCTGAAGGTTTGACGCATAATTTCCGGACACCTTGTATAAAATATGTATAGAGTAAATAGATAAAAGTATATTATAATATAAAAATAAATAATAGAAAAGTGTAAAGAAAAACAAGCCACAAGGAGAAGTGTATAACAGCAAGTTAAAAAAAATAAAAAGAAATGTTAACAAAGCGAAATCAATAACTAGCTTGAAAATTGAAATTCCTGCATTATATAGGGTTCTACTTTACTTTTAATACTAATACTTTTAATGACAGTGTGACACAAAATATTGTGAAAAATCAACAATATTCTGCAAGAAGGCGAATATTAGTTTTCTTAAAAGGAATATTAAGTAGGGATAGATTCATCAAAGATGTCGAGTAGCAACGCTGAAATTAATAATTGAAGGGCGTCAACTGTATTAGTAACTAATTATGCAAAAATAGAAGACTGTTTAAGATTCTTCAAATATCTAAACTTAACAGATTAAAATTGAGTCTTACAACGTCTATGTTGACGACAATTGTATTTATAAGCAGCAAATTTTAAAAATTTATATTGAGCTGTTTATATTCTGTAAAAACAAAGTGTGGCGTCTTTAATGCAGAAAACGAGTTAAAACCATAAATTCCTGACAACAAAAGAGGTGTTATTTATTTAATCAGTGGGATGACGACATCATTAACATACGAATGCGACAATTGTGCATAAGAGAGCTATAAGCCTTCACGTTTTTGGGCGTATTATTCGATGATACGAGCTATGAAGCAAACGTGGACAAAAGTTTTTACAGGAAGCCATGGTTACAAACAAAGGTAAATTATTTAGATCACCAATTTATAAACCTAAAGAAACAATTTTTAAGATTGTGCTCATTTTGAGACTTGGAGGTGCATATAAGAAGGAGGAATTCACTTATAGACAGGTAAAAAATATGAGAGACGAAGTAAATATTTTCTGCTTCATAATATTCAATAAAGACCAAGATTTCGCTTGAATTTGTTGTAACCACAGTAAAGGAATTAATTTTGTATACGACTGCCTTGCAAAAGGGGGTTTTGCACACGGAAAACAAGCTCTGAAACCGGTATTTTGCACACGCCGTGTGCTAAACATTTTGCACACGGTTATGTCATCTTTGCACACGCCTCTCTAGATTGTGATTTTTATTTGATGTTGTCACCCAAATTATGCCGGCCACAATTTTAGTCAATTCTGGCTCAAATCTGATTGCCCTCAAACGCCATGGAGGGTGGAAATCCAGTACAGTTGCCGAAGGCTACGTTGATGACTGTTTGAGAAATAAAATGGAAGTTTCGAAAAAGATAGAGTCTTCAGTGTCTTCTGCTGCCACAGGACCAGAACAACGATCGTCTACTGGAATACAACAAGAAAACAACGATCGCATGCTGAAAAACTGCACTAAAAACACGACACCAAAAATATTCTCTATTACCGAAAACAAGGTGCACAGTAATACTGGTTTTCCCAGCGTAGCCTTGAAGGAATGTTCAAATGTTACCATAAATATTAAATATTAGTTTCTTTTGTTAATGCGTTAGCAATTTTCTTAATAAAAACGAGTTAAATTAAAAGTTGTATTTAATTTATTTTGTTAATGCGTTGGCAATTTTAGTAATAAAAACGATTTAAATTAAAATTTGATTTTTGTGGTCTCTGTTTGCAGTCGTATAAAAAGGATCGTAAAAAACTCGTTTGAAAACCTCTTTGCACACTCGTTCGACTTGTGGACCTCGCCTTCGGCTCGGTCCACCAATATATCTCGCTCGTGTGCAAAGAGTCGTTTTCAAACCTTGTTGTTTAATATACTATAGTAGAAGTAATTCGACAAAGGTACAAAACAGCCAGTGGGTATTAACACAATTGGCACCATGCCGAAAAATGTTGCATCTTTTTTAAAATTACCAAATGTAAATGATTAAACCGGGCACTTCTTTCGAAGATCATCAACTTCCTTGATTGCTGAGTGTGGTAATGAAGTTCTTATCTTACTCAAAATGAGTGGGATGATAAGTGATATTTATCCTACAGGCACAGATAAAATAATATACATCATAAGTCAATAATTATGAAATTTGAATTTTGAAAGTATTTAATAAAGAATTAAAAAAATAATAATTATTTAATTATTTATATGTGATATTATTATTTTATATGTTAAAATGTTATCATAACTATATAATGGAGAGTAGACGTTCGAGTCGTAATCTTTAAATGACATTTGACTTTTGACATTTGAATATTTTGAACAATGGGTTGTAAACTAAAATATATTTACTAAATTTATTAGCATTTATATTATAGCTGCTTTTTAATAAGTTGCTTCTCCTCGGCATTCATCGTAAATAAAGTGGATATCTGCATACTCTTCATTCGTAAATGCGTTATTCATAATTGCAATAGAAATTAACAGAAGATATATTATATTTTCGAGTTCCCACTGTTTCAAAAGTGAAGTTAGATATTTATAGGGGGTTTTCATTAAACCAGGTTAGTAAATTTAGCTAAATTAATTTCTTTAGATAATTGTTGAATAGAGCGTTGTCTGTGGAATTGTTTATTAGCATATCTAGACGTTTGGTATCAAAGAGTATACATACAACTTCATTGATAGGAATTGTGGGAGATTTGATATATATTAGCTTAAAATACCTTTCTAATACAGTTAAAAATGTTACAAAAGCCAATAATAAAGAATATATGGGTAGATATTGTGGGTGTAATTCAACGTTGGTTGGAGCTTTAGTCCACAGAGTAGTTAGTTTCACACAATATCATTAATACCTTAAAATATATATAAAAAAAGTATTTTAGTACTGGCAAATCTATAATGTTCTTTAGATATGACCACGCTGACTTTATTAATCAAAAATTAAAAATTACTCATGAAAAGAGCATGAACAGATCAAATTCAAGGTAATTTAAAAGCAAGTAAAAAAGTTCTAAAATTGATTTCGGAAGAAGGCTTTAACAACAACGATTTAGCTACCTACTTATAATAAAATAATAAAACAAACATAAAAGCGTTATTTTCTCTGAAAACAGTCATTTTCTTATATTGTGTATTTAATTTTGTTGCTTGAGTCGAACCTACTTAAAGTATCAAGAAGCCTTGAATCAAACTGAATCAGACGTTTGCTAAAATTAATTCGATTTCATTTGTCCACACGGTAGTTGCTGAAGTAAGCCATTCTGGCATCGCCGGCACTAAATTCCTGCCATAAAAGTTTAATTGCAATCTTAAAGATGTAATAAAAACGTTTCATGCTGTCGCAAGCAGAAATTTCAACTAGAGCGGTCTTCATGCGCGTTAAGCAAAGAAAATAAGTAATTTAAAGGGTAAAACTTCAACAAGGTAACTATTCTTCACACTCACTTTTTTAAAAGCTGCAAGTATATACAGTACCTACAACAATGTCCAAGATCCACGTGATCATGCAAGTAATCGATCAAATTTACACATTTTGGCTATCCTGATTGAATTTTAATCTGTGAAGTGAAGTTTTAATTGAATAATGTATATACAGGGTGTCCGGAAATTATGCGTCAAGACTTCAGGAGGTGATTCCTCACAAAAAATTAGGGTCACAAAGTCCTATAATAATTTTTCTAAAACTCAATATTAACGGGGATATAGGGTATTAAAGTTAAAATTTTATTTTCGATATTTGTTAATAACTTCTTAAGAAATCCAAATATTTACATAAAATTTGTAAATCAGGGGTTTTGCAGGATCAATCGATTCTCCTACCTGTTTTATTTGAAAAAGTTATACCTTGTTGAAGTCGGTAAGCGTAACCATTTTTGAAATAATCCTATTTGAAATGCTCAGTGCATCGAGTAAAAACTGTTTTGGTTTCAGGTAAAGTGCCTTTTCTGCTGAAAATACAGCAAAATATTACGTGAAAAAGTTGTAAGAATCCTAAATGTGACGTGCAAAATTTCAAGAAGATCGGTGAGGTCTGATGAAACCATTTTTCAACAAAGCACAAAGATTTTATCAAAACAGGCCAATTTCTTAAAAAATTTGCACATCTCCATAATTTACCGTTCTAAACAACTTTTTCAAGTAACATTTTGCTGTATTTTCAGTACAAAAGGAACTTTAACTGAAACCAAAACTGTTTTTACTCTGCACTGAATATTTCAAATAAGATTATTTCGAAAACTGTTACTCCTAACGACTTCAATATGGTACACCTTTTTCAGATATAACAGGTAGGAGAATCGATTGTGTCAATAGTCAGATGGATACACTAAGCAGCAAAAAAGTTCTGTCATTTGAAAGAAACATGATGTGCCATAAGTGGCGCCCTTTACTAGTGACGTCAAAATTAGAAACGTATTTCAATTTCTCATCCGGAAAAACCCCCGATTTACAAATTTTATGTAAATATTTGGATTCCTTAAGAAGTTATTTACAAATATCGAAAATAATATTGAGTTTTCGAAAAATTGTTATAGGACTTCGTGACCCTAATTTCTTGCGAGGAATCAGCTCCTGATGTCTTAACGTATAATTTCCAGACACCCTGTATATACATATATAACACCTAACTGATAAGTTAAGAAATAAACTTGAAATACGAATCCAGGTATATTAGTAACACAGCCCTGAGACAGACCTGTGTGACCGCTATACCTGGATTAGTTTTTCAAGTCTATATACACTATGTCGACGGTTAGAGTGGAATGGAGGGAAAATATTTTTCATTTTATGGAAAACATTTTACAGAAAATCGGTAAATATAAAAATAGTTCGAGAATAAATTTCCTTTTACTCATCAATCAACTAAATAATTTTTATTTAATACCGTTGTTCTAATATGTAGGAGCAACAAGTCGATATTTAAATATGGACATTGAGAAAATTTTGATCGAAATTTTCAATAATTTGACGGTATCAAGTTACTTTTTCTTCAAAACATTGTATTAAGTATTTTTTTGCGGCAGCGTAGGCATGTTAAGAATAACTGTCACTATTACTCAGAAGTCCTATCACTTTTCATTAGACGGTTGCTGTTAAACTTTTTATTCTCCATGCCAACTCCATTATAAAGACAAGTAAAAATTTTAATCAAGAATGTTTTTTTTTTCATAAAGTGATATATAAACAAGTTTTACTGTCCGTTCCTTTCAAAGTACTCCAATTTGTACACAAATTGAAATTATAATAATTTCAATTTTAAGTAGCTTTCCTTCTTAATAACACATTTTTGTATTGTTAAAAACAAAGGCAGTTTATTCTTGAACGATTATTATATTTACCGATTTTCTGAGTACTCTGTACATGCAACACGAAAGTTGTCCATGCCAATCGCATTTTAAGGGCAAGCAAACATTTTAATCAAAAATGCTTTTTTCCCGTAAAATGAAAAATAAAAATGTTTTACTATCCGTTTCTTTCAAAGTAGGGCCCGATTCATGGTTAAATTGAAATTATAATATAAATTTCAATTCTAAGTAACTTTTCTTAATAACATATGTTTGAGAAACCCATGATTCTAATTTCCTATAACATGTATTAATTTATACAATATAATCCAGTTGGAGCCTGCAATGAGTAGTTACATAATACACCCTATTCGACACACTTTAGTAGTACTGGTTGCATAAACTTACAGGTTCGATTATCCATCCGGTTATTAAAATAATTGAATCGGGACAATCCGATTCTGAAATTTGCCGATTATGCTCATCACTACTATATGTGGTTTCTATACAAAATCAAAAAATATCTTACTTATTTTTGCGCTATGTACAGGGTTAACTATGACTAAGTACAAAAATTTTAACCACGTGCTCAGGAAGGTCTAAAAGATAATAAAAAATTTATTTCGGAATTCTAGCTCGATGGGGCAAAACCCTTTTTTCCCACGGAAAGTCGGCGCCTATGACAATCTATTATCATCCGCCATGGCTAAATATGTCAACTACTGGTCGTTTTTTTCAACATTGTCAAGTGTAGAAACGACGAAATGAAACATTTGTATTAATAATAATAATGGTACCTGGTAGATAACAGCTAATCCGATTAGCTGCAATATTTTGTATTCGTTCTTTCGTTGCACACACTGTCAAACTACATTTTCCCTCCTTGCAGATTCATCATAATTATCCACAAATATATCCGACATAAAATACTTTATTTAATTACTATAACACGTTTAAAATTAGTCACTTAGCTGATTTAAAGTAACAGTAAGTTCTAGCTTATGCCATACTGCATTGCTAATTTCATACCCTCCATGCTCCAAACCATCCAGAATGTGAAGTTAGTTATAATCTAAAGGTTATTTTTACAGAACACTGTAAACATCTTGGGATGTTATAGTTTAAAATATTACTAATTATTTTATGCAAACATCGTCGATTACTGTTAATATTGTTGCTATTATTAGTATTAACAGAATTTAATTACATAACAAACACATGAAGTTTAAAAATTTATCGGCGTGAATGCACCTTGTATTAGTGACAGATGTCGTCTGTAGATGTCAAGTAACGTTAATTTACAGTTACGGTACTCTGATTAGTTTGAAATAATTTTTCAGTACTTGATTTTAGCAAATTGAAGTTTTCGCGTATTTTATGTGTATTTACAAACATGTCGTATTCAAATGCCTAGATGACGGATAAGGTGCTGATTTATGGGAGTGTGACAAGTGCATATTATCGTGCGGTAGCCTCAAAGACGTTTCCCGAGTATACAAAATATTTTGCTGAATACTTTTTGAACCACATCGAACAGCTGTTTTATGCCGTGGCGGTAAACGTGTAGTAGTGTTTTTATGTATTTGTGTACACTTACGTGTATTTTGTTGTTATCCTTTGTGCTTTTTCCTGATGTACGTAATCGACCTGGTCAAGACAGCCAAACCAAGTAGGTACCCCGCTTTACACAAAAAGAACGATCGAGGGAAGGAGAGGTCCACAGGAAGTACAAAAATCTTTAATTTAAACAAGTAAGAACACAGAAGATGATTCATCATTATATATCTCTCCAAGCATTAATCCCGGAAATAAATATTAGTAAGCCTCTCTGTGCTACCATACCGTATTTCTCATTAAATCATTAAATAATAATCTACATTTTGTAAAGATTTTTTTTTCTTTCAAAGCGACTTAAATTGATACACGTGTCAATGGACCTGTCACTAGATTTGACATCTTTGACTGGCAGAATATACCTAACCTCGCGGCTGACAGAAGGTCAGTGACGGTGATAAATAGGGATTTAATATAGTTTTGAAAATAATTTTTTTTTGGCTTTATAAATAAGTTTGGAATTTTTTTGAAAGGTGATTCCATTAATTCTTATTTTTCCCTATCCCCTCTTAAAATATTTGTACTAAGTCATAGTTAACCCTGTATACATTATTTCACCAAAGTGAAAGCTCTTACGATACCTTGCAAGCAAGTTGACGGCAAGACATCAGTGGGGAATTATTCCAACACACAGCTGGGTAAATCAGTTCTACATGTCTTGCATTGCAAGTAATGTATGAGATATTATGATTATACGTCCCATTCAGAATAATACACAAGCTGCAATGATAAATGAGTAGGCGTATTATTTCTAAGAACATAGTTGTATTGTCAACATAAAATTCAAGTTGTTTCTGTGGCAACGGGTGGATAAAAGTAATAAGAAAAAATACTTTCGCTCACTCTACTGTCAAATTATCAGTTGTCAAATTATAATAAAATTCATAATATTTGTTTACATAAAAAATAACTTCACAATTATTAAAAACAGGGTGACTTATACCACATACCACCAACTGAAACTTGATCTGCCTCAGTGGCTTCCGCAAGACCTTGTACGCGATTTGTTTTTTTCTTGTGCTCTTTCGACCATGAATTATTTTTCTTGTTATCTCAATATTTCCGACTCTTCCATGTAACTTTCTGCTAGAGATTACGAACGTCAACCTATATGTCGTTTAATATCTATAGAAGCATTAGCCACCACCCATCTGGGTATCTTTGATAGTGCGATTATACCTACTGGTTGCACTGTACATTTCCACGAATGATAACCCAAATTGAAGCTTCCCTCACTGAGAACGCAGCGCTACATATTTTCGATAGGTATCTAAACCATTAAAACCTTTTACTTCAGCACCAACACACGACAAAAGAACGATTTTTAGTTTTAAAAATATTGATAACCAATACAGATCCATTATTTTCAATATCAGTTGTTTTCAAATTCACTAGTTCATCGCTCCGACAAGCACCCATAACTCCTATTACACCTTCATATGTAAGAAAACCTCATTGAGAACTTCATCTTCAACTTTTCAACACCTTTATTATTAAATGTCTTCTTAGCTTGCTACCCTTTAGACTTGCTTCTCAATGCCGCATAATGCAGACCACAATGAAGGTGGAGTGTGTACTTATTTATCAAACCATTAAAATATGCTACCATAACCACTTCCGTCACAACCTGCACGTTTTTTGATAGCATCCAGTGACAGAATTTTTCCATTTCTTTTAAATCCCGTCCTTTAGATTTCTCCATGCTTCGTTACAAAGATATAGGGTGTGAAAATTTTTATCAAAAGTTCCAAATTTATTAATACTTTTAACTACTTTAAATATTTAAAACGAAATTTGGAACCTTCGGGAAATTTTAATGAAAACAATGGTACGGCAATGTTTTTTTAGAAACAAAAATTATTTCTAGAATCCTTGTTCAATTTACAACAGAAAAAGGCTTCTTGCTTTTTTAAAAAAAATTAAAATTCTTTAAGCAACTGGAATTCAAACAAATTTGAATCTGCCGTAGTAGGCTATGAAACAAAAAAGACTACTACTGTCAGTGTTTTTGCATTTTATAATGACAGTTAATTGAATTGTGTCAGGTGATATAATTTCGAGTTATTGTTAATATTGTTATTGGTGTTGTGTAAGCATTAATCTGAAAAATGCTTTTTTCTAACAACGAATACGCAAATCTTCATTCTTGCTACGGATTTTGTAATGGAAATGCAGAAGCAGCAGTTCGTGAATATAATAGACGCTATCTAAATAGAAGAATTCCAGATCCTCACGTTTTCATCAGAACACATCATAATTTTCGTAACTTTGGCCTGCGTGTTAATAACGAACGGAACAGAAACCATCGATATAATATTCAGAATAATCCTATACTATGTACTTTTGATAACAATCCAAGGCTGAGCTCTCGGAAGGCAGCTCAGCACCTCCACATTTTTAAGTCTAAAATATTGCGAACACTACACGATAACCACAGACATGCATATCACCTACAGCCTGTTCAGGATTTGCACCCTGGTGATGATGAAAAAAGAATAAGATCCTGCCAGTGGCTTTTAAACTCGATGGAAGAAAATCCTGACTTTTTACATAAGATTCTTTGGACGGACGAGTCCTCTTTTACCAGACGTGGGGTAACAAATTACCATAATATCCATATTTGGGCACATCAGAATCCTCGAGAAATTCGGCCAAGATCATTTCAAAATGAATTTTCCGTAAATATTTGGTTGGGCGTTATTGATGGTAATGTTTGTGGTCCACATTTCCTACCCCCAAGGTTGAACTCGGATCTGTATATGGAGTTTCTTAACAATAATCTGCAGGACTACCTAGAGGATTTACCCATTAATTTAAGGTATGAGAGTTGGATACAACTGGATGGAGCTCCCCCGCATTTTGGAATAGGTGTCCTATATCCACAACGATGGATTGGCTGGCTAGGGAGGAATGATATGAATAATGACGTGATTAATGGTCCAGTGGCCTGGCCACCCAGGTTACCGGATCTTAATCCGCTAGACTTCTACGTTTGGGGCACTATTAAAGATAAAGTCTACGCTAATCCCATATTAACAAGGGAAGATTTAATTTTAAGAATTCAGCATCCCATATTAATAAGGGAAGAGTTAATTTTAAGAATTCAGCAAGCCTGCAATGATATGCATCGAAATCCGCATGAAGTATCTGCTGCAATAAATGCGTGAGAAGATATCGAAAATGTATTGAGGTGGGTGGACTACATTCCAAGCAATTTTTATAATTTTGCCCTTAATTTTCTATCTTTTTGTTATTGTTGTTGAAAGCCACTAATTAAATTTGTCATTTTCATTTTTGTTTACTTAACTGTTTTTCAGAAATCATTAGGTAATTTAATTTTTTACTGGCAAACGGTGTCAAATAAAAAAAGTAAGGAGCCTTTTTCTGTTGTAAATTGAACAAGGATTCTAGAAATAGTTTTTGTTTCTAAAAAAACATTGGCGTACCATTTTTGTCATTAAGATCTGTCCGTACGCACGCCACTGGAAGAAAAATAATATTTTTTACGTAAAAATATGTATCTAGATTACGTATTCAAAGGTTCCAAATTTCATTTAAATATCTAAATTAGTTTTAAAAATATTAATAAATTTGACACTTTTGATAAAAATGTTGACACCCTGTATCTTTGTAACGAAGCAATTTTCGAATATAGTTTATAATACAAACTGATATTATTGTGGTTCTCTGTCTGCCTCTAAAGTTTCCGCTTTCGAAAGTGGACCACCCGATATAAAACGTAGCAAAATTTATTTCATTTAAAATCTCTGTTGGCACAGTAATATCGTCATTTACTTCACAATTTTATGAAAAATTTTCACTACGCATTAGTTGTATAATTTTATTGGCAACAGCAAATGTTTATATTTAAACAAACCATGCATAACCAGAAACTAAAGTAGCAGTTATTACACATTTTAATATGTTTTTAACATTTCAATGGTAGGACTAAACAAATGCAAGTTCTTGGTTTCTTCGCTTGTACTATACAGTATGCGCCAAAAGTATGGAATAAATTCAATAAAAACGAAACAATTATTTTTTGGGAAAAATCCTCGAGCAGGTCGATTTTTAATTTAAAAAATACATATTTTAGCGTAAAATGCGATTTTCAAATGTCATTTGTTTTCGAGTAATGACGTCATCGATTTTTTTTTAAATGGCAACACCATATTTTTTTCCTTGATTCTGAAAGATCGTTTAATTCTCTATCAGATGGTACTAAAATTTTGCCCTCTTACATAGGAAAGTTTTCGAGTAAATGCCGATTGAATGTTAGAAAACGTAAATTTTATCCACAAAAAAGTAACAATTCTGAGGTATGTAAAATAAAATACAATTGATTAAATTTTATACTTAAATTAAATGTTCGAATTGCCATCCATCAACTTCTTGACAATGCGCAAGTCTGTGAAGAAATTCTTCTTGCACATTATGAATGATTTCTGGGGTAACTCTGCGTATTTCGTCCCGAATGCGATTTTGAGTTCTTCTAAATTACGTGGCTTATTAATGTACACTTTTGACTTCAAGTATCCCCATAAAAAATAGTCAAGAGGTGTAAGATCTGGCGATCTTGAAGGCCATTCTATCTATCCGCGTCTGCCGATCCACCTTCCAGGAAAACAGTTGTCCAAAAAATCTCGTACAGGGCGCGCATAGTGCGGAGGTGCACCGTCTTGCTGAAACCATATGGTATCGTCAGGAATGTCAGGGTCATTATCGTTAGGAAAAATTACTGCAAGGGCTGGAACAAGGTCATTTTCTAGAAACTCTAAATATCTTTGTCCTGTAAAGGTTCCTTCAAAGAAGAAAGGCCCTACTATTCTGTCGTCAACTATTCCAGCCCACACATTTAATTTCTGAGGGTGTTGGGTATGTGCCTCTGCATCCAATGAGGACTTTCCCGACTCCAATATCTGCAAGTTTGACGGTTTACTGTACCATTCAGACAAAATGTGGCCTCATCTGAAAAAAGTATTTGCCGATGTAAATTTCTATTTCCTTGACATAAATCCATTAGAATTTCGCAAAAGTGTAAGCGGCGATCGAGATCATCTTCATTGAGTTCCTGCACAAGTTGAATTTTGTAGGGATGATATTTTTCCTTCCTCAAGATACGTAGCACTGTGCTCTGACTAGTGTCATTGTTTAATGCAACAAATCGTAAAGAATTATGAGGATTATCCACCATACTTATCAAAATGTTCTGTTTCTGATTTTCATTAATGCTTGGACGTCCAGGTTTTGGAATATTTACAACATTGCCAGTTTCTCTAAATTTAAACTCTACCTTACTGACTGTTGATTGGCTGATAGGGCGATCTGGATATTTTTCATTAAATAAATCGCAAACTTCAATTCAATTTCAATTCTTTGAGTAACAGTTAAATGTGCCATAATACTTTAAATTGAATAATAATTTCTATGCCGCTTGCAATACTTATTAGAAAGTCGGTGTGACAATAACACTTTGCAAAGATTTTCACCTACGTGATCCATAAAAGAACTCTAAAAACTAAACTTGATAACGTTTTTGCTTTATTTTAATTGATTTACGTTTTCCAACATTCAATCGTCATTTACTCGAAAACTTTCCTATGTAAGAAGGCAAAATTTTAGTACTGTCTAATAGAGAATTAAACGATCTTTCAGAATCAAGAAAAAAATATGGTGTTGCCATTTAAAAAAAATCGATGACATCATTACTCGAAAACAAATGACATTTGAAAATCGCATTTTACGCTAAAATATGTACTTTTTAAATTAAAAATCGACCTGTTCGAGGATTTTTCCCAAAAAATAATTGTTTCGTTTTTATTGAATTTATTCCATACTTTTGGCGCATACTGTATTAATATACGTCATACAATCTGCATTTACGAATTAAGAATATAATTTTCCAAGTAATGGTTTACTTATGTACATTTTTTGTTTGGATATTCTTATTATTATTACATTACATATTTATTTATAGCAGGATGTAGAATTTACAGTAGTTGTTGGAATTGAAGCGAGTTGGTAGCTACTGGTGGAAAAAAGGAATAGACAACCGTTAAAGTTAACAGTTAAATCTTTTCTATACCCACTAACCGAATGAGATGTCAACTTTATCCAGAGCAGTGCAAAAACTTTATACCTCTTCTCCAATTCGTGTCCAGGGTAAAACAGAAATACTAGTTTACACGATTTTCTGGTTAGGCAGGAAAATAGACAAAACAAACTAAATCTAATTTGCAGTTTTGCTGAATTTATTTTTAAAACAGGAGCAAGCAGAGAAAATATTTTAATAGCAATTTATTTTTATAAAGGAGTAATTTGTTTTTTGGATTTAATAACTCTCTATCTTACAATCCTTTATATGAAAAAGACACCGGTTTAGCAAATAATTATATCGATTTAACTTCAATGCAAGCAAAATATTTTATACCAAGATCTGAGTGATATAGACTGGCCTAATCTAAGTTCTTATAGTAATGTTGATGCAGCCGGTGTTCAGTTTTCTAATAAATTAATTGTGCGAAGTGTTCCTGAAACAATATCAATAAGTACATCATACCCTACTTGGTTCGACATGCGTATTGAAAAAGGTATTAAACACAAATCTCATTTTTGGAAGTTATATAAGTGTAATGGGGACCTGATTTAAATTATTTCAAGTAATTACGAAGCCAAATAAAAAACATCTGCCCATATAAAGTACATTGAGAACACCGAATCACATATAAAAAACTAATCCCAGTAACTATTCTTTTTATTTTAATAATATGAGGAAAATATCTAATATGCCAAATATAATGTGTTATAATAATAGCAATTGTAACGATCCACAGAGTATTTCCAATGCATTTGCTCAATTTCTTCAATCAACTTTTATCTCTTCTATAAACGATTCATCCGAACTTAAGGAACCGATCAATATTTCTCCACACATTACTTTTCCGATTGTCTCTGAAAATAGTGTTCGACGTGCATTAAAAAAAATCAGGAATAAATTAACTACAGGTCCCGATGGAATTCCGCCTTCTTTATTGAATGATTGCGCTCTCTGTTTGCGTTACAATTCTCTATCATTTTTATTTTTTCTTCTCAGTTACTACGTTTCCAAGGATTTGGTGTAGGTGAAAAGTTTTCCCCATTTTTAAAAAAGGATTTAAGCACTTGCAACTTCATTAAGCTATTTGAAATTGTACTATATCATATACTTTATTTTCAAGTAAAATCAAGAGTTTTCAGCATGAATATATATTCGGTAGACAGACAACATCCAATTTTCGAAATATGATTCATTTTATTGTTAATGTATCATATCAAAGTAGTCAGGTTAATGTAGTCTATACCGACCTGTCAAAGATTGGATCATGGTTTCTTATTGAGCAGGTTGGCATCTTTGGTTTAATTTCGCATTCTACAGCTTTCTTTCAGTCATATTTAACAAATAGATTCTTAAATGTTAATTACCTTGGTTATAAATCCATGGATATATATGCGACATCTGATGTTCCACAGGGATCAGTTCCGGGACCTTATGTTATTTGTCATTTTTGTAAATATTTGTGCATCTCTTCCTGTGAATGCTTTGTTATATGCTGATGAGTTAAAGATATTTGCTGATATTAGTTCACTTGATGATTGTTACCTTATACAAGATCTCACAAAAGTAAATTTATTGTGCCAAGATAATAAATTACAACTGAACATTTGAAAATGTAGCGTTATGACTAATAACAAGAAAAATAAACTCAATAGGTTTTACCTATACCATAAATAATTATGAACTAAACAGGTCCAATGAATGACCTTGGAGTTGTCTTCGACACTAAATTGAACTTGAAAAATTGAAAAACGTATCTACCTTGACCACCCTATTTAATGCATTCGTCAGACCAAAATTAGAATAGGCTGCAATTGTTTAGAATTCTAATGCTGAAATACACGTTAGTAATTTGGAACGAGTACGAAGAAAATTTATTAAATATCTGAATTTTAAAGCTGATGGTGTCTATCCGCAACAAGGCACTTCAGAAGGTCTAGCTTCCCGCCGTGTATACTTTTCAGTTTTGTTTTTAGATAAATTTATAAGTAAAATTGACACTAGAAGTATTCTTAGCTATTTAAATTTTAAGATACCTTCTGTTCATACTTGTTCATTCATTGTTTAAGCTTAGTATTCCTCGAGCTAATGCATTCAAATTTAGTACTATATATACCTACTAATTATACGCGCTATAAATTGAATCTAGATGTATTTTCGTGTTCTCTTAGATATAAGACATTGTGTTTTAAATTATGCAATATTTTTTTAAATTGTAAAATCCATATTGTCTGTTACTGCTTTGTTGTAACATAGTTTTGTACTTGTATATTTATTAGTTTGTTTATTTAGTTATTTAAGTATATGTAAATATATTATGGTATTTTCTCCTGCCCTGTAATTGTGTTCATTAAAATAATATAAATAAGATAAAAATAAATGCTATATTTAAAATTACTAAGTATATCACAATTAAGTAACAAAAAGAACGTTACATCAAAAATTATTTAAATATACTTAAAAACAACATTGGCTTCCTCTTATATAAAAATGTAAGACTGATGAAATACATGTGCATTAGTATGATAAAACGCATATAGATTTAAAAAAATATGATTTCTAACTCTGCATAGGTTTTCAACCACTATTTTGTTATTTATTTGTTTTTTAAATAAATATTGTTACAGAAACTCATCTACTAATTTAGTTTATTATGTTCCTGTTTACGTTAGAATTTATAATTTTTGTGATGCTTTTATTTTGACGTTTTCAGGAACATTCCAGGCCACATTCTATTAGATTATCGAGATCGCAGAAATTTCGAGAAATCTAAATATATATATAAGCAGCTCGGTTTCGCCACCATAGTTCACTTTATGTTCAGAAACGTCAAAGTAAAGAATTTGACAGTTATGAATTTGTTGAAGTACATCTGTTGTGTAATCAAGAGTGACAATAAAGTTTGTTTGTCTATGTGACGTCAACGTAGAGGTTACAATGATGAACGCCAGTAACGACATCTGGAGCATCAAAAATAGAGGAAGTATTTAAGCAGTTAATGGAAATGATGAAAGATATGAAGAGCAGCCAGGATGAAATGAAGGAAGGTTTAAAGAAAGAAATGAAGAACAGTCTGTACGAAATGAAGAAAAATTTTAAGAAAAAAATGAAGCACAGCCAGCTACAAGAAAAGTCAAGGGAAATGAAGAACAGATTAAAAGACATGAAAAATAATCAAGAAGTGAAAAACAAAAAGTTAGAAGAAGCAATTAAGATCAATCTCAAAGAGTTTGAAGAATCTGTTTAAGAAGAAATTAATCATTGAAAATAGTACCGGAAAGACCTGATGGTAAAGAAAGGATTTACCAAACTGTATTACCCCGAAAAAGAGTGCTAGAAGTTCTTGAAGCTCTTCATAGTAGTATAAGAAGAAATAAGACTTTGAACGAAGTCAGTGAACAATTTTATTAGCTTGGAAGTCTTTCCGATGTAGAAAAATAATGTCACCATTGTAGTACTTATACGTTAACTAAAGAAGTTTACGCAGTGGAGTTACCTGATCGGGATAATCAGTTCTAAGAGGGGGCCAATGTAACGAAAGCTCACCTACCTTTTTAGTTTGTTAATTATGTTTCAGGTTACGTTAGAATTTATAAATTCTGGGATGTCTTTATTTTGACGTTTTCTGGAAGAGGCAAACATATATAAGCGGATCGGTTTCGCCGCCACTGTTCAGTTTATTTTCAGAAGTCAAACGCGAATGACTGAAATGTCAAAGTAATTAATTTGATAGTTGTGAATTTGTTGAAGTACATTTGTTGTGTAATCAAGAGTGACAATAAAGTTTGTTTGTCTACGTGACGTGTTCCAACGCTATGTCAACGTAGAGGTTACAATATCTTTCTTTTTCAAAATGCATTTTCTAAAATTTGATACGACATAACGACAATTTTTTATGATATTTTATTTTTCAAGAAAGCGGGTAAAAACTCATTTCGCACATTCACATTTTTCTAGATCTTTAATTTTTCAAAAAATACCAACAACGAAAAAAAATTCAATTTCTCTTCTTTGAGGAAATTAGAAATTAACTATCACCTATTTTTCGCATATATCTACCGTACTATGACGGTCGTTGCAGGTGACGGTATGTGGTGGTGCTTGTTTAGAGGGCGTTGCTCCATAAGTTAACATGACTTTCAGGAGCAGGTTTTTTTCTTTTCACTTTAAATTTTGTCTTGATTTTTATGTTTCCCCTATTTGTTATCAATATTATTGTGTGAACATGTTCTATTTACAATAGTAAACTAAGTCTGATTCTGCTAACCTCAGGTAAAACAAACAAGTTTAATATAATTCTAAAAAAGCAGATGATACGTTCCATTTCATATTTAGCAAAACACATATGCTTTTCAGTAATTTCATTTTGTTCTCAGCAGTTCGTAGAATTCTACCTACAGTATTTTAATTTTTAATTATGAAAAGCTTTCAGTGCCTGGTGGCATTACATTTACTCATACGGATTCCGGTTTCTTTGCTATGCTCATCGCATACGGCACTTCACCTTTTTTCTTTGCTTTTATAAATATGAAGTTCTTTCATCAAACTACGGAACTTCTAATATAGCGGTACTAAAATAGTTATACATATTGTGTTCAAATTTCTAGTTGTTGTTCAAATTTAATATAGCTTCAAACGTTTATAATGAAGCGTATAAGTCTAATGGTTCAAGACATAAGTAATATAAATTTAAGTTTTCATTTATTCAGCGATGCATTATTGTAAACTAGAAAATGCGCCACAAGTTTTTAAATTAATTTTTTTTACTTTGAAAATATGTATGTACTTGTCGTAAATCTTCAATAACTGTGAGCAATTTTGCAGGGGTTGTCAGTGAGTAATAATCACAAATGAAATTTCTCATTGACTTTACCGTTATTTATAATTTAAGAATCACAAAGATTTTAAGATCGACTTGATAATCAGTATTTCAATCCCGGAGTTAGTCTGTTTGAAGAATGAACAAAATTGCCAAGTCTAAACACTATTAATTATATTCAAATGCAGCTTCATCTACATCCATATTCAAGAAAGAAGACAAAATTGACCCTAACTAGATACAAATAGGTATCATACAGGGTGATTCACAACTAATTTAAAAATATTTAGGAATAGATGCTTTATGAAAAATGAAGTCAATATCGTAAAGAAAATGATTATAAAATGTTAGTTTTTTAATCAAATTATCAAATTTCTTACGTTCTATTGTCTTCACCAATGAAGCCGGCTTTGGACATGATAACTTAATAAACTTTCATAATGGACATTATTGATCAAACGAGAAACTTCATTCAGTGATAGAACGAGGTTTTCAAAATTCTGTCTAAAGGCTAAATGGTGAGACTTACTTACAGTTCTAAAGAAAAAAATTGTTTGCCCATTATGTTAGAAAATGTTTCCCTTGAAATAAGACGTGCAATGTGGCTGCTACAAGATAGCCATCATCACATTTCAGGGTACTGTACCACTGTATCATTTAAATCAAACTTTTCCTGAGAGAAGGGTAGAATGCGGTGGGTTCATACAATAGACTCATAGATCACCTGATTTAAATCCGACGAATTTTTTCTTTTGGGGCCATTTCAAATCTCTTGTCTTGTCAACGTTAAAGGGTTGAGCAACGGATTATTGACAACTGTAATGTAATTAGACAAAAAGAATGGCGTATTTGCTAGAGTTCGCCGGATAATTTATATATTGATGTGGAAAGACATTATTTTAAATATTTATTGTAAAGGTATCACCTGAACCTAAATTATTATAATGACAAAAATAATATACCTAATTTAAGTAGGTAAGTATTAGATATTGAAGATCGTGCATATTATGCCTGTATGGAACTGCACGGATAAGCAGAGCACGGACTTGCAACTTTTTATTTATTTATTTATTTATTTAGGTTATGTATGTGCCAGACGTTTTGAAGTTTTTAAGTAGTAGTTGAGTGTTTGATGCATGGTGATTTTCCGGGTTGTAATGCCGTGACCTCGGTAACTGGTAGCTGCCAGAAACAGAGTTAAAATGCATATCCCTGGCTTTAGCCGGGATTCTTTTACCTGCCCTGGTTGTTCTCGGGCTAGGCTCTGTGTGGACAGACCCGCAGACTGAGTCGCGGCCAAGCTTTTGCAGAGGCATCACTGAAGATGCCGACAGTGAAGAGCGGCGAAACGTTTGGAAGCATGGGATGCGACCAGTTACAGCGGCGGCTACGGAACGCCTCGGAGGAAACGGTTCCGAGCGTAGCAGTCGCAATACCAACAATAGGAACCGAAATCAATATATGGCAGGCCCAGGGACACCGATAGCGGGTCTGTCCCCACAGAGCCTAGCCCGAGAATAACCAGGGCAGGTAAAAGAATCCCGGCTAATGTCAGGGATGTGCATTTTAACTGTTTCTGGCAGCTACCAGTTACCGAGGTCACGGCATAACAGCCCGGAAAATCTCCATGTATCAAATTACAGCACTGGCCGTGAAAACCTAAAAACCACTAGCAATTGAGTGTAGCTTGGAAGAAGAAATTTTTATTTCAACGATGTTGTATAAAGAGGAGGAAGGGAAGTTGCCAGGAAAATGAGAAAGTTTTAAGTTCATCCTATCAATAAAAAGTTAAAGCTGTATGGTGAATTTCATCATTTATTTTCTGAACTCAAACACGGGCAATTTGCAACCGAAACGTAGAAGAGATGGAGGTCCAGAACAGTCACGACGTATGGCAGCAGTATCATACACTAGGCTATATTGTTCTTTTCGAATAATCTGATGTCTTTGTTATTAACTTTAATATGATTTCATTCTATATTTTTGTATACCTGTTTTCTTAACAGACCACCTATAACAGACAGAAAAAAATGTAAACATAGAATTCAAAGAAAATGCTAGGTAATGCAAGAAAATTTGAGGAGGTTGTAATGAGAATGCAGGGAATACGTAAAATCAGGTAGAATTTGGAAATACGTAAGTTTGCTTAGGAAATGTTAGTTTACAGGAAATAATAGAAAATAATGAACACCATTTTGGTGAGAAGTTCCCCCCTCGTTATTGCATAAAAGTTCACTTATTTGAGAGACAGTATGCAGTTCTGGAGACAAGGTTAGTAATAGTAGTAATTTTATTAGTATTGTAGTGTACACAATGTTGCTTTAATTTGATATAGCACATTAACTAGTTCCGTTTTATAATTGCTAAGTTAATTAATATACGTACTTATTAGTTCAAAGCATTCTATCGAACCGTCCGCAGTCAGTGATGCAGTACAAATTATAAATATTGATGGTGTTGGCTTATTTAATAAAATCAATAATTCTGCATTGGTCTCCAAACAGTCGAAGTTCATTACAGCATCGGTTGATGCTGTTCGTTTTCTCAGTTTACATAACATTTAATTATCCTCAGTCAGAGATAATAGTTGAAGTTCATAGAAACAAGTAGACAGACGATAATAGCTTTGTTAGGAAATTGCATACCGTTCGTGTAATTTAGTATGCAGCTGGTTTTCCACGCTCTGATATATTTGCCAGTAATCAGTTTTCATTAAATTTTCCAAAACTGTCAGAAAGGTAATCACTTTTTCAACATTTTAATCCTATTGAAAAGCAAATTTTCAGTTCATATTTTGGGTACTATTATTACAACACAAAACAAACAAAAGAACAAGAGCACCGATTTTTTAATGCGATTCTTCAATTTGTATGTTAAATTTGGAAAATATGGAATCCTCTAAAAAAATTTTTGAAAAAAATGTTTCTTGTTACGAAATGACTCTTGCAGAAAAGGCTCATTTCGCTTTTATCTTAACACTGTTTATTTTAGGCGATCCCTATCTACCGAAGAAATAGTGATCTTGCTGAAGGAAATAAGTGATGATGCAGTTTTACCTGAAGCTGAGTGAATCGATTTTAGATTATTTTGCGATCAGGATAACGATACCGATCAAGATGATGCATCAGATTAAAAGTTATTGCGGAAAATAATATACACAAACTCGGGAAAGGACTTTTAGTACAAACTGATATAAAAATAATCAAAAACAAGAATCTAGAATTTGTTTCAAATAGTGGTAAAACTCGGAATCAGTCAACGCAAAAAAGGAAAAAACGTACTTGCACCTAAAATAATGGAATGGAATAGTGGAAAAATTTCTAATATTACAAGACACTTAAAAACAAAAAAAGAAAGAGATATCTTGAGAATAATTATTAGAACTTCGTCCAGAAAGCAATGCGGACACGGTTTTCAAAATAAGAAATCAGGCCCAACCTCCCCTTAGATAATAAAAAAAATGATAAGTGAAAGAGCGGCACCATTACACTTTTTTCAGTTATGTTGGGATCAAGAATTAATAGAACATATTTGCAGGAAATAATTCTAACGTCAGTGTTAAGGATTTATACAAAATGTTACCTGTTTTACTCATTTCGGGATATATTCTGTTGTCAGATAGAAAAATGTATTAGCAAAGTATGGTGAATGTCCAAATTTAGTTTTTCTGGAGCCTTATCAAGGGGCATAATTCTTTTGATTTTTGAATACCTTCACTACAGTGACAACAATAATGAGAACCAACAAGACAAAAAAAATAAAATTAGGCCCTTGCTAAACAAATTATGTTCCAAATTCGAACAATATGTAACTCTCTTGCCAAACATTTATTCTATAAATGATACTGCAGAAAACAATTACTCCGCGGTATTGAATTACACCTACAGTATCTATGTGAATAGCCAAGAACCCTTATCGGCTACCCCACCAGACATAAACCGGTTTCGGGCTTGTTAGCCCTCATCAGTATGCCATAGGTGAAACGACCGACAATGTGGTCTGCTACATTGCAGCAGGTACTGATGAGGGCTAAAAAGTCCGAAACCGGTCTATGTCTGGTGGGGTAACCGACAAGAGTTCTTGTCACAGATACACAGATTACTGCAGGTGTAATTCAATACCGGTCGGGGCATTAGTCCGCGGAGTGGTTGTTTCCTGCAGTATCATTTTAAATTTAATGGCGCGTCGTCCAGAGCGAGAAGTCTGCATTGATGTACCTGCTGCAATGTAGGTTGCTTCCTGCAATGTCGAGCCGCTTAGGCCGAGCAGGAAGTAGCAGACCACTTATATCTCACCTGCATTCAGTTTATATGTGAACATACATATGAAGGAACAGCCAGTTCAATTGTTAAGTAAAAATGTCAGAGCTTAGTGATCTGTAACATCGCTTTGTATATAAAATGGTTCCTCTAATTTTGGATGCACTAAAATCATTGTTTTTACATAACTTTAATTTCGTTAAATGCCTGTCTTTCCACTAACCCCCAATACCATTTGACTCAATTTTTCAAAAATTGATATAGGCGGCCGAGTCAAATGGGCATGATTTTTACAAAATCGTTGTTCGAAATTAATCAGCCCCAAGAAACTCCTTAATTGTTTTAAATTTCATATCGTGGAGAATCACAAATTGTTAAATTAAGAACACCAGTTTCTACTAAAATAGATTTTCAAATAATTTCAAAACTGTTTACTATCATGTCCAAACATATATTATCTAGAAACTTCACTAAGCAAAGGATTTTTCATATTAATGGTTTTCAATTTACGTCTAGTCATAAACGGATAAACGGATGCTCGTTTACAAAATCCGCTAATACCGTCGGAACAATTTTTTGTTTAGGCATCGTGGGTACCAAGGATATTTATTATTGATATAACTAAATATATTATTATTTTTAATTTATATAAAGAAAAGCTAAGCTACTTTTCAACGCTATTAACACACAAGATAACTAAGCATGCATATATAAAGAGAGCTAACTCTGCTGCATAGAGCTGGCGGTAGACCTTCTTGAATTGTTTCGAAATTCAAGTTAGGTAATGAGCACAGTAGTCCGTCTGACGGCAGAGTTAACTCGCTTTAAATCCGAGTTAAATTTAAAATAATTCAAGGGGGTGCTACTCGGATCTGGTGCTGGTTACAATTATTTTCCTTGGTGGGGTAGTAGTACTAGGTGTATATTTATAGATTATTCGAGCGTGCACAAGCACCGTTCGCAAAACTCGAGAAAACAAATTCTTTTATGGTACTAAATCAGAGTTAAATTTAAAATAATTCGGTGCTGTGACTTTTAGAACTAATTTAGTTACTATCTATTACTCGCGTATTCATAAATTAGGTTGGTTTAATTTATATCCATGATTTTTTCTTAGAATTGTTTATTAGTTACATGGTGTGTTTATTGTAATGTAGGAAATTCATATATCTGCACACACAGTGCATGCGCAGCACATACACCCCGCCCATATTCACGGGTCCGTCTATCCTACATTCGATTTACCATGTGTCATAAATCGTGGCTCGGAATGTGTGGGTAACTTCACTCCAATTCAATTCTACTCGGGTCTATCGCAATACCCTTTTTGTAATAATACGACCCAAACAGAAATTTCTTCTCTAAAAAACTGTGTTTCGCGTAGTTTTACTGTAATATCTGCTCGTATTAGTTTGCTAAAAAATTGTATTTAAATGAACTAAGTGTGCTATCAGTATACTGATATTCGAATGCGAATTCTCTCTTATCCATTATACTCATTACCTTGGCGACCTAAGCGAACTTCTAGGTGACTATCATCTATTTTCCTTAAGTATTCTTCTACCTCATCAATATTAGAAAGAAAACCCCTTTGTTATAATGCTTCTCCTCATTTCCCCTGTAAAATTCTATTATCTATTAAATTTTCTTCTTCCATTTTTTCTGGCAAAAAAAACTAGCTCTCCTCACTAAGTTTAAAAAATACTCCGCCCTCTTCCCCGATTCACATTTTCCGTATTTGTTTTCCAAAAATAACTATCTTTGTCTGTTCCCCAATGCCTTTTTTTAAAAGCCTTTACGAAATCCTGATACCCTTCGAAATAGGGTTCTTTAGCCCCCACCCAGTCTGCTGTAGGTCCTTTCATACATGACATGGCTAAATTTAGTTTATTATTTTCAGAGAGCCGGCTTCATCTATCAGTTTATCTAAAGCTCTTAAAAACTGCATAGGATGAACTTTGCTGTTTTCATAAAACGTCAAATTGTTATCCCCTAACTCTATCCGATTCAAAATATAAGATTTATCAGGTTCAGCTATTATTTGTCTGTTTGATTGAAGTTTAGTTGTCATTACTTTGTGGTCATATTCACTTAATTTAGACTTTGACAGACTCTCAGTCAAACTTCCTACCGGAGTCTGTAAATTTAATATTCCATTTGCAATTCGTTGTAATACTAATTCTAAGTTTGTAATTCTATTTCCTTGTGCCTCCTTTTCTGACATGTTTATATTTTTTTACCACTTTTTTGCTTTGACATAAACTATTTACAGTTAATTACCTAATACAAATTTCGATTTCCCTCAAAATATCGTTATGTCTATTCAATATAAAATGTCACCTGTTTTAATTATTGTCAATTACTTTTTCTTAATTCCCTTTCTTTTTTCTCCTACTTCAGTTCCTCCTTCATTCCATCTGCTATGACCTCCAAGCTAGACGCTGGTGCCTCACTCTTTCTGCTGGTTGCACTTCTTTCTCCCGGCTGATATTTACTCCACGTTCCTCGCTGCTCCACTTGCTCAGCTCTCTTTTTTTCCAATTTCTTACGGCTATAGACTGTTGCACTTCGCTTACACTATTTTTCAATTCTTCTTACCACTGGTTGGGCGCCCCATGAACTGGACTCTCTTGTTCTACCTCAGGGGGGATTTACTCGGAAGAATACTCTTGTTGTCAATAAGAATTCTTTTATTAAAAATTTCAGAGTTTACAAATATTTCTTAAAAATACAATCATTCAAAATTGACAATCCTGTCAACAGAAATCTCGACCACCTATATCAAAAACCAATTAAATTAATTTTCGCCATCTATTCGATTCACCTCAAATGTGACCATCAGACGAACGTTGCGAGACATGGTGAATAACTACGGACCAGGGAAGATAGAAACTACTGGTCTTGAAATGAGAATAGTGTTCAACGATAAAAAACCAATGTATCAATGTCCTAGGCGTTTGCCTTTACTTGAAAGATAAGAGGTAGATAAAACCAGTTGTGCAAACATTAATTTCACAGCAGGCGACGTTTGGAAATCCGAGAAGAATATTAACGGACAGAGGAGGAGCTTTTCGAGGACAGAAGTTTAAAGAATATTGTCAAGATGAGAATATTGAACATGTTGAATTACTGCAAGCATCTTTTCAAAATACTAAATACATTCATAAAGAAATGCTTGAAGACGGAAGGCAGGAATTACGAAGAAAGAAACAAAAATTAGCGTCAATCAAGTTGCAGGTATAGTTGTCGTTAAACGGACGCAATGCGGCACACAAAAAATTATACTCAAAGTTTTTAGAATCATACTGAGTCATAAAAGTAAGAGAAAATGACAGATACGACATTGAAAAAATTGGGAAAAGAGAACGACACCAACACTTACCTCCACCAGTGTTGACGGCATGAAACGTTGGAAAACCGCATTGACTGACGATGAGTCATCGGAGTCAGGATGAGATATCAGGTACGTTGGAAGAGACAGATTTTAAGACGTATGCCGTTTAGAGTGACTCAGCGCCATTGTACTTTCTTCTTCTTTTTATGTTTACATATTTTTATATATTATTCAGTGTTAAGTACTGATACTTCTGTTAACTATTCGAAATAAACTAGGTGTAGTTTGGTTAGCCCATTTATTGAACTAACCAATCCCTCCTCTATAAGTATATACTTATCCTGCTAATTATAATTTGAGTTGCGTTAAGGAAACAAATATCGAACTTTCATACCTTATATGATGCGGTGAAACAAATATCCATTTGGATCAGTTATTTGTAACATAGTATGATGTATTTCACAAGTGCGTAGAAAGTTGAGGTGCTGTTAAGCGAAAAACAACTTATTATTATTGTAGGTACTTTTCATGAAATAAGGCGGGAAACCGTCGGAAACTTGTGGAAGGCTGAAAAGAAAGTTTATCCAGAAAATGTTGCCTGGTATAAACCTGTTTGAATGGATCCTCTAGAGAAGTTTCTAAGAGGAAATACTTTTGTGCTAATAAAGCAGTTATTCGATAACAACTGGACTGGTAGTCAGACTATTGTTTTTCTTGTGATTGTGGCGAAAAATGGTGAATGTACGTCACAGTTCTAACATAGATTAATTACAATTTAAACTTGCTCTTCGTATTAAGCTTGCTGAAAGATATGAATTTGTGCTGACAGATGCTCTTAGCATTGTAAAAAATACTTTAGCCTTTAATAGAGACCAACATTTAGAAGTTGTGTCTTTGTTACACAGACAATGAGTATTTGTTGAGATATTTGTGCATATTAATGAATTTAATTTTAAACATATCAGAAATATTGCAAATTTAGCTTCAACTATATTATATAACGTACTGCCCAATATATTTAAAACAATTTTATATTTGATAATTAGAATTCTGACAAAGTTTACAGAATAATATTAGTCGGCACCTTTGATTTCTATAGAAATCCTATGGAGAAAACGCGAGTCTGGTAATATTGCAGTAACTTAGTTTTTATGAATTGATTACACTAACTTCACACTAATGGTTGGAAATTTCAAAATAAAATTTTACGTTCAATTCGTAGAAACATATGATTTCTATAGTCCAAATACAAACATTCCGTTTTGATTTCAATTGCATAATGGGATTAAAATGCGGTATAACCAACATCTTACATTAAGTTTGAGTCCTAATATATGGCTTCTGGCGTTCTATGTATTTTATGATTTTTATGGTTGAAAACCAAACTTTGTCTACTGAATCTTACCGGACGAAAAATGTGGAATAATGGAAAATGAAAATAGGTAAATCGTGTGATACAGGAGTGCGTTACTTCTTATCATAATTTCTGTTCAATTAGACGGACGACGCGATTTTGAACAGAGTTGTATTTTCCTCGTTATAATTTTAATTGGTTACTAGACGCCATTCAAGTACAGCATTAATGGAAACATAAATGAATTAAAATATTATAATTATAATAATTTATAAGAATTATTTCTAATTTAGTTGATAACTGTCATCAAAATCCTTTGTTCTAAAGCATCCAAATTCTATGAACCACACCTTATGAACCGGTGTCAAATCAGCCAAATCCATAAATCTAGGTAGAACTATAATCGTTATTGCAAACACGGAATTCCAGGAAAAAACTACTTTGCTACTGATGGTTTTGAATTGTATAATTACTAAGTCAAAGAGAAAATAATTTAGAATACACCCTATTAATCGCAATAGAAGAAATTATGGAGAATTAAGCATTTATTTAAAATTGAAGCGTCAAGGAAAGTTCTTTTCAATGTACAAGCATGACATAAAACATCTTTCAATGCATTTTAGATAAACTAAAATGCCGCCATATAATGAAAAATTGGTGTAATCTACATAAGCAATCTATTCTATCGGAAGAAACACTTGTTATTACTTTGAAGTAAGTAATTTATTTATTTTAATTTAAGAAAATTCAAATTATTTTTTTTATAACTTCTATTAATGCAGTCATATGTATAGTTGCAAGATTGCATACAATAAATATGTAAATTATAAATTAATGTAGCTAAATTTAAGACATACCTAGCATAATGAAATTATGAAATGATTTTCAAAATTCACTTTTGAACAAAATTATACCAACATATAATCAACCACATATTCAACAACCTTAATAAAAAATATTTTTGGAAATGTTATTTATATACATGATATCAGGAATATAAGTGCAGATAGTAAAGTGGCTTGTATATCTTACCAGAAGAAGCAAGCAACTCTTATGAAGAAAGTGTCTAAAACTAATACTTCTACAAATATATTTCAAAAACACAACTGCAATATCATTCAGGTTAAGTAAAAGCTCCTGTACAGTAATTTGTTTTTTATCAGTATTACTGAAATAAAAAATTCAGGTTTCCCAAGAAATCCTTAAAACTGTAACGTACTGGAATGTACGACAACATTACATCCATTACCTGCTGCTGCTAACTTCAAATTATAAGTTTTAATGGTAGCAGTGCGGCTAGTACCTTTCGGTTTTCTATACCTAGTTTTTTTTTTATATTTGCGTATATAAATTAAAATGAAACAATTTATAGTAACCATGACCAGTTAATTTATGGCGAATATATGCAAAATTCTCTAACTACGAGAACTCTAATGGCCATTTCCACCGCATTGCCTTTTAAGTGTAGTTAACTAACTGCGGTTAAAATTGTAGGACTAGTTTAAAATAGTAATGTTTCCACCGCACAATTATTATGTTTCATTTGTAAAGTCTACCTAAAAAGCCAATATTCATAATTTTTCGGTTTTTTGCACAAGTTGTTAGCTTCATGACTATTTCTTAACCTCAAAAGTGTGACACTTCACTCCCACTGTTCTGACTTTATGTTGTTCTGCTAAGTTCTGTTTTCGTATTGGTAGGATTTATAATGGAAATAATTCCCAAAAAAACCCACGATTGGCAAATTTTAGCAATGAAGAAAAAGTATTACTAATTAACATAATAGCAAATTATAAAAGTACGGTGGAGAGAAAAAAACCGATAATGTCTGTACAAGAAAAATGATAGCAGGTGAATTTAACTCACTGTCGCCAAATAATATTCACAGAACAGCATATTCATTAAAAAAGTTTTTCGAAAATGAAAAAAGGAAGTCCGTTTTATTGGCGATACAGAATTATTACTAAAGATGTATAAATGTATTTTTTTTGTAATTTTATCAGTGATTCTTTTTAAGAGCTTACATATTACTTGGAAATTCAAGATCTTCTTCGATTAAGGTCAAAATGTGCAGCTGTTTCTTTATGCAGCCGGTATCTTCTAAAATAAGTTATCCATCGTATGGAAGTGATCACTCTCGTACACTTTACGAGGAAACCCATACTCTAATATATCTAAATCATTATTAAATATATCATTTTCATCATAGTTCATTATTTTTTGTTTATTTTTCAGTGGAAAAATAATAAAACCAAATTATTAAATTCGGTTATGTAGAACCTTTAAGTATCGTTAAAAGAGATAAGCCTAGAATTTCGAGGGCTTATATTTAAGAAGGTTTAGGACATTTTATGTCGGGTTTAGTAAACGGTGGAAGGCAAATAGTATTTTTAAGGTTCCTTAAAGCGTAAGCGCAGCTTAAAACAAACGGTGGAAATGGTCATAACAAAACCGTTCACACTAAGTACGTTTTCTACGTGTATTTGTATTTATTATGTTCAAACATCTGACATGGTAGGTGTGCGACGTTGCCTCATATTCTAAACCTGTACCGTTGGTCAGAAAAAAATATTAAATCAAATATGTTTTCTATGGTACAATTTATCATACAGCAAAATATATATTCATATTTTGGGCATCCTGTATATTTTAATACTTACCTTCTTCATTCATTCCATTGTTGTGAATTTGTTGTGAATGTGGTTGCTGTGAATTTTGTCATTTTTATCGCTTGTAGGTTTTCAAAAAACTGAAAATATTCTAGTTCCATTTTTCTACACACGACCAGCGCGTACAAATAGATTAAATTTTAATTCTGATAAAAGCGGGCTCGCAGGTTTCCGGTGCTGACCTGCTTCAACCTGCTTTCATTATGTACGTGTCCATTTAAAAGTACGTTATAATTTTCGAAGCATATAAGCGCGGATCGGCGCAGAGTACTAGTAAGCAGGAAACCGCTTCCACCGTGTTCGATATAGTCTGCTTTACACTGGTGTTTTTATGTCAATTTAAATATACAATTACATATTCCATAGCTTATAAGTACGTATTTGGCGCTGGTTACCAGTAAGCGGAAAACCTGTTTCCACTCTGTTTGTACCCTTAGACACAAAACGCGAATATTAAGTCAGTGGGATCACAAAATACAAAGGATATCGCCGGGAGATGTGTAGCTGGTAATGAATAAACTGGCCTGGTTTCGCATGTGCGATGGATGCCTCTCATGCGTAGGAATGCAAGATGTCGATACACTAGTAATACCACAAACACGTGGGTTTGTAAGAGGTAAGAATTTCTGTGTCGAACGCACACATTCAGGCCTTTAGGTAACTTGACCAAATCCATAGACTTCTTGTAACGTAAATGTTATACGTTACTTCATGTATCCCCCTTTTCTATTATTTGTTGTGTTTAATTATTTTCTCAAATTTACATATATTTATAAATTATTTATTACTGGTCATATTAAAAATATATATCATAATTTACAAATGTTCCATTAGATGAAATTAATGTTGTATAGGTCTATTTTAAACTTGTAGGTACTGACAGAATTAACTACAACGTTAATGGTAAAGGCCTTAGTAAACTGTGGAATGGCCTATATTCATGACGATTCCAAAAATAGCGTAGGTACAATATTTTATTCATAATATTTTGAAACCACTACCTACTTTTTATAGAGCGAATACAGATTACGATAGTTTAAAAAACATTTATGTAAAACTATTGGTAAATGAACTGTTACATATTTACTATTTTGTGCCCATTTGTAGAACTGGTACATAAAATAAAAATACAGTACTAACATCATATGATAATATCTGTATTGACAATTATATTTGAACTAAGTATTGTAATGAATATACAGGGTGTCCCAAAATAGAAGGCCATACTATTAACCACATATTCTTTGGACAAAAATAATGCGACTTTCCTTATGCCATTTTTTATTTGGGCGTCTCTGTTTCAATATACAGGGTGTTAAAGTTACATTTTAAGAAACTATTTTTGCTAATAATCCCATTGTTTTGTAAGATACACATTTGAAATTTTGCATGTACTTTTATCTTATTCCGGCATACTTATCATGTAATTTTGGTGAAAAAATCGAAGGGCGAATGGAGGTAACTGAAGGATGTACCCTTTATATCCTCCAATTATTTCTAAGTATGCCTATGTAGCTTGTTCTTGAAATATCAAACGTAGAATTTTTCAGTCATTTTATATCACTTGTAATTTTTTTTGTTTAAATACTCCGTTTTGGAGAAAAACGGCAATTTGTAGTGCCCATATCATTCACCATCATTTTCAATAGAAAGTGACATTTTGTGAGTATACCTATTATTACAATACCTTGTCAACTTAGCAAATCCTAATACACTGAATGAATATTTGTTAATTAAAACAAAATGGATAATTCTAAATTTTATAAAATGAGTAACAAAAAAATAATAGTCTCATTTAATAATAGTAATAATGAACGATCAACATAATTTTTTATTACCTAAATAACATTAAATAAAATAATTAATTAGTTACTACTAATTTAGCAACTCTCCGACTTGCCAACCCTTCTCATTAACACATGTACGTGCCCTTTAAGTAGCGAAAACCTTATCTTTTGAAAGATATTTTCCTTTTGCTGAAGTTCATCACCTGCCATTGCTATCATTCTCTCTCTGAGATGGTTAATGTCGTTTATTTCTGCAACATAAACCACATCTTTTATAGCCCCCCCAGAAAAAAAATCCAATGGATTAAGGTCAGGAGATTGTGGTGGTCAATGAATAGGTGCGTCTTGTCCTGGGCCAATCCAATGATTGGGAAATACATGGATATTTAAATACTGCCGGACGTTTCTACCATAATGGGGTTGAGCACAGTCAAGCTACATCCACATACCGTCACGTACGATAACAGATAAATCATGTAAACATCTTGGAATTCATTTTGCAGAAAATTTAAAAATGATGATGAATTTAAATTATTTGGTACGAAAAGGGGACCCAACAGAAAATTTCCCATTATTCTCGCCCAGACATTAACCCTGAATATAAATTGATGGCGTGCTACAATGGTTCCATGGGGATTCAAATCCACCCATACGTGGCTGTTATGCATGTTTGTCAATCCATTTCTTGTAAAACTTGCTTCATCCGTGAGTATATGTTTTCTTACAAAGTCCCTATCTGCATCATGATTCAGCATGATGCAGGTAGGGACTTCATTCGAACATCCATTTTTGTACAAATTTCTATTTGTCGACAAACAATCCTTGTACTTGTGCTTGGTTCTTCTTCTACTACTGCTAAGATTTGTTCCTCTTGTTCAGGGCTTAATTTTTTTTATGTCGATCGCAAATTCCGGACTTTTAATCCATAAACTTTCCGGTTTCACGAAGCTGTCGATCCAAATTTAAGAAAAACTTCCATTTATTGAATTGAATTGTTTATTCAGTGTTAAGTATACAGAGTGTTTACACGGGTCAGCAGTACAAATGGATTATATATATATATATATATATATATATATATATATATATATATATATATATATATATATATATATATATAATAATAATAATAATAATAATAATAATAATAATATGCCTTTATTACAATTTAGAGAACAATACAAAAAGTAGATAATTACGGGTGGCGGTATCCAGCAAAGCTACTCCTATACAACCACCCTTAAAAAAAAAAATAAGTGACCATAACCACAAGTAGTACGTAAGATAAGTATACATATATGCAAGAATATAAAAAACAAATTAACGAATACACTCAACAATCTCTCTGATTAACCAGAAATGTTTTAAACTTTCTCCGAAAGGTGACAGAACTAGTAGCTCCAACGATGCTATGCGGTAAAGCATTGAAAATTTTAACAGCATTGTAACTAAAGCTACGTTGAAACATCGTTAAAGTATGACAGGGAACAGTTAGGTGATCTCTATGACGCGTATTATGTTCATGTATATCTCGACCTTTAATAAGCTTATCATAAAGGTATATTGGTAACTTATGGTCAAAAACATTATAAACCAGTGTACCTAGTTGAAGTTGAAAACGCTCATGTAGTTTAAGCCAACCAGAATTTATAAAAGCATTTGAAATGTGATCAAATTTTCTATGGTGGTTATAAACAAATCGAATACAAGAATTCTGAATTTTCTGTAGACGCTCTCTATCTTTCACTAACAATGCGGGCCAGTAAACTACAAGGCAATAACTAAGGATAGATAATATTAAGGAGTTGCAAAGTCTTAATTTAACTTCAGTACTAAGAATATTTTTATATAGGTATAAGATTTTTAATTTGCTATAACACCTTCTCAATAGATTAGATACACGAGTGCCAAATCTAAGATCTGGATCTAAGGAAAGGCCCAGATTTACACCACTGTCAAAAGGTTGCAGCACAGTATTATTTAGTAAAATTTGAAATGAAGGATGCTTACGAATGATTAACAACTGAGGGCCGAACAATAAAATTTGAGTTTTTTTTTCATTAAGGACCAGGCCATATCGGCAAACGGTTTAAATGAAAATACAACTGGGCCTCGATTCTTGAATGCAGTGAAATAAATTCGAGTGAGAATTAATTCCACTTAAACTTGCTGATAATATTATTACCTATGTGTATATTTACAATTCTTGAAGCTTTATATTTCTTTAGCAAAAACCATATAAAATAATTCCCCAATTTTTTATGGGAAATAACTACAACAAAAATGTTCAAAACACAGATTTACATTTTCTCAAGAGAATTTACGGCACTTTCCCACTAAACTCGAGAATCGAGCCCATGCTGCTGAATAAATAGGATGTTTCTGTTGATTAGCTGACATGAATAAGATAAAATTTGTTTTAATATAAATAAAGTATATTTAAATATTAAGGTCGTCGCCAAGTCCGGACCTGAGATCTGCGAACGAAGTGCAAGCTTTAATAATGACCGTTGGGAATCAGACTATTTAATCACAAACAACAATGAACTTCAGTATTATTTGTATGCAAGTACCCTCAGTTCCTAAAGAATACAATATGAAACAGCATTACATTACTTTTATGTATGGGAGATTTGATAAATGTTCTATTATTGTCATTGATAGAGCCAGAGCTATGATATGAACTGAAATTGGATTTGCAGGAACAAAACAATGTCAACTGTCATAGGATACACTGCATTTTGTCATTTTGTTCACCAAGAGGCCCTATATGGAAAGTATTTACGTCAAATGAATGTCATGGAAGTGGTTGTTAACATAATATTATAAGAGGGGGATTGCGCTTTGACTCACAGAAGGATTCGTGATTTTTTGGCCGAATTATAAGCTACATATGGGGACTTGTTATTTTACACCGAGAATCCGTTGTTCGGAAATTGATTGCACAGTTTCTTCACTCTACACAAGACATTCCCGTGTACCTTAAAAATTAAGTGAAAGCCGACACTACAGAACTGGAAAATCAAATTGTAGATGCAAAATTTTTATCAGGTCTTGCATTTTAACAGACTTGACATCTCACCTTAACAAGTTAAATTTGAAGCTACAAGGAAAGCAGCAGAATATTGTCAATTTATATGGTCACATAAGAGGATTTAGAAATAAAATTAAGCATTTCACGAAACTGTTCCAAACTGTAAAAAGCACTTTGAAGAAATCAAGGATTTTAAGAAAGTTTCATATTTACACAACTGCAGAAGATAATGTAACTGAGTAATATTAAACCATATTAATAAAACTTAAATCTATATACAGTATGCGCCAAAAGTATGGAATAAATTCAATAAAAACGAAACAATTATTTTTTGGGAAAAATCCTCGAACAGGTCGATTTTTAATTTAAAAAATACATACTTTAGCGTAAAATGCGATTTTCAAATGTAATTTGTTTTCGAGTAATGACGTCATCGATTTTTTTTTAAATGACAACACCATATTTTTTTCCTTGATTCTGAAAGATCGTTTAATTCTCTATCAGACAGTACTAAAATTTTGCCCTCTTACATAGGAAAGTTTTCAAGTAAATGACGATTGAATGTTGAAAACGTAAATCAGATAAAATAAAGCAAAAACGTTACCAAGTTAAGTTTTTCGAATTCCATAGTTCTTATATGGATCACGTAGGTGACAATCTTTGCAAAGTGTCATTGTCACATCGACTTTCTAATAAATATTGTATGCGACATAGAAATTATTATTCAATTTAAAGCATTATGGCACATTTAACTGTTACTCAAAGAATTGAAATTTTAATTCTTATCGGATGCGGGAATATGACTAGAACTCAGCAGGAAGTTTGCGATTTATTTAATGAAAAATATCCAGATCGCCCTATCAGCCAATCAACAGTCAGTAAGATAGATTCTAAATTTAGAGAAACTGGCAATGTTGTAAATATTCCAAAACCTGGACGTCCAAGCATTAATGAAAATCAGAAACAGAACATTTTGATAAGTATGGTGGATAATCCTCATAATTCTTCACGATTGGTTGCATTAAACAATGATACTAGTCAGAGCACAATGCTACGTATCTTGAGGAAGGAAAAATATCATCCCTACAAAATTCAACTTGTGCAGGAACTCAATGAAGATGATCCCGATCGCCGCTTACACTTTTGCGAAATTCTAATGAATTTATGTCAAGGAAATAGAAATTTACACCGGCAAATACTTTTTTTCAGATGAGGTCACATTTTGTCTGAATGGTACAGTAAACCGTCAAACTTGCAGATATTGGAGTCGGGAAAATCCTCATTGGATGGCAGAGGCCCAATCCAACACCCTCAGAAATTAAATGTGTTGGCTAGAATAGTTGACGACAGAATAGTAGGGCCTTTCTTCTTTTAAGGAACCCTTACAGGACAAAGATATTTAGAGTTTCTAGAAAATGACCTTGTTCCAGCCCTTGCAGTAATTTTTCCTAACGATAATGACCCTGATATTCCTGATGATACCATATGGTTTCAGCAAGACGATGCGCCTCCACACTATGCGCGCCCTGTACGAGATTTTTTGGACAACTGTTTTCCTGGGAGGTGGATCGGCAGACGCGGACCGATAGAATGGCCTGCAAGATCGCCAGATCTTACACCTCCTGACTATTTTTTATGGGGATACTTAAAGTCAAAAGTGTACATTAATAAACCACGGAATTTAGAAGAACTTCAAAATCGCATTCGGGACGAAATACGCAGAGTTACACCAGAAATCATTCATAATGTGCAAGAAGAATTTTTTCACAGACTTGCGTATTGTCAAGAAGTTTATGGATGGCAATTCGAACATTTAATTTAAGTATAAAATTTAATCAATTGTATTTTATTTTACATACCTCAGAATTGTTACTTTTTTATGGATAAAATTTACGTTTTCTAACATTCAATCGTCATTTACTCGAAAACTTTCCTATATAAGAGGGCAAAATTTTAGTACTGTCTGATAGAGAATTAAACGATCTTTCAGAATCAAGGAAAAAAATATGGTGTTGCCATTTAAAAAAAATCGATGACGTCATTACTTGAAAACAAATGACATGTGAAAATCGCATTTTACGCTAAAATATGTATTTTTGAAATTAAAAATCGACCTATTCGAGGATTTTTCCCAAAAAATAATTGTTTCGTTTTTATTGAATTTATTCCATACTTTTGGCGCATACTGTGTAACAAAAAGTTTGAATGCAAGCAGATAGCAGAAAACTCTCATCCCTTTCATAACACATCTATCTTGGATAGACAGGAATCCCAACAATAAATCTAAAAGTAGAATCGAGGGATAAACTAGGCGACATACGAGGTTAACAATATCAATAGCAACATCTCAATTTGACGTCTTTATGGCGTCAAAACAAGAAATACCCAAGTAAAATTAATTTAAAGAACTGACAAGAATTTACATGTGAATATCGATGAGATACTTAACAAATGAGACCATCAAGTACTTAACAAATAATTATAAATTAAAAATAAATATCCTCGTATTTCAGAGGATAGTAATAAAGAAAGACACGTGTTTTTTAAAAAGGAATTTTTAAGGTATTTGTAAAAATGGCAAAGATTCACATTTAAGATTTGTTTATTAACAAACGATAAAACAAACGACAAATTTTATCTAAATATTCTAAATCCACGACGCAATGAACATCCACTTATCGATACAGGTGAGAAATAGGAATAAAAAGAAACACAAATTTCTCTTCAACAAAATACTTTTTACAACGCTATAAGGTAAGTAGTAAAAAAACGTTCAGGCACAGTTTGAACATACTAACAGTTGGACCTCTCTCCATACCCCACCATTCGTTTTCCCCTCTGCCAACACTTCCCCTGCATCAATCGAACATCAACGGCCGATGATCGGCCATTTATTGGGTTAATTAGTGTTAGTGAGTTAATGTTATTGATCTGTAAGAATAGCTAGTCATGAATCTTGCGGTCGATGATTATAAAGCTAATGCATGGAATATTTTGTTTTTTTTTGCTTTTCCAAGGATCCTGAAAAATGTATTAACAGCAATTTAAATTTATGAATTACAGTTACTAATATATGTAATTTTTTTTATTAAATCATTAAGTATTATGCTATGTTAGTTACATTGTTTACAATGGCTTTTAAGTTCAATAATACGTATACATTTTCAAGATGTCAGATAGTTTAGGTTTCGTCGGAGAACATATATTTTCCAAAGTAACACCTGCAGAGGCCAAGAGGCGTATACGAATATGTGCTACGCATTTCAATTATAAATCGTTCACTTTGCCAGAGAAACGTTTTCTGTGAAAATCTGCGATCTCTATAAAATGATTACCAAAATGTAATGACATAATGTTACATTAATAATATGTAATATATTTGTAATATATTTATTTGTTAAATAAAGGAGCGAATTTGCTGGTATATGTGAGTGAATGTTTTTTACTTAAATGTCTTATTTTTATAATGCATAAATGTTTTCATTCATATGATACTTGTTTGTACTGTAATGCACCTAATTCGAATCACTGTACGTTATTCTAAAATCTTACGTCTTAAGTCAACAAAGAGCCATTTAGTGGTTTAACAATATCTTCGATTTGACAGACTAATTAATACCCCTTAAAAATATTTTTGTATCTATTTTTAATAATTATTATTATAATTGCCGGGACGTTGATCACAGTATGTGACAGTAACAGAATTTTCGGATGGAAGATTTGAACACACATACCAAAACATCCCAAATAAATATTTACTTTCGGTATATACAAGAGTTGGGATTTATTATAAGCTTAATTAGGGAAAAAATTATATACAATGTGTAATTAAAAAATGGTAACAAAATTAAATTGATATGTTTTTTTTAATGTACCCATGTTACCTCTATAAAATCCCAATTCGTCTAATGTATAGGTATATGATTTTGCAATAATAATGACGCTCCCTCAAAATATTTTTTGAACTTCTGGAAGTACTGAGTAGAAATTTCATTAATGTCGCCGTATTTGTCGACGTAAAATGATCAAATTTGTGTCTTTTAGGTACAGAAATCTCTAAAAATAACACGTAGAGCAAAAGTTGTATCAAAATAAAATTATTGATGTTTTGTTTACCCACTTTTACTATTTAAATTCTCCTCAAATAAAATAATAACTTTAAAAAAGCGTTTATAAGACACATTATTTTGCTTTTCTAACCCCACATCTAATCTAATATATAAAATTGTCGTGTCACAGTGTTAGACGCCATACTCCTCGGATTTTTATGAAATTTTATATATATATTCGGTAGGTCTGATAATCGGTCGTAATCTATTTTTCATAACCGTAAGTGATAAGGGTGGTCCACCCCAAACAATTTGTTTTTATTTTTTTGGATAATTTTTTTTATTTTTTTATGATGTGGCATTAAAAAATACATACAACCCTTAATTTTCTATGACAAACCGCTATTTTTTAATAGCCATTTTAGTAATTTTTAATCCTGGTAGATAACTGATCGATTATCACTAGATCAGTTATCCCCGCCAGGCGTCTACCGGTGTCACTTCTCACCACAAACCTAGAAAAAAATATAGACAGCGTCGGTTCATGATATAGGTCACGTGACAGGTGCCGCGTTTTCTAGGGACCGAAGGTCCAGAAAATTGATATTTTATTTGCTTTATGTTGGCGGTTGTGCAAATATGATGGCTGCATTGCAATATGAAATTAACTAACTTGCTGTCATTTTAAATGTCATTAAATACTGTGACATCAATGTGATCAATAAGATTCACGCTACAATACGATCAACGTAAATTGCCATAAAAACCAAGTTTTAGTGATTTTGGACCTTTTAGGGCAGCCATGAATTAGCGGTCGCCGGCAATATGCACAGTCTATATTTTTTTTAGGTTTGTGCTTCTCACCCAGTAAACAGCACGGAGTAGGGATGAGATCGAAGCCGACTACCAAAATATTCTCTAGAAATAATTCATATGGCAAAACAACGTTTGCCGGGTCACCTAGTATACTTATAAATAAAAGTGAATAATCTTATATGCAGAACTATATAAGTTTATGTTATAACAATATTTACATCTACAGTTAAATTTAAAAGAATACGTAGTTTGAAAAATATCTGTACCTAAAAATTTGTTAGTCAGATCGCTTTCTGCCAATATATATTCGTTTTACTTCTGTGCCTTTGAATATTCCCAGGTGACATGACACAACATTCTTGTTATTTGCTAACCTCTATGTTATTCAGTTCTTAAATGTCTAAAATTATTTGTATTTGTAGAAAACACTGTTTCGCCCTTAATACTCTATTGGTGAGTGAAACAATTAACAACTAAAGTTAAAAGTTGAAACTAGATTCCATTACGAATACGTCAGCAGTTCAAAAGAATTCGCAAAATTTATTGTAAAGAGTGCCATTATTATTGCAAAAGATTGTACCTAACAATAATGTTTAAATTATATAAAACTTTATAAATTAATTTTTAATAATTGTTGTGTAAAAATCTGTACCTATTAATAGAATTTTTGATAACTAGTACAGCAGTATTATAGATAGTTAAATAACCTTCGTATATGCTCTGCTGTAGCTAATATAACATAGAACTTGTTGATAACCCTCGTAACGCACCTTCCAAGTTGATTTATGACATTAGGCAAAAAAACCGTGTCGGCTATGAACTCATAGAAGGAGTGGTCCAACTGTTTATATTCAAATTGTATTTCAGGAACATGCAGCTACTAATAGAACCAGTCTCAGTTTCATGAAAACATAAAATATCAACAGGTTCACAGATACTTTAATATTACCTCTTGTTGTATTAAATAATAACGCTAAAAATAAACACGAAAAGCGTGAAAACACTTATCCAAGGTGTCAATATACTTTTCTAACTTTTCAGTTCTCCTCAATAATGTCTTAATGAATTAATTTCACTATATTCCTATCAAAACAGTAATTTTTTATCTTTGTGACTACTCACTACTTCACTGGTAGAAATATTACTGATGCGACGCAAAGATCTGATCACGACTTCATGGTTACGGCACGGTTTCTTTCGTTGCAGTGAATAGGAAATAAATTGAGAGTATCAATATACAATAACTTGTTTTATTACCAAAATTAATTTCCTTTGTTTATTCGAAAATCTTTGTTTTTGCTTTATTCGAAATAGTATTGGCAAGACAAGAAACATGTCTTTATGTGACACTAACTGCTCTGTGGACTAAAACTCCGACCACAGTTGAATTACACCCATAATATGTACCCATATGCTCTTTATTATTAGCTTTTCTACATTTTTTACTGTATTTTAATAGTACATTATACTATAAGGGAGAGAAATGCGTTATTTTGGCAGAGGTGCAATTTGAATGCACCGAGGACAAAATAGCATTTCTCCCGAATGGTATATACTATTTTTTCCACGGTCTCATTAACTTAAAAGCACATATTTATTTAGTAGTCGTTAAGTTATTGTCATAACTACAAAATAAACAAACAAAAAGAATTGTCAAATTAAGGTGCCAGTTTGGTTTAATTTAAAGTTTGTTTAGCGCACAATGAATAATTGTGAGTCGGAAGAGATTGTGCAGGCTGTAAATATTGCAATATGCAATTTGCTGCCTACGTAGTCAAGATCGTTATACAATATAGCCTACAATCGGTTCAAAAAGAGGTGAGCCGAGAAAAATGTTCAAGTATACAGCGAGAATGTTTTGTTGGCATACTTCAGTGAAAATGCAAAGAATTACAAGTCTTCCACATTATGGGGGCAATATTCTATGGTTAAGTCATGCTTGATAATTTACGACAACATAGATATAAGCAAATTCCCCAAGCTGATCGCACTTTTGAAAAGAACCGGTGGCGGATATCAAGCAAAAAAATCGAAAATATTGACAAAGGATGAAATCGACTGTTTTCTATCAAGTGCAGATGACAAAGAATTCTTAATGATTAAGGTAAGATTACTTTTGTTGTTAGGTATTTCAATTATTAAGTATTTTGATTTTTTATAGGTTGGATTAATTCTGGGGTTTGCCGGAGCTTGTCGAACTGATGAACTAGTCAATTTAACTGTAGATGATATTGAGAATGTAGGCTCTTCCTTGATTGTAAAAATTCCAAACACTAAGACAAAGATTCCACGAACCTTTCTGGTTACCGATGTGGGAAATATGCTTGAATTGTTTCGAAAATACCTGTCCCTTCGTCCTCCCCACGTCAAGCATAAGCGCCTTTTTTATACCACAAAGCAGGAAAATGTAGTTCGCAGACAGTTGGCAAGAGTACCATGGGAAAAATTCCGAGTGTAGTAGCTTCGTATTTAAAATTACCTGATGTTGCATGTTATACTTGTCACTGCTTACGAAGATCTTCAGCCACATTACTGGCAGATGCTGGTGTGGATATCATGACAATAAAGCGTCATGCTGTTTGGAAATCAACGACAGTCGCTGAGTCGAGAACTCCATTGAAAATAAGACCAAAATTACTAATCAGGTTTTAGTAGGTACCACTACTAGTTCAATCACAAAAACTGTAAATGTAAGAGAAAGTAATATTCCTTCTAATATTAATTTTGAAAATTGTACAAATGTAACATTTAATTTAAATGTCAATAAATAATTTCAATGTTATCTTTTTTTTTGTATGAAAAACGTTCTCCATAATGTAAACTCGCTTGGGAGCATTATACTCCCTTGGGAATAATCGACTACTTCTGTTTTAATTTTGATGTCATAGAAACTGATTTCTACTCCCGACCGTGGAAAAAGGTATTTAAGGTAATATAAATTAATTCTGCTACAATTCCTATAATTGAAATCTCATGAACAATTCCATAGACAGAGGTGTATTCAATAATTATCTAAAATAATCTAGCTAAATTTACTAACCTGGTTTAATGAAAACATTCTCTAAATACCTAAGTTCACTTTTAAAACTCTGGAAACATGAAAATTCAACCACAATGCATGAGATCTAACCTATTTTTTCATTTTCAGACTGCTTCTTCAGGTAGCCTCCTTTAAGTTGAGTCAAATATTTTCAAGTTCCCATTATTTATAAGTTATTATGTAAAACTATCGATAAGATCGATAGTTACGTGTGACTGTTACCAAATTTATAATAAATTCATGTTTCTCATTTGTATACAAGAGCCTCGCAGGAATCTTGCATGAGTCTTGCGAGACAAGACATCTCGATGAGATGATCGAGCAAGAACAAAATTTTACAGCAACTATGGCCTTGTTTTCCAAGACAAGACTTTTCCAAATTTTGCAAGATGTCTTGTCTCAGCTAACACTAATATATAGGGCGATTTTGAAAGTGGGGTAGTAATTTTAGTATACGTCTTCTTATTCGAAGAACGAGTAGTCGTATACAACACATTTTTAAATTATGTAAGCCGGACCTGTATACTCATAGTAAATATTGAAAATTATATCCGCCTTTCACGTTTGTCTGTATCTCGGGTTCGTTCTGTTGAATAAATAAATCGTCGCGCAGAGGGATGAAATCTATAAGCAAATAATTTCCTGTGCATTTCGTTGAGCGGCGCCAGCCGGTTTTGATTACACTCTCCGTACTCGAATATACCAAAGCACCCTGGTGTCAAACATACTTTTTATTTTTAGAAAACTCAATATATTGAGATTATTCTCAATATTTCGACGTTATTCTCAATATAATGAGAAAAATCTCAATGTCTTGAATTTTTGCTCAATATAATGAGAAAAATCTCAATATCTTGACTTTTCTCTTAGTACTGTGATATTTTTATGTATTTATTTACATCCCACTAGCGACTTAGGTTGCAAATACATGTTAATTTACTCATAGGCGTCGCACGTAGGGTCAAAAAAGTGAACCAGTTTTTCGAGAAATAACATTTGCGATTTCTATAGGAAATTATTTTTAATGGATTCTTATTCAGCTTTATTAGAAACCCCTCTCCAAATTTTGGCAACCTACTCTCAAAGGTTATACTTTTCATGGAGTCGCCCTTGTAGCTTCCTTATTGTTATCCAATAATTCTAATTTTTTTGTAGCTTATACATGCTTAGTCTTAGCTTATACAGTGACTATTTTGACACTGTGAAATGTTACTTTAGTCATAGACGTTGGACGTAGGATCGAAAAAGAATCCAATCTTTCAAAAAAAAAACAAAACTACTTTGTTGTATATATACAGGGTGTCCCAAAATAGAAAACCATACCATTAACCACATATTCTTTGGACAAAAATAATGCTACTTTGAATATAATGAGAAAAATCTCAATGTCTTGACTTTTCTCTTAGTACTGTGATATTTTTATGTATTTATTTACATCCCACTAGCGATTTAGGTTGCAAATACATGTTAATTTACTCGTAGGCGTCGCACGTAGGATCAAAAATGGGGACCAGCTTTTCGAGAAATAACATTTGCGATTTCTTTAGGAAATTATTTTTGATGGATTCTTATTTAGCTTTATTAGAAACTCCTCTTCAAATTTGGGCAACCTACTCTCAAAGGTTAAACTTTTCATGGAGTCGTCCTTGTAACTTCCTTATTGTTATCCAATAATTCAATTTTTTTTTGTAGCTTATACATGCTTATACAGTGACTATTTTGACACTGTGAAATGTTACTTTCCAATTATTTCTAAGTACGCCTATGCAGCTTTTTCTTGAAATATCAAATGTAGAATTTTCTTCTGATCATTTAATCTCTTTTGTAATTTTTTGTTTAAATGCTCCGTTTTGAAGAAAAACGGCAATTTGTAGTGCCCATAAATCTATCATTCACTATCATTTTCAGGTGAAACTGAGATTTTATGGATATACCTATTATTACAATTCCTTGGCAACTTAGCAAATCGTAATATACTCGCGACAAGAATTCAGACGTCTTACGTCATGGTTGACATTAGGCGATTGTTTTTATTGTCAACGTAATTTTCGATATTTGGTCGCGTTAAAAACAACAATTTTTTGCAATTTAGTGCAATATATAATGCAAACATTTAGTGTACCATATAGTTTCATTACTCTCAGTTGCGATTTCTTAAATATTTTGATAAACATATAATGAATTATTCATTTGTACGTATGACGTAAGTCGTCTGAATTCTTGACGCGAGTATACTTACTGAATGAATAATTGTTAATTAAAACAGAATGGATAATTTTAAATTCTACAAAATGAGGAATACTTATGAATAATATGGCATTAAAATCTGTAATACAGTTCTCGTATTGACCAAAAAATAATAGGAATAATGATCAACATAATAACTTTTTACCTAAATAACATTAAATAAAATAATTTATTAATTACTACTAATTTAACTAAGGTTCTACTTGCCCACCCTCCTCATTAACACATGCACGTGCTCTTTTAAGCAGCGAAAACCTTATATTTTGAAAGATATTGTCTTTTTGTTTTAATTAGCAAATATTCATTCAGTAAGTATACTCGCGTCAAGAATTCAGACGTCTTACGTCACGGCTGACCTTACACATTTGTTTTTATTGTCAACGTAATTTTCGATATTTGGTTGCGTTAAAAACAATTATTTTTTGCAATTTAGTGCAATATATAATGCAAACTTTTAATTTAGTATATAGTTTTATTACTATCAGTTGCAGTTTCTTAAATATTTTGATGAAAATATTGTGAATTATTCATTTGTTCGTATGACGTAAGTCGTCTGAATTCTTGTCGCGAGTATATTACGATTTGCTAAGTTGCCAAGGTATTGTAATAACAGGTATATCCACAAAATTTCAGTTTCACTTGGAAATGGTAGTGAATGATAGATTTATGGGCACTACAAATTGCCGTTTTTCTCCAAAACGAGGCATTTAAATAAAAAATTACAAAAAAGGTAAAATTATCAGAAGAAAATTTTACGTTTGATATTTCAAGAAAAAGCTGCATAGGCGTACTTAGAAATAATTGGAGGGGATAAAGAGTACTGCATCCCTCAGTTACCCTCCATTCGCCCTTCAATTTTTTTCACCAAAATTCCATGATAAGTATGCCGCAATAAGATAAAAGTACGTGCAAAATTTCAAGTGTGTATCTTAGAGAACAATGGGATTATTAAAAAAAATAGTTTTTTAAAATGTAACTTTAACACTCTGTATATTGAAACAGAGACGTCCAAATAAACAATGGCATAAGGAAAGTCGCATTATTTTTGTCCAAAGAATATGTGGTTAATGGTATGGCCTTCTATTTTGGGACACCCTGTATAATTATCTATACACTTGGGCCATTGTGTCAGTAAATTACGTTTAACGCAGATTGATATTACGCACACACTACAAAATACGAAAAATAATAACAATAACACAATTCATTTACGTATACATTACGTTGTTATCTAAGGAAGCGTGGCATTCAATGAAGACTGAGTGCGCAACGATTATCGATGACGTATCGTCAAATAGAGTTCATTGACTCATTATTATTATTGGTCGGTCGGTGGTCTATAGGGGTGACCATAGACCGGCTATATTTGCGGAGAGGATTGACACCCTCTCTGTGGGTATGGCAGAGTGCAAGAATGTTGGCTTGGGTCAATGTGGGAGATTGATACCGGTCGACATTTGATAGCCCCCCTAATTAATGAAATTTTCCAGGTTTCTCTTATTCCTTCACTGAATGGTGGTTAGGGCCTATCAACGTAAGTCTTTCCTGGGCGCAAATGTGACCTGCTTAATAATAATATGCCGCTCCCTGTCAGGCACAAGTTTTCGACTTCTGAACTAATCCTCGTGATTAGAACGAGGGGTATAAATATTATTATTATTATTATATACACTTGATATATTAGTACTATTACAGAGAACGTCTGGTTGAATTTCGCTCAAAAACGGTTAATTATTAATAGATTTATTAAAAGCATCTTTTTTGTGTAATATGAAGTTTACACACACATATTAGAATGTAAAAATCCTCTACATTGTACAGAAAAATTGATCACATCAGCGTGTTCGGCACCACCAAAAACATACCTGTGTCAAATTTTGATGTGCTTTAAAAAAATTAAATCATAAATTTGATTTTCTAAAATTACCTACACACCCTGTATGTCAAAAATTGGTGGCTCTAGGATATGCATTTATTAAGCAAACCCTACTTATTTTAGCAATATTGCCGTGTCTTTTTAAAACATCATATATAGGGGTAGAAGTATATAAAAAATATATTATTTGACGTAAATGCGGTCTGCATAATAATAGTATGTCGTCCCCTCTCCCGTGCAAGTTTCGGACTTCTGGGCTAATCCTCGTGATTAGAATGAGAGGTAGAGATATTATTCTTAGGGTAGGTTATGAAAAACACTTATTAAAGCAATATTTTGTAAAATCATTTATTTTAATGCCATCAGTTAAAATTAATACCCCACATTCAAAATCATCCTGTGCTAACGACACATATATTCTTTATTGTTAGCTTTCGTGGATTTTTTACTGTATTGTAAAAGTATTTAAGCTAATTTTTCTTCAGTTCCTATTAATGAAGTCATATAATATATTTTTGTATCAAATATCTAGGTATGCTAACGAACAACTTCATACACAAGGTTGAATTCAATAAATATCTAAAGCATCAGTTAATTCAGTTAAATTTACTAAAAAAGATATATATGGGATAATGAATCAGTAAATATGATTTTCAAGACTCAAATTCACTTTTGAAAATATATAAACATGCAATCAGCCACAATAAATCAAATCTGACCTATTCCTACTTTTCTAGGATTGCTTCTTCAGGTGGATTGCTTTATTTTAAATTGGATCAAATATATATCTGTAAAAGTAAACAGAAATTAAATTAGTTTGAAAAATTATATTTTGAAATGACAATATGAAAAATGTTAATATAAATTATAACATGCATCTACTTTATTCAAATATGTGCCCTTTATGTAGTCTTATTTTTTATTCATTTCTTGGTATTAATAATATTGTGTGAAACAACTACTATTAAACTGAACCTTGTCTTTGGAATTGTTCCTTAGTATACCTCGATATTTGACTTAAAGAACATACATATGAGTTTATTAATAGGAATTTGTTACGAGTTTATTTTATTTAATATTTAAAATTTGAATTTCAAACAAGTAAATGTTTAGAAGTGATACTTTCTGATCTGCAGTGAACTGAAACCTCCTAACCTAACCTAACCGCAAATTTCAACTGTAAATTTGCTTATGTTTACTTGTTTAGTTAGGTATAAAAATTTGTTTAAATTGATCAGGAGCCTATATTGAAAATATTATGCCTAAAATAACAGTCAATATACATTTATTTATTTCGTAATATTATAGTTTGTCTGGTATGTTTTCCATGTAATCATTAATCTGACATTTCATTGGTCAATGGAATTTGAATAAAATTCCCTAATTCTTTACCGCCAAACGGACTTTTTGCTGGCCTCTTTTTCTTGCCTCTTTTTTCTGGGGCCCTGCTTGGGAAGGTCGAATCGGCAGCGTGGGCTCGATACACGAGAACATATCGCTTTTGTGGATTTAGCTGCATTTTCTGGGCAAATTTTGTTTATAGTTCTGATAATCCTAGTGTCAACCAATGCTGGTTGGATTTATGCCCTAAATTTGACTCCTTAAGCAACATTTCACCACGAGGCCGTCTTACAACTAAGGTAATGTTTTGCATTAAGTAATAACTTCTCTGTCGTAGTACTCCTACCTCGTTGTAAAACCATATTAGACGTATCTATTTATTTATTTTAGGCCTCGTTGATGTCATCGTTATCGTCTTCGACGTATTATCGCCATTGTTTTCTTTGGTTTTCGCATCCCCATTTGAACTCGCTGCTAGCGTGGGTTAAGAACATAGGGAAGTCTCCTAGTCTATGAAGGACTTTTCAAGCCCTTGCGATTTTAGGGCTCCTGCCTGCATCTTCGACACCCGGAGGACTCGCTTGCTAATCACCTGCCACTAGAGCTGCATGATCCAACAGATAAGCCTTTTATTATTTAAGCATGTTGCTTTTCTAGTATGTAATGCATAAGTAGTTGCTTTATTTTATTTTGCTTGTAGTTATTCGCTTGCTACCCATTAGGGTGGTACAATTATTGCTTATAGTTATAATAACTTACCTAGCTTATTTCTTTTTATTATTGCCAAGTAGTTTATTGGTTAACTAATGTTTCCTATAGCTTAATTAACAAAAATTTAGTCGGTTTCATTAATTAATTTGTGGCTTGCCTGAGTACTGCATTTTACTCTTTAGTAATCTGCTGTTGACACTTATTAATACTTATGAGCCTTTGGTTAAATTTAAATTTTAAGCCTAATTAAAATTACATATTGCCCGCCTAGGTTTTTTCTTGTTCTTATTTTCCTTAAACGTGTAAGCCGAACCAAGAGCGCTGTTGGAAAGGTTTATATTGCATACGAAATGATAATTAAAGCTAATTGATTAATTAAAGTTAATTGCACATTGCACCATACTCTAAGGGTCGTTTTATTTGATCTTTTTCCCGTTTTTTTGTCATTTAAATTCATAAAGGTAATAATTCCGAATATCTCTCCAGTACACATGTGCATAATCCATCGGGTTGTATAAGTAAAATTTAAAACTATCAACCCAGTCCCATCTCTGCTGAGCTAGGGTCAACTATTAGTTCTGGAGAGTTCTAGAAGCCCTTAAACAACTTTTTTTATTGCTACCCACGAGCACGTCACAAATTGTAGTAAATTTTATTAGAATTATTGGCTTAAATACCTTTAGAATACAGTAAAAAACCGGTTGTTGAAAAATATAAACTTCATAACGCATAAACTTGAGACTACAAACAAACTATAGGCATATACCAAGTACTTCTGCATCATTCACTTTCAATCCTCGACACATTATAGCAGATAGGAACTTCAACTATCGTTACTGGTTACTAAAATGAGTGTAAAAATTTAAATATCTTTGCGCTTTAGTTGTTGGTTCTTTGAATATATCTATCTACATTCTCATAAGTCCCGAGATCACTATAGTCATATTTGACATAATTCTTTTTGATTTTGTTGTTTTAATTCACTTACATTTTCATTAAGATGCTATGAACAACGTCTAGTAACAAGTAAAGTTTATTCAAAGTTGAAGAATGGCCGTTCAACTAAACAATAATTTATATACGGGATGAAATAATTAAGTTGGATAATACAGCACTGAATCACAATAAAACCCATTCAATTCAATAATCAATAGGACGCTAAAAAACATGGACATAGCAGTGTTGATGACATCTGAAATAATGTGAATAATATATCATTCATAACGTGTTTACAAATTCGGAAAGTATATTTTCCATTTATTTTATTTTGCCGTAAATGGTAAAAATAAATGGGAACTGATGAGATTATAATGTGTTTAATTAAACAGAATTTAGTTTATCTATTAATCCCCTTCATTTGTGAAACTTATTGTTAACGATATTTGAAAAAACAATGGATAACAGTAATGTTTTCTAAAATACCCATATATTTACAGATGACATGATGTTCAACGAGCTTGGTATATTTTTATTTCTAGTTTTATTCGTTGTTTTCTGTAATAGTTTTTAATAAGAAGTTTTAATCAATAAAATAAAAATAACTATGTTGAGTATAATAGGGTACACCGCTTAAGAGTTCACACTTAATTTTTTTATTATTAAGAATTAAATAACCAGGCGCACTACATACCCTACCTATTAAACCAACATCTAAGTAACTAACACTGACTGGATGCTGGTCTAATATTTACAGTAATGCTAAACTTAATCTTCTATTACAGGTTCAATATATTTTGAACTCTCAAGAAAGCTTCCGAAAATTCTTCAACTGTTTGATACGAGTTGAGACCTACTTGCGTTTTTACAAATATGGTATTCCATTCAGCAAAACAAAAATTTTTTTCTTTGTCCCCACCTGAGTGTAACTATGTAATGTGATCATGGTGGCGTTTAGACATCTCGCTACGTGTTTCACATACATATCGATACCATTTAGTATGCCGTGAGTGACAATACACCCGACCAAATTATTTGATTTTCCGGTTACTGTTCTCAATCATATTGCTCTGCAGATAATAGAATTAAGAATGATGCACTTTAATATTTTTCTTATGCAAAGTATCGATCCAAAGATTACTTTGAAACTGCACAATGTTGTCCTTCAAAACGGATTCAAAATACTTACAATTTGTATCTGAGTGGCAACAAACATTAATTTCAAGAAATGCAAGTTTCTTATTAGAAACAATGTCATTGCTAACGTTTTCGTTTTTTTTTCAATAGTTAGGTTTGAGATTGCGTAAGATTCGAAAAAGTTTTATAGAATCGTTTGTTGCAGTTAACAAGCCCGAAAAAGGATTGTAATTGTCGAGTCTTTCGTAGAAATGAATATATGGTTTCAATTGTGAACGATTCCATTTCGATTTTGATCGGAGTTATAATATTGCCTAAACATTCTATTGGTGTATAGCTAAAATGCGATTTTTTCAAACTACTAGCTCTGCTAGCCTTTTGGACTTTTTGAACAGTTAATTTCAAATATGGTATTTATACGGCATAAGAAATGATCCCACATCAGATTTCCAATTTCCAACAAAAACATAATAAAATCTTGAAAAGATGTCTTTCATTTGAACCCACTTCAGAGCTGAGAGCATTAATTGCTAAATTTACCCGTTTGCTCTCTGGCACGTTAGCATCGTCAAATACAATGTCTAGTTTGTTTATAAATGCTATTGGATGAAGAGACCCCCAGGTGTGAAAGACAAAGAGTTCCACCTAAATCTTCTTAATGCAGTTATATCTGCCCTATCGCAATTGTCAGTGGTCTCTTTTTGAGAATGGTCTAATAATAATATGTTTTCCTCATCTGGTATATTATTTCCAGCATTTTCGTGTGGTTCTAGTTTATAATTAATTATTTCCACTAATTGTTTATTCTTATATAAATGAGTGGTTCTCTTTCCTAATACGTTAACTAGTGTGTACAATGTTCTATTATGACATATAAAATTTTTTTCACTTGGCCCCAGGTTGGACGCCAAAATGTAGGGGCCTTTTTTCTATAAAGAATCTTATCAATATTAAGATATGGTAAAAGCAATTTTCAATTAGTAAATAATAATTATACCCCAAATATATAATTACGGATTTCCGTACTCATACAACACAGGTAACAACCTCGGAGACGTTTATAGCCTCAGCAGATTTTTTTGAGAATAGGAGAACAAAAAAAAAAGATACCAATTTTAAATTGAGAACACAGCATGGAGAGATGGAGTTTGAAGATGTTCAAGAATATGTGTATTTAGAGGCGCTAATAACAGCTAACTGTGATGAGAAGCAAGAAATTAATAGGAGAATAATAAAAGCAAACAGAAGTTCGGCAGCAGTCAACCACTTAATGAAATCAAAACATTTGTCCAGAGGAGTAAAATTTAGAATGTATAAAACAATTTTGAGACCGACAATGCTGTATGGCAGTGAAACCTGGGTTCTCAATAAGAAGTTATGAGAAAACCTTTTAAGGTGGAAAAGGACGATCTTAAGAAGAATTCTAGGGATTAAGAAGACGGAGGAAGGCTATGTAAGGAGAAATAATGAGGAAATATATGCAATGTACCACCAATAGACGAAGTTGTAAACGCCATAAGAGTGCAGTGGCTAGGGTATCTAGGGTATCTATATATATATATATATATATATATATATATATATATATATATATATATATATTAGGTCTATTTAGGTTTGAATACAGCTTTGTCTGTGGAATTGTTCATTACCATACCTAGATGTTTGATATCAGAGAACATACATATGACTTCATTGATAGGAATTGTAGGAGGTTTGATTTATATTAGCTTAAAATGCCTTTCTAATTCAATAAAATGTTACAAAAGCTAATAATAAGGAATATATGGGTAGATATTGTGGGTGTAATTCAACGCTGGTTGGGGCTTTTGTCCATATCTCCGCAACCGTTACTTTGCGGACCCACGTTTATTAAGACTTTTCTGCTTATTTTGGTTCATACTATTACCTCCAGATATATTTTACACTCTTTTTTTAACACCCTGTATATAGTGAAAACAGCGAGACTTAGACCCTTGCCTTATAAGGCAATTCTGAATTATCTATCTAGATATATGTGGTTAAAGTTTGATTCACCGGAACTTAAACACTCTGTATACAATATTATTTTATACATGATAGCAATGGTATGCATTTGAAACTGAAGAACGAAATTATGTTTACCTGAATATTCAACATGTTTGAAATTAAAATTGTTGAATGTAAATTCAAATTTTAAATGTAAATGTGTATTGAGGGCTCACTTCAAGTTTAATTTTATTGGTATTATACAAAATATGTAATTTACTTCTATTGACAGGAGTAGAATATCATACAATACGTTTATATTTAATTTGTTAGTAACAAAAAAACATAATTACAAATTTGGCAAACATTCGGAATTAATAAAATATACTCATATATTGTCTTAAATTAAAATAAATAACAAATGACTGTAAATAATCAATTAATTCAATTCTTACTAATACAATAAAGTCATAGATATCATTGTTATAAGATTCTTCCATCGATTGGAAATATTGGACACCCAGAAAATATATCAGATACGTTACAAAAATTTTGAGGACTATTAACTAAACACATATTTTGTGAATTAAACACATCTTGATAGTTAAAATGATACAGGATGTCAAAATCAACTTTTGCCTGCTTTTGCTTTTTGCGTTTTGATTAAAATTGTTACGTAACTGTTCATCTATGCATAAGGGGGATTGCAGATTAATCATAGAAACAACATTAACAAAAGGGTTTATTCAAAAAAACAATATACAAGAAAGAGAAAATATTACTACCGTCTGGAGGATATATAAGTATAAGTTAACAATGGGTCTTTCCTAGTCCTAGTTTCTATGATTTGCAAGGGAGCTACCTATATCCTTAGAGAGAACCTTCCTATACACCATTGCTCCCCATACTTTTTTGTCTCGTAGATCACGTGTCATATTTTTTTGTTTTGGGTGGATCCCCCGCTTTTCTAATATTGAATATTAAATTGCGTGTAGTTAATAAAATAATTTTTTTACTATGAAATTAATAAAAAGTTGAATGTTTGATAAATATATGTATAAGAAAATAATAACAAAAATTTCAATAACGTAACATCATTTGATAAGTAAAACAAAATAGGTTGAATGAATTTTTATATATTTTTAGGTATTAATAATATTGTGTGAAACTAACTACTGTGGAAAAGTTTGGTGTAAATGCTCTCTAACGGCCATGGAAAAATGAGCTGGAGCACCATCATGCTGGAACCACATTTGTTGCCTCTGATTCAAAGGAATGTCTTCCAAAAACTCATACAGTGTGTTCTGCAGAAAGTTGAGGTAAGCAGCGCCTGTTAATCGGTTTGGTAAAACAACAGGACCTAGAAACCTGTCACCTACAATACCTATTCAAATGTTTAATGAAAAACGTGCCACATAGATGGGTAGGAAGGGCCGGACCTGTTTTATGGCCTCCAAGATCGCCTGATCTGAACCCTCTAGATTTCTTTGTTTGGGGATATTTGAAGACATTAGTGTATGGTATTCCTGTAAATAGCCTGGAAGAGCTGCAGCTACGGATTAATCAAAAGTGTCAAGAAATCCAAACCAAGAAGGGTGTTTTCGAAAGAGTTCGAATATCGTTGAGACGAAGATGTCGTGCCTGCTTGGAAATGAACGGAGGACACTTTGAACATCTTCTGTATCTTTGTTTTCTGTTTGTTAAAAGCTACCTTTGTCGGTTTATTCCTAATAAAATAAAATGTTTGAAAAACGAATAGTGGTCCATATCTCCGCAACCGTTACTTTGCGGATCCATGTTCATCAAGACTTTTCTGCTTATTTTGGTTCATACTATTACTTCCTGAAATATTTTACACTCTTTTTTAACACCCTGTAGTTATATTTGGTAGATCTTCAAAATCATATTATTTATGAAATCTTTGGTACGTTTTGTATAAAAAATTGATTCAAATTTGGTGTGGTGTTAACGTCTATACATCTGCACAATTTATTGAAAAATTTATACATTCTTGTAGGTCACTGGCGTTAGGAAAACGGTATTTTTTACCTCAGCTTCTACGTCAATGACCTAATAATCATTTGAGATTCATTTTTAGATTCCACAGACAACTCTGCATAAAAAAGGTATACTTGTTGAAAATCGGTAAAGTGTATTATTTTACCGAACCGGTTACACAAGAGACCGTTACCGAGAAATTTAGTTTCTTAGGGGTAGCAAATAAATTTTAAAGTAATATTGTAATGCCACGTATTAAAATTACAACAATATTAAATAATATATCGGTGAAACGACTGGTAGATTCTAAATATAATCCCTTGTGTATTATTTATTGCATTTGTAATATGGTGAATTCCCTCTCTGAGCTAATTTTTTTTTTGTTGCACTACAGTGCGGTGAACAGCATATTCAATGCCACTTCCTCTAAAATTTAATTTGTGTCATTCTGAAGCAATTATAGATATCCTTGCTTATTTAGCATTCCGTTCGTTTCAAACAGAGTCAGACAATTCTTTTAAAAATTACTACCTATTTTCAAAAAGTATACTTGTTTTAATATTCAGGACAATGGGTTTTAAGTTGGTAGAATTGTAAACCTCACAATACATGGATAATATGTGTAGCTTTGCATTGTTTAAAATATAATATATCTTACGTAACATTAGTTGTTACACTAATCAGAAGGCCATGTGACACATGCTCGAAAGTCTATACGCGGCTTTAGATACTTGCTTTATAAGGCAATTCTGAATTATTTATCGAGTTCTATCTGTCGTTAGAGTTTAATTCACGCGATCTGTAACACCTTGTATATTTAAATACGTATCAAGGTTTATATTCCAAGACTATTCCTAAGATACTACATGAAATTTTATGCAGTTCCAAATCATTCATTCAATTTTCTTTGTACTCTAATTCGTATTGTAAGATCTGTCCTATCATAATCAAGCGATATTGGTGTATGTCATGGAACATCGCATCTGAATGTCCCTATTTGTTAAATTTGTTCAATATTGGATACCTGTTCAAACATTAAGATTTAGATAGGTACAAGATTCCTGCAGTAGAATAATAAAGAAATACAGATTTTTGCATAAAGTAGTAAATAATACATTACCACATATCTAATTTTAGTTAAATAATATCCATAGATGTTAACAGAAATTCTTCACATTTTTATTTTCCTTTCCGCCTTTATCGGCAAGAGACATCTAGACGAACCATTGGTTTACAATATTAGTTTTCATAACAACTAATTGACCAGAAAGGTACGAGTTTTTAACTATTTTAATTCATTATTTTTTACCCTGAATCGAATTTATCTCACTTCCTACTAAAATAAGACAAATACCTATTTAGTATTAGGTGCAAAAAGGACTCTTCTGATGTAAATTTGTGAACACTTTATTTAATGAACTATAAAAGCAGCTGCTATAAAAGAACACAAAAACGAAACAAAATTTTTATCTGTAAATCAATATATGTATCTACTTACATAAATTATTCACGATTCCTCGGGATAAGATACGAAGCGAAGGTTGAAATAGGCACTGTAATATTTTATTCGACATTTCAATTTTGTTCTGGCATAAAGCGTGAATATCTTTCGACAACTATAAACAACTTTCATGCCTGTTTTCTTAGATTAGTAATTTGAACCTCAAAAGTAGTGATTTAGTCTACTGCTGGCAACCGAAATCGGTTTTTTGGATAGTTCGGTTAACCGGTTTCGGGATAATTCGGTTTGTTACAAAATTCGAAAACCGGTTATTCGATTCTTCAAATAACCGATTTTAGTGCTGACAACTGAAATCGGTTTTTTGGATAGTTCAGTTAATCGGTTTCAGACAATTCGGATATTTACAAAATCGGAAAATCGGTTATTCGATTCTTCGAATAACCGATTATTCAATAATCTGAGTGTAAATCTGTTCATTCGAACCAAACACCCGAATAATCGGATACTCGGTTATTCGCTGGTTTCTTTCTATGAAAAAAGAAATCTCATTTCTCTCCACTCCCCGTTCCTCGTCATCATTCCACATAGTAGATGTACTCGAGTAGAGAATGTACAGGGTTATTCATGCAACTAGAAGGATTGGCAGATAGCGTAAACAGTTTTTTTCTGAAAATTTGATTCCTTGGGTAATTCAGTACGAACTTTTCAATGAAAATATTTTCATTTTTCAACGCTATATCATTTCCTGTTATACCGGAAGCTTAGGAGTGGTATATCCGGTAGTAGGTACCAATTTTGTTATTTTAAATGGAACGCCCTGTATATTTTTGCATTTTTGAATTCTATAGTGAATTTTAGTGCCACTTTATATGACATTTATCATCTAAAATTAACTGTTTTGGAAGAATTTCGATTTTTTTTTTGTAAAATGGCATAGCTAACTTTAAAAATTCATATTTTAGAAACAATAAAAAAGGTGACCTTTATTTTTATTAGGTGTTATGCTTCGTTTTGATGTATTCATATTTAGCCTGTCATGTACAGGGTCCTCAAAATTAATTGACAAACTTGAGGAAATTCAAACGTGCTTGACCTAAAAATAAAGATTCCCACTTTTACTGTTTCTGAAATATGAATTTTTAAAGTTAGCTATAATATATTTGATAATACGAGTATATGTCAAATGAGAAATGTTATATAATTATAAAGTAACACTAAAGTTTACTATAGAATTCAAAAATGCAGAAATTACAGGACATTTCATTTAAAATAAAAAAGTTGGTACCTACTTCTGGTATAACAGGAAGTCGTATAGCGTTGAAAATATTTTCATTGAAAAGTGTATCGAATTACCTAAGTAGCCAAATCTTCATAAAAAAATGTTTACCCCATCTGTCAATCTAACCGGTTATTCGGTTAACCGATTATTCGAATAACCGGTTATTCGGTTAACCGAATAACCGGTTTTCATTATCCGGTTTTCACCACTATTCGGGTAAACGGTTTTATCTGAAATCGGTTTTTACGGAACCCGGTTAATCGGTTTCACTTTTTTCTGAAGCTTGCTTAAAAGATCTCTGCTAAATCTGAGTACCCGTGCTTTATTTAGTCTTCCTTTGTCCTGTTGCAGTGACTCACCATTAGAGTGTTTACACATTACGCATTTAAAAACGTGAAATACTACACAGTAAATAAGCTTATATCATATTTTTTGAAAATGGAAAATGTAACTGTAAGCGGTCCTCTTTGTGGCCGTATTATTCTATGTTAAAGGCAACGGTACTTTTACATCATAACATCGACATTAGTAAATATTCAAAATTAATAATATTCTTAAAAAGAAAAAATAACAAACCGAATAAGTCAAGCATATTGACGAGAGAGGAAATTGTCACTTTTCTGACAGATGCTTCCCATGACTTATTTTTAATGACAAAGGTAAGTTGTCAACTTCAAATGTAAAATAAAATGTACCTACTTACATTATTTTTAAACTGATTTATGGAATATATGGAGCTTGTCGCATAGAAGAGTTATGTAACATAACATAGAAGAGTTATGTTATGTAACATAACAATAATTGATGATATTCAGAGTTCAGATAAAACTTTGCTAGTAACTATAACAAATTCAACATTAAAATACAGGACATATTTCGTGTAATTGATTATAAAAACAAGACACCAAGATATTTGGATATGTACAGAACCGGATACTGAGCATCGACGTTTTTTTTATTTTTGTATATTGTAACAATAATAAATGCTCCAAGCAAGTGGTGGGAAAATACGTTTGGATCAGATTCCGTACAAAATAGCAAACTGTCTTAAATTACCAAACCCAAAGGAATATACGAATATAGCCAACGCTGGAGCAGGTATAATTAAATGTTTAAAATTATCTGCGAATGGCATAAAATAAATAAATTTGTTTGAAAATAATAATTGCTTCCCCAAACATTTTACATATCTATTCGTTATTTTGTTTAGCAAATATGCAAACTTTACCTACTGGTAAATATTACAAAATATTACAAAAATGAAGATATTTCCGAACTTACTAATGTATAGAGAACACACTACAGAATTTGTCAACTTTCAGGATCGATAAACTTTGAATTGCGTCAATGTATCTTAACGAGAAGCTTTTACCCACAAAGGCAACAACTTTATCTGAATTGATACTTGTAAAGGCAGTCACTTGAGGCATCATTATTTTGATTTTAGGTGCTCGTATTGACATGAAAATCATATTTTGGTGTCAATTTATGAGATTTATTATAGTAACTAATTCATATTCTGGGAGTGCCTTGTTTTCTTAAGAAAAGTTTTGTTTGTATTAAATATTTATAAATAAAATACGGTGAAAAGAAAAGACAGAGGATGTCCACAAAGAGAGAATTAGTAGTTTTTTTGACAAAAGAAATATCATGGGACAACTCTCCACTGAGACGCCCTCAAACTCAGAAAGTTAATTTCAACTTTCATAAATAAAAGTTATTGACTGCGTGACCAAAGAGACATATAAGTTCTTTCAAATATTAAAAATCAAATAAACTTACTTCACAAATCTCACTAGGAAAATTTTATGATGGTACAATTTGAAGATAATTTATATACAATTAACACACCGGCTATTAAAGGACTATAAACCGTTTTTTTATTTTCATGAATACACAGCGTTAACATATCTTGACTTTGTTTTTTGATCCAGGTATAGTAGTTTTCTGGGTTATTATACCGTGACCTAGGTAATTCGTTGCTGCCAGTCTCTGACTTAAAGTACACAACCCTAGCTTCAGTTGGGACTCTTTGACCTGCCTTTGTTGGTTTTGACCTAGACTTTGTAGAGACTGAGCTCAGTCGCGGCAGAGCCACCACTGAACATGCTGTCGGCGAAGAACGGCGAAAATTTGGAAGCATGGCGACGCCACCAACACCTTTATCAGAGGACCTGTTCCGACCGTACAGCTGTAATACCAACAAAATAAACTGAAACCAATACATGGTTGGACCCAGGGGTACTGATAGTGGGTTCGTCCCACAAAACCTAGCCCGAGAACAAGAAGTGCAGCGCGTTTTTTGTCGATAGAAGGGTTTCCTATTAAGCATTAGACTAGTACTGAAAGTGATCTCAGAGGTAAAGAGCTCCGCCAACAAATTGTTGAACTTGACCCACTATGTGCATTGTAAACAGTTGATTAAGTGGGGTGATGTTAAGTCGACCTAAGTTTCCCTAACAATTCCTTGTTGGTGTTCCCCTATTATCCTTTGTGGGAATGCAAAAACATTCTGTATAGTACACAGATAAAGTATTCCCCCAAATATTTTATATCCACAGGGTGTTTTAAATGAAGTAGTAAAAATGAGATCACAAATTCCTTAGGTGAAAATAAATCGATTTAACTTAACATACCAATATCCCAAGTCGCATAATAAAAAAGATACAGGGTGTAAAATTTAAAATTTTATTTTCGATATTTGCAAATAACTTCTTAATATTTACATAAAATTTGTAAATCGGGGGTTTTTGCAGGCGGGAAATTCAAATTTGTAATTTTGACGTCACTAGTAGAGGGCGCCACTTGTGGCACACTATGTTTATTTTAAATGGCAGAACTTTTTAGCAGCTTAGTATATCCATCTGACTATCGAAACAATCGATTCTCCAACCTGTTTTATCTGAAAAATGGATACCTTGCTCGGTAGGGTTAACCATTTTCGAAATAATCCTATTTGAATTCTTCAGTGCACCAAGTAAAAACTGTTTTGGTTTCAGGTGAAGAGTGTACGGGTACGTATGAGTTGTCTCGCGCCAGCTCTGGTCTCTTTTGTGGATATTTTCACGTAATCGTTGTAAAGCACCTTGATAGTACACATGATTTACTGTTTCACCTTGAGGCAAGAATTCAAAATGCATAATTCCATTATAGTCGGACGAAAAAACAGTAAGCATCGCTTTGACATTGGATCTGAACTGATCTTATTTCGGGCATGGATATCCCTTGCCAATTGATTGTGACGATTGAAATTTTGTCTTAATGTTGTAGCCGTAAACCCAGATTTCATCTCCCGTTATGATCCTTTGAATGAATGTCATTGGATTGTTCAAGCAGTTGCCGAAAAACGTTCACACGATTTTTTTTCAATTGTTCGATGATCAAAGGAGGAACAAATTTTGCTGCAACTCGACGATGCATGTTCCATTTTTCATGGCATGACCCAGTTGAGATGCTAACCTCTTCTGCTATTTCTCTGTCAATCGGCTATTAGCACGCACCAGATCTTCGATTTTCTGAACGTGGGAGTCATCAGTTGAAGTCCAAGACCTTCCTGGTCGAGAATCATCTTCAATTGACCGACAACCACTTTTAAATCGCGAAAACCATTCGTAACACTGCGTATGAATCAGAACATAATCTCCGTAAGCTTGCTTCAAAAGTTGAAATGTTTCTGGGAAAAGTTTTCCCCAGTTTCACGCAATATTTTATGTTATATCGTTGTTCTACTTAAACACGTACTCAAATAACAATTTCACGAAAACTAAATAAGATATCAACAATCCAAGAACATGCAGTTACAGAGGAGGTTATGCGCAACGCAATCTTCATTAGCGCGTAATTCAAAAAGTTCAGTTTTTTGTCACACGTTCAGCAATAAAACCCTGAAATACAAGAATTTTAAGAGGTTTACTTACAAAAGAACAATATAAATTTACATAAATTATATGTTTCTGCGATATTATTAAAAAATTGGCAATTAAATTAGGAACGACCACAAGGTTCAAAGGAGAGCATATAATTTAATAAGTAGAACTCCTAATACCTCTACTACGGTTAACCTGAAATTAAAAAATCTCCTACCAGCAAATGGATAGACAATTTATCACTCCATTAACTTAATTAAAAATTAACAGAACTGAGGGGGCGCTTCCACCCTTACAAGTGTTTTATAAATGCGGATTTTTATCTAATTCTTTTTCTTGTAATTTAGATCGTTTCATGGAAAAGTAAACAGAAATGAAGAACGATTTCACCTTAATTATTTTATAAATCATCAAATAACTTAATTAGAAAGTACCTTTAAAACAGAATATGCTACTTAAATATAATAGAACATCCAAAAAATAAAGCGTATAAAATAAATTTCTCGGAAACGTTTATTTCCAAAGGGAATAAACCAGGGACATAAATGTGTACTTATTTTAAAAATGGGGTGACATAATTTTGTATCTGAACTGTGAGGGTTGCTATGAGCATATAAGATAATATACTATAGCAGAAGTCTTGAGTATAATATAGTACTTAAACTAAGTACATAATAATGAAAGGTAATTTAACTTATAGTATGCCAAAAACGTGCTACTGTTCTTTGTTTTGACTAACTAACTAACTAACTTTCGGATCCCTCAATTTTTGTTTAGGAATGGGGGTACATATTTTATGATCTCCAAATTTCTACTTAATTATTGTTGATCCATCAGTTTAAAGAGAATTCAATTATATTTTCAACTTCTAGTTTTTTTAATTTTTATTTTAGATGATCAGATCTTGGAATACTAATGTTCAGAAATTATTATCTATGTAATATAGTCACTTTGATAAAAAAAATATAGAAAAATAAAAAAAATATAAGTTAAACGTCTCATTCAAGAAAGAATTTATATATATTTTTTCTTTTGGAATAATGAACTGCTGCAAATTTGTACAGAGTGTTTCCTAATTGTGTACAGGGGTATATTCTATGGATTTCTATTATAAAACGGCGACCTTAAACATACATATATATATATATATATATATATATATATATATATATATATATATATATATATATATAGGACTTCTTGAAAATAGAACTTTGAAGTGATTTATACCTTCAAAACTTAAAGTGATAGAAACTAAAAATACCTAACTCTTTAGTTACATTCATGAAACAAGTAGTCAATGAAACTAACCTATCATCTTTTCGGCCACTTAAAGATTGTAGCAACGGTACAATAATGTTGTTTTGCCACTTTACCTTAATTCACCATAACCTCAAAATTGCAATATATGTAGGTCATATTAACATCTCACATGTCAAGCGTTTTTATATCTGGTGTATATGTACAATGAGTTTTAAAATAGTGTCTACAAAAGAGAAAAACGGTATTTGTTTCTGTGTCGTTTCAGACCAGTGGAAAAATGACGGAACATTAATCTGGCTAGAACATTTAAAGTATTCTCAAAGATAAACTTTAAGACGCAATTCAACAAGTGCTCTCGAAGACACTTGGTCTTCACTTAGGTGCATTTTTAAATTCTCAGAATTAGGAAACTTTAAAGATGATTGTGAACTCAAACAACAATAATGTTTAAGAGTTGTAGAACTTTCTGTTCGTTGTTTTAGTTTTCTATAAACGTAGTCGAATGCCAAAAAGTATTCTTTCTGCTAGGGTTTATTGCTACTCGTATTACACATAGACACAGGACGAAACTAGTAATAAACTAATGTATTTTCCCTAGCGTTAGAAGGCCATGCAGGAAGCAGGTCAAGGTTACTCCATAGTAGATTTTGAAGGCAGCAGAAATTTTGTAGCAATTTTGATACCATGCAAAATGTGGAAATTAATTATGAATGAAATAATAACGTGATGACCAACTGCCTCAATTGGATAATCAATTGCCGCCACATTTAAGGTTTGTTAAAGGTTCCTAATACGTCACCAAAACTATTACAAACACTTTAAAGCTACTGTTACTTATATGTAATATGTAAGTTACATGGTTTAGTTGCCGGTACCTTTAATATCCACTTTAAAGTTTGAGCAACTTTAAGATGCTTTTGCTTAATTTTCATAACGTTCTGGACACCAAACCGCCCCACCAAAAGTTACAAAACCATGAACTGATTTTCAATGATGAGAATTTCGTACTTACATATAACTATGCTAACATAAATTGGAATTATTTTTGCTATATGGTGATAGATTTAGTACTACGTACTACGTACCAGTTTCCGTTACTATAATGTAACTTGGCATCAGTCTATGAATAATTGTGTCCAAAATTTCTTTTTAATATTTGCTGTTCTGACCAGTGTCCTTTTTTTCTACATGGAGAAGTTAACTGTCAGAACTGCTCTTGCCGGTCATTGTTCATTATTGGACTAAAGTCTAAAAATATTTCATGAGGTATACAACGAATATTCAGAAAAATTCAATGGTTGGGTAGGAATTTTTGGATGGCCCATTTTTTACCTGGAAATTTAATTGTAAATATATATTTGCATAGGTTAGAAAACGTCATCAATTTCGCTTTAACTGACATACTTCAGTAGGACGATTACCATGCCGTAAATTTAAATTTACTATAAGCCGCGACTCCACGTTATGCGGCGCTTGTAAGAAAATTTTTAAACAAAACATTTCAATTTGAATTGGAAGGAAAGCATCTACGGAATAACCTGCAGGCTCACCAAATTTATTTTCCCTGATCTTTTCCTATGGAGTCACTTCTCATTTATGCAAAGCGACGATTACCCTCGTTTAGGAGTAGAAATTTAGGGAATGAGTACACCAAAAAATTACGCCTGCCACGGGTCCTAGAATATTTACTGTCAAAGCGAAGAAAACGTGGCTGGCAAATTTTCGATGGACTGTACCGTAGTACAGTATGTACTATGACTATAAGTAGAAGTACATTAAATGTTTGCAATTTATGCAAATGTGGTTTTCAACGCCCAAATTTTATGGATTGTTAAATTAATACATTTTAAAATTTCCTAAACCTTTAAAAATATTGTATTGCTCCTACTCGAAGCCGAGAATATTTCAGCCATCGCCTCGACTTCATTGTACTGGAAAACGTTTGAAAGGGCAATATAAGGGTATGGCAGTCCAGCGATGGCTCCTACAACAGGTCTAATGAATACTTGAAACACTGCCTACGCACATGTTATGAGACACGTTACTCTCCTCCCAAAAAAATCTAGGTTAGGATAGTTTCTGTTATCCTATTTACGTCAATCTGTTTCTAAACTAAAAATGCAATTTTAATATATAATAATTAAAGGAATACGTTTCTGCCGGGTTGTCTTATCAAAATATGGCCGAAGTATTTTTAATTATTTTTTTTAATTAATTTTTTCGTGCACTTGTCCGACAAACATCAGAAACAAAAAAGAAATATGAAAAAGGACTTTGTATTCGGGTATATCTTTCGGGTCATTCACACGACGAGAGCTTGTTATTTTGACGTCCGGTACCTACACAAATCCTTTCATGAAAAATAATGATTATAAGTATGGATAAATCATCACATTATCTAGTGACTACAGCAAAGGGACCTTTGGTCACTCTTGAGCGGTAATGTCACATTTTGCTCCTAACGGAAACAAAGTTTTATCTATAATCACTCAACAAAATAAAACTTTTGAATTATTAACTTTTTTACAGAACATTCATTTTACAAAATTTGACAATTTTTAAATTTACTATTTAAAAGGGATGCTGTTTACTTGGTTGCTATTGACGGTGAGCGTTTACTATATTTTATTGCTCGACAAATGACACTCATATGACACTCATGTGACACTCCTCAATAAACGTCAAGTTTTCGTTGTCACTGTCAAGCAAAAATCCTACCTTTATTAATTATTGTAGATAAAAAAATTTATTTGCCAAAATAATCGCGTTGCCATATATACGTCTAGATTCTTATGTATACAGGGTATCCCCAAATAGGTAAAACGACTCTTGTAAGATACAAAAATGTTTGGATTTTGGTGTTGAAAAATGGCCTTCTGGGATTCAACTTGTTTAAAAAAGAAAGAGAAAAATTTCTCGTAATGAAAAACAGAGTAGGTACATGTGAAAAATTTCAATAACCTAAGTCTCAAATTTTATTTTTACTCGAATTCAGATTTTTCACTAGTAATGTGCTGTTTTTGATAAGATACAACAAAATATTATTAAAATAAGAATGAAAAATTAATTGAGAAAAATTTAAAATCAAGCAAAAAGTCAAAGTAGGTATAATACAACATTGAAATTTTGAATTTTTTTATCATGAGAAACTTTTCCCATTTAATAACATTTTGCCGTATTCCATACAGAAACAGCACTTTACTGGTGAAAAGAATTTTTTTTTTCCAAAGCTTACTGCATTTTATAGATTTGGAATCATGGTATATTTTGTTTGTTATGAATCCCAGTAGGGCATTTTTCAACATCAAATATTTTTTACATATACATATTTTTCCCAATTTTCATCCCTTATTCTCCCTCCCAGAATGCGATCAGTTGGGAGATATCATCTGTTAGTAAGTTATTATACAGGGTGATTCAGGTTTAATCTTGATAACTTCAGCAATCGATAGAACAGGTTAAAATAATGTTCATTTGTGATATAAACTTATTTCCTAAAACGCATCGTTTCTGAGATAGAGGGCGTTGAAGTAGGAATTTTTTTCTCGTTTTCCCTCATAACTTTTGAACCACTTATCTAATTTAAGTGAAATTCGAAACACAAACACTCCTTATGATCTTACATAAGCTTATTAAGTTTGAACTACCTACCCCTCTTAGAAGTGTATTTTGTATGCTCCCCCCTCTTTCTTTATTTCTTAAATTTGAACTACCTACCCCTTTTAGAAGTGTATTTTGTATGCTACCCCCCTCTTACTTTATTTCAAAACTACAAAAAAAATAATTTCAATAAAACATATACACACCACTTTGATCTGATTAATTTCGAAATTTCTTCGTCTCCTGTTTTTTTTTCGACGTTTGGTCTTGTTTCTGAGATATTCAAAGAAATTGGTGACAGTGTACCGCACCAGCCGCTTAAATTTCATTTAACGTTATAGCAACCCATGAAAACAAAACTCAGTGACTTGTGTAAACTGATGTTTTGGGCGCCGCGATAGCCGAGGTGTCTGTGAGATGACTGCTCGTGGAACCAGTCTGGATCGGCTATGTCGGTGTGGGTTCGAATCCCACTGTGATAACATGGATGTTAGTGCTCGTCGAGAGATGCACAATAAGTCCGGGGACACTGTCGGACGGCTCTCAAAAAAAAACTGAGTTTGTGAAAATCATTGTCAAAAGTATTATTTAAACAGTGTTCTTAGTGTTAAGAAAAAATGCCAATAACCTCAAACATAAATATTGTAACAACTACTTATTAATATTTACAACAAACTTATCAACTACTAAAAAAATTACAATAATTGTTCAAAGTGCATTCCTCCAGCCTCAATACATTTTTGGCATCGACGAACTAGTGTATTAACCGCAACTGCTATTTGAACAGGATTGTTTTTGTCATCACAAGCATGTCTTATCCTTTGGATCAATTCCTCACGGGTATGTACTGGCGTATCAAATACAATTGCTTTTAGATGGCCCCAAACGAAATAATCCAGAGGATTCAGATCTGGCGAGTGCGGAGGCCAAGCCACTGGTCCTTCGCTAGGAATCCACATATTTGGGTGGTTGTTGGTTTGCCGTCCAATCCATCAACGAGGATAATTCTCATCCAACCACTGCCGTACTTGCCTTCCGTAATGTGCAGGGGCACCATCCAACTGCATCCAGTTCCCTTGGCGTAAATTTAAGAAGACATCGTCAAGCACGTCGGGGAGAGAGTTTTGCAGAAACTCATTAAATAAATTCCCATTTAAACGAGGAGGCAAAATATGCGGCCCACAGAAGTTATTACCTACTTAAAACACCTATCCACACATTTATACTAAACTGTTGCTGAAATGAAGATTGTCTGACACATCGAGGATTGACTTCACTCCAAATGTGAATGTTGTGGTAATTCACAATTCCAGCTTTTGTGAAATTAGATTCGTCGGTCCATAAAACCTTATACAGAAATTAATTTCTGTTGAATCTAAAACCCATCTACAAAAATTTAAACGTTTTTCAGCATCTCCTGGCAACAAATCTTCAACTGGTTGGAGATGGAAAGCCCTTCAATGATCTTGTTTGAGTGCTCTCGGTACTTTTGATTGAGATAAAAGATTAAGAATTCACTGATTATTTCTTGGCGGTACATTACGATTATGATCATTGTAGCGGCACAAACCATATTCCGAAAATCGACGATGTACATCTACAAAAACTTATTTGCATTTGGAATTCTTCTATTAGGGAAGCGTGTTCGGTACTCTCGAACTGACGCGTTGGAATTTTCGTCACAGAAACCATAAACATAATGTATATCGGCATATTCAGCATTTGTAAACGTTCTTGGCATTTTTTCTTAGCACTAAAAATGCTCTTTAAATAATACTTTTGACAATGATTTTCACAAACATCAGTTTACACAAATCACTGAGTTTTGTTTTCATGGAATAAATGAAATTTACGCGGCTGGTGCGCTACACTGTCATCAATTTCTTTGAATATCTCAGAAACAAGACCACACGTCGAAAAAAAAAAACAGGAGACGAAAAAGTTTCGAAATCAATCAGGTCAAAGTGGTTTGTAGATGTTTTATTGAAATTAATTATTTTTTTTTTGTATTTTTAAATTAAAGTAAGAGGCGGGTATCATACAAAATACACCTCTAAGAGGGGTAGGTAGTTCAAACTTAATAAGCTTATGTAAGATCATAAGGAGTGTTTGTGTTCCGAATTTCACTTAAATCGGATAAGTGGTTCAAAAGTTTTGAGGGAAAAACGAGAAAAAAATTCCTACTTTAATGCCCTCTTTCTCGGAAACGATGCGTTTTAGGAAATAGGTTTATATCACAAATGAACATTTTTTTAACCTGTTCTATCGATTACTGAAGTTATCAAGATTAAATCTGAATCACCCTGTATAGTAGTTTTGTTTTTTAGTATACCTACCTATTTATTATACAGTTAGCGACATAACTAATACCGTGTCGTTATCAATTGGTACGTATACATAGTAATGAGAAGAAAATCATTTAGTAGTGACTAAAAAGTCACTTATTTGAAATAAAAAGAAACATTTGTTAGTGGTACTATAGCATTATATCTCATCATTTGAAAGCGTTACAGCTTCAATTACAATTTTTACTTAAAACTGTAGCAATTTTTGTAATAAGAATGGAATTGTAGCAATAAATTAAAAGTTTTCACCAAAATGTTCTTAATCAGCAAAGTTATTTTTGTTATGACAGCAGCGTAACCTTTCTGGAATCTATTTATATATTTTGCTGGAGATCAATCAATATCTACTAAAAAGATATTTCCCTCAGTGTATATACTTACTTTAGATAAAGCACAAAACATTTTATTTTTCTAAACGAACGTTTTTCTTTTGTCAAAAAGATGAAACTAGAACATCTATCCAAAAACAATTTTAAATCATTTCATTCGGAATCGCTATATTCTAAATAATTACTATCAAACCGAATGTGTACTGGTTAAAAAATCGCTAAATAGGTAGTCCTAAATGTTGGCATAATCTCTTTATAGTATGTTAAATGAAAATAAGGGCAGTTAAATCTCCCGCTACTAATTAAGTACCTTGTTATATACGGCAATGACACTTCGAAGGTCATCCCAAGATAACAACGTGTTGACAGTTTGGGAGAATCGTACAACGAGGATTGTATTTTTAAATAAATTTGTTAAACAATATTTCCCACATAAAGCAAGTCTTGAAATTACAGGTTCGTTGAAACAATACGACGTTAAAATGCCGTGTAATACCAATTTCTCGATGGAACGAAGATGTCGATAAGTCTGCGTTATAACTGCATTAACCTCGATATTTCCTTATTAATTATTAAATGATCTACATTAAGTGGAAGGAAGGAAGCATCTCCGCTCTCTACCTCCCTAACGGAGAATGTAAAGCAGAAATACAATCAATGATTTACGAAATGACTCACCGATTTCATATTCATATTCTAGAAATTTTGTTATTTGAGAAGTCAACACAAACAGTTCTTATTGATATCCGGAAATTCCAAGCAAAACGTGGAATGATTAACAAAATAATTATCGTCAAGTTACCTGTGGGACTTGGAGTAAGAGTCATCAGAGAGTTGTGTACATTCTTCGTGCTGAAATTATACTTCTTCAACCATGTGAGTCCTCTGGTCATGCCTCGAGACCGGTGCAGACCCGACACAGCATTATTTATTGCTCTTATGTATTCCCGAACGCCGAAATTTGTATGAGGTAGAAGAAGCCCTATGTTTAGACTATCATTGTGATGGTTTTGCGACTTCGAGTGCGTGTAAAAACACGCAACGCTCGCGAATAACCCTACTGTAAACAATATGGCGCGCAACATTTTTTAAATTTGTACTGCCGTTGGACATTGAACACATTAGTGCGACACAACGGGGGCGACCGCGATCGCGATCAGTTGACACATTACGACATAAATTACCGAATACCGTGTAATGAGATGCAGATGCACGCGAGATCCAGTAGCCACGCACGGGGACAGAGGCAGCCACCGCCCAGCTGACTACTCCTGGCGACGGAGAAAGTGATAGCGCGTCGCGACGGATGCGAAAAGGACGGAGCGGAGGTGCAATGCGGGCGCAGGCCTGGTTTCCAGGACGACGTAGCGTTGTCAGCATCCCGAGATATCCTTTGATGACCGTGATAGCTGGAGCGCGTAATGTAAAAGTACGCGCCGCAGTTCAAATGGCACAGGTGGTTGCTTTATCAACTTTTATTAGATCCATTGGCGATAAAGGCACGCCCTGTTTGACAGAGCAATTACCTATAGTTTTTTGCGCGCTATCTTTGCAGTGGAGTGGCAGTCAATTCACGGATTTGTGGTCACGAAATATGTATAAAAATATCAATGCTCGCTTGAAAGTTGCTCAAAGCAAATAGTTATGAGTCTTAATATATGTGTAACCGGTATACAGGGTGTTTGGAATATGAACTCTAATATATTGTAAAAGCTTCTCTATCTGACCAAAAGCAACAAAAAATGTCTACGACCAATAGTTTTTCTACAATAGGTACATTTAAAAAATAAAGGTACAACTACTATACTATATTACGAAATGGCAAACCATGGTTCAATTTAGAGTAAGCAAAAATCCTTTCAAAGTACCTAATTTTTTTTTAAATACACTTACCTCAGCAAAAAAACTTGTATAAAATAGAAGACAGATAAATACTTAAATTGTAGCAGTTAAAATTTTCCGAAAATCAGCCACTAGTCACAAGTTATCTGACTCTGGTTACCAGCAATTACTAAAATTTCTTGCTGGAGTACCGGAGCTGTGTTGCTATAGTTAATACATCTTCTAACTAAATGTATTTTTGATACATTAAGGAAAATTTGAACTGTACATTAAAAATTTGTTAATTGTAATGTATTAACAATTGAACATACAATATTGCTACAGTAGTACTCTTCTCTACTCAACTTATAAGCTAGCTGTATTTTAAGACAATACTAGTATAAACTACTACTTAGCTTAAAGTGCATACCGATAATTATTTAGTTTTATTTATTTAAATACAAACCCAACAGGCAAAAGCCCAATTACAGGGTAGGTTACGCAAAAAAAGAAAATTGACGTAACACAGTGACTAAATTAGTTGAAAACAACATAAAATTTTAAAACATAAGTAACAGTATTACAATACAATACCAACTACAATCAACAAAGCACAGCAAAAATGATTAATGAAGACACACGAAATAATTAAACAAGAAAAACCCTATTAATTATGGGAATACCGATTTAATTAGCAAAATTGTGCAACAAAATATGTCAACCTTGCTCTCAATTTTACAATAATTATGGATCACTTGGTAAAGTGGGGAAGCTATCAATAAGTTTGATCGGGGGTAGGCATTTTAAAGATATTAGAGCATCGGGAAGAAAGTCTTGGTACCCTATATTTGATTTGATTGTGAAGTGCAACGGTATCTAATTTATTGTTTACAAGTTTGTACAGAATTATAACTGAGTGCAGCTCCCTCCTAGATTGAAGGGTTGACAGAGAAAAACGCTCTAACAACAGTTCATGTGAAAAGCCAATAGGAGGATAAGTTCCATCAATTATAAATGAAGCGGACTTCAAAAAGCTTCTTTGAACCTTATCAATTGCAGATACATGTATATTATAAATAGAATTCCAAACTGCAGAGGCATATTCCAACCGAGATCTTACAAAAGTTATAAACAGGAGACGCATTGTAGTAATGTTATTAAAACTTTTTGAGTTGCGTATTATAAACCCTAACATTTTATATGACAAAGAAGTAATCATCTCAATATCTTTATTAAAACTTAGTTTGTGATAAAAAATAACACCAAAATCTTTAATCGTGCTAGGACGGTGCAAAATTGAATCTCCAATTTTATAATAATACAAAACCGGCTTTAACTTTCTATGAAAGGATACAACATTGCATTTATCTGGATTTAAATGCAGGCTATTATTTATACACCAAGAAATTATTGATTGCAAGGCTATTTGAAGGTACTGACAGTCCGCAATAGACTTGATTTCCATGATCAGTTTTACATCATCCGCATACATGAGAATATTAACATATATGTCCAAGCCAATGTCATTAGTAAATAAATTAAAGAAAAGTGGCCCCAAAACTGAGCCCTATGGAACACCCGACTTCTGCAAAAACTCACCAGACCTATAACCTTGAATATTAACAAATTGATATCTATTCTGTAAATAAGATCGAAATAATATTATTAATCTAGCGGATAGTCCAAAATTAGCTAATTTTTTCAGTAAGATATTATGGTCTAGTCGATCGAACACTTTGGAGAAGTCAGTGTAAATTACGTCGTGGCTTTGGCGATCGAGAGCTTCATTTATGAACTGAGTCTTGCAAAGAAGATTAGTCAGTGTAGACCTTCTTGACATAAAACCATGTTGATCAACAGTAATAGAATTCGATATATGTCTGGAGATAGAAGCAATTAGACCACAATTCCAAATAGTAACCATATTATGCAGTGTATATATGAGAAATAGAAGTCAGGCATTATTGTAATATATGTTTATACACAGAACACGTTATGGCGAGTTGGAATTTTTTGCACACTTGTACAAATAACAGAATAAAGGCACACAATAAAGATACAATAATTACTTAACGGTTTAGTTTACAATAAAAAATATAACACTTTGCATGTAGAATGAACTAGTTGTGAAACTAACAAATTCAAAATGTTTTATAATCACAACTTAACTAGTTATAATTAAACTCTTTAATGAATATTTTGAAATATTTGCCTAACTTCATGTAACGATACTGGTTAACACTTTCAGTTCTTACCGAGTTGTAAAACAAACTCATTTATGACTAATAACAAGGATGAATGTCTTCAAATATATTATTATTAAAAACGAAGTTTATTATGCCAACAGGTAGGTATATACAAAAATAGCTCAATCGATAATGTGAGAACAAAAACAAATAGAGTCATACAAAGGAGTATGTACCTACTTATATAAATAAATAGTCCATAAATAATTAACAATCACTGAATAGTGGTTGAAAATAAATAGGTAATAAAAAAGAAGATATGCAAGATAAAAAAAATATTGACGGTAATTAATTTGTTTTTAGCAACATAGTTCACTAGTGTAGCTATAAAGTTTTCTCATTGTGGCTATAAATCTCCAACTAGTTATGCATAGCACATGCTTACTTTGTATTGTGGATACCTAATGCGTTTATTTATTTTTTACCTAGTCTTTACTTGCTGTTTGGGAGCGTACATAAACGAAAATGGAACTTTTTTGTTATTATGAGCTGCATGACATGTCTTTAATTTATAGCAAAACAGGACAATATTCTCTGATGTTTGTATGGGCAACGTTTTCTGCAAACAACGGCATTTTTTACACTTATAACTATTTAAAACTTTATTTTGTGTTATAATTAGGGGTGCTTTTGATTATTATGTAAAAACTCCTGGCATAGAAGACCTACGATGTTGTCACATATTTAAAACCCCTTTGCTAGCTGTATAATGTCTAAGCATAGAAAAACTGCCAGCATTGCGTGTATTTACGTCATGAACTACACAACGAGCTATTAAATTGTTTTTTAAATAAGACGGAGAGTGAATAACTTATGTGTGAAAGACAACAGTTTCAGTTTCTATCTCTTCTCAAACTTGATCCATTTGAGTTGCCTGAGCTTATCAGTAACATGATCATATTTTCTCATATTGAATGTAAATCTACAACACGTGCACCCTCTGAAGCCGCGACTTATTGTAGCAATCTAAGAAGGGAAAATAAATCGATAAAGAAGTTTTAAGCGAACGTACGATTTTTGTAATAATGAACTGTAGAGAGCTGAAGAATTAAGTTTCCTATCAAAAGTCACCCCTAAATTCCTTGCCGTTTCAGTGAAAACGAGACGAGTGCCATTCAGCATTAAATTTAAATTAGATGCAGTATATTCCTAACGATTAGAGGAACAGAGCAATAGTGCAGCAGCCTTATCTGCATTTAAGATGGTGATTTCTGCTGCACACACTAAGTGAATGGAGATCCTCATTTATATTACTACTGGCTTGCAACATATCTGATGGATTAAAAGTATGAGTAATTTGAGTATCATCGGCGTAACACTGTATGCTTAAATGAGAGATTTGGTCTTTTAAATCCATTGTGTAAATGATAAATAATAGCGATACAAGAATAGACCTCTGAGAAACACCCGAACTGACACATCCAGCATTAGAAAGATCGTTTTCTCTTCTGACTTTTTGTGTACGATTTGCCAAGTATGATTTTAAAAAAATCAAACTATTTACATCGAAGCCATAATATCCCAACTTTGACAATAGCAAGGTATGATTGACCAAATCAAAGGCTTTAGAATAGTCAAGGAGTATCAATACAGCGGCATGATTTCCATTCGTCGCGCGAACAATATTATCCTATATATTGAACAAAGCGGCAGTAGTACTGTGATTAGAACGAAACCCAAACTGATGGTCAGATAAAAGATTATTACTAGATAAATACTTTCCAAGTTGCTAGTATATTATATTTAAAAATTTTTTGCTAAGGACAAATAATAGAGAATTTGGGCGTAAATCTTTAAAATCAGATGGATTATTCGTTTTTGGGCTAGGACACACCAAAGACTCCTTTCAGAACGATGTGAAAGGCCCAACCTGTATACAGCAATTCACTAAGTGGGTAATATGAGCATATATCACAGGAAGACATAATTTGATCATATTTAATGAAATTCCATCACAACCAGAGGAATTTGACCTCATAAATGAAAAAGATAAACCATTTTTATATTTATATCTAAAATAAAAATTAATCTGGATTAATTTACTAACCAAAAAACATACCTGGCATAATGAAACCATTAATGTATTTTAAAAACTCAAATATAGGTTTGTATATTATATGATATTATTGGAATCCAATCTTGTCTATGGAATGTGTATGGAATGTTCCTTAGCATACCTAGATATTTGGTATCAAATAACATACATGTGACTTCATTAATAGGAACTGTAGGTCAATTGATTTACCATACAGTATCTGTTTCGTTTGGTGTAATTTATCAAGCAACAAAATAAAGTCATATTTAGCACACCCTGTATAACCAATTGATTTCTAAACAAATATACGGCTGGTGTTTCAATTTTTGGTTAAAGTAAAAGTCCAATAACCACAAGTTTAATAAAACCAGTGACACGATATTTTTATAACCAAATATGAGTTCAATGTGTCTGTCTGCAGCTCCAATTAGTTGTTAAAATACATATAAGTACAGTATCTATGTGTTATTCATCTTATTTTGAAATTATGGTAGTCCAGTGTATTTTTTACTAAAAATACAAACGATTGCTTTGTGTAAGTTTCCTAAAATTGAAGCAGAACTTTCCTCAAATTTTCCTAACTACCAAAGAATTTGCACTAACCGCATACCTGTGAAGTATTTGTTGGGTGTTTCTCATTATACAACAACCGTTTCCGATACAAGTACAAGTAAACTCCTTAACACAAAATGTTAGATGAAACAAACCGATTACAACTCTAACCATCTAAGTTCAAGAAGTTAGTTAATTAATTAAAGGTACCAACTGATTTGCTTTAGAATAGGCAGAAACTTGATGCATCTGTGAAAGTAAGAAAATGCATACCTACCTAACATTCCTTATTTTCATAGATTATTTCTCGAGGACTCTTATCATTTATAAAACATGTATAACGTTTGTTAGCTATTTTTTAATTAGAACTATTGAAATGCCTAAAAATTTGTTTGGTTCAAAATAAACTAAAACTACCATCACCACCAATGTTTGCGTAACACATTATGTTTACCCTGTTTTATTATTAGTATTTGTAGTTCTTTAACTATATTGTAAAGGAGTTTATTCTAATCAAGTAAAATTTTATCAAGTATTAAGTAGTGTTCTTTGATTCCAAATATCTATATGCTGAAGAAACATTTCCACACAACAAAACTGAATGTAATAGAAGTCTAAAAAAAGGAGTAATATAATTGTAGTAAGAAAAAAAGGGGAGAAACCTAGTATAATGAAATTATTTAATAGTTTAATGTAATAGGTTAACTATGACTAAGTACAAATATTTTAAGAGGGGATACAGAGAAATTTGAATTAACGAAATCGCCCTTCAAAAAATGTCCAAACTTATTTATAAAGCGAAAAAATATTTTTTCAAAGACATATTAAACCCCAATTTATCGTCGACGCTGGCGACCGGTAGCCGCGACCGCACGTTTGACCTTTAGAGAGTTAAACAACCACCAACAGTTTGTTCTCATGATTAATACTCTGTCTGTTCACGTTTGTGATTTTGTTTTTCTACAGTGACTAATTTTGAATTTCAATTTTCTTAGAACAAATTTGTGTTTTAATTGTACGGAAAATGTGTGTTTCAGTGGGTAACTCTGACCGACCTTTAATGAATTAAAATTCAGTTTAAGTATTATTATTAATGTTCATTTTTATTGTTTCTACAATTAGAAATGCTGTAAAAAAACAGACAGATCTAAGCCAGACAGATTTAGGCGCCAATTTCCCGGTGGAAAAAAGTGTTTTGTCGCATTTTTCATCGACCTAGAATTCCGAAATATTTTTATCGTCTTTTAGGTCTCCCTGAGCACAAGATTAAAATGTTTGTAAAATGTTGAAAAATACATAACAGTGCACACAAAGTTACTTGAAAACATAAAATCATTATTATTGTTAAATAATTTTAAATTTCATAATTTTTATTCCGTAATGTGATGAAAATGATTTTTTCAAAGATATCACATATCACAACATCTCGAATGCCAACTTCGAAATATACGAGAGTAGCAAATATAGCGTTATAAATAAATTTAAATGTAATAAAGAAAGCATAACACGCCTCGTTTATATTTATAGACGAATAATGCTTATCTAATAAAATATTTATGGCTGAATCGCTAAACATATGAAAGCTGCACATACAATATTATTATTGGAAAATTATCACTGAACTGAGTGCAACTTATTAATTATTTATTTATATGAAAATCACGAACTGTGAAAATATTTATATTACTTATACTTTATACCTCTTGTGTTTTTTAAAACACATTCCATTAAATTCCATTTTTTAATTCTATTTTCTTCATTATTTTGCACCGTACAGAAAAGAAATGTAAGAATAATGTCTAAAACGGGCCACACATTATACGATTTGTCGTACTACAGGTTGTACAACACGAAGTTGATTCGACCGTTGGCACAACGGTTGGATAGTTAGTGGCGTTGTAGTACAACCTGCAGTACGACGCGGTCGTATTGTACGGCAGTACAGCATGCAGAAAATCTGTAATACATCATGGTAGTAATACGACCAGATTGGATAGTGTGTGTGCAAGCGCTGCTTGTCGAAACCATATCTCTCGTTGCAAATATTCGAAATTTATAAAAATTGAAAATAATGAGAAGTTTTGGTCAGAATATATTGAAATATATCGTAATCATACATTTTAAATATTACTTTTTTAAACATTCGTAAATTGCCCAGCATGTTTCTGGAATTATTTGACCAATGGATTGAGGTGATATAGCTGTACGAAATTTAAGGTCTTTATAAGAATTTCCAGTTGCCAAATATCTTAGTGTAACAATTATCTTTCTTCAGGGCTAATCGCGTCTCTAAACTCTGTATTTTGTTTGATGTTTTTAGGGCGCACCAATTCTAACAATGAGTTAAAAGAATCTTCATCCATTCGTAAGTAATTCTTGAAATCTGCTGGTTCATTGGCACTTACTTCACGTAATAAGTTCATATGGGAGTACAGTTGCCGTTGTTGCAACCAATTTTTGCACCATTTTCTTCTTTTTTTCGGTGGTTCTTCATCTTCATTTAACAATACTACCACAATTGCAGCAACTGCTTCTTTTGGCAAACTTGATGCCATCGCAAAGATGATAAAGTAATAACTGCAAAACGATTTGTTATACAACACACACCAAACAGTAGTTTTAGTAGGGAAAAATTAAACCAATCTGTCGTTCCGACGGTCACATCAACTTGGTGTTGTACAATCTGTTGTACGATAAATCGTATTCATGTGTGGCCCGTTTAAATTGTGAAAATAGTCGACTTATAAAGATATAGAATGAATGTGATTTTTAAATAGACACACATTTAAATACTGTTTTGCGATAACAGTGATATTAAAATTTGATGGATATATCTCTAATAGAAAGGAAAATATGATAAAAAAATGTTCTACAAATTTAATGGACCAAAAAAGATTCATTATTACTAAGGGTACCCAAATATGCAAGCCGAAATATTAAAAATATGCGCATACATATGCATAGAATTTAGTCAACATATGCATCAAATATTAAAAATATGCAAATAAAAAATATTTTTAAAATACAAATTTATTGTTTCACTTAAAAATATACAATAAAAATAACTATAGCAATAACAACAAACAAATAAAGTACAACTTAAATACAATCGACGTGATAAATTCAACAGCACAATCAGAAATAATAATAATAATATATCTACCTCTCATTCTAATCACGGGAGGCTTATGCGGGAGACGGGGCGACATATTATTATTAAGCAGGACGCATTTGCGCCTAGGAACGACTTATTTTGGTAAGCCCTAACCACCATTCAGTGAAGGGATGAGGGAAATTTGAAAAACCTCATTAATTAAGGCAGTAGTCAAATGTGGACCGGTATCAATCTCTCACATTGACCCAAGCTAACATTCTTCCACCCTACCATACCCGCAGATAGAGTGTCAATCCTCTCCACAAATATAGCTGATATACGATTCAAGTGGTGTATGCTTATTTCAACTAAATACATGCCATCATTATTTAAACCCCCTTTCAGGCTGTCACTGACCAATTCATACAGCTCCAAAACCAACTCGTTCATCATCTGGATGCGACATTGCCAAATTTATCCATATATAAGCTTGACTACGAATTTTCTATTGCCATAATAATGACGCTCTTTAAAACTAATTTGATGACTTAAACTGCTGACGTATTTGTAATGGTATCTACTGTCAACTTTTGCCGTTCTTAATTGTTCCACTCATCAATAGAGATCTAACGAAAAATTGATTTGAGGGAGTGTCATTATTATTGCAATAACTTGTACGTCTGCATTTCGATGAAACCGAGGAAAGTGTAAATATGCAACGAGCAGTATAATTACAATCCAAAGTTAGAATAAATGTGTAAATTTAGATTATCGCACGTACGCTGTACGTTTTTTGTAACAGTTTCATGTCCAGACCTTGCTTTGGAATATCTGCATTCGACAATCGCCCTGAAATTTTTCTTGTCAATGAAATGACCTAAATGTGTGTGTGTGTGTGTTTGAGATTATATTTTATATATTCGGGTGTTATTTAGTGTTCTGTCCTTTTTATTTGATAAAATGCTGTGTGACGTTTTGATTATTAATTTTGGAATGCACATTCAAACAGGTAAATACTTCTTTATTTATTTTCTTTTAATGAAAACTGGGAATTATGAAATTCGTACTTGTTAAAATCAGCATGCTTCTTTACATTCTTGGATTTTATTGGTTTCATACACATACGCATTAGCCGATAGTAGTCTATGAAAGAACACAAACATTTAGCCGTGATGTAGTAACGCAGGTGTGATGTTGCTCGTTTCACCGCGCGACACTGTTATGTCGTGACTAGGATATTGTTGTCAACACGAAGCGCTATATTACCGAAAGGTATGGGTTGATTTGCTTCAGCTTAAGAGGTCGAATACATTTTTTTTGTTTTCGATTTTCTGTCTTTCTTATGCCCTCCGAATACTTGGTTAAAATTCATGACATTATGACTGAATCATACTGTATATTCTAAATAGACCAATCTATTCCAAAACTAAAGGAATTAAAATGTCTGCCAAACATCTACGTAATTCTAAATTCTTTCAATCGATGCATATTATGCATGATATGTTATTTTTCAAGATTGTATGCAAATATTTCAGAAAATGCATTTAAGATGCAAAATATGCGTTTGCATTCCAAAAATGTATTGGTCCGTCCTCTTAAATACTTAAACACTAAAATTATATTTATATACGTAATATGATGTTCAATTAATTCTGCAACAAAAGTATTGAAAAACTTTAAAAATTCTCTTCAATACGTATTCTTATAAGTTTTCGTTAATTTCACTCACTTATAATTAAATTTTTAATTTTGTATGTATCTTTTATAGAAAATACGAGAATACATTTTTAGTAAAATTGATTAATCTTATATATTTGAACGAGTCTTGATCACGTAATCCAAATACCTTCCAAAATTAATTAAGACATTTTATATTCAACATTTATTTAGGACAAGTGCTAATACTTACATAACGTAAAGCCCCATTTCAACATAACGCAAATATTGTTATAGACAAACGAAATCGTTTGAAACAAATTTCTTTAATATTGTCATTGAACCATTTAAACTATTTAACTAAATTCTATACGAAAACTTTGACAAGAATCTAGAGACTGCAAGCAGAGTTATAACTTATTCAAACTGCATGAAGCAGCATAGGGAAAACTCATCGTGAATGTAAACTCAGATTGCAAAGTTCGTCTTTTAGTAATTGCCGTACGTTTTAGTACTTTCAGTATGAATTGTAGTGCATTCAACAAATTAAGAAACTTGGTATATGTATAATTTGTTACTGAAATTTTGCAAAATGTTTAAATAAATTGAACATGAAATTAAACTCAATATTTTTGCATAAATTGCGGCCACAGTGAAAATAATTAACATACAAAAACTGCATTGTATTATGAATATTAAGTTGTTAAATAATATAAGATATGTAAAGTAATTTTAAATTTGATAAATGTGTTCGATTGGAAGGAGGTGTGTTGATATTCTGATGGGTGCTGAATAGCCTGGCAATATTATTTTCTGTATAAAAAATGACTAATACTACTTTCTGGAAAATCGCCCCTTTTAAAAGTGGTTAGTAGAATATAACCTTTCTTGAGAGTACTAGTTGTAAAAAAAATGACTGAATGAATGAATGCGAAAATTGTAGAGACACATTGTAGGTACAATACAAGGTAGTCCCTAGGCCGAAATGAATGAGTAGATTCCTTAGCTAAAAACATTACGATTTAGCCGAACTTACGAAAAATTAGGTATAGTATATGATACTTTGGGTCTATATCACTACCAAACATAGAATTTTTCAAAAATATTTTATTTAGTAATCATAAACATAAACAACAAAAAAAGTAACATCTATCTACTTTTTGTGAAATTCAACAAAGTAATTTTTTCCGTTGAGCAACAAAGAAAAATTTTGCATGCGGTGCAACAAACAAATGCTAATTTTTTGTACCCAGGATTTCTGCACTTTGATCTGCATTTTTGTTTTATGTTTTTAAAATCTGGTAAATATTTGGCACTCGAAGATGCAAATTTCTTATCCAGTATAATTTCAAATCATTTAAGGGGTCATCATCGGTATCGCTTGAGAGTGGAAATTTCCCTAAAAGATCTTCTTTATCATCATCTTCATCGTAATTTTGAATTAAATCTGCCTCTATGTCCGAATCATCCAAGTTCAATTTTCAGCTATATCTTCAAGATCCTTAGTAGTACGTAAAACTTTTATATCCAGTAAAAAAATAAATATAATAATTAGGTAGTGATATCAAATCTGATACCTTGAGCAAAGGTCATTGTCCAGGCACTAATAAAATGCAAATGCAAATTATAATTTGACTTAATACAGCAACAAATATATTCACTAGCAAGCTATTAGTAAAAAATACAGTATTACTTACGTTTCTTTGAATATTCATCCATATTTTAAAATTCACCTGTCACATAGGTTAGATTTTCTGCAAATGTAATATTATGTCACGACAAGTTAAGTGGGCGCAGGCCGATGTTTCTGTGCGTGTCTGAAAAGGTACCTAGCATATATGATAACTATGGAGCAGCGGTGTTCTGAACGATAGAGCATATGTAATAAAATATTGGTATCATCAATGATAGATACCTTAGGTCCGAAGAGGGTATCGATATTATTTATCAATAATCGATAGTTATCAATTATCAATAATATCGATATCTTTATCGTCTATTTTAAATAAACCATTGTTCTTCACATTTCCAATTAATTTATTTAAATTATTTTCAATATCAATATTGGAAGTTTCAAAGCCAAATATGTCGAAAACGATACGAAGCAGACTTTATCTACTTTTATTTTAATATTAATTGATTTTATTAATTATATTAATATCATTTTATTAAACATGGAGCAATTGACAATAATAGCCCGCTGAGCTTTACAGCCGAAACGTACAGACCTACAAATAATGCAATTGTTCTTGGGAATAGTTATCTGTAGGCAATTTTGTCAAGAGAATTTTTTTTTTAGAAGAATGCGACCTGTTCAGTTTGCTACCAGTTTAAAACAATTCGACCACTGAAAAAGTTTCGACAACTAAAAGTAGGTGGTAATCGCAGGAAACTACCTACCTAGTATATCGATTTTACTAAAATTTTAAAGCATTATACGCCACAATATCTAAATAAGTGTTCCAAATTTCAATTCGATTGGTAAAGGGGTTATAAAGTTATTAATTAAATTAATTTTATTTTTGGCAACTTTGAAGTCCTATAACTCAAAAACCAAACATTTTTTATTTCTTTATATTGTAGATCGTATTTATTTATCGTCGTGAATAGATTCACCAAACGTTGTCGGTGAAATTTGCAGACGCCCTGTATAAGCTTCGCTGTCATATATGGTTTGAAATTAATTGCCAGAATTAATAGGACCGTATAATTTTGTGTTAAATATTCAAGCTTTTATTCAACGAGGCTGCTGTCTTGAAGAATAGAGTGAGGAATAGGAAAGAGAGAAATTATACTATTATTCAATCGGCTGTTGACCCTTGCTTTTCAAAATAGATGTAATTCCTTATCAAGGTTATTAAAAAGGATTAGGTTACCTGATAACTGTGAGAGAGTGGGGGTGATCCTATTACTACGCGTCACTCGGAGGAACGCTTACGCTTTCAGCAATAAACAGCAAGCTGACGATGTTGGTGATAAGTATTATTAATATAATCAATTTATAATTTGATAATTATAAATTCACATACACTAACGTCCAACCTTATGGGAAAATATTAGAACAGCAAATAGCAACTTTAAATCAACTAAAAGAAACATTCAGCGGGCTAAATTGTACAAGAAAAAAATCCTCTCAGGTATTCCAAAAAAGTATCATTATTTCATGCAGTTCTATGCAAGCATTAATACTCAGTTAGTGGAAAAGTACAAAATCTATTTTATTTTGACGATTTATAGGTTAAATCAAGATTCACTGGATTGGTTTTCTCAGGTAGGTTTTTTTATTAATACTTATATAAGTTTAATGGTTACTCAAATTTATTTTGCTTTTCTAAATAAGTACCAGAGCCGGTTTACACGATCACCCATTCCCACTTACAATGCAATACAATATGCGCCGAAAGTATGGAATAAATTCAATAAAAACGAAACAATTATTTTTTGGGAAAAATCCTCGAACAGGTCGATTTTTAGTTTAAAAAATACATATTTTAGCGTAAAATGCGATTTTCAAATGTCATTTGTTTTCGAGTAATGACGTCATAGATTTTTTTTTAAATGGCAACACCATATTTTTTTCCTTGATTCTGAAAGATCGTTTAATTCTCTATCAGACAGTACTAAAATTTTGCCCTCTTACATAGGAAAGTTTTCGAGTAAGTGACGATTGAATGTTAGAAAACGTAAATCAATTAAAATAAAGCAAAAACGTTATCAAGTTTAGTTTTTCGAATTCCATAGTTCTTTTATGGATCACGTAGGTGAAAATCTTTGCAAAGTGTCATTGTCACACCGACTTCTAATAAGTATTGTAAGCGACATAGAAATTATTATTCAATTTAAAGTATTATGGCATATTTAACTGTTACTCAAAGAATTGAAATTTTAATTCTTATCGGATGCGGGAATATGACTAGAACTCAGCAGGAAGTTTGCGATTTATTTAATGAAAAATATCCAGATCGCCCTATCAGCCAATCAACAGTCAGTAAGGTAGAGTCTAAATTTAGAGAAACTGGCAATGTTGTAAATATTCCAAAACCTGGACGTCCAAGCATTAATGAACAACTTGGACAACTGTTTTCCTGGGAGGTGGATCGGCAGACGCGGACCGATAGAATGGCCTGCAAGATCGCCAGATCTTACACCTCTTGACTATTTTTTATGCGAATACTTGAAGTTAAAAGTGTACATTAATAAACCACATAATTTAGAAGAACTTCAAAATCGCATTCGGGACGAAATACGCAGAGTTACCCCAGAAATCATTCATAATGTGCAAGAAGAATTTCTTCACAGACTTGCGCATTGTCAAGAAGTTGGTGGATGGCAATTCGAACATTTAATTTAAGTATAAAATTTAATCAATTGTATTTTATTTTACATACCTCAGAATTGTTACTTTTTTATGGATAAAGTTTACGTTACGTTACGTTACGTTACGTTCATTGTGTTTCTATCCTAGTGATGATAGTAGTATTAGTTCACAGATGTAACGGAAATCAAACATATTTCCTATTGCATCTTGTAAGAGCTCGGTTGCATCTCCCTCTAACGTTCATGCTTGGGACGTTTCAAATAACACGACACTACCGATATTCATTTTTCAGGAGGTTTATTTTCTGCAAAGATTGACGTAGCGGTAAAGTAGAATTGAAATTCTATTTCAAGTTATATTTACATGCAATTCTAATCTGAAAATGTCAATGAAATCTAGCCACTGGTATGGACATGATTTAACGTTTGGTGGAAACTGAATTAAACTTTCCATTGCATAGAATTGTAAATTCGACACAATTCAAATAAGTTCAGATACCGATCTCATTTACATTTTTTTCAAATTCTGATGGCGACTCCGATACTGGAAATTGATAAAAAAGTGCGGCGTCTAGACACATTTAATGAACGATTCTGAAGCATTGAATATATTTGTTTTTTACGTTTCAGGTTAAAAGAGACGTAATCTCAGAAAATGTACACGGATAGGTAGATGTTATATTCCATTATTTTCTTTCAAAACTACAAAAAAAAAAAAAATAATAATTTCAATAAAACATCTACACACCACTTTGACCTGATTAATTTAGAAACTTTTTTGTCTCCTGTTTTTTTTTTCGACGTTTGGTATTGTTTCTGAGATATTCAAAGAAATTGTCTGGGGTAGCATACAAAATACACTTCTAAAAGGGGTAGGTAGTTCAAACATAAGAAGCTTATGTAAGATCATAAGGAGTGTTTGTGTTCCGAATTTCACTTAAATCGGATAAGTGGTTCAAAAGTTATGAGAGAAAAACGAGAAAAAAATTCCTACTTCAACGCCCTCTTTCTCGGAAACGATGCGTTTTAGGAAATAAGTTTTTATCACAAATAAACATTATTTTAACCTGTTCTATCGATTCCTGAAGTTATCAAGATTAAACCTGAATCACCCTATATAATCAACGCCATCAATTACGTTACCATAAAAAGAATAGTAACCTGATTAATTTTAAAAACGTTTCTACGAACAAGTTTTAACGTAAGACGTCTAAATGATTAAAAAAACAAGAGTATCCACTGCTCATAATTTCACTGTTATATTTGTTATTACTACGAACAAAGTTAATCGCGTGTGAAAACATAAGTGACAGTTATAATATACATAAAACATACATTTTATATTATTGCACTTGGTGGTGTATTGTTACTGCTCATTTGGATTCTATTAGTAATCAGGGACATCTGTCTAAATCTCTTTCTGATTACTTTTTTATATGTACGACTTTAAACTATAGCGCTCTGAATTCTCTGATAATTTATAAGTAGAGCTCGGTAGTTGCTCGTGGAGTAGAACTTCAATTACGACCACAATTACAGTTCCGGTAGATTGCTGCAGCAGTTGCTAAACTTTTCTGATGAATTATATTTAATAATTATTAACTGAAAGTCTATTAGTTTATAGTCAAAACAGTCTTTGATGAAGCCAATTGATGAAGAACAGCCCTGCTGCAGTAAAAGATTGGAAAATGAAGGTGCAAATCATATCCCACATATTATCACTGTATATTTATGACATTTTAAAAATAGCAGATCCTAATGAAATGGGACAACGAATGGCGAAAACATGCTTTTTTAAATTTAGATGATTTGCAAATCTCAATTAATGAACCTGATATATATTGGGGTAAAATATTTAATTTTAAAAATGCAGCCAATGTACTACTTTTCCCCAATTTAAAAAAGAAGTTTTCGCTACTCCTTGTAGTCCCTTGCTCAAATGCTAACTTAGAGCGTATTTTTACTGACGGTTTCATTATAAAAACGGATAAGAGAAACCTATTAAATACAGACACTGTAAGAGCTCTTTTGGCAACAAAAGAAGGTATTGAGGATTGTGGAGGTTGTATTAAATTTACACCATCGAAAAAAATGTTCGAAAACAAAGTTTGGAAGAAAAAGGATTAAGTGGGCAATTAAATTATTTCCAATGTTAAGACTTTTATTTCGTCTTTCTAGTTTGATTCATGAACAAAATTCCTAATTATATAGTTTCTTACATAAACCAAAAGTTACTTTAGTATAAACATGCACTTATGTACTGTTTGCTGTTGCATTATTTTCTTGTTTTTATTATTAAATAAATCATTACTCATTTCAATCAAATAAATGTTAAACGTGTTATTTAGTTATAGTTTAATATTTTTGAACTCACAAAATTAATTTTAATTTATTATTAAAGAGATGTTATATATTGAGTAATGTTTTGTTAAAGTAATTTAAAAAATAAGTTATTTGTATTTATCTTTGCCAAAGAAATTCCAAAGTATTTTTGCTTCTATATTAATAAACTTTTTGTTAGTTTGAGGTAGTCTATTATTAATTTTTAATTAATCACCTACCTTTAATGCTACATATTAAAGACTGTGAAATGTGTGAGTGCGAGAATTCATAGTGAGTCGATGTCGACCACTATGAATTGAACAGTTTGTTTTTATAAAATGTAACCTATTCTGCTGTTACATTTAAATTTACCGCCTAATTTAAGTTGGTAATGGTGTTGTCAAAATGTTTAATTGTTCATTTCAGGTTTCAGTACAGACCATAGAATAACATATAGCCTTATCTATGGCACAGACCAAAATAAATGCTAATTTAACTTAAATTACAAATTTTCGTTTTTTTGTAAAAAAAAATAAGAAAAGAAAAAGCTCTAACATATACCTATGTTGTAACGGTTCATATTTATCGCGGCATAAAATGCGAAAATATTGGAAGGCACTAGTGATAGGCCACTAGCAATACATAGACACAAATTTATTATTGCCGATTTAAACGTAAAATTTAAGGTTCTTAAAATATAAAAAAAGGAAAAATAAAAGATAACAAAAAATATAGGTGAGGCCAGGCGGTAGATAGATAGTTGAGCGATCAGTTTTTGTTAAAATTGTATTAAATAAGAATTGGAGAAACCTAATAAAATCCAAGATTAGTAAATAATACTTTAATTATTCGGATACTAGTATTTAGTGCATTTTAGGTATTTTGTTTGGGCTTCCAACTGGAGTTAATTCTGTCGAGCCCATCGACTGTCACCTTGCCAGTATTTCCGAAAAAAAATTTTTTGAGCTATTGGATCGCCCTCGCCACCAAAACGCAAGTTTGCAATGTCATCTGATGAAAGGCTTGCAATTTATTTAAGGTAAGTTAATAGAGGCTGATAAACGAGGGTGTCCGACAGTTCAGCGACACATTCAGAACTTAACTGGTCGAATATTTCTAACACTTTGAAACTATTCCTTGATTTTTATAGGAACAGAATTTACGTTGGACTAGCGCGGCCAAGCATAGAAATTGCAGATCACCGGCACAATCTGCAGCGACGGTCGTTGCAGGTGCCGGTTCATGCAGATGCTGGTCTAGTGTGTGATGCTCCATTAAATAATATGGTGACCTTCATGAACCGACTTTACAGGTCCGTATTATGCATGTCCGTGCTGGTTAGTTTATAGTTAATTCTGTATATTTAACGCATTTACCAAAGTTTTGTCAGCGGTGTATGCATAACCAGAAGATGGTATAAACTGTATTGTTTGGCTTACAATTTGGTTACTGCACTGACTTGTATCGACATTTCGTAAACTGTTTTTGTGGATATATGCATGCATTTTGAATTACCGTTTAAAACAGAACGACAAAGTCATCGTCCGGTTCTACACAACTATCCAACAGACACTGCAATATCGGTGACAGTCAGCGAAATTTCTATCGGATCGGAGACTGTGGAAACATCTCAATTTGAAACCATGTATTTCTAACTCAATCCAACACTAGTACCGATATCGGTAATATCGTCCTGTGTGAAACCGCGCTTAGCTTCGAGTCTATACACAATAGATGAAATACGATCATTTGGAGAGGTTGAACCTATATTGCATATCTACAACTTTAATAATGAGCTGACAATTCAGTGAAACTCATTAAAGCGACTTGTAGAATAATCTGGAATTGTAGCTTTGCTAAGTTCACGCATTTCAAATATTAGAACTTAATAATTTTAAATATAGATATTTACTTATCATATATATGTAGCAATCTAATAATGTTTGTCTCTATTAACAATTAATTAAACTCACGACGAATACTTATTAAGGATTTATAGGAAGCGGTAACATTTTATTTATATTTTAAAGGTCAGACAGTAAAGGGTGGTTATGGTTATTTTAAATAAAACCACTGTAAGTCTGATAACTTTTATATTTAAGTTTTCTTTATATGTTCTTAGCACAAGAGCTCATATATAAGTAACTAAGAGACGTTGACTCTCTGGTGTTATTGGGAATATGCTTATTCAGTAATTTTATAAACTAAATAATATGCCGCCTGTGAGGCGAGATTTAATTTCAACTAGACTAAACAAATATTAGAAGTGAATACAATTTTGTTTTATGTTTCACCCCCTCAAAATTTTATGAGCTTATATTTGCTGTTCTATAGGGGAGATTATAATCAAAGAAAAGAAGGTCCAACATTCGTTGCAAGGGCCAAGGAAAAAACCCCACAAAAAACTTGACCAGACCATGCTAAGACATATTTGAATTTTCTTGTTCATCTACCAGTCCTATTTTTTCTCTCAATTCCTTGAACTGAGGTGCTGGTAACGGTTTTGTCAGCAGGTCAGCCTCCTGAAGACCTGTAGACAAATATTTCAAACAGACAGTATTGTTCTCTATTTGTTCTCTAATAAAATGGTATTTAACATCGATATGTTTAGAACGTTTATGATTAACTGGATTATTTGCCATTGCAATACAACTTTGATTATCTTCATACAAAGTTATTGGTTCCAGCATATCAACATTAATACTACTTAACAATGACTTAATCCATAAAGCCTCTTTGACTGCTTCAAAGACAGCCATGTATTCAGACTCAGTTGATGAAGCAGCAACTGAATTTTGCCGTCGTGTGATCCATGTCACTGTACAATTTTTAAATAATTTAAATAAACATCCTGTTGTACTTCGACGGTCTAATTCATTACTTGCCCAATCTGCATCAACGTAGCCCGTTAAAATTTGTTCGTAATTATCATTACGTTTATATATTAATTTTATATTAATTGTCCCTTTTACATATCTTAATATTCGCTTTAAGCATAACCACAGTTCTTTATTACATTTATTTTGATATCGACTTAGCAGATTTACTGCAGTACATAGATCAGGCCGAGTACAGAGCATAGCAAACATTAAACAACCTATTAAATTTCGACAAGGTGCATCGTAACTATTTTCTGAATTTAATTCTGAATAGTTTAGTTTCACAGGCAACGGTGTACTGACTGGATTGCAATCACTCATGTTAAATTTACTTAATATTGATTTTAAATATGTAGTTTGATCAAGTGAAATTTCAGAATTTTCTCTTTTTATTCTGATTCCCAAAAAATAATGTATTTCCTGTAAATCAGACATTTCAAATTGTTTCATTAAAAACTTCTTAAACTCATTCATTGCATTTATATCTCTAGTAGCTATGACTAAGTCATCAACATACAAAATTACATAAATGCTTTTCAGAACATGACCTCTATTTAAGAAATATAAACAATGATCAGCTGATGAATTTACAAATCCCTTTTCAAGCAATACGTTGTTAAAACACTCATACCAGCAACGTGCTGATTGCTTTAACCCATATAGAGATTTATTTAGTTTACACACTACATTATTTGTTTGGATTGCAACGCCGTCAGGCACCCTCATATAAATATTTTCCTTTAAAGTACCATTAAGAAATGCCGTCTTGACATCCATTTGATGGACTAATAATTCATGCTGAGTTGCCAAGGCAAGTATGCACCTAAGTGTACTAATACGCCGCAAATGTTTCATCATAGTCTATTGTTTTTCTTTGGCTAAAACCGCGAGCTACTAAACGAGCTTTATAGTTTACCAAATTTCCTTTACTATCGCTTTTTATTGTATATACCCATTTACAATCAACAATATTTACTTTATTTGGCTTCTGTACCAGCGTCCATGTTTTATTACGTTCTAATGATTCTAATTCATTTTGTATAGCTTTTTCCCATTTTAATCTAGATGGATTTTTAGCTACATCTTGATAACATTTTCGAATGTCACTTTTAAATATTTGATCACCTACTAAATAATTATATATATCGAAATCATGGTCTTTATATGATACTGTTGGTTTACTTTCCAACCTTTTACTTCTCCTCACATCCGGCTCACTATTTAATTTCCTCAACTTATTAGAAGAGGTCCATGGACTTTCTTTTTCACTACTATTCGAGCTCGTACCTTGTGGATCAGGGACATCTTTTATTGAGGATGTTTGATCTCGGATGCAATTTGCAGGGACAACTTTTTCATTAAGCGTTTGCTTGCACCTTTTCCTGTCCATTTGGCCCGGTGTGAAAATTTCTACAGATTTATCCTCAGCAGTACCGTCTACTGAAATATTTTCTGCACTTTTTGGTACATATTCGTCTGTATTTATATCGCTACTAATTTTGACCATGTTATCAAGTTCTTGCCTTGATATTTTGTACGTAATTTCATCAAAAATTACATCACGTGCAACTATGGATTTTCCCGATTTCGGATTCAAAATTTTATACCCATTTGGCACATAACCTACGAGAATTCCTTTTATTGACTTACTATCAAATTTACCTTTTCTCGTTTTATTGTGTACATATACCGTACATCCAAAAAGTTTCAAATGACCTAATTTTGGTTTTATTTTATGCCACATCTCATACGGTGTCTTATTTAATTTTACCGCTTTTGTTGGTAACCGATTTACCAAATAGGTTGCAGTTAACACTGCTTCGCCCCAGAAGCGTTTATCTAAATTCACACCGTGCACCATTGCACGTGCCTTTTCTACTAAGGTTCGATTCATACGTTCCGCTAATCCGTTTTGTTGCGGAGTGTATGGCACCGTAAGATGATATGTTATTCCCTTTTGTTTACAGTATTCTTTCATTTCACTCGATAAATACTCTCTACCATTATCACAATATAAATTAACCAATTTTGTGTTAAAATGAGCTTCACTTTTTGTAGTATAATTTTGAAAACAAGTAAAAACTTCTGATTTATTTGCCATCAAATAAGTTACAGTATAATGAGTAAAATCATCAATAAAGTTTACAAAATAATTCTTTCCATCTAATGTAGATAGTGTGATTGGTCCACATACGTCAGAATGTATAACAAAAAGTGGCCTTCGTATGTACTCTTTATCTTTTAATTTTGCAAAAGGGAGACGTGCTTGTTTTCCACTAATACAAGCTTCACATAACGAATCAATAGGATTTATATCTTTTAAACAAACATTATCATAGGCTAATTTATTTACTTTAAGTTTAGTAAATTTATCTTTGCTTATGTGGCCCAAACGGTCATGCCACAATTTATTTTTATCAACAATGTTAGCTTCAGCCACGTGGCCCGCAGCCCGTGCTTTCTTGTGCGCATTTTGTACTATTAATTCAATAATATACAAATTATTTATGCGCTTACCTTGAATTATCGCCGTGTCCCCTTTTCTGATCTCCACTTGGCCAGTTTCTGTAAACTTCACCGACATTCCTGCCTCCTGGATGCGCCTCACTGAGATAAGGTTGGCAGGTACACTTTTGCAGTAGAGAACATCCTTCAGCTTGCCGCTATGACCAAGGGATGAGGTGACTTTTATTTGGCCGATATGTGTTGCCTCAATGACAGTTCCTTTCTTCGCCACAGTTATACGAACTGGTTCCAGAAGCTGTTTATATTCGGTGAAAAGACTTAAATCATTTATGATGTGTTCTGTCGCACCAGAGTCCAACACAAAACGCTTTGATTTTTCATCATTAAACAAATTTTCGTGACATATCATAAAGGCAAATGGTTCATCAATCACTGCTGTTGAAGCTCCAGCCTCATGATTGTTTCTTTTCTTGTTTTGCCTTTCTTGCATTTTTAAACTTTGTTTATAAAAATGACAATCACGTTTGAAATGATTTTTTCGTCCACAATGGAAAAATTTTTTGATTTGTTTATTTTTGAACATATATTTATTCTTCTGAATAAATTTGTTCTTTTTCCAATTTTCATTTGCGCTAGTGGTCCGCAAATGGAGAGCTTTCATACTTATATCAGTATTATCTCGCTCTAGAAATTCTTCATGTTCCAATAGCATCCCTTTCACAAATGCTAAAGTTATTTTATCGTCAGTCATCGTTTTAATTGCAGCTTTTATTGGCATATAACTTGCTGGTAGCGAATTTAGTGTGTACCATACTTTAGTTATTTCACTCACTTCCATGCCACAAGCAGCTAAATCACGAATCATTTCATCAATATCTAACATGTGCCTTTTTAATGTTGTACCTGGCTTTAGTTTATAATTAAATAGCCGATCCTGGAGACATAACTGTGTCGACACTTTTGTGCATGCATAGAGGGTGTCAAATTTTTCCAAAATTTCTCGAGCTGTTGCACGACCTGGTGGCACTTGTGAGATAATAGTGTCATCTAGGTATTCAATTAATGTACCTCTTGCAAATCTTTCCCATTTTATCCACTCCTCACTGACTGGTATTGGCGGATCTTCACTTAGCACTTTACTAGCACCTTCTTGTTCAATAATTTCTGTGAGTCTGAATTTCCACATTAAATAGTTTTCACCATTAAACTGTTTGAGATTGCGTTTTACCACAGTTGATGCACTTGACATATTTATGGCTTACTTTTACGTTTAATATATATATTTATTTATTCACTATCACACACGGTACCTGGGCCCATAACCTAAAGGGTGGTTATGGTTATTTTAAATAAAACCACTGTAAGTCTGATAACTTTTATATTTAAGTTTTCTTTATATGTTCTTAGCACAAGAGCTCATATATAAGTAACTAAGAGACGTTGACTCTCTGGTGTTATTGGGAATATGCTTATTCAGTAATTTTATAAACTAAATAATATGCCGCCTGTGAGGCGAGATTTAATTTCAACTAGACTAAACAAATATTAGAAGTGAATACAATTTTGTTTTATGTTTATATACTTCAAGAAACCCAACAGACAGAAACATCTTTATTCTATTCTGTTTTCGAATTCTAAGCAACATTTTGGACTTATTTTTTTGAAAGTACATGCAATACAGTTAATGCGGGAAATCTGGAAAACTTCATTAATTTAGGGGCAGTCAAATGTAGACCGGTATCAATATCTCACATTGATCCAAGTTAACATTCTTCCACCCTACCATATCCGCATAGAGGGTGCCAATCCTCTCCACGAATCTAGCTGGTATACGGTCTACGGGCTGCGGAGCTTGAATCCACACCGGTCTAGCCACATCGATTCAAGGACTGACGCCTTAAATCGCGATTTTTGATAAATATTTGCAATGATGGTGTAAAATGTTGTTCAGAGAATTCTAGAGCAGATTTTTCATCCAAAAATAAATCCTATAATATAGGTTCGCATATGCATCGTTTTCCAAATATAGGCTGTTTTTTTATTGATAATGTTAATAAAGTGAGTTTATTGTTAATACTTTCGTGTAAATTTCGACATTTACGTTTTAATACAATTGTAGGTACATCAAAATCAGGATACAAGAGTTTGATACTAAATATATATTTTTAAATTATTTAGTATGCTTTGCTAAATTTTTTAATAGCCCGGAAGCCACACGCTAAATGATAAATGCAAGGGGGTCATTTTGCTCTAATATAAATGAGGTTCCTAAAAATAAAGTAAAAATCAAAAGAAAACCACTGGCGTAAATTTTCTGGTCAAAAATCACTAGCTACACCCCGAGGGGTGTTTCGCAGAGGCATTTTAGTGTACACATTGCAGGTATTTTGAGACATTTTCTTGAATCCTGAGGTATTTTAGGGCATTTTGAGGAATTTTCTGGTATTTAGGGGCATTTAAGGGCATTTCGAGGTATTTTCTGGAATTTCGAGACATTTTGGAGTGTTTTAGAGGCAATTAAGAGCATTTTAGAAATAATTTTTGTATTGTGTGTGTACGTGTAATAGTTTGTCCACGAGGTGCTCGTTGAGATGGATTGTATAATTCGATATCAAGGCGTCAGGCTGACCAACTAGGCTCATGGATGTTGAAAATTGTACCTTAGTGTCATTTCTTTAGTTTAAAATAAAAAAACATGTAAGTAAGTAACCACTTATTTAATTATAATAGGTAACTATTTTTGTTTTTTGTAAACTTTCAACCGGCTTTGAGTTTAATCTAACCCGAGACCTAACCTAATTCACTTCGACTCACGACTTCTATAGTTGTACACATTGTATAAGAGTTAAAAACGGATGTAAGTAGGCAAAGCGGGTCCAGTGTATGTTTGTATAGGGTGAGTCGATAACTTGACAAAGGAGATTTATTGCAAACCAGAAGACTTTTCAAAATATCTAGGTGCATACATGCATATTATATGGGTGTCCGGAAATTATGAGCAAATATTTCAGAAATATGAAGAAAACTTATATAAACATAGATCGACAAACGGACTCTCAGAGAGCTAGAGCCTTCTAGGGTCAGTCCTGAAAGTGGTTTATATTCAATGGCAGCGATTCGAGATAATGTAACGAAATTTTGAACAATGACTAAATTTTTATGCCGAATTCGAAAATTTACACTAAATTGAAGTATATAATTCAGATATGTATTTAACAGCGCCGGCTTAGAATATATAAAGAATGGGCCAAATCCACTAGATTCTACGACAAAAATTAAAGGGTAAAAGTCATATACCTACAATGTTGTTCATAAACGCTTAGTTTTCGAGATGTTGAAGTTGAAAAAATAAAAACGATTACCAGACATATCTCGGAGATATGTTAAGGAATTTTTTTCATATATGAGCCGAAAAAATCTAAATGAAAGCATTGTACGACACTTTCAGCATGAGTTTAAGTTCAATATCAGGTTAGGAATATTTGACGATCAAGATTCTTGGCCAATATGAACTTCGGGCATCTATCTTTAAACGGCCAACATTATCTGCACTTTTTACAATCTAATTTAATTGAACTACCAGAAGAAATTCCTTTGAACATTAGTGCTCATGTGGTATTTACATGATAGTGTCCCTGCTAATTATCTTATAATAGTAAGAAAGCATTTAGATAGAAAAAGAAAATGAACATCCGTTGTTCGGATCTAAAACCGATTGATATTTTTTCTGGGGTTATTAAGACCATGGTTTATAGTGCTGCCTCTATCAACAATAGAAATGAACTATGGCAAAGAATAGTTTCAGCTACAAATGCTATGAGAAACATGAATCCATCATTTTTCACTGTTTGGAGAAATTTCTTAGAAAGATATCGAACATGTCTTTAGTCAAATAATCGAAAATAATCTTAAACATTATTAATGTTTAATTAATGTTTTCTCATAGTTTTTCTTGTTATACTTTATTATTTACTTATGCCATACAAAAAATATTTATATTTTTATTTTAGTTTTCTTAATTGTGTGATATATTTTACAACTGTAATACTTGAAATATATTATGTAAACAGTATAATGTTTGTTAATGCTATTTAATTATCAAAAAATTATGTTTCTATAACACAAGTTGCAAGTTAATGGAGTTACGTAATCCTTGCATACTTTAAACGCAGTTTATTTTTTCAAAAACGGTGTCTCTCAGCGATATTCAACAAATATACCTTTTTTGTTGAAAAATCATTGAAAATTTTAAAAGCAATTATTTATTTCCGCTTTATGCAGTGGCGCATTTATTTTTTAGAAAAGAATCTCGAAAATATAGTTTGCACGCCACTGTTTTTTTCATATTGACGTGAAGTCGCAGCAAATGAAGTAAGTTGCCATTAGAACTCCTCATACCCAATTAGACAAAAATACCTTAATGCATCTCCGAGATAGATATGCCTAAAAATCGTTTTTATTTTTCAACTTCAACACCCTGTATCTGGAAAACTAAGCTTTAATGAGCAACATTGTATAACTTTTCCCAATTAATTTTCGTCGTAGAATCTAATGGTAAGGTTTGGTCTATTTTTTAACGGATACCCTGTATAAAAATGATAAATAATACAATTAGGACAGAAAATGGTAACTAAAATCATAAAGCTTTTCGAGGTATTTCCTGACATTTAGAGGCATTTTATGGTATTTCTGGTATTCCGGTAACATTTCGGTGGCATTTAGGGTATTTCGGGGGTATTTCGAACATTTTTTTAGCATATTGAGGTAATTTGTGGCATTTCGAAGGCATTTTGGTGCATTTTCCGCAAGAAAGGAATTTTGGTGTACAAAATCTGGACAGCGAAACGCCCCTCGCTACACCCCCATATCTACGCCCCTGAAGGGTATGAAATACAATCAATTGTATCAAATTATAACCTATGTATCATAAATGTATTGACAAATTTAGACAATTTCCAATGAAAAATTTAGAATATATCTATAAAAAAAACTCATTTTCTTTATTTTTTTATTTTTAACAGCCTGCATTTGGAAAACGAAATATTTGCGGACATAGGTGTATAGAATTTTTTTTCATATTTTTGGATGTAGAATCTGCTCTAGAATTCTCTGAATAACATTTTGCAGCATCCTGTATTGATATGACATTTTTTATATTTAGGTATAAGATTTTTTTAGTGTTTATCCGATTTATTTAATTTCCTTACAGTTTAATAAACAGAAGAAAATAATTATATTATGTCATAAGTAAATAAGCAATTTGAGACAATAGAATAAGCGAATATTTTTGGCAATTACAGAATTTAAACCGAGTGATTAAATTTACCGTATAAAGAACTGTTAGCAGGAAAGGATATCCCTCTTGTAAATACGATTCGCTGAGTTTCTCATTTCTTTAATCTGCACAGTTAGATATATTGGCGATCCGATGTAATGCACTTGACACCATCAATAATTCAACAGAAAGAAACGCAATCTAAAACTATCTCAGACAGAATACGATCGTATTAGATATATCTTTGAAGTTTATATATGTAAGTTAATATAAATATATATATTTTTTGTAAACGTGTTGACGCCAACATAGCAATAAATATACAGGGTGTTTCAAAACAAAGGCGAAAAATTTCAAGTGGTGATTTCTTGTTGAAAATAAAAGGTAGTTTGTTATATAAACCAAGTCAACTATTAGGGAGATATCGCGTTGCAAAGACGGCGGAAAAAAGAGTGTTTTTATTGTTTTTCTCGGAAACTAAAAGCGTGGGAATGGTAAAATTTTGTGGAAGTGTTACCATCATCAAAAGACACTTTTGACATATTTTTTCACATTTTGAAAATAATTGGAAAGGGTTGAAATAAACTACCCCTTTCAATTTTTTAATTATACTTTCAAAAACAGGTTTTACAGTGGAGCAGTTTTCAGTGCCGTGCAGAAGTGTAATTTAAACTGCCCTTTTTGACTTTTTTTACAAAATTGTATTTGTAAGAGTCTCCTGTACACCTAAAATTCTCCTGTTCTTCTAAAATTTTTAGATAAGTTCTGAAGTACCCTTGTCTGTGCAGCATCTGCAACAAAAATTTGTAAATATATTTATTTTTTCTGAAGTTATTTGCCCATGGCATTTATTATTTGAGTATTTGAAAATTTTTAAAATTAAGTTAAACATTTGCATAAAAAGGGTTTGCTGTTTTAAATCAGATCAAGATTTTTTCAAAATGTACAGGGTGTTCCAAAACAAAGGCGCAAAATGTCAGAGGGTGATTCCTTATTGAAAATAAAAGGTAGTTTGTTATATAAATGTTGGGTCACAACTCAACCCTTAGGGAGATATCGCGTTGCAAGGATGGCGGAAAAAACAGTGCTTTTATTGTTTTTCTCGGAAACGAAAAGCGTGGGAATGGTAAAATTTTGTGGAAGTGTTGCCATCATCAAAAGACATTTGTGACATATTTTTTCACTTTTTGAAAATAATTGGAAAGGGTTACAATAAACTACCATCTCAGTTTTTTTAACTATACTTTCAAAGAACTTCCTTAATGACGTAGAAAAAAATAAATTAGGTTAAGTCGATTCATTTAGTAACTTTTTTCTCTCTTATATTTTTTGATAAAATTTACTGTTTCGACGTTAAAAAATAAAATGTAAAGTATTGCACGTCGGGAAGAGGCAGTTTTGCTACACCCATTATTAGGAAAAACTCTAGTTGGTTGTTGTCAATTTCCGGATGTTTCCATTGTTGCTTTAACAGATAGCAAATGGATTGTACTATTTTAACATTTTGAGAGTGGTTTACGGGATAATTTTCCTTTCCTTGTGTGATTTGTTTGATTGCGGAATACGTTGGGATTCAATACTAAGTTAATACAACAAAAATAGTTATTTTCACAAACGCAGAAATGACAGATATTTTATTTACAAACATTTTTGACATTAACCTACCTTACATCGGATAAAGCAATTTAAATATGTTAGTAATTAAGAAGTTAACTAATTATTTAGACTAAACAACAACATAACAATTTCGTACAGAGAAGGAAATGAATTTTTATAATAAGTGTTCAAAATGCCTACCTTGCGATGTGATATATGCATTTACCCTGCGTAACATTGACTCTCTGATGCGCTGAAATATTTCTAGATTATGCCGTATAACATGAAGTAATTATGCGGTTTGTCAAGTCTTCGACATCCTGCGCTGGGGTAGTGTATACCAGTCCCCAGATACAAAAATCTAGAGGATTTAAATCTGGGGATCTAGATGGCTAAAATTGAGGTCCTACGTGCGATTTAAGTAAATACGCACATTTAAATTGAAATGTGCCGGGGTGCCATCATGCATGTATGTAGTACATTTCATTTTTTGTTTGAAGTCGCACATCATCAAGTAAAAGAGGCAAGTCTTCTTGTAGAAAATGGGAATAGGACTCACCGATTCACTGCAATTGCAGAAAATGTGGCCCAATTAGATAATTCATATCCATACATTTACCGAGAACTGATACTGATGTCTAGATTCTGTTATTGAATAAGGATTGTCTTCTGCCCAAATATGTGTGTTATGAAAGTTTTGAATTGTGTCTCTTGAAAAACTACATTCGTCCGAGAACAAAATTTTTGACAAATCCCAAGGGTTCTCAGTATTCATTCGGTACAGTCATTGACAAAAAACTATTCTTGACTCGAAATCTCTGGGTAAGAGAGCTTACACTCTCTGTACATGGTAAGAGTTAACTGTTGTTCTTTTAAAATTCTCCATGCAGTAGATGCATTAGTATTTAATTCCTGTGCAATTTTCCTTGTACTGGTTTCAAGATGTACTGTAATAATATTTAGGGCTGCAACTTATACTTCAGCTGTTTGAACTTTCCGGTGTCGGCCTATATCAAAACTTCTTATTTTGAATTCACATAGCCTTCGATGAAGCTTAGCAAATATACTGTGATGAGGAATTCTACGATTAGGATACGCTTCTGCATAAAGGTAAGGAATTTCCATTTGCCCGGTCGCACATAAAGTGCATGTCTGTCATTTCTGCATTTGTGAAAATAACCATTTTTATTGTATTAACTTAGGAACCCCAACGTATTCCGCAATCAAACACAACGAAAGGCAAATTATCTCGTAAGCCACTCTCAAAATGTTAAAATAGTACAAACCATTTGCTATCTGTCAAAGCAACAATGGAAACATCCGGAAATTGACAGCAGCCAACTAGAGGTGTAGTAAAACTGCCTCTTCCCGACGTGCAATACTTTACATTTTATTTTTTAACGTCGAAACAATTAATTTCATCAAAAAAAATATAAGAGAGAAAAAAGTTGCTAAATAAATCGGCTTAACCTAATTTATTTTTTTCTACGTCATTAAGGAAGTTTTTTGAAAGTATAGTTAAAAAAACTGAGATGGTAGTTTATTTTAACCCTTTCCAATTATTTTCAAAAAGTGAAAAAATATGTCACAAATGTCTTTTGATGATGGCAACACTTCCACAAAATTTTTTTTTCCGCCATCTTTGTAACGCGATATCTCTCTAAGGGTTGACTTGTGACCCAACATTTATATAACAAACTACCTTTTATTTTCAATAAGGAATCACCCTCTGATATTTTGGCCTTTGTTTTGGAACACCTTGTACATTTTGAAAAAATCTGATTTAAAACAGCAAACCCTTTTTATGCAAATGTTTAACTTAATTTTAAAAAATTTTCAAATACTCAAATAATAAATGCCATGGGCAAATAACTTCAGAAAAAATAAATATATTTACAAATTTTTGCACAGACAAGGATACTTCAGAACTTATCTAAAATTTAGAAGAACAGGAGAATTTTAGGTGTACAGGAGACTCTTACAAATACAATTTTGTAAAAAAAGTCAAAAAGGGCAGTTCAAATTACACTTCTGCACGGCACTGAAAACTGCTCCACTGTAAAACCTGTTAAGGTGGCAAACTACGACCTGACGAAAAATGGAAAGAAATGCTCAAGAAAAGAAATAAATAACATTTTATTATGCCGATTTTATACAGCAAATTTAACTGATTTTACCGCTATTGTTATTAATTATTAATAGATTTAATTTGTGGGTTGTAATTAATACAATAGTTTGACATACCTGATGTTACAACAATACTTTGGGTCTGTCTTACCCAGTTTTTACAAACTAATAAACTACAAAAGTTATTGGCAGCAACAATGATACGTTTCAGTAAATCATCAATATCCATTATGGTGCGATACACTTCATATTTTAATATCTCCACAAAAAGAAATCCAAATGATTTAATGTCAGGAGATCGTGGCGGCCAAGGGACTGGACGAGGCGGACCGGCCTCGTCCAGTCCATTGGTATTAATGCTTGGACACCCTGTACACGATACGGATATAATTGAGCCTCGTGTATGATACACCACACTGTTGAATCCACGCCGTGGAAGTCCTAGACCTCCATCTCTGCTACGACTCGGTTTCAAATTTTCCTCTCGTTGCACTACACGTGCACTAACTGCACACTGCGGTAAAAGTAGCTTCATTTGGCACATGTTTACCGTGAAATCGTTCTGCTAAAGCATTTTCCCATCGTCATAAATTAAAATGATATCCATCAACTCCGCGTTGCTACTATACACGTAAGCTATTTTTGACATTTGAAAACTAATGTAAAGACTGGCGTCACAAAAACTTTAGTGCCTACAAAAAGTAACCGGATTTCAATATTCGGAATCATCTGTATAGAGACTACAGTAGCACAGCGATGTAAAGGTTGATAATACTACAACTTCAATAATGTTTTACTCGGAAGCTACAAGGATTTTACAATTTTTCTTTGCGATATGACTCTATTTTTCTATTCCCAAATTCTTTTAGGTAAGTTCTGAATTTCTTCTTCTTCTGAATAAATTCACTCTGTATATTCTTAGTTACTTTAAGCTTAGATACTTTTAATTAAGATCATTACAAGAAAATAGTGAACGTTAAAAAATATTAAACTATCACTACTACAGTGATTTTCCGGGTTCTTTACGCCGTGACCGCGATGACTGATCGCTAATATAAATAAAGTGCGCATCCCTAGCCTTCGCTGAGATTCTTTAACCTGCTCTTGTTATTTTCGGGCTAGGCTCTGTGGGAGCAGACCCGCTATATTGATTTCGACTCCTGTTGTTAATACTGTTGGTCTTGTCTTCCTTATGTGCATTCTATTACTGGCAGCGATCAGTTACCGTGGTCACAGCATAAACCCGGAAAATCACTATTTATCGAATTTCATTACTTTTGAGCTGCTTGCTTTATACAGGGTGGTCAAAGATGATAGGGCATAGAGGGAATCAGGGAGAGATAATGTCAGTACTTCATATACATCTGTGTCCAAGTAAGAAGTTAAATATTTAATTTCGGTAATAATATCTAAACCTTTGCAACCTTGAAATTTTTTGTGATAGTAGTAGCAAATAGTAATACAACTTTCCCTATTTAAATTGGAATTAGACACGCTTTATTATACAGGCACGGTCAAATTTTAAATTTATATAATATTGAAGGTTTTGCCAAATTTGACGCAGTTCGATTCGCCTATCGATTTGCAACAAAAAGCTATACGTTGTTTTATTCGATATCTTTTAACATATTCTTAATAAACGCATAGTGTAACTATATATGTGATAATAAATTATTAATAATGAAGTTAGTATTTTCGGACAAAAAAATAAAATAATGAATGTCATTAAGGAACATCTTCATTAAGAGCACCTCGAGTTTCTATACATTTTCTAAAATTATCTATACACCTCCGTTGCATACGAAATATCATGTTGGGGTTATTTTTATTTACAAAACTAAAATCAACAAACATATTCATTCGACGTTTGCTAACATTGTTTTTATTGTTGGAAGCCTTACTTCTCAGAAGTATTTAAATGCATTCAGTTACAAGTTTTATAAATTTAGTAATGGTTCAGCAAAATGGCGCAGGGCCTTATCATTGTGCAATGTGCTCCAATTTTTCGACGCTCGTGGCACTCATGGGCCTGTTGCTTGAACTCCACGGTGTTCATGTTTCAACCCATTAATTTTTTTTCTTTGGGATCTGAAAGATAAAATTGATTATAATCCTTGTGAAAATATAGAATATTTGCGCGACAGAACGTCTGCTATTTTTAGGTATGTCTATTTCACAAAGTATTCAAAACATTGTGGATAACATTGCATTAAGAACTGAGCTTTATGTGCAAGAATATGGGCGTCATTTGGAAGTATTTATGTAGTGTAACAAAGTGATTGTAGTTTTATTAATAAAATATGTTACCTAGTCGCCGAAATTGTCTGATTGCTGTAAAAATCACCTAATTTGAGCGCGAAAGTGAACACGCAGCCGTCTCCACTTTGCAGTGAAGAGACACATCGAGCTAAGTGGCCGACAGACTTCTCCGTCCGCACCAGTACTAAAATCCAAAGTCACTGATGGACTCTCCCAAGTACCACGTAGCAAAGTTAGGTCCTGTCCAACCAACATCGAGGGCAGTCGAGGAAGAACTGTTCGAAAATTTTCTTAGAAAGTTCACCAGAGCTACCAGCTGTAGACACGTCACCGTTGGTAAGAATTTTTACAAGTCCAACAGGAGAACCGTTGCGCAACTACCGGTATTTCAAGCATTATTTAACTATGTCTTCCAACTGACGAGTCAGTTCCTGGCCAGCCGTTACCGTGAACAGTCCTGACTGTTTGAAACACCAATACCAGAACAGTTGCTAATGTTCTAAATCGCTGATGGACCACTAGCAATGGAGTAACCACCTTCGGTAAGATTTCGGAAGTCTAGCCTGAGGATCAGTGCGTAGCCACCAACCTTTCAGTAGTATCAGGTCTTCCAAGCACCATGTAGCAAAGCAAGTTCCTGTTCACTCTTCTAAGGCACTGATGGACTTAAAATTTTTCACCGAGACTAGTAGAAGCCGTTGGGAATATTTCCTAATTTTAGCCTGTGTGGAGATCTGTGCGAAGCCGCCGATTGCCCAGAAGCATTAGGTCTTCCAACTACGAAGCTGCAGATCCAGTTCCTGACTAGCCAACACCGCAATCTGAGCAAGTTCCTGACCAGCCAACCCCGCAAGCGGACCAGTCATCCGCCCCCGTAAGAATAGTGAGCACAAATCGATTTTTCGTATATTATTATCTCTCTGTAACTTTCAGCTTTTTCTATTGAGACATAATGACGCTAGATGGAAATTCAAAATCGCTATTTTCATTTTCATCATTATCTTAATGGTCACCAAGATTCGCAAGTTTTTTCAGATTTAAGTCACACTGTATGTTATATGGTTTCCGAAATGCTTTAAACAACGGATTACCTTGTATAATATAGGTAGTAATAACTTTAAGGAAAAAGGAATATATTCCGAGCAGCATACCGGAATTGTAGAAATTGTTGGCATATCCTTTACATGCCGCTGCAATAGCCACTCTGCCTGAGGCAGTAAACTTCAATAAACTTTATGTTAAGCCGCAGGAAATAATTTTCAAGTGTCCAAAGAATTTTCACCAACAGATATTACATATTTCATTGTTACTTTTTATATTTTTTATTAGCTAACTTGTATCCTATTGAACAGAGTACGTGAAAATAATTATAGTTTGCTTTTTATAGCAACGAAATTACTTTTCCAACTGTGGGATATGTTTAAAAAAATATTGGATACTCGGTAGTATATTATTTATTTCGTAAATATTAAACAGCATTTACGTTTTTTTTTTTCATGGCAAGAACCATAGATCGTCTTTTTTAAATGGGAAAAATTATAAAATAAAAAGGAATATGTTTTATAATATAATCTATCAAATCGCATCAAATGCAAAAATATTATGAGAACATGAGAGTAATATGAGAATTCAACCAATGTGTGAATCAAAGAACTACACGCACTACCTGCAAGCAATATGCATTGTTGTCAAATATTTTAAATTTTGGAAAAGATGGAGAAGATATGGAGATTATTAGGAAGTACATTTCCCCATTACCCTACTCGTAAGGTACTACTACACACATACCCATCATAACTTTACTAAAGATTGAAATAACATACACTTATATTATAGAAAACACGTCCCTAAATACTACTTTGAACTTTGTTAGACAATTACGCTTAATAAACGCTAACAATGCACTGTACAATTTTAGTAAAAATTAATGCGTTACATAGAAAGTTTCAATATTACCACATTGAAAGCACCTCTGGCACCACGGATAAACTGAGATATTCAGTATTCCTGCTTCAGTCTTTGAAGTGAGCCTTTTTATATTCTCAAGTAAGAATATTTTTTTCTTTGATGAATAGTGGTGAAGGGACGGATATCTATTGAACTATTATTATGATTTTCTTCTCATTATGTTTAAACATATTTTTTTACATATTTCACCTCTTGGTACCCTGATAATTCAAAATAGGAAATAATATCACTTCATTTAATTACATACATACAGGGTGTTCTACAAGCTATATAACAAATTTTGGCAGATGGTAGCTGGATTAATGTCAAATATTTTTTCTTATATGAACATATGTCCGATTCATTTTTGTTTAGAAATTAAAAGCTTTTTAAAAAATATAATTTCAATCAAAGTAGCCTGATAAATAAAAATGAGGGTTGCTTAACAATAATAATTATTATTTGCATTTTGTGATAAATAAAATTCGGTGATAAATGATGATTACTTATTATGCGCCGAAAACTAATTCCAGTTGTCATTGACATCATCTATTATATCTTCTTCATTTTGTACATCCTCTTCAATAGGATGAATGTCCTTTTTTGGAGTGAGATTACTTTCTTCTCGAAGTCTACGAAATTATGCACTGGGCGGGTTGATGTTTATTTGGGTGTCTTCGTCGGTATTCTAGGGCTGTTTCCATTGAAATACCCATCTGGAATTTGGAATCTGGAATTAAGAGGAGGGTAGTGGGCTCCTTTTACCTCCTCCCATTAGGAGATCAGTCCACCTGAGCCGCCAACCAGCCTAATAAGGAGAAATAGTTGGTGACGTTGCTCAGGGGGATCTCTCTAATGTAGGCCATAGAAGGCCATCGCTCTCTCAACAATGCATGGAATATTGTCTCGTCTTCCTGTTCGCAACCCCTACAAAGAGGTGTATCACACTTTCTCATGTAATAGAGGTGCTTCCTTAGCCAGCAATGTTCAATTTGAATACCTGTCACCAGACGAAGATTTGTTCTAGACATAGCCAGGTACTTTTGGCTGTATCCTTGCAGGGATACTCTAGGAATTCCTTAGCAAATTGACAGTCATTTGTTTCATCCCAACGTTTCATAAACTCTTTGTGGATGTCTCCTTTGATAACTTCAACAAATGCTGACAAGGGAAGCATACTGCAGGCACCAGCTCCAAATATATTCAGACCCGATGCAGTCCTAGCCAACTTGTCAGCTATTTTATTGCCATTGCACCAGTCGTGTCCCTTTACCCAGCATACAGATACGCTGTTTTTAGCTGAGGCCAGTATTAGTGCCTGATGGCATTCCCATGCTGATCTAGTTGCTATCTTATGATTACGTAAGATCAGTAGTGACTGTCTATTATCTGTGTAGGTTCTAATGATTTTGCTCGTTGTATATCTATTGGAATACCCATATACAAAGACAATATCTGCAAACTCTTGAGTTGTAAATAAATGAATTTTATTTGTGTTTTATGAATAAACAAAATGATATAAATAATAATTATTGGTATGATAGCAACCATCAGTTTTGTAAACACGGAATTCCAGGAAAACCTATATCAGGCAGCTAGAGTCACTCGTCAGTAGCTCACCAGACATATACCGGTTTCGAGCTTATTAGCTCTCATCAGTATGCCATAGGTGAAGCATCTGACGAATAACCCGAGCTGCTTTAGTCTGTATTAGTGTAGAACAAATTACATCTCTCCACCATTCGCTACTCCATCCTGGGGCATTCCGTGTTTACAGTGTAGGAACAGTGTTACACGTTTTTTATTAAGCCATCTAATTCCAATATTTATTGAAGCTGACATTGCAAGTAACAGCCAATGTGACCAATACAGTTCAGTTTATTACATTTATACCACCATTATTATAAAAAATATAGGCATGAAATGAGACAAAATGTACCCATATAACACTGTATCCGTGCTACTAATTAGGTCTGGTACAGTGTTACATTGGCGTTGTGAACAGTGTTTTTTTATATAAAATCAACAATTTTAATAGAAATATAATTTAGTAGTAGTAGTAGTAGGTTCATAAAATATAGTAAATGTAGTAATTTTACACATAGAAAAATAACGTAACGTAACGTTCAGGCCAACATAGTCCATAAAAAAACTTTATAAAAAATAAAACTTATGTTTTATGAAATAATTTTAAGATTTGAAAAAAAAATTGTAAAATAAATCCTTTAAGAAATCAACTTAAACAATTTTTTATTTAACAGATTACGGTCCATTATTTTAAACTTTTCATTCTGTTCAAGAAAATGTCCAGCTTATATGGGAATATAAATGTGTCTCTGCTTCGATTTGTAAATGGTTCTGGCATCGGAAGTTTTCTACAAACCTGTTTCTTGTGAAAAATGTAACGCTCTTCTGTACGCATGAATGTTAATATTGAAACATGTTTAAAATATAAAACATCTATTTCATCTTCAACTGAAAAAAATATTTTTTCTTTCACCGTCCCTTCCTTTATAACGACGAAATCACCATTGGAAATTAACATATCGTCATAATCAAAATCACTACTATTAGTATTTAATGTGCCATCGGAACTGCTATCCAAAATCGGGCTTTCACTTTCTTCAGAAGAAGATTCAGTAATTTTGCGTTTTACTTTTTCAATTTTCATACTTTTCGATTCATCTGTGTTTTTCGTTTATGGATGGTTTTCCCCTTTTTGTTATTTCTAAGACAATGATTTGAGTTTTTATAGGTGTGTCTGTCACAATCTTACTTTTGACCTTTCTTTTAAGTGATGTTGCTGGCTTTCTAGGTTGCGCCTTCGGGTAGGGTTTTATTTGTTCAGGTGTAAAAAGAACTTTAATATCCGTCTTGTGACGTATCTTAGGAGTTATTACTATTAATGTAGAGGGTTCTGCTTCAGCTTCATCTACAACCATACGCGATTCTGTCGATGTTACTTCTGTCGATATCTACAGCGGAAACATTTTGTTTTTTCAATTTCTCTATCCATTACGTATGATGCAAGAAAGTCATCAGCAGTAAAAATAAACCGATTCATAGGCCAAATTACGATAGACTTAAAGCCGTTCATTATATTTTCAATAGTAAGTACATAAGCTGTACCGAACAATGCTGCTATATCATAAATTGTAATAGGCCGCCCCGAATGGGGTGGAATATGGAATATTATAATTAGTTTTTAAAGATTTACAGACTGTTTTATATACGGGTTGTAATTTTCCACTTGTATGTGGAGGCAATGTTACTAACACAATCCCATTATCTCCATTACATTATTAATATAATAGGTTTTTCTTTTGAACATTTAACAAAGTGTTTCAGGATATCCAAATATTTCGCCATTGAGCCAGCTACTCTTAGTAGCATTGTCCCCAGTTCCATTTGGCGTTCCAGTTATCATATGTGGTTTGAAGTAAACTCTTGGGAAAATTAAATACGGGGGCACTGCGTGACCGGCTGCATTTATTATACAACATGCAGTAACTAAGACACCCCGTTCACCTGAAGTAACTTGACCAATCTGCTTTTGACCTCGAGCTCCCAAAATTTTTGATGGATTATGCACGGTTTTTAAGGTAGTTTCGTCTAAATTTTAGAAGTCAGTCTCCAAACCAGGGAATCTTTGGTAAACATTCGATAGGTTGTTAAAAAATTCATTAACATTTGATTCATTGAATGCCGTAGTCCTTGAACGGCTGGTATCTTCTGGTTTACGGATTGATATGCCGGAATTTTTAATGCATTTTTCATGGCTAACTGATAGGCTAACTTTTTAACATCTTTTCGTGTAAGGCTATGGTGCAGCTTGCAAGCTTTTATTAAATATTCTTTTAATAATAATTCAAGTTTATTTAAGAACACTTTTCGAACCTGATAATTTGGTGTAAATTTGACTGGTTGTGTTTCTAATGAGGCATTTTTATATTTTAATACATCTTTTCAGTGTGTAATGGCATATTCCAGCTGCTTCAGCGGCACCTCTTATAGATGAGCCATCAATTATTACACTTTTTACAGCATTTTCCTTTATAATATTGCCGACTGTAGTAAGTTTTTTTATCAGATTTATTTTTTCGAGGCATGTTTATTGATCTGCAAAGCAAATTCGAATTTTATCGATATGCTGGAGAAGATGCAAAGGAACAGTGTTACATGTAACACTGTTCCGTTGTATGTAACACTGTTCCCTTCAGTAAGATTCACTGTTCCCAAATTCAACGCCATTTTGAAAATAAAAGTCCCGGTTAAGCATTACTCTTAGAGGTTAATAAAATACAGCAAAGCAACACCAGTAGTCGACTCTACATTTCATATACAATAATACTTTAATTAAGATTAAAATATAACATAATCCAGTACTCCACAAGATAGTGTAATGTAAAATATATACCTCTTTCATTTATGTAACCCAAATTTCATATTTTATTTTCCTAATTTTTTTTTATGCAAAAGAAATCAAGTCTCTTTATTATATTTATAACTGATTACTGAAATTAATTAAGCTATAAGTTACTTAATTTATTCGCAATAAAATTACATGACAGGAATTTGGAAAATTATAATACATCTAATTTACCTTATAAATTCTTCTTCGATATATACTTTACTACTTTGTAATTGCACACAAATTTTATATGTTAATTTTATCTATTAATTTTAAGTATCTATCAACTCTTTTTATTAATCATTTTGTGTGTAGTACTATTTAGGTTTTTACTTATTTACTACATAAATACATGTTGGAAATATTGTCTGAAATGAACATCTGATTGGATTTGAAATTATCCAATGTATTATACAGGGTGTCTGGAAATGATGAGCAAAAAAATCAGGGAATAATTCTAGACCGAAAATAAATGCTACCTCTTTCTATAACATTTCTTCAGATGAATGCACTAAGCAGCAAAAAAGTTTCATTTATAAGAAACATGACGTGCCATAAGTGGCGGCCTCTACTAGTGATGTCAAAATTAGAAACATATTTGAATTTCTCGTCCGCAAAAACCCCCGATTTACAAATTTCATGTAAATATTTGGATTTCTTAAGAAGTTATTTACAAATATCTAAAATAAAATTTTAACTTTAACACCCTGTATCTCCGTTAATAATCAGTTTTGGAAAAAATATTATAGAAAGCAGTAGCATTTATTTTCGGTCTAGAATTATCCCCTGAGTGTTCATCATTTCCTGACACCCTGTATACTGTTGCCAATAAAACGGAGAACACTTGGCGACTTAATATCAACTGCCTCATAAAAGTAACATGTTCGCAATAAGTGTATTTCGTTTCAGTGTTTCAATGGTCGGCTGAGGGTCTCATTGTATTCATAATTCTCATACGATTTACTCCATTTTACAGGCACAAAGCTTCAACGAACTATATGACTTCTCTCTAGTGAACCAATTTGGGAAACCAGGCCGCATACAGGACAAGTACATTTTAAAAATGAATGTAGCAGTGAACGTACAGTTCTGAAATTATGATGAAAGAATGTATCCAGAGATTTGTGATGATTAACTTCTTGTTAAAAGTGGGTAGGTCGCAATTTTCTATAAAATGTTACATAAAGGGTCTATCCAGTGGCATGGAATAGTGATTTATATTGTCGATATAATACAAATTTTCTCTTGCTCTAGTCCTCTATGATTCCTCAAAAGTAAACCGAGAACAGCTTTTACAACGTACGTACGAATTTAACGATGAATATTTTAAATTTCTTACAGTACAGTCATAACATTGTCAGTAGTAATATCACTAGTGATTGAATTTTTGCGATAAGTTTGTCGATTTATTTCTAAACGAAACTGAGTTGCTTGAAAACACCACGAGTCCGCAGGTCTAAGTTGTGTGATGAAAAATATACAGGGTGAAACAAAGAGCAGCTACCCCTACATTACTCCCATACGGCACATCAATTTTATTGATATTTACTTCAAAACATGAATATTTATTATCATGTGTCAAATTAAAAATTAAAACCTCTGCAGATGTTTAGACAAAATTTATATTTTTACTATTTTTATTTCAACTTTAACGGACTGAAATTTGTTAGTTGAATTTTGGTACCACTAAAATAAGATCCATAGTTTATTTTGGCCTCTACACTGATAAAAACTTGCTTCTAATTTCATATAACTTTATTCTGGCAATTTGTGACCAACCTAAAGTTATGTAAAATTACATAATAATATTTTAAATGAAATAACTACACTTTAATATTACAGAAATAAATATGGATAAAATTCCATAATATGTTACGTGATTTTCCAACTATTATGCTAAATTACATCGTAAATTTCCATCACTAGAATTTGGTTTGATTTATACTTGTAATTTTTAAGTTGGATTGCAAAATATAGTTATGTAATTTTGCTGAGTAGATAATTTAAATTTTTTAATATTTTATACATACTTATCTATATAACCAACATTGAAAAATGTGCATATAGAATACTTTTTCAGTAACTAATATTATTTCACATATATGAATAAAAAATTGAAATATTAAACAATATGTACATATTAAAAAATATATATACTAAGAGTTCATTAATCGGTTCAAATATTTACATTTTGTTGAACCTGAATAGTCTAACAGGAGTCAATTTAAAAGTGTATTATATTATTTTTGTAGCCATATGGAGAGTGTATTGATAGATGAAGTTGAAAATAGAGAAAAGTTTTTACTTTTAGTGTCATGGAAAAAAGTCTCTGCTTGTTAAAATGTACAAAAGTACAGGTTTAAGCTACTCAATATAATATGCAGGGTATCTCTTGCTAATAAATTATTAGAAATACTGATTTTATTATTAGAATTCAATGATAAATACACTATGCGAGTCGCATTTCTATTTCTTTAAGAAGCTCTTGTCAGGAGCAGAAATAACTTCTGTGTAGGAAGATGTCTTAGTGGAATTTGTCCACCCATCTTCTAAATGTGAATTATTCATGCTTCTCTGTAAAAGTGTACTGTTTAGCAATCATCTGAAAATGTATTGCAATGTAGGTAGTTCATTCGCATTAGAAAATATGTTGAATAATTTCACTAAAAATACTACATAATTATTCTTGAAATATCAGTATATATTCCTTGGTTTTTGCAAAGATTTGTGGATATACGTATATTGATTTGAAAATAAATATTTTTAGCTCGAATTTTAGTTGCAGTAAATTTATAATTAATGCAACTACAACTCAATATCTGTTGTAAGCAATTACTATTGCTACTCTCATAAAGTAAATATGTTGTTTGAAATGAATGTTGTATGGTGAGACATGTAACGGCGTAATTTTGATGCAAACATGTAAATAACATTGAAACGGTACGTTGTTTCTATGATATTTGTGATTTGTAATATTTAAATTGGCACAAGGTGCAAGTGCGCACATAACAAAATATAATCTTATACTTACCGTTTTATGAATATCTCACAAAAAGTCCTTATTAACGAACCGTATATGTTTGTCTACTACCGTTAACAACACAACTAAAACGTATTAGCTTAGAGTTTAGGTTGATGTTCCTCTGCGCATATGCAGCAGAAATCACATGAAAATTTCTGTAAAATTTCATAACAAATTTAGTAAACGTAAATAGTTTCATTGTAGTACATTGAATTACGGCTTTATTTCTGAAATCTCCTAATTTTATTACAATTCATGAAAATTTCCACACAATTTTGTCAGTGTATATTATTAAAAAGTTCAGTGCTTGGAATCCCGAAAAATCCATAAAAAAAATTCTTAAATACCTATTCGAAATTTCATATTCTACCTAAGAAATGAGTCCCATTATGATCTTATTTATATTCTGTCATCATTATTTTAAGTTTAATAGCAACAGAACACGAAAGCTCTTTCAAACCTAACAAAGCTACAATTTCTAGACGTACACCTTCCGTACTTTATATTATCTTACTAGAATTTTCTTTTATTAGGCTAGTACGTAATAACGCCAAATGTCACTTCTGATACGAGAACTATTCAGCTCTTGAGTCGATGCACTTTGCAAGAAAGGCTGCGAAGAGGAAGAGACTATTGCAATGGCACAGACTGAGATACGGCGGAAATGTCGAATGTCCGTTCTGTATCTCCTTATCTGTAGCGAAGCTCAAGGAAGTTCAGTGCGACATCTGAAATTACCGAGGTGCCATTAACGAAGTCAAGTAATATAAATTGTACCCAGAGAAAAATATTGTTTTAAATCAAGTCTAATATTTATTTGTTATGCCATTTATAACAAATGTATTAGTTTTAAGAAGTGGTGTGACAAAGTGTATATAGAAAGGATGAAAACAAAGAAGTTGTTTATTAGTCACGGCTTAGGTTTTGAAGAAGGTGTAGCGTCGTGAGATAGCTCCCGAAAATTTCCAAATTATTCAAGAAAAGCAAGTTTAAATAAGAAACATACCTACTCACCAGCTAAATTTACAAGTCAGAAAAATTAGTTTGCCATCATATGAAAATTTTCGACCATCACCAGAGAAATTGAAGTTCCACGGGACCCTACAGATAGCCTACCGGTTTCCAGAAAGAAAAATTATAAATTTTCCAACCTCAGGTACCTTTAAATAAAGTGCACTATAAAATTTCTATAGGTATAGCAAATAAAGCATGTTTTCTTTCTTTCTATCTTTGCAAAGTATAAATAAAAAACCCGCAGGACTTACCTGTACAAAAATAAGTAAAATATAAACAACAACAATTTCACTAATTCCACAAGGAATCATCATAGCTGTCACACAAGTAGCCATTTTGCTTTAATAAAATTGTAAATATGTTATATTAGTTTTAAGACATACCCCCTGGAAGTTAGACAACAACAAATATAAGGAGAAGCATCTAATCTTGCATAAATCATAAAATTGTAGTTTAAATTAAACAGTGAGAAAGACCCTTATGTTAGTTCAAACTCTCAACAGAGGAGAAATTTTACTAGTAATAAAACATTCCTTATTAAACAAAGGTCTAGCAATAATTTATCTTGAAAACAAATATTAATCTTTAAATGTGTTAAATCTTCAACAAGTACCTATATTTAAATAAACCCTGTTAAACTGTCTTTTTCTCTTTTCATTCCAAAAGTGACTGAATTGTGTTACTGTATGTAAAAACAAACATTTTGAATCGACTCCTGAGTTATAAGTTTCTTGTGCTATCTTTACCATATGAAACGGTGCCTAGCAAGGGCTAATCAGAATAAGCAAATAAGGTAAAACAGAAGGCAAAAGATAAAAAAGTTTGTATTGAACAAATTTCAGCTTAACAGCAAAAACAATATACACTAAGAAAACACAACACATTAAAAATATCGAGGCGCTCAACAAAATTAATATTACAAATTTGACTCCACAAACGTAGGAGCTAAATAATAACTAACACACCACTTAAAAATATTACAAATTGGCTTCACCAACGTGGGGCTAATAAAAATAACATACCACATAAATAGTAACAATATATATAAAATCTTTACAGTTTCCGAGTAAAATATTATTGAAGTTGTGGTATTTTCTACTTTACATCGCTGGGCTACTATAGTCTCTAGCGAGGCGATTCCGAATACTAAAATCTGATTACTTATAGTAGATATTAACGTTATTGTGATGCGAGTATTTACATATTTAGTAAATATTTACGTATTTAGTTTTTCAAGTGTCAATAATGGCTTATGTGTACAGCAACGCGTAGTTGATGAATATCGTTTTAATTTATGCTGAAGTGAAAATGCTTTAGCAACGATTTCCCGGTAAACATGTATCAAATACAGGTACGCGGTATGCGGTGAGTACAAGTGTAGTGGAACGCGAGGAAAATTCGAAACCGAATCGTGGAAGAGATGGAGGTTCAGGACGTTCACAGCGTATTGCAGCAGTGTGGTGTATCATACACGAGGCTCAATTGTATCCCTACCGTGTCGAAGCATACGAGAATCATTTGGATTTCTTTTTGTGAGGATATTCAAAAAATGAAGTGTATCGCACCGAAGAATGCATACTATTAATGATTTACGCTAATGCATCAAAGAAGCAGAAACATTTGTGTTAGTTTGTAGAAGCTGGGCATCGCAGGCCCAAAATTTGGTTGTAACATCAGGTATATCAAACTATTTTATTAATTAAAACCACAAATATTAATAATTATTAACAATAGCAGCAATAGCAGTTGAATTTGCTATATAAAATAGGCGTTATAAAATGTTATTTATTTCTTTTTTTGGGAATTTCTTTCCATTCTTTGGCCTCTCACCGATTGTTTGCTTTTTCAACTTATCAGGTTTTATCATGGACCAGTTTTCAGTGTCGTACAGATGTGTATTTTTAAATCATTTTCGATTTGCCCTTTTTGATGTTTTCACAAAATTGTATTTGTAAGAGTCCTCTGTACATTCAAAAATATTTTTTTTAGATAAGTTCTGAATCACCCTATATTTTACATACTTAATATGAAATTAATTCCTTTGACTGATATATTTAAACAATTTTTCAGAACTGACAGTAATACCCATCTAGTTAAAAAAGTGAAGCATCTACCACTAAAAAAGTTGGGTACCACTGACTATAGAACTAGCAGAGTAGTGGAATCGTGACAGTTTTTCTTTTGTCTATTTTCAACAATAATCCTTTTCTTTTTATGCGGAAGACGACTGTGTCATATGCACATATGAATATTTTTCATTGAATTATTTTATTACCTAGTAATAACTACTATCACTGCTGTCGTATTAACTGTATTAAATACATTTTTTGCTGTAAAATTTGTATTTTTACGATAATTACTGTTGATTTTCTTAAATACAGTACAATGACAGAACAAGAGGAGATTAATGTAAATTTTGTAATTTTTGTAAAGTGAAATAATATCAAGCATGAAATATTAATTATTTTACATCACAAGCCAAATTTAACTTGTTTGACACTTAAACATTTAATTCCTGTATATGTTTACACCTAATTTTAAATAGATACATGCAGAAATCAAACCAAGATTTTTTGGTAAAACGGCACATAAAAAGGTTTTTCCTTTTATTCACTCTAACCACACATACTGTATGTATATAAAGGTCCATTATCTACAAAAGGGTCTAATAGCAGTTATTAAAAAATTTTATTAAAACTTTAAAGGGCCTCGCCGATCGAAAGTGTATTAAGAAAATGTTCACAGTTTTCAATAACCATTATCGTAGTAGACGTTGCGATAATTGCGGACCAGCCGAAGTAAGAGATACTTTCAAGTTTTGCATAATCTTAAAATAGTCTCTTAACAGGATGGCCCTCTTAATTTTGATATTGCCATAGCAATCTGTATAAATTTTACAAATACATAAAAAATCCTGGAGTATCTCGAGGTTCATGGACGCAAGACAATCTTCTTCGTGTCGTCGAGGCTTTTCAAAATGGCCTCTCTATTAGAAATGCATCTGAATTATGTAATTCCAAGAAGAACTTTGGAAACACTATTAACAACTGAAATAAAGATTGAGAGAGAGAGAGAGAGAGAGAGTTAGTTTGCAAAAAATTATTTTATTTATTTGTGGTTTCTTTAAACAAAACAAAAACATATTTCTTACTATGGTCACTTATCCCATAGTAATATGTTCATCCATACGAAAGGCAGATGACCAATTCTTATTGTTTAAAATTTTCGTACTTGTATATTCATTATATTCGGTGTATCTTATAAGAGAATGTATCTTATAGAGAAAATGTAAAAATGCACCAGAATATTTTTTTATTATATATATATATATATATATATATATATATATATATATATATATATATATATATATATATTTTTACAAAAATATTATTTATGACCATCTATCTCTGACATACCCTATTTCAGGGGGGAGTACAATATACAGGGTGATTAAGAAAATATCTTAAAAAAATGTTTGAATGTACGTGGGACTCTTACAAATACTATCGTAATCAAAAAGAGCAGTTCGAAAATTATTTAAAAATACACTTCTGCACGGCATTGGAAACAAGGCAAAGCATGCAGTCGCCTATTGGCACGGCGGCAAAATGTAGTAAAAAATAAACGGATAAAGAATTTAAAGAATTTCCCAGAGAAAGAAACAAATACAATTTTATAACACCTATTTGATATCAGCAAATTCAACTACTCTTGCCGCTATTGTTATTATTAATTAATAACAACAACTGTTCGAAATTTTGTCCATCGACGCATAAACACATTTGGATCCGTCTTATCCAGTTTCGCAGTTGACACAAATGTTACCGGTTCTTGTTCGTCTTGAACTCATAAGTTGTAAGACAGCAGCTATGATACTTTCCCGTAAATCATCACCTCGGTTCGATACGCTTCATTTTTTAAATACAAGACAAAAAGAAGTCCAAAGGATTTAAGTCAGGAGGTTGTTTAATCCATTGTCCCCTTGAACTTCATTAAGGTACTTCCTAACATTTTGTCAAAAAAGAGGGGGAGCACCATCGTGCAAGAACCACATTCGGAGTCGGACAGCTAAGGGCACGTCTTCCAGAAGTCCAGACAGCTCATTTCGAAGGAACTAGAGTTACTGAACCTAATCTGTTCGATTTGGTAATATGAATGGTCCAATCAGGCGATCATCGGCAATCTCTGTACAAACGTTTAAAGAAAACCGTTATTGGAAATAATCCTGTTGAATCGCGTGCGCATTTTCAAAATCTCGAACATGAATATTATGAATGTCATACATCCCATTCCATCTAACAATAGCTTCATCTGTAACTAACACGTCAGCTGTTAATCTGGGATTTTGAGCATTTTATTGCATCCACAAAATCTAATTCGTAAGGGTATTAATCCTTGGATTCGCTATACACGGTGCGGATATAATTGATCCTCGTGAGTGATACGCCACACTGTTGATTGGGACATTCCTTGTACTTGCTGAGCGATTTGCCTGGTACTTATTCAGATAATCTCTTAAAAAATCTCTAAAATGTGTTCCTCAGTTACTGCAATACTACTGTGCTGCACTACCGCTGTAAAAGTAGCTGCATTTAGTACATGCCTACCGGGAAATCATTCTGCGTATAGACGAGAAATTGCTAAAGCATTTTGTCTTATTTAACCACAAGTTAAAACGATATCCAACGAGTTGCAAACCATTGCAAAAAGATTAATACTACTAAAATCGGATTTCAGTATTCGGAATCGCCTGGGCTACGTGGAAAGAGACTACAGTAGCCTAGCAATGTAAAGATTGAAAATACTACAACTTCTATATTTTTTTTCGGAAACAGTAAATATCTTATAATTTTTTGTTTACAATTTAGGCTCTATTTTTCATGACGCATCTATTCCCAAATTTTTTTTGGATAAGTTCTGACCCTCACCCTGTATTTCTTAACCAGTATTCAGTTAGTGTATATTCAATTATTAATGAAATATATTCGTGTAATAATATTCCTTCCAAAAATATCATCTGACATTTAAAAGTGTAGTGATGTTAGTAGTGGAAAAATATTTTAATTTTTACACTGTAAGCTTACCAAAATCAAAAACTAAATCATTTTAATATTTTAACTTCTACTTTGGAATACCAGAGCAACAAACTAATAAAATTAAAGATAATAATATAATGTAAAATTTAACACTATATCTTATTTTTAAGCCTAAAGTAGTGTATATTGTTATCAAAATTTAAGCTATTTCCGCAAAGTTAAGCCTAACAAACCATGATTTCTACTAGGTGCTTCCATCACCTTGATCCAGTGCCAACTAAACTAAGAAGCTTGATAAGGGTTCGTTACCACTCTATCCTTTGTCAAATTTGGACTTGAAGCATTAACGTTACTTAGTAGTGATGAACATGTATCTACCTATTAATTAGGAGGTACACAAATTGCGTTGGCTTTCTTGTCCTGAAAACTTATATAAGAGAAATAATGTATGACGGTAGCCTATCCGTATATATCAGTGTCAATTGGTTTATTTTTTAGAAAACATATATAATATTTTTATTTCTTTTAAATACATTTAAATGTAGTACAACTCTAAAATCTTTGAATACTTTGATTCATGTAAAAATGTGCATTTCAAGTGGATTCAAACGGGGGTGGTAATACAACTTCAAATTTGGGAAGTCCCAGTCTAAGATATTTATAAATAAATACGTTCTTTTTTTAAATGAATAATTTCCTGGTTGTTGATGTTTCAAGAGACATAATTTCTTCTTCAGAACTCTCTAGTTTTAGAAATGTTATTAACTCATTTAAATATTATTGTCAATTGTCAAGTTATGGTACCTTTTATATGTTCCGAAGAAAAGTATGTTTACTATAGTATACAGGGTATTTTTAAATGAGGTAGCAAATATGAGACCACAGATTCCTTAGGTGAAAATAAATTGATTTAACCTAACATAACTATATCCCAAGTCGCATAATAAAAAAGATACAGGGTGTCAAATTCAAAATTTTATTTTCGAAATTTGTAGATAACTTGTTAAAAAATCCAAATATTTACATAAAATTTGTAAATCAAGGGTTTTTGTGGGCGAGTAATTCAAATTTGTTTCTAATTTTGACGTCACTAGTAGAGGGCGCTACTTATGACACATCATGTTTTTTTTTAAATCGCAGTTTTTTTGCTGCTTAGTGTATTCATCTGACTATTGAAACAATCGATTCTCCTACCTGTTATATCTGAAAAAGGTATACCTTATTGAAGTCGTTAGGAGTAACAGTTTTCGAAATAATCCTATCTGAAATATTCAGTGCACCGATTGACAACTGTTATCGTGTCAGATAAAGTGCCTCTTCTACTAAAGATATAGCAAAATATTACTTGAAAAAGTTGTTCAGAACGGTAAATTATGGAGACGTGAAAAATTTTAAAAAGATCAGCCTGCTTTGATAAAATCTTTGTGCTTTGTTGAAAAATGGTTTCATCAAACCTCGTCGATCTTTTTAACATTTTCCACGTTCATTCTGAACAACTTTTTCAAGTAATATTTTGCTGTATTTTCAGTAGAAAATGCGCTTTACCTGAAACCAAAACAGTTTTTACTCGGTGCACTGAGCAATTAAAATAACATTATTTCAAAAATGGTTACTCCTACCGACTTCACCATGGCATACTTTTTCAAAATAAAACAGGTAGGAGAATCAATTGTTTCGATAGTCAAATTGATACATTAAGCTGCAAAACAGTTTTGCTATTTAAAAGAAACTTGGTGTGCCACCAGTCGCGCCCTGTACTAGTGATGTTAAAATTAGAAACAAATTTGAATTTCTCGCACGCAAAAACCTCCGATTTACAGGTTTTATGTGAATATTTAAATTTCTTAAGAAGTTATATACAAATATCGAAAATAAAATTTTAACTTTGACATCCTGTATCTTGTAAATGATACTGGAGGAAACAACTACTCCGCGGACTAATGCCCCGACCGGCATTGAATATATCTCACCTGTACTCAGTTTATATGTGAACATACATATTAAGGAACAGTCAGTTCAATTGTCGGTCATCTCACCTATGGCATACTGATGAGGGCTAACAAGCCCGAAGCCGATCTATGTCTGATGGTGTGTCCGACAAGGGTTCTTGGCTGTTCACACAGATACTAGCAGGAGTAATTCAATGCCGGTCGGGGCATTAGTCCGCGGAGTAGTTGTTTCCTGCAGTATCATTTACAGATTTAATGGCTCGTCACCCAGGGCGAGAGGTCTGTGTTAAGTACCTGCTGCAATGTAGGTCGCATCCTGTCAGTCGAGCCGCTTAGACCGAGCAGGAAGTAAGCAGACCACTTATATCTCATCCTGTATCTTTTTTATTATGCGACTTGAGATATATGTATGCTAGGTTAAACCGATTTATTTTCACATAAGAAAGAAATCTGTGGTCTCATTATTGCTACTTCATTTAAAAACACCCTGTATACTTTTAATGTGAATAGCATAAAGCCAAATTTAAAAATAATATATTTAAGATTTTTGTTAAATTTAAAGATGACTAGAATTAATGCATTAATGTAAGGCAGTGAGAGTCTTTCCTTGTCCTTTAAATCTAGTAGGCGTTAAACATCAATCACAATTTTCTTAAATGGAGTCGCAAGTCATTTTTTACTTCACTTTCAAGCCTATCGTAATAAAAGGCCTGATAATGCGCATATGATTTATTAGCTATCACCTCTACAGAAATTGCTATTCAGATATACCAGTTTGTCTTTTTTTTTAATATAATGGTGATACATAGGTTTTATAATCTAATACTCACCAGAAGTTGAAAAAAGTAGGTAAGCAAGTGAAGTGGAACAGATTATTAACTTAAAATTATCTATTTTTTTTTAAAATACATGATGTATATGAAATATAAAATCACAAATTTTGTATTATCAACCAGAACTTTATACTCGCACTTCTGTTAGCTAAAAAAAAAACAGAAGTAAAAAGTAAAATCGAATAATAATTTTATTTTTTTTTTTTTGTAGATAAAATTAAATTGAGAAGAGTGGAAGCAAGTAATACACATTTTTAAATTTAAATATACACCTATACCTATAAAATGTGACGAATCGACACAAACACTACACTAGATAATTGCAATTCAGTGCATCTACAATTAGTAATTACTTTATAGGTTAGACTGCTCAGTAAATTAATTGAAATAAATACATTTAAGTTCTTCAACTCAATTTAATGACATATCATAAAACCGCAACAAAATTGGTCAGTCGAGTGGTTTAGCTCCTACGAAACTCTAACCAGGTTTTCCAGGTTTCCCTCATTCCTGCCCCTATTTATTACCGACTCTAGCCTTATATGGGTATATTCCACAAGTCAAAGGTAGTGACAGAGGGCCGCGTTGAGACGATTTGCGCAGAAGAGAAAATAATTATATACAAAATGTAAATGATTATTTAATGATTTACCTAATGAGAAACACGATATGGCACAGCTCAGGGAGGTACAGTCGCGGCAAGAATTCAGACGACTTACGTCATACGAACAAATGAATAATTCATTATATTTTCATCACAATATTTCAGAAGCTGCAACTGTGAGTAATAAAACTATGTAGTACACTGAATGTTTGCATTATATATTGCAATTGGCTGCCTGACAGTGGCCAAGACGATTAATAAAATTTTTTTGGACATTATCAATAACTTCAGGAGGTATGTGATCTTCTAAATTAACCGGACTAGTAACGTATACTTTGCTCTTTAAGTATCCCCACAAGAAATAATCTAGGGTTGTCAAATCAGGCGATCTGGCTGGCCACTCAATCGGCCCCCTTCTCCCTATCCAACGATTCGGGAACAGCTCATCTAAATAAGCACGGAAAGGTGTTACATAATGGTGAAGTGCACAGTATTGTGAAAATTAAATTTTAAAATATTCAAACATTATTTTCTTGAAATTTTTGTTATGTATCACTATAATTTTTCATGATGTATGTATGTAGAATGACACACTCTTTCAAATGGCATGGTCAAAATTGGAGATGCTATTTAATAAAACTGTCGATGACGTCATATCTTGAACAACGATGACGTCAAAAATATGGGTCCTATGTCAAAAAGTGCCTTTTTTAAAAACAAAATCGACGTGCCAGAGGATTTTTCGAAAACTTTTCAATTTCAAAAATAATGAATTTATTCGTTACTTTTAGAAAGCACTGTATTATAAAATATTTTAAGAACCTTAGATGGGCTCATGAAGACTTTTGCTTAAAAACTTAAAACTAACACATTGTAGACACTTAACGATGCTCAATAAAAAATGATGACCAATTTCGCATATTTTATCCAAAAATCCAAAAATATGAAGGAAACTTCATATAAACATGTCGAGAAATGGACCCTAATACAATTTTGTAAACGTATGATTATTTTATTTTATTTTATTATTATTACTGCTTGTTAGTTCCAGCTGCTCTGCGAATAATCCTAATACGTTAAAGATAGTTTTATGCATCCTCTTTTAATGAAACTTGATATACCTGGAAACAATAAAATATCCTCAGGATTTTTTCCGTTACATACCAATCTGTATAAACCACTTTAAATCCTTTTTACTCGAAAATGGTGCATTTTTTCGAAGTCGGACAAGTCGGACCTTTTCAATGTGATACACGATAGATTTTGAATCTGTAGTCCAGTGGTAAAAATAATTTCTACCAAAAAAGTTAGGGCTGAAGATAACCTAAGCCGGTACTATTTAATAGACTTCTAAAAAAACTGTCTAAATGTCGCGTACATTTTCTAATTCACCATAAAAATCTCACTTATTGGTCCAAATTTGATTTCTTTATCTCGAATCGTTTCGATAGCATTGAACAGAAACCATCTTCAGGGCCGACCCTTTAAAAGGATTTAACTCGCTTAGGGTCCATTTCTCGACATATGTTTATATGAAGTTTTCTTCTTATTTTTTTTGATGTGGAATCACACCTTGAAATATTTGCTCATAATTTCCGGACACCCGTATATAAATTTTCTAGAAATATATGAATTTTTAAGGAAATCTATCCGAAACTAGCCATCTTTCCAATATCTAAAAATAGCAATTCTTACAAATAAAACACGCTTCAGATTTTCTTCTGGTGTTCTTGTGCTAACTGTCGTTTACAGGATTTTTTTCTAAAATTTATATGCCATAGGGTAGGAGCACTTAATTTTCAATTACAAATAATATCCATATTTATTTATTTATATGCCTGCATTTAATACGATAATAATACACGCTATATGTAAAATTTTGTCAAAAATTAATCGTGATATTGAAATCGTAGGGGATCTGAAGAGAACTTCTAAAAAAATTTTTTGGCTATAGATTATAGGTCGATCAGTGACCGTGCGATTTAAGGCGTCAGTACTTGAATCGATGTGGCTAGACCGCTGTGGGTTCGAGCTCCGCAATTGGTAGACCGTATCTGCTATATTCGTGGAGAGGATTGATACCCTTTCTGCGGGTATGGTAGGATGGAAGAATGTTAGCTTGGGTCACTGTGAGAGATTGATAGCAGTCGACATTTGACTACCCCCCAATTAATGTGGTTTTCCAGGTTTCCCTCATTCCTGCACTGAATGGTGGTTAGGGCCTACCAACGTTGGTCTTTTTCAATTGTGTCTGGAAATCCCTCGAGGATGACGTTCAGAGCCAGGTTAGGGTGCAGCAGGTGTACGTGGGGTGTTGGCCGGTGCCATATTTGATTTCAGCGAGCCAAAAAACCCCCCGTAACGATTTTCGGGTGGTTTTTTTTTTCAATTATGTCTGGAAAATCCTCGGGGATGACGTTCAGGGCCAGGTTAGGGCGCACTAGGTGTTCGGGTGGTCATTTTCAACATAAAATTCGGATTCAGCGCACACAAAAAGCCCCATAACGATTTTCGGTTCGTTATTGTCGATATTTCCAGAAAAATTCTCGAAGATGATGTCCGCGTCCAGATTGGGGCCCACCAGGTGTCCGTGGGTTGTTCGCCGATGGTATATTCGAATTCAGCGACCCAAAAAACCCCCGTGTGCCCAGTTTCTCTCCTCTTGCATAAAGTTCGGGATAGTCCCCGGAGATGACGTTCGTCGGCGTTCCTGAGCTCCAGATGTTCGGGGGGTCAATTTGAACATCATAATCGTGATCAGCGACCTCGAAAACCCCCGGGTACCCGACTTGAGCCAATTCTGACTCTTATTTACGAAGTTATTAAATTTGCCAAAAGGCCTCTCAAAAGATGCATTTTTTGCATGCATTTTTGGCTGCAGCAATGCAACTTCCGGTTTGTAATAGGTACAAAGTAGGTACGAATGATATAAATAATTTCTGCAAGTGAATGCAAAAAACCACATTCCGATACGTCCTATCCTAAAAGATTTCCTATCTTTGGCCGTTTTAGTGCTTCATTGCCCCGACTAAAAACCCATTATTTGAAACAGAAAACTTTGATTTGTTTTTTTATAATGGAGGCGCATACCTAAAGTTTCGTTTTACATAGTTTTGAAGATCAAGTCAGGTAGGTGACATCCCCCATCCTACATACACTGAGTAAACCGATTTCTGACGTTTGTCATGACTCTTACCATCATATCAGGCGTTATGTTGCCAATTTCTTCCTGGATGTTGGTCTTCAATCTTGTAGAGTCCTTGGACGGTTCAAAAAACTCTAGAAAAAAAATCAAAAGGGGTCAAATCGGGAGAGCGGGCCGGCCACTCCAAATGCCCCCAATTGTGGTGAGGCGCTCCGGGAGGTGTTCCTTCAATATAGCCATCGATGCTCTTGAAGTGTGTGGCGTTGCACCGTCTTGTTGGAACCAAATGTCCTCTAAGTCCAACTCATCTAGCCATGGGAAAAAAATCCTGTGACATGTTTACATACCGGTCCGAATTCACTGTAACTGGGACTTCATTTTTCTCAAAGAACCAGGAACCAATAATTCAAGCTGAGGAAATTGCACACCACACTGTGACTTCAGGTGAATGCAAAGGCCTTTGATGCAGATTGGTGTCAGTCCAGTAGGCGCATGTTGTTTGTTGACGGATCCCCACAAATGAAAATGGACTTCAACACTAAAAAAAGCAATAGCGTTCTCAAGAACGACTTCGAGAAGAACCTCACACGCATTCCTCCGACAATTGAAGTCACGTTCAGAAAGTTCCTGCACAATCGCCATCTTGTAAGGATGGAAATGAAGATCATCATGAAGAACTCCGTGGTGATCGCAACACTGAAGGTCTCACTGCCTCAATGTTCTCAGGTGTTTTAATGGACTGAGGGACTCCAGATCCTCGTTTTGTTGCACTTACAGCTTGTTTGGACATAGTGACCCATGTAACATTAGATTTCCGGTCCGGGACAGGGGCCAACGGGGCTAAATTAAAGCGATTCTGAAAGGCGCGCTGGGTTGCGATCACAGAACATCCGCTCGAAAAGTAGGCCTCCATGGCAAAAGCATGCTCCTCACTGTTCCAACGCATGATGGGGATTGAACTGTGTCGGGAAAAAACTTTATAGAATCGCCTCTCGAACGAGACCACTAGCGTTCCGCTACATCAACTGACTGAATGGCGAGCTTTTTAAAGAAGAAAGTTATGCTGCCGCACCCTGTATTAGATTGTTCTTAAGCAAACCTTAAAACACTCAATAGCTTTTATAGTTTTATCAGAAAAAATTTTTGTATAACATTAAATTAAGAGTACACAGGGTGCCAAAAAGTACACATGCGTACTTTAAAAAATAAATATAGAGCTTGTAGTTACACACCACATTATTTATTGAACAACAATTAAGTAATTGTAATAACTTATCAACGAAGTGAAATACATAATATTTAGACTATACTTCTGCTTTCACTTTACTTAGCGCGTACGCACCGACTTCCAATTCTAGCAAGTCACTGCCGCAGGCATAACAACCTAAACACTGTATAAACTCCCTTCGCAATTTTTGCCAACTACTGAAAAGAAAAAAAAAACAAATGCATTAAAGGATACGTACTCTTAGGTGTTCCTACCGTATTATTGGCAGAACTAAATCGGAACTTTTTCATTTGTTGTGAGGTACACCATTTGCACCAATAATAATTTTAAAGTAAAAATGAATGAACTTTGCGGTAAATGTAAGCAAAAATCAAAATAGCCAAATCATCAAAATGTTCTGGAGTGTGCAAATTGAGTTTTCATGTGAAATGCCTGGAAATATAAACCAACGAATATGAGACAATACAAACATGTAAAGGTATAAAATGGTTTTGCAGTGCATGTTTTATAATATCAGATCAATTATTGTGTGGCTTAAGAAGTGAAATTAACGATTTTAGAGAAGAGTTGTACTCTGAAATAAAAGAATTACGTGAAGCAAATAATTGACAACAGATCAATGTTTCAGAAGTTGACACTACTGCAGATAATAAATGTTATTCAAAAGTTGCAAGGGAAGTTATTATTATAAAATCTAACAAACAAGATAGAAAGAAAACTTTAGAAATGGTGCAAATTCATGTAAGTCCTACTGCGCTGGAAGTTGGTATATCAGCCGTTTAAACACTAAGAGATGGTGGTGTGGTTATTAAGTGTAACACAAAAGATGATTTAACTAAAGTGAAGCCAGCAGCAGAAAAGAAGTTGGGTTGGCCGAAAAACTATTAAATGTTAAAAGTATATGGATGGCTATCGTGGAATGTGATTCAGATTTCTTTAAGTGCATTATGAAAGAAAATGGGCTATATTCTGATTGGTCGCGATGCCGAGTGTATGTAAATGTCCACAGATATTTGGGTAGTGGTAAATGTGATGATTTTGGTCATAAGACTGATCAGTGTTTTAATGGGTTCAGATGTAAACATTGTGCGGAATTGATAAGTGATCATGAAGCTGATAAATCTTGTGATAGTGATATAAAGAGGTGTATTAACTGTATTGAAGCAAATAATATGTTGAAAACTAATGTTTATAATTCTGTTTTAGGTATAGTGTAAAAGAAAATGAATAGCAATTACAGGAAAATGAGGAAATAAAGTTTTTGCAAAGTATACCATCAAAATATGTATTATGTGAATATGACATTGATATTGCCTGTTTAACGGAAACATGGTTTCAATCTCATGAGCTAGAAGTTGCGCATGTAAGTGGTTATATCAATATAGCAAATTATTTTAGAAACAAGCACAAACATGGAGATGTTAGTATATTTTGTAGATCGAATCTCAAAATAAGTAGGAGCTGAAATTAAAATAGATAACAACAAAATTCTGATAATTTCTATTTATTGCAGCCTTAGGGGTGATGTAGATATATTTTTTGGAAAATGTGAAGATCTTTTGAATAACTTATTGATAGACAAACCTATGTTAATTTTATATGGGGACCTAAACATAAATTTCTTTGAAAATTCTATTTTGAAACACCGCTTAGTTGATTTACTAAAAGTGTACAATATTTGTAACCATGTAAGATTAATATCGAGCATTGATTACGTTTGTAGCAATTTTTTGTGTGTTCTGGTCTGTAAAGTGGAATCTATTGGAGTATCCGATCATTCTTGTCAAATTCTATCGTTTAGTTTATCAGTTATGGTAAAAGTGACAAATAGGAGATTTCGTACTTATTTATACATAATCAATCTTTTGAATTTTATGTGAGTAAAGAAACTTGGAGCAGTGTCTTTGAGATTACTGAAGTTAATGACCAATTTGTTTATTACTTATTTATGTTATTACATTGACATAAGTTTCTCTTTCTCGAATTCAAAAGAAAATAGGCATCTTGTTAGGAACTGAATGACGTCAGGCTTATATATCTCTCGTGGCAGCTCTCCAGCTTAAATTTTTATATATTTTTTTTTACAATTTGATTACACATATGTTAATTGGTCTAATAAAACTAAGGCTGCATGGTCAGTTATAAACAATAATCTCAAAAAAATACATGTTCCATTTGAAATCAAGGAAATAAATGTAAATGATGACATTTTGACATATCCTAAAATAATTATTAATGCTACTAATTCTTATTTTATTAATACATCAGCTAAGTTGGCGGAAAATTTGAAATGTCAAAATAATTATGTTCTAAATATAACAAATGAATATCTAACAATATTTATCGAACCAGAACAGAACAGAAACTGAAATATATAATTTAAGAATGCGGTTAAAATATCTAATTCTTGTGGTGTTGATCATATTACTGCTAATATGTTGAAATCTATACTACGTTTCACTACAGGTCCACTGATATATTTAATTAATTTGTCATTTCTCAGGGAATATGTCCGGATATTTTTAAGACAGCCAAGGTTGTTCCATTGCATAAAAAGGGTGAAAGGTTATTACTAAACAATTATAGGCCTATTTCTCTTTTATCGACTGTATCAAAATTGTTCGAGAAAGTTATTTACAATAGAATGATGAAATTTTGTAGTGACTATGATATATTGTGTAATGAACAACATGGTTTCTGAGTGGATAAATCCATCAAATCTGCAATTTTTTCATTTTTAGATCAATTATATTATAATTTGGACTGTGGCAAAAAATGCTTTGGCATTTTTATGGATCTATGCAAGGCGTTTAATTTGGTGGACCATAACATTATTCTCTTAAAGCTAAATAGATATGGTTTCAGAGGAAAGTTAGGTCAGTGGCTCAGTTCATATTTGGCGAACCGTTTACATCTAGTTCAGATAAACGCAACACAGCCTGGTAAATTATCTATTTCACGAGGAGTGCCACAAGGCTCTATTTTGGGACCTTTACTATTTTTGATTTTTATAACGATTAACCAGGTGCATTATCATGTTTTCTGTTAATGTTTGCAGTATGATAATACTCTTTTAAATGTAAAAGATGATATACCTGCTTTGATTGCTGACACATAGAATAACATTAACTTCATTTGAATTTGGTTTGAAGCGAATAAGCTTTTGTTGAATCGAGAAAAAACTGTTTTTATAAATTTTCAATCAACGATAAGAGATAATTATGAGAATTATTTACTTAAAATTAATGGTAAATCGTTAGAGCAAGTAGTATCAACTAAGTTTCTTGGTATTTGTATGGATAGTAGATATTTTAGAATTGTGTAAAATATTAAAAAATAACTCATCATAATTATAATACTCGTAGACACGATAATTTGCTTTTACCTAAACAGAAATTAGTATTGTATGAAAAGAGCCCTACGTACATGGGTATTAAACTAATAAAAATGTTGGTGTACTGTTTTTGTACTATTGATGCATTTTTAGAATGTCAGTTTTAGTTGTTATTTTACTACCTATGTCCAATGAGTATATTTGTAACTAGTTTGTTTTATTTCGTATTGAATGTTTGTTGATGTATTTTTTTTTCTCGTCTGTCACTAGTTTGTATTTCTTGACGACTCCTACACCTGTACTGGTCTATTGGATAATAAATTATTATTATTTTAGAAAGCAAGAAAACATTCTGTATAATTAAGTACATATTCATTTCCAATGCCCTTTGCAAACACAATTAATATATGTTGTCTAGACGATGGGAAACATATTTCGGCAAGTTCGGTAATGGCAATTGGGAATTTGATTAATTTCCTCTATATTGTCAAAGTAATAGGGTGCTAAGAATATTGGGGATTCAATTAACATCTATTCAGTGACAGGCTGTTTCGTTATTATTTGCATATTTACTACCACGTTATATGGCAATCAGTCCATTCTCTAACAAATATATTACGCAAATAGTATAGTTTTAATTGAACCACAATATAATTACATTCCCCCGATATTTAACTATTTAAAATTATTGTTACCGGTTGCTCAGTACTTAACTTATGTCCCCTCCTTAAAATGAAATTTATAACTAAAAAAATATTTTAGTAAAAGAACATTTATTGTTATTCTAACCACACATTGTAGCAGTTATTATTTTCACACATTTATATACATATAGAGTGCACAATTTTATATTTTGTAAGTTTATATTATAAAAATATTTATATCTAGTTATATTTAATATACTTTGTTGGTACCTATTCTCGTAGATTTCGGTCTCTAAAGCCTTGTCAATTAGACAGACCATTTTTGCCTAATATTTGTGCACCGTAAAAAAATTTTATAAAATTTCACTCAAAATCAATACAATTCATTGAGTAATTGTTACTTAAATAAATCTTTTAAGGATAACACTGAACAATTTTTGAGTTAGCTTTCTAAACTATGTGTTATTCCAAACACAAAATTGAGTTATACGACTATTATCAATGTATTTCGTAATTTTTTCACAAAATGTAAACAATTTGAATCAGTAATGAGTTACTTTATATAATTTTAGTGTTGTAATAAACTCAAAATAATGATGATTTTTCATTATACTGTGTTGTTTCGTTCAATTTTTATGAAAATTGGATCTATTGTGTACCTATTGTGTTTAATTGAATACGGATTGTAAATTATTTATAAACATTTATAATTATTATTATTATTTCTATTAATAAAAAAAGAAGGAAAAAAACCGTTTATTAAATAGAACATCCTAATATACAATATTGAATACAATTGTTTTAAACTAAATAGCAAACTGTATTGTTGCAAAGATGTACCAAACTGGAAAAAAATATAAATAAACAAAAAATACTTTGCAGATATACAGTATGCGCCAAAAGTATGAAATAAATTCAATAAAAACGAAACAATTATTTTTTGGGAAAAATCCTCGAACAGGTCGATTTTTAATTTAAAAAATACATATTTTAGCATAAAATGCGATTTTCAAATGTCATTTGTTTTCGAGTAATGACGTCATCGATTTTTTTTTAAATGGCAACACCATATTTTTTTCCTTGATTCTAAACGATCGTTTAATTCTCTATCAGACAGTACTAAAATTTTGCCCTCTTACACAGGAAAGTTTTCGAGTAAATGACGATTGAATGTCAGATAACGTAAATCAATTAAAATAAAGCAAAAACGTAATCAAGTTTAGTTTTTCGAATTCCATAGTTCTTTTATGGATCACGTAGGTGAAAATCTTTACAAAGTGTCATTGTCACACCGACTTTCTAATAAGTATTGTAAGCGACATAGAAATTATTATTCAATTTAAAGTATTATGGCACATTTAACTGTTACTCAAAGAATTGAAATTTTAATTCTTATCGGATGCGGGAATATGACTAGAACTCAGCAGGAAGTTTGCGATTTATGTAATGAAAAATATCCAGATCTCCCTATCAGCCAATCAACAGTCAGTAAGGTAGAGTCTAAATTTAGAGAAACTGGCAATGTTGTAAATATTTTAAAACCTGGACGTCCAAGCATTAATGAAAATCAGAAACAGAACATTTTGATAAGTATGATGGATAATCCTCATAATTCTTCACGATTGGTTGCGTTAAACAATGACACTAGTCGGAGCACAGTGCTACGTATCTTGAGGAAGGAAAAATATCATCTCTACAAAATTTAACTTGTGCAAGAACTCAATGAAGATGATCCCGATCGCCGCTTACACTTTTGCAAAATTCTAATGGATTTATGTCAAGGAAATAGAAATTTACACAGGCAAATACTTTTTTCAGATGAGGCCACATTTTGTCTGAATGGTACAGTAAACCGTCAAACTTGCAGATTTTGGAGTCGGGAAAATCCTCAATGGATGGCAGAGGCACATTCCCAACACCCTCAGAAATTAAATGTGTGGGCTGGAATAGTTGACGACAGAATAGTAGGGCCTTTCTTCTTTGAAGGAACCCTTACAGGACAAAGATATTTAGAGTTTCTAGAAAATGACCTTGTTCCAGTCCTTGCAGTAATTTTTCCTAACGATAATGACCCTGACATTCCTGATGATACCATATGGTTTCAGAAAGACGGTGCACCTCCGCACTATGCGCGCCCTGTACGAGATTTTTTGAACAGCTGTTTTCCTGGGAGGTGGATCGGCAGACGCGGACCAATAGAATGGCCTGCAAGATCGCCAGATATTACACCTCTTGACTATTTTTTATGGGGATACTTGAAGTCAAAAGTGTACATTAATAAACCACGTAATTTAGAGGAACTTCAAAATCGCATTCGGAACGAAATACGCAGAGTTACCCCAGAAATCATTCATAATGTGCAAGAAGAATTTCTTCACAGACTTGCGCATTGTCAAGAAGTTTGTGGATAGTAATTCGAACATTTAATTTAAGCATAAAATTTAATCAATTGTATTTTACTTTACATACCTCAGAATTGTTACTTTTTTATGGATAAAATTTACGTTTTCTAACACTCAATCGTCATTTACTCGAAAACTTTCCTATGTAAGAGGGCAAAATTTTCTTTTTTTTCTCTGATAGAGAATTAAACGATCTCTCAGAATCAAGGAAAAACATATGGTGTTGCCATTTAAAAAAAAATCGATGACGTCATTATTCGAAAACAAATGAAAATCGCATTTACACTAAAATATGTATATTTTAAATTAAAAATCGACCTGTTCGAGGATTTTTCCCAAAAAATAATTGTTTCGTTTTTATTGAATTTATTCCATACTTTTGGCGCATACTGTATAATTAAAGTGACATTTCAACCTCAATAAGTTATCAATCATAACGCCAAGATATTTTATTTCATCAACTATTTCAATTCTTTCATTATCTATCTTAACATTAATATCATTTAAATTTATTTGCTTATATTTAAATTGGAACGTGGCAATCATATATTTAGTTTTAAGTGCATTAAGTTTGAGCTTATTAAAATTAAAAAAGGAATTAATATTTTCGGGAGTTTTATTAATTTTCAACACGGCTGACTCTAGCGATTCATCACTGGCTGTGATTAGAGTATCATCAGCAAAAAGATTAACAAACTCACAGTCTTGAACCAAATTGATGTTATTAATAACATTACTTTATTACAAATAATTGTAAATAAATTAATAATAATAATAATAATAGATAATAGAATTATTATAAATAATTATGTGTTATAAAAATTAGAGTCTATAAAAAGAAAAGTTGTTTACTTGCAACACAATATAGGTTTAATGGAATTGTGGAACCAACCATAACAACAATAACAATAATAATAATAATAATTATTATTATTATATTATAATATTTATTACTACTACTAACTAAACGCTATAACAAAAGTTTGTGGATAATAACATGACATCATATCATATCAAACAATATATAATTTTTATATTTAACAAAATATGTACTTTGGTGTCACAAAATACTCAGTGGTGTTGTATGACTGATGAATAAACTGTTTAAATCAATAATTTCCAAGTTTGATATATTTTCCAAAATTTTAGAGCTAGGTAGTAGAGCATCAAATGAAACAATATTATTGTATCGAATGAAGACGTTATTGTTAATTATCTATTTCTACCATAACTTCATGACACAAATTCTCACATTCCAGTTTACACCATACCTTGTAACGCAAATTGTAATTTTGAAAATGTATTTACAATTGCAGTCCATGGTCCATGATGGGGTTATAACAATACACTTATTATTATCGTCCACAGACATCATTAACTTGTATCATATATAGCAAAACTACAATTGCGCATCGGCACCTGCTCGTACCCAACTTTGTTTTAGCCCTTCCACATAAACAATATTTAAAATCTACAACGGTTGCTGTTATTTTTATACAATATTTTTTCACTGACACATATTTTGGTTTCTCTAACCAAATATTGTGTAGATAAGCTCATTTCTTTGTTAAAATGTTAAATATACTCAAATTTCAGCACTCATAAATGAGTGGAATATATAAAAACTTTTACATAAAAGATGAACATTTTTCAAGTAGGTATTGTCATACATAATTCATTGACAGGATGTCAGTTTTTGCCATTGTCGATATTTAACTTCAAATAATTTTAATTTTTATAATAATTTTTATAGTTAGATATTTGATTCAACTTAAAGGATACCACCTGAAGAAGCAATCCTAAAAATGCAGAAATAGGTCAGATCTCATCTATTGTGGTTGAATTTGTCGTGTTCCCACTGCCAAAAAGTGAAGTTAGATATAGAGTGTTTCATTAGCAGGTTTAGATTAGATTATTTTCTATAGATAATTATTGAATAGAGCTTTGTCTGTGGAATTGTTCATTAGCATACCTAGATGTTTGGTATCAGAGAACATACATATGATTTCATTGATAGGAATTGTAGGAGATTTGATTTATATTAGCTTAAAATACCTTTCTAAAACAGTAAAAAAATGTTACTCAATGTTATTTTTTACTGTGTGCGTTTTACATCGGTACCTTTGAAAATACTCAGATCGTATGAGCAGACAGAATTCCTGTTATTTGTTAAGCCTTAAATTCAGTTATTAAATGTTTAAAATTGTTGGTAGAAAATATTTTTTCAATAATGCGGCACCCTTAATTTAGATTTTATTGGCTTCAATCAAACCCTCTTTTTAATTTATACATTTTCCAGTTTTATCCCTATTGTGCCAAGCCATAACATTATTTTATTTCACATGGAATACATAGTAGGCAATATCAAATTTTCTTTTATCTGAAGATTGATTTTTTTCAGTGTTCGTTTTTTGCCTTATAACCCAAAATTAAACTCGGGTAGCAGGTAAGTACCATGTACCATAAGGCTGAAAACTCTTTGTATGTGCCCAAGTATTGGCACTACGTCGATGTGAGTGGTAAAAGAATTTTATAGTAGGTGTTTCCAATTCTTTATGATCCATATTTTAAGATGACGTATCAATAACAGAATTTTTATTTCTTGCATCTGAGCCCAGAATAAGTTTTCAGTTTCTTAGAAATGTAGAAGTTTACTGTTTTCGCCTTTCCAGCTATGTTTCATTGAGGCATTATTCTGTATTACTAGATATAGAACCAGAATTTTAAAATATTGTATAAACTTAAATTTCCAATGTTTTCATGAAAATAATTTCTACTGATTACTATTGTAATTTCTTTTAAAAAATCAGTTTTTTATGATATGTTTGGTACATGACTTTAAACATATTAAAAACATAGGTATTTCTTTTTGTTTCCCTTATCATTTAAAATATTGCGCATTTTAGTTTACTTACATGATAAATATATTTATTAGTGAAATTTAGAAACCAATTATGTACCTATTACACCATGTTCCAGTTTTTAAGTATATGCAGTATATTAACAAACAAATAAATGAGGATTCAATGTTTTTTTTTCAATAGACCCTAGGAGTGTGCATAGTTGGAAATTATAGCACAACCATAACATTTACATTACGAATTTTGAGCCCGCTACAGATAGATTTCGCAATCTTCACTATTATTTATTTTTCTTAGTTCTTTCCTTGTATTTGGTAGAAAAGAGTATGTATACCTGCTGCTTCATATGTTTTCAGACAAAGTAATCAAGCAGATTAGTCAAGTGACTGCTGAGGACATGATATCTTCTCTGCCTATTTATTTATATAGATCTAGATGGTTTGTATTATTTAATCAGTCTCTTCCTCTCGAATGGTAATAAGCAGGACAACCGACTAATTGGTGGGAGTTTATCTTGATATTTAAAGTTTGTACTATTGTTATGTAGTAGCGTGTAATAAACAGAACAGAATACAATGTTAAGAAGTTTTTTCACCAAATAAACAAATTACTACTCAAACAAGAGAATAAATAACATTCTGAAATGTTTCTTATACAAACTATCAATACATATCAGTGGAAGAGTTTGTGGTTTGACAGATACACATTTGATAAATAAGTACTGTTACAGAGACCGCCTGGTATGACAGTTTTTTTTGCACTTTTCTAGAAAATTATTACATTATTAACAAATTTTTTAAATAAAAAATATATGCAGTAAAAGGTATTTCGATTACTGCATAGACTGGTAACACCAGCGTGTTCGGTATCATCAAAAACGTATCTGTGTCAAATGTTGACGAAATATGTTGTACTATAAAAGAATTGTAACGAAAGTTTGATTTTCCAAAATTATCTTACTCTCAAAATTGAGGACATACGTTTTTTAAATATATCCCACTTATGTTTTATAAGCTCTAGCAATATTACCATGTCTTCTTAGAACTGAATTTAAAAAAGGTATGATGTACATAACAAATACTGAACTGTAAAATATCAGATTGCGGAAATTTACGTGTATCTAAATCCTGCTTAAAATTTTTACCAAGCTTCTAATTTCTATAATATGTATTCCTAGTAATCTGTGCTGCGCCAACAGAAATCTGCTTGATTAAATTTTGTAGTTCACCGGTTTTTAATAATCTCCTTTAGTGGACAGGAGTTTAATAACAAACTAGTGGTAAACGTGGTGATCCTTTTCATCAATGCGGTTGATGTTACATTTGCTAGCTGATGAAAATTTTTAAACGCACGTTAATTATGAAACTTTCATCAAGCAGCGGACTTTGCACTTAACCAAAGTAAAATATTTAATTAGCTGCAAATACCTTATTAGAAAATTACTAATAGTATGGTTTAATATTATATTTACATACATTATATGTTGGAAATTTTCACAATGAAGTAATAATTTTAATTTGTAAGTAGGTTACCAATTATTAATATACACAGACTAGTTTTATATGTGTGTGTGTATTTTTATCATTCATTTTGAAATAAAAGGAATAGAGCTTAATACTATAAAATTTTCTATTTAACAGTAAAAAATGTAAAATTGTACTTACGATTTTGTGAGAATAGACTCATTTTCATTTGAATAAGATGTGTCAATAATAATAATAATATCTCTACTCCTTATTCTACTGACGAAGATTAGTTCATACATCGGAAGACTTGTGCGGGAGAAGGGGCGGTAAGCAAGCCGCATTAGCGCTGAGGGCCTCGATTCTCAAAACTAGTGGAATAAATTCGACTGGAATTTATGGTTCTGTCTCTCTTAATTACAGCTGTAAGAAGAATAAAAGTATCTCATTCGCATACGCATTGCTGTGCGGATATTCATGAATAGAGCCCCAGGAACAATTTCCTCACCACCATTCAGTGCAGGAAGGAGGGAAACCTGGAAAACCTCATTAATTGAGGGGATGGTCAAACGCCAACCGGTATCAACCTTTCACATTGATCTAAGCCAACATTCTTTCACCTTATTATAACCGCAGAAAGGGTGTTAATCCTATCCGCAAATATAGCTGATCTACGGTCTAGGTACTGGCCGCAGGGTTCGATGCAGTAATACAAAGTACCTTTTTTATTAAAAGGTTCTCAACAAATATGTCCGAGAAATCTAGGTAGGTAACACTGAATGCTTACACAATTTAGAATATAATTTTAAGTAAACCGACTTTATTACGAGAATAATATTCCTTAAATACACAAGATGTAACACGTAGCTACATCTAGTGATCACTGGCTACTCCATGTTGAACCTAAGCAGTCCCAACACTAAGCGTCCAGCCATACTGCAGGCAATACCCCGGCCAGCACTGAATTACACCTGAAAAATCTATAGCAAATAGCCAAAGTCAACTGCTACATTAAACATACCGGTTATATGGCAGGTTATATTAGTGTTGGAACCGCTGAGGTCCAGCATGGAATAGCCAGTGACCACTGGATGTAACTAAGTGCTGGATCACGTGTACTTTAACTAGAACTGTAGACCCTTAATTTGTTTTACAACATTTTTTTTCTTGTTTTATAGGGTATTTTAGTGGAACATACGTTAACACTGAATACAGGGCAGGAAGCCTTTTACTGGTTTTGTCTATTTATTTAACTTGCCATAAAAGGTCTGCATAATCAAGTGATTTTTGGTAGGGGTACAATTCTTGCTTCTCTCAATCCACTAACGTCATCCGTTAAAAATAATTTCCTATAATTTCCTAACAAAAATCGCTAATATAATTTTTCGAAAAATTGGTCCCGTTTTTTCGATCCTACGTGTGACGTCTATAACTAAATTAACACCTCACAATGTCAAAACAGTTACTTTATAAGTATGTATAAGCTGTCAAAAATTCAGAGCAATTAAATAACAAGTAAGCGAGTTACAAAGGTGGCTCCATGATATTTCCTTACCTTAATCAAAAATTAAAAAAATATATAAAGCGAAGAACATAACGGTACGCAAACGTCAATAATGTGCAGTGTAATAATATTGTTTAAAATAATTGCTGTAAATTATAGATATTATTTTGAGAATTTTATTTAAAAATATTTATTTTATGTTACAAATCACTCTAAGCAGCAGGCATTTTGTCTATCAACGATTATATCAGATCTTATTGGCTCATTCAGGTAGATGGTTATAATTTATTTCACACACCTGTCAAGTTAATTATCTAGTTGTTCAGTACGGATCACTTATAAATATTTAAATTTCTAAGGTATAAGGATATAATATATTTTCTTGATTATTTAATTCATAAAATAACAAGTACTTTCAGATTTCAAGCATATTTTTTAAAAATTTTTAATTGAAACAAAGAATTTGATGTGTTATAGGTTACAGGGTGGAAAAATATTCATGTATTAAATTCCATTAAACATTTAAACATTTTAAAGTTATTTATATTCAGTCAATTGCCAATTTCAGGAAATCGAATTATTACTGATATGTTTGTCAATTATTAATTAAAATGTCGAACAGGGAGGTTTATTCAGCAAATGTGATATAAATTGTAAGTAGGTTATAATTTTAGATTTTTGGAGTTTTAATGCTGGCTATAAATTTGTCATTGATGGTTCGAATTGGACTTTGGGTCTAAGTTGACGAACACCTCTGATGAACCAATAAGACGTCTGATAGTGAAGGATTTATGGTTGTCTATGTAGAAGGGTAACATTCAAGAAGTAGGGACAAGGTGGCTTCTGTTCCGGTAAGATTGACACAGTGTCATTTAAAGAGACACAAATTTCCTTGAGATTCTTTAATTTTATTCAGACTTTCTATTAAATAAGGATTCATTTGCTTTGGCGGCTTTGAGCCATATTGTAAATCTGCAACCATTATTACGTTTTTGTTAATTGCGATAGATAAGATATTATTGTTCCTTTTTTTTGAGGGTTAGAGCCATATGTAAAATCACTATTAATATTTAATTTTATTTTTTTTATATATTTTTAGGTATTAATAATATTGTGTGAAACTAACTACTCAGTGGACAAAAGCCCCAACCTGCGTTGAATTCCACCCACAATATCTACCCATATATTTCTTATTATTAGATTTTGTAACTTTTTTTTAACAGTGTAAAGGACAAAATAGCTATTTTTTTTTCTAAATATTAGATGCTTGTTAAAACTAAATTTCAATTTGTTAAATTTGAATATTAATGTCTGAGTGGTAGTTATTTTTTTAACCAACCACAATCTAATAAATAACTCAAACATTATTTTAACGGTTGGTGGCCCTCAACAATTAAAAATTATAAAATTTTTCCATACATTTATTCTGAACCACGACCCAGCTCCCACTATATAACATCTGAGACCGAGCTAGTCATATCTCAAAAAGATGTGACACTGCAACAAAACAAAGATATGATCCGAATGCAAGTTTTTGTGAAAACAAAGATGATACAATATGTGTATCACACACTGTATCATCACTTTGTTTTCAAATTGAAATTGTTTAGATGAAGATTCCGAAAATCATTCCGTTTCTTTTCATTATTTCTAAAAAATATCGTTCATAACTTGAAAATGTAGCTATACTATTTCCCTACTAGGTACTATTCCTATGCTAATTTATATTTTTATTACGGAGATAAAATGGAAATCTTTTCTTGGACGACGACACTATGTGTAAAATCTAAACTCAAGTAAAGCCAAATGAAGTATAATTTTAATAAAATATGTTCGTTACGTCTGATTTCGTTTCACACTCGATAATTGAATATTCAATCTTAAACTGGTTTTCCTTCTTGAGCTTACAAAACATTTTGTGACGAGCGATTCTAAGTCGGGTCTTTTATGAACCTAAATTAATTTTATATTTGTAGTACGCTTCAAACGAGTACATTCAAATATGCACTATACAGGGTGTTTCCTAAGTACGGTCCGTAACTACAGTGTGTAATTCCTTGCGTTATTTTAAGAAAAATGGTTTATATAAACGTGTATCCGGAAACGCTTATCAAATAATTAGTTTACGTTGGTAAGGAACTACATTGCTTATCTCATAATACTGTGCCGCTATTTATGCGCAACGATACTATACTCTCTGTTTGCTAATGCTATAAAGGTGTTCGAATACGGTGACATGAAAAGAGCATAAGAGAACAATGACGGAACGGAGGTCAAGAAGCAAGTACTACTCCGGAGGTCCTGGGTCAATGAAGTGTTGCAGGAAGTACAAAGAGCTAGTGGGGGTGGACATTTCGGTATCAATAGGACTCTACAGAAGATTATGCAGCGTTCCTACTGGTTGAGCTGTAGAACGGATGTAGAAGATTGGTGCCGAAAATGTGACATGTTCAGCCAAGCAAGGGACCGAAGACCCGTTCTAGAGGCAAAATGCGGCAGTATATGGTACGAGCACCATTCGAGAGGATTGCCATTGATATCGCTGGTCCCTTTCCGAAAACCCAAAGTGGCAAACGATATCTGCTAGTAGCCATGGACTACTTCAGCAAATGGCCGGAAGTATACCCCCCTCCCAATCAAGAGACCACGACCGTAGCAGGAGCACTAGTCAACAACCTGTTCTGCAGATTTGGTGTACCCATGGAACTACATTCAGGTCAGGGTAGAAATTTCGAATCAGGTGTGTTCCAAAAGGTCTGCGAGCTTATGAGAATCCGGAAAATCAAGACCATCCCACTACATCTCCAGTCAGATGGTATGGTGGAACACTACAACGCCACACTAGAAACCAATCTGAGGATGTTTGTGAACGAGAACCAGACAGACTGGGACAAGCTCATTCCACTCTTCCTGTTAGCTTACCGCTCAGCTTTCCATGATACTACTGGGAAGACTCCCGCAAGGATCATCTTTGGAAGAGAGCTTCGCCTTCCAGCAGATTTGGTATTTGGTCGTCGTGCGGAACAGCCCACAGAGCCAGACATTTATAACCATGAGCTAGAACGAAGACTAGCAGCCGTACACGACCAAGTCAGATCTCGAATGCGACTAGAGAGTGATCGCATGAAGACTCGATTCGACGTCCGGGCCAATACAGTTGGACCCCACGCGGAAGAAAGGAAAATCGACTAAACTACAGAACCGTTGGGAGAGCCCAAACACCGTCATTAAAAGAATCAATGACGTCATCTACCAGATACAGAGGATTCTCAGGAGTAAGATGAAGGTCGATCTAGAGTGACTGTCCCCATATAGAGATGCATCCAATCGGGACGATCGGTCCTAGGGAGGGGGCAGTGTCACAGAATTTGCCCTGCTTGCACCTAATTCGATGACTGTGGTATCGCGAAACGCTAGATTGCCCCGATCGCCGCTACGTGATTCTGCTAAGCAAACAAATAATGCCGTGTATCTATTAATCATACAACTCTTATAACAAAATTAAAATATTTTGGTATTGGTGCTGTTGAAATTACATTTTTTAATAACTATCTAGTTGGCAGGAGTCAAAGAGTAGTTCTATATAACACTTTTTCTAAATTTCTACTTAATAATAATGGCGTTCCACAGGGTAGCATATTGGGCCCCTTACTGTTCTCTATCTATACTGCTGATTTATGGAAATTCCTTAAGTTTTGTTCGATACATCAATATGCTGATGATACTCAAGTGTACTATCATTTCTATTATAAAGAATTAGATCTTGCTGTTCGTAATATTAATGTAGACCTTGAAATCATAAGTCAGTATTCTAGGACACACAGGCTCGTGCTCAATGAAAAAAAAACGCAAATGTTAGTTTTAGGCCCTCATAGGCATGTAATTTCAGTGGATCCTCTCTTGCAGGTTAAACTTAATAATTGTTTACTTTTATCAGTTAATTCTTGTAAAAATTTGGGTCTTAACATAGATGCTGATCTTAGATTTGGATCTCACGTTAAAAGTTTAATTCAAAAATGCTTTCACAAGCTAAAAGTGTTATATATGTTTAAAGATATTTTAAGTAAGGATGTTAAACTTAAACTTACGGATAGTTTGGTATTGTCTATTTTATCATATTGTGATACTGTTTTTTGGCCGGCCTTATTGTTTCAAGACAAAAATAGTTTACAAAAAATGCAAAATGCCTGCATTAGGTTTTGTTACAATTTACGTAAGTTTGACCATATTACTGATGCGTTTATTAATTCTAGTTTAATTTACAAGAACGATATCATATTCATTTATCCTGTCTTGTGTTTAATATTCTTAATAACAAATTACCTGCATATCTTTATGATAAGATTGTAAAGGTTTCTGATATTCATAATCGTTTTACTCGTCATCGTGATTTATTACACATGCCACGACACCATTCTGCTCTATTTCAACGTAGTTTTACTTATAATTCAGCTAAAATTTATAACTCCTTGTCTGACGACATCAGGGGTGCAACCAGTCTAGCAGTTTTTCGGAAAAAGGTTAAGGTACAGCTCTTTAATATTCGTGATCGAATTAACTAATATTTGTATTGCATATAGATTTTTTCTGTGTTTTTTTTTCTCTTACTATTAATTGGTACAGTTCTGTTTATATATTTTTTGTTTTGTTTTGGTATTGTAATTATTGATTTAATGTATTTTTTCAACTGGGGTGGTTGTATGAGCAACATGGTTGGATACCGCCACCCGATATAGATAATTTTGTTATACTCATTGTTTTTTTTAACAAAATAAAGTCCTATTATTATTATTATTATTATTATTATTATTATTATCGAGGTGCGGCTGGAAAAATTGAGAATCGACGAGAACCGTTCGAGAGTCGTTCGGGAAATGGATCTAGAGATGCTAGAAAATACCTGTAATTTTCGTTTGGTCTATAAAACAAGAATAAACGGCCGTGTTAGTCAGTATTGAATTACAGTCTTGAATTGGAGTGTTTAGTTGGAAATTCTGAGTCGGAGAGATTAATTAGAATTCAGAGCGATTTAGATAAGTGATTAATTAACTGTTTGTTTTCCTGTTAAAAGAAAAAGTCGGATTGGGAAATCCGTGGCAATATGTATAAAGTAACTGTACTCATAACTCTTATTAACTGCATAATTATCTACAACATTAAATTGCTTAGCGATTCAGAACTTATTTAAAAACAATTGGGAGTAGATGCATCACAAAAAAGGAGTCAATATTATAAAAAAATTGTTTGTAAAATCCTTATAGTTTCTAAGTAAAAAATTATTGAATTGTAGTATTTTCAACCTTTACATCGCTGGGCTACTGTAGTCTCTAGACAGATGATTCTGAATATTGAAATTTTATTGTACCGTTTTTGTGAGTCAGTCTTTACATTAGTTTTTCAAGTGTCAAAAATGGTGTCTATAGCAACTTGGAGTTAATGGATATCGCTTTAATTTATGGCGATGTGAAAATGCTTTAGCAGAACGATTTCCCGATAAACATGTGTCAAGTGCAACTATCTTTACCGCAGTGTGAAGTGAGTGCAAGTGTATTGCAACGCGAGTGTGAGGCGTGAAATTTGAAACCGAATCGTGGAAGAGATGGAGGTCCAGGACGCCTATGGCGTATCAATTATATCCGTATTATGTTCAGTGTGTTCAAGGATTAATACCAAAGGATTGGACAAAGATTTGGACTTCTTTTGTGGGGACAAAAAATGAAGTGTATCACACCGAAGTGGACACTTACTAGTGACGATTTAAGCAAACGTATCATATTTTTGCCAATAATTTACGAGTTTAAAACAAATAAGAAGCAAAAACATTTGTATTAGTTTAGAAATCGGATAAGACAGGCTCAACATTTTGTTGTGTCAAACTATTTTATTAATTAAAACTACAAATACGTGTTATAAAATGTTATTTCTTTGCTTGGGATTTTTTTCCATTTTTTGTCCGGTCACTGAATGCATGCTTTGGCGCCTTATCAGGTTTTATAGTGAACCGGTTTCCAGTGGCGTGCTGAAATGTATTTTAAATTATTTTTGAAATGCTCCTTTTGATTAATTTTTTACAAAATTGTATTTGTAAGACATGCACTTTCAGAATATTTTTTCCGATAAGTTCTGAATCACCCTATATAGTTGTTAGGTCTCGTATACAGAGGGGTGCTAGTCTAGGGGCTAGCGATGAGTCACTCTATATTTACGGCGAGGGGTTGGATATAGTGTAAAGGTATGTTCCAACAGCCGTCAAGAACTGGTTCAGAAATGTTTGACCAACACCGTCACAGTACGTTAACAATTCAACTGACTGACTAGTTCTGGACGGTTCGGGATAGATTCTTGCTGTTGCTGGAAGAAACCCTAAGTCAATTTTTATTTGAAGCCAGTGGCGTACTTAGGTGTAAGTCAACTAATGTTTTATTCTTAAAAAAAAATAAAACCTTCAAAGGACTCTAGATTCTTAAAAAAATATATTAGAAATCCCATATGATTTGTAATTAATAAGAACTATGCAAGATATTGAAATTAATAGGGTAGACAGAAGCCACTACATGTGCATGTGAAACGTAAGCAGAAGCTTCGCGTAGAAATTTATACATGTACTCGTATACGAGAAATAGAGGAAATGTGAACAGAAAATACAACAAGCGCAAAAGTAATTTCGAAGTTCTTACATTGTTTGAGAAGGCCTTTACAAAAGAAAACTATAAATGGAATCCCTTTTGCAAAGAATTCTTCGTTACTAGTTTGTGTATAAACAGAATGTAACAGCGATGTTGAGATAAATTTTCAGGATTACTATAGTCAAATCGAAAGAACAAGAGTAATAGCTTTTTCTAAAGCGATTCCTAAACAAATAGAATTGGACGTATATATTTATTTTTGTCAAATTAGAGTTTATGTTTCACCAGAATTCTTGTCTTCTTCAGGGTCAAAACTCTCGACTAAAATTGAAAATTATTGATTTGAAATATAATAGCAATGTTACGACAAATTTTCACTCTCGTTAAAACAAAAAAATAAGTACGGATTCTTATAAAGCGATTATATTGGACATATATTTGTGTTATTTGCACCTTAACAACATTTCAGGAGAGTTTTTGTTTTCTTCAATGCTATAGTTCTCAGCTTGACTTGATTTCAAGTTTTTGACTACAGAGTGTTAATGATAAATTTGGCCAAACTTTACCTATATATTCTATGAAAATAATTAAAATTGTTTTTATAAGAAGTTTTTATCCAATACTTTAAAGGTGTTACAAGTTTATAAATTTCTCTTTTCATTTATAACTTAAATGCAGAAATAGATTATTTTAGAATATTTTGATGGTGATATTTTACGATTGTTTTTCGATAGGTCGATAGCTAATGGCATATACTGCGATGTAAAACGCGTTGTGTCAGTGGCACTTCAGTCCGGCATGGAGTAGCAAATGACCGCTCGACGTAGCTAGACGTCTACACCGCGTACTTATTTAGACACAGTTTCTTATGGTTACGAAAAATTCAAAGGTTCATGTTGAAATAATGATGGTCACAAATCGAACTTATCTAATATAAAATTTGATTCATTTTTAATATATAAATACAATTCTCTAAAAAAAAAACATAAAGAGCAGGTCGAAAATGATTTAAAAATACACTTCTGCACAGTACTGGAAACTGGTCCACTGTAAAATCTGACCTTATGGAAGGTAAAGTATGCATAAAAATGAACAGATAAAAAATTTAAAGAAATTTCCAGATAAATAAATAAATAATATTTTATAACACCTATTTTATACAGTAAATTCAACATTCTTTTGCAATTATTGTTATTAATTATTAATATAATTAATTTGTGGTTTTAATGGTTGGGTCGGTCAGTGGTCGCGCGGTTTAAGGCGTCAGTACTTGAATCGAGGTGACTAGATCGGAGTTGGTTCGAGCCCAGCTGCCGGTAGACCGTATATAAGCTATATTCGTGGAGAGGATTGGCACCCTCTCTACGGGTATGGTAGGGTGGAATAATGTTAGCTTGGGTCAATGTGAGAGATTGATACCGGTTGATATTTGACTACCTCCCTAATTAATGAGGTTTTCCAGGTTTCCCTCATTCCTGCACTGAGTGGTTAGGGCCTGCCAACGTAAGTCGTTCCTGGGCGCAAATGCGGCCTGCTTAATAATAATATGCCGCCCCCTCTCCCGCACAAGTCTCCGTCTTCTGGGCTAATCCCTGTGATTAGAATGAGGGGTAGAGATATTATTATTAACTAATAAAACAGTTTGACCTGATGTTACAACAACAACATTTTGGGTCCTTTTACAAACTAACACAAAAATTTCTGCTCTTGTCCGTTTTGAACTCGTAAGCAGCAGCTTGATACGTTTGCGTAAATTATCAGTAGTGTGGAAACTACTGATAATTTACGGTTATTACGGTTTACGATAATTTCGGTGTGATACACTTAATTCTTTAAATATCCCCACAAAAAGAAGTCCAAATGATTTAAAGTCAGGAGATCGTGGCAGCCCTCCTCGTCCTATCCTTTGGTATTAATGCTTGAACATGTTGTATATGATACGGATATAATTGAGACTCGTGCATGATCCGCCACACTGCTGCAATATGCCGTGGGTGCCTTGGACCTCTATGTCTTCCACGATTCGATTTCAAATTTTCCATGTCACTCTCGCGTTGCACTACACTCACTGTAGACTGCGGTAAAAGTAGCTGCATTTGGTACATGTTTAGGGGGAAATCGTTCTGCTAAAGCATTTTCACTTGACCATAAATTAAAACGATATCCATCAACTCCGAATTGCTACCCACGTAAGCCATTTTTGACCCTTGAAAAACTAATGTAAATACTGGCATCACAAAAACATAATACCTACTATAAACAATCGAATTTCAATTCGGAATCGCCGATAGAGACCACAGTAGATTAGAGATGTAAAGGTTGAAAATAATAATAATAATATGTTTATTGATTACTAACAACAAATACAGTAAAAATAAGAATGTTTCATAATCACATAAACACCAAAAATACCCACAAAAGAAAAATCTGTGTGTGGGTGTGTTGCCAGGCAACAACAAGAAGGTGTACAATGATTATCCTAATAATATTATATATACGAAATAGCAAAATAAAAATAGAAAATATAGCAATGACATATTAAAACTTACGAAAAAGATATTTATTACATTGCACAGTAAATAATTCAGTCTTCTTACAAAAATACAATTATGTAGAAAAGAAAAAGAAAATGGACATATGTATACACATATACACATATGTAACACTATGAATTACATAGAAGTAAAAACAAAATACAATCACATACGCAGACATATAACTATTTTCTGCAGTTCAGTTATTTTTCAAATCAAATATTTGATGAACAATATTAATAGGTGTAATGGATAAATAATGCTTTAATTTTCTTGAGAATAAACTACAGGAATTAATTTTCTTCAAATAATCAGGAATTGCATTGAATACTCTGGGGGCCAAAAATACATGGGATCTTTGCGATATTGTTTTATATATTTTTGGCACAACCAAGCACTAAAAGATTTACTTCTAGTATCGTATCCATGGTTTACAGTATCAGAACTTTTATTTTTTTTTTGTATTGTTCGATAAGTAAAAGCTTATAATAGAGTTGTCTAACATCAAGTAAACCAGATACTTTAAATAGACAATTTGAAGGATATATATATATATATATATATATATATATATATATATATATATATATATATATATATATATATATATATATCCTTTTAATTATCCACTTTTGAGTGAGTTCGAGTTTATTTAAGTAATTATTAGTAACGCCACCCCATGCCCGGATACCGTAAGATAAGTGCGATTGTAATATAGTATTTTCAACTGCTTGTATTTGTTAATAAATGATAAAAACCTTACCTTCAAAATCTTTTCAAAAATGTTTGCAAAGTTTGATAACAAAGATATAGGTTTATAGTTCGATATATCTAATTTACCTCCAGATTTATAGATCGGTCGTATTATCGCTGTTTTAAAATTCACTGGGAATATTCCTTTATCTATGCATGTGTTATATATGTATGATAATGGTTCTTTAATATTACCGACAAATTCCTTCAAAGTTTCCACTTTAATGTTGTCAATACCAGGAGATTTATTATTTTTAACTCTTTTATTGTTTTTTCTACCTCATCTTTAGTAATTGTTTCAAGGACTATTGAATTGAGAACTGAATTTCGCTTGGTATCTAGTGATATGTTTTTATTATCTGTTTTTAATTTATTTACAAGTTCTTTTCCTATTTCAGTAAACCATAAGGATTTTACAAAAAAAATTCTTATGATAGTGACTCCATTTCTCATGACGCACCTATTCCCAAATTTGTTTAGATAAGTTGTGAATCACACTGTATACGTTAAATGCAGTACTTTAAATCATCCCAACAACTATATCAAATTAGTCACAGTTTATTTCGTATGATCATTTAGTACAGCAATGAATATACCTAAATGTTTTTGATCAATTGCTCAATAACAGTTGGTGGTACAACTTCATATTTGGTACAATATATAATTCCCTAAGCTATCACACCATAAAATTTGAAGAAAAACTAATCAGTAGCATTAGAATTACAGTTGACTTGAAAAGTTTCGCCAAAGAAAAGTTATTTGATGATAGAAATAATTTAACAATTTGAGCAAATCTTTTCTGACTAAAGCTATTATACTTGCACCTTGAGTTTGTGCATATAATGCATCTCGTTATACCTAGTAGAACTAAATTACTGGAAGTAGAGGCGCATTAAGTTACAACAAAAAAAGCTCTTGAATTTTTATATAAAAAAAATTATTCTTGTTTTTCTTTTTAAAGTTTTTGCAGAGAAATGGATCCCAAAATGTTATCATCACGTAGCTATTAAAATAAAATTATCCCTAATATTTGACGGCTACTAATGGTCTCTGTTATTAGATGTAGCAGAGAAGTTAATAGTGGATTCAATTAGATTAATGCGTCAGTAAAAAATTGAGATTATAAATCCTTTTTAACAGGTAGAAAAAGATAGCATAGTATGAAGCAAATTTATGTTGCATTCGATAATTCACCGAACAGAAGGAAATATCGGTAGTGAAGCCACATACAGCCAGAGCCACGTCAGTGCGGCTAGAGATAACAGATATTGTTCGAGACAACTACCTTCGGTATGAGTAAAATGACGGTTAACGCTCTCTAAATCACTCTGGAACTGTTTTGAGTTCATAAATATAGCCTTGCTAAGGTAATGAAACGTGTTATCGAATTTATGATTCCGACAATACAATCAAATGTGAAAAATTGGCGGATATGTTAAATATTATTTCAGGCTTAATTAGTCGTCTAATTTCGAACAAAACGAAGAGATAAAAGCCACATTTCGACGTGTTTATTTTTTTAAGAAACCTCTTTAAGAACGGTTTTTTAGTATGTATTATTATTATGTTATTTATATAGAGTACGTATATGGAAATATGAAGAATTAAGGCAATAAGTAAAAATGTCTGTACAGGGTGTACGAAATATAACGGATACTATTCAAAGTCAAAGGATTTTTGTATCAGTACAAAAGCAAGAAACTCTTATGGAAAAGATGAAAACGAATAGTTTTCTATAAATAATAATAATGATAATGATAATGATAATGATAATGATAATGATAATGATAATGATAATGATAATGATAATGATAATGATAATGATAATGATAATGATAATAATAATAATAATAATAATAATAATGACTTTATTAAGGCGGGGCTCAGTCAATGACTGCTTGCGCCCAACCTGAAATATTAATTACATAATTGTTTACAAATATATTGAATTATTTTTTATAACAATAGTATCACAACTACAACTAAATTCGTCATGCTCTATTACTATATACATAACTTATTTTGAATAAATGCATGTATCTCTTATAAGTAATTAAGTATTGCAACTAGCATCTATACATATATTTTAATTAAGTATATGTATTAAAGTGATTTTTGATTTTTCTTTTGAATGTGTATAGATTATGTGTAGACTTAATTTCTAGAGGTAGTGAATTATATAAAAAGGACCCATAATAACTAAAGAACCTTGAAAGGCAGAAGTGGTGTGTCTAGGAATACATAAAAGGATTACGTCTCGTCCTAGCTTGAATGTCTTTAGCAAAAACAATTTTATTTCTTAAATAACTCGGCTGATTTAGGATTATTATTTTATGAAAAAAATAAGCATAGTGAATTTGTCTTCTAATATTCATCTTGTTCCAGTTATTTTCAAGGTAATATTGTGTAATATGCTCTCTTCTTAAAGTATTAGTGCTATATCTCATACATTTTGTACTAACTGTATTTTATAACAATCATGAGATGAAAGATAAGGCCCATACACAATGTCACAATAATCAAAAAGTGATAATACTAAAGATTCTACCAACTTCAATTTAACATCCTAGCCTAATACATATTTAAATCTAAAAATTAACCGAAGTACTCCAAATGCTCTTTTAATAATATTATCAATGTGAGAAGTAAAAGACAAATTTTTGTCAATTAATACACCTAAACTCTTCCACTCATTTACAATTGGTAGTGAAACATTGTTCAAGATTAATTTGTTTGACAAGTCTACCATGCTACACTGTACATTAGTTCCAATAATCATAGCAACGGTTTTTTGGGGGTTTAATGTTAACGAGTTTTTAAGTGACTAATCAAAAATATTCTGCAAGTCTTGATTCAATTTTGTTATCGTCAGATCTTGCTGACTAGGAGAAAAAGAGTAATATAATTGGCAGTCATCAGCATACATGTGAGCCCTGGAAGCAATAACAGAAGGAAGATCCGCAGTATATAACACAAATAATAAAGGGCCTAATATAGATCCCTCGGGAACACCACTATAGATATTTAATGGATTTGATAAAATTTTGTTGTTTGTTGTGTCTAAAGTTAATTTGACCAGTTGTTGCCGGCCTTGCAGGTAGATGCTAAACCACTCCAGAGGACCCCCTGAAATACCATAAAAATTTAATTTAGCTAGAAGTAACGTTAAATCCAGACAATCAAATACCCTGGAATAGTCAAGCATAATTGTTGCTGTAATTATTCCTCTATCAACCGCTCCAAGAGCATGATCCACTAGATCACACAAGACTGTACCTGTGCTATAGATACTCTTGAAACCTGATTGTTTATTTGACAATAAACTAAATTTATCTATATGACTTCTAAGTTGCAAATAAATAATCTTTTCAAGAATTTTAGAAAAAACCGGAAGTATACTTATGGGACGCAAGTCACTCAAACTTGATATTTTAACTTTTTTTTGTACAGGAGTAACTAAAGCAGTCTTCCAACGTTGTGGAATTACGTATGTTTGCGAAGAAAAATTTATAATATGGGTTAAGGCATCTAAACAATACGGTAAACACAGGCGAAGCATTTCACAACTTATTTCATCCACCCCCATTGCATTTGATTTAATACTTTTAATCACTTCTAAAACCTGAGTATTAGTAACTTGCAGAAAATGAAACAAGTCCTTAACTTTTCTGCACCGATTAACATTAAAAAATGAAATGACATCTGTGTCAGCATGAACTTTATTTATTGAATTTAAGAAAAAATTATTTATTTTATCTGGATCTCGAAATAACAACAAGAAAACACAACTACTATAAAATAAAAAATTGTTGCAAACAAAGGCATAATTAATACTAAACAAACCCCCTTTTAACATTAATGAAGTAAATAATAGAAGTTTTCCTAAAAACCCTGCGACAGTATTGCAGCCCATTACCTGTAGCTGTTAACCTCAAACTAGTTGTGTGCGTCATTTCCCTAATAAAATGTTTCCTCTATGTGGACAAGGTCCACATGACTACAAAATTTGATGACACATGTCGACGTGGGAAAGGAAGAACATCGTAACTTAAAAAGTTTAATTTTTTAGGAGAGGGTTTTAAAGTTTGCTTACATTGTAATTCTCATGTTTTTATTTATTTGAATAAATAATGACATATAATTAGATAATATGCCCCTGTAACTGTAAATCATAAACAATTTTATGAAAAATATATTTTTTCAATAAAATTTTACTTTTTAATGAGATACGATGAAACAATTCTAACAAAAGTTTGAACATTTTATTTGTAACTGCAGATAAGTTGTAATTTTTGTAAAGACCTCTCAGCTTATTGTTGTAGTATCTATGTGTAAAAAAAGAAGTAAACAGTTTTGGGTATATTTTATATTAGATTTGATAATGTAGACTATTGGAGTTTACGAATAAAATGCCCTTGTAATAGCAATTTTAGGTTTATTAACAAATTATAAAATGTACAAGTCTATTCAGTACATAGTGAGAAAGCAGAATGAACAATGATTACTTCCAAAAACCTTATCCTACCATATAAGAAATGTTCAACGATAAATACATGACGCGGCCGCTTTACATAAAGGTCTACCAATTCACAAGGTGATACGGCAGAGCGTATCAGTACTCGCTACATGGTCAGCAATAAGAAAAAAATAAAATAAGTAAAAGAAATAACACAGTTAAAATAATCAGTAATATTAAAGGAATACAAAACTAATAATCTCACTTCCATCGTCTAGTTTTAAGATTCTATCCTTTCGTTTGTTTCTGTTTTCTATTTTTTACGGTTTTTGAACTTGATGCTTTTGATTCGTTAAGATCTATTTCATTTTCTTCTTCTTCATCTTCATACATACAATATTTCTTACCTTTAGCAAATTCCAATATAAGTTGTGTCCTTCTAAACATTGTCAAATGTTTGTACAAAAAGTGTTACATAAACAACAAAACACTTATTTCTACACAGGCACAACAAATGAAATGTATTACTATCTGAAGAAGCGCCATACAAGTTGTGACTCTGACAGCATAAAATATCATTGTATCTCACATACGATAATATAATAAGCAAAATGCCCAATTTATTCATGAACTAAAGGTAACCAATCTCTAGTTACGATATTAGTATTCTAAAATTAGAGCAAAATGGAACAATAATTAAACCACAAGTAAAGATAAGATAAAATTTAATTTTTAATTTATGGAGCTGTTTATCGTAACTAGAGATAGAATGTTATTAGGGTTAAAATGGAATAAATCGAGATATGTTGTTAAAATATTCGAAAAAAATTTACTATTTATGGTCAAAAGTCATTTATGACAACACATTTTATGGGAAGAGTATGACTACATAAAATTTCGCTTTTCTGTTTAATAATAAGTCAAGCAATTATATTTCCCAAATGGGAATGTTATTTTGAAGATGATGTAGAACCTACACAACATGCAAGAGAGACAAACAGAAGAAGGAATATTTCTAATAATGTATATTTCATTAATCAATCATTCAATTCTCTTTTAATTTCTTTATCTAAATAAGTATCTTCAGCAATCAAAAGTGATCTACTTCTTACCATAAATTGTACCATTTCTATAACTCCTACACTACTCTTTCAGAAAATGCTACTATTTCTGCAAAAATTTTATTAGTGTAAATATTGGACGCCGCTTCTGAACTTCTGCCATTGAATTATAATTATCTCATAGTCATTTATTTGCACATACTTATTAGGAAAATCACTTAGCAAATTTAAATTGATTTATAGTCAACTCATTTAGAACACTGTAGGTACTTTATCTAGCAACGATAAGTTTACGATCATACAGGGTGATTCAGAGCTTATATAAAAAAATTATCTCTTACAAATTCTCTCTTACTCTCTTACAAATACAGTTGTAAAAAAAATCAAAAAGGGCAGTTCGAAATTTATTTAAAAATACACTTCTGCATGGCACTTGGAAACTAGTCCACTGTAAAACCTGATAAGGCGACCGGACAAATAATGGAAAGAAATTCCCAAGGAAAGAAATAAATAACATTTTATAATTGTTATTAATTATTAATAGAATTAATTTTTGGTTTTAATTGATAAACTAGTTTGACATCCTACATGATGTTACAACAAATTTTTTTGTCAGAAGCATACCATTTTTATTTCAGAAATTGGAAGATCTAAAACCATTCAAAAATTACAGACCAGTTTTTATGTGTTAAATTGATCGATTGCCATGCAAAGAATGCATGGTTTTTTAAATTTCACTAAAGCAGGCAGGCTAACTTTTATGCTGATATTGACCACAAATATAATTTAGTATTTAAAGAAAACAATTTACAAAATGTTACTACATTTAATAACACTAATTTAATTGTTTAAGAAATAATGAACGTTTACACTAACAACAACCAATATATAAAACACTAAAGAATAACATGAACTGTATTTAGTAAAAATTAACTCTTAATTCACAAATCTTATTTTAACAATTGCTCGATATAGGCGCCATCGTTATCTAAACATAAATTGTACCGCTTTCTTATTTCGCAAGATGAAACTTTTCTTAAAACATCACCAGATATTCCATTGCACGCATCAATAATGTTTTGTTTTAAATTATCAAAATTATTAGATTTTCTTTTACACTATATTTTTTAAAGTTCCCCATAAAAAGAAATCTAAGGGTGTCAAGTTCGGGCACCTAGGCGGAAATTTCAAGGGCCCGTGTGTCCCCAACCATCTTCCGTGGTAGAATTCATTCAAATAATTTTGAACAATGGCCGCATTGTGGCAAGGAGCTCCATCTAGTTGAAACCATAAGTTTCTTCTGATTTGCAGTGGCACATGTTCCAGCAAAAGAGGAAGGTGATTTTGGAGAAAATCTAAGTATCTTGCGCCCGTCAAGGCGCCTTCATAAAAGTATGGCCCTACTAAGTGCCGCCCGACTATTCCGCACTAGACATTTATGCCAAAGTGGCCCTGCCTTTGATGTTGCCTGATTTCATACGGGTTTTCGTCCGACCAATAATGGGTATTTTTTTTGTTTGGTAATCCATGACTAACAAAATGACTTTCGTCTGTCCATAATATATGAGAAAATAAATTAGGATTATCATCCAAAGACACCAAAAACTGACAAATCCTCCCTCCGCTCACAACATCTTAGCGAAAGTTCTTCCAAATTATGAAATTTATAGTCATGATATTTATTGGTTTTTAAAACTCTTTGTATCACGCTATAATTTAAATGTAAGTCTCTTGAAGCCTCTCTTATAGAAGCTTCATGATGATTGTTAAAGTAATTTAAAATAATTGCCACATTTTCATCCGTCGTGACAGTTTTTGTTCTTAATCTTTTACCTGCAAATTTGGCTCATTGGATTTATGGAGATTTATAAAAAAACACAAAAACTACCTTCAAATGCATTAGGGTTTTGACGCAAACTACTTTCTAACCTAGCAAAAATTTTGTGGTCTGGAAGGTTGCGTTCGGGATATTTTCCGCATATAATCTTCTTGCATTTTTTTGGGCTTCTCCGTATAACAAGAACATGTCAACTTTTTCTGAATGTGTAAACATATTTCTTATTACTTACTATTTTAATAGAAATAATTAAAATTATACTGACAATTTCAGACATCAATTAATATAAGCCAATTTTGTTTTTTCAAAGCCTACCTGCTTTAGTGAAATTTAAAAAACCATGCATTCTTTGCATGGCAGTCGACCAATTTAACACATAAAAACTGGTGTGTAATATTTGGATGGTTTTAGATAAAAAAAATTGTATTTGGAAAAAGTGTTTCTATTCAATAGATCTTCCAATTTCTGAAATAAAAATGGTATGCTTCTGACAACAAAATTTTTGAAGCGTCGCGACGCCCAGTGTCGCTTAATTATAACTTTCATATTCATCGCAATTTCAAGCATCAATCAGCCCAAATAAGATACTTTTTATAGAACTCAATTTGCTGCAGCCGTTTACGAGAAAAACTCATTTCCCATGATAAAAGAATCACGTGGTATGAATATTATGATATGCACACTGCTGTAATACACCGTGAACGTCCTGGACCTACATCTCTTTCACGATTCGGTTTCAAATTTCCCTCGCGTTGCACTACTCTTGCACTCACTGCACACCGCGGTAAAAGTAGCTGTCTCTGACACATGTTTACCGGTAAATCGTTCTGCTAAAGCAGTTTCACATCGCCATAAATTAAAACGATATCCATCAACTTCGATGTTATATACGTAAACCATTTTTGACACTACACACAACTAATGTAAAGACTCGCATTACAAAAACGTTAATACCTACAAAAAGTAATCGGATTTCAATATTCGGAATCATCTGGATAGAGACTACAGTAGCCCAGCGATGTAAAGGTTGAAAATACTACAAGTTCAATAATTTTTAACTCGTAAACTATAAGGATTTTACAAAAAAATTTTTACAAACGTTGTAAATCATCCTGTATACCTTTTTAATTTTTGAACTAGGTACTATATATTTCTTAATACTCTATATATAAATAAACAAACCTCTTCTCAAAAATAAATATTTATCAATAAAAACTGAAAAAAAAATCAGTAATGTTTTGGAGTGAAAAGGAAACGCTGCTAAAACAGATAATTAAAATATTCTCTTGACCAAATTTTATCATGTAATAGAATATTATTTGTTATAATCTGCATCCAAAATGACTAATATACTACTTATAAGAGTATTTCAAATTAAGCAGGCTTTTAAATTATCACAACATACGGCAAATATAATGTTATAGAAATGGATTCATACACAATATAACGCTAAAAAATTCAATAAATCGTTGGTTAGAAGATGGAAGTAGTAGTCGTAGGTGTCGTTCACAAGAGTATGTTCCTGAAGACCCAAAAATGTCGACGTGTCATAACACGTTGAATGCGGTAAATCCACTACATGGAGTATTTTACAGAAAGATATAGCCTGAAATTTAGCATACAAAGTGAAACACATTTTAATATTGGTGGCTATGTCATATTCTTGAAATAGTGTTTTCTATAAATGCAAATATTTTTAGACATTTAAGAACTGAGTAATATAGAGCTTAGCAAATAACAAAAATGTTATCTCATGTCACCTGTGAATAATCAAAGGTGCCGATGTAAAACGAATATATAACGACAGAAAGCGGTCTAACCAACAAATTTTTAGGTACAGAAATCTTTCAAAATATGTATTTATTAAATTTAACTGTAGATATAAATATTGTTATGACATAAATTTACATAGTTCTGTATATAAGATTGTTCACTTTTGTTTATAAGTGTGTGAAAATAATTGTTAGAATGTGGAGTTAGAATAGCAAAATAATATGTCTGACAAGCGCTTTTTAAAAGTTATTATTTTATTTAAGGAGAATTTAAATAGTAAAAGTAGATAAACAAAACATAAAGAATTTTCTTTTTGATATTACGTGTTCTATTATTCGAGATTCATTCAGATAATTTTACAGTGAGAAATACGGCGACCTTAATAACCAAATTATTAATTATATTTAGGGTAAGGAAAATCCACGATTAACTTATAAGAAACCGGTACATCCAGGCACTGTTTGATATGCATTATGGCCAGCAGGTGTAATTGGTTCGTATCTTTGAAAGTGTTGTTAGTAAAAGTCTATAAATATGTAGATATGATCATCCTAAGAAATTTGCCTTTCGTGCTGTTTCAAATATTTTTATTGCCTTGCTGTAATTTTGAGATAAATATTTTTTAATCACGGGTGAACTTTGAGCCTCGAACATGAATCATTTTGGGTTACACAGTCTTATAAAGGTTTAGCTTATTGTTGTTCATAATATACCACAATTTCGTACCACGTTGGTGTTAGGCACTTTATATTAATTAAATACTCTAGGGAAGCCGGGATAGTTTCAATTGGGGAAGTTTAATTGCTCGTCAGTCAAAAGCTTTTACAGAAATGGATGCCTCGTCAACAGTCTTCGTCGTTGGATTGCTTGTATGTAGGGAAGTTGTAGTTACACTCCTAAAAAATGAGACGGCTGAAACATTCTAGAGTACTTCTAAACTATTCCAATTCTACACAAAATTGAAATATATTGTGGAAATAAATTTTCCTTCATATTAAGTAGTATTTTAAATTTTTAATACAATTACAAGGTTAAAAAAGCGAAAAAATTATTTTCCGGAACCATATTAAACCCCAATTTATCGCCAACTTTGGCGGTCGGTAGCACGTTTGACGTTTAGAGAGTGAACAACCAACTATTGTCATAATTGCAACCTGCATGTTTACGTTTGCGATTTTCTGGTTTTCTTCAGTTTTCAGTGCCTAATTTCTCAATTTTATACATTTAATAGCAATTAAATAAAGAAATGTATGTCGGGTACAGATATTTTCCTGTAGTAAAGTTCGCCGGTTTGTTTTTCTAGGCTGTCGGACAATATTTTATAATTAAAGACTGACTTATTAGAATAAATGGACATTTTATTTAACTCTACGCGAAGTATGTGTTTTAGTGGATAATCCTCACTTATCTGTAAGTGAAAATGTAAGTATGATAATTTAGAATGAAAAACGAATGCAAAATGCTGCAGCTAACCAGATTAACTGTTAATTATCAGGTATTATTATTAATGCTAATTTTCGTCGTTTCTACAATTATTGGAAATGCTGTAAAAAACGACCGCATGGTAATTGATCTAAACAATGTCTGACGATGTTTCTCATAGGCGTCGATTTTCCAGAGTAAAAGAGGTTTTTTCTATTTTTGAAACATCGAGGTAGAATTCCGGAATAATTTTTGTACTGTCTTTTAGGTTTCCCTGAGCACGTGGTTAAAATGTTTGTACTTTACTGTGGTAGCAAACCCTATATACAAGGTTGAATAGGTCGATTGAATGGTTAAAAAAATATGATTTTGGCAATATTGAGAAAGTCATCACCATAACTAATTAAGCTGAAAAATTCAGAGGATACCTACCTACAATGTTCTGGGGCGAAAATTTAAGAAAATATAAGTTTTGTGCCTACTAGGGGACGCTAGTTACAACATACCGGTGAAGGAAATATACTTTACATAATTCACGTCAAAAATAATGAAATTGGTTAATTTCAAGTAAAAATTTGATCACTTAAGGCAAAAGTGATTTTTTTTACTGCCGCATGTTCAGTAAGTAGGTAATTTTATAGTTTGGTTGAAACAATTTAAATTTTAGTAGATATATTCTAACGATAATGAACATAATAACAATTTTATTTGATCAACAGTGTGCTAGCACCACTTACAGAACAATAGTTATTTAAATATACAAATAATAAACAAGCCAGTATTTTTATTAAATGTAAAATCAATTTATTTGAAATAATGTAGAACGAGCATAACAATTTCATTTATTGCACAATATTACTGTCACATAATTGTGCAGTGTTATCATTATTTCTATACATAGTGTATACTAGTGATTTTAATTAACTACCCCAATTAGTACGCATTGTAGTCAATATACATCTGGCGGCCATTTGCTACTCGATGCCGGATTGAAAAGCCACAGGCATGAAGCGTTCTACATGTAGTAGGCACCATTGAAAGCTGTCGACCTCTATCGCGTTCGGCGAGAAACGATATTCGCCAAATACCTGACCTATCGCATACTTATGAGCGCTAATAAGCTCAAAACCGGTATAGGTGGGTGCTGACGAATGACTCTAGCTTTTTGCTATAGGTTTTCCAGGTGTAATTCAATGTTGGAATTCCGTGCTTGCAGACTACCCCAACTGACAGAATATATACAGGAGTAGTACTAGGTCAAACATTCCTATTGTACGAGTAGTTAGTAAAACTTTTACAAATTCTAATAGCAAAGTGGAAACATGTCAATGTTTGGGAAATTTTAAGGTTGCACCATTATTGCAAAGTTGATGATCAGAGCTTGTTCCAAAATAATTTGCAATGTGAGTTGTATTAATAAAATAATCATTTATAAAAGAATAGCTTTTAGTGAATTTCAGTATTTCAATCAGTTAAGAAGTTTTCAAGAATGTTTCTAAACCATGACAAAAACAGTTTGTATAAAGGAAAGAAAAAGTGAAGCATTTGAATTTGATCCTAGAGGAACTTCAGATGTCATGAAAATTTCGATTTATTAAATTCTTATTAAATTAAAACGAAAGCCATCTCTAATGTTTTCAGGCTATCATGATTAATACGATCCAATGCATTAAATAAATTTTTATATGCTATCTATATACTAAAGGAGAAATTCTATTGTAATCATAACAATATTTCAAACAGTTTAGAAAAAATCAGACAATAAAAAAAGATATGTAATTAATAACTTTAAATCTGAGATATAAGTGGTCTGCTACTTCCTGCTCGGCCTAAGTGGCTCGACTTGCAGGAAGCGACCTATATTGCAGCAGATATATAAATGTAGCCCTCTCGCCCTGGGCGACGCGCCATTAAATCTATAAATAATACTGCTGGAAACAACTGGCTGTTCAGACAGATACTGCAGGTTTAATTCTATGCCGGTCGGGACCACAGTCTATTACAGTCATTTTAACAATTTCCAAAAATTATGAAAAAAATAATGCAATTGAATTGCATACAAATATACAGGGTGTTCCATGTATGTGTGGGTCATATTATAAAAGAGATCCCCTGTAGAGAAATTTCAACTGAACTATAACAGAAGCAATTTTCACCATTTCGATATCTCAGCTATTCTTCAAGATACAAAGAATCCCTTAAAAGCAGTTTTTTTTCATTTTGCCTTATATCTCACAAAGAGGTCTATTAAACCTGCAATGCAACAGAAACTGATCAATTGTGATTTTTAAAAAATTTAATATATTTGGAACAATTTTTACCAAAATATCTTTTTTATAATATAATGTACTTTATTAGAGATTGCAGTTAGTCAATAATTAGCAACACTAATATTTCCCAACTAACATTTAAGCATAATAGACTACTGCGCAAGAAAAATTAACCTTAATTTCACCCTGAAATCTGTCTTCAATATCCAGGAATTTTTTAAATAATTATAATAGGCAAATATTTACATATTTATTACAAAATTGTAAAACTTATTTTGTGTTGAACTATAGTGGTTAAGAATAAGGTAATAAGTAGTTATTTTTGCCATATTAAATCCTTCAATTTAATAAGTTCTATTTTTATTACAATATAAAATATATTCAACATTGTTGATAACTTCTAAGAAATATTTGGTCATTTCAATTAACCTAATAGAAATATTGTTCTATATTATGGTACAAATTTACTTATTAATAATACTTCGACGTAAATGTTTCTTAAAAAGATCTTTTAGGGAGCAAGCTTCTTGTTATATGTATTCAGATACATATTTTCATGCAATAGGGTGTTGAAGTTGTTTTGTGTTTTGATGATCTGCTATAAAAACCTACTTCAGTCGTACGAGTAAATCAAAAGATAAAGAGTTGTAAAAAATAATTATTGGGTTCATATTTCGCCTACCAAAATCGAAGCCAACGCTGCATATTATATAAATGAAGCTAATGATAATATATCGATAAACACATCATAAGTATTCCATATGATAACACTGTTATCGTCTCAAACGAATTCAGTAGTGCATGTGAATTGAAATTTGAATTGAATTCCGTTCCAAAATATTTATTTTGTTTTTATTATTACACACATAATATTATTGACTTTAATTTGAATTTTCAATTACAAATAAATCCAAGAGTAGAATTTTATATGTAGGTACTTAGTAATAATTTAGTTGGTAATAAATTACCATAAAATGTCTTTATTTGGAGGAAATTTCAACCACAAAGTTAATATTTTGCTGTGACGTCAACATTGGTATAGGCAATCTGCCCTATAGGTTAAACTTCAGACAAATTGACTTCAAAGTTGATTTTATTTGAGCGGCCATGTTGTAACAAATGCTAGATGTTTTGTTTATTATTTCTAATTGATTACTCATTAAAGTTACGTTAATACAGATAATATTCTTGACGCGAGTATATTATTTGATACATTTATGACGAAAAATTATTAAACACATTTTATCACGAAAAACATACATTTTTTATTTTAGGTTATTTTTCAGGATAATAATATTATTAAGAAGCAATAGTAAAAATGTATATTTATAAGGCGTGTTATTTTTATGAAAGTTTGGTCATCACGTTATACGAAAAAATTTCCTGGGTTGTACAATTTGTTGAATAGGAACCAAAAATACAGACTTTATATTATATTAAAATCTAAATATATATAAATACTCATATACTAACTCCTACTCTTCTTGTAGCTTTGTAACCTGACTTATATTCTTTCTTTCTCTTCCTATCCCTGTTCTCTATTAGAATGCAGACATATAATGTTGTCTCTCTCTAGCAAAAGTAGGTCATATAAAGGGCATAATTAGGGTATATTTTGGTAATAATGTGTTGAAATTTTAACATAAAATTGGTCCGTATTTCTTTTAGGTCCAATTATCTTATTGGAATAAAATCCTTGCCGACCAATTATTAACTTCCATATTACTTTAGGTTTTTTCCCCACATAAGGAAAAAGGCCAACGAATATAGGTAAACTTTCCTTATGCGAAATTGGTCATGAAAAGTTTATGACCAATTCGGAGGTCAAGTTAACGTAATTTTAACTTTAAATGTTTGTTGGGTTATTCTTAGCATCCTGTATATCAAAAACAAAAGAGAGTCCACGGTTCAAGGAAAATCATTTCATTTAATTTTCCAGCATGCTCTGAATTTATGGCATATGGTAAACACACTATATATAAAAGTTATTTGAACGAGTACCTCATATCTATCGTCTAAATGAAATGAAATTTAGAGCTTGAATTGAAAGATTGAATAAATTTAATCTTTGTTAAATGTTTTCCTTTGAAATCGCAGACGACAGCGAATGATAATTACAGAAAGCTCTGTCAAGAGTTTCTAACTAATGAGTTCTTTGACACAACTTTAGAATGTTGAGGAAAACACGCACATCATATAAGAAATGTATAGATAAGATCTGAGAAACCCGAATTCCCGAACAACTCCGTTGGAAGCACGGCGTTAAATAGTGAAAATACCTTCAACTTTAGTTTATTAGGTTCATATTAGGTGTAAGTAAGCCCGAGAGTGAATCTATTTAAAGCCATTAATTGAAATTAACTTAGAACTATTTATGTCAGAAGGGTTTTGTTGCCTACGTTTTGAGTGAGAAGTTATAATGGGTCAAATCCAATAATCTACTTGAGGGAACAAGTAAAACTAAATCCTCTGTTAGTGCTGATGTCGTTAATAAGTTCAACGCCTCTTATTTTCTAATTCCATTATAAGCAAAACTAAGCTGTCAGATTGTAATAAACTGTTTGGCATTGTTCTGAAAGTATATGCTGCAGGTAAATAAAACAGAACTGCAACGAATTCGTAAATTGATTGAAAACTTTTCTTGAAAAATCGTACTGGCTTTCAAGGTGATAGAGGAAAATATATCGAAAAATTGTGTATAATAATAATAATACCTCTGCCCCTCATTCTAATCACGAGGATTGGCCCAGAAGTTGGAGATTTGTACGGGAGAAGGGTTGGCATATTATTATTAAGTAGGACGCATTTGCCTTTTTATAAAAGCTGTCATTCTTTATTTTTTATATTAAATTTGTTTCCATTATCATTAAACTCATGAACTGGGCATACCAGATGAGGATTTTTTAAATTATTTTTTATTATTATCTTGATTAATAAAGCGGATGCAGTATTTTTAGTAAATTTTTACGTTTTTACTGTTAATATTTACATAATAATATAATAACAATAATAATAACAATTCTGAAACTGAAAATATTTTGAATTAAAATCAATTTGGATTGAGAAATAATAAAGACTCGATGAAATTGGAGTAAAAGGTATCGCATTGAAACTATTTGAAAATTATTTAGTAAACAAGCAACAAAAAATTAAAATAAATGCACTTAGTTTACAAATTATTATTAATACAGGTGTTCTACAAGAAACGGTGTTGGAGCTTATACTCTTTTTAATTTATATTAATGAAATAGCTAATTTGCCAATAAAATGCAAAATCATTGCTTATGCAGACAACACAGTGTTATTATTTTCTGATGAAAACTGGTTAGATGGCTCTGCAATAGTTGGATAAGCTTAAATATAAATAACACATACTTTGTAGCATTTCCCCTAAAAGTATTGGTCAACATAATTAAATAAAAATACATAATTTAAAATGTATCATGAAAAGCGGGTGTAAATGTACATTAGTTTTTAAGATAGATAAAATTAAATCCTTAGGACTTATGATTGACCAACATTTGAAGTGGAATGGCCATTTCAACTATGTGACCATTAAAATTAGGAAAATGTGATATATATTCATATATACCTAGGCAAGAAAAAAATACTCCTTATTTTTCTATTCAAGCTTTCCGAAGCTTTAATTTTGTTTTGTAATCCTATGAGTACGATTTGGCCTTACTCTACTATAATCACTGCAAATTACCTAATGTTTTGCAAATTGACTACCTGATAAAGGGAATATTTAATTGCATTTTACATGAGGTTCAGGCAATATTCATTAAAGGCGATGGTATTTCTTTTTATTTTAGGGATAGGATAGAAATAGCCTGCATTATTGTATTATGTCGTACTGTATTAAACTGTATTGCGTTGTAATAATAATCTCGAAATAAAATAAATAATTGACATAGAAAAAAACTTATTTTGCGATCATAAGTGCAATTTGATTAAGCAATAAAGAAGAGATTACTTGAATAAATACATAAAAAAATTACACATTATATACAAAAGATACAGATTAAAATAAGAAAAATGTGTTTGAATGAGATTTTCCAGTGTGTAAATCAGTAAGTGTAAAATTTCCCTGTTAATTGAACCTGCCGGTCCCATACCTCAGTATAACAGTATCATAACCATCACTCTCTAAGCTACACTCTGATGCTACTCCACTTTGTGAAATTCTAAATTCCTTAACGAGAGACTTGTCACGTGGCCTTGACAACATAACCTCAAGACATTATTTATGTTATCCAATATTTATTATTTTAAGAACATCTTTGGATACGAACAGATTAATTAATAATAATGGAATATGATCTAGCCAACACGGCTTCTTCCAGGACGTTTAATTATTTCAAATCTGCTTAGTGATACGAATTTTCGAATATAATTTCAAATTTAAAATGTTTTATTCGCGCTAAATGTTAACAGCTTCAGTTTACTTTTTGTCGAATTTTTAATCTCGCACCGGAAGAGAGAGTACTGTGAACTGATTTCCCGTATTCTATCGAAGATGTGTACGAGTAATAATTGTTGATGTATAAGTTTATCTATAAAAAGGGTATATGCAATTTAGTTACTACTAAGATGTAAAATTATTATAGTGAGTGAGCCTGAGTGCAGATTTTTGGTGCACATTTAAGATACAAAAACGCCTCTGCAATAAGGATTCTGTGCAGCAGGTTTGTATAAATTAGTTTATTTTGTTTTGTACTATGTAGTTTGTTGGTCTACTAGCCAATTATTTACATTGTTGCTGGGGTGAAATTGATAATTAAGTTAAGTTTTCTCTCTCGTGCAGGCGTTTTTTCCCCTTTGGAGTCTTTAAAGTTTTACCGTTGGAAATTATTTTTGGCGTTTTGATTTCTCCGTTGGAAAACTACCGCTGCTGTTTTTACGGATACTTATACTTGTAGAATCGACTAGAAACGTCGCGAAAATTATTCAAGTACCGATCAGACGCCCATTTTCCAGGAAGCCGTGCGCTGGAAACCGTGGAAAATTGTGATAAGTATCGGTCCTGGGATATTTTTCTATTTTCTTTATTTAAATTTTGTTTGCCAGTACGCACCAAAGTACCCATTTGCAAATCTTTTCTGCAATTAGTCCGAATGCTACGGTCTTTGTTAATCTACTAGTTTAGAATCCCACTATAAAACGACCTTCACTGAGCTGGTTAATGGATGAAAAGTATTTTATATCCAATTAAATATGTCAATAAATACATTTCAAATTATTTTTTTTAGACATTTCACTGGTTTGGTTAATAGACAAATTCCATACCAATCGAAAGTATGAAGCCCATAGAATATGCAAACGTTAGGTTGACTATTTTTTTCCCGTCACAACTCTTGGGTAGGCAGGTATAAATAGGTAAATCGATACTAGTAACTTGCACCGGTGTGGTTAATAAATTAAAGTTAAATTAAAATAAAGATTATTTCATTACCAACACGGTGGTATAGGGTTGTCTGCGAAAAATCAGTCCTGATTTTCGATTGTCGAGTTTTAAAAAGTGAAACATTCCCCAGCGGTGCAAATTAGTAGTATGGATTTACCTGTTTATACTGCCTACCTAAGAGTTGTGACGGGGCAAAAATAGTCAACCTAACGTTTGCATATTCTATGGGCTTCATACTTTCGATTGGTATGGAATTTGTCTATTAACCAAACCAGTGAAATGTCTAAAAAAATAATTTTTAATTGTTAATTAATCATATTCTGGACTGGAGTTTTTTAGACAACCCATTTGCAATGTATTTATTGACATATTTAATTGGATATAAAATACTTTTTATCCATTAACCAGCTCAGTGAAGGTCAGGCTTCATACTTTCGATTGGTATGGAATTTGTCTATTAACCAAACCAGTGAAATGTTTAAAAAAAAAATTAATTGTTAATTTGTCATATTCTGGACTGAATTTTTTTAGACAACCCATTTGCAATATATTTATTGACATATTTAATTGGATATAAAATACTTTTCATCTATTAACCAGCTTGGTGAAGGTCGTTTTATAGTGGGATCTTAGACTATACCTGAATTTGTTACCACCTAATTTTATTTGAATATTTAATCATTTTTTATTATAATATACCTAGTTAGTTATACTTGTACAAAGTTGGGATCTGAATAGATCTTAATTATTCCTTTAGTATCGTTAATTAAGTATAATATTGATATTGGAAATATAACTAAAGAAGACGTTTTCAAAGCAATAAAAAGATTGAAGAAAAAAATTACCTCGGGAGTTGATAGTATACCATCTTTCATTGTCAGAGATTGTGTTAGAGTTTTTGCTGAGCCGTTATGTACATTATTTAATCTTTCTTTGAAGCATGGTATTTTTCCCGACCGATGGAAGGAAGCTACTGTTTGTCCTATATTTAAAAATGCTGACAAATCTTGTATTGAAAATTATAGACCAATATCGATTTTGTTAAATTTTGCTAAAGTCTTTGAAATCATAATTTATGACCGTATTTATTCTTCTGTACATTATCAAATTTCACAAAGTCAACATGGCTTCATTACCAGCTGGTCTACAGTTACAAATTTAGCAGTATTTACTCAATTTGTTTTAAATATCACAGATAATCGTGGCCAGGCAGATGTAATTTACACAACCTTTTCTAAGGCCTTCGATAAAATTGATCATTCAATTTTAATTAGTAAATTGCAATGTCTTGGCTTTCATCCAAATACGCTAAATTTTATTAGGTCATATTTAAGGAAAAGAGTACAATATGTGTCATATAATGGTTATAATTCTGTTCAATATATTGTTTCAGGAGTTCCGCAGGGATCAAACTTGGGACCACTTTTATTTGTTCTGTTTTTCAATGATTTAAGTGATGTAATAAGTTGTTGTAAGCTTTTTTATGCGAATGATTTACAGATATTTCTGACTGCTAATGACATAGATGATTGTTTAAATTTGCAGTATGATTTGGATAATATTAGAAATTGGTCTGTTAAAAATAAACTATTGCTAAATATATCAAAATGTAAAGTGCTCAGTTATACAAGGAAACTTTCTCCAATTCAATTTGAATATATTATTGGCGGTAATATATTATCTCGGTGCAGCATTCATAAAGATTTAAGTGTAGTTTTTGATGTGAAGTTTACTTTTGATGATCACATACTAATGAAATTAAGTGAGGCTATATAATTGTATGGATTTACTGTTAAAAACTGCAATAATTTCACCGAAGTTCATCCTTTAAAAACACTTTTCTTCATATGTTCGTTCTAAGCTAGAATATGTTACTTTACTTTGGTATCCATTCTATAATAATCAAAAATTTGGTATCGAAAAGGTACAGAGAAAATTTTTGAAATATATGTCATATAAAATTGATGGAGTGTATCCTGAAAGAGAAATAAATTATTCTTATTTACTTTCCCGGTTTAACATCTGTAGCTTAGAATTAAGAAGACTTTGTACATCATTAAGTTTTCTCTATAAAATAATACATAATCAAATTGATTGCTTTGATATACTCAGAGATATTAAATTTTTAGTACCAAGTTATAATTCGAGATCTGATATAACATTCAGATGTAACAAACCTAGAACGAATATTTTAAGTTCGTTATGTAATGTATTTTTAAGTTTTGCCCTGTAAATGGATCTCTGTTGGGCAATAAAGCTATTATTATTATAAGTTTTTCTTTAAATATGTGTTTGTGGGGTCGGATTGAGCTTGTTTTTTCATACTACGCATTCACAGTCTACCCATTTCCTGCAATAGCTTTAGCTCTTTTTAATATATTCTTTTTGTAGTTTTAAAATACAGCAAAAAAAAGTAATACATCAACGCCGGGCTGTGGTTGGAACTTAAACTAGTTTTTTGTATAGCTGCTTTTATGACACTTTCAATCCATATTTGGGCGATAAAATGTATTTGCAGTTTAGTGGTTAATAAGAAAAATATAATATTGTTGGTACTTTGGTTACACATATTTGTTATATTAAGGTGTGCTTCTTTTTGTTAGACAGTGTAATTTGAAACAATTTTATACTATATTAATTTATATTTGCAACTTTGTGTGAGTATCTATTTTAAAATTCATGTTTAAAATAGATATATTAGTTGAAAATTTCATTTGGTAATTTGGTGATTGCAGTATAGATATAGAATAATCGTTAACGCGTATTTTTTTTTCAAATTTCGCCAGTCAAATTTCAAGTTATTTAAAAACTAATGTTACAAGGTTTTGCTTGTGGTACATAGGAAGAGTTAATAATTTCTTAATTAAGTTTAGATTATTATTTAACCAGTAACATAATCAGGTATTAAATTTATTTGGTAACTTACCTATTAATTTTACTTCACCTATAATGTAGATATTAGCTACTGTTATTACAGTTGCGGATGAAGTTAAGTATAATATAGTAATTTCTTTTTTCTATATTTGGTAAGCAATACAACAGCGCTAAGACAGCAGTAATTTATTGTTGTATTACTCTGTTATACGGTACATATACACTATTTCTTTTAACTTCATCAAATAATTTTGCTACTTCCACCAGTTAATACAGACTTTATATTATTTGTTTTAAATATGGATCCATATTATCTTAGACGTGATGAGCTTGAATATGAACTTTTTGTATTGAAAAAATTGGAGCTGAAACGTTGAAAACTATGCGCAAGCTTTTGAAAGAAAAGTAGAAGCAGGAGAATTTTGGTGAAATAGTTACACATGCAACATTTAATCCGGATATTGAATATGAGGTCGATATTTGTAACAAAAAGGTCGTAGAACTGGAAATGTTTTTAGATATGTTTCAGAGAAATGTAGGCAGTGAAGATGTTAGGTTTATTTTCTCTTTATTGCAGCATTTGTATGGGAGATCGAAAAGATTGCAGACTGATGATGCAGTAGATGGGGCAGATATATGGAGAGAATGCATCAAAAGGTTGCTGTTGCAAGTAGAGTCGCTAGAAGAGGCGACAGACCAAAAATGTTTCTCTTCCAGGTCTTCTTCTACAACTCAAGGACATGTAGCCAGTAATGAAAATCAGGTTGCAGCGGCGCAACCAGCTACAACATCTACGGTGATAGTTCATCACAAACATATTCCAGTCAGTAAGTGGAGTATTATTTTTAATGGAAAAGGAAGTGGTTTAGGTGTCAGTGCATTTCTTGAGAAAATTGAAATTTACCGGGTAGCTTGTCATGTATCTGAGAACGAACTGAACAATTCTATTATTGATCTCCTCAAAGGAGATGCCGCTATTTGGTATTAAGTTTTCTTCTCTGGGTTCGATGATACAAATGACTGTAGTATATTGAAGCCTATCACAGCATTAATAAATATTACTATTTGCCAGGGCATATTTCCTGACTGCCTAAAGATCTCAAAAGTTGTACCAATCCACAAAAAAGGCAATACTAACAATCCTTCAAACTACAGACCCATATTTATCATAGCAACATTTGCAAAAAATTTTGAAAACGTTTTAAAAACTCAAATAATAACTTATTTTGAGAAAGAAAATTTATTTAACTCAAATCAATACGGTTTTAGAAATAAACTCTCTACAACTTTAGCCATAGATGAATTGGTGTCGGAGATAAACATGGGTTTTGTGCAAAAAGAATTTATATGTTCTCAGTTCCCAGACCTCACCAAAGCATTTGACTGTATATTACATTCTATCCTCACTGAAAAACTTTCTTACTATGGTTTCACACCCCACAGTGTTGGTCTAATATACGCATACCTCAGTAATAGGCAGCAATATGTTGTTCACAATAATTCAACATCTTCATATTTCGGTATTGATGCCGGTGTACCACAAGGATCTATTCTTGGCCCGGTTATCTTTTTAATTTATGTAAAAGATTTGCCTTGTTCAATGCATGACTCTATTTTGACCATTCAATTTCCCGATGATACTAATATTACTAACCGCAGTCCTATAATTGATGATTTGATTGAAAAGGTTCGTCAAGCTGAATTAACAATTGAAAACTGGTTTTTGTCTAATAGATTAAATCATAATTCCACTAAAACAGAAACATTAATATTTAGCCTTAGAAAAACCACAGATATTTTAAATCCTGATTCTGTTAAATTTCTGGGGGTTCACCTGGATTCAAAATTGTCATGGAATTGTCACACTGATTATACAGTATGCGCCAAAAGTATGGAATAAATTCAATAAAAACGAAACAATTATTTTTTGAGAAAAATCCTCGAACAGGTCGATTTTCAATTTAAAAAATACATAGTTTAGCGTAAAATGCGATTTTCAAATGTCATTTGTTTTCGAGTAATGACGTCATCGTTTTTTTTTAAATGGCAACACCATATTTTTTTCCTTGATTCTGAAAGATCGTTTAATTCTTTATCAGACAGTACTAATATTTTGCCCTCTTACATAGCAAAGTTTTCGAGTAAAATGACGATTGAATGTTAGAAAACGTAAATCAATTAAAATAAAGCAAAAACGTTATCAAGTTTAGTTTTTCGAATTTCATAGTTCTTTTATGGATCACGTAGGTGATCCATAAAATCTTTGCAAAGTGTCATTTGTACACTGACTTTCTAATAAGTATTGTAAGCGACATAGAAATTATTATTCAATTTAAAGTATTATGGCACATTTAACTGTTACTCAAAGAATTGAAATTTTAATTCTTATCGGATGCGGGAATATGACTAGAACTCAGCAGGAAGTTTGCGATTTATTTAATGAAAAATATCCAGATCGCCCTATCAGCCAATCAACAGTCAGTAAGGTAGAGTCTAAATTTAGAGAAACTGGCAATGTTGTAAATATTCCAAAACCTGGACGTCCAAGCATTAATGAAAATCAGAAACAGAACATTTTGATATGTATGGTGGATAATTCTCATAATTCTTCACGATTGGTTGCATTAAACAATGACACTAGTCAGAGCACAGTGCCACGTATCTTGAGGAAGGAAAAATATCATCCCTACAAAATTCAACTTGTGCAGGAACTCAATAAAGATGATCCCGATCGCCGCTTACACTTTTGCGAAATTCTAATGGATTTATGTCAAAGAAATAGAAATTTACACCGGCAAATACTTTTTTCAGATGAGGCCACATTTTGTCTGAATGGTACAGTAAACCGTCAAACCTCAGAAATTAAATGTGTGGCCTGGAATAGTTGACGACAGAATAGTAGGGTCTTTCTTCTTTGAAGGAACCCTTACAGGACAAAGATATTTAGAGTTTCTAGAAAATGACCTTGTTCCAGCCCTTGCAGTAATTTTTCCTAACGATAATGATCCTGACATTCCTAACGATACCATATGGTTTCAGCAAGACGGTGCACCTCCGCACTATGTGCGCCCTGTACGAGATTTTTTGGACACCTCTTGACTATTTTTTATGGGGATACTTGAAGTCAAAAGTGTACATTAATAAACCACGTAATTTAGAAGAACTTCAAAATCGCATTCGGGACGAAATACGCAGAGTTACCCCAGAAATCATTCATAATGTGCAAGAAGAATTCACAGACTTGCGCATTGTCAAGAAGTTGGTGGATGGCAATTCGAACATTTAATTTAAGTATAAAATTTAATCAATTGTATTTTATTTTACATACCTCAGAATTGTTACTTTTTTATGGATAAAATTTACGTTTTCTAACATTCAATCGTCATTTACTTGAAAACTTTCCTATGTAAGAGGGCCAAATTTTAGTACTGTCTGATAGAAAATTAAACGATCTTTCAGAATCAAGGAAAAAAATATGATGTCCCATTTAAAAAAAAATCGATGATGTCATTACTCGAAAACAAATGACATTTGAAAATCGCATTTTACGCTAAAATATGTATTTTTTAAATTAAAAATCGACCTGTTCGAGGATTTTTCCCAAAAAATAATTGTTTCGTTTTTATTGAATTTATTCCATACTTTTGGCGCATATTGTATATGTAACAAAATATCAAGAAGCTTGTACCTTCTTCGTAGCTTAAACCATCAAGTATTCCAACAAATCTTGAAAACAGCTTACCATTCTGTGATATCATATGCAATTCTAGTTTGGGGTCACTATACTTCATCCTCTGATGTATTTGCATTACAAAGAAGAGCTATAAGATTAATTGGCGGACTCAAATATAGAGATGACTGTAGACTGAAGTTTGTGGAACTTAATATATTAACAGTTCCATGCATATATATTCTACAATGCCTAATGCATATAAGAAACAATATAGGTAGTTATACGCCCAGGAATGAAATTCATTCCCACTTCATTCACACAAGAAATAGAGACAATTTACAAAATGATTATCAGAGACTCTCGAAAACTCGAAATGGTACCTCTTACTGGGGTATCAAATTTTATAATTCATTTCCTAAAACAGTTACTGACTTAAATATTACAAGTTTTAAGTACAGAATAAAAAAGTTTTTACTGAATAATGCATTTTATAGCTCTGAGGAATTTCTAATCAGGACCTTGTCCATATTATCGTTTTAACTTATGTTATTTTTAACATCCTGTTATATTTACTTCAATTTTAACTTTTTTTTAACTATATGTGTTTTCTTGCTGTTTTCACATTTTATAGATTTTTTATAGTTTTAACTATTTTTAGTGTTTAGTGTTCTTAGCGTTAGTCTATTTTACTGTAGTTTGTAATTTTTATTTTCTGTTTCTCCTTATTTGACCTGTGTAAATACATTATTGTATATTGACACCAATAATGAAATAAATAAATAGATTATGCAGTAAATAAATCATCCGCAAATTTTAAGTGTACTTTATAAATTTCAGAAAGAGAAAATTAGGTATCTAAAAGTTAAATTAATTATAGTTTTATTTTTCCATTTTAAATTGTTGGCATGTTATTCATTAAAAAAAGTTGACTAAAAAGGAATTGCTAATTCATCCGATGTAGTAAATATTCAGTTACACAAATATAATCAATCATTCACGCAGTCCTAATTAATGCCAACAAACGCCATTTGATATACTTGAGTTGAACAAAACGGCAACTAAACACCTCCCAACGATTTCATCAAGGGTTTCTGTTACACAAAGCTTGTTGGTTTAGATGTCTCATTAAATTATTTTTGTTAAATTTACTTAAAAACTGTTAGACTAACAGTTTTTAACGGTGATATGTGGCGAACCGAAAAACTACTTCACTTAATCTTTTAAAAATGTCAAGCAAAATTTGTTAATTCAATATTCCATTATTTCGACGTAGAAGTATTGGTTAGAGTTAGAGGAACCTAACCCTTTATTAAGGACGTCATATTCTTAAAATAGTGTTTTCTAGAAATACAAATGATTTTAGACATTTAAGAAGTGAATAATACAGAACTTAGCAAATAACAGGAATGTTGACTCACCTCAGCTGTAAATATTCAAGTAAAACGAATATAAAACGACAGAAAGCGGTCTAACCAACAAATTTTTAGGTACAAGAATCTTTCAAAATACGTATTTTTGTATTTCACTGTATATGTGAAGATTATTATAACATAAAATTACATCGTTTTATGTATTAGATTGTTCACTTCTATTTATAAGTATGAATAATGATTAAAATATGGGGTTAGAACAGCAAAATAATGTGTGTCTTATATACACTTTTTTAAAGTTATTATTTTATTTGAAGATAATTTAAATAGTAAAAGAAGATAAACAAAACGACCAGAATTTCATTTTTGATATTACGTGTTTTATTTTTCGAGATTTCTGTACCTAAAAATACCACAAATTTGATCACTTTACGGCGAGAAATACGGCGACCTTAACTGAAATAAAGATTTCTAACGACAATTACAAAATTGTTTTATATAAACATCATATTGCTAATCTAACGTTCAAAGGGTTACATTTGGTGTGTTAAACAGTTTTTAAATATTACAGTGTGTGCCAATATTTTTGGCGGATAAATGATGTAGAAGGTGCGAGGCCGAAACGGATTATCTCTCTTCCTTCATCATTCTTCTCTTCCTGTAGGTCTGGAAGTATTACAACTGCATATCTTCGTGTACCAGCGTAATACCAAAGACCGTTTTCCGACTAGACAAAATATTATGCCGAATCGTCTTTCAAGTACATTGAACAATTACTGTAGTGCCTTGGTGGTGAACGTGTGACAGTATTTTTATGTATTTGTGTAAATTTATGTGATTTTGTTACTACTTTTTGTGGTTTTTCCTGACGGAGGAATCCACCTGGAAGTGGTCGTTGGGCCGAGTACCTCGCTTTACACAAAAAAAGAAACAAAAACATTTGAGTGAAAAAGTGTCCACAGCAAGTACTCCGCAAGTAGAAAAATCTTTGCAACGACAAGTTTTAATGTAAACAAGTAAGAAAATAGAAAATGATTCAACATTCTTGAAATCTCTCCAAATATCAATTATGGAAATAAATATCACTAAGGTAGGCGCTACCTTCCTGTGCTACCAGTAAATTTTAGTTGTCTTTCACTCTTTCTTTTATGTTTTTCCATTGTAATTAACTTTAATTTAAAAAATGAGAACATGCACGGAGTTACTATAGTTGCCACCTTTTCATATTCTCAAGTAAAGACATTCTTACTTTGCATTCTAATGATTAAATTTTAATATGTACTTAACAATTTCCATCAAGGAAGAACCCAAGGCCACAGATGCTATAGTAAGGACTTACTTTAGTAGTTGCCAAAGAGTACGCATGCGTATTCTTTGAGTCCGTACTCTTACCATAAAATGAATAGCACGTCATAGCAAGCCTATTTATTATATGGTGAACAACAACCACGTAATCGTAGGAACTTACCAATGAAGACGAAAATATAATATTTGGACTACAGATAAACTTTATGCTGTCGCTTTGGATAGCGCGCACGCATCAACTTCCAATTCTAATCAGTAGCTCCCGTAATCATAACAATTAAAACATCACATCAACTTCTTTTTAAGTTTTTGCCAACTACTGAGAAAAATAATCGCGTACTCTTAAGGGATACATACTCTTAGACGTTCTTACCGTAGTGATTCGGATTGGAAACTTTTATGTTGCGGCGAGTATGCACTTTTAATTTGAACCATTGCGGCGGGAAAAATAATTCGTTCGCTAAAAATAATAGTTTGGGTCAATTCAGCTCTTAATAATGCTGTATAGGTATAATTTTCTCAGTGTGCATGTAAAATTTATAAAACTTTACAATGAAACATAACAGGTGAAAATATGCTCTTTTTCTTATACTAAGTTACTTGTCAGTCTGTAAACCTAGTTTGGCATTAAATTGCCAGAATTTTGTGGACTGTATTATTTTGGGTTAAATATCCAAACTTTTATCTAGCGAGGTACAAAAAAAAGACTTACCAATGCTGCCGGTGCTATATTGAAAAACAGAATAAATGATAAGAAAGAGGGAATTTCTATTATTCAATCAAGTTTTCGGCTGGATTGATACTGTCGACTCTCGCTAGTTTTCCAAAATAAAAGTTATTCCTTATGACGTAATCATTCACATTGAACAAATTGTACTTAGGAGTTAGGGAAAATACCGGTTCTTAAATTTAAATTTACACTAATTTTTAATCAATTAATCCAAATGGGTTTCAACTAAATGTCATATGGTAACCAACAACTAGTTTTTAACATAAGAACGCTCGAAAAAAATGGAAATATGGAAAAAATATTTAACGACAACACGAAATTTGGTAACTATTTTTTAAGTTCGACTAACGGCTATATTTAACGATTTTCTAACGACTACTCTTTTCAAAATTTAGATACTGAAGTATCAATTCTACATATCTACTAGCTACACGCTGTCAGTAGTACTACTAAATATTTTAATAGTGAAAATTTTAACAATTAGGTACACACCCTGGAGAAAACTTATATTATCAGCACAGAGACTTTTTTTGTACTTAGTTTAGTTATTTTTTTAGACTGCGTCTAAAAACAGCTATGAATTTGTTGATATTGTATATAAAAACAGCTGTTCCTATAAAATATAAAGTTTGATATTAACATTTAATTAATTGAAATTATATAGTACTAGACGCGTTGAATTATTGAAGTGTTTTATATTCCCTAAGCCGGTTACCGACAGACACACGTATACATCTGTCAGTGTGTACACAATATGTGTCCAAATTGTCTGTGGAAGATGTATTTAATCGCTGTGTACGTGAGTACAATATCTACGTATGGAGAGAAAGCGCATTTACATACCAGAGATATTTCCAGTGTGTTTTTGTATTTGACTAATAATATCATCGTAGTAATTATTTTATATTCCTTACTTATTAAGCAAGCTGCTATAAAAATGTAATTCGTTGTCACTCATCATCTGCATGATGAATAATGAAATTATATACAAATAATATATTTGTATGTAGCCAAAACGGATTCGTATCGCACGATCTTGTACAGCTTATTTCATTAATATAAGGGAATACAAGAAATTTCAAAGTATGCCGACAAAAAAGTCGTGCAACAGTGTGGTAATATATAATTTCAAGTAAGTGACAGAAATCGTTATAAAGGTGGATGTTATGCATAGTATATTACCATAATTCTACAGATAATGCCTATTTAAGTCATCTAACCCGATATAATTCAAAGAGGGGTAGTTATTCAAAAATCTTTTATATCGTGTCTCAATAAATATTATATCCCCCAGTCGAGCCCACTGCTCATCTTCATTTGATCGCAAGCTCGCCTCTTATTTTGTAAAGGTTCTATGATCAGGAATGAGGCGCTCTCACATAGTGAGAGAGAATACCTTTCTGGGTATAACTCTACAGCTCTTCTTGATTTTTTGTGGTTTGCCGTAAATTAGCAACATATCAACTTTTCAGAATGAGAAAACATTTTGTAAGCACAAAAGTTATACGTTTACATTCGTATTGAGTAATGACAAGTATTTTGTGACATTTATGCATTTTAAACAACGAATATTCAATTATTTTCCAACGACTACTTGATCCTTCCACCGCTGTTATTTTTAGGTGGTACTATTTCTTCTGGGACTCATTAGGATGATCTTGCTTATCGTTTTAACTTTTAAACGGGAAGTAATACTGAAAATTTTCTATAATAAAAGTTTATTAGAAAAGAGAACGTTTATTAACAAAAACGTCATTAGTCGTTTCTGTCAAATCCCAAAGATAATGCTTTCGATTGAAAAAAGAGCTTACCTCATCCCATTTGACACCGTGTCCGAAATTTTATATAATCACATCACCGAAATAGGTTCTTGTCTTTATAAAGTTTAGTCCTTTAACAGGTATCAAATATCTATTATATGACATTTCGAATTATTAGCACTTCGCAAATTCGCAACGTATTTAAGATCGTTTTATGAATCATAGGTAACAAACTTGGCAACTATGCAGGCAGTCTCTCGTCTATCAACTCGCCGACATACGCCGCTATTCAGCACCGAAAGAAAAACGAAGAGAATAATTAAGGATGAATCTTGGATTATTACTTGTTTACTTTGCTGGCAGTGCAGGACAGTACTTTTCAGTGCCATACGATTTCTCAGGTTCGAACGTGTTATAATTTGTGTTTTCGTGATATACTAGATGTTTCATAATTACTGTTATCGTTGGCTCATTATAAATTGACGCTGTGAATACATAATTGTTTAAACAGTATACATACATTAATGGTGTGAGTACTCAGTGTTGTGTTACTCTGTGAATAAATGAGTTTGTTTTAATTTACTTATAGTATTTTAGTGTCATCTATTCGTTTTTCCACCTTAAAAATATTGTGGTATTAGATACCGCGTATCTAAAAAGATATGAAAAGAATACTTAAATATTGGGAGGATTTATCGAAAGAACCTCAACCTCGTGCAAGTAGAGATTAAACGAATAGTGATGGAGAAGATGCAGAGATTAGGACAGACGATATAGAAAATAGAAATTCTCGACACCTCGGTGAACAAGCTCAGTTAATTAGATATAATGTATATACAAATATAAAACATAGTGAGAGATAATAGTGGGCAAAAAACGGATTATTTATTAGTAGTGTCATTGGATTAGACAATGTTCTTTACCATTCAATACTTTCAGAAGGTATCCCAGATACTGGCACAAAAGTTATTCAAGAATTTCTTAAAATCTATAATATTGCGTATGATGCTAGTTTGAACAAAGATTAGTTGCTGCATATAGCCAAGAGCAATAATTTTGTAAAGAAATACGTTATTCATGAGATGAGATGGTTGCAGCTCAGGGAAATACCGTTCTACGGTTGCCTCCATGCTACTGTATTTTCAATCCCATTGAATTAATATGGAGCCAACTAAAAAACCTACCTTTCCAAAATTTGACGAAACAGTTATAGATGCTACAAAAATAAAAGTTGAAGGAGACTAACTCTCGATGAAGAATCGGATACAAGTGACGTTAATAGTGACTCTGACGAATGTTAATGCTAGTATTTTTCTTATTATAACTATATTTTTTGCTGTGCTTTTTAGGAGATATAAATCCATTTTGCAACTTGTTAAATAGTATATCAAATATATGCGGAATATATTATTTCTTAATTTGTTATTTATTGATTGTATCTATTTATCGTTAGGATATAAATACATCCAAAATTTTTTTTTCGTATATTTGTTTTCTGTTATTATTTATGTTTTTATTTTAAAGAAGTATATTTTAAATAAGTGAATGAATCGAATTACAATACTTCCATAAAACGTTCTATGCCGAATCGGATACTATTTATAACCCTAGGCTTAGAGTTGCAAAATGGCTTTATACCTCATTTGCATTTATTTCATGTCTGTAGATAGACTTCAGAATATGGATCACTCGAGGTAGTCGCACCTATGACACACTGATGAGGACTAATAAGTCCTGAACCAGTCTGTGTCTAGTGTTGCTGCCGCCGGGTGATGTTAGCTATTACCTAAGTAATTCAATACTGGACGGGGCTTTAATCCGCAGGGTATTTGTTTCTCGTAACAACAACGAGGTATACTTATTTTAAATTATTAGTTATTTTTGTGGCTATTTTTTTTGTTTCCTTTATGTACCCTTTCCCTACCTATCATAATCCCATCCTCCTGACAGAGAACGAACCTCCTCGTGGTCTTTGCTGGACAATATTAATTTAAAATTATATAATAACATTTAATTAAAATATGTATTTAGCATTTGTTTTTTTTTCCAGTCACATTTAGATTTATTATTATATACTTAATTTAATACTGGTAAACTACGTGCGTATACTTTATCTTATCGATTTAAGAGAATAAAAAATTAAAAACTTTCCCATCTAACTTTGATTATGTTTGAAAAAAGGCAAATGTTTGAGGTTAATATGTAATTTTAAATTATTGCCTAGCAAGGACCACGAGGAGGTACGAGCGTTCTCTGTCAGAAAAGTAGGATTAGCATTAGGTATTGTAAAGGTAGGTAGTGCTTTAGTAGTAGTAGTAATAGTGCTTTATTTCCAGTTAAATATTACAAGTACATTGTGACAAAAAAAGATACATAAAAAACTATGTTATACGTTTTTATATCATGAAACATCACCTAAACACAGTGTTTGTTTGTGATGAATCATCAAAAGTACTATTGTATACATAATGCAACACTAAAATAGCACACAAATCAATTCTAAAATAATAAATTTTAGAAATTATTACAAAAATAAAATAAAAGTGTTTCCGAGGACCGAGAAATACACGTAGTGAATAAACATAATTATAAACAATATTACTTATTAAAGATATGATTGAATTTACTGAAACTATTAGTAACAAGTGACTTTATATTTTTTTTGAATATGTGGTAATTATTAACAGTTTTAATTTCATGCGGAAGCACATTAAACATCTTTGGACCAAGAAAAAATACAAATCTTTGAAAATATGTTTTTTTATAGAAAGGTATTGCAATGTTTCTTCATGACGTAGATCTTGTATAATATTGACTCGAAATTATATTTGGGTTTACCTTATTAGATTTATACATCCATAAAATACACTGATATGTAAATATTTGTTGTACATTAATGCCGTTTTCTTGGTATAATACATAAGTTGAGTACAATCGAGGTTTTCTTAACATAATTTTTAATATAGAATTTTGCAAGCAACGAATATTACAATTATAGTTTCCACCCCAGACAGTGATGCAATAACTTATAACTGAAACTACTAATGAGTCATAGAGTATAAATAAGAGTTTTCTATTTAAAATATCTCTCAGCAGAAAAAATTTATGAGAAATCTTTCTGAGTTTTTTCGAAATATAATTAATGTGCTCATCCCATTTCAGGAATTGGTCAACTATAATACCGAGGTATTTAATTGAATTACTTCTACTAATATAAGAACAATTACAGGTATGAAAATTATTACAATTCCAATCATGGATTTTTAATTAGTTTTTTACAGGCTTGTCTACGGTTGTTATACAAAAAGTTAAAAAATTTGTTAAAACCTTCGTCCCAAGAGTCACCAACAAAATTTAAAATCATGTCATCGGCATAACATATTATTTTTCCATTAATATCTAAGTGACCCATTAGATTCATATATATCAAAAATAATATAGGGCCCAGTACTGTTCCTTGTGGCACTCCCATAGAACAGGTTAAGGCATCACTTAAACAATTATTTATTTTAACTGTTTGAACCCGGTGAGAAAGGTAATGTTTAAATATCTGTAGAGCAAGACCACGTACACCTATACCCTGCAATCTCTGAAACAAAATAACATGATTCACAGTATCAAATGATCCAGAAAAATAGAGAGACATTTTTTATTTTCATTTTGACATTTGATTATATTAGAAATAAGTTCATTTATAGCATCTTCAGTACCTATGTTTTTTTGAAAGCCAAACTTATATCTATCTAGCAAATTATTTTTGATAAGAAATTTAGTCAATCTTGATACATTTTTCATAAATTTTTGTTTTTAATTAGAGTAATGGAAATTGGAATAGTTATTGATTCTTTAAAAGCAGTGGGTACGTATCCAGACCTAAAAGATAAATTAATTATATAATTTAATGGTTTTAATAAAGACTTATGACACAATTTTATCATTTTTACTGTTATACCATCTGGGCCAGGTGAAAATAGTTTTTTAGATCATTTATACTATATATTAAATTTGTTTTCTGTGACAGGATATAAAAAGGGTGAGTCTTTACATTCTACATTTAATTTATTATAAGAAACGGTCGGGCCTAATTTTTGTTTTGCAGTATTAGCCATTTTTTCAACCACGTTTATAAAAAAATATTAAAATAGTCTGCTTTAGTTTTATCACAAGTTATTATATTACCGTGCTCGTTTTTTATATTGAAATTTTCTTTATTCTTCTTCTCTTCGTTCATAATTTTCCAAATCTGTTTATAGTTTTTATTAGCATCATTTAATTTATTTTTATAATACTCAGTTTTGGTAAATTTAATTAGATTATTTAAACGATTACGGTATATTCTATATTCACCTGATTTTTCTTCGGTAAAATTTTTGATTAATTTTTTTTAAAGAATCACGATAATATATCGACCTGATAATATCCTGAGTAATCCATTGTTTTATTTTCCGATGCTTGTTATTTTTAAATACTGTACATTTAGTGTTAGTTTTTATAAAATCCTGCAACCTATCAAAAAAACCTCATACGCATTATCAACATTTTGTTCACTTAAAATATCAGCCCACGTTTCGTTCAGCAAATCCCTATTCAAGTTGTCATAATCTATTACATTTGTATCAATACGAATATTATCAGTCTTTTCAATTTTTTGTTGGAGATCCATAGACAATAGAATAGTACAATGATCAGTTAAGACAGTTTCAATTACAAAAGGCCAAATTAGATTTTTATCAAACTCGGTTTATCCATGCGAATAAATACATGATCTATTAAGCTTTTAGAAAAATATGTTACTCTTGTTGGCTTGTTTATATAGGATAAAAATCCCCGTTGTTCAAGTGTACATAAATAATTGTCAACTTTATTACTATTTTTTTCCATTATATTTATATTTAAGTCCCCCAGAAAGATTTCAATATTCTGCTTCATAACATATAGAAAATAATTATTTAGCTCTTGCATATACAACTCAATATCTGTTTGGGGTGGTCTATATGACGCAGTAATACCAAAAGTTAAGTTACAATTTGAAAAAATTAGTCTTATCAGATTTATATCTGTAAATTTTTCTATACTTACAGTAACATTTAAATCATTTTTACAATACACCAGAACACCGTCATTTTGATTATAATAAGATTTATTGTAATATCCAGTAATGAATGGGATAAGAAAATATTCAATCTCTTCCAACAACCAAGTTTCTGATAGAACTATTGCATCTAAATTTTCTAATTGTATCTGCTCAAGATAAACTAATAGCTGCTCAAAGTTCTTATTTAAACTCCTAATATTAAAATGGGTAACATTCAGAGTCTCCTTAACATTAGAGGTAACTTTATCTAAGAATAAATCATTAATATTATCAACAACTTCAGTTTCACAGTCCTCAGCAATACCGATATCACTAGGAATATTTATTTTACTTTATTTAACTTAACAGCCAAATTTCACTTCTTTCTTTTTTTCTTTCTCTTCGCCTTCTTACGTCTTATTTGCTCCCTGCTAATTTTCTTAAAACTTCATAATCGTTGATCCTTACGATATCGCCTTCAATTTTGGAAAAAATTGTACCATTAATGCCCCATGAATTTTTAACTCCTAGGTACATAAAGGGATCAAAAGAAAACAGAAAAAAAAACTAATAAATTAAAATATACCTCTTAAAACCGAAAACATATAAAATAATAATAACAGAAAATATTTATACAAAAATATAATCATATATTTCCGTTATATTTCATATACTACATATCCACGACGCCATAAAAAGCAGTTAAAAATACGTTATAATAAGAAAAATACAAGCACTAATATTCGTCAGTCACTATTAACGTCACTTGTATCCGATTATTCATCAACAGTTATGATGAAGTTACTTTTATTTGGCCCAATCAATTGGTACAGCTTTATACATACAGTATGCGCCAAAAGTATGGAATAAATTCAATAAAAGCGAAACAATTATTTTTCGGGAAAAATCCTCGAACAGGTCGATTTTTAAATTAAAAAATACATATTTTAGCGTAAAATGCGATTTTCAAATGTCATTTGTTTTCGAGTAATGACGTTATCGATTTTTTTTTAAATGGCAACACCATATTTTTTTCCTTGATTCTGAAAGATCGTTTAATTCTCTATCAGACAGTACTAAAATTTTGCCCTCTTACATAGGAAAGTTTTCGAGTAAATGACGATTGAATGTTAGAAAACGTAAATTTTATCCATAAAAAAGTTGCAATTCTGAGGTATGTAAAATAAAATACAATTGATTAAATTTTATACTTAAATTAAATGTTCGAATTGCCATCCACCAACTTGTTGACAATGCGCAAGTCTGTGAAGAAATTCTTCTTGCACATTATGAATGATTTCTGGGGTAACTGCGTATTTCGTCCCGAATTCGATTTTGAAGTTCTTCTAAATTACGTGGTTTATTAATGTACACTTTTAACTTCAAGTATCCCCATAAAAAATAGTCAAGAGGTGTAAGATCTGGCGATCTTGCAGGCCATTCTATCGGTCGGCGTCTGCCGATCCACCTCCCAGGAAAACAGTTGTCCAAAAAATCTCGTACAGGGCGCGCATAGTGCGTCTTGCTGAAACCATATGGTATCGTCAGGAATGTCAGGGTCATTATCGTTAGGAAAAATTACTGCAAGGGCTGGAACAAGGTCATTTTCTAGAAACTCTAAATATCTTTGTCCTGTAAGGGTTCCTTCAAAGAAGAAAGGCCCTACTATTCTGTTGTCAACTATTCCAGCCCACACATTTAATTTCTGAGGGTGTTGGGAATGTGCCTCTGCCATCCAATGAGGATTTTCCCGACTCCAATATCTGCAAGTTTGACGGTTTACTGTACCATTCAGACAAAATGTGGCCTCATCTTAAAAAAGTGTTTGTCGGTGTAAATTTCTATTTCCTTGACATAAATCCATTAGAATTTCGCAAAAGTGTAAGCGGCGATCGGGGTCATCTTCATTGAGTTACTGCACAAGTTGAATTTTGTAGGGATGATATTTTTCCTTCCTCAAGATACGTAGCACTGTGCTCTGACTAGTGTCATTGTTTAATGCAACCAATCGTGAAGAATTATGAGGATTATCCACCATACTTATCAAAATGTTCTGTTTCTGATTTTCTGCTTGGACGTCCAGGTTTTGGAATATTTACAACATTGCCAGTTTCTCTAAATTTAGATTCTACCTTACTGACTGTTGATTGGCTGATAGGGCGATCTGGATATTTTTCATTAAATAAATAGCGAACTTCCTGCTGAGTTCTAGTCATATTCCCGCATCCGATAAAAATTAAAATTTCAATTCTTTGAGTAACAGTTAAATGTGCTGTACTACTTTAAATTGAATAATAATTTATATGTCGCTTACAATACTTATTAGAAAGTCGGTGTGACAATAACACTTTGCAAAGATTTTCACTTACGTGATCCATAAAAGAACTATGGAATTCGAAAACCTAAACTTGATAACGTTTTTGCTTTATTTTAATTGATTTACGTTTTCTAACATTCAATCGTCATTTACTCGAAAACTTTCCTATGTAAGAGGGCAAAATTTTAGTACTGTCTGATAGAGAATTAAACGATCTTTCAGAATCAAGGAAAAAATATGGTGTTGCCATTTAAAAAAAAATCGATGACGTCATTACTCGAAAACAAATGACATTTGAAAATCGCATTTTACGCTAAAATGTGTATTTTTTAAATTAAAAATCGACCTGTTCGAGGATTTTTCCCAAAAAATAATTGTTTCGTTTTTATTGAATTTATTCCATACTTTTGGCGCATACTGTATAGTCTCGACGTATTTATTTCCAATTAGCTGATGTAATTTTATCCACCTCGCTTACGTCCAATTTTGGAAAGGTATTATTTCTTTGAATGCCTCATCTTAGCCTCATTTGTACTTGTACCAGTTTGAGGTTCCGAAAAATCCCCCCAAGGTCTGAATATTCTCTCCATATCTTATTAAATATGTAGTATCTAACACCACAATATGTTTTAAGGCCAAAAAACGAATAGATACGATAAATGCAGTAAGTACTAGATAAATTAAGACATGTCTCAAGATTACATGTGTCTGTAGCCGGCTAAATAAATCCATATGAATCTAGGAAAAACCGTCAGATGAGCATCATAATAAAATATCTAAAAATATATGAACGCGTTCAGTTACAATTTAATAACAATTTTCACTGATAAATATAACAGCTGTTTCATTATTTATATAAATTAATAAAATTTAATTTAAATCGTCTGTGTCAGAGCAATAAAACAGAAATGTTTCACGCTGAATTTAAATTAATTTAACATTACTCTCTCGGTCAACAATAACGACGTAACAACAAACAGAATTTTAATTACTACCAATTTGAACCAATGGGAAATTTTATGTAAAATTATTATGTGTAACAGGATACAGAATATTTCCCTTGAAAGGTCTCCTTGTTCTTCATTAATCATTATTACGTTTTTATAACATTATTGGCGCTGTTGAAAGACTATAGCGGCGCAAGATTAATCTTGTTTCATAACTAAGTTACAAGGTCTAAACGATATATTACAGAAAACCATTAGCAGCTCAATAGCAGTATTTGAAAGAAACGTTTTATAGCAAGTTATTGGAGCCGTAGTTCCTCCTTGACATATTTTTGTAAAATATATTTGCTTTTATCGCAAGGATATAATAGTTTTCCTATTTAACAAAAACATTTTAAACAAAATATATTATTTTCGTACCATTTAGTTGAGATCCAAAATAATAGAGTGATTCACGTTATAAATCCACACACGTCAACTACCATGGGCGTGTGCGTGGGAAAAGTTCCAATATATCTTTCCGCTAATTTAATTGTGAATGTAATTGGTTTATTTACATTGTTAATTCTTTTGCGGACTTTTTTATGCAGTCTTATTCGCGTGACTCGTCAATTAGTACACATGACTAAAATGATGTTTATAATTTGCCTACCATCAACATACGTTCTTTCAGCAAACAAAAGGTTATAACAGCTATAAAAAAGTCGAAGTTTAAATTAACAACTGGACCTCATCTTGTTCCTTCATTTCTAATATGTGATTGTAGATTTATATATAAACCTTTAAAAACTTTGTTCAACTTATACCTGAATTCACAAACCATTTCTAAGATTTGAAAAACTTCTAAAGTCAGTCCGATACATAAAAAAGATGACAGACCTGACGTTACTAGCTATAAATCGGTGTCAATCATATGTAATTTTTGCAAGATTTTTGAATTTTTGCTTCAACTTAATTTTTCCTTTAACGAAACATAAATTTTCACCTTATCAGCATGGTTTCTATAAAGGTAGGGTTACGGCAACAAATCTTATGAATGTTACACAGGATATTGGTGTATCATTGGACGACAGTCATCAAACACACGTAATATATTTAGATTTCACCAAAGCCTTACCGCTTAGACCACCGTCTTTTGCTACATAAGCTGTCACATTTTTGCTTCTCTAACGATTTAATAACTTTAATTCAATTTTATCTCGACAGCCGTACTCAATATGTTGAGATTCATGGCTTCAAATCAGCCCAATATATTGCTACATCAGGTGTACTCCAGGGTTCGGTATTGGGTCCTCTGTTATTCAATTTGTTTATCAATGATATTGACTACAGACGGGATGCTTACTTTTTATTATATTCTGATGATGTTAAATTGTATAAAAGGATCAAGTGTGTACAGGACTACATCGAACTTCATAGAAATCTTGAATTAATCAGTGAACGGTGTATTACAAACAATCTTCAACTAAACATGCAAAAAATGCAATATTATGTTTTCCACTAAAAAAAGTCAACGCCAATTGATTATCACTACTCACTAAATGGTGTTCCTATTTCGCGAGTGGACATGTTCAGAGACCTTGGCGTTCTATTTGACAGCAAATTATCGATTATCGATAATTCCAGCTCTACAGCGTATTGTCAAAATCGTGAACGCCCTAATTTAACAAGTAAGCAATATCGGATGATGAGATGCATGAAGATATTAGGAGATAATGAAGGGATTACTTTATAAAGTGATGCAGTTGAAATATGTAGTTCCTTATTAAGAATGTATGTGAGTAGTGTATATAGTGCCACAAAGAAGAACATACAACTGCGGACCGGAAAGTAGTGGGAACTCGTGCAAAGAAGAGATAGAGGGTGATGATATAAAATACACTAACTATAATTCATGGATGTTTTTTTTTAAATAAACTTACGACAATAAAAAAAGCAGGTTGCTATCTCACAGAATGAACCTTTGCTTAGAATATCTACAAGGATGCTTTTGCGAAATATGCGTGACATGAACTTTCATTTTATAAAACAAAATAGATTGAGTATGCTGCTGGAAATAGTAATATGACAAATAAACTATTTCTATATTTACTATTATTTTAGATAAATATTAGTAGGTCGAAGTCTGAATCGGTAAATATATTTTATATACTTACAGTTTACATAAACACTGACGCAACATGGATAAATAAAGGCCATACGGTGACAAAAATGTGGCACTGTTTTGCCACATATGGAACCTGATGATGTCGTGATTGTCTAGATGATGCACCCTATAATAAATTTGTTTATAGTACATCAGAATCAGTTTTAAACCGTCAGAAGCATTTTCAACCTCATGTGGGCATGCTAAACGTTCGTCTGATGGTTGGAAACTATTTCTAACTGTTCTGTGTCAGGTCTAATAGCCGACGATAAGTGTTAACGTGTAACTGTTATAGTGCAGAGTATTATGTGTTAAATGGTGATAGTCGTGGAGTGCGCTCCAAGTACGTGTCAGTGGGTGGTGGCAGGCCATTGCCATCTAAAAAGACGGCATTCTACGGGTGAGTATTAACTTTTTAAAGTAAACTATTAATGTGATAGGTTCACTTAACGTCAACCTATTTTTGGTAATATGAACTCTTCTGAGGTGGCACGCCTATGTAATATTGTCCCCTATAACCCTCACCTCCTGTACTCATTTTTTTTTACGAAAATCGATTTCTCGTAACTTATCCCTCTCTACCAAATGCCAACTCTTTCTGTTGTGTTAATGACGCTAGATGGCATTTTTTAAAATCGCTATAAGGATTTTACAATATTTACAGCAACGACAGTCGATATTTTCGAACGGTTTGGTTTATCTTAATAGCCATTAGAAGGCGCAACTTTTCTCTAATTTAAACCACACTATATATTTTACGGTTTCCGAGATGCTAATGTTAACTATGAAAAAGAGAACACCTTGTGTATAGAAAATATAGTGACAACCACTGCAGAAGTTCAAAATTATCTTTATTGCATTTTTCTGTTTAGCATTTGACATTTCTTTAGAGTGAAATCGGTGTAGATTATATACTAAAGCTTTTTCTTAACTACGAACGTTTCCTACTGTATTAATTTATATAAAACAAGTGTTTCTGTATTTATTAAATCTAAATTAATAATTAATAAATTAATTGCAATGGGACTAAATTAAAACAAAAAGCTCTCATCTATTTATACACTATTTTCTGATTATATGTAACCTTTTCCAAAGAATATCTCGCCTCTGCTCAAAGATGACTCTTTGACTTTCAGAGGTCATTTAACTATTTATAATTTATAGATGAGCTGTATTGTATTTATTAGCAGTAACAAGATGCTGTTTAGATGCAATTAGATTTAAAATAAAAATTCGGCAGGACAGAGGGTAGAGGGGCACCTGATGGATGCTTATGGTAAAAGTACGCTACTGTTTTTTAGTTTAATAAACAAGGAACAAAATTTGTTTCTTAATTAGCACTCGAACCCGATAGGATTCAAATTAAATACTTTAAATTGGCATTATTACATACATATGATATCCTCTTCAATTTAAATTATTATAAACATGAGATAATATTAAATTTAGTATTCTTACCTTAACTGAGTCTATCTACTAATCTTTTGCTCAATGGTTTTGCAAGGGAAGACTTATCCTTACCTAGAAAAAAAAACAATACTTGTAAATACATTATTTTTCCTTATATTAATAAAAGCATATTTCTAGACTAGTTTTTTATTATCTTCAGAGTTTATTCTTTGAAAAATAAATTTTGAATGAATGAATTATTTTAAAATTTTGTCTTGATTCTTATCAGTCCTTCTATAGGCCACTTCGTGTTGAAATTAATTATTAATTTTCTAACTATTTAATAAGTTTTATAAGAGCAGTATTTGCTCCCATTATACACGGTGTTAGAAGTTTGACTGTCATAATTAACTGTCGGTATACATAAAAATAAACAAAAAAGTCATATATAACATGTGTTCTAACCCCTACTGTTTTCGGGGGAGAAAAATTAAATATCGGGTTTGATGTGCAAAAGTTCAGTTAATTTAGGAATCGTTTAGTAATTTTCTGCATCGAATTTTACTGTGGCCATAGAGGTACTGACAATAGTCAACCTACGCGAGTCTGGTTCAAAATATGAAAATTTGTTATCCAATCACAAAAATTGCGTTTTGGTTTCAATTGTACGCTGGGATTAAAATTAAATAATAGAATTAAAGTGTATTAAGTTTGTTTATGTAAAATTTAATAGACATACTAATTAGTATCATATTTATAGCACTTACTACCAACTTTCGTTCTACAGAATACCATGCATACATTTTTTGATAAATCTTTCTTTAGGTTGGTAAATTGAAAAACAATATATTTTCTATTTAATTTATTTAAAAATTTATAGATTTTTAAATAAAATTAATTTATTAAATATACTTCTACTGAAGTACACTACGTCTGTGTGCTTTTTGCAATATAGAACACTTTGGAATAGCATGTTCATAGTATGCGTATAAGTCTTTTTTGTGTAATTCATTTCTCTTCTAAAGCTATGTGGATCAAGTGATGTTGTAAATCAGGAAGTATGTGAGCATTCTCTAAATATTTTGTTGTAACATAATACAGGGTATTCTGAAATTCTGTCGGATTAAGATTATAGCAGTATATTGTGAAACACCAAACTTATACCTGCTTTAAACAATTTTCGTTACAATTTGTAACACAAAAATTACTAATGAATTTAAAATGTGATGTTTAATAAAACTTTAATGGCGATTTCCTGCTAAACGGTTACATTTTATCGTCTTGAATAAAGAGTATATAATTTTTTCTGATATTATTTCTCTTTTCAATAATGTTTAAATTTCTGTGATGTCTACCAAGAAAAAAAAGTTATGAATAAAACTAATTCTGAGTTTTAGATAAAGTGCACTTTAGCGGTGCATAATAAAACGTTTCTTTGACTGGTCCAATAGAGCTTGATCTACTTAGTGGGTGTGCAAAATGAGAGAATAATCTAACTTGAATTATAGTCTGTTTAGAAATGAGTAATAAAAGCTTATTATGTATGCAAATCCTAAATAAATGTAGTACTGGTGCTTATATTCAATATTTGTATTTTATGTATTATCGGTACAGATGAGGCGTACTTTTAAAAAAACTTTGTGTGATCGAACCATACTAAATTGTAGCAGATAGCTAAAATTTAATCCGCTTCAATTTCTCGGTCCATTTCTCTTATAAGTAAACAATATAAAAACAGCATTTCAAATCTAGAGACTAGCAGCTTTAGCTTTAAGCATCATAACCGGGTTAAGAGGGATTTTAGTATTCAAATAAAATTATTCAATGTTATTATCAAAATATTTATTTAAATTTAATGAATAGACTTTTATTCCACACAAAAATATATGTATTTTGAAAATTCAAATTATGGTGAGTAAATGTAGTGTTGTATAAATATACAATAAAGAAAATAAAAAAATAGGTATATTAAAATTCACCCTCTGAATATTCTGATGAATTATTTTCGTCTCCTACATTGATAACGATAGGTTCCACAGTAACGTCAATTAAATTATCGAGTTCCCACATTTTCTCCTCTTCTTTTTGTACATTATGTATACATCTTTGCCAGTTATCTGCAGTTACTCGTTCCAAGGAATTTTTTAACAAAATTTTCATGTCTCTTAATTTAAACGTCGTATTGTTTCACGCTAGATCTCCTTTTACCTGCGCCCAGACTAATTCGATTGGGTTAAGTTCACAGTGATAAGGTGGAAACCGTAGTACCGTTATTTGGCGATTTGTTGCCATTTCATCGATAACATATTTTTTCTGATCTTTATTAAGATTGACAAGTGTCAAAAGTTCCTTTTTCACCATAGTTGTTTCAAAAGAAATGTTTTTTCCGGATAACCATTGAATTATATTGGCTTTCCTCCAAGCAGTCGTAGACGTCCGCTCGGTTTGCCATGAATGGTAACTGGCATTATCCATGACAATTACAGACCCCGGAGGAATAAGATCCAACATCTGTGTAAAATACTCTTCGAAACCATCTGCGTTCATGTCTTCGTGATAGCCACCTGTATTTTTAGATTTAAATAAAAATAAACCGTCATCTACAAAACCACTGGCACTACCTATATGTGTCATTATTAATCTTCGCCCTTTACCTGAAGGCGCCTTGAACCCTGTTGAAAGTCTATCCAAAAATGCTTGTTGAAGACTTTTTAAATTTTTATCTTGCCATACTTTTGTTACAGTATATCTCTCATTGACCCAAGTTTCGTCTAAATAATAAATATTCCTCCCTTCGTCACGGAATTTTCTAATTGATCTTAAGTAGGATCTTCGCCAACAAATAATTTCATCTTTATCGATAAGAATTGACTTCCTGTTCTGCTTTTCCCAGCAAAAAATCAACTCTCGTAAGACGGCCCACAATTTGCTTCTACTGATTTTTGGCAAATTGTTGTCCTCTGAAAGTTCACTTAAAATATTATTTATCGTTGGTATTTCTTTTTTAAAATAAAATGAATGTACTTTTCTGCGAATGTCATTTTTGAAGTAATCATCTATAACGACTTTTGACCTCCCTGTAGATGATTTTGGGGGATTTACAGTATCTTGTTTATTCTTTATTTCCTTTAAAAGTCTGTAGATAGTCGATTTTCCAATCCCTATCATTTTGGAACACTTTTCCGCGATGTCGTCAACACTGTTGGTAGGATTTTGGTGTTTCAATGCATTAAATACATTTAATATAATAATCTTCTCATTATGACACAGCGCACATCTTTTCGCGCGTTGAACAGGTACGTAAACTGAAGTTCGATATTTTACCCAAACAATATTATATCCACTGGCACAATAGTCACTAAACACAAGTCGAATTTTACGCTACTGCAATAGCACGTCTTCGTATATTCAGCTCTTAGACTGGATTGATCTGTCACAATACACTGGCTCCTGCCCTATGATGTATCCAGCAAAATATACTAATGTACACCCATTATCTGTTAGCATTAGTGTTACCCGATAATTACCTGAAACGAAATATTACCACGCCCATGGCCGGTTCTTATCTCGGGGTTTTATTACTCTCTTTCATTTCCAAGCAGACTATAAATAAGTTATATAAAAAGAAAAAGAAAAAAATTTAACTTTGACAAGCTGTAACTTGCAAACAGTTAACAATTCGAAAACAATTTGTATTACATACTGCTATTATTTTAATCCGTAGAATCATCTCCCGGAGTTTTCTGATATGCTTTCAGAATTCCCTGTCTAAAGTAGAGCTGAATATATTTTTTCTACAAACGTCAAAAAATGGAGAGGTTGGCGCATTTATAATATGCGAAATGACACTTATTTTTATTTTCTTACGTTACCATGACACCGTGCGCAAAATAGTGAGCGAAATACATATTTTGCGAGCTACATGTAAACTATATAAGATTTTTGTATTTTCACCTTTGTGATCCCCAATCAAGCAAAAATCCAAGAAATCATTTATTTCTAAATGTTTAACAATAATTAACACTTTTTTCAAAGTGTGACAAAATTTTGCACTACCTTATTTTATTTATTATTTACAATGTTAACATTAATGGTACAGCAAAAACACAACACAAAAATTTATTCATAAACTAGATAAGCCACTTTCATCTCGTGATACTGCAGTTTTAGGGGTTGGAAAACTATCCGTTATTGACGTGGAGGCAATTGCGTAGAGGTGGTAGCACTTGATCCTAAAATTTCACAGTCCAAAATTTTATTTAATATTTGAATTTTTTTCTGAGGATCATTATTGTATATAAAGCTATTAAAAGCTGATGTGTAAACGTTTCTAAAACAGCAAAAAGCCAATGATTATGAGTCATTCCATTTGAAATCGTCTAATTGGCAAAGCCGACCCATTTTAGATTTTGGTGTAACTTTGAAAATCTCTTCTCTAGGGTCCCAAACAACAAAATTTACACGAGTTTGATTTTTACAAGCGCTTGCTTCCGCCTATTTAAATAGACTCTAAAAAATTGCTATTTCTAAGCTTTATTAATATTTGCTGTCAAATTTTTCTGTTTGAATGATCAAGACGGCATTCAGAGTGGGAAAGATAATAGTTTCAGTGTAAATGAAGATAATTGGCGCGGATGATCCCTTTCAATAATAGCAACGTGCTGAAAATGAGTGTTTTTTAGTCATTTTTCGTGAATTTCAATCGACTCTAGCGGCTTAACTGTTGAGAGTTAAAAATTCAAGCTCCGCGGGAATTAAGTATACATATCATAGACACTATTCTACATTTTTTATACTGTTACTAAGTGGGCTTGCCCGTGAATAAATAAATAAAAAAATTCAGCCATAAGTTGACCTGAGTAGCCCACTCTTTATAGAAGAAAACTTTGCTTGAAGTTTTGAAATTTTTAAAAATCGCAATATTCAGGCTATGAAACGAGCGTGTTGACTGCGAGATAAAAATCTGATACTCACAGAATCTACTGTTCTTACCTTCAAGTTTAAATGACTACATCACTTGTTTTGTTATTTTCATAATTTTCTCGTTGAAAAATTGTTTACAGTTACTGTCACTTTCGATGATAATTACTTCCAGAAACAATTTTACACCCTAAATATCCATAACTTTATTAAAACTTGAAAGATTTTTCATATTTATAATTATTTTTGATGGTAAGTAATTTCAATTCATTAGTAAAAACGTCCAGATTTTTGCTGTAAAAAAACAGCTCGTACATGCACATGATAATTGAGTCTTTTGGTTTATAGTTCTACAGAAGCTATTTTACCTTCTGTAACACAGTAATGTAACATTAATAAATAGTATAAAATTATAATTATAATTTTGATTTACCTATAACAATATGACAAACCATATTAGATACAATATTTGAACATATGAACGTATAAAGTGGGCTGATAAACAATATAAAACTAATATAATACAGTTTTCATACTAGAATACTATTTTACTAGTGCAATACTTGTATATTTCATACTACTAAATCTTTTTCGAAATTTTAAGTTTTGTATAAACGTGTTTAATCTTTCTGACATTAGAAAATAATTGTATTAAACACTCGTCATATAAGTATTTCATAATTCGAGTAGCTACGATTTAGAATTCTATTCTATGATTCTATTTTATATGGGCTCTTTTATTTTTTGCATAGCTGTCAAAATATTTCAATACCACAGAGAAAGAACAAATTTAGTGCCCAAATGGATAATGTCAAGAAATTCTGTTTTAAGCATCAGATGATTTGATTTTACATTTGATGGCTACATTAAAATTTCATTTGGTTCTAGTCACGTTGTCACAATTTCCAATAACATGTATGACACACAACTCGGTACAATAGTTTTATTTTAAACCTAACAATATTAAAATTCAAATTACTTTTCCAATGTATTCGTATGTCAGCCTTTGAAACGTGAAGACATATGCGACTTTCGATATTGTCAAATTACAATATTTTGATATAGATTGATGCGATATATTCCGAAGTGAAATATTTTATATATGTTTAATGAAAATGTTGTCTATTATGGCTGATTTCGCAGTTGAATGAAACTACAATTTAGAAGACGCGTGTCACTTTACGGAATATGCAAAACATTATATTATGTCTATATTATCAACAAAAAGTAAACAAACAATTTTTTGTATATACACTAAGAAAAATCCTACAAGTAAACTATGTTGGTAAAAAAAATAATTACCGTAAATATTTTTTATCTGGTGTAGGTATCTTAAATATTACCCACAGGTAAAATTACAATTCTACACATGTATACCACTAATAAGCAATTACAACACTTGTGGTCAGTCAGTATTTCATTGAATTTTAAAATTCCCTTCCGGCAAGTCATTTGTAAAGCTCGCACTTCGTTCGCAGATTTCAGGTCCGGACTTGGAAAAGTTTACAGTTCAAATAAGGTTTTAGTGTCGTATTACCTCTGATTTTAAGATATAGGTACCTACATGCTTTTCTAAGTTTGAATCGTTCTCAGTCCAGAACGGTTTTATTCGACACAGTAAATGGAACACAGACAAATTCAAAATATACGTGTACTCCATTTTTCCTGAAAGCCCAGGATAAGTATCGCTTATTTGTAACTACCGAAATTCCATTATTTTGTTTAATTAGCAAACCTTATTTGATGACACCGGCGAAAATATTATTGCTAGTAGTGTGTTATAGTGTTATAGTCTGTTTGGAAATGAAAGAGAGTAATAAAACCCCGAGATAAGAACCGGCCATGGGCGTGGTCATATTTCGTTTCAGGTAATTATCGGGTAACACTAATATTGTGACAGATCAATCCAGTCTTAGAGCTGCTAATGCAGTAGAGTAAAATTCGACTTGTGTTTAGTGACTATTGTGCCAGTGGATATAATATTGTTTGGGTAAAATTTCAAGCTTATCAGATTACGTACCTGCTAAACGCGTGCGATGTCTCAGAATGAGAAAATTATTATATTAAATGTATTTAATGCATTGAAAACCAAAATCCTACCAACAGTGTTGACGATATCGTGGAAAAGTGTTCCAAAATGACAGAGATTGGAAAATCGATTATCTACAGATATTTAAAGGAAACAAAAAATGAACAATATACTGTAAATCCCCCAAAATCATCTACAGGGAGGTCAAAAGTCGTTATAGATGATTTCTTCAAAAATGTCATTAGCAGAAAAGTACACTCTTTTTATTTTTAAAAAGAAATACCAACGCTAAACAAAATTTTGGTGAAGATCCTACTTAAGATCAATTAGAAAATTCCGTGACGAAGGGAGGAATATTTATTATCTAGACGAAACTTGGGTCAACGGGGGATATACTGTAACAAAAGTATGGCAAGATAAAAATGTAAAAAGTTTTCGACAAGCACTTTTGGATGGACTTTCAACAGGGTTCAAGGCACCTTCAGATAAAGGGCGAAGATTAATAGTGACACATATAGGTAGTGCCAGTGGTTTTGTAGATGGCGGTTTACTTTTATTTGAATCTAAAAATACACGTGACTATCACGAAGACATGAACATAGATGTTTTCGAAGAGTATTTTACACAGATGTTGGATCTTATTCCTCCGGGGTCTGTAATTGTCATGGATAATGCCAGTTACCATTCACGGCAGACCGAGCGAACGCCTACGACTGCTTGGAGGAAAGCCGATATAATTCAATGGTTATCCGGAAAAAACATTTCTTTTGAAACAAATATGTTGAAAAAAGAACTTTTGACACTTGTCAATCTTAGTAAAGATCAGAAAAAATATGTTATCGATGAAATGGCAACAAATCGCCAAATAACGGTACTAGGGTTACCACCTTATCACTGTGAATTTAACCCAATCGAATTGGCCTGGGCGCAGTTAAAAGGAGATGTAGCGCGAAATAATACGACGTTTAAATTAAGTGACGTGAAAATGTTGCTAAAAAATTCATTAGAACGAGTAATTGCAAATAACTGGCAAAGATGTATACATCATGTACAAAAAGAAGAGGAGAAAATGTGGGAACTTGATAATTTAATTGACGTTACTGTGGAACCTATCGTTATCAATCTAGGAGACGAAGATAATTCATCAGAATGTTCAGAGGATGAATTTTAATATACCTACTTTGTTATTTTCTTTATTGTACATTTATACAACACTACATTTACTCACCATAATTGGAATTTTCAAAATACATATATTTTTGTGTGGAATAAAAAACTATTCATTAAATTTAAATAAATATTTTGATAATAATATTGAATAATTTTATTTGAATTACTAAAAACCCTCTTAATCCGGTTATGATGCTTAAAGTAGCCTCCAGTTTTGAAATGCTGTTATTATATTGTTTACTTGTAAGAGAAATAGACCGAGAAATTGAAGCGGCATAGATAAAGACGGATTGTCGGGGATTAAATTTTAGCTACCTGCTACAATTTAGTCGGGTTCGATCACATAAAATTTTTTTAAAAGTACACCTCATCTATACCGATAATACATAATATAAGAATATTGAATATAAGCACCAGTACTACATTTATTTACCATTTACATACATCTTTTATTACTCTCTTTCATTTATAAACAGACTATGGTATACAACTCTCTTTTAAAAAGTGATGATTAAATCTGTAATTTATAGATTTTATTTTAATTAATCCGTAGCATTGACTCAACGATTGCTGAAACGTGTTTTATTTAAAAAGCCACTGTTATGATGTGTAAGCTTAAACAAGTATTTTTTGGAAGTGATGACATTAAATATATTATTCTGAGACTTAAAATACCAAATACATACTGTAGATAGCGCTTCCAGTTTCGATAGCTTCTGAAATCACGAAACGTCAAATACAATAGTAACGATACAGGTATGTATTGATATTGATACATCCTGTTTGTATGATGAGAGGAACCACGATTTGCGTTATTAATTACTTACCAAAATCACGGTTTATGAATTTAACTGTCGTGTTTCTTTTTTATTTCTTTATGTAGCTAATTTACAAACTTTCAAAACAGGTAATTTCCTAGTAATTTTCTGGACTCTAACCTCATCTGAAATAATTTCCTTTAATTTAATTTGTCTTTAATATTTTAATTAGTATTTGCCCTCATTATATGACAAGTTTGGGATAGCGTCTAATAAATCTATAAAATGACAAAGGAAGAACTAAGCTGAGTGCGACTCAACCTCTTCGAAATCTATCATGAATGAGTTGTGACGTTATTAATAAAATTGACGATGTTGAAAATATTTAAGCGACTAAGTCTCGTGCTTTTATATCACTCTCCGGTGAAGTTAAATACCTTAATTACGACCAATATAAATAAATAATTATTATTAGGAATATAAACAGGTGAATATCCGCTAAAGTTCTATTTTAAGATTTATTACATAAATATACAGGGTGATTCAGTTTTTAGTGAACAAGCTTCTAGCGTAAGTAGAACTGAAAAATAATGGCAGTTTATTATACAATAGATAGATATAATTTCGGGGCTTTATAACGAAGATACAGGGCGTTAAAGGCAATATAAAAAGTAAATGATGAAGTTATTTACCGGCAGGAACAGTAAAATAACTGAAAAAAGTCATATTTACTACCCGTAACAGGTACGAAAAAAATGTAAGGTGGGGTTTTTGTTAGAAATTAAAATACACATTTAAAAATGTCATAAACTTTAACATTATATAGAGCGATATAACTTTTCGTAAATTAAATATACGAACTGCCCATATTTCCGCCACTTGTTAAAAGTACTTGATATTTTCACATTTTATGACACCTTAAATAACTACACTGTGTACCAAGTAAGGCTTAGATATCACCATTACTTTAGTAATTATGCCAAAAAATCAAATTTTTTCTTTATACTTTAACACTCTGTATCTTCCTTATAAACTGCCATTGTTTTTCAAAGTTACTTACCCTCGAAGTTTGTTCATTAAAAACTGAATCACCCTGTATATTAAACTGTCTATTGTAACGTTTAAAAATCATAACTTTCGACTAAAATACCATTATCTGGATTAATTAATCCTAACAGAACATTGTTTTTATTAAATTTATACAAATTAAATAGGTTATTTACGTTAGAAATTTGAATAACTTTGTCATAGAATAATAACAATATATAAAATGTCTTTAAAATCACCACCACCCCAGATTCCTAAGGTCAAAATACGACAATTTATGCTAGTTTACCTAGATACACCGCTAAGGTGTAAGGGGGCTCAAGTTTTTAATAAATATATCAATAATCGGTTAAAAAACGAAAAAGCGTTGAATGATTAAAATGCAATTTGGTAAAAGGTTTTTCTTGATGCCATAAACTGGATACCACAGGTAAAGAATATTTATATATTTCTTTGTGTATTATCTGTGTAGAAGAACCTACAAAAAAGGAAATAGATACAATTATAGAAACTTTAAAGAATAACAAAAGTCCAGGAAAAAACGGAATAACAGCAGAGAACATTAAGTACGCAGGAGAGGATTTAAGACAAAGAATATACAAAATAATACGAATAATCTGGAGAAGAGAATGTATGCCTGAAGATTGGAGAGATGCTTTGATTATACCAATCTTAAAAAAGGGAGATGCAACAGACCGCAGAAACTATAGGGGTATATCATTGTTAGATACAGGGTATAAAATTATGGCAACGATAATAAAACAGAGAGTAGAACCTATAGTAGAACAACAAATAGGGGAGTATCAAGCAGGTTTAAGAAAAGGTCAACAAAAGACCAAATCTTCATGGTGAAGGAAATTCTGACTACATGCTGAGTATGGGATCAAAGCAATGGTTTTATTTGTGGACTTCAAGATTCGATCAAAAGGAATAAACTAAGTAAAATTTTTAAACAATTTGGGATACCAACCAAAATGACCCTAGAAAATACTAAATCCAAAGTACGAATAAAAGGTGAATGTTCGGAAGGCTTTACTATTGACACGACTGAGACAAGGAGACCCACTCTCAACGCTTCTTTTTAATTTAGTACTAGTCAGTTGAACAGAGAAGGACACATATTGTTTAAAAGTCATCAAATTGTAAGTTATGCAGATGACGTGGCTATTATTACTAGAGATAGTAGGGAATTAGAAGAAGTAACGAGAAAACTTGTGGAGGAAGCAGGTAAAGTGGGATTGCAGATAAATCAAGAGAAAAGTAAGCTTTTGAGAATAGGAGAACAAAAAAAGGATACCAATTTTAAATTGAGAACAGAGCATGGAGAGATGGAGTTCGAGAAAGTTCAAGAATATATGTATTTGGGGGCGCTAATAACAGCTAACTGTGATGAGGAACAAGAAATAAATAGGAGAATAATAAAAGCAAACAGAAGTTCGGCAGCAGTCAACCACTTATTGAAATCAAAAAATTTGTTCAGAGAAGTAAAATTTAGAATGTATAAAACAATTTTGAGACCGACAGCGCTGTATGGTAGTGAAACCTGGGTTCTCAATAAGAAGTCAAGAGAAAACCTTTTAAGGTCGGAAAAGAAAATCTTAAGGAGAATTCTAGGGGGTAAGAAGACGGAGGAAGGCTATGTAAAGAGAAACAATGAGGAAATATATGCAATGTACCAGGCACCAACAATAGACAAATTTGTAAAAGCCAGAAGAGTGCAGTGGCTAGGGCATCTAGAACGTATGGAAAATGAAAAGGCAGTTAAGAAAATAGTAAACCTAACTACAAGAAAAAAAGAGGTAGACCGAGGAAGCGATGGAGAGAGGCAGTGGCAATAGATCTAAGGGAAAAAATGTAACGGATTAGAAAAGAAAGGCGAAGAACAGAATGGAATGGAGGAGAATAACACAGCTCAGGGCCTAAAAGGCCTGTAAACAGCTTTGTATATATATATATATATACATTATCTTACTGTTTGACTGTTATAATTTTTTTCTGGTTAAAGCTTTTTTAAATAAATTTCGCCTCTTCTAAAATAATGTTAACTTACACCGTTTAATCCCAAAAAATTATATTCATGCAGATGTGCTCTAATACTACTAAATGTAAAATGAGGAGCACTATCGTACATGCAACACATTTCTTCATATAAGTAAAGATACATTTTCTACTTGTTTGTAAGAGATTATTAATACACGGTTGCAGCAATACACAGAGAGAAAACTAGTTGAACAAATCAAAGAAATTTTGTTTTTATTAACCAAATTATTTGGTGATATATGCACAACAAAATATGTTTCAGCCAAATGATTTTCTATGTTGATTTCTAAATACATTTTTGGTTAAGACAACTATACATGGGTCTCTTTAATTGGAGTATTCATATATTTGGTTTTATCTCAAAATTGGTAAGTAAATCTGACCATTTTATTTATTAGATAATACAAATCATGTTAACATGAAAATATATTTTCTTCAAATCATGAGCGAGATAATATTTTGTTATTTTAACAAATTATTTTGTTGGATTAATTAATTTTAACATTTACTTGATTACTCGTATAAATTAACAATGTATAATTTTTAATTTAAAGTGGGGATGGGTAGCAAACCGTGGACCTCCTTGCTCTTTTGCACTTAGTTTGCTCACTGAACCCGGTGCACCTATTAGTTCCTTTTCAAATTACTAGATTCGCAGGTTCGGTCGCTTGTTAGCGAAATTGGGTTTAAGTGCGAATGAACCACTTTACACACATACTTACTTTAGTGCGTGCTCCCGATTACCACGTGGACTTGGACTCTAAAAGTATGAGCAATGTAAATGTAGATTAGAAGGTTAGCGGTTAAATTAAAATAATTTATTGAGATTACCATCTCATTAAAACTAACCGTAATTTATACACTATGCAAACACTGGACTGTTCCATAAAATTACACAGCCCCGCAAAAAAAAGTTCATACACAAGAGAGTGACATATGTATTCCCATGTATTTTTCGACGCTGAATCCGATCCCGAGCTCAGAATTGGGCCTACACGTTTGGAATTGGCCCCAGGGGCCGAAAATGGCCTAAAATCCGGTTCCCGGGATAAGAGGAAGTCGACGCTGAATTTTGGAGCTAAAGCCGGATTTGTGCTCGAAAAGTTTATGGCCAACTAAAATTCCGGGTTTGGGTCCGGGAAAATGACCCCTTGGGGCGGGAAAATCCTGTTTTGGACGTCCCGGTCGCGACTGTGGCATTTTCGTGTGTTTTTCAATTCTGGACCTGAGACTAGGTGTGAAAAGTTTTTGGTCAGCTGAAATTCCCAGTTTGGGTCCGGAAAAATGGCCCATCGGGACCGGAAAATCATATTTCGGACGTACCAGTCGCAAAAGTGGGATTTTCATGTATTTTTCAGTTTTGGTCCTTAGAGTATGCTCAAAAAGTTTTTGTAAAGCTGAAATTCCCAGTTTGGGTCCGGGAAAATAGTCCATTGGGGCCGGAAAATCATATTTCGGGCGTACCAATCGCAACAGTGGGATTTTTATGTACTAATTCCTGTAGCTTAGACTGTGCTTGACAGGTTTATGGCCATGTGAAATTCCCTGTTCGGATTCAGCGTCGAAAAATACATGGGAATAGAAATGTCATTCTCTTGTGTATGAACTTTTTTTTTATTGTGGGGCTGTGTTATATTTGATAAAACGTGATTTTTTGCTAAACGGTTAAATTTATCGACTTAAATAAAGAGTATATAATTTATTCTGATATTGTCTCCATTTTCAATAATGTTTAAATTTTTGTGATATCTAGCAAGAGAAGTTATGGATAAAACTAATTGTAGAGTTGTAGTCAAAGTGCCCTCTAGTGGCGTATAACAAAACTTTTTTCTGACTGATCCAATAGAGGTTGATCTACTTAAGTGTGTGTGTCAAATGAGAGTATAATCAAACTTGTCGTGTCTACTGCTATGTAGAACATTTCGTGTTTGTGGCTTTTCAGTCTGGCATGGGCTAGCGAATGGAAGAATGTAGCTTTGCTACACCGCATATTTATGTTGTGTTTAAATTTTAAAAAGTCATTTTCAGGATACAAAAAAAACAGCTACGTATTTTTTATTGTAATCTTAATATCTTCGTTAAGGTTTATATTTACTAAACCAGGTCGAACTTAACGGCAAATTCATCCAATAATTTAACCCTTAAGTCAAATTTAACACCATTACATAAAAATTTCCATTCCTCTTTAGAAAATTCACAATTAGTCATTTTCCTAATTCAGTTGTCACATTCACACTCTATATTTCGCATTTATTTTGAAAATATAATGAATCATTTTTATACATATCCCAAATTTAGTGGAAGCTTTACTATTTATTACCTACCGCCTTGAAGTGATTATAACAAACAAGTCATGTACAACCGAAGATAAAAGAAATGACCGTGGAACGATACGGTTGTATACGTGCGGAATACGTAAACTAATTCTATGATGTTCCCGGAAATACTCATCTCATGTTTCTCTATTTTCAATGGCACGTATTTGTACATACTCCCTTGTTATACAAGTAAGTAAATTACATGTACAACATAACACTGGAATCTAATCTAAGTAGTTTTATTGAAGGTTGTGGTCTATTACTAGTATTACATTAAATACCCATTACAAACATGCACATTAGGGTGGGCCGAAATCACCTATTTTTTTTAAATTTTGGATATTGGATTTGGAATGGCTATTAAAAGCTGCTTTTTGCAGTTTTAAAACAAAAGTGTAATTGGAATTTTTTGTTTGTGTGGTGTTTTTTTTTGCCCTATACTGAGACTTTTAAAAAATTTAAAATTAAAATTTTGAAATTTTTATTTGGAATACCGCCCAATATTTTGAGATGGATAATGCAAAAATATTTTTTATATACAATTTTTTATTTTATATATTAAATTGGCACGATGCTTATCATTTAAGGCCATTTTTTCTGAGCATGATGATACCGGTCATTACGCTGAATCCGACAATGCAGATGATTTTAAAAGTAGGGTATTAACCTTAACTCATAATTGTAGGCATAAAAATCAATCATTTTAATCACATTACTCTAATAAATTTTTTGTAATAACCGAGACAACTGAGTTTACAGTTGTTGCAAATTATGAAGCCAACTCTCTAAAACCTTTAACCTAACCTAATAATTCAACCAACTGAGCTATGTATGCAGGTACAGTGGGCCTAGCGGGTAATGTCATATTTCATTAATGTTAACCGATACGTATATGTGGCAAGATGCATCACACGCCCTTTGCTAAATGCCACGCTTCCTTTAGTTAAGTTCCAGTAGCTGACCAACGTACATAAACGAATTGCGTTATCGTTACCATTTTGGTGTTTTGTACTGTGTGTGTAGTTTCATTTTGTATTAATTGTAATTTGTAACAATAACATCACAATAATGAACTTGTGGATATGTTATTAGTGTGTTGAAAGTGTAATCAAAATTCGGCACGCACTGCTTAATGATATGCACAAATATCTCGTCTTAGATTTCATCCCCCAGCACAACGATTTGTTTATTTAACACGATAAAAGCAGGACACCGGCAAACTGTAAGAACGCCATGGAAACCACGCTGGACGAACTCATTGTCTTTGACTATTTCACTCATCTTAAAATTTTCTCATAACCTAACCAATCGCAAACCAACTTGTATTATCGTGAAAACACCAACTTTCTTTCAATTCTGATTGGTCTATCAGCTTTGTGATTTCAACGACGTAACCATAGACATAGATCACAAAGCAAAGTTTGATAGTTGACAAAAAATATTTGTAGCTTTAGACGTCTAAAATGTTTTGACCTTCCACTTTGTTCGTGAACAATAAAATACCTCTCGCGATTGCATTTATTTTATAAGTTTGTCGATCTATTTCTAAACTCAACTAAGTTGCTTTAAGCAACAAACAAATGTATCGCAAAAATTCACTAGTTGTATTACTACTGATAACTTTATAGATTCCACATACAACGTGTGCTCATATTACTACCAGAGGATCACCCGAAGACATTTCAATTTTGTGAGTGCTTACTGCAACAAAATAATGCTAACGAAAATTTTAGTAGACGTGACGGATGAGGCGAGTTTTACTAGGAATGGGATAAATAACTCCCGCAGTACACATGTACCGGCTCGGTTGCAGAAAATCTCTAAGCAGTTCGACGAACAAGCTTTCACCAAAAATTTTTCTTTAATGTATGGGCAGGGATTGTAAAAATGAAAAGCTTGTTGGACATTGTTTTTGTCAGATCGGCTAACTGGTGTAGAGTATCTGCATTTCTTACAAAATAATTTACCTGAATTACTTGAAGAAATTCCGTTACATATTCGTCAAAACGTGGTATTTACACGATGGCGCTCCGCTCAATTTTCGACGTGATGAAATGCATTATAATTTAAGTAATATTTTTAGAGTTGGATCGGACGTAATGAGCAAAGTTTATGGCCTCCACGCTCTTCGGACTTAAATTCTTGTGAGTTTTACCTGTCAGGCTACATGAAATGGCTGGACTTCTTGCACTGAATCATGATTTTAAAAAGTTATTTATGACTTTTGTACAGGGTGTCCTATAATGATGTGCGTTCCTTTGGAGGGAGTGTTCCTTGGGTCATTGTAGGGGGGGGGGGGGTTCTTTCTATAAAATTTTTCAATTTGAGCCTTTCCTGTCTAATTAAAAACCCAACAGAGTGGTTGCTACCCTTTTAGACATTTGGTAAAAATAAAAATTAAACTCAACAATGCCACTTAATTAGCTAAATGTATTCACTGATTTTCAGATTTAATAGCTTAAATGTTTTTGAGAAAAAAAATGAAAACCAAAGTTTTTTTCATTTTTTAAGAAGCCCTTATCTCGTCAGAGAGGAGTCAAATCGAAAACTGTTACAGAAAGGGGGGGGGGGGTTATTAATAATAATTAATGAGTAGCAACTATTTGGCATTTTACTGTTATAATAGATTTAGCTGAATTCGACTTTAAATAAAATGTACCCTCTTTAAGCATACACTTTATAACTTGAGAAAGTGTTCTGATAAAATGTTTTCAATTTCCATCGGTACAAGTAATTCCGCCTGTAGCATTAGCTCTTTTTTATTTTAATATACCTTATGTATACTTTCCAGTTCTGCAGATTTTTTTGGGTATTTGTGCTTTTCTTTAAGTCTGAGTTGTGATGAAATAAGCTCCATTAGCCTCTTAATTCAAAGATACCGCTTATTGTATTTTCTTTTCAGAATTTCTTGTAGCGACAATACAGTTTTATTTTCGGACATAGGCTGCTCTGGGAAGTATATTTTTATCATCGTTCGTCATATAACACTTTATAAATCGTTAAGACGTATTTCCACAATTTTCTAATCACTCTTTTGCTTCTATCTTGCGATATTCCTTTCAATAAAATTATGTTATACAAATTCGAAGCAATGTGTATCATTACTCATTTTTCATATAACAGCATTCTGCTCCATAATGACAATCGTGAAATCTATTTTTTATACTCCAACGGTAAACTCCGTAAAGCATTATTTTCTTTGATGTCACAAATTATTAATAGCTTTATTTACCGTTCAGTAAAATTTTGAAAAAAAATTGCGAAAAATATACAGTGTATCCTTACTAGACGAGTCTAGAGCGGTATTAAAGCATTTATGAAATTGTATGCTCTCGTCTAAATAAGATCGGTCATTTATTTATAAGTAGATTCAACAATTCTTTTCACTGGTTTGCTTATCCTCTTATGCAAAAAATGGATAATTATGTCGGCAGTTTTTAGCAAAAACATAAGTTATGTTATGTCACTTATGTATATACTTTTCTGTAATGGTGTGAATGCAATTGTTGTTTGTGACTGACTGAGTACTTCTCTATGAAGACATTTTTCTTACGTTAATGGTTGCATATTCGGAGACTATATCTAAAATATCTTGATCTTTTTGATAAGTTCCAGCTGATCTAAGTCTACTACAATTATTTTATTTAGGTTTCACGTTCCAATTTCTCGACAAAGCCTCTCCACTATAAAAATATTTTTCTATTTGGCAGCTACTTCTCAGCAACTTTTTCGGAATAGCATCTAATGTACTAATCTAATCTTTAATCTACTGTTACGGCACCCTTAAAATATTTGCTCAAAAGTCAATGTCTGCACATCTGCACTGCTGGTATAAGTTACCCTTACTATTATGTAGCGTTACAAATTTAGCAGAATAAAATATTAAGTTTACAATATTCTCTAAAAGAACCAATTACTATTCAATAAATGTAACCATAGAGCAAGAGTAGATCCCTAAGGACAAAATAATGCGATGTTTCCAAACTTACATTAGTCAAAAGTTGATGACTATTGAAACAGTCGATTCTCTTATCTTTTATTTTCGGAACAAGGTATACCTTGTTGTATTATATTTGAAAAATTCACTGCACGGAATAGAAACTGTTTCGGTTTCAGGTAAAGAGCCTCTTCCGCTGAAATTCCATTAAATTTATATGTTGGTAAAGTAGGTAGGTATTAAATTCAACTAAAAATTCAACAGTGCGATATTATAAAAACTCTCTCTTATGGATGTCTTGAAGTTTTCTTTGCGTAGTTTGCTGGTTGCCACGCAAGCGGTCATGTCAGCAACGCACCAATTTCTTGATTGAAAAAATTATGTAATAATTTGTAAGTAAAAATCATATCGCCTCTAGATCTGTGTCCGGAAAGTAGGGGGATATTTAGGATTTGCAGCCTGTCATGATAAGTATGTTTCCTCAGAGTAGTCACTTGTCTACTACATTTGCGTTGAACATTTTCTAGTAGGTTAATGTCACCTAATCAATCGAGTTGACCATATGATACCAGCATACTCCACCACAGGCCTTACGTAGGATTTAAATAGAAGGGAAAACAATCTGGGGCTAAGATTTTGAAATGCTTTAAAAAGTATGTAGGATCTTTGATTAGCTTTTTTTGTAATTTTGGAAATATGTGTGGACCAGGAAAGATCTGTAGTTATTGTCACACAAGTCATTCCACTACTGCTTTAAGTGGGGATTGATCAATGGTGTAATAGTTACGAGGATTTTTGTTGCCTATGTGAGGTACAGTGCATTTATTCGAATTTAGAGGAATTAACCAAGTTTTATACCAATCATCAATCGCTGTAAGATTACTTTGAATGGTGTTGTGCTGTTCTAGTGGATATATACCGGGTGTTCCCTCTAAGACTTTCAGTGCGAATATCTCAGAAACCATCATAGCCAGTGCGACGAAATTTGGTATACAGACACTAGATGGCGCGTAGAATCTGATGATAACATCAATTTTTATACAGGGTGTTCCATTTTCCAAGAAATCGATTTAATTTTGATTTTTTGGTTGTCAGCCCTGCTAAAACTTATGTTTAAATTGAAATATACTTAATTATGAATACATTCTGATAAATAAACATTCAAAAATTTCAAAATTTAACATAAAATAACGCCTCCAAAAAGTACCCAAATTTCATTGTTTTGTCATGTAAAATGTGTATAGCCTTGAGCCAGACTTACACAGAAGAAACTAACATCGTTGAACGTCAAAACTATTAATTGTCATTGAATTGTCAAATATTAATGGCATGAAGTATTTTATTTTACGTAAATAACGCTAAATAATGGATTTAATGCAATTTACGTATGCACAATGGTGTTATTGAGACTTGTCGATAAAAATTTAGATTTGAGTTGAGGCTTTTGGAGCATTGTGGTCGCCGTGCCGGCGCAGTCTACCGCTGCAGCTAGAGTTACAGCGTGAAGATTGTGTAAAATATCTGTGAAAATTTTTAAATTATTCCATTATAATGTAATAAAACTTCAGTAAATTGTTTTTTTATGTTACTACAGTGTACAATAATAATTAGGTACACGTATTTTTTATGATAGGTACCTACCTACTGGGTATAGTACATTTGCAGGTGATTCTTCCTAGCAAAAACCAGTTGCTTTATTTCAGTTCTGTATCATGAAATACAGAAATTGTAGTTCATTGTTTACTATTTTACAGATGTAGAGTTCTTCTTAAACATAAGTACATAAGTAAAGTGCTGAAATATGTGGATACTAGAATCAATCATTTCTAGGTTATGCTTTCGTAATATTTTTTTTTGTGGGGCTAGGGTAGGTTCAGATCTAACTTTCAACGACAAACACGTTCACATTATAATTAAAAGTTTTATAAATGGTTTTGTTTGAATTTATTTGTTGCTAAATAACTAATCAATAATTATTACAGCAATTGGAAAACAGGGATATTCTTTAAGTACTTACACAATTTTGTAAATTATTTTGTTATAAAAAATACGTGTACCTAATTATTATTGTACACTGTAGTAACATAAAAAAACAATTTACTGAAGTTTTATTACATTATAATGGAATAATTAAAAAATTTTCACAGATATTTTACACAATCTTCACGCTGTAACTCTAGCTGTAGCGGTAGACTGCGCTGGCACGGCGACCACAATGCTCCAAAAGCCTCAACTCAAATCTAAATTTTTATCGACAAGTCTCAATAACACCATTGTGCATACGTAAATTGCATTAAATCCATTATTTAGCGTTATTTACGTAAAATAAAATACTTCATGCCATTAATATTTGACAATTCAATGACAATTAATAGTTTTGACGTTCACCGATGTTAGTTTCTTCTGTGTAAGTCTGGCTCAAGGCTATACACGTTTTACATGACAAAACAATGAAATTTGGATACTTTTTGGAGGCGTTTTTTTATGTTAAATTTTGAAATTTTTGAATGTTTATTTATCAGAATGTGTTCATAATTAAGTATATTTCAGTTTAAACATAAGTTTTAGCAGGGCTGACAACCAAAAAATCAAAATTAAATCGATTTCTTGGAAAATGGAACACCCTGTATATATATATATATATATATATATATATATATATATATATATATATAGTGAGGTACAGTGCATTTATTCGAATTTAGAGGAATTAATATACTGTCACGGAAAATGGGCGTGACTCTACTGCAGGGACCTATTAACATACAAAAATAATACCTCTCTTGTATTCTTGGGGTACTCGCTTGGCTTCCGCGAGAGGTAAAGAAACTCAACCTTTTAATAAAAATACATATTTATTAAAACCATAACAACAACCATACTTACAATAAAGTGGACTTTTGCGCTGGGGAGTATCTCTTCTAGAGATCAGAGCCAGCCAAGGGCTGACCGCCGCCCTTTGGCCATGGACTGGCTCTGACCATGGACTGGCTCTGGCCATGCTTTGGCCCAGTTTCAATAGTATTTATACACATTCGGAAAATGCTGACTCCGTCAGAATTATACTATCTATTGAAACTATGGGAACAGCCAGCAAGTCTATCGCTTGGTTCTTAGAGAGAGCAAGAAGGATAGACATAGTTTGGTTTGATAGTAACGTAATGGACACTTTTAATTGTTTTGAATTTCACTTGTGTAACATTGACACACTATCGATTGTAAATATGTTTATACTTTTGATTCAATAAAATAATTTGATATTCGTATGTATGCCAAAAAGGTTTTTAATTTAAAATAGTTAAAATATGTGTCCAGCTGTAAACCATCTCTCTAAGATCTTCTTTGTTGACAATACAATCCATTTAACCCATTATTGCATAAGGTTTACTGTTGGTTTTACTAAATAAGTTATAGTACTAAAAAATAGTATCGAGCACAACAAACAATACAAAATATACAAAATTTTATTATTAAAAAAATACATCGAACACTATCAAAATTTGTACCAATACAAACGATTTTGTTATCCTTCCATTGAACCCTTGCTACATTTTCAAAAGAGCAGGATTCGAAATATCCCCGATTTTTTGTTTTCCATTTTTTATTTTTTGAAGCACCTTTCAAAGGGCAGTTGCCCAACCGAGTATGACGAAGTGTTCTATTGGCACAACATCCTTTATCAGCAAGGTGTTTCAGTAAGGCTACAGAAGTAAAATAATTGTCGAAATATAACTTATAACCTTTATTGGGAGGTATATTGGCGAGGTCTAGTAAGAAAAGCACTACATGACCTTCTAATCCAAAATCGTACCTGCCTGGTTCTGTTGACTTGTCAGTATACAGTGCTTTCGAAAAGTAACGAATAAATTCATTATTTTTTAAATTGAGAAGTTTTCGAAAAAATCCCCTGACACGTCGATTTTGTTTTTAAAAAAGGCACTTTTTGACATACGACTCACATTTGTGACGTCATCGTTGTTCGAGATATGACGTCATCGACAGGTTTTTTAAATAGCAACCCCCAATTTTGACCATGCCATTTGAAAGAGCGTGTCATTCTACATACATACATTGTCGGTCAGTGGTCGCGCGGTTTAAGGCGTCAGTACTTGAATCGAGGTGACTAGATCGGAGTTGGTTCGAGCCCAGCTGCCGGTAGACCGTATATAAGCTATATTCGTGGAGAGGATTGGCACCCTCTCTGCGGGTATGGTAGGGTGGAATAATGTTAGCTTGGGTCAATGTGAGAAATTGATACCGGTTCATATTTGACTACCCCCCTAATTAATGAGGTTTTCCAGGTTTCCCTCATTCCTGCACTACAGTGGTTAGGGCCTACCAAGGTAAGTTGTTCCTGGGCGCAAATGCGGCCTGCTTAATAATAATATGCCGCCCCCTCTCCCGCACAAGTCTCCGACTTCTGGGCTAATCCCTGTGATTAGAATGAGGGGTAGAGATATTATTATTATTATTATACATCATGAAAAATTATGGTGTTACATAACAAAAATTTCTAGAAAATAATGTTTGAAGATTTTAAAATTTAATTTTCACAATACTGCGCTAGTTCCATTATCTGTACATAAGGCTCAGTTTTTGAAGCAAAACCTAATGGGCTTGCCCTTGATATACTGCTTCGCGTAGTATTTTCCATAGTATGCTCTCGTCAACACTCACATTTTCTTCTAGTCTACCAAATTTCCTAACATTTTTATTTCGACTGGAAATCAGTGGTTTTAGTTTATAAAGTTTGTCGTCTCTATCGATTTGAGGATTATCGTTCAGGTGATTTCGTAAAATAAATTCAAAGCAATTCAGTGACATACTGTCAGATAACATTTTTGGCACGTCATTTTCCCGACCCCAATACATTCTTTTATTAGTATACTTTCCATATCCCGAAAGTAAGAGACCACCAAAAAATAGATATAACTCCTCTTGTGTGAGATTCAACAGCACATTTGCGTTTTTAGCTAATGCGCAAGTATTGCTCTGCTCAATAATATTTTCCAGAACATTTTAGCCGGACATTCTACAGAGCAAAATTAAGTGCTATTTTGTTCCATTTGATATAATTTTGCTGTTGTTTTTTTTTAGGTCCAACATTTAAGTTTTGCTTTTTCGTAATTCTTTTTGGTAGAATTTCGTTTGATTTTATGAATGAGGACAGCAGAAGATCATCATCACTTGAGCCTTGCATAAAAAATTATGCAGGCGCCGTACTGTAAGTCGAGGGCTCCGGCACAATAGAAGAACATGTGGATAGATCAGAATTACATGAACGTGCACCAGATTGTATAGTACGATGAAAAATAACTTCTTCTTCGGCTTTCAGCATTGCTGAATCCAAATGATTTATTTCTATCATGTTCGTCGTCCGAATAGTCGCTATCTTGATCACTTTCTTCTCCATCTTGAGGTGGAATAATGTAAATATCGGCAGTCCACATCGTTCTCTTCTAGAGCTTTTATCAAGGCATGTAAAGACAATCTGAAATCATGATACATTTTCTACAAAAAAATAACCATTATGCATAACGTCCCTCAAGAGGGTCACAATTTTTGGGTACACATTACATTAATAACAGTAAATAATAATAATAAAAGGTTTATTGTAAAAAAAGTACAAAACAGTTTTCACAAAAGGAAGGTGTCAACAAGTTGATTTACAACACCTCCATCAAGGATACAAACAAAATAATAAAAGAATAAATGTCAAATTCAGTTTAAAACAATTGAATGTTCAATGGCAGAAGAAAGTATGTTCAATTTTAACTTATTTTTTATAGTCATTACCGAGAGATTGTGATAGTGAGCCGGCAGATTATTAAGAATGTATGAAGCCATATAAGAAAAAGAACTTTTTTTTTCATTCAAAATGAAGCCAACAATATGAATGAATCTCCTTTCAGACATGTTCAACAAATTATAATTACGCAGATAAGGAAAAATATGACTATATTGTGGAACAGTAGTAAAATATCTGACGCAAGAGTTCTGAACTCTTTGTAAGCGATGTTTGTCAACTTGACTTACATGGACCATAAACAACGTCTGCATAATGTAAGTGAGAAAGAACCATAGTTTCAATAAGTAAGATCTTGGTATGAGAATTTAAATATTTTTTAAAGGAATGCAGCAGTTTTAGGCGAGAATATGCCTTCCGGAAAATATTTATTACATGATTAGAAAAGTTTAAAGTGGAGTGAAAAAACACACCAAGATTCTTTACTACATTACAAAAAGGGATGTTATCGTTATTAATTTTAATACTTATTTCATCTATATCTACATGTCTTAATTGATTAATTGATAAGATGTCCCAAAAAGAATATTCTGGCTTTTAATGGGATTCACTAACAGAGTATTTTGTTGAGTCCAATCATAAATGTGTTTTAAGTCGTTATTTATAGCTTCTACTGCAATATACAATTCAGATGGCCGAAAATTATAAAGAAGCTGTATATCGTCAGCATACATACTAAGTTTAAAATTAAAGCAAAGTTTAGACAAATCAGCAGTAAATATATTAAATAGAATAGGTCCTAAAATATAACCTTGGGGGATACCTGAGCACACTGCTCGACATTGAGACGTCAATATAGAAGAGGATGTATTTATCATGGTAAATTGTTCTCTACCCTGCAAATAATTACAAAACCAACAAAGAAATCATTGGCCATACTTTAAATTCCACATCATTTTACAATATTCTAACAATATAATAGCATGAAAATAACTAGCCTAAACAATATTTATTTTTACTTATTTGAAAAACACGTACCCGCAGCATCTTTCGCTATACTGGCTTGGGTCCATCTATCTATTTAATAATCAACGCACAGTATAAATCACTCTTTCCAGATTACCGCAATATGAGTTTGGGGCATAACACAGTAACAGTGATGCTGGGGGTATTGGAGGTTATGCTGTATGTCACATAAGCGTGCAAAAATTAAAAATATTGGGGTTCCCTAAGAGGGACACTGCACTAATGGGTTAAAGTATGGTACAGAAGAAGTGGGGAAATGTATAATTGAAAATAATTTAGCCAGACAAATTGTATTAATTTTGGCACCCTCTACTTATGATATATAATTAACATGAAAATGGAAAGGATATTTTATGACAAATATTGATATTATGTTTTTTTTATACGAAGCCAAAGAATCGTCAGCTCGATATTTGAAATTATCTCCACAGCTCATGAATATTTGTCAAAATAATTAAGTTTTTCATTTTTATATCTGTTTGCACATCATTGGAAGTCAGAGATTCCTCACCAGAGGTCACCATGATTTTGAGGGATTTGGTGCAAAAAAAATGTGGGGTTGATTTTTAAGTCTTAGGTAACATAACTTTGTGTCATATAAAAAAGAAACATGAACAACAAATCCCTTTGTCTGTATTCAGGGTGTCCGGAAAGGTCATGTCAAAAATGAAATGACATACAGGGGATGTCAAAATAGTTGTAGTTCTTCAGAAACATCTTGTTACAGAGCTTCGTTATGGAGATATTCGCCTTCAAATTAAGAAGTTGAGTAAATTAGTTATTATTAACTTTTAAGCCGTTACCATGAAAACAGCGAAATTTGGGCAATTAAAGTAACTAGTAGTAATGCTGACTTCCAAGTTTTAACTGATATTCAATAATAGGAGGGGGGGGGGTGTTATGTTAATGTCAGGAGACTGAGACGGCCAGAGAAAAGGACTACGGTGGCCGATCCATCAATCGGGAAATGCGGTATTTAAATACGTTCTTATTGCCCTGCTAAAGTGAGAGTACCATCGTGCCTTATCGTACCAGTCTCATGGTATTTTGAATATTTAAAGAACCTCTTCAAATAACAAGTTAATAAAATGTGATTTTACTCATCAAAGGAAGGAAGAGGAATCAAAGAGAAATACCAAATTTAGCAATGCTGTCAAAGATCTATAACTTTAAATGGATCTGCTCCTGTATAATGACACACTATATTGAATATTAGTTTAAACCTGGAAATGAGCATTATTACGTGTTACTTTAATTGCTCAAATTTCGTCATTGCCAACTTAAAAGTTATAATTTAAATTTATTTTTCTACTTCATAATAACTTCATAATGAAACCCGATGGTAAGATTATGAAGTACTACAACTATTTTGTCTTCCCCTGTATGTCCTTTCATTTATATAAAAATAAGTATAAAGAATATATTATAGAGATATTTAATTTGTGTTATTTGTTGTTTTTTTGTTTTCTTTTTATATTTTATGTTTTGCTCGTGTTTACTTATTTATTTATTTTGTATTGTTTTATGTATAGGTATATCTCTTTGCAGAAAAAAATTGTATTTATTGGGCTACAAACCTGCGTAATATCTTTTCTAGCTTATTCACCTACCCTGGCTGCTTGTAGAACATAGACTCTGATAGTCTGTTCGCTCGTCAAGTCAAATCTTATTATAATACATTGTACATTATTTTATCAAATAAATATCATTCCACAATTGACAATGTTTATTTCATAAGAGATTACTGTCTAACACTTATTAAAGAATATTTTAAATTTTATATACATTTAATTTATAGGTAACAGATTTTTAAATGCAATTGCATATTAAGGGTTGCCTATCTTTAGGACTTAAAATTCTTAAAATTATAGAACAAAGTTTCTTAAACTTTCTTATTCTGTGGCATTCCATTTACTGATGTTCACTGATGCTGATATACGATATTGTAAAATGATCCTTATTGTGACAGATGGTCCACAAAATAACAAAATTTTTATAGTAAATGGAAAAGTGAATATTATTAACTATATGGTAAGTAACTTTATTGTTTTACGAAAATTCTGAGTGTGTGACTGTCTTTTTTTTAATTTAATGGCTAGCTAGCGTTTATTTTCTTTTATTAAATTTTGTGTACATAAAATACCTGTATTAACGTTGATCTTTATAGGTCTTCTACTGGAAATCTTCTAGAAATCCCTCATAACTGTGATATGGGGCTACAGATGTTGGATAATGCTTCGCCTACTGTATGGTACTGCCAAATTCCTAGATTGGACCTGGATCTCGATTTCTAATGCTGATCACCAATTTTCTTTTAACGTTAGCATTAATTTTAACTTTTACTCTGACATTTTCTTGCTAATTTTCCTAATTTTCGGAAACCTCTCTCAAACCAACGCTGCACGTTCTTTCTTTTTTCGTATCCAATCAACTTGTTTTTCCTTCTTTTTTATCAATTTGATAATTCGATTCCTTGTTTAAAAATTTGCATACATATTATGGTTCATACATATGATTTTAATGAGTTTTTCGATGCACTGTTTTAATGTTTTTCACTGCACTGCTTAACCTCCTACATTTTTTATATGTATTCACAATTTTGCTTATAGCTAAATGTTAAAATATTCTTAAATATTACTCCTTTTTTTGTAAATTGTGATATCTCTTGTGAAGCCAACTTTATGCTTGACATTTGTCCATGGCTGTGAAATTTATTTGACATTTCTGAACATTTTATAAAATTTATTTACTTTAAATGTTAATATTTTTATTATATTTGCTTGACTCCTGTCGATATATGTATGAAATTACTCTGTGATATTTACTTGTTTATTCAATATGCTTTGCTCTGAGTTTAAATCTGTTTTTGTTTATGTACTCTTCATAAATGTGAGATCATGTCCCAATATTAGATAAATTTTAACTATATCTTATTTTCTAAAATATTCAATTTATTTAATTTGCAGTATAATAATCTACCTATATACTCTGTATTATCCATTTTTATATTATTTTGTTCTATTCTATTGTATTTTAATTTTAACAACAATATTACTTTCAATAATATTTCATGATTTTAAATAAACATGTAAATTTTCATTAGTATTGAATGTCTAATATTTCATTTTGTCTCAATATATTATTATGTAACGAATTAAAAAAGATTTTTGGCAGTGATAATTATCACTATTAAAAAATAGATACTAAAAATGTTTTTTTTGCATTCATAGCTGGAAAAATATCCATAACATTACGTCGTCTCTTTTACACTGCGTTCCATATAAATCATATTGCTAGTCCTACTAGCAGTGGAGATTCTAGAAAAAAGAAATATTTATTTTTTTAACAATGAGGCATGGGTTCCTTATCGTTTTTGGGGTATAATTTATATGATCACAAAGAGGACTTTTGCTATATAAAAATTCTACCGAGATCTCGAAAAACGTGGACCTATTAGTCCCGTACCTTGTCGCTTGAAAGGTAAGACTTTGTTGCATCAGGTCCGGTAGTTCTGAGTTTTTGCCGAGTTGTTTTTGCTCGAGTCTTCGACCTCAAGCTCGGACCATAACATTGTCAGTTAGTGGCTTCTTATTATTTGACTTTACATATTCAGTACTTACTTAACAATTTGCAACCCAGTAAAGATTGCTTAAATACGAAAGAAAAAATTAAGCATTTTTAATGATCGATAAAGGGACTTGTAAGCCCCACCAAGCACGAACTCTCTCGTCACTCAGGTGGGAAAGTGAAATCAAAGTCGGTTTTTGAACACGACACAATTTATTAATAAATCACAAAACCTCCATCTTTACAACACGAATGTAATTTGAATGCTCGAAGCTAGCTCTTTGGGGCAGCAATCTCAACAGCAAATAGGAAAGATTGGCTTTGGTCACCCACTTCAATGCTCCATTAAGGGACTTCGGACTACTACTTTCCTTGAATTCTCCAGAAAAGCAAATCCCGATGATATTTTTTTTTCCTTTTTTCCAACTTTTCTGGTCTAACCATAAACAAGGGATAAACAAGGGAACTAATAGGTTTGTTCCTACATAGCAATGACTGATAGTTTACAGCACTGTTTTAATGCGCAAGTGCAATTCATGTACTAGTTTGAAGTCAGTTTCTAATTCCTTTGTTGGAACAACACGTTTAGTTCAAGCAGTAACCGTTAGGGGTATAGTTTGTTTAAAGTAATTTTCATTTTTCGGTCACTCATGTATAAGGAAGTGATAAATCTCATCATCACTAGAATCCGAGGTACTGCTGTAATTGCTAACTTTCTCCTCTTTACTAGAGTCACTCATTTTGAAAAACTATAGAATTACGTACTAAAAAATCTGCAAATAAATTGTGCAACTATAATAACTTTCTCAAATAGCATTATTACATAAAACTTTAGTTACGTTCATTACCTAGCCTACCAAAAGTTGACTTCTGTTAGCGGTTAGATTCTATCTGCGCATGCGTCTGACTAGTGTTTTCCTAATAATCCTCAAACCGATTTGACTGTCAGCAAACAGTTTCCAAACCATCCACTTTTGTGTTGGAACAAAAAATCTTACAACTAGTTCCCGGATTGATTGTGTTGGAATGGTTAAATTCATACTAAGCAAACTCGTGACAGTTTGCTGCTAGTTTGATTCTGTGTAGGAACAAACCTATTATAGACCGGAATCCCCAAGGAGTTGAGGAAGCTATGCCTAATCAAGCGACTGTAGTGCCTTTGAAACATTTTTAGGATGAACTAACCCAACTTCTGAGGAGAGAGGGAAAACTTTTACGGCATTTTTAAATGTTTCATAAGGTTTGTTCCTACAGCACTTAAAACGGTTTGAAACTATCAGAAATATTCAACAAGTTAAGTTGAGAACGAGTAAACAGACATTTCTGATAATCTCAAACTGTTCCCAACTGCTACACACAAACAAACCTTATGTTAACGCTGATAATACTTTCGACTTACTTGCACTTTTGTAGTTAATGCGCATCAAGTGCTACGCAGGTAAGTCTAAATTTTAGTTTCCATTGGAGGGGCTCTAATAATAAACATTTGCATTAAATAATTAATAACTCTTACTGATAAAAAAAAAAACAAATATTTAACTGTGGTAGGTAGGTATGTATTAAGAAATATCTGAATGAAAGAGCTAGCTCATTTATTATTTTTTTATAAATACTGCAAATGTAGTAGATTATCCATAAAATATCAGTATTAGCGGTATTATTATATATTTATCATTTTAAAATAAAATAAAAGGCAGTAGGTATTTTATTTGGATACAACCACGCGTGTCTATTTACCTCCAAAATTTAATTGTTTTTACAATTAAGCAAAACAATAAATTATTTTAATACAGAAACATGAAATGTGACTTACTTTTAATACCAGTATCAACTACAAACAGAAGCGGCAATTTTGGTATGACATGTAACATATGCACTGAAATGTACGATATGGAATGCGTAAAATCCATTGCGCATCCAAATAAAGGTACCAAACCTAGGAGCAGACAAAAGGAGGCACATGAAACTCAGCAAAGACATACTTCATTGGTTATGTATGTGGGTGCGAGAGTGACAACCATCTGCACGTACGATATGAATTGTGTTCTTAATTTTCCATCATTTTGTTTGTAAACACGTCATTGGCGTACAGTGTGGTTTCTTCTTTTATCTTATATCTCGTTAGTGTTATTCTTTGTGTATTTTTGTGGGTGTTATTGTTGGAACATGTCATGTTTTATAAGAGACTGAAAAATGAACCAACATATAGCACGAAATAATTCTTCATATCCAGAATTCAATTTCATTTCAATTCAGAATCAGCTAAGCCCCTACTGCTCGCCATTGCCAGAGGCGCAAAACAAAATATGGCGCTCATCATAAATAATCCATTCGCGCAGGTTTCAACGCATTCCAGTCATCATAATATAAAATTACATTTCAGTGAACAAATGTCAGAATTTAAACAATATGTAGTGATCTGTACAATACTGAAGTAGTTTATCTTAAAAATGTTGTAGGCCGCCACAATCGTTCTAGCGGCTCCCCACATGTCAAGAGAATAGTCTATAATAGTTTCCTGGACAGCTTTCTCCATACATTTCGTTTTTACCAAAATACTTTTATCTTGAAAGTGAGCTTACAGGCTCCAGAGCAAGTTGCTCCACAAAATCAAGATCTGCCACTGGACGCCGATGTGTTTGGAATTATGAATAAACTACAAGTTGTAGTCGACATGTATATTTAAATTAATGATGTTATGTACTGACTGAGAATGGTAGCGAATAAAAATATCAAAAGAGATATAAAATAAACGGGAATTATTTCAAACGTGATTTGAAAATAATCCTGGAGATTGTAAGAATATACGTATCCAAAGAAGCGAGCGGTTTTGTAGTGTTTGCGAAGGAATTATAAATTCTCCTATTAAAACTAAAGGGACAAGACTTTTGAACAGCTATGCCTCATCCAGCGTTGAAACCTGTTTATTTTCCTATCAAGTTGCAGAAACCTTTCTTGGCAGAAATATTTCTCTATTTGAATTAGAGAATCCTAAGTTATGTTCGTTCCTAGAAAAGTACACGGACCGAAAAATCCCTCGTAAAAGTGGGTTAAGACAAGGATATGTAGGTTTATAATAATGCAGGCAGATTATTACGAGAATCTTATTATAAAATGACATAACTAGACTAGAAAATTAATCATGAAACAACAAATGTGACTCTGTAATTGACTTTTTTAATTCTGTACGGACTGATCAAGAAACCTCAAATAAAGTTGTAACGCTTAATGTCACATTTATAGGGGATTCTTTCAAGTTGATTAATATTCTACACCGATTCAGAATTAACGTTGTATTACATAAACCCGTAAAATTAAACTGAAATCCAATGGACTAAAATTAGGGGTATGTGGTGTCCAGTAATTGCGTTTCTTCCATCTACCGATTTGGAAAAATTATTTTTGAGTAAAAAATAATTGGAATAATGTAAAATTGTCATTTAATACTCTTAGTGGAAGTATACAAATGATGAATAATTTTAGCAAAACTATTTAATTTTCTCTAATTATCGAAAGCCGTTTATGGATTGCTAAGAGAGGTGAATGTGTGTAGCAATTATTAATATATTCTGCGTCAATCTGTAACGCAACGTCTAAAAAGAAGAATTTTACCAAAAATTATCGAAAGTGAAGTGAAGTGAAATAATCCTAATAAAATATTACGCTACGATATTAAGAGAAATTGTCCGTGGGCGTAAGAAAAAAATGGAAGGGCAAAATACTTCCTTTCTTCCAGTTTATAGGTTTATTTTTAGGCGTCGTTTACAATAATATTCTTGAGAATTTGGTTAACCATAAGGAGTATCTCTATTAATTTCAGTCTTCTATATGAAGAATTGACAAAGTTATGGCAAAAGAAAACTTTAACGCTCTGTATATTTTAAGGGAGGCACTTTTGTATATATGTAGGTAGGGTTATATATTATATTATTAACTTTTAGATTGTTTACTGTATTGTGTAGATGATTAAGCTAATATAAATTAATTTTCCTACAATTCCTATATCAATGAAATCATTTGTGTGTTCTTTGAATGAAATAATAATAATAATATCGCTACCCCTCATTCTAATCACAGGGATTAGCCCAGAAGTTGGAGACTTGTGCGGGAGAAGGGGCGGCATATTATTATTAAGCAGGCCGCATTTGCGCCCAGGAACGACTTACGTTGGTAGGCCCTAACCACTATTCAGTGCAGGAATGAGGGAAACCTGGAAAACCTCATTAATTAGGGGGGTAGTCAAATATCAACCGGTATCAATCTCTAACATTATTCCACCCTACCATACCCGCAGAGTCACCTCGATTCAAGTACTGACGCCTTAAACCGCGCGACCCCTGACCGAAAGGTATGATAATAAACAATTCCATAGCTATATTCAATAATTATATAAAATAAAAAAATCTAGCTAAATTTACTACAAAAGTATCATACCTGGCTTAATGAAAACATTCTATAACACTCAATATTTAATTTCACTTTTGAAACTGTGTGAACTCGAATATTCAGCCACGTATTTATTATGATCTAACCTATTTCTGCATTTATAGGATTGATTTTTCAGGTGGTTTTTAAGTTGAGTCAAACATGTAACTCTCAAATTGTTAGATAAATTATTTATATAAGTGTCTGCAGTTATAGTTAAGTAGGTAGGTACTTAAAATTTTCTTTGATCAAATCTATATTTAAATATCTTCCAATTAAACACTGTGAACGAGAATTATCTGAACACAACAAGACACGACCAAAATGTCATATCATGTACTGACATAGTTCTGCAGCTACATAGTTGCGCACAACCAGTTGGGAGTGGGATATAAAACACAGAAGTGTGTTAAGTAATAATGTTATCAGCTTGAATAACTATAACATAGTCCGCAAAGATAGACAAGGTCACGGTGGGGATGTCGTAATTTATGTTAATTCTAAATATATTGTGATAAAATAGACATTACATAAAAATGAAATGCTATGAAATTCATGTTAAACAACAAATATAGAGAATTATTATTGAAATGTTATGATAGATGTAAAATATAGAGAAATTGTAATTATTGGAATTATATAATATAAACATATCGAAAGAAGCATATAATTATATTAAAGTGACAAAATTTTACAAATTTTATTAAATTTAATTTAATTTTATCTATCTTAATTGGACATGACAATACAAAAACACATAGTACATAAATCAAATGAGTTCGAAACCAAGACATTGGCTTAAAGAGCCAAGATTTATCATATATGCATACCGTAAGACGAAAACATTAGTCAAATAAAATATTTGTAAAATAAAATGAGAATTCCAATATTGCACATAATGACAAATAGAAATGTCAAATGTAAAGATGGCTATACAATGAAAATTCAACATCTCTGATAGGACGCTAGAAAAACATAAATTAAAGAATATTTTATTATAAAATTAATTAACAACTTTCATATATTTGTAAAATGTAGTTATAAGATTAAAAAAGATTATTAGTGTAGTGAACAGTGCTTCGAAAAGAATAATTTAAATTAAAAGTGATTCATGTGTATAGACCTTAAGAAAAACTACTAATAATCTAGAGGGTAAAATTACCTAGAAACAAAAGTTTATTGACTAGTTACGAAGAAAATTGTGAAACGAGAAGAGGCACAAGTTTGGTGGGCAGAAAAAATTCATTTAAATTAGTAAAAATTGATTAAAAAGTTAAAATTCATGCTGACCAGTTTCACAGTATCATTATAAAAGCAAAGTAACTCAAGACAACATATAAGAAATTTGGTGGAAATCATCTCCATAATCAGACCTGGGGGTTTGCAAAACGTCCAATAAATCAATCTCCAGAGGGAAATAACCTCCAAAAATTAGAGCAAGACATTAACAGGTATAAAATTCCAGAATTCAACAGGATATCCAGTCCGGAGTATCAACAGCATCCAGAGACTACTACATCATCCAGAAAGGATCAATTCCAGGCAGCAATTAGAAATATCTCTATAAAAGGAGTAAGAAATTTAACGTATACGTATAAAAAACGATATCTAGCTAGATCGAATGAAAATTGATCAATACTCAACTTCAAAACTGATAAATAATAATATACAACATTTAATAACTTAACCTTATATTAAATTTCAATTACATTAAAAGCTTAAACTTTAAAAATTCCAGTAATTAACTGCTGTATGAAACAATTAGACATTAAAGACGGCCATTTTACTAAAATAGAACCTAGGTAGAATATGCAAAATTTATTACACTTGTATGTATTTGTAGTTGCCTAATAGTAAACAACTTTATAGAGATTCATAGAAATCAAATGAAATATACACATAGTAATTTATAATTAATTAAATCTTGTTAAATTGTAAGAAAATATTCTTTAAATACTCATTGTGTTGAATGTTATAGTTCGATGGTGAATTTATCATTTATTTTTGTTTTGAATAAAAGTTAATGTACACTGTAAAAAATAATTACAGTTAAAATAGATGGCAATTTATTTACCACTCATTATTGCTGTAATTTTCTTATCGATTGTGACTTTACAAATAAAATGTAAAATTACGTTGTAAATTTATTTTATGGTGTAATTTTAGGTTTTGAAATTGTAATATTACTTTGTGATTTTACAATACAAAAAGTATTTTTACAATGTAACTTCCACAATTACTTATAAAATTACAAAGTAACTTTACAGGCAGTTGTATAGTTACATTGTAATAATACATTTTATATTATGACTACAATGTAATTTTTTTTTATTTATTATACAGGATGGTCCAATTTGGGCACTTAGGTATAGAAGGTTTCTTCCATTTTCCGAAAGAACAGAAAAAAATAGCCAAGATATTTAGAGCTTAATTTCTGAGAAAAGTTGAATAGCGAGAATCACATTTCGATATTTTGATTTGTTTAAGAAATACCTACTTGATATTTTTAAATTTTGGTCGTTTTCTGTGGTAACTTTTCTACTTATCATATTAATATTTATACATTGTAAAGACATTTTTTCTCTATGTGTTGAGGAATATTTTTTTTATAACTTCTAATTTTCCGCTGCTATATGTTTTAATGAAACATCATACGTATGTAACATGGGGCATCATAGAAAAGGCCTAAAATTAAAATAATGCTATATAAAAACTAATCAAGATATCGAAATGAAATTTTCGTTATTCAGTTTTTCTCAAAAATATTGCCGTGACATTTGGACTATCTTTTCGGACAATAAAAGAAACCTCTTAAAAGTGTCGAAACTGACCTAACTCGTACACAGGACATCTTGTTTACAACATTCGAATTCACTAACAGTGCTTTAACATACCTAGATCCCTAAAAAATCTGAATAGCAATTCATTTATAACTAATAGATTAATATGCCTACATGAGAAAAATTTAAATATCGTAAGGAATTAACGATTGTTACTTACCTTAAGTAACATATCAGGCTTTTCCGTGAGTTTCTCAATAGCATCACTGCATCAGAATGTTATTTCAAAAGAAAAATATACTCATATTAAGTAACCTAAGTAACATGAATGTCAATTGCTTCTAATGTTAACAAATACACATAATAGTAATATTGAATTTTTGATATGATATCCCCAGTGAAGTCAAACATTTTCGAACCAATAGATTTGTGTTCTATATGCTTTTCAGATGTATATACAAAAAATTAAGTACTTTGGAATTTATGACGCATTTAGTTGAAAATAATACTTATTTCTATTATAGCCTCGATGTATACCTTAAAATCAGCAGAATAATCCTTTTTAAATTTATAATTAAAATTTTTGGACAAATTGTGTAAAAACATTTGTTACACAAAACCGTACTTTTCCTAACTGATTATATAAATAGCTATTTTGTACTCCGATTACGGCTCAGTTAACTAATTAGTAGTTACAGCTTTATTATATCTTATATCTAACATACAGGCACTGAAGTAATAAAATATTATGGTTTTACAGCAATTTTTTTATTAAAATTTGGTACCTACACATTTAGGTTATTTGTACAAAACACTTAACTTTATACAAGACATATAACAATGTAAAAATATATTCGTAGAACTAAACTAAACATTTTATAATATTCAAACGAAATCTATGATCTTATACTAACTATTACAAAGTAATATTAATTATATAAATTTGCATAGAGAACAAGTAGATACCCAGAACTGAAATCATGCTAATCCTCTCCTGTTCATCAAATATGTATAAAATATAATATAATAGAAAATATATAATAGAAAATATTATATTTTTATATATTATGTAAGATGAACAAAACAACAGTGGGGTACCCAATTTTTGTAGATGCAATGTTTCTTTGTTTCAATAATTATGTATAACTTACATACCTATTAGTTCTTAATCTCATTGAGGTTATGTTTAAACAAGCACTAGACAAAACTATTTATAGTACTAAAAACACTCATTTATCACTCTAGATATGTTTATATTGCTAGTCACTACTCACTAAATTAATTATGTAAGTACCTAGGTCCTAGGTACACGCTGCATTCATCGAAATGAAGCAAGAATAATGAGGCGTCACCACCCAACGCTCTCAACGGTTAAGTTAGGTTAGCGCGTTTTAAACCTTCACATACACATTAGGCATATTTTTACAGTCAATTATATAGCAAATTTGGTATTTTCAGTAATTTTACAGTGTAAAAATGGATTTCACATTGTTAATTGTAAATGTATTACAATATATTCTATAAATGTACAAATTATATTATAATTACATAGGAAGTTTACGGTTTTATTGTATATTGGCAGTTTTCTTGTAAAATTACAAGTGTCAGTGTAATATCATCATTATTTTTAGAATTATTTTAAGACAATTATAAGGATATTCTTACAAAGTAAATTTGTAAAGTTACTGACCTTTTTTTCAGTGTACTGTTCTTTAAAAAAAATTGTTTTATATGTACTGAGTGGTAAAAGATATTCGAACATTTTATAATAAAAAAGGTGTTAGCTACTCTGCTAGAATCCACTCCTGAGATAAGAGAACAACATAGCCAGGGAATAGAAAAATACAGGTAAAACAATATTATCTAAATAAAATCATAAAACAAAATTATATTTATTCACATTTAGAAATCACATATATAATTTAACGTAAATATAATTATACATTATTTCAGTAAATAAAACATTGGCACCCAATAAAAATGAACATACATAACAAAAATCATATCACATCATAATCGCACACACATACTCTACAAATCACAGTAATATATTTCATATAATTGAAAATTTGCCTATGAATATCGAGGAGCAAGTTTGGATTTCGGTTACTACTAAAAAACAAGAATTTTGTATTGGTGCTTTGTAAAACCTCCAATATATTCAGTTATTGACTTTATTAACAACTACGAAGAGTGTCTTATTAATCTAGTGCCTTTTTGTGAACTTAATTTGTACAGGATTTTAATATTAACCTCATTGATTTAGACATTTTGCCTATCAACCTACTCGTGTAACTGCAAATTCTGCTACATTATTGGACGTAATAATTTGCTCTGAGCATCTAGTTACTTCTAGCTGTGAAAATATTGATGCACCTTTTATATCTGATCACCGTTTAGTTAGATGTAAATTTAAAATTGATAATTGGAGCATCCAGCCATTTTATTTGACCTACCGCTGTTTTAAAAACTTTAATTAGAGAATATTTTATGAAGATTTTTGTAATTTACCGTTTCATAACATTTTATACACCGACAACTGTGATATTTTTAATAATTTATAAACAGCTTTATTTAATATCCATGCGCCATTTAGAACAGCGCGTATAACAAAACCTAAAGCTCCTTAGCTAACAGAGAATTTGAAATTAATTTTGAAACAAAAAGATAATGTTTTTAAAAAATATAAGTCTACAAAGAATGTACGTGTCTGAGAATACTACAAAATATAAGAAATTTTGCTAATGCCGCTGTTAATGCAGAAAAGAAGGCATATATTGGAAAGATTTGGAGCATTTAAGTATCTATAAAAAAATAACAATACAACACTTCCGATTGCACTATCAGTCAAATAAATCAATATTTTACTAGTTCCAATATCACTAATGATCCGGATGCTGATCTACTGAACTTTTACTCTAATACTATTAAACATGTAGACACTTTTGAATTATCTCCAATAACTAACGAGGAGGTGAAAAATATAATTATTTCAATTAAATCAGACGCCACTGGTGCAGATAATCTTAATATTAAATTGTTGTCAATTATATCACACATATTATTAAGAATTGCAGTTGTACCACTGCTCTTTTAAAGGTATGTAATGACATAATATCTGCTACAGATACTGGGAAGGCTACTGTGTTGGTATTATTAGACTATACGAAGGCATTTGATACTATTAATTATGATCTTCTTTTAGGTATTTTACATTATATTGGGGTAGTGTATTGGTCACAATACAAATATTTTCTCCTCTAACTATCTCAAAAATCGGCGTCAATTAGTTAAAATCGGTAATAATATGTCTAACCCATTACTTGTAACGTGCGATATTCCACAAGGTTCAGTCCTTGGGCCTCTACTTTTTTCCATTTATACATCATTTTTGAAAAGTAGTCTTAAATTGTATCCTTCTCATCATTACGCCGACGATACGCAATTATATTTATCATTTAATTCCATCGAAATAAATCTCGCCATTGAGAATATTAATAATGATATTTCAAGTTTAGTAGCTTTATCACAAAGGCATTGTTTAAGAATTAACCCTGCTAAGTCAGCCATTTTAATATTTCGCTCTAAAAATAAGCGGCAGTTAATCTGAAAATATTAACCTTTATATAGATAACATCAAATTGCCGATTGTTGATCATGCAAAAAACCTCGGGTTATTTATTGATCAAAATTTTCACTTTATTTATCATGTTAATAATATAATTATAAATTCGTTTAGTAAATTAAAGTTGTTATATGGTTGTAGGAAAATCTTAAATGAGAAGAGCAAAACTATATTGTCTGAATTACTTGTCCTCTCATATGAATTTTGGTGACGTAGTATGTGGTACTTGTATAACGGCACGTGATGCTGCCCGATTGCAAAGAATTCAGAATTCATGTGTGAGACCGATTTTCGGATTACCTCGTTTCTCGCACACTTCAGCTAGACTCACTGAACTCGGTTGGTTGAATATGAAGCAGCGGAGATACTTACACAGTGCATGTTTGTTTGTTAAAATCATTTCTTCTAAATCTCCGTCTTTTTTATAACAGAAAATTAAATTTTCTGCACAATATTCATTCTCTCAATACAAGATGTAAACACCATATTCAAATACCTAAACATAAACTTTCTCAATTTAAAAAATCATTTCCTTATAACATAGCCAAGATCCTTAATTCCATTCCTCTAGATTTTTACCGTTTGTTTTTTAGACAATTTAAAGCAGCATTATTCAATTTTTTAATTACTTCTCAACATCCTGTAAAGTGAGCATTATTATATCGGTACCATTGTATTTGTGCATGTGCATGTATTATACGTATATTGTATATATTCAGTTTGTTTTTTAAGGTTAGTATTTTTATATGGTTATTTGAATTGATTATATGTGATATAATGATTTAGATTTACTACGTGTAGTTACTTTGCTTAATTATAATTAGTTTATGCTAAGTTAAGTGCTAAGTGTTATAAGTTAAAAGAAATTGCGTAGTTTTAAAACATTATTTGTAAATATTACAAAGATTCATAGATTCATTATATTTTATTATAATACTATTAGTAATTTTAATACATTTTGTGTAAAGCATATAGAAAAACTATTGACACATAAATTATACACTTCCTGAATTATACGCTAAATTTCATATACACAGCAACTTCTTCTGCAGTGTATTTATATTAATTAATTGATTTCAGTTGTGTTAAAAGTCGCAGATCTCCAATCTCGACTCATAATAAAGAAATTAACGATCTATCAAATCATTATTTACCATTCAATATCCGTTATTTTTTATTTCATAAATCTTATTGTATTGTAAATAATGTTCAGAGTATAATATTAACCGGCTAAAACAAAAATAAAATCGAAGGAACAAATTGGGATTGGATTTATCCTAAAATTGATTACAGATTCGTGTTCAGAATGCTCAGATTACTTACAATGTAAAGTTTCTAAAAATATGTATACTACGATGGTTCATAAAGTTTGAAACAAGTAAGAAACTTTTTTATTGCTGATATCTCAGAAAATTTTGTTCTTTTCTTTGTAAGAGTTGTAGTTTGACGTCATACATTCAAGCCGATAAATTAACATTAGTCCTGGTGTATAAGTCAAAAGATTATATTATTTCAGATCAACATTCTCTATTAGTTAAGGTTCCATAAATAACATGCCGTTACTTGATAATCCAGTAGTATCAGAATAAGATGTTTGCTGTGCTTTAAATAAATTTAAGAATAAATTAACAACTGGTCCCGACGGAATTCCTGCTTTCTTATTGAAGGATTGTGCATCAATCTTTGCTTTTCCACTCAGTATCATTTTCAACAATCATTAAAATGTGCAGATTATCCGGAAATTTGGAAAATATCCAGAATTTGTCCGAGATTTAAGAGAGGGGACAAATTAAATATACAAAATTATAGGCCCATAGTAAATCTCTCCAACTTTGGCAAATTATTTGAAGTTATTCTGTATAATACCTTTTCTTTTCATTCAAAACACATGTTACATCTTCGCAGCATGGCTTTATTTCTGGCAGATCCACAACAACAAACCGATATTACGCACTTCATTTCGAATTCTTTGGATACAGGTAATCAGACGGATGTTATTTATACAGATTTATCTAAAGCATTTGATAGACTTGATCATGGTCTTTTGTTACTTAAACTATCAACCATAGGGCTATCATCTCATTTTATAACTTTTTTTACCTCATACTTAACTAATAGAATTTTAAATGTACAACTTCGTAGCTAGGGATCACTTCTAGACCCTCTTTTGTTTATTATATTTATCAATGATGCACTCACTAATATTCAAGCAAATGTTTTGTTATATGCTGAAGTTATTTGCATCGATCGACTGTATTTCTGACTGCCATTTTTTACAGCAACAGCTCTCTAAAATTAATCTGTGGTGACAAGATAATAAATTGCCGTTAAATTTATCGAAATGTAATGTTATGAGTTTTACAAGGAAAGTCTCCCCTATTCAATACCATTATAATATTCATGATATTGTTCTAAATATATGCATTCAATTTAAAGATTTTTGTGCTATATTTGACTCAAAATTAACGTTTGTACCGCATATTAATCGTATATTATCTGCTGCTTATAAAAATGTAGGTTTCATTATAAGAAATGCTGGTATATCTACACTGACTTTACTTTATAATGCTTATGTTAGACCTAAATTGGAGTATGTAGCAGTTGTCTGGTACTCTCGATATGATAACCATATTACCAACTTGGAAAATGTTCAGAGGAAATTTGTTAAATATTTAAGTTTTTGAGTTGATGGTGTTTATCCACCTCGTGGCATTCCACAGTCTGATCTATTAGCCAGGTTTAACCTTAACGACCTCTCGTCGTGTTTATTTATCTATTCTTTCTTTGTATAAACTTTTATCTAACATGGTAGATTGCCCGGACATTTTGAGTAATATATACTTTAACAGTCCTCATGTTCAGACTCGCACTGTGTACTAATTATATGAAGCTCCAGCTTGATATTTTTAATTGCCCTGTTAATGCTCTAAGACGATGTATTTGGAGCTGAATCTTATGTTTATCGTACTGCTACAGTTTGTATTATTTATTTATTTTTATTTTTAATTTACTTTTTACTATATTTTTATTCTTTTTGTTTTTACATTTTGTTTTTTTTTCTTTTTATATATTAACTTTTAGAATGTCAAATCATTTTTGTATGTATCTGTGGCTGTTTTTCTTTTTTTGTTTTTATATATGTATAATTTTCTTCTTTTCCTGTAATTCGTGCCCTATAGTTGCAATTTTTCTGTCTGGGCAGCTGTAATCCTAAATAAATAAATAATGAAAATTATTTATTTTGGTCTAGTCGTCTGGCTATGTCGCATTAAAATGGAAAAAAGTCATTCGAAGATGACTACAACTATAATATTCCTATTTATTCTGATGCACTGAACACAAATCTGATGTTAAATTTGACCCATGACCATTCAGTATTTAGTAAATTGTTACAAATGGTCGAAGAACTTAAGAAACAGCTGATTTCATTAATCAGGATGCAAAAATAATGTTGCTCTGGGCAGCCGCACTATTTCAAAATTTATTTTGATGAGGAGAAAAATCTAGTATACTTAATAGTTGTTAAGCCTAACAGCGATTTAAATAAATCGCCATATATTACTATAAATTGTCATAAATCGTAATAAATTGCCCTAAAGCACTAAAAACGTGGATGAATTAATGCTCCCACCTCTGTTAGGTAGGAATGAGGGGGTAACTAATTCACTTGCGAATATTGAAGTGGCAGTGCTGTGCAGACAGGAACGGATGATGGTAGTCGAAAACCAACACACGCTGAATCAATTCCTGAACTGAAGATTAAATTGTAAGTTAACCATCTGCAGGTAATCCGACCAGGGCGCGTAAGGAGATAATCTTTTCGATAACTGCAAATGAATGACCATCCTTAGAGATAAAAAACCCGGGGTTAGTTAAGTCTAATCATCTATCAGTTTCGAATAAACCGCACTGAACCGCAGTAGAATGATCATGAAATACTTTTTGGACACGTGTTTCAAGTTAAGAAATAATAATCTAGGGGAAAAGCAATTTGGTATTTTATAACATCTAAAAAACATTTTCGAAAACATCTTATTAAACAGCATTATAAGAATGTTTATACAGCAACTATCCTACCAAAAATGGCACCTTATTATAGACCACTTCAGTCTTTAGTCACCCCTGAGATTTTGTAAGGCTTGTTAGAAACAATTAAAAAGTAGTTCCATAATAACAACAATTCAACTAAACAACAACTTTTTTTATATATATTTTTAAGTATTAATAATATTCTGTGAAACTAAGTACTCTGTGGACTAAAGTCCCAACTAGCGATGAATTACACCCACAATATCTACCCATATATTCTTTATTATTAGCTTTTGTAATATTTTTTACTGTATTAGAAAGGTATTTTAAGCTAATATAAATCAAATCTCCTACAATTCCTATCAATGAAGTCATATGTATGCTCTTTGATACCAAACATCTAGGTATGCTAATGAACAATTCCACAGACAAAGATTAAAGGAGGCCACCTGAAGAAGCAATCCTAAAAATGCAGAAATAGGTCAGCTCTCATCTATTGTGGTTGAATTTTCGAGTTCCCACTGTCAAAAGTGAAGTTAGATATTTATAGAGTGTTTTCATTAAACCAGGTTAGTAAATTTAGATAATTATTGAACAAAGCTTTGTCTGTGGAATTGTTCATTAGCATACCTAGATGTTTGGTATCAGAGAGCATACATATGATGACTTCATTGATAGGAATTGTAGGAGATTTGATTTATATTAGCTTAAAATACCTTTCTAATACAGTAAAAAATAAACAACAACTTTCTAGAACTTTTAGTAGCAGTAATATGACATTTTTATAGCCGAAAATCCGCCAACAAAAGTAAAATAGTTATTAACTGTATCATAAAGGTATCAGAAGGTATAAAGTAACGAGCATCTCTATTCAATGATAATGTGTGCAACTGGAATGTTAAGTACTGCACATTGTAAAGCAATTTTTATTGTGGAGAAAGTTTTATTGTGATTTATATGGCCCATATCAAGTGAATTTTACATGCGCCACACAATGATGTTTCAGCGTTGTGTCAAAATGGCTGCAGCTTATAAAATAATTTCGTTTGGAAAAGCCAGCGATAAATAACAAGTTAGGGAATTTTAGCGATTTCCATAAAACATTGGAAATTATCATAAAAGGGCCGTATCGTAATGATGAATAATATATGAAGGTATTTAAAATCAACAATTTTTCATATTTCCAAAATATTTTAATGAAACGGGAGGGATACAAGTTGGAATTTTATTAATTTCGTTTTTATTTGTTTTGTTTCGATAATTTTTTTTGCGTTTGTTCTAAATAAGCCATTTCTTTTGAATTTTTTGTACTGGTTTAAACCTGACATGTTTATTCTTATACAATGACTATGAAAGCTAAAGCAAGAGGTAAAACTATGACATAAACAAAAGAAGGTCCCATTTTGCTGTTTCAAATTTGTTTTATAGAATGGTTTATCAATGTAATTTTGTGTTTACATAAGTTTTTTCAGTGTAAAAAATGGTTTACGTGTGTAGTAACATCTCAGAGTTGATAGATTATCGTTTTAATTTATTACGTTGTGAAAATACTTTAGAAGAACGAGTTCCAGGGAAACATGTGCCAAATGCAGCTACTTTTACTGCGATGTGCAGTGAGTGCAAGTGTAGTACAGCGCGAGGGAAATTTGAAACCGAATCCTGGAAGAGATCTAGGACTTCCACGGCCTATTGCAGCAGTGTGACGTATCATACACGAGGTTCAATTATATCCGTACCATGTACAGCATGTCCAAGCATTAACATCAATGGATTGGACGAGGATGACCAGTACCACCGCTGCCCCGATCTCCTGACTTTAACTCATTTGGACTTTTTTGTGGGGATATTTAAAAAATGAAGTGTATTGCACCGAAGTAGATACATACTATTGATGATTTACGGAAACGTATCATAGTTGCTACCAATAAGTTACGCGTTCAAAACGGACAAGAAGCTGAAACATTTGTAAAAACTGAGTAAGAGGGACCCAAAATGTTGTTGTAGTATCAGGTGTGTCAAACTATTTTATTAATTAAAACCACAGATTAAATCTATTAATAATTAATAACAATAGTGGCAAAAGCAGTTTAATTTGCTGTGTAAAATCGGTGTTATAAAATGTCATTTATTTCTTTCCTTGAGCATTTCTTTTCATTTTTAGTCCGATCGCAGATAGCCGCCTTATCAGGTTTTACAGTGGACCAGTTTCCAATACAGAAGTGTATTTTTAAATAATTTTCGAACTGCCCTTTTTGATTTTTTCTTTACAAAATTGTATTTGTATAAGTCCCCTGTACACTCAGATTTTTTTAGATAAATTCTGAATCACTGTATTTATAATATAGTTATATCCTTATAAGCTATTTTATTATTAGGCTCCAAAGCATTCTTGTGAAATTTATAAATTATTTCTGTTGTTGATATCAAATAGTAGTACTTGCCGTCATAAGGGTCGGTCAGTGGTCGCGCGGTTTAAGGCGTTAGTACTTGAATCGAGGTGACTAGATCGGTGTTGGTTCGAGCCCAGCTGCCGGTAGACCGTATATAAGCTATATTCGTGGAGAGGTTTGGCGCCCTCTCTGCGGGTATGATAGGGTAGAAGAATGTTGGCTAGGGTCAGTGTGAGAGATTGATACCGGTTAATATTTGACTACCCCCCTAATTAATGAGGTTTTCCAGGTTTCCCTCATTCCTGCACTGAATAGTGGTTAGGGCCTACCAACGTAAGTCGTTCCTGGGCGCAAATGCGGTCTGCTTAATAATAATATGCCGCCCCCTCTCCCGCACAAGTCTCCGACTTCTGGGCTAATCCCTGTGATTAGAATGAGGGGTAGAGATATTATTATTATTATAACAAAACAAATTTGCATATCGAAAGCAATAATAATACGGCAGAATTATCAAACTGTTTTGCTGATTGGGGGTTGAGTCAAATCGCATCTAATATAATCATAATCGGAGAAAATGTGACTTATTTTTAGTATATTTTCCTTTTTTATTTATAGTAGCTGCAAGAAACTCAACTTTCAGTCGAAAATATTAGTAAAATCTATTTTCTATATTTGTTGCGCACCCTTTTCTCCACACTTATGATGCGGGTTTCTAATTTGTTTTGAGCTATAATTTGACTTTGTTCCTCTTTTAAACAATCAACAGAAATCCGCCATCACATAAGGACATGGGAACAAACCAACTTTAAAAGACGCGATTTAATGATGATTCCTCACTCTTAATATTTTTAGTGCATACAGTTACGCCTGTTTTTATCCCCAATTGGTAAATAAAGAAATAAATAGAGCAGCAGGCATTCCAAACTAATCTAGTATATTTCAATTTAGGCATGATGAACGCATGATATAATTAAATGAATCGGTAAAGAGGTGTGAACTTATGATAATGAATCCCAATCATTTGGGTTATTTAATTAGTAGTGTAACAACCCTACATATTTCCTCGCGCGGCCACCAGAATAGCGCCACCAGTACCCAGGTCACCACCCGCACCCCAGAGGACCAACAAGGCTCCACCCACCATCCCTCCGTTCAGCTACCTTAACAAAAAGGGACCACGCACCGACCAAAGGCAGACTTAAACCTCGTTCTCAGCTCTGAACAGTGCGCTCCCTGGGGACCTCTACCAGACTGGGAACGACGCTCTACCTGAGTATCTGGGAACGGTTATCTTGCCGCTGCTCGAGCGCGCTCCCCGTGGGACCCTTGACGGCCGGACAGGAAGCAGGTTCTCTACCTCAGCCAGTTGGAGATACTTCGACCACCTATTACTATATTAACTAGTAGTGATACCTAATAACTATTGAGAAATAAAGACTTTTTTACCTTCTCACTGTGTGTATCGTTACAGTAGATATATTTTCGATGAGCTGAAAATGAGTTCGAGTTTCGAGTCAAATATATTATTCACAAATCTTTCCGACTCTAGTTAGTCGCGAACAGTGTAATTAAAATAGAAAGGATTCAATTTCCTGGTGTAGACTGTAACAGGTCATATTCTTATGTCTACTGGAAAGTGATTAATTGCGCATCATGTATAAACTCCATCAAGTGTAGTTTGCTCCAGGTGTAGGAACAGATTCCATTAGACTTCAATAAATCGTTCATGTTGATAGAACTTTCTTAATCAAAAACTCAAATTATCAGAAACGGCAACTGTATCAGGTTTTTTTAAGTGGAATACCATGATCAAGTCTATCAAAAGCTTTACTGAAATATGTATAGATGAGAAATACACCATCAATACCTCTTAACAAAGATATATGAAGATTTATTTAATTGGTCAATTTGTTTTAATACTGTTCCCTATAGATCTTGAATCTTGAACTTTTAGTGTATTCACTTATAGAATCTACAATTATTTCCAAGGAAAAAATCATTACGCCTCTGTTTTAAGGCAAGTGGCAAGTTCACCCACTTGTATCATCTCAAAATGGCGTTAAGGTCACAGTTTCAACGTCAAAAAGATCAAAGGTACCGACACTAACTGTCCGTTCTGATTATTTATTATTCTGTAAAACGTGGAATGGGAACATTTTTATAAAGAACTTAAAAAATCATTAAAAATATGTTCCTTTTCAGGAAGTGACCCGTAAACACACTGTATTATAGAACTGTTATGGTCAACTCTATTTCTGTTTGGTGAAAATGAAGATTGAAATAACTGCTTGAATGAAAACAAAAATTAGTAAAGATTTTTAGATCAATCACACGCGTTATTCACAAAATGTTGAATAAAATAAAAAATATAGAACTCTTTGAAAGGATCACTAAAATACTAATAAGGATGTTGATATCTTTATTAATGTTTTAGTAGCGATAGAAATTTGAAACTCAATTCATGAAAATATTTTGGAAAGTTGCATTATATTTGATCCATATCTTGATGAGCGTCTAATTTAGGAGATATTATATTTAGACAAATATATATGTGAAGACAGGGATAAACACAACAAAGCTTAGTAAGCTGGCATACATCAGGAATAGCCAATCTTTTACTTGATTAAAAGTTTACGACACTGTGCACAAATAAAGCCTAATATAGGAGGAATAAAGGAAGTGAAACTACAAAATCTAATCCCAGGGAAGCGACCGAGCCCAGCTACGCAGAAATGATGTATCCAATAATATTCTTGTATAAAAACCACCCAAACACTGAACGAACTGGGCTGAAATAATTAGAAAGATAAATGATGAGACTTGACAAATTGTGGGGTAACATGGTTGGAAGAAGGCTAATTGAAAATTTTTGCTTAGTCAAGCATGTACCGCTTTCGACTCGGCATCGACGTTAAACAGCACAGACAAAGAAAGGACACACATACAAAGGAATAATTCGCTGCTTTACCTTCATCACTTGTTTAAACAGCCTAGGGTGATTTTAGGTAGCGATGAGGCTTGTTTCCTCTGGAATTGAGCGAACAAGGTTTTCTGGCTCTGAACTGTATTTACATATTTACGCGACAGCGCATTACATACGATAATTTGAAAGTAGCGTTAAAGTAAATATGAAAAAATATTGAATTCTTGTCGACCTGCGTCGCACAAAAGGCATAAATCAAAGATGGGTTAAACAAAAAGAACGGAACATTTATTAAAAAATGGGAAGAACAAAATTTAGATAAAAAAATATATCTTTTTTTAGAGTTGTCTTGAGGGTATCTGTCATACACCCTCATACGGTATAAGCTTATCAAAACCTACTTTTGAATCTTTCATTCTGGATTATGTCGGTTCATTCATTAGTTGTATAACTTGCAAACCAAACTAGTTAGTAGATTTCAATGGCTGGGCAATTCCCGGACTGGTTGTCTCATCTTCGATTAAAGTTTCTTGACATCTCGCGAATTATATTTAAGCCTCAACTCGGCTAAATCTTTTAATTAATATTCATATAACGTTGTGCAATGAAATTTGTAACATGTATATGAAGCGATATGTAAACCATATAACTAGTATAAATGATACTGCAGGAAACTACTACTCCACGGACTAATACCCCGACCGGCATTGAATTATACCTGCAGTATCTGTATGAACATCTAAAAACCCTTGTCGGCCACATCACCAGACAGACCGGTTTCGGGCCTGTTAGCCTTCATCAGTATGCCATAGGTGAGATTCAATGATCAATGTGAGATTCATTTGTAGTTCAATGCCGGTCGGGGCATTAGTACGTGGACTAGTTGTTTCCTACAGTATCGTTACTACGATGGCGCTACCCCTCATTATTTACAAAATGTTCGGGAGTGCCTTAATGAAGTTCAAGGGGTACGATAGATCGGACGAGGAGAACTTGTACCATGGCCGCCACGAAATCCTTTGATTATCTTTTTGTGGGAATATTTAAAAAGTAAAGTATATCGCACCGAAGTGGACACTAGTGATGATTTACGCGAACGTATTATAGATGCTGCCAATAACTTACGAGTTCAAATCGGACAGGAACCAGGAACATTTGTGTTAGTACGTAGAAACTGGGTAAAGCTTCATTCACATAAGATTAGTGCGGTTGCATTGGTACTGCAGAAAAGTTATTAAAAAAGGCGCCGTATTCTTGAAATAGTGTTTTCTACAAAATACAAATAATTTTAGACATTTAGTAACTGAATAATCTAGGGTTTAGCAAATAAAAGGAATGTTAACTCATCCCACCTGCAAATATTCAAAGATACTGAAGTAAAACGGTGAGAAATACGGGTGACTTTTGTAACGTTCAGATAAACTTAACAGTAACGCCTTTGTACTGCAGTTGTATGGCAGAAGCTAAAAGCATTTTAGCTTTTACCAATCCTTTTGCCACAATCATACAAAGACCAATCAGAAAACTTCTTTTTTGACAGTAAACAGAAGATTCACATTTTTGCAGGTTAAGTTTTTAAATTAGATTCTAATTTAGATATTTAGTTTAGAATTAATTTGTTTCTAAAAAAATGGATGAAGAGGACTGTTTGGTTTAGAAACAGTTACTTTTGCTGCTCTTATTCGTAGCGACGTCAATATGTATAAAAACTATACATGCAAAAAAAATTAAAAGAAGAACTCAGAGATGGTGGGTGCGACCTATTAACTGCAGATAGCACATGCAAGGTAATTTCTATAATTTATATAAAGAAATGCGAAATGAGAATGCCGATTATTTTTTCATTTCACCCGAATGACAGTGGCAGTGTTTGATGACTTGCTGAAATTAGTGGGGCCTCATTTAACCCACAGGATACTAGTATACTGTGATTTAACCAAACATTCATATAGACCATCTATTCCTGCAAATTGTAGGTTTATATTTTATCTAGGGTAGGCTTTTAATTACTATTCGGCAAATGATAAAAACCAACAATTTCCGTAGATAGGGACGTAGTTGACAAAACATAAACATAACCTCTCTGAAGGTCAAGAATCTTTTTGCATATCGCCATCTTACAGCGGAAAAATTCGCCAACTTCTTAAGTCTACAGTAATTTTATGTAAACAGAGTAAATAATATTTACCATACAATTACAATACAACAGTACAACTGCAGTGCCATTGCACTAACGTTACTTAAGACGGGCCCAAATTTGTTTACACGTCGGTGAACAAAATTTTGAACAGTTCTTGTATCAAATTATTTAATATTAATTAATAATAACAACAGCGGCAAAAACAGTTAAATTTATTGATATAAAATAGGTCTTATAAAAGATTATTTATTTATTTCCTTGGGAAATTCTTCCAATTTACTCTGTTCATTTTTTATTACACTTTGCCGCCATGCTGGTCGTCGACTACATGCTTTGCCTTGCACAAGTTCAGGTTTTATGGTGAAGCAGTTTCCAGTGCCGTGTAACAGTGTATGCTGAAATCATTTTTTAACTGCCCTTTTTGTTTTTACAAAATTGTATTGGTAACGCCCCCCCCCTATTCAATTAATTAATATCAACTATTTTATTTTCCATTTTAATTTGGTATGCAATTTAAATTTAGGTTGTTAATAATTATACTTAAGTAAAAATGTCTATTTGTAAGATGAAACAGAATTTCCCAATTATCCATACTACGATATCATTGATTTAACACGAAACAGTCCAGTTTTTAAAATAATACCATCGTCTATTTTCATAGTTCGTGTTAAAGCTGTTGGAAATATCATCGTTGTACAAAAGAATAGATAGAGATATATTTCGGAAATACTTTTTTTACTGAAAATACCCCATTACTTAAAAAACTGAAAGTGCCGTTAAGGAGAAAATGATGAAAGATATGTCTACAATTCTATACCACTAAATGAAAGTGTACTGACTTGTGTAGAAAACAAGTACTATTGATCACGTTGTGAAAAATATTATAGGAAAAGAGGATAAATCTTTCTCATATAATAAGTCATTAACAATAATTTATTCTACACCGATTTGTGCGACCAGCTTGAGCATATCCAGTATACTGCAAGACAAAGATATATCAAGTGCAGGATCATATGAAACTGACCGGCCAAATGTGAGTAAGTTTTTGATATTCCCATAGCTTTGATCAACTTATCCATCTCATCCGAAACAAAATATTTCCCGGGAAATCAAATAATATTTATTTTTATCGTCTTACCCGAAGTTAAGTTTTAGAGATTGCATAATACGTGAGGGTAGTTTTTTATCTCACAAAATATTTAAGATGTCATCTTAGAAGATGGCAAATTGGTTGGTAACATTATACGTATTTTATTTAAGGCAGAGTGTTTAAGAAAGTTAATAATGTTTGTCAAACAATTAAGTATGCAAAATATCTAAATGGGCATCTATTATTATATACATATTCGTATAAAGTGTACAATCATCATGATTGTAGAAAAAAATAAAATTAAAAACAATGGAAAAGTAATGAAAATATTCAGCTCATCAATAGATTATTGTCACAGAGATAAGACCGGTACGTCAGTGAGGGGAGGAGAAAGAGCTATTTTAAAGAAAAAAATCAAGGATAACAGTTTATTACAATTTAAAAAATTTCTTCTTTTAAAGACTCAACACACGAAGTTGATAACAACTATTAAAATTTTGCAGGATATCAAGTCGGAGAATACTTTTAAGAGAATTATGGCAAACACCAAAAGTCAATAAGATAGAGCATGATATTCTTGATTTAATAAAGATGCAGAAAGGTCAAAGAAATGGCAATATTGTTCACAGTAAAATTGTACACTGGAGGAAAATTCGTCAATTTTAATATATTTTGAAACTACATTAAATAATAAATGTAACAAATTTTGAAACTTCATTTACGCGAAAAAAAATTAGAGCGTGGACTGCCTACAAAAATTTATGTAGCCACTTCCTAGGTAATAAGAAATCGGAGGACTACATAGATCTAGTTTAAGAACTTATCCAATTTTACAAAACGTCAAGTTACAACATGTCACTTAAGCTGTATTTTCTTCCCTCCCATTTGGAATTCTTCCCGGGCAATTTTAGGCTCAGTTTCAGATGAACTCGGTGAAAACAGCAAATTGCTCAAATGGAGAAGCGGTATAATGGAAAACAGACTCCATATATATTAGCAGACTACTGTTGGACTCTCAAACATGAAGCTGATCCTAATGGATACAAGTGCAAAAAGACAACAAAATATTGATAGTATTATACTTTTTTCGATGCAAAATGAAGTATAATTTGTGAAAACAGTGATTTTGTTTATTTTTTATTCTCCTTTCCTTCTTCAAAAATTTATAAGTGAAAGGTAAAAACCAAACTCATATATTTTTTAATTCAGCACATTACAGTAGAGCCAAAAACCCAAATAAATATCAGAGAGCGATCTTATTACCGAAGGTTTTGCGAAAAAAATAAATTGATGGCCATTATTCAACGGTACCGTAACTGACTTCCACGCTATTGGATTACTTAAAAATAAGTTACTATTTGATTACGGATGAATTGAAGATACCAAATCACTTAATTACAGTGCATTTGTGTACTGTACATTTCATAAAAATGGGATCTAAAGATGTTAATTCAAAATCAATCAACAACTGATAAAATAACTTTTTCAAAAGAGTTATTGCTTCAGGAGTAAATATTACGAATTTTGATTTATTAACACACTGGTTTGTAAATTTTGCTACTGTTCTGTTATCGGAGTACTGCAATGAAAAATGAAAAAGGGTCTATGCAACTTTAATAGATGTTTGTCTGCAAAACCAATTAGATGACGAATTTGGTAAATATGAAGGTAAAGAAAAAGATAGCACTGATCAAGAAAAATTACTTTTAAAAAAATTAAAGTTTATACTGCGCAAGTCCATTTTATAAACATTTTCATTTGTTGTTAGTTAATAATAATAATAATAATAATAATAATAATAATAATAATAATAATAATAATAATAATAATAATAATAATAATAATAATAATTTATTTACAGAAATGTCAATATTGACAAAAATAGTTTGTATAAATGTGTTAGTAAATATTAAAGATATAATCATTATACTAAACTGTAAATAAAACAGGTAATCGATAAGTGTACGAAGACACTTGTTTCGATACAACATGTGTAAAAACTAATATAGCAAAAAATTAATAAAATAGTAGTAAATGGATACCAACAGTATATTAACAGCACTTCACTAACACTCACATACATATACAAAGATTCAAACATACATTCATACATACATTCACAGACATACAGACAAATTTATTTTTATACTTATAATATATATAATAATACTACTATATAAAGAATTATTCCATAATCAACATAAAATAATTATAGAAAATTGAAATTTTAAGTATACAAACTTTACGAAGAAATACATCTACAAATAGTGGTGGAACAGAACAGTGCTAGGTATACAGCAAAGTTTCTCATTGAAACTAAATAATTAAATTACAGAAAGAGGTAAGTGTTTCATTCTATATAACTATTTACAATTTCCCTAGAGGTGGTCATAACGAATAGTTTACATTGTTTTTTAAAGGAAAGCAAATTTAATGACTGAATTTCTTTTGGAATGTTGTTATATAATTTTGGGGCTAAGTACTGATAGGATCTTTGTCCAATAGCTTTTGTCATAAATGGTGTTACACATACATTTTTATTTCGAGTATTATAATTATGCAATTGAATAATCTTGTCATTTGTCTTATGAAAGTTGACTACACTGTTATAATAAAATAATTTCCTGACGTCGAACATTTTGGAATCCCTATATACTAAGTCGGTAGAATAACTAATTTTTATATGTAACATAATTTTCAAAAAAAGCTTTTGGATTATTTCCAGAGATTTTAAGTGAGTCTTTGATGCTGCACCCCATGCTAATATACCATAAGTTAAGTGGCTCTCAATTAGTGCATGATAAACTATTCGCATCTGTTTTTCCTCCAGAATATTGTTCAAATACCTAAATTTATATAAAAGGGATTGTAATTTTTTTACAACATATCTTATATGACAGTCCCATCGCAAAAATCTATCAATATATATGCCAAGGTATTTTACTTTTTCTTCAGGTTGCAAGGTATACTGCGTTCCCTGATCTACTATGTTTATGGACCGGAAAGGAGGAGTATTAGACATATTACAGCTGAAAGGTAGATAACATGTTTTTTCTAGATTTACAGTTAATAATTTTTGATCAAACCAACACTTAATTTTTTTTAAATCTTTCTCTACTATTTCTTTTAAATTACTTGTTTCAGCTTTATAAAATATTGCAGTGTCATCTGCGAAACCAATGATATCTCCAGTGCTGTTTATATTATATAAACTATTTATATAAATGGAAAACAATACCGGTCCCAAGACTGTACCTTGTGGAATACCATATTCTATTAAAAGTTTGTTACTATATATATTATCAATTTTTACACATTGCAACCTGTTTGATATGTAGTTTTCAAATAATTTCAAACTGGTATGCCTAATGCCCATGCCCTCTAGTGTCTGTAAAAGTAATGGGTGACTAACGGTATCAAATGCTTTTGCAAGATCTATGAATACACACAAACAGGGCGTTCCATTATCTAAGGCGGAATATATATTGTTTGTTAGTTCCAATATGGCATGATTTGTTGATGTTTTTTCCTTAAAGCCAAACTGCTTGTCGGAAAGTAGTTTATATTTATTAAGATAAGATACAAGTCGTAGTTTGATTACTTTTTCAAATATTTTGCTAATATTAGTAATTATAGAAATAGGCCTGAAATTGACGGGTACCTTAATATCGCCCTTTTTATATATAGGTATTACAAGGGAATCTTTAAACGCTGTGGGCCAATAACCTTCGGTCATACACCAATTTATTATATAAACTAATGGGTCCAAAACAAGTTCAGCAATTGGTTTTAAGGTTTCAGATTTTATGTTGTCTAGACCTGGGGTTTTATTATTTTTCAAGTCCCTTATAATATTTTTTATTTCATTTTTTTCAGTTGGTAATAAGACAAAAGAGTTCATTGTAGTAATTTTTTTAAATGTGAAATTGCTATTTATATTAATCTTATCCGCCAATTTTTTTCCCATCTCTATAAATGTTTTGTTGAATTCGTTTGCTATAAGTTTTGTGTCCGTAATCAAAACATTCTCATTGTTTTTTAATGAAGTTATTTGTGATATTTTGTTCTTTGTTTTTGAAATTTCCTGTACTGCTTTCCATAAGCCCTTATTGTTATCCTTATTATCAGTTATTAATTTCTTATAATAGTTTTGTTTTGCTTTTCTAATTAGTGATGTTAATTTATTTTTATATTCTTTATACTCTCTTTTTAGTTCCTCATTACCCGGATTTTTTTGACAATTTTTAAATAATTTATTTTTTGTGTTTATTGATTTTAGAAGAGCATTTGTTACCCATTTATTTATCTTTGTAACTTTTCGTCGAATTTTTTTATTTATTGTACATTGTTTAATAGTATTTGTGACTATCGCGATGAATTTATTTGTTGCAGATTCTACATCACCAGAAAGATACACCGGTTCCCTGGACATGTTTTGAAGACTTGTTTTTAATTTATTGCTATCTAAAATACTAATACATTTTTCATTTATACATGTACTTTTATTTTCCGAAAATACTATCTGCAATATAGTTGTGTAATGGTCAGTTACGTTACTAGTTACTACTATAGGAATTAAGTTATCTGTGTTATTATGTTTTGGTTTAATAAATATGTGGTCTATACAAGAGTTGCAGTTTCTTTCTACTCTAGTCGGATTATTTATTGTTGAGATAAAACCACATTGGCCCAATATACTGACATATTCGATGGAACTGTCATTAGTCTCCAAAATGTTTATATTAATGTCACCTATAAATATATAATATTCTTGTAAATTTGTATTAATACTTTGCAAAAAATTGTGTAAATGGTAGTTGAACTCTCGTGGATCAGTTGATGGAGACCTATAAACTGACATAATATTAATTTTTTCCCGTTCCTTCAAATTTAAAGATATGTGTATTATTTTATTGTTGTTATTTATAGTTATAATGCTGTATTCGTAATAAATATCAGACTTTACGTATGCTACTACTCCATCATTCTGATTAAAATTGCCATAGTTGTATAACATATTATAACCCTCTATATTAAATAGAGTAGGATCTTCCAGTTGCCAAGTTTCAGTTAGAATTAAGCAATCAACATTTATTTTTAAGTTATGCAGAAATAAAATAAATTCATCTAAATTTTTGCTTAAACTGCGGATATTATTTTGTAATATTATAAAATTATTTGAGTTAGCATTTATATTAAGAATTTGCTTCGCTTCACCATCGTCTAATGTAAATGTTTCTATAGAATTTGTTTCAAAATCTCTAATGTACTGATCCATGAGGGTTTTTTTTTATACTAAGCATACAACAATGTAAAATTTTATTTTTATAATAAATGGTAATACAATATTTAATTAATGTTTGTATTTCCAGCTGAACGGGTAAGTATTTGTTTAGTGTTCTTATTAACTTTTGAACTCACAGCTTTATCAGGTTTAACTTTTTCCTGTTGAACTTTTCCTTCCCCCAAGTTTGTTTCATCAGTGTGGTATTCTTCTCTAGGTAGTACCTGTGTGGATGTAGTATCTTCTCGCTTGCCTCCCTCTTCTGTATCAATTTCTTCATAGTGTTCACCTTTTAAACTCTCAACTGTGTACGATTTACCATCAATATATATATAGCTTCCTTTTATGTACGACACAATACCTTTGGATCTTGCATCTTTTAAATGTTTCACCAAGGTTTTCTTTGTATTTCTGTCTTCATCACATAAATCTTGATCAATATAAATATTACGGCCCTTTAATCTTTTAGCATTTTTCAGAATTTGTAACTTTTGATTATATGAATTAAATTCAACAATTACAGGTTTGTTAGTAGTTGATTTCCCAACACGGTAAATGTCTCTTATATCCGAAAATGTAGTTGATACTTTAATTACTTCTGTAAAAAGTTTTGTAACATAATCTAATAGATTTTCTTCTCTATCACTTACTCCGTATATTACTAAATTATTTTTTCTAACTTTCCTCTGCAATTTATTTATAGTTTCTTGAAGATTTTTATTTTCTTTTTCAATTTTTTCAAATTTTTCTTCATATATATTCATAAAGTTTTGTTGTCGTTTTGCCAAGTTATCTATTTGCTCACGAAGCTCATCCCTTATTTCCAACACCTTCTCATCCAAAGTGTCTATTAACTTTTTGAATAGGCTATCCAAGTATTTTTTCTGTGATGCACTAAAATCTGTCATTATTTACGTCGAATGCAGCTTAATTAGCAGAATATCGAAAGTTTAATAGTGTATGGACAGCCTTAATCTGGCGGTTTTTTCTTCAAATTTCTTTCAAGATAAGAATGGAATGTCGGTATAGCAATCTTGCCATACAATTACTTATTTGTTTATTTAGCCAATGCAAATAATAAGTTGAAACTTTATAAGCTATTATTTACTCACAGAAATGCATTAACTGTTCATCCTTACTTAATACTGATTTTAAAACCATTTTCTTCCTTTGTAAAACTAAAACTTTTTATCAGAGACATTTAACAAACTGCTTCACCTTAAAGTAAGCCGATCAATGACTGTTCGACTCAATAACACTATCTTCCGATCTAGGACCATATAATCTTTATGAAATCTTTATAAAAATGTTATATGTTGTTAATTTAATAAAAATCAAATGTATACCGTACACTCCTCTTTGGAATGGAGTTATGTTTAGCTATTTGGGTATTCCGTAAGTCAAACCAGCAATTATCTAGTAGATAGTTTAAGGAAATAAAAACAAATATATTATATGAAAAAAAAGAACGATTAAAATATTCTAGCCGCTGGAGAGGCGAGAAAGTTATATATTGGAAAGAGTTGTTTAACAAAACAGAAAAAGGACAATGAACATGACGTGGTTTAAGAAAAGTAAATCATCTGATACATATTTCCTTGGAAAGTTTTTTAAACGACAAAATCAAACAACGACCGACCACTATAATGACCAGCTATAGTCAGACGATTTATCGTCAATAAAATATGCCTTTACTCAGTGTACTTATTGTGACTGGCACATTCAAGGAAAAACAAAATGGGTACATGTGATATTTGGGATGGATGAGTTCATAAGCTATGCGATTTCCCAAAATCTTCAATGATTACGGAATCTTTTGTGAAGAAAGAAATCGATGGCCATTAATCAAAATTATCGTAACCAACTTTAGTTTTGAAAATCTCCATGCTATCTGTAGAGTGTTTGTTCTTATTGGATTACTTAAAAATAAGTTACGATTTGATTACAGACAAATTGAAGATACCAAATCACTTAATTTCAGTACATTTGTGTACAGCACATTTCATGAAAATGGTAGCTAAAAATTTTAATTCAAAGTCATTAAATAATTTACGGAATAACTTTCAAAAGCGTTATTGCTTCAAGAGTAAGTATTGCGAATTTTGATTTATTAACGCCCTGGTATTATAATAAAAAAATTTGAAAGGACGCACCTATGCAACATTAATAGATATTTGTCTGCAAAACCAATTAGATGACGAATTTGATAAATATGAAGACTAAGAAAAAGACAGCACCGATAAAGATTGTTTTCTTATATAAATTATATTGGTGATGTATATTTTATAAAAATATTTATTTGGTGTTCGACTCAATAACACACACATTCTTCAGATCTAGGACCGTCTAACTCTTACGAAAATATCGAACTTCTTAATTTAATAAAAAATAAATATATCCCAAACACTCTTTGAAATGGAGTTACGTTTAAACTATGCGGGTATTCCGTAAGACGTACCAGCAATTCTTGATTAGAGGGATGGTTTAAGGAAATAAAAACTAATATTATATTAAAAGCGATTAAAATGTTCTAGCCGTTAGAGAAGAGGTGAAGTTAGATATTGGAAAGACTCTTTTAACAAAGCAGAAGACGGGAAATGAACACGAGCCTCTCTCTCAAGAGATGTGGTTTAAGAAAAGTATCTAATACATATTTCCTTGGAAAGTTTATTTAAACGATAAAATCAAACAACAACGACCGACCACTACAATGACCAGCTAAAGTCAGACGATTTATCAACAATAAACTATAACTTTACTAAGTGCACTTATTGTGCCTGTGGCACATTCAAGGGAAAGCAAAATGGGTACAATGTGATGGATCAGTGCATCAGATATGCGATTCGCCTTCGTTACAGAAATCTTACCGCAGATCCTCCATATCTAAACATTGTCAAACGAATTATATGTAAATACAGTATGCGCCAAAAGTATGGCATAAATTCAATAAAAATGAAACAATTATTTTTTGGGAAAAATCCTCGAACAGGTCGATTTTTAATTTAAAAAATACATATTTTAGCGTAAAATGCGATTTTCAAATGTCATTTGTTTTCGAGTAATGACGTTATCGATTTTTTTTTAAATGGTAACACCATATTTTTTTCCTTGATTCTGAAAGATCGTTTAATTCTCTATCAGACAGTACTAAAATTTTGCCGTCTTACATAGGAAAGTTTTCGAGTAAATGACGATTGAATGTTAGAAAAAGTAAATCAATTAAAATAAAGCAAAAACGTTATCAAGTTTAGTTTTTCGAATTCCATAGTTCCTTTATGAATCACGTAGATGAAAATCTTTGCAAAGTGTCATTGTCACACCGACTTTCTAATAAGTATTGTAAGCGACATAGAAATTATTATTTAATTTAAAGTATTATGGCACATTTAACTGTTACTCAAAGAATTGAAATTTTAATTCTTATCGGATGCGGGAATATGACTAGAACTCAGCAGGAAGTTTGCGATTTATTTAATGAAAAATATCCAGATCGCCCTATCAGCCAATCAACAGTCAGTAAGATACAGTCTAAATTTAGAGAAACTGGCAATGTTGTAAATATTCCAAAACCTGGACGTCCAAGCATTAATGAAAATCAGAAACAGAACATTTTGATAAGTATGGTGGATAATCCTCATAATTCTTCACGATTGGTTGCATTAAACAATGATACTAGTCAGAGCACAGTGCTACGTATCTTGAGGAAGGAAAAATATCATCCCTACAAAATTCAACTTGTGCAGGAACTCAATGAAGATGATCCCGATCGCCGCTTACACTTTTGCGAAATTCTAATGAATTTATGTCAAGGAAATAGAAATTTACACCGGCAAATACTTTTTTCAGATGAGGCCACATTTTGTCTGAATGGTACAATAAACCGTCAAACTTGCAGATATTGGAGTCGGGAAAATCCTCATTGGATGGCAGAGGCACATACCCAACACCCTCAGAAATTAAATGTGTGGGCTAGAATAGTTGACGACAGAATAGTAGGGCCTTTCTTCTTTGAAGGAACCCTTACAGGACAAAGATATTTAGAGTTTCTAAAAAATGACCTTGTTCCAGCCCTTGCAGTAATTTTTCCTAACGATAATGACCCTGACATTCCTGACGATACCATATGGTTTCAGCAAGACGGTGTACCTCCGCACTATGCACGCCCTGTACGAGATTTTTTGGACAACTGTTTTCCTGGGAGGTGGATCGGCAGACGCGGACCGATAGAATGACCTGCAAGATCGCCAGATCTTACACCTCTTGACTATTTTTTATGGGGATACTTAAAGTCAAAAGTGTATATTAATAAACCACGTAAGAACTTCAAAATCGCATTCGGTACGAAATACGCAGAGTTACCCCATAAATCATCCATAATGTGCAAGAAGAATTTCTTCACAGACTTGCGCATTGTCAAGAAGTTGGTGGATGGCAATTCGAACATTTAATTTAAGTATAAAATTTAATCAATTGTATTTTATTTTACATACCTCAGAATTGTTACTTTTTTATGGATAAAATTTACGTTTTCTAACATTCAATCGTCATTTACTCGAAAACTTTCCTATGTAAGAGGGCAAAATTTTAGTACTGTCTGATAGAGATTTAAACGATCTTTCAGAATCAAGGAAAAAAATATAATGTTGCCAATTAAAAAAAATCGATGATGTCATTACTCGAAAACAAATGACATTTGAAAATCGCATTTTACGCTAAAATATGTATTTTTTAAATTAAAAATCGACCTGTTCGAGAATTTTTCCCAAAAAATAATTATTTCGTTTTTATTAAATTTATTCCATACTTTTGGCGCATACTGTATATTTGGATAAAACAGCATCTAATTCTTATGTTGCAAAATGTGAACATTTTTTTTTGAAAATCTGAATATGAGCAATGACAAATGACTATATATAGAATAAAATAATATGGATCGACATAAATGTGATTTTTGGAAGGAGGAACGAAAAAAACTAACCTCTTTGCATTTCGATAAGGTTTGCAAAGATCTAAAGGTTCTTTTAAGAGTACCTATAACCGACGAATTTTCAACAGTATTCTCCACAAATGCTAGGTAATATGAAACAGTGCACGAACAAATGCGATAGGTGAATATATGAGCGTAATTTGCAATGATTATAGCCGTATTTAGCAGGATCTTCCGGTGGATTAATACATAGGGACGGAATTATAGAGCTAAAAAGTCCTTACAGCGTAAAAAATGTACACTCTAATGAAACGAAACTTTCCTGTTTGAATAATGATGGTACATTAAAACGCACACATGACTATTACTTCCAAATCCAAGGCCTTCTGGGAATAATAGTTAGATCTTAGTGCTATTTTGTGCTTTACACCTCAAAAGGTATAAAAGTTGGACGAAATTCTAAATTTTTTAACAATATTTCCCATATTTACATAGACTTATTTCTGCTTCTGGTTCAAATTTTAAAGATGTAACAGACTTAGTAAACTCAAAATTAAATATATTATATAACTGGTTATGCTTAAACAGACTAAAGTTGGATGAAAAGAAAACTAACTGTATGGTGTTAGTTTCAAAACATTACTCTAAAAAAATTTATGAAGCAAATGTTCATGTTACCATTAATGGCAATCAAATAGACATGGTAGACCAAATTAAATATCTTAGAGTTATAGTAGACCCACAGTTATCATTTAATTCTCATGTAAGTTATATGAACAAAAAAATAAGGAAAAAGTAGGGTATTTTTATAGAATTTCGGCAAACCTTTCTCGTTGGACTAAAACACTCATTTTCAATACAATTATATTACCACATACTACTGTGCATCTCTGCTACTGTCAGCCAACAAGAGTGAGATAAATAAATTGCAGTTACTACAAAATAAATGTATGCGAATAATATTAATGTTATCAAAATTGGGGTGGTTAAATGTTTGGCAGAATATTGAAAAGGCAAATTTAGTACTTATATATAAAATAGAAAATGGTGACGCACCGAGTTACTTTAATGACTTTGATAAAACGGTCCAATTTGCACACCTATCCCATCAGATCAGGAGACAATTACAATATTGATGTTCAGAAAACTGCAAAACATTTGTTCAATGAAGGTTTACGTCTTTTTAATGCTCTTCCTGTAGAGATAAAAGAGAGTGTCAATATAAAGTTATTTATTAAAAATCTTGTACGTTTTTATAAGATTCAAACTGATTAATTGTAAAAATGTTTGTATGATATTTATTTGTATTTTTCTAGCAATGCTAAATAAAATGTCTACTATTATTATAATTATTATATAATATCTAGGCTACCAAGGCTTAAAATCTTTAGTTCGTAGGTTTTCACAGCCGGTGTCAATTGAATGGTGTACACCTTTTGAGCTGTTTTGCCGTGGTCGATGCTAAACTGCAGTTTCGCCATGCTTAACAGACGGCATGTTCAGTGCTTCTCGTATCTTGAGCGGCGGGTAAATGGTTACCGCGGTGTCTAAGAAGAGCTTATCGGTGCATCAAGATTGGTCAGTTCAGTGTTTAGGTTGACTGGTTCAGGCCTGATATGGATGGATGGGTCAGGTACGTACGGTCAGGTACTGTTCATGTTGCTCGAGTATTGAAAAATCTCCAAAGCCTCCCTTCGTGCCAGATTGTAATACCCATTAGTACAAATTAGTACTGTAGTGTCCTCTAATGAGATTCTGTGTCCCTTCTGTGTGTTCAGCAACGGCGGATTTTTTAGGCTGGTATGTAACCGTATGTGCCTTTTTAGGCGATCTTTTTTCCTAGTTACCTAGTTATTAGTTTTCTACTTTATCACAGTCGCTCAATTGATCTTCTGGGTTACGCAGTTGGTGACTTGTTTTACAAGTTGGTGGGAAAGTAGTCCACACGCCTTTTTTGCGTAGTATTTTCGCAATTCTATCTGTCACATTGGGGATGGAGGGTATAGTGATAGCTCTATCGATGTGTTTCTTAGACTATCCATTTGCTAGGAACACAGATCAGAGCGAATCTATTTCTTCCTGTCGATGGTCCTCATCAGCCAATGTAAATACACGGTGAACTAGGGTCTTCATGAACGAGCGTTTTTGTGCGGGATGATGATTAGACTTTCCATGGAGATATCTATTAGCATCTTCTTCCTGTGCATACCGTGTCCCAAGGTGCCTGAAGACTTCCTTTTTACTAGAATGTCTAGAAACGGTAAGGCTTTGTCTTGCTCCACTTTCATGGTAAAGTTGATCTTATTGTGTTGCTGGTTAATTTGATTCAAAAATTTTGTAAGGGAGTCTATTCCATGCTGCCAAACGATGAAAGTTTTGTCCACATATCTAAGCCGGCACTTTTCTTAAGAGCTGGTCGTAGCGCTTTTTTTCCAACTTTCGCCACTACAGAACTCAGTGGACCACTAGTGTTCTCTATGGAGAACTTTATGTCTCGTACATCTGTCCATGAACACATGCAGATGTTTAACCTCTGGTGGAACATAGGTGTCTATGTAATTTACAATAAATGAGCAAACCTCATTGGGACCTTTTCTCCCCATACCTTTGTGGTACATGTAAAAATATGCCTTACCCGTTTTAACATGAATGTTAAAGACTGTAAGTTGATGTAGATAGAAAGTTTCTTGAATTGGAATCTGAGGCAAAAATATGTTTTGCATATAGTCAACAGATGTCAACAGATATTATCGCTACACTGGGGTCATCTTGGTAAAGTTTTCTCAGTGTATTCATTTATGAATTGAAATTTTTTGCTCGTCTGAGATGGACAATTTTTTCAGCTACAGTTACTCGTTTAGCATTTTCATTTAACTTTCTTAATGTTAAAACAAAAAATTTACCCTTGCATTAAACTGATATATACGATTTTGGCTCAAATAATATTCACGTTGTTCTGTCGTCATTTGTCCCACAAAGTGTTTATATATTTTTTATTCAATTCAGAGAACAATGTCAGTGCCCTAAACGTGGAAAGAAAAGTAACAAAGGAAGTTTATATGACAGGGCATGAGTTATAAAATAACAACACTGATGTGAAATTACCCACACAATTTTAGAGGCCCACGTAAAATCAAAAAATATACATATCAAAGTAATATACAATTAAAAGTAATATAGTAAGTTCTTCCTGTTGTGGCGTAAATAGAAATTTATTTATCTTAGAAACTCGTCAAAATAAGGACATTTAATTTTTGGAACTGTTTCAAAAATTATTTTTGGAAGATCATAAAAATCATGGGAAAGTATATTTCATAAACTAAAACTAATAATAATATGTACACAAAAACAAAGGTTATTGAAAGTTATTACCTTTGTTTTAAAGAGTTAGGTAACAGGCGAATGACAGCTACCATGTCGGAGGCATTAGGTCGGGGTCGCCGGTTTGTGATTTAAGAAGAATCGAATACGAAAGGTGTATTGAAGGAAGGTAAACAAATTTAGATTTTAGTTTGAGCGCCAACCTATATAAAAACACGAAACTACTATCTCCTTCAGTACCTCTGTTATATAGTGTCACGCATTTTCCAATCCGTCCTTTTCTTTTATCAGAAAAGCAATCCGTTAATTAATAACTTATCTTTATTAACTACTCTGTACACTACTGAATACTAATTACAGCTCAACTAAACAGTATTTCACTTTTAAACTCCAGGAAATTTCCAACTAAACACTGTAATACAAGACTGACTAACTCAGCCGTTTATTCTTCTTTTATAGACCAAACGAATATTCCAGGTATTTTTTAGCATCTCTGGATCCATTTCCCGCACCACTCTAGAACGCTTCTCGTCGATTCTCAATTTGTCCAGTCTCGCCTCGACGGCATTATTTGCTTGTTTACTAGAATCGCGTATGGGCGAGCCGAGCAATTTAGCGTCTCGTGATACCACAGTCGTCGAATTGGGTGTGAGCGGGGCAAATTCTGTGACAATAGGTTGATAATGGAGTAATTAAATAAAGATATTAACAAAATAAAATTCACACATTTATTTCTCACTATGAACCTTGCCGGTAGAGACCACCACGGTGTAATTTTGGCAAATAGTGTAGTATATACTTGCTCTCTCTCTCTCTTTAGTAACATTAATGTGTTAAAGTGTGATACCGGTGAAGTACGCATCACGTAGGTGTAAGTGGATGGTAGCAAGCAGGCCATTGTCGTCTAATAGGATGACATTCTACGGGTGAGTATAAATTTTTAAAGTAAACTACTAAAGTATAGGCCTATTTCGTCAAAATTTTTGAAAAAGTTATTAAGTACAAAATAAACTATTTAGAAAAATACAAAATAATATCAGATTTCCAGTTTCGTTTTCGAAAAGGTTTATGTATTCAAGATGTTATTGGTTGCCTCACAAGCAAAATATATAACGTATTAGATGACGGAAATAAAAGTTTTGCAGTATTTATAGACTTAAAAAAAGGGTTCGGTATACAACGATCAACTGTTATCTGTATTGACTAATTTAGGCTATAGCAATAATAGCTTAAACTTAATGAAGTCATATTTATCAAATAGACTTCAATATACAGAAATATATAATGCACGAAGTCATACAGAGGTAGTCACGTGTGGCGTACGACAAGGAACAGTTTTGGACCAGTTTTGTTTATAATGTACATTAATTCTTTATTTGATATACGTATTTGTGGATCTATCATAAGTTATGCGGATGATACAGTTATTTTCTATTCAGCAGTTAGTTGGGATAATTTGAAACTTAAAGTAGAAAATGATCTAAAAAATATTAAAAAATATTTCAATAATAAACTTTTAATGTTGAAGTTAACAAAAACAAAATACAGTAGAATCTCGATTATCCGTGCGCGGTTGATCCGTGCGGAGGATTTTTCGTACGATGCGATGTTTATGACTGACTGCTATCCGTGCGCGGATTATCCGTGGCCAGCCGAAAAAAATGCTTGGAAACAAAAACAAAGACGAGTCCGCTTGTTTATCGCATACGCAATACGCATTATTTACTTACGCAGTCTAGCATTTGGTCCGTTACGTGCAGACAAAATGAATAGGCAAGGCGTCAATGAAAAGTGCAAACGTCAATATGTTAATTTTCGTTTTACATAATGTACATATGTATGCATTTAATAGGTATGTGTAATAAAGTTCATATTTTTTGCAAAATTGGGCGTGTTTGAGCGTTATTTCGATTAACCGTGTTTTCGATTATCTAGCAACGGTTTGGTCCCGGGCGGCTCGGATAATCGAGGTTCTACTGTATTTACCTTTCTATCTTTGTGAATCTTCTACTCCACCATTTAATCAAATTATTATTGAAGAATCTTTAAAAATTTCACCTGTAAAATACATCAAATACTTAGGAATATTAATCGATGGAAAATTGAAATGAGATCATCATGTTAACTACGTATCAAATAAAGTCAGAAATTTACTCTTTAGATTTGTAACTTTAAGAAATATTATTCACTTGTTGAGTCTCATCTACGATATGGTACTTTGGGTTGGGGCGGCGTTCTTGATACACATTTAAAACATTTAGAAACTTTGCAGAAAACGATTTTAAAAATAATAATATCTAAATAATCTACTTATCCTTCAGATTCATTGTTTAAGGATGTTAATATAATGGACATGAGATCGCTATATTTTTATCAATGTGTTCTCTATCAATTTAACCATAATTATAAGAGTATTAATCTACAAATAACAAGAGGAGATTTAAATAACAAATTGAAAATTCCTAAAATGAAGAGTACTCGTGGACAAAGATGGTTTACTTACCTTAGTGTACGAGCATTCAACTCTTTACCTGTTAGCATTACTAAATTTCTTTATAATAAGTTTAAATCCAATTTGAAAATATATTTGTTAAGAAAATTGAGAACGGAAATTAATAGTATTATTAATCCTAAGCAATATTTTAATCTAAGATTTTAAGTTTAGTGTTAATTTAAGAAGTGTAATTATATTTCAATGTTTGTTGCAGTGTATACATGGGTAGGTTTGTATACATGTATATACAGGGTCGGAAAACGCTGATGGTCTATCTGAGTTTACACGAAAGCGACAAAGTAAAGTATAGAAATCCGTGCGATAGACAAGGATGACTATATTGACGATGTTTTAAAATCTAAATAGTCACCGCCCATTTCGTCATTCAACAAATAAAATCCACTCCCACTTATATCTCAGCGACCCATCGCCATCTTTGCCTTTATTGTTTGTCTTTCGCTTTCGCAAGAGATGTCGCTACTTGTGCAACTCCAACTCCGGTATTCTGATATTTTACCAGCGGTCGAAATTGTGGATAGTGACTAATCGCTAGCTTGTTGACCAGCGCGACGGGCGAAGCGTGCGGGGAGCAAGATTTCATAGGCGTACTAAACTTGAATGCGATCAGAGACAAAAAATATATAAAAATGACAAAAATAGTTCCATTACATCCATTATTTTTAGAGTAGAAACAGTGATATAACAGTTTTTACCAATTTCGAGGCGTTAGATAATAAAAATTATAAGAATTATTTCAAAACTTAAAGTTTTTATCTTGTCAATTACCCAAGGTCGAAAATAATAGAAAGTGATATTTTGACCTCGCGCACTAAACTCTTCATACATGTCATCATCCGATATTCCTCATTTCGATCAAATCACTAATAAAATTAATTACATTCATAATTAAATTAACGAAAAGATATAACCGAAATTTTGCCCGCCCGAACGATATACCCGCCCATGATAGCCTTGCAATTGTGAAAAGTTGAGATTTTCCCGCCATAAATAATTAAAACAGAAGTTGCAAAATTCGTGCAAAAATCCGTGAATTTCGCGTCCATAAGGACAAGGCTTAAGTGTGTTATCTGCGGAGTGCGCATCAGGTAGGTGTAAGTGGGTGGTAGTGGGCAATCGCCGTCCATAAGAACAGGGACATATTTAAAGTAAATTGTTAATGTGCTAGGTTCAGCCGACGTCAATTTATTTTTAATAATTTTGTGTGCTTTAACTCTTCTGAAGTGGCACGCTTAGGTGAGTTAGGTGTGTTGTGAGTTAGTCACTTTCTATTATTTTCGACCTTGGGTAATTGACAAGATGAAAACTTTAAATTTTGAAATAATTCTTATAATTTTTATTATCTAACGCCTCGAAATTTGTGAAAACTGTTATATCACTATTTCTACTCTAAAAATAATGGATGTTATGTAATGGAACTATTTTTGTCATTTTTATATATTTCTTATATCTGATCGCATTCAAATTTAGTACGCCTATGAAATCTTGCTCCCCGCACGCTTCGCCCGTCGCGCTGGTCAACAAGCTAGCGATTAGTCACTGTCCACAATTTCGACCGCTGGTAAAATATCAGAATACCGGAATTGGAGTTGCACAAGTAGCGACATCTCTTGCGAAAGCGAAAAGCAAACAATAAAGGCAAAGATGGCGATTGGTCGCTGAGATATAAGTGGGAGTGGATTTTATTTGTTGAATGACGAAATGGGCGGTGATTATTTAGATTTTAAAACGTCGTCAATATAGTCATCCTTGTCTATCGCACGGATTTCTATACTTTACTTTGTCGCTCTCATGTAAACTCAGATAGACCATCAGCGTTTTCCGACCCTGTATATATATATATATATACATTTTAATTTGTCGGTACTCCGGTACTCTTTTTGTGAATTTATGCAGTGTCTTTTTATACTCTTATGAATATTTTTTATACTTTATTAATCTCTTTTTTTGTACAATTAATGTAGCTCTGTAAAACAAATGTTTATAATAAACTGTCTATCCTTTTCAAGTTGCTCGCCTATGGAATCTTCTCTCTCTCTCTCTATTATTTTGGACCTCGGATATAGATTTCTTGATCATCTACAATATTTATATACACTTTTTTCTGTTTTATGATTAACAAACAAATTATTGAATTTTCTTACACTAATGGTTCGCCCTGTATTTCTAATTTTCAATAAAATACAATCAAACTTTGAGCATCGTAAAATTAAAAAGCGACTGGAGAATAATTTCCGAGCTGGTTGCCACGATTTAGATTTACTTTCGGTTTGAGAGACACATATCTCTTCTTCGTGAATGGTTCTGAAATTGAAAATTACGTCAACTGTTCAGAATTGATGAGTGCACCCAAGATATTGTTCAACCATCAGTGTCAAGGAAGCCTGCTAACCAAGCCGAGGTTAGAAGAGTACTTTCAGAAAAAAAAACACATCCTATCAAAGTCATTATCTTTTGCACAACTCTAGAGGTAAATGAATTTCTTAAAATTAAGGGGGTCCTCTAGTTTCTCGGTTGTTTTTTTACGGCTTTTCCAATAATTTTTTTGCGGGCAAACCATCGAAATAATAAATCTCATTGTTTTTACGCAATCTTTACTAACATTTAAGTAAGCTTTACAAATTTTTTGAAGACAAAATATATAATAGAATCAAAGTTATAGTGGCCGACAGGAAGACATCAAGTGAAGGAGGTGCTTGACGGTGACCAAGATCGCGGCTGTTTTACTTATCTGATATCAAAAAATCAAACGGCATTTTAATCTTCATATTTAAGACTAGCGATTGAACTAGAATGAAATGTAAATTACAAAAATTAATTTCATTATACACTTTCGAAAATTAAATTAAGTTTCTCGCTCGTAGAAAAAAAAACTATGGAAGCAATCATGATAATCCTAGTTCAATCGCTGGATTATAACATATTAAACATGTTGTATAAATTTGAACAAGATCGGTGCAGTAGTTTCTGAAATATTGTGGTCACCGTTTTGAAAAATAGTGTTTCGAGAAAAACGTGTTTCAAAGTTCGCGCATATGTCGCTTCACAGCGTCTTAGTCATTATTCGAAAGCGTCTGTCAACGGTCTCGGCTCCCCTCTACTCGGGCTTAATTCACAAAAGGTTTAGTTAGCAGTTAGATTTGGGGATATCAATATAATGCTGCTCCGCAACGACGCTCGGCTTTGCGGAGCAGCGTTGCGCGCGCTCCGTATATCTGCTCCATTCCAGGGCCGTAACTTGTTAACCACTTCGAATATCGAAAAATCCTTTGGCACACATTTTCTACACATGTTGTAGATGTGATTTATGAAAAAAATCGATTTTTTCGACCCAAGAAACTAGAGGACCCCCTTAAAGTCTTTAAAATAAAAAACAAAGTATGATCTATTTGTACAATAAAAATATAATAGATAATGTACGTAATTGTTATTTTATTCATTGTATTTTAATGCTGGTAAATATGTAATAGCGCAAAACTATTTCTATATTGTGAATTATAAAAGGAGAAAGAAGGAAAGATAATTTGGGCCTGGTCTAATATTTACCAAGTGAAAACTTAGTATTTAACATAACAGAGTTACAACGTGTCGAATTTATTGCATAGCAGTACTAAAATATACGATTTGTTAAAGATAGACTCGATAGTAACTTTTATGCTAATGCCTCGTCTCTAAATCAAGAAGTTCCGTGATAATTCAAACCTTTATTACGTTTCCGGCACTTGAAACTTTAAAATTAAATTTATATTCAAACTTTTAACTGTGCATCCCGAATAAAATGCAAATTTCGCACTGTGGACTGTTTATTTGAACCCATTAGACACATTGTGGCATTCCTATAGTCACCCTGCTGTAAAGTTAAAAAAAATGAAATATTTTATGGTTTTCCGAACACACATACGTTTACAATAAAATGTTATAAATTTGAATCAGTCCAATTGTGTAACATAGCAACTGATTTTCATACATTCCTTCAGTGTCTTTTATTTACTGTAGAGCGTGGTCAAATTCTTTGACCACGTACTATCTAAATTTCGTACAATGCACATGCGTGAAGTGTCCCGTAAGTACAAGGTGATTCACTATATTTTGACTTCCTTGTTAACTTTTTTGTTTTTAGAGTTACAAAAAATGTTAAATACAAAGTGGTAGTTAAAACAAAAGATTAAAGTAGGTATGTACTAATTAAATATAATTTTAATTAATTCGATAATGCAGCCTTAAAACTTATTTTATAAAGCTGTATATTTATGTTTAAAAAGAGTAACATGCAATAGAAATACTTGACTGAATAATTTGGCTCCTCGTGTAAACAAATAGATTTTTTCTACAAAACTGTTAAAAATGGGCTTTTTAATTGTCATTTTTGATGTTAAAAATGTCATTTTTTGACACGCGTGTTAAAAGTAAATCAAAAGCACTGGTTGCTACGAAAATTTTGGTTCATAAACATTGCGATCTGTGTGGTATTTTTGATTTCTTATTTTTATTGAGTTTAAAGTTCTTCCGATTGTTTTGTAGAAAAAATATTGTATGATATACGTGTTAAAAGTGATTTTATTTTGTTCGTGAAGTTAAAAAACTCGCTACGCTCGTTTTTTAATCTTACTTTTAACACGTATATCATGAATAGCTATTTTCTACAAAACTGTTAAAAATGGGCTTTTTAATTGTCATTTTTGATGTTAAAAATGTCATTTTTTAACACTAGTGTTAAAAGTAAATCAAAGTTTATTTAAATTTTGTTTTGAAAATTAATAAAACGTTTTAACAAACACATGAACAACTTTTTATTTTAAATAAGTACAAACCAACATTTTAATTAGTTATTACTATTAACATTTATAGTAAAATTAGAACAATTTGAAATTGTAATTCCTTGCGGAGTCATCATACTTAAGTTGGTTTTACTGTCAACATGTGTGACTCATCTATTTTCTGTAGAAATACTACTGGTGGTACTGGTGGTCTTGCTAGTAGTTGCAGCAGTAGGAAGTATTTGGCACGCAATTTCCTTCTTCTGTTCCAGTGAATTTTCAATGTAGCCTTCAGCTACCGTCGAAGATTTCCATCCTCCATGTCTCTTGATGGTAGTAAGATTTGCACCAGAATCTGCTAACAATGTCGCCGATGAACGACGAAAACAGTGTCCGGTGTAGAGTTGAGGATTTGGTAGATTCAAGAACTCTGCAATGTCGGCAGGCATTTTACCAAACATGTTAATTGCGACTGGATTCTTCACACATTTATTCTTCATATATTTAAGAAAAAGTCGTCTATGGTCAGCCTTGGGTGGCCGGAGTGCCATATACTTTCTAAAAAAGTTTAAATAGAATTCATCAACAACACTGAAAGTCCGAGGCACTTTCGTTTTAGTATCTGGTATGGTCAACAACCGAAGTGCCCAAATATTCGATATTGTCGATGGTCACCTGACACAATTCCTCCCGACGACACGCCCCGAAGACACCCACTATTGCTGCGACTTTCATCATCAGATATTTTTCGTCTTCTGCTTCTGTGAGAAATTTGTCGATATGCGTCTTCGTCAAAACATTTGACTTTTTTGCTTGATATCCTTCACCCTTCCGTTTTAAAAAAGCAATAAGTTTATAATGTTTGCTTATATCTTGATCTTGCTTTATTTTTAACATAGTTTTGATCATGGAATAACGTTGACGATTTCCATATCTTGGCTTTTTCCTCAAAATATGCCAGCAAAACACTTTCGTTACATTTCCCAGGGACCTTTTTAATGTTACACCATTCCGAAAAGCGTCTATAAGTGATTTCGTACTGTTCCTTTGATTTCGCCGGCAATAATTCCAATGTTGCTCGACTAGCGGCTTCTTCGATTTCAGCAGGGATGGAATCGTTACGCTCATTATCGAGATTATTCATTATACTTATAATATTACTAGAAAATGCTGTCAATATTTTTGCGTTTTTTCCGTAACTAACAACAGCACTGGTTGCTACGAAAATTTTGGTTCATAAACATTGCGATCTGTGTGGTATTTTTTGATTTCTTATTTTTATTGAGTTTGCGGTTCTTCCGATTGTTTTGTAGAAAAAATAGTGTATGATATACATGTTAAAAGTGATTTTATTTTGTTCATCTTCGCTCACAAAATAAAATCTTACTTTTAACACGTATATCATAAATAGCTATTACCGCTACTTTTTAGTCAATTGCTGTATTATTTATTATTAAATTTAGTCAAATTTCTGTTATCTAATAGACTTTTGCATAATGAAAAAAATGTGATATGTGTTTTTTTAATTTAAAACATTAAACAATATTCAAATGGTGATAATGAATAAACAAACGGTTAAAGATTCTATGTTTATGCTAATTTGTTCTTCAGCTCTATTCTTTGATATTTCTTTGCCTTAAGGTACTACAAATACGAGTCATTTGTTGTCAGAAATACGACAAAAGCTTACTATTAAAATAGTGTTTTCTGCAAACACAGATAATTTTAGACAATTAATAATTACACAGCAAATAGGAGGAATATAATCTCATGCCATGGTCAAATTTTTCTTTAAATTTTTTAAAGTGAAAAATTTTATCAATATAAAAATTGTTAAGCAAAACATTTAAAATAATTTTGTTATTGTTGCTTACATTCTAAATAAATTTACTTATCTCTGACAGAACAAACCTTTTCCTCACATCTAGAACTTTTATTATTTCTAAGTTTACACATGATTATCAAAATTTATAAAGTTGTCGAATTAATGTAAAATGTATTGTTTATAAATGTTAATGTAATACTATTACGTTCAATTTTGTAATAGATTTTGTTTTTATAGGTTTATACAGGGTGATTGGGGGGAACCCCCAATATTCGAAAGAGGTGTTTAGGAGGCAAAAGTGTACAAAAAAGCCTAATAAACATATGGTCCAATATCAACGGTTACTGAGATAGCATTGAAAATATTTTTTTCCACGGTCGGGAGTAGAAATCAGTTTCTATGACATCAAAATTAAAACAGAAGTAGTCGTTTATTTTCAAGGGAGTATAATGCTCCCAAGGGAGTTACATTATGGAGAACGTTTTTCATGCAAAAAAAAAGATAACATTGAAATTATTTATTGACATTTAAATTAAATGTTACATTTGTACAATTTTCAAAATTAATATTAGAAGGAATATTACTTTCGCTTACATTTACAGTTTTTGTGATTACGCTAGTAGTGATACCTACTAAAACCTGATTAGCAATTTTGGTCTTATTTTCAATGGAGTTCTCGACATAACCCTCAGCGACTGTCGTTGATTTCCAACCAGCGTGACGCTTTATTGTCGTCATATCCACACCAGCATCTGCCAGTAATGTCGCTGAAGATCTTCGTAAGCAGTAACCAGTATAACATGCAGCATCAGGTAATTTTAAATACGAAGCTACTACACTCGGAATTTTTCCCATGGTATTCTTGCCAACTGGCTGCGAACTACATTTTCCTGCTTTGTAGTACAAAAAAAGGCGCTTATGCTTGACGTAGGGTGGACGAAGGGACAGGTATTTTCGAAACAATTCAAGCATATTTCCCACATCGGTAACCAGAAAGATTCGTGGAATCTTTGTCTTAGTGTTTGGAATTTTTACAATCAAGGAAGAGCCTACATCCTCAATATCATCTACAGTTAAATTGACCAGTTCATCAGTTCGACAAGCTCCGGCAATCCCCAGAATTAATCCAACCTATAAAAAATCAAAATACTTAATAATTGATGTACCTAACAACAAAAGTAATCTTACCTTAATCATTAAGAATTCTTTGTCATCTGCACTTGATAGAAAACGGTCGATTTCACCCTTTGTCAATATTTTAAATTTTTTCGCTTGATATCCGTCACCGGTTCTTTTCAAAAATGCGATCAGCTTGGGGAATTTGCTTATATCTATGTTGTCGTAAATTATCAAGTATGACTTAACCATAGAATATTGCGCCCATAATGTGGAAGGCTTGTAATTCTTTGCATTTTCACTGAAGTATGCCAACAAAACATTCTCGCTGTATACTTGAACATTTTTCTCGGCGCATCACTTTTTGAACCGATTGTAGGCTATATCGTATAAAGATCTTGACTTCGTAGCAGCAAATTGCTTATTGCAATATTTGCAGCCTCCACAATCTCTTCCAAGAATTATTCATTGTGCACTAAACAAACTTTAAACTAAACCAAACTAGCACCTTAATTTGACAATTATTTTTGTTTGTTTATTTTGTAGTTATGACAATAACTCAACGACTACTAAATAAATGCTCAAATCCGAATACAATAATTCTGGTACTACTTTCTGCATAATGACAAAATATGTGTTTTTAAGTTAATGAGACCGTGGAAAAAATAGTATATACCATTCGGGAGAGATGCTATTTTGTCCTCGGTGCATTGTAGCCCTCGGGCTTCAAATTGCACCTCTGCCAAAATAACGCATTTCTCTCCCTTATAGTATAATGTACTATTATTGCTATTTTAGCGAAAGCTGTTATTATTTGATATTTTATTTTGAGTAGGTCATGCACACTAAACCAAACTCACATTAATGATTACTAATTACCACATTTATTTTGACGTTTGTGATTTAAACGCTTATGTACTGTCGCATGTATTTTTACATGTGCGTTCGTTTAGTCGGTATTGTACACACATAATTTCATAATGCCACATTTATTCATCGAGCACTCTTCTGTTCGGGAAGCGACGTCGTTATTCAGTAACTGCACGATTAGCGCTACCGTTGCAATACCCAAAAATAATATCAGTATATTTTATTTAAGTTGTTGAACATCGACGTCGCTTCCCGAACAGAAGAGTGCCAGATAGAAATGTATTCCAGAAAATGTTTCCCAGTGTGAGAGTTACATCTGAGAGGCAAACTGGCTGTGGTCTAGCAGTCGAAGAAGAAATTATAAATATGGTAAAACATAGCCTTGGTGTAAGTACAAGGCGCATTACAACCCGTCTCAAAATTAATCAAACTGCGGCACAGGAAGTCATTCACAAAACTGGCTTAAAACCTTTCCATATTCCAGAATCTTCAGGACGGTGATAATGATTTGTGGTTGCATTTTTGCAGTTAGATAAACACAAACCATTACAAATACTTTTGTTCACTGATGAGGCTCAATTCACTCGTGATGGAATAAATAACTGTCACAATGATCATCGTTGGACAGATGAAACTCCGCACGCCACGGTGGAAAGTAACTTTCAGCATCGGTTCAGCATTAATGTGTGGTTTGGTATCATTAATAATCAATTAGTTCGCCCAGTTGTGCTAGATGGTCGTCTTACTGAAGCTAGATATGTAGAATTTTTAGAAAATAATTTGACAGATCTACTGGACGATGTTCCATTGGATATTTGGCAAAACATGTACTTTCAGCATGATGGTGCCCCCTGCTCATTTTAGTCGTGTTGTGATCAGTTATCTTAGCAATCGCTTTCCACAACGCTGTCACCACCAAGATCATCAGATTTAAATCCCCTTGATTACTGCTTTTGGGGGTGGTGGTGAACACAAGAGAGGCGCTGTTCGATCAGATTGTCAATAATTGTACATCACTCATAAGAGAAAATCACCGTGCACTTCAACGAGCTACCCGTGGAATCCACAAACGAGCTAATGCATACATCGAGGCGAGTCGTGGTATTTGAAAATTTATTTTACTTGCTTTCTAAATTCTTTGTGGGTGTCCTCCTCGAGAATTCTAATAAAAGTTGAAAACGGAAGCATAATCGAAGGACCAGGTCCAAAAATATTGACACCGATGTACTCCTGGCCAGTTTGTCAGCTACTTTATTGACATTCTGTTGTCGGTTGAGGTCAATACCGGTGCCTGGTGGTATTCCCATAATGATCTAGATGTTACCTTATGTTTACGTAAGATCATAAGTGTACTGTCTGCATAGAGTTTAATGGTTTTTATATGCCTACGGCCAATTTCTTTGGGGGCTATGGTTACACCTGCTACTAACGGAATTAGTACTATGATAGCATGCCTATCCATTACCCACTGATGTCGGAATATGTTGAATATTCCTTCCCTTCTTTTGGATCCGCCTATGAAGATATTGATTACATCCTCGCTGGCGGTCTCCTCCTGATTTCTAATAGGTACTGTATAGGGTCGTCACACGTAAACTGAGGAGAAATACTTTCAGTGCCTGCCTGCAGAAGGGGCATCTTTCTGATGACCCCATTCCACAAATAACTCCTAATTTCACCACATCCTACATCTGGTATAATAACAGTATTCTTGAGGCGAAGTATTGTTGTCGAGGCTACTTCTTTTAGATGCATATATAATGGTGGCAGACATGCTTACCTTCACTGATATACTAGGTGTTGTTCGCATCGTCTGTTGGACATTCGGTCACCAGACGACAGCCTCATTGGCTAACATAGGTGTCACAACGGCAGTGTATATCCACATGAACCACTTTTGGGCCATTACCCATGTTTTACCAACGGTCTCCTACGGTACTATTCATAGAATATGTGCGCCTTTTTAGTTTAATTTCCTAATGAAGATTCCATGTTAGCTTTGCATCAAGTGTAACTCCAAGATATTTCGCATTCGATGCAAAGCTTAGTGTTTAGGAGATTATTGACCTATGATCCAACTAATAAAGAACAGAGAAATTATATCGGCGTCACAAAAAATCTCTTACAATCAATAATTTTATTTTTAATGTTACTTTTGTTCTACATGTTTTATTGTTCGATAATTCTGTACTTAAAAACACCATAAATTTGATCATTTGATTGTACTATGGATGCCAAGATATGTAGACAATTAAAATTCATTTTTAAACCGATTGTTTAAGTAATGAACATTCTATAAGAAAATAATACACAAAAAATTATTGAAAAGAAGAACAAATAGAGAAAAAAATACTGATGTAAACCTAACACTAAAAAAAATAAATATAAAAAATGACGTAGACGTATGGTAGTAAACTAGTTAAGTACATCAGAATCTAAATATTCCATTGCAATCAAAACAGGTTGTTTCAAGCTACAGTCATAAATGTCGCAAAACGAGTATATCTCATTAAAATAGTTAGACATAACATAAATTGAGGATTTAAGTAGTAAATTGGTTCTTGTTGCACAGTCAAGAGTTAGATTATGTCTAGTACATAGTCTAGGGACATGAAAATTTAGCTTACTCAACAAATCCGAACAATTTAGTCTCGTAATAATGTGTATAAAAAAGTAAAAGGAGCCAGTTTACGCCTTAAATCCAGACTAGTTGAACCAAATTCATTTGCCAGCAATTTATACGATACATCTGTTGCGGGGTAAATCCCATTATTTTTATATGCTAACAATTTCAAACACTTTCTCTACATTCTCTCAATCATTATCTTATGGCAGTTATAGTAAGGATACCAAATTAAGGAACCATATTCAATTTTAGAACGAACATAAGAGATATATACATGTTTTAACGCATTAATATTTGTAAATGATTTACAATTTCTAACAAAGAAACCATAATCTTAGCAGCTTCAATAATTTTTAATGTTATTATGTTGATTAAAAAAAAACTTTCAATCAAAAAGAATACCTAGGTCTTTAGTAGTATCACAACGGACAAGTATGAAATGATGGAATAATCATAAATATTCTGGGTGTTTTCTGTTGAAGGAAATAACTTTGCATTTTACAGTATTAGGAGACAAATCATTATTGTTACACCAAGCTTCTAACTGCTTCAAATCAGACTGTAGGTTCTTGCAATTTTTATAACAATCAATATTACGAAATAATTTCAAGGCATCAGCAAAAAGGAGTTTGCGACATTTAAGAACTTTACATAAATCATTCACAAATAGGAGAAAAAATAACGGACCAAGGTTTGAGCCTTGCGGTACTCCCGAAGTTGACAGATATAAGGGAAAAATAAAGCCGTGATATGCCACAAATTACTCTCTTTTACATAAATAAGAGGACAGGAATATCTGAGATAAAATACCAAAACCGAAATTACCCAATTTATTTAGTAGAACGTAGTGATTAATTCGATCGAAAGCTTTAGCAAAATCAGTATAAATTACATCAACCTGACCCTGCTTGTCAAAGACCTCATATTTAATTTGAGTAAATATTGACAAATTAGTCATAGCTGATCTATTATTTAAAAATCCATGTTGGAAAGAGGAAATCAGATTTCGTACGGAATGGTAAATGCGATTATACAGGATGCTCCGGTTTGTTTGGAACAAATTCAAACGGTAGATAGAATAAGCAATTTTAAGAGGAAAACTTTATATGACCATGGTCTTTTTCTCGATCAGTAGCGGAGTTACGGGGGGCTAAAGTTTCAAAAATGTACATTTATTTTTTTTATTACCAAGTTCATATTGCACACAGCGCTTCCAAACATGATACATGTACTGCTCAACTAGTCTCGGATATTATACAAGTTCATTTTTTAAAGTCGTTATACAGGGTGATATTTTTTCAAGGATCTGCTATCATGAAACCCTTCAGACGTTTTTTCTTGTACGTCCCTGGTAAAGTTTGAAATGTTTTTTTACTCCCTTGATTCATTGTCTAAATTTCGTCTGTCTTGACTTTTGAATGTATTCTTGTAAATTTTCGATAAAACAGAAACAGCTCTATAATTATCAATAATCGTTTTGTCCTTGTTTTTAAAAATTGGACAAACTCTTGCAGGTTTCCATGAATCTGGAAATATTTTACATTTAAGAGCTAAGTTGAAGAAATAACAGAGAGGAGGAGCAAATACTCGTGCAGTCTTTTACTGTAAAGGATGGAATATTATCAGGGCCAGATATCATTTTATTTTTAAGTTTGCTTGCTGCATGAAGTACCTCATCCTCTGTTATTGTATCAAAATGTATGACAATATTATTATTACTTTCCATCGTGCTAATGTGATCAGTAAGTTCAGTAAGAACAATGCTAAAAAGACACCAAAGACATTGACAATATCTTCAGCCTGATCAAAACATATATTGTCATGACACAAGTGACCAGGAATTCTACTAGTTCTATTTTTGGAATAAAAAGTATAAAAGACCAAAATTTTTTAGAATTGCTGGAAATCTGCGATTGCACTTCAATAATGTATTTGTCATAGGCAGACTTAACTTGTTCCTTTATTAACCCTCGTCATCCTTCACATTCCTGTAAATAATTATAAATACCAGTTTTTTTTTATTTTTCATATAGTGTGGCTTTGTTCTTCATATTAGTTATAATTTGAGAATGATACCAATAGCGATACTCGCGTTTGAAAGACTTGTAAAGGGGTACGTACATGCATATATCAAAAATTTGGTATAATTTCATATAAAACTTTTGCAGGGCATTCAGTTCCATTGAAAATGATCATTTCGTATGCAAAATTGAATTATATAGCAATGGAAAAATTAAAGTTATAGCATTTAAAATTAGCATTTGGTAACAGATCACAATACAAAAAACCTAAATAATATCAGCTACCAGCTGGAAAAAAATTGTATGAACAAAGAAAACTTATGCCTATGCATGTACTCGTATATTTTCACAAAGCATCGATTTTCCAACAGTTCCAAGTCTTCTCTGAATAAGCCGCAATGTATCAATTGAAGACAAAAGTCTACATCTCAAATATAATCAAAATCGATTAAAATATATTTGAGTTCTAATGTTGCAGAATCTTTCAGGAACTTTGGAGTCATCTAGTGTGAAAACCCGACTCGTGTGAAAAGCATTAAAACATTATGTTGACAATTTTTTGTCATTAAAATCTACATAATACAAAACCTATATTTTTATATGTGACATTTAATCACGGCTGTGTAATAGAACAGAAAAACAGATAAAATGGAATCATGTGGCAATACCTGCTTTTCTATACATGTACTTGATTGCATCATATCGAGGACCATATCTATTGAATGTAAACAATGCATATATCCGTCAAATATAAGCTTTGCATAATGGACGTAAAACAATGTAATACCTAATTTTACCTAAATTCCATTTGCTATTCAAATAGTACGCATTACTCTATACCCATAGGACGCAAAATTATTGTTAAATATTTATAAACTAGCCTCTACATTGAATGTAAATTAGTTTGGCTCGAATTCATATATATTTAATAGGAAATGGCGAATGCGCTCTATATTTTCTAAAGGACTGCCATCATAGCTCCGAGATGTTCCGTAGAGAATTTTAAACCTGAAACTTTTAATAAAACATGGATTTTGGATATTGATTTTAAAGACAGAGAATGATACACAGTTACAAAATATACTAGAAGGGACTACCACCCATTGGTCGTGAAAGTATTGTTATTTATTATTTAAAACATATATATTTTGGAAGAGAATAATGAATTATCTTATTATACTTATACATTTTTTTCAAATTAAACATTAAGGATATCAATTTATTTAACTAATATAAGACAATTACACAATTGAAACTGTGCAGAATAAATAAAAAATTGTGTTTATTATTTCTATACATTTCTTTGATATTCTATTGTTAGAATCATCTGTAACACAACTTTAATAATTTTTTTGAAATATATTTACAAATGCGTGTACTATTTGGAAATAGAATTTTGGTTAAATAGACGGTTTAGGTAGGTAAATACAAAATGTTAACTTTGTTACAAGTACCGGAAAAGCTTTTTAACACCTTCTTTTGTTACTGCTTTCAAAAAACACATTCATACCTCTTGATACAGCGTGAATTCGCGATTCGTGATGCGCAATGCGTGATTTGTACACTGTAAAAAAATAATTACAGATTTTAACACAAAAAAACACAATACTGTGTTAATCGAGGTCCACACAGGATTGTGTATATTTTTACTCGTTTCTCTGTATGTAGCAGTGTGTTAAAGGTTTAACACAATCCATTGTGTTAATATAACAAATATTATGTGTAATTTTTACACATTTCAGTGTTATTTGTATATCTGAAGGTGTAGGATTATTTTATAATAGGTGCTGACATTGAAACCACTTACCTTTTTAGTTTGCTAATAATGTTCCTGTTTGCTTTCGATATAATTTTTATAGTACCTTTATTTTGATGTTCTCTAGAAGATTTCTGTCATCGGATATAGCTTGAAATGTTCTAGAAACCGTCAAAATAAACGTATTACAGAAATTATAATTTCAAAAGCAAACAGGAACATAATAAACAAACTAAAAGGGTAGATGAGTTTCTGCATCAAGATATAGTATTTTCATAATTATGCTGTTACAGTAATAATAAAATTATAATTCAGTTCAAATGAGCAACAACCAAGTTTTCTAACAAAATTTTTAACAAAATTAGTAGTAGTAGTATCTACATATTCTAATAAGAGGCTTATAAAAAAATAACGTACTACTAAATCATAAACAACGAGACAACAAACATTAAACAAAGATGTATATAGGTAGTACATACTAGGGGTTTACGAAAATTAACTGGTAGTAACCTGAACATATCATTTTATTTCTATAAAGTTACAAGAAAGTCAGAATTCAAAGTTACAAGAAAGTCAGAATACAGAGTAGTCTAAAATGTGAACTAATAGTTTTAAGAGTTATAGTCCTAATTAATTTTAGCTTTACCACAATTATCAGCAACATTTGTTATAATTAGATAAGTACTTACCATTTTATATGATCAAACCTCAATTTATATTCAAATGTTCTCCATTTGAACCAGTGTTTATATAAAGTAGAGTTAGTCAACCGGTTAATTGTGGACCATGTCGGCTAGATGGCGGGACTATAATATGTGCAAAATCTCTTAAACGAGCCCTAGGGAAGTCAGTAAACAGAGTCAGTCTGACCCTGTTTAAGAGATTTGGCACATACCATAGTCCCGCCATCTAGCCGACATAGTCCACAACTAAGGCCGGTTGACTAACTATACTTATATAAACACTGATTTAAACATAGCGAACGAGAGCTAACTAAATAAAATAACGCTACACGACCAACATGGCGTAATGACGTATGTTAGAACAGTTGATATACTGCAGCTGCGCAGTTGTACTTAACCAGTCAGGAGTAGAGGTATATAGCACAGAGATGTGTTAAGTTTACACAAAATGGTGTACTTTTAACACATCACTGGTAAATATTACACAAATTCAGTATATTGTATTATAATACTAGTAATTTTAACACAATTTGTGTGAAGCGTATAAAAAAGCCATAGTGTGTAAAACTATTAACACGGAAATTTTACACATCCTAAATTACATACGGGAAAATCTCACTTACACGACAACTTTTTTTACAGTGTATATAATTCGTGCATAGTGTTTAGGGTTTTTATGAATGGATTTTTAACGAACAAGACCCTACACACTATTCGCGAATTTCTTACAAACCACGCATCGCGCATTACGAATCGCGAATACATGCATTGTCTGTAGCAAGCCAGGCTACTAAAGAAGAGGAAAAGTACCACTCGTACGAGTTAGAGACGTTAGCTGTTGTGGAATCCTTAAAGCGATTAAAGGTATATCTGATAGCTATCCCATTTAAGGTTGTTACTGACTGTAATGCCGTTTGAACAACGTTGAATAAGCGTGACTTAATACCGAGAATTGGACGCTGGTGGTTAGCCATTCAAGACTATGATTTCACAGTGGAATACCGTCCTGGGGCAAAAATGAGTCATGCTGATGCTTTAAGTAGAAACCCAGTAGTGGAAAACAAATCTGTAACCGAAGTCGAAATTTTAATGTTAAACCTAAACAAGACGATTGGCTTTTGAGCGCACAGCTGAGAGATGAAAAATGTCGAAACATAGAAAACGTGCTTCGCAAGGAAGAACCAAACTTGGTAAAAGAGGAACAACAACAACAAAAAAAGATTTTTGTTTAAAAAAAATCGTTTATACCGAGTTACGGAAAAGAGAGATAGATTAGTGGGACCCAAAAGAGCTAGACATCAAGTTGTGTTTTGTCACCATGATCTGATTGGACATTTTTCAGTAGACAAAACATTAGCATCAGTTCAAAAATTGTTCTGGTTTCCTTCGATGCGCAAATATATTAAGAAATATATTGATTGCTGTTTGAGCTGCCAATATAACAAACAAGTAGGTGGAAAACAACCATTGATAAAATACCTGAACCAATGAACACATTACACATAGATCATTTGTGCAATCAAAAATAAAGAATAGCTACTTATGTGTAGTGGTGGATGCTTTTACAAAATATATATTTATGAAAGCCGTCAAGGATACATCAACGCGACATGTGCTCTTTTTTTTAAAAGAAATATTTGAAAATTTTGGCGTTCCTCGAAGAATCATAAGTGACAGAGGAAGCTGTTTTACCAGTAGACAGTTCTCATATTTTGGGAAACAGTACAACATAAAACTGATTCTGAATGCCACAGCAACTCCAAGGGCAAATGGCCAAGTGGAACGGTACAATAGAACCATTTTGGCAGCTTTAAATTCATCAATGAATGATGAAGACAAATGGGATGAACTAATAAGTTAGATGGGGTTTGAACTATACTGTAAATATGTCAACAGGAAAAACGCTATATGGAATACGGTTTGGCTATACTCCAAGAGGACCAGGGGGTAGTCTAGTTACAAATGAACTAGAAATTGAGAGTTTACAAGATTGGGAAGTCATAAGAAATGATGCTCAACAAAAAAATTCAGAACAGCAAGAGAAGCCGAAAAGAGACTTTGATGCAAAGCGTTTTCCAGCAATTGTAGTTGGTCAACAAGTTCTTATTAAGAAAAGAAAAATCAGTAATGAAGGTAGAAGTAGAAAACTCCTCCCGAAATATGATGGGCCTTATATGGTAACAAAGGTGTTGTCAGCAGACAGATATGTTGTTCAGGACCTTCCAGGAGCGAGTCAATCTGTCAAGTCATACACTGAAATTATTGCAGCTGATAATTTGAAGTCGTACAAGGAATGTATGAGTCAAGATGAACACTCATCAGACTCACTAAGTTCAACGTGCGTGATTGGGAGTGAAAAAGAAACGAGTGAGAAAGTATGAATTATCGAATACGTTTTCCTAGCAATGTTGCTAAATGTGAGAGTATAAATATTGAGTTCTGGGTGTCTGCATCCCTCTTTGCGCAGGAAATACTCAGATTTCCTTAGATGCAGGAAATACTAAGATTTCTTTAGATGCAGGAAATACTCAGATTTCCTTAGATGGAGGAAATACTCAGATTTCCTTAGAATCAGGAAATACACCATACAAATCGAAATCGATGTAGAGATGACGAAGAGCCTGAGACTGCACGATATGTTACGGATGAAAGAGTGCGAATGAAGGTTCTGAATAACATAACTAATCAAACAATGTTGGAGTCGAGATGATGACATAGACTTATCCTTACAGGGTTTCTGACAGGAAGAAAACTGTGTCATCCCCAGGGACGTGGATGGAGGGCAGCGTGGTCGAACTGTAACCCAAATCCACGGCATTACACGGTTTGAGTGACATGACTGTTGCTGATTCAGCGGCAACAAACACCCGTCTTTCAGTCATATATATGTTAGAAAATGAAGCGATCGCGCTGAATGCTGATTTGATTAGGCAGTTTTACTTAAGACTTTGAAATATAATCTCATTTATTGTAATTAATTTCGCAATTAAAAATCTAAATTTAAAAACGGTGTATTTTTGCCCTTTTACCATTGATTACAATAGGTGAATTAACGTATGTCTGTCTATTTTGTACCCATGAATCTATGGTCACCCGTTGTACACCCTATTACGGGACAGCCTGTACATATAATTATTTAGTTTTGATGCCAAAATAGTCGAAGGAATAGTTACTAATTATGACATATTAATTTTTCAGTTTTAATATCAGGTTTCAATTTTTATCCACAGAAAATTTGAAACCATAACTCATAGGTGACTAATGGAGATGATTGTTTAGAACAATGATGCCGTAACCATAAAGTTGCCTTTGGCTGGATTTTGCACAAAGTAGAACCGTATAATGGCAGGGAAGAATGAATGAATATCGTGTGACAGAATAAATAGATAAGGCACGTCCCGGAACGTGACCAGTTGCCTTTAAATCAAATAACTGCTAGTTTACGTGTTAAGTTCGTAAATGAATATAGAGGTAAGTACCATATTTATTTCCTTGCAAAACCTACAAGAAAATTTATTGTGTGAGAATTAAAGGTAATGAAAGCTATTTCTTGAAGAGTTACTTGAAAGTTGACAAAAGAATTGTAGAAATACGCTAGTACCTTTGTAGACTGGTTAAATTTGGTGACTTAGGGAAGGCAGGAGAATTGAAATGTTTTAATTAATAATAGCTGACAAGACAACTTTATACTACTAAAAAGTAGATTATCTCTATAAATCAATATCGTTATGATAAAGATATGTACTTTATGCATACAACATGAACAGCCAACAATATTTTTCTTGTCAGAATATTATATTAGCGGCATTCGGAAAAATTGGGGAATATAACTACTTTTTCTACGAGCGTTTCTGAAGGTTTACTTTCCCGCATGTATTTTGTTTTAAAAATCTTCAATTACACAATTAACCAATTGATTTTTGTTTAATTCTACTGTCATACGTTTGACAAACGGCGATTACAAAAAAGGTTATTTTATGTGCTAAAAACGAAGAAGAAACAACATTAAAATTAATTCTTCTGACGAAGCTGCTGCTAAGGCGAATTTGGATTTGTTGCCTGATAAATCAAAAGAAATATATGAGTGGAACGGCCTCTTTGCGTAATCTATTGCGCGAATCGTTAGGAAACATATTATTTTAAAAATGTATTTGACATAGTTTGTATGAACTATTACTAATCCTGAGCAGTTATTATAATAAATCTTCTCTATTAGAAGTTCTGCACAGAACTTTGCTCTAAAATAAAAATTTGTATTTGTGAAAAATATAAATATGTATATAAAATATAAACGAAGTTTAAAAAACTTCACTTTCATGAGAAGTATTTATATTCCAATGTTATACTTAAGAAATAAGTTAATAGGTAAGGCAATAGCAGTAAAATATCATTTATGGTTTGTACAGTATATTAGAGATTACTTATTTATTATTTATGACTAGGAAATTTAAAGAAACTTAAATTAATATTTATAGATGATATATTTAAACATCTAACTGCTGCGCAGCGACTCGTTCCTCGATCAGACTCAAAATATTGCTTTAATACGGCTCTGTATAACCGATGTTCCCACTCCGAGAGTTGGATGTAAACTGAAATGGATGCGCGAGCTGCTATGCGCGACTTATTATTTCGGCCCGAGTGGTCTCCCTATACTGTGTGAAAACCGTACCTCAGCAATGTTCTTAAAATCAGCACCCTATGGACACGTTAATGCATAATAAATAGTGTAGTAAAAATAAAGTAAATTGACATAAGTAACTTCTATAAAGTGACGGCTTCCTTAAATAGAATGTCTAAATGTATGATAACAGCACCAGATGAAACGTATTTATTTTTGGTTTGATCCGAGCTTATCATCGGGATGAATTTACACAAATAACTGGTGATAACATTGAAGACAAGGGAAAACTCTAATAGCTAAAACATAGGACTCTAAAAAAAATCATTCTGCATTATCGTTTGTAATATCACAACTAGTAAACAATGGTTCTTTCTTACAATTATTGTCCAGAAAATATGCGAACATACCACCTACACTCCTTCACATAGTCTTTTTTTTGTTAACTATACAAAGAGAAAAATGTAATGTTCAATGCCGGGGCCGGTTTGGGTCGGTCAGGCGTCAGTACTTGAATCGAAGTGACTAGATCGGTGTTGGTTCGAGCCCAGCTGCCGGTAGACCGTATATAAGCTATATTCGTGGAGAGGTTTGGCGCCCTCTCTGCGGGTATGGTAGGGTGAAAGAATGTTGGCTTGGGTCAATGTGAGAGATTGATACCGGTTGATATTTGACTACCCCCCTAATTAATGAGGTTTTCCAGGTTTCCCTCATTCCTGCACTGAATAGTGATTAGGGCCTACCAACGTAAGTCGTTTCTGGGCGCAAATGCGGCCTGCTTAATAATAATATGCCGCCCCCTCTCCCGCACAAGTCTCCGACTTCTGGGCTAATCCCTGTGATTAGAATGAGGGGTAGAGATATTATTAGAGATATTATAATGCGTCAGTATCAACAATTTTGGAAAAATGTCTTGGGAAATACCAGCTTATTTGCATCTTCAAAATCCTGAATGATACACAGGCCATAGTTTCAGGTATTCCTCGGCAACATTCCTTCCTGACTTAGTGGAGGAAAATAAAATACTTAAGGAGGTTGGAGATCGACTTTGATAGCTGAAGGATTCCTGGAAGAATCGTAAACACAAAAAGAAAGCTGTGCAACGAAATTCTTAGTGCCTTTTCAATTTCATTATCTTCATCCAAACTTTCAAATCAAGCCACCTTGCAGAACAGTCGGTTGCAACAACAGTTGAATTCAGTTATAAATTTTCAAAATACTGTAAGCTCTTCGTTTACCATTATTTTTATTAGTTCAAAGTACATAAAAACACACACAAAGTCACACATTGGTTACTTCGCGATGTTTGGGAATCGGCCGTCGGCGTGTAGAAAATATTCCCGAAATTTACGAAGAACCACTAGATGGCGCTGTAAAATTCAAGATGTCGGATGTAGGAGTGATCAACAATTTGTTTACAATTGCCGCCAAGATTATAAAGCTTTTAATTGCCAGTGATCTTGTGTTTTATGGTGCAATTCTTTGTAGTTATGTAATTTTTAGTAAGCATTTTAATATATTTTTAGGTATTAATAATATTGTGTGAAACTAACTACTCTGTGGACAAAAACCCCAACCAGCGTTGAATTACACCCACAATATGTACCCATATATTCCTTATTATTAGCTTTTATAACATTTTTTACTGTATTAGAAAGGTATTTTAAGCTAGTTGGCAACGACTTTGATTTTCTATTAATCAAATACAACAACTAAATCATGATGTGGATAGATAATTCTAGACATTTACAAAATTTATCTACATAGTAAATGTTAGGTTTTACTATAACGATAATTGAACAATATAGATGTTGTGATTAGAGCAATAAGGTAAAGCGCATTTGGTTAGGATATGTGATATGGTGGGTCTGGTAGGTCAAGCTATAAACCACAGAATATGATGCCATACAAAGTGTTGCAGTAAATATAAAAAAAATCAGTAGAAGTTTTCTACAAATTTTACATTACATAGCGTCTAACGTTTTACGATACTACAGTCATCGAAATGGGTGCAAGCGGGGCAAATTCTATGACACTGCCCCCTCCTTAGGACCGATGGTCCCGATCGGATCCACCTCTATACGGGGACAGATGCTCCAGATGGACGACTTTGAAGCAACAGCTGTAGCAAACGAATGGTCTGATTGTGAAGAGGCTACTCCTCTGATAGTTGCTCTACGAGGGGAAACTATTGACGTCCTACTAAGCAGCAGAATGACTACGCCATTCTAAAACAACATATGGAAATGAGAGATGTTGATAAGCACCTACAGCAAGTTGTACCAGGCACAATTAAAGAATCGTCACCAACAGTGAATAGAATTTACAACATGCCGATGTCGGATATTGCCCGATTGGTTTGATTGGCTTATCCAACAGCCCCGTCCTAATTTGTAGATCAGCTCTCCATCAAGGTTTTATAGTATGACAAATGAAGACATACTAAAGACACTGAAAGAGATTATTGGTAGCTCAACTACTAGGTCAAAGAAAGAACAATCTGATAGTCGAAGGGATAGGACATCTGAAGAGTGTAGGGCCCCAATCGCAGATCAGCAAGGCTCGATTTCCAAGCGGCAGTCTCCAGGAAACATGTTAAAGTACGAACCATCACTGAAGGAGGCCATTGATAAACTCAGCCCAACTACCAGACCAAAGAGAGGACAACCTGACAGCCGAAGAGATCGCCCACTTCAATGCTGGAACTGTAGGCGGACGGGTCATCTAAAGAGACAGTGTAGGGCCCTAGTCGCAGATCGGCAAAGGCGCGACTCCCAGGTTGGCAGGAAACATGGAAACGCAGATGCCCTTTCTAGATCTTGTCTGACCAACTGCAAACACTGTAGTAGTCTTGAAAGAAAAGAGAACATATCCTTTGTTCCTTGCAAGGTGGTAGCAGCCCAACCTGAAGACGGATGGAGTTCAGCAGCGATTCGGGAAGACCAGCAAGTTGACTGTGACATCAAGCCTTTACTAGACTAGAAAGAAGTCAACAAACGACCCTCGTGGGCTAAAGTCAGTAGTAAAAGTCCAACATTAAAGAGCTACTGGGCCCAATGGAATTCCCTGGTGTTGGATGACGGTGTCATAAAAAGAGCATGGGACAATGACGGAACGGAGGTCAAGAAACAAGTACTACACCCGAGGTCCCGGGTCAAAGAAGCGTTGCAGGGAGTACATGGATGCACTGGTGGTGGACATTTCGGTATCAATAGGACTCTACAAAATATTATGGAACGTTTCTACTGGTTGAGCTATAAGACGGTTGTAGAAGATTGGTGCCGAAAATGTAGCATATGTGCAGCCAGCAAGGGGCCGAAGACCCGTTCTAGAGGCAAAATGCGCCAGTACATCGTAGGAGCACCGTTCGAGAGGATTGCCATTGATATCGCTGGTCCCTTTCCGAAAACCCAAAGTGGGAACCGATATCTGCTAGTAGCCATGGATTACTTCAGCAAATGACCGGAAGTATACCCTGTTCCCAATCATCCATAGACCACAACCGTAGCGTAGCAGAAGTGCTAGTCAACAACCTGTTCTGCAGATTTGGTGAACCCATTGAACTACATTCAGATCAGGGCAGAAATTTCGAATCAGGTGTGTTCCAAAAGGTCTGCGACTTTATGGGAATCCGGAAAACCAGGGTCACCCCACTGCATCCCCAGTCAAATGGTATGGTGGAACGCTTCAACTCCGCACTGGAAACAAATCTGAGGATGTTTGTGAACAAGAACAAGAAAGGAAAATCGCCTAAACTACAGAACCGTTGAATCAATAACGTCGTCTACCGGATACAGAAGACTCTCTGAAGTAAGATGAAGGTTGTCCATCTGAAGTGTCTGTCCCCGTATAGAGGTGCATCCGATTCCGGTCCTAAGCAGGGGGCAGTGTCACAGAATTTGCCCCTCTCGCACCCAATTCGACGACTGTGGTATTGCAAAACGCTAGATTGCCCCAATCGTTCCTACGCGATTCTGGTAAACAAACAAAATAATGCCGTGTAGGTATTGAGGCGCAACTGGAAAATTGAGAATGGACGAGAATCGTTCGAGAAATGGATCTAGAGCTGCTAGAAAATACCTGGAATATTCGTTTGGTCCATAAAAGAAAAATAAACGGTCAGTCTTGAATTGGAGTGTTTAGTTGGAAATTTCCTGGAGTTGCAAATTGAAATACTGTTTAGTTGAGTTGTAATTAGTATTCAGTAGTATCAGAGTGTGTAATAAATATCAGTAAAAATTTACTGTTTGTTTTTCTGGTAAAAGAAGAAGTCGAGTTAGGAAACCCGTAACAATATAAATAAATTTCTGTGAGTTAATAACTCTCAAGAAAATATAAATTTTCACATATGCAAAACATTTATTTTATTAATAAGTAGGGAAATTAAACACTTTCTTATAATGTTTGTAATCTTTAAATGGTAACGTTATCAGTTCACAAAATAAATGAGAAAAAAAAGAAAGTGAAAAAAACAGATAGTAAAAGAATTTCACAAAATCTAAGAGGAATTTTCCTACCGTGATAATAAACTATTGATTAAAGCTTAGTTTGAATTTGTTGCCATCTTAAATGTAAAAAATATTTCCAATTGAAGTCCATGCTTTGTCCCTCCCGTACGTTTCCTTACTCATCTTCAAGGCTTCATATCAGTCTTTGGTGAGGTCTTCAAAGATTGACATCCTTACCGCCATATCCTTAAGATTCGTTCTAGCATTGTAAACACCAGCTCGCTTCCAGAAACTAACAAAATTACAAGAATAGGCCGGGGAGTAGCAAGTCGTAAGGCTTGTGTGCCGCTAAGGCGATAAGCGAGATTGTCGAGATTGTGTTGAGGACATTTTCATCTCTTTCTTCTCCACAAAAATGCAAGCAATTGAGTTTGGTAGATTGTGCAGATGTAGCAACTTTAATCTGAAGTTGATGAATGACATAGTTATTGCTTGGTACAGAATTATTTAAACTAGTAACAGTAAGTGTGATATTCTCTAATTTATTACTGATCTTACCAAGTGAATCTAACTTCTTTAGTTTGTCGTTGAACTTTTTCTCCATTCTCAAGAGCTTTGAATCAGCTTCATCCAGTTTAACTGCTGGATCACGGAGGAACAGACTCTCTTTATCATATCCTCCAGAACTTCATCGCTGTTGGCTAGTTAATATTTATTATGCGTTCTCCAAATTGGAAATCATGTTTACATTTTTGTAGAATGTATAACAAATATTATTATATGTGCTTTAAACTATATTTTACCCCTTGTACTATTGAGCTCGTAAAAGTATTCTTAACACTTGTAGAGAGAACTTTCTGGAGATACTAAATTAGAATATTATCACGATTTAATTGGAAAAAAATGCTTCCTACATTCTTATTTCCATTTTAAAACGGAACGTCTGTGACTAAATTCAAATTTAATTGTACCAGAATAACTGCTTTTTGGGTATTAAGATGTCAACTGGGTTCAATTTCAAATTAAATGTTATGGCGGCACTACACTGACATAAAAGCAAATGTTTTAACAATTTGCATTAATTTTTGTCATTAAAAGTAGGTGATGATAGAAATAACGTTTTTGAGATTAGTACGTTTTATGAAAAATGTAGGTATCTTATGGTTACTTTCTAATATAAGGACATTCAAGGTCTTAAAAATTATTAAATAAGGGGCCTGTTATACTATACCTTTAAATTGAGCCCCAAAATTAATTAAGAAGAAATCGTAAAAACTTTTATTCTTTAAAACAAAAAAAGTTTTCAGGCTCAGATATCCCGGAATGTAAAATGGAAACCGTTCAAACTGAGAGAATGCAAAAGTTTTCTAGATGTTATAAATCATCGTCTTAAACATATTATAGCACATGGATCCATATAAAAATGGATATAATGTTTTTTTTATCTTTTTTTGGGAATTTTTATACTTGACCCCCGCATAGGCAGTGACGTCAAACAGCTACGTGTACGTACTAGTCAAGAATGTATTCACACATAAAAGCGACACCTAGAGTTTTCCTCGCAATATATAAGGATTTACGATAAGACGAAATCGCGATTTTATTGACAGTGATGTGTTACTTATATTGTTGTATTCATATATCCAATGTAAACTAATAGCTCAACTTCCTTTTATGTACTTACATAAATGTTTTAAACATACCTAGCCTTTCGATTATGCGGTAGATATCCAGAACGTACAAGCATTTCTTAACACGTATTCATTAATGTACAGGGTGTCTCAAACTCGATAGTTTTGGCCTACTGTGGGGATACAAGAAAATAAAATAAATTTTGGTGTTAAATGAGATAAGGTAAGCTCCATTTTCAATTTCCTGTTAAAAAACTGTCTTTTCTCTAATAAACTTGTATTAGAGAAAATTTTCTGTATTACTTAACCACTATACCAGTTTAAATATTATCTGTTCTCTGTATGACCTCCTCTTATTTCAAGACACACAGGTGCATTAATCCCAATCCATTTCTCTGGAAAAGTGTTATCTAAATATTGCTACACAATCCTGACCTTGTGGGGTGGAGCTCCGTCGTGATGAAATCATAGATTTCATCCTTAGCTGCAAGGCACTGATACGTCTTAAGTAAAATTAGTTATTAAATAGTGATAATATAGTTCTCTTTTATTTTTAATTTAATTAAATTCGTAATTTTAACACCGATGGGGACATCTATTAGTTTAGGTACAAATTATCAGTAGGTGAATCTTTTTGCGGGATTAAAAAGTAGGGAAAAAAGTAAGGTGGAACGGTTGATAGCGAAAATCCTGAGCGTGCGTTGAGACTCGTGCATATGGTGGCTAGTCGTTTCTGTCAAAACCCAAAGATAATACTTTCAATTGGAAATGGAGCTAACCTCATCCCATTGAACACCACGTGTTCCAAATTTGCTACAGTGGCGTAGCAATCATCCGCTCCATGGGGAGAGCGTCCGCTAATGGGTCAAAGGCCTACGTTGTCGGTATGTTTTTTAAATCATATTATTTCTATTATTGAATTGCATTTTTGTATCACTGTCTCTTCAAATATGATATCAAAGCAAGATGCTATGAATAATAAATTTATGTGGATCAATAGCAAGAATTGACCATGGCGCATACTGATACGGATTAACAATATATTGCCATTGTTGGCTGGGACCTAAGGGTACAGACAGAGTGGAAGCGGGTTTCTCGCTTACCGGTAACTCGCGCTTATCGGCGCTGATTTCTCGCGCGGAGACAGCACACAGTAGAACCTGTTAGAAGCGAAAAAATACAAAAATTTATTCGATACGTCTTGGGTACTTCCTTGCGAAATATCAGCATCTGACAAAGAACTGATGAAGTCAATGAGAAAACAATTTAGACTACACCCTATTAATCGCAATAGAATAAATTATTCATCATTTATTTAAAATTTCAAGGAAAGATCTTTTCAATATACAAGGATGGCACATAAAAATCTTTCACCGCATTTTAGATAAAGTGATATGCCGTATAATGAAAAATTGGAGGCCACCTGAAGAAGCAATCCTAAAAATGCAGAAATAGGTCAGATCTCATCTATTGTGGTTCAATTTTCGAGTTCCCACTGTCAAAAGTTAAATTAGATATAGATAGATTAATTTCTTTAGATAATTATTAAATAGAGCTTTAGTTAGATATTTGATTCAACTTAAAGGAGACCACCTGAAGAAGCAATCCTAAAAATGCAGAAATACGTCAGATCTCATCTATTTTGGTTGAATTTGTCGTGTTCCCACTGCCAAAAAGTGAAGTTAGATATTTATAAAGTGTTTCATTAGCAGGTCAGTAAATTAAATTATTTTCTTTAGATAATTATTGATTAGAGCTTTGTCTGTGGAATTGTTCATTAGCATACCTAGATGTTTGGTATCAGAGAACATACATATGACTTCATTCATAGGAATTGTAGGAGATTTGATTTATATTAGCTTAAAATACCTTTCTAAAACAGTAAAAAAATGATTTACTTTAGTTTAAAGGTACCTATTTAAGAAAATTCGAATCAATTTTTGTTATAATTTCTATTAATTAAGCCATATGTATAGTTGCAAGTTTACATATACTCGCGACAAGAATTCAGACGACTTACGTCATAAGAACAAATGAATAATTCATTATATTTTCATCGAAATAATTAAGAAACTGCAGTTGATAGTAATAAAACTATATATAACACTAAAAGTTTGCATTATATATTGCACAAAACTGCAAACAGTGATTGTTTTTAACACGGCCAAATATCGAAAATTACGTTGAAAATAAAAACAAATTTGTAACGTCAGCCGTGACGTAAGACGTCTGAATTCTTGACGCGAGTATATAATAATTATCTAAATTATGAATTAATCTAGCTAAATTTTCTAACGAAACATGACATGCTTTGGCATAATGAAATTATTAAATTTTCAAAATTCACTTTTGAACAAAATTATACCAATATATAATCAGCCACATATATCCAGCAACCTTAATAAAAAATGTTTTTGGAAACTACTGCAATATTAATATACGGAAGTCCGGAATATAAATACCGATACTAAAGGGGCTTGTATAGCTGACCAAAACAAGCAAGCAACTCTTATGAAAAAGTGTCTAAAATTAATATAATAGTATAATAGTTCTACAAATACATTTCAAAAATCAAAATACAATTGCAGTAACATGCAAAGCTGTGCTACGAAATTACAAACTGAGGTTAAGTAAAAGGTCCTAACGTAATTCGATTTTTTATCAGTATTAATGAAGTAAACAATAAAGATTTTCCAAGAAATCCTTAAAACTGATACTGGAACGTACGACAACATGGCATTCATTACTTGTTGCTGACAAACTCAAATTATTATAAGTAGTAGTGGTAGTTGTTTTTCTGTACCTAGAGTTTGTTTGATATTTGCGTACACAAATAAAAATGGAACAATTTATAGTAACCATAACCAGTTAATTTATGGCGAATCTAGGTAAAACTCTCTGGCTACGAAACGTTTGTATGGTAAACACTTTTCACAAGCAACGACATTAATTTTGAACACTTATAACTATTTCATTTTAATCTGTGTTGTGAAAAAAGCTCTAAGAAAACCGTCTCACTAAGTATATTTGTTACGTGTATTTGTATTTATTATGTACAAACATCTCTCATGGTATGTGACGTTGCCGCATATTCAAAACCTGTTTGTTCTCATGTGCCGTTGGTCAGAGAAAATTATTTGGTACAATTCATCATACAGCAATATTTCGGACAGCCTGTATATTTTAATATTTTCCCTCTTTATTAATTTAATTACTAATCTCTCTCCAATATTTGTCTACTTTTTGTCTACTATATATCGGTTACTGTAGATTGTGTCCTATATAGGTCATCTAAAAATTGAAGATATTACTATTCATTATATATATATTCTTTGGTCATTTTTCTACACACTATCCGCGCGTACAAATAAATTAAACTTGAATTCTGAAAAAAAGCGAGCTTGCAGGTTTCCAGCGCCGACCTGCTTCAACCTGCTTCCACTGTGTCCGCTTTACCCTGCTTTAAACTGCTGTTTAATATCAATTTAAATATACAATTGTAAATTTCATAGCTTATAGCTGCTTATTTAATTCGCATAGCTGCCGCATAAGACATATTTGTGTATGCTGCCGCGGGCAATGGTACCTAAATGATGCGCGTTGTCACATTTTTCGTAGCGCATTGAAGTAGATTCAATGCGAATACCTCGCAAAATGAGTACTGTTCCTCGAGCAGTATTCAATAATTTCTCTATTAGAACATACTATTACTATTTTTAATTTTTTTATTAATGTTCGGAATTGTGATTGTATGAATTAGACGCAATGGACTGTATTAGAAATTGTGTATGTCATCATATTTCATTTAAGCCTAAAAAGTTATAAGTTGTTCTCATTCTTTAAATAGTAACTTAGCATGTTTGTCTGTGAACTTTGGTATAAATCTCCAGTAGATACTCTAAACCACCTGTTCTTATTTCTAGAATACTTATTTAATTTGATGTCAACAATGCCACGTCACATAACTAGAATGTAATATTAAATATTTTATAGATACGTTTCGCAATATACCAACATGAAACTTCGAATCTAATATCTTTAGAAACGCTGATAAACGTAGGTTTATTGCTTTATATTCTCATTTGGAGACAAGCATGGCTTCATATTACTTGATGCACTTGAAACCTTTTGTGTATGTCATATTTCATATGACATTTCATATTTCATTTAAGCCTAAAAAGTTATAAGTTGTTCTCGCTCTTTAAATAGTCCCTTAGCATTTTTCTTATTTAAAATAAAAACGAATAATCAATATTCCTTTGACACTTACTCTAAAATAATTATTTTGCCGAACTGTGTCTCTTTCAATTATATCTACTATAGGAACAACATTATTGATTGTGTTATTTGTCTGGAAATATATACGGATAAAAACGTATGAACAAAGTTTATAGAATATATTACATTCTGTAAACTTTGGTATAAATCTCGAATAGATACTCTAAACCACCCGTTCTTATTACTTATTTAATTTGGTGTCAACAATGCCACTTCACAGAACTAGAATGTAATATTAAATACAGATCCTTTATATACCAACTTCGAATCAAATATATTTAGAAGCGCTGATAAGTACACGTTTATTGCTTTATATTCTCATTTGGAGTATCTTCATATTACGTGATACATTTTTGACTTTTATTCCAGAATATATTTCAAATTAATATTCACATAGTCGAAAAAAATCATCAATTGTAGATAGAGAAATGTATGCTAAATTTTACTTCAACTAAATAATTCTTTAAAATTTCCAAATTACGCAAGATGTAATCTTATCTACATCTAATGGCCATTGGCTACTCAAAACTGGGTCTACATATGCCACATGTAGGGAGCCTCCTACTATATTAAATAATTTATGTATTTACAAGATGATGTTATTTCTCATAAGCAATATGGATTTATTGCAGGAAAATCTACCAACGATGCAATACTGGACCTAACTAGTAAAATATACAGAAATTTAGATGCAGCTATCCCATCAATTTGTTAAACATCTTGAAAAATATTGGTTTTAGAGGAACATCCTTTAAAGTGTTTAAAAATTATCTACCTAACAGGATTTAAATGGGAATAATAGTTCTGTTAAAACTATCAGTTATGGAGTTCCAAAAGGAACTGTATTGGGTTCTACAGGGTGTTCCAGAATGATGGTCAAATATTTTACCAGTATGTTCCACAAGCCATTTCAGGGGGGGGGGATCTTCATATAAAATTTTTCAATTTGGGCCCCCCCTGTTGAGATATTCGAGTCTCAAAATGGCGGAAAAAATAGTTTTTTTATTTTTCCTTTAAAACGGTTGCACTTAGATATTTCAATTTTGGTACACATTATCAGCTAGTCAAAAGCTATTTTGTGGTGGTGTCTATTCCTTAGCTTATGTTTCTGGAGGGCGGGAATAAGCAACCCCTAGATTTATTTCTTTCAGAACTTTTTCCTTCAATGGCCGATTTCAACAAAACTTTTTTTTTAAATACTTCACCTAATTTTACTACTTTTTTCCCTCTTGTAATTTTTTCATACAACCAACAGTTTGCGCGGAACCAAATAAAAATAATTTTCCTTACTCTAAACATCTTTTCGTCACCGGTTACTGATAACCGCAGTAGGCGGTTGCTATGATGATGTTTCTCTGTTGTCTTATGAAACAAATCAGTCTTGACAGTTTTTGAAAATATTTGTAAACAACTGACTCTTCCGTACAAATATTAGCGAATAAATTGATGGAATATGCACACGGCAGGATTGGCAACAGTTATAGGAATACCTTTGTTTAGAAATATTTGAAAAATTGTCAATTATAGACCTAATAACGATTTGTTTGACAAAACAACAGAGAAACATCAACATAGCAACCGCCTACTGCGGTTATCAGCAACCGGTGACGAAAAGATGTTTAGAGTAAGGAAAAGCATTTTTATTTTTTTCCGCGCAAACTATTGGTAGTATGAAAAAATTACAAGAGGGAAAAAAGTAGTCAAATTAGGTATAGTATTTAAAAAAAAGTTTTGTTGAAATGGGTATTGCAGGAAAAAGGTCTGAAAGAAACAAATCTAGGGGTTGTTTATTCCCGCCTTCCAGAAACATGAGCTAAGGAGTAGAAACCACCACAAAATAGCTTTTGACTAGTTGATATTGTGTACCAAAATTGAAATTTCTAAGTGTAACCGTTTTTAAGGAAAAATAGAAAAACTATTTTTTCCGCCATTTTGAGACTTGAATATCTCAACAGAAAGGACCCAACTTGAAAAATTTCATATGAAGATCCCCCCTAAAATCGCGTGTGGAATACACTAGTAAAATATGTTACCATCATTCTGTAACACCCTATATATTATTTTGTACATATATACTATTTTTAGTATTCCTATTGATGCAAAAATAATAAGCTTGTTCTCGGGCTAGGCTCTGTGGAGACAGACGCGCTATCGGTGTCTCTGAGCCCGTCCATATGTTAATTTCGGTTCCTATTGTTGGTATTACGACTCTTACGGTCGGAGCCGTTCTTCGGACAATGGTGGTTCTCCGAGGCGTTCCATAGCCGCCGCTGTAACTAGGCGCATCCCATGCTTCCAAACATTTCGCCGCTATTCACTGTCGGCATCTTCAGTGGTGACTCCGCAAAAGCTTCGTCGCGACTGAGGAGGACTGAAGTTCGATAATACACCAATTAATTGAAACAAAAATCAACTAGTTCTTTTCATTCAAATATAACCAGTAAGAATTTTTCGTTATCTGTATATGTTATGTATTATTGTGATTGTGTGTGTGTATATTCACATGTGTCAATATTTGATGTCTATAGAATGTAGCTTGTTATTATTATAATGTTTTTTTTTATAGTTTTGTATTATATTATCGTCACTCCAGAAAAAAATATTTTTCTTTCTGTGGGCTCCATAATGTTTACATTAAATTAATTATTCATCTCCTAATGAAGAACAACAGGCGGTGTAATCTCTTGACCAGCATTAGATCGAAGAATAAATTGAACGAAAAAAAATGCTGCAATTTGGTTATCTCTTAGTGAAACATCTTCGAATCCGGAAAAGATGCCTATGAACAATGCGAGCAAGTGCGACTGACTATTGTAAAAGATGACATATTGCTCCGATTTGATCCTGATCAGAAGTCTCTCATTGTGACGTATTGGCTTCATAAAATCGAACAGCTGGGTAAACTGCACAAGTGGACGGAATATGAATAATCGTGCTAATCTTATGTCTATCAATGGTATGTGTTGGTTTGTGTGTTCTGGCCAAGCACGACAACCTGTATACATGATCATACCGTTGCACTGATATTTTGTTATCAGAAAAACTTTCAGAATTCGTTGATGCTTTAACTGAAGTTGAAGTAAAATCAATGCTGTAGTTAATTTTAATTGTAGATGAAATAAATACTACCTTCGCAAGAGTGCGAAGAAATGCAGGATGACCGATTGATAGGATAATGCATTTCCCCTGACCCATAAATAACAATATAACTGTGTTAACTGTTATGTTTGGCGATAATGTTGGCTTTAGGGTGGATATTCATTCCTATTTTGGTACTTATTCAAGCTAGAAGCTTACGAGCTAAGTTGAATATTGCATTACAATTTAAATAATAAATTGTATATTAAAATATTAAAGTGGCTACCTACTTACTGAGGTACAGGTTAAAGTTATAAAAATAATTCAGTAATGCTGTTATATTTCAGTTGTGTTTTCAATGTGGGTACAATTTTACAGTTTTTTTCGTAAGAAAATTGGCAAACTTTAATTTTTGGTATACCTATTGCATAGAGGGCGCTACATAAGCTATATTGATTTAACACTAACTGTCTAAATGTAATTTTTTATGAATTAATTATTTTTAAATAAAAAGGTATAATAAAAAAGGATACTAGTGTTATCTTCACAAAATTTACTCTTATCGAGATATTTGCATTTTAGAAAATCCTGCGCACCCATATTTATTACTTTTTTTACCCCTTTCTTTTTTTAATATTAATATCATTGTAATTACAAAAAAGTTTATTTTAAATATACAGAAATTCAATATGGCGCCTATAAGAAAAAACATTGAAGAATATTTTTCCGTTTACACACAAGCTATGTAAAATCCGAGGAAAAAATCGATAACGTACCTATTTAAATTTTTCATGAAAAGCGCCGTTATAATCTCTCTTTCTTGGTTTTCGTAAAATTGAAAATATCCGTTTTTCGTAAATATCTTCAAAATAGAAAGAGATTGGTCAAATGTAATTTTGGCATTGTTCAGCATTAAACTCTGCAATTTTGCCACAATTTAGCAGACCGTATCTCTAAAAACAACTGATATACATATGGTGAGGCTCAAAAAACCTGCACTCACTCTGTATATTAGCTATCTTATCTACATTAATTGTCCATGTCAGAGGTTTGCCTTGTGGCACATTTTTTAAAATTTTCAGATAATAAGGTCACTAAATACACGTTTAGATAAAATTTTAAGTTTAAAAATATTATTAGTGTATATACAGGGTGTCTCAATATAGAAGGCCATACCATTAACCGCATATTCTTTGGAAAAAAATAATGTGACTTTCCTTATGCCGTTTTTTATTTGGGCGTCCCTGTTTCAATATACAGGGTGTTAAAGTTACATTTTATCAAATCTGGAATTATCCATTTTGTTTTAATTAGCAAATAGTCATTCAGTAAGTATTACGATATGCTAAGTTACCAAGGTATTGTAATAATAGGTATATCCACAAAATTTCAATTTAAAAACGATAGATTCATGGGCACAACAAATTGCCGTTTTTTCTCCAAAACAAACAATTGCAAAGGAGATAAAATGATCAGAAGAAAATTCTACGTTTGATATTTCAAGAAAAAGCTGCATTGGTGTACTTAGGATAAAGGGTACTGCATCCCTCAGTTACCTCCATCGCTCTTCGATTTTTTTCACCAAAAATACATGATAAATATGCCGGAATAAGATAAAAGTACGTACAAAATTTCAAGTGTGTATCTTATAAAAATAGTTTTTTTAAAATTCAACTTTACCACCCTGTATATTGAAACAGGGACGCCCAAATAAAAAATAGCATAAGGAAAGTCGCATTATCTTTGTCCAAAGAATATGTGATTAATGGTATGGCCTTCTATTTTGAGACAGTCTGTATAAGAGATTTCTGACTTCTTTCACTCTGTAACTTTTAGTTCAGTGAACACAATTTTATACTGGAATATGAATTTCCAGGCATTTTTAAGTAAAGATTCACCTATCTACTTGTTATTACCCAGCTAGCAAAGTAGTTCTATAAATTAATATTCTTATATTCTATGTATTATATAATAAGAGTAATAGGAGTTAAATTCTGTTAATACTTTATAGTTATATCTAGAATATTAAATTGTTGCATTAATGTAGACAATAGTACATTATACTATAAGGGAGAGAAATGCGTTATTTTGGCAGAGGTGCAATTTTTTTACAATGCACCGAGGACAAAATAGCATCTCTTCCACGGTCTCAATAACTTAAAAACACATATTTTGTCATTATGAAGTAAGCAGCACCAGAATTATTGTATTCGGATTTGAGCATTTATTTAGTAGTCGTTGAGTTATTGTCATAACTACAAAATAAACAAACAAAAAGAATTGTCAAGTTAAGGTGCTAGTTTGGTTTAGTTTAAAGTTTGTTTAGTGCACAATGAATAATTGTGAGTCGGAAGAGATTGTGGAGGCTGCAAATATTGCAATAAGCAATTTGCTGCCTACGAAGTCAAGATCTTTATACGATATAGCCTACAATCGGTTCAAAAAGTGGTGCGCCGCGAAAAATGTTCAAGTATACAGCGAGAATGTTTTGTTGGCATACTTCAGTGAAAATGCAAAGAATTACAAGTCTTCCACATTATGGGCGCAATATTCTATGGTTACGTCATGCTTGATAATTTACGACAACATAGATATAAGCAAATTCCCCAAACTGATCGCATTTTTGAAAAGAACCGGTGACGGATATCAAGCGAAAAAATATTGACAAAGGCTGAAAATCGACAGTTTTCTATCAAGTGCAGATGACAAAGAATTCTTAATGATTGAGGTAAGATTACTTTTGTTGTTAGGTATTTCAATTATTAAGTATTTTGATTGTTTATAGGTTGGATTAATTCTGGGGATTGCCGGAGCTTGTCGAGCTGATGAACTAGTCAATTTAACTGTAGATGATATTGAGGATGTAGGCTCTTCCTTGATTGTAAAAATTCCAAACACTAAGACAAAGATTCCACGAACCTTTCTGGTTACCGATGTGAGAAATATGCTTGAATTGTTTCGAAAATACCTGTCCCTTCGTCCTTCCCACGTCAAGCATAAGCGCCTCTTTTTGTACTACAAAGCAGGAAAATGTAGTTTGCAGCCAGTTGACAAGAATACCATGGGAAAAATTCTGAGTGTAGTAGCTTCGTACTTAAAATTACCTGATGCTGTATGTTATACTGATCACTGCTTACGAAGATCTTCAGCGACATAACTGGCAGATGCTGGTGTGGATATCACGACAATAAAGTGTCATGCTGGTTGGAAATCAACGACAGTCGCTGAGGGTTATATCGAGAACTCCATTGAAAATAAGACCAAAATTGCTAATCAGGTTTTAGTAGGTACCACTACTAGCGCAATCACAAATAATGTAAATGTAAGCGAAAGTAATATTCCTTCTAATATTAATTTTGAAAATTGTACAAATGTAACATTTAATTTAAATGTCAATAAATAATTTCAATGTTATTTTTTTTTGCATGAAAAACGTTCTCCATAATGTAAACTCCCTTGAGAGCATTATACTCCCTTGGGAATAATCGACTATTTCTGTTTTAATTTTGATGTCATAGAATCTGATTTCTACTCCCGACCGTGGAAAAAAGACTATTTTGCCTTCAGAAATTGTTTTTTAAAATTTGTTGCAAGAACGTTCCTAGAGCATAATTTATAGAGCATTTATAAGATGCTAATGTAGTCCTACAATACAATTTTACAGCAACGGTACTTATAGAATCAAATTACTGTAAAACCGATGGAAAATACTGCTTTATAGAATTATACCAACGCCTGTGTCGCTCTTATAAAATTATTACGTAATTTTGCTTATAGTTTAATTATACAACTATTGTGTAAGGGGTTGTTAAGTTACAATTCTGCTGCGGAAAACAAATTACAAATATGGAAGCTGCTATCGAACTTAAGAGAAGAAGCTCTTTATTGCAAGGCTTAAATAATAATAATTTCTTTATTCAATAATACATTTTGTTCACATATAACTAATAATTTTCTGCATAAACTTATTCAAAGTAAATACCTTATAGAATTGCTTAAAAATAATCGCTCTTGCTTATTTTTTGAAAACCGATAAAAATTTATTGTTTTTAGCAGTCCACTGTCTTAATTTCATTGATTTTATTGAAAATAATATATTTAAATAGTCATAGCATGCAAGAAATATAATATACTTACAACTGACGAAACTTGAGCAAAACTTTTAGAATTAACTTCATACCTGTAACAGAGAATTTAAAATTACTACTGTTATAATATACTAGTTAAATTTAATTTTAATTGCATAAATAGTTTTTCCTACAAAACTGTTAAAGGTGGGCTTTTTAATTTTCATGTTTGATGTTAAAAATGTCATTTTTTGACACGCGTGTTAAAAGTAAGTTACTTTTAACACTAGTGTTAAATGTAAATCAAAGTTTATTTAAATTTTGTTTTGAAAATTAATAAAACATTTTAACAAACACATGAACAACTTTTTATTTTAAATAAGTACAAACCAACATTTTAACTAGTTATTACTATTAACATTTATAGTAAAATTAGAACAATTTGAAATTGTAATTCCCTGCGGAGTCATCATACTTAAGTTGGTTTTACTATCAACATGTGTGACACATCTATTTTCTGTAGAAATACTACTGGTAGTATTGGTGGTCTTGCTAGTAGTTGCAGCAGTAGGAAGTATTTTGGCACGCAATTTCCTTCTTCTGTTCCAGTGAATTTTCAATGTAGCCTTCAGCTACCGTCGAAGATTTCCATCCTCCATGTCTCTTGATGGTATACTCGCGTCAAGAATTCAGACGTCTTACGTCACGGCTGATGTTACACATTTGTTTTTATTGTCAAAGTAATTTTCTATATTTGGTCGCGTTAAAAACAATCATATTTTGCAATTTAGTTCAATATATAATGCAAACTTTTAGTATAGTATATAGTTTTATTACTATCAGTTGCAGTTTCTTAAATATTTTGATGAAAATATAATGAATTATTCATTTGTTCGTATGACGTAAGTCGTCTGAATTCTTGTCGCGAGTATTGTAAGATTTGCACCAGAATCTGCTAACAATGTCGCCGATGAACGACGAAGACAGTGTCCGGTGTAGAGTTGAGGATTTGGTAGATTCAAGAACTCTGCAATGTCGGCAGGCATTTTACCAAACATGTTAATTCCGACTGGATTCTTCACACATTTATTCTTCATATATTTAAGACAAAGTCGTCTATGGTCAGCGTTGGGTGGCCGGAGTGCCATATACTTTCTAAAAAAGTTTAAATAGAATTCACTAACAACACTGAAAGTCCGAGGCACTTTCGTTTTAGTATCTGGTTAATTTTGTATATAAACAATGAAATTATGAACATAATAGAAAGCATTATCTGTTTATTACTTTCACGAAATGAATTTTAAATAAATAAAAATATTAGAAACAAGTATAAAAGGCGTCTCACTTTTAAATAGGACTTCAAAAAGAAAATCTCATTTTGGGACTAAAAGTTTCTATAAATATGGGTTCTGAAACCGTTGCATTTTATTTTTTTTATTTTATGTAAAAAAACATTATTATTATTAAACAATCGAAATAAAAAAAAATATTTGAACATTTTTTAATTACCTACTGAATTCAGAATCCGATTCTTCAATCAGATGATTGTCCTCAAATTCCGAAGAATTCTCATCATCATCTTTTTCAATTAATTGCAAAATATCCTCTATTTTCAAAGGAGTCTGGTCTCCGACAAATCCTGTTGGTTTTAAATAAGTAACATTGAGAGCACGTACTGTTTTTTCGTACGATTGAAAAGAACAATATAGATACAGATTGGATCCTCTATGCCACAAGCCTTTGAAAAAATCGCAGAGTCTATACTTATAAAACTTTGTTCAACGAATGCTGCTGAAATACATTTAATTTTTGACCGCTATTTATCTACATCAATCAAAGATTCCAAACGTCAAAGTCGTCAAGAGTTCGATATTACCTATACAATTTTAGGACCTCAACAAAGTCTTAAAAATTATCGTTTCAAGGAGGCTTTGGTACAATTCTTAGCTAATTACTGGAAAAACGACAATTTGGTATCAATAGTTCAAAGGATTTTGTCCTGTATAGGTCACCGAAGAACTGAAGATATTAGTAGTTCTTTGTCCATTTTTTCTACACACGACCCGCGCGTACAAATAAATTAAATTTGAATTCTGATAAAACCGGGCTTGCAGGTTTCCGGCGCCGACTTGCTTTCACTGTGTACGTGCCCATTTAAGTATGTTATAATTTTCAAAGCATATAAGCGCGAACCGGTGCTGGGTACCAGCAAGCAGGAAACCGCCTTCACTAGGTTCATTCCAACAAGAAATTCTGTTACCGTTCAAAACCAGTAAGGGAACTACTTACTGCGGTTGCGCAAACGAGACCAGTAATTTTACTGGTAGAACAAATTTTTGTTGTTGGAACGCTTTAAGTCTAGTGGAGCCACAGACCACTAACACTTAATTGAACACACATGTTTACGTCTTTTATGTTTTGTGGTTTATGGTAATTAACTTCATAACCTCAAATAAAAAGTTCTTCAATTTCAAACGGATACAAACGATTTAGAAAATAAGTGTTTTTAGTGTTCGAAAAATGGAGCAGCCAATATTTAACTATTTATTTGACTCATCAGATAGCGACGATTTAGATTTTGTTGGAAACATTGTAACAAAAAATGAAAACTATTTAGGTATGCTTATAAATTATATGTATTATTTATTTTTAACAATTTGATTGGCACATATTTTTTTCAGAAGAGACTGTTCGTCGATATTCAGAAGAGGATTTTTTTCAACATTTTCGTCTATCGAGAAATGTGGCACAACAAATAAGTGAAATGTTCCAAAATAGTGATTTTTATAAAAGCCAAAGTGGACAGTTCGGGAACATTTCTGCTTACAATAAGGTATAAATTAATATATTGATTGAAATTTTTGTTATTTTAATTTGTTTCAGGTTATAATATTCCTTTGGTTCATTGGACATCAAACTGCCAGCTTTGCAGGTAGATTTAACATTAGTAAATCATCACTGGAAAGAATCATAAAAAATTGCACTTTTTTTAAGCAGTTTATCTCCTACCGTAATAACATGGCCTGATTCAGAAGAGAAACGGCACATTGAAGAAGACTTTAGGGCCAGTAGGTTCCCAAATGTAATAGGTGCGATAGACGGATGTCATATTAAAATTGATAAGCCTGAGCAAGACCCTGATTCATATCTTAACAGAAAGGGTTATCACTCCATTCAAGTAAGTTGTTTTAAATGTACATTGTTTTGTATTGTAATATGTTAACTATTGGGTATTTTCAGATGCTGGTTGTCTGCGACAGAAATTGTAAAATTAGGGATGTTTTATTGGATACCCTGGCTCTGTCCATGATAGCAGAGTGCTCAGAAATTCACCACTTTTCCTAAGTTTACCTGAAAACTGTGGTAATTTTTTCCTGCTCGGAGATAGTGGTTATCCACTACAAAATAATTTGTTAACCCCGATTAAGGATCGAGGCCAACTAACTGAGGGGCAAGTTAACTACAAAGTGCAATTGACAAAAAATGGATATGTTATTGAGTATTGTTTTGGTATCGTTAAACAAAAATTTAGACAACTGTACCATATAAAGCTGAGGAACGTTGAATATATTGTCCATACAATAAGAGCAGCGTGTGTGCTACATAATTTAGCCCTTACTGATGAATTTGTAGCAGGTGTTGAAGCATTTGATAATAACAATCATTTACAATATGCAAACGAGGGGTTAGATCATGAAGAAGAGATTGAAGAAGACAGAAACGCTCAAAGAATTAGAGAGCAAGTTGTAAATGCCTTACAACAGCAAAATTGAGTAAAAAATAAATTATTTCTTTACAAAACCAGTCTTTATTTTATTTACTTCAACTAAAATCACAAAACATTAAATTATTTCAAATATTTATATAGTGTGTTACTTAATGTTATGGGCTCATTTTAATGAGTGATTGTTGGGCTAATTTTGAGTTAAATGTCATATAAATAAATGTGTGTCCTGAGAATTTGGTTTCTATTATATAGAGGGTGCTGAAGTTTTCATTTTTTTTTGGTATTTATCAAAAATTTCCAATCCTATACGAGATATTACATTAAATTTCAGAATAGTATGTTATGGTATAAAAACACTTTTTACCCAAAAAAAAAGTTTTTGCTTAGTAATAGATTGCAGATGGTATCCATTTAACTACAATTTATAATTATTTTCTTCAAAATGGCAAATTATATGACAAAAGTGCAAGAGACCTTTTTTATATCAAATGGTACTTAGTTTAGTTGTTAATATATTGACAATTAAAAAAAGCATTGGTGTAATAATTGTTTCGTTAAAATTGTATCATGCCGTAGCCTTTAATTAAGTAAAAATATATATTTTTCTTTGGTTAAAAATTGTGTTTTTACCATATCCTATCTTGACATTTAATGTAATATCTCGAATAGTTTTCGAAGTTTTTTGATAAAAACAAAAAAAAATTAAAACTTCAGCACCCTGCATATCGAAAAAAAATGAGGAAAATAGTTTTGAGGACATAGATTTATGTGAATGAACTTTTCAACTTTAAATCAGTCCAAGAATAACCCATTAAAGTAAATATATAATATTAACACCCTGTATAATAACTTTGTCTTAGGTTACTTTTAACAGCCAATATTTATAAACATATAACAACAAAAATAATGCTAAATAACAAATGAGATATTGATTAATAAGATTCTTATACTATCATTCCTTTTGATGACCACATAAACACTGTTTTTCACGGAGAATTTTATTTCTTTCTTTTTCTATATCATTTCTTTGCTGTAAAACACGAAGAGCTTCTTCATGGGCTTCACGAAGAAATTGGAAGCGTTTTGCTTGGTAATTACAACGATTTTCCCTTATTCCCACAGACTTACGTTTTTTTAATACCTCTTTTGTTAATTTCTCACCTTTTCTTGAAATCGTTTATTCGGACATTCCTGATGTTTCCCCTCGATTTTCTTCAACTGAATGTTTTGTCTCTTGCAATTGATTTTCTTTTTCAGAGTCTGTGCCTTTCGTTTTCTGTGTTGGAAAATGTTGTGTTTCTGTTCCGAGAAGAATTTCGGGATGAACACTTTTCTTTTTACCATATACAGAATTCATTTCCTCAGCGAATTCAAAATACTTCCTTCCGCGACCAGTAAAATATTGATTGTCTACCCACTTTTTGTAATTACGATCTAACACCTTCCAGCGATTTTCGCAGTTTTTAGGTGAAATGTTTGAAGACAACATTTGAGAAATTTCTGTAGCAATTATCTGCCACATGCTTTTAAAAGTTTTCATTTTCATGCTCCCTACTCGCTGTTTATATTTTTTGTAGAGATCTATCAAAACCTTTGTGGCATTTTATGTCCAAATGCATGCACCAGACTCTTCAGCTCGTTCTTTAACTATATTGTTGTCGAAAATAATAAATTCTTGTAAATCTGTAATATGTATAAATAAAAATAATTTCAAAAACCGTTTTTACACGTTACATTGAATTCCAAGACAGAAAAATATTAAAATACATACCTGTAAATTGTTCCATTTTACCAAACATACATAACCAAAAAAGCGAAAATGGGCCAAACTGTAAACTCGAAACAGCTGATTAATAAAAGTTAAATTCTCTTCTACGCATATCCGTCCACTAGCAGTTCTTGACCGAAAACAAGAATCGTTTGAACCGTAAAATTACTGTTTCTCTAGTTTGTTGGAACAACAAATTTCTGGTAAGAGACACTGCGAACTCATAATCATAAGCTGTTGGAACGAAATATTTTGAATACGCATGCGCCTCTAATAAAATTACTGAATTTACTGTTTGTTGGAATGAAGCTACTGTGTTCTCTTTAGCGTTCTTTAAACTGCTGTTTTTATATCAATTTAAATTGATGATTACAAATTTCGTAGGTTACATACGTATTCGGCGCTCTGTCTGTACCCTCAGACTATAGTGTTAGAGCCAAATTCAAAATCAACTTAAACTGGCGCATTTAAATAAACTGTTGTTATTCAATTACATAATTATATAAAAAATGCACTAGGTACTACATTCCAAATTGGACATTGTCCACATAGGGATGAACGCATTCACCGCATCAATCATCATTCTTCAAGATTGATTGTCATGTCGCAGAACATATCACCAACAAGTTTCATACATACGTATTTAATCATTATATCGGTGAGAGTTTAACAACTACGCACACTGTACAAGAGCCATCATCAACATGATCACGTAATTTGCATCCACTAGGGTATTGCTGCGAACGCGACATCACATCAATTTTCACTTATCCAGTGAAGCTATGTACTGGAACATTCCAAGCACGTCACAAATTGAAATTTACTTCACATTACACTAGCTATGAAAATAATGTACTGAATGTTATCCCTTTTCAGGATAAGATACTATGAAAGAACTACTACATTCGGTACGTGCAAATAGTATTTTCTTCTTCCAAGTCAAATCATATCCATATGTCGATGAGTTTAAATTAATGTTTCTTTAAATATGAAACTTTAATGGAAAATTACTGAGGTAAAAATAAGATCATGCATATACATAATGTCCGGAATATGAGTACCTTTCTGAAACAATTCGGGTACAAGAAACAAGATAAATTCTGTAAAATTTCAAAACGAAAGAGTAAAAGATCGCACAATACATCTACATGGACCTGCACGGACCAACACAGCGTGTACCTCCACGACTTCACACACTTCTCCAGCACGAACCAGCAATTTTTTGTGCAGATTATGTGTGTGACAGACTTCTTGAAATTTTTAAGAAGTAGTTGAGTGTAGCTCGGAAGAGGAAATTTTTATTTTAACTATGTTGTATGAAGCGGATGAGGGAAAAAAAGCGAGGAAAATGAGAAAGTTGGCTGTATGCCAACTGTATGTTGTATGAAAGTAGGCTGCCTGGTCAATTTTAACGTATCAATACGTTTTAATTTGTTAAAAAATATTATATTAATGGTGCACAGACAATTTTTTACAATACAGTAATGCACAGTTGAAGATCAAGATGAACAGAGCTCGTACTCTGTTACAAACTTCAAGATGTTACATTTTGAAAAATGAATATTCCTAACAGAAATATTTTAAATTTTGATGTAAATTAAATAAAATCAATTAACAACAGTAGAATATACCTGATGTATTGTTTTATAACCGATTTGTACGCAAAATTGAGAATTGCGCATGGTTATAATTAGCATAAAATTGTTTTTCAAATATTATTTTTTTAAATTTTACTGCTATGAAATAAATAAAAATATAAACATATATCATGTTTGAATTTGGTTGAATCTGATTTTTCATAATGTAGTAATGTAGTATCATGGAAACCAGCACACATATGGATTTTCAGAAGATTTTTGAAATAAGATTATTTTTATATCGTACTTAATTGGCATAAGACCGGAGTAAGTAGTGTACAGAATGCGCTTTCTGAAAAAATAAATCAAATAATGTTGGAATTTTACTGACTAAACACGTTACGTAAAGATTGGCGACTACCGTGACTAAGGAGAGAACGCACTATAAGATCGTGGTCTAGACGCATCGTGGACCGCTCGGTGTCGAGCTGATCACTGACTTTTACAAAATCAGTTGCTTATGTTATTCTCTATGCGCTTCCGACTTGTTCTATGCATTATTTAGATGTCAAAATATGTTCTGTGTAAGATGTATTTTTATTAGCTCTTATATTAGACGCAACTGACCGAAATTCTCCAAAATTTTTCGAAGAGACCGCCACACGAGCAAATCTAGCTCGTGACGTGCTAGTGCAAACGTGTACATTTAAAAGCAGTCTTTACTGGACAAGTACAAGACTAGCCTGGTCCACGGTGAGACGGGACCGCGACCGTTAATTTATTTTCTGAACTAGAGAGAGAGCAACAACATTTTTTTAGTATTTCCTAAGGTAAGAAAAAAAATAAGCTATTGCATCCTCCTCGCCACCAGAATATAACATATCTCAGCGCAGGGTCATCTGACGAAAGACTTGCAGTTTGTTTAAGATAAGTAAATAGAGGTTGTTGATAAGCGAGGGTGTCCGACAGTTCAGCGACATATTCACAACTTAATTGATTGAATATTTCACACTTTGGAACAAATCCCTGACTTTTGTAGAAATAGAACTTACGTTGGACTAATGCGGCCAAGCCAAGCTATTCAATACAACTATACTAATGAAGCCTAGACAGGGGAGCGGTGGAGTGTGTGCAGAAGTTTGGCTCCGCCCTCTTTTGGCAGAGTCTGATTCAGTAAAATGTATATTATTATAATATTTGATGAAATTTTAAAAAAGTTAATAATTTTTATTTAAAAGTAATGTGAAATAGAAAGGAAAATATTTTTTATAAACTAACATAAAATATTTAATTATTTTGAGAAGTTTTGTGAAATATTTTTAAATCAGAGTTTAAAATAAGGTTCTAGTTATATTAAAATCTTTATTGCCCTTTAAATAGTGCTACTTTATTTAATACTTGTTGCTTTGTGCCTTTTAAGAAATTGAATATTTTTGTTTTATGATTTATTCTTAGATTTACATATTTTTCAGAAATTGCTCTAATAAGTTCTAATCACTGTGTAATTATGGGGAAGTGCATTGTTGACAATTGTAATAGCCGATCAGATCGGAATAGTGATAAAATTTAATTTTTTTATTTAAGTAATAATTAGAAATAATGGAACACGTTTTATGGCATTAAACGGCTCTGCGCAGACGTTGTACTGACATTTCCAGTATCGGCTCTGTTTTTAAGTGCCCATATGTTTAATAATGATTGTTAGCGAGGTAACAAGTATTTAATGGTTTATTAAATAATATCATGTGGAACATTTTGGTGATGCGAGTACTGGCATCTTGAAAACTGTAAGCGATACGAAAATGGGCAGTTGGGGGGAAAAAACTTAATGACGCTTACAACTAAATCTAGGTTTTTGAGTTATTTTGAAAAAAGTTAATATAGCGTTATTCGTCTGTAACATTTTATTTCGAGGACTTTTTAAAATCTGAAAACTCTTTTCCGCAGCAAATTTTTTCGAAGAAATTCACTGTATATTTAGATTTTCAATGCGACGTTTCGGTTGCAAGAAAATTCAAACTCAATATGACGTCCATACCAAAAAATGAGGTTGATGATTTCACACAACCGTAACTGTTCGAAATTCTAATATTGTTTGTAAATACATTGTTGGGAACAAAATTTTGTTGTTTTTTCTGGTCCTTCGAGAATTAAACGAGTAGATTAATGTGATCACAGATGAGGTGCAGCAGCACAATGAGCGATTAAACATTTCTTAAAAAAGATAAATTAATATCGTGACAAATAAACAGTAACATCACAATAAAAATCTAAATAACATTGAAATTCCTCGAAAAAACTTGCTGCGGAAGTGTTTTCAGATTTTAAAAAGTCCTCTAAATTAAAAAGTTACAGACGAATAACGCCATATTAACTTTTTTTCAAAATAACTCAAAACCTTAGATCTAGTTGCAAGCGTCATTAAGTTAGCAACAGAATTTTCTCCCAACTGCTGATTTTCGTCTCTCAGTACACGCATCACCAAAATGTTCCACATGCTATTATTTAATAAACCATTAAATACTTGTTACCTCGCTAAGAATAATTGTTATGGGCACTAAAAAACACAGAGCCGATACTGGAAATGTCAGCATAACGCCTGCGCAGAGCCGTTTAATACCATAAAACGTGTTCGATTATGTCTAATTATTACTTACCTAGAAAATGAAATTTCATCACTATTCCGATCTGATCGGCTATTAAAATTGTCAACAATGCACTTCTCCATAATTATACAAAGAAAACTCGTATATTTAACAAAATAATCACAATGTTACCACAACGAAAGTCTAACATTGACTGAGAGCATCAAGCCAGCTGGGCCGAGGTTAGGCCGACGGAAGACTTCACTGGCTTAGCCCTATAGTTCAGTCTATGTGGTCTGTGGGCCAAGCATATAAGCTTTATTCGCGGAAGCGGTTCAGTACAAGTTCTAGACAAGTACGTAACCGGAGAAAGAACGAGCTAGTGCGCATGTTTAGTTCAGAATCTGTTCAGAAATTTATTGTTCCGCGAACGCCTAGGAAACACGAACCTCAATACTGCCAATAGTATTTTAGTTTCACAGTAATTCCATTAAACTAGAGAAATTGAGGAAACGACATGAGTGGTCTGTGATTTATGGCTCTGTATTTAGTCTATGATCCACGGTCCAGTTCTATGCTATGTCTATGGGAATTACAGAAGAAGTGGCGGTGTTATCATCAGTTGTAGTAAAAAGAGGATATTATTATATTATCTAGGAGTTGTAGTTGTGTCAAATAAGATTAGAATTAGGAAGACAATATAGTTTGTGCAAAATGGAAACAGAAAGTGGTAAGTTTAAATTGCACTTCTATTATGTACATGAGATAATTATGCTTTTGTATTTTAGAACTATCAGAATTCATTACCTTTACTGAAGTTGAAGAGACTTCATTTGTATGGAATCGTAACAGAACCTTAATGTTCCTGGATTTATATAGGCAATACAGGAAACATGTGGGGTCTATAAAAATTAGAAATTTAAAAAAAATGTTTGAGATTATTGCCCGAGAGCTCGAGTTGAAACTGAAAGTAAAAGTAACGCCAAGTAATTGCGAAAATAAGTGGAAGGTTTTAGAGAGAGCCTATAAAAAATATGTTGATAACAACACAGCAACTGGTCGTGCGAGGAGAGATTTCGAATACGCTGAAGAGATGAGTGAAATTCTTGGTAAAAAAAGAAATATTAAACCTTCATTACTCTTGTCGTCAGAGAGCACTGACATAATTGAAGAAAATGTGAATCCTAATATAGGAGTTAATGAAGGAGGCACTGTGGGTAGTGAAATTTCACACAGTGATCCCACACAAAGTGAAATGGAAGCGAGCCAAGAAAACAGAAAAAGTACTAAAAACTTCATTAGTTATGAAAGACAGTACTAGTAGTGCTAGTACATCACAGAAGGTGTATCGTAACAAATTAATGAAATTTGACATACTTAGGGAAATTAGGGCAGACAGAAAACAATACTATCAGAAAAGACTGGAAACTGAGGAAAAAAAATTGGAGGAAAAGGTTAAAAAAAAATAACATTTTGAAAGAACGAAATGAGCTACTGAAAGAATGTCTAGATAAAAATATACATATTTGCAGCACTTCGGCTGATACAATGTAAACACATTAATATAATATTGGAAAAGTTATTTGTTTATTGAGGCATATTGTTACATGTCTATTTATATATTTTTTTTGTTCACTGTTTGTTTATTTGTAGTTTATTTAAATGTTAGAAGATATTTATTTTTCATTGTTTATATTATATTATAGTTAAACGTTACAAGACTGTTTTTATATTTTTTAAATAAAATATTTGAAAGTTGTCCAGGTCTTATGTTTATATAAGCAACACACTAATAAAAAGGCTATTTAAAACGATTCGTAGTATTACTGAAAAGGGTAGGTAAGTATGAAAAATTTAATTTTTGCGGAATTAATAGTTGTCAATGGTTTTAAATTTTAAATAATAATATATACAATGTTTTCCTATAACCATAGGTTTAAAACCATAATTCAAGCATCTTCCTTAAGTTTATTAAATATTAAAATATCAAAGAACTGTCACAAAATAAATGTCAACGTATTCATAACTTCATTTCTCTTAGCAACCCCGTTTCTATCGTCCTCATTGTCGCCATCAGCTTGTTGTTCTGCATTTAATAGTTGGTAGTGCCCAAGAATATTTTGTCCATATGGTATAAATTCATCGTCGACGCATAAGTTATGCAAAACTGCACACGCTCTAATAAAGTGTACAATCACAGAAATATTATGTAATTTAATATGATACAGTTGGCGGAATCTCTGTTTTAATAAACCAAAACAATGTTCAATCACATAACGGTTTTTAGATAGTAATAGGTTATAATTTTGTTGTCTTCTGCTTAATTGCCCATTATCTTTAAAGGGAGTTAATAAATGTCTCAGACAGGGATATGCGCTATCTCCAAGAATATAAAAATTTCCGCATTTATTTGGTAAGGATGTGAACAATGGAGATGCTCTGAAAACCCGAACGTCATGCACCGAGCCTGGAAACCCCACAAAAATGTCTCTAATTCGTCTTTTATGGTCAGATACAACTTGAGCTTGAAAATAATAAGTTTATGTAACTCAAACTACTGTCCTATCAACTCGGAAAAACTTACCTGCACAGAAAAAAAATGTTTGCGATTTAAGTATGAATCTGGGTCTTCTGCTGGTTTGTCAATTTTAATATGAGTGCCATCTATCACTCCAATTACTCCAGGAAAATGCCTATCTCTAAAAAATGCTTCTATTTCAATTTTTTCTTCATCTGTAGGCCACACTATTATTTCAGATGATAAGTTACTTAAAAAATTAGTTACTCTTCTGACAATTTTAAAAAGGGTACTGTGACTGATAGAAAACCTATCAGCTACATCTCTGTAGGAAACGGATTCATTTGCAGAAAACCATAAAAAAACCAGTATATATTTTAATGGTGTCACTTTCATAGAATCTCCTTCTTGATGGTGGTAATACTCGGAAGTACCAAATCTTTCAGCCAGTTGTTGAGACATATGTCTACTAACTCTAAAATGAGTTGAGTACTCTGCATCACTAAACTTAGGAACAATTTCCTCAAAATAATTAAGTGATTTTGGAATCTCCAACACCTCTAATAATTCCTCAAAATCCTCATCACTTGATGTTAAGTGATCTGACATCTACATGGAAATTACAGGTGAATTAATACAATACAAATGCGCAAAATAATATTTATAACTAACTTACTCTCGTAGTTAATCCAACAAATAACTAATAATAATTTTATTTTAAATACATTAGACTCGACACTTCTGTCAAAAATATTACAGACGACGAGGTTATGTATTACGTTCAGTTTTAAACACAAACAAAGAGGCGTGGTTCCTACCCTAGGTTGTTACTGCGCATGACAGGACAATTAGTTCTTTCTGTAGTCCTAGAACTGATGGAACTTGTGACAGACAGATTCTGAATCAATCCTAATGCTACCGCGAACACAGAACTAAATGTCTAGAACTTGTAATTTCTTTACCGCGATCACCAAATGTAAATGTGCGCATGCGATCAGTCCCGAACCAATCCAGAATCTCTTCCGCGAATAAAGCTATAAATTACAGGCCACCGACACGACCTGCAGTGACGGTCTAGTGTGCGATACTGCATTAAATTACATGGGAACCTTCATGAATAGGCTTTGCAGGTTCGTGCTAATCTGTGCACTATTTTTTTATTACGTGAAAATACATACTCTTGATTTTTCTTTAATACATAATGTAACTTAAATATTACCGATCGAAGTAGTAATGGAACACCGTGTATAACCAACAATATGAGCACTGACTTGACTTCATCATCCATCACATTGATACATCAAAATTAAATTTACTGAACTATTTACTAATACAACCTTCCAGACTAAATCACAAGCAGTCTCTTCAAAGAAGATATAAATGAAATTTTCATTATGATACTCACGCGTAGGGTATCAGAGCTGACTTGCTTCAACCTGATTTCACTATATACGTGTCAATTTAAAAGTATGTTATAATTTTCAAAGCATATAAGCGCTTGTCGGCGTAGGCTACCTGTAAGCAGAAAACGTGCGAGAGCTTTAAAAGTCGATCGCGGAAATATGTCCACATACCCTCAGTTTAAAAATCAAGCATCTCGTGTTTTGAAAATTATATAACAAATCTTCCATTTATCATTTATGTTAGCATCTTTCTTCTAAATTATTAGTTTTCGCATAAGGATATTCAAAAATCAAAAGTTATTTATAGATACGTTTATATTTGTGTTCTATGTATAATAAATTCCATTAGATAAATCCCACGGCTTCTTGATATTAGTATAATAAAAGCAAAATAAAATGTCCTATAAATTTTTTCCGAGCATTTTTTTGTCATGAACCACTACATTAACGAATCTGTAAATAATATGTGTTGACGTCGTGTGTAACAATGCTTTTTATTTATAAAGGGGAGGATACGGAGCGTGGTTGCAGTCCAATAAATCTTCATATTCGCTCTATATTTTTAGGCCATGTTTCAAAGATACGGCGTATTTGGTTCCACGATACCTACTTACTGTGGCTTCGCTTTTTTACCATTTAGTATGCCACAAACAACATTATCATATTATTTATACATTTCCTTATCTTTTGTGTGGCGGAAAAATATTCATATTTACGTTTATGCATTATACACGGTGTTACACTTAATTTTTTTTATGCAACTTTCTTATAAACTACCTTCTAATTCTAAACGAAAAATATTTGTCCTCGTCTATAACAAAGGTTTTCGTTATTATCAGAGTTGGCCCTAGTAATTTTTTTACTATTGTAACTGAAGCATTGCTGATTCGCGAATTTTTTACACGTAAGTCAATAAAGTATTAAAAAAGCCTACAATACTTATTCCATAAAGCAGGACTTACATTATACGAATATTCGTATACAAATTGCGTACTTTAACGAATACTCGAAAATAAAACGTTTACTTGGACCATCGTCTGCTAAATACCGTCGCCTTTATAATACTTGTCTATCGAATCACCTGAAGTTCAATATAGAGTTCTGTAATGTGCCGTAGTGTAGGGACACTAAAGTCAAAATTTGGAAACATACACATCATGCCATAAATGTCAGAATTTGACATAGTCACTATAATAGCTTATCCTTTAATAGAAACCTAGTTATTTAATTCGGTTTACAAAAATGTACGTATTTTTTTATTTGCTATTTTAAAACAGTAAAATACGCGGCACTGATACTATTCCAATACTTCACACAAAGCTTTTGTGTCTAAATATTTTACATTTTTCATAAAACTGGGTACATACATATTAATAATGGACTGCTGCTCCTGCATTTTCACCATAAAAATACAATACTTATTATTTTAGATTGTATCAATGTATAAATTTAAAAATGAGACATAAATAGAAACGTACACCTTAGCAGATATTTGACATTTGTCATAATTTCTATGAAACGATGGTCTAAGCATCGTCGGCTAAATCGCATCCGTGTTTTTTCTAGTCTGTTCCTTTGTCCGTTTGCAGTGACTCACCGTGCGTGGCAGCACTCAACAGCACAAATAATGACGTCGGACATGGTCGTCAATTGTTTCATATAAATTATGACAAATGTCAAATATCTGTTAAGGGTACGTTTCTGTCTACATGTTATTTTTAAATTTATTGATACAACCTAAAATAACAAGTCTTGTGGTCTTATAGTTAAAATGCAAGAGTAGTAGTCCATTACTAATACGTATGTACCCAGTTTTGAAAAATGTAAAATATTTAGACACAAAAGCTTTGTGGTAGTAGTAGAAGTATTGGAATAGTATCAGTGCCGCGTATTTTAATGTTTTATAATAGTACATAAAAAATACGTATATTTTTTCAAATCATATTAAATAAGTGGGTAGGTTCTATTAAAAGGTAGAGGAGACCAGGTACGAAAGTAACATATTTTTGTAAAGCCGGATAAATAAAAAATTAACGAAGTTATTTAAATTTACTTACTATAAGTCGTTTCCTTGGCATTTTATATATAGAAGAAAAATAATATTGAAGTAATTAAAGTTCATATTGATGGACAATTAACAAAAAAGTAGAGAATGTACGTCGTTACAACCTACCCAATATTATGGGTCAAAAGTTACAGAACATGTGGACGTTTGTAATATATGAATAATAGGTAATAACTAGGTATAGAAACTTAGTATTTACAAGGTATTTGTTTATTGATTATACCTATATAAAAGTAAGTTGTAGTGCAGGTACATAATTTTTTTTTGAAAAAAAAAAAATAAATAAATGAAAAAATAGAATAATGAAACAAAAATATAAAATAGGGGAGACCGGGTACGAAAGTAACACGGGTTGGTTGTAACAGTAAGCCTATTGTCTTTCTAAAGAGGTTTGTCTATGATATTACATTATCATAGAGTCGGTAGTGACGTTAACTTAATTGAACAACAGTATTAGTGGTGTGTTTTAGTTCGAGTTAAGACCTGCACGGTGCAAAATAATACGCAAAGTAAGTTTTCATTCTTTATCTTAATCTATCATAATCCTAGAACTGAACGTTATTTTGAGTTATTTTAGTTAATATCAATATTGGCTACAATCTAAGCATGGTATTTTAATTAAAAATAATCGTTAAAAAAAGTTTTAAACAAGTATCCTGCCAATCGCGTGAAAAAAGCGTAATGGGACGATTATAACGTCATAGGGGGACGATTGTAACATGTTACAACCGTCCCTAATATTTAATACCTATGATCATATTTGTCATATTTAAAATGATAATTATGTAGATATCCAGATAATTACTTCAGTATTTGTACTGATATACAAATCATTCTCTTTATTTAGGATGTCTAACAAAAGACAACGAACAACAGATCGTGGGAAAGATTGCTATGGATTGGGAAAAACTTTGTCCATCCCAAATATGGAATATGGACGAATCTGGCGTAACAACAGTGCAAAAGCCAGATAGGGATAGGATTCTTTGTTATTACCAAAAAAAAAAATATATTATTTTATATTTTTGTTTCATTATTCTATTTATTTATTATTGTTTATTTTTCAAATAAAAAAATATATTATATATCTGCACTACAACTTACTTTTATATAGGTGTAATCACTAAACAAATACCTTGTAAATACTAACTTTCTATACCTAGTTATTACCTATTATTCATATGTTACAAACGTCCCCATGTTCTGTTACTTTTGACCCATACCCGTGGGTAGGTTGTAACGACGTACACTCTCTACTTTTTTATTAATTGTACATCAATATCAACTTTAATTACTTCAATATTATTTTTCTTCTATATATAAAATGCCAAGGAAACGACTTATAGCAAGTAAATTTATATAACTTTGTTAATTGTTTATTTATCCGGCTTTACAAAAATATGTTACTTTCGTACCTGGTCTCCCCTAATAATAAAATTTTGGTGGTAATAACAAAGAATCCTATCCCTATCTGGCTTTTGCACGGTTGTCTGTCACCAGACTCGTCAATATTCCATATTTGGGATGAACCAAGTTTTTCCCAATCCATAACAATCTTTCCCACGATCTGTTGTTAGTTGTCTTTTGTTAGGCATCCTAAATAAAGAGAATGAATGTGTATATTCCCACACAGCATAACCAATACTGAAGTAATTATCTGGATATCTACTGAATTATCATTTTAAATATGACAAATACGATCATAGGTATTAAATATGAGGGACGGTTGTAACATCTTACAATCGTCCCCCTATGGCATTGTTACAATCGTCCCATTACGCATTTTTCACGTGATTGACAGGAAACTTGCTTAAAACTTTTTTTAACGATTATTTTTAATTAAAATACCATGCTTAGGTTATAGCCAATATTGGTATTAACTGAACAAGCCAATAAAATAATTCGAAATAACGTTCAGTTCTAGGATTATGATAGATTAAGATAAAGAATGAAAACTTACTTTTCATATCATTTTGCACCGTGCAGGTCTTAACTCTAACTAAAACACACTACGGATATTGTTGTTCAAATAAGTTAATGTAGATTTCACTGCCGACTCTATGATGATATAATATCATAGACAAACCTCTTTAGAAAGACAATAGGCTTACTGTTACAACCAACCCGTGTTACTTTCGTACCCGGTCTCCCCTAAGGTGCTATTGTGTCAATATGAAATGTCAAATTCTGACATTTATGGCCTCATGTGTATGTTTCCAAATATTAACATTGGTGTCGCCACACTACAGCACATTATAGAATTCTATATTGAAATTCAGATGATTCGACAGACAAGTATTACAAAGGCGACGGGATTTAGCAGACGATGCTTGGATGCACTTGCTGTCTCTAAGCATCGTACTGTAATGTTTTACATTATATTGTTTAGGAACTGATAGTACTTACATACAAACAATGCACTAAAGTTTATTATTGTTGTTTGTGATTAAATAGTATGATCCCCAACGGTGATTATATACTCGATGTGCGTTAGTAATTTTTTTTTCTACGAAGACATATTTTACTTTATTAACTTGCTGCGTATCGCACACTAAAACAAAATAACTACAATTAGAAACAAATAAACACTTGACCGAAACAATTAACTTCGGTTATTCTTGGTATTTTATTTCATCGTTAGTGTAGGGAAGATTCGCTTATGTATATTTTCGTTTTTAAAGCATATTTCTATATTTTTCCCCCTTTCACGAAGGTCGTAGCCTCATGTTGGACAGTCCCGTAATAGATCCTTATACAGGTTTAATTATGACTACTATCGGAGTAAAAGTACTTTGGCTCAACTGGGCTGAACATGCCAAAAAAGTGGAACAGAAATACAGGCAAAAAGAACATTTAGTGGATACTGCTGTAGAGCAGTAGTAGTAGTAATAAATTTGAACCCTGAAGACGACGATAACAGTAATGAAGGTGGCGAGGAAATACCTGATGATGATGACGACGACTTAGACATATGCATGTAAAATATACCATTCCCGTTTTTATATTCAAGCTAATGCGAAAGAATCTTATATTATGATCAACTTTGACAATGTATATAAAATGAAACTGTATATGTTATAGTTAATAAAATCACAAATAGGCAGAGTTCCACAAGGATATTATTATTATTGTCAAGAAAGCTAAGAAAATAACAATTACAATATTTATGCTATAAAGAAGTATGTATCAAATAAATGTTTTCTAAGATCTTAACAAAGCTGGAAAAAAAAGATCCCGACACTGGTCACAGCGCGAACCCCGCTACGCCGCACTTTACCCCGCTTGAACGGAACGCGTAAGAAATAATTGAGAACGATATTTACCCATACACTGTTTACAGGTGCATTAATTCAAAAAACTGTTACATTTCTTTGTTAAGGTTTTTCTATGTTCTATGACTGTTTTTGTATTTTAAAAAAAGATGCTGTATTTACGAAGATACCATCAACTTCTGTTTTACGCAAGATAAAAAAAATAAGAAATTCTAAAAGAGACTTACACAGTTCGAAACAGCACAGTTTAATGTACTACCAGTTAAAATTGCACATTTTAAAGCTTATAAATAAAAAAGTTATGACGAGTTGAAGTGACAGGATTACGTTTCGCCGCCCGAAAATCGTGTTTTTTGGTACATTATTTCTAATAACTAAAAAACGAATATTCAAAAACAAATTCCGATTTGATTGTGGATAACAATAATATTGGTCCAAATTTCAATTTTTTTCGCTCCTACGTTTTGGCAATATCAGCTTTCAAACCCAGGGGTTTGGACTTTTTACTCCGATAGTAAGTACAAATATGTTAAGAGGGGACAAAGAAAAATAAGAATTAACGGAATCTACTATCAAAAAAATTTTCACTTATATATCTATAAAGAGAAGTTTTTTTTTCGAAACTATATTCAACGTTATTTATCACCGACTTTGACTTTCTGTCAGTATCGAGGTTAGGTATATGCCACAAGTCAAAGGTGTCAAAAGTAGTGACAGGGCACCGCGTTGTTACGTGTATCGATTTATGTCAATTTGAAAAACTTATTTACAAAATGTAGAGAATTATTTAATGATTTAATGAAAAACGCGATATGGTAACACAAGGAGGTAGCAACTGCCTTACTGATATTATTTATTTCCAGGATTGCTATTTGGATCCTTGGATTTCAAGAATGCTGAATCATTTTCTATTTTCTTAATTGTTTACATTAAAGTTTAGCAGTTTAGAAGTCTATGAACAGAATGTACTTCACGCCGATAAATTTTTAAACTTTTTGTGTTGCTGGGAAATTAAATTTTGTTAATACTAATAATAGCAACAATGTTAACAATAATTGATGATGGTTGCATAAAATAATTAGTACTATTTTAAATTTAAGATGTTTACAGTGTTCTGTAAAAGTTCCTTAGAATATTCCTTCAAAGCTTTGATCAGTGTTCTTTGATGTTTGGAGAGTATGCAACTAGAAATACTAAATATCAGTTGCCATCATAATCGAAACCAGGTTCAGAATTAGTGACTAATTTTTAGTTTTAAGCATTTTATAGTAATTAAATAAAGGAATTTAGTTATAACTCGGAAACTGGCAACAGTGCATCATTTGTCAACATTTTTCTAGAGAGGGGACACCTTCCTTTCAGTAGTTTCAGTTCAAGGTTGAAGCCGATAGCACTTTGGATTTGTGTTTTATGTGTATTTTTTGGAAGTAACTTTTTTAGTGGCGTCGTGAAAATTAGAAGGAACGTGTTGTGATTCAATTTTTAGTGAAATCTGGCGAAAAACCCTCGAAAATCCTTAGAAAATTGCAGGTGGTGTATGGAGACGAGTGCATGTCGAAAACACGAGTGTTTGAAAGGGCAAAACGGTTCGAGGAAGGGGCGAGAATCGGTAGAAGACGATCCACGTGAAGGAGCTTCCGTCACCTCTCGTACTGATTCGAATGTTGACCGCTTTCGTGCACTGATCACGTCTGACCGGCGCCTAAGTATTCATGCGTTGTCTGACGAGTTAAACGTCAACAAAGAAACCGTTCGCAAGATGTTACACGAAAACTTGAATATGCAAAAGATTTGAGCAGAGATTGTGCCAAAAGTTCTCACCCGTGAACAGAAAGACATGTGAAAATCGATCTGCGAGGATTTGTTGTCCCGCATTCGGAGCGACGGTAGAGACGAAATGAGTCGGGTAGTCACTAGAGATGAGACCTGGATATTTGAGTATGACCTCGAGACCCGTAAACAAAGTCAGCAGTATGTGGAAAAGGGGGAGAGCGGCCAACGAAAGCGAGGATGTCCAAGTCACGACCGAAGGCAATGTTGATCATTTTGTTCGATATCCACGGCATCATTCTGAATATTATACTGCCGGCCAGACAGTGACTGGCCAATTCTATGTTGGCGTCCTGAAACGGTTGGGGCCCGCGTTTGCGTGTTCGACCCGAACTAGCCGTGAACGGCTGGATCTTGCACCACGACAACGCGCCAGCCCATTCCTCGTTCATTGTGCATGAGTTTTTGGCAAAACGTTGCCGCACGTAGCCTATAGACCCGATATTGCCCCTCTGATTTTTTTTATTCCCCAAGATGAAGTCGCACCTCATAATGACAGCGTACAGGAGGCCAAAGTAGCTGTAACCGTGGTGCTGAACGGGTTAACTGCGGAGGATTACCAAGGGTGCTTCCAATCGTGAGAGCAACGTTGGAATCGTTGTGTAGAGTTACAGGGAGACTATTGTGAAAGTCGATAATAAAATTTTGGCAAAATTTAATTTGCTTGTTTTTTCATTGATAAATTCCCGGAACTTAATTGGCACACCTCGTAGTTCACTCTATGATGTGCACTGTTTATTTTTCTACAGTCTAGGGCAAATCCGAAGAAGCTACGGCAATCATAGTGATCGTACACGATTTTAAATATTATACTAGTACTGGACTGCCGCGGGTGCATTCCGAGTTTTGTATTACTAGGCATTCCTTACATAAAATTTCAGTTTAATAAAAGGGTATTTTATTTAACACGGTCTGTGGATAATTCTGACGGACCTGTAATGAGTGAAAAATATAGTTTTGGCAGTGTGCAACGAAGGGACAAAGAACGATTGCAAAATACTGCAGCTAACCGGATTATCAGATCCATCAGATACTATTAATAAAAATGGTTATTAATAGAAATGTTTATATTCGTCTTTTCTACATTTGATAACACTGTAAAAAACGACAGGGAGGTAGTTGACATTTCTAGGCCATCTTGGACGATGATTGTCATAGGCGCCGATTTTCGCGCCAAAAATGACTTGAAGAGCCCCAAAACATAATACTATAAGATGCCTTTGTAACAAAATTTGCATGGTAATAAGCTAACACTGTTGATCTACTTGTAATTTTTGACAACCTATATAATGCATAACAACTACAGGATAATTTAGTTTATATGAGTCTCCCAATTTAATGCATTATCTATGTATATACCTAAAAATTTAGTACTACTAACTTGCTCCATAGACTTACCATTCAATTTTACCGAATAACTGTGGTTATAGTGACTAGTTCTAGGTGAGAAAATAATAAAAACAGATTTAGTGAGATTTAAAAGAAGACAATTCGATTTAAAGTGATTGTTAAATTCCCTTACTTGTAACTGAGTTTGTGATATAACTTCATCAAGAGTTTTCCCGCAACAGAGATACGAATTATCATCAACATAATGAAATATTTGTCAAAGAAGCCAGGCATATCATTTATATAAAAAAGAAACAACAATGGTCCGAGTACAGATCCTTCCGGAACACCAAACTATCAACAAATTTATCCGATTTAACACCATTTACCTCAACTGTTTGGGTTCGTTTCGTTACGATAATATCCAGTCATTTACTTTTCCTCGCAGACCATATTTATGTAATTTCTTAATAGTTCATGATTCACTAGATCAAACGCTTTACATAGGTCCATAAACAAACCGACACATTTGTTTTTTTATCAAGATTACTGTATAAGTTATTTAAAAATGACATTATTGCAGTTGTAGTTGATCTATGCTCACGGAATCCATGCTGAGACTCTGATAAAATACTATGTATATTGGCAAATTCAATTATACGATTGAATACAATTCTTTCTAAGATTTTAGATATTGTTGATAGAAGGGCAATAAGTCTATAATTTTCAGGTAATGTATTATCTCCCTTTTTATACACTGGAAATACTCTGGCTGTCTTTAACACGTATGGGAAAATTTCTTCTTCAAGAGATAAATTTATTAAATATGTTAATGGATATACTAAAAAGTTAACAGATTGTTTTATTAGATTTGGACTCAAATTATCAATTCCTGATGAGTTTTCGTTCTTTAAATTCATTATAACATTATAAATTTCATTTTCATTAGCGGGTCTTAGAAATAACAAAGGAATAGATTCATTTTCTATAGTAGGTCCAATCACATCACCTTATAAATTTTCATTTAATCTAAATGGCAAATTTATGTAGTAATTATTTAAATGTTGTGCAATTAAATAAGGATCTGTTGTCATTTCATCATTTATTTTCATTTCATCTATATTATGTCTACATTTGCTGTTATTTAAATTGTTATTAATAATTGACCATGCGGTGTTTGTTTTGTTAGTAGCTTTAGCGTATAATGAATCATTGTACATCCTTTTGGCAGTAAGTAAAACTCTTTTATAAATTTTTTTGTATTTTTTGTAAAGATCTATATCAACTAAGTCATTTGTTTAGGTTTTTATTTCGTCTAGCAATTTTTATTTTTGTGAGAATCTTTTAATTCCAGGTGTTACCCATCCATTGTTATTTTTTGAGCTGATTTTTTCTTTAACAAGAGGAAAGCAAATATCATGATAATAACACAAACAATTGACAAATTTCGAAAAACCTTCATCTGTGGTACCAGTATTATAATAAAATTACTGATGTTTTGTTATAACCTTTAAAATGCATTTGTATGACACACATTATTTCGCTATTCTAACTCCACATTATAAAAATTATTTTTACACACTTATGAACAAAAGTGAACAATCTTGTATGCAACTATGTAAGTTTATATTATAACAATGTTTACATCTATAATTGAATTAAAAAAATACGTATTTTGAAAAATTTTACTGACGTTATATATTGACTTTACTTCGGTACCTTTGAATATTCGCAGCTGGCATGAGCTAACATTCTTGCTATTTGCTAAACTCTATATTATTAAGTTCTTAACTGTCCAAAATTACTTATATTTGTGGGAAACACTATTTCAAGAATACGGCGCCCTTAAATGGTGCATTTTATTGAACGCTAGTCTGCAGAAAAGTTAATTTTACTCAATATAATAATAATTACCTAATAAAAAGTGTATAAAATAATAACTACTTAAACAATCAATAATATTTGTTATTTAATTTTTCCTGCTATACTAAAAAAATACCTGCAGCAGAACGCAAAGCGTTCCTTAAAATGACGCCTGGCATTATTCAGAATGGGAAATAGCTTAAATTACATTAAATACTACGTGTTTCGTTTACTTCCTAACGCAGGCAATGAAAATAATTTCCTTTAAAAGATGTTCTCCCTTCTGAAAATATGCTGGCGAAAAATTCTCGGTTTCCTGAACACTTCGATGAGAATAGGAATTGCTTTGACTTTTAATAACAGAACAGAGCATATTTTCCTTTCTTTGAATGCTTCAAAGTGGAAGAATTTCCTTTTTAATAAGCAAATAAAACGATTTTATAAGTAGGGTAAAAGAGGGTAGCCGAGGCCCTGCAATTTATTCTTTAGGAATTTAACTTTCATCGCATTTCAGATTTTTTTAACCTATTAATATGTAACAGGTAATAAGTGTCCTGATGTTTGTCTCTCTGCATAGAAAGTATAACGGAATACGCTGGTAGGCAGCAGAATTTTGTTAATACTACTTTTGAGAAACCACTACAGTTGCTATCTTTTGTAAAATAAATACCTATTTGTACTACAAGTTCTGCAAATGTTTTTTGACGCACGGCAATATTAGTGTTGACTGAGACAAGAAATCTTGCAAAATTTGGAAAATAAGGCAATAGCTTATATTTAAAGTCTTGTTCTTACTCGATCTTGCAAGATCACGTCTTCTCTTGTTTTGCGAGTGTCGTAAATTTCTTGCCCCGTAATTTTGCAAGAATTTCGTATGATTCTTACGAGTTGCACACAAATGAAAAACAGGAAACTCTGTATTGCTAAGTTCGTGACAGTGGTGGTTACTCTCGATCGGCTACAGCAGTGGTCGATTGGTAGACGTTATAAAGTAGGGACGGTCAGTTTTACATAATAAGTTACAAATTTTGGACGAAATAGAATTGGAACTCTTTTCAGTCAAGTGGCAGCGAATTTATAATTAGTTAAAATAATTTTATCTGCTGAATGTCCTCTAAATAAAGTATATACTTACAATAGAAATGCAATATTTATTTCTTCAGCTAGACATATAAGAAAAAGCAAGACAAGTGTCCTGTCGTTGATAAACTACCCATTTATCCGGCTAGAGACGGTTCGACAACTATTGCTGCTTTTACAATAACTGACTTACTAATAATCGCAATGTCCTATACACAACTTGGTTGGAACGTCTGTGTTAATCAAACCTGCAGCAGTAGCCGGAGGAAATGTAGAACCCTTACTAATTCTTCTCTTATTATTATCACCCGATTTCAATGCATCTAAATTTGCTATTAAGCCAAAACCCTCACTCGCTAAATTTATTCTTTGTTCATTTTCTGCCTCAGATCTAAGAAAATTCATCAAATGTTTTAGTCGAACTTCAAGTGTCGAATATCCACTTAACGATTCTTTAGATCCCCCAATATTGACGTTAACCGAGTTAAATGACGTTCGCTGCCAAATTCTTAAAAGATCTGGTGGTAGACATGACTCAATTAAGGGAAATAATATGGCCGCATATTTTTGAGTTTCAATTTGATCATAAAGTGAGGAAATATCCAGTTTCCGTGATGTCATAGAATTTCTCAAAACTAAATTTAATAATTCCCTGACATACACTTCTATTTGTAAATCATTCCTTCCAAATCTAGCCTGCATGCATTCTATTATTTTCTCATAATTGTCTCCTATCACCGGAAAACTCTACAATTTGACGGGCCCTGCTTCCTGGGACGGTAGCTTGGATCAAATATTCAATTTTGTCACTGTTGTCAATGTACGTGTCGTCATGAATTTTTCTAAATTGTGACCAAAACGCTAACCAGCCCTTAATATTACCGTCATAATGTTTAAACTCGATTCGAGGTAACTTAAATTTATGCTTACCGGTAACTTCTTCTTGCCATACAGAGCGCACTGAACAAACCTCCTCAGCAGGTTTTGGATTCCGTAACGCTTCAAACAGAAGCCGTAGCTTGGTGAACCTTTTAACGTAGGCATCACAGCTTTCCAAGTCCTCTAGGAGTTGCTCCTCAGTAGCAGTTTCCAAAAAGCTCTCGTACACTTCATTGTCACAGATACGCAGTTCCTCAAACTTAAGTTTTAAACATTCCCATGTTACTTCACATTCATTGCACACAGGTTCTTCTACTTGAAAAAGTGTGTTTAGTTCATTCGCGATTTTTGTAAAGCTACTTCTCAGTACTTTTCTATGCTTCTGCTTCTTTTTCAGGTCGGTGGCCATTTTGTCCCTCTCTTTTTTACTTGAATGGTATGATAAAATTCGCCACAACCGTTACAAATAATAAGTCAATTATTTTCTTTAATGAACACAGTGTCGAGTCAACAAGTCCTGTCACGGTCGCCACAAACTATGTCCTGCCGTTGATGAACTACCCGTTTATCCGGCTAGAGACGGTTCGACAACTATTGCTGCTTTTACAATAACTGACTTACTAATAATCGCAATGTCCTATACACAACTTGGTTGGAACGTCTGTGTTAATCAAACTTGCAGCAGTAGCCGGAGGAAATGTAGAACCCTTACTAATTCTTCTCTTATTATTATCACCCGATTTCAATGCATCTAAATTTGCTATTAAGCCAAAACCCTCACTCGCTAAATTTATCCTTTGTTCATTTTCTGCCTCAGATCTAAGAAAATTCATCAAATGTTTTAGTCGAACTTCAAGTGTCGAATCTCCACTTAACGATTCTTTAGATCCCCCAATATTGACGTTAACCGAGTTAAATGACGATCGCTGCCAAATTCTTAAAAGATCTGGTGGTAGACATGACTACAAGATTGCCAACACTATAGTCAAAAAGGTAATTAAGAAATTATATCATCAAAATATTTTCCATGTTCGATAATAAGACTTGTATTATACAGTTTCAGTACACATAGAAAAATCCTTTTGTTGACATCCACACAACGTTGTGCACTGAAATTTATAACATCTTGAAATTTAGAGAATTTGAAAAGTTTTTAATAATCTTCTAAAGTGTTGTATCAAATTTAGGTATGTATAAGTTTTCACAACAAGTTTTCCATTTACTCAATGCATTTGAATGTTATTACCTTCATAAATATGCGACTAGATATACCATTTTATTTCCAATTGGTTTTTGGAAATGTTTAAACGTTTTACATAAATTGTAGAAAATAAGATAATAGAACCCCCAATATTGGAATTTAAATTTGTAAAGTAACATAAATTCTATTATTTTCCATATTAGTTATTTATGTAATAAGGATGATAAAGACGATCATTATGGTACAAGTCGAGAATGTTATTGGGCGAGGCGTAGCCGAGTCCGATAGAACGACGTGTGCCATAATGCATGTTTATGATTCCTACTACACAAAATTTTATCTGATGGAATTTATATTAATACATTTTCGAAAAATTAAAAACTGCATTTTTGACATGTCACGATGATAACTATTTTTAAAGCAATAAGTATAGGTGTAGTTTAAATTATTAGTAGGTTAGCGAGCTGTGCTTTGCCATTTCCTTGACAACGTCAGGTTGTAACGGCAATATTTATTTATCTGCTGTCGCAACACACAATTCTCACATAGAATTGAATATAATTTAAATAATAATGATTCTGAAACTGACAGTTTATCTTCTGATTTGGAAGAAATGACGCGAAATATCGGGGACTCCCTTTTTCCGGAAAAATCACAGAGTGTATATGAAATAGCGTTTAATCGGTACGAAGAATGGTGTTCTACTAAGAAAATCAAGAATATCACTCATGAAATAGTATATTATACTATAAGGGAGAGAAATGCGTTATTTTGGCAGAGGTGCAATTTGAAGCCCGAGGGCTACAATGCACCTAGGACAAAATAGCATCTCTCCCGAATGGTATATACTATTTTTTCCACGGTCTCATTAACTTAAAAACACATATTTTGTCATTATGAAGTAAGTAGCACCAGAATTATTGTATTCGGATTTGAGCATTTATTTAGTAGTCGTTGAGTTATTGTCATAACTACAAAATAAACAAACAAAAAGAATTGCCAAATTAAGGTGCTAGTTTGGTTTAGTTTAAAATTTGTTTAGTACACAATAAATAATTGTGAGTCGGAAGAGATTGTGGAGGCTGCAAATATTGCAATAAGCAATTTGCTGCCTACGAAGTCAAGATCTTTATACGATATAGCCTACAATCGGTTCAAAAAGTGGTGCGCCGAGAAAAATGTTCAAGTATATAGCGATAATGTTTTGTTGGCATACTTGGCATACAGTGAAAATGCAAAGAATTACAAGTCTTCCACATTATGGGCGCAATATTCTATGGTTAAGCAAATTCCTCAAGCTGATCGCATTTTTAAAAAGAACCAGTGACGGATATCAAGCGAAAAAATCGAAAATATTGACAAAGGGTGAAATCGACCGTTTTCTATCAAGTGCAGATGACAAAGAATTCTTATTGATTAAGGTAAGATTACTTTTGTTAGGTATTTCAATTATTAAATATTTTGATTTTTTATAGGTTGGATTAATTCTGGGGATTGCCGGAGCTTGTCGAACTGATGAACTAGTCAATTTAACTGTAGATGATATTGAGGATGTAGGCTCTTCCTTGATTGTAAAAATTCCAAACACTAAGACGAAGATTCCACGAACCTTTCTGGTTACCGATGTGGGAAATATTCTTGAATTATTTCGAAAATAACTGTCCCTTCGTCCTCCCCACCTCAAGCATAAGCGCCTTTTTTGTACTACATAGCAGGAAAATGTAGTTCGCAGCCAGTTGGCAAGAATACCATGGGAAAAATTCCGAGTGTAGTAGCTTCGTATTTAAAATTACCTGATGCTGCATGTTATACTGGTCACTGCTTACGAAGATCTTCAACGACATTACTGACAGATGCTGGTGTGCATATCACGACAATAAAGCGTCATGCTGGTTGGAAATCAACGACAGTCGCTGAGGGTTATGTCGAGAACTCCATTGTAAATAAGACCAAAATTGCTAATCAGGTTTTAGTAGGTACCACTACTAGCGCAATCACAAAAACTGTAAATGTAAGCGAAAGTAATATTCCTTCTAATATTAATTTTGCAAATTGTACAAATGTAACATTTAATTTAAATGTCAATAAATAATTTCAATGTTATCTTTTTTTTGGCATGAAAAACGTTCTCCATAATGTAAACTCCCTTGGGAGCATTATTCTCCCTTGGGAATAATCGACTACTTCTGTTTTAATTTTGATTTCATAGAAACTGATTTCTACTCCCGACCGTGGAAAAAAGTATTTTTGGCTTACTTTGAATGCTTATCTAAGGAAAGAAAAACATCTTCTCTCAGGTCGTATTATTCGATGATAAGAAGTATTTTATTAACAAGAAAAAACAGCGATATTAGTAAGTACCTACAGCTGGTTGCATTACTAAAACGTAAATCAGAAGGCTACAGTCCTAAAAAATCTAAAATTTGTACTAAACAAGATGTCACAAAGTTTTTAAGGGAAGCATCAGATGATACATGTTTATTTAAAAAAGTTGCTATAATAATTGGACTAAGCGGAGCATGCAGAAGAGAGGAACTGACAAATATGCTTGTTGAAAATGTGATAGATGAATTTGCTTTTTTATTATAATTTTCTTATCACTCCAGATATTTTTATTAAATTTTGTTCACACCTATTAATCATTAAGGAGCATTTTTTAATGTCAAAAATGTTTTAACATTTTTGCCTATGATGTCCGTACGAGGTTTGAACTAAACATTTTTGAAGAAAAAAATGGTACGCCACTGCATTTTCTAAAAACAAAAATTATTTTTAAAATCTCCATTTATTTTACAGCAAATTCGGTCTCTAGACTTACTCTCGTACGACGCACCATTTTCACGGAAAAAAATTAAAACAAAAAAAAAATTCCCCAAGTTTATTATTTGAGACTGCTTTTGATATTTTGTTGCTATTTTGTAGACACCCACCATGCGTGGAAACACTTTTTGTGTGGCAAAAATTAATTTTCTACTTTCACAAATGACGTTCACGTAGGCATGATATTGAATATTTGAATCGAAAAAACGGTAAGCTCATTAAATGTTCCCTTAAAGCAAATGAAATAAAAATTAATAGGCTGGGTAGTGTCATAATTTTTGGCGCTTCTTTTCGCAATAAAGTTGACATTGATTTTTCATTATTAAAAAATTATTATTAGAGTAGGAGGTAAAATTTAATAAAAAATGGTAAATTTTACAATCGGTGGGGTTGCCGACGGAAATGCATACAAAGCCAGGATGATATACCAAGAGCGGTATCCAAATCGCGTACTACCCAATCCGAGAACATTTTCTGAAATTCATAGACGTCTTCACGAAACCGGAAATTTAAAAGTAGACCACAGTGCTAAAGGAGTCCCTGAAACAGTAAAAAGACCGGAACTTGAAGGAGGAATTTTACATGAAATTGAGGAGAACCCCGAAACTAGCACGAGGAAAATCGCGGCAACATTTAATGTTTCACACGTACTTGTTTCGAAAATTCTTTGTCGAAAATTTGTTATATCCATATCACATTCAAACAGTCCAGGCATTACTCCCTAGAGATTTCGGTGGATAGGCCGCAGAGGAACGCCATGGCCACCCAGATCTCCCGACCTTAATAGTTTAGACTACTTTTTCTGGGGTCATCTGAAAAGCTTAGTGTACGCAGTGCCGATTCAAGCCGAAGAAGAGTTACGAAATCGTATAATGGCTGCCAAACCATAAGAGACACCCCAGGAATTTTTGAAAATGTACGTAAGTCTATACGAAGAAGAGTAGATGCTTGCATACGTGTGGATGGAGGACACTTTCAACAACTACTGTAAATACATAATTTGGGTTCTTTATTTTGTTTGTACAATTCTTGTCTTGTCGTTTCGTTTTGGTTTAAGATTTTGAATTTATCGTGTTACTAAATAAATCGCGATTTTTAAAATAAAATTTTAAAAAAATCAGAGGCGTACCGTTGTTTTCTATCGAAACATTTAATATTATGCCCACGTGGAGGTTACAGGTTAAAGTAGAAAATTAATTTTTGTCCTAAAAAAAATGTTTCCACGCATGGTAGGTGTCATCAAAATGACACACCGAATTTGCTGTAAAATAAATGGAGATTTTAAAAATAACTTTAGTTTTTATAAAAAGCAGTGGCTTACCATTTATTTCTTCAAAAACTTTTAGTTCAAACCTCGTACGGACGTCATTAGCAGAGACTTTAAAACATTTATTACATCAAACAATGCTCCTTAATGATTAATAGGTGTGTACAAAATTTCATAAAAATATCTGGAGTGATAAGAAAATCATAATAAAAAAGTCATTTATTTCTTAAAACTGTAACACCCTGTAACTCAAAAATTAAGAGGATATATGTTGATATTAAGTTTGCATCACCCTGTAAATAGTAGGTACTATTTTAGGTTCACGTTTAGGCCAAATTAAAAGGTAATAAAATGGAAGGTAGATATCTAAATTATTTATAACAAATGTTGATTATCACATTAAGTTTCTGGAAACTCTAATTATAGCGGCCCTGCACTTTTTGGAATTTCATAACTTTGAAATATTGGTATAAAAATAAAGGGTAGATCTGGCCTGGAGATATCTTTAAATATTGCAACATAAAATGGTTTTCGGGACCTGGAATTACGCCCCTCTGGATAGGATGTATGCCTAACTGTCTTGAAAACTGTCTGCCTGTTACAGTGCAGCAGGACAATGCAACGCAGCAAACATTATTAAAGGTGCATCGGTACAGGGTATGACATGATATCATAGGTAAAACAGCTTCGTGAAATTCAATTTCCATAAGTAGTTCTGAATTATTCGGAACCGAAAACTAACCAATAAAAATAAGGCCGACAAATCTATAAGAAAAGTAATGTATTTTAAAACATACATTTTACTACTAGGGACTTCAAAAAACTGGACACGATATAGAAAAAAACGTACCTTCTAATTAGAATGGCTTTTTCCTATTTGTTGGGCACTCAACAAAATTATAATTGTACATGGAAAGAATAATGGCGACACCGTCTTTACGGAATTTGCGGCCAGTCGTTCTCTGTTGGAATCGAATCCACTTTCGCCGAAAATCTTTTTTGAAAAACTATTGGCAATTACAATGAGTACTTGGCGCACGACGTCACCCTGTCCGCGCACGATATGTCGAAAAGATGGAAATAATATTCGGATAGACATTATTCAAAATAATGCACCACCTTCCAGAGTAAGCCTTTATAAATCAATTTTATATACATATAGTTTATTCATTAAAACAAATGTCTTGGTAAAAATGTATAAATATTATTAGGTATATATAGGTTACTGGATGTTCTCCAAAAATGTACATAATTACCGTTACACATCAACATTTTATTAATTATTTATTAGTTATTATTATTTAATTATAAATATTTGGTACAGTTAGTGAAACTAATTCCAGAAGAAATCTTATTTGTTGAACATGCAGTAATATTCCGTGATATATTATTGGTCATACTCGGTTTTCCAAGAATATCGTCGGAAATTGTTTTTTTTTTATTTTCTATAGAATTTTCAACATATCCTTCTGCAACAGAATTTGACTTCCAGCCGCCGTGTTGTTTCATTTTTAAAATATTGGCCCCAGAATCTGCAAGTAAAGTGATCAAAGATCTTCTGAATCAGTGCCCCGTGAATAATGCACAATTCGGCAAACCAATCATTTGAGCGATCATCTTTGGTAGTTGACCAATACTATTAATTCCTTCTGGTTGTCCACCACATTTACCATTTCTATATCTAACAAAGGATCTATTGTATTTAATATTTTCCGGGCATAGATTTCTATACTTTCTGATAATATCAACGAAGTTTAGTCCCTCTATATCTCCCGAGATGATTACAAATTCACGAATTACTCTAGTTTTGTATTTGGAATATTTACTCGAAAATACGTCTCCTCATTTGTAACATCTTCAGCACGTAAACATGTTAATTCTAACTTTCAACATGAACCGGCTATTCCCACAACCAGCGCAACCTAAAGCAAAAAAGCGAATTAGTAAAGTGACAACTAAGTGAAGCAATTATTAGTTACCTTAACCATTAAAAAATTATTGTTATCCACCTCCGTTAAACACGCAATATTTACTTTTGAAAAAACGTTTGATTTATTAGCGTGGTATCCATAGGACTGCCTTTTCAAAAATGCTATCAAACTGTTGTAGGTTTTAATGTCTATACCTTTTTAAAGACAGTTAAGTTCTCAACATAGCGTAGAAGCCTCAAATTCTTCCTACCTTCAAAATATGCCAATAGTACTTTCTCATTCACGTGTTTTACTCTCTTCTGTTTACGCCATTTCTCAAATTTTTCATAAGCCAAGTCCCCTTTGGATTTTTCAGGAATCAGTGAACATACGGCATTTCTTGCCGCTTTTTCGATATTGCTCGGTATATCGTCAGAATCTGAATGTAAATCACACATTTTTCCTAATAAATGGTAATAGCAACGATCAGCGTCGCATAATATACCGTCTTTTAAATGTCAAACCAAATGACAAGAAAATTTATACTGACACTGACCTACTAGATAATTGTTATTTAAATATATGCTTGTAAGTAAATGATCAAAATTAAAGTTTGTATTTCCCATTTTTCATAAAAATTAGAAAAAATCTTGTATGTAATACGTTATGAAACATGATTTTATATATCATCATACTTTTCATAACTGATTACATAAATAGCTATCTTTACGCCATCCGTCAATTTAATGTTACTGGTTGGATTAAAAGAAACAGTAAGTTGTGTTTACAAATGTCAGATCGGTAAGAACAGTCACTTACCAATCAGTAAGCAGTATGTTATAAATGAAATTGACAGGTAATAATTCAAACGATTCAAGTGATTATTTTTATCAAATATAGCTGATTTATAAAATCTCCAATATTACTTATTTATTAGAAAAAGATGTTTTCATTTTAAAGTTATATTAATTTCAAATGTGATTATATGTGCTGTGTGATCTGAAATACTTGTGTGCACAACTTTCGCTGCCTTAACATTAAAATTTCAATTGCAGTCTTACCAGTTGACGTGATACGAGTATATTCTACTATACAAGATGATTCACAATTTATCTAAAACAATTTGGGATTAGATGCATCTTGAAAAATGGAGTCAAGTTGGCTCGTTTGATATGGATGGACAAAAAGTAAACGCTGAAAAGTTAATAAGCGACCGACTCGTTAAACGCTTCGATTAAAACCGCCGTGTATGTCTGTACCCTTATCGCAGTATGCAGTGAGCGTATGCAAGGCAGACGTGGTCCAGAGCATCCAAGGCGTATTGCAGCAGTGTGACGTATCACACACGAGGCTTAATTATATCCGTATCATGTACAGCGAGTCCAAGCATTAGTACCGGAGGACCATGGCCGCCACGACCTCCTGGCTTTAAATCCTTTGGACTTCTTTTTATGGGGATATTTAAAAAATGAAGTGTATCGCACCAAAGTGGACACTATTGATAATTCTATTAATAATTAATAACAATAGCGGCAAAATCAGCGGTATAAAATAGGTGTTATAAAATATCAGATTTTACAGCGAACCAGTTTCCTGTACCGTGCAGAAGTAAGAGTTCCCTGTACATTAAAAAAAAATTTTAGATAATTTCTATATGATGTGTTATGTTCAAAATTATATGACTGCAATAGTGGTAACAAATTAAATTTTAATATTGAGTCCTTACACACATCTACGTTAAAATCACCTGCAATTATTACTTTACAGTTCTTTTGATTAAAACACTGTCGTATATTCTCCAATTGGATTAAAGACACTTCAAAATCTGCACGCGAAGGCCTATATATAGAGATTGCAGTCATATGTTCACCAAACCCTTTTAAACTGCCAGCTGAGCACTCAGTCTCACCTTCAATAGATAGATGTTTTAACTTATTACTTTCTATCAACTGAATGCTGCCTCCACTCACAAATACCGCAGTCTCTCCATGTATATTCTTTTTCCTACAGAAATTTCAGACAAGGTAAAAGTCGTCTATTCCATACTCCTTCAGTTGGTTTTCATTTTTCCAGTGCTCCGTCAAACAAAAAAATTTCAATCCTCCAATCCAATTAATATTACAAAATATGAAGTGCTAAACGCCTTATCAAAAAGATTGTGTTGCGGAGGCCTAGAGCTGAAGTCAGCAGTGTTGTTATTTCCGTGTTAGGTGTTCCAAATATTCGAATTTGTTCGGATGTTTCTATTTTATGATCTCGTTTATATTTTATTGAAAATGCCATTGCTATACCAAGTTTTTCTTGCTTAAATAAAGCTACTGCGGGAGAGAAATCATAATTTGGCAAAAATATCAAATGAAGAAGGACTGTTATTTAAATATTTATAACCATTTTACGACAACATCGATAAGTTTGCAACTTTAAAAGATATAAGAATAAACCTAAAAAAATATCGACGCACGGAGTCATATTTGTAGAAAGGCATTCTTTTCAGACACCGTCTTAGCTATATTTTAGTATTTTGTAAAATTGTTTTAGCACTTTGTACGATTATATTTCCAGTCATTTATTTGTGCTATATCGGTATATTCTAAATAATAGAGCATTAGACCCTTTTTGGCGATGAGAGCCATTATTGTCAACAGACAACAGAAAATATAAAAGTAAACAAGAAAGGCATCTCGAATAAAAATAGCCTAGTCCTGGGTTAGTAAAAAGTTTGTTTATTTATCATCAAAGCTTCCAAATCTTGCTGACAGAGAAAAATTGCTATAATTTTATCAAAACGTTTTTTATAAGACTTTTATGTTTAGTAACGCATGACATTTTATATAAATTTTGTCTTTTCGTAATGCTATAGCCTTGTATATTCTTAAGGGTCCAGTAATTTATATATATATATACTGTCCAAAGCATACTTATTTAATATATGATAAACTAATGAATTAAATTAATTAAATTAAGAAAAACAATATTCTTCTCACTACTACATTTTACTGCTTTTATACCGTATGATAAACTTATCATGAAAGAAATATTAAAATGTGGAAAACATTTTTTTATTTTAAATATTTTCATTTCAAAGGTATTTTAGCTAATATATCAATTTTCCTACAATGAGGATATTGCCTGATTTTTCCAAATACGTGCAGAAGAAAGAATGTATTATTTGAATCGAAATGGCGTTTTTCCTATACAATTTCGTAGAAAAATAAGTCTATAAACGGTATATAAAATTTTAGTGGGGGTCACACCCTAAAAAATGGTCGCCACCGCAGTGAAGACCTGTGGTCGGAAATTGGTGATGGTATATCTGCTGTTACATGAGAGTGACAAAGTAATGTATAGAAATCCATGCGATAGCCAAGGATGACTATATTGATGACGTTTTAAAATCTAAATAGTCACCGCCCGTTTCGTCATTCAATAAATAAAATCCACTCTCACCTATATCTCAGCGACCAATCGCCATCTTCGCTCGGTTAGAAGTGGGAGTGACTGCTCAGATGTTATTTTAAAATTAATAATTTATAATTTATAAAACGTCTTCCTATAGCCATCCTTGTCTATCGCACGGATTTTTATACTTTACTTTGTCGCTGTCATGTAACCACCACCGATTTCCGACTCTATAGCATTTTTCATTTATTGTATTCAGCGCTTGAATTCGATTTCAAATAACATGTTCTGTGTTTGCTCCTACCATTTACGAGATATAGAATTTTATTTGAGGTATTTATACAGGGTGTCCGGAAAAGACGTGTACAACGGAAGACCACAGACTCCTGGGTTCGAAATAAGCTGATTTAGCCCAATTTACTTATTTCCAAAATTGCTTCGTTTAGCCGCTAGGAAGTTCGCGAAAAATTTTTGTTTATTCCGAATATCTCGAAAACGACTGTATCGATTTTAACAATTTTTGGGCTGCGGAGTTATAAGTCTAACCGACACTTTTTCACATTATTTAAAATCTTTTGCAGTTATTAGAAATATAAGAAAAATCATGTATCATGCAAATATAAGCACATATTTTTCTAACCCCCTGTACTTTCAGTTTTTTTCTATTAGTAATTGACTTTATTTAGAAACTTTTTTATACTTTCAGAATTTTGAACAGGTGAGTAGTTTAGGTAGAAAAAATATTTTTCTTATGTCAATAATATCAGCATTCGTTCTGCAACAAATAACGAAGTATCAGAAGTTGGGCCTGATATTTTAAGTATCAGTTGTGTGTCAAATCAGCTACTGAAGTTAGTATCTCGATTTATTCTTCTTGGTCAATTACTTAGTTACTTTAGATCTTACTTCATTTGTTGTTGTTATTGTTGTGTTTGTTTCTGTTCCTCATTTTTCAATATTTCATCATGGATACGTATACATATTAAGAACAAGTAGATATGATTTTGGTTTATGGATTTTATCCCTCATCGACGAGTGTCAAGTCATCAAACTTTTTGCAACATCGAAAGGCAACTTCGCGAATTTGGTTCCTTCCACCAAATGAATACGGTTCAGGGGCGTCAACGTACCACGAGAACTATAAAGATGGAGGAACAAATCCTAGATAAAATAGAAGAGAACCCAAAAATTAGTGCAAGACGCATTGGATATGAAATAAGGATACCAAAAACCATAACTCATGATGTTTTGAAGAAGCAGTTACTAAATACGTACCACATTCAATCGGTTCATGAATTGCTACCCATTGACCCTGAAAAACGTTTAGCATTTTGTAATTTTATACAAGATCAGCCCATGATATCGATTTCAGCAAAAACATTTTATTTACATATGAAGCATATTTTGCTAGGTTAGGAATTATTAATAACCATAACAATCACGTTTATACTGATGAAAATCCGCACTGTACTGACATTTTCAATATGAATTCAGAGTAAACGTGTAGACGGGAATTATCGACAACATCGGACAACATTATTATTGGCCCGGTTGTGCTTCCACATCGATTAAATGGGGACAAACTATTTAAATTTTTACAGCAAGTATTACCTAATTTATTGGATGATTTAACCGTTACTACTTCGTCGTAACATGTGGTTTATGCACGATGGTGCGCTTCCCATTTTACAATACCCATTAGTCAGTATTTACATAATATGTATCCTAACAGGCAGATTGGAAGAGGAAACGATGCTCCTATAAAATGACCACCTCGAGCACCAGGCTTACACCCTTGCGATTATTTTTGTAAAGTATATGCCTATGCAGTTAATAATGAAGAGGAATTGTTTAGGCGAATCTAATACGCAGTTATCGTTTTACGAGGTAATCCAAAAATCATGGAGAAACTACTCTACAACTTTGTAAAACGGATTACTTGTTGCGTACGAGAAAACGGTGGTCACTGAGCATTTATTGTAAAGAGATCATGACTTTTTTTATTTGTTATATTAATATCTTATTATCTCGTATTTATTAAATAAAATATAAATGAGAGTTTTGGAATTTTCGTTATTTGTTGCAGAACGAATACTGATATTGTTGACTAAACTACTCATCTATTCAAAATTCTGAAAGTATAAAAAAAATTCTAAATAAAACAGCTACTAATAGAAAAACGGAGAGTAATTATACAGGGGGTTAAAAAAATATGTGCTTATATTTGCATGATACATAATTTTTCTTATATTTCTAATGACTGCAAAAGATTTTAAATAATGTCAAAAAGTGTCGGTTAGACTTATAACTGCGTAACCCCAATTTTGGGTTAAAATCGATCAAGTCGTTTTCGAGATATTCGGAATAAACAAAAAATTTTCGCGAACTTTGGCGCTCTCTAGCGGTTACACAAAGCAATTTTAGAAATAAGTAAATTGAACTAAATCGGCCTATTTTGAACCCAGGAGTCTGTGGTCTTCCGTTGTACACGTCTTTTCCTGACACTCTGTATAGGCAATTTGCATGAAATTTTTAATCGCTTAAAAATATTGTTATTTTATTATATATTAAGTACTTAACAAGAATATCTTGCTAATTCTGTAAATTTGTTCTTATATTTTTCATAATTAATTATTTTATATAGCAATTTATTCAAATATAGTCACAGGTTCGGAAACAACATTCTGATTGGTCCACGTCGCAGTATATGGAAATGGCCATGGTGACACATGTCAAATTGTCAAATCAACGTAGGTTTAGTTAAATCGGTTGGCGAAGTCTTCCCGTAATCTGTAAACTGTAGTTAGCGCAGAACTTTGTCCTCTTTGTGTGGTGTCCGGTGTCCATTCCAGCATTATAACATACGTTTTGGGTTGCCGAAGGGGATGGAATCAATAAAACACAAATTTTATAAATATTGTGTGGTATCAAAGTGCAAAAACACTAGGGTAGCATCCCGGAAAAAATATTCTTCTCGGTTTCTAAAAATGAGAAAATGCGTAAGAAATGAATAGAGACGAAAAAGAGAATGCAACACTATCGAACACCACGGCGCTATATTGTTGCGGGGATCATTTCACCGTAAGTCGTTTTTCACTTTATTCAGAAATTATAAAGATGATGTGTGTTTTAAAATTAATAGTTGGAAGAAGATATGGAGAATTATTGGTAGCACAAATTAAATGGGAATATACAAAGACTACAACTAAAAAAAGGTGTAATACCCCATAATTTTAACTGTCAGGGGGAAATAGTACCTGAGCAACAAAGTGATGCAAAGCGCAGACGTCTTGAAATTATTCACCATAAAATTTGAATTTTCTCCCTGCAACGAAAACATTGACAATGAGTTAATTTTGGGCAGGTAATCTGATTGTCCTTTAACAAATCTACTCTCTGTTGCCATTATTTACTATAATTATATGGATATTATACACAAAGCATACCAACAAGACAAATAGTTATTTGACTTTGACAGTTTGATTTTGACATTCATGTCACGGCATATAAAACAACATGCTATGTTCATATACTGTTACGTCGCTTAATCGTCATTTGTATTTCTTGCATTTTTGTAGTTGGGAAAGACGTAATAAATCTATTAATTTATTACCGCTTTATTTTTGCAGAGCATGACATAAAACTAACACAATACACATAAAACAAACTGAATAATATTTTGGTAATAAAATAAAAGAATATTTAAATTGTCTATTTTGTTAAGTGACTTCACTACATTAAATTACCTGTTTTATTCTAAAAACATAATAATCAAAAGTAATAAATAACGATTTTTTTAACATTTAAAGATAAATAAAATCAGTAGTAAATAGCAATAAAAAATAAATAAATTTAAAAAATTAATAAATATTAAATTTATAAATCACTTTATTTGTTATTTTGCAAATTAACTAGTAATTTAATATGAAATCAGATGGCATAATTTTATAAATACCTCAAGCAAAATCATCTGTCTGGACGTACCCAATAGCATTGACGCCATAATTATCAAGAGCCTATCTATTGTAAAAAAATACGTTTAACAATACCGTAACTTCACCACATGACCACTAATAATTATGGCATGACCTACACAATATTTACACTATCTATGAACCAAAAATGCCACAAAGACACAAGAAACAAACGCCTGTTTACACTACCAACAGAGTAACCTGCACCTGTTTCTACGGCTACGGCGTGTGACGTCACACGAATGATATCGCATTTTCGGCCACGTGGTTTTGCTTACATTCTATGACAATCTGTTAATGTTAATATTTTAATTATCATGTGATTATTGCCGCTAGACACATGCTTCGACATTTTAATTTGTTTGAAATGTTACCCTATAATAGTTACATTTCAAACCAATATAAAATTCATGCAACATTCCCATTCCTATTAATTGAGACATATGTACGTTTCTAGATACCAAATTTCTAGGGTATTTGTTTATATTTATATTTAATTACCAATTATGCCTGTTGACAAACACAATTGTACAGCATTAGTCACAAATACAGAGAAAAAAAGAATGAAAAGAAATAAATAAAAATTTAGGGATATAAACAGTGATTAATTAAGTATGTTTTCAAGTTTTGTTTTAAAACCTGCCTCCTTGCATGTTCTTAAATCTTCAGGTAATCGATTGAAAATCTGAACTCCTAAATAATTTGCTCCTTTACCAGAGATATGAACCCTAATATAAGGTACTTGTAGCCCAATCTTTTGTCGTGTGTTAAAAGAATGATAGATTATGTTTAAGCAAAACTTATCTCTACATTTAAAAATATACAAACAGATTTCAAAAACAGAGACGGCACAGTTAAAATTTTATAATCAATAAATACATTCCTACGTGATTGTTGATGCACTATAAGGGCCATGTAAAATACATTTTATTTGTTGGGTATGAAATCTAAGTATCTGAGTTTTTTCAACATTGAAAAATAAACTGTTCTCGTTAAGCTAGTAGCAAAGTTACTCTAAAGTTTCATCATACTTTCTATTCAGTTCCCTGTAATTTTCATCTGAAATAATCAAAACCAAATCATCAGTGTAAAACGCATCGTTTTCAAGATTGAAGACGTTGAAGTAGGAATTTTTTTCTCGTTTTTCCCTCATAACTTTTGAACCACTTATTCGATTTAAGCGAAATTCGGAACACAAACACTCCTTATGATCTTACATAAGCTCTTTAAGTTTTAACTACTTACCCCTCTTAGAAGTGTATTTTGTATGCTACCCCCCTCTTACTTTATTTCAAAACTACAAAAAAAAAAAAATTTCAATAAAACATCTACACACCACTTTGACCTGATTAATTTCGAAACTTTTTCGTCTCCTGTTTTTTTCGACTTTGGTCTTCTTCTTTCTGAGATATTGGTGACAGTGTAGCGCACCAGCCGCGTAAATTTCATTTAACGTTATAGCCATGAATACAAAACTCAGTGATTTGTGTAAACTGACGTTTGTGAAAATCATTGTCAAAAGTATTATTTAAAGAGCATTTTTAGTGCTAAGAGAAAATGCCAAGAACCTTTACAAATGCTGAATATGCCGATATACATTATGTTTATGGTTTCTGTGACGGAAATTCCAACGCGTCAGTTCGAGAATACCGAACACGCTTCCATAATAGAAGAATTCCAAATGCACAAGTTTTTGTAGATTCGTCGATTTTCGTAATATGGTTTGTACCGCTACAATGATCATAATCGTAATGTACCGCCAAGAAATAATTAGCGAATTCTTAATGTTAAACAACAAATATAAAGAATTATTATTGAAATATTATTATTATAGGTGTAAAATATAGAGAAATTGTTATTATTGGAATTATATAATATAAACATATCGAAAGAAGCATATTATTATATTGAAAGGACAAAATTTTACAAATTTTATTAAATTTAATTTAAATTTTTATCTATCTTAATTGGACATGACAATACAGAAACACACAGTAAAGAAAATGAAATCAAAACCAAGACATTGACATATCAAAAGAAAGCTTAAAGAGTCAAGATTTATCATGTATACATATCGCAAAACGAAATCATTAGTCAAATAAAATATTAGTAAAATAAAGTGAAATTTCCAATTTTGAACATAATGAATACAAATGTCAAATGTAAAGATGGCTATACAATGAAAATTCAACATCTCTGACAGGACTCTAGAAAAACACAAATTAAAGAATATTTCATTATAAAATTAATTAAAAACTATTATAAAATTTTAAAATGTAGTTATAAGATTAAAAAAGACTATTAGTGTAGTGAACAGTGCTTCGAAAAGAATAATTTAAATTAAAAGTGATTCATGTGTACAGACCTTAAGAAAAACTACTAAGAATTTAGAGGGTAAAATTACCTAGAAATAAAAGTTTATTGACTAGTTACGAAGAAAATTGTGAAACGAGAAGAGGCACAAGTTTGGTGGAGCAGAAAAATTTCATTTAAATTAGTAAAAATTGCTTAAAAAAATATAAATTCATACTTACCAGTTTCACAGTATCATTATAAAAGTAAAGTAACTTAAGTCAACATCTATCAAAACAACATATAAGAAATTTGGTGGAAATCATCTCCATAATCAGACCTGGGGGTTTGCAAAAGGTCCAATAAATCAATCTCCATAGGGAAATAACCTCCAAAAACTACAGCAAGACATCAACAGGTATAAAATTCCAGAATTCAACAGGATATCTAGTCCGGAGTATCAACAGCATCCAGAGACTACTACATCATCTAGAAAGGATCAATTCCAGGCAGCAATTAGAAATATCGTCTATAAAAGGAGTAAGAAATTTAACGTATACGTATACAAAACGATATCTAGCTAGATCGAATGAAAATTGATCAATACTGAACTTCAAAACTGATAAATAATGATATACAACATTTAATAACTAACCTTATATTAAATTTCAATTATATTAAAAGCTTAAACTTTACAAATTCCAAGAATTAACTGTTGTATGAAACAAATAGACACTAAAGACGGCCATTTTACTCAAATAGAACCAAAGTAGGACTTATGCAATATTCATTACACTCGTGTGTGTTTCTAGTTGCCTAATAGTAGTAAATAGCTTCATAAAAATTTATAAAACCAAATGAGAGATACACGTGGATAATACATAGTTAAATTAAATCTTGTTAAATTGTAAGATATATTCTTTAAATATCCATTGTGTTGAATTTTCTAGTTCAATTGAGAATTTATCATTTTTTTAAATAAAAGTTAATGTACAGTTCTTTAAAATAATTGTTTTTGTATGTACTGAGTGGTAAAAGATATTCGAACATTTTATAATAAAAAAGGTTTCAGCTACTCTGCTAGAATCCACTCCTAAGATAAGAGAAAAACATAGCCAGGGTATAGAAAAATACAGGTAAAACAATATTATCTAAATAAAATCATAAATTTAAATCATAAAACAAAATTATATTTATTCACATTTAGAAATCACATATATAATTTAACGTAAATACAATTTTACATTATTTTAATAAATAAAACATTGGCGCCCAATAAAAATTAACACACATAACAAAAGTCATATCACATCATAATCACACACACACACTTTACAAATCACATTAATATATATAATAACCAGCATCGGGCTCTTCGTAAAACCCTGTAGAACACCCATGTCGATCATTCACTCTATCAATAAAAAAGAGAAAACTATATGGTGAATTTTATCATTTATTTTCTGAACTGGAGAGAAATCTATATTTTTTTTTCAGTATTTCCAGCTCTTCGATCGTCTTCACCTACAGTACCAAAACATAATAAGATTTATAAGATAAGATACTGTCGTAGCAGGTAATGGTCCAAGCAGGTGCTGGTATAGTGTGCGATGCTCCATTAAATAACATGGAAGTCTTGCAAGCTTTGCAGGTCCGTACTTTGCAAGTCCGTACCGGTTCGTGCATGCATAAGGTGTGCAACCTTTAAACGACATGCATGAATATTCAAGTTTTTAGGCACAGCAATTATTGTTCTTCCAATGCGGAAAAAGGTAAGTATTATTCACTGTTTGCATATTTGCCTTTGTTTTAAACTGATTAAAAAATAAGTTGCCTCCTTTAGAATATTCTTACTTATGGTGAAATTAAGATCAACTTTTTAAAGTTGTACCTTAATATTTGAAAGTATATAAAAATATGTTAAAAAGAACGTATATACTTGCCCTCTAAAACTGAAAAATTATTAAGCACAAGCCACACTTATTGAAAATGTTGCTTATTACTTAATCTATACAATCAGATTAAGATCTTTTTCTGCTATTCAACAAGTTAATATATCCAACTCGGAAACTTTGAGCGATCCACAGATAAGCTGAGTAAGTGGAGCAAAAGTCATTTATTCCTTTGAAAACCTTTTTTCATTTCTATTTCTGACAATAAGGGTACCGGTATTATTGACAATAAGGATTTCAGGGTTTTCCACAGGGTATCTATTCGCAAAGGTTACGCAATAAAATACAATTTACGATTGAAGTAAAAAGAAAGGAAATTCACGAGATATTTAGAGAAGTATTATTCACCGAAGTGCTAGTGAAGTTACGTTTTCCTGAATTTAAATGTTTTTCTTGAAAGGAACTACTTTTGCTAAATTTCGAATTAGTGTGATTGTTTATTTTATTTAGTTGTACTTTTACGTTTATTTTTAGTTTATACAAGGTGTCCCGTAAAGTATGGCACTAACCTTATAAACTAATAAATACAACCTCTTAAACGCATCGTTTTACAGTTATAGACCTTAATAGGTGCAACTACAGAAGTAGTATTTATGACACAACTCTTTGTTGGAAAAAAACAATTCAATTTTCAGAAACTAGTCAGCTATAAGAAGCCAATAAATAATATGGGTATGAATAAAATCCAAAGAGCGGAAAGGTGCTTTTATTCACCCTGCATCTTAGAAAGGTTACTTAATTTAGAATTTTTTGTCTGTTGTGCTTTTTTATGTAAAATGTTTAGTTTTCTAGCAAATTTCAAAACTGCAGAAGGAACAGTGCTCTTCTATTATTTACATGCATTTCTTAAGTGAAGTCAGTTTTTAAGAATACAGGGTTAACTATGACTAAGTACAAATGTTTTAAGAGGGGATAGAAAAAAATAAAAATTAACAGAATTTCCTTTCAAAAAATTTCCAAACTTACTCGCAAACTTATTTATAAAGCGAAAAATTTGTTTTTCGATATTATATTAAATCCTTATTTAACGCCGCCAATGCGAGAATCAGAGTATGCAACCAGCAAGCAACCGTCATGCAACAGTCGGCAGTCGCTCCAGTCGAGTCGGTTCGCTGTCATGTTATAATTTAATTCCTGTGTTTACGTTGTAGTTTTGTGTTCTTCTTCAGTTTTTAGTGCCTTATTTTAATTTTAAACGTTTTATAGTTAATAAATAAAGGAATATGTGTCGGGTACAGATATTTTCCCACAATATTGTTCGCCGGTTTGTTTTTCTAGGTTATGGGACAAGACTGCCGCGAGTGTTAAACGTTTTCTGTTATCTATTAGAACCTACCTACTCATCCTTTTCTTCGATTTTGTTATAATACATAGGCATTGTATCTAACTGTACCTACGGGAAGTGTGTTTATCGGTAGTGAGTGAAAATGTAGTTTTATCAGTTTGTAACCAAATAATAAAAAACGAATGCAAAATACTGGAGCTAACTGGATTAACTGTTACCTACCTATCAGGTATTATTACTAATAAGAATGTAAATTTTTGTCGTTTCTGCATTTAGAAATACTGCAAACGACCGCATGGTAGTTGTTGACAGATATAATGTCAACTATGGATCTCTAAGCCATAAGCCATCTCAGTCGATACTCATCATAGGCGCCGACTTTCCGTAGGAAAAAAGGGTTTTGCCCCATTTTTTGAATATCGAGCTAAAATTCTGGAACAACTTTTTTATTGTCTTTTAGGGCTCCCTGAGCACGTGGTTAAAATTTTTGTACTTAGTCATAGTTAACCCTGTATAACCAAATTTCAATATGTTGCATTATTATAATAAGTGTTGCAATTAACATCCTGCTGGGTCGATACACGCCCTCAATCAAATTAATTATTTCTCAAATTAAACGTTTCTACAATTTGCATTCTAAGTGGATCTTCTGTATCAACAGGGTCCGCATAAACTAGTGATTTCGCGTGCCCCCATAGATGAAAGTCAAAATTCAGGTCAGTTGATCACAGTAACCAGGCTATTGATATATTATATCATCTTCCAATCCATCGGATAGGAAAATGTAGATATTGTCTAAAGGTGCCGTATTGACTTGAACATTCTACGAACGATGCAATCAACAAGCTCGCGTGCTCAGTGTTTGTTGCATTCGCTGTGTTTCCACCAGTTTCATCAGCGTTCGTCGAAAATTATGGACGCGAGATGCTAGTGGCAACTGTTGCCTTTTTTCTGATATATTACTTAATAAAGTACTTACTTATAATAACATTCAAGTTTTTAATGTGGAAAAATTTACTGAGATGGATATTCGAAATTCTATTAAGAGATTGAAAAATAAAATGACTTGCGGCAATGATCTGATCCCTAGTTTTTTAATTAAGGACTGTTCTGGCGTATTTTGTTTGTACTCCACTTCTTATTTTATTTAATCTCATGTTGTCAGCAGCCACTTTTCCTGCCATGTGGAAAGTGACAAGAGTTTGCCCTGTTTTAAAAAGTGGTAACCCTTCTAACATCAAGAACTATCGACCTATAGCTATTTTGTCAAATTTTGCTAAGGTTTTTGAAATGACATTATATGCATATATCTATAACAATGTTAGCACCTGCATTTCTTCTAATCAACATGGGTTCGTTGCACGGCGTTCTACTGTGACTAATCTAGTTGAATTTACTCAGTTTGTTTCAGACCATATTGATAGAAAAGGCCAAGTAGATGTAATATATACAGATTTTGAGAAGGCTTTTGACAAGGTAAATCACTCCATATTAATACAGAAATTGAAATCATTTGGTTTTGATGATTCTTTGCTACTACTCACAAAATCTTATCTTGATCGTCGTGAGTTGTATGTGTCATATAATGGATACCGTTCTCATATTTTTTTAGCTCCTTCTGGGGTACCTCAAGGGTCTAACTTGGGACCACTTCTGTTTATTCTTTATATAAATGATTTATCGTCATCTTTGCAGTGTAATCACCTTTTTTTTTGCAGATGATCTAAAGCTTTATCGTAACATTAACTGTTATGATGATTGTCGTGCATTGCAAGAACTTTTGAATGCAATACAGGTGTGGTGTATAGAAAACATGGTTTCCGTTAATATTGATAAATGTAAAGTTTGCTCTTTCAGTTTAAAAAAAAATATAATTTTATTTGATTACAGTCTTGATTCAAAGCCATTGACACGCAGCAGTAATATTAAAGACTTAGGGGTAATATTTGATGCTAAACTCTCATTTTCTGAACATATTAATACAATCTCAAGCACCGCCTTTAAAACTTTGGGCTTTATTGTCCGTAATTCCACATCGTTCAACAATATTAGTGCTTTGAAATGTTTATACTATTCTTTAGTCCGTTCTAGATTAGAATATGCTAGCCTTGTTTGGTACCCATGCTATCAAGTTAATATTCATCATCTTGAAGGTGTTCAACGTCGCTTTTTAAAATTCATGGCATATCGCGTTGATAATATTTATCCTGCTAGAGGATTTGATCATGGCCTCCTGTTGCAGAGATTCGATTTTAAATCGTTGCAGTTGAGGAGAGTTCTCACAAGTCTATCTTTCTTGTTTAAATTATTTCATAACCTCATTGATTCACCAGAAATTTTAAAAATGTTCTACTTACGTGTACCTAGGCCTGAATCTCGTGATGATTACATGTTTTACTGTCGTAATGCTAGAACAAATGTCCTTACGAAATCCCCTGTATACACCATGTCAATTAATTTTGATCAAATTTCTCATTTATGTGACCTAAATTTTGATACACTCAAACAATTATTATCAGTTAGTTCTCAATTTTTTGAAAGTGTTTAACTGGCCTCATCTATATTATGATATAGCTTTCAGACTGATTTAGTTTAGTAAATGTTAAATATTATTAGTAATTAAAATTAAGTACACTGTTACTTCATTACTTTGTTATAACATGTTTTGTCCTGTAATTGGAATGTCTATTCTGTTGGGCAATAAATGCATTATTATTATTATTATTATTATTATAAAGAAGAAAAAATAAAATTAAAAATACGGCGCTGGATGCAATGCAATAATTGTGCAATCATCAAACTTTTTAACTTTATTGTAATGCAATTCATGTTTTGCATTCTATATAAGGCACGTTGCCCATTTTCAAAATCACGACAAGGTACGGAGAAAGTTTGTCGCATTCAGTTCGGTTCGGAGAGACTGTTTCTGTTCTACTAATACAGCCAAATTTTTCTCAAGAAAGTAACACACTAAACCCGTTTTGAGTTATCTTCGGTAATTCTCGTGATACCCATGAAAGCCATCATGGCGCACACTACATACTGTATGTAGTTCGACCCTTGTGTTGTTCTAGTTTATGGATCTGTACTAGGTAATTCAATTCAAATACATTACTAAGCGGATTTCGTTCCCAAAATTTATTGCAATACAAAATATTCCATTTACAGGAAAACTACAACTAATATTGAAAATTATTGGAATAATCGGATGCAATTATTAAGAAGTCATTAATATTACAATGAAATATATCACACTGGTCTACTATTTGGTTATAACTATTAGCCATTAAATAAATAGGAGATTTTATAAGTATACTTGTTATAGCATTCCGACAATAGAACAGTGAATTCTCACGAGAGCCAGGTCTCGGAACACATATATTGAATAAATTGACTAAAGCCTGAGAATCAACCATACCAAGAAATAACTTAAATAAAAAAGTTAAACCAGTAACCACCCTTGTAGTATATAACGATTGCATATTAAAATTTTGTAAAATTGGTCCTCTCCTCTGTCGATGCGAAAAGACAGAAGTTTGGAAAAGCGTCGATGTATTCATTCCAAATGGTTACTGTAGACTTAATAGTAAAGGCAAAAACTTTTCAATGCACTTACATCCGTAAAAGATTTTGTACTTTGTATAAAAAAACCTAGGGTACTGTACGCTGATTTAATATTTCAATTAATATGACTAGCAACGTACACCAAATACTACAAAATTCCTATAATCATGTTGCAAAATTTATTACCCTTGATGCAATGCAATAAAAGCGTTATAGTAAAAATGCACAAATATTTTTTTTTGGTATCATAAATGAATACTTACTACTATGCCTTTAATGCCTTTTTTATATTACCCAGAACACCCTCATTTGTGTAATAACAAAACATTTTAAAATGTTTTTGTATACTGTTTTAATTTACTACTAAAATATACATTAATTTTACCACTAAACACAACAATGAAAAGTTGGTATAAAGGGGACACAAATTTATTGACGAATTAATTTTGGTTTATGGTACGACAGCTTCAAAAACAAATAAATTATCCGAGTATAATATGACAGGATCGGGGGAGGCAAAAACAGGTGGCAAAAAATACCAGACGTCTGTGTCTCTTGATTCCAAATATTTACGGCAAGGGTTGAAAGTGATAAATCGAAAGGAAAGTTAATTTGAAAAGGGAATTAGTGGTGCTATATTAAATGAATCAAGTGATTTAATGCTAAGGTATAAATGTAACTTGTTTGTTTAACACATGTATGCGTGACATATAAGTACGTCTATGGACAAAATGTACCTAATTTGAATGCCAGGGAAAAATAATAATAACAATGTTTTACTAATTTGTAATGAATTTGAAATAATTAATATAATGTTTATTTACAGAGTACTCTGCATAAAGAGATGCCTTACGTTTTTTATTTATCTACTGATTTTAGCGTGGTGAAGTATTATCACCCAATGGGGAACAAAAGTAATAAATATGGGTTTTCTTTTAATGTTCAAGGAGAAATTAAATCAGTAGTAAATACCAAAAAACAAAAATAAATTAATAAAAAATAATAATAATAAACGTTAAATATCCCAATTAATTATTTTTCTTTATTATTTTTCAAATTAAAATAAATAGTTTAATATTTAAGTAAATCTCTCTATGTGGATGTAAGCAACAACATATTCACCGTGATTTGCACGAGTAGATCTATATTTTAAACGAAGAAGTAAGTTACGTTTAACAATACCGTAAGTTGACCACATCACCACTAATAATTATGGTAATGTTAAAAACGGAAAATAGACACCAGCCTGCTTTGACTCTACGTATTTCTGTTTACGTCTGTTTACATTATCAACACCGTAATACTACACCTGTACCTACGGAAACAGAACTTATTAATGTTAATATTTTAATTATTATGCGAGTATTGTCGACAAAAACATGTTCTAACCTTTCAATATGTTTGAAAAATTACCGTGTAATATATTTCAAATCACTACAAATTCATGCAACTTCCTCAGTCCAAGGCCTAATATAACATCGATGCTTTGACATACTGTGTGTGATTCAGAACTTATCTAAAAAAATTGGGAATATATTAAAAATGAAGTCAATATCGTAAAAAAAAATTGTAAAATACTTATAGTTTCCGAGAAAATAATTATTGAAGTTCTAGTAGTTTCAACTTTTACATCGCTGGGCTACTGTAGCCTCTGTCAGATGATTTCAAATATCATAATATACTTATCATATTAACTTTTTGGTGATGCAAGTATTTACATAGTTTTTCCAATGTCAAAAATAGCTTACGTATAGTAACTCGCAGTTGATGGGTATCCTTTCAAAATATGGTGAAGTGACAATGCTGTAGAACGATTTTCCAGTAAACATGTGCCAAACGCAGCTACTTTTACAACGCTGTGCAGTAAATGCAAGTGTAGTGCAAACGCAGGTGTGACGGGGGAAATTTGCAACCGAATCGTGGAAGAGATGGAGATCCAGAGCAACCAGCAGCGTGACGTATCATACACGAGGCTCAATTATATCCGTAACATGTACACTGAAATGTACGATATGGAATGCGTTTAGTCCATTTGCGCATCCAAATAAAGGTACCAACCCTAGGAGCAGACAAAAGGAGGCACATGAAACTCATCAAAGACATACTTCAATGGTTACGTATGTGGGTGCGAGAGAGACAACCATCTGCACGTACGATATGAATTGTGTTCTTAATTTCCCATTATTTTGTTTGTAAAGACGTCATTGGCGTACAGTGTGGTTTCTTCTTTTATCTTGTATCTCGTTAGTGTTATTCTTTGTGTATTTTTGTGGGTGTTATTGTTGGAACATGTCATGTTTTATAAGAGACTGTAAAATTAACCAGCATATAGCACGAAATAATTCTCCATATCCAGAATTCAATTTCATTTCAATTCACAATCAGCTAAGCTCCTACTGCTCCGCCATTGCTAGAGGCACAAAACAAAATATGGCGCTGATCATGAATAATCCATTCGCGCAGTTTTTAGCGCATTCCAGTCATCATAATATAAAATTACATTTCAGTGAACATGTATATCATGTCCAAGCATTAATGACATGGGATTGAATGAGAAGGATCGGTACCATGGCCGCCATGATCTCCGGACTTTAAATCATTTGGACTTATTTTTGTGGGATATTTAAAAAATTAAGTATATTGCACCGAAGTGGACACTATTGATAATTTACGCAAACGTATCATAGCTGCTGCCAATAACTTCAAAACGAACAAGAAGCAGGAACATTTGTGTTCGTTTGTAGAAACTGGGTAAAACGAACCCAAAATTTTGTTGTAACATCAGGTATGTCAAACTATTTTACTAACTAAAACCACAAATTAATACTAATAATAATTAATAACAATAGCATAACAAAGTGCAACATTAAAATAGGCGTTGTAACATGTAATTTCTTTCAGTCTTTTGTCCGGTTGCCGATTATACGCCTTATCAGGTTTTACAGTAAACCAGTTTCCAGTGAAGCGTATTTTTAAATCATTTTTGAACTGCTCTTTTTATCTTATTTTTACAAAATTATATTTGTAAGAGTCAACAAACGTGAATATTTTGAAAACTAAGCATTTGAGAGCAAAATGTCAGATAAAAGTATCATCGTATTTTTATTTAATGATTCGTATTGCTCGTACAAAACTTAACAACTTTTGTTCTATGAATGTCCGTGTTTCCTTTCAGCGTTTACAAGTAATTACGCATTGAATGTAGAACTACAGAACACTTCTGAAAAGTGGACAAATATTGACTGGATACTAAAGTTAAGTGGAAACCAACCGAAAAATATCTGGAAAACTAATGTTATTTATGACAGTAACATAATTTTATTGCATTAGTTACTGCTATTAGTGTAGTTTGTTGTAAAGTACACATTTTTTATAATAATACATCTATAGTCTGTTTGAAAATGAAAGAGAGTAATAAAACCCCGAGACAAGAACCAGTCATGGGCGTGGTAATATTTCGTTTCAAGTAATTATCGGATAACACTAATGCTAACAGGTAATGGGTGTACATTAGTATATTTTACTGGATACATCATAGGGTAGGAGCCAGTATATTGTGACAGATCAATCCAGTAGTAGAGCTGAATATACGAAGACGTGCTAGTGCGGTAGAGTAAAATTCGACTTGTGTTTAGTGACTATTGTGCCAGTGGATATAATATTGTTTGGGTAAAATGTCGAGCTTATCAGATTACGTACCTGCTAAACGCGTGAAAAGATGTACGCTGTCTCAGAATGAGGAGACTATTATATTAAATGTATTTAATGCATTGAAACACCAAAATCCTACCAACAGTGTTGACGACATCGTGGAAAAGTGTTCCAAAATGACAGGGATTGGAAAATCGACTATCTACAGACTTTTAAAGGAAACAAAAAATGAACAAGATACTGTAAATCCCCCAAAGTCATCTACATAAAAGTCGTTATAGATGATTTCTTCAAAAATGTCATTCGCAGAAAAGTACATTCATTTTATTTTAAAAAAGAAATACCAACGCTAAACAAAATTTTAAGTGAACTTTCAGAGGACAACGATTTGCCAAAAATCAGTAGAAGCAAATTATGGGCCGTCTTACGAGAATTGAATTTTTGCTGGGAAAAGCAAAACAGGATGTCAATTCTTATCGATCAATTAGAAAATTCCGTGACGAAAGGAGGAATATTTATTATCTAGACGAAATTTGGGTCAACGAGGGATATACTGTAACAAAATTATGGCAAGATAAAAATGTAAAAAGTTTTCAACAAGCATTTTTGGATGGACTTTCAACAGGGTTCAAGGCACCTTCAGGTAAAGGGCGAAGATTAATAGTGACACATATAGGTAGTGCCAGTGGTTTTGTAGATGGCGGTTTACTTTTATTTGAATCTAAAAATACAGGTGACTATCACGAAGATATGAACGCAGATGTTTTCGAAGAGTATTTTACACAGATGTTGGATCTTATTCCTCCGGGGTCTGTAATTGTCATGGATAATGTCAGTTACCATTCACGGCAGACCGAGCGGACGCCTACGACTGCTTGGAGGAAAGCCGATATAATTCAATGGTTATCCGGAAAAAACATTTCTTTTGAAACAAATATGGTGAAAAAGGAACTTTTGACACTTGTCAATCTTAATAAAGATCAGAAAAAGTATGTTATCGATGAAATGGCAACAAATCGTCAAATAACGGTACTACGGTTACCACCTTATCACTGTGAACCTAACCCAATCGAATTAGTCTGGGCGCAGGTAAAAGGAGATATAGCACGAAATAATACGACGTTTAAATTAAGTGACGTGAAAATTTTGTTAAACAATTCCTTGGAACGAGTAACTGCAGATAACTGGCAAAGATGTATACATCATGTACAAAAAGAAGAGGAGAAAATGTGAGAACTCGATAATTTAATTGACGTTACCGTGGAACCTATCGTTATCAATCTAGGAGACGAAGATAATTCATCAGAATATTCAGAGGATGAATTTTAATATACCTACTTTTTTATTTTCTTTATTGTACATTTATACAACACTACATTTACTCACCATAATTTGAATTTTCAAAATATCTACATATATTTTTGTGTGGAATAAAAGTCTATTCATTAAATTTAAATAAATATTTTGATATTGAATAATTTTATTTGAATTACTAAAAACCCTCTTAATCCGGTTATGATGCTTAAAGTAGCCTCTAGTTTTGAAATGCTATTTTTATATTGTTTACTTATAAGAGAAATGGACCGAGAATTGAAGCGGCATAGACAAAGACGGATTGTGTTTAAATTTTAGCTACCTGCTACAATTTAGTATGGTTTGATCACACAAAGTTTATTTAAAAGTACACCTCATCTATATCGATAATACGTAATATAAAAATATTGAATATAAGCACCAGTACTACATTTATTTACGATTTGCATAAGCTTTTATTACTCTCTTTCATTTCTAAACAGACTATAGACTCAGCGTACCTACTCAAAGTTCTGGAGAAATTATCACTTACAAGATACAAATTTAAAACTTTAGAGTGTCAGTCGGTGCACTGGGGGCCACAACTCAACGCAATTACCATGCTATTACCACGTTTCCAGCAGTCTCCAGTCGCAAATTTCTTTAGTAGTAGTAATGTTATTACATGAATCATTTCAGTTTAAAAGTGGCGAAAAGTTTTACTTTTTTAATTACAATTTTGTAATTACTGCTTAAATATGAGTTAACCTTAACACATAATTCAATTCGTAGAATGAGATACTTCAGGAGGGATCATATTGAAAACTAAATTTGTTTCGGAAAAAGTTTTGGTAAAAGTATATCGTATTTCTTAATTTTTGATAATTATGAAAACTAAAGACTTTCAACTGAAGGAAAAGAAACAATTTACACATCTATAAATGATGTTTGAGTACCTGCTATAATGTAGGTCGCTTCCTGCAAGTCGAACCGCTTAGGCCGAGCAGGAAGTAGCAAACCACTTATATCTCACCAACTCGATGATTTTTTATGTAAAAATGCTTTGAGTTTTAATTTTTACCATGAAATTATGAAAAAATGTTGACATTTTCATACATTGCTTGATGATTTTTTTTATGTACACATTCTTAGAGTTCTGCCCATAGAAAACTGTGTTCATTTGTTTTTAGATTTTTGAAAAGAATATAAAATGTTATGGCATTATGCTAAACTTAATAAATTTATCTCTACACGTTTGGGAATTACTAATTAAAAACTAACCTTTCACGCCCTGGATATTGGAAACGAAGAGTTTGCCAATACATGTTTATATGGATTTTTGTCTTATTTTGGGATCTAGAAAATGCAGTTAACTTTATGGCACTACTTTTACTACTAATAATGGTACTATTTTAGAATCGAATTGTATAATAGGTACGAGATATCTTTGCTTAGTATTTTTTTCTTAAAAATATTTTTAAATTCCCATCCATATTGTTAAATACTAGAAACTGATAAGAGTTAAATTCACGTATGTTTAAGAATAAAAGTTTTATATACAGGGTGTTCCAAAATTCAAAAGATTCGGATATACTTTAAATACCTTCAACGGAAATGAAGTGACTTAAATCAACATGATAGTACAATTTTACTTCTTACTTTACTAAATATTCATTTTATTTCAATTTTTTTACAGCAATTTTCTTATTTGATTGTACTCAAATACGAATATCTGATTTTTGCGTTAAATGTATGTTGCGTTCTAAGCGCCTGTGCCACTATATTATTCGTTTTAGATTGTTTTTAAATTGCATAGATTTTTTGAAAATGATTAGATACTTTAAACAGCCTTCGATTAGTTTTAAATGAGATATCCTTGTTGGACGTCATTGATATGCTCCATTTTAGAAACTCCGTTTAACGTGTTCGTTGCTTAGAAATCAGTATCTACATAAATCCTAAAAAAATAATCCAAAAAAGTTATTATAGTTAGTGATAGCTAGCGGATATCAAAAACAAATTTAAAATAAAGATTTTGTTTTTGGTATTACGTTTAGGTTTAGTAGCTATTTACTATTTTTGTGTTTTTTGAATTACTTTCGTGTTGTCATGTTTTTCTGTCGTGTTTCTTGCTGTTTTCGTTTGAGTTGTTATAACGACACTACTAACTGTAATAGATTTTTTAATTAATAATTTATTAGAATTTATGTATTCCCAAGCTTATCAAATACATTAAACTCAGTTTTATCGAAAATGGTTTATTTTAGCGGAATGCAACAAGTACACCTATTTTAAAACTAATCGAAGGCTGTGGTAAAATAAATAATCATGTTCCAAAAAACTATCCTTCAAAAAAAATTAAACGAATAATATCACAAGCGCTAAGCGTATTTATGACACACAAAAAAAACGGGGGTTGCTATGTCAAAAAGTGCCTTTTAAAAAACGAAATCGACGTGCCAGGAAATTTTTTCGAAAACTTCTCATTTTCAAAAATAATTAATTTATTCATTACTTTTCCAAAGCACTGTATAAAGTATAGCCCATTCTTTACTGAATATTCTTTATAGTAGTTCACTAAACTGTCATACCATGCAGGTTTGTGTTTGATAGCGGTAAGTAAATATTTCCTTGCAAGTGGAACCTAATTAACATTGATCATTCAATCATTTGAATAATAATTACACCGAATAAAAACATAAAACAAAATACTTTTACAGTTTCAAGTGGAACATGCAGGTCAAAATTTTACATATTTTAATTTAACTGTTAAAAATTTTTCCTAACTCTAATTTTATTAAAATTTGAATTAAATGGATACTGTTGATATGAACTAAAAAGTATTTTCTAGAAAAGAAATACTGAAGCAAACATAACATAATAATAATTTTGAAATTAGAAAAACTTATAAATAAAAAATTGAATTGCCGTCTACAGATAGATCAGTGTAGTTTATTTATTTATTTTCTTTTACGACAATAGTAATTATTGTATAGGAATAGTCATGTTAACTTAGGTCTAGTAATTAAAAACTAAAATATTCATCTAAAGTATAAAAACATTTTTCTTTTAGAAAGTTGTTTAACCTCTTTTTAAACATTGCTTCCGTAGTGCTCTGACTTACATTTTGCGGTAACATTAAATATTTTAAATTTAGTTGTGTTACCGGTTATTTTTAATCTAGAAATAGGTTCATACATCTTATTCTTTTGTCTTGTATTTACCTTATTATAATGGTTATTTAAAACAGTCATTTCTATTCTTAAACACATATACACAAATTTCAAATATACTTGGTTTACAAGACTACCTACTTGGTATACCGACAATACACCTTAAAATTATTTTCGCACAATCGTTCTGAAATATGCACTTACTGTCATTGTTGACACATTCTGTAAGTTGAATATACAACTCTGTGGCTTGTTTCCATAGAAATCAAAAAAATAATAGTGTTGTTTGAGTTCATAACAGCTATAATGCGGTAAGTAAAAATCAGTAATTCTTTTCACCAACAAATGCTGGGCTCATTTATTATAAAAATTAACGGTACAATTTGTACAATTCTTAAACATAATAGTTTTTCCCTCGTTTTTATCTATTGCTTTTACAGTAATTGAATTTTTTGTATTACTTATTGAGTTAGATATGTTAGGATTAGAATAAACTTCAGTAGTTCTGTTTTAAAACACTGGAATCGAGTCAAATTTATTGTCACTGCCGCTGTTGGTGTGTAAAATCTTATCAGCAAACTCTATTTTCTTTGTTAAGGACTCTGCAATATATCCTCCAGCGGCACCAGAAGACCTAAAATTACATTTTCTGTTAGTCAAATAATACATTAATGTTATCACTAAAACCTCCAGCCCCCATGACGTTTGAGTGCCATAACATCAACTCCAGTATTTGCTAACAAAGTCGCCAACGTCCTTCTAAAAGCATGTCCAGTATAGGATTTTGGATCTTGCAGTTTTAAATATTCGGCAATTTTTGTGGTATTTGTCCCAATGTATTTATACCCACAAGTTGATTTATACATTTTCCCTAACGAACTGAGTAGAAAAATCGACGAGAGTTAGTCTCCTTAGGTCTTAAGCCTGTATATTTTCGCAAAATCGTCAATAAAGAGACTTTTTCATTGGCCTTGTCAGTGACTGTGAAAATTCGATTAATATGTGTTTTGGTATCAGGCACTTTAAGAATGACAGCTGAAGCTTCATCCGTAATGTCATCAACTGTCATCTTCATAAGTTCATCACGCCTAAGAGCCCCAGCGACTCCCATTATCATCACTGCTTTCATCATAATATAGGTTTCATCGGGGACTTCCAGCAGGAATTTATTTATCTCTTCTCTGGTAAATACCTTTGATATTTTCGCATGATGTCCATATTTTTCTTCTTTAGAAATGCTACTAACTTCTTAAATTGCTATATATCGACACCATTATTTAAGTTTATCGTACGTTTAAGCATAGAGTACTCTACCCATAAGCTTCCCGGAGACTTCAATCTTAAATTTCTCTGAACAAAAGTTTTCTTAGATATCTCCGCTTTCTTCTCATTCAACCATTTCCTAAAGGCATTATAGACTTTTTCATACCTCACCTTTGTTTTGTGGGAAATAATGACTCATAACCCATTTTTTGATACGATTCTTCAATGTTCGAATCTACCTCTAAATCGACTTTATCAGCCATTATAAGCACAGTTTTGACAACAAAACACAAAATTGTTCTAACTTCAAATTGTTTTTTTGGTTTCCAACAAAATAAATTCAAAACACGCTAGATAGGCCACGCTATTTCAGCAATCAAAATATTTTTTTTTATTATTTTATTTGATAAATGCGAATGTGCGAAAAACGTTGTACACTATTTTTGCTCTATAAAAACGTTAGAACTTAATGTGGAATTGCCCCAAAAACAGACACCATACATTAAATGTGACTCAATCTGTGCATAATATAACGCTTTAATTTGTCTTTTACTTAGGAATGGTTTAATGTTTCGCAATGTTAATGAAGACATTTTGGACATCAATGCTTCACAATGGTATTTCCAGTTTAGACATTTATCTAAGCACATTTCGAGAAACTTAACAATTTCTTCGCATTTAAATTTAGTATTACTAAGATTGATGTCCAAACTGTCACATTTTCTTTGCCTATTGTGAAATCGTATTACCTCAGTTTTCGTAGAATTCATATAGAACTTTTGTTGACTGAAATAATTATCTAATAAGATTAAGATACACATGCAATTATGTTAGATTTATTTATCAGATGTGCAAGAAACAATAAGAGAGATATCATCTGCATACATAGTGAAATGTGCAGATGATGTTATGTGCTCAATATCATTTATATATATAAAGGAATTAGAATGGATCCCAAAACATATCCCATCCAACTCCCATATTTATATCTTTGATGTTACACATTTCACTATATGCTGCTCAGAATGCTTTAAATTCACAAACTGCTTTCTATCTTCAAGAAATGAGGCTACCTAATTTAAAGATGATCCTCTAATACCATAATGGGACAATTTAGATATTCTGAGATTACAAAATATTCCCACATGACACTCTCCCGCAACAATATAGTCTAAAATACTATTGAGAAAGGAGTGCACAGCTGAAATTGTCGACATACCACTCCGAAATCCATATTGATTTTTTGTTATTATATTAATTAGTAACTGGTCACAATTTTTCCATTTTTCAATAAATTTGGAAAAACTCCTGGCTCAAGTGATAAATTTATGATGTGTGTCAGTAGAGCCTACAATAGTAGATGACCTTTTGGATTTAAGTTTTTTAGATATCAGGCTTAACATTTCTTGGCTAGTAAATGGTTTTAAAAATAAGGAGTAATTCATATTTGTTATATTATTATTATTAAATGTTGATAGTAGTAGTAACCAGCGTTGTCAAACCAAGCAATACAATTTCTGGTTTTCTGGTTAAACTTTAGTAAATCTCTAAAATCTGCAGGATCGGCTATAAACAGATTCATTGTCGATATGTGTAAACACTGTATGCGATACCGACCCGATACAAAATACTTAGCTGTTGTTCTTTTCATAAGATAATTTCATTTAAAACCCCACCTTACCTCTATAATAAGATTACGTATAGAACATAATATATAAGAGTTCAATAGACAAAATGAAATATCATACATTCAATACCTTTACGATTTACATGTTTATTTAAAAACCATAAAATATTATTGAAATTATTATTGTTGTTAAAATTAAAATATTGTAGAATTGAACAAAATAATATAAAAATGGACAATACAGAGCATATAGGTAGTTTATTATAGTAAAAATTAAATAAATTAAACATTTTAGAAAAAAAAAATAGTTAAAATTTATCTAATATTGTGACATGATCTCACATTTATGAAGAGTACATAAACAAAAACAGATTTAAGCCCAGAGCAAAGTATATAGAAAGAACAAGTAAAGATCATATAATAATTTACTAAATATATCGACAGGAGTCAAGCAAAAATAATAAAAGTATTAACAATTTCAGTAAATAAATTTTATAAAATGTTCAGAAATGTCAAATAAATTTCATAGCCATGGACAAATGTCAAGCATAAAGTTGGCTTCACAAGAGATATCACAATGTACACAAAAAAAGTACTATTTTTTTGTATTTAAGAATATTTTAACATTTAGATATAAGTAAAATTGTAAATACATATAAAAAATTTGTAGTAGGTTAAGTAGTGAAGTGAAAAACATAAAAACAGTGCATCGAAAAACTCATTAAAATCATATGTATGAACCATAATATGTATGTAAATTTTAAAACAAGGAATCAAGATATCAAATTGATAGAAAAATAAAGAAAAAACAAGTTTTTGTTGATTAGATACGAAGAAAAGAAAGAACGTGCAGCGTCGGTTTTTAGAGAGGTCCCGAAAATTAAGAAAATTAATATGAACAAGTTAAATTAAAAGTTTAAAATTAATACTAACGTTATAGGAAAATTGTTAATCAGCACAAGAAACAGAGATCCAGGTCCAATTTAGGAATTTGGCAGTACCATACGGTAAAACATCCACCAACATCAGCAACCCAATATCACCAGTAATGAACATCAGGCAGAATAATACCATTGAATAAGAGATTTTAAGAATTTTGTAATATAATTTTAAGAATTTTAAGTTCTAAGGATACGCAACTTTTAATACGCAACTGCATTTAAAAAAAAATATCTGTTACCTATGAATTAAATGTACATAAAATTTAAAATATTCTTGAGTAAGTATTAGACAAAATTCTCTTATGAAATAAACATTGTCAAATGTGGAATGATATTTATTTGATAAATTAAGGTACAGTGTGTTGTGAAAAAGATTTGACTTGACGAGCGAACCGACTACCAGAGTCTATGTTCTACAAGCAGCCAGGGTAATTGAATAAGCTAGAAAAGATAATATACAGGTTTGTAGCCCAATAAATACAATTTTTTTAAATAAGATAGACATAAACACAAAACATAAAAAGAAAAACAAACACAAATTAAATATCAATATTAATTGGTGCCCAACAAATTAAATATATCACTATATTATGTCCATCATCATTTAAATATGAGGTATAAATTTACTATAACTGTGGATATTCACAGACAGTATTGTTGACTGATAGTTTTATTTATTTTTGGTCTTTATAATGTTGTATTTTTCTCTGTCTCACTGTTGAGTGGAAGAGCAGAGGTTTTAAACCTCAGAACTTTGCCTTTTACTGAAATATTATCTTCATGCTTATTTGTATTTAATGGTAATAAAGCATTATTAATTATTAACTTCTGTTATTTCCTGTATATGAATTCATTGATAAATAATGGGCTTGACGTTAATAAAGATAATCGAAATGTAATTGTTAATCCATTTATCAGTTATAAATGAGATCAAACAGAGAACTGTTAACAAGGTAGAAGATAAATGTGAAAAAAATGTAGATTAGATGTGTGGTAATGCTGCCACAATCGTTATTGGAAATGATAGTTATGGTAATATTAAGTAAAGTAATGGATTTTTTGGATATTTAGCTACATCCGCGAAAATTAAATATTAACGACTAGGAAAATGTTTCTGACAGTTTCTCATTAGTCATCGTTTGCTGCTAGAACAGACCTAAAATATTCCAATAATTATATTTCATTCCTTCATATATTGAAAGGAATCTCCTCAATTTCGTTCACTATAACTTAATCTATAAATATTTAAAAAATATTTCAACTGTAGACTTTCAGATTATAGGAAACTGGTTTGCCATATAATGACATGGTTTTAAAATTTAAAATGCCATTTTACATTTGTTATTTAAGGTGAATTGCCTAAATATCCTTGAGAAAAAGTATATGCTTAAAAAATATATAGGAAAATTAACAACGTATATAGTTTTCCTCAAAGTGCTTTCTAAGAGTAGGATTATGTAAGTAATAATAGTAGGGTCGAACATGTTTTATTGTCATTGAAGGGCGTTAGGGATTTCTAGGGGCAGATTAATAATAATACCGCCGCCCCCGGATTTAATTCGATTTTTTGGAGAAACGGAGCTGCAATGCTGTGTACTCTTCTATCGCATGGAATGGTTTGCTGGGGAATATTTAACTTTTTAAAACTCGGCAACCGGAATTCAGGACTGATTTTTCGAAGACAGTCCTATACCATGTTGGTAATGAAATAATCTTTATTTTAATTTAACTTTAATTTATTAACCACACCGGTGCAAGTTATCAGTATCGATTTACCTGTTTATACCTGCCTACCCAAGAGTTGTGACGGGAAAAAAATAGTCAACCTAACGTTTGCATATTCTATGGGCTTCATACTTTCGATTGGTATGTATTTGTCTATTAACAAAACCAGTGAAATGTTTAAAAAAAATTAATTGTTAATTAATCATATTCTGGACTGGATTTTTTTAGACAACCCATTCGCAATATGTTTATTGACATATTTAATTGGATATAAAATACTTTTCATCCATTAACCAGCTCGGTGAAGGTCGTTTTATAGTGGGATCTTAGACTATTTGGATTTCTTTAATATAAGTTGATGTTGAACCGTAAGAAAAGGTTAAATGGTGTTGATAACATATTGCCATATCTGCAGCTCTTAGGCAATATTCTTGCTCGTTGAGATGTGAACGTGACAACAAAGAACAAGTGAAAATAATTAAAATAAGTAAAATCAATAATCCGTTAGCCCACGGATCATCAGCAACACATCCACCACATAAACAGGGTGTTTTATAAGTTCTATGATCAACTTTGCCAGATAGTAGCTGGGTTAATGTTAAACATTTTTTCTTATAGGAACATAGGACCGATTCGTTTTTGTTAGAAGTATTTTAAAAAATATAATTTCAATCAAAGTAGCCTCATACATAAAAATTATGGTTGGTAAAGTTTAAACATTTGTTAAGATTTATTAATCAAATTAAAATCTTAACACTGTAAAAATAGTTTAAAATATCCACCCACCGATCGAATGCAAGCCTCACATCAGCGAACTAAAGATTCCGTCACTCGACGGATGAGATTTGGATCTTACCTAGTTAGTCCTCATAAATAAAAGTCTAAATGATCTAGATCTGGAAAACGCGGTGTCCTTGTTGGTCTATCCATTTATTCGGAAAATGATCATTCAACCAAGCAGTTACATGTTTCCCTCTATGTGGTGGTGCACCATCGTGCTGATACCACATATTATGAACTATATAAGCCCTCCATCATCAATGAATTCAAAAAGATTATTTTCCAAAAAATATCAGCTTTTAAAATTTACAATTTAAAATATGTTCAGACAATAAATTAAATAAATTGAAAATGTTACCCCAAACGTTGTTGACGTCGCTTTGTTCTAATTTGATGCCGATTTTGTAACGCCCACGTTAATTATGACTATTATTTATGCCATCTCGACTAAACGACGCTTCATCAGATCACACGATAAGTGATACTAATCTATTATTTTGTACATGCCGAACTAACCAACGACAAAATTGTAATTGCTGAGGAATGTTTCTAGCACGCTTGTACATTTTGGCGATGAAACAGATGTAACATTTCTCTGCTTGCTATATAGTCGCGTCAAATTAGCATTTCACTTGTAACTTTTTGCGGAGAGATTGAGATGCGGTTTTCTGCAAAATGTTCAGCGAATTTTTTATAACAAAAAGTACATCTAACCTCTGTACGCTCGCAAATTTTTAATTTTTTATTTAACAAATGACCCATTTTTGTTGAACATATGGCAAATGTCACAAACGATTCAACGAAAATGTCTGGAAAATGTTCTCTCGGGGGTTTTCGAAGTCCCTCTTTATCATTTTGGTGTTAGCTTTATTATTTATTGCTAAATTGTTGTAACTGGGCTAATTAACAAATTAAAAACTCCATCCCCGAAATCACTAAAGAACCGGAATTTTTTCCAGGATTTCTGGCTTATTAAGGCAAACCATCGGCACAAGATTTTTACAAATATAATTGTTTATTGTTCGATTGTTGCAACCTCGCTAATTAACAAATTAATAACTCTACTCCCGGAATCGTTAGAGAACCAGATTTTTTTGCAATAACTCTCGGATCATGGGGATAACCATCGGCACAAGGTTGTTGCACGAAATTGTTTATTTTTCTATTTTTGCAACCTGGCTAATTAACAAATTAATAACTCTACTCCCGGAATCACTAGAGACCCGAAATTTTTTCCGGGATTTTTGTTGTTTTAAGGCGAACCATTGCAAAAAAAACCCGATTTTCTAACGATTCCGGGAGAAGAGTTATTAATTTGTTAATTAGCGAGGTTGCAACAATCGAACAATAAACAATTATATTTGCAAAAATCTTGTGCCAATGGCTTGTCCTAATAAGCCAGAAATCCTGGAAAAAATTCCGGTTCTCTAGTGATTTCGGGGGTGGAGTTTTTATTTTGTTAATTAGCCCAGTTACAACAATTTAGCAATAAATAATAAAGCTAACACCAAAGTGATAAAGAGGGACCTCAAAAACCCCCGAGAGAACATTTTTCAGACAATTTCGTTGAATCGTGTGACATATGCCATATGTTCAACAAAAATGGGTCATTTGTTAAATAAACAATTAAAAATTTGCGAGCGTACAGAGGTTAGATGTACCTTTTGTTATAAAAAATTCCCTGAACATTTTGCAGAAAACCGCATCTCAATCGGACTTCTCCGCAAAAAGTTGTCTATTTTCACATTTTTCATGCTAATTTGACGCGACTAATACGTCGAACACTAATTGACGAGTTGTCAGTGACAACATCTATTATCTTCATTTTTTACATCCGCAGTAGAACATATTCCTCTTTTGGAGCGGGGTTACCTTCTTCTAGAAGTCTAGGAAATTATGCACTAAGGATTGTGCGGGCAGGTTGATATCTATTTGGATATCTTCGTTAGTTTTTGTGGGCTGCTTGTCTGGAATATCCACCAATTATTTAGCACTTTAACGCTAAGTGTCAAATGTATAAACAAAATGATGTAGATAATAATTATTGTTATAGAAACTATCATTTTTATTTATAAGGCTACTTTGACACAATATTATTTTATACTTTTTAAAATGCTTGTGGCTGTAAGTTTGTCATAGAGCTTGTAGAACACCCTGTATCTACATGCAGCCACACAATATTCAAATCTTTTAAATATTTATATTTCTCATTTATTTATATATTCCGCCCGATTTTGTTTCCTTTGATGTAGGTATATTTTTTAGCAATAAAAATTAACATTTTGTTAATTAGAATAATTTCTTTGATATTCCGGTAACCCTTTGATATTCCTTTTTAGCAGGCCCTTAATTTATGATATCGGAAATTGACTTAATTAACATCAAAACATATTTACACAGACTTCATTTAAATATTGGATTTAGGTATTTATAATTTTACATTTATATTAATTTATGGCAGTGTGGTAGTGTTAAATAAAGTAAATAACAATAGCCAGAGGCTAAATGAAGTATATACGAATATATCTCCTTTCTAAAGTTTCAATTTCTTTTAAAAATAAACGTCCATTAAAATTAAACAGGTCTTTTATTATGTAAATTAAAAATATATATAATAAAGTCAGAAGCTTTTTACTTTGTATACTTTACATGAGTTTTGTTTCTTCTTCAGACATTAAATACTCGAACAACAATTACGCCAGATACAAAGCAAATATTGTTAAACTTGTACGTCACAGGCAGTGGCGGCTGGTGAGATTTCAGGTATGCCATATCTCAATAACCTAACATGGGACCTAAACCAAACATTAGAAAATACAGTGTTTCTATAATAGGAATGCAAACTTTTACTGCGTATAGAAATCATTAAAATAAGTCAAAAACTTCCTATTAACATGTGGCTTACAACGCACCTATAGGAGGTACAAATAAAACTGTTTTTTTCTTTTCTAGAACACAGTGCAACTTTTTCTCAAAAATGTTAACATTAATCTTACAATTCTAGTTTTCATATATATTATTGTGATTTGTAATGTATGTGTGATGATAATGATGATTTATAATGATATTTGTTATGTGTGTTAATTTTTATTGGGCGCCAATGTTTTATTTATTGAAATAATGTAAAATTATATTTACTTGTATTAAATTATATATGTGATTTCTAAATCTGAATAAATATAATTTTGTTTTATGATTTAAATTTATGATTTTATTTAGATAATATTGTTTTACCTGTATTTTGCTATACCCTGGCTATGTTTTTCTCTTATCTCAGGAGTGGATTCTAGCAGAGTAGCTAACACCTTTTTTTATTATAAAATGTTCGAATATCTTTTACCTACTTACACTACATATAAAAACAATTGTTTTAAAGAACAGTACATTAACTTTTATTCAAAACAAAAAGAAATGATAAATTCTCAATTGAACTATAACATTCAACATAATGAATATTTAAAGAATATTTCTTACAACAAGATTTAATTTAACTATGTATCATCCACGTGTATCTTTCATTTGGTTTTATAAATTTTTATGAAGCTATTTACTACTATTAGACAACTAGAAACATACACGAGTGTAATGAATATTGCATAAATTCTACCTTAGTTCTATTTGAGTAAAATGCCGGTCTTTAGTGTCTATTTGTTTCATACAACAGTTAATTCTTAATATAAGGTAAGTATAGATCAATTTTCATTGGATCTAGCTAGATATCGTTTTGTATACGTATACGTTAAATTTCTTACTCCTTTTATAGACGATATTTCTAATTGCTGCCTGGAATTGATCCTTTCTAGATGATGTAGTAGTCTCTGGATGCTGTTGATACTCCGGACTGGATATCCTGATGAATTCTGGAATTTTATACTTGTTGATGTTTTGCTGCATATTTTTGGAGGTTATTTCCCTCTGGAGATTGATTTCTTGGACCTTTTGCAAACCCCCCAGGTCTTGTTATGGAGATGATTTCCACCAAATTTCTTATATGTTGTCTTGATAGATGTTGACTTGAGTTACTTTACTTTTATAATGATAATGTTAAACTGGTAAGCATGAATTTATACTTTTAATCAAATTTTAACTAATTTAAATGAAATTTTTCTGTTGCACCCAACTTGTACCTCTTCTCGTTTCACAATTTTCTTCGTAGCTAGTCAATAAACTTTTGTTTCTAGACAATATTACCCCTCTAGATTTTTAGTAGTTTTTCTTCTACACAAGTACCACTTTTAATTTAAATTATTCTTTTCGAAACACTGTTCACTACACTGTCTTTTTTAATCTTATAACTACATTTTACAATTTTATAATAGTTTTTAATTAATTTTATAATGAAATATTCTTTAATTTATGTTTTTCTATAGTCCTGTCAGAGATGTTGAATTTTCATTCTATAGCCATCTTTATATTTAACATTTCTATTTGTCATTATGTTCAATATTGGAATTTTCATTTTATTTTACTAATATTTTATTTGACTAATGTTTTCGTCTTACGATATGCATATATGATAAATCTTGGCTCTTTAAGCTTTCTTTTGATATATCAATGTTTTGGGTTTGAATTCATTTTCTTTATGTACTATGTTTTTGTATTGTCATGTCCAATTAAGATAGATAAAATTTTAAATTAAATTTAATAAAATTTGTAAAATTTTGTCCCTATAATATAATAATATGCTTCTTTCGATATGTTTATTTATATAATTCCAATAATAACACTTCAATAATAATTCTCTATATTTGTTGTTTAAAATACCTATACTCCAATAGTCACCTATCTTTAATTTGCAGCTGCGGAAGAGAGTCCAGCATACTCCGGAGTAGGTGAAGGATATCCTGCGCTACCTGAACATCCGCAAAGCACTGGGATACGACAGTATCGGGAACAGGATCCTCAGAAAGCTCCTCCACCGGGGAGTGATGGCGCTGCTGAACATCTGCAACGCCATTTTGAGACTGCGCAGGTTTCCTAAGAGATGGAAAAAGGCCGATGTGATACTCATCCCTAAACCAGGTAAAAACTTCCCCTCTAGTTACAGGCCCATCAGTCTCCTGCTCATGAGGAGCAAAGTAGCCGAGAGGGTTAGGAGACTGCACGGGACCACGGAAGAACTGCAGATCATCACGGATGAGCAGTTTGCGTACCGTTGTGGCCACTCGACGGAGCAACAGATTCTAAGGTTAGTAGAACTTGTTTCCACAGGTTTCAACACCAGAGAATCTACCAGAGCAGTCTTCTTGGACGTCGCCAAGGCCTTTGATAGGGTCTGGCATGATTAGCTAATCGTAAAGATGCTCGACTTTGTCTACCTTGTAGGCCTAGTCAAGCTGGTGGCGTCCTTCCTAAGTGGCAGAGAACTACGTGCAAAGGTCGACGGGGCCCTCTCCACCTATCGGCCCATGGAAGCCGGCGTCCCTAAAGGCGCTGTGCTGTCTCCGCACCTGTTCAATATCTTCACAGCGGACCTACCCAGGACAGAGGACACTTCCCAGGCGGGCTCCGTCACCCTATCCTTTCCGCGACGCTGGACGACAGGGCCTTTACGGCTCTTTGTCCTAGCGTTTCCCTAGAGCCACAGTGCTAATCCTGACTTAACCCAAACCTCTACCTTGTTGGAGGCGTTCGCGGCGAGTCGGCGAAGAAAGAAGAGAAGACAGAAGAGCGCCAGAAGATAAGCTCTTGCCGACGGGGCTTGCCAGGACAGGAGGAGGTTCTCCGAGCCGCCGGCATCGGCCTCAATGGCGGTCGAGGCTGATCGGAGAAGGGAACCCACCTCTACGAGGCGACCAGGCCTACAGCGTTGAAGTGGGTAAAGAGAGATAATCCCTCTCGACCCCGCTCATCCGAGGTCATTTATCCAAGGATATTGGCGCGAGAGTCCAGCAACCACTGGGTCAGGGTCTCAGCCAGAACAATATAACAACAAAATGAACTAAACGGATCATAAACATATAAAATAGGATAATAATTTACGACTAGAGGATTCGAAGAAGAAGGTGAAAAAGGAACAACGAAGCAACTGCGGAAAACGTTGTTTCTAGGTTATTGCCCTTCATCAGCGCAGTGCAGCTTAAACTAACAAGAGGAAAAAAAAGAAGGGTAAATGACACAAATACACAGGAAAATGACCAGTAGCCACCTATCTCTAATTAGAAGCTTCATGCCATACAGCCTCGTTAAGTTCCTTTTGTTGTTATATTGTTATGGCTGAGATCCTGACACAGTGGTTGCTGGGCTCTCTTCCGCAGCGACTGTTACTCTTGACCTCAAAACCGAGACGTAATCGTGCCTTCAATGCCCGTTTACACATACTGCAATGAATGTCTCAGAGGGACTGTATAAACTTTACTTACAGGTTACTTACTTAACTATCAAACAAGTTAGTGTCTGAGTATTTGCGCATGATTTGCTTAATGTAAACAACGACGGGGAGTCCGCTTTCCACCAGTTTTAGTAATTGCAGAAGCACTTGTTACGAGGAATACGCATAGAACGAAAACAAGTTTGGCTCAAGGAAGATACAGATGCTTTGATTGATATGTAAGAAGAATTTCCGTAGCTATGGTATAATACGTCAAACGTTTATGGAGACTGAAATAAGAAGCAAAAATCACTTCAAATGATTGTGGAAAAATTAAAAAATAACGAAAAAGAAAAACAACGGAAACTTCGCAATCTATAAGAACAGAAAAACGTACGTACACGAGAAAATCAAGAAAGGAAAAAAATAAAAAACGAAACAGTGGCCAAAAGGCACAGACAAAACAAGTCAGGACGATATTTTTAGTATGTGTAGCAGTACTTTGTTGTCAGTTGTGGTCCTATTCGAGTTTATTTTTACGCGATTATAAAAATACTGGCATACGGGGAATCACATCAAAATTCAGTGGCTGCAGCTCATCTTCATGCCCAAAGATTTCCTCCGAGATATCATCCGAAACGTGAAGTCCTTTTACGTGTGGTTCAGCGAGGCAGAGAAACTGGAAATTTGCTGTCGATGCTTGGACAACATGGAGCAGCCATTAGAAATTTTGATCTCAGGGAACAGACTTTAAATGCTGTAGAGGAGCAGGAACATTTTAGTTACGGATTATGCAATTTTCACACGTAATGGTATTCACAATTATCACAACTAGCGAACACACTTTCAACAATTATTATCAGTAAATGTACGGGCTGGAATTGTAAACGGAGTACTTATTGGTACTTGAATTCTGGATAATCGGTTAACTAGTGTTCTTTATTTACAATTTTTGCATAATAATTCACCGGTACTCCTCGAAGAAGTTAAGCTCAACGTTAGACAACATAATGTGGTTTCTTCACGATGATATTCCACCATATTTTGTGCGGCTAATGCGGCAACATTTGGATCATGTGTACACATACTGCAATGAATGATTGAAAGCGACTATATGAACTTTTCTTGCAAGTAAAACTGTTGCAAGTTAGTGTCAGAAAATACTTGCGCATGATATATTTGCTTAATGTAAACAGCGAGTCTGCTTTCGATTAGTTTTAGTAGCTGCGGTAAGCACTTGTCGCGAGTAATATCTGACTAAACGAGTTGCCACAAACTGTTTTGGTAAGGAATTGAGTAAGTATGGAAGGAAAACGAGTTTAGTCCAAGAAAGAGACATATGTTTTGATTGATATGTATGAAGAATAGCTTATAGTGACATAAATAAGAAGCAGAAAACACTTCAAATAATTAATTAACAATTTAAAAGTAATGAAAATCAAACTCCACAGTCTTCGTGCACAAGAAAATCAAGAATAAAAAAAATTGAGCAAAAATCACTGTTACAATTTCGTTTATTTGAGTTCAGCTAATTTCTGTAAAGCGTTGTGCCTTTTTATTCAGTTTCCTCTAGTATTTGCATTTTTTATGTCTTAATTCTAGGTATAATTCTGCTTTTTAATTAAATATAAGTATCCATTTTGCTCTGGGAGCGTTTATTTTCCATTTTTTAATTTTATTTTGTTAATATTAATGAATACGAAATTTTAACAGCAAATTCTTGCAAGTATACGTGTACATTATAATGGACAATCAAGAGAGTACTTGCTGCTTAAATCAAAATACTTGTAAGTAAATTTTTCATGTTTCATTGAAATAAATAAACATGACCTGTCAGACCTATATTCAAAATTATTTAGACGATCATCGATTTATCGATTTACATTTAATACTTCGAAATATAAAGTGGTTATAAATTTGTACCATTAAAATTCCTAAACTGGTTTCCGAGGTAAAACAAGTCATGTATTGTATGTAGAACGAAGGAAGGAACTTATTAGGTGAGATAAAGTTCTTGACGCATATTGAACTTTGTATTTGGTTTAATAAAGAGGATGTAATCCCAGTTGGTATCATCCGCAAGCGATGTGTACACAATTTTGTATTTATGAGGAAGGAAACTGTATATCACATACAATATTAGGGAATATTCCCTTATACACCGAGATCCATACTGATTGAATATTACAAGAATGTGCGATGGAATAATTAAAATCTGTTTTCATTTCATTACAGAATTATTGTACGTTAGGGATATTCACTATAATTTAATCTGAGGATTAAGGTAGGTAGGTATAATCCTATATTTATCTTAAGGATTCTAAAGAATTTCTTTTTGTAAAAGCTAAAATTGGTTTTATATAATCTAACAAAGATAACCTAATAATACAAGTAGCTATAAACTGTAAAGTATATTAATATCTAATTTTAATTAAAAACAAATTGCATTTGAAACATTTTTTTTTATATGTGTCATACAAAGTGTCTCATAGAGTCTTTTCACACGGGCCACCGTGCAGCGCTTCTCGGAAGCACCGTTGAATGGTCCGTTTTGACGAAATATTGTTTTATATAGACTTATTCACACGGGCGCGCCACAGATTTAGCAGCGCCATGGTGGTGTGCAGACGCCGACTCCCACCGAAATGCCAACCACAAATTAGTGGCTCCACTCAGCAGCGCTGCTGAGTGGTCCGTGTGAAAAAACTCTAAGAGCCTTTTCATGCGGGCTACCGTGCAGCGCTTCTCTGAAGCGCCGTTGAGTGATCCGTTTTGACGAGACATCATTTTATATAGACTATTTACACGGGCGCGCCACAGAATTAGCAGCGCCACGGTGGTGCGTAGTCGCCGACTCCCACCGAAACGTCAACCATAAATTAGTGGCTCCACTCAGCAGCGCTGCATAGTGACCCGTGTGAAAAAGCTCTAACTGGCATGGGTAGAATGTTATCGCCTATTCCTGAGGTCAATACGATCAGCTCATTCACGTTATCTTACTCCAAAATTTGTTAATTTCCAATGTGGCGATGAAATTACAATTTTTTTTATTATAACTTCAATATGAATTGTAACAAATACATAAAACTTGGTATAGAGCAGTTTTATACCATGAGAAATTTATCTAGCCTCAAATTTGCTGAAGACCTACAGTCCATTACAAGAATTTAAATGGGGTTATTTAGCATTTTTTTATTATATTTTCTGAATGATTTCGTAATTTTACTGCAATATGAAAAAAGTATAATTTTTTGACGTCTCTAAAGCCCTTAAAATAATTTAAGAACATGGACTCGCGTAAACCGCTTGTGACGTCATGGCCTCCAGGTTGCACTCGCTATCGTTTACTTGCATTTAGAATACGAAGCGTAGGAGGACCGTCGGTGTCATTAGGATTGCGGTTTTTATTTCAATTATGGAGTGCTAGTACAACAATAAAATGCCCAGATAAATTATTTATTAGTTTATTCCGGAATCAAAACAAGTAAATATGTGTTGTATAATATATTAAGATTTATAATAGAAGTCAGTTTAATAATAATTAATGTAGAATTTATTCTTGATTTTCAGTGTAATTAAGTTTAAATTTATAGTTAGCTACTTTGTGTGAGTGTGAGTTATATAATAATTAATTTTTCTTCAACCCCCTAACTCCTAGCTATCCCTACTTTTTTTTCAAATGGAAACATAAAGCATGAGGGGGAATCCAGCCATACCAAATAAACAAGCTTTATGTTTTCAGTAACAAGTTTTTTTTTTTCATTTAGAAATTGAAACAACCAAATAATTTACAAAAATAAACTCAATGCCGCAAATGCTAAAAGTGTTCTCCATTCACTATTTGGAATTCTTCAAGACGATAGTAAAAACTGTCCACAGCATTCCGAATGACTTCAGCTGGTAAATTATGCATCTCCGCCCTAATCTCGTTCTTTAAATTCTCAATATTATCCGGTCTGTCCTGGTAAACTCTTTCTTTCAAATATCCCCATCGAAAATAATCCATGAGCGTTAAGTCGAGGGATCTTGGCGGCTATTCCACTGTACTCCGTCTACCAATCCAACGATTTGGAAACATCTCAAAGTTTGGGGGAGCCCTATCTTGTTGGAACCAAATTCTTTCATTCGGTATATCTGGATCATGAGAAAAATCACAGCTAGAGCAGACATCAGGTCAAATGTTACAAAATTCAGGTAGCGTGCGGCAGTAAGATTTTCTTAAAAAAAGAATGGGTCCAAGATTCTGTTGTTGATGATACCTGCCCATACATTAACTTTTTGTGGGTGCTGCGTATGCGATTCGCATGTCCAGTGTGGATTTTTCTGGGACCAAAAGCGATAGTTGTGTGTGTTAACCACTCCATTTGAATAAAATGTAACTTCATCCGAAAAAAATACGTCTTATTGAAAACTATTATTGTCGTCACACCGTCTCATCGTTTCCTCACAAAATTGTAATCGCCTATCATAATCGTTTTCCAACAGCTCTTGGATAAGACATACCTTATAGAAGTGGTATGTCTCTTGTTTCAAAAACATTCGAATTGAAGTTCGAGAAGCATCGTGATTGCGGGCTAATGAAACAGTTGAAGTATGAGGATTTTCAACAAGTTCTAATGCAATGTCTAATCTCTTTTCTTCATTCAAAGCACGTGCCCGTCCAGTTTTGAGCAAAGTCTGTACTGTGTTCCTCAAATTTGTGAAATATTTTATTAACTCTTCCTTGCGAGAGTTGATTTTCGGGATATTTGGCATTAAATAGATCGCTCACCTCAGCCTGACTTCTTATTTTGCTCCACATCCAAGCAATTCAAGATTTGTTGCGATGAGTTACCTTTCCGACAACACTATTGCGATTCAGTAAATAACTTGATTTTGACACAATAGTAATGTTTCGAACTACAATTTACAACTAAAGCGAAACATTAAACAGAAAGCCTGGCAAGTAAGTGGTACCAAAAAAACGCAACATAAAAAAGATATTTTCTTTTGCGTTAGCATAGGTACAATTTCAAATTCTGTATTTTATTCTGTGCATATTCTTGGAGAATAACACCGAAGATAATTAAATTTTATTTCACTTGTTAAGTAGGTGTTTTCTACAACCCTAAAAACCCTACTCTTGAAAATATAAAACTTGTTTATTTGGTATGGCTGAATTCGGTTTTCTATAAGCTTTCCAACGAGCTCTCTCAGGTCTTATGTTTCCATTTGAAAAAAAAGTAGAAGTAGCTGGGGGTCAGGAGGTTGAAGAAAAATTAATTATTATACAGAGTGATTTTTTAATATTGCGAAAAATGTCAGGGTTCTTTAGATAAAAATAAGACCAAAAGTTCCCATTAGCATGTGTCCGGAAACGCTTCGTTTCCGACATACAGGGCGTTTATTTTATTTGCAATCTATTTTTAATACTTGTTATTTCATTTTGTATTATGTTATTAATAATACAAAAAATGAAATAAATAAGTGCAGAGCAAAACTTATTAAAATTATTATTTTGTAACATTTTGTATTATGTTATTTTGCATTTTGTATTTTGTGTTATGTTATTAATGATACAAAAAATGGCTCCTATTATTAAACATAAACCAGTCAATTTTCAAATAAATCGGTTAAAGGACTTTTGAAATAAAAGTATTAAAAGTAGATTACAAAAAAAATGAACGCCCTGTATCTCGGAAATGAAGCGTTTCCGGACACATGCTAATGGGAACTTTTTTCTTATTTTTATCTAAAGATCACCCTGGATAACCGAAAGATGTGAAAAAATCAAAATCAGTTAACATATTTCGGCGTTTTAAAAAAAATCACTCATTCAAAAGACATGAATTTTATTCCGTACCCCTGTATACCTACCTATAAAAATAAACAACAACGTATTAAGTAAGTACCTTATTAGTCTTTTTAATATCAAGTTGACCCAATAAAAGAAATCAAACTCCAAATTCTAATAAAGCTGCTAAATTTATATTTGAATAATAAGATTTACAAACTGCATCTACTTAACATCTACTTAATTATTTATATAGTTATTGCGTGAAATTGCGGTTTCTTTTAGTTAGAAAACAGTTGTAAATTTATCTTTCAATTCAAACATTAGCTGTATTGCATTGTCTTCGTAGCTTTCTTAAATAGAATATTTTCTAGACATTTGATATTCTTCATTAGTTCAAGTCAAAAAGAATAAACCATAAATAACCAGCTGTTACGGTTTCCCTTTACATTTATAATACATTAAATTGAGTTTGATAATTTAAATAGGTGTGAAGTACATTTGAGAGTAACAATAAAAAATGTATCAGTTAAATATACAGTATGCGCCAAAAGTATGGAATAAATTCAATAAAAAAGAAACAATTATTTTCTGGGAAAAATCCTCGAACAGGTCGATTTTTAATTTAAAAAATACATATTTTAGCGTAAAATGCGATTTTCAAATGTCATTTGTTTTCGAGTAATGACGTCATCGATTTTTTTTTTAAATGGCAACACCATATTTTTTTCCTTGATTCTGAAAGATCGTTTAATTCTCTATCAGACAGTACTAAAATTTTGCCCTCTTACATAGGAAAGTTTTCGAGTAAATGACGATTGAATGTTAGAAAACGTAAATTTTATCCATAAAAAAGTAACAATTCTGAGGTATGTAAAATAAAATACAATTGATTAAATTTTATACTTAAATTAAATGTTCGAATTGCCATCCACCAACTTCTTGACAATGCGCAAGTCTGTGAAGAAATTTTTCTTGCACATTATGAATGATTTCTGGGGTAACTCTGCGTATTTCGTCCCGAATGCGATTTTGAAGTTCTTCTAAATTACGTGGTTTATTAATGTACACTTTTGACTTCCAGTATCCCCATAAAAAATAGTCAAGAGGTGTAAGATCTGGCGATCTTGCAGGCCATTCTATCGGTTCGCGTCTGCCGATCCACCTCCCAGGAAAACAGTTGTCCAAAAAATCTCGTACAGGGCGCGCATAGTGCGGAGGTGCACCGTCTTGCTGAAACCATATGGTATCGTCAGGAATGTCAGGATCATTATCGTTAGGGGAAATTACTGCAAGGGCTAGAACAAGATCATTTTCTAGAAACTCTAAATATCTTTGTCCTGTAAGGATTCCTTCAAAGAAGAAAGGCCCTACTATTCTGTCGTCAACTATTCCAGCACACACATTTAATTTGTGAGGGTGTTGGGTATGTGCCTCTGCCATCCAATGAGGATTTTCCAGACTCCAATATCTGCAAGTTTGACGGTTTACTGTACCATTCAGATAAAATGTGGCCTCATCTGAAAAAAGTATTTGCCGGTGTAAATTTCTATTTCCTTGACATAAATCCATTAGAATTTCGCAAAAGTGTAAGCGGCGATAGAGATCATCTTCATTGAGTTCCTGCACAAGTTGAATTTTGTAGGGATGATATTTTTCCTTCCTCAAGATACGTAGCACTGTTCTCTGACTAGTGTCATTGTTTAATGCAACCAATCGTGAAGAATTTTGATTATCCACCATACTTATCAAAATGTTCATTAAATAAATCGCAAACTTCCTGCTGAGTTGTAGTCATATTCCCGCATCCGACAAGAATTAAAATTTCAATTCTTTGAGTAACAGTTAAATGTGCCATAATTAAATTAAATAATAATTTCTATATCGCTTACAATACTTATTAGAAAGTCGGTGTGACAATGACACTTTGCAAAGATTTTCACCTACGTGATCCATAAAAGAACTATGGAATTCGAAAAACTAAACTTGATAACGTTTTTGCTTTATTTTAATTGATTTACATTTTCTAACATTTAATCGTCATTTACTCGAAAACTTTCCTATGTAAGAGGGCAAAATTTTAGTACTGTCTGATAGAGAATTAAACGATCTTTCAGAATCAAGGAAAAAAATATGGTGTTGCCGTTTAAAAAAAAATCGATAACGTCATTACTCGAAAACAAATGACATTTGAAAATCGCATTTTACGCAAAAATATGTATTTTTTAAATTAAAAATCGACCTGTTCAAGGATTTTTCTCAAAAAATAATTGTTTCGTTTTTATTGAATTTATTCCATACTTTTGGCGCATACTGTATTACCCGGTATAGCAAATTTCTATTTAATGAACTAAGTTTATTAATATATTATCGGCGAAGCACTTTTTTCGTGGGGATTCCTTTTTTGTTTCTGTGCGGACGATTATATTCGATTCTATTTTCTTAGCAAGATATGGATTGTTGTATGAACTGCAGAAATTTTCGTTATATACGGATATTGTTGCTAATTACACAAATTTCACATATTCTGTTCAGTGAACAATCTATTTAGACGGTTGATATGATCTAGGCCTCATCTTATATCGTCTCATCTTTAATCCTTCGTCACTTCTTTCTTCATCATCTTCGTGCCATAACATTTGCTCTCCGAAACAAGATTCTACAGACGAGTCCACAGTTGTCTGTACCTGTACTTCTTCTCCTGCTGGTTGTCTTTTATACGAGGCAAATCGTCGAAGTACACCACCTCTTCGATGAGTTCGATTTTATCAAGTTACAGGGTGTTCGCTTGCCGTTGACACCATTTTCTGGACGATCTGGAACGTACTGTTCACCGAATCAAAACCAGATAAGCTTAATTTAAGATTAAAACTGTCATCTGGCACCCTGCATATCTATATTTAACCATATTTTACCTTTATTAACCCTTATTCGCGTAGTTATTCTTATATGTACTGGTTATACTGTTTTATGATTTGGAATATTTATTATTTAAGACTAAAAGATAATAGTCTCTTTTTTTTTCCATAAATTGAATACTTATACCTGTATTTGATTCTTTACTTTAAATCCGAAGATCAAATATGTTATAATATCTTATATTTAAATGCTTAACATGTGCACCAATCTATAGTACTGTACAGTGTGTTTTTACTGAATACTGTACTTATATCATAACATTACAATATATACCTGCTAAATATCAGTATTCAAACAATTAGAGAACTGTGTATCAATTGTTGCCTTTTTCCTGTTTTTTTTTAATGATTACTGAAGAATCTTAATAAGGTATAAATTCCTTAGAGTTTAGGGTACGTTATAACAACGGGTTGTAAAACGGGTGGCATCAAATAAATAATTGATAATATTTACCCACTCCCCTCTTCCTGAGCTAGGGACAACCCTAAACGAAACTAGGGAGTTTGGTACATCAGTTATATCAATCAAATCAAATCATCAGTTATATCATCAACAATATATATATATATATATTGTTTTATTATATAGGTAGTTATTAGCCAGCCCCTTTTTATAAACATTAAATTTAGGTAACCAATTGTACAGCATGTGCTACGTTGCTTATTCGGGTGGTAATAAAAAAAAACTGATGTACCAAACTCCCTAGTTTCGTTTAGGGTTGTCCCTAGCTCAGGAAGAGGGGAGTGGGTAAATATTATCAATTATTTATTTGATGCCACCCGTTTTACAACCCGTTGTTATAACGTACCCTAAACTCTAAGGAATTTATACCTTATTAAGATTCTTCAGTAATCATTAAAAAAAAACAGGAAAAAGGCAACAATTGATACACAGTTCTCTAATTGTTTGAATACTGATATTTAGCAGGTATATATTGTAATGTTATGATATAAGTACAGTATTCAGTAAAAACACACTGTACAGTACTATAGATTGGTGCACATGTTAAGCATTTAAATATAAGATATTATAACATATTTGATCTTCGGATTTAAAGTAAAGAATCAAATACAGGTATAAGTATTCAATTTATGGAAAAAAAAAGAGACTATTATCTTTTAGTCTTAAATAATAAATATTCCAAATCATAAAACAGTATAACCAGTACATATAAGAATAACTACGCGAATAAGGGTTAATAAAGGTAAAATATGGTTAAATATAGATATGCAGGGTGCCAGATGACAGTTTTAATCTTAAATTAAGCTTATCTGGTTTTGATTCGGTGAACAGTACGTTCCAGATCGTCCAGAAAATGGTGTCAACGGCAAGCGAACACCCTGTAACTTGATAAAATCGAACTCATCGAAGAGGTGGTGTACTTCGACGATTTGCCTCGTATAAAAGACAACCAGCAGGAGAAGAAGTACAGGTACAGACAACTGTGGACTCGTCTGTAGAATCTTGTTTCGGAGAGCAAATGTTATGGCACGAAGATGATGAAGAAAGAAGTGACGAAGGATTAAAGATGAGACGATATAAGATGAGGCCTAGATCATATCAACCGTCTAAATAGATTGTTCACTGAACAGAATATGTGAAATTTGTGTAATTAGCAACAATATCCGTATATAACGAAAATTTCTGCAGTTCATACAACAATCCATATCTTGCTAAGAAAATAGAATCGAATATAATCGTCCGCACAGAAACAAAAAAGGAATCCCCACGAAAAAAGTGCTTCGCCGATAATATATTAATAAACTTAGTTCATTAAATAGAAATTTGCTATACCGGGTAATACAGTATGCGCCAAAAGTATGGAATAAATTCAATAAAAACGAAACAATTATTTTTTGAGAAAAATCCTTGAACAGGTCGATTTTTAATTTAAAAAATACATATTTTTGCGTAAAATGCGATTTTCAAATGTCATTTGTTTTCGAGTAATGACGTTATCGATTTTTTTTTAAACGGCAACACCATATTTTTTTCCTTGATTCTGAAAGATCGTTTAATTCTCTATCAGACAGTACTAAAATTTTGCCCTCTTACATAGGAAAGTTTTCGAGTAAATGACGATTAAATGTTAGAAAATGTAAATCAATTAAAATAAAGCAAAAACGTTATCAAGTTTAGTTTTTCGAATTCCATAGTTCTTTTATGGATCACGTAGGTGAAAATCTTTGCAAAGTGTCATTGTCACACCGACTTTCTAATAAGTATTGTAAGCGATATAGAAATTATTATTTAATTTAATTATGGCACATTTAACTGTTACTCAAAGAATTGAAATTTTAATTCTTGTCGGATGCGGGAATATGACTACAACTCAGCAGGAAGTTTGCGATTTATTTAATGAACATTTTGATAAGTATGGTGGATAATCAAAATTCTTCACGATTGGTTGCATTAAACAATGACACTAGTCAGAGAACAGTGCTACGTATCTTGAGGAAGGAAAAATATCATCCCTACAAAATTCAACTTGTGCAGGAACTCAATGAAGATGATCTCTATCGCCGCTTACACTTTTGCGAAATTCTAATGGATTTATGTCAAGGAAATAGAAATTTACACCGGCAAATACTTTTTTCAGATGAGGCCACATTTTATCTGAATGGTACAGTAAACCGTCAAACTTGCAGATATTGGAGTCTGGAAAATCCTCATTGGATGGCAGAGGCACATACCCAACACCCTCACAAATTAAATGTGTGTGCTGGAATAGTTGACGACAGAATAGTAGGGCCTTTCTTCTTTGAAGGAATCCTTACAGGACAAAGATATTTAGAGTTTCTAGAAAATGATCTTGTTCTAGCCCTTGCAGTAATTTCCCCTAACGATAATGATCCTGACATTCCTGACGATACCATATGGTTTCAGCAAGACGGTGCACCTCCGCACTATGCGCGCCCTGTACGAGATTTTTTGGACAACTGTTTTCCTGGGAGGTGGATCGGCAGACGCGAACCGATAGAATGGCCTGCAAGATCGCCAGATCTTACACCTCTTGACTATTTTTTATGGGGATACTGGAAGTCAAAAGTGTACATTAATAAACCACGTAATTTAGAAGAACTTCAAAATCGCATTCGGGACGAAATACGCAGAGTTACCCCAGAAATCATTCATAATGTGCAAGAAAAATTTCTTCACAGACTTGCGCATTGTCAAGAAGTTGGTGGATGGCAATTCGAACATTTAATTTAAGTATAAAATTTAATCAATTGTATTTTATTTTACATACCTCAGAATTGTTACTTTTTTATGGATAAAATTTACGTTTTCTAACATTCAATCGTCATTTACTCGAAAACTTTCCTATGTAAGAGGGCAAAATTTTAGTACTGTCTGATAGAGAATTAAACGATCTTTCAGAATCAAGGAAAAAAATATGGTGTTGCCATTTAAAAAAAAATCGATGACGTCATTACTCGAAAACAAATGACATTTGAAAATCGCATTTTACGCTAAAATATGTATATATATATATATATATATATATATATATATATATATATATATATATATATATATAGACATTATAGAAGCTACCGTTGCCTTTTTACACCTTTCATTTCGCACTTACAAATTGGTGATTTGTATTAAAATAGTCCATCATCATAATTAATATCGGTACATTACATGAATACATGAATATGCTTTTAAATAGCATCTTGTGCATGTTAAAAGTAATTAACTTTTACTAATGTGTTTTAATTTAACAAAGAAAGATCTAGTCGGAGTTCGAGGCAGTACCGGGAAGCTGTAGAGGCAATAACAACACTCGCAAACAGGGCGATCGTATAATTCCAATTTGACCATACATCAAAGGCGCTTCATAAAAAGTAGGCTAAAAGTGTAATTTGAAATTTGAATAATAGTCTAATGAATGAAAGGGTTGTAGCGTACATTGAGAGGGGGAAAATATTTCTATACAGGAATGTGTTTGGGGTAGTTAGGACGTAAACATAGCAGAAGTCCCCGCCCCTAGCCCTTCCGCTTCAGAGTGGGGAGGGGGGGTTGAAAGAACCCCTTTTTGGTTTTTCCCTTATAACCCGAAAACCGTGCTTCGCCGTCGTAGCGAAACATTATTTGCATATAATTGAGAGTTTATATTTTATACAAGATTGATTTTATCCATTTTTCGCTATGGCGCACCGTTTTTGAGATATCTGCTCTCAGAAGTCGGTAATTAAAAAAAAATTGTTTAACAATCATTTTTTGTCATAAATCTCCTGGCAACTCCTCGGCCGTATGTTTTACACAAAAGAGAATGTTTTAAGAGCGATACATTTTATTCAAGAATATAAATACATATGCTAATTTATTTCCAATGGGTCAGAAGTTACAGCAATTATTTGGCTCCATTTCCCTTGGCCTTATCTAATGAGGATGGTATCAGGAAAACAAAAAAATCTGTACTTTATTAGCTGTTTAAATCAATCAGGATATCTACCAATCCTTTATTTGATTGAGGGAGGCTTTCTTTTACATAAGATCATCTAGCAAAAAGAATCTCGTTCCCACAATTTGTGATACGTGCGTGAATTTCGTCAAGACCCGCTACCCAGGCAGAATGTATATCATTGTTTTTGATGGACATAGTAGCTCTCCCAATAGCACTAAGTTGGTATAACAAGAAAGGCGCTGTTGGATAAAAAAGTGTGTCGACAATCTGGAAACTGAAATTTCAGTGACTCAAGAATTATTTCTCTTTAACCACCAGAACAAAGATAGGTTGATCAACCTATTGAGCTCTAAACTCCATTAAAACGGCATCACAACATATCAACACACATCTTACACACATTCACTACCCTAGCGCGTGTACACTTATTTTCGTAAAAATTTAACAAAAACATCTTGACACACAAAAACCAACTGAAGTGTTCCACAATCCCTTCTCTTGGCATTCTAATGTTGAGAAAGCTGGGTGACTATGCATGCGGAAATGGTACGGTGTCCCTGCAAAAATAAACTCTCTGAACATTCATTTTTGAAATCGGCACTGAATATAAAACGAAATTTCGTATTACTTCCAGTCAGCGGGGGACAGCTTAAGAGCACGCACTACTCACATTCTACCAGGTGCAGCTCTGGCTGGGAAACCAACTACCTCTAGACCTGTGGGGTTAAGCACGTAAAGGCAATATCCTAATTCCTGTGATGACAAAAAATGAAGCAGCATCCATAGACTTCATATTTTGTAGATACATGAAAAATTGTAGCAGTAGAAGGAGCAACTGCAAAAAGGCTGCGATGAGTTGCTCTCGATTATACCAAAACTGCCTAGATCAATGTTTAAACAGCGTCCCCATTTTAAAAGATGACGAAGAAGACTTGGAACTCATTCCTATATCTCTTGCGGACAATGATGCTGAGGGTGATTCTCAATTCTTGTTGCAATTGGTATCAGTGGCGGAGCCAGAAGCAGCACCCTCCCGACCTAAGAGGTTCAGTTAAGATTTTTTTTTTTTACATTTTCTCCTTATTAAATTTTATAAAATAAAAAACAAATGTATTCATTTGGCGCCTTTTCTTTAGGTTTCCAAATTATACACTGATTATGTATAAATGCATAACATATTAGTTTATAAACTCTGTAATAATGAAGATAATGAATTCTCTTGAAAAATCAGTACTTTTAACCAAAAAATTCAAATTGCTGTAACTTTTGACCCATTGGAGATAAATTAGCATATGTACATATTTTACCGAACAAGATTTATCGCTCTAAAACATTGCCTTATGAAACTTTTGTGTAAACTGAACGACCAAGGAGTTACCAGTAGAAATGTGACAAAAAACGTGTGCCATTTTTTTTTCTTTAATTGCCAGCATTTGGGAGCAAATATCGCGGAAACGGTACATTGTAGTGAAAACATGGATAGAATTAATTTTTTAGAAAATGTCATAAGCTCTCAATTTTATATAAAGAATTGTTTTCTATAACACACCGTTTTCGAGTTGTAAGGGAAAAAACAAAAAAGAGGACCTTTCTACACCCCTTCCCCCCTGAAGCGGAAGAGCTAGGGGCGGGGACTTGTAATATGCTTACGTCCTAATTACCCCTAACATATTCCTCAAAAAACATTTCCCCTTTCAATGCATGCTACTCCCCTTTTTCGATCAGTCATTGACTGCCCTATAAATGTCCCTGTTGTCATAATTTTTTGTATCTTGGTGTATCGATTTATAAATACTTATTCTTTTTTTCTGAAAAATGGCACATACGATCGTGTGGAACAACCGTTTTTAATTTGGATTGTAATTTTTAAAGACTAATGCTTAATTATTAACGGAAATGCAGCGCAGTGCAGTTCCTAAACCACTTACTAAATCCAAATAGGATAATTAAAATATTTGGACTGTCTAAATATGCAGCATGTAAAAAGTAGGTACTGTAATTATTTTAAATTTTTAATTTTTGAAATAGACATGCAAGATGTTTGCTCGAAATGAATAGTTACTTTAGACATTATGTGCAACCAGAGCAACCACAGTAATTTGTAAATATTTTAGAAAAATAATCAGCAAATAATTTTCATTAGTTCTTGTATTACAATTACTTTTGCCTACATCGATCTGATTATTTTTTGGCGGAACACATTGTATGTGTACATTATTTTATTTCCATCCAGACTTTTAGCCATCAGCAAAATGTGATAGTAGAGGCAGTGCTGTTGTATATCTTGTTCTCTCTGAACAAACTGTACGTGAATGGAATATAAAAAGAAACATGTAGTACATATCATGTTAAAAACATGACATTTTATTAAAAATATTTCATGGTACGGGTAGGTGCCTGAAATGCATTGATATATAACTATATAAAAAAAAACATATACATATTATTCTATCAAATCTAAGAACTGTTCAATTTGAATTTAGTTTTAAAAGACTAACCGGAATTAATTAATAATTAAAATGACTTGCATTTTATTTGATAGATGCGAGAAAAATCAAATCTAAATACCGTACCATAATACATTGTAACAGCTATTAAATTATTATAAATTGTAATAGTAAATATTTATTCGTTTGTTTAAACATCTATTTATACCTGAAACAACTTGTGTGATGTGCTATTATTAGTAATGATTGATACATGATGATCTTTCAAAAAATGGTTTCAAGACTAATGAATTTCTCGCTTCCAATAACTCTTCCATTCTATAAACTCATTTATTACATTTTCCAAGACATAAAAGAAATTTGCACACATTATTTGTGTGACTGTGAAGAATTGTAAACATTTGCAAACAAACACTACAATCTAAAATAGCTAGGCAATTAAATAACCTATAAGTAAATATATAAATATAAATGAGACTTATAAAATAATCAAGCAGAAGTATATACTACAATGATCTAAAGGTATGAGCCGAAATACAAAAAAAAAATAATAAAAAATGCTTAAGTTAGACGAATAATCCAGTTAGGAATACTGTTTAGACTACCATTATGAATATGTGTAGAGTTCTATGAGCACTACAATAGCACATGGCCTGGTCTCTGTCAATTCCGCGAGGATTCCGAAAATTAATTTTTGCTAAAAATTCTTGGCAATCAATCTTATTATGCAAAAGGTATATCTAATTTGTGTGGATATTACATCTGGTGTCCAATGATTTCAAATTAAAGCGATGTAGTAAATTATTCCGAGGATAACCACTGGCCGGTAAATTCCATCTGCAAAAAAAGATAAAAATTCTCTTTGAGCTGACTCTGGTGTCTGACTGTGAATATGATAAATTAGATATCATATGATCAAACCATATTCAATTTTAGATCTTACCAGAGCACAAAACAGAGTCCAGTGGCGGCTCGTGGGTACAAATGAAGGTGAAGCAGATGTATAGAAATAGAAAAATATAAAGTTATGTTAGTGAAAAAAATGCGCCGCAGGCAAACATTTTCATGACTTCAAGGTCAACTACTCTAAAATGAAACATTTCAAATTTGGGGTGCAAAAATAATAATTCACTAAAACTAAGTTCCGTAAAAAAATACTTTTTAGCAGACAAGGAGGCATATGAGTTTAAGAATTATCGGTGAACTTACTACACTACTAAGTGTTACATGGTAAGTACCTACTACACTAGGTACTTACCATGTATCTATTCAGATTATATATTTTGGTAACTATTTATATTAGCGGAAACCTCTCCAATCTTGATTAAAAAATTCCGACCCCCCCTATTTTGCAGAGTGCTGAGTACAAATCTAAAATTAATTTTTTGTGGTCGAGTCTAAGTTCCAAGAAAAAAAAATAATTTCAAAATTGTAACCTCTGTTTGTCAACATTAGGTTGAAATTGTAATATACAGGGTGAACCTTAAATAAGTACAAATATTTTAACTGCTGGTATAGTTCGTCATATAGAGAGTCTAGTGAGAGCCATTTTTTAAAATTTCTAATATTTACGGAGATATTAATTTTTTTTAAAAATACCCACATTTTGAGGACCGCTCATAACCAACCTAATAAACCATATGATTTGTTGCGAAGTTAAATACGTACTACCATAAAGTATTTAGGAAGATATTACGTGATATTACTAAGTTCAATGTTGAAAAATTATACAATAACGTGCACACAAGCTTACCTGTTTGTTAAAAAATTAACTATTTAATCAGTAATCCACATTTCACAAGTTAAATGTCATTGTACACTGTTAGAAAGAGAGACAAGACACAATTTCCTTAAGTATGAAGAATAACGAAAAACTATGATTTTCACACAACATATTAAATTTAATTTTTGCGACATAACCCCAAATGAGTCAGTATTAACCATAAAGTGACTTTGCACGTTAATCAGTGAAACAAATTTTAAAAATAACACACAATATTAAATAACAAAATAGCAGCTTGACGTATGAGTTCAATATCAAGAAAAGCAAAGACATTTGTGCAACACTGTGAACCACACCTTCAATCTGCAGTGCTATGACTCATAAATGTATGAAAGTCAGCGCTCCTCAACAAGTTTTCTACAGAAAAATTACAAAATTTATTTAAAATTTTACTTTTTTATTTCTGATTTTTTTGTAAAAAAAACTATTAATTATGTGTTCTACACAGTGAACTATACTGCTGGTTAAAATATTTGTACTTATTTAAGGTTCACCCTGTATAGCCTATTTATTTTGATAACAGTGTCACGACATAAAACGAACATTTCAGAAGCGTATATTACGACTTCAACCTAATGTAATGTATACATAGAGGTTACAATTTTGATTTTTTTTGCAAACTAAGTTTGATCGCATAAAACTAATTTTAGATACGTGTTCAGCATCTTCGAAAATAGGGGGTAGAATTTTTTAAATTAAGATTAGACAGATTTCCTCTGTTGTAAATAATTACCTAAAGTGTACATAGACGTTAGAATTTTGAAAAATTTTTATTTTTAAAACTAGACGTCCGAAAAAAAATAATTTTTGATTTGTGTTCAGCACCCTCGAGAATAGGGGAGTTGGAATTTTTTAATTAAGATTGAAAAGGTTTCCGGTGTTGCAACTAATAACCGTATTAATAAAGAGCCAGCGCATACAGACAAGTTTTACAGTAACGAACCATACAGATTTGAAAAGTGAGGATCTTGATGGTGAATTGTGTTTTGCCGCTTGCGTGTATTTGTGTCATGCTACACGCATACTTCCACCACAACGTGCTTCTACTGTCAGGCAGTGTTGCCAGGTGGGAAAAATTCAGTGCATGAGAATAATTTCAAAGACGCATGAGGTTTGGAGAAAAAAGCATGAGATGGCTTAATTTATCAAAAAGCACCTCTTGACACAGCTTAATTTTTAATTACTTTTGTAATGCCATTTTTATTTCATTAAAAAGCATTATGTTCTGTTATTTTATCATAATATTACCACAGTATAGGGAGACCAGTAGAAACACTCGGGTCGAAATAATAAGTCGCGCATAGCAGCTCGCGCATCCATTTCAAGCTGCAGAGACCTCAGTTTACATCCAACTCTGGGAGTGCGAACATCGGTTATACAGAGCCGTATTAAAGCAATATTTTGAGTCTGATCGAGGAACGAGTCGCTGCGCAGCAGTTAGATGTTTAAATATATCATATATAAATAGTAATTTAAGTTTCTTTAAATTTCCTAAAGACATAAATAAGTAATAAGTAATCTATAATATACTGTACAAACTATAAATGGTATTTTACTGCTATTGCCTTATCTATTAACTTATTTCTTAAGTATAACATTGGAATATAAATACTTCTCATGAAAGTGAAGTTTAAAATATACATATTTATATTTTTCACAGATACAAATTTTTATTTTAGAGCAAAGTTCTGTGCAGAGGCATCTAAAAGAGAAGATTTATTAGAAAAGCTGCTCAAGATTAGTAATAGTTCATACAAACTATGTCAAATACATTTTTAATATGTTTTCTAATGATTCGCGCAATAGATTACACAAAGAGGCCGTTCCAACGTTTCCTGCATAAGAAGGCTCATCTTCAAATTATGAAGATGATCATATTTCCTGTAGTCACTATAATGAGAGTAAGTCTCAAAACAAAATAATAAAATATATTTTTTTTCTAATTTACGTTTAACTGCACTTTCATCTCCAATTTAACAATTTTCAAAGTTAAGTAAACATAATTTGTCTGTTCTGAAAAATACTTGTCTTCTGGTTTACGTAGATCATTTAAGACAAAAAAAAATCATAATAAATTATTTGCCCACTAAACTTCAAACGTCAAATTTTAAATTTAAAAATATCCCAAAAAATTTAATTATCACTAATAACAAAAAAAGTAAGTAAATAAATAAAAATGTTTTGTAGTGCAATAATATATATTTTAAACTCTTTTTTTTAAAGAGTCCAAAGAAGTAAATCGAATTTTCACACTGTATGTTAGTAGCAGTAAATGATAGTATATAATGCATATTGAATTACCCATTTATAACTGTATAATGAATTATTACATAATGTGGATAGATATAACGTAAACTTTCATGTGGAATAACTACGCTTTCACGCGCAAATAAAAAATTCTTATTCCGGTCCTGATCACAGATTCTGTAAATTCTATCGGATGCGCTATCGCACTCACATTTCGAGGTCACCGCAGAAAACTGAAAGCAGTTCAAAGTGCCGACATCGGAGTGAAACTGCTGGTCTACCTATGCTGTGATATTACATTGCAAGTAGGTACTTATAGGTACTTATAGGTACTTACTTAAAAGTTATTAACCACGTAACCTTTCTAATTTATTTTATTGTTAGGCCGGGCAAACGTTGAGGCGCAGTTGACGTGACGCAGGGTGACTCACGGGTCATAAAATGTGTTGTTTACAGAAAATATAGGTACCCTTACGGAATAGAGTTAAGAATCACTGCAATACAGCGTGAATACAGCACACACACCGCATATCCGTACACTGTCATACCCGTTTATGTATTCATTGCTAATTATTAAAAGAGCAGTCTACAATAAAGGACATTTCAAGTACCCAAATATTGTAGATACCTACCTCTATCTATTCAATTTTGCCCTCGATTTTGCCTTTATTTCTCGTTAGGTCTTTGTTTTGGTAGATTTCAAAGAGTAATTTTAATAATTTTATTATTTCTTTTTGTGTCTATTAAAAAGCATGAGATTTTGTAATCAAAATATGAGAGCATGAGATTTCCTCGGAATGCATGAGATCTCATGCAAAAGCATGAGACCTGGCAACACTGGCATCAGGTGACCGGACAGTTAGATTTGCAATGGCGAATTGGCGTTGGCGATACGGAACCGATTACCGTAGTAGTAGGGAATGCTAGACCAATGCACGTCGCCGCGCCTCTTATACTTCATATCTTCCCTGGGATGAAGCGGCAATTTCTACTTTCTCTGTAAAGATCCGCAATTTCCGATTCTGTATAATCATACACATTGAAAATACCAGGATACCTACATATTTTAAAATTCCTGGTATAAACTTTGCTCTTCACTATCGTTTTTTATTTACACATAATACATGCATTGACGTCTCGCAATGTAGAAACCATTAGTTGTTTATCTTCTTTAGTCTATCTAGAAAATACAGTTTCTAGAATAACAGAAATAGGATCATACTGTGGAAACATGGTATTCAGAAAATAAAATTGCAAAACAATTACCCTACTACCTAGGCACTGCATTCAAACACAACAAGCTTAGGCTACTGATACTGGAAGCAGGGGAAACCACACTTTCCAGCCAGCAAGCAGAAGCAGCCTGAGATATTTTCAATATTTTGCGTCATGGAGGGGGAACTCATCCCCTGACAGTTGTCGTTTGGTGCAATATGATGTGTACTCGAAGCTGAAAACATAGCAATGGGTAGGCATATTTGATTCTGTCTCACACGGATAAATATCGTAGGAGGTATGGAGTTAAAATTCGCGGCAAATAAAAAATGACAGGGTTTGCACTAGAATTTTGTTTTTTTTCTTCACCTGCTTCACCCGGTGTGCCGCCACTGATAGAGTCTTGAAGGTATGCGTATCAGAGAAGTCCCTGCAGTTGCGATATATAAAACCATATGATTTAAAAGCACTAGACACAACGTGATTAATGTGATCAATAAAAGTAAGCTTACAGTCAAAGTAAATACCCAGATCTATAAATAATTCAACTATGTTAATAACATCACCAATGAAGTAGTTACAAATAGCAGAATTAATTTTGTGTGTATAAGTCAGCACATTACATTTAGAAATATTGAGATTTAGACAATCACACCATGCAGACATTCGATTAATGCATTTTTGCAAATTAGTGGAGTATAAATGAGACTTAATTTCAGCATAGAGCTTAAAATTATCAGCAAATAACAAATACTTACAAGTAATGACTTCAGAGAGACTATTAATTAAAAACAAAAATAATATGCGACCCAGGTTAGAATCGTGAGGTACCTACGCCTGACATAGGAGAAAACGATCTCGAAATAAAATTTTGACATCTGACCATAAATTGTCTGTCATTTAAGTAAAAACTGAATAATTTCATTAATTCATCTGAAAAACCAAAACATTCTAATTTCAAGAGGAGTGTATTCTGATCAATCTGATCAAACGCTTTTTGGCAGTTCGTATAGATAACGTTGACCTGTCCAATACCTCTGAAAAAAACAGCTAAATTGGAAATTGTCGATTTTCTTTGCATGAATCCATGCTGGCGTGACAAAATAAGTTGTCTCGTAGAATAATAAATGTTGCTATAAGTATTGTTTCAAAACTTTTATAGAAGTTGCACAATAAAGAAATGCCTCTATAATAAGAAATATCATTAAGATTTCCTTTTTTAAGTACAGGAGAAATGAATGTCTTTTTCCAGCAAGAAGGAAAGAAGGAATGTTGTAATATACAATTAAATCGAATATGTACAATCTCTGAGAATAAAACTAGGAATTCCGTCTACTTCCATTGTAAAAGTGTATTTGGATCATTTAAGATTTATTAGAACATCATCATACGTGATATTTTGTAAAATAAGTGAGTTCCTAAATTTATATTCAATGAGAACTGGGATGAATTTACATGTTGCGACTAAATGAACAAACTGTTAAAATATTGTTCCAAAATGTTTTAGAGTTACCAGATAAAGATCGCTGAGATTCATTTATAAATGTTCTATAAGCCTCATTAATAAGCCGTTTGGAGTTGGAGCGATGATACTTAAATAAGTTAAAAAAATCAGTAGTTTTATATTTCTTACAGTTAGCGTAGACAGAGGCTTTCACTCGGGTAGAATTAATAACTTTTCCTGTGGATCAAGGTAGACAATGGTGGTGACGAATGCGAGATGTAGACGTGTATTATATTCTGACATTTTGACAAGAGCACCTTGTATAACGACGTAGTTAAAAGGATATATCTTTTAAGTCCCATGTTGTACAAAATGTTTCAGAAATATTGATCAAAACTCCAACGGGATATAAGAAATAAATAAAAACTAACTCAAAAATTGTTAATTTTTATATTAAATTCTCAGGAATAACTTTGGGATGTAAATACATATTTTTCCGCCGCTGATTGACGAATGTATATAACATATTTTTTTCTTTCAATTGGTTATGTTACTAGCTGAAGTTTTATCAATCCAGGTCAAACATTAAAATATTCAAGCAGATTGTGATAAATTTTATCTTGTAAAGCAATAGATTTATACCATTCATTGCTCAAAACTTTTTGATCTAAAATTCACAATTTACAATACTTAAATATATAGTTAAAGTCGATATGATTTATGCTGTGCACACAGCGGTATATGTACAAAATAAAATTAATTTTTTGAATTTGTACAATTTGGTTTATGCAGATAAACGGTTATGATTCTCTAGCAAAATTGTGATATAATAACGAGCTGAATAGCTAAAACAGATACTAATTTTGTTTATCTGCAAGTGTTTTTTTGTTAAAACTTTTAAAAAACCAGTGCAGTTTTGTAATTGGTAAAGCTTACTTTTTGATATAAAAAAATTTTCAGTCAAACAGAATTTAATATAAACGTATTACGACTAAGTGAAATCTCTTTACTTACGGTAGAGAATTACCGTTGCCAACTATTTTGATTTTATCTTGTGAGAAAACCAATTACCCAGTTAAGCTTTTACATGTGTACATGTAGGAAAAGCTGTCGTCGTTTTTAATAAATCGTGGGTTGTAGTAATAGAAGAAAAGAGTGCAAAGCATTATTTGTATAGGCAACAATGCGGTAGAAGGGAATTACGAACGTGACCTGTTAGAGTTCAGAGGTTGAAAGAGGAAAAAAATCATTTGCATTAATTTTGTATTTATCTTAGAGACCTTTTTATTTCCTTAGAATCTTATGGAAACATTTGTCAACTCTAGAGAGCAATAATCTCATTGCAATCTTGCCGTAGGGATCATTTTATAAGTGAAATATAGCACATCAATGAAAGGTGTGATATTTATCTTCACAAACAAATAAATGTCACTAAATGATTGAGATGAATAAGATATTATGTATTTTAGTATATCAGTATATTTTAAAATACCTACACAGACATATGTCTTAAGATGTGCGTTCATAGAGATTCAGTAGTTGACATGTGAGATGTAACTGGTCTGCTACTTCCTGCTCGGCCTAAGCGGCTCGACTTGCAGGAAGCGACCTGCATTGTCGTAGGTACTTAACCGCAGATCTCTCGCCCTGGGCGATGCGCCATTAAATCTATAAATGATACTGTAGGAAACAACTACTCCGCGGGCTAATGCCCCGACCGGCATTAAATTACATCTGCAGTATCCGTGTGAACAGCCAAGAACCCTTGTCGGCCACTCCACCAGACATAGACCGGTTTCGGGCTTGTTAGCCCTCATCAGTATGCCATAGGTGAGATGACCGACAATTGAACTGGCTGTTCCTTCATATGTAGGTTCACATATAAATCGAGTGCAGGTGAGATGTAACTGGTCTGCTACTTCCTGCTCGGCTTAAGCTGCTCGACTTGCAGGAAGCGACCTACATTGTCGTAGGTACTTAACCGCAGACCTCTGGCCCTGGGCGACGCGCCGTTAAATCTATAAATGATACTGCAGGAAACAACTACTCCGCGTTGTAATTCAATGCCAAGTTATTTTGCAACTAGTTTTAAGACACCTAAAGAGACCTCTTAAGATTTATTCTCAATATGCATGTATTTACATACATACATCGGAACGAGATGGTAATTGAATAGTTACAACATAAGAATGAAGATGTATTATTTTAGGTATTTTATTTCAAATATTGCCAACTGTAATAAAAAATTAAACTTCGTTTTTATATAGCTATAAAAAATAAACATATTAAAAATATATTATCTATTTGAGTACGAACTGGAATGATGACATTTCAAGTTGCACAATATATTCCTTTTTCGGTAAGAACACGCTCGATTCATACATTTTTTGTTGCACATACACCAAATAAATCCTTGTGTAGATCCAGATACTTCAGATGATGCAGTTCTAAGTGAAATTTTGTTTTTGTCAGGAACATCATTGCTTTTTATAAAAAAATTATTATCAGCTAACTGAAATTCATTTCTACAAAATTGTTTTCGCAAAATTCCATGTTTTGTTGCCAATTTGTAAAATCCATCATTAACCGATTGTGCAACTGCCATTACGTTTCGCGGTGTAAGTCTTCCACGATCCTTGTCTGGTCTACGTACGAGCACATGGTCACCAACTAGAGCTGGTTTAAATTTTTTATTTGATTGTGCGAGCATCAAATTGGCTTGTACTTCTAAACCTCTTTTAGCATTTTCTCGATTCCTGATTATATCACAGTCACGTTGGCAAAGAAAACATTGTCAATATTTTATATTTTTGTTGTCAAAAATTCACAAACATGGAAGTTTCATTAAAATTTCAATGTGACACTTCAAAATGTAGGAAACTGAAATTTACCCATCCCTCCTAAGGGGGTAAATAGACGAAGATATACGAGACGTAGTGAGAAACGAATGAGAGGAACTTGGTTCCTATTTGAGGTATCTTTAATTGTTAGCAGCAAACTTTTGAACAGCTTATTCTGCATCTCCAAGCAGATAGTATTTCATTATTATTATTGAATTTCCACAAGATTACTATATTATGGGTAGGTATTGTAGAAGTATATGCGAGATTCTAATGCATCACAATACTACTTACCTCTCGATTAATACTCGTCATCGCACAATTATTTGCAGAATTTGTTTAAGGATGACACTCGGCATTGCTATTATACCTGTGGCATCTCCCTAAATCGGGTTTTTATCAACATTTTGCCAAGATGTTTAACTCCGTGTCGCTCGGACTACGGTTTTCTCTTTTGCCATATCGCCCGAATATCGGGCTGTGTTTATTTTAACCCCGCCGGATCGCGCGGATGCCGAGCTGTGGGTTGTTTATTTTAAACCCCGAGTAGTTCGGACTGCGGTGGTTAATTTTTTCTGACACGTTTTCTAAGTTCTGAATTTGCCGTATCGCATGCATAACGGCTACCAGGCAATTAGTGTCCTTTTCCAAATCCATATTCAATCTAAATATCTAAAGAAACCTGGAAAATTGTAATATATTTTATTTCTTACCAAGCTTTATGGGTTTTTGAGTAGTTCACGCGGTCGTTTCTTGTCCTGGCGCGTCAGCACCTGTACGCGACGGGCACAAAGCAACGAATGAAAGCTGTTAGTAACGGTCAGAGGAGCAAAAGGGGAAGGGGTGAGAAGTGCTTTAAACATCGTGCGCATGACGGGTACGACAGCGGCGTACTACGTGGTTAAGTGTTATAGAGGAGCGGACGCTGAAATATAAGTTTTTAATGTTTAGTATCGTGTTTCGCATTTACCGTTGCTGTTAGGATTGAATACCTATATTTTTCATGGAGTCGAGGTTTTCCATTGTTTTAATAAATCACCGAAAAATTTAATTAAAACATTTTCGGAAAAAGAGAGCGTTTTCTTTTCTTGTTACAAATCCATTAACAGTGCACAATACTTTTCATATTCATGTCTCGATTTTTGCGGCAGCAGGTTCTCGCTTGTATTATTTGTATAATTTGTAATTTCAGGTGGTTGTTTATATCTGATTCACTCAGTTTTTCACTCATTACTTTATTTAAATTGAAACTTGTCTAAAAATAATAATCATTACGACGACGCCATTTACCCTTGACACTAACAGTTTTCAAATCCATGGCAATCTACTCGTTTAGTTACGGAATATTCATTCCTTGTTATAGAATGAAAATACATGTAAAACACATAAGAAGAAAGTATTTCAGAATAAATGTTCTAACTCAAGAGTGCGAATTTTTATGATTTTGGAATTATTACATTCACTAATGGTCATGGAGAAAAATTTTTATTACCACAGGAAGCTTAAAATATACCTGTAGATATATAAATCTATGTACAAGTTTTTTGCGAAGAACTTATAGAAATTTATTAACTAATTTTTGCAAGATTCGCAAATATTTAGAAATATACCCAAATATATCTACAGTTTCTCATGGGCCTTAGATAACTGATATACCACTTTCCCCTACTTACCCATCCATTCTCCATATTTGACTGTAAAATTCACTTAATCCCATTCAACAAGAAATCCTTGGTAATACTGCTGGGAATAAAAGTTCTCAAATATGAATATTCATAGTTACTGCTCCTTATGCAAATGTCTTACTAATTATTCTTCCATTTTGTCAATTTATTATCGCAGAACTTATCACTCATCAAACCACTACTCGCTGCTGCAGCGCGAGAAAGTCTCATTAATTAGAGGAACAGATAAATGCCAACTGACGTCAATATCCCACATCAATCAGGCAAACATTTTTCATAAATCTAGACATATACGTTTTTTTTCACACCTACCCGATACTGAGATTTTAATTCACTACGTGTTGTTTATATTGATTATACCGGGTGTCCACGAATTTATTAAACAATTCATATCACCCGGAGCTTTCTAGATATAGAATTGAAATTTGGTGGACTCCGCATACACAGGGGGGGGGGAAATGGAAATGCATTTTATATTTGACTCATTTCCAGTTTTATCGAAAATAGCCTCAGCTAAAAAATGCAATGGGCGCAGGTTGATTGAATTTGCAGAAGAACAAAACATGAAAATAATGAGCACATTTTTAAGATAATAGACATATATAGGGGTACCTGATGGAGGATATTCGAATCAAATTGATCATGTTTGCATAGATGAGAATCACAGGAGCACAATAAACAATGTTAGGTCATGCAGAGGGACAGACTTAGACTCGGATCACTATCTACTGAGAATAGATTTGAAGATAGAAAAACCTATTAAAAGTCAAGGATTATAAAGGGAAACAGACAGCTAAATATGGCGGCATTACAAAATGAGAGAACCCAAAAGAAGTATGAAGAAGAGATAAGGAAAGGTTTGCAAGAAAACATACAGATATTAGAAGCAAATATAAATGAGGAATGAAAGTGAGAAAGTAATACTAAAAAAGAGTTTTCAGGGAGGAAAAGATGGTGGGATGAGGATTGTATCAGAGAGGTGTAGAAGCGAAATAAGCTAAGGATTAAAGCACTTCAGTCAGTACAAGAGGAAGATAAGGAAAAATACAGGGAACACAGACGAAAGGCAAATAAAGTGTTTAGACAAAATAAAAGAGCAGGACAGCTTAAGAAAATAGATGAAATAGAGCAACATTATAAGAGGAAATAAATACGTAACTTCTACAGAGAGATAAAAAGGGAAAAAAGATAAAGAAAGAAGTAATATATGTGAAGGATGAAAGTGGCAATCTAACTGGAGAGGAAACAGTAGTGAGAGAACGATGAAGGCAATACTTTGCAGATATGTTGAATGAAGAGAGTGTAAGGGAAGGAGAGGAGCAGGAAATGATACCTGGAAGGGAAGAGGAAGTGGAAGTAGAAGAACCTACAAAAAAGGATATAGACATAATTATAGAAGCTTTAAAGAATAACAAAAGTCCATGGAAAAACGGAATAACAGCAGATAACATTAATTACGCAGCAGAGGATTTAAGACAAAGAATATACGACATGATCCGAATGATTTGGAGAAGAGAAGGAATGCCTGAAGATTGGAGAGATGCTACGATTATACCAATCTTAAAAAAGGGAGTTGCAACAAACTGCAGAAACTATAGGTGTATATCATTGTTAGATATAGGGTATAAAATTATGGCAACGTTAATAAAACAAAGAATAGAACCTATAGCAGAACCACAGGTAGGGGAGTATCAAGCAGGTTTTAAAAAGGGGAGGTCAACAACGGACCAAATCTTCATGGTGAAGGAAATCCTGACTACATGCTATGAGTACGGGATTAAAGCAATGGTTTTATTTGTGGACTTCAGGAAAGCATATGATTCAGTCAAAAGGAATAAACTAAGTCTTGTCTCTAGGACAAAAGAATGTAAAAGTGTACAGGGTGTTGCATTTAAATTTTATAGTTGGTCATTTTCGAAACCGGAATTGACAGAAATATGACAAATATCAGAAAATTTGCATTTTCCCTGTATTCCCTTTTCTCCAAATGTCAGTTCTGTTGTATATCTAGATACTATGACTTGTGTAATAACTTTGTTGATATCCGAAATATGTGAATAGAGCATCTTACTTTAACTTTATCGAATTATTTTATCTAGTTTGAACTACATATGCAAATTAGGTTCAGAGGAATTCTGGGTAACATGCAGGTATAAATTGTTTCTCAAGTTTTGTTGTTGGTATTTTCACTGGTATTTTGATGCCTGTGAGCAATGCAGCCTTTCTTAGATGTGCTATTATTTAAATTAATACTACCTTTAACAATGTCGAAATCTTTGAACATTAAAGTTTTAAATAATAAGAATTACCATTTTAAAATTTATTTATTTTTTAATTTGAGGAAACACACAGGCTACTTACTAACCCACAACTCCATCCACTAATGCACAAATAAAAAAAATTGTGACATAAACACTAAGCATGAGAATTAACTAACTTAAATACAAAGAAACAGTAGAAAATCTTACACAACAACAAGAATTATACCAAAATTAAAACAAACTAATATTCTTTATGGCTCTTTTAAAATTACTTATAGTAATATCAAAAATAGCTATCCACCTGTATGCACTTAGATCAAAACTATTAGTTTCAGTGTCAACGTTTGGTGTAACATTTTCAACAATAATTTACATGTACATGTTATAAATGATCGTTTAAATCCAGATCTGTATAGAATTTTCTTGGAAAACAACCTTTTCGATTTCATTGAAGACCTAAGGTTTAATATTGCTCAAAATATGTGGTATCAGCATGATGACATAGAGGCAGATAAGCAACTGCTTGGTTAAATGATTATTTCCCGAATAAATGGTCAGGTAAACAAGATTCTATAACATGACCCCCGCGTTCCCCAGATCTAAATTATTTGGACTTTTATTTATGGGAACATATGAAGCAGCATGTTGAAATCACTACTCGTCAGCAGTTAGTTGAAATAATTCAGGATGCGGTCTACAAGATAAGAAATGTTCCAAATTTCATCCGTCGAGCAATGGAATTTTTAGTTCGTCGATGTGAGGCTTGTATTCGAGCCGTGGGTGGACATTTTGAACAATTTTTATAGTCTTAAGATTTGTTAATTTGGTTAATAAAAGTTAACTAATGTTACATTTTTACTTACCAGGCTACTTTGAAATATGGAATTTTATATTTTTTTAATGTTTTAACTTCTAAACAAAAACGAATCGAATCTATGTTCATATAAGAAAAAATATTTGACATTAACACAGCTACCATTTGCAAGTTTGTTAAAGAGTTTGTAGATCACCCTGTATACAGATGCAATTAAATCTCTCCAGAAGCAATATTTAACCTTTCAGTGGTTGCGCTTGTTTGCGTAACAAATTTGATCGCGCCGGGTCTACCAGACCCGATATAAGATTATGTATGAATTTATATATATATTTTATTTAAAAAATTTTTTAAAAGTGTATTATTGTATTAATTTTATTATAATGCATGTACCTCAAAATATAAAATATACAGAAAATAAACACACAATATATAAAAATTAACAAAATCTAAAAATTGACTTCCTTTTGATTACTTCTCCCTAAACATGTATTAGAGATACTCTAAACTATTCAGTTTGCAACTTACTTTTGCATGTGTTACAAAATATATTTCCATGAGATAAGCATAAAAATTTGAAGCAATTTTGACAGTAATATCAAGTTTTATTGTCCTTTTTCCGGCATTCCTCACATCGTTTTCTTGTACTTTCTGCACGTACTAGAGGATGTTCTTGAGAAGTTCCAACAGCATCTTGGCGACGTCTTTTCACTGACGGTGGTAAGTTTGTCATCATAGATCGATGCTTTAGATATTCATCTATGAGTTCACGTGCTAAAGTTTTCAGATAATGTCGTCTTGGTCTTTAGATTGTTTGCTGTATGTATAATTTGCGAATTTATGCCTCTCACATTCATAAGCGCATACAGAATTACTATGGTCCAACGGCGGGTATTTCTAGCAACATTATAGGTAGCTCCTAATTTATCCACCACATCTACTCCAGATTTTGAGTTATAAAGTTGTTCGTGGGTTTTTCGTCTATAGCATCATCAAAATGCATGCTGGAGGCAACAATAACATTTCTTCCTTTTCGTGGAACATATGATACTATCGTTTGATTTTCTTGAAAGCCAAACATACTGGAGTAAGTTGGGCGGGATTTTGTATTAATAAATTCAGGGGGCAGTTAATAATAATAATAATAATAATAATATGTCTTTTATTTTTGCGCATTATTCCAACAAGTGTAATATTGTGATTTTATATCAACTTTTCGATTAAGTCGTATGTCTGTAGTAATATTTATGCCTCTCTTTGAAATTGGTTCAATTAATCGTCAATACTTCCTGGGTCATTGGTTTTACGAAAGGGTCCTTCAGGCTGCATTCCCACATACACCTCCATATTCAACGTATAGTACATTTTAGCGTCTTTTAGAGTGAAAATTTTAATTCCGTATTTATTTGGTTTCGATGGAATGTACTGTCGGAACCCACAACGCCCCCTGAATGCCTCCAGTTTTTTATCCACAGTTGCATATTTGGAAATATAATATTTCTGACAATTTTTACAAAACTATCAAATATTGACTGCTAATTTATCAGTTTCTTCACGCACCCTTCTGGTCTCCTTATCGTCAGTACGTATTGCTCGTAATAGGAATCGAAACCTTTGCAGAGACATTGTAAGCCAGAACAGTTCAACATCCGTCCCCTGCCGATTCCATAATTCCTCAGTACTCAAGCGAGTTCCTTTTAGGCAACCTGCGAGGTAGAATAGTCCCATAAGAGCTTTTATTTCACTCAAGTTTGTTGGTCTAGCATCTCTTGAACGAGCATAATTACTCGAAACACTGTCTATATATTTATTTGTGTTATCTACTACAGAATTTAACATTTCGTCAGTGAAGAACAGTTTCTAACAATCTAAAGCGCTTTTTGCATATTTAGCAATACCTTTTACCTGAGAGTACGAGTTCGTACTCTTTGCGAAAGTGTATGCTTGTTCCGTTTTGTTATTCCATCTTTACCAATAAACTTAGGTCCTTCACTTTCTTCTGTTTCACTGCCTGCTTCTTGTTCCGATTTTGAACTCTCTACTCTTTCTTCAACAAGGTCAATTACATCTTCCTCATCGTCATCAGGTAACTCCTCGTCAGTATCAACTTCATGTAGATGTCTCAAAAGTCTACTTTGCTCTTCTTCATAACTCATTTTGCAACTAAAAATTATTTCCTTGAGTTCTTAATACAGAATTTAGAATCTAAACTTACCAGAGAAAAATGAAGAAAAGTTCTTAAAAAAATTCAACACAAGATAATGTAATTTAATATACACAAACGGTCGCGCCGGGTCTGGCTATCTTTATTTACACACGGCACGTGCGCGTTAAACATAAAACTGTAACTGACCATGTTAGTAGGTAAGGGTAGCCCATTATGGGAAGGTACTGAGTGGAGGAGACGGGAAAGTGTCGCCAACATTCTGTCCTAGAATATAGTATGACTCGGGTCTATCAGACCCGGCGCGACCACTGGAAGGTTAATAATCATATTATAGAGACAAATAGGACAATAGGTATAAAGACGATTAACTCGTAAATATGTAGTTATTCGAAGTTTAGTTGAACTTACTCTATACTGGCAGAATTGTAGAAAATATATTATCCTCTGAAGTTATACCTCGCATGCAGTTTAATAACTTTACACTGTTTATGTAGTTTTCCTTTTAGCTACAGTGACACAAGTAGATTCCAGAATAGAGAAACTTTAAAATTGTAATTAACAACGCTTTTAGAAATGCAGGTTGTTTTTTGTTTAATCCCAGAATAAATTTTAATTCTTTGCTTAATGAATGAATTGAATTACTACCTTTAAGGTGATAATAATGGACAAAATGTTAAAATGATAGATAATTATATTATACAGGATGCTACAAATTATTAGATCGAGCCGTTAACCACATATTGTTTGGACTAAAATAATGGGACTTTTCTTGTGCCACTTTTCATTTCGTATCTCTATTTTCAAAATACAGGGTGCCAAATTTAAAATGATTTTTATTGACAGCTCTAGCTCTGAGATCTGATTGGCACATATTTTTATCTTAAGTCGGCAAACTTTCTGTATAATTTTAATCTAAAATATTAAAGCACGAATAGACGGCTATGGTTTCAGAATATAACATTTATATAGAGAGCATGTTTTATTCTATTTGTTTCACTTTTATATAATTTTGAAACTTTTTTGGATGTACTAGGTTTGGCACAAATTAAATATCGCCAAGTATGAAATGGTTATTTCCATTGAAATAAATAAAACAATACAGCTAACGACAAACAGTAAAATTATTACAAAATTTTAACTCAATTAATCTAAATATTCAATACCACCTCCCCGAATACATGCTCAGATTTTTTTTAATGAAAGAATAATATAGCTCAAGGGAACAAATCTTCATACTTTTGATGGCACCTAAAATTGATAACATATGAAAAGCTCAGTACATATCAGTTTAAAATATCTGTTTTGTTTACAAGGTCGAATATGCTGGCCCAAATTCGATTTTAATTGCCCAGCAATTCAAGCGCTAAAGCAAATAAAATTCATTTCCACCGATTTCAATTTAAAATTGTATTTGTTAGTATATGAATATTTTTGACCTTCGCACCGTTTTTGTGGTGAAAATTTAATAAAAATAAATGTATCTGGGCTTGAATGGAATATAAAACCACAACTGTTTGCTATTTCAAATTTGTTAAATTTATACAACCTATTTGAAGTGTAATAAATAAGCAAATATACAGAGTGATTAGCATAAGGAACTTGGATATATTACAAAAAAGTTGCACTGCAGTTGCAACTTTAATAAATAGAATTATTTTATAACCATAAATATATAAAAAAGGACAGCAAGGTAGTTCACAGATCTAAACCATCTCGGAGCATGGTTATCATAGACGCCTATTTTCTAGAAGAAAATTTGCCTGTTTTTTAAACATCAAGCTAGAAATCCGAAATATTTTTTGTTGTCTTTTGGACAAATAGCTATAAATATACGAAACAACATTCATAGTAAAACTAAAATACATTAACGTTTTATAAAGAGTGTAGTGGTCGAACGCCTTGTTATAACCCAATAAAATCAGGCAAGTAATTAAATTATTGTTTGTGGCTTTATAAATTTCACCATAAATATGTACTAAGGCAGTCGTGGTATTGTGCTGAGGTTTAAAACCAGACTGAAATGGAGGGATGATAACAAACTGTGCTATATGAGTTTTCATGATCATTTCAAGAACTTTGGAGATGATTGACAAAATGCTAATAGGTTGAAGATGATTCAGTTCGATAGCATTAATGTTTTCGGCAGAGGAATAACATTAGGATTTTTCCAACATCTGGGAAAAGCCTGCAATAAAATACAGGGTTAACTATGCCTAAGTACAAAAATTTTAACCACGTGCTCAGGGAGGCCTAAAAGACAATAAAAAATTTATTTTGGAATTTTAGCTCGATGTTTTAAAAATGGGGCAAATCGTACAAGATGGCTACATATGTCAACTAACATGCGGTCGTTTCTCACAACGTTGCCGAATGTAGAAACAACGAAAGTAAACATGTTTATTAATAAGTTTTCAAGTATATTACTAAAATTTTTTAAATTTACCTACAAATTGACACAACTTCATAAGAAAAACGACTGTCACAAAATGTGCAAATTGAAAATAGCATTCATAACAAAAAAGTTGGCAACCGTCAATCATAATCGTTTTAAAGATTGCACACATAATGTTTGCACGGACTACCACGTACCTGCACAGCAACTTTTTGTGCATGCGTTGTGTGTGATAGATGTTTTACATTTTTCAAGAATTAGTTGAGTGTAGCTCGGAAGAACACATTTTCATTTATATATATATTTATATATGTTCTATGAAAAGGAGGAAGAGGAAGAACAAGCCAAGAAAATTGGAACGTTTTGGGTTCACTCTATCAATAAAAAGAGGAAATTGTATGGCGAATTTCATTTTTTATTTCCTAAACTGGAGAGAGATCAACGAATTTTTATTTCGAGCTCTTGGATCGTCATCGCATACTGCTCCAAAACACAAGATTTCGCTTAGCAGTACTTCAACGACACATCCACAACCTAACTGATCGATTATTTTTAACAGTTTGAATCAATGGGCACCTTCATGAGCAGGCTTTGGTGGTCCGTACTATACTGGTCCTTGCATGTATAATGTGCGCGATCTTTAAGAGATATTCTAATAGCAGAACTCAATGTAAGATATCAGTTTATGTAATATGATAATTTAAATTTTTAAAGTTCAAAATTTCTATTCATTCCATTTAGTCAAGTTGATGACAGGCACAGCGGCTTGTGGCACCTCGGTAGCCGAATCGGTAAACCGCTGTGTCTGTCATCGCCCTAAAAGATGACGCCCTAAAAATGATGAAATTAAACATTCGAAAAAAACTGAAAACTTTTTCAATATTTCGCCTTTACTAATGACGTATTTGGCGGTAAGAACTGTTCACTTACCACAGCAACATAATTACTTGCGGTGCCGATCTGTATCTCTGTGACAATATTGTGTGCAGTTATAACAGCAATTTATGTTTCAGAAATCGTATTCACCAGCGACAGATAGGTAACTGTAAAATAATTACAAGTAAACTAGTGACTTACTGGAAGTGAATTCTAAAATTTAATAATACTTACCGACCACAAGTAATATAATCGCTTTGTCAGTGACATACATATGTAGAAATGTTATTTTACCTGTAGGTAATTTTAATTATACATAATAACATATTCACATGAGCCATTGTTTAGTAACAAATTACTTTCAACACAAAATAATGCTACGCACACAGTACAAAACACCAAAATGGTAACGATAACATGATTTGTTTATAAGACATATGTTGGTTACCTGTTAGAACTTTAAGGTTAACAAAAACAAGCTTGGTATTCAACAAAGACTGCGCACGCATCTTATTACATGTCGCTTATCAATGACGTATCGACGAACATTCTTGAAATAGGGCAGACATTACTCGATAGGCCAACAACTATATGTACAGAGTGTGCCAATTTAGTTGTAATTGCAGGATATATTGGAATTTACAAGAGATAGAAGGATGCGGTTTTCGTAATACTACAGTACTTTTTCCAGAAACCTAAGATGCCGTAATCAGAACTTTCGTAAACCTCTCCATTTTTGAGATACATGGCGAAATTAAAAAAAACGCCAAATTTCGATACACTGTATATAATTCCGTTATCTTAGGGTAGGTGAAACTCTATTTCATAAAATCGACTTCAAAATTTGGAATAACTTTAAATTCAGTTGATTTCTGCCATAATTTTCAGTTAGAGTTAACACCCACTTTCAAAATCACACTATACAGGGTGGGCCAATAGTGTGTGGACGGAAGATTGTGGTTATACTGATATATATGTTTTTAAAATCTGCTGTTGGTGGGGAGTGAGGGGTAGTAAGAGTTACAAACTAAAAATATTTTAACTGGAATTCCTAGATATATACAGGGTGATTCATATTTAAGTTGCATTTTTTTAAATGGAACCCCCTGTATATTATTGCATATTTTGGTTCCTCGGTAGGTGAAACTCTATTTCATAAAATCGACTTCAAAATTTGGAATAACTTTAAATTCAGTTGATTTCTGCCATAATTTTCAGTTAGAGTTAACACCCACTTTCAAAATCACACTATACAGGGTGGGCCAATAGTGTGTGGACGGAAGATTGTGGTTATACTGATATATATGTTTTTAAAATCTGCTGTTGGTGGGAAGTGAGGGGTAGTAAGAGTTACAAACTAAAAATATTTTAACTGGAATTCCTAGATATATACAGGGTGATTCATATTTAAGTTGCATTTTTTTAAATGGAACCCCCTGTATATTATTGCATATTTTGGTTCCTCGGTAAATTCTAGTGTGACTTTATGTACCATACTTGGTGTCTAAAACGTACCGTTTGGACGTTATTTGATATTTTGTCAAAAAGTTGATGTCTAGAAACAGCTGAATAACAGAGGTGGGCAGCAACATAGGAGGCTGTGATTGGGGGAAATTATTGACCACCCTCCGTACTACCAAGAGCTAGAAAGTCAATTATGAACTCTGTTTGTTATGGCTGATATCGTCGCTCTAATTTTGAAAACTTCAATTATGAATAACTTGATTTTTTTAAATGGAACCCATATATTTTTTTCACGTCACCAGATAACACATTTCTTTACCTTTCACCCGATATAAAGTTATCTGTATTTATCTCTAATACTTCTAATCTACAATTACTTTTTACTATGATGGATTTATGCAAACCAATTAATTTAAACTAAATTGAAAAATAAATAAATAAATAAATAAATATGATGGCAGCATTTATTCATACGAATTAATAATTAAAGTGATTTTTTATTAAAAATGACTTATGTTTATTTAGTTTAATTCAATTGGTCTCCACTATATCACATTAAGTTTTTTCAAGCACTCGGGAGTAAAGTTGGCAATGGAAAACAAACAGTAGGTTTCATTATGATTATTTATTGAATAGTAACACAAATAAATGAACAAGAATTACAAAAAACTTCACAAAAACTACAGTGGTTTAGTAAATAAATAGTAAATAACAACATAACTTCAAAGTAAATGTTCAAAGTGACGACCTTCTTGTTGAATACAAATGTGAATTCTTCGGGAAAAGAATCTTGAACTTTCATTAAAATTTCTGGGGTGATAGTTGTAAGAACATTTCTAATTCTGATTTTAATATTTTCAACTGTCGTTGGTTGTTCAATATACACTTTTTTCTTTTTCCGCTTTAATTATTAATTCGTATGAATAAGTGCTGCCATCATATTTATTTATTTATTTGTCAATTTAGTTTAAATTAATTGGTTTGCATAAATCCATCATAGTAAAAAATAATTGTGGATTAGACGAAAAGTATTAGAGATAAATACAGATAACTTTATATCGAGTGAAAGGTAATGAAATGTTCCATTTAAAAAAATCAAGTTATCCATGATTGAAGTTTTCAAAATTAGAACGATGATATCAGCCATAACAAACAGAGTTCATAATTGACTTTATAGGTCTTGGTAGTACGGAGCGTGGTCAATAATTTCCCCAATCACAGCCTCCTATGTTGCCGCCTACCTCTGATATTCAGCTGTTTCTAGACATCAACTTTTTGACAAAATATCGAACAACGTCCAAACGGTACGTTTTAGGCACCAAGTGTGGTACATGAAGTCACACTAGAATTGACCGAGGAATCCAAATATACAATAATATACAGGGGGTTCCATTTAAAAATATGTAACTTTAATATGAATCACCCTGTATATGTCTAGGAATTTCAGAAAAAATATTTAGTAGCTCTTACTACCCCCCACCCCCACCAACAGCAGATTTTAAAAATGTATATTAGTATAACCACAATCTTCCGTCCACATACATACATTTGCATACATACAATTTATAATAATCACAAACATAATCTGATTTGTGTTTCAATTCATTAGTATCATTAATTATGTAGTTAGCTCAAATTGTATAAATATGTTTAAGTACTAATTAATACATTATTATTAGGACTGAAAATGAATTAGTGGCAATCATTTGTTATCTTTTTGGTATAAACAGATAGAAATTCAATACAGTCGCTTATTTAGGATGAATTTTTCCGTAGCTCTGGTGTTAGTAATGTTTTTTAGAAGCAGAAGTATTAAATATGAGATATGCAGAGTATCTCATTTTTTCTAGATTTGTCTTATCGTATATATAATGTAATAATAATTATATTCAAAAATAAAATATCAACAAAAAGTAATGCTGAGTCTTCTAGTTTAAAATTCTACTAAGCAGTAATAGTAAACTGTACTTCATGAGGTTCAGGAGTAAGTGAAAGAAATACAATGCCACAAAATAATAAGTTTATATGTTTAATGATATTTGCGAAAAGACAGAGCGTTTTTATTTTCTAGCTTAGTTTCCGAGCGTTGTTATATCATTAAAATTACTCGTTGGGTACCTATAAAATTTGTTGATTAGCTTATTAGAAATTACAATTTGAACGTAAACTTAAAGACCGGTTTTACTTTAGTTCTTGAGTACAATTTGTTCAGTGCAAATGGTTAAGTGATAGAGAATAGCATCAATTTTAGAAAATTAGCGGGAGACAAGAATTCCAATCAGTCGAAAACATGATTAGAAACATATTCCTTTGTAGGATATTTATATTAGCTTAAAATACCTTTCTAATACAGTAAAAAATGTAACAAAAGCTAATAATAAGGAATATATGGGTAGATATTGTGGGTTTAATTCAACGCAGGTTGGGGATTTTGTCCACTGAGTAGTTAGTTTCATACAATATTATTAATACCTAAAAATATATAAAAACTTTTACATAAAAGGTGAACATTATTCAAGTAGGTATTGTCATATTTAATTCATTGACAGACTGTCACTGTTTGTCATTGTCGATATTTAACTTCAAATAATTTTAATTTTTATAATAATTTTTATAGTTAGATATTTAATTCAACTTAAAGGAGGCCACCTGAAGAAGCAATCCAAAAAATGCAGAAATAGGTCAGATCTCATCTATTGTGGTTGAATTGTCATGTTCCCACTGCCAAAAAGTGAAGTTAGATATTTATAGAGTGTTTCATTAAAGCAGGTTAGTAAATTAGATTAATTTCTTTAGATAATTATTGAATAGAGCTTTGTCTGTGGAACTGTTCATTAGCAAAGCTAGATGTTTGGTATCAGGGAACATACATATGACTTCATTGATAGGAATTGTAGGAGATTTGATTTATATTAGCTTAAAATACCTTTCTAATACCGTAAAAAATGTTACAAAAGCTAATAATAAGGAATATATGGGTAGATATTGTGGGTTTAATTCAACGCAGGTTGAGGCTTTTGTCCACTGAGTAGTTAGTTTCACACAATATTATTAATACCTAAAAATATATAAAAACTTTTACATAAAAGGTGAACATTATTCAAGTAGGTATTGTCATATTTAATTCATTGACAGACTGTCACTGTTTGTCATTGTCGATATTTAACTTCAAATAATTTTAATTTTTATAATAATTTTTATAGTTAGATATTTAATTCAACTTAAAGGAGGCCACCTGAAGAAGCAATCCAAAAAATGCAGAAATAGGTCAGATCTCATCTATTGTGGTTGAATTGTCCTGTTCCCACTGCCAAAAAGTGAAGTTAGATATTTATAGAGTGTTTCATTAAAGCAGGTTAGTAAATTAGATTAATTTCTTTAGATAATTATTGAATAGAGCTTTGTCTGTGGAATTGTTCATTAGCAAAGCTAGATGTTTGGTATCAGGGAACATACATAGGTATGACTTCATTGATAAGAATTGTAGGAGATTTGATTTATATTAGCTTAAAATACCTTTCTAATACAGTAAAAAATGTTACAAAAGCTAATAATAAGAAATATATGGGTAGATATTGTGGGTTTAATTTAACGCAGGTTGGCGATTTTGTCCACTGAGTAGTTAGTTTCACACACTATTATTAATACCTAAAAATATGTAAAAACTTTTACATAAAAGGTGAACATTATTCAAGTAGGTATTGTCATATTTAATTCATTGACAGACTGTCACTGTTTGTCATTGTCGATATTTAACTTCAAATAATTTTAATTTTTATAATAATTTTTATAGTTAGATATTTAATTCAACTTAAAGAAGGCCACCTGAAGAAGCAATCCAAAAAATGCAGAAATAGGTCAGATCTCATCTATTGTGATTGAATTGTCATGTTCACACTGCCAAAAAGTGAAGTTAGATATTTATAGAGTGTTTCATTAAAGCAGGTTAGTAAATTAGATTAATTTATTTAGATAATTATTGAATAGAGCTTTGTCTGTGGAATTGTTCATTAGCAAAGCTAGATGTTTGGTATCAGGGAACATACATATGACTTCATTGATAGGAATTGTAGGAGATTTGATTTATATTAGCTTAAAATACCTTTCTAATACCGTAAAAAATGTTACAAAAGCTAATAATAAGGAATATATGGGTAGATATTGTGGGTTTAATTCAACGCAGGTTGGGGCTTTTGTCCACTGAGTAGTTAGTTTCACACAATATTATTAATACCTAAAAATATATAAAAACTTTTACATAAAAGGTGAACATTATTCAAGTAGGTATTGTCATATTTAATTCATTGACAGACTGTCCCTTTTTATCATTGTCGATATTTAACTTCAAATAATTTTAATTTTTATAATAATTTTTATAATTAGATATTTGATTCAACTTAAAGGAGGCCACCTGAAGAAGCAATCCTAAATATGCAGAAATAGGTAAGATCTCATCTATTGTGGTTGAATTGTCGTGTTCCCACTGCCAAAAAGTGAAGTTAGATATTTATAGAGTGTTTCATTAAAACAGGTTAGTAAATTAGATTAATTTCTTTAGATAATTATTGAATAGAGCTTTGTCTATGAAATTGTTCATTAGCATACCTAGATGTTTGGTATCAGAGAACATACATATGACTTCATTGATAGGAATTGTAGGATATTTGATTTATATTAGCTTTATATACCTTTCTAATACAGTAAAAAATGTTACAAAAGCTAATAATAAGGAATATATGGGTAGATATTGTGGGTGTAATTCAACGCAGGTTGGGGCTTTTGTCCACTGAGTAGTTAGTTTCACACAATATTATTAATACCTAAAAATATATAAAAATAACATCAGTTTTAGAAAATTAGCGGGTGCCAAGAATTCCAATCAGTCGAAAACATGATTAGAAACATATTTTTTTCTTCTATTCCCTTCCTTTATTCTGTTCTTCAAGATAGCGACCGGCAGCATTGAGCGAGACATTTTGCTCCTCGCTCGATACAAGGTTTGATAATTTTAGCATAAAAATACAGTCAACTTAATTCTGGCAATGAACACTAAACTAATAAATATTACTCCATAGATATTGGGCACCCTCTAAAAACTCTGCTATAGATATATAAAAAAATATCGACAAATTTTGATGTTTGTAGACGATCCAGATTCAGGGTTTTACGATTTATGCAACATTTATTTATCATTATTTATTACATTTATTAATTTTACGACCCTATTATAACAGTAAAAAATACTTGTTTTATAACATAGGTCCAAAGGTCAAATTTTATTTTACTGAAATAATTTTTTTTACATAGCATCTATTATTTTAATACGAATTATCTTCTAAAATTCTAAAGATAATTCATTATAACAATTTTAAACAATCGACGTGTTACAACCGAAGAAATATTTTACTGAGGTGTTTGGAGGTCTGGTTTTCTTCTAGTTCTTGAGTACAATTTGTTCAGTGCAAATGGTTAAGTGATAGAGAATAACATCAGTTTTTTACTGTATTAGAAAGGTATTTTAAGCTAATATAAATCAAATATCCTACAATTCCTATCAATGAAGTCATATGTATGTTATCTGATACCAAAAATCTAGGTATGCTAATGAACAATTCCACAGACAAAGCTCTATTCAATAATTATCTAAAAAAATTAATCTAATTTACTAACCTGCTTTCATGAAACACTCTATGAAATATCTAACTTCACTTTTTGGCAGCACTTTTGGTCGTGGGAACACGACAATTCAACCACAATAGATGAGATTTGATCTATTTCTGCATTTTTAGGATTGCTGTTTATACAAATCACAAGGTAAAGGCATATCTATAATAAAGGTACAATAATTACATAACGGTATATTTTACAATAAAACGATAACACTTTACATATAGAATTCACTATGAGTTGTGGAACTAACATATTTAAAATATGTTATATAATCACAACAACTAGTTATAATTAAACTCTTTAATGAATATTTTGAAACATTTGACAAACATCACGTAACGATACTAATTAACACTTTTAGTGCTTACCGCGTTGTAAAACAAACCCATTTATGACAACTAATAACTAGGAATGTTACTCCGTCAAATACATTTCTGTTATTATTGTGTGTTATGCCAATAGGTAAGTAAATACAAAAATAGCTCAATTGCTAATGTGAAAAGAAAACAGGTAAATAAAACCACACACAAAGTATATACCTACATGTATAAACAGAAAATTCATAAATAAATAAAAATCACGGCGAAATGATTGAAAATATACTAAAACAGTAACTAATAAAAAATAAATCGAACAAACTGGCCCACTCGAATAAGCCAGGTGACTGTCATAACCGTTCTTGAATTAATTGATGGATGGACGTTCATATAAGCGCTTGGAGTTAAATGCCACTGGTGTAATAATAATATTTGGTATGCCATAGTTATTAAAATTACCCAAAACACACAAACCGCTCCGAAGTATACACCATAACCACACAAAACTTACTGATTGACTTACTTACAAATTGAACCGATTCACGATCCTTCAGTACATTCCGCCTTTATTCGTTATCGCAAGATAATGTGGTACCGATGTGTACCGTTGTAACAATAATGGGCTCTAGTTATCACAATAATTTATATTTCAGTAATCATATTTAATAACTAGTGAACTGCTAAATATTTACAAGTAAAATTTTAAAATTGCATACACTTTACTAACCACAAGTGGTGTAACCACTTATCAGTGGAATACATTATGTTTTTAATACTGTTTTGAAAAGTTGTGCATTTAGTGTTTTATTCCGCATATGGTGTAATTTGTATGTCACTTTCTTTACTTATTTCTCAAAGAGCTATAGCTGTAGATAATATTTAAGACACCTACACCAGATAAAAAAATATTTACGGTAATTAGTTTTTAGCAACATAGTTTACTTGTATGGTTTTTCTCACTGTAATAGTATTATTTATATGTATCATCAAATTAAAAATATATACCAAAACGGCAAAAGCTACTCAAATTTTGAAAACAAAAAGCATTTCAAAGATAAATGGCAAATATCTTTTAGTGGTGCGCTATAATTTTTAAGGAAATGTAACCAACTAGTCTCATATCTACTGATTCAAGTTTCAACTAAAATTTTCTTGTTTTTCGTTCATAATAGATTAGACTTCTTGAAAGACAATAGCTTGTTTTTAATCACATAAAACACGATTGGCTTTTTCTCAGTTTATTCACAATCGACTACTTTAAATTTCTTCTAGCATCGAACTAACAAAGCATTTACTTAAAAATTGAAAATCAATAATGAACAATTTCCTAACATTCAAAAACTAATAGCTCTGGAGCAGACCCGGCGTCTTTTAATAAATATTTGAGTAGCCTCTCTTACACTACGAACGTCATCTCCACCATACTCAGAGCTTTTTACAGCTAGGTCGATTATTTATTTAAAACGATTTTCCACCACAAGCTGAAATTAAGTCAAAGTTGGTGTGTTTACTTAAGGTTACCCGATTCCTCCCCGTAAAATAATCAAATTTGTGGTGTTTTTTAGGCACCTACTGAAATCTCGAAAAATAAAACACGTAAAGCAAAAGTAATATAAAAAATAGAATTACTGATGTTTTGTTTACCCACTTTTACTATTTAAACTCTCCTCAAATAATATAACTTTTAAAATGAATTTTTATGAAACACATTATTTCGCTATTCTAACCTCACATTTTAACAATTATTTTCTCATACTTATAAACAAAAGTGAACAATCGTATATGCAGAACTATGTAAGTTTATGTTATAACAATGTTTACATCTATAGTTGAATTTAAAAAAATACGTATTTTGATTTCAGATTTCAGTACCTACAAATTTGCTAGGTAGATCGCTTTCTGACATTATATATTGATTTTACTTCTTTACCTTTGAATATTCGCAGGTGGCATGACATAACATTCTTGTTATTTGCTAAACTCTATATTACTCAGTTCTTAAATGTCTAAAATTACTTGTATTTGTAGAAAACACTATTTCAAGAATACGGCGCCCTTAATTATTTGTGAGAAATGTTCAGCAAGTTTAATTGTATATAAGATTACTGCCGTTATAATTCTTTTATATCCGACCTTGACTGAACTTTTACGTTCAAATTATTCAAAACGCAGATACAAAATATATACCTGTTTTGTTCAAAAATATTTTAGTTATATATAGTTTAGTAATATTCTCGGCCCTTGGTGTTAACCATTATGGTTTTCCAGTTGCTGCTAGTTCTATAATTAACACTTCCATAGCCTTGACTGAGAATTTTTGACTTGCTCTTGCTGCTCTGGGGCTAGCTTTGTGGGGGCGCGGACCTACTATCAGAACCCACCCATATACAGGGTGGGCCAATAGTGTGTGGACGGAAGGTTGTGGTTATACTGATATATATTTTTAAATTCTGCTGTTGGTGGGGGGTGGGGGGTAGTAAGAGCTACAAACTAAAAATATTTTTTCTGAAATTCCTAGACATATACAGGGTGATTCATATTAAAGTTACATTGTTTAAATGGAACCCCCTGTATATTATTGCATATTTGGATTCCTCGGTCAATTTTAGTGTGACTTCATGTACCATACTTGGTGCCTAAAACGTACTATTTGAACGTTATTCGATATTTTGTCAAAAAGTTGATCTCTAGAAACAGTTGAATATCAGAGGTGGGCGGCAACATAGGAGGCTGTGATTGGGGGAAATTATTGACCACCCTCCATACTACTAAGAGCTAGAAAGTCAATTATGAACTCTGTTTGTTATGGCTGATATCGTCGCTCTAATTTTAAAACTTAAATCATGTATAACTTGATTTTTTTAAATGGAACCCACATATTTTTTTCACGTCACCAGATAACACATTTCATTACCTTTCACCCGATATAAAGTTATCTGTATTTATCTCTAATACTTTTCTTCTAATCCACAATTACTTTTTAGTATGATGGATTTATGCAAAACAATTAATTTAAACTAAATTGAAAAATAAATAAATAAATAAATATGATGGCAGCATTTATTCATACGAATTAATAATTAGGAGAAGTGGAAAAAGGAAAAAGTGTGTATTGAACAACCAACGACAGCTGAAAATATGAAAATCAGAATTAGAAATGTTCTTACAACTATCACCCCAGAAATGTTAATGAAACTTCAAGATTCTTTTCGCAGAATTCACATTTGTATTCAACAAGAAGGTCGTCACTTTGAACATTTACTTTGAAGTTATGTTGTTATTTACTGTTTATTTATTAAACCACTGTAGTTTTTGTGAAGTTTTTTGTAATTCTTGTTCATTTATTTGGGTTACTATTTAATACATATTTATAATGAAACCTACTATTTGTTTTTCATGGCCAACTTTACTCTCGAGTCCCTGAAAAAACTAGATGTGATATTATGGAGACCAGTTGTATTAAACTAAATAAACATAAGTCATTTTTAATAAAAAAACACTTTAATTATTATTCGTATGAATAAATGCTGCCATCATATTTATTTATTTATTTTTTCATTTTTCAATTTAGTTTAAATTAATTGGTTTGCATAAATCCATCATAGTAAAAAGTAATTGTGGATTAGAAAAAAAGTATTAGAGATAAATACAGATAACTTTATATCAGGTGAAAGGTAATAAAATGTGTTATCTGGTGACGTGAAAAAAATATGTGGGTTCCATTTAAAAAAATCAAGTTATCCATGATTGAAGTTTTCAAAATTAGGGCGACGATATCAGCCATAACAAACAGAGTTCATAATTGACTTTCTAGCTCTTGGTAGTATGGAGGGTGCTCAATAATTTCCCCCAATTACAGCTTCCTATGTTGCCGTCCACCTCTGATATTCAGCTGTTTCTAGACATCAACTTTTTGACAAAATATCGAATAACGTCCAAACGGTACGTTTTAGGCACCAAGTATGGGACATGAAGTCACACTAGAATTGACCGAGGAATCCAAATATGCAATAATGTACAGGGGGTTCCATTTAAAAAAATGCGAGTTTAATATGAATCACCCTGTATATGTCTAGGAATTCCAGTAAAAATATTTTCAGTTTGTAGCTCTTACAACCCCCCATCCCCCATCAACAGCAGACTTTAAAAATATATATCAGTATAGCCAAAATGTTCCGTCCACACACTATTGGCCCACCCTGTATTGATCCTACACTGATAAAATATGTCTATAATTTTACATAACTTTTCATTGGCAATTTGTGACCAGAGTAAATTTATGTAAAATACTATTCGTATTTTTACTCAAGGTAAAAGATCACGAATGTAAAATAAATATGTTGTTTGAAATGAATATTGTATGGTTTAGAGACATAGGTAATGGGGCAGTTTTGATGCAAGCATGTAAATAACGTACTGTTCCAGTTTCTATTATATTTATGAATTCAAAATATAATCTTACATTTAAACTTCTCCGAATATTCCACAGAAAATCTTTATTAATGAACCGTACATGTTTGTCTACCACACCTTAACACACCTGAAGTGTATTAGGTTAGAGGTTAGATTAATGTGTCTCTGAAACAGAAATCAAACGAAAATTTTCATAATAAATTGAATAATAATAGTTCCAAAGTAGTACAGTATTATCACATTGTTCATGCAACTTTCTAAAAACATATAGCTATACTTGATCCTTAATAAATGTATAATGTAAATTAAAAATTACCAGTAAATATTAAATATGTAAAAAGAGTATAACAAAACATGGAAATTTCGACCCATTTTTGCTGCTTCTACACTGACAGAAATGAGTGGAAATTTCCATGTTTTGTCATGCTCTTTTTACATAATATTTACTGGAAAATTTTAATTTACATTATATCAGAAATTTCAGAAATAGTGTGATAATACAATGTACTACAATCGAACTATTTACTAAATTTGTTACGAAATTTTACAGGAGTTTGATTTCTGCTGCACATGCGCGCTGAGGGACATCAACTTAACCTCTAACCTAATACGTTTTAGTTGTGTTGGTAATGTGTAGTAGACAAATATATACAGGTCCTTAATAAGGACTTTTTTTTGGGATATTTGTAAAACAGTAAGTACAAGAATATATTTTGTTATACTCGCGTCAAGAATTCAGACGTCTTACATCACAGCTGACGTTACACATTTGTTTTTATTGTCAACGTAATTTTCGATATTTGGTCGCGTTAAAAACAATAATTGTTTGCAATTTAGTGCAATATATAATGCAAACTTTTAGTGTAGTATATAGTTTTATTACTGTCAGTTGCAGTTTCTTAAATATTTTGATGAAAATATGATGAAGTATTCATTTGTTCGTATTGTTCGTCTGAATTCTTGTCGCGAGTATACGTGTGCACTCGCAGTTTGTGTCAATTTAAATATTATACAATTTAATAATATCATAAAAACTGACGGTAAAACGGTACGTTGTTTAGATGTTTGCATCAAAATTATGCCATTACATGTCTCACTATGAGTATACATCATTCATTTCAAACAACATATTCATCCTTATGACAGTAACAATAGTAATTGCTTACAGCATATTAACATTAGATGTAGTTACGTTAATTATCAATTCATTAAAGCTAAAATTCTAGCTAAAAATATTTGTTTTCACACAGATATACTTATATCTACAAATATTTGCAAGAAACAAGAAATATATACTGATGTTTTGAGTTATGTAGAATTTTTAGCAAAAATAATAAAATATATTTTCTAATGCAAATGAAATATCTACACTGCAATACATTTTTAGATGATGGATGAACAAAAGTTTTTTTCAGAGAAGGATGGATAATTCGCATTTGGAGGATGGATGGACAAAATCTACCAAAAGAATCTATACAGAAGTTATTTCTGCTTCTGACAAGGCCTTCTTAACTATTTATAAATAAAAATGTGACTTGCATAGTGTATTTATTTTTGAATGCTAATCTAATAATAAGATTTTTTTTCATGTTATTGAAAAAGTAAAAACTCTTTTCCTTTTTCAACATGATCTGTCAATACACTCTCCATATGACTACAAAAATAATATACATTTTTAAATTCTGTTACACTATTCAGGTTAAACTAAATATTAATATTTGAACTGATCTCTGAACCGTTTTGATATATACATTTTTTTAACATGTGCATATTGTTAAATTTTTTACACATGATATTTTCTCTATGCATATTTTACAAGAAAAGTATACAAGGTGTACCAGTAGTAAGTATTCAAAACTTGTGAGCTTGTAAAACAAGTCGAAAAATTACGAAAACCTTAGTACAACTTTTGCCAGTGGCGCCTCCTAAGAGAGATACGCTCACTTAAAGGGGTAACCTCAGACACAGTTTTTAATGCGTAACATCAAAACGGTTCTACATTAAGTCTTGAAATGTTGGTGAGATATTAACCTTGACGTGTTTAATAAGTCTCATAAAATATATTTAAAAATTTTCTACAGGGGCGTGAGAAAATGCAAGACTCAGAGACAAATTTAATCATATCTTTTTAGTAGTTAATTTTTTTAAGTTTCTGACTCGAAAATATTTAAATTTGTAGTATTTAACATAAAAAAGGTACTTTTGTTAAATTGCAATAGGATGTACCATTTTTCGGTAAAATCGATTTCAATAACGTGCCTCACATTCAACATCCAAAGCAATATAAATTAATTGCAGTGTGTCATGAAGAAAACAACTAATCTGACAGTTAACAAAAATGTCAAGTATTTTTAACACTCTTAACTGTAACAATTAAAAACAATAGTACAAATAAAAATACCGTAATATAAATAACAGAAAAGCAACACCTTTCGGTGCAAAGAAATATTTTATAATTGGGTACATTTCTATTGGGGAACTTTATACCATATCGGTGTGCGGCTGCTCTTGTGCTTCCATGACACTTCAGCTAACGTCAAAAGCATATCTACATACTCAGAATATGTATACTGTTGCGTTTTTAAATAATTTTTATCTATTTTTATTTACTATAAAATAGCACTGCGCAGACTCAAATAACACAATTTTCAAACTAAAAATACTTGACATTTCTGTTAACTGCCAGACTAGTTGTTTTCTCCATGGCACACTGCAATTATTTTTTTTGGTTATGTATTGGATGTTAAATGTGGGTCAGTTAGGAATGATTGAAATCGATTTTACTGAAAAACGGTACATTCTATTGAAATTTAACAAGAGTACATTTTTTATGTTAAATACTTAATATTTTAATATTTTGGAGTCAGAAACTAGAGAAAATTAACTACAAAAAAGATATGATTAAATTTGTACCAGAGCCTTGCATTTTCTCACGCCCCTGTAGAAAATTTTTAATTGTAGTTTATGAGACTTATTAAGTACGTCAAGGTTAATATCTCACCAAAATTTCGTGACTTAATGTTGAATTGTTTTGATGTTACGTATTAAAAACTGTTTCTGAGGTCACCCCTTTAAGTGAGCGTATCTCCCTTAGGAGCCGCCACTGATAAAAGTTGTACTAAGGTTTTCGTAATTTTTCGACTTGTTTCACAAGCTCACAAATTTTGAATACTTACTACTGTTACACCTTGTATATAAAATATAAGAAAATTTAAATTATCTACTCACTAGAATTACATATCTATTTTACAATTCCAACTTAAAAATTACAATGTATAAATTACGAGTAATACAAATTATAGTGATGTAAATTTACGATCGAATTTAGCATAATATGGAATTTTATTCATGTTTGTTTCCGTAATATTATAGTTCAATTAATTCAATTACAAAATTATTAAGTAATTTTACATAACTTTACGGCGGTCACAAATTACCAGCATAAAGTTGAAATGTGAAATAACAAACAAATTTTTATCCGTGTACGGTCGGAACCGCTTTTCAGACAACGGTGTCTCTCTGAGATGTCCCGTAGTATACAAGGTCAGTCAAGTTTAAATAGTCAAACGTTAGGAACAGATTTCTTATGAAACTTTAAGAAAAAAATGTAAATATAACATACCTCTTATCTCGCTCTGCAACAAATATACAGGGTGGTAAAAATTATTTAGGTCTCAAGACCTAAAAATCGGAATCAAATTATAACCAGTGGTGTAAATATGATGGTGATGCAACACTCTTTGAGAAAAATATTTCGTACACCACTGAACAAGGTAAAAAATTAAACACAACTACTGCGTAATGTCAAAGTAGAATCATTGTTAAATGTCACAAATACTGTTTGCGGTAGCTGGTTGCAATTTTTTCCTTGAACTTCATCGTCATCATCGTGTATATATCTATTGTAGGGCAAAATGAATTGTATGTTGTATATGTTGTTTTTTCGTGTAGTCTTTAAACGTAACAATCACCCCGTATATCTATTCACGACTCATGTTTCCAAATATTTCGCATCTCTTCACTGTCCGCATCTAGCGCTGACCGTAAAAACTTCGCCATTACTGTGTCGCTTGTTGTTGATTAAACTAGGACTTATAGAAATATCGAATATTTATTTTCCATGTATTCATTTGCATTAAATTTATAACAGATTTTAAATAGAAAATTGTTTTCATTTTAAAATTTATTAAAAACAATTAAATTAATCAATTTACACAGAGAATATAAATTTATTTTTCAAACTAAACTTTGATGTCCTGAAATGATCCTATATTAAACAAACAGTAAAATGGTATAGTGATGAGAGTTAATAAATTTGATTTCATATTGCGGGCATAATTCAGCGTTGGCCAAGGCATTAATCCACAGAGTACTTTAAGGATTGACATAAGGAAATATACTGTTAAAAAGTAACACAGAAAAATTTAATAAACACGTTTTTAAAAGTTACAGCGAATAAAATTTTTATCGAGAGCTTACTACTCTAAAAGCCATCCAGGAAATTATAAAGGGTTAACTATGACTAAGTACAAAATATTTAACCACGTGCTCGGGGAGGCCTAAAAGACAATAAAAAATTTATTGCAGAATTTTAGCTCGATATTTAAAAAATGGGGCAAAACCCTTTTTTCCTACGGAAAGTCGGCGCCTATGATAAGAATCGACTGAGATGGCTTAGATTCATAGATAAAGCTTACATCTTAACATATGTCAACTACCATGCGGTCGTTTTGCAACGTTTCTAAATGTAGAAACGACATAAAACATTCGTATTAGTAATAATACCTGATAGATAGGTAACAGTTAATCCAGTTAGCTCCAGTATTTTGCATTCGTTTTTCATTATTTCGTTATAAACTGGTAAAACTACATATTCGCTCATTACAGCCACTCGCTACCAATAAAATACACTTCCCGTAGGTACAATTAGATAAAATGCCTATTTATTATAAGAAAATCGGATGAAAGGAATGGGTGGTACTAATAATACGGCGGCAGTCTTGACCCATAACCGGCGAACTATATTGTGGGATAATATCTGTACCAGACACATATTCCTTTATTTAATAACTATAAAACGTTTAAAATTAAAATAAGGCACTAAAAACTGAAGAAGAACACAAAATTACAACGTAAACACAGCAATTGAATTATGACATGACAGCGATACCGACTGAGCGACTGTTGCATGACTTGCTTGTTGGTTGCCTACTCTACATTGGCGGCGTTAAATACGGATTTTAAATAATATGGAAAAAAAATTTATTTGGCTTTATAATCAAGTTTGGAATTTTTTTGAAGGGTGATTCCGCTAATTCTAATTTTTCCCTATCCCCTCTTAAAATATTTGTACTAAGTCATAGTTAACCCTGTATAATGGGATAGTCCTTCAACTTTTTGTAGCAACCGAGCGTAATGTATAGATGTATAAATTTGTTATAAGGGAATTGGCCCGCACTAAAATTTGCAAATGCAAATGATATTGCTATTACATAATGTCAAAATAGAACAAAAGTCAAAGCACATTTTCCAAGCATAGGAACTCTGTTAATTAGTTTATCGGTTTAACAAAGGGGCCTGCTAGTCATAATTTATAAATAAGTTAAAAGATTCAAGTAGAATTGTCGAGCATGGGACACACGGGGTCGCCAGGGGAGCTATTAAAAAGGGAAATGTATGGTTTCCTTTCGAACCTATATGTCACCCAAAGCAATAATTTGTACGAAATGGAATGTTATCCATAAAACAGACACGTAGGAATTCTAGGGAATAAAGGTAGCATTACATTTAAAATTATATAGAAAAAGTAACACTCACCGGGACAAAGGTAGACAGGCCAGTAAAAATTAAACAAATTAGGAAGAAAACCACTCTCCTTGCTAGAAGGTGGAATTGAACGATCTCTGGAAGTACCTCAGGACAGGTAGTTCCTCCTTGGGTTCCAGACGGTTCGATATTTCGACGTGTCGGTTAAATAAAACGTAATTCCTCAGAAAGTTACCTCCATATATTAATTTAGTCAATTGGTAAGACCATGTCATGGCTGGTAGCGTACAAATTAATAGTTAATGAAGTATCTGATTTCATATTTGTTAATCACTATTGTTGTCATTATTTTGTTAACGCTTTATTACTGTTTTATTATTATTATTAAAACCATTTTTTGGAAATGCGGCGCTTCTTTTTTAATAAGTTTTATAACCATGGATTATAAGTATAAGTATGTCAAAGATGGATAAGTAAAACAATTAGATCTTTATAATATTTCGAACATCCGATAGGTGATAAATTCAAATTAAATTGATCCAAACCAATTTTCTTCCACCCTACCAAACCCGCAGAGAGAGTGTGTCAATCCCCTCCACAAATCTAGCTGATTTACAGTCTACCATCCTAAGATTCGAACCTGCGGTGGATGGCAAACACTATTCAAGTACTGACGTCTTAAACAGCTTGACCACCGACCGATCCAAAAAGAAAAGATACATAATATAATTTTTTATTGTCATTTCACCAAATCCAAACACAAGATTAGATACAATAACGGTACTCTCCTGCAAAAGAACCTATTGATCCTTGTTCGTGGGAATGAATATAAAGCCAATAGGTATCTATCAATACGACTGTTCAAATAGAAAATTGAAAGAAAGGAAATCGGATGAACATATGTAATGCGATTTGTGATTGTAATTGAAGAGTAAGTATATTAGGACGCCATTATTTCTTATTTTTATTTGTTATTTCTTTTCTCTTTTTTTTTCTTTTTTGTTTTAATTAGGCACTAATAAAATTTTCCGTTGATCATATATATTATATTATAAAAAATTACAAGAGGGAAAAAAGTAGTCAAATTAGGTATAGTATTTAAAGAAAATTTTGTTGAAATCGGGTATTGCAGAAAAAAGTTCTGAAAGAAACAAATTTAGGGGTTGTTTATTCCCGCCTTCCAGAAACATGAGCCAAGGAGTAGATACCACCACAAAATAGCTTTTGACTAGCTGATATTGTGTACCAAAATTGAAATTTCTAAGTGTGACCGTTTTTAAGGAAAAATAAAAAAAACTATTTTTTTCCGCCATTTTAAGACTCGAATATCTCAACAGAAAGGACCCAAATTGAAAAATTTCATATGAAGATCTCCCCCTAAAATCGCTTGTGAAATACACTGGTAAAATATTTGACCATCATTCTGGAACACCCTGTATATAATTTTTATAGCCATTTTTGCATAACATCTAAATTTTATATGTAACAGTTGGCCGTGCCCCCCAAGCAATTATTGACTGAACTAGTGGAAAATACATGGTCGTTAAATTATCAATAGCAAAAATTTGTTTAAAGTGTTTGACAAGACCTCATAAGTTTTTTATTAATTCTTTTATATGCATGTCTCATTTTAAATGACTGTCTATTATGATACCTAAATATTTTATTTTATTTGCAGACGAAATTTCCATCTGTTTTCCACTTGACTTATTAATATATATTTTATTAAACGCTGGAAATTTATTAACTAATGAAGTAAAAGGAAGAAATACAATCTTTTTTTTCATTTATGGTAACTTATATTAAAAAAATTATAACTTTTAAAATCCGATTCAACCTTAGGTTTAAGAGATTCCCAGTTTATTTTATTTATTTATTTATTTATTTGTTTGTTTGTTTGTTTGTTTATTTATTTATTTATTTATTTAATTAATTAATTATTTAGTTACTTACTTATTTACTTACTTACTTACTTACTCACTAATTCACTCACTCACTCACTGAATTACTTACTTATTTATTTATTTATTTATTTATTTATTCATTTATTTATTAATATATCACCCAACAGAAAATCCAATTATAGGGTGATATAAAACAACAAATAAGAGAAAAATGACCAATACAAAAATAATCTAGAATTAATTACTAAACTAAAACTATTACATATAAGCAGTAAACAAATCAAACACAAAAAAAAAACGAAAATAGAAAGTTTAAACTTGAAAAACATTCTTAATTGTATTAATACTACAGGTAAACATATCAGCTCTATTTAACAGATCGTCGCAAGTTAAACACATTTTAAATAAAAGCGAAAATAACAACAACTTGAGTACTTGTATCCATATGTTGAGAGATGTATTGAGTGACAAACTATACACTGTGGATCTATTTTTCATGAACCCATGTTGATAAGGGCTAATGATTCCCTGCACATGAGGATAAAGTAAATTATGAAGAGCAATTTCGAAGATTTTCGAGAAACTACAAATAATTGTAATAGGTCTATAATTGTTATTATCAGATTTGACACCTTTTTTGAAATCTGGAGAAATACGAGACTTCTTCCATTTATCAGGAAAACCACCGGTCTTTAGTAATAAATTGAAAATAATAGAAAGCGGAGTAACCAAAGCAAATGTCTCTAATAACAAAGTTTCATCCTTTATAAAATATAACGGTGTCGTCCGTAAAGCTAACAATTTCACCAGACGTTTGAAGACTAAAAAGATCATTAATATACAAACAAAACAACAGCGGGTCCAAAGCAGTTTCTTGTGGTACTCCATAGGTGACAGTTTTTTCTACACTCAGTGTTTTACCTATCTTAACAAGCTGTTTTCTATCTTGCAAATAACTTTTTAATGCCATAAGCCTTATCTCAAAACTATATTTTCAAGCGTTTTTAATAACTTTTGCGACATACCGTGTCAAAAGCTTAAGTCGACAAAAACGCATAATGCTGGCTCACATTTATCCACAGCTTTGTACTTTAAAAGATCTTCTATAGCATTTTCCGTCGGCTTGGCATTCTGAAACCATATTGCTCATCCGATATTATATTATTTCTCTACAAATTTGAAGATTCTGATTTTCAAAACTTTCAAAAATTTTACTTTTTAAGTTGATAAAAGAGATACAGGTCTATAGTTACTAATATCAGACTTGTCCCCGGATTTATATAGTGGTTTTGTAACTACTGTTTTAAAGGAAGTAGGAAATGAACCAATTTCTAAACATTTATTTAGGATGTATGTAAGTGGCTCAACAATATCGTGAATATTTTTTTTATGACTTCAATTTGCAAGTTATCGAGGCCGGGAGCCTTTTTAGTATTCAAATCTTTTACTATACTTAATATACATAAATTATTCCCTTATGTAATTTGTAAACAACGGGTAATCCATTTCGTTAAAAAAATACCTATATCTGAAATGTGTTGTGGATTGCCTACATTTAGATATTCTACAGATTACTGAATTTTTTTATTGAAATCCAATGGAACGAAAATGGATTAGGGTAAATTGTATCCACTGATCTCGTCGCCATGTAAAGTACAGAAAGAAACTTCATTCCATAAATTGGACTCCACCAGGATGTAATGAAGAATGGTCCTCGTGTGGAGATAATTAAAAAGATTTCGTTCCAACCGGCTGTAAAAATGAAACTGCGGAATCATCGAATGCTTTCGAACTCCATTAGACATCATGTCACAACAACCCCTGAACACAGGATGAATGAAATTCAATACCGTCCTCTTCTTTCATTAGTAATGTTTTAATTAATCCAAAGCTTAATGAATGCGGTAAATATAAAGTTGGATTAAAGAAATCAGAAGTGATGTTTTTAATATAAAATATAATTTAAAATTAATTGGGTGTTTGGAAAATGTGTCACATTCTTGTGTTTAGAATTATCTGTGTAAAAATTTGGATTATTTAGTAAATAGAAAAAAAAAAATAGAAAACGTTACTTAAAAACTAAGGGAAATAATAAAATTTTACTAATTATTTCGTCTTATAGTAAGAATGAGCTTAAATGTAAAATGAACAAATTACAATCTATTGATATAGCATCAATGTTTAACTTAATCCAATATTTAGCAAAATTAACCAATATTTTGTTCTCGATTAAATACTTGTTAGATGTAAAATGAATCGTATGAAACTTTTATTTAAAAGATTTTCACAGCTATGACGGAATTCATTGGCGTCTCTATTATAAACAAACTAATGAAAAGATAATTTCTAATAGTTAATTGCCAAGATGCTAATTGATCAGTCAGGAACTTTTAATAATGCAATAATCTTTTATAATTTCATGAAAATCGAAAGGTACTTTTATTTAAAATTATTAAACCGTACGGAAAATATAAAACATAGTTGAAATATTAAGAAAAATTAGTTATCAATTTGATAATTTTATTTGTACACTGCGTTCGGCATATGAATACACACACTAGTTATGCCTCGCAATTTTGAGTGAAAATTACGTTTACATACATTTTAAAAATAAATTGAAATGCTTGTTTTGTTAATATTTTAGAAATTGTCAGGTTGAGTTGGGTTCATAAGGCACTAATGGACAAACAGATTCACCAATAATTTTTCTCTAACTTTAGAAACATTACTCATACAATCTATAGCAATCAGACAGAGGCATAGATGTTTGTAGACTTCGTCCTTCAGTGAACATCTTTCCGTTATTTGATAATTTCTTTATCCACTACACCTCGAACTTTACCTTCTGGTTTCTTTACGGTTAAATCTGAAAGGTATTCAATGCCAGCCCAAAATTTTATATCTGCTATTCTATTTGTATTGCTCTAGATCTGGGATGTTTTGACAAAAATCCTCAATCTTTACAGCTGTTGTTTTATTTGGGCTGCGTTATATTTGGAAGGTACTGAGAAAAACCCACCATCTCTCGAAAACTAGATATGTATTCTCCACCGTAATTTTATTTGTTTTTATATTTTAAGCTACTTTATCAGTTAACTAATTGACAATTGCATCTTAACCATATCTTCAGGTAATTTTCGTACTGTTACCTCTAAACTATTTTTCTCAAGTTTTATATGTTCTATAATTTGCCTTTCTGATGGGTTAGACATATTTACTTCCTGATCTGTAGCTGGTTTTGGCTTCGGACCGCTGATTATTTGGATCTATTTATATATTAGCTAAAAAGTTAGTACAATATCCTTAACATGGTTTCTAATAACACCTATAACTTTCAAAATTAGTTTCAATCTACCAAACACTTATTTTCTGTATTTAGTATGTAATTGTGGGACCAAATCCGATTAAAGATAAGAAAGTAAATATGTCTAACAGACATGGAACATATAAAGAAAAATCAGCTGAATAAATGGCTAAGATGCTGAATACATATTTCTAATACATTCACATTTATCTACAACTTATAGATAAGCCATACGTATAAATCGAGGTGATAATATTTAGCGTAACCCTTAGCGTGCGTTGGACACCAAATTGAGATGCTCATTTTGATACAGTCTAATTTAATAAATTGTCAGGTTGATACGTTACAATTAAGGGAATACAACATTGTCAAAAGAGTAGACCTATCTACAGGGTTAACTATAACTAAGTATAAATATTTTGAGAGGGGATAAAGAAAAATAAACATCAACGGGATCGTCCATCAAAAAAGTTCTAAACTTGTTCATAAAGCGAAAAATTTTTTTCGAAACTATATTAAATCCCAATTTATTGCCGATTCTGGCATTCGGTGAGCTGCGAGGTTAGGTATATTCCACAAGTTAAACGTGTCAAAGGTAGTGACACGGCACTGCGTTGTCACGTGTATCGATTTCCACCACTTTGAAAGAACCAATTTATTTACAAAATAAATATGTTTATTTAATGAACAACTATATGGTAGTACAGGGAGGTAGTCCCTACCATACTGATATTTATTTCCAGGATTGATATTTGGAGAGATTTCTAGAATGTTGAATCAATTTCGGTTTTCTTGCTTACATAAAAACTTGTCGTTGCAAAGATTTTTGTACTTGCTAAGTGCTTCCTGGAGACCTCATCTTCCTTCAACCGTTACTTTTGTTTAAAGTGAGGTACTCGGCCCGACGACCACAATCAGGTGAATTACGTCCATCGGGAAAAATCACAAGGGGCAACAAAAAACATACACAAATACATACAAATACATTAAAACACCGCCACACGTTTACCGCCAAGGCATTACAGCAGTTGTTCAATGTGGTTTAAAGAAAATTCAGTATAATATTTTGCCTATTTGGAAAACGTTTTTGGTATTATTATGCCACATATATTTTCTGGTCACACTTCCCATAAATCAGTACCTTATCCGTCATCTCTGTATTTGAATACATGTTTGTAAATACACAAAAAATACGCGAAAAATTACATATCCGAAGTACTGAAAACTTGTTTCAAACTAAATACCGAATGCGATATTTTATTTTCGAAATAATCAGATACAGTCGTCATTTGTAGGTCACTAGTGTAACGTGTACTACACGCCGAGAAATTTTTAAACTTCTTGTATTGTTGGAGAATTAAAGTCTGTTAATAGTAATAATAGCAACAATATTAACAATAATCGACGTTGTATGCGTACAATAATTAGTGCTATCTATTTTAAATTATAACATCCCGAGATGTTTACAGTCTTCTGTAAAAATCCTAGACTTCTGAGTCATAGAATAATATTCTAAGCTTTGACCAGTGTTCCTTGATGTTTGGAGAGTATGCAACTAGCAATGCAAAATTCTAGGTATAATGATACTTGTGTTCTAAATTATTATTTAAATTTTGACAAAGAAACATTTTCATACAGGGTTCCCCATATTAAACTAGTCATTTTGATATTTGATTTAAATCCAAATGATTATTATTATCTTAGTAGGTCATGATGAGTCTCTGGTGATTACATTTTATCGAGGAGGCATCTGGTTCAAAACAGTTAATGATTACTGTCATAAATCCGCGTTAGTGCCACAAACGGTAACTTCTCCAACAAAATTTTGTAATTTTTGACAAATTTAGGTATAAAATTCTGCATCGGTACAACAACGTATGTTTTCTGTGGAAATCATTATTCAGTAGAAAAAGTTCGGCATTTCGATGATAATTTGGCAACAATAATTGGGGTAATGCAACAACGCGCAAAACAGTTATGCCATGGGTTTTGTTACTGGCGTGAAAATGGTTCTGTGTAAAGCATCAAAAACCTGGACGTGGTAGGACGGTTTGAACGCCTGCGAATAATGAAGTGAGTGAATTGAGTGAGAGCAGTTTTCACAAGAGGTTCTAACAGGTCTGCTAATCCTTCATCACGATTTAAAATTTCATCCATACAAATATCAAATGGGACAGCACCTGACCCCCTAGGCTCCTCTACTTAACGGCACCCGATTTTTTCTGTGGGTGAATTTGAAGGAAAAAGTATTTACAAGTCGCCCTACAACAATTGAAGAGCTAAAAGACCGCATTCGAAAAGAAATTACAAGAATCTGTGGTGGTTTCCTTCTCCAGGTAATACACAATTTTGCATTAAGAATTGAAAGTTGCATTCAAGCTGATGGATGGCACTTGTCACAAATAAATAATTACAATTTTAAAAATATTTTAATTCTTAAAACTTTTGCACATTAAAAACGTGCTAATAGTGTAATAGTTGAATGTCATACGTCTTAAGAAAAGGAAATAAGTGTTCTCAAAAGTGTAATAGAGCTTATTAAATATATTCGGTTTTAAAAATATTTTTGAAATATGAATTTATGACATATTCGGTAGGATATTGACATGTAACAAAAAATATCACTATTTCTTTAACATAAATGAGACACCACGTACATCCTTGAAGGATGATCGACTCTCATCCAGATACTCTGTCTAATGAATACTTGCCAATAAACATGAACTGTGTATCTATATATGCGTCAAGATCAACAATCATGCAAGAACAATACAACAGTGACAATAGATAAATAAATTATTAATATTGCAAACAGAATAACACACATTTTTATTTTGACACAGGAGTAACACAATATGTATATGAGAGAGACATTGTTAAACGTTTCATGTAGGTGCCTTCGCTTTGAGTCTAGTTTTGCAGGTATATATTATTTATTCTTTCTGTATCGTTTTACATACCTACATTTGAAAATCATATCAGAATACAGTTTTCTCAGATCAAATAATTCTGTCTCTATAGAGTTTATCGGGTGAATAGATAGTAGGAACCTTTACTGCTCACTATTCAGTCGTTTTAGAATTTTTAATGCTTCCTTGAAGCAAAATGTTCTGTTTCTTATCCAACAACAGTAAAGCTTACGGCGGCGCGTATCTCTCAGAATGGTTCTCGTGGATATAAGGGATTTGCAGCTTTATACCGATTCTAAACGGTAGTTTTACCAATTCTAGTCCAGTAAAGTTAGACTTTGACTTCGGAAAAGAAATTCGGACCAATGGATTTTTGTGAAAATCTTTATTTGAATGTTTAAAGTCTAAAGTTAGAAAGAATATCTCTTCACTATGTCAATTATACAACTTTTCACCAGATTGTATAACAGTTTCCAGGCTGGCAAGTCATTTAGAATAAGAAAAAAGATATAATTGTTCTGTTTTATCATAAAATATCCTAAATTTTACAGGTCAACTGCACATTGAAAAAATTGTTTACGACATTATAAACATTATCACATCCCGCAGAATTCTTTTAAAAAACTAGTAACACTTGAATTGATGTAAATTATTAAGCATTTTTCACGGTGTCTGGGACACAGTCATAAGGTACATTTCACGGTTTTTCATGTTCTCTAGCGCATTTTCCCCCAACAAGTTAAAGGAAATGATTAAATTTAAACATTATATTTTAGTACTACCCTAATAAGAACTTCCACCTACTGGGTGAATTTTATTTGTGCATCTGTAAATACGATTCATTCTCTTTGAAACGGCATCCTTAAACGTGGAAGACTTCTGAAATATGAATATGGGGCCGTTTATTGGTCAATCCAAGGCCCTGATTTGACATCAATGAATTAACTTTTCTGTGAGGTGGAGTCCCAAGAGTAGCTTATTCAATGAATACTTGTCACATATCTTTCCATTGAACAGGACCCATAGCTATTCAAAAGAAGGGGATTTGGATCGCTTTCATAGGTATAATGAAGTGCAAGGTTGTAGCCGATTTTTTACTTTACCTTACAAATGGTCCTTTATTAGCACTAAGATTCTGTAAGTCAAAATTAATTTGCCAAAGTAAACTTTTTAAGAATGCATAAACGGTATTGACAACAGATAATGTTTGCAGCTTATAAGGTTCTAGTGCCAAAACGCTACATTTTCCAATAGGAGTTCTTATCTTATATTTTCATGATTTAGCCTCCTCTAAAGTTTGTAACCTTTTTTTAAACATTATATATTATATTTGTATGGTCATTCTATTTCTGATTGTTTACCATACTTAGTTTTAGAACAGTATGTTATATTAACTGGTTGCCAAGCAAAAACGCGTCGGTAAGTAATTACTTATTGTTTTGGTTTTTACAGGACTGAACCGTAAGTAAATTATATTATTTGTTGTGAAAAAATACGAAACTCCTAATATCATTGCGGCCTACAAATGTTTAGAAATCGGGTTTAAGCTTTTACTACTAAAAATGAATATTAACGTACCTTATGAATCAGAAATATTTCCTCTGGTGCTTCCATTAAAAATATGCCAACAAAAATTTTTCATTTATGCTCTTTCCATAATTCCCTTTAACCCACTTATTGAAACTATTATATGTCTTTTCGTATCGTTCTTTAAATTTTTCAGGAATCACTGAAAAACATCCTATACCCCAGACCTCTTCAATATAATATCTGAATTTATTTCGTTTTCTGATTTACTCATGCTCTTACTCGTTTGACAAATATATTGACGTTTAAAAATAAATTTACAAGCGTATCCATGGTGACGACAAAACCTACTTAGTTTGGTGGATATACGAGACACGAGACAAAAATAATTTTAATATTTTCGAGATATTTTGTTAATTAACACCTTTGTATTCATATAATGGTCGTACAATAAATAGTATAAGCCTCTCGAACAGTAAAGATTTTACCAATCTCCTCCAATATTGGCGATTGAGCGAAGCGAAATATTGTTGCCGATTGGTAAACTCTCTTTACTGTTCTTGATACTTAACATACTATTATTAACTAATCAGAAGTAAGTGACAAAAGGTTTTGAATAGATTTTTCAGGATTTAACTCATTGTCGAGCAAGATAATATCTAAATAAATGTTATGTGATATAAGTATCGAATGTGGTTGAAAGATAATTATACTGGTTTACTAATTCTGATTGGTTTTATAAACGAAAAATATATCTCTTTATCAATCGATGTATCCTTAGGTGGAGCATTGTAACTACTCTCCGTAACAGAAAAGTTTGCATCCGGAATCAGTATCATATTTTGTTTAAATTATGATCGTTTAACACTTATCTACACAATCTGCCACAAAAACAATTATTGACTTACTGCCGCAACTAAATCATTGATGCCTTCCAAAATTTCAATTAATAGTTCATCAGCTCGTTCCTCTAAAAGTTAGATTGGTTCTGTCATAGACAGAGCGAATCTAATGGACAAGTCTCTCTTTTTTCAAGACTATATCAATGATGAAAACCGCACCTCTCTATCTCTTACCGTTTTCGAGCTACAGTCCGTTTTTCGCTTTTGCAAATGATCTGGATGGATTTTTTCATCAAATTTGCTCTATCTATGACAGAACCGCCTGTACCCTACCTCAAAAACATACCAATTTTAACGAGGTTACACATCAGCAAAAGTATTTCCGTGTTCAGTAATTATCATGAGAGCTGTAGCATTGTGATAACTTCAACACAATTTTGTACAATCATATTTAAACGCCGAGACTAAAGACAGAGGAAATAATCAATGAATAAATATATCCATAGCGTTTCTAAGTTTGGCCAGAATATTTCCAAAGATTGACCCATTTTGTATCTAATTTTAGTGGGCTATTTCCCTTCCCAACATTGAATCTACCAACCCCTAGCTATCTGGTGCTTTTCTAAATATTATTCACTTTGCTATTTTAATGTTATCCTTTGTTGCCTGCAGCAAGGTAAGTCCGGAAATAGTTTTTTTTTGTCCGGAAGTAGTTTTTTTTTTACTTTTTACTTTACTTTAGAATGCATCTCTTTAACGATATTGCCAAAAAATTAAATAATATACAAACAAAAAGAATTATAGATTTGTATATAGAATTTTTATACAACTTGAAATTCAAAAAAATGTACAGGATGCTAGAGGTTTGATTGCCATAAAATTAACAGGCGATATTATACACAGATATGAAAAAAAACCTTTTACGACACGGTAAATCCAACCATTTTTGAGAAAAAATTAACAATCTCCAATTTCATGGGTAAAAATTCGGTTAATTTAGGATTGTCACCATAATTTTCTGCATTAAATGGCCATAAAATGTAATATTTACCCCTTCTTTCAATTTACTTATATTTAGTTTTAATTAAACAAAATTTTTTTTTCGTTGATTAATAAAATTCGAGAAAATCAATACCGCGAAAAGTGGCAACAGCGCGAGAAGTACAGTGACTACGGATCAGCTGGTATCTGAACTGCAAAGTGTCTGTCGCAAATTTGTTGCGTATCATTATTTCCTTAATTTTTCTTTGTTTGTTGAAAAGTTTAGCATATGTTAGTGTCACAATATATTATTAATTTATGCAAAAGCTTGCCGCAATTCTGCAAGAGCACGATGTATTTATTTAGATCGTTTCCCCACGATGGTTGTCTAACATGTCGGACAATTGTTCAAGTATCTTAATGTCTTCTTGATATTGGTAGTGCTCGAAAATTACTATTTTATAATTTCAAAATTCTTGGGCAGTGTCGTGCGTGTGTGAAAAATAACGGTGGACATTTTGAACATATGTTGTAATTATGTTAATTAGAGATTTAAAAATGGCATTGTATTTTGATTTTCCGTAAGTACTTAAATTATTATTATTTTTATTTGAACATAATTTATGATTATTTCTGCGACATGAGTCTTCTTAGAAGTTTTTATTACTTTTCAAATTCCTATTTAGTTTAAGTTATGTTACTGTTTTAAAAAACTAACAATCTCCAATTTCATGGGTACAAATTCGGTTAACTAAGAGTTCTCACCATAATTTTCTGCGTTAAATGACCATAAAATGCAATGTTTACCTCTTCTTTCAATTTAGTTTTAATAAAAACAATTTTTTCGGTGATTAATAAAATTCGACTAAGTCGATATTGCGCAATGTGGCAACAGCGCGAGAAGTACAGTGACTACAGGTCAGCTGGGATCTGAACTGCAAAGTGTCTGTCGCTTGTCGCAAATTCTTTTACGTACCATTATTTTCTAAATTTTTCTTTGTTGAAAGGTTTAGCATATGTGAGTATCACGATATATTATTAATTTATGGAGAAGCTCGCCGCAATTCTGCAAGACCATGGTGTATTTATTTAGATCGTTTCCCCCAACGACGACTGTCTAACATGTCGAACAATCGTTGAAGTATCTTAATGTCTTTTTGATATGTATTATGTTAATTAGGTATTTAAAAATTGCATTGCATTTTGATTTTCCGTAAGTACTTAAATCATTATTATTTTTATTTGTACATGTTATGATTATTTCTATGACATGAGTCTTCTTTTATTACTTGTTTTTCAAACTCCTATTTGATTTAAGTTATGTTACTGTTTTAAATATTTAAGGTCGCCGTATTTCTGGCAAAATATGACCCGTATTTGTAGTGTTTTTAGGTACTGAAATCTCAAAAAATAAAGCTCGAAGAACAAAAATAACCACACAAATAGAATCTTTAAAGTTCTGTCTATTCATTATTACTATTTAAATATAGTTTAAACAAAGTTTTAACTTTAAAAAAACGTATTTTCATATTGGTCTTTGCTGCTAACCTAATGTCACATTTGTATCAATTAATTTATCGTGCATATACATAAACCTAAACAATTTTATATGTAACACTAAGTAAGTTTATGTTATAGGAATATTTAGAACTATATATCAATTTTAAAAAGTAGTTAGTTTGATAAATTTCAGTACCTAAAAATTTATTAGCATTTTTCCATAAGGGTCAATTTCTCAGCAAGTTTAGCCAACTTCATTATCTAGAAGTCTGTTACAAACTATAAAAATTTGACACAATTTAGCAATAAATAGTTGAGCCTCTGACTAAGAGGTGGCGGTAAAGTAAATTCTGTTTACAGGGCGACCAAAATTTGGAATTAAGTATTATATTAGAAATCAAGACGAATTAAACATGCCACATGCATTTGATTGCATTGTTATTGATATAAATTTTCGATTTTTCTACTTCGGAATGGTTATTGAACGTGCGAAAGACGTTCTGTATACAGTTATGAGAAAATTTTGACCTTTAAAAACACCTCAAAATTATGGGAACTAAAAAATCTCTTTAATATTAACTAAGGGCTATCGGAACACTGTTAAAAATACAGGTGTTTAAAACACCAAACCAAACTCCTGCAAAATTCAGAGAATTAAATCGATCTGATTCAAATTTTAAAATACAGGATGTTAAAAAAAATGTAGTCAAAATTCTCAAAATTGACAGAATTTGAAAATTTTTAAAGTGAAATGACAACCACTTCAAAATTATAAATTTCAAAAAGAAAATCTTACAGTTAAATTATCTGTCCACTGATACTGCTGGCTATCGTAATATGGGGTATACAGGGATGCAGAAAACAAATGACGCTTACCTGTATATTAGAGTACATTGTTCTCATGCCGTCAGGGGATTTTTTAACATTTACTTTAAAACATTTATTAGCATTCGTTTTGTAAAATCGTTGGAGGTTGACATTTACGTAAATTTTGGCATCTAATTTTTGCCGTATAAGTTTGCTTACATATTTTAAACCCACCACACAAATAAAGATGTAATAGATATCAGGGTAAGGTTGAAACATAAAACGATTGTTTTTACTATTATCTTTTATTTTGCAGGTACACAAATTTTTCTAAAAGTATATTGCTATTTGTCTTCTGTGAGTTGCCTCACTATTTATTATTAAATACCTATTATAAAAGGAATAAATAATGAATTAAAAATATATTTACATTATACAGGGTTGTTCGGATATGATTTCGAGAGTTCAGTTTCATGAACAATTAATATCACTCTGTTCTATAAAATTTTCGGTCGAGTTCCAAGGCGTCTAAGAAATTATTTTTAGTTAATGTTTTCTAATAACTTTATTGCGAGTTTTTCTTTAAATTTTATTCCCTTCACTAATGTTTCTTTGCATTCACGTTAATTTGACGCTTATTCTGATTTAGAATTTATTTTTTTATAAATTTGGACAATACGTAACTAGACAGCATATACAAAAAAATTTAAAATGGCACTAAAAACTGAAGAAAAACACAAAACAACAACATAAACACGTGTTGTCCACTCGGCTTGACGGCCTCGTAGGACAATTTCAGGTCGCGTGCAATAAACACTTACTTTTTGTACTTGTTGCATAAATAACTATTATGTATTCCTAAAATTTGATAAATTAAAAATTCAAATCCCCTCCCCTGTTCCTGTTGCATATAAATATATAATTATTAAGTACCTATTATTTAATTATTACTTTAATTCAATTTACAAATAATGATATACATACCTTTCTAAATCCAACGAACTTTCAATTAATAAACATGTTCTATAATTTTTACTAGTATTACACACACATAAAGAATACAGAAAACCACTGCTACTGCAAAGCACAGATTTGCAAAGGATAAACTGCATCTGAACGCTGTAATTTAGAATACGGAAAAATCGATATCCCATTTAGATGATAGGGTTGTAAATATTTTGCCGCAGGATCGAACGCATGACCTTCAAACTCAGTTTCGACCACCCGTTATTTTCTGCACTCCAACTGTGACATTCTTTAAATATTTGCAATTCAAGTTTTCTCCGCTAGATATCCAGCACTTCCCGGTACACAGTTTTATATCATTGTCTGTCAACGATCGAGGTACTTTCTTATTTAGAATACCGCAACCTTAAAAATCACCAACATTTAATATTAAAAATCATTAATTCTTTGTTCAAAATAAAATTACGAAACAGTTGTCTAAGCTAAATTCATTAATTTTTACAGTAGTTGTTAATCTTTGGATTATCTGTCATCAATTCAAAACAAGCTGGCACGTGGTAGGCAACCCACTTATTTTAAGAACGGCTTGAGTTATACCCTTTTACTTTATTTTTTTGTTCATTTATACTTTATCTATGTTATATTGTGATGTGAAGAAAAATTGTGATAAAGCTGTTTCATGTCCTAGGTGTGGTAAAAACCATGAGGTAAGTGCTTGCCAAGAAGATCTTCTTTGCTGTTCTAATTGTTCAAAGTTAAGGGATGTTCCGACGGATCATGCCGCTTGGGATATAAACAAATGCACAGCATATATTCACGCGAGAGACAAACTTCGTAACGATATTCTGGCTGTAAAATAGCAATCAGAGTCATCTGATAATCATACATCGGAAATCAATTTGTGTTCCACCTTTTCTCATACTTCTATCGCAGGAGATTGTAGTGTATAATTTATTATCAAAATACGCGTGGTCTTAAAACCAAAACTGTTGATATTTATAATGCTTCTGTATGCTTCAATTATCCTATTTTGGCTCTTACTGAGACTTGGCTGGACGCGACAGTTTACGACGCTGAGGTATTTTGTCCCAATTATACCATTTATAGATCGGATCGAAATTTCACGGCTATAGGTCGTTCTAGGGGAGGGGGTGTTCTTATTGCAATCAATAATTTTTTTCAATCAACAAGCATTAATCTGGATAATGTTCGACTCGATATTATACCCACTGTGGATATAGTAGGCCCTAACGGTTTTTTTAACAATCAGTCAATATTTGTTCTTGTAGTTTATATACCACCGGATAAAACTGTTGATGATTACGTCCATAAAAACAACGTAATTGTAGTTGGCGATTTTAACATTAGTAATGTATGCATCTTATCTACGCGATCGCCAGACAAATCGTCAAATTTTATCTTTTTTGAATTTTACTAATATTTGTAATATGTTTCAACAAAATTTTGAATATAATCACTTTAACAAAATTCTTGACTTAGTGTTGTGCACAAATGAATGCAACGTTGAAAAATGTATTACAAAAGAAGACAAGCATCATCCTGCTCTATCTATAATTTTACATTTAGTAATTGACAGTAAGAATAGGTTTCCTAAATACTTAACTGGTTATTATAATTTAAAAAAAGCCAATTTTTTTTCAATTGTATGAAACTCTGTTCGACTGGTTTTTTATTTCATCATATGATGATGTCAATATTACATGTGAGGAATTCTATGCTAACATATCCACCATGGTTCAATCGCAGTATTATTAATAATATTCGTCTTAAACGTAAAATCTGGCGGAGATATAAATAAGGGGATATTAACGCACTAACAGAATTTAAGATTCTTAAAGCTAACATCAAAAATCAAATTAACACCTATAAAAATTTTGTACGAACTGCTGAAAACAACATAGCAAGCGATCCTGCTAAATTTTTGGCGTTTATTAATAATAAAAAGGGTTTAACTAATATCTCAAATCTGATGCACTATAACGGAAAGTCTCTGAACTCTTCAGATAAAATTTTGAATGCTTTTTCAAACTTATTTAGTGGTTCATTTACGAACGACGATGATATGAATGGTAACACAACAAACAATCTACATTTTCATTTTAATAATTCGATTGTTCAGGTTTTGCGTTTTGATGAGATAGATGTCAAGCGTGCAATAAAGAAGCTTAAGAACAAAATGACTACGGGACCTGATGGTGTCCCTTCTTTTCTGATTAGAGATTGCGTCCATATTTTTTCCTATCCATTAACAGCTCTGTATAATTTGCACTTTTCCCAAAGTTTGGAAGGAATCTTGTCCAATATATAAAAAAGCTCTGTATAATTTGTGTCTATCTACTTATACTTTTCCCAAAGTTTGGAGGGAATCTTGTCCAATATATAAAAAAGGTGATAGATCTGACATTTCTAATTTTAGGCCAGTTTCTATAATATGTAACTTTGCAAAAGTTCTTGAAATATTATTACACGATAATATCTACTCTAGTGTTAAAAACCAACTATCTATCTATCAGCATGGATTTACGAAAGGCCGATCGACGAACACCAATTTATTTTGCATTACTCAGTTCTTTTCCGAATCATTGGATTAAATTTATTTCATTCTTACTTGACTTCTCGTAGCCAATATGTCGCCTATAACGGTTTTAAATCATATAAATTTTTAGCTTCTTCTGGGGTGCCACAGGGTTCGGTTCTGGGACCACTATTATTTAATATATTTATTAACATCTTACCTGACGTATTAGATGTGGCTTGTTTACTTTACGCAGACAATTTGAAGATTTTTACAACTGTCAAAACCATAGAAGACTGTTGGCGACTTAATTTATGTAATTTATCTAGATGGTGCACAATTAATAAACTACCTCTTAATGTTGCTAAATGCAATGTCATGTCGTTTACAAGAAATTTGTCTTGTGTTACTTGTGATTACGACATAGATGGTATAAAATTAGAGAGACCAGCCACGTTCCGAGATCTCGGTATAGTTTTTGATCCAAAATTGACCATTTCATCGTATATATATATTACTGGAGAAGCCTTTCGAACACTGGGGTTCATTATACGTAACAGTCGTGATTTTGTTAGTGTAAATACTCTAAAAATTCTTTACTGCTCCTTTGTTAAGCCGGCTCCACACATTCGGATATTTGTCACAAATATTTGGATATTTGGCATATAAACGAATATGTGTATTGGGTGTTTAATGACAAATATTCGCACCAAAGGATATATTTGGCAAATATAAATATTTCCCGCTCAAAGTCGGTAAATGACCACAAATCAAAGGCGCAAATATTTGCAAAACAAGCAAAGACCTGTCTGATCCACATATTCGACGCGAAGTCGACAGCAGACAGTAGCAGTGTGCACAGGGTTGTTCTGTGGCAGTGTGTTGTAGTTATTAACGTTTCGTGTTTTAGTGTTTAATTAAAAATGGAGTGGTCGGACGAAACCATAATGGAATTTTTAGATTTGTATGAAAATGAACCTGTCATTTGGAATGCGTCTCATCCGCAGAATATCAAAATCTTCGGCAGACATTCTACAGAAATTGTTAAACAAACCAGAAGGCTCCTTTACCAAATTAGCAAGCAGGTGTGTGGCATTATATCTAAAAAAAATATATTTTAAAAGAGCTGTGCTAGTCTTCTGAGTGTCAAGGAAAATATCCAAAAGAGATTCATATTTCCCCGTCAGTCGGAAGGATAGGCAAGGCCCTTTTTTAAATATTTTGTTTCTTTTTAAATGACTTACCTATTTCTGCTTCTGTTGAGGGATAACATCCACCATCTTCTGTTATTAGGTTTCTTTTTCGAATGTCTTTTTCTCTTTTTTAATAACAGTAAAAAGGCTGAAGCCTGTACCAAAAATGCCGCTGCAGCGACCACTGAAACGTCTTCACTTTCCACTTCCATCTTGGAAAGTAATCAAGAATATTTGTTAGGCTTCCCGCTTCAAATATCCAATAACATTATTTGGCAAATGTGAGGCTGCTTTTTGTGCCACAAAGCAAATATTTGAACAAATATACAAATATTCGTGTATTTGTCAAATATCCGAATGTGTGGAGCCGGCTTTAGAAGTAAACTTGAGTATGCGTCGCTTGTTTGGTGTCCCAATTATAATATTCATATAAATATGTTAAAAAATATACAAAGAAGATTTTTGAAACTTTTGTATTTTGTGTGGGGGTATTCACATTGCAATTTACTCAATTTACTCAATGAACTTGCATTTTTGTCACTCAATGCTAGACGTGAATACTTTTCGCAGATTTTTCTTTACAAAATTATACATAATAACCTAGATTTCAATAGTTTATGTCAAACAGTTTTTTGTTTCTTTTTTTTATCTTGTTACAACCGTTACAACATAATATTATTATTGATATTTTCTCACATGCTGTACCCACCTGTTCTGTAATTGGGTGCAAGCCTGTAGAACAGTGTATATAATAAATAAATAAAACAATAAATAAATATTGGAGTTATGGCAGTTAAATCTCTAACACCCTGTATAAAACTGAAACGAATTTAGTGAACAGAGCAGTATCAATTTAAAGTATGAATAAAGCTTATTTCTTATTTTAATAAGCATCAGTAAAATTTGAATAAACGTCATTTTCGTTTTATTTTTATTTTTTATTTGTTTATGTACCAAAAATGCAGATGGACAATTCGCAGGCTTTCGAATCAGCTGTCAGTTATTTTTGACCGTGCGCCTTATTATTTTTAATTTTTTTTAACAACCGTATTCGAAAACGTTTTGCTTTAAACTACTTTCATATCCTGGCTTACATTCTAGATATATCAAAAAATACCTGTAAAGTATAGTAGTCAACAAGCTGTATTTGGAGGAAACCTGGAAAATTTAACTAATTTTTGGTGGGGTCGTCGAACGCTGATCGATATCAATCACTCACATTGAAACCAATGTTCCATTCTTCATGTATCTAAAGTTTCGACAACAACGATTAAAAGACTGATGTCGCCTTAAACCGCTAAGCCTCTGACTAATTATCTGTTTACCATACCTTCCTTCTTAGTGGTTGTAACAAATTACGCATTATAATTAGTCACGCAAACTTTATTACTAATGTATTACGGATACTTGCTTAAACAAAAATTTCTCAATCATTGCTAGAAATAACTAGGTCCGAGTCTCCACACAATAAAGGTTCGTTTATATCTACAGACACGGTGCGTTTCAGACAAGTACCGTGGCAGACACCGACAGGCACCATTTATTTACATCTAACGTGAATGTACCGTGTCAGACATCGACAGACACTGTCGTCGGGTCGGACGTGGCTGCTGTCACTGGCAGTTGCTAAATACAAAACACGTCTGCACGGTCCCGGTACTCTATTTAGACTGCCCGGTAACTAGCCACAGACACGTACAGACATGAACCGCGCAGACAAAATATTCTTTCCGAGAATACTGGCCGGCCACGACCCGTGTCTGTTGGCGTCTGCGCGACCGTGTTACGATAGATATAAATACGTTAATACATATTGTATAGAATAATATTATTTTGTCTGACACGCTGGATGTCTGTAGATATAAACGGACCTTAAGAAAGGGTACGTATTCAGACGCCGTACGATGAACAGTAATCATAATACCTTTGCGAACATTTTAAATTTTTATGGAAGCATCTTGTAGAAACTCAAAATATTAACTTCATTATCATTAGTACTTTTAGCTTTATGGATAATTAAGCTATAGGAATTCTAAAATATGTTAAATACAGCACAGGACAGTGAAGACGATGAAAGCAATCTATAGTCTGTTTAGAAATGAAAGAGAGTAATAAAAGCTTATTATGTATGCAAATCGAAAATAAATGTAGTACTGGTGCTTATATTCAATATTTTTATATTATGTATTATCGGTATAGATGAGGTGTACTTTTAAAAAAACTTTGTGTGACCGGGTTGTGCTAAATTGTAGCGGTAGCTAAAATTTAATCCCCCAACAATCCGTCTTTGTCTATGCCGCTTCAATTTCTCTGTAAACAATATGAAAACAGCATTTCAAAACTAGAGGCTACTTTAAGCATCATAACCGGGTTAAGAGGGTTTTTAGTAATTCAAATGAAATTATTCAATATTATTATGAAAATATTTATTTAAATTTAATGAATAGACTTTTATTCCACACAAAAATATATGTATTTTGAAAATTCAAATTATGGTGAGTAAATGTAGTGTTGTATAAATGTACAATAAAGAAAATAAAAAAGTAGGTATATTAAAATTCATCCTTTGAATATTCTGATAAATTATCTTCTTATCCTAGATTGATAACGATAGGTTCCACAGTAACGTCAATTAAATTATCGAGTTCCCACATTTTCTCCTCTTCTTTTTGTACATGATGTATACATCTTTGCCAGTTATCTGCAGTTACTCGTTCCAAGGAATTTTTTAACAAAATTCACGCTAGATCTCCTTTTACCTGCGCCCAGACTAATTCGATTGGGTTAAGTTCACAGTGATAAGGTGGTAACCGTAGTACCGTTATTTGGCGATTTGTTGCCATTTCATCGATAACATATTTTTTCTGATCTTTATTAAGATTGACACTTGTTAAAAGTTCCGTTTTCACCATATTTGTTTCAAAAGAAATGTTTTTTCCGGATAACCATTGAATTATATCGACTTTCCTCCAAGCAGTCGTATGCGTCCGAATGGTAACTGCCATTATTCATGACAATTACAGACCCCGGAGGAATAAGATCCAACATCTGTGTAAAATATTCTTCAAAAACATCTACGTGCATGTCTTCGTGATAGTCACCTGTATTTTTAGATTTAAATAAAAGTAAACCGCCATCTACAAAACCACTGGCACTACCTATATGTGTCACTATTATTCATCGCCCTTTACTTGAAGATGCCTTGAACTCTGTTGAAAGTCCATCCAAAAGTGCTTGTCGAAAACTTTTTATATTTTTATCTTGCCATACTTTTGTTACAGTATATCCCTCGTTGACCCAAGTTTCGTCTAGATAATAAATATTCCTCCCTTCGGCACGGAATTTTCTAATTGATCTTAAGTAGGATCTTCGCCAACAAATAATTTCATCTTTATCGATAAGAACTGATTTCCTGTTCTGCTTTTTCAGCAAAAATTCAACTTTCGTAAGACGGCCCATAATTTGCTTCTACTGATTTTTGGCAAATCGTTGTCCTCTGAATGTTCACTTAAAATTTTGTTTAGCGTTGGTATTTCTTTTTTAAAATAAAATGAGTGTACTTTTCTGCGAATGACATTTTTGAAGAAATCATCTATAACGATTTTTGACCTCCCTGTAGATGATTTTGGGGGATTTACAATATCTTGTTCATTTTTTGTTTCCTTTAAAAGTCTGTAGATAGTCGATTTTCCAATCCCAGTCATTTTGGAACACTTTTCCACGATGTCGTCAACACTGTTGGTAGGATTATGGTGTTTCAATGCATTAAATACATTTAATATAATAATCTTCTCATTCTGAGACAGCGCACATCTTTTCACGCGTTTAGCAGGTACGTAATCTGATAAGCTCGACATTTTACCCAAACAATATCATATCCACTGGCACAATAGTCACTAAACACAAGTCAAATTTTACTCTACTGTACTAGCACGTCTTCGTATATTCAGCTATAAGACTGGATTGATCTGTCACAATACACTGGTTCCTGCCCAGTAATATATACCAATGTATATCCATTACCTGTTAGCGTTAGTGTTACCCGATAATTACCTGAAACGAAATATTACCATGCCCATGGCCGGTTCTTATCTCGGGGTTTTATTACTCTCTTTCATTTCCAAACAAACTTTAGAGCATTTTAATTAAATCATCCAACTGCTGAAAATAGGTCGATTCTAGTATTAAATTATGTATTTATATTTTGATGTGTTGTTACGGTACTAGATAAATATACTAAATTTTTAATGTTTAGTGATGTAATCGGGGAATACTTGTTGGCTCATTTCCAAAAGTAAACTGAACAAATTTGTTGAATTTTTAGTGCCGTTACCCGCGGTACAACAACAAAAAAATAGAAATTGATATGGCACTGCTAGCTGACGGTGAGGAGGTTAAAATGGTAAGGTGTGAAGTAAATATTTATTTATACATATTTTTTTACTGTATATTTCTTCCAATTAATAATTTCACAAATACATATACAGAAGGCTCGATATGGCCTAATATACCCAAAAATTCATACAAAATGTAAAACTAGTTACACTAATACTTATTATTAAGCCAAAAGTTAAAAAATAAGCTTCGATGTAAACGTGCCATTATGAAATACTAATTTTAATTTTAATAATTTCTAAAATATACATTTAGCCCATTGCAAGTGTAGTGATTGATAACATGTGTACATAAATTATAAAGCGTATGTGGTATAACTCTTAATCTTAAGACAAAACATTTTTCTCTATCGGTGTACCAATAATTTGTAGATGAACGTCTTCCGCATCGATGGAATGCAGTTAATTTGGTTGATCTCCCAGAAGTCCATATTTAAACACCACTCTCCCTCCTCCCATTATTAAACCTCCTAAACTTCTAATTTACAAAGATAAAATTAACACTTATGGACAATTGCAACAAAACATGTATGGCAAATGTTTCCAACTACTGCAGGAACAAACCTAATTGTAATTGAAAAACATGAATCTTTGTCCTCATGCAGGCGAAATTCGCGAAAATTGTCTCGAATTATTTAACCCTAGAATGGTATCATACGTAAAATTTACGTGTCAAGTTCAATCACTTGCAAATAGCAGAGCTATATTTGACTTCGAATTTTCTAACCCTCCACCTATGCTTGCCCGAACATCTTAGCAATTGACTGCTGACGTGACAGTTATTGGTTTTTAGAACGCTACACGTAAATATTACGCATCGTTACCAATACATTGCTTTACGAAATTTTTACGTGCCGATACCAATAAGCGTTTAAAATGTCGAAACGAGGTTTAACAGACGAAGAACTCGAGAAATTATTATTGGATAGTAGTGATAGTGAAACGGAAGATGCGATTCTGGAGATAGCGACGATGATCCAGAGTGGTTGCCATCTGAATAAATGGAAACGCAAGTAAGTGTATTTTTACTTTTTAGTTACCAGTAGACCAAAGTAATGAGGAAATCTCCAACTTTGTCGTAGCTCCAGTAAAAGACTTTTTGGTTGGTCTAACAACATTATATACATGAAGCCTGGACCTTTGCCTAATTTGCGGAATATACTCGATCCCGTACGTGCCTTTCAAATATTTTTTTTCTGCTAGTGTTCTAAATGAAATAGTGGAATACACAAATCAAAAGATAAGATTTGCTAGGCAAAAATATAGTAGCCGCATTTTTTGAAACAAGTTTGGAAGAAATCAAAGCATTATTTGGATTATACATTCTAGCTGCAGCTTCGAAAGATAACCACTTGGCCGCTAAAACTATGTTTGATACCACCTTTTGTAGTATGAGATACAAAGCAACAATGAGTCAAAATCGCTTTGAATTTCTTACAGCTTGTCTACGTCTCGATGATAACGATACGCTCAAGAAAAGGATGATGGTATCTAGATTTGCACCAATAGAAAGTATCTGGAATCGGATTATAGATACATGTAGGACTTCTTACAAACCAGGTTCTCAGGTTCTTATGCTACAATTGATGAAGAATTAGTAGGATTCCGTGGCCATTGCGCATTCTGAATGTACATACCAAACAAACCGGCAAAATATCGTCTAAAACTTGTTGTTATTGTGTGACGTCTCTACAAAATATTTGATTGATACATCTCCTTACATTGGAAAGTCAACAGAAACACATGGCCTTCCATTAGCAAACTATTTTGTAGAAACATTGACAAAATCGATACATGGATCAAACCGAAACGTTACCATGGATAATTGGTTTACCAGTGTTCCTTTGGCAGAAAAGTTACTGACACCTCCATACAAGCTTACTATTGTTGGTACTACCTATAAGAAAAAACAAAAAAGAAATTTCAGCAGAAATAATAGAAATGAACAAAGACAGAAAATTGAACACATCCATGTTTACATACAATGAAAAAGCGACCCTCGTATCATACAAGCCCAAAAAGAATGAAAACGTTCTTTCACTTTCAACCATGCACGAAACAGGAAGCATAAATGAAAAAACACGCAAACCAGAAATAATACATACATACAATGCCACGAAAGGAGGCGTTGACACGTTCGATCAAATGTGTCAAAACATGAACTGCAAGCGGAAAACCAAAAGATGGTCTATGTGTATCTTTTATAATTTACTGAATATGGCATGTATCAATTCCTTTGTTATATATAATCACATGGTGGAAAACCCATAGGAAGAGATAAGTAAGTATATGCAGGATGTGCAGGTTGGATTGACTCAACTTTGGCAATCTTCCCGTTTGGCACAGAATCCAAGACTCAGTATACCCTTGCGCACAATGATACAAGAAGTGTTAGGAGAAAAGCAACAACCACCCGAAATGCAACATTTTGCAGAAATGCAAAAAGGTCGTCAAACTTACTGTTACAAGTGTCCATCTGCAAAAAGAAGCATGACGACGACCTACTGCTTAAAATGCAAGAAACCAATATGCGGCTCTCATAAAAAAAGCTTGTTCAGATTGCCTTTAAGGCTAGTGTAATATATGTTTTATGTATTTCACTTATTCTTATTATACATATTATTCTCATTATAAAAAAACCTTAAAGCAAATTAATTGTGTTTTATTGATTTATTTAACCATTTTTTAACTTAATTCTCATAAAAACAATATATAGGTAAAATTTACGTATCGATACCAAGACTGTACCATAAAATATCAATACTGTTCTAGGGTATATTTATATTCTATTATTTATATTTCCTATCATTTGCATCATAAAACTGTAATTGACTATCATTATACATTGTCTGAAGCTCAGGTTAAACTTACTAATCCAACATAATGGTAAAAATAGCGATAATATTCCTATTTTGCAAAATTCGCGAAAAGTTGACGCTTTCCCGCCATTAATAATTTAAATCAAAATCTGCGAAATCCGCTAGAATTTCCGCAAATTTTGCCTCCATGAGGATAAGACTTAAAACTAATAATTACATTTGATACATTGGTACTATTAAACGTGAATAGTTGAAGAGTTTTTGAAATTAAACACGAATACCTGATGTGTAAATATGAATACTCATTTTGAAAACAAATAAAGCACTGGAATGTAACCGACGCCCTCTACGAGAGCAACGTCATACTAAAAACACTATGGAAGTTCTTGTAGAACAAATCATACTGAATCATCAAATATTGATTCTCAAGTTGATATCATCAAAACCTAAAATTATACATTTCAATAAGATATTTTGGGCCACATATTTTTTTTCGGCCCATACATATAATTGGGTGTTGCCCATCTCCATTTTAAATATTGACCATTCTTAATAAATCACTCTGTATAAAACTTGCCTTAGATGCTTACTTCTTATTTCTCCTTCGTATTTTAACGAACAGCGTGGCTTAATCATTTTGAGGCATTCACGTAAAATGAGCTGCTTTGTTCTCCCATGTAAATGAGTAATTAGAAGACGTTTATTTGTTTAAAAGAGAAATTAAAGGCTTAAAATAAAAGAGGTAGGAAGAATTTCTACTTTTAATTTTTACGTTGCCAGTAATATCTCTCCTTGGGTAAACATTTTGCCAGTAAATATTATTAATAATTATTTGTGCATTATTTTAACTTCATTCATACGACGAATTACTCACATTAAATATATAAATTACTTTTTTCTACAAAACTGTTAAAAGTGGGCTTTTTAATTGTCAATTTTGATGTTAAAAATGTCATTTTTTGACACGCGTGTTAAAAGTAAATTACTTTTAACACTAGTGTTAAAAGTAAATCAAAGTTTATTTAAATTTTGTTTTGAAAATTAATAAAACGTTTTAACAAACACATGAACAACTTTTTATTTTAAATAAGTACAAACCAACATTTTAACTAGGTATTACTATTAACATTTATAGTAAAATTAGAACAATTTGAAATTGTAATTCCCTGCGGAGTCATCATACTTAAGTTGGTTTTACTGTCAACATGTGTGACACATCTATTTTCTGTAGAAATACTACTGGTAGTACTGGTGGTCTTGCTAGTAGTTGCAGTAGTAGGAAGTGTTTGGCACGCAATTTCCTTCTTCTGTTCCAGTGAATTTTCAATGTAGCCTTCAGCTACCGTCGAAGATTTCCATCCTCCATGTCTCTTGATGGTAGTAAGATTTGCACCAGAATCTGCTAACAATGTCGCCGATGAACGACGAAAACAGTATCCGGTGTAGAGTTGAAGATTTGGTAGATTCAAGAACTCTGCAACATCGGCAGGCATTTTACCAAACATGTTAATTCCGACAGGATTCTTCACACATTTATTCTTCATATATTTAAGAAAAAGTCGTCTATGGTTAGCGTTGGGTTGCCGGAGTGCCATATACTTTCTAAAAAAGTTTAAATAGAATTCACCAACAACACTGAAAGTCCGAGGCACTTTCGTTTTAGTATCTGGTATGGTCACAACAACCGAAGTGCCCAAATATTCGATATTGTCGATGGTCATCTGACACAATTCCTCCCGGCGACACGCCCCGAAGACACCTACTATTGCTGCGACTTTCATCATCAGATACATTTCGTCTTCTGCTTCTGTGAGAAATCTGTCGATATGCGTCTTCGTCAAAACTTTTGACTTTTTTGCTTGATATCCTTCACCCTTCCGTTTTAAAAAAGCAATAAGTTTATCATGTTTGCTTATATCTTGATCTTGCTTTATTTTTAACATAGTTTTGATCATGGAATAATTTGACCACAGCGTTGACGATTTCCATATCTTGGCTTTTTCCTCAAAATATGCCAGTAAAACACTTTCGTTACATTTCCCAGGGACCTTTTTAATGTTGCGCCATTCCGAAAAGCGTCTATAACAGATTTCGTACTATTCCTTTGATTTTGCCGGCAATAATTCCAACGTTGCTCGACTGGCGGCTTCTTCGATTTCAGCAGGGATGGATTCGTTACGCTCATTATCGAGATTATTCATTATACTTATAATATTACTAGAAAATGCTGTCAATATTCTTGCGTTTTTTCCATAACTTACAACAGCACTGGTTGCTACGAAAATTTTGGTTCATAAACATTGCGATCTGTGTGGTATTTTTTGATTTCTGTTGTATTTAGTACTATGGAGTACTATGATTCAAAAGTTCTTCTTTCTTTAATTTTAAGCAAGACAGAAGGCAGTGCTATCTCCGTAAATATTGCATTCATACAAAATGAAAAAAATGAACTGACACGTGGTAATAACTGCAAACAACAATCTGAAAAAAATTGCTAAAATAATCTAGGTATGAATGATATTCTTAAAAACAGTATTGAAATGGTCTATTACCTTCACGGTCCGATCAAGGAGTGCAAGGTAAGAGGTTCGCTGCAGTGGGGTTGCTGAAGGTGTTGATGTGATTTCCCAAGCTCACTCCGTCAATCGACGGCGACACAGACGATTTTTGTTTTTTTATGTCCAAAAATATCTACTGTTCCAAGAGTAAAGAAATTTTATAAAATTATTATTGTCAAAAACAGGATTATCTAACCGTACTTTCAAATATTTATTTACTAAAAAATTATTTATGTAATTTGAAGCGAAAATTAGAAACAGAATTAGAATCAGCTAATCCTTTTTTGCCAAGCACATGCAACCGTCCATAAAACCATCTTCATTACCCATGAGCAAAATAATTACTCTTTGTCCGGCGCCAGAAGCTCGTTGAATTTTCCTCGATATCCATTAACTGTGATACGTAGATTTTATAGATTTTAAGTAGTATTTATTTCGATTTAAATTTTAAACGTTTTCTCGCGCCGCGGAACTAGCCGTCTTATCGGCATAGTTTTTGTTCAACTTAAATTTACGCATGAGGAGAGAGAGAAATTGTAGAATATAGTATGTTAGGAGTTTACCAAGGTGTGCATAAATAGTTGATCAATTCTTGTAAATTTTACCCACAAAAAGGGCATCTACATTGATTCCAACTATGTAAATGTAACTTATGGTAGTAGTTGCAGTGGTTACATTTGGTTTCGCTTCGGGCGGATTTTGTTTAGTGCACATTCTTTGGTGTTGAAAGAAAAAAACGCCTTTCTACAATAAGGATCCTGTGTGGAAGGTTCGTAATTTTTTTTTTGTATGCATTTTACTGGCTTCATTAAATTATTGTTAATATTACCTACATAAGTTTTTCTCTCTCGTGCAGGCGTTTTGTTCTCTGGCATTTCCTTTGTTAATTGGGGAACAATTTGTTAATCGCCGGCATTACGAGATTCAACCCGGAATTACTTTTTACCGACCCTACAATTGGGAATCTGACGTCACGGGAAGCATTCGAGTACCGGGCAGGCAGGATTCTCCAGGAGGCCAGGCCGAGGACCTCGATAAGTACCCTATTACGTACCTAGCTCCGTTAATTTACTTTTTAGAAGCTATATATCTCTTATTTTGAAGTGTTGTCCATTACTAAAGTTACATATTTGACTATCGCGTGGTGAATTTTATACCGTAGGCCACGAAAAAAATAACTACACAAAGTTCAGATCTGATAGATCACATTTTTGTTTTTTTTATATTGACCGTGGATATATTTATATATTATTTGTTCGTAGATTCGGAGTGGGAGTTCTTTTTTTTTCTTGTTATTATACACCTCTACGCTCCTAGTCTGCTTACCTCTTGCAAGAGCCAGGTTTTACTTAAGTTGTTTTTTTTATATTCTCGTTTGTATATTTATCAGAAAATATTATACATATATTTTCTACTGCCTCATTATTATAACTTTTATATTAAAAATATATCTAGTATTATCTACTCATAATTATTATTATTTTCTTTATTCTTATTTACTGGATCACTTATCCAGGGAAAATAATTTTAGTAATTTTATGTCTTTCCTGGGCTTTACAATATATTCATTTAAATAAAATTACTTGGCGCCCCAACCCCATTTAGTAACCATAATAAAACTACTTCCCACGCCCAAAAGCAACCGCTGAGTGATGCCAGGGTAACAAAAATAAAAAATCGATAGCTGTTTTGTTTTTTTTTTCAAAATCAACGTAACAACTGTTTGGATAGTCCTTCTGTATTTATCAAAAGCAGCACTATTTTCAAGCATCATGTTTCATCCGTATAGAAGATTATCCAGATTGCGTTCCGGTAGTATTTGACCGAATATAAGTACTATACTCGAGTAGTCAGTATATTATATTGTTACATTAATATCTATTTACTAACAAATTTTCGAAAACGTTCAAAAAAGTTCATTTCTTTAACCTAACGATTCGATTTGGAGATTCATACCTCGGGAAAATCAAGGAGGTCATTTTTCAATTTTCAATGAAGTTGTGTTATTGTTGGAAATGTTTTTTCTATATAAAAGTGCATAATTTTTCATAGGATTACTCTCTTCGTAAAATCATCAACTTCTTACCACCGCCTGCTTTAGAAACAGTACCAGTTCTATTCTTCTCACTTGTAACTCTTTTAACACTGCTTTCATTAATGTTTAAAGCTTCTGCAGTACGTTTTGCCACTTGCCAAAATTGAATTTCACATAAACTATTAATTTTTTTGGCTCAAACTAATCTTTTTTTTGTAGAACAATTTGTTTGAACTCTTCTGACACATGCTTCTACATCTTGTTTATTGCTCTGCGTTGTAACTGATTTCGTGCAATCGAAACTTATTATATCATTTAACAACTTTTATACTTACCAGTGTAACAATCGGTCAAATATTTCTCAACGTTTTGTTTATTTTGCGATACATTTCAAACCGCTTAAACCGCAATGAAAATTATAATACATAACATTAAAAGTAACACAAATGTGTCACTTACAGCTCAATAACAATTTTAAAAAAATGTTTTCTGATGATTATCCAACAATATCTTTTTGCCTAAAGCAGACAGATTAAAAATAAGATTACAAAATTCCTAATACTTCCCTAAAGTCTGATCAGGTACTTACCCAATAAAATCAAATGAAACAACCCAAAAAAGTATTCTATAAATTAAGATATGATCGACTTCGCTGAACGTCTTCCACATGCCGTGCAACCCCAGTCAGATAACTAATAAATGAAAGGTATATAATTCAGTACAGCCTTTATAACTGTATTATTTTAACAATTTTTTTCAGATTTGTTTACAGTTATTTAATACCTGCCATTTTTTTTCTGTAGCTTAAAAATAGACAATAGTTCGACTTATCGTCAGTAAAAATTTGTAATTCATCATTAATCAATGAACAAAAAAAATTCGTCGAGTTAAAGTGCTGAAAACCGTGGTTTTTTCAACGTATTTATTAATAACTAAACAATGGAATAACGAAACCAACTGAAATAGCACACAATAGTGTAATAGTGAGGCTATATATGGTCCAAATTCAGAGATATGGAATAGGGAGAATGCACATCTACTTGTCGTCCGACGCTATGGGCGCAGCCATTTTCTATTAAAAACGTCAAATTCTTTTAGTTTGTTTTGGTTTGTTGTGTTGTTCGTGGTTATGTGTTTTTGTGTCTTCTAATTTTATAAGTATTTTATTAATAATGACTTTAAGTATGAATGTAGATAGTATTTGTAGTGGCGTGTTGTTTTGTAAAAGACAGTTGTGTTAATAGCAAAAAGTTCTTACCAAAAGGCGTTAGTTTTCATTTGTAAGTATTTCATCAAAACTTATCTAGGATTTGATGAGATGTTTAGTATTTTTTTCTCCAAAGGTTTCCTAAAAATGGATTACTGAAAAAATAGTTAGAGTCTATTGGCATAAGTGATGATAAATGGGACAGGTCAAGCAATAAATTTGTCTGCTCAGATGATTTTAAAAAAGAAGACCTTATAATACTCGCTGGTAACAGATTTTGGAAGTCAAATGCAGTTCCTACGCTAAAATTAGGGAAGGTGCAAACTGAATTACCATCATTATCTAATGTATCGTAGCCTTCAATAGAACCTTCCACACATACAGTAGAACCTTTTATATCTACGATACAAGATTCAACATCATCGGTAGTTGAAAGTACAATTAAAAAACAAAAGAGAAGAAAACTCAAATTGGTAACAAATTGTTCAAATATATTTTAAGTATCCAAATATATGTCGGCCACAAGTACAGATAGTAGTTCAAAAAGGAGAAAGATAAAAGTTTTGAAATCTATACATAACTACAGATAACAAAATATGACCATATTTTATGCAACCTTATTTACTAAAGTATTTAATTTCAGTACTTCTATGACATTATTAAAAAAAATATGTAGAATTAAAGAAAAGGCAAACAGCACATCGAAAAAGTTTATGATGCAAAAATAACAGATACAGAAATTGAAGGACATTTTGCATATGAATCTTGTAATGGACTACATAAGAAAAAATCAAATTTTATCGGAAAATACTGTCGATCATCTGGAAAAGACATACAACAATGTGCCTTAGTTATTAATTAATGATCAGATAGTTGAAGAATATAAAGATTGAGACAATATCTTATGAATGTTACCCCCCTGTACTTCTACGATTTTCAGCAACCTTACAGTTCTACTCTTGCAAAGTCTATGAAGAAATCCGTAGAGAATTTGTCTTACCACTTCAAGGTACTATTCGTAAATGGTAACAGAATGTAAATTGTGAAGCAGATAAGAAATAATTCCATTTATTTGCTTAAAAAAAGATTAATACGGTTTTGTTATATTGTACTCATTATGTTATTTATATATTTTGTATCTATGTATATTGAGACAATATGAAATATCAGCTTCAATACTTATGGGGATTTACATGTTTATTTTAAAAAAAAACCATAAAATAGAATAGAAATTATTATTGTTATTAAAATTAAAATATAGTAGAATTAAACAAAATAATATAAAAAGTGACAATGCAGAACATATAAGTAGTTATTATAGTGTAAATTAAATAAATTAACATTCTTGAAAATAAAATATAGTTAAATTTTATTAAATATTGGGACATGATCTCATATTTATCAATAGTTCATAAACAAAAAAGGAGTTAAACCCAGATCAAAGTATATAGAAAGAAAAAGAAAAGATCATTTAATAATATCATACACATATCGACAGAAGTCAAGCGAAGATAATTAAAATATTAGCAATTTAAATAAATAAAAGGTATAAAATGTTGCGAAATGTCAAATAAATATCATAGACATGGACAAATGTCAAGTCTAAAGTTGGCTTCACAAGAGATATAACAATGTACATAAAAAGAGTAATATTGAAGAATATTTAATAATTAGATATAAGTAAAATTGTAATTACATAAAAAAATTTTGTAGTAGATTTAAGTAGTTCAGTGAAAACATAAAAAAACAGTGCATCGAAAAACTAAATAAGATCATATGTATGAACCATAATATGTATGCAAATTTTACAACAAGGAATCAAGATATCAAATTGATAGAAAAATATTAAGAAAACAAAAGTTTGTTGATTAGAGACGAAAGAATAAAAAGAAAAGCAGCGTGGGTTTTTGAAGAAAGGTCCTAGATAGAATAAGAAATTGAGCAAGAAAAAGTAAAGTAATAGTTAAAAGTAATACTTACGTCATAAGAAAAGTGTCGAGTAACAATATAAACAGAGATCCAGGTCCAAGCTAGGAATTTGGCAGTACCATATAGTGGGAAAACCAGCCATCAATATCAGCAGCCCAATCACAAGTTAAGAGGGATTTCTAGTAGAAGTCTTATAAAAAGAAAATTAACATCAGAAAGGTATTTTATGTGCACATAAATTCACAGAAATTTACGTAAATTTAATAAGAGACAAGAAACGCTACCTAGCCATAAAATTGACAAAATAGACAGTCACAGACTCTAAGACTTATTAAAATAATAAGTTACTTACCTTAGTATAGTTAATAATATTTACTTTTCTATTTAATATATTAAAACTCGTTATTTAGTGGACCATCTCTCAAATAAAGTATGATTGGCAAATATAATACATCACCAGCAATGAACATCCATTAGAAGAATGCCACTGAATCACGAATTTTAAGAATTAAAAATATTAAAGATAGGCAACTTTTAATACGCAACTGCCTTTAAAGAAATTTTATCTGTTACCTATGAATTATGTTCATAAAACTTTAAATAATTTTGAATAAGTAGTAAACAAATCTCTTATGAAATAAAAATTGTCCATTTTGAATTGATATTTATTTGATGAAGTAAGGCACAGTGTGTTAAAAAAAAAAAAGGAATTGACTTGATGAGCGAACCGACTACCAGAGTCTATGTTCTACAAGCAGCCAGGGTAATTGAATAAGAATAAAAAAAAATATATAAGATACAGGTTTGTAGTCCAATAAATACAATTTTCTTTTACACACAAAAGACATAAACACAAATCATTAAAGAAACACAAATACAATTCAAACATAAATATTATTTGGTGCCCAACAAAATTACATAACATAACAATATATGTGTGTGTATATATATATGTTCGTATATTTTATAATATTATGTATGTATATAGACAAATGGTGTACATACTTTTGGAACAGGTATTCTTGCTTAAATTCCTGTTCAAATTTATAGATCCTTGCGTATTACAATTCGGAAAATAGTAAAAATAAGGCTATATAAAATATTGATTACTCCCTGTAGAAAATTTGACAATGGCAGTGCCCTATATTAGGAAGTCTGCGCATATTGACGCGTCTTCTCCTTACTCCATATCTCTCCAAATTTCAATTTTTTTCACCCATATGTTTTCTTAATATCGGTTTCTAAACTCAGGGGTCTATTTCATTTATTTCGATAGTAGTAAAAACCTTTACTATCTTAGCTATTGCATTATTAGTATTCAGTAAAATACTCTTAACTTAAATATTAAAAACGTGACTAAAAATTTTAGTCAATTTTATCTTGACTTATTCTTGTTTAACGAAGAATTATTGCTATCCCTTAACTAAGTTTTATAAGTTAACTGATTACTGTCCAAAGTTTTAAAAATATTAAACCTTAATTACATTATGTAAATATTTTTCAAAGTTATCAACATCAAGGATGTTTAGGTAAAATCCATACGAAATGAAGGCATAAGAAACCACAATAAAATTATTCTAATATTCAGTGTGAGCCAAACCGGTATCGGAATCTTCAAAATTATAAGAGTTGGAAACTGTTGTTTTCTGTTCTTAATGGTTATGACAGCAGAACTAGTTTCTTTTTATTTAAAACGATTTAACCTTTTTGAAAATTTATTGTAATAATTGTTTTATATTTTGTAAAGTTTAAAGTGAATAGGACTCTTAACATACTCAACAACCTCCGGTATTTATTTTCTTTTCTGTTTCGCCATTTCAGTTGTTTATCAGGCGTTTATGTGTTTGCAGATGTGCATAAACTACTATCAGTTATAGTGGCCGTGTGAATTTAATATTGATTAATTGATATTTGCAAATAACTTTTTAAGAAATCCAAATATTTACATAAAATTTGTAAATCGGGGGTTTTTACGGACGAGAAATTCAAATGTTTCCAAGTTTGACGTCACTAGTAGAGGGCGCCACGTGTGGCACACAATGTTTCTTTTAAATGGCAGAACTTTTTTGCATCTTAATGTATCCATCTGACTATCGAAACAATCGATTCAATAGTCAGATGGATACACTAAGCAGCAAAAAAGTTCTGTCATTTAAAAGAAACATGATGTGCCATAAGTGGCGCCCTCTACTAGTGACGTCAAAATTATAAACATATTTGAATTTCTTAAGAAGTTATTTACAAATACCAAAAATAAAATTTTAACTTTAACACTGTAACTCCATTAATAATCAGTTTTGGAAAAAATGTTATAAAAAGAGCATTTATTTTCGGTCTAGAATTTTCTCCTCAATTTTTTGCTCATCATTTCCGGACACCCTGTATATTTAAAAATTAGGAACTTAAATTTAGTAGTCTACCTCTAAAAAAATTAGGACCTATCTTGAACTTACCTATGACCATATTTAAATTACCTGATTTTTATTAAAGATTTCACATCATAGTAAAACAATTTCAGCGACTGCGTCATACGTATCTCATCATCATGAAGCTTTATATATACAGGTCGAATTAATCCACAAAACACAATTATGCATGAAATTGTAGTTTGCTGGTGGCGATAGATTTACTGCACTTGATCACTTGGTTTTCTGCATTAGGTAATACGATTATGTCCACAAAATAGGTGCAATTATGTCAGTTGATACATGACAGTCAAAAAAACAGTTAAAAAGCTGGTTGTCGTTTTGACTATAGAAAACGAAAGAGCAGTAATTACATGACATGGTGTCAGGTATGGGGTTTCTTTATTTTCAAACATATTTCACAGTCTTTAATTTTCTCCCCTATACAGGGTGATCCAAAACTTATCTAAAAAAAATTTAATGTACTCTTACAAATACAATTTGGAAAAAAATCAAAAAGGTAGTTTGAAAATGATTAAAAATACACTTTTGCACGGCACGGGAAACTGGTCTACTGTAAAACCTGATGCCGCTGTTATTAATTATTAATAGAATTAATTTATGATTTTAATTAATAAAATAGTTTGACATACTTGATGTTACAACAACATTTTGGACCCCACCATCCAGTAATAAATGTTTCTGCTTCTTATCCATTTTGAACTCGTAATTCTAGTTATTCCAAAATGTCCAGAGTGTATATCTCGAATATATTGTTTTCTTTTTTATCTCTCTTTATAGGTTAACGTACTATTTTGTATTGGGTAGTCCAACGCCCTAATCTCAAATAACTTGAAATGGCGTGCAAACAACAGACAGGGACAAACAGTGCAGATTTGTGTAACGTGAAAATTATTTTATGGAGTAATATAACATTGAGTGGGTGTACGTGTTCTATAAAACATTAAGACAAGTATAAATATTTAATATGTGCGAAAAAAGTGAATATTAAATTAGAAGCTGAATACCCCGATGTTGGTATCAGGTACCAACAGAAAATCAACGTGTTAGGAGGGCTGTAACTAATATGGATCTAGTTAGTTATTTGGTATTAACAGCTATATTTTATACAAAAGACCAAATGATAGCATATAAAACCCTGAATGCTTTTAAATATTTTGAAGCCAGATTTGTCTGTAATTGTGGAGTATTTAAAATGAACAACCTCATTATGATATTGGCAAGTTTCTTCTGGTACTTTGTAAAGCTATTAATCTGTTGTTTCTAGGTTAAACATTCTCAGCATTTGAATGATCCTCCATTACAAGTGTGGGTTATTCCAAACATAAATGGTTCTATTGAAAGTGCACATTGCACTTGAATGACAGGTGCAGGCGAAGTGTGCAGCCATGTAGGGGTCCTTTTATATACTGCATAATAATAGTAACTGCCCGCGATACTACATCATGTACAGATGTTCGTTCTTTGTGGAATGTGCCAAATTTAAATAAATTCCGTTGTGAACCACTGAAAAATATGGATTTGGGAAGAACAGTTTCAACTTCTGTTTTATCAATGAATGTACCAGCTGTAACAGAAGACGAAATGATTGAGGTTTTGCGCAATTTTAAAGAGGGTGGTAGTTAATCTGTTTTGATGCGTGTGGTTGAACCATTTGCAACAGATTTAGAAGGACATGATGATATATTACCCAATCGATATTAGACGTATTATAATTATGAATATGAGGCACCATATTTAGAACAGTTATTGCAGCTCTCCGAACAATACATATATGTTAATATATCACAAGGTGACTGTAAATTGATCGAAGAAATTATTCGTGGGCAGGCAGCTTCCAATGAGTGGTTTAATCAACGTGCTAATAGAATAATGGCATCACGATTAAAGCAATTGTGTACTTCTATCGTGTTTGTCATTAATTAAGTAAATATGTTATCCCCTGAAATTCACTATCAAAACTAAAGCAACACAGTGGGGATTGGAACATGAATCTGTTGCACTCTATACTTATAGAAATAGTGTTGCCATGGATCATCAGAATTTTATAATAGAAAAATTTGGCCTCATTGTTAATCCTGAGCTGCCCCAATTTGGCACATCTCCCGATGCTCTAATTCACTGTGAATGTTGTGGAGATGGATGTGTAGAAATAAAGTGTCCTTTTATCTTAAAAACAATGACATTTATAGACTTTGCAAGAAAAAGGCTTCTTGTTTGTGACAGAGGAGGGGAGTATATATTTGGATAAAACACATCAGTTTTATTTTCAAATTTATTGAAAAATTTTGGCATTACCACCGTGATATTGCTTTAAATTTACACGAAAAAGTTGTCATGCCAGAGTCGCTAGGCCATTTTTATACGAAATCCACTCCATCCACTCCCACATGGTGTATTTGTAAAGAACCAGATGATGGTAGACCAATGCTTTGTTGTGACAATGAATGTGTAAAACAACGTGGTACCATTTGAAATGCATTGGACTTTTAGAAAGTCCCAATAGTGTGCGGTTCTGTCACGATTCTTTAGCACAATAATGTGTCATCAATAAAAGAATCATCAGCTATATTTAGGGTTGTCAGATCTCCTCTTTTTCAAATACGAGTCTAATATATTTTAACTCTTTCATATCTCATATTAAGAAGTGTAATATGAACCTCATATATTTTCATTATGATAAGAGAAAGTGGGTGCGACGTCATTTAATATTGAAAATTTTTGTCTTAACATACCAATAATACGCTCAATGCGAATTCTACAAGGAGCTATTGCTTGAGTTTTTTTCTAATTCTATAGGCTGTAACTGTGGTGCTCCTCTTGTGAATGCTGGTAATTTTACATTGGCTCCAAATAATTGCACAAATTCTTTAATCAAAAATCCTCTGTCTGCCATAACATCACCAGGAGGTAAATTGTTTAAAAATGTTGAATTTTCTGTGATAGTTTTGTGTGAAACTCTGCTACCACATCCCTCACTAATAAAACGTATTGAGCTCTGAGGCGTAATACCAATTAAATATTTGATAGTTTGACAGTGTTTGTAATTTGACTAATATTGAGTAGCAGTCAACATATCAGATGAAGTTTGTGCTCTTATTTGAAAGCAATCTATAATTACCGTTGTTTTTGCTTGAAATGCTCGAAAGCAGCTGGGCATAGTTTTTTTAATAATATCTCTTGCAGGCCAAAATATAAATGTTTTCAATCGAGCGTACATTACATGCACAACATTTTTAAAATATGTTGAAGTTGTACTTGGACTAATTCCAAATCTAAATTCAAGATCCTTAAAATTTAAATTTAGGCGTAGTTTCATTAAAGTTAATAAAATTTGTTCTTTCGGTGGCAGTTTCGTATTGATGCTTTTTAAATATGAAGAACATATTTCAATCAACACTTCAAAATGTTTGTATGTACTTAGGTCTGTGTAATATTTCACCATACTTTCATCTTTTAAGTTCTCGCACATTATAAGTTGATTTTTAAATGTCCCCTGCATTTTTAATGCCTTACTTAGCTCTAACTTCATATTCATTATATCTGCAATGTTTATTTCCGTTGCTTTATTATTCTTGACAATAGGATCATCGACTTCTTTGTTTATGTTTTCATGTTTTTCTTCAACATAAAGCAATTCGGAAGTACTTGTAAATGACGATGCAGATGATTTAACAGGCATCTAAATTTTCAAAACCTTCAATAAAATTATATTTTATATTAAAACTGCCCAATTACATGATCTGAAACTGCGGACAGGAGTAGTGGCTGGATAATTCGTATATAATATTTACTATTACTATAGATAGGCACAGGACCGTCTTTTATTTATTGGATGCCCTGAGCACTAGGATAACGGGGCCCCTAACTGTGCGGTGAACTTTGCAACTACGATGCAAAGTTTGGAAATGGTGTTCCTCGAAAATAATTAGAAAAAAGGTCCACAGTACATATCAACATAGGAAAACCGCCAAAAAATATGTTGCTGATCTGGCAGGAACTAGGGGGCCCCATCAATCGCAGGACCCTGGGTACTTGCCCAGAGTGCCCAATGGAAAAGAGGGACCTGCATAGGTAGGTATATATTGCTTTTACATATAAGTATTGCAGATATTTAAAACTTCAAAAAACATTACCACAAAATTACATTTTCGTTTATATATACCCATTTTGGTCTCTGACAAAGTTGCAGTGGTAATTTGATAACCCAAATTCAATGTAGGAATCCAGTCAAGATGTAAGTTATCTGTTAAATCAGCTGGTTTACTTGAAATATCTGCTTTTAAATTGTTGTATATATCTTTATATTAACTAACCCGATACAAAATGTTTTGAACAAACGACACTATATTTAAATATTTCTTGAGTTAGGTCTTGCCGTTTTATTGCACTAAGCCACTTTTGCCGTCTTATATGAGAGAGTTCATTGAAATCAGTATATCTATAATTCAATGCAGCAGGAATCCTAAAAAATATAACTTGATCTCGCTGTCCTCTACTGCCAGAATTCATAACACAACAAAACAAAACCATTATGATAGTCTGAATTATCTTTGGTACTCCGAAATAGGTATAAAATATAATGAGCAAAACACACAGTTCATAAATATCTGCTTTTCATATGTCATGTTGTTTGTCCCACAATCGCCATTCTTTCAGTGATTTGACAACAAGGTGACAGCACGTTGGATTGCCTAATCGAAATGTGATATCTAAATTTGAAATTAGGTACACGGTATTTCCAATTTTTGCCATAAGTCTTGACTTTTCTTAAAATGTCATTTTTGTTTTGTGTTTCATCGATTTCGTCTATCGTATGATTTGCTACTGTACTTAGGTTTCTGATTACACTTAGCATATTAATTTCTTTAAAGAGAATATCTTCATCTTGAAGTGGACTTTGGGCGATTTAATGCGCCTGGAGCAAAAAGTTCTTTGCTTGGTACATTTTTTATAGAGTAACTGAATTTTGTTAATCGCATCCTGAATCTATTTGGTCGGGTTGAAAGTGTAAGTATTTTCTTTCTGCTTCACTTACAGCTTTTGAACAAAAATATACAGGTTTCCATGTATCATGATCTTGACGTTGTACCAATTTGTGCTGCCTGGTTAGTTTTAAAATTGACTAAAACAGGTGACGTAATTTCTTTTTTAAAATTTTCTAATACAACTTGATAGTTATTTGTTCAGTAAGTTAATTTTTTCCATGAATTAGTTCCTTAAGTGGATGCGTTGAAGTTGAGTATGCAGAAATTAAAGTAAAACAGTGATAAAAGGATGATAGAGTAATATGGGAAAATAACGAAAATAAAGTTAAAATGTTCGTCGAGTAAATGAATACTTTTTAGACACACCAGCTCTAGAACTTTAGATATACTTCAACGATCAGAAGTCAGTATAAAACAATGAAAGTGACATCTTAATTTATAAAGTAGAAGGAAAAGAAAATTTTTATATATTTCATATATCTGAAGACTTGGAAAAAATTAAGGACTATGAGTAGTCAGTGATAATAAAAAAAAAACACCTATCACCGATGTTGGCAATAGACGTCTCTTCACTACCGTGACACACAATTGGAGTCGGAGAAAAAAGAAAAAACTTTCTTAGTGATCCAAGTCGATGGTCTGAATTTTTCTAACAAAAATATATAACGACTTGAAGATGACACAATGTTTGAAAGAGAGACCTTTGCAATATTTGGAGTGTTACTTCAAGTTGTAAAATCGGACAAATAATCGGATAATTTGACTGCACCGGGTTTCGTGAATTGTTCGGAGATATAAATTCAAATGGATTTCAAGTAATCCATTATACCCACAATCAAAAGGACAAGCCGCATCAGCAGTAGAATTAACGACACAGATACTCAAGAAAAGCTATCTAAACACCAAAATAGTAGGAAAAGCTTCTCCAGCTCAATATCAGGTGCGAATGTAGAAAATGCTCCGTTCCATGAAAATACAACCTATTCTAATAGATCATAAAAAATACGAAAAAGTATAAAAGAAGAAAAAACAACTAACAAAAAATACAACAAACAACACAAAACAAGAGACCTAGAAGAGTTTGAACAAGAATAAGACTATGGATAGTAACAGAGAAATTAGAAGGATGAGTAGAAATTAAAAGGAAAGCGGAATACTAAGAAGAACTCGTAACAGACTTTAAGAGAAAATTTTTATAACTTTTAGATCGTAGGAATAATCATTTATATTAACGTTATAAACTTTTGATACAAGATATGTGCCCACATTGTCTTTTGAAGGAGGAACTAGGTGTATTATTCCTTCTATGACGAAAAAACCATTACAGAAAAGAAAAAAGTCAAAACTATATTCAAAATAATACATCTGTCCGTTACTTTATTGTTATACATCTTTTACGATATAAATATTTTTCTAAATCTGACTAACCAATTGTCTGATGGTTATTAGGTGAAAACTGCTTATTGTTTCAGGGTTTGTATTTTTTTAAATTTAATTGAGCTTTGTATATTAAAACAAATGAAAAGTGAAAACATTGCAGAAAGTACCTAAACATTTACATTTTCTGAATATCTATTTAGCACCTTAATCAGTTGCAATAAAGTTAATTTTAAAAAACAAGTAACAAGGTTGGTAATTGTGTCCCGTTTGCTGCCGAATAAATTAATATATTATCTTCAGATATATTAAATAAAAGCAGTTCGTACGTGGTAAAATTGGAGTTATATTTGTATTACAAACAGTATGAAATATTAATGTATCAACAGGCTTTAAAAGAGCCCAAAGGCCTGAAGGGATATATTAATACTCATCAAGCACATCTTGTTAAATGTTTACAAAATGAAACCGGGAAACTAATAAATAATATTTACTTTGAACTAATTATTTATTTATGAGAATTCGTTAAAAAGGACATTCATTTTAATGCGTAATCTAAATATTTGTTTTATTAAGTTTCTTGCACAGTTGAAGTAAAACACTCGAAAATTAAAAGAAGTTGAAAGGTGTTTAATTTTAAAATTATGCGATAGATGTCACTTATTCTTTGTTTCAAAATTATATGATATACATAAACTTCAGAAATGGACATAATATATGTATACTTGTACACGAGGTATTTCTTTGAATTGTTGACTTGTTTCTTTTTATATGACTCTACTTTTAAATTATATTTTGGATTTGGTGTCCATGATCACGTTTATTTAGGGTACTTAGAATGATCTATTTCTACAGTTTCATCTAATTTGACCGAAACTCATATTGCGTAAGGTTTGTGTGGAATCCTTTAAATGACGATCAATTAATTCAAAGAAACCGAAAAATATTTTTCAGATTACAAAAATTTCAACTTAATTAAGCAAATATGTGTTTTCCCATACAGTTTCTTGACGGACTTAGAGAAACAGACATTCATTTAAAATCAAATGTACTTATACTATGAGAAGTAATTGAAAATTATCGAGAAATTTCTTTGAGAAAATATAAATTAGATTCCGCCCAATATTATAGTTAGAGTTCCTAAACTCGCTTCAGATGCTATGTTGAAATGACAAATATTGAGCTGGAGTTTTTGAAAAAGGTTATTTACGGTGGACTAAGTCGATGTTCTGGGAGGAGACATGCTGCATATAATATGTTCCCTCCGAAAAAATCTTCATCGTTTATTATATATTTGAATGTCACAATCTCTATGGACGCAGTATGTCACCATGTTAACGACCAGCGAATTTTTGTGGTTAACCGTGGATGAAATTTATAATTTAGGACCTTAAGATTAAACATTGAATACATACTATATTTTTCCAATAGTAATCATTAACTATGTACCCTCAATAACAAAAGCATTTTTGTATATAAATTTTATTTGATCAGAACAATTTTTATACAAAAATAAATATTAAAATTATCATGTAACAAAAAAGAATTAGCAATATTTAATGTTTGTTCGGCAGCCTCTTAAACCAATTATCCTATCACAACTCCAACAGAAAATATGAATACAATTATTATTAAAATTATGTTGTTTTTTGGTAACTTGTTTTAATTGTTCAATATTTTATAGAGGCTTGTGATGCTTACAAATGCCTCTTTTAAAAATATATTTCTTATGTTTTAAAGAATACAGATTATATTATTGCCACTAATAATATATTAACAGGCACTATGATCAGCATCTTAACATACCCTGAGGTCACTTCCACCGATAAGGATAAAAAAGGGAATCAAGTGAAGACATTTAGCAACTGATTAATTACTTGGCCAGTTGAATTGAATGAGTAGCATCCATTTTCTCTTTCAACTTTAAGAACATAGGGTGTAGCCTTTACAATGTATAAAGTTATAAGACAGGAAGTTTTGATTATGGATCAATAAGTCTACTATATCTAGTATTATCGAATTAGAATACAGAGTGTTTCATAATATATGCGTAGGACTTCAGGATGTGATAGCTCGTCCAAAAATTTGAAAAAATGTTTGTATCAACTTACGCTCTAAAAAGCACAATTTTCAAGATACAGGGTGTTGAAACTGTAAAAAAAATTTCGTTTGTTGCGAATATCTCCGGAACCGTTTATCGTACAGAAAACATATTTTGTAATCATTTGCTATTCATAATAAGCTATGTTCTGTACCAGAAAAATTGCTCACAACTTAAACATACCTCACTCGATGGTTTGGAGAATATTGAAAAGACAACTTTTGTATCCCTATCATATCCAAAGAGTACAAGCCAAGAGATTTTTCGCCAAGATTGGCTCTTTGTAGATGGATGCAAGACAAAATAGTTCAAAATCCTCAGTTTGGAGCCGAAGATATGTTTACCGATGAAGCATCTTTCTCGAGAGATGGTATTTTCAATTTTCAGAATAACCACATATGGGCTGAAGAAAATAATAATAATAATAATAATAATAATAATAATAATAATAATAATAATAATAATAATAATAGGCGTCCTCATCTAAGGGTGAACGAAGTGGCTGAAGAGCCACGGAATGATCCCGCAGAGGCGCCGCGCTTCATTCCCCGAGAACAGGACAGCCTGAGCACCCGTCGGGGGTTGCCTTTTATAAAACCCCCGAGGCCCGCAGATCTGGCCCGAGTGGATACTGCGCTCCGTGAGGATCTCCCAGAAGAGGCTGACATCTGGAGCGTCAATTGCGCTGTGTACGAAGCCGCTGAACTGCTGACTCGAGTGGAGAGAGGGCGTGAAAATGCCGTTTCTCCACTGGAGAGAGCACGGCGGCGAGTGCACAAGATGGAGGCTAAGATCCGGTCGGCGAGGCAACACGCGTCCCGTATCCAATGTGTGATGGACTATGTGGAAGCCAATAGGGCTTTCACACCTAAGGTGAGACGCATTGCTACTTCCCTTAGGCGGGTCCATCATACCCTGAATCGGGTGGTGCTGCTCACCATCAAGCAGCATTCTCTCGACAGGATACGGATGCTAGTGGCTGCGAAAAAGTCACTAGTGAGGCGGTCGAGAAGGTTGGAGCAAAATAATTTGTTCCGTGTAAGGCCTTCTCGACTTTTTGAACAGCCTCAGCGTGTTGCGGACAATCCGCCGACTGTAGATCGGGTAGAAGCCTTCTGGAGAGATCTTTATGGCCGCAGGATTCCACTTGATAGAGACACTCCAGCCCTGGCACACTTCGAGGCCTTTTGTCAAAGGCTTCGAGAGCCACAAGAGGTGTGCCCACCGATAACCCCGGATGAAGTTCGGAGATCATTTATTAGATCGAAGAACTTCGCTGCTCCTGGTCCCGATGGGATCAGCAACTTCTGGTGGAAAAAATTCACCAGTGTCCACCGCCATTTGGCCAGAATATTCACGTTCTGGCTAAATGGAGAGCAGCAAATTCCGGCGTGGTTTGTCGAGGGGAGAACCGTGCTTATCCCTAAGAGCGGAGATTTGTCCCAGCCAAAGAACTACCGTCCAATAACCTGCCTGAATGCGTGTTACAAGGTGTTTACTCGCATCTTGTGCGCGCGTGTGCTCCACGCAGTGAACCCGGTTTATCAACGGATGTACGAGCAGCGAGGGTCCAAGAGGGGTGTGGCTGGCTGTAAGGAGAACCTGCTCATCGACAGATGTATTACGCAGGACTCCGTGCAGTACAAGCGGAACCTCTCAATGGCCTGGATAGATTACCGCAAGGCATTTGATATGACATCACATGAGCTAATAATCCACTTGCTCCAATGCCTTGCGGTGGCCGACCCCATAGTGAGGTGTATTGAACAACTCATGCCGCTCTGGAGGACCCGCTTTACCATAACATCGGCTAATGCAAGGGTCCAGACAGAGCCGGTTTTGTTCAGGAGGGGAGTGTTCCAGGGAGATTCTCTGAGTCCCCTCTTGTTTTGCATCTCACTGCTGCCATTATCCGTTGCACTTCGTCGTACCCGGGGTTACAACTGCGGTACCCCAGGAGACCGGAAGCATAAGGTCACCCATTTGTTCTATATGGATGACCTTAAACTCTATGCCTCCGGAGAGAGGGATTTAAATCAGTCCCTCAGAGTGGTACAGGAGTACACGCAGGCGGTTGGGATGGAGTTCGGGCTGGACAAATGTGCACTGGTTCATCTCAAGAGAGGACGATGCGGTGCATACGGAAAGGACGCCCAGCTCATAGACGGAAGCATCTTCCACCATCTAGATGCCGGAGAGTCGTACACCTATTTGGGTGTCCCACAGCGGGGCACTCATGAGGTGGCAACGGTGAAAAACGCTCTCCGCGGCAGGTATCGGCACCGCCTCCGACAAATCTGGTCTTCGGAGCTGTCGGGTAAGAACAAGGTGAGTGCCACAAATATGCTTGCCGTTCCGATCCTTCTCTACTCCTTTGGAGTAGTGAAATGGACACAAGAAGAGCTGAGGCAACTCGATGTAGGGACCCGCAAAATGATGCATCTCCATCAGAGTTTGCATCCAAGATCGTCCGTTTCGCGGTTATACTTCCCAAGAAATCGGGGAGGCCGTGGACTCTTGAGTTTGGAGTGTCTCCAGGGCAGAGTGGTTTTGGAGGAAGCCTGTAAAATCATCAGGAGCTTGGATCCCCTTCTCTGCATGGTCCAAGACCATGAAGCAGCAGGGATAGGAGCGTTTGTATATAAGGCAGCGAGAAGAGCAGCCAATGAACTTGGTCTCGTGTTCGATACTGAGCGGGAAAATCCAGACTCTGTCACCGAGTGGGACCCTGCTCAGTTAAAAGCCCAAATTAAAGCTGCAGAGACGCGTCACCTTCTGCAGCTACATAAGGATAAGCCAATGCATGGTCTCTTCTACCGTCATCTAGAGGGGCTTGGCTTATCTGAAAAGCTGACCTTCGCTTTTTTGAGGTCAGCGGGGCTGAACTCTGATACCGAGGGGTTCATAATGGCTTGCCAAGATGGTGTAATTAATACTCTCGTCTATCGTAGTCGTGTCTTGGGTATCGAGGTTCCTGATACCAGATGCAGGGCCTGCCGCCAGGCGCCGGAGACGCTTATGCATCTCCTGTCGGCCTGTCCGGTATATGCGGCCACAGCGTATATCCAAAGACACGATTCAGCCTTACGGGTGTTGTATTATCATTTACGACACTCGTATGAGATAGACGAGACGCCAGTGCTGCCTTATGCTCCGGGGGATATAGAATCCGTTGTGGGGAATGAGAAGTGCCGAATTTATTGGAACTATTCATTCCCCACCCTCAGGCAAATTCAAGCCAATAAGCCTGATGTAGTCCTCCTCGACCACCAACTTAGGACGATGTTTGTGATTGAGTTCTCGGCTCCCGCAGAGAACAACATCGTCCTAAAAGAGGAGGAAAAACGGAGGAAGTATCGAGATCTTCTCTCCGAGCTCCGCAGGCTGTATCCAGACCACTCTGTTAAGATTGTGGTGCTCATTATAGGCGTCCTGGGTGGAATGAGACATACGTTGCTTTCTGACTTAAAGATCATACCGGCTTGCCGAAATTCGGCAGAGATCTTAGCCGGCAGAATGCAGAAGGCAATCGTCCTTGGTTCGCTACGTCTACTCAGAACACACGATTTACGGGCGCAATGATTACTGACTCCACGGTGTGGAGAGTGGTCATTGCTTGACTCTTCAGAACATCTCCGAATGTGTCGGAGCTTCGGAAGGTGTTACTGAAAAAAAAAAAAAAAAAAAAAAAAAAAAATAATAATAATAATAATAATAATAATAATAATAATAATAATAATAATAATAATAATAATAATAATAATTATAATAATAATAAATGGTTTTTATTAGTGTTTACAAAGAACACACAACATGAAATTGCAGAAGGCAATCATCAGCAACAATTTTCCGTGAATGTTTGGGCTGACATCGTCGGTGATCATTTGATAGACCCACATTTTTTACCGCACAGATTAAACGGTTCAGATTATCGACAATTTCTAGAAGAAGTACTGCCGGAACTGCTGGAAGATGTACCGCTTCAAGTAAGACAAAACATGTACTTTATGCACGATGGAGCTCCGGCCCACTTTAGTTTGGTTGCTCGCCAATACTTGGACGACGAATACCAATACCGATGGATCGGTCGAAGAGGTTCCCACCCTTGGCCCCCGCGATCTCCCGAACTTAATTGTTTAGATTTTTTCTTTTGGGGCCATCTCAAAACCCTAGTCTACGCTACTCCAGTTGAAAATGTTGATCAATTAACGCATTGTTGCATCTTGTGACATAATTCGAAACACTCCGAAAATTTTCTTGCGTGTTAGACAGTCAATGCGTCGAATAATTGCTGCGTGCATTGAAGCTAACGGAAGACATTTTAACATTTAATTTAACTGTGTACGATTATTTTTTTTAATTTTGCAACTATGAAGTTAACGTTTGGTTTTGTTACTTGTTCTAACGATTAAATAAATTTTGTACGATAAACGGTTCCGAAGATATTCGCAAAAAACGAAATTTGTTTTACAATTGCAACACCCTGTATCTCGAAAATTGTGCATTTTAGAGGGTAAGTTAATACAAACATGTTTTCAAATTTTTGGACGAGCTATCACATACTGAAGTCCTGCGCATATATTATGAAACACTCTGTAATATTGCCGAATACGTGCGCCTGTTGCTACTGTAGAAAAATTTCGAAACCATATACTCGAAACTGTTGATACAATTAGGAGGAATTTGTAAGCTAAAATGGATGGGTCGATGTCATGCATCTTTGTGTTTGCGCCTATGGATATCAATTTGAATATTTTGTGTAAGAATGGTAACTTTTCATCTCAATTTGTCTCCTACTACTTTAGAGGTTATGGGTGTAGAGGTACAGGTACTATTGTTTTATGTTTGCTATCTAAAAAAAATCTACTTCAGAATTTAACATATTTAAATAAAAGTAGGTTTCTTTAAGTCTTTATTTTAGCTAGTTTGTGCATTTTCCTTGAAAAATTATCAAAAATTCAAGAACTCTTTGCCATTTGGTAAGGCCCTTCTATTTATGTAGCTAATATACCAATCGGTACAAGTATCAGCACATACTCATATGAAAGTGCTCACAATCGCTGCATCCAGGACCGTTTGCGTAGCAAGAATTGAAATTTGATTTACATGAAAATCAGTAAAGGTTGGCCATTTTCATATCAGACTTTTACAATAAATATTATTATAAAACTGATCTGTATATTCTGAACAGGACCGATATTGATGTTAATATAGATTTTACCGTGTACGTAATTTGCTATCTGAGGTACAAAGTACATACCTAAGCATAACTAACTTTAGTCGTCAATCATCCAAACATCTTGGAAGGACCTAGATATGCTATTCAAGAACAGCTCACAAAGAAAGAATTTGACAAAGGATAAAATATTGTTTATTCCAAAATTCGTCCCTCATTTAAAACTTGTCATTGCCTCAACTGATGCATGTATTTTGTGTGACGAGTATAAACCTCTCTAAAGATATATAAGGTATATTTTTAAATTAAGAATTAATTTTTTAACGAAAACTGAATCTACGACTGAGTTATTACTAGTTTTGTGTTTTCTTTAGCAGTTTCTGTTCACTATTGCATCAACATACGCTAATTTTTCTTTTCATTTTCATTTATATTCAAATTTCAAATCTTCTAAATAAATTAGTTAATTACGGCTATGTAAGATCCCGTACGTCTGAAATTGTAAAGATTTGAATAGATTGGGTTTAGTGAGTCTGTTAACAAATTCCTTAAACCTGTTCCTGGATATATACTGGAAAAGCATGAAAGAGTAAGCCGTTTTGCTTATCTGAAACATTTAGCACATCCGCTACTGTAGGGTGTTATCTAATCTTCAAAACAGTTTGTCAGGTTTTTCCTAGAATAATTAGAGAATTCCTTCTGCGAGAACACATAAAGATTATCAAAATAGAAATATAAACGTAAAAAGGTTTTAGAACCGCAATATTTTGCTTTGTTAACTGTTTTATTCTTTACTGAGGCACATGAGTTAATCCTATAGCTGCTGACAACATGAACAACATGTTTCCAATTTGTTTCTTCCAAAAATATCATTACATGAATTGTGTGTATCTATAAAGATCAGATATCCATCAGCTGTTATTCGAAAATGTTAACAAATTGATGTTATCTTAATTGGATAAAAATTTCATACGACTGATAAACTCGTCAACGTCCCACTTGTGTGATTAAATATTTAAATACTAAAGTACTTTACAAGGACAAACGAAAAACTCTATAAATTATTTATCTTGTTTAAAGTATCTGTTAGACAATATTTTTCAATTAATATCAAAATTTTTTGGACAAACCTATTTAAACTTATTTCAGATAACGGATAATTTATCATACAGGGGTATTTTGACCAACAACGTATGAAAAATTATCTTTTATTCGCGAGACGTAACACATGCCTATATCTAATGGTCACTGGCTAGTCAAAGCTGGGCTTGAGTACAGTCAGAACAGAAAGTGATGCACTTTACTGTGGATACTATTGAAAGCTTTGACCTGTGTCGCCATCGGCGATTGCGATATTTGCAAAGGCGGTATTTCAGGAAATAACTACTTTTTGGGTGAACGTTCCAACCAGCATTGCATTAGTCCTACCTATAGCGAACAACTACGGTTTCCACCTTGTTAGGTCTCATTAGTATGATAAAGATGAGGCAACCAGTCCTGAAACACTTGTGAAACCGTGACTGCTCGCTATAGATTAGTAATTATTTCTTAAAATTACACTTTTTTATCAAATATTAATTGACAATCACGGCACTATGTCTAAAAATACGATCAAAATCTAAGGCGGTATTTCAGGAATATCTACTTTTTGGGTGAACGTTCCAACCAGCATTGAATTAGTCCTGAAAAACCTATAGCGAACAACTACGGTTTCCACCTTGTTAGGTCTCATTAGTATGATATAGATGAGGCAACCAGTCCTGAAACACTTGTAAAACCGTGACTGCTCGCTATAGATTAGTAATTATTTCTTAAAATTACACTTTTTTATCAAATATTAATTGACAATCACGCCACTATGTCTAAAACTACGATCAAAATCTAAAAAAACTTTTATATAAATTTAAGTTGGTTATATTTGATCACAGGAAGCTATGTTTAAGCCCATATTACTTTCCGGGCACCTTGTGTTCAAATATTTTTTATTCGTTATCAAATATTTATTCGTATACACCCAACCCTGCATCATATACCGCTTTAGTTTGCTTTATTTATCAATGAAGTTTAAACATCCCAGTTAGTTACATTACTATTATGTTGATGCTTTCAAGTTATATGCATCAATTGGCTCGACAAAAGACCGCTGTCTGTTACAGCTATACCTTACTAAAACTAATGTATGGTGTTACAAAATAGATTACCAGTGAATATTAGGCAATATTATAATGAACAAGGGAATCAATTTAATCCATTATGCGTGGGCAATAAATAACGAAGGTGTTTCTAGGTTTACCGAAATCAAGGATCTTATAATTAATTTTGATACCAAACTAATTTTCATTCGTCATACTTTGGTAGCCTGAACGGTACGTATGTTTAGGATTTATTTTTAGAAAATATAAAAGATGGATCAACCCTTGCTGTTAATTTAATTTCTTTCTTTTGAGACCGAAATCCGCATTGTTTTTCCTTCTGTCTTAATGTTCAACTTAGCCCTACTAATGCGCTTGTGCTCTAGCACAGTCAATTCGCTGTAAAAGCTCATTTCTTGTGTTCATGTTACTGGTATAGAAATTCAACAAATTTAAATCTGGATTATTTGTCTTTAACATTAGTTGTATTATCAAATTATTACTATTATTACAATTGAATTTGGGCAAAGGAAAATTTACATTCTAAGTACATACATAATTGTAATAACATACACAAGAAATAATTACATGAAAAGGGGAAGGAATAGAACAAAACAGTAAGAACACCATACATTGGACTTCCAAAAACGATTTACACGGTTTTTAAAACTGTTCACAGTGGGTTCACAAATTAATTCTTCGGGTAAATTGTTCCAAACGTTTAACACACGACAGGATCTGCCTACATCTGGTACAAAGGCATTCGTGTGACAACGTAAGTCTATTATCTCTAAGACTTGCATCTCTACTGAGAACAAAAAAGTTCAAGTTTGTATCGAATAAGCTGTTAAGAGATAAGTCATAATTAAGTCACTTCTCACTCGTCTTCTGTAAAGAGATGGTAAATTCATAATCTTCAGTTTCTCTTCATACGTTAAATCGTGAAGACTGTGTGCTATTCTAGATGATCGATGCTTTTCACGGTCAATTATCTTTATATCTTTTGTAAAGTACGCAGACCGAACTGGGACTCCAAATTCTAGAATCGGACGAACACAGATAGAAAACAGCTTATTCATTGTGGATGGTGAAGAGGAATTTTCAATAGCGTAACTAATTCTAGGATTATTTTGCCAAGATGAAAAATGCATTATTTTTTATATTCAGTTTAAGGAGCCAAGTAGAGCACCAATTTTTCAGTGTATTAGTGAATTTCGTTTTGTGTAGAAAACGGATAGAATGAGATTTTGGGCTGAATCATGAGTGGAAGATCGAGAAATAGCAGAGGGCCTAACATGGATCCTTGCGGCACCCCAGCCGTAACAGGAGCTGAGACATGGAAAGGGCTACTCACATTGACAAAGAAAATCTTATTATTAATATCTAAGTAAATTTCTTCTAATACCAACATGCTCCAAATATATAAGCAAGCGTTGTAGTGCAACCTTGTCAAAGGCTCTTGCAAAATCTAAATAAATAACATCTGTGGCATTGCCACTATCAATTTGTCAACTCATGTCATGACTGGAGTCATTCAAACATGTCAATAAGTTGGCAAGAACCGATTTTCTATCTACAAATCCATGTTGTTCCTGTGGGATGACAGAGTTTTCCAGAAGGAATGGGCGCATTTCATTGACTACGGTGGCTAATAGGTCTGTAATTGGCAGAATTGAATTTGTCATTTTTTAAAAAAGCCGGTGTTATGACCGATCAATGTCAATCTGTGGTAAAGCCGGGGACACATTGCTCTGATGCGACACCACGCCATGTGATACAACGTCAGAAGGATCTGACACCGTGTATTCTTATGTACTTTTATATATTGTATTCACACTACCCTGACGCTACAACACATCACGCCACGCCATGTCATCCGACGTGTCGCAAATCCCCTCTTGTTAAATTTTCATCACGTCGTGTGGTGTAACCTGGTGTCGCGTGGTAGCAGTGTGCACGTGAATATAATGTCACATGCAGGAAATGATATGTTAAAGATTTGCGAGCATGAATGTCTCTATAGTATAAAACGTAAGCGCTATAAAAACAAATTATGAGAAGAGATGCTTAGGAACAAATTACACGGGAAATGTTTCTGACAGTACATTGTTAATAAAACAACATACATTTTAACAACTCTAGCTAAATGGATTAAGGTACTTAAATGCATTCATCCTCGACTCAAAATTCGAGTTTGACCTTCTGCTGATATGAAATATTCCCTAAATTGATGGAATTGTCGAGTTTAACGTAACGTGGCATCGCATGGCGTGGTAACGGTGTGCACATAGCGTACCTACATACTACACCACGTCACGTGACATGGCGTGGTGTGGCATGAGAGCAATGTGCCCCCGGCTTAATTCTCCTAAATTAAAAGATACCGACGTAACGTGTCCTAATGGTTCCAGCAGACTATGAGAACACTCTTTCAAAATTTTTGGAGAAATATTTATATATTTAATTAATTAAAATATCCAACGGGCCCAAGGCCCAGTAATAGGATAAGTTTTACAATTAATAGTATAGTAAACAATACAAAAATTATACATTGAAACATAAGAGCAAAGAAACTTACAAAGGCCTATATCTATACATACTTACAAATATCCACATACATACATACATACATACATACATACATACATACATTATAAAAATTCAAATCATTTAACACACGTATAATACGACAGATATTAAGATATAGGTAGGGATTACAATAAACATTAAATAAATTAAACAACAGGTACAAATTTCTTCTTAATGTCTGCAGTAGAGCAGCAAAAAATATCTATGTTGAATTCTAATTGGAAATGACTGCATACCATATGATATATAGGAGAAATTTTATAAACATTGGTATTATAGTTTTTAATATAGAATAAACTTGTATTTCTAACATTGAGCCTTCAGTGATCATTCAGTGCAGATAAAAGGGATGTGCAGTTTACTTCATTATGAAGAATTTTGTGAACAAAAGTACATCAGTTAAACTTCTTCTCCTCTCTAAACTGATCATATTAAATCGGTCCAAGAAATAACTATATGGGGTAGATCTTAGTGGATACACACTATCTAATATTAAAGTGGCAGACTTAAAAAAACGCCTTTGCACCTTCTCAATCGCCGCAACATGTACTGAATATATGGGATTCCATATTACAGATGCATATTCTAGTTTTGACCTAACGAAAGTTTCAAACAGCAATTTGTGAGTATTGAGGTTTTTAAAGTCTTTCATGTTTCTTATAACAAAACCTAGAGTTTTATAAGCACCTGTGACAGTTTTTTGTATGTGAGGTACGAAGGAGAGTTTTTGGTCGAAAGTGACACCAAGGTCACATATAATTTCAGGCCTGTTTAATGGACGGTCATTTAATATATAATTCCAAGTCACTACACAATTTTTACGGCAGTAAAACATTACATTGCACTTACCAACATTCACAGGCAGTACACCACGAATTAATAAGGTTAAGATTTAGCTGCAATTTAAGGCAATCAGAGGTGGACACAATCTCCGAAAATATTTTAACATCATCAGCATATATAAGAACATTTATATTCAAATCTACAGTGACGTCATTAATGAATAAAATAAATAAGAGCGGACCAAGAGTAGATCCCTACGGGACTCCAGACGTTTGAGGGTAATCAATAGACTGAAACTCACGGTACTATGCATACTGCGACCTATCCGCTAAATAGTAATTGAATAGCTTAATAAGATCCCCACTAAAATCGAAACCACCCAATTTTCCTAATAACATTCCATGGTCAAGACGATCAAACGCCTTGGAGAAGTCGGTGTAAATGTCATCTACCTGACTTTTTCGATCGAGAGCGTCAATTATGTATTGAGATTTACAACAAAGGTTGGTAACGGTCGAGCGACCTTTAAAAAAACCATGTTGTTCCGCAATAATAATGTTATTCACATGATTAGATAGATAAAAGTCAATAACGTTCTCAAAAATTTTGGAAAAATTACAGAGAATAGCAATAGGGCGGTAATTAGATACGTCAATTATATTACCCTTCTTAAAAACTGGACAGATCTAGAGGTTTTCCATATATCTGGAAATGTTGCAGTTTTTAAGATCAAATTGAAAATGATACTCAATGGCTCACACATATTGTCAACAGCAGGGGCGATTGAAGCTCGAAGTTTTTTAATTGCTGCAGCGATTTTATTGCGAGTATATTTTATTTTATTACCAGCTATGCATATTTTGTAATTATCCCTTACTTTAAAATTAAATAGTTTTTTTTTGTTAAGCTACTGTGAAAATAAACATTTATTTAATAAATGGAAATTTTATGTACATAATATATAATTTATACTTAATTAATAAGTTACCTAGTGTAATATAAAAGTAATGTGACTTAATCAATGAATGTAAATATAAAAAAGTTAGATATATAACAAATGTTTGCAAATGTCCCAATTCAAGAGTCATTCTTAGCCATTAAAATACAAGCAAAGTTCCCCACTCAAGGTCATCAAAACTTCCAGAAAGTTATATTTTATAGCGATAAAACACGCCTTTACTTTTTCATCAGTGTTTCAAGTAGCTCTAAATCACCAGGAAAATATTTATCGAGTGTTACAGGCTTCACTATCGTTATAAAATAAAGTTATACCATTTTTTCTCCAAAATTTATAGCAATAAAAAACGTATTAATTTTTTATTTATTACACGTTCTATAAAATTCTAATATAAATCACTAAATGTGTTGTTTATACAAGGTGGGTTAATTTCTATATTCTTAGTGCTTTTCCTATAAAATCGACAATAAAAGTTTGCAAGTGGTTCTAGAAAAAGTACTACGCACGTGTAAACGTTCTTATGCCTGATTTTTTCAAGAAAATGTCATTCTCGATAAATAATGATTGCTTATCTTGAAATGCCATGAGCTGTGGTCAAACCTGTGCTAAAATATAAGGGCATAAAATATTAAAAAATGTCAAAATATCAATATAGTTCATAAATAACTCCCTAAAAGGAAAATCTTTCAAAATAACCTATATTTAGGCAAATTTACTGCGCGTAATATATGACACGTAGTGCTAACTATTGCTGCTTTACTTAACGTTGACAAAGTTCTGTGGGCATTGGGATTAAGACGTTTAAAACGTTTGACGTAATAGTATATTACATAATGAGCATGGAAAGAATTGCACGAGTGTGTTAATGCTCTTTCCAGGCAGTAGTGTACAATATTATTTTCCCCACAACCTTAAACTTAAGAGAAAAAAAAGCTAAATATTTTATTTTCTAAACATAAATTAATATCAATTTTTAATACAGGGTGGCCAGATTAAAACGAAATAGAGCTATTATTTGGAAGCGTTGGTTGGTAGTTTATTTAATTGTGTTTTTGAAAATAAAACAATATGGTTTATTCCATTGCGGAAAGGGTAAATATCATGTCGCTTTACTTTATAAGCAATAAATGTGCGAATAGAACAGCTCAGCTATTTGATGAACAACACCAAGATCGACATGTCAGGAGGAAGTATGTTCTAGAGTTAGTAAAAAAATGTCAAGTGACAGGGAACGTAGCCAATAAAAAACGAGAAATTGAAGAACCTGTAGTTAATGAAGCTAGTGAAGTAGCAGTTTTGGGACAAGTTCATCTTGATTCTACGTTAAGTACGAGCGTTATTCACTCAACGGTACGAGGCAGCTGGCATCTGTGTCTGGGATCAATCGAACTAGCATACAAACTATTTCGAAGAAGAATAAATTCCATCTATACAAAATATATTTAGTCCACGAACTTCATGAGGATGATTATAAACGCCGCTTGCAATTTTGCGAAATAATGATTGAGCGAGCAGGGAACGATCTACACTTCCATTTTAACATCCGTTTTTCTATAGCAGCAATTTTTTCTTGAACGGAACGGTAAATCGTCACAATTGCCGCTATTGGTCAGATTCAAACCCAAAAGTTATTCACGAGGTACATACACAGTAACTGAAAAAATTAAATGTATGGACTGGAATTTTCAGTGACCGGCTGGTGCGTCCCTTTTAATCTACCTGGTAATTTGACTGGCCAAATGTATTTGCAATTACTGGAAGACGCTGTTGACCCTGCCTTGACTCATATGATGAAGATCATTTGATTTTTCAACGGAACGGTGCTCCTCCGCATTATGCGTTAATGGTCCGTCAGTATTTGGACCAACGCTTTCCACGAAATTGGATTGGGAGAAGATGCAGCATTGATCGATCTTCCGATTTCGCCCCTTGACAGTATTGGCCGGAATAAAATTTAAAGACTGTTGTAAAGAGAATTGTAAGAGCTTTCATAATAAATATTACTCAACCCCCAATGCCATTTAAATATTTTGGCGCTTACCCTATACCGAGAATACATAATATAAAAATATTGAATACAAGCACCAGTACTACATTTATTTACGATTTGCATACATAATAAGCTTTCATTACTTTTTTCATTTCTAAACAGACTATACTACTTTTGGTATATTCCAAAATTTATTGACACCTATCAGTTGCATTTTCCTGTCTGATAGTTTAAGAGAAAAGAAATTTTTTTATATCAGTCGTCCTTTAACGTGAATGCTCTTGATTGTTTTGTTTTAGTATCCGGTATTTCAGTAAGAGTTGCCGCTCCTAGGTTTGCTATATTTTGTACTTTCAATTGAGATAAACTGCTTCTGACAAGCTCCCGAAATATCAATTAATTAATTAATGCTACCTACTTTAATAAATAAATACTGATCATCAGGAGCTTCACAAAGAAACTTGCTTGGAGGTCAAAGTTTTTGATCTTTTTGGTATGTAGCCATCAGACTTGTATACAACAGTGCTTCTAATCTGAGAAATTTGGTTATATCGACATAAAATAATTCCTAAGAGTACTTCGTAGCATAGAATATTATGCCCATAAGCTGTTTGATTTCCAGATAAGTCAGTTACATAACCCATTATAACATTTTCAGAGAATAAAGAAAATATCTTCTTGTCAGTTTCCCATTTCATAAAATTCTTGTAACACGTTATGCATCTTGTACGTTTTTTTGATAACAATTCTACTAATGAACTTTTAGCTGATAGGAATATTAAAGGTAGAGCACAATCTGTGGAATAGTCACTACTGCAATCCATATCCATTTTATATTGTTATTGCTTTATTCACTTTTATCACATTCAATTCAAATAGTCAATAATAAATTCTTAATTACTATGTTACTTGAACATGACAGAAGTATTTATAATATTTAAATAATAAAAACGCGCAAGCGGCATCCAATCAGGAGTAATTTGCCAGATGCCTTTACATTTATCTAGCACGACCTATTTCGGCAAATTGTAGCTTATGATATGACGCACGTTGGACCCGTTAATACCGCCGGATTTTATGATATTACTATTGATATTACTACTAGAGTTAAGACAAAGGTAATGTATTTTTTAATTACAATGTTGGAACTAGAGTAATAAGCTATTTAAGGAGTTAGTAATGCTTATATAAATTTAAATTTATGATATCGTACAATGAAAATGTGTCAGTGATAGTTGTACGTTATTGCTGAACCTACGCGTATTACAACATCTTCTCAAACTCTTTTAGATTTACTTGTGTTTTCTTGTGCTGATATTTCTGATTCTGTTGAAGTTCTTAAGGTAGAAAATATATCTGATCATTCTTGGGTTAAATGCAACATTAAATTAAATAAATCTAAACCCCATACTATATATAAAACATATAGAGACTTTCGTAATTTTGATTATAATTTATTTTTGCTTGATTTGCATAATATTAATTGGGATTTCATATACGAAGTCGAGGAAATTGATGATACGGTGAAGTATTTTAATGACAATGTTTTAAAATTATTTAATGTGCATGCCCCATTTAAGACTTCTAAGATAACTAAGCCTCCAGCCCCTTGGCTTACAGATAATCTGAAGCTTATGATGAATATGAGAGATAAGGCTTTGGCAAAGTATAAAAGGTTGAAAACTGAAGTAGCGCATAGTGAGTACAAGACGTTAAGAAATCTGGTCAATATGAGTGTTAAATCTGAGAAAAAAGCATATCTGAAACAAACATTTAAATCTAATCCTAAACATTTTTGGCGCGCCTTAAAATACTTAAATATTTGTTCTGAAAATCAATTTGATTATGCAACGGTTGCCGATATTGTTGATGCCAATAAATTTAGTAATTATTTTGTAAATAATTTACCCACTGCTAATGTTGTTGATCAGGAATTTATTGAGTCAGCTTATGTTAACACGTTATTCCCTAATATTTCTAATAAATTTAATTTTAACTCGGTAGAAGTGAAGGATGTTGAAAAATATTTACTTGCAGTTAAATCGCATGCTGTTGGATCTGATGAATTGTCTATTAAGATGTTATTATATTTAACACCTTATTTAAGTAACCACATTACTTTTATCATCAATAAATGTCTATTGACAGGAGTATTTCCCAACGCGTGGAAACTTGCGCATGTTGTCCCTGTACCAAAAATTGGTAGTCCCTCGGATGTATCTCAGTTTAGACCTATTAGTATACTTCCTGTATTATCTAAAGTGTTGGAGAGAATTGCACAGGATCAAATAAATAGGTTCATACATAAAAATAATATTTTATCTGCTAGTCAATCTGGCTTTCGTTCTCATCATGGTACTGCTACTGCTTTGCTTAATGTAACTGATGATTTATTCCGCGCATATGATAGTGGCCTTAATACATGCTTAATCTTACTGGACTATAGCAAGGCGTTCGATACTTTAAATCATGCTACGTTAGTTACGAAACTGAAATATTTTGGATTCAATGATAATGCTCTTAATTTTTTTAATAATTATTTAAACATGAGGCAACAGCGAGTTACATTTAATAATACTTTTTCCGACCCCACTTTTTTGAACAAGGGTGTTCCTCAGGGCAGCATTTTGGGACCGTTGCTGTTTTCATTATATAGCTCTGATTTATGTTCGCATTTAACATTCTGTAAATCTCACCAGTATGCCGATGACACGCAAATTTATTATTCATTTCCTGTCAATGATATTGATTTGGCTGTTCGTAACATCAACTCTGATCTTAATATCATTAGTAAATTTTCTAATGCGCATGGTCTGGTCCTTAATGAAAAAAAAACTCAAATTTTATTGTTCGGCCCTCAGCTTATTTTATTGTTCGGCTCATCTTAGATTTGGCACTCATGTATCTAATCTATTGAGAAGGTGTTATAGCAAATTAAAAATCTTATACCTATATAAAAATATTCTTAGTACTGAAGTTAAATTAAGACTTTGCGACTCCTTAATATTATCTATCCTTAGTTATTGCCTTGTAGTTTACTGGTCCGCATTGTTAGTGAAAGATAGAGAGCGTCTACAGAAAATTCAGAATTCTTGTATTCGATTTGTTTATAACATTAGAAAATTTGATCACATTTCAAATGCTTTTATAAATTCTGGTTGGCTTAAACCACATGAGCGTTTTCAACTTCAACTAGGTACACTGGTTTATAATGTTTTTGACCATAAGTTACCAATATACCTTTATGATAAGCTTATTAAAGGTCGAGATATACATGAACATAATACGCGTCATAGAGATCACCTAACTATTCCCTGTCATACTTTAACGATGTTTCAACGTAGCTTTAGTTACAATGCTGTTAAAATTTTCAATGCTTTACCGCATAGCATCGTTGGGGCTACTAGTTCTGTCACCTTTCGGAGAAAGTTTAAAACATTTCTGGTTAATCAGAGAGATTGTTGAGTGTATTCGTTAATTTGTTTTTTATATTCTTGCATATATGTATACTTATCTTACGTACTACTTGTGGTTATGGTCACTTATTTTATTTTTTTTTAAGGGTGGTTGTATAGGAGCAGCTTTGCTGGATACCGCCACCCGTAATTATCTACTATTTGTATTGTTCTCTAAATTGTAATAAAGGCATATTATTATTATTATTATTATTATTATTATTATTATTATTATTATTATTATTATTATTATTATTATTATTATTATTATTATTATTATTATTATTATTATTATTATTATTATTATTATTATTATTATTATTATTATTATTATTATTATTATTATTATTATTATTATTATTATTATTATTATTATTATTATTATTATTATTATTATTATTATTATTATTATTATTATTATTATTATTATTATTATTATTATTATTATTATTATTATTATTATTATTATTATTATTATTATTATTATTATTATTATTATTATTATTATTATTATTATTATTATTATTATTATTATTATTATTATTATTATTATTATTATTATTATTATTATTATTATTATTATTATTATTATTATTATTATTATTATTATTATTATTATTATTATTATTATTATTATTATTATTATTATTATTATTATTATTATTATTATTATTATTATTATTATTATTATTATTATTATTATTATTATTATTATTATTATTATTATTATTATTATTATTATTATTATTATTATTATTATTATTATTATTATTATTATTATTATTATTATTATTATTATTATTATTATTATTATTATTATTATTATTATTATTATTATTATTATTATTATTATTATTATTATTATTATTATTATTATTATTATTATTATTATTATTATTATTATTATTATTATTATTATTATTATTATTATTATTATTATTATTATTATTATTATTATTATTATTATTATTATTATTATTATTATTATTATTATTATTATTATTATTATTATTATTATTATTATTATTATTATTATTATTATTATTATTATTATTATTATTATTATTATTATTATTATTATTATTATTATTATTATTATTATTATTATTATTATTATTATTATTATTATTATTATTATTATTATTATTATTATTATTATTATTATTATTATTATTATTATTATTATTATTATTATTATTATTATTATTATTATTATTATTATTATTATTATTATTATTATTATTATTATTATTATTATTATTATTATTATTATTATTATTATTATTATTATTATTATTATTATTATTATTATTATTATTATTATTATTATTATTATTATTATTATTATTATTATTATTATTATTATTATTATTATTATTATTATTATTATTATTATTATTATTATTATTATTATTATTATTATTATTATTATTATTATTATTATTATTATTATTATTATTATTATTATTATTATTATTATTATTATTATTATTATTATTATTATTATTATTATTATTATTATTATTATTATTATTATTATTATTATTATTATTATTATTATTATTATTATTATTATTATTATTATTATTATTATTATTATTATTATTATTATTATTATTATTATTATTATTATTATTATTATTATTATTATTATTATTATTATTATTATTATTATTATTATTATTATTATTATTATTATTATTATTATTATTATTATTATTATTATTATTATTATTATTATTATTATTATTATTATTATTATTATTATTATTATTATTATTATTATTATTATTATTATTATTATTATTATTATTATTATTATTATTATTATTATTATTATTATTATTATTATTATTATTATTATTATTATTATTATTATTATTATTATTATTATTATTATTATTATTATTATTATTATTATTATTATTATTATTATTATTATTATTATTATTATTATTATTATTATTATTATTATTATTATTATTATTATTATTATTATTATTATTATTATTATTATTATTATTATTATTATTATTATTATTATTATTATTATTATTATTATTATTATTATTATTATTATTATTATTATTATTATTATTATTATTATTATTATTATTATTATTATTATTATTATTATTATTATTATTATTATTATTATTATTATTATTATTATTATTATTATTATTATTATTATTATTATTATTATTATTATTATTATTATTATTATTATTATTATTATTATTATTATTATTATTATTATTATTATTATTATTATTATTATTATTATTATTATTATTATTATTATTATTATTATTATTATTACATTCAATTGGAAGGAGTAACCCTTTATTTTAGTAAAATGATGCTTCCAAGAAGTTCTTGGTATTTTCTGTTCATAGTGTTGTTTTTTGGTAATTCAATAACAGAATTTTCAAAAGGATTCAAACCATGTCCAGAATAATGAACAAAATAAGATTCCAAGGTAAAAATTTAGTGTTGTTTGAAAAAAGTTGCCTATATAATGTCCTTGCAGGGTTGTGAATTTTAAAGAGTAAGAATTATACCATTCTCTATTCCTCAGAAGAATATTATAACTTTTATTTGAATCAATTTTGTATTTATTAATTAATTTCGAAGACGGAGACTTCAATTAGAATATAATATTAATACCATAATATTTTATCGGTTAATTTTCAGAAAATGAGAAACAATCATATTGAAGAAATTAAGAGTATTTAATGAATCGATTTAACTTAATAATAAATGATTATATCTCCACAGGTAGCTAAAGAAGAAAATTATAAATCAGTTCCAAATACAAATGAAATAATTAATATTAAAGGAATTTTAATATAAAGGAGAATGAGATTAAAGAGCTCCGTAATTGCGTAATTGACAAAATTTTGCTCCGGGTAAAAATTGTTGCATTTTTAAGGTTTTCGTTAAGCGTTTTATAAAGTTTTGACGTAAAATTCACTAATCCGCGAAAAATACCAGGATATTGAGAATTTTCGAATTCAGTAGGTAAATAAGTATGAATAAAACATACCTATTTCTCGTCACCTATTCATTATGTGTTTGAAAGCGGAATCAAGTTGAGCTTCTACCTTGGTATTCCCAAATAATACAAATCGAATTTGATTATGAATATGAGTTTTACTATTTTTGATGTGTTTTTTATTTTCTCACTTAAGTGCACCATAATCAGATTTCCCTTATTCCCGTTTCCATCCAGGCTTGATCAGTATCAAATAACACACACGGAAAACATGCCTGTATGGGGATTCTTTTACTATTAATTATTGTTCCTGGTAGGAAAATTTGTGAAATCAGCCTCACCCAATTTGGATTGCATGTAGTAAGTTTAATTAATAATAATCTACACTGGCGACACAAATAAAAAAAAAAAAACAAACGAAACACATTACACCGAGTATTTATATTGATGTGAATTTTATTGTGTGTGTTGTTGTAGGCATTGAAAACAAGCTTATTGACCTAATTACGGTATGTGAAGATTTGGACTGCGGACTAAAAAATGATACATAAAATAAAAATAAAAAATATATGGGTAGATATTGTGGGTGTAATTCAACGCTGATCGGGGCTTTAGTCCGCAGAGTAGTTAGTTTCGCACAATATTGTTAATACCTAAAAGTATATAAAAACGGTTACATAAGGGGTAAACATTATTTAAGTAGGTATTTATCATGTTTAATTTAAAATTCATTGACAGGTTTAAATCACTTTTGACATTGGCAATATTTAATTTCAAATAATTTTAATTTATTGGTATAATAATTTTATAGTTAGATATTTGACTCAACTTAAAGGAGGCCACCTGAAGAAGCAATCCTAAATATGCAGTAATAGGTCAGATCTCATCTATTGTGGTTGAATTTTCGACAGTTTCCCACAGTTTCAAAAGTGAACTTTGATATTTATAGAGTGTTTTCATTACACTAGGTTAGCAAATTTAGCTAGATTTTTTTTGTCGATAATTATTGAATAGAGCTTTGTCTGTGAAATTGTTCATTAGCATGCCTAGATGTTTGGTATCAGAGAGCGTACATATGACTTCATTGATATGAATTGTAGGAGATTGTAAAGGAGCTTAAAATACCTTTCTAATAAGTACAGTAAAAAGAAATAATAATACGCACTCTTCCGCCTATGAAGTCAGCCATTTGTAGATCTTCCATAATTAATTTTTACTGATCCTCAACACTCATTCTGTATCTCAGAAATGAAGTATTTGTGGACGTACGTTAATATTTTTCTTAATGTGGTCAAAGGAAGAACAACATTTTCCCCTTCTAGTTAAAATTCACATTTTAGTCAACGTAAATTTCAGTTTTATTTTTATATTTATAATTTCGAACAAGATGTCATTCAATATCTTTGTTGTTTGTTCCGAAGATGCTTTGATGAAGTGTTTATATTGAAAAATCCAGCATTTTCTTTTATTCCTCACAAACAAAAACAAAGTAGGGGGTAACATTTAATTGCTTGTTTTAAAATTTTTAGGTAGTGCCGCTGAAGGGTGTATTTTAGGTATACTTATAAGAAAAACAGGGAAGCTAGTGGCATTTGTTGCAGGAAGCGGATTATCATGCTGCAAATTACGAAAGAGAAAGGATTCGTTAAAATTAACTATTCAAAGATGTCGAAGGGTATTGAGAACGTTTCAGGAGGTGTAGAAAGTGGCATCAGACACTGGTCTACAATAATAGCAGAGGTGATGAAATATGACTACGTCTTACTTTCTGGGTTTGTCGGTGGATTTTTATTTGGTTTATCGACAGGATAATGATAAGATATATTCTGTATTATTACGAGAAAGTCTTATTGAATATAATACACGTGTATTAAATATAAGTTATCAGATCTTATTCTTTTGATTTTCTGATATTAAAATTAAATTGTTGTATACCTTCCACATAATTTTCCTTTACTGACTTATTAGAAGCTCTGTATTATGACAATACATGTTAATGTTTCAGTTGTCTTCTATCTTGTTGTTGTCTTAAATAAAGAGGATGAATATGTATATGTCCTAAACAATTTGTTTCTAAAAAATTTTGATGTTTCGACGTAATCAAAGTTCAACTGAGACAGAAATACTAATAAACAGGCTTAAGAACTGAAGGTCCTAATATACAGGGTATCCAGAAAATAGTGTGAAAATGCATAGGCCATACAGAGAAATAGAGTCAAAATAATGTCAGTTCTTTATATACATTTTTAGCTTGCTTACGAATATACAGGACTGCCAAGTCAGAAGTTAAATATTGAATTTCAGTACCTTGAACATCACGAAATTTAAGTGATAGTAGCAACTCATAGTAATACAACTTTCACTATTTAAATTGGAAGTAGACATGTTTCATTGCGGTTAAAATTAAATTTACGCTATTTTGACGGATTTTCCAATTTTGATATTTTGCATTGGCATTATACAATTTTCCAGGTAAACACATAAAAAAATCGCAATATGTTGTTTCGTGTGAAACGAAGGTGTTTAGATAATTTTAGAAAAAGTATAGGAGCTCGAGGTGCTCACAATGGAAACGTTCCTATTTTTTTTTTTGGCTGGAAATACTAACTTCATTACTAAGAAATTATTATTATAGTTACGGCAAGAATTCAGACTACTTATGTCAGGGCTGTAGTCACGCAATTGTTTTTATTACCAACATAATTTTCGATATTTTGTCGCACTAAAGACAATTGTTTTTTAATTTAGTGTAATATATAGTTTGCCAAATATTTTGATGAAAATATATTGAATTATTCATTTGTTCGAATTAAATATGCGTTTATTTCGAAAATGTAAAAAAAAATATCAAATAAAACAGTAAGTGTATACAATAGCAAGGCTTAGTTAGAGCAAAATAATATTTCATAATAAAAAAACTGTAATAAAAGCAGTAAAAAAAACTTTGTTTTCTGATTTTTTTCAAACATTAAATTACTTACTATGCAGGGTGTCCGGAAAATAATGGGACCCAGCTTAAACATAGCTTTCTGTGATCAAATAGAACCGATTTAGACAAACTTAGCTTAGTCCAAAGTTATACAGGGCTTCAAAAAATATTAGTTTTCTTCTTATGGGCATAATAAGAAACGAAACGTCCAATCATGTTGAAATTTGGTACAGTTATGTTTTAGATAAGTATAAGTATTGCGAAGGAGTAAGTAGTGCTGCATATTGTAGTGGGCGCTCTTGGCAGTTTTCTTGTAACTCATTTTTATGGTATTTTTTTTGTTAGTCCTATTCTGATACGCTTGACGGAAAGTCATGAAAAAAGTAATTTTGCGTAGAAATGTTTTCAAAATTTGACAAAATAATACTAATTTGAAATTATTTACACATTACATTTACAATTTACACAACTACACATCGATAATTAATGACTCAGTACATTACATTAATATTAATCTGACAGGCTTTTGATCAAATTTTACCTAATTTAAGCGTATCAGCGTCAGTTTGACAAGTGGTAACTTGATCGAATTAGAAAATTTATTTCTATTTTAATGTGTGTTTAAAACCAGCATGGCTACTTTAATGGATGGTCAACTGTTTCTAATTTGGCTTGTGTCACACAATATATTGCTCACCGTTTAGGGATATCATCCCAGGTAGACGTCGTTTACACTGATTTTTCTAAAGCTTTTGACAGACTTGACCATGGTTTGCTTCTTGGAAAACTTTCGAGCTTTGGTTTATCTAACAACTTTGCTTTATTTTTTCAAACATATCTCTTCAAGAGGTCATTATTTGTTCAATATTATGTCACTTTTATTGCTAAGTCTGGGGTACCGCAAGGATCTGTCTTAGGTCCCCTTCTTTTTAACTTGTTTGTGAATGACCTTTGCTTTGGGATGAATTTAGAAGTTCTTTGCGAAATCACCTCCTTAGATGACTGCTTAATCATTCAAGAGGATATTAATAAACTGGTTCATTGGTGTGATATTAATTTATTAAATCTTGGCATTTCCAAATGTAATGTTTTATCTTTTATCCGCAAAAAAACATTAACTAATTTTGCCTATACTATTGATGACATTAACAGATGTTCCCAATTTAATGACCTCGGAGTAATATTTGATAGTAAATTAACGTTCTCTTATCACATTAATAAGATTGTAATATTTTCGAATTTAGGTTTTGTTATAAGGAACTCCAAGTGGCTTTTACGGACGGATTCAGTTAAACTCATTTTTAATGCTTTTGTTAGACCTAAGTTAGAGTTGCCACTATTGTTTGGAACCCTGGCTATATGTTATATGTAAATAATATTGAGTCCGTCCAAAGACGTTTTGTGAAATACTTGTGGGTTTCTGCTTATGGTGTGTATCCATGTCGTGGTATTTTGCAGGATGTGCTAGACAATAGATTTATATAAAATTTAAAATAATATAATTGAATCTCCCAACTACTATCACTTATTAATTTGCATGTACCAAGATTACCAGGCAGGAACTTAAATGTGTTTTATTCTCCGCTAGCACATACTAACATTTTAGATTTCTCCGATGCATAAGATTTTAAATGATTTTAGTCTAGGCTAGCATTGACATTTTTGCTTGTATATCTGGTGATATTAAGAAGGCATTCCTTGGCCCTCCAATGTATTAATAATATTTTTTTAACATATTTATTGATTGATTTTGTAGATCATTCATTTTGGTATGCTGTTTATATTCGCAATTCATTTAATATTTTTGTTGTACTTTTGATGTTATGTATCAGTTACTGCGATTTTGTATTTGTTTGTCTTTTTGTATTGTATTTTCTTACCCTGTTAATGGCCTAGGCTGTTGGGTGGTGTACTTCTAAATAAATAAATACTTCTAAATAAATGTACGGAAATGTTCAAACGGGTTTTTACCGAAAACGGCGCATTTTATGAACATGGAACAAGTTTTCTTGCAAATTTTCTTCTTGTTTCTTTTTCTATGCAAAATTAATTTCTCCATCATAATAGTATCAGAATAGGAGCAACAAAAAAGATATGATAAAAATTAGTTGCAAAAAAACTACCAAGAGCGCCCTCTACGATATGCGACACTACTTACTACTTCACAATGCTTGTACTTATCTAAAACATAACTGTACCAAATTTGAACATGATTTGATGTTTCGTTTCTTAATTATGCCCATAACAAGAAAACAATTTATTTTCTTTGAAGCCCTGTAACTTCTAAACGAAGCACTTTTGAACTAAGCTAAGTTTGTCTAAATCAGTTCTATTTGGTCACGGAAGCTATGTTTAAGCTGGGTCCCATTAGTTTCCAGACACCCTATATAGTATTGCACAAGTGTAAATCGCGTGCTAAATAAGCGGTAAAAAATAAAAAACTAAACTACAAGAAAATTTTGAAAATAATAGATAACTATTATAACTAACAAATTTTCCTTGCATGATAACATAACGTACCTATATCACAAGTACAAATACTCAGTATTAGTCAAAAAATGACTGACATAAAGCGATTTAGTAAAATTTATCGTTCTTCCATAAAAATACCAAAGTTGAAATTGATTTGATCTTTGACTAAACTTTGATTCAGTTTAACATACAATTTCATACCAAAGTTGAAATTGATTTGATCTTTGACTAAACTTTGATTCAGTTTAACATACAATTTCCTAACACACATCCATCTTTTGAAAGGTAACAATTTGTTTTTTTTTTATCGAAGTAAAGTTCTCGTGGCAACTCTATAAAAAAAAAAACCAGATAACGCCTCCTATATCCAACGATTTATTTTCTTACCTTTCCGATTTCGGTTAAACATTACCTACATTATAAAATAGAGGGGAAAATCACATTATTTCGATAAAAGTGAATCAGCGAATATTGTTGTCTACAAAGGACGAATGGATAATATGTTTTTCTTTCGTATGCTAGATGATTTGCTCATAAAAATAACTCATAATTGACATAACTACCATAAAATAAAATTTATAATTTAAATTTTACTATTTAATTTGAATAACAATTATTGTCTTCTAGATTTACGTCCATTTATTTAGTAAATAATGTAAACATATTAATTTGAAAAAGTTGTTATGCAATTGATTGCATAATAAACTGAAAGGCCTTTAAATTAAAAGGAACTTTAAGGCATTATTACCATATGCTCTTAATTAACAATATTTGCTTTGCAGTTGATTTAATGGTAATGGAGTCGACCTTTCATATTTCAATGAAATTGGTACACATTCAATCGCTTCTTAGTGGTTTGTATCAATCGTTTGCTTGTATCCTAACTTAACCTTATTTCATTTATTGTGTTAGAAGCAACGTTTCAATCATTTGCATTTAATATTTGGCCTTTTCGAAGTTTCTAATCGAAATGCGCAATATCAAGCTATGGAAATCTAATTTGAAAGGCTTTGGGGACCCTATTTAGAATTTCAGAAGATACCTTAGATTCCTTTGGCATACACTTCTAAAGAGTCTTGATTGGTGGTAAACACGGTGCTTATTAAATTACGCCGTATTGGAAATGAAAACGTTATGGGTCTAATTCTAACCCAAAATGGTCATTTAAAATATTTTTTTAATTAAACTGAGCATTGAAAATTACAAAAACTAGATGCCGTTGAAAAAATGATTGAGTTCTCTTTGAAATTATTCACAATACCACTTTCTATTTAATATTTTAATGTAGGTTACCTCCGTAAGAGTAGAAATTTGAGGAGTAAGTAAATCCACTACATCAAAACGAAGGATGGATGGATGGATATTGTTTTAATTTATGGCGATGTGAAAATGTTTTGGCAGAACGATTTGCCGGTAAACATGTGTCACATACAGCTAATTTTAACGCGGGTGCAGTGAGTACAAGTGTAGTGCAACGCGAGGGAAATTGGAAAGCGAATCGTAATCCACGGCGTATTGCAGCAGTGTGGCGTATATACAGGAAGCTCAATTATATTCATACCATGTATAGCGTGTCCAAGCATTAGTACCAAGTGATTAGACGAGGAGGACCGGTACCATGGCACTACGATTTCCTAACTTTAAATCATTTGAACTTTTTTTGTGGGGATATTTAAAAAATGAAGTGTATCGCACCGAAGTGTATACCTATTGTTGATGATTTACGAAAACCTATCATAGTTACTGCCAATAACTTACGAGTTCAAAGCGGACAAGAAACAGAAACATTTGTGTTGATTTGTAGAAACTGAGTAAGACGGGTCCAAAATTTTGTTGTAACGTCAGATATGTCGAACTATTTTATTAATTATAACCACAAATTAATTCTATTAATAATTAATAATAATAAAATAGGTATAATAAAATTAATCTCTTTGCTTGGACATTTCTTTGGACATTTGTTGTTCGGTTGCCGACTAAGTCCGGTTTTACAGTCGACCAGTTTCCAGTGACTTGCAGGAGTTTATTTTTAAATCATTTTCGAACTAAACTTTTTGATTTCTTTTTCAAAGTTGTATTTGTAACAGTCCAATGTACATTAAAAAAAATGTTTTGATAAATTCTGAATCACCCTGTATACGTATATTTTATTACAGTATATTTATAGATTACATACCTATTTGTTTATGTCTTAAGAAATTTAAATTTCAAACATTTCTCGATTTAGTGGAGATATAGTGGAGGATTGATAGTGGATAGTGTTCGTCGAAGTTGAGAGATAAACAGGAAAATTACATTTCAGTTACTAAAAAACCAATTATGCCTGGCGAACATGATATCTGGAGTTTACTAATTATCATCATGTTCAAGAAGTTCCTGCAAAAACTATGTAATCGATATATTCTATGATTAGTTTTCTAGTAGTCTAAATACGTGTCCCCGATGATAGAAGCTGATATTTGGGTCGTTCTATGTGTTACAATGAAAGTTCAGTTACGTTTGATATTAACTACTGACCCAGTTCCCGTATATTTTCCCTCTAAATTTAAAGCAACTATGAAATCGCTCGATTTCTCTGTGAAGGCTTCTCGTTAAACATTCAGCTACATTTCTAGTGTAGTTGGCTTAAAGTGAATTGAGACATTGTCAACCCTGTGAATGTCGTCACCAAGAAATGTCAAATATCAAACTGTAGAGTATTATAGTTATTAGTAAAAGAAAATCGTAGTATTTTCGTTAATAAAATTTATGGACAATTATTTTTCATATCTTAATCAATAATTGTAATGGGGAAATAACTAGATGCATTTAAAATTGTTATTGATTGATAAAAATATATGTTTCATACGTTCATGTGAAAAATTAAACACATCATAGAAATCTGGTGCATACGCCAGGGGTTTATGGTCCACTAAATCCGATCTTGCTCTCTTCACCAGGAGGCGGAAGATAATTGGCTTCAGGGAGCTGTCTATTTTCAAAGTTGCCATTAGGATAGCACAAACCGTCAAGTTTCCAGGGGTTACTCTGGTTGATAAATTGTTGACCAGACAACAAGGATAAAGTTTTCAGTTTGTGAGTGTTGAACCACAATGCTACTCACAAGGTAAACCAAAAGGCGTCACTTGAAATTAAGAATCTGTTATTTGTAATTCAGAACAGAGACTGCTTAGTTAATAAATATATGCACTACCATTTTCTGAATTACTTTCTCATTTACATGTGAGTTACATCTAGGTAGTAAGTACGGTACTGTTATTTATTGTGTGTAGGTACGCCTTAAAACGAAACAGTTCATATTGTTACGGAAGCTCACCTACCATTTTAGTTTGTTAATTATGTTCCTGTTTGCGTTAGAATTTATAATTTTTATATCTTTATTTTGTCGTTTTCTAGAACATTCCAGGATATATTCTATTTGTTTCTCGACACGTTCTTGAGATCGCAGAAACTTCAAGAACTTTAAAAATATATATAAGCGGATTGGTTTCGCCGTCATAGTTGAGCGTATGTCAGTTTATATTGAGCAGTCGAACGCGAATGACTGAAACGTCAAAGTAAAAATCTGTGAATTTGTTTGAAGTACATTTGTTGTGTAACCAAGTAGTGATAAATAAAGTAATACAGTTTATTTTCCTCCGTTACGTATTTCAAGTCTAAGTCAACGTAGAAGTTACAATATCATAAGTTCATATTTTTAATATCTCAATACTAAGCAGGAAAAATAATTCATAAATGTGCGGCCCATGTGTAGCGGATATATTTATTTTAGGTATTTCTTATTTTAAATGATGATGTTGAAATACGTCATGCAGTGAAATAATTTTTCTTCAGTTTCACAAAATATTTAGTTTTAATACAGATTTAGAAAGCTAAGGCATTATTTTGTGTATCGCATCTATTGATGTTGTTGATGGCTATAACAAAAATGGCACAAATGTTGCTGACTTGTATTATTTTCATTAAAAACATACGATACCACCCATCCCGATTTTTGGACCGAATTGTCATGAATTAGAGCATTCAAACGATTTTTATCAAATTTAGATAGTCTTAATGAATGTGGAGACATATCATGACAAGATGTTCTCGTTCAAATGAAGCTGCTGTTGTATGAGCAAACTTGAACAGTATTTTTAAAATACTTATTTGAACTGCTTGCTTAATAAAGAACTAACCTACTGTTGAGAATGTAAATACATACCTTATAGTGTGTGTATCAATTATTTACTGGCAGACATCATATAAAAATTTGTCTTTATCTGCACAATAAGCAGAAGCTAGACGTTTATTGCAGGCTATGTTTTATATGCAAGATGTGTATTTGAGCCAAGTTTTATTGACATTTAGAGATAATTCCTCTTTTATGTCTGCAAAGTCATGGTCGATATTTCCTGGGGAAACTACTGGTTCTAAAATATTTTATGGGACCAAAGGTATTAATATTAGTACGAGACATAATGCGGTCTTTCCGTACATTGCTGCTATGCATACAAGGATATCTATCTATTTCGTACGTCAAACTCACATTAAGTTGTAAAGAGCAAACAAAATATTGTGGAAGGAATATTGAAATACACACGTCAAAAGATTTGGACCCCCCCTCATTCTTGTTAAAGAAATCTTTTTTTATTTTATCTTATTTTATTTTATTTTAAGGATACACTGCCCAGACAGACTAAATCCAATTATAGGGCAGAGGAAAAATACAAGAACGTATACTTAAACAACTAAACACAACAGATTAATTAGACTGCAAACGAATTGAAAACACAACGTCTTATGTCTAGATTCAATTCATAGCACATATAGTTGGTACATACAGTATAAATAGGAGAATACTGTCAACAAAAAGGATCTTAGAAAGATGGTTTACAGCTGAATACATATGACTGATTCTGATCTCTAGAAGAGATGTTCCCCAGTGCAAAAGTCCTCCTTATTGTAAGTATAGTTATTGGTATGATTGTTTTAATAAATTTGTATTTGTATTAGAAGGTTAAGTTTCTTTACCTCTCGTAGGAGCCAAGCGAGTGTCGTAACACTATAAGAGAGGTATTATTTTTATATGTTTATAGGTGGTGCAGCACAGCCGCACTTTCCGTGACATATGGTGGAAGCACCAGACTTCCCTACTATAGAGTCACACGCTTCCCGTGCCAACACTTTAATACATTTGTTCTAGGAGTAGCAAGCCTAAACAATGAAGATAAACGAGTATGAACTGACGGAACACTAAAATTAAAATAACTAAGGATACTCGGACAATCGATTTTATTTATCATTAGTTTGTGTAAAAACAATAGAGAAAAGTAAGTACGACGCGAGGCTAGATCATTCAAATGGAATTTGTTCAATAAGTCCAACTGTGGAGTGCCTTGTGGCGGGTAGACACCATCAACTTTAAAACTTAAATATTTAACGAATTTTCTTTGTACTCGCTCCAAATTATTATCGTGGATATCAGCATGAGGACTCCAAATAACTGTAGCATACTCTAGTTTTCGTCTGATAAATGCACTAAACCGGGTGGTTAACGTGTATTCTTAAATAATTTAGCATTTCTAAATATAAATCCTAGATTTTTGTAGGCATTCGATAATATATGATTTATATGTGCAACAAAATTCAATTCAGAATCGAAGATAACTCCAAGGTCCTTAAATTCACAACACCTGTTTAATGCATTATTATTAATGGTATAGGCAAAATCTACACACACAACAGAGCATTCACATGAAGATATGTACAAACATAATTTTCTTGTGGGACACCAGATGTAGCGTATACATATATCTGTGAATTCATAACCAAAGTAATTAACATTTAGGACTCTATTTGCTAAATATGACTCAAAGAAAGCTAAAAAATTGTAAGTTAAACCAAAACATGACAACTTGCACAGTAGCAGACCATGATCCAATCTATCGAAAGCCCTTGAGAGGTCCGTATAGACTACATTAGCCTGACCACCCTGGTCCAACATATTAGCAATAAAATGGGTAACATTCAACAAGTTGGATGTTGTAGTTCTAGCGGATATAAATCTATGCTGAAAAACGTATAATCTTGATTTTAGTTGAAGAGAAAGAAAAAACAACAAACGAATTGTTATAGGTCTGTAGTTTTATACAAGTCGCTTGTCTCCTTTTTTAAAAATAGGACAGACTTTTCATTTACACCAGATCCTTGGAAACGTAGCTGACTCCAAAGACAAATTGAAGATAATGGACAGTGGTAACGCACAAAGAGAAGCACAATATTTCAATAAAAAAGCTGGAATTCCATCGGGACCTGTGGTCAATTTATTCTTGAAACTTTTTAATGCTAATAGAACATCACTTTCAGTGACAGTGACAGTGAGGTTCCCTCAGTTCAGATGGATCATACATAGAGGAAGAGGAGACTGAAAAAATTGAGCAAGTGCATTGGATATACTTTGTGGATCATCATAATTTCGATTGTCATAACACATTGAGTTTGGATGATTTCCTTATATTATTCAAAAAAGACCAAAAGTTACTGGGATTAGTTTTTATATGTGACCCAGTGTTCTCAATGTATTTGCTATGAGAAATATCAATATCCCTCTTTATTTGACTTCTCAAAGACTTGAAATCATTTAGGTTACCACCACTTTTATATAACTTTCAATAGTGAAATTTACGTCTAATATCTTTTCTAATTTGCAAGTTAAACCAAAGAGGATATGACGTACTTTTTGAGAGTTAGGAACACTTCGCATGAATGTTGCATTTATCATAACATTGCTATAAGAATTTAGATTAGACCAGTCGATATCACATAAATCCGGGTACGAACTGTTAAAGTCAGCTTTTCTGAAGTTAAACCTAGAATTGAATTTACGATTGAAGTTGCTTAAATTAGCTTTAATGTAAAAAGAAATATCCAACCGAGGGTGATGGGCATCATCTAGTACTAAACAGTTCTCAGATTTACTAATAGTAACTGGCGACCTACTCAAATCCAAGTCTAAAACTCTTTGGTGCAAGTTTAATACATTATTATACTGCTGAAAATCCAAGAAATCACAAAGATTAACTACAAAATTAACGTAATTATTTGAGATTTAACCGCTAGACATATAATTTATAAAAGATGGAATATTAAAGTCACCCAATTTTAGTAAATGGTCTTTATTTAAAAAATTACAATTAGTTGTTATAGCATTAAAAATCAATTTATAGATTTCTGCACTGGTTTTAGGTGAAATGTATAATACTAGCACGTATAACGAACTATAACTAAACTAAAAATAACCTTGATACCAATAACATCTATTTGGAGACATATAATGCTAATATTGCAAGTATCAAATAACATAGAAGAATATGATTTATCCAAAGCTATAAGGACCCCTCCACCTCCATTAGCATCGACGAAATCAAAGTTTCTATCTTTTCTGAAGACTAAATAATTATAAGATAATAATTGAGAGTCAAGTACACCACTGTCAAACCAAGTTTCTGTCAAGGCAATCAAATTGAATTGGCATGGATTTGATGCATTGAAAATATCACGAGTTTTTGTCTTTTTCTAAACAGCGGACATTTTGATAATCAAAATGTAACTGACTATGGTTATGGAACATATTACCGTTAAAGTTAGAAAAGTTCATGTGGCTATCATCTTAATTTAATTGCTATTTAATGGCAAAAACTGAGGACTTATATTGATTAAGTTTTTGTCTATATACAGGACACTTAACTGTATCCCAAGCGGCATGGTTACAATCATCACATTTTGCATTAATACAATTGTTACATTTGAAAGTTGTGGAATTACAAGCTGTTACACTATGATTACAAGAGCATTTAGGGCAGAACATGGTTGAATTACAATTTTTTTTAACGTGGTTGAAACCACTGCATTTAAAACAAATTTTTAACTCAATCGCATCATATACAACATAATTTTCAAAATTAACAAACAAGTAACCACTATTCATAACGTTGTATAACGTGCATAAATACTTAATTATTTTTCTTTATAGGTTTATAACTTTACAAATACTAGTGTCACCCAAACAGTTATTTTGATTCCTGATAAATTTTATCAACTGTTCATCATTAGAGAGTTTTTGAGTAGCCATTTGTGGAAACGTTGATTTTTGCCTCAGCAGGGTCGATACTGCTAGCTATATCAAATTTAGTTTGAGAGTTTGTTTGAATAGCATTTATTGGCTTGATAATAACAACAGATTTAGATGATGCAACTTCAGAATATAATACAGGCTGCTTCAGCTCAATCACAGTCGACATGTTAGACAACTGCAAATTATTGAAACAGTTATAAGCAGATTTTACAGTATCATTTTTAGCTTGAACAAATAGGTCATCAATGTTTCTGATTACATCATTTATTTTTTCTGCAAATATATTTTCAACAAATTTTTCATAGCTATTTCTTGTATCAACGCAATTGTCGCAGTACCAAAAAAGGCCAGGCGATTTTTATATTGTTTAAAACATCTGACGGAATTCCTACAAAGCAGGCGTGAAAAACAGCTGAATAAAAACCAGAACAAGAAACTCCAGGTTTCGACTTATCACTGAGTCGCATTTCATACAATTTCCAGACATTTTGCATTTAGTACAAAAACTCAGTGCAATGTCCGAGAACAATAATTTAACGTACAAATGCACGATATACAGTTATCTGCACCAGAAGACAAGTCACACGAACAAGAATGAAACTTCTAAACACACTTTAAGTATAGAATAAATTGACAACCCAAAAACACGACCTACTCACACACACGTATCGTCCTCTATTCTGTCAGAAAAGAAGTCTATTTTGTCAGAAATACCAAATACATTTATAAAAGTATATTATTTCCTGAATTTTTTTTTTGTGAAAAGATTATGTTCAATAAACTGAGTACTTAGACAAAATTTATTAAATCACAAAGAAGCAACAAAGCAAGTTCTGTACTTGACTATTAGTCGGTATGACATCCACCACGTTCCAATACCATATTGACACGTCTGTGCAATGAGATTATCAAGCGGTTAACGATCTCTTGCGGAATATTGTTCCATTCCTCTTCTGCCGCCACGACTAACTCATCTGCAGTCTGAGATGGACGAATATGATTACGAATGGCTCTAGCAACAAAATCGCACATGTTTTCAATAGGATTAATGTCAGGAGAGCTGGCTGGCTAATCTAATCTATTGATATGTCCTGCTTCGAGTGTCTCTTGAACCCTTCTTGCGCGATATGGTCGAATGTCGTCCATAAACACAAAATGTTCACCTAATTCATTACAATAAGGGGTAGATAATGGGCGTAATAACTTGTTTGATGTAAATTTGACTGGTCATATTTAGTGGTATGCGAATAAATGAATTGCGGGTGTTAAATATTATTCCACCCCAAAACATTACGGAGCAATTTCACGGGGAGAATGAAGTCGAAGTTGACGACCTGGTTCTCTCCAGACTCTTTGACGATTATCATCAGTAACCAGCGCAATTCTGGTTTCGTCTGTAAATAAGACCGACCGCCACTGGCGTAAAAGCCAATCCCTATGCTCTCGTGCCCATTGGAGACGGGCAGCACGATGCCTGGCAAATAGAGTAGGGAGCCGTAATGGTCTTCTAGCATGTAAATTTTCGTTTTGGAGTCGTCTTCGAATAGTAGGTGTCGATATAACACGGCGAAACGTACCTTGAAAGTGGACCCTGAGAGCTGAAGGTGAAGATGTGCAGTGCTACGGGCATATTGCACCAAATACCGATCCTCCCTTTCATTAGATATTCGAAGACGACCACTACGTGATATTTTCCACTGTAACAAATTCTTCATATTTATATACTATTCCTAGAACAGATGATCTAGGAATGCCCAACATGTTCGATATCTGATGATTAGAATGTCCTGCATTATGTAAAGCTGTCATTTTTGCTCGGGTAAACGCAGAAATTTCACGTCCTGGCATTATAATATACAAAAATTCAAAGGAACACTTGGCTGAATACACTGCCAAACTGAGCATAGTTGTAAAAACATTGGTAATAAAGTAAAGATTCTTGGTCTGCAATTTTTTATTATCTTTTTTGTGATATGGCGAAGAAACTATTTAAAATAAATATTAAAAAATCATAATCTGGATCGAAAAATATATTAAATTTTGACGAAACATAGATATATGAAGGTCATATGGAAAGCGGTACGATAATATGATATAATAAGTATTAATGTGTGACCGTTAGTGACAGTGCTAGTATCAAATAATAAATAGTGTGTATGTATAGCATTTTGAATGCGGAATTCGCTAATATTTGCGCGATTTATTTAACGATGGCAAAATATCTATTTGTAACAAATTTTGTCATAACATTTTCTATCATTTTCATCATGAAACTGCCATAATAGATTGTCAGAAGCTCAAAACAAAATTATTAACACCACATAATAATGAAAGGAGCAATAATATTTGTAGAGTTTTACAGTTTCGCAAATTTTGTCAAAAATTGAGATTTTCCCGCCATAAATAATTAAAATAGAAGTTGCAAAATTCGTGTAAAAATCCGTGAATTTCGCGTCCATGAGGACAAGGCTTAAGTGTGATATTCACGGAGTGCGCATCAGATAGGTGTAAGTGGGTGGTGGTGGGCAATCGCCGTCCAAAAGTACAGCATTCTAATTTGTAGAGAGGATGGCACCGGTGGCACATTTAAAGTAAATTGTTGATGTACTAGGTTCAGTCGACGTCAACTTATTTTTGATTTGATAATTTTATGTGCTTTAACTTTTCTCAAGTGGCACGCTTAGGTAATCATGCCACCCGTATCTTCCGTACTCATCTCTGTGTTGTAAATTAGTCACTCTCTATTATTTTCGACTTTGGGTAATTGATAATACAAGATAAAAACTTTAAATTTTGAAATAATTTTTATCATTTTTATTATGTAACGCCTCGAAATTGGTAAAAACTGTTATATCACTGTTTCTACTAAAAATAATGGATGTTACGTAATGCAATTATTTTTGTCATTTTTGTATGTTTGTTATATCTGATCCCATTCAAATTTAGTACGCGTATGAAATGTTGCTCCTCACACGCTTCGCCCGTCGCGCTTGTCTACAAGCTAGGAATTAGTCACTCTCTAGATTTTCGGCCGTCAACTATAACAATAAATATTTTACTTTTAAGGAAAATCAACTTATACCTAAAGACATGCATATTCATATAAACAATATTTAGATAATAATACAACCTTGTACTAATGCAGAACACTAAAAGTGGTCTTTATAGTCCGTCTCCGGTCGCCACAGAGCGGTCTCCGCACCGAAATTATGCGAATTTCATAATGAAATTCACATAATTTCGAGAAGATGATATAAGATACCACTGTTACAGTACACTGTATTCATTTTCCGTCCGAAATTATTTGAATTTCATTACAAAATTCGCATAATTTCGGGACGCAGATCGCTCTCCGGCGACCGGAGACAGACTATGAATACCACCGTAAATCATTTGCAGGCTTCTGCAAACAATGAGTTTTATTGTGACGCTTTGTATAATTATAACGTCAATCGATTGTCAGCTAAATAAATAACTGAAAATTTAATCTAAATTGCAAGTGGGAATTTAATTTAGAAAATTGGTTAATGTTGTGAAAACAGATACCTTATGCTTCTCAATTTGAGGACAACTGAGAGCTCAGAAATAAATGTTAAATGGAAGCGTGGTTCGTCGACATAAATTGGTTTAAAGCCTAAGCAAATTTCCCTAATAAATTTAATATTTAGCAGTCACAAATTACTTTCTGTCATCTTGAAATGCCTCCCGAAGGTGCAGGTGTAGAAATCATCGAAAACTTTAATGTAGAAGGTGATACAAAATTACCTTTCCATTGCTGTTATGATATTGACAAAATATAAATATACCCGTATATAAAAAGTATGCAGAATCAAAATTATATAACAAAAATAATTCGATTGAAAAAATATAATTATTTTAAGAGGACTATAACCAGAATACAATAAACTTAAAGGTGAAACAAAAACAAGGTCTTTCATGTAATTATTTTGTTATCAAGTTAAATATAATGTAAACATTTATTTAAATAAACGTTGAAAACCCTATTAGGTACCTAAATTAGAATTGCGTCTATTGGAATTGTGCGTACAGGGGAAATCAAACTAATGTTGGTTGGTAACCTTGATTTATTCGATAACTTTTACCATATTAGAGATAAACCCGTTTTAGTTAAAACATTAACATTTGAGAGTTCCTAAGATACTTCAGGTAAACCACTTTAAAAAATAAGCTTTAGAAGTATCTGTCAGAAATTCTCAATCCATAAAATATGAAAGAGTCGACATATGAGAAAGCAGATATCCATTTAATGTACGTTTTAGCTTAAGGAAATGCTTCCGGAGCCGCTCGGCTTTATGCTGCCCGATTCCCCAACAGGAGGCTCCCAGATAGTAGAACATTTATTTTTATAAAAACTTGCGCTGCGATTGAGTAAGCTTTTGCAAAGTCACCACTGAAGAAGCCGACAGTGAAGAGCGGCGAAACGTTTGGAAACATGGAATGCGACCAGTTACACAGGCGGCTACGGGACGTAAGATCATCATTATCCGATGAATGGTTTCGACTGTAGCAGTCCTACAGGTCGATTTTTAATTTAAAAAATACATATTTTAGCGTAAAATGCGATTTTCAAATGTCATTTGTTTTCGAGTAATGAAGTCATCGATTTTTTTTTAAATGGCAGCACCATATTTTTTTCCTTGATTCTGAAAGATCGTTTAATTCTCTATCAGACAGTACTAAAATTTTGCCCTCTTACATAGGAAAGTTTTCGAGTAAATGACGATTGAATGTTAGAAAACGTAAATTTTATCCATAAAAAAGTAACAATTCTGAGGTATGTAAAATAAAATACAATTGATTAAATTTTATACTTAAATTAAATGTTCTAATTGCCATCCACCAACTTCTTGACAATGCGCAAGTCTGTGAAGAACTTCTTCTTGCACATTATGAATGATTTCTGGGGTAACTCTGCGTATTTCGTCCCGAATGCGATTTTGAAGTTCTTCTAAATTACGTGGTTTATTAATGTACACTTTTGACTTCAAGTATCCCCATAAAAAATAGTCAAGAGGTGTAAGATCTGGCGATCTTGCAGGCCATTCTATCGGTCCGCGTCTGCCGATCCACCTCCCAGGAAAACAGTTCAGTCCAAAAAATCTCGTACAGAGCGCGCATAGTGCGGAGGTGCACCGTCTTGCTGAAACCATATGATATCATCAGGAAAGTCAAGGTCATTATCGTTAGGAAAAATTACTGCAAGGGCTGGAACAAGGTCATTTTCTAGAAACTCTAAATATATTTGTCCTGTAAGGGTTCCTTCAAAGAAGAAAGGCCCTACTATTTTGTCGTCAACTATTCCAGCCCACACATTTAATTTCTGAGGGTGTTGGGTATGTGCCTCTGCCATTCAATGAGGATTTTCCCGACTCCAATTTCTGCAAGTTTGACGGTTTACTGTACCATTCAGACAAAATGTGGCCTCATCTGAAAAAAGTATTTGCCGGTGTAAATTTCTATTTCCTTGACATAAATCCATTAGAATGTCGCAAAAGTGTAAGCGGCGATCGGGATCATCTTCATTGAGTTCCTGCACAAGTTGAATTTTGTAGGGATGATATTTTTCCTTCCTCAAGATACGTAGCACTGTGCTCTGACTAGTGTCATTGTTTAATGCAATCAATCGTGAAGAATTATGAGGATTATCCACCATACTTATCAAAATGTTCTGTTTCTGATTTTCATTAATGCTTGGACGTCCAGGTTTTGGAATATTTACAACATTGCCAGTTTCTCTAAATTTAGACTCTACCCTACTGACTGTTGATTGGCTGATAGGGCGATCTGGATATTTTTCATTAAATAAATCGCAAACTTCCTGCTGAGTCATATTCCCGCATCCGATAAGAATTAAAATTTCAATTCTTTGAGTAACAGTTAAATGTGCCATAATACTTTAAATTGAATAATAATTTCTATGTCGCTTACAATACTTATTAGAAAGTCGGTCTGACAATGACACTTTGCAAAAATTTTCACCTACGTGATCCATAAAAGAACTATGGAATTCGAAAAACTAAACTTGAATACGTTTTTGCTTTATTTTAATTGATTTACGTTTTCTAACATTCAATCGTTATTTATTCGAAAACTTTCCTATGTAAGAGGACAAAATTTTAGTACTGTCTGATAGAGAATAAACGATCTTTCAGAATCAAGGAAAAAAATATGGTGTTGCCATTTAAAAAAAAATCGATGACGTCATTACTCGAAAACAAATGACATTTGAAAATCGCATTTTACGCTAAAATATGTATTTTTTAAATTAAAAATCGACCCGTTCGAGGATTTTTCCCAAAAAGTAATTGTTTCGTTTTTATTGAATTTATTCCATACTTTTGGCGCATGCTGTATATGGAGGAGCTAAGAGATACTGATAGTGGTCTGTCCCCCATAGAGCTTAGCCCGAGAACAACAAGGTCAGGTCAAAGAATCCCAGCTAAAGCTAGGAATATGCACTTTAATTCTATTACTGGCAGCAATCAGTTACCGAGGTCACAGCGTAACAACCTGGAATATCACTATATCGAATAATAGCACCGGCCGTGAAAGACTAAAAATCACTATGGTAGGTACTTCTGTTAAATTTAGCACTCTGCTATTTTAGAAAATTACTTAGCATCCTTCAAACTAAAACACGGTGATGGAAAACCCGACATGCTCGATCGGTTGACGGTGAAGAACGGATTTTGGAGTTGGTTCTAATTCCTACAATAAGTAGGTACTAGAAAATTGGCACTGACGTCAAATATTCCTAAATCCACTTGACTGAGGCTGATTATCTTCCACGTTTTTCGTAACATTTTTGGAAAAATAGATGGATGGAGCAATGTGCTTATTACTGATAAAGCTGGATTGGATAAAGCATGTGGTTAATTTATGGTGGTGCTCCTCTACATTTTAGGTTTCAGGAATTACCTTAATAATGCATTTCTAGGCCGATAGATGGGTCGAGGTGGTCCTTTCTAAGGTCACCTCGATCTCCTGCTCTTAATTCTTTAGATTTCTTCCTTTGGGGGTTCCTAAAAGGATTGGTTTATTCCAGAAAACTTCTACATCAAATTAGCATGAGTTGTGATTTCATCAGAAGTCACCCAACATATTCTTTCGTGTGCCAAAGAGATGTTTAGAAAATGTATAGAAACTCGAGGTGTTCATATTGAAAACTGTTCCTTAATATTATTCAATATTTTGTTTGGAAATACTAACTTTATTATTAATAAATTATTACTACATACGTCGTTAATTAGGTATTTATCTCGAAAATAATTAAATATAGCTTTCGAGTAGAATAAGGTATAGCTTTTCTGCAGCAAATTTATAAGCGAATCGTATTACTAATATAAAATGTCAAATGTCAACACTGTCAAAAGTGTATTCATTCTAAATCTTAATTTTGTCTGTACCTGTATAATGAAGCATGTCAAATTCGAATTTAAATAGTGAATGTTACAGTACCACGAGTTACTACTATCACCCAAATTTCAAGGTTACCGAGGTAACGGTTTAGAAATTATGACAAATATTTAACTTCTTACTATTAAGCCCTGTACATCCCTAAGGAAGATAGGATAAAAATGTATATGAAGTAGTGACATTATTTTGATTTCCTCTGTATGCTCTCTTCTTTTTTCCTTAATAGGAAAGCATGTTTGGAAAATTGTATTTTAAAAAAGTGTTGCATGAACATTTTAAACGACTTTTGTGTAAACAATATTCACATATACCATGGTGCATCTCGTTTTGTTAATTAATTTTGATAATTAGAAGTTCGTACTGTTGCAATTAACAAATATTATACCAGTTGGTCAATAACTGGTGATGTTAAACAAAGCAAGTCAAGTCATTATGTATTTTAATAAAACTAATTGGACAATTTTATAGAAACAAATGTAAACATTTTAACATAAAAATTTCTTCTATCTGAAGATGGGTGCTCTCCGAAACGATCGTAATAATAAATTAAATCTCTATGACTGCACACTATTTTAATCTATGGTTTTATTGTCTTGACCAATTCCCAGGAAATATTTTATATAATATACGTATATGCTACATGTACATACAGTATGCGCCAAAAGTATGGAATAAATTCAATAAAAACGAAACAATTATTTTTTGGGAAAAATCCTCGAACAGGTCGATTTTTAATTGAAAAAATATATATTTTATTGTAAAATGCGATTTTCAAATGTCATTTGTTTTCGAGTAATGACGTCATCGATTTTTTTTAAATGGCAACACCATATTTTTTTCTTGATTCTGAAAGATCGTTTAATTCTCTATCAGACAATACTAAAATTATGCCCTCTTACATAGGAAAGTTTTCGAGTAAATGACGATTGAATGTTAGAAAACGTAAATCAATTAAAATAAAGCAAAAACGTTATCAAGTTTAGTTTTTCGGATTCCATAGTTCTTTTATGGATCACGTAGGTGAAAATCTTTGCAAAATGTCATTGTCACACCGACTTTCTAATAAGTATTGTAAGCGACATAGAAATTATTATTCAATTTAAAGTATTATGGCACATTTAACTGTTACTCAAAGAATTGAAATTTTAATTCTTATCAGATGCGGGAATATGACTAGAACTCAGCAGGAAGTTTGCGATTTATTTAATGAAAAATATCCAGATCGCCCTATCAGCCAATCAACAGTCAGTAAGGTAGAGTCTAAATTTGCAATGTTGTAAATATTCCAAAACCTGGACGTTCAAGCATTAATGAAAATCAGAAACAAAACATTTTGATAAGTATGGTGGATAATCCTCATAATTCTTCACGATTGGTTGCATTAAACAATGACTCTAGTCAGAGCACAGTGCTACATATCTTGAGGAAGGAAAAATATCATCCCTACAAAATTCAACTTGTGCAGGAACTCAATGAAGATGATCCTGATCGCCGCTTACACTTTTGCGAAATTCTAATGGATTTATGTCAAGGAAATAGGAATTTACACCGGCAAATACTTTTTTCAGATGAGGCCACATTTTGTCTGAATGGTACAGTAAACCGTCAAACTTGCAGATATTGGAGTCGGGAAAATCCTCATCAGATGGCAGAGGCACATACCCAACACTCTCAGAAATTAAATGTGTGGGCTGGAATAGTTGACGACAGAATAGTAGGGCCTTTCTTCTTTGAAGGAACCCTTACAGGACAAAGATATTTAGAGTTTCTAGAAAATGACCTTGTTCCAGCCCTTGCAGTAATTTTTCCTAACGATAATGACACAGATATTCCTGACGATACCATATGGTTTCAGCAAGACGGTGCACCTCCGCACTATGCGTGCCCTGTACGAGATTTTTTGGACAACTGTTTTCCTGGGAGGTGGATCGGCAGACGCGGACTATTTATTATGGGGATGCTTGAAGTCAAAAGTGTATATTAATAAACCACGTAATTTAGAAGAACTTCAAAATCGCATTCGGGATGAAATACGCAGAGTTACCCCAGAAATCATTCATAATGTGCAAGAAGAATTTCTTCACAGACTTGCGCATTGTCAAGAAGTAGGTGGATGGCAATTCGAACATTTAATTTAAGTATAAAATTTAATCTATTGTATTTTATTTTACATACCTCAGAATTGTTACTTTTTTATGGATAAAATTTACGTTTTCTAACATTCAATCGACATTTACACGAAAACTTTCCTATGTAAGAGGGCAAAATTTTAGTACTGTCTGATAGAGAATTAAACGATCTTTCAGAATCAAGGAAAAAAATATGGTGGTGCCATTTAAACAAAAATCGATGACGTCATTACTCGAAAACAAATGACATTTGAAAATCGCATTTTACGCTAAAATATGTATTTTTTAAATTAAAAATCGATCTGTTCGAGGATTTTTCCCAAAAAATAATTGTTTCGTTTTTATTGAATTTATTCCATACTTTTGGCGCCTAGTGTATACATATGCTACATATATGTACGTACATTCTTGTTAATGAACTACATATGTCAACATAACTTACACTCATATTTTGACTTTGTCCTCTAAACCCTTCATGCATGTGTGTGTGTGTGATCGGTCAGTGGTCCCACGGTTTAAGGCGTCAGTACTTGAATCGAGATGGCTGTGGGTTTGACCCCCGCAGCCGGTAGACCGTATATAAGCTATATTGGTGGAGCGGATTGGTACTCTTTCTGCGGGTATGGTATGGTGGAAGAATGTTGGCTTGGGTCAATGTGAGAGATTGATACTGGTTGACGTTTGACTACCCCCTAATTAATGAGGTTTTCCAGGTTTCCCTCATTGCTGCACTGAATGGTGGTTAGAGCCTACCACCGTAAGCAAATGCGGCCTGCTTAATAATAATATGTCGTTCCCTCTCCCGTACAAGTCTTCGACTTCTGGGCTAATCCTCGTGATTAGAATGAGGAGAATTATTATTATGTATCCATCATCCGATATTCCTCACTTGTTTAAGACGGTTATGATTTTGGGAATACACTGTAGAACTTGAATTATTATCCATTCTTAAGTACACAAAATGACTAATAAGTTAATTACATTCATAATTCAATTAGCAATTTCTATCTGCATACCTCTTAATTCAATATCGATGGCTAGCTTGACGGCGATTCGTTGTGACAGTTAAGGTGTTTATTGAAATATACGTTACATATACATATAGTTTTTAATTTAGGTTTAGTGAGAAATTATATTTAGAGCTGACTGGTTGTGTGTTAGTTTTATCAAAGCAAAATTTAACACTTATTTTACCTTATATGTTTTTTTTATTTCATTTCACACTTAACTGTGAATACTCTAGTGTTAAAAGAAATTATTAAAAATTGTATACAAATTAATGTCGAAAAAGATGAATGTTTTCAATTAATTGAATATTAGATATACAGGCTAATTCAGAACTTATCTACAAAAATTTTTAATGTACAGGGGACTCTTACAAATGCAATTTGTAAAAAAAAATCAAAAAGGGTAGTTCGAAAATGGTTTAAACATACAGTTCTGTACAGCACTGTAAACTGGTCCACTTTAAAACTTGATAAAGTGGCAAAGCATGTTATCGACGACCCGACAAAAAATGGAAAGAAATTGCCAAGGAAAGAAAGAAATAACATTTTATAACATTTATTTTATGCAGCAAATTCAACTGCTTTTGCCGCTATTGATATGAATTATTAATAGAATTAATTTCTGGTTTTAATTAATACGTTACAACAAAATTTTGGGCCGTCTTATCCAGTTTCTACAAACTAACACAAATGTCTATGATACGTTTGCGTAAATCATCAATAATAGGTATTTACTTCGGTGCAATACACTGCACTGCATTTTTTAAATATTCCCACAAAAAGAAGTTCAAATGATTTAAAATCAGCAGATCGTGGTGGCTATGGTACCGGTCCACCTCGCCCAACCCCTTGCTTGGACACGCTGTACATGGCACGGATATAATTAAGTCTCTTGCCACACTGCTGCAATACGCTGTGGACGTCTTGGACCTCGATCTCTAGAAAGTAGCTGCATTTGGTACATGTTTACTGGGAAATCGTTCTGCTAAAGCATTTTCACATCGCCATAAATTAAAACGATATCCACCAACCCCAGGATGCTATACTACACGTAAGACATTTTTGACATTTGAAAAACTAATGTAGACTCGCTTTACAAAGCAGGTTAATACCTACAAAAAGTAATCGGATTTCAATATTCGGAATCACCTGGCTAGAGACTACAGTAGCCCAGCGATGTAAAGGTGGAAAATACTTTAACTTCAATTTTTTATTCGGAGATTATAAGGATTTTAAGAAAATTTTAACTTCATATTTCATGACGCATCTATTCCTATTATTTTTTTTTGAAAAGTTCTGAATCACCCTGTATAAATAAGAAAATAATGTTCATGATTTAATCCAGCTACTATACTATCTTTTTCCTGAAAACTTTCAGGACGAACTTATGCATCAGTTTCAAGTAAAGGAAACATACTCTAGAATTATTTTGCAAAGTTAAAGTGCTTTTAACTTCATTTTCTACTAACGAGAGCGTATCAGTTTCCGTTAGAGTGAGAGAATTTTGTGCTACAGACAATTTTACATTGTGAATTTAATACAGTTTTATTAAAAGCTTTTTTCTTCATTGAATGAATAGTGCGCTTCTAGTTTTAAAGGGAGAATATTGACTAATGTACCTAAGACTTTAGATCAAGTTTAACAAGAAAATTTGTAATTACAGGAACTTGTACACACTTCGAGAGAATGTCACTTATCTACCCTCTATATTGGTTTAGTAACAGTTGTGCTGATGTTTCCTTATTCCACCAGTGACAAATATATAAAGCAAATACTAAGATGTACTGATCTAAGTCAAATATAAAGACAAAATAACAGATCACAGAGATATCACTTCAACGTCGATTTTCAGATCTATAATCACGAAACTTGTATACTGAAATCTAGAATTTAATTAATGAAAGATTATTTGTGTGAGGTATCTCCTTTTCAAATATACAGAAAATTTCAAGGAATGGTCAGGTTTAGCAAGCCAATAAATAATGTTTATAGGTAACATTGGTAAAACTAATATGCATAGTACCACGCGATAGAGGACCAAAAGATAATAAAAAAAAGTTATATACACTAATGTCTGATCGCCTTTTGTTTTCAAGATACGGCATTTAATTTTTTTTTTTTTTTTTTTGTAAAATTTAGATTCTTTTAATTTCTTCCTATTGTACGGAAATATTGCCTATTGTACCAAAATTGATACATACTGTGACCTTACATGTGCCTATTATGTGTCACAATATTCAGTTCATTCGTTCATTCAGTGGTGGAGTTTTCTGTCTTTAAGCTGAATAAATAACATAGTTTCACCCTCTAATAAAAATTGTTTTCCTACTTTCCGAAAGGCAATTTAACTTTGTACAAAAAAATTACTTTTAAGTTGTAGGTGCTCCAAGCAATAACAATTTTCGCATTTATAGCATGTGTACTTAATTTTCCCGCCTGCACGCATTGAACACTTTTGGCATCTTCCACGTCCTGTTTTGTTGGTAACATTCTCCTAACACGGAAACTATTTTGCATCGTAGATCTTTTGTCCCAAATCCTCTAGAAATCTACGACGTTTCTTCGAATAGTCACTAGTGTTTGTTCTGTAGATAATTTGGCTATTGATGTCGTCTGTGTCCATTAGTGGAACTAAGATTCTTAGCGGCTACCTTCTACAATTACGAGCTACACTATAACTTGTTGCTAACTCATCCTCCGTATCAGCACCTGCTTTTGTGAAATTGTAGAAACTTATTATTTCTGGTAACATCTTATCGCCGGTAGATTCATCTATTTTATCATCGTGATGAAGTGATGAGAGTAATATCACATTTTTACCTTTTTTGGTATTTATTTATTTATTTATTTATTTATTTAAAGAGGAACATAAACAGGCTAGAAGCCCAACACAATGTTCACTAAAAATTAATTAATTTAACAACTAAACCAAACATACTATTACATCATAGAAATGCATACATAAATACATATACACAAAAAAAAATATGTCATAATATTTTATACTAAGCAGCAGATTTTTGTTTTAGGGCTGTCTTAAAATTAGATAATGATACGGTAAATATATCTGCATTGGAAAATAAACTATTGTAAGTTCTGATCATTCTGTTTAACGGTGAATTTTGCCCAGAGTTAGTATGGTAAAGAGACTCTTGAAATAATATATTACCTCTAAAATTCCTGGAAGGTACATAAATATTTATGAGATCTACTAAATTAGGAGAATCAATTAGATTATTCAAAAGTTTAAATAAAAATATTACGTCAGCTTGCTTTCTTTTATTTTCTAAAGATTGAATTTTAAATGTTTGTTGTAAGAGTACTGAATTCTCAAAAGTATAAACTCCGGTCACTTTAAAATTTAAATATCTAAGAAATTTATTTTGAATTGCTTCAAGACGAAAATTATGAATCATATATTGAGGATTCCAAATGGTTGAAGCAAAGTTTATCTTACTATGTACATAAGCAAAATATAATGATTTTAAAGAATCCACGTTTCTAAAGTCTTTACATACTCTAGTGATAAAGCCTAACATTTTACTACTCTTTAAAGCAACGTAATCTATATGTGAAGAAAAAGATAACTTCCTATCAAAAATAACACCTAGATCTTTTATCTCTTCTAAGTAAGAGAGCACTACGTTATTGAAGTTATAGTCAAATCTAAATATATTTTTATTACGAGTAAAACAAATATAATGACACTTATTGAAATTTAAGTGTAATTTATTCAATAGACAGTACCTATAGAATGAATCAAGGTCACTTTGAAATAACGTACAATCCGCTAGGTTATTTATTTGAGAAAATATCTTAAGATCATCTGCATACATTAAGAAATTACAAAATTTAAAGCATTTATTGATATCATTTATATAAATAAGAAATAATAATGGTCCTAAATGTGATCCTTGAGGTACACCAGAAGTAGCTGTAAAAGGAAGTGAGCGGTAATCGTTGATTGCTACCAGCTGCGATCTATTGAAAATATACGATGTAAGCCATCTTAGAAAACTTCCATGTACACCGATTTCAGCCAGTTTGGTTATTAGTATGTTATGATTAATTTTATCAAATGCTTTGCTAAAATCGGTGTACACTGAGTCGACCTGAATCCGACAATCCATGTGGTTATTAATGTAATTAGTATATTGTACTAGATTTGACTCAATTGATCTTTCAGCGTAAAAGCCGTGCTGCTGCGTAATTATTGAAGATTTAACAGCGTCAAATAAATGGTCATAACTCACTTTTTCCAGTATCTTACTAAAAATATTTAATTTACTGATGGGACGATAGTTTTTTACCAAATTTTTTTCTCCAGATTTAAAAATAGGAATCACAAATGCCGCCTTCCATAATTGAGGAAATTCATCTTCTGTAAACGATTTGTTAAATAAAAGAGTTAGTGGTATATAAAGTGAGTTTGCACATTTTTTTATAAAGAATGAAGGAATTCCATCAGGACCGGCTCCTTTATTTTCGTCTAAGTTAATCAGAATATTCAGAACTTGTTGGGGGTCAACTCTTATACTACTTATATTATTAATATTATTTCCCGAGTTAATTTGTAAAGCAGTTTGACTGTAGGGTTCATACGCGGTTTGAAAAAATAATGCAAACTGACTACAAATGGCGCCGCCATCTTTGGCGCAAGTATCGTTGTACAGCATAACATTTGGGATACATGGCCTAGCTTTTTTAACTGAGACATACTGCCAAAACTTTTTTCTATTCTCAGGGATTCCATCCTCAATAGATCTTACCTAGTTATTATAATCAGTTCTAATCATTTTTTTAGTTTTACGCCTTAAGTTGCAAAACCTTCTGTAGTCAATCTGATTTCGATACACCTTCCACCTTGTATGAACCTTATTCTTCTCTTTAATAGTTTTTATTGTGTTATATTTAAAATAAGTAGGATATTTTTTATTTGTTTTTATTTTTGGAACGAATTTAGCCACGGCAAAATTTATTTTTTCATAGAAATATTTTAATGATTCATTGACAGGCTTATCTACAAATATATCAAACCATTGTAAACTAAGAAAATAGTCATTAACTGCTTCATAATTAGCTTTTCTAAAGTTATATCTATTAATATTATTATGATTCAATAGTTTCACTACGGGACAAGCTATAATAAATTCAATCGGTTTGTGATAAACATCTTCGTGGACTAGAGCATTGTTACAATAATTTAAGTTTTTTACACACGTGCTGTTTGAAAGTACCAAATCCAATAAATTATTATTAAAATTAACTAAATTATTAAATTGCATTAACCCACAATATGATAGTGTATCTATTAATATACTTAAATACTGGTTAACATTAGTTGGTATCAAATGTGAGTCGTTGTTTCTAGAAATCCAGGAGACATTAGCCATATTAAAATCGCCACAAATTAATACTACACCATCAGACATTTTATTACAAAGTTGATAAAGATTATTAGAAAATGAAGTAAATGCAATATTATCGAATGGGGGTAGGTATACACAACAAATATGAATTTTGATGTTATTAGAAGTAACGGTTATCCATACGTCCTCCGCATCACTTTGCCATTCATCGCGCCTTACTGCTTGTAGATCGGAGCGGACTGCTATTAAAACCCCACCACCATCTCTTTTGACACTAGAGGAAGTCTCCCGGTCACGCCGAAAAACACAGTAATCACAAGTAAACAATTCGTTGTCACTTACACCACTGTTTAACCAGGTTTCTGTCACTAGTATTAAATCGGAATTGCCATTAATAACATTTAGTTTAAACTCATGCGTTTTTGATCTTAGCCCTCTACAATTCTGATATATGACAGAAATATCCATATAAACAACAAATAAAAATTATTGAAAAGATATTTATTTTACAACGAGTTCACTTGGTCAAAACTTTTTATGATTTTCACTCGGGATGCATCTTCCTTACGAATGAAGATGTTGCAATTTTTTAGCCACACATATTTGTAACCTCTTTCTTTGGCAATTCCCCTGGTTCTTTTATATAATAGTTTATTTTCAGTAGTTAGATGATCATTTATATATAAATTATTAGAGATGTTATCAACACATAGAGCTCGATTTGCAGCAGTAGATGAAGCCCTTTTATTTTTTCCTGCGGCTAATATTGCATCCTTGCTTTTTACGGACAAGAATTTTACTATAATATTTTTAGGAGATCCAGGTTTGAATGCCTTTACCCGATGAACAGACTCGATAGTGTTGGGATTGAACGGTACACTTAGAAAATCAGTAATTTTATGAACAATATCAAATAAGTTTTCATTACGTTTCTCAGGTACGCCCTGTATTTCTAAATTATTTTGTCTTGAGTATTGTTCCAAATCATTAAGTTTCGTTTTAAAATGGCAAACTTCGCCTTTAAGATTTTCATTTTCAATTTTTAGATTTTCAATAATTTTTCCTTGTTCGTGCATTTTAGATAAAGCTAGTTCAAAATCAGAAACTTTATTGGAACAAAAAGATACAAAAGTCAAGACTTCATCTTGCTTACCTCGTAGCTCATTCAACTGCGATTTAATATATATCATGATTGCATACAAATCTTGCTGATTGTTTACTCCTTGATTATCCAGACCATCCTGTAAAGTTGGACTCTGTGGTACATCTTGACAAGTGGGACATTGCCATTTTGCATTTGGAATTGCTTGTAAAATACTTAGCTGTTCGACTGAGATATCTACACATCTACAGTGATAAAAACGGCCGCAAGAACTCTGACATTGAATGCCTGGTGATTTTCTGGTTATAGAAGCGGAGCATTTGTTGCAAATATTAGACATTTTGAACTATGTTGATTCGACTAAACAAATTACAACAATTACACTTTGCATTTATACCTTTGCACTACAATTTTTGTAACAGAAAAACTACACGATATATGCTTAATTCAGTTGTAAACTCAGAGCAAGTAAAATGTGTGTGTGCCGATAGCACAGCACTCAGCACTGTGGCACGTAGAATAACAGAGTAATATGTTCTTGGAATCCGAACATTGAGGACTGTGGATGTCTATTCTTTATCTGTAAAAATTCTAAGGGAATTCCCCGCTTGTTTTTCCTAAGAGTTCCTACTGAAGTCAACCTATGCCTTTCTCGTAAAATATTTACAAGTTCGTAAGAGGTATACCAATTGTCAAATGTGATATTGCGATTTTTGTCAGAAATAGGTGCTACCAATCTTTTTACAATGTCGATAGGTTTATTGCTGACTTGATATGGACCATCTTGCTGGGTATCTACATATGGTATATATCGATGCCTGTACCATTTGTTCGTCAAAGGTCTTTTAGATAACGATGACTATTTTTATATACGCCAGTTGAGTAAAGTAGATCGAACACAGCCTTTATTTCGACTATATTAGTACTGCGAAGATATTGTTTATCATTATACGCAGCCGCCTTTTTATTTATCATTATGTTAGTGATGTCCTCCAAGATCGCTATATCAAAAAATAGTAGGCAGCAATCTATGGCAGTCTTGACTTTTTTAGCATATTGCTTAGGTACAGACAAGTTTGAAATTATATTTTTTGCTCTCGTTCTCTCTATTACTGAAATGGTTTTTCAGTTTGTTTCAGAGTTCTTGCCCAAATAATATATGCTCGACTTTCTTGTAGCTCATTTTCGGGTATAAATCTTGAGAATTTGAGAAGCTACATCTTGTTCACTATCAGAGTGAATATTATGGTCACTTATATGATTTATTTCATCTTCATCTTCGGAGTCCATAATATGAATTTCATCATCATTGACTCTCTCCCAAAGTGCCAAAACTTTTGTTTGTTCTTTTTCGTAATAAGACATGCTGCATCAAAAATGAATTTTACCCTCATATTTGTCAAAATAATCTGTTACCTTTCTAAATGAAATTGTAGCTTCATCACCCAGGTGGGGTGTATCAGACCCCAGAGCACATTTTCTCTATGTTACTTCTTTACTGGTCAATTCACTACTGAAATCGGATTAGAATACACAACAAGTGCCGAATAACGCTTGTCACTATGAAATTATGAAATAAATAAAATCTATGACACTTGTCAGACAAATATTGTAAAAATTTATTCAAGTTTGTCATGTTTATCGTTTTGTTAAAATGTTTTCAGAAATGCTTCATTTTAGATACAATGCAGAGATATGATTATGTGTTACGGCGAAGCTCGACGTTTCTATGGAGATAGATATCTATTATGACAGGTTCCTACTTAATAATAAAAATATTCCGACTAGCTCGCTAAGTGAAAACTTTCAAGCTATTTTTGAAATTGGTGCAGGATATTTTTACAGCATTCCTTAACTATTTCACACATTTTTTGATAGATAAATGCATCCCCTATTTCAAAGCTTTTGATATATGTTTTTTTTATAAATGATATGTCATCCAAACTTTTAGTCAATATCTATTTATATACTTATCAATGAATTATGTCGTTGATTGTTGACTTTTTACAAACTTCACTAGTTCATATCTGGTGTATTGGTAATAATCTTAAATTTAAGTTCAAGTAATCTTTTCCCCAGAAAATACACTTCTTGGATGCATGAACTATACTAGACAGATGTGACACATTTAAATATTTGTTGATTCAAATTGATTATAACTATCGACAATTTTCATTTCTAATTACAAAAAATTTGTTTGAAATTTGTTAACTATAGTGTAGTATAATAATATCCGAAAAAAAAATATTTAAGAAAAGCCAAAAATAAGTAAGTACCTTCGGAAATATCTGAATTGGAAGTTATTTAATATAAAAAGATGAAATTACTTTGAGCTACTAGAAGGTCTGTTTGAGTAGTGCTTGTAATGTGCTCTGTCAATAAACCAATATATTTCTTACGTACATTAAAAAATTTAATATTATATTGATATGTACCAGAAAATAAGATTGAGTGAGTTGATTCAGTGATAATATTATTTATAACCACCCGACATATCCTATTACTCTTCTGTGTTGAATATACAGTGGTCACAATATAGAAAATTCCAGTCCAGCCAGTGGACTATTAATATTATTTTATGAGACGTCAACGATTAGGTTGTGTCAAAACGTTCCAATAATTGTTTTTGTCTAGACACATGGGTGATGGACAAGCAGTTAAACCACCATAATTTCAACAAAATATGATACTGATTCAGACTGGAACCCTTTACGTTGTGACGAGTTATTAGTATTATTTCATTCCAAAACTTAATTAAAAACAAACATTTACGTGCTTGTCAGTTAATTTTAAGAAAAATAATTAAAACACATCCTTCCTTTAGCGAAAAGAGAAAACCAATCATAAATAAATCAAAAGTTTCTCATCTTCTAAACTTTTCATATTTACACCTAGAGTTTCCGACATATTTCCCTGTTCAGAGCGTAAATCCTTAGGATCTAAAACTTTTTAATGCACTTTGATAAAAACTCGACAGGAGAAGATATTCCAGTAGTAGTTACTAAAGGTATGCATTAAAACTTGTTTTAGACCAGTGCCTAGAAAAAAATTGATACCGGTTCATAATAAATGAAAATAAATAAAACAATGTTATATTATTCAACTTATTTTGAAAAAGGCAGCAGTCCTATCATTCAAATTCATATTGTCTTAAAATTAATTAATAACCTTCAAAGAGTAACCATTACGTAACCGCCACCAAATTTGCTACTTTGCTTTACAAATAACTTCATGCAACAAAGTTATAGTCACTGCTACATATTTTCGACTACTCCTGGTTAGTTTACAGTTCTGTGACTTCTAAGCAGCTCTTCTTGTTTTGGGGACGTCTTAGTTACCAGTAGGACGGTGTTTAAGTATACAGAACTTGAAAGTGACAAATGATCATAGCAGCAACTAACTCATAATAATAATGTTTAATTGCCCAACAGTACAGGACCAATAATAGGACAATTACATATATAACAATAGGTTAAGTAATACTACAAATATAATAAAGGCTAATAAATGAAAAAAACAAATAAAAATAATAACAGTACGGGATATGGCTACAAAATATATTTTAAGCTGGTATATCACAGAGATGCGACACTGTATTGAATAAATTGCACATATTGTATATCGGTGACTTCAATAAAAGGTTAGTTCTTGTCCACATGCAATAAAAAGTACCAGTACTTCTAGAATTATGCCTAGGAATAAGAAAATCAGTTTGACTCAGAAGCTCAGGACAATCAATTTGACCATGCAATAACTTGTAAAGGAAACTGATTCAGTTTTCTTCTCAAATTTAAACTCTGAATCCCAAATCTATCAGTTAGTTGCATATAAGCAGTATACCTCTTACAGGATTTGAGAAATTTTCTTTGTGGTTTTTCAAGTAACATTCTATGACAAATAGAATGGATTCTAAACAGTAGAGCAGTATTAGTAGTTCTGACGTATCTGACATCTGACAGACATATCTGACATTTATATAAAAATATAAAATAACAAGAGACTCGATATTGGTAAACGATTTACAGTTGTATGAAACCTTAATATCATGTTACTAAAATATGACTTCAAAGGTACACTCACTTTCAAGTTCCTATGATAGTTGCTGCGAGGTTTAGGGAACCTTATGTTTTTGTTTAAAGTCGTGAAACTGGAAGTAATATTTATTAGCCCAAACAACGTTATCGCTACTTGTAGAAGTATTAGGCATCATCATATACAGCAACTGCAAAGTGTGTATCACCTTTTAAATTCACCATGAAGTAGATTTTACCATGCAGTCTCTCAAAGTTAAAAGTCTTCATGCTGTTCCTCGTTGTATAATATCTATTGGATCAGGTCACATGTAGAGTGTATTTTTCGTCTTTGTGAGTACTACGTATGGAAGTCAGAACCCCATACAAATCTATATCTGCACTAAACTATGACAGAATAAATATATAGGGAAAACACCACAACAAATCCAAAAGACAAAACATGCAACAGGAGTAACAAACAAAGCCACAAAAAAATGTAATAAAATAATAATGTAGATATAAGTATTCTTCAATATCGGACGTAGCTCGTTCAGAATGAATACCAGAAAAATGTTACTAAGAAGTGGTAGTAGGAACTTTGAACAGGCAATGTGTTGCAGTTGCAACTTTCCTGCTTTAAAGTAACGCTACAGTCTCGTCCGATACTTTGTAGCAATTATTACTTGAAAATTTCATATTGACAGTGCCCGTTAAGGGTTAAGCTTTTGTCGTTATTTCTGCACCAAAATGAATAAATTAATGTATAAAAATTAATGTCATTGTCAACGAACAATAAAAGCTTTTACCACGTAGAGTATCACATTCACACATAATGATATCAGATATTTAGACAACTTTTTTATTAAAACATACACATTTTAAAAACACATGCTGGATTTGGAAATTATATTTCTATGTTTGTCAATAAAATTTTATTTTATTATCCGTGTTAATTTTGGGTTTCAGGCCACCCCACAATAATATTTAGTCCGAAGTACCTACATGGTTCACATGTGTAAGTAATACGTACTGCATTCATAAATATCTGCCTAATACCTGTAGCAACAAGAACGTAACCTGATATCTAAAGACATAAAATATGTAATCGTTTTTTGAAAGAAATACGACTACCTTAACGAATATGATAACTTTTCATGAATCTATAAATGACACTGCAGGAAACAACTACTCCTCGGACTAATGCCCTGATCGGCATTGAATTACACCTGCAGTATCTGTGTGAATAGCTAAGAACCTTTGTCGGCCACACCACCAGACATAGACCGGTTTCGGGCTTGTTAGCCCTCATCGGTTTGCCATAGGTGAGGTGACCGATAATTGAACTGGCTCTTCCTTCATATGTATGTTCAGATACAAACTGAAGCAAACCACTTATATCTCAACTGTTCATGAGTTAATTCCAATTTAAATTAGATGTATAATGATTAAAACAACCTGTATAATCTAAAATTCAAACATATTTGATTAATTATGAAATTCTTTGAGGCGGCTTAACAAGGGACATCCGAGAGGAATGATGTCTGAAGATAACAGGTTCTTTTTTACTCGTTAGATTCTTGTTGTAGGACATTCTACCTGTACCACTACTATTGTAAGTAATGTAGCCATTGTGGTCAACTAACTGATATTACAAATAGCGCTTAACAGGACATCCCAAAGAAGAGTGTTTTGTTCAGACCTGTGAGAGCGCTATGGATTCTCCATTATTTGTGATAAGTATTGTAAGAGGAACAATGCCGAACTGGCAATGACAAATGACAAGATATTTACCACTGCAACCAGATACATCATCCGCACCTGCGCCAATTAGTTTAACTCGAACGTAGTAATAAGGACATTGTTACAGTGTCCAAGAGACAATGATAAATTGAAATGAAAAATAAATCTTCAAAAGCAAATTCTAGTGGTGGTTTATTAAAATCCCATTATCTTGATTTAAAAATATGAAGGACATCATATAGTAATATACTTTGTTGATTTCATAATCCAATATGTGTAATTTTGAATTACTAAACACATCGAACACGTGTAAATATGTCTAATGCCTAAATACAAAGTTTCCCATAGAACTTTGACTTTGACTTCCATGCTAACTTTTATATTTTTGACATTAATTTTTCTTCGATATCTTGCTTAAAGAACAAATCATTTTCAATGCATGCATAGAAGAAACTGAATAGGAGTGTTTAGTTGATAGAGTCAGTTCCAAACTAAAAGTTACAGCTATAAAACTTGAATTAAATTTTATAATTTAGGTTTTTTTATCCAATAACTGTTATCAATAAGTCAAATAACTCATATAATTCATCAAATTATGTCTTTTAGCAAATGCCTCATTACGGCTGGTTGCCACGCCATTACTGTATTTCTTCAAAGTTTCAAGAGAAGTATAGCTGGATCGTAAAGTTCTTATTTCAAGTGTTATGGTTGAGAAATTCCTGCTCGATGCACTAAGGTGTTAATCTTGCTTCTGAACCGTGTAGTGATGTGATTTAGCATTCAAAACGAGAACGTTTTCTTACAGTGACATAGTGAAAAGCTTATGCCTGGATGTATTCAACGCGCTCAAAAAATTGTTGTATGCTATATCCATAAAGCCATACGACTAATGGATATAACATCGTCAACATATTTGAACCAACACTTGGTTTTAGAGCTGCTGGTTGCAAAACTTACATCTCGAACGTGATGGTTGTCAAAACTGAAGACAAAGGTGAACCTACAGCTGTCCTCTTTCGTTTTTTTATAGAGCTGATCCTAAGAGACGCGAAAAGTCCATTTGATGCACACTTTTTCCAAGTTCACTAGATTCTCATCACTGCCTTTTGAAGAAGAAGTTTTGTTAATAATAATAATAATATCTCTACCCCTCATTCTAATCACAGGGATTAGCCCAGAAGTCGGAGACTTGTGCGGGAGAGGGGGCGGCATATTATTATTAAGTAGGCCGCATTTGCGCCCAGGAACGACTTACGTTGGTAGGCCCTAACCACTATTCAGTGCAGGAATGAGGGAAACCTGGAAAACCTCATTAATTAGGGGGGTAGTCAAATATCAACCGGTATCAATCTCTCACATTGACCCAAGCCAACATTCTTCCACCCTACCATACCCGCAGAGAGGGCGCCAAACCTCTCCACGAATATAGCTTATATACGGTCTACCGGCAGTTGGGCTCGAACCAACACCGATCTAGTCACCTCGATTCAAGTACTGACGCCTTAAACCGCGCGACCACTGACCGACCCGGTGTTTAAATTCATACACTAGCATATAATCTAGATGATATGTATTTTTGTAGGTTCCCGATGTAGTTAGATCTTTTTGACTTTACTGTTGAAATCTCCATCGTTTTTTATATAATGTTCTGTTTTTTTCTTTCACTCTCTAATTTTATGTGACACACCTCGAGCAAGTAGGTCAGTTACTGATTCGATTAGACTTACTATTACCGGAGCGGTACGTTACGTTTTACTTTTAGAAAGCAATACAGTTGAGATATTTTTTAATCACACTTAGGATTAGATGTCTATGTAGTTCTTTAGGAATATTAGAAGTTCGAACGGTAGACACCCTTTTGAACTTTCTTCATCGGATTGTTTTAGATTTTTGTATACACCAGATCCTCCAGTAGGTTCTTCATCTTGGCAACATATTATGTTGTGCCCAAAATAACTTTTACGTTTTGGCAGGAAATATCGTGATTTCTTCAATCCGCAATTCTATGATGTCTTAGACTTGCCTCGAAAGATTTGATTTGAGAAATTTGGCTATCCATAATTCATGAACTGCCTCAGCTCATATTCTTCCTCTACTTCCTGAAGGAGACACAGGTGCGTGGTTTTCAGCGCTAATGATGTTCTTTTGTAATCGTTCTGGGTGCTATGGCAAAACTCAGACCTTTGGAATATACATTCATAGCGTCATTCCTTAGTTCTATTGAAACTAGTTCTTATTAATGTTGTAAACCTGGCAAGAGAAACACATGATTATGTAACTCCATATTATTAAATGTATCAAGTTCAATGGTATTGATCCTGGGTCTATACATACGTGAAAAATAATAGTGTTAGTGGTATATGTATAATGTACATTTATTATTTGTTAGATTACATAATATTTATTAACGAAGGGAGACTGACTATTTGATATAACTTAAAATGTTTAAAGGTATGTCATGTATGGTCATGTGCATGTAGAAATATATATCTTTATTTACTTATAGTGTTATATTTCTTGTTTCAAGATATATCACACTTCATTGACCAATAAAATATAATTCCTCAAGAAGTTTTATGGTTACTTCAAGAAACAACAAACCAAATAAATAACAGCATAACATAATTATTGTAAAAATCAATTTTAATATTGATAAAAGTAATATATTATTATTTTTCTTGGTAAACTAGGTAAATTATCAACATGGAATTGCGTTCATAGAAGGTTTCTAATCAGTTTGATTTGAACTCAGCCATGGACATTAAAGCTAAAATAAATAGTATTCGCAGAAGTTTCAGAAAAGAAATATAAAAATCAAGATTCTAAATGATCAGGAACGAAGAACGTCTACGTACCACGGTTGTGGTATTGACAATTACATTTATTTTGTAAAGACTAGGAAATTCCACGAACGTCGATCAGCAGTATTGAAAATCAGGAAACAATATATAACTTTCTTTATCCATCCTCAAATGATTTCTGCAATCGTCATGTTATAATCGCCATCTTCCAATAAATATACATGCGTAAAAGCATGTCGTTTTAAAATCCATCCCTTCATCCATTTGGATCGAGTTTGACGCAGTTTAGTTAATTTATGTACGTGTATGAAATAGATGTATGCTAGTCTGTGGCCAGTTTAAGGAAAAGTATAATATGTATTGTATAATTTGATACTAACGATAATCTGTTGGACTATGTAATAGCCAAAATATGAAAATCCATAAGTTTATTCACATCGCTTTTATAAACCAAAGATATAAATATGAATATTGGTACTTAATGGCAGATTTTAAGCCTTACAAAACGTAAATTTAATATAAATATGGAATAACTTCCCAACCCTTTCTGAATTTATTTAGGATACTAGAATTAATTTTTTCTAATTAACTATGTAGCATTTTATAACTGTGTATGTCACGACACATGTTTAGACATGTCTCTTAATTTAAAAATATCTTATTCAAATTAAAAATTGGCATATATGGCATTTAATGTACTGGAAGTGTACATAATTTGCTTGTATGCGAATCGTTATCCCATAAGAATAACAACAGAATCCTTGAACTACACAAAACGCTGCTTAAAGACTACGGGACAATGAAAAAGTGAACCCGACTTTTGAGGGTCATGGAGAAGAAAGACGTGTATTAAGTAGACATTTAGACCTCGGGGCAGTTGGCAATTCTAATGGGAATCGTTCTTGAATGGTTTTCCGCATGATTTGAGCAATCCTAATGCGTAAATACGATAATAAGATAAGAAGTCGCATACGTCATTTTTCAAGCTATGGCTGAAAGCGAGCTTCCATACGTTAAAACATTATCGATACTATCAATATTATCAAAACTATTTTGGCAGCTATTGACAACTAGCAATTTGGTATCTTATAAAAGTTACAAAAACGTTTTCGAAACAAACCTTATAAAACAGCAATAGTCACATAAACATGTTTATATAGCAAAAATTACCATAAAATCCATCAATAAAAGTAAATTATTTATTAACAGTATTGTAAAGGTATACAATAACGAGCATCTCTGTTTAATCACAATGTCTGCAACTGAATATTGTGTGTTACTCAATATTATTTTACGCGTTTCACTGCACTTTGAAAGCATTTTTTATTGTGGAGAAAATTATATTGTGATTTGTATGTCCATGTCTAGAGAATTTTATATGGACCACGTATAAAGTGATTATTTACAATATTATCATAATTATAAAAAGGTTTTTGATATTTCCTGGTTTTTGACGTTAAAACTAGCACCAAAAGTATTAAAATCATCATAGGTTTTCCAGGTGTAATTCAATACTGGTAGGGGCATTAGCATGCAGAGTAGTTGTTTCCTGGGATTCCGTGTTTGCAACATATCGCTATTAGTCGAGGCAATAAACTAGTAAAAAGTCCAAAAGTTCTAAAACTAGTTGTGGTGGACGGATCGGAATGCGGTTTTCTGCATTCTCTTCCAAAAATTATTTGTAAAAAATGTGGCGACATGGAATTTCTGACAAATCAAAAATTGCATTGCTGCAGCCAAAAATGCATTCAAAAAATGCATTATTTGAGAGGCCTCTTGGAAGATGTCAAAATTTGATAAATAAGTGTCAGAACTGGCCTAGATCGGCTTCTCGGAGGTTTTCGAGGTCGCTGATCACGAATATGATGTTCAAATTGACCCCCCGAACACCTGGAGCTCAGGAACGTCATCTCCGTGGGGCTCTCCCACAAATTACGCGGGAAAGAAGAAAAACTCGGCGCCCGGAATTTTTTTGGGTCGCTGAATCCAAATCTGGCATCGGCGAACACCCCACGGGCATCTGGTGCTCCGGAACCTGGAAGCGGACGTCATCTCCGAGAATTTTCCTGAGAAGAGTGCCACCCGAAAATCATAATAGGGGCGTTTTGTGGGGTGTTGAATCCGAATTTCACGTCTGAAACGACCCCCCGAACACCTAGTGCACCAGAACCTGACCGGAAACGTCATCTCCGTGGCTTTTCCTGACACAATCAAAAAAGGCAAACCGAAAATCGTTATGGGAGGTTTTTTGGGGCATTGAATCCGAATTTCACGTCGATAACGATCCCCTGAACCCCTGGTGCACTGGAACCTCACCCTGAACATCTTCTCCGTGGCTTTCCAGACACAATCGAAAAAGACGGACCGAAAATCGTTATGGGGGGTTTTTTGGGTCGCTGAATTCAAATATGACATCGGTGAACACCCCACCGGCATCTGGTGGCTCCGAACCCGGACGTGAAGTGCCAAAAACAACCGAAAAATCATTGTAGGGGTGTTTTTGGGCCGCTTAATCCAAATTTCACGCCCAAAACTACCTTCCCAACACCTGGAACTGGAACAACTTTTTCGAAGGCCCTAGGCGAGAGTTACACATTAATGAATGTGTCAAATTATGAGACGGTTTTTGGTGAGTTTGTTGCGGTCGTGTCTGTAAAACTCTCCGAGATGATGTTCAGATCCAGTCACGCGGTACACCAGGTGTCTGAATTAAGCGGCCCAAAAACGCGCCTGTAATGAATTTTTGGGTCGTTTTTAGCGATCTTGGTGGGCAAATTCTCGGAGATAACGTGCACGTCCGGGTTCGGGGGCACCAGGTGCCCGTGGGGTGTTCGCCGATGTCATATTTGGATTCAGCGGAGAGTCCCACGCAGATGACGTTCATCGGCGTTCCTGAGCTCCAGGTGTTGGGGGGGTCAATTTGAACATCATATTCGTGATCAGCGACCTCGAAAACCTCCGAGTACTCGATCTGGGCCAGTTCTGACACTTATTTACCAAGTTTTGACATCTTCCAAGAGGCCTCTCAAATAATGCATTATTTGAATGCAGTTTTGGCTGCAGCAATTCAATTTCCGATTTGTCAGAAATTCCATGTCGCCACATTTTTTACAAATAATTTTTGGAAGAGAATGCAGAAAACCGCATTCCGATTCGTCTACCACAACTAGTTTTAGAACTTTTTAGTTCATTGCCTCGACTATATCGCCAAATCGTGATAGAGGACGCATTCAATGGTTTACTACTGCTATGTAGACGCTTCGTGTCTGTGGCTGTTATTCCGGCATGGAGTAGCGAATGACCGCTAGAGGTAGCTCTGCAACTGTACTTTAATATAAATATTATCGAAACTCTCGGCAGTTATATTTGTTACATTCATAATATCTAAACTGAATTATTATCAATATTTTCGATAATTATCGGTATATGAATAAATACCAACCCTACACGTGAATGATGTGAAAACAAAATTTGAGAACCGCTGCTGTAGAAACAAGTTCAAAGGTGCAATAAAAGGCTATAATAATGTTCTCTGCTAAAACCTGTGTTAAGTGCTAGTTAATAATTTACGGCCAGTATTTGAAATTTTGGTTAAGATTCAGATAACTGAGTAAATAATTAGATTATAAGGAATGCAAGTGTTTGTTTTGTAAAAGTTAGAGAGTTTCTGTATTTTCATCTTCAAAAAGGAAAAATTAAATTTAAATATTTTGCATTTTAATAAAATACAGTGTGTCTATACTTTTTAAGTGCTTCATTTTTTTTTTAACTGAAGTAAGTTATGGAAATACATATTTATTAGATTTATTTCAATGAAACGATTTTTTGAGGACTATTTCTATTGCCCTATGGTATTACTAATTAATCCAGTTTTATGAAAATTATATTAGCAGTTTTTTAATAAAAAAAATAGTAATTAAGTACTTTATTCACATCTACACATCTACAAATATTATAGAAAGTTGATTTTGGAAACAAAATGGCCTTCAAAAATATATTTATCCAAACATAACTTTATTAGGAACAACGTAAATAGGTAAAAAGTTCGATATACAAAAGGGTATTTTGAGCTAACCTTAAATGAGCAGAAAGATGTTATTTAAATTCCCAAACATATTGATTAGAATCAGAGGATTTATTTAGTCACGAATTCTCTCTGGAGTAAATACTGTTAAAACTTTATTGAGTGAGTTCCAAAGTTTCTACAGCTTTTTAGAGGTATAGCCTTTTTTGAGAGGAAAATAAAAGATCCTTTCTTTGCTTGCAACACTTAGCAAAATTTATCTATTTATTTTATGCTTGTGTAGGTAACACACGACGTACATATAAAAATAATTCTGCATAATCCGAGCCTGATAAAAAAGTTTAAGAAAATTAATGGTCCCATTACAGAGGCGGGCTTGTCTGCTTATTGTTGATAATAGACTGCTGCTTTTTGAAAGCGTCATTAGGCTCGTTCTTTTTATTTACAATTCTTTTGGGATTGAATATTTCTTTTTGCAATTTAATTTTCTCTTTATTGGAATTTTAAATTGTAAATAATAAAAATCGTTTACTATACTGAATAAAGAATTTATTTATGCAGCATGGGCTTATTAACAATAAACTTAATGTATACTGAAATATAGCAAAATATATATTTATCATCAGTTGAGTGTGTATTTGAATAATTCTTATTTACATGTAATAAATGTGTTATTATTATATACTATAAAAATATTCGGGTAAAGGTAAATAGACATACTAGTAGGAAATAATATATAGTATGTGATACTTTAACTTATTTTTGTTATTTATTATCATTAAAATTATGTATATCTTCTATTACCAATTCTTTGGTTAAAAATAAAAATTTAATATCGGCGCATTCGCCAAAACATAGAATATGTTTTTAAATTAAATTTAAAATATAACTGTACATATTTCTTAAATATTCGCAATTATGCCCTAGTTTAGTAAATTAGTAAATTAAAAAGATTAAGGTTGTTCCATTCAAGCAATAATATTTTGCATTTAAGAAAATTTTGTATTGCGAGACCTAATGAAAAATAATATTTAACGCTTTGTTGAAAGGTTAAGTTAATAATAGTATACCATAAAATGTAATAGTTGATCAATTTTATTTTCTATATTGTTTATATTATACGATATTTTCGAATGTATTTAGAAAGACAGAAGTCGCATGCTGTAACTTGATAAAGAAACAACATTGTATCAAGCTAAATTGATACAAATTGATTTATTTTCACCAGAAGATATTATTCTTGATAATCTATTCGCTTCTGAACAACCTGTAATTCCTGTATAAATTAGGTATAGGTATATACATAGTGGTCCATAGTGAATGCGTCATAGACTAACAGCAGATTCTAGATATTAAAATATACCGTGTGAGCCATAATGTCAATATTAAAAAAAAACAGGCCGTAGAAGCGAAAATTTTCAAATTGATTTTTCTCAATATTTCAAAAGGTTTCAGAGATTTTTCTTTGAAATTCGGTATAGGAAGGTTTTCTTGAGATGTATCATATCGTAAGCTCAGTTTCAATATATCACATACATGACGCAGTTTACAGTATGTTTTGCTCATATAATTGGATTAAACTTTTTTGTAGGTATGTTTATTGCATTTCTTTATAACACAGAGGAATCCCCAATCATTTTTAAGCAAAAAAGGTATACTTGTTTCATTTCGATGGCCTGTCCCGTTCTTTCAATGCACGTTGAGCTTGTGCTTTTACATGGCAGCAAATGTCAGAAGTTGAAGAAACAAATACGTTGTAGTTATGTTAAAAAAAAAAACAAAAAAAATATGCCGAGATATCATACATTTACGAATTCTAAAATGCGAGACATGATTTGTGTATATGCTCTGGTAATAATCTTTCTACAAGTAAGATACATTGTAATGAACCGCCCTAGTTCATCCCGAATTGTTAATTTATTTTTCGGAAGTATTATTTTTATAATTAAATTAAGTCCAGCGAGCGCTCGAATTTTTTATCAGTAGGCACTATTTTGTACTAAACCGTCGATGCCCTACTCCGAAATCACGCACAGCACGCGCATCTCCCACCGTAACCTGTGGTTGTCAGGTGGGGAGCAAGTTAACAAAAGTCGAGAGCTGACAGGCTAGCGGCAGAGTTGTTATTAAACAGCTCCAGAAGAAACATTACCCAAAGAGTTGTTCAGACCAGCTCCAGAAGTTCTTCAGAACCAGCCCAAGAAGTACCAACTGAGCCAGGAGAAGCCGCAGAGCCAGCAGAGCTCAGGAAATAAGTAAGCAATCTACCTTCCTTTGAATCCTATCCTTGTCACGCCCTTTGCGTGTTTTGAACTCATGCCGGCTTGTACTTTTGACTGACGATGTAGTTTGGCTGTGCACAACACCGCTACCTGACTGTCTGCCGTTAAAAGACGTCCTCATCCGGTTTGGATGTGAATAACGCCGCCGGCGAGTGATAAACGCTAGTGGACCCAATGACGTTTTCCGTTGCCGGTTTGGCTGCGAATATCACCGCCGACGACTAATATACGCCGTATTGATACACTGAACGTACACCGAGGTGTTTGGCTGTGAATAACACCGCACTAAGAAGTCGTTGGTGACTAAGTTGTACAGGGTTGTTCTCACCGAGGTGGTTTGACTGTGCATAACACCGTCATTAAAGGTGTGCATAACACAGTGTGCACTCATCGACCTGGTGAACTCGGTCGAATTCCTATCCTCCGGGGTAGATACCCGAAAACTGCGTTTTCCCTTAGACCAAAAACCGTCCTATTTGTCGTTTACTTGTTTTGGTAATAACAATTGCTGTATATTGTTGTTCTGTACTGCTTGCGCTGTCTGCTTGGCTAAAATTAATTAAGAACCGCTTTTAACTAATGCTTTCTATTCGTATTTACAGGGCCGAAATAAATTCAAAGTAGATTTATCTAAATGCATATATTTTGTTTTTATTTTGAGAACCTCGCTGGAACGGTCCTATAGGTAGAAGTTATTAGTTTAATCCGTTGTTGTTTGTAAGGATTCTCCGTCAATAAAAGTATTTCATGCCGTATGTTTTACTTTAAGGATTTTTCGTAGATAATTAATATTTTCTTTCAGCACCCAAGCAGACCGTTTTGTATTCTGTTTGAAAATTGTAAGGAAATATATTTAATTAGCAATTTCATTTTTAGGACCGTTTATTTTAACTAAATTGTACATCAATTTTAAAGACAAATTCATATAGTCTTTATTACTACAGCTTGACTGAGTATCATTTGTTTTCGTTTACCAAATAAATTTGTTATAGAAAGAGTGTGTTGTATTCGTTCATATCAGTGACTATGATGAAATTCCGATCTAGTAAAAAAGGATTTAAAAGAGTTTTACCGTTCTAAAATGACAATTCTGATTATTTGAAAAGTAAACTATCACTACACCGATCAAACTAGTTATGTTGTTCTCTGGAATAAAAAAAATAAAATATCTCTGGAATTTAACTTCCTTCACTGTAGCAGCCCGAGTACTTACTCTAACCGAGGGTGAGTTCACGTGGAGTTTTTCCCACGTTAAGCATAGAGAAACTGGCGTCCGAGACTAACCGAAAAATATCTTGAATTGCATCTCTATGACATCACTCACCGCCGCCGAACACCGCTGCACGAAATAATTTAGTCCAAGAATGTGCGTCACAAATTTGGCGGCCGAGCTGGACTCCAGTGACGTCATATCCGGCGCTGCGAATATTAGAAATAGTCAAGCGCAATCAGAATTCGGGATACGAGAGAAAAAAAGGCGTCACAACATGGTGGACGGAAGTCCAGTACAGTAGCGGGGGGGTACATATAGAAGACTCGTTACATAACAAGGAGACCATCGCGGGCCAAATTTTATTACAAAACTTCGATGGATAACATTGCTCCCTACCCTGGTACAAGTACCAGGTTACTTATTCTAATTGTAGTTTGGCTAACAGCACATTTCATTGAGTAAATAAATATTTCTTTAATTTATAATTTCTTAGTTGTTTTCCATTTTCGCACCAGTGTTAAAAGTAAATCACGTTATTTATTTTTAGCATCAACACAGATGCGAAACAAATTCGAACCTCAATTCATCATCAAACCATCCTCGTATCTTATATTTGAATAGTTTCTTCTAACCATTTGGATGTTAATAGATATGTTTGTAAAAGTACGAGAAGCGACTTTTTGAATGTACTCTGAAAATTGTCAAAGGAGGTTGAAAGCACGTAGAAAGCAATAACATCTTTTACATGGGTTGCATAAAACATTTTTTCAGGAAACAACGAAAAATAGTCATTTCATACAAAGATTTCAGGTAACAACCATCCGCTAAACCGATATAGTGAACATTTGCAATGGAAATGTCGTTTATATAATCAGTGTTTTCTTACAAAATATCGGATGCCATTAAGTTTTACGAGTGCTTGTTTCGAAAGTAATTATGATGCAGACTTTTATACTCCCCCTGAAAACATGGGCATTGCAAATACTATTAAATATATGATCTGTGAAGTCGAGAAAACAATGTGAAATAATGTGCAATAGATTTTGAAATATGTGCACTTTTACGAACTATAAGTTGATTGCCTTTATGCCTGACAGATCAACAAAGATCAAACCTTTATGGCTTTGGTATTTCTATTAAAAATGATATTAAGAAACATTTAAGATTAACTTTGTTTGTAAACCATTACTATTGCATTCCGAGCTAAGAAAACTAGATATATACCTAAGCTTGAAATTAGGAAAATCGCTTTATTTTCAATTCAAGTTGTTATTTTCGTAGCCCTGAAGGAATAAGTTTTAAAAAGTGAATGTTGACAACATAAGTAATATATTTTATTTTAATTTTTGACATACCTCATACCAAAACTGATACAAAAAAATCCTGTTAAGAGCGATGTGGAAGAAGGGTTGATATTAGTAAACACCCGTAACTAATTTTCATCCCTTTCACACGGCACAAAAACGTATTGCTTTTCTTAATTACCAAAATGGAAAATGTACCCAGCAAGTATACTGGGTGTCCGGAACATGAATACCGAAAATTAAGGACTTATATACCTGACTAAAAGTAATAAAAACTCTTTTGAAAAAAAGGTCTAAAATGAATAGTTTCTCTACAAATACGTTTCAAAAATAAAAATACAACTGCAATAATATGCAAAACTTTGTTACGAAATTACAAATTATACAATTAAGGTTAAGTAAAAGCGCCTATAACGCAATTTGTTCATAATTTGATTTCTGGATCAGTATTAATGAAGTAAACAATTGAAATTTCCGAGAAACTCGTTAAAATTGTAACGTATTGTAACGTTCGACAACGTTGCAGTGTCAAGCTGCTGGTGATAACCTAAAAGTAATATTAGTCACAATGGTGCGTACAGCTAGTGTGATTCATTTTTGTCTAGTTTTTCTTTAATGTTTGTTGTGTAAACAAAAATGGAACAATTTATAGTAACCATAACCAGCTGCATGGCATGTTAACTTACAGTGAATCTTGGCAAAATTCTCTGGATACGAGACATTTGTACGGTAAACGCTTCTTGCTAGAAACAAAAGTTATTTTAAACACTTATAACTATTATTCTGTGCTGAGAAGAGACCTCTAAGAAAGGCACTCACAGTAAGTACCTATATTTAGCTGTACCTATTTGTAAGTATTATGTATAAATACATAATAATCCTAAGATAGCATGTGAGCGACATTGTCACATATTCCTGTTTGCTGTTATAATTCTGTTACCGTTGCTCTGAGAAAAAACATTGTTAAGTCAAATATGTTTTATTTAGTACAGCTTATCATCTAACAAAATTGAGGCACTCATATTCCGGACACCCTTTATAGTTGAAGTCAACATAACTTTGTGCAAAATTGTAAAATATTAACATTTGTAGTATTCAGAATTTCACCCGAGTTACTGCTTTCAAATATCATCGTCAACACTTTTTACATACGCTGGACCGCAATAATAAATTGTTGTAATTGTTAATATAGAATGGCAAAGTGTGTATCAAGTTAATACCAGTCCAATAAATGAAAAAAAAAAAAATAACATAACTTAATTTCATTTTTATTTTCAAATAAAAATAACGCTTTTATCATGTTAGCGATGATAATCCAACGTGATGAAGCGAGGTTACATTTCTCGTTTATTCTAGATGGTCACTTCCGATAATTTAGTTTCATGTTCATATTTTACTTTTTCTTCGATTCTCGTCTTAAAATTAAATTTAATGTTTCAATGTTTTAGGTAGGTACTTTATGCAGCAAATTTAAATGGTGCCTCAAACATAGGCTGAAATGCTTTCCAACAAATATACATTATTTATGTGGTATAAAGCATAAAAGAAATATAAGTAATACATCAACTTTTCTCAATCAATCAATAAGGAAACATAAGAAGTCACCAAAATCTCTTCTAAGCACGCAGATAATGAAAATTTAAGAGCAGAATAGATTTTCTGCAAGATTACACTAAAGGATTTTATGCATAAAACAATGTCGCAAGCTATAAAATAAATTGACTGAAAAAAAAAAATATGGAAACATATTTACTTTGGATTTGTATATAAACATCATCAATAGATTTTTGTCACTTTACACTTGTCACTTTAATTTTGAATTTATGTTTTTCTAACCATGTGTATAGAAGTGTGACATATTTTAAGCAAATTTTTACATTAGGTATATACCTACGCACTAGGTGTATAATATAGCTACTGTTATACATATATTATGTCTTTAAAACCTAAGTAAATGCGATAAAAATGTTATATTTGAAAAAGTATTAATTTACACGTTTATTAAAAATAACTATTTTGATCGGCAGTCAAAATTATTGTTTTCTATATTATTACTAGGCACAATTAATAAAAAATAAGATTAACTTGTGGAGGAAGATCTATGAGGAGTCCGACAGTTTTTTTCAAGACACATTACATTATAGGCCCTCTCTAAAGATCTCTGTGGAGTCAAGTCCACATTTTTCTGATTTATTTTTGATAGAACAGTGTGAATATGTAGTTCAGTGTGAAGGTGGTATTTTTACGACTGCAAAGAGAGCTGGGTCAACATCGCTCCTTATTATATACCTCTGTCATGGAGATCAGTTAACGTCATGTAAAAAAAAATCTTACTTATCTGAAGAAATTTCTTTGCCTTAGCGTAGCATAAATGCTAAGAATAGAGCATATCGCAAATTTATCAGGGCAGCACATGGTTGGCAACTCCATATTTGTATATGATTAAATGTGAATGCGCCCACGTAACAGCAACGGCTCATCAACAGCATTACTACGTACCAGCACGGCACCGACGGAGTATAGCTGCTATAATATTGTGCTAAGCGATTTAAAACTTGATATATATCTTGTATTATTTTGTTCTCCTCTCCATCTAACAAACATACAGGGCGGTCATATGAAAACGAAACAGAGCATTTTCTGGAACTGCATCAAGATTGTAGAAAAACGCTCAGACCCGTCGATTTTAGATTAAAAGGGGATATTCTCTGCTGGTATTTTGGACTCCGCCACTTTCACCCCCAAGGAAAGCTAAGCATCACCCTAAAATATTTAAATGGAACTGGGAGTTGAGTAATATTTATTTTGTAAGCTCTTAGAATTCTCTTTACAACAGACTTCAAATTTTACAATTCCGCCTAATACTTTGTAAAAAATTTACATTTTAAAATTTAAATTATGTTTAGTTGCTTACTTACTACTTAGTTGATTAAATGTTTAAACTGATGACCGTCCGTTCCATACAAGAGTAAATATTTTGTTCGAAACGTTATTCGCATATTCTGAAGCATTTCCGGAGTGATTCAAGCGCATTCGTCGGCGATTCTTTGATGCAAATCTTGCAGCGACCTGGCTGTGTTTTATAGATTTTACTTTTTAGGTATTCCCACAAAAAATCAAGGGGCGATAAATCTGGTGATCGTGGAGGTCACTCAATGCTGCCTCTTCTCCCAATCCAATTCCGTGGAAAACGTTGGTCCAAATACTGACGGACAATTAACGCATAATGCGGAGGAACGCCGTCCTGTTGAAAAATCAAATGATCTTCATCATATTCTGGAACATTTTCAATAATATCAGTCAAGGCAGGGTCAACAGCGTCTTCCAGTAATTGCAAATACATTTGGCCAGTCAAATTACCAGGTAGAAAAAAAGGACCCACCAGCCGGTTACAGAAAATTCCAGCCCATACATTTAATTTTTCCGGTTGCTCGTCGTGAAAAACTCTTGGGTTTGAATCTGACCAATAGTGAAAATTGTGACAATTTACCCTCCCGTTCAAGAAAACACTGCATTCATCAGAAAAATAGATGTTAAAAAGGAACTGTGGATCATTCCTTGCTCGCTCACTCATTATTTTGCAAAATTGCAAACAGCTGTCATAATCATCCTCTCGAAGTTCCTGGACTAAATGGGTTTTATATGGATGGAATTTATTCTTCTTCAAAACGGTTTGTATGCTAGTTCAATTGATCCCAGCTGCCTCATACTTAATGTAGGATCAAGATGAACTTGTCCCAAAACTTGAACTTCACTAGCTTCATTAACTATAAGTTTTTCAATTTCTCGTTTTTTATTGGCTACGTTCCCTGTCTCTTGAATTTTTTTTACTGACTCTAAAACATACTTCCTCTGACATGTCGATCTTGATGTTTTTCGTTAAATAGCTGAGCTATTCTTCCCTTTCCGCAATGGAATAAACGATAGTGTTTAATTAATAATACTAGGAAATAAATTTTGAATCCACTAATTTTACGTTCGTTGTGTGTATATAGTACATTTCTGTTTTTTTACAATTGTGTTTTTTACGAAAGTTATAACAAATCGCCAAAAGCCAATGTAACGCAAGAAATACAAAATTTATACTATTAGCGTACTTAACTCGGATTAGTGACATTTTTACCGTTAGTAATTATTTATGCATAAGTTTCAACTTTAAAATCAAAATTCCTATTAAGCATTGGGCGGAATTATAAAATTTAAAGTCTGTTGTAAAGAGAATTGTAAGAGCTTTCAAAATAAATATTACTCAACCCCCAATGCCATTTAAATATTTTGGGGTGATGCTTACTCTTGCTTGAGGGCGAAAGTGGCAGAGTTAAAAATACCAGCAAAGAATGTTCCCAATTCATGGGTCTGAGTGGTTTTCTACAATCTTGACGCAGTTCCTGAAAATGGAACACCCTGTATACTGCTTTTAAAGTGATGAGCAAGTGGACTGTAATTCATAGTTTGGCAGTCTCGGTTGTGTCGATACGTATCAACAATGTCATTCTGAAATACTAAAATAAGACTTCCAGGTCAGCATTTTACCACTTGGACCTTAAGTTAAGTCAGTCAATATAGCACAACATAACCTAATTTCTAGGGTAGAACATGTGCTGGAGAGAAACTCGCTAACAATAGGTGCATTCATAGATATAAAGAAAGAAATACATCAATATTACTGTTAATAGTACAAACCTGAACAACAGTAATTATATGTCGGAAAATAGAGAGAGGGAGATACAGCCAAAGGCGGTCAATAAGAAATGTCGATATTTCATATATCTAATAGAATGATTACAAAATTTGACTTTCATAAGTATTTAAGACTCGAATGGAGAATCCAATAGAGTGGAAGTTGATACATAGTGTATAGGAAAAGTGGACAAGAGATGAAATAAGAAGATTAAGACCAAATGGTAAAAATACTATGACTATGACTATCTTACTTCAGTATTCCAGCATTGACATCTATATATTAATTTTAGAGGCTTTAGACTCAAACAAAGTGTGCGTAAAACTTATTTGGGGCTATTTGAAATTATAAATTGGACTGGCAAGACTCTGTTAAGTGCCAGGACTTGAAGGAATTAACAAATGGACTTACAAAAACATTAATATGAAACATATTTCTTAAGACGAGAACTAGTTTTGACCAAGGGTTATATAAAAAGAATATTGTAAATACCGGAGCTCGAGACTTTCCTCACAAAAGAGAATAAATAATATACTGACTACATCAGGATCAAACATCATCTTAGTAATTTCTAGTTTACTTATTTCTAACATAATTTTATTTTCTATATTGCGAGGTCAGTAAACTTTTGTAGATGTTATCAACAAAAGCACCAAATTCATATTTTAACTGGAGCATGATATAAAGCTCAGAAATTTTAATCATATTTAAATTGGTAACTAAATATTAACAAAATAACAGATTATTGCTTTATATTTTAAGAAAATTAATGTTTTAAATCAAATTGAGAGTTTGAATTTTATCAAGCATCAAGCAATGTAAGATCTAATCTTAGTACGTTAACAGGAATTAAAGGACTTATCGGAATTTTCCAAGAAGTAATAATCGTGACCTAGTTGACCAATAATGAGATTATAGCAGTTTATAGCCACAGGACGTATATTTGTACTATAATACCACAGTAACAAATTTTATAACTCCGTCAAGAACTACTACAAAAGAAGAATTTAATGAGAAAGAAGGTTAAAATATACAGAGCCTGTCCCACTTACTAAAGTTCAGGTTATTTTAATAAATGTCACTAATAGGAAAAAGTCTTGAAGCACGATTTGGTCTGGCACATTTTGCCATAATAGTTTATGATATAAAATAAATATATTCTATGCATTTTAAGATATTTCGAGAAAATGTACAATTTTACTAAAAATGCCTTGCAATTTTTTTTTAGTTAAAAATACTACTACTTACCAATTGCTGTCTATATCTTTATTACTACAAATGAGGGAAAAGCTACTCCTCCATGAAATTATTGAAATTGATAATGCTAAATTTATGGTGGATCTTTCCTACTGTATTTTTTGTAACACAATATGTAGGTATATTTCCTACTTCCTAACTCCTCAATTTAGAACCAAATTTTAGAAATGCCCTATATATTCATAGCTCCCATGCTCTGAAACACCCTTAATGAAAATTGTCACTAATATCCATTTCTAAATAACATTTATTTACTCGAATTGCTCTAAAAATAAAAAACAAATTCTGTGGCTTATATACCTACGCTTTTATAAATTGTATCATATTTTTATTCACAGAATGTACTAGCAAAATATTGTAGGCTGATTTAGGGCGATGTAAAACAAAATAAGTGGTATGTTTATATCTACTTAAAAACAATAAACTAGAAAACTAATAAAGCAAAACTTTTTTCTTTAAAGTCTTTAATTATAATAAATATTTAAGTTTTGTTTTACACTTTTCTCTTTAATTCTATTCCTTTTGATGACAAATGTAGATTACAGGGGAAAAACGGGTCAAGTCAATTTTCAAGGAAATTGGGATAGTGGCACCATCTAATATAATATAGTCCGAATTTTAATGTGAATGTATATTACTGGACAAAAACAGATTAAGTCCTGAATTATTCACTATAAAATATTACCCATACAGGGGAAAAACGGGCTAGGTCCGTGCTGTACAGAGAATAATGGGCTAAGTCTAGTAAATACGTGTTCATGCCATATGAGCCAGTCAGTATTTTTTCTTATTTTTTCATGTTTACAGTGAAGTTATGATTTGAGGCCAGTAGTTATTGTAGTCTTACTTTTTTATCTAGTTTGCAATGGAAAGTGTTTTAAGTGAGTTTGAAAGTATTTTTAAAGGATCGCCTACAAAGAAAAGAATAAAACATGAAAGACTCAGGGATGTCAACAAAAAATTAAAGGTACCAAGTCATGAAATTGGCAATGAATGTCACTGTAAACGCTTGCGGTGCTTTGAAAAAATTCCGGTGTAAGTAAAACATACAATTACACGTAATTTTAATCTTCTTAGTTCAATGGACGAACAAAATGCTTATTTATGCGGCCTTATAAGCATTGTCCCAATTAAGCAAAGATGTCCTCGTAATCAAGAGGAAACTGCCTATTTAAGGGTACATACTTTTCATTTTAACAGAAAAAGTAATTTAGATACTTCACAATCTGAGGATGAAATACTTCTATTCACCTATTCAATCCAAGGCAAGAAATGCCCGTGTGGTCAATCCAATTTATTAAATTATAAGAGAAGCTAAGCTAATTTTTTCACTCATTACAATTTATAAAATGATTTAAGTTCATAACTACGTTAATTTTTTTATTCGTTATAGAATGAATTTGAATAAAATAAACACATCTCCAAAATAATTTTTTGGTAAACAGGGTAAAAACGAGCTAAGTCAGCACAAGTTGCTCTGTTTTATTTTTTTTTAATATTTTAACATATGTTTTAACATATCAGCTATATTTTTGCATATCCAATAAAATGCTTTTAATATGTCGTTTTTCCTAAATCTCCTTTTTACTTCTTGTTATGCAACTTGAGAACTAAAATTTCTCTTATCTCATAACTTGAAAAATTGACAGCTCGTTCTGCTCCTGGACCCTTCAAATATAGCCCCAGAAAATAGGAGGAAAATGAGTATAATTCAAATAAGCGGTATTTCTCTTTCTAAGTGCATAGGTATTTATAGGCACATGAAATTTGGTATATAGATATAAAGAAAGGTATGATGTTGGGTAATAGTACCTATTAAATCATTTTTATTTGTTTTTCATACATTTTTAAGCAATACATATAACTAATACAAATTGATTTTAGAAGTAGTACCATAAATTTAACTGCGTTTTTTAGAACTCAAAATAAAACGAAATGTATATAATCATGTATCCTAAAATGCTTTGTTTTCGACATAAAGGTTGTGAAAAGTTAGTCCCTGATGTTTTTAATTAGTATTTCCCAAACGCTAGAGGTAAATTAATGAAATGTGGCACAATTCCAAAACTTTTTATACTATTTTTATAAATTTAAAAAGAAATGAAAACAGTGTCCGGTGGCTTTAAGAAACACAAGTTTTTTAAGTATATTTTTCTATAATTTCATAACAAAGATTAAAACTCTAAAAACTTTTACGCAAGAAAGATGATACTCTTGTTGAAATTCGATGTCAGTAACAGTTTTCGATAAAATGGATTTTAATTATTTTGTTGGCTTTTAAATGAAATAAAAGAAACAATTTTGACATTTCCATGCATTGCCACCTCATTGATAATATATTTTGTTTTCTCTGGAGTTTCGAAAAAGCCTGTTTTATTCCAGATCACCTTAAATTCAGGCAACAGAGCGTCTGTAATTTGGAAATGATACATTACAGATATTTCTTAATATACAGTTCTGCAGTTGATATATGTTTTATATGCTCTGTAAAAGCAACACATATGTTAGATTTAAAAAATTTTAAACTGTTCATTATTTACTTTCACAGCTGGCAGCGGTAAATTATTAATTAATACCAATTTATATTGCTTGAATATAGTTATTACCAATGTGTTCTATAACCGAAACTGATAAGAAATATGTATCTGCCCCTGAATTTATATACAACCCCTATAATTAGTGGTAATCTCTGAAAAACCGTCTCCTGTACAATATAAATATTTTATATTTGTTATATTGTTCTAGGTCAATAAGTATTTTCTGAAATCATAGCGTTAAAAAATGTTATTAGTATTCCACAATTATGTTTATTAAATTTGAAAGTATATTTCATCTTTTTTTTTCTAACAGCATGATAAAGATAATTTGGCAGTATAAAAAATAAATACTATTAAAATATAAGGAAATAATACTTTATTGATATATAATTTCTACATTTTAGTAAATAGTAAAATATTATATTTATTTTTATTATAAAATCATGATTTTATTAATGTGTTAGTTATTGCATACCAGTAATTTTAACTGAAGGTTGAATTATTGTTCTAGTAGTATTAAAGTAGTTAGTCATATTTCTCAAATACATTATTATGGAAGCAGTATTGCAGATTATTATTCGTCTCGCGCTCTTTTTTGTATATTTTATTGATTGACAGGAAAAGCGTAAAAATCCGCAAGATTTCTTTTTTACATCTTATACATCAATATTTAAGTTACAACATACGTAAATAAAAAAATTACAAAGGCAAACCCCGCTAATAATGAAAACCTCTGTTGGATGTGAATAATTAATTGGCATAAGAGGTTTACTTTTTTTTTTAATTGTAGCAAGAAGTAAGATATACCTATGCAAATATTTTTATAGCTTCTATTATTAAAATATGTAATGAATGCTATAAAGTATTTTTTAAAAGTATGCTATTAACATACTAAGTTTCAGCATAAAAAATATTTAATATTGAAATTCCATGAAAACTCCAACGGATCAAATAATAAAACATTTACATTTCATTACTCAAATAGTGTGTGTTATATTATTAAGAGAGGCTAAAACGTTTTTTGTATTTCTGTACTGTCAGTAATACAAAAAGTCCTCGTGCTGTCAATAAAAAACAGTGTTCCCAGACATATTCAATGATATGCAATCCGGCAATCCGATTCTTTACCTACCGTGTTTTAAAAATGTTTTTTTTTGTCCATACTCATTTAGTTTGTCCTTAGAAAAAAATATATATCCCTTCAGTACTGAACTTTAAATAAACATCTTATTATTTATGTGGTCTTGACGACGTGGCAACACAGTTTCGCTTCAACACTCCAACACGCCATCAGAAAATTTGCAGCGTGCCAGGAGAGTCAAGTTACCGATTATTATGGGTTGATTTGCTTATTTTTTGAAAGGTTGAGTAAAAATTTGTCTTTCGATTTTCTGTCTTTATTAGGCCTTCTGAACGTGGTTAAAATAAATTAATGACATCACTCTGTTGTATTAACACTAATGGAAATATCAGAAACACAATTTTCTTAAATCCCGTATTCACTATTACCAAAATTCAAAGTGACTGTAACTGCATTTCATTAGTAATAATTTTTGCATACAATTACAAATCTAATATAATACACAAACGCATTTAACACGTTTTTCATAAATAAATACAAACTGTAAAAAACTTCAAACTTGTGGAGAGACCCTTAGTATTCAAATTTGCATCTAATGTAAACGCAAATGTTGATGTACAAGAATATGCAAATTAATTGCTTCTCCAAAGCGTACAAATGAAGGGTACTGGTGCAAGAAATTTAGCGTTAACCAGGGATGGATTTTACTTGAAATGGTAAATAAAAAAACGTTAGGTGGCGGAAATAAATAGTCCTTGAGGCATTCATATCTTTAAATGTAATAACTAGTATTAATGTTTATTCTAATCAACTATAAGTATTAAGCATAATATGTATATATAAATAAATGCTTCATAGTTTTTAATTAAACTACAGCAAAGTATGTAAATGGTACCGTTGTGTTTGTTTTGTTTTATTTAAGGTCGCCGTAAAATGATCAAATTTGTGATGTTGATGTGAAGGAAAGCATCAAAAATAACATTTGATGTTTTGTTTATCCACTTTTACTATTTAAACAATAAAATAATAACTTCTAAAAAGCGATTACTAAGTTTGCTATTCTAACCCCACATTTTAACTATTATTTTTCTTACAATCTTATATGCATAATTGTGCAAGTTTATGTTATAATAATAATAATAATAATAATAATAATAATAATAATAATAATAATAATAATAATAATATCTCTACCCCTCATTCTAATCACAGGGATTAGCCCAGAAGTCGGAGACTTGTGCGGGAGAGGGGGCGGCATATTATTATTAAGCAGGCCGCATTTGCGCCCAGGAACGACTTACGTTGGTAGGCCCTAACCACTATTCAGTGCAGGAATGAGGGAAACCTGGAAAACCTCATTAATTAGGGGGGTAGTCAAATATCAACCGGTATCAATCTCTCACATTGACCCAAGCCAATATTCTTCCACCCTACCATACCCGCAGAGAGGGCGTCAAACCTCTCCACGAATATAGCTTATATACGGTCTACCGGCAGCTGGGCTCGAACCAACTCCGATCTAGTCAGATCGATTCAAGTACTGACGCCTTAAACCGCGCGACCACTGACCGTTATATCTAACAATATTTACATGTACAGGTCATTTTAAAAAATACGTATTTTGAAAATTTTCTGTACTTAAAAATTTATTGGTTAGACCGCTTTCTGTCGTTATACAGAGTGTATCTAAATAACACCGAAAAAGTTCAAGGAGCGATTCTCTGATGAAAATTAATGTGACACTTTTTTCTTAAAATTTTTTTTTAGATGTAATGTTTTCCTTTTAAAATGTGTCTAAAAAGCCCCATTCACTTATCTTATCATCTTATCTATTCACTTATTATCTTATATGTATAACTATGCAAGTTTATGTTATAACAATATTTACATCTACAATTAAATACTAGACACTACACTTAATGTTTGAAATATATATTACACCAAATTACAAAAAATTATTGTTTTTAACACTACAAACTATAGAAAATTGTTATATTCAGCAGTTTGTGCTATTTATGGCTCAGAAAATACCGACTGTATATCACGTGATCTCGCTATCTTTAAATATGGCGATAATTAAAACAACGTGCAAATCGACATAGATAACCTTTAATTTACCTTTCTCTTCTATAAAAAACTTAAAATTTTCTTTAACTACTGTAAAATACGCATAAAGGATGAACTTATGAAAGGTTTGTGTTTATTTTTCTTACTTTTGCTTGTAAATGTAAAAAATTGATTGTTGACGTGTATGTAAGAATTTCTTAAAAAGAGACACTTTCAATAAATATTTTAAGTATAAAATCACTACATTTTAGCAATATAAATATTAACAAAACATAAGTTGAACTTTCTAGTACAAAATAATGTATAATTCTTTTTAGTAACTTTAACTGTAAAATCCCTGACTTTAAAATTACATCGACATTCCACTATTTTGGGGAACAAATATGGCCACCCTAATATGAACACATATTTATCTATTATTAGTGCAAATTTTGATGATAATTTATAAAATACTCAAGAGATAAATATACTTTAGTAGTCTCTTATAAAGCAGTTAAACGTAAAGCAAAACAACATTGACACTAACATTAAACATTAACCTCAAGAACAGTCTTGTCATTTTGACCGGGATTATGTAAATTCACTTGATAAGGAGTTTCTAAAGGACTGGAGGAGCCCACAACTTCGCCAAGTAGGACCTGGATTTTTTCAGCAATGGGGAAGTTGCATGAATTTTATATTGATCTGAAATGTATTACAGAATAATCTTGCAAACATATTGAAAGGTCAGAACATGTGTTTGACGGCAATAATCACATAATAATTAAAATATTAGCATTAACAAATTGCCATAGAATGTCAACAAAACCACGTGATCGAAAACGCAGTGTCATTGGTGTGACGTCAAATGCCAGTACGCCATTTTGCTTATGTTACGGCGATCGTGACGTAAAATAGGCATTTGTTTCGTTTTTCGTGACATTTATTTTGAGTCATATGTATTGTAAATACTGCGTAAGGTAGTGCTGTTATAAACAAGGTTCCCTGTTGGATAGACCGCTCTTTTTCATTATTTATTCATACTTATTTCCAATTCCTTAACTTTACATTAAAATAATAATAATAATAATATATGTCTTTTTATTTTTCGCAATACATATTACAAATTACAAAATTTTTAGGGGAGGCGGCGTTCAACCAAGCTGCTCTTCCACGCAACGCCCTTTCCCAACTAAATAATTCACTAGATTAAAATGGTCTTCACAAACATACAACGTAGAAATGCTGGAGAGCTTTACGTTTCTTGACTTTCCTGACTTTATTTCGTCGCTATTCATTGCCATCCACCACATTTTTCTTGTCTTTTCAATTATTGGCATGGAGAAATTTTTTTTATTAGGCACTGTATGGGAAGTATTTGTACATAATGGCACAATGCAATATTTCATTCATTTCCCAGGTATTAATGCACTTTCTGTACTCATTTTACAATTTTCAACACCAATCTCTGTTTAACACAACACTTAATAAATGTCACAAACGACAAACTAACTTCATGAACTCTTCTGTTTAAAACACAAATTACTGAACTATTAATTTAAATGTATGTACTCGTACCTCGTACTGCGACTGCGTTGTTCAAAAGCACATAACAATGTTTTGTGGTCCAAAGCATAAAGTAATACATTTCATCTCCACGTATTTGAAAAATGCATGGAATTTCCCCATTGCCATCTGACTGGACAGTGAATCTTCAATATAACTTTCCACTACCGTAGTCGATTTCCAACCACCATGACGCTTCACAGTAATGTTGCCGGCAAAACTTTCTGGATTAGGGAGCCCAAGAAATGCAGTCGTTTTTGAAACGTTTTCGAAATTGTGTTGATGCTTACATGTTGTGTAATACATTTTCCAACCACATATTGCAAGAAAAATCTCCCACCGACATTTTTATGTCGCAGATTGATGTATTTTCGTCACATTTCTGCAGCATTTACTAAAAGAGCTTCTTCCATGATCGTGAAACTTCTTGAAATATTTGTTTTCGTATCCGGAATGAGTACGTATAGGCAACTGCCTTTGTCTTGGACATGGGTGATATTCAAAAAGGTTAATTCATTGCATGGACCTGCGCCTTTCATAATCGTTGCAACCTGTAAAAAGTTCAAAATAATACGCTCAATGTAGAAATTGAAATATTAAAATCGTGTATTTTCTACTTTAACTTGTAAATATGTGTTTTTTTCAAAAATTCTTCGATTTGGTTTCTCTCCAGTATCTTTGCCTTCTTTGGTATATAATTTTTTGACTATATTTCCAAATATGAAGGAATATCAATACTTTTGTGCACTTTAAACATTGATTTTAACATGGAATATTTTGTCCACATCGAAGAAGTAGCAAACCGTTTCTCCACATTGAAAAAGTAGGATAGTAGCACCTCTTCTGTAGTTGCTCCTTCTCCTATGCCCCTTTTTTCGCCAGTTATCGAATTCCCCCAGTTCCTTCTCGTATACACTTTTGTTTTTCGGTAACACACATAATGTTGCTTCTTGGGCTTCTTGCTGAATTTCAGCCGAAATGATAGATTTTGCAAATTTTTTCACTCTTGCTGACAAATAAATAAACGCATGTCTCAGAAATGATTCCAAGACTTTCTAGTATTTAGCTGACAATCAATGTTCTTGATTAAAATAAATTTGTGAAATGTGACGTTTTTCAAAAACCATAATTTTTCATCTGCTCTCACTCTCATAATTGGCCGGTTTTGGCTGTGGTCGTAGATAAAACGTTGAATTACATTCAGGAAATTAACAAATCTTTAATTTTCCTGAAAAAATGTAACTCTCAGCTGCGCCTCGAGTGTCCATTTTCTCGTCCCCTCGTTCCGTTGTACAGAGTGTCCGGAAATGATGAGCAAAAAATTCAGGGGATAATTCTAGACCGAAAATAATTGCTACCTTTTTCTATAACATTTTTTCCAAAACTGATTATTAACGGAGTTACAGGGCGTTAAAGTTAAAATTTTATTTTCGATATTTGTAAATAACTTCTTAAGAAATCCAAATATTTACATAAAATTTGTAAATCGGGGGTTCTTGCGGACGATAAATTCAAATATTTTTCTAATTTTGACGTCACTAGAAGAGGGCGCCACTTGTGGCACACCATGTTTCTTTTAAATGGCAGAACGTTTTTGCATCTTAATGTATCCATCTGACTATCGAAAAAATCGATTCTCCTACCTGTTTTATTTGAAAAAGGTATACCTTGCTGAAGTCGGTAGGCGTAACCATTTTTGAAATAATCCTATTTGAAATGGTCAATGCACCGAGTAAAAACTGTTTTGGTTTCAGGTAAAGTGCCTTTTCTACTGAAAATACAGCAAAATGTTACTTGAAAAAGTTATTCAGAACGATAAATTATGGAAATGTACAAAATTTTAAGAAGATTGGCTTGCTTTGATAAAGTGTGCTTTGTTGAAAAATGGTTTCATCAAACTTCCCCGATCTTCTTGAAATTCACGTCTCCATAATTTACGATTTTGAATAACTTTTTCAAGTAAAATTTTGTTGTATTTTCAGTAGAAAAGGCACTTTACTTGAAACCAAAACAATTTTTACTCGGTGCACTGAGCATTTCAAATAGGATTATTTCAAAAATGGTTATGCCTACCGACTTCAGCAAGGTATACCTCTTTCAAATAAAACAGGTAGGAGAATCGATTGTTTCGATAGTCCGATGGATACATTTAGATGCAAAAAAGTTCTGCCATTTAAAAGTAACATGGTGTGCCACAAATGGCGCCCTCTACTAGTGACGTCAAAGTTAGAAACATATTTGAATTTCTCGTCCGCAAGAACTCCCGATTTACAAATTTTATGTAAATATTTGGATTTCTTAAGAAGTTATTTATAAATATCGAAAATAAAATTTTAACTTTAACACCCTGTAACTCCGTTATAATCAGTTTTGGAAAAAATGTTATAGAAAAAGGTAGCAATTATTTTCGGTCTATAATTATCTCCTGAATTTTTTGCTCATCATTTCCGGACACCCTGTATAATTAATAACTATAATTATGTACCATTTTATTATTATTTGTAATTTTCTATCAAGTTCCAAAATATGAATAGCTCTATTTAATAAATTTTAGAATTTCTTATATAAAAAAAAAAATTATTTTCAATACCAAATCTTATCAAAAATATTTTTTATACGGTGCGACATTTTTACCTGTCACTGTATGATTGGGTTTCACCGGTAAAACCGGTGCTAGGTAAATAAATAAAAGAAGGATTTTAAATACTCATGCTCATGAATATTCCATTTTGAAGAAGTTTGTTAACAAAAGCTTGTTATGAAACTAGACCTTTTATTTATCCACAAGTTTTGATTAAGAGAAAATCCGGCTCTAGTGAAGTTTTATAATTAGGTCATGAAAATTAATTTTCAGCCTGCTTTTTAATCCCCTTATAGCGCACAAGGTACGTAAATTCGGATAACAAATGAAACGTAAGATTTTCTTTAATTAATATGATATATTTTTTGGAAGAACCACATTAAGTAGGATATACTTTGTTTTGTGTTATAGAGAAGTACGTATTTAATGTGTTAAATTTAAAGTTTAGTATCTACAGTTAGATATTGAATGGTTTCCTATAATAATAATAAAAATAATGATGGTTGGTAAGAAAGGAACCGGAATCGCATTTGTTCGTTCAGATCTTCAAGAGAATAAAATGTTTTCCGAAATGGTTTGATATATTGGATAGACCGTTTTCTTGTGCATCGTTTGATATATAATTCGTATATGTTTACTTTGATTTTTTTACTTTCAGAAAATGTTCGATCAAAAATTTCGAGTGCGAGCCTGCCTGTGGTATGATTTTAATCAAGGCAAATCAGCTGCTGAATCCCATCGCGTCCAGTCTCAAGTATTCGGCGACGAAGCACTATCCAAAACGCAAATGTACAAGTGGTTTCAACGATTCCGAAGCGGCGACGAAAGCTTGGAGGATCGCGAACACGGACATCGGCTAGAAGTCATCGACAAAGACAAGTTGAAGGAAGCCATTGAATCGGATCCGCGCCAAACAACACGTTTGCTTGCAGAACAGTTCGGCTGCTCTTATGTTACCATTGAGAACCATCTTCATGCCATGAACAAGACGAATAGATGGGAAAAATGGGTACCACATGAGCTCTCCGACGCAAACAAGGCTGCGCGAGTAGCAATAGCCGGAATTCTCATTCGCCGTATCAAGAACAGTGGTTTCTTCGACTCTATTGTTACGTTCGATGAGAAGTGGACCTGCTACGATAACACAACAAGAAAACGGCAGTAGTTGGATGCCGGTGAACCTCCGAAACCGACTCCAAAACCGGACTTACACGGAAAAAAAATGATGCTTTGTGTTTGGTGGAACAGTAAAGGTCTGGTGTATTTTGAGGTGCTGGATTCACGTCAAACAGTTACGGCGGACCTCTACCAAGGTCAATTGGGCCGCGTGGACCAGGCGCTGCGCCGTCAAGGTGTGGATACGTCGTCAACAAAATTGCTCCACGACAACGCTCGGCCGCACGTCGCAAAAATCACGTCACAGATAATCGAGGAATTGGGCTGGGAAGTTGTGCCTCATCCGCCATACAGCCCAGACCTGGCGCCATCCGACTACCATTTGTTCCGGTCGATGCAGCGCTCCTTGGCCGAGGAAAAGTTCAAGAACCGCGACGAGGTCAAAATTTGGGTATTCAACTTCTTCGAGTCACAACCGGCCGAGTTCTTCGAGAAGGGCATCCATTCTCTACGTGGACGATGGCGACAAGTAGTCGATACTAATGGCGAATATCTTTTGGATTAATCTGTTGTAATTCTGTTTTTATAATAAATTTTGTTTTCGATCAAAATTCCGGTTCCTTTCTTACCAACCTATAATTCATTTATTTGCACAACAGAAAACTTCCACTTACAGGACAAAAAAGTTATAAAAAATGGTGTACTAAATGAAGACAAAAAAAATCAGTAGACTACAAAACAACATATTTAAAATATATATATAAGCAAATAGGTACTGGAATAAGAAATTAATATAAAAAACAAAAAGAAATGGTTATTATAAGCAAACATAAATTACGATAAAGAGAGAATGCAAAAAATAAATTATAATTGAAAGGTGTTAGATACAATTGATTTTAATGAATGAATACCACTGTGGTTAATACCACATTGACCAGATATCATATTAAAATTAAGTGACATAGTATATACTGGTGATTTTTAAAGAATATTGGTTGCCGGTGTTGGCAAATAAAATGTGTCAGTCTGCTTAGAACCAAAATTAGATATTCTTATTATAAAACGTTCCAAAAGTAAAGAGCAATCAATGTTGTTATTAAATAGTTTGAATGAGAATATAATACTACACATAATACGCCTCATCTTTAGTGAAGGAATCGATAATAGTAACTCATGATCATAACCCTGCCCAGGATATGAACCAGTAATTTTAAAATAAAGATATTTTAAAAATTTGCGCTGAATTGATTCCAAACTAGAAGACTGATTCTCATAAATAGGATACCAAATCAATGACTCCAACTTAGTACGCACCAATGAAAAATACAATGTTTTTAAGGCTGCCTCATTTGTGAAACACTTACAGTTTCTAATAGTGAAACCAAGTACGTTACTAGCCGATTTTGTAATGTTATTTATGTGTTCCGAAAAATTCAACTCACAGTCAAAGAATATTCCTAAGTCTTTAGTTCCAATACATCTTTCCAGGATAACATTATTCAGCGCATAATCGGACTTTTCTTTTTGGAGAAACTAATTCCCTTACACTTATTAATATTTAATTTAACTGAAAGTAACCTGCACCGATTTACAATTGCATCTATCTGAGACTGCAAGTACAAACAATCCACAATACTATTTATATTACAATATATTTTAAGGTCATCCACATAAAGAAGTTTATGGCAGTCAACAGAATTCATGAGTCCATCAATAAATAACAAAAACAAAAGGGGCCCAAGATTTGATCCGTGCGGAACACCCGATACAGCTAAGAAAAGTCGAGACCTAAACTCATTGTATGCAACATAGTAAGAACGATCTACTAAATAAATTCTGAAAAATTGTACCAAAGAAATGGAGAATCCAAATTCTTTCATTAACAACATTTTGTGACTAATCGTATCAAAAACCTTGGAGAAATCTGTGTATACACACCAATCTGACCTCTAGAATCGATTGCTTCACATAAATCTTGGGTAATTAAAGCCAAATTAGTTATTGATGATCGTTTATCTAGGAATCCGTGTTGATATGAGGAGAGTTTTTTACTGACTGATATATGCAGCTGTATAGAGAGATCTCCAAGACGTTAGCAACAGTGGGAAGAATTGAAATTGGTCTGTAATTGGATATATTAGTTACATCTCCACTCTTTAGTACAGGACAGATTCTACCCAAATTTCCAACAAATTGGAAACTGGGCAGTGCGTAGGGATAAATTAAAGATTGCCAAAAAACTAGGCACCAAATCGTGACACGCAGTGAATTTGTTCTTTAATTTGGAAATAGACTGTCTCACAATAATCTCACTTAATTAAATAAATACATTATCAGGTATAATGTGTGTTGGCTGCCGACATGGTACAAACTACTGCGCGTGTCATCGCCCCTAGTACCAGTCAGTTTTACGTTCTTATAATATTTTTGTATATTGTCAAGAATGGAAATTGAATCGAAATTTTTAATCACCGTAATATATAATTAGAAAATGTAGTTAAAGAATTTTGAAATCTCAAAACACTACAACACAACGCAGCTTAGTATTCTAAATTATTGCGTAAGTTTGTTTTATTTTAATTTCATAATTATATTTCTGTAAAGTGGATGAAGGTGTAAAGTCGACAGATTGCAACATTCCAACAAGTGCAGTAACCACAGTGATAATCTGTGTGATCACTGCTGATCACTGCAAACATTGCAATTGATTGAAATTTGAAAGTGAAGGAAACACAATTAGTCGGTGTTCGGACTCACACAATACATTACAACCCCCTCCCTCTCCCAAAAAAGGAAAGAAAATCTCGCCTTGCCTCATAATGGTGGCGGATAGATAAGAACTTTATAAGCTAGTTAGTCCAGCTGGAAATTTTAATAATTTCGAGTTATGCTATGCCCCTAGAGCGACCTGAGTTGTAACAAAATTCAAATAAATTTATTCTCATACTCTTGAACCAAGTAGAAGCACGCGTCATGTAGTACATGTTTATCTAGATCAGCCACAAGCAGAGAGCGACCTATTATATTGTGGCTACTTTTAAAAACCCTGCTCTGTACCACCATCGGTGATTGCGATATTTGCAAAAGCGTAATTTCAGGAAACAACTACTATACGGGATAATGCGCCAACTAGCATTGAATGGTTAGTGGTCAGTAATTCCACCAGACACATAGCAGTTTAAAGCTTTTTAGCTCTTATCACTATGCAATGAGTGGGGAGTGGTGTGCTTGTGGGCACTATTGAAAGTCGAAGTATGTCATCATTGCCACTTCATGATTGAAGGATAAATTACTTAATTCTGTAAGTTGCGTATGCATACCAATTAAATGTTACTAATCTTTGTTTTATTCACTCAAGTTGTTTCTATGGTTTTCTATGTTTCTGGTCTAACGGATGGGTAAAAGTAGTGAGTAAAAATACTTTCACCCACTCTACTGTCAAATTACCAATTGTCAAACTACAATAAAAATTTATAACATTTATTTGTTTACATAAAAGAGAGTTAACATGCTACTAATTGAAACTTGATCTGTCTCAGTGGTTACCGCAAAACCTTCTGCTGCCTCAACTTATACGCAATTTTTTTATTTGTATCCTCTCCACCATGAATTAATTTTCTTGCTATCTCAATCTTATTAGCCACTGACTTTTATGCTAAATACGACGAAAGCGTCAAAATAATATCTGCAGAAGCATTAGCCAAAAATGTGGCTGACTTAGCTCAAAATAATGTCTTGTGTACAGAACTTATATAAAAAAGGGAATAAATGCATCATAAAAAATAGTCAATATTGTAAAAAAAGAAATTGTAAAATCCTTATAGTTTCCGAGTAAAACTTATTGAAGTTGTAGTATTTTTAACCTTTACATCGCTGGACAACTGTGGTATCTAACCAGGCGAATATTAAAATCCAATTACTTTTTATAGGTATTAAAGTTTTTGTGATCCCAGTTTTAAATTAGTTTTTCAATTGTCAAAAATGGTTGACGTTTTCCCGGTAAACATGTGCCAAATGCAGCTACTTTTATCGCGGTGTGCAATGAGTCCAAGTATAGTACAACGTGAAGGAAATTTTAAACCCAATCGTGAAAGAGATAGAGGGCGTCTACGGCGTATTGAAGCAGTGTGTGGTATGAGGCTCAATTACATTCATACTATGTACAACGTGTCCAAACATTAATACCAAGGGATTGCACGAGGAAGACCGGTACCATGGCAGCCACGATCTACGGACTTTAAATCATTTAGACTTCTTTCTGTGGGATATTTAAAAAATGAAGTGTATCCCACCAAAATGGATACCTACTTCGGTCAAAAATCATTTTCAAACTGCCTTTTTTGATTTTTTTCACAAAATTGTATTTGTAAGATTGTGTACATTCAAAATTTTTTTTTAGATAAGTTCTGAATCAACCTGTATAAATGAACATCCTTCAGTTTTAGGTAGTCGACCACCAATCTAGGTATTTTGGACAGTGTGTTTATACCTACTGGTTGCACTGTACGTTATCCCGAACGATAACACAAAAAGAATCTTCCTCAGCGTTGCATATTTTCGATAGGTCTTTAAACCATTAAAACCCTATCATTCAGTACCAGACACAGCAAAAAAACGAAGCTTTTTTATTTTGCAAAAACGTGTATTTTCTTATAATATAGTTGATGTTTAATGAAATAAACAGTACGTAATTGATAGTTGTTCTCAGTGCACAAGTTTTTTTTCGCTATGGCTGGTTACTCTAACAGAATTAACAGACATGCATTTCATCTATGGCCGTGCTAATGGGAACGCCACCGAAGCGCGACGTCTTTATGTTGATGCTTATCCAAATCGCCAGATTCCTTTACAACGCATGTTTGGAAAAATTCACCAAAGATTGCGTAATACCGGTTCCTTGAGCAAACAGTGCCATTTATCCGGAAGACCAAGGTCGGTATCCACTCCTAGAGCAGAGGAAGAAATTCTAGCACTGGTAGAGCAGAGTCCTTCACGAGCAACTGCTTTATTTATACCATGTGCAGCGGGTACAGGCCTTAAATCCAATAAATGATCATCAAACATGTTTGGTCTTTTGCCGCTGGTTTCTACGTCATGATGCTGAAGATCCTCGTTTTCTTGCAAACATTCTTTTTACTGATGAGGCCGGGTTCACAAGAAATGGAGTGTCTAATTTTCACAATACGCATATTTGGGCCGACGAAAATCCTCATGCTCTAATAGAATCTAGACATCAGGCACGTTTTTCATTAAACATTTGGATGGGTATTGTAGGCGAGAGGTTTCTAGGTCCTGTTGTTTTACCAAACCGATTAACAGGCGCTGCTAACCTCAACTTTCTGCAGAACACACTGTATGAGTTTTTGGAAGACATTCCTTTGAATCAGAGGCAACAAATGTAGTTCTCGCATGATGGTGCTCCAGCTCCATGGCCGTTAGAGAGCATTTACACCAAACTTTTCCACATAGATGGATATAAAGGACCGGACCTGTTTTATGGCCTCCAAGATCGCCTGATTTGAACCCTCTAGATTTCTCTGTTTGGGGATATTTGAAGACATTAGTGTATGGTACTCCTGTAAATAGCCTGGAAGAGCTGCAGCTATGGATTAATCAAAAGTGTCAAGAAATCCAAACCAAGGAAGGTGTTTTCGAAAGAGTTCGAATATCGTTGAGACGAAGATGTCGTATCTGCTTGGAAATGGACGGAGGGTACTTTGAACATCTTCTGTAACTTTGTTTTTTGTTTGTTAAAAGCTTCCTTTGTCGGTTTATTCCTAATAAAATAAAATGTTTAAAAAACGAATAGTGGTCCATATCTCCACAACCGTTACTTTGCGGACCCATGTTTATTAAGACTTCTACTTATTTTGGTTCATACTATTAACTCCTGAAATATTTTACACTATTTTTTTAATACTCTGTATTCACAACCAATAAAAATCCAATATATTCAATGCCAGTTGTTTTTAAATTGACCAGCTCATAGCACCGACAAGCGCCTATAACTCCCTATACTATAACAACCTTCAATAGTAAGAAAACCTCATCGGGGCCTTCATTTATAAACTTCTATGATTCAATATCTTCGCTTTCTTAGGTTGGTTTACTTTAGACTTGCTTTTCAAAACCGCAAACAAGGTCTCAAATCTACAAATTATTCACGCGGTTACATCTAATAATTTTAGAAATATGACACTCAGAAATTTACTTACAAATATTTATTTTCTCGCGAATAAGTTAAATTTCGAAACATTCAACAATTTGATAAATAGCTACTAGTATAAGTAAAAATGCAATAATAAATGATAAAGTTCGAACCTCGCTTTTCTACATTTTCCTTCTTCTTTACGCCTGTTTCGTATTTATTTTCTGATCTTAACTTTATTTGATATATGGAACGATTTGAATCGCTTTAGTTTATTGAGCTCGTTCCCACATTTTTCGTTCTGTGCCAGGTGCTGGAGAAAATTTAATTTAGGGTCAGCTTAATTTATTGAAACCATCATGGGAATTTAACAAAGATCTTGTTGGGCTTTTTCTCAAATTAACTGACAATAATTGATTGAACAAATTTTCTCCTCCCGTTTCAGGTACTCTCAATTGTTTATTTTTAATTCTGTCTTATATACGATGTGGCCTGTTTAAGATAAGAATTTTTTGTTCAAGTTCATTTTTTGTAGTTTCTCATTATCAAAGCTTCAGAAATGTTTCCTTGTCAAATTGAAACCAACTTTATTGACGATATTTTAATCTGAAATCTGCCTAGATCACTGCACTGAACATTTGTTAGAAAGAGACGTCGACGTCGATTTAAATCAGTTACTATTACAACTATGTTATCCTTATTGGAAATTTTTTGAAGGACGATTCATCATATCCTTTCTTAAAATATTTATACTCAGTGATAGTTAACTCTGTATATGTACATATATGTAGAAGTATTTAGGAAGAAAATTTATAAAATTGCATTAATTTTATACACATCAAAATCGCTATACAGGGTCGGAAAACGCTGATGGTCTATCTGAGTTTACACGAGAGCGACAAAGTAATGTATAGAAATCCGTGCGATAGACAAGGATGACTATATTGACGACGTTTTATAAATTAGAATAACATCTGAGCAGTCGCTCCCACTTCTAACCGAACACCTCCAATTGGCCGGAAGGTTTGGCAGGCGTCTGTCAGCTTCAGACTTGAGGCAGCTGGCAGCTTCAGTGCCGATGTTTCTATGTGCGGAGTAGGACGCATTTGCTTAAAACAAAGCAAACTCTTACGTACTTTTAACTATTAGAATTATTTCATAAACCTACCACCGAACGGTGTATGAAAATAATTGCAGTTATTTTCCGCTTTTGTATTTATTTAATAGCCGCTCTGGCAGAAAGTAATATTAAAACTCTAAAACATAAATAAACTTAAAACTTATTGCAGTAAAAACGAAAGAAAAAAATTAATGTTGATGTTTAACTAATAAGTTGTTCAAAAATACCCCCCTTTGTGCCTCGCAATACGCTAATCTGTCATAGAATTCGGTTCTTACGTGTTCTAGCATTTCAGGGGAAATATTATGTAGGACGTCTTCAATTCGGGCCTGTAAATTGACTAAATACGTGGCCTATCATGTGAATGTCCGTAAATGGCCTGTTTTAAATGCCCCCAAAGAAAGAAGTCGTTGGGCGATAAATCTGGCGATCTGGGGTGCCATGGAATAGTGCCTCTTGTACTAATAAGATGCTGAGAGAATGTGGTTTCTAAATATGCTGTTACTCGACGTGCATTATGAGCGGGCCAACCGTCTTGTTGAAACCACACATCCTCAAAGTTAATATTTAATGCTCGAACTGGTAAAGAAGTACAACTGTGAAGCGGAAAGTGATGGAAACTCGCGGAAGGAATATTGTATTTTTAAAATGAGTTTTCCAAATAAAAATTCTATTGCTATATCTTACAAGATGAAACTTAGTCCGTATAAATGAAATCGAAAAGAGTATACTGATAGAAAGGACGAAATAGTGATATGACGAAGAAACTAATTAAAATAAATATTAAAAAATAAGAATCTGGATCGAAGAATATATTAAATTTTGACGAAACATGGGCGTATGAAGGTCATACGGAAAGCGGTACGATATGATATAATAAGTGTTAATGTGTGACCATTATAGTGACAGTGCTAGTAACCAATAGTAAATAGTGTGTATGTATTCTAAATTCTTTTGTCCTTTTCAATGCGGAATTCGCAAATATTTGCGCGATTTATTTAACGGTGGAAAAATCTCTATTTGTAACAAATGTTGTCAACTACCTATAACATTTTCTACCATTTTCATCATGAAACTGCCATGGTATATTATCAGAAGTCCAAAACAAACTTATTAACACCACATAATAATGAAAGGGGCATTAATATTTGTAGTGTTTGACAGTATCGCAAATTGCAATTGTGAAAAGTTGAGATTTTCCCGCCATAAATAATTAAAACAGAAGTTGCAAAATTCGTGCAAAAATCTGTGAATTTTGCGTCCATGAGGACAAGACTTAAGTGTGTTATCTGTGGAGTGCGCATCAGGTAGGTGTAAGTGGGTGGTAATGGGCAATCGCCGTCCATAAGAACAGGGACACATTTAAAGTAAATTGTTAATGTGCTAGGTTCAGCCGACGTCAACTTATTTTTTGATAATTTTGTGTGCTTTAACTCTTCTCAAGTGGCACGCTTAGGTAATCATACCACCTTTACCCTTCCGTACTCATCTCTGTATTGTGAGTTAGTCACTTTCTATTATTTTCGACCTTGGGTAATTGACAAGATAAAAACTTTAAATTTTGAAATAATTCTTATAATTTTTATTATCTAACGCCTCGAAATTTGTAAAAACTGTTATATCACTGTCTCTACTCTAAAAATAATATATGTTATGTAATGGAACTATTTTTGTCATTTTTATATATTTCTTATATCCGATCGCATTCAAATTTAGTACGCCTATGAAATCTTGCTCCCCGCACGCTTCGCCCGTCGTGCTGGTCAACAAGCTAGCGATTAGTCACTGTCCACAATTTCGACCGCTGGTAAAATATCAGAATACCGGAGTTGGAGTTGCACAAGTAACGACATCTCTTGCGAAAGCGAAAGACAAAGATGACGATTGGTTGCTGAGATATAAGTGGGAGTGGATTTTATTTCTTGAATGACGAAATGGGCAGTGACTATTTAGATTTTAAAACATCGTCAATATAGCCATCCTTGTCTATCGCACGGATTTCTATACTTTACTTTGTCGCTCTCATATAAACTCAGATAGACCATCAGCGTTCTCCGACCCTGTATAAAGAGTGTTTCAGAACTTATTTAAAGATATTTGGGAATAGATGCGTCATGAAGAATGGAGTCAATATCGTAAAAAAAATAGAGTTCCTACTTATAGCTTCCGAGAAAAAAATTATTGCATTTCTAGTAGTTATGTATAGGTTACATCGCCAGCTAGATGCTCTTGCCCAAGGATCATCAATTAGTTCCATTGCAGGTCCGTTTAAAAAAAATATACATCTGTCACGGTCCGTTTGGTAGAAGATGACTAGCAACCAAGATTTATAATAACAATTAAAAAATAAAAGGAAGATAAATCTGAGTATTTTTTTATTAAGGATAGGTACATCTAATTAAAAAAATAACAAAGGTAGTATCTAATATTAATGCGAAAAATGAAATTTTTTACTCTGAACAATCTGTCTGAAGTTAAGTTGGTGCATGCTATTGCCATTAAATCCTGGAGATGGTCTAAATTGAATTACCACAAATTTTTATATTGATATTCTTAGATTCTTTTGGGTCCGCACAAAATAGGTCGGCGGTCCGGATCCGGACCGTGGTCCGCCATTTGGTGACTCCTGCTCTAGCCTCTAGACAGACGATTCCAAATATGATATGATATGGTTTAATTTATGATGGAGTGAAAATGCTTTAGCAGAACGATTTCCCGGTAAATATGTGCCACATGTAGCTATTTTTAAAACGGTGTGCAGTGAGTGCAAGTGTAGTGCACACGGAGGCATGACACGGGAAATTTGCAACTGAATCATGGAAGAGATGGTGGTCCAGGGCGTCCACGGCGTATTGCAGCAGTGTAGCGTATCATACACGAGGCTCAATTATATCCGTACCATATACAGCGTATCCAAGGATTAACACCAGGGGATTGGAAAAGAAGGACCGGTACCATAGCCGTTACGATCTCCTGACTTTAAATCATTGACTTGTTTTTGTGGGGATATTTAAAAAATTATTGCACCAAAGTGCACACTATTGAATTGAAACATTTGTGTTGGTTTGTAGAAACTGGGTAAGACGGGCCCAAAATTTTGTTGTAACATCTAATATGTCAAACTATTTTACTAATTAAAGCCATAAATTAATTCTATTAATAATTAATAACAATAGCGGCAAAAGCCGTTGAATTTGCTGCATTAAAATAAGTGTAAAATGTAATTCGCTTATCCCTTATCAGGTTTTACAGTGGACCAGTTTCCAGCACCGTGCGGAAGTGTATTTTTAAATTATTTTTGAACTGCTCTTTTTGATTTAATTTTTACAAAATTGTATTTGTCAGAGTCAAAACAAATTTTTTAGATACGTTCTGAATCTTCCTGTATACAGGCTGTCTCATAATTAACTGCCAACTCTGAACAGACCGATTCTATGATCAAAACTAAGTAAAAAAAGTTCATATGAACATGGGTCCGGAAATGCTTCCTAAGGGCACAGGGACCCATTGAAGAGGGAGGAATGGAAATCATTTTTTTGCAATATCTCTCAATCGCGTTGTGATGAATGAAATTTGGTATACACAGCTAAATTTTGATGAGCAATTTAATGGACTAATCCATTTATTTCCGCAAGGTCCATTGGGGTGGGTACGGGGGGCCCTTGGTATTTTGCGTGTGTAACTTTTTCATCTTTGACTTTTTAACAAATTGGACAGCAAATTCCGTTTTCCCGAACTGTTTTACGTTAAAAAGGTACTCTTGTTTCAAATCGTTATCTTTAATAGTTTCTGAGGAAATCGCTCTTGAATTAATCCCACTTTGGTCAATTTCATAGTAATTTAAACAAAATTATAAAGGTATTCTTATGTCAAAGTATTGTCAACCCGATTGCCAATTTAATAGTTCTAAGCGAAAAAAATGGAAGAGTTTACGGGGCAAGAGTTAGTTGATATGATATTTATTTATGGCTTTTGCCATGGTAATGCTGCAGCGGCAGAACGCGAGTACGGGAGAAGGTTTCCAAACTGAAGGTTGCCATCAAGGAGGACATTCCCTACGGTATTCCGCAACTTAGCTGCAACCGCCATTTTTCAAAAGGCACCGAGTCAAGGACGTCCCAGGATTAATAGGGAACCGGAGGATGAAAAAGTTACACACGCAAAATACCAATGCACCCCCCGTACCCACCCCAATAGACCTTGTGGAAATAAATGGATTAGTCCATCAAATTGCTCATCAAAATTTAGCTGTGTATACCAAATTTCATTCATTTATCACAACGCGATTGAGAGATATTGCAAAAAAATGATTTTCATTCCTCCCTCTTCAATGGGTCCCTGTGCCCTTAGGAAGCATTTCCGGACCCATGTTCATATGAACTTTTTTACCTAGTTTTGATCATAGAACCGGCCTGTTCAGGGTTGGCAGCTAATTATGAGACACCCTGTATAGAAAACTGTCAAATTCCATAATTTCACCACCCTAGCAATAAAAGTTTGTAATTTCAGGTTGCACGCAGCTTATATAACATATTTCGGTAATTGTAATTAATCTAATGTAGTTCTAACGATATTATCTCGTTAATCCATCATCAATTTATTCGCTAAAGTCATTACGCCACTGAATTTTATAGTAAAAGAAAAGCGTAATATTAGCCGTCTGGCTATGTCTGTTTCAAAAATGATTTTGATCTTTATTTTTTCCTATGTATAATTAAAATATAGCTTTGCCTTTTCTAGTTTCAAAATTGCAGAGATACAGAACAGTGATAAATATGAAATCTGTAAAAATAAGCTTAATAAATCGCCGTATTATATAGGAATATATATTACAGTTGCACAAAATTATTATTATTTTATAAAATAAGGTGGTACAATTGTTCACACAAAAATTTCACCTTCTGTAAAAAATTAAAAGAACAAATATCGTACAGAGGTATAACTAAATGTACAGGGTGTCTCAAAGTCGATAGTACCAGCCTACTGTGAGGATACAAAAAATTTAAATAAAATTTGGGTCACGTGGGATGAGATAAACTCCATTTTCAATGGAAAATATTATCTTTGGGGTTTGACAGAAACGATTCATGACGTCATCAATTATATTTTTTTCCAGTAACAAACCAGAATTTTTTCCTGTTAAAAAGCTCTCTTTGTTCTAATACTCTTTTTTTAGAGAAATTTTTCTGTATTACCTACTTCCCATTTAAAAATTATAAGTAATACTGCCTTAAAGAGTCTCAAAAGAAATACCACCTAAAAATCACATTAGAGATGGAAAGATCAAGTAGTCGTTGGAAAATAGTTGAATATTCGTTTTTTAAAGTGCATAAATGTCACAAAATACTTGTCATTACTCAGTACGAACGTCAAGCGTATAACTTTTGTGCTTACAAAATATTTTCTCATTCAGAAAAAGTTGATGTGTTGCTAATTTACGGCGAGTCACAAAAAGTTGAAGAAAAATTGTAGAGTTATATCGAGAAAGGTATCCAGAGCGCTTCACTCCTGTTCATAGAATTTTTACAAGATTGAAGGCGCCCTTACGATAAAATGAAGATACATTTTCTGTTCGGAAGAATCAAATGATTGAAGGAAGGGTAAGAAACAACGTTAATACCATAGAAATTTTCTTTCGGTGTAAATCGATTTCTCGTATATTCTCTACACCAAATTTCAGCCATTTCGGTTGAGCAACAATGACGCTAAATTAGTTGTTTCACAATATTTCAGCAGCAGCAGCAGCAACAACAACAGCAGCAACAGCAGCAGCAGCAGCAGCAGCAGATATCTTGGATCTGTTTGATTTATCTTAGTGGCTATTAGAAGCCGCAACTTTATTATAATTTGAGCCACTCTTTATATTTTACAGTTTTCAAGATGTCAATGGTGATCCATGAAAAACTGTAAAACGTTATATCAACCAAACAAATAAATATGTTTTTGTTTCCATTTCATAATAATGTATAAACTATACTAAAATCGAATTATAAAAAGAGATGCAGATATGGACAAGACCTAATCCTAAGATCTTAAGAATTATTTGAAAATATGAAAGTATTCAATTTATACAAGTTGCACTGCATTATTTTCCATAAATAATATCCAGGACCTTACTCTAAAAAGTCTAACGCAAACCGTGTTGCGTACCTACAATTATCAGGTCGGGAAATTCATAATCTAGTAAAATGGGCACCGGTTATTGTCCTTTGACCCTGTTCAAACTCATCAGTCGAGAGTACATTAAACTTGTCCAAAAGACATCTGTGTTTCGGCTCTGGTTTTAAACCTTTGAAATATATTCAGACTATACTGACAAGAAACGTACTAAATAATTTATTTATGTTTATTTGTAGGATACAGGAAGAATAACTTAGCAAAGATTTGTCAATAATACTTATTCAAAAAACAGGAATCGGAATGTAACTTGACCAACCAACCAAAGATGTTTCTTAAGGATATTGCTATTACATTTTTAAAGTTTGTTAAGTAAGATGTTTCATTTATTTAACCAATTCTGATAGTGTCAAGTATATAAGCCAGCTACAGTATTTAGGTCTAGCTTATTTAACTCTATATCTAAGTTACCTGTTGGCAGTTCCCAATGTTTCAGAAGATGTTATAATTTTAATGTACTCAGCAATGTGCAAATTTTTGTAAATGTTATTGAAAATAGGCCATGACCAATCTACCTGCGAATCATTGGAAAACACAACCTACACATTAGAAGTAAGTATGAATGTATGATTTCTATAATAAATGTTTTATATTGTTTATTGATCTCTTTCTTTACTTCAAATACCAAACGAATATATTAAAAGATTGAGATAGTGGTCAACAGAGAATTTAAAGCATTGAATGCCGCAAGAAACTAGATTGGTAATGTTTATAGAGAGAACGCCACGAAAAAGTATAGCACAAAAATGATTTTCTCGTTTCGTGAAGGCTATTTTAACATGAACATTTCACGTTGAAGAAGTACGAGAATGTCTTACTTTAGTGAATATTATTTGAAAGCTTTAATTTATGATTCACATCAGTGCCAGGAAAATCAAGAAAGAAAGAGATGGCTTGACCCTTAAAGAAAGGTAAATGTTTAACAGCTGGTACTTATCCGCGCAAGATGATTTTAGTGAATTTGGTACAAAGTAAGCTTCCGAAGAATGTAAGCATCAGAAGAAAAAAGATCGAGAAGACATCATCAAGTAACTGCTAACATCACGAGAGAGACTATTCAGTAGCTTAGTTATGAGGTTATTTACATGAACATTCGAATTTTCTTTAATGAGAGGACATCGCACAAAACTTGCTTAGTGAATTCTTAATTTTTTACAATTAGCTTATGTATTTTGTTTATTATGTGAAATATTAAATAAATAGTAATTTTGTATTCAATGAAATGCTAAAAACTCATTCATAAAATGTTGCTGACCTCTATGACATAGTTAAAAGTAGTAGCTGGATTTAACGTCTGCGAAAACTAATAGATTTTAAAACTGTCAAATCATTTCTAAGTGCCCTATATCTCAGAAAGCACAAATGTTTATAATTTACAGAAAACTATTGTTTTATAATATTTTTTCTAAAACACACTGAAGTACAATAATGATGAAAATTTGAAATATAAAAGATGACACGGGATATGTACAGATTGTGGATATATATACGTGTATAGAGAGTCCGCAAACAACGATATGCCCCCATTGATTTACTGCATGAATAATTCAAACGAAATAACATCAACAGAGAATGAGGCTATTCAAATTGCTAATCTCAAAATATCAGAGATTACGTGCAAAATCTAAATAAGCCATGCGTCATCCACGTGCTGTTGTAAAGACAAAATATTCTTTTACCTTTTCCAAGTTGAAAATGTGGTGTTCCGACAAATTGTAGGTACATATTGCTTCTTTTGTTAAAATACGACATAATATAGGAAATATTTATTGACTTCAAATTTGGTACAGTACATAGCTCTTAGTAATTATTAAAATTTGCACAAGATTTATTCAATGACCCTGGAAGTTGAAGAGGATTAAAAAGCTTTCACTGTCAATAAAACTTACATTTTCGATATCAAACTTGGTTATTATTCGTAATATACAGGGAGATTCAGAACTTATCTAAATTTGGAAATAGATGCGTCATGAAAAATGGAGTTAACACCGTAAAAAAAATTTTCTTATGGTTTCCGAGTAAAAAATTATTGAGTTGTATTTTCAACCTTTACATCGCTGGGCCACTGTAGTCTCTTGCCAGGCGATTCCAAATATTGAAATCCGATTACTTTTTGTAGGTATTAAATTTTTGTGATGAGAGTTTTTACATTAGTTTTTCAAGTGTCAAAAATGGCTTACGTATAAAGAAACTCAGAGTTGATGGATGTCGTTTTAATTTATGGCGATGTGCTTGAGCAGAACCATTTCCCGGTAAACATGTGCCAAATGCAGCTACTTTTATTGCGGTGTGCAGTGAGTGCGAGTGTAGGCAACGAGAGGGAAATTTTAAACTGAATCGTGGAAGAAATGGAAGTTCAGAACGTCTACGGCATATTGCAACAGTGTGGCGTGCCATACACGGGACTCAATTATATCCATACTATGTAGAGAAACATGGGGGAATATCGACCATGGGGTAATGTCGATCTCATTTAAATCTAAGCAACTGTCAATTCTACGATCTCAGTGCCCTCTTCTGGCAACAGCTAGTTCCATTCGAACGTGCTACGTCTGCTCAGTTCAGTGATTCCAACTGTTGTGTGTGTTAATCCGTGCACTATTGGATATCATTGGGTAAATTATAACTTTTCTGTATGATCTGTACTTTCGGGTATGCCGTCTTATGATGCTATTAGATGTAATAGTGTATTAATTGTATACTGACTTAAATCTGATCCGTTATTTTTATGTTTTGTTAAACAATCTAAGGTTATGTTTATGTAGGCGCTTTGGGGTAATATCGATCAGAGAGGTCGATATTACTCACCTTACATTAGACCGGTCGATATTAACCGTCTCCACATTTTTGTTCCAGATGCCCCGAAAATATAACCGAAAAACATACCGTTCTTCATGGAGTGGAGAATCCATGAAGAGGGCAATTAGAGAGATGAATTACTGCAAAGATGATAACGAGAATGATCAAGAAAATTTACCTCTACAAACTGTATCACCTCGTCCAGGCATTCATAGAATCCACGAATAAACAACGACAACAATTAACTTCATCACCCAAGCCAGTTTCTAGTAAAATTCGTGATATACCCGGAACGGTACTCTTATCAGTAAAAAAAGAATTGGCACCTGTTTTGTCTGACTTAATTAACTTCAGTTTTTTGCATGGCATTTATTCCGATTCTCTGAAGATCTCTAAAGTTATTCCAATATTCAAAAATAAAGGAAATACGCAGTGTCGAAAATTATAGACCAGTAAGCATTGCAATGTCATATTGCAAAAGTGTTTGAATACTAGTTTAATGCAAGATTGAGCTTGTTGTTGGAGAAATACAAAATGCTACCACCCTGCCAAAATGGTTTTCGAGTAAATTACTCAACCCATACTGCTCTGGACAGTGCTTTGCACCAGTTACACTACATAATTAATGCATTAAATAATAAAGAAGCTATATTGGGCTTGTTCTTTGACATGGCGCGTGCTTTTGACTCCGTGGATCACCACCTGCTGTTGGAAAAAAATATATTTAATGGGCATTAGAGGTCCGGCCAATGACTGGATTCAATCTTATTTGACAGAGAGAACGCAGCGGGTTGTGATGGGAGGAATCAAGTCATGTCCAAGGCATATAAGTACTCCTCAAGGTTCTTGCTTGTCTCCAACATTATTTAATTGTTTCATAAACGATTTTTCAACTTGTGATGTGGCCCATAATAAAAAACAGAAGAGATATTTCACATTTTGCATCCAGCGGTACAGAGTGCGTAGTGAAATGGTGTGGAGATAACGACATTAAGCTTAACGGAATGAAGACTACGGCGGTGTAATTATGTCCGAAGAATGCTACTGTAGATAACAGCTTGTTGCTTAGAGTGAAGGGAAAATCAATAGAAAACATTACAGCGGTGAAATTCCTTGGTTTGTATATTGATAAGAGACTTACATGAGGTGATCACATAGATTATATACTTCCAAAACTCAGTTCATTACCTTATTAGAAGTATTAGAGACACCATATCAACAAATGTATTGAAGTTAATATATTTAGGGTTATTCCAATCAATACTGGCGAACGGGTTAACTCAATGGGGTACTGCGGCAGATATAGATAGAGTATTTTTGGTTCAGAAACGAATGGTGCGATGTATGACTAAATCTTCATGTGTAGGTCTGTTCAAAGACCTTGAAATAATAACCTTGCCGTCGATCTATATCTATTCACTCTTAATTTTTGTAAAGCAAAATATAGGGGATTGGAAAAAAGATACGATGTGCATACACACAATACTATGTACAAGGATAAATTATACACCTAATTTCCCAGACTCACTGTAATGCAAAACAGCCCCAGGTACATTGGGGTGAAAATATATAACCACGCATTGTCGGTCCATGAATGCTTCAAAGCAACAGATAGTTTTAGTGTGTTTATAAACTAGATTAAAAAATGTTTGATTGCTAAGTGTTAATGTCTTATTAATAGTTAATTTTAATCAAGTGTCTTCCTTAATTTGACTAGCTTATAATATCCAATGTTTGTTTGTTATATACCTGTATGTTCTAGAGCAAATTTATTATTATTATTGTTATTGTTATTGTTATTGTTATTGTTATTGTTATTGTTATTGTTATCGTTATCGTTATCGTTATCGTTATCGTTATCGTTATCGTTATCGTTATCGTTATCGTTATCGTTATCGTTATCGTTATCGTTATCGTTATCGTTATCGTTATCGTTATCGTTATCGTTATCGTTATCGTTATCGTTATCGTTATCGTTATCGTTATCGTTATCGTTATCGTTATCGTTATCGTTATCGTTATCGTTATCGTTATCGTTATCGTTATCGTTATCGTTATCGTTATCGTTATCGTTATCGTTATCGTTATCGTTATCGTTATCGTTATCGTTATCGTTATCGTTATCGTTATCGTTATCGTTATCGTTATCGTTATCGTTATCGTTATCGTTATCGTTATCGTTATCGTTATCGTTATCGTTATCGTTATCGTTATCGTTATCGTTATCGTTATCGTTATCGTTATCGTTATCGTTATCGTTATCGTTATCGTTATCGTTATCGTTATCGTTATCGTTATCGTTATCGTTATCGTTATCGTTATCGTTATCGTTATCGTTATCGTTATCGTTATCGTTATCGTTATCGTTATCGTTATCGTTATCGTTATCGTTATCGTTATCGTTATCGTTATCGTTATCGTTATCGTTATCGTTATCGTTATCGTTATCGTTATCGTTATCGTTATCGTTATCGTTATCGTTATCGTTATCGTTATCGTTATCGTTATCGTTATCGTTATCGTTATCGTTATCGTTATCGTTATCGTTATCGTTATCGTTATCGTTATCGTTATCGTTATCGTTATCGTTATCGTTATCGTTATCGTTATCGTTATCGTTATCGTTATCGTTATCGTTATCGTTATCGTTATCGTTATCGTTATCGTTATCGTTATCGTTATCGTTATCGTTATCGTTATCGTTATCGTTATCGTTATCGTTATCGTTATCGTTATCGTTATCGTTATCGTTATCGTTATCGTTATCGTTATCGTTATCGTTATCGTTATCGTTATCGTTACCGTTACCGTTACCGTTACCGTTACCGTTACCGTTACCGTTACCGTTACCGTTACCGTTACCGTTACCGTTACCGTTACCGTTACCGTTACCGTTACCGTTACCGTTACCGTTACCGTTACCGTTACCGTTACCGTTACCGTTACCGTTACCGTTACCGTTACCGTTACCGTTACCGTTACCGTTACCGTTACCGTTACCGTTACCGTTACCGTTACCGTTACCGTTACCGTTACCGTTACCGTTACCGTTACCGTTACCGTTACCGTTACCGTTACCGTTACCGTTACCGTTACCGTTACCGTTACCGTTACCGTTACCGTTACCGTTACCGTTACCGTTACCGTTACCGTTACCGTTACCGTTACCGTTACCGTTACCGTTACCGTTACCGTTACCGTTACCGTTACCGTTACCGTTACCGTTAATGTTATTGTTATTGTCATTGTCATTGTCATTGTCATTGTCATTGTCATTGTCATTGTCATTGTCATTGTCATTGTCATTGTCATTGTCATTGTCATTGTCATTATCATTATCATTATTATTATTATTATTAAGTATTATTATTATTGGGAATTTCTTTTAATTTTTTGTCCGGTCGCCGATTGCATGTTCTGCCGCCTTATTTTTGTAGGGATATTTAAAAATGAAGTATATTGCACCAAAGTGAACACTATTGATGATTTACGCAAACGTATCATAGCTACTCCCAATAATTTTCAAGTTCAAAACGAACAAGAAGCAAGAAATATTTGTTAGTTCGTGGAAACTAGGTAAGACGAGCCCACAACAATATTTATTGTAACATCTAATATGTCAAACTATTTTACTAATTAAAGCCATAAATTAATTCTATTAATAATTAATAACAATAGCGGCAAAAGCAGTTGAGTTTTCTGCATTAAAATAAGTGTAAAATGTAATTCGCTGATTATACGCCTTATCATGTTTTACAGTGGCCCAGTTTCCAGTGCCGTGCTGAAGTGTATTTTTAAATAATTGTCGATCTGCTCTTTTTATTTTTCCCCTGTATATATATTTTTTAAGTTCTGAATTACCCTATATTGATCGTAGTTAAGAATTTAAAAATATATCTAATTACTACTAATACTAATTACTCTAAATCTGTGCTAAAGGTAAATGAACCATTAAAATCAAAAGATATGGCTTGTTCAAGTATCTACTATTTAAAACCGCGCACTCGTAAGAAAACCTCGTTGTGCAGTTTCGTCTCGAACAGGCCCAAAGCAGGGTCACCACATATGATGTTTCCATCTTGTATGCAGTCGAGTCGATCTTGTTGATGTGACGTGGAAATATCGATAAATGTTGGGAAAGCTGCTAAAAATTTCAAAACAAAGAAAAATTAAGTAAATAGTGATGAATAAAAGAATTTGCGACAAACGAGAAACACTTCGCACTTTAGATACCAACTGATCTGTAGTCACTCTACTTATCGCTCTGTTACCTCATTCCGCAATATCGAATTTTATTGATTAACAAAAAAAATGTTTTTATTAAAACTAAACATAAATAAATTGAACAAAGGCATAAGCATTGCATTTTATGGTCATCTAATGCAAACAGTTTTAATGTGAACCCTTAATTAACCGAATTTTTGCACAAGAAATTAAAAATTTGTTAATTTTTTTCTCGAAAATGGTTGCATGTCAAACAGGTTTTTTTTTGTTCATTTTGATGCCTGTTAAATTTCTGGCAGTCAACCCTCTAACATTCTGTATAAGCCACAATTAAAGGTCAACTGTAACATTATGTAAGTTGCTTTACATGATCTACTCTTCATAGTAGTCTCGTTTACATTTTTTATATCCAATTTTTCTTTAAAGCTGAAGTATGCTTTACGAATTGAAATCATTACAATACAAATCCAGCAGAAATCTTATTTATTTTACGACTGGTGATATCCAGAACCGAATGAAGTAACAACATAGCAAATACTGTAATAGAGTCTTATTACAATTGTCACTTCAGTCATCATAAAGTAAATATCAGATAAAAGCCTAAAAGCATATCAGGACATAAAACCCAATTAGAGGCTATACGTTCCTTTGGGGGAAATGACAACACGGAAATTGGAGAATATGCGGAACATCCGAAAAGTTGGAGAAAATAAAATTGAAGAGACCCATTCCACCTATTTTTTTATTAAATACTGATTGTGCAGCCGACTTGTGGTCAACGAAAATTGCCCAAAACACAGTAAAAATAAGATAATAAAAAAAGCAATTAAGGATCCAGTTCATAACCCGAAATTCAGTTTGGTGATTATTTTCCCTTCGTTGGACATGTTACTTTATGTTGGCAACTGCATTATTTCAAATAGAATAGCAATAGTTAGTAGGATAGTTTCAGGATTTGATCTACAAAATGTGTTAGTGAACCGGTAAGACGCTAATAGTTAGTTACTTAACAGCAATAGAGTGCGGAAAAGATACTTCCCGCACGTGTTAGATGAAATATTTTTCCTAGGATCATAACAATTCTAATAAGGCCAAACAGTTTATTTTAATTACCAATTTATAACATTAACAAGTAGTTATTAAATAGTTATTTAAACTAATAGAATATGTTAACGAAAAACATTGAAATTATATGTGCAATTTGTGGCATTTTGTAAATTAAGTGCTGAGGCAATAGCGGATTGAGAATGTTCTTCAGTTGTGGAATTCACTTTTGACAAAGTATTTGCTAGAGGATTACATCGTAACTTCAGTGATAAGGAAATAGCTGCTAGATGCTGTTCTTTTTTCTTATTAGTGATTTTTTGGCTTTCACGGTGACTGACTCTCAGTTGCGGCGAAGCATTTGCGGAGTCACCACTGAAGATGCCGACAGTGAAAAGCGGCGAAACGTTTGGAAGCATGGGATGCACCAGTTACAGAGACGGCTACGGGACGTCTCGGATGACCACCATTATCCTAGGAACGGTTCCAATCGTAGCAGTCGTAATACCAGCAACATGATCCAAAATTAATGTATGGGCGGGCCCAGAGATACCGCTAGCGGATCTGTAATCACAGAGCCTAACCCGAGAACAACCAGGAGAGGTCAAAGAATCTCAATTAAAGCTAGAGATGTGCACTTTTATTCTGTTACTACTAAAATTAGCATATATTCGACGTACCTCCTTCCCCAATATCTCTACAATTTGTGTCTAAATTCGCTCTTGAACGTGGGTCATATGGTAATCCTTCCGCATGTTGTCATATAAAGAATGAGTCAACACTAAGCTGGAGATAATAGACACCAACATATTATGTTTGAGCTCATCATGCCTTATACGAATGTCGCTGATTTTAGAAATACAGGGTGATCAAGGTTTAAATTTAATTCAAAAATGACATGTGTATAGCAATTTTCAGTTTACTGATACCGTTTTAATTTATCACCATTTGAAAATGTTTTAGGCAACGATTTCCCTGTAAACATGTGCCGAATGCAACTATTTTTACCGCGGTGCGGAACGCGACAGAAATTTGAAACCGAATCATGGAAGAGATCGAGGTCCACGGCGTATTGCAGCAGTGTAGCGTATCATACACAAGACTCAATTATATCCGTATCATGTACAGCGTGTCCAATGATTAATACCAAGGGATTGGACGAGGAGGACCGGTACATCCGTTGATACAACGAACAGCACAAAACAAAAGAGAATACAATTAGTTTAATTTCTACATAATTATAGGTATATTTTTTACATTTATTAAAAAAAACAATACTTTAGTGGAATAATTATATTTTATATCTATTTTAGTTTCAAGCCCAGGAAACGAACAAAAAAAAGTGTGGTGTTGATTAATGCACTCGATAAAAGTCGAAATAACTCAGCAGTAAACTGCAGATGACCTGAAGGCAAATGAAATGATGAAATACTGGTTTAAAGCAATTGCAGATTTGTTGTCTCTGTTCTTAAAGAATGCGGAGAAAGGTGAAAAATACATCATTTTCTCACTAGATGGATTGTAAGTACGAAAGAAAAAAGAAATGTACAAATCTATACATATATTTTTATTTTCTTTTCAGGTAAGCAAGCGTTTATTCGTACATAGCAAAACAGAATATACCTACGTAACGGATGAATCAATGAAGTAAAAGGAAAGCTCTAAATATAATGTGATTTTGTTTGTAAATATATAATTTGTTTTAAAAGTATTTTTATTTAACTAATGTTTAATAAATTTTGTTACTAATTGAGTTATTACATAATGAAAAGAATATACCTATTTGAGAACTTAGAAGTTATATAAAATCTAAAACCTTTTAAATTTGACTGGTAGGGAAATAGATCTCTGGTACTATCGGAGAAACAACTGGTATGAATAATGTTTATTTGCGATTTGTCTGATTGTTCTATTTGGCAGTGGTTGCCATGGAAACGTGGCTCAAAATGGCAGCCATTATATGACGCTAGTTCGCGCATCCTCCAAGCACATTCTATATTTGTCTTTATCTATGATCGTGACTCATTGACATATTAGAGCTACAGAGTCAACTTCAAAATTTCCAATAATTTTAAATTAAGTTATAAAAATAAACATTTATTAAAGCATTTTTTATAAAATGACTGAATTCAGTGCCTACTGCCCTGTTAAAATTAATACCTCTTTTTTAAAATCATCCTGTATAACTTAATTACCACCTCAGTGCGCGCCTTGCTTTAGATGGAATCAGTATAACATTTTTTTCGAATTCGTACAGTAATTTCCAAAATTAAAAATACACATAGGAGAAATAGTAAGATGAATGAAAACCTGAATTGTTTTTTTTTTTTTTAAATCAAACATGAGCAATAAATTAAAAGTTAACAATTTTGTAGATGTATGGGCAGTAATGAAATACGTGTTTACTATATAAGATTTATTAGGGAATTAACTCGCCAAGTATGATATAAAAAGAGTCAGAACAGACACCGTTAATGTCGCAAAAAGTCATTGACGAGATATTATATTATCATTTCATAAATGTAGGTATATTTACATTATACAGTATGCGCCAAAAGTATGGAATAAATTCAATAAAAACGAAACAATTATTTTTTGGGTAAAATGCTCGATTTTAAATTTAAAAAATACATATTTTAGCGTAAAATGCGATTTTCAAATGTCATTTGTTTTCGAGTAATGACGTCATCGATTTTTTCTAAATGGCAACACCATATTTTTTTCCTTGATTCTGAAAGATCGTTTAATTCTCTATCAGACAGTTCCAAAATTTTGCCCTCTTAAAGTTTTCGAGTAAATGACGATTGAATGTTAGAAAACGTAATTTTTATCCATAAAAAAGTAACAATTCTAAGGTATGTAAAATAAAATACAATTGATTAAATTTTATACTTAAATTAAATGTTCGAATTACCATCCACCAACTTCTTGACAATGCGCAAGTCTGTGAGGAAATTCTTCTTGCACATTATGAATGATTTCTGGGGTAACTCTGCGTATTTCGTCCCGAATGCGATTTTGAAGTTCTTCTGAATTACGTGATTTATTAATGTACACTTTTGATTTTAAGTATCCCCATAAAAAATAGTCAAGAGGTGTAAGATCTGGCGATCTTGCAGGCCATTCTATCGGTCCGCGTCTGCCGATTCACCTCCCAGGAAAACAATTGTCCAGAAAATCTCGTACAGGGCGCGCATAGTGCGGAGGTGCACCGTCTTGCTGAAACCATATGGTATCGTTAGGAATGTCAGGGTCATTATCGTTAGGAAAAATTACTGCAAGGGCTGGAACAAGGTCATTTTCTAGAAACTCTAAATATCTTTGTCCTGTAAGGGTTCCTTCAAAGAAGAAAGGCTCTACTATTCTGTCGTCAACTATTCCAGCCCGCACATTTAATTTCTGAGGGTGTTGGGTATATGCCTCTGCCATCCAATGAGGATTTTCCCGACTCCAATATCTGCAAGTTTGACGGTTTACTGTACCATTCAGACAAAATGTGGCCTCATCTGAAAAAAGTATTTGCCGGCGTAAATTTCTATTTCCTTGACATAAATCCATTAGAATTTCGCAAAAGTGTAAGCGGCGATCGAGATCATCTTCATTGAGTTCCTGCACAAGTTGAATTTTGTAGGGATGATATTTTTCCTTCCTCAAGATACGTAGCACTGTGCTCTGACTAGTGTCATTGTTTAATGCAACCAATCGTGAAGAATTATGAGGATTATCCACCATACTTATCAAAATGTTCTGTTTCTGATTTTCATTAATGCTTGAACGTCCAGGTTTTGGAATATTTACATCATTGCCAGTTTAGACTCTACCTTACTGACTGTTGATTGGCTGATAGGGCAATCTGGATATTTTTCATTAAATAAATCGCAAACTTCCTGCTGAGTTTTAGTTATATTCCCGCATCCGATAAGAATTAAAATTTCAATTCTTTGAGTAACAGTTAAATGTGTCATAATACTTTAAATTGAATAATAATTTCTATGTCGCTTACAATACTTATTAGAAAGTCGGTGTGATAATGACTTTGCAAAGATTTTCACCTACGTGATCCATAAAAGAACTATGGAATTCGAAAAACTAAACTTGATAACGTTTTTGCTTTATTTTAATTGATCTACGTTTTCTAACATTCAATCGTCATTTACTCGAAAACTTTCCTATGTAAGAGGGCAAAATTTTAGTACTGTGTCTGATAGAGAATTAAACGATTTTTCAGAATCAAGGAAAAAAATATGGTGTTGCCATTAAAAAAAAATCGATGACGTCATTACTCGAAAACAAATGACATTTGAAAATCGCATTTTACGCTAAAATATACATTTTATAAATTAAAAATCGACCTGTTCGAGGATTCTTCCCAAAAAATAATTGTTTCGTTTTTATTGAATTTATCCATACTTTTTGCGCATACTTATTTTACTATTATATTGAGAGAGATTTATTCAACTCCAATCGAAAAGTAACAGTATTTTGTTTTGGGGTATGTAATATTATACTACAGTTATTAAATTTGTTAAATTAAAGTACGTTTCCTATCATTTCCATGCTATTGCTCAGTCTGCATCAGTATACTCCTATATTTTTATAAGTACTTTCGAAATATATTAATTAAATATATGCAGATAATCCTATTAACTACATATTTATGAGAAAATATGACGATGTATCCGTACATATCTGTATACAAAAATGCCTCCTTTAAATGTTGCACAGTGTTGAAGTTGAACTTTTAAAATTTATTTTTTCGACAATAACTTTGTCAATTTTTCACGTATCAGTTTGAAATTTAACAGAGATATTCTAAAATACAAACGTTGAAACTGAGGGGTTGCTTCCTTCATTTTTTTCTGTTATACACCCATGAACAAGTTCTTCCAATATCGCAGTGTAAAATTTAATTTAGAATATTTTATTAATCTTGGTAGTTTATCCTAAAACTTCTAATTCGATTCTTAAATTTCATGCTACGTTAGGGTGGAAACAGTTGAGGCAGGTTTCCACTTACTGGTGGTGAATAAAGGTGTAACTAATTAAATTCTCATTTCTTCCTGCTTTTGACAGTCTATACTCTGTGCAGATCATGGAGCGAGAAAACCGAGCCGATAAGCGCGATCAAGAAACCTAATTCCTCATCCTGTTGAGAAATTAGAGCAAAATAATTGATATTCATCTACGGTGACGTGAATTTTACGAAAAAAAAAACATTTAGTCACTGTGTGTTATATCATGATTCATCTATACTATTTATGATTGAAAATTTAAATATTTCCCGTTTTCTAAAAAAGTATAAAACCCTTAGGAATCATTTTGGAAAGAAATGTTAATAACAAATAGTTCTTGTGGACATACAAATAAGTAAAACACATGTTAACTAAACAATAATAATGTATACATCGCTTCTACTATATCATTCTATATGTCTTAGTAAGTATATGTTTTTGATATAGGCACTGGAGAAAGAATAACAAAAAATAAGACAAGCTCTCTTGGAAACATGTTGTTGAGGAATGTTAAGCTTATTGGTTGGTATTGAATATTCTTGCCGCCAATACAAAGGTTTTATTAAAATATTTTTTTTCTAGCATGAGGCATGTTACAAAAATACAGGGTGGTGAAATCACTATAGTGAAACTTTTTAAAAGAAACACCATGTTGCGCCACTGATTAATATTAAAACTATTCTATCAATTTCTCAAATTAAGCCATTTTTTCCTACAAAAAAAAAATCTGTTCTTACATAATTTCAGTGAGTAGCTCTCTTCTGGAGTAAATCAATTTTTACAAAGCGCACATAAGTAGCTATATATTTTCACTAATTAACTTAAATACCCAACGAGTAAAGCTGTTGCTATAATTAAAAGTCATTTTTTGTTGAAACTAATAAATAACTGTTTGAACCTTTTTGAACCTTTACGCCGCAACATTTTTTAAATGGGCGATTTTACTGCACAAGAATTCACTGACAACGTTTTCGATATGGTTTTTGTAATTTAAGTGGCAACCGTAAGAGAATATCACCGCAGATTTCTTAATAAAAGAATTTCACATCGTTAAGTCATCAACCTTCCGAAGATTGAGCTTGGAATTTTGAAAATGCTGCACATCGTCAGGATTGATGAAATTTTAAACAATTCTACTAATATTACGTGTCGATTTTCTATGCATTTGGGATTTTCACAAATGGTCATTTATAGGAGCCACAAGAACCTAATAATCGCATGAACACAAATAGTTACAGGGAAAACAGTTTGTATGATTTACCAGAAGCCATTCCGTTGATTATTAGACAACAAATATACTTCCATCAAGATGGAAGCGAATATTCACACGAATTGTTTTTAATTTCAATTATTAGACAAGGAAATCAAATTTTAGTAAATTTCACAAGTAGTAATATTATAGTTATTTTTATCATTATATGGGATTAATAAATTTCTCATAATTTGCCATGACAGCTTTATGATGAAAATAATAGAAAATGTAAAAATTGGCACTTTTCCCGTCATTAAATATTCGCGCGAATTTCGCTTTCTAATCTAAAAAATTGATTGCTTTTAATATTACTCATATATATATTTTTAAATGATTAACTAAAGTCGGTCAGTGGTCGAGCAGTTTAAGGCGTCAGTACTCGAATCGATGTGGTCAGTCCGCCGTGAGATCGAATCCCGCAGCCAGTAGACCGTAGATCAGCTATATTCGTGGAGAGGATTGTAACCCTTTCTGTGAGCATGGTAGGGTGGAAGAATGTGAAGAAATTAATACCGATCGATATTTGATCACCCCCCTAATTTATGAGATTTTCCAGGTTTCCCTCATTTCTGCACTGAATGGTGATTAGGGCCTGTATGATAACGATATGCCGCCCCTCTCTCGTACAAGTCTTCGAGTTCTGGGATAATCCTCATGATTCGAATGAGGGATAGACATATTATTATTATATATTGATGATTCCATTTTCCAAAATTTTAACACCCAGTATATTTGTAAAGAGACATGTTAGAACAAATATTATTTGAAACATTAAATAAAAGTTGCAAACCATTCACTCACTTGTTCCATAGCAAAATTAGTTCAAAATTAGTAACGAACCCACTTTGGATTTTATTGGTTAAATCATTTAAATAATTCATTCATTCAAGTATACAGAGTTAACTTTGACTATGACACCCTTCAAAAAATTCCAAACTTATTTATAAGGCGGAAAAAAATGTTTTTCGAAATTATATTAAATCCTTATTTAACGGCGCCTATGCTACTTGTCCGCCACACGCTTACAGAGTCAGATAGGCAACTAGCAACACCTAATCCCTGTGGTTACCATGTGTTTACGTTGTTATTTTGTGGTCTACTTCAGTTTTTAGTTCCTTTTTTAATTTTTAAACGTTTTATAGTTATTAAATAAAGAAATTTGTGTCGGATGCAGATACTTTATCACAATATAGTTTGTCGGTTTGTTTTTCTAGGTTATGACACAAGACTGCCGCGAGTACATTAAAAGTTTTCTATTATATATCCCTTTCGTTCGATTTCGTTCGTTCGTAAATAGGCATTTTATCTAGCTGTACCTACGGGAAGTGTGTTTTATCGGTAGTGAGTGGTTGTAATAAATGAAAATATTATAGTATTGCCAGTTTTTAACGAATTAATGAAAAATTGATGTAAAATACTAGAGCTAACTGGATTAATTATTACCTATCTATCAGCTAATAAGAATGTTAATTTTTGTCGTTTCTGCATATAGAAATGCTGCAAAAAAATGACCGCATAGTAGTAGATATTGTTGACAGATGTAAGCTTTATTTATGGATCTATGCCACCTCAGTCGATGCTTATCATAGGCGCCGATTTTCCGTAGGAAAAGAGAGTTTTGCCTCATTATTTAAATATTGAGCTAAAATTCTGGAATAATTTTTATTGCCTTTTAGGCCTTCCTGAGCACGTAGTTAAAATTTTTATACTTAGTCATAGTTTATTCTGTACTGTGTACAGTGTCTACACTTCAATAATTGTAGAAAAGCACGGTTAAATTAAAAAATTAATTAAAACACTTGGTATATAGGTATGTTTGTTTCAATCGACTCAAAAGCACGTATTCTATCACCTCCTAAAATTATTTTAACGACTTGTAAGACAATCGTATAAGCAAGTCTAAACAAACTATTAATCCAAATTAAAGTGTTTGCAGTAAAAATTATATTGAAATATATTATTTTTGCAATTAATAAAATAAAATGCGTTTGATCAAATACTACTAATTGTAAAAAATTTGGTTTGCCTAAACTCCACAGCTTTCTTACATTTCCATAAGTGTTCACCTGAGAAACGGGACACACTGTATACTAAAAATTCACTCAAAATTACGTATTCTATCACCTCCTAAAATTATTCTAACGACTTGTAAGACAATCGTATAAGCAAGTCTAAACAAACCATAACTATTAATCCAAATTAAAGTGTTTCCAGTAAAAATTATATTGAAATATATTATTTTTGCAATTAATAAAATAAAATGCGTTTGATCAAATACTTGACTTTGTTAAGTAGGACTTAAAATTGTTATTCTTGTTATTTTTTATTTAAACAATCACGATACAATATGTCGCAATATGGTAGTTTTATGTACCGTATAAAAGTTTGTGTCTAAAATTCAGAAAAAAAAATGTTACCTCTTGCTTACTAGATATCTTAAAGAAAATTTGGAAAAAGAAACTAGCCATTTTTATATAAGATGTAAGTACACAAACATCTTAAAATATTGTGAACTAGCATAAAAAATGTCGCAATTTATCTTGCACGTAGCATATGACCTGACATCTGTCTCCGCAGAATCGTAAAATAAATCTTGGATCATTTTAAAACAGACAATCTCTGAAAGAGTTATGGAAAGCTATTTTAGGAACGGAGAAAATTTCCTAATACTATTTGTGGTCCTGAAAAGCAAGTTACATCTATCTGCACCATTTAAGGAAATATTGTTACATTTACGTACTCGTATTCGATATAGCTCATATTGATGTGAAGGAATTTCCGCTATTTTTTTCGCAAATAGTATCCTTAAGGCAGGTTATATTCTACTAACCATTTTATTGACGTGACAAAAACCTGGCCTACCATGTTTTTTAAAAGAGCCGTTTTTCCAGACAGTGGTATTAGGCATTCTTCTTATTAAAAAGATAATATTACCAGGTTGTTCAACACCCATCAAAATACACATTATACCAAATTTGATCGAAAAATATTTCTTGTATGTTTTTTATGGGGTGTCAAATTTCGAATAATCAGCCAACTAAAAATTGTAATAAGATAAAAGATGAATGCCATGAATGTGAAACTAATCGCACAAAAAAAAAACACACTACAAGTTTAACATTTTAATTGCGGTTACCGTACAAAAATATAATGAATTATGAATACTAAAAATTACAAAACCTTAATGCAAATTAATTTTTTTCCCATCATACCTCCTTCCAGTCGAACATATTGTCACGGAATTTGCCCCACTCACACCCAAATCGACGACTGTGTTATCGCGAAACGCGAAATTGCCCCGATCACCCCTACGCGATTCCGCTAAACAAACAAATAATGCCGGAGTATCGAGGTGCAACTGGAGAACTGGAGAATAGACGAGAAGCGTTCGAGTCGTTCGGGAAATCAATCTAGAGATGCTAGAATATACCTGGAACATTCGTTGGGTCTATAAAAGAAGAATAAACGGCCGAGTTAGTTAGTCTTGTATTACAGTCTTGAATTGGAGAGTTTAGAGCGATTTAGATAGCGATTAAAAGTGAAATAGTGTTTAGTTGAGTTGTAATTAGTAATCAGTAGTGTACCAAGTAGTTAATAAAGTTAAGTAATTAATTAACGGATTGTTTTTCTGACAGAAGAAAAAGGCGGATTGGGAAATCCGTGACAATATTTTTCCAATCGTCGCGTCGTTAAAATTATTTTATGTAGCAACGGAAAAAACAATTAACGTATAAAAAATTTATTGAATTACTAATACTAAGTTGCTAAACAATTTAAGAAGACAATTGGAAAGATGTTATGCCGTGACCTAAAGTAACTCGTCGTCATTAGAAACAGTTACTTAGGTTAAAATGCACATCTCTAGCATTAGCCGGGATTCTATTACCTGCCCTGATTGTTCTCGTGCTGGGCTCTGTGGGCACAGACCCGCTATCGGTGCCTCTGGGCCCGCCCATATATTGATTTCGGTTCCTACTGTTGGTATTACTACTACTATGGTCGGAACCGTTCTTCGGACAATAGTGGTCCTCCGAGGCGTTCCATAGTCGCCGCTGCTTGCATCCCATGCTTCTAAACGTTTCGCCGCTCTTCACTATCGGCATCTTCAGTGGTGATTCCCAAGTCACCCATTTGAAAACGGGCCACCCTCATAACATTTTTATTTATGGAGAGATTTTAACGTTTTTTTTTAATGTGGTGGGGGGAAGGTGTATTTTGGAGAAAAGCGACGTCCAGTGTTTTTACTATGCCTACTATGACCTACCAGAATCGGCCTCTCCTGAAATGGATCTGTACCAAATTTCATGAAAAATATTTAACGATTTTAAGTTGTTTATTAGGAATTAAGAAGTTTTTTATCTAGTAACCCATATGATATCAAATCAATCACAACACATATTTAATAACAACATTTAATAGACACCCTTATATCAAAATACAATGAAACAAACATAAAAACAAACGAGAAATCAGGACAACATTAAGCTGGCCTCAGCTTTTAAAAAAACTGGACGCCGCTTGGCCCGAAAATACACCTTTTTCTCCTCTACATTTAAAAAAATTTCGTTGTCAAAATGGCGCCATAAATAAAAATGTTATGAATGTGGCCAGCTTTCAAATGGGTTACCCCTACATATATCATATCTTTTAAAATAAAAGTTGGTGACGAAATTCGGTGTAGCCGGAAGTGACAGTGAAAATATTTTCATTGATTATACAGGGAGTCAAATTTTCAGAAAAAATAATCACCAATGAAAGTGCCTAACGATCCATCGCTGTAAATCAGCCTGTATATTTTTAGCTGTTTTACGTAAAGAACATAATATATAATAAATACGTCTCAAAAAAAGTTCCGTTCCAGTCCCCAATTCATGGAATTTCATTAAAAAATTAATTATCTCAGTTTTATAAATTGAAAACAAAAAAGATTCATAAAAATGCACCTCTTGTTCGCAGGATCGGTTGATTGTCATTTTTTCTACGAGATGGACTTCTGTACAGCTACCTAGTGCCTACGATGTCACGTTCTTAATTAAATTTTAATAACATCCTCTGTGTTTTCCACTAACGAGTTTAGTTTTAGGGTAAAATTCAATCATAAAAGGTTGAACAGGTTGGTGTTGTTGAACACTGTCTAAATGCCCAAACGATACTCATATACTACCTTTATTTTCTTACATCATACATGAGTATTAGATGTATTCTTAGGTACAGAGTCGTCTTTAAATGCATAGACAAGGTTGGAGATGATTGCATAAATTTATAAAAGTCAACACCAACTGAGATACAGATAACCCTACCAATATTACTATAACTTCAAATAACTAAGCTAGATACTTTTTAGTGGGTATGAATCTTTATTTATTTGAGCGTAATGTATAACTATACTCGAGTTCAAAAATAGAAGAGAATGATTCAATTACAGCACTTGGATAAGTACGGGAGGTGAGGGTTGCAAGGGATAAAATTCCATTGGCGTGTCACTTAAGAAGGGTTCAAAGAACACAAAATTACCAAATATAAGTTGAAGTTGAGTGAACCTACCACTTTAATAATTTACTTTAAAAAGTTTGTATTCGTCTGTAAAATGCCGTTCTTTTAGACCTCACTTATCAGATTAGGGCGTTTATGATTTTGAGGACACGCTGTAGAGCTTGAATTATTCTCCATTCTTAAGAACACGAATACAAATGACTAATAAATTAATTAGTCACAATTAAATTAACTGGAAGATATATCTGAAATTTTGGATCCGTCAATTCGTCATAATCAATATAAATCAAGCATTCTGATCTGACGCATACATATTTGCTGCAGCAGAAGCTGTGTAATAGGGTATGCTCTGCCTGATATGCTTAGCATAAAATTCAATACAATTTTATAGAAAAGTATACATGGACAGTATGGATTTCTCTTTGTGTTGACTGCTATAAATTGTGAACGAGTTTATAACATAAATCACTCTCTATTATTTTGAAACCGCATTATAGAATATGTTATAAAATACAAAGTTTGTACACATATACACCCTTTACAATATATTTATAGATATTATAGTACTACATCTTAATAAATACACACCAACTAGTATTTACGTCACGTAATTTTAAAGTTAGATAAAAAAAATATTTTATCGCATCACATTGCGCGGTTTTTATGTAGGAATTGAAATGGTCTAAACCGACTTTTTTGATCTAAGAAGTCACTAATCTTAAGTTGACCAAATAATTTAAAGAGAAGAAATATAGATATCTAACTATATGCAATATATAAAATGTAGTAAAGGTAACAAATTGTAAAACTACTAAACCCATAATCTATTTTCTATGCTTAATATTTTTTGTTATCTAACAAATTATTTTTATTAAAACACAATTTAATGTGTATCTACTTTTTTGGCTTTACAGCACTGATGTTTACACATTACAGTCAATTCTTCTAGAAGGAGGGAAAATTTAAAGTTTATTTTTTAACGATCGAAAATAATTAATTATGCTATATTTATATCTATTACACAGGCAAACCAACTCCAGCGGTCGCCAAAAACAAGTAGGTAGGTAGGATATTTTGTTAATAAATTGTACTTTCAAATTCACTGTTGCAGCTTCATTCGTTTACAAGAAAAATGGTGGCAGCTAGCGTAATATTCGCTAGCAAACCATCGAATTGGTTCGGAACTAACAATGAATAATAACAAAGCAATATTTGCATCTTATTTTACTCTTTTTTACTCTTCGAGCACTTTCAAATATATAGTTTTTTCAAAAATAAAAAATGTGGTTATTTAACTTTTATAGTCAGTTAAAAATTTGTTGCTGCCTTGCGCTTGTCCGTAGAAAAACTAATCATATTTAGTCAGATTTCGATAATATTGGTAATTTTCTGCATAATTAAAATGTATTTGGAAGCTGTCCTCGACAAGAAATCCAACATATTATTTTTCTTGCCTTTTTCATCTTGCGGAGCAATTCGACAGTCTGCTAGCATAATATTACGCTAATAGTCACAATTTCTCTCGAAAACGAGCAAGCTACAAAATTTAAATTAGTATATAGCATAAATTATCAATAATATCCAACACTTGTTTTTGGCACTCGTATTTGATTTGTAGACAAACGTATAAGGCTATATGAGTTAAATAGTAATTATTTTATTTTTGGAAAAATATAGCTTTCCTTCTAACAGTACTCAGAGAGCAACAATATGGCGCAAATACACAGCAAAAAATAACATTGAGTACGTTCAAACTCATTTATGAGTGAAATAACATTGTCCCCTTTGTTTTCAAATGAATAGAATAAAAATAAATATTACTAGATACTTAGCTTGCTCTAATATTAAGTTAAAAATTCTAATTTTAATTTTTAATTTTCAATGTGTTTAGTTATGTAACACATTTACATTTCTAGAGCCTTGAAAATGGCTTAAATATAAACCGAAACGTTGGCAATTTGTAAAAAAAATTGTTTCTCTACTGAAATTGACCTATTACCAGACTAAAAAACAACATCAGTAATTTATGAAAGGTCACTAGATACAACAAAAAAAAAAAGAAATAATTTGGTGTTGAATTTTGAGTAAATTTAACATTTTAACAAAGAAATGAGCTTATCTACACAATATTTGGTTAGAGAAATCAGAATATGTGTGAATGAAAACATATTGTATAAAAATAACACCAACCGTTGTAGATATTACACACTGTTTAGTAAGTGGAAAGGTGAAAACAAAATTTGGTATGAGCAGATAGCGATGCGCAGCTGTAGTTTTGCTATATATGATACAAGTCACTGCTGCCTGTAGACGATAATCATAAGTTCTAACCCGGTCATGAACCATGGACCACAATTGTCAATACATTTTCAAAATACAATTTGCCTAAAAAAAGTATAGTGGAAACTGGAAAGTGAAAATTTGTGTCATAAAGATGTGGTAGAAACAGATAAGTAACAATAACCGTCTTCATGTCATACAAAAAGAATTGTTGATTTGCTTCTTATTTCAAAAAACTTATCTTGCGAGTGGCATTATAATAATATGATTAGCATTTCAGTTGATCCTCAACTACATAGCTAAACAATTTTGAAAAATAGATAAAACTTGGAAATGATTTTAACAGTTTATTCAATAAAGAGCCGTTTGAACTTCATCAGTCATACAACACCAGTGAGTATTTTGTGACATGAAAGAACATATTTTGTTAAATTTAGAAGGAATGTATTGTTTAATAATATAATAAAATATAACATCTTTACATACTGCGTCATGTTATTATCTACAAATATAATATTAACCTTTATTTTATTCAACTCGTTATAAAAAACTTTTGTTTCAAATAGTGTGTAGTAGTAATAAATATTAACTTATTAACCATAATATAATAATAACAATGATTATTATTTTTATTGTTGTTGTTGTTATGGCTGCTTTCACAATTCCATCAATATTGTGTACCAACTAAGCAGGTTGACTTTTTATAAACTGTAATTTTTATGACATAATTATTTATAATAATTTTATTATTATCTATTATTATTAATTCTTATCAATATTTATAAAGTAATAATTTATAATCAATAAAAAATTGAACACGTTTAATAGGTACACAACATAGGTATAATTTTCATAAAAAAACTGTGTAACATCCAACACAATATAATGAAAAAATCATCACTATTTTGAGTTTGTTACAACACTAAAGTTGTATTAAGTAACTCATTACTGATTTAAATTGTATACATTTTGTGAATAAATAGATTAATAATATAACTCCTGTAGTTTAGAAAGCTAACTCAAAAATTGTTCAATTAAACGATTTATTTAACTATAAAATAGCTAGCTAAGCTATTAGCTAAGCTAATATCCACAACTTGGTTTTGGCGGTCGCTAAAGTTGGTTTACCAGGGCAATAGATGGTTATGCTATTTATAACTAATAACCTTTATTCCTCCAGGTTAAATTATGTGCGGAATCGAGTCGAATTTACCCCGTTGCTGTTTTACAAATTAATGATTTGACGGAATAAAAGCTATACATTGTTTAACGCTATGAACAGCCGCAAAAATTAGAAAAAATAAATAAACAAATTCTTTGTCTGCCTCTCTAAATCGACTATTTTTAAAAGTTCATACGCAAACCCTGCATACCCACTGTTAATATAAATATAACGCTAATAATTAAAAATCTAACAAATTTTTATGTAATTACAATGAATCATAAATTCATTAAAAAGTCCAAATTTTTGAAATTATTTTTATGTTTAAGGTAAGATAAGTGATTGTATGCATTAAATGCTGTGAAACGGTACAAACTACATATTCAAGTGCAATTTTTTTTCTTAGATTTAAAAAATAATAACTTGTATTATCACGACGAAAATTAAGAAATCCATAGAGGATGTTGCTTTTTTTTGAAACTCGAGCTTATTCAAGGCGTCAGATATAAAAAGTTATAAATATATTCTGAACATGTCAAGATATTGAGGAAAATATTGTAGCTGTAATACATTAATAAAATGGCATTGAATGGAATAAAATTACAACTGAAGTCAAACCATTGACGTAGATATGAAGTACGCTGCATCAATTTACTTGGCACATCACTGATGGAAAAACAATTTCGTCAATTTTCAACTTAAAAAAGCAGTGGACGTCTTATAACTTACAGTTCCTTCATAAATTATTGTATATTAATTGAAACTTCTTAAATCTATATGTATCTATATCTAATTTCTCCAAAGAGAAAACATATTTTAATAAGAACTGACGTTTAATTTGAAGCAATCATGATGAATTTTTGGACACTATGAATACTTTTCCTGATTTCGGATTTTTCTCGTTTCCTGCAGTACTTGATTTTATAGATTTTAAATAGTAATGGCATATTTTATTCCACAAACAAGCATAGCTAAATACTAGAAGGCTGTATTGGGACACTAACTTATTTTGCATTTTGCAAACCTAGGGACACTCTATATATAATTTTAATATATATATATATATATATATATATATATATATATATATATATATATATATATATATATATATATATATATATCGGTGTATATATATATATATATATATATATCGGTGGTTCCAGTGGCTATATTCGTGGAGAGGTTTGGCGCCCTCTCTGCGGGTATGGTAGGGCGGAAGAATGTTGGCTTGGGTCAATGTGAGAGATTGATACCGGTTGATATTTGACTACCCCCCTAATTAATGAGGTTTTCCAGGTTTCCCTCATTCCTGCACTGAATAGTGGTTAGGGCCTACCAACGTAAGTCGTTCCTGGGCGCAAATGCGGCCTGCTTAATAATAATATGCCGCCCTCTCTCCCGCACAAGTCTCCGACTTCTGGGCTAATCCCTGTGATTAGAATGAGGGGTAGAGATATTATTATTATATAAATATTTATATATATGCACGGTTAGAATGGACAAGAGGAAAACTATTTCTTTCCATTTGATGGAAAATTCTCATGATAAAATTTTAAATATATATTAGGAACAAGTAAAGTAGTAAATAAAGAAATACATACCTAAATAAAACGTAAAGTAATTTGAAGTTATCGTTTTCAGATATTATATTTCCTGAACATCTTGTACATATAAATTTGAAATTCCACAACAACTTTATTTAAAAAATAAATTAAATAATTTTTTTCATAAATGTATTCTCTCTTTTCTTGTTTCTGGACATCCCCATAAAAACGTTAATTGATATTATATTAATATCCATTTCATTGACGCTATTTGTATAATTACGAAAGTATTCCCGAAAGAAAGATGATGTGTTAGAAACAATTTACTGTAGATATAAATGATTTTTTCCTATATCTGCCAGCTGAAATATAAAATAACTTATAAGGCTATAACTTAACTTTATAAGGCTTTGTACTATTGCTATTGCTTTTGAATTACGACATCGTAACTTTAACAGATTTAATTCAACTTTTTTCACCAACCCTTTTACGAAAGCCAAGTAGGTATATCGTACCGCTTATTCCTTTTACGTTCTTTGTATACCTACTCAAATGTTGACATTTTATCTATAAATTTAAATTCGTAGTAATATTTCAACGCTTACAAAACTTGAAATTATTGAGGGTAAACATAATATAAAATTACCTAAGCAATTTAATGTGATGCTTTATCGAAATAATTTTTTACTTTTTTTGTAATTATTTTTTAGTCCCATTTCATTTATTATGGAAGAAATGTGGTAGACAAGAAAATCAAGCTGTGTTGGTAGTATTAAGAGATACATTTATAAGCATTTAGCTCGCGTTTCCATATTTTCGAAAGCTGTTGTTCTGGAAATATGTATTACATAACTTTCTCAACACACTAACAGCAACATTTTCTAAGAGTAAGTTGCCTTACCTGTTGGACTGGGAGTAAGCTCTTTCATGTCAATGTGGACTTGAATGTCGTGATGCTTGAACAGTTTGAGTTTCCTTTGGACACTGTACTTTGCTGAAGTCACGGCCTTGGTGTATTCCCGCACACCAAAAGATTTATAGGGCACCACCATCCCTACGTGGAGATGGGTCATTCCCGAGTTTGACGTGGGAACAGTTGGAGGATAGATATGGTCTTCCTCCGGAATAGTTGTCGTTGTCGTGAGACGCATTCCCCGCGTACTTCCCCCGAGTTTGATACCGTTTCCCCTCGAGGATGTGGTGTTTTTGGCACCCCCGGACCCGATCTTCAACCCGCCACCTCTTTGGACTTCCTTCCAGGCCGGTCCGCCACTTACCACTACTACAATTAAAACATTTAACAGAAATACCACGACGTTCATATTAAATACTTTTTTAGACATTTAATTATGTTATTTGCAAGTTTTATTTAAACATTTATTAGGTGTATTTAAGTAGAAGCGACGCAATCGGTTATTTTTTTAACGCGATATTTTACCACGGAATTTTCGGCGGTGCGATGCAACATCATAACATGATAGAAGTGGGAGTGTCGGCTCAGGAACAAACGGAGCGAGACACACACGCGGCCCGCGTTTGAATAAACTGATCGTGAGCGAGGCAGCTTCCAATGCGGAACACGACGCCCGCCCAAAAGCGTCCTGCGCATACGTTGAACTTTTTTACCATTTTTTTGAAACCAAAAAACCTTCATATATTTTTGTGCATTCTCTATGAAACTGTAAGCCGTTGTATAGTAAAAAATTCGCGGGTTCTAACAATATTGAAAACTTCATAACTTTTAAAATACTGAGATGATTGGTATGTGTTAATTACCTCTACCTATTTTACAGCTACACATATTTTGAACATATGCTGCCTAAATTTCAGCTATTATCTAAAAGTTACAATACCTATATTCGAAATAGCTTTAGAAATTGCTTGATACATATACAAAATTAATGACTATGTTATATATATGCACATATATGTTTGATAAGTGGATAGAAAGTTTTAAAGCGGTGATAGCTGATTAGGCCCCACATATCTATACAGGGTGTTAAAAAAAGAGTGTAAGATATTTCAGGAGGTGATAGTATGAACCAAAATAAGCAGAAAAGTCTTAATAAACATGGGTCCGCAAAGTAACGGTTGCGGAGATATGGACCACTATTCGTTTTTCAAACATTTTATTTTATTAGGAATAAACTGACAAAGGAAGCTTTTAACAAGCTATTTCCAAGCAGGCACGACATCTTCGTCTCAACGATATTCGAACTCTTTCTGAAACACCCTCCTTAGTTTGGATTTCTTGACACTTTTGATTAATCCGTAGCTGCAGCTTTTCCAGGCTATTTGCAGGAGTACCATACACTAATGTCCTCAAATATTCCCAAACCAAGAAATCTAGAGGGTTCAGATCAGGCGATCTTAGAGGCCATAAAACAGGTCCGGCCCTTCCTACCCATCTATGTGGAAAAGTTTGGTGTAAATGCTGTCTAACGGCCATGGAAAAATGAGCTGGAGCACCATCGTGCTGGAACCACATTTGTTGCCTCTGATTCAGCATGAGGATTTTCGTCGGCCCAAATATGCGTATTGTGAAAATTAAACACTTCATTTCTTATGAACCCGGCCTCATCAGTAAAAAGAATGTTTGCAAGAAAACGAGGGTCTTCAGTATCATGACGTAGAAACCAGCGACAAAAAACCAAACGTGCTTGATGATCATTTATTGGATTTAAGGCCTGTACTCGTTGCACATGGTATTTATAAAGCAGTTGCTCGTGAAGGAGTCTCCAAACAAGAGGGCCACTAATTCCTACCTCAGCTGATATTCTCCGTACACTCGTACCTGGATTCTGCTCTACCAGTGCTAGAATTTCTTCTTCTGCTCTAGGAGTGGATACCGACCTTGGTCTTCCGGATAAATGGCACTGTTTGCTCAAGGAACCGGTATCACGCAATCTTTGGTGAATTCTTCCAAACATGCGTTGTGAAGGAATCTGGCGATTTGGATAAACGTCAACATAAAGATGTCGCGCTTCGGTGGCGTTCCCATTAGCACGACCATACATGAAATGCATGTCCGTTAATTCTGCATTAAAATAACCAGCCATAGCGAAAGAAAACTTGTGCACTGAAAACAACTGTCAAATACGTACTGTTTATTTCACTAAACATCAACCAACTATTATAAGAAAATATACAACATTTTTGCAAAATAAAAAAGGGGCTAAAAAACATAAAACATTCCATATTTCCGCAACCGTTACTTTGCGGACCCAAGTTTATTGAGACTTTTCTGCTTATTTTGGTTCATACTATTACCTCCTTAAATATTTTACACTCTTTTTTAACACCCTGTATACAAAATGTATGTAATACTTTATTCGTATGTAAGTTTTTGTCTGATTCTGATACTTATTATTTATAAAGTTTCGCACCAATGTTTTCTTTCAATTAGCTTATATTTTGTTCTGTTACCATGGCAATTCAAAAAATTTCTGGAAATTTTCATCCTCCTTCAAGTAAGCTGCATGTGATTAAACTGGAAAATTTTTGGCGTTTATATATAGATTGACATTTTATTTGATCGTACTTAATATTTTAATTATTTTTGAGGTTTTAGTATATGTAAACTAAAACAAACAAAATCAGTAACCATATTTTACATCTAACCAACCAGAAGCTTATGTTTTTCCCGTTATGAAAAATAACAAAATTTTCTGAAATTTTTTCTTCCTTGGAATATATACAAGGATTCAGCCATAATGTCATTAATTTTAACCACTTATGCGGAAGGCCTTATAAAGACAGAAAATCGGAAAAAACAATTATTGCTCGATTTTTCAAACACACAAAAATCGATAACGCTCCTAGTACCTACTCTACAGAATTTTCTGATGACGCGTTCGAGTATTGAAGCGATATAGAAGTCCAACAGTGTTGCCACACAGGACCACATACATATAATAACAGTATTTCCGGTACTGAAGTGATATATTTTTTTCTAATGACAAATTTCCTATTTGTAATGTATAAAAGTATGCATTTTGTATATTCTTTTAGATACTTTTAAGCGTTTTATCAAGTTATGAGGTAAATTCATTAAAAACTGCAATATTTTATACAGTAAATAATTTTGGATATAATATTAAAACATACCTTTTCATTATGTTCTTGAAAGCAGAATAAAGTTGAACTTGACGTTGATAATTCCATATAATACAAATCGCATTTGATTATGAATATGAATCAGAATCAAATCTATTACTGATGATCAGTATGTACCGAATAACACAAACGCGGAAAACACAGGCGCACATGTCTATTAACATGTCCTTTATACATTTTTCCATAGGTGTATTCAGCAGAGGACAACCGCGGTCTTTCACTACTTTACTTTACCTGGAATTGCATTTTTATTTACGCAAATAGCAAATGTTATTAATAATTATGATCTACACTACCGACACAAACACACAAAATTCACCAACCTCTACCACGCGAAAATGATAATGATACCTGATGGATCAAGAAGGGAGATAAGTCGGGTCGCATGCATCTGTTCCAGATGCAGTTCGACGGCGAGCTCGCCTGTATAGGAAAACGGATCCGATAACGTATTAAACTGTCAACTTTTTAGCTGTACCGAATATACCGATTACAACCCATTCGATGCCGGCGCTGATTACTGCGGTTAGGCATTTATTATCAAATTTTCATGATTTCATATTGATTACACCGTGTGTTTATAAAAATTCAAATTTAATTATTATTTGTTTCTGTTATTATTTACCGGTTTTGTAGTGCTTGTCATTGAGTAGACATTAAAAACAAGGTTATTGACCTAAATACGATGGGTCAAGACTCGGATTGCCGGATTATTTGTCACTGAATAAGTATGTGTCGGACACGGTCTATTAACTATACGGTCGGGGCCAAATGATGTTACAAAATTTTCGTAAATAAAGAGAAAATACAGTTTTTCTCGAAAGATAGACTGAGATAGACTGTGTCATACGTCACAAAAGTTCTCAGTTTGCAATGGTTATCTGCTGTTGACCCCGACCATGCAGTTAATAGGACTGTTTTTGTTGACAGCATGAGGGTACGATTGTCATGAAAAGTACCTATTATTTAAGGACCGGGTGTCTAAGTAACGTTGCATCTTTTAATTACACCTGAAGTCCATATAGCAAATAGCTGCCGTTAGTCGTCAGCGGTGCCACTAGTCATGTACTGGTTTCGAATTGGTTAGTTCTTATCAGTATATCACAAATGAGGCCAATAACTCGCAGCCTTAGCTGTTCACAATCCGTCACAATAGTTAACAGAACATGAGTACGCAAGACGTAGCACGTGTGTACACATCTAGTAGTCATTGGCTACTCAAATCTGGGTCTGAATACAGTCACAAGCAGAAAGCAATCCACTGCTGACAGTATGTACTATTAAAAGCCCCATTGCCATATTTTTCAAAGAGGGATTTTAGGAAATAACTACTCTGTGGACTAATTCCCTGACTATATATAGTAAACAACCACGGTTCATTGTAAGTGGTGCTATCAGGCATATATCAGTTTCAAGCTTGTTAGCTCTTATCAGTATGCCACAGGTGAGGCCATTGACAAGCAATTCTGGCTGTAACCAAACATGGTTATTATCGACGGAAAATATAAGTACGCGAGGCGTAGCATGTAGCGTCTACATTTGGTCTACATTAATTACTCAATGCTAGACCTCAATAAAGCTAGAAGCAGAAAGCGACCCACTACACTGTAGATACTATTGAAGGCCCTATTCGGACATTAAAGTCTGAATTCAGAGTTAAAAATCTGAATTCGGAGATTAAACTTTTAATTCAGAGTTTAGTCTGAATTTAAAAAAAATTATAGACTTGGCCCTTCTACGGCTTCGTACAAACGAGAGGACGCATTTCCCCACATAGAGGCTTCAGCTATGGATTAAAAGAGAGCCTCGAAGGTTGTCACTTATGAGAGAATTAAATAAGTCATTAATTCGTTTTCCCAGTTCAAAAGTGTGGGAATGGATAGTATTTTTTTGGTCCTTCTCAATGATCAATGTTTACTGAACACAAGAATTAAGTAACAATAAAATAAAAATTATTTTACATCTCTATGGAAGCAAATAAATAAATTTTAAACTGTCAAACTTGACATGCTTTTAATACATTTGCTATTTTGTAACGTCAAAAAATACGCAAGTGCGCCATATTGATGATTTCTGTTATTTTTTACTTATCTGCTTTTTCAGTGTGATAATTTTTAGATAGGCAAACTTAGTTTCAAAAATAATCCTTAACTGATCCGTTTGGTGCAAGGGTTTATTCCCTTTAAACCCAATTAAACTAAAGAAAAAATATTTTTTTGGTCAAACGTTTATTTCTTTAGCTATTCATATTATTTGAAAAATTTTGATGGTTTCTGGAACATTGAAAAATTTTCAGATGTCTATGTGAAAGGAGATTTTTTGTTTACACTACGTTCATGCCTTTACGTTTTTAAAGAATATTAGAAATTTGCAAATAGATCTACGGCTTTCAATGGGATTTACATCATGTAAGACGCTTCATTACCTCTGTCTATCAGGTCCGGTATGGAGTAGCTAATGGCCACTAGATGTAGCTTGCTACATTTCGCGTACTCATGGTATCAGGTTATACCGTCAAGCTATCAGATGGACATAAAAAAACAGTGTTATTCGTCAGTTACTTCATCTACGGCATACTAACAATAAGCTCGTAACCAGTATATTTCTGGTGAGCCGCTGACGAATGACTATATGATTGTTTGCTATAGGTTTTTCAGGCATAATTCAATGGTTGGTTAATTCGGCCTGTCAGTGGACATTAGATGTTGCTTACTACATTTCGCATCTTGGCATAATTTGAAATATTCACGTTGATATGAGGTTTAAGTTAATTTTTTTTAATTTATTTTAATAATTATTAGATAATCATATTATTAGATTAATTAATTTTAGAAATTAGATTAATTTCTTTAGAAATCCGATCTACAACCGTGCGCATAAATGTGAATGAGTTAATAAAAACATATTTTTTAACTTCCTGCATAATGTGTTCTGAAAAAGAGTAAAAAAAACTGGCATATCAAGTTCCATCATTTTCATCCAAAGAATCTATAATTAATGACTTGACCTGTAGATATATGGGAGTTCTGGTGAATATTAGTTAGTCAACATGTAAAACTTTCCACTTCGCGGTTAGAAAAAGAGAGGCAAGAAAAACCTCAGATCGGTCGAAATAGTGGAGGTAATTAGACAAAGGTCGTAATAGATATCATATAGTGGTCTTTAAAAATCTTGCAGAAGGGGGCAAGATTCTTGAAGTTTCTTGCAACAAGATATTATTTACCTACACTGTTCAAAGAAATTTCAAACTGGATCTTAACTTGTACATACGCTTTTTCCTGCAGAGTCATCTCCCACATGGCCTTAAAGTATCACTCACCTGAGTTCCTTATCATAGCAAAATAACTAGCAATGAAAAGGCTGACATGGTACAGATGGTAGGAAAAAAATAAAATATAAATTTCGGTAGAATAAATAATTGTTAGGTACTGGAATATGCAGAAAATAATACCTACGTAGAGTTCAAGCCTATATAAAAGTATTATGTTGAACTGTTTCTAAAAATTGATCTTTATTTGTATTGTTGAAGCTGAGATACTGTTAAACTTTCCATAATTTAATGTAAGATTTACTGAAATTGTAGCCAGCATTAGGCAGGTAAGAACTTATCTTGAAATGAAATAGAAGCTCTGAAAAATATAACTTCAACATAACATAATTCACATTCGATAGAATATATGATGTTCACGTAACTTTCCCTCTACCAAGAGAATTAGTTCCAACGAAATATATTAACTTCTTGAGGTTACACATACATTAAACCTCCATATGAAAGGTCAGTTTTGAAATAACCAGTGACAGTTTTTTGTATATGTATTAAGCTCCTACTTATTGTAAGTAAAATATAATAATTTCATAATACAAACAGATACTATACAATGCGAGCCATTGAAAGTTTGCCATTCAGGTTTTCTTCGTTTTGATACAAAACTAAAAAAATGCTTCGATCCATCAACTCTTATTACATATTTTGCCATTCCTTAGATATTAAATTATAAACTTTTTTTCATCGTTTTATCAAACCTGAATGCTATGTATTAACTTATGGAGTGTTTATGTTTATTAAAAAAAGTCTCCTTATTATTCGAGTCTTTATCGCCTATCAAAATTAATGCATACAAATCTGGACCACCCTGTATAAATTTTGACTAAAGTACGAGTTTCTTAATTGAAAATCATATATCATATAACAGACATACACAACCAGCGTTATTTGTTGATATAAAAATGAATATGTTTTACCCATGTAGATTATCGCTGAGTCGTTGAATCGCGGCGAAGAATTTGCGAAGTTACCAATGAAGATGCCGACAGTAAAGAGTGGTGAAACGTTTGGAGGCATGAAATGTCACCAGTTGCAAAAGCTACTACGGTCTCAGAGGATCACCGCTGTCTGAGTAGCAGTAATGAGAGTAGCTGCTGTAGTACCAACAATAGGTGTCTAGTCCAAAAACAGTAAGATTAAAAAATTAGAAAAAAAAACTTAGTTCACTATTTATCTCAAACGTACAAAATTTAATATGTGGCAGTAATTATGCGGGAAAAATAGTATATGTTGGACTAGGTACATGGAATTAACTAAAATTCACATTTTTCTAATGAAACTTACCAACAAAAGTATATTAGACACAGTTGCGGCAAGAATTCAGACAATTTACGTAATACGAACAAATAAATAACTCATTATATTTTCTTTAAAATATTTAAGAAACTGCAAATGAGAGTAATAAAACTATACCTATAATACATTAAATGTTTGCACAAAATTGCAAAAAATTATTATTTTTAACGCGATCAAATATCGAAAATTATGTGGACACTAAAAACAATTGCGTAACGTCGGCCGTGACGTATAAGACATCTGAATTCTTGCCGAGTATAGCAATTTGTTTAAACTGAACTATATATATTTTATTTATATTTAATGCACTTGAAGCACACTCCGTTCTTCTTTACAAATTGTGATAAATCTTTCATAATTTTGGAATAATTCGAATGCAGGTAAAAAGCTAAAATAAATGTTTACACTTTTGTTTATTATTAAGGACTTTTAGAGATCAAAAGGATAATTTAAATTCTGAGCGGTACTTTTAATATTATAGCCTGGTTTTATTACCGCTATAAGACATGATACTATACAACAGTTTCTCTTGTTATGTTGGTAAACCGAGTCGGGATTAGAGCAGGTTAAGGGAATTCCAATTGCCATTATAGCTTTTTTATTTAAAAGTTTTCAAATGAAGTAAGGAAAACTACCTAAAATATCGCTTACAACTTAGATATACCCATACTTGTTTATATTAGCTGTCATCATTGCCTGCCATTGTGTGGAATATTAAGCTGATCTGTGTAAAAATTTACAACTTTTATCACTTTGATATCGATAATTGAAAATTAGGTATATTGGTTTTCCCATTTCAAGTTCATGGAATATGCCTACCATGGAATACCATACTGGACCTATTATTTAGTGAAGGGACAAGAAGAACTTATAAACTTACAAAATCAAGAGTCAGATGTATTAATGTGTAGAACAAAAACGGTATTTGCTGTGGACGAGCTGTTGATATCTGGTGATAATGTTTGTTGCTTTTTTCCCAAACCATGCAACATCCGTGCAACAATTTTTTTAACTTTATTCATATAATGCAAACGTCATACAGATGACAGGTCACACTGGTGAACTTTAGTAGGATCGCGCAGCACAACAGAAGAACGACATTTAAGTTCTCTGGATTAATAGTGTTTAGGAGATAGGTAATTGGGACAAAAATAGATAAATATCTTTGGTAATAATTGTGACGCCTTCTTTGATGGAATACAATAGGTAGCTTTGTCCCAAGCTAGCTTGAATGAAGAAAGGCGTGAATTTTTTAATCCACGCCTTTCTAAATAATTAAGGGCGCCACACAGCAAAATTTCCATTGCTTCCCGTACTACCGCTGTGATACAGCACAAGTTCCCATCAAACAACGGGAAAAAAAAAATTAAAAAATATTTATTACAACTAATAGATTGATAGAATATGGTACATTGAGTTACAACACAATCTGCTGTCATAAACCAAGTACAATATCAAAACTCACTTGTACGCATATAACAAAGAGAACAACTCTATGGTCCTGTATGTGGCCAGTTGAAAAGATGTTCCAACAACGCATGAAATGGCAAGAATAAATCTTGCAAATACAATCTTGCAGAGGTAAGACTTAACTGGTCACTGCAGCAGGTGTTCAAACTTCTAGCTTGAATTAGGTGATACCTCGGTGCTTCCGATACAGACATAGCTGTCAAATACTTCGAATGGATTAAGAGGAACCTCTGCTTTCTCGTGCAAAGCTCCTAAGCTCGTACCTCCACTAATCGTATACTAAATTCTGCCACAACAGGCCCAGAATATCAGCAACTTCTCCTACATGAAAAAAATTTGCCTGGTCATCCTAGGGCCAACAGGCTATACAAATTCCCGCATCAAAATTGCAAGTCACTAGCTAACATACTCGTATAAGGGTAGGAAGAAAAAACCTACAACACAAAATAGTGTCTTAGAGCATTGGGTAAAAATAGTAGTTAGTACTCAATGCTTAGGTTACATGTGCACGTGACATACCCTCTCGCAAAACTGCTACTGCGACGAAGGTTCTCCAAATTGCTTTATCCATATTTACTCTTTTATGGCGAGCAACGCCGTTTTCCACAGAGCTGATCTGACAAAGTAAAGCACACTAAACTCTAGACAGACCCATTGAAAAAGGAATACCTGTCGATCGAACAATTACAATCACTCTTGTATGAAAATGGAAATTTTGCTATATAAATGAGCTTAACTATCCCAAAGTCTACGACTAAGGTGTGCTAGAACAGCTAGACAAAATGATGTCACCGAGTCACTTTTGAGATAATTAACTTTAAAGTTTAAAGAACTGCCAAATATTTTTTTGATACTGTTTGAAGATCTAAATAAATATTTTCTGTTGTTTGGAGCATCAATTATTATGGTAATTAAACTCACGAAAATCATTATTTTATCTTAATTATAGCTCATAGATTGTTTTACCTAAGATTCAACGTCTACTCAATTTATAGAAAAACTCTGGTAAAGCAATGTAATGTTCAATAATTCGTTTTCCCGTAGGAATTTTTTCGAACTTGCATGGCTATAAAGGTTACAAGAAAGATGTACTGTACAAGTTACGCGTGTTTTCGTAACAGCACTGTTTTTAAAAAATCTAAGTAAACTTTATTGATTGAAAGAATTACAAGTTGATTCTAAAAACAGGACTTTATTGTTAAGCATCTAAACAACAAGTGTCTGTATAAGCGGTTTCTAGGATTATTCTACTTATCTACATATATCATATTACATTAGATAAATCGAGTGCACCGTACTGCTAACTTACATATTTATTTTTTATAAAAACTGATGAGTTTTTCATGAAGCATTAAGATGCTATGCTTATCTCGACCTACATTTCGACAACCAATTTACCATTATCTGAATATTAAAGTATTAACTTAAATAATCTCCAGATGATGGTAACTTGGTTACTATATCGTCCACCGAGAGGTGAAGTATATGTAGTGTTTTGGTGGTGTGTGAAAAACTCAGTTATCAGTTTTTATGGACTACATCAAGTCCACCAATCTACTCCAATGGTGTATTTTTTGGTGTAAGTAATAAATTTTCTGAAATATTTTAAATGAAGATTTTTATATGTTTACTAACTACCAAACCAAACACTAACAACTATTATTTCCTACGCTATAATAGTTTGAAGTGTACGAAGAGATTAGATTGCATTCCTAAAGCGGCGCGAAAACCATATATTCTTATCTAATACACTGAACTGCCCGTCGCAATTCTGTACATTTCCACCGGCAAAACTATGTATTGTTTAATACCTTGTTTTACCATTGTATTTAATAGGTTTCTTTTAAAATTTAAATACAATAACACAATACATCATTTTGCCTGTGTAAAAATTATAAAAAAATGCCATTACCTTGCCCCTAGTGTTATGTCATGAGCATATCTCAAAATCTGTTTATCTCAGAAATATCTTATAACAACCTATTAGTAGATCATAAAACGTATATTTGGAGTATATAAATATCCCAAAATTGCTATTTCTGCGAGTACACTGTTTTGCCTGTGCATGGTAGCGCTGCCATCCGTCCTAGTAGCGATTCTAAAGTTCATCATCCCCACGTCACGAAGAGCGCCAAAATAGATATCAGAAAGCTGTTACTACTAAATCTCACAATTCTGACAACCAGACAAATTTGTTAGTTTATTCAATTCAACAGGTGTAAATATCTAATACCTAATTAAGATAAATGAAGAACACGTTATCCCAATTAGTAACACACTTAAATATATTCGCGTCAAGAATTCAGACGTCTTACGTCACGACTGACGTTACACATTTGTTTTTATTGCCAACGTAATTTTCGATATTTAGTCGCGTTAAAAACAATCATTTTTTGGAATTTAGTGCAATATACAGGGTGGTCGCGATGTAATGGGCCAAAATTCATGACTAGATTCCTGATATGAAAATATTGCGATTTAGACAAACTCACCTTAGTTCAAAAGTTGATACTTACAGAGATACAGGGTGTTTAATGCAAAATATTATTTCAGTTTATCTTATTTATTTCATAATAAATGCTCATATCGAGATGAAATTTTGGTGTTAGGGGTTTTCTGGGACGGAAGATTGAAATATATCCATGGTTTACTTGTAGCTCATAGAGAGCACCACCTGCGCTAGGTCGAATGCGTTGAAAACGACAGAACTTTTTTATCTTTCAAAAATCTAATTCTCAGGTAGCAAATTCTGATTTTACAACTTCTTTTACACAAAAAAGCTTACTTTTTGATAGTCGCTATCTTGCACCGTTCTCAAGATATTTAGCTCTGGCAATTCGAGTAACCAAAATAAGATACGAATGTCAAAAAAAAACAAGAGTTTATTTCAAATTATAAATTGTGATGAGCAATTGAATATCGAATATTTTCACGTCAGGAATCTAGTCATGAATTTTGGCCCATTACATCGCGACCACCCTGTATAATGTAAACATTTAGTGTAGTATATAGTTTTATTACTATCAGTTGCAGTTTCTTAAATACTTTGATGAAAATATAATAAATTATTCATTTGTTCATATGACGTAAGTCGTCTGAATTCTTGTCGCGAGTTATAACAATTAAACATTCAAATAATATTTTCGACTAGAAAAGATTTTGACTTAATTAGAAGTGATATAACAAATACTAAAACAATCTGATTTTCAACCGTAACTAGTTCAATTTTGAAAATTGGTACACCATTAGAAAAATAAATTACAGCACTTTCTTTTGATGTGCTACTCGATCCTACTAATAAAGTTTTTAGAAATAGGGTGGGGAGTTTTCATTTACCCATCGTGCATTAGAAACATTTATTAAAATGGGATAACGACGTTGATTTGTTTTTTATTACTCCTCCATCTAGAACATTTTCAACTCGATGTAATGATGCTACTAGGACTATTTATTTTAACTTACACGGCAAAAGTTACATTTTTCCTTCTAAATTATTTATTTGTGATATTAGCTTGAGCCTGAATAAAGGGAGAAAACAAAGTACATAAACATTTGCGACAAGGTTAGACACGTGTTGTATCTTGAAATTTATATTACACAATGCAAATATGTTCATATGGCAGAAAAAATAAATCTGAGGAAAGTGAATTATTAAATTCGCTGTGTTCTTTCTGAAATTTATTGCATTGCTGTGTATATGTAATGAGATGGCAATATTTAGGTCTCTGAACTTCAGACTAGTGTTTTGTATACGTTCCTAAGTTCATAGATCTTCATCGAACTTTTTAATTTATCCTAAAATTATGGGTGGTCAATGGATGTATAATTTTGAAATATACTTGATTGCGGAAAGTTGAACCCTTTCAATGTGGTTCGAATAATTGCACATACACATATTTAGAAGGTTATAGTAAATCATTGATCTGATCCACATGACATACACAATATTAGTTTAAAGTTATTAATATGTAGAGTTATCACATTGTGCTGCATATTAATTAATATGTTTAGGTAGGTATATTGTCACGAAAAATGAGTGACTCTATAGCAGAGAAGCTTGGGGCCTCCACCAAATGTCACGTAATGAGTGTTACTATCTAGCAGTCTAGTCTAGAAGTCTAGGGCTTCCCTCGAATGTCACGGAAAATGTGTGACTGTCCTGCACCACCTATAAACGTATAAAAATAATACCTCTCTTATATTCTGGGGTATTCGCTTGGGCCCTGCGAGAGGTAAAGAAACTCAACCTTTTAATAAAAATACATATTTATTGAAACCATAACAACAACCATACTTACAATAAAGTGGACTTTTGCGCTGGGGAGTATCTCTTCTAGAGATCAGAGCCAGCCAACGGCTGACCGCCGACCTTTGGCCATGGACTGGCTGACACTAGCCCAGTTTCAATAGTATTTATACACATTCGGAAAATGCTGAGTACATCAGAATTATACTACCTATTGAAACAATGGGAACAGCCAACAAGTCTATCACTTGATTCTTAGAGAGAGCAAGAAGGATAAACATAGTTTGGTTTGATAGTAACCTTTGCAACTTGACATATTTTATTGTTTTGAATTTCACTTGTGTAACATTGACACACTATCGATTGTAAATATATTTATAAATTTGGTTCAATAAAATAATTTAATATGTAAAGGTTTTCAAAAAGTAATTTATTAAAATATGTGTCCAGCTGTAAACCATCTCTCTAAGATCCTCTTTGTTGACAATATTTTACCTCAAGGTGCAGCGTTTGGAAGCATGGGATGCGATGGATCATTATCTGAGGAACAGCTCCAAACGTAGCAGTCGGAATACCAACAACAGGAGCCGAAATCAATATGGATGATCCCAGGGATGCCGATAGCGGTCTGTCTTCACAGAGCGTAGCCAGAGAGCAACAAGGGCAGGTCAAAAAATCCCAGCTAAAGCTACACATACACTTTAATTCCGTTACTGGCAGCGACTAGTTAACGAAGTCACGACATAACAACCCGGAAAATCACTATATATCAAATAATAGCACCGCAATGAAAACCCAAAAACCACTTTTCACGCTTGTTTTTAAAATGGTCTGACCCTTCCTTTGCTAATCAATTGTAATAACCTGATGCGACGTTCTACCAGAAGCTGTAAATTAAGTTTGATTGCAAAAAATACTGTTAGCTACTCATTCACAAACTATCGGCAACAGAATCTGTTGCAATCCTAACGAATTTCGACATATTTTTTCGATATATTTTCTGTCACATTTTTGTTTTGAAAGCAGAATCAAGTTGAGCTCGTATCAAATCCATTACTCATGATCAGGAGGTAGCTAATAACACAGACGCATACGAAAAACACAGATACACATGACTATTAAACTGTTTTTTATACATTTTTCCACGGCTCTGTTCAGCAGAGGACAACCGAGGTCTTTCACTACTTCACTTTACCTAACTTGAATTGCATTTTTATTTAGGCAAATAGCAAATTTTATTAATAACTATAAACTACGCTGGCAACACAAACACACGAATTTCACCAACCTCTACCACATAAACAAGGGTAATAGTTTCTTTGTCTGTGCTCTACCATGCGAAAATATTAACTGATGGATGAAGAAGAGAGATAAATCAGGCCGCATGCATCTGTTCCATATCGAAGCGGGTTCGCCTGCATAGTTGCATAGAAAAACGGACCCAAATGATATTCGACTTATTCCGCCGATAATATATTAAGGGCCCCGTGTTCTGGAAATAGTGTTTTCTATAAATACAAATAATTTGAGACATTTAAAAACTTGAATAATATAGAGTTTTGTAAATAACTAGAATGTTTTTTTACTGTTTTAGAAAGGTATTTTAAGCTAATATAAATCAAATCTCCTACAATTCCTATCAATGAAGTCATATGTATGTTCTCTGATACCAAACATCTAGGTATGCTAATGAACAATTCCACAGACAAAGCTCTATTTAATAATTATCTAAAAAAATAATCTAATTTACTCACTCTATAAAAATCTAACTTCACTTTTTTGGCAGTGGGAACACGACAAATTCAACCACAATAGATGAGATCTGACCTATTTCTGCATTTTTAGGATTGCTTCTTCAGGTGGTCTCCTTTAAGTTGAATCAAATATCTGACTATAAAAATTGTTATAAAAATTAAAATTATTTGAAGTTAAATATCGACAATCCTACTTGAGGTATTGTCTTATTTAATTCATTGACAGGATGTCACTTTTTTGTCATTGTCGATATTTAACTTCTAATAATTTTAATTTTTATAATAATTTTTATAGTTAGATATTTGATTCAACTTAAAGGAGACCACCTGAAGAAGCAATCCTAAAAATGCAGAAATAGGTCAGATCTCATCTATTGTGGTTGAATTTGTCGTGTTCCCACTGCCAAAAAAGTGAAGTTAGATTTTTATAGAGTGAGTAAATTAGATTATTTTTTTAGATAATTATTAAATAGAGCTTTGTCTGTGGAATTGTTCATTAGCATACCTAGATGTTTGGTATCAGAGAACATAGATATGACTTCATTGATAGGAATTGTAGGAGATTTGATTTATATTAGCTTAAAATACCTTTCTAAAACAGTAAAAAAATGTTACAAAAGCTAATAATAAGGAATATATGGGTAGATATTGTGGGTGTAATTCAACGCAGGTTGGGGCTTTGGTCCACTGAGTAGTTAGTTTCACACAATATTATTAATACCTAAAAATATATAAAAACTAGAATGTTATCTCATACCATCTGTAAATATTGTTATAACATAAACTTACATAGTTCTGCATATAATATTGTTCACTTTTGTTTATAAGTATATGAAAATAATGTGTGTCTTACAATCTTGAAATTTGTTTTAAAAGTTTTCATATTTTATATTGTTGTAATTATTATTATTATTTCTGTTCTGTACCTAATGACTATTTTTTATATGATATGCATTTTTTCCTCTCATTTTGTCTTATAAATGGGTTTCTACCTGCAAGGCAAGGATTCAATCAATTAATAAATATTGAAATTTGTTGTTTGAAATTGTAATCAGTTACATCAGCCTTAGTACGCATGGCAAAAATTATATAGCCTATAATCCAGTTTTTTAACATAATCTAATTTTAAAAATTTATTAACACTAATTTAGATTTATTAAATTATAATTTAAAATTGATAAACCAATTCTAAGACAAAAGTTACATCTCATTGTTTCAAACTGTATTCAGCCAGAATATTTGTGGCAAAAATTACAAATATTAGGGACTAAAGTTTTGATCACTTAGTGTGTATCTCAAAATCATAATTGCCATGTCTTCAAAGGTCATACTGTTTAGATAAATTTATTATTTAATTAAATAATTAAAAGAAAAACGGTTCTTCTACAAAGCAGGAGCTAATGGATTCCTGAATATTTTAACAAGGAAGGAACTGATTCTTTAAAGCAGTGGAATAATACACAAAGGAAAAGCAGTAACTGTATTGTTACACATTAATTTATATTGTTTTATCCAATATCTGAAGGAAACATCAGAAGATATAAATCGGCAGATATTAATTCTTGTATTAAATAGAAGTATTTTTAAATTACTTGAATTTTATATAAATAATTACATTAATCTCAGCCTTTTGTGGGAAGGATATTGCTGATTAAAAAAGAAGTCGTTTAATAAATTGCCTACTTTAAAAAGAATAAATGACGAGGCGAGAGGTAACGGTTGTTACACAAAAAATGAAAGGGGTGTTTTATAAGCAGATAAGCAAATTACTTCATTCCTTAACATTTCCGTGTGAATTCTGAAACAAATTCTTTAGTATGTCTACTCGATTCAGCCAATTCCAATTCCATAAAAAAAATCAAATTATTCCATAAAACATAAAAATTTATAAAACATAACTAAGTATATAATGATACATGTAATATACAGGATGTTCTGAAAATTCGTCAGGAAACTCCGGGAGGTGATTCTATTATTAAAATAATAGCAGCATATAATGAAAATTTTTTTTCGAATTGTCAATTCGAGTCGCTGATCAACTTAGAATAATTTCGTGAGGACTACGAGAAAGGTAAGACTTTTACAAGTTCAAAAGGGAGACCAGTGCGCCACCGCCGATTTGTGTATAGCACCAAAGACTTCTAAACAGCGAGTAGACGATTCAGTTCCTGGCCCGTCGTCGTCGAGAGCAGTCCTGTCTGTCCACCACTCCAATACCAGGGGAGCTATTCGTGATTTTTCTAAGTTGATGAGGAACTTAGAAAATTTCTGCCAGGACCACTAGCCGTAGCTGCTTGCTGAGATTTTCTTGTCCGAGGACCACTGCGCAGCCGCCAACCCGGGACCAGCACTGAGGGCCTTCAAACACCGAGGAGGCACTTCAGTTCCTGGCCAGCCGTCCACGAGAGCAGTCCTGCCTGTGCACCACTCCAGTAGCTAAGGAGCTGTTTGAAACCACTAGCCGTAGCTGCTGTTGGTAAGAATTTCCAGAGTCCAGCCTGAAGACCACTGCGCAGCCGCCAATTTGGTATCAGCATCGAGGGCTTCCACTTGACCAGGAGACCATTCAGTTCCTGGTCAGCCGTCCACGAGGGGAGTACTGCCTGTCCAGCCCCCACAGAAGCCGCCTTTGGTGACTGTACTAAGTCAAGTCTGGGGACCAGTGCGCAGCCGCCCACTACCTAGGAGCGTTAGGTGTTCCACCGTCGAAGCCGCAGATTCAGTTCCTCACCAGCCAGCACAAGTAACAGCAGTTCAGTCCAGCACCGCCAACTAGGATAGTAAGTAAATTGCGCACACGCTTACTGCCCATGTCCACCAAGTCACACGAGGGCTTGACGAGGTAACTACCGCCGTTGCTAGAGTCAGTACCGTTCCACCGCTCAAGCTGTACCGACGTGCCTGCCCGCAAGCAGAGGAAGTAAGTAGAAGGTTATGGAAGACTTGGTCACTGTTAACTTTGTGCTAATCATACCTTGCCTTTCAGATTTCCGTCCGTACTACGACAGGGTAGAAACGCTGTTGCCCTTATCCGACGTACTTTACCTCGGCTCATAGGATGTTGTTACCAATCCGTCTGTATAAATTGAAACGTGGGTCGTAACTAATCGCACTTTACTTTTCAGGTACCTAACCATACCTTACTTTTCAGATTACCGTCCGCACTACGACAGGGTACAGACGCCGTTGACCTTATCCGGCGTATTTTACCTCACCACGCATTCGGCTCATAGGATATTATTACCAATCCGTCTGTATCAGTTAAAACGTCGGTCGTAACTAACCATACATTTTCTTACAGTTAGCCGTTTCGGAAGCCCCGCTGTCCAGCCGTGCAACCCCTGGAGAGAAGCCACACTGTCAACGTTTGTTGTTTCTATTTTTAGTAATAGTGGCCAAGTATTCAGTTTTTTAGGTTAACTTTGCTTTGTCCGCTTGATTGCTTCCTCTTGCCTTGTTTTGCACGTAGCTTGTAATAACCGCTTGTAGAAACCGTTACCCTGTAACCGCACCGCTGACTCTGTACCGTAACTGTTTACCTCGTAGATTAGAACGGTATTATTTACCCTGTGATATTTTTACCTAGAGTAATATTTAGAATTGTAGATATAGGTTGGCACTCAATAAATGTAAATATTTATCAAGTGTGACTTGTTTTATTGGACACCGAAAGTCTAACTTCTCCCTCACGACCCTCTGGACATACCGTATCTTCACTGTAGCCGCCCGAGTAGTGGTGTTTCTGCACTGTAAACAGAAACTGGCGCCCGAGGTTACCGTCGCCACCGCTCAGGCGTCATAGTGACACTGTATCGTATTGCAATCACGACGTAGGTACGTCACAAATTTGGCGCCCGAGCAGGGATACCTAAAAATTAATTTTGTACATAACTTTTTTTTCTTCCCAAACATCACAGAAATTTTAACATAATTGAAAATTGAAACAGTATCAGAAAAAATTATGTACGCCGATAAATGTAACCGTTTAGCAGAAAATCGCTATCAAAGTTTTATAAAATGTATGTCAAGTATTAAACATCAAATTTTTAATAATTCTTTCTGTAATTAATCAAGTTGTCATGCTTCAAATTTTGGTATTATAAATTCTAACAAAAATTGAAAACAGGTATAAGTTTGATTTTTCACCATAATAATTTGAGAAATGGCTCAGTAATACTCAAGTAGGTATTGAATACCGAGACATACAATTTTGTTTAGTATAAGCAAATGGTATTGCAGAAAAAACTCGTCAAAATTACATATGCATATTCTACTAGAAGATTATCACATGCCCAAACATTCGTTAACATTCATAGATGTCTGGGGGAGGGAAGATTCTTTTAAAAATGATAATTATGATACAGGAAGATCAAAAACCACGAGAATTGCAAAAAGAGTGTTAGATGCTGTAGAAATAAATTCAGCTATAAGCAGAAGAATAACTGTTGCTCAGGAGGATATTGCTCATTCTTTAATTTGGATAGCTCCCCACGAGCAACTTCTTTACGAAGATTCAATGTGTCGCTTACAGCATTGTGGAAAAATATGATGAGGATAATGGATTTATTAATAATATTTTATTTACCGACGAAGCTGGTTTTATAAAATATGGTATTACATGATATTACAAAGCCGAAATAAATATGATGAAAAATCAACCTTAGGACCTGCTTTAAACAATTTTCGTTACAATTTGTTACACCAAAATTGCTAATGACATTTATTTGAAGCATGGCAACTTGATTAATTACAGAAAGAGTGATCAAAAATTTGATGTTTAATAACACTTTAATAGCGATTTTCTACTAAACGGTCACATTTATCGGCTTGAATAAAAAGTACATATTTTTTTCTGATATTGTTTCTCTTTTCAATAATGTTTAAATTTCTGTGATGTCTAGTGCCCTATAGCGCGCATGATTCGTAGAATCACCTCCCAGAGTTTCCTGACGGACTTTCAGAGCACCCTGCATAAATATTTACTAATGTAACAATGTGGATTATAACAGAATGTTGCAGAATCTCACCTACCGTTTTAGTTGTTAATTATGTTCCTGTTTGTGTTAAAATTATAATTGTTGTAATAACTTTATTTTGACGTTTTCTATGATATCCCACAGGCCGCGGAAACTTCGAGAACCTTAAAAATGTATATAAGCAGATCGGTTTCACCGCCACAGTTCAGTTTATGTCAGTTTTTCCTGAAAAGCAGACCGCGAGTGACAAACGTCAAAGTTGACAGTTGTGAAATTTGTTTGATATTTGTTATGTAATCAAGTAGCTACAATAAAGTTTATTTGTCTACATGAAGTTTTCCAAGGCTAAGCCAACGTAAAGGTTACAATAATAATGACTAAATTCCATTTCATCCAGAATGAGACGATGTTTATGTGACAAGAACGAACTGACAGACATATTATCATCAATATAGTTACAATATGTACAAGTTTTAACTTGTAAACCATTTAATCGATACACTTATGCAATGAATTCCAAGATTTCATATTTTGATAAAGTTGGTAAATGATTTTGATAAATGAAATTTAAATACTCCAGAAAACTTTGGGATTATCTCAAGGTACAACACAGTTAAAGAGTTACATAACACAAAGTAGTGTGAAGTGCGTAATTTACTATTAATTCAATTCATCGTGAAAATCAGCCTAGGTACTTAAATTATATTCAAAATGAACAAGATACAAAAAGCCTTTGGAAAGCTTTAAAAAATTTAAATATTCCGAGCATTCATAGGTACCCTCCAAGCCTAGGCGCCAGAATTGATTTAGAGCGTCCAGTTCAAAAATGTCTTTGTAAATGCAAAAGTTGAAGCTACTGAAGTGGTGTGTGGAATTTCCGCCAAGTTTAATGTTCCATATGACGCGTCAACCCTTCTTTAGTTATCCATAATCAAATTATATGTCTATCCTATTGCAGCTAGTTTCTGCTAATTTCAAAAGTTTCGAAAAAGAAAAAGTCGCACATGTGCTGGCTTATATATTTTTATTAACTCAGGCTAGGTTTCGATGCGTACGCTCTAAGTGTGTGTTATTAAAAAAATAACGCTTCAACTCTAGACGTCAGGATTGAAGATTTCGAGCGTCCAGTCAAAAAATGTCTTTGTAAATGCAGAAGTGTGGAATTTGCGCCAACTTGGAAGTTCCACATGACGCGACAACCCTTCTTTCGTTATCTATAGCCAAATTACATGTCTGTGTCGTATTGTAGCTAGTTTCTGCTAATTTCAAAAGTTTTGAAAAAGAAATAGATTCATTGATTCCTTACTGTATCAAGTTTATAATACAAGATGAATCAAGTTTAAATAGTCAAACTTCAAGAGATTCCTTATAAAATTTCAAGTAAAAAATGTGAATACCTTTTATCTTGGTTTCCAACAGAGATATACAGAATGATCAAGTTCAAGGACAAAATTATAACCACCTGCCGCAAATGAATATCCTCAATTTGGAATTGACACACTTTACAACCAGGGTCCTACACAATGCTAGCGTACTCGAGTTTAGATCTAACAAGAGCATAGAAAAGTGTCATATATACTTGAAGATCCAAAAAGACATTGTAGTTAGAAATCCTAGACTTTTATAAGCAGACCGAATGATTTTGCCAATATGAATATTGAAACTTAATTTATTTTCAAAATATACACCTAGATCTTTTACAGTTTCAGAACGGTTCAGGATAATTTAAAATTATTATAAATATATAGGATAACGTTTCCTAGAGAATGTCATCTCAGTGCACTTGCATGACATTTCAATGACTTCTTTAAAGAAGAAGTCATAGAAATAGTATTAAGCATTCCAAAATCGCACGATTATTGAGTGATTTAGCTTATTCAGTGACATACCAAGCATTTTCCTCAAAGGGTGTTGTAGACCCCTCATATTTACACCGCTGGTTATAATTTGATTCCGGTTTTTAGTTTATGAGATGATTCACCCTAAGTAATAAGTACTTACAAAATTTTAGAAAAGTTGCTTTGGTTACTGTCGTGTAACGGGGTAAATTTGATTTTTTTTTCTTGAAATCGATTACACTGTATCTCTGTTAGAGAGCGAGATAAAAGGTATGTTGTAGGTATCTACAATTTTTCTTAAAATTTCGTAAGGACTCTCACCCTGTATATAAATATAAATATACTAATAGAAACATTAAAATTATTATTATTTTTATTTTTAACTTTATTAAAGTTAATTTAATATAAAGCAATGGAAAAAAGCGGCACAATTTCTTTTACTGTGTAATAAATTCTGTTCCTGATGGTTCAAACAGACAAATTTGCTGCTTAACTACATTCACTCAAGGAGCATCAAGACTGCTGCTATATAGACACTATAAATCTCACAAAATTAATTATAGCAATGAATAAATTTTTAAACAGGAACATCTTTTTTAAGTACAAATAAAAATGTTCCAGCACTCTTTGAATAATACAAAAACTCAACTGATCTTCAATGATAAAGTATGGCTGCTTAGAAAGAAATATATATTCTCACCGACTCTCAGCCTATTTTAAATAACTTGTTATTTGATTAAAACATTTTCGTTTTAGTTGAGTGAAATGAAATTGATTGATAGTGCCACTATTATCTCAAATTGTTCCCTGTCGATCTAGGTTAATCCCCGTACTCTAAGGACATTATTCTCAGCCGAACTCCAATAGAGAACGTTATTAACCACTAATAAAATTAAAATCGATTGTTACTGAAGGAATAAAAAAGATTATGTATCGAAAATTTCCAATAATAAAATTGAGTTATATGTCACCATTACAGAAATGCTTAAAGAAAGGATAACGAATTATTTTCGAATGCCCTAAAATGCTCGAAAACCTACATCTAATATACAGGAAATTCATAAATTTATTTCACAAATACTGCAAATAGGCGCTGCCGAACATACAGAAACAAATATTTTAAATATCTGCAATTTGTTTTCAGTAACATGAAATTTATGTTGACGTCTAGGTATTTATGTTGAAAAATTACCGTAGCATTTTGTTTATTGCCAATACAAGCACATGAAATATGATGTTTGAATGCTTCAATGCGATACTGCGTTATTGCGATATCACTATAACGCATCGCTATTATAGCCCCTGTTTGTGCAAATCTCTAAGGTGTTAAACTTCATTAGTTTGTGTGATCCTTTACTCGTAATACATATCGAGGGAAAAATAAAAGTAAATTTACTTATCAGGGACATATCATGATACTTTTACTGACATTTGAAGAAAAAATACTTTTTTCTCCATTCGTCACAAAACTATGACATTTTTTGACTGTCTGATAAAAGTTTATTCAACAATATTTACAAAAATTCTTGTTAGAGCTTCAACAAGTATTAAAATTAAATAAACCGCTGAAACTGCCACTACCCTCATTCTTGGAGTAATTCTGAAAGTATGCAACACGTTTTCATTAATAGTTATATTATTTTAAGATGTTGTGAAATCAGAAATGACAACGGTGTTTGGTTTATCATTATCACTAGCAACTTTCAGTATTCTTTTCGCAATATGTTTTTTATTCAAAAGTGAGTCCTCAATGTTGCCTTCCGCCACAGTGCTCGATCTCCATCCTCCGAGTCTTTTAAAACAAGTAAGGTCACCACCGCTGTCAACTGAAAGGGTAGCAGACATTCGTGGTAATGCATGTCCACTGTACTCTTTCCAGTTGTCCAACTTCAAAAATTTTGCGACTTCTTGCGAGACGGCACTGATTATGAATACTGACCACCATTCGATGTCACTTTCCACTAACATATCTGAGAAATAATCGCTGTTCTATCAATCCGGGTCAATGTAAAGCAACATATCCATAAAAACCTAATAATTGCCTCCCAGCACAGTAAAAGAAAATGGGCTCTTGATTTTGATATTTGGAATTTTTATAATTAAGGCGGGTTTAACATCTTCAGCATTATCAATTATTAAATTGCCTAATTCATTAGAACGGCAAGCGCGTGTAAACACCTATAAAGAAGCTTTTTAAAAACGTTTACCTTCTTCATAAAATTGAAATTATCAGGTGTACTATTCAAAAATCAGTCAACTTGCTCCTTTGTAAATACTCATGAATTTTTCAGTACATGTCCCTCATTTTGTCTGTTGAGAAGAGCACTTAACTTTGAATATTTACTTATATCAATCCCCTACTTTATATCCATCGTTGGCCGCAACATTAAATACTGTGACCAAAACATTGACAGTTTTATTTTATTTGTTAAGTTTGAGAAATACGCCATCAATACATTTTCTGAATACAACTTAACGTTTTTTTCTTTGCACCAATCCATAAAACCTTGGCAGAGATATTCATAAATTTTTGGAAAATCATTTGAAAGAAGATTAAAAAAAACCGGTAAAGTTAGTACACATAAAACTTCATAAGATTCCATTTTTGTAATCTTTTCAGCAAATTGAACCACAAATAATCACAAATGCACTCAATTAGCAATAAGGCGATTAATATTTGACAAAGTATCCATGACTACATTGATATATCCTACTTACCTGCTTTATTATTCAAATTTGTTTGAATAATTTCAAATCACAAAGGACCTCGCACATTTTATATGGAAAACGGTCTTCTGGTGAAATTCGCTGAAAATTTGGGAAATTGTTCGTTTTGTACCCCTGAACAAAAGTCTCAATGGGGTCGAAGCTCGAAATGCCCATCTTTAGGCTCTACGGCTATTTTTAGTGGCCAAAAACGGCAAAAATTCATTTTTTTAAAATATCATGTTTAATACTGGGAAAGTGTTCGTTTTGTACCCCTGATCAAAAGTCTCAGTGAGGTCGAAGCTCAAAATGCCCATCTTTACGCTCTACGGCTATTTTTAGTGGCCAAAAACGGCCAAAATTCATTTTTTTCTAAATATCATGTTTAATTATCGGAAAGTGTTCGTTTTGTACCCCTGATCAAAACTCTCAATGAGGTCGAAGCTCAAAATGCCCATCTTTAGGCTCTACGGCTACTTTTAGTGGCCAAAAACGGCCAAAATTCATTTCTTTTAAATATCATGTTTAATGATGGGAAATTGTTCGTTTTGTACCCTTGATCAAAAGTCTCAATGAGGTCGAAGCTCAAAATGCCCATCTTTAGGCTCTACGGCTATTTTTAGTGGCCAAAAACGGCCAAAATTTTTTTTCATGTAGGAATATGTCCATTTCTAATTATATGTGTATAACTCTCATTGAGACTTTTGATCAGGGGTACAAAACGAACACTTTCCCAGCATCACACATGATATTTAAAAAAAAAGAATTTTGGCCGTTTTTTGCCACTAACTTCGGCTAGTTTGTCAGTAGCCTCTGGCACTAATCTTACTAAAATTTTAAGTGGCCAAGAACGGCCAAAATTATTTTTTTTTAAATATCATGTTTAATGATGGGAAATTGTTCGTTTTGTACCCCTGATCAAAAGTCTCAATGGGGTCAAAGCTCGATCTTTAGGCTCTACGGCTATTTTTAGTGGCAGAAAACGGCCAAAATTCTTTTTTTTAATATCATCTGTAATGCTGGGAAAGTGTTCGTTTTGTACCCCTGATCATAAGTCTCAATGAGACTTATACACATATAATTAGACATGGACATATTCCTACATAAAAAAATTGGCCGTTTTTTGGCCACTAAAAATAGCCGTAGAGCCTAACGATGGGCATTTTGAGCTTCGACCTCATTGAGACTTTTGATCAAGGGTACAAAACGAACAATTTCCCATCATTACACATGATATTTAAAAGAAATGAATTTTGGCCGTTTTTGGCCACTAAAAGTAGCCGTAGAGCCTAAAGATGGGCATTTCGAGCTTCGACCCCATTGAGAGTTTTGATCAGGGGTACAAAACGAACACTTTCCCAGCATTACAGATAATATTAAAAAAAAAGAATTTTGGCCATTTATGCCCACTAAAAATAGCCGTAGAGCCTAAAGATGGGCATTTCGAGCTTCGACCCCATTGAGACTTTTGTTCAGGGGTACAAAATGAACAATTTCCCAAATTTTCAGCGAATTTCACAGGAAGACCGTTTTTCCATATAAAATGTGCGGGGTTCTTTGTCAAAAGTGTCTCTTTTGTCTAGCAATTTTGCATCCTAATATAACAATATACTATTTTTACAAACGTCAGCAAAATTATAATTTTTAATACATGCTGTCACTGTCTAAAATACAATTAATTTTAAGGCACTGGTGTTAAAAGTAATCTACTATTAGCAAAGATTAAAAGAAATTTACTTTTATCACCAAGACTGACTGATTCGAAAATAGAAAGCAATTAAAGAATTTTTAATAAAAAAAAATTATTTACTTAATTAAATGTACAGTTAGAGAAACTACAATTAGAATAAATAATTTCGTAACCAATCTCATTAATAGCTGCAGCAGTAATTATTTCTGTGAAACTTGTACCAGGACAAGGAGTAATGCTATCCACCGAAGTTTTGCACAAAATTTGACCCGCTAACTGCACTGTCCACCATCGCTTTTAATTTTAATAAGATTAGTGCCAGAGTCTACTGACAAACTAGCCGAAGATCATCGGAAGCAATGTTCAATACAATGGTGAGAATCAGGCAAATTTAGACATTCAGTAATATTGGCAGACACCTTAACAAATGTGTTGATTTTAACTGAAGTCATGTTACATTTATTTTTAATGTATTTTATAAACATTCTTGAATGATTAGTGTTCGCTGGCTATATACTTTTTATAACATTTCAAATATAATACACCAGTAGTTTCTTGTACATTAGTTTTCCAGTCTGGTATATGCACAACTAGCGATGTCAAGTTGCACAGTTCTTTGCGACGAATAGACTCGAAATGTATTATCAAAAATTACGTAAACCTTCTGCATGTTTCATACTGCCCTTGTGCGAGAATTTTGGTCAATACTCTTCTTCTTTTCGATTAAAAAAAGCAATAAGTTTGTAATAATAATAATAATAATAATAATAATAATAATAATAATCTTTATTCCTTCAAAAAAAAATAATACATTTTTTACAGGAAGAGTACTCTTTAGATAACACAAAAAAAAAAATAAGTTTGTAATATTTCTTTATGTTCTGATTTTTTATGTTCATAAATAACTATTACTCCCAAACAAAGCGTTATACCATGTATATAATTATATAAATTCAGAACTTTATCTGTAATAGCAACAAGATGGCAATGGCCCTTTTTATTCAAACAAAATAATCTCATACTTCGAAAATAAATAATCCGTATCTAGTTCTGTTATTAAAAGGGGCGCATCGCAAATTGATAATATACTAACTCGGCTCAACGCAAAGGCAGCTTACTGCCATAAAATATATACGTATCTAGAGGGATAATGAGATTAGCATTAATCATAAATTGTATGGAGTGGTCACTCCTGTCATGGCGGGGCTGCGATCGTATATTTTGCTTTGTAGCAGTTTTGACCGTATACCTATACACACAAATCAACGACTGAGGCAGCTCGGAACACAACTGTGAAGTCTGTAATTTCAGAATATATATGAAAGCAGCCGTAGTAGGTATTCTGGCTCAGAGCTACTATTCCTACGTATTGTGCTTTTCGTTAAAGGTTGTTATTATTTTTGTTTATCATTTTTTATTCACGTTTGATTAAAATAGCTAATTCTGAATTATTTTCAGAAAAGAAAAAACACAGACCTTATACAGGGTGTCCAGGAAGTAGTAATCAAAAATTAAAGGTATGCAGGGAAGTCAAAATAGTGTCAGTACTTCATATACAGTTTCGTCCTATCTGCCTTCCTTATATTGAATTTCAGTCACAATTTCTAAACCGTTACCTTAGCAATCTCGAAATTTAGGTGAGAGTAGTAACTGAGGATAATATCATTTTCACTTACTTTTTCACACTTTTTTGGCTTGCTTTATTAATACAGGTACGATCAAAATTAAATTTTAGAAATTATACAACTTTAACCGTGTTGGCAAATTTAACATTTTGTATTCACAGTTCGATGTCCCTATCAATTTCCTGCATAAAAGCTTTCCTTTGTTATATTCAATATCTTTTACCATTTTCGGGATAAACCAGTTTTATTAAAAGCATGCAATTTTGAAACTATACCTACTTGTTAATCCATTAATATGCATTCTAATTCTTAATCAAAATAATAAAAATTACGTTCCCTTAGATAGTTCGGTAAAGCTGCAATAAATAAGCTTTTAGAAGTATTTGTCAGAGATTACCATTCCGTAATAGTTATTTTTGCACGATCCGTCAATTTAATGTATTTACTGGGTGAACTAAAAGGAATAGTAAGTTGTGTTTACAAATGTCAGATCGGTGAGAACAGTTATTAGGCAGTAAGTTATAAAAAAATTGATTCAAACGACTCAACTGAGCGGTAAAACTGGTGAGGCCTACCAAATGCCTGTGACCAGTAGTCCTTAACGCTTGTGCTCCTTATTAAATTTTTTGCACGATCCATGCAATAACCAAATTATATGGTTTAATAGTTATTGATGTGAGTGTTAAAAGTGCATTTTTAAGGTACGCGTGTAAAAGTTTACATCAGTCCCTTAAAACACTTTTAACACAAATATCATACAATATTTTTTCTACAAACAGCATTAAAGAGAATTAACCCCGGTAGAAATACGTTAAGTTTTAAATAGCATCGTAGGCACTATATCAAATTTTCGAAGTGGGCACTTGCTAATGATATACAGTAACCATGGTGGCAACCATTGTTGTATTCATCATTTACGAAAGCTTTGGATTTGAAGATTTGTTACTTTTAAACTTTGTGTCTTTTTGCCCTTAAAAAGTATAAGGAAAGTATAGAAAAAAGCAATCCATTTAAAGAAATCGATGAAGCAGCCAACCAAGCTACTTTGGACTTATTACCAAAAAAATCCCGGATTCAATATGGAATTGCATACAATAAGTTTGTGAAGTGATGTGAAGAACAAGGCATTCCTGGAAAATATACTGAAAATGTATTCTTGGTCTATTTTGAGGAGAAATCTAAGGTTTGTAAATCTTCTCTATAGTCTAATTATTCTATGATTAAAGCTATGTTACGAATAAATAGCGACGTAGATATCAGCAAGCATTTTAAGCTCATTGCGTTTCTAAAGCGTCAAGGAGAAGGTTATCAATCCAAAAAGACCTGGACCAGATACCAAATTCAACAGTTTTTGAAGTGCGCACCAGATAACGAGTATCTTATGATGAAAGTAGCGACTATTTTGGGAATATTTGGTGCCTGCAGTAGATATGAGCTTTGCCAGTTAATTCTTGACAACTTGGAAATTGTGGACACTTTCAATTCAATATTGGTTAAGATATCAGATACCAAACCAAGGTTCCACGAAATTTCACTATCGTTGAAAAATTTTATTGGGATTTTTACCGAAAATGTGGGACATCGGAGGCTTTTCCTAAAGTATGTGAACGGCAAGTGGACGAAAATCCCTGTGGGAATAAATACGTTTGGAAAATTTGCTGCTGCTATTGCTAAATTTCTGCAACTTCCAAATTCTAATCTCTATACTGGACATTGCTTTCGGCGTTCGTCGGCAAGCTTACTAGCGAATAGTGGAGCAAATTTAATAGTCGCCGAGGGATGCATCGAAGATTCGTTGGAATGTAAAAATTCGGTTGCCCGAAAACTGCTTTCAGTGCTATCAATATAAGCGGATTCTGCTCAAACGTCAACTAGGAATGCGGTCGTTTCAGTTGACAGTTTTAGAATTGTGGAAAGATTTAATTTTTCAAATTGTGTAAATTGTAATATAAGTATTCATGTTAATAAAGAAAATACAAATTAAATGTATTGCAAATTTACTGTCACAATTTGACATTTACTTTAAGGCACTGGTGCCATAAAGCAATATTCTTAATGCTACAAGGAAGTGTTAAAAATTGCATTTGTAGAAAAATGATTTTTAGATTTAAAGATGTTTAATGTCAAAGTGACAATCCTGTGACGTCTATAACATACTAAAATTTCTCAAAATCACACTATCAAAAATGACAAAAGACAACAATTAATTTGTGAGATTTAGAAACAGCAGTAGCCATATTTGACAAAATATTCAGTTGAGTCGTTTGAATTACTACCTACCTATCGATTGTTTTATAAGTTACTGCCTTTCGATCACACAACTTACTATTCTTTTTAATCCAACCAGTAAATACGTTAAATTGACGAATCGTGCAGCGAATGTTGAAGAGTTTATATTTGAGAAATTTGCAGACATGCATTTAATGCATTATTTAGTTGCTGGACATGCTTCCCAACAGGATGCTACCAGATCGTAGAAAATTGTCATTGGCATCAATTATTCTTAAATCTATAATACATGCCATGACTGAGATTGATTTCCCTCCTCGGTTATAATTTTGCCTATCGTTTTTGGAAAAACAAAGGATCAAAGACGAGGTGTGTGATGGTGATTAACTGACATAATTTGCATGTCTGGAGCGATGAAAATCTACATGCTATCATTAAAACAAAGCACCAGCATAGATTTTTAGGTGACATTAACAGCAGAAAATTACCTAATTTTTTACAAGAACAACTGCATCTTTTATAGAAAAATATACCTTTAAATATTAGAAATAGCATATGGATAACGCATCATGGTGCTCCTCCACACTTTATCAGTGCAGTCATGGATTACCTAAATGAAGCATTTCTAGACCGATGGATGGGCCGAGGTGGTCCTTCCCGTGGCCACCTTGATCTCCTGACCTTAATCCTTTGGATTTCTTTATTTGGCGACACCTAAAAGGATTGATCTATTCCACTTCTGTTGACACCAAAAAAGAACTTCTACATGAGAATTGTCACGAGTTGTGATTTCATAAGGAATGACCTCAACATGTTGTTTAGTGTGCAACGGAGGTGTTTTAAGTATTATTAAAGATGTTTTTAAAATGAGAAATGTATAAAAAAAATATTATGTAACACTAATACAAACTAGTATAGCTACAATATGACGAAATTGAAATATAATACAAAATAATTATTTAAAAAAGTAAATTCGATTAATCCACGTAAATGACTTTACCACCATGGTAAAATATTTCTATTTTGTCATAATTTTTTTTTATTGGGTATGTATTGAAAATGCGTTTAAATTGACGTCATAATAGTATGGTATTCCATTCCATTTTATACAAGATGATTCAGTATAGTTGAGTGGAAAAGTTCTAAAATATGCTCTTTAAATAGTTAGGTCCTCCTTAGGGATGCACAGTCAATAATTTATAGTTCCTTACGAAAGTATTTTCAGATCTATGTTTGTTGAAACTTTTTCACATTGTTAAAGGCAAAATTTAGTAATAAAGTTTAGTTGGTTAATGGAGGATAAAACTTGAACTACTCGCAAAAGTTGGTGTAATTTTAGCTCCCACCACTTCAATTCTGATTTATTTTTCCAAACCCAAACTAAACATGTCTCTGCTACGGCAAGTTATATTTATTTGAATAAACTTATTTTTATGTTAATAATTTGTGGCAGAGGTTTGTAAAGGCCTTTTAGAGACACCTTGTGTAATTACATTCATTGTTAGCAGAAAATAATACTTTATCATTATTTAGTTACCATTCATGGGATAGTCTCTTGAAATAGAAAAATTTCAAGGAAAACATTTTTAAGCGCTTTTACGACGGGCAATCTTTCATCTTCTTGAGAGCCAATTTCCTTTTATTAAAGTTAATTTCGTGTTGTGCTTGTGGATATGTCGGAATTACAGCCAAATAGAAATTTCATGGAAGTTTTATTTCTTCTCCCATAATGTGGTCGCTATTTTTAAACCCGATTACTAATATGGCAATAGTTTGGCAAATAATGTCCTTAGTCCCACTAGAAGATAATATGTCTATGAACATTGTCTGATACTTAAGCATGACGATGATTCTTACATTTTAAGTAAATTTGAAAGAGGGCATCTTTGAAATATTGTTACCTACACACATAAACACGCAAATTTCAGTACAATGACATAGATCACTTAATTATTTGCTAACTCTAATTTGTCTAGAGAAAAATAAAAAAATATAATAAAACTGTGTTGATTGCGCATGGGTGAACGCATGTATTTAGGATTAGGCATTTTAGTTACAAGTACAGCTTAGTAGTAGCCTTGAGTATATACACCAAGAGAGTCAGTCCTTAATAAAGACCTACATAGTTATCATAATTCCTGTTAGATGTCGTACTGTGTAAAAATACGCATGTATTCAAACGAAGGAAATAAAGCGCTACTATTTTAATCTGCAAAAAAACTGCGAAGGCGTTTCGAGGGCGTGGCCGCGTGACCCTTTTATCATGCACCTGCCTAAATAATAAGATTCTGGCAATATATTTATATTCAAACCTCAGATCATAAAGTTTGAAACATAAGCAGTTTATTTTATTGCGTTAGAGAAGTAAAAATATGAACTGTTAATTAATTTAAAAAAAAAAAAACAGAAAAATAAGAGTTTTCAGCGATATGCCAAAATTTACAGTTTCTATTTTATTTTCTTTAAACACATTAATATAATTCAAATGAATTCGATATACCTACTTCTATAAAGAGACATATAGAACTTATCGTGCGAGTTTCTCTTACTGCATAAGATACATTATTATTTTGCGAAAAATCAAATATTTTTAAGAAAAATTCATTAGTAAAAATTCTAAAACAATAAGTATACAAATCTTTTTTCAATGTTTGGTCTAAGTATAATTTTGTGATGGTGTGAAATAAATATTATTTAGTCTTTTAGTCTTTTTGAAGAGTAATTTTTAAATTAAAATAACTTTAAATTTATTTAAAAATTCAAATAATTTTTTATAATGTTTTTGTAAAAATAATTTGTGAACTTTACAGGTCTCATCAAAAAAGAATGTGTTTCATAATGTATTTATTATTTTAAGTATTATATAGGGTGAACCATTAATAAAGTGCCAAAGCAGAAATGACATCTTTGAAGCAAAATATGAAGATTAAGCTAAATATGCCATACTAAAATGTTGCTGTGGAAAAAGATACAGGTTTACATTTTTTTTTTTTTTGATTGTCATAAAATTTGGTAGGGAAACATATTTTAAGAAAAGTAATCATAATTTATGTAGTAGATACCTATTAAAACAGGTAGACCATTAACAATGCCATATGATGACAATTTCTCTCTTATTTTTTGTTAACAAAATTCCTACCGTTTTCCAGAAAACTGATCTAAATGTATTTTTCGACGTGAGGAAATCTCTTAGGAGCATTAGAAAATTGCATATAAGTGTAAGGCCATATTGAAAATTTGCTGTAATTAGCTGTAATAATTAGTTTAATTAATTAAAACATGTAGAGGTAGAGAGAGTTTGCTCAAAGGCTAAGTTGTTTTTACTGCTCTGTTGTTATTTTTTTCAATAAAAGTACATATGTAGGTAATTTTTTTTTTCAAATATGAGTTTTTTTCCAAAGTTACTCTGGACATTAAAAATAAAATAAACGACTCATTGATACCTACTGATTTTTTGGAATTAAATTTCAATAGCATTTTTGAAAAGTTCTATCAAGTGTATCTTTTTACACTGATAGAAATGATGTTCGAATACAATTTTATAGTCAATCGAATCAAAATGTTTTGTCAACAAAAAATAAGAGAAAAATTCATCATTAGACATTGTTAGTGCGGCGCCCTTTATTGGCAAAACTGATTTAATACTTAAATTATTTTCGTTTTTCTTAAAAAAAATTTTTTTCCCTACTAAATTTGGTGACAATCAGTTGAGCGATACTCGCGCTATTACAAAAAAAGAAAACACAAATAAAAATATTTCAACTTTGACACCTTGTATCTTTTTCCACAGCAATATTTTACTAAGATATATTTAGCTATATCTTCATATTTCCTCCCAATGATGTTACTCCTCTATGTCCCCTTATTAATAACCGACCCTTCACTTTAATTTACTAAAGCTGGAGGAGTATGATAAAAGTGTTATCTGGCGGTTAATATATTTTAAGCTTTGTCTTTCATTGATACGTGAAAGTGAATATGAACTGAATAACTGTATTTCTGTAATTTGTTTGTTTTCTGTAAATATGAGAATATTTTTATTATTATATCATGTGATGGAATTACTATAATTACTTATCAGAATTCAAAATCTATCATTACAGTTGATTTTCGCCTTGCGGAAAAGTTCTATTCCTGGAATGTTTGATCTAGTTTCATTACATTTTAAAAATTAACATTTGTTTCCTCCCTGCTTCTTCATGACGAACATATTCACTTAATAATAAATTAAACACTTAAACAGTAATGCTATTGAATGTCATTAAAGTTATGAATTTTAAGTATATACAAGCTTTTGAAATAATAATGACACTCTCTCAAAACAGTTTTTGAACTTCTGGAAGTTCTGAATAGAAATTTCATTAAATCTATATTGGTAAGTAAAACAACTAATTACTAATGATAAAAGTCGAAAGTAGATTTCATTACAAATACGTCAGCAGTACAAAAGAAATAGCAAAATTCAATTTAAAGAGTGTCATTATTATTGCAAATGATTGTACATAACATAATATATACGAACCAATCATCTTCGATGGTAGGAGCTTTCAAAATTATATATCCAAATTCATGTCATTTTAGTACCTAATATTGCGCCATCTATTAGCAAATAGTCCAGGCGTAAACGTTCTTTTTGAGTTCGTTTCCCATTACGCGAGGGTTGGTTTCCCACTCAGGCCAACAAGGTCTCCCACTAGATTGACTCGTCTTAGTGTATATAATCAAGGGTAGTAGTTAGTACAATTTTGGGTTCCTAGTTGTGAGTTACATGTATGTTTCTATGCGAAAATACAACTATTATTATTAACTAAAGTGAAATTATTTATTTGTGATTCCACAAATACCTCGTAGACAAATAGTAGACAAAAACTGAATTAACTCAAGAAAAAATGCTACATTTACTGTGCAGAAAATAGGTAAAATTTTACGATAAAATGTTTAAGTAACTCTTGCTTTATTCTAATAACCACAACTCTAATAATTCAATCTCAATTTTGAAAAATTTCTTCTAACAGATAAAGTTACTGCATTGATTGAGATTCAATGATCTTATTTAAAAGATCTAGATCATAAGGAATTTTTTGCGAGTTCCCGTTGTAATGAACCACCCTGGTTCATCCCGAATGTAAATTTATTTTCAATTATTTTATTGTTAGTTTAAGTCCAGGACTAAACCGTCGATGCCCTACTCTGAAATCACGCACCGCACGCGCATCTCCCACCGTGACCTGTGGTTGTCAGGTGGGGAGCAAGTTGACAAAAGTGACAAAAGTCGAGAGCCGATAGGCTAGAACACAGTCTATTATACAGTCCGGCGTCTTCACGTCGGCTCCTTTGATGTTGGGGTCCCAGATTTTGTTTTTTGAGACGACCAAAAGACGATTGCGCATTTAGCCGCGCACATTCGCGCGCTCAAGAGGCACGGTGATTTGTCAAGAAATAGATTTTCTCCCACTTCGTCGTGTACAAATGAATTTCATTGGTGTTCATTGCGCATTTAGCCGCGATTTAGCCACACCCTCTGGAACCTTCACTCGACGAACTGTATAAACTGTGGGCTAGAAACCAGAGTTCTCGAAAAACAACTCCAAAGAAGAAGTTCCAGAAGTTCTCCAGATCAGCCCGAGAATACTAACCGAGCCAGGAGAAGCCGCAGAGCCCAGCAGTGCTCTGAATCCTATCCTTTTCACGCCGTTTGGGTGTTTCGAACTCATACGGGCTGGGCCGGTTTGTACTTTTGCCGGACGAGGTAGTTTGGCCGTGCATAATACCGCTACCTGATCGAGCCGTCGATTGTCTGCCGTTTCACGACGTTGTCCTCATCCGGTTTGGCTGTGAAACACACCACCGGTGAGTAATAAACGCCAGTGAGCCCAACGACGTTTTCCGTTGCCGGTTTGGCTGTGAATAACACCGCCGACGACTAATATACGCCGTTTCGGTCCACCGAACGTACACCGAGGTGTTTGGCTGTAAATAACACCGCACTAAGGAGTCGTTGGTGACTAAGTTGTACAGGGTCATTCTCAGGTGGTTTGGGTGTGCATAACACTGCCATCAAAGGAGATACACCGCGTGCACTCATTTCTATTCTTCCGGGTAGACATCCGAAAATTGCGTTTTTCCCTTAGACCAAAACTTGTTTTGTTAATAACAATTGCTGTATATTGTTAATCTGCAGTGCTTGAGCTTTCTCCTTGGCTACAGATAATTCAGAACCACTTTTAACTAATGCTTTTGCTAAATCCATACATTTTGTCTTTATTTTCAGAACCTCACTGGAACCGTTCTCTAGGTATAATTTAGTCCATATTTTATTTGTAAAGATTTTTCTGCCAATAAAAGTATTTCATGCCGTATGTTTTACTTTAAGAATTTTTCATAGATAATTTATATTTCCTTTCACCACCAAAGCAGACCGTTTTATATTCTGTTTGAAAGTTGTAAAGAAATATGTTTATCTAGCAATTTTGATATTTTTAGGACTATTTATTTATTTCAAATTGTAAATTGTATTTCCGTTTCAAAGACAAATTCATATAGTCTTTGTTACTGTTTTGACTGACTATTATTTATTTCCATTTGACCAAATAAAATTTGTTATATACTCGCATCAAGAATTCAAACGTCTTACGTCACGACTGACGTTACACATTTGTTTTTATTGTCAACGTAATTTTCGATATTTAGTCGCGTTAAAAACAATCATTTTTTGCAATTTAGTGCAATATATAATGCAAACTTTTGGTGTAGTATATAATTTTATTACTATCAGTTGCAGTTTATTAAATATTTTGATGAAAATATAATGAATTATTCATTTGTTCGTATGACGTAAGTCGTCTGAATTCTTGTCCCGAGAATAGAAAGAATGTGTTGTATTCATTCATTTCAGTAACTTTGACAAAATTCCGATCTAACAAAAAAGAAACTTAAAAAGAATTGTACCGTTCTACACTGACAATTCTGTTTAGTTGAAAAGTAAAAACATCACTACACCGATAAAACTAGTTTTGTTGCTCTCTGGGAATAAAAGATATATAACAGACCCCTGGAATTTAACTTTCTTCACTGCAGCTACCCGAGTACTTACTATAACCGGGGGTGAGTTCACGTGGAGTTTCTCCCACGTTAAACATAGAGAAACTGGCGCCCGAGACTAACCGAAAAGATATCCTGAATTGCGTCTCCGTGACGTCACTTACCGCCGCCGAACACTGGCGTCAAGGTGCAAGTCAAGGTCAAGGTGAACAAGGTGCGTCACAAATCTGACGGCCGAACCGAACTCTGGTGACGTCATATCCGGCGCTACAAAAAAATGAGAAATAGTCGTTCGCAATCGGGATACGCGAGAGATAGGAAAAAAAGGCGTCACACCGTTCTGACCGTCAGAATACTAGCGGTTTATTCCCTCCTTGTCATTGAACAAAAATTGTTTACTCTTGTTTGCTCTCAAAATGAAATTCGCGAAAATGTAGAAATAACCGATACCGGTTTTTCTTTATTAATTTTCGTTTACAGGTTAGGTTTGTGTTTATTCTCGAACTTTTCAGAAAAATGTTTTTATTTTTACTCTTTCCCGATAGCTCTGTGAAAATTGGGAATAATATAAGGCAGAGCAATACCTTGCTGGTGGTGTAAGTGCTGAAAATTTTATACAGCATTTACACCATCATCACATTTGGTAGAATAGATGTTTGTAAATAAGTGCAAAATATTTTAGGGGGTGGTTGCCGAAGTTATTTTATGAAAAAAGTTCATATAAGCGTAGGTCGAAACAAGCTTCATTTCTGAGATACAGAGCGTTTAAATTTAAATTTTTTATTTATTTTTGTTAATAATTATTTCAAAGAATTTTAAAGATATTGACTCGAAATTTGAAACATGCTTTGGAGGGATAAATGTTCATTTTTTGGGGTGATCCGAATATTTCTACTTGCACCAGTGACGTTCGGGCGAGAATTCCACAGCCTTTTGTAGTTATTCGATCAATTAATTTGAAATCAACCGTTTCGAGATTTTTTTAGTCAATCCTTGGACTGGAAGTTTATTAAAAAATGAGCGTTTATATGACTCAATAATGGTGAGAACTAAGAACACAAAGAAGGCGAGACTTAAGTAAGACTCTATTCGAACTAAAAGTATAACGAATATATGATAAAACTTATAAAACCGATAATTTTATAAAAATGTGTTTTCATGGATTTGATATTAGCTTTCCATATATCGCCAAATTGGGAGGTGATACTGGATTAAACTTTGTTCAGTTTTCCTACTAAATTTTATAGGTAATTTGTGTAAAACGTAACTTACATTTGAAGATGATCCTATACATAAGAGAAATAGTTTTAGAGCAAATTTAGCAGTATTCAAAAAGGATACGAATTCTAGGAGAAGAGCCTTTGTGGCAACTCAAATGAATAGAAAAATATAAGGCCTTTATAGATTTTTCATGGGTATTAATACTGAAATACAGGGTGAACCTTAAATAAGTATAAATATTTTAACTGCTGGTGTATTTCGTCATATAGATCAGTCTAGTGAAAGTCATTTTTAAAAATTTCTAACATTTACAGAGATATTAATTTTTTTTAAAATACCCACATTTGAGGACCGCTTCATAATCAACCCAATGAACCATATGATTTGTTGCGAGGTTGCCATATCTCCTCTATCTGCTATATTCAATGTTCAAAAATTATTCATAAACGTGCACATAAGCTTACTTGTTTGTTAAAAAATTATCTATTTAATCAGTAATCTACATTTCACAAGTTAAATGTCATTGTACACTGTTAGAAAGAGACACAAGACACAATTTCCTTAAGTTATTTTATGCAGAATGACGAAAAACTATGATTTTCACACAGCATATTAAATTTTATTTTCGCCACATAACCCCAAATGAGTTAGTATTAACCATTTCGAATCCAGAACCATAAAGTGACTTCGCACTTTAGTCAGTAAAACAAATTTTTTAAAATAAAGGTACACAAAATATTAAATAACAAAATAGCAGCTTGACGTATGCGGTTAATATCAAGAAAAGCAAAGACATTTGTGTAACACTGGCAACACTGTGAACCACACGTTCAATCTGCAGTGCTATGACTCATAAATGTATGAAAGTCAGCGGTCTTCAACAAGTTTTTTTACAGAAAAATTACAAAATTTATTTAAAATTTCACTTTTTTATTTCTGATTTTTTTTGTAAAAAAACTATTAATTATGTGTTCTACACAGTGAACTATACTGCTGGTTATAATATTTGTACTTATTTAAGGTTCACCCTGTATACTCACAATATTTTTCTCATGTAGAGGGTGATTCAGAAATACTAGGAAAAAATTAAGTACAGAATCTACGTGAGAAATTATTTGACTCGTATTCTTTTGTTTTTCCGATTTTTCATTTTTGGGGGTTCTACGGCCCCTTGAAATTGTTCCAAAAATTTTGTTTTTTCCAAACATGTTCAGAACCTCTAAACTGATTTTAATGGAATTTTATATGAAGTTGCAGATAGTCTAAGTATTATTAAGAAAGTAGTTTTGTCAAGTGCCACAGAAGGCGCTAGTTATCAAAAACTTTTGTTTTCATTTTCTTTTCTAAATTCTTTGTCATTATATTCGAAGTAGCGTTTTATTCTACAGAAAAAAGTACTATTTACTTTTTTTCATTTAAAGTTTAATTTTTCAGAAAAAGTTGCTAATGCTGTAGTTGTTTCAAATACTTTGAAAAAAATAAAGTGACAATGTAACTTCGAATCGACATCTGTCCCTCATTCTGTTTGAATTATCTTCACATACACTTTCTTCATTTCTTGCATTCAAGTTCATCAATGGTAGTACCAAGATTTTAACAACTTTTTATGGAATATGAAACTTCAAATGAAAAAGAGTAGAGTACTTTATTGTGTAGAAACAAATGGCGCTTCTAATGCACTGGCAAAGAGGAAGAAAAAATGGAAATTAGTGTTTTTGAAAAAAAATAAGTGCCATTACGCAAAACTCTCGGCAAAATGACTTTTTTAATAATATTCAGATAGACTAACAACAACCCCATACCAAGTTCCATTAAAATCGGCTTACGGGTTCCGGATATATTTGCAGAACAAACTTTTAGGTCCAACTTCAAGGGACTCCAGGATCCTCAAAAATTAGAATTATAGTGTAGTGATTTCACTTTCGTAGGGTTTGTGTAATAGCCAGGTATTTTTCACATAAGTTAGGGTCTTGTGTTAGCTACGTAATTCTAAGCAAGGCTGAGATGAATTAGAATTCGATGTTTTAATTTAGTCTGGGATGAGTATTGTCAATCTCGAATCAGATAATTTTATATTAGAACATTTAACCAGGGAGATGATTGGGATTCTCTCACCTTAAGTGAGAGAAAGTGGGATTGCTAACTTGCTCGAAAAAAAATTGAGGATAGATTCACAAGAATCATTTAAGTATTTCAGCATCTGCTGCAGATTCAATGTAAAATTATACCGGAGAAAAACATCATTCGAGAATCTGTTCTTGTGTTGATTGTCTTATAGTAATTAATGACAGTGCAATGTAAGATGAATGAGTCAGGATATTATGTCCGGTATGTTATTCTCGAGTAGTGAAATGTCTTCAACCATGCAATATTCCTATCACAGTTAGATTGCCGTATTACACTGTTTCAGTGTTACTTGCGCCATAGATTTCTAAGATCTCATAAGATCGCTTAAGATGGAGTGCTGTCCTCGACTATAAGAACAAAATACAAGTTCACTTTTGAACCAAAAACTAAAAGTTCGGTAATTATAAGTTTTGTAAATAATAGATACCACAATTGCCATTTGCACAGGGGAACAACAAGGATACCTGTTGCCTTTTTAGTAAAAAATGTCTGCAATACTCGTAGAATAAATTCAAATGAAGAGATAAAATTGAAATATCTCTAATTAACCGTAAAGACATCTGGCTCCTGGTCCAGGATCCCATAGCCAGGAGATATATCTTGAACATTTATGATTATTAAGTGAAGCGAATCAATAATTTCTGAAACTATAAACTGATTCAAAATATCATTGAAAATCTCCGAATGAAAAGATCACTCGGTCTCCTTTGGTAAAATTTATTGCCAGACATATTCTCAATAAGGCATTTAGTTTGATATAGTAACACGACCCATTTTGTTGACATGCCAGTGCTGTTATATTGTCAGTTCTTATTTGAATCTAACAATTTCCCATATTGCCGCATATTGGCGACAAAACATTTCAATGTAAAAAATATAGCTTGCAATTCCAAGAATTGATGTTTAACTGCACGAGATAAAATGCATCATCCGTGTGTGCTCTTTCAGATCAACCAGATAAACTGGCGTCACTGACGGTCTGTACAAATTTCGAGATTAATTTATCATTCTTCAGATCATTGTAACAAGTGTAACTTTGTTCTAGCCACCACTGCTAAAATTATATGTATATCTGGAAATGGGCATTATTGTTCAATAATTTTCATGGTTAGCCTTTAACGTTATATATTTTGAACGATAAAAAATGTTTGTGTACATGAACCTAGATATCACAGCGGGACAAGCAGAGGATAGTAAACCATTAAATTGGACACATTTTTTAAAATTTGTCAGGACTTATAACCTATAAATTATTCTATTTTCTAATTTTTGCTCCTTTCGAATGGAAAAGGAACCCCGGAAACTTAAATAAGGTGTTCGATGTAATAACACTTTTACGCATATTCCTTGTGAAACCCTGTGAGTTTAATAAAGAAATAGCAAATTGCACATGCCTAAAATATTCCTGTTTTATTTCCACCCAAAAGCAGGAATCAGTTGATGCATGTTATACCTTGAGAACGTAATCTCTTCGTAAGCTTAATAAAGGTAAATGGAGCTCATGATAAACCAAATGACAGACAAGCGAATTCGTAAAGATGTGCATGCAATTCGAATTGCAGGAAGTTCCCTGTGATCTTTATCAATAGACAGTATATAATAGGCATCTTTGAGATCTATTGTTACTGCATAATTTCCTAATTAGAACTGCAAGCCGAACTGCTGTCTAGGTATCCTCCATGTTGAAATGGCTAACCGTTATAAATTTATTAAACTGGGTTCAGGATTAATGGACTGTATTGATTTCTTCTCTTAATTGTAGAACTAATTTTTATTTGCATATAAGTACAATATATTTTATTAAAGTCATTAATGCATAATAATATTTCTCTCCTACTATCTTCTTGCCCGCATGCTGAGCGCTCACTGTCTTTTTTGTGGAGTGGGGGTTATGATGCGGTTAGCCTCGCTCCTAGTCTACTTCTAGGTCACACGCGTTAACATGCCCCCCCGCCTTAGAAGTGAAGGCTTTCAACGAACTAAGAAGTCACTGGTAAGAGACAAATTTTGGAAAAGGCACGACGCCCTTCACCGTCTGTAGTCTTGATTGTAGCAAGCAATTGATTTTGTTACTTCCGGGGAACACTTCAATTATACGTCCTAATCGCCATCGCATGGGTGGGACGTTGTTTTCCTTGGTGAGTACAAGCTGTCCAATTTGCAGTTGCTCACAGTTTTACTTCCATTTGAAACACCTTTGCAACTCGAGGACATAATCTCAACTCCAACGATTCCAGAAGTGCTGGTTGAGTAGTTGCAAATGTTGGTAATGGGAAAGTCTGTTCTCTGATATGCCTTGCACCACAGACCACCTAGACTGAACTATAGGGCAAAGCCAGTGAAGCCTTCCGTCGGCCTAACCTCGGCCCAGCCGGCCTCATGCTCTCAGTCAATGTTAGACTTTCGTTGTGGTAACATTGTGATTATTTTGTGAAATATATGAGTTTTCTTTGTATAATTATGGAGAAGTGCATTGTTGACAATTGTAGTAGCCTATCAGATCGGAATAGTGATGTAATTTCATTTCTTAGGTAAGTAATAATTAGAAACAATGGAACACGTTTTATAGCATTTAACGGCTCTGCGCAGGCGTTATGCTGACATTTCCAGTATCGGCTCTGTGTTTTTTAGTGCCCATATGTTTAACAATTATTCTTAGCGAGGTAACAAGTATTTAATGGTTTATTAAATAATACCACGTGGAATATTTTGGTGATGCGTGTCTTGGAAACTATAAGAAATACGAAAATCGGCAGTTGGGGGAAAATTCTGTTACTAACTTAATGACGCTTGCAACTAGATCTAGGTTTTGAGTTATTTTGAAAAAAAGTTAATACGGCGTTATTCGTCTGTAACTTTTTTATTTAATTTATATTTAATTTAATTATAATTTATATTTGGAATTTCTATTTAATTATAATTTATATTTGCTAAATAACAATAAGAATCTAATTAAGAAATTTACAATATTAGAATTCCGAACAGTTACGGTTGCGCGAAATCATCATCAACTTAATTTTTTGGTATGGGCGCCATATTGAATTTGAATTTTATTGCAACCGAAACGTCGCATTGAAAATTTAAATACACAGTGAAATTCTTCGAAAAAATTTGCTGCGGAAAAGTGTTTTCAGATTTTAAAAAATCCTCTAAATAAAAAAGTTACAGACGAATAATGCCATATTAACATTTTTCAAAATAACTCAAAAACCTAGATCTAGTTGCAAGCGTCATTAAGTTTTTTTCCCCCAACTGTCCATTTTCGTATCGCTTGTAGTTTGCAAGATGCCAGTACACGCATCACCAAAATGTTTCAAATGGTATTATTTAATAAACCAGTAAATACTTGTTACCTCGCTAACAATAATTGTTAAGCATAAATAGGCACTTAAAAACAGGGCCGATACTGGAAATGTCAGTACAACTTTTGCCCAGAGCCTTTTAATGCCATAAAACGTGCTCCATTACTTCTGATTATTACTTCATAAAAAATTAAATTTCATCACTATTCCGATCTGATCGGCTATTACAATTGTCAACAATGCACTTCCCCATAATTACACAGTGATTAGCACTTATTAGAGCAATTTCTGAAAAATATGTAGATATAAGAATAAATCATAAAACAAAAATAATCAATACCTTAAAAGGCACAAAGCAACAAGCATTAAATAAAGTAACACTATTTAAAGGGCAATAAAAATTTTAATATAACTAGAATTTTATTTTAAACCCTGATTTAAAAATATTCAAAACTTCTCAAAATAATTAAATATTTTATATTAGTTTATTAAAAATATATTCTTTCCTATTTCACATTACTTTTAAATAAAAATTATTAACTTTTTTAAAATTTCATCAAATATTATAATAATATGCATTTTACTGAATCAGACTCTGTCAAAAGAGGCGGAGCCAAACTTCCGCACTCACTCCACCGCTCCCCTGTCGAGGCTTCATTGGTATAGTTGTATTGAATAGCATGGATACAGTCTAGATGGTCTGTGCCTTGCACGCTTGGCTCAGGTATCACAGTAAGGGGTCTCCGGACCAGAAAATGGGCTGGAGTTAAGGGAGAAAGGTCTTCCGGATCAGATGACAAGGGAGAAAGAGGACGAGAGTTTAGTGTCGCCTTAATCTGGACAAGCAAAGTGTTAAAGTTACGTTACTTAGAATACGACGTAAGTGATATTTTACAGTCTTGACGCCGGCTTCCCAGATACCTCCAAAGTGAGGTGAGCTGCTGGATATGAAATGCCATCTTATATTAAATTCCGTGGTTTCTTCATTTATCTTTGTAGAGTTGTCTACGAGAAAATTACCCAATTCTTTCAGTGCGCCGACAAAGTTCGTACCATTGTCTGAGTACACGTTAGTGGGCTTGCCGTGCCTCTAAATGAAACGTTTTAAAACCTATATGAATGATTGGCTAGTTAAGTCGGTAACTACTTCCAAATGGATGGCTCGAGTAACAAAACAGACGAATAAGCAAATCCACCCTGAAGTTTTACTCCCACGACCTTTTCGATATTTTAATAAATATGGACCAGCACGCCTGTTACAGCAGCGCCTGTGGCGCTAGCTGCACGCGCGATGCAGTCCCAATGATTGGTTGTATTGGTTTAGAATTAAATCTAGCGCATTTTACGCAACTTCGTGTAACCTTTCGAGCTATGTTACGTCCGCAGATTGGCCAAAAATTTTCTCTTACTTGAGCCAAAAGTAATTGTGGTCCAGCGTGTAATAAATTTTTGTGCTCACATTCGAAGATTAACTGCGTAAGACAATATTTTGACGAAATTAAGGCTCGATGTTTTTTGTTAAATGAAAGGTTTGAATTTTTTAGACGTCCACCAACACGAATAATATTATCTTTATCCATTAATGGATTAAGACTCAAAATGTTGCTATCGGATTTAAGAGTTTTTTAATTGTAAAAGTCTAACATAATCTATTGGGAATGACTGCCTTTGTGAGATTTTTATCAAAATTTGAAGTAATTGTTCGAGCTCATCGACACTTAATGGAGAAACGTTGCGTTCATTTGATTTGCGACAATTGTTAATGAATCGTAACATATACGCTATAGTGCGTTTTATTTTAGAGAGGCTTGAAAATCTTTCAAACGAAAACGAAAATTGAATTCGTCTTTATGCGTCACAAGTAAATTACGTTTTCTTATGTCGGGTAAATCAAGATCGTTTAATTGTAACCATGTAGGTCCAGTCCACCATAAACCTAAATGTATTATGTTTTTGGGGCTAATTCCCCTAGATACAAAATCTGCTGGATTGTCTTTCGTCGGTACGTGACGCCATGCACTCGAATCGGTATGTTTTTGAATTTCCGCAACGCGGCTATCTACATAAGGTTTTAATAAGTTCGGTGCTGTATGTAACCAACCCAACACAATGGTGGAATCTGAGCAGAATACGACTTTATCTATATTAACATGTAATGAATGTTTGACCTTGATCTACAATCGGCTAATGTTAATGTTCCGCATAGTTCTAAGCATGGCATTGTAAATTTCTTTAATAGTGCCACCTTCGCACATAATAGTTTGATGGTATATTCGTTATTAGCATCTAATGATTTTAAATAAATGCACGACCTCTGAGGCGTCACAGAAGCCGTGTAACTCTATTGACTGATTATCACACAGAAGTCGACGTGGAATTTTGAGATCATTCGAACGGACCAATTCCGATTTAAATTCAGACCATTCATGATGTATTTGGATTGGCAGTGACTCATCCCAGGTTAATTTCTCGGCCCATAATTTTTATAATAAAATTTTTGCCTTTATAACAGATGGTGCTAAAAGCCCTAACGGATCAAAGATGGCAGCTATTTGAGATAAGATGGATCTTTTGTTTACTTTGTTTGAGCTAGTATCCACGTGTAATTTTAAAGTATACGTTAAATTGTCAACATCACACATCCATGTCAGACCTAATGTTTTAGAATTTTGTTCTCTATTAATTGTAAATTCTAAATTATTTGAGGTTATATCGCTTGTCATGTTGCTAACTACGCTTGGAACATTACAACGCCATTTCCTTAGCTCAAACCCGCCACTGGCTAAAATTTTAGAAATATCTGCGCATAGAGCTTTTATTTCTTCTGGCGTATCGGTGCCAGTTATAATGTCGTCGACGTACATGTCGGAAGAAATTATTTCAGATAATTTAGGATGTGATACTTTACATTTATTGGCTAATTATTGTATGCACCGTATGGCAAGAAATGACGCGGATTTAAACCCATATGTAACGGTATTTAAGTTTTAAATGCATAATTCAGAATTTGGATTTTCGCGCCATATTATTTTTTGCAATTCTCGTTGCTCAGGCTTTATTAAAACCTGCTGATACATCATTTTCACGTCGCTTGATAAGATTATTCGGTGCGTTCTAAACCGGAGAATAATAGACAGTAGGTCGTCCTGAATAACCGGGCCGGACATTTGCAGGTCGTTCAAAGACAATCCGGATCTCGTGCATACGGAAGCATTAGCAGTTTTCTTTTGCTCTCAGCTTTGAATCATGATGACTGAATCAGGATAAGACAAACGGGAACTAGATCTTTCAATCCAATTTTGAAGAGAACAGTATTTCAACTGTTTATTTATTGCTGAATGTTGACGTTTGCCACCATAACCAAATTAACTAATTTAGTAAAATAAATTTAATAAAAATGTAAAAAAAATTATTATGGATTTTACTCTTAACCATATGTTACTTGTTAGTGGTTAGTTAAGAATTTCAGCTTTCTGAAATTATTTTGTAAGTATTACCAGATACTACCTATTCAAGAAATTTTATTGTTTTATAGTCTGAGTTAGTTCAAATTGAAACGCCTATCAGTAGCAGCTCGTCCAGCTCTGACGAAGATAGTAGAAAAGAGGTGGTTGGCCTCGGTATTTGGCCAATTTATAAACTTTTAGACAGATTGGTGATAGATTCGATATTACTATAAGTTGTGCAACAACCCTATAACAAATGTAATACGTTTTTTTGTTAGTATTGCTACAGGTTATATAAAATGGCCAAATGAAGATAAATGTCACAGCCATAGTATTGCATTTGCTCGAAAACAAGGGTTACAAGACATCGTGGGTGCTATAGATGGAACCCATTTTCAAATAAACAGACCGAAACATCATTAGGCTGATTATTGCAATAGAATAGGGTACCATAGTGTGATCATGCAGGGAGTAGTGAATTCCGAAATGTTATTTATAGATGTTCATGTAGGTGAACCTGGTGCTCTACATGATGCTCGTGTCTTTAGACGATCATCACTATATAGAAAAAGTGTCTCTTTCATAAGCTTCTTGGAGATTCAGCATATCCACGTTTACACTGGTTGGATACACCCATAAGAGATAATGGACATCTTACAGTAAAAGAAATGGAATATAATTATAAACATTCATCCACTAGAATAATAATAGAAAATGCATATGGACACTTAAAAGGAAGATTCAGACGATTGCAAAAGTTTGATAATAAGTTATCTTTTATATGAAATTGTGTAATTACAGCTTGTATTCTATACAACATATGTAAAATCAAAAACGACACTAATGACGAAATTTTTATTGAAATTGAATAAAATTTATATATACTGTTTATTTATTTTTTTCATTTTTGGATTCACTTAACCTAACTACCTATCAATAAATAATCTTTATTTCTGAATTCTAATAAAATGAAAATACCAGAAACTTAAATATAAGCATTACATCTTAAATAAATTATGTTTTAATATCAGTATTAAAGTTGTAGTAGTACAATTTATCTTGCGATATAACAGCACTTACTTATTTTCTTCAGACATTTTTTCTAATATTTTTTCTAAAAGCAGTACTTTTCTCTGTTCAACTTCAATTTTCTTATTTTCTATGTCCAGTCTTTCCCTATGCCTTTTTTCTTTTTTTGTAATTTTTAGATTCTTTGGTGCAGAAATATCATTCGTTAGTATTTCTGGAATTTCAGAACCCGATTGTGATGTACTTGCTTCACTCACTTCACTTGCTACAATGATGGTTGTTTCATTTACTTCAGATTCCCTAGCAGGCATTACTTCTTCATTAACTCAACAATATTTGGTGATGTGATATTTGATGGTTTATTGCCTAATATTTCGTCAAGTCTGTCATAATACTTATAGTTTAACGCATTTCTGCCCGTCTTCCGTGGTCCTCTATTATCCTTTACAACCCTATACATTCGCATCAAGTTAGCCCACTTCCTTTCTATTTTTTCAGCAGTTCTCTACAACTGACATATTCCTTTTATAGATATTTTAACAAATAACGTTTATTTACTTACAAAATAGTTATATGCTGCCATTTCTTCCACAATCATTATCCAAACTTTTTTTCTTTTTTTTTGCACTATGAAAATCATCTTTGTGATTCTCATATAATGATATCAGTAGCAACGTTTCTGCCCCTGACCAAAATGTGTCATTTTCTTTATTTTCATGTTCAGCTGCAGCTGTTAATGTTACATTTTGATGTTCATTGAAAAGTTGTGCGTATACTAAATCTGAAACAAGTATATTATTGACTCATTAATGTAGACATTAAATAAATATGTATGTAATGCTATTTATAGCACAAATAAACATAATTTACTTTGCCTAGGTACATACCTGTTGAAGCTCTGTTGAAATCCTCTTGTTACTTCCAAATTTACTATTGTTCCTTCACATTCCAGTTGTAATATTTTCATAATAGAATTCATTTCTGTGCACAATTAACAAAACTAGTAAACTATCTTGAGAAAAAAGAAACCAAAATCACCACAATTTTAAGGTTATATTAAATATATGATCGTGATCAAAAGTTGGAATCACCGTAAAAGTTTGATTCATAGGGGAAAGGAGATTACCGATCCTGATCATATAATCTGAGATGATCCGGAAACAACAAAACACCTATGAACATGATCTTGGTATCATAACATGTTTAGATCCGATAACGGCAACCGAAAGAAAGCAGCTATTGAAAACTACCCGCAACTTCGTTGTGAGACTTGTCTCGCGGAGGACGCCATGGTCTGGCATATAATATTGTACATTGTCAGTAACCTTATCATCGCTTTTGGTCATATGGCCTAATGATTCATATTCTCTGAGAAAATCTTCATATAACTTATACAACCTATCATCTGCTTGCAATTTATTTTCGAGTTGATAAAATCTTTTTACTGCCAAATTACGTAAATCTCCTAATTTCTGCAAATTATCCTTAAATGGTATTGACACCATGAATCGCCCGTCGTTGTCACGATTCTTTCTCGATTGAACGAGGTTTTTTTGAATCTATTTTCTCTATTTTCCAATCTTGAACGTTTATACTTTTAGAAAAATTGCAAACCGCCTTTTGCATAAAATTATTGACCGGGCCTGCTATAATCCATCCAAATCGTGTTTTTTGTAATATCGGACTGTCCGGACCTAAACTTATCTGACCGACGCATAAAAGTTTCTAGAAAACGTCTGCTCCTATTAATATGTCTAGTTTTTCAGGTATCTCGACATTTGGATCAGCTAACTTTATATTACCAGGAATTTTCATATCAACTTTGTTTACTATTATATCTGGAAGTTTACCAGTAATCTGGTAAACTTCTGGTTTAATAACGTAACAAGAAACATTAAAATCGTTACATGAAGAGTAGAATGTCACGTTACATTTGTGACGGATTTGTGATACCAAATTATTTAAACCCGAGACTGACAAATTTGAATCGATTTTATTTAATTTTAATTTATTTGCTAACTCTTCTGTCATAAAAGTTGTTTGTGAACCCGAATCTAATAGCGCACGTGCTACATGTATACATCTCTTTGAATCGCCAACTTAAATCTGAGCGGTTGATAATAATACGTTTTTTGTGAATACAGATAACGAGGTCGCCGGTGCTTCTTTCTCTTTAGGAGCTGCCGCCGCCGCCGTTTCAATGTCCGTATTATTTGTGTCTTTTATCGAATTTTCTTCGTGTAGTAGTAGTATAGTATTATGTCTCCCGCGACATTTTCTACAACCGCCGATTGATCTGCAATCTTTAACATGATGCCTTCCTTTTAAGAAATTAATGCATAATAATTTTAATTCTCGCGCTTTAGCCATGCGATCCTTTACATCTAAACACTATAAATTTTGGCAGGTGTAAATTAAGTGATATTTTTTACAAATTATGCACACATTCAATGGCTGTTTTGAAAATAAACCGCGTGTCTGTTTTTTTTTTGTAAACCGTTTTTCCTGTACATTTGTTACAACCATTTCTAAAAGATCGGCTCTATTTTTTTGGAAAATTTTTAGATCCTCTAATGTAGGTGATGTAGTTAGCTCAGATTTGTATTTTTCCCATTCTTTGTTTGTCACACTATCTAGTTTATTAGTTACAATAAATATTATAAGTGTATCCCACGCATCTACTTGCTCGCCTAATTGTTTAAGACTTCGCAAATGTTTAAGCACATCACACAAGGTTCGAATTTTACTTGAAGATTCTCGCGAAATATAGTCTATATTGAACAAGGCTCTAACGTGATTTTGTACTAGTAATCGTTTGTTATCGAATCGGTCACAAAAAATACTCCAGGCCATGTCATAGTTATCTGAAGTTATTTGTATGGACTTTATTACTTGCGCCGCGGTACCTTGACGCTCGTAAGTATTGAAATTTAGATACATTGCTTATTTGTCCGTTAGAGTAAATTAACGAGTTGAATATGTCTCGAAATTCCATCCAGTGATCGTATGAACCATTAAATTTGGACAACTGAATCGTAGGCAACTTTATACTTTCTTGAAATATGTTATTAGACTGTATGCTGGAATGGCAACGTTATTGTCTGAGACTGTATTTTCTTTTACTTTTTGCTCTAGCTTTAAAAATACTGATTTAGCTTTAGACATAAGACGAATTCGAATTCTTCACGTACAACAGATCTTCGGAATTTGTGGCTACACATTCAAGTTCATTTTGTATGTCATCAAAATTCTTAATTATTTGCTCTCCCCTAATAATTCTTTGTTCCAGCTCCATGTATTTAGCATCGTTTATAGCTTGATCTACACTAATTATTTCTTTGTCTAAAGAGCTGACATATTTTTCAAAGGTTGTTAATCTGGCTTTAACGGATGAGCGTTTTTTAATTAACGTTTGCTCCGACATTGTAATTATTTGTTAAGAATATTTATGCTTGTCAAGAATGAGTAAGCACAACCCATAATATGAATTGATAAGGACTTACCCAGTTCTAGTCATTTTATTGTTTGTTTTTTGACGCCCTACCGGTGTTTGAGCCTGTTGACCGTCTTGGATGCTGCGTCGTATTTCTGCTTATCGTTTCTAACGCACCACCGGTGCTGGAATCTGTTGATCGCTGTGGCTGCTGCGTAGTTTCCATAGGTCGCTGGTTCAAATCCGGCTCGAAGGACCAATTAATGTTCAGGATTAATGGACTGTATTGATTTCCTCTCTTAATTGTAGGACTAATTTTTATTTGCATATAAGTACAATATATTTTATTAAGGTCATTAACGCATAATAATATTTCGAGTCCGATCCTTCGCTATGACTCGCACTCTGTCCTACTAACTAGTTGCCCGCATGCTGAGCGTTCACTGTCTTTTTTGTGGAGTGGGGGTTATGATGCGGTTATCCTCGCTCCTAGTCTCCTTCTAAGTTACACGCGTTAACAGTGAGATTTGATATAAATATATGTTCCCATTCTGCTTATCTGCTAATAATATATTAGACACAAGTTGAGCAGGAACAAAAATTGCGCATATTTGTTTCCCCAATCTCAATTGTGAATTTTAATTTTTATTTGTTCAATTTCTGACAATTGAAAGTCTCTCACATGCAGAACTTGAAGCTAAACTGGTATGACAAGAAAAGGTAATTTATATACTTGCATCCAATCCAAGACAATCGGATTGTCCATTGGTCATTAAAAACTTTTAAACGACCTACATAGAAGAGAATACTTACCGAATCTATTTCTACTTCTTTCGCAGATGTGCCCTTTAATTATTTGCCCCATCCCCCCGATTGACGTGTCGGATGTTGGGCATTTAAAACGCCCTTTTTAGGGGAACCTCTATTAACAGTGGTGCCCTCCCCCCTCCTTTTTGTTAGGCTGACACAATAATTGAGGATGCTTGGTAGCCGCAATTCCTGGCTAACATTTTCTAAGGTTTTCACAACCTTTAATTTCTCAGACTCAACTGACGTCAAAAGATATTCAGCTGGGGTCAGCACGCATCAGATATATCCTTGATAATTTTTAATGTCGGCATTATTACCTCTTTCGTGTTATACAAACACGATAAAATTAATTGTGAAAATTCTACCTGAATCCCATAGGGATAAAATCAAATCAGCTTTTATGTCAGACGGAATATTGTCAATATTATTTAGAACAGTGGACATACTTTTTCTCAAAGCACATAACCCTTTCCTCAGTTGATTATGAATCTCTACATGAGAAGAATCAATCGGTTATGAGGTAGGATTTTTATAAAGCGGTCATTATCTCCTGGTTTAATTTGGGACAAATTACATTTGTAAGGTCTGTTGACATTTCATAATTACCGAGATAACCTACAGAGTCTGTTTTCAAAAATAGCTCGTCATCTTAGGTTGATTTGTTCATGCAATGAAAAAACCGGTATTGTTGTCCTTTTCCGGATTGTCTTCCACGATATTGAGCATAGCATCCGATGAGGATGGTAATATCTTGTCGTTATGAATAACCAGTGCACCTGGTCTTCATTTCCTTAATTAGCAGACTAGATGCTACAGGCGTCAGTCTCTAGATTACAATCCGCGCTGCAAGCCGGTCTTGTACAATCTTGGGTAATTTACAAGCGCTCGTCCACGTATATTGCGTGATATTGAGAATATCATCCAACAAGGATGGTAATATACTCATCGTTGTGAATAGCCAGTACACCTGGTTCTTCGTTCACTTTATTAGCAGAATAGATGCTACAAGCATCAGTATCTAGATTAAAATCCTCGCTGCAAGCTGGTCCTGTACAAAGCGATTGTCCATATGTACGTGGCTAGACAATGGCTCTTGTGCGTCGACTAGCGCTTTTTGAGGTTACATACATCGAGTCAGAGCGAGAACGCTTATTGCTTTGTTGCCGGAGATTTGGGCTCCTCGACCTATACCTGGAAAATAAACGGAAACTAGCATACCTACTGTTTTACTACCTCGTCCAATTCCTTTATTATCTCTCTGATAATTTTTAGATTCACAAAATCCATTGTGCCCAAGAAAGCCGATCGCTTGACGATGGGCTTCAGTGTCTCTTATGAGACTTTTACTTATGTTTACTCATAGCAGACTAAAAGGGAATGCAAAAGAAGTTAATATTACAGTATAATATATTCACATTTGCAAACTGCAATAATAAATTGCAAAACTTGTTAATCAAACCACAATGTGATGAGCGACCCTCGCGCACGGAGCACAGAAAACACAATGACCATTTGGTTTGACGGGATCACAGTATACTAAGCAATCAGTAGGGAAACTCAGCTTTCCCGCGTCTTCCAAAAATCCGCCATCTTGTTGGTGACTGACAGTTATTACTATAATTTCTGTGTGTCAGTTAGGTTTTTTGAATTTTTGACATTATTGCATGGTTATCCACTCGTTATCGTTATTGTACTTATATTCCTGCTTTGTATGTCGTGTTGAGTGTTTAGTTATTTGTGTTTTTATATTAGTGATTATTTATTAGTGAAACTATACCCAGTAAATAATAAATAAACTATGGGAGGAAATAAATGTGTTGTAAAAAACTAACGCATAACGTAGCTCTGGGCGTAAAAGGCCTGTAAACAGTTTTATATATGGGAGACCAAATTAGACGTGATAGCTTAATAATTGAGAAAATCCTAAAGAAGAATTAAAACATGAAAGGGGGCAAAGGATTTAACTCCAAATAGGAAAGAGACTGCTTTCATACATGAATGAAATAAACCACTACATACACATAATAGAGCAACGGGGGTTTTTGATTATGTACCTATATAGTATATATTTTGTAAACTTCAAAATAAATTGTACCTAATATTCACGTTTTAATTTCATTTCGTACTTTCCTAAAAAAAATGAGTAAAAATATAAAAATTACACTGGGCTTAAATTTGATAATCTGCTAACAAAATAAGGTAAACGTATACATCTTGACATAAAGGCAAAAGTACTACAAAATATAAAAAAAACTACACTACTAGTTGACCTAGTTTCCATGTTTTCGCAAATTTTTTAAATAAATTTAAATTCATACTGGTTTTATAATCAAATTCAAATTATATCTGCTAGAAACCTAAATTAAGACAAAATGTGACCAAAACCTCAATTTACATGAAACTAAACTGGATTACATCAGTTAATTAAAAATTAATGCAAAAGTATTAAAACTACGAACAACTTTGGTTATGTTTACGCCAAATTATTAGCTATTTTTTCGTATGTTCTCTGGGATCCGCCATATTCTTGGCGACTTTTTCTAGAGTGGGGGTATTTAAAAACTGCCAGACGTATTTCATTCATAAATTGTCTAAGATTCCGTACTGATTGCTTAGTATACTGTGGGCGGGATGCGACGAGACAGCTGCTCCAGATGGACAGGGCCGGCTTTAAAACTTTTTAAACCTTGTGAACATAGTAGTACAAACGTGTAATATTGAAGACTGGACCCGAAATTGTATAGAACAAATCTTTTAAAAATTAATGTTATTGTTATATAGTTGGTAACTATGTTTCTATCTCCGTTGTTAAATATTGATATAACAACTGTTTCTTTAAATGCGGAAGGCCATACACCATCCTCCATGCATTTGTTAAATGGTTCAGCTATAAAATCCGATATTAACTGCAGTACCTCTGCTCTTATGTTGTCTAATCCTACACTTTATATTTTTTTAGTTCCTGTAGTAATCTCTTTATTTCTAAACTCTCAGTGAGAGTTGATAGCTACAGAATTTGTGGAAGAAAATCTTGCTGGATTGTATTCAGAATTTATATATATTTTATTTGCTAATTTACTGCCTAATTTTGCGAAAATCAAATTAAACTGGTTTGCTATGATTTTACTCTTTGTTAATGGTTCCCCCATCTAATCATTTATAGAATTAATAGTTTTTTTTTTACAATTTATTAATTTCAGAACTGCATTCCATAAGCACCTAGTGTCGTATCCACTGATTTTTATAAATTGTGCGATAAACGTAGACTATGTATTTTTATCTAAAAAAAACAAACATAAAACATTTTTCATATCAAAATAAAAATTACAAAACTTATATTACATTAAAAATAATTTTAAGTGGTAAGTACAATCGGGAATTCTAGGTAAAACGGTATATCACCTGCGTCTTAAATATAACCGCCATATCCTTAAATCAACTTAAGGTCTTTGACAATTTCACCGAAGTATAAATCCAACAGTGCCCTTATCTTAAAATTCCACTTTACTACCTTCTGTTGTTTTTAGTGGAGCGAACCGTGCATTTATCGGCTATACTGTATTTGGATTTCTTTCGTCTGAAATATTTATTACGCAATATCAAACTAGGGAGACCCTAGCATTTAACACGATTACCTTTCAACAACAATTTCCGCCACCATGAGCAAAATTTATGGCCTCTTGAATGTATCTAAACCGGAATGATTTTAGTTAAAGTATTAAGAGTGACCTTCTATTAGAAAATGTTTACATACAGGATATTTTTTCTAGGTCATTTGCACAGTCAAGTTGTTCAATATTTTTTGTTATATGTCAAATAAGCAAAAAGTGCACAAAACTACGAGGATCAAGTTTTAATTTCAACCGAATAGCGGACTATACTGTACAGGGTGACTTTGACTTTGGGGTATTAATTTTAACTGACGAAAGTAGGCATTAAAATAAATCATTTTACATAATATTGCCCTAGGAAATGTTTTTTAATAACTGTGATAATTGAGTTTAAAGTTATTGCAAATTTTGAAGCCGTCTACTCTGTATGTACTTTAGCCTACCCTAATAAGTCAATAAACTATTTCACAATATGTCATGAATCAGCGACATGTGATACGTTGTGCGCGCAATCTTTGGTAAAGTCACGCTTCGTTTATAACCTTAAATAAAAGCGTAACACGTACGTAAACGAATCATGGTAATTTTATTATTTTAGGTATTTTCTAGTGCAGGCAAACGCGAAAGGCGTATATAATTTTCAATATTTACTGTTATTTTTGATTAAAAAAAATAATAAAAATAAATTAAATTAATTAAAAATTAAATTTTAAAAATTACTACCTCAATTACAAAACCACCCTGTATTTTTGTATAAGCCTCGCTGTTATTTATATACTTTCTTCATGACCACCAGAAGTTATTAAAATATAGGGATCGTAATATGAAATATAAAAGAAGCGTTGAATCGTAAAACCTTAACCTTTCATTTGTAGTTTGCTTTTGATATTTTCTAATGTCATTTTCAATAACCTAATTACTTTAGTTGGTATTCCAAATGGTTTTATTATTGTACTTAGTTGATTCCTTTTGACAGAATCATATGTTTTCCTAAAGTTCACGATTAAGATTAATCCCATATTTATAAAATGTAGTAAGGATTTTTTCGCCATGAAAATTTGGTCCGTTGTTGATCTCTCCTTTCTAAAACCTGCTTGACACTACCCTATTTGTAGTTTTCTTATATTTTCTATTCTCTGTTTCATTAATGTCCCCATACTTTTTTATACCCTATATTCAGCATTGATATATATTCCTATAGTTTCTGCGGTCTGATGCATCTTCCTTTTTTAAAATTGGTTTGATCATAGCATCTCTCCAGTCGACAGACATACATTCTCTTCTCTAAATCTTTAGTAACATTTCGTATATTTTTTGCCTCAAATTCTCCTGCGTACTTAATGTTCTCTGCCGTTATTCCGTTTTCCCTGGACTATTGTTATTATTTAATGCTTCTGTCTATTTACTTTTTGGTAGGTTCTTCTATTTCCACTACCTCTTCCCTTTCTCGTTTCATCTCTTCTTGTTCCTTTCCTTCCCTTTCGGTATCTTCAATCAACATCTGTTTGGTTATCGATTTTTCCGATAAGGTCAAGATCTCAAAAAATTCTGAAGTAATTCACCGGTACTATATCGACTCTGGGTATTCTAAAACTAGACTCGGTTTCTTTCTAGCTCTCGTGGTCTTCGAGATATTAATTTTTTCTCTAAAACGGAGACCCATACACAAAATCGGACTACACCTGCGTATTCAGCGCTCCAAATTACGTACAGAACCGTTCTTAATCGCAAATTTATTTTTAAAATTTTCCGTAAAGTTCAAGGTCTTGTAACTAACATGCTTTCAACTCGAGAAAGATTTATAATGTTCTTTATAAAAAAAGCTGAAAGATGCATTAGGGTTTTGCAATTTTATTTACAAGAAAACCAAGAACATAATGTACTTCTTTTTATGGTTTTGCCTACATCCAGGATATTTCATTTAACTTAATCCACATATTAGAGAGATATGACAAACGTGGATTGGTATTGTCAAAAATTATTTAAATTGGCATTATGCATATTATTGTCTACATTATTATTTGAAGTTCACACAGTGATAGTATTATTTGATTTGTTTTAAAACTTGTGGCACATATATTACTTCGACTACATATAATCTTGCAAAAACTTTATCCATTTATTGAAAAACTTTCCTGTCTCTCGAGCCCGTCTTTCAATATTGAAAAATTATTCTCTATGGAGAATCACTCGATTTGAAAATCTCCTATGATATTCTTCCACACTTCTTCTGCAATTTCCTTCACATGAATCATAAGTAACTTTTCAACAACAAACAGTGGCAGAAATAAAATACCTATTTTTTCATTTTTACATATTTTCTTATATTTAACAATATTTATTAATAATATTATTGTATTGAACATATTTTTTGTGTACGAATTTTAAATTTACATTGTTAATAACTAAATGTTAAGAGACCAAAAGAATGAATATTTATATATATATTTCATATTAATTAGATTATTAATGCTGTTATGACAACATAAGCTCTCCCTTCAGGTAATTGTATATTTTTGAAAAATCGTACACTACAAAAATTTCACCAGTAAACTCAGCAATTATATATATATGTTTCGTACCATATATAATCGTCGAGCTAAATCTATAATATTCTTTACTGAAAAGTTTTACTGAAAGGTCAAAACGGACAGGAATGTTTTACAGGACCGCATGTAATTGGTATGGAAAACTTATTGGGATGTTATCCATCAACGCCAAGTGCATTTTATATTGAGACAAGCTCCAAGACGATTAAATGAACCTACTTAACAAGACGTATGGCAAACACTTTTGAGCCAAGGTAACGGAAGCTTCAATGTGAAACTTATCGATTTAACAAGTTTCATGTTACGTGGAATATTACACGCCTGGTTATAAAATGCCGCACTGTAATTAGTATCTCAAAGTCTTAGAGGTTTAATGAATCTCTTGAAAGACATAAACATTATATCATATTTATACTCGTACTATACAGGTTGTAATTTGGAACAGGAGTAAGATTTATGCAAACCATTCAACCAGCAACAACTTAACAGGGAGAGAAGTATCTATAACTATCGTTTATCCAGAGTCCGATATTGGCAACTAGGTTTAGAATATTTCACACTTCAATTAACATGAAGCTGGAGAAAATAGTAGACTTGCTGTGTCTTGCAAAATTTTTTGCAGATAAATAATGGTAACAACCAGATTTCAACCACATACTGGGAGAGAAATATGGCGCTGAAAATACTGATATAGGTTTAAGGACAAATAGGAACACCATAATCGATTTCCAGAGAACGCGAAAAAATTCTGGACCTGTATGTGCAATATTTCTCTAATGTGGGAAAAGTACCTTGGCAAGATAAATTTGTATAACTTATTTAAGCTGTGTACCATTTTTATTTAAATAATGTAAGTGTTTTATTTCAATATACAGTTGTAAAAGTACTACATAATTATTCATGAATGCATTGATTCCTTCTTTAAACAAACCTGTACGTGGTACCTGTAAGTACATTTAAGTGGTTTATTTTGTATTGAAGTGATTTTTAATAGAAAAAAAATAAATATTATCTTTTAACCATGTTAGAAAATAAATTTGCTTCACCGTACGCCAAGTTATCATCATGTTTCGACAGATCATCAATTCCTAGCCTTGGAGTTTCTTGATTTGTCAAAAAAAGTAAATTATAATTGTAATTTTTGTGACTCCCCGCGAGCCCGTTTGTATCAGAATGAAAATTTAGTTTATTTGCACGCGCCGGTCGTGTGTAGAAAAATGCTAGTAATATCGTCAGTTTTTCGAAGACCTATATGAGACGAAAAGGACAAAATTTACAGTAACCGATATATCATAGACAAATGTTGGAAAGAGATTAGTAATAAAATGAAATGAAGAGGGTAAGTATTAAAATATACAGGGTGTCCGTCTGCTAGGTACAGAAAAACGAATGGCACTATACTCGCGACAAGAATTCAGACGACTTACGTCATACGAACAAATGAATAATTTATTATATTTTCATCAAAATATGTAAGAAACTGCAACTGATAGTAATAAAACTATATACTACACTAAAAGTTTGCATTATATATTGTACTAAATTTAAAAAAATGATTGTTTTTAACGCGACCAAATATTGAAAATTACGTTGACAATAAAAACAAATGTGTAACGTCAGCCGTGACGTAAGACGTCTGAATTCTTGACGCGAGTATAGTCGTACTGCTACCACTACTACTAATAATAATATGAGGATAGCAACAACAGGTAATGGATGTAATCTGTGGATGTAATGTTGTCGTACGTTACAGTATTAAGGATTTCTTGGGAAACTTCTGCTATATTCAGAATGTCGCTTCATGGTTGACGGACGTTTCTATCGAGTTCCATATATTAATGTTTATTGTTTAAAGAGAGCATATTTTTGCCAAGTTTTTGTGGTCTTATTGTAAACTGTGACTATCCTGTGCATACTTTTAATAGTTTTTCATCATGTCCAAAGCAGGCTTCACAGAAAGAAATTAGTGCACGTGTTGATAAATTGGCAGAACAGTTCGAAAAAGGTCTAGATGGATTTAAAAGTGAGCTTATGAAAAAATCACCTTTACCTGTTGCATTAAATGAGCATCGCAAATTTCTTGATGAATTTAAAGAATTTCAAGATATCACCAGCTCTTTAAAATAGATTAAAGAAGACATCAAAGTTATTCAGAATAACATTGTTTCCCTGAATGAGGATGGCGTGAAAAATCAACTTCGTCGTAATTACAATTTTCTGATCATTTATGGGCTTAAATCGGATAAAAAGAAATATATGAAGATGTCATTGACCAGTTTATTCTAAAATGTACGTAGCTGTTAAAAAGTCTGATATCAATCAGTTATATTTTCTTAGTAGGAAAGAACAAAAACGCGTTATGCAAAGGTCTATAGTTGTTCATTTTTGTCAACGTTGGCTGCGGGATATGGTGTTTTTAATAAAAAAACTTTTATAAAGGAAGGCTCGAGAAATTCATAAAATGGCTACTTGGACTTTCAACGGTCTTGTCTACAGTAAGGATGGCGAAGAGAGAAAATGCATTGGATCTGAACTTATCCAGTAGAAGTAAAATAACAGTACTGTTATAGTTGTGTCTTGATTTGATTTAGTCTATATTTATGATTTACTTTTTCTTTACCTGATCTTAATTATAATAATTAATTTTATATTGTGTGTTAAAATTATTATCTTGCTAATTATTTTATTATTTTTATTGCTCCTTTATTTTTTATAAATATACAACTTTGTAGGAGCTCTGTAGGGTAGTTTCGTTTGGATTTTTGTGCCGGTGTAGGTACTAATTGAGAATTTAGTTTAATTATTTTTCAGTTTTTTAAGGGAACATTTACTTATTACCTTCTTTACTATATACTTTTACATACATATATTGCACATTATTGTCTTACTTCTATTGTTTATATTACTTAATACGTTTGATACTTTATTTACATTAATTTGTAATTTGCATTTATCCTGTTACCATTTTTTACTGTAATGCTGTCTACTATTTAAATATATAATGAAAATTGCACATTTAAATCTGCAGTCAATATTTACAGGTTTTGACGAATTTGTTAGTTTAGTTCTTTATAATGATTTTGATGTTATGGTGACTGAGACATGGATAAATAATAATGTTGGTGTACAAATTGTTGCCATTCCTGGGTATATAAATATTTTTCCACAGAGATAGATTGGGTAGAGGAGGCGGTGTTGGTGCTTGCATAAAAGACTCATACAACTGTCAAGAAATTGTTTTTGATTTTGCAGTAAGTGAACAACTGGAATACCTTTTTGTTTCAATGAAAGTGTATTCTTTTACTTTGGCTTTTGGAACATTTTATAGACCACCTAAAACTAATTTTAATGATTTTCTGAATGATTTTGATAATTATTATCTACAGTTTTCCCCCCAGCTGATGAGGTTATTTGCCTTGGTGATTTTAATATTGATTTGTTTAATGTTTACAACCCACTTGAACCTTGTTTTAATTCTTACAATTATTCTCAGATTATTAATGAAACGACTAGAATCACTAGCACTTCCACTACATTGATTGATCTTGTGTTTATTACCAATACTAATATTGTTGAATCTTTGGGTACCATTTCCGTTGATGGTATATCGGATCACAGAATGGTTTTTTTGCAATCTAAAATTTATTCGCATTAAGACTACACCTAAACTTATATCGTATTGCTGGCACTTTAGTTTGAATAATTTTTTAAATGATTTGTAAAATCTCTCTTGGTTTGAACTAATTTGTATTGATAAAAAGATATTAATTTTTAATAAATTCTTAATAGCTGCATTTGATGTGCATGCTCCTATCAAAAATGTAAAAGTTACACAACCTTGGGCTCCTTGGTTAACCCCAAATTTAAAATTAATTATGAGGCAAAGGGATAAGGTCCTTCAAAAATTTAAACGTACACGAGCACATACTGATTGGGTACAATATAAAGATTTTCGTAATTACTGTGTTGCTATGATGCGTCGAGAAAAGAAAGGGTCCTTGGAATTCTTTGCTTCTCAAAAAAATTATAAGCACTCAATTCAATATACATTCAAATAAAAATAATCATTTGTCTTTTGATTTGGCTGACCCTGATAAGATTAACAACTACTTTGCTTCATTTTTACAAAATGCCTCTAATAAATGTGATGATCAAATAATCTTTTATAATAATAATAGGATAAACACTACTGTAGATGAGGTTCATTCAATACTGAACAGTATTAAAACAAACGCATTTGGTGTTGACAATATTTCTCCCACAATGTTGAAGTACTGCAGTCCTTTTATTGACTGTTATGTTATTCACATAAATAACTGTTGTATTGAGAGACAATACTTTTCTTTCATGTGGAAGGAGCGATTGGTTTGCCTTTACCTAAAAAAATAACCCTACCTCTCTTTCTGAGTTGAGAATAATCAGTATTTTGCCTGCTCTTACAAAAATTATCAAAAATTTTGTATAATCAAGTGTATAATTATTTCACAAATAGCGATCTTTTGCCTCAGACACAGTGTGGTTTCAGAAAGGGAAGTGGCACTTCGACTGCTCTAGTTCCTATCACAGATGATTTAATAACAGCTCAAGACTTGGGATTAGTTAGTGTTGTGGCTTTATTGGATTTTTCTAAGGCTTTCGATACAATAAACCATAAGCTTGTGTGTTATAAACTTAAATATTATGCATTTGACGATGATTCACTCACACTCATCAATTCTTATTTACATGGTGGATCTCAGCGTTAATAATATTTTCTCTTCCAGTTTAGATATTCTTTTTGGCGTTCTTCAAGATTCGATATCAGGCAAATGATATCATCAACTCTGAGTTAGAAACTATTAAACAGTTATCAGAGGAACATGATTTAAAATTGAATTCTAATAAATCTAAAATTGTGTTTTTTGGTAGTAAGAATAAGGTACAAATTTTAAATCAAAATTTTAATATTTTGATTGATGGTGTTCCAGTTCTCACCTGTGACCATGCAAGAAATCTTGGAGTAATTTTTTACTGTAATATGCGTTTTGATGAACATGTTAAAACTTTAATGCAGAAAGCTTATTCCTCTCTTGAATTGATTTACAATAGTCGTCACGTTCTTAATAAAAAACTTACAATTATGTTATGTGAGTCACTTGTTCTTTCCCATTTTAATTATTGTGATTATGTGTATGGCCCATGTCTTACTCAACATGAGAAAATCAGAATTAAGAAAGTGCAAAATTCGTGTTGTCGTCTCATCTATGGCCTAAGAAAATATGATCATATTTTTTACAAAATCGATGAGATCAAGTGGCTTAACATGGAAAATCGTAAGCATCACCATCTTTACAGTTTTGTCCATAAAATTCTTATCGCTCCATCTCATTATTCACTATAATAACAAATTTTATTAAGCATAGTAATGTTCATTTTAGAGATATTAGATTCAAAAATGACAAATTACGTTACAGGGGCTTTTACTTAACCTTAGTTTGTAATTTCGTAACACTGTTTTGCATTTTATTGTTGTCATGTTTTTTTTTAAATGTATTTGTTGAATTATTCATTTTAGACACTTTTTTCATAAAAGTTTCTTTTTACTTTTGGTCAGATATACAAGCCCCTTCAGTATTGGCATTTATATTCCGAATATCCTGTATATTTATAATGTACTAGTTTCTAAAAATATTTTTAAATAAGACTGCTGGATATATGTGGCTGATTCTATGTTGGTATAATTTTGTTCCAAAGTGAATTTTGAAAACCATTTAATAATTTTTATTATACTCGCGTCAAGAATTCAGACGTCTTACGTCACAGCTGACGTTACACATTTGTTTTTATTGTCAACGTAATTTTCGATATTTGGTCGCGTTAAAAACAATTATATGTATATGCCAGGTATGATTTTTTCCGTTAAAAAATTTAGCTACATTAATTTATAATTTAGATATTTATTGCGTGCAACCTTGCATATGACTTCATTCATAGAAATTATCAATAATAGATGTTACATAGAGAAAAATTGATTTGAGTTTTCTTAAATAGGCACCTTCTTCGGATAGAATAGATCGCTTATGTAGATTACACTAATTTTTCATTATACGGCATTTCACTTTATCTAAAATGTAGTGAAAGGTTCTTGTGTCATCCTTGTATATTGAAAAAATCTTTATTTGTCGTTTCTTAAATTTTAAAAAGATAAATAATTCTCCATAATTTATTCTGATTAATGAGGTAAACTACATATTGTCTAGTAATTATAGAATCCAAAAAGATCAGTTCATCGTCAGTTGATAACATTCAAGGAAGTACCTAAGGTGTACGGAATAAATTTTCGTCTCTTCCCGCTTTTAACAGTTTTTACTGTGTGCAGTCTCGGCGCGAGGAACAGCGCCGACAAGCGCGAGTTGCCGGTAAGCAGGTAACCTGCTTCCATTCTGTCTGTACTCATACCCTTCCGTTTTTTTGTCCGATCGTGTCAACCGATATACACGTCGTGTAAATCGGTTGAAAAAGTCGTATATGTATAGGGTCTTTTATACATTTTAGCTTAGGGGGTTGTCAATTTCCAAACGGTACATTATTTTAGTGTAAATGATGAAGAGATAGTAGGGAATTAGAAGAAGTAACGAGAAAACTTGTGAAGGAAGCACGTAAAGTGGGATTGCAGATAAATCAAGAGAAAAATAAGCTTTTGAGAATAGGAAAACAAAAAAAGGATACCAATTTTAAATTGAGAACAGAGCATGGAGAGATGGAGTTTGAGGAAGTTCAAGAATATGTATATTTGGGGGCGCTAATAACAGCTAACTGTGATGAGGAACAATAAATAAATAGGAGAATAATAAAAGCAAACAGAAGTTCGGCAGCAGTCAACCACTTATTGAAATCAAAAAATTTGTCCAGAGGAGTAAAATTTAGAATATATAAAACAATTTTGAGACCGACAGCGCTGTATGGTAGTGAAACCTGGGTTCTCAATAAGAAGTCAAGAGAAAACCTTTTAAGGTGGGAAAGGAAAATCTTAAGGAGAATTCTAGGGGGCAAGAAGACGGAGGAAAGCTATGTAAGGAGAAATAATGAGGAAATATATGCAATGTACCAGGCACCAACAATAGACGAAATTGTAAAAGCCAGAAGAGTGCAGTGGCTAGGGCATCTAGAACGTATGGAAGATGAAAGGGCAGTTAAGAAAATAGTAGGGAGTAAACCTAACTACAAGAAAAAAAGAAGTAGACCGAGGAAGCGATGGAGAGAGGCAGTGCCAATAGATCTAAGGGAGAAAAATGCAATGGATTGGAAAAGAAAGGCGAAGGACAGAATGGAATGGAGGAGAATAACACAACTCTGGGCCTAAAAGGCCTATAAACAGCTTTATATATATATATATATATATATATATATATATATATATATATATATATATATATATATATATATATATATATATATGATGAAGAAAAGAGAGAAGGATGTAAAATGAACAGAGAAGAAGGCGAGGTCATAGAATCTGAAGTGGGAAGTAAGAAGGGCCGTGATAAGTCACAGAGATATACAGTATGCGCCAAAAGTGTGGAATAAATTCAATAAAAACGAAACAATTATTTTTTGGGAAAAATCGTCGAGCAGGTCGATTTTTAATTTAAAAAATACATATTTTAGCGTAAAATGCGATTTTCAAATGTCATTTGTTTTCGAGTAATGACGTCATCGATTTTTTTTCCTTTATTCTGAAAGATCGTTTAATTCTCTATCAGACAGTACTAAAATTTTGCCCTCTTACATAGGAAAGTTTTCGAGTAAATGACGATTGAATGTTAGAAAACGTAAATTAATTAAAATAAAGCAAAATCGTTATCAAGTTTAGTTTTTCGAATTCCATAGTTCTTTTATGGATCACGTAGGTGAAAATCTTTGCAAAGTGTCATTGTCACACCGACTTTCTAATAAGTATTGTAAGGGACATAGAAATTATTATTCAATTTAAAGTATTATGGCACATTTAACTGTTACTCAAAGAATTGAAATTTTAATTCTTATCGGATGCGGGAATATGACTAGAACTCAGCAGGAAGTTTGCGATTTATTTAATGAAACATATCCAGATCGCCCTATCAGCCAATCAACAGTCAGTGAGGTAGAGTCTAAATTTAGAGAAACTTGCAATGTTCCAAAACTGGACGTCCAAGCATTAATGAAAATCAGAAACAGAACATTTTGATAAGTATGGTGGATAATCCTCATAATTCTTCACGATTGGTTGCATTAAACAATGACACTAGTCAGAGCACAGTGCTACGTATCTTGAAGAAGGAAAAATATCATCCCTACAAAATTCAACTTGTGCAGGAACTCAATGAAGATGATCCCGATCGCCGCTTACACTTTTGCGAAATTCTAAAGGATTTATGTCAAGGAAATAGAAATTTACACCGGCAAATACTTTTTTCAGATGAGGCCACATTTTGTCTGAATGGTACAGTAAACCGTCCAACTTGCAGATATTGCAGTCGGGAAAATCCTCATTGGATGGCAGAGGCACATACCCAACACCCTCAAAAATTAAATGTGTGGGCTGGAATAGTTGACGACAGAATAGTAGGGCCTTTCTTCTTTGAAGAAACCCTTACAAGACAAAGATATTTAGAGTTTCTAGAAAATGACCTTGTTCCAGCCCTTGCAGTAATTTTTCCTAACGATAATGACCCTGACATTCCTGACGATACCATATGGTTTCAGCAAGACGGTGCACCTCCGCACTATGCGCGCCCTGTACGAGATTTTTTAGACAACTGTTTTCCTGGGAGGTGGATCGGCAGACGCGGACCGATAGAATGGCCTGCAAGATCGCCAGATCTTACACCTCTTGACTATTTTTTATGGAGATACTTGAAGTCAAAAGTGTACATTAATAAACCACGTAATTTAGAAGAACTTCAAAATTGCATTCGGGACGAAATACGCAGAGTTTCCCCAGAAATCATTCATAATGTGCAAGAAGAATTTCTTCACAGACTTGCGCATTGTCAAGAAGTTGGTGGATGGCAATTCGAACATTTAATTTAAGTATAAAATTTAATCAATTGTATTTTATTTTACATACCTCAGAATTGTTACTTTTTTATGGATAAAATTTACGTTTTCTAACATTCAATCGTCATTTACTCGAAAACTTTCCTATGTAAAAGGGCAACATTTTAGCACTGTCTGATAGAGAATTAAACGATCTTTCAGAATCAAGGAAAAAAATATGGTGTTGCCATTTAAAAAAAATCGATGACGTCATTACTCGAAAACAAATGACATTTGAAAATCGCATTTTACGCTAAAATATGTATTTTTTAAATTAAAAATCGACCTGTTCCAGAATTTTTCCCAAAAAATAATTGTTTCGTTTTTATTGAATTTATTCCATATTTTTGGCGCATACTGTAGTTATAGTTACTTAAAGTATTGTAAAGAAAAACAAACAGTAGTACAGGGTGTCTCAAACTCGATAGTATGGGCCTACTGCGAGGATATAAAAAATTCAAATAAAATTTGGGACACGTGGTGTTAAATGGGATGAGGTAAGCTCCATTTTCAATCGAATGTATTATCTTTGGAATTTGACAGAAATGGCTAATGACGTCATCCATTATATTTTTTTCCAGAAACATACCCACATACCCATTTCCTGTCAAAAAGCTTTCTTTTTTCCTAATAAACTTTTATTAGAAAAATATTTCTGTATTACTTCCCGTTTTAAACGTATAAGCAATATCGTCCAAAACAAATACCACCTAAAATCACATTAGTGGTGGAAGGTGGAAGTAATCATTGGAAAATAAGAATTGAATGTTCGTTGTTTAAAGCGTATAAATGTCATTAAGAATAAGTAAAAGGGTTAAACTCGATAATTCTTTAATACAGTTGAAACAAAAAGTGATGATAATTATAACTAAACTTAAAATCTATTCTCTATGTGACCTCCTCTCATTTCAAAACACATTTCACCTTTTGACTCATTACGAGCGTTTGTGATATTTTTTTCCAAATGATTATTATCTCGTGAAGATGTTTTTTCTAACATCCCTGATAAAAAAATCGAGGGCTGTTAGATCTGGTGACCTTCAGGGCCACTGAATAGGTCCATTAATCCCAATCCATTTGTCTGGGAAAGTATTATGAAGATAAAAAGTGAGAAGTGTCTTCTGATCCCCCCTAACTGCCACAAGAAGCCACTCTGACTACCCCCGTTGTTGGAAGGGATACAAAATTCTCATAAAAGCGAACAATTTATTTCAGTAGAACCAATTTGTAGCTCATCTCCATAATTAATGACTAGGATTCTTTTTTGATTAGCCAACCTAGATAGGACGTAAGTACATGAAACACATGTTTAAATACGATTCATTGTATGAAAATTTGTGTTTTATTTGGATGAAGGTTCTTTACAGTGGGATTTTGGATTATAATACCTGCATGTATATAAGTATATGCGGAATAGTGAACGTGCTGCCATCTTAATACAGGGGGATAAATCGAGAACTATATCCAACACGGACGCTGTGTTATATAAAGAGCAGGAGTTGGTAGGAGTGTATTGAGATATTGTACAAAGAGCTAAAAGATGGCGCTAGTCATCGTTTTATTGAATATTTGTATGTACTGTGTGAGTTCTTTATCAGTTTATAATTTCAGTATAATTAACCAATTGATTATAATTTTAAACCTGTTTTACATTTGCCAATTTTGGGCTAATATAAATGTAAATCTTTTAATGAAAAGTATTTATGATGCTTATATTAGTTAAAACAAGAGTTTACACATATATCTCTTCATATTCATATACCTAAATTAAATACCTACCAGTATTGCATATAGTAATTATGCAGCATTTTTATTAATTTTAAATTACATATATTTGCTCTAAAAGAAATGAAAATAATTTGTAGTTCCTATATATACCGAAGCCAAAATTGTCGTGATAAATACCATAAATCAGTTGCTTATATTTGATTCTTGATTGAAGAAGAAGAAATATATGTATTATTCTTCCACGTACTTATTTTATTGTTTATCTATATATCCTGCAATCCTACATCTATTCTATTATCTATATTTTAGTTTGTCATATAATTTTACAGTGTGTACATATTCAACTAGGTACCTAATTAAATTAGACAGGTAAGCAGGTATGTAACTAAAGATTTTTTTAAAATAATTGCATATTTTAAAATTTTTAGAAATCCCAATTTGTAAGAAAGAATCGAAGATTCATATAGCTCCCTCAAATTAATTTCTAAATATTGTTGATACTTCTGCATTTCATGACTTATCACCAACTGTAATGATTTATAATTCATAGACGACATTTCTATATCATATAATAAGATTTTTAAATCCATGTTAGTCCCAAATGTTGTGACAAAAATGTTTGAGAGTAATACCATCACCAAAATTAGGATAATTTGGCTCGTTCTTCATTTCGTGTCTAAAGTTTCCCTCCTGCCCATCAACTTGACATGCGATCTGTTACTTAAATTACATGAATCTTATTGTTGTCAATTACACAGACAAAGCTCTATTCGATAATTATCTAAAGAAATTAATCTAGCTAAATTTACTAACCTGGTTTAATGAAAACACTCTATAAATATCTAACTTCATCTTTGGAACAGTGGGAACTCGAAAATTCAATCACAATAGATGAGATCTGACCTATTTCTGCATTTTTAGGATTGCTTCTTCAGGAGGCCTCCTTTAAGTTGAGTCAAATATCTAACTATAAAAATTATTATATAAATTAAAATTATTTGAAATTAAATGTCGACAATGCTAGATTAATTTCCTTAGATAATTATTGAATAGAGCTTTTCCTGTGGAATTGTTCATTAGCATACCTAGATGTTTGGTATCAGAAAGCATACAGATGATTTCATTGATAGGAATTGTAGGAGATTTGATTTATATTAGCTTAAAATACCTTTCTAATACAGTAAAAAATAATAACATCGTTAGAATATTTCTCACGTTTTACTGGATTTGGGGCACTGGAAATTGCTATTTGATATTACACAGTTACAGTACATTCTTATAGAGACGAGGCATGCCTCTGAAGGGTCTCTCTCGCAATTGGCTACCAACGCATTCCATGCTCTACACCTGTTTTTTACCTATATGTTATTGGTATGAAGCATGCTTTGAATGCGTTCTTATCTTATTGTGCTTATGAACGTACTGCAGATTGCCTATACACTGCAGAGTTTGTTTCATCTTCAGGATGTTATTGCTTTATCTGTCACGTTAGTCAGGTGAAACAACCCCTCACTACACGGCAGTTATTCATCGGAGAGCAGTCGTGGATAAGGTGGAGTATTGAAGAAAGTAAAATATATTATTTAATGGGCGCTACGTAACTTAGATAGTAACAAAAAAAAATATATCAGTTTTGAGAAGTCACGAATATCAAAACCGTTGTTTATACAAAAAAATTATAAATGCAAATATAATTATTTCTGATGGTTCTATATTACTGAAATTGTTTCTTAGAAAGCATTTTGTTATAGGATAAGTAATTAAAACTAGGGCGAGTAAATAGTATAACAAAAAAAATTATATTACGTACTTATTCTAGGGGAATAATTTGTGTATCCTCTTTGATTTTTTCTTACATCACCAATCAAGTATATAGACAGGAAAATATTGTTAAATATAAATGATATACTTATTGTTATAATAGTAAATTCATTGATTCATAGGCTACGTAGATAAAGACTGGTAAAGAAAAATTAATAGACTGAAATTAATTGTGGTAGTTGAATTGAGCTTAAATTGTATAATTTTAACATGAAATGATTTTGGAGTAATTCCAATTTATTTAAATTTGTCGCATAAACCTAGTACTATGCCTCGGCGTTACAAGAAGACATTTAAACTGATTTTTGGTTATGTAACCATTAGGTAATGCGCAAGCAATAAAAACTTATATCTATAATTGTTATAAAAAAAATGTATAACGGAATTGTCTTATCTGGTTTAATGACGTGGTGGCCTGAAGAGAAAAACGAGGTAAGGGGAAGATCAGTGGAGTACGTCCCTCCCTGTGGATGTGGATACACAATTTGCTGACGGTTGGTTACTGGTTACGTAACCTCTATGACGTTATCAGCGTCAACCTCATCGTGGACAGAAACATGGCGATGAACATGGACGTGGACGTGAAAGTGAACGTGACTATGAATTTCAACTTGTACTTGAACTTGAACTTGAACCCTTCGGTTGAAGGGGATTCGGCACCTAACATTTTATCCTCTATAACATAACGAAATGGTCTGAGTCCGACACGTGACTGTATCGCACCAGGACATGGAGTCTACTCCTAATGGAGACCTAAATGGAGACTTCGAGTGTCGATGAGACCTCAATCAAATCAGCAGACTATGAGTGAGTGTCGGTATAGATTCGAGGGGTATTTTTCAAAACATCACTAAACGTGATAACTACATGAGACGAAAATCTCGCCCTCTTTACTTTATCACTTCCAAAACCACACTCTCTCGTCTTATTCCTGCTTGTTCTCCTCGAGAGATTTCCATTCGACCTGATCAGCTGGTAGTGGAAGAAACAATGTGCGCCCTTACGTATCGGCAACCCAGAAAACATGACAGAAGATAATAATTTTGAAAATAGGAGAATTTTAACAAGAAGATCATTTGTATTATTAATTGAAAGAAAACTGTCAAAAAAAACAGAAAATCATTGAATGGTAAGTATGTAGTTTTAGACCATCATATTATTCTTATCTAAGAACTTTATTTCAGGTACGTGATCGCTTCAGGGTTATTTTAAACGAGTACATGCTGCGTATAAGAAGTAACGATTTGGATAGTCGACTTACTAATTATAAAATATATCTTGTGAATAATAGTATATTATGCAACGATCATGTAATAACCATTACATGAGAGTTGCATACGCTATTTTTTCTACACCCGATAAATAATCAAAAACCATAAATTTTATATTTTTATTGAACACAATAGGTAACAGTAATTATTCGTATGAACTGCATTTTATGCTTTCTCCGATATGTGTGGAGGAGTCGATGGTAATTCTTCTATATAGCTGATATCAGACATTTTGATAAATTATCGAAGTTTAGCTAGGTATCTACGAAAATTTAATACGTACTGATTTTGACATGTAAAATAATTACATAGGAACCTAGGATAAACGTCAAATGCACAGCATGCTTGATTGAAAAATTATGGGTTTCTATTGATTAAAAATCTGTATCGTAATGGGTATTATTATGAAAAGGATTATGGGCATATAAGTGCATTGTTATAATACGGGTGTAGAAAAAATTGATTTATTTTGTAAATAAAATGATGCAAATAACTTAAGGATGAGATTTAATTGTATTTTAAATTCTCCATTTTCAGAAATTCTCTCAATTAAAAGGTAATTTATTAAATAAAAAAATGACAACAAAAAAAGGAATAGTTGCATTTGAAAACGCTACAGCACATATTAGTTATTATCGTTATTATCGTTATTATCGTTATTACGATTCACAGAGGCAAATTCAGAAACGCCTCAACGTCGCTGTTTACAAATCGCACCGTTGTTAATGCTGCTGTTGGGATAACGTAAGTATGTATACGGTAGTTTCTATACATATACATGGAAATTACATAGCCAATATATTATAATGTTACTGGATGTAATAGTTATTACTTTCAAATTTTTACTGAGTCACTTGCTTCACCTGCCTCATCGTACCTACTGGCCGCTACTGATCTTTAAGTAAAATAGTTGCGTGTGCAAAATGGAAATGTGTAGTTCGGAGAAGAATGTCACAAAATAAATTTTATGAGCCGTTGGATATCATTCGTACTCATATACATCACCAAAACGCTGATTTCGCTGAAAAGTGTCATCAGGGCGAAAGACCTTTGCAGTTTGTTTAAGGTAAGTAAATAGAGGTTGCTGATATAACACCAATCTATGCAGGTGCCCTTCGAACTAGCGCTGCCAGACAAAGAAATTGCAGGTCATAATAATTGTTGTACCCGATCGACACGACTTGTTCTGACGGTCGTTGCAGGTGATAGTGTGCGCTGATGCTGGTCTAGTGAGCGTTCCTCCAATAAATAACATGGATACTTTCATGAGCAGACTTTTGGTCTGTACCGTGCAGATCCATGCAGGTATAATGTACTGTAAAATACTGCATATTCGACCACATTAGGGTTACCAGATGTGAAACATGTAAAGTATGACAATTGTAACAAAAAAGGATGATTTGCAATGAAAAAGGAGAACATTTTTTGCACCTTTTATTTTATTTTATTTAGTAACATAAAATATACTTGTAAACACAAGTAAACTTAAAAAATATTGCACTTTGCACATATTGCGTTGAGAAAACAAAAAAAAACTTTATAAAGTTATATAAATGAGTATTAACTTTGAACTTATATATAATAGTATATAAAATAAAGAATGTGAAATAATAAAAATAAAATAAACATTATAAAATATTAAAGTCAAAATATAATTCGATTGAGACTTTTATTCACTTCGGCGTTCTCTTTCGGGGTCAAAAGGTGATCCATGATTTCAGATTTATATTATTTTTAAAAAGCCGGACAGTGGGGGAAAACGGCCGGACAATTAAATTTGCGTTAAAAAGGAGGACATGTCCAGCTTTATCCGGACGGATGGTAACCCTAGACCACATCAAATGTGTGAGTTAGTTATTTAGAATATATTTAATTTTTATATTAAAATCTCAAAAAATTTTTATTTTAGTAATGGATTTGTTCTTATTTATGTTTTCATGTAGTGCATTAACATATATGATATTGCAAACAAATTATAATTTTTTTATCATTATAATTATTTATCCCATGTTTTCTTTTTAAGACCGCGGTTAAATAAAATTTAACCTTGACGTATTACCTTCTATCGTTACTTCTGTTACTTTTGTTTTTATTGTAAATATTTTCTTTAAATATATTGTGATTTTGACAACTACACTGTTCCCGCTTTCGTGACATGCTCATTTTGATGTAAAATCGATAGGTATTCTCACAATTTTAATTATAATTTTGTAGTGCAAAAGGGTTGTTGCATTTAATATGATAGATATAGATATTTTAAAATTTTTACACCATTTTATTCTATTTTTCCTAAATACATATTCTTTGTTACGACAAATATTAGCGGCATAAATTAAACATCGAATTAAATTGGCTTGAACGTGCCCGACAGCCCTAGGTAAAGCGGGCATTCCATAAAAGCCCGTTTTACAGCCACCAACAAACACTTCGAACGCAACGAACAAAATGCTTTCGGTCTGTGTCGAGTTGTGAGTTGGCGCAGGCATTCGCTGCCAACTAAGGTCAACTAGTATTTGTATGAGTGCCAGCAAGTGTATGTCTGTGCTGTTTGTTCGAAGCTCCTAAACAATGACCGACATCAAAAATCATCACAAGAAATTCATTGCTGAATTTATCGAGCTATATAAATCGTATCCTACCCTCTGGAACCTAAAATGCCCCCAGTACAACGACAGGGATAGTAAACGAAACGCTTATATTAAACTGATAGAAAAATTACAAGAAATAGAGCCGGAATGTACTAAACAGGATGTTATAAAAAAAATTAATTCTTTGCGTAGTGCGTTTAGAAGAGAGTACCGAAAAGTAAGGAGAATGAGGGGATGTGGAAAACTTTACAATCCGACACTATGGTACTATGATTTAATTTCTTTCACAATAGATGGCAGTCGAAAGAAATTTAGGGTAAGTTTAATGATGTACCGATAGATTCGTTTTTAATTTATTTTATGTCTTGAACTTAATTTACTCACACATTTTGTTAAATACCAGTATGGAAAAAAAATCTTTTATCTGCTTGGTAGGATACATATTCCCATGAGTTCTTTAAAAACCATAATTTTATATTCCTACCTATATAAAAATTAATACCTTTAAAAGTGATTTATATATTTAAAAAAGAATATGTGATATTAAATAATTTTTATATTATTTTTATTAGTAGAAAGGTAGATATTACTTTTCAAAAAAAAACTGAACATAAATAACTATACAGTCGATACACAAGAAACAATAATTCTTTATGGAATTTAGAAATCAGTTTTTGTTTTACAATATGTTAAAGTATTGACAAAAATCATGATTGTTTTAGATTTTTAAAATATTTTTTCACCTTAACTTTTTTTATCTTCCTATAACCTTTTCTACTATACTAAAAAATGCAGCTCCTATAAACTGTGATTTGAGTCATCACTTCGCTTTGTTAGATTTTGAAATACAATTTGCAAAATTATTTTATACTCTACTGTGAATGCATCTATCTAGGTATCATAAACGATAATTTGAGTCTCTGTTCTGCTTTAGATTTTGAAATAAAGTCTTCCACTGTGAATGCACATCATAAATGGATATGTCAACTTGCAGTAGGTGCATTTTTTAAACACACTGTATATCAAAATTCCCGGAGAGTAAAGATATTTGCAAAGTGCACATAAGTCGTAAAGTACATTAATTTTGACATTTTCTTAGTGTGAAATACAGTACGTGGTAAACCTTTTCTCTTCCTATAAAATTCCCATGTTTTTATAATTATACTATACAGGGTACATTCTACGAATAAGGAAAAAAAAGTCCTTTAGATTTGTCAGAAGTTTGTTTTGCGTAACTGATTTAAGTAAAAATGCTATATTTTGATAATAAATCGTTAGCATATATCTATTTATTCATTAAAATGTTATAAAACAAAAGTATACTTTAACCTCGTTTTGCCACTTGAAAATCATTCAAGTTAGGACAAAAGAACTCTTCTTTTTGTTTTTCTTCCTGAAACATGCTTACGTCTTTACGAGATGCTATGGTGTAATATTTTTGTAAGTATTAAGCATTTTTAAGTAAATAATAGTAATAATAATAATATCTCTACCCCTCATTCTAAATACGAGGACTAGCCCAGAAGTTGAAAACTTGTGCGGGAGAGGGGGCGGTATATTATTATTAAGCAGGCCGCATTGACGCCCAGGAACGACTTACGTTGGTAGGCCTTAACCACCATTCAGTGCAGGAATGAGAGAAACCTGGAAAACCTCATTAATTAGGGGGGTAGTCAAATGTCAACCGGTATCAATCTCTCACATTGACCCAAGCCAACATTCTTCCACCCTACCGTACCCGCAGAGAGGGTGCCAATCCTCTCCACGAATATGGCTGATATACGGTCTACCGGCTGCGGGGCTCGAACCCACACCGATCTAGCCACATCGATTCAAGTACTGACGCCTTAAACCGCGTGTCCACTGACTGAATGTGAATGTGTTAATACTTTACAATAGTTCAAAAGAGTTCTACGTAGCATAGATTAACCACCTTGAGGGTTGTCTCTCTTTAAAATACCCTATTAAGTCTATGGAAGAAAAATGTAACTACAAACTCTAAAATTCAAGACTGTTATGTATTATGATTAAATAAAAAAAACCTTTCAATATAATTTGTTTGTAATTTGTCCTTTGTATGAGTATTAATGAAGTAAATAATACAAACTTTCCTAAAAATCTTAAAAATTACAACGGAGTTAAACGTGCGATAGCATTGCAACCCATTGCCTGTAGCTCCTAACCTCAAATTTGTTGTGCTAGTAAATCTGTCTCGACGACTGTAGATTGATTTTGTAGAAATAATTTCTAGCAATTTTTGCGGAACTACATATTGTGGATGTATGGTAGTTTATTTCTGTGATTTTTTCAATTAATTTCAGTCCCAGCGAGACTTTCTAATCCTAAAAAAAAACTGTTTAAAAGTGCCATTTCAACTGGCAAAAAAATGTTGCGAGATAACATCCTTGAAATTGCAATATAAAGGTTTCCAGTCTAAAAGTATACTAGTTTTGAAAAGGTGATCCGGTAGTCTATTAATACGGATTTTGGGAGGCGTCAGTGATTAGATCGTGTCAATAATTGTTTTTGTCTAGGCATGCGTGATGGACAGGCTGGCATAATTTAAACAAAAATATGATACTGATTCAGAGCGGGAACCTTTATGATGCGACAAGCATATACTAGCGACAATAATTCAGACGACTTACGTCATACGAACAAATGAATAATTTATCATATTTTTATCAAAATATTTAAGAAACTGCAACTGATAGTAATAAAACTATATACTACACTAAAAGTTTGCATTATATATTGCACTAAATTGCAAAAATTGATTATTTTTAACGCAACCAAATATCGAAAATTACGTTGACAATAAAAACAAATGTGTAACGTCAGCCGTGACGTAAGACGCCTGAATTCTTGACGCGAGTATACATGACAAGGCGGATGACTACACTTTCTGAAAATTATTTAATTTTCACATTTATTTTAGAAAAGCCTGTTCATATACGTATTTTCATATATGTCAGTAGCATAAATTGTTGTTCTGAATGAATTTTAAAAATTTGTATATTTTACAAATAACAATTATTTTTTAGCTTATGGTGTTAATAAATTCCGTTTCACATTTAGCTTCAGTACCTACATAGCATTTAAATGAAGTTTACTTCCAAGTGGTGCACAGTTGAGAGCTTCGCATACAAACAAATTGAAAATATTTATTCACAGTCACGGTATTATCAAATGCCTCTCACCAAAATTTATACATTCTGTTATTGTTAGATTTTGAACGGTTTTGGATATATTAGGAAAATACTCCTTTTAGGGTGCCTTTATGCCTTTAATGACCCTTAGTTTATTTCTCTTATTCTTGGACATAAAATACAATGGTAATAGACTCGTTTAGTGTGACGTTACAGATTTAGACAACCCGTAATAAATTGTCATAATTGAATGTGTACAAATCGAATCTGATTCTTGTGTACTATTTAAATAGCTAGGTGCTTATACTACTTACTTAGGATTTAGAAGCACTTAAGGGGTGCCGTATCCTTGAAATACTGTTTTCTACAAATACAAATAATTTTACACATTTAAGAACTATATAATATAGAGCTTAGCAAATAACAGTAATGTTATCTCATGCCACCTACGAATATTCAAAGATAGCGAAATAAAATAAATATATAACGGCAGAAAGAAGTCTAACCAACAAATTTTTAGGTACAGAAATCTTTCAAACTACGTTTTTTTTTAAAAAGAAATATGAAAATATTTTTATAATCTTCTTAAATATTTCTAATATTGCAAGAATATCGCTGTATTTAACTATGGGGTTGGTTATTATTTGCCGTATGTGACATCGCCACTAAATAATAATAATAATAATAATAATAATAATAGTTTATTCAGAATAATAACCAAAGCATATTAAACTATAGAGGACAGATAAATATTACTAAATAAACTAAGCAAAAAAAAATCACAAAATCAATAATTAATAACTGCTTACATATGACATCATTATCTCTCACTCTCCACTGAAACCATGAATACATGGTTTGTGCGTGGATACGGTGGTAGAATTAACAAAACTGTAAATAACTAAATAAACGTATCCTATATAATTTGAACCTATATAAACAAACACATAATACCTACATAAGGCAAACATCTTTTTTATATAATCCTACCATATTCTAACATTTTAAATATAATGTACATAGGCAAGTGCGTGGAAAGTAAAAACCAATATATCCGTAAAAGTGAAAATAAAAGGACAAGGTAAGTAGTAGTCTTTATATAGCTTAGGATGTTATATAGTACCTATTTAATTTAATATTAAAATTATTGTGGTTCGATAATACTACTAATAAAATATCTAGATGCATTAAGTAGCCAATATTTAACTTGTTTTTTAAAGCAGTGCAGTATTTTAATATTTCGCAGAGTTTCAGGTAGTCGACAATAAATTCTTGGAGCTACAAAATTAAATGATCGTTGTCCAAGTTTCTTAGCTGCCCTTGTTGTTACTATACTAATGACGCTATAAAATTTAAGATGTCGGATGTAGGGATGATCAACAATTTGTTTACAATTGGCGCTAAAGATTGTACATTTTTGTGTTTTATGGTGTAATTTATGTAATTTTTTAGGTGAAAGTGTAATATAAGACATCAATTGGATTATTTTAATTTTAATGTAAGATACATTTCTAGTGCATATACAGTGTGTCCACGGATGGAGCTGAGACGAGGAGAAAGTCTTTGACTTTATCGAAAAATGTCTCTCGAAGATATGAGACTGCCATAGAAACGTCTTAGATCAGATATACAGGGTGATCATAAATTAAAAAAACACGAAAATACAAAGTCATAATACAAATTTTAAAATCAAAATTTCAATTATAATTTTTACTCTACCTCAACACATTTTTCCTCAATAAAGTTTTCGTACATTTTACGAATAGTTTGCGACTCATTCAATTCATGTATTCCTTCGCGTATGTGCTCTTTTAATATTTCCCTATCATGAGGCACATCATTTTAATAAATCTTCTGTTTTAGGGCACACCAAGGGAAAAAGTCAAGGGGTGTAAGGTCAGGATTAGGCCAAATCTTCCTCTCCACCTTTCACCAAAATGATCTAATCATTGTCTGAGCAAGGCTGCATAATGAGCAGGATAGCCGTCCTATTGCCAAAACAGCTTATTGCGTACTTCTGGCTCCAATGTATTTAAAAATGGTAAAATAAATGTTGATTTAAATTTCCTCTAAAGGATATAAAGGATAAAATAAAGTCCAACTATACGATCAAAAAAAATTCCACACCATACATTAACTTTTTTGTAGCGTTGACTTCTTCTTTTAATTACATAGTCAGGGTTATCGAAAGCCCAGTGACGACTGTTTTGGCTAGAGACGTACCCATTTGTGCAAAATGTAGATTCGTCGGTAAAAAAAATAAATCTGTGAAATGTTCTGTTTTCAAGGTAATTTGAGCCTACCCATAAACAACTGCTCATTCTACAGCCTTGCTCAGACAATGTTTAGCAGATCATTTTGGTGAAAGGTGGATAGGAAGATTTGCCACATGATAGAAAAGTATTAAAAAAGCTCATACGGGAAGCAATAAATGAGTTAAATGAGCCGCAAATTATTCGTAAAGTGTACGAAAAATTTATCAAGTTAGTGGAACAATGTGTTGAAGTGGGAGGTAATTATATAGAGTAAAAGTCAAAATTGAAATTTTGATTTTAAAATTTGTAATAGGACTATATTTGAAGTTATAAACAGATTTGTTTTATAGAAATTTTGTGTAAAATAATAAATAATGATATTTCTCTTTTGAATTTTTCGTGTTCTTTTAAGTTATGAGTATCCTGTATATCTGATCTAAGACGTTTTTATGGGAATCTAATTTTTTCGAGAAGCAGAACTTTTTATAAAGAGTAACATATTGCGATAAAGTCAGAAACAAAAGACTTTCTTCTCTTGTCAACTCCATCCGTGCACACTGTATATCGTGAATTCCTAGTATGCTCGTAACCTTATAGATTCAGATATAATGGTTTGGTTCGAGACATTTTAAATTACTTCAGGGATCATGTGCGACCTCTAAAAAAGGTGTCAAAAGCCCATGAAATATCCATATTTTATTAAATAGAGAAAATTGGCAGTGCAATGTAATGTGTAACGCAGATTTAAAAACATCCTAAAATAATTCACAACATTACCTGGCATAAAATCATCTATAAGAAAATATTTGCTACATACTTTCATATGTTTAGTTATCGGTTTTCCAATTCTCAATTTAATTTTCTACTGCTTGCAGAGTTTCTGGTCTACCGGAGGTGACGGTAAGTTTATGCAGGGAATTATCAAAAGTAGGTACAGTAAGGGGAGCTCTGGGGAACAGCACAGATTTTTCGAGATTTTGTGCAAATATTCTTGCATATGTTTTGCATTTTTGTACACTTTTTATAACTCAATATCGTACGGTTAAACTAGCAAGTCTCGTAGCAAGTAAATAAATAAATTAACATGTTTGAATTGGCATATATATGTATAATCAAAACTGTACGTCTCTATACATCCTTATCTTTACATTACATGAGATATAATGTAGATAAGTATTTAAGTTTAGGTAAGTACTATTTAATGATGATGAATCAACTTTTATATTTATTTAAAAAATAAATAGTACAGGAAAATAATACATCTGTGTTACATCAATTTATAAATAAGTATTTTGCACCATAATATTATTCCACTACGTAGATTTTTAAATTTTAATTGTTCTGAACAAAATTTTATTGTGATTGCTGTTAACAACTATTCTTAAAATATTAAGTATATCTTTAAAAGCTCTTAGGGACATTTGAACTTTTTAAATTTTTTGGCTATTTTAATTAAGAAAAACCCTTTGTCGCAACATCGTTGTTGAACTCTGTATAAATAAATATTCATTTCTTTTTAATAATTATTATTTTATTACTCATCGATCCTACCTTCTTCGTACAAAAAGTAAGATCATACTTTCAGTATTGTTTAAACAATGCACCTATATTAGATCTACACCTTTCCACCACCTTAATTTTTGCCAGAGGTATAATATAATTTGCTATACGTTGCCACGGCGTTAACTCGGCAGGAAGTGTCATGATCGATGCATAACAAACACAGTGCTGTTCACAACTGCATACAAATGTTTGTATATAAACTTATTCCTATTTTTTCTCTTCAGTCAATCTTCAATCATATCAACTATTTGTTAGTTGATATGATTGCCATTCAGCAATAGCAACGCAAACTTTATTTTTGTCAGTTCACGAAGACATTTATTTCGATTATTCACATAATTTCGATTGCTTTCTTAAGATATGCTCTATCCTCCATCCTTTAGCTTCATTTGCGTGTTCAATGTGTATGTAAAGTCACTTTAAAATCGCTAACAATTTCAAATGATTCTCCTGAAGATTTAAAGTTGTTCAGTTGTATTTGCGACACTTCATGATTTTACTGGTACTTTCTTTAAATAAAATAATGTCATGTACTTGTTTATTTTAAATGGAACTCCCTGTATATTTTTGCATGTTTGGATTCTATGCGTAAAAAATTGCTTTTCAATAGCCTAATTCAAAATTGCCTATTTTTTACAACGTGCAAGCTGAAGTTTACATTTGTTATAGATATTTTTAAAACTGTCGAACAAATTGTTCCTTTGTAATTTGAAATTTAAAAATGCTATTAAGTGGAACTGATTTTGATGCTACTATTAACGTTACATACTCGAAACTTGAATTTATCTCCAAAATGAAGTTTTACGAAAAATTATAAAGGGTAATAAAGTACGTCAGAAAAAAATGGGAGGATAAAATAACCCCTTCCTCCCCGTGTCTATTTTATGATCGGTGCCGCTTCAGTGGAGATGGTTCTATAAAGCGAGGCCACTCGAATTACCGTTTTCCTCTGTGTACTACGCAGTCTTTATTTGTTTATGGCCTTCACCCATACTGGTGCGGCGTATAGGAGGATAGCATTAACGGCCTCTGCCAGTGTTCTTCTCTTTTTTTTTTGCTAGCTCCATCTACATTAGGCATCAAACGCAGGAGCGCCGAAGCGATTTTTCTGTCTTCTCACAGATTCTTACGACGTGTGGACAAAATGTTAGACCCTTGTCAATCATGACGCCAAGGTATTTCACCACCTTTTTGGGGTCGATAGTTGTGTTGCCCAGCTTAAATGTTACGCCTTTAGGTCTTTTCATTCCCACTAAAAGTACCGCTTCTGTTTTTTAGGGTAGATTTCTAATTCGTTGGCTTCAGTCCAGACCGAGATTTTTCTGAAAATTTCGTTACCGTTTCTCATGTTCTTTTATCCCTGCCAACTGTGACGACCGCCAGATCGTCAGCGTATGCGATTAATGACGATCCGCGCGGGATTTTCAGGCTTAGCACGTCGTCGTATAGGACGTTTCATAAGCAAGGGCCGAGAACAGACCCTTGAGGAACCCCGGACGTAACTTGAATATCTTGTTTCTTAGATAATACTACCCGGCGATTTTTCAGATAGTTCCCTATGAAAGTAATGACCTGAGGATTGATTCCTCCTTGGGTAAGTTTATGCATAATCTTAGGCCAGGACGCCGTATTAAAAGCGCTCCTAATGTCGAGCAAAATTAATGCGCACATATTGTTATTTCTCCTGACCAATGTCGCCAAGTTCATAAATTTTTGTATAGCCTTCATGGTGAATCTACCCTTTGTAAACCCAAACTGCTGAGGACTAAAATCTCCATGGTTGATGTCTGTTCTTTCAGTCTTGCAAGAATTATAGCTTCATAAAACTTAACCATCGTGTTTAACAGGCAGAAAGGATTCCAAGTCCCTCCCAGGTTTAGAGATAAGTACCAGGCGGGCTTTTTTCGAAGAGTTGCAATGCAATCTGCAGTTTTTTTTCTTGGGACATGTTCTCCTTAGGGATACGGAGTCTTAAAGAGTTCACCACAATTTTATATGCTTCTCCCCAGATATCTCTTTGAAGGTCGTCCTACAGTTTCCTCCACCACTGGTCTTTCTGCTTTTTTATTGCTGTCCGGAACATATTTTTCTTTTCTATATATGTACCATTGAGCGGGCATAGCATGTCTCCCTCGCCATGGTTTCTTTTACGCTCTCTACCCAGAGTCCTTCTAAATTCGCACAGTTCCCTGTTTAGGTCTGCGAGCTTGAGGGTCCACCAATAAACGGTGTTCCCTCTCTCATCCGTTCTGGTGTGCGGTGAGAAACGGGGGCCTGTATATTAAAGTCTTTAACACGACGAAACTGGTCGTACTTGTTGAACTTTTTCCAAAATATTCGAAAATATTCATTATCCGGTACTTACTGAGGAATTTGGCAAAGATTAACAATGTGCTTTACAAAATTATTTTTGTGACATACGCATTCTACATGTCTACAATTGTATAAATTCCATACAATCGAGTTACTATTGCAAATGCAAACGAGACACATTTAATTCTGTTAGTTGGCTTTCGTGAAAGTTGTCAATGTTTGTTCCGAATCAGAGTTACTTCTGACGAAGAAAATGATATGTCTCCCGAAACGTCAAGATATCTGAACCAACGACGTGCCAACGAAAAACATATTTGTTCATGCAAACACGAAATTCCAGGAAACAACTACTCTGCGGGCTAATGCCCCGACCAGCATTGAATTACATTTGGAAAACTTATAGCAACAGCTAGAGTCACTCGTCAGTAACCCACCAGACAAATACCGGTTTCAAGCTAATTAGCTGTCATCAGTATGCCATAGGTGAGGTATCTGACGAGTTAAACTAGCTGTTTTAGTCTGTCTAATCCGACAGAAGGGACCATGAGTATGCGATGTAGAACTAACTACATCTATCGGCCATTCGCTACTCCAAACTGGTCGGAAAACGTCAGACATTAAGCGTTCTATGCAGTAGACACCATTGTAATCGAGATTTATCGGTTCGGCGAGATATGATATTTTGCAAACATGGAATTCCAGGAAGCAACTAGTCTGCGGGCTAATGCCCCGACCAGCATTGAATTACACCTGGAAACATCTGGAATTTTGAATGATGTCTACTGCATGTAGAACGCTTCGTGTCTGTGACATTTTCAGTGCGACATAGAGTAGCGAATGACCGATAGATGTAGTTAATTCTACACCGCGCATTTAAATTTGTTCATGTTCCTTGAAAAACTACTGTGCCGAGGAAATGCTATCGTGTACGTCAATTCTGAAACCAAAAGTTAAGTTAGTTAAAATTTGAGTTAAAATGGGGTTGCATGAATTTTATATTGGTTTGAAATGTATTACAGGGTAATCTTTCAAACATATTGAGAGGTCAGAACATGTGTCTGGCGGCAATAATCATATAATAATTAAAATATTAACATTAACAAATTGCCATGGAATGTAAACAAAACCACGATATCATTAGTGTGACGTTACACGCCGCTCAGTGTGGTTTGTTTCCGTGGATACAGGTACAGGTTACGGTGTTGATAGTGTAAATACTATGTAGGTAATGCCGTAATTATTACTGGTAATGTGGTGAACTTACGCTATTATTAAACGTAACTTATTCCTACGTTTATAGTATAGATCTCCTTGTGACAATTACGGCAAAAATGCTGTTGCGTAAGTATCGGATATACTCGCGTCAAGAATTCAGACGTCTTACGTCACGGCTGACGTTACGCATTTGTTTTTATTGTCAACGTAATTTTCGATATTTGGTCGCGTTAAAAACAATCATTTTTTACAATTTATTGCAATATATAATGCAACCTTTTAGTGTAGTATATAGTTTTATTACTATCAGTTGCAGTTTCTTAAATATTTTGATGAAAATATAATGAATTATTCATTTGTTCGTATAACGTAAGTCGTCTCAATTCTTGGCGCGAGTATCCCTATTAGCACAAGGACGTCCTATGAACATCCAAAGGATATCCAAAGTCGGAAGTCTGAACATCCAGTGGACGTCCGTTTTTTGTTCGATGGACGTCCATTGAAAGTCCCATGGACGCACAAATGTCATAAGTTCGTGCAACCCAGGGACTGTACCACTTTCGGACACACAAATGTCCGCCTCTGTACCAAATTTGTGCTACACATGGATGTCCTGTTTTGGACATTTAATGGAGATCTGCGTTGGAGTTATAGAAATACTTTTTGATAACATGTATTTATTGTTTTTATAATTATTACATGAATAACAAATACATAAGTGATTAAGGGATACAAAATAAAACAACTATATAACACGTAACAAGTAACAAGAACAAAATCATATATACTTCTTTAACAAAACCATACAATTACGTTATTCAACTTAACCTAGAATAGCTAAAGACGAGAAAACTCCACAACTAGAGTGAAAATGAAAACTTCTTTATATCTAAAAATATAATTCAATTATTTATAAATAGACTAAAAGTAGAAAATACACATAATATACTTACAAAGTGTGATTTATATTGCTTCACTTTATCAGCAAAGAAAACAGAACAGTTTGTTTAAACTTTAGATTAGAGGTTAGCGTTACATCTGGCAGCAATACACATGCGCTGCACGAATTTTAGCGGCAAATTCAAATTATAACCGAACATGTACAATACTGAACATCCATCGGATGTCCACATATGTACTATCAAAATATGTCCCATAAAGGATATCCATCGGATATCCAATATATGTACCGTCATATTTAATAATTTTTTATTGTCATTTACTACTGCTTTCATTTCCCCTTAAACATTTTTTAAAAGTCCTTATTTATTACTTTTGTTTATTATGTTTTCAGAATAGAACAGGTAATTTAATGTAGTGAAGTCAAATAGCAAAATTTTATAAATGCATCAAATCACATTTTACATCACGCAAATGGTAGAAGTAAATACAGAACATGTTATTTGGAATCGGAATGAAGCGCTGAATACAATAAAAGAGAAAAAAATTAACCTTGATTTGCCATTGATTTTCTAAACGCCCTGTATACATTCTGGTAGCTTAGTAGAAAAGTTTAATTGATTACTTACAACTTCACATTTTAATTTTTTTGAACTTAAACCTACCTGTATTTTCAAACCATTTTTCCATTTTATTTTTGTTTTTTTTTGTTACGGTGAAATATCTTTTATTAGGCGCTGTATGCTGTATTCGTACATAATAGAATAATGCTATACTTTTCCATTTGCCCGGTGAGATGCATTTTCTGTGCCCATTTTACGAGTCTATTTTGCAACTTATTCAATGACAATGTCTATTTAACACAATAACATCTAATATCACAAATGACAAACATATGTACCGCTTTGTCCTAAAGTATGGAAATCGTATACATGTATTAACTAAAACACACTGCTGTATTTAGGTATACACGTGCAAACGGCGTCTGATGTCACAGGTTTACGCTGTGGGGGTGTGGCCAGATTAAATTTTTAAAATAATATATTCTATCTTCTGCACGTATTTGGAAAAAACATGCAATTTTTCCATTATTATTGGTTTGTATAGATTACGACCACAGCTACGGTGTGATGTGTCTTGCCACTCTTTGCGTGCCCCGAAACGGTCCAGGCATCGTATACAGCTGTGAATAGCATTTGCTTGCATTGTATTAATTATGAAATGTGACCGCATCTGTAGCAACTGTCCAGCCTTACTAATAACTTTTATTTGTTGCAGCGTGCCAAAGAAATAAGTAACATAAATAACGCAACATCAGTGGATCCTCTCAGTATAGCCATTAAACAGGAAGATGATGACGCGCCGATTGAGGATTACCCATCTTTCGAAACAGAGGAGCACAGCGTCGTTCGGCAGGAGGTACCTAGTACACATTCTTTTACACAAAGCCAAGATGAATTCGATGCAATTGGCTACAACGTTGCATCCAAACTTCGAGGTATGGATAGAAATCAAAGAATCATTGCTGAAAGGATCATAGCTGAAACGTTATTTCAAGGGCAAATGGGTATATTAAATGTCAATACATCTTCCTCGGATTTTGTTCCCACTCTTGTTTGTGATCCTCGGTATATGAAGCGTAATTCTAGTTTACCGTCATAACAAAATTGTGGAAAAGACTTAAATGACCTGATTGTTCAGTTATTGATTTCATTACTTAATTTTTATATTTAAATAACTTGTTACTTTATATTACTTTAGTTACGTTTTATATTACTTTAGGTTTACTTATAACATTAAATTTTATAAAAAATAAAAGATTGTTTTTACAAAATGCCGAAAAATTAGCAACTAGTAGTATCGTCAAAAAAATTACAGATGTATATTTAAAACTCAAACAATGGCGTTAGACGCTACCCAAATTCCTTATTCTTAACAGTTTAAATTAAATAAAAAAAAATAAATTTTGCTGCAGTAGTAGTTTCACAGGGTAGTGTGAAACAGTAATCTACAAAATAAATAAATGATGCAGGTAGGCAGGGTGTCCCAAAATTACTCTCTCAAATGTCAACTACAGAATCTGTTAAAAAATAGGAACAACAGTTTTAATAAAAATGGATTGTAAAATGTCCCCTAAGAGTGTTATGGCCTCTTAACGGAGAGCTTTTTTCAAATATATTTGGGATGGTACAATACGTATGGTATAATACGTATTTACGATATGACATTGTTTACGTTGTTTGCTAATGATGGAATATTTGAAAAGGGAAATGAAAAACAGTCAAGAGAAAAGTCCTACTAGCAAAGAAAGGATTTGTCAAACTGTATTATCCCAAAAAGGCGCCAAAATTTCTTGAAGCTCTTAGGTGGCGTGCATTTAGGAAAAAGTAAGACTTTGAACGAAGTCGGATAACGATTTTATTGGCTTGGAAGTCGTTCCGATGTGGAGGAATGGTGTTAACACTGCAGCACTAGAACATTAATTAAAGAAGATTATGCAGTGGAGTAACTTGATCGGGAAGACCAGTTCTAAGTTGGGTGCTTTTTCTATCTTCCGAGGAAACTTTTCGGTGTATGAAAGCTCAGTTGTTGACCCTGAGCAAGAAGAGTGAATAACCTTTGTTGTAAGGAAATATGAGCAGCCAGCAGATCTCAGATGTACTTTACGGTGCATTTCCTTATCATCAGAAAATAAACAAATGTGAAACTGGTTAAATGTCCATGGGACGAAGACCATTAACAAGGAGAAGAAGAAGATGAGAGCAATGTTACGGAAGCTCATCTACCTTTTCAATTTGTTAAGTATGTTCCTGTTTGCGTTATAATTTATAATTTTTGCAATACCTTTCTATTGATGGCTTCTAACTATATTCGATTTGTTTCTCGACACGTTCTCGAGACCGCAGGAACTTCGAGAATCTTAAAAATATATATACAGGGTGTCCCAAAACAGAAGGTCATACCATTATCCACATATTCTTTGGACAAAAATAATGCGACTTTCCTTATGCCATTTTTTATTTGGGCTTCCCGGTTTCAATATACAGGGCGTTAAAGTTACATTTAAAAAAATTATTTTTGTTAATATTCCTATTGTTTTGTAAGATACACACTTGAAATTTTGTACGTACTTTTATCTTATTCCGGCATACTTATCATGTAATTTTGGTGAAAAAAATCGAAAGATGAATGGAGGTAACTGAAGGATGCAGTACCCTTTATCCCCTCCAATTATTTCTAAGTACGCCTATGCAGCTTTTTCTTGAAATTTCAAACGTAGAATTTTCTTCTGATCATTTTATCTCTTTTGTAATTTTTTGTTTAAATGCTCCGTTTTGAAGAAAAACGGCAATTTGTAGTATCCATAAATCTATAATTCACTATCATTTTCAAGCGAATCTGAAATTTTGTGGATATACTTATTATTACAATACCTTGGCAACATAGTAAATCGTAATACTTGCTGAATGCATAATTGCTAATTAAAACAGGATGGATAATTTTAAATTTTATAAAATGAGGAATACTTATGAATTGAAAAAATAATGTGGCATTAAAATCTGTAATACAGTTCTCTTATCAACCAAAAGTAATAGTCTTGTTTAGTAATAGGAATAATGAACGATCACCAAAATAACTTTTTACCTTAATAACATTAAATAAAATAATTTATTAATTACTACTAATTTAACAGACGTTCTACTTGCCCACCCTCCTCATTAACACATGTGCGTGCTCTTTTAAGTAGCGAAAACCTTATATTTTGAAAGATATTCTTTTTTGTTTTAATTAGCAAATATTCATTCAGTAAGTATTACGATTTGCTAAGTTGCCAAGGTATTGTAATAACAGGTATATCCACAAAATTTCAGTTTCACTTGAAAATGGTAGTGAATGATAGATTTATGGGCACTACAAATTGCCGTTTTTCTCCAAAACGAGTCATTGAAACAAAAAATTACAAAAAAGGTACGTTTGATATTTCAAGAAAAAGCTGCATAGGCGTACTTATAAATAATTGGAGGGGATAAAGGGTACTGCATCCCTCAGTTACCTCCATTCGTCCTTCAATTTTTTTCACCAAAATTACATGATAAGTATGCCGCAATAAGATAAAAGTACGTGCAAAATTTCAAGTGTGCATCTTAGAAAACAATGGGATTATTAACAAAAATAGTTTTTTAAAATGTAACTTTAACACTCTGTATATTGAAACAGAGACGTCCAAATAAAAAATGGCATAAGGAAAGTCGCATTATTTTTGTCCAAAAAAATATGTGGTTAATGGTATGGCCTTCTATTTTGGAACACCCTGTATAAGCGGATCGGTTTTCCGTCAGAGTTCAGATTATGTCAGTTTATGTTTAGAAGCCGAACGCGACTCACAGAAAAGTCAAAGTAAAGATTTGACAGTTACGAATTTGTTTGAAGTATATTCGTTGTGTATTCAAATATTGAGCTTGTTTTTTCTACGTGATGTGTTTCAAGGCTAATATTTTAGAGACTTGGCAGCAGTTACACGTTAAGACGTCGGACTGTATTAGTCATCGTAGAGGTTACAGTAATTTAAGTTACTATTGTACAAGCTATTATTTATAATGTTGTAAACTGTGCGTTGATTCTTATCACAATTTTTACTTATTCTACATTTAATCTAACAGCTTCCAAACTAAGAATTTTTTAAATACGTCTCTGTCTATGCAAAGTTTACTACACAAATCTGGTGATTAATTGAGCCTGATAAAGGATGCGCAGGTATAGTTATCGCGACATAAGATTTTGAATCACTGAATTAACTGGTCTAAGCTGTGATAATATTATGAATAAAATTTATAGAAACCCATGATTGGTAAATTCTACCCAGCTGATGTGCTCCAAAATTATTATAAATTGGTACATAAAAGTTAACACTAGATAAAAGGTGAGTTCATATAGTTACATATCAGTTTAAAATAGAAAAGTAACGTTACTCAGTTTCCGGTAACATTTTAAAAAAATTGTAAGTTGTTTCTACTAGTTATTACATGCTCCAGTCAACCTGAAATGAAAAATTTAATTAGACAAATATTTTAAACTGGCGTAATTCTATAAATGTAAATAATATATTGAGGAAACCAAACTGTAAAAGTGACACTTAATTTAACTATAAATTCACTGCCACTTGACTGAAAAAACTCTGATTCTGTTTCGCCTATTTCTTCCATAACTTATTATGGAAAACTGACTGTTTCTATACTTAACATCTGCCAATTGACCACTGTCGACGAACGACTATATCTATAGTTATGTGTGTGGGCTTCGATCGGGACTGTAGCCGACCGAAAGTAACGACCACTGTTCGTAATACAGTTCCATGCTTTTCTTATGCAAGTCTCGCAAAGATTCTTGCAAAATTGGGAGAGAATAAATTTGCGAGACTCAAGACAATATATATGATATAATATAACAATTGAATCGCTCATTTCAAAAACCACATAAGTCAACATTTGTCAAAATTGAGTTTTTACCATGAAATGTCTTCTCAGGGATATTTACATGTTATATGTAAAAATCACACAAGTCCCATAAACCGTTAAAGAAATAGACCTAGTTAGATTTTCGCACTCGTTGCAAAAACCACATAATTCGACGACTTATGTTATTTTTGCACGGATATAATTATTATAATATATATATGAGTGGGGGTTTCCAAATATGCCATCTTTGTTTCTGACATCAGTCTGCTGTCGAACATGAGTAGGTATTGTACTTTTGATTGTTTTTGTGCATCAATTTCGTTAAAAATGTCCGACAATTCAACAACTAGTGAAATTGTTGATCCACTGGAACCTTTGAAACGGAGACAGCGACGACCGGAGACATACAAAAGGTTTTTAATCAAAAATGCAAAGGTTAAGGGGCTTCAACATACAAACTGGAACAGAAAAGTTTTGCCGGCACGTGCTACTGGAAACAACTGCATGTAAGTCATTTTTTAATAAATCGTGTTAGAAAAATATAGTAATGGATTGCTGTACTGTTTTAGGTGTAAAATGGCATGCTTTGAACACTTAACTCAAAAAACGAACAAGATACTTTTCTGCAGCAGCTCATTGAAAAGAAACCTGTAAAGAGTCATCGACCTCGTAAAGAGGAAGGAACACCAAGAGAGTATGCTTTTAAATATTACATTCTTACACAAAATGATACGCCAGTTGTGTGTAAGAGAGCTTTTATATCTATTTTTGGCATCACTGAAAACCGTCTTAGACGTCTTTCCGAATTACTGAAGTTTTAAAAGCAATACATACTCATATTCTTGACTTTCCCAGAAAACAAACACATTATTCGGGCAAAGATGTTGAGTACTTAGATGCGCGATTAGATGTTAAAACCATGCATGCCTTGTTTAAAGGTAGACACCCAAATTTAAACGTCAGCTATGCCTTTTACGCCAACTATTTTAACGATTTGATAGACCACAAGTCGATACCTGTATTACTTGTGAAGAATTATCTGTTAAAATAAAGAGCCCCGTTTTAGGACCTAACGCGAAAAAGATGGCCGAAGCTGAATTGGTTGTTAACAAGGGACGAGCGAAAAAATTCCAAAACAAAATCGCAGCTGTAAAAGAAATTTGTAAATCTCGGGACGATGTTACCGGTTTAACATTTGACTTTATGCAAAATTTGCCTTTACCAAACATTCCAATCCAAGAAATGTTTTACCTAAGACAACTATGGGTTAACTGTTTTGGAATCAAGAACCTCAAAACTAATAAATCTGTATTTTACGTTTATCACGAAGGCTTAGCAAACAAATATGCCAACGAAGTTTGCTCTATGATTCCTCACTACCTGGACCACTTTTTGGACAAAAATATGGAAAAGTTCTACCTTTTCTCAGATAATTGTCCAAGTCAAAATAAGAACCATTCCATTATTAGGTTTTTATTATCTCTGACAGATACAAAATGTTTTTCAAAAATAAAACATTATTTCCCAGTAAGAGGTCACTCCTGGTCATTGGGAAGAACCCAATGACCAGGATTTTGGTGTTATCAAGAAAAAACTTAAAAAATGTGATCGTATATACGTTCCTGAAGAATATTATACCATTATGTCAAAAGAAAATCTAAACTTTTCCGTATTTTTGTTGTCAACACATCAAGTCTTGGACTTCTCGTGGCCCACTTATTATAAGAAAACATGTTTATCAGATGAGAGTTTCGGAAGAAACGTACCAAAGGAACATAAAAATACATTTTCTCCATCCACTTATATATCCTTCCAATACGACAAGAGTTACCCAAGAGTTCATTGATGGCTTAGGCACCCACACTTTCAACCTAGCTAGAAACAAAGTTGTTAGTATATTATCCATGCCTGTGCAGCAGGCATATCCTAGGGGCAGTGTCCCATAAATCCCAAAAAAATTGAAAACATTAAGCAGGTAAAAATTAGTATACTCGAGCAGCATATCCCATTTTATGACGAGATTTTTCTGTGGCCATCGGGAGAAGAGCTAAATCTGCAAGATGATATTGAAAATAACGAAGAATTTGATTATGTGCCTTAACTATTCAAGCTAAATGTTACTTTTTGTACACAATTAAAAGATTTTTGATTTAAATAACTCTGAGAAATTAGCCGTTTTGCTATTTTCTTTAAATAAAAAAAAAAATAGTGACAAAAATTATTCCGTTCAAAAACCACGTAAGTCAACAGAAAAAAATTGTGTTTTTTTTTAATTCGAGACATTTTTCGCCTATACATACTATATAGTTACTTAAATACTTTATTTAAAAAATATTTATTTCTTTTAATAAAATATATTTTTTGAATAAAACAGTTTTTTTTGTCTCCTGAAAATTTAACTATTCTGACTTACGTGGTTTTTGAAATGAGCAATTCAATTATATTTTATATTTAATAGGTTATTTGGAGACGTGGTATGGAAATAGTATATTAATTGATTGATGTGATTGATCAAATATAAGATATTAAATTACACCATGTCGAAAAATATTTCTTATTTATTATCTTATTTTCCCATTGTGTTACTATATGAAAGCTTATTTATCGAGCTCTCGATTTTATATTTAATATTTTATTTTTTTCCATTGTGTCTCAGCCTTTTATACGTATGCATTTGTAAAACAATGCGTCTTGAAGTTTTCTTACAGCGGTTGTCACTTTTCTTTCAATTGTAAAAATATCTTCAATATTTTACTATATATTGTTCAATAAAACACATTTCGATAAAAACAAAGCATGACATTTTTATTTGTATTATTGCATTACTTAGTTCAGTTTAAAAATTTAGTTTCACCTAATCACAACTATCCCACATTAAGAAAGTTTATAATTTGACTCTGGCATATACAGGGTGAGAACAACTAAAATGAGCATTGAAAATTTCAGTTCATATAAAACAAGTTAAAAGATGACGAAAACTATATATAGTTTGTTCTCAAACATTTCCTAAGAAAGATATCGCTACTGAAAGGGATGGCCTCGAAAATGCTTTTGATTGAATAAACGGTATGATATTAAATTGTAAATTTTAGTCAGTTACCGAATTTTTTGTGCTTAACAATATGCAATAAAAAACATTTCAAATTTATACCAGGATATATGATTGAGGATAAAGTTCAGTTTAATCGTACGTGGATTTTCTGAATGAAAAATATGAAAATTTGATGTTTTTACATACAACTAAGAACTAGAGCTAATGACTAGTCAAATATGACAGTCTTATTTTTCGTATGTTCCATAGGGATATAAGATATCTTTACGGTAAGTAACGACCAAATTAAACACTCTTTACCTTCATGACTTGCAAAAAGCACAGATATCTAAAAAATAGTAATTGGTGAAATAAAAAAATAAATGTTTATCTGTTACAGGGAAAAGTCAAATAAAACAGTAAAACTGTCACATTTGGTTTTTCCCACAGATATAAAATGTCATATCTTACATCTCTATGTAACAAACAAAATATAAAACTGTCGTATTTGACCTTACATTACTTCTTATAGCGAAAACGGAGAAATTAGGTATGAAATTATCTATTTTCTTAACCCTTAACTGCCGAAATTGGGTCTGTCAAACTCTGGTTAGCATATTACATTCTGTTTCTACGATCACAAACCGCGTACGAGGCCTAGCGCACTCATTATATTCCTAAATATTAGAGTACTTTTTTTATGCCGAAAGAGTAGTATCATATTGTTTTCCGTATTTGAAATATAGATACCACAGAGTCTGTTAGACTCTGTGACTCCATGTCACCATTAGTAGAACAAAATATTGTAAACACATATGGCTAATTCTCACAAAACCATTAAGACATTTCCATCCAGATATTGATTATATTTGTTTTCAATGGTATCAGCAACATAGACGATATTGAATCTAGCGAAGAACGTCCATCATCCATATGTTACCCAAAAATTATTTGATGGATTCTCAACCCTTAACCTATGTAGTAAGATGAAGTAGGATTATTTATTACATTTAGCCATCCTGAATACAAAGAATATCATCTTAAGTATGCACCAAATGCAAAAAAATTGTTTGTAGTACCCAATAAAATATTTTTGTAAACTTGCATATATATTATTCAACACTGTCAGAGAAGTATGTTGGATAGGTAAAAACAATAGTAATATGAAACAAACTTCATGGCGAACAGATAAATTAAAAACCAGGTAAATATTAAGAAGAAAGCATGGAAGAACTATCTACTGAATAGTACAGCGAATAATTGTACCGTGTATACAAAGGAAAGAAAACGAATAAAAGAGCTAATAACAGCAGCTAAAGTAAAAACAATGTAGAAAGTTTGGTGAAAAAATGGAAAAAGTTAGCAAAGGAAACCAACAATTATTTTGCTGTGTACTGAAATCATTAAAAATTAAAAAAGTATATAAAACAAATGATATAAAAAGTAAGAGTGGAGAAATATTAAATGAAGAAAGACACGAAGAAAGACATAACTTAGAAGATACATAATATCAGATTAAAATCTAATGGAACCTATTCGTTTGGAAGAACTATCAGAATCTATCAACAATTTAAAACATGGAAGAGCTCTAGGCTGCGATAAGGTTACAATAATGGTGAAAACGAAGAGAAATCCTGTTGAAGACCGGACACATAGACGCATTTTTTCTTATTTCAGTTGGAATTATCATAACTTTAAAGATATTTTGCATAATACACATATTTGTGATGTATAAACTTTAACTGAAGAAACCAAGTTGCTGCAAATAAATGACTGACGTGTAGTTTCATAAGCGCATATCAAGTTCACCTTATTCTTATGTAAGTTTTCCCTTGTTCACCACGTGTAATATTCCAAGTCTTGCGTCTGCGTACGATAAATTATTGATTTGGTAATGCAGAAGGATTGCAGAAAAACACTGCCTGATAAAATGAGAATAGTGTTCTCTGTAGGTGTAGTTTTCATAATGATGTAAAGGTTAATAAATGTGGTATGTTTGCGTCAACTGAAAAAAATAATTGAAATAGTAAGTACCCTCTTATATTGATTTAAAGAGTTTAGAAAATATTTATTTTAAATTAAGCTTGATGTAATTGTTGTTGCTACTTCATTAAATAATAAACGCGTTGCCATGGAATATAGGAAAACAAACAAGAGCTTAACGTATTGGAGACACATTTGATCAGTGCCATAATACTGTATTAAGTTATTATTTGTGCATGTTTTATTAAAGTTGCAATATAATAGAAAGAACAAAAAGTTTACAATAAATCATCTCTATACAAAGTAAGTATTAAATAAGTAATGCAACCATAAACATAGCATTTAATTACGATTCCTTTTTATAGAAATAAGGGAAAATTGAGAAAAAATACGTTTCTTATGTGGTCTCATACTAAATTATGTTTTGCATGTTCTAAAGCAATTTATTGTAGGTACATTTAATTTTTGTACAATTGGTACATGTCATCCATTAAAACGAATTGTTTGATAATTAGTTGTATCATCAATGGTTGAAATATGTGTCTTTCGAAATGCCAAGAAACCGACGATGTAGCTACCGGAAATTTTTCAACCATTAACATTTACTTACTTACGATTCGTTATTGCAAATATAAATTAAAATTGAAAACTACTACGTACTAAATTCTGTTTCGTCGCATGTTCGAAAGCAATTTATTGTACTTTTTTGTACAATTGGTATATTGTCAGCCCTTGACACTAACAGTTGTTTAATAATAGGTTATAATTTGTAGGGCGGTAGTTAACATGTTATATACAAGGTAATTCAGAACTTATCTGAAAAAAAAAATGTTTAAATGTACAGCAGATTTACAAATACAATTTCGTAAAAAAATCAAAAATGGCAATTTGAAAATGTTTTAAAAATACACTTCTGCACGGCACTGAAAACTGGTTCACTGTGAAGCCGTGAGCCTGATAAGGCGGCACAACCGGAAAAAAAACTGGAAAGAAATTCTCAAGGAAAGAAATAAATAATGTTTTATAACATCTATTTTATACAGCATCTTCAACTGCTTTTATCGCTATTGTTATTAATTATTAATAGAATTAATTTAATTAATAAAATAGTTTGACATACCTAATGTTATAGTCGTGGCAAGAATTCAGACGACTTACGTCATAAGAACAAATGAATAATTCATTATATTTTCATCAACTGCAACTGAGAGTAATAAATCTATAATATACTACACTAAAAGTTTGATTTATACAGGGTGATTCAGGTTTAATCTTAATAACTTCAGGAATCGATAGAACAGGTTAAAATAATGTTCATTTTTTATATGAACTTATATCCTAAAACGCATCATTTTCGAGAAAGAGAGCGTTGAAGTAGGATTTTTTTCTCGTTTTTCCCTCATAATTTTTGAACCACTTATCCGATTTAAGTGAAATTCGGAACACAAACACTCCTCATGATCTTACATAAGCTTCTTAAGTTTGAAATACCTACCCCTTTTAGAAGTGTATTTTGTATGCTACTTACTTTGTCAAAACTACAAAAAAAAATAATTTCAATAAAACATCTACACACCACTTTGACCTGAGATATTCAAAGAAATTGGTGACAGTGTAGCGCACCAGCCGCGTAAATTTCATTTAACGCAACCCATGAAAACAAAACTCAGTGATTTGTGTAAACTGACGTTTGTGAAAATCATTGTCAAAAGTATTATTTAAAGAGCATTTTTTGTGCTAAGAAAAAATGTCAAGAACGTTTACAAATGCTGAATATGCCGATATACATTACGTTTATGGTTTCTGTGACAGAAATTACAACGCGTCAGTTCGAGCGTACCGAACACGCTTCCCTAATAGAAGAATCTCCAACTAGTTCAAGGTTTGTTGCCAGGAGATGCTGAAAAACTTTTAAATTTTTGTAGATGGGTTTTAGATTCAACAGAAATTAATCCACAATTTCTGCATAGGGTTTTATGGACCGACGAATCTAATTTCACAAAAGCTGCAATTGTGAATTACCACAACATTCACGTTTGGAGTAAAGTCAATCCTCGATGTGTCAGACAATCTTCATTTCAGCAACAGTTTGGTGTAAATGTGTGGATATGTGTTTTAAGGAACAATCTTTAAATAATACTTTTGCCAATGATTTTCACAAACGCCAGTTTTTTTTTTAGAGCCGTTCGACAGTGTCCCCGGAAGCACCGCAGCTTATAGACTTATTGTGCATCTCTCGACGAGCACAAACATGGGGGATTCGAACCCACACCGACACGCTACACTGTCACCAATTTCTTTGAATATCTCAGAAACAAGACAAAACGTCGAAAAAAAAACAGTAGACAAAAAAGTTTCGAAATTAATCAGGTCAAAGTGGTGTGTAGATGTTTTACTGAAATTATTATTTTTTTTTTTTGTAGTTTCGAAATAAAGTAAGAGGGGGGTAGAACACAAAATACACTTCTAAGAGGGGTAGGTAGTTCAAACTTAAGAAGCTTATGTAAGATCATAAGGGGTGTTGGTGTTCCGAATTTCACTTAAATCGGATAAGTGGTTCAAAAGTTATGAGGGAGAAACGAAAAAAAAATTCCTACTTCAACGCCCTCTATCTCGGAAACGAAGCGGTTTAGGAAATAAGGTTATATCACAAATGAACATTATTTTAACCTGTTCTATCGATTCCTGAAGTTATCAAGATTAAACCTGAATCACCCTGTATATTGCACTAAATTGTAAAAAATTATATTTTTTAACGCGACCAAATATCGAAAATTTTGACAATAAAAGCAATTGCGTAACGTCAGTCATCACGTAAGACGCCTGACTTCTTGCTGCGAGTATAAAAGAAAATTTTAGGCCCGTCTTAGTTTCTACAAACTAACACAAATGTTGTGTTTTTTGAACAGCAGCAACTATGATTTTGCGTAAATCATCAATGTATACACTTCATTTTTTAAATATCCCCACAAAAACAAGTACAATCCCTTGAAATTAGTGCTTGGACAGGCTGTACATGGTACGGATATAATAGAGCCTCGTGTATGATACACCACACTGCTACAATATGCCATGAACGCCCATCTTTTCCACGATTCGGTTTCAAACTTCCCTCGCGTTGCACTACACTTGCACTCACTGCACACCGCGGTGAAAGTGCATTTGGCATATGTTTACCGAGAAATCGTCATGTTAAGTATTTTCATATCGTCATAAATTAGAACGATATCCATCAACTCCAAGTTGTTACTATACACGTATGCCATTTTTGACACTTGAAAAAGTGATGTAGGCTGGTATCACAAAAACTTTATGACCTACAAAACGTAATCGGATTTTAATATTCGGAATCGTCTGCCTAGAGGCTACAGTAGTAGTCGCGTCAAATTAGCATGAAAAATGTGAAAATAGACAACTTTTTGCGGAGAAGTCCGATTGAGATGCGGTTTTCTGCAAAATGTTCAGGGAATTTTTTATAACAAAAGGTACATCTAACCTCTGTACGCTCGCAAATTTTTAATTGTTTATTTAACAAATGACCCATTTTTGTTTAACATATGGCAAGTGTCATACACGATTCAACGAAAATGTCTGAAAAATGTTCTCTCGGGGGTTTTCGAGGTCCCTCTTTATCACTTTGGTGTTAGCTTTATTATGTATTGCTAAATTGTTGTAACTGGGCTAATTAACAAATTAAAAACTTCACCCCTAAAATCACTAGAGAACCGGAATTTTTTCCAGGATTTCTGGCTTATTAAGGCAAACCATCGGCACAAGATTTTTGCAAATATAATTGTTTATTGTTCGACTGTTGCAACCTCGCTAATTAACAAATTAATAACTCTACTCCCAGAATCGTTAGAGAACCAGATTTTTTTGCAATAACTCTGGGATCATGGGGAGAACCATCGGCACAAGGTTGTTGCACGTCATTGTTTATTTTCCAATTGTTGCAACCTGGCTAATTAACAAATTAATAACTCTATTCCCGGAATCACTAGAGAACCGGATTTTTTCCGGGATTTCTGGCTTTTTAAGGCGAACCATCGGCACAAGAGTTTTGCAAATATAATTGTTCATTGTTCAATTGTTACAACCTGTTTTTTCAGATAAGTTCTGAATCACCTTGTATAGACTGAATGAAATAAATTCCACTTCTTTGAATAGAATAGATTGATTCCTGAAAATTTTGTATAACTTGAAGACAAATTTATTATTTCTAATAACGTGTATTAGCCATTTTTTAAGTCAACAAATTAATTTAAAAAATCATTTTGGTATTATATATTAATACAAAACTGTCTGCGTTTTTGTATTTTGGAATAAACTGTTTTTTGAATTTTGTATTTGTTGAAGCCAATATCATAGACAAAAAAATAGTAACTTTCACATCTGCGCCTAACAATTTATCATCATTTAGATAGTTCAAATAATCATATACATACAATATTTGTGTCAAATTGCAACTTCTTTCTTAAATAATATCCGCCATATGGGTCTCCTAAAATTAGCCTGCCACAAATTAACTGTGAATTCTGAGACTAAAAATAATAAAACAAAGTTATATAAATAAAATAGGTCCGTAATCACCCCCTAACCAAGTTATGGCCCCTTGGACTTTATCTAAATATTTCCAACAAATATCGAGATAAAGCAATGAAATTAGAAATTGAGAATCACAATTATATTGCGAATTTAATGTTCTAAAAATAAATCCGCATAATTAGTCAAAGGCGTGCCAAACTGGGGGGTCACTGGGTAAATATTGCTCTAACTTTTTTGTATTTCGAGATTTTCGTCATGATACCTCAAACAGTTAAAGATGGAAACTATAAACAGGCGGAGACGTTCGATTTAGATGCGGTTTTCTGCAAAATGTTCAGCGAATTTTTTATAACAAAAGGTACATCTAGCCTCTGTACGCTCGCAAATGTTTAATTTTTTATTTAACAAATGATCCATTTTTGTTGAACACATGGCAAATGTCACACACGATTCAACGAAAATTTCTGGAAAATGTTCTCTCGGGGGTTTTCGAGGTCCCTCTTTATCACTTTGGTGTTAGCTTTATTATTTATTGCTAAATTATAATTGTAACTGGGCTAATTAACAAATTAAAAACTCCACCCCCGAAATCACTAGAGAACCGGAATTTTTTCCAGGATTTCTGGCTTATTAAGGCAAACCATCGGCACAAGATTTTTGCAAATATAATTGTTTATTGTTCGATTGTTGCAACCTCGCTAATTAACAAATTAATAACTCTACTCCCGGAATCGTTAAAGAACCAGATTTTTTTGCAATAACTCTGGGATCATGGGGAGAACCATCGGCACAAGGTTGTTGTACGTCATTGTTTATTTTCCAATTGTTGCAACCTGGCTAATTAACAAATTAATAACTCTACTCCCGGAATCACTAGAGAACCGGATTTTTTCCGGGATTTCTGGCTTTTTAAGGCGAACCATCGGCACAAGAGTTTTGCAAATATAATTGTTTATTGTTCGATTGTTGCAACCTCGCCAATTAACAAATTAATAACTCTACTCCCGGAATCGTTAGAGAACCAGATTTTTTTGCAATAACGATTTTAATCCTCGAGTGCAAAAAATTTGGGCAACAATCTTCAAGCGATAATATAGACCGGGTCTACAACGAATCGTTGGGAAGAAGTCTCTTACGCTCGTCAGACGAGAATTATTCATTTGTTAATTAGCCAGGTTGTAACAATTGAACAATGAACAATTATATTTGCCTTAAAAAGCCAGAAATCCCGGAAAAATTCCGGTTTTCTAGTGATTCCGGGAGTAGAGTTATTAATTTGTTAATTAGCCAGGTAGCAACAATTGGAAAATAAACAATGACGTGCAACAACCTTATCCCGATGGTTCTCCCCATGATCCCAGAGTTATTGCAAAAAAATCTGGTTCTCTAATGATTCCGGGAGTAGAGTTATTAATTTGTTAATAAGCGAGGTTGCAACAATCGAACAATATACAATTATATTTGCAAAAATCTTATGCCGGTGGTTTGCCTTAATAAGTCAAAAATCCTGGAAAAAATTCCAGTTCTCTAGTGATTTCGGGGGTGAAGTTTTTAATTTGTTAATTAGCCCAGTTACAACAATTTAGCAATAAATAATAAAGCTAACACCAAAGTGATAAAGAGGGACCTCGAAAACCCCCGAGAGAACATTTTTCAGACATTTTCGTTGAATCGTGTGTGACATTTGCCATATGTTTAACAAAAATGGGTCATTTGTTAAATAAACAATTAAAAATTTGCGAGCGTACAGAGGTTAGATGTACCTTTTGTTATAAAAAATTCCCTGAACATTTTGCAGAAAACCGCATCTCAATCGGACTTCTCCGCAAAAGGTTGTCTATTTTCACATTTTTCATGCTAATTTGACGCGACTAAAAAGTTATAAGCAATATCTTCCTAAAGAGTCTCAAAAGAAATGCCATTTAAAATCACATTAGCGGTGAAATGATCAAGTGGTCGTTGGAAAATAATTAAATGTTTATTTAAAGAACATAAATATCATTAAGAATAAATAAAAGGATAACAATAACTAAACTTAAAATATGAGGCAAACGCCCTCATACTACATACATATTACAATCTATTCTCAAGACATATATTCAATCTTCGCCTGACTTCTTTGTGGGTTGCATTTAGCTCATTACAAGCGCTTGTGATTTTTTCTTTCAAATGATAAATATCTCGCAAAGGTGTTTTGTAAACGTTATTTTTTTAAATCATGCATAAAAAAATACAAAAATTAGGCCCAATTAAATGCCTACCGATGATGCCGAACCATACATTTACTCAAAAATGGCCTTGATTTTGGACTCATTTTACAATAAATAAAATCGAGAGGTGTTCGATCTGGTGACTTTCCGGGTCAGTGAATATAACTGATCAATCCCAATCCATTTTTCTGGGAAAATGTTATCTAAATATTGCTGCACAATCCTGGCCTTGTGTAGTGAAGGTCCGTCATGCTGAAAACATAGGTTTAGTTGCAAAGGCACATTCTCCAGCAGTGCAACTACGAAATTTAGATAGCTCACGCTGTTCAATGTATGGTTATAAAAATAATGCACAATGATGATGATGCCGTACCGTACATTTACTCCAAAATGGTCTTGGTTTTGGATTGGATTTACAATGTGGGGATTTTCAATAGACCAGTAGTGTTACGCCTGTTTGGCAAACCATTACTGACAAATCGTCTTTCGTCCGTCCAAATAACGTGCCGAAAAAGGTTCTGATCAACAATTTCTACATTAACTACAATTTAAGCTATAAAATTAAATCTGTTTTCAATGTGACGCTCAGGCAACTACTTCAAATCATGAATTTTGTAGTCATGATACCCATTGGTCTTTAAAATTCGTTGAAATGTTGATTTATCCAAATTCAATTTAGAATTTCGTAGATTTTATTCGAAGTACTGTAAAAGTCTAGCTATATTAGCATTGTTTCTTACCCATCGGTGAATTATTTGATTCATCCGAACCGAAAATGTATCTTTATTTCGTCTTAAGGTCACCTCCAACCTTGTAAAGATTCTGTGATCAGGAATGAGGTGCTCTGGATATCTTCGGCGATATAGCTCTTCTTTAATTTTTTTTATGACTCACCGTAAATTAGCAAAATATCAACTTTTTCTGACTGAGAAAACATTTTGTAAGCACATAAGTTATATGTTTGACATTCGTATCTAACTAACACAGAAAATTAAGAAATTATATGTAGGATACAGAAAAATAGAACAAATAGGAATTTCAGAGGGTGTGTTTGCAGATGATGTAATCTTGGCAGATAAGGAAAATAATCTACAGACAAATCTACAAGAATGGAAAAGAATACTAAAGGAATATAGAATGACTTTAAACAAAAACAAAGTAATAGGAGTCGTGGAATTTGAGAATATAAATGTGAAAATCAAAGATGTTAATATAGAACAAGTAAGAAGAATTCAATATCTGGGTGTAGAATTAGAAGATAGTGGAAAGCAATAAACTGAAATTAACAACAGAATAAAGATAACTGCAACATTATAGTACTCAATGAATAACAAATTTATCAATAATAAGGAGATAAGTAGAAAAACTAAAACAAATGTATATAAATCAATACATCGACCGACACTAACATTTGGATGTGAATTTTGGGTACTTACAGCAAAACGGAAAAGTAGAATACAAGCAACAGAAATGAAATATCTTAGAAGAGTGAAAGGGGTCATAAAAATTGGAAGACTGAAAAATACAGATATAAGAGAACAGTTAAATATACAGAATACACTGGATTTTATTGAATGAAGACAGCTAAATTGGTGAGGGCATCTATAAAGGATGGAAGATTCGAAACCAGCTAAACAGATATGAGATTCAAAAATACCAAAGAGAAAAAGAAGAAGACCTAGACAAACGTGGGATGGAGTAGTAAGAAAAATACTGAAATGTAGAGGAACAACTTGGAGGCACGCAAAAATACTATCAAGAAATAAAAGAATGTGGGCGGATTTTGTGTATCAGAAATATAATAAAATAGAGAAAAGTGTTACCTTACACCATCATGTGGTAAAAGGGATTTGGATTATACAGGGTGTCCCAGTGTGAGCGTACAAAAATTTAGCAGGAGTAGACCAGACCAAAATGAGAATAAAATTCTTATAAAAAAAAATTCTCTGATATATGCCTAGCGAGTTACAGGATGTTATTTTGAAGAAAAAAATTACAATTTTCAGCAATAACTTTTTAAAAACCGTTTCGTAGATTTAGGTAATTTTTGAGTGACGTGTAGGTACATCAATTAAAGGTCATTAAAATTACATGGTGTTTGTTTTAACCTGACACCAGTGGTGGCCTAGGCCTAATATTCCTTCTGATTTTGTCTTCATAACTCTTGCATATCCTACTTTTACGTGAATTGACTAAGTTCTCCTTAATCAGTGACCAATTCTGAACAAAAAGGTGCTCCTGTTACATAGCCCTAAAATCAATAATTTTCAGGTAAATTGCGTCCATATTACCGACTGCATTAATTTATGCAGAAAAATACATGCAAAGATTTTATTTGCTGTCATCTAGTAAGTAAAATGAACTAAAATTAAAATTAAAATACTTATTATTTTATTAACAATAATTATTTCATTAAATGTTCGAAATGCTGTCCATTTACTTCAATGCATGCTCGGCATCGTTTTACCAAGGAGGAGGAGGAGAATTTTTTGAAGTAATTCTTCCCTCGTGTTACTGGATTCAGCATATACCAGCTGTACCAGCCAGGGGTCATATGACCCCAGTAAATTCCCGATCCAGCGTTCAGAAAAGTACAATTTGAGCCACATACAAACATTATGAACAGGTACTCCATCTTGTTGATAGTGCATTTGATTTCTCAAATGTAATAGAACGTCATCTAAGAAGCCAGTCACAACATTTTCTAAAAAATTGTGTTATCTGAATTTAAACGATCTACGATAATTTGAGGAGTTAGAATTAGTCTATTGAACATCCCTCCCCAGATATTTATTGAAAACCTCCTTTGAAACGCTGAGGGTCGTATTATATGTGGATTTTCAATGGACCAGACATGAAAATTTATTTATTCCATTTCTTGTGAAGGAAAGTTTTGGTCAATTGTCGATATTTCCTAACCATATGCAAAATTGTACCCTTTTTTCGGCATCACCAGGATGTAAAGTTTGCACTTTATGTAGGTGGTAGGAGTGCAGTTCTTCTCGGTTTAAAATTCTCCAGACAGAAGGATCATCAACGACAACATCTATTACGTTTTCTTCTAAAATATTTACATTTTCCATATTACCTCTTGCCCTAGCATTTTCAATTTTAACACTCCCAGTCTCGCAAAGTCTTTGAAAAACTCGTTGAAATATGTGCCGTGAAGGTCGTCTTCTGTTTGGGAATCTGCGCAGATATTCTCTTGAGGCAATGAATTTCCATTACAGAAACCGTAAACGTATATCATATCAGCATATTCATTATTGGAAAATTCCATAGTAAATAATAACGTACTAGGTTCTTATTTTGTGCAAATTGACTTGACTTCTAGTGTGAGATGTAACAATTTTTGACATAACGCTTGTAAGCAACTTTGTTATTTATAATGACAGGTACCTATTAGATGACAACAAATAAAATCTTTGCATGTATTTTTCTGCATAAATTAATGCAGTCGGTGCTTTGGACTCAATTTACTTTAAAATGGTTGATTTTAGAGCTGTATAACAAGATCACCTTTTTGCAATGTATTTATTGACATATTTAATTGGATATAAAATACTTTTCATCCATTAACCAGCTCGGTGAAGGTCGTTTTATAGTGGGATCCTATACTATATGTTAACTAATCTGTAGCACTGAAAAGTACTGTTTTTGAATATAAATACTAAATATACAATGGGAAACCCAAGGAGCTAGAGGCCGAACTTACGCGATTTTTAGACAGGTACAATACTGGGTCTAACTTTTGGCGCAAATATGGACGTAAATAAACAGTCTACCTAGCAACGCATGTTTCACTACCTAGCAACGCATGTTTCGTGAATGGGCGCAAAGCTGGTTAGTCCGACTAACACGCTTTACCCGGGCGCAAAGCTGGTTAGTCCGAGTAAAGGTACGGATTCGCTGGTGCGACTGTGGCTGCGGCTCGCGACTGCAACTCGTCGCCGACCAATAAGCAGTCTGAATGTTCTCATAAACTACAACATTTAGTCGCACCAGCGAATCCGTACCTTAACGCTACGCCCGTTTAATGAATCGGGCTGTAAATGTTTTTATCTGAAAAGTTAGAGCAATATTTACACAATAACAATGAGTTTGGCACGTCTAATTATGCAGTATTATTTTTAGAACATTAGATTCGCAATCTAATTGTGATTCTCAATTTTAAATTTGATTACATTTTGATCACTATCCGTTTTGAAAATATTTGACATATTCAAATTTTGGAGGCACCCTTTAAGGGGGCGTTTTTCGGACCTATTATATTTATATACTACTAAACTAAATTTTGTATTAATAAAACAAATAGTAAGAGGAAACCTGCTGCTGCGATTTGTTATCCTTTCGTTTATAAAGTAACTTGTAACACACATTTCTATTTTTTTTCTCTGTAAAAGTTATCATCGACGATAACGTTACAGTTTCTAAATGAATATTCCGGATTCGGAAAGTATGTAGAAAATACTAAAATTTGTTACAGAAATGGGAAATCTACAAGACTTCACAAGGGCCTTAACCCACTGGTCGTTTGGTGTAGCTGTACTAGTGGGTTTGGTGTCATCTGAATTTTCTGGTGCTGAAACAGTAGCAGCGATATTAGTTGCAGCATTTTCATCGACGTTATCAGGTAAGTCGTAAGAAGATAATAATGCATAGTAAGTTACAACCGCATTTTAAGCGTTATATATTTTGATAACATTGTTAGTACTTTCAAAGTTCACTATTTTTATTTTATTTTCAAAGAATGCACGGGTATCCCTAATAACATGATATATAACAAAATAATATTCTAATAATAAACAATTAAAGTTCGTTCAAATATTATACTTTGAAATTTTACAATTTTTATAAATTCACCATCTTCGGCATAATTATCAATATCATCACCATTTTCATTAGTATCGTCATCGTAATCGTCAGCATAGTCATTATCATCTCATTATCTCATTAATCATTATTATCGTAAACATCACTATTATCAGCATTATATTTTCTTCATCTTCATTATCATCACCATCGTGATAGTCATCATCGCCATCATCAGCGTCTTCATAATAATCATCGTTGACATCAATATTATCATTATGTTTTTAATTGGTCATTGTCATTATCATCGTATGATGATCAAGATGTCGTCGTCATTACCGTTGTGTTTATCGTCATTTTAATCGTCATCAACATTATTATCATCATTATCGTCGTTGTCATCATCATCATCCTCATCATTGCTATCATTATTGTCACCATTATGATTGTCCTCATCATATTATTTTCATTATCATCATCGTTTTTCGTAAAGTCTTCCGGTTCCAAGTTTTCATAAAACTTCAGTTTTAATAAATAATTGAAAAGACCTAGCTCTTTCTTGATATGGAACTGTCTAATGTTGTTAAATACTATACAAGGTGTCCGGAAATAATGCGTCAAGACTTCAGAAGGTGATTCCCCACCAAAAATTTGGGTCACAAAGTCCTATTACAATTTTTCGAAAACTCAATATTAACGGAGATACAGGGTGTTAAAGTTAAAATTTTATTTTCAATATTTGTAAATATCTTCTTAAAAAATCCAAATATTTACATAAAATTTGTAAATCGGGGGTTTTTGTGGACGAGAAATTCAAATATGTTTCTAATTTTGACGTCACTAGTAGAGGGCGCCACTTGTGGCACACCATGTTTCTTTTAAATGACAGAACTTTTTTTCATCTTAATATATCCATCTGGTTATCCAAACAATCGATTCTCCTACCTGTTTTATTTGAAAAAGGTATACCTTGTCTGAAGTCGGTAGGTGTAATCATTTTTGAAATAATTCTATTTGAACTGCTCAGTGCACTGTTTTGGTTTCAGGTAAAGTGCTTTTTCTGCTGAAAATACAGCAAAATATTACTTGATAACTTGTTCAGAATCGTAAATTATAGAGGCGTGCAAAATTTCAAGAAGATCGGCGAGGTTTGATGAAACCATTTTTCAACAAAGCACAAAGATTTTATCAAAGCAGGCCGATTTTTTAAAAATTTTGCACATCTCTATAATTTACCGTTCTGAACAACTTTTTCATTTAATAGTAACATTCTACTGTATTTTTAGCTGAAAAGGCACTTTAACTGAAACCAAAACAGTTTTTACTCGGTGCACTGAATATTTCAAATAAAATTATTTCGAAAACTGTTACTCCTAACGACTTCAATAAGGTATACCTTTTTCAGATATAACAGGTAGGAGAATCAATTTTTTTAAGCCAGATGGATACACTAAGCAGCAAAAAAGTTGTCATTTTAAAGAAACATGATGTGCCATAAGTGGCGCGCTCTACTAGTGACGTCAAAATTAGAAACATATTCAAATTTCTCGTCCGCAAAAAACCCCCGATTTACAAATTTTGTGTAAATATTTGGATTTCTTAAGAAGTTATTTACAAATATCGAAAATAAAATTTTAACTTTAACATCCTGTATCTCCGTTAATATTGAGTTTTCGAAAAATTATTATAGGACTTCGTTACCCTATTTTGTGTGGAATCGCCTCCTGAAGTCTTGACGCATAATTTCCGGACATCCTGTATATAAGTGTTAAGTAGGAATCTGGTTCTGCTTACTATCGTATAAATTAAAATTTAGATGCCACAGGGCTCTTACTACAAAATATATGTTGGAAACGGTTAGTGTTATAAAAAAAAAATAAAAAAGTTATCAATTATCATAATTTTAACTTTTTGGTTTCAGAATTTAGACATTTTTTCTTAAGTGTAATTCGTTCAGAATATCCAAATAAGAAGGAATGCTTGCTGAATACTGTACCTATAATGTAATTACGCTAATATTCAGTTTTAGAAAAAGTGTTAGGAACTTGTGTCTTTATTGGCATGTTTTTTATTTGGGATCGTCCTGCATTACTGCTGTTATACGATTTATTTACTCACTTTACTTTTGAATTCATAATGTGAATAAACGGCTTTTGTTTTAGCACTTTGTAGCTCAGTCCCTAATGGAACAGATGAACAATACAGAAGAAAGCGATTCTCCAATACTTTATACTTTCTTATTTTATGGCTTGACATATTAACAAACTTGGTAGCAGCTGCAACTTGTGCTAGGCTAGCAAGTGCTACCGTCGACTACATAAGTAAAGGGCACTTCAGGGAGTTTTTGTTCGGGTTGGAGCAGCACTCTCTTAGTGAATCTTGGCCTGATGTTTTAGGAGTTACGATCATTGTGGTCGTCACTATCTTATTTATGATGGGCCTAGAGGTTTGTGTTTATCGTTTGCATAATAAAAAAGTTATAGTGGACTTAATGATTACTTATCTGCAAAGCTACTATAAAGTTTTGACTGTTTTCCTGTAATATAAATTAATAAAAAAATGTAGAGAGGCATTGTGAAAATTCTGAAGCAATATTTGGTAATGTAATCGTGAATATTTCTTGACATTTAAACCTGATGAGAACTGCTATTGTATTTCCGACGACATTGCATATTTAATCGGTAGTCAATATTTGTTATAAATGATTTAAGACACTATCATTCGAGTAATGAAAAATTTATATTTTAATACAAAATGAATATCTGATTAAAATATAATGTACAGGGTATCTCAAACTCGATAGTTTAAGCCTACTATGAGTATACAAAAAATTTAAATAAAATTTTGTAGACTTGAGGTAAGCTCCATTTTCAATCGGAAGTAATATTCGGATCGGCCAGTGGTCGCGCGGTTTAAGACGCCTTGAATCGAGGTGATTAGATCGTTGTGGGTTCGACCCCCGCAGCCGGTAGACCGTATATAAGCTATATTCGTGGAGAGGATTGGCATCCTCTCTGAAGGTATGGTAGGGTGGAAGAATGTTAGCTTAGATCAATGTGAGAGATTGACGCCGGTTGGCATTTGACTACCCCCCTAATTAATGAGGCTTTCCAGGTTTCCCTCATTCCTGCACTAAATGGTGGTTAGGGCCTACCAACGTAAGTCGTTCCTGGGCGCAAATATGCCGCCCCCTTTCCCGCTCAAGTTTTCGACTTCTGAGCTAATCATCGTAATTAGAATGAGAGGTAGAGATTATATTTTTTCCAGAAATATGCCTAAATTTGTTTCCTGTTAAAAAGCTCTCTTTTTTCTAATAAACTTTTATTAGAGAAATTTTTCTGAATTACTTCCCGTTTAAAGGTTCTAAGTAATATCGTCCTAAAGAGTCTCAAAATAAATACCACCTCAAAATCAAAATAGCGGTGTAAGAATCAAATAGTCGTTGGAAAATAAATTAATTTTCGTTGTTTAAAGTGCATAAATATCACAAAGTACTTGTCATACGAACATCAAACCTATAACGTTTTGTGCTTACAAAATGCTTTCTCATTCAGAAAGTTGAGTTATTAATTTGTCAATTAGCCAGGTTGCAAAAGTAGAAAAATAAACAATTTCGTGCAAAAATCTTATACCGATGGTTCGCCTTAAAAAGACAGAAATCCCGGAAAAAAATTCGGGTCTCTAGTGATTCCGGGAGTAGAGTTATTAATTTGTTAATTAGTCAGGTTGCAAAAATAGAAAAATAAACAATTTCGTGCAACAACCTTGTGCCGATGGTTCTCCCCATGATCCCAGAGTTATTGCAAAAAATCTGGTTCTCTAACGATTCCGGGAGTAGAGTTATTAATTTGTTAATTAGCGAGGTTGCAACAATCGAACAATAAACAATTATATTTGCAAAAATCTTGTGCCGATGGTTCGCCTTTAAAAGACAGAAATCCCGGAAAAAAATTCGGGTCTCTAGTGATTCAGGGAGTAGATTTATTAATTTGTTAATTAGCCAGGTTGCAAAAATAGAAAAATAAACAATGTCGTGCAACAACCTTGTGCCGATGGTTCTCCCCATGATCCTAGAGTTATTGCTAAAAAAGTTCGATTTTCTAACGATTCCGGGAGAAGAGTTATTAATTTGTTAATTAGCGAGGTTACAACAATCGAACAATAAACAATTATATTTGAAAAAATCATGTGCCAATGGTTTGCCTTAATAAGCCAGAAATCCTGGAATCCGGTTCTCTAGTGATTTCGGGGGTGGAGTTTTTAATTTGTTAATTAGCCCAGTTACAACAATTTAGCAATAAATAATAAAGCTAACACCAAAGTGATAAAGAGGGACCTCGAAAACCCCCGAGAGAACATTTTTCAGACATTTTTGTTGAATCGTGTGTGACATTTGCTATATGTTCAACAAAAATGGGTCATTTGTTAAATAAACAATTAAAAATTTGCGAGTGTACAGAGGTTAAATGTACCTTTTGTTATAAAAAATTCCTGAACGTTTTGCAGAAAACCGCATCTCAATCGGACTTCTCCGCAAAAAGTTGTTTATTTTCATATTTTTCATGCTAATTTGACGCGACTAATGATGCGGCAGCATTGGTAGGCATTTAATTGCTCCTTATTTTTATGAACATAAATTGAACAGCGTGAGTTACCTAAATTTCCTACAAGAAGAATTTCTTAGTTCTTACAGTTCCGGAGAATGTGCGTTTGCAGCTAAGGAGAAACCTATGGTTTTAACACGACGGAGCTCCACCCCACAGGGCCATTGTGCAGCAATATTTAAATAATATTTTTCCATAAAAATGGGTTGGGATTGATGGATTTTTTCAGTGACCCGGAAAGTCACCAGACCTAATACCTGTCGATTTTTTTTATGGGGAGTGTTAAAAATAAGGCTTACAAACCTCTTCATGAGATATTAATCATTTGAAAGAAAAAAATACAATTGATTGTAATGAATTAAACGGCGAAATGTTAATAAACGCAGCCCACAAAGAAATCAGGCGAAGATTGGATATGTGTAACTGTATTAAAAAATTATCGAGTTTAATTCTCTTATTTATTCTTAATGGCATACGAACATTCAATTATTTTCCAACGGCTACTTGATCCTTCCATCGCTAATGTGATTTTTAGTTGATATTTCTTTTGAGACTTTTAGGACGATATTGCTCATAACTTTTAAACGGGAAGTAATACAGAAAAAGTTCTCTAATAAAAATTTATTAGAAAAAAAGAGCTTTTTAACAGTAAAAAAATGGGAATGTTTCTGGAAAAAATACTTTCGATAGAAAATGGAGCTTAGTTTGTCCCATTTAACACGACGTGTCCCAAATTTTATTTAAATTTTTTATATTCTCACAATAGGCCCATACATTCATGCAACATATTTTTTATCCCAATACTTATACTACTTTTGAAAGGTCAGGGATTATGTAATTAAGTACAAATATATATATTATTTGCTAGGCACAGGTGTAACGAACAATCGGGTAAGCCCTCATAATTTAATCAAAATATAATACTGATTTGAGTTGGAAACCTTTATGTACGGCAAGTGTACGTAAAATTTGTTTCAAATAAATAATATTATAGGTAATAATTTGATATCATCTAAATATAAATAATATAATAACTAACAATGGTGATGTCTATCGAAGAGAAGGTATCTAATGATGATTTAGTTGCACTAGAACTATAATAAGACAATGTAAATCTTGTGGTACTTCGTTACTGCAAGTTAAGTTTTTTGTTTTATTTCCTTAAGTAAATACAGAAAATTTGTAATCACATTTCTACTTATTGCTTAATTTTGTATAAAGCAATTATGTAATTTTGGTTTTTAATTCAGTTTTGTATATAAAATTAACTGTCAGCATGCAATTTATATTAACTATTAACCTATTTTTCCACCACAACTTTGCTGTTCTTAATGTTATCAATTTATATTCCAAAAAGTAGTAAAAAGTAGCAGAGAAGTAGATAAGTCTATCGAGATGTGGATTCGAATCGAGTGGACTGTGAAAAATATATTTCTTAAGTTCAGTTCTGAAATGTGTCTATAACAATGTTTATGAATATTGACCCCTCCCCTCTCCCGTAACTTCGTCTATAGATATAAGTATGTGTGTCTGTGTCTATTAGAGGGATGTGTAATGAGTCGAGAGGCAAGGGATATTCTTGAGCCAATTGCCATATCCGGTGTGTAGTGTTCTAAAATATCATTGCTCATCTAAAAAGTTATACCTATAGAATGATAAAAGTTAATTCTATTAGTAAGTTCTTTGTCATTAAATCATCAAAAGAGAATTTATATTAACTTATTGAAATGGTTAATTTCCAATAATAAGCCTTTTTACAATAATTTTATGTCGGAAGAATACAAAATAGAATATTGCTTTAGAAAAAGAATTACACCAGATTTCCGGTTTGATCATATACCTTGCTTGAAAAAAATGATTTAGGTATAAATAATTCAATTTACAAAGACGAAAGATTATTGGTAAGACATAGTCCAAGTGTAATCGTCTGTATGAGTAATTTTTTTCTAAGATGTGAATGGATCAGTACTACCAGTAAACTTTGAACCAATGAATAATACCGAATTCTAAAGCATTCGCTTTTATGAAAACAAAGTGTCGACAAATATTTAGGAAAAACGGTACCATCAAAAAGGTGATGCATACATTTTTTTATAAGAAAAAAATAGTGTTAAGATGGCAGTACCGCATTAAAATATGTGAACCGTTAAAAATTGATAATATGTATCTTTAATTTAATCATATATCCCAGAATATTCTTTGAAATACAAAGCCTTCTTTTCTGTTCTGTCGTTTATTTCAGTACTTTTTAAACACTCAAATGTTCTTCAGAATGAATAATATTAATTAAACAATGCGATATTAATTTTTCACTGAAAATTTCGTATCTAATTTTCAGAATTGCCTCTTTACAGTCTGTAAGTAATGTAAGTAGTCATCATTAGTGTACTCACAAAGACGTCCCTTTGCTAATATCCATTTGTATTAGTAAATATGCTGTACAATATCGATTCTGATTATGTTGTTTGCTCATTTTTAACAGATTTTAATTGTCTTTCAGAGATCATCTACTATTTCAATGCTTTTATTCATAGCATTATTGTGCAATTTTGCATTTTTTACTACAATAGGAAGTTTTCATACTATAACGAAGTTTTCAAAATGGTGCGAAGGTTTTAAAATTCATTCATACAGAGAGGTAAGAATAAACTTTAAATATAACCTATTCTAATACTTCTTACATATTTTTAGGTCCTAAAAGCTGCCGCAATATGTTCATTTGCATTTGTACATAATATTCCAAAAACAGAGAAGAATCATTGCCTAAAGATGTTTACTATGGTTTTTAATCCTTTGATTTTTTATACAGTTACAGCAATAATATTCTCATTAATGACACATCATAGGTGAGTTTTAAAATTAATCTTATTGTTTGGAAATAATATTTACAACTAGCACTGCAAATTAATAAATAGGAAATGAGTGAAGTACACCTAGGAGAATTTCCCACAAGTGAATAAACATCATGAGTTTTAAAATACGATAGTTAAAAAACGCCCGATTGAATATGTTCTAATATGTTTCATGAATCTTGTAGTCCCTAAATCAATTATGCATATTCAGTCTAATAAACGCATCATGAGTTCAATATGCGAAGAAAAAATAACACCAAAATCAAATATTAAGCTTATATAATAACTTTTTTAAATATATTACCTACAAAGGTATAATTTTAAACGTAAAACGAATGACATTACACTTATTGATATTAAGAAGCCTCTTTAGGTATCTACTAGTCTCAAAATAACTACCGCAATAATGCCGCGATTTTGATGCGACTTTCACCAGTTTTCTTAGAAATATTCTAGCATCTAGGATGCCTAAATCATATTTTTTGATACAAATAAATTAGGGTTTAAACCGTTAAAGAGAACAAAATAAGTGGACATCCTAGAAGTGGTGAATTACTTTATTAATTTATATACACTGTTTCTGAAAACAATTGATTATAACTTTGTAAATTTGTATCTAAGAAAGTGCTAGGTAACCTCTTATGCTGTACAAACATTTTTTTCTTATATGAACATAGATCATCTGAACTTACTAAATAAAAATGATGGTTGCTATAACAATAATTATTTATTATATGTGTTTAAAGTTTAAACATTAGTTAAAGTTTATTAATCTTAAAACTGTAAAAATTGTTCAAAATGGTCACACTCGGTTTGCAAGCCACATATCGGTGAACTAAAGATTCCATCACTTGACGGAAGATGAGCTTTGGATCATTTCTTATTTGGTTAGCTGAATCCTGAATTATTTCAAGTGACTGCTGCTGGATAGTGATTTCAATATGGAAGACAAGCTGCTTCATACGTCTCCAGAAGTATAAAGGATTTAGATCTGTGAACGCGGTGGCCATGCTATTTGATGTTGTTGGCTTATCCATTTATTCGGGAAAATTGACAAAAACTAAAAAGTTAATAATTGTGTCTGGTGATTTTAATGTTCACTTCCAAAATAATAGCGACAGAAATGCTCGGACACAACAATTATAAATTATCGACCCCTATCGAAAAAAGGACTCATTGAGTTGAATGATTATTTGCTTAGAAGAACCGGACTTTTATATTTAATAAAACTTGCAGTATTGATGAAACCTTCCAAATTTTTGTTGACATTATTTCCGTAGCGATCGATTTTTATCTTCCCGTAAAAACTAAATTAGTTACCCACCAACCAACATCAAACAATTTGTTGGTTTAATGATGAACTTCGAGGTATGAGAAATTAACTACACTTTCTACAAGAAAACTACAAGTTGCATTCATCGGAGGGTACCAAAGCATTGGTCAGATATTATAAATTCCGTTATGTTAATGAATTACGTAATAGGAAAAAGCGGGTTCATGATAACTACATAATATATGCTCATAACAACCCGACACAGACTATGTGGAAAATTATAAATAGTAACAAAACAAAAAAAAACAGTTTTTATGTTCAGAATTCTTAGATCTTACCAAAGCGTTTGACTGCGTGTCATACGAAATTGTTAGAAATAAATTACATTACTATGGTTTTACGATTCAGAGTATTGATTTAATACCATCATATCTTACCAATAGACAACAATATGTAACCCAAAACAATTACAGATCTACCTATCTTACCCTAAGGGCGGGGGTACCCCAAGGGTCTATGCTTGGGCCCGTACTGTTCTTAATATATTATGTGAATGATCTGTCGCGTTCGATCGATGATTCTTTATTAACTATCCAGTTCGCAGATGACACTAACATCACGAGACAGACTAAACAAGCCGAATTTATGATGCAAGAATGGTTTCTTTTCGAGTCATCTCAGTCTAAATACAACTAAGAGTGAAACTATGATATTTAGCTTGCGGGATGTTGGTCATCTAAAAAATCCGGAATCTGTTAGATTTTTGGGTGTGCATTTAGACCCTAAGCTATTATGGAATCACCATACAACATATATTTGCAACAAAATTTCAAAAAATCTGTTTTTACTACGTAATTTAACTCATCAAGTGTCGCTACCAACTTTGATTACAGCATATCATGGCCTCATTCATTCAGTTTTATCTTATGCTATACTAATCTGGGGACATGCTACTTCAGCTTCTTGTGTATTTAGTTTGCAGAGAAAATCTATAAAAATAATATCAGAACTCAAATTTAGAGATGATTTCAGACAACAATTCATTTTGTTAAGAAGTTTAACAGTCTCTTGTGCATACATATTACAATGTTTGTTATATGTAAGAGCCATATTGAGATGTATCCAGTACGTAGCGAGCCACACTGTCATGATACTAGATGATATAGAACCATGTTTCATAACCCGTACCTGAAGTTTGCTAAAACAAGAAATGGAACAACATATTGGGGTATAAAGTTTTATAACAAATTATCATACGAAACAAAAAATTTAAATTTCATATGTTTTAAGCGTAGGGTAAATCAATTTTTATTAAGTAACGCTTTCTATAGCATAGAAGAATTTTTTAATGCAAATGTACCGTAAATGTGTGTTTCCGGTCTGTCTTTGTTTTAATGATTTTATTATATTACATGTGTGTATTTGATTTGTCATATGCTTTTTTTTTGTTTTCTTTGTATTTTATTTATTCAATGAATTATGTGTACTGTATGTTTTATATATCTATTTTAAATTTTAAACCTTTATTTTAAATTTTGAATATTATTTGTATTACTTTTAAGTCATCTTTACTATGTTTTCTCTTCCTTTCTTTTGACTTGTGTAAATACTTTTTGTATATCTGACACCAATAAACAAACTAACTAACTAAAAAAATGAATAAACAAAATGAAACAAATAATATTTTTTGTTATAGTAACCATAATTTTTATTTATCAGGCTACTTTGATAGAAATATGAAATAATATTTTTTAAAATGGTTGTAACTTCTAAATAAAAACGAATCGGACCTATGTTCATATAAGAAAAAATGTTTGACATTTACCCAGCTACCATTTGAAAAAAATCGTCATCTTGTAGAACACACACAAGTGTGTCTAACGTAGCTCTGTAAATAGTAATTTATTATCTGTGCATAATCTAGATAAATGATTTAAATTGTTCTAAAGTCGCTTCTATGGTTTTGGTAATGACGTTTGTTATGTCATCAGGTTATTTTTCTCATTTTAATTATCGGAATATAAATTGAAGGAATGTCTTTAATCCTGAAATACTTCCATGTCCATGCATTTAGTTATTTATGCATGAATTTGTTTTGAATCACTGAAACAACTTAAATATTGCTAGTGAGTGGCACAAGTTAGGACTATATAGATTTTTTCGAATTCATTTTTTTTATGAAAATATTCGGGTCAATTTCAAATTTAATTGTTCGTCTTTTCATTTACTACGTCAACTCATGACGTCATCGTTCTTTAAGTTGCGACATCATCGATTTTTTGTATAATTCCAACAATCTATTTCAAATTTTGCAAACGCACATAATTAATTATACAGAGTTATCCTTAATCAATATGCATAAATTTAACTGCATTTTCTTAAAATAAGACGAAAAGTCTATATAAACTTTCGAAACTAAAAATATTTTACTACATTTTTTTTCACTATGCATACTGCCCTCAAGTTTATGCATATAGGTAAATAATCACCTTCGTCAACAATCATTATTATACATGTTTACACCCTAAGTACAAGGGTTCAGTACAAACTTTCTAAAATGATATATTATAATTAGGTACTCAGAAATTACCAATGTTAATATCTAAGTAGATATTATCATCTAATGAATAAATAAATTAGGTTAATGAAAGATCTGATGCACAAATTGTAAATAAATTAAATTTGTTATTACAGTATAATATATTTATCACATAACTTGTCTCAAAATACATAATTATTGTAAAAACAGACCTATCTATAACCTCTTCAAAACCTTGTTGTATGAAGAGAACCTGAAGATACAGTCACTGAAATCTTTAGCATACGTAATAATCCGCCTGAACTCAATCTGATATGTATTTAAAAATTCGTTTTATCATTTAAAGATAGCTTTGCACAGAATATAAAATTAGGTCATAATAAATCAACTTTGTAGGTCATAATCAATCTTTCAGCCTTCTAGCATTAGCCTTTCTCGCGTCATTAACCATACTTTGTCCTTCGGTACTATAAAAAAATATATATATTTTATGCACAGCTCTTTCAGAGAAAAGAATTAATGAATCGTATTAAAATATCACTTAGAAAATAGTAGTACTTATTTATTAATAAATAATATTCTTGGTTAATATAAATTATAAGTCATTCTTGAAGTTCTACTCCTGAAATGTGTCTATTTAAACGCACGCAACATATGTACGAAATGAATGAATAAACCAGTGGCATAACAATCTGTTTACTGAGGGTTGAGGTATTATAGAACTTATGATCTAATTTTTTTTGGAACTTTAATTCACATTTCTTTATTTTTGTATAGATATGTATTTACTGTTTAATAATACAACTATGATGTCTGAGAGTGAACACTGATATAACTTGTATATCTTCTTCTGATAAAAATAAACCGATTTGGTGCAAGTAAGCTCCGTTATTTTTAAATATATTTCAGTGAAATTTATTATAGGCTAAGACGGATAGATATTTACTTCGTACCTAAAATATAGGAGCATCTAAATACTTAAGAATCTTTCACAGTCTTTTAACTTTTTCTATATTTTTAATAATATTTTTAATATTCATAAAATAAATGATAATTTTAAACAAGCATAGGGATACCAGCAATTTCACTCCGCTGTCGTCACTTTAAAGTTATTTCAATCGGCTGCGGTGACCTCGAAATACGTATGCGACAGCGCATCCAATGGAACTTACAGAATCGGCGATCAAGACTGGAATAAGAGGCTGAGGTTTAGGGTGATTGTTCAGTTGTTATAATTTCATCTAGAAGCAAGAGAGTAAACATATTTAAAATTCGGAAAAAAAATGTGTATATTTTTTATACACATATACTTAAGTACTTTGAGTATTTAATAGTTATTAATTTAAAATGTTACTAATATGCAGTAAACTGTAAATTCGGAAAAAAAATTTTATATTTTTTATTATTTTGTTTTGAGAAAATGATGCAATCGGTACAAGTAAAAATAAATGACAAATCTCAGTACTTTTCAAAAAAAAACAAAAGAAATAATTGCTGCCGTTTATTAAATATGAGGCATGACTTTATATTAACGCAAAATGTTTATTTAAAAGATGAAATAAGTTTCTCACGGTTTTGTAAACTTGTACGGTAATACAACAGCAAATATCAGGTTCTACTTAAATATCTCTCGTAAAAATATCAATTCCCGTGTTACAACTATTTTTTAATCTTAGGGTTACTACTGACATTTCAGAACACTTGTATATCTTATGTCCTATTACATTAACTTTTTCATTTCATATTTTATTAATGGTAATAATATGTTAAAAAATAATAGTTTATATAATCACAATTTAAATATTTTCACATGAGCATACATAAAAGTAATTTAGACTTACTCTTATTATAAAACAATATGGTCATCTTCATTATTTGAAGATGAGCCCTCTTGTGCCGAAATATTGTCAGAACGACCTATTTACGTAATCTATTGCGTGAATCGTTAGAAAACATATTATTTTCAAAATGTATTTGGCACAATTTGTATGAACTATTTGTATTTCTGTGTAGCTTTTCTAATAAATCTTCTCTATTAGAAGCCACTGCCCTAACCTTTGCTCCAAAGGTAAAAAAGGTATTTGTCAAAAATATAATTATGTACATTTTAAAACTCACTTCATGAGAAGTATTTATAGCCCAATGTTATACTTAAATGGAAATAAATTAACATACAGTGTGTTCACGAATGGAGTTGACAGGGGGAGAAAGTTTTTTGATTTTGACAAATCTGTTTATAACCTGAAATAGAGTAATACAAATTTAAAAATCAAAATTTCAATTTTGACTCTACACACTTTACGAATAGTTTGTTATTTCTTTTCGTATGCGCTCTTTTAATATCATGTGGCAGATCATTTGAATAAACCTTTCGTTTTAGGAGAAAAGTCAAGAGGCGTAAGGTCAGGTGGTGTAGCAGGTTAATGGGCCAAATCTTCCTATCCACCTTCACCATTGTCTGAGCAAGGCTGTAAAATGAGCAGAACAACAGTCTTGTTGCCAAACAGGTTATTGCATACTTCTGGCTCTCAAGTATTTGAAAATGGTATACCAAATGTTTCCAAAATGTTTTGGCAACAGGACGGCTGTCCTGCTCAGAGGAAGATTTGGCCCAATCCTAACCTTACTCCCCTTGCCATTTTTCTTTGAGGTGCCCTAAAACAAAACATTTATTCAATGGTTTGCCACATGATGAGTACATACGCCAAGGAATACATGAACTGAATGAGCTGCTAGCTATTCGAAAAATTTATTTATTTTAAGTTAGCGGGAAAATGTGTTGAGATGGGAGGTAGAGTAAATGTTAAAATTTAAATTTTGATTTTAAAATTTGTATTAGGACTCTATTTAAGTTATAAACAGATTTGTTTTATAAAAATGTTGTATGCACTAATAAATAATGTCCTGTAATCCTGTATACCCTGTATATCCGATCTAAGACATTTCCATGGTGCTCATTTCTTCGAGAAGAAGGACTTTTTATAAAGAGTGATATTTTTCGATAAAGTCAAAAACAAAAGAGTTTCTCCTTCTATCAACTCCATCCGTGGACGCACTGTATATTGCAATATCAGTAAAATATTACCTATAGTTATTAGAGTATATTATAGATTACTTGCATGTTTATGTCTTTAGAATACGATTGTGAAAATTAAATTTTAAAATCTTCAAACTTTATTTTCTTGAAATAAAAAATTGTCGATGACGTCATATCTCGAACAACGATGACGTCACAAATGTGGGTCCTATGTCAAAAAGTGCCTTTTTTAAAACAAACTCGACGTGCCAGGGGATTTTTTCGAAAACTTCTCAATTTCAAAAATAATGAATTTATTTGTTACTTTTCGAAAGCACTGTATATATATATTACCAGTTTTGGAACTCAATTTTTTGAAAACAGTAGGCGATACCCGATTTTAGTAAACTGCTTTCGCATTCTCGAATGCAAAGTACGTATTTCGCAATCTACAACAAAAATTAACAATTTCATGAGTGTTATGGTTTTTGAGAAATGATAATGAAATATACAGGGTGTTTCAGTTTGATATGTCACAATAATTTTTGTATCCTATTGCCATAATCTTAAGAAGAAGTATGTAGTAGTAGACTTCATGTCAGATAAAATCGAAACTTGTTTCAATATAATTTATTATTAAATATTAGACTCCTATGTAATACAAATTTACAATAATTGAACTAGGATGCACGCTTCAGCTCGACGTAATAACGATCTCCGAACTCGTTCGAAAATCCCTGGGGTATTTAAAATTGCTCTACAACTATTTTGTATGCGAAGCTGTAGATTTTCAATACTTTGAACCTCCGTTTCGTATAGCAAACTTTTTAAGTGACCCCACAAAAAGAAGTCAAGCGGGTTCAGGTCAGGCGACCTTGCTGGCCAAGCTACAGCTACATCAGCTACGTTAACTGCTGTTGATGCATACCAGCGACAATCCAATTAGGGTTCTCGTCAGCCCAGTAATGCATGTTGTGTGAGTTCATTATGCCATCTCTTGCAAAACTGACTGCATCAGTAAAAAATATGTGTGCTACAAAGCTCTTCAGCACAACGGTTCAGCAGCCAGCGACAAAATGTTGTCGAGGTGGATAATCTGCTGGAGTCAACACTTGCACCTTTTGAAAGTGAAATAGATACAGCTGTTGATTACGAATTGTGCGCCAGACCGTTGTATGACTTACCCCCAGTTCAGAGCTAATTTTTCTGGTGCTTGTCGTTGGTTCCATATCCACCATTTGAAAAATCTGATCACAAATTTGGTTGTCGGGGTCGCGGTCTCTCAATAGTCCCTATACGAATTACTCTTTCCCTTAAACGTGCGTCAACTGCCTGAAATACCCTTCGGTCAGAAATTCTTCTCCCACGAAAGTTTTCTGCATATAATCGTCTAGCTTCAACAGCATTACCCCAGGCTGCACCATACATCAAATGCATAGCTGCATACTCTTCATTTGTGAATGCAACCTGCGCCATTATTGAAAAACCACAGTAATCCGTATAATTGTAACTTCAAAACATTCAAAACTACATAATAAATGGGATTTTATTTTCACGGCATACTGAATTCAGAAGCATTGTCGCATGTTAACACAGTCGTCGAAAAATAGACTTCTATAAATATCCAATTTGTGACTAAACTATGAGAGACACGAAGAAAATCAAAGAGACCACTTTTATTGGAAATAAATTGTAAAATTATGAAATGATCACTTTTTTAAATTTAACCAGTGGCGTCACATATTTATTTTGCCCAAAGTGGCAGACTCACCCTACGCCACTCCTTAATTTTAAAGAACCATATTTTGGCAGCAAATGCAATATCCTCGGCTTACACAGTGCCCCAAATTTGATAACAATATCTTAATCCGTTTAAAAGTTATGAAAGAAAATTTTAATTTATAGAAAAAATTCAACCCCTTGTATCTTCATAACGAAGGAAGTTAGAACAAAAGTTTACCAGACTTTTATTCTTATTTTTATTCCCAAAATATGCTCACGTGTTTGTGACATATCAAACTGAAACACCTTGTATATCAAGTTTTTTATTCTTTTTCAGAGAGCTGATAAGAACGGCAATCCCTCTTGTGCAAGTATTCGAAAACAGGGATGTTGATTGGGCTAGGCCTCTTATAGCTGCATTAACAATCTGTGTTGTTTGCTTAGTTCTGACAGATGTGCTACCGGCTGTATTTTCTTCATTTGTAAAACTGTCGAACAAAGAATGGCGTGTTTTTGTGCCATCGATTCAATACCAAAGTCCTTTAACGGGAGCTCCAATTTTAGCTATATTTGCAGCAGGTATTTATTAATAGTATTACTTTAATAGATTACAATATGGTCACATGTTAGAATTTAGGTAATAATAACAATCCGAAAAACAAAACAGATTTATGTAGGAATGTTTAGTCTCCGAGATAGAGAGTGTACAACTAGGACATTCGGATTACATTGGTCCACATAAAAGTAGTATAAGCTGTTTTTTTAAATATTTTTCCTGTTAAACATGGATCTAAAGTAAGACGTAGAAACAGAATACTAATAAATTCATTTTTTCACTCTGGAGAAAATTATACCTACAGCAACAAAACCACCATAACCATGTGGTTACATAACTTTTGGAAAATAAAAAGTTTACATATTATATAGCGATCCAAAACTACAGGCTTCTAAAACCCTATAAACCTTAAACCCCATAACTCCATAACCAGGGCGTTGAAGCTTCTATAACCTTCTATTAATTTATCTACAACTATCACATAATGGCTATGATTTGACACCTGCTTCGAATTTTCTAAATGACTTACATTATCCCACATTGTGCATTTTTAAATTTATTAACGTACTCGACAATGACATTGTAAATAAAATTAGACATTTATAAACAAAATATGTAATATCATATGAAAATTCATTTATTAAGTAAATTGAGAGTAAAATCTTTACAATTGGAAAATTAATGCCAAATACTGATACGTCTAATGATTTGAATTAATAAGTGGAAACATTTTGAGTGTGAACACAACTTCTATAGTCTGTTTAGAAATGAAAGATAGTAATAAAAACTTATTATGTATGCAAATCGTAAATGAATGTAGTACTGGTGCTTATATTCAATATTTTTTTATTATGTTTACATTATGTGTATGTTATATTATCGGTATAGATTAGGTGTACTTTTAAAAAAACTTTGTGTGACCGGGTTGTACTAAATTGTAGCAGGTAGCTAATAATTTAATCCCCGACAATCCGTCTTTGTCTATGCCGCTTCAATTTCTCGGTCAATTTCTCTTATAGGCAAACAATATAAAAACAGCAGTTCAAAACATGAGGCTACTTTAAGCATCATAACCGGGTTATGAGGGTAACTCAAATAAAATTATTCAATATTATTATCAAAATATTTATTTAAATTTAATGAATAGACTTTTATTCCACACAAAAATATATGTATTTTGAAAATTCAAATTATGGTGAGTAAATGTAGTGTTGTATAAATGTACAATAAAGAAAATAAAAAAGTAGGTATATTAAAATTCATCCTCTGAATATTCTGATGAATTATCTTCGTCTCCTAGATTGATAACGATAGGTTCCACAGTAACATCAGTCAGTCAGTCAGTGGCACTACCTATATGTGTCACTATTAATCTTCGCCCTTTACCTGAAGGTACCTTGAACACTGCTGAAAGTCCATCCAAAAATGTCGAAAACTTTTTACATTTTTATCTTGCCATACTTTTGTTACAGTATATCCCTCGTTGACCCAAGTTTCGTCTAGATAATAAATATTCCTCCCTTCACGTCACGGAATTTTCTAACTGATCTTAAGTAAGATCTTCGCCAACAAATAATTTCATCTTTGTCGATAATAACTAACTTCCTGTTCTGCTTTTCCCAGCAAAAATTCAACTCTCGTAAGACGTCCCATAATTTGCTTCTACTGATTTTTTGCAAATCGTTGTCCTCTGAAAGTTCACTTTAAATTTTGTTTAGCGTTGGCATTTCTTTTTTAAAATAAAATGAGTGTACTTATCTGCGCATAACATTTTTGAAGAAATCATCTATAACGACTTTTGACCCCCCTGTAGATGATTTTGGGGGATTTACAGTATCTTGTTCATTTTTGTGTTTCCTTTAAAAGTATGTACATAGTCGATTTTCCAATCCGTGTTATTTTGGGACAATTTTCGACGATGTCGTCAACACTGTTGGTAGGATTTTGGTGTTTTAATGCATTAGATACATTTAATATAATAATGTTCTGATTCTGAGACAGCGCACATCTTTTCACGCGTTAAGCAGGTACGTAATCTGATAAGCTCGACATTTTACCCAAACAATATTATATCCACTGGCACAATAGTCACTAAACACAAGTCGAATTTTACTCTACTGCACTAGCACGTCTTCGTATATTCAGCTCTAAGACTGGATTGATCTGTCACAATACACTGGCTCCTGCCCTATGATGTATCCAGTAAAATATACTAATGTACACCCATTACCTGTTAGCATTAGTGTTACCCGATAATTACATGAAACGAAATATTACCACACCCGTGGCCGGTTCTTATCTCGGGGTTTTATTACTCTCTTTCATTTCCAAACAGACTATAGATGTTGATGAAATAACTTTGGATGTGGAGGAAATATTCCAATGGAATAGTCTTGCTTTCGCCTAAAATTTTATTGAAGTTTGTTTCTTGTTTTCAGAGAAGTTTCAATGTAGCCTTCAGCGACAGAATCCACCTTCAAGCCACCATGTCTTCTTATACTCAAAAAATCTGTTCCCCAATCGGCTAAAAAGAGAGGTTGAACATCGCCGAAAACGGTACCGCAGTTTAAGAAATCGTGCAATCAGTTTTGACACATTACCAATAGTATTTAATACATTTACCAGTTTTATATCGATGAAGGAAGCGAACATGATCACAGTTTTCATTTCTTAAATCGTATTTTCTTACCAGTTTTACTAAATTGAATGCGTCAGTATTTCCAGATGTTACAAAGAACTCTCTAGACACTTTTGTTTTCATATTGGGTATCATGACTTGGCAGATTTGTAAGTTCTTCTCTCTGACAAATAACATCATGACTTGGCAGATTTGTAAGTTCTTCTCTCTGACAAATAACATAAAATAAATATTGGTTATAAAATCTATTCATTAAAGAACATATGTGTAATATAGCTACCTTCGTGAGCAAAAATGCATCATATTCCGCATTCATTAAAGATCTGAATATTTCCTTTCTTAATACTGTAGATTTTTTAGGTACCCTTCTAATTTTCGATTCAATAATGCAATCAAATTTAATATCGAAATTCTTGAGTGAAATGTATGTTCTTATCATTCAGTAATAGTACCAAAGAAATGAAAACTTATGTGTTTTGCCTAGTTCGTTGAAATATACTAATAATCCTTTCTCGTTAGTTATGTTAAATATTTTTTTTTTCTCTACAACATTGTTCATAACCACCAAATGCTCATATTTCTTCCGTGATTTCTCTAGTACGAGATTGGAAACAACACTAGAAGCTTCATTTTCAATATCTGATAGCAAATTATCGCTTGAACTCATATTTACACTTTCATATTAACTACGACAAATAATTCAATAACAGCTACATTTTTACATTTTTTCTTTACTTTAATTGGATATTTTACTGCACTTCTGAAAAATTAAAGATTAATTGAATGAGCCCTTACGCCAATATAAATTATGTATAATAATAGTAATTATTATTATTAATAATGACCTCGACAGTTGTAGATAAAACGTACGCTTAAGTGTGATATTACATTATTACCGCACTTATGCGGTTATACGACTCGAAGTTTCGTCGTAACTTCACATGCGTACGGTAATAATGTCTATATCTCACGTAGGGTGTTAAAAAAGAGTGTAGAATATTTAAGGAGATAATAGTATGAACCAAAATAAGCAAAAAAGTCTCAATAAACATGGGTCCGCAAAGCAACGGTTGCGGAAATATGGAATGTTTTATGTTTTTTAGCTCCTTTTTTATTTTGCAAAAACGTTGTGTATTTTCTTATAATAGTTGGTTGATGTTTAGTGAAATAAACAGTACGTATTTGACAGTTGTTCTCAGTGCACAAGTTTTCTTTCGCTATGGCTGGTTACTCGCAAAATTAACAGACATGCATTTCATGTATGGTCGTACTAATGGGAACGTCACAGAAGCGCGACGTCTTCATGTTGACCCTTATCTAAATCGCCAGATTCCTTCACAATGCATGTTTGGAAGAATTCACCAAAGATTGCGTGATACCGGTTCCTTGAGCAAAGAGTGCCATTTATCCGGAAGGCCAAGGTCGGTATCCACTCCTAGAGCAGAAAAAGAAATTCTAGCACTGGTAGAGCAGAATCCAGATAGTGCAACGAGTAGAGGCCTTAAATCCAATAAATGATCATCAAGCACGTTTGATTTTTCTCCGGTGGTTTCTACGTTATGATGCAGAAGACCCTCGTTTTCTTGCAAACATTCTTTATACTGATGAGGCCGGGTTCACAAGAAATGGAGTGTTTAATTTTCACAATACGCATATATGGGTCGACAAAAGTCCTCATGCTCTAATAGAATCTGGACATCAGGCACGTTTTTCATTAAACATTTGGATGGGTATTGTAGATGACAGGTTTCTAGGTCCTGTTGTTTTTCCAAACCGATTAACAAGCGCTGCTTACCTCAACCTTCTGCAGAACACACTGTATGAGTTTTTGGAAGACATTCCTTTGAATCAGGGGCAACAAATGTAGTTCCAGCATGATGGTGCTCCAGCTCATTTTTCCATGGCCGTTAGAGAGCATTTACACCAAACTTTTCCACATAAATGGGTAGGAAGGGCCGGACCTGTTTTATGGCCCCCAAGATCACCTGATCTGTACCATCTAGATTTCTTTGTTTGGGGATATTTGAAGATATTAGTGTATGGTACTTCTGTAAATAGCCTGAAAGAGCTGCAGCTACGAATTAATCAAAAGTGTCAAGAAATCCAAACCAACGAGGGTGTTTTCGAAAGAATTCGAATATCGTTGAGACGAAGATGTTGTGCCTGCTTGGAAATGGACGGAGGGCACTTTCAACATCTTCTGTAACTTTGTTTTTTGTTTGTTAAAAGCTTGCTTTGTCGGTTTATTCCTAATAAAATAAAATGTTTGAAAAACGAATAGTGGTCCATATCTCCGCAACCGTTACTTTGCGGACCCATGTTTATTAAGACTTTTCTGCTTATTTTGGTTCATACTATTACCTCCTGAAATATTTTATACTCTTTTTAACACCCTGTATAACAAAGAATTATGCCACCAATTTTATGATCAATCGTAACAAAGGCATCCCTATTTCATGGAACACTTTAATTAAGATTTCAAAAAATCTCTGTTTCTTTGTATTTCCTTGAGTTTTGCTTTGCCTTGATAATGCCAAGCTTAATTTAATGGTTTTGCGCATCTCCTTTAAAATTCACTTCCCGTAGCAGCTATAAACCAGTTATAAATAATTAGTGTTAACGATTCATTAAAACTGATGAGTGAATAATCGGAACTGAATTATTTATTTACATGTGGATAGTTTCGAACTGCGAAAAATGGTTGTATTTGTTGTCTAAATAGCTGACAAAATATCAAATAGGTCATCGCGAAGGGGCATTTTGGAATTTTAGAGGTACCACTTTAGTGACAGACAAATCAATATCAACGATAGGATCAAACAGACCAAGATGAGAAAAAATCTGGTAAATGTAGAGGTAATATATAAAAAGTAGATGGAATATATACGTCTCAAAAATAATAAGTCTTGAAATAGAGGAAATGACTCTTAAGTTCCATATAAGTATGGACAGAATAATAAGATGTCCAGTCTCTGATATCGTACGCTTCATTGCTTCGGGTGCCAACTGAGAGTGATTCAACTTATGTATAAACTTTAGAATGGAATAAAATCATTGTTTTAATGGAATGTACTAAAAAATCTGTAGACGAGAAAATCAATATACAGTTTGATAATGAGGTACGAAGTAATAATACTGCTGATCTGCAAAAAATGAAAACAAAAAGGAATACACAAATTACATACAATCTTATTGGATATTGCATATAAAATTCTATTCTATTCTTACCTAGTAAGAAAAACTTTTAGTAGTAGGAAAATACTAAATGTGCCTTCTATTTTCGGATAAAATATAAAGTAAAAGTTGTGCAAGATAGATCCGTAACAGTCGAAATTTGCAGTTTAGTTATTGACGCACAAAGTTATGCATTTTGAAAAACCAAATATCCTCCTTCGTACATTTCAAACAAGTTTACGACAACATAAGAAGAAACGAATAATTATATAATGCATTGAAAGTAAATTGCTCAATTGATTAATTATGCATTACAAAATACCCCGATAATATATTAAAAGCAATCTAAGAAGGGATACGGAGAATTCCTCTCTATCTTATGTACTTCATAGTTACGCATTGAGTATGTAATAAGTGGACACCGTGTATTGTAAGACCACTAGGTACAATTTTGTCAAAATTTCCCACTATTGTTCTTGTTTGTGCGATTATTATAAAAATTACGTTTTCTCATAAACCTCATCCTAAATAAAAAATGTCAAATGTTAGATATACTAAAACAAGATTTAAAAAAATGTATTAAACAACCAGGGTCCAGATGTGTCTATTATGATGTTATTAGTGATTATTCACATGCATGAACTAGATAGTACTGAAAAAATATTTAATAGCCAAAATTGGTCTGCTATCACTTAATTAAAACGCAATTTTTATTATATTCCAAAGAGAAAAAACCTTTAAAAATGAACCTTTAATGTCTTGCATCTTAAAAATTGAGCCATAATATACATATACATATAAGGTTTATACAATTGTAAAAAACAGAAATGAACACTATAACGAACGTAAAACTAGTGGATTCCAAATTTATTTTCCAGTATTATTTGGAAACGTTGGTTGGTAGTTTATTTAATTGTGCTTTTGAAAATTAAACACTATGGTTTATTCCATTGCGGGCAGGGTAGATATCATTTTCCTTTACTTTATGAACAATAAACGTGCGAATAGAACGGCTCAGCTATTTAATGAACAACATTATTAAGATCAACATGTTAGGAGGAAGTATGCTCTAGAGTTAGTAAAAAAAAAATTAAGAGACTGGGAATATAGCCAATAAAAAACGAGAAATTGAAAAACCTGTAGTTAATGCAGCAAGTGAAGTTGCAGTTTTGGGACAAGTTCATCTTGATCCTACATTAAGTACGAGGTAGCTGGCATCTGTGTCTGGGATCAATCAAACTAGCATACAAACCATTTTGAAGAAGAATAAATTGCATCCATAGAAAATACATTTAGTCCAGGAACTTCATGAAGATGATTATGACCGCCGTTTGCAATTTTGCGAAATAATGAGCGAGCGAGCAGGGAACGATCCACAATTCCTTTTTAACATCTGTTTTTCTGATGAATGCAGTTTTTTTTTAACGCGACGGTGAATACAATTGCCGTTATTGGCAGATTCAAACCCAAGAGTGTTTCACGAGGTGCACACACAGCAATCCGAAAAATTAAATGTATGGGCTGGAATTTTCGGTGACCGGCTGGTGGGTCCTTTTTTTCTACCTGGTAATTTGACTGGCCAAATGTATTTGCAATTGCTGGAAGACGCTATTTTCCCTGCTTTGACTGATATTATTGAAAATGTTCCAGAGTATGATGAAGATCACTTGATTTTTGAACAGGACGGTGCTCCTCCGCATTATGCGTTAATGTCCGTCAGTATTTGGACCAACGTTTTCCACGGAATTGGATTGGGAGAAGAGGCAGCATTGAGTAGCCTCCACGATCACCAGATTTATCGCCCCTTAATTTTTTTGTGGGGATACCTAAAAAGTAAAATCTATAAAACACAGCCAGCGTCGCTGCAAGATTTGCGTCAAAGAATCGTCAACAAATGCCATCGAATCAATCCGGAAATGTTTCAGAATGTGCGCGAACGTTTCAAATAAAATCTTCATTCTTGTATGGAAACGGGCAGTCATCAATTTGAACATAATCAACTAAGTAGTAATTTTTTCAAACTATTGGGCGGAATATTAAAATTTAAAATCTGTTGTATAGAGAATTATAAGAGCTTTCAAAATAAATATTACTGAACCTCCAATGCCATTTAAATATTTTGGGGTGATGCTTACCCTTGCTTGGGGGTGAAAGTGGCGAAATCAAAAATACCAGCAAAGAACCCCCTTTGATCTAAAATCAACGGGTCTGAGTGTTTTTCTACAATCTTGAGGCAGTTCCTGAAAATGGCTCTGTTTCGTTTTCATTTGTATTATTATGTAAAAAATATTTTCTTTCTGTTTTGATTTTACATTGTTGATTTAATTTTTAGGGAGCTTAGCAGCCATATTAGCATTCGCGTGTCCTTTGGCTCATTTAATTAAACTGTTAAATACTTCTTCATTGGTGAAATGTGTAACAATTTCCTGCCAGCTAATGTTTAATAGATATAAAGCTGAGATAAACTATGATTGCTTGGGTATGTTTTCTTCTATTAGTTGTTTACATGTAATTAACTATAATGAATCAACCGACGTATATTAAAAAAAACCAATTAAAATTATATTTAAAATTATTTTTTAATTTACATTATAGTTAGTCATATGTTCTTTTAATATTTAATTATCATGTGACAAGTAGGTACTGATATATTTTTTTTTAGTGTACAACACGAATATACACTACAGCAAACTAAATAATAATACTGTGAAATCAACGATCCAAAGCAAATCACAGTATATTAAAGAAAAAATTAAATCATTATTTTCTTCCAAGCCATACTACATACATCGACTAAGCTCTCCGAAAAACATTGGTCGTAAGTTGGGCAACGTTCCTCAGAACAAAGTTGGTGAGTTGATTTACTGTAGGAACATTCAAGAAGATATAAAAATATAGCAATATACTGTTGCTATAACTGTTCATATTTTTAGTCCCTACTACTCAAATTATTGTAAATATTTTAGTTTGGTAGCTGTTTTGAGTAATAAAAATAGTTTTCGAATAGCAAATGTTAAAATATGCTTTATACAACTCAAATCAGCAGAATAAACAGTTTAACCGCAAAGGTTAAATATAAAGTTGAACGACAGGGATAAATAAAGTAATTCATATGAACTTTATTCGTACAATTTCCAGAAATTTCTATTCAAAACTTCTTTCGTACAATAAACGTAGAGGTTACTGGAAGAATGCATTTCATCACTGAGTATATTATCTGACACTTTAACCTATTTTCGCTACCCACTCAATCTTTTACATAAATTTCGGTCACTGATAATAAATTTCATCCCCCTATACGCTTGACAACTATCAGGTTTCTAGCAGACCGGCAGAAACAATAGCCTGTATACATTTTCGAATTTGGTTCAAAAATACGATAATTTTCTTAGAAACATTATACAATCTAATTATTCCTACAAATTGGACGGTACACTTTTTCTGTCGATAATTGATAAAGAACTTTGGTGAGGCATGTTTTTATTAGGTAGAAAATGACGTATTTCTGATAAAACCTCAAACACTCACTTTACATTTTTGTCAGTAAGGCAAGACGACCGATGTTATTTTGATATCAGTAAAGGCTGATTTTCACATATAGGTTCCCCAACAAACAATTAAAGTTAAAATTACGTTAACTTGACCTCTGAATTGGTCAAAAACTTTTCATGACCAATTCTGTATAAGGAAAGTTGACCTATATTCCTTGGCCTTTTTCCTTATGTGGGGAAAAAAACTAAAGTAATATGGAAGTTAATACTTGGTTGGCAGGAATTTTATTCCAACAAGATAATTGGACTTAAAAGAAATACGGACCAATTTTATGTTAAAATTTCAAAATATAAAAGACATTATTACCAAAATGTACCCTAATTATGCCCTTTATATGACATACTTTTGCCAGAGAGAGACAACATTATATGTTTGATTTTATACATTGTAATAGCGAACAGGGATAGGAAGAAAAAGAAAGACTAAAAGTCAGGCTACTAAAGTACAAGTAGAGTAGGAGTTAGTATATTTGTAGATATTTAGATTTTAATATAATAAAGTCTGTATTTTTGGTTTCCACTCATCAAATTGTACAAACCAGGAAATTTTTTCGTATAATGTCATGACCAAACTTTCATAAAAATAACGCGCCTTATAAATATACATTTTTACTACTGCTTTTTAATAATATTTCTATACTGAAAAATAACCTAAAATAAAAACTGAATGTACTTCGTGATAAAATGTGTTTAATAATCTTTCCTCATAAATGTATTAACTAATATTATCTGTATTAACATAATTTTAATGAATAATCAATTAGAAATAATGAACAAAACATTTAGTGTTTATTACAACATGGCCGCTCAAATAAAATCAACTTTGAAGTCTATTTGTCTGTAAGTTTTAACCTATAGGGCAGATGCCTATGCCAATGTTGACGTCACAGGAAAATATTAACTTTGTGGTTGAGATTTCCTCCAAATGAAGATATTTTATGGTAATTTATTACCGATTAAATTATTACTAGGTACCTACATATAAAATTCTACTCATGGATTTTTTTGTGATTGAAAATTCAAATTAAAGCCAATAATATTATGTATGCGTAATAACAAAAACAAAATAAATATTTTCGAACGGAATTCAATTCGAATTTCAATTCACGTGCACTACTGAATTCATCTGACATGGTAACAGTCATAAGAATATTTATATATGAAGTGTTTATCGATATATTATCATTAAATTGACTTACATAATATGCAGTGTTGGCTTAAATTCGTTTTTTACAACTCTGTAATATTGTGTAGGGCTTGGTTTTCACTGCAGATCGCCAAAACACAAAACAATTTCTACGCGCTATTACATGAAAATCTGTCGGAATACATATAACAAAAAGCTTGTTTCCTAAAAATCGTTTATAAGACACACTTACGTCGAAGTATTATTAACAAGTAAATTTGTACCATAACATAGAACAATAGTTCTATTAGGTTAATTGAAATGGTTAAATATTCTTTAGAAATTATCAACAAAGTTAAAAATAGGTTGATATTGTAATAAAAATGGAACTTAACCAATTGAAGAATTAAATAGGGCAAAATAACTAGTTATTACCTTATTTTTAACTACTAGTTGAAGACAAAATAAGTTTTACAATTTTGTAATAAATATGTAAATATTTACCTATTGTAATAATTTAAAAAATCCTTGGATATTGAAGACAGATTTCAATGCGAAATTAAGTAAATTGTAACTTCGTCTTACATGTTATTGGAATTTTAGCATTTGAAAACATAGAATAGGTAAACAATATATAATTTCGAACTGTATAAATTGACATATATTTCATTTTACTTAGAAGTCATTATATTACTCTTAATAAACAAATTTTTGACTAAAATTTTGGTATTATAAAATTTTGTAACATTGAAGACTATTTTTATGGAGGAAAGTAGTAAATCTTGATCAATTTAGAATTATTTTTCTTGTGTAGTAGTCTATTAGGCTTAAATGTTAGTTGGGTCATGTACCGATGGTACACCTAAAATGTCATTTGATTGTTGATCGAATAATTGAATGATACATATATGACATGCACCGATCCAAAAATTTTCAGTTTCATACGAGGACTGTGCTATGACTGTGTCGTGTTGGTGCGAGCCATAGTTGATTCCAAAGTGACAGCACGGCTCGTATCAGAAAGTGAATGTAGGTCCGTGACTTACACGATTAGTTTGCAGAGCAATATACATATTAATGAAAATCAAAAGAGTATGAAATTCAACTTCATTTCTATATACAGATATAAATAGTGACTCTGGATATTCGTTCCTATCACGGTCAAATTGTCTTCAGAAGAGTCCAATGTTGTTAGTTTGTAGAAAAACAACTGCAAAATATTGGATGCAAAATGAATAGGTACCTAATTAGAATATATCACAGCTCGATCACAGGTACACAGTTGGCGCATAGACATATATGTGAAAATTAGCCTTAAAGGGCGCATTTCACTGAGGCTTGTGCAGTTCGGCTGGTCCAGCTAAATTTGGCATGCAATGCAATAAATAAATATACACCTACAGTGGCTGGTACATGACCTGGTTGAGTTAGAGTCCTTTCACATTATTTGATTTCGCCTGTCAGGTTCCGGATGGAATGGAAACCTGAAAGCTTTTTCATACTATCAGGTTTGCAGCAGGTTCCGCCAGTCCGGTTTCCCACTTCAGAAAGCTATACAGAATTTTTGCATAATTATGACAACATTTTTGTGTAGTCTTCACATTATTTGATTTCGCCTGTCAGGTTCCGGATCGAATGCAAACCAGAAAGCTTTTTCACACTATCAGGTTTGCAGCAGGTTTCGCCCGCCCAGTTTCCTACTCCAAAAAGCTATACAGAATTTTTGCATAATTATGACAACATTTTTGTGCAGTTTTACAAGTATTATTAATTCCAAACACTACGATTTTAAAACTATTTATTGAGTTGAATCCAAAGTTGTTAACTTATACAATTCATTAAACTGGCACGTTCTAAACAGTACCATTATTGCAACAGCCTGTAATGTAAAATCTAAATTTCCAAAATTATTGAAGGAATTATTTATATAAATTTATGTAGTCGTCTTTGAAATATCATCATCCGGTTCTGAGACCTTCGATTTTGTGTAACTATTAATTATTAATTTCTTTAGCATCTAATATGAGTATAATATTGACGGATTTGCTCTCTTTAACTCTGCCAGCATGCTAGAATATCTTTTCGGACACAACATTGATATTGTTTGCACGTGTTCGCTGTTGAAAACATATACATATATTGTTTTTCACATATAAGCCATTTTGGGATAATAGTGTCCCCATGTTCTCTTATGTCTCTTCTTCCTCATTTCTACGTTTACTTTGTACAGAACAAACAAGGTAGCACAAGACAGAACTGGCAACGCAGAATAAAACAATAATTATGTATTTCGTTACCATGCATTCTTCCTAATAACCTTAACTACGTGTTGAGATTTTAAATCGTGACTCAACAGATTTTTTTTTTTTAAATTTACTATAAAAGAATCTGAATATTATACACAACCATAAAATGCATTACTGATTACTGAAATATTATTTTATCGTTTAATACAGCGATACAATGAGTACTAATATATATTTAATTGAATTACTTTTAGAGGAAAGAGAATGTCTATTGCTGGATGATTACAGTAACAAATCACTAAATATTGACTTAGCTGATGACAGCGCTTCAGAAAACGACGAAAATGATATAGTATTCTGCAGTGATGGGGAAGATTCCGGTAGCTCCACTGATATAGACCTGATTGTAGAGGAATATCGAGAGGGCCTTAAGGTATGTTTTACAAATGGACACATGCAAATTATAGTTATTCAAATTATATTAATAATGAATATTCATTCTATATAGACATAAATGAACTTGATTGACAGTATTTCGCGACGGTTGTCGACGATTGATCGCTGCTTACCACGTCGCGGTGTCAGTTTAGACTTATTGATGTTTTAACACATCACTCTTTTCTTGAAAAGTTATCCTGAAACTATATTAGTAGTTAAACATGATGAGTTCTGAACCATGAAGTGATCTTCCGGTAAATTGCATAGAATGATGGTGTGAAATGTGAAGGTGAAATAAAGATGAGCACAAGTGATGTTGTGCGGCCTATGGTATGTTTAAAGGCCACGGAGAGCTATGGTATGTCTGTAGATTGAAGTGCATGTAGTAAAAAATCGTGAAGGCTCGCAATTGCCGAATTTTGTTCATATGCCTAGGATGTAAATAACTATATTGTTGGGCAAAAATACATATTTTATCAGTCTTAGAAGATAGTAACACACATATATTTTAACAAAATTTAATTTAGACATCTGTAAATGGTTATATACTTACAAAGGCAGCTTAATTTATGAATTAAAGTTATTGAGTAACACATTGAACGATTTTCCTTCAGATAACTTATATAGCATAGCTTTAGTAAATAAGAAAATAATTGGTTTAATGACAATGATGAAAATAATAGTTGTATAGTGACACCTTTTGCTGGTTTGCGATAAAGAAAAAATGCTTGTAAAGTTCAAAACGAAAATACATTAAAAATCGCATTGGGTTAAGCAATATCGTCAAAAAAAAATAACTTTTGAAAGCTTTAATGATCTACAAATTGAGTGGAATGTGCAAACATGAAATTGCAATAATAATGAATGTTTGTCAAAAGAAGTTGTTTCAAATTCATTCGACGATAAGATGTATGATGATTATTATCAATTTTGCGCTTCACACCACCATTATTGGTACTGACTATCCAACAAACTGGAAGACCACTTCCGAGTTTAGAACCCGCCTTCCTTAGCTACGTTTATATTTGGTGTGTGAACTGGACATAAACAAATATCAACATATTAGTGCGTTGGCATACATATGTGAAACCAAACAATTGGATGACGGACTACTAAGAAAAAACCATCTGGAAGATACATCATAGAAAGAACGAATATCTAGAAACAACCTGTCCAGCCTCTACATATACAATACAATGCACTTTGTCAATGGCAGCACCACAAAAAAGATCCACTTGCCTTTTCTAAGACAAGCTGCTACAGTGATATAGATACTATACAAGCCCTTGTATGTGCGACAAGGTATGGATTGGACCAACTCGAAGATATATAATATGAGCATGAAGGAATACAAATGTCACCTACAGAATTATTGCTCTGAGAAATTAGTAGTTGTGAGGCACAAGACAGGCATGAAGTATTCAATAGATCTGGGCAAGATACAAACTATGGTGAGATAAAGATCAGAACCGTTGACCAGCTACCATGAACCTGAATATCATAAACCAGTGCCACCCATCAAATATGAACATCAACCAGAGAATTTCTGATAGTTTCCAGAGTCCAGATTTTTTTTCTGAAAGACAGACCAATGCGTGTGTCGCTTCCACACGCCAAAAACTAAGTCGACGGTGTTGTAAACACAGCAGAACTTGTTCGATGAAATTAGTTAGCCATTAATCTTATATGATGTAACATCATTGAGTATATAAATTGCACTCTCAGATAAGCCAATGAAAGGCTTCACTTTTGGCCACAAATTTTGACGTTTGTAGATCACACGATCGAGAGGTCAGTGCGATCCACGCAACTAGCGTACTCTACCCTATTATAAATATTTAAGTAACAATTTGTCTCTTTTATGACATGAATTCTTAGATATACCGGTGTCGATCCCAATGTCCCCTAGATCTCGATGGCCTATAAACGTCAAAAGTTATGAGCAACATCAACAATTAGACGGTTCCTTTTGTTACTATACAGGTTCGTAAAGTAAATAAGTTCCCTCTGGTTTGCAATAAGAATTAATAAATATTTGATCACGTGCATCTTAAAGTAAAAAGTTTTTGAAACTCTCTACCAATAAAAGAATTATGGCAATTCTGAGTTCTACTGTAACATGTACTGTATGTATGTACTGTACTGTAAAATCTAAAGTTATTATCGATTAACATTTTCATTAAAATTAGTACGTATATTATTTGCAGGTAGCTACAGTAGGAAAATTTAACGAAAAGAGACCAGCTACGAAACTTACATCTATAATTGTTGTTATGTGTTTAATAATAGCTATAATTTCATCGATAAGCCTATCACTCTATGTGTTAAAAATTTTGAATGTACTATGGCCTAGTATTGCAGGTAAGATATTGAGATTTAATTTTTATATTTCATATTTCCCATTAAAAACTAAAACAGTTTAAAATAGAGCATACAATTTTTATCTTTGTTACATATAAACATAGTTTAATACCTTTATTATGATTAGGTAGTTTTAAATATAAAGCCTCAATAAATTAAGGATTCAGTCATTTCTTTAGAAATTTGAGATGTTTAAATAAAGAAATATGCATATTGCATTTATTCTAACATCTTTATATTCATGAAATTCATGTAATTATTAGCCCTGTTCGCACAATAGTTGGAGATGGTTCCTAATCCTCCGACGCATGGATACTTTATTTATAATGCGCCCATAAGGTTGAAAATGTATTGTTTTAGTCGCAAGGCGCATGCATCTGATTTGGGTATTGCGCAAACAAATCTATAACTAATTAAAGACAAAATCCATTAAATACTAAGACGTACTACATAAGAGTTGTCACTTAGAACTTCACCATTTGAACGTGACTGGGTCTTTTAAAAATTGAAGAAGTTCGTTTGGCCCCAGTGACTTTAAATTTAAGATATATTTATTAAATAACAATATTGTTTTAAATATTTCTAATTCATACACAAAAAAAAATTATCTACTTTAAATATAAACATTATCGCCGTAAAAATTTTAAATTTTATTATATTCAGACGAGAAAAACCTCTATACATTTTTAGTTTAGTTATTTTAGATCTATTCAAATGATTCGTTTTTTTTCAATAAAGTGGATGTTATATTTTGCCGCTAAGTGCCAGTTTATGTTGAAGCGGCATGCCAAGCCACGACGAAAACTACGTACCTAGCCACGACTATTCAATGCATACATACATTCTTATGAAAGTGTTCATTGTGGAGTAATAAAGCCGAGCCAGGCGCTAGAGCAGAGAATCTACCACGGTATTATTTGGGCGCGGCGCGATTGTCGATATACTATACCCGAGGTCCAAAATAATAGAGATTTCATTCATTCACAGCACTTAGATGAGTACTTGAGATGAGGGTTGCAAGAGACCAGATTCCATAGCCGTGCCATTTGGGTTTTTTTACGATAATAAAGATGTTTCTCTTTTATTATTACTATTAGTAAGGTAGGTTTAATCACAAAAAAAAAACTATTATTTATTTAACCACGTGCAAAATATTGTTTTTCTACGCTCATGCAAAAAACAAAACTTTATTGAAATATATTTAGTGGAAAAAGTGGTTCCTTATTGCACTAGTGCAATAATAGGTATTTATGATATACGTGTTAAAAGTAAGATTTTATTTTGTGAGTGAAGATGAACAAGCACGACCAAAATAAAATTGCTTTTAACACGTATATCATACACTATTTTTTCTACACAACAATCTGAAGAACTTTAAACTCCATAAAAATAATAAATCAAAAAATACCACACAGATCGCAATGTTTATGAACCAAAATTTTCGTAGCAACCAGTGCTGTTGTTAGGAAAAAACGCAAAAATATTGACAGAATTTTCTAGTAATATTATAAGTATAATGAATAATCTCGATAATGAGCGTAACGAATCCATCCCTGCTGAAATCGAAGGAGCCGCCAGTCGAGCAACATTGGAATTATTGCCGGCGAAATCAGAGGAACAGTACGAAATCGCTTATAGACGCTTTTCGGAATGGTGCAACATTAAAAAGGTCCCTGGGAAATGTAACGAAAGTGTTTTACTGGCATATTTTGAGGAAAAAGTCAAGATATGGAAATCGTCAACGCTGTGGTCAAATTATTCCATGATCAAAACTAGGCTAAATATAAAGCAAGATCAAGATATAAGCAAACATTATAAACTTATTGCTTTTTTAAAACGGAAGGGTGAAGGATATCAAGCAAAAAAGTCAAAAGTTTTGACGAAGACGCATATCGACAAATTTCTCACAGAAGCAGAAGACGAAAAGTATCTGATGATGAAAGTCGCAGCAATAGTGGGTGTCTTCGGGGCGTGTCGCCTGGAGGAATTGTGTCAGATGACCATCGACAATATCGAATATATGGGCACTTCGGCTGTTGTGACCATATCAGATACTAAAACGAAAGTGCCTCGGACTTTCAGTGTTGTTGGTGAATTCTATTTAAACTTTTTTAGAAAGTATATGGCACTCCGGCCACCCAACGCTGACCATAGACGACTTTTTCTAAAATATATGAAGAATAAATGTGTGAAGAATCCAGTCGGAATTAACATGTTTGGTAAAATGCCTGGCGACATTGCAAAGTTCTTGAATCTACTAAATCCTCAACTCTACACCGGACACTGTTTTCGTCGTTCATCGGCGACATTGTTAGCAGAATCTGGTGCAAATCTTACTACCATCAAGAGACATGGAGGATGGAAATCTTCGACGGTAGCTGAAGGCTACATTTAAAATTCACTGGAACAGAAGAAGGAAATTGCGTGCCAAATACTTCCTACTGCTGCAACTACTAGCAAGACCACCAGTACTACCAGTAGTATTTCTACAGAAAATAGATGTGTCATACATGTTGACAGTAAAACCAACTTAAGTATAATGACTCCGCAGGGAATTACAATTTCAAATTGTTCTAATTTTACTATAAATGTTAATAGTAATAACTAGTTAAAATGTTGGTTTGTACTTATTTAAAATAAAAAGTTGTTCATGTGTTTGTTAAAACGTTTTATTAATTTTCAAAACAAAATTTAAATAAACTTTGACTTTACTTTACTTTTTTTACTTTTAACACTAGTGTCAAAAAATGACATTTTTAACATCAAAAATGACAATTAAAAAGCCCACTTTTAACAGTTATGTAGAAAAAATGTTTATTGCATTCATCTATCATTCTACTACAGCGTTTTGTCATCATGACAAACGTAAACGTTCAAATCACCGTTATATTTTTCTACACTCAGTGTCATCTAAATAATACATTTTTTGGTTTTTGCATGAACGTAGAAAATATATTGTATGCAACTCGTACGCAAAGTGTTTATTGCAATGGATGTGTTGTCACGTCGCGTGCAGTAAAAACTTACTTTTTGTACTTGTTGCATAAATAACTATTAACATTCACGAATAGAAAGTACTTACCTCAAAGTAACTAAAACCCGCTTTTTTATTTCAATTGGCATGCCATGCCAGTTTATCCATCGTTTTTCCACAGTGGGTTTTAAATGGTTAACAGTATAGTCAAATGTTTCTATTTTCATCCTCATATTCGATCCATTCGTTTAAAAGATACAGGGTGGTTCTCATTTTTTGCATTTTCTATTACGCTTTGTAACTTCCTTGTTTGTTAATAAAAACTGTGTAAAAAAAAACTGAATAAATAATGACTTTACAAAAATTAAAAATATTATAGGATTAAAACAAGAAAGTTATAAAGCGTCATAGAAGAAGCAAAGAAATAAGAAATACCCTGCATCTTTTAAACTAATCGAGATATCGGAATACGGTTTTCGCCAGTCAAGTTTTCTTACAAATCGAGCTTATGCGACCTGAGATACTTTTTTCTATCTCCTCAGGAAATAGGAGAAACCCTCTAAAAGTGTCGAAATTGGTCAAACCGGTACAAAATATTTTCTTTTTCGTATTTTATTAAGCAAATACCATTAGCCGTCCATTTTAATAAAATTTCATCATCTGATGAAGACGACGATTCGGTATACATATTGCTATGATTTTAAATTTAGTTGCCAAACTGTTAGAAAAATGAAATTTGTAAACTAGAAGGGTCCCTGACGCTTTACTCCAACATACACACTGTCGCATTCTTCCTAACTCTTGTTCAGGAGCTTGGCGTGTAGCCTAGCGTGTGGCTTTTGTCGTGGTCTGGCGTACCGCTCCAACAAAAACTTGCACTTAAGAGTAACAGCAAAAATGTTTAACTGCGTCAATGTAATCATGTAAGGACCCCTACCATCTCAGCAGATATTTCATCATTTCAAAGAAATTTAAAAATATTAGTTAAACAGGTATGCCAAAAGTTTACTATTTTTGTTTTTTAGGACTCATCTTGCCGCTAATTGTTATAACAGCAATGCCTCAAAATACTATCGACAAATCAAAAATAACTACTATTCCGTCCATTTTATTTCCATTTTGTCAAATCAGTTCTATTGTACTTAATATAGTTCTGTCTTCAACGATCATAATGGATAATATTTGGCAGGGCCTGGTATTTTGGTCAATAGCAGGTAATGTTTCTTTATTACTTACTTATAGAGAGTGAGGCGTGTATAAAAATTGAACTACAGCTTTCTGACGATGTCATCACAAATAGCACCATAACGTTTTTTATTTTTTTCTTAATGTAATTTACAGTAGTACTAATAATACACTCTTCTGTTCAAATCAAAACAAACGCAACAAAATACAAATCCATAAATGACGTAGTACCAATTTTTTTCATAGAAGTTAACAATAATTTGAACATTTATTGACATAACATAGACCTCAATGGAAAAGCAAAAATAACTGGAATACTTATTACAAAGCAGCTTTGATATAAATACACATAAATTGAGTAGATATATCGTTTTAGTTTAGTTTAATTTACAATAGCCTATTGCTCAAAATAATGTCAAATGTCATTTAACGATGACGAATCGTCTACTCTACATACTCTACATAAATAGTTATAATAACATTTTACTATGTATGGTACACTACATTAGAACAAAGAGCCTGATTTCCGACTTTTAAAAATCTAATAAAAAATGTATAAAAAACCAAAAAAATTAAGTAAATTAGAAAATTATTTATGTTTTATTGGTCTAATAAAATCTTTTCGTCATAGGTGTCAAATTTTAGATCAAAATTCTTCAATGTGAAGAAAATATTCACATCTGGCAACACTGTTCTCGTAATCTCCACTGCACTCCACTCCATAGGTACATCTATCGAAGTACGGGATATGAGATCAGTGTGTGCTTTTAATAATAATCTTATAATCGACTTATTACTATTCCTCTCTCTCTTCTCGCGCTCTAGAATGTAGGTTTTTAATATTCTGCATTAAAGATGTCACAGTCTGTAGACCCTGCGTTACATATGATGTTTATCTTTTTTTTAAATTAACCCTATACGTTATTAAACAAATATTTTGTCTAATACAGTGTGATCTACTTGTTTAGGGGTCCAAGTTTAATTATTGTGTGATTTAACCCGGATTTTTTTTTAATTATAGAACTTAATAAACTGCACATTTTCAGTAAAAATGGCCGGGTTGATATAAAATCCAAGGCCTACTATGACAGCCTCTAGAAGCAAAATTTTAATAAATCATATTAGCGACTGGATTGAGAGCTCCTCAGAAAGGGCCTGTACAAAATTTGATCGAAACATTTTAAGTAATAACGATATTGTAGAAGAGGTAGATACTTATTTATTTAAAAAAATTCATAGTTGGCTATGGAAAACAATTGAAGTGTTTATATTAAATGTCAAACAAATAAAGTCTGAATCGATATTAGAACTTGTTTGTACTTAATACAAATTAAATTATTAAATATTGTAATTATGGAAAATTTAAGTATAAGAGAAGAAACAGAAACTGTTCGTCTTGTTGGCGACAACGTGCGTTAGGCAGCAGAAGCTGCGGCAGAATTCAACATCAGACATCCAGATATTAGCCGAAGTCGAAGTACTTACTATACAGCGCATAAATAATATTTTTGATGGAACTGGATCGGTTTCCAAAAATTTGCTTAAAACGAGGCAAAATGGATGTCGTGGACTTTTTCAAAATAACAACCAAATTTTGCAATATTTTAAAGACAATCCCCGAAATAGTATTAGAATAGCCTTAATATAACCAGATACAGTATAAGAAGGTGCTCGAGACAAAGCAAAATTATAGCTTTTAAGCCAAAATTTTTACATACAAGGAGACTATATGAAAAATTGAAAACTTTTGATCGAAATTTTATTTAACGACGAAGCCACCTTTACCACAAATGGGGTGATTTCTGATCAAAATTATCGGCCCTGGTCAACTCAAAATCCAGAATTCATCATAAATGCAAGGAGACAATATTTTCAAAAATATACTATGCGATACAATAATTGGTCCCTTTTTCTTTGACGGTAATTTGAATGCGGTTGTGTTGTTTAATTTTTTTGAAAATGAGTTTAGGAACACATTAGATGATTTACCATTAAGATACCTCCTTAATTTGAAGTCACAGTTAGATGGTAGTCCTATTCATAATGCTCGTTTGAATTTCAAAAGCTGTTGGATGGGGCGAAACAGTTCTCTTTGTGAATTTCCACCGAGATCTCCGGACTTAACTTCTTTTTTTTTGAGTTTACTTAAAGAAAAAGTGTATAAGTCAAGACCCCAAAATTTACAAGAACTACAAGCTAGAATAATCAGTTCCTGTGTGGAAATTAATTGACAAGTGCATTCGAGGAAATGGTGACTTGGTAGAAGTTATACAAATTTAGTTGATTCTTGTAATTTTAATTTTTTTTTTTATTTTATTTGTTCTGTATAAGCCTAAGACCATAACTAAGTTGTTATAAACTACGAATTTTTGAAAATAAATAAGTACCTACTGTACATTTTTAATTCTTCTACAAGATCGCTATTACTTAAAAATTTTATACAGGCCCATTTTGAGGGGCGCTCCATCCACTGGCATTCACAGATTTTTTCTAAAAAAATTGTTAATCTGATTTATTAGAATTTTGCTTCTAGCAACTGTCATAATATCAGGCCATTTTTGCTGAAAATGTGCAGTTTATCAAGCTCATACAAAAATTTAGAATTTTCCTTAACCTGCACTGTAAAATTTTGTAAATTACAGGTCTGCTTCTGTTCTGGCGCTGTGATTGTTGTACTTGCGAAGGACTCTTCAAAAATAATAAAGTTAACATTACTTCACCTGAAGATCTTCCCTGTGACCAAAAAGGCAACAACTTTGGAGATACAGTGTACATAACAAGATGACACAACGAGTATTTGGACGAAGATAATCTGATATCTGACTCCGAGGAAGATATTTAACAACGACGATGATGGTGCATAATATAAACAAGAGAAACAAATAAAATGTGATGGATCGTGCTAGGTTTCGTTTAAATTATAGTTATTCTGAAATTTAAAGATGTAATTGTTTTATAAACAAATATATTACGCTTTATTTTTATGGTCAATTTTTTAACTTATTACATCTCACAAATATGTGTACTTTGTTTCTGAACAAAGAATGTGTATGTTGTTTCCGAACAAAGATAAATAATTATAGGAACTATGGTATACATATACCATAATTGTCTCAAACTCGATGGGCTGCTATTGGCTAATAAAAACGCGAATAAAAATTTCGTTTGGGAGTTTTAAACAGGTTTTAAACCACTTAGGCTTGCCTGCAAGCCAAAAATATTAGTTTTAGAACATTTTGAAAGTGCCTCTTATGACGTCATGAAATATATTTTTCTGAGAAATATACCTATTTCATTTCATATTAGGAAAGACAAAGTTTATATAAGAAACTTTCATTAATAAACTTTTTTTTATATCTCTTTTCGTTTAAAAGTTAAATCTCCATTGAAAACAATAGAAAATTTGACTGTTGGCCTTCAACAGTCAACATAACACAAACTGTATTTCTCATAATATAAAATAAATATAATCATAAAATGACAACAATTACTAATTAATACAATTTCACAAATAACCTACAAACAAAAATAAATTAAATAACTTTAACGTTGTAACAATCAACTATAAATTATTTTCTGTATGACTTCTTATAATAAACACATATTCAATCGGCACCGGGTTTCTCTTTGAGTGACTCTTTTTAGAATGTCTGGAAAATGTCTTGACATACAGTTATATTTTTTTCTTGTAAATGACAATATTTTGGGAAGAGGTCTTATAAACATTGTTTTCAAGAAGTCCCCATAAACAAGAATCTAAAGAGGTCAGGTCTTATGGGACCATTAATCGCTATCCATCTGCCATAGTATATTTCATCTAAATAATTACATACAATACGTGTTATGTGAGGTAGAGCTCCATCATATTGAAACCACGTTGATCTTAGTTGCAGAGGCAGATTTTCAAGAAGAATAGGAAGTTCTTCTTAAAGAAAACTATCTTCTGCCATACAATATTCCTTCATAAAAATATAGTCCAATTAGATGGCGGCCAATGGCGGTGCCAGTCATTGACACCAAAATGACCTTGATTATATAAGGTGTTGATAAAATGAGGATTTTCTGTTGACCAATAATGTTCGTTTATTCTGTTCGGCAGACAATTGCTTACAAAACGGCTTTCATATGTCCAAATAATGTGGTTAAAAATTCGCCTGTCAGCAACTTCTATCAGTATTATAATTTGGGAAATATAATTTATCCGTTTCTCACAATTTAGAACAATTAGGTAAACTGAATATATTCAGTTCAGGTAAACTGAATATATTCAGTTTACCTAATTGAAGTTGAATAGTCTTAATCTTAATATATAATCATAGTCACTACGTGTAATTATTGTTGGTTTTATGTAAATTAAATAAAATTTAACTTACTAAATGGTACGTATTGGTAATTTTTCATCAATAATCAGATATCAAATGGGATAAAACGGAAAGAATAAAGCAAAATCTCTAAATGACGTATATTTTTACTAGTCGATTGTTATTAACGATCGGAATTGTTATTGTATGACTTGTATGAATCAATGGACTGTATTAGAAATTAAAAAAACGTATATTGAAATCTATACAAAAAAATTGTAATTAACATGACATTATTTATTTATATATATTTCGTTGCAGAGCAACTCGTTGCGATGCATCGTCGATTAGGCAGGAACTGTGCTAGCATCAACATCTTCATTTAACCTTGTAACATACCGCTCTCCTTGGTGACTCTTCCTCTTCATCGAAATTGGGAAGTGTGCACAATTTGGTGGCTGGTCTCAGTAGACTGAAGTTGAGGCTTTGATTGTTGCAGCTCTGATTATTCCATCCGGTCCTGGGTGGCCTAACTGCCACTTCAATGGTGGTAAATTGTCTTCTTTTACCAAGATTATAACACCAGGTTTCAGAAGTTGCTTATAACAAGTTTTCCATTTGACACGTTGTTGCATTTCAGAAATACATTCCTTTGACCAGCGGGTCCAAAAGTGTTGCATGAGTCTCTGTGTCAATTGGAATCTAGAGTCGATATTCTCGAATATTGACATAATTTTCTTCAGGAATTGTAGTTAAATTAGTCCATATCAGGAAGTGCTCAGGAGCAAGGGGATTAGGATCGTGAGGACCAGTGTGGTATAAAGGACGGGAATTGAGACATGCTTCAATTTGAACTAAAACTGTCAGAAATTCTTCGTAACTTAAAATTGTATTAAGTAAAACTCGTTTTAAATGGTGTTTATTGGATTTCACAACAGCTTCCCAATGTCCACCGAAATTTAGTGCCCTTGGGGGAATGAAATGCCATGTTATGCTCTTAGATGTCAGTTCAGATTGAATTTAATTTTGATTTTTGTGAATGAATTTTTTGATTTCATTGTCATCTCCAACGAAAGTTGTAGCATTGCCACTGAAAGATTAGCACTAAGACCACGCCTAGCAAAAAATCTACGCAAGGAAGCGAGAAACGCTTGTTTAGTGAGAGCGCTCACTGTATGGCCTTTGCGCTAAGACATATAAAAACACAAATGTAAACCTTGACTGATTTATAATTTCTTGTATATCTGTATTTTAATTTGAATTGACCACAATAATCTATACCGGTATTTAAAAATGGGCGTGTAGATTTAAGTCTATATGCAGGTAAATCACCCATTTTATAGTTTATCGGCGGAGCGTCAAATCTGAAACATCGTATACAGTTTCTTATAACCTTCTTTACTAAATTTCGAGCAGAAAGTATCCAAAATCGATTACGGATAGACGCGAGTACCGTTTGAGGGCCAGCGTGTAATAATGTGATGTGTTCCCTTCAAACAATGAGAAGCGACAATGTATGCTTAGCTGGTAAGATAGCTGGAAATTTTTTGTCATAGGAAAATTTGGAATGTTTAATTCTACCTCCAACTCGTATGCTATCATCCATAAAAGGACTTAATCGTGAAAGTTTTCTTTTCGGTTTTACTTGCCCTAGCTTGATTAAGTCATTAATGTATCGTGCAAATTCTTGATTTTGAACAAATTTGATTAAAGAATACAAAGCAAAGTTTGTTTCGTTGCAAGTTAGAGGACCGCATATGCGAAGGTTTTTGAACATTGAAAACTTGACATTTTTATAAAATCTCTGACAATAAGCTGTAAGTCTGATTAATTTATTTAAATTTGAATGTTTGTCAATGAGTCCAAATGGTTTGACATTTTCTGTAGTGGTCAATGAAATGATTTTGGATCTCAATTCTGGAAGATTACAAAGAACTCCTTTTCAGAGTGAACTAATTGTGAACTAGAGAGCCACGATGGACATCTCCACCATAATTAATCGTTTTGAAGACTGGAAGGCAAAACACCTTTCGATAATAAATCGGCAGGGTTTTCCTTAGTATTTACGTAATACCATGAATTGATATGAGTTAAAGATTATATTTGCGTGACGCGATTTGATACAAATATTTTCCATAGATATGGAGGAGCTTTGATCCAAGGTAGAACAATTGTTGAGTCACACCAATGATAGCATTTATCAATGTTAATGTTTAAGGCTCCTTTTACCTTAGACGTTAGCTCTGAACTCAACAATGCAGCAAATAACTCCAATTTAGGAATTGTAATAGTTTTTAATGGCGCAACGCGTGTTTTGGCACAAAGTAAGTGAACATGTGCATATCCTAAACTATCAATTAACTTTAAATATATGCAAGTGCCATATGCAGATTCCCTTGCATCAGAAAATGAATGAATTTCTATTGTTGAAGGATAATTGCATAGTACATGCCTGGGAATTTTTAATTGATTGAATAATTGAAACTCGTTATAAAATTGTATCCATTCCGTGTATAATTCGGAAGGAATTACCTCGTTCCAATTTAATTTACATAGCCAAGTTTTTGTATCATAATTTTTGCTATTATGATCATAGCAAAGCATAGATCATTATGATGATGGGAGCAAGCAAACTCAATTGGTCAAAAATTTGTGAGATAATAGATAGAATCGATCTACGATGTTTCGCAAACCTTGAGTTTTCAGTTTGCAACTTTATCGAATAACATAGCTGATCTCCATTCGAATCCTATAGAAGGCCCAACGTTTCCTTGCGGATCTGCGAATTGATGAGTACTGCCTGATGAAAAGTTGTCTTCTGTTAAAACATTAATGCTATTGGAAAGAAACTTTTTCAATGAAAATCCACCTGATTTCAATATGTTCGAAATTTCACTCTTAATGAATTTTACTTCTTCAATGGTCTGGCCACCTGTAACCAAATTATCTGCATAGAAATCCCTAGCCAATATCGAGCTGATTTTAGGATTAATACCTTGATTTATATTTGCAAGTACAATTATGCATCTCGTGGACAGAAAAGCTGCAGGTGATATTGTATGTCCATAGACGGATAAGGACGCCATAAAATGATTTGTAGATGTCGTTAATCTTTGCTAACCAAAACTTGCCGGTACATTTTCTTAATATCGCCAGTTAAAAGAATATTATTCTTTCGTGCTCTTACAATAATCGAAAATAGATTTTCCTGAACAGTAGGACCTATCATTAGAATGTCATTTAGATTAGAATAATTTGATGTGGTTTTAGCTGAACTATCGAATACGGCTCTTAACCTTGTTGTAGTACTTGTTTCCTTCAACACACAATGATGAGGCAGGAATATCGACAGTATTGATGTCTATCTTAGACATGTGATTTAGAGATTCGTATTCGCTTAAAAAATTTGAATATTCTTGAATAAGTTTTAAATTTTGATGAAATCTTTTTTCAAGCAAAAGAAATCCATTTGTAATGAATTTCCTAAAACAGTAGGAGAATGTTTAAGTGGAAGCGTAACTATAAATCGTCCACTAGAATCGCGAATAGTGTTGCTTTTAAATGATTCCTCACACATCTGCTCCTCCGGAGACAGAGGTTTTTCCAAATTTATCTCCTCGGGTTCCCAAAATTTGGATAGCTGCATTTCAAGTGATGAAGCCTAGCTAAAATTACACAATACTTGATTAGATGTGTGCGAACTTAGGTATATTGACGGAAAAACAGCTCCTGTAACGATTCATCCAATGTGCGTATTTTTTGTATTTTATTTGACCTACTATGAATAGTTTCCAAAATTTGTTTGCACCAATTAAAATATCAATTAAACCCACTTCGTTGAATGTAGGATCTGCCAGAACTATATTTGAAGGTAATTTTAAGTGACATATCAATAGAAACGGATGGTACATTTGAAGTTACATGTGGTAAACCTAGAATAATCTAAATGAAGATCAAAAGCATTGTGCCTGGATTGTAGCCTAATGGAAGCCATTTTGCACACCTTAGTTTTTGTATGACCGATGCCAGATATTGTGTACTCTACATTTGATAGAGGTATGCCTAATTTCTTGCATAGACTCTGCGAAATACAGTCTGATTGACTACCACTGTCAAGTAATATGCAACAGTGATGTGCATTACCATATACATCAAATACATACGCTAATGATGTAGATAGAAGTACGCCACTGGTACTGAAAGCGTGAGACATATGTGAAATAGAAGCCTTATTTGATATTTCAATTGCATTATTTTCTACTTGCATTTCATTTGATACATTTGTAGAATAATTTGTATTTGTATTTTCACAGCTCACTGTTGTATTGTTTTTCGTCTGTGGTGAAGTTTCTAAATGCAGTAATGTGTTGTGACGTCTCTGACGTTTACGACATGAAGAAAATTTGCATTCGCTTTCTTGATGATTTTTCTTTAAGTTTACACATAATTTAAGTCTGCTGACTTCTGACAATTTGTCTGAAACGTTTAAAGCTATAAAATCATTATAATTATATATTGCGTGCTGTTTATTACAAAATGCGCAGATATAACACGTGCTGTAAAAATTATTTTTGTGGAAAGACGTTTAGTCTGAAATTTCAAGTGTCTCAAGTAGCCTACATTTCTCTAACAAAAAATTTGTAAACATTTCGCGGGTTACCTCTTTTTTTTCCGAAATACACATGATGTATTCCGTCTCCCATTCGCAGCGGGTAATATGGTCCAATTTAAATGACATTATGTGTATGATTAAGATACCCCACGAATTAATTGATTAACCAAGCGCTTCGAGTGCGCGCAGGTGTTTTAACAAGCCATCTACTAGTTTGCGTAAACAATAATGAGTTTCTTTTGCTGCCGCCTCAAGATCGAAAATAGCCTTTATGTGATTTCTAATTCAAATTTGTTTTTATAGTATAATTTGATGATGAACATTCTAATGGTTTAAACAAATCCGCGGCGTCGCCTTTCAGTGACAATCGTAAATAATGAAACTTATGTACCGCAAGTATGGACTGATTTTCATGAATGAGAGAGATTTCCACTGAACTCGGTAATGATATAGAAGGAAGTTTAATATTTTTATTGTATTTCATTGAATCATCTGATTTGATTGAATTATTTGAATTTTGAGTCTTATTTTCTGAAATGAACTGATTTGCTTGTGAAACTATTTCAAAATAAGAATTTTCAAACTCATTTCGTTCGTTTTCATGTTCATCTAAAACTGACAATAAGTCTGTTTCATCAATTTCTGTTTGAATTATACTGAAATATTGTAATATCGATTCAATTTTAAGCAAACGAAGTTCAATCTGATTGAGATCTGGAGGTTGTTGACTTTTTAAATTCTCAAATGTATGTTTGAACCTCGCGAGAGTTGATGTTATTGTTTTTCTAGAATTTATTAATTTTGCTAATTGTTCTGACTTATTCATTGCGATTGACTGACTGTTTACCGGCAAATTTTAGCATGCAACAAAATGATTTGTTTGTAGATAGGATTGGGGAAATGATTGGGAATAGGAATAGGCACTACCTGTTTGTCGCTCAAGCGTCTGTTACCAGCGGGAATTTCCTAGCTATGGACAGGCGATAGAACTTGAAAGCTGCTCGATTTTGTGTAGCCCTGAACTGCAATATATAGTTTTCTTGTTAGGTACTGATCTGGTTATTTGGCTCGAAGATCCGAAAAATGTTATTAACGTTCGGAATTGTTATTGTATGACTTGTATGAAGCAATGGACTGTATTAGAAATTAGAAAACGTATCTTGAAACCTATGCAAAACATTGTAATTAACATGATAATATTTATTTATATATATTTCGTTGCATAGCAACTCGTTGCGATGCAACGTCGACTAGGCAGGAAGTGTGCTAGCATCAACATCTTCATTTAACCTTGTAACATCGATACTAACTGTAAGTTACCCATAATTGTGCTACTTTAAAATCTAATTCTACGTCGCGGCAGCCAGGATGTTATTTCTTATTATACGTAAACGTAAAAGCAAATTACACTACAGTGGAAGATTTAAAAGGCACTTTTTTCAGTTTTCAAAGAAGTTCTGAAACAAGGGATCAAAATAAATCTGTTTTGCTTTCCACAGGTTAATTGTTCTTAACATGAAATTCCAAAGACTGTTAACGGATATTTCCCCTGCATCCTGCAACGTTTACCAAAGATATTGCATCGTGGCGTGCCAGGTTCTTTCATTTAGCCAGTACATGCAACACGGTCTCTCCAAGTTGCAAATCCAGCAAATGAAATTCTTTAGTAAATTCGTGTAAAGGTGCTTCTGCAAGTGTGTCAACAGTTCTGCGATTTATCTAAGCCCAATTATACTCATACTTAGCATTTTATTTGCTCTTTTCAACTAAAGAAGACTTTCTTTGCATGACCTGGTCTCGACCTCTATTATTCACAATGTATGTTTTGAGCCCATCTCCCCACTGTACTAGAAGGGAATATCTGGTTCTAGGAAAGATGTATCTGATTCCTTTTTACACCTTGCTTTCTCATTCTTCTCGATTTCCTATTCCAATCTCCAACAATTTATGTTAAGTTCTATTCTGATTTCTCCAGAATCGAATTAAACAATAAAGCATTAAAGTTGTTCTTATTCCACCACAATGTACAGTGGTATATTTAGCAGGAGTCCTAAGGTAACCGGATAACCGTTGTTCTTTGCAGTGCTCTGTTTGACCTTAGACGGTACCATAAAGAATCTCAGGTAGGTCTTACTATTGAGGTATTCACCCCCAATTGAAGTACCCTATTAGACATGGACTCCCACACATCGCTCACTTTCCTAAAACGCGTTCTGGATGCACATTAGAATTAAATTTTGAATCTATTATTAACCTTTGACACTTGATCTTTCTGGGAAAACTGGATGGGTTTCTCACTTATTGCTGGACCCTCAACCCCATCGAAATTTATTCTGTTGGAGAAAAGTACAACAACAGTTTTATCAGGGTTGACAAACAACATCTGCCTCCTATACCACTCACTTATATTCAGACTTTTGCATTATCGTGTTCAACATATACAGTATGCGCCAAAAGTATGGAATAAATTCAATAAAAACGAAACAATTATTTTTTGGGAAAAATCCTCGAACAGGTCGATTTTTAATTTAAAAAATACATATTTTAGCGTAAAATGCGATTTTCAAATATCATTTGTTTACGAGTAATGACGTCATCGATTTTTTTAAATGGCAACACCATATTTTTTTCCTTGATTCTGAAAGATCGTTTATTCTCTATCAGACAGTACTAAAATTTTGCCCTCTTACATGGGAAAGTTTTCGAGTAAATGACGATTGAATGTTAGAAAACGTAAATTTTATCCATAAAAAAGTAACAATTTTGAGGTATGTAAAATAAAATACAATTGATTAAATTTTATACTTAAATTAAATGTTCAAATTGCCATCCACCAACTTCTTGACAATGCGCAAGTCTGTGAAGAAATTCTTCTTGCACATTATGAATGATTTCTGGGGTAACTCTGCGTATTTCGTCCTGAATGCGATTTTGAAGTTCGTCTAAATTACGTGGTTTATTAATGTACACTTTTGACTTCAAGTATCCCCATAAAAAATAGTCAAGAGGTGTAAGATCTGGCGATCTTGCAGGCCATTCTATCGGTCCGCGTCTGCCGATCCACCTCCCAGGAAAACAGTTGTCCAAAGAATCTCGTACAGGGCGCGCATAGTGCGGAGGTGCACCGTCTTGCTGAAACCATATGGTATCGTCAGGAATGTCAGGGTCATTATCGTTAGTTAAAATTACTGTAAGGGCTGGAACAAGGTCATTTTCTAGAAACTCTAAATATCTTTGTCCTGTAAGGGTTCCTTCAAAGAAGAAAGGCCCTACTATTCTGTCGTCAACTATTCCAGCCCACACATTTAATTTCTGAGGGTGTTGGGCATGTGCCTCTGCCATCCATTGAGGATTTTCCCGACAATATCTGCAAGTTTGACGGTTTACTGTAACATTCAGACAAATTGTGGCCTCATCTGAAAAAAGTATTTGCCGGTGTAAATTTCCTTGACATTAGACATTAGACATTAGAATTTCGCAAAAGTGTAAGCGGCGATCGGAATCATCTTCATTCTGCACAAGTTGAATTTTGTAGGGATGATATTTTTCCTTCCTCAAGATACGTAGCACTGTGCTCTGACTAGTGTCATTGTTTAATGCAACCAGTCGTGAAGAATTATGAGGATTATCAACCATACTTATCAAAATGTTCTGTTTCTGATTTTCATTAATGCTTGGACGTCCAGGTTTTGGAATATTTACAACATTGCCAGTTTCTCTAAATTTAGACTCTACCTTACTGACTGTTGATTGGCTGATAGGGCGATCTGGATATTTTTCATTAAATAAATCGCAAACTTCCTGCTGAGTTCTAGTCATATTCCCGCATCCGATAAGAATTAATATTTCAATTCTTTGAGTAACAGTTAAATGTGTCACAATACTTTAAATTGAATAATAATTTCTATGTCGCTTACAATATTTATTAGAAAGTCGGTGTGACAATGACACTTTGCAAAGATTTTCACCTACGTGATTCATAAAGGGACTATGGAATTCGAAAAACTAAACTTGATAACGTTTTTGCTTTATTTTAATTGATTTACGTTTTCTAACATTCAATCGTCATTTACTCGAAAACTTTCCTATGTAAGAGGGCAAAATTTTAGTACTGTCTGATAGAGAATTAAACGATCTTTCAGAATCGAGGAAAAAAATATGGTGTTGCCATTTAAAAAAAAATCGATGACGTCATTACTCGAAAACAAATGACATTTGAAAATCGCATTTTACGCTAAAATATGTATTTTTTAAATTAAAAATCGACCTGTTCGAGGATTTTTCCCAATGACATTTGAAAATCGCATTTTACGCTAAAATATGTATTTTTTAAATTAAAAATCGACCTGTTCGAGGATTTTTCCCAAAAAATAATTGTTTCGTTTTTATTGAATTGATTCCATACTTTTGGCGCATGCTGTATATTCTATATTTAAAATATTCAGTTCACCGTCTACAACTAATACCTACACTAGAGGTGACAAAATCTCCTCGCATTTTTATATAGCAGGATTCAAAGTATTTACAGGACCTCATTTTAAAACTAAAAGTTTCTATAAATATGGGACCTGAAACACTTCGTTTCTGAGATACAGAGCATTTAATTTCATTTTATTATTGGTAACGAAAAAACCGCTACAAAAAAAAACGTCATGTTGCGGCAACAAATTTTGTATTTGAGAGCAAATAATTCGATACCGAAAATCATCGAATATTAATTCCAGTGGTAGAGATAGAGAATCTATGAATCTTTTTGTAAATAAAAATATGACCGAATTGAAATTTTAGAAAATATGAAAGAGCATTAAATTTTACTCAGAAAAGGCCCTCTTGTCCGAAGTCGATAGGACGTGGCGTTTTCAAGAAAAACTGAAAATAATATTTAGGTGCCAAGTCATAATTTTTAAAATTGTTGTTTAGTTGTGTAAACTAAATTAAAAAGAGTTTCAAAATTCTGCCAAAATTGTTTTAAATTAATTAAAAGGAAGTAAATGCAAAATAAATAACGAATATTATATTAAATCAACGTAATAAGAGTTTTATATTAAAATGAAAGAAATTGTGATGAATTATAATTTAATATACAATATTTTATACAGGGTGGATCTTTAAGAGCACATGTGACATCTTGGGGACAAAATATGAAGATATCCCATACGTCTTAATAAAATGTTGGTGTGGAAAATGATGCAGGGTGTCAAGGTTGAAAGATATACTTGGTAGAGATAATTCCTACCGTTTTAAACAAAATTTAAAAAATGTATATTAAGAACGTTTTATTTAATAATAATAACAACTTTTACTCGCAGAGGTGTATTTAATTGGAGAAGCAACCATTATTGGGAAACAGAACATTCGCCAGGAAAAGAAAGCCACTTTCAGCACGAATTTGAAATTAATATTTACTGAAGTGTCATTGGTGATTAATTATTGGGGACAAACGTTTGGAAGGGTGAGATGCGACCAGTCTCGAATGACTACCATTATCCGACGAACAGTTCCGGTCGTATGAGTCATAATACCAACAACATGAGCCGAAATCAATATACCTATGGATGGGCCTAGAGATACCGATAGCAGGTATGCCCCGACAGAGCCTAGCCCGAGAAAAACAAGGGCAGGTAAAGAATCCCAACTAACTACTTTAATTCTGTTACTGGTAGCGACCAGTTACTTATTTTTTGATTGTATAAGAAACTTGGGTACGTACATAATAATTTCATTGTTATTGAACACTCACCTCACTGCATTTTCCGAATCCTGCCTTCAATTTCAATAAAATATTATTACCATTGTTAAGCCTACCATAGAAACGATATATTATGTGTATTGGTGACTAAAGAAGTTTTATTTCATTATAATCCTTTCAAAAAATATTTAAGAAAACTACTATGCACTTTTCAAAGGACGTTTTATTAAAATAAATGATTTATTCGTAAAAATACACATTACTTATTAACACAATATTTATTTTTGTCATCCTACCTATAATATAAATAATTGAATGATACAACTATACATTAAATTAACTATGCTAAAATATAAATATGGCCTTTTATTTTAGTTTACGTTGTTTAATTAACTATATCACAACAAGATCACTTAATTAGATTGCACTATTTTTTTACAGAATTATATTACCACATCGATACTGGATTTATTTTGTCCGAATATCTTCCATACCTGAAACAACAAATAACATAATTTTTTCATTTTAATTAGCCTAAATATATACAATAACTTAATAAGTATCAATATTTGAAATAATATCTTAGTGATACATTTTAGTTTTATGTATGTATTCCATTTAGGTATTTTTCAATCTTTGAAATAAAAAATTAGAATGGTTTAAACCAGCTAATTATTTTTGCCTAACTAAATATCTCACATTTGAAAAAGGAGATAGGATAGAAGTAACAGTAGAATATTGTATAACAGATTATACTGCCGTTTTCTTTGTCAGTAGTGATCAATTATCTAAACCACTGACGTTAGTGACTAGTGAAAGAAGTTGACAAACAAATAAAAATATTTAATTTAACGCAATTTTTTTTATTTTGCTACAATTTTTTTAAGTGAAGATGAATGAGATTTTCCTTATGCCAGTTTTGATTTAGGAGTCAGTTTTTCAAAATATTTAAAGTAAAAGTCATAATTAAAAAATGTGATGTTGTGTATTGCAACTCATATACTTATTTATATACAAGGTATCTTACGATGACGACCCCATAGAATATTTCAGAGACTACATTGATTTGAGTTTTGACATTTTGGAAATTTTCTAAATAAAATAATGCCATAATTGTAGCACTTCCAGTTATACTGGAAGTCGGCATCAACTGGCTTTTTTAAATGGGATATCATTGCATTTTTAGAAACGCGCCAAATATGGAAAACCTGGTCCGTTCCCCTACTGGACAGTGACATAGTATATATTCTGCCCATTCCTCACTGTCCAAACACAATCGGCAGTCGGTCACATCAGTCAAGTTCAACTTGTGCATGCGATTCTTTAATCAGCAGTACATGACTGCATGACCAGGTATCCAAACCAGAATTGATCTGTCTTTTGACAGTTCCATATCATTCTTGAATTGCAGCGGTAAGATCCAAGTGCTTTTAAAACTGCTTGGCTAATGGAATAAGATTTTTATCAATTTGTGTATGTTTTACATTTTTCAGTCTCTATACACACAACTAAATAGCATGAATTTCTGCCCAAAATAAAGTTGCGTATTTACCCAAACTTATTGACATCCTGGTCTTTGGGTTGCACCTATACACTCCAGCTCCTATACCTTCTGGAGTCTTGGAGCCATCGGTTTATGTAGCAGCAACTAAATGTCTTCAGGAGACGCTCCATTCTTCCCTTCGAGGAAGGAGAATTTCAGAAGGCAGTCTATAGCTGATTCTTATAGGCATAACATCGGAGACCAGCAATAGAGTGTTGTGACTTTCTATATTCTTCAGTAATCCATTCTGCCCCGTTATGTTTGTCTTCGGCATATTGATAGCCGCATGTCTTAATCTGTATTTCCCACCTGGCTTATTTTTTTAAAAGTATATGAAGACGGTGTTGATCTGATTGCTCCAGTCACCGTCAAATAAGTCTGTATCTGTAAACCAAAAAGTTTTGTCCTTGGCTGTCCTTTGAAGACTTTTGTACCACCAAATTATCGAGCCGTATGTGGGCATAGGTCTAATAACCATCACATACGGTCTTGCTGTTTAGGACTTACGCCCCAGGACTTTCCACAAATGCGTCTACACGTCCATACGATTTTTCCGGCCTTGTGGATGACTTTTTCCATATGGATGTCCCGTTAAGCGTCTTATCCAAAACAATTTCCATATATTTTGCTTCCTCTGCATATGATATTAGTCTCTATAAATAGGGGAGTCGTAAATCTACCAATATGCGTTTTCTTGTAAAAGGTAAAAGAGCTGTAGACTTTGCAGTGGTTAAATTTATAGTTTTTTGAGATTTTTGCAATATTTACGTTCTTGAATATGATACAACTTTAATGAGAAACCATAAAAATCGCAAAAATGTAAAAAAATATAATAAACTTAACACTTATAAAATCTATATCAGAATTGTTGCATCACGTCAGGTTTTTTAGATATTCTAACCTAAAAGTGCAAAAACGCTGATTTTTGCTTTATTAGAGATTATCTTACGTCAAAAGGTGGAATTTCATCTGGAAAGTAAATAATGCATTTTAAGGTACTCGTCTTCTTGAAAATCAATTTGAGTTTGTTCGAATATGTTTTTTACTTTTCGAGATATCGTTCATAGGAATTACATTTTATTAATATATCGAAAAATGACCAAATTGGCTGTATTCCGTGGATAAGGCATATCAGATATGTATGTATATTATTGTTATCGATAACGCAGCTTTCGAATCCAAGATATTTTATCAACACTGCTTTTCAGGACAGTTGATGGGATATTACATTCAATGTTCGCACCACTTAGAAATCGTTGATCCACAGTGGTTTCCTGAATAGTTGGCGGGTAATTCCATTTGGTGTCCGCATTTATAGGTTCGAGGTTTATGGAATTTGGGGTTTTGGGGATTATGGGTTTTGAGATTTATAGTTTTGGGGTGCATGGATTTTGAGATTTTTAGGATTTGTAGCTATGGATTTATGAGTTATAGATTTTGGGGTTTATCGTATTGGTGTTTATGGGTACCATATTTTGTGTGTGTAAGGAGTATTGAGGGATTGGAAGTTAAAGTTAAATAAATGACAATGTGCGTTTTTATCTTGAATTATCAATTCCCCAAAGTCTAAAATAATAGAGAGTGACTAATTCACAACACAGAGATGAGTACGGAAGATACGTGTGGTATGATTACCTAAGCGTGCCACTTGAGAAGAGTTAAAGCACACAAAATTATCAAAAATAAGTTGACGTCGGCTGAACCTAGCACATTAACAATTTACTGATACGCACTCCGCAGATATCAAGCTTAAGCCTTGTCCTCATGGACGCGAAATTCACGGATTTTTGCACGAATTTTGCAACTTCTGTTTTAATTATTTATAGCGGGAAAATCTCAACTTTTGACAATTGCAATGTTCGAAACTGTCAAACACTACAAATATTATTGCCCCTTTCATTATTATGTAGTGTTAATAAATTTGTTTTGAACTTCTGATAATCTACCATGGCAGTTTCATGATGCAAATGACAGAAAATGTTTTACAAAATTTGTTACAAATAGAGATTTTTCCACCGTTAAATAAAAAAAATATTTGCGAATTCCGCATTCAAAAGGATAAAAGGATTTAAAATACATACACACTATTTACTATTGGTTACTAGCACTGTCACTATAACGGTTACACATTAACACTTATTATATCATATCGTACCGCTTTCCATATGACCATGTTTTATCAAAATTTAATATATTCTTCGATCCAGATCTTATTTTTTAATAATTATTTTAAATAGTTTCTTCGCCATATCACTATTTCGTCCTTTATAGTATACTCGTTTCTATTTCATTTATATGGACTAAGTTTCATCTTGTAAGATATAGCAATAGAATTTTTTTTTTGGAGTTTCCATCACTTTCCGTTTCACAGTTGTACTTCTTTACCACTTTTATTTGCACACATATGCTATTCACGTACAATTTTGTTAATGAAATATATATTTCAACATCACTTACACTCATATTTTGACCTCGCACACTAAACTCTTCATACATGTCATCATCCTATATTCCTCATTTCGGTCAAATCACTAATAAAATTAATTACGTTCATAATTAAATTAACGAAGAGATATACCCGAAATTTTTCCGCCCGCACCATATACCCACCCACAATAACGCTGGAAATGAAACAGTTGGATCCGACAATTTGTTGCAGCCAATCAAAAGCCAGCAGCGCATGCATACTAACGTGTACTAACTGCAGCGCATGCGTAGCAGAAGCTGTGTAATCGGGTATGCTCTCAGAGATATGCGGCACACGATTTTGTAGGAAAAATATAAGGGCTGCATGAATATTTCTTTGTGTTGACTGCTATAAATTGTGAGCAGGTTTATAAACATTAGTCACTCTCTACAATCTTGGAAGTCGACTATAGTGTTTGTGCGATATAAGAAAGTCTAAGTTTTGTAAACCTGTGTAATTAATATTTATTATTATTAGAGGACATTTACCTTACAGTATAGCAAGAAATACAAATCACGATGTATATCTACTGTAATGGAAAAATATGTCTACTGTTATGTCAGTGGAATTACTACAAATAATAGGTACACTTCTCAGTAGTAAGTATTGTTGAGAAATTTATTTTCCTGACAATTTTTTCTGCGGGTGCAGTGGTACCTTATTTTATAGTTTGATAGTAGTTTTATACAGAGTGTCTCCGTATTTCGTACTCAATTTTCGCAAAGGATAGATCATGAAAAAACAATAGAGTATTATGCAAATTAGAATTCACAAAGTTGTTACAAATTTGATATTTGACATTATTAAATCTGCTGCACCAGATCTACCTCATCAACCATAACTGCTATCTGTTTGAAATTTTTCCACCAGTATTTGTTGACAGATCAAGGTAGGCAATGTATAAAATTTACCTGCTGAATTCCTCCTTATGTACTGGAGGCACATCTCTTGACAAACTGGATATCACAGAACCTTGGGATACGGATGGATTGAAATTTTCTTGTCTCGAAAATTCATTAGTGTCTTTGTAGGGATATCTCCAGGAAGTAGCCTCCAATTCAAATGTTTGTTTTTCTACTTTACCACTTTTCGGTGAACTATTCTCATCACGATTCCTCGACGAAAGCCTCCTTAAAAAAATAAATGTTATTTGCAAAAGGTTTTTTAAAACCATACATATTTTATTTTAGCTTCATCTTATAGTGATCAGTGATCGTTATTTACAAGTGTACAGAGACAGTGAGACATAATCACATCAGGTTTCCTACTATTAGATACATACGAAGCTTACATAAAAAATAGGTACTTTTAGTTACTAAACTGTTTGAAATAAAAATACAACTAACTGTGCCAAAGTCATAAAAGTCAATTGTTCAATGTAGAAAACCTACGTTATATTTTAAAATATTACTGAAAAGGGCTGCGGTTAGCTCAAAAACTAACAACTTTGACATTTTTGGGAGCTTCAAAAATCTATGCCAATTTTTGTTTATTAAAAAAAGCAGTCGACTGCGCCAAAGTCATAAACTTGAATTTTTCAATGTAATGCGTGAATACAATGCCGAAAACCTAACCCAGGTTATATTTTAAAATGTCACAGACAAGAACTAGGACTCGGTAATCCGAGATACGTACATACGTTTCCGATTCATTCATGCCTACAAACATGGCATTTCGTTATCCAGTATGTAGACGGGTGAGTAACGATTATCCTATAAATTTTTTATTACGCATGTGTTATCTAAATAATAATATCTATTATTCACTGGTTTCAAAAAATCGGGAATGAACTAACAAAACAAAAATTCTCCGGTGTCAACAATTGAACCTGAACCTCCTGGTGAAAGCCAAATACCACTTATGGCAATATTAAAATTTTTCCGAATGATGGAAGAAGTTTACTCATTAAAGTTTTATTAGTTTTTTTTTTAAATATATCAAGTGATGGACGAATGTAAAATCTGTACGGTGTTTTGACAGTTTTGAATTGTATGTTATGTCATGTTCATGTCGTGAGTGTCAAAATATTGTGTAATGATTACGGTAAAAAGTTTTATAAAATATTGTTAATAGTCGTGAACAAACTCAGAACGAAGTGTAGTATTCTACTTGCATAGAACTTAATTCACTCAGAGGATTAAAGCACTCGCCTACGTCTCATGACATGACGTAACCTTCACCCTTGTGAATTACAGTCATCATTATATGCTCCTTGATACTATAATAGTACCGTGTCTGTGCGTAATAAACAAGACATAAAATCAATCACTTAAAAAATGTCAGTTACGATTTAAATGTGTGAGAGTGGCTTTTGCAGCGCGATCAATTTGGTATTTATCATAGACCTTATAAATCATGGACCTTCTTTACAAATTGTTATTATCAAAATGTAATTATAAATTAAATTTCTGAATAAATGAGTAAATATCCAATATAATTATGTCTGTCACACGTCTGTCATTTACTGTGTTTGTTTTTTTCGGCCAATGATCTGTGGGTTTTTGCCCGGACTAGCTCTATCTCTGTCGTATAACATCTCAGCATCAACGATTTGTATAGGCAGAAAACGGTTTCGGGCGCGTCCATAATTTATAAGGTCTATGGTATTTATATACCATATCTTTTGTTGATATCTGATACTTCTTCCCACTTTTTTTCTACTAAAATCTTAAAGTAATGTTTTATTCATGTACTTCATTTAATTTTATATAAATAAAGATAAGACTGACAAGTAAAGTTCAAAACTCCGTAAAAATTTTTTAAAAATAATTTCTACCAGAAAATTCAGAGACACGACAGTTGCAGGAGCTTCTACGAGATGTCTTAGAGAGCCGTTGCTACCTGAAAAGCAGTTCCAACCGTATCAGCCATAATGCTAACTATAGTTCTCTTCCAACACGGCACCTGACTAGTTTGAAACCTGTCCGAAGCCGTCAGTCAGTTTAATATTAGATACAACTCCGCTGCAGTAAGTCGGTGAACGATTTGACTATCTACTTGGGACAGGTTTCCAACCAGTCAGGTGCCGTGTTGGAAAAGAGATAATAAGAACCGAAATCGACATATGGGTGAGTCCAGTCGAGCCGCCCCCATAGAGCCTAACCCGAAAACAATAAGGGCAGGTCAAAATTTTCCAGTTAAGGGTAAGAAAGTGCATATTAATTCTGTGATACATAATTAATCCAAAATAATAACATTTGCCTATTGGTAAATAGTCAAAAAATCTGTTTTATAAAACTTTTCATTATAAAGCTTAATATATTTTTCCATGCACTTTTTTATATTCTTGAGAAGGTTTGACTTGTTTTCAACTGACCAATTAATTTTCTTTATTAAAATGAAACATTTTAAAGTAGTTTGAACATAGCTTCTAGCATGTCTTCATTTACAATTATTTAAATCATTCAGTAAACAAATGTAGTATTTGGGTTTTCATTTCATTTACAATTTCGGAATGAATACCAAATATCGCATGTGTTGAAATTATTCCAGAAGATATTTTCTTAGTCACGAATATTTTTTTCCGTCTTTCCGTCTCTAATTCATAATTTTCAAAATGTGTGGTGGATCCTCAACATTTTTGTAGAAATATACATATACACATATTTTATTAGTATATTTTTAATTTTCTCAGTAGTTAGTTACCATAGGAGAGGAGCGTCGTGTGTATTTTTAAAATGAAATTTACATCATTGACAAAATGTTCATAGAATAACACTGTGCTTATATTATTTGTAAAAAATATGGAAACGGTAGAAATGTCTTATCTGTACTATTAAATAAATACAAAAGTTAGGTCTACATCTCGGAAATGCGTTCAATAATTTTTGTGCTTTAAAAAATATTTAAAAATGTCTACAACTTTCATTCTTAACGGGGAAACGGGGGGAGGGGGAGGGATATTGACGCGTGACCATCTTATCTTGTACCTAAATGTTATTTCAATTTTTCTTCATAAGGAAGTTTTTGTTAGAATAAACATTGAATTATAATAAAAAAAAACACTCAAAGTAGCGGCAATAATACTAAGTTATTAGTAACTGTTCAATGTCCAATAACCACTTATATTAGAAAAATTTAATTAAAAAAGAAATCTTCATTTTTGAAACATAAATCCGACGACGAGATTTTTTGTAATTGAAGACTATTTAAATATCTATCAGAATTTATTGATACTTTATAGATTAAACTAAAGTTTGAGAGAGAAAATTGCACCGCCCTGTATATACAAAAATGATTATTTAGTTGAATGAGTAATGTAAATAATAAAGCTGTATATTGAGAGGAAGTAGAAAAATGGTGGCAATTAGAACAGACTTCATGATAAATTATTACAATATTGTCGAAGGTTATATTAAACTAATTTATATAGTATCTATTAACATGCACTTAAAAACAAACATGCCATACTCGGCAGTTTTGGGTAGTGTAAGCTAATAATAATTCCAAGGCTTAATAGTTTTATTCAATCCAGGGACATAGATGATGAAGCGGAAGAATTAAAGCATGAGAATATATTTTTAATAACACTAAAATATTTTAATTCGAATTTAATGAGTATGTTACCGCCACCAAACATTCCTTAGTGCATTTTTTATATATTTCGTTGGGTAATTTTATACTAAGGTGGTTCAACTTAATAGGTACATACTTTTATTATCTGTTTTACTATTTATATTAACAAATGTAAATATAATTTAAAATGTCAAGATTAGAAATTAGTTAGACGTGCTAAAAATTAGGAACCCCAAAAGTTGTTTTGTTGAAAATTATAGTTTGGTATTGAATGTACAGGTTCAGATGGTTCAGGTTTTCTCTATTGCCTAAGAGGGACAAAGTATCTTAAGTCACGATTTAAATTCCATTCTCTTCCATTCGTAGAAGGATGATCTCAAATCTTCCTCCCACAACCCACATTGCGAGGCGCAATGCCGTCGATATCGATAAAACAGGAAGAAGAGTGTCGGTAGAAGAGAATCTTTAGGTAGAAATGAAGGGCGGACCGACTTATTAGAATATCATGGAAGTTTTTGTTTTTCTGTCTGAGAATTTCATTTTTATTGTAAATGAACCAAACTTTCCGAACTTGTATACAACTAATTCAATTATATACATAATTCGCTTATATTTAAAACCATAAGAGGTTATAAAAACAAACAAATTCCATTGTCCGTAATAACTATAAAAACTGTGAATATAGGAACACTGCATGGAAAACCGATCTAATTTTGATTCAGTTTGTGTCGTTTTAAACAACATTTACAATCTACATTTAATGAAATTCGTTTAACATTAACAAATCCATGAATTAGCCAGTAGGATGAATTGTGACCAGTTAGTTACAGTAGCAAGGGTAGGAACGCCTAAGAGTACCTATCCCTTAACGGTATGCATTTGATTTTTTTGATACTTGACAAAAATTGCAAATAGAGTTGAAGCAGTGTTTATATTGTTATGACAGGCAGATGTTGGCCAGAATTAGAAGTGTGTGACATCCGAAGCGACAGCACAAAATTTATTTGTAGTCTAAATACTGTAATAGGTATTTTCAATTTCGTTGGTAAGTTGTTACAATTACTTAGTTGTTCAATAGGTAATGTGGTATGTAACTAAGAGCTCTATATTTAACCTTTCAAGTCACGTATTGGAGGTTATGTGACGGTTGCAGTATAGATCTGCTATGACGTGCTGTTAATTTTACGGTTTAGCTCCCTAAAGTACGCTCCTAAAGAATACATTCTGACTTTTTGATGTGTTGCTATTACAATGGGAAAATTTGAAAGAAAATGTGAAAGGCAACTAAAATATACTGAAGATTTATCGTGCCACGTTATTTTGATCACATTTCATGGTATCTACTTATCTGCTGCGTACTTTTAAACCATATATGCTTACGCTTAAAAACGTTTGATCTTTTTTTTTCAAATTTGGCATTTTTTATAGACATGTAGTTGCATGTAAAAATATTTCTAAAATTGCAGTGCCCTAAAGAGTATACAAGGAACGTGCTAGGTGAAGAAACTATCATAACTTTTTTGTCTTTAGTTTTATTGAAGTTGTAATGTATTTTTCTTAAAGATTGATGATTTGTCTAAAAATTTGATACTTCTGTTTGAAGTCGAAAGCCAAACATTTGCAAGGAAATCGACATTTAAATTTTTTGGACATATTTGTAAAATTCATTTATTTTGTACTTTAAAAATAATTGAATGAGAGCTGTCGTATTATTGCTTTGACGGTAATTTCAAATTTTATGCTTCATTCATACATTTGACGGTAATTTTAAACTTCATGTTTCAATCATACAAAGTTAAAGCAGAAACGTCTCTTTTATGAGAAAATAGATTTTTAATTAATTTATTCTAACCTTGGTAGAACAATTTCCCAACTGGTCGCCTCGTCGTCGATTTAGCTTCCTTAACGTTTGAGACGCTATTTTCCTTAGAAGTTACTTCTCCTTATCATAATGTCACTGAAAACATCAAGGAAGCTAAACCGACGACCAATCCGAAAATTGTTCTAGCAAGGTTATAATAAATTACTTGTTCATAAAAGGTTGAGTTTCTGCTTTGTATCAACGAAGCATGCAAAATTTAGAATTACCGCCAAAACAATGACAGCTATCATTCAGTTATTTTCAAAGTTCAGTTAGATTACATCGTAAAAGAAATGAGTTTCACCAGAATGTCCAAAAAATTTAAAAGGCCATTTCCTCGCAAACGGTTAATTTTTTCAACTTCAAAGAGGAGTATCGAATTTTAAAATAAATCGTCAGTCATCAGGGCAAGCAGATAATTGTAGTATCTATTGGCATATACCAAATAGTTAAAAGCTTTAAAACTAATTAACCATTGGTTCGTATAAATAACATAGGAAAAATGTTTCAAAATATGTACAAATTATTACAAATTTACCTCAATATTCTTGATCCTATGCCTTCACTGGCGGGCTCCTCAAGTTTGCTACCGTTATTACTACTTCGTTTCTTCTGATATCGTTTCCCCCTGCTATCTTCGATAATTATGTGCCTATCGTATGGTGTATCATAATCTACTTCTAGGATAGTGGAAAAGCTATGTGGATATATAATTTCGACGGTTGTTATTATGACACCAGCTAATAAACATACACCACCTAAAAATTATTGCAAATGAAAGGAAGATACACACCGACCGGGAGCTCTCTTAATTTTTATTATTTATTGAAAAAGTTTACCTGCTATTAGTACCAGCCAGTAACACCAACCGAAACGGAAGTTTAAAATGCTGCCCTCGAGGTATATGACTAAAGGCGTTTCAGGCAACATTCCAAAATATCCACAAACTGTTGACAACAATAAAAAGCCACATGTTGTCATTAGAACAGCACCATATCGAGGAACTGCGATCAGCATTAGGTTCATTAGTATCCAGACAACGAAAGATGTCCTGAAATAACATACTTTAGGATTATCAATTTTAATTGAAGATTAAGGTAGAGATTAAATATGAACTAATTGGTTACATTAAATAAGACACTTCATTAATTGGGCGTAATATAACCAGTAAAAATTTCTAGAAGATAGTTACAATTTTTTTTTCTAAAAAGCAAGATGGACATATCAGAAAACTAACACAAAAATAATTATTATAACTAGCTCAACTTGAACCATTTTAACATAAATATTGATGAAATTTTTTCCCATATTTTAATAATTGATATGCTCAATTTCTATTCAAATATTATATTGCAAATGATAACATTTGAAATTATATTCAGCCTCAGCAAAGTTTCAGGGACAGTAAAAATAATAGCTTTATTTATTAGAATTCTACTTAACCAAATAATATATAACGCCTTGGCATAAGATTACAAAATAAAAATAATATTTACTATTAACTTTTTTTATTAGTTTATTGGATATATGTACATATAAGCTTCACCATTATAGTCGCGTCAAATTAGCATTTCACTTGTAACTTTTTGCGGAGAGGTCCGATTGAGATGCGGTTTTCTGCAAAATGTTCAGCGAATTTTTTATAATAAAAGGTACATCGAACCTCTGTACGCTCGCAAATTTTTAATTTTTATTTAACAAATGACCCATTTTTGTTGAACATATGGCAAATGTCACACACGATTCAACGAAAAAGTCTGGAAAATGTTCTCACGGGGGTTTTCGAGGTCCCTCTTTACCACTTTGGTGTTAGCTTTATTATTTATTGCTAAATTGTTGTAACTGGGCTAATTAAGAAATTAAAAACTCCACCCCCGAAATCACTAGAGAACCGAAATTTTTTCCAGGATTTCTGGCTTATTAAGGCAAACCATCGGCACAAGATTTTTGCAAATATAATTGTTTATTGTTCGATTGTTGCAACCTCGCTAATTAACAAATTAATAACTCTACTCCCGGAATCGTTAGAGAACCAGATTTTTTTGCAATAACCCTGGGATCATGGGGAGAACCATCGGCACAAGGTTGTTACACGAAATTGTTTATTTTTCTATTTTTGCAACCTGGCTAATTAACAAATTAATAACTTTACTCCCGGAATCACTAGAGACCCGAAATTTTTTCAGGGATTTCTGTCTTTTTAAGGCGAACCATCGGCACAAGATTTTTGCAAATATAATTGTTTATTGTTCGATTGTTGCAACCTCGCTAATTAACAAATTAATAACTCTACTCCCGCAATCGTTAGAGAACCAGTTTTTTTTGCAATAACTCTGGGATCATGGGGAGAACCATCGGCACAAGGTTGTTGCACGAAATTGTTTATTTTTCTGTTTTTGCAACCTGGCTAATTAACAAATTAATAACTCTACTCCCGGAATCACTAGAGACCCGAATTTTTTTCCGGGATTTCTGTCTTTTTAAGGCGAACCATCGGCACAAAATTTTTACAAATATAATTGTTTATTGTTCAATTGATCCCAGAATTATTGCAAAAAAAATCCGATTTTCTAACGATTTCGGGAGAAGAGTTATTAATTTGTTAATTAGCGAGGTTGCAACAATCGAACAATAAACAATTATATTTGCAAAAATCTTGTGCCGATGGTTTGCCTTAATAAGTCAGAAATCTTGGAAAAAAATCCAGTTCTCTAGTGATTTCGAGGGTGGAGTTTTTAATTTGTTAATTAGCTCAGTTACAACAATTTAGCAATAAATAATAAAGCTAACACCAAAGTGATAAAGAGGGACCTCGAAAACCCCCGAGAGAACATTTTTCAGACATTTTCGTTGAATCGTGTGTGACATTTGCCAACAAAAATGGGTCATTTGTTAAATAAACAATTAAAAATTTGCGAGCGTACAGAGGTTAGATGTCCCTTTTGTTATAAAAGATTCCCTGAACATTTTGCAGAAAACCGCATCTCAATCGGACTTCTCCGCAAAAAGTTGAGTATTTTCACATTTTTCATGCTAATTTGACGCGACTATCATACCTAATTTTTAATTGAATTGACTATATCTGCTATTCTAAAATATAAAAAAATATATCAAGTAATTAATTGTGCGTAATGAATCTTCAAGGGGTTGCTTTTATTAATTTTATTTAGCATAAATCACAAATATCTCACACTAACAAAAAAGCATAGTTACAAGTTAACATTTCGAAAATCTCTCTCTTATCATTTTCAAAACTAATTGCAAATGCAAGGTTTATTTATATATTTGTTTATTAAGAATAGATTCATAATTTAAAAATAACTACATATCATTTAGCAAAATAAACACCGATTTTTACCAAATAACTTATTTTTTTGATACAGTAATTTTCCGGTTTGTTATGCTGGTCCTCGGTAACTGGTCGCTGCCAGAAACAGAATTAAAGTGCACATCCCTAGCATTAGCCGGGATTCTTTTACTTGCCCTAGTTGTTCTCGGGCTATTATTGGCATTGCGACTGCACGGTCGGAACCGTTGCTCGGATAATGGAGGTTCTTCTGCAACTGGTCGCATCTCATGCTTCCAAACGTTTCGCCGCTCTTCATGTTGGCACCTTCAGTGGTGACTGCAAAAACTTCGCTGCGACTAAGGCCACTCAGTCGGGCCCAGAGATAACATAGCAGGTCTGTCCCCACAGAATCTAGCCCGAGAACAACTGGGGCAGCTAAGAGAATCCAGACTAATGCTAGGAATGTGCATTTTAATTCTGTTTCTGGCAGCGATCAGTTACCGAGGTCACGGCATAATAATTCGGAAAATCACTATGTATCAAATGATAGCACCGACCGAAAAAGCCTTAAAGCCACTAGGGTAAATCTAGGAGAGATGGCGCAGAAAATTTTGAAAGTATTTTTTTTTTTTTGGTAAAAGATATAATAACTAATATTGGCTCACAAGAACTAAGAGACTCTCTTGTATCCTTTACATAATTTATTTTAAAATAATATGTTACAATTTATTCAAAAAATAAAATATATATTTTTCTGAAAGTGGGTTATCTCTCCCTTACCATAAAGGACAGACGGCTTGCTAAGTCAGGTGAGATGACGTACTTATATATTTATAACAAAACAATTATTTTTCTATTATTTTATAATGCTTTTATGCTATATTAACATTACTTTCTGTTTTACGAATTACTTTACCGCACTTCTGACAAAAATTTACAAATCTAGTAGGTACAATCTTCATGTATCCATTTCGAACAACGCATCTGATCTAGTGTTCATCTTCTTTATTTATGTTCTTCCACTCCTCTCCACATCCAACACTTGTTTCACTATCGTCACTGTATGCTATTATATCAGACGAGTCATAATATACTATACCTTCGTCGTTAGAAAACTCGAATTGTACTTTATATGTCTTTTTTCTTAACGTGTGTTTAACATTTTTATCCTTCAAAATGTTATCTTTTTTCTTTTCCTTTTGCAATGGTTTTGCTTACTTTTATATAATCATCATCTGTCAGAATAGTTGCAAGTTGTTTATTTATTTTTATGATGGAAGCAACAGAGTTTCTAATACTTTTCCAGGTGTTTCTATTGCAGTATTAGTACATCTCAAAGGAATGTAAATAAATTAGTAAATGCATATTAAACAATGAAAAAGTGTAATATAAATATAACGAGCTGCTATAGGTGCACCAACTCTCCTAGAGATAACATGCACCGACTCACCTTAATATACAAGGAGAGATGGCGCACATAACCTCTATTTTGCTCAAATTTGTGGAAACGGAAAATTAGGTTAGAATGATGTATACAAATCTGTTTTATGCTATAGCAACAGAAATATATAAAAAATGTTACTTGTATGTACATGGACGATGTCAAATATGTTCTATGTTAAAAATTTTCTCGATGCACTAAAAATATTTTAATAAATTGAAAAAGAGTAGTGATAATTCTGCAACGACTTGCATGAACCAATGCACTGCTATTAGGTGGCGTATCGTGTAGTGCCGCCAAATTTTGAATATTACCGGTAATGGCTTTAAAACAGCCAGTGAGTCATCTCACCTGACACGCCGACTCTCCTAGAATTACCCTATTATTTTTTTATTATTCCACATAACATGACCATGATCATGTTCATGACCATGAACATTAGATGATTTTTTCATGCATGTTCTCAATTTCTCCTATTTTTATATACTGTAAATGCAGTCGTTTGAATTATGTACTTAGGTATCCCATTTACTGGTTTGAAAAACTGTCGCAATATTAAAGAAAGTTTTTATATGCTATTGTCAACGAATAAAAATAGGTGTTTATAAAAGCAGTCTATAAAATTATCTAAGTTAGTTCGAAAAAATATCCGTTCATTGTGCCAATTATAAAAGTTTTTTTCAGACTAAGAAGAAAAAAATTTTCGGTTATGTTTCATCATAAAGTTTCCTGAATTTTACGCATCAAATGCACACTGATAAAATTGTGTACGGCATTATAAACATTTCGCAGAATTCTTTAAAAAAAACTAATAAGACTTAAATTGATGTAAAGTATTAAGTATATTTCGCTGTTAAGGTTCAAAGTAAAAAGGTACAATTCATAATCTCCCAATGGGGAGAAATCTTCTCTAACGCATTTGTTCCCGAAAATTTAAAGAAGATGATTTAATTCCAGTATCATAGTTTGGTTTGACGCTAATAAGAACAACCATCTTCTGGGTGATTTTTTATGTATAGATCTTAATTAAAACTGGTGTTCTTTATCCCTAAAATGCCATATTTTTATAATATTTTCAATAATTATATCAACAAATCTCTGAACACTGATTATCTAATAATAAGTTTTAAACGAAACTCCTTCAGTTTTGAACAACTGATCTTTCAGATCTCAAGATTTAATTTGTGCCAGTATTTTACATCAGGTAATTTAATTTTTTACACAACGTTGCTTGCTAAGCCTCATTTGTTTAATAAAAATCTCTAAACGGATTGCTGCAAAGACAATAGATCATTGTATGATATTTTTTTAAGGTTGTTGTTATAGCTATCATAAATATCTGACAATTCATTTCGTAAAATCATTGTTTATAATTATGTAAAACCACCAATTAAGAATACAGTCAATTAATTTCGAATATACAATAATTAAATCTTAAAATGAAAGTCAAACATAATTAAATATGAAATATTTAACAAACTTGCTCATTATCTAATTTTAAGATGAAGGTATTTCATTAAAAGGTTGATATATACTACAATAATAATTATTCATTCAGTGTAGAACTATTAACATTATGGAGTTACCAAACTTTTGCGCCATATTACAAAATGTGATGTTAATTTGTGAAAGAAAATACCAGAACTATAAAAGAATCGATGTATGGCAGAAACGTCACATGTCCACAAATGCACATTCCATCAGGAAATGGAAATAGCTATTTTCGATAAAAGTTGCGAAGTAATGGTGCTTTAGCTTTTGTAACATTTTTTTACTGTTTTAGAAAGGTATTTTAAGCTAATATAAATCAAATCTCTTACAATTCCTATCAATGAAGTCATATGTATGTTCTCTGATATCAAACATGCTAATGAACAATTCCACAGACAAAGCTCTATTCAATAATTATCTAAAGAAAATAATCTAATTTACTCACTCTATAAAAATTCTAACTTCACTTCAACTTTTTGATAGTGGGAACACGACAAATTCAACCACAATAGATGAGATCTGACCTATTGTGGTTGAATTTGTCGTGTTCCCACTGCCAAAAAAGTGAAGTTAGAATTTTTATAGAGTGAGTAAATTAGATTATTTTCTTTAGATAATTATTGAATAGAGCTTTGTCTGTGGAATTGTTCATTAGCATACCTAGATGTTTGGTATCAGAGAACATACGTATGACTTCATTGATAGGAATTGTAGGAGATTTGATTTATATTAGCTTAAAATAATGGTGCTTTAGACACGCGACTTGAAGTTAAGTGCCTAAAACACCTTTTTCGCAACATGTATCGAACAAGATTTTTCGTAAAATATTCAAATAAATATTGAAAATAGTTTCGACATAATCTTCGATTGCATTTGCTAATATAATCGCAAAACATTTTAAGATGCAATTTTTACTTTTGTGACGGAATTTTACCTTTTGACATAAAATAAGCGCAAATATAGCGACAAAGAGACTTTTTGCAAATTTAGGTTAGAATATCTCGAAAACCTGACATCATGGAGCAATTTTGAGGTCAGATTCGGAATCAGCGCATTAAAATCTTTTGGAAACATTGACACACAGAAAATTAGTGTCTGTGCGATATAAAAAAATCAAACCTGTGTTATCTATTAAACAGCTCACTATCTGCAACTAAAGTGAATAGGAGAAATATGCTGTTTGTTCATAGTATGATGTAATGACTTAAGTGGACTCATTTTCAGCATCAACCAGATTTTAATCAAAAATGGACAGCGGGACTTAAACTGTAATTCGATTATAGGTAACCAGGTAGCAGCCATCTTTTATCAGTTGAAAAGTACTACTTAGTCTGTAATATTCACTCAAGTAAATTGTAATTGCCGTGTTACGCATGTATCTGGATGATTAAAAAAATCTAGGAAAAAAATGGGATACATAAGCAATGGGGCCTTTTGAAATTGGATCCAAAATATTTACAAATAAATATCTTTGCTCTTGTACCGCAGGGCCAATCTTAAAGTATAAATAAAAAAGTATCTACCTGAACCTGTACCTGTCGTTTATTTGAATAGACCCCAGAGCTCCTAAACATTAGAATTAGTGAAAACAAAAAATAATTTCTCAAGTTGATTGTATGTCCGCATTTTTCCTAGTATTTCTAAATCACTGTATAAGTTGGCAACATTTTGTTATAAGTGAAAAGTTGACTGACTACGGCTCTGGCTTATCTGGCAATTTAGTGGGATCTAAACGACAATCTTCTGCTTATTCATCAATTTGGGAAAACTTCATTAAGATAATTTCTTATATTAAGGCGTAAATGCGAAGTGAATTCCAGACATGGAGTAATAAAACTTTCATATAAACGTTGCCGATCAAAAGGTCCTCAAAAGAATATTCCAGTATACGATTTTCTGCTATTCTAGCTTAAACATTTAGTTTTACGGCCGCTGAAGACGTTCTGAGCTTCAAAATCTAGTATTTTGTCTCTTCACAATTTCTTTGAAGCAAAAAGTTGCTTCCTCAATGAGAATTATGTGTATGATTTTTCAAGTTGTCTGTAATTTAAGAACTGTAATCTGTCTGTGTCGCCTGTCTATAGACCTTGTAAGACGTTAACTTTGTACGGATACTACTTTAGAGACTTCTACTATAAACTGAGGACTTCGACAAATTCAAGTTGACTGAGATAGATCTGCTGAGTGAGTGAGTATAACATAGTTTCAGCTTACCGTTCTTCGCCTTTCTGATCCAGAGTAATCTTTTATACTTCCGGTACAAACTTTAGTCACATACTTGACTTCGGATTTTACATTCACAATTATTATTAAAATTTCAATTCTATGTTTTTTGCTTAAGAAAGAATTGATAGTAAAATAATTCATGTTGTACATAATAGTACAAGATCCGGACTAAGGTCTTCCTGCACCCATCTGCTTACCGAATGAAAACTATTTTTTATCAAAGATAATATGTAAACAAATATATCGCAAATAGGTTGCCTAATAAAATATGTTCATGACTACCCTTAATTAAAGACACTGTAATTCATTTTTTCCAATATTGCGCTCACGTACTTTGCTAGTATCACCTCACCTGTTTATAATGGGAAAACCAGTAATAGTGACTTGTAAAAAGTAGGCAACTTAAATTTTGCATGTTCCTCATGCTTTGTACTTTCAATTGGTATTAAATACGTTTGGTAAGTCAGTGAGCGCAATGTTGAAAAAAATTTAATTGGAGTATTTTTAATTAAGGGTAGCAATGAACATATTTTACAAGGCAACCCATTTGGGATATATTTGTTCGCATATTATGTTTGATAAAAAATACTTTTGATCCGGTAAGCAGATGGACGCAGGACGACCTTAATTCGGATCTTAGAGTATAAGGTACTTCGGTAAAATTTCACCAAGTCCCTTATGTATACAGGGTGTTTAAAAACAAAGGCGAAAAATTTCAGGGGGTGATTCCTTGTTGAAAATAAAAGGTAGTTTGTTATATAAAGGTTGGGTCACAAGTCAACCATTAAGGAGATATCGCGTTGCAAAGATGGCGGTAAAAAGAGTGTTTTTATTGTTTTTCTCGGAAACGACAAGCGTGGGAATGGTAAAATTTTGTGGAAGTGTTACTATCATCAAAAGACACTTGAGACATATTTTTTCACTTTTTGAAAATAATTGGAAAGGGTTGAAATAAACTACCCTTTTCACTTTTTTTAACTATACTTTCAAAACACTTCCTTAACGGCATAGGAAAAAATAAATTAGGTTAAGCCGATTCATTTAGAAACTTTTTTCTCTCTTATATTTTTTTGATAAAATTAACTGTTTCGAAGTTAAAAAATAAAATGTAAAGTATTGCACGTCTGGAAGAGGCAGTTTTACTACATCCATTATTAGGAAAAACTTTAGTTGGTTGCTGTCAATTTCCGGATGTTTCCATTGTGGCTTTGACAGATAGCAAATGGTTTGCACTATTTTAACATTTTAAGAGTGGTTTATGGAATAATTTGCCTTCTGTTGTGTGATGTGTTTGATTGCAGAATACATTGGGATGCAATACTAAGTTAATACAACAAAAATTGTTATTTTTACAAATGCAGAAATGACAGACAAACACTTTATGTACGGCCGGGCAAACGGAAATGTCTTACATGCTTATTGTCTTTATGCAGAAGCGTATCCTAATCGTAGAATTCCTCATCACAGTATATTTGCTAAGCTTCATCGCAGGCTATGTGAATCCGGAAAATTAAAAAAAGAGAAGTTTTGATACAGGTCGCACCGGGAAGTTCGAACAGGCGAAGTTGCAGCCCTAAATATTATTGCAGTGCATCCTGAAACCAATACAAGGAAAATTGCTCAGGAATTAAATACTAATCTACTGTATGGAGAATTTTAAAAGAACAACAGTCATACCCTTACCACGTACAGAGGGTTCAAGCTCCCGTAAACCACTCTCAAAATGTTAAAATAGTACAAACCATTTGTTATCTGTCAAAGCAACAATGGAAACATCCGGAAATTAAAAAGTATAAGAGAGAAAAAAGTTTCTAAATGAATCGGTTTAACCTAATTTATTTTTTCCTACGTCGTTAAGAAAGTTTTTTGAAAGTATAGTTAAAAAAACTGAAAGGAGTAGTTTATTTCAACCCTTTCCAATTATTTTCAAAAAGTGAAAAAATATGTCACAAGTGTCTTTTGATGATGATAACACTTCCACAGAATTTTACCATTCCCACGCTTTTCGCTTCTGAGAAAAACAATAGAAACACTCTTTTTTCCGCCATCTTTGCAACGCGATATCTCCCTAATGGTTGCCTTGTGACCCAACGTTTATATAACAAACTACCTTTTATTTTCAACAAGGAATCACCCCCTGAAATGTTTCGCCTTTGTTTTGAAACACCCTGTATATTCAGTGAAGATATAAATATATTAAAAATACTATTTTTATGTAGAGTAAGATAAAGTTTAAATAGCTTAATATTATTTCTAAATCCAAGAAACTATTTATTTATAGTACTTGCGCTTTAAGAACCAACCATCACATTATTGGTTAAAATTGATATACGCAGTTCGTATAGCACTGTACTGCAATTGTATCAAGAGCAAAAAAGGAACTTACCATAGCATGATAATAGCGAAATATCCAGCAGCTCTATACTGCCCTCCCCATGCTAATCCTTCTTGGCCTAGAGTAAAGTATTCAGCTACCGTTAAAATAGGAAACGGAAGTCCTCTAACTAACGCCGCTTTAAAGCTATTACCCATTTGGTAAGAGTCTAACCATAAAAATTGTTCATTAAAATCTATATCAGTCGTCCAATTGTTACTAGATGCTAAAATAAATAGAAAACATAAATAATGAATACTGGTGTATACAAAGGCTTAAAATATAAATTATTTCTTTTACTAATACCAAAAACGACTCAACAAAACAAAAAATATCACATTAGTTTAAATATTAATATAGCTTTGAGTCTGATCGTTCATATTAGGTATTTAAAAAAAATGTGATCAACTTTTTTATGCATAACTTCTTCAATAATAAATTACAATATCTGTCTAAAAATTCAGTGATTTTATAATTTATATTAAAAAGTAGGTATCACTTTTTAACAGTATTACAAATTAAGTCAAAATTTTTGGGAAATCCCTAATAGACGTTAAAATTCGACTCGGTATTTCCAGTGTTAAATTTATCATTTTGATTTAAATATAAAATATAAGCATTCAGGTATTTATTTAAAATATGATGACTACTTACTTTTTTAAATGGATAGTAATTTTACTTCAGGTCAAAGACCTTTACTAAATTTAATTCAATACCTTAATAACAGAATATACAACGTCTTACCGGAGGACATATATGGTTTGAGTACTTTGAAAAATTTAATATATTAGGTTTTGCATATGTCAAGCAGGACAAATTTTACAAGAGGACAAATCTACATATTATGAGTTTGAAGAGCTTTTTTTACCGTGACTACCTCAATTCATTTAGAAGTTAGAACATGTTGAAATTCTTCCATTTTAAAAGCATGGGACATCGTGTGTCTTGGTCTGTTTCTGTCATAATTAAACCACTATGTTTTTATAATAAATATTTATTTTCAAGTTTTAGTGCATTACTGAAAAATATCTGCAGTAGGTAAATAAAGAGTAAAAATTTTTGGAAGTAATTATTATATAGTAGAAGTCAGTGTTAATTATAACATTAGTCCAGTACGTTCAAATAATTTTGCTAAATAATAATAATATTGTATTACCTCTACGTTGACTTAGCCTTGAAATACAGCACGTAGGAAAACAAATTTTATTGTTACTACTTGATTACACAACAAATGAACTTCAAACAAATTCACAACTGTCAAATCCTTACATTGATTAAACTATGACGGCGACACTGATTCGCTTATATATACATTTTTAGAGTTCTCGAAGTTTATGCGGTCTCGAGAACGTGTCGGTAAATAAATAAAATATAGCCTGGAATGTTCTAGAAAACGTCAAAATAAAAGTATTATAAAAATTATAAATTTTAACAAACAAACACAATTAACAAACTAAAAAGGTAGATGAGCTTCCGTAACAATATATACTTAACTATAATAATATATATAATATTTAGGTTATTTAATTTATTATTTAACTATTATGTGAAATTTGTTTATGACTGGGTGGCCTCCCGGAAGAAGAAGGTACTTTTAACAGGCTGTTTTTGTGGGAGGCTGACGCTGCTCTAGCAAGACTTAAAGCTTTGTACAAAAGTACTTCTAGAAGCGCTTTCAGTAGGACAGCGGTCTATTCGTTCTATCATTAAATAATTTAGTTTCAAAATTATGAACTTTAATAGAATATTTATAGATTTTGGGAAAAAACATAGAGTATGCAAATATGTTTCTAATTAAATTCTGCACGAAAAATATTTATTAAGTTTTTTTTTATTGAGGCAATAATTGCAGTCACTAGCACTGGTAAATGCATAATACAATGTCTGTACTTCAAAAAGCGACTGGCCAGAAATTTGGTAACACTCAAGATACTTTGCTGTAATTGTCGAAGTGGGTGCAAGGGCAATTGCAGTTGTCGTAAGCTTGGGCTACGCTATTCGATCATTTTTACTACTAGCGAAGGTCGAAATTGAACCCATCGAGATCGATTTAGAAAATTTCCTGACAGTTGAGCTATCATATGAGGAGAATATAAAAAGAAAAAACTGAAGACACTGAAACTGAGAAAACTGAAGAAAATAGAGAAAGTAGAGATACTGCGAGCTACCAACTCCACTTGATTTCGTTCAGTTATCATCTTTCCATAATCTATTCTATGACATCTCTACTTTATATATTCAAATGGTACAATCTATTGCTTCCTCCATCGAAAAAGAGGTCATTCATTCAGTGTTGAGATACGAAAAATAAAGATTTCTCCATCCGTACAAATTGTACCACAATAAACTGTATGAACTGTTTAGAGTTATATTGTAAGCAAAACACAATAAGTGTCAAACAATAACATATACTAGAAATGTTAATAAAATTACTTGCCAATACTTTATTAATGATCAAATACTAAATAGAGTGTTACATATTAAGGATTTAAGGGTAATTATGGATTCAAAATTGTTGTTTAATACTCATATAGAGATCGTAGTTAATAATACTTGTAAAATGTTAGGTTACCTTAAAAGACAATGTAAACCTTTTTAAAAATATTAATTCAATTGTGTCCGTTTATAATTCCTATGTATTAAGCAGGTTGAATTACGCGTCCTCCTGTTTGGTCCTCTCAATATAATATTTATAAAGCCCTTATAGAATGTATATAAAATAAATTTATAAGATATCTATCTTTTAAAACAAATTATTTTATTGATAACGATTATTGTCAAGCCAGCCAACATTTTAAATTAATATCGTAGAATATTTAGTGTCTTAGTTCTGTTATTTAAGTTAATGAATAATGTAGTAAATGTTCCTGGTGTTCTTCAAGATATATATTTTAACGTACCTTGCAGAAATCTTCGAAATCATGAACTTTTTTATGTGCCGTTTAAATGGACAAGCTACTGCCAGAATTCTCCACTGTGTACAATATTTGTTGAGTGCAACAGGTGTTGTATTGACATTGATATATTAAGGCCCGCTACAGACTATGCGTGAATTCGCGATTCGCAATGTGCGATGCGTGGTTTGTAAGGAATTCGTGCATCGTGTGTAGGGTTTATATGAATGGATTTTTAACAAACAAGACCCTATACACTATTCGCGAATTCCTCGCATACCACGAATCGCGCATAATGAATCGCGAATACATGCATAGTCTGTAGCGAGCCTAACTTTGGCCAGATTTAAAAAACACTTGAAACATGTACTACCAACCTGTTTAACATATTATGCTTATTTATGTATATTTGTATTTCTGTGTTTTTTTGCATTACTTTTTTGTTCCTAAAATGGTTTATCTATTATTTTCTTTTTATTATAATGTGAATGCTCTTGTAGGTGTTTTAGACCTTCCATATGTGTGAATAAACAAACAAACAAATAAATATTGTTAGGTGATCCTTTCTAGGCTCATTTGTTCCAGACGTTCGGGGTATTCTTTTACACTGGTGTGACGCGTTAATTTCACACGTTCACGCAGTTATACCTTGGAAACTATTATCACATTTAAAAAACTGTACAGACATTATTTATGCAGAATTTAGTGTACTCTATATTTTTTTCATAAAATTGATACTTTTTTAATATTTGCGAAAAAAATGCTAAAACCTCAGTGGTTCAAACAGTATGTTGCATATCGAATTTTGATGTCCATGTTTAATTTTCTTCTTGTTAAGCATGAAAAAAAACTGTACAATAAAAGAAAATCTTTTGTAGAAATTTTACGGTCAACAGAATCTCGCCTGGAGAAAGTAAATGTAGAAGTTTAATTCAAAGTATTTGTCAGAAACAATTATTCTACAGATGAAGTACGGGGGCTATTAGACATAAATTCGGAAAATTTTAGAATGCAATTCTATGAGTATAATTGATGAAGTCCTCTAAAGTCTCCCGATATTTTCAATTATTCATTGTCGTCATTTATGTAAATATTAATATTTTATTAAATACTTTAATTATAAATCTTTTTCCTGGCGTCATAAATATAAATTTATCTATCAATGAAGTGATTATAAACCTAATAAAATAAAATTATCTAAGTCTAAATAATGCCAAATCATTAAATATTTCCCGTATGTGAACTACTTTGATACAATGATCATACAGAACTTAGTACCGCTTGCTCATCACGTCAAAACAAAGCTGGCTGTTAAGCCACACCTTAACCACCTTAACAGTCATTTGAAATAAACGTGAGAAACGGCTGTAAGTAGTTGCTGATCAATTATCTACGATTTGCATAATAATACATACAGTGTGTGTCCCGTTTTTCAGGTTAACACCTCTAGAAATGTGACAAGGCTGTGGAATTTCTGCAAGCCAATTTTTTGCAATTAGTACTCTGAAGGGAGGTTATACTCCATGACCATTTTATTGATGTGTCAAAAGTTTGCCCTACTACGATTTTTTAAAAGGTCTCTTTTTTGCAGAAAGTGGTATTCGGCATTTTTTATCAAAAAGATAATATTACCAGGCGATTCAGTACCCATCAAGATACCCATATCGTTGAGATTATTTCGAATTTTCTGAATTTCGTTGCCTCTTGACCAAAGTTTTATCTTCTCTATTTCTCTCAGCATAATTGAGCCAGTTCTACTCAATGCTCTACATCCGTCTTGAATTCCGCAAGAGCTGATTTCGCACTATATTTGTTCTTTAAATGACACTTCTGTTCTTTCTCACTCGTCAGTCTCCGTGTTTGCCTAACCATATTGCATTTGCACGGAGATCTTGAAACATATTTCTCGTGCTGCTGGTGTTAGAATGGTTGCCCCTATCTTTGTCAAGATGTTATAGGTATTATAAAGCCCGTATATAATGTATACAAAATAAATTTATAAGATATCTTTTAAAACAAATTATTTTATTGAGAACGATTATTGTCAAGCCAGCCAACATTTTAAATTAATTTCTTTGGAAAGTCGTAGAATATTTAGTGTCTTAGTTCTGTTATTTAAGTTAATGAATAATGTAGTAAATGTTCCTGGTGTTCTTCAAGATATATATTTTAACGTACTTTGCAGAAATATTCGAAATCATGAACTTTTTTATGTGCCGTTTAAATGGACAAGCTACTGCCAGAATTCTCCACTGTGTACAATATTTGTTGAGTGCAACAGGTGTTGTATTGACATTGATATATTAAGGCCCGCTACAGACTATGCGTGAATTCGCGATTCGCAATGCGCGATGCGTGGTTTGTAAGGAATTTGTGCATCGTGTGTAGGGTTTATATGAATGGATTTTTAACGGACAAGACCCTATACACTATTCGCGAATTCCTCGCATACCACGAATCGCGCATAACGAATCGCAAATACATGCATAGTCTGTAGCGAGCCTAACTTTGGCCAGATTTAAAAAACACTTGAAACATGTACTACCAACCTGTTTAACATATTATGCTTATTTATGTATATATGTATTTCTGTGTTTTTTTGCATTACTTTTTTGTTCCTAAAATGGTTATCTATTATTTTCTTTTTATTATAATGTGAATGCTCTTGTAGGTGTTTTAGACTTTCCATATGTGTGAATAAACAAATAAATATTGTTAGGTGATCCTTTCTAGGCTCATTTGTTCCAGACGTTCGGGGTATTCTTTTACACTGGTGTGACACGTTAATTTCACTCGTTCACGCAATTATACCTTGGAAACTATTATCACATTTAAAACACTGTATAGACATTATTTATGCAGAATTTAGTGTACTTTTGTACTCTATATTTTTTTTCATGAAATTGATACTTTTTTAATATTTGCGAAAAAAATGCTAAAACCTCAGTGGTTCAAACAGTATGTTGCATATCGAATTTTGTTGTCCATGTTTAATTTTCTTCTTGTTAAGCATGAAAAAAAAAACTGTACAATAAAAGAAAATCTTTTGTAGAAATTTTACGGTCAACAAAATCTCGCCTGGAGAAAGTAAATGTAGAAGTTTAATTCAAAGTATTTGTCAGAAACAATTATTCTACAGATGAAGTACTGGGGCTATTAGAAATAAATTCGGAAAATTTTAGAATGCAATTCTATGAGTATAATTGATGAAGTCCTCTAAAGTCTCCCGATATTTTCAATTATTCATTGTTGTCATTTATGTAAATATTAATATTTTATTAAATAGTTTAATTATAAATCTTTTTCCTGGCGTCATAAATATAAATTTATCGATCAATGAAGTGATTATAAACCTAATAAAATAAAATTATCTAAGTCTAAGTAATGCCAAATCATTAAATGTATCCCGTATGTGAACTACTTTGATACAATGATCATACAGAACTTAGTACCGCTTGCTCATCACGTCAAAACAAAGCTGGCTGTTAAGCCACACCTTAACCACCTCAACAGTCATTTGAAATAAACGTGAGAAACGGCTGTAAGTAGTTGCTGATCAATTATCTACGATTTGCATAATAATACATACAGTGTGTGTCCCGTTTTTCAGGTTAACACCTCTAGAAATGTGACAAGGCTGTGGAATTTCTGCAAGCCAATTTTTTGCAATTAGTACTCTGAAGGGAGGTTATACTCCATGACCATTTTATTGATGTGTCAAAAGTTTGCCCTACTACGATTTTTTAAAAGGTCTCTTTTTTGCAGAAAGTGGTATTCGGCATTTTTTATCAAAAAGATAATATTACCAGGCGATTCAGTACCCATCAAGATACCCATATCGTTGAGATTATTTCGAATTTTCTGAATTTCGTTGCCTCTTGACCAAAGTTTTATCTTCTCTATTTCTCTCAGCATAATTGAGCCAGTTCTACTCAATGCTCTACATCCGTCTTGAATTCCGCAAGAGCTGATTTCGCACTATATTTGTTCTTTAAATGACACTTCTGTTCTTTCTCACTCGTCAGTCTCCGTGTTTGCCTAACCATATTGCATTTGCACGGAGATCTTGAAACATATTTCTCGTGCTGCTGGTGTTAGAATGGTTGCCCCTATCTTTGTCAAGATGTTATAGGTATTAATATTTGTGTTATACTTATCTTATCGACATAACCAGATATATTTTCTATTTTTAGCATATTTCAATATTTTCGTTAGTTTACAGGGTGATTCATTCATAATGTCATTAATTTTAGGAACATAAGAGAACCATATTATTCCAAGTTTATAGTGAAGTTTGATATATGGACGTCTTTCAATGATGTAGACTAACAATCCCTTTATTTTGTTGAATTATATGAATATAATGAATGTCTTCAACATATCGGAACCAACACTTTGGTTTTAGTATTACTGACTGATCTTGAAAATTTCCGTGTAAACGTGTGTGGTTTTCCGTTAAAGCTGAGCATAGCTGATATACGTTTGTTTATAAAAGTTATCTTTAAAGAAGAAGAAAGTTCATTTGGTTCACACTTTTGTCGAGTCTTCCAGATTTTCATTGTTGTTTTTTGCGATAAGACTTCTATAAAATTATCTCAAAGCTTTTTTAATTACCATTTTCGTGAACGATAGCGTCGCGTCAAACCTCACTATGATATTATTTGGATCTAGTTGGATTCCCTTCTCTAATTGTATTGATATGTATAAGACAAATGAATGTATTACCTTGGCGTTTCGAATGGACAAAAGATAGATCATTCTTTGCATCGTTTGTACTTACCACCAAGTAATATCAGTTTGTTTAGGTACCTACTAAGCATTTCATGGATGGTAATATAAAATATTTGTTCTACTTTGGATGGTAACTATTTAACATAAATAAATTCTCATAATATATAAAAAATCAGTAATTTTTATTTCAAATCAAAACAGACTTGGATGTCCTCAAATACTTTAAGGGCGCCGTCAACGTGTATTAGCAAATTAGTCTATAGGACAGTAAGATTTTAAACCCTTGACAGATACAGCTATAGTACTGGAAAAGTTTGGTGTAAATGCTCTCTAACGGCCATGGAAAAATGAGCTGGAGCACCATCATGCTAGAACCACATTCGTTGCCTCTGATTCAAAGGAATGTCTTCCAAGAACTCATATAGTGTGTTCTGCAGAAAGTTGAGGTAAGCAGCGCCTGTTAATCGGTTTGGTAACACAACAGGACCTAGAAACCTGTCACCTACAATACCCATCCAAATGTTTAATGAAAAACGTGCCTGATGTCCAGATTCTATTAGAGGATAAGGATTTTTGAAAAACGTGCCACATAGATGGGTAGGAAGGGCCGGACCTGTTTTATGGCCTCCAAGATCGCCTGATCTGAACCCTCTAGATTTCTTTGTTTGGGGATATTTGAAGACATTAGTGTATGGTACTCCTGTAAATAGCCTGGAAGAGCTGCAGCTACGGATTAATCAGAAGTGTCAAGAAATCCAAACCAAGGAGAGTGTTTTCGAAAGAGTTCGAATATCGTTGAGACGAACAAGTCGTGCCTGCTTGGAAATGGACGGAAGGCACTTTGAACATCTTCTGTAACTTTGTTTTTTGTTTGTTAAAAGCTTCCTTTGCCGGTTTATTCCTAATAAAATAAAATGTTTGAAAAACGAATAGTGGTCCATATTTCCGCAACCGTTACTTTACGGACCCATGTTTATTAAGACTTTTCTGCTTATTCTGGTTCATACTATTACCTCCAGAAATATTTTACACTCTTTTTTTAACATCCTGTATAAATACTACACACTACCTAAGTTGAAGTTTCTAGTATTCATTAATGTATAAATTCCTTTTAGTAACTTTAACAGGGTTTAAATTCCTAACTTTGAAATTATATCAACATTCCACTATTTTGAGCCACAAATATGGCCACCTTAAAGACACTTACCTTGTAAAGTAATATTTACATGTTTAAGTCCTACGTAAACACCGATGTCAGCTAACACCTTTTCTTTTGAAAAAGCTCGATATGTGCCGTTTACAGTAGCGTTTGCTATATGCCATGCTGATCCAAAAATGGAGACTGAAAAAATGAAATACGTATTTATCAATTTCTATCTTCATAAATCAGTTATTAAAACAACTTTCCGTAAAAATAGTTTTGTGGTAGTAAAAGTAGTCTAATTTCAAATGTATTTATGTTCTTTGGATATAAAATATAAACAGTATTTAAAAATTTTATTTCACTTAATTATATATATTAAGAGATTAGCCACAAAATTTGAATAATAAATGTAGTTATTATTTTAGTAGTATTTAGGTTATTTGTAATAGTACAGCTATTATTCGAGGCTGAAAGATCTTTTCGAAATCTCTTCCAATATGAAATTATACATATATTCAGTGTTTAAATACATTGTTATTGATATTAATAACTATGTGAAGAAATTAATGATGCCGATAAGATGCTGATCAAGAAACTTGTATTGTATATAAAAATGTTATATGTATGTAACATCGTTTACTTTATTTCAATATATTTTGCAACTTATAAATTTTATCCCATAAATCCGCTCACCATTTATTTAATCTGCAATTTTAAAACAAGAAAAGGGAGTAAAGTATACCTGGATGCTTATTTTTCTCATTGCTCTGTTGACTGAGTTAATAACACCAATTTGAGCAGCAATTATATTAGTAATGTCAAATGCATGCAGTAATGGGTATTAAGCAACATAATTTAACAGTATTGAAAATAAAGAACTTCACAGAGTGGATATACTTCATTATTACATTCTAATCCACTGACGCACATAAACCATTGTTACATTATTAAAATAAGTTCTTCCTGAGCCAGGCAGTTGTATGATATAAGACCGAGCTCTTCAGGATGCGAGGTTAATAAAAATTGTATGTCATTAATTCCTACATATCACTTTTGACAGACCTTATGACTTAAACTATTGAATAAAATCAAACGTTCATAATAATTACTCAAGGTCAAATACATTTTTAAATTGTGCAGAATTTTGTTTTATTACATCAATTTAGTCATTAGCAATTACTAAGCGGGATATCTGAAAAAGGGGCTATACACACAGGTATCTTGGTAACGGTAACACAGACAATAGTTTTCTTAAAAAGCTCTCTATTTTCTAATAAACTTTTATGAGAGAAAATTTTTTGTGTATTACTTCCCGTTTAAAAGTTATAAGCAATGTCGTCCTAAAGAGTCCCAAAAGAAATACCACCTAAAAATCACATAAGCGGTGGGATCAAGTAGTCGTTGGAAAATAATTGTATATTCGTTGTTTAAAGCGCATAAATGTCATTAAGAATAAATAAAACGATTGAAATCGATAATTCTTTAATACAGTTAAAATAAAAGGTGATGACAACAATAACTAAACTGAGGCACATCCAATCTTCGCCTGACTTCTCAATTAAATACCTGCCGATGATGCCACACCATACATTTACTCCAAAATGGCCTTGGTTTTGGACTGGAATTACAATGCAGGGATTTTCAATGAACTAGTGTTCGTTGCGCCTGTTTAGCAAACCGATTTTCATACGTCCAAAGAACCTGCCGAAAAAGGTTCTGGTCAATAGTTTCTACATTTACTACAATTTGAGCTATAAAATTAAGTCTGTCTTCAATTGACTCTCAGACAAATGCTCCAAATTGTGAATCTTGTTGTCATGATACCCTTTGCTCTTTAAAATTCGTTGAACGGTTGATTTATCATTATTTACAGAAAATGCATCTTCATTTCGTCGCAAAGTCACCTCCAATCTTCAGGTTCTATGAACAGGAATGAGGCGCTCTGGATACCTTTCTCAATATAACTCTATAGCTCTTCTTGAATTTTTTTGTGACTTGTTGTAAATTAGCAACATATCAGCTTTTTCTGAATGAGAAAACATTTTATAAGCACAAAAATTATACGTTTGACGTTCGTATTGTGTAATTACAAGTATTTTGTGACATTTATGCACTTTAAACAACGAATATTAACGGCTAAAAACTGAAAAAGTTCATCTTTTATATTTTACTATATTTAGTGGAAAAAGTGATTCTTTATTGCACTAGCGCAATAAAATGTTTATTGCATTCAACTCTCATTCTACTACAGTGTTCTGTCATCATGATAAACATAAACGTTTAAATCGATGTCATATTTTCCTACACTTAATGTCATCTAAATAAAACATTTTTTGTTTTTTGCATGAACGCAGAAAAAATATTGTGTGCAACCCGTACAAAAAGTGCTTATTGCACGCGACGTGAAATTGTCCAACGAGGCCGTAGGCTGAGTAGGACAACACAAACACTTACTTTTTGTACTTGTTGCATAAATAACTATATTTTATAAATTTTCATAGTCAACTTTTTACTTTCTTACGGCTGATTTTGATATCACCGAAGAGAGCGAAAAAGAATCAATTTTCACCTCCACTGGAAAATTTGTCGAACAAATTAATGGTACCAAACTTCATAACATTTTCTTTAAAAATAAATAAGTTGCAAAAGGGAAAGAAAATGAATTTTTTCAGTTTTCAGTAGTTATTTCAATAACTAAACAAGGTATCTCATATTTATATTCAATAAATTGAAAGGCATAAAAATGCGCAACTCTCACCTAATTAAGCCATCCTGTATTTATTGTTTCCAAGATCTCTATACTGGGATTATTGGGCGTCGTAAAAGTGACTACCTTGTACATCATCTACGGTTGATTCTTTGAATAAAAATAAAGTGATTTGGGTGACTATAATGCTGCTGGCCACCAAAGATTTTTGATTTTTGCAACTACGTCATCTTTGATGCTTCAATTAATTTGGTATATAAGAACACTTTAACAATTATATTTTTTGTTAATAAATAACTTGAAACGCAGAATTTTTTTAATATGAAAATAATGTATATACCCAACATAAGAAAAACTTAAAAAAATATTATCAATTGATCACATGATAACTGTAGTATAAAATTAAATCCATTTTTCCTAGAAACAACTGCATCTTAGCGATAAAAATATACTATTTTATAAGTGCTTCAAAAATAACTGTGTATTCTTAAAATCTTTACCAACAACAAAATTTAGTATCTTCTTTGTTTTACCCGTCCCTGAACACACTGTGAAGGTTTTCAAAAAGAACATAAAAAGCTGTAGGATTGTATCAAATTTTATTAATGTATCTCTATGCGTTTGGGAAGTACTAATTACAAACCATTATTACGAACTAACCTTTCACACACTGTATGTCGAAAACGAAACATTTTAAGAAGGAAACGCACTAGACGATCGCAGTCTAGGTGCATCGCGGACCATGCTAATCTCGTTATCGTTTAGTGAGATATTGATCTTCTAATGATTTTTAATGGATACGTTTGCATTAGTCGAAGGCTGGACTCGCTCGCATCTAGGTCTCGCCAAAAACTTTTTGAAGAATTTCGGTCAGTCAAATAAAAAAATAATACATCTTCCACATAACATATTTTGATACCTACCTAAATAGTACAGTAGAAGAAATCGGCACCTAACCTAACCTAAATCGGGAGTGCATAGAGAACGACATATAGGACTGATTTTGTAAAAGGCCGTGATCAGCTCTGCACTGAACGGTACACAATGCGTCTAGACCGCGATTAGGGTGTTTTATTGGGAAATATATACATGTTATTAAAGAATACATACAGGACATCTAGGAGGCCTCAAAAAACGTTGACGGGTGTAATTATTGTCATTACCGAGATAAAGGGTGTTTTACAGATTTTAACAATTTCTTAAACTTTCCATAAAATGCGAACCACTCAAGTATAATCAAGTGAAAGGGTATTCTACTTACTTGATTCAATATTCTAAAGTTATAAGCGAAACAGAAATACAGGTCTGGAAATATAAACATTTTTTATTTTGTTTACTCACAAAAACAACACCCTGTATGTAGAATTTTGAAAAATCTGTTTAGGCATTTGAGTAGAGCAGAAATAGTAGAGTTTATGGTGAATTTACTGTAGTTGCGCATATAAATATTCAAGATTGAATGTGCAATCAAATATCTGTATGTGACAAATTTCTTCGAGTAAAAAATAGTAAGCCTATTTTCATCATCATTCACAATTAACTCTAATTTTATACGTAAGACTACCTTTACATGTAGGAGAAAAACGTTTTGAACGACAATTTTCCAAATATGTGCATATTTCGGGGGGGGCCTGTGAGTGGCCGTCAAGGTCACTAGACATTACTCCTGTTGATTATTACCTATGGAGCCATTTAAAATCGAAGATATATCAAACCATGCTTTGAATATTGAGTAAATTCTGCAGTAAATGCCAGAAAATTCTAACCTTTTTGTGAAATTTGAAATAGTTATCAATTTTTAGTATAGTAAATATTTTATATGTAAAAATAATAATACTAATACAAAAGCATTACTTTTTTTTGGTTTTTATAAATTGTCCAATTTAGTCAATAATCATCAATACAAATGTATTGAAAGAGAAAAATAAAACAGTACGTTATATGACAAATGACAATACAAATGAACAAGAAAAAAAAAACAGAATTTTACGAAAGGAAAGGAAATATCTACTGTTATGTTGAACATACTTTAATGTTTATTTTATAATGTCTGTTACATTTTACAATTCGCTCAATCAATTCAATTCCATATACGTTCGATTTTAAATGGTCCCATACATAATAATCAACAGGAGTGATGTCTGGTGATCGTGAAGGCCACCCAAGGGACCCATCCGGGCCTATGCACATGTTTGGAAAATTGCCATACGACATTAGTGGATTGAGATAAGCAATAAATGGTACTCCTACCAAAAAACATTGTTATACATAGTGGTTCGCCTTTTATGGCAAGTTAAAGAAATGGCCAAAACCGGTAAAACGCTCTGTATCTCGTTAATGGCAATGATTAGACTATTCACTGTTAACGTATTAGTCCAAGATCCCACTGTTAAGTACCTTCACCCAAATGTTAACAGAAAGAATTGCATTTAAACATGTATTTCATGTATATCCTAACACTAATTGGCTAGGTTGGCTAATCAAAGTCGGATCCTAGAGGCATTAATTATGCATTAAAATATTAATTATGGAGATGAAGTACAAATTAGTTCAATGCAATAAAATATATACCAATAGAAAGTTCTTAGTCTGCGTTTTAAGAGTATATAGAGTTAGCTGCATATTTCCAGGTCTAAAGTGAGACAACCCTCCCGCAAACGCTTAAATTCTAGGTGCACGAAATAAAACGAAACTTGCTGCTGTACGTCCAAGGCAGCGGCGTAACACAAAATCGTATGGCCCCCCGCAATATGACAAAATGTAATATGTAAAACTTTGACATTAATTTTGGTTTGTTCTTATATACTTCTACACGTAAGTAGAAATGAGGGTACACTTAGGTATACTATATCATAAAAAACATGCGAAACCAATAAACATTGTTTGTTTTTATTAAATGATTTGCAAGTGTGTTGACCATTTTATTGACATCATTTGTTTAAAGTAAACTAGTAAATAAATAATCATGTTTATTTCAATGACCGCAATACAAAAGTTACAGTTTCATGATTTTAAAATAATTACTTGTACTTATTTAATTTTAACATTTGATTTTTATATTAGTCTCTATTATGGCGGTGGATTGTTTAGGCTTATGCTTAGGCTCCTCCTCCCACGAGGTCTGTGGGAGTATACGTTACGCTGCTGAGTCAAGGACAGGTCCAGGCCGGTTTTATATTGTCAGGGAGAATAATATTATGCGATCTGTATTACGTTAATTTAAAAAAAACACACTTTTTACAGATTGCAATTATATCTGTTGGAAATTGTGCATGTACGTGCATGGGATTTATTAGAGAATTGACTCGCCAACGTGATATAAAAAAGGTCAGAACAGACACCGTTACTCGCAAAAAGACACTGACAAGAAATGATATAATTTAATAAAAGAAAATATATTTATCTCTTTCAACAATTATTCTAATACAGTATTTATTTTTTGCTATATACCAACACTATCTGAAAAAATTCAATTCAATTCAATTAAAAAAATTGAATTCTTTACAAATTAACATTTGTCCTCATAACAGTCCTAACAGTAGTAATTTGTTATTATTCTAAACAACTATTACTGAATCTTAGGGGTAAAATGTAGATATATAGAAAGAGCGGAGCGGAGGAACATCGGGTGTCTATTTCGGTTCTTTTTAGGGAACATTATACATGAGGGCACTCAAAAAATTATTGAAAAATATGTTTTTTTTTATTAGGGTTGGATAAAACGTGATTTTTATTTAAAAAATAAAAAATCATTGATTTAAATAAAAAAACATTATTTTATTATCATTATTATCATTAGGCACAAATTTTTAATGTAAATGTTCATTTTTGTGAACTCTAATAAAGATATTAGTATATTAATCTTGACATAAATGATGTACCACAGAAAAATTATAGCTTATTTATCTGTGGTTGTACCTACTTATAAAAATAACTGATTCCTTCAAAAAACACATTATATAATTATAAAAAACAACGGACTGTCTGGAACTGAATCTGTCCTTGAGCGCATACCTGCACGTTTCGTTTTATTTCGAACGCCCAAAATTTAAGCTTTTCACTAAGGGTTGTCACACTTTAGACCCGAAAATATACAGACAACTCTTATATACCTATATTCTTAAAACGCAGACTATGAACTGTCTGTTGGTATATGTATATTTTGTTGCATTAAACTAATTTGTCGTTCACCATATATTCACCATATTTTTAATGCATAATTAATGCCTCTAGGACCCGGCTTTGATTAGCCAAACTAGCCAATTCGTGTTAGAATATACATGAAACCCATGTTTAAATGCAATTATTTCCATTAACATTTGGGTGAAGGTACTTTGCAGTGGGATCTTGGACTGTAGTACATTTCTCAATTAAACATCCTAGACTTCGTCTTATTTTAGGGTCTAGGAGACGTAGTTAAATTTTTATGGTACCACTTTTAGAATCACCTTGTATATTATTTATATTATCATCCTTAGGAAAAATATAGGTACTGAAAATAAATTACACTTACTTAATATTGTAGCTCCTACAAACAAACTTAAGGTCACAGCACAGAAAGTCGTAAATTTCTGAAACAAAAAGGCAACACTAAACATTAATTCATAAAAATTAGTCACAAAAGATTATGCTCTAAAATACAGTGCAATCTCACTAATGAAATTACATAGCTTCTCTGTCTAAAATTTACTTTATTATATTCCTATTTTTTTAACATTCGTGTGTTCGTTTAATAATTTATTTCCAAATGAATGTCTTTTTAACAAATTAATTCGTAAAGGTCGCAGCATATTACAAAATGGTAACCTATTATGTTGACTTTTACATTATTAATAGCACAATAATCTGTAATCTACAATCGATCATAAGAGTAGTTTATGGACCGGTATACATATACCACCAATATAATCGATTAAAGCTGGGTGATTTTCCAGGATTATTTATTTACATTAAATATGTCAGTGTCAAAACATGAATCTGATTTTTGTATAACAACGATAACACAAATAAAATCGAACGCTACTAATCCAAAGTACAAGTTAACCTTTAAAGAAGACGAGAAATTGAACAAAGCATTTACCGCTTCTGTATGCTTTCAACTAGTTAATAATATTTCGTAAAAAAAGACTATGTAATTGAGATTTAGTCAATGAATCGTTTTTTTTTTGGGGGGAGGGTCGGTGGATATTTATTCATTCATTAAATAATACCTCAACAGGAGAAAGCATAGTAACAAAAATGTAATCGATTAATATCTTCGCAATAATGTATACCAAAATCGGGTGTTAATTTGAATGCATTCAGATCCTCAAGAAGAAGAAATTAATAATGATTCTTCTACTTAGGAATATCAAATTTTATTTCTATAAAGTTATAATTAATAATGTTTAACATGAATTGCCTTGTATATTATGATTAACCGTGAGACATGAGTCCTAACAAGGTTATACTTAGTGTCCTCCCGATTTTCATTTTAGTTTCGATATTTCGATTGTTAACCAGACGTCGCTGTATACAGATTTTTTTCTCGACTGAATATAAGCGAAGCGAAGTAACTACATATATATCTTTCTAATTTTACCTTTCCTTTTGAAACCGACCAGATCGCAAAAACGTATTCACTGGCATGGTATGCACTGGAATAAGAATGAAATTTTAACCCCATTTTTCATTTTACATGAAAGAAATTTCTGTAAATATCTAGGTTTTGGTCATGTTTTAGTTGTACCCAGAAATAAAAGTATATCTTTCCTAATATATGTTGGAGAAGCAGCATAAATAAATTAATAGGTATACGTTGCAAAAACTATTGCACCTACGACTAAGTAAAATATTAGTAGTTTTTAAACGAACATTCATTGGCTATAACTAAATATGTCTTCTTGAAAAGTTACTATTTCCATTATAATTTTATTATTGACATCTGAAAAATAGAGGCAAAACTTCCAAAGCAAACAAATACAAAATTACACATACTACCAGTGAAAATACTAGCTGAATCAACAGCGTATTCAGTGGATGGATCAAATGTACAGACATTTGATCTAAACTTGTGATATTCGATGGTAGTTTAGATGTTTTACTACTCTGGCAAATATGAAATATTTACTCATACTACACATACCTCAAATGAATATTCAGTCGCGAAAAAGCCTCATTATTTAAATGCCAGTTGAACGTTCATGCCTGGTTAAGCTTTGACGACTATTTAGTTTCCTATCAACTTACAGACGTGTTTCTTGCTAGCAATGTTGTTTCATTTAAGTCAGAGATGGTCCATTTTTTAAAAATACATGGATCAAAAAATCCCTATTGAAACTATTTTAATGAAGATACTGCATGTGAGTATCTGATGGCAAAAGTTTAATTGGTAGTTAAAAATGTTAAGATTAATTCCCCTAATTTTTAGAATTTATGAAACTTTTCCTAAGAACTGAAAGAACATGCTTAGGTAAATTTTTAATAATATGTGAATAAACCTACACACAAAGGTTTAAATAAAATCCACATTTAAATTTTACTCTTCGCTTTTACAAAGTAGAAAAACCATGTTTAAGAAGTTCTAAGTAAGTAACAAAGCTACTTTTCATTTTTAACACAAATTTCATTTTTTCTAAATTAATAAATACATCTAAGCCAGCACATGCGCGACTTTTTTTATTTTTTACTACAATTCGATGTAATTTGGCTATGGATAACTAAAGAAAGGTTGACACGTCATGTGGAACTTCCAAGTTGGCGGAAATTCCACACGCCTCTTCAACTTTTGCAAAATATTTTTGAGTCAAATGTTGAGTTTCATCATTCATTTTATAGAGATATGTCATATAATCCTTATTACGAGTGAAGGGTATTGTTTGTGGAGATAACTCACCCCACAGATGCTCTGCTACCAATGTTTGTGGAGATAACTAAACAACTTTCCACTAACAATATTTACTTTTATTTATCTTTTTTACAAAAAAGGCAGAATTGACAGTTTTTCTAGAATTTCATTTATATATATGACAGACACAGACTTAATTAATTTTTATATTACAAGTACACAAGTACGAGTACTAACATGACTACTAATTACATGATTACTAATTCTAACAGGTATTGTACAGCATTTACTAGGTAATATTGAAATTAAATTTGTTTTTTTACTCTATTCATATGTAACGTTAATATCAACTTGTAGTAAATTATAATCATTTTTAATAATAATTTCCCAATATATTTTTAAATCATCTGCAAACAAGAGACATCTAGAATGACAAATTCATAAATAATTGGGATACATGTAAAATCATTTATATATATATATAGGTATTAATAATATTGTGTAAAACTAACTACTCTGTGGACTAAAGCCCCAACCAGCGTTGAATTACACCCACAATATCTACCCATATATTTTTATTATTAGTAAAAAATGTAAAATCATGTTTGGAAACAAGTGTTGTATGTGACATATGATGCGTAGACGTTAACTATAAAAAGGGAAATGCATAAATATAAATCCAATCACGTTGTGAAGTAACAACAATGCCATTATTTATAGTTCAATTTCACCTCGTACTTAGAACTATATAGTCACCATCATAAAATGCTAATTTAATTAGTATATTGGTCAAGGTGTATTTTGTTTAAAGGACTTCGTGGTGCATAGTTATTTTTATTACGTCTTATTACGTGAATGATTTTATAGTGTTTTATAAAATAATAGGCATATATGGTATGTAATCTTTGCTTTAATCAAAAACTAGAATTAAAATAGTGAACACAGTCATAAATATAAAAATAAAATATGTATAAATTATTCATAAATATTACGTCAAATTAAATAAATAAAATTAAAAGTGGACCGTATGCAAAACTTTATTTTAGCATTAGGTAATACGACTAAAGATCTCGATGCCTCCATATAAATAAAGTCTTTTCAAGTTTATATTATTGTACAGATTATAAAGAGACGAAGAAAGATGGTTAGTATATTGCTTTTGGTAGCAGAGAGTGTTTTTGGACAATACTATATTTTTATATTATAATTTCAGATACAGTTAATTATATAGTAGTTAAATCTCAAAATACAAGAAAAAAAGAGGTAGTCTGAAAATACACAAAATTGGAAACTGTCATGGGGTTCTAAACTGTCGACACCAAGTGAATGTGTGATGTGGTATTTTGAATAAACCAATAAATGGAAGCATTTCAACTTGAGAAACACCATCCTCAATGCAGTAGTAGTATGAAATTGATCAAGGACAACTCTCACCAAAGAAAATACACTTATTGCATTTTTTAAGAATAAGTTTTACAAAATGCGGCCATGAAATAGATTACAAAGAAAAAACCAGGCAAGCTTGCATTGAAATTATGCCTGCAAGTGTTTCCAAATGTCCTATATTCGTCGTATGTTCCACAACTGCTGACCTATCACTATTATTATTTCTCAGGTGGCATTTGTGCTCTTTCAACCTCATGCTAACGTCTGATTGTCCAATGTACCTATACCTTGCCGAATGTATATAGGATGCTGTATTAACCAGGGCATCCGAGTTAGTATTGGGTATTGACCGTATGAAACTTTGTTAAATTCCTGAAAAATTAAAAAATCCATGCTCGTAAGATCAAAATGGTGAAAGCCCATTAAAAATAATTTTAAAACAGCCCAAGAGTCAACACAGAACATCCGCGAAATAAAATCGGCAAACGTTAAAAATTCACTTCATTTTAAAATGTTCGGGTCACAGGGCCTAAACGGCCTCTGACTGCGCCGAAGTCACAAAGCCATTCATTCTTCTGTGGCTACTCACATGTTTCTGTACGGCCTGTATAAGCTTACTTACATCTTTCTGTATACAAATTCACTTATATAGTTTTGTGCCCAAATTCGTCTGTTTTCAAGTGGTAAATCTATATATCGTGTTTTGTAAATATGTATTATAAGTAGAGAGACGACCAGGAAATCTTATTTTAGGGTTTTACATGGTAAGAAATATCAGACAGTCAGACACTTGTAACTGGAATCTGGAATTATGGGGAGGGTAGCTTAAGAAGTTATAGCACTTAGGCCCCATTGGACCCCTTGTACTTCATCCCATTAGAAGATCAATCCACCTGACCCGCTAACCAGCCTAATAAAGAGAAGAAAGTGGTGACGTTGCTCAGGGGGATCTTTCTAATGTAGAAGGCCATCATTCTCCCAACACGGATTCTCTTATTGACGAAATTGCAGTGCCTTCACAGAGTGCATGGAGCACTGTTTTGTCTTCCTGTTCACGACCCCTACAAAGAGGTGTTTCACACTTCCTCATATAATAAAGGTGCTTCCTTAACCAATAGTGTCCAATTTGAATACCTGTCACCAGGCGAAGATTTGTCCTAGACATGGCCAGGAACATTTTCGTCGTATTCTTGCAGGGGTACTCTAGGAACTCCTTAGCAAATTGATAGTTATTTGTTTCATCCCACTGTTTACTAAATTCTGTGTGGGTGTCCTCCTTGATATTTCTAACAAAAGCTGACAACGGAAGCATACCGGAGGGACTAGATCCAAAAATATTGAAACCCGACATTCAAGTGGCTAGCTTGTCAGCTGCTTTATTGCCATTGCCATTGCACCGCTCGTGATCCTTCACCCAGCATACAGATATGCTGTTGTCGGTTGAGGCCACTACCAGTGTCTAATGGCATTTCCATACTGATCTCGTCGTTATCTTATGACTATGTAAGATCAGTAGTGATTGTCTACAATTTCTTTGGCGGCTATGGTTATACTTGCTAATTCCGTTTGTACCACGGTAGCAAGTCTATCCACTGCCCACTGATATTGGATGTATACATATCTGGAATAGATTCCACATCTTGCACCTTCCTTTCTTTATGATCTGTCTGTGAAGATGTTCATTACATTTTCACTGGCGGTCTCCTCATTGCTGATAAGTACCGTGTAGGGTCTCTCACATGCAAACAGGCGACTCCTAACCTCTCCACATCCTACATCTGGCATAATACCAGTATGTTTCAGGCGAAGCATACTTATTTTATATCAATATACAAAGGTGGCCCACATAATATTACCTCCTATTATGTTCAGGAATTGTTGGCTGAAGTTTTGTTTAGTTGTCGACTGTTGGATTTTTGGCCAGCAGACGATAGTCCCATATACTAACAATGGCCTCACAATGGCACCGGCAATGTACACAATCCGGTAATGCGCGAAATGTCTAGATATTCTGCAAACTGACCAATTCAGCGGACATTATGCAACATCACTACTACTTTGGGTAATCTACGAATTTACTACGCCGTTTTAGGCAATCTGCAAAATATCTGATGCGATAGCGAATAAGAGGATTACATGTATTTACTCTTCACATTGTCTAAATAATTTGAAGATAAATAACAAGACATTTTATATGTGCATTAATCTGGAAAAAAACATTTGCTACATCGCCAGAAAAGGTTTTATTAAATAAAAAAAATGTATATTAATGTTATTTAACAAACACTTGATATTTATTTTTGCAACACCTTATTTTTAAGGTATTTGCACACTTTTTAGTAGAGTTGAATTTCATAATTCCCTAACCATCGGTGGTGGAACTAATAGATACTACCGATCGAAAACTCGCTTTACGTTAATGAACTTCAGCTACTGTCATAAAATTCTCTGTCACTATGTCAAATTCATTTCCAGTAAAAATAATGAATAATAATATTTAATATTTATTTTTTTTTTTAATTAATTTAATAATTTTTTATTGCTATTTACTACTGATTTTCTTTACTCCTTAAACATTTAAAATAAATTATTATATTTTGAATAAATACAACAGGTAATTTAATGCAGTGAAGTCAGATAGTAAAGTTTTATAAACACCTCAAATAACATTCTACATCACGTAAATGGTAGGAGAAAATACAGTACATGTTAGTTTGTGTGCTAAATATAATAAATGAGAAAATTTGTAAGTCTGCTTTACCATTGATTTTCTAAACGCCCTGTATACATTTTGGTAACTTGATAGAAACTTTTAATTGATTCTTTACAACTACATTTTATTTTATTTTTTTCGATGAATTTAAACTGCTACACTACTGTGGCTTCGATCGTTTTGTAGGGGCGTGGTCAAACTGCATTATCGTTTTTAGGTTTGTTTTTCCACGAAATTGGCTAGAACAAACGCCATTTCTATTAAAATAATACATTCCTTTTTCTGCACCTATTTGAAAAAAATCATGCAATTTTCCAATTATCTATAGTCAATGTGTAAAGTAAACACCTTTAATCCCCGGATTAACTATCGCATTAGGCACTTTGCAGATTGCCTAAACAGCATGGTAAATTCACAGATTATCCAAAGTAGTAATGATTTTGCACATTGCTAGTTTTTGTACATTGCCAGTAACATATCAATTTCCTCTGATAAGAGATCGTAAATGATTCAGTTCTTCTCCAAGGATTCATTTTTAATGCACTAAAGTGTTGACGATAACTTGGGCACTCTAAATCTGATGGTGATGAGACTCAAACATTCAGATATCTGTCAGTAAGTACGCCTTCTCTCTAAACATTGTGTCCTAATGTGCCATCCAGTGTTCCTTTCTCGAAGACATGTAGGAACAGAACGGAACCGTTTCCAATTTCGTAGTGAAGCTGATGGGCGGATATATTGCATTATAAGTATGGGATATAATTACTCTAAACTGAAATTGTTACGAATTAGTCTAAACTGGAATATGATAAGTAATTAATCAAATATAATCGAAATATAGTGCTTCCGAAAAGTAACGAATAAATTTATTATTTTTGAAATTCAGAAGTTTTCGAAAAAATCCCCTGGCGCGTCGGTTTTGTTTTTAAAAAAGGCATAAATAATAGTAATTTATTTAATCCAGTAAGACATTAAAATGTATAGGACAAGTCAAAACAAGACAAAAGCACACAAGAAAACATAAAATAAAAATGGACAACAGAGCGCTCGTTAAATAAACATTTGTTACATTACGTCATTCATAAACTAGTTAACGCTATAATAACACTTGGCAAGCAAAAAGTCTTTGACAAATTTTTTAAATTTAATAGCATTCATTGATCTATATTCAGGGGGAAGCTTATTGTACAACTTAATACCTTGGTATATTACAGACCTCTCAAATCTAGTGGTTTTATGTTCGGGAATACATAGGAGAGCACCATGACGAGTATGGTAGTTATGATATTGGGAATTTATATTTAGTCGGTTAATATTTTCCCTAATGTATATAAGTGACCTAAATATAAAGATACAGGGGAAAGTTAATAATTTATTCCGATATGACGTCATCGACATTTTTTTTAAATAGCGACCCCTAATTTGGACCATTCCATTTACAAGAGCGTGTCATTCTACATACGCATCATGAAAATTATGGTGTTACATAACAAAAATTTCAAGAAAATAATGTTTGAAGATTTTAAAATTTAATTTTCACAATACCGAAAATGATAATGATTATGTAAAAAGTCGACTAAATTAAATATTCAAATTGTGCACCGTTGGCTGCCTGACAGTAGCCAAGACGATTAATAAATTCTTTTTGGACATTATCAATAACTTCAGGAGGTATACGATTTATCTCGTGACGAATTCTTGCTTTTAAATCTTCTAAGTAACGGTCTAGTAACGTATACTTTGCTTTTTAAGTATCCCCACAAGAAATAATCTAGTGGTGTCAAATCAGGCGATCTGGCTGGCCACTCAATCGGCCCCCTTCTCCCTATTCAACGATTCGGGAACAGCTCATCTAAATAAGCACGGACAGGTGTTGCATAATGGGGAGGTGCACCATCTTGTTGAAAGAAAATATCATTTCTTGGAAGATCATGTCCCTCTATATCTGGATATAAAGTTATTAGTTCAGGAATGAGGTCGTCTTGAAGAAAATCCAAATATCTTGCACCAGTTACGTTGACGTCAAAGAAATAAGGACCCAGAATTCTTCCGTCGTCTATGCTGCACCACACATTTACTTTTTGGGGACTTTGGTGTGATACTCTATCATCCATCGAGGATTCTCGGTAGCCCAATAACGACAGTTTTGCCTATTGACATGGCCGTTCGAAACAAGCGTAGCCTCGTCAGAAAAAAATTATGTTTTTTACGAAATTATTATCATTATTGCATAGCTCTTGCATTTGCTCGCAGAATTGATTTAGCCGATCAAAGTCGTCTTCAGATAGCTCATGAACAAGGCATACCTTATAAGGATGATACTTTGCTTTTTTCATAATTTTGTGAACTGTGGACGCTGCCATATTGAAATCAGAAGCAGTGATTACTTTTTTGTATTGCCAACAAAACATTAAGTTGATCTACTGATTTTGACGGTCGACCAGATTTAGGAAGATCACGAGCATGTCCAAAGTTACGGTATTAAGACTCAATATTGCTTACCATGCTTTGGCTAATGGGATGTTGATCAGGATGAGTTTCATTGAACAATTCAACTACTTCTTTTTGGGTGCGCATCCTGTCTCCAAATCCGATCATGCAAAGAATTTCAATTCGTTCTCGTTCAGTTAATTTAACCTTTTTTTATAAAATGACAAAGTTACTACTCAATAAACACTTCAAACGCACTGCTTTTGCCAAACAAAATATAAGAACTAAAGAAATAACTCAAAAAACAAAAAAAAAACTATTTAATAAAGTACGATTTCAAGTTTTTATCTGACAGCAATAAAAAAACATTCTCGGTCGCTAAGACTACTCTCAGGCAACCATTATTTTTGACGATGCGTATGTAGAATGATATGCTCTTTCAAATGGCATGGTCAAAATTGGGGGTTGCTATTTAAAGAAATTGTCGATGACGTCATACCTCGAACAATAATGACGTCACAAATGTGGGTCGTATGTCAAAAAGTGCCTTTTTAAAAACAAAATCAATTTCAAAAATAATGAATTTATTCGTTACTTTTCGAAAGCACTGTATATTACCTTGTGAAGGCAATGTGTTAACAGTTTCTGATGCAAAAAAATACTTGTAACAAATAAGTAGGCTTTAGTAAATATTATTATTTATCTATCCATTAGAGTTCACAAGGACAAACACAGTTTTACGGATATTTACTTAATTGTTAGTTATTAGTTCACTTAAATATGTTAAAAGCAAATATTAAGACATTTTAAAAATAATACGTAACTGGTACTTGTTCATTTAAATTTAAATCTACAGCTATTTAGTTATTGCTTTCAAAATTTAAAAATTATGAATTCATACTATGATTGCTAATAATTAAATAAAAAAATGGTGCTGCAATATTGATTAAAACGTGCTGGTATCGAGAGAAAGCGTTAGTATCACATAAATATAATTAGCAAAATTGGTAGGCATTAATTATCTGTCTAGTAGTAATACAAAAAAATCTCATAATTAATATCACATCTTCATTTTCACAGCACTTTATGAAAAAATCAAATCTGCAATTAACTTCTTCCCATTTGCTTTTGGTATGACTAACTTATCATCATTTTCGATGCATAAATAAATCTACGATTTGCATATATGAGATAAGTAATTTATTTTAGATTGAACGAATGGATGACCTCAAACAAAAAATAATCGTCATTTTTTTTCTCATTAAGTTGGAACGAATGTCCGTTATTTTCTATGAATATTTTAACCATAACATACTTGTACTGCTTTTTGTATCGCTATAGAGTCTGCTGGTCAGAGACAAAGTCAAAATTACCATAAAGTCATCAATAGCTGCACTGAATAAATAAAATATAATTAAAACACTAAAGATGTGTTCGGTGTATTGTTTTTATAATTTTGTGTAGACTGGCCACGTAGATGATTATCTATTTATTTAGACAACAATTAACATATTATATGTATTTTGCTTTATTCTAGATTAAATATAACCTAAACCAGAATTTCTAAGTCACTCATTAAGGACATTTTCGATACTAAAAAAATGAAGGCTAACTTCTCGTTTAAGATAAATTTCAAATTATTTTTGTCTGCAAGAGATAAAAAATAGTATATTACATACCGAGGAAAGTGTTTCATTACTGTCGAGAGATTAACTATAATCTCGAGATATTAATGAAAACTTCCCTCCGAGATATGTATACTATTTTATTTACAACCACATCGTTAGTTGAAAATTCTAGCCTAGCAACGACGCATGACAGTTACAAACAATTTTGAATTCTCGTTCGATGCTTCAAATTTGCGGCTGAAAAAATGTTATCAAATAGCGAGAGTGAAGATTATTTGCCAGACGGAACTCCACCAGAACTAAAACAAGCTGCTGAAAAAGCAGAACAAAGTTTACTTCCTGAAAAAAGCAGGGGGCGTTACGAAAAAGCCTTCAAGGTTTACGAAAATTGGTGTTTAGAAAAAAATACTAAGAATATTGCTTCAGAAACAGTCTTGATGGCATATTTTAGTGACATGGCAAAGCAAAAAAAGCCCTCTACTCTTTGGGCTATCTACAGCATGTTACGGGCCATGCTAGATTTACGAGAGAAGATTGATATATCTAAATATAACAAGCTCCTTGCTTTTTTGAAACGCCAAAATATAGGCTTTAGGCCCAAGAAATCTACTACCTTTACCAGACAAAATATAGAGGATTTTCTAAGCAAAGCACCCCAAGAATTCCTTCCTATCAAGGTGAAATTTTCTTTTTAAATTTTTCTATTTGGTTTTAATTATTTTAGGTTGCGCTTATAATAGGTGTATCTAGAGCATGCCGTGCTGATGAATTATTAAAAATGAAAACTACGCATGTTGATATATTAGAAAAGAAAATTTCTATTGAAATTCCGGATATAAAAACTTATAAAAGTAGATCATTTATGATCACTGAAATAAACTGGATAAAAATTGTGAAAGAATTTATCCAGGTACGGAAAGATATAAAAAATGAGAGATTTTTTGTTCAATATCGATCGGGAAGAGCTCGAAATCAGCCTTTTGGATACAATTCTCTCTAAATTTCCTTATAAAATAGCCTGCTTTTTAAAACTTCCTAAGGCAGAAACGTACACAGGTCATGCTTTTAGAAGAACGGCAGCTACGTTGCTGGTTAATAGCGGAGCAGATATTCTTCAGTTGAAGCGCTTAGGGGGCTGGCGGTCTAGTACAGTTGCAGAAAGTTATGTGGATGAATCTGTAGCTAACCAAACTAAAACCGCAAATATGATATCCTCAACAACTTTGCCATCGTCCTCCTGTACCAGTTCAAACGCTCTACCTCCTGCTGTTAACTTCACGGGATCTGACAGTGGACATGAAATAACATTTTCTAGTAATGAAATTTAAAATCATCAGGTAGGTCTCTTAAATATTTCGGTTAAATCCTATAATAAGTCAAATATTACTATTAATTTTAATAAATAATATATGATAAATTATTTAAATGTTATTGTTGTTAATTAATTGCCCTGTTGTTTCTATATAAGAATTTGTTCAATAAATATATTACTTAAATAAATATTTTGCTTTATTGAACGAGTGAGGGAAATGAGTGAGGGAAATGGAAGAGGTAGGTAATGTGACACTTTCAAGCCTTCAATGACATTAGTAATGTCAAAGTTACAGGTATGGTTGTAAATAAATAAACATTTGCAAGTATTTGGAAGTCACAAATCAGAAGTGTAAGAGAGATAGGGGAGATATTATTATGTAATGAAGAAAACTGCATAGTAATTCATGAGGGTAATTTGTGAAAATAGCCCCACATTTTTGGGCAATTTCAACAGTTCTACATCAGAAAACTCATGCTTATTAGATATAAATCAGATTTCCAAGTACAAAAAAAAGTTAAAAAAGAAAAACAAAACTTAAAAGGATTTATAACAAAACACAGACAATTAAAATAATAAAATCAGAGTTACTTAGGAGGATATTTTTCACAATTACATACTTCAGTTAATATTTAAATAAAAGTACCAGCCACTTACTGTTGATTTCACTGAAGTGAAAAATTTCATAAGTAATAGAACATTAAAGTGTATTTAAATCGGATACCGATTTTTAGAGTTATTTGAACAATACTAAAATATTTCCAACTTCGAGGTCCTCTAGTGACTAAAATATGCAAATTTGGGTTGTTAAATCGTCTTTTACCTCAATAATTTAGTACACTGAAGAAAATCTAATGACAAAAATTTACTAAAATGTACTGTTATCATCGTTGGAATTTTTCTTCATAGTATATATCATATGCTCAGCATAATAAAAATTATTTTATTAACACGATTTTACTATCTCAACGATTTGCGATTAAGTCAACGATTTGCTAAAACAATAAGGCACCCATCTTCTTGCATTGAATACGTCAATACATAACATATCGTATCACTTCTTCTACAACAGGTAACTAGATAACTTATTGCAGTAGCTAACTGACTTCAGTTATTAACAGTAAAAAATTAGTTAACTACCTACAGCTAGAAGGTTTCAAACTGCGCCAAGTAAAAAAATTTAAAACAGTAGTTACATAGTTTACTAGTGCTAATGTTTGCAGATGCGCGAGTTACACGATCATTTTGTACCCAACATTGCAACAGAAAGGACGCGCTGCCAGAAAGAATGGAAGACTAATATACAGGGTGTTCCACATAAGAACCGACACAAAACAGGTGCATGTAGGGGGGCCCAAAATATTGCACCTATGGACAAAGTTGCACACAGGCGGAGTTACAGGCCTTCAAAATGAAGCCAAAAAAAAATTAATACCTCTAAATTACTTTAACTTGAAATAACTAAATTTGGTACATGATTTAGGTTTATTATTGGTCTTCTTTGGCTATGAGTTCAAGCAAATTGAAACACTTGTAGTATTTCAGTTTGCTTCGATATTGATCCACACTTCTATAGTTTCCTTTACAGAAACCTAGTAACATGTCAACTTGTTCGCTGAATGTAAATTTTTCAGCCATTTTCAACAGCAAGTAGTAGATAAATAAAATAGTTTTATTTCTGTCAAATTTGAAAGACAAAGCCTTATTACTGACTTTTTGATTTCTTCTAATTCACACTACTACAGCTATTGTTTTAATTAATAAATTTTTTCTCTAAACCTTTAAAGATTTTTAAAATTTAACTGTAAGAAAGTGTTTTAAATTATTATTATTCTTTTTAAATTCGATGAATGGAAAAAAAAGTTTTTTATAATTTTAGCCATCTTCAATGAACACCTTGTAGTGTTTCAATTTACTTGAACGCATAGTCAAAGAATACCAATAATAAACCTAAATCATGTACCAAATTTGGTAATTCCAAGTTAAATACAAAGATATTAATTTTTTGTTCGACCACTTTAAAGGCCTGTGGCCTTACATGCACCTGCTCTGTGTCGATTCTTATGAGAAACACTCTGCATACGCATACCTTTAATTGTATATAATATACAGGGTGTATCTAAATAACACCGAAAAAATGTAAGGAGCGATTCTCTGTTCAAAATTAATAGGGGTCCCTGATAAAAATTTGTTTGAAAAAAACCTTCCTTGACAAGATACACCCCTCCAAAAATTTCTAACAGTGTAGTTTTATTAATAGATAATGTTCACCAAGTTTGGTTTCTCTGTCTTGATAAACATGGAACATAACAATTTTTTTGTAATTTTTGGAGGGACTTAACTTTTCAGGAAAGGGTTTTTAAAAAATTTGTCTTCAGAGAATCGGCCCTTACATTTTTTCAGTTTTATTTAGATTCACCATGTATAAAAGTTTTACTGCTATTTAATTTGTCTATGTATGATCTTCTGCCCCTGAAACTCATTTCCAGTTTATCAATGGTAAGCTACCCACAGTGTTACACTATTCTAATTCAAAATTTTAATTAACAACTTAAGAGAAATCTTTCAATCATATAGACGAGTATTTTAATATGACCTAACGGATGTGTATCATATAATATTTTGTTTCATACGTCATTATACTCGTGTAAATGAAGCCTTCTTAATAATAATATGCCGCATCCTGCCCGCACAAGTCTCCGGCGTTTGGGCTAATCCTCGTGATTAGAATGAGGGGTAGAAATCTTATTATTATAACTTTTTTATTCCTAAAAATATTATAATCGTATAGGTAATTGTCATTTTGGGAACATCCTATTATTTCTGACAATTTAAAAAAATCTGGAAAAATGACAGTAATTTAGTTTTGATATAAAAAATATGAAAGCTTCATCAGGAACATTTGTTGAGTATGACTACAAAATTTACTATTCTAGACCAATTTAAACATTTGAATTTTGAGATTAAACATATTTGTAGTAGAAATAATAGTAGAAATTAGTTTTTAGCCAAGTGGGACTTGTCCTAGATCCTAGAACATGATAATATTCTAATATGAAAATACTTATATCATTGACATTTACTCCCACTTTTGTTATTGTTTCCATTTTATCTGGATAGCTTTATCTGAACTGATACCTTAAATAATAAAATGTTATATTATTTCTTATCTAGACCTAAATACATTTTGGATCCGTTATACTATGTAGATAAAAATGATATCAATATCTGCTGGATATTCTAGGTATCTAGGGTCATAAATTAAGAATAATTATATATTATTAATACTTACTTCTTTCCTAATACCCGGGAAAATAATTAAAAAAGCTACATAAAGCGTGCTAAAGATGGCTAAGAAAGTAATGACCGTAACATCACCGGTTACAGCAGTTCGATTGTTAAAACTGTAAAGTGTAGGGCCACCATCGTATCGAAAGGCATCAAACCACCCCTTCATGGCCAGTCCCTCCTGGAACAAACAGATTTAAATAGTAAATTACGTTATAAGTCCGGTCGGTAACTTATCACAGTACTAGTTGTTTTATGAAAATATGAATACACCCTAGTACTGTAATATGACACAACGAATGTGTATCCTATAATATTATAGTTCATACTACGTCATTCATCAATTTTAAAATTAATAAAAAGTTAAATTATTAAAATTAAATATTGATTAATTGGCAATTTGACCATCGTATCAACTTAACGATGTTATCCACAGTTAAGAGCACCGTTTTTATACGGAAATTTTAACGAATTCAAAGCTGTTTATTGAGACAGTCTAAAAAATTGAGTAATTTAGACAGAATATCTCTTCACAGTGTCAATTATACAAGTTTTCAGGCTGGCAAGCCATTTAGAATAAGAAAAAGCATAATTGTCACCTGTTATGTTTTATCATTAACCTCCTCACTCAACTGTACATTCAGAAAACTTTATAATTGCATTATAAACACTGTCATATTCGGCAGAATTCTTTTAAAAACTAGTAATACTTTAATATATGTACGTATATCAAGTATTTTTTCACAGTGATAAGGTAAAGGTAATTCACGGTCTTTCATGTTTTCTAGCGCATTACCCCCCCCCCAAAAAAAAAAATTAAAGGAAATTATTCAATTTCAGCATTATATGTATTTTATCATTATGCTAATAAGAATCTTCAACTACTAGGTGGATTTTTTTGTTGACCTTAATTATGATTTTCTCTTACTTGTAACTGTCAAATAAATAATACCGTCAACTCCGTCAATACCTTGCATTATTCTGTATTATGAAGATTTCGGAGGAAATTTTAAATAAATCTGCGGAAGCAACAAAAAAATTAGATTTGTAATCAGCGACACTCAAAAATCCCGAATATATGTGTGGGTACGACCAATTGTATGATTATCCGAATTACAATCTTTGTGAACATTTTACGCAGAATACAGCTATAATTTTTATTTTCAAATGATACGGTACAATTATTGAATTGATATCCACCATATTGGACCTCTCATTTGAATGGAAATCTTCAGACCCCAGATTCGTGATCAACATTCCTAAGAATCATTTGAGTTATAAACTTTTTTTCCAGAATTACTCAAAACTGAAAGGGTTAAGGTGTTTCAAGGTAACCTACCGCTTTTTTATGTACGCAGCACAAAATCAACTCTCCTACAACTTTGCGTTATTTTGTTCAGTTTCTGTCTTTAATTTTTTTTCCAACCAGCAGTAAGCTCGGAAACTGCCACAAAACAAGCATTTTACCACTTTTAAATAAGAACATCTTAAGATGCTGACGTGATAGCATCTTTGTGATGCCACATTTTTGTATTTAGGGTATCAAATTCTTTCAATTGTAGGCCTCTACAATGAACCGTTTTTATTTAAGTTTAGCTCGTCTTTGAATTAGTTCACGAACAATTCTGTAGACGTTTGCTTATGTTTCTCCAAGGGGAGAAAAGCTTAGACGACAAACTTAGGCACCATTGGACCCCTTGCATTTTCCTCCCGTTAAGGTATCAATGAACCTGAGCCGTTAACCAACCTAATCAAGAGAAAAAACTGGTGCCGTTGCTCAGGGTGATCTCTCTAATGTAGACCATCCATCGTTATTCCATCACGAATTCTCTTGTTAACGAGGTGGCAGTACACTAGTGAATGAAATACTGTCTCGTCTTTATGTTTGCAACCCTTATAAAGGCATTTTTTTAACTAACAATGTTCAGTGTGAATACCTGTCACCAGCCGAAGATTCGTCCTAGCCATGGCCAGATATTTTTTGGCTGTATCCTTGCAGGGATACTCTAAGAACTCCTTAGCAAATTGACAACTATTTATTTCATTCCATCGTTTCCTGAATTCTTTATGATATTTTTCTTGATAATTTCAACAAACAACAGAAGCATACTGCAGAAGCCAGATCCAAGAATTTATTGAACGTTACAAACAAGTTCAAAGGTAAATAAGTGCTGTCCACGAACACAGAATTTTAAATCTACAATCAGAATTCTTTCCATCGCGAATGGCCAAACTTGGTGCATGCAATAACCCTCTGAATGAATTCGGGATCAGCTCCGCGAAATTAGCTATTATTATGAACTATAGTGTTGGATGAATGCTGCACCGTGATGCTCCTGGCTCTTTTGTTATTTGTGATGTTTACAGAAAAAATTAATGGCAGATCTTCCTCAAGTTACAAAAAGTTAGTCCAGGAACTTTTTTCGATATATATACATATTCAAAACAGTTGGATCTATCGATTAAAAACAACTAAAATTCAATATTGTTGTATATCTAAGTAAAATTTTGAATGAATAACACATTTCACATGCATCAGAACTCTACCTTCTTATTCGTATGTCAATTGTATATCAATACCGTCCAATTTCTGTCAAAATAACATTATAAAGTAAAATTCTATTAAAATTACACTTTGTAAACAGCTGTAGCGAAATAAAACAAACTTTAGAAAAGCTATTGTCTAACATAGTTTTTTCAGTGATTAAACTGCTAACTCATTTTATACGCGCGATGTAACAAATTCAGTTATCAAAACACTAAATATTTTCGAATATTTTATCTTTGCTCACGTCCTGTTTGCTAAAAGACTGGTTATTATCAAAATCTATTTGAATAAAAAAAAGATTAAGAATATTAGTTTTATTTAATTATGGCCACGTAACATACAAAACTGCTCTCGAAAGCAAGCACACCGAAACCATTGACACTAATTTATATTGTATATTTAAAATGTTTTATGTACCTACATATTTGGGTTCCCATTCAATTTGTAAACGTGTGTTTTTGTTCTTGTGATGTAGGTAATTGTTTGCATTTTCTCTATTTACTCATTTATCACGTTCAATATTAGGCGACCACAAAAAATGCGCCGAAGTTTTTTAAATCTAATCTTAAATACATTTTGTAATACGTTTATACATAAATAATAATTATTAATTTATTGTAATATTGTAAATTAGTTAGTGAGATTACCATTTCACTAAAACTAAAAACTAAACGTGATTTATGCACTATGCAAATACTGGGCTATTCCCTACATCCTGAAAAACCCATAGCAAACAGCAACAGTTGTCAACAACGGTGCCACCAGACATTTATCAGTTTTGAGCTTGTTAGCTGATAGCTAACCGCTAGCTGTTACATAATGTTTATCTGTGTCATAACCGACAGATGGACTAGAATGCGGAAGATGTAAGTGTCTACATCTGGTGGCCACTAGCTACTCAATAAAATAATATTTACTGATGCCAAAAAATAATATACGTAAACAGTACATAACTGTGCTTTTAAAGCAACTTATTTGTGCATATAAATAAACGTAAATATTTCTTTTTTTCAAATTTGCACAAATTTGTATAATATTAAAAGTAAGCTTTCAATAATAGTGATTAAGTAAGATATACAATTCACTGCAAAATTTAAAAATATTATTAAATAATATTACATAATAATTATTGTGCATAATAAACGTATTCGTTTGAGACAACAATGATAAAGCTGAATTTATTTGCTATGCTACACTCATAAATCGAATTAATACCATGTTGTAACAATAATGCATCATTAAGGTACCTTATAGGTTTATATAATTGAGATCATCAGCAAACATTAAATAATGTGTGTTTCTCAGCATACCAGGTAAGTGGTTAATGAAAAACAAAAACAAAAGCAGTCCTACATTTGAACCTGGAGGCACACCCGAATTTGAGTAATATGTCTCTGAAAACTGGCCATTATATTTTACAATAAACAGGTACTACTTACACCATAGATTTATTTGCTTATAAGTATATGATTTATACTAAACTACTTTAGAAAAACTATTATTTTTAGGTTTCGTTAGATTGTATGCAGGCCCGTTAGTTCTTAACTTAAAACTTGCATTATACATCAACTATTAAATGATCATAGTGTCTGTAGCATTCATTCTAGAAAAGAATTATTATTATAATGTTTATGGACAAATCTAGAAAATACTGATTCTAAATAAAGCTAAATAAAAGCTTTAACAGAATGTAGATACATCCACACATTTTATGTGTGTGTTATTTTATGTACATCTGGATTTGATGATCCTACATACAAAGAGCGATGTTAGCGACTGTTTGATGAATATCAAACTTATAATTTACAACACAACCTCACTATATTTAATGTCGCTATATATTTTTTATAAAGAATAAAATGTGACGCGAATATTTATAGCAAAATTAACATTATTTTTTTCCAATGAAATTACTGTCTCCGGTCATGTCAACGTTCCATTTATATCAATGAAACGGACGGTTATTTAAAGTGACTATAGAACACACCCATCTTTATGCATCCAATAACGTGGCCGCCAAAATCAATGTCATGGTCAGATATAATGAATTTGTAATGTAATGATATACATAGAAGCTTTGCTAATGGTGACCGTCGAGCAGGTGAAGAGGAAATAATTGCAAAGACAAATTTATTAAACATATAGAAGGCGTATAAAGTATTAAAAAATGTACCTAATAATAAAACATAACAGGTAAAAATATTATTTTTTTTATCCTAATTACTTAGCAGCCTGTAAAGTTTTCTACACTCTACAGAAAACTTGTATAATGATGAGACATTTTTTCTAACTTACTTTTTAAATTGTCTCTAAAAACAGCTGATTTCATTAAAAATTGCGTTAAAAGCATATTTAGGTAATCAGCATCGTAAAAAACCTCCTGCTAATCATTTCTGATAACTTGCTAATTGAATAATTAGCACCTTAATAAATTATAAAATATTTACAACTAGGTAATCATATAAAAAACAAATATATAAAAGATCAGGTAGATTTAAATAGTTAAGCTAAAAATTCCAGCAGTATCACACTTTTGGCATTGAACGTTATTTTAATTAATCATTTTTAAAATTTAAAATTAGATAAGAAGTTTCTATGGGTTAAAAAAATATTTGACGTAGATACAAGCAGCTGACATAGCTAATAAGCATAATAGGTTAATTAATACTTGATTTTTTATTAATAAATTACAATTTATTAGAAGTTTACCGCTAGATATTTGATGTCAAAAGAAATATAAAAATGTAATTCTGATTTAAATATTTACATACATATATAATATACATATTAATATTGTGTTGTATAATTAAAAATATTAACAGTTAGGTAGAACACTGTGTCATATAACTAAAAAATTTTAAGAATTGGATCATTTACATAATTCAGAATTGTTTATAAAGAGAATTAAAAATTAGTTCCATTCCGTCACATAGGTAGGTACCTACATACAAATGTGCAATTTGTGAATAATTTTTGAAGGTCCTATATACAGGGTGTCCAAAATATGAGTGCCTTAATTTTGCCATATGATAAGTTGTACAAAACAAAACAAAGTTGACTTAACAATTTTTTTTTTCTAACACAGTTTTTCAAATGCTCATACACTTACTTTGTAAAAAAAAATATTAAAAACTAACAAACATTTGAAAAACAAGTCGCTCCACACTTTATGTTTTTTTTTTAATCTGACACGGAGTTTATGACAAACTGACACATGCCACCTAGATTATTGTTTTTTAACTAGCAAAGTTAATCTATTGTAATGATTAATAAATTAATGTTTGTATCAAAAACCTTGTTAAGCAGAATCGACTTGGCTTTAAGAGAACGATCCCAATTTGTTTAATAATCGGTGGCGTACAAATTTTTTTGCTAAAAATGAACCACACTGATGCTAGTATACCACAAGAGAAATTTACACACGTAAAAGTAGCCCTTCACTATACACAATTGTATACCAAATCTCATCTCAATATCTGGATCGATTTTCGAGAAATGAAAACTATAGTAGCAGACAGAAAATTTTAAGCAACTTGTATCTCGAAAACGAGGTACACTCTGTATATTTTATATGGGTTTCAATGACTATAATAAATCCCTATCAATAGTTGTTTATTTCATTGTTATTATTTATCTATAATTATGTAGATAGATATATGTATATTACATACAGTGCTTTCGAAAAGTAACGAATAATTTTTTTAAATGGCAACTCCCAATTTTGACCATACCATTTGAAAGAGCATGTTATTCTACATACATACATCATGAAAAATTATGGTGTTACATAACAAAAATTTCAAGAAAATAATGTTTGAAGATTTTAAAATTTAATTTTCACAATATTGTGCACATCCCCATTATGCAACATCTGTCTGTGCTTATTTAGATGAGCTGTTCCCGAATCGTTGGATTGGAAGAAGGGGACCGATTGAGTGGCCAACAAGATCGCCTGATTTGAGATTATTTCTCGTGGGGATACTTAAAAAGTAAAGTATACGTTACTAGACCGGTTAATTTAGAAGATTTAAAAGCAAGAATACTGTCAGGCAGCCAACGGTGCACAATTTAAACATTTAATTTAGTCGATTTTTTACATAATCATTATCATTTTCAGTATTGTGAAAATTAAATTTTAAAATCTTCAACCATTATTTTCTTGAGATTTTTGTTATGTAGCACCATAATTTTTCATGATGTATGTATGTAGAATCACACGCTCTTTCAAATGGCATTGTCAAAATTGGGGGTTGCTATTTAACAAAATTGTCGATGACGTCATATTTCGAACAACGATGACGTCACAAATGTGGGTCGTATGTCAAAAAATGCCTTTTTTAAAAACAAAATCAACGTGCCAAGAGATTTTTTCTAAAACATCTCAATTTCAAATATAATGAATGTATTAGTTACTTTTCGAAAGTACTAATCGCGAATTCTTTAAATGTAACTAAGTACTTCATTTCCTGCTATTCTATTCTACTGCAATTAATTAATAGCATTTATTTTTATATTTGAGAAAGTTCTATAACGAAGATAATCTACATAATAAATTAAAATTTTGTAGGCCCATATTTGTGATCGCAAACAGTCTGGTTAATTTTAGTATTAGTTTGTAAATAAGTAACAAACCATTGTTACGCTGTAAACCAAAATTTGTGCATGTAAACTATTTCTTCATGTAAACTAATAAGTAAGTAGTAAGTACAATAAGCAGTAAGTAACTAGTAATAAGTTTTTTAAAATATTTTAATAGACGGTATTATTTTATATCTGTAAAAATTGAACCAAGTGAAGTAACATGACAAACTGCATACATTTTTATACAGAATTAAAAATTACATAAGGAAATCGACCTCTACATTCTAAACTAGTCAGGAGAATAACCCAAATATGCAAAGCCCATATTATGCATGTTATACAGGGTGTTAAAGTTAAAATTTTATTTTCGATATTTGTAAATAACTTCCTAAGAAATCCAAATATTTACTTAAAATATGTAAATCGGGGGCTTTTGCGGACGAGAAATTCAAATATGTTTCTAATTTTGACGTCACTAGTAGAGCGCGCCACTTGTTATATCTGAAAAAGGTATACCTTATTGAAGTCGTTAGGAGTAACAGTTTTCGAAATAATCTTATTTGAAATATTCAGTGCACCGATTGAAAACTGTTATCGTTTCTGTTAAAGTGCCTTTTCTGCTGAAAATACAGCAAAATGTTACTTGAAAAAGTTGTTCAGAACCGTAAATTATGGAGATGTGCAAAATTTTAATGAAATCGGCCTGCTTTGATAAAATCTTTGTGCTTTGTTGAAAAATGGTTTCATCAAACCTCGCCGATCTTCTTGAAAGTATGCACGTCTCCATAATTTACGATTCTGAATAACTTTTTGAAGTAACATTTTGCTGTATTTTCAGCAGAAAAGGCACTTTAACATATTTAGCTTTTTTTAGTGTTCCAGGGACGGTTTAAGCTTTACAACTTAATGCCTAAATTTTTAGCACCCTGTGTGATAAAGACTTTAAAATAAATCTCGGTAGCTTCAACATTAGACTAAAAAAAGGTACTCTTGTTTATTGTCGATAAAATGAACCGTTTACAAGAAAAAGAATAATAAACGAATTCGTGTTTTATTTTCAATAAAATACGATACGAGTCATTGAAACAACAGGGAAGTTTCATTTTAAGATGTTTAATCCGTCTCCCTGGAGACACCTTAACGAAATTATTGAAAAACTTCATAAGAGGGTTCAACATGCCAACATAGGTCGAACTTTCTCTCGTAGTTTCAAAAATGCGCATCTAAATATAAAAATTTAGAGGTGCTAGATATTTTCCAAAAATCGAACACTTGATTTTTAAATAAATTTATTCCATACTTTTGCTGCTAACTGTATCCAATATACAACTAAAAAAGTTAACAACTTTTGATTACTTTTGCAGAAATTTTTCTCTTTGGAGAAAAAATATCGCACTGTAGAACAGAAAACAAGAAAATATTAATTATTAATATTATATCAGAATTCATGAATTATGATTGTCTGATATTTTTGATTATGACTATTAAAAAAATACTTAATAAAGCAAATGATTCTTAAATAACAAATTGTAACTGTTTATTCATTAACAATATATTTTTCATCCCCTTATATTCTTTAATTCTGCTAATTTGTAGAGGTTGTAGAAGTATAACCAAAAAATATGATACTTTATAAATATTGCCCGTCACTTATTCTTATACTTTCTTTTATAGTACGATTGGAGCTTGAATAAGAATTAATAAGAAGAAATATTATATTAAACTTATTAATTAATGCCTAATATACCTTTTAGCATAATTAAGAACTTCTGTCACATAATTAATAATTACTCTTACTTTCATTTCATACTAGAATTAAATGAAATGGGAATGTCTTTAATCTGCAAATTTCAAACGAATAAACAGTTCCTAGGAACTTCATCGGTAGAGTATTTTGCACATCAGGTAACAGAATAAAAACCATAAGCTAAGACTATTAAATATATTTCATATATAATGGCTCCGTTTTGCATACCAAATTAGAGCGGAAACATTTTAAACATATTGAAAGTAATGAAACCAAAACCATTTCACTGTACCTTAACTTCGCATGATGACCACAAAAGAAATTACACTGAAGAATACAAAACACAACACAACACACTATAGTAGGTAACTAGTTTACTTCCCAGTCATAACACAGCACTGATTTGCTGCATACAATAAGCTAGCCGCTTATTGTTAGTTTGGCCGTTCACTTGCACAAGTAGATTTATCGGACACGCATCACCGACCACATCCGCTTATTCTCTTCGTGTTGTAAGATACCCTTCTGGCGTCCATCATCAACTTATAAATTTCTTTCGAATAAAAAGTATTAATTAGTGGATTATATTAGAGAGCTCCTCAAATTTAGTTTTCTCTTATGGCAATTAACATATTGGAAGCTGGTTTTCTGTAGTCTATAGAACAAAAACGACGGATTGGTTTTAAATCAAGACCCACATATACTCTTCTTAGAGATAAAAGTCTGCGAATGTCTGTGATCTATTCTAACAAATGACTATATCATCCACCAGATGACTAAAGGAATAGCGATCCACATATTTTTAGCACATACCACTTTTACTCTCTTTTCATTTTTAAGTATTACTTTCTTTATTACTTTTGCCAACCAGTGAAGGAGAATTAACTGTACTTTGAAAGCAATTTCTAAAAAAAAATATGCGGGGAACGAGTAACTTTAATCATATAATTTTTAAATTTAAAATAAAGTTATTATACAGTTGATTATACTTAAAATATCCATTAATTATCCACTCAACAAGATAATTGTTCTAAATACAATTAAAATATGTCTAAAGCCATCATTTAACCCTAAATATATTTAATTGTTTAAATTATAATGTTAATATTGCTTACAACAAATATTTAGGGATTTTTTGTTAGAAATACAATTTAAAAATACTGTAATCATCAAAATCCAAAAAAATAGAAGTGTAGAAATTTTCATTCTTCTTTCAGTTGTGTCTCTTCGCTATTTTTAACTTCCAAATACAATGTATTTAAAATAATATTTCGAACAAAAAAATCATATTCAAAATTTTAGGAAACAACAACTATTCTGCTGACTAACGCTCCGCTCCCACCAGCATTTAATTACACATGAAAGACGTATAGCAAACAGTTAAAGTCATTTGTCAGTGACCCACCAGACATCAGTATATCATAGGTGAAGTAACTGACGCATAATACTGGCTGCTTATGTCTTTCAAACCCGACAGAATCCCGAGTACACGAAATGTAGCAAATCTACATTTAGTGGTCATTAGCTATTCCATGCCGGGCTTGACAGACCACAATGAATTATCCGACCTAGCTGAAGACATCGTTGAAAGTCCTAACCTCTATCGCGTTTCGGTAATAACGATATTTACAAAGCACAATACCAGGTAACAACTATCATCAACCGGGGTGAAGCGGATAAAAAAATATGTTCTTTTTTATATTACTTCCGAATAAATGAATAGATTTCTATGCAATTGTAAATATATATAGTCTTTTAATCTTCTCTTAAGTTGAAAAAGTATTTTCCCCATTTTATTTGTGCCAAATTGATTTTTCTAACAATTTTATCCTAGTAACAATTATTTCTGTCTCTGCGGGTTCAATAACTTTAGTTACATAAAACCGATTATTTTTGTTTGTACTAATTTTGTATTGACAAATTTTCCTATTTTAAAACAGTCGAGTTGGCCGAGAACACTTTCTTGATCTGTGGAACAATTCCTAATCATAATCATCTTCGTTGATTTCAAGGTTTTTTCCTGTTTCCAAAGCCTCTAGGTCAATTAACTCTTCTTCGTTCTCATCACTGTCGCTTATTTGCGTTTCCTAATTTCTTTGTTTTCTGAACTGATTATGCTTTTTCCAGCTGCTACGTTTATTTTTTCCCCTCTCTTTGGAGCTTCGTCTGCTCCGGTTTTTAATTGGTGCAAATGCCCTAAAAGAACATGGGTCATTGAAGATTCTGAAGTATTATCCTTTATCTTAATTTTTTAAGAACAGTATCAAGATTGAAAGGCATAAGACCGCATGCTTTAAATCCATCTCGTGTATTATCTCTTTGTCGATCTCTCGACAGCTTTTTTAAGCACTATGGCAACAAGTGGACGAAAGTATGCCACATCAAGCGACTGTAGTCTTGTGGGTCGCATTGAGTGGGAGGAGAACGAATTTGATATTATTCTCCTCCGATAAGCAATTTAAAGTCTTCTAATTCTCTAAAATACGGGATTGCTACATTCCAAAACCAATTTTCAATAAATTCAAAAACAAACCATCTGCTTGATCGATTGTATATGACACCTTCCAATCCCCCTTGTGTCCATCTTACATAAATATGTTTACCCTATAAACGACTTAAGGAAGACATCGTCAGCTATTGCGAACATTACAGTAGATTTGGAAGGATCTAGTGCCCTGTAGGCGTGTTTGCTTCCTTTCGTTATCACCACTTTAACAGTTCCAGGGTTGACAATAAAATTTGTTTTGTCATAGTAAACACAGTTCTGTGGTGGAACATCTTTCAGGATATCTTCCAAGTTTCTAAAATACTTTTCAACACTCTCATATGTCACAGCTGCTCGCGCTCGCTTTGTTTTTTCCATCTTGATAGTGACTTCAGGATGTGTTTGCATAAACCCTTTGAATCAGCCTTCTCCAGGTAAATTATTCTGGAATCGCTTTTCGTCGAGAATATTTTTAAGAAGAGTATTCTCAAATAAATGTTCCCATTCTTTGTCAAGAAATGGTTGTCTTCCGTATGGTAATGGGTGTCTGTTGTGGAAATGATTATTCAGAGTAGTGTACGGTATTCCATAAAACTCTGCTGTTCTTCGCATGGAACGTCCTTTCAAAATACTGCGGATTACAGTTTCTCATTCCGTATGCAACAAGTCTTTCGTGATATTTTCGTGGCTTCTAAAGAAAAAATAATATTTTATCAAAACGTAAAGCATACAAATATTTCGCCGTTTTCACTATTGTACGTTATAATTCTGAGAAACTCTTCTATTTCCATATGCCCCTAGTTTATGTCTAGAGCTGTTCAGTATTAAAAATAAAAGTAATTGAAAAAGTATTTCAAATACTTTCCGTATTTAACGCACTTTCAATTATCGGTATTTTTTGGTATTTGGTATTTGACATGTTCGGGTCGAGTATTTGTATTTGGTTTTCAGAAATATTTGTATAAGGCAAACGGTAATAGATACTCAAAATAAGGAGGTTCATTTATTTATAATTTTTATAATTCCCAGAAGAGTACCTAATATTTTGCAAATTGTTGCAATTAGACTGACATGTCAAATTCAAAGAGTTGGTTTTCATTTTTAAAAGAACAGTTTACATCTTATCAAGGAAAACTCCAACCGCAGTACCCGCGACATTGCATGTGAAATGAATGAATCAAATTATACTGTGTGGCATGTGTACGGAAAAAGTCACCTTTTACATGTAAGATGTGTACAGGCTTTGACTGCAAATGATTTTCAATCGCGTATAGAATTTTGTCGTTAGTTTAGTTAGTAGATGACGATGTATTATTAGATGACGTTCCGCTACGTACGCGTGCAAGCATGGTTTTCATGCACGACGGTGCTCTTCCGCACAATTCTCGAACTGTTTGTGGCTTTTAGCAAACTTTTCTTTATTAACCGTCGCTTTGTTATAATTTGTGCCAGTTGTTCAATATAAAATTCCAACTTTTTTTTTAGAACTTTACTTTATCTGTTTTCCAAAGCCAACTACTACACATTAGCAAAGAATTTGTAATTATCGTGCAAAAAAAAGATTTCAAATAGCTTTTTAGCCATAACCACACAAGGCAGGAGTACCTTTTTAATCTAGAATGTTCTGAAGTTTTCGATCTTGATAAAATATGTAATTGAAAATATGAGTTGGCCCTCCCTAATGTGACGCCTATGGCTACATATTCTCATCCTTCTAGATAAACAGCAATCTAAATAATAAAAGAAAAACAATGTCATTGTATTTATGTTCAGAACAGGAAAAAGTATTATAGAAATGAGAAGCAATACTAAATTTAAATACCACGAATTGTGTAAATTACGTATATCATTATTGAATGTATCCAAACCGGTCTATACCCGATAATTGCAGTAGGAAATCCCTTATAGTATGTTTAATCGAAATTGAATTATACATTATATAAAACGAATCCATGGAGATTGATAACTTGCAAGTAAGTAAACTTATACTACAATAACATTTATCTAAATAATTTACTTGAAGTAGAGACCAGTAAAATTACATACAAACAGAGCAAATCTTGGAATAAATTCCGACCGACTTTTATGTGGAGATCTAAATACTCTTAATTTTATGCATGATTTTTTATTTTTAGGGGCGTAAAAAAGAATGAATTCTGTCTTCGCAAATGCCTCCACAGTTATTAATTTTTTCGAGTAAAACAGTTATGTGAGAAAATAATTGATAAAATGCTTCACATACTCTATCTACTTTTTATTAAACATATTTATTATCTGATTCAGAATTATTATCTTCTGTCGCAGTCTTCCTCATTTTGGATTTGAAGATAAACTCTTAACTAAATGCTGCTGCGATGCATTGATTATGGGTGGTAAATTAGATAATTTTACTAGTTTAGTAAGAAGTCTTGTTGTCTTCGTCGCAGAAAAATAGGTCAATAGGTTCTTCAATGTGCGGACAAAAGAAGAAATAATACACATATTGATGAACAAATAAGTAAATTCAATGATTCCTTACTTCAAGAAATAATGAAGTGATTGAAGAAGATAGGAAGTTCTAGTGGAAAAGGAAAAAAATAATTATTGTCGAGATCTTACAAAAACTAGAATTTGTCCCGTTTCATTCCCTAAAAATAAGAGGTCCCTGAAACATCCACGAAAGGTTTTTACAAATACTCTACTTGGCCAAGAAAGTTCTTTGAAGTCAAGGTCGAATTTTACCGAACTAGTATGTCTAATTCGTTTCTGAACATCCTGCATGTCACATAAAATGTAATTTGCTTACGAAGTAGCACAATTATGAATCTAGTGCCGTGTTCTCTTTCCCTGAAAAACTTAGCCTTGACATTCCTTAATGGTTTACACTTTTATGACAAATATAGTTCAAACAAGTTCTTAAGTGATCGATTCGACTTTTAAATATATTAACTACCTACGTAATACAGTCGCGTGTAAGTTAAGGATATAGTTAAGGACATAAAAATGACGCAACAGCAAAATTATTCGTTCTTGTGATTAACTTAACGTCATTGAAATGATAATGATGGAATCAGGAATTCTTATTAAATTCAGATCCTTGATTTTTCAATAAAAGGTTAGTTGAATTAAAGTACTAATTACAAAATTATAGGTACTAATTATACTTTCAGTTTTCTTCAATAGAAACAATACGTAAGGCTGCTAAAAGGAATAATTTGAAACTAAATTTTGTGTAGATCTAGTTCGCAGCAGTGTTGCACACTATCACTTATAATTGCATAAGAGTTTGTATTTTACCGGGTAGTTATTTTTAAACTGTCAAAAGCGAAGCGTTTTTAGGTTGACAGTTTAAAGTTTAGAATTTAAACAACACAAATTTACCCGGTATCAATGCAAACATCGAGTGTAATTCGGCAGGACAATTTAATGAATAATAAATTTAAAAAGATATCAATGCAAACTTTAATTAACACTAAAAATAAATACATTTTTATTTGAGCGTACAATTATTAAACAGGCAGTTATTGAAATTCATACGAGGGATAAAATGTCGCTACGGGTGACAAAGTTAATTATTCCTGTAGTAGATGTTCAAGTTTGTTCTTTTTCCAAACGAATTGATTGAATCATGCTCGAATGATACTCTTTCTCAGCTTGTAAGTTTGGTTTTATTGATGATCAATTGCTGTGTCCTGTTATTTTTATTAGAGCTTGTTCTTCAATTCCGCTTTTACTTATTTCGCTAACTGCTGCAGCTCGATTTGATTGATTTGTAATTTTGACACGTTTGACATCTGTATCAATGAGTTGTGCTGAGTGTTGAGTTCATTTGGAAATTTCATTAATCCCAATCGGCACAATTTTACACCAACCTTTAGAATTTTTCTTCTTCCAAAAGAGATTTGATATAAGAAATACTCTGTCCAATATTATAGAATTGCCTAATTTTTCTATAAACTTTTTAAATAAGCATACTAGGCAAATATCTTTCTCCAAAATATTATGTGTAATCCATTTGCTGTCACATAATTTATTGTCACCGCCTTTGCCTCGTTTTCGAAAATAGAGGATTATACTTGATACGTTCAGTTTCTTTTCCATTATCTTCAATTTTACAAAGATACAAAGTAAGTGGTTATGCAGTACGTTACTTCTCCTTTCCTCTAAAAATAAGGTAACCAGAAATAGAAAAACTGACCATTAATGTAGATATTTAAATTTTTATAATATTTATGAGTAGGTACATATGCAGGGTGTGCCATTAATCACTCCCGCTGCCAATATTTCGGAAATGAAAGAAATTATTTTAGTTCCGGAAACTGGGGTTGTTAGGTTCCTCCAATAGCTTCAAATTGCAGTTAGAATTGTTAACTCAAATCTTTTTGTTTAGATGGCGTGGCGATAATAACAAAAATTTAATTCCTGGAACGTATAAATGCGACTCATCTGAATGATCAATAAATGTTGAGTATTTTTTGTAATATACTCTAAGTAAGCTAAGTTTTTCTCAATCTTTTCTTGTTTTCGAGACATGTCGACTTCAATATGATATGACTGGAAAACCTATTAATTGATTTAAATCACACTAAGGCAAAATATTCATTTAAAATATTATTATAATAGCTTTATTCACACCACATAACTACTACTAACCAACAATAAAAAATAAAAAAAAACAAATGATCAACTACAGAAAAATTTAATAAGGAGCAGAGACGTATTTTATCAAATATTATTAAAATATTCAGTTGCAAGTCGCTCATTTAGATCGTAACATTTTATTAAGAGCCTGTAATGTCGAATAAAATCAGGAATTGCCAAGAATAAAAAAAAATCAGTATTGCCACGTGATCTATACAGAAAAATTTGAACTAACAACTGTAACTGCAATTTGAGCTACGCGAGGGACCTAACAGCCTCAGTTTCCGGAACTAAAATAAATTTCTTCATTTATGCGATATTGGCAACGGGACTATTAAATGGCACACCCTGTATAGTACATGATCTGCATTTAAATGGCATAAATTTTGAATTGTTTTTTTACTGTCAAATTTATGAGTTAGATACATTCTGGCACTGATCGACAATATACATACTTTCTGAATTTAACCAAATATTAAAGCCAATGCCTTAATTTATATTTTCAGATTATTTACACACACATAAAAATTAACGCATACACTAGATTAACAACAATTACTGCACATATTTTTTCTTGAACGGCTATAAAATATTCGCACAATGAGAAGAAAGTGCATCGTGAGAAAACATCCTTTAATTGTTCATTTTATACTCTTTTCAGTTTAAAATTGCCAATCCGTTTCTCATCTACAGGCATTTGTACCTGTGAAAGTTGTTAGTTCACGACCATCCTTAGGCGCAAATTGCCTTTTAAACAATTATTATTATTGTGATATTAATTTCTATCCTACCCATTTGAACTTTTTATCCATTGTTAAGTCATTAGAGATATTCTCAAGATATAAACAAGGTACCGATTTAAAATTTAAATTAATAATAAATGTATTCATCATTTTGCAAAAAATTCATAAGTAATAAATAAACAGAGCCGGTGAAAATAATTTTTTTATTATTTTTAGTTATCAAATTATATGATGTACAGAATCAAAGCAGAACTAAAGAAAAATTAATTTTATCTTTTGTAATCAACAATTAATAGTTATTTATCGTAGAACTATTTAAGACAGTGTTTTATTCACGAATGTTTCTTAAGTGGATAAAACGCGACTAAAAAACAAATGCAATACAACGTTCTATCTACAATCACAAGCCCAAGTTAGTTGAGTTTAATAAAAAAAAGAAACATTTCTATACAAGAATGTTCTTTCAAAAATTCGGAATGTCATGATGAGACCAGAGATATTGAGGAGGGAGAATGCGCTTCGACGAATGCGCATTCAAATTTTCAGTTACACACTGGAAGCCGCCATATTCTACATCCCTAACACGTATCTCGTACATTATTGGTCGCTTTTGGTGTTAATTTTAAAATGTGGCCAATAGTATTTAAAATTTCTTTAATAGTAATTATAAATGATAAAACTGGAACTACCTGCAAGTTTCGTTTCATCAGTGTAGTGTTTGCGTCAGTATAATGAATTACACAGCCCCACAAAAAAAAAGTTCATACACAAGAGAGTGACATATGTATTCCCATGCAATTTTCGACGCTGAATCCGATTCCGAGCTCAGAATTGGGTCTACACGTCTGGAATTGGCCTCAGGGGCCGAAAATGGCCTAAAATCCGGTTCCCGGGATAAGGCGAAGTCGACGCTGAATTTTGGAGCTAAAGCCGGATTTGTGCTCGAAAAGTTTATGGCCAACTGAAATTCCGGTTTGGGTCCGGGAAAATGATCCCTTGGGGCGGCAAAATTCTGTTTTGGACGTCCCGGTCGCGACTGTGGTATTTTCGTGTATTTTTCAATTCTGGACCTGAGACTGGGTGTAAAAAGTTTTTGGTCAGCTGAAATTCCCAGTTTGAGTCCGGGAAAACGGCCCATTGGGGCCGGAAAATCATATTTCGGACGTACCAATCGCAACAGTGGGATTTTTATGTACTAATTCCTGTAGCTTAGACAGTGCTTGACAGGTTTATGGCCATGTGAAATTTCCTGTTCAGAACCGGGAAAATGACCCTTAGGGGCAGGAAAATCGTGTTTTGTACGTCTCAGTTGAGACCACAGTATACTAAGCAATCAGTACGGAATCTTAGACAATTTATGAATGAAATACGTCTGGCAGTTTTTAAATACCCCCACTCTAGAAAAAGTCGCCAAGAATATGGCGGATCCCAGAGAACATACGAAAAAATAGCTAATAATTTGGCGAAAACATAACCAAAGTTGTTCGTAGTTTTAATATTTTTGCATTAATTTTTAATTAACTGTTGTAATCCAGTGTAGTTAAATGTAAATTGAGGTTTTGATCACATTTTGTCTTAATTTAGGTTTCTAGCAGATATAATTTGAATTTGATTATAAAACCAGTATGAATTTAAATTTATTTAAAAAATTTGCGAAAACATGGAAACTAGGTCAACTAGTAGTGTAGTTTTATTTTATATTTTGTAGTACTTTTGCCCTTATGTACGTTTACCTTATTTTGTTAGCAGATTATCAAATTTAAGCAAAGTGTAATTTTTATATTTTTACTCATTTTTTTTTAAGGAAAGTACGAAATGAAATTAAAACGTGAATATTAGGTACAATTTATTTTGAGGTTTACAAAATATATAAATTGGTAACATAATCAAAAACCCCCGTTGCTCTATTAGGTGTATGGAGTGGTTTCTTTCATTCATGTATGAAAGCAGTTTCTTTCCTATTTGGAGTTAAATCCTTTGCCCCCTTTCATGTTTTAATTCTTCCTTAGGATTTTCTCAATTATGCTATCACGTCTAACTTGGTCTCACATATATAAAACTGTTTGCAGGTCTTTTACGCCCAGAGCTGCGTTATGCGTTAGTTTTTTACAACATATTTATTTCCTCCCATAGTTTATTTATTATTTACTGGGTATAGTTCCACTAATAAATAATCACTAATATAAAAACACAAATAACTAAACACTCAACACGACATACAAAGCAGGAATATAAGTACAATAACGATAACGAGTGGTGGAGTGGATAACCATGTAATAATGTCAAAAATTCAAAAAACCTAACTGACACACGTAAATTATAGTAATAACTGTCAGTCGCCAACAAGATGGCGGATTTTTGGAAGACGCGGGAAAGCTGAGTTTCCCTACTGATTGCTTAGTATACTTTGGTTGAGACATTGGTATTTTCATGTACTTTTAAATTCCGTAACTCATACCGTGTTTGGAATGCCTTTGCTCTATTGGAATCTCTCGAAACACGATTTTCCGGCCCCTAAGGGTCATTTTCCCGATTCCGAATAGGGAATTTCACATGGCCATAAACCTGTCAAGCACAGTCTAAGCTACAGGAATTAGTACATAAAAATCCCACTGTTGCAATTGGTACCTCCGAAATATGATTTTCCGGCCCCTATGGTCCATTTTCCTGGACCCAAACTGGGAATTTTAGCTGACCAAAAACTTTTCACACCCAGTCTCAGGTCCAGAATTGAAAAACACACGAAAATACAACAGTCGCGACCGGGACGTCCAAAACAGGATTTTCCCGTCCCAAGGGGTCATTTTCCCGGACCCAAACCCGGAATTTCAGTTGGCCATAAACTTTTCGAGCACAAATCCGGCTTTAGCTCCAAAATTCAGCGTCGACTTCGCCTTATCCCGGGAACCGGATTTTAGGCCATTTTCGGCCCCTGAGGCCAATTCCAGACGTGTAGGCCCAATTCTGAGCTCGGGATCGGATTCAGCGTCGAAAAATACATGGGAATACATATGTCACTCTCTTGTGTATGAACTTTTTTTTTTGTGGGGCTGTGTTATATGTGATGGTTTATATTTCTAAGGATTTTTTCTAGTTTGTAGATAAGTTACTATCTCATTTTATTTTAGATTCTCACTAATTAAATGACTCCAAGGTTTGTAGTTAGAAGCCCTTAAGTTTAAAAAAAAAGAAAATTAGATATGGTCTCCAAATAAAATAGTGTGCATTTGCAGTGTTTCTGAACTATCTGAGATTGGAATTCAGAGTCCAAACATTAGTACTATCACACAGCTGTCACTAGTTGAAAAGTTAACTTATGAGAAAAAAGTCTCTTCACAAGAAGACACAAGCAAAAGCTTGTGGGAAAGGCAGGCAGCAAATAAATATTTAATAAAAGTACTTCAGAACATATCTAATCTAATTTTAGTAGTATACAGCAAAAACAACATACATAAACTACAAGCATCGAGAGCCAATATGGACAGGGCCTGTCTTAGCAACACTGAAGGCATGATGAAAAAGTCTCTTGAAGGAGGTGGAAGGTCTCATGGATTTCAAAATCTGCACTCGCAATTGCTACGAAAGGAGATAAGAAATGAATGCTGCGACGCATGACTTCGTCGACGACGGCGACGGATGGAAAGGCTGTACAAGACCATAGAATGGTTTGCCATACAATGGAAAGGGAATAGCTTAAGAGTTGAGAACGCCATAGGACTTGGATGACAACCATTACCAAGAAATCCGTGCGAGAAGGCCATCGAGTGAGAACTCAAGGGAGATTTGACTTGTGCAATGAAGAAGACTCGTCTGAGGGCTCAGGACGAAGATCTAAATGTGCACAGCCAAGGATTCCGACATGTATATTTTTCAAATTCAATATGCAGTGTTTAAACATCAATGAACAGAACATATTTTTGAATTGATTGTTTCAGATCCAGCACTAGCACGCAAACCTTGCTGCAGAAGGGCAACAGTGCTATTTGTAATGTAACTGATAAACCGCTGAAATAGAGGCCGTAGTCCTGAAAATCGACAAAAGACTGGTAAATTTCAATTTTGAGAAGAACAAAAACTCCTAGTGGTTTCTCGTTAGCTCTTCTACCACAGCAGTAAATGAGCTAATGGATTTTTTCGACTCAAAAAAAAAAAATTAAACTGTCAAACTTGACATACGTTGAATACTTTTACAACTATTTTGAGAACGAGAACAGAGTTTTTCGAAATGTCAATAATACGTAAGTGCGCGATCGTGATGTGATTTTTGTTAGGCAAACCCTTGACTGATCCGTTTGGCGCAAGGGCTTATTTAATTACTCTTTATTTTTTCAGAAGTGCGGCAAAAACCCAATAAAACTAAAGAAAAACCAACTATGACTTATTAAAATTTGAATTCATCAGGAATTCATATGTATCTTCATATAAGTTTATTGATTTTATTATACGATATATTACAAATAAGTTACATGTGTTTAATTTTTACAAATAATAGTTATATAAATAAAGGATATTGTCTCAAAACCTAACTGTTTGTTTTATATTCTCAAATAAAATTTCATTGATGTATATTTATTTTTGATTCTACCACCGGTTATAAAAAGTCCAGTATGCCTAACTGTATTTGCCAGTTTGCGCATATGGAAGTTATTCTCCTCCCTCAATATCTCTGAATGAGACGCGCTGGTTGCTATGGTAGATTTTGCTAACAGTAAAATAAGACTTCTATATTTCTCTACTGAAATAAAGCCAATTTTATTTCTCTATTGAATAAAGTCTAGGTTTTTGCAGCTCTAAACAATGAATACAAAGTCAATTGTAGGGCGACTGTGGATAAATAAAGTTGACACTAAACTGTTCTTAGAAATTTCAACAGCTTCACAGGAAATGTTCAAAATGTCGTTCTTGAGAAGTTTATTGTTACAAACTTACTTAAGTTTATTGTTAATCTTTGCCATTATATTTTTAAAAAATAATTATGTATTTATAAAATTTATGGAATAACGTTTTGTTTAAATTTTTAAACTGATAATACCCAGATTAAGAACAATTGTGCATTATGAGATTATTATCTAGTTACTCCTTTATTATTTGCTTATTATTTAATTAATGATGAATGCCATTGTCTTAAAGGATGTGCCTATACATTGCCTGGATATTGCAAAAGAAAATTACACATAAAGTTACAAAATAAATTATTTGATAAATGTGGGGTTAACAAACGTGAATTACTGAATGGGATATTCGGTTTTCAATTTTTTTCCTAATGTGTAACTGTTCGCCTCACATTTTAATTTTACTACCTCATGACGCCCAAATGGGGGAAAATACGTGTACGCACAGCGTTAGTAGTCTCCTGTTAACGTTTCTGTGGTTGTACATTTAAATGGAAAGTCAATACCTAATTTGAATGTTGAATTTATCTGGCCTGATATTATACCTAATACCTCACATTGGCTCTTTTCTACATACGTTAATTTATAATTTTGTAGCTTATAGAGAAGAATGATTTTTAGTACCTACTGATAAACTGTCAGATTTTTTTTACTATAACTAGATGTCACAGTTGGTTAGGTACTCGAATATATTGCATTCATGTGTAGTATTCAATACAATATTTGTGTAATCATTATTCAAATATTGAATACTTTTATCGACGGTATTTGATATTCATATTGATCAGGTGTAGATATACATTCAGGATTCAGCACTCAGAAATAGTATTGATGAGTAGTAGTAGTAGTATTTCGTCAATTAAGGATGTTCGTGTACTCATAAATACTGATTTATAATTACTGTTCTCGCACTATATTTATCTCAAACTACTACAAGGTTTTTAATTTTAGTTATCGAACTTAACCTTAGGTACACAGTCTCAAAATACTCAACAAATAATTACAGATTACAGGTTACAAAATTTTGCACCACAAGTAAACAAATACGTTAAATAAGACAAAAAAAAAGCTGGATTTTATTTTATATACAGACAATATACTCGTTGATTAGGGACACGGGCGAACTAACAGATCTCAAACAGTGTAGTGAATATGCGTGGTAGTAGTATTTCGTCAATTAAGGATGTTCGTGTACTCATAAATACTGATTTATAATTACTGTTCTCGCACTATATTTATCTCAAACTACTACAAGGTTTTTAATTTTAGTTAGTAAAAAAGCTGGATTTTATTTTATATACAGACAATATACTCGTTGATTAGGGACACGGGCGAACTAACAGATCTCAAACAGTGTAGTGAATATGCGTAGTAGTAGTATTTCGTCAATTAAGGATGTTCGTGTACTCATAAATACTGATTTATAATTACTGTTCTCGCACTATATTTATCTCAAACTACTACAAGGTTTTTAATTTTAGTTATCGAACTTAACCTTACACAGTCTCAAAATACTCAACAAATAATTACAGATTACAGGTTACAAAATTTTGCACCACAAGTAAACAAATACGTTAAATAAGACAAAAAGAAGCTGGATTTTATTTTATATACACACAATATACTCGTTGAATAGGGGCACGGGCGGACTAACAGATCTCAAACAGTGTAGTGAATATGCGTAACCCCACTGCGCCTTTCGCTGATGTCCGACGACAACCATGATTCGGCGTTTGTCACATGAGATTTGCAAGTTAAATTAACCGCACTTTAACATTTCCTGTTTAGTATATTTCATAGAGTTAATCTAGATAACGTTGTAAATTAAATTTTAATTTAAATTTTTTTATTATGAAAATTTGTATTGAACCGGCGTTCCACCTTCTTGCACCAGCCGCCACAGGTACTGTGAACTTTTTTAACTTTCACCTTACCATGTTTTTTGTTTAAAATATCTTGAACCTACATTGTTTTCGAGGAAAAAAGCATACTTGTCATTAGTCTCAGAAATTGGCCATTTTAGAGAAAATAGCTTTTCAGCTATCAGCTGCATAGTTCATTGTGCGATATTTTAACGTAGTAGGCGCCAAAATGCCCTTACAAATTGGATATGTTGAAGATAGATCGTCAAGCAATAAAATTTATGTTGGTGTAAAATGGTACGGATAATATTTTTCACATGTAACGTTTTTAAAATGGAAGTCATACTGATTCTTGCAGCTCCATATAGTCGTCTTGAATTAATTTTTTGATAATCCGCAAGGTGAACAAATTTTTCGTCTTTTTTCTCTAAATTCCTAAACAGATTTTTAAATTGTTGATTATCAAGTTGTAATTTATTTCGAAGTCCGTCCAAATATTCTTGTTGCCCAGCACATTGAAATTTAAATGCCATCAAATAACAATCACATCTCTCATATCTGAATATGAAAAATTAATGTCACATTTCTCGATTTCGTAAATTGATTTTAACCAAAACTGAATAAATACATTTACATTTAAAAATACTTTTTAACATAAATGTAATACGTTAAAATATTTCTAAGACTAATTGAAAGTATACCCTTTTTCTTCAAAGACAATGTGGGTTTAAGAGTTTTTAATAAATGTGTGATAACTTTAGGTTCAAAAAAGTTATGCTCTCATTTACGTCATACATATAGCGGATGTGGCGCCCTCTAAGGAACACGTCGAACTAGACAACAGATTATGATTTCTCATATCCAAAAACATCTATTCCTAAATTTTTAAGTTGATACAGTCATTATACAAAAAAATCGCTTTTTAAATTCTAACTTTGACAGCCTGTATCTTTTTTATTAAAGCTATTAACTTACATCGTAATATTTTAAAGTGCAAAATCTAGTATGTCTCCATGGACCATCATTTAGAAACAATTTACGTGATGTTCAGTTGTCTTTATAGAAAACATTCTTAGAAATTATGATAAATATCTCATAGTAGTAATAATAACCAAAGTATCCTTTTTATGTAAAGTAAAATTTTTACGTTATAATACGAAAAAGAAAACGAGAGAATAGACTATTTGTATCTAATGTTATGAATTTCAAAAACACCATGATACAATAGAACACAAGTGTATAGAAATAAATCGAGTTAATATTTGATGTTCTGGTAGTTTTTGAATTTATAGTATCTTCTCCAAAACACACTGTTTAAAGGTATCGTCTTCTCAAAATAGTGTTTTTTAGTAATACAATAGTTATTTACGCAACAAGTACAAAAAGTCCTGACGACCTCGTTGGACAATTTCACGTCGCGTGCAATAAGCACTTTTTGTACGAGTTGCATACAACGTACTACGTTCATGCAAAAACCAAAAAAATTATATTTAGATGACACTAAGTCTAGGAAAATGTGACGTCGATTTGAACGTTTTTGTTTGTCATGATGACAAAACGCTGTAGTAGAATGACAGATGAATGCAATAAACATTTTACTACTACACTAGTGCAATAAAGAACCACATTTTTCACTAAATATAATTCAATAAAGTTTTGCTTTTGCATGAACGTAGAGAAATAAATATAAAACAAATAAATAAAGGGAAACAGCAGTTTAACCAAATATATAGGTACTTACACAAATCTTTAAAAATATGTATTATCTAAATTTAACTGTATATGTAAATATTGTTATATCTAACATAAACCTAGTACTACAAAGATAGTTCACTTTTCTTCACAAATACCTATGTAAAAGTAATTATTGTTCAAATCTAGGGTTAAAATAGCAAAACAATGTGTCTTATACGAACGATATTTAAAGGTTATTATTTTATTCGAGGGTAATTTAAATAATAACAATGAACATACAAAATTTGAAGAATTTTTGATATTACTTTTGTTCTATTAAGTGTTTATTTTTCGAGATTTCTGTACCTAAAAACACCACATATTTGATCATTTTACAACAAGAAATACGGAAACCTTAACTAGGAAAAGTTATATTTTAATATAATTGATAAAATGTAAAGTGGAGTACAAATTTATTTTGGTATTAGTAAAATTATTAATAAAGTGACTATTTTGCAAATTTGATTTTGCGCCATATGTTGATAACATATATTTCAATAATAACTTCAATAAATTTCAAGTACTTACGTATAGGAGATATTAAAACAAAAATACTATCATAATTACGAAATTAATATTTAAATAAGTACATTTTCAGTTTTTAACATTGTGTTGCAATAGCTTTATTTCACAAATTTTGCACATAGTTGTATCATTAACAACAACGAGATATATGGAGAATCCAATACTCATTACAAAATAGAGAAAATATCATAATGTGGACATTTTTTGCAGCAAATATATTATAAAGAATGTTAAATACCTATCTATCTTGCTTGCGATTTAATGTGTTGGTATTTGCATAATCGCTGGATGAATTGCATTACGCTATATACATGCACCACTTACAACTTACTAAAAGCGAAAACTGCAAGAAACAGAGCGCGTCGAATTCAAACTATCGTGCTCACATCAAATTTATTCCATGAGGTTCGGAAATTTACTTACATTTTCTATGAATTTATGAATAAAAAAACCTACACATATGCATATAAATCGCGGTGTTATTATTAATCTAAAAATATACTTACAAGCATATGTCTTGTTTTAATTATAGATGTTTTATATCTGACATCTGTTTTACTAATTGGCTTAAAATTATTGAGACCGGTAATGAATTAATTCAAACGATTATCTAATAAATAAATAAGATAACTAAAACAAATAGACCCGACACCTAAAAAAGTCTACATTTTCAAAATACCGCTAAACTACTTCCGATTATAATGTGAACATGCATTTTGTTGTAGGCAGACAACAGTAAAGAAATAAGCAAAGAATAGTGCAAATATTTTCATTTTATTATTCGGTACCGAGCTCATTTTTATTTTCTATAGCTGATGTTAAAATTACCTTTCATCTACTAAAAATGATACTTTAACCCCAAAGATAGATAAAGATCTTTATTTTTTAAGAAAGCAATTATAACCCCTAAGTTACGCTGTTAAGTATGCAATCTTGTTGGCCTCAATGGGTGTCTCTGCTACGGACGAAGACTACCAATCACCCAACCGCTTTACTGTTACCAAAGGCGGCAGAATTTGCAACCATAGCTGCAGAACGGCGGAATAGATCTCCAGGATAAAATTTGGATTTAGCAGTTTTATAAACTCAGTTATCTTCTGTGACATTTTATAAATAGTGTTTATTTCCAATGCTTTAAAAGTGCATTTCTGTCGATAGTTGATGAAGAATTTGTTATCGAGCATGTTCTGAGAGCGAGGGCGATATATTTTCATATAATCTTCAAGACACTGTCTCCAGATTTCTTGTTTGTAATACAGAACGACTTGGTTTTGGTGTCGAGAAAAGAAACAAGCATTACAGATTGTCGATCGTCAATGTTTCCAACTTCTAATTTGTGCAATTCATCTGAACGGCATGCTCCATGTAAACCATATAGCTTACAGGCTAAACGAGTAATATACACATTTATTTTAGAGATTATTCAGAGTTTTGCTTTAACAAGGAGATAATCATCATATGCAGCAGTTTGTAGAAATTTTATCATATTTTTCGAGTTAAAAATATTGTCCTTTTTTGACTTGTAACTACTTATTTGTTTTGGAATGCTATGAGCTTGTTGTATCTACAAACAAAAGTTCAATTGATACGTGATTTTAGGCAGCTCCTCAATTCATTCTTACCTTGAAATATAGATATTTTTATAGACCAATATGCTACTTTTATCTTTAATTTGTTAAAAAAAAAATTTATTTTTCAGAAAAATATGCTAGAAATACATTCTCACTTAGATTCTTGATGTTCTTTGCGGTCTTCCACTTTTGAAATTTTTATATTCCTTTTAGGAATATAGGTCAATCGAGATTTTGATGGTAATAACTTGGATATGGCCTTTGACACCTCTGCCCGAATATCAATATGTATAATTGCTCTTTTATCTCGTTTTCAGACATTTCTGCCTCCAGCAACCACAAAAAACAACATCAAAGAAGAAATACCTATTGACATCAAAATAAAAGCACACTGACAACCCAGAGAGATGAATTGGTTTGTAATCTAATTCCATAGAAATTTATGCTAACTATGCAAAAGTTTCCCTAATTTAGAATCAATTCAAATAATTTCTAAATTTTTCTTCATACTAAACGCGTTCGTATTTGGGCTGTAGAAAAGAAGAAAGAAAAGTGTTTTACACACGACGATAAAATTCTATTTTATCGTCTCCCAAAATTACCTTTTTCGGTTTTAAATTATATATTGCACAAATCCATAAATTCTTACCGTTTTTGTTGTTAGACACATGTCAAAGTTATTTTAACGTTACACCATTTTTTATATTGAACTTTCAAATTTATATGCAACTGCTTTCAAGGCATCGACCAAAAAGATGCCATCGAGTGATTGCAGCATGATAACGCCCGCTTATATTATTCCACATCCGCCATGTTCTCTTAATCTTAATTCATCAAATTTCCACATCTTCCTAATAACTTATCTATTAAACCACGAAACGACTTAGTCGAAGAATAGAAAAACTATCAGATATTTGGGAGGTCGTAAACGATGCAGAAAATACTTCCTTGATTAATTCGTATGTTTCTTTTATTGAAAAGTTTTCAAATTAATAAAAAAGTTACGAACATCTGTATGAACTCAGTAAATATCAAATTACAAGGCAGATAACATTAAATATAGAAATTTCAAATCACTTTTATATAAAATCTAATAAATCTAATAATTGCCCCTATACGGGGTGTTTTTAAATGAAGTAGCAAAAATGAGACCACAGATTCCTTAGGTGAAAATAAATCAATTTAACCTAACATACCTATATACCAAGTCGCATAATAAAAAAGATACAGGGTGTTAAAGTTAAAATTTAGTTTCGATATTTGCAAATAACTTCTTAAGAAACCCAAATATTCACATAAAATTTGTAAATCGAGGGGTTTGCGGGCGAGAAATTCCAATTTGTGTCTAATTTTGACGTCACTGGTAGAGGGTGTCACTTGCACACTATTTTTTTTTTTTTATATGGCAGAACTTTTTTGCAGCTTAGTGTATCCATTTTACTATCGAAACAATGGATTCTCCTACTTGTTTTATTTGAAAAAGGTATACCTTTGCTGAAGTCGGTAAAAGTAACCATTTTGGAAATAATCCTATTTGAAATGCTCAGTCATAGATAAATGCTCAGTGCATCGAGTAAAAACTGTTTCGGGTTCAGGTAAAGTGCCTTTTCTGCTGAAAATACAGAAAAATGTTACTTGAAAAAGTTGTTCAGAATGGTTAATTATGGCAACGTGCAAAATTTGAAGAAGATAGGCGAGGTTTGATGAAACCATTTTTCAACAAAGCACAAAGATTTTATCAAAGCAGGCCGATCTTTTTGGAATTTTGCACGTCTCCATAATTGACCGTTCTGAACAACTTTTTCAAGTAACATTTTGCTGTATTAGAAAATGCACTTTACCTGAAACGATAACAGCTTTCAATCGGTGCACTGAATATTTCAAATAGCATTATTTCGAAAACTGTTACTCCTAACGACTTCAACAAGGTATACCTTTTTCAGATATAACAGGTAGGAGAATCGCTTCTATAGTCAGATTGATACACTAAGCAGCAAAAAAGTTCTGACATTTAAAAGAAACATGATGTCCTCTACTAGTGACGGCAAAATTAGAAACAAATTAATTTGAATTTCTCATCTGCAAAAAACCCTGATTTACAAATTTTATGTAAATATTTGAATTTTTTAAAAAGTTATCTACAAATGCCGAAAATAACATTTTAAATTTGACACCCTGTATCTTTTTTATTATGCGACTTGGGATATAGGTATGTTAGGTTATATTGATTTATTTTCAGCCAAGCAATCTGTGGTCTTATGTTTGCTACTTCATTTAAAAACGCCCTGTATAAGTTAAATTTTGATAATTATGTTTTTTTTATATTCAATTAATTTAAAATTGTGTTCAGTAGTAAATTCGTATAACAAATAAACAAATACTTATAATAAAATAAATATTTGGATATTTGTATCTAAAACTTGATAACATTAAAATATAAGATGATTTTAAAACCTACACAAATGTATTCGAAAAAAATGTATATTTAAGGCGATTATTTCATTTCAGTCGGACTTTTTATACGTGTCACGGTGATTCTCTAATTTTCCTTATAAATAATTAATTACGTATTTATATTAAATTAATATAATTAATATAAAAACACCTAAAGAAATTATGAGAAACATAACATAAATTAATACAGAAAATTATTTTCAAGAGACAAGTGAATCCAAAATTATATACGCGAATTATTGTTAATATAGGAAAATATTTAAATAACGTAAGGTTGTATTCAACAAATATCTTTAATTTAATAGAATATCTCTCTAATATCACTGTAAGTTCTTATTATTCTTAACGTTTCATTACACATACTGCAAAGTTTACCGTTCTGATCAAGGTAACACACAGAAGAAACCATACTCTATCAGTTCAGTGTCCAGTAGTTGGATTGCATTTAAATATAGGTAGCGAAAACGAAAAAGAGATAGAGATACGATTTTCACCATTGTTATTTTCTCAAAAAAAAAAGTCAAGAAATGGTCCATCAAATTTGCTCTATCTATGACAGAACCACTTATCTGTAGATCAAATGAAGCCCCAGTATATTTTCTTACACTAAAATAATAATATTTATTTATTATCCTAAAACGCGTTTTACTATCCAAAAGTTGTTATTGAGCTAATTTTCTTGTCGAAATTTTCTTGAATTTAGCGCAATGCAACCAACGTCTGAAACCGAAAGTCTTCTAGGGTAAAATGTGTACAAGTAAACTTACCGTTAATGCATTTATATTTTTTTAATGTTTTTCCTTCTCCAAAAGCTTTTATATGATTAACTAAAAAAGAAAGTAATTTAGATAGGTAAGAACACCAGTTAGAAGAAAATATCACCAACAAATCTGCTTAGAGATTTTGGTTTTGGTTGCCATTACTAAATTCACCAGACTTTTTTTAATAACGACTTACACAGTGTACCACTGCATAATTTATTCCATATTGAGGACGTAGAACACAAGATTTGTTATTTCAATGACTAATTTATTTAATATACATGCTCCTTACAAAACTGCAAAAATTTCAAAGCAGCGTAAGCCATGGATGACTGATAGCGTCAGATTATTAATATCTCTTAGAAATAAAGCTAAATCAAAATTCAAACAATTTAAATTGGAGGCACATTGGAACTATTATAAACAATTAAGAAATTATACGGAGATTGCAATTAAGAATGAAAAGCGAGCATATTTCAATTCAAAATTCAGAACAAACGATCCTAAGGATATTTGGAAGAGCTTACAATCTTTGAACTTAAAACAACGTAAAAATAGTAATTTACCTATTAATCTTAAAAACCCTAACATAATAAATAATCATTTTATCAATAGTATACCAATTTCAAATTATGATAATAGTCATTTAATAAATTATTACGAGAAAAATACATATAAGGACATTCCTGCAAATTTTGAATTCTCATTAGTACCGTTTCTAAAATTTTATATTCTATTAAAACAAATGTCATGGGTCCAGATGATATAAACTTGACAATGTTGAAACACTGTTGCCCCTATATTGTTCCGTACATTACCCATATAATAAATAGCTGTCTGTTATCCCATACTATACCTATTCAATGGAAACAAGCCCATGTTATACCTATTCCAAAAATTACTAATCCTTCAACACTATCTGACTTGCGTCCTATAAGCATATTGCCTACTTTATCGAAAATTCTAGAGCGAGTGATGTATACACAATTAATAGAGCATTTTAACAAATATGACATTATTCCATCTTTTTAATCTGAGTTTAGGCGATCTCACAGTTGTACAACTGCTTTATTGAAAGTGACAGATGATATTTTTGAATCATAATGGTAAGATTAGTGCTTTAGTATTACTAGACTTTACTTAAAGCTTTTGACACAATTCAACATCAATTACTTATAGCAATACTTCACTTTGTTGGATTAGGCGATAGTGCACTGAATAATGAAATATTCAGTGCACATTCATAGGAAATCGTACACAAAGAGTAAAAATTTGAAATGAATTGTCAAATGTGAACTCGCTTAAAATAGGTGTTCCTCAAGGTTCTATTCTGGGACCTCTATTATTTTGTGTATATACTAGTAATCTCTGCAATAATTTGAAATACTGTAGTCCACACATGTATGCTGATGATACCCAACTGCATCTATCATTTGATAAAACTAATTATGATGAGGCATTAAATAAAATTAATTATTAATAAAATTAGATGTAACTTAAATCTCCGAAAATTTCAGAGTTGTGATTAATGACAGTTCTGTTCCTATAGTGCAAAGTGCTTCTAACTTGGGTCTGAGTTTTGACAATACATTTAGATTTAATTCACAAGTTAGTAAATACATACAAAGATCATATATGGCTTTGAAGTTGCTTTATCCACATAGAAATTATTTGTCCATAAAAATAAAAACGTTACTTTGCGAAACCTTTGTCTTTACAAACTTTTTATACTGTGCCCCTGTTTATTATCCATGTATTGATGTTTTAACTAAAAGAAGAATACAGATGTGTCAGAATTCATATTTAAGATACATATTGGGCATTCAACGTAGATATCACATTTCTCATAGATTACAAGACCTGAAATGGTTAAAATATGAATAATCGTCAGAGATTGCAAACTTTATGCCTATATCATCAAATAATTTGTACAAAAACTCCCTCGTATCTGTATAATAAAATTTGTTTTCGTACTGATGTCCATAATATAAATGTTAGAAATAAGCATTTTATAACACCACCTTTACATAAAACTAGTTTCTACGAACGATCTTTTACCTACAATGCGCTGCCAGATGACTTTAGAACAATATTTTGCTAGATTTAAGATTCCATAAATTCCATTGTCGTCTACTACTTTTTTTATTAGTAAATATATACCTATATTAGGCTAAACTTTATCGTAAAATATATTTGATATACTAGGTAAGTGTATTATATCGAGAGATGGAGCTTGCTCTATCTGCTTGAGCACAGCCTAGTGGTTTTCCTATCTCTTTCTATAACAATAGAACTAATTATGTTCGTTTACTCTGTATCTCTAAATGGAAAATAAATGTATTTTTATTATTATTATTGTTATTATTATTACTTATTCAAAAAAATTGTCAAGGTTTTTGAACTTGAAAACAATTAGCTGATCACGATTTCGTTAGATTTTCTCTTCATTAAGCGAAAACTGTTGAACTGTAAAACAGCTTTAACTCATACAACACTCTAAATTTCAAACGATGACTAATGTAACATAGATAAAACTTTATAATTTTAAGGCAGCTATATTAACACTACCTTTTTAAAGCAGATATTGTTACATAAGGGTAAGTCGCAACAGTTAATCGTTATACTTGGCGCCAAACGTCTACGGTTAACGGATTAAACTTTCTTATGGTATATACATAAACTAATAAATATAGTCAAAAGACCGTTGAATTGAATTATGTTTACATCATACCAAAAACTCAGTCATCCGAGAAAATTAACAGCCCGTGTCTTAATATATAAACAAGGACACAGTACAATCACATTGTGGTGTCTTGGAATATTCATGTGGCATTTGAGGTAATGCTATGGATCTGTATATATGACGCAATGAATAAGTGTTTTCCTGTGACAGTTTTAAGTAAGTTCTTGCGTTTTCATTTGTCAACTCGCAGTTGACATTCTGGGAACACACCAAATTACTTTTCCATGTGCTGCTTTTAAACAAGCGGAAATGACATTTCGTCGTCCTCAGTCTAATCAAACTGCAGATGAGTGTTATCACATGCTTCCCATGATGATAAAATTAACGTACCAAATACCTTGAACTAAGTTACTTGAGAAAAAGTTATATAGCTTGTGTATAAATAATTATGTTGTACAGGGTATTTGCCATTAAGTCATCACTACTACTTTCATTGGTATTCGAGACATGGGTTGAATGACTTTTTATAGAGTATTTAACAGTACAATACCAATTACAGGATAAGAAATACTAATGAATAGATAAAAAATTAAAAAATATCAGTGTTAACCAAAGAAATTGTACAAACTAAAATAAATAAACAGAATGGCTCAATATGTTATTATTTATTATTCGTAGTTAGATTTTTTTCTTAGTTACATTTGTAACTAGATTGAACTTATCCTGCAGGGTTGCCATTAGAGAAGCCGAACGCCTATGTCGATTTTGCTATACATTTTGCCTAAAAAGCTGAAGAGCTCCTTTTTTGTACATGAACTGAATAAATACACTTTTTAGCAAAAAAAAAAAACGCGATTGAGTGTGATTGAGTGACATATATTAAGGTCGCTGTATTTCTCGCCGTAAAATGATCAAATTTGTGGTGTTTTTAGGTACTGAAATCTTGAAAAATAAAACACGTAGAGCAAAAATAATATCAAAAATAAAATTACTGATGTTTTGTTTATCCACTTTTACTATTTAAACTCTCCTCAAATAATATAATAACTTTTAAAATGCATTTGTATGATACACATTATTTCATTATTCTAACCCCACATTTTAATTATTATTTTCACATATTTATAAACAAAAGTGAATAATCTTATATGCAGAACTATGTAAGTTTATGTTATAACAATGTTTATATCTATAGTTAAATTTAAAAAATATGTATTTTGAAAGATTTCAGTACCTAAAAATTTGATGGATAGATCGGTTTTTGACGTTATATATTGATTTTACTTCTGTACTTTTGAATATTCGCCGGTGGCATGAGATACCATTGTTGTTATTTGCAAAACTCTATTTTATTCAGTTCTTAAATGTCTAAAATTACTTGTATTTGTAGAAAACACTATTTCAAGAATACGGCGCCCATAAGGATCACGCACATTATGCTTGCACGGACCAGCAACTTTTTGTGCAGGTTATGTGGTAAGTAATAGTTGAGTGTAAGCTCGGAAGAAGAATTTTTTATTTTAACGACGTTGTATGAAGAGCAGAAGAGGGAAGAAGCCAGGAAAAAAATTTTCGAGGTTCTAGATTGTCCTCGCCTACAGCACCAAAATGCAAGATTTCGCAGAGCACTGTCATCTGACGAAAGACTTGCAGTTTGTTTAAAGTAATAGGTTGTTGATAATCGAGGGTGTCCGGCAGTTCAGCGACACATTCACAACTTAACTGGTAACAGTTTGAAATCAATCCCTGACATTTGTGGTAACAGAACTTACGTTGGAGTAGCCCGGCCAAGTATAGAAATTGCAGGTCAGCGACACGACCTGCAGTGACGGTCCTTGCAGGTCACAGTTGCAGGTACTATTAGAGTGTGCGATGATCCATTAAATAATATTTCATGTGCAGGCTTTGCAGGTTCGTACTGGTCCATGCAGGCATAATGTGCGCGATTTTTTAGAGATAGAAATAGGCTTACCACCCAACCTTATCTCGGAAGTTACACTATTACTACAAGATGTGTCCTTCCAATGCAACTTATTGAATATATATATAATAAAATGTAATAATTGGAACAGAAAGTGGCGAAATATGGTGTAAATTAAAGAAATAAATTCATTATTTCGTAAATTGGTCCTGAAACAGGTCAATTTTATTTTTAAAAGTGCATTCTGCGAGACATTTGTTTACAAGGTCTAGTAATTCTCTATTCAACCATATCAATAAGTTTAAGTAATAGAATTTTGCATAGTGCCAAAGAAATATTTTTGAAATTACAACAAAAATTGTATTTTCAACAACCCAAGTTACAATAGATTTTCAAATTGATAACCCTTACTTATCACACAGTAAGAAAGATGAGCAGTAAACTCTTCTTGAACATTACCTATAACTCAAAATTATTTGTACTATCTCCGTTCGAATGCATTCTTTTAATACATCTAGTTTTTTGGTTTATTTTGATATACTTTACTTTTTAAGTATCTCCATGAAAAGAAATATAGAGAAGTTAAATCTGGAGACCCAGGTGATCATTCAATAATTGATCCTCTTCGCCCTATCCACCTATCTCATAAGACGTCCAAGTATTTTCTTACCAATTCAGCATAAGTATCATTTATGTTTGGAAACAGTATGTTCAGTTAAGGGCAGCAAATCGTATTGCAGAAATTGTTAATATCAAAGACCTGTTAAGGTTTCTTGAAAAAAGTAAGGTCCTATGATTCTAGTATCAGCATTAACTACTTGACAGAAACTTGAATTAAGTCGATGTATCTTTCTTGATCATATATTTACATTTTCTATATAGGCAAAAAGTGAAGAAACTAGTAATATGTTTTTCATTTTCCCCATCGATCTATATTTTATTTAGTTTTAGGTAGGTAAAAATTTATTAAATTTCTTACCTGGATACATAAAAAGAGACGTAGGAATGACAGTTTACATTATTGAAGTAATTTGTTAATTGTAACTTTACATTTTTTTTCTTTGACACTACGCCAAATTCTATTTATTACCTAAGCTAAAACTGAAAAGAGCTATGACTCTCGATTGAATTTTAAAAAAATCGTCAATGACGTTATCATGCTGACACAGACGACGTCATATGTAAAATAAAAATCTCGTAGAACGCTCTTTTAAAAATAAAATTTGATTGTGCCAGGCTTTTTTTACGAAACAATGAATTTATTCTTATCATTTACAACGTATTGCTACATTTAAAATAAAATACTCAGGTATGTATGCAAATTGAAAAATTTGCGTATTAATTTTTGTACCTCCACTTTCCAATGAAGAATATCCTTACTTCAGAAGTCAAAAGCTGACAACCCTAGGTAGAAGGCAAGTATAATAAAACAAAATAAAAAAATTTACAACTCATATTATTTCAACCCAAGAAGTTTCATTTTATAAAACTAAATAGAAAGAGTATTCTGATAGGAAAAGGTGAAATAGTGATATGGTGAAGAAACTAAGACAAATATTAGAATGTCGAAGCCTAAGCCGAATATTGTATTTTATATAATTATTTTATAGTATACAAGGTGTCCCGAAATTAATGGGACACAGAGTAAGAGTAGATTCCTTATATCAAAATAATGCGATTAAGCCAAACTTACCTTGGTCCGTTTGAGGCTAATAAAAAGTTACAGGGAGTTAAAGTTCAAATTTTGAATATGAAATTCTTAAAGTTCTTAGAAAATTTTCAAAGGATTCTTTTGAAAATTTGGATTAGGGGGTTTTCTGGGTTGAAAAAAACGAATCCGTACTTAATTTTGCTGTAGATGCTAAAGGGCGCTACGAAATGTACTCTTGGTTGATAAAAACTTTATCAATGTGTGTACGAAAGTTTTAATAGAAATATATTGTTTTGGAGTAACAGTTGTTAGACTGGCCGTCTTTTAGGACGAAACGATCCAGTATCTCCTAACCGGTCATAAAGATTTTTAAATAATTTGTGATTTGGTTGTAATCTATTTGGGTAACTTTCTAAATACGATACGCACGACGTCCATTAAAATTTTCTTTTGCATAAATACATATCTCGCATTTCTTCATTGGAAAATAAATTATCGCGAAGCATATTTCAGGCGATATGATTATTTGTAAACAAAAACTTAAAGGAATACACTATTTAACATACGGTACTTGTCAAGCAACTAATTGTCAATAGTATAATTTGTTTTCAAATAACCAAAGCTTACTATGACAGTTTTATTTTATTTTATTTTATTGCATCTTATAAAAAAAAACAAGAAATAAATCAAAAACGGTTAAATTAATAAGTGTACCTTATTTGTAAAAAATAGATTGGAGAACAATATTTTTCTATTAAAACTTTCGTAGACACACTGATAAAAAAGTAATAACCAGTTTTTATCAACCAAGAGTACATTTCGTAGCGCACTCTAGCGTCTACAGCTAGAACGGATTCGTTTTTTTCGACCAAGAAAACCCCCTAAACCAAATTTTCAAAATAATCCTTTGAAAATTTTCTAAGAATTTTAAGAATTTCATATTCAAAATTTGAACTTTAACTTCCTGTAACTTTTTTATTAGCCACAAACGGACCAAGGTAAGTTTGGCTTAATCGCATTATTTTGACGTAAGGAATCTACTCTTGCTCTGCGTCCCATTAATTTCGGGACACCCTGTATAAACGTTGACGGAACATGGATAACTGAACAATGACAAAAGTGGGGCACTGTTTTGCCACATATGGAACCTGGTGATGTTATGGTTGTATAGATAATGCATCCTATAATAACTTTGTTCGCGGTATACCAGAATCAGTTTCCAACAGTTAGAAGCATGCACACTGCATCCAAAGTAAAGCATTTTCAACTTTACGTGGGCATTATAAATGCAATGCGAGTGCTTATGACGGTTGGTCCAACTGTGCTACGAATAGGTCTACTAGCCGAAGATAAGTACCAACGTGTGACCGTTATAGTTATAGTACTAGTTACCGGTAGTGTATAGTGTTAAAGTGTGATATCTGCGGAGTGCGCAGGTGGGTGTAGGTGAGTGGTGGTAGGCCATCGCCATCTAAAAGGACGGCATTTTACGGGTAAGTTCTTTGAACCCTTCTCATGTGGTATGGAATCTTGTCCCCTGCAACCCTCACCTCCCGCACTCATCATAGTGTTGTGAATAATTCGCTCTATATTATTTTAGACCTCGGGTATAGATTACTGGTTCCCCTAGCTTATATCGATTGTAAGTGCTACAAATAAAATGCAGTGGAGAAAAGTTTTTAACGATTTTTGATAACAAATTGCTATGTTCATTTGTTAAAATTTTGAAATTTGCATTATTAAAATTGTTTAAAGAAATAAATAGTATTAAACAAATATCCATATTGACACATTAGAATTAAATAAATAACTGAAACACTTCTTGAACTTAAAATTTCTTCATATAAGTCGTTAAAATGTAAATCGATTGGTTTGGATAAATTTCAAGATAATGTTAAAATGGAATAGCCTGCATGGACAGGTTCTAGAAAACCGTAGTATGTATTTAAGTCATTTGCTCATATTTTCCATAGATAATAGACCCGACACATACTCTCTCTAAACGCCTATAAAGGCATCAACATAATTTAACTTTATACTATAATTAGGCTCTAGGTGGCATTTAAATATAATTTTATTAGAGACATTGGCAAAGGAAGTTATTATGACTCGACACAATTTCTAAAATTCATGTTGTGGGAAAATATATTCTAATGGTGAAATTGTCTCTATAGCATACTCGTTAAGCAAAATGCAAATACGTGATTCATTTAAAAAGGAAACGTTTGATATGTAACAATCACTTCTCTTAATTAGTGACGAACAAAACTGCTTCGAAGATTAGTGATAATTGAGTAATTTGTTATTGCTCATAAAAAAATAAATTTTCAGTCGATGTTTCTTTGAAATTTTATTAGTTTGTAGTTGCATTTATAATAAAACAGTGTCTATGTACTATACAATTATTTAATATGACAGGCATTTGTATAAAGGGTGATTCAGAACTTATCTGAAAAAATTTGGGAATAGATGCGTCATGAAAAATAGAGTCAATGGATAACGGTTTAATTTATGGTGATGAGAATGCTTTAGCAGAACGATTTCCCGGTAAACGTGTGCCAAATGCAGCTACTTTTAGCGCGGTGTGCAGTGGATGCAAGTGTAATGCGACGCGAGAGAAATTTGAAACCGATTCGTGGAAGAGATGGAGGTCCAGGACGTCTACGGCGTATTGCAGCAGTGTGGCGTATCATACACGAGGCTCAATTATATCCGTACTATGTACAGCGTGTCCAAGCATTAATACCAAGGGATTGGACGAGGAAGATCATGGCCGCTATGACTTTAAATCATTTGGACTTCGCACCGAAGTGGACACTACTGATGATTTACGCAAACGTATCATAGTTGCTGACAATAACTTACGAGTTCAAAGCGGATAAGAAGCAGAAACATTTGTGTTAGTTTGTGGAAACTGGGTAACTTGAGTCCGAAATTTTGTTGTATCATCAGGTATTTCAAACTATTTTATTAATTAAAACCACAAATTAATCCTATTAATATTTAGTATAGCTGTCAAAGCAGTTGAATTTGCTGTATAAAATAGGTGTTATAAAATGTAATTTACTTTTTTCCTTGGAAATTTATTTCTTGTCCGATCGCCGATTGCATGCTGTGCCGCCTTATCAGGTTTTATAGTGGACTAGTTTCCAGTGCCGTCCAGAAGTGTATTTTTTAATAATTTTCGAAATGCCCCTTTTGTTTTGTTAACAAAATTGTATTTTTGTAAGTCCCCTGTACTTTCAAAAAATTTTTTTAGTTAAGTTCTGAATCAGCCTGTATTTTTGGGCAAACATATAATTGGTCAATTTATCATGTAACTTTCCCAGTTTGAATATAATGAGACAATATTTTTTTTATTTTATAATCTAATTTGATAACATCTCAGCAACTGTAAAGAATTATATTTTGCTAATGAAGCAGACTTTCAACTATTGTCAACGGTTTATATAACTATTAATTTTGTCGTACTCTTAGATGTTTCTAGAATTTAAAAATAATTGTATTTTTACATCAAACGATTTGCAAGGTATAAGAAAAAAATAAAAATGAATTACTTTATGCTGAAACAATTTGATAACATGTCACTTATGAAATTTATAAAAGAAATTTAGCTACGAGAAAGAGCTGAGAATTTGCAAGAAAAGTAATTTAATATTAAAATAATTAAGTTTTCAAATTTATTGTACAGTCCAGAATTAATTTCATACTTCAAAATCTCTGTTAAATGTTTAAGATGATGTCTTGTTGTACATATAGCTGTACAACGTCGTTGAGTGAATAAGTATACTATTCACTCAACGACAACGTGTAATATAATAATATACTTAAATATTAGATTGCCAAAATTTAATTAATTTTAGAGACTTGAATGCTAATACAATATTATGTTCCATAAAAAGATACATAATTACAGCTTAATTCATAAAATGAATTATAATCTATCATAAATTTTTAAATATAATAATAACATATTGATTTGGCAAAAGATAATTAATTAATGTATTGTATTTAAATGATTTTTTTTTTCAAACATTTAATAAAGGTATGCAAATGCTAATTGCTATCAAATCTAACAAACTTTTTTAAAACATACAATAGCTTTTATAATGTAGCCTATTATTAAAATGTGATTATTACTTTACGAATAATGTGACTAGTTATGTGACTAGAAAATGTATATTTTTTCATCGAGTGCTGTTTATACATGTAATTCCAAAATATACAGCTACAAAGAAATAGGAGATAGAAAATTAAATTTTAATAAAATAAAATTTGTTAGGGATATATAAGATTATGAAAATGCTTCATAAAAAATATACATGGAACATGCTGCTGAAAACACATTGATTAAATAAGTTTGTGAGCAGAAGAATAAAATAAAACAGGCGTAGCTCTTTATTAATCTCAAGAGAGAATGGTTTATATTATTTTAAAATAATAATATATGATAATCTCAAAAACCTATTGTTGAGCTCAGAAATCTGCACAACTTTGAAGAAAATTGACAGGACTTTTTCATGTACGTTAAAGACGTATTCCAAAAATAAAATGTGCTATAAATTCAAATCTTGATATATTACATCAATTAGAATAAAAAATAAAAGCTGTTAACTTTGCTTGCGAAATTTACTCTCTTGAGATGAGATATTGCATTTAATATTTATGACAAAGATAATTAATAATTCGAGTTTGATTTAAATCGTTCGTCTCGGAAGAACTGATTCTGTCCTTCAGCCTGTAGGTAAGATAAAGTCGTGCAAGAATAAACATTAAAGATATTAGCCATTAATTTTACCCAACGCCATCTACGCTTTAGTTTTTTAAGTTATATACCTAAACTTCTATCTAATTTTACAATTTCTACCAACTGTAAGTTAGAGAAGGATATACAAGGCGTCCGTAAAATGTATGAACAACGCTACAACACAGACTCCTGACCCAAAATATGACGATTTAACTAACCTCAATTTGTTCGTTAAAAATAGACTCATTTGTCATCCTTAAAAAATAAATATTACAATTACACTACAAAATCATCTTTAACAAAATTGCCACGATAATAGATAAAGTGACTTAAGTAATGTCAAACTTCAATTTATTATTAGCTACGCACTAGACCTTAAGAACTGAAAATATTGTAACTCTTTCCAATTATAAATGAAGCTTCTTAAAATCATTTTACTAATAAATTATGGGATAGAGAAAATTTCTAAAAATTTTTTTTTTTTTATTTTCTGAGAAAATATCTTCTAATTGAAATGTTTTTTCGAAAAAGTGTACAAAATATCTACAATTTTTTCTATACATGAAAGAAGCACTATCACCGTTTGGTAAGAACATCCTGTATGTCACCCATATTTAAGAATCATATAGGTACTTGCTAGCATCTGCAAATGCAGCATGCAAGTTCATATATATGAACTTTGCAGCACGTGTACAAAATTTGAAACTTTTTGGTTCTCAAAAAATTCCCGAAAAACCTTTTGGTAACAACTTAATTCAAGAGGCCGTAGGTATCTCGGTAATAATTCATATTTGGATAGAGATGAGTTTAGTCAAATAGTCTTATTTTTTGGTCAGAAGTATGGAACAAATTCAATTCAAATGTATACTGTGACAAATACACAATATTATGCAGTTTATGCTACATAGTACGCACTGTGTAACCTTGTTTACAGCAGTTTCGGTTAATAAAGAGACAGGCTGTAACAAAGATCAACTTTGTTAAATACATCAATATTTTATAAATTCGGAAAAAGCAACCAACCAATATTTTACACAAGTCCAATTCAACCAAATAGTAAATTCGATAAGAGAAATGAAGATAATTTTTGCCCTGGTGGTGAACAGTTTGTAGATCTGCCATTTATTTTTGAAAATCACTTAGATGGTAACTTCACCCTACGTTTTATGCAGATAGTTGCCTCTCGTGAGAAAATCAGTTTTGAAATACGCATCATGCCTTCATGTTTTCATTTTAATTAGAATATTGTATCAGCATAATTTGAAAGCACATCGAATGACATTAATTTGCATACAATAAATGAAGCTTGAAGACTTTTTAATATGCACGTATCGATTTGTTTCTTCCATATACACACTTCCTAATACTGTAAATTCATCAGATTTCTACATATCATGAAAATATGAGGTAACAAATTGCCGTAACTGCTTTCTCAAAGAGCTGTCAATAGCGAAATATTACAGACGGCCTGATAATCTTTAACTGTTAAGGTAATGCCAAGCCGCTATAAAACGCTTTCCCTAAACGACGTTTCAGAAATGCATCTTCTTAAGGAATATATTACAACAGAAATTACTAAATCAAACTTTCCTGAACTGTCAGCTAGAAAAATTGCTCAATCTTACAGGTAGAAAATATTTGTTTAATAGTGTTTACAAAAGTTGTACATTTAGTTACTAATTTGTTAAGAAAAGTTCGATTGTTCCTAACTCAAATCCTTCCTCAACTCCAAATACATCATAATTCTTGAACTAACTATTCATTTATTGTCAACTTAAATCATTATTATACATTTTAACTGTAACTTTTTTACAATTGATAGTGTCCCCTGCCTATCATTCCGGTACATATTGGTATCACATCTCAAAATGGACCGCTTCGGTTGAAATATATTATATTCTGTAATCTTTGATTGAGGTCAAATTTATATTTTTAATATTACACTGTTCTACTCAACTATAGAACAAGAGGACTGAGAAGAGGAAGAAATTATAAAATAAATAGTATACACAAATAATATGAAGAAAATAAAAACAAAAATAAGATATAATAACATAAAATTATTACGTAATAAAATAATAAAAGAAAAATAGGTATTATTTTCATATACCAGTTCGGAAAGTTCAGGTCCATTGCTTTTATGCAAGATATATGTGCAATAATTGACAATAATGGCTATATTAGCAAGTTTTCACGAACTAAATGATACTGTCTATTTGTAGTAGGAGGATCTCAAATCTTTTCTCCATAAAATCAAATCTTTGCTTTTATATTTTGTTCATGTGAGTAGCGGAGAACAAATAAAATAACATGAAACAGACACATATTTTCACAGTCTGATGACAATGTTGAAAGTGTTTATTTTTGTGTCTCACTGCCTTAACAGAAGAGTTTTTCTTTTCTTCTCTTATTGTAGACCAGAAGAAACGTTTGTACTTCCGAATATGTATATCATGTCGTGCAAATAAATGAATATTTAAATATGTGCATTTGTAGGAACAATGAAAAAATTGTTTTAATAGATCATAAAAATCATAAAATATATAGAAGTCCAAAAGAGGTACTGTAAATAGTCAACTTATGGAGCAAACGCGAGTCTGGTAATATTGCAGTAACTTAGCTTTTATGAGTTGGTTGCACTAACAAGATAGCTTCACACTAATGGGGATAATTTGAAAATATGAAAATTTTACGTCTAATTCATAGAAACATATGATTTCTATGGCCCAATTACAAACATTCCTTTTTGGTTTCAATTGTATTCTGGGACTAAAATGCAGTACTCTCGCGACAATAATTCAGACGACTTACGTCATACGAACAAATGAATAATAATAATATAATAATAATATCTCTACCCCTCATTCTAATCACAGGGATTAGCCCAGAAGTCGGAGACTTGTGCGGGAGAGGGGGCGGCATATTATTATTAAGCAGGCCCCATTTGCGCCCAGGAACGATTTACGTTGGTAGGCCCTAACCACTATTCATTGCAGGAATGAGGGAAACCTGGAAAACCTCATTAATTAGGGGGGTAGTCAAATATCAACCAGTATCAATCTCTCACATTGACCCAAGCCAACATTGTTCCACCCTACCATACCCGCAGAGAGGGCGCCAAATCTCTCCACGAATATAGCTTATATACGGTCTACCGGCAGCTGGGCTCGAACCAACACCGATCAGTCACCTCGCTTCAAGTACTGACGCTTTAAACCGTGCGACCACTGGCCGACCCAATAATAATAATAATAATAATAATAATAATTAATAATATTTTCTTCAAAATATCTAAGAAACTACAACTGAGTTGAACTAATAAAACTATATACTACACTAAAAGTTTGCACTGAAATTGTAAAATTATTATTTTTAACGCAACCAAATATCCAAAATTACGTTGGCAATGAAAGCAAATGCGTAACGTCAGTCATGACGTAAGACGTCTGAATTCTTGCCGCGAGTATAACAACGTATATTAAGTTTTCCCTAAATGGCTGTTTTCAAAGCTCCTCCATAGACTGACTATTTTTAAGTTCCCAATGTAAAGAGTTTTGGCCCTCTATATATTTTATGATTTCTATGTAATAGATCATAATCATGATCAATCTGGTTATTCAAAATTTTGAATAAGAAGAACACTGACACTAACATCTTAGATTAAGAATTTTCAGTAAATGTTCAATAATTTAGATTGCAAACACAACATAGGTGGAGAGATAATTTATTTTGAAGAATAATTGGCATAATTTGAGGTGAATTGGAAGCAAATTATTTTGAAGATGAACATCGATATTTTCAATAGTAGGGAATATTGCCAAATCTTTAGCATATAGGAAACAATTTAAATCTTAGTAATATCATTGATAAATATAGCAAATAATAGAGGTCCAAATACAGATTTCTGTGGGACTCCAGAATTAGTTATGTAATCAACAGACCATTTAACTCTTTAAGAAACACATACTAAGACATTAAAAATATTTTATCAGTATTATTAGTTATTTATATTACAAAATGAAGAAGAGACAGACGATGAATGAATTAGTAGAATTTGAAAACAGAATAAAAAATACATTACTGCAAATTATAATTATTGTAATCAATATTTCTTAACAAAGATTAATAATTCTTTCAGTCTATGTTAACATTAAAACATTTAAGCAATGAAAAATTTATGCAAACTTTCTAACAGTTGTAACAGTAAATTTTGATATTATATAATGAAAATTAGCAATAAAGTGGTTAAAATAATAAACATATTTTGAAATAATTGTTTTAATTGTTTCATTTAACTTACACCTTTACTTTAGGATTGTTTAGGCATCAATTCTGAAATCATTATCATACTATTGATTTATCTAGGGTTACTTTTAATGGTCTAGCAATTAATTTATTTTAAGATTCATTTATTTATAGTAGGTATCTGTCTATGTTTTGCAATAGGTTTTAACTATGTATATTAAACAGCAAGTACCTGAAATGTCAATAGCAGAAAATATAAATTTTCCAAAGTCACGCAAACAATTGCATAAGAAAATTGTAATTCGGAATTAAATCTAAACAACAAATCGCACACGCAAAACCATGAAACCTCATTAACAGTGAGTTATATTTATATTAACAGTTATATTAGTCATTAATTATACATTTAAAGTTAAATTAATAAAAATTCAAATTTAGCTATTCCAAGTGCATCAGTTAAATAGTAATAATAAATCAAAATAATATAAGAGTATGTCTGTCATTTCTATCTTTATAACTATTTTCTGTTTCGTGGAAAAAGAAATGAGTGGCAGATTTAAACATAATTTTTTTAAACCGACAGCATATTTCGATTTAATACTTATTATTGTAAAGAGGAATGTATTTATTTACACAGGGACCAATCCGAGGGGTAAACCACTGCGGTATTTTAGTTTACATAGTACTGGCATTTTTGATATTTTAGAAACTTTTTGGAATTATACATATATACCTTTTTGACATTTCTTGGTATTTTTGGATTTTTTTAGTATTTATTGGAACTTTTTGTTTTTTTTTGTTGGTGTTTTTCAGAATTTTTTCTCGTGGAATTAGTCCTATCAGTTTTTAAGCAAAGGTAGGAATATTAACCGATAAAACTTATATCGACTTTTCCATCGAATGTACTATGCGATTGAACTTAAAAAAATAATTTAGTTTATGTATTTTAATAATATTTACTAGTAGTAGTATAATTAATTAGTATCAGATGCTACATCCATTGTTCTTACTGAGTATATAAATGAAAATAGTTGGGGTTTGTTATATAACATTTTTTATTTAAAGCTTAATAAGGAAGATACATTGTTTTTGGTGATGTACTGGTATTTTTGGATTTTTTTAGTATTTATTGAAACTTTTTGTTTTTTTTTGTTGGTGTTTTTCAGAATTTTTTCTCGTGGAATTAGTCCTATCAGTTTTTAAGCGAAGGTAGGAATATTAACCGATAAAACTTATGTCGACTGTTCCATCGAATGTACTATGCGATTGAACTTAAAAAAATAATTTAGTTTATGTATTTTAAAAAAATAATTTAGTTTATGTATTTTAATAATATTTACTAGTAGTAGTATAATTAATTCGTATCAGATGCTACATCCATTGTCCTTACTGAGTATATAAATGAAAATAATTGGGGTTTGTTATATAACATTTTTTATTTAAAGCTTAATAAGGAAGATACAAAGTGTTACAATTTTTTGATTTGACAAATACGTCATAAAATATCGTTTTTAGGAAAGTGTACTTAGTTTATGACAATAAATATAGTTAAAAGTGTCAATTACTTGGTTTGAAGTTTTATTATTGTAATCCGTGTGCTTATTTATTGTTTTAAATTGTTAATATCGTTAAGCATACGATTCTGAAATAATTTTTTGTCGAAACTTGATTGGAAATTCAGAGATGTCGGTGGCGTACTTTATTTTCTTAAAAAATATATATACACCGCCCATCCAGTAATTACATCGCTGGCGTATATTTTAAATTCATGAGTACATAGATAAACAGTTCATGTTGTAAAAACATCACCGCCCAAATCATTACCTGAACCATTTTCATTAAAAAGAAATAATGTACTGATCATAAGTAATAGTTATTTGTAGTACAAGTGATATATTGGCTTTATTATACATGAGTGAGATATTTGCTCGATGAGGACGTAGTCCGAGTCGTATAATTTCGTAAGTTTTGATTCAAAATCAAGAAACACAGACATTGTTGTCAAACTTCCTGTAAAACTTGTTATAAATAAAATTGAGTTTTCGTTTCTACATTTTCTTGTGAAAATAGTGGTGTTGATTAAAATAATCAGTGATTCAGAAACAGAAAAGTTCTTGAAACTCTTCCTCTTGAAACTGAAAAAGTTTGTGCAACTGCAGTAGCTTCACTTTTACCAGATAAATCGAGAACCAAGTACGAACAATTTTATAAAGGATTCACTGATTGGTGTGCATCTAAGAATATAAAATATGACAAATGAAAAGGTATTATTAGCATTTTTTGAAGAATTATCCAAGAAGTACGAATCATCTAGTCTTTGGGCGTTCTATTCTATGCTGCGCCTACAATCTGTATGCGGCAAAATCTTAAGAATTGTTAAAGTTGTGTTGCTAATATTTATAACAAGTAATTCAATTTAATTTATGTTAAATTATGTATTTATTACCAATAAGGGTTCTTAATAAAAATAACCATTAAGCAGTAATCTCTTTTTTGTTAATATTTCACTAGTGGGGTAATATTTCACATTACTCCACTAGTGGTGTAATGACCTTTGTTGTTCGTGCGTGTGAAGTTAGCCCCCAATGTTCGATTTTTGTTGAAATTTTTATAGTGCTGGATTGTACATGAATAGTTCTGAAGTGCTCTATAAATTTAAACAATAGTTCTATGACGTTTAGTGAAAAAAATTTTTTTTAAATATGGGGGGCCAACTTCACGCTGCCCCCCATTTATGAGTTATGTCATATTTGTTGCTCGTTTTGGGATGTACTTCAATAGTTCTACGGTTCTATGTAAATTGTAGCAATAGTTCTGTACCATAACAGGTTTAAAAATCAACATGTAGTTATTAAGTTAAATAATTTTCAAAATACGTGCTCTTGTGAAAATAGCGACAATATTGTATTGCATTCCAATAATCCCACTATTCAATGCAAATCGCATCGATCTAGGTGCTTTAATTTCGGAAATATTGAATTTAATTAATATAAGAATTTTTAAAAAATTTTGAAAAAGGGAGTTCTGTCGAAAATAAGATTGTGCACCAATAGTTCTACTATTCCATGCAAACCGCATGGATCTAGGTGCTCTAGTTCCGGAGTTATCGAATTTAATTAATATAAAGATTTTTTTACAAATTTTAAAAAGATAGTTCTGGCGAAAATACAGGTAGCTCTGCATTGTGCACCAATAGTTCTACTATTCCATGCAAACCGCATGGATCTAGGTGCTCTAGTTCCGGAGTTATCGAATTTAATTAATATAAAGATTTTTCAAAGATTTTGGAAAAGGGAGTTCTAGCGAATGTAGATCCATGCAGTTTGCATGGAATAGTAGAACTATTGGTGCACAATGCAGAACTGTTCTTATTTTCGCCAGAACTCCCTTTTCAAAAATTTTTGAAAAATCCTTATATTACTTAAATTCGATAACTCCGGAACTAGAGCACCTAGATCGATGCGGTTTGCATGGAATAGTATAACTATTGGTGCAAAATGCAGAGCTGCTCTTATTTTCGCCAGAACTTCCCTTTTCAAAATTTTTTAAAAATCTTTATATTAATTAAATTCGATAAATCCGGAACTAGAGCACCTAGATCAATGCAGTTTGCATTAATTGTAGAACTATAGGTGCACAATGCAGAACTGTTCTTATATTCGCCAGAACTCCCTCTTCCAAAATCTTTGAAAAATCCTTATATTAATTAAATTGGATAACTCTGGAACTAGAGCACGTAGATCCATGCGGTTTGCATGTTATAATAGAACTATTGGTGTACATGTTGATTTTTAAACCTGTTATGGTACAGAACTATTGCTAAAAATTACATAGAACTGTAGAACTATTGAAGTACATCCCAAAATGAGCAAAAAATATGACAGAACTCATAAATGGTGGGCTGCGTGAAGTTGGCCCTCCATATTTAAAAAAAAATTTTTCACTAAACGTCATAAAACTATTGTTTAAATTTATAGAGCACTTCAGAATTATTCATGTACAGTCCAGCACTACAAAAATTTTAACAAAAATCGAACATTGGGGGGCTAACTTCAGACGCACTTGTTGTTCAACTGAAACAGTGCCAAATAAAATCTGTAATGAGGGTCTTATAAAGGAGTTGTATATAAAATATATAAAGATCGAAAATTGTACTTAAATAAAAGAAGACTTAATTTATTATTTTATTTATTGTTATCACTTACTAGCTATCAGTACTCAGCGAAGATGGGATATTGTATTATTTGTTTTTATTTAGAAGTATTTCATCCAGTACCTACTTAAAAGGTGAATATAGTTTTGTTTCGTACAAACTGTTTAATAAATTTATTTTGTACATTAACAAGTTATAATTTTGGTTACCAATGATCTAGTTAGATATGTATTATACAACCATATTCAGTAAAAATTTTGTTTTCTTTGGGAATATTTGAAATAATCGTAGATTAAAAATATTTTTTCGAACACAATTTGTGTTACAAATAGTTATTCTGGCATTTTATGAAATTTTTGGAACTTTATGGCATTTTACTGAATTTTTTTGGAACTTTTTAGTACTTTTTGGCATTTCCTTTATAAAATTTGGCATTTTCGGTACTTTTTAACATTTTAGTGTACAAATTTTTAACAGCAGTTTATCCCTCGGACTAATATTTTTCAATAAAGTAAGAGTTTATACATAACGAAAAAAATTCTCACCTCTTTAAAATAAATTCAAAATAAATCCGACAAAAATTGCACAATTACATACATCCACTGGGAACTTAAATCATCCTTAAATTAGGCCAAGCACGAACACTATTTACATTCCGCGAGGCATGTGGCACAAATATGCACGACTATAAAAGTAATAAGGTAGACATAAAATACAGAACTAAGCAGGAGTGATTAAGTGAGCTCTGGCGGCCTGTTACGGCCCTGAGATTGTAGGCAGGAAGGAAGGCGCTGAGAAGGGAGAAGCTCACGGCAAGGTCGTTTTCTGCTACTTTCTGTGATGACCTTGTAACCATGGCTATCGAAGCGGAATCTCAACTCCTGCTGTTGTTTTTATAATCCCATACCGATTCTTTGTTACAAGGTATCGACAAAATTCTAACGTGACGCTCGGCACAGCCCACTAGCAGAGCGCATTTCCAATTATTGTATATCCGCGTATTTACACAGTACGAGAAAACAAATGAGTAATCTGTCGCTGTACACGCAACAGACTTACGAAGGAATGGGATATAGATTGGGATTGTAGCAAGTTAACAGTTTAAAATATAACACCTAAATTAGAATCTGCCGAAATATTTTTGTTTTTACTCACATAAACGAATAATTATTTGCTTGGTTTGTTATTGTTTCCATGTTGGTTGCCACCTCGATTGTTTCGATTTTCTGGCATAGCACTATCTTGCGAAAGCGTAATAAGCTTATTCTGTGAAATTTTTTACACGGTTTTTATGCATTTCTATATAGTATTGGATATTCGATATGATTAACTTTTTGCGTTTTCGGAATACCTATAAGAGGTTGAAATTGGTGCTAGCCTCTAAAACGGTGCGCAGGCTTGTGTCGTCACTATACGCAATTCTAGACTGGGAAATCTAGGTATCGCTAATACGCTAACGTTCTACACCCAATCAGATTAAAATGTTCATTTGTTGTGTTGTTAGTATTTTAGTATAATATGTTCAATTCAAGTCACTTAGGTTAGAATTTATAAAATTAATCTATATAGAGCGGTTTATAACTCTTTTAAAAAAAAATTAGGAATAGATGCATCAGAAAAATGAAGTCAATATCGAGAAAAAAAATTTGTAAAATCCTTATAGTTTCCCAGTAAAAAATTATTGCAGTTGTAGTATTTTTAGTATTTTCAACCTTTACATCACATCGCTGGTCTCTAGTCAGGCGATTCTGAATATCGAAATTCAAATACTTTTTGCAGGTTTTAATTTTTTTTAAAGTGAGTCTTTAGTTTTTCAAGTGTCTTACGTGTATAGCAACTCGGAGTTGGTGAATATCGATTTAATTTATGGCGATGTGAAAACGCTTCAGCAGAATGATTCCCGGTAAACATGTGCCAAATGCAGTTACTTTTACCGCTTTTACCGTGCAGTGAGTGCAAGTGTAGTGCAACACGAGGAAAATTTGAAACCGAATCGTGGAGGAGATGGAGGTCCAGGACGTCAACGGCGTATTGCAGCAGTGTGGTGTATCATACACGAGGCTCAATTATAATCGTACCATGTACAGCGTGTCCAAGCATTAATACCAAGGGATTGGACGAGGAGCATCGGTACCATGGTCGCCACGATCTCCTGACTTTAAATCATTTGGACTTCTTTTTGTGAGGATATTTAAAAATGAAGCGTTTTGCACCGAAGTGGACACTATTGATGATTTAAGCAAACGTATCATAGTTGCTGCCAATAACTTACGAGGTCAAAACGGACAAGAAACAGAAACATTTATGTTAATTTGTAAAAACTGGCCAATACGGGCCCAAAATATTGTAAACATCAGGTATGTAACTATTGATTAAAACTATAAATTAATTATATCAATAATTAATGACAATAGCGGCAGGAGCAATTAATTTGCTGTATAGAATACTCGTAGATGTTATAAAATGTTATTTATTTCTTTCCTTAGAAATGCCTTTCTATTTTTTGTCCTGTCGCCGATTGCATGCTTTGCCACCAGTTTCCAGTGATGTGCAGAAGTGTATTTTTATATAATTTTCGAACTGCCCCTTTTGTTTTTTTAACAAAATTATATTTTTGTAAGTCCCCTGTACTTTGAAAAATTTTTTTAGTTAACTTCTGAATCAGCATGTATTTTTGGGCGAACAAAATATAATTGGTCAATTTATCATGTAACTTTCCCAATTTGAATATAATGAGACAATATTTTTTTTATTTTATAATCTAATTTGATAACATCTCAGCAACTGTAAAGAAATATATTTTGCTAATTATGCTGACTTTCAACTATTGTCAACGGTTTATATAAATATTAATTTTGTCGTACTCTTAGATGTTTCTAGAATTTAAAAAAAAATGTATTTTTACATCAAACGATTTACAAGGTATAAGAAAAAAAAATGAATTACTTTATGCTGAAACAATTTGATAACATGTCACTTATGAAATTTATAAAAAAAATTTAGCTACGAGAAAGAGTTGAGAATTTGCAAAAAAAGTAATTTAATATTAAAATAATTAAGTTTTCAAATTTCATACTTCAAAATCTCTGTTAAATGTTTAAGATTGATTGATGTCTTGTAAACATCTAGCTGTACAACGTGTAAGTAATATAATAATATACTTAAATATTAGATTGCCAAAATTTAATTAATTTTAGAGACTTGAATGTGCCTTGAACTGCTCTTTTTATTTTCTTTTACAAAATCCTATTTTCTTTTCAGAGAAGTTCCGAATCACCCTGTATAATCAAATTATTTTTTATTTAGTTACTGTTATTTAAATATATTATTACTTAATATTGTACTTATAATTGATAATTACGCAAAAAGTAATAATTTAAAATGACAAAGTTAAAATTGGTCTTTTCCAGAGATGAAAAAAATTACATGCTTATTTTTGGATCAAAACTTTCGATAATTGATTAATTTATATTTCTGAGGAATAGATGTAAAAAAATATTAAATGTGAAATGAGTTACATGACTGTCTACCTGTATTTATAGTTTTCTTTAAAACATTTAAAATATCAAAATAGGAGGAGGCTACTAAATGACGTCTCAGAAGACCATCGTTCTCGGAGGTGCAGTTTAGACCGAAGCAGTATAAACAATACGAATAGGAACCAAAATTAATACATGAGCAAGCCCAGGGGAACATTTTATTTTAAATGTATTTATTCTTCAGATGTAGATCAAAAGCTACAAATAAAACAAAACGTTTTGTCGAGAATATGGAGTAGGTTTGAAAATATAAATCAGCAAAATATACCCACGGAGAAGATCAATAGAATAGAAACAATAGTAATAATATTTAGTTAATAAGTTAATGTTTGGAGAAAAGCAGGAGAAAAATTGTTTATTTAGTTAATTGCATTCTTTAATGTTGCAAAAAGAGTAAATAGTAATTTACCTAGAACCTAGAACGAATAAGAGCTGATTTTAATATCAAGTGAATTCTGAAAATGCATTACGTTTGGTAGGTTTCATTACAAAAATGTAGAAAATTCAATTTCTCTCAAAATTTAGAGAGTTGTGAATACATTGGTTACAGTTTTTTAAATACAATACAAATCTAATAGAATATAAATTGCTTTTCTGTAAGCTACATACGGTTGCCGTTAATATCAACTCTTAGAAGCAACATTCTGTAAACAAAGCAATTACACATAAAATTCATAATCACAACTCTTAAAATTGAGTAATTTACTTAGAACCTAGAAGGGAACTGAGTTGCATATAATTTTAAGTGAAATTCTGAAAATGCATTACGTTTAGTAGGTTTCATTATAAAAATGTAGAAAATTCAATTTCTCTCAAAACTAAGAAGGTGTGGACGCTTTGGTCACAATTATTTAAATACAATAAAAATGTAATAGAATATAAATTACTTTTCTATAAGTTACACAGGTTTGCCGGCCAATACCAATTCTTAGAAGCATAATTTTGTAAACAATGCAATTACTCATAAAATTCATAACCATAACTGTCATAGTTTGTTTTGGAACATTTGCATATTAATTTTATATATTTATATTTAATTTCAACTATAATTTAAACTAACTTTCCAGCGCCAGGTGTTATATACAATTTGAGAAAGTAATTCACTTTCAAGAAAGTGTATATACTAACTGTGTGGACACTTGGACACCCATTAATTAATAAATAGATGGCAGTATGTGAAACTCAACAACTTTTTTAAACACATTAAAATTAGATCATTTTAAGATATCGTTATTAAATAAATAATAGATTTATAAGGAAGCATTGTCATAACAAAGTGTTGTAATACGACAACGGTACATGCTCTTAACAATAAACTACAAATTTACAGAAAAAAATTCTACGATTTATTCCATTATTCACATGATACAAATTTCCCATTTGAAGAGTACAGAAAAAGAACCCACAAATTGTTACGCTAGAGCAACTTAAAACGAAACATAATAATTGTAAAAATTGAATAAAAATTAACACATACATAACAAATGCCTGTTTAACTATGTCTAAATATTGCATTAAAAAACTTGTCTTCAATTATTATTTTTTACTGATTTAGGCGAAGTAAGTCTAAGATTATAATACGGTTAAGAGCAAGTAATTGGCGTAAGTGTGCAAGCGCATTGCAATTTTGCAGAAGTACGTCACTTAAAGAAATAAATCTTGACTGAAAACAAGCTTCTTAATTCAAAATCATACATAGGTATATATGCTTAAACGAATCTGCTAAATAAATGTTATTCTTAATTCAAATTTCAAAGTGTCAAGTTCATTTTTCCTGTAGACATGCTCCTCTAAAATATTAATGTTTAAACATATAAACATTTTTTAATTGCATTGCAAATGAATTCATATTTTCTTGCTAAACGTGGTCTTATAATAATAAATACCTGGTTGTTCCGCATGATAAAATCGGTTAATATAATGAAATGTGAACTAATCAATAGCGTTAATATCGATAAACATGATATTTTTGTTTTTTCTCCTGTACCCTTACGCAGAGTTTAGTTCATGTAAATAAATCGTGTATTAGAGCCCTTTGACACAGGGATACTGTAATCTCATACAGCAAATACATGAGTTCATACAGGTCTACCATAAATAGCTTACTAGCTAGTCTAAACTATTGGTCTCCTTTTGTAGATCACGGACGCCCAATTGATGTAATTTAGTTACTCGCAGAAGCCTTCAATAGAGTATCGAAATATAGACTTCTGTTAAAATATAGATCATCTTGAAATTCATGGCGAATTGCTTACATGGATCGATAGCTATTTAATTAACAGAGTTTTTTCAGTTCGCGTTTGTTCTGATTATTATTCTCTCCGATATGTTTACTCGGGTGTGCCCCAAGGATATGTCTTGGATCAAGTGCTATTCCTCCTATACACATCTGATCTTGAGAACTATTCTTCATTCCTTTTACGCTGATGATACTAAAATTTATGGCAATCCCTTAGGTCAATATCATCTTATTCAGAGCAATATTGGTGCTAGTGATGTTTGGTGTAGCACCTGGTCTTTACTTCTAAACACTAAAAATTATACAGTTCTCCACCTAGGAAATAACAATCCTCACATTTCATACGAGCTTGATGGGCACCTTATAAGATCCGTGGATGAGCAAGTAGCAAACATGCTAAAAAAGCTCTTACATATTATTTGAAACATTCTAGAATCCTTCTCCCAGACTATGTTCCCTTTTGTATAAATCATATAGGTATATCAGACATACAACTATTGGTAAGGGTTCATCGATAAGCCACTAGAGAAGCTATTTTGAAATCAAACTTGTCAAGACCTATGTGTTATACTAAATCTCCCCATCTATCTAAACGAAGAACAAGAGGTGACTTGATTTTTACATATTACAATATTACAGCTTGTTATCACTCAACAGAGCTCAAATATTCCGTGGCCACCTGTTCAAATTCTACAAAGAGAATTTAAATCAACAATTAAGCAGAACTTTTTTTTCAAATAGAAGATCGTATCTAGCAAGTCAGCGTTAAATTTCAACTGGAGATTCAGTATCTTGCATAGGTATAGTATCTGATCTCTTATTGTCTAGCTGCCGCTAGATCAAACGTGTTACACAATCATAAGCTATTGTTATAGTCACACTTATTTCTGCAATTTAATTGTTATTGAATTCATTGTTGGTTCATTTTATTATATTTTTTAATATATAGGGTGGTTACTTTTAACGTGTACATCACTGGTTATATAAGCTATATCTAATGGATGACACCATATAATTTCCTAAACTATGTAGTGGCTGTATAGTAGGCTGTGTCGTACACAGCTTGGCTTTCTTTAATGCAAACATTTAAGATATTCGGTATATGTACTCTCACTAACTTATAATTTGTCATAAAAACTCTCCATTTCCTGTGTTTTCCCCCACTGATGCGAATAATAAAGAACAGCTATTAAATACATTATGTATTAAAACAGCTTCAACCAACACATAAAAGCTTATAGCATTGAATGCAAACTTCTATACTTTTGAGATTTATTCGCTCTGGTGCCAGTGGAGCTGATCTTTTCATCATCACATTGCAGCATTCCAACTTTTGCAATTGTAATTGCAAAGTGTTTGAGAGCAATATGAAAACAATTCCAAGATACACGTGAAACAAGTTATGTAGGAGTCACATCTGGGATCTGGAATTGTGGGGAGGGTAGCTTAAGAGGCTACAGCAATTTGACCCCATTGAGCCCTTTGTACTTCCTCCCATTGGGAGATCAAACCACCTAAGAAGCTAACCAGCTTATTAAAAAGAAAAATGTGGGGACGTTACTCAGGGGGATCTGTCTAATGTAGGTCATAGAGGGTGGATGAGACGGCTGTGCAGTCATAGAGTGCATGAACTACTGATACTGTCTCATCTTCCTGTTCGTATCCCCTACAAATAGGTGGTTCACACTTCCTCATATAATAAAGGTGTTTCCTTAACAAACAGTCTCCAGTTTGAATACCTGTCACCAGCCGAAGATTCAGTTTAAATATGACTGTATCCTTGCAGGGGTACTTTAGGAACTCCTTAGCAAATGGACCGCTATTTGTTTCATTCCACCGCCCACCTGGCCAGCCTGAGAGTTATTTTATTGCTACCGCTCGTATCTCTTTACCCAGCATACAGATATGCTTTTGTCGGCCACTACCAGTACCTGGTTGCATTCCCATGCCGATCTAGTTGTTATCTGCATAAGATCAGTAGTGATTGTCTACTATCTGTGTATACTCTGTTGTGTGCTTACGGACAATTTATTTGGTAGTATATTTACTAATTCCGTTTGTATCGCGGTATCATGCCTATTCATTGCAGTGATCGTCTAGTGGTTGTGTAGGAGTCACATTCGCATAGAAGTCGACGGGGACAAGAGGGTGCTTGCCCCTATAACAAATATGAATGTGGGGGACAGATCCCCCCAGCATTTTTTACTAGATCGTATAAAACTATTTTCTATCTACCCCAAAAATTTTAAAATAATAACATGTCAGGTGGTTACATGGTTACTATAATACTAAATAGTTGCTTCATTTTGTGATTTTTGTTTTGTTGTGTTTTGGTTTGTTCATATTTTTATGAGAAAAAAATTTATGCAAGAAATAGATGTTAAGCTCAGGAATATTTTGTTTCACGTTTTGGATAAAATAACATAAATAAATAGTATACATATTTAGAATAGAGACGTCTATGACTGACCACCATGTAATATGTAATTTAAATACTTTTGTTTTTCTATCTCAGACAATATATGTCTGATTGAGTGATATGTAGCTAGACATACTAGCATATCAATTAAATTAATAATCAGATATTTTGTGGTCTTAATAGGCAGGTACCTACCTAATGACTGGAATACATCTTTATCTATAGTCCCATCTAATTTAGTCAAGCATGTACATATCTAACAATCGATTGTCCCTGCTCTTAAATGTTATTATTTGCCTAAACCTATATAACCTTTAATTGAAGCATTTTTATTTTCATCCATCATGTTTCTGATTGTACGTGAGAGATAATAAATGTACTTCTGTCATTCACTCATGACTTGGTAAAATTAACGGAAAGGTTAATCATGAAAATACATTGAGAAATCGTTTAAAATTTCCGTAATGGGATAAAACCAAAAGTAACATTACGGTGTCCTTGTTTTAATGGTACAGGTACAAAGATCTTATCACGATAATTCATGAAAGGAACATGCTAAGGATCAATTTGAAATTCACAGTGAAAACACCACAATATACCGGGTGACAACGGAACGTGGGGACACGCTGTAACTTTTTTATGACTGTTGATAAAAATTTGAAATTGGGTGGGTTTATACTAGATGGAGCTATGAATTCTTTGAGGTCATTTCGAATTTCATCATTGTTTTCTTTTTTGACGGATTTTAAAAATTGTTGTACCACAAAATTCAGAAAAAAATCATTTATTAAAAAATCAATAGGGACCACCCTCTTTACATGTGAAAAAAATGAGTTTTTAAGGAAATCCAATAAATCGAAATTTCTCATGGTAATAACTAAAAAAATGTACAAAAATATTCCAATTTAGAATTTTTCCCATAATTACAAACAAAAAAGAAAACAATTTCTGCCAGTCGCGGCCTACTAGTTTTATTTTTAAAAATTAAAAAAATTACTTACATCCAGAAAATGTGTCAGGAAATTGATCCTACCATACGTAAAATGATCCGCTAATTCCAAAAATGTCAAAAAATACAGGGTGTTCCATTTAAAAATATAAATTTACGGTCACTTCCGGTCAAACCGGATATGTCATGAAATCTGAAATGACCTCAAAAAATTCATGGCACTATCTAATATAAACCCACCCAATTTCAAATTTTTATCAGCAGTCATAAAAAACTTACAGCGTGTTCCCACTTTCCGTTGTCAATAATTTAAAAGCAAAAGAACCAACAAACTATTGTAGAGGTCACAAAAAGTTATATTTTCGTTATTGGTCTGTAACTTATGTTAGACGTTTTTCTTTCTTTCAGAAAATAGTTATTTATTGCCGCTTCGCGTCGTTCGGTCAACTGCAAATTTTCTTCAGCGACAGATTTCAGATAATCAGCATGGTTTCCTTACAGGTAAATCTACAGAAACGAACCTAGCAGGCATTATTCAGTATATATCTAATGAACTTGATAATAATAAACAAGTGGATGTCGTCTACACAGACTTTACCAAGGCTTTTGATCGTCAACTAAGCGTGAGCAACTTATTATACGCTGATGATTTAAAAATCTATCAAACAATAGTAAAAACAGAGAATTGTCTGAGTTTACAGGAAGACTTAAATAAAATTAATAATTGGTGCTCTGAAAATAATTTACCCCTCAATGTAAGTAAGTGCCACGCATTTTCATTTTATAAGAAACATAATTCCATTTTATTTGAGTATCAACTTGATGGCTGCACACTGGAAAGACCCGAAACTATCAAAGATCTCGGTGTTACTTTTGACAGGCAACTAAATTTTAATATTCATGTAGATACTATTGCCGCATCAGCTTATAAATCTCTAGGTTTTGTAATAAGACATAGTAAAGGTTTCACAGATATAAATGTTTTATTATTACTATATAATTCATTTGTTAGATCTAAGCTCGAATATTGTTCTTTAGTATGGTCACCGGGTTATAATACATATATAAATAGTTTGGAGCGCATACAGCGCCGATTTGTTAAATATTTATGTTTTTTGATTGATGGCGTTTATCCTGACATAGGTTTTTCGCAAAATGTGATGTTAAACAGATTTCATATAACCTTAGAAGATCGGAAAATTCTTTACGCTTTAATATTTCTGTATAAAGTTAACAATATGTTTAGCTGTCCCCTTATTTTGTATAACCTCTTGTTTCATGTACCCAGATCAGAGTCTCGAATGAATCTCACGTTTTACCTTCCCGTCGACCAGACGAACTTACTTAAATTTTCGCCGTTGCATTTTACAGCATTGTACAGCTTATAACCACCGTAAGCAAGATGTACTAGATATATTTCATTATAATGTACGTTCTATTGAATCTACATATATTTCTTAGCTTAAGTTGTTAGTTTTTTGTTTTTGTCTTTTGTGTAATAATTTATAATTTGTATTTTTCCCACCCATTGGTTTCCGTTGGGTGGATGTATCTTAAATAAATAAATAAACAGCAATCAGCGTGCGGAAAAAGTATCACTTCCCGCACGTGTTAGGTACAATATTTTTCCTACGATCATAAAAATTCTAATCAGGCGAAACAGTTTATTTTAATTACCAATTTATAACATTAACTAGTTATTTAAGCTAATAGAATATGTTAACGAAAAACATTGAAATTAAATGCATAATTTGTGGCATTTTGTATATTCAGTGCTGAGATTGCCCCAGCGGTTTAAGGAAGTTGTTTAGTCGTGAAATTCACTGATGACAAAGTATGCGATACAGGATTAGCTTGTAACTTCAGTGATGAGGGAAGAGCTGCTAGATGTTCTTTTTCAGTCACAGAACATACTGTTGCTGTTGATCTACTACGTGCTTCAACAAGATTCTGATGAGGGATTTAATGCTTTGAGGATGGTGTGGGTTATTTTATTTTTATTATCCAAACAATCCTAAAAACAAAACTAAATTGGGTTGCGTCTTATCTCCGGGAACGATCTCAAGTCGTAAGGGTATGTAACTTTAAGTCGGCAGCAATTGAGGTCACCTCGGGTGTTCCCCAGGGATCTCACCTGGGTCCACTTCTATTTAATATTTTTATTAATGATATACATAAATGTTTTCACTTTAGTAGGTGTCTTTTATTTGCTGACAACTTGAAGTTATTTCAGAAAATTCGCAGTCAGGATAGCTGTATCGAGATTCAGGCGGATCTTGATAGGCTACTTAGCTGGTGTACACTTAATGGTATAGAACTTAATGCTTCTAAATGTCAGTGATAGTGATATTTTCATGGGGCAGAACATCAGTTGAATATGCTTATCAACTTCAGGGGAATTTGCTTGATTCATCTTATACCATAAAAGACCTAGGGGTGACAATGGATACCTCACTGTCATTTGTACCTCATATAACAGCGGCAATATCTAAATTTATGCAGATGATAGGTTTTATCAAGAGATGTACTCAAAATTTTGTTAACATCAATGCTATAAAGATACTTTATTGTGCTCTTGTGAGACCACATTTGGAGTACGACTCAAGCTTATGGGCACCTTGTTTCAATATACATATTAAGAAAATTGAGAGTGTTCAACACATTTTTCTTAGATATACTGCTTCCAAATCCATATTTTACCACCCTATGATTATTCCCAGTTGGAATTTATTTTGTTTTATTTAAAACTACTCAAATCTCCCTAATTTCGTAAATATGTAGCACATTCGAGGCAAGTTAATAAATAATATCAATAAATACAACGTAGGTAAATCTTTTCGATTATTGGCCAAATACTTCCTCTTTCACCAATGTTGAACGAACCCGGGTATGTTACACTACAGCAGGTGGCATGAAATAGAATTCCTGTTATTTGTTAAACTCTAAATTGGTTTTAGCTCGGTTTGCTTGCGTGATTACTACGTCCATCTGTTTTTTAAATAAAATGCATTTTAATAAATGATTATTAATAGAGGAATACGGTTCTGCCAAGTTGCCTATCATAATATGGACGTGTTTTTAATTAAAATTATTTTTTTAAAAAAAGTTCGTTCACTTGTTTTTCAAAAGAATTATAATTTATTTGAGAGAGTGATAAGTAAAGAATTAAAAAAGTATGGGTTGCCAGTTTTCACTTGGCCACGTATAAACTGGTATTTTTCTATTGAATATATACATTGATAATGTATTTTTTCTACAAACATGTTAAAGATTCAATTTGAAAAATTAAATCCTTCCACAATTCTACCACTATTAACTGAAATGACTGCATTTCTAGTTGACGTTTGAGCAGAATCCGCTGATATTGATGGCACTGAAAGCAGTTTTCGGACAAACGAATCTTTGATGTATCCCTCGGCGACTGTTGAATGTCCTGTATAGAGGTTACAATTTGGAAGTTGCAGAAATTTAGCGATAGCAGAAGGAAATTTTCCAAACGTATTTATTCCCACAGGGTTTTTCGTCTACTTGTTCCGATGTCCCACATTTGCTCGACGAAGAGTCATGTATCTCCGGTAAAAATCGAAATAAAATTCTTCAATGATAGTGAAATTTTCAAGTTGTCGAGAGTCAACTAGCAAAGCTCCTTTCTACGGCAGACACCAAATATTCCCAAAATAGTAGCTACTTTCATCATAAGATACTCGTCATCCAGTGCGCACTTCAAAAACTGTTCAATTTCGTCTCTGGTCAAGATCTTTGATATTTTGGGTTGATAACCTTCTCCTTAACGCTTCAGAAATGCAATGAGCTTAAAATGCTTGCTGATATCTACGTCGCTATTTATTCGTAACATAGCTTAAATCATAGAATAATTAGACCATAGAGATGAAGATTTCCAAACCTTCGATTTCTCCTCAAAATAGGCCAAGAATGCATTTTTAGTATATTTTCCAGGAACGCCTTTTTCTTCACACCACTTCACAAACATATTGTATGCAATTTCATATTGAATCCGGGATTTTCTTGGTAATAAGTCCAAAACAGCTCGGTTGGCCGCTTCATCGATTTCTTTAAATGGATATTTTCTTTATATTTTTAAGGGCAAAAAGACACAACGTTTAAAAGTGACAAATTCAAAAGTTTCAAACTTATCGTAAATGATGAATATCACAATGGTTGCCGGCATGGTTACTATATATCATTGGCAAGTGCCGACTTCAAAAATTTGATATAGTGCCTACGGTGATATTTAAGACTTAACTTATTTCTACCTGAGTTAATTCTTTTTAATGCTGCTTGTAGAAAAAATATTGTCTGATATTTGTGTTATTCTGCAAACCTTTACATGCGTGCCTTAAAAATGCACTTTTAACACACATAAATAACTATTAATTATGTCGAATTTAGGCTAATTTCCTCTATACGATGGAATACCGCAATGTAGTTGTAGTCATAGGCACCACCACCAGTCATGATTAATTTTTATAAAAAACTAGCGGTAAAAGAATAACAAGATTTAGTAGAGGTATGAAAATAATGATGTAGTTTTGTTTATTAATCCTTTCACTTTTAAAAAATTACACCTACTGATTCAGTTACCATTCAATTTTAATGTTCTGTTATTAGTACGTAAGGGTTATATAATATAGCGGCGTATAATTAGAAAACAATATTAAAAATATCAAAATGATTTGTTGAAATAATGTAGCTATTATATATAGAAGCAAATTGCAACCAATGTAACTAAAAGTGATGAAACGATGCATAATTAATCCTTTCAGATATTACAAACTATTCCTAGTCTTGTAATTACAGAATAATTATTTAATATTAATCATTTTCCCTGAATATTAGTCATGCATTCTGTTTATTAAAAATAAGTAAATTTTGCAAACTTACTATGCATGGTCTCATTATTTACGATCTAGATCAAGTTTTTCTATTCTACGCTTGAAAGAGTCTTGTACGTCTATAAGTGAAGGATTCGCCAAGCCAATTTCGAAAATATGCTAAATAAAACAGAAAACTTTAAAGCATCATTTTATTAACACAAAGGGGCACCCTTTCCAACAGAATTTTTTTCCGATTCCACAAAAAAGGTTAATTTTATTGAGAAAAATTGAATAAAAATAGTGAAAAGTAATATAGTTTTTAGTAGTTTTTCCTTGTAGGAAATTATTTATTAACAATATTTTCCTATTTGTGATAAACCAATAGGTCATATGTGAACATCTGTTTATTTAAAAATTTCTCTGAAACAGTAAGTATAAGTATTTTTTAATTAAATGTACCTTAATTTACAAATCAATTAAAAATTGACTTAACGGAAGCGTTAGAATCATTCCAACCAAAATAATAATATGTAACTATTTATTCTTCTTACATTATACGAGCCCTAACAACTAAATGTTCGGACGACAGTTTATTTTTTCCAAATATATTCAGTTTCCATTTTGAATTCAATTAGAATTTTTTCTGATGAAACTATACCAATTATTGTCATAAAACAAAAGTTATAATCTTTTCAGAACAATGTTTACTCCAAACATAAATTATTTCTTTAAATATCTAACAACAAACTACAAAATAAAGTGACAAGTAAATGTTCGGACAATCTTCATTAAAGAACGTTCTTAGGGAAATTAATAGGATGTAACGTCCCCTTTGGCATCTATTACCGCCTTGATCCTCTTTGGCATAGTATCCACCAAAGATTTACAATATTGTGGGGTAAATGCATTCCAAATTTCTTGGATTTTGGCCTTAAGTGCTGGAATTGATCGCTGGGGGCTATTTCTTAAGGATCTTTTCATGTGATGCCATAGTGTTTCGATGACATTTAAGTCGGGACTACTCGAGGGCCAGGACAAGACACTAATTTGATTGTCCCCAAACCATTTTTTGGTACTCTTAACTGTATGGCAGGATGCCCCATCCTGCTGAAATATGAAATTCCCATGTTCATAAAGCTCCATCGTACTTGGCAACAAGTTTCTTTCCAAAATGCCTTGATATTTTTGGGCATTTATGGTGCCATCTACAAACTCAAGCCTGCCTACACCATTAGTGGACATGCAGCCCCAAATCATAACACCCTGTGGGAACTTTACTGTATGCTTAATACAATCTTTATGAAATGCTTCAGATTTCGTTCTTATCACCCGTTTCCGAAAATCGCCAACACAAACATCAAATTTGGATTCATCACTAAAAATAATTTTAGCCCAGTCTTCTTTGGTCCATTGTACTTTAGATTTTGCCCAAATAAGACGTTTTCTCTTTTGTATGTCAGTGAGCAGTGGCTTTTCTTTGGCCTAAAAATGTGAATTGCTTTAAAGTGCGCTGAGCTAATTATTACAATTTTTTGTATTTCAATCACAAATAATATTTACTTTATAAAATCCATATCCAGCTTTGTGTATCCACTGTCTGCAACATTCCCTTGAAACATTTAAATCTGCTTCTTCATTCCATCGTGTTTGAATATCCCGTACCGTACCCCTTCTTTGTTGCTTGCAAATTTTAACAAGAACCCTTTTTTTCCTTTCTGTTACAATCCTTGGTCGCCCAGAACTTTTGCCGCGGACATCAAAGGATCCCGTTTCCCCATACGATTTTATTACCTCTCCCACGGTCGATTTGGCAATATTGAGGTCTTTTGCTATTTTTCCCATAGTTTTTCCGTTGGCATATTGTCTTATTATGATTTCACGCACTTTTTTATCAGTAGCAACTCCGCGAGCCATTTTGTTCGCGAATGCACTATTGCTAATGTCATAAAAATATATTAATTTTGCCATGGTGACAGATGGCATTTTTTTTCAGAGCTTGCTTGTATTTCATTGATGAAAAGAATCTTTGTCCGAACATTAAGTTGTCAGCAAATTTCGTTAAATAAACATTTAAACTATTTGCCAAAGCCAGCAAATCGATAATTATTAAAATAATGAATGATTTATTGGTCAAAACACTTGATTTAATAATTAAGTTTATGTAGATTTTTTAAATTCCAGATGTAGTACTCAAAAACAATTTTTAATTATAAATATAATAGTCCGTCCGAACATTTAGTTGTTAGGGCTCGTATTTATTTTACAATTCATTTATCTGAAAAACTGTGAATTAATTGTATTTTATTATTATTATTACTACCTTTTTAGTAAGTGCAATGTTTTTTTGTATTACCTAAGTATTACACAGCCTCACAAAAAAAAATTGTTCGCAGATCTGGCATTTTTACTATTTATCAAAAATTGCTGCAGCATTTCACATGAAAGGTTATCCGGGTTTATCGCTACAAAAAAAATCTTGTATTTGAAACTGTAAGTTTCGTCCGGAAATTAGTTTAGTTTTCCCTTTCATCCATAAAATAATGAGAGGACTTGGTGGTGGGACATTTGTACTGGTCAATGAAACGATCATGTCTTGCCAAGATCCGTAAAACATGAAAGTTTCCTTCTTATTAATAAATAAGTAGGGAACTTTCATGTTTTTCCAGGTCATTTAAGAAAACAATGAGTCATTGACTATATAGTGTTGAAAAATTACCTACGGATACACTTGAAATGAAATACATATCGTTGGTGGAAAGTTAAGAACATCATATTTTTATGTGCATTAGTGTACAAATAAAGGTTTAACTAATACTGGGTGAAAGTGTGATTTACGTTTCCTTTTGTTTACAGCGCCGGACGAGGAAAATGCTTAGCTATATGAAACTAGAGAACATCATATTTTTATGTGCATTAGTGTACAAATAAAGGTTTAACTAATACTGGGTGAAAGTGTGATTTACGTTTCCTTTTGTTTACAGCGCCGGACGAGGAAAATGCTTAGCTATATGAAACTAAACCAGATAATTTTTGATAAAATACTTAAGCAGTTCTTTAAAATACTTAGATATACTGTTTACAGTATTAAAATCAGGGTATTAAAGGAACTTTCCAAAATTAAGCAAGTGTTATTTTAAGAAAGCATTTGTTTATTTTTTTTAAAATTTAGTATACGCTGACTAACTTTATTTTTGGCATCAACTTATTTATTATTAGTCCAATTACTCAGTGGGAATTAATTAATCTTTCTTAATGTTTTCATTCAATAACTTCATATTATGGTTAATAGGCAATAACTGTAGAACATATTACACTTTGTTTATATGTAGTTCTTGGAAATGAACTACAACTGTTTCATAAGGTTACAAATAATTCACCTGATTTAAAATCAATTCATCTATTATCATGTACCGCAATTTTAAAAATGGGAATTTGGAATTTAGGAAATAGGAACCCAACAATTCCTATTTCCTTATTGTTCTAGATAAAAAATAACATCTAAAAATTAAAAGTACAGGAAACTTTTAATGTGAGGGTGCATCATATACATATTTTACTTGTAAAGTAAGTTTTAAAACGCACAGTAGATTATTAGATATTTAGTCTACGAAAGAATTTGCCTATGTTGGGTGAAACATAAACACTGGCGCGAGTTTGTTTATATTTCCGATAAGAGCCTAAAAGGGCTGGCCGTAAGAGTATTGCATCGAAACAGAGATTCTAAAGACTATTCAAGTCATTGCTTAATTAGTAAAGCTAGTGAAAAGGTGAATTGTGAGCGTGCTAGTTATTTACCATTATTTTATATATACAGGTGAGTTTCTCACTAAGTGTCCTAGTTCTTATTAGAGTAATTATATTATGTGTGAGTTTCTCACTAAGTGTCCTAGTTCTTATTAGAATAGTTATATTATGTGTGAGTCCTTATTAGATTAGTTATGTTAGGCCAGTTTTGATAGTAAAGAGTAGCTATATTAGCTAATTGATAAATAAGATCTACAGCGTGCGTCAATTATAACAGCCACGTGAGCTTTAGATAGGGTGGTACTGAACTGACTGTCTTATGTAGCATGTAGTGGTCAAGGCTGCTTTGTCGGGTCTACAAAGGTGTGTGAAGGCCTTTGGTGGGTTGTGCATAATGTGTCGGAACGAGGAGCCACAGCCGTAGGTATAGATGGCTGATGTGGACGTGCGGACCGACGGGCATGTTTTTATTTAGCCCCTAGGATGTGTACTGGAGGGGTACGGGGTATAGGTGAAAGTACTGGCCTTGGCTGTGCCATCCTAGGCTGCGCTCTCCGTGGGGTTGAGCGGTCAGAGGCAAAGCAGATCCTTTGTATTGTTGAGATGATGATTCAGTCAATATTTGTAAGGCTTGTGCTGAAATATTGAAGGATGTAAAAAGACAGATGCTTGGGTACCACGTGATAGTGTTAGATACGAGATAATTAAGTATAATTATGAATGATGGGGTAACTATAATTTGATAAGGGGGCTAGACACTTATTGTGGTTCTTTTTCATAGGTCATTTGAGTAAGCACGTTCCAGTTCACAGTTCACAGTAGTAGTGGTGAGTGAAAACCAGTAGTATAAATAAACATTGAGTTTATAAAATATAGTAGACAAGTAGCGCCATTGTTTTGTGTTTTGTAAGGCTATAGGAGAGTAGTTAATTGTTTAAAATATTACAATCAGAAGTGGGCGTATATCAATAAACATCCGTCTTTATGAACTACTTCGTTTATGCGTTTCTCAAATCGTACATTAGTATTATTATTACCATTGTTTGTTCTTCGTTCGTTACAAATCAGAAGTGGGATAGACCCCGACCACATTGGGATAGACCCCGACCACATTGGGATAGACCCCGACCACACTGTGATAGACCACGACTACAGTAGGATAGGCGATCACCACAGTGGTATAGACCACCACAGTTAGTTAAGTAACCTGCAAGTTTCCATTAACTTTACTGTTGCAATCAATACGGGTTGTTTAGTTTAAGTATGTATCCAAGCAAATCGGATGATGTTTCACGAAAGGGTTGGGAACTATCCTTACCATTAGGAAGTAGTGCTGATAACCAAATAGATGTTAGTGTCAGTACTTCTGCGGAACGGGACTTGGCTCCACCGCCAACAGGAGCCGCGGAGGATGTTATCACTCGTCTAACGGAAGTAATGGCCACTGCTTTTAAAAATTTCACACCAGCTGTACCTGGACCATCCCGAATGGTGAGAGGTGATGTTCTGTCTGCATTCAACCCGGAAGACATTAACCAAAATATTGAAGATTGGTGCCGAAAAGTGGACGAAATAAGGCGTATGTTTGGTTGGTCAGAAGATGTGACCATCTTCAACGCCTTATCCAAACTTGAGGGACTGGCATTGGTGTGGTACAAAGGTCTTAGATCCATCAATTATACCTGGGAAGAATGGAAGCAAAAGTTGAGAAGGGCATTTCCAGCACAAAAGGATTTTAATGAAGTACTTGAAAACATGATGCGACGCAAGAAGAGGCCTGAAGAAACTTTTGCTCAGTACTTCTATGAAAAGCAAGCCTTGCTAAATGCCTGCAAAATTCAAGGTACAGATGCTGTATCATGCATCATAGGTGGAATTAACGATAGTCATGTTCGTTTGGGTGCCAAAGCTGCTAACTGCCAAGACCCAGAGGAGTTGTTTGATTACTTACGGAGTCTTAATGAAGAAGTTAAGACGGATACTAGGAAGTCAGTGGTGCACAAGAGACCATTTCACTCTTTAGATCGTAAGAGAAAATTTGTGCACAAGGAAAAAGAACAACCTGTTTGTTATGGGTGCAATAAACGAGGACATGTAAAAAGAGACTGCCCAGGAAGTGGAAGAGATGATCAAAGGATGAAGTGTTTTGCATGCCACGAAGTCGGGCATATGGCAAATACATGCCCAAAAAAGAGAAAGGTCCACGAAACGAAATGACTAGATGGCAGCGATCATCTCCCAGTCAACACCAATGACAAGTATTATAAATTAGTATTTGTTAATGGTAAACCTTCCAATGCATTTATAGACTTAGGCAGTACATGTAATATTATTAGAGATGATGAGGCCAAGAGGCTCTTATTGATATGTGACAGATCCAAAACAAGTACCATTCGTGGATATGGAGGTGGAGTTGTTACATCTCAAGGAGTAGTCACTTTTGAATTAAAAATAGATAAAATAACTGTTTCCACTTCAGCAATGGTTGTGTCAAGCCACATGCAAACTATGCCATTATTGATAGGTCATCCCGTTTCAGAAAATCCAGATATAGCAATATTCAAGGATCATGCTACTTTGCAACTCTTTAAGAAGTTGCCAAACTCTGAGGCTGTATGTGACAATATCGTAAAAATTGTTTTATGGCCAAAAGAAACAGTAGTAATTCCTGCAAATTATTGGGCAAATGTACCGATGGAGGTGAGGAATGGTTTCAAGGGAGATGTATATGTAGAAGCATGTATTCGTAGTGAACCGGGACAAGAATACTACATACCGCATACGATATTACACATCGATACAGATACTGAACTGGTACTACCGATAATAAACCTGTCAGATGTCGATGTAAAATTAAAAAGTAAAAATCCAGTGGCTCGTGCCTGGCCTTGCATTGAGGCAGAAGCAAAAGAAATGGAACAAGTTCTATGTACTCAACTGTCAGAACTGCAAAATTTGAAAGAGAACGATGTCACCATAGGTCCCATTTCTGAACAGCAAAAAGATAACTTAATGAAATTGATAAATAAATACAGAGGATGTTTCGCGAAGGATATAGACGAGTTAGGGTGCGCCCAGTCAACAGAAATTAAAATACAATTGGAAAGCGATACGCCATTTTCGTACCGACCATATCATATATCGAAAGGTGAAAAGGAGACTGTCGACAAGATTATCGAAGATCTTTTGAGGAATGATATAATCAGAGAATCAGATTCGCCTTACTCATCTCCCATTTTACTTGTGCGAAAGAAAAATGGAGAACAAAGGATGTGTATCGATTACCGGCGATTAAACCAGAACACGGTTAAAGACAGATATCCTCTCCCTCGCATCGATGACCAGATAGATAAATTACAAGGTAGTGTTTATTACACCAGTCTTGACTTGAGATCTGGCTATCACCAAATACCTGTCGCAGAGGAGTCGAAGAAGTATACCGCATTCGTGACACCAGAATCTCAATACGAATTCAATAGGTTACCATTTGGATTAACCAATGCTCCTAGCGCATTCCAGAGGTTGATGAATAAAGTTTTAAGACCAGTCCGAGATATATCTGCTGTTTACCTCGATGATATATTGATTTACAGCAGAACGGTCGAAGAAGGTCTACAGAATTTAGAAAAGGTGTTGGAACTTCTACAAGAAGAAGGATTAACCCTGAATCCTGCGAAGTGTAAGATAATGATGACATCTGTCGAGTATCTGGGTTTTGAAATAAGTAACAGCAAAGTAAGACCTGGGGAAGCCAAAATGAAGGCAGTGAAAGATTTTCCTCGACCAAAGACTGTTCACCACATCAGACAATTTTTGGGTCTAACAGGATATTTCAGACATTTTGTGCGAAATTATGCTGTGATAGCTAAACCGTTGTCAGATCTGACAAAGAAATCCGTATCATGGGCTTGGACAGATAAAGAACAACAGAGCTTTGAACAGCTGAAATCCATTTTAGTCCAGCGACCTATACTCACGTTGTATAATCCAGAGGCTCATACAGAGGTACACACTGACGCAAGCAGCAGAGGTTTGGCAGGTATACTGTTGCAGAAACAAACTGACAACAAATTACATCCAGTGGCTTATTTTAGTAGAAAGACTACACCAACCGAAGAAAAATATCATTCATACGAGTTGGAAACACTAGCAGTCGTAGAAAGTCTAAAGAAATTTAGGATTTACCTGCTGAGTATAAAATTCATTGTGGTAACCGACTGTAATGCGTTGAAAGCAACCAGCAACAAGAAACAAATTTTACCACGAATAGCCCGCTGGTGGTTACAGTTACAGGAATACACTTTCGAAGTACACTACAGACCAGGGACACGTATGAAGCACGTTGATGCATTGAGCAGGAATGCTATTTCATCTACAAAATGTAGTCAGGAAGAAGTTTTTCGCATCGAGCAGGCAGATTGGGTGTTATCTGCACAATTAACGGATGACAAGATAAAATCGATTCGGGAAACTTTGAGTAAACCTCCAGAAACGGAAGAAGAAAAAGCCGTATATAAAAACTATGCCTTACGAGACGGTAGAGTATATCGTATTACCGTGAAAGGAATTCAGTGGGTGGTACCTAAAGGCATGAGGCAACAAGTTGTTCGAGCAGCACATGATGAGTTAGGGCATTTTGCAATCGAAAAGACTTTACATAGACTAACTCAACACTATTGGTTTCCGCGAATGCGTCAGTATGTAGAAAAATACATCTCATGTTGTATTCCATGTCTCTACAGCAAGAAACCAACAGGGAAAAAGGAGGGATTTTTACATCCCATTACTAAAAATGCAGAACCATTTGATATGGTCCATATAGATCACTATGGACCATTACCTAAGAGTTCCCGAGGAAATGTCCATATCATAGTAATAGTGGATGCCTTCACTAAATTCACTTTTCTTAAAGCAGTCCGATCAACCAACACAAAATTTGTTATCCGTTTCCTCGAAGAGATATTCGCTTTGTATGGAAAAGCTCGAATTTTGATATCGGATCAAGGTAGTGCTTTCACTTCTCGAAAGTTCCAAGAATATTGCAAGAGAGTTAAACTCGGACACGTACTGAATGCTGTGGCTACACCACGAGCCAACGGACAGGTCGAACGTTTCAATAGGACTCTTAAAACAGCATTATTGGCAGCCTGTCCTGAGGAAGAAAATTGGGATGATCACATAGGTCGTATACAATTTGCCATTAATAATGTCAGAAGCAGCTCAACTGGTTTCACACCAAGTGAATTACTACACGGATTTCGACCAAGGCAAGGCGACGATTCCGATCTTTTGGACGAAGTCAGCCAACTGCCTAGGATGATAGAAAATATTGTTAAGATCCGGACAGATGTGGGTGAGAAACTTGAGAGAGAGGCAAACCGGCAAAAGGAGTACTTCGATCGGAAACGGAAGAAACCACGAAGGTACAAAGAAGGGGACTTAGTAGTGATTCAAAAGCAAGACCAAGCGAGTGGATCAAAAAAATTAACTGTGCCATATGCTGGACCCATGGTAGTTAAAAGGGTCTTAGACAATGATCGATATGTAGTGTGTGATATGACAAATTCCAATAGACTTAATAAAAGGAGAGTGTATGAAAACACAGTGGCGGTAGATCGAATGAAACCGTGGGTTGTGCCAGGTGGTGTTTCGGATGATTCAGAGAGTGGAGATTCAAGTGAATCGGATGGAGTGATGCTGTCCGACGATGATGGCTCCAGCTCAACCGATTAAGAAGGGAGTAGCCTCGGGACGAGTCTAAATGCAGGATGGCCGAATGTAAAGTAAGTTTTAAAACGCACAGTAGATTATTAGATATTTAGTCTACGAAAGAATTTGCCTATGTTGGGTGAAACATAAAAACTGGCGCGAGTTTGTTTATATTTCCGATAAGAGCCTAAAAGGGCTGGCCGTAAGAGTATTGCATCGAAACAGAGATTCTAAAGACTATTCAAGTCATTGCTTAATTAGTAAAGCTAGTGAAAAGGTGAATTGTGAGCGTGCTAGTTATTTACCATTATTTTATATATACAGGTGAGTTTCTCACTAAGTGTCCTAGTTCTTATTAGAGTAATTATATTATGTGTGAGTTTCTCACTAAGTGTCCTAGTTCTTATTAGAGTAATTATATTATGTGTGAGTTTCTCACTAAGTGTCCTAGTTCTTATTAGAATAGTTATATTATGTGTGAGTCCTTATTAGATTAGTTATGTTAGGCCAGTTTTGATAGTAAAGAGTAGCTATATTAGCTAATTGATAAATAAGATCTACAGGGTGCGTCAATTATAACAGCCACGTGAGCTTTAGATAGGGTGGTACTGAACTGACTGTCTTATGTAGCATGTAGTGGTCAAGGCTGCTTTGTCGGGTCCACAAAGGTGTGTGAAGGCCTTTGGTGGGTTGTGCATAATGTGTCGGAACGAGGAGCCACAGCCGTAGGTATAGATGGCTGATGTGGACGTGCGGACCGACGGGCATGTTTTTATTTAGCCCCTAGGATGTGTACTGGAGGGGTACGGGGTATAGGTGAAAGTACTGGCCTTGGCTGTGCCATCCTAGGCTGCGCTCTCCGTGGGGTTGAGCGGTCAGAGGCAAAGCAGATCCTTTGTATTGTTGAGATGATGATTCAGTCAATATTTGTAAGGCTTGTGCTGAAATATTGAAGGATGTAAAAAGACAGATGCTTGGGTACCACGTGATAGTGTTAGATACGAGATAATTAAGTATAATTATGAATGATGGGGTAACTATAATTTGATAAGGGGGCTAGACACTTATTGTGGTTCTTTTTCATAGGTCATTTGAGTAAGCACGTTCCAGTTCACAGTTCACAGTAGTAGTGGTGAGTGAAAACCAGTAGTATAAATAAACATTGAGTTTATAAAATATAGTAGACAAGTAGCGCCATTGTTTTGTGTTTTGTAAGGCTATAGGAGAGTAGTTAATTGTTTAAAATATTACAATCAGAAGTGGGCGTATATCAATAAACATCCGTCTTTATGAACTACTTCGTTTATGCGTTTCTCAAATCGTACATTAGTATTATTATTACCATTGTTTGTTCTTCGTTCGTTACATACTTAACAATTTTTTTCTCTGACCAACGTCAACAGGTATATGACAGGTCTTGAATATGTGACAACGTCGCTCACATACCATGTCAGGATTGGCAGATGTTAATACATAATGATTACAAATACACCTAAACATACTTATTGTGATGGCTTTCTTAGAACTCTTATTACAACATTGAATAAAATGTAAAATAATTACAAGTGATGAAAATTACTTGTGTTGCTTGCGAGAAGTATTTACTGCACAAACGTCTCGTAGCCCAGATTCGACATAAATTAACATGTCATGCACCCATCACCAGATGGTTACTAGAAATTGTTCCATTTTTTTTTATGTACAGTCACAAATATTAAGCAAGCACAGAAAAACCAAACGCACTAGCCACACTACTTCTATGACTAATAATACTTTTAGATTAACAGTAGCAGGTGATATATTATCTACAATGTTATAGTACATTACAGTTTTAAGGATTCTCTGGAAAACTCCAATTGTTTACTTCATTAATACTGATACAAAAACCAAATTACGTGACATGAGCTTTTACTTAACCTTAGTTTGTAATTTCGTAACAAAGTTTTGCATTTTATTGTATTTGAATTTTTATTATGTATTTGTAAAAAAATTATTCGTTTTAGATATACAAGCCTCTTTAGTGCCAGCACTTATATTCCGGACACCCTGTATAAACACGAATTTATTTTTATCAAATTTATTGTTGCAGTAAAATCAAATTTTAATACTACTTACTTTTCTATATGATTTCACTTTTATTAATACATTTTTCCCACAGGATTAGAAGTTTCTTTTTAAATAAGTACTTCATCGAAAAGTTAAGTTGGTCATGTCATATATAACCAGTTGCATGCAAATACTTCCACACTTTGATCATCATCAAAATGACGTCACCCCAGTTGTTCCCTGAGTTATCTAAATATGTGATCTGGACTATTGGGTGGATGTTTGAGTCTAGACACTCCACCATCTCTATTGTAAGTATATATAGATTAAAATTGTAAGCAATTAATATTACTTCTTCAGCTGTGATGAGGAGATGCCAGACACGTAAGAATTCATAAAAATTACGAAAACTGAAGGAGAGGGCGAGGAGAAGATGGATGGTGAATACTTATATGACGAAAGAGGAGAAGGAGGAAGGCAACGCGCCATGAACTTATCTCCTGGGTGGTGATGAAATGGATCATTCCTCGTAAGAGAACCCTTCTAGGTAGTAGTCGGTCGATGCATTTAAATTATACAAACGTATTGCATTCCAGGCATCTCTAACTTCGTAAATGTCCGACGCTATTACACAGTCCCGATCTGCTCACAGATGGTAATGTACGACCAAATCATGGAGGTGCATAGAGTCATAAAATATAATCTGTAGCAAGTCACACTTTTCACACCCATCAACACCGGCTTCCAAGGAAACAAAGAACTTATTACAAACAACGAATGTTATGTAAATCACCGAACCATCCTGGAAACATCAACATAACCAAAAGTTAAATCACCAACAATGTTAATGCAATACTCACGGGAAGGCATCTCGATTTTAACTGACTGAGATTGAAATAGAAAGTAGCATCCGACAGAGTATCAACAGAAAAGATAACCGATTCAACACCATTTTTGTCAGTCAATAGTAGGAGCTTAAACCATCACATAGAAAAAGATAACCCTGACGTAAAAGAGGATAACCGTCACATAAAAAAGCATAACCGTCACGTAAATAAGGATAACAGTGACGTAAAAAGATAACCGTCACGTAAAAAAGGATATCCTCGACGTAAAAAAGGACAACCGTCACGTAAAGACGGATAACCGTGACGTAAAAAAAGGATAACAAAAGGTATTTAAGAGCGGATACTCCTTTTCTCCAGTAATATTCAAAGAGTAAACATATATATGTGCAACATTTTCTTCAGATGATTTACATATAGAAGTGGGCTTAATCGAAACGCTAACAAACATAAATCTACAACATTTCTCAGTAACACATGTGTGCCCACAGCAAGCGCCATCAGGGTAGCTAATATTTGATGTCAAAGTAATGGAAAATGAGATGTTGCTATTGGAAAATAAGGTACAATATTTATCAAAAAGTTTGTGAACCATAAAATTTTAGAGGCGCCGTAAGTGGCGCCCCCTATAATGTATACCAAAACTAAGAGGAAATTTGAATTTTTCATGTCAAAAAATCCCTAAATGCCAATTTCATTAGGTACGTCAATTACTTCGGCGGCTATTTAAAAAAATTGAAAATAAAATTATTATTTTGACACCTTGTAACTTGGTTACTATTACCTTTTGGACTAAGGTAAGTGACTAGATCACATTATTTTGACATCACAAATTACCTGTTACTCTATTTACAATTTATATAATAAATTGTCCAAAACATCCTAGGTAAGTTGTTCCAAATTGACTGAAAAAATCCCTAATGTTACATAGCCAACATCATCATCATCTAGTATATAAAAAATCAGGATACCATTTAAATGTTTAAAAATTGTTATAGATCTTTTAATTTTCTTTTATTTGTTAAAACACTAAGTAAACAACGACATAAAATCATTTTCCCTTATCTAGAAAAACCACAAAATTGTTTATCTAGTCTAAGAATTTCTATATTATTCAGATATTTTCAATGTAAGTAACTAGCCTTATTAATAAAATACAGTACATACGAGCATAAGCTATAAAAAAGTGGACTACTAAATTACTTTTCCAGTTTTGGTAGCATCAAGAGTTAAGTTAATGAAAAAGTACGTACGGCATTGAAACATAATTCAGCTTAGTTCTTATTTTAATGTGTAGAATGTTGTTTTAATAAGATTAGTAATGGTGAAAGGCATTAACATTGCCATTGCTTACAATGCCAACCCCTGAAAGGTTGCTACTTAAATTAAAAAATGCACTTGAAATGCAGTTTTTTACAGTTCTGTTTATCGTCAAAGAAATAACACAGTTTACTTACTGTGATAATAGTAAAATTAAAATAATTCTGGAACACAAAAGTTTCCACTCTGAATCAATATCATATTTTGTTTAAATAACGATGGCTTGTCCGTCACACATGTGCCTAGACAATTATTGACACGCATTAACACGATCTAATCCTTGATGCCTCCCAAAATTCCTAATAATAGTCCGCTCGTTTAAAAATATTATACGTGATAGGTTGAAAACCTTTATGTTGTGACCACTGTATGTACATGCATGAATGTAGTTAGTTACTGGCACGTAGTTTCACTTCCACCTATAAACAAATATAATTTGTTTTTCGTGCGTTTCACTTTACTTCGTATGACATTATTGTTGTTCACCACTAAGGTAATGACATTAAAGCAAAACAATTTTTGTCAACATGTTTATTTTGGTTTAGAATTTGAATGATCCTAGAAGAGTTAAAATAGCAATCCAGGAGCCTTCTCAGTTTGTCATTGCTGTAGGTACTTAATTAAATGATCAGTTTTGACCATTTTGAATCGTCCTGGAACAGTTCGCTATCGGAACTTAAACGAGTCTAACAATAACAAATTTAGTTGATTAAATCTTCTACTCTCAAGCACAGTAAATTTTAAAACTGAAAAATCAAAACTTTATCTCCTCTTTTATTTCATCTTTATAATTAATAAAAATGTTTTCTAATTTTCTTCAAGAAACTGTTATTTTTAACGATAAACATTTTGTATTAGTTAAAGCCCGCATAGCAGATTATTATTATTGCTGTAGCATCGTTCTTTATAACATCTTGATTAACCTAAAATGGTTGCAGAGCTGGGTATAAATACAGGAAAATATTCAATCCATGAATACTGACTACTCTGTTAAAAACATATTCATGATTACTTGAATTCTAAATACAACGTTCAAAGAGTACTTGAGTCCGGAATACTTGTATTCGAATATTCATATTACATATATGAATACAATGCTGAATATATTTAAAAGTAAAAATATAGAGAATACAAGTCACAGTACCAATGGCGGCTGTAGCAGAATTGCTTTGAGGCACCGCCTCCTTCTAGATCACAGGTGTCTAATTTCAAGAGGTCCTAGGACCGCTCTAAATAAAATTGCGGTTATGAGAGCCGCATCATAAAATACTTCATATGCAATTTAATCAGTGATTTGTAAATATGTACAGAAAATGTGTTTGTATAATTATTTTTATTTATTCAAAAAAATTACAAAAACATTGTGGTACGTTTAGAGATGTTGGTTTTAATTGACCATCAATAGTAATATTTATTGTTGACTAGGTAAGCGACAGGGAACATCTATATTTTGACTTTATATATTTCATATTGTCTAAAAAAGTCTAATCCTATTTCGGTTCTACTCTGGTAAAAAGGATCTGACTGCAAATCACACAATACCAGTTGAAGGTCTACTTTGCGTATTCAACTGAAATAGTGTGCTGAGTAAAAACTGAAATTTTTCCATGTATTTTATGAGTTAAATATGAAACTTTTTCAAAATCCTTCATTTCTTGAAAGTGCTCTTTATAACTTGGAAAAAATGAAAAATCATGTTATTCTAACGAAGACTTGAAAAGTTTAATTTTATTTTTAAATCCTCTTATGTGACTATATAAATTGGAAATATTCTGCTGCTGTAGCTTCAAATTTAATTCGTTAAGATGAGATTCTGTTAGAGGTCTGTTAGAAATGAAATGTCTATCTTATAGAAAATTTGCATCTACAATTTGATTTTCCAGTTCCGGTGCGTAACCAACGAATATCGGTGTCTCCATATATAGTCATCTACTTCGGCCAAAAAAAAATGTTATTTTAGCAACCACTTTCAGGGCATTCAATTAACGTAAGGACATTCTACATAGGACCTCTTGGTGAAAAATGCAGTGTATCACAATACAGTTCATATTGTTTTGTTTCAAGGGTACTCCAAATCCAATTTTAGTTCCTATCATAAGTCTGAATCTAAGTGACAATACTGACATTTATAGACCATCAAATCCTAAACAAATTTATTGAAAGAAGCACATTTCGCGATACGCTAACTTTCAATGGTTTCTACTGTGATGTAGAACGCTGCATGTCTGTGGCTTGTTAGTGCGGCATGGAGTAGCGAATGGTCGCTAGATGTAGCTTTACTACTCTGCGTAACTACGTAATTATCAATGAAGTTAAATATATTCGTATTTTAATATTTGAACTACAAATAAGCTTTGTTTTGATGCTTCGGATAGAGCACACGCACCGACTTCCAATTCTAGACAGCATCTGCCACAGTCATAACAACCTAAACATTGCATCAATTCCCTTTTCTGTGGAGAAATTGCATAATTTTTCCAGATACGTGCAAAAGAAAGAATGTATTATTTTAATCGTAATGGTGTTTGTCCTAGACAATTTCGTTGAAAAATAAGCCCAAAAATCGGAAATTTAAAATTTAGTCTGGCCACGGTCCCACAATACGATCGCCATCATAGCGTAAACCTGTGACGTCATCCGCCGTTTGCACTCATATACCTAAATACAGCAGTGTGCTTTAGTATATCTGTATACGATTTCCATGTTTTCGGAGAACATACGTTTAGAAGAGTTAATTTGTCATTTGTTAATGTGTTAAATAGGCATTGGTGTTGAATAACCTAGTAAAGTAGACCCCTAAAATATGCAGAGAAAGTGCATCGCGCCAGGTAAAAGGAAGAAGTATTGCATTATGTACGAATACAGCATCAGCGCCTAGAAAAAAATATTTTACCGTTCCAAAAAAATGAAAAGACGACGAACGGAAGCATTGCAACATTGTTTGTTTGTGAAGACCATTTTAATGTAAGTTTAATTGGAAATACAAGTAGGTTTAAGTTTATAGAAAAAATTAAAAAGTAAAGTTGTAAAGAATCAATTAAACTTTGCTATTAAGCTACCAGTATGTATAAGAGTGTTTAGATTCCAAATAACATTTACGTGATGTAGAATATTATTTGAGGCATTTATAAAATGTTGCAATCCGAAAAGTAATAAATATGTCTTTTTTAAAAATGTTTAAGGAGAAATAAAATCAGTAGGTAGTAAATAGCAACAAAAATTTATTCAATTAATTAAAAAAAAATTAATAAATGTTAAATATCATTATCCATTACTTTTACTTATTATTTTTCATATTAAAACAAGTAGTTTAATGCAAGTAGTTTTAATAAAAGTCAATTTTATAAATATCTCAAGTAAAACCCTATCTGATACTTACCCAACTGCATTGTCACCGTAATTGTCACGAGCAGATCTAGATTTTAAGCAACTAATAATTAACTTACACGGTATTTACGATATGACCCACAAATGTCACAAAAACGCAAAAATACAACAAACAAATGCTTGTTTAGATCACCAACACCGTAACCTGCACCTGTGTCCACAGAAACGAACAGCACTGAACGGCGTGTAACGTTACACCAATGATATCGCGTTTTCGGCCACGTGGTTTTGTTTGCATTCTATGGCAATTTATTAATGTCAATATTTTAATTATTCTGTAATTATTGCCAACAGTCATATGTTCTGACATTTCAATATGTTAAAAAATTACCCTGTAATATATTTCAAACCAAATAAAATGCATGCAACTTCCCCAGTTGCGAAAAAACTAATGCGTATTTCCTACTCTACAGGGTGTCCGGAAAGTAATGGGACCCAGCTTAAACATAGCTTCCTGTGATCAAATATAACCGATTTAGACAATCTTAGCTTAGTCCAAAAGTGCCTCATTCTTCTTCTAGTCTTCAAAAATAATTGTTTTCTTGTTATGGGCATAATTAAGACACGAAACGCCCAATCAAGTTGAAATTTGGTACAGTTATGTTTTAGATAAGTACAAGCATTATAAAGGAGTAATGGCCGGTTTCTCAACTAGTAGATATCTATTAAATAAACTTATCGATTCCATAAACTGGAGATATCCCATGAATTCGGTTTCTGAACCATTTGATAATGCTTATCTATTGCATAAGTTATCGAACACATATCCAAAGAAAAATGGGAAGATATCTGTCCAATAAACATTAGCGCACGCCCGCTGCGATTTAGCTGTTGCTTATTTACATCTTTATTGTAAGGCTTAACCCAACTTTTTTTGATATTTTCGTGACGATAACTGTGCAATGGAAAATTCTGATTCGTCTGCCTCATCAGATGAAGAATATTTAAATATAGTCAGATATCTTGAACGGCCAAGACGTTATCGTGAAAGAGAAAACCAGTATGAAAAATACAGCCACTCAGAATTTCGAGAGAGGTTTTGTTTAAGGGCGTCGTATTCTTGAAATAGTGTTTTCTACAAATACAAGTAATGTTAGACATTTAATAACTGAATAATACAGAGGTTAGCAAATAACAACAATGTTATCTCATGCCACTGGCGAATATTCAAAGGTACCGTAAAGTAAAATCAATATATATCGTCAGAAAGCGATCTATACAGCAAATTAGGTACTAAAATCTTTCAAAATACGTATTTTTTTAAATTCAACTATAGATGTAAACATTGTTATAACATAAACTTACATAGTTCTGCATATAAGATTGTTCACTTTTGTTTATAAGTATGTGAAAATAATTGTTTAAGTTATTATATTATTTGAAGAGAGTTTATATAGTAAAAGTGGATAAACAAAAAATCAGTAATTTTATTTTTGATATTACTTTTGTTCTACGTGTTTTATTTTTCAAGATTTCAGTACCTAAAAAACATCACAAATTTGATCATTTTACGGCGAGAAATACGGCCACCTTAACGAAAGAAACTGTAAATTTACTGATAGATTTAATAAGAGAACTAGTATTCAAGTGTCTAGTACCAGAACAAATTCACTATCAATATTTAATATTAGAAAAGGTTTTAATAGCTTCGTTTTTATGCAACAGGTTTGTATATATTTTTATTTAGTGTGATGTGCTATCATTAGGTAGACGATAGTGGCGCCATCTACAATCATTTCTTGAAAGTGTCTTGCTTCCATAAATGGCATCTGCAAACACTTGTGCATTTGCTAGCTACCTCTATGATTATTGCAGGTAGTAAGATATCCATTCAATTGTTATGTATTCAACAAAATTTGGAAGGCATGCGTTCAGAAACCAATATAAAGTTATCGGTCCGATAAATTTATGTACTCGATAGTTATCGAATGGATTGCGCCAAATGTTGAGAAACCGGCCATAAGTAGTGCTGTATATCGTATGGGCGCTCTTGGCAGTTTTTTTAACTAATTATGGTGAAGAGATTAATTTTGCATAGAAAAGCTATACCTGTTCCATGCAACTGTACCTTCTTTCTGCAGCTCCTGTTGAGTTGGGAAACTGATTATGTAGAGGTATGTTTTCAAAATTTTACAAAATACTACTAATTTGAAATTATTTACACATTACATTTACACTTTACACAACTACACTCAGTACAACAATTAATATAAATCTGACAGGCTTTTGATCAAATTTTTATCTAATTTAAGCGTATCAACGTCAGTTTAACAAATGGTAACTTGATCGAATTAGAAAATTTATTTCTATTTTAATGTGCTGAAATTTTCAAACGCGTTTTTACCAAAAACGGTGCATTTTATCGACATGAAACAAGTATAGCTTTTCTACGCAAAATTAATTTCTCCATCATAATTTTCAGTCAAGCGTGTCAGAATAGGACCAACAAAAAAGATACAATAAAAATTAATTGTGAAGAAACTGCCAAGAGCGCCCTCTACGATATGTGGCACTACTTACTATTTCACAATGCTTGTACTTATCTAAAACATAACTGTACCAAATTTGAACATGTTTGGACGTATCGTTTCTTAATTATGCTCATAACAAGAAAACATTTTTTTTTCTTTGAAACTCTGTAACTTCTAAACGAAGCACTTTTGGACTAAGCTAAGTTTATCTAAATTGGTTCTATTTGATCACAGGAAGCTATGTTTAAGCTGGGTCCCATTACTTTCCGGACACTGTATATACTAAAATCCATCATCTAAATCTTTCAATAATTTTAGCATAAAATTATCGTGTATTCGTCAATAATTAAAAAATAGAACAATTGATTAAATAATTTTAGTTAGTTAAATTTCACCGATTGGAAAAAAATGCCTACTAGAACACACCCTGCATGTCTAGACAGTATTCTAAATGTTAATTTCGTAAATACAAATACAATTCTTACAATTTTATTTTTTATCTTGTTTTAATTATTTATAATTAATGTAAACAACTTCGTAAAAAAATATTTTGCGTGCCCCGCCCAATATTTTATAATTATTAATTAACTATGCCACACTCATTAATTTTATTTAAACATTTCCATTCCTCCCATAATTAAGTAGAAAATATTTTGCTACAAAGAAAAACAGTCAACTGATTAATATTAATATTTCTAATTAAAAGTAGTACACCTTCCTAATTTTTTTCTTGGTCATTGAAACAAATGAAACGAGAGAAATTTAGATCGCCGTAATCAGATTTTTTTATCAAAGATTAGTGTGTATCCGTCGAAAATAAAAATCTCGTTACATTTGCGCACAATGGCAATAATTAATTTGCACAATGAATCTGTTGCAAAATTAATTTAGAATGAGTGGGTATCATATTCGTGAGATAATTCAGGCATTGGACCACTAATCTACCTATTACAAAAAATAATGTGAGAAGTGAATTTTTCGACAATGCGACTGTGTTTGCTTTTTTATTACAACATATTAAGAAGTCGTTCACACCTTGAAACTGCCGTAATAATACATAATTACTTGCAGTTGTCATCACAGCTAGCTCATAGTAATTAGTGTTAGTTAATTATTAATTAAATGACCCTCAATTAAAAATAAAAAAGCAGGACGTGGATTTCTAAACTGAAAAATAATCAGTTTATTATAATTATGATGGTACCCATATGAGGAAATCTATTGACAAACTGAAACTAATAGTAATGTAAATTTCTGTACAAATTGAAATACAAAGTGATTCATTTAAAACTGAACAGGCAGATTACAGGGGAACAAAAGAAATATAGTGACCTTCTGTAACAGTAAGTTTTTAGATATAGTTAATGGCTTCAATTTTCTATGCAGATACTGCTTGTTTATGTATAAAACCTCCTTTATCTTCAGAAATATTCGTCTAGACGAAAAAATATTGTCCTCAAAAAAGATTTATCTAAAAAGATTTGGGAATAGATGCGTCATGAAAAATGTCAATATCTTTAGAAAAAAAATTGCAAAATCCTTATGTAGTCTCTAACCAAGCCATTAGAAATATCCGATTACTTATCGCATTAACTTTTTTGTGATGCAAATATTTACATTAGTTTTTCAAATATCAAAAATGGCTTAAGTCTATAGCAACTCGCTGATGGATATCGTCTTAATTTATGGTAAAGTAAAAATGCTTTAGCAGAACAATTTGCCGGTAAACATGTTCCAAATGCAGCTTTTTAGAAAGGTGCGCAGTGTGTGCAAGTGCAGTGCAAACGCTGCCTTGACATGGAAAATTTGCATCCGAATCGTGGAAAAGATGGAGGTCTAGAACGTCTACGATGTATTGCAGTAGTGTAGCGTGTGGCGTGTACCTCAATTGTATCCATACCATGTACAGCGTGTCTAAGCATTAATACCAAGGGAATAGATGGGGTGGGCCGGTACCATGGCCGTCACGATCTTCTAACTTTAAATCATTTGTACTTATTTTTGTAGGGATATTTAAAAAATGAAGTATATTGCTCCGAAATGGAGACTGTTGATGATTTACGCAAACGTATCATAGCTGCTGCCAATAACTTACAAGTTCAAAACGGACAAGAAGAGGAAAATTTGTGTTAGACTGTAGAAATTCGGAAAGATGGACCCAAAATGTTGTTGTATGTCCAACTATTTTACTAATTAAAACCACAAATTAATTATATTAATAATTAATAGCAATAGCGGCAAAAGCAGTTGAATTTGCTGTATAAAAATAGGTGTTGTAAAATGTAATTAATTTCTTTCCTTGGGAATTTCTTTCAATTCTTTGTCCAGTACCGTGCGGAAGTGTACTTTAAATCATTCTTGAACTGCTCCTTTTTAATTTTATTTTTACAAAATTGTATTTGTAAGAGTCCTCTGTAAGTTCTGAATCACCCTGTATAGCACCGCCGGAGTTACCGACAAAAAAATTAAGGGTATCGCGACACCTACATTAATGCTGCCTGGAGTGATTTGAGTAAATCACCCTGTATATCAACGCCTATTGTGGATTTTTATACATATTTAGTACATACTTTATCGCACTGTAAATAAAACAAAGCGAGTCTTTACGAAGTCGTCACTGAAATGCCAAAAATGGACGATGAAGTATTTGGCCAACATTGAATGCGACCAATTGTAGAGACTAACACTGAAACCATCGTTATCTGAGGAGTGGTTCTTTCCATAGCAGCCATATTATCAACAATAGGCTGTGAAATCGATATATCATTAATCCAGGGGTCTGCTTCCACATCATCTAGTCCGAGAACAACAAGGGAAGTTCAGAGATTTCCCGCTATGAATGAAATCCGTATTAATTATGTAACTGACTGCCGCAGCCTAGGTTACTTCATTCGCTAATCTCTACAACTAAGGCAAAATGATTAAAATATTGAAGCAAATTTTGTTACCTAACTGTTTACAGTGTCATGACAGATTCGTATATTGTTAATACTAATGACAATATTGAGCAATTATAAATTTCTACAACGATTAATAAAAATATTTTTATATTATATGCTATAACCCGCCTGGTACAAACTTATACATCATTTAGAAGACTTAATAGCTATTTGTATGTCATTTGAGGAAAAAATATTTTGTTTTGGTGATATAAATATTAATTTGCTAAATACTCAGATGAATACAACGTGTTATTTTTTTCTATGTTAGAATTACTTGGATTTTGCTAGGTTGTCAATGAAATAACACATTAGTCGCGTCAAATTAGCATTTCACTTGTAACTTTTTGTGGAGAGGTCCGATTGAGATGAGGTTTTCTGCAAAATGTTCAGGGAATTTTTTATAATAAAAGGTACATCTAACCTCTGTACGCTCGCAAATTTTTAATTTTTTAATTAACAAATGACCCATTTTTGTTAAACATATGGCAAATGTCACACACGATTCAATGAAAATGTCTGAAAAATGTCTCGGGGGTTTTCGAGGTCCCTCTTTATCACTTTGGTGTTAGCTTTATTATTTATTGCTAAATTGTTGTAACTGGGTTAATTAACAAATTAAAAACTCCACCCCCGAAATCACTAGAGAACCGGAATTTTTTCCAGGATTTCTGACTTATTAAAGCAAACCATCGGCACAAGATTTTTGCAAATATAATTGTTTATTGATCGATTGTTGCAACCTCGCTAATTAACAAATTAATAACTCTACTCCCGGAATCGTTAGAGAATCAGATTTTTTTGCAATAACTCTGGGATCATGGGAAGAACCATCGGCAGAAGGTTGTTGCATGAAATTGTTTATTTTTCTATTTTTGCAACCTGGCTAATTAACAAATTAATAACTCTACTCCCGGAATCAGTAGAGACCCGAATTTGTTTCCGGGACTTCTGTCTTTTTAAGGCGAACCATCGGCACAAAATTTTTGCAAATATAATTGTTTATTGTTCGATTGTTGCAACCTCGCTAATTAACAAATTAATAACTCTACTCCCGGAATCGTTAGAGAATCAGATTTTTTTGCAATAACTCTGGGATCATGGGAAGAACCATCGGCAGAAGGTTGTTGCACGAAATTGTTTATTTTTCTATTTTTGCAACCTGGCTAATTAACAAATTAATAACTCTACTCCCGGAATCAGTAGAGACCCGAATTTGTTTCCGGGACTTCTGTCTTTTTAAGGCGAACCATCGGCACAAGATTTTTGCAAATGTAATTGTTTATTGTTCAATTGATCCCAGAAATATTGCAAAAAAAAATCCGATTTTCTAACGATTCCGGGAGAAGAGTTATTAATTTGTTAATTAGCGAGGTTGCAACAATCGAACAATAAACAATTATATTTGCAAACATCTTGTGCCGATGGTTTGCCTTAATAAGCCAGAAGTCCTGGAAAAAAATCCGATTCTCTAGTGATTTCGGGGGTGGAGTTTTTAATTTGTTAATTAGCCCAGTTACAACAATTTAGCAATAAATAATAAAGCTAACACCAAAGTGATAAAGATGGACCTCGAAAACCCCCGAGAGAACATTTTTCAGACATTTTCGTTGAATCGTGTGTAACATTTGCCATATGTTCAACAAAAATAGGTCATTTGTTAAATAAACAATTAAAAATTTGCGAGCGTACAGAGGTTAGATGTACCTTTTGTTATAAAAAATTCCCTGAACATTTTGCAGAAAACCGCATCTCAATCGGACTTCTCCGCAACAAGTTGTCTATTTTCACATTTTTCATGCTAATTTGACGCGACCACATGTAACAGTTAATAGTGCATCACTGCTCGATGTTATAATATGCAATGACAAAAAATGTGTTTCTTCTGTAAAGGTTGGAGGATTGGATATATCTAATCATGACGTTATTGAACCTAAATTTTTGCCTACTGACATACCTTACTGTGATTTTAAATAAATATAAATTAATTAAATAAAAATGAGTTCTATCAAGAACTGCAACTGTCACATTTTCATGGCATGTTTTATATGAATAATTTTGATAGTAAAGTAAATCATTTTACATTCCATCTTTTATATATTTTTAATATGCTTTTTCCTCTGAAAACCGTACGCATAATATGTAGAAAAAAGCTCCTTGTTTAACAGATAATATATTGCTGATGAAGCAGAAAGACAAAGCTAGGATTGAAGTAAAAGAAATCCGTTATCTGCAAAATGGCACTATTATAAACAATTGAGGAATGCTATCTACTAGTCATGCTCAAACAGACTAAAAGTTAGTATACTAATAACATACAATTACATCGCCACGAATTTTTAATTCAAGTTATCTCTGAAGTAAACTAAAATCATTAAATGTGACTTCTAATAAAAACAAATTTCAGTTACTTTTAAATTTATCTAATCCAAACACTATTAATTATCATGATATAGATGATATTCCGCAAAATGATATAGACTATAATATGATTGTTATAATATGAATATGATTGTTAATTCAAATTTTAACTTATTTTATTGAAAACGTAAATATTTTTCAGTTTACGGAAATTATTTTTTTTATTCACGGTCACGCCAATTCACGTGCCCACCTTGAAATTTTATGCCCGCACGCCCATATCTATTGACGTCACACGCCCATCTTTGTTGTTTAAATGTTTCTTTAATGCTAAAATATGTATTATTATTACCTGAAAAAAAAAAGATATATTGGCAAACATATAAAAAATGTATTGATTACCAAACTGAGAAGAACATTGTCTTTTTGAAAAAATTTTCTATTGGTATATTTTTCTGTATTAAACAAAAGTATTAAATTTTCTTCATTATGGTCAGTATACGCGATGCTCAGAGCTACTTTGAATATCTACAGCAATATTGCATAGTATCTAAAATACAACTTCGTTTACAAAATATTTTTGTAAACGAAGAATACTGACTATTATTATTTTAGGTGTAAGGTAATGATTTTTGCCTTGTCTGGGGCGAGGCCCTAAATGAACAATTTGACATAGTGGATGATATGATGGTACAAAAAATATATATTCGATGCCAATAATACAGGGTGAGTCAGCCATAATGTCATTAATTTGAACCATGTATTCGGAAGGCCTAGCAAAGGCAGAATATCGAAAAAAAAATTTACTCGACCTTTAAAAAAAAATAAACAAATCACCCTATAAAAATGGGTAACACGACGCTCCTGGTACGCTACAAACTTTCTGATGACGCAGCCATATGACAATCGGATGTCGAAGAAAACATCGTTGCCACATCAGGATTACATACATAATATCATCTAACACTTCAGCGTGTTATTCAAATTTACCACCATTTAGTTGCACTTTCTGCATTTCTTTCCCCCCAAATTTGGAGATCACACCACACATTTGGAGGGAAGATGGAGAATACAAGTAGTAGTTTGTTTATTTCGGTCTCGTGTCTTGGTCGTAAATCCGCAATGCCGAATTTTACAAATTTCAAATATGCGAAAATGGAGAATGTTTACGAAATGCGAATGCCGCTGTTGCGGAATATCGGAGACGTTTCCCTGACGGACAACATTTTCCAAGTCTGCGAACTTTTGTGCAAATGCTTCAACGCCTTCGCGATACGGGTTCTTTAAAACAGCATCAGGAACTTGAGGCACATCGGCAAAATGACTTAATGTGATAGAAGCTATTTTAAATTTAGTTGAGTAGCCTACTATTTCTATAAGAACCATTTCAAGGCGATTGGAGATACCCCAAAACATGGTCTGCAGAATATTACGTTCAAGTTTTAGAACCTACTGATTTCACCAGCCGTCTTGAATTTTGCAATTGGCTTCAAAATAAAATTGCAGCTGACCCTAATTTTATTAAAAAAGTGCTATGAACGGATGAATGCAGCTTTACTCGAATTAGCATTTTAAACAAGTTGGTATCATACTACTTAAAAACAATAAATATCTATGCTAGATGTACGTAACTACAAACTGAATAATTAATTGTACTTACGAGTAAAACTAAAAATTCATATTCAATTTTAAAACGCAGTGAAACGTAATATCAAATATATTAAAAATAACCTAACATTCTAAATTTATTTATTATCTATATTTATTTTTATTAACAAATAAATGAATATTTAAGAAAAATCAATTCATGTATCTAAATACGGTAGGTCAACAAGATTCATTCTCGATAACTTTTATGAGCATCAGACCAGATGCGTGCCGTTTCGGTCTTGGACAATTTTTTGTCGACAACAGGATGATTTTTTATTACTTAGTATTTAAACACGAAACACTTTCAGCTTCTCTTGATAATTTATCCATTGGGTATAGGTATTTTATGTAATGTACCTACATGGTTTATTACTCGGTTTATTTTACATACATTGGAGTTTTGTAATTTCAATGTTAAATATTTTTTAAACTGTAACCAAGTTAATTTCTTTGCAGTCATAACAGCCACATTTGGTCGGACGAAAATCCACCGACTACTCGTTGGTTTACCTTTCAGAGGCGATTTGGTGTCAACGTATGGGTAGAAGTATACGGGGATCGTTTGATTGGACCGTATTTTCTACCGGAAAACCTAAATGAACCGCGTTACTTTCATTTTTAATAGAATTGTTAGATTTCATTGGATATTAACATTTTAAATTATTATTGACTGAACTGAGCAAGAAAACATATGAGATTCTAAAATAGTCAGTACAACCGTTTATTTATGATGTCTAATACTTAGGTAGGAACTAGGAAAGTATTTCAATTTGGCAACGTCGCACCAGGTCGACATCGAGTTGAACTGTGACTTATAAACGACCAAGGCTGTGAGCGGCCAGTGGCAGTCTGAAAATGAGGTTTAAATAATGATTTTAAAATATTTCTTTTCGACGTAAATATGCATTTAGATTTTTTTAATCGCGTATTCATATTATACTCATTATTCCTTATCTCCTCTTAAAATTAATTACATTATGACTAACTCACCCTGTATACGCCCAGTTAGTAATACGATAAAAGAGAAAATGCAAAGCGTGTTGAAAAAAAATCCAGGAAACACCATTTTCGTGAATATCAAGTGATAAACGTAGCCGTTTCACTGCCGAAAACTTATGTAATCAAATACTTCAAATAAAAATTGGGGATATTGAAGATATGGGAAACAGATTCTGATCACTCTGCCAACTACAAAAACAAATAAAAAAGATCCTTTATTGTAAACGAATATTTAAACATATATTGGAAATATAGTACCTACCACAAGACCGACACAAACAGATAGTAAAATATATTTTTTTTTAAATATTCAAAGCATATATAATTAATTAATAGGAATTCATATATTTAGGAAAATGCTAAACAAGTTGCTGGGTTTCTCTAATTAAAGGATGTTCACGAATAAACCAGACATTGTTTTCGTAGAACTTTAGCTACACTATTAATAAATTCATAAATTGAAATATTTTCCTAGTACTGACTATTTTAGAATTTCATATTTTTTCTTGCTCAGTTCAGCCAATAATAATTTAAAATGTTAATATCCAATGAAATCAAATAATAATAATCAAATAATTCTATTCAAAATTGCAAGTAACGCGGTCCATTTAGGTTTTTCGGTAGAATATACAGTCTTCGTACACTCCTGTCTATACGTTGACAACAAATCGCCTCTGAAAGCTAAGCCGACGAAAAGCGTGTGGATTTTTGTCCGACCAAATGTGGCTGTTATGACTGCAAAGAAATTAGCTTGGTCACAGTTTAAAAAATATTTTACAACGAAAATACAAAACTCCAACGTATCTAATAATAAACCGAATAATAAACCACTTAGGTATTTTACATAAAAAACATATACCCAATGGGTAAATTATTGAGATGAAAAGTGTTTCGTGTTTAAATACTAAGTAATAAAAAACCTTCGTGTCGTCGGCAAAAAAACTGTCCAAAACCGAAACGGCACGCCTCTGATCTGATGCTCATAAAAGTTATCGAATCTTGACCTACCGTATTATTAGGTCAATAACCTAGTTACCTAGTTTTTGTAGTTATTTAATGACAAGGAGTAAAGCTAACTTTTTTTATCTAGATACATGAATGAATTTTCCTTAAATATTAATAATTAATAAAAACAAATTTAGATAATAAATAAATATTATCGAATGTTAGGTTATTACAGCCTAATAATTTCGATATTACGTTTTCACTACGTTTTACAATTGAATATGAATTTTTATTATTACTCGTAAGTATAATTAATTATTTAGTTTGTAGTTACGTACATCTAGCCTAGAAATGTATTGTTTTTTAAGTAATATGGTATTGACCTGTTTAAAATGCCAGTTCGAGAAAAGTTGCACTCATCCATAGCACTTTATTAATAAAATTAGGGTCAGCCAATAGCAAAATTCAAGACGGCTGGAGAAATCAGCACGTTCTAAAGCCTGAATTTTCTGAAAATGATACGGGTTCAGTGAGCTTTCAGGTAATATTCTGCAGACCCAAAGCAAGGGATATCTCCAATCGCCTTGAAATGGTTCTTATAGAAATAGTAGACGCGGTTTCACAGAACCCGTATCGCAAAGGCGTTCAAACACTTGCACACTGTTAGGAAACGTTTCCGATATTCAACAGCTGCGGCATGCATTTCACAAACATTCCCTCATTCTCCCTATAAAACTACCATTTCCGCAGATTAGAAATTTGTATAATTAGGCATTGTGAATTTACAACCAATACACGAGACCAAAATAAACAGACTACTACTTGTGCATTCTCTCCATCCCCCCTCAAAATGTGTGGCGTGATCTCCAAATCTGGGGGTAAAGAAATGCGGGAAATGCAGAAAGTGCGAATAAATGGTGGTAAATTTAATTAACACGCTGAAGTATTAAGACGATATTATGTATGTAAACATAATGTGGCAACGATGTTTCCTCCGGCATTCGATTGACGTATGGCTGCGCCATCAGAAAGTTTGTAGTGTACCAGGAGCGTCGTGTTACCGAATTTTATAGGGTGATTTGTTCATTTTTTTAAAGGTAGAGTAAAAAATAATTTTTTTTCGATTTTCTCTCTTTAGTAGACCTTCCGAATACGTGGTTAAAATTAATGATATTATGACTGACTCACCCTGTATATAAGAACAAATTTTAATTTAGCCAGTAAATGTAACACTTTAGTGCTTTACAGTTGTCACTAGAACTACGCCTTTAATATCGATCAGCGAAAAAAAATAATATATAATAAAATAATATAAAATGATATTTTTAGGTAAAACCTATAAAGACATAAACATATAACAAGTAAAAATTAGATGCTGGTGCATATGATGTCAAGGATTAAATGTTTTAAAAAGAAATTTTATTATGTAAATAGTGCATTTCATGGATCCATAATCTTTTGACACAAGTAGATTTCATCACCTATATATCCCCATTACAAAAGATTAAATAATAATTGTAGATATTAAGACTTAAATATTAATTACTGATTTTGCACGGCTTTCCTATGCATTGAATAACGAATCAATTGTCCATAGTTATTATAGGCACTTATTTCGTTATATCTATATTAAAATAAACTCAAATCAACACGTAAAATCAGTTCAATCATTCAGTAGTTAAGAAAACCGTATCCAATCCACATTTAATATTTCATCTATTTTAAAACATACTCGTATTATGTTATGAAATGAAACTGTTTTAGTTTACAGTGAAACCCAGAAGAATGCAATAACATTGCGATGTCTACTTTTGGTATCCAAGACTACTATGACAGCTACTTTCGGTTTTGACAAAAGTAATGGATAGGCTAAAAAATTCCTTAAATATCGCATAAAACGTAGTGCTTTTGAATAACAAGTAACTTCCAACATTATACGGGTTGTCCTGAAATTAAGGGCCAGTATTTCCTCCAGGATGTCGAAAAAGAGAAGGTACTTTTTCCTCATAGAAACGTGGGTCCTGAGAAAGTTACAGCTACATAAAGAGACAACTCTGTTGATGATTTTTCTTAAATAACTTCAAAATCAGTTAAGGACGCCGTTTTTATACGCACATTTTCAACGAATTTTATAGCCAACGAATTCTATCCCCAAGAAGGAGCTTTGTGAATGTAATATATTACTTTCAGTTGTAACCAATATTTAGATAAAGAACTATCAATAATTACCAATTGGATAAGGACATAGTATATTTATGCATACTTAAAGAGACACAATGACAGTGGCGGCAATGGGATATATTTTGACATGCATAAAAATGATACATATTTTACTCTATACATAAAAATAATACTTGATTATACTCAGTATGTTGAAAGCCACACCTTTTTCAATATTTATGTAATTACAAATATTTTAGAATATTACCCAATGAATGTATCCCTTCCAATGCAAACTTTAAATATATAATTTATTTATTTATTTATTGTTCATTTATTTAGGAAACGCGTGCGCTAATGATCACCGCATCAAACCAGCAGCTCGGAACTCCTGTCAGGGATGCTCGATCGTCCCGAGAACTAGTGTATGGGCTTTGTTTATGCATATTCGCAAATAAAATATAATAATCTTTCCTCTAAGGGCAGAATTATACAAGTTTTCTCTAGACTTTCAAATCATTTAGAATAAGAAAAAAAACATCATTTTCATCTATTATAATTTGTCATAAAATCTTCTGAATTTTACATGTTAACTGTACATTGAGAAATTTGTACATGACACTATATAAACATTATCACATCCCGAAGAATTCATTTAAAAAACTAGTAATACTTGAATTGATGTAAATTATTTAGCATTTTTCACAGTGTATGGATCACATTGTTAAGGTACAATTCACGAGCACCTCAGTCACGGTGAAGCTTTTGCAGAGTCACCACCGAAGATGCCGACAATGAAGAGCAGCGAAACGTTTGGAAGCATGGGATGCGACCAGTTACAGCGGCGGCTACGGAACGCCTCGGAGGACCACCATTATCCGAGGAACGGTTCCGACCGTATCAGCCGTAATACAAACAATAGGAACCGAAATCAATATATGGACGGGTCCAGAGACACCGATAGCGGGTCTGTCTCCACAGAGTCTAGCCCGAGAACAACCAGGGCAGGTAAAAGAATCTCGGATAATGCTAGGGATGTGTGCATTTTAACTCTGTTTCTGGCAGCTGCAAGTTACCGAGGTCACGGCACAACAACCCGGAAAATCACTATGTATCAAAAAAGTTAAAGAAAAACCTATTTTCAGCGGCGTCCTTCAGGGACACATATCTCCGTAGGGAGGGCCTGTAAGAAAAAACATTATAGGAACTTGTCACCTTATTCTTTCATGTTCTATCTGCCCTCAGGAGATTTCCCACATTTTCCCGGATACCCTGCATATATTTTTGAAATTGATCGATAATTTTAACAATTTTTGATTGCACAAACGTATCCGTCCACCTCTCTTAAAACACATAATAAAACACACTACATAACACAGGCCACAGAATTTAAATTTGAAATCATCTTAGACATCGCACGCAAACAAAACAACGACTCACTGATACTACTGTCAAATACAAAAAACGATGATGTATGAGCGTTTTGCCGCCAATTAGACTGTCGGTAAACAAATTTTAAATTTCAATCATATTATTTGCTTGCTTTCCTTGACAATAATTTATAAGCAGAAAAACTAAACATTGCATTTTCTCACTGTTCATTATGCCGCATCCACAGTCTTGGCGAGACAGTCCGAGATCGGTCGAGCACGATAGTGTGGATGGAGCCCTCGTCGAGTATCGCTCTCGCTATAGTCCTCTCGTCTCGTGGATGCGCCATTAGAATAATAACCAAAAAGTAATTTGAAATTATTCACACGAAGACAATATACTTATAATCTTAACAAAGGTACGAAGACTTATTAATAGGTCAGTTTGTTTTAATAACATTTGCTGTAGATCTTGCATCTTGAACTTTTAGGTTATTCACTTACAAAATATATATCTATTTTGTTCTATAAATCTACAATTATCTCCAAGGAAAAAATCAATACGCCTCTGTTTTATTACAAGTCCATCTCTGACTTATATCCTCTCATAATGGCGTCAAGGTCACAGTTTCAATATCGAAAAGATCAGAGGTAGCGACACCAACTGTCCGTTCTGATTGTTTTATTATTCTGTGACATAAAAGTCAAGTTGATCTCAGTTATTTAAAAAAAAATCATCAAAATGGCTCATCTAAGTGTCCATAACTTCCTTAGCAAATTCCTTTTTGTACCACCATGTATATGAAAAAGTTATCTTTTGCAACATAGAATACCCTACAGAACTATTGCTCCCTAATTCCGGAACACCTTGTATTACGATAATTTAAAAATATGATACAATTAAAACATGTATGTAATGATTATTTTGTATTAGTGTCAAGGATTTTACCTATTTACAAAATTATTCAGTACAGCTAACGTGATTTTGGCCTTGGTGTTTGCTTTGTCGCACTCAACGTTTATCCTTTGTCTTAGCGTTAGTCTTCGTTTAAGAAATTTAGTTTAGTAGATGTATCACCGACCAACGTTGTGAATCATTCAGAATATTTTGTGTTAACAAAGAAAATTTATTAAAATATTTATTAGTCAGCTGCTGACTGTATCTCGGAAACTATTCGTCCTACAACTTCCCGAACAAAATATTGACAACATAACTGACCCCGAGAAGGTTATTAAAATTGAAAATAAAAACAGTACTTAAGTTTTTGGTTAAGTATGAACGACCAAAGATGGTGTGTGTGTGTTTGGTATCTTCAGAAGTTATAAAATATTTTCGCTCATAACTTAAATTTGGAAAATGATAACGGCTTCCGGTTTGTGCCATTTTTGAAACAAATTTGCCAGTAATAAGATAGTGAAGTAAAAAAAATATAGTATAGTCTTCCATATAACTTTTTAAAGAAAATTGACTTTTCGTAGAAAGTTGGATAAACTTATAAATATATCAAATAACTTAAATATTGTTACATATAAAAATTGATCAAAAGTGGACCAAGTCCACAAGCTGTATAACTATTTCTACATTACTAATTATTAGAGATTAAAAGTTTGGATGTATGTACAACTTAATTTTATACTTTAATTAGTGCCCTTCTTCACATTCAACTGAATTTGATTGTATCCCTGAGGATGACTTAAAAAGCCGAAAGTAGTTGGAAAATAAATTAAAATTTATACTGGGATTCAGGACTATAATTTCACATCCCCTTTTGAATAGCAAAGTGGTTGTGCAAGAAATTGATTGTTTATTTTGGCCCAAAGTAGGTCTTTTTGAAGTACGTCTGTGTCTATATGCAGGATGTTATCGATAAGTTTGGTCAAACTTCACCGACATACCAATGTAAATAATTACGGTTTGTTATATACCAATTTTTATTAAAAGCTTAATAAAGAAGTTACAGGGTGTTACAATTTTTTGTTTTGACACAGTATCATAAAATGTCGTTGCTAGGGAATAAATAGTTAAAAATGTAATTTACTTAGTAGTTTTATTGTTGTAATTCGTGTTTATCGTTTAAAATTGCTAATAACGTTAAACATATTTAACAACCCTAATTATCTCAAGACCTGTCAATGTTACGAACATTTTACTGGAATACTTTTTTGTCAAAAATTGATCGTAAATTCTAAAAATGTCAGTTATAAAATTGTAACATCTTATAACTCTCTTATTAAACTTGGAATCAAAAATTGTTATATAATAAACTCCAATTATTTTCATGAATAGAATACAAGTATATTGGTACAGTTTGGCCAAAAAATATCGTTAATACTCTGTATATTATTGTATATACCTACCTACAAGTTTACTAAATTCAAATTCAAAAATATATGTATATAATTTAATTCTTCTTGTTAGTAAATGTAACGCAGTTTCTAGAAATATTAAATCATTTAAATGCAAATGAAAATCAGAAAGATAGTACCAAAAAAAAAAGAATTAAATAAGCTTAGAATTCGGTATAACTAATATTCTTTCATGTACAAGTATTTCGAGAACTCTTGCACTATCGTGTAAGTACAATATAGAGATCATGCTGTTGCATCAAGAATTTCAAAATATTCATATTCATTTATTAAGACAAGCTACATACGCAATTATGATAAAAATAAGTTATCCTTACCTTAAATATTCATCAATATGAGCATTTTTATCAGAAGACTTCCTTAAATAGACCGCTTTCTGACGATATTTACATACTCACTTTCTTCTTTCACAGCTATGTCCTACTTAAGATAATTCACCTCAATATTCAGATTCGGTAAATAGCATTAATTATGATTTTAGTATATGCAGACACAGAACGATACGTCACGGAATGCAAATCACAAACTTCTATTAAAAAAGTTATTCTAAACATGGAGAGTACAACTAATAACAACTTTGACCTTAGTTCAAGTTCACTTCTAAGAATGGCTTGGTCGAATACATGTGACGTGCCTACTACATACTTGTAGAATGTTAATATGGATCAAGTACAGAACGCAGACCTTGCGGAAACACCGCCCGCAGATCGCAACAGCAGAAACTGTTCGTACAGCACTTCGTCCAGGTGACAGCGCCAGGTGAAACCTCATACAACTTAAATGAAGAACGGCTCGAATCGGCGAAAGTCGGAACTTTTGTTCTTAAGTCAACTGAAGGCATGGATTTCTTTTCCTAGCAGCGGAATAATTAGACGATATCTGATATTGAAACAATCTGTTAGAATTATCCCCTTACCTCAGTAGATACATCAGCTGGGTGGAACGTTGATTAGATTGGCCACCTGGATTACACGATTTAAATCACTTTTATGTTCACCGGACCACCGTTCAGGGACCAACAGAAAGGTTTATAAAGGCATAGTCTAAATATATTCTAATATAACAAGTAATTCCATTTAATGTGGTTGAAAATTCAGCAAATCCATACCTCATTATTATTGTACCAGGCTAGTTACGAAGGTGAGTGATTAACCAGTATGTAAGTACTATTATGTACTATTACAGGGTTGTTTGCTTACTGTGCTATGTATACACTGCATCCCTGGTTTACCATTCTTAACTTTAGGAAACGATGAAAGAGAAGAAAGGACATATAATTATTATCTTTCCTATAATATTTTTTTTTCTATGACACTTCGTTTTCCTGATACAGAGCGTTCAATTTATAAAAAATTAATTATTTTACTTTCTATCTACTAAACAAATAAATATCTTTTCATCAAGCTTGGTATGCAGTAATCATAATAAAAGGTTAATGTTTTGACGAGAACAACTTTTTTGTACTAAAGCCAGTGTCGTAAGTATGGGGTCTTCTTCACCCTTGAAAGTCCCAAACATTTATTAAACAGCGGTTTGTAAACAATTTAATTTAATTGGTGGTCAAAGTGATATCCATTTTTGCCAATGCAATGATAGCATCGATTTCTTAGGAACGTCTTGTCTAAGTATGTCATTATTTATTTTGCCACAAAATCTTGGAATACGATGTAAGGATTTTTTCTATTATACACCGGAGCTGAAAACACTTTTTCCTTTAAAAATCCCTAAAGAAATAAATGTAGTGGATTGAAATCTGGTTATCGAGCTGGACTAGCACTATTTTTTAAAAATACAACACACAGCGTTATGTGTCAATTTCTCATACTTTCAGCCCAGAATTATCCAGTTAGCGTATGTACAATTATTAATGAATCACCAAAGAAGAGAATAGACTTGTCTGTAAGAGTATCTCTGGACAATGATAAATTTATAGTTTAAAGGTATTCTAATTTGGGCGATGGTAAAAGCATGCAAGTATTAACTGATACTTTTTGCTCATATTGTACTACTAGTGTTATGCATTATCTATAGTGATTCCGAATAATGTACAAAAGAATTGACAAATCCTCCCTTAAGGAGTTAAGACCCCTTAACACTTGATGACAGTTCATGGTGCTTTGATGTCAAACATTACTGTGTACTAAACATTTGAAGCTAAATAAAATATGGTGTAATTACTTCTGTTGAACCGTGAATAATGATTTATTATGGCTTTAATTATTGTGCCAAAAATCGTAAAGCTAAGATGCAGCGTCTGACATTGTGTTTACCGTAATCCTAATTTGTTAAAAAAGTTAATTTCTTACAGAAGAAAAATATATATTACGTCAAATTTAACACTATAAACTTCTGAATGCCAAGACAAAGGAAATGCATATCAGCTCCGTGACTAGCAGCGATAGTAAATTGAAATAAAAACAAGACTTTATCGAACTGAGGAGTTTATTATTGCTCTCGCGCCTTTGCCAAAAGTATGAGTTTTATTTATTGTATTACCTTTTTTGATAATGTTCTAAAGAAGGTCAATATATCAGAAAATATAAACAGGATATTTCAAGTTATAGATTACGTTTGAATATTATCGTCTTATTGCGATTATTGTTAATTTTAGTAAATTACTTGAATTTTTATTACATGATACTCTTTATCCACAACTTAAAACATAGTATATGTATTAATTAATCAACATGGGTTCATACCGAAGCGCTGAATAATAATACCCATTTAATATGCATTACACAGTATTTAGCTGAAAGCTTAGATAAGGGTGGTCAGGTTTCGAATGTCGATGAAAACATCGTTGCCACTTCATGTTTACACACATAATGTCGTCTAACATTTCAGCGTGTTATTCAAATTTACCATCATTTAGTCGCACTTTCCGCATTTCCTGCATTTCTTTCCCCCTAAATTTAGAGATCACACCACACATTTGGAGAGGGGATGGAGAGAATACAAGCAGTAGTTTGTTTATTTTGGTCGTGTATTGGTCGTAAATTCCCAATGCCTAATTTTCCTAATTTAGAATATGCGGAAATGCTAGTTTTATACGAGAAATGTTTACGAAATGCGAATTCCGCTGCTGCCGAATACCGGAGACGTTTCCCTATTGGGCTTCTTCCAAGTGCACGAACTTTTGTCCAAGTGTTTCAACGTGTTTGCGATACGGGATGTGTGAAACCGCGCCGAGAACTTGCTGGGCATCGTCAAAATGGCTAATATGTAATAGAAGCTGTTTTAAATGTAGTTGAGGAGTAACCTACAATTTCTACAAGAACCATTTCAAGGCGATTGGAGATATCCCAAAGCAAAGTCTGCAGAATATTACGAGAAAACTCACTGCACCCGTATCATTTTCAGAAAGTTCAATCTTTAGAACCTGCTGATTTCCCCAGTTGTCTTGAATTTTGCAATTGGTTACAAAATCGAATTGCTGGTGACCCAAATTTTATTAATAAAGTGCTATGGACGCATGAGTGTAGCTTTTTCCGAAGTGGCATTTTAAACAGGTTAGTACTATACTACTTAAAAAGCAATAAATTTCTAGGCTAGATGTATGTAACTACAAACTGAATAATTAATTAGTATACTTACGAGTAATACTACAAATTCATATTAAATTGTAAAACGTAGTGAAAACGTAATATCAAAATTATTAAAACTAAATAACCTAACATTCGGAAACATTTATTTATTATCTACATTTGTTTTTAATAACAAATAAATCAATATTAAATTTTCCTTAAATTCATGTATCTAGATAAAAAAAGTTAGTTTTACTCCTTGTCGTTAAATAACAGTACAAAAACTAGGTAACTAGGTTATTGACCTAATAATACGGTAGGTCAAAATTCACTCTCGACAATTTTTTATGAGCATCAGATCAGAGGCGTGCTCATTCGGTCTTGGACAGTGTTTTGTTGACAACACAAGGGTTTTTTATTACTTAGTATTTAAACACGGAACACTTTTCAGCTTCTTTAAATAATTTATCCATTGGGTATACGTTTTTTTATGTAATATACCTAAATGGTTTATTACTCAGTTTATTATTAGATACGTTGGAGTTTTGAATTTCAATATTAAATATTTTTTAAACTGAAACCAAGCTAATTTCTTTGCAGTCATAATAGGCACATTTGGTCGGACGTTTACTTTAACCCCGAAGGTTTGAAAACAGTGGCGGCTGATGATATTTCAGGTATGTTATGTCTCAATAACAAGACATGGTACCAAAATGAAACATTAAGTACATTCGCCTAACGTTTAGTTTGGGTCCAATGTTTGGTTATTGAGATATGTCAGGCCTGAACTCTCACCAGCCGCCACTGCTTGGAAAATTAACATTAGTATGCTAATAAAAGCTGTTGTTTTTTTTGGCAAGGTATGCTCATACCTCCTCGAGGTCCTTGCTGAGCAACAATAGGAACTTAATATGTTAATTGCATACTTCTAAAAAATAATTTATAGCTTCATTGAACATTAACATTTTAAATTATTATTGGCTGAACTGAGCAAGAAATGATATGAAATTCTAAAATAGTCATTACAATCGTTTATTTATGATGTCTAATGCCTAGATAGGTACCTATTAGGAAAATATTTCAATTTGGCAACGTCGCATTAGATCGACAACGAGTTGAACTGTGAGCTCTAAGCGACTAAGGCTGTGAGCGGTCAGTGACAGTCTGAAAAGGAGGTTTAAATAATGATATGAAAATATTTATTTTCGGCGTAAATATGCATTTAGATTTTTTTTTAATTGAGTTTTCATATTATGCTTATTATTCCCTATCTCCTCTTAAAATTAATGACATTATGACTGACTCACCCTGTATAGAGGTATAGGGTTGTTATGCCGTGACCTTGGTATGCCGTGACCTCGGTAACTGGTCACTGCCAGTAACAGAATTAAAGTGCACATCCCTAGCTTTAGCTGAGATTCTTTGACCTGCCTTTGTTGTTCTCGGGCTAGGCTCTGTGGGGGCAGACTTGCTATCGATATATCTTGGTCCGTCCATATATTGATTTCGGCTGGTGTTGTTGGCATTGCGACTGCTACAGTCGGAACCGTTTCTCGGATAATGGCAGTCTTCCGAGACGTCCCTTAGCCTTTTTTTCTGGCTTGTGATTTTTATTAGTTAGTAATGTATCATATGTAATAATAAATATTAATGTCGCAAACCCATAATTATTTTATAAAATAAAAAATTATCTATCCAGAATAAATAATAAATATAAGAGAAAATTTAGTTAATAGAAGCGTTTTTAAACTACAACAACTAATAGTTGCCTTTGAATATTCAGATATTTAATTAAGTGTCTATTAATTACATACATTTTATTGGTATAATTCATTCTATAAAAGCAATTGAATTCCTAACGTTGTTTTTTTTAATTTCATATTACCGTTTAATTGAATACTATTGAATACTTATGCAGAGATTATGTAAAGAAAATTAAATATCAAGTAGAAAAAACGGGCATTCCGATATACTATATTGATTGAGTTCTATAACCCGTTAGAACTATTTGTGTTTACAAAGAGTACTCCACTGGGAATAATATTGCAAATAAATATTTTTTTATTTGAAAAAAGGCTATTTTGACATGAACAATTCTCTACTTTCAGGAAGACTATTTGACTTGACTGAAACCATTTGTACGAAAGCACCCTGGTGTCAAACATACTTTTTATTTTTAGAAAACTCAATATATTGAGATTATTCTCAATATCTTGACTTTTTTTCAATATAATGAGATTATACTCAAGATATTGACTTTTTTCTCAATATAATGAGAAAAATCCTGTGATATTTGTATGTATTTATTTACATTCCACTAGCGATTTAGGTAGTAAAAGTATGTTAATTTAGTCATAGGCGTCGCTTGTGGTAATAAAAAAAGGGATCAATTTTTCGAAAATAACATTTGAGATTTTTTTAGATAATTATTTTTTATGGATTCTCATTCAGTTTCGTTAAAAACTTCTCTGTACCAAATTTTGGCAACCTATATATAGTTAACGATTATTTACTTTTCAATAAATATCTTAAGCATTTATGTCGTCACTTTCAGACCCCTAATAATATCGAATTTCAATCATAGGCGTCCGATATGAGAATCAAAAGAAAACCTCTTTGTGCTAAATTTGAATGAAATATCTTTATAAGTATTCAAGATATGGGCACACAAAATTAAGTTTTTAACGTTCGCTTATCTGTTAATTTTAAAATTATTAGTTAGACAAACAGTTTAGTGTTACTATACTCGCGTCAAGAATTCAGACGTCTTACGTCACGGCTGACGTTACACATTTGTTTTTATTGTCAACGTAATTTTCAATATTTGGTCGAGTTAAAAACAATTAGTTTTTGAAATTTAGTGCAATATATAATGCAAACTTTTAGTATAGTGTATAGTTTTATTACTATCAGTTGCAGTTTCTTAAATATTTTGATGAAAATATAATGAATTATTCATTTGTTCGTATGACGTAAGTCGTCTGAATTCTTGTCGCGAGTATACTTGTTTTTCATTAAGCTTAGTATCACATTCTCGATAAATTTTTCTTTCACTAAAAATTTTTTTAAATGGGATCCCATCTGTCATAATCATTTTTATATTTATTAGTGTGTTAGATATTTTTTTCTATAACGATATTATCACATAACTATTTGTTCTTATTTATCTTATCATGAAAGTTTCTAAATAACATGTTTCACAAGAGGTAGGGGTCTGAAACCGACGACATAAATGTTTGATATATTTATTGAAAAGTAAAGAAGCGCTGAAGGTAGGTTGTCAAAATTTGGTATAGAGGGGTTTCTAATAAAGCTGAAAAAGAATCCGTTAAAAATATTTTCCTAAAGATATCGCTAATATAATTTTTCAATTCTACGTGCGACGTCTATGACTAAATAAATTAACATAGTGTCAGAATAGTTACTCTATAAGTAGGTATACATAAGCTACGAAAAACTCAGAACAATTGGATAACAAGCAAGTCGCTCTTGTAAGCAAGTTACAAGGATGAGTCTATGGAAAGTCAAATCTTTGAGATTAGGTTGCCAAAATTTAGATAGAAGGGTTTCAAATGAATGTCAATAAGAATACGACAAAAATAATTTCCTAAAGAAATCGCAAATGTTTTACTTGAAAAACGGGTCCCCTTTTTCGATTCTACGTGCAACGCCTATTATTAAAGACGCTTTTACAACCTAAATCGCTAGTGGAATGTAATTATCACAGCACTAAGAAAAAAGTCAAGTTATTGAGATTTTTCTCATTATATTGAGAAAAAAGTCGAGATAATGCAAATTTTCTCATTATAATGAGAAAACAGTCAAGATATTGAGATTTTTCTCATTATATTGAGAAAAAAGTCAATATCTTGAGAATAATCTTATTATATTGAGAAATAAAGTTAAGATATTGAGAATAATCTCATTATATTGAAAAAAAGTCAAGATATTGAGAATAGTCTCAATATATTGAGTTTTCTAAAAATAAAAAGTATGTTTGACACCAGGGTGCTTTCGTAGATTTGAATACTTTAAGGCTGGCGTTTTAAAGAAAATACACCCACACGATTCGTAAAGAGACACTAACAAGTTTAGATTTGTTGAGACTAAATGATTCATACATTAGATATCATGTTTAAAGACAATGAATTGTACTGTTTCGTTTTGTATCGCATGCCATTAAAAATACTTATAATTGATAGCAATTCAAATATGAATGGTTTTTTAATTAACTCTGGGTTGTGATGTTATTTATACACTCCTTTAGTTTCGCACAACGTTGTGCAATAAAATTTGTAGCATATTTTTAAACAATAGAAAAATTGCGAATTTTAATTGTCATATACATATTTTATACATTTAATTTCACTAGTTGTGTCATTTTGCAGACTTTTGTTTCAAATTTATATATATTTTTCCATAACTTATAGTCTGTTTAGAAATGAAAGAGAGTAATAAAAGCTTATTATGTATGCAAATCGTAAATAAATGTAGTACTGGTGCTTATATTCAATATTTTTATATTATGTATTATCGGTATAGATGAGGTGTACTTTTAAAAAAACTTTATGTGACCGGGTTGTACTAAATTGTAACAGCTAGCTAAAATTTAATCCCCGACAATCCGTCTTTGTCTATGCCGCTTCAATTTCTCGGTCCATTTCTCTTATAAGTAAACAATATAAAAACAGCATTTCAAAGCATGAGGCTACTTTAAGCATCATAACCGAGTTAAGAGGGTTTTTCGTAATTCAAATAAAATTATTCAATATTGTTATCAAAATATTTATTTAAATTTAATGAATAGACTTTTATTCCACACAAAAATATATGTATTTTGAAAATTAAAATTATGGTGAGTAAATGTAGTGTTGTATAAATGTACAATAAAGAAAATAAAAAAGTAGGTTAGGCCATTTCATCGATAACAAATTTTTTCTGATCTTTATTAAGATTGACAAGTGTCAAAAGTTCCTTTTTCACCATATTTCTTTCAAAATAAATGTTTTTTCGGATAACCATTGAATTATATCGGCTTTCCTCCAAGCACTCGTAGGCGTCCGCTCGGTCTGCCGTGAATGGTAACTGGCATTATCCATGACAATTAGAGAGCTCGGAGGAATAAGATCCAACATTTGTGTAAAATACTCTTCGAAAACATCTGCGTTCATGTCTTCGTGATAGTCACCTGTATTTTTAGATTTAAATAAAAGTAAACCGCCATCTACAAAACCACTGGCACTGCCTATATGTGTCACTATTAATCTTCGCCCTTTACCTGAAGGTGCCTTGAACCTGTTGATAGTCCATCCAAAAATGCTTGTAGAAAACTTTTTACATTTTTATCTTCTCATACTTTTGTTACAGTATATCCCTCGTTGACCTAAGTTTCGTCTAGATAATAAATATTTCTCCCTTTGTCACGGAATCTTCTAATTGATCTTAAGTAGGATCTTCGCCAACAAATAATTTCATCTTTATCGATAAGAACTGACTTTTGGCAAATCGTTGTCCTCTGAAAATTCACTTAAAATTTTGTTTAGCGTTGGTATTTCTTTTTTAAAATAAAATTAGTGTACTTTTCTGCGAATGACATTTTTTAATAAATCATCTATAACGACTTTTGACCTCCCTGTAGATGATTTTGGGGGATTTATAGTATCTTGTTCATTTTTTGTTTCCTTTAAAAGTCTGTAGATAGTCGATTTTCCAATCCGTGTCATTTTGGGACAATTTTCCACGATGTCGTCAACACTGTTGGTAGGATTTTGGTGTTTCAATGCATTAAATACATTTAATATAATAATCTTCTCATTCTGAGACAGCGCACATCTTTTCATGCGTTTAGCAGGTACGTAATCTGGTAAGCTCGACATTTAACCCAAACAATATTATATCCACTGGCACAATAGTCACTAAACACAAGTTGAATTTTACTCTACTGCACTAGCACGTATATTCAGCTCTAAGACTGGATTGCTCTGTCACAATACACTGGCTCCTGCCCTATTATGTATCCAGTAAAATACACTAATGTACACACATTACCTGTTAGCATTAGTGTTACCCGGTAATTACCTGAAACGAAATATTACCACGCCCATGGCCGGTTCTTATCTCGGGGTTTTATTACTCTCCTTTCATTTCCAAACAGACTATAATCTATTCAACGCAGTTGTATGATTTTTATCTTCAAAAAAGTACAAATACATACAGGGTGTCTACTTACTATTATTTGTGTACAAATCCGTAAAAACTTTATTCTTCAAAATAATCAAACATTTTTTAAAATTTTAAATGGCATCGAAAACCGCTCTGACCCTACCACGGCATTTAAGATGACGATGATTTTGCTATGATTTTTTTTATACCCCCGAAATTCAATAAAAACATTTAGTAATTTTTTTTATTTAAAATCTGATAAGGTGGTGATAATCAACACCCCTCAAAACCTCTATGTGTAAAATTTGAACAAAAACTATACAGAGTGTTTTCTTCTACATGCTCTTAGTTTTACTTTGTGAAAATTCATAAAAACTTTATTTTTCAAAATAACGCAACAAATATTTTTTTGATTTAAATGTCATCGAAAACGGCTACTTCTAATCCTACCCCAGCGTTTAACATGGCGATCCAAGGCCTGCTATGATTAATTTTATACCCCTCGTATTCAATAAAACCGTTTAGCTATATTTTATTTAAAATCTGATAGTGTTGTTACTCAGGGTACCCCAAAACCCCTATATGTGAAAATTAAATAAAAACTATACCGTGTTTTCTTCTAGACGTTCTCAAAATTTTATTTTTATTAAAATTTGTAAAAACTTTATTTTGAAAAATAGCGCAACAACTAATTGGAATGTTTTAAATAGCATCGAAAACTATTTGTTCTGATCCTACTATGGCAGCCCAAGGTCTGCTATAATTTCTTATACCCCCAAAATTTAATAAAACCTTTAGCGAATTTTTAATTTACAATATGATAATATGGGGTTGATCACAATCCCCCTCTAAACAAAATACTGAATTTGAATGGCGATACGGAAATCGATCATTGAATATCGACGATTTACGCATAAGAATTACTAAAGCGTATCAGTTTATTAGTCACCTTATCAGATTTTAAATTAAAAAAACGTTTTTATCGAATTTCGGGGGTAAAAAAACATCATAGCCGGTCTTGAATCGCCATCTTAAATGCCGTGGTAGGGTCAGAGGAAGCGGTTTTCGATGTCATTTAAAATTAAAAATAAAAATAAAAGTAGACACCCTGTATACCAATTTATTTCTAATTAGTTTAAATGATTTGCATACATTGGAGAAAATTTCCATTGAAATGACCACTAGATGGAGACACTTACATTTCACATAGGTACTCATGTTTCTCTGTCAGTTATGATAGTTTAGATAGGAGGGATGTCAAAAAGTGAGCGATGGTGTGGAGGTACCTTTTGAATAAACAGATAAAAGTGAAAGGGAAACGTACTATAGCAGAATTAAAAGAGGAGTAAGGCATGTATTGTTATGGAAGCTCACCTGTTTTTTTTTACTTTGTTAATTATTTTTCTGTTTGTGTTAGAATTTATAATTTTTTGTAATACCTTTATTTTGACGTTTTCTAGAACATTCCAGGCCTTAATCGATTTGATTCCCGACACATTCTCGAAACTGCGGCAACTTTTAGAACCCTAAAAACATATATACGCGGATCGTTTCTCCACCACAGTTTAGTTTATGTTCAGAAGTTGAACGCGAATAACAGAGACGTCAAAGTAAAGACTGAGAGTCGTTAATTTGTTTGAAGTATAATTGCCGTGTAATCAAGTAGTGAAAATAAAGTTTGTTTTTCTACGTGACGTATTTCAAGGCTAAGTTAACGTAGAGATTACAGTATAATTTACTTTATCAGAATTTAGTGCAAAATCTCATAAAGTATTTCAAGTGTATTCGAATATCTCACGGATATGTATGCTTCGGAGTCCCATCTGAAAGACTCCATATAACTAATGGTAGGTAATTCTGCATCGATATGCAAATTTTGTGGCAAGATATTGTATCCAGCCCGCAACCATGTGTGAAATAAAACCATAGACTAAATTTGAACACGTGTATTTGCTATGCGATTCTGTATCTGGCATACACAATCTCAGATACAGTATCCTCGTCTGAAAAAGCTCTATTTCACGATGATTCACTTTAATTAATCCAAGAATTAGAGAATATGATGAATTGTGATCGCAGTACATTATAGCACAATGGGATTTACTAAATTCAAATATTGGATGTATGAGCCGTTTTAATGTGCGAGAACTCATCCCCCATTTTTTGATAAACTAAAAAAAGGTTGTGCTGAATTGTGCCGGATTTGTGCTACATTGTGCAGTAAAATTTTAAAGAAAAATTATAGTCATTTTCCTATATGAAAAAACCGTGTTTTCCACTGTGACGTGCCTACGTCGTGATTCCGGTACGACGCGGTGTCACTATGACACCTGAGCTGAGGTGGCGGTAACCTCGGGCGCCAGTTTCTGTTTACAGTGCATAAACACCATACTCGGGCAACTACAGTGAATACACAGTATGCCCAGAGGGTCGTGAGGGAGAAGTTAGACTTTTTCAGGAATAAAAATCACAATAAAGTAATACATATATATTACAATGCACCTAGTTTAAAAAACTAATACGGTCGGTAGCGAAATAAGCAACTACAAAGTCAGCTGAACGGTTACAAACAACCAATACAAGCGGTTAATCTATATTTCTCTGCTGGTCACCTCTAGCTGGCACGAGCAGTCGGCTGGTACTGACTCTGCAGTGCTCACTTCGCGAAGCTTAACGTCGTGGCGGAAGACTTGCGCAGATGGCTGCTACTACCTCGCTTCAAATGACTGGTGCGCAACAGGACTGGTCTCGATGTTGGCCAACTTCAAGTTGGGAAGGCCTAATACTGGTTCGGAAGTGGCGGTTGCGCACTGGACGGTTTTCGGATTTTGCTATTTTACTTACTTTTGAACTTAGAATAATCGGCGGTATTCAAATTTGTGGACTTGTAAAATTTACAGTTCGTTCACAGGAACACTGGAGACACGACTGCTTCATCTGGCGGCTTGGCAGGTACTAATTCTGGTGTATAGTAAAAGCCTTTCTTGGTGAAACGGTGACACTTGCGCACTAAACGGTCGGCTGGACTTGGTACGGTTCTTCACAGATCTGCTGGGCGGACTACTGGATACAACGCAGCTACTCGGTGTGGACCAGGACAGGTACTGAATTTTCTAAGTTTCAAAATTTCGCTGTTGGCTTGGAATCGGACGCGCTGGATCGAGCGCGCATCCTACGTCATGCCTCCGCAGTGGTAGAGTTTCTGGTGCGCGGTTCAATGCGCGTTCGGTTCTCGCGGTTTCCTTCGCGCTGGTTGGAGTTCGAGCGTCGGTCGGCTTTCAATGTCTCATACGGGGCGGTGAAAAATCACCTCATTACACCACGTCGCCCCCCACTTCGCGAAAATCGTATTTTTCTTTAATGTGCGATATTGTGCTAGTTGTTCCGAACATTGTGCCGTTTAAAAAAAATTGGTATCTGCCTCTGTTCTCCCGAAAAAACGGAATTTTCTAGCCCCCATTTTATCACAATCCGATTTTTTCGATGTGCTGAATTGTGCTAGATGTACTGAACATTGAGCCGTTTTAAAAAATTAATATTTGTCTCCGTTTTCCGGAAAATGGAAAAAATCCAAAATTTTTACAAGACCTTACTGTGCCCCCTACTTTGCAAAAATCGTGTTTTTCTTTAATGTGATGAATTGTGCTAGTTGTTCCAAATATTGTGCCGTTTAAAGAAATTTGATATCTGGCTCCGTTCCCCGGAAAATGCGGAAAAACTGGAAATTTAAGCGTGAACTTAGCTCCCCATTTTTTCCCAAAATGAATTGGATATTTATCTCCGTTCTCCGGACAACGGAGTCAGATATCAAATTTCTTTAAACGACACAATATTCGGAGCAACTAGCATAATTCAGCACATTAAAGAAAAACACGATTTTCTCAAAGTAGGGGGCACAGTAAGGTCATGTAAAAATTTTCGATTTTTTTCCATTTTCCGGAAAACGGAAACAGATATCAAATTTTTTTTAAACGGCACAACGTTCAGAACATCTAGCACAATTCAGCACATCAAAAAAAATCGGATTGTGATAAAATGGGGGGGCTAGAAAATTCAGATTTTTCTTGATTTTCCGGAGATCGGAGGCAGATATCAAATTTTATTAAACGGCACAATGTTCGGAACAACTATCACAATTCAGCACATCGAAAAAAAATCGGATTGTGATAAAATAGGGGGCTAGAAAATTCCGATTTTTCCGGATTTTCCGGAGATCGGAGGCAGATAGCAATTTTTTTTAAACGGCACAATGTTCGGAACAACTAGCACAATATGGCACATTAAAGAAAAATACGATTTTTGCGAAGTGGAAAACACGATTTTTTCATTTTGTAGGATAATGGCTATTATTTTTCTTTAAAATTTTACGGCACAATGTAGCACAAATCCGGCACAATTCAGCACAACCTTTATTTTTTAGTTTATCAAAAAATTGGGGGAAGTTCACACACATGCCGTTTTAAGCTAAAATAACAAAAATTAACATTTTTACTTCTTTGTTGGCTTGTCGTCGGTTAGGTCATTATCAGCACCGACCATTTTTGTCGCAAAGTGTTACTGGTAACGAAATCGCTGTTGATCTTTGTGCCAATTTCGTCTGCTTACGGACGCTATTTAAATAAATAGACCGGGAAAAAGGTTATTTCACATACATCCTATTCTCATGTACGTTTTCATTCGATTTCTACGTTTTGCGCTTCCTATCAAACAATATTCGAGATTGTTTTAATGCTGACTTCGCATTTCAGAATTGCCTTGGAGAATTATTCACTTTTAAAATACCGGGTTTCTTCAGGCGTGAACAATTACCAAACATATAGAATAAACATGTACAGCAACGACTGATAAAGCAGGTTTATTAGCTATCCAGCCATTCTTAACTACGTTTATAAAATGCAGAAAAATGCTTACTTAAATTAGATGTAGTTTTTATATTTTTTGTAAATGGATGTGACCCTTGCAAATAAGAATTAAAAATCTATGCCCTGGTTACTTTACTTCTGTATATGATATTATCGAATAAGAAAGTTACAACGAAAAAATGAAGAAATTAAATAGGAATTTGCTGATAACATTCAACTTGTTTAAAGACACATAAATATAGATGTTGATTGCAAGCAACTTTCTCTTTTATACAAAACTGCTTATATAAAATTATTTGTTAAAAAAAAATATATCAATTGTTTTTTATAAGTAGTGCATTCTACGTACTTTTTTATCTTAATATAATAACAGTCCCATAATGCTGCAATGTATTATGATTTTTATTTAAAGAATTTTGATTCTTCAACTTAACTAACTATTAATTATTTCCAATTTTCAGTAACATTATGTTATTTTTATCGCTAAGTGAAAATACTATTTCTTCATTCGTCATAACCAACTACTTACAGAATCTCTGTTGTTGCTGTTGTTAAGAAGCTGCGGGGTTAACCCGCACCATTCATGTTTGAAAATCTATTTTACATGCTGATGGTTGTAGAGTTCAAAACAGGTCCATTATGCGTGCAAAGGCAAGCATTAGCTCCGCTGGAATCTCTCTAATGTCTGTTTACACAAGCCTGCACCTCGCCTCAATACTTAAGCTATTCCTATGAAGGTGCTTGTTGAGATGACCCGTTAGGAGGCCCTTGACTATCCTGATGGCCTGATGCAGATCAGATTCAACCAACCAATCTTCCTCTGATCGCTCCTTTGACCCAGTCATCAAGATTTTGCAAGACTTTGTAGTAACTCTAAAACTGATTCAGGTCCTTCTTTTAGATAAATCGATTACTTAAGCCTTGTCTTACCAACATGTCAGCCTGTCATATCACTATGATGCGGAGTCCAGGTCAACTTAACACGACTTTCGCTACTCAAAAGGGAAAAGCCTCGACACATTCCAGTATGACACAAAAGTAAATTCTACATATGCTCGTGTAAAGCCGCCTGGCTGTTTGCATATTTGAATATGCTAGTTTCACCATATATCTTTGTTAAGTTCTATTGAAAGCAGGCGGAGATAGCAAATACTTCAGTCTGAAAAACTATAGTGTATTTCCCCAGAGAGCAAGGTAAAATTGGTTGCACTCCATAGATCCTTGCTGCTGAGTTCTGTCTTGGTTAGCGAGCCAGGCTTCCCTAGGTGGTATCTCTACCTTAAAATTCCTTTGAAATAAGTAAATAAGGAATATCGCTGACTGCTCCAAAAATCTCATATTCATCTACTAGCTTCTTAAGGATGACGATGTAACCCCTGTCATAATCTTTACTTGTCACATTCCCTGTACCACATCATGTGTTAGTCGATAAGCAAACCCTCTCGTCTTTCCTTCCACCTTGAGATGCAGTTTTGGAAGTGGCAGAAGAGCCTCTAAGGCCTCCGTGAGAGCTATACGTATCGCCCCTATCGTACTGACACACACAAGTCACTGAAGTTTATTTAAGCCTTGAGTTATAGTGACCCGCCAAGCCGCAGACCACCCTAACACAGCAGTGTAAATGAAAAGGCCCTCTTTATGAACAACAGTTATTCTGATTGGCCAATCAGTCAAATAAATGTTACAAACTAAAGCAAAGTTTGTTCTGTTTTAAAGTATGTTTAATTAGATATATTATCCTTTAAATAATTTTAATTCGTTTCTTGATGGTACATATACAGTGTGAGCCACCAAAAAATCTAGATCTAGATCTAGTTTAAATAAGTGATTTCCAGTCAAACTTACGGATATAGATAGTTTGCAGCCTTCGTACAACATAGGTCAGAATACATCATGTATCACTTACATATTTTGTTATTGCCAGCTAGCAAGCGTAGTTTTCACTCCCAAACCTTCAAATCCATTATATCTGATACCGTTTTTCCTATCGAAACTGCAGGAAAATTCATAACAGAGATGTTAACAGAACCGCTTGTAGCACACTCCAAAATACAGTAGGTACGCCTACTAATCAAGTAAATCCAACAAAACAGTATTGCATTCTATAGTGTATAAAACTGAGGAAACTTGGTTCGGCTACAAATAGAGTCATCAACTATACAGGGTGTCCGGAAAGTAATGGGACCCAGCTTAAATATAGCTTCCTGTGATCAAATAGAACCGATTTAGACAAACTTAGCTTACACGTAATTAAAAATTTCTTTTACAAAAAAATATAATGAAAAAGTCAAATTTTAAATAAATTTCGCGATTTTCCAATCAAAAACTTGTTGAGGACCACTTATCCGAATCCGATACTAATATTTTTAAGTCATGATGCATGAGAATTCCACAGCGTTGCCAATGTTACACTGTCTTCGAAAAGGCTTCAACAATGTTAACTAGAATTTTTAGATATGTCAAAGAATGATTGAAATATGTTAATTTATGAAAATATTAACTGCCATCTCCTAGTCTATGCCATTCCTATACCTCACCAATAAATTGAAAATATAAACCACATTCTCTACTCACAATCATAGTTTAATCTACAATTTGGTTATTATCCATTTTTACTACATTCCAACTGATTTATCACAATATGTTATCGTTATCACTATCACTGATTATCACTACTTAACAAATATGCTTTTAGCATATCAACCTTTTCACTGTTTGAATAATGCGCCTTATTTTATTTAATCACACTGTATTTCACGAAAAAATATTAATTAAAAACACAAGACACTTAAGAGGAAAACATTGCCCGTGAAAATAATAAGACGATCGAAATACGTTTTATGCGTTAGTGCCGCAACTCTTAAAACGGATGTGTCAAGCAGTGCATTACTGAAAGAAACCATTAGCTTAGTTCAGTGTCAGAAGATGCAAAAATATCTCATATTAACTTTCAATTTACGTGTATTGAAATTATCAAATCCCTTTCCACAAATATTACATGTTTTGTTTCCACTTGCATTTGTCACCGCTTATTCCTTTGCCCTGCACTATACTAATGCACTGGTATCAACATAATCTGTATCAGTCCTAGAGGATGGGACTGGTGCTGGACAATTCACCTTGTGTTCGTGACACCTACCTGTTACCTGTGCTTACGACACCAGTTTCTTTTTTGCATGCTATTGACTGCTTTTATTTTATTTTGCCTTCTCTTGATGTTAAAGCTAGTTATTATTCCATGTTTTGTGTTTATTTTTAAAATCCGTTTCATCTACTACGAAATGGTTAGCACTGACACGTTGTTTGAAGTTATGTGGCGAAAATTAACTCTTAAGATGTGTGAAAATCATAGTTTTTTTTTGTCATTCTTCATAAAATAATTTAAAGGGATAAATGAAAATCTTTCAAACAGTGTACAATGGTATTACCTTGTGAAATATGGATAACTGTTTAAATAGTTGGTTTTTCAGTAAGTAGGTGAACTTTTATGCATGTTTATGGATAATTTTTGAAATTATTGAGCAAAGTAACTTCTTACATACTGTAATTGATAGTATCGAACTTGTGGAAATTCATATTGTAATCGTTGATGCTAATTTTACTTATTGCTAAAAACAGGTGTTTTTAAATTACAAACAACGGCAAAAATTGAATTTACGTTAAAAAATTATTTATTTTATAAACGATAAGGCAACCTCGCCTTCAGTAAATCATATTATGGTTTATTTTATTAGGTTACGTCAGTGGTCCTCAACATGTGGGTTTAAAAAAAAAAATATCCGTAAATATTTGAAATTTTTTAAATTACTTCACAAGACCCATCTATATGACGAACTACACCTGCAGCTAAAATGTTTGTACTTATTTAATGTTTTGAAAAAGACATTGCTCTCAAAATTTACGCCTTCCGAAAAAAAGAGAAAAAATTGATTTTATCTTTTTCTTATCAAGGATCACCAATTAAATGTTTTTTCATTTATTTAAATACATCCTGTATACGGCTAAATAACATAAATATCCAAGTCTATGAAAGTTTTACTAATTTCAGAAATGACATACAATGTACTCATATAGTCGAGGCAATAAACTAGTAAAAAGTCCAAAAGTTCTAAAACTAGTTGTGGTGGACGGATCGGAATGCGGTTTTCTGCATTCTCTTCCAAAAATTATTTGTAAAAAATGTGGCGACATGGAGTTTCTGACAAATCGGAAATTGCATTGCTGCAGCCAAAAATGCATTCAGAAAATGCATTATTTGAGAAGCCTCTTGGAAGATGTCAAAACTTGGTAAATAAGTGTCAGAACTGGCCCAGATCGGGTACTCGGGGATTTTCGAGGTCGTTGATCACGAATATGATGTTCAAATTGATCCCCCGAACACCTGGAGCTCAGGACCGCCGATGAACGTCATCTCCGCGGGACTCTCCCACAAATCACGCGGGAAAGAAGAGAAACTCGGCGCCTGGTTTTTTTTTGGGTCGCTGAATCCAAATCTGGCATCGGCGAACACCCCACGGGCACCTGGTATGCCGGAACCTGGACGCCGACGTCATCTCCGAGAATTTTACTGAGAAGAGTGCCAAAAACCATCCGAAAAATCATAATAGGGGCGTTTTGTGGGGCGTTGAATCCGAATTTCACGTCTGAAACGACCCCCAGAACACCTAGTGCACCAGAACCTGACCCTAAACGTCATCTCCGTGGCTTTTCCAGACACAATCAAAAAAGGCGAACCGAAAATCGTTATGGTTTTTTTTTGGGGTGCTGAATCCGAATTTCACGTCGATAACGACCCTCCGAGCCCCTGGTGCACCGAAACCTGTCCCGAAACGTCATCTCCGTGGCTTTTCCTGACACAATAAAAAAAGGCGAACCGAAAATCGTTATGGGGTTTTTTTGGGGCGCTGAATCCGAATTTCACGTCGATAACGACCCCCCCGAACCCCTGCTGCACCGGAACCTCACCCTGAACATCTTATCCGTGGCTTTTCCAGACACAATCGAAAAAGACGGACCGAAAATCGTTATGGGGGTTTTTTTGGGTCGCTGAATCCAAATACGACATCGGCGAACACTCCACCGGCACCTGGTGGCCCCGAACCCGGACGTGCACGTCATCTCCGAGAATTTTCATGAGAAGAGTGTCAAAAACAACCGAAAAATTATTCTTGTCGTTCTTACAGGACTGGAACCACTTTTTCGAAGGCCCTAGACGAGAGTTACACATTAATGAATGTGTCAAATTATGAGACGATTTTTGGTGAGTTTGTTGCGGTCGTGTCTGTAAAACCCTCCGAGACGACGTTCAGGTCCAGGTCCCGCGGTACACCAGGTGTCTGAATTAAGTGGTCCAAAAACGCGCCTGTAATGATTTTTTGGGTCGTTTGTAGCGATCTTGGTGGACAAATTCTTGGAGATGACGTGCACGTCCGAGTTCGGGGGCACCAGGTGCCCGTGGGGTGTGCGCCGATTTCATATTTGCATTCAACGACCTAAAAAACCCGGCATAACGATTTTCGATTCGTCTTTTTCGATCGTGTATGGAAACCCCTCGGAGAAGATGTTCCGGGTGAGGTTCGGGTGCACCAGGGGGTCGTTATCGACGTGAAATTCGGATTCAACGCCCCACAAAATACCCCTATTATAATTTTCGGGTGGTTTTTGGCACTCTTCTCAGTAAAATTCTCGGAGATGACGTAAGCGTCCAGGTTCCGGCGCACCAGGTACCCGTGGTGTGTTCGCCGATGCCAGATTTGGATTCAGCGAACCAAAAAAACCCCGGACGCCAAGTTTCTCTTCTTTCCCGCGTGATTTGTGGGAGAGTCCCACGGAGATGACGTTCATCGGCGGCCCTGAGCTCCAGTGGTTCGGGGGGTTAATTTGAACATAATATTCGTGATCACTGACCTCGAAAACCTCCGAGTACCCGATCTGGGCCAGTTCTGACACTTATTTAGCAAGTTTTGACATTTTCCAAGAGGCCTCTCAAATAAAGCATTTTTTGAATGCATTTTTGGCAATTCAATTTCCGATTTGTCAGAAATCCCATGTCGCCACATTTTTTACAAATAATTTTTGGAAGAGACTGCAGAAAACCGCATTCCGATCCGTCCACCACAACTAATTTTAGAACTTTTTTAGTTCATTGCCTCGACTAATATGTATAACTATGACAACATTGTAGATATAGAAGAACTTTAATGCAGTTTTGTTCCTGTAGTCAAATTTCATCTGATAGACAGAATTTCAATCTTACTAATCTTCACTATAACATAGCAGCATTACCTACTTACCTATCTAAAATGGCAATGCGATGAACGACTTTATAAATCACAATAATTATCATAATTGTTTCGTTTGCCACTTTTTTAATATAATACACAACAATAAATAACACCTATCTACGTATCTAAATTGTTATATCCTAGATATAGTCTAGATTATGGATATTATTGTTCTATATGCCCACATCTTGTGAAAATTTTATTGAATCTTAAATAAGACAGTTAATCCAAAAATTACCCAGTACTAGACATTTGGACGTCCAGTGATTATCCATTTTTAGACGTTAATATGTCCAACAGATGTCTCTAGGAGATGATTGGTACGGAAGGTCCTGTGGACGTTTATGCAATGTACCGACATAAAAAGGACTTGTATGGCTTTGGTAACAAGATGTTTCCAAACGAATTTTACTTCTAACGTGGCATGGGTGTGTGCGAAATGATGTGTCACGTCAGTAGAAACTGTGAGAAAAATAATTGTAATTATGTATGATGACTCGAATGCTAAGATCCTAACAATAATAGTGATGACTTCGTCGATCATGGTAATAACATCATTACCATCTTCGTCATTATTATACAATAATGCTAATAATGACGATGATAATAATAATTATTACTTCGACATTGATAATAAAAACGTAATAACGTTGTGCATAATTAATTCTTAGATTACAACCCCTCTTATACACTTTTAATGTAAATATAATTTTCTTAATTTTTTATATGCAATTTTCAATAAACATATCTGTTAAATAATATGTTATATGTGTTTGCAGTATCAATAAATGTATTCCCTTATTAGGTATGCCTAAGTTGGGAACCAAATACATTCCTCTCGCAAAAGGGCACCTTTTCTGTTTGGAAAAAATAAAGAAAGAAAATAAATGGATGTTAATAACATCCATTTCGTTCCAAATTTATGAATAAGTTGGTAGGTAGGTAGATAGATATTTAATTTATTTAAAGTGTGTATACAGGTATTACTATTTAATAAGATATGAGTCTAATACCTACGCAACTTTACCAAATAGTTGAAATGGAAATTTTATGTAGGTCTACGATGTTATTTGGTAAAGTACAGAAATGAAATCTACTTTCTTTTTTTAATTAATAAAAAAGATATTCAAATATATATGACCATTCCTCAGCTCTATATAAAAAACACCAAATATTTCGTTTAAATAGGAACTGGAAAACTTATCACATTTCTGCGCAGCTAGCACATCACGTCTTTGCTACATCCTGTTTTCATCTCTTACATCACATTTGGGAATGTCCTGTCGCTATATTCTAAGAATATCTTGGGGTTTGTAACATTCCATCGGAAACGTCCTTAGGTCGAATGTTATATTTCCAGGCAAACATTTAATGGGACATAAAGATAGTCACATATTTTCTGAAAAATTGTAAAAATTGGAGTGTTAAATATTTAAAAATTGGAAAATATAAAGAAAAAGCTAGTCTCTAATGACAGTTGGTAAAACCATCAAGAACTTTAATTTAGTTTAGTTATGTTTTAAAAAAACTAGATAATCATTCGGTATGGAAGAAAAAAGTCCAATAAGTATACCGTTAATAATAGCGACACAAATATTTAATGAAAATCACCATGCATTCCTCGATGCATTAATTTGCTTCGAGATATTTCTGGTACTGATTGAATCTTCTTGAACGATACCTAAAACATGTTTCGATGGCACAGATTAAGTGCCATCGTTAAGTATATATTTTTCAGCATTTTTACCATGATTTGCTTTAAGATTATCATTCTTTCAGCGTTCTTCCAACAAGATAAACAATCTTACGGGCTGCAGACATAACTCAACGGAAAACGCTCGGTCTATAATCACATTTCTAGTTGCGGTGTCATACACAGGGCGTTTTTAAATGAAATTGCAAAAATGAGACCACAGATTCCTTAGGTGAAAATAAATGGATTTAACCTAAGTCACATGTAAAAAAGATACATGGTGTCGAAGTTAACATTTTATTTTCGATATTTGTAGATAACTTCTTAAAAAATCTACATATTTCCATAAAATTTGTAAATCAGGGGATTTTGCGGACGAGAAATTTAAATTTTGACGTCACCACTAGAGGGCGCCACTTATGGCACATCATGTTTCTTTTAAATGGCAGAACTTTTTGGCGTTTTATAGTACTGATATTTGCTTATGGAACTTAATTCATAAAACAGTTCACTTTCTTGATGTATACCCCAATAACGGTCTTCGAACTCGCAGTCTTGCAGCCCAATATGCTACCGATACACGTAATAAATTAAACGGTAAGCCTAACCTGCTATCCTCAAATACTCATCAAATAGTTCACGTGAAGCTTTCACTGGGTACTATTCTCCGTCGTATTCGTGTTTATATTCTGCGCGACTGCATCAGCCAACTGACTAATTGATAATTGCATTTCAGCCATACCTTCGGGCAATTTCTCTACTAACATTTGTAAATTATTTTTCTCTTACTAGTTTTGGATTCGGAGGTCTCATGATTATATAGTTAATTTAATAGATATATCAATGAATACGTTAGTACAATATATTCTGTCTTACTTATACGTAATCGCTGTCTTGTATTCCCTCAGACAGGGTTCCCTCTTTCAAATTCATGTTAAATTCCCTGACTTTTCCAGGTCCGTGACACATAAAAAAATAAAATATTGTAACAAAATAACTATTCTTTGGCACGAATACATAGTATTTGGATTTGGAACATATTGTAAAATAGATATAAAACCGAAGTAAATTAAAAAAAATATATTTGTCAATTTCAATTAATTTTAAAATTCCCTAACTGTTGTGAATATATTTAGAAAATCCCTGACTTTTCCAGGTTTTCAAGGTTTTTCAGGTGAGAGGGAACCCTGTCAGAGTACGCCCCACGTTGGGCGCCAAAACGATATGTTCTTTTTGTACGATGCAACAGCAACAATAAGTTTGGGTGTAACTCTCCCTTACTCTTGGGGCTCATAAAAAAATAACTGAATTAATTGTAATTTTTTTATTCAATATAATAACAAAGGTAATCTTAGCCGGGGCACAGGTGGTTCCATCGGCATCCATGTTGCCTGCGCCGGGTCCTTACTCGGTCTTGGATTTGAATGGGCTTACAATTATTTGCTTTCCAGATAAACGGTCCAGAATGCACCGGTTTCTTACTCTTTCTAGCTTCTCTGGATCACTTGACGATTTGCTTTCCGGAAGTACGGTCTTGACTGTACCGATCCTTTGCTCGGTCCCCACTGTGTACCGACAAACCACAGGATTACAGATCTTCCCTACTTGGCTATTTTATCAGCTTTTTATCAAATAAGATAGGAAGAACGTCCAATTTTCAAGGTGTTAAAACCTTTAAAAAAACTTTGTCAAGCCCAGTCCCAACCAATCCGGCCTACGTCCACAAGGATTCCATCTCTTAATCTACTATAGTTAATCCACTCTACTAACATTATTCCGACAATTTTCAGATAAAAATGACGCTTGCACAGCTAGTACGCCCCACGTTGGGCGCCAAAATGAGCTCTTTTTGTATGACAATAAAAACAACAATTTTAAGTTCGAATGTGTTTCTCCGTTACTCTAGGGGCTCACAAAACAACAACTGAGCTAATTATAAACTTTTATTCAAGAGTAACAAAGTAACCTTGGCATAGGTGGTTCACGTCGGCTTCTTTCCGTAAGTTGTTGTCTACACCAGTTCCTTGCTCGTTCTCTTATTTTGTACGACGACAAACAAAATTACGAATCTACCCTGCTTGGTTATTTGCATAGTTTTTTTGTCAAATAAGACTGGAACAGCGTCCGATTTTCCTAGTGTGAACCCCCTAACAAAAACTGTGTCAAACCCATTCCCAATCCAATCGGCTTTCGCTCACTGCCTCACATTACAACAATTTTCTACTAATAATAATAACTATACATAACATTTTCCTTAGAGAAAAAGGGCCGTGACATAATATAAATGAGTTAATTAGATTTAAATAATTAAATTTTTGCTACGAAGGTATTTTCTGACCAAAAGTATATTTTTAAAAAAATGCATTAGAGGTACATTTGGATAAATTTCATAGAATAAACAATGTAGTTTTCTTCATTATTACGTCCACATGAACTTTTTTGGCCTAGTGTTTATTAGAAAAGAAAAATACATTTTTGGGCTCTTCTTTTAGTATTTTTCAAAATCGGAATTAAAAAAAAATAAGCACAATCGAAATTATTTGCACAACAAATTTAGTGGTATAACATCTACTGCTGCAAGATAGTTTAGTAACTATGTAGGGTCAGTGTCTGGTCACCACGAAACCCACTACTTAAAAATACCTGATCTATATCGATACAGGACCGTGCCCAACTAGTTGTGAACTAATATATTGTATGTGAAGTTTGTTTCATACACATTACAAATAGTAACAAGCACAAATATTTATTAATGTAGCCAAGTGCAAACACAGATCTCCCATACACTTGCACTTTTTCTTGTTTTTACTCGTTCATGATCCAGTAGCTTAATGCAGTCATATGTACCATGATAATGATAACGAAAAGTTTGTAACAAAACATAACGCAAATGACATGCTCGAATATTCGTCGCGAGTCCCTGGTTCCACAGTATTTGCATTTGTGCCTGTTTGCATTATATATCCTGGTCTCAAAATAGAGGTTTCCAACTTAACACGATATAACACTACTTTTACCGCTTGTCTGTCACACATGTGCCTAGACATGATCAAATCATTGATACCCCCCTTGCTCGCCCCTTTAATACACGCTGGGTTGGAAATCTTAATGCTGTGACCACTGTATCTTGTATATGTTTGTATGTACAACCCTTTAAGAGCATCCGTTTCTTACATTTCAACAAACTAAATTTAATAGTAAATTTGGTTTGTTTTAATGTGACAGATATTTTTTCACATAATAAAGCTACTTAGGTATGCACTTGTGAGTAAAAATGTATTTAAAACAAAAAATAAGATTTGCCAGAGTTTGCATTTTTGGTAAAAAAAACTCTCTTATTTAGTTAAATATTTTAAATAGTTTTTGACTTAGTGTTTTCAAAGTTACTTTTGAGGCAGGGAGAAACATCTTTCACAAAATACCAAGAAACTTAAACCGATGGCAACAAGTCTAGAAATTATTCAATCATTGATAACTGCCATGAAAGCCTGCAAACCATTAGTAGATGAATCTCCAATATTCTCTATATCCAGAACCCGGTTATACCTGGCTAGTAGATGCGCAGGACCAATATGAAACTATATTAAAATATGTTTATTAGTAGTGTATATTATACAATAAAGAGTGGCAAGGAAGAACATGCAACTGAGAAACAGAAAATAGTGGAAACTCATGGAAGAATATAGTGGTTGACGACGATAAAATATTTGTAGAACAATTATGGATGATATTTTAAAAATCAGCTTCCAACAACAAAAATTCAAATTGTTATCTCATATGATGAAACTTTGCCTAAAATATCTAGAATGCTTTTAATTTTGCATGACATGAATTGCCATTTTATAAAATAAAATTGAAAGAGTATGCTAATAGAAAAATATGAAATAGTGACTTGGCAAAAGAGAATTATTAGGTCGAAATGTGAATCGAAGAATATATTACACTGACAAAACATTGATAAAAGAAGGTCATTGGTGACAAAAGTGACACGGTTGCAATATCTAAAGCAAATGGCAAGCATTTCTTGAAGGATTCTTAAATGGATTAAAATCATCTTCTAGAAAAGGACATTGTCTAGTAATAACGCATATTGGAAGTACAAAAGGATACTTGAAACAGGGTTTACTTGATTTTGAATCACTACAAACAGGAGACTATCATAAGGATATGAAGAGCAAAGTATTTGAAAAATTTATTTGAATCTGTTTCGCATCATATGGAACCTGGTGCTGTAATAGCAATGGATAATACACCCTATCATAGCCGATAATTAGTGTTAATGTCTGACCGTTACCGTAACTGTGTTAGTAAGTAGTAGTGTATATTACACTGTATTATAAACATTAAAGTGTGATATCCACAGAGTGCACATCAGGTATTTGTAAATGAGTAGTAGTCGGTGCTATCCCCGTCCAGAAGGTCAGCATTCTACAATAATTAAGGATGATACAGTGAGTTTATAAAATTTTCAAAGTATTAAAGCACCCCTTTAAAGTGGTTTTTGCTATGGAATCTTGTCTCCTGCAATCCTCACCTCTCTTATTCATCAAAGTACTGTAAATTAATTTTGAAACTCGGGTATAGGTGATGGCAAAATTTGAAAATACATAATTATAGTTTTATTATTTATCATTAATACATGTTATGTGTGATATGAATATTTACTACGCCTAAACAATGAATAAGTGCCTATAATCCTAAAAATACTTAGATTTCTGCTAAAAATTTTTATTTATAATATTCGAAACTGGAAAACAAGAACAGCCTAATATTTCCAAGAAGTAGCCAACTACATTATAAAATCTAAATTATTTACTCTGACCCTCCCCTTGCTTATTAGGTTGATCTTTTAAAACACTCTCTAAATCAGAAACTGCAGCAGAAACCTGAAACAGTCTTCCAAAAACATCAGCTAAATCACATTCTTGATTTGTTATCACAAAGTATTCTGAAAAAAAAAGTTTCAAGTTCAGTGCATTTAAAATATATTAATAATTATTATTTTACCTGGTTTGTCATGAATGAGTTTCTTACAATAAATATTTAAAATAGAAATCACATCATTACTTTTGTCACATAATTCTTCATATTCCTTTAAGAAATCCTCTCGATTACATTTGAAATACAAAATAACTGAGGTCCATTTTTCATTTTCAATTAACCTTGACAGATTCGACAACACACTTTCGGAATTAGTAAAAGTACCCATTGATGACGAGATTCCTCCATCAGCATCGGTGTCTTCATATGCTCTTGTTAATGCATTTTTTATAATTACAATATCACCAGTAATGTCTTTAAACTAAAAAATAATATTAAATTTAAACAAAATTATATTTACTGGACAATAATTTGAAATATTTTAGAAACACTTGATTTTTTAAACAAAAATTACTAATAGTAGGATTTTCCTAAGGAAAATTCAATATAAATGTAAAATACTTATAAAATTATACTTGCGGCAAGAATTCAGACGACTTACGTCATATGTATAATTCATTATATTGTATTCATTATAATGTATAATTCATTATATTTTCATCAAAATATTTACGAAACTGCAACTGAGAGTAATAAAACGATACACTACACTAAAAGTTTGCATTATATATTGCACTAAATTGTAAAAAATTATTGTTTTTAACGTAACCAAATATCAAAAATTACGTTGACAACACAAACAATTGCATAACGTCAATTATGACATAAGATGTCTGAATTCTTGCCACGAGTATGCAATAAATAGTACATTAACATTTTTCTAATTATATAATTTTATTTTGTTTTTATTTATTTTTCAGTTGGTATTTCATGGTTTATTCTACTTTATTCTAATAGTATATTTTTTTAAGTATTCTAAGATCAATTGCACTACTGTAATACGAAAGGTTCATGTGTAATGGTTGAAGTAAGCCATACGTGTGGAATCAACTTCAAAAAGAAGTCGCCAAAGGAACAACACTAATGAAATCTATAAGGAGAAACAAGAGGAAAAATATGATAACTTTCTTTTTCTATTCATCCTGTTCTGCGGGAATACCAATCCATGAATGTTTACTGAACAGTTTGACACACACTTATCTTCATTGGTCAACATTGATCGTTGGCTACAGTTGTATCAACAATAAAATAAAAATCATTTAACATCTCTATGGAAGCAGATAAAGAATTTTTAAACTGTCAAACTTGACATACTTTTAATACATTTGCTTTTTTGAGAACGAAAACAGAGAGTTTTTCAAAACGTCAAATATACAAGTACGCCATAGTGATGTGATTTTTGTTATTTTTTACTTATCTGCTTTTTTCAGTGTGAGATTTTTTGGTTAAGTAAATTTAGTGTGGCAAAAAACCCAATTAAACTAAAGGAAAACACATGTATGTCGGTAATATCAACGGTAGCCTCATGGCAGTACTAGTGGCATCATATCCAACTAATTTTTTCAAGGTCAATTGAAATAGAATCAACCACGTGCTATTACAAAATGTGAAGTCGCAGTTCAGATCTGGTCTGTTCAAGCAGGGAATTCAGACTGATTCAAAACTGCCAAAAACGTTTATCCAACTACTTGCACGGTGTTTACTGAAAACAAATTCATAACTTTACTAGTCGAATATATCTGACAGTTTGAAACCATTCTGGATTCCTTGCTTGAACAGACCTTTTATGTGCTGTTTATCTTAATAAAATAAAAAGCATAGGCAAAGCAAGGATATAGGAATAGATTACAAACAATAGCAACAATGTTGAAAATTTTGTAATTTTTAAGTGAACCATAACCGGCCCATAATCAGTCAATATTAGCAGCTGCCTAGTAATATAACCTAACTGTATTCCCAAATTCATTATGGTGACATCATTCATTTTATAAATGTCACAAATTTGATGTAGAAACATCAAATGAAGTAAGCCGCCATTGCAAAGAAAATAATAATGGGACATAACAATTTGACAATGCCAACAACAGACAATACCTACTATTGGTTGATTACTTAATTGTACATTTACAATACATACTAGATTTAACTAACAAAATATCAATGTAAATATTTCATATTATTGATGCATGATAAGTTCAAGAATTATTCATATCTATCAGGGTGGATTACGTATTTAGCTTTACCTACAATTAATAGATAGTTTTACGCTCACAAAAAGTTACGTTAAGATGAATCTGTTGACATAATTGAAATTAGATGTCAAATAACATTAAAAAGATTTTCAAATAAAGGGTTTTAAATCTGTTAATTACAATAATAGTTCTAATGTGTAAACATCCACCAACTACGTCATTCAACACACTAATTCAAAGTGAAATATTTAGAATATGATCAAAATGATCAAAAATTGGTATTACATTTTTTTAACCTATTATTTAAAAAATATATTGTATAAATTACAATACTTACATCTGCTGTTTTTAAACTATTATGAAGGATTCCAACCATTTTATTTCCTGCTTCAACTAAAAGCAGAAGCTGAAAATACAACTTATACAGTGCTTTCCCCAAATCTAATAAGAAATTTTCATGATGAAAGTCCGATTGCTGGCCACTTAAACGTTCCAATTTTAAAGTAGTTTTTACTGCATCACAGTACTACAAAAAAAAAATTTCCAAGTTGTCAACATTGTATTTATGTTTTATTTAGATAATAAAAAAATATATGAAACTCGAGAACTTTTTTTCGATAGTTTGATATTTAAATAAATATTTACCATAGTTGCTTGTTCCTTTTTATCACAAAATGTTTCCAAGTGTTCTTGTACCTCTAACATTCCATACTTTAATGTCTCAAAGAATTTTGAGTTGCTAATAGCCAGCGTATTGAACCATATTAGATTTATAGGCAATACGCGATAATTAATAATGTCTATCATAGACATTAATCTTGAGCTTATTAATTTTATTGTAGGCAAACCACTAACTGCTGACTGAGACATGTAAGTACAAGATTCTCTGGTTATTTCTATAGCAGAAACGCAGATGTCCTAAAAATACATAATTTAAACTTGTAGTAGAAAAGTATGAAATATATGTTCAACATTTCGACATACCACAACCAGTTTCTGGAACTGATGGAAAAATTGTAAGGTATTAGCTGGAGTCTGAGGCATATTTGTTTGGATATAAGTTGACCAATTTTCTAAAACATCGCTTTTGGATATTGCTCTAATGCTTGCAAGACCAGTTAAATTTGGTGATGCATTACAAGGAGTTACTTCACCTAAATCTCCAACACTAGATCCACTGTAATTAATAAGAATCTCATACAAATTATTATCTTACTGGTTTACAATAAATTATAATTAGAGTTAGTGCCAGCGCGGAGTCTAACAGGGTTGAACACGTGGGTCATTGACCTTCACAGCCGACATGCATTTCAAACAGCAGTTTTAGTTTTAGTTATTTACGGAACACTATAATAGTTGATATCGCGTCGATATGTTTCTCTTTTATGTCTGCTGTAAGTTGTATTCACCATGTGTATTTAAATAACTATTTATAAATAATAACATAATTTACATTAGCAACTATTAGTTGAGGAGAGAAGTGAAGTAACATGCCAAAGGAGAGAAGAAATAGACAGGAATTATTCAGTTAGTAATACGATAAAAGAAAAAATGCAAAGCTTGTTGAAAAGAAACCAGAAATCTATTTGGAAAACATATGTAAAGTTTTAGCTGGTACATATCATACAATTTCTCATACCCATTGTCAACAGTAGACGTTCAACAGTCATTTATCCTACACAAGTTAATATTAAGTGATACATGTCGCTGTTTCACTACAGAACAACTTAGAAAAACAGGGACAGTATTGTAGGTATTTTATCCTCAACTTAACCTTACTATTTGGTAATAGTACTATGGTGCAACATATTTTCTGTGAACATATTAATATGTTCATTCGTAAATTGACCATGGTCCTGTTAAACTCCGTACTGCACTATCTAATTATATTATCTTACGACAAATTTAAATGCATAAAAATAGATAAATAGTTTAATATCTAGATATAAACAGTCTGATACTATTAAAACATTAAAAGAGAACAACCAGCAGTACACATCTGACCTAGATATATCTCAATGTGAAAACCTTAGAATTGACAAAAACAAATTATTTCTCACTAATTATAGGAGAAAAAATACAGCTCCTAGTAAAGACATCCAAATACATCCTTAGAAAATTAGACTACAGCATCCATACCTACATATTAGCATATACAATATGAATTCTGTCTGAATAGTATATTATTGCCAGTGTTAGCTAAAAATTTTGAAAAAATCATTCTCAAACATCTGCAGGAGGCTATCGGACAATCAATTCCTAATTACTAATTTGGCTTCACAGCAAAGACATCTACCACTCATCCACTAATAATAACATCAAACATCCAAACCTCGAGAGTTACTGGACTTCACAGTGCAGCTGTTTTTCTCGATATCAGCAAAGCTTTTGATACGGTTTGGCATGCAGTGCTACTATATAAACTTGGATGTCTAAATTGCCCCAAATATGTAATCGACTTACTTTAAGATTACTTAAATAATAGGATACTTCTGATTAAGATTAATCAAAACCTCTCTCAAGAATTCCATCCTCAACAGGGCATCCAACAGGGTGTTCTCCAATATACTGATGATACCGCATTAATAAGCGATAATTCCAGTTTAAAACTAACGATAAACTTCAACATCTACTCAACTCAATACATGGTGCAATAAATGGCACATTTAACATTTTCAATCACAAGATTAATCCAAACTCTCTTACCATCCAACTAGACAATCATATTATCCGCAGCAAGTCTTCAATCAAATACCTCGGAGTTATATTAGATTAGAAACTCAACCTCAACGAGCACACAAATTCTATTAAAAAGAAGTACATTGCCAGAGGAAGCCTAACATACAAAACCAGAGGAATATCCAAGAAAATAGCTTCACATATCTACAAAACCATCTGCAGACCAATCCTAGAATATATCCTCTTTATGTAAATGTCTAAAAGAAGGCAATTCAAAATTTCAAACTATCGGAAACATCTACAATAAAATCCATCACAAAAATACGTCACCCCAGAAAACCTATCCACAACCCTCCAATGAGTTACTGTACAATACTACCCACGCAAAACATATCAGTGGAAGACTGCAGAAATTATCTATCAAGTTCTATCAGACAATCCACAATATTGAAATGGTACAGTTTTTTTGCAAAACAAGAAACATCTACATCTACCACTTGGAAAGTCTTACAATAGCTAAGTGACTAAAAACCTAGTGAAGAAAACTGTAATTTTATAAATTTTTCTCATATGTATATTCATATTACTTTTTTTAAATGTGTACATTCTTATTTTAATTATTTCTAGCTCATAACTGTAAATTGTAAAACTGGCTGAAGGACTTCGGCTGATGGCCATTTGGTTTAACCAATAAAATAGGTTTATTATTATTGTTCCATTTAAAAGAATTCTTTTCTAATCACAATCACCGCAGTACACCACATCAACTTTTGAACATTTTGTTTTTATGTCAAACTTTATTGTACAAAATGCCCCAAATTTAGAGGGCATATGTAGTTACCGCAAAGTGTGATCAAGAAAAGAGAGACGTATGTTTCATGGTTACGTTTTAAAAAATAAGCAGAAAATGATTTTATATCTTTCTATATACAGGGTGTCCCTGGATACGTAAAATGGCTCTTGTAAGAGTAAGACAAAAAAATTTGGTGTTGAAAAATGAACTTTTGCTTGTTTAACCAACACAATCTACAATGATTTCAAATCCATAAAATGCAGTAGGTCTTGGAAATATAGAAAAAACTTTTCATTTTTCACCATGTTTGATGAAATGAAAAACTGAGTATGTGTGCAAATTTTGAATGTCCCAAGGTTACTTTGACTTTTTGCTTGATTTTTTGCTAATAAAATGCCATTTTTGTATAAGATACCATAGAATATTATTGGAAAGTTGGTCAGAATGAAGAATTGATGACGTGTATAAATTTTTAGTATCCTATGCTTACTTTGAGAAAAATCTGAAATCAAGCAAAAAATTAAAGTAGGCCCAGGACATAAAAATTTTTTATACATATTCAGGTTTTCATTCTGAGAAACTTTTCTTAATAACATTATGTCGTATCTCATTCAGAAATGGCATTTTACTGGCAAAAAATCTAAAAATGATGTAAAAAATCTAAAAATGATGTAAAAAATCAAGGCAGGCCTAGGACATTGAAATTTTGCATATATACTCAGTTTTTCATTCTGAGATTTTCTTTTTTAATAGCATTTTGTCGTATCACAAATAGAAACAGCTTTTTACTAGTGAAGAAAATCAGTTTTTCCAAATTTCCAAGGCTTACTGAATTTTATGGATTTGAAATCATGGCAGATTTTGTTTCTTAAACAAGCAGAACTGAATCCCAGAAGGCCGTTTTTCAAAATCCTATCCAGGAACACCCTGTATATATGTACAGTCAATAGTGTAAATAGTGGCTATTGCTTATTACACTTTTTATGTAGATGTTTGATGTACTTACATATTTTATTTTCACCTATTTATTTATATTTTTGTATTTTGTACCTTACTATGCCTGGGAGCTGTTTAGACAATTTAAAAAATCAAATAAAAAAAATTATTAAAATATCAATTAACTAATCCCTAGAATTGAAAAAAAAAGTGAAAACTAAAACCACTTTGAACACTGTGGCACAGAAGAAAACCATTCACTTTCTAAATTCAAATAAAAGTTGCCCCTAAATCCCATCAATTTTGATTGTGCATCTTGTATATCATCACTTGAATTTTGTGCGACTTAGCTTAAATAATATAAATACCTGGTGTCTGATCGAGCGCTAGAATTAATTTGAGAATTATTTTCTCTTAGTGCCAGTGAAGAAGGTGGGAAAATGGCACTGCTCTCTATTGTACTGTTGTCAAATTCTGGTGCAATAGCAATTTCATCCAAAGGTGATTCTGATCCAATTTCATCGTCTGATGACTCTTCAGTCAGCAAGCGCTAAGAATCAAATAACATGAGAAGTATTTAAATATTTTTTTTCTTTAAACATATATATGAAAGACAGAGGACATACACTCACATTATGATTAAAAGGACAGATGTGTACCTTTCTTACTGTCAAAACAGGAGTCTTTTCACTAAGACTATCTTCAAGCTGTTTCACATTAGTCTGATCATCTTCACCTTGACTTAAAGGTCTTCTGCGTACTCCCCAATTAAAGTTATCGGTGCTCTCACCCTTAAGAATGACAAATGTTAGATGCATGCGTGGTACAACTGAAAGGAAATAGAATAACCTACTTCTATACTTTCACTTTCATATTCCAAGAAATCAAAATCTTTGAAAACACCAAATTCAGTTGCTGCATCATCTCTTCTAGACCCGCCACTCATATCATTATTACCAGCAGATACTTCTTCAGTACTAGAGGCCATACTAGACTGCCTCTCTATTAAATCAGAAGTCTGACTGAATATAACCTGCAATATGAACATTTGAAATAAAAAACTGCATTCATAAACCTATATACAGGGTGAACCTTAAATAAGTACAAATATTTTAACCAGCAGTACAGTTCACTGTGTAGAACACATAATTCATAGTCTTTTTACAAAAAAATCAAATTTTAAATAAATTTCGTGATTTTTCAGTATAAAACTTGTTAAGGACCGTTGTTCCGGGAGCCATGGTGGATGTGAGTTCCACAGCGTTGCCAGTGTTACATTAGAATTTTTAGACATGACAAAGAATGATTGAAACATGTTCATTTATGAAAATATTAATGGCCATCTCCTCCCCTTTGTCATTTCTATACCTTACCAATAAATTGAAAATATTAACCAGATTATCTACTCACAATCATAGTTATCCAGAATTTGTTCATTATCCATGTGTCTTGTGTCTCTTTCTAACAGTGTACAATGACATTTAACTTGTGAAATATGGATTACTATGGATTAAATAGTTAATTTTTTAACAAACAGGTAAGCTTGTGTGCACGTTTATGTATAATTTTTGAACATTGGACATAGTAATATCACATAATATCACTTTATGGTAGTATTTATCTTGCGGAAATTCATTTATAATCGTTTATAGTAAGGTCAGTTAAACAGTTAAAATTTATGTTAATATTGCTGCGTATCATACTACATACCCAATTTTATTGTACTTATGCTTAAAACAAGTATTTTTAAAATAAAATTAACCATATTACTTTACTATTACGTTAAAAGAAATATAATATTTATATTAGAAGAGATATGGCAACCTCGCAACAAATAATATGCTTCATTAGGTAGGTTATGACAGCGGTCCTCAAAATGTGGGTATTTTTTTAAAAAATTATTATCTCCGTAAATATTAGAAATTTTAAAAAATGGCTTTCATTAGACTGATCTATATGACGAACTACACCAGTAGTTAAAATATTTGTACTTATTTAAGGTTCTCCCTGCATGTTAACCCTACCGATGGACTCTTTGGTAAACCAACTCTTTGTCCACAAGTTGTTAATAGGTTCACCAGGCACTCTCGTACTCGACCCTATAAAAATTATATATTGTGTAAATTCAAAACATATAAACCTGAAATAGATCCAATTTGATTAGTAGAGATGATATAATATATAACAAACACAAGCAGTATTTTTACAAAAAATGGAAAATTTTTAAATTGATATAGGCTAATAATAAAAAAATATATATTAATACTGTACAGTACCTGACACATCCATGGTCTCTTCCAACCAGACTGTGGAGACGCATCAGCGGGACTGATCGAACAAGACCGTCTAGGAGTTGCAGAGGTTTTGGATGTGGATGGTTCTTCAATCTTATTCAAAAATCGTCTACCAATTACGGGAGTCTGTGACATATCGAAAGTAAATTCCATAGTTCTTCCTACAACAAAGGATATTTATATACAAAATATACACTTCACATTAGCAATATTTACCTGGTAATTCCTTTTTATTGAATACACTCTCCTCGGAAAATGAGGGGTGTGGCATTGCCGTTAAAGTACTTTCCCAATGTGTCTGTATTGAAATAGGAGGAGCAACAAGAGAACTTGATCTACTAACGACTAGTTTCAAAATTTTTAGGGCTTCTTTCCAGTTCGTGCCTTCGATATATTTAACAATTACTTTGAGTAAATCTGCATTAACTGGTTGAGCTGCGGCAGAAGCTAGATCCACATAATGTAAGATACAATGAATAATATTTAATATAGGTAACTGAAGATTGCTCGGTCCCTTTTCCAAAATCTCGATCAAAAATGAAAGCATATTCAAGCTTAAATGTGAATATGTATCGTGAAGATATTTAACAACACATTTTGTCCACTGGAAACTTTCTTTACTGAAAGTTCTCCTGCTGTACAAGTTCATAACAGTGCCCAAGTTTTCCAATTTTTTGCTCTTTTCTATACTTACCTAAAATGAAGATGTTAATAGAAAAAAGTACAAACACTATTTTGCAGTAATACCTGGGCAATATTTTCGGCAGCTCTAATACAGAGTTCATTAGCATCTTCATAATTTAATAACATGTATGGAAGAAGAGCTATCACATTCATTGGAAATGCGATGCTTTGGGATGGGTCCACAACGACAAAGTTTAGGAGGGGTGTTAATTGTGACAGAAGTGCTACTACAGGTTCGTATATGTTAGGATGTGTGCAGCCCTGAAAATAAGAATTTCATACATGAAATATAATTCAAGATATAGCTCTTGTGTCAAATAAACTGATAGGTTTGTTCCTGCAGACAATCCATGATAAATAATGGACAGTCACAAAGAGGCAGAACGGACATATCTGACAATTTGTACAAGTTGCGAATTTCTTGCTGGAACAGTGGATTGCGAGCACAGAACAAATATAACGACAGTAACATTCTGAAGTTCTAAACTATGATAACACAAATACAGTTAGGTTGTAACAGAGACAGAGACAACTATCCATAAAATTATAGATTAATGTTAGATACCCAGTAGAATAGGCAGTAGACAGACTAATACGCATGCTCCAGACTATCGGTTTATGAAGAATCCGCAAACTTTTTAAACTGTCAGCAAATTGGTCTTGATCGTGCTGGAATAGCGTATTTGGAGTTATGGATTCTAGTTGGATTCTTGCTGGAACGCTTACATCCATACTGTGCATACCTCTGATAGTTATGGACAGTTGCAGACTGTTACAGGAACAAACCTAATATCAGAAACAAATAATTGTTTTTTAGCAACTTAACTGAATTGCCACAATTTCTAAATTTCAAACAGGATTTTCTATAGTTTTCTAATTATTTCAGCCAATTATTTTTAAACAATTTTCTATTGTTTTATTTATATTAGACAGGTTAATTGTTAATATTGCCCACAATTTTTGATGTTTGTAGACTGTCAGAACCCAGAGAGCAATGTGATTGACCTGATCTATAGATCAGCATTAGAAATAGTCAATTTATTACTCAAACTACTATAATAGAATAGTAAAAGTAATACACGTAATAAATAATAACGATAAATGCGTAATTTGTCAAATATGTGTTGATCAAAATTTCAAAATTTGTGACCTAAAGTAAAGCGTTACTTTAACATATATGACATCCAAACTTACACAACCAATGTTATCATTTAAGTATTGACATTTTTTAATAAAATTTGTGATTTTGATTTAGGTATGGAAAAGAGAAAGTATTAAGTTGTTAGTAATTTACTGAATTAATTTATTGAACTTATTCGTTTCCCTATAATAAAAGGAGTGTTTTAGATAATTAAAATAACCACTATTTACGCCACTATAATTTTCTTTATTCAAATATTTTAGTAGTACTATTAACCACAGAATTAAGCTAATAGGTACTAAGAATTGATATTCGATACCTAAATTTTTTGAAAATTCCGTGTGTTCTTCAGATAATGTAGTTGAGCCTAATTATAATGCAATTACCAAATTTTGCTTTATTGTTAAACTCTATTTCAAATTAGTTACGAGTGTTGTATCATTACCAAAATTATACAAGGTGTCTTGCACGTCTTAGAATAATTTTAGGAAGTGATAGAATACTTGATTTTGAGTCGATTCAAATAAACATACCTATATATCAAATGTTACAATATTTGTAATAATAAATTTTTTTAATTTTTTTTAATTTAACCGTGCTTTTCTACAATTGACGCGTAAAAGAAAAGAAAGAGATTTTTTTATTAGGAATGAATGGATAATTTAAATAATTTAACCAATAAAATCCAAAGTGGCTTCGTTACTTACCTAGAACTTCATAAACCTGATTTTTCTACTTTGTAAAAGCGAAGAATCAAATTTAAACATGGATTTAATTTAAACCTTTGTGTGCAGGTTTATTCAGATATTATTAAAAACTTACCTAGGCAATGCTCTTTCAGTTAGGAAAAGTTTCTTGATAAACATTCAAAAAATTAGGGAAATTAATCTTAACACGTTTAAAGGCTTGGTTCCGCTTATGCGACCGATACGTGCCGCAATCGCATGCAGCAATTGATGCATTCGCCGCACTGACTGCTACAATGCATTTGTTCAGTAGTGGTTTAGCTATTGCATCAGTCGCAAGTTGTCACTGCCGTCGGCTGCACGCACTGCTAGGTAGACCAGTCAAACTGCTGTCGTCGTTGCAATATAACACGTGGTTGTATATAAATTGCGCAAAATGAGTGGTGTTAAATTTACGTGGGACGAAGAAATGGCCTTCATTGAGCTCATACCATTTCATAAATGTTTATACGGCGCTTCAAACAAAGAATATAAGGATATTATTGTGAAAGATAATGTGTGGAAGGAGATAGCATCTCATATTGAGGGTAAAAAGGGTAAGTATAAACAAAAACTGTTAATAGTTTATAAAAATTATATTATTATTTATAAGTTTTGTTTATGTCATAATATTAGGCTACTTTTATGTCACTTTTATATCATAAATGTCACATTATATTCTGGAAACTACATTATCTTGCCAATTAACTTTACCTTCTGCAACTAAAAAATCTTTAAAACTGTCTTATCTCAAATCCTTCTGCATTTGCAAATTCACCACTTCTGACATCGATTAAGGCCTGTGCTTGTCATATTTGTATAAAATATAACATCACAGGCACAGTCTAACAGTCAGATTTACTAAGCGGCCTTAATCGGAGTCAAAAGTAAGATAATTTAATTTATTGAAACTACAAATTAAGTATTTACCATCTGTAATATTATAAAAAAAATCAAAAAATAACAGTTTTCTCTTATATTTTATAGGTGATAATTGCAAGAAAAGATGCGGCAATCAATCCGTGATACCTATAAAAGACTGAAAAGAGAGGAAAAATTGGGTACTGGATCAGCTGCAACTAAGCGTAATAAGTGGCCTCCGACAAATTATCTGTCATTCATAGAAAATGTTTTCAGAATAACGTCTAATATTCTAGAAGAGAATCAGGACAGCGTAGATGATACGATGCCCGTTACAGATAAAGTATCTGCCCATGAGTTTGAATACTCAATAACCTCAAATAAAAGAAAAATTACTGACAGTATTTCTAAATTACTCGTAGAGAATAAAAAAACACGTGATAAAATAATTGAAGCATGTATGGAAAAGAATACTGCCGTCAAGCAAGACGATGATGTCGACATGTTCTATAAAAGCATTGCTCTGAGTGTAAAACGCCTACCGCCACACCTTGTGCCCAAAGCTAAACTTCAACATTTACAAATTGTTACCAACTTGGAGCTTGAAGCAGCCCAACTAGAATGTGGTGTAACATTACTGTAACAAATAATAGTATTACTCATTATAAATAAAGAACTTACCTTAATGATATACCCAATTTTTACTCTGGTGTTATCGGTTGCTGAACCATACGAGTTGGAGCTTTCACAATGTCAGCTCTAATAGCAGTTAATACAAAGTGAAATTGATTTCTTGTTAAACCAAAAACTTAAGGGAACTTCGTTTCATCGTCTAGAAAGTATTTTGTTATTAAAGTGTTGAAGGCACCCTCTTCATTTATCTGTCTTAACATAATATGTCTAGATCTTCTCACTCTATTAGTAACTAAACAAATAATAATATCATCCTGTTCTTCTTGTAATAAATGCAGAGCTAATGCAATATTCATTGTTCATACTACAACTCTTAAACTTCACTTAACGGGTAGTTAGTAACGACTGCTTTATCTCACTGCATTAGGACGAACTACCCACACTGTAAGCGATGACTGCAGCAGTCGCTGCATGGGAATGCTTCACACATCGGTCGCATAAGTGGAACCAAGCTTTAAGACCAGGCGCGCACTAGAAGTTTTTCGCTACTTAACGGCAAATCGCAGCAGCAGCCAAATGTCTGTGCGCGCAATACAATTGAAAACAATATGTTACAAAACTGCGGTGCGGCGTTATGCCGCATAGCGAAAAAGCGAAAAAATTTTCTAGTGCGCGCCTGGCCTAAATTTGAAGGGAGTGCATTCGCCAAAACAAGACAGTCGGTTCCTATGGAAACTAAAGACAATTGTTTTCTCATGGCATACCAAGCTATTTAATAGAAACATGCTTTTCCTTTTTACACTGTAACTTAAAATTAGCTTTTAATATTTGAACAATTGAAATAAATATTTAGCTTTTTGAATCCTCTGGTATTTTAATAACTTCAATATTTTCTAAAAGTTGTGTTCTTGTTAGCAAATGTCTTCATTTCATAAACCATTTTCATTACATACTAAACGGATGTCTTCTGTTTTGGCGAATGCGCTCCCTGCATACTTAAACGTGTTAAGATTAATTTCCCTAATTTTTAGAATCTTTATCAAGAACTGAAAGAGCATTACTTGTGTAAGTTTTTAATAATATCTGAATAAACCTACACACAAAGGTTTAAATAAAATCCACGTTTAAATTTGACTCTTCGCTTTTACAAAGTAGAAAAAATATTTATGAAGGTAAGTAACGATGCCATGAATTTTATTGGTTCAATCATTTAAATAATCCATTCATTCAGTATAGAAATATTTGTTATAAAAAGGTTTGTTTTTCTTCAACACTTCAATAATTGTAGAAAAGCATGGTTAAATTAAAAAATATTAAAAAATTAATAATCACAGATATTGTAAAACTTGGTATAAAGGTATTATAACGACTTGCAAGACACCCTGTATAGTCGTCGATAATCTAGAATCAGTTGAGATTCGTCCGAATTTATTTTATTATAAAATTACTATTTTAACGTGAACTTAAGGACCAGTTTTTTTTCCTTAATTCCCAAGTACAATGTTTTCAGTACAAGTGGTTTAGTGACAAAGAATAACAAACTAGCAAGAGAATTCCTATCAGCTAAAAACTTGATTGAATAACAGATTAACAGAATTTCCTATTTTCCCCTCCCTCAAAATAGCAGTTGGCAACATTGGATAAATTTCATTATTTTGTTCCTTGCTCGATAAAAAGCTTGATAATTTTTTATCTCCAAAAAATACAGTCTATTTAATTCTGGCAATTAATGTCAAACCAACTACTTATTTAAAATTTCAAGTTTATCTTAAATTTTGTTGTAAAATAAAATATTTTACTACTTCCCTGGTGCTCTACATATTACAAAAATAAATTAAAAAGAATATTATAATTTTATAGAAGTCTTCTAATTAAAATAAGTAATAAAATGTAGGGCGTGCTATTTTATATTGCAAACGGATACTCCGAAAATCAGTTAATCCAAAATTATATAACACATAATTTGCTTATAAAATAAGCCCATTTTTGTTGTTCATTTTACTTATATACAATGTGAAATAAACTATAGAGGTAACCCTATCGTAATTCACACAGTGTAATACACATATTTAATTTTTATTTTACAATACAGGGTGATTTTGACAGTGGAGTATTCATTGCAACTGATGGCAGTAGTAGGCATTAAAATAAATAATTTAAAAAAAATTGCTTTCATAAATGTTTTTTAATAACTGGGATAACTAAATTTACAGTTATTGCAAATTTTGAAGCCCACTCTGTAACTTTAATAGGTCAAGCAACTCTATTTCAAGATACCTCATCTTGTAGATATCATTCCCCTGCCCCAGGATTTGTTTATTTAAGTCAATGAGCCTAGTGCACAGGCAAACTGATGAGAGCAGATATAATTTACAGGACCGCTTTACATAATTTATAATGCAAAAATAGGTGAGTTATTTATAATTTTTTATATTTCATTGAGTTATTTTTTGCATAATTTGCTTGTTCTGCACATAAGTAGGTGTATACTTCAATTACTACCCCACTTTTAAAATTACCCTGCATAACAGTGAATTCTGTACAATGCGAATCAAATTCCATGAGATTTGTGGTTATTTAAAAAAAAAAGTATGAAAGAGAAGAATATTATATCCTTGTCTCTATTTTAGAGGGGAAAATAGCAAAGACAGCTGTCTTCTTTCTCCATATGAGACATACAGTGTTTCTCAGAAGCTAGAAGTGTGAAAACACTAAAACTAGTAAAAACTATATATTTTTTCATTCATGAAATATATCTCTAAATCCCTTCAAATTTGATATTCCTGCATATTTTATATTTCTATAGTATTTCATATTAATCTCACTAATAATTATTGCAGTTATTACAATAAATTAAAAATAATTTTGCAAACATTAATTTACCTTTAATAATAGTGCATGTACTCCAGGAAATGAATTCCATCTAAGTTGTGACTGTAGTTTTTCCACTTTATCTCTGGCGTCAGGTCTATCAAGGGGTAATCTATGCATAACACTGGCTAAAAGTCTAACAGCCAATAAAAATTCATGTTCATAATCAGATTCTAAAAGTGACACAGCTAACCAAAACAACTGAGCTAATATTGTTAATTTATCATCTTGGGTGGCTGTGTCACCCAACAATTTCAAACTTTGTGCTGATCTGGATCGTGACAAATTTGCAGAGAATTTATTAATTCCACTTCTGTGTTCTACTTCGTTACTAAGTCTATTACGGTCTTTTACGTCTGAAGAACTTGGAGCATTTTTTCTAAGACAATAGGATACAGAGTAACTGGTACTTCTTGCATGGCCAGTAGAATTAGAGTGGCCATATATAGGTACTCCATTAATATTTGCAGGTGACCCTTCAGGATTCCTTTTGAAAGGCATTACTTCCTTGTTGTTCAGATTAGGAGTTGACTTGAAAAAGTCTTTCATAAAATCAAGAGGGCGAAAGTCTGATTCTAACGATTCTACAGCAGCCTCTAGAGTCAGCAATAATTCAGTTACATAACCTTAAATTTAGATTTGAATTAATGATAATATTTGCAAGAAATAGAAATCTTTCTCACCTTGCATATCTTCACCTTGTTCCGCGACTGTTTCTACTAAGCGACTCAAAATATCAGAAAGCATTCTTGACGTTATAGGAACTCTTAAAGCTCTGTATATTTGTAAAGATCTACCAGCGTAATGCCTTGACGAACAGCTTAATCCCAGCTGTAGAGCTGTCTGTGCCCATCTTTCATTAATATGAGCACTAGGTAATGATTCCCTAAATACTTTTAGTATATATTGTAAGAATGTGTCAATTTGTTCCGCACTCTTTATTGTCCAAACTTTCGCTGTAATATCCTCATAATTCCACAAAGAAGTATTTTGCCTGGTTGCAAGAAATTCTATTAAAGACTTTATTATCGCCGATACTGTTAGCTCAACTTTATTGGTAGGTGCCACTGGTTCGGCATTTTCAGGCAAGACTATCACCGGAGGAATAGAACTATCTTTTTCATCTACTAAAATAAGTATTTTATATTTAGTTAAAGCAACAAGCCTTAAATTGTCTAAGCAACTAGTTTTTTTTAACATACATGTATATAGTCGTGGCAAGAATTCAGACGACTTACGTCACAGGTGACGTTATGCAACTGTTTTTATTGTCAAATAATTTTTGATATTTGGTCGTGTTAAAAACAATAATTTTTTGAAATTTGGTGCAATATATGGTGCAAACATTTAGTATAGTATATAGTTTTATTATTATCAGTTGCAATTTCTTAAATATTATAATGAAAATATTGTAAGGACGGCTCTCTCTTCACCACTTTAGATTTAAACCAATATTTTTTGTTACTAAACTTTATTTTACTTGTTCTCACATAATACATATCATAAAAATAGCACGCTCTCTTCTTAACATTTTCAACATAACCTCACATAATAATAATTTTCATTGGAACCAACACTAACAACTAACAATCACTAATAATCGGTGCTGTCAACAAACTACTGGCGTGTAATTCAAAAATAAACGTATTTTATTACAATTTAACGAATTATTCATTTGTTTGTATGACGTAAGTCGTCTGAATTCTTGATGCAACTATATCAGTGTTTATCTTATGTTTGTATAATTCATAAATCTTACAAATACTTAACAAAAGACATAGAAAACATGACAGACCAATATGACATCGGTACAATTTAGCATATTAATAGCTAATCGTCAGTTGGGAAAGTAGCAAAGGCGATAAATTCTACTCAATATTATACACTCCAAAGTCATATTAAAAATGTTTAAATGATTATCTGATGAAAATTATGGAGATTATGATGATAACAAAAGTCAGGGTGAGAAGAATATCATTAAAGTATGGGATAAAATTACACATATGAATGAGGAATTAAATTTGAAGATGTTGAATATAAATTAAACGCATAAAAGAGAAGAGATCAGATTAGTTTTCGTGGTAACAATGAAACTACCTGACCTGTATAAAAATAAACATGAGTATGAGAAGAGATAAAAAGTATCAGTCAAAATATCGAGTTGAAATTGAAATTTTTTAATCAATTTATTGACAATGGAATATTAGATATAATAGTTCAAAACACAAAATTATTCTCAAGCAAGATATGCACGACCCACATATAAAGTTTATACTTTTCTGATGTCACCATTAAGATGCTGTCATAGAAAAACGGTGAAAATTTTGGAAGTCTGGATGTAACTATAGTTGGGTTTCAGAATAGTAGACTCATTTTATAGACGTGCTGACAATTTATAGCAGTCAACAGAGAGATATGAGTGGTAGTAAATTCTTTGTATAAAATAAAAAAGGTGTTCCATATACCTCTCAAAGCATACCTGAATTATACAACTTCTGATGCAGCAAATAAGCATGCACCACATCAGAATGCTTAATTTCTATTGGTAACCGTGAGTGATACCACCTATTCTATGTGCACAGTTATCATGGGTGTGTGCGCGTGTAAAGTTTGAGTATATCTTTCTGTTAATTAATGTGATTGTAATTAATTTAGTGATTTTGCGTTGGTATTCTTAAAAATGGAGAATATTTCAAGTTCTACAGCATGTTTCACAATTGTAAACAACCTAATTTAACAAGTGAAGAATATCGGATGATAAAAAATGAGTAGAGCGCTGGACTAAAATATGAATGTCAGTAGTGCGGTTAAAATAGGGTGTCAGTGAGTAGTGTATGTATAACGTGCAATAATGAGTGATAAAGAAGAACATAAAACTACAAAACGGAAGAAAGAAGATAAATGAACAAATGAATTTGGGTTGCTATTTCACAGGATGAAACATTGCCTAGAATATCTAGAAGGGCACTTTTGTGAATTAGGTATGACATTAATTTCTGTGTTATAAAAAGAAATTGAAAGAGCATACTGATAGAAAAAGACAAAAGGGATATGGGGAAGAAACTACTGAAGACAAATATCAGAAGGTCAAAATCTAAATCGGAAAATATGTTACACGTGTATGGATAAATAAAGGCCATACGATGACAAGAGTGTGGCGTTGATTTGCCACATATGGAAGCTGATGCTGTAGTTGTGATGGACATGCACCCTATAATAGCCGACGATAAGTGTTAATGTGTAACCATTACAGTGACAGTGCTAATAACCAGTAGCGTATAGTGTGTATACAGGGTGTAACTTTAAGTCCCAAATTGCTATCTACGCCGCCCCTGTACAACGTCCGAATTTCACTGTAGAACCATGTTGACGGTGTTGCCAGTTATTTGTCATCAGTCTAGACGTCGGAACTTGTCATTTCATTTCAGGGTTGTATTTCACGCAACACAGCGCAGTGCGACCGAAGCAGATATTTTAGAATTGAGTACATACGTAGCTTTGATGGTGTGTGTTACATGTTATTTATTTACATTACGTTCACGAGTACAGGTTAACTGTACACAATGTCACGACGGATACCATGCAGAAAAACCATAGAAAAATGGATTCATGATTTGCCAGTTAGTATTTAATGGTACTGAATTACAATGTACTTTATGTTATATTTTACTTGACTACAAATGAAAATCAACCGTAAAAGTCAGTATTCGCTCCGATTTAAAAGACAAAGTTTAGTGTCGACGAAATAGTTACCGCTAAATAACACGTTATAATGGAAGAAAATTTTACCCCAAAATCTCACCTGATCATATCAAAAGTACTAAAACACACAAATGAAGAAGCTATAAAAAAATAGTGACATAGTTTGCCAGAATTGTGGGGCCGTGAAATTTGAAAGTGAGGATTTTTTTAGTAGAAGACAGTAGTCTGGATATGCTTCTAAATACAGCTTCCAATTTATTGTGATGATGTACATACGCGATGAAATTCCGACGATGCAACTCACTAGAAATGACATAACACCAATTCGATGTAAACACCTATGTTTAACATATTTTTGCATGTATACACCTCAGTCTTGTCCTAATAAACCGTCAATGATATGACAAGTTCCTATGTCTAGATCAGGTATGTTAAGTAACGGGGATACAAAAAACTACAATGAATAATCTTGTAAATATGTTTTTTTATGACATTGCGACTCATCAGTCATTATACTTTTCTGTCAATCCTGATGAAGTATGGATCCTAAAACAATTTTTGAGTATTGTAAAAGTACCTCCGTAAAAAATAAATTTCTTATTGATATATTAACTAATTATTATTATTACCTACCTACAAATTATTTCCAGTAAAACTTAGTTTTAAAATAATTGTTACTGTTTTATAAAATGTACATAATTAAAAATAAGCAAATTATTAATCTGATAGCTTTAAAATGTTAAAATAACAGTTTCAATACAAAGGATTTGATACTATTTTTTAAGCTCTTTGTCAATGTCTCTTAAATAACCGTGACATTGACCTAGTTTATAAAATAATAATATCGTATAAATACTGCACACAATACATGAAACCAGACTAGGATAGACGATGGACATGATATGTCGGGTATCTCCTAAAGGGTTCCACAGTTACGTTCGATCAAAATACCCCTTGCTGTAAGTTTTCCGTGTTATTACTTTTAAAACTCTGTGTTGATTTATATACACAATAATTTAAGAAAACAAACTTATGATATGTGATTGTAAAGATCACAGGTACCCCCCTTCAAAGTTACACCCTGTATAAATAGTGCAGTATATTATGTGTTAAAGTGTGATATCAGCAGAATGCGCATCAGGTAGGTGTAAGTAGGTGTTGGCAGGCCACCCCTGTAGAAAAAGACGGCATTCTACGGGTGAGTATATACTATAAGTAAACTATTAAATTGCTAGGTTCACTCAATGCCTATAGCCGGCTTTACATTAACAATTTCTTTGACAATTAATTGATCAAGTGGCTTCGTCAAGTTAATTGACAAATGTAATAGGAAAACTTCTACGTCAAATTAATTGATGAAGAACTTCGTCAAGTTATTGATGATTTAAAACTTGTTCTAATTTTTCGTCAATTTTTACTTCAGTTCAGAAATACCAACCTAAAATAAATGCAAAAAGTCAGATTCGAGGATATGATGATTTATATTTAACCAGTAACCGAGCAGCAGCAATAATAAACACAATGGAAGCTTTTTTTAACAATTTCTCCTTTTTTTGCCGTAACATTTACCAGTTTTTGTTTTGTAAACAAATGGAAATGATATAACGTCTAAAGTTAAAATGACTTTTACATGGGTACGGGTGACATCTGACAGCAAAATTGAAGAAACTTGACAAAACCCTGAACAAGTGTAAAAGCGAAGTGCGACCTTGAAGAAATTGATGAATTAATTCATCAATTTCTTCGACAATAAATTGTTAGTGTAATGCCCGCTTATGAAATCTTGTACCCTGCAACCCTGACTTCCTGCACCCATCTAAGTGCTGTAAATAAATCACTCTCTACTATTTTGGAACTCAAGTATAGGTAAACACAATTTCTAGGTGTACTAAATCATTCAACTTTTTATAATTTTTAAATGGACTATACATCTGTATCTATCATCTAATAATTTTTGTGTGTTCCGAATCATTTATAACAAGTAAAAAAAAACTACTTTATCTACAATCTAGTATTATTTATCATACAATAGCTAAAACTTATACAATATAAAAGTATTCAAAGATTCAACAAACTGCCAAAAATATTACAATAATCTTTCAGAGACCGACATAACCACTCGCATGCTAATGTAAATAAGTGTGTATGAATTAAATAAAGCTTACCTGAGTCCTCCCCTTTAGAAGGTATACTTTGTAAACTTTGGATATTATTTTTGTGAACCACATCTGCTGTGCCTGACAAGCTGGCTGGATTTTGCAAAAATTCGTTGTAGATAACATCAGATTCTACATTAAAAAAATAAATCAATATAAAATACAAAATTAAAAATTTAAACTAACCCGTAAATGCATGAGTGAATACTGGTAAAGCGGGAGTCGATAACCCTAGGCCTAATTGTTTGGTTTTACTGTTCAGTAAAATATGAGCAACAGTTAGATGGTCATTATGCTGAGCCAGCACAATCAACAAGTTAAGCAACAACTGTTTGCAGTGCTGGTACACTAAGGGTCGAGTATGATCTAAACCTAAGAATAAAATATGTAACATTAAAGGTATATGTACTGTCCAGTCTAGGTCGATTCCATCAACGACTATGTCACAAAGTAACATCACTCCAACGTTGCACCTATATATAAACAAGTCAGTAATAAACAGAAGCATATTTATGTTAAATTACCTGTGGAAACCAGATATGGGTTGAGAACTGTCGGGCAAATATTCAGTAAGTGGGGCAAAGAAACCACCAAATTCTGGCATAGGTAAAGGATGCGGCTGCGGTAGAGGCATTTCTATTTTATCACGTAACATAACGTCTTCTCCATTGGTAACCTAAAACAGTAAATATTAAACAGAAAGAGACGTGGTATATCACATTACCTCTTCCAAGGAATTACTCAAATCATCTTGATTTCGTTGTTTGTCTGGACGGGACATATTAAAATCAGAAAATATATTAGTTGCCGAGTCAGACTTTGCAATTGACATCTTTGATGGATCTTCGCCACTGTGCCTTTTTGTATGTATTGTTCCTTTCTCGATGCCTTTAAATAAATTAATTATTATTACATTTAAAAACACTGACAGACAAATGTATCACAAATCTTAAAATATTTTAATAATTTTCTTTGTATATTCTCATTAAACATACTCAAATCATTCCTGCTACTTGAATCGGTCTGCCCAGGAACTCCATTTGTACCATCCGAATGACTAGATGCTTTTCTCATCACAGTGAGTCTATAAAATGGAGGTGTTTCAGTCCTTTCTATGAGACAATTTAATGTTTCCACTGTTTGTAGCTCTACCATCATTTCATCTAGAAGACGTACAGGTTGAACTCTCGCAAGATATAAAACAACCCGTTTGGCCTAGAAAAGGAAAATTTAGACAATATTTAGGAAAAATCTTGGATATTTTAAGTGCAGTGAATTTAAGAAATGAAAAATTAAATATAGTGTTACAGTGGCGGCAGTTACTGTGTATGAGAAGACTAAATATAGTTTGACGATGATTTATTAAGTTAATGAATCAAACTAATTTTTTATTTTCATGATATGAATTCATACAATAATTATACACAACCTTAACAAATAATTTGTAAGAGTGAATCATTTGAAAAAGTTTTAAGTTTAATTAAAATAAATCCAGTTTGCTCATATTGCTATTTTAATAAACATTTCGTAAATTAATAAACTAGAATTTAAAACCAATGTAATAAAATAAAGTGCCAAGTTCCAAAATAGTAGAGAGTGATTAATTCACAGCACTTAGATGAGCATGGGGGGTGAGAATTCCAGGACACACGATTCTAAAGGCGTGCCACTCGAGAAGGGTTCAGAACTCAAAATTAGCATGTTGATATTGATTGAACCTGGCACTTTAGTAGTTTACTTAATAAAATTATCTGTGCCGTCCCTCCCTACAATTATTGCAGAATACCTTCCGTTTAGATGGTGATTGCTCACCACCACTGACTTACACCTACCAATGTGTACTCCGCGGATATCACAATTTAACATTTATAATACACATCACTAAAGCAGTCACACATTAAAGGCACGTTTACATATGCAATGATTTGCTGGCACCAGTATTTACACCAATCGAACTTTCATGTCAGTTTACACATACATTATGATTTTATTCCGCCAGTCACTATTTCGTCACTTTCTATTAGCATACTTTTTCAATTTCTAGATATTCTAGGAAGCTTTATCCTGTGGTATAGTAACCCAAACTTTTTTTATTGTTAGATGCTCATTTTTAAAATACCATTCATGAACAATTGTGCGTATTTTGTGTCGTCATCAACCTTATACCTTCCACGAGTTTCCACTATTTTCCGTTTGCCACTCTTTATTGCATGATATACCTACACTACCCAAGGACACTCTTGTTAATAAATTACATTTTTCAACCGCACCATTTACACTTATATTTTGATCTCCCTTCATACACGTTTTTTATTATCCGCTATTCCTCACTTTGCCACGGCATATAAGTGGTAGCTGTGCAGATGGAATAGGTAGATCCGTTACGGTGTCCGTCATTATAATGTGGCTCATGCGTATTTGCTGCAGGTATGTATGATTGTATATTTCTTTGCGTTGACTGCTATAAATTGTGAGCTGGTTTACAAAAGAGTCATTCTTTGAAACCTGACTATAGATTAGTTTCATGTGTATACGAGTACATATTGGCAGTGCATATTTGTGTAGATAAAGTGTAGGGTAGCATAAAAAGTTAAGTTTGAAAAATGAACTATAACTGAACTATTTATTTCATTCAGAAAAACAATAATTTCAGATTAGTAATCTGGGGAATATTACCCTAAAAACACTGACCTCTACTAAAAGTTACGCTCTGTATAAATGATAATGAATAAAAAACATAAAATACCAATAAAATTTAAATATTTTATCGTGAATTCAACATGAATTTTTTTATTAATAATTTTAGTTTTTCTAATTGCTGCTTATTGTTTTAAAATATTCTATATACTTACGTATGGTAAAAGTTCACATGGAGCCATTCCAGATACGATTATCAGATATCTTATAATAACCTTCATGTTATTTGGCCAAGAAGTACACAATGTACCCCATACTTCCTCTATCTCTTTAGGATGGTTATCACCAAACTAAATATTAAATTTATTATAAGTGTTATATGTTTCTCCACTGGCACAACTTAAATAATTATCACTTACCTTTGCAGTTATATAAAAAATATTATTCAGTACCATTTCGGTAGCCTCAGCAGAGCCCCAACCATCTTTTCGTTCTGTACCCATCTCGTTTGCATAAAACTGAAAGTGAGTTATATTTTTTATAAATTATTTGACTAAAGGCAAATCAATCATATAACAATGTGCTATCAAAAATCGAAAAAAACAAACTATTATTTTTTAGCAAACGGAATTAAACACACATGTTGAAATGATAAAAATAAGTAAAGTTTTATAATTATAACTTAAAAAATTATGATTCAAAAAAATATTTTTAAATAGTCGTAACTTATGACTGACAGACCTGATACATATGTGCATTGCTGGGAGGAATGTTAGGATCCACTAGTTCCATATTATGTAACCAAGGTAACAGATATTGAAGAAGTAATTGTCTAACTTCTGGTCGTGCTGATTGAAATCTGTATGTAATTTCTAAAACACATTACATCTCACACTTTTTCCCACACATGTTTTGTCAATTCAACTTAAAAATTTTGTACAGTTTATTACTTACCAGAAAACATTGGCATTGTTAGTTCTGGGTGCAAGAGAGCTAATTGTCGAGACAAATGTATTTGTGATCTACAATATGTAGTGGCTAATATTACATCTAGAGTGCTTCTTCCTTTATCCCCCTCAGCTAAAACATGTTTTGTATAGTTTTTATAAGTAGGTACATAAAATAAACCTTTTTATTATAAGGCCAATGCCAACGTTAATTATTATGTGAATATTTATTATGATAAACACTGTATAATTCCATAAATATAAACATTTTTTAATGGTATTTAATAATTGAAATGGTATTTACTATTGATCACCTACCTAAATCATTTTCTGCCAAAGGTCCAACACATCCAAAAAATCTCTTATCTAATAACTGTAAAAGCTGTAAAGCGGTATCTCGGACAACTTGTCTGGGACATCCTGTATTCATTAATGTAACATTGATAATAGCAGTGTAATGATCACATGGGTATTCTCTAAAAAAAGTAATAATTTTGAATTGTATTGAGTCAATAATAATTGCTGCCGACACACAAAATGTTGAGGTTTATAGCTTTGATCAAATATATAACAGGGTGTAACAACACTGCTCTCATTATTTTAACAGACTTTCATTATTAATATATTAACAGGCCATCATAATTCGTAAGCATATTATACCAGGTGGGGCAATTAAGTTTTGAGAATTTGTCAATGAAAAAACAAGCAAATTAAATTTTGCCAAAATTTTATTATCGGCCTTCACAATAGTCTCCCTCTAACTCTACACGATTCCAACATTGCTCCCACGATTGGAAGCACCCTTGGTAATCCTCCGCAGTTAAGCCGTTCAGCACCACGGTTACAGCTTCTTTGACATTCTGTATTCTGGGGAATAAAAAAAAATCGCAGGAGCAATATCGGAGCAACGTTGGAATGCCTTTTTTTGCCAAAAACTCGCACAATGAACGAGCTGGCGCGTTGTCGTAGTACAAGATCCAGCCGTTTTCGGCGAGTTCGTGGGCCAGGACTCCAACATAGAACTGTCCAGTTACTGTCTGGCCGGCAGGAACATATTCACGATGAATGATACCGTGGCTATTGAAAAAAAATGATCAACATTGCCTTCAGTCGTGACTTGGACATCCTCGGTTTCATAGGTCGCTCTCCACCCTTTTCCACCCACTGCTGACTTTGTTTACGGGTCTCGGGGTGATACTCAAATACCCAGGTTTCATCTGCAGTGACTAGCTGACTCATCCAGTCTCTGCCATCGCTCCGAATGCGGGACAACAAATCCTCGTAGATCGATTATCGCATCTTTCTACTCACGGGTGAGAACTTTTGGCACCATCTTTGCGCAAATCAAATATATGTATATTCAAATTTTCGTGTAACATCTTGCAAACGGTTTCTCTGTTGACGTTTAACTCGTCAGACAACGCACAAATGTTTAGGCGCTGGTCAGACGTGGTCAGTGCACGCAAACGGTCTACATCCGCGTCAATACAAGAGGTGACGGGAGCTCCTTCATGTGAATCGTCTTCTACTGATTCACACCCCTTCTCAAACCGTTTTACCCATTCAAACATGTGTATTTCCGACATGCACTTGTCTCCATACACCACCTGCAATTTTCAAAGGATTTTTGAGGGTTTTTCGCCAGATTTCACTAAAAATTGAATCACAACACATTGCTTATAATATGAGTCACTCATTTTCACGACGCCACTAAAAAAGTTACTTTCAAAAAATACACATCAAACACAAACGAAACGTGCTATCGACTTCAACCTTGGACTGAAACAATAAGGAAGGTCTCCCCTCTCTAGAAAATCGTTGATGAAAGATGCAGTGTTGCCAGTTTCTGAGTTATAATTTAATTTTTCGGAACTTAATTGCTGCACCTCAGAAATGTCTACCAAATAGAAACACATTTCTAAAGTGACATGTTTTCGATACCAGCAGCTTCATAGTACGTCCAATAATTGCAATTCACTATGGCAACTTTCAATAAATATTGAGGAGCAAATCATAAAATCGAAAATCATATAAAAAATTTAATGTATTCTGCAGAAAATTAGAAGAATATGTATGGTATTTGTGGCAGTACTTTATCAGTTCTGGTCCTATTCGAATTAATTTTCACGCGATTATAGAAGTATGGCGTATAATTTCTGAAACGAAGATCTTATGGACATGATACTGGCATAGAGGAATCACATCAAAGTTCAGTGGCTGCAGCTCACATTTATGCTCAAAGGTTTCCCCAAAAATATCATCAGAGACGTGAAGCCTTTTTATGTGTAGTTCAGTAGAGTAGAGAAACTGACAATTTGCGGCTGAGGCCTGGGCAATAAGAGAGTGCAATTGGATTGCAGCACAATTTGGGATATCACAATCCACCATTTGGTAAACATTAAAGACACGACTTACTCTACGCATTTCATGTGCAGCGAGTACAAACCTTAATTCCAAAAGACCTTACGCTTCCAGATAACTTTTGCATCAGCTACAAATACCAAACATATCATCCTGATTTGTTTCCTTCTTAGTTTTTATAAACAAAAAACTTCACCTAATTTTTTGTAAACTTGCCTCTAATTTCCCAAGTTTATGCATGGAAATCAAGAATCATTATATATAAGTACTATGAATATGTCGATTATGTAGACAACTTTTGTATGTATTTTCAGAGAATATAATATAATAATTTGATAAATTGTAACTTCAATTGCATTTGCATTATCTTTATTCTCTGTTTAATCCAAAATGTATAATATTTGCATGGGGCTCAAATTGGTACACAAATGTTATGGTTGACCTTAATCTGATATAACCAATTGTAATCCAGCATAGCCTTTGGCAGACTTTTTCTATATTGTCGGAGCCTCCGTCTGCAAAGTAGTTAGTTTCACACAATATTATTGATAGGTACCTAATAAAAAAATATGTATAAAAAAACAGCATAGCCAAGTTGTGTAATTTCGATGTTCTGATTTTAATACAAATAATATTTTCAGTTTATGACATACCCATGTAGATACTATTTTTTGCTTCCAATCTATCAGCTGTTAAAATAATGGCAATAAAATCAGTTACTCCCTGTATATGTCAAGTGTCCTGATGTATAGTTCCTCCAATGTCAGTTGGAAACCAGTAAATCTTTATTTATTTCCAAACTAATTTCTATCCTTATACTGGCCGATTTCCAATTTAATTCATATTTGCTTACGATATTTCTCTATCCTTGGTTTCAAAAGAAAAAGAAAAAACCATTTTTAATAATTATGGTATTAATTAAATGTGTCCAGAGACTGACAACTGACATTGGATATACTTTACAAGTCATTAACGTATTTAAGTAGTTTGAGGACGTTATATTTGGAAACGTCCTCAAAATGGCAAATTCTACTATAATTTTTTTGGCTGCAAATTCTTGACACTTTTTTGTTAGTAGTTTGTTTTATCTGGAATCTAATAATATGACACGATGAGGGTCTACTAGACCCTTAAAACTACATTTCTACCAATTTATACAAACATATCTATTCATTTTTTAGCTTTATATATAAATTTATATTGACACTCAAAAAATTGTTATGTTGGTATCTTTTAATTATAAGCAAGAAATTTGCCCTATAATTTCTGTAGTGAACTGTAGTGCAATTATACACTGAAACAAAAAGGTGAAATAAGTGAAGAAAATGGATAATATGTATAAAAATAAATAAATAATGGAAGTAATCTTTATCAAATACCAACAAAATATATGAAAGGTCTAGTAAGTACACCAACCTGGCACTAAATATTGTAGCCAATGCTAAGAAGCAACCATCTGCGACAACAGATGTTCCTGTATAACACTTGTCAACTACCCAATCCAACAATGGTGACACATCAGGATTAGATTCCAAAAGCAAAATTACAGTTTCTTGAGCCAAATTATACACCTATAATTATTTAAGTGTAAATAATAAATCTGATTAAAGAACGAATAGTACCTTCTCATCAGAGCTATTTAAAAGTCCATCCAGCCATAAATAATATGTACTTTCTTCAGTTAAGGAATCGAAGCAAGGCCCACAGCACAGCAATGAACTCATAGCTTGCAAAGAAGCAAACTGAAGTTCAATATGTTTTTTATTTGACATGTCTCCTTCTAATAGTGTTGTTTTATTATTAGGAATTCCATATTTTCCTACCCAGTTTGTAAACAATGTAAATAAGTTGCGTCTAAGATCTCTTTTGAGCAGACTTCTACAAGTTTCCACTGAAATTTAATAATGTAAAGATTAATTCTTACTAATGGTACTGATTTGTCACTATAGGCAACAAAGGATTTACAAATATATATTAATTACTTAAAAAAGTCATTTGTTTCAGGCAAAAATGAGAATATAAATATTTTTTAATATAGTGTTTCTGAAACTGACTCAAAACATAGGAAATAGTTTGTAAAAGTTATAACAAGTCCAAAACCATTTAGAAAGACCAGACAGTGGCTGATCAGAGGCATTTCTTGACGACTACCAACACTTTTAGCATATTCAAATTGACATTAAATTGCAATGTCACAGCTTCTCACCAATGCCAAAATGAACTTTCTTAAACCTATAAATGAAATTTTGTGGTGTATTTTTTTGTATCTTTCGGCACATTGTTTGTTCATATTTTAAGTCACTTCTTAACCAAATGGGGTAGTTTTGTGAAATACTGGGATCGCAAAGTTAAATTCAGACTCTTAAAATAACATAACATTTTTTTATGTGTATTATTCACTAAAAACACCAAATGTCGAAAAATAGGATCATGCATGAAAGTAGTTTAAAAAGCACTGTTTTAAATAATCAAACAAATTATGATTTAAAACTGTTTCAACCTGTTGCGACCATGGCATCACTATTTCAACAAGAATGTGTGATTGTAAATATGGTTCAAGTAGCAACCAGAAAACACCTGAGATAAAACTGAAAACGAATTTTTAGATTATTGGTGTTGCTATTTTGCATTATAGTGGCTTAAGACTTTTATGGTTAGTGTTGTTATTTGATGGTGGCTTTCCAACAGCATGAAAACAGGAGATGCGACTAGTTGTAGAGACGGCTAAGGGACAACTCGGAAGAGCAATGTTACCTAAGTAGTTCAAATCGTAGCAGCCGTAATACTAATAGGAACCTAAATCAGTATATGGGTAAGCCAAGGTCTGCTCCCACAAAGTTTGGTTGAAGAACAACAAGAGCAGGCCAAAGTGTTTCAACTAAAGTAAAGGAGGTGCACATGGCATAACAACGGAGAAAAACATTGCATATCAGATATTCCACTAACAAAATGGTGCAGGTGACCTTGCCTTGACACTGAAAAAAATATGATTTTTTTAATAATTCTCTTTTATTTAACGTTTCAAGTACAAAAGCCCAAAAGGGTTGTTAGTTTAGGGTCGATAATCTCAGAAAGAAGAAAAGCAAGAGACACTTATTATCGCCAGTAGAGCTATTCAAATAACAAATTATTGCTTCCTCTGCGATATGTTGGTCAGCAGGTCAATAGTGTTACAAAACTAGGTCATTCGTAAAATAGAACAAGTACCTTAACCCATCAGGCCATATGGTCAAAATCTTTGACACCGCTAAATAAAGATAATAAACGATATCGTTACACTATAGTAAGAACAGAGGCAGGAAATCCATAGAAGAAACAAGAATATTGTAAAGTAGGTATTAAAATTTAAATAGTCAAGTATAGTGCCCTGAAGATGCAGCCAAGAATCACCCATCCAATTTGCTAGAGGATGGGATGAAACGTTGTCTGGAAATACTTTGTTACAGTTAATTCCAGATGGTTCAGTATATCAGCGTCTTGGTTAAATAAAATGTAATTGTTTAGGATTAAAGTTAAATTCATAAATTCAATTCGTAAGACTATTCTTTTATCTTGGTGTGTATATTTGTTGTAGACTTTGTTGTTCACAGTTGTTTTTTTATTTATTTTGTTAACGCTTTATTTATCTATTGCTATTAAAAAACATTTCTTTAGAAATCTAACGTTTGCTTTTAATAAGTTAAATTAAACAAGTGTACCGGTTGAGTGAGCACAGATCCATGGGTTATAGAGCTAAAGATAATAAGTAAAACTATTAGATGATCTCTACAACAGTTCAAAAATCCCACATTTGAATAATTTATTTAAACAAAGATAATTTTGCTCTCTTTTAATAGATAATATATTATTAACAAATAACTATAAATAGCAATAAGCAATAACATTAGATTTCGAAATATTTGAATTTAGACATTCAGTGGCACTGCTGTAATATTATCCAGTATAGATCTTTAAAGGTAGTTAAATTATTTACATTTTCTATATTATTCGGTAATTTGTTAAAGCTATATAGTCCTTAAAAAAATAGAAATTCCAACATTTCTTTATACCAGTTCGTTTTATATAAATATTATTTCTCAAATTTGTTATTAAGAAATTATATATAGGGTTGAAGACCATTTATTATTTTGTTAATAAATAGTACAATCATTGAAATATTGTTAACCACTGTAGAGCATCTAACATAATGCGAATAGATAATCTATTTTGGTTAAACATACATGTCACACTGTCACAATAATCAAAAGGAGGTTGAATTATGCTATTCCAATTTAGTTGTTTATGCTTGTAACTAGTGGTTAAAACCATAGCTTTTGTTTAATTTTAATATATTTATTTTAAGACAATTTTATCCAGAATTGTATTTATTAAATAAATTGCTTGATATAAATTATAAAAAGAAATGGTCCTAAAACACTGCATTGGGAAGCTCCGAAATCACTTAATATTTTGTTAGAAATGAATGAACCAATTTTAATTACTTGTTTTCTACCCATCAAATAATTGTCAAACAATTTTAAAACAGTGCCAATTACACCATAATACTGTAATTTTCCTAATAAAAGTTTTCTGTCTGTAGTCTCAAAGGCTATTTTTAATTAAAAGTAAACTGTTTCAATATATTTATTTTCATGTATTAATTGTTTCCAATTTGTTAATGAACACTGTAAATTAGTTTCACAGAAGTGATGTTTCCTAAAACCTGATTGATTACCTATCAATAAATTATTTTCATTACAATATTCTATTACTTGTTCATACATGGTTAATTATAACACTTTTTTCAAAGTTGGTAATGTATTTATAAAACAAAAATACCAATACCGTATTTGTAATAAAATCTACTTTCAACTTTTAACATTAGTTCTTAGTTGTTTTACTCACCAATCGAGATTTAATGAAATGTCTACTCAGAACTTTCAGAAGTTCAAAAACTGTTTTGTGGGGGTGTCATTATTATTGCAAAAGCATGTACATATAACAGTTTGTAATGAACCACCCTGGTTTATCCCGTATTAATAAATTATTTTTCAAATATATTATTTTATTGTTAGATCAAGTCCAGCGAGCGCTCGAATTTTTTATCAGTAGGCACTAGTTTGTACTAAACCGTCGATGCTCTACTTCGAAATCACGCACCACACGCGCATCTCCCACCGTAACCTGTGATTGTCAGGTGGGGAGCAAGTTAACAAAAGTCGAGAGCCAACAAGCTAGCGACAGAGTTGTTCATAGACCAGCTCCAGAACCAGCCCAAGAAGAGCCACCGAGCCAGGAGAAGCCGCAGAGCCCAGCAGTGCTCATGAAATAAGTAAGCAATCTACCATCCTCTGAATCCTATCCTTGTCACGCCGTTTGGATGTCTCGAACTCATACAGGTTGGCTTGTACTTTTGACGGACAAGGTAGTTTGGCTGTGGATAACACTACTCGCGACTGATAAACGCCAATGAGCCCAACGACATTTTCCGGTGCCGGTTTGGCTGTGAATAACACCGCGCTAAGGAGTTGTTGGTGACTAAGTTATACAGGGTTGCTCTCACCGAGGTTGTTTGGCTGTGCATAACACCGCCATCAAAGGAAATATACCAAATTCAGAGTAGATTTTGTCAAATCCATATATTTTGTTTTTATCTTCAGAACCTCACTGGAGCCGTTCTCTAGGTATAAGTTTAATTCGTTTTATTTGTAAAGATTTTCTACCAATAAAGTATTTCGTGCCGTATGATTTACTTTAAGGATTTTTGGCAGATAATTTATAGTTTCTTTCAGCACCGAAACAGACCGTTTTATATTCTGTTTGAAAATTATAAAGAAATATATTTATCTTCTGAATTTTTAAGACCGTTTATTTATTTCAACTGTAAATTGTAAGACAAATTTATATAGTCTTTGTTACTATTTCACTGATTATTTATTTTCATTTACCAAATAAATTTGTTAAAGAAAGAGTGTGTTGTATTCATTCCTATCAGTAACATTGATAAAATTCGGATCTAGCAAAAAAGGCTTAAAAACAATTTTACTCTACACTGACAATTCTGTTTATTTGAAAAGTAAAATATCACTACACCGATAAAACTAGTTTTGTTGTTCCCTGGAATAAAAGAAATATAACAGACCTCTGGAATTTAAATTTCTTCACTGTAGCTGCCGAGGATTTAATCTAACCGAGGGTGAGTTCACGTGAAGTTTCTCCAACGTTAAACATAGAGAAACTGGCAAAATAAAACTTTATACTGAACATGAAGTATTTGTGTATTTTCTGTCAAAGGAATATTGTAGCACTATGTATGTTTAAATAGAAATTACTAAACTTAGCTAAACATGAACATTTAAACTCGCCCAACTAATTTTATTGGTTAGCGCATAGCACAGGAAGATATACTTACGACTAAAGTTCTTAATCATCTTCCGTATGAAGTAGCAGAAATGTAAAGTCAGGTCTCTTACACTACTAGAATTTTTGTCAGGTTCGTTCTCTAAATAGTAACGCACTCCTTCTATAAATTCAACTATTACAGGATGAAGTGCTTGAGTATCTTTATCTAATACACAAGGACTGATTCCAAAAGTACCATTTTCAGCAATGTATTCCAAAAGTCTTGTAAGTTGCAGTCTTAATGCATCTCTTCTTCGTCTTCTCCTGACATTTTCTTGTTTCTTATCTATAGCCTCGCGAATATAAACTGCCAATTCCTCCAAGAGATCTCTAAAATGTATATTTCACAGTATTTCATAAAAAGACATAACAATCTAATTACCTCAGAGCAGAACCATTAATATTTCCAATGGCATAAACTGCAGCATCCTTTATATCGGTCACCTCGCATCGCAAATGTGGCACTACGAGTTTATAAAGAGCAGAAGGAGAAATATTTGATGGGCATAATTTGTTATCTGCTTTCTCAGCATTTAGGCTGTCAGGAGATGAACTACAAACGGAAAAATCCCAAAAAAAAATGGCAGATTCTTACATCCTGTATATTATTTAATGGCAAATGTCTAGGTACCTATGCTATAAAACTTGATATTTGTTTATGCTTACCAACAGTATCAATCAATTAAAAAACAAGTTAAAAAATACAAATAAATTTATGTACAGAGAGTTGGGATCTCACAAACAACATAGAAATATAAGTTACTGTCGCAAAGTTCCTTAATTTGGTGCTCAATTAAATGCCGTTTAGAAGTTGAAAACATTGCAAATACTTATGGACATATCGGGAAAAAAATTAAATTTAAAAATTTGAATTTTTTCTTTACTTTATTTGAAGAATTTTTTTTAAACTAATTGCACTTAATAATGCTCACTTTTTTCTACAAAACTAAATTACCTGTTTTTGAGTTTAACATTTTGATTCGTTGTAAAAACAGACATGTATATGACACTTGCAAATAAAATTGCAAATTAGACAAAATTTATATAAGGAAAGTTGAAACAAAACATATGTTAACGCATTATGTCAATTTGTGTTGACATTTTTGTTAGCTAATGAAGATATATCAATTTTCTGTTCTGGTAATTATAAATAATACGTAACATATTGTACTTTTCCATATTTGAATACATTATTAAGAAGAGTGAAGTGGGTAAAAATATTGTCATAAGATATACAGGGTGATTCAGAACTTATCTGAATCTCTTGTACAAATATACCTATACTATATAAATGTAACTCTTACAAATACAATTTTGTAAAGAAAAAATCATAAAAGGCAGTTCGAAAATGATTTTAAAATACACTTCTGCACTACTGGAAACTGGTTCACTATAAAACCTGAAAAGGCAGAGCATGCAATCGGACAAAAAAGTGAAAGAAATTCTAAAGGAAAGAAATAAATAACATATTATAACACCTATTTTATATAGCAAATTCAACGGTTTTTGTCTTTATTTATTATTATTAATTTAGTTAAAATAATAGAATCAATTTGTGGTTTTAATTAATAAAATAGTTTGACACCACTGATGTTACAACAACAAAATTTTGGGCCCGTCTTACACAGTTTTCCCAAACTGACAACAAATGTTTCTTTTTCTTGTCCGTTTGGTCTCGTAAGTCATTGGCAGCAGCTATGGTACATTTGCGCAAATCATCCATAGTGTCCACTTCGATGTGATACACTTGATTGTTTAATTATCCCCACAAAAAAAAGTCCAAGGATTTAGTCAAGAGACTGTAGCAGCCATGGTATTGGTCCTTCTCATCTAATTCCTTAGTATGGTAACCTTGAAACTGTCTTAGTGTAGAAACACGTCATGTAGACAAACAAACAAACTTTATTGTCACTCTTGATTATACAACAAATATCCTTCAAACAAACTTCACAACTGTCAACGCTTTACTTTGACGTTTGTCACTCGCGTTTGGCTCGTATTCGGCTGCTCAATATAAACTAACTGTGATGACGGAATTGATCCGCTTATATAGATTTTTAGAGTTCTCGAACTTTCTGCGATTTCAAAAATGTGTCGCGAAAAATAGAACATAGCCTGGAATATTCCGAAAAACGTCAAAATAAAGGTATTACAAAAATTATAAATTCTAACGCAAACAGAAACAATATTAACGAACTAAAAAAGTAGGTGAGCTTCCATAACAGTATTAATGCTTGGATACGCTGTACATGGTACAGAGCCTCATGTATGATACACCTCACTGTTGCAATATGCACTGGACACCCTGGATCTCCATCTCCTCCATAATTCGGTTGCAAATTTCCCGTGACATGCCCGCATTTGCACTACCTACACTTGCATTCACTGCAGACCGTTGAAAAAGTAGCTGCATTTGGTACATGTTTACAAGGAAATCGTTTTGCTAAAGCATTTTCACTTCACCATAAATTAAAATGATATCCATCAACTCCAAGTTGCTATACAAATAAGCCATTTTTGACACTTGAAAAATTAATGTAAACACTCACAAAAACGTTAATACGATAAGTAATCGAATATTTGAAATCGTCTGGCTAGAGACTACAGCGATGTACATGAAGGTTGAAAATAATAGAACTTCAAAAATTTTTTTCTTGAAAACTATAAGAGTTTTACAGTTTTTTTCTAAGATATTGACTTCATATTTCATGACGCATGTAGATATCCAAAAATAAAAATGGGTAAATAGACTGCCACATATGAATCACACTGTATATCAGTAACAAAAGTTTTTAACTTAATTAGATACTTTCAGAATAACATAAAAAGGGAACAGCTAAATGATAAAGAAATATATATTTTATTTACGAGCATTATTAACCTACCTTAAACTAAGATCTGGACTAGCACACCTAACAATAGGATTCGATATGAGAGGTGCTACTCTAAATGCAAAAGTAATATAATTTTTCCATAAATGCATATAGGCATCCCGTTCTGTTGGAGGTTTCTTGATAGCAGTAGCACTTCTTAACAAAGAGGCTCTGTTGTCATTTAATGGCCTGTAAATAATAACTGAAGTTGTTGTGTACAAATTACAATAATGTAAGAACTTACGTTGGGTCAACAACAGAATACAATGCGTTCAGTCTTGTGAAAACAATTGGCCAGGAATGCATAGTCATCATCGGACATAAACTTAACAATCTATCCCTTTCCAAAAATCCAAAATAACAAACACTCCATGGATCTACAACACTAAAATTATAACTGGCTGAACTTTTTACTGCACCTTCTTCAAACAGTCCCGCCGTCCAAATTGAAGAATTTCTATCTGCTAACCACTGAAGATCAATATTGCCCGCTGCTTGTATTGCTGCTTTTTCAGTAGGTGGTAATAATGGTAAACATTTCTCTATAACTTGAGCGCAGCACTGATCCATAACATCGATAACCGGTGGGTTTTCTGAACAATTTAAAAGCTTCAATAAACACTTAACTTCTTTTAGTAAGAAAACAGACAATCTTCGAGTGGACAATCTGTAGTTACATAACATGACTAATGCTAGTGCTTCGACTAGATGTAGCACAGACGACAATGGTTCAGATTTTCCAACATCTGTTCTCTTTGTAAGATTTGGATCAGGTGGGCCTGCCTTCAAGTCATTATAGTCTTTTCCTAAAAAAAAAAAAAAATTGCAACAGTCTCCAATACCGGTTCAGAAATCTTTTAAGAAGTTACCAATGGTTGGAAACCGTATCTGATTCCAGCACGTGGATCTCAAAATTGTTCTATTTTTTATACTGGCAATTGGAAGCAACAGTTCTGGCTCCTAATTCATACATTTTGTTAGTTATCATGGCATAAAATTTGTCATATATTTCTGTATAAAAATAATGATGAAAATAGGTCTAGATAGATATAAACTAAACTGGATGTAAAAAAATACTATAAAAAAAGTTGTAGAAAATGAAATTCTTTTTATAATTATTTTTGTTTAAAGTTTCAGTATCAGAGTGAGACTGTACAGAAAACACTGATACACATCATTACTTTTCTTTTAATTAACAAATCGTAATTGGTATGGCGTTAGTGGACAAGAGAAAGTGAGTCGACAGAAGAGATATTTTAGGAGTGAAGTGAAAAGTAAACTATGATTTCAACTTTTCAAGTTTGGATGTACAGATTATCAAAGTTTTACTGTATTTAGATAGATTATTTTTATTTTCGGATAATTAATTGTTGCTTCCAACCTCCTGGCAGTTATTTTTTTGCACAGATAGCTCATATCAAAGAATATTATATGTTCCACAAGATTTTGTAGAAAATTTATATGATTAAATTAATTACTATCTATAAAATAGAGTACGTAAGCTGATGATATATGTGAATCAGACACTATAGTTCTACTGTACACACTAAATAATGCTAATTTAAAGCAAAATTGAAATTTCTGGAAAGATTTTTTGAAACCTTGCCACTAGTGTTGAGACGACATAATATCTAAAGAAATACTTACCTATTCGTAGGGTTGTATTTGGCATAAAGGTATTATTAGATATTGCAGATTTCCAAGCACCTAATAGAGTCAAAATCATTTTTAATCCATGGTCCATAAGCTGTGGAAAAGTATCTAAAACATCTTTAGCAACAAACTGAGTTAAACCCCACAAGACATCTTGACGCCAATCAGGAAAATCAACAACAAGACTTTGTAAACTACAATAAGAAAGTCCTCTCAATTCCTCGTCCATGTGAACAGTTAGTCGACTTAATAAATCAACAAGTTCTCCACTAGTCATACCATCAGGTATCAAACGTGGAACAGCCGCAACACAAGTTCTAAACAATTCTATCCTTGGTTTTCTCTCCCCTGTGATCATTTCGTCTGGTTCTTTATTAACATTTTGTGTATTAGTCATCATTAAAGGTCTGCCATACTGAGTATCTAGTGCTCTCAAAATATCTACAAATACTCGACGGACGTGAGGAAAATAAGCATTCATGCCAATACTTCTAGCAGTATCTTCTGTTAACATTTTGTTCAAAAAAGTTTTGCGAACTCTTAACGTATTACCGCTTGGAAGAACACCAACTGATCTCGGCATTGGCGGGTCGCCTTCCTTTTGTTGCAAACTGTCAGCTACTACAAGGAAAGCTCTCAATCCTATACTCATTCTTTCTGGTGTTAAAATTAATTTAACAGGTCTAGCAACTGACAACAAATCGAACACAATTTCTCTCATAGCAAAATCTAATCGTTCTTGGGCTATAAATTGTATAATTTTCACAAAAATATTCAGTGGGGTGTCTCTAGGAACAACACCCTTAGATCCCTTAGGAAATAGCGAATTTACAATGCTTTGCAGTCTTGACTGAGTTGCTGAATTACTTTCACATTTAATTCTTATCATATACACCCACAGAAGACGGTATAATGATTCTGAAATCAATATATACATTTATAAAAAAGAAAAACAGGTATTTTTTCACTCTATTTTACCTAATGCAACTCGACACATCTTGGGATCCCGATTTTTTAGATGAGACAAACACATGGCCAAAAAGTAATGCCAATTTTGCAAAAAGAACTGCTTCTGACTAACACATAGTAAGCAAGTAACTAATGGAAATAAGGCTAACCGATGCTTAGATTTTGTGCTTGCATCCAGTGTTTGCGAATAAAGCATTTCCACGAAGTTCTTTAAACAAGGCACATTAACTTCATTTTTAACAGCCTGCAATAAGTAAATATTGTTACTTTTTAAATGTTATTTAGTATTTCAGCACATTGAAAGAGAAACAGAAATTTTAAATAAATAAATAAATAACCCCTCAAACAATAAGCTAATGAATATCGAATCAAATCTAAAATAGAAATTGAGAAAAAATATGTAATTAATTAATTAATAAATCTATCAAAAGAAAAAAATGCGAAAAATTTCAAAAGATTATTAAAATTTTACTGGCAGGTAAGGATAATTTTAAATGCAACTATTTATGACTTAAAAATTACTATGTACGAGGTGTGACAATTAAGTTCCGGAAATTTTGTTGTAACTCGGAAACTGGCAACACTGCATCGTTCATCAACATTTTTCTAGAGAGAGGTGACCTTCCTTATAGTTTCAGTCCAAGGTGAAGTCGATAGCACGTTTGGTTTGTGTTTCATGTGTATTTTTTGGAAGTAACTTTTTTAGTGGCGTCGTAAAAATGAGTGACTCAAATTACAAGTAACAAGTGGTGATTAAATTTTTAGTGAAATCTGGCGAAAAACCCTTGGAAGTTCTTCAAAAATTGCAGGTGGTGTATGGAGACGAGTGCATGTCGAAAACACTCGTGTTTGAATGGGCAAAACGGTTCGAAGAGGGGCGTGAATCGGTAGAAGACGATTAACGTGGAACACTTGTCATCCCTCGTACTGACGCGAATGTTGACCGTTTGCATGCACTGATCACGTCTGATCGGCGCCTAAGCATTCGTGGGTTGTCTGACGAGTTAAACGTCAACAAAGAAACCGTTCGCAAGATGTTACACGAAAATTTGTATATGCGAAAGATTTGCACAAAGATGGTGCCAAAATTTCTCACCCGTGAACAGAAAGACAGGGCATCATTCATTGTGAATATTATTCTGCCAGCCAGACAGTGACTGGACAGTTCTATGTTGGTGTCCTGGAACTCGCCAAGAATGGCTAGATAATAATAATAATAACAATAATAACTTTATTTGAAAATAGGAACATCCTAATAATACAAATATAAACACTTGCAATGTTTAACTCATAGTCAAAGAGGACCAATAACAAAAGTAAATCACGTTTTTGAATAAAAATTTAAAAGAAGTAACACAAATAGTACTGATAAATATACAGCTAAAAAGAACATGTTCGCAAAAAAATGACCTTAGTAAAATGTTTACCCCTTAAGAGATAGATCTCTTTAGTTTCCAAAAAAATATGGAACTTGAAAATTAAAAAAGGTATAATAGTATAATTTTACACAAATTTTCTGTCAATGCTTGTAACTTCTCAAAAATTTTTCGAAAATTTTTGCCCCTTGGAGTGTGTTGAAATGAGCATCCCCTAATTTATTTGTTTGACAAAAATTGAGTATTCAAAAATACGTATCAGATGGCCTGATTTATTTTAAAACGTTGACTTCTCTTACTTTTCCGCTTTAAAACTAACTGTTTATTAACAGAAAAATTAATTATCATTTGCATTATAACTCACACAATTGCTACTAGGTAATAGTAGGAGACTGTCATGCTAGTTTCTATCATTAGACCTTTTATGACTTTTATTAAGCTTCCTTAAATTTGCTAATTAAAAATTTTATTTTTTACAAAATAATTATGGCAAATAATTTTACTAATGATGAATACATTTTTCTGTAACTGGTCGCATCCCATGCCTCGGAGGACCACCATTATCTGAGGAACTTCCGACCGTATCAGTCGTAGTACCAACAATAGGAACCGAAATCAATATATCGACGAGCCCAGAGACACCGATAGCGGGTCTGTCCCCACAGACTTAGCCCGAGAACAACCAGGGCAGGTAAAATAATCTTGGCTAATGCTAGGGATGTGCATTTTAACTCTGTTTCTTGCAGCTACCAGTTACCGAGGTCACAGCATGTGTCAAATTATAACACTAGTCGTGCAAGCCTAAAAACCACTATAACATTAATTGCATCAGCAAAAGTCTATTATCAATATTATTTCATATATCAAATTAAATTTTAATCGTTCAACGCTTTTCCGTTTTATAACCGGTTTTTGATATAATAATAATAATATAATAATAATAATAATAATAATAATAATAATATCTCTATATTGTTTCAAAAAGTTTGGCGCTCCCTAACGGCTTATTTTTGCATATAGGTAAATTAGCATAAATCGTCTTCAATCTTAAGAATCTAGTGTACAGTTGAGTAACAGTAGTAACACAACTATAGGTATAAAATTTTCATTGTATTTTTCAAATTATTGGATGTTACTAAAAAATAATATAGATTGTTACGACTGAGCTGATATTGAAACAATATGTTAAGCATTATTAATTGATCCGCGTGACGTGATGGACTATTCCTAATCATAATCCTAAAATATGATACAGTGATATACCTATTTTGCCTAATTCTAATGCCGTCCGTTTAAGTACGAGTCCTACTCTGTCGAGCGAGTGTCATTTTTTACTGCAAACCCACGAGTCATGAGATAAATAACAATAGGTATAATAAATATTGTAAGGTAAGGTAGATAAAAAAAAATATCAGATAATTTTGAGAAACAAAATAGAGAATTTAGCAAAATGTTAACAACTTCTCATACAAATAATTTATTAAAATTTCTTTTTTATTTCAAAGTATTAGCAACATCCAACAAAATAAAGAAAAGCAAAAATTTAATGTGTTATAACCACATAAAACCAAAGAACTATATGAAATGTTTTAATATTTTATAATAATTATTAACTGTTTTATAAAAGTTTACGTACCGCAGCGACCGGAACTAAAATTTCAACAAACAATCCCGCTAAAGCATGTTTTATATCCTTGTCTTTAACTTCCAGGAAATATTGAGCGCATTCCTGCATAAACTGGAAAGAAGCCTCAAACTCTTCTATTGGTACCATTTTCACTCTAAAGAATTTCATTCCCATTAATAAACTTATTATACTTTGAGTTGTACTTGGACTAGATTCTTTTGATCTTAGTTCTTTTAGTTCTGCCATAAACCTTGTTCTAACCGACATAAATCTAGATTGTGCCAATACCCCAATTACTTCGGCATAGAGATCAGATATCATGTGAATATTGGCACTGTTAGGGCTATTCTGTATCCTGAAACAAAAAAATGGTTTATAAAATTTCACCAGTAGTGTTTGTCCACTTTTTAGAAATATGTAAAAAAATAAATATAAAAAATTGGTTCTGTTGGAATATACTATAAAACTATTACAACTTATCTGACAGTATAAAATTTAAGAAAATCTGTTTTGAATAATTAAAGGATAAAAGAAATTATCAAAAATAAACAGACCAAGTTTTGATATTAGAAAGATTAGCTATCTAATATTATCATATTTTATTAAAGTACTAACCCTTCATGATACTTAAAATGTTTGAGAGCTAAATTTTCTATATACTGAACCAAATCCTCATGTCCAGGATGTAATCCCATCTGTTTTAGGACTTCAATTAACACTAAACAAAATATAAATTCTACAGCTAAGTCTCGTTTCTCCTTTTGTATATCAGCCTCAGACCTTTCTACTGTCTCAGTTGTGTTGCCTGCTACTATATTTATTATACTAAAATAAATTATAGATTTCAACTTTATATTCGCGATTGTAATTAATTACAAACCTTTTTTGTTTAATATCAGACTTTTTTTGCTCGGGATTGGATACCTCTGACATTTGTCGTTCATACCACGAAAATAATGCACGAAGCAAAGAGGGCAAGCAATGTTCTGCTACTGATCCAAATGCACTCAACAATTGATCAAACTGAGCATCTTCACCTCTTTGTAATGTTTTTGATAATGGCTTTTCCTAAAGTCAAGACATGTGTTACTTACCTGTTCAGATTCTATTTAAATTATAAAAACTGTAGTTCTATATGATAAAACAATTTTAATACGAATTAATAAAATTAATGAAAGGATTAATTACTACTGATAATTATTTTCATTTATTTAATGAATGAATAATTAATTTTCTGCTAATTAATTCTTTACAATAAATTATACAGAGCGTTACAAAAAAGGATGTCATCTCAATAACTTTTAAAAAAATATAACAATTTAACCCTCCTAACCTGTACAAGGTTAACTATGGCTTAGTACAAATATTTTAAGAGAGGATGGAGAAAAATAAGAATTAACGGAATCATCTATCAAAAAATGTCCACTTATTTATAGTGAAAAAAAAAAAAAAAAATCAAAACTAAAATTCTTACTTATCGCCGTTAATGACATTCTGTCAACCACGAGGTTAGGTATATTCTGCCAAAGTCAAAGGTGTCAAAGATAGTGGCAGGTCACAGCAAAAAATTATTTACAAAATGTAGACTATTATTTAATGAGAAACACAACATGGCAGCACAGGGAGACAGTACCTACTTTACTAATATTTATTTCCAGAATTGATATTTGAAGAGATTTTACAAATGTATCATTTTCTGTTTTATTACTTGTTTAAATTAAAACCTGTCATTGCAAAGATTTTTGTAGTTGCTGCGGACCTCTCCTTCCCTCGACCGTTCTTTCTGATTAAAGTGAGGTATCTACTTGGCCCGGTGGTCATGACCAAGTGCATTACCTACGTCGGGAAAAACCACAAAGGATAACAAAAAATACACGCAAATGTAAAAACACTGCCACACGTTTACCGTTAAGGCATTACAACAGTTGTTCAATGTGGTGCAAAAAGTAATCAACATAACATTTTCTGTACTCAGAAAACGTCTTTGGTATTACGCTGCCACACGAAAATATGCACTTGTCACACTCTCATAAATCAGCACCTTATTCGTCATCTAGGCATTTGAATAAGACATGTTTGTAAATACACAAAAAATACGAAAAACATAAAATTTGCAAAAAGCAAGTACTGAAAAATTATTTCAAACTAATCAGAGTACCGTATGTAATATTGTTTGACATCTGATGCACCATCTGTAGGTGCAAGGTGCACTTCACGCCTATTAATTTTTAAACTTCTTGTGTTGTTCGGGAATTAAATTCTGTTAATAACAATAGCAACTATATTAACAGTAATCGATGATGTTTGTATAAAATAATTAGTACTATTGTAAACTATAACATCCCAAGATGTTTACAGTGTTCTGTAATATTCTAGGTTATGTTATTTTAGAACAGTAGTGACTAATTTTAAATGTTTTATAGTAACTAAATTAATTATTTTATGTCGGGTATGTTAGTGGATAACTATGACAAATCTCCGAGGAGTAAAAACTGTAGTTTTCGCAGAGTACAACAAAAGAACGAAGAACGAATACAAAATACTACAGCTAACCGGATTAACTGTTATCTATCAGATACTTAGGCATTATTATTAATAAAAATGTTTATTTTCGTCGTTTCTACACCTGAGAACGCTGCAAAAAACGATCACAGGGTAGGTGACATATCTAGCCATCTCGGACAATGATTGTCATAGGCGCCGGCTTTTCGAGGAATAAGAGTGTTTTGCCCTATTTTTTAAACATCGAGCTAGAATTCCAAAATAAATTTTTAATTGTCTCCCAGAGCATGTGGTTAAAATTTTTGTACTTAGCCATAGTTAACCCTGTATACAAAAATGCCTATTTGTTTTACTAAACAAAATTGCATAATTAAAAAACATTTGTTTCCATGTTCCTATGTTGTGACACAATATATATACAAAATTTAATTGTGTAATTTTACCTCGGTAAATTACACAATTAATTATTTACAAATTGTTTCTTCGGAATAGCTTTGTAATTCAAAATTAATTATAATCAATCCATTTCTTTACAGTTTTTTCTACTGTTGACTCATTAAGTCTGTGTCCACAAGAGGCAGAAACTGTCAGAAGTGTTTGGCCAACAGAGCCACAACTTAACTGGTCGAATATATCTAACAGTTTGATGCCAACTGAGGTTCTTGTAAAAATAACCCTATAGACTCATCGAAAATCGAATTTATCTCAAAAGTAATATAATATTCTAAAATAAATATTATTGTTTTTAACAGAATACCTGCTGTTCCGTCATTACAAATTCAATTTTCTTTTCAGCCAAGACAGTGAAGTCGGCAAATAGATTTCTCATAACAAACTCTCCTGGTCTGATTTCCATATCTATTTGCCCAGAATGAGGCGACCTTTCTTTTTGGGCACCCCATGGTAGTAGCATTCCTCTATTTAAAGCAACAACAGTTTCAGCTTTTCTCTCTGATCCTAAAATATTTGCATATATCATACAAAAGTGAAACAAAAAAAAACATGTCATATTTTATATTTTAATAATTATTCATTGAATAATCGGCTGCATCATTGGCTTTGTAATATGAGACATATTCCAAAAACGAGAGCTGATTATTTGTAAAAAAAAAACAAATGAAAAAATTAAAAATATATACAGGGACAGAGTATCTGCTCTTGCAATCTTGCTGACAACAAAATAATGGGATTACCTTAGTCAAATGTTAAAAAGATACAGGGTATCAAAGTAATGACCCTATTTTTGAAATTTGTAAATAACTTTGTTAACTCTTAAGTACCTACAAGCCGTCTCACAGACGGTATTGCCCTAATAAAAAAATTGTGCTAAGTGAATTGCTTTTTTAAAATACTTCCAACTCTAAGTAATGGGATGGGAAGATGCCGCTAGACACTTAATTTGCAGTTAGGTGTTGCCTGTCAAACGCCTTCAAAAAATCAGTATATATCTACCTGACTTTGATTGTCCAACGATTGTTTGATAAATTGAATTACAGACGCTAAATTTGTACGGTAGATCTACCTTTCATATAGCCATGCTGAGAAGGAGAAATCATGTGACCAATGCTTCCGTATAAAAAGTCATGAAGTAAAAATTCTAAAGTTTTTAAAAAATTGCAGATAAGCAATATCCTTCCATATCCATATATTCCTTATTATTAGCTTTCGTACATTTTTACTGTATTGTAAAAAATAATTACATTGTCACACGTTAAAACGTGACAGATGTGGAAGCAATATTATTCTAAATTATTTTAAGAAAATAATGTGCTATATTGATACAAATTTTGGATTACTGAAATTCTATTGAATTTAATTTTTAAATTATTTCTTACCTGGAGAAACTGCTGAGACTCCAGTACCCTCTCCTTCACTGCCTCCAGATAAAGCATGAATCGTTGATTCGGAAAGTGTGCTTTTTTCAGTCAAGCCTGACGCTGATGTGTTATCACTCTGGGTATCTGAACAAACACTTTGGGAGCATTCGACGTCAGAATCATTGGATACCAAGTCTACAATAATTAATTAAAATTGGAAGAAAAATATATACAATAATGATGTCTCTATGTGCAAATATTTTTAAAAAAAATTTCATGAATTATAGGTATAATAAAAATAGTAAAAAATATAATCTGCAAACTCTTTATTTAATTTTTGATATTAAAGTACATTAAATTTTTTCTAATTCAGCGTTTCACGGCTCTTTAAACATTTTTAAACACTGCTAGGTACGCTAGCAGTTACTAAAAGAAGATAATTCAAATGCTTACAATAAGATGTTTGCCACTTTTTCAGATATTGCTGTAAATTTAAATAATGTGGAAGAATAATTGAATACATTTTCTTTATTTTTGTTTAAACAAGAGTCAAATTTGGTGGAGTTATGACTTACTAGACTATTAATAATTGTATTATCTATTACTAGCAAGCACCTAGACCTAAAACCTCATAATTAATGTTTTATTTATTAGGTTTAATAATTTTCCTCAATAACTTGACACAGTATCTTATAATATACCTAATATCCAAATACAAATGTTTATAGTCATATGAATTTATGTAAAGCGAGATATTAACATTGTACAGTTTGCTTGCGTTAATTTTTATAGAAGTATAGATACATAGCAGCAAAGAGTAGATACATAATTTTTTAACAAACACAATATTTAAAGTGGGTGCAATAATATTCTATTACATTATATATTATATTCATCCGATCCAAACACTTTACAGTGCTAGAGAATCTTGAACTTTTGACTAAAAGTAAAATTTATGGATGCATTATATGTAATACTAAAAGTAATCTAATTAATCCATCTTTTACTGGGATAGGTACAGTTTTTATAAATAGATAATATAATAAAAACTGTTTAGCAAAGATTTATTAGACATTCATCAGAAGAGCTACCAAAATATTAATTTCACATATTTGTGTCTACTAATAACAAATTTTGAACATCCAGAACGTTATAAAATTATATAAAATATTTGTTTAAAAATGTGATTTTTTTGTTGATTTTATTTTTGTTAGTTATAAAGATAGAAAGTTGGTTGAAAATATATTGAAACCTTAAACATTGATAACACTAATCATTGGCATGATTAAAATCATTTATACTTATTTATTACATTGCTCATATTCTGTTGATATTTTTTGCTTACTAAATAAATTTATCTATATCTAGATATAGGAAAAAATATAATTAATCTTTATATGTTTCCAATCATTAAAATGTTAAAAACATCTACAAAATTTCATTGCTAATCATCAAATTAATTGTAACACAGGTGCAAATTATATACTGTATATAAGAATATAAGGAATAACATATTTCAATTGTAAAATATAAATATGCAAATACAAATAAATGTATCGGTACAAGGAAAATGGTAATTTAAATATACCTGTATCTTGAACGGGTAGTTCAAGTTGATGATCTGACATTTTTAATAATAATTATTTGTAACAATGTCTTTACAATGCATTACATTATCTTCTTTATTTGTCACTAATAGTAACATTTATCATCGATTTATCGCAATAAGATGAAAACACCCTTTTTCTTTGACATCAATGCACTTCACTTTGAAATGTTTTGTTTGTCGAGTTTGACATTTGTCATCCGATAACTGCATCTCTTCTTCTTCCACTAAAATAGATACTCTGTCAAGGAAGGCTAGTTCCCGCTTTCCGCGTCCCATCCTGGAGTTGTTTATGATGTTGACCAAATGTTAATTTTTTAATATTTGAATTTGAACATAATATTTGAATTTTTTAATACATGAATGGCCTGCAGTCAAAATTCCTACAGAACAACAAAATATTGCTAAAAGTTTCCTTGTTCAAAAAAAATTATAAACTTTGAAAAGCTGTATTTCGAAAATTATATTGTAATGTAATTGTAGAAAATTTACTCTACTTTGTAAACGTACGTGTAGTTAAAATCGCAAAAAAATTGAGATTTTTTGAATTTTCAACATCGCTTAGGATCGGAAACTTGGGAGAACATCAAAAACAATTCAGCAAAAAATCAGAACTAGCGGTTTCTGGAGCAAGATATTGTATGGTTACTGGACTTAACATTTTATATTTTTTTATATATTTTTTTCTTTTTTTTAAGTCCTGTGACTAATTGTTTACAGACTTTACACTTTGTATTGTTCACAAATTGTGCTCTTTCTATTTGATATAGATAGTAATCAATAAAAATTTGTTATTATGATTATAATAATAATATCTCTACCCCTCATATTCTAATCACGAGGATTAATTCAGAAGTCGAAGACTTATGCGGGAGAGGGGGCGGCATAGTATTATTAAGCAGGCCGCATTTGCGCCCAAGAACGACTTACGTTGGTAGACCTTAACCACCATTCGGTACAGGAATGAGGGAAACCTGGAACACCTCATTATTTAGGGGGGTAGTCTAACGTCAAAATTCTTCCACTCTACCATATCCGCAGAGAGGGTACCAATCCTCTCCACGAATATAGCTTATATACGGTCTACCGGCTGCGGGAGTCGAACCCACAGCGATCTAGTCACCTCGATTCAAGTACTGACGCCTTAAAATAAACTACTTACTATAAATACATATACAGGGTGTTCAGTATACTGTTAAGAAAATCTAGGGGCAGGTTCTCGGGATATTTAAATGAGATTTGGTACACAACAGTGTATAGTGGAGGACTACTTTTACGTGTATAAATTTATATTGTAATATACTAGCATCAGTAGCGTTCATGCCGTTAAATTCTAATGTTTAACAAAAAAGTTGTACGCCACTGATTTTTGGAGAAATTAGTATCCTGCAAGGTGTCTGGCAAATGGATTCGGGAATATGAACCATGTGAATGTATGGCGAATTCTCCAAAAGCAGCAGCTATATTATCTGCAGAGTTCAAGTCCTCTCTGAAGCTGATTTTCCAGTCAGACTGCAGTATTGTCAGTGGCTGAGCCAAAAATTGTAGAAGATCGGCAATTTATTTTTTTCATTTTGTTCACGGATTAAGCTTCATTTACTAGAAACGGTATTTTTAATTGTAACTATGAACATTTTTGGGCGGATGAAAATCCAAACATTATTCATGAATCGTGACATCAGCAGCAGTTTGCATCTAAAGTAACTGGTATATTCTACCCACATAGCAAATGAAAGCTGCATTAGTGGAATATATTGCCAATGCCTGTGAAACAATACGCCTCTCACTATACATTGTTGTGTACCAAATCTCATCTCAATATCTCGATCGGTTTTCGAGAAATGAATACCTAGCATAGTATTTCAGACAGACAATTTTAAACAACTTGCATCTCGAAAAAGAGGTATTTTCGGACCTATATATTTATAAAAACTTTTTTTCTTATTTTTAAACGTAGAACTTGCCCATAGATTTTCTTAACATCATTTTGTAACACCCTATATATACATAACAGTGTGGTGATTTTAACTGTATGTTTTTATTTGTATTCGTATAATGGTTATTTTAGTTTCATACAAAAATACTAGTAAATAGAAAATAATTAATATTTATTTAAGCAGAAATGTAGATAAGTATTTATATAATCACTTGTTTGTTTATATTTAAGGAAACATATACTTTCATTTCAGTCACTTCATAAATCCTGTTACCTATGTGTTAGACAATCCATAAAATATAAAAAATTACTTTACATACAAAAATAGAACAAGTATTTACTAAAATTTCGTTTAAATCGAAATTCATTTGATCAAATAGCATGGTCTTGTAAATGAGTCTCCAAATATATCATTAATAGCACTAAATGTAGAGGCACACCCTCCTACTATTCCAATTATTATAAGCTCCCAGATGTAAACTCTTTCATAAAGTGGTATACATCTGAAAAGTAATTAATACGTTACTTTAAAATAAAATTTTAAATTAATACATACCTTGTCTCCCAATTGGGGCTAACTTTGTCACATAATTTCATATAAAATAATGGTGGAAACACAAACGTTAGTAAAGTTATGGTGGATCCACCTACTAAAGAAAGAATTTTTCCAAACTGTGGAATTGTTTCTCCCACCATTATCATCAGCAACACAATAACTGTCCTTATGAGACACCGTTTCCAGTTAAAACCTAAAATGTAGATTTTGTTAATATTACTATGTTCGTTCTCCATATATCATCAGACGACATCATAAAATTTAAAAAAAATCTTATGAACCTATATATTGTCGTTTGTTTTGGAAATTCAAATACAATTTCCTTATAGTAAATGGGATCGTTAATTTCTAACGTTGTTTTTTGTCTAGATCTAGTAGAAGGACCGTCTACCGTACTTGAATTAGATTACTTCACGTTACCTAATGAAATTATATACTTTATTTCCTAACGAAATATTTACCATACGCCTTTAAGGTAACATTAAGTACAGTAAGTTATTATAATAAGCTAACTAAATAGCATTTTTCCAATATAGGCAAAATGATCTAAATCAGAGAAAATGTTCGATAAAACACAAACGACCTCTCATAAACCTTATTTAATAAGTCAACTTGTGTTTGATGTTATGATAATGTCCTTTACTTCATACTGTACTGTAATGAGTTCTTTCCCGAACTGATTTACGACCGGGAAATAACTCATTACAGTACTGAGTCCGGAAAATGGTTACTTCCCGGACTGGACTGCTTTAAAAAAACACAATATTCACATTTTTAAAAGACTTTATCTTTAAAACTACAAAATCAAGCCTATAAAAACTAATTATAATTATAATTAACAATAACTGTGCAATGTGAATTTCCTTGCAGGCTGAATGCAGGAATACCTTTAGGGACATAATCTTCACTAGACATGGTAGTGGTGGTGGATATAGTTTGTTGCTTGGTCTGAAGGACCTGTATAAAGTTTTCTCCATCCTTGCTGCTAGGGAATCTTCAATGTATTGTTCCGCAACAGATGAGCTTTTCCATGCACCATGACACTTCAGTGTTGATAAATCAGCTCCCGCATTCGTCAAAAAAGTAGCAGATGTTCTGCGGAAACAATTCCCCGTATATTTTTCTGGGTGTTCCAACTTCAAATATCCCGCAATTTTTTTTGGTGCCCCCCAATGGTATGTCTGTGAAACACATGTTCCTCTTCTACAACCCAAAAAAAATCTTCCTTCATATTTTTAGGTCGGAGCTAAACGTATTCTCTGAATATTTCCAGAAAGTTTATTCCTTCATTATCGTCACTTAATACAGTGAATACCCGTTTTGTATTCGTCTTAGAAATGGGAATGGTTATAATTAGTTGGTGCCACAATCTTCAATGTCTTTTAGGGTCATATGGTATAACTCTTCTCGCCGACAACCACCAGTAATGCCTATCATTGCGATTACCTGTAACAATAGAGAAAATGGTTTAAAACTGATTGTCAAATTGATGAAATTTAGACTAACGAAACCAAGAAATGTATTTTTTGTAATTAATTGACATTGAGTACCTATATAATTCAAGATCACATTGTTTAATTCAAAACTAATGAAAACGTTAAACTTGTTTACCTTCATCAAAAGATACTCTTCTGATGGGGCTTCCTTCATGAATCTATTAACTTCTTCTCTTGTTAGAACTTTTGATTTGTTTGTCTGATGACCAACGGCTTGCCTTTTTAAGAAAGCCACCAGTTTTGGATATTTTGAAATATCACCTCCTTCTTTTACCATCAGCATAGACTTGAGCATCGAATATTTTGCCCACATTGTCGCAGGATTCATCTTTTTGGAGATATCCAAGAAGTACGCCAAAAGGATATTCTCATTCAGGCCGTTTTCCGCCTTCGTACACACCAATTTACTGGTTGCTTCAGCACATTTTAACTCAATTTCTTTTTTACGAAAATTGTCACAAAATACGCACGGGATGACAAAACGATAAAACAAGAATCGAAACCACGCTAACACTTACATACAGGCAGGTTATGTAAAATAAAACATTAAATTTTAATTTTTAATACAACAAAGTATGAAATAAAACGTTGTACGATACACGGTAAATAACTATTACATAAGTCAATGCCCAGCATACACGTGCTATGTCTTGCGTACTCATGTCCTTCTGTCGGTTATGAGTATGACAGAAAGCAAACAGCAGGAGTTGGTCGTCGGTTGCTTCACCTATGGCATACACTGATCTGAGCTAACAAGCTCGAAACAGGTATATATCTGGCGGCGTTGCTGACGACTAACTGTGGATGTTTGTTATAGGTTTCCCAGGTGTAATTCAATGCTAAACAAGTTGTTTTAAAAAATTCCATTTTTGCAAATATTTCAATTGCGACACAAGTCGACGCCTGCAATAGTATCCAGAGAAAGATGGGACGATTTCTGTTGAGGTGCTATTCACACCCAGCATTAAGCAACCAGGGACCACTGGATGCAGACACGCGTCTCGCATATGCATACCTTGGTTTTAACCTTTAATCTCTTGCTAAGGTCATTTAAAGGTTAACGTAGAGTTTTAACTATATATTTTTAATTCAAGCAATAGATGCATTATTTGCATTAATATTGATCTAATTCCTGGAAAATTGATAACTACCAAAATGATTCGAAATTAATTTCAATATCGAATATCTATATATGTTGATTCAATCTACGTCTAGTCAACGTAAAATCAATGCTTGATAATTACTATTGACATTCCATTTAGTAACATGAACTCTTAATCATCGCGGAATTAATATTTAAACCAACGTTGAATTATTTACAAATTACTTTTTGTTCAATAGTGTCAATGTATGTATAATAAATATCTTCCACCTCTTTTTCGTCTACAAGTTCAACTCTTAATCGACGTTGAATTGACGTGTAATTAATATATTGAGTTGCTTTCTGTTTATTTAGCGTTGATTCGTTACGGGGATCAAAGAATTTTCGAGATATCAGTTTTCCAGGAATTAGATCAATATTAATGCAACCCCTCCAGAAATTTTGATCTGGGAGGTTTCCGCTAATGTAAATAATTACCATAAATAGTAATATTAGAAACATATGCCTTAAATTCATTACCGATATATATCAACAGAATGTAATGTATAGCTTTTAAATGACCGACAAGTACATAATAAGTACTTCATAATGGAATGTTGGCATTACATTCATAACGATATTTGACGGACATCCCTTAAGTACATTACCAGGAACATATAAAGTGATGTCTCACAAAGGTCACAACAATATTTCACGGAAATGTACTTTTAAGGTGCACTAGGGAGGACATTTGGTGGTTGTATGTCCTTCAATGCAACATAAACAGTACTTTTGTTGCGACATAGCATGTACTAAATGCACTTTAAAGGTACATCGTTAGTACGATGCTATACTGGCTGGGTTAGAGAGCTTTTTGGGTTTGGTATCAATGATGATTTTTGTTTAGAATGTTCAGATTTAGGTACCTATCCAGAGCTCCCTCTAATTTATCCGAAATTGAAATTACTTAATATTTAACTAACAAACACAGTGCAATTAAATGGGAAAAAGATTTTGTACAGTGTACGAAAATGTAGAGGGTGTCCCAAAATAGAAGGCCTTACCATTAACCACATATGCTTTGGACAAAAATAATGCGACTTTACTTATGCCATTTTTTATTTGGACGCCCCTGCTTCAATATACAGGGTGTTAAAGTTACATTTAAAAAAACTATGTTTGTTAATAATTCCATTGCTTTATAAGATACACACTTGGAATTTTGTACGTACTTTTATCTTATTCATACATACTTATCATGTAATTTTGGTGAAAAAAATAGAACGGCGAATGGAGGTAACTGAGGGATGCAGTACCCTTTATCCCCTCCGATTATTTCTAAGTACGCCTATGCAGCTTTTCTTGAAATATCAAACGCAGAATTTTCTTCTGATCATTTGATCTCTTTTGTAACTTTTTGTTTAAATGCTCCGTTTTGAACAAAAACGGTAATTTTCAGTGCCCATAAATCTATCATTTACTATCATTGTCAAGTGAAACTTACCAAATCGTAATACTTACTGGATGAATATTTGCTAATTAAAATAAAATGGATTAATGAATGAATTAATAAAATAATATGACATTAAAATCTGTGATACACTTCTCTTATCAACCAAAAAATCATAGTCTCATTTAGTAATAGTAATTAATAAACGATCAACATAATAACTTTTTACCTAAATAACACTAAATAAAATAATTAATGAATTACTACTAATTTAACAAATGTTCTGCTTGCCCACCCTCCTCATTAACACAGGTGCCCTTTTAAGTAGCAAAAACCTTATCTTTGGAAAGATATTCTCCTTTTGCCTAAGTTTATCAGCTGCCATTACTATTATCTCTCTGAGATGATTAATGTCGTTTATTTCTGCAGCGTAAACCATATCTTTCATAACACCCCAGAAAAAAAATCCAATGGATTAATAGGTGCGTCTTGTCTTCGACCAATCCAACGATTAGGAAATAGATGGATATTTAAATACTGCCGGACGTTGCTACCATAATGGGGTAGAACACCGTCAAGCTGCATCCACGTACGATAACTGGTAAATCATGTAAATATCTCGGAATTCATTTTGTAGAAAATTTAAAAATTATGCTGAATTTATATTATTTGGTATGAAAATGAGACCCAACAAAATATTATCCACTATTCCCGCCCAGACATTAACCCTGAATGTAAATTGATGGTGTGCTACAATGGTTGCATGGGGATTCAAATCCCATACGTGGCTGTTATGTATGTTTGCCAATCCATTTCTTGTAAAGCTTGCCTCATCCGTGAATAGAATTTTTCTTACAAAATCCCTATCTGCATCATTCTGTGTTAACAACCAACGACTAAATTACATCCTAGAAGCAAAATCTTGGGGAAGAATATTTTGTACGGGTTGGATGTGATACGGGTGCAGAAGTTGGGTTTTTAAAGTCCGATGAACGTCCATTTTTGTACAATTTTCTATTTGTCGAGAAACAATCCTTGTACTTGTGCTTGGTTCTTCTTCTACCAATGCTAAGATTTGTTCCTCTTGTTAAGGGTTTAATTTTCTATGTAGGCCGCAAATTCCGACCTTCTGATCCATAAACTTTCCGGTTTCACGAAGATGTCGATCCAAATTTAAGAAAACCTTTCTTTTAGGATGTAATCTGTTGGGATAAGGAACCTCACTATTTTTCCTGACATTCATTGGCCGCTAAGATATTTGTAAGCCATCAATACGTCGTTTTTCTCCAAAACAGAGCATATAAACAAGAAAATTCTACGTTTGATATTCCAAGAAAATGCTGCATAGGCGTACTTAGAAATAATTGGAGGGGATAAAGGGTACTCAGTTACCACCATTCGCCCTTCGATTTTTTTTAACCAAAATTACATGATAAGTATGCCGAAATAAAATAAAAGTACGTACAAAATTTCAAATGTGTATCTTACAGAACAATACGATTATTAACAAAAACAGTTTTTTAAAATGTAATTTTAACACCCTGTATATTGAAATAGGGACGTCCAAATAAAAAATGGCATAAAAAAAGTAGCATTATTTTTGTGCAAAGAATATGTTGTTAATGGTGTGACCTTCTATTTGGAGACACCCTGTATAACGTTAGTTATAAAAGATTAGAAGAATAATCAAACGAGGGATGATACATCTATTCTTTTGGAATACAAAATGAAAGTTTGAAGACAAAATTGATAATTGATGATAAGTTTAAGTGCACAGGGTAATGCCAAAAAAAATCATTTAGTAGTGATTATACAGAGTGATTGTTAACCGCATAAACTTGTGAAATTATAGCTCAGAATAAATAATGACGAATAGGAAAAAAAAGTAATATAATATTTTGTGTTTTGGAAGTTTACAAAAATGTATCTGGTAACATTTTTTGTTTATAAAAACTAAGAAGTAAAAAAGTCATAACAGTATGTAATGTAATTTGACTACAACCTGGTTTGGTCTGTGCATGGGGACTTATGGATTCGACAAACTTAACTTTGAATTGAAAATCGCGGAAATAACTATGATAAATTAAATGCATTTTAGACTTTATAAAATTCATATTCTTTTATTTCTATTTGATATAAAATGGTATCTCCGTAAGCTGCAAACTTTTTTTTACTATTTGTCATTATTTGTCCTTAGCTGCAATTTCTCAAATTTATACGTATAGGCTAAGAATCACTCTGTCATCAAATTAAAATAAAAAGAAATGTTTGTTATTTCATCCCTGATGAGGTTGCAATAATAAATAAAGAATTAAATATATCTTATTTAAATTCTAGTAGGTTCATTTAATAAAATTGTTTTTGTTATGACAGCAATGCAATCTTTCTGGAACTTATTTAATTTAAATATTTTGCTGGCGATAATCAATTTCAAATAATAGCTAAAAGATATTTCTCTATTTATTTTAACATCAAATATATTTTTTATAGTTGAAATCACTTCTAATTTCAACGCCACAGATTAATATTTGATCAAATTTTACATATCGGTCATTAGTAGGGCTACTCACTTGAAGAGAATGAACTGTACTATGTATGAACTTGAAATCCTTAATATATTTAATGATTTTTAGATAATGCAAATACTGTGTTTATAACCGTCTTTGATTATACCCAACACTCGACAGTTGTATTAGAAAGTGTCTGGATCTAGACAGTATTTTGGTTATCTAGTGGGTGGCATTATATTCTCACAACATTATAAACAAAATGGTAAAATGTTTTACTGTATTACTTTTGGGAATGGCAAACGCTTCTTCCACATCCTGGCAAACTGGATTCATCACTATTAAAAAGGCGAACACTAAATGAATGGCCATCAATATATTTCCTATATGAACAATGAAACTTTTTGATAGTGATAGCGTGACGTTAGCATTAACTTCTTCTCCGTATACAAATAAACCTCCAACTGTGATGGGAATGTAGAGAATCATTATGACTGAAAATATAAATATAAAAGCACATGTATTATTATTTAATAATAACTACTTACTGACAAAAGCAATCGATACACTTGATGAGAATTGTTTTTTATTTATCATATCATTCTGAATAGTGGGGAAAGTTGAGGCACCTCCAAAGGCAAATAGTAATGTCCCAAAGGATAAAAAGAAGTCGTGGAATCCATGAATATTATGTTTTACTGTTCTAACATTTTCTTTTGTATCTAAGGCAATTTGAATAATGAAGAGAATGCAAGCAACTATTGTAGACAGAATAGCGCCCCATCCCACTAGACTAAAAGTAAACATAACATGTAAACAAAATTTTGTATTTTCTTTATACTTGAGTTTATTATGAACAATTTAAAAACTGAAGAATTTTTATTGAAATTTAGAAACATCGAACAGATTTTACAAATCAAGGAGTGATGTTTGTGTTATGACCGAACTTGTTACATCCAGTAACATTAAAATATATTGGCTAGATAATACCTATGTGTATCTATAAATTATGCGATTTGCGCCCAATTTGTCACCAGAACATAATTTTCGCATTCTAAATAACATCACATAATTTCGTATATTCTCATATAAAGCACATAAAAAGCACAATTATTACAAGTGCCTAAATAATGATTATGTAGGAAAATGTTGAGTGTTACGTAATTTTAATTCCCCCCCCCCTCTTTTCAATAAGCTTGAAAATATTAGTTGAACGTAATTCATATATAAAAAACTGAATTCTTTCCGTACTTTTCTTTTTCGCAGGATAGCGGATAATTTCGGATAATTCTAACTTCGTTAGAGAATATTTTCAATACCGAAGATTAGTAACATTAGTACAATCTAATATAGCTTGCCGGTCGTTTTGTGGTTCCTTTTCCGTTATTAATAATTAATATATTATATTTAAAATTCCGGTGCATTGTAATGCATGTAAAATTTTATTGTCGTTTCTGATTCTTTTTAGTTAAATTTCAGATGTGTGTACTATGGAAAGCGAAATGGCAATGCCCAGGGCCTCAAGTATACCGTTGGTAATGGAGCCATTTCCAAAGAACAGAAAACGTGAGGAGTATGCTAACGATATTATTAATTATTCAATAATTAAGCGGGCTTTTTCAATATCGACAAAAATGGATATTCCGATTTAAAAAGTTATTACGAGATTTATTAATATTTTATAATAAAATCAGTCATTGTACTTTTTCAAACTGTAAATTAACATTGATAAGTACTTACAAGTAAATGGTAATCCTGTATTTATATTTTCTGATTTACCCAAAACATGCATTGTAGATGGTCCTCAACTTATTTTGTCTTTATACAGGGTAATTCAGGCTTAATCTTGATAACTTCAGGAATCGATAGAACAGGTTAAAATAATGTTCATTTGTGATATAAACTTATTTCCTAAAACGCATCGTTTCCCCTCTTAGAAGTGTATTTTGTATGCTACCCCCTCTTACTTTATTTCAAAACTACAAAAAAAAATAATTAATTTCAATAAAACATCTACACACCACTTTGACCTGATTAATTTCGAAACTTTTTCGTCTCTTGTTTTTTTTTTCGTCGTTTGGTCTTGTTTCTGAGATATTCAAAGAAATTGGTGACAGTGTAGCGCACCAGCCGCGTAAATTTCATTTAATGTTATAGCAACCCATGAAAACAAAACTCAATGATTTGTGTAAACTGACGTTTTGGGCGCCGCGATAGCCGAGGTGGCTGGGAGACGACTGCTCGTGGAACCAGTCTGGATCGGCTATGTCGGTGTGGGTTCGAATCCCACTGTAGTACCATGGGTGTTTGTGCTCGTCGAGAGATGCACAATAAGTTTATAGGCTGCGGTGCTTCCGGGACACTGTTGGAAGGCTCTCAAAAAAAAGAACTGACGTTTGTGAAAATCATTGTCAAAAGTATTATTTAAAAAGTGTTCTTAGTGTTAAGATAAAATGCCAATAACCTCAAATATAAATTTAGTATCAACTACTTATTACAAGATTTACAACAAACATATCAACTACTAAAACATTACAATAATTGTTCAAAGTGCATTCCTCCAGCCTCAATGCATCTTTGGCATCGACGAACTAGTGTATTAACCGCAGTTGCTATTTGAACAGGATTGTTTTTATGTAATCACAAGCATGTGTTATCCTTTGGATCAATTACTCACGGGTGTGTACTGGCGTATCATACACAATTGCTTTTAGATGGCCCTAAACGAAATAATCCAGAGGATTCAGATCTGGCGAGCGCGCAGGCCAAACCACTGGTCCTTCGCAAGGAATCCACATATTTGGGTGGTTGTTGGGTTGCCGTCCAATCCATCGACGAGGATAATTCTCATCCAACCACTGCCGTACTTGCCTTCCGTAATGTGCAGGGGCACCATCCAACTGCATCCAGTTCCCTTGGCATAAATTTAAGGGAATATCGTCAAGCACGTAGGGGAGAGAGTTTTGCAGAAACTCATAAAATAAATCCCCATTTAAACGTGGAGACAAAATATGTGGCCCGCAGAGGTTATTACTTAAAACACCTATCCACACATTTACACTAAACTGTTGCTGAAATGAAGATTGTCTCACACATCGAGTATTGACTTCACCCCAAACGTGAATGTTGTGGTAATTCACAATTCCGGCTTTTGTGAAATTAGATTCGTCGGTCCATAAAACCTTATGCAGAAATTGTGGATTAATAAATGGAGATGGAAAGCCCTTCGATAATCTTGTTTGAGTGCTCTCAGTACTTTTGATTGAGATAAATGGAGTTGCCGAGCTGCTCGGCGTGTGCTTAAAGTTCTATGGATATCAAAAAGATTAAGAATTTGCTGATTATTTTTTGGAGGTACATTACGATTATGATCATTGGAGCGGCGCAAACCATATTCAGAAAATCGACGATGTACATCTACAAAAACTTGTGCATTTGGAATTCTTCTATTAGGGAAGCGTGTTCGGTACTCTCGAACTGACGCGTTGGAATTTCCGTCACAGAAACCATAAACATAATGTATATCGGCATATTCAGCATTTGTAAACGTTCTTGGCATTTTTTCTGAGCACTGAAAATGCTCTTTAAATAATACTTTTGACAATGATTTTCACAAACGTCAGTTTACACAAATCACTGAGTTTTGTTTTCATGGGTTGCTATAACGTTAAATGAAATTTATGCGGCTAGTGCGCTACGCTATCACCAATTTCTTTAAATATCTCAGAAACAAGACCAAACGTTGAAAAAAAAACAGGAGATGAAAAAGTTTTGAAATTAATCAGGTAAAGTGGTGTGTAGATGTTTTATTGAAATTAAGTATACAGAATACACTTCTAAGAGGGGTAGGTAGTTCAAACTTAAGAAGCTTATGTAAAATCATAAGGAGTGTTTGTGTTCCGAATTTCACTTAAATCGGATAAGTGGTTCAAAAGTTATGAAGGAAAAATGAGAACAAAGTTCCTACTTCAACGCCCTCTTTCTCGGAAACGATGCGTTTTAGAAAATAAGTTTATATCACAAATGAACATTATTTTAACCTGCTCTATCGATTCCTAAAGTTATCAAGATTAAATCTGAATCACCTTGTATATAATAAAATTAGTATTTTGTGTTGCCATATTTTAAGGAAGTCATTCTCAGAAAATATTTGTTTAAAAATTTCAAAAATTTGGTTACTAAATAATATCAACGGCTCCAACAATACTAAAATAAATGCAATGTATTCTAAAGGCAAAAGTTTATTTTTATTTGTATATTATATAGAAAATATTGTTCTTAATCAAATTTTCTATTTACTCTTAAACTCTGAAAAATGTTATTTTTATCATTATACAGGCACAGAAAATTAATTTTTTAGAAGAATTTAAAAGTTCACTGTTTTTAGGTAATAAAAATTGTGTCAGTAAAAACATAACATAACTGAACAAAATCCAATGATTTCAGATTGTGTTACATATTAGTTTCCAGTGTACCTTATATAAGCTTTTGCAATAATAAGGGCACTCCTTCAAAACATTTTTTGAATTTCTGGAAGTTCTAAGTAAAAATTTTTTAGTATATTTCATTAGAAATTCTTTTTACTTGAGATTTACTTAAGTAAAAGCAAAGTTTGTTTTTTGAATTGATGCTAAACATCGTTTATTTGGGACATCATTACATGCAAGCCTAATAAAAAGTTCAGTAGATACGTAATTATGCTAAAAAAATAATAAAAATTGGTACCTATTTGTAAAGAAAAGTAGGAATTAACTCTGTTAATCATACGGTGGGAGAATCTATATTTTGATTATGCTGTACCAACCTATGGCAATCCTAGATATCAAACTAGTCAACAAAATAATTATGGAGTGTCAGCTCGTGGATATAATAGGTGAAATGGAAGGATAATATTTCGTGGCAAATTTATTATTAAAAAAAGTGAAATGAACTAATTTATTTTTTAAATTTATTTCGTCGGTTAACTTCGTCGTAAAATGGTTACAAGTTTATTTAATAGATCTTTGTCATTTGAAATTTTTGTCAAATTTGTAAGTCTGGCTTCTGTCCCAAAGTTACGCATATAAGTTTTAACTCTTTTTAACCAAGAGAAACTGGTATTGTAATAGTATTTTCAACAAAACTCAAACGAGATCATACAATAGAAACATTTTGACGAATTCGAAATACTCATATCATGCCGAAAAACTGCACACTCGACATAGAAATAACAACACTACTGCTGACCCCATAAAATCTACCCGCTAATTCTGGTCAGTTATACGCGTCCCCGTTGTCATAGCAACCGCCTTAAGTAAGGCTGATTTAGAATTATTTTGAGTGGTGCATACAACCGATAATTTTAGGCGAAGGTCCTATAGAGTAGTTCATCTACAACAAATAAGCTAGTGTAAAGCTAGTTTTCCTGTCAAAAAAAGTCCTTAAATAACTCTTACTTTGTCAGTTTCTTCAAAATTGTCATTGCAAATTTCAGTATTTTTACCAGTCGAGGCAATTTTTAAAAATATTGTCTTAAAAACTTAATTACCTATACAGGGTGTTTCAACTTATCCAAAAAAAATTGAAATAGATGCGTGAAATGAAAAATGGTGTTAATATCTCAAAAAAATTGTAAAATCCTTATAGTTTCCTAGAAAATTTTTATTGGAGTTGTCAACTTTTACATCATTGGGCTACTATAGTCTCTAGCGTCATCATAATGTATTATATCCGCGTTTTTAGTATTAACGTTTTTGAGGTAGTGTGTAGATTAGTTAGTATACCTCGGAGTTAATAGATATCGCTCTAATATATAGTTAATAAGATAAAATGCTTTAGCAACTTCTCGTATATACGTAAGACGATTTCCCGGTAGACATGTGCCCAATTCAGCTACTGCGGTAATGCGCAGGCTTGACACGGGAAATTTACAGTAGAAGAGATGGAAATCCAATGCGTCCACGGCGTATTGCAGCAGCTGAGGAACACAGGATTATTGAATAGAATCCCCAAATAAGTACCAGGCAAATCGTTCAACAAGTACAAGGAACGTTTGGGACATCATACACGAGGTTCAATTATATCCGTAAAAAGTACAGCGTGTTCAAGTATTACCAAAGGATTATCCCTTACAAATTAGATTTTGTGAATGGTTGTTGCAACAAATTGCTCAAAATCCCAGACTTACAGTTGCCATGTTAGTTACGGATGAAGCAATTTTAAGCGGAATGGGATGTATAACATTCATAATAGGCATGTTTGGGATTTTAAAAATCCGCACGCAGTTCAAGGGGATCATCTCCAACGACACTTTTCCTTGAATGTTTGGGCAGGGATTGTCGATGAGTGCTTGATTGGACCGTTCATTTTACCAAATTGAATGGATGTGGTTCAGCATAACCCGTTCTTTTGAAATAATCTGCTTGAATTTCTGGAAGATGTCCTCTTATCTGTCCGACTTTGAATGTGGTTCTTGCACGATGGTGTTCCCCTCATTATCCACAAAATGTTCAGGAGTACCTTAATGAAGTTCAACGGATACAATTGGACGAGGAGGACCGGTACCATGGCCGCCACAATCTCTCGACTGATCAACTTGGATTTCTTTTTGTGGAGATATTTAAAAGGTGAAGTGAATTATTGATGATTTACGTAAACGTATCATAGTTGCTGCCAATAACTTACGAGTTCAAGACGAACAAGAATCAGAACCATTTCTGTTAGTTCGTAGAAACTGGGCAAGACGAACCAAAATTTTGAAAAGTTGTTGTAACATCAGGTATGTGCTTTTTTATTTTTTTTACACAATTCTAATTATAAGAGTCCCCTGTAGATTAAAAAAAAATTGGATAAGTTCTGAATTACCCTGTATAGGTATATTTTTTAATAATACTACATTAATATAATTTCTTATATTACAGCAATTAACCTACCTGAACTCTTTGGGGGAACTCAACCACATCGGTAGAATTACACATACTGCTATAACAATAAAATACGAACAAGAACTAACATCCGGCAAGGCACTCCCAATAAGAGCTTGTAGTATTTGCGATGATAATAAAAGATACACAGTTCCCGCTCCAAAAAGTGTAAATCGTATGCAATGTGACACCACTGAGCTGCAAGAAAACATAATTAATTATTTAGTACAAAGTAAGTCTATAGAATTAATAAATTTATTCATATAGAGCTTGAAAACTGGTTTGCAGGTTTTCTATTATATTCCGTAAAATTTGATTTTGTGACAATTGTTAAATATTGAATAATTTTATCCGAACTAAGGTCATCCTGCAAATTTGAATGTGCAAACACCTTTTTGTTAAATGTTGTCCTGTTATGTTTATTAGTTAGTGTTTGAGCTTGTACTGTAATGTTCTTGAGGGACACTACCTATGTTTTATATTTATAGTAAAGGATGGTTATTGCTAAGGAGCGGTGCAAATTGGACAAAATAACAACTATATATGAATTATTGCTCTAGAAGATAAAAAAATAAATTTTTCGAAATGTTAGTTTGAAATTCAACATTGTTGTTTTATTATTCTTGATCTAAAAACCCACTAGAGGAACCAACTCTTTGCAAATTTTACAGAAGGTCACTTTCCTACACACAAACATAAATATTAAATAAAAAAATCAGTTAAAAGCTAACAAAAAATTGGTTACTGTATCTAATTCCCTATGTATGTATTGTTAAGTGTATTAAATTTAATTTAAAACAAATTACATAATTCATATTACATTTTTAACTAAAGTCTGTTATAATTTTTGTCCTAGATTTAACAGTCAAAACAATTATTTATTTATAGACAAACGTGTATCTCATATATAGGTCAAGAGTGTCAAATGCATGAATATTTAGTCCTCGTTAACGCTGATAAAATTTCGATAACAGATTTTAATTGTTTTAGGTGATTTTCCATATTTAGTGGCATAAATTAAACACTGAGATAACAAAATGAAATCATTCTTATTATTTAGGTACATATACTGTTTTGTTTGAAATCTTTGCGGACGATATACATATACAGGGTCAGCCACTTAAAACTACCTGTTCCGATATCTCCGTTATTATTTATGGGGAATGCACATTAGAGCGATACGATTCGGAAGATTTGATAAATGTAATAAAATTAATACCAATGCAGGAGAAAAATCATCTTCACTTGACAAACTCATTAGTGGAATTGATAATAATAGGGCTATTTAGCCAAATCTCAAATTACACTATTTGTCAAATTTTTATGAAGCTTTTATGATGTATGGTCAAACAAGAACATTTTAAATCGATCTGATAAGTCTAAGTCTAAATTGAAATTAAGATAAATCGTATTTTGCTTATACCATCCTTGTGTGCGTAATCCTCCAAGTCAACAATTAATTAATAAATATAATTTACAGAACGGCCTTCTTTAAAAATGTATTTTTCCTGGCGCATTAATTTCTTTAACACACTGTATAAAAAATAATATGCTATGGAATACGCCATATAAAGAACATTAATTTGGTATATGTGATGTTAGCTTTTGGTCAAAACGACCAACTCAAATTTAGATCTCAAAATAAGCAAAGACATTGAAATAAAATATATAACACTATCCGAACATATTTATATCTGTTACAGCCTAGTCTACATTTAATGTTTTGTTGTCAGTTTTCCATAAAGAACTGACCCATAAGACTGACACAAAACTTGCAGTTACACTATTCAAACTCTCGTTCAGTTTTTGTGACGACAATTGCACTGTGTCCAAAAATTGAAGAAAAAACTAAAGTCTGCATGCCATTCATGGTGGTCCCTAGAGTGGTTACTGACGAGAGGGACATTTTCCAATGTAAAAGGATTTTTCTCCGAGAATTATAGCAGGAATAAGGATGGACGCAATTATTTACGTATGCATGGACATAGACACGTACTGTGAATTATTAACTCTTGTAGACCCATAATTTAAAAACAAAGTCATGAGGACAACTGCCATCCCTCATGAAAAGTTAAGTGCTACGTTAAGCTTTGCTGTAATCCTTTGATTTCACTTACCAGAGGCAAAACTCTGTTGCAATTCTATAAACTCTACAGACAAATTCGTGAGATCAGTGTCGTAAGTCGGATGTCATTTTCACGCATCAAAATTGCGAGTTGCAACCTCTAGCTTGGCTAAGGACAGACTGGCAGAGGAGCAAAGTTTGATAAATAAAACTGACTTACGTCCACATGTACTGACTTCTCTACCCTCTTAATTGTGTACAAAGCTTCAGCACATTCGTCTTTTGCGAGTTTGTCAAACCACATTCAATTCATGCAAAACGTCCAACTTGCCATCTACACGTAATGTTTTGTTTAACAAAATCTCAGACATTAATGAATATTTCCATTGAGAATAGTATAGCTACTATTTTATTTTCAACCACGAATTTCTGAATAACATTTAAAATGTGTAGTTATCATTATAAAAAAAAAAGAATGTATTCCGTTCTGGCTGAAATTTTCACTTACTAGGTAGAATTTTTATGGTTGCTGTGTTGTATAAAACAAAATCAAGAAACAGGATTTTTATCATTTTCTAAAGACGGTTTGTTTGAGACACGAAAATGTATTATAATTAAAAGCATTCCATATTTATTGGTCCTGGTGTCATCGTAAAAACACAGCACATTTTAGATCATAAAATCTCCAGGTTCTGGACTACTTATAGCATGCTAACGACCATGACCGAACTCAAAGATAACAAATATATTTCGAAATATGCAAAGCTGACGATGTTTTTGAAGCCACAAAATGTTCAAATCGCAGAAATCGAGTGTGTCTTCAAGACAAATTATCCATTTTTAGCTAAAGCACCTGAGGAATCTCTGTCTATCAAAGTAAGCAGGATTTTGTTTTACTTTTTAAGTGCAAAATAATTTCACATGACTTTTTTATTGTCAAAAATATCAGAGATATTTAAGTCATACTGGGTCAAGATCGTTCAGAAATATATTGATTTGCGTAATTCTGTTGGAAACCAAAGATTTTTCGTGCATGACAAGCTATGCAATCAAGTTTTTGGGCAGCATTCAGCAGCAACTTTCCCTAAAAAAATAGCTTCCTTTTTGAAATTCTCGAAAATACCTTTAAACATATTGCCGCTACATTGCTGGCTGACAATGGTGCCAATATTTTGCAACTGAAGTAGTTAAGCGGATGGAAATCCGGCTCCACATCCAATAAAGTACCTTCGAATGACAATAATTTTCCAGCAACATTAAGATGGGCTTAAAATTTCGATCAATGCCTATAATAATACTAATTTCGTAATTAATTTTAATAAATAAATATGTAAGTGTTACGTATATGACTACAAATAAACAAAGTTTGGTTTTGTTTGCTTTATATAGGAATTAGTTTTCAATTTAAGCTTTACATTACATACATATTAAGGATTGCGCACATTACGCCTGCATGAACCTGCACGGAATAGCACAGCGCGGATCTGCAAACCTATATGACTTCCCACACTTGCCCAGCACGGCCAGTAACTTCTTGTGCAGATTATGTGTGTGGCAGACTCAGTGAAGTTTTTAAGTAGTAATTGAGTGCAGCTCGGAAAAAGAAATTTTTATTTAAACGATTTTATAGCTGAGGTGGGATATATAGCGACGAAAATGAGAAAGTTTTGGGTTCACTCTACCAATAAAAAGAGAAGGCTGTAGGGTGAATTTTATAATATATTTCTGAACTGGAGAGAGATCAACAAAATTTTTTTCAGTATTTCCGAAGGTCACAAAAAACTTTTTTTGAGCTCTTGGATCATTCTCACCACCAAAACACAAGATTTGGCAGCGCAATGTCATCTGAAGAATGACTTGCAGTTCGTTTAAGGTAAGTAAATGGAGGTTGCTGACAAGCGAAGATGTCCGACAGTTCAGCGACACTTTCACAACTTAACTAGTCAAATATTTCTAGTACTCTGAAACCATTCCCTGACTTTTTTGGGAACAGAACTTACATTGGACTAGCGCGGCCAAGCATTGAAATTGCAGACCACCGGCACGACCTGTAGTGACGGTCGTCGCAGGTGCCGGTTCATGCAGGTACTGGTCTAGTGTGCGATGCTAAATTAAATAACATGGGGGTCTTCATGAACCGGTTTTGCAGGTCCGTTCCAGTCCGTGCAGGTATAAGTGAGCAATATTTAAATGCATACGTAAATTTACAGAATAATTCTACTATGCGGTAGGGAAATTGAGCAGGGAAATTGAGCAGGGAAATCACAATGGGAAATCGAACACTTGGAGGCTCCAAGATCCTCCGACCTAACTACACATTATTACTGTTTATCGTATTAGATTTGAAGAATATAATGAGAGCAGGTATTACTGTTACTCGAGGAAATTTTCTGGAAAATGTAGTAAATACAAATTCAATAAAACGTTATAAATTGTTCATTGTTTAACATTGGGGAAATTTCAAAGATAACCTATATTATGATTTAGAAAAACTTTTTTCATACTGTTTATATCCAATTTTTTCCAGAGAATAATAAGACTTAGAAGCCATAAATATGTTCTAATCTTGTTTTGTTTTAATGCCATTGATTTTTACATAAAATTAAAGTAGTTTTCAGTTTTAAGTGGCGTACCCTGTAATTGTGTACAAAATGGTACACTTTTCGAGAATTTTCCGTATTTTCCAAAGAGGTAAACAAAAGATCGTATTAGAATTTTGAAAAATCAAGATAATTGAATGTGGTTTTCCCTTCAATTTTTTCCCCAGCCTTCAAAATCTGTCTATTCTGTATACATTATCAAGTTAGATTTTCTATCGGTTATAACTTACCTACCAAACTTCCCAACAGCTCTTAAGGCAATAATCGAGTATGGATTTCGGGTTTCAATTCTATGCTCTGGATACCGCTGCTCTACTATGTTCCAACAATTTCCTAACCTTACTCCTCCATAAGCTGCATTTATGCAAAAAAGTACGAGGAGTAAAATGCCAATGTAACCTACAGATAAATGTGTATTTACAAAAAATTCTTTAATATAATCAAACTGGTTGAAAATATAAAAGAAGTATATTTTTATGTATTTCAGATGAAATAATGTCTCAAACTTTATTTTTTTGATCTTCAACAGCGTGTAAGTATCTCGAAATGAAGTATTAAAGATCACATGAACTTTTTTCTTACATTTTAACGGTAAATATATATTTTGGTTACACGTCGTACACTGAATTACTGATGCTAAAAAAAACGTTAAATAGGTATACAGTGTGTCATGAAAAATGGAGTCAATATAATAAAATAATTCTCAGCCTTTTCATTTCAAATATTGAAATCTGATTATGTTACATTAGTTTTTCAAGTGTCAAAAATGACTTACGTATATAGTAACTTGGAGTTGATGGGTATTGTTTTAATTTGTGGTAAAGGAAAAATGCTCCAGCACAACGATTTCCCGGTAAACATGTGTTAAATGCAGCTACCTTTACAGCGGTGTGCAGTGAGTGCAAGTGTAGTGCAACGCAGGTGTAACACGGGGGGAAATTTACAACCAAATCGTGTGATACAGGTCTAGGGCATCCACGGTGTATTGCAGCAGTGTAGCATATTATACATGAAGCTCAATTACATCCATATCATGTACAGCGTGTCCATGCATTAATGCTAAGGGATTGGACGAGGTGGACCGGTACCATGGCCGCCACAATCTCCTCACTTTAAATCATTTGGACTACTTTTTGTGAAAATATTTAAAAAATTAAGTGTATCGCACCAAAATGGATACCTTTTATTGATGACATGCAAACGTATTATACTTGTTGCCAATAACTTACGAGTACAAAACGGACAAGAAGGACAAATAAAAGTAAACGCACTGTATATATTTACATTAGATATTTAAATGCACTCATAAATAATAAAGGTAATAAATAGATACAATGATCATACCTGTATTAACCACGGCTCTTGGTAACGCCAAAACTCCACTTCCTGCCATCTCTCCAGCAATAAAAAGGGTTGCCGAAAATAAACTTAAACCTTTCACTTTAACATTTTTTTCCTGAGCCTGTAAACGACATTCAACCAAGTATACTTATAAGTGTTCCTTTCAATTTTTTTTATATAACGTTGTTACCTTCCCAGAATTTTCACTCCTTGTACTTTTCAAAGCATCTTCCAACGCACCGTAACTGTAACTCATTTTGATTATTGTTAGTGAATTCGTGAGAATTCACTTATATGCCGCTAACTAACTGCTTGCCACATAGATTAAATATACGGAGCACGTGCTTCTGTATCAAACTTTATCTTTTTAAAGAATACTCTTGTTACCACAGGAACACAGCATACTTCGATAACATTTATCTTGTATATGACATAGTGGGTCATTGTTTTTATTACTCAAACCGAAAACAAAAATAAATAATTTTGGAATCTTGTACATAATTTTAGTGTTACATGTCAACAGAATACCTATTTTATGTGAAGTTAGAAAAGTACTGCATGACTTAAAATACATAAGAAATTCATCTCTAATCAATAATACAGTGTGGTCTCATTGTTGGTAGTTTTCATATGTACTTTGGAAATCACTAAAGATGACTCAAAATGATTTTGTTTCTGATATAGTTTTCTACTCTTTTGAGAAACAATTGATTATGTGAACATAGCGTTTTCGTTCCTAATGTACAGGGTAAAATTGAAAAATGTGCATTTTTAACCACTGTTTTACAATACAGTATGCCCTAAAAGTATGGAATAAATTCAATTAAAACGAAACAATTATTTTTTGAGAAAAATCCTCGAACAGGTCGATTTTTAATTTAAAAAATACACATTTTTGCGTAAAATGCGATTTTCAAATGTCATTTGTTTTCGAGTAATGACGTCATCGATTTTTTTTTAATGGCAACACCATATATTTTTCCTTGATTCTGAAAGATCGTTTAATTCTCTATCAGACAGTACTAAAATTTTGCCCTCTTACATAGGAAAGTTTTCGAGTAAATGACGATTGAATGTTAGAAAACGTAAATTTTATCCATAAAAAAGTAACAATTGTGAGGTATGTAAAATAAAATAAAATTAATTAAATTTTATACTTAAATTAAATGTTCGAATTGCCATCCACCAACTTCTTGACAATGCGCAAGTAGGTGAAGAAATTCTTCTTGCACATTATGAATGATATCTGGGGTAACTCTGCGTATTTCGTCCTGAATGCGATTTTGAAGTTCTTCTAAATTACGTGGTTTATTAATGTACACTTTTCACTTCAAGTATCCCCATAAAAAATAGTCAAGAGGTGTAAGATCTGGCGATTTTGCAGGGCATTCTATCGCTCCGCGTCTGTCGATCCACCTCCCAGGAAAACAGTTGTACAAAAAATCTCGTACAGGGCGCGCATAGTGCGGAGGTGCACCGTCTTGCTGAAACCATATGGTATCGTCAGGAATGTCAGGGTCATTATCGTTAGGAAAAATTACTGCAAGGGCTGGAACAAGGTCATTTTCTAGAAACTCTAAATATCTTTATCCTGTAAGGGTTCCTTCAAAGAAGAAAGGCCCTACTATTCTGTCGTCAACTATTCCAGCCCACACATTTAATTTCTGAGGGTGTTGGGTATGTGCCTCTGCCATCCAATGAGGATTTTCCCGACTCCAATATCTGCACGTTTTTGCTTTATGTTAATTGATTTACGTTTTCTAACATTCAATCGTCATTTACTCGAAAACTTTCCTATGTAAGAGGGCAAAATTTTAGTACTGTCTGATAGTGAATTAAACGGTCTTTCAGAATCAAGGAAAAAAATATGGCGTTGCCATTTAAAAAAAAAATCGATGACGTCATTACTCGAAAACAAATGACATTTGAAAATCGCATTTTACGCTAAAATATGTATTTTTTAAATCGACCTGTTCGAGGATTTTTCCCAAAAAATAATTGTTTGTACTGTACATCTACGGTTGCCTAACATATTGGAATCACTATACTCCAAAATATTTATTTCTCTAGAAGGTAACGATTTTTAAGTTATAGACTAAAATTATTTTTATATTATTTATTTTTTATTAATAAATTTATTATCTTTAGGTAGCCTATGAAGATAAAGAATTATTTATACGCCATTCTGCCATAACTTGTGGTAAAAAGCATTGAAGAGTATCATATTTCTTGGACCCAAAATAAATATATGTATATAATATATACACGTAGTGGTTTTGAAAAATATCTGCACATAGCGTTACTATGGTTTCCATTGTTATGATACAATTAAAGTGTCAAGTTAACAATTGTAATATTTTTGAAGTACTTAATTATGGAATATACATTTACAGAATATTGTGATATCCACTTAATCTATGGAGAAGCCCGATGTAATGCATTGAAAGCTCAAAGATTATACTCTGAGAGATTTCCCAACAGACAACTACCGAATCCAAAAACATTTCTTTTATCAAAGGGACAGGGCATAACTGACGCCCTGTAGAAGCAACGCCAAAATTAGTTAAAAATTCTTATTTGTCGTGCCAAAAAACATAATTGTGGCAATTTTTGTTTTAATACTCCAACAGGTTGCAAAGTTATTAAGATATTTCAAAATAAAATTCTAGCATTGAACGCCCTGTATTTTTGAAACCAGCAACATTCGGATAAGGCATATTAGGCTCAATCAACTTATTTTGGTCACAAGTATCTCCAGCTCCGAGATTTACCAACCTTTCACAGACACCCTGCATACAATCAGTTTAATAATAATTTATAATACTCGTATACTTATCTTGACATAACATACAAAGTTCATAAACTTTGCAACATACCTTTAAAACTACAAGATACTTACGTATTAAGCAAGAACGTTGTTAGTTTTTTTAATACCGAATTAATTTTGGGTTATTTAAGGTAGCCAATAAAAGAAATCAAAATACTAAATTCTAATAAAGCTACCTACTGAAATTAATATGTAATTAGATTTGTATAATATAATTTATAAGTTGAATATCAATCTACTAAATTATGTAGTTATTGTGTGAAATTGGGGTTTTCTTTTAGTTAGAAAACACTTGCAAATTTCTTTTATTTTGAACAAGCACTATATTGTCTCCGTAGTTTTTTTCGAAAAGATGTTATGTAAAATAATATTTTTTAGACATTCTACCAAATCAAACTTTAAATTAACTAAACTTCTGGCTAATAGGTAAGTAAATGTTTCGTTTTGTTGTAAGTATATACCTGCCTACATAAAATTCTTTTTCTACAAAACTGTTAAAAGTGGGCTTTTTAATTGTCATTTTTTGATGTTAAAAATGTCTTTTTTTTGACACGCGTGTTAAAAGTAAATCAAAACGTTTTAACAAACACATGAACAACTTTTTATTTTAAATAAGTACAAACTAATATTTTAACTAGTTATTACTATTAACATTTATAGTAAAATTAGAACAATTTGAAATTGTAATTCCCTGCGGAGTCATCATACTTAAGTTAGTTTTACTGTCAACATGTGTGACACATCTATTTTCTGTAGAAATACTACTGGTAGTACTAGTGGTCTTGCTAGTAGTTGCAGCGGTAGGAAGTATTTGGCACGCAATTTCCTTCTTCTGTTCCAGTGAATTTTCAATGTAGCCTTCAGCTACAGTCGAAGATTTCCATCCTCCATGTCTCTTGATGGTAGTAAGATTTGCACCAGAATCTGCTAACAATGTCGCCGATGAACGACGAAAACAGTGTCCGGTGTAGAGTTGAGGATTTGATAGATTCAAGAACTCTGCAATGTCGACAGGCATTTTACCAAACATGTTAATTCCGACTGGATTCTTCACACATTTATTCTTATATATTTAAGAAAAAGTCGTTTATGGTCAGCGTTGGGTGGCCGGAGTGCCATATACTTTCTAAAAAGATTTAAATAGAATTCACCAGCAACACTGAAAGTCCGAGGCACTTTCGTTTTAGTATCTGGTATGGTCACAACAACCGAAGTGCCCAGTTACATTTCCCAGGGACCTTTTTAATGTTGCACCATTCCGAAAAGCGTCTATAAGCGATTTCGTACTGTTCCTTTGATTTCGCCGGCAATAATTCCAATATTGCTCGACTGGCGGCTTCTTCGATTTCAGCAGGGATGGATTCGTTACGCTCATTATCGAAATTATTCATTATATTTATAATATTACTAGAAAATGCTGTCAATATTTTTGCGTTTTTTGCGTAACTAACAACAGCACTGGTTGCTACGAAAATTTTGGTTCATAAACATTGCTATCTGTGTGGTATTTTCTGATTTCTTATTTTTATTGAGTTTAAAGTTCATCCGATTGTTTTGTAGAAAAAATAGTGTACTCCTAACGATTTCAACAAGGTATACCTTTTTCAGATATAACAGGTACTCCGATGGATACACTAAGCAGCAAAAAAGTTCTGCCATTTGTGTCAATTTCTCGTCCGCAAAAACCCCTGATTTCCAAATTATAATAAATATTAATATTAAATATATATTTAAAAATATCCTGTAGAAAAATACATAAGAATTCATGGCGTCAGATCCTTCTGACGTTGTATCACATGGCGGCGTGACGTGGCGTGGCATCAGAGCAATGTGGCTTAACGCATCATTTTTGTTATTAGGGACATTTATTTAACGTTCAAACAACGTAATCAGTTATTGTGCTCTTGCGCAGTCGCAGTAATGTTCTATGCACAGTTACTGACTTGTATTTGTTTGTGTTAATTTTTTAAGTAACGAAACAAAATAAAACTTTATTATTAATACCTACTATTTAAATGATTTAATGTTTCTCTTAAAATGAATCAAGTGGCTTAAATGACCCTATTATTATATCAACTTCGAAATTATTTTTCTGCTTGGTAAAATTTAAATTGACATATGATGCGCTGATCGGTCTACCTTGGAGATGGGGAGGGGGGGGAGGCTGGGTCCTACCACTTGAGAAAGATTCAAAGAACACAATATTAGTAAAAATAAATTGGCATTCTCTCCACAGTTGTAGAATGATGTCCTTTTAGATGACGATGGCCCACCACCACCCTCAATTTGCACCGGACCCATAGACATAATAAATCTATGTATGGCACTGCCCTATATTGTTGATATATAACAATTGTGGATAAAATAATAAATGCTAAACGTATATCTGTAGTTGCTGATGACAAACATAGACCCAGTTCTACAGAAAGAGTATTATAAATTACTGTAATTATGTGATACTCCATATTTATTACATAAAACCTCTCTACAATAAATGTTTGGTTAGAGCATTGTTTTGGGTAAAAATGAAAAGAAAAATATCATTAAATGTGTTATTCCTGCCGCTTACAATTTTAATTAAATACACAAATTTGGTCTTGAATTTGTTTAATTCAAAAGTCTTAGCACCGATATATACACTTTTCTAATAACTTGGTACTTCCGCCTGAATAAACAGGATGAAGCCATGTTGATTACTAAATTCTTTCAATTCGACTTTTTCTATTAAATAAATTCTCTCCACTCCACTATTTACTGGATGACCTGCTTCTTAAAACCTCTTCTAGATCAAAATTGAATCACTATGTAATTAAATTACAGCACGGTGGTCATAACTTATCGCAACACTCTTGCTTTCAACTGCTTCGAATTTTTTCATAACGTTATTTTATGAAGTAATCCCCACCACTTTGAATAGGCATAGGAGAATTTTTTTTTTAGAAATAATGTATGTTTTAATCACCTGATATTATATTCTACATTCAAAATTAAGAAAAGGTAAACTATGAAATAAATGCAGGTGTTTAGAAACGATGCAATACCGGATGTAATACGTTAACCTTTGACCTTCACATATCCCGGTTTCTCTCCGATTACATATTATAAAGTATCAACTTACATTGCAGGTTAAGCTGATTTACTGACTTTAAAGAAAATAATTTATCAAAATATAATTTTTGTTAATGTGGAAAATTTATAGGAAATAAGGTGTCAGATTCCATCACACGTGGAAAAATAGAATCTGCTGTTATTAGCATCCGGTGTTAGGTTTCATCTAGATAACATTCGGTGTTAGGTTTTAGTTCATTGACATTGTTCTAAAAATTGAAACTGCCGATGTCCACATCCGGTATCATGTTTCGTCTAGACTGAATCCGGTGTCATATTTCAGTTCATTAACCTTGCACATTCACCATATCCTTATCCCTCCCCTTATCATTTTCATCTCTCCGATCCTTATTACTCACATCAAAGGAAAATTATTATACCGAATATGATTATATTAAATGATTGAATGATGGAAAGGAAAATTACTATACCGAAAGTGAATATGTTTGATGATGAGTCAGCCAGGCAGCAACAATAACTGGTGATGGTCGATGCATTCAGTGGCCCATTATAGGGCCAACGTGATGACCCATCGTGAAGAAGGACCTTAGAAATGTGTACATGGACTGTGTTTTGCCAGGATAAGGAATATGCGTCGTATTTGTTTGAACTTGGCTCAGTTAGCTCCAGACCTATACCCTTATAATAAATCTATGGATAGCACTGGCTTCTATTTTTCAAATATCTAGCATGACAGTTGTGGAAAAAATAATAAATGCTAAACGTTACTATCTGTATTTATTTGTAACATGGCGTGACAAACATAGACCCAATTATACAGAAAAGGTATTACAGATTACTGTAATTTTGTTATATCCCATCTTTATTACATAAAACAATACAACCTCTACAATAAATGATTGTTTACAGCACTACTTTGGGTAAATATGAGAAGAAAAATATAATTAAATGTGTGATTCCTGCCGCTTACGATTTTAATTAAATACTTATACCAATATTGCCAGTAGCGTTTTACTAAAGAAATAGAACACAAATACGTAAAATCCATATACACATATTATATGAATGAAGTACAACCTGAAAACGAAAGGAATATATTATAATTTAATATTATTTAACAGCATATACAATTTATTGTATTGTGTTACTTATTTATATACAGGTTTAAAAGAATAAATAATATTTTCAATTTGCAATTAGATAATTACTTCTGGGTATAACGTTAAGAGCTAAAAACAAATAATTTAAACGACTAGAACTTGAGGACAAAATTCAGTGAATTAAATAAAAGTCCAAATATGTATTATTGCCTACGACTATATTATAATGTACATTATTTGTTTATTTCTTCAATATAATGATAACATAATGCACTATAGCAATGTATAATGATTATCCACTTGTGGTTCTTAATGATTATAAACAGATTTTCCCGAATGATGGTAGTAGTTAACTAATTACAACAAAATATAGTATTCTACTTGTATATAATGGCTGTAATTCACTCGGGAAATTTACAACACTCGCTTACGGCCCGTGCCGTATGCCGTAACCTTCACTCTCATAAATTATAGCCATCATTATATGCTCGTTTTTGGAGCTTTCTTTAAAAGCAAATTAAATATTGTGTACTTTTAAAGACGAATACGCTTAATATTGAGCCAAAAATATGCAGACTAATGTAAATTTAGTGCCTCTTCAATCTGCCGATATTTTTTATTCAATTCCAACTTCCCTCTCTTGGATGATTACGATAGCTAATGATAATTTTATGATATATTTTTTATATTGATATAATCAATCAAGGTATATTGGAAATTTTAAAAATCTCAAAATATTTTTTAATAACATTTCTCAAACCGAATTTAGGGAGAAAAGGAAACATTAGATTGCAATACTAAGTTACTTTATGCCGTCTCTTTTTAAGATATATATAATTTTTTCATTATATTTTTATATTATTCATTCATTATCTTATTATATTTTTCACTTCTGTTATACGGCTCAGAAATCAAACAATCTAATTTGCTTTTATTTTATCCCTTGTGAGACTTTCATAAAGATCAATGTTGACATACCTGCCAGAAATATTAGAGAAAGTTGATTTTCAGCGTGTTCAAAAAGAGTATGAACAAACATTTAGTATGTTATACGTATTTGATCAAATTTTTAAGAATTACCATTAGAATTGCATTATTAAAATGCAGCAATTTTCATTAATTTAATTTACTGAAAACCTTAAAATAATTTACTTACACTTTTTGTTTTTGGCGGCATCGTGGAAGTGAAGATAAGTCTTCTTTCAAGCAGTACTGTCGTGTACCTAGAAGCCCACTGATCAAGTACTCTTTTAATGGATACTTATGGTATTCTGAGATGGGGAATATTTTTTTATCCGCCTCGGTTAAGTAGTTGTTGAGAGCTAAATAGTTTTCACTCTTAAATATCCATTCTCTCGTCGCAAAAAATTCTAATAAATTCAAACCATCGTAAATTTTACGTTGTATCCTTAACATGCTGCAAATACAACATATAAAAGGAAAATTAGACGTCAATACAGTATCATCAGAAAAAGTAATTTCAGAATGCCAGTATAAAATATTTGAATAAATTTGATGTAGGGGAAAGTCGGGTAGCATCGGACATGTTAACAAAATATTGCAAAACATATCTTTATTAACAAATTTGTTCAACAAATTTATAGTCAAATGATTATTTTACATATATCTTACATGTCTAAAAAAGAAAGGAACATCAACTTTATAAAATAAAGGAAAATCCTTTGAGAAAAGAAATTAAACATTTTAAAATTATGAAAAATTGGCGGGTAATACCGGACACGAAAAAAAATTCTGGATACTGCCGTAAAAAATAAAAATATTAACAGTTATCACACTTGTAATACTTCTGACCTTTTTCCACGTCAGAACAAGCCTCATAAACCCAGTTTTTACACTCACAACACTGGATCCAGTCTTCGTCGAAACATTCTTGACAAATGACACAATAAGTTTCCCCATTTTCTTGTTCTTGGGTTTCTTTAGTCTTCTCTTTATGCGCTTTTTTTTCTTCTGTTCTTGTGCAATTTTTTTCTCAACTAGAATAACATTTTCACTTAAATTTTTCTTTACTCCTTTAGCCTTATTTTTATTTTTCTCTTCCAGCTCATTTTTAAATGGAGTGGAAGTAAGCACTTCACTTTTTTCAGCACGTCTTTTTCTTGAAACCATTCTACGTTCAGCAGCATTGGGAATTGGTGAAATTTCTTTAAGAAGATTACTAATACTTTTTTCAAAAATCGTATTTGGATCCAAAGTATTTTTTTGTGATGATTTTCTGCTGCCTATGGTGGGATTTCTTTGTTCAGAACGTTGGGGGCTGGTTTTGGAAGTCGAAGGTTGGCAAGTTTCATTTAACGTGCACAGTTTTACGACTTTTTTTGAGGGCGTTTTATTTTCAGATGTACCAAGTTCTTGTTCGTTGAGCTTTGGTGGAGTATTTGGTAAAGTTGGTATTTTTGGAAATTCTAGAGAGTCTATTGTCTCGCTTTCTGTCTCGTTACATCTCTTAACAATTGTGGATGTAGATGCATGAATTTCCCTTGGTTCTGGGACGTCCAATCCTTGCGATGCAATAAAATCCAAGTCCGTGAAAATCTGCGAATTCAATGGATAAATTCCGCTACACTCAAAACCCTTCTTAGATAAGCCCATCCTGCAAATTTTCGTAAAGGCGTCGTTCACCAGGCCTGCGATTTCATAATCACTAATTCTCATAAACGGATTTTGCCTCATCCATCGTGACGCTGCTTCATTGTAGGCATCCTTGAATGGCTTCATTACACACACATCCAAAGGTTGTAGCTTATGGGTGCAATGAGGGGGTAAGCTTAACATATGGATATGGTTTTTCCGGGCAAAGTTGATGACTTGTAAATCTTTATGGCTGCAATGCCCATCGACAATTAGAAGAACTGGCTCCTCTTCAGATGGACGTGTGAATTTTACAAATTCCTGAATCCATTTAAAAAAAATGTCACCATTTATCCAGCCAGAGTCCTGTGCATGGAACATGGCATTCTCCGGAGCTCCAATTTTCAGTCGGTCAATAATTTTTTTCCTAGGAAAAATGAATAGTGGAGGTATGAATTGATCTCCTGCTGCATTGATACACAATAAGACGGTTATAGTGCGGCCCCTTTCTCCAGAAGTCATTTTGCCAACTTGTTTCTTGCCTTTTATTGAGACGACTTTGTGCCGACACTCGTGGACTGTAGACACACCGGTTTCATCAGCGTTGAAAATTTTATTGGCTCGGAAGTTATATTTTTGCATTAGATCTTCAAGTTTGTTAAAAAATCTTGCAACTTGTGGTCGATTGAAGCCTACTGCTCTCTGCAAACTCGTTGACTCGGCATTTCTTAAAGACAGCTCTGGATGGCACTGGAGAAAAGTGTAGTAAAAGTCTTTCCCAGCAGTCTTTTTTTCCCTGTTGAATCTATGTGGAATTTTTAAGCGCTCCGCCACATCAAACGCAAGTTTTAAGAATTCTTTTTTGGTGAGGGGCATTAGGCGACTATCCAAATCCCGCATGTGGTTCACAAGCTCCTGTTCATAGTTGGCGGGAAATGTGCAGCGATATCGTCCAAGACTTGGAATAAGTTGTGTTTCTTCGTTATTTTTCAAGTGTTTTACTTTATCAGCAAGAGTACTTTTAGGAACACCATAACGTTTTGCCGCATCTCTTATTGCTAACTCGTTATCAAGCACTTTTCTAACTGCTGTTCTCATATGCTCTTCGTCCCATTGCCCTCGTATATTTTTATTAATAAACTTCGGCATTTCATATGTTCTGTAACAAAACATTGAAATTATTTTGCGTCCGGTCATACCCGAAATTTTTGTGTCCGGTGACACCCGACATGCAGCTAGCAACCAATTAACTATTTACTGGTAGGTATTTGAAGTGCAGAGTAATATGAACACATTTTTATATTCACTACTCATATATGCACGCATTATGTAGAGGACACCCACTAAACACTTACCAATTAAGAGAAACAAGACATCAACTTTAATTCTGTCCACGTGGAAATAAAAAAAAATCACATACAAATGTTTTTGTCTGAACCGCACAACGTATCGAGGTCAACTGAAGATATGTTGCTACACGCATCGAAGTAATTCGTGCAACCATGCGATGGAAGCGGCAAAACAACAAATAACAGAAAACGGTAAACGTCCGATGATACCCGCTGTCCGATGCTACCCGACTTTCCCTTATAAGTTTCACTAATCTTCAAAAATGTGCTAATAGGCAAAAAGTTGATTAAATTATGAAAAAATTGCGGATCGATATAAACACCTTTGATTGTGGACTTTAGTTTGAATATTTAATGCCATAACTATTAGTGAAAACAAGACATATACTAACTTTGAAAACGTTAACGACCAAGAAATAACATTACAAGTAACACAAATAGAGAAAAGTCGTTCACTAGACACCATTTTTTCTTTTTTGAATAAGTATAAACATTAGATACTTTAAATTTTTAGGTAAATATTGCATATATTAACATCCTCCTTTGGCTAATGATATTGAATGTCTGTTGTTATAACTTTGAATATGGTCAATTATGTATAAGTTTTGGGTTTGTTCAAATACCGAAAATGTTTATATTTATTTGTAAATTTAGATAAAGACAATAATGGTCCATGTCAGATGATATTTTATATATCTAATACACGAAATTTATACTAAAAGTTATTTTTTTGATGACATGGAGAGTGTAAGTGTTTGTTATTGTGTTATTTTTTGTAAATTTACCAACCATTCACCGTTTCCAACCAGTGTTGGTAAATAAAGTAACTTATTTTTACTGATTGATGGATATTAACATGGATCAGAAGTAAATATATGGACAAACCATTTACAAGAGGGTACTTGGGCAGTCAGAAATATTTTGGAAAATAACTCTATTATTCAAGCAACAATTCAACATTAAAAGACAATTAATATTTAAAAAAAAATGTAAATAGAAACAAATTTATTGTATGCGGATTTTTTTACGTAATCTAAAATAAATACATTTGAAAATCCACCATTATCCAATCCCGCTTATAACAGTACCACCAGCATCATTGTGAGTTGCTAAGGTGTGGCATATGTTATCAAAAGTGTCCATGTTAAAGCCTCATGATATTTATTTGGTCTTGAGACATAATTCTCAGGACATACAAATTTAGAAACCTAAGACTAACGAATTGAAATTCCTATAAACAGATTCTTTGAGTTTTCCAAGCTGAACCCTAGACATCATACTATCTAGAATATTGCACCATACTTTTTGTATATGAGCAGAGCTGCCCAACCAAGTCATGTCCAAGAATACACAAAGTGATGGAACTTTACTTTCCAGACAAAACGCAAATAAACTCAGAAGTTCTATAACAGAGCTAAGTCCACTAAAGACTCTGATTCAGACTAATACAGAAAGGAATCAACGTCAGACCAATAAACTTTGTCGGCAAAGCACACGGCAGATGTAAATGCTCTCTGGGTGCCTGATGATGCACGATGAGGCACTGGGACTTCTATGAGCCATCACATCTCTAGATCTGTTAACCGTTATCAGTTTGAGGTCTCTCTTCACATAAAGGTTTCAGCTGTATACTGAAATAGACATCAAAAGTTGAGAAAAACTGTTAACCAAAAGATTGAAACCTTTTTGGAGATAGCTAGAGCATTTAACGACACTTTTTTCTATCTATTTAGTGGAACCATGCTATTTTAATCTCAAATTTACCCTTATTAATAAAACCACGGTTAGTATGGCTGCGATAATAATGTCCGCAGAGTGGAGTTTTCTCTCTGCTACTGTGATTATAACTGCATAGAGTAGGGAATATCGGTCAATTTCGCCCTCTTAAGAGGGTTTTCTTAAGAAAAGATCACGATGAAGGTCACATGGTAATCATCAAAAAATTAGTAAAAGGGTTCAAGTAGTCAATTTGTAGAATCAGCTTTAGGATTACCACAATGTTACCTTGTAAAATCCATTGTAACATATTGTTTTTTGTTTAATGGTGATCAAAGAACATTTTGAGACAGCAATCCTATTCCCTGACGATATTAGATGCCAGCTGAGCTAATGCTAGCTAGCCTTCGCACCTAGAACGACCCTCTTTCAAATTGTCACTAGCGGCATGCACAATGGGTGACCAAATATTGGTGTCGCAGGTAAGTGCGCAGGATTCACAATGAGTGTATTCCAGTTAAAGTTGTATTACTTTTTCGTGTTGTTTCATAAATAAAATAAATTTTACTTGCCATTTAATTTTACAATTCATTTTCCATTCATAACTTGTTTTCTAGTATTTTCTGTTTGTTGTCAAGCAAACTAAATTTCAAATATAAGTTTTTAACGATGAACAACTGGATTATTAAAAAAAGCGATACTTACAATCGTTTTTGTCCACATATAAACATTATTAAATCTATGAGAAGAGCGGGTAGCCAATGGAAAAATATGCTATAGATGTTATGAACCAACTTAGAGGACCTAATATCACCGTCGGGATACCAAATTTGCATTTCAAATGGATATTCGTAAACAATCGATCTTCCCATATCCATTATTTCTTTATATGTGAGGCGCATTACAGCATCCTGAGTCAGATTATATACAGGTACTTCTTTGGACCTATAAATTAAAGAAAAAACAACAGATATAAACTTACTAAAATGCCCTCATTCCCAGTATGATGATATATATGATGCAAGTATCAGTATAACCATACAAATCTATGTGTATTCGATTGCGTTAGTATCGCGGTATCAGTATAGGCAAGTATCACTTATCTCTTCGATATCGCACAAGTGCAACTTATAAAGTATTCATTTATTGCAATCTGCTTATCTCTTGTAGTATACATAAAGATCTATGTTTAAATGAAGTCTCATGATTCCGCCTCAGTGTGTATACATATACCATGATTTTGTCTCAGTGTGTATGCGGTTATTTACTAAAGAATACCAATACAGAAAAATAGACAAAACATTTGGAAACAGATTTTTCTATAAATTATTTTAATTGAGAACACTAGAAATTCCTTTCGAAAACATAAAGTAATCATTAATTAGATAACAAATTGTAAATTCGAAGACCTTATTGAGTGAAATATTATTATAAAAAACTGTATGATTTCTCTATAATCAATGAGAATTGCTGCGATATACTGTGGACCAAATGTGACATAGAAAAGATGTACTTATTAACACTAGTTAACGAAATATAAATATTTGTACATGCATTTCAAAATTAACGAAAAAAATTGTTTTATTAGATATTATAAAAATTTATCGAAAAATCAAGAAATCCAGAAATCCAAAAATATAATGATGTACAATATACACTATAGCGGTGTATAATCATTATTGATTTGTCAACAAATTTAAAATCTTCAATGTAACTGTATCAGGAATAGACTAACAAAGAACCCGAACCTCCTGTGTGAAAGCCAAACACTCTACCCACTGCACTAGTTACCGCAATATTAACATTTTTCCGAATGATGCTTTAAGCTTACTAATTAAAGTTTTATTTGGTTTCTTAAATTTATCAAGTGAACGACGAATGATAAATCTGAAAGTAAGGTGCCTTGACAGTTTTGAATTGTATGCTCTCAAGTTTGCTAAAATATTATTAATATTAATAGTCGAAGACTAGTATTCTACTTGCATATAATTATTGTAATTCACTCGGTAACCTGATTACTCATATTAGTATTATTATATCACAAATAGCTTGATGTCGGCGACTTTTTAATAATACATTAAAAACGAAAAAAATAAAATACATCTTTCACACATTCAGATTCAAAGACAAGTAGTTTTTTTTCTGTGAATCATTACAGTCATTACATATACACTGTTTTGAAGTATTATTCCATTTAACTATCCATATCCAATTAAAATCACGACATATAAAAATCTATTGTCTTATTTGTCATTCACCGCAACTTGAATTAGATAAATAGACCACAATATTTAATTTAATGAGGAGCTTTAAGAGTGTATAATAAAGATAATTAGGTATTTAATTAGAAATATACTTCATATTAAAAAGTTTTTATATGAACTCATTAAACATATATAACGTTACGTATAGGCCTTATAGGTATGTATTTGATTTTTTAGTTAACACAAAAATTGCAGTAGTTATAGAATCGTAAAATTACTTCCAAGAAATAGAACAAATAATTTAGAAACTCAAAATTTCATATGTAATAATCAGATGAGTACCGATATACCATTTCAGCTTGGAGTTTGCGTAGTTGATTTTTCTTTTTCTTTCAATGGTGTATTTGCATTAAATTTTGGAATAAAAAAAAGTAATAAATAAATAAATAAATACATTTTGTTGTTTGTGTAGTTTTTTGGAAATATGCTGGCTACTAGCGTAATATTACGCTAGTACACACAATGTCATAAGTCTTGGACCCCCTGTATATAAAATGATTCGATTAAATCTAGTGTTTTTTCTTAATGTGGTAAAAAAGTACATGTACTTGGGGAACAAAAAAAACAATAAAAAATTGCAGACCATGAACCTTTTACTTTACTTTATTACCAATGCTTTTACAAATCTGGTTAGTTTGGCAGTGTATTCAGCCAAGTGTTCCTTTGAATTTTTGTACATTATAATACCAAGACATGAGATTTCTGCGTTTACCCGAGCAAGAATGACTGCTTTACATGATGCAGGACATTCTAATCATCAGATATCGAACATGTTGGGCATTCCTAGATCATCTGTTTTGCGAATAGTACATAGATATGAAGAATTTGATACAGTGGAAAACAGACCACGTAGTAGACGTCTTCGAGTGTCTAATGAAATGGAGGATCGGTATTTGGTGCGATATGCCCGTAGACACCGCACATCTTTAGCTTCAGCTCTCAGAGCCCGCTTTCAAGGTACGTTTTGTTGTGTTATATCGACACGTACTATTCAAAGACGACTCCACAATGCAAATTTACGTGCTAGAAGACCATTAGGGTCCCTACTCTACTTCCAAGGCATCATGCTGCCGGTCTCCAGTGGGCGCGAGAGCATAGAGGTTGGCTTTTACGCCAGTGGCGGTGAGTCTTATTTACCGACGAAACCAGAATTGGGCTGGTTACTGATGACAATCGACAAAGAATCTGGAGAGAACCAGGTCGTCAACAGCGACTTTATTTTCCCCGTAAAGTTGATCCGTATGAAGGGGGTACCTTAATTTTTTGGGGTGGAATAATGTTCAATCGCCGCACCCCATTAATTCGCATACCACAGAATATGACCAGTCAAATTAAATGAATTAAGCAAACATTTTGTGTTTATGGACGACAACGCTCGACCACATCACGCAAGAAGGGTTCAAGAGACACTTGAAGCAGGACATATCAATATATTGGTCAGATTGGTCAGCCAACTCTCCTGACATGAATCCTAGAGCCATTCATAATCATATTCCTCCACCTCAGACGGCAGATGAATTAGTCGTGGCGGCAGAAGAGGAATGGAACAATATTCCGCAACAGATCGCTAAACGCTTGATAATCTCAATGCACAGACGTGTTAATATTCTTTTGGAATGTGGTGCAAGTCATACCGATTATTAGTCAAGTAGATAACTTGCTTTGTTACTTCTTTTTGATTTAATAAATTTTGTCAAAAATGTCACACATTTGCTGGTTTTTAATTTTCTAAGTACTCACTTTATCGAACATATTCTTGTCACAAAAAAGATCCAGAAAACAATATACTTTTGTAAATGTATTTGGTTCTTCTGACAAAATGATTTTTTTAACAAGAATGAGGGAGGGTTGAACATTATTCCACCCCAAAACATTACGGTATCATCATACGTAGCAACTTCACGGGGAAAATGAAGTCGCTGTTGATGACCTGGTTCTCTCCAGACTCTTTGCCCGTTGTGATCAGTAACCAGCCTAATACTGGTTTCGTCTGTAAATAAGACCCACCGCCACTGGCGTAAAAGCCAACCCCTATGCTCTTGCGCCCACTGAAAACGGACAACAGGACGCCTGTGGGAACCCGTAACGGTCTTCTAGCACGTAAATTTGCGTTGTAGTGTCGTCTTCAAAAAGTAGGTATCGGTATAATACGGCGAAACGTATCTTGAAAGTGGGCTCTGAGAGCTGGAGCTGAAGATGTGCCGTGTCTATGGGCATATTATATCAAATACCGATCCTTCCTTTAATTAGATACTCGAGGACGTCCACTACGTGGTCTGTTTTCCACTGTATCAAATTCTTCATATCTGTGTACTATTCATACAACAGATGATTTAGGAACGCTCTACATGTCCGATATCTGATATTAGAATGTTCTGCAACTTGTAAAGCAGTTATTCTTGCTCGGGTAAACGCAGAAATTTCACGTCCTGGCATTATAATGTACAAGAATTCAAAGGAACACTTGGCTGAATACACTGCCAAACTGACCAGATTTGTAAAAATATTGGTAATAAAGTAAAAGTTCATAGTTTGCAATTTTTTATTGTCTTTTTTGTTTTCTAAGTACATGTACTTTTTTACCACATTAAGAAAAACCACTAGATTTAATCTTTGACGTTGTGTGTAGTTTCCATCTGAAACTGCTTATGGTCCTTTACAGGATTTTATCACTTATGTTTAATGTCTCAAGCGTAAATGTTTCAACTTATTTTTATTGAAAAAGAATTGGACAAATACAGACAAATTGAAATGACATTCAAATGATATGTTCTTTAGATATTTGTTTTAAAATTTGGCGTCATTCTAGACAGATAAACGCCTCACTCACCTACTTTTTGTTGTTCCCATTATTTGTGCGACCACAATACTAGTGTTGATAGCAAAATCAACAGGTACAAATTGACCCCTATTTCCTCCTTTACAATGCATTGATCGGATCACTCCCTTCCCAGCACCAACCAAAAGACCCACAGGACCATTGAGGCTGTCCACCCACCCAGGAACGGGTTCATCAACAGCAGGTATTACTAGAAAACGAAAACGTGGAGCTTGAAGGTTATTTGTTGGTAATATAATTCTATTTTTTTAATATATCCTAAATCAATATCAAATTTGGTACATATTTATTGCTATCGAAAACCCCGCTCTAGTCATTATGTACTATCACACAATATGCTATATATTATGTGGTACTATGTATGTATTATCGCACATACCTAGCAAGCATTTTTCAGTTTTAAACATGTTAGATCATTAATCGTTCAAGAAATTCGATAAATATATTACAATGTATTCTCTTTATATCTAAATAGTCAACTAGTCTTCTATTACTTTACTATTATGCACTATAATGTTTAAGAAATACTTTTCTACATGACCAGTAAGAAATATAATAAATCTGCAATTCCTTGTGATAGATATTTTATAACAATTATAAAAATATAAGTGTGTTTGTTTTCAAACTATAAGTATTGTTTAGGTTAAAGTGAAGTAAAATGAACGTTGCAAGTATAGGTACCACATGCAACATACAAATAATGTAACATAGTAGGTGTATGAAAAACGTTATAGGCTTTTTAGGGACTATCCCTATAAATTAAAACTTCATATAAAACTTCCTTCTTCGTTCTGGGAAAACATTTTGTTGGCCTTTTTGCAGCTTATCAAATAAATATCAGCTTTATGGGCAATACGAGTATGTTTATTGCTGAAATTAACTATACATGGAAAACATCGTACAGGTATTAGAAAATATAAAAAACTTTTAAACTATTGATAAAAATTCTGTTGTTTCATATGCTACCTACACACATATGCTATTTCATTTTTGCTATCAAGTAATTTATTTTTGAAATGATTCATCTTTCATAAGAATTAAATAAGTTAAAGGTAGCATGTCCTCCAACAAAATTCTGAGTAAATTAATTCCAGTGAATGGGTATTTTTCACAGTTTTGTTAATCCTATTACTTCGTCTACTATATCATAAAGTAATAGCACCCTGTAGTATTCCGAACTGCAGGGAGCAAACTTTACCGGGTGATGGAACTTTTTAAAATAGGAAACAAATTCATATAAATATGGGTCGGGAGATACTTAGCTTCCTGGACCTAAATAATAATAAATTTTTTTAAAGACAAAAATTTCAAAATTGACACTAATATTTTTTACCTTATGCTGCTTTCTTGAAAAAAAAATATTTAGAGAAAATGCATATGTTCATTTGATAGCAAATGAACATATGCATTTTCTCTAAATATTCTTTTTTTCAAGAAAGCAGCATAAGGTAAAAAATATTTGTGCCAATTTTGAAATTTTTAAGTATCTTGACATTTTTCATTTATAGCCCAATTTTTTAGATATTTCCAATTTCCAAATTCCTAAAAAGTAATTTTTTGGGGTTTTTAAAAGATAAAGTTTACGCTGTCAGAGAAGAACTAATTCAACAAATTCGGGAAGCATATGAATAATTGATAGCTAATCAGAATTTTATTAATGCTGCTACACACACAGTCTGTGCGTTGGTGCCAACATTGTGATGAAGTGGGAGAGATTCACTTCGAACAACTGTTTTAACTAATTATGTTCAGGTTAGTTTAATTTTAACTAAATTGTGTTGTTTAATTGGTTAATATGCTTGTTCTTGTAAAATAATGGAGACCAATTACCTATGTTATTATTTCAATTAATTTTTACGAAAAATTGAAAAATACAATTATTTTAACACAGACTGTTACAATTGCTAGTTTATTTTTCATTTGGTTAATATCAACATATTTTCTTTTGTTTACCTTTAGGTATTTAAAAATTATTGAAAAAACCTATTTTCAGAAATTTAATTTTAACAATTTTGTGTTGATTTACAGCAAATGTTATTGCCATCTAAGAAAATATCTCAAAAAAATTTAAATCAAAAAATCTAAGAGGCACGAAAGTTTGCAAATCAATTTTGCTATCAAATAAATGTAGTTGCAAAACCGTAAGCGTATGTTGAAAAATATTTGGAGAGAAAAAATTGTTAAGATTTTCCCAATTACTTATATGGTTCTAAATAAGATTTTTTTCCAAAAAAGGAGCATAAATTAAAAAATATTTGTGCATTTCCAAATTTGTATCGTTAACAATTATAACGCAATAACAAATGTATTTTTTTTATTGAAAATATTTGACACTCTGTATCTCAAAAACTAAGCATTTCTCAACCCATATTAATATAAACTTGTTTTCTCATTTTAGTTCTATCATCTCTGGTAATGTTTGGTCCCTGCAATTCAGGGCAGAAGGAGCATAGAAGTTTAGTGCAATAAATTTAAATCTTATAAGACGCCTCAAAATTTTTTCAAAAAAAAAATATTGGTGCCTTCTCTCGGCTAAACGAAGACGCTTAGGTTTGTGGTTAGATAAACCTGCTTATTTCCATCGGAAGAAACAGGTAACTTCATGTACATTACATAGGATATTGTGATACCCTATATGACCAATGACAGTGTAATGTTCCCCTTATTGCAATAATTTGTATTTGAATTATTTCTGATGGACGTATAAAAAGTATAATCTTTTACTCGCATTGAATTTCCTCATTCCAATATTGTTACAGGATATACATACTAATTTACATCTGAAGTTGAACATCGTTATTTTATGTATTACTTTTGGTAATACATTCAATTTGCCTTTAATACTGTGTCCTTTGAGCAATTGAAAAAAATATTTAACCTTTTGAATTTCCCTAATTTTTAGAATGTTTATCAGAAAAATTTTCCTAAGAACTTTAAGAGGTAAATTTTTAATAATATCTGAATAAACCTACACACAAAGGTTTAAATAAACTCCACGTTTAAATTTGACTTATACAAAGTTGAAAAACCATGTTTATGAAGTTCTAGGTAAGTAACGAAGCTACTTTGGATTTTATTGGTTAAATAATTTAAATAATCCACTTATTCTTAATAAAAAAAAGTATAGAAATATTTGTTATAAATTTGAACTTGAAATAGAAGTGATACCAATGCTTGCACACCTGAATGCACACTAAAAACTAAACTATTTATCCAAATTTCGCAAGTAAAAATAACAAGCAGCATAACATACAAAATAAAGGTTTCAGTTAATATATTTTGCAAGTTTAAAAATCAAATAATAATCAAGTAGAGGCGAAAGAAGGCAGTTTGAAATTGACAGTTCAACCTAAGAATTTTTGAGTATGGTGGTAACTATACAAATCACTAAATTATTCCCCATAAAAGCTGCAATAAAAATCGATATTTTGAAAATGCAAGAATCTTTTAAATATAACGGCCTGTGTCACATGCTGTTCAGCGTGCATGCCTACGTGCAAGAGACCTGCAACTTGCAGAAAAAATTACAGACAGTAAAGCGACTATTATTTGGCATACTAAATTGTCAAAATTTGTATTGGCATTGATGCATCTACTTTAAAATATTGTGTAATATACATATACAGTATGCGCCAAAAGTAAATTCAATAAAAACGAAACAATAATTTTTTGGGAAAAATCCTCGAACAGGTCGATTTTTAATTTAAAAAATACATATTTTAGTGTAAAATGCGATTTTCACATGTCATTTGTTTTCGAGTAATGACGTCATCGATTTTTTTTTAAATGGCAACACCATATGTTATTCCTTGATTCTGAAAGATCGTTTAATTCTCTATCAGACAGTTCTAAAATTTTGCCCTCTTACATAGGAAGGTTTTCGAGTAAATGACGTTGGAATGTTAGAAAACGTAAATCAATTAAAACGTTATCAAGTTTAGTTTTTCGAATTCCATAGTTCTTTTATGGATCACGTAGGTGAAAATCTTTGCAAAGTGTCATTGTCACACCGGCTTTCTAATAAGTATTGTAAGCGACAGAAATTATTATTCAATTTAAAGTATTATGGCACATTTAACTGTTACTCAAAAAATTGAAATTTTAATTCTTATCGGATGCGGGAATATGACTAGAACTCAGCAGGAAGTTTGCGATTTATTTAATGAAAATTATCCAGATCACCCTATCAGCCAATCAACAGTCAGTAAGCTAGAGTCTAAATTTAGAGAAACTGGCAATGTTGTAAATATTCCAAAACCTGGACGTCCAAGCATTAATGAAAATCAGAAACAGAACATTTTGATAAGTATGGTGGATAATCCTCATAATTCTTCACGATTAGTTGCATTAAACAATGACACTAGTCAGAGCACAGTGCCACGTATCTTGAGGAAGGAAAAATCTTTACAAAATTCAACTTGTGCAGGAACTCAATGAAGATGACCCCGATCGCCGCTGACACTTTTGCGAAATTCTAATGGATTTATGTCAAGGAAATAGAAATTTACACCGGCAAATACTTTTTTCAGATGAGGCCACATTTTGTCTGAATGGTACAGTGAACCGTCAAACTTGCAGATATTGGAGTCGGTAAAATCCTCATTGGATGGCAGAGGCACATACCCAACACCCTCAGAAATTAAATGTGTGGGCTGGAATAGTTGACGACAGAATAGTAGGGCCTTTCTTCTTTGAAGGAACCCTTACAGGACAAAGATATTTAGAGTTTCTAGAAAATGACCTTGTTCCAGCCCTTGCAGTAATTTTTCCTAACGATAATGACCCTGACATTCCTGACGATACTATATGGTTTCAGCAAGACGGTACACCTCCACCCTATGCGCGCCTTGTACGAGATTTTTTGGACAACTGTTTTCCTGGGAGGTGGATCGGCAGACGCGAACCGATAGAATAGCCTGCAAGATCGCCAGATCTTACACCTCTTGACTATTTTTTATGGGGATATTTGAAGTCAAAAGTGTACATTAATAAACCACATAATTTAGAAGAACTTCAAAATCGCATTCGGGACGAAATACGCAGAGTTACCCCAGAAATCATTCATAATGTGCAAGAAGAATTTCTTCACAGACTTGCGCATTGTCAAGAAGTTGGTGGATGGCAATTCGGACATTTAATTTAAGTATAAAATTTAATCAATTGTATTTTATTTTACATGCCTCAGAATTGTTACTTTTTTATGGATAAAATTTACGTTTTCTAACATTCAATCGTCATTTACTCGAAAACTTTCCTATGTAAGAGGGCAAAATTTTAGTACTGTCTGATATAAAATTAAACGATCTTTCAGAATCAAGGAAAAAAATATGGTGTTGCCATTTAAAAAAAAATCGATGACGTTATTACTCGAAAACAAATGACATTTGAAAATCGCATTTTACGCTAAAATATGTATTTTTTAAATTAAAAATCGACCTGTTCGAAGATTTTTCCCAAAAAATAATCGTTTCGTTTTTATTGAATTTATTCCGTACTTTTGGCGCATACTGTATTGTAAATACGATTTATTCGAAAATAGGCAATTTCTCAGGCTAATGGTAAAGTATACCTTGTTTGACAAAATAAGGTAGGTTTAAGATGTTTTAATCAAATGGTGATAACGTGGCTAAAAAAATACGCGCATATTTACATCATAAACATGGCTTATGTGACAGCCTTTAGACAATACACCGAAATAAATAACTGATGATTTCTCGTATCCAAAACTTCTATTTTCACATTTTTAAGTTAATAACCAATATAATTATTATGAAAATCAATTTTTAAATTCCAGCTTTGGTATCCGCTTCATTCCGAGTACAATTATGCATATTGAAAAGGATCACACGTTTACTGCTATTTAACCTCATTAATAATAATTTCCATTTACTCGCCTTTAAAATAATATGACATACATATATTACTAAAGCAAATATATAATATTTGTTCATTAATATCTATTACTACAACATTTTCGTAATTATTCATATTTGCATGTAATTATTTTCGTTAAAGAAAATTAAAAAGATGATTGATTATGATATGCCAATACATTTAGGTATTAACAATATTGTGTGAAACTAACTACTCTGCGGACTAAAGCCCCGACCCGAGTAGAATTACACCCGCAAAACAAACATTTTTTACTGTATTGGAAAGGTTTTTTAAGCTAATATAAATCAAATCCTACGATTCCTATCGATGAAGTCATATGTATGATCTCTGATACCCAACATCTAGGTGTGCTAATAAACAATTCGACAGACAAAGCTCTATTCAATAATTATCTAAAATAACAATTAATCTAGCTAAATATACTAACCTGGTTTAATGATAACATTATATAAATATATAAGTTCACTTTTGAAACTGTGGGAACTCGAAAATTCAACCACAATAGATGAGATCTGACCTATTTTTTATATTATATTTCATATTTCATTTCACATAATTTTAATTTAATGGTATAATAATTTTTATAGTTAGATATTTGACTTAACTTAGGAGGCCACCTGAAGAAACAATCCTAAAAATGCAGAAATAGGTAAGATCTCTATTATGGTTGAATTTTCGAGTTCCCACAGTTACAAATGTGAACTTAGATATTTATAGAATGTTTTCATTAAACCAGATTAGTAAATTTAGCAAAATTAATTTTTATTTTAAATAGTTATTGAATAGAGCTTTGTCTGTGGACTCGTTCATTAGCATACCTAGATGTTTGGTATCAGAGAGCATACATATGACTTCATTGATAGGAAATATAGGCGATTTGATTTATATTAGCTTAAAATACCTTTCCAATACAGTAACAAATGATATGCCAATATTTCGACGTATTTTTCAATTTATCAATAATTTCATAATATGCTAAATTTTATGTGAAATTATATTTTGTACGTTTGCCTATATTACATTACACTGTGTAATGTGCATACAAATTAATTATTGGATATTAATCTTACACGAAACAGTAATGTTCCCATAAAATATTTCATTAAATAGGTGAATAGTAATAGAACAAAAAAGGCATGTTAGATGTTCTAAAATTAAAAGATGAAAATTATGTCTTTTATTTTGATGCAATTCTAGGAAGCAAATCTTGGATTTAACAAAATAAATAAAATTAAGAGAGATACTGATTTAAAGAGAAATAATGTTGAGATGCGATACATTTGTCACTCAATTCTACTACTGAAACCTGTAAATATTACCAATGGAAGGTCGGATTATGACCACTGGCATGTTATCCACTTCATCTGCAATTAAAGTTTCCGCAAGTCTTTTGCTGTAAGTGTATGTATTGGGATGTGGTGCAATAATTCCTGGTGTAGCGATATTCAAAGTTTCGAGGTTTAACCATTCTGCAACTTTGATAACATCTTTAGGCTTCTCTTTGCTAGGATATACCTGAAAACCACAAGTATTATATAGTTATTTGTAATGAAATGACCCATCGGGATTGTGTTATGTTTTAAATTCTAGTCATTGATTAGGAATCGACAATTAAATAAAATTGAAGAAATTGGTTACTATGAATTGTGTTCTATCGAAATCCATGTTTGGCCAATAAACAAAATTTACAGAAATTTCATTACAAATAATTGCTACCACAATTAAGGCACACATCTATAGCATTTTATTAATCGATATGTACGGGCATAGAATTTGTATGTATTCTATTTTTAACTTCGTGGTCAAAAATGTCGACAAGGAAATCAAAATCATCGTTAAAATCACCACACATTGTATAAAAATCACTATTAAACATAATCAAAAAAACTAATGCGTGTGACAAACCCTGCAACCTTTTACAAAACTTCAGTTGAATAATTCCAATCATATCTAAGGCTATCTTGGCCAGGGACGGATTTCAATTGAACAAACCTGGTATACTAATTTTTTAATGCTAGAAACAATTTAAATTGTTACAATAATAAAAACAAGTCCAAAGTAATGGTAGTGGGAGAATTTGAAAATATAAATGTAAAAATTAAAGATGTGAATATAGAACAAGTTAGAATATTCCAATATCGACTGTAGAATTTTAAGATAATAGAAAGCAAGAAACTGAAAATGACAATACAAAAAATAGAGAAAGTTATATGACGATAATTTCCGTATTTGTTGGGTAATTGTACTCAAATTTTGTAAAACTAGACGTTTTGAGATAAACACAAATATCTTATTGATTTTTGCATTTCTTTAATTCTTTTTAAACTCCGATTAGCATTTAAAAGGATATACTTGTTATAAACCTGTAAAATGCACCATATTAAAGAAAACTGCATACCTATAACGTATTTGTTAATTATTCTATTCTAATTAATTATTAATTCAGAAAGTTTTTACAGTTAGTTTAATGTCTAGTAACTAGCTGTCTGGCATTTATTTCAAAAATATAAATTTCAAATATTGATTTTGGTTTTGCTATTGTGTTTTGGTTTAAGTGGTTATTTGTTTTATTATATTATACTATAAATGTTATCTTTCTTTCATATTGCCATATTTCAGTGTGTTGTGTTTCATCCTGTTTTACAATAATAACATTACTAACTGTAAAAACTTTTTGAATAATTTGTTAGAATGTATGTATTGATATTCAAGCTCAAAAAATACATTAAACGTAATTCTCTAAAATAGTATATTTTAGCGCCATGCATGCAATCAAAAGCTGTTTGAAAATAACTAATAATTTTTCAAAGAAAACTGTTCTTAAAAAAATCTAAAATAATAAGTATAGTGGCAGAGTTGCTCAGAACGGCCGGTACATGTAACTCAAAAATCAATTTGATATTCGTGTTTATCTCACAAAATAAAAACATCCTCTTCCAAAATTTGAGTACAATTACCCAACAAATAAGACTGAAAAAATGAAATAAAAATATAACTTCCCAGGGGTATAACTTCTTAAAGAAGCAAAACTTACTAAGGTAAGTTTATTTAAAGTACATGTTGTATAATTTTGCTATATAGCAAAGCAGTTAACTATGACTAAGTACAAATATTTTAAGAGAGGATAGAAAAATAAGAATTAACATAATTTCCTTTCAAAAAATTTCCAAACTTATTTATAAAGCGAAAAAAAATGTTTTAGACATTATATTAAATCCTTATTTAACGCCGCCAATGCGAGAATCAGAGTATGCAACCAGCCAGCAACCGTCATGCAACAGTCGGCCACAGTCGGCAGTCGGTCCAGTCGAGTCGGTTCACTGTCATGTTATAATTTCATTCCTGTGTTTACGTTGTAGTTTTGTGTTCTTCTTCAGTTTTTAGTGCCTTATTTTAATTTTAAACGTTTTACAGTTAATAAATAAAGGAATATGTGTCGGGTACAGATATTTTCCCACAATATAGTTCGCCGGTTTGTTTTTCTAGGTTATGGGACAAGACTGCCGCGGGTGTTAAACGTTCTCTGTTATCTATTAAAACCTACTTACCCCTTATCCCTTTCTTCGATTTTGTTATAATACATAGGCATTGTAGCTAAATAACTGTACTTACGGGAAGTATATTTATCGGTAGTGAGTGAAAATGTAGTTTTACCAGTTTGTAACCAAATAATGAAAAACGAATGCAAAATACTGGAGCTAACTGAATTAACTGTTATCTACCTACCAGATATTATTACTAATAAGAATGTTATAATAATTTTTGTCGTTTCTAGCTGCATTTAGAAACACTGCAAACGACCGCATGGTAGTTGTTGACAGATGTAATGTCAGTTATGGATCTAAGCCATAAGCCATCTCAGTCGATACTCATCATAGGCGCCGACTTTCCGTAGGAAAAAAGGGTTTTGCCCCATTTTTTAAATATCGAGCTAAAATTCTGGAATAACATTTTTATGGTCTTTTAGGGCTCCCTGAGCACGTGGTTAAAATTTTTGTACTTAGTCATAGTTAACCCTGTATATAAGTGTGGACCATGCATAAATAGAGTTATGGCATATTGATGATGCACTGGCACTCAATGCAACTCGGTCTTAAATAAAGTTAGCGATTGGTGTGGCTCTCACTCATTATATTTTAATCCTTCAAAAACATCGTATATTAGATTCCATAATTATCAGAGAAAATGTTCTAAACTAAATGTTCAGGTATACAATTCTCCATTGTCTGATACTGTAACAACGGTCAATTTTCTAGGTTTCACATTGGACGAGTGCCTAAATTGGAAAGAGCACTGCACCAACCTAATAGCAAAATTAAATTCTCTGTTACCTGTTTAGAAACTTAAAATCAGTTCTGACGAAGCTTCAGCTTATGAATTTGTATTACGCTCAAGTTGACTCTCGCTTGAGATACGGTGTATATTTTTGGGGCGATACTACCCTAGCACCTGGTGTATTTATTGCCCAGAAACGGGTATTGAGATGTATTACAGGTATTGAGATGTATTGCGGGTATTCCAAGTTATCACACGTGCAAAACTTTGTTTAGGGAATATGGGGTGTTAACTCTTACAGGATTGTTAGTTTTTGAACTATGCATATATATTTTTAAAAATCGAGCAACATTTAAAATGAATAGGGACATTCACGCAATTAATACTCGTCAAAATGGTGACTTCCGGATGCCCCTATATACATTTAATATATCACAAAATTGTCCTAACTATCTTGGTTTGAAGCTTTTCAATCATTTGCCAGAAGAACTAAAGCGAATCCAGTTTTTAAAAAGTTTTAAATGTAAATTAAAGTTATTTTTAGTGGACAGGTGTATTTATTCTGTAGATGAATTTCTATCGTCTTAGGTTAAGTAACACTGACTATTCCTATATATGTGTACACATGTCTTAAAGGAAAATAAATGCATTATTATTATTATTATTATTATACTCGAAGTACCTTGTTCAAAAACAAGACAGATCTTTTTTATTGTCTTCAAAAATAATAACGCACACCGCTGCTGCAATAAGAGCGTCTTTTTTGTCACACAAATTCATGATGTCTAAGGTCCGCTACAGAATATGCGTGAAGTCGCGATTCGTTATGCACGATTCGCGATATGTGAGGAATTCGCGAATAGCGTGTAGGGTCTTGTTCGTTAAAAATCCACTCATAAAAACCCTAAACACTATGCATGAATTCCATACGAATCGTGCATCGCGAATCACGAATTCACGCATAGTCTGTAGCGGGCCTAACTAATGTGGACGCAACGCGAGAACATCTAGCATGTAACTTGTTATATAGCAATGCTATATAAACATGTTACTTAATGTGGACCCTGCTTTACACAATATATTATCACATAGTAACAATATACTCGCGTCAAGAATTCAGACGTCTTACGTCACGGCTGACGTTACACATTTGTTTTTATTGTCAACGTTATTTTCAATATTTGGTCGCATTAAAAACAATCATTTTTTGCAATTTAGTATAATATATAATGCAAACTTTTAGTGTAGTATATAGTTTTATTACTATCAGTTGCAGTTTCTTACATATTTTGATGAAAATATAATAAATTATTCATTTGTTCGTATGACGTAAGTCGTCTGAATTCTTGTCACGAGTATATTAAATGCTGTTGCAATAATAATGACAGTCACACATTTACTGAACACATTTAATTAATATAATAATTACTAAAAATTGTTTCTCCTTTTTCTTCTGAAACCTGGGATAGAGAAATATCGCAAGCAAACATGTTCCCAATTGGCATTGGATGAACTATAATACATATTGACAAACATTAAAACTACCACAAGTTGACATAAACATAACTAATAAGACTTAACTGTTAACACCAACGAACTCAAGGAACTTAGCAAATAATAATAATTAATCATCCGAATGACAAACAACTTCTTTTATTTACTTTTTAAACTTGAAAATTGGATAATGTCAATAATTTGGAAGCAATTTGTTATATCGACAGGTGTGTCCCTAAATTCTCTTATACGAGTAAAAAAAAATACCCTTTTTGGATTAATTCCCAACTTATAAATGATATTAAGGCAAAGGCTAAATTCTGTCATACATATAGGACTACTGGTGATTTGACAGTTTTAAAACTCTAAGGACTAGAATTAAAAGTGAGATTCATAGGTCATATCTGTTGTTTGTTAAAAGTGCAGAAGGTTCCATAGAGAGCAATCCTAATAAATTTTGGTCATTTATTAATTCTAAGAAGGGCACCAGAAATATATCACAATCTATGCATTTTAACGGACAGCGTTTAGAAAATTCTAATGATATCATTTTTTTGCTGATTTTTTTCTCCAACTCTTACCTACCTACATCGGCTAGTAACAGTAATTTATTGCATAATACAAACAGCTGCACTAATAATTTTTTACATATTTGTAACTTCACGGAATCTGAAATTATTTCTACCTTAAAAAGATTTAAGCCAAAGATGACAACGGGTCCAGATGGTATATCTGCTTTTGTTATTAGGGACTGTGCATATGTTTTTTCTCGTCTCTTATTGAAGTTATTTACTTTATGTATTATTGAGTGTCGATTACTTGATCTCTGGAAGCGTTCAAAAGTATGTTCAATGTATGTTCAATTTTTAAAAAAGGTGATAAGTTTAATATTTCCAATTTTCGTCCCATTTCTATTATATTCAACTTCTGTAAAGTGCTGGATATTTTACTTCATGACTTCATTTACTGCAACGTTTCTAATTTAATAACACCGTATCAGCATGGTTTTATGAAGGGTCGTTCTACAGTGACCAATTTGATCAGTATCACACAATTTATAGCCGAAACTATAGCTATTTCCACAATAGAAAACAACACGTAGTATATAATGCTACTGAGTCAGTGGAATATGTAGTTACATCAGGAGTTCCCCAAGGTTCTATCCTTGGGTCCCTTTTGTTTAATATATGCATTAATGATCTGGTTGATGGTTTGAATGTAAACTTTCTTCTTTACGCCGATGACTTAAAGATATATAGTTCCGTATGCGACATTTCTGACTGCGTTAATCTTCAAAAAAATTTCGATGCGGTCAAATCGTGGTGTATGAATAATTGATTAATGCTGAACACCGGTAAATGTAATGTCATGTCTTTTTGTAATAGATTGAGTCGCATTGTATTTGGTTTTAGTGTCGATAATGATATTCTGTCAAGACCAAAAACGTTTCGTGATCTTGGTATTTTATGATAGACTATCGTTCAATGACCACTTAGATGCTTTCCGAGGCAAATAGAGCATACGGTTTTATAGTTTGAAATTGTCGCGATTTTACAAATTTAAAAGTTATGAGGTTACTTTCGAAAACCTCTTCAGTAGACATTCACTTACTAGTCTTGAAACCAGACGTAAATATTTTTTCCAAATATTCCTTTTCAATATTTTACATAATAAGACCGACTGTCAGCAAATATTGACAAATTATACTTTTCTGTCCCTAGATTTAACTCGAGAGCAAATTCAACTTTTTATTTGCAGACGCCTCGAACGATACTGAAGTATTTTTTACTACACATAATTTGTAACGGCTGCAATACTAATGCTGTGGATATTTTTAATTGCAGCCTAAATGAGTTGAGAATGTTTTATTTTTCTTGATATACTTGTTGTAGATTGTATAGTTGTTGTTTTGTAACAGTTTTGTTTTCTTGTTTTTTTTTCAACTTTTTCCTTGTGTGTATTTCGATTATTGTATTGTTTTAATGCTTCTTTCTGTACCTGGTCTATAATTGGGTAATTTTGTACCTGTTGACCAGTGGATTTGAAATAAATAAATAAATAAATATTCTTTAACTAGATGTATATGAGAAACTACGCTTCATGGTGGCAAAAGTGTTTATGGAATAAATAAAAAATGTTTTTTTTTGTTACAGTGTCGAAGTACGACAAGTTTATTGAATAAAATTGCAGTATACGCGTGGCAAAACTGTATCTACGTATGTACAATTGTTTGCAATAATAATGACACTCACTAAAATGAATTTTGTAATTTCTGAAGTATTCATATTGAAATCTATTTTAAATTTTTAACATTAGTTAGTTATTAGTTGTTTCACTCACCAAGAGCGATTTAATGAAATTTCTATTCAGAACTTCCAGATGTTCAAAAACTGTTTTAAGGAAATGTAATTATTATTTATTGCAAACGATTGTACAAGACAATTATTGAGAACAGTAGGCTCCTATGCATTTGATTAAGTTTCAACCAATGAACTTCACATGATGAAATTTACGCAATCATGTAGCAAATCGAAGCCATGTATTTTGCAAAATTGTAATTTATTGCCATTACATTCTAATAATGCAGCACCATAAACGCAGTCAGCATATGACAGCTTTTGAGAATATAAGTTCCTCACAAAGTTTCAATCTCAACATAATTGCTAACCAGGGGAAGAGATTACCAAGCTAATATTTTTTGTTGACGTAAATGCAGATCAGGAAAACCACTTCTAAAATCCACGTCCATAAACAAGTTGAACATCTTTTACATATTATGGCCAGGTAGTAATATAGGTATAATTTTGTCCGTGTTTGCAACATATCGTTATTGCCGACTCGCGATAGAGGTCGTTAGGTTTCATTGGTTTCTGCCGCGATGTAGAATACTTCATATCTCTGGTTGGTCAGTCCGATATGTAGTAGCTAATGGTCGCTAGATGTAGCTTTGCTACTCCGCGATACTCATGGTACTTACTGTCGGGTTAGACTTAAAACAACTAAGGTTATTCGTTAGTTACCTCACCCATAGCATACTGAAGAGAGCTAATAAGCTCAAAAACGGTATATGTCTGGTGGGCTGCTGACGAGTAACTTTAGCTATTTGGTATAGGTTTGCCAGGTGTAATTCAATACTGATCGGGGCATTAGCCCGCAGAGTAGTTGTATAATTTGTTTAAGCCAATAAAGGATGAACTAAAGAGGAGGTACATTCAGAATGACAGATTTTCTACGCCATTATTATATGATAATAAATTTTCTGTAACAAAGTAAAATTCCTACTTCCTGGATTTATTTTAAGAACAGAGTATGCAAATTTGATCCGTGTATTTATTATTTATCTTATTAAATTTAGGTTTGCAGTACAACATTTAATTAGGCATGGCTCGCATTGCGAGTATACTTAATCATGATAAATTATTCTGCTTATAAGTGACATTTATTAGAAATGTTGACTTTAGACTTACAATTCAGAAATTGATTCTTAAGGCCAGGCAATTAAATTTACATCATCACCAATTATATTGCATTTCTACAGTTACATAATATTTTTCTAAATTAAAAACTAATTATAGTAAAATAATTGTATACATTCTTGTAAAGCGTTTATACTCTTGAACATTTTAACGATAATGTAATTACTTGTAATTATAGTGCGTTTCTCAAAAAAATATCAATTTATTTCCACGACTGTCGAGTAACTAATAGTAATAGCAATAGTATCCATTATTTTTTGCGTCAGTTATAAATCTATAAGGCTGTGGTTACATGCAACCGATTTCGCACGAACTTTCCTTCGCAAACAAACAAATCCATAAAATCAAATGCAGGTGCAGCACAAGCGAATTAGTTGCACCATTACACACTTGTAACAGAACCTTGTCGCATAATTTCAACACAACCGTGTGGATCCTGTAACCTCCTGTTACATCACAACGAACGCGATGTTCGCAGGAAATTTAGCAGCGTTTGTAATACTTCCGTCAAATTAAAGGACGATACGTTATGAAGTTATACAGACTGTGCACAAGTAGAACTTTCTTCCTAACACGGTTGGATAGACTGCACACAACATGAAAATGTTCACGACGCAACGAAGTTCTGTTTGGAAATAAGAATTTCCCAAGGAAATAAATAAATAAAATTTTATAACACCTATTTTATATCAGCAAATTCTGATTTTGACGCTATTGTTATTAATTATTAAAATTAATTTATGGTTTTAATTAATAAAACTTTGTTCACCAACGTGTAAGCACATTTGGGCCAGTTTCTACGAACTACCACTTATGTTTCTGCTTCATGTCCGTTTTAGTCTAGTAAATTATTTGCACAATTAAGCTTCGTGTATGATACGCCACACTGTTGACTGGCACATTCCTGGTACTTGTTGAGCGATTTGCCTGGTATTTATTCAGAGATAAGCCGTTAGAGATAAGTTCTGAATCACCCTGTATATAGCTTAAGTTAATTCTGAAAATATTTACCCAAATTGCAATTTCAGGTTTCAGGTTATTTTGTTTACCCAGAACAGCTGCTATATTTGTTCACGTACAAGAAAGTTCAATAATAAGTTTTCAGCTATATTTTTTAATTTTTCTGCAAGAGAGATAAATATTGCAAATGCCGTCCTTTGCCATGGGCCAAAAAGTGTAACGTAATGCTGTTGCTCGCGTACATTTAAAACAGCGGTAAAAGGTCGGGAAACGCCCGACTTGACGAGACTACTTGTCCCCTACGTATTTTGGGGCGCTGATTCTTGGAACACCCCTGAAATTGTAAAAAACACCCCTAAATAGGAGTGTTTTTCGACTGTACTAGTTGTTTTGCAAATTTAGCCGTCTTATATGTTTTTTGGGGCGCTGATTACGAAAATGGAGGTTAAAACTTGCAGCAATGGCTCCAACCACCCCCAAAATTGCAAGAAAACACCCCTAAATAGGAGTGTTTTTCGACTGTACTTGTTCTTTTGCAAATTTAGCCATTCTATATGGTTTTTGGGACGCTGGTTACGAAAATGGAGGTTAAAACTTGCAGCAATGGCTCCAACCACCCCCAAAATTGCAAGAAAACACCCCTAAATAGGGGTGTTTTTTGACTGTACTTGTTGTTTTGCAAACTAACCCATCTCATATGTTTTTTGGGGCGCTGATTACGAAAATGGGGGTTAAAACTTGTAGCAATGGTTGAACCACCCCCAACTTAGGGATGTTTTGTGCAATTTTGGGGGTGGTTGAAGCCATTACTGCAAGTTTCAACCTCCATTTTCGTAATCAGCGCCCCAAAAAACATATAAAATGGCTAAATTTGCAAAACAACAAGTACAGTCGAAAACACCTCTATTTAGGGGTGTTTTCTTGCAATTTTGGGGGTGGTTGGAGCCATTGCTGCAAGTTTTAACCTCCATTTTCGTAATCAGCGTCCCAAAAAACATATAAAATGGCTAAATTTGCAAAACAACAATTACAGTCGAAGAACACTCCTATTTAGGGGTGTTTTTTGCAATTTTAAGGGTGTTCCAAGAATTGCAGGTACCTTTAACCGTCATTTTCGTAATCAGCGCCCCAAAATACGTAGGGGACAAGTGGTCTCGTCAAGTCCGGCGTTTCCCGACCTTTTACCGTTGTTTTAAATGTACTATACAGACTATGCGTTAATTCGCAATTTGTAACACGCGACGCGTGGTTTATGAGTTCGTGCATAGTATGTAGAGTTTTTATGAATGGATTTTTAACGAGCAAGACCCTAAACACTACTCGCGAAATCCTCACATATCACAAATCGCGAATACAAGCATAGTCTGTCGCAAGCCTAATGCGTTGTACTAATCCATACTTTCGATATTTATTTAAAAAAAATAATATATCAAGTTATTATTTTACGCATAATTTACCAAATGGCACGCACAGTTTCAATTTTTTTTTATCCATGTGTTGTAAATTTCTGCTAAACTCCTAGATATCAACAAGGTGTCCCAAACGATTACACATATCATTTAATTTTCATATATCTTTGTTTGTAGCTGTGATCAACATAACTATGATATTCATTGTTTTATAACGTCATATTTTTCCTATATATCGGGTGAATTGTTATTAGGTATATTCCTTTGAGGACGTACATACTAGTTTAAGTTTATATCCTAATGGATAATATTAAATGAAATATGTGACGAAATGTTTCGAATAAATTAGAATACCAGGGACTTAAAGTACAAATTACATGACAAACTTCTTTGGACTATTACTTTCCAAATGAGGTAATAATAATAAAGTCGTGAGGAATATAATCCAGTTCCATAAATAATACCTGGGATTTGCCCCATATTCCAAAAATGTATAATTATTTTATGCAGTTCTATACAAGAATTAATACCAAGTTAGTGGAAAAGTACAAAATCTCTTATATTTTGACGCATAGATTAAATCAAGATTCACTGGAACATTTTTTTCTCAAGTAGGTTTTTTTAACCGGCTATTAATATAAGTTTAATGCGCAGTTACGTACGTTTAAACGCCTTTTGACTACTGTAAAATAGCAGAACTGGGCATTATAAATTGTTCAAAATTAGTTTTGTGCATTTTTAAATGACCAAATCTAGTTTCCTTCATTTTCTGAAGGTTACGATATACATAATACTCGAAAAAGTATGCAAAATTAGTTTTGAGTTCAGAAAATATAATGACAAAAATGGCATAACCCTACTTTTAATTAATGTAACTATCATAAAATGATTATAACTAATTATGGTCATTTCAAAATGCACAAAATTAGTTTTGAACAATTTATAATGCCTAGATTTTGTAATATGCAGAAACCGTTTAAATGTATAATTTCGGGTATGGGAATCTTTTGGAGATCAGAACTAGTTTTGCATATTTTTTTCGGACGTTGTCCGAATTCCAGTATTGTGTGTAACATATGCAATAAAGTAATATAGGAATTAGATATACAGGTGAACTTATGCGGAATAATTTTTACTCCAGAATAACAAGATCGCAAATAACAAAACGGTCATGCATAGAGCAGAGTGATAATCGTTTTGAAAATTATTAAAACGTTATAAAAGAGATAGTTTTTTCATTTTTATTTGGTTATCTTAATTATTTCTCTTAAGGGCTCCATTCAGTAGCGCGGTCGGACAACATGGTTGCACTCGTAGAATGCTCGCTAGTGTGTTTCTGGCGCCAACACAAGCGCAATTTGGTTGGTCGAATTTCAGTTGAAACTGAAATCCATGTTGTGCTCGTCGTTACGCTCGCCACTTGCTGTCGTGTGTGTGGTACGCATCAATAATAATTTATAGTAGAATTTGTTAAATTATCCATTAAATATGAGTGACATATGAAAAATGTCTCAAAAACAAAATGATAATAATAATGCAAATAGGTTTTTAAAAGAAAGAGGCTTCAGTTAATTTGTATAAAAAACAAAAAATTTTACCTGTTATCAAATACGTTATAAAAAAGAAAGTATCCTCCCTACATTCCTCCTTCCGAAAGGAATTAAAGAAAATGAAAAATCTATCTCTCTTCGGCAGTTACGACTTGCCGATGTTTTGTATCTTATCGTGTTTGTATAGGGCCTAACCATTTATAATAATTTGGAAAATGTATTTTCATTTATGATCGGTCAATGGCCAGACCTCTGTAGGTGATCCCTGAGGCCGGTAGACCGTATATCTGCTACAGTCATGAAGAGGATTGGCACGCTCTCTGCGGATATGGTATGGTGCACCCCCCTAATTAATGAGGATTTCCAGTTTTCCCTCATTCCTGCACTGAGGGAGGGTTGGTTAGGGCCTACTAAGTAAATCGTTCTTGGTCGCAAATGCGGCCTGCTTTATAATAATATGCCGCCCCTCTCTCGCATAAGTCTGCGACTTCTGGGCTATTCCTTGTGATTAGAATGAGAGGTAGAGATATTATTATTGATTATATTATTACTATTAATATATCAGGATTAAATCTGAATATTTATCTCTGTTTTAACCACTCCTTCGTTCAAATCTTTGTTTCCCTTTTATATTTTTCCTATAATTTTCCATAGTTAAAACTAGCGCTAACATTTGTTTGCACACTAGGGAACATTCTGCGAGTGCAAGCATGTTGTCCGACCGTGTTCTCTAGTGAATATTAACCCTTAAGTGGTCGCTAAGGCGTTAAAAGTACGCCAAACAAATCTAAACCTGCAGTTCTTGGAAACTAAGCACTGGTGAGGGTGGACCGCCCACGTATTCTCCTTACACATTGTCTTCTGTATATAGGATCAGTATTACAGTTCTTAGTAGTCAGTGAACTTCTGAGAGCAGCGATTATATGTTGACTGGCGTAAATTGTACACCACGCGACCATGTAAGTAACATTTTTTTTTATTCTGGAAATATGTCTGTATATCTTTATATACGTATTAACGTAATAAAATGTGTTAAAATAGGTTTACGGTGCCAGTAAAAGACCCTCAAAAGCTTACCCAAGTTGAAATGGAAGCCATTATGCAGAAAATTCTAGAAGAATTTGAGAGCGATGATATGGGAGGCAGTGATGAAAATGCATTAGATGAACTAATCGAGAGCAGTGATCATAACTCATGTTCAGAACAAGAAGACGATGATCAAGATTTATTAGCTATTCAAAATAGTCAATCGGAAACAGAAGACGGGACATTTCGATATCCTATGTTTGTCAGTAGAGAAAAAAATGTATTGTGGAGTAAACACCCACTGAAAAGTAAGTTTGCCAAAACTGACGCAAAAAATACTACAAAAATTTTACCTCATCCTCTTCTAAGCAGAGAACAGATTTCCGATGAAATAAATGCTTTCTTTTGCTATTTTACTGAAAACATGATAGAGAAGATAGTAACTTACACAAATATTTTTATCAGAAGTACCCAAGAACATTACACCCGAGAAAGAGATGCAAAAGAAACAAGTAAAGAAGAGATGTAAAGGAGGGCGCCCATTGAATCCGCGCAGCCCGGCGCAGCACGGCACAGCACGGCCGGCAGTTTTACAGCCACCGCCCATTGCTTCGGCATGACACAGATCGGCACATTTTGCCCTATCGAGAATACGAAGCGGTGCCGAGCCGAGCGTACGGCGCCGAGCTGAGCGGCTCCGATTCAGTGGGCGCTACTCCATTTGATTACAAGCATATCAAAATCTGTCGGCCGCGCTGGGCGTGCTGTGCCGGGCTGTGCCGATTCAGTGGGCGTCCTGCTTTAGCCTTTCTCGGAATATTATATCTTTCAGGATTGAAGAACCACTGATGGTATTTCGAGCTTCTATGGGTTATAAACGTTTCTTGTTTCTTCTGAGGGCACTAAGACTTGATGACATAAATGATCGTGAACAAAGAAAGACAACGGACAAACTAGCGGCAATTAGTGAGATTCTGAACGAGTTTACAGATAATTGTCAAAAAAATTATTGTCCTGGAGAGTTTTTAACGATAGATGCGATGCTGGTTGCGTTTTGGGGGCGTTGCAGTTTCATACAGTACATTTCAAACAAACCGGCGAAATATGGTATTTAAATTTTCGCACTATGTGATTCTAAAACATTTTACGTTTCTAAGTTAGGAATATACTATGGTAAGCAACCTCCCGGTACATACGAATCTTCAAATTCTCCAACATATGTTGTTCTCAGACTAGTTCAGCCATTCAAGAATAAGAATAGAAATCTAATAACCGATAACTGGTACACCAGTTATTCGCTGGCTCTAAAGCTTCTTGAAATGAAGATCACATTGGTAGGAACACTGATAAAACATAAAAAGGAACTTTCAGCAGAGTTACTACCTAATAAAAGCAGGCCCATAAATTCATCTATTTTTGCTTTTTCAAGGGATATAACTCTTGTGTCTCACTGTTCAAAAAAAAAATAAAGCAGTAAGATTGCTTTCCACTATGCATACCAAAGATGATGTAGATTGTGCGACCCAGAAACCAGATATAGTTATGTTTTATAATAGTACCGACCAAATGTGTTCTACATATTCTGTACAAAAGCGCACCAGGCGATGGCCTTTGGTAATTTTTTACCAGCTGCTAAATATTGCCGGTCTGAATGCGAACATAATATTCAATGCATATCATCAGAATGGTAAAAATCGTAGAATTTTTCTAAAAGAATTGGGAATGTTACTGATGAAACCTCATTTGGTAATGAGAGCAAGCATTCGCAATCTGCCTATAGAAATGAAACAATTTTTGCGTAGATATAAGTCTGAAGAAAATATCCCAAAAGTATCTTCTGAAAAAACGAGAGGAAGGTGTGTTCAGTGTGGTAGAAAAAAGAATAGGACAACTACAATCACATGCCAAAATTGTAGTCAACCAGCCTGTAAAGAGCATGTTGTTGCTACACATATTTGTTTAGAATGCAATCGTTCCGACACTGATGATGAATGAGATAATATTTACTAGAACTCTTACTGTTTTCGGTTTAGAATTCTCCTGTTCTATTTTATTTATTTATAAAACAATTTATTCTGTAAAAAAATGTTTGTAATCTAGCAAAAGACATTATTTTAATTTTAGTATAATTACGCCTAATTACTATTACATATACTTTTTGCACTTATGTACGAGCGTTATATATTTTTGTACAGTAAATATAATATTAAATAAACCGTACAGTATTTTATTATGTAAATAAGAATAAAATTCTACATCAGGTATAGTTTTAATACTTGCTTTCTGATTGGGCATATAAAATACGCCAAGCGATCACTTAAGTCACACTTCATATAGCGACCACTTAAGGGTTAAGACGAATTAAGATAACTAAATGAAACTGAAAAAACTATCTGTTTTATAACTTTTTACTCATTTCTAACATTTATAAATAATTTTAAAAATAGAGTAAAAATTATTCCGTATAAGTTGTATGTATATTTAATTCTACTACGTGAAAATCCATGGGCATTAGATTGGGGCTCCTAGCTCACTATAAGATCTACCCTCTCTCAATCCATCGTCTTGAAACCACAATTAACAACTCCCGGATTTTATAAATTTAAATATTCAACAATACGGTTTGTTATACCACATGGTATAAATTACTTTACATGCTAAGAATGACATTCACTGTTAAGGTAGGTCATAAATAAATTTTTTAATTACGTAGCTTAAAGGGGCAGACTTCATCTGTAACTGTAATACTGGTTTTCTGATTTTTCCCATCTGAAACAAACACCAACAGGAAACTACCATTCGACAATATGCATAGTCAAATTGATCAAATCCTTCTCCTCACCTCAGCATAGATCATTAATGTCAAATATTAAAATTATCTTTGTCTAGACATCATGTATGAATTTTGCAGCTTTGCAGATTAAGTTGACTTTTTCGGTGTGTAACCAAATATTCTTCGTTTTAAAATTGCAACATGGACTAAATACTTATTACGCGGTGTAGATAAGCTACATCTATCGGCCATTCGCTACTCCATGCTGGACTGAACAGCCACAGCCCAAAGCGTTCTATATGCAGTAGACACCATTGAAATATGTCGATCTCTATAGTGTTGGGCGGGAAACGATATTTTATAATCACGGAATTCCAGGAAACAACTACTCTGCGGACTAATGCCCCGACCAGCATTGCATTACATCTGGAAAACCTATAACAAATAGCTAGAGTCACTCGTCAGCAGTCCACCAGACATATACCAGTCTTGAGCTTATTAGCTCTCATCAGTATGCTATGGGTGAGGTAACCGACGAATAACCTTAGCTGTTTTAAGTCTGTCTAACCCGACAGTAGGGACCATGAGTATCGCCGAGTAGCAAAGCTACATCTAGCGGCCACTCGCTACTCCATATCGGACTGACCAACATGTATTCTACATCGCAACAGAAACCAAAAATCAGTCATAGGCAAGGTAACTGACGAATAACGCTAGCTGTTTTAGTCTGCCTAACCCGACAGAAGAGACCATGAGTACGCAGTGTAGACAAGCTACAGCTATCGGCCATTTGCTACTCCATGCCGGACTGAAAACCCACAGACACGAAGCGTTCTACGTGCAGTAGATACCATTTAAACTTATTTATTCGTTAGATACCTCATCTATGGCATACTGATGAGAGCTAATAAGCTTGAAACTGGAATATGTCTTGTGAGCTACTGAAAAGTGACTTTAGCTGTTTGTTTTCCAAGTTTAATTCAATGCTGGTCGGAGCATTAGCCAGCAGAGTGGTTGTTTCCTGGAATTCCGTGTTTGTAAAAACGTATTCTTTACGTTAAATGTACGGTATATTGATACTACAAAAATTATGATGATATATTTGGTTTTGGCCATAGTTGGAATTTATTTCCAAAAAAACTAATAATAGTGCATCCAAAGCACTAAAAACAGTCAGAGTTGGCCGTGACTTTAAATTATACAATAATAATTGAGAAATATTTCCTCCACGTTTTCATAAGATCTATTTTATCAACCGTTACGTTAAAATAAATGAATTATTAAAAAGTTACGGGGTGGCGCATTCTTAAGTGGAGATCACTGTGTTTATTTTCCTAATTAAAACTGTAAATTTATCATTGACCAGTGGCAACATCTATTAACGAACTTAGAATGATATTGATTAGCTAAAATTAACTATTATCAACTTACCCTTTCTTCAAATACATCAAGATCGGCAGAACAAAAAGCAGTGCTGAAGTGGATGAAAGCTTTAAGATTTTTAATCTTCTTACTTATGTCTATAATCTTCGCAGTACCACCTGTATTTAAGTCTATGGCATCTTTCAAATTGGCTTCTAATTTCAGAGTAGCTCCTAAATGAAACACCACTGAGACATTGTTTATTAGCAAGTCAACGTCTGTCGCCTTCAATCCTAAACCATTCGTACTTAAATCTCCATTTAAAGGTACAATTTTCTTTACTGCATCAGGTTGACTCTCACGTAAACGATTGAAGCACTGAAAATCGAAGCATTTAAATTTATTTTATGATTTGCATTGAAATGAGTTATAAATATATCATTTATTAATAACACCCTTTATATTCTTATACATATAGCCCAAATCTGCATAAAAGTTGATATACAATAATATTACCATTGTTACTATGGTTTTACTCATTTTAACTATAATAGTTTTAAAGATATTGAGGAGCAACACATCAAATTTGTTATTTTCCAAAATAATGATAAACGTCGAGCGCAAAAGCAATCATTTATATCTATCTAATTAAATCTATTTAAGCTGTATTCAGCAACTAGTTGGGCTAGTCAAATAATCTGCTGAATGGGTTTTAAAATGCTACTTCAGCTTAATCGTTGCCGCTTACCATGTATTTTATTTCCAAACCTTAAGCTAAGCTTTTGTTATAATTGTTTTGTCAATTGATGCTTTTGATGTTCACACCACGAGTTATTGTGATTGTATTTACATAGCAATTATTACATATTGTTAATGGTTCGATTTTGATTGTGGTAGTAATATTTTTAAATTTGCTCTATATTGCCAGCGATTAGACTGATCAGCCACAGATAATTGGCTAGAAAAAGTGATCAACAAAGTATTTTCTAGCTGAATAACTTAACTGATGCAAGCATTTTGTGAATTTTGGTTTTCATGGAGATTTATTTAGAGGTTAAATGTCTACGATATACTGGTGTCAGAAATGTCATATATTCCACAAAGATATCTGTTTGAAGTTCCTGGGTAAGTGAATGTTAGTTATAAGATCAAGACCTGAAGTAACGGAAATATAAGGGATATAAAAAGTAGCCTGTATGAAGTAGATGAAAACTTGAAAAAGAATTTGAACAACAGATAGGACGAAACAAAGAATAGTCAGGGAGAAATGAAGAATAATTTACGAAAAATTAGGAATAACTAAAAGTGATTAAGAAATGAAATAAAAAAGCTAAAAACGGAACCGAACTAAAGTTTTGATAAAAGAAATAAATCATAGCTAGAAATATGAAGACCTACTTACAATAAATTATGGATACATTTTGAAGAAAATGTAATTAAGTTATGGAGTTAATTTATACACATGAATAGAAAAAGAGTGCAGTTGTACTCAAAAGAAGTTATTAAACTTAAAGGTGATACAAAATCTGAGTATCTATCTAAAACAATTGGACAAATAATCGATCTGAGGAAGAAAAGCAACATTGCTAATACTAGAACTACTTCACTGCTTGAGCAGAATTTCAAGAACAGCTGACTGTGAGCAGTTTCATCAATGACCTACGATGCACCAGTTAAACATTGATATAAGAAGTTTCTTTGGCCCAGGCATTGGAAATTAAAGTTGTATGAGAAAGATGCTTTCAAAGTAGGGCAGTGCAACTTAGGTTTCAAAAAGGATCGACAAGAACAATTAATTATTATTGAAAAACTTGAGAGATTTATTGCGCAACTTTTAAGAGGGATAGTACTAATTTTATTTAGCAAGCGGAGACCCACCCAATGCTGGAATTGCGGTGACGATGATTTTGTAAGAATCGATGCCGTAGGTATAAAGTCAGCCAGGCTTAGAGAAAGCTTGATGAGAAAAGAACCAGTCACGAGAGAGTCTATGTAGAATTCAATTCGGTTCCTATATTCATGCTCTGAAGAATCAATTATTAAAATTGTAGTAAGAAAACAGTGACTGGTTCAAATACTAAGTAATGAATAATAATCAATCATTACACTTTTTTCGAAGCGGAATTAAATATGTTTAATTAATAGTTATTTCCAAGTTTATGATTATCATTAAAAAATCACTACCTATGATCGGTTTTTTTCCGTCAATCATTTACTGACACTATTTGTTCAATTACTGTATACTACTTTCAAAATAATTTTATTTCTCCGATATTGAAATTTGTTATTTTTAACTTTGCTTAATAGACTGAAATATGTAAATAAATGTGTTCATATATATTTTTTTATAACATGGGTCCATAGGTATGGCAAAATCAAAACAAACATCAATATTTGTAGGCTATGTCGACAATTTGATTGACCTTTTATCTAATGATGACGTTACGAAACAAACTATTTTTTCTAATGACAGTAATAGATACTTTACATTATAATTTAGTTACATTTCGTATCATTATATTCTAATTTCTCATCATTAATATAAGTCGTAAAAAATACAAAGTAGGTTAAATTCTAGAAAAGTTTATATCTATGTATCTTAAAGTAAAGGGTCTATTTGAGAATATCTACTGTTACCTAGGTTATTACTTCTGAATAAATTGGTAGATACAAAAGCGTTTTTTTCGAATTCTTCAATATTTTCGAAAAGAACTCTACTAATACTAGAATTGTTCAGGAATGCACATTTTACCTTGCATATATTTTTGTTTCTTCTATAACAATTGGATTTAGTAATAATGTTAAAACAAAATATTATAATTTTGTCATTAACAATCCTTAAAAGTTGCCTTTTGTAGACCATAGCTATCTTTTTAGTAGATATATCTGTAATCTACTTCCCCTCCCCTCTTCTTTTGGAGATGTGAAGATCCAGCCAACATTCTACTTTAGGTCAATAATAAAGATTTACATATACAAACAAAGTGAAAAAGTAGTACTTGCCATAAATTTACTGCATTTTCTATTAATAATAAAACATAAATATAAAGCGGAAATAAGATGCTTCTAGGGTGATTCAGAATTTATCTAAGCAAATTTGAAAATAGATACATCATGAAACATGGAGTCGATATCGTAAAAAAAAATTGTAAAATCCTTATATTTTCCGAATACAAAATTATTATGTAGCAAAACAGCGCCTAAAACAAAGCTGTTGATACCTACACATTATTAGTACCCTTTATAGAATAAGAAAAACCGATTGTAAGGGACGCAAAATAGCATAACTTCGATAGATATCCACATCTAATTGTTTCTTCGTTGTTCACTATAAAATTTTCTTGAAAAATTAGTTTTCCTGTTTGGTACGGTAATAATAAGCACATCCCCTTTGTCTTCTATATCGTGGATCGTCATATTTGCTAATTCTTCGTTGCGAGAGGTACAGGCAATTCCAAATATCGTGACTACTTTGGTCATAAAATATACGTTGTATGGAGCGTTTAAGAGAACAATTTTATTTCCTTTCTTTTCTTTAATTTTTTTGGCTTGTAATCCACATTTGATTTCTTCAAATATGTCGTTCCATTTCCATTATCAATGTCCTTCTTTTCTTTGAGGCATAGTTTCAACCCGAGAAGCTTCAACATCGAATACTTCGATCATAGAGTCGACGGAGAGTTACGTTTTGCAGTATTGTGAAAATATGCCAAAAATACCTCTTCTTACACTTATTGAAAATTTGAAAGCTTATGTCAATAAATATTAACAAACAAAACTGCACGTAGTTATGGAAATGACTATGACTATGACTATGGATTTTTATCTATTAGCTCTGTCCAGCGTAATTCAGCGTCGCAGCAGCTTTACTGCTATTTACTTTTAGACGGTAAGCTGCATCGAGCTATACTCATAAGTACCTTGAGAAAAATCTAGCGCAAACTTTTTTGGTTATTGCTACCTGCACGGAAGAGCGCAGAAAAGGACACTTTTCCGCATGATCGTAGAAAAAAGTAATTTGACATTATAGTTTGTTGTTTTTACGTTTAAAATCAGCTCCCCTCTTCCAAATTCAGCTCAAAAAGTGATCGATATGTCAATTCCTTGCTTGCCTCAAGTGCATAAATTTTGTTCAATCCTTTCAATCAAATCAATTTGTTATTACCTAACTTTTTAAAGCTAGTATTACAGTCACCACACTACCGTTCTAAATGTGTAAAAATATAGTGGATGTTTATTTGAAAAAATATACTAGACTATAACATATCTCTGTAATCTGAACAAATTTGCTACATGAAAAAGATATATAAATAATATACTTACAGGTAAATTCCACATAGCTTCTACTCTTTGCTGCGGTGTTTTTCCTCTTTTATTCCTCATTAAAATATATATAATTTTTATTCCTGAACACGAATATAACAATTTCTCGACCAGTACTTTTCCCATGAAACCGGAAGCGCCCGTAACGAAGACGCATCTGCCATCGTACCATTTAGCTATAGGACTCTGAATTTCTGACATGATGTTTTAATTTATAACTCTGAAGCAATAAGGATTGTAGATATTAATATTTATAACTTACGTTATGCGATTCAAATAGAAAATTTTAGCACTGATTTATATTAAAATAAAATTTCCGCTATATATTTTCTTTAATTTTCAATACAATTTCTTAATGTTTACTATAATTTTGAAATGATACAGGCGTTTCTAAAACGGGTATTTCAAATTTCAGTGCTTGTAGAACAAGTCAAAAGGTGACGAAAAATTTAGTATATTTTTTTCTGAAAGCGCTGACCCAGAAAATGCTTTTTATTAAATAACGATATGATATTAATTCATGAAATTTTGGTTAATTACTGAACACACATAGGTGTGAGAAAATAGCTTGATCAACGATAAAAGTAATAAAAAAACATATCTATTACTATCCAACTTTTGTTAAGGTGTTAGCATAAGTAGCATTAGTAAGTTTAGCATTAATAACCTCATTTTTAAAGTGTTTAATTCCTTAAAAATAAAATCATAAGACCTCCCGTATATTTAGTAGTTAGGTATTACCCTTGAGTATATAGTCAAGGGTATTACTAAAAAGAATTGTTAGTTATTTGTTAGTTGAAATATCAATTTCTATCGCCAAGAACTTTTTTAGTACTATAAAAGAATTTTCCTAGGACAGTAAAATTCTATACGTATCATCTCATTTTTAACTGCATACATAAATTCCTTTGGCACTTTAAAGAGTTAATTATATATACAGGGTGTCCGGAATATGAGTGCCAATATTGAAGAGGCTTAGAGATCTAACCAAAGCAATAGAAAAAATTTTATGAAAAAAATGTCTGAGACCAATAGTTTTTCTACAAATACATTTCAATAAGCAACAACTTTTTTAACGTAATTTGTTTTTTGTGTCAGTATTTATGAAGTAAACAATAGAAAATATATACGACAATATTACGATCCATTTCCTACTCTGTAGCTGTTAACCTAAAATTATATAGTCATAAACTTCGTACTATGAATAGTGAGTTACGTTATTTGCCTAATTTTTGCTTAATATACAGGGTGATTCAGTTATAATGTCATTAATCAGAATCAAATCCCTTACACCCTTTTCTCTCCAGACTTTCTCGTCGTGATCAATAGATATCTAATGACACACACGGAAAACAAAAAAAGTATTTTTCTCGGAACAATGATAAATCTAATTATTTCTTAAAACATGTCTATGAAAATGTCTTCTATAAATTTTTCCACATCTCTGATCAGCAGGGGACCACCGCAGCCTTTCCCTATTAATTGTTCCTGGTAGAAAAAAATGTGGAATTTAGTTTCACCCAACTTAAACTGCATTTTTATTTAGGTAAACAGTAAATTTAATTATTATAAACTACACCATAGAAACAACCCGAAACGGCGAATTTAAATTGTTTGTGTTATTATTTAGCAGTTATGTAGCTCTGCAACGGTTGTCATTGAGTAGGCATTCAAAACAAAATTATTGACCTAAATATGGTAAGTTAAGATTCACTGTTGTCGGATTATTATTACTGTATATGTATCTGACTACTTTTTGTTGATCTCGAGGATTTTCTGCATTACTCTCTAATTTACGTAGTGAGTATTAGTTATTTCACTATTTTAAATGTACATATTTATTATTCGATCCGTTGGAATTTTGCAACTTCAATATTAAATATTTTTTAAACTAAAGTTTAATGTTACATGCATACTTCATCATTACATACTTTAACGTTATCATAAGTACTACGAAATTATTTAAATTTGACAACGTCACGTGAAGCCGACACCGAGCTGAACTGTCACCAGCGGTCGGTGAGTAGGGGGTTTAAATAATAGTTTGAAAAGATGTTTTTGCCATAAATATACATTTAAAACAATTTTAAATCGCGTATTCTTATCATACTCATTGTTCCCTATTTTTTCTTAACATTAATGACACTATCACTGAATCACACTGTATGTAGACGAATATGAACAAAAATGTATGTACCATGAGCTAAATGACAGCTTGTTAATTTACTGGTCAAAATTGTTTGTCTATAAGATATTTGCACGGTGAACGCTTTCCGTAAGCAACGGCAGTTATTTTGATATCTTTTTCTAACTTTTTCAAACATTATTCTGTGTTGTCAGAAAAGCTCTACTCTAAAATTGATGAAAAATATTTGTAATAATTATTATACTTATAGAAATATATGTCATCGTAGGTATGCGACAGTCATAATAATATATTCAAAACCTGCTTTACTGTCATAACCGTTGATCATAGAAAAATATGTCAAGTCAAGTATACTTTGTATCATTCAGAAAAATAAAGGCAACAATATTCTGGCACCCTGTATATTTTTTAAGAAAAAATCATCATACGAGTAAAGCAAAGTTAGAGGTGTAATGATGATAGCTCTTTTCCAACACGGCACCTGACTGGTTGGAAACCTGTCCCAAGTGGATAGCCAAATCGTTCACCGACTTACTGCAGCGGAGTTGTATCGAACATTAAACTGACTGACGGCTTCGGACAGGTTTCAAACTAGTCAGGTGCCGTGTTGGAAAAGTAAACTCCAGCGGCGGTTGGTGAGATTTCAGGCATGTCATATCTCAATAACCAGACATGGGACCCAAACCACTGTACTGTAGCTATATAGACAACTTTTGTAGAAGGAGAACCTTTTTGCAGTTTGCAAAGTTTAAAAAAATCGCTGCCTCACCTAGGAATATCCTAAAGTTTGGTTTGAGTTCCATGTCTGCTTATTGAGATATGACATACCTGACCTCCACTGGTGAGCACACCAGCCTCCACTGGTGTGCTCTTCTGCCACAGTAAATTATTTGGCTGGCGCCAATTTTGGACATTTTTGTGGTTCACAGCTAAAAAATAATTGTGGCCATAAAAAAGAAATCATAGTATAGTTTATACAGTACGGTAACTTTAACTAGAATAAATTTAATAAAACGGGAGCAAAATTTTTCTTGAGAAATTCCTGAAACAGGACGGTTTTTGTTTAAAGTTTGCCACATTTTAGAGCATAAATGAGGAAAAAATAAAAAATATACAATTTTAAAAAATTAGCTTTAATGTAAAAATCGTTCAAAATAAATTGTGGCCACTACAATCCTCCTGATCTCACCTCACGCGAATTTTTGTTATGGAGACGAAGAAGTAAGTAACAATAAAATAAAAATCATTTAACATCTCTATGGAAGCAGACCAACAAATTTTAAACTGTCAAACTTGACTTACTTTTTATGCATGTGCAATTTTTGAGAACTAAAGAGAGAGTTTTTTGAAACGTCAAAAAATACGGAAATGCGCGATAGTGATGTAATTTTTTGTTATTTTTTACTTATCTGCTTTTTCAGTGTGATTTTTTGAAAAAACTGATCCTTTTGGCGTAAGGGTTAATTGAATTAATCGTTATTCTTTTCAAAAGGGTGGTAAAATACCCAGTTAAACTAAAGAGAAATCAAAACTTATTTTTAAAATTGTATATTTTTTCTCATAATGAATAAAAAATGTCACCTATCTCCCACCAACAGATAAAAATGTAAAAGCCACAAAAATCGACCTGTTTCAAGAATTTTCCAAGCCAAATTTTGGTTTTATTGAATTTATCCAGCTAAAATCACCACACTGTATAGTAGAATAATATAGATTTATACATATATATATATTTTTAAATATTTGTGGAAAAACATAATCACCTTCAATAATTTGATTGTTGGCAGTCACTTACTTCGAAATACACCTGACCAAAATTGTCAGTCAAAAGTTATAACTCCAGTAAAGAAGTTATTACTAATGTATAAAACGAAAATTTGTTAACACTGCGCTATCTATCATAAACACTATAATAATATAGGCAGGTAATAAGAAAATGTCTGTTGCACTAGAAAACGCAATATATACTGGATCAAGGTAATGAACTTCGCTTGCACTTAAATTATCATTTTTAACTTTATAAATAATTATAAAATAATATAAGTTCGAAAGTGTGATAAACGACTTGCTATAAATTAAAAACATTTAATTATAACAAGCATCATAGTTTGTATTTCAAAATAGTATATATTTTTTAATTAATTCACTACGTCATGTAACGTGTTTTTGAATAACTTCCTAAGTAATTTGTTACAAATTATCAGCTTAGTGAAGTGGAATATTAACAGTTTACTGTAATATGATTATGAATTAACCTCTCGTAGTATTGAAATGCTATAGATGCAGTCTAAAGGTAGGTGTCCACAAGGAGGCGAAAATCTCATGAGATTTTTGTTTGAGATGTGTTTCCACAGAACAGGAGATATTTTTGTGAAACTCTCGAGTTCAGGAATTTTTTTCTCATGAGACAAAGCTTCTCTGAATGCGCTGATTCCACAGTTATCAATGTTTTGCATTAGGAAACAAAAATTTGTGTTGTGGAGTGATTTTATAATAGGATGTCAACAAGAAGGGCTAGAAGGAAAGCTGTAACTTGTTATTATTACCTTGCCGTTAAGTCTCGTACAAAAACGAAAAGATCTCACATATATTAGATTAGAACGGGAAGATCGGGAATGTTACAACAATTTTTTTCGTATGTCCGCCGCTGATTATTTGCTCGATAAAATAAAATTTGCAATAGAAAAACATTTTTTTTTTCACTCATGTGCAACCGGTAGTTCGTGAAATAAAACTCTCATGATACATTGTTTCACGAGAATATCTCTAGTATATCACGTACTTCAGACCTGTTTCCACAATGAAATTACAACATTATCTCATAAAAAAAAGACGAACAAATTATACAAAAAAGTGTTGATATTGATAAATTTAAAAACATTAGGCACTACGTGTCAATCCAATTTCTAAAAAGCTTAAGGGTCTTGTATTCTTGAAATAGTATTTTCTATAAATACAAATAATTTTAGACATTTAAGTATTGAATAACATACCTAGAGCTTAGCAAATAACAGGAATCATCATGCCATCTGCCAATATTCAAAGGTACTGAAGTAAAATGAAAGATAGAATGCGGTATAACCAACAAATTTTTAGGTACAGAAATCATTCAAAATACGTATTTTCTTAAACTTAACTGTAAATGTAAATATGGTTATAACATAAACTTACATATTTCTGCATGCAAGAATGTTTACTTTTATTTGTAAGTAATAACTACGATAGGAAATTTATAAATAGTATTATGAGCTTACAATGGCGTTGAGATGAGTTGAGATTGAATCATTAGTTTACTTTATAAATTTATCCTTTTCAGTCGGTAAATATCCAGAGTTGTTATAAATAAGTAAAGTAATCCAGAAAAAGAATAACTTAAATCCTATCGAAAATTATAGACCTGTAAATAAACTAGTGGTTTCTCCAAAATATTTGATATTTGAGAGCTTTTTTTGAATAGACTATTACCACTTTTAAAGTGTCATAACATTGTTTCACCTAGTCAACATGGACAAGCAAGGGAGCGTCGTCTTGGGATTTTTTGTGGTCTCAGCAGGGCATTCGACTATGTAGACCAAAATATATTGTTTGCTAAGCTGGCTTTCTATGGAATTCGAGGTAATGCACATAAATGGAGAAAGTTTTCTCTATTAGGCAGTTTGTTGCTATTTCCAACGATAACTCTTCTGTTAAGTCATAATCAGCAGTTATTAATGTAGGTGTGCCGCAGGATTGCATATTGGGTCCGGTCCTGTTTCTCCTATATATGAATGACATTAATGATTTGCCATCTTCTGTAAAATTTACTATATATGCTGACGATATTTCTGTAGTGCTGATAAAGAAAATGATATGTTGAAAAATAAATATAACAATGTTCTATATGAATTCAATGGTTCTGTGAAAATAGGCTTTTTTAAATTATGAAAAAACATATACATTAAGATATCATAATTGGCAAAATACTTGTAAAGAACTTTATCTACAAGTAAAGAGTAACTATGTGGCAAAGAGTGCAGGGACTGTCTGGTCTTTGGTCTGGTCTTTATATATATTGATGAATGTTTAACTTGGAAGTCTTATTATGAGCATATAGCTATGAAATTAAATCCCGTATCAATTTAGAAGTTGAATCTCGACTGTGGTGCGGAATATGTTTTAGGCTACCGTCTACAATGTCAAATAATGTTTTTGTTACACAAAAAGAAATATATTGAGAGTGATGTTTTATCTGTCATATTTTGTTGTAAGTTGTAAGAATTTATTTATAAAGTAGCAGATTTTAACATCTCTTTTGATATATGAGCTTTGTTTACAGTGCGGCCAAATGAAAACGAAGGAGAGCCATTTTCAGGAACTGCGTCAAGACTGTAGAAAAACGCTCAGGCCGGTCGATTTTAGCAAAGGTAAGCATCACTCCAAAATATTTAAATGGTATTGAGGGTTGAGTAATATTTATTTTGAAAGCTCTTACAATTCTCTTTACAACAGACTTTAAATTTTATAATACGGCCCAATACTTAATAAGAATTTTGATTTTAAAGGTGAAACTTATGTAAAAACAATTAGTAACGCTAAAAATGTCACTCATTCGATTTAAGTATGCCAATGGTATAAATTTAGTATTTGTTGCGTTACATTTGTCTGAGCGTTTTTATACAATCTTGACGCAGTTCCTGAAAATGGCTCTGTTTCGTTTTCATCTGGCCACCCTGTATATATAGGTATACATAATAATCAGGATAAGTTTATAAAGCATGATAATATCCATTCTATAAATACAAGACAAAAGAATAATTTTTATATGCATTATTGTAGATTAAATGTTACTTGCACTTAAAAAGATATAATAGATTGCCTTCTAAACTCAAACTTTGCTCATTGACTGGACTATTTAAAAAGTGCCTAAAAATATTTAATATGTAAAAGAATACTTTAATGCATAATGCATAATAATTATTTTAATTTTATGTGTACATGTATAGAATTATACAATTTGCATATAGATTTGTTTATTTCGTGGAATATTCCAATGCAATGTGTAAGTTGTCTAATGGAAATAAAGAATTTATTATTATGGTTATTTATCAAAAACATACATAGTTTCCTTTCCAATATCTAATTTACACACATCAATATCTAGTAGGTTTCCATCATTTTGCATTTGATGGATTAAACAAATTATTGGTGATATTTTTAAAGTTGCGCAAAATGAAAAAGTGTTTTTTCTTTTTTTGAATACTTCCAGTGGTTCTATCAATCTCGTTTGTCTAATGTTTAAATAATTTATTTTTTAAAACTAAATTTAAAAATAATAAATTCGTATTTTTTAATATAAATATCATTTATTATTGTATAAGATGTACATAAATAAAATTACATATTTTTTTATACATGCGTCAAGAATTCAAACGTCTTACGTCACGGCTGACGATACACATTTGTTTTTGTTGTCAACGTAATTTTCGATATTTGGTCGCGTTAAAAACAATCATTTTTTGCAATTTAGTGCAATATATAATGCAAATTCTTAGTGTAGTATATAGTTTTATTACTATAAGTTGCAGTTTCTTAAATATTTTGATAAAAATATAACGAATTATTCATTTGTTCGTATGACGTAAGTCGTCTGAATTCTTGTCGCGAGTATAATGAAATTATTGACAATATTAATCAATCTTTGTTTAACTTCGGTGAAGTTAAAAATTCACTGAGTTTAAGAAAGGATAGATTTACTGAAAATCAAATCATTTATTGGTGTACATCCATTAAAATTTTTATACAAGATAGAAAAGTGAAGCAATGAAAGATACAATACACATATAAATAACATTAATATTTCTGACATCTAAAATAATATTGAATCTTCAGATAAAGATGACAAACAGCAAATAAATTAAATATTAAGAATATTAAAAAAAACAGTTATATATCTAAAAACTGATCGGCAAATAACTCATTAAAATTATAAAATGCTTTTCTGTAATATATTTTCTAATTCTAGCCTTAAAACAGTTTAGATCTAGGGACGGAATCTGAGTTGGAAGTTTATCAAAGAATTTAATAGCAAAGAAACTTTGCCATCTCTGGATTTCACTGGTTGAGAAAGTTTGGCCTGATATTGTGCCTCTCTTTAGCATGGTGTGAATGCAAATTCTCCTATCGAACAAATCTGTGCTAATTATTATTGTTAATGTAAATGAGACATTCAAGAATATATTCCGCCAGCATTGTAAGAATGTTTATTTGTTTGAAGTGCTCACGACAATCGACATTGTATGTTATTTCAACAATTATTCTTATACATTTACGTTGTAAAGGTTGTTAACGTTTTATTCTTAAAACCGTACTGACTAGAATGACATAAATTATTATTTTCAAAATAATCTACACAATTTGCATTTTTAAGGTAGTTTCGAAAACCTTAGCCAGAAGGGGAACAAGAGATATTGGTCGGTAGTTAGAAACATCATCTCTCACACTTTTCTTAAAAACATGGGATAATCTTAGATAATTTGAAAGCAGTCGAAAATGCGTTGGATCTAATACACTAATTAAATAGTATATTTATATAGTGAAAAAATTATAATGTTTTTAAGAATCGATAAGATTGAAACATTCGTACGCGCTTTTGCTTTTTTTGATTTTTAAATTATATTAATTTAAAAGTAATTTGTAATTTTGGAGCAATCAAAAACTCGAAAAGTAACTTTCTGAGAAGTGGGAGTTCATTCAAGGGGGGTTCCACAATATAGGAAAAATAAGTATTAAAATCAGAAGCTTTTAATGAATCGCTTACATATGAACTACGGTCGTCATTTTTTTTTGAGGTTCCACGTGATGACTGTTTATTATTGAATGTGCATATTTATATAGTTGTCATTGACTCTTTTTTTAGCTTTAGATAATTCAAGACGATACTTAATTACGATAAGAATTGAAGGTTTATTTGGATATAGGTGTTGGATATTTATAATGTAGTTCTCTTAAGCAGTTTATTTTTTCCCTCATAACAACAAGTTCTTGAGTAAACCAAGTATCGCATGATTTAACCCACTAAACAAGGGACTTTACGTAACATTTTAACAAGTTGCATCCATTTTAAATACGTAATTTTACACAGTAAAGTAATTGCACGATTACTAGAATATTTCGTATGAATGCTTTAACTAGTTTTTTATAAGTAAACCGCAAAAAGTTTCTGTAACGTTACATATTAGTAACTTGCTTACAAAAGAAAAATTGCAATGCAACGGAATTATCAAGATTTCTGAAAATTTTCTTTAAAAAGTCGTAACAAATTTAAAATCTATTTGCATATAGCTATTATCCTCTTTAACAAAATAAATAACAATTTCAAAGAAAAATAGTACGTAGGTTGTCCCGTTTTTGTCTTTTTTATTAATTAAATTTACTAAATTAATTTAATATTTGTTATTAAATTTAAACTCTTTAATCTAATAATCTCATCTCTTTCGTTTTGCTTTTTTAATTGTTAGTTGTTACCGCGAAATTGCTGTGGTTCTCAACGCCGCTACTGGCGAATGTCCGCGAGAAACGAAAAAGGACTCTCGCTTGAACCGTTGACGCGCTCTCGTGTGTTATTATAGCTCTTAATTTTCCTCTCTAAAACTACTGTTTTGCGACTGCAAGATCTATTGCAATCAACCTACTTCTTTTAGAAAACCATCTCCGAGTGCAGTATAAGAAGACGCCGCTTAGGTAAGAAAACCACAGCCCGTTTTTTCTCTTTTTTTATATTGTATCTTATTGGCGACACATAGAATCATATGTATCAACTAAACCAATCTAGATACAGTCCATTTCATAACATAGGTATAGCACTTACATGTGATAAAAAAATTGTCCTCTGATCACAGAATATGTAACAGTTCTATACTCTGATTATACTAGGTATATTAACAAATAATAAAGCCTAAAACCTATCATTTTCTTTTAATGTCTGACCTGATGAATATCTATAGGTACCTGACATGAATCAAATCAACGTAGAGCAGTTCTGTTAAAAAAAACGTTTGGGAAGTATTAGCAACTACTCTTAGATCTCTCGAAGGACATGTTATCATATGTGAATAAGCACAACAAAAATGCTTGTCCTTAGTAATCATAAAAAACATTGGAATTCTCCAGAATGTTTGTAACCGTATTGTTTACTGAGATATGTACTATTATCTGAAGTAGGGTTGTCTGCAGACCCAATTAAAAATGAAACTGTTATGTTATGCATATGGATGTAGGTGTGGGTATTGATTTCAATTGTTTCCTGTAGTGGCCTATACAAATATACAGCATGAGGCCGTAAAACTTTGTAAATAAATTAACTTTACAGATAATGAAATGGATTATGTTCTCATTTTTTTTTAATTATTTTATTACAGGAATAGTATGAGTACATTTCAAACAATCAACAGATACTGAACTTCATGAAAGAATGGTTGGTTTGAGTGAAGTAAAGATAAATGAAACAATTAACAAATTTCAAATGTAGTATGTACACAGATTTATCTATATGATATGTATATATTTTTCATAGGGTATACAAACTTGTTTTATGTAATGTATTAAATATAATTTAGTTTCTTTGAATCTAGTTACTCTCAGAAATATTATACATCCTTGCCCTTATTAATCCTTATTACAGTGAATTTACAGTAACTCAACTCCCAAAATTTTCAGTAATGTCTTTTGTCACAACCAAATAGCATATTTATATGTATTTTCACCCAAAACTACTTGGTAAAATGTCAATTTTTGTCACAGCTTCTTTACTTACTCATTTTTGAAATTTACTCTTTACCTAACTGACGTTCTTTGAAGTGTTTCCATTTGCTTATTTAATGGAATTTTAATTTTGGCTAAAATCATTTTAGTAACTATTAATCATGTTATTGTTAAAATCAAAATTACAATTATAGCAATATTAGATCTGTTTCCACAAGTCAGGAACTAGTTTGAAACTGTCAGGAAAGTTTGTCCAACTATTTCTAACAGTTTCAAACCAATTACTGACTCTTGTGAGAATAGACTTATTAAAGCAAATGGCAATATTTCAAAGAAAGATATTAGTAATTCCTTAATTAACTTTGTAGCAAAGTGTACAAGGCGAGCCCGTTTCAACATTACTGTAAACTTTTAATGAAGTCTTGATTAACCTTGTAGCAATATATAAAGAAAAGTTGTAGCAAACTTATATACTTCAGTACAAGAAACTTTCTAAAATAATATTTTCTTGCAAAGTTGTGGTGTGTGTCATGTATTAGTTTTAAATATAATATTGTTCCCTACTGCACTATAAGACATAAAACATGTATTAGTTTTTGTAGACAAAAAGTACCACCTGTAGGTTAGTCCGATCGGCACGATCCACTAAATAAACCTTGTTTCATTCATAACATAACGCAGTCAGTTGAGAAGTTTCACCAAAATAAGTAATTATAAAAGTGATACCAGTTTGTGGACATTATAAAGTATATTAAAAAGACAATTATGAGTGCTGTTTCTGGTTCTCGTGGTATAGCTCCTATGGATTTCTCAGGAAACCTGTCTGAGAATTGGAAGCTATGGAAACAAAAATTTGAAAATTATATGGTGGCAACAGAAATACGTAAGAAGGATGAAAAAATCAAGTTGCTCAACTTCTACACTATATTGGAGAAGAAGGCTTTAATATATTATATAATACGTTCACATATGAGGGTGACGAAGACAGAAATAAAGTTAAAGTTGTTATAAAAAAAGTTCGAGAACCATTTTTTGCCTAAAAGGAATTTATCGTATGAAAGGTTCAAGTTTTTTACTCGCAAGCAACTAATAAATGAGTCAATCGAACAATTTGTGACTGATTTGGTGAACTAAAAGATAATTTAATTAAAGACATTTTTACATGTGGTTTGCAAAATCATATGTTACGTGAACATTTGTTACAAGATGATTCTCTGAATCTAGAAAAAGCTGTCAAATACTGTGTTTCTGTTGAAAATTGCAAAGAACAGTCAACTATTATTACGCAACGAACGAGTTCATCGGCATCTTTAGATGTACAAGCTGTAGGAAAACCAAAACGTTCTAATTCGTCGTCAAGGAAGCGTGACAGTTCCTCAGGCAGCTATTTTGTTCAGCAACGACAAGTGCGACAACCAGGTGGAAAATTCCAGAACTCCAAATATCAACCCAGTAGCAGTAGTACCACATCCCGACTTCGAGCAAATAATGATATTTGTTCGAGATGCGGAAGTGTCCATGGTAAAAATCAATGTCCAGCTTTTGATAAAAAGTGCAATTTATGTGGTTTTTCTAATCATTTTGAAAAAATGTGTTTGCAAAAAAATGTTAATTTAGTAGAAAATTGTCAAAATGAAAATGTTGATAATAATGATTATGTATTTATAGGCTCTGTTGATTACAATAATACTGTAGATAATTCGTGGTATGTTTCTTTAATTGTTAATAATAATTTTATTAAATTTAAATTACATAGTGGAGCTCAAGCTAATTTAATAACTGATAAAATGTTGCATAAAATTAATTTCAAATGTTCATTAATTTGTAAATATAAAAACTCGACAGGGAAATTAGACTTTTTTGTGGTAGAGGATAATAATTATCAGTGCATTTTGGGTTAAGAGTCTTGTATTAAATTAAATTTAATCAAAAGAATTGATGTTTTAAATGATTCAGAAAATCTTTCACAAAAAAATAGCTATGATAAATTAATAAGAGAAAATATTGACTTACTTACAGGTCTTGGTTACTTAAATCAAAATTATCACATTAAATGAAAATGCAAAGCCTGTTGTGCATCCTCCTAGAAAAATTTCTTTTCCGTTATTAGATCAATTTAAAAGCACTTTAAATGAAATGGAGAAACAAAAAATAATTAAAAAATTAAATGAGCCCACAGATTGGGTAAATTCATTTGTAATTGTGAGAAAAAAAATGAAATGGTACGCTAAGAATTTGTTTAGATCCATCTGATTTAAACAACGCCATTAAAAGAGAATATTTTCAGTTACCTACCTCAGATCAAATTGTATCTAAATTATCAGGAGCTTGTGTTTTTAGTACTTTAGTTGCAAATTCAGGGTTTTGGCAAATAGCATTAGATAAAGAAAGCACAACATTATGCACATTTGCTTCTCCTTTTGGTAGATATTGTTTTTTGCGCCTTCCCTATGGCATAAAATCTGCACCTGAGGTATTTCACAAACATTTTAAAAATATGTTTACAATACAGGGTGTTGAATTATAGATGACATAATTATTTGGGGACGCACACAAGCTGAGCATGATAAGCGTTTAAATGAAGTTTTCAAAATTGCAAGGCAACATAATGTAACTTTTAATAAAGATAAATGTAAATTTGGTTTATCTGAAATAAATTATATGGGTCATAAAATTACTAAAAATGGATATAGTCCAGATGAAAATAAATTAAAAGCAGTAAAAGAAATGCCCCTACCTCAAAATAAAAAAAAGTACAAAGATTTTTGGGAATGATTACCTATGTTGGAAGATTTATACCAAATTTATCAAATTTAGCTTCTTCCTTAAGAAATTTAATTAAAAATGATATTATTTTTGAATGGACTAATCATCATACAAAATCATTTAACGAATTAAAAAATATATTAACAAAACCACTAGTATTACAATATTATGACATAAATAAAGAAGTAGTTATCTCAGTTGATGCTTCAAAAGATGGCGTGGGTGCATGTCTTTTACAAAATAAATTACCTTGTGCTTATGCTTCAAAGGAACTTACAGAAACACAAAAAAGATGGGCACAAATTGAAAAATAATTATATGCTATTTTTTTGGATGTGATAGGTTTTATGAATATGTTTATGGAAAAAAGTTTATTGTGGAAACTGATCATATACCATTACTAGGTATTTTTAAGAAACCTCCAGCTAGACTTCAAAGAATGTTAATTCAATAAAAAAAAATATGATTTTAAAATTGTGTACAAACCAGGAAAAGAATTATTTGTTGCAGATACTTTGTCTAGAGCTTATATACAGGATGATAAAAATGTTAATGATTTTGAAAATGATTTGGAAATTTGTGTTATTGATATGAATTTTAATTTAATAAACAAAAAAAGTGAGGAAATATTGAATGCAACACTTGAAGATTCTGAGCTGAAATTATTGAAACAATTTGTAGAAAATGGATGGCCAAATAAAGTCAGTAAAGTTCCTTTAGAAATTCGAAATTATTATAAATGTAAAAATGAAACAACAGAACGTAATGGTTTGTTATTTAAAAGTCTGCCATTAATTATTCCAAAAAAATCAAGACGAGATATTATAAATAAAATACATTATTGTCATCTTTGCATCAATGTAAAAAACGAGCAAATAGTTGTTTTTATTGACTGGAATGAGTAAACAATTAGAAGATATTATTTTATCTTGTAGAATATGTCTTACGCATAGAGTTACTCAACAAAAAGAAACTTTGATACCACATGATATACCATCTATACCGTGGTATAAAATAGGATGCGATATTTTATATTTAGGAAATATAATGTACTTGTTAGTTATAGATTATTATACTAAATGGGTCGAATTAATATTGTTGGATGAAAACAGCCATTCTAGAAGTATTATTAAACATCTTAAATCAATTTTTAGTCGCTTTGGTATACCAGCAATATTAATATCGGACAATGGACCGCAATTTAAATTTGTAGATTTTAAGATATTTTCTGATGAATATGAGTTCACGCATATTACTTCTAGTCCTAACTACCCCCAATCCAATGGGATGGTATAACGTCAAAAACAGACTTTAAAGAAAATATTATGTAAAGCTATTCAGGGCAAAAAAGATTTAGATTTGGTTTTATTAATGTATCGTAATAGTACTTTAGAATCAGGTTTTTCTCCTGCAGAACTTCTGATGTCACGTCACTTAAGAGATGTTTTACCTACTACACAAAATTATCTCAAACCTAAACATATACCTTTTCATGAGTATAATCGTAAAATAAAATTGAATCAAAGTAAACAAAAAAAAGTATTATGATAAAAATTCCAAAAATAGAAAACCTATTTCAAATAATCAAATTGTAAGATTTCAAAATAAACCTAAATCTAAATGGGAATTTGGTAAAGTTATTAACAGATCTTGAAATCGATCTTATGTTATAAAAAGAAATAATGATACTAGTGTAACAAGAAATCGTAGATTTATTGAACCAATACCAAGTACTAGTAAAGATGTAGATTTAGATGATAGTGACATAATTGAAATTAGTGATAGTGAAAATCAAAATTCTTTGCAGTCGAGTCCTGAAAATATTTTAAATAATAATTCACCACAAAGGACAAGATGTGGCAGATTAGTTAAGAAACCAGATAGGTTAATTTATTCTTAGTTAGATAATAGATATTTATTGTTAATTTAGTTAGATTTTAGTTATATATAATTATGTATATTATTTTATAAAAAGGGAGATGTCATGTATTAGTTTTAAATATAATATTGTTCCCTACTGTACTATAAGAGATAAAACATGTACTAGTTCTTGTAGCCAAAAAGTACCACCTGTAGGTTAGCCCGATCGGCACGATCCACTAAATAAACAATATCTCTCTGAACCTTGTTTCATTGGAAATTATAACTTTATCACAAATCCCGTGCGTACTTCCTGTAAAAGTTTTTGCAACTTTACAACTTCATTAGCAAATTTTCGGCAATGTTGTAGCAATTTTGCTTAGTGGGAAAATTACATTGCATTTTAGTTTTCACTAGTATACAGATCTCAATTGTATCAAGTAACACCTTAAGAAAAAAATCAACATTTGTATCTACATGTATCAGTGACAAAACTCCAATTGATTCCTCGTTAGCATTATATTAAGCCTTGATCTCTAACAGATCTGTAATATATTATACCGGCATGATCTGATAACTTTATGTTTATTACGTTTGCCGTAAAATTGATGCCGATTTTCGTAAAAATATTGTACAAGCAATTTTCTGGTAAAACAACTTGTCTTAAACAAAATGACAGAAATGTATTGATGATTGTGTCATTTTTCGCATTGTATTGAACTTAACATTGGAATCGCCTCTCACGATAATGATTTTAATAAAATTGAGATTACTTAATAGCAAATTAAATTTTTCTAAGTATACATTAAAGTCACTTTTCGGAGACCTGTTTATGGTTAAGATAAAGATTGAATATGAAATTAGAAAGCGAAAAACTGCGCCTGTTTATTTTATGCCAAATCAAACTCTATTGCCTATAATTATTAAAGTAATAGATAATAAAAAATGATATACTAGTTGAATATCAGTAGGATGTGGTTTTTAGAGAAAACTGAAGGTAAATCACTTTCGTCTTTTATAACACAAATATTAATTATTACAAAATATCAAAACAATTCTGATTATCCTATATTTGGCATGTATAATTAGCACAGTGAAAATGAATTGGCAAAAACATGTATTTAGTATGTGCTAAAAATTTAAATTTATTTGTCATTTTATATAAACACAGCTTTACCTTTTTTTTTCGCAAAATTTGAATTCTATGAGTTTTCAACTAATATACTTTTTTTCATATCCTTTTATTATTATCCTTTGAAAAAGCAGATGACTTTTTACACATTTTAACTTCAATTTTACCCCTGAAACTATTATATGCCACTATTATTGAGAATAAAATGGTTTTCTTTCTGAAGATGCAGTTTATATTGACTCATAAACAAATTTTGAAATCTATATCTTTAGCCGATAGCGAGAACTTTACCATCATGTACCATATCGGAAATGCTAAGTTAATGAAAAAAACATTATATAAATGACCCCCACTATTTTTTCAAGAGGAACTTCCTCTTGTTGTCTTCATTGCAATTTTTGATCTGCTGCAGTTGTTGAAATATTGTGAAAAACAAACTGGAAATAGCGATTTTATAAAATGCCATCTAGTGTCATTATTTCTCAACGGAATCAGATGAAATTTGATAAAGAAAGATAAAATAAAAGAAAAATCGGTTTTCGTCGAAAATTTCTACGGCCTTTTTTTATCTTAATGGTCATCAAAAGTTACAACTTTTTTCTAATTTGAGCCACCCTGTATGCCAGTAGTGAGCCATGAAAAACGAACCACCTTGTATATCAATTTACTTGAAAGGAAACCAAAGTAAATATTTTACTACAAATTTTAAATTAGATAAGCTTAGCCTTACCTTGATCAAAATTTTAGAAATGCAAAAATATATTTGAAATTATGCTTAACCACCAAAATTAATTTAGACAACAGACCACAGTAATAATAAATAATAATTTGTTTATGTACATAACATTAAATAAGTAAACAAAAGTTTAAATTGTAAATTCACCAAAGACTTATAGATAGATTCAAAAAATTTTTTGAATATTTTTCTTTTTTACATTTTTCAAAATGTTGAGAAATATGGTTATTTTCAGCAATTTTTTTATATATACAGATATAGAAAATTACGTTATTGTTTTTGTCATTATTTAAAAATAGTAAAATTTTAAAAAAATTTGGCAAACAATTATTGTTCCATATTGATATTGCCGCATCTTTAAAGTAAAATAAAAATAAAGCATATTCTTAAATTAGATAATAATAGATATATTTGTAAACAAAATATAGGTATGTTTTAAAATTTAATATGCGGTAGGTACATAGCATAAGAGCAATTTGGTGTTAAAACAGAAATTCTTATTAACTAAATAAATTTAAAACTTAACTTACCTTTCTCAACAAATTTTAGATTATATTTTCTTCCGGATGTGTATAAACAATTAAGAATAATCAATGCAGATATTAAGAGTCCATATAAACACCTTTTATAATCTTATAATTGTCATTTCTACAAGTACATTAAGATGTGTAAATTATCACTTATTGACTACTTCAGGTAACACTATTTGTCTGACTATGACATCAGTAACGTATACTGCCTTAAGCATAAAACACAGAAGAAAGGTATATCATCTTGATAAAGCCTGCGAGCCCCACTATCTCTTGTATTATTTGGTTGGAATGGAAAATAACTAAATGGAAATAGGTTCGAAGTCAATAAAAGAAATAGGAATGTACCGCCTTACTACTTAGTTATTGATGCAGTACATCAGACAAATAAAACTAAAATAAATTCATATTTATATAAAGGACTTACAACAACGTACATAAACAAGGTTGGATTCAATAAACATCTAAAATTAAAATAAGTGTGTTTTAAGCACGGGGCGTAAAAGTGAACAATGCGTCTAGTTCTTAAAAGACATCGATTTCGCAACGAATTTCATACCAGATTTTTGTTGAAAGCGGAGAATTTAATATTTTTATGCTTTTATTTATATTTTTAAACATTTTCAAAAGTGGGCAGGCAATCTACATCTACGGCATTGTTTAATGTTAATGTCCTAAATCTAAGTTTAAACGTCGCTGTATTTCTTACAAAGTTTTGCGAAAAAAACGCTAAAAATTAATAATAATGAGTCTTTGGATATTGAATAAGCTGCACTATCCACATTAGTGCCCGAAAAATCGAAAAATTTATACGAGAACTCCTACAGCAAATTTGAAACATGGGCGAAATAAAAACATTTTTACAGAAAAGGTACCCTACTTCCTGAAGCTATCCAGTACGTTAAAGCCGTCAACTTTGTAGAGTAAATATTCAACGATCACCATGATTTACCTGAACAAAAACGTAGATGTTAGCAAATTTATAAACCTAATTGCATTTTTAAAAAGAAAAGCTTTTGGATATCAGAAATCAAAAATATTTACGAAACTGAAAATAGAACGCTTTATGAAACAAGCCAAAGATAAAAAATTTATATTAGCCAGTTAGTTTAATCGTTGAAGCATGTAGAAAGAAATCAGATTTTTGACAGGAGATGCCAACACATGTTCCAAGAATGTTTACAATTACTGGGGGATCAACAGATAATACATCACATCACAGTCGGTAAAAATTTTGAATTGAAAATAGTGCGAATTATTGTTTATTACAATAATGCATTAAAATCGATAATAGTTCATAATAATTTTTATCACATTTAAGTTTATAGTGATTCAGATTTGGATAAAAGTTGTGACATTAGTGCAATAATAGATTCATTCAAGTCGAAAGGAACCCAATTATATTAAATCTGATTACTTAGTACATACTTTGCCAGAAAATGTTTAGGTGTCTGTGTGTGTTTGTTATCTTCTTCTGCATCATTTAGTGGTGACGTTTAAAAGAAAAAAAGATATTTTTCAACCGAGAGACTGATTAGGCTTATTCCAAATACTAGTAACGCGCAATAGTCGAAATTCCCACTGCAAAGCACCTTCACCCAAATGTTAATAGAATATGTGTATTGTGTACATCCTAACATGATTTGGATAGGTTGGCTAATAAAAGCCGGGTCCTATAGTAAGTAAGTAAGTAAGTAAAATCTTTATTAGTTCGCCTTGTATCAATTACAAAAATACCCTTAGGGTGTATAACTCGTCAATAAAAATAGAACACAATTTAGAAGATATAACTTAACATTAAAAATAGAATTACAGCAGAATTAAATGCATACTAATACTTAACTACAAATAAGAGAAAAATGGAAAATAATACATGTTATACATAAATCGTTGATACACACATTTCAGTTACTAAATTATTCTTGTTTCTCGTACTGTATAAATGAGATAAATTAAAATTCACATATAAATTGATGTCTTGTTTAATAAATATAATTACTTCATATAAACTCACCGAAGTAAGTATTCTTTTTTCAATAAACATTTGTTTGCAGCTCTCAGTCTGTTTCATACTTAGTATATTTCTCTTTTGTAGTACAAATATTTTGACAGCTTAACTGGAGTTTCCCCAAAACACTATTCCATATTTTATTTGGGATTGAACATATGCATAGTATTCCATAAATGCTGTGGATATATTAATATTTTGACTTTAAGAGCATAGCAGTATTTAGCGACCTTTTGGCTGACATGGTCTATATGGGTTTTCCAATTCAATCGCAAATCAATCTTTACTCCCAAGTACTATTTACTGAACTTATGTGCCACTAGTAAGTATAACCTCATTGCCATCTTTTTGTAAAGCTGATTATTTGTGTTTTCTCTTTATTTAATTTTAGACTATTTTTACAGAAATAGCTCTCCAGAGAATCCAATGCAGCAGTCACTGCCTGTATAAGATTTTCGTTATTAGTACTACCAATTATTAGAGATGTATCATCAGCATACATAACAGTTTTTACATCAACCATCGAGGGCAGGTCATTGGTATATAAATCATGCAACAGGGGACCCAATAAGGACCGTTGAAGTACACCCCTCTCTATTAATACTACGTCTGACTTTATGAGAACACCAGTATTGTCCGTTTCTATAACACATTGTTTTCTATTCAAAAGATAAGATTTTATCAATTCCATGCAACACCTCGAATACCGTACCTTTCTATCTTTTTATTTATAATGTCATGATCCACAGAATCAAATGCTTTAGATAGATCCAAGCATACAGACATGGTACTGTTTTTTCATTTAATAATCGTGTAATTTACAAAGCTTGAAATATAGCTCTTGCCGTTGTTTTACTTTTTCTAAACCCGTTTAGTGCGTCTGTAAGTAGATCGTGACGTTCTATAAAATTAATTATTCTGTTGTTAATTATTTTTTCAAAAACATTACTGATGTTTTATAGTGATAAAATAGGTCTATAATTGTTAATTAGATCTTTAGCACCTTTTTTATATACGGCTTTAACATGGGCAATTTTGATATTTTCAGGAAATATTCCTGTTGTTAGGTTAATCTCGTAAGCTAATAGAAATAATATTTCTGCGGCTGTTGTTTTAAGTAATTTAACTGGTATTTCATCTTCGTCTACGGAATTAGTAGTTTTTCAATTCATAATTACACTGTAGACCTCTTTTGATTCGGTGGGAAATAAAAATATATTATTATTGGTAACTTGTACGTATTCTCCAGCATTAGTATAATTACTATTATTGATTTGGCTGTTTTGGTTTCAAAGAAATTATTTATTGTGTTTAACATATTTATTTTATTATTTTCTTCAGTATTAATATCATTTAATGGTGTATAGTCGTTTTTAGTTTTTTTTTCCACTAAGAGATTTCACCAAATTCCAAACGGCTTTCCCCTTGACTTTTGTTGTTTCAATATAAGACCTATGAGCCCATGTTTTCGCCATATTTATAACTTTTTTGAGAATAATACAATACTATTTGTATATTTCACTAGATACTTCCCCATTGCTTTTTTGTACATACATATTTCTTTTTTTGCAAGATATTTTTATGCATTTGGTGATCTAATTTTTTGATTTTTTTAATTCTCTTAATGTTTTTACTGAAAAAAGTATATTCATAGTGATTTTAAATGACTTATAAATTTTAACAAATATTTAATTTGGATCGTGAAGATAATAAACATCGGCCCAATTATGATTTTTTAATTCTTGTTTGAATTGTTGCATTTTCGTTTTTGAGTATATTCTCTTTCATATATTTACTTTGGTTTTATGTGTTTCAGGTACCTCAAGTTCCAGTAACTAACCCTGGTGATCAGATAAAGCTGTTGTAATTACTTTACCTACATGAGCATTGCCAAAATTTATAAATATATTATCTATTAAGGACTGCGAATTTTTTATTGGTTCTGATATTTTTTGCTGTAAGTTATACATAAATAATATATTTTTAAAATTTTGAATATTTACATTGTAATTCATGTGTAAATCTGTATTGAAATCTCTACACACAACAGTCTTATATTATCTAAAACAATTTTGTATCAGATTTAGTATATTTGAAAAAATATGTCTAAATTACTTATAAGGGGTCTATATACGCATAAAATTAATAATTTTGATTCATGACATACAACAGACGAACATTCTATATCACATTCAACACTTTTTTGTTTTATATCGGACACCTCCTCAGATACAATGTCTTTCCTTACAAATATGCATGCAATAGATGTATTAGAGATTAAAAATATTACTTATGGAAGTGAAAACTGCAACTTAGTTTTAATAAAATAAATAATGAACCATTTGGAAATTGACAATCCAATAAGTAAAAATGCATCTCCTTAGGAGGTTCTCAACATGGATTGTTTACACATTGTTGGTTTTTTAATGAGCTTGAACTTGCCGCTGTGCGTCCAAGGCAGCACCGTAACACAAAATCACGTGGACTCCCGCAGTATAACAAAATGTAATATGCAAAACGTTGACACTGATTTTGTTCGTTCTTCTACAACTTCTTTGGTAATTATGAGGGTACACTTATACTATACTATAAAAAAAGAAAAAACGTGAGAAATTGCAACGAGATGATGCCACCAGCTGACAAAACAAAAAACATTATTTCGTTTTTATTAAATGATTTGCAAGTACGCTGACTATTTGCCACATTGACGTCATTTGTTTTAAATAAATTAGTAAATAAATAATTATTATTAATTATTTCAAACAATAGCGGCAATACAAAATTATAATCTCGTGATTTTGAATTAATTTCTTATCTTATTTAATTTTAACATTTGATTTTTGTATTTATCTCTTTTATGGTGGTGGATTGTTTCCGGGTGTGTACTTTGCGCCACTGAGTCAAGCACAGGCTCAGTCCGAGTTTATATAGAGAGAATAATATTAAGTGACTCGTATTATATTAATTTAAAAACACACACTTCACAGATCATAATTATACTTATCTGTTAGTGCCTGAGCAGTATTTACTGTTTGAGATTTATTCGAAAATTGAACCGTTTGTCGCAAAAATACATTGACAGGAAATGTTATATCATTTAATAAACAAACATATATTTATCTATCTCTATCTTCTAATACAATTTTTAATTTTACAATATGCCAACCTCAATACCAACAATATCAAAAAAAATTTTCGATTAAAAATATTAAATTATTACAGATTAACATTTACAACTCTATTTTTTGGTGAAAAAGATAGAAATTTGTTATTATTCTAAATAACTACTAGTGCATTTTAGAGATAAAATGTAGAAATATAGAAAAAGCGAGAGAAGGCAGAGGAATTTTGGGCATGTTTTTTTTACTAGCATTGGACAAAACTTGATTTTTATTTAAAAAAATAAAAAATCATTGATTTAAATTAAAAACATGATTTTCCCTGGGTGCACGGTAGGCACAAATTTCTATTGTAAATATAAATTTTATTTTAATTTTATATATTTCATACTAGTGATTTATTACCATTACTAATAAATTTAATGCGCATTCTCTGCTTTTCAAAACTCTTGTTAGTGGAATACAATGGTGGCTGTCACAAGCTGATGGTGATCCAGAAATCAAAAAACACATTCCTGTGTATAACAATTTCTTTGTGCAGCTGCTTCTTCAGCCTCAGTTGAATGGACTGATACATTCCGAATTAGGAAAAAGTGGGGTTGAAAAAGCTAAATTGAAGGACAATTTGTCCAATTTGTTGAGCTCACAGTGACGTGTACAATATTTTCACTGAAGTCAAGCATATTTAGGTATCTACTTTATCAGTGTGAGTGTGAGAAATATCTCATTAATTAACGTCTTCAAATGAATATTGGCGCAATGGAATATATTCAATTAATAATATTTCTACTAGCAAAACAAACAAATAACATGCGTAATTTATGCAATTATTTTCACTGTTTATTTACTGAAATTGATGGTCGCTACTGCTCTCCTTGTGAAAAAATTGTAAACAAAGAAAAATACATATCCAATTGTTGTCATTTCAAGTCAAGCTTGGCATTCTATTGCAAAGGCCTGTTGGAACAAATAATTAGGATAATATAATGTGAATCGATTATTAATGAAATAATTATTGTATAATTTTAATCAATTGAGAAGTGTAATATGAAGACCTAATCAGTAAATTGACATAATGTAGACACGTTACATTTAGCGGCCATTCGCTACTCCACACAGTACTGAAAAACCACAAACGCGAAGCTTTCGACATCGCAGTAGACACCATTGTGAATTATCGACTTCTAACGTGTTTGGCGAGAACGATATTTTGCCATAGGTGAGGTCCCATCTATGGCACACTGATGAGAGCTAATAAGTTCGAAACCAAATATGTCTAGTGGGCTGATAATGAGTGACTGTTTGCTATAGGTTTTTCAGATGTAATTTAATGCTGGTCGGGGAGACCGCAGAGTAGTTATTTCTAAAATTCCTTGTTTGGTGTTAAATTTATTTATCTTCTTTATCTATCTTCCACACAGCTAAATGTAATTTTTTTTTTTTTGAACTACTAATATACATCCTAGACATATACATATGTCCCGATTATTCATAAAGAACCAGTGTGAGAGTTGGCCTTAAAAAATAGTGAGGGTAGCTCATATAACATTTTTCATTTTAAAGTCGTAATTCTGAGATACAAGGTGTACATCTAACAGGGCTTTTCTTAACTATTCTAAAAAATAACATTTTCAAAATGTGTGCATTATATGTTATTATTGAAGGGTTACCTACGTTACTATTTAATCAGTAAAATTTGTCAATACAAGTTGAAATTATCTAACAATAAATTCTAAATATCGTTATTATTAAAAATAATAATAATAATAAGGAAGATTCTTTATTTGCGCTTAACACATTAATATTGTGTAGAAAAAGGAGAGTACAATGATTAAATTATGATAGTTAGATAGTCAATGAATTAAACAATTATTAATTATAGCAGGTGCTGAAATTGTCTCCCCATTTACTCCTATGCACAAAGCTGTGAGTTGTAACTTTACAAAAAATTTTAACTATTTTTTTTCTAAAACTGAACACACATCACATTCACCTTCTGGCTACTAACAAATGTGGAAGAGCAATTGCTGTCATACTATATAAATATTTAGTAACTTTAGTTGCTATGGGCAGTGGCGTAGCCACGGGGGGGGTTTGGGGGTCAGAACCCCCCCCATGGGTTGGGTTGGTTGGGTCATATAGGTAATGTCTCACTACAAATCTGCAATCACTCTATTCTCCAAGATTTAGCAACGCGGTCAGTGAACTAGATCTCCTACGGAAACCTTACATTAGGACCTGCTACTAAGTTCTAATCTTATTTTTGTCATTTTTGTAACAAATATTGTTCGTACCTGTTTATTATTTACATATTTATGATGAGATTGTTTTTTTATTTACTTTTTATTGTTTCAATTTATTAAAAATTATTTATTTTTGTTATTGAAAAAATCTAGTTTAAAATACTTTGTTCACTGAACCCCCCCCCCCCTTGTCAAATTTCTGGCTACGCCACTGGCTATAGGTATTATAAACTCTTATCAATATTTTAAATTAGGACAGACCGACAGAAAAGTACCTGTTGGCCAATTTTTTATCCGTGATATGAAAGTGGAATAGGCCTCATATTAAAAAGTAATAATGATATTTAAATTGTAAAACCAAGTAAGTTGAATAATTGCATTTTACAGATTAAGTAATTAAAATTTAGTAAATGCAATTGCTACTTTTTTCTTTTCTATTTTCATCTACCTTCTCGTTATTTTAACGTATGTGAAAGTAGGTTTTGTTTGGAAATTAAGTAAAAAAAAATTATCTGGTTGCAATTTTATTTAATTATTCACCAAAATTCATGATTTGATATCTTCTGTTATTTTTAATTCAGCATCCTTGGAAAAATTTTAGTAAATAAATAAAATATTGAATTAAATTTTTCTATGTTAGGCGAAATTGGCTGGTGTAACCATTTACCATCGCAAAATGAATGCTGCCCATCAACTTAGAATACTGTCAACTTGCAGTCGTACCCATCACCATTAACTCTGAACACTTTATATACAGAGCCCTGACCTTATTTGCTATCTGTTAAAGTATAGTACTCACTGAGGTAGTGTATGACACTTTTTATCCTAAACCTTTAACTACAATCCAGATATTCCATAATTTTCTTCATCGACCTGAGACGCAGAAGCAATTTTCAAGTTTCCGCAGTGTTCAGATGGACATTCTAATTGTTTGCATGATGGTTTTTTTTTACAAAACACTAGACGATAAATTATTTCAATTAATTATAATGACTAACGGTATGTTTTCCAAAACATAATAATAATACATTTATTTTTCATTTAGAGATACAGAGTAAACGATATAATTAGTGTGTTTATTAGTTTGTTTATTTGTTTATTAATTCCAAAAGATCAAGTAATGTACATTATAGGACATGTCATCACATTAACAAAAACATTTAACATCATCAATGACTAAAATATTCATGAACCGAGTAAAAGGCTCTAGGTATAAGAAACATTTTTAACTCTGACTTGAATTTATTTTGTGATTTTATACCTTTAAGATTGTTCGGCAATTTATTGTATATACGTATTGACATACAATGAAAACCGTTAAAACGAGAAGCCGTCCTACATTGCAAATTTTCTTTGTGTCTGGTATTGTAATTATGGATACCTTCATGTTTTATAAATTCCTTTAAGTTATTCATTACATACAATGCACTGAAGTAAATATATATAGACGGGAGTGTTAGTAGCTTGTATTTAGTAGCTCTTCTCGGAACTTGGGCGATATTTTTTTGGGCTAGAAAAACCATGTTAACAGTCGAAGCGTTTCCCAAACAAACAATCCCATATGACAACAAGGAATACACGTGCCCGTAATATAACGAGAGAATAGTGGAATCAGAAACTAACGGCCTAAGTTGTCTGAATAAAAAACTGAGAGAATTTAAATTTGTACAAACATGAGATACGTGTAAACTCCACGATAACTTTCATTCACAACCAGCATTGATTTCCCAGAATCAAACTTAATCAGTGGACTAGACTCTGAAACAGTATTTTTTGTAAGAAATTTCAGAATATGTGATTTGTCACAATTTAAATTTAACTTATTTTTTACAGTCCATATGTCATATTATCTAAAAGGTTTTGAATGTGAATGTTAGAGTAACTGTCATTATTAATTCTAAATATAAAATTAGAATCATCGGCGTATAATATCGGTAACACATCTTTATTAGCAATACTAGGCAGATCATTAATCATAATAATAAATAATATTGGGCCCAACAAACTGCCCTGTGGTACCCCACTTTTATTCAGTAAAAAATTTGACTGAGTGCCATCACTAAGATACACAGATTGAAGTCTACCCTGTAAATATGTCCTTAAACAATTCAAGGCAATGCCTCTAATTCCAACCTTATCCAATTTATTAAACAAAATATTGTGATCAACAGTACCAAATGCAGCACTAAAGTCAAAAAAAACACCATATGTATAATACCTATTACTTAGACACTCCTAAAGATACTTCATACTTTGAGATAGTGCAGACTGTGTACTTCTGCTTTTAACAAATCCGTGTTGATATGGCGTTGCGACATTGTTTTTATTGAAAAATTCGCTAAGTTGATTATAAAAAATGTTTTCAAAAATTTTTGCTAATTGATTTTGCAAAGCAATCGGTCTATAATTGCTCACTGAGGAAATATCACCCTTTTTATAGACGGGTATTACTTTAGGATTTTTTAGGATATCGGGAAAAGTTCCATTAATCAATGACATATTTACAAGATGGAGTAAAGGCTCTTCAATTAAATCAAGACTTGTTTTAATAATAAATACCGGAATATCATCGGTACCCTTAGAACGATCAGCTTTCATAGACGATACAACCTCGCGCAACTCAGTCAAAGTAATTTCCCTAATAAAGATAGTGTTTGTGAGATACATATCTCCCACTATATTCACCAGTAACATTCACATCATTATATCCTTTAGCAATGAAATAACTATTAGATGCTACATTTATGGGATTGGTAATTAAATCTCCTTCATTATTTTTTAGCTCAATAGAATTTTCTTTTGATTTATTGTTATTTTTATAACTATTTATAATACCCCACGCTGCCCGATCTGCATTAGGTGCATTTTGGATTTTCTTATCATAAAACGACTTCCTTTTTGCCTGAAGTAATTTTTTATAAGTCTTTTTTTCATCTGTATAAAATTTATGGAATTCTTGGGAATTCAATTTATTATTTAAGTGATAAAGATCCTTCACGTACATGGAAGTGATACACGTTTCATCATCTACCCAAGTGTGCCTTTCACCCGGTTCATATTTAAACTTTTTGAAATTAAAACACTTATTAAAATTAAATGAGAACGTATTATAAAAAGCATTAAATCACTCATTAAAATTGCTATTCTGGAATACTTCAGACCATGACTCATATTTCAGCAAATTTTTAAAATTATATGTTTTCTAGATTGAAATCTCTAAATGTACTTATATTCTTTTTTGCATTGAAAGTTTTTGAATGAGATGTAAATATTACTGTCTGATAGGAATGGTCAGAAGCATGAGTTGGTACAACCTCAAACTCTGATGTGTCAACATTAGATATATTATCAATTAAAGTTGCTGATGCAGAAGTTACTCTAGTATGAGTATTAGTAATAACAGGTTTCAAATTAAATGTAGACAATAAATTTAAAAACATTCTTACAATAGTGTCATCGTTATTTAACAAATTAATATTAAAATCACCAACCAAGAGGAGATGGTCATATTCATTATATAAGATTTCTAATACATCACTAAGCCGATTAAGAAAGTTATCAACAGCATCCAAGGAATACTCTGGGGCACGATACACACCTACAACAGCATTCTTTTTACCATCTGATAACCAGAACATACAAGCAAATTCTGCGATACCAGATTTACAAAAACATTGAACATTTATGGGGTTAAATTCAGATAATTTAACACGATGCGGAGGCTCGGGCTGGGCTGGTCAGGGAGCTCCCGGCAGCGGAGGCTCTTCTGCTAGGTGTCGATCGCTCCAATTGCCGATGTTTTGGTATTCATAACCTTACTGCTTGCTCGTTCATAATTTAAAAGTTTTATAATATAATTTAAATTATCAATAGATTTCTCCATTTCACACACTAGGTGTTTAGCTGAAGAGACTTATATCTTCACAATTTTCAGTTCAGCACTGGTATGCAAACACGATGCCATATTGCACGAACCTTGTTCAGTTGATGTATAATTTTTAAATGCATTACTGCCCGACAAACGGTTCACTAACACTTCGTTATTTATATTACAATATTTAGGAAGCTTTATATGCACGATAACATAGATTAAATCACGTTTATTTAGTTTATTAAGTTCACTTGTCAATAGCAATGCAGCTTCGTCACCCGCCATCTTGAATCCAGTTCTATTGTTATACAGTGTGTATAAAGACCACTAGGCTGTGCTCAAACAGATAGAGCAGGCAATATAGGTATCTATTAACTAACATAAATAATACAACAGTAGTCGAGAAAAGAGAAAAAGAAAGAAAATAAAAACAACAATTAGCAACAATTCATGAAACCTTAAATCTAGCATAATATTGTTGGTCACTGATTATTAAATAAATATTTTGGTTTTAAAATTTCTTAAAGATACTGTTTAATGTCATCTGACAGCGCATTGTAAAGTTTTGAAACATTGTACGTAAAAGATCGTTCGTAGAAACTAGTTTTATGTGAAGGTGCTGTTATAAAATACTTATTTCTAACATTTATATTGTGCACATCAGTACAAAAACGAGTTTTATCATACAGAGGCAAAGGAGTTTTTGTATAAATTGTTTGATGATATTTTTATTTCAGATCTTGTAATTTACGAGAAATGTGATCTCTACGTAGAATGCCAAATGTGTATCTTAAATATGAATTCTGCCACATCTGTATTCTTCTTTTCGTTAAAACATCAATGCATGTATACTAAACAGGGGCACAGTATAAAAAGTTTGATAAGATTTTATAAGTGTTTCGCAAAGTAACGTTTTTATTATATGACTTGTGAACAAAATCTAAATGTATTGTCAAAACTCAGGCCTAAGTTAGAAGAACTTTGCACTATAGGAACAAAATTGTTTCTAATCACAACCCTGAAATTATCGGATATTTCAGTTACAGCTTATTTATTACCAAACAGAATTAATTTTGAGTTGAATGGAATCAAAAATAAGGAACGTGTGTGGACTACAGTATGTCAAACTTTTGCAGAGACGACTGCATGGTATATACACAAAATAATAGAGGTTCCAGAATAGAACGTTGAGGAATATCTATTTTAAGCTAGTTTACATTTGATAATTCATTTCCAATTTTTACTCTTTGCGTAAGATTTCTTATGTAACTAGACGTTATACTACTATCGCCTAGTTCAACAAAATGAAGTATTGCTATAAGTAACTGATGTTGAATTGTGTCAAACGCTTTAGTAAAGTCTAGTAATGCTAGACCACTAATCTTGCCATTATCAAATGATTCAATAATATCATCCATCACTTTTAATAAAGCAGTTGAACAACTGTGAGCTCGTCAAAAACTATATTTAAAAGGTGTTAATCTTGATAACTTCAGGAATCGATAGAACAGATTAAAATAATGTTCATTTGTGATTTAAACTTATTTCCTAAAACGCATCGTTTTCGAGATAGAGGGCGTTGAAGTAGGATTTTTTTTTCTCGTTTTTCCCTCATAACTTTTGAACCACTTATCCGATTTAAGTTAAATTCGGAACACAAACACTCCTTATGATCTTACATAAGCTTCTTAAGTATGAACTGCTTACCCCTCTTAGAAGTGTATTTTGTATGCTACCTCTCTCTTTTGACAATAATTTTCACAAACGTTAGTTTTTTTTTTGAGAGCCATCCGACAGTGTCCTCGGAAGCACCACAGTCTATAGACTTATTGTGCATCTCTCGACGAACACAAACATCCATGGTACTACAGTGGGATTCGAACCCACACCGACATAGCCGATTCAGACTGGTTCCACGAGCAGTCGTCTCCCAGCCACCTCGGCTATCGCGGCGCTCAAAACGTCAGTTTACACAAATCACTAAGTTTTGTTTTCATGAGTTGCTAAAACTTTAAATGAAATTTACGCGGTTGGTGCGCTACACTGCCACAAATTTCTTTGAATATATCAGAAACAAAACCAAACGTTGAAAAAAAAAACAGGAGACGAAAAAGTTTCGAAATTAATCAGGTCAAAGTAGTGTGTAGATGTTTTATTGAAATTAATCATTTTTTTGTAGTTTTGAAATAAAGTAAGAGGGAGGTAGCATACATAATACACACACAAACTTAAGAAACTTATGTAAGATCATAAGGAATGTTTGTGTTCCGAATTTCACTTAAATCGGATAAGTGGTTCAAAAGTTATGAGGAAAAAACGAGAAAAAAATTCCTACTTCAACGCCCTCTTTCTCGGAAAAGATGCGTTTTAGGAAATAAGTTTATATCACAAATGAACATTATTTTAACATGTTCTATCGATTCCTGAAGTTATCAAGATTAAACCTGAATGATCCTTTATATCACTCGCTCCAGAATTTTCGATAAAGTAGGCAATATACTCATAGGACGCAAGTGAGATAGTGGTGAAGGATCAGTAATTTTTGGAATAGAAATGGGCTTGTTTCCATTGAATATGTATAGTCTGGGATAACAGACTGCTATTAATTATACGGGTAATGTACGGAACAATATAGGGGCAACAGTATTTTAACATTGTCAAGTTTATATCATCTGGACCATTTATTTTAATAGAATATAAAATGTTAGAAACGGTATTTGTGTCCACTAATGAGAATTCAAACTTTGCAGGAATCTTCTTATACATATTATTCTCGTAATAATTTATTAAATGGCCACTATCAAAACTCAGGCCTAAGTAGAAGAATTTTGCACTATAGGAACAAAATTGTTTCTAATCACAACCCTGAAATTATCGGATATTTCAGTTACAGCTTATTTATTACCAAACAGAATTAATTTTGAGTTGAATGGAATCAAAAATAAGGAACGTGTGTGGACTACAGTATGTCAAACTTTTGCAGAGACGACTGCATGGTATATACACAAAATAATAGAGGTTCCAGAATAGAACGTTGAGGAATATCTATTTTAAGCTAGTTTACATTTGATAATTCATTTCCAATTTTTACTCTTTGCGTAAGATTTCCTATGTAACTAGACGTTATACTACTATCGCCCAGTTCAACAAAATGAAGTATTGCTATAAGTAACTGATGTTGAATTGTGTCAAACGCTTTAGTAAAGTCTAGTAATGCTAGAGCACTAATCTTGCCATTATCAAATGATTCAATAATATCAGCCATCACTGTTAATAAAGCAGTTGTACAACTGTGAGCTCGTCAAAAACTATATTTAAAAGGTGTTAATCTTGATAACTTCAGGAATCGATAGAACAGGTTAAAATAATGTTCATTTGTGATATAAACTTATTTCCTAAAACTCATCGTTTCCGAGATAGAGGGCGCTGAAGTAGGAATTTTTTTCTCGTTTTTCCCCCATAACTTTTGAACCACTTATCCGATTTAAATTTGAAATTGGTATACTATTGATAAATTGATTATTTATTATATTAGGATTAATTGCTAATTCTCTCTTTTTACGTTGTTTTAAGTTCAAAGATTTTAAGCCCTTCCAAATATCCTTAAACATTTGTTTATTAATTAGACCAATTCATTATTCATTATTTTCACTTATTTGTGCTGAATTTTGAAAGAACCTGGTAAAATATATTAAAGATTTTTAGTAACTTTAGAGCAAAAATTTATTGGTTTTGTTAAATTAAATATACCTACCTACCTGCTTAGCAAATTTCCAAAATACTGAAAGGTGTCGAATTTTAACTCTTAATTACAATTCGCCACTTGTTATATATCTGCGATCGAATTACGAATTCATATAATTTGTACCTTTAGTTAACGAAACTGTTAAGTTTCTGTATCCCTGAAACTAATGATTTCAGACCCTTGGTTAATTTGAATCTGAAATGGTCTAATTACCATCGATACTTCTGCATGAAATTGAAAGACATCCTATGTATTATAGCATTTTATTACTATATTGACCAAATAATGGTAATAATATCTTCTTGTTGGTAGTTGAACTAAAAGTCAGATAGGAAAATTATTTAAACTTAAAAGTAACCATACCTCAAACTATTTAAATTATTAGATAATAGCAGTAAACTGTAAATATTTAAAATCTTATTTTCAAATTGGAGAATGTCTATCGCAATTTAAAATACCTATATAATAATATCAATTCAGGGGGAGATAATCCAGTAGATTACATGATCTGATAAACTGATAATGGGTTATGAAGCGTTGCGAAAATTTTTAAGAAAGCGTTAAAGTCGAAATTATTCTCTTGGAAAACATCAGATTAACAATGAAACTTTCAATTTAATAAAAGATATACATCTAACAGCATAGGTCATAGCATTTATATTTTTCTATATCCTGCACACTTCTACTTTCATTAAAAAAATTAATTTTAGGGGAAGAAATTATAACAAATCAAAAAAAGAACATTGTCATAAGATTAAACTATCCTGATATTTAGGCTGGATAGACAAGCTACATCTAGCAGCCATTCGCTACTCCACGCCGGACTGAAAAAACCACAGGCACAAAGCATTCTACTTCGCAGTAGACACCATTGAAAGCTATCGTGCCCTATTGCGTTCGGCAAGAAAGATATTTTGCAGATACGTAATTCCAGGAAATAACTACTCCGCGGGCTAATGACCTGACTAGCATTGAACTGCACCTGAAAAACTTCAAGAAAGCAGCTAAAATCACTCGTCAGTAGTCCACCAGACATATACTGATTTCGAGCTTGTTAGCTCTCGACAATAGGGTAATTCCGGGAGAGATGGTTCGTGAGATAGCCCATTTCAATATTTTCGCTGTTAATTTGAATTGCGCGCTACTTTTAGCATAGATGCGTAGTAGAATGTTATGTGTAACGTGGGTATGCATTCCAGGGATCCTAAATTAAAATAAGGTAAGTTTAAAATACAGTATTTTACTACTTTTTTTTCACATGAACTATACATTACATTTTTAATATAAATATAAATCTTAAAGCTGTGACTAATCATTATTTGTAAGTTGGATACTTTGTGGTTAGGAATCCCAGCACGAATATTAGAGGAAACAGAGCCATCTGTTTGAACTTACATTAATGAACAGTAATCATTAATGTAAGTTCAAACAGATGGCTCTGTTTCCTCTAATATTAGGTGAGATGACCCATCTTTTACCGAGAGAGATGGCTCGTGAAACTAATGAAATTAGGGAAGAATTATGAATGAAATACAAGAAGTACCAGAAAGTTTAATTAGAAAGAAATTAAATTTGGAGGAAATTAAAGAAGATAAATATACAAATGAAATTGGAAGACAAGAGAAACTGTCGATACAAAGTTAAATCAGGATACACAAGGTACGATGTTAAATAAAATCAATTTAAACAAAAAAACGCAGTAGAGAAGTGGTTAGTTACTATGTCGACATCTGAAAATATCAAATAAAGGAAAAATGTGAGCATCAGGAAACAAAAAAAATAGTCTAAAGCAGTAAATGCGAACAAAATAGGAAATCCAAAAAGTAAAAAAAAAGTATCTGATTCTTCTGTAAATTCCAACATAGACATAGACACATACATAGAAGAATGGAATGTCCAGGATGCGGGAAATTTTATCTAACGACATCTAAAACTGATGACTGAATTCAGCGCTTGCAATGCGATCAATGGTTCCACGAAGGGTGTTCCAAGTACGTAAATTTATGCAACAAGTGTGGAAAGGTGTTTTGTAAGAAAAATCTTAATTTAAGAGATTTATTTGTCAGATATTTAAAATTAAGAACTCTGGGTCATATCAGACACTTCCGGTGAGATGGCCCGTATAGGAATTTTATTTTTCCAATTTAAAATTTTTGTGTTCATTTTTCTTTAGTTTAAATATTAACACACGATTAGGTTTCACTTACAGTTGTTAATAAAAAAAGTTTCAGTTTTGTATGCGTTTTATTTGACATAATAGGTGGCTTTTAAGAAATGTGAGCCATCTCTCGCGGAATTACCCTATGCCATTGCTATATATGAATAACTCAATCTATCTAACTCGACAGAAGACACTATGAGTACGCGATGTGAACAATCTACATCTAGTGGTTATTTGCTACTCCATACCGTACTGAAAAAGCCACTGCTCAATGCTGATCGGAATTCCGTGTTTGCAAAATATTCTTATATTTATTTTTTTCGGATACAAAATTTTTTACATTTACATTCTCCTGTGACAATTTTTTAAATATTCTTCACATAAATATTGCCCTATAAAATAATATATTTCAGGGTAAATCATTTTTACGTTTTATGTCCAAAATATATAGTTTTATTTATCTCATCATTTTAAACCATAGAAATTATAAAATATATAGATTAGGAGAGTTTTTCAAACAACACACAACAATTTTATCAAAAACTAGACCAGATAATGAAATACAGAATTAATAAAACTTCATTTTAACGACGAGGTAAGTAACTAAATAAATATTAAATAATATCTATACAGGGTGTCCCGAAATAAATGCAACAAAATTTGGTCAGAAATTCTTAAGAGAAATTTAAGGGACCCGTATTTTTTACTTTTGATAAGTGCGGCCCCCTTTCGGAGATATAGCCCCCTGAAACAAGCCCCTAAAAATTTAATTTTTTTTATATCTCAGAGCTATATCGCACAAGAACCACCAAATTTGGTACACAGGGATTTTATGACATGTAGAATGCGATGCTGCTAAGCTTTTTGGCAAGGGGCCCCCACAAGACACTTTTTCGGGGGCCCCCTTGCCTTTGGGGCCACCGAACATTAGTTGCATATTTAATTTTTTTTAAAATAAGTAGCCTCTTAGAAACTCCAGGGAATTTAAAAACTTTTTTGTCTCTTAAAATTTTTTCGAAAAACGCAGCGTTTTTCGAAAAAATGGCAAAATGTGATTGGATGCATATCGAGGTTCATATGAAATTTTAAAGTGTTAATCGTAGGTGGCTGGCATTCGCAATAAACAATCAATTTTATCCTGTGACAGTTGTCATTAACCATCATCGGGAGATCATAGAGACAGGATCAGTAGTTGTAAAAAAATCACAATTTAAAGAAATTTAATTTTAATTTAAAGAAATCACAAGTTAAACATTAACAATTAATAAGAAAATGTGAATATCAAAATAAGGTACAATAAACTTGGAAATTAATAACAAAATTAATGGTACTTCATGATTAAATAATTTAATTCTAAAAAGTTTGTTAAAATCACACTGGTCAGTTCTGTAAAACGTGTTCAAAGTGAGAACCGTTTTGCACAAGCCTGCAAACGTGACACGAAATTTTGACGTATTTTCGTGTGAATGTTGGGAATCTGTCTAATTTCTTCAGCCGCAGCAAGGATTCGTTCATGTAATTGTTCCCGGGTTCTAATTGGTACGGCATAGACGCGATCCTTCATGGCCCCCCAGAAAAAAAGTCCATGGCATTTAGATCGGGAGAACGGGGGGGCCATGTTACATGAGGAGAATTGTTACCTATCCATCGCCCTTGGAAATTTTCATTCAGCCACTCAGTTACGAAGTGCCCCCGATGTGGTGGGGCACCATCGTGCATAAAGAACAAATTGCGTCTAATACCGAGTGGAACATCTTCCATAAGAGGCGGTAGTTCATGCTCCAAAAAATTAAGGTAACTTTCAGCATTTCATCGTGGAGGCAATAAATATGGACCGATGATGCAATCTCCGACAATTCCAGCTCAGCAATTAATTGAAAATTTTTCTTGCGAATGAGTCTGCCTTAAGACAAATGGATTTGCCATAGCCCAATAATGAAGATTGTGCAAATTTATTAGGCCATCTTTTGTAAAGCACGCCTCATCGGTAAAGAAAAAATTTCGTATAAATCCCGGATTTAAGTTGTAACGTTGAAGAGCCCATAAGCTAAAATGTCTTCTTCGTGGCAAATCTTCTACTTTAAGTTCCTGGGCCTTTTGAAAGTGAAAAGGTTTCAACAGTTGTCGTTTGATAAAGCGGTGTATTCTTGTTCTGGGAATCTCAAGTTGAGATGACGCGCGTCTTATGCTTATTTCGGGATTTTCTTCAATTAAATTTAAGATAATTTCTTCCTGTTCGGGAGTTAATAAATAACTTCTCCCTGAGTTAGCTTTTTTCACAACTACGGATCCTGTCTCCATTAGCTGCCGATGTACTCGTGCAAACATTGAATGGTATGGGAGTATGCGTGCAGGAAATCGCTCGGCGTACAATCTGCGTGCGAGACGTGAATTTCCACGAGCCTCTCCGTAAATTAGGTGCATTTGTACCCTTTCTTGGACAGAAAATCTCACCATTTTTTCGGGAACAATGATTACTGACAACTATTAATGGTAACAATTTGACACTGGTTAATGACAACTGTCACAGAATAAAATTGATTGTTTATTGCGATTGCCAGCCACCTACGATTAACACTTTAAAATTTCATATGCATCCAATCACATTTTGCCAAGCCGCAGCGTTTTTCGAAAAAATTTTAAGAGACAAAAAAGTTTTTAAATTCCCTGGAGTTTCTAAGAGGCTACTTATTTTTTTAAAAATTAAATATGCAACTAATGTTCGGTGGCCCCAAAGGCAAGGGGGCCCCCGAAAAAGTGTCTTGTGGGGGCTCCTTGCCAAAAAGCTTATCAGCTTCGCATTCTACATGTCATAAAATCCCTGTATACCAAATTTGGTGGTTCTTGTGCGATATAGCTCTGAGATATAAAAAAAATTAAATTTTTAGGGGCTTGTTTCAGAGGGCTATATCTCCGAAAGGGGGCCGTACTTATCCAAAGTAAAAAATACGGGTCCCTTAAATTTCTCTTAAGAATTTCTGACCAAATTTTGTTGCATTTATTTCGGGACACCCTGTAGAACGTAGATTAAACATTATAAAACGTCATATTTGACTTAGGCATAGTAAGAAGAATTTTTGGAACGTTATCTTGTTGTGTTTGTGTGTTGTTCCCGCTTTGTGTACCTAAATACAACATAATATCGTTTTTGTATAAAAAATATCTAGTACCCATAGCTTATTCCATGCCGGACTGAAAAACCACAGACAAGAAGCGTTATACATTGCCGTAGATCATTAAGGCCTCACCTCACCTATGTCATATTGATGAAAACTAATAAACTCGAATTCGGTATATGTCTTGTGGGTCGCCGATGAATTACCTGTTGCTATAAGTTTTTCAAGTGTAATTCAACGCTAGTCGGGGCATTAGCCCGCAAAGTAGTTATTTCCTGGAATTTCGTGTTTGGAACACGTTTCACCATAGAGGTCGCTAGTTTTTAATGGTTTCTACGGCAGTATAGAACGCTTCTTGTCTGTGGCTTTTCAATCCGGCATGGAGTAGGTAGCGAATGGTCGCTAGATATAGCTCTGCTACTGTGCGTTACTAATGACAGAAATTTAAAAGTTAGAAAAAAAATGTGGCAATAAGGAGAAATGGAATAAGTTAATACATTTTACTTAAATATTCAAAACACCTCCGTTTTCATGGACATGAAGGTTAATCATCCAAGAAAATTGAACTGAATTATTCTTCTATAACTCTGTATCCGTCTTTAAAATAAGGCCAATACTTTATATTGGTTCCCGTAACTCTTCGTCGGTGTTTACAGATGCAGAGTATACCATCATGAACTTTAAAGTTCCCCATAGAAAATTCAACTGTGTTAGATTCGGAGTATGGTGGCTAACCCTCAAGAATTTCATTTCATCTATTTGAAAAATTATTTAAATGATTACGGACGCTTAAAGAAAAATATGGAAGAGCTCCATCCTGCATAAACCACATGTTGTGGCGAATGGCTATAGGAGGATCGTCCAATAAATCTAGTAGAATTTTAATATTGTAGATAATTTTTACCACTTAAAATAGGCGGTAAAATGACAGGATAAGAAAAATATTGTCAATTATACCTGCCCACACATTGATCATAAATATATGCTGATAGTGTTTAACTTGTGTTGTATGCAGATTTTCGTCAACATAAACGTTTTCTTTCTTTTATTATACCACTCCTTCTAAAACAGCATTCCACAGTAAATACAATTTTTGTGTGAAAACTTGCACCTAGAGTCTTTGTATACTTTTACAAATTTTCGGCTATTTCCTTGACAACACTCATAATATATTGTTTAGCTTAGCGCTATCATTAGTACTAACCACTCGCACTTATATCATGCCGTATAAACCAGCATTAGTAGGTAAATAATCGTTAGTAAAAATGGAAGTGAAAGTGAATAGAAGAAGATCCTATTTACTAATGGCAGAGTAAAGTAAAGTAAGTATCCCACCATTTCTTTCCATTACTATCGGTGTTTACTTACATAGGAGAGGAGAGAACGCACTATGAGGTCGCGGTCTGGACGCATCGTGGATCGTGCTAGTATCGTTCTTGTCTAGTGAAGAACACGCTCACACTAGTACGTCGGGAGCTGGACTCGCTCGCGTCGCGGTCTTGCCGAAAACTTTTTGCAGAATTTCGACCAGTGACATTAAATAAAAGAGCTAATAAAAATACATATAATATAAACATTGTATATTATAGCATCAACGCGTATTGTATATATTATATTGTCGCTCAATATCCGCAACCGACTTGACACTATATGTACAGGGTGATTTTGAAAGTGGGGTAGAAATTTTAGTATATGTCTACTTATTCGCAGAACAAGTGATATACAAGAAACTGCCTAATAATAAATATAAAAATTAATAAATAACTTACCTATTTTAGCATTTTTAAATTATGCAAGCCGGTCCCATACGACCATAAAAAATATTGAATATTATAGACGCGTTTCCCCCTATCCGGGGTTAGTTGTGTTAAATAAATAAAACGTCATGCAGAAAGACAAAACTTATAAGAACATTTTCGGTGCATTTGTGGAACAGAACCAGCCGATTTTGATTACGTTCTCCGTTATACTAATAACATTTCCACAGATCATTATTATCAATACTCTTGGGCCATGTTATATATTTGATGTATCAACAAGTTACGTGTAACAGAAAATGATACTACGCACACACAATACCTAAAATAATAAAAATATCACGATTCGTTTACGCACATTTTACGTTATTATCTAAGGTTAAGGTACATAAGGTTATAAATGAAGCGTGAACCAAAGATTGTGCGCGCAACTTACCATATGTTGCTTATCGAAAGAGGGTGCAATAAATTTATACACAGGATTATTAAAAAAACCTTTATTAGAGCAATATTTAGTAAAATAATTTATTTTGATGTCTACTTTCATGAGTTAAAATTAACACTCCACTTTAAAAATCACCCTATATATTGTGTTTATTTCATTTGTACCTTATGTACTTTGTTGATGAAATATTAGTATAAATTGTTAGTAAAAATGTGAGTGAGAAGCGGATCTCACTACTTCCGACGTTCACTTACACTATATAAAAAACGAGCCTGTCGATGGATTAGTGATTAGTGACATGTGACAACTTAAGTCAAATTGATATCACACTAACCATTAACGGTACCGAGTTCACGCTTCCAACATAAAACCTCTACTCTCAACAAAAAAGTGCTTAATGCATTGCTTACATGAGCTTAGTACTAATCATTAGTACTAATTAGTAGTTTTATAATAACAATTGAAGTTCACACTAGTTGGAAGTGTGAACCCGACACCGTCAGTGGTTAGTGTGCAGATCACTAATCCATTGCCAGGCTGTCCGTTCAGACAGTGTAATTGAAAATCGGCAGTAGTGGGATACTTACATAATTGTCATTAGTTAAATGCAATCCGCTTCTATTCACTTGCAACTATTTGGTTCTATAAGTCTGTTTGGAAATGAAAGAGAGTAATAAAACCCCGAGATAAGAACCGGCCATGGGCGTGGTAATATTTCGTTTTAGGTAATTATCGAGTATGTAACACTAATGCTAATAGGTAATGGGTGTACATTAGTATATTTTACTGGATACATCATAGAGCAGGAGCCAGTGTATTGTGCCAGATCAATCCAGTCTTAGAGCTGAATATACGAAGACGTGCTAGTACAGTAGAGTAAAATTCGACTTGTGTTTAGTGACTATTATGCCAGTGGATATAATATTGTTTGGGTAAAATGTCGAGCTTATCAGATTACGTACCTGCTAAACACGTGAAAAGATGTGCGCTGTCTCAGAATGAGAAGATTATTATATTAAATGTATTTAATGCATTGAAACACCAAAATCCTACCAACAGTCTTGACGACATCGTGGAAAAGTGTTCCAAAATGACAGAGATTGAAAAATCGACTATCTACAGACTTTTAAAGGGAACAAAAAATGAACAAGATACTGTAAATCCCCCAAAATCATCTACAGGGAGGTCGTTATAGATGATTTCTTCAAAAATGTCATTCGCAGAAAAGTACACTCATTTTATTTTAAAAAGAAATACCAACGCTAAACAAAATTTTAAGTGAACTTTCAGAGGACAACGATTTGGCAAAAATCAGTAGAAGTAAACTATGGGCCGTCTTACGAAAGTTGAATTTTTGCTAGGAAAAGCAGAACAGGAAGTCAGTTCTTATCGATAAAGCTGAAATTATTTGTTGGCGAAGATCCTACTTAAGAAAATTCCATGACGAAGGGGGGAATATTTATTATCTAGACGAAACTTGGGTCAACGAGGGATATACTGTAACAAAAGTATGGCAAGATAAAAATGTAAAAAGTTTTCGACAAGCATTTTTGGATGGATTTTCAACAGGGTTCAAGGCACCTTCAGGTTAAGGGCGAAGATTAATAGTGACACATATACGTAGTGCCAGTGGTTTTGTAGATGGCGATTTACTTTTATTTGAATCTAAAAATACAGGTGACTATCACGAAGATGTTTTCGAAGAGTATTTTACACAGATGTTGGATCTTAATTAACGTTACTGTAGAACCTATCGTTATCAATCTAGGAGACGAAGATAATTCATCAGAATATTCAGAGGATGAATTTTAATATACCTACTTTTTTATTTTCTTTATTGTACATTTATACAACACTACATTTACTCACCATAATTTGAATTTTCAAAATACATATATTTTTATGTGGAATAAAATTCTATTCATTAAATTTAAATAAATATTTTGATAATAATATTGAATAATTTTATTTGAATTACTGAAAACCCTCTTAACCCGGTTATGATACTTAAAGTAACCTCATATTTTGAAATACTGTTTTTATATTGTTTGCTTATAAAAGAAATGGACAGAGAAATTGAAGCGGCATAGACAAAGACGGATTTTCGGGGATTAAAGTTTACCTACCTGCTACAATTTAGTAGGGTTCGATCACACAAAGTTTTTTAAAAGTACTCCTCATCTATACCGATAATATATAATATAAAAATATTGAATATAAGCACCAGTACTACATTTATTTACGATTTGCATACATAATAAGCTTTTATTACTCTCTTTCATTTCTAAACAGACTATAATGGTTAGCACTAAGCTCATGTATTATAGGCATTATAAATTCCTCAAATGTAACGAATCTTTTGACACACTCTTTTTTAAAATGAAAGGCGATACCTTTGATAATATTTTGGGCCCAAGAATGTGTAGCAGTATTTTGTTCAGATGTTTTAAGGACACCCTGTCCCTACATATATATAATGTAGGTAGCATACAATTTTTATTTAGGTTGAAGAAATAATCGTATTTATATATTAACATTTATTTAAACTTTCATGATACAAAGGTACAAAAAACCACTAATATTTAAATGATACCTAAATTATTAAAATGACAATAAAATGATAATAAAAAAAATTAAAATCTCAAGTTTTCACCTAATTCAATTTTTAACTAGATGCTGGCTTAATGATTGCATTTACTCCTGGGATGCAACTTAACCAATTTCTAGCTGTATCAAAAATCCACTGAATTGGAGTGACGTAACAACTGAGAAGATAAAAAATGTAGAAGTAGAATCCGTATACGCAGAATATGTGAAGAACATATAATCTGAAAAAAAAATATTATTGGTTATTTAAATAATTCTGTGATAGATATTTATCAAATAAATGTAATTTTGGTGTTACAAATTTTAACCAAACTTGTTTAAAGCAGGCATAAGTTTGATTTTTCACCGTAATATATTTATTTCGGCTTTGTAATATAATATAATAATAAAACCAACTTCGTCAGTAAATAAAATATTTTTAATAAATGCATTATTCTCATCATATTTTCCCACAATGCTATTACAGAGCCGTAAACAACATATTGAATCTTCATGATTCTTGTACCATTTGCACATGAAATGGATGAAGAAGTTGCTCATGGAGAACTTTCCAAACTAAATATTGAGCAATACCCTCCTGAGCAGCAATTCTTCATGTAATAATATTTTATTTACTGACGGAGCTGGTTTTATTATTATGTTATATTACAAAGCCGAAAAAATATATTACGATGAAAAATCAAACTTATACCTGATTTAAACGATTTTGGTAACCATTTGTAACACCAAACTTACTAATTACATTTATTTGAAGCATGGTAACTTGATTTATTATAAAAAGAATTATTAAAAATTTGTTTAATAAAATTTTAATAGCGATTTCCTGCTACTTGGTTACATTTATCGAATTAAATAATAAATTTTTTTGAAATTGTTCTCTTTTTAATAATGTTGAAATTTCTGTGATGTCTAGCAAGAAAAAAGTTATGAATAAAAGTAATTCTGAGTTTTAGGTATAGTGAAATCTGGCGGCGCATAATAAAACTTTTCTTTGGCTGGTCCAATAGAGCTTGATCTACTTAGCTGTTGTGCCAAATTAGAGAATAATCAAACTAGAATTAAATAAGTTATTGGGGGGTCCCCTCAGTTGCAGTTGCATTATTTTGATGAAAATATAATGAATTATTCATTTGCTCGTATAACGTAAGTCATCTGAATTCTTGCCGCCACTATAGTAGTAATAATAATAGTGGTGATAGTAGTCATAATAGCAGTAGTAGCAGTGATCATGGATCGTGAAAGTCCAAAACCAACTATAACTTTAAATATTATACTTACACTTTCTGTTTCCTACGACATCTTGGTAATGATGAGAGATCCTCCTTCAAACAGTATTGTCTGGTGCCCAAAATAGCTCGCGTCAAATACTCGCGTATAGGTACTGTAGTAAAATCAATGGTCGTAAATATTTTTCTGTCTGCATCTGTTATAAGATCATTTAAACCAACAAATCGTTCGCTTTTGAACCACCATTCTCGAACAGAGAAGAATTCTAACAGTTCAAGTCCGTTGTATATCTTCTTTTGAATTCGTATCATACTAAAAAAAAATCTTTTGTAAAACGTACAGTAAATCAATTGTTATTTTTTTGCATATATGCTTAAGTTGCCTTTTTATTTATTGCATTTTTATTGTATTTAACTGGATAATTCTGAAAGGCGTGAACGAAGAAACGAGATCCAACTTTATTTTATTATAGGTGCTATATTGAATTTCTGCATATTTAATTTATTTTCTGATTACGCAAACAATGACTTAATAATTACAATATGCATGTTACTAATTAAGATAATAGTTATATTATTTCAAGGTTTGCCACCAAGATATCTACAAGAAGAGATAACCGACAACCAGTAGAAAGGATCATGTATTTGAAGTGTTAAGACACCTGCTCTTTCTATTTTAAAAGTGGTAGTTATTACAAATAGAAAAATATAAAATAAATAAAAACTAAATATAAAAAAACTATAAATAACTAACTATAAATAAAACTATAAAATATAGAAAAATTTGATGGTAGGTTCAGACGAAGGGATCGAGATTCACGATAGATAAAATATAATCGATCAAAATTAAAAATAATTAAGTAATAATTAAATTCCAGATTTATCAAATGATTGCTTCATATACGTTAGTGGATTCTGCTGTCCAAAAATCTGTTTTATTTATTTTGTTATCACGTTATTACTGTTATTACCTAAATACTTTTCTTAAATATGTGGTTTTATCTTCTAGTTAATTATTGACTATTGAGTGAGGATGATGACATAATGGCAATTAAATAATTAAATAATAGCCTCTTAGGCAATAATTTAAAATTTCTTATATTTTTGTATATAGCCGAAATGATCTCAACTCAATTTTGTATTGTGAATAATAATCTCGTGAACATAATTTGAATAGCATTTTATTATTGTATGATGATGAATATTTCTTTTAAGTGCCTTGAAGGGTATTTAAATAACATTTTAATGAACTAAGTGCATTCAAGTAAAATATGACAATTTATATGAACAATGAAATGGTAGATATAATGAACGCGTATTTTATGTGCAATAAAAGTACATACGCAGCAAAATAATATATGTAGATTGGTACGAAAGTCAAAGGAATATTCCGAACGAACATACTTTTATTCGTATATTTCAGCAATTTAGATCAGATGGGAATTGCAAAAACAGCAGGCCAGGCCAATATTCCATTCCAGCCATCTGTAGTTCAAATAGAAAAGGAAGTTCATTTGGAAGGGATTTGAATATCGGCCTATATTTTAAAAATGTAACTTCATTCGAAATAAGAAAATAAGAAAGTTATAATCTATGTGTAGATACTAGTAATGCTTAGGTATGATGAACATCTATTAAAGTAGATTTGAATTTTTTTCTGAATCGTAGTTAATTTTTTGTTACTTTAGCAAGTTAATTACTTCAAAAACCTGAAGAGCTAGGACCGGTCTGCAAGCATTAAGTTAATAATGTCCACTGTCAGAAACTTTTCCCAGTTAACCATTTTCATATCTCTTATAGTTTCCATGATGCCAATATATGAATCACCAAAATAGCCACATGGTATATATATACAAAAAAAAACACTTGTAAATCAGTAATTGGACACAAAAAACTTAAATATGCCAAACAAGAGATACATTTGGAGAACTGTTTGAGATATAAATACTTTGGAACTGGTTTTTAGGAAAATACTATTTCCACAGTTTGAAACAATGACTTTACGCTGAAATTTAATAACGTATATAAGCAATCTTTTTTTGTAAATCTTATATGTTTGGAAAAATAGCATCCTGGTTTAAATCCCTTAATACTTACAATCTTTTCTGTCCACAAATCAACATTAAGAAGTCAATTAAAAGAGCCGGAAGCCAGTGAAAAAATATGCTGTATAAATTATGAATAAATTTCGAAGATCTTATATCACCATCAGGGTACCATATCTGCATTTCAAAGGGATACTCGTGAGCAATACCTCTTCCCAAATCTATGATTTCTCTGTACCTTATTTGCAAGATTGAATCCTGTGTTAAATTATAAACGGGCACCTCCTTTGGCCTAAAAAAATCATATGTTAATAGTAGTAACAATAGTAATTTTTCAGTAGAATTTCATGAACCAACTACTCTGCGGACTAATGTCTCGATCAGCGTTAAGTTACATCTGAAAAACCAACATCAGCTGCAGCATGGAATAGCTAGTGGCCATTAGATGTAGCTACGTGCTACATGCTACGTGTACTCAGTAGCAATTCTTGCTACAAATCGATATATCCATGACATATTTTTGATATATTACAATAAATGTGCCAGTTTAAATTTAAGGCTAGCAACAAATTATCAACAAAATACAGGCTGATTCTTAACCTATACGCATAAACTTGTGAACTTATAGCTGAAAACAAATAATGACGAATAGTGTAAAAGAATGTAGTAAATTATTTTTAGTTTTGGAATTTTTCAAAAATGTATCAGGTCAAATGTTTTGTTGTTGTTGTTATTGTTGTTGTATAAAAACTAAGAACTAAACAAATCAAGACATGTTTGGTATTTATAGCAGTACTTTGTTATATGTGGTGGTCTTATTTGAGTTTATTTTCACACAATTATAAAAGTATGGTGCTAATATTTTTAAAACAAATAATTTATGGACATGATACTATACGAAGAATCACATTAAAATTCAGTGGCTGCAGCTCATCTTTATGCCCAAAGGTTCCCCAAAGCTATAATCTGAGATGTGAAGCCTTTTTACTTGTGTTTCAGCGGGATAAAGAAACTGGCAATTTGCGGCCGAGGTCCAGGCAATATGGAAAAGCCATTAGATCTAGGCAAATTGTGAATCTCGATGAAGAGATTTTAAAGTCCATCATAGAGCAGCCTGGCATAAGCACTAGGATAATTACAGCACAATTTGGGATATCACAATCTACAGTTCGGCGAACGTTAAGGCAGAACTTACAGTGGTATTCATAGTCCGCCTCCGGTTGCCGGAGAGCGGTCTCCGTCCCGAAATTATGCGAATTTCATTTCAAGATCATGCGCTGGCTGAATGACGCATGCGTGACATAATGTTACGGAAGCGGACTCGAGTGTGAACTCTCGCTAGAAAGCGATTTGCAGGAGCAGGCGTGTCACATTTTATAAACTATCTTTCCCCGAATGACAGATGCGCAGTTCAACTATTTCATGAAATTTGTAGCACGTCAACTGGAGTATGTCAAGAGGTACTCTGGATAATAATAAATAAGTAAGTTATTATAAATTAGTTGGTTTTCTTGAAACCCTACTTAGTCCGCCTTCACAAGATATTGAAAGATTATAGTTATTGTAACAAATTATTATTATACAAACAAAACTAAAATATATATGTAGGTGTAATATGGTTCGATACAGAAAGAACATCGTTTCCGAATACGAAAAAACATACAGACATTTCCATTTTAAAAAAGTGAACATTTGGTGATTTGATGTTAACCCAATTTGACATTACGTTTTCACCACCCTGTACAAACAAAACTGAGCATCGTTTATAACATATCTAGAAAGGTTAGAACTTGTACTATCTAACGTGCAAATAAATATCTTTGATTTATCCCTCTTTTCCCGAGAAACATTCTTAAGTTGAATGAATTTGATTATTTTTTTTAGATTTTATTACATATGTCAAATACCGGTAAGACTAGATTTAGGGAAGTATTATGTCACAGTCACAGAAAATTTTACGTTTATTTTCCAGAAATATTGTATTAATTTCTTGATGTTACTACTTTAAGTAGAAATTTAGTTAGTAAACAGATATTGTAGGGTTCTTTCATTTTCGTCTAACGGCACTATCCTTCCGTATGAAAATATGCTTGTCTTCGACAATAGAATATATATTTTTAAATTTGGATGAACATTTTGTCTTCTCTGATTTAAAGGATTGCCGCAATTGCAATATGCTCTTCTGCGTTCAATGTTTTCGGTTTAAATAAATATGCATAAAAATAAAACGTCTCACTCTACCTTTCTGTCGTCAACGGACAACCTCGCAGAGCTCGATTATGATCGCCGGCTGTACGCCCGTCGAGAAATATTTCGGCGAAAGATTGTTGCGGCGATTGACTGTGCAACACACCTTTCGAAGATTCACCGGCCCTCAATGCCTCATTATTGGGCATTGGAAAATCCGCATATCACTCGGCGAACACGCTTTCAAGAACGACTTTCAGTAAATGTGTGAGTTGGAATTGTGAACAGAGTACTTATTAGCCCTAGAAAATAGATTAACTGGTACCCTTTATTTACAATTTTTGCGTAATAATTTACTCCTCGAAGTTAATCTCAACGTTAGACATATGTGGTGTGGTCACGACGGTGCTTCACCACATTTTTTGTCACTATAGTCTGTTTAGAAATGAAAGAGAGTAATAAAAAGCTTATTATGTATGCAAATCGTAAATAAATGTAGTACTGGTACTTATATTCAATATTTTTATATTATGTATTATCGGCATAGATGAGGTGTACTTTTAAAAAAACTGTGTGATCGAACCGTACTAAATTGTAGGAGGTAGCTAAAATTTAATCTCCGACAATCCGTCTTTGTCTATGCCGCTTCAATTTCTCGGTCCATTTCTTTTATAAGCAAACAATATAAAAACAACATTTCAAAACATGAGCATCATAACCGGATTAAGAGGGTTTTTAGTAATTCAAATGAAATTATTCAATATTATTATTAAAATATTTATTTAAATGTATTGAATAGACTTTTATTCCACACAAAAATATATGTATTTTGAAAATTCAAATTATGGTGAGCAAATGTAGTGTTGTATAAATGTACAATAAAGAAAATAAAAAAGTTGGTATATTAAAATTCATCCTCTGAATATGCTGATGAATTATCTTCGTCTCTTAGATTGATAACGATAGGTTCCACAGTAACGTCAATTAAATTATCGAGTTACCACATTTTCTCCTCTTCTTTTTGTACATTGTGTATACATCTTTGCCAGTTATCTGCAGTTACTCGTTCCAAGGAATTTTTTAACAATATTTTCACGTCACTTAATTTAAACAGAGTATTATTTCGCGCTACATCTTCTTTTACCTGCGCCCAGACTAATTCGATTGGGTTATGTTCACAGTGATAAGGTGGTAACCGTAGTACCGTTATTTGGCGATTTGTTGTCATTTCATCGATAACATATTTTTTCTGATCTTTATTAAGATTGACAAGTGTTAAAAGTTTCTTTTTCACCATATTTGTTTGAAAAGAAATGTTTTTTCCGGATAACCATTGAATTATATCGGCTTTCCTCTAAGCAGTCGTAGGCGTCCGCTCGGTCTGCCGTGAATGGTAACTGGCATTATCCATGACAATTACAGACCCCGGAGGAATAAGATCCAACATCTGTGTAAAATACTCTTCGAAAACATCTGCGTTCATGTCTGTTCCTGTTCTGCTTTTCCCAGCAAAAATTCAACTCTCGTAAGACGGCCCATAATTTGCTTCTACTGATTTTTGGCAAATCGTCGTCCTCTGAAAGTTAACTTAAAATTTTGTTTAGCGTTGGTATTTTTTTTTTAAATAAAATGAGTGTACTTTTCTGCGAATGACATTTTTGAAGAAATCATTATAACGACTTTTGACCTCCCTGTAGATGATTTTGGGGGATTTACAGTATCTTGTTCATTCAGTTTCATTTAAAAGTCTGTAGATAGTCGATTTTCCAATCCCTGTCATTTTGGAACACTTTTCCACGATGTCGTCAACACTGTTGGTACGATTTTGATGTTTCAATGCATTAAATACATTTAATATAATAATCTTCTCATTCTGAGACAGCGCACATCTTTTCACGCGTTTAGCAGGTACGTAATCTGATAAGCTCGACATTTTACCTAAATAATATTATATCCACTGGCACAATAGTCATTAAACACAAGTCGAATTTTACTCTACTGCACTAGCACGTCTTCGTATATTCAGCTCTAAGACTAGATTGATCTGTCACAATACATGGGGTGCCCTATGATGTATCCAGTAAAATATACTAATGTACACCCATTACCTGTTAGCATTAGTGTTACCCGATAATTACCTAAAACAAAATATTACCACGCCCATGGCCGCTTCTTATTTCGGGGTTTTATCACTCTCTTTCATTTCCAAACATACTATAGTGCAATAACATATGGATCATGTGTTTCCCAAACATGGATAGCATGGATAGGCCCAGGTGGTGATGGCCACATAAAAAACTAAGGTGTATGTTACCAAAGTTTAGCACTGAACAAAAATTGCGAAATCACTTACGTGCTGCCGCTGAGGCAATTCGACTACAGCCTGGTTTGTGCCGTGCGTGTGGAGACTCAACTGCGTATTGAAAATGACGGAAATAACTTCGAACAGTTACTTGATAAACTAAATGCATTTTCAATTTTATGAAATACACGTTGTTTTATTTTCATTTGACATAAATTAGTATCTCTGTAACTGAGAAATATGTTTTTTTCACTACTCGTTATTTGCCCTTAGCTATAATTTCCCATGTTTATGTGAATAGGTTAAGAATCATCCTGTATATTACAATAAATACGCCAATTTAATTTTTAAAGTTTGAACTATAAAAAATCATTGAATGATGAATCTTCTTAATTCGTATAAATTAAGTTAAAGATTTTATGTCTCAAACTTGTAAGTATATAACCAAAGTATAACAAAACTACAATAATGCTTGTTATAGAACTTTCAATAGCACATCATGTGTAATGTAATACTTTTGCAGTCATTAAAATAAAAACTCATGCACAATGAAACGTTAAGTGATAAATTTCTTATTGAAAAAATATTCAAAGTAGTTCTTATTTTTTGTTCTTACTCGTACGGTTAGACCATTTCAAGACAGTGACATTGCAATATCGTCGTGAGTTACAGTCGATACAAACAAACAATAATTTCATTTCAATGTTTGCTTGGGAAGTAGCTTACACGATGGCCAGTCCTTGACTAAGTACCTATTTTAATATACATAAACAGTTGTGCTTCTCATTTTTCAGAATTGCTTTATAATGGCATAGTGATGTAGTAGCTTGATTGGATTGAACTTTTTAATTAGACCTTGTACATTCAGTCAAGAAATGTATGTATCCCTTTGCTTTCACGTAAAAGAATGCAGTAAGTCATTTGTCTATATTCACAAATACGACTAAATACAAAAATAGTTAGCAGCAGTTTAAATAATATTGCCCATTTGTAGCGGAGGCATCTCAAATTCCTACTCGATCAAATCAAATATTTCACTCTCATTGCGGAACACTGCGTATTTAACCGATACAGTGAACCCAACTAAACCTAGAAAGTGGTGACAGCTAAGCGAAGAGTTTCCATACGCGTATCTTGTTTGGGCGAGTAGACTCATCTGCTGTTTTGAATCTCAAACTGTCTCAAAATAGTTAATTAATTTCTTTCTTACTGTAGACAAGATGGAACAATTGAACTTTGCGAACATAATATAATATATGTTTCAGAACTTACTTTTTCTTGGATGCTCCTATTAATTGACCTACTATAATGCTGGCGTTAATAGCGTAATCTACAGGTATAAACTGGCCCCTATTTTCTCCCTTGCAATGCATTGAACGAATAACTCCTTTACCGCCACCAACTATAAGGCCAATGGGACCATTAAGACTATCTACCCAACCTGGCAGAGGCTCTTCTACAGCAGGGATAACTGAAAAGTGCATTCATTAGTAAAAATGGTTAGATGGTGAGTGGTATCTCATTGACAAGTATTTAGTATTGATGTAACTCTTTTATGCTATCTGAAGTATTTGTTAAGACCTTTGTGTAATTAAATTAACAAATTTATTACTCATCTAAACATACTATGCTGGAAGTTCATATGTACAGGGCATTGTCTGCAATTATTTATTTGTGGTATTTTTTTGTTACTTTTTGGTCTGAGTATTTCTACCATTGAAATATTAACAAATAATTCCATACGCCCAATTAAACAAAAAAATGTACAGGATGTTCCAAACTCGACGCCCTGTTGATATTACAGGGTAATGTAAAAAATGTGACTGAAGATTTGAAACATGGAGTTCAAACGGCTTGAATTGAGGTCCATTTTGGATAAAAGTTTTAGATATTTCGAAACTTGTGTTGATGACGTCATCAAATTTTCTTTTTCCAGAAACATACCCGTATGTTTTCATAAGCATAAATACGGTTTTTTTTATTAAAAATCTCCATCTATTTTCATTAATAAATTATGAAAAATAGTAATTAAAAGTATTAAAGTTAGATTAACCGTGAGTTGATGGAACATCTTGTGGAAGATAATTGATCAAGTAACATTATTATAATATTTAATTGTCACTTCCAAGTATATACAATTTGTTTTAATACAAATTTATTGGAAAAATGTGTTTTTTTTTTAATAAAAAGATACGGGTATATTCCTGAAAAAAAATTCGTTGTCATCAACAAAATTTTCGAAATATCTAAAACTTTAATTTTTGGTGCAAAGTGGACCTCAATATATGCCGTTTGACCCCATGCTTCAAATAGTCACATTATTTGTTACCCTGTAATCCCAATATGCATACGACATGCACGGGACGTTCATTTTAAGTCCTTGTTAGGTCAGTACGTCCCAGGACCAGTTATAGGCGGCCATATGATATCCAATACTGTAGCTCTCAGCGATATCCTTAATATTATGTCCATCGGATGTCCATTTTATGTCGGTACGTCCCAGGATCCGTATGGACAACAACAGAGCATACAACAGTGTGCCAAGAGACATCCGTCGAACGTATAATGTCTCCTATTGAACATCGACTGGACGTCCTAATGTCCATTACTCGACGTCCTAAGAACATCACTGTAACGTCGAGTTTGGAACATCCTGTACAGGATCATCTACATGATATATTTTCATTAGGATTAGCTGGGTTATTAATGATCAGTTAAGAAAAAATAGCACATACAAAAGTAATAATTAGATATTTTTCTGAATTATTTACCTGTGTACTTAATAAAACAATTGAATATTTATTTATTTTTTATTTATTTATTTATTTAAATACAAACCCAACAGGCAAAAGCCCAATTACAGGGTAGGTTACGCAAAAAAACAACATTGACATGTAACACAGTGACTAAATTAGTTGAAAACAACATAAAATTTAAAAATATAAATAACACTATTACAATACAATACCAACTACAATCAACAAAGCACAACAAAAATGATTAATGAAGACACACATAATAATTAAACAAGAAAACAAGAAAAACCCTATCAATTATGCGAATACTGATTTAATTAGCAAAATTTTGCAACAAAATATGTCAACCTTGCTCTCAATCTTACAATAATTATGGATCATTTGGTAAAGTGGGGAAGCTATCAATAAGTTTGATCGGGGGGTAGGCATTTTAAAGATATTAGAGCATCGGGAAGAAAGTCTTGGTACCCTATATTTGATTTGATTGTGAAGTGCAACGGTATCTAATTTATTGTTTACAAGTTTGTACAGAATTATAACTGAGTGCAGCTCCCTCCTAGATTGAAGGGTTGACAGAGAAAAACGCTCTTACAACAGTTCATGTGAAAAGCCAATAGGAGGATAAGTTCCATCAATTATAAATGAAGCGGACTTCAAAAAGCTTCTCTGAACCTTTTCAATTGCAGATACATGTATATTATAAATAGGATTCCAAACTGCAGAGGCATATTCCAACCGAGATCTTACAAAAGTTATAAACAGCAGACGCATTGTAGTAATGTTATGAAAACTTTTTGAGTTGCGTATTATAAACCCTAACATTTTATATGACAAAAAAGTAATCGTCTCAATATGTTTATTAAAACTAAGGTTGTGATCAAAAATAACACCAAGATCTTTAATCGTGCTAGGACGGTGCAAAATTGAATCTCCAATTTTATAATCATACAAAACCGGTTTTAACTTTCTATGAAAGGATACAACATTGCATTTCTCTGGATTTGAATGCAGGCTATTATTTATACACCAAGAAATTATTAAATATTAATATTGATTAAATGTTCCTATAATTTATATTTGTACATTACAAATTTAGGCAAGTTGTAACCAGTTGCATTTGGCGCAAAGTTGGAGCAAATATACGGATACCTATCCCGAAGTTAGCCTGCAAATTTATGAAGGCATTTTACGACTAAAAAAAATAAGAGAAAAATGTATATAAACGTAGACCGGCAGCGCCTGTAACCCTTATAATTTTAATTTTTGTATTACTTTTGTTACATGTGTTATATTTTTCGATATCTTGGTACCTCATATAACAAATTTGATCATTTTATGGTGAGAAATACGGCAACCTTAAGTTCTTAGACATAGAATGCTCTGATAAATTATTGCAAGCTAACTTTTGGATTAGTGACATCATAAATCAGACTCGTAGATTTTATATATCGAATAAAAATGTAATAATCAAGACAGTAAAAATATAATAGAGCATTTTGTACAATCTATTGCAAAATAATAACACTCTTTCACATGAATTGGTTTATTTCGAGCTGCAGAAGTATTCGTAATGAAATCTACTTTCATCTTTCCACATGTTCTTAGTTGTTTCCAATAGAGATCTAATGAAATTTTTACTCGGGACTTCCAGAAGTTCAAAAATTGATTTAATGAAGTGCCATTATTATTGCAATAGATTGTATTTATGCAAGATATAATTGAAATGCTTGACTAAACTTTGATAACAGACTTTAGGTCATAAATTAATAAAAAAAAGTTGTTACAATCACATGTCCAGAAACACTTAATTTTAGTTGCAGGTTGTTTAAAATTAATAAAAATGTAATTTCTTCCAAGATGCAGAAAAACAAGGTTATTGATGACGTGAATATTGTTTACTATGTTATTTTTTTTTTCTGTCTGTTATCATGCATTATATTGATCAACTTTAAAGCTAGTTACGGACAGCGAGCGATAATATATTATGTATATTTATAATGAGATATGCTCCTTCAGACAAGTAAACCGCATAGATATAAATATACATATATTAAAGCTTCAATACGTAACGCATTTTAATCACAAGCGACGGTGAGCTATATTCTATATCTGATATATTACAAAAATATCGCTTGTAATTAAAATACATAGAACATTATGCACTAACACTATAATATATATTTATATACAGGGTGTTAAAAAAGAGTGTAAAATATTTAAGAAGATAATAGTATGAACCAAAATACGCAGAAAGGTCTCAATAAACATGGGTCCGCAAAGTAACGGTTGCGTAGATATGGAGTGTTTTATGTTTTAGCCCCTTTTTTTATTTTGCAAAAACGTTGTGTATTTTCTTATAATAGTTGGTTGATGTTTACTGAATAAACAGTAGGTATTTGACAGTTGTTCTCACAGCACAAGTTTTCTTTCGTATGGCTGGTTACTCTAACGCAGAATTAACAGACATGCATTTCATGTATGGTCGTGCTAATGGGAGTGCCACCAAAGCGCTACGTCTTTATGTTGACGCTTATCCAAATCGCCAGATTCCTTCACAACGCATGTTTGGAAGAATTCACCAAAGATTACGTGATACCGGTTCCTTGAGCAAACAGTGCCATTTATCCGGAAGACCAAAGTCGGCATCTACTTCTAGAGCAGAAGAAGAAATTCTAGCACTAGTAGAGCAGAATCCAGGTACGAGTGTGCGGAGAATATCAGCCGAGGTAGGAATTAGTGGTCCTCTTGTTTGGAGAATCCTTCACGAGCAACTGCTTTATCCATACCATGTGCAACGACTATAGGCCTTAAATCTAATAAATGATCATCAATCGCGTTTGGTTTTTTGCCGCTGGTTTCTACGTCATGATGTTGAAGACCCTCGTTTTCTTGCAAACATTCTTTTTACTGATCAGGCCGGGTTCGCAAGAAATGGAGTGTTTAATTTTCACAATACGCATATTTGAGCCGACGAAAATCCTCATGCTCTAATAGAATCTGGACATCAGGCACGTTTTTCATTAAACATTTGGATGGGTATTGTAGGTGACAGGTTTCTAGGTCCTGTTGTTTTACCAAACCGATTAACAGGCTGCTTACCTCAGCTTTCTGCAGAACACACTGTATGAGTTTTTGGACATTCCTTTGAATCAGAGGCAACAAATGTGGTTCCAGCATGATGGTGCTACAACTCATTTTTCCATGACCGTTAGAGAGCATTTACACCAAACTTTTCCAGATAGATGGATAGGAAGAGCCGGACCTGTTTGATGGCCTCGAAGATCGCCTGATCTGAACCCTCTAGATTTCTTTGTTTGGGGATATTTGAAGACATTAGTGTATGGTACTCCTGTAAATAGCCTGGAAGAGCTGCAGCTACGGATTAATCAAAAGTGTCAAGAAATCCAAACCAAGAACATCTTCTGTAACTTTGTTTTTTGTTTGTTAAAATCTTCCTTTGTCGGTTTATTCCTAATAAAATAAAATGTTTGAAAAACGAATAGTGGTCCATATCTCTGCAACCGTTACTTTGCTGACCCATGTTTATTAAGATTTTTCTGCTTATTTCGGTTCATACTATTACCTCCTGAAATATTTTACATTCTTTTTTAACACCCTGTATATGCGGTTTACTTGTCTGTAAGAGTATATTATAAAAAAATATTATCTCATTATTATTATCTCATTATAAAAAAATAGACATATATTACTAGCTTCAAGCTAGTTATGGAACTAATATTACAACAAAATACATCAAACTTATCACATTTAAAGGAGCAAATTGGAATATATATGAGATCTTGGCGTTTTAACATAAAATAAGAAATTATTACGTATGCAACATCCAGATGTATTGAATTTTAAATTCTTCAATAGATCTGGGCAGTCAATTTTGCCATTTAAAATTAAAAAACCATACCTAATTGAATAATAAATTCTCCTTAGAGATAAACCATTCATTTGAAACCTGGTCAACAACTCTGTTTGATCAATACCATAAGGTGGGTAGAAACAGGGTTGTTCAATGTTGTACAATAGTACAAAATACTGTACTATTGATTGTTAGGTTGTACGTTGTACCGACTTTCGCAAAATTGAGTAAAAATTGTAGTGACGATAGTGACGGTACTGACAATACATGCAAGCTATATTCTGCTAGAATTATTTGAAAGAAGAAGAAGTAGAAAGTAGTAGTACGAGTGTTCTGTGGTTTCTCTATATATTCTATGACACTTGGTTGCACGTTTCAGTCCTCTATAAGTTAAAGATAAACTTAGTAATATAGAAGGTGTTCTTTAGGGTGGGCACCGCTTAAAGATATTTTGAATTACAATCAAATAATTATAGATAATATTACTGAATGAATATGCAGGGGATTTTGAAATTTGAATATTTTATGTTTTTACTTTCTTATAATGCACCTAAGTACTACATTAAATGCTGATTGAAATCTATGGCTTTTTATTAAAATTAACTACTCCATGTTACGTTAACATATATAAAAATAGTTATATTATGAATTGCACTAATTGTATTGTGGCTAAATAGCATAAACAACAAAATCTGAGCAGCATACTAGCTAAATTACTTAGGAAATTTAATTTTTTTAAAGTTGTACTTTGGCGCCAAAAGTTGTACATTTTAGCCAACATATGGTGTACAAAATAAAATGGATCTAAAACAACACTGGGTAGAAACAATCTACTGTAAAACTTATATATTTAAGAAAAAGTATTTGTATCTTCTCAATATTATTTTTATAAACGGCATACATAGGTTTCTATAGCATATTGGCACATTCCAATTTAGATCGTACAAATGAAAAATACAATAACTTTATAGTACTTATCTCCGAAAACTGTGTGGAAGTATGAATGATAAACCCAAGTGATTTAGAGGTGTGTTCAACGATGTCATTGATATAAGGAACAAATCTTAATTTTGAGAAAAAAATTACACCCGAATCTTTAAAATACTGACAATTCACTAACAGAATATTATTTATGTTATAGTTAAAATTAATTGTGTTAATAACTGATCTGGTAAAAGTCATATTAAAGCATTCAATAATATTTAACGGTAACAAACTATTTTTACACCATGTATTAATTAATGATAAATAATTTTGCGATTACAGAAAATCGGCAGTAGTATTAATACATCTGAATAACTTTAGATCATCAGCATACATCAGTGTGTTTGTACCAATATACAGATTTAGGCCGATATCATTTATAAATAAGTTAAACAATAAAGGTCCCAGTATCGACCCTTGGAAGACACCAGAAGTCACGTAGAATTCCCGAAACCTAAACCCATAGTACTGCACATACAATTTTCTATCGTACAAGTATGATTGTAGAAATAAAATTAAATTTAAAGTTAAACCGTACACGAACAACGTTTGAAGTAACATTTCATGATGTAAATTGTTTTAACACATTCAAAACAGTGCCTTCAGAAAAAATTAACTGTATTGAAATATTGGTCTCTAACATCAAAATTACTGGTTGTAACAAAAGCTGAATGAAATAAATTTGCAAAAGCATTCAAAATAGCATCAAGATCAGTTATCATTGAATTTCATTAAACTAAGTATGTTGGAAGCATTTTTATAACTATTAATATAGGACCAGAACTGAGGATTGTTTTTCAAATCGCGTTCAACTTTTGCCAAATAATCATTACGTGCAACACGAATTCTATTTTTCATGGATAACCTAATAATTTTGTATTCGTTGTATACATTCAAGTCATGATTTCGTTTGTATAACTTCCAAAGCAAAGTCTCTAATTTTAATACCTGTGGAAAAATCTGGATATGGTCCATATTTGGGAACCGTCTTGGGCACAGTTTGAGAGAAACAAGCATACAATAAATTATAGAAAATCACATGCCTCGTCAACATCATTAAGTGTTAGAAGACCAGTCGAATCCATGCAAACCATTATATAATTTTAAAAAATTCGAACGTGGAAATTCATTACAAGTATTTCTTTTCCGAGGTAATGGTGAGATTTAACTACTGAACATTTTGATTTGGAAAATACTAGGTCTAGAATTCTGTTACTATTATTTAAAACATAATTATAAAAGGCATGTGTCGTTTTCTAAATTTATTTTTATTAGCTCTTTTATTTGACGTGGTTAGCCGAAATTTTCCAAAAAGTTTTCGGCGAGACTGCGACGTAATGATACAAACGTTTAAAATCATTAGAATATTCTTCACTAGACGAGAACGAGGCTAGCATGATCCGCAGTGCGCCTAGCCCGCGACCTCATAGTGCTATGTCCAGGCATTTATCACAGTGCAGAGTATGAGATCGGCGTAGGCTCGTAATACGACCAATATTTTTAATATAAAAATCTCATGGTCGATCTATGATGACCTATTATTTTAGTTTATTTATTTTAATGTAGGTTTTTAATATTCTGCATTAAAAGCACCCCACTCTGTATATTATAAAATAAAATTAACCTTTTGTTATGTAAATTCTACACCTTTTATGATATAAGTAACATTGAAATGTGTAAAAGTTACATTCTATTCGGTAAAAGACTAATGATTAATGTTCGGCATTATTCATCCAGATCATATCACTTTTCATTCTAACATTATAACATCTATATTTATATTTGCACTTTTTATATTTACACATTGTATTTCTTTTTTCTTCCACCTATTTTATTTTTCTTTTTATATATAATTTTCGTATTTGTTCTATTACTTTAGTAACAGTTCATTTAAAGATCGCTCACATTTATGCCTGCACGGACCAGCAACTTTTTGTGCAGGTTATGTGTGTGTGTGGCAGACCTTTTGACATGTTTATGTACTAGTTGAGTGTAGCTTGGAAGAAGAAATTTTTATTTTAGCGACGTTGTATGAAGAAGAGGAGGAAGAAGGGAGGGAAATGAGAAAGTTTTGGTTTCCTGTCAATAAAAAGAAAAAGTTATATAAATGAAATGTCGAAAAAAAAATGTTGCAAATCCGTGGGTCATTTTTGCCTACAGCACCAAAACACAAGATTTCGAAGAGTAATGTTATCTGACGGAAGATTTGCAGTTTGTTTAAGGTGTGTAAATAGAGGTTGTTGATAAATGGGAGAGCCCAGCAGTTCAGCGACACATCCACAACAACACAATTTATAGTCGACTTCCAAAATTGTAGAGAGTGACTAATGTTATAAACCTGCTCACAATTTATAGCAGTGAATACAAAGAAATATACATGCAGTCCGTATATTTTTCCTACAAAATCGTGTGCCGCTTATCTCTGAGAGCATATCCGGTAACACAGTTTCTGCTACGCATGCGCTGCTGTTGGTACGCAGACGCTGCTGCTTTTCATTGGCTGCGATGAATTGTCAGATTCAACTGTTTCATTTCCAGCGCTATCATGGGCGGATATATCGTTCGGGCGGGCAAAATTAAGAGTATATCTTTTCGTTAATTTAATTATGAATGTAATTAATTTTATTAGTGATTTGATTGAAGTGAGGAATATCGGATGCTGACTTGTATGAAGAGTTTAGAGCGCGAGGTCAAAATATGAGTGTAAGTGATGTTGACATATGTATAGTGGTAAAGAAGTATAACTGTGAAACGGAAAGTAATGGAAACTCGCGGAAGGAAGATTGTATTTTTAAAATGAATTTTCCAAAAAAAATTATATTGCTATCTTACAAGATGAAACTTAGTCCGTATAAATGAAATCGAAAAGAGTATACTGATAGAAAGGGCGAAATAGTGATATGGCGAAGAAACTATTTAAAATAAATATTAAAAACTAAGAATCTGGATCGAAGAATATATTAAATTTTGACGAAACATGGACGTATGAAGGTCATATGGAAAGCGGTACGATATGATATAATATGGGTTAATGTGTGATCGTTATAGTGACACTGCTAGTAACCAATAGTAAATCTTGTGTATGTATTCTAAAGCCTTTTGTCCTTTTGAATGCGGAATTCGCAAATATTTACGCGATTTATTTAATGGTGGCAAAATCTCTATTTGTAACAAATTTTGTCAACTACCTATAACATTTTCTATCATTTTCATCATGAAACTACCATGGTAGATTATCAGACGCTCAAAACAAATTTTTTAACCCCACATAACAATTAAAGGGGTAATAATATTTTCAGTGTTTGACATTTTCGCAAATTGCAATTAATTGCCAAGAGAGAGTCAAAAAAGAGATTTTTCCACTATAAATAATTAAAACAGAAGTTGCAAAATTCGTGCAAAAATCCGTGAATTTCTCGTACATTAGGACAAGGCCTAAGTGTGATATCCGCGGAGTGCGCATCAAGTAGGTATAAGTGGGTGGTGGTAGGCAATCGCCATCCAAAAGGACGGCATTCTAATTTGTCGAGAGGATGACACAGGTGGCACATTTAAAGTAAATTGTTAATGTGCTAGATTCAGCCGACGTCAACTTATTTTTGATAATTTTCTGTGTTTTAACTCTTCTCAAGTGGCACGCTTAGGTAATCATACCACTCGTATCTTCTGTACTCATCCCTGTGTTGTGAATTAGTCACTCTCTATTATTTTCGACCTTTGGTAATTGATAATACAAGATAAAAACTTTAAATTTTGAAATATTCTTATTATTCTTATTATTTAACGCCTCGAAATTGGTAAAAACTGTTATATCACTGTTTCTACTCTAAAAGTAATGGATGTTATGTAATGCAATTATTTTTGTCACTTTTGTATATTTTTATATCTGATCGCATTCAAATTTCGTACGCCTATGAAATGTGCTCCCCGCACGCTTCGTCCGTCGCGCTAGTCTACAAGTTAGCGATTAGTCACTCTCTACAATTTCGACCCCTGACTATAACTGGTCAAATATTTCTAATTGAATTGAATTTGAAATCAATCCCTGACTTTAGTGGAACGGACAAACGTCACCAGGCATAGAAATTGCAGGTCACCGGCACGACCTGCTGTGACAGTCGTTGGTCTAGTGTGCTATGCTCCATTAAATAACATGGGTATCTTCATGAGCAGGCTTTGCAGATCCATGCCGTGCAGGCATAATGTGCGCGATCTTATAATGTTAATATTGTTACATTTTACACAATCCTGTAAGTTGCATTGTTGGTTCATTGTGTTGGGTTGCCTTATATAATTCTATAAATAAATATTAATAGAGCAAATTGTTCTAAACCTTTAACACATTAGGTGATTCTTAACTTACACACATAAACTTGTGAAATTATAGATGAGAACAAATATTGACGAATAATGAAAGAAAGTAGTAGCATATGTTTAGCTTCGGTTTACAAAATTTTCCCAAAGATTTCATTCGAGACGTGAAACCTTTTTACGTGTGGTTCAGCCTGGTAAAAAACTGGCAATTTGCGGCCGAGGCCTCGGCAACATGGGGGAGCCATTCGACCTAGGCAAATTGTGAATCTCGAGAGATTTTAAATGCCGATTGGCAGCCTGGCATAATCACTAGAACAAATGCAGCACAATTTGGGATATCACAATCCACAGTTTAGCGAATGTTAAGACACGATTTACTCATAAACATTTTAGTTATGGATGAGGCAATTTTGCAATTATTGGTCATTGGAAAATACGCGTGGCACTTGGTGAACACACTTTTAATAACGATTTTCAGTAAATATGTTAACTAGAATTGTGAACGGGGTACTTATTGGCCCTTCACGTCCTTTTATTTGAATTAAATTGGTATCTCCTTAAATAAAAATATATATTTTTTTTCACTATTCGTCCTCAGCTATAATTTCCAAAGTTTATACGTATAGGTTAAGATTCACTCTGTGCAAAAAAAACTTTCACACGTAATGGTATTCACAATTTCACAGCACGCATTATTGGGCATTGGAAAATCTGCATGTCACTCGGTGAACACACTTTTAACAACAATTTTCAGTAAATGTAGAATTATGAACGAAGTACTTACTGGCTCATTAATTCTAGAAAATCGGTTAACTGCTACTCTTTATTTACAATTTTTGCGTTATAATTTACCAGTACTCCTTGAATAATTTAATCTCAACGTTTAGACAGCACATGTGATTTCTTCACGATGATGCTCCACCACATGTTGTGCGACTAGTCTGACAATATTTAGATCATATGTTTCTCGAACTATGGAAGGCGGAGGTGGTCCAACTGGGTGGTCCCCTCGATCGCCTGACCTAAATCCGCTTCACTTTTATTTTTCAGATTACAATCGCATACATGCTGTCACTGAGGCAATGCATTTTAAATTTTATGAAATTCACGTGCTTTTATTTTCATTTAAAGTAAACTGGTATATCTGTAACTGAAAAACATATATTTTTCACTGTTCGTCATTATTTGTCCTCAGCTATAATTTCTCAAGTTTATGCGTATAGGTTAAGCATCACTCTGTACAGAGAAATGTGTAAGAATATGCATTATCCCGTGTAAATCTCGATTAACACAGGATTTTGTTCTGTTCTATAAAAATGCATAATTATTTTTAACAGCGTAATTTCTTTGTTTATGCGGTTTATGTTAATTTTCCACTAATTTTGATAAAGGTGTTTTAATTAAATTAATACCATATTTTCCAACACTAAAGCGCTATAATTAACAATTTTAGAAGACACAATAAACAAGGCAATTAATATGAATACCTACTATACTAATTAATAATATTTGTCCACCACGACTGTCCTGTAAAGTGTTCATTACACATGTGTTTCCTAAATAATAATAATAATATCCATTATTCAATAGTGTATAAACTAACAAAATAAAAATTCTCCGATGTCAGCAATTGCACCTGAACGTTACGACAATATTACTTTTTTAAATCTATTAAGTAAAAGATAAATGTCAAATTTGAGTATAAGGTGTTTTGACAGATTTGAATTGTATGAATGACTGTCAAAATATTGCGTAATGTTTTCAATAAAAAGGTTGCTATAATATTGTTAATAGTAGTGAACAAAGCATAGTATTCTACTTGCATTTAATGGCTGTAATTCACCCGCCTACAGCTCGTGCCGTTACCTCATGAATTACAGCCATCATTATATGCTCGTTGAATAATATACTGTTACGAAAGCTCAAAAATTACATTTCTGTTTATGTTAGAATTTATAATATTTGTGATGCCTTTATTTTGATGTTTTCTGGAACATTCTCGGCCACATTCTATTTGATTTTCGAGACCACCGAAAACTTCTAGAACTCTAAAAATCTATATAAGCGGATTTTTGTCAGTTTATATTGAGCAGTCGAAGGCGCTTGACAAACGTCAAAGTAAAGTGTTGACAGTAGTTGTGAAAATTGTTTGTGATATTTCTTGTACAATCAAGAGTGACAATAAAGTTTGTTTGTCTACGGGACGTGTTGCCACGCTAACCCAATTTAGAGGTTACAATACCTAATATATCTACTGCAAAAATATAAACTTACCTATAGATGGACGTATGATGCAGACAGGCATATTATCTAGTTCGTTTGCAACCAACGTTTCTGCAAGTCTCTTACTGTACGTATAAGTATTAGGATGAGGCGCAATTATTGCTGGTGTTACAGTATCGAGGATATCAGAGCTTAACCAATTAACCACATCCACAACTTTTCTAGGGTCATCTTTATTTTCATAAACCTAAAATGGAATATTTTCGTTACAATTACTCTTGTAAAAATTCAAATAGTATACTGAATAACAAGTGCCAAAAAGGACTTTTTTCACACGGAGTGGAACAGTAATTTGTCCCACGAGTGTCGAAAATGCTTTTCACGCGTGTTTAACACAAAACAAATTTTCCTACGGTATGGTTGTATTTAAATCAATCTTGTAACATTTGCAAGAAATATGTGGTTTACAACTTATTATTTACAAAATAAAACACCAAAGTAACAATTTATCATTTATTCAAATTAGAAATTCGCACAAATTATTATTATTGAAAATCCTTATGTTATTTCAGTAATAATTATAAGTACTATTTAAAATTATAGTTTATGGTAACATTACAATTTTATTCTATGACTTATCCTGTGGCGTTACTTAAATTTACAATTTTATTCGTAACTTTAACTTTGTCTTAAATTGATTCATATATACAGAGTGCTCCCGATTTACCATTAGGAGTCTTCGCATAGCATTTTTCTCCATGACACTCCGTTTTCCTTATACTAAACATATAAATATTTTTTCTTCAAATTTAGTGTGTAGTAATCATAATTAATAAGTTAATATTTTGACGTGAATAACTTTTTCAACTAAAATCAGTGATCAGTAGGTATGGGGTCTTGTACATCCTTGAACTCCCTAAACATCTACGCCAATGGTGAAAAGTATTTTTCAAAACAAGTACGAAAATATTATTCCATTTTCTGAAAAAATGGTCTTAATGTAATTCACTGAGTAGCTTTGTTTTTCAGATATTTTGCCTTTTTCTAATAGAGGTTGTCCTATGAAACAACAAACAATTTAATTTAAATGGTGCTCAAAATTATATACATTTTAAATGCAATCAGTGGTGTAACACTCCGCAGACCCCGCACAGTAGGGGGGGGGCGGTTCGCCGAGGGGCCCAAGGCCCACGTTGACGGTTACCAGCTATCAGGGCCACACTCGTGACCAACTCTTTGCTTTTTATATTTTTAAAATAATATTATATTTATTATTGAATTGAATTTTGTCTCATTACTCCTGCAAGTATGATATAAACCAAGAAGCTAGGAATAATAAATTTGCGTACATAATAAGAATACTATGTACAACAATCTAAAAAAAATTTGATGAGTAATTTTATTATGAAAGATTAAACTTCGCGACAAATTTTTCAGTGTCCAAGGTACGAAAGGAAGGTAAAATCTGCATATGTTGACTTGCCTGCCTTCTAGTTACTTCAATTATAGATAAACAAAACACATGACCAAAAAAAATGGTTTAATGTAGCTTGCCGATAAACCATTTATATTTATTTATTAAAGGGGGAATTACGACGTTAACTCACGTATTTCTCACATTTTCCTGTTCTTCGGCGATGACACCGCACCGTCTCTGATACTTGAACTTGAACTTGAGCCCTCTGGCATTGCCATTTCACATTTGACACATCCAAAGCTTAATGAAGACGAAACATCATTCAAAATTTTAGTTATAATTACATATTTTAAATTATTAAAAACAATTGAGAAATATACAAAGGGACTTGGGCTGCCCCAAATGGAAAATACGTAAATCAAAGTGACCATGTTTTAATAGATAAGAAGCGTTGCAAGTTAATAAAGAATGTGAGATCATACAGAGACGCGGATATAGATTCTGATAATTTTTTAGTAGGAATAAAGATAAAGATAAATACAAAGGTGACACGGGAGAAAAAGAAAAATATAAAAAGAAGGAGACGGGCGTATGATATGGGTAAGTTACAAAACACAGATATCCAGAAACGGTACAAGAACAAAATAGCGCAGGTATATCGAGAAGAAGCCCAAAGAGAATCGCAAAGCATAGAGCAGGAATGGGCAAAATTGGAAACAATTATTCAAAAAGCCACTGAAAAAGTAATATCAACAAAGCAACAACAAAAAAAGAACAAATGGTGGGACGATGAATGTGTAACGGAAACAGAGTTGAGAGAGAAACTAAGGATCAAGACATTACAAACAATACAAGAAAATGATATCGACTATAACAGGAAAGAAACTAAAAATTTTTACAGAGAAATAAAAAAAGGCAAGCAAACAGAGAACCAAAGGCTGAAAATAAAAAATAAAGAAGGAGAAGAAATCACAGATGAATATTTTGCGGAGATGCTTAACGATGGGGATGAGGAGGAAGAAGAAGTCATAAGGGAATAAAATGAAGATATAGTCGTTGAGCCCACAGATGAAGAATTTGAAGAAGTGATAAGGAAGTTCAAAATCAACAACCCTGGAGAAAAGGGAATCACAGCAGAAAATATAAAATATGGTGGAGTATGTGCGGAAGCAATTACCTACTGAGATCTAAACAATTATCAAGGAACACAAAAATGGAAATTTATAATACCATTCTGAAAAAACGAAGATGGATATGAAAGAAGAACGAACCGGGACACATACGAAATGGGAAAGAAGACTACACAACGACAAAAACGTTTGCAGCGATCACACATCCTTTCTATATAAAACAATGGAAAGAATCGTGAATAGGTATCTTGTGAAAGGATGTTGATCAGACATGCCTTTCACACACAACACCTTCACAAAAAGGAGAAAGATAGATAATTGAGACAGAAGACCCTGACTCTAGTCAGGAAGGTAAAATACTTGGATTTGATGAAAAAAATTGCTCAATTTTTATTCTGTCCACGTTCCTATTTATGACCTCCCCATCTGACATCGTTCAACTCACACAACCTTGATAACCTTGCAATAATATCAGTTGACTCTACCAAAAATCGATCTAAAAAAACAATCATAGCAACTTTTCGCGACCATATTAAATTTTCCGAATTTTAAGAAACCAATAAACAGTAAATAGGTAGGTCTCCTAACAGCAGCCCAATTAACGATAGATAGGTTCAAAAAACCATCAGACAAAGTATTCAATGCAACATTATCTCTAACGATAAGAAACAAATTTACAGGTCCGACCCAAGTAATAATCAACCCAAATATCACTTGGGAAGAAATTAAGATAGTAATAAAGAGACAATTCGAAGACCAACGTTTGGAAAATACATTAACAAGAGAATTATTAACTATGATTTAACATAAAAGCGAGACATCATTAGATTTTGGTGAAAGATGCAAAGACGTTAAATATTTCTTTATTATTATTATTATTTAATCCTAGCAAAGGTGACAATAACAGAAACACCCAAAGTTTTAATTTTTAAAACAGCAATGCACAATAATATAGCTCTGAGACGTTTTTCAAGGGATTAGATCCTAAATTAAGTCGAATATTGAAATGCAAAACACCTGCAGCTTTAGAAGAAGCGCTGAGAATGGTAGTAGAAGAAGACAACAATCTCTACGTGAGAACTCACTTGAAAATGATGAATAAAAACATGCCAAAACCCATAGGGAAACCTCCATCATCCCAAAATGCCAGACACCAGTTCCAACCCTTTCGTATTTACGATTTAACACTGTCCCTCGTCAATCAAATTATTTACCAAATATACTTTCAAATCTAATCATGACATTAATTCAGTACCCTGGAACCGCAGATTTCCTAATCGAACAATAAATCCAAATCAAAATTTTCGACCACAATTTAATCCCAATGGTACTAGTGTTTTTAAGCCAAATCCATATAGACTATTACCTAAACCCACGCCTATGGACATATCATCGAGTAATTCAAGAAAAGTAAACACTTCTTTACCCTCGCTGATTATTTACATTTGAAGACCTGTACTACTATAAAAAAATTAAAGCTGTCCTTACATGAATTATGAGGAAAAAATTCCAGAAAATATTCCACCATACTATGAAAATGATTATTGTGGACCATACAACAAAGAATTTAACGAAAATTTAGATTAAAAAAATGCTAGAAACGACTGTAAAAGAAGCGCAGAGAAAACGCCAGAACTATCAAAATTTTGAGAATTTCGGTGTACCTCAGTAACCAACATAGAAATAAATAATATCGAGAATAATCTTCCAGTAATTTATATACCGGATATAATCGCCAATTTTTTAGTAGATACCGGATCGAAAAAAACTCTTATTAAACCTTCATTTGCCCAAAATTATTATAAAACATATTAAAGAAACAAATCACAGATAGGGATATCAAAAAATATTTTTGAAAAAAACAGCTTCGTTCAGAATTAATTATTTCCTCATTTGAAAAACTACTACATTATCGAAAACCTCATAAGAGTATCATTTTGTAAACAATTTCTCGTAGAAGTTACATTTCAAATTCTCTAAAGCTATCTGTCAAACGGTGCCATCCTAGACCAACAGTTATAAAGATTTCGTTTATTTGATCAAGAGGGTAAGTAATTTAATAATATAAGCACCTAAATAATACGATTTTCTTATGTATCTCTTCTTTTATTCTTCAAAAGAACAATTTTAGTTTATGTTATATATAAAAATATTGTATTGTCATACATTAAGCGAGCTACATCTAAGTCAGTCTAGAATTTTGTTTCATTTTACTTTGATCCCAGTAGTCTCCCTGTACATCTGTTAGATCTTAGATCAGACATGTAGTTTCTTGTGAATACGGAAATTATAGTGAAATATAAACGGATCTACGTGTGATCTATTATAATTAGCAGGAAGCCATAGTGTATTACCATAAGCATTTCGATGGCATAAAAAATGTTATTTGCAGATTTAATGCTAATGACAGCAGCGCCATACACACACTGCAGGACTTACCGAAGGACCAAAATATTAGCGATAACATACGTTACATTAATAGATACTGCGGTTTCTTAGTTAGTGCAATAAGGAAATTGGAATCACATGGACTATCCTTAAATGAACAATTTGATATAATGGATGATGTATACAAAATTTATATGATGCCAATATTATACACCCAGTCAGTACTACGATAAAAGAAAAAATGCAAAGCGTGTTGAAAAAAATTCAGGATATGCCATTTTGGAATACATATGTAAAGTTTTAGCTCGTACATATCAGGACTTACCACCAAATATATTAATATATAGTTCATCCCTCAATAATTTCACATACGGTTATTTTCCCTCCCCAAGTTAATATTAAGTGATAAACGTCGCTATTTCACTATAGAAAATTTATAAAAGCACGTATTAATATGTTTTAAGCACTTCCAATATGCCATGAAAACCTTGTTTCAATACTAAGGTTTGTCGGGTAAGTGATGTAATTTTTACTTGTTATCTTAAGGGGGCATTTTCAGTGAGCCGCCATATTGAAAAAGTACGTGATTTAGACATCATTTTTAGGTATCAATTTCTTCTTTGTTCTCTAAAAATAAATAATTTTTTGCCATGATTAGACAAATACATACTTCTAGAACAAAGTGCACTACTTGAAATTAATATATTATTATCTGGCTAAAGTCTGGAAAGAGGTTTTTGATACCCTGTTTAACACTGAACTCATTGTATTTTTATAAACAAAACCATAACACTATATTTAAATTTAACCTGTTTTTGAGCAATTAGATACAAAATAACATTTTAATAAAAATCAAGGTAATTATTTAGATTAGCGTAAAACTCTCCAATCTTAACAAAAAAATTTCTATCGCCCTATTTTCGAGGGTGTTGATCACAAATCTGAGGTCAGATTTCAGCGCTCGCATGTAGTTTTCGATAAAAAAAAATTTTCAAAATTGTAACCTCTATGTATACATTACATTTTGACAACAGTGTGACGTCATGAAATAAATAAGGCAGATGGGGCCGAAATGAACATTGCAATTTCAACCTAATGTAATGTATAAATAGAGGTTATAATTTAGATTTTTTTTTTCAAAAACTACATGCGAGCGCCGAAATCTGACTTCAGATTCGTGATCAGCACCCTCGAAAATAGGGGGTAGGATTTTTTTTTTGTTAAGATTGGAGAGTTTTACGCTAATTTAAATAATTACCGAATAAAAAAGAAAAAACTAAGCAAATTCTAATAATTCACTACGACTTCACTTCCAAACTTAAACCACTTATAATTTTGAGCAGCTCAAACTTATGACCTATGACTCATGTAAAGAACAGGCGGCAAAGGCAAACTGTGGCAATATCGCACGATGTCTTGCAGCCAAAGTCACCGACGAAATTATTATTCAAATATACTATTTAGATTATACATATGGCGACATCTATAAAGGGTCGTCTGAACTAAAAGGGAAATGTTTTTCATTTCCACCACGATTTTAGACAGGAGCTTTTATATAGGTATGTAATATAGGTCCTCTTCTCAACAGTACTATGCTGCGACATATTTTCTGTGAACATAATAATATGTTCATTCGTAAACTGACTACGGCCCTGTTAAACTCCGCGCTCCACTATGTCTAATTTATAATACCAGACGAAACTCAAGTGGTGTAGTTTGTTTATTATCTAACATGGTAAACTTAAATATTTGCTAATAAAAATTAATTTATGTCTAACTTACCTTCTCTTCAAAAACATCAATGTCTGCGGAACAAAAAGCTGTGCTGAAGTGAATAAACGCTTTGAGATTTTTAATCTTCTTGCATATATCGATTACCCTAGCTGTACCGATGGTGTTTTGTTCAATAGCGTCTTTTAATTTAGCCTCTAATTTTAAAGTGGCAGCCATATGGAACACCATATTGACGTTATTTATAAGAAGTTCTGTATCAGCTTTTGTCAGCCCAAGTCCATCCGTATTCACATCGCCACAGAGAGGCACTATCTTATTTATAGCGTTCGGTTGTGATTCCCTTAGTCGGTCAAACATCTAAAAAATTACATTCTGAAAATCTTCAAACACTGGATAAGTCCATGTAGACAAAAGCTACGGTAAAATTTGGAAATTATTTTTAGACTATTATTTCATTCAAGTCATTATAATATCCGGATTTAAATTCCTTTGTTTAGTTTCGATTTTAAAGATATTTTTCTGGAAAAACACTTTTCTGGTTTCACCAGAAACTTTTTTATTATCTTTTGTTGTATGCGCTTGTAGTACATTGCACGTTAGTTCTTACCGGTAATTGCCACATATCTTGTATCCTCTGTTGAGGTGATTTTCCTCTTTTATTCCTAATTAAAATGTATATGGCCTTTACTCCGGAACACGAATAGAGTAATTTTTCGACCATAACTTTTCCCATAAAACCAGTGGCTCCAGTAATAAACACTATCTTACCACGATACCATTCTGCTACAGGACTGATTTCGTCCGCCATCGTGACAAATACCTCAGGATCTGTAAACAATATTATCTTTTTTTAATATAAAAATGTCAAAGGAACACATATAGTAACTACATTTATAATTATTATAACCTACATAAATTAAATATTATAAAAAATTAAATTTTCTCGAAAATTATTATCTTTAGTAATACAAAATCAAAAACATATTGTTCTCATCTCAGAATCTTCTTATTCAGTAACACATACTTATTTTACTCAATTTATATACAAAGTACTTGATGAACACGGACAAGTTGATGTAGTATACACCGACTTCTCAAAAGCTTTCTACCGTATTGACCATGCGATTTTAATTACGAAAACAAATTAATTAACAATTAACAATTAATTACAGAATTTTGGATTCAGGGAATCTCTGTTCTCAAGATTGACAGCAATATGTTGCTTACAATAGTCATCATTCTAATTTTTTTTAGCAACTTTTGGAGTTCGCCAGGGATCTAATCTTGCACCAATGTTATTTTTACTTTTCATAAATGATTTATCTTCTGTAATAGATTGTGATGATTTGTCCTTTGATGATGATCTTAAATTATTTATGAAAGTTGAATCTGTTAATAATTGTGTATTTGTTCAAGATCAGTTGGAAAAGATAGAGGCATGGTGTAATATTAATAATTTAGTTATGAATGTTTTTAAGTGTAGAACTTTGACATTTACTCGGCAAAAAGTCATATTATATTTAATTATACTTTTAACTCCAAAATATTAGAAAGATCGAATATAGTTAAAAACCTTGGAGTTTATTTTAATAAAGATCTATCTTTTACTGCTCATATTGATTACATCTCAAGGTCAGCCTTAAAAATGTTGGGATTTATTATAAGGAACTGTTCAAAATTTGACAATGTGCTTGCTCTTAAGACATTATTCTTCTGTTATGTTCGTTTTAAGTTGGAATATTGTAGCATTCTATGGTCGCCTTATTATAACATCTATATTACAGGCTTAGAGAGAATTCAGAGGAATTTTTTTATAAATTCTTTAACTTCAGAACCACTCGTGTTTATCCAGCTATTGGTTATGATCACCAAGTTCTTCTGAATCAGTTTGGTGCCAATACATTGCAGTCGTGGAGAATTATTTACAATATTAAATTTTTATATATGTTAGGTACTGCATAACCAGATTGACTGTACGCCTCTTTTATTTATTATAGAATTTCATGTTCCACAATTTATGAGTCGTAATAACCCAAATTTCTATCGACCTAATGTGAACAAAATACAAAATAATAATTTTAATAACTTTTGCTCTGCACTTATTTATTCCATTTTCTGTATCATTAATAACATAATACAAAATACAAAATGCAAAACAACATACAAAATGAAGTAACAAGTATTAAAAGTAGATTACAAACAAAATTAACGCCTTGTATCTCGGAAACAAAGCGTTTCCAGACACATGCTAATGGGAACTTTTTTTCTTGTTTATCTAAAAAACCTGTCCCTGAAATTTTTCGCAATATTAAAAAATCACCCTGTATGCCCTTATTAATACAGTCATGTTGCAACATCTTAAAAAAAAACATTAATTTGTTTCGTTGCTAAAATATATATAAAATTTTTGTATGATAACTGAATCAAATTTATATATTTTGGAGATTATTATCAAATTAACTAATTAGAAATACCAAAGATGACGATACGGGTACCTAATTATTATGTACACTGTAGTAACATAAAAAAACAATTTACTGGAGTTTTATTACATTATAATGGGATAATTTAAAAATATCCACAGATATTTTACACAATATTCAAGCTGAACGAAGCTGTAATGGAAGACTGCGCCGGCGCAATGACTTCAATGCTCCAAAAGGCTCAACTCAAGCTTAAATTTTTATCGACAAGTCTCAATAACACCATTGTGTATACTTAAATTATATTCAATACATTATTTAGCGTTATTTATGTCCAATAAAATACTTTATGCCATTAATATTTGACAATTCATAGATTTGACATTTGCCGATATTAGTTTCTTCTGTGTAAATCTGGCTCAAGGCTATACACATTTTACATGACAAAACAATGAAATTTTTGCACTTTTTGGAGGCGTTTTTCTATGTTAAATCTTAAAATTTTTGAATGTTTATTTATCAGAATGTGTTCATAATTAAGTATATTTCAATTTAAACATAAGTTTTAGTGGGGTTGACTATCAAAAAATCAAAATTAAATCGATTTCCTGAAAAATGGAACACGCTGAATAAGAATTGAGGTTATCATCAGGTTCTATGCACCATCTAGTGTATGTATACCAAATTTCGTCGCATTGGCTATGATACTTTCTGAAATACGAGTATAAGCACTGAAAGTCTTAGAGGGAGCACCCGATATAGGGTTATATATTACGAGGAAAAACTAAGTAGATGAAATGGATGGAAGAAAAATATAAAAAACAAGTGTTTGAAAATCGAGAGAAAATATACAGATCCGAAACAGTTCACATATTTAGGAAGTATATTTGCCAAACAACCGAAAATAGGAGAAAACATCAACACCAGAATAATGTCGGGAAATAAATGTGTAGGAGGGCTACAGCGAATACTGAAAACATGTTTTTACGCAAAAAATGACAAGACTGGACGTGTGGAAGAAGGAAAATATTGAGGAAAATTGTTGGAGGAAAAAAACAGAAGAAGGGTGGACCAGAAGAACGAATGAGGAAATGAAAAGTTTATATAAAGTAGCATAGTAAGCGTGGTAAAAGCAAAAAGGTTAAGATGGCTAGGTCAAATTGTGAGGATGCTAGAGATAATTACACCAAAAATGGTAATGACAATTGGGGTAAGAAGAGGAGAGAACGACTCAAGTCAAGATGGAAAACAGAGTTAGAGAAAGACCTTCAGCAATTACAAAATGGCAGATAGAAGGAGTAAACAAGGGATAGAATGAAATGGAGAAGCTTAGACAACCAAACCATAGACTTTCTAGTTTTGCAGAGCTAGGTTATATACAGATACATATTATTATATAAAAAATTATATTTATATACATTAGCATCTCCCTTAAAATAGCAATGAAATATATACGACTACATTTAAAGTAGTCACATTAGTGAAGAGTTCCGGCATATGTGAAAATATTTTCATTAATTCGCTTTTTAAAAAAAAAATGAAAAGTTATTGAATAACATTTTTAATACATCCAGCAAACAGTTGAATCAATAATTGTCGAGTCGCTTCATAATAATGGAACATTTGTTAATATTTGCTATTAAGAGTAGTAAATATGTACAATTAACTGTACATTCGTTTTTATTCTTTAATGAAAAGAAATTATGTATAATAATAACATAATTAACACTTAATAGTTTCACAGATTCATTGCAGAATTAACCATCGTTTCAAATTTTTTTCAAAATTTTTTATACCCTGTATCTTGGAAACTAAGCATTTCAAAACCTATATTCATATGAACTTTCATTCGATTTCAAAAATCATTAGGAATTTAATATTAAAAGCCTTCCTCTCTAGCCCTTGTCAGTATCATACCAGTTTTTCCAGTTTTAGCAGTTTATAATGCAGTTACATTATTTTGAGCAGGAATATGATTTAATAATCTAAGAGAAATTAGAAAAATTGAAAAATTGTCCAGTTATTATCACTACTGATTATAATTAGTAAATAATATTCCTTTTATAATTTATTTTTAGAGTTTTAAAGATTAAAAATTTGAGGCTTGACAGAATTTCTGTATTTTTTTTTTAATGAAAAAGGAAAGCAAAAAAATACGTTATCGTATTTTATTATTTGGAATGTGTTACGCAAAATACATTGGGTATGTCAATTTTCTCTATACGTAAATAACGTAATAGAGTTAAATGTAATTAGGAAAAATACAGTTTTAATTTAGAGTAGCATATTTTAGTTTAAAATATTATCCTAATGTCCAAAAATATGTAAATCATAATTATTAAGGTTTATGGTACAATGTTAAATAAATATAATTTTGCAAATATGGGGATTTCCATAGACAAAGACAAATTAAAAATATAAAACTTTTGACACAGGTCATATTAATATAACTTAAATATCTACTAGTTGTTTGTTAATACTGCTGATTTGCATATTGACGCAAACAACATTATTTCAATGGCGTAGCTTCAGACTTTGATTAAGTCAGTTTTGTCCATTGCTGCAGCTTCCTCGACCTCTATACTAAGCAATGCCAAATTACTATTTTGAGAACAACAATTTGTCAAATAGTTTTTGATTATCTTTAATTTAGAAAATGAGCGTTTTGATGACGCAATGGTTACAGGAAGCGCCAAAAATAATATTATTGTATTATTATACCTCTGCAAGATTTGATGGTAGGGTATCATTTTCTACAATTAAAAAATGTGCAAACTCTCTAATATCTTTAAGGGAAGATAAGGCAACAATTTGCAAAGGGAAATGCTGACGATATATCGCGAGGATAAGTTTGCTGAAAAGCTTCAAATAATTCTTCCATCATTGATTTTGTTAATAGTCTTCTATATCTCTTCAAAACGGTTGTTTAATTGACTAATAACGTCAAAAACTTTGTAATAAATATTTACTTTAAAATGATGCTCTTGATTATAAAGTAGAATATTTACATCACATTCTTCATATTTTTTTTTGGCTTATGCTGACTTTTTCCTGTAAATAATGAATTAATTATCCATCTTTTAACAATACTAATTGCGTTACTTTTCAAATTTCGTAATTACTTTGATAATTTGATATTTTGTAAAGACGAATTTGCCTCCATTCAATCAGGAGTTTGGAGAGCAGCAAAACATGAAAACAATAAACGGTTCGATTACATACAGCGCCGACGCACGTGGTAAAGTAATATTTGAATAGAGGCGAGTTAATTATTACCGACTTATAACCGTGTATCTTTTTCTGATAAGGCTAATAGTGGCAATGCCAATTGGCCTTTAAAATCTTGTCGAAGTTGTTTGATATTTTTTGGGCCTCTTTGACATCAGGGCCCCCCGTGGTCGCGGGGTTTGGCGGTATAGTAACTACGCCACTGCATTATTTTAATATGTTTTGAGTAGTTTGCCTTATTATTACTTAAATACTAACAAAAAGAAATGTCAGAAAAATAAGAATAATATTTCATATTTTTTGTCATGCCAATATTATATTTTTATTGATTATCTTTTGTGTCTTGATCAAGATACATCATCATTATACAGAATGATTTACAAATACTGACCAAAAATAAAACCTCATATTTTTGGAGTCTTCCATATAATTTTTTTATCTAGGATACTTTGTTACAGAGAGATACAGGATGTTAAACAAAATTATTTTTCATACACAGTATTCCAGGAAATAATTACTCAGCGGACTAATGCCTCGAACAACATTAAATTACACAGCTGTTTTAAGTCTATCTAACCCGACAGAAAGAACTATGAATTATTTTCAATTTTTAAAAATAAATATTTTAAAAACTAGTAAGTAAGCATTGCCCAAAATCGGAAGGCTTTTCCTAAAATTTAGATGGCGGAGATATAGGGTATTGGTAGTTTTAAGTAAAATATTACGCCAATGCTTTTTGTAGCAATCACAACATATCGGTTCGTTTTCCAATTTTCTACAAATATATACTACTCCTTTATATGCATGCATATGCATATTACAGATGATGCATATTGCAGATGATGTTATCCAAGCAATTGATGATGATGTAAAGTTACAGCTATGATATTACCTTCATATTAACTTCAGCAAAGCTTTCGACACCATAAATCATGAGATTTTTATAGCTTATTACTACAGCCATATATTGAAAATCGTATGCAAACTGATAGAATATCTAATAATTTTGCCCAGTCACGATCACTTCATTGCGGACTTCCACAGGGATCAATCTTCGGCCTCTTCTTATTCACATTATACAGGGTGAATCAGAAAGAATGAGTCAACACTAAGCTGGAGATACTAGACACCAAAATATTATGTTCGAACTCATTATACCTATACAGGGTGTTCAATGTTTAAATTTTATTCACAAATTTCTTAATAATTGCACTAAATCGCACACACACACACACATACACAAAATACGCTAATATGTATACAAACCTATTAAGAAAAGAAATAGCAATACTAGAGCCTGAAAGAAAATCACCACAAATACATTGAAACTTTTAAATGCAAATAAATAAGAATCCTTTTTTATGTAGAATTGAACATTCTTTTGATTTTTAACTTTTTTAAAGCATATCTCAACAAATAAAAATATGTTTTGATTTACCTAAATATTACGGTGAATATAGCGCCCCCTAAAAACCCAACACTACCAATTTTCAAAACTTTCTCAATTATTGAAAAATTTCAGATTAAATTTTAACCTTGAACACCTAAACCAGTACATTGGTATAAGGTATGATGTGCTCAAATATAATATTTTGATCTAGTATCTCCAGCTTAGTGTTAACCCATTCTTTCTGACTCACCCTGTATATGCTGACGATACGCAAATTTACTATTCATTTTTTGCTAATAATGGTCACACGAGTAGTTATAAAATTATCACTGACTAAAATAAATGTCTTTGCAGCATTCACTGGTTATTAATCCAAATGTATCCGCTGCAATTTTATTTGGAAATAAATCCTTACTTTAAAAGATTCACTGAATACTGAATTAATGGGGTCACGCTTGCAAATATTAGACAGTGTAAAAAATCTTGGTTTAACTGTTGATAACACATTACGGTTTAGAGACCAAATAACCAAACTCATTCAGAATGCCTATGCCTCTTTAAATTTGTTATACCCACATCGCAGTTATTTAAATTATGACACAAAAAAAAAATAATTTGTGACATCCTTGTTATAAGTCCGTTCAGTATTGTGACTCGGTATATGGTAGTTTTGTAAAGGGTATCCAACATTGTTGTATTCGATTTATATATGGGATAAGAAAATACGATTACGTCACTCACAAACTGTCTGAATTACGTTGTCTGAAGATGCGCAACCGTAGAAAGCTTTATCTGTTATGTATGTTTTATAAAATTATAACTACCAAAACTCCACCTTATCTATATAATAAGTTTACATTTAGGACTGATGTACAATCTGCATGTAAAATTCAAAGGCTTGGCTTGGCCTCCACATCATAAAACATCATTGTATGAGAGGAGTTAAATTCACTATTAGTAAACTCGACAACAAAATTCCTCAACATTATTCAGCGATGCCAAGTTTAAAATCTGTGTAAAAAACTTACTGCTTGAGAACAGAACATAAAATTGTAAAAATATTATTTTAAAAATAAATTACTTGTTATGGTATTAACTGTCCTTTTCGTTCTAGCCTGTCACTCTATTTACTTATTAATTGTTATTATTTTTTAATCACAAATTTGCTATTTCTATTATTGTTTATATTAAACTTGCTTCTATTCTTCCTTTATAATTCAAAAATACTTTAAATTTGTCTACTCAATCATGCGACAAATAAATTAGGTATTATTGCAATTCAAAGGTAGAGCACATTTGTGAACTTCCTCTAGAAGTTTTAGGTACATAAACATGTTGTTTTTTTTTTTGTCTAATACCTATTCTATGTGCTGTACCGAAAATTAAAGCATTTGTAAAACTCCGATTTTAAAATCAAATGGACATCAAGTAAATTGTTTCTATTTCTTTAATTCCCATTTCTCCGTGCCAATCTTGTTAGTATATTTAAAAATTTCAAGTTTGTAAATTCTGCAGCTTCTTAGTTATTTTAATAGACATATTTATTCGTGTACCAACTCACCAATTGTTTGTTTACATAACATAAAAACCATAAAAATTGGATGTAATGTACTACACGTAGTAACGAAATGAAAGCATTTCTTGTACCAAAATTTAATAGAAAGTATAAATTGTGTATGGCCAATTATATAAACAAGAAATTCAAGTTCGGTGTCAGAAATGTAAATCAAGCCGACTTATAATTCATTTAAGAAGTCAGAGAAAGTCACGGAACATGGTAAAGGAAAATTTTAAAAACCTATATATCTAGCTTAGTGTAAGACTGGGTGAATGACGTATAAATGATGTGAAAATAACGCCATAATATTATTTTATACAGAATGTTCAGACATTAATCGGCCAAACGTCACCAGATTCTAAGGGAAATAGCTCAAATAAAATTTTATTGAAAAATGTTTACTTCTAAGATACAGGATGTTAAAATTATAATAACTAAAAGTATTTTCAGGCATATCCTGGAAATTCGCAATATTTTTTTTTTGACATAAAGATTAGGCAAACTTTCAGTATCAGGTACAAATTTATGTAAACACAAAAATACTAATAGATAGCAAACCGCACTTTCGGGATGGTTTTATAAAAAATAAATGTTACAACAATAGGGAAAGCAGAAATAATTACAAATTAAAATTTTCAATGACTTTTTAATATAAAAATAAACTTTTATTTTTTACTTCAATTGGCAAGTTGCATGAATTTTATATTGGTTTGAAATGTATTACAGAGTAATATTTCAAATATATTGAAAGATCAGAACATGTGTCTGGCGGCAATAATCACATAAAACCAAGTGGCTGAAAACGTAATATCATTAGCGTGACGTTACACGCTGTTAGGTGCGGTTTTTTCCGTGAATACAGGTGTAGGTAACGGCGTTGGTGATGTAAACAGGCGTTTGTTTCTTGTATTTTTGCATTTTTGTGGGTCATAGATACATAGAGTAAATAATGTGTAAGTGACGCGATAATTATTAGAGGTGATGTGGTATTGTTAAACTTAACTTATTCCTTTGTCTACAGATCCGCTGGTGACGATTACGGCGACAATGCTGTTGGGTAAGTACCAGATAGATGGTTTTACTTGAAGTATTTATAAAAATTATGCTATCTAATGTCTCATTGAGCACTGTGAGCAAGAATTAACTGTACACAACAACGACGCATGATCAAAATAGCTTATTGTGTGCTGGCACTTCTGGTTGCTGATGTACTACAGCTGCAAAGTTGTGCATGATTTGTCTTGACACAGAACACAAAGATGTGTTAAGTTAACACGAAATACGAAATGGTTGGGTTTTAATACATGATTGGTAAATATCACACAGATTCAGTATATTTTATTAAAATACTAGTAAATTTTAAAATATTTTGTGTAATAACCAGTGTGTGAAACTATTAACACAGAAATTTTACACATTCATTTTACATCACTGCACGTAATAGTACATTATAGCAGTGACATTGTTATAGTCACTGATTACAATCACACGAGGCGCTAGTCTTTCAGGTGTGCTGTATAGCGTTTTGTTCAATACCGTCATAAATATGCGCAGAAGAAAGAATGTATTATTTCAATCGAAATGGCGTTTGTTCTAGACAATTTTGCGGGAAAATGGGCCTAAAACGGTATTTAAACTTTAGTCTGGCCATGCTCTCACAAAACGGTCGCCGCCACAGTGTAGACCTGTGACGTCAAGCGCCGTTAGCACGTGTGTACCTAAATACATCAGTGTGCTTTAGTTCATATCTGTATATAATTTCCATGCTTTTGGGCAACGTTTAGAGTTAATTTTGATATTATTAGGTACCTATTATTGTGTTAAACAGACAGTTGTATTGAATAAAGTTGCAAAATAGACTCATAAAATGGGGCAAATGGAAGAAATATTGCATTATGCCATTATGTACGAATACAGCATATAACGCCTAATAAAAAATATTTCACCGTGCCAAAAATTGAAATGAAAAATGTGGTGTAGAGCGATGAAGCGCAACGAAGGAACGCATTGCAACCTTGTTTGCTTGTTAAAATCATTTTAATGTAAATTTAATTGGAAATACAGTACAGGTTTAAGTTCATCGAAAAAATTTAAATGTAATGTTGTAAAGAATCAATTAAACTTTTCTATTAAACTACTAGAATGTATGCAGGGCGTTTAGAAAATCAATGGTAAAGCAAACCTACATTTGTTTCTCATTTATTGTATTTAGCGCTTCACTCCAATTCTAAATAACATGTTCTGTATTTGAGGCATATAAAATTTTGCTATCTGATTTCACTACATTAAATTACCTGTTTTTTTCTGAAAACATAATAAACAAAAGTAATAAATACGAATTTTAAATCTCATTATTCATTACTTTTACTTCTTATTTGCCAAATTGAAATAAGTAGTTTAATGTGACATTAGATAGCATAATTTTTATAAATACCTCAAGTAAAACCATCTATCTGGTACTTAACCAACAGCATTGTCGCCGTAATCGTCACGAGCGGATCTATATTGTAGACAAAGGAATAAGTTAAGTTTAACAATACCACATCACCTCTAATAATTATCGCGTCACCTACACAGTATTTACACTACGTATCTATGACCCACCTGTATTCACGGAAAAAAACCGCACCTAACGGCGTGTAACGTCACACTAATGATATTACGTTTTCAGCCACTTGGTTTTATGTGATTATTGCCGCCAGACACATGTTCTGATCTTTCAATATATTTGAAATATTACTCTGTAATACATTTCAAACCAATATAAAATTCATGCAACTTTCCAATTGAAGTAAAAAATAAAAGTTTATTTTTATATTAAAAAGTCATTGAAAATTTTAATTTGTAATTATTTCTGCTTTCCCTATTGTTGTAACATTTATTTTGTATAAAACCATCCCGAAAGTGCAGTTTGCTATCTATTAGTATTTTTGTGTTTACATAAATTTGTACCTGATACTGAAGGTTTGCCTAATCTTTATGTCAAATTAAAAAATATATATATATTGCGAATTTCCAGGATATTCCTGAAGATACTTTTAGTTATTACAATTTTAACATCCTGTATCTTAGAAGTAAACATTTTTCAATAAAATTTTATTTGAGCTATTTTCCTTAGAATCTGTTGGTGACGTTTGGCCGATTAATGTCTGAACATTCTGTATAAAATAATATTATGGCGTTATTTTCACATCATTTATACGTCACAATATTATTTAAATTTACCTTACACTTTTATATGAATTTGTCATGAATATATATTTTTAAATGTTATGCAGATAATTTTCTACAATTCCTATCAATGAAGTCATATGTATGTTCTCTGATACCAAACATCTAGGTATGCTAATGAACAATTCCACAGACAAAGCTCTATTCAATAATTATCTAAAGAAATTAATCTAAATTTACTAACCTTGCTTTAATGAAAACACTCCATAAGTATCTAACTTCACTTTTGGCAGTTGGAACACAACAATTCAACCACCTCCTTTAAGTTGAGTTAAATATCTAACTATAAAAATTATTATCAAAATTAAAATTATTTGAAGTTAAATATCGACAATGACAAAAGTGACAGCCTGTCAATGAATTAAATATGACATTACCTACTTGAATAATGTCTAGATACCCTTTATGTAATAGTACATTATACTATAAGGGAGAGAAATGCGTTATTTTGGCAGAGGTGCAATTTGAACAATGCACTGAGGACAAAGTAGCATCCCTCCCGAATGGTATATACTATTTTTTCCACGGTCTCATTAACTTAAAAACGCATATTTTGTCATTATAAAGTAGCACCAGAATTATTGTATTCGGATTTGAGCATTTATTTAGTAGTCGTTGAGTTATTGTCATAACTACAAAATAAACAAAAAGAATTGTCAAATTAAGGTGCTAGTTTGGTTTAGTTTAAAGTTTGTTTAGTGCACAATGAATAATTGTGAGTCGGAAGAGATTGTGGAGGCTGCAAATATTGCAATATGCAATTTGCTGCCTACGAAGTAAAGATCTTTATACCATATAGCCTACAATCGGTTCAAAAAGTGGTGCGCCGAGAAAAATGTTCAAGTATACAGCGAAAATGTTTTGTTGGCATACTTCAGTGAAAATGCGAAGAATTACAAGTCTTCCACATTATGGGCGCAATATTCTATCGTTAAATCATGATTGATAATTTACGACAACATAGATATAAGCAAATTCCCCAAGCTGATCGCATTTTTGAAAAGAACCGGTGACGGATATCAAGCGAAAAAATCGAAAATATTGACAAAGGGTGGAATCGACCGTTTTCTATCAAGTGCAGATGACAAATAATTCTTAATGATTAAGGTAAGATTACTTTTGTTGTTAGGTATTTCAATTATTAAGTATTTTGATTTTTTATAGGTTGGATTAATTCTGGGGATTGCCGGAACTTGTCGAACTGATGAACTAGTCAATTTAATTGTAGATGATATTGAGGATGTAGGCTCTTCCGTGATTGTAAAAATTCCCAACACTAAGACAAAGATTCCACGAACCTTTCTGGTTACCGATGTGGGAAATATGCTTGAATTTTTTCGAAAATACCTGTCCCTTCGTCCTCCCTACGTCAAGCATAAGCGCCTTTTTTTGTACTACAAAGCAGGAAAATGTAGTTCGCAGCCAGTTGGCAAGAATACCATGGGAAAAATTCCGAGTGTAGTAGCTTCGTATTTAAAATTACCTGATGCTGCATGTTATACTGGTCACCGATTACGAAGATCTTCAGCGACATTACTGGCAGATGCTGATGTGGATATCACGACAACAAAGCGTCATGCTGGTTGGAAATCAACGACAGCCGCTGAAGGTTATGTCGGGAACTCCATTGAAAATAAGACCAAAATTGCTAATCAGGTTTTAGTAGGTACCACTACTAGCGCAATCACAAAAACTGTAAATGTAAGCGAAAGTAATGTCAATAAATAATTTCAATGTTATCTTTATTTTTTGCATGAAAAACGTTCTCCATAATGTAAACTCCCTTGGGAGCATTATAGTCCCTTGGGAATAATCGACTACTTCTGTTTTAATTTTGATGTTATAGAAACTGATTTCTACTCCCGACCGTGGAAAAAAGTTTTTATATATATTTAGGTATTAATAATATTGTGTGAAACTAACTACTCTGTGGACAAAAGCCCCCAACCCACAATATCTACCCATATATTCCTTATTATTAGCAAAGCAATAAATTTTAGCATCTATATGATAAATAGATTGTAAAATAATTTATGTAAGCGTGTGTTAGGTTAATAGACATCTTCATTCAATGAAGGCCATGAATTTTGTTTCCTTTTAGCAATGATTATTTTACTTATTTTGTGTAATAAATCTATTAACGAGTTTTTGTTATGCGTAAGCAAATGATTTTATACAAATTTGAAAGGTACAAAATGTGGAGAAAATATAAATATTCATCGTTGACGAGGTTACATAAGTTCAAACTTTTGTTTTAAATTAATACGTTTCTATGACTTTTGGTCAGCACTAATAACTGAATACAAGAAAAAAACTCATTACAATTCTAAAGCCCCAAAGGATGTACATGGATCTTAATGAATAGAAAATTCATCATAACTAATCAAAGAAAGATTAATAAAGAGCGGACATTTATAAATCAGTGGATATGTTTTAAAAAATAAAAATTTCGATGTATCATTAGTTTTAAGGAATCTGTAAAAGGGCGCTAATATGGATTGCAAAAATTCTTGTAGATTATTTTTACCTTTAACGCTTTTGACCACATGAGTTGCTTAAATTATGAAAGAGGGGACATTTATAAATAAAAAAGGTATACTCCATTAATTTCGATATCTCAATTTGTTTTAGAGATAATTGGGATTAAATGTTGCCTTAAAACGCAATTTTGTCAACAAATTATTTTAAATAAACACGGATGTCTATGGACCACTGATCGCCATAGCATGTCACCGTGACAATTACTGTTGTGATTTAATGTTTTGAAAATGTATAGGTCAATCGAAATAGGGCAGATATTATAACTAGGTCTAGCCAGTTTTATATAAGTATAGTTAGTCAACCGGTCTTAGTTGTGGACCATATCGGTTAGATGGCGGGACTATAATATGTGCAAAATCTCTTAAAGGATCCCTAGGCAAGTTAGTAAACAGAGTCAGTCTGACTTTGTTTTTAAAATAAAGTAAGTTTGACCCTGTTTACCGACTTCTCTAAGGCTCGTTTAAGAGATTTTGAACCTATCATAGTCTCGCCATGTAACCGACATGGTCCACAACTAAGGCTGGTTGACAAATTATACTTATCTAAACACTGGTCTAGCCTAACTTTGACCTATTTAAAAAAATTTAATTTATCTGCCTTATGCGTTATCTTCATACTATTGAAGGGTATGAAACATATTGACCTATATTTAATGATTTAGAATAACAATTGATGTATTTTTCGTTGAATATTTATTGCAAATCTCGAAAATGCCAAGACACTATAAATTCCACGTTCCATATATTCCAACTCGAATGCGGAATTAAGAGATATGATTTGTGCTTATGCCCACTATAACAGTCGTGCAACAGTTAGAAGGTATATTGTCTTCACTTATTACGCCAAATATGTATTCTTGCATTGCATTATTTCAAAAAATTTATCTTTTCTAAATAAAAGTGTTGTTTAAATATCATATAATTTTAATCCCAAATATCTCTAAAACGAATTGAGATGGACGATGAATGCAGTACACCTTTTTTATTTATAAATTCCTCTTTCATAGTTTAAGGTCAATCGGTCAAAAGTGTTAGAGGTAAAAAAAATCTGAAACTCTGTAACTAGCGCCCTCTAACAGATTTCTTATTACTAATTATAAAATCGAAATATCTCTGAAACATAGCTACACTAATGTGGCTCATATCTGCCCAACCTTTTTAACCGTAAATATTTTATTATAAGGAATTAAGCAAAACCCGCATGTTTTGACGTCTACTATACCCTGTTGCTGTATCGTCCAATAGTTATGAGACATTAGTTACTAAAAAGTAAATTCAAATCAATTACTATCAATAATATACAAAGTAAACCTTAAATAAGTATAAATATGTTAATCAGCAGTACAGTTCACTGTGTAGAACACATAATTAATAATTTTTTTTACAAAAACAAATCGGGAATAAAAAAGTCAAATTTTAAATAAATTTCGTGATTGTTCAATAGAAAACTTGTTGAGGACCGCTGATCCAGGAGTCATGGTGAATGTGAATTCCACAGCGTTGCCAGTGTTACACTAATGTCTTTGAATTAAGCTCCATGTTTATTGCACGCAACGTGAAATTATCCAACGAGGCCGTCAGGCCGAGTAGCACAACACATCGAGTGCAATAAGCACTTTTTGTACGAGTAGCATACAATATTTTTTCTACGTTCATGCAAAAATCAAAAAATGTTTTATTTAGATGACACTAAGTCTAGGAAAATATGCCGTCGATTTGAACGTTTATGTTTGTCATGATGACAAAACGCTGTAGTAGAATGACAGATGGATGCAATAAACATGTTTTGCACTAGTGCAATAAAGAACCGCTTCCACTAAATATAGTTCAATAAAGTTTTGTTTTTTGCATGAACGTAGAAAAATATATTTATTTATGAAAATATTAATGGCCATTTCTTCCTCTTTGCCATTTATATACCTCACCAATAAATTGAAAATATATACAAGATTCTCTACTCACAATAATAGTTATCCAGAATATGGTCATTATGCATTTTTACTACACTCCAACTGATATCTCACAATACGTTATCACTATAATTGATTATCATTATTTGACAAATATGCTTTTAACATGTCAACCTTTCCACTCTTTGAATAATGCGCCATATTTTATTTATTCACACTGTATCTCACGAAAAATATTGATTAAATACACAAGAGAAAAACATTGTCCGTGAAAATTATAAGACGATTTAAATACATTTTATACGTTAGTGCCCCAACTCTTAAAACAGATGCGTCAAGCAATGTATTAAGGAAACCATTAGTTTAGTTCGGTTTCAGAAGATGCAAAAGTATCTCATATTAACAACTATCAATTTACGTGTATTGAAATTATCAAATCATTTTCCACAAATGTTACATGTTTTGTTTCCACTTCGCGCTGGACCATACCTGTGCACCGGTATCAACATAACCTCTGTGTCGACGTCGACTGCTCGACTATCAATCCTAGAAAGTGGGGCTGGTACAGGATATTTCACCCACTGCTCCTGACATCTACCTGCTCCGTGTGTCTACGACACTAGTTTCTTTTTTGCATGCGATTGACACTGCTTTTAAATATTTTACTTTGCCGTCTGTTGAAACTGAACGCATACATCAAGCTAATCATTTTGTTATTCCATCTTTTGTGCTTATTTTTAAAATCTGTTTCACCCACTATGAAACTACAAAGCACTGACACGTTATTTGAGATTATGTAACGAAAAACTCCAAGGTGTTGTTTGAAAATCATAGTTTCCTTGTTATTCTTTACAAAATAATTTAAGGATATAATTTGTGATACCAGTGGACAATGGTATTAACTTCTGAAAGGTGGATAACTGATTAAATAGTTGGTTTTTCAATTAGTAAGTGAGCTTTTATGCACGTTCATGGATAATTTTTGGAATCATTGAACAAAGTAACTTCCTAAACACTTTAATTGACAGTATCTAATTTGCAGAAATTCATATTTTAATCGTTTATGATAATTTTACTTTACTTATTGTTAAAAACAAGTGTTTTTAAATTAGAAACAACCGCAAAAATTGAATTTACGTTAAACAATTATTTATCTTATAGAACGATATGGCAACCTCGCCTTCAGTAAATCATATGGTTTATTTTATTAGGTTACGTCAGTGGTCTATCTAGTCCCGGTCAAAATGTGGATATTAAAAAAATATATTTCCGTAAATATTTGAAATTTTTAAAAATGACTCACTAGATTTATGTATATGACGAACAAAATATTTGTACTTATTTAAGGTTCACCCTGTATACTTATTACATATTGACGAAAACTATACATTGATTCTATTTAAACAGAAGACATGACATGAAGAAGCAATTCTGAAATTGGTCAAATATCTTTTGTTGCTGATGGTGTAGGGTGATTCAGTCATAATGTAATTAATTTTAAAGAAAGATAGGAAAAAATGAGTATAATACGACTACGAGAAAAAAAATCAGATACATATGTACGCTGAAAAAAAATATTTTCAAGTCATTATTTAAGCCTCTTTTCATTCGCAGCCCCTAAATCAACACGGAGTTTATAAGAAAGTCAATGCATATGGAGATTGGTACAGAAGCGGTAACGAAAATAGGAGTTAATGTATGTTTAGTAGAATTAAAAAACTTGGAGGACAAGATAAGGATAATGAAAAATAAAAGTAAATTAAAGGAGGCAGGAGCAGCCAAAGTCTATATTAACGATGATATGAGCAAAAAAGAAAGGGAAATTCAAAGGAAACTAAGAATGAAAGCCAAAGTAGTAAGGATGGAAGGAAAGGTAGCAAAAGTAGGATATCAAAAACTCGTAATAGATAATGAGGTTTGGAAATGGAATAATGAGGTTAGAAAAAAAGGAAGCAAAAAACTAGATATATCACTTAACATAAAAGAAAGATGGCTGGCAATGGACATGGTTATGAGAAAAGGAAACGACATAAATAGAACCAGGAACAGAAAGCAAAAAATACAGAACGAAGCTAGAAGGACGGAAAGCGGGAAGACAGGAAAAGACGGAAAGCAAGAAGGCACAAATCAAGGAAGAGGAATGAGAATGGTAACATGGAATGTAAGAGGGTTAAATGAGGAAGGATCATTAAAAATCCTAGAAAGAGAAGCAAGTAGATACAAAATGGACATAATAGCGATACAGGAGACGCATATAAAGGAAACGGACACATGGGAATTAGAAAATTATTTATTCTTTACGAGCGGAGGCGAAACAAGGCTATACGGAACAGCATTCTTAATAAATAAAAATATGAGGGATAAAATTTCTAAATTTGAAGCAATTTCAGATAGGTTATGTATGATTAAAATCAGAGAAGAAATAAACATAGAGATATTAGATATATATGCGTCAACAGAAGAAAAAACAGAAGAAGAAAAAGATGAGTTTTATGAGAAGCTAGAAGAAAATTATGGAAAGCTGAATAAAAACGCAGTAAGGGATGCAAACGCGAAAATAGGGAGAGAAAGGATGTATGAAAGTATAGTAAGGACAGAAAGTAAACACCTAGAAAGCAATGACAATGGCGTAGGTTGATTGAATTTGCAGAAGAACAAAAAATGAAAATAATGAGCACATTCTTTAAGAGAAAAGACATACATAAGGGTACCTGGACCTCTCCAGATGGAGCATATACGAATCAAATTGATCATGTTTGCATAAATGAGAATCACAGAAGCATAATAAAAAATGTTAGGTCATGCAGAGGGGCAGACATAGACTCGGATCACTATCTAGTGAGAATAGATTTGAAGATAAAAAAACCTATTAAAAGGAAAGGATTACAAAAGAAAAAAAGACAACTAGATATGGCGACATTACAAAATGAGAGAACCAAAAAGAAGTATGAAGAAGAGATAAGGAAAGGTTTGCAAGAAAACATACAGATATTGGAAGCAAATATAAATGAAGAATGGATAAAGATGTCATACAAACAGCAAGTGAGAAAGTAATACCAAAACCAGGGAGGAAAAGATGGTGGGATGAGGAGTGTATAAGAGAGGCGGAGAAGAGAAATAAGCTAAGAATTAAAGCACTTCAGTTAGTACAAGAGGAAGATAAAAAAAATACAGGGAACAAAGACGAAAGGCGAAGAAAGTGTTTAGACAAAAGAAGAGAGCAGAACAGGTTAAGAAAATAGATGAAATAGAGCAACATTATAAGAGGAAGAAAATACGTAACTTCTACAGAGAAATAAAAAAGGGAAAAAAGATAAAGAAGGAAGTAATATATGTGAGGGATGAAAGTGGAAATCTAATTGTAGAGGAAACAGAAGTGAGAGAAAGATGGAGGCAATACTTTGCAGATATGTTGAATGAAGAGAGTGTAAGGGAAGGAGAGGAGCACGAGGAGATGATACCGGGAAGAGAAGAGGAAGTGGATATAGAAGAACCTACAAAAAAGGAAATAGATACAATTATAGAAGCTTTAAAGAATAACAAAAGTCAAGGAAAAAACAGAATAACAGCAGAGAACATTAGGTACGCAGGATTTAAGACAAAGAATATACGAAATGATACGAATGATCTGGGGAAGAGAATGTATGCCTGAAGATTGGAGAGATGCTTTGATTATACCAATCTTAAAAAAGGGAGATGCAACAGACTGCAGAAACTATAGGGGTATATCATTGTTAGATGTAGGGTATAAAATTATGGCAACGTTAATAAAACAGAGAATAGAACTACAAATACGGGAGTATAGAGCAGGTTTTAGAAAAGGAAGGTCAACAACGGACCAAATCTTCATGGTGAAGGAAATTCTGACTCCATGCTATGAGTATGGGATCAAAGCAATGGTTCTATTTGTGGACTTCAAGAAAACATATGATTCGTTCAAAAGGAATAAACTAAGTGAAATTTTGAAACAATGTGGGATACCAACCAAACTGATTAGGTTATTGAAAATGACCTTAGAAAATACCAAATCCAAAGTAGGAATAAAAGGTGAATGTTCGGAAGGCTTTACTATTGATACAGGACTGAGACAAGGAGACCCACTCTCAACGCTTCTTTTGAATTTAGTACTAAAAAAGGTTATAAGAGATAGTCAGTTGAACAGAGAAGGACACATATTGTTTAAAAGTCATCAAATTGTAAGTTATGCAGATGACGTGGCTATTATTGCTAGAGATAGAAGGGAATTAGATGAAGTAACGAGAAAACTTGTGAAGGAAGCACGTAAAGTGGGATTGCAGATAAATCAAGAGAAAAGTAAGCTTTTGGGAATAGGAGAACAAAAAAAGGATACCAATTTGAAATTGAGAACAGAGCATGGAGAGATGGAGTTTGAGGAAGTTCAAGAATATGTATATTTGGGGACGCTAATAACAGCTAACTGTGATGAGGAACAAGAAATAAATAGGAGAATAATAAAAGCAAATAGAAGTTCGGCAGCAGTTAACCACTTATTGAAATCAAAAAATTTGTCCAGAGTAAAGTTTAGAATGTATAAAACAATTTTGAGACCGACAGCGCTGTATGGTAGTGAAACCTGGGTTCTCAATAAGAAGTCAAGAGAAAACCTTTTAAGGTGGGAAAGGAAAATCTTGAGGAGAAATCTAGGGGTAAGAAGACGGAGGAAGGCTATGTAAGGAGAAATAATGAGGAAATATATGCAATGTACCAGGCACCAACAATAGACGAAATTGTAAAAGCCAGAAGAGTGCAGTGGCTAGGGCATCTAGAACGTATGGAAGAGGAAAGAGCAGTTAAGAAAATAGTAGGGAGTAAACCTAACTACAAGAAAAAAAGAGGTAGACCGAGGAAGCGATGGAGAGAGGTAGTGGCAATAGATCTAAGGGAGAAAAATGTAACGGATTGGAAAAGAAAGGCGAAGGACAGAATGGAATGGAGGAGAATAACACATCTCTGGGCCTAAAAGGCCTGTAAACAGCTTTATATATATATATATATATATATATATATATATATATATATATATAAATCAACACGGTTTCGGCCTTCTTCAACGCTGAAACGTACCATAAACGTCGAGTAAACAACAATTAAAGTCTTTTAAACTCATTAGGGTTTTAAAATGTTGATGATTTTTCTTTGATGTGAAAGTGCAGGACAAAATATTAATTAAAACGGAAATAATTTTTAGAATATGAAATAATGTTAATAGGTGTTCAATTTTCAAATTCGAACACAGCAAATTTCTTTGCATTTATTGTAAAATGACTGTTATGTTTAGTAGGTACGTGTAATATTTTGGTATATCACCGATTATGGACAGTTTGAATTAATTTAGTACAAATATATTTTTAAATTATTCTGAATTGTAGTATCGTCATATCCATCAAGTAAAAAGGAATACGATAATTATCATCGAACATAAGTAACAAATTGTAGATAGGATAAATGAACTTATTAAATGTATGTACTTGAAAGAGACCACTACAGAAGTCACTTCAATCATACAGATAGGGTGTTAAAATAAATGTGTCACAAACTTAGGGAAGGGGTAGTCTGGTCCAAATTATGCAGAAAAGTCAATGTCAAGATTCACCTTACCCTAGCAACTAAATGAAATGCTGGTAAGTTTATTCATATTTTACATTTTATCATTTGTCAAAAAATACTGAGGTTGCACCAATTCATCTTTAATTATTGCATTATTATGATACATGCCAAGAATAATATTCATTTACCATGTTAAAAAAATTATAAAACTCTTTAAAATAAAAGATTAAGTTCATATAGTAACACATTGTAAAAGTATGTGAAGTGGATATGCACATACAAATTTTCCTATTTTATTTATAGAAAGTACAGACTCACAGAAAGTTCTTGCAATCTTGTATTTTGAGAGTCATTATTAACCGAAACCGTCATTGCATAAATCTGTAATACTACATAACACTACAGTTATGTGTATAGTACAAAATGAAATATAGTAGTCCAATTAAAAAAATTAAATGCGTACAGAAATTATTACATAACATTCAAACATGACGAAGTATTCGTTACGCAAATGGCAGTGATTTACTTTCATAGCCAGGTTCTCAAACGCACTTATATGAATGCATGATTTTATACAAACTTAGAGAAATTTATTTTCTTCCGTTAATTAATTAAGAGATATTCAGGAAACACTTCACCACTTTTCACATGGCATATGGTATTAAAGAAGTTGAGTAGATCCATGTCTTTAAAGCTTTTTATCATTACTTCTTAACTCGACCGCTATTACTTGATTTGATTCAAGTAGCTTGAAATACAGGCTAATTCATGGCGATATCATTCAATATACTTAGCTAATTTTAAATTTAGCGATAAAAAATGATTAGTTTCTGAAATATTGTAAATATCTCGAAAACCACAAGGATTAGGTAGAAGAAAGACAGGAAAGTTTCATTAAAATAACATGACGGATTCAAAAATTGAATAAAAAATACTTCCGGCATAACCAGAGGTGATAGGTCCTTGAAAAATATTTTCATTAAAAATGTCATATTCGACTATAGAAGAAGTCAAATTTTCATAAAAAAATAATAACTACAACCAAGAAAATTTCTAACGGTTCGTCTCCGTCAATCAGCGTGTATACTCAGATACAATAACATTTTTTAACTTTCTCGTAAAACGGTAAATAATAAATAGGGAGGCATGAAGTTTCAACTTGTACAAAATGTTCGATCACGACCTCTAGGCACAGGAACCAAGTGGTCCGATGGGAATGTTTTCACTGTTGTTATGTAGCTTGCAACAAAAATTAGAATAGCATGAACTATCGCTAAATGAATAATTTCTCATTCTAGACGATGTAAAAAAATATTCAGCGTTGGTATCCCAAAACGGTGGAACTAAATTTGAACCATTATATTTTTCTAATCGAAATTTATACAAATCACCGAAACAGCCGGCATATTGAAATTGCCACTTCTGCAATATTTCCTATTTTTTAACCGTATTTGACAGTGCTAAATTGCTATAAAATATTATCTTATGCCTACACTTAAACGTACCTACTTACTCTTATACAGGGTGTTTCAAAAATACATGGTTACATTGCTAGAGTTGATAAAACATTGAAAATAAATGGGGTTTGTTGTATCCTAGAGCCATTCATTTTTGAAATACAGGGCGTGCAATATTGTTTTAGATGTATTTTTTTAAAAAAAAAAGCAACATATTCTATCAAAATTTTACATAGGTACGTTTTTGTGATACTGAACACATTTATTAACAATGCACTGTTTTTGAGGAAAATTCAAAAAACTGTGAGTCAACCAGACAATCTTTAATAGTACCTACTTAAGTGTGTATGTGTTAAATCCGAACTCGTCCATTGGCATGTCATATTTTATGTAACAGAATTTATGGTATATTGTGAATTTTCTGATCTGAATAATAATTTATTATTTTAGTGATTTTATTCTGCTCTGTTTGTTGTGCGCTGCTATATAATAATTATGGAATTTTACACCAGCAATGAATATAAAGATATTCTGTTGAGAAGCATAATTTCATATATCATATCTTTTGGTCAACAAACTGGTTCTCTGTGACCCCTAGGAAAATTCCTGGCTACTCCCATGGAAACAATTGTTGTTCTTTTGATAATTCTCTACACGCTAGATGTTACATTTATCTGTAAAGAAATTTTTCTTACTCTTGTGGTTGGATCTTCAAATACAAATACATAAAATATCTTTCATTTTCAGCAATTCTAGCCAATCTAGGTTTACCTGAATTATTTTCTCATCGCCAGTTTCTCGACAATGCTTTTCTACTGCGCTAAATGTTTATCTAGGCTTTCAGGAAAATTTTCTGAATAGCATTTAACTGCTAATGCTGCAATCTCAAGATATTTTCTTAATGTCAACATTTTCCGGCGGGAATGTCTGTGAGTTATACAGAGTGATCTTGAATAATGTGTAAAAAAAAATGAGGATATATTGTATGACCAATTTTAATAGGGGCCCTTCATAAAAAAAAATATTTAAGAAGTGAAATTTTGCATGGTATTTAGGTTGCTAAAACTTCTTCTGATTGAATATTTTTTATTCTCCTCATCCTCTTATAAGGTGTTGCAATAAAGCACCTTCTGTATATTTTTCATCAATTTTTTGTTTTGGGATTAACTTTTTCGATTGAAAAAAAATTTGTGTTAAGGCCCGTTGAATTTAGAAAGTTTTTTGTCTTTAGCAATTTAATAGATATTACAGGTTTTGAGTAAAAAAAATTAGGTTCGTCTCCTTACACGCACATAGTTTCCATTGCAATTCTAATGTACACAACGATATCTAGTAGGTTTCCATCACCTTGCATTTGATTTCAGTTTATGGTTTTGTGGTCATATAGAGGGTGATTTAGATCTTATCGAAAAAAGTTTGAAAATACATGCGTCATAAAAAATGGAACCACTATCAATTTTTTTTTTGTAAAATCCTCATAGTTTCCGAGTAAAAAATTAAGTTGTAGTATTCTCAACCTTTACATTGCTGGGCTACTGTAGCTAGGCGGTATGTATTAAAGTTTTTGTGATGCCAGTCTTTATATTAGTTCAAGTGACAAAAATGACTTACCTACGTGTATAACAATTCGGAATTGATAGATATCGTTTCAATTTATGATGATGTAAAAATGCTTTAGCAGAACGATTTGCTCGTAAATATGTGCCAAATACAGCCAATTTTACCGCGGGGTGCGGGGAGTGTAAGTGCCCAACGCGAGGAAAATTTCAAACCGAATCGTGGAAGAGATGAAGGTAAAGGGCGTCCACGGTGTATTGCAGTAGTGTGGCGTATCATACACGAGGCTCAATTATATCCGTACCATATACAGGATGTTTAAGCATTAATGCCAAAGGATTGGTCGAGGAGGATAGGTACCATGGCTGCCACGATCTCTCGACTTTAAATGATTTTATTTTCTTTTTGTAGAGACATTTAAAAAATTAAATTAAGTGTATTGCACTGAAGTGGATACCTACTATTGATGATTTACGCAAACGTATCATAGTTGTTGCCAATAACTTCGAGTTCAAAACGGACAAGAATCAGAAACATTTGTGTTAGTTTGTAGAAACTAGGTAAGACGGACCCAGAATTGTAACATTAGGTATGTGAAAATATTTTATTAATTAAAACTGAGAATTGACCATTTGACACATCTGGTAGCTTAAGGTAAATAAATTGCTGTTTTGAGTAATGTTTTTATTTGCTTTTTATGCAAAATTAAACTGTAACAATTTTACACTTTTAAATTAATTTATTACATTTCAGATAATCTATTTATTTGTAATCATAACCTCTCTAGTCTCCTTATTTTTTATTATTATATTTTTTTTTTGTGAAAACACTAAGAAAAAACTTCTCTTTTATTTTCTTCTTTAACTTTTTTAATTATGATTTTTTCGTATATTTAATTAAGTATTTGAATTGTATTCATCAAAATGTGACTTAAAGTTTGCTTACATTTTCTTATTGATACAATTCCTTTCCCTCTTAACTCTCAAAAGAATAACAAATTTAGCAATGATCCAAAATGGCTTAACATGCCTCCCTCTAAAATTATTTTGTCTCTCACACATTGACTTGTTAGATTAGATATACAGAAACAAGAGAATGTGTCTAATTGTTGATATTCTTCACAACTTTTATTATTTGATTTTTGAATCCAGGGAGCATTGCTATCGACACCATGACATTTAAGGATCTGTGATAAGAAGTAATATATGATAAATGCTTAATTTGTCAGATCTACAGGAATCGATTCCATTGCTCTCTACATCTGGACGGCCTACAATCGTCAAAAGCTTGTGGACCAAACTGAAACCTTACTTTGATTAATCTTGTAGAAAAGTTTATTTAACCAATTGTGTCAGTAAAACTAACTGGATTCCAATGTATTGGTTGGAACACTGTAGTTGCTTTGGAATTCCTTACATACTGCTATATGCTTTGGAATCTGTAAACAAACCTGTGAAAGCAAATAGCATTTTGAAATTATTTTCAAACTAAAATTTTAAAAAAATACTGTTTACTTGATATTGGAATTATGGCACAAATATCCAGATTTACATATTAATTTAAATTTAAACATTATTCATATTCTGTGGAAATATGTTTACTCTTTTTATTGTGTTACTTCAGTTGAACCACAAAACCACAGTAGTAAATGATGTAGTTCTTTATGCTTGTTTGAAATGTTAAAATTTGTATAGAGGTTGTACATTCACAGCCGGATTCATGAAACGGGCGTAGCGTTAGTCGGACTAACCAGCTTTGCGCCCGTGTAAAGAGCGTTAGTTGGTCTAACCAGCCTTGCGCCCATTCACGAAACATGCGTTGCTAGGTAGGCTGTTTATTTACGTCCATATTTGCGCCAAAAGTTAGACCCAATATTGTACCTGTCTAAAAATCGCGTAACTTCGGCCTCTAGTTCCTTGCGTTTCCCATTGTATATTTAGTATTTATATTGAAAAACAGTACTTTTCAGTGCTACGGATTAGTTAACATATCATAAAGTAAGTATTATACATAGTAGTGAATAGGAGTACGCCTTTTATTTAAATTGGTGCAACAGATGCGTAAATTTTTCGCGTAACCTCCGCTAGTCTGACTAAAGTTACGCCTTGCTGATGAATCCGTATGTCAGAGTTTGAACTAAGCGTAACCTTAAACTGTTATTAAACCATAAAATTATAGTATTTTCCAGTTGCTCAATAACAGTTTATTTTAAGGGGAGTTTAGTGTATACCGTTATCAATTGTATAAAAAACAGTTTATCTGTGGCTTAACCTTATACTGATTTTAAGTTGTAGTTATTTGAAAACTGTACATCTTTCTATTTTTGTCTGGTCACCGATTGCATACTTTACTGCCTTCTCAGGTTTTACAGTGGACCAATTACCAGTTCCGTGCAGAAGTGTATTTTTAAATCATTTTCGAACTGCCCTCTTTAATTTTTTCTACAAAATTGTATTTGTGATAAGTTTTGAATCACCCTGTATTGCTATGTATTAAACATAAGTGAAACTTATTGTGTTCCCCAATGTATCGTAACATCGTCAGGGTGGCTTTGATCCCTTATTAAAATTAGTCGTACAATCAATATTTTTGTATATTATTCCAGATCATCCTGTACATTATCCATTTTAATTTCTTGCTTCCTACTAAAGGCTTACAAGTATATCTGGTGAAACACATTTCTGAATAAATTATTTTTGCAGTCACTTTCTATTCGTCATTTTACAAAAATCGGCAACAAATTTACATAATGCAATAATTATGATCAGATTTTTCCATCTCCGGGTATTAACTATTCATTAATTCAATTGCCAATGTTTGTAGAAAAACTGCACTTTATTATAATAATAATGCCTTTATTTCATACCAACAGAATATGATAATTACAAAATATAATCAAAATAGAATATATATGCGGAAATGAAAATCACGGAGCGATATTCAGATTACAGCCAGAAGCTGTATCTGTTCTTCCATTTATAAATACCTATTTATTATTTGAAGTTAATACCAACTATTATAATTTACATGTTGAGAAGCTACATAAAGACACAAACAGAAACGATTGTATTTAAAATTATACAGGGCAGTATATTATTAATTGTACTTTAAAAAATCATTTTCAAATATACCTACATGGTAATGGGATCCTTTGCAGAGAATAAGTTAGGATTTTTAAATGAAATACGTATTTGAAAATTTGGCGAAAACTATAGAAATAATAAATGAGGAATCGCAATATGAGGTCGCGGTCGAGGCACATCGCGAATCGTTATGTGCCAAGCTGATCATCGCCTTTTACAAAATCAGTCACATAGCTATGTCGTTCTCTACGCGCTTCCGACCTGTTGTGACGTTTAGGTGTCAAAATATGTTGTGTGGAAAATGACTGCGATGCGGGAAAGTCCAGTTCTCGATCTGCTAATGCAAACGTGTACATTTAAAAAATCATTATCATTCTTCACTAAACGAGAGGGAGACTAGCACGGTCAAAGATGCGTTTAGATGCGTCAAATAATAAGAATACACCTTCCACAGAATATATTTTGACACCTAAATAGTACAGTAGAATAAGTTGCAAGTATATAGAGAACGACATATTCGACTAATTTTGTAAAAAGCCGTGGTCAGCTTGGCAGAGAACGGTCCGCGATGCGCTTAGAACGCGACCGCATAGTGCGTTTTCTAATTAAATGTTAAAGAAAATAGAAATGTGAACAGAAGAGACTATTAAAAAATAAAGTCTTTCACTTGATAGTAATATGATATTCCATTAATAAATAATAATTTTATAATCAGAAACACTTTCATATATGAAAATGATTTAAAGTACATTATTTGTTATATCCTTTTTTAATAGTTTTTTTTTCTCGAATAACGAGAAAGTTACTGAAATTTATCGCTAATGGACCACCTTGTAAGTATAAATTTTAGTAATATAATCCATCTAGAAATTATTGCAAGTTGAATGACTTCTGAAGGCCAGGGATTCATTCCTAGACACGTGTGTTATTTTTTATAAAAGGTTACAAATAATCAGTATATATATATATATATATATATATATATATATATATATAGATTGAAACTTGTTGCTATAATAGTAACTAATTAATTTACATTTATATATACAGGGTGATTCAGGTTTAATCTTGATAACTTCAGGAATCGATAAAACAGGTTAAAATAATATTAATTTGTGATATAAACTTATTTCCTAAAACGCATTGTTTCCGAGATAGAGGGCGTTGAAGTCTCCATAATTTGCGATTCTAAACAACTCTTTCAAGTAATATTTTGCTGTATTTTCAGCAGAAAAGGCACTTTACCTGAAACCAAAACAGTTTTTACTCGGTGTACTGAGCACTTCAAATGGGATTATTTCAAAAATGGTTACGCCTACCGACTTCAGCAAGGTATACCTTTTTCAAATAAAACGGGTAGGAGAATCAATTGTTTTGATAGTCATATGGATATATTAAGATGCAAAAAAAGTTCTGTCATTTAAAAGAAACATGATGTGCCACAAGTGGCGGCCTCTATTAGTGACGTCAAAATTATAAACATATTTGAATTTCTCGTCCACAAAAACCCCCGATTTACAAATTTTATGTAAATATTTGGATTTCTGAAGAAGTTATTTTACAAATATCGAAAATAAAATTTTAACTTTACACCCTGTATCTCCGTTAATATTGAGTTTTCGAAAAATTGTTGTAGGACTTGTGACCCTAATTTTTTGTGAGGAATCACCTCCTAAAGTCTTGACGCATAATTTCCGGACACCCTGTATATTAAATGTATGGTATACTATGTCAGCGCTTTACTAATTAGAAAAATCCAATTTTGTTACATCTTTTTGATCAAATATTCAATGTTCATTAAAATAAGATTTGCATCTATAACAATACCCAAATATATAATATACTTTACTTGTTGAAGGCACTGACCATCAAATTTAATGTTCTGATCACTTAAATTATTAGTGTTACGTTTACTTTTAATATTTCCACTTGTTTATATTAATAATTATTTTATTATTATTAAATCATTCATTAACTTTAACAAGACACTGATTCATAGATTATTAATATATTGTTAATATTTTTATCAATGAAGTAGATAATAGTGTCATCAACAAATAACCGTATTTTACAATAACTCCAATCTTCATGTAATAAATCATTAATGAAACTTATAAACAGCATTGCACCAAGTGCACTACCCTGTGGTACACCATTAGTCACTATCGTTTTTTTTAAACATTTGCCATTTATTTTAGTTATTTCATCTTTCCACTTAAGTATGAATCAAACCAATCACCGTTCACTCCAATATATAACTTAAGCTTTCTTAATACAATAATTCTGTTAACTTCAAACAACTATGTATTAACTACTATTTGCAATTTTATAATATCCCAGCAAGATCTGATTCAACTTGTATTTAGATCTATATGTGCTACAGTTGTGCGAATTTTCACGGTAATGTTTTTCAGTGTACTCAAATTTAAAATTTTTTTCTTAAAATATCAAGGAATTGTTTTAATATTTCATTACTGTTTAATACTCAATATAACTGTACATAGATGTAACAGAAATAGAGTCAAGTTAGAAAAAAAAAAGTTTAAATAAAAATGCAATAATCAAATTGTACTAAGGAAAATAACGTATTTTTCAAATGTTTTCTTTATACCATTTCCGTAAAATATTAAGGGAGTTAGAATGACTTAATTAAGTAAAAAAATAATAATTATTAAAGACATTTGAAATTTTAGTAGAATTTCACGAAACTATTTTTTAATTATCTTTCTCAAATATACAGCAATATACATGAAACGCAAATAATGTAACTTATTTACAAGCTCGTTTCAAACAGGCCCGATCAAATATGCAAGGTTAAGTAGAAATTTATAGACTGTTACGTAAGTACATAATAGTTTTATTTTTGTTTTTTCGTTTATTCAAAATAAGACTAATGACAGAATGTCCTTGTCAAGACGATTTAACTTCTATTTTATGTTTAAAATTAGTTTGTTAGCAGAGCAAAGTTGCCCACATTTTTTTGGTCTTTTACATTTACAGAATACAAAGTGATTAAGAACTTATCTAAAAAAAATTGGGAATAGATGCGTCATGAAAAATGGAGTCAATATCATAAAAAATCATTATAGTTACCGAGAAAAATATTATTAAGTTCTAGTAGTAAAGGTTGAATTACATCGCTGGGCTACTGTAGTCTCTATTCAGGTAATTTCAATTATCCGATTACTTACCGTGTTAACTTTTTTGTATTGCAAGTTTTTACATTAGTTTTTCAAATATCAAAAATGGGAATCGTTTTAATTTATGGTGAAGTGAAAGTGCTTTAGCAGAGCGATTTCCCGGTAAACATGTGCCAAATGCTTTTGCAACAACTTTTACAACGGTGTGTAGTGAGTGCAAGTGTAGTGCATACGCAGGCGTGACGCAGAAAATTTGCAAGAGATGGGTCTAGAGCGTCCACGGCGTATTGCAGAAGCGTGGCGTATCATACACGAGAATCAATTATGTCTGTACCATGTACAGCGTGTCCAAGCATTAACACCAGGGGATTGGAAGAAGAGGACCGGTACCATGGCCCCCACGATCTCTTGACTTTAAATCATATCACAAACTTATTTTTGTGGGGATATTTAAAAAGTGAAGTATATTGCACCGAAGTGGACACTATTGATGATTTACTAAACGTAGGTATTATAGATGCTGCCAATAACTTACAAGTTCAAAACGGACAAGAATCAGAAACATTTGTATTAGTTTCTAGAAAGTGTATGAGATGGGTTCAAAATTTAGTTGTAACATCAGGTATGTCAAACTATTTTACTAATTAAAACCACAACCTGAAAGTATAAATTACTTAACTTGAAAACTTTTACGTTTATGATGGATTTTTTATAGTTAAATAATAGTTATTTATTACAGGTGTACGTGTTTTAGGTAGCATTTTATTCACGCAAGAATGTTTAATATTCTTAAGTAGATAGATAAAAGGCAATTAAAACACGGATGCAGTACAACATTTTATCCATGATCATATCACAATCATATTTGTGGAGTCAGAAATATTGGAATTTAATAAAAAAAAATATTCGCACGACTTGATATTGCTTAGTACTCAATGAAACACAAACTTGATATTACAACAAAAATCTAAGGAAAATATAGCTTACAAGAAGAGACATTCGTAACTTGAGCAAATTCTTCGCAAACTTCGGCGTTCTGAAAATGATGACAACAATGCTACAAGGGTTGTTATTAACGGAAAGGAAGTTAAATGTGATAAAACAAAAAACGAAATGTGTATTACTATAAATGTATATGTATGTAAATCTTAATATTAATAAATAAATTAAATGTGGTTGATTTATTATAGGTTTATTATTTTTTCATTATTCTACTAGTGTAATAAAGTTACTTTATTGTGTCGATAAAATACCGATTATAAGGTGATTGTGGATAAAATAAATTATTCATTTATGCGTTATAAATATTTAACATTATTTTAACAATAACATAAAAATGCCAGCAGCCGTATATACAGGGTTAACTATGACTAAGTACAAAAATTTTAACTACATGCTCAGGGAGCTCTTAAAGACAATAAAAAAGTTATTCCAGAGTTTTAGCTCGATATTTAAAAAATGGGGCAAAACCCTTTTTTCCTATGGAAAGGCATGGTGGTAGTTGACATTACATCTGTCAACAACTACCATGCGGTCGTTTGCAGTGTTTCTAAATGCAGAAACGACAAAAATTATTATAATATTCTTATTAGTAATAATACCTGATAGGTAGATAACAGTTAATCCAGTTAGCTCCAGTATTTTGCATTCGTTTTCCATTATTTGGTTACAAACTGGTAAAACTACAGTTTCACTCACTACCGATAAACACACTTCCCGTAAGTACAGTTAGATACAATGCCTATGTATTATAACAAAATCGAAGAAAGGGGTGAGTAGGTAGGTTCTAATAGATAACAGAACCATAACCTAGAAAAACAAACCGGTGACCTATATTGTGGGAAAACATCTGTACCCGACACATATGCCTTTATTTATTAACTATAAAACGTTTAAAATTAAAATAAGGCACTAAAAACTGAAGAAGAATACAAAACTACAACGTAAACACAGAAATTAAATTATAACATGACAGCGAACCGACTCGACTGGACCGACTGCCGACTGTTGCATGACGGTTGCTTGCTGGTTGCATACTCTGATCTGGCGTTAAATAAGGATTTAATATAATATCAAAAAAATTTTTTTTCGCTTTATAAATAAGTTTGGAAATTTGTTGAAAGGAAATTCTGTTAATTCTTATTTTTTTTTCTATCCCTCTTAAAATACATACAAATACATTTTTATTCTCTATGAATATACAAAAACTTTAATTTCATCAAAAAGTATTAGCATATTTCAATTTGAAAGAGAAATTATCTTTTCGAAAAAAGAGAAACAAGTTTGCCCCTTCAACAGTTATGGGAACTCAGAGAATGGAAACCTAACTTTTAAAATAAAAAAAAATATTTTATATATGTCTACCCCCAAGATCAAACATGGATTAATACCACTGATCGATTGTATCCACCCTTGGATGGCCATAATATTGCAACTATGTACTTTGACCACATTTCATTCATTTAACGAGATTCAGATGTAGGTACTAATGTTGAATTCAAAAGTGTTTTACAAAACATGTGCTCTATCCAGAATAGCCAATAAAAGCGCTATACATACACTCATGGCATGGACAGTGGCGTATTTAGGATTTTTTCCAGGTGGGGGTCTACAATTTTTTTGGCACAAAATATTTTTGAATGGCTATTCTGCATGAATGGTAAAGCATACAGCAAGTTCCTGATTTTATTTATGTAAAGATATAAAAGAAAAAAATATCAATTGAGAATCCAAGATTTTGTTAAAGAAAATAGTTAGTAAAAAATAATGCAAATAAAAATTAAGTAAAAGATTGAAATATTTTGTTTAAAAAACGTAATGGAGAGCCTCCAGGAAAAGGAAAATCCAGATTACCTGAACCCCTACCTAAATACGGCACTGTATGGTGTATATGTGAGTGTATAAAGAAGTAATAAATGTTTTAGCTCGGAAATATTTTATTACTTATAAGTAGGTATAGCGTTATTCACGTGTCAGTTTCCTTGTAACTTCAAAGCAATATTTATAAAAAAAATAAGTACCTATTACACTGAAAAAATACATAATAAATTTAATATACAGGGTGGGTCAATAGTGTGTGGACGGAAGATTGTGGTTATACTAATATATATTTTTAAAATCTGTTGTTGGTGGGGGGTGGGGGGTAGTAAGAGCTACAAATTAAAAATATTTTTATTGGAATTCCTAGACATATACAGGGTGATTCATAGTAAAGTTACAGTTATTTAAATGGATCCCCCTATATATTATTGCATATTTGGATTCCTCTGTCAATTCTAGTGTTACTTCATGTACCATACTTGGTGCCTAAAACGTACCGTTTGGACGTTATTCAATATTTTGTCAAAGTTGATGTTCAGAAACAGTTGAATATCAGAGGAGGGCGGCAACATAGGAGGCTGTGATTGGGGGAAATTATTGACCACTCTCCGTACTACCAAGAGCTAGAAAGTCTATTATGAACTCTGTTTGTTATGGCTGATATCGTCGCTCTAATTTTGAATACTTCAATCATGGATACCTTGATTTTTTTAAATGGAACCCACATATTTTTTTCACGTCACCAGATAACACATTTCATTACCTTTCACCCGATATAAAATGATCTGTATTTATCTCTAATACATTTCTTCTAATCCACAATTACTTTTTACTATGATGGATTTATGCAAACCAATTAATTTAAATTAAATTGAAAAATAAATAAATAAATAAATAAATAAATAAATAAATAAATATGATGGCAGCATGTATTCATACGAATTAATAATTAAAGTGATTCTTTATTAAAAATGTCTTTGTTTATTTAGTATAATTCAAATGGTTTCCATAATTTCACATTTAGTTTTTTCAAACACTCGGGAGTATAGTTGGCAATGGTACTGATAAATAAATATGGTCTGAATAAGGGGCTTGTTAATTATAAGTTATAATTTTTTCAGTGTACGTCCAGGGAAAGGAAAATCCAGATTACCTGAACCTCTACCTAAATACGGCACTGTATGGTGTGTGAGTGAGTGTATAAAGGAGTAATGAATGTTTTAGTTCGGAAATATTTTATTACTTATAAAAAGGTGTAACATTATTCACGTGTCAGTCCTTGTAATTTCAAAGCAATATTTATAATAAAATAAGTATTATGTCTTGAAGATCTGAACCTAGAATTCATGTTTGTATATAGAATTACAACCTCTGAACCTTTCCTTCCCTACTTTTACTCCTTACTTGGTGGAAATTGTTAAATACAAATTATAATTTAATCGTTAGAACGCAAAATAATGATATATGTAAAAAATATATTTAAATACAATGAGAAAAAAATGGAAAAATATTCAATTGATGTACCTACCCTCCTATTCAGCAAAGCAACAAAAATGTCCTTATATGTTCTGATTATCGAAGTTATAATTAATAACAATGGGAAAATATAAAACAAAGAGTGAAAGGCAACTAAAGTTTACTGAAGATTTACTGTGTCAAGTAATTTTTATCACTTATCATGGTATCTACTGGTGTATACTGTTAAAACCACATATGCATACTCTTTGAGAACGTGTGTTCTTAAGAGTACACTATTTAAAGTTTAAAAGTATTTTTTCTGATAAGACTGTAAACGCTATTGAGGGTTTTAGTTGCTTAAGTACGGTCTAATGTTATTGTTATTCTGAGAGCAGGTGAAAATAGATAAATGTGGATGTTATCTATATTCTTTCAAGCAACAATCGGAGACTAGTTCAAAATTGCCAGAAATGTTTGTCCAACTACTCCTTGTATTATGTTAGCAAACTGAAATTCATAACTGAATTGGTCAAATATTTGTTAAGAGTTTGAAACCAATCAGTAACCCTTGAACAAACATAAAGTTTTCAAGTCAGTTGTTACCATTTTACTGTATTTAAAGCAATAATTATTTACTTTGCAATTATGTATTACAATATTGAGCATTGGAACATGTAGTTCCTTAGAAGTTGATACAGTGGTTAGTTAAGTAAATAAATTAGATTGTGATTTAAAGTAACATGGATAAACTTAAAATAAAATTTAATTCCTACACTATCCAAATGAGCTTATCATTAAATATTAAATAAGCAACTATATTAACATTACATACCCGCTTTTGGTAGAAAATTAACAAATTTCACAAGGTTAATTATTGACCAGCGATGGAACGCAAATGTTGAAAAAACCGCACCGCTACGGAAGCTCTGAGAGAACTAAACTAGAGATGAAAGTCTCGCCGAGCACCTAGCTCGCTTATGTTATGAAATTGACCTACCTTTCATCAATAATAACACCGGAAAGTAAGTTCAATGTCTGCGGCCGATACTAAATTATTATACAAGTATACGGTATATTTCCCTTCCAACCACAAACATTTGAAACAGAAAATTAGATCCTGTAGATATACCAGATGGGCTATTTTTGCTGATGCGTATAGTGAGAGATATAAGGAGTTATATAAGAGGTAGAAAAACAGTTAAAAGAGAAATGTCTTAAATCATATTTTTAAATATATATTCATACTAGGTGACCCGGCAAACGTTGTTTTGCCATATGAATTATTTCTAGTACATATTTTGGCAGTTAAATAAAAAAATAACTAACTGTATTGTAGAGGAATGGAGTACTGTGAATGATGACGGCCTATAAGAATAACAAAACACAAAACATTCATTTTTTGAATTATTTCGCGTGCCTGCAATTTTACTTGTTTGACGGCCCAAATTAGCCCCTTTATGTCTTTTTGGCATTGTTCACTGTACAAAAAAATAGCCATATAGTAAAATAACAGTCGTTGTTGGCGGGAGCTCGTGTCACGTGTTGCGTACTTTTGAGGTTATGTAGATCACTTAATTAACTAATAATGAGAACTACACTTAAAATTAATAATTTTATTAATTATTGATAAAATAGGAAATAAATAATTATGGCCCAGCAAATTAATAAAAAATTTACTTGAGAATTACACTTAGAAGGTAAAATGATAATTGTAAACGTCACTACTACGCTCGATTCATATGCAATAATAATGGTCGAAAACTGTGTAGGGAGTGAGAGTAGGCTTATTGTGTGAGAGAGACAGGAGACCGGCTTCGTTCTCATCCCTACTCCGTACTGTTTACTGGGTGAGAAGTGACACCGGTAGATGCTTGGCGGAGATAACTGATCTAGTGATAATCGATCAGTTATCGACCAAGGTTAAGAATGATTAAATTACTAAAATGGTTATTAAAAAATAGGGGTTTGTGATAGAAGGATGAAAATTAAGGGTTGTATGTATTTTTTAATGCCACATTTTGTCCAAAAAATAAAAAAAAATTGTTTGGGGTGGACCACTCTTATCACTTAGGGGTATGAAAAATAGATTACGACCGATTCTCAGACCTACCGAATATACATATAAAATTTCATAAAAATCGATGAAGCCGTTTCCGAGGAGTATGGCGTCTAAAACTGTGACACGAGAATTTTATATATTAGATTACATTTTTAAATTTAGAAAATCTTCAGAAACAGTATTATCAATAATTTCACTACAGACTCGGTTTTCGTTTCATTTTCGAGAAACCATCATCAACTTGTTTGTATGAAGTTATCATAGAAACCATAAAATATATAGTTTTTAAAGGTAAAAATAGGTAATTGGAATTAGGTCATCAATAGCCAAAGAGACTCTATACACCGTCAACGTTTCAACTTATACAAAGTCATCGTCAGAATTCGAAATTAAAAATGTCTTTAATTTGTCTAGTCGAACATATTTCACTAACAAACGAGGGATAGGAAGATATGTAATCCATTCATTTGATAATTAATAATATAAACAAGTTTCTCTATGAATTTTAAAAGTAGGTATGTATCTGAAGAAATACAGTTTACAATTTATGTACAATATATATCTCCCTAGAATCATTTATTAATGGAATATGTTCAATTAGACAAATTAAAGACAATTTTTTTCGCATCCTGATGATTGATGACGTTGATGGTGTAGAATAAAGAGTCATTTTGACAACTGTATATTTAACTAAGATCACTATCCTTGAACTATAAAATATATAGACCTCCAAAAGGTACTGACCATAGTCGACTTATACTAACTTAGCTTGGTAGCTTCACTCTAATGGGCGAGAATTTCAAAATGTCAAATTTTACATCTGGTTCCTATAGGAACATATCATTTCTATGGCCCAATTACAAAAATTCCGTTTTAGTTAGTAGTTAAGTACGGTATTACCTACAGCGTACATTAAGTTTTCCCTAAATGATTTTTAAGTTGGCTTTTGGCCTCCTATATATTTTATGATTTCTATGAAAGTTATGCACACATTCCATCCGCTCATTATAACGTGCGGTAAATTACTTTTGAAATAGAACATCTGATGTTTGAAGAGCTCCGTCTGTATAGCAGAGTCATCCACATCTACACGTAATACATTTGCTCGGCGATGATACAAATATATTTATAACATTTAAGGGTGATATAATTAAGCTGTGTTTTTATAAAGGAATAGAGGGGATAACGATAGACACGATAATCCCTCTATATGGGTAACATATTTAGTATAGGTGGCACTGTCCCCTATCTGTGGAAGAGGTGACAAATATTAACTATATATCGGTCCCTGGAAATTTTCGTAGACGGCTTAATATCTCGGAAGAGGGGATTTCATCGACGAACATATCCTGTGTCTGTCCCGAGATATTTATCCATCCAAATCATATTTTAATTGTTTTCGTCCATTAAATGAGTAGACAATAATTCCACCTATCCTAGGTTGTTACCTATCCAGAGAGACACTATCCCTTAAAATTTCATTGACACACACTTGACACATATTGAGGATTGATTTCCGAAAATTTCCATTCACGGAATAACTTTATAATTTTTTTCATCCCTTTAAACGAGCAGACGAACAGTTCCACTTATACTAGGTTGCTACTCATTCAGTGAGACATCATTGCTTAAAGTTTTATTTCCCTTTCTTGGTCTCAGATACTGAGCATTGATTTCCGAAAATTGACATCCGCGGATTAATTTTTTTCACTCCCTTAGACGGACAGGCGGACAGTTCAACTTATATTAGGTTGTTATCCATCCAGAGAAAAATAATTCCTTAAAATTTAATTGACGCACACCTCCTCTGTCCTTAGATACTGAGCACTGATTTCCGAAAATTCCCATTCACGCAAAATACGCTAATATTTATTGACATGAAAATTTGACACAAGGCTACTTAGAAAAGAAATAGCAATATCAGCGCCTGACAGAAAATTACCACAAAATACATTGAATCTTTTAAATGCAAATAACTTAAAAACTGATAAAGTTAGGCGACCTAAACAAGAGTACAAGATGTACAATTAAACGTTCTTTTAGATTTTAACTTTTTTTGAGCATAGCTCAACAGTTAAAAGAAATATGTTTTGATTTACCTAAATAATACGGTGAAACTAGCGCCCTCTAGGAGCAACGCCAAAATATGCTTTAAATTCGTATTTCTCACACAAAAAAATCCAATACTACCAATTTTTAGAGTCATGCTATCATGCTATTTAATTAAATTAGCAGTGGTGTTCTCCAATAAACATTATTGGCAACAACCGTTTCTGTCCAACCCTCTTCCACGTATCCAAAATTAAACTTACTATAAAGCTGAATAAATTAAAAATATCTTTAAAACTAAGAAAAATGTTTGCTGCAAATTTAACTTAATTATTGAAGTAACCATTAAAACTTGATGTCTCTTAGGAAAGTCAAATTGAGTGATGAAATGACTGAAAATTATATTTTGAAAAAAATATTTATACGCAAATGTTCATGAAATTATCAGTTGCATATTATAGTTCAGTGCTCGAAACAAACAAATTGCTTAAAGATCTTTACCGGGATGAAATTTTGTTTATACGTGACTGAAGGTTTCCTCTATTTCATAACAAGCATTGTGAGGAAGCCTTTCAACGTTATGTTTATAATAGAATATTTACAATGGGGCTGCGAACATGAGGAAAATTATTATTTATCTAATATTTATGTACTTTTTATGTTAGAGATCTAATTAATATCAATTTTAATTATATTATGGTACAGAAATATAGTTATAAATAATTGCTTCCTATAAAAATATGGACATTTTATTGTTCCAAATTATGTTATAGTATGTATTTTATAAGTATACGATGGATTTAATTTTCCTTAAAATTTAATTAACGCTCACCTCCCCTGTCCTTAGATACTGAGCACTGATTTCCGAAAATTCTCATTCACAGATACGTCTTTTAATTTTTTGACCTCTTTAAATGGGCAGACGAACAGCTCCACTTATCATTTCTTTAAGCCTTGTCCTCATGGACACGAAATTGGCGAAACTTCGCGCACATTTTTCATTTTAAAGTGGTGATATCAATGATGAATTAGAAAATGAACCTGAACAGTTTTAAGACGATGGTGGTAATATTATGTACAATCGTTTGCAATAATAATGACACTCTTTAAAATTAATTGTGTGACTTCTTTTGAACTGCTGACGTATTTGTAATGCAATCTACTTTCAACTTTTAACATTAGTTCTTATATAGGTACCTAGTTGTTTCACTCGCCAATAGATATTTAATGAATTTCTACTCAGAACTTCCAGAGATTCAAAAATTGTTTTGAAGGAGTGTCATTATTATTGCAAAAGCATGTACAGTGCGTTTCAATTACTTTGATAACATTTTTATCAGCTGTAACTTTTCTGTTTTTAAAGATATCGGAATGAAGCAAAAACCATATTGCATAGTGGACTAGCAACATTTTTTCTTATTTAAAAAAAACAAAAGACCAATGATTTTGAGAGATCTTAACCTAACTTATATTTTTTTAAATGGAACGCCCTGTATATTATTGAATATTTGGATTCTTCTCAAAATTCCAAGCATATTTTAAAAAGCATATCATATACCTATCTTCAACTGTTTCTGAGAAATAGTTTTACAAACATGTCAAATTATCATAAAAATTGCTCTACTTGTTCATGGCACACTTTGCACTGAGCTAAAGCTAAAGTTCAGCATTGCTTGAGGTAATAAAGGTAATTTTTGCATATTTTGGGTATTTGTGTGTATTTATATAATTGGTATTTAATGGGTATTATGAAGATAATTAATGGGTATTTTAAGAGAAAACTAGTATTTTCCCGCCAATTTTTAAATAAAATAGCAGTCGCGCATTTGTTATGCCGATGGCACAGTTTAAATATAAATATAAGTAAACAACTGACCGACGCACTGGCACATATAAAAATTATTAAAAATAGATTAGATAAAATTTTTCGGACGCACTGCTTTTAGTTTAGAAAATAATATAGGGTGATTCGAGTTAGATACATTCTATTGCAAAAATAATGACACTTCCTCAAATCAGTTTTTTGACTACTGGATGTTCTGTGTAGAAATTTCAATAGATTTATGTTGGTGAGGGGAACAACTAAGAACTATGGTTTAAAATTGAAAGTAGATTTCATTACGAATATGTCAGCAGTTCGAAATAAATAGCCATATTCAACTAAACAGTGTCATTATTATTGCAATAGATTGTACAGTACAGTACCATATAAACAAGTATCATGAATGTTTTATAAGGCATTTACGCAGAATATATCCACTCACATAGCAAATTCCCCTCTTCTGTTAACAAATTTTAGTATGGTATAATTTCTTAAACTTTATCTTTAAATAAATATATTACATATTATTCGATACAACGTGTTAACGATAAGTTTGGTCAAACTTCTCCGACATAATCTATTGATGAAAAATATGTAATAAAAAGTGAAAGAAAGTCTATAATAAAAATTAAAATATTGCTAAATTAGGTTTTCCTATCACATTCATATTCTATTTAACAAAAAAGATTTGTTATGTAAACAACTGCCAATTATCTAATTCTAATCATACATGACGGAAAGTAAGCTGGTGCTAAAATTGAATTCTCCCTCGATACCCATGTATTTACACTTGCTAATGAAAAATTTTGGTTGTATTGAAGACACCGATGGTACACTATGAGTATTTGAAATCCGGACAATCATTTTAGGGACACCCTGTATACATTGATTATTATTATTTCATAGACGAGGAAGAAGTTTGTTTTTAGTTACCTTGAAGGGGCCATGGTGTAGGTATTAGCACCCTTCTTGGGTGCGCCAATGAGTTTATGATACATTTTATGTAATCCAAAATATTCTTTCCAGATGTGTTCAGATCGAGTCAAAGGAGCCCTTAAAAAAATATATATTATTTACGTAGATCTGTAACTGAAATAATTTCTAAGGAAATGATAGACAGTGGAAAATTAAACGTATATTAAGTAAAATCGTGGGTCATTTAATGTATTTTTCGTTTCTTAGATATCTGGGTATTTAAGGGTATTTTTGGGTACTATTCGGTATTTCTGGGTACTTAACGGGATTTTTTGGTACTTAAGGGTATTATTCGGTAATAGTCACAGGTATTCTTTGGGCACTTGAGGGTAATTCGTGGTTTTTGGGTATTTTTGCGGTATTTTCTTATTTGATGAAGTATTTTATTGAAAAAATAAAGAATTTACGGGTAATATTAAAAAAAAAATGGTATTTCATTGTACAAATTTCAAACAGTGGTTTACCCCTCAGATTATCAATTTAATATTGGCGAAAATCTCGAAGTGGCTGATAGATTTCGGAAATGCTGTAGAGGTGAACAACAAATTACTTGCATAATGGGAGTGTGAATTATTTTTATATATGTTTCTCTCACTTTTCCTGTATAAATAGTACCAGAACAATTTGAAAACAATATAATTTTATCTTGAATAAAGAAAAGTACAAATTCTGCATAAGACAATTTGTAATAAATCAAGCGTGAGGGTGAACAATAATCCAACAGATCTTTTATGTATGTGTAGGTGTAGTGACAATTTTCTGTATTTTTAGTAATTGTGAAAACTTTAATGAGGTCGTACGATATTTAGTTATAAAAAGTGTACAAAAATGCAAAAAATACGCAAGAATATTTGCACAAAATCTCGGCAAATTTGTACTATTCCCCAATGCTATACATTACTTCCTTACTAAAGGTACGGATTTGCTGGTGCGACTGCGGCTGCGACTGCGACTCGTTGCCGACCAATAGGCAGTCTAAATGCTGGAGTTGATGAGAACATTCAGACTGTCTATTAGATGGCGACGAGTCACAGCCGCGAGTCGCAGCCACAGTCGCACCAGCGAATCCGTGCCTTTAAGGTACGGATTCGCTAGTGCGACTGCGACTGCGGCTCGCGACTGCGACTCGTCGCCGACCAATAGGTAGTCTAAATGCTGTAGTTGATGAGAACATTCAGACTGTCTATTGGTTGGCGACGAGTCACAGCCGCGAGTCGCAGCCGCAGTCGCACCAGCGAATCCGTACCTTAAGCATTCCTACAATGCTTACTATACCTACTTCTGATATTTATTTTATTTAGAGAAAACACCCAGCAGACAACGTCCACTAACAGGGTTAGTGTACACATGCATATTTAAAAACTTAAATTAAAAAACTAAAACTACTAACTAAAAACGATAAAATTACATATAAAAATGTATCTAATATAGATTCAACCATAAACAGTGACTTGAAACATTATTAATTAAGAATATGAGCATTTTCATAAATAAATTTTACTAAAGCTCCTTGAGACACAGTGAACAAATTAATAAAATCACTCAAAAGGTTGCAATTGTTACGCATAGAATATATCGGAGACCTCATCATTAAATTACTTTTAGCTGATGCTAGGTAAAAGAGATTATTATTCCTTGAAGTTAACCGAGGAAGACAAATATATAATTGTGAAGTCAATTGAAAACATATAATTTTATTATGTAAAAATTTATATAGAAAAGTTAGACCAAATAGTATCCTAATATGAAGAGAAGGGGGGTTACAACTCATGTTGTAACTGACTGTAACCTTGTTTACCCCGAATACAGGGTGTCCCAAAATAGAAGGCCATACCATTAACTACATATTCATTGGACAAAAATAATGCGACTTTCCTTATGCCATTTTTTATTTGGACGTCTCTGTTTCAATATACATGGTGTTAGTTACATTTAAAAAAAAATTGTTAATAGTTCCATTGTTTTGTAAAATACACACTTGAAATTTTGCACGTACTTTTATCTTATTCTGGCATACTTATCATGTAATTTTGGTGAAAAAAATTGAAGGGCGAATGGAGGTAACTGAGGGATGCAGTACCCTTTATCCCCTCCAATTATTTCTAACGCCTATGTAGCTCTTTCTTGAAATATCAAAGGTAGAATTTTCTTCTGATCATTTTATCTCTCTTGTATTTTTTTGTTTAAATGCTTCGTTTTGGTGAAAAATGGCCAATTGTAGTGCCCATAAATCTATCATTCACTATCATTTTCAAGTGAAACTGAAATTTTGTGAATATACCTATTATTACAATACCTTGGCAGCTTAGCAAATCATAATACTTACTGAATGAATATTTGGTAATTAAAATAAAATAGATAATTCTAAATTTTATAAAATGAGGAATACTTATGAATTGAAAAAATAACCTTATCAACCAAAAAATAATAGTCTCATTTGGTAATAGTAATAATGAACGATCAACATAATATTTTTTTACCTAAATAACATTAAATAAAATAATGAATTACTACTAATTTAACAAATATTCTACTTGCCCACCCTCCTCATTAATACATCTACCGTTTAAGTAGCAAAAACCTTATCTTTTGAAAGATATTTTTCTTTTACTTAAGTTCATCAGCTGCCATTACTATTCTTTCTTTGAGATGGTTAATGTCGTTTATTTCTACAGCATATATCATCTCTTTCATAACACCCCAGAAAAAAAATCCAATGGATTAAGGTCAGGAGATCGTGGCCACTGAATAGGTGCGTCTTTTCCTTGACCAGTCCAATGATTGGGAAATAGATGGGTATTTAAATACTGCCGGATGTTTCTATCATAATGGAGTTGAGCACCGTTAAGCTGCATTGCATTCAACAGAAAATTATCCACTATTCCCGCCCAGACATTAACCCTGAATGTAAATTGATGGTGTGCTACAATGGTTGCATGGGGATTCAAATCCACCCATACGTGGCTATTATGTATGTTTGTCAAGCCATTTCCAAAACTTGCCTCATCCGTGAATAGAATTTTTCTTACGAAGTCCCTTTCTGCATCGTGCTGTATTAACAACCAACGGACTAAATTGCATCCTAGAAGCAAAATCTTGGGGAAGAATATTTTACAGGCGTTGGATGTGATTCAGGTGCAGAAGTTTGGTGTTTAAAATCCGATGAACATCCATCTTTGTACAATTTTCTATTTGTCGACAAACAATCCTTGTACTTGTGCTAAATTAAAAACTTAATAACCACTTACTACTTCTCAATTTGCCGAATCAAAACATTTAATGTCATTATGTTGACAAGATGGACATTTGTTTTCAGAACTCACTATTTTCTTCTGACATTCATCGGCTGCTAAGACATTTGTGATTGATCCTTCAATACATGTCGTTTTTCTCCAAAACGGGGCATTTAAACAAAAATTTACAAGACATAAAAATGATCAGAAGAAAATTCTACGTTTGATATTTCCAGAAAAAACTGCATAGGCGTACTTAGAAATAATTGGAGCGGCTAAAGGGTACTGCATCCCTCAGTTACCTCCATACGTCCTTCGATTTTTGTCACCAAAAGTATGCCGGAATAAGATAAAAGTACGTGCAAAATTTCAAGTGTGTTTCTTACAAAACAATGGGATTATTAACAAAAATAGTTTTTTAAAATGTAACTTTAACACCCTGTATATTGAAACAGGGACGCCCAAATGAAAAATGGCATAAGGAATGTCACATTATTTTTATACAAAGAATATGTGATTAACGCCTTCTATTTTGGGACACCCTGTATATACAACTTGCAAAAACTTGCGTTGAATATTTTCAATTCTATATTTATAAATCTGATAGAATGATGCCCAGATAATGAACACTTAGACCGAACATATGCATAATATAGAGTTTTAAATCAATCCATATTTTTAAAATCTTTACAAGATTTTATAATGAAACCTATCGAACGAAGGGCAGAAACTGTGACATTATCGACATACATATCAAACAATAATTTAATATATAACGTAACTCCTAAATCAAGGATATGACCACATAATTGTAGTATATTGGAGTCAACCGAATACTCATATGTTATCGGATTAGATTTTTTCGAAAATATCATTGTTTTGCATTTTTTTACATTTAAAGACAGGCGATTCTGCCTGCACCATTCAGCTAACTAATCAAGATTTTGTTGTAACTCTATACAATCTTGGAGGCTACTGACTTTTCCGTGAAAGGTTTATCCAAATCGTTAATAAAAATTGTAAATAATGAAGGGCCTAAAATAGAACCCTGCGGAGCTCTGAACGTGGTCATAAATTTTGATGATTTATAATTAATATACTCTACAAACTGGCATCAATAAATACCGTTGATCGACCCTTAATAAAACCATGCGCTGATTGCTAGATATGTATGATTGAATATTATACAGGGTGTATCTTAAGTGAAGACTTTAATTTCAAGGGATGATTCCTTGTCATATTTTAAACAAAAAAGTGCATATGAACATCGGTCCGCAAGCGCTTCGTTACCGAGATACAAGGTGTCAAAGTTGGGAAAATAAATCTCATTTTCTTAAATATCTTTCGACTGATTCGAAATAATTTAATGAAAGATGGATATTATATGGGATGGGCGTCTCGCGTTCTACCCCAAACAAAATTATGTACCTCACCTTTTAGAGGTCGCACACGATCCCTCAAGTAGTTCAAAATATCTCGAACCGAGAAGGTTACGTGCATACTAGGAATTCACGATATCTATAAAATAGGAATTTGTCTTAAAATAATCTTTTTGATAAGTCCTAAAATACACTTTCACCTAAAAAATATACATAAATACAAAGAATTACACCATAAAACAACATCCCTGGCTAAACAAATTGTTGATCATCCCTACATTCGACATTTTTACAGCGCCATCTAGTGGTTCGTGAATTTCGCGAATATGGATTAATTAGACATGTTTCTAGTTTACGCTGTAATGCAACGGCCATAAAATGTAGTATTTATGAAGCCATTTTGTTGGATTAGGCTGTAAAAGGCAGATTGAAAGTCAATTGCATACATAAAAGAAATTAATAGATACTACTGTCATACTAAATATTATATTATATATACATCCCATCTGACTCACCGCATGAAACTGTGTCGGACATATTAAAAATTTTAAAATACATTATGTTTAATTAATATATTTAACATAACATGATTAAACAAACTAAGTTGCACTTTACACTAATAAACGTAATCATTTGAGGATAATACTATAGAAGATTGTTTATTGGATATAAATGTTAAGGACCATGCCTTTTCTTTCAATAAACTGAGATATTGGTAAACGGATTTTTAAATGCTCTTATAACTAGATTATTAATTTGATAAAACAGAAATAATTTTACATTACTTAGTATATTAGTGAATACGTACTATTACCCCTAAGAAACTGACCCTTACTTAAAACTACATATTAATATATTTCAATAGTTTACCAAATACAGACTATATAACTTGAAAAATAGTTAGTTTTATTATTATTTCGCTAGTATTGAATCATTATCTCCACTTCCTATTGGGAATAGGTGGAATCCATAGAATAAAATAAAAGAAAACGTCAGAATCTAATCGTCATTGAAAACGAAAGTTTTAATTTCTTAAGAAATCATGATCTTATATGCGATCATTTATAATTTTTGTAAATTTATGTAACGTATGTATAGGAAACAAGGTACAAAGAAAAAATGGATACGAATGTCGCTCAACTTCACCTCTATTTTAGTAGATTCAGTTTTATTTTTTATGTATATTGATTTTTTTATCATTTTATTGTACCCAATAAAAAACTTAATTAATTAATTAATATATTTTCGAAACGATGTTTATCTCTCCACTTACCCTAATATCAATATGTTTTCTTTGAAATTCCCCCGTGGCGTTGAAATTCTGAAGAACTTGGTGAACATGTCTTCCAATATCCTTGCTATCAATTATTGATGTAAGCAATTGAATATTGACTCAATTAGTTTTCATCAGTAAAAATTTAACTGTATTGTAATATTTTTTAAAAACTCTAACACCCTGTATGCCAAAAACTAAATCGAATGGGACGTAACTTCTGTAGAACATTTCTGCCTAAATTTAAATAATATGAAATCATCTTATTAGATCGTATTTAAGAATGGCCTTGTATAATGTGTCTCATTCATTATGCTTATATACCGACTGAATAAAATCTTTCTTTTTAAATAAATTATTATAAATATTCCGTGAAGGAGAAAACATCCCAACTAGAACAATTTGCTGACCTACCGCATCTAGAAAGGGAGAAAGTTATAAAAACCTATTATAAATGCAAATCTTTTGAAAACGTAGTCAAATTTCTTATATCTGTAAATATTTATCTATATTTTATACGCATAGTATGCAACATATAGAAACCTATCCCACAAAATGGTTTATTTAAGGTCCAGTGGATCAGGAAACGTAACATCAATGTCTATTTTTTGTTATTTAAACTTTTTCAAGTAACATTTTGCTGTATTTTCACTGAAATGAAAACAGTTTTTGCTTGGTGCACTGAATATAATATAACGATTTCGGCAGGTCTTTCAGCCTTTTCAGATAAAAAAATATAGGAGAATCGACTGGTGCAATAGTCAGATGGATATACTAAGCCGCAAAAAGAGTTCTGGTATTTAAAAGAAGCATGATGTGCCATAAGTGGCGCCCTCTACTAGTGACGCCAAAATTAGAAACAAATTTGAATGTCCCGCCCTAAAAAATCCCCGATTTCCAAAATGTTAAGTTATTTACAAATATCGAAAATAAAATTTTAACTGTGATACCGTCTATATTTTTAACCATCAACTCTTGATTAAAGTATGGCAACATCGAATTATTTTGTCGTCAGGGGTCTACTTTTGTTCTATGTTGCATTTAATTTGGGACACAATGTATGCCGCGCTTCATTGCTTTTTACCACAAGTTTCGCGTATTGGGATTGCAGGGTAAACTAATACGTAAATATTTTATCTGAGATTATATCGTTGTACTGGGACATTTGGGAACAATACAGTATCTAAATTTTATTTGTTTTCTTTTAGTGTAATAGAACCTTCAATATTTGAATTTCCCATAATTAAAAAAAAACTGCAATCCTAACGACATCGACGGCGCCCCTACGTTTCGTACTCTAAATGCTCTAAAATATAGATTGATTAGTAGTTAGTATAGTAAGAAAATAATGGGAACGCATCGCTATATAACACAGGTGGTGCCAGCGCAATCCAGTGTGCTAGGAGATAGTGACGTCGCCCAACGGTTTACACAAGTTCGTATAGTTAAATTATTTTAGACTTTAGAGACGTCATAAAATTATATATATTTTTTTCAGATTACATTATTATTACAAAATCATTCTAAAAATGTAAAAAAATATGATAATATGACTTTATTGTCTGTGAGTATTTTTATATAGCATCAGGTCGAATTAATTACCTGACCGACTAATTAAAGATAATTCGAAAAAATTAAGTATACATTAAGGACCGATGGGAATGATGCGACGCTAAATATTAGCTGCGGGTAAACATTTTCGAAATTTGAATTTGAATTGAATTTTTCCTCTAATTTGTTTCCTGTAACCAGCGGCAGGCGACTGCACCGCAAATCGTTCATTTGTCTACCGTAGCCGACGAGAGAAGTATTGCCCTGATATAAGCGGATTTAAAGTATGCCATGCATGTGGTCAAATAGCCGCAATATATAGTTATTTATGCAACAAGTACAAAAAGTAAGTGTTTATTGCACGCGACGTGAAATTGTCGAACGAGGCAGTCAGGCCGAGTAAGACAACTCGTCCAGTGCAATAAACACTTTTTGTACGAGTTGCATACAATATTTTTTCTACGTTCATGCAAAAATTAAAAAATATTTTTTTTTAGATGACACTAAGTGTAGGAAAATATGACGTCGATTTGAACGTTTATGTTTGTCATGATCACAAAACGCTGTAGTAGAATGGCAAATGAATGAAATAAAAATTTTATTGCACTAGTGTAATAAAGAACCACTTTTTCCACTAAATATAGTTCAATAAAGTTTATTTTCTGCATGAACGTAGAAAAAATTTATTTGTAGTTAAATATTATGTTTTCAATTTCGTTAGTATGATGTTACAATTAAGTGGGTCGTTTAATAGTGTGTAACTAAGAGCCATGTCAACTTTTCAAATCATGTACTTCAGTTTATATGACTACTGCAACAAAGGTCTACTATGACATATTATTACTTTTTTTGTCTTCGCTTTTATTGCTATATTTATCTTTCATACATATATACTACTTGTTTGCACTCTCTCTTTTTTTTTACTTTTATCGTATGTTTATTACTTTGTATGTTTGATGTAATTTGTATAGGGTTTAAGTGGAAGAGTAGTCCAAGGCTATAACTTCGCCCTTGTATTCTCTTTTACAATAAAAACGTATTGATTATTATTATTATTATTATTATTATTATTATTATTATTATTATTATTATTATTATTATTATTATTATTATTATTATTATTATTATTATTATTATTATTATTATTATTATTATTATTATTATTATTTTTTTTTTTTTTTTCCAGTAACACCTTCCGAAGCTCCGACACATTCGGAGATGTTCTGAAGAGTCAAGCAATGACCACTCTCCACTCCGTGGAGTCAGTAATCATTGCGCCCGTAAATCGTGCGTTCTGAGTAGACGTAGCGAACCAAGGACGATTGCCTTCTGCATTCTGCCGGCTAAGATCTCTGCCGAATTTCGGCAAGCCGGTATGATCTTTAAGTCAGAAAGCAACGTATGTCTCATTCCACCCAGGACGCCTATAATGAGCACCACAATCTTAACAGAGTAGTCTGGATACAGCCTGCGGAGCTCGGAGAGAAGATCTCGATACTTCCTCCGTTTTTCCTCCTCTTTTAGGACGATGTTGTTCTCTGCGGGAGCCGAGAACTCAATCACAAACATCGTCCTAAGTTGGTGGTCGAGGAGGACTACATCAGGCTTATTGGCTTGAATTTGCCTGAGGGTGGGGAATGAATAGTTCCAATAAATTGGGCACTTCTCATTTCCCACAACGGATTCTATATCCCCCGGAGCATAAGGCAGCACTGGCGTCTCGTCTATCTCATACGAGTGTCGTAAATGATAATACAACACCCGTAAGGCTGAATCGTGTCTTTGGATATACGCTGTGGCCGCATATACCGGACAGGCCGACAGGAGATGCATAAGCGTCTCCGGCGCCTGGCGGCAGGCCCTGCATCTGGTATCAGGAACCTCGATACCCAAGACACGACTACGATAGACGAGAGTATTAATTACACCATCTTGGCAAGCCATTATGAACCCCTCGGTCTCAGAGTTCAGCCCCGCTGACCTCAAAAAAGCGAAGGTCAGCTTTTCAGATAAGCCAAGCCCCTCTAGATGACGGTAGAAGAGACCATGCATTGGCTTATCCTTATGTAGCTGCAGAAGGTGACGCGTCTCTGCAGCTTTAATTTGGGTTTTTAACTGAGCAGGGTCCCACTCGGTGACAGAGTCTGGATTTTCCCGCTCAGTATCGAACACGAGACCAAGTTCATTGGCTGCTCTTCTCGCTGCCTTATATTCAAACGCTCCTATCCCTGCTGCTTCATGGTCTTGGACCATGCAGAGAAGGGGATCCGAGCTCCTGATGATTTTACAGGCTTCCTCCAAAACCACTCTGCCCTGGAGACACTCCAAACTCAAGAGTCCACGGCCTCCCCGATTTCTTGGGAAGTATAACCGCGAAACGGACGATCTTGGATGCAAACTCTGATGGAGATGCATCATTTTGCGGGTCCCTACATCGAGTTGCCTCAGCTCTTCTTGTGTCCATTTCACTACTCCAAAGGAGTAGAGAAGGATCGGAACGGCAAGCATATTTGTGGCACTCACCTTGTTCTTACCCGACAGCTCCGAAGACCAGATTTGTCGGAGGCGGTGCCGATACCTGCCGCGGAGAGCGTTTTTCACCGTTGCCACCTCATGAGTGCCCCGCTGTGGGACACCCAAATAGGTGTACGACTCTCCGGCATCTAGATATTGGAAGATGCTTCCGTCTATGAGCTGGGCGTCCTCTCCGTATGCACCGCATCGTCCTCTCTTGAGATGAACCAGTGCACATTTGTCCAGCCCGAACTCCATCCCAACCGCCTGCGTGTACTCCTGTACCACTCTGAGGGACTGATTTAAATCCCTCTCTCCGGAGGCATAGAGTTTAAGATCATCCATATAGAACAAATGGGTGACCTTATGCCTCCGGTCTCGTGGGGTACCGCAGTTGTAACCCCGGGTACGACGAAGTGCAACGGATAATGGCAGCAGTGAGATGCAAAACAAGAGGGGACTCAGAGAATCTCCCTGGAACACTCCCCTCCTGAACAAAACCGGCTCTGTCTGGACCCTTGCATTAGCCGATGTTATGGTAAAGCGGGTCCTCCAGAGCGGCATGAGTTGTTCAATACACCTCACTATGGGGTCGGCCACCGCAAGGCATTGGAGCAAGTGGATTATTAGCTCATGTGATGTCATATCAAATGCCTTGCGGTAATCTATCCAGGCCATTGAGAGGTTCCGCTTGTACTGCACGGAGTCCTGCGTAATACATCTGTCGATGAGCAGGTTCTCCTTACAGCCAGCCACACCCCTCTTGGACCCTCGCTGCTCGTATCCGTTGATAAACCGGGTTCACTGCGTGGAGCACACGCGCGTACAAGATGCGAGTAAACACCTTGTAACACGCATTCAGGCAGGTTATTGGACGGTAGTTCTTTGGCTGGGACAAATCTCCGCTCTTAGGGATAAGCACGGTTCTCCCCTCGACAAACCACGCCGGAATTTGCTGCTCTCCATTTAGCCAGAACGTGAATATTCTGACCAAATGGCGGTGGACACTGGTGAATTTTTTCCACCAGAAGTTGCTGATCCCATCGGGACCAGGAGCAGCGAAGTTCTTCGATCTAATAAATGATCTCCGAACTTCATCCGGGGTTATCGGTGGGCACACCTCTTGTGGCTCTCGAAGCCTTTGACAAAAGGCCTCGAAGTGTGCCAGGGCTGGAGTGTCTCTATCAAGTGGAATCCTGCGGCCATAAAGATCTCTCCAGAAGGCTTCTACCCGATCTACAGTCGGCGGATTGTCCGCAACACGCTGAGGCTGTTCAAAAAGTCGAGAAGGCCTTACACGGAACAAATTATTTTGCTCCAACCTTCTCGACCGCCTCACTAGTGACTTTTTCGCAGCCACTAGCATCCGTATCCTGTCGAGAGAATGCTGCTTGATGGTGAGCAGCACCACCCGATTCAGGGTATGATGGACCCGCCTAAGGGAAGTAGCGATGCGTCTCACCTTAGGTGTGAAAGCCCTATTGGCTTCCACATAGTCCATCACACATTGGATACGGGACGCGTGTTGCCTCGCCGACCGGATCTTAGCCTCCATCTTGTGCACTCGCCGCCGTGCTCTCTCCAGTGGAGAAACGGCATTTTCACGCCCTCTCTCCACCCGAGTCAGCAGTTCAGCGGCTTCGTACACAGCGCAATTGACGCGCCAGATGTCAGCCTCTTCTGGGAGATCCTCACGGAGCGCAGTATCCACTCGGGCCAGATCTGCGGGCCTCGGGGGTTTTATAAAAGGCAACCCCCGACGGGTGCTCAGGCTGTCCTGTTCTCGGGGAATGAAGCGCGGCGCCTCTGCGGGATCATTCCGTGGCTCTTCAGCCACTTCGTTCACCCTTAGATGAGGACGCCTCTCATAGCCTCTGCGACGAAGGTAGGATACATAATCCCGCAGATTTTGTGCGGTGAGGGCGCGGCCTTCGGGGTGCATGTCGCACCACCGAGCATACATCCGCGCCATGTATCCTCTTCGCCCGGGCTCGCTGCTTTCATAACAGACCAGAAGATCGTCCCTTAGCTCATCGGTCCACTCAAAACTTCCATTTTCATGGCCTTGGTCGTCAACGGGCAATCCTTCCGGTTGGGCCCCACCACCTTGCCCATGACCCCCATCCGAATGGGGTCGTTTGTGGAGGCCCTCTCTCCTGGCATTTGGAACCGGAGGTTTCAGTGTGTGTTGGCCTGACACATCGACGGCCGGCACCAGAGGAAAAAACTAGCTCATCCCTCCCGGGTGCGCAGTGCTGCCGGTCCGATTTTGCACCCCCAGCTAGAGTAAGTGGTGTCGCTACTCACCAAAGGTCGTAGATGATGGATGACCCCTCCTGCTTATTTATTATTATTATTATTATTATTATTATTATTATTATTATTATTATTATTATTATTATTATTATTATTATTATTATTATTATTATTATTATTATTATTATTATTATTATTATTATTATTATTATTATTATTATTATTATTATTATTATTATTATTATTATTATTATTATTATTATTATTATTATTATTATTATTATTATTATTATTATTATTATTATTATTATTATTATTATTATTATTATTATTATTATTATTATTATTATTATTATTATTATTATTATTATTATTATTATTATTATTATTATTATTATTATTATTATTATTATTATTATTATTATTATTATTATTATTATTATTATTATTATTATTATTATTATTATTATTATTATTATTATTATTATTATTATTATTATTATTATTATTATTATTATTATTATTATTATTATTATTATTATTATTATTATTATTATTATTATTATTATTATTATTATTATTATTATTATTATTATTATTATTATTATTATTATTATTATTATTATTATTATTATTATTATTATTATTATTATTATTATTATTGTTATTATTGTTATTATTGTTATTATTGTTATTATTGTTATTATTGTTATTATTGTTATTATTGTTATTATTGTTATTATTGTTATTATTGTTATTATTGTTATTATTGTTATTATTGTTATTATTGTTATTATTGTTATTATTGTTATTATTGTTATTATTGTTATTATTGTTATTATTGTTATTATTGTTATTATTGTTATTATTGTTATTATTGTTATTATTGTTATTATTGTTATTATTGTTATTATTGTTATTATTGTTATTATTGTTATTATTGTTATTATTGTTATTATTGTTATTGTTATTGTTATTATTGTTATTATTGTTATTATTGTTATTGTTATTGTTATTATTGTTATTATTGTTATTGTTATTGTTATTGTTATTATTATTATTATTATTATTATTATTATTATTATTATTATTATTATTATTATTATTATTATTATTATTATTATTATTATTATTATTATTATTATTATTATTATTATTATTATTATTATTATTATTATTATTATTATTATTATTATTATTATTATTATTATTATTATTATTATTATTATTATTATTATTATTATTATTATTATTATTATTATTATTATTATTATTATTATTATTATTATTATTATTATTATTATTATTATTATTATTATTATTATTATTATTATTATTATTATTATTATTATTATTATTATTATTATTATTATTATTATTATTATTATTATTATTATTATTATTATTATTATTATTATTATTATTATTATTATTATTATTATTATTATTATTATTATTATTATTATTATTATTATTATTATTATTATTATTATTATTATTATTATTATTATTATTATTATTATTATTATTATTATTATTATTATTATTATTATTATTATTATTATTATTATTATTATTATTATTATTATTATTATTATTATTATTATTATTATTATTATTATTATTATTATTATTATTATTATTATTATTATTATTATTATTATTATTATTATTATTATTATTATTATTATTATTATTATTATTATTATTATTATTATTATTATTATTATTATTATTATTATTATTATTATTATTATTATTATTATTATTATTATTATTATTATTATTATTATTATTATTATTATTATTATTATTATTATTATTATTATTATTATTATTATTATTATTATTATTATTATTATTATTATTATTATTATTATTATTATTATTATTATTATTATTATTATTATTATTATTATTATTATTATTATTATTATTATTATTATTATTATTATTATTATTATTATTATTATTATTATTATTATTATTATTATTATTATTATTATTATTATTATTATTATTATTATTATTATTATTATTATTATTATTATTATTATTATTATTATTATTATTATTATTATTATTATTATTATTATTATTATTATTATTATTATTATTATTATTATTATTATTATTATTATTATTATTATTATTATTATTATTATTATTATTATTATTATTATTATTATTATTATTATTATTATTATTATTATTATTATTATTATTATTATTATTATTATTATTATTATTATTATTATTATTATTATTATTATTATTATTATTAACCGTTGGTGTTTGCGGTTTGTACACACGCGTTTGAATTTCGTGTTGACATAGTTGCTATTTTTAAAGTATTAAGTGAGTTTAAATTATCAGATTTTGGTGCATCATTTTTGCAAGTATTCATTAAGTGCACTGTGATATTTGTATCGGCTTGTGTTGTCGATTTATCTGGAATTTGGTTTGGATAGCTCCTACTATCACTATAGTTCGAGGTATTTATTTGCTTTTTATCGTCGCTGATTTGTTATCGCTTTGGGGCGGAAATCTATCCCACCAAGGGTCATCGAATTTTGAATTAATAATTTTGAATTAATAATGTCGAAAAGTAATTCCTCCACTTCTTCATCAAACAAATGCAGGAGGTGCAAGAACTCTGTACAAACGGGTTTGAAATGTGTTGTGTGTGGTCTAGTTTCTCACAAGAGCTGTTTGAACGCAATAAAAGGTGTTAAATTTATTGATGAATCCTCTGTAAATTGTTGCTGCAATGAACCAACCGATGAACAGCCCACCGTTAATTCATCCACGATTCAGAATCAAAATCATGCAGTTGTTAATACTTGCCTGCAATCTACTGATGTTGCTGAATTAAAAATCGGGTACCTAGAAGAGCTTCTAAAACAAAAGGATTTAATTATCCTCAATCAGACTATTGCTATAAACTCTTTACAACAGCAGTTATCATATCTTAAACGGGAGCGAAATCTGCATGATGCTACTACACACCCTACTCAGGCTGCTCCTATTCCATCCGCCAGTTACGCTGATGTTTCTAAAAAACCTGCCTCATTAAGTAACAATAATACTCCAAATTCGTCTTCCAAATTCTCGTCTGCAACTGTTTCTCGTGCTATTCACTCGGCCCAAGCACAAACATTATGCAGAGAGGTTATTCATTTAACTGATGATGTACAGAGCGAGCCCCAGAACATAGATTCTCGTCAAAATTTCCATCAAAATTCTCGTCCTAATTCCAACCGTGGAAATTCTGTAAGAAATAGAAATAGAAATATTCTTGTTGGCGATGTTACAACTCTACCTCCTAACATAAATCTTAGATCAGCAAAAAACACGGCCGTTAGACACTTTCATACAACTAATTGGGACCCGGATACAGATGAAGATGTACTTATAGCGTATCTGAGGGATGTGGTCAAGGAAGTTCAAGTAGAGAAGCTTATCTCACGGAACCCATCCAAATATGCCTCGTTTAAAGTGACGGTACCCAAGGACGAGGCTAGCAAAGTCACAGGAAAAGGAGTTTGGCCAGGTGGGATTTTGGTAAACCAGTTTTTTCGGCCCAGAACATCGACTTGTCCAGAATCATCCCCTTCCGAATGATTCTTGTGAAGTAAGTTCGATAGGATTTCCGCTTCATTCGATGTCAATGAGTCCTAATAGTTGTTCAATTCTACATTTAAATGTGCAAAGCCTAGCCAACAAAGTTGACCACTTGCGGTTTCTTATTTCTGATCTCAAGTGTAATATTTTATGTATATCTGAACATTGGCTTAAAGAGCCCATTTTAAAAATGATTGTATTTGAAGGTTATACGTTGGTGTCTTATTTTTGTCGGGCTAGATTGCACGGTGGAGTCGCGATCTACGCTAATTCTAAAATTAATAGCAAACCTATCAACTTGGATAACTTTTCAATTCCGATTCATGCAGAGTTTTGTGGGTCCGAGATTATAAATTCACATACTGTATTAATAACTTTATATAGATCATCAAGTAATGGAGATCTACAAATTTTTAAAGATTGTTTTTTTAGGCTTATCAATTATATCTATCATAAATATAAATATATTATCATTGTAGGCGATTTGAACGTGGAATTGAACAAAAAAGATGAACTTGCAGGCGAATTTTCAGATGTTTTTAAATCCTACGGATTATCCCATATGCTCAATGTTCCTACCAGGGTTACGTTATCGTCTGCATCTTGTTTAGATAACATTATAACTAACATAAGTAAGGATGTATTAAATATTGTAAACTTTGATCCCATTATTTCCGACCATCATGCCCAGTTTATCACGGTAGACGACTGTCTGCATAATAATAGAGATAATCCCACACGTTTTCGTTCAATTACTCAAAAAGGACTAGTAACATTGTGTAATAATATTGCAAACATTTCTTGGGAAAACCTTGATATTGTTAATTTACCTTGCAAAAGTATTGCCTCTGCTGTTTTAAATGTACTGGGCGGTAATATTGATTGTTGTTTTCCACTTAAACGCAAATTTCATAAATCAAAATCAGAGTTTAATTGGTACACAAAAACTTTGCGTACCATGCGCAATAATGTATTTAAATTAAAAAAACACTCACTATCTACCAAACTGGAACATGATTGGTCGGCATATAAGCATGCACGTAATGCATATAAACATGCTCTCAGAGAGGGGAAGAAGAAAGCATTTTCTGATGTCATTTCAAATTCCACTAACAAAGTGAGAACTTGTTGGAAAATTGTGAACTCTGAAAGAGGTGATAAGTGCAAAGTTCAGTCAGGAACATCTTCTATATCAGCAGAAGATTTCAATGTATTTTTTTCTAATATATCTAATGTTATATTGAATTCAATTGCAAGTACTAATATTGATCCAACCTTCTTTTTGAATAATGTAAAAAAAGCAGTCTCATCTTTTTTCATCTCACCCATCTTGGAGACCGATGTGTTAGATGCCACAATGCAATTAAAAGACTCTCCCGCATTAGATTTTTATAATGTCAATAGTAAAATTGTTAAAGCTTTAATTCCCCATTTGACATACCCATTAACGGTTTTGTTTAATAAATGTATTTATGAAGGTTGCTGGCCCGACGTCTTTAAAATAAGTAAGGTTTTATCTTTATATAAGAAGGGTGATACAAAATCCGTAGACAATTATAGACCTATTGTGATAGTCCCTGTGTTATCTAAAATATTCGAAATTATATTAAAACATAAATTAGTGTCCTACTTGGAATCTAAACAAATTTTATCCAATGTTCAGTTCGGTTTCCGTAAATACAAGTCAACGATTAATGCTGTTGCAGAAGTAATAGATACAGTCGTTGCTGGTTTGGATCAGGGTTTTGTTACTCAAGCAGTGATGTGCGATTTAACCAAAGCATTTGATTGTGTATGTATTGATATTCTTGTGTCGAAGTTAGAGCATTATGGTATTAGGTCTAAGGAACTGCTTTTATTTGCTTCTTATCTCTCAAACAGGAGGCAGTATGTCTGTTGCGATGGAGTTGAATCTTCAATACTACCAACCACAAATGGTGTGCCACAGGGATCTATTCTGGGACCAATTTTATTCCTAATATATATCAATGATCTTCCCACTGCCATTGACAGTCGCTGCGTCCTGTTTGCGGATGATACTACGCTGCTGTCAACCGGAGGAGCTCAGTCTGGTGATAGCTCTATCAATCAAGCTCGAGATTGGTTTTCGTCCAATGGGCTTAAGTTAAACGATCAGAAAACTCAATCCATATGCTTTTTATCCGATAGATGGGCTGATACCCATCCCCCTGTTAAATTATTGGGACTAATGTTAGATAGTTACCTTGACTGGAAATCTCATGTTGACAGTGTGAGTGGTAAAATATCTTCACAAATATTTGTACTTCGCCAGTTAAAAAATTGTGTATCTGACAGTGTGTTGAGATCGGTCTATTATTCATTAATACATAGTCACATGAGCTATGGGATAATCTTCTGGGGAAACTCAGTAAATGCGTGTAGAGTTTTTAGACTTCAAAAAATGGCAGTTCGATTACTTTCTCGTGTTCCTCCAGGAACACATTGCCGTCTTTTATTTAAAAATTTAAAAATACTACCCTTACCATGTTTGTTTATTTTGGAGGTAGTAGTCTATATTCACCGTAATATAAGTTCATTTACAATTCATTCTGATAACCATAATTACAGTACTAGGCATGCTAATGATCTTGTTGTACCACATTCACGAATCAAGATTACAAAAAACAACAAATTACAGGTGCAATTATACAACGTTCTGAATGTTCGCCTTGCTGGTTCAAATTTAAAAAGTATGTCCGTGTATAGATTTAAGAAATGTGTCAAAAACTATTTATTGGATCACTGTTTTTATAGTATTCAAGAATTTTGTGACCATAACGACTAAGTACTTTGTGACGCAACATATACTTTGTATATACAAGTTGTCAATAAAATGAGTATGAGTATGAGTATTATTATTATTATTATTATTATTATTATTATTATTATTATTATTATTATTATTATTATTATTATTATTATTATTATTATTATTATTATTATTATTATTATTATTATTATTATTATTATTATTATTATTATTATTATTATTATTATTATTATTATTATTATTATTATTATTATTATTATTATTATTATTATTATTATTATTATTATTATTATTATTATTATTATTATTATTATTATTATTATTATTATTATTATTATTATTATTATTATTATTATTATTAAAGGCGCGTTTACACATGCATGAATTTAGTGGCGCCAATAGTTACTGGCGCGCCCGTAAAATAAACTTGCGGGTGTAAACTGTGTACTGGCGTGCCATTTTTATTAGTCCACTGATAAACATGGCATACCAGTAGATGTTTAGATACAAAATTTTATTTTGTAACTACTGTAACCGGCGCTACTAAATCCATACATGTGTAAACGCGTCTTTAGTTCCGCAAGAGTACGCACTAAAAGAGTATGCATGTGTACCATTTGGTACCCTCCGTGCACTCTTGAATTTACATACAAAAAAAAGAGTGAAAGACGCGTAATTTTTACAATTGTTCATGGTACTTAATTGCTGCGTAGTTTTAAATCCATCCTCTAAGAGTACGCATATTTAAAGTAATAAAGAAAATGTATATTCTTCTGATAAAACTATAAAAACTATTGAAGGTTTTAGTTGCTTGCGAACGGTCTAATGTTTATATCGTCGTATAAATAAATAAATATGGATATTTACTCTTAAGCGTGCCTATCCTTCTACTGCTAGTCCTACCATGGTACTACTAGCTAGTAATAGGAAAGAAAGAATATTATATCATATTTTTTTAGTTTAGTTATTATAAATTTGCCTACTTATTTAAATGCTAGTAATTAGACATTTATGGCCGTTAGGGATCAATAATTAAGAAATATAAAAGAAACATACTTTCTGAACTGGAATATATATAATTATTTAGCAATTTAAATGTCCCTATTAAGTAGTATACATTGTGGGCCAATGGAAACTTTGCACCCGTCGATTTCTGATTGGAGGAGGAACTACTTATCTGCGTTTTACATCCCCGTAACTTTAACCTCCTACCGGTGGAAAATACGACCCCCTGATTTTGAATAGAGATGAGGGGGGTGTGGCGATACCTCATTTTGAATATCTTATGGGATACTATCTGACCCTGAAATATCGCGTAAAAATTTTCATCCATAACGAAATGGCGGCTCGAATAATAAAAGAGGCAACTTGGAAAAATGTCTATTCAATAATCAACAAAAATACTACTTACTTTTGTGATTAGTTTATTAAATGCTGGAAATGACCACCATTCACTTCGATGCAGTAAAATAAGTTTTCTTGGAAACGTTTCCGTACATTAGGCAACATTTTTAGTGGAATTTGACGGCATTCATTTCATTTTCATCCAGTGATTCAGGCTTGGTAGCATACATTTCATATGATCCGATAGAGAAACGTCTAGTGCATTCAAATCAGGTGATCTGGGTGACTCCTCCCCCTTCTTTCAATCCAGCTTTGGGTAAAATTTTCATATAAAAATTACCGTACGAAATGGGGTGATATGTCATCTTGCTGAAAAATCATCGTATGATGGTATTTTTCATTCTCCAATACTCTCACGACAGCTGGATAAATTCATCATTTTCTAATAATTTCAGATAAATTTAGCCATTGAGATTACCGGATACAAAAAGGGGCCGATGTGATTTTCATAAATATCCGCCCAAACATTTAATTTTTGGGGATGCTGAATTCTTCATGAAATACTAAAACTTATGTTTTTTAAGGATTCTTGTGCGTGATATACCAGATACGTCGCAACCACCTGCAAAACGTAAACAGGGGATACATTTTATTCAGGATGCCGTTCGTTAAATAAAATCGCTGTTACTCGCGCACAGTCGTTATTTTTAAAAAACAATTTTATAATTGCCACCCTTCCCTCCACGGATTACATCATTTTAAATCTACTAAAAATTAACAATGGATTTGACACGGTTGCAACGTTCTTAAAAATTGCGCCCAAGAACTTTTTTTACAAAAAAAAAGAATATTAACAAATAAATAAATGCTTCTCAAATGTCAGTCTAATAAGAGTAATATCCTCGAGATAAATTCCATTGCCTCTTTTAGCTGTCATTTCGTTATCGATGAAAATGTTTACTCTAAATTATAGGATCAGATAGTCAGATCAGGTACTCGATGAGATCTTCAAAATGAGGTATCGCAACACCCCTCACCCTTATTCAAAATCAAGGGGTCGTGCTTCCCCGGGGTAGGGGGTTGAAGTTACGGGGATGAAAAAAAACATGCAAGTAGTTCCCCCTCGAATCAGAAATCGACGAGTCCGAGCGTTTTTCCACATTTTCATTTTAAAGCCTGAAAATCGAGGAGTAAAGTTTTCGTTGGCCCACCCTGTATTTTAACATTTTCACTACCATATTTATGCGTGACACATATTTAGATGACATTTCTAATGTGTATATAGCATGTTTAAAAGCAATATTTGATGCACTTTATAAGTATGTGAACTGAATAATGAAGAGATAGCGAAATGCGTTTGTGTAACTTGTATTTTTCCATTAATGTCAATGCAATACACGAAAATGTTGGAAAAATATTTATTTTTCGGTTTGCTCGAATATATAAAAAATTACACTAATTATCTTGAAGCCGAAATGTCCCACGATTGTGTTTCAAAAAGGGAAAACATTTTTATTTAAAAATTTATGAAAAATATTATCCTTGACAAAATGTCCTTGTTTTGAAACTCTTCAAAATTGTAATGATTTTATATAAAATGTATTGAATTTGAGGAAAAAATTATGAAATGGTGTTATTTTTTTAAAAAGTGTATTCAGTGCGGCATTTTCTGGCAATAAATATTTGAAAGAAATTGCAGAAAAGATGAAAATCAACACTGGAAAACAAGAAAGTTCAGCCTCTACATGGAGAAATAACGGTCTGTTAAGAGAATAATATTTGTTACTTAATAATCAAAATTCACTGATATTAGATATACAGGATGTCTGGGAAAGGTTGGAAAATTTCGGAGCTGGAGATACTGGTGACCGAATGTTGCTGATTTCAAAAATATAGTGCGTTCAATGCTAGAATTTTATTTTGAAATATCTCAGTAACTTAGAAACCTGTCGGAGTATTAAAAAAAATGGCACAATTATGTTTTTCAGCACGGCAAATAAGAATTTTTAACTAATTTTGACCACACTAGTAGAGGGCGCCACTTATGGCACAGCATGTTTCTTTTAAACAGCAGAACTTTTTTGCTATATCTGACAAAGGTATACCTTGTTCAAGTCGTTAGGAGTAACCATTTTTGAAGTAATCGTATTTGAAATACTCAGTGCAGCGATTGAAAACTGTTATCGTTTCAGGTAAAGTGCCTTTTCTTCTGAAAATACAGCAAAATGTTACTTGAAAAAGTTATTCGGAACGGTAAATTATGGAGACAATAATGGCAAAATTTCAAAAAGATCGGCCTGCTTTGATAAAATCTTTGTGCTTTTTTGAAAAATGGTTTCAAAATTAAACCTCGCCGATCTTCTTGAAATTTTCACATCCCCATAATTTACTGTTCTGAACAACTTTTTCAAGTAACATTTTGCTGTATTTTCAGTATAAAAAGCACTTTACCTGAAACGATAACAGTTTTCAATCGAAGCACTGAATATTTCAAATAGGATTATTTCGAAAACTGTTACTCTTAACGACTTCAACAGGGTACACCTTTTTCAGATACAACAGGTAGGATAATCGATTGTTTCTATAATCAGATGGATACACTAAACTGCAAAAAAGTTCTGCCCTTTTAAAGGAAATGTGATGTGCCATAAGTGGCGCCCTCTACTAGTGACGTCAAAATTAGTTAAAAATTCTTATTTGCCGTGGCAAAAAACATAATTGTGCCAATTTTTTTTTAATACTCCAACAGGTTCCAAAGTTATTGAGGTATTTCAAAATAAAATTATAGCATTGAACGCCCTGTATTTTTGAAACCAGCAACATTCGGAAAAGGCATATTTGACTCAATCGACTTTTTTTGGTCACCATTATCTCCAGCTCCGAGATTTCCCAACCTTTCACAGACACCCTGTGTACATACATAGTTTAAAGTGAGATGTAGCGTGCGTTACACCTAAAATAAAAAGTCGATCGATTCCGTTATATAGGTAAGTCCTGGGTTTTTTTCTGTTATTACAATAATAATGTGTGTTATTCTTCAGAAAATGAAGAAACGTATGATTTCATAAAATATTTATTTATAAACATCAGGTACATATTCTCTCATTGCAAAAAAAAGAGAGAGTACACGAGTGAAATATAACAAGGTGTCAGTACAGGTTATCGAGCATGGGTACAGCAGATAAAGTCTATCTGGTTGAAAATCAATCGAAACATAAACAGCCTGTCAATTAGTTGTATGGTTGTTAATTTAAATTAATCAACACCTAAACTCAAACTGAAAAAGTAGCACAAATTTTTCATCTTGGACGAACATCTGCAATACAAGGAAACGAGGAAGGAGGAAGAAAGGGAAAACCATTTCAATCCAAGAAACCCAGTGCACATTACCGTCTGAAGTAGTGCTCGGAGGCACATGTCTGTAGATAAAGTATTTTAGTTGGATTCAAGTAATTTACATTCCGTTTCACAGAAAACCCAGACAACCTAGAGATCTCATGATAAAAATTTCCACAAAACCAGTAGAGACTGTGATACCTCTATTAAAACAAAAAGGATTTGTTTTGAATTTAAAATAACTGAATGTAATGAAATTTATTATATATGTAAAATAGATCTTAAGAAACAAATGTATAAATATACATTATATTGTATACGACTTATAAATAGGATATTATATGAATGTGTTTCGTACACATCCATATAAGGAAGTAACGTGTGTTAAAAATAAGAACGTCGTGCGACTATCATATATATATAAATATTGAATTTGTTAACTATACCATTATTGAAATATTATTTCAAAATTTTTAAAGTTAACGTAACACATAACTGGTGACATATTTAGCTCAAATAGATAATTTATTGGTTCAACACAATTTTAAGGTCCAAGAAAATTAAATGTAGCAATATACCACATAAGATTGCTCTTGAACAGTTTTGGAATTATAAGTAATACAGACAAAGGTATATTAAAGCCTGAATAACATTTAATTTTATTTTTAATATTACTGTAAAAAAGTTGATATCACTACAAGAAGAAAGTCTCAGAGATGTAAAAAACCTAATGTTTATATTTAAAAATAAATTAAACTTGTTTGAAAGAAAATAAAATAATTGTCACACTATGGGGTATTATCAAAATTACAAAAATCAATACGATTCTCCCATCGATATTAAAATATTATAACAAATAATTGTATATCAAAAAATTATTATTTGTGTCTTAACAGTTGTTTTCTGTCTGGTTTGCTTTCACACAAATTGTATTATATATGTTTGACAAAAAGACACAATTTTCACATCCTGATGATGACAAATCAAAACTTTGATATAGAAAAAAGCTCTCTATGAATTTTAGGCCTCTGCCCCAAGTAACTACTCTTTGTTAAATAAACAAATAAAATAAATAAGGGTAATTGCAGGTAATATAAAACACAAATTACAAGGGTAGTTGAAAATTTATAGATAGGTACAGATCAAAATACAGAATCAATACAAAAAAAGACACTGTAGATATACTTTCAGAAACGTGAAGGATTTTGAAATAACTATGAAAAGCAAACTTAAAATCGCTAACAGCATGTTTGAAACACGCTTTTTATTTATTAAAAATAGACAAGATAGTTATTTCTGATATAAATCAACGAGTCAGTATCAAATTCGAATATTTCAAATAAAGCCACTGTGAACCGTGACATTGGTATAACAAGGGAAAAAATCCTGTGTATGGTATTTATATCTTATATTATTTTAATATCGAAGCAGACAAAAAATCAATGTCTTTGTATATTGTGACAAAGTGTTAATTTAAGAATTGTTTTCTTTATACATAAATTACAAAACTGGGAAGCGTACGTCTTACGTACGGCTAACGTTACACATTTGTTTTTATTGTCAACGTAATTTTCGATATTTAGTCGCGTTAAAAACAATCATTTTTTGCAATTTAATGCAATGTATAATGCAAACTTTTATTGTAGTATATAGTTTTATTACTATCAGTTGTAGTTTCTTAAATATTTTGATGAAAATATTAAAATATTTAATAAATTATTCATTTGTTCGTATGACGTACCTAAGTCGTTTGAATTCTTGTCGCGAGATATCCATTTAAAATGTGCACAAATATATTATATGGTTCCCAGATCGTAAGACATACTTGTCCCATCATTTCACTATAAGTTAGGAAAATACTTTTTACAGATTTTCTCCTTTTGACATAAAACTCCCTGATAGTAAGAAAATTATATGGACGTTAAAGGTCGATTCAGTATTAAATTATTATAAATTTGCAGTAAACTTAGCATGTAAGAACAATGAAAAAATAACGAATAGGTCGCCAAAAAGCGTTTCTAATTTTCGTCCTCCAAATCTAGATAATTATTTACTTAAATCATTGACTCACTTTTGTCATATTGAGAAAAATGGTATCTATTAAAACAGTTAAGTGTCGAAAATTTGGATTTGAAACTGGCTGCACTGCAATGTTTACTTAATATAAATTGTTAAATAATATTTATTATTCGGGAGACTTAAATAGTTCAGAGGTAGGTACTTATTTATTTTTCAATACATTGTTGGCTGTGTCAACAACTAAGATACAAATTTAAGTTTTAGAAATTGATTCAATATTGAATAATCAAAAATATTGGTATCTCATGTGTTTATTTCGGAATAAAAATCCCTAACATCTAATAGCTGACTACAAACACTTACTTATAAATATTGGTCATATCTATATAAATTTGAAATAAGAAGATCTGAAAATAGAAAAACAACATAACCAGTATTAATTTTTTTCGTAAATAATAATAATAAAAGATAATAATAGCAATAAAAAAATTAATAAACTAGCGTTAGATGTGTAGCGCACACTACTATATTAAAATAAATGTTATAGTTGTATTCTAAACCTTATAGTTACTCATAAAGAGTCCATACAGGCTACATTCCCAAATAATAAGTAGAGATCAAAAATACATTTTTCTACGTTCATGCAAAAAACAAAACTTTATTGAACTATATTTAGTGGAAAAAGTGGTTCTTTATTGCACTAGTGCAATAAAATATTTATTGCATTCATCTGTCATTCTACTACAGCGTTTTGTCATCATGACAAACATAAACGTTCAAATCGACGTCATATTTTTCTACACTTAGTGTCATCTAAATAAAACATTTTTTGGTTTTTGCATGAACGTAGAAAAAATGTTGTATGCAACTCGTGCAAAAAGTGCTTATTGCACTCGACGTGTTGTCCTAAACACTTACTTTTTGTACTTGTTGCATAAATAATTATGTCCTACTCGGCCTGACGGCCTTGTTGTTGCATAAACAACTATTAATCTTAGTATGATTCATCTAAAGTGTGTTTCAATTGTTATAAAAGACTACTTAAACCACCAAATGATGCATTTGCTAAAGCAAATTAAGATACCTAAATATGTATCTAAGTTATCAGAAATAAAGTTTATATAAAATAAGTATTTTTGATATATTACTATTTCATAATCTTAATTAATTATTTAATATTATGGCTAGATCAGAGTATTATATTATATACTTCCATAAATTGGAGTTGTTAATGTCATAATTTATTTTCCAAAAATTAATGTGCACAAGGTCAAAATAGGTTACTCTGAACATCTATAATGTAATTATATCGAGGACAAGCGAAGGAAAATTGTAAGATTAATCGACTTACCTTAAGGAAGATTAATCCGAATTTTCTGAACTTGTCCGAGGATATAATTACCCACCCTCCCATTTTTCCCCATAATAATACCGATTTTGACAGACAACCACTACAACGGAATGATTATCCAAGAGAGCTCGGTGATAATGATGAATAGAAACATTCTTTGTATTTGTACAATGCGTACTGACAAGTAGGTTTAGCGGTAACTACGATGTAATTATATTCTCGGACAATCTTAGAAAATTCAGGTTATCATTTTTTATCAATCAATCTTTTCTGAAATTTTCAGCATTTATTAGTGATACACCCTATAAAGATATCAACCTTTAAATAGCATTGATATAGATATTAAATTAATATTCGTCTAAAAAATACGTATATTTTTTAGTTTGTTATTACGTACAAATTACTTTAATGAATTGAATAGGTAATTTTTTTGTAAGAGATCATGGGTATTTTGAAATAATAAAAAAAAAGTTGGCGTCAACAACACATTAATGTCATTTATCAATTCTTATTAACATCATCTTTATAAATATCATTGGTTACGCTATCTAATAAAGTCAATGTAAACAAACATTGACTTTTTATACAGTATGCGCCAAAAGTATGGAATAAATTCAATAAAAACGAAACAATTATTTTTTGGGAAAAATCCTCGAACAGGTCGATTTTTAATTTAAAAAATACATATTTTAGCGTAAAATGCGATTTTCAAATGTCATTTGTTTTCGAGTAATGACGTCATCGATTTTTTTTAAATGGCAATACCATATTTTTTTCCTTGATTCTGAAAGATCGTTTAATTCTCTATCAGACAGTACTAAAATTTTGCCCTCTTACATAGGAAAGTTGGTGGATGGCAATTCGAACATTTAATTTAAGTATAAAATTTAATTAATTGTATTTTATTTTACATACCTCAGAATTGTTACTTTTTTATGGATAAAATTTACGTTTTCTAACATTCAATCGTCATTTACTCGAAAACTTTCCTATGTAAGAGGGCAAAATTTTAATACTGTCTGATATAGAATTAAAGATCTTTCAGAATCAAGGAAAAAATATGGTGTTGCCATTTAAAAAAAATCGATGACGTCATTACTCGAAAACAAATGACATTTGAAAATCGCATTTTACGCTAAAATATGTATTTTTTAAATTAAAAATCGACCTGTTCGAGGATTTTTTCCCAAAAAATAATTGTTTCGTTTTTATTGAATTTATTCTATACTTTTGGCGCATACTGTATATTTTTAGGTATTAATAATATTGTTGTGAAACTAACTACTCTGTGAACAAAAACCCCAACCAGCGTTGAATTACACCCTCAATATCTACCCATATATTCCTCATTATTAGCTTTTGTAATATATTTTACTGTATTAGAAAGGCATTTTAAGCTAATATAAATCAAATCTCCTACAATTCCTATCAATAAAGTCATATATATGTTCTCTGATACCAAACATCTAGGTATGCTAATGAACAATTCTACAGACAAAGCTCTATTCAATAATTATCTAAAGAAATTAATTTATCTAAATTTACTAACCTGCTTTAATGAAAACACTCTATAAATATCTAACTTTACTTTTGGTAGTAGGAACTCGAAAAATCAACCACAATAGATGAGATTTGACCTTTTTCTGCATTTTTAGGATAGCTTCTTCAGGTGGTCTCATTAAACCAGGTTAGTTAATTTAGATAGATTAATTTCTTTAGATAATTATTGAATAGAGCTTTGTCTGTGGATTGTTCATTAACATACCTAGATGTTTGGTATCAGAGAACATGCATATGACTTCATTGATAGGAATTGTAGAAGATTTGATTTATATTAGCTTAAAATACCTTTCTAATACAGTAAAAAAACATTAACTTGCTGTTAATATCAACAGTAATTATGAAAAAATTTTGTAATTTTTCAAAATAGAGATATTTCTTCTTCTAATAATTATATTGTGAAATTGAAAAATACATTACAATTAAATTCAATTGAACTATAGTAAATTGGTATTAATATTTTTTAGTCACCAACTGTAGCTATTATTATTTTTATTTTTCAAGCGGAATGTTACATTACAATAAACTGAACAACTGAAAATACCAAACTAAGAAATATAGCCCTTAAAGTACCCTTAAAATTTACTTGTATATAACTAGAAATTTTAAAATAAATAACCACAATGGCTTATAGTTATTTATCTTCTTTCAAAGAATTTATTAAAACAATTATTGTTTTAAAGAAAAAACCATGCTCACAATAGATGCTAAACAATACATTAATACATTTCCCATATAAACCATCAAAAGATAAGTTTCTTTACGTTTTTTTGTTGTTCCACACCTTATTAGTTACCGATAAACATTACATCACCTGATAGAAAGTATTATCTATTACACTAATTAATAGTTACATGAATAGGATTTGCAGCTTAGTTGTAATAATATTTAACCAATTAATTTTTATACACCCACTTGAACACAGCAAACAATAGTTAGATATAAATTCGAAATGAAAGTCGTTAACAAGAATGTAATCCTCTTATAACAATTATTGAACATTCATTATTATATTTACTTTAAATTTAAAATGATGACAGCTAGCAACTACATCATTTTTGAGAATTTTTAAATATTAAAAAAGCCTCTACAAGTATTAAACAACAAGACAGAAGATTATTTAAGGATTACATGTTACTCGGATACCACTTTTAGTTTTTATTATTATATATTTTTTCTTTTTAATCAAATCCAATTTGGTACGTGAAATTAATTTTTAAGGGTGGTTTTCAAAAAGACGCGTTCAAAAGCAAAAATGCATACACCATTGTATTCTGGAAAATTTTATCTATCCAATGATATATCACAAGAGGGGTGTTCCCATTTAATTTTTTTAAATAGGGATTCATGGAGGTGAGAGGGTGAGTAGAAACACATGCGCCTATGGGTCACAAGTTGACCCCCTAAAAATAAACATTTACCTCTTTTTGGAAATTTTTTATATCGTAATCCTTCTCGAGATTACTCGATTGGGGAGTTTTCAAAAAATCACCCTGTATATTTGCTATATGATACCAAACATCTAGATATGCTAATGAACAATTAAATAAAAATTAATTTAGCTAAATTGACTAACCCGGTATAATGAAAAAATTATATGAATACTTAAGTTCACTATTGAAACTATGAGAACTCGAAAATTCAACCACAATAGATAATATCTGATCTATTTCTGCATTTCTTATATCTTATGGGTGTAATTCAACGTTGATCCGGGCTTTAATCTGCAGAGTAGTTAGTTTCACACAATATTGTTAATACTAAAAATATATATACAGTGCGTCCCTAAAGTCACGCACAAATTCATTATTAGGTAAATAAAAGACATTATTGATAATTCCCGAAACAGGTCGATTTTTTATTTTAATTTACTTGTTTTTCAAATAATAATTTAATATACAGGGTGACCTAATGACGTCATCACATTTTTTTTTATTGGAACACCATTTTTTTCCAATTTCTAGATTACCCTAGCTGAGCTGTTTTCAAAAATGTATTACATGTTGCTCCTAATTGTTACAGGGTGGACAATAATACCCAAATTATTTACAAATACCAAAGTTTTTGTCATAACTTCTTTGATGCTTTTTTAATTTTGTCTGTCTGATAGAACGTGCTCGTACATTTTTTACAGGCAATCAATTTTAAACAGTTTGCTAAGATTGTACGAGTGAATCCATTTTAACTGGTTCTTTCTTAAAGTAAGTATTTTTTAATTAATTAACTTGTTATCGTTTTGTAAAAACATGAATCTAAGTGAAACGGAACGGATTAAAATTCTCATGATGATGGGGTATGATGATAGAATTCGAACTCATGAGAAAGTTTGTGTTTTGTTTAATGAAACACATCCGAATCGTCCACCAATAAATCGATTCACTGTAAGCCGAACTAAAGAAAAGTTTCGAAACTATGGTCACGTTAAAGATCGACCCAGATCTGGTCGACCAAGTATACTAAATGAAGATGAAGCACATCGGGTAGATTTCTTTACAAAAGCAAGTACCCTCCCTAGAAAGTTCACTTAGTGCAAGAATTGTTCGACGACGAACAGAGTTTTGCGATGGAAGAATGTCAGGCAGATCAGCATTTTGTCAAACGCATAATAAACAGAATTGTCGGCACTCAGCGTCCCCAGATGGTTAATATCTGGACCAGAATTGTTGATAATCGAATTTTGGGGTCGTATTTCTTAGAAGGAGATTTAGATGGTGCAAGATATTTAGATTTTCTTCAATTGATTCCTTCCTTGGTTGTACTGTTCGCCAATGAAAAAGAACCAGATTTGCCCAATGGCACAATTTGGTTACAGCAGGTCTACTTAGATGAAGAGAAGAGAACCTAAGGAATGGCCCGCCAGGTCGCCAGATTTAACACCGCTGGATTTTTTCCATTGGGGATATGTAAAAAACAAAGTATACGTAACTAAGCAAAATAATATTGATGATCTCAAGGAACGAATTCGACAAGAAGTCTGGCCCATTGTTTGGCAGTAAATGGTCAATAATTTAAAAATTTAATTTAGCTTTTTATGTCCAAAGGTTCGATCACGTTTCTCTACGTTTTTCTATGTAACACCAATGTTTTTATAAATTGAGTCATTCCAGTAGACTCTTTAAAATGACATCGTGTAGTAATTTCAATCAATTTTTTAGTACGTTTATTCATTTGTTAATAACTTTGGTATTTATAAATAATCTGGGTATTGTTGCCCACCCTGTAACAATTAGGAGCAACTTGTAATACATTTCTGGAAACAGCTCAGCCAGAGTAATCTGGAAATTGGAAAAAATGTGGTCCCATTAAAAAAATATATTATGACGTCATTACTCGAAGGTAGGTCACCCTGTATATTAAATTATTATTTGAAAAAAAAGTAAATTATAATCAAAAATCGACCTGTTTCGGAAATTTTATTTACCTAATAATGAATTTGTGTAAAATAGTTATTTATGCGATAAGTGCAAAAAACACTTTTTGTATGAATTGCATACAATATTTTTTCTACGTTCATCCAAGAACCATTTTTTTTATTTGGGTGGCTCTAAATGTATTAAAATAAAAACGTAATTTAATAGCAAAATATTTAATAATATATTAGCACGATTTGCATTGAGCAATTTCGTTATCTAGTATGTAATAAATATAATTGAAAATAATATAAAATATGCAACAGCTTAAAACGTAATACAATCTCACATGAAATGGACTAAATATGGCGTCGATTTGAACGTTTATGTTTGTCATGATCACAAAATGCTGTAATTAAATGACAGATGAATGCAATAAAAAATGTATTGCACTAGTGCAATAAAGAATCGGTTTTTTCACTAAATATTCTTCAATAAAGTTTTATTTTTTTCATGAACCTAGAAAATAGTTATTTATACAACAAATACAAAAAGTTGTTGTTTATTGCAAGCGACGTGAAATTCGAGACCTGACACTTTGAGAGTAACAAACACTTTTTGTATGAGTTGCATACAATATTTTTTTCTATCTTCATGTAAAAACAAAAAAACTGTTTTATTTAAGTGACACTAAGCGTAATGCAAGTTATGATATGTTACGAGCAATTTAACTCGAGCTTTATTTGTAATTCAGTCGATATTTAAAGGAAACTAATTTTATTTTTAATAAATTGCATTTTCTAGTAACTTCGTAACCCAGTATATAATAAATATGATTGAAAATAATATGCAATTAATTAAAACGTAATACAATCTTACGGAAAATGGAATAAATATTTCGTCAATTTAAACGTTTATGTTTGTGATGATCACAAAATGCTGTAGTAGATTCACAGATGACTGCAATAAACATTTTATTGCACTAGTGGAATAAACAACCAGTTTTTTCTCTTAATATAGTTCAATAAAGTTTTATTTTTTGCGTGAACCTAGAAAAATAAATAAAAAAAAATTTTAATACATTTTGTTTTTGTCCAATCAATGACGAATTTTACAAAGGAAAATAAATACAGGGTGTCCGGAAATTATGCGTCAAGACCTCATAAGGTGATTCCTCACAAAAAATTAGCGTCACAAGTCCTACAACAATTTTTCGAAAACTCAATATTAACGGAGATACAAGGCGTTAAAGTTAAAATTTTATGTTCGATATTTGTAAATAACTTCTTAAGAAATCCAAATATTTACATAAAATTTGTAAACCGGGGGTTTTTGCGGACGAGAAATTCAAATCAAATGTCTTCGAAATCTACATGGCGTAATACCATTCATAACCATGAATTAATTATTATTTATGTATATAATTTCTCATATTTCTATTACAATACAATTTATTTTCAAAATCTATTCTAGCGTACCAGTAAATAACCCAACAACAAGTAGGTAATCATATTTATGAAAATTGGTTGAGTAATTTTAGGTTATATACAGGACAGATTCTAAAATAAAATACTAAACGGAAACGGGAATTATGAAATGTCACTTTCAGAAGAAAATATCCTATGGATATAGACCATATAGATGCAAAAACGAAAAAACATACAATTTTGTTGTTCCTGATTCACACATTTAAAAAACAAGGAAGCTTGTACCGGAGATTGATCTAATTTTTGACCATTGCTCTAGAAAATGTCCTATGTGTTGTTTTTTGTATAAATAACTTTTATGAAGAAATATAGATCCTTATCATTATTACCATAGAGTCATAGTCATTTTCATTATCATTATTATGTAGATGTAGGGTAAATGAAACTCAGCAGATGTCTTTAAATATTCAAAAACAATAATTTTATAAGCAAAATTTATTAAAAACTAACTGAGAAATATTTAAATAGAGAACAATATGACAACAGAATGAAAATAATAAGAACTACTTGTCTCATCTCCTTATTTGAACAACTATAAAGTTCTATGAAAACCTTTATAATATTTAACATTTAGTAGAAGTATTCGTAGCAGGTAAAAATACCTGCTCGTACTAACACTAATACAACAGAAAATAACAAATTTTAAATTAAGTTTGCAAGATACTTTTTTCAAATTTTCTTAAAAATTGACAATATTACTGAGAAACTTATTATCTGCAAATATATTAAATTCACTTTTGATGATTACTTCCAGGAAATTGAGAAATTTTAATGACCAGTGTAGATACATATATGAGTATGTTGTGAAAGTATAATTACTACACTGCGTTTTCACTACATGCGTACATTTTTATAATATTTGAATGTTATAAAAGACATATTAAATGTCCATAATGGATTTTTGCATGTATTAGTAACTAAGCAGGAACAATAATAAATAATACCTCATAATGACCACTTTTTAAAGCTTACCTTCTTTTTTGGATATAATTCAATTTTAACTGTATATCTACATATTTACATAATACCTACATATATTTTATATACTATACATCATATTGACTTTCTCTAACAAGCTATTAGTCGCAAGACATTTAAATGTAGGTACTGCTAAACCAAGAAGTACCTACTAATTGATAAATTTTTATTAGAAAAATAAAAGGTTATTGTGTATGTATTTTATTAGCCTTATTTTTTTGTCTTGTTTTTGAATAAGTAAGGAACCTAAAAGGCCGGTAACAGACTAGCGGTTTAACCGCTCTCTTCAACCGCTACTATTACCGGAAATGCAGTTGAAAAGCAGATCATTTTTACCACTGCATTTCTGATAAATCAAACCCTGTGTATGCACTTCTGGTTAACAGTGACACCTAGCAGCCAGTGACACCAACCAAACATATCCTTGAACTATACTAGAATTAGTTTATTTAAATAATTATTTATAGTAGATTACGTTACCGTTTTTGATGAAATGTGTTTATATATAGTGTTTATAAAAGTATAGTTAGTCAACCTGCCTTAGTTGTGGACCATGTCGGTTAGATGGCGAGGACCACAATGTGTGCAAAATAATTTGGACAGCCCTATACAAGTTGGACCAGCATGAGGTTTTTGTATTGGCTTTCTTTATGAAATCTTTGTCGGAATCTTTATCTAATATTCGTTCCTTTAACAAAGTACCACACATTTTATCTAGGTGTCACTGTACAAAATTTTAAAATACTCAAAATATTTTTATTACTACGAGACACGTGCAAAAAAGCTCAAGGCTATGGCTGTTTACACAACATTCCAATTCTATCCATATTAGAACTGGGAAGGCAAGATGCAAAAAGGAAACAACGAATATAAATTCTACAGAATTTAGAAGCATTAAATAGGTTACAAGTTTTTGCTGTCTGACAAAATACATAAATTAATCAGATCAAATTGCAGCATATACAAAAAGTTGTAGAGATGTTTCGGTCAAGATTGTAATTAATAAGACGCTTTAAGTGTTTTAAAATTTAGTTGGTGCTGAATACTAAAAATATAGGTTAGGTATTTATTAAAAATACTTCATTATAATATTCAAATTAATCTAATGTACAGGGGATATAAAAATCTTACAATTTATGCAAAATGAATTAAACATTATAAACAAAGATAGGTACGCAGACGCTAAGCACTTTTTAATGATATGTATGGCTAATTACAACTTTCATATGTCTCATATGACTAAATTCCAATATTTTTCTATTTTTTAATTTTGTAGCTTTAAATATTAGTAACTTTATTTAAAAATTGGAGGTATATTGCATACATTAATTTTCATGATATCGAATTGCTGTATTAGAATTTTATATTAGTATTATATGTTCAAATGTGATTAAAAATTCCGACTTTTATTATGTCAGAAAACATATTATATATGTATATTTTTAAACTTGGATGATATTTTGAATGTGTCACAATTTGGCCGTAGTTTTGTCGTAAAAGACTGGTGCAAACAATTTTTTTGGCTTAAATTTTAAAATACAAATAAAGATAACTCAGAAAACGCTGCTTAAGGGAGCAGAATGTGATTTTTTCTAAATATTTCAAAACCGCCTAAAATAAAACAATAGTTTTGTACTAAGTATCATCATTAAACAATAAATCTAGTGTTCTAATAATAATTTTGCACAAATAGCCATTTAAATTTATTAATTTATAAATATTGTGACATAATATGAAAGTTTAAGATGAATATTAAAAATAATCAAAATATCTCTAGTAGACTGTAAAACAATTATGTCGCTTTATTTGACACATATAAAGATGATATTCAAACGTTTTGAAGTATTAAATACTATAAAATTGTATATCAGTATAATGGTAGGTGATTATTTGTAAATTTTTATATAGCCTATTAATATGTCAAATATAGGGTTACCAGATGTGAAACATATAAAGTATGACAATTGTAACAAAAAAGGATGATTTCCAATGGAAAAGGAGAACATTTTTTGTACATTTTATTTTACTTTATTTAGTAATATAAAATATACTTGTAAACACAAGTAAACTTTAAAAAATATTGAAATAATAAAAATAAAACATAATATAAAATATTAGAGCCAAAATATAATTAGATTTAGACTTTTGTTCTCTTCGGCGTTCTCTTTCGGGGTCAAAAGGTGATGCTTGAGAACAATATTTTTCAGATGATCCATGATTTTAGATTGATATTATTTTTAAAAAGCCGGCCGGACAATTAAATTTGCGTTAAAAAGGAGGATATGTCCGGCTTTATCCGGACGGATGGTAACCCTAGTCAAATAATCTTAAAAACATACGTAATATAAACTAACAAATGCCTTCTCAAATGCTGATAGGGACAATTTGACCGCTTGCGTAGGATCTAATATTTTTGTACTGTCACAAAATTAATATTACTTGAAAACTGATCTGACAGTCAAAATCTTGAAAAATATTTAAAAAAGTAAATAAATTTTGGAGTCTCACTTTAAGGAGCTATAGCTCCGTGGGGTGGTTACGTTACTTATATGTATATTTTTTAAATTAAAAATAGAGCTATACAAAAATGTGAAAATTAATAGAACATGCTAACAAAGTTGACTGTCGTCAATGCAATAATTTATAGAAGTTCTAATAATACAATACTAGTCGATGGACATGATAATTGATTTGATTTAAGAGCTTTTATATAGATTTAAGTAAGTATGAATTTTCGTATATGTAATATTCCATTGTTTGTAAACTTAACAAGTTTTCATTAGTGTTTTATCGTCATTTTATCTCCTGAACTGAATTATCTACTTTATACATAGGTAATTATAAACTATTAAATATTATTTTACCAAAATTAATGATAATTAATGGTTAGTTTATTGATATATTTTTTCTTTCAACTAAATCATTTCCTTTAATTAAAACTAGGTATTAATAGTTTTTACATATCAAATCAATATACATAGGTACTCAGCTAGTGTTTGCTAAAAATTGTATTGTACAAGTTTGTAACTTGGTGTTGTATAATTGTAACATATACGACTGAACTCTTCACTTAAATTTTTGACTTCTGGCTTAATTCGCAACCAAATTAGTATATGAAATTAACCATAATAGTGTTGTTTGTTGGCGAAAAATAGCTCAACGTTCATTCATAAATTATCTATGACATCTATGTTAAATCAAGTGAACTAAATATCCAAACATATTAAATTTGCTTTAAATGTCCACTTTGGACAACCCTTGAGACAAATACTTCAAAATAGTACATATGCTGCCATCTCTTGTCAACTCATTAAATCCTAGGTTGACTAACAATACTTTTATAAACACTGCTTGAGACAAATATCTTGAAAATAGTACGTATGCTGCCATCTCTTGTCAACTCATTAAATCCTAGTTTGACTAACTATACTTTTATAAACACTGATATATACACTAATTGACACAGTTCACGTCATCTGTTGGTGTATAGCTAAAGCTAAAACAATTATTAGATGGGTAATATGATTAGTTATTTAGAAATAAGTGATTTATGTAGTAGAAATTTGATATTTGTGGTTTCATCTGACTTCTCTGGTTATAAATCTCTAGTCATAAACCGCATGTGCGATGAAATAGCTAAAGCCTAAATTGAAGACTTCTGGCCCTAATCATATTCCCTCTTTTCTTAACCTTGTGTCACTTAATCTTAGCGAAGCCCTGGATGCAGGTCTTCAGGTAGACATTAGACGAATTTTTTTCAGCATCGGTTTAATTACTTTAATTCAAGGTCAACCAAACTGATACCAACCACAATCTATTGGAAGTTCATGACGTCAAGGCAACAATTCGGTTTGTTAATTTTTGAACCACCCAAATCGTGGGGCTCAAATTTTTAGTTTATTTACTTTACAATTAACAAATATTTTTAAACGTGTATGAAGCACAACACCACAGAACCAGTGCATTCAATTGGCAATAACGATGACGTCATGAATTTAGAACGGAAGTAAAACCACTGTCAAAAAATCTGTCAATTTTATGTCAACCGAAACCAGAACCGGAGCTGAAAAAATTCGCCTATTGTGTATACGGATTTCAGTAAAGCGTTTGATATACTCGCGTCAAGAATTCAGACGTCTTACGTCACAGCTGACGCTCGCGTTAAAAACAATCAGTTTTTGCAATTTAGTGCAATATATAATGCAAACTTTTAGTGTAGTATATAATTTTATTACTATCAGTTGCAGTTTCTTAAATTTTTTGATGAAAATATAATGAATTATTCATTTGTTTGTATGACGTACAGGGGCGGATGGGCCAAAGGGGATTTTGGGAATTTTCCCGAAGGGCCGGTTGCTTCCGGGCCGCTGCAGCCCGCGACTATTTTTTTTAGTTTGATAAGGCATTAACATAGTCGAAACAAGGAAAAGCCGTGCGTGGCACGTGCTTATTTTATTGTGCAGGTGCTAGTTAAGAAGTTTTTTTAAATATTACTAACCATTTTTTTTTATGTAAGCAGGAACAAGGACTGAAATAAACTAGTATTACCATAACAGTCAAATCTTGGATGTTGAGCCGGTTGGTCAGGGTCGGTCTAAGTGTGATGTGTGATAAAGTTATTTTGTTTGATTATATTACATATTTCATTTGATTTTGATAAGTTTTGTATAAGTTTTAATATTTATTTCGGGGTGTAACATATGCTGATGGCCAAGCTCCAGGGGGTTATTATACAAGTAATTTTCAACAAAAAAGTATTATAAGATTTTGTTGGAAAGTTGATAGTTGCTCTTTTATTTAACATTTTTTTATTTAAAAAAATTTGGTGCCTTTTTTCATAAATACAAAAATATCTGTTATCCACCACATCAAATTTAGACATACCATCGGAAATAGCGTTAAATTTACTACAAGACGAGCATATATGAGTGTTTAAAGGGTGGTAACTCCAAAAATTTGTTAATGAAGACATGTTTTTTTTTTTCAGCAAAAACTACTGTATTTAGTAAGCTTTTCAATGATATATCAACTTTTGAGTTTGCTATTTTTTGGCAACAATACCAAAGGCAAAGCTAATAAAACACAAACTTGTGTGTACCTAGTTTTTGTGGGAATTTCTTCAAAAAGCTGTTTTTTTAACTCTTCCTCTTTTTCTTATAATCCGAAATATTGTTACAAATGAGTTGTTTAGAGTGCGTCTTTCATGGTAGATAAATGCCAAGGCGGCTGTGAAAAACAATATTGACCGTCAAAGTCATAAAATTAGGTACTTTAGTGTTCTTGTTGATTACTTGAGTATCTAAATTTAAGATGCCACGTTTTTTCACAAATAACGAGTATCGAGATATTTTATTTGTTTATGGTGTTTGCAATGGAAATTCTATAGCAGCAGTTGAAGAATATTCTTGCCGCTATCCTGAAAGATGCATTCCAAACAGAAAAACTTTTGTAACTACATTTCAGGTTTTGGAAGAAAATGAGAATGTTCCAGGGCATCATCGTCTAAATCCCAATCAAGTAAATCGTCATCAAGACCAAAGTATAATAGTGCTTTTTTGAAGAAACTCCCACATTAAGTACACGCAGGGCAGCAATACAACTTGGGAAAATTTCGCATACGTCAGTTCACAGAAGTCTTAGAAGAAACAACATTCACCATTATCATTTGACCCCTGTTTAAAGTTTACTGGATCATGATAGAGCAGAACGTATTCAGTTTTGTCAGTGCTATAATCCAACAAACTAACAGAGATCCACAATTTTACAAGGATATAATTTGGACTGACGAGTTAACATTTACTAGAGATGGAACATTTAATTGTTATAATGACCATACGTGGACAGCTGTGAATCCTCATGCTATCAGGCCCTCCAATAATCAAAGTTAACGTATGGATGGAGATAATTGGAAATTACGTTCTTAGACCAATTATACTAGAAAGTAAATTAAATGCAGAGGCATTTCTTGATCTTCTTCAGAACGAACTGCATACTATATTAGAAGAGGTCCTTTAAATTTTCAGATTAATTCCTGGCTTCAAATAGATGGTTGTCCTACACATAACAGCAGGGAGATTATGAAGATAGATGGATAGGACGCTTTGGTACAGTTAGGTGGCCTCCTCTTTTGGTGGGGTAGATTAAAATATTTGGTATTTGAAGTACCAATTGAAACTCGAGAACAGCTCGAACAAAGGATAGGAAGGACAGTCTTAAAATAAAAATAAAGTACTGTAAAGTTCCTGTATTTTCGATTTTTACGGTTTTATTACCTATGCGCTTGATATTGTTGCCAAAAAAGTAGCAAACTCAAAAGTTGATATATCGTTGAAAAGCTTACTAAATACAGTCATTTAATTAGTAATTTTTAGCGATGTAATGAAGTGAAATTTTTATTTCTAAATATTATTAATAAACCTATCACCGACCGCCGAAATGTGTTTAAATTACCGAACGCTAGCGCGCACACCCGCTGCCGTCCGCATCGAGACCAAGCCCGTCGCAGCGCACTGGAAGGCGAGTCCTGTCCCGGCCGCCCAAGCGTTCAGACTTGCCGCGTGGCGCACCCGCTGTCACACGAACGCCTCGCTGACGAACTTAGAAAAATTCCACGCGCTGACCGCCGACTAAAATTATTCTGAGTAGTTGATCAACTTAGAATAATTTCGTGAAGACTCTGAGCTAAGGAAAGAATTTTTTAAAAGGGAGACCAGTGCGCTGCCGCCGATCTGTCTACAGCACCGAAGACTTCTAAACAGCGAGTAGACGATTCAGTTCCTGGCCCGTCGTCGTCGAGAGCATTCCTGTCTGTCCACTACTTCAGTACCAGAGGAACTGTTCGTGATTTTTCTAAGTTGATGAAGAACTACCAGGACTACTAGCCGTAGCAGTTTGGTGAGATTTTTACAAGTCTCGTCTGAGGAGCACTGCGCAGCCGCCAACCAGTGACCAGCACTGAGAGCTTTCAAACTCCGAGGAGGCACTTCAGTTCCTGGCCAGCCGTCTACGAGAGCAGTCCTGCTATGGACATACCGTGTCTTCACTGTAGCCGCCCGAGAGTGGTGTTTCTGCACTGTAAACAGAAACTGGCGCCCGAGATTACCACCGCTACCGCTCAGGCGTCATAGTGACACTGCGTCGTATTGCAATCACGACGTAGGTACGTCACAGCGTTACCACCAATAAGAAGACACCACTAATTTTGCTCATTTCACAATTACTACATTTAACTTTTTACAGCACCTGGTATAGAAATTTTTTAAACACTCATATATGCTAGTCTTGCAGCAGTTTTAACGGTCTTTCCGATGGTATGTCTAAATTTAATATGGCTGTAAGAATAACAAAGATATTTTTGTTTTTATGAAAAAAGACACAACATTTTTTGAAATCAAAAAATGTTAAATAAAAGAGCAAATATCAACTTTCCAAAACAATCTTATAATACTTTTTTTGGTGAAAATTACTTGTATAATAACCCTCTGAAGTTTGACCATCAGCATCCGTTACACCCAGTATATTTTCGATATTTTACATTCAGTTGTACTGTTTAAAATATTTTATACTTATTAAAATCATCAAAATTCTTCTTAAAAAATTAATACAGAATGTTATCGACGACCGTTACAATAAAGAAATCATACTTTTATCATCGGATTATATTACTCATCTTTTTTCTCAACAAAATTGGGCCGGCCGATCCTACCGATTTCCCGGGCCGGTTTAATCTTCCCCATCCGCCCCTGATGACGTAAGTCGTCTGAATTCTTGTCGCGAGTATAGACTTACTTCATCACGTAATCTTGTGGGGTTTTCAGACAACTTGCTTAAGCTATTTAAATCTTAGGATCTTATCTTTCATTGCGCACTCAGTTTGTCGAAATTCGCACTCTCGCAGATCTCCAAAATTTTTATCATTGCTCTATAATTTTCATCAATGATATATTTCAATCACATGATAACTGTTTTATGTACGCTGATGAAAGGAAATTTATTCATATCGCGATGCCCTTAAACTGCAGACTTCGCTAGATAACATAAATACTTGGTATATAGATAACAATCCTCCTCTTAATATTGACATAACATGGCATTTAATTATTTGAATAACAATTATTCCATCGCTGGCTCCCCTTTAACTAGAGTTACTCAGATCAGAGATCTAGGCGTGCTTTTTGCTTCGAATCTGAGTTTTACAAAATATATTAACAAATTAACAGCTGAATGCCCAAAAGCTTGGGATTTCTTATTAAAAATTTACGTTCTTTTACCGACTGTCTTGTGTTACTTAGCTTATATTGCGCTTTTGAGAAAATGTCCAGAAAAAAATTCTGAAGTACATGTCTTTTAAACTCGATGACTTTTACCCGGAAATTGAAACTGATCACAATATGTTACTAAGGCGGTAAGGCGTACATAGTTTTGAAAATAGGCCTGTTATGTACTAACAAATCTTCCTTTTTAAGTTAATTAATAATTGATTGTCCTACTTTATTAGAAACTTTAAGTTTTCATATTCCTGGAGTGTACACTAGGAACGATGCACTGTTTTACTTTACGGCACGAAAGACCAGCTTAATCTCAAATTCCCCAATGTATGCTGAAATTGGTGGTACAAATTAGCAACAAAAAATATGGATCACTTGTTTTTGGCGGTCACTAAAGTTGGTTTGCGAGGATAATAAACTTTAGATTCTAGAATGCCCCAAATAATATTTTTTGATATGAATAAATTAGAGTTGGTATGTACATGCTTTTGCAATAATAATGACCTTCAAAACAGTTTTTGAACTTCTGGAAGTTCTGAGTAGAGATTTCATTAAATCTCTATTGGTGAGTGCAACAATAACTAAGAACTAATGTTAAAAGTTGAAAGTATATATCATTACGAATACGTCAGTAGTTCAAAAGAAATTTCAAAATTCATTTTAAAGAGTGTCATTATTATTGCAAACGATTGTACCTATAAAACATAAAGAAAACAAAATAAATATATTCATCGTAGGCGTGAAATATTTTAATAATTTGTATAGACTCTGTTCCTGAAAATAATTGATAATATCTTTGTAAATATGTACCTAAGAAAGAGCAAAGTAACTTTCTACATTCAAATAAGATCAGGCAGGCTGTACAAGTTTATATGGTTGCATATAACGTGGTCTCTACATTCAGGGATTGTTATTTTCTCTATGGTTACATTTGAGTATATATAGTAATCAATGTAATACGCATTTATTTTACATTGCATAACTATCATAAGAAAGTATATAGTTATTTACGTCACCTCTTGATCCAATCATCGTCTGCTAAATCTCGTCGCCAAAAAAGTAGTGAAAGCACAGCTCCTGCGATTTAATCGACGATGATCCAATATCTTAAATATTGCAGCACCATCTGGTGGTACGTGAATTTCCCAAATAAAAAAAAATAGTGCTCAAAGATGTTTACAACTCGGTCTATTAACTACGTCATCCCGATCATTAGAGAGTTTAAGTCTATTGTCGATTATCATGATACGTAAAACGTAGAATGTGTAATTTTCACGTTTACGTATAGTAAGATTCGTGTTTCAAAAATGAGTTTAAGTAGGGTAAGTTATCACGGAATCATATTATTCAGAAACGATGATTATTACTTTAATCTACGAGTATTGCTGCTTCTGTTTGGTTAGTCTTTTATCAATCTATTCTGTGCATTCGGAAGTTTTCGGCCACCTCTTAGGCACGTATACGTGCGTGTTTACGTTACGCAATGACCCGTGAGCCCACGTACATCCGTATAACGTAAACGTGGAAAATTCTAATTTGAGCATGCGTGACGGTCAAATTCTACGTACACGTTCACGTATCGGGCACAACTTAAACTCTCTATTAACTATATATACACGGTCGGGATCATTAGCAGATAGCCAATGAAAACTGAGGACTTTTGTGACGTATGACCATAGATTAATTGTCTTTTCTATGCGTATGACACATTGACACAGTCAATGGGCGTATTCAGACGAGATCAGTCGCTAACTAAAAACTGCTAGAATTCGAAGAATCCATAATAGCTCTATGTCAGTGGTGAATTAAGACTTTTTAGAGCTTGACTCAGAAGTAGGTATCTAGGGACGTGGGCGAATTATAAAAAAAATATGTAATAGGTAATAAATACATTTATTTATATTCTGTAAGAGGTAAACCCAGAGCAAAACATTCATTGAAATTCCAAAGCGTAACACTTGGAAAATTGTAAATACTTAGAATAACAACCATTTAAATAAATAACATCACAAATAAATACATCAGCGCTTCACTTACGAAGTAAGCGCAAATTCTCTTGGCTTACAAAAATACTCAGCGGCATTTAGTTAGCAGTAGTTAGCAGTTAGCATTTAGTCAGTGTTTTATTCAGTCTGAGTTTCTTACTTAGCCGCTCAGCGACTGACCTCATCTGAATACGCCCATTCTTCCATTCTCAGTTCATCTTTCCAGAAAGATTATGTTTTGTGTTTATTTACGGGAATTTTGTGACGTCACCTGGCCCCGATGATGTACTCCACCTTATTGTTAATAGACCATGGTCTACATCGACACACCTTAGAGAAATCGGAGAATCTATGAAAAATGGAAGAAGAGGCAGAATTTTAAAATTAGGTTATGTTGTGTTTTATTTTATCATCATTTCTTGTTTATAATTTATAGATTTTTCAAATATATGTAACAAATGCTATTAGTTCTTAAAAAAATTTAATACTCTTATCAATAAGTAAACAATTAGATTAAAAAATGTCACTGTCATTAGAAAATGTGGCAAAAGATTATAGTAAATATTGTGATATTGATATGAATGGAAAAGTATTAACAATTATTTTATAAAATATGTGAGTACTTAATTAATATTTTTAGCTTCAACCCATAAATAAATCGATTGAAGATATGCTTGGCCGACTGGAAGAATTTCAAACAATGGTTTCATTTGTCAAGCAAGATGGAACAGATTCTAATGATATTTTAACTTCACTTCCAAATTATAAAAATGATTTAGATGAAATGTTTAACAAGATAGATACCCTAGAAAGTTTAGTAACACATATGAAAAACAATTTAGATAAATTAGAAGATGATATAGAAAAGGCTGAAATTGAACTCGGTTATAGTGATCCTAAGAAAAAAGTAACCAGTATTTTTACACCTCTTTTTGTAAGTACAGAATGTTATATTAATAAATCATGGTCGTGTACTGAGAGCCTATATTTTTACCATAAATTTAAAGACCTACTTTTGCTGAATTCACCTAAATATATAAGTAAATAAATGATTTGGCCAACTTTACTAGTGGATTCGGCGTTGTAAATTAATATACAAATTTTGCATGTGCCTGCAAATTCTTGATTTCTTTTAGTTAATGTGTTTATATTGTCTTCAGTAGTTAGCACAATACAATGTATGTATGCCTGCAGTCTACACTTTAAATGCAGGTACATAGAACGTGCTGATGAAATTTTTAGCAGTATCTAATTGCAACTGTAAATAACTTATTTTAGCTCGGCGGGTCATTCGGAACATGTTTGAATGTCTCTGTTTTACATTTTTAGGGAAGTTTTCTATTGTATATTTTAATTTAATTTTTATAAAATGCAAGTGTTCATATTGATGGATATGTATGCATGCACTAAAATTGTGGTACTAGTATTATAGGTACTATAGAAGTAGTTTCTCATCACTTAAGAGGTTGAAAGAAAAAAAACCTATTTATTATGACTCGCTAATGTATTTGTATGCTTTAGGCCAAGGATTTCCAACAGGTGGCCCTGATTTTGCAATCCGCAAGGATTAGTGGTAGATAATTGACATCCAACCTAAGCTAAATGTCACTTATCGGAGAAAACTGAATGAATTTTTTGAGAGTATGGAATAGTCATAGAATTTTGCAAAGATAAAACTTCATTTTTTTTTCAAGTAGCACAAGACAACTACAAATGGTGTAGTAATTTATTACCTACTTACCTGTCTCAAAACTGTGCATCATGGAACAAAAATAATTTTGATGAAAAATTTTTAATGCGAAACAGTAGGACAAGAAAAGTTGGGAACAAAAAATTAATAATCACATTTCCAGAACATTTCTGTATGTAAAAATGTCTAACTTGCACATCGTAAAACTTTTATTTAACATCTAAGTATTATGTTATTTAGATAACAAGGTTTTATGCAGCGCACGAACCTCGAAATATTATTAACACAGATAGTGCCAAAATTATAACAGAACCTTATAATTTTAACGCAGTAATTTGAAGACAGTTAAGAATTAAAACTACTTCCCTATAAAATTTGAAAAAAGTTTTTTTGCTTTTCTTGTTTTAAAAAAGGTTCTTTAACTATCTATATGTTAAAATTCAAGTGTTTCTGTACATATTTTTATAGAGATTGTTAATTTGTGATTTGGAATTTGTTGTTAAAGCTAGCCAAGCATTTTAATTGTACTTGTGAATTGAATGCCTGTTTAACCAAGTACTATGTGGTACTACACTAAATACATTTGTGGTTTTTGGACAGTTCTGCTATAGGTTTATAAATTTACAGAATCTTAATTCCGTCCTTAAAGATTAAAAATGATTTAGTAGAAACTTCAAATATTTGTGCTTATCACATAAATCTTTTTTCAATCAAGTATATTTGAAATACTTATGTCGTGGATAATTTTTTTTAATAATTATTAAGAATAAGAGGCGATTTAGTTGAAGTAAATAAAAGAGTGCTGCAACCTTATATCCATTTAGAGAATTCAGAAGGGGGAATGGACAGTATATTTTACTTAGTATATTTTAATATATATAAATAAAATGTGTATGAATATCCAAAGAATTAATTGTAATGTAGGGTCATTGGTTTCTTTTTACTTTCAAAGTGGTCAAGAAAACAATGTAGAATTTGCAATATTTATAGTAAAATTCATATAGGTATAAGAATATTTTATAAATTCAACTTAACAAGGTACTTATTTGTCAAATTAATTTTATTCAGACAAAAATGGTAGAATCATAAATAACCACACTTTTAAACAAAAATAATTTAATTTTAATATATTTATTTTTTTCTGCTGTTACTAATTTTCAAAATAATAAATATTCATTATCTTCTATAATATCAATGAAAAAATAATTAATATATATTTTTTGTTTCAGAAAAAGAATACTGAAAAGAAGCAACCAACACCAAAACTTGGATTTTTTAAGATTGACGATTATTTTGAATAGCAAAATTTTTTAGTTCCTATCATAAAAAAGAAATATATTTATTTATTTTAAGACTTATCAGTGGGTACTTCTATTCTAGACGTTACTATTACTGGCTATACAATTGTATATAGGTACATCTATACTATAATTAATAAGTAGAAATCTATAAAAAAGTTAAAATCTGTAATTTTGTTTCATTGTTTTTTTTATATTAAGTGTATTAAGAGTAGGTACTTTTAGTTTTGGTTAATAGAACATATATTACCGAAAATAGTATGCAGACACAGAGAACTATCAACACTGAAATTTGGGGGGGTAAAGTATTGTGACCTTGAATTTAAAGCCTTGTCCGTATGAACGCGAAATTCGCAACAATTCTCGCAAATTTTGATTTAAATTGTAAATGGCGGGAATGTCAACTTTTCGCGAATTTCACAAAAAAATAATATCGCTGTTTGCAACATATTGGGGTTAGTAAGGTTAACTTGAGCTTCTGACAATCTACCATAACAGTTTTATGATGTAACATTAGCTAAAAGTTTACTTATTTCCCGTCAATAAATATATTTTCATTTTTATCATAAAGTCTTGCCCTCATGGACACTTAGAGTGGTACCTATTCATAGTCCGTCTCCGGTCGCCAGAGAGCGGTGTCCGTACCGAAATTATGCGATTTTCATAATGAAATTCACATAACTTCGAGAAGATATAAGATACCACTGTTACAGTACACTGTATTCATTGCCCGTCCGAAATTATTCGAATTTCATTATAAAATTCGCATAATTTCGGGACGGAGATCGCTCTCCGACGACCGGAGACAGACTATGAATACCACCGTTAAATTCGCGAATTTAACAGTTTTTTATTTAAATTATTGATGGCGGGAAAGTCTCAACTTCTAGCAAATTTCGCAAAACAGCAATATATTTCGCAGATCTTAATTTAAATTATTATTAGTAGCGGGGGAAGTATCAACTTTACGTGAATTTCGCGAAACAGGAATATTATCGCTAATTTCATCATTTTGCGAGGTTAGTACATTTAACTTGAGCTTTTGTCAATCTACCATGACAGTCACTGACAGTTTTATGGTGAAAATGATAGAAAATGTTGCAATTGGCAAAATTCGCTAAAAGTTGAGACTTTTTTCGCCATGAAATAATTCGCGTCCATGAGAACAAGAAGGTTTAGCCCCCACTGGATTATTTTTGTGGGGATTGATTTTGTCACCTCTCTGAGTTGTTATATAGCATAGCTTTCGTATCAACTTCATAAAAAATATTGTCACTATTATTCCATGTGCATGAGACTATCATAAAGAAAAATATCTTCCAAGTTTTTCTCTGCAAATTTTAAATATATCCAACAATTTTAGCTTAATTATTATTTTTTTATAAGTAGTCACTAACACATTTATAATAAAAATCTGATTTAAATATAATGAAATAAATTTATTTGGAAATATTCTGTAAATTGTGATTCCATCAATGTCGAGTATCTCAGGCATATGAAATTAAATTAATTTAATGGAAAATCACTGTTCATAATTTATAAAATCTGAAATGGATGTTATTGATATTTTTTATTTTTTTACATAATTATTAAGTGTTAATGAAAATAGCGATAATTTCCAATAATTTGTGGGAGTATACATTCAATTATAGGTTTCTGAAATCCACGGAGTATTTTCTTTTTATTATAAATAATTTTTATAGAAAATATGTTCTTATTTAGGTACTATAGAATCATAAATCATATAGGAACCTTTACAAACGGAAAAAATTACGAGAGGGAAAATATTTGATATGCGTAGTCCTTTTCATAAAACGTCAGCAATAAATATGCCTGAGCCTAAATAGATAACTAAAATTTTAGATACAGGTATCTGCATCTCCTTTAGCTTTGACAAACTGGGTGCAACCAAAGTTTATTTTATTTTTTCTCATTAGAACTTTGGAAAGCTGTAGGTAGCTAGAATTTATATAAATCTATCTTAGCTATAGAAAAAGATAAATATGCTTATGATTAAAGATAAGCGAAGTGGTGATTGTGTACTTTACGACATTTTTAGGTATTTTGAAGACGGCAAATTTAAATTTGTAAACAAACATTGTTGATATTGCAATCCTATGGCATTCTGATGAGAGCTAATAAGCTCAAAACCGGTATATATCTGGTGGGCCGTCGATGAATGACTAGCTGTTGCTAGAGGTTTTTCAGGTGTAATTCAATGCTGGTCGGGGCATTAGCCCGCAGAATAGTTGTTTCCTGGAATTCCGTGTTTGCAATATAACGTTATCGCATTTCGCGGTAGAGGTCGTAATTTTGTTCGTAAATAATTTCCTTCGTTTTTGTGTAATACAGGTCGAATTAATCAATACCTGAATTTTGAAAGTATCAATAAAAAATTTTTCAAACGGCCGCGTCAGAGTATATGGTGAAGCCATATTAACAATACATAATACATTTATCGAATTAATACATGAAACCTAATATTTTGTGTTCAAATGTCACTACTAGGAATGGTATTTTTACCGTAACTCACTAATAAGACGCTAGAAAGTAATTAACAATCCTTTATTATAATTTTAATTACTTGCTGCACTGCACGGTAACTACGCTTCAGTTAGGATTATTTGAGTTGCCTTAGTTGTTCTCGAACTACGCTCTGTGGTGATAGACCCGCTAACGGTATCTCTGGGCCCACCCATGTCATATGTTGATTTCGTATCATATTGACGTATTACGACTGCTACGGTCGGAACTGTTCCTCGGATAAGGGTGGTCTTCCGAGACGTCCCGTAGCTGCCTCTGTAATTAGTCGCATCCCATGCTTCCAAACGTTTTCCGAAGTCGCTACTGAAGATGCTGACAGTGAAGAGCGGCGAAGCGTTGATTTTAAAATCAAAAACAGCTATATCTTCAATAACATCGTATGTCTGCTTGGTATATTTAGCGCTTAGTAAACAACAGCCGTCTCGGTTCATTATATGTACCACGTACCGCCAGCTGTTTTATTGTTCGGGCAGCACAGTGTATTATTATATTAACCCTGTTCGCATAGCTGTTGGAAACCGTTTCTAATCATCCGACACACGCGCAGTTTATTTATAATGCCCCCATAAGGTTGCAAATCCACTATTTTCGTTGGAATGCGCATGCTGCGGACGATTGGAAACTAATTTGTGTATTGTGCGAACAAAGCTATACAGGGTTAACTATGACTTAGTACAAATATTTTAAGAGGGGATAGGGAAAAATAAGAATTAAAATGTAGATTATCATTTAATGATTTAATAAGAGACACGATATGGTAGCATAGGGAGGCACCTAACTTACTATTATTTATGTACAGAATTTATATTTGGAGATATTTTAAAAATGTTGGAATCATTTTCTGTTTTCTTACTTGTTTAAATTAAAACTTGTCATTGCAAAGGTTTTTGTACTTGCTGGGGACTTCTCCTTCCCTTGCCGTTTTTTTTGTTTTGTTTAAAACGATATACCTGCTTGGTCTAGCGATCATGATCAAATGCATTACCTCCGTCGGGAAAAACTGCAAAAGATAACAACAAAAATACACGCAAATGCACATAAATACATAAAACTGCTGCCACACATTTACCGCCAAGGCAACAGTTGTCATCTAGGCATTTGAATACGACATGTTTGCAAATACACAAAAAATACGCAAAAAGGGGATAGGGAAAAATAAGAATTAACGGAATCACCCTTCAAAAAAATTCCAAACTTATTTATAAAGCCAAAAAAAATTTTTTTCGATATTATTTTAAATCCTTATTTAACGCCGCCAATGTAGAGTAGGCAACCTACAAGCAAGTTGGTTGCCTACTCTACAAACATGCAACAGTCGCTCAGTCGGTATCGCTGTCATGTCATAATTCAATTCCTGTGTTTACGTTGTAATTTTGTGTTCTTCTTCAGTTTTTAGTGCCTTTTTTAATTTTTAAACGTTTAATAGTTATTAAATAAAGACATTTTTATTGGGTGCAGATACTTTCCCACAATATAGTTCGCCGGTTTGGTTTTCTAGGTTATGAGACAAAACTGCTGCGGTTACATTAAAACTTGTCTATTATCCTTTCCTTTCGTTCGATTTTGTTATTATAAATAGGCATTTTATCTAATTGTACCTACGGGAAGTGTCTTTTATCGGTAGTGAGTGGCTGTAATGAGCGAATATGTAGTTTAGTTTATAACGAAATAATGAAAAATGAATGTAAAATACTGGAGCTAACTGGATTAACTGTTACCTATCTATCACGTATTATTACTAATAAGAATGTTAATTTTTGTCGTTTCTACATTTAGAAACGCACAAAAAGACGGCCGCATAGTAGTTGACATTGTTGACAGATACGTAAGCTTTATCTATGAATCTAAGCCATCTCAGTCGATTCTTATTATAGGCGCCGACTTTCCATAGGAAAAAAGGGTTTTGCCCCATTTTTTAAATATCGAGCTAAAATTCTGGAATAATTTTTTTATTGTCTTTTAGGCCTCCCTGAGCACGTGGTTAAATTTTTTGTACTTAGTCATAGTTAACCCTCTATATGATGATATTCCCACACAGCTGTTTTTAAAGTGATCAAGGTCTATCTAGCGCTTAGTAAACAATAGTCCATTTGGCGAATGACTCGGCTGCCGAGACGGCGAAAACCGCTGTGTCATTTCTCTAAAATTATGTCGATTGATATACCACACATCGCTATGTGTGTGGTTCTAAAGGCAGCGATCATCTAGAGCTTTGCAAAGAAAAATTCGTATGAATGTATGTCCTATAATAGGAGTTTTGTTTACGAAATGTAGTATTTAAAAAAGTGGTATACATCTTCTCAAAATAAAACTGTTTGACATACAATTGAAGGTAAAAGTCTACTAAGTATATAATTAGGTATGTTAATCAATCGACAACACTGGTACTATCTTGAAGGAAACAGTGTTTAATTTTTGTCTTTTTTCGAAAAGTGGGTCATTTTATATAAAGACTATAAATTGTTATTTCGGATTACATTCTTCGAAGAAGTTGCTCTCTTGTATTAATGGTGTCATTAAATTAAATTTTTCATATAGCCCCATAAGTAAAACTCGTTTACATTTAAATCTGAGCTACGGGCAAGCCGTGGATGTTCGCTAAGTGGATAAGGTCATTTACGATCCTACACCAAATATTTACCTTAAGGTTCCAGGTTTCCCTCATTCCTGCACTGAATAGTGGTTAGGGCCTACCAACGTAAGTCGTTCCTAGGCGCAAATGCGGCCTGCTTAATAATAATATGCCGCCCCTCTCCCGCACAAGTCTCCGACTTCTTGGCTAATCCATGTGATTAGAATGAGGGGTAGAGATATTATTACTATTATAAAAGATTGTCTTGATCAATGCTATAAAAAAATTAGAATTTGAAGCAAACATTTTTCAAATGAAACATCAAACATTGTTTTTGTATGAACCAACGAGTTAAAAAAAAAGTGTAATGTGCAATAATTATGTACGTAGGTACTTAATTGTGTCATGTAAATTTTAGACTCAAGTATTTTTGGTTCAAGCAGAGTTTCTGATAATATCAATAAAACTATGTTGGCACCAAAATTTCAAGATGTTGAAGTTCAAACTGATACACCGACTCTAAGTGATACCTGTGCACAAACAGTATATAATAAAATTGTATGTACAGTAACATCTTTAAATTAAAATAATGTGTCTCAAATTAATTAATTATTATACGTATAGAAATAGCCAAATCAGTTAAATAATATTAAGTACTAAAAAATTACCTGGACATACTTATACATTGGGTTTTCATTTGAGTAATTTTTTACTGAAAAGAATATATAGTTTATTAAATTACAAAACAAGAATAATGTATTTTTATGATATTTCAGATCAAGACTGCCAAACGTCACAACCACTTTCGTGTAGGAGTTTAAGAAAAGCTGCATTAAAAGAGCAAGTAAAAACCTATACTTGTAAACAATATAGATTATATTATTTCCTATTTCAGTTTTAAAACAATGTATATTGTTTCTTTTAATAGTTAAATAAACATTTTATTTCAAATTTTCCTCATGGCTACATTATTTTTATCTAGTAGAGTACGTATATATTTTATTTAAAAATTTACAATATATACGACTTTCAAGATTAACTAACAAAACTTTATACATTTACCTATAATCGTTTCATAATATTTATATTTTTACTACATTACAAATATTTTATTTATACAATAAACAGCTTTACATCACACTTTTGGATATAAATATTTCCCAATTGGAAAGAAACTACTTTTTTAAGTCCCTAGTAATTGGCCATTTTTTGCGACAGTATATTTACGTTCGGCGGTACGGCTTTGACCTCAAAACTTCAAAGTGCCGACAAAGAGTGGTATAACTTATATTTATTCAGTAAACTTTGATGAAACAGAAAAATATGGTTAGTAAATAATTTCATGCTAGAAAAAACTACTAAAATAAACTATACCTAGTTATTTTTGTTCACTATCACCGATTTTTTCGAAACTAACTTTTTAGTCACTGCATTAGTTAACATTGACAAAGTTTTATGTACAGGGTGATCCAGAACTAATGGTTGGCCGCCATTACGTAAAAACAGAAAAAATCGAAAAACCGTAAACGTGGGTGTTTATGGTATGATGTTGTGAGTGTTTACCATAAAATACCATCTTGGTAAATTTAACACCCAACGGACAGTGACGTTATCGAAATCATTTTTCCCAATTTCATACCTATTTTGACATAATATAAAAGTCCTCATTTTTATCAATAATTTTTATTAAAACCTTTTTTCGATATCACCTTTCGTGTAAAAGATATAAGACCATATGTATAGAAAAATTAAACAAAGTCTCGATTACGTATATTGATGATTTTGACAGCGCTGCCATGGAAAACAAAATTCTCTAATTTTCCAACAAAATTATTTATTGTCCTGTGTACCTATACTCAAAAAAGGTATAACAAATAAACAAATTTAGTAAGTATTTTTGGTGCAAATAATACACAATAAAAGCTATAACGATTATTTAATAACAAAATTATATAAAATTTAAAATATGAACAAAACAAGGACAATTTTAGGTACGTATCATCGTGGAAAATAATTCTATGTTAAGTTTTCTATATGTCCACCAAATTGTTGTGCGTTCCTAATGTTTTCTTTTAATTTTTCGAAATTATGACAATATTTCTTATCCTTACCTAACCTCATTTTTCAGGGTACTCCAGAAATAAAAATTGGAGATCGATCCGGGGATTTCGGAGGACAATGAATAGAACCTTCTGTACCAATCCACTGGCCATTGTAATTTTCATTGAGGTATCTTTTTTACTTCTCTCGCATTGTGTGCTGGTGTGCCATCCTGTTGAATCCACATATTTCTTCCAAGTTGTAATGGCACTTCTTCCAATAAAGTTGGTAACTGGTTCCTTAAAAATATTAAATAACGCTCTCCGTTTAGTGCACTATTGTAAAAGTATGGATCAATTAGGTGTCTGCCTATAATATCACACCATACATTGATTCCAAAATGTTCTTGATTAATTTCGTGAGGGTTTTTAGTTGCCCAATAGTGCGTATTTTTTTATTTGGTACTCCATTGCTGACACAGTAGGTATCGTCTGTCCATATTATATATTTATAAATGTTTGGAACATCTAGCTGGATATCAACAATTTCCGAAATAAAATTTATCCGGCGTAACCTATGATTATTATTGAAAAAATCCACCACATTGTTATTGCAAACGGATTTATTTATTTTTTCCACTGTTTTTTTTTTGGACTTTAAAAGCGTCTGTGTTCCGTCTTAGTGCTTGTTCGAATCTGAAGAACCTTCTATAACCTGGTACTTGGCGGTCAGGATATCTTTCACTGTAAATCCGTGCTGCCAATTTTGAATTTTTTCTAGTTGCTCCAAAAATTAAAAGCATATGGTCTTATATCTTTTACACGAAAGGTGATATCAAAAAAAAGTTTTTATGAAAGTTATTGATAAAAATGAGGACTTTTATATTATGTAAAAAATAGGTATGAAATTGGGAAAAATGATTTCGACGACGTCACTCTCCATTGGGTGTTAAATTTACCAAGATGGTATTTTATAGAAAACACTCACTACATCATACACCCACGTTAAAGGTTTTTCGATTGCTCTTTCTGTTTTTAAGTAATGTAACGTAATAAATAATAAATGGTCTATCTATAACATATTATACAATCATCTAGAATTATGCTTTCAAAGAAAGTGCATTGTGTTTTCTGTTCATATACTTAACTATAATCGAAATATTTATGTTATTTAGACAGAAAAGTTGTAGTGGACCTAAAATATTTCATAAAATATACACCCATAACAACACCGCAGTCCATGCAGTAAAAATGTAGTCAACTGGAAATAAATTCGAAAGTTGACGTAACAAGTGCCAACTGAAAACTTGGTATCTACAATATTTTCTGCGACACTAAAAAATATTTGTTTTTACAATTATTATGTAAATGTGTGTGTTTCTTGTCTTATTATTTTTCCAAGTATTTAAAAAATATATGTATACACATATAATGATGCTCAATGTGCTCATTTTGATACTTGTTATTAAACATTCGTCCATAAACATTCCAGTTTTAGGAAATGTCGACTGTTATCTTTCACATCGATATTATAATTTAAGATTTTGTAGTAAATGATGACACATCATATTTAAAGGAATTATTTATGATCATTCTGTGAAACCGGTAAAATGGCAAAAAAATGCAAAAGATTCTCTTCTGCAAAGTTATCATGACACATCTATACAAGGTATTTACAATTTTTTTATATATATGTTCAGGTATTAACAATATTGTGTGAAACTAACTACTCTGTGGGCTAAAGCCCCAACCAGCGTTGAATTACACCCACAATATCTAAAATCCTAAAAATGCAGAAATAGGTCAGATCTCATCTATTGTTGAATTTCGAGTTCCCACTATCAGAAGTTAGATATCTATAGAGTATTTTCATTAAACCAGGTTATTAAATTTAGATAGATTAATTTCTTTAGATAATTATTGAATAGCGGTAACAGGTATCAGAGAACGTACATATGACTTCATTGATAGGAATTGTAGGAGATTTTATATATATTAACTTAAAATACCTTTCTTAAACAGTAAAAAAAGTATTTACAATATGGTGTAACGCATTTTCGCAGACAAAAATAAAGCTGAGATTAAATTTAACTTGTATTTCTAACTGTAACAGTCTTTAATTATTGTTTATATGAGACACTACTACCACTAAATATTTATGGAAATCGATTCATTTTAATTATTGGTTTTGCAAGATTTATTCAGCCACAGCAATAAAATTACCCATCGTTTTAAATAATAAATTTAAGATTCGATGTAAGATAGATCATTTCCAGATAATGTATAAAATAATTGGGCGCCACTTATGGCACATCACATTTCTTTTAAATGGCAGAACTTTTTTGCAGCTTAGTGTATCCATCTGACTATAGAAACAATTGATTCTCCTACCTGTTGTATCTGAAAAAGGTATGTCTTGTTGAAGTCGTTAGGAGTAACAGTTTTCGAAATAATCCTATTTGAAATATTCAATGCACCAATTGAAAACTGTTATCGTTTCAGGTAAAGTGCCTATTCTACTGAAAATACAGCAAAATGTTACTTGAAAAAGTTGTCAGAACGGTAAATTATGGAGACGTGCAAAATTTCAAGAAATCGGCGAGGTTTGAATTTGAAACCATTTTTCAACAAAGCACCAAGATTTTATCAAAGCAGGGCGATCTTTTTGAAATTTTGCCATACTTGTCTCCATAATTTATCGTTCTGAACAACTTTTTCAAGTAACATTCTGCTGTATTTTCAGTAGAAAAGGCACTTTACCCGAAACGATAACAGCTTTCAATCGCTGCACTGAATATTTCAAATACGATTATTTCAAAAATGGTTACTACTAACAACTTCAGCAAGGTATACCTTTGTCAGATATAACAGGTAGGAGAATCGATTGTTTCAATAGACAGATGGATACACTAAACAGCAAAAAAGTTCTGCCATTTAAAAGAAACATGCTGTGCCATAAGTGGCGCCCTTTACTAGTGACGTCGAAATTAGTTAAAAATTCTTATTTGCCGTGCCAAAAAACATAATTGCACCAATTTTTTTTTAATACTCCAACAGGTTTCAAAGTTATTGAGATATTTCAAAATAAAATTCTAGCATTGAACGCCCTGCATTTTTGAAACCAGCAACATTCGGATAAGGCATATTTAGCTCAATCGACTTTTTTTGGTCACCAGTATCTCCAGCTCTGAGATTTCCCAACCTTTTACAGACACACTGTATTTCAGGTTGTTTTGTGACTTAGCTAGACAAAATAATTTAAGGGCGCCGTAAGTAATTTTAGACATTTAAGAACTGTATAATATAGAGTTTAGCAAATAACAGAAATGTTATCTCATGCCACCTGCGAGTATTTAAAGGTACCGAAGTAAAACTACTGTATAAGGACAGAGAACAAATTTTTAGGTACAGAAATCAAAATATGTACGTATTTTTTCAACTGCAGATGCAAATATTGTTGTAACATAAACTTACATAGTTCTGCATATAAGATTTTTCACTTTTCTCTAAAAGTATGTGAAAATAATTGTTAAAATAATGTGTGTCATACAAATTCATTTTAAAAGTTATTTGTATTATTTGAGGATAATTTAAATAGTAAAAGTGGACAAACGAAACATCATTAATTTTATTTTTGATATTACTTTTGCTCTACGTGTTACATTTAAAGTAAATTAAAAAGGAAATACAAAAATATATGTTTAAATCTATAAAAATACAAAATATATTTAAATCAATATTTGTTAAAGTTTCACATATAATTTAAAAATATATATTCAGGTAATCATAGCAATCAATTAAGTATCGATTAATTAGTAATTTTAATTTTTTTAAAATCTTATAAATTCATAATTTTGTTATTCAGTCAGATAAAGCTGCTGTAACTTCTCTGTTTTCGTTAGCTGAATTATAGGTCAATAGGAAAACAAATACACTAATTTTATAGACGTCCACGTTTTGTTTTATTTTTTCTACATCTTCAGGACTTTATAAACTTTGATGTTTTAGTCATACTAATCTTAGAAATAATAAAGATTCTAAATATGAGAAAAAAAATTTTCTGCCAATTATAATTACGAGAAAATTTATTCAGAATGTACAATGAATTTCTTGTGTGTGTATCTATTGTATTTTTGTTTTGTATTATCAATTTCAGCCCTATCTGCTTAGATTTATAGTGGATATTTAGGCTTTGGCACATCTAATTTTTCTTACTCACGAAATATATTGTCGCAGAATTTGCCCAATTCGACGACTATGGTATCGCAAAACGTTAGATTGTCCCGATCGCCCCTACGCAATGCTGGTAAACAAGCAAAATAATGCTGTGAATCGAGGCGCGACTGGAATATTGAGAATTGACGAGAATCGTTCGAGAAATGGATCTAGAGATGCTAGAAAATACCTGAAATATTCGATTGTTCTAAAAAAGAATAATAAACGGCCAAGTCAGTCAGTCTTGAATTAGAGAGTTGTTATTTGGATATTTCGGAGAGATCAATTACTAATTGTAATTACTATTTGGTAGGGTACAGAGTGTTAATAAATATCAGTAAAAATTAACTGTTCGTTTTTCTGATAAAAGAAAAAGTCGGGTTAGGAAACCCGTGACAATATGTAAAAAATTAAACAAATGTGTATTTAATAAAAGATCTTCAGAATGAAAACCTAGATTATCATCGCAATGTTCCTCTAGTCCCTAATGTAAAATATTAAAATATTGCATTCACCTCTTCCTTCTGATTAACTTTTATTAGCACCTGTCTCTCTAATAAATACTTTATTTTAATATAATAAAATTTTCTGAAGTCTTTATTTGAAAAAATCAGTTAACTTTACAATACATGACAATTTTAAGATTAAAAAAACGCTCTGCACGTATAAGGGGGTGCTGAAAATGCTGGTGCAGTCCGGTTTTATATGAGGCTTCATTGTCCAAATAAAATATTGTCTGTCATAATTAAGCAGGAACTGAATTAAGTTTCGAATTTTCTAGGTCCGATATAGTCTACAGGGGAATTATTTCAAAATGTTCTGAATCCTATTAAAAAAAAATCGATGAACCATGAACACTTTTTGAAATTTCCGAAAAATACTTCAATTTTCAAAACACAAAAAGTTTTTAATTAGGTAGGTCTTATCTTCCACAAGCGTCCTTTCATATTTATGGGACAGAAATGATATTCATTGATTATTTTTATTGGTATGAAATTTTAGATTTTCTTAATCCTAATGTAGTCAATGACCTCATATACAGCATACAGTGTAGCTTATAAAAGTCTATGGATGTAGAGCACCGAAAAATTGCTACATATTTTTTTTGCATTTTGATAGAAAAACTAAAAAACATTTGAACTTGTCACTTCTGTTTTGAGGAAAATATATTTTCTAACAGTACCTCCTCATTCATCAAATATCTACCCTTAAGCGGGGATGGCCTTAAAATCTTAAATGAGAAGTGGTACTCAATTATATTATCAATGGCATCTAGATTTTTAATTTCGAATGATCAATTCTCAAAAAATTAATGTTCATAGATCTGAGAAATGTAGACACTGTGTATGACTTAATATTTGTACGTAAAATTTAACAAATGAACATTTTAGTGCAGCATTTACTTCTGCAAAAACATTATCGTTTGTTAAATATCGTTTTAAGATAGTGTGAACTATTGAAGAGAGCTGATTCTTTTCTTTCGGAATAATGATAGTGCGAGGGTTGCTGTAAATGTAATTAATAATAAACAACATCCCCATAACCTTGTGCCCCATGCTTATGTCAATAAATTACTGAGAAAATTTCGCACGATTGTTCAGTTACCATAGTAATTCAAAAGATTTCCGGAAATTTTTCATCCTTCTTAGAATAACCTGCATGTGATTATACTGGAAATTTTTGACGTTTATAAATAGATTGATATTTTGTTTAACAGAACTAGATATTTTAATTATTTCTTATTCTTCAGTTTTTATGGTGTATGTGTATATAAATTTAAACAGTAAGTTTCTATTATTTGTTATATTGCACATTTATTTATTTTCAATTACAAAGTCTAAATGTCGTGATACCCCATTTTTTGTAATTTCATATTAGTTTTATGTGAAATTTTCTTACCGAATATTCCACGAGCTTAAATTAATCACCGACAATTTTTCCTCGTTTACGAATATTTTTAGAAAATTATCTATCGTTTGCCTGGCCTCGAAAAGATTTGAACATTTTTTGACAGTTCTAACAGTCATCGTTAAAATAACATCGTTATTTTTTTGTCATGTGACATAAATCACCCAATCATTTAAACATTTTACTGATAACAGCATTCACTCTGACACCAAGACTGTTCAAGTTTGACAGCTTCATATTTCAAATAAGTCTCAAAATGTCACGTTTTGGCAATGGGAATTTTCAATATATTAACGCGTTAATTAAACAAAAAAAAATTCAAAAATTATCACAATACTCTACTGAGGCTATTATTCTGAATGTAAAGGACTAAAAGATAATAAACAAACCATTAGAACATGTCAATTGCTGTTAGTGAAATGGCAAAAAATGGTGTGCAAGAATAACAATTTCTGAAAATTACCTATAGTCATAATGTAAAATAATACAAAGAAATAGGTAGCCAATCTAATGTTGCATTAAATTTTAATAACTATTCCTTTGCCAGCTGTACTTTAATAAATAAATAGTTATTTCGTTGTGTTGTGACTTATTTGATTTTTCTGAACGAATTTTTCAAGCACGTTGATCCGGAGGGCTCATACCAAGCAACGTGCTTTCGAATGCCATAAAATTATTCCGTGCATTATATCAGAGTCCTAGAGATATTAGGATTTCATGAAACTGGTGACAAACAAAAAAAAGGGGCGCCATCAAAATTCAGTAATAAATGAAACAAATTGTCATATGCTTAAGGTGGTTCACGTACAACCGTTCGAAAAATATTAAAACCACATATAAAATTACATTACCCCAAATTCTTAATGAAGATGATGTCAATCGGTATTTAGAATTTTATAAGATCATCAGTCAACGTATAATCGGTAATTCAACTTTTCTTTTTAATATTGCTTTTTAATATTTGCTTTTCTGACGATGAGTGCTCCTTGTTTCATGTATATACCCAGTGTCCATAAAAACTAAAAATATTTTTGGAGATCGCATTGTTATCCGAATGTTTAAATGGAAAAATGTGCTTGGATATGATAGAAAAGCCAATTAATGCCGCTTTAACTGACATACTTGAAAATGACGATAGTTATCATGCGAAAAACTGTCAATAAGATTTGTATTATGTGATGACTACGAAATAATTTTTAATTTAAATACTTCAGGAATGGATTGATTGATCCGCAGGTTCACACTGCTGGATTTATTTTTACGCGATCTTTATAGTAAAAAATTTATGCCAAACAGCCTGAATCATTACAAGACTTGCAGCAACGCATCATACACGAAAATGACCTTATTACTCTAAAAGTTCTCTATAATGTTAGAGAACATTTTGGGCAATATACACACAACGTCAAAAGTCTTGGACCCCCCCCCCCTCATTCTTGTTAAAGAAATCTTTTTGTCAGAAAAACCAACTACATTTAAATAATAATAATAATAATAATAATAATAATAATAATAATAATAATAATAATAATAATAATAATAAGAACAATAGTAAATAAACATTTAACTCACAAAAGTGTAAACTTGTGCGTGAGTACAAATATCACAAATACAACATACATTTTACACGATATTATACATATACGTACATTTTTTAAATAAAATAACACATATACTGATATACTAATTGGCAATAGACAAGCTATTCAATATCAAGTTAATCCTTATACTGGAAGAAAAAGCAAAATAGAAGAGTGAAAAATATGAAGTGAAAAAAAAGATGAAAAAGTGGCGAGGTGTGAGTGCAAAGACAAGACTATATTTATATAAAAAATTAGTACATTCAAAATGTCAAACATTTATTAGGCAATCATTTTATGAATAAATTCTACCATATTGCATTATCCAATTTAGTACCCATTTTTTAAATAAAGGGAACGACTGAATTGCTTTTATACGTTCAGGGAGCATATTAAATATCTTGGGACCTAGGTAAGTAAATGTTCTTTGACCAATAGTCTTTTCTCTTTTAGGTATTACTTTTGAATAATTTCTGTACCTGGTCGCATATGGATGGAAGATATCCTGCGCAAAATGGTTAATTTTAAACTGTTTCTGTAGTAGAATATGACAAAATAACTGCCTAACATTTAATAGTTTGCATTCTGCAAAAAGTTCTTCCGTAGGGTAAGTATATTTTTTACCGTATATGATTTTCAGTATGCATTTCTGAATCACCTCAACCTTTTTTATGCATGTACTGCCACCCCAGGCTATAATGCCGTATGTAAGGTGAGATTGAACCAGCGAATAGTACAGTACTCTTAAATACGTTGTGTCCAGTATGTTTTTTAGGTTTTTAAATTTGGGTAATAGATGTCTATTTTTTTTTACTATATTTTTTGTTTGATTATTCCAGTTTAAACGGGAATCTATAAAGATGCCAAGATACTTAATAGAGTCTGTTGATTTTATACTTATTGATGTTCTATTAAGATAAATATTTAGAGTAGAATATTCAGGAAGATTTGTTGAATAGCTAGTGACAGGCATAAACCTGGTTTTTAATGAGATTAGCGTCAGTAGTTTATTATTAAACCGTTCCACAATAATTCGAAAATCGTTTTCAGTTTTTTGCTTTAATTCCTTCCAGGTGGAGGCTTCATAAAATATTGCTGTATCGTCCGCAAAACTGACGATATCTCCTTCTGTGAGTAAATCAAAGAGATCGTTTATATATATGTTGAACAGAACTGGACCCAGTACTGTGCCTTGCGGAACACCACAAGTCACAGTTCTCATTTCACTTTTTGTACCATTTATGTCTACACACTGACTTCGTCCATAAAGGTAAGTTCGCATGAGATTCAATGGATTACCTGTTTTCCAAAATATCTATCAACTCCGAATGATAAACAGTATCGAACGCCTTGGCCAGATCGACAAAGATGCACAGAGATGATGAGTTTTTATCCACTGCATTGTATATATTAGTTATTAAGTGTGCTATAGCATCTTGAGTCAAACCGGCCTCCCTGAATCTATACTATCTGTTTGAAAGAATTTTATGTTTGTTCAGAAAATCTGTTACACGTTTTTTCAGGATTTTTTCAAATATTTTTGCGATATTCGAAAGAAGTGAAATAGGCCTATAATTACCAACATCATACCTTTCTCCCGCTTTAAACATTGGTTTAACAACTGCAACTTTAAGACAGTCAGGAAAGATCCCTTTCACAAAGGAAGTATTTATAAGATACACCATGGGTAAACTAATTAAGGGAGTAATATTCTTGAGTACCTCAGATCTGATTTTGTCTATGCCTGGAGATTTTTTTAATTTTAAGTGTTTTATAGTTTGCTCAACTTCTTCCTTATTTGTGGGAAATTTGGGATTTTATAAAAGTATATTGTTTTCTGAATCTTTTTTTGTGAAAAGAATATGTTCGATAAACTGAGTACTTAGAAAATTAAAAACCAGCAAATGTGTGACATTTTTGACAAAATGTATTAAATCAAAAAGAAGTAACAAAGCAAGGTCTCTACTTGTCGATATGACCTCCACCATGTTCCAATAGCATATTGACACGTCTGTGCATTGAGATAATCAAATATTGTTTCATTCCTCTTCTGCCGCCACGATTAACTCATCTGCAGTCTGAGGTGGAGGAATATGATTATGAATGGCTCTAACAAAAAAATCCCACATGTTTTCAATGGGATTCATGTCAGGAGAGTTGGCTGGTCAGTCTAATCTATTGATATGTCCTGCTTCGAGTGTCTCTTGAACCCTTCTTGTGCGATGTGGTAGAGAGTTGTCGTCCATAAACACAAAATTGTCACCTAATTTATTACGCAGGTGTAGATAATGGGCGTAATAACTTATTCGATATAAATTTGACTGGTCATATTATGTGGTATGCGAATTAATAGGGTGCGGTGGTTGATCATTATTTCACCCCCAAACATTACGGTACCCCCTTCATACGGAGCAACTTCACGAGGAAAATGAAGTCGCTGTTGACGACCTGGTTCTCTCCAGACTCTTTTTGATCAGTAACCAGCCCAATTCTGGGTTCGTCTCTAAATAAGATCCACCGCCACTGGCCCAAACCAACCCCCTATGCTCTCGCGTCCACCGGAGACGGGCAGCACGATGCCTTGAAAGTAGAGTGGGGACCCGTAATGGTCTTCTAGCACGTAAATTTGCGTTGTGGAGTCGTCTTCGAATAGTAGGCGAAACGTACCTTACAAGTATTCCCTGAGAGCTGAAGCTGAAGATGTGCGGTTTCTGCGGGCATATTGCACCAAATACCAATCCTCTCTTTCATTAGATAGTCGAGGACGTCCACTACGTGGTCTGCTTTCCACTGTATCAAATTATTCATATCTGTGTACTATTCGTACAACAGATGATCTAGAAATACCCAACATGTTCGGTATCTGATGATTAGTATGTCCTGCATCCTGCATCATGTAAAGCAGTCACTCTTGCTCGTGTAAACGCAGAAATTTCACATCCTGGCATTATAATGTACAAAAATTAAAAGGAACACTTGGCTGAATGTACTGCCAAACTGATCAGATATAAAAATAAAGTGAAGGTTCATGGTCTGCAATTTTTTATTTCCTAAGTACATGTACATTTTTACCACATTAAGAAAAGCCACTAGGTTTAATTGAATTATTTTATAAGACTTTTGACGTTGTGTGTGTGTATATATACTACTGTATGGAGGCTCCTGGTGGATATTTTCAACACTTAATTAATTAAAATTAGTGGTAAGTGAATTTGATCTAAACTTTTCACCTTTAATTTCTCAACAACTGATCATTGAAGATACAATTAAAAATGCCACTTTACATTTAATATTTAAAGGGTGAAAGTCATTCCTTCTGAAGGATCGCGCACATTATATCTGCATGGAGCAGAACGGACCAGCACAGCACGGATCAGAAAAGCCTGCACCTGCATCTGGCACATTTTTATTTTATATTTTTCTATGTAATTTTGGTCTAAAGTATCAAAGCATGAACGGAGAAAAGCGGGGTTATAGTGCCCACAGACCCTCCTAATTTTTTTTACTACGTCTATGGTTTCATGTGTTTTTATCACTTTTATAAAACTTTGATTTGAGGCACGATTTACGAGTAACTTTTTTGCATGTGCTAGGTGTGGCACAAAGTAAATATCGCTAATGAACGAAAATTTCATAAAACCCTAGAAACTAGTCCAACGGGTTGAGATCGGGGGAACGGGATGCTCATTTTACATATTCAAGCTGTCCTCTACCAATACATATAGGAAAGATTTCATTTAAATAAACATTTAGAATTGATGAACGGTTTCTTTTATATAGTTTCAATACCAGGCAAACAACAGCTAAAGGAACGAGTTGTACAAGATAGAAAGCACTTTAGGCTCTAAGACCACACATTTTCCATATTCGTTAATCTCTAATTAAAAGAACCCCAGGTAAAGGTGAAAATAGTTTCCATATTGAACATTTAGTTTAATTGAGTTACATTTTTGTTTTTTTTTTACTGTTTAATTTACCGAATAACATGGACGTGACCATTTAATAATTAGCGATATTTACTTTGTACCCTGTATTTTGAAAATGGAACTCTAAAATGAAACGTGGCATAAGGTCCTATTATTTGGTCCAAACTATGTGTGGCTTGACCTACTAATTTGTAACACCCTGTATAAGAACGGGTTTTGTGACGCCATTTACCTTTTTTGAAGCTATTTATTTAGTTCTAGTTTATTTGGGCATTTTGCCACACTTCGGAAAAAAATAAAGATTAATATACTCTTCCACCAAAAGATTCAGTCAAGGGTTATTTTTGAAACTAAGTTTGCATAACCAAAAAAATCTGACACTGAAAAAGTAGATAAACGAAAACAACAAAATCTCTGTTTTCGTTCTAAAAATTGCAATTGTTTTAGTTTGACTTACTTTTTATAAGTTTGACTTACTAATTGCAATTTTTGAGAACAAAAACAAAGAGTTTTTTGAGACTTCAAAAAATTCGGAAGTGCGTGATAGTGATGTGATTTTTGTTATTGTTTACTTATCCGCTTTTTCAGTGCGAGATTTTTTGGTTAGGCAAAGATACTTCCAAAATTAACCCTTGACTGATCCTTTTGGCGCGAGGGTTTATTCAATTAATTTTTTTTTTCACAACTGTGGCAAAATACCCAATTAGACTAAAGAAAGATGTTATATTATGTCCACTAATACCGGTACCGCCAACCCAAGTTTAACCGCTTGTCCATCAGACATGTACCTAGACAAAAACAATTCTTGACACAACCTAATTATTGATGCCTCCCAAAATACCTGGGTAGCAATTTTTCCATGACCCACACTGTCGTTAAAAATAGTTTTATAAAATATTGTTAATGCAAATAACTATCTCTCTTATTTGGAATAGCCTCTGGTTAAAAATTTGATCCGCATTGAGTGAATCGAACCATTAATTATTATTATTTACATCAGGTATTCCTATATACGCAAACAGTTAACAAAAACTGTAACATTGATCGTCGACAGATTTTTTACAAATTTTAATACGTGACCTTCATATTTTTAACATGTGATCAATTTTGCATTCCATAAAAAAAAGTTTCTTTCGTAGTTAATAACCCTGAGCAACCTACACATATGACCACCTATTACTCAATATATATATTCAAATATTTCAGACGTTCTCCTTGTAGTAAATTGTTTCTCCTGAGACAATGAATGCGAAAATTATTTCTTAATTATTGCTGTATGGGTACATATAATTTGGTGGGGATTCATGTATAGTACAGACTACTTTCTCTTTGCCATTGGTGACGTTCTGTTCTCTCTCATAATCTGTTAGTGTTGAACGTCAAGAATAAAGAATTGTGTCGTGGTCGTGTATTTTTATTTATTTTATTCTCGAAACACGACTCGTTCCGAAAATGTTTAGTGATTCTTTAATTATATTTGAATTCTAATATTCTTTTTGTGGCATGTAAAAAGTGATTGCTGATTGTGTATGGAACAGCTGATTCTCAGATTGGAAATTACTAAATGAAACGATGACTACAAGATACCTCAATTTTTCCTATCTCTGTTCCTGTGTCATTGCCCTCCACGTTTTCTCAACGGTTAACTCAGGTCAGTACAAATCATTAATTAAATGTAATTATATAGCAATGAACAGTAATTATAGGACAAGAGAATAGCAGAAAATTACATAAATGTATGTTTTTTTACAAAAATTAGGCGTCCAATTATTTTAAGAGAGTTACTTTTAATAACAGGATAATCATTAATAATGTTAACGTCCTTCGTTAAATCCTTTAGTATTTTATTGCTCACTACATAGGTGTATTAAATGATGTAAGAAGCGATAAAGTATGCATTAAAATTATTACAAGATTTAATTTCAGTACGTTTGTTTATGTGCCAAGTGGCAGGGAAATTTTAAACAGATAATTTGAAATTGCAATTTATCAGTGAACAGTGGCCAAATAAGGCTAAATAGAGAAAATGGAGGAAAGTTAATACATTTTGTCGATATAAACTATTATTATATACTATATGTAATAACAAATCTCCAAAATTTAATACAAAATTTATTTTAGAAAATAAAATTAAATTTAATAATGAACCTTTACATTTATGTCATTTGAGTGAAATAAAGGAAAAAAAAGTTTAGTGTACTTATGTGAAACTTATTTTTTATATATTGTACGCCCCTTAAAACTATTCAGGCCTATATCTCCGTTATTTTATAAGATACCTTAGTGATCAAGGTATGAAGGCCTTTTAAGCTAACCATTGAAATTTAAAAAACAAATTTTTCTACAAAATGACCGGTTTTGAAAAATTATTTTCGCGGAATATTTTTCTTCTTTAACACACTGTATAAATTAGTATTATGTCATCGAATAGAGCATGAAAAAAGCTTTGATTTGATATATGAGATTATAGCTTCTGTTACTGTAGTTTTCTTAAAAATTAACATATAACTTTAAAAAAATTGATTTTTTAGAAAATTTTTAATATAAAACTGATAGTTCCCATATAACAATATATTTTTTAACTTTAATTAGAAGGTTTCGAAGCCATAAATATACGTTCCGATAGTGTTTTGTTTTCATGCCATTTCACTTTGAAAGCCAACCATTTTTAACAAAACTACTGTAACAAAAACTATCATCCCATATATCAAATTAAGCCTCTTTTCACAAAGACAACATTATTCTGAGAAAATAAGTTTGAAGGACGGCTATTTTGTAAAAATAATTTGTATATTAAAATGAATAGTTGGTTTAGAATACCTTGAACAAACCTACAAAATGATACCTAGATCGCTAAAAAAATAACGGAGATATGGGCCTGGGGTTATTAGTGGTACACCCTCTATATTTATTACGTACCTACCTATTTTTTGTATATTTTTATTTAATATTAAATTATAATTCTACTAATTTTGAAGTGTTTCTTCTAGATCAAAAAAAATCTATTACCTAACATTTTAAATATTAGTTATTTTACTATTGATGAGAAAATAGTTTTTATTTTAGTTTAGAATAATATGTAGCATAAGAAAAACATTTAAAACCCAAAACAATGACTTAGACAATATGTCTAAAATTCATATCCGGACCTATCAGTGCGGTATGGGATGGCATTGGTTTATCTCCCATTCACAGAAAGAAAAGATTATAGTAACAGTATTGACGTTAACGTACTTTCCATATATTTTATCTGGGCAAATTATAAATCTAAACTGAAAGTTATTATTCGGGGTGGAAAGTTTATATAATAATGAAAAATAAACCTAAACTTATTTCTTAAAATAACGATACTATAATATTTACTAACACAAGTTTGAGGAGGATGTACATAAAGAATTCTTAAAAGTTATTTGCTCTTTAGGCACGATTTTAAGTAGTAAATAGTTTACATTATAAAATTTAAACAATGAGTATAATAACCCTATTCTATGAAATCTAGTGTAAAATAAAATTTAAAAGAAAATCTGGATTTAAAATTTGTCGATTTACATGCAATTTTATTTACTAAGTCTAAAAATAGCACGCTTAGTCCGATATTAAAATTATTTAATTAAGATTTTCTGATTGATCAAAAATAAATCATGATACGAAATTTTCAAAAACAAAATTCAATCAAAATGTGAAGTAGGTATAAATGGAAATATAAAAAATGTGTTAATAATTATTGATTGTTTTTATTATGAATATTGCTTACACACTATAACGATAACTAAAATTTGTCCATCGAGAAAATATAAATAGCACTTTCTTTCGTCTAATTTGTATTAAAAATTAATCTATAAGTGCATTTTCTTCTAATCAAGAAAAGGCAACTGGGACAGCCAATTACTTTTCAGATGGTATAGATATATACATATTTATATAAGAAATTAAATATATATACCCTCATTTAAACGAAATAGGAGTGTGGTGCAAAATATGATATATAAAATTATTATTATTTTGATTTAGAATATATTTTATTACATGTGTATTATTATTATCTAGGTATATGTAGAAAGTTTTAAATGATACTATTTTATCTAAAATTAAAAAAATAGCTTGCAAAGGAAAGTAAAGACGTATTGTAGTAGACAATTAAAATGCATACACTTTTTATTGTCAATCTATCACCCAATATATGCTCTAAGTATTTAAACTCACAATACAACATACAATACTAAAATTGGATCTAAGGTTGCTACGGTTGAAATCGCTTCACAGACAACATTGATTAGCTGTTACATTCTGAGCAGTTTCTGTAACTGTCGCATTCAATGTTGACAAACCTAGTGGAGTAAAATCGCTTCGCTATCTCGTTAATTTCTGGTAAATTTTTTTATGGTATATCCAAATGAAACGTTTACCATCTTGTAGAGAGGCAACTTGAGCATTCTAAATGAACTTCTACAACTTTTCAGTAGGGTAAACTTTTTAAAATCTACAACGGTTCATAATTTTTTCACAACTTATGTTTAAAAAAACTCGCTTCTTTTGATAACTTAAAGCTTTTTCGAGAAAACTAGTTCCAATTTTCAAAAATTTATGTAGCTGTCCGCATAGAGTAGTTTTTAATGCATAAATTTGCTGATACCGACTTTGGAACTAATTTCCTCGAAAAGGTTTTAAAATATCAAAAATTGATGTGTACCACTAGAAGCGCTATAGTTTTTTTATAAGTTGTGGAAAAATTATGAACGTAAAATCATTTATTTTAAACGCGATATATGTTACGAAAAACATTATTGTCAAATAACGTCCGAAGCATGGAAAATTGTGTTTAAAAAGTTGGTTCCCACTGAAAGAAGTTACAACTTCTATTTCGGATGCCCAAATTGTTCCTCTACAAAACGGTATACGATTAATTCATTTACATTTTCTTTTAAATTTATGGCAGAATTGAGAGCCGATTTTATACTCCATTATTCAGCGGTGACTTATTTTACTCTCTGCACAGAAGTATGTATATTTTGTTTGCGTAAGTTATTATTATACGCATTTCATAAATTTATAAGGGAAAACTAACCACTAATGTATTCCAAGAAAAAAATAATTAATCGATCACATCTCCGAATAGAGGAAAAATACACTATAGTTACTTTCTTTTAAGATATATTAAGATGTACAATAATAGACTTCATATTGTCAAAACTGTATAATAATTAATAATGTGGTCACATGACGATTAGGTATACATATTTTTATAACTTGAATCACGTTTCTCAAGATAATTTTCATAATATTGATGTCAAACAAACGGTTTAGATTTATCAAAAAACCTATAATATCTGATTTGGCGTGATATTATATCTTTAATAGTTCATGTATAGTATGGTCATGCACTTGAAAATATATCAAGCGGAAAAATTCAGCAATATGAATAAAGAACATTTATTTCTGGTAGTAAATTAGATTTCCTTTCATTCTGTAACTACTTCCCGAATAATGTTTTTTTCCCGAATTTATTTTTAGAAGCCATTTTTGTCAAATGTATATTATAATGTTCTTTAATTATACTGTACAATTGTACAAGCAACAATTTTACATGAAGAAAGGAACATAAACACTTTTCCATAGTTTATTTCTTAACCGCATGTACCTACTTCTTCCTTATATTTAATCTCAAAGATTATTTGACTTTGTAAAACAGTGGATAAAGAGAATAAATAAAGGAAAACTATATACCAATTAAAATATTCTGCTATTTACTAAATAAAATCTATAGATGTTTTTTGTTTTGTCATACAGCAAATATATTTGTAATATTTCGCTTAGGATGAGGTCATTTTGTCTGTAATGAAAGTACAGTGAAGCAACAGCATTTTAGTATTTACTGATAAATTGCAACTGACAACAATCAACCAACCAACAAATTGATTTTGAATGATGAGACCATAACCATCAAATCTAAATCCATCCATTATCTATCAGATATAAATCCATCAATTGTTTCTAGTGATTAAGTAATAATAAAACAAACACTTTTTATTTCACTTTTTACTTCATCGACATTGATGGTTACCACGGTTGTTAAGTTTTGAACCTGCGGTAAACTATACTTCCTTTATACAATGTAATCACTTATTGATTTGCATCTGTCAGAACAACAATTGTGGCGAAAAATAAAAAGATCTGTAATATCCAAACTTGCATGATTATTTTTTCGAAAATATGAATAATTTTGTTAATACCCACCATTAGTTTTTCAAATAGAACATGGAATGTATCCTATGTCACTTTCCACTGCCCCAAAATCCCGCCTATGCCCAATCTCATGTAAATATTTTTAAAAAGTATTAGTTGTCTTGAAAATGAAATAAAAATAAATATATATTTTTATGTAAAACAATGACAATGACAATGACAGTGACAGTGACAGTGACAGTGACAGTGACAGTGACAGTGACAGTGACAGTGGCAGTGACAGTGGCAGTGGCAGTGACAGTGGCAGAGGCAGGGGCAAAGGAAGGGGCAGTGACAGTGACAGTGACAGTGGCAGTGACAATGACAATGACAATGACAATGATAATGATGATGACAAACAGAAAAAATCTGAATCAAAATATAGAAAAAAGTGAAATAATTACTGCACAAAAACGTGGATACATTAATTTTTCTAGATATCAGCGATTTATAGTTTTCAATGCATGATAATTAATATCACAGACACTTGACACTGTATTGAATACATTACACATATTATACAGGGTGCCCAGAAAACGTGGGGAATCTCTCTGGTGCAGATAGAACAGGAAAAAAATAAGGTGACAAGTTCCTATACAATTTTTTCCTACAGAACCTCCCTACGAAGAGATATGTGTCCTTAAACGATGCCGCTGGAAATCGGTTTTTCTTGAATAACTTTTAAAGTACTCAATATAAAATCATAAAATTTAATGTGATATTGATATTATAATTTATAATAAAATTGTGTTTACGAGTAAAAGTCATTGTTTTACATTTGAAATTTGACCCACACCATCGATCCATTTAATTGATTTTGTAAATAAAGGCAATCATTAATATCAGTTACACTATTATAGAGTTTTAAATCGTCTGCAGATGTCCACATTTAATTACAGAGGCTATATCATTCATACAAATTTAAAAAAGTAACGGACCTATATGAGATCTGTGTGACGCCAGAAATTGTTATATAATTCTCAGATTTATAATCTCCATATTCAGCATATTGTGTTCTGAAAAACAAGTATGACATGAATAACAAAATCAAGATTTCAGTGAATTCAAAACCTTTTATTTATCTATTATTATAAATGATCAATTTGTTGTATATCTGTGTAAATAACGTCCTGTCTTCCTGTATCCAAATTGTCACATATAAAGTTAGCCATAGTGGCTAAGTTTGTAATCGTTGATCTTTCATGCTGATTCTGTGATAATTTTAAATCAACTGTGATACTGCATCTGATGTAGAATATTTCAAAAAGATCATGCTTCTATTCAACGTAAAATATTTAATAAAGAATTTAATTAATCTCGAATTTTTCTGACAATTTTATGTTTTCAAGTTTGCTTGTGAACAATCTATAAAAGTTTAACAATCGAGTAACTGTACCGTTCATCTTCAGATGTACCGTTTCATATTCCTTCTAATCTTTTTACTCCTACCGGTCACATTCCCTATCAGTATTAATAAACTGGCTTCATTTATATGCAAAGTATACATGTATCTTTTCGTAGAAATCACGTAAATACCAGTGTAGATATCTCCGTTTGAATTTGATTGCATGTTCTTTAGTAATCTTATTTTCATAAATCAAGTAAAATTTCTTCCCAGAAATATTATATTCATCCCATCAACAATTGTGTTCTCAGAAGTTTTTATATTTTTTTATAGAAAAAAACAATTTTTTCCCCGGAGTAATAAAAGCTGTGCCATCGAATTAATGTAAAGGAGAAGTTACGTGTACAATTTCCAAATTAAGAGAATTATGATGAATATCTATAATTTATTACCTGAGATAACTTGCCTTTAACCGGATCTCGCATGGCATGTAGAATGTTTTTCGACATTCAGTACGCTGAACGTACCTATGTATCAACCGTGAACCACATATCTCGCATAACTCTTAAATTATGGAGATCATTTTCCGATTTTATCGACTTAACACACGGGAATTTTCTTACAAGATCCGTGCACCTACTTATATCCTTATACCTAATAGGTCACTGACGGCCCACTTCATATACAATTGCACAATAGGTAGATATACCTTATGTATACTATGTTTTTGTTAGCTGATTGAAGTAATAATTTGTTACATCAGCAAAACAGTGTGTTTCGTAACTAATAGTAAAAGCTCCGTAAGGAATGAGAAGATGCCTATCACCATGTTTTATAATAAATAATAAGGCAAGTATTTCTCTACCTGATAGAGCAAATTCTGTTGCGGATTTTTTTATCCAATCTTATTCGCACCACTTCTCAATTAGTATATATATATATATATATAAAGCTGTTTACAGGCCTTTTAGGCTCAGAGATTCAGAGATGTGTTATTCTCCTCCACTCCATTCTGTCCTTCGCCTTTCTTTTCCAATCCGATACATTTTTCTCCCTTAGATCTATTGCCACCGCCTCTCTCCATCGCTTCTTCGGTCTACCTCTTTTTTTCTTATAGTTAGGTTTACTCCCTACTATTTTCTTAATTGCCCTTTCCTCTTCCATACGTTCTAGCACTCTTTTGGCTTTTACAAATTCGTCTATTGTTGGTGCCTGGTACATTGCATATATTTCTTCATTATTTCTCCTTACATAGCCTTCCTCTGTTTTCTTACCCCCTAGAATTCTTCTTAAGATCTTCCTTTCCCACCTTAAAAGGTTTTCTCTTGACTTCTTATTGAGAACCCAGGTTTCACTACCATACAGCGCTGTCGGTCTCAAAATTGTTTTATACATTCTAAATTTTACTCCTCTGGACAATCTTTTTGATTTCAATAAGTGATTGACTGCTGCCGAACTTCTGTTTGCTTTTATCTCTCAATTAGTATACTTGACCAAAATGATGTTTGTAATATGCACGTAATCAATATACGTTCTTTCAGCAAACAAGAGATAACAACTATGAATAACTTGAAACCTAAACTAACAACCGAACCAGATTTAGTTCCTTCATTTTTAATACGTGGCTATATATTTCATTTTGCTAAACCTTTACAAACTTTGTTCAACTTCTGTCTGCAATCAAAAACCAAAGTCATTGATATAAAAAAGGTGAAAGATCTAATGTTAATAATTATAGACCGGCATCAATCATATGTAATTTTTGCAAGATTTTTGAATTTCTACTTCAAGATTCAATTTTTCCTTTAACAAAAAATAAAATTCCACCGTATCAGTACAATTTCTATAAAAGTAGGTAGGCAACAAATTTTATGTTTGTTACACAGGATATTGCTGAATTATTGAACAATAGTCAACAAATGTAGGTAATATACAGTATGCACCAAAAGTATGGAATAAATTCAATAAAAACCGAAACAATTATTTTTTGGGAAAAATCCTCGAACAGGTCGATTTTTAATTTAAAAAATACATATTTTAGCGTAAAATGCGATTTTCAAATGTCACTTGTTTTCGAATAATGACGTCATCGATTTTTTTTTTAAATGGCAACACCATATATCTTTCCTTGATTCTGAAAGATCGTTTAATTCTCTATCAGACAATACTAAAATTTTGCCCTCTTACATAGGAAAGTTATCGAGTTCATGCAAAAACCAAAAAATATTTTATATAGATGACACTAAGTGTAGGAAAATATGACGATTTGAACGTTTATGTTTGTCATGATGACAAAACGTTGTAGTAGAATGACATATGAATGCAATAAACATTTTATTGCACTAGTGCAATAAAGAGTCACTTTTTCCATTAAATATAGCAAAGCAAATATTCTTTTCAGTAAATCATATATATTTAAAATACAATACAAAGAAAATATGCATTTTAAAAGAAAATATCAAATACCTATCCCAATTTAATGGTTAAAAAGGTGCACGATTTTGGCAGTAGCTATGCCAAGAGCTGATTCTGACCAATGAAGTTTGAGAATCCATCACCTCGTCTTCGGTGACCTAAATCAGTCAGTATATTGTTAATTTCTAACCGCTGCAGTTTCTCATAGTTCACTACCGTTCTTCAGTAACACTTATATGATCTAGAATTTTCAAAATTGCTTGTTGTCTGTAAAAATTTTGAGAGACTTGCGTGGATGTTGCAATTATTGTTCCAGTTTCCATGCATATAAGTCAGTAGCATACATTTTTCATTGGGCATTAAATGTGAGAAATTAACTACTCCGTTGAATTACACCCATACAGGGTGATTCAGAACTTATCTAAAAAAAATTATTTAATATACTCTTACAAATACAATTTTGTAAAAATAAAATCAAAAGGAGCAGTTCAAAAATGATTTAAAAATACACGCACGGCACTGGAAACTGTCCCATTGTAAAACTTGATAAGGCGTATACTCAGCGATAGGACAAAAAATTGAACGAAATTCCCAAGAAAAGAAATAAACTACATTTTGCAACACCTATATTTATGCAGTAAATTGAACTGCTCTTGTCGCTATTGTCATTAATTATTAATATAATTAATTTGTGGTTTTAATTAGTAAAATAGTTTGACATACCCGATGTTACAACAAAATTTTGGGCCCGTCTTACCCAGTTTCTACAAACTAACACAAATATTTTTTGTTCGTTTTGAACTTGTAAGTTATTGGCAGCAGCTATGATACGTTTGCGTAAATCATCAATAGTGTCCACTTGGTGCAATATACTTCATTTTTTAAATATCCCTACAAAAATAAGTCCAAATGATGAAGTCAGGAGATCGTGACGGCCATGATACCCGTCCTCCTCGCCCAGTCCCTTGGACACGCTGTACATGGTACGGATATAATTGAGCCTCCTGTATGATACGCCACACTGCTGCAATACACCGTGGAGACCCTAGACCTTCAGCTCTTCCACTGTTCGGTTGCAAGTTTTCCGCATCACGCCTGCATTTGCACTACACTTGCGCTCACTGCACACCGTTGTAAAAGTGGCTACATGTGACACATATTTACCAGGAGATCGTTCTGTAAGCCATTGATATTTGAAAAACTGTAAATGCTTGCATTACAACAAATTTAATACGATAAGTAATCGGATATTTGAAATCGCCTGGCAGCAGAGACTACTTACAGTAGCCCAGCGATGTAAAGGTTGAAACTACTACAACATCAATATTTTTTTTCTTGAAAACTATAAGGATTTTATAAAAAATTATTTTGCGGTATTGACTTCATTTTTCATGATATATCTATTCCCATTTTTTTTGGATAAGTTCTGAATCACCATGTATATTCTTTATTATTAGATGTTGTAGATTTTTTATTGTATTGTAAAGGTATTTAAGCTAATACAAATCAATTTTCCTACAATTTCTATTAATGAAGTCATATGTATATAGAGATCTCATGTATTGTGGTTTTTACGGTTCCCACATGTTCAAAATGTGAATTTGAGTTTTGAATGTTATAGAATGATTTAAGTCAGATATGTATTTTTTGTAGTAAATTTAGCTATATTAATTTTTATTTTAGATAATACAGCTTTCTCTATGAAATTGTTCATTAGCATACCTAGATATTTGTTATCAAAGAACATACACTTCATTAATAGGAATTGGAGGAAAATTGATTTATATTAACTTAAATACTTTCACAATACAGTAAAAAAATGGCTTCATAACAAAGCGCAAGTTACCAAGGATTACCAACTAATGTCAGATCCTTGGATTGCAATTATATGCAATAGCTTCAACTTCCCCAATTTTGAAGCTATTTGTGTATCAACAACTACCATTCGGTTTCGAATTCATTCATTATTTCCAAAAAGTTAAATTTTGAAAGGCAGTGTAGTTGATTCCTGTAAACATAACGTCTGAGACCATCAGTATTATGCTGTTTTTTTTTTTCATAAAGGTCCAAAGGTCCCTGCTGGTCATTTTGTGCCATCGTGTTAGGCATATGTAGTTTATAGTTGCTACCTCAACATGTATTTTGTCCACTTGGCTACTCACTCTAATATTTTATAAGCAGGTGTAAATCCAATTCATCATTATCGTTCTCTTTTTCACTATCACAATCACTATAATTATTATTATTTTTATTAGGACCAGACATGCTTGTCTCCACAAATCAGAGAGTATAGTATAGCCTTGATTGTCTTCTAAAACCTTTTGGACAATCAATTATCGAGTCATATGCGATAATAGCCATCACATATTCACAACAACATCTTTGTTTTCCTATTTTATCATAATTGTTCAACTAAAATATTTCAATGATCTTTCCAACAGAAAAAGTAAAATTCCAATATACCATACAATAAGAAGCACACACATTTGATTAAGATATACCCACACTTGATGGTCTTCAGTAAATTCAACTTAATGAGAAGCAATCAACGATACAAAAAAAACAGTTAAACAAATAGGTAAACTAAGTACAATCACTAATCCGACACCAGAATGGTACTAACTTTTATCAGCTGTTTTTCTTAAAATCGGTGCGACCTATGTTAATGAGCAATCGTTATTATCCACCAAAAGATGGTATCCCAATTTATCTAACTATAGGTCAACCTGTCTGTGTGTATAGTTTTCTATATTTTGATGATTCAGTGCATACATATTCATCCTTCTAGATTCAACCATGGTTAATGTGATTTCACTTGAGGTTGACTCATACGCAGCATCCCATTAGCTCTTTTCCGGAGACAGTTATCACCTTCTCAGTATTTTAGCTTTGAATTCAAGATATTAATTACGTTTTACTTCCTAAAAACATTCAAATTAAATGTCACAAGATTTAGATGTAACTTATATACACTTATGTAAAATTATAATTTTGTGGAATAAAATGTATGTGGTTACGTACCAATTTCAAGAAATATTACATTAAAAAAATAATACTTCAATACTGCAAAGAAGATGAATGTGCATCTACTGAATTTTTTTAAATTATATTTATACTCCGAATAGGGTCGTTAGAATAGAAATATATAGAAACCCTTATTTAATATTCGTAAGTTTTTTCGCTTTCAGTAACACAACGGTGGTATTCTTAGTCCGTCTCCGGTCGCCAAAGAGCGGTCTCCGTACCGAAATTATGCGAATTTCAGAATGAGATACCACTGTTACAATACACTCTATTAATTGTCCGTCCGAAATTATTTGAATTTCATTATAAAATTCGCATAATTTCGGGACGGTGATCGGAGACAGACTATGAATACCACCGTAAAGATTCATCTTACGGGTGCCGTTTTTAAACGTAATCAACGAATTTAGAACTATTTTCTGATACTAATTTTAGAAAATCTAAGCATTTTCGAAACAATATCTTTTCACTGTGCCAATAATACAAGTTTTCTCTAGGATATTAAATAGTTTACAGGCAGGCGAGTCATTTAGAATAAGATGAAAAAAGAACATTTTTGCCTATTGTACAGGGTGATTCTTTAATATTGCGAACAATTTTAGGGACAGATTCTTTAGATAAAAATGAGAAAAAAAGTTCCCATTAACATGTGTCCGGAAACGCTTCGTTTCTGAGATACAGGGCGTTCATTTTTTTGTAATCTACTTTTAATACTTGTTATTTCATTTTGTGTTATGCTATTTTGCATTTTGTATTTTGTATTATGTTATTAATGATACAAAAAATGGAATAAATAAGTGCAGAGCAAAAGTTATTAAAATTATTATTTTGTAACATTTTGTATTGTTATTTTGCATTTTGTATTTTGTGTTATGTTATTAATGATACAAAAAATGGCTGAGATTATTAAACATAAACCAATTTTCAAATAAATCGGTTAAAGGACTTTTGATATAACAGGTATTAAAAGTAGAATACAAAAAAAATGAACGCCCTGTATCTCGGAAACAAACCGTCTCTTGACACATGCTAATGGGAACTTTTTTCTTATTTTTATCTAAAGAACCTATCCCTAAAATTTTTCACAATATTAAAGAATCGCCCTGTATACAGGGTGAGTCATTAATAATGGTACATAGCTTAAGGGCCAATTAACGTCAAAATAAAGCGATTGAGCCCAACATGCCTTATTCAATTATTGCTCTTTTTCATTTTACAGGGTGTTAAAGTTGAACAATTTTTTAGATTTTTTCTAAATTTTAAGAACATATGGACTGATTGCTTTGAAAATTTGTAATTTAATGTTTTTTGATGCAATTACGAATATGCAAACAGTGTTGAGGTCACGACTAGAGGCGGTAGTTATACTGTACTGTCGATGTAAAAATATGTATTTTACACTTTTGAATATTTTTAATAAGAAACTATGGAACTACCTTCAATTATACATAGAAAAGGTATACCTGTTACAAATCGATAAACTCGACCGTTTTCGAGAAATAGACGATATAAGTTTTTAAGATTCGGTGGGAATAGCATCATTATCTGCAGTTTTTTATTTTCAATATTTCAGCAAGGCAGCATATATATCTTGGATCTGTTCAGATTATCTTAATGGCCATCAAAAAGCGCAACTTTTTTCTACTTTGAACCAGTGTATATTTACGGTTCCGAAATACCAATGGTGTAAATTTAGCAATGAATAGAACTTAATATATTTCGCTTAATTTCGAGACAACCGGTTTAAAATTTTATAAGAAACACCTGCTTTAACAAAAACCATTTTATATCATTTGCTATCTAGTTCAACTCTAAAATTAAAGCTTAATCTACATAAAAAATATACGTAATATTTCATCGAACTATGACGTCAATAATGGAAATATGAATATTTCAAACAGACTATTACTACAATGAAAGGTAACATGAATTATTGTACAAGAAATGTTGCTATTTAATCCTAAAAGTTTGTATTTGTTTTTACTAATATTTATTTTATTAATACACTATTGCCGACTAATTAAGTATTATGAAATGTTGTTACAAAAATATTATTATTTTTAAAAAACTTAATACTAGTGGCGTAATGTATACCTCCGCAGCCCCCCAGTTTTGCCAGCCAGTTTGGGGGCTCCAACTGCAAGCTGAAACAAAGGAATTGGCACCGTTTGGTTATAGTTATACAGAGAACACGTCACAACGTTCCGCAAAATTCGTTTTGATTTTATATATTTTTTTAGTGCCAGTTACATAAAGATTCAATAAAAAAAACTGGTTAAGTTGCAAATACGGAACTCCAGGAAACAACTACTCTGCAGGTTAATGCCTCGGCCAGCATTGAATTACATCTAACATATAGCAAACAGCTAAAATCACTCGAGAGCAGCCCACCAGACATATACCGATGAGGTAACCGACAAATAACTAGATGTCGCTGTGCTATACCGCATACTCATGGTCCCTTTTGTCGGGTTAGACAGACTTTAGCTGTGTGCTATAGGTTTTTCATGTATATTTCAATGCTGGTCGGGGCATTAGTTCGCAAAGTAGTTGTTTCCTGGAATTCCGTGTTTACAAAATATCATTCTCGCCGAATCGAGATAACTTTCAATGGTGTCTACTGCCATGCAAAACGCTTCGTGTCTGTGGCTTTTCAGTTTAGCATGCGGAGTAGCAAATGACCGCCAGATGTATCTGTGTTACACCGCACACCGATCAAGTTTCTTTGCATTCTATTGAAAATAATAAAAATATATTTGAAAGAGTGTGGAAAAAGGGTAAACGCCCTATAAAAAAATTACGTTGCCATTTTATGATGCATATTGCTTACATCAAATATTAATTTAACTTTAAATATAAAAATATAGAAAATATGCAGTGGGAATCAAAGTTATAAATTCCATTGAATATACCTATTGTCATAATTAAAGCCCGCACCTTGTTCGCAGATGACGTCATTATCAGTGGCGCACTTAGGATGTTAATGTTTGTAGAAATCAACATCTTTCCTTGTACTGGTAATTTATAATATTCAACATTATTTCTATTAAGATTATTAGTTTACAAAACACTACATAACTATTCACTTGTAGTATCTACTGGAATAAAATTGAATAACTAGCGACTGCTGTAAATGTTCAGGTGTTGGGCTGTGGCATTTGTCGCTAATAATCCATTTTGGTTTCGAAAACGTATGTTTAACATCCACAGAGGTCAATGGGACGTATTTAAAGTATTGTAATGTTGAAAATGACTTTGCATGGGAACACGTCACGTAGACAAACATCTTTATTGTTACTCTTGATTATACAAGAAATCTTCTTCAACAAAATCACAACTGTCAAATGCTTTTCTTTGGCGTTTCAGTCATTTGCGTTCGACTGCTCAATATAAACAGACTGTGACGGCGTAATTGATTCGCTTATATAGATTTTTAGAGTTCTCGAAGTTTCTGCGATCTCGAGAACGTGTCGAGAAACAAATAGAATATAGCCTGGAATATTCCGGAAAACGTCAGAATAAAGGTATTACAACAATTATAAATTCTAACGCATACAGGAACTTAATTAACAAACTAAAAAGGTAGGTCAGCTTCCGTAACATTGCTCCTCTCTTAGAACTGATCGTCCCGATCAGATTACTCCACTATAGAACCTTCTTTACTTAACGTGCAAGTACAACAATGTCGACACCATTCTTCTACATCGGTGTGACTTCCAAGCCAATAAAATCGTTCTCTGACTTTATTCAAAGTTTTATTTCTTCCTAAATGTACGCCACCTATACCACTATGAAGAACTTTAAGAACTTCTGCCACTCTTTTTCGGAGTAATACAGTTTGGTAAATCCTCTCTTTACCATTAGGACTTTCCAGTACTCTTGTCAATACGTCATTCTGTATTATTAAAGAATCCCATAGGGTCCAGTAATTTTTCAAAGACAAAGATCTGTTGGAAATGTCACTCCAGTTAGGTCTATCCAAATTTTTAATCTTCCACCGGTATATAGCTCCGAAGTCTGAATCTTCACTCTGGTCTTTAACAAGAGTTCTATTATCCCATTCATTCGGGCTCTGCAACTTAGTTCTTTGGCACAAAAGTTTGTCCTTTTCTTTGACTTCATTCAGTCCAGTTGTTAAAGTACCTATGCTACTTTGTGCTTCCTCTTCTATTGATAATTTTGCTCTTTCCGTTTCTTCCAACCGACTTTTCTTGTTTTCATCAGTATTTAACTGATTTTTATGTTTTAATTTTTTCAACAGTTTATCTTTTTCTTTAACCCACTGAGCTTCCTTTTTTCATTTGATCTTGATTCAATTTTATCTGCTTGAAGAGTTCAGCATTAGTAGCTTCCAACGTTTTATTCTGGTTGTTCAGATTCGTTACTGTTTTCTTCTCCTTCTGCAAGTCCTGTCTCAATTTTAATAGTTGACTCTTCTGTGTCTCAACATTAGAACTCAGTTCTAGCTGGACTCTTTTACTGCTTGTTCTCCTCTTGTCAGGCTCTTCTCGACTTCGATTGAAAATATTCTTAGGGCATTGATTCCTGAGATGTTCCTTTGCTCCACAATTCTAACACAGAATGGGTCTTCGTCTACTGTATATCGTAGAATCGGTCTGAACTTGTCCTTTCTGGTAGTTGTCCAATAAATTTCTCAAGTTATTTATCAATCCTTCCTTGTCCTTCTCGGCTTCACGTCGTCTTTTTCGTCCTTCCGTCCTGAATCTTAGTTGTCTTGTTCTGCCTTGACTGCTTCTAGAAACTTGCCGTGCAGCTTCAATTTCCCAGGCAAGGGCTAGAGCTTCGGATATATTCTTGTGTCTGGCTAATCTTAATGCTTGACTAATTTCGAAATCACGCTGGCCATCGATGAAGCTACTTTCTGCTAATTGTTCTTGGAATTCTGTCGGTGCGGTGGGGTAGGCTAGCTTCACCATACGTGCTATACCTGTCTCAAATTGCTGCAGATTTTCTTCGAAGAGTTGTCTTCTGCCTTTTATTTGTGCCTGGTAAACGTGGTGTAGATGAGCATCGCCATACCTCATTTCTAAAGCACTCTTCAGCGTTTGATAGTCTTTTCGTTTATCCTCGGCTAGTGTTTGTAATATCTCCACGGCTTCACCTCGTAGAGCAACTATTAGTGATGTAGCCTTTTCTTTCTCTGACCAATTATTTGCCAAGGCAGCTGCTTCAAATTGTTTTAGGTAAGTGACACCTTTCCATCAAATGTTGGTTGGTGGCTTCACTCTTGACGATGGAAGAAAACTGCTTTCAATCTTAATGATTTCCCTCGCCGACAACTGAGATTTTAGATTTGTAACCTCGAGATTCTAATTTTACTATACTTTCTTCTACAACTTTGGTCATTCTGTAACTTACTAACACTTTCTTCTACGACTTAGACTTTATCTTGTAACTCACTTCTCAATTGATTGATTTCATCTTCAACAGTTTCCTCAAATTCATTAAGTTTAACCTTAATTGTCTCTTTCAACTTCTTATTGTTTTCTTTCAAACTGGTTTTCATTTCGTTTCTCAATTGTTCTTGACTACTTTCCATTTTCTCTAAACTGTTCTTCACTTCCTCTTGATTGTATTTCATTTCCTTTTTCAAGTCTTCCATCATTTGATCCTGGCTACTCTTTATTTCTCCCTTCATATCTTCTTGGCTCCTTTTCATATCTTTCATCATCTCCATTAACTGTTTGAATGTTTCCTCCATTTCCGTCGCTCTTGATCTCGTCACTGGCATTCATTTGTCTACTCCAAACGTCTTCTTTGTGGAACGTCTCACTTCTGACACCAATGTAACCTTGAAATTGACTTTGCGTGGGAACACATCACGTAGACAAACAACTTTATTGTCACTCTTGATTATACAAGAAATCTCTTTCAACAAATTCACAACTGTCAAATGCTTTACTTTGACGTTTCAGTCATTTGCGTTCGGCTGCTCGATATAAACTGACTGTGACGGTGGAATTGATCCGCTTATATAGATTTTTAGAGTTCTCGAAGTTTCTGCAATCTCGAGAACGTGTCGAGAAACAAATAGAATATAGCCTGGAATATTCCGGAAAACGTCAAAATAAAGGTCTTACAAAAATTCCAAATTCTAACGCAAACAGGAACATAACAAACTAAAAAGGTAGATGGGCTTCCGTAACAGTATATATAGTTATGTGGGTTTACTTCTTTGTCATCAAAAAGATCTACAATACCGCATAAAGACAAGAAATCCCGAATTGTTGTGTAAAATGGAACTAATTTTTTCTTCACACGTTCAGCACTAGGTCCCTAATTGGGAAATAAACTGTAGCAAATATAACATTATTTACTTATTAAGTTATTTATTGAATATCTTGATGCTGTCACAGTTACTTCAAGACGGCGAATAACTGTAGGTATCCGTGAATAATTAAAATATATGTATGCAAATCTTCGCGAATTTTAGGATCGTGACCGTTGAGCATATAAAATAGAAGTAACATCACTTGAGTGTAGTCGCTGTAGATTACTTTTTATGCCATCAAAATGACGTGTCTCAACGTACGAGTCCATTGAAACTGTTTTGTTTTACGAGTAGTAACCTGCTGTAAACCTAAACATGTCTAAGGGCCGGTTTTACAATACCAAGTTCAGCACAAGCTCAAGTGAACCTCAGCTCAAGCTGAGCACAGGTTCAGAATAATTTACGTTTTACAAAACAGAATTGAACTTAGTTTAGTAAAACATCTGCTCAGCTTTTTCATCTATATGTTGGTATTGCTGGCGCTTGCATTAGGAGCACTGAAATGTACGATATGGAATGCGTTTAGTCCAATTGCGCATCCAATTAAAGGTTTCAAACCTAGGAACAGACAAAAGGAGGCACATGAAACTCAGCAAAGACATACTTCCTTAGTTATGTATGTGGGTGCGAGAGATACAACCATCTGCACGTACGATATGAATTGTGTTCTTAATTTCCCATTATTTTGTTTGTAAACACGTCATTGGTGTACAGTGTGGTTTCTTCTTTTATATTGTATCTCGTTAGTGTTATTCTTTGTGTATTTTTGTGAGTGTTATTGTTGGAACATGTCATGTTTTATAGGGGACTGTAAAATTAACCAGCATATAGCACGAAATAATTCTTCATATCCAGGATTTAATTTCATTTCAATTCACAATCAGCTACTGCTCCGCCATTGCTAGAGGCACAAAACAAAATATGGCACTGATCATAAATAATCCATTCGCGCAGCTTTTAGCGCATTCCAGTCATCATAATATAAAATTACATTTCAGTGATTAGGAGAACGTTTTGTGAAATCTAGCCAGTTTTATGTGATTTGAAGTTTGAATTCTGAACTGTCAAAGAATTAAGTAAGTATATATTTTAAAGAAAATATACTGTTTTTTGGGATTCATTCCTCGAGCAAAGATTCATATATTTTTTTATTTTATAGAACATAGATGATAGAAAAAGATCCGCAAATTTTTAGAGGAATCAATTTTAATATCTTTAGTAAAAAAATATAACGAAATTGTGGAGTGTAAGCAATCAGATTCGAGGGCAAACTTTCAAAAAATAAAAAGTTGGAGAAAAATTGAAAACTAATTCAATAGTATTGCTGGAGAGAATTATCGTTCTCATAAGATTCTGAAAAAGAAATATGAAAATATTAAAAAAGAACCAAGAAGAAAAAGAATAAAAAGTTAGTAGCAGGATAAAGTAAACTTTTTTTTAATGTGCAGTAAATCCTATATACGTTATATAAAAATTAATAAAGAATTTTGTTTATATTTTTATTTATTTATTTAAACATTATGAATATGAACGATAAATGGTACATTTATAGTTAACATTCACATCGTTATTTATATTCAACATCCACAAGTCCATAAAAGCAGTTAATTAATTCGAATCTTACTGCATTATTTGCAGACAACGTGATGTTCTTTCTTATTATTTACAACTTTATGTATTTATAACCTTAAATCTCGACTTGAACCAAATTTAAACCGTCAAAATTGGAAGCTCAACTGAACTAACTGAATGAGCCGAGCTTACCCTTGAACCTCAATTGTAAAACGCCAATAATGCTAATTCAGGAGCTCAACGCAGGTTCAGTGTTAAGCTTACCTTAAGCCGCCTTTGTAAAACAGGCCCTTCATAACTCCAGGGTCTCGATTCTCGAATGCAGTGAAATAAATTCGAGTGAAAATTCATTTCACTTAAAAAATTCCTGAATATATTATTATATATGTATATATTTACAATTCTTGAAGCTTTAACAAAAAGCTTGTGAAATAATTCCCCAATTTTTTATGGTAAATGGTCTACAATGAGAATGGTCAAGGATACAGATTTGCATTTCTCATGAGAATTTATGTCATTTTCTGAGAGGATGTGTTCCACTAAATTCGAGAATCCAACCCCTGTAGGTAAATAAATGGGTTTCTGTCGATTAGCTGGCATAATATTAAGGCCGTCGCCAAGCCCGGACCTGAGATGTGCGGGCTTTAGTCATAATACTTCCTTTGATTTTGTTTGTTTGTAGGATATCTGATAAAGAAGATGTGATGAGAATTAAATTATTTATCCACTGACAGACGCTTTCCGGGATATCCGCGCGCATCATATCCATATTTAGTGGAGACATGATAAATACATATTTCAATAGACACTACACACGTTTCTTTAAAAAAATTTAATGCGGTACAAAATCCTGACAAAAACTATGTATGGCCTTCAGATAGTTTTCTATTAAATTATATGTAATTTTATTATTATAGACGACTAAAATGATATGAATGTGTTTCTACATTATTTGAATGTGAATATTATTTTTTGTGTTCAGATTTGTTTATATATTAATGTTGCGTATCTGTCTTTTAATTAAAATAATTCTTTTAAAAATTTGTACAATACAATAGTAAGCAATAGTAAGTAATAGTATTACAATAGTATACAATTATAATATACAGAATTTACTCGTTTAAGAATATGAATACTTTATGTGCGCCAAATTAAATTTTTATAAAATAATTTTTATAAAATATATATAAGTATATGTCTTGACTTCGGCTGATGCAACTAATTTAAAAAAAGAATAGAATAGAATGTGCCTTAAGATTAAACATTATCCTTCACATTTACGGTAAGAAATAAATTTTAAGTACTTGAAATTCTGTTGGTCTCTGGAGTCTAATTTGTACCAGTATAGCACTGGATCACACTTTTTACAACAAAGTTATATGGAAACTGAACACAATTTGTCATTGTTTGAATTATTCCCTTGTTTCTTAACTGTTGTTTTTATTTCCATTTATTCCTGTTTGATTGGAAAGACATTCTTCGGTAATGCTATTAACCATATTTTTACATACATTATTTTAGCTATTTTAAGATGGACGAGCTCTTCTATGACGTCAATTAAGAGTTCAAGTATAAATTTACTAAAGCAAAATGTAACTGGCACAGGTGTTAAAATATTTTTTCTTTCACAAGTGCTTTGGACAGTCGTTTATCCGTATGTAGATGATTAATCATTAATACGATTATTTTAAATTGATCAATTGATTTGAATGTCTACTGCAATAGACTAAAATATTAAACAAAGACTAAACATCGTTTTAAGAACAGAACGATAATATTAAACTTGTACAGGGAGTTTTTAAAATAAGTAACATCAGGCGGTACCGTTTTGCAAAATGACCTTAGCAAAAAGTTCACCCATGTTTCCAAAATATGGACTAGCGGCTGTATTTTGAATAAAAAAGTATAATTGCAAAATGTTCTACTTTCTCAATAGTAGAAAGAAACTGATAGCCTCATCGTGAGGGAAACAGCCGATCTCAAACTCAAATTTATTGTGAATCACAAAATTTGCTATTTATTAGAAACTTATTATTGAAAATATGAAAAGGCACAGAGGATACTTGTTAAACAATATTTTCAAAGCAATTTCCATTTTGTTCTAAACGCCTCTTAAAGTTGTAACGTACTCTTGCAAAAATTTAGGGATTGTTGCGAATCTCATTAGATGCCAGAAAATTTGTTTGTATCTCCTCAACACTGGTAACTGGAATAGCATACACAATACTTTTCATATGTCCCCAAATAAAAAAAATCATGGGTGTTAGGTCCAACGATTGGGATATTTTAAATGAAGCCACTGCCTAACTGTGTCTGTCCTGTTAGGAGAGCACCATTATGCATGTACCACATGGTTTGGCGTACATCTAATGATGTCTGTATCCTCAAGTAGGTAATGCTGAAAGATGTCCTTTCAAAAATTGTAGGTATTCAGCTGCACCAGGCCGCGGAAGGGCCAACAAGTGTATTTCCTGCAATGGGGAAGTTGCATGAATTTTATATTGGTTTGAAATGTATTACATGGTAATCTTTAAAATATATTGAAGGGTCAGAACATGTGTCTGACGACAATAGTCACATAATAATTAAAATATTAATATTAATAAATAGCCATGTAAACAAAAACATGAGACGTTATGGTGTTGGTGATGTAAACGGGCGTTTGTTTCTTATATTTTTGCATTTTTGTGGCATTTGTGGGTCATATATGCAGTATGCGCCAAAAGTATGGAATAAATTCAAGAAAAACGAAACAATTATTTTTTAGGAAAAATACTCGAACAGGTCAGTTTTTAATTTAAAAAATACATATTTTAGCGTAAAATGCGATTTTCAAATGTCATTTGTTTTCGAGTAATGACGTCATCGATTTTTTTTTAAATGGCAACACCATATTTTTTTCCTTGATTCTGAAAGATCGTTTAATTCTCTATCAGACAGTACTAAAATTTTGCGCTCTTACATAGGAAAGTTTTCGAGTAAATGACGATTGAATCTTAGAAAACGTAAATCAATTAAAATAAAGCAAAAACGTTATCAAGTTTAGTTTTTCGAATTCCATAGTTCTTTTATGGATCACGTAGGTGAAAATCTTTGCAAAGTGTCATTGTCACACCGACTTTCTAATAAGTATTGTAAGCGACATAGAAATTATTATTCAATTTAAAGTATTATGGCACATTTAACTGTTACTCAAAGAATTGAAATTTTAATTCTTATCGGATGCGGGAATATGACTAGAACTCAGCCGGAAGTTTGTGATTTATTTAATGAAAAATATCCAGATCGCCCTATCAGCCAATCAACACACAGTAAGGTAGAGTCTAAATTTAGAGAAACTGGCAATGTTGTAAATATTGCAAAACCTGGACGTCCAAGTATTAATGAAAATCAGAAACAGAACATTTTGATAAGTATGGTGGATAATCCTCATAATTCTTCACGATTGGTTGCATTAAACAATGACACTAGTCAGAGCACAGTGCTACGTAACTTGAGGGAGGAAAAATATCATCCCTACAAAATTCAACTTGTGCAGGAACTCAATGAAGATGATCTCGATCGCCGCTTACACTTTTGCGAAATTCTAATGGATTTATGTCAAGGAAATAGAAATTTACACCGGCAAATACTTTTTTCAGATGAGGCCACATTTTGTCTGAATGGTACAGTAAACCGTCAAACTTGCAGATATTGGAGTCGGGAAAATCCTCATTGGATGGCAGAGGCACATACCCAACACCATCAGAAATTAAATGTGTGGGCTGGAATAGTTGACGACAGAATAGTAGGGTCTTTCTCTTTGAAGGAATCTTTACAGGACAAAGATATTTAGAGTTTCTAGAAAATGGCCTTGTTCCAGCCCTTGCAGTAATTTTTCCTAACGATAATGACCCTAACATTCCTGACGATACCACATGGTTTCAGCAAGACGGTGCACCTCCGCACTATGCGCGCCCTGTACGAGATTTTTTGGACAACTGTTTTCCTGGGAGGTGGATCGGCAGACGCGGACCGATAGAATGGCCTGCAAGATCGCCAGATCTTACACCTCTTGACTATTTTTTATGGGGATACTTGAAGTCAAAAGTGTACATTAATAAACCACGTAATTTAGAAGAACTTCAAAATCGCATTCGGGACGAAATACGCAGAGTTAGTCAAGAAGTTGGTGGATGGCAATTCGAACATTTAATTTAAGTATAAAATTTAATCAATTGTATTTTATTTTACATACCTCAGAATTGTTACTTTTTTATGGATAAAATTTACGTTTTCTAACATTCAATCGTCATTTACTCGAAAACTTTCCTATGTAAGAGGGCAAAATTTTAGTACTGTCTGATAGAGAATTGAACGATCTTTCAGAATCAAGGAAAAAAATATGGTGTTTCTATTTAAAAAAAAAATCGATGACGTCATTACTCGAAAACAAATGACATTGGAAAATCGCATTTTACGCTAAAATATGGATTTTTTAAATTAAAAATCGACCTGTTCGAGGATTTTTTCCAAAAAATAATTATTTCGTTTTTATTGAATTTATTTCATACTTTTGGCGCATACTGTATAGTGTAAATACTGTGTAGGTAATGCCATAATTATTAGTGATAATGTGGTAAACTTACGGTATCATTAAACTTAACTTATTCCATTGTTTTCAATATAGATCCGCTTTTAACAATTACGGCGACAATGCTGTTGAGTAAGTACCAGATACCTAGATGGTTGTATTTGAGATACTTATAACATTATGCCATCTGATTTCACATTAAACTACTTGTTTTAATTTGAAAAATAATAAGTAAAAGTAATGAATAATGATATTTCTTAATTTTTTAAAATGAATTAAATAAATTTTTATTGCTTACCTATTACATAAGGTCTTCGGCCATTTCCTTCGCGATAAGGCTGTATTCTTCCAGTTTTCTTTCTACTGTTAGCAAAGACTCTCTGTGGGGAATTAGGATATGAGTGCTGCCTCTGGCGATACATTCTGCTTGTTACGAGACAGTTTTTCCGGAATTCAAAAAATATTTATGCATGTGAACATATTCATCATTCGTAAAATCATTTGCCAAGTTATCGTAAATAATAAAATTTTTCATCACCAGATCTAAGGAAGCGCTTGCAAATGTAACAAATGATCAAATCACAGAAATTAACAAGTACAGTTATGTACTTAAATATTCCTTAGTAGTAGCAGTCGTGTGAATTTTATTGTTGTGTGAGAGTTTTAAAATAAACCATCTGATATGCATTTTTGAATACTCACTCTTTTTATCACATGAATATGTTGTAGCAAAAAATAACTTAGTAGATGCTTATTTTAACACCCGCCAAGGGAAAGATATTTTTAAAACATTTTTTTGTAAAATTTGACTATTTTGGGTTTCAAATTACAGCCGCTATTTCATATATATTTTTTTGAAACTTTGAAGGGCTGTATCTTCTATCTTAACATCTTTCTCTCCATTTTTCTCAAAAGATAGTCTGATAAGTGTATTCATGTTTTAATGTTGAATTGCACACCCACATTTTAAGTCGTGTCTAAATTTAGGCGGCACGCCCTTGCTTGCTAGGTCGACAGAAATATCTATTTATGTTATCACATTTCGAACAAATTGAAACTATTTTAAAATTCTGTTTTCCATATACAAACACAATAATAATATTTTTGTTGTTTTAAGAAACAAAATTTGCTGCACCTTTAACAGATTTATTAAATTGGTACGCTCCTTAAAACTTGTATTACTTCTCCATCATAACATTTTTTCACATTTTATAATTATAATTATTTTTAGAACAACAGGATTTAACACAAACTTTTGCTATGCTATTGAATTTTTAATATCACTTGTTGGTCTGGTTTTATGGGCATAACCTACTTTAAAGTGAGCAAGCTTTAAGTAGAACAAGAGAAAGACTACTGATGTTGAGATGATAAAGTAAAGTAATAAGCACCGCGATTTGCAGCTGGAAACAAGGATATACCTACAATCTGTCACGTAAAGAGTTAAAATATATATTTTTGCACTAATAAAAAATGTCTTGCCTATAGAATACAAGAAGAATATTATAACGTATGTCCAACATAAAAGGCACCTAACTAATAATAATGTTTAATACAAATGTGATTCTTAACATACAATTTTAAAATATCCATTATTTTGAAAAAAAAAGATATATACAAGCAAAAAATTATTCAAATAGGTAGGATTAAGATCTAGAAGGACTTTCAGGCGCTTTTCTTGATGTAAAGCAGCGGGGCTTGCTACACATTGCCTTATTTATTACTTAAACTTCTTTATAGTCTGCATTATTTCTGCAAGTTGTAAAGCTCTTGCACGTCTGAAAGACTCAAAGTATAGATTTTACTCAATTTTTATTGCAGTTTTTCTACAATTCTGGAACATGACTTAGTGATTTGTATAGTTACCACCACACGCAAAAAATCCTAGGCTGAACTATCAATTTCAAACTTCCTTCTACTTGATTATTGTTTGATTATTGAGCTTGCAAAATATATTAACTGAAACCTTTATTTTATATGTTGTTATCTCTTCCCTTGCAATTACAAATTGACGAATGTAAAACAACTGCAAGTCAGAAGGCAAGTTAAGGGATTGCTGCAAATCAAAGAATTGCGGACGGTAAAGTGGCTTTTAGGAGCCATTTCTGAGGAATTCTAAGTGTAACTTCCTCAATATTTTAAGGTAGTATCCATGAGAAATGATGTACCAATACGTCTCATAATATGTGCTTTACAAGGTTACAATCTGATGAGCTATCAAGCCATATTACATCGAGAATTTTCACAAAAATGTATTTATTATACTTGCTCTATGGATCTTCGCATCGTCATGGACACATACAAAATTATTAATTTTATCTGAAGCATGTAAAGTAGTTTCTTACAAAATCTGAAAGTACTGTGAGCGTTGCCGGTAATCCTTTATTTTTAAATCTACCTCAACACAGCACTTTGATTTATTTGTAGACTTGATAAATTAGTTCCCAGCATTATTCAGGTAGTATAGAATAGTTAATTCTGGTCATTTTAAAAGAATACTCAGTATTGGCGTCACCTATAAATGATAGGTAATAAAGAACACCTATTTTCAAACTCTTCTAATAAAACTAGGCCCATAATTTCATTACTTTGTGGTCTTTAAAAACTAGAAATACTTGCATATTGACCTACGACTTCTAAACAGATAGACTTGATATTTTAGAATTACTTATTCCATAGAACAACAATAGAACTTTCAAATTACATTAAAGTTTAATCGACATGACGAAATCCCATGCTGTCTGTCAAAATTAATAAGAAACATATGTTTAACCGTGTATATAACGTGTGTCTCACTTTATACTTACATACCCCTGTATTTTTTTCCAAACCACACGATTTGGATTGTTATTTTTTTAACCAGAGACACATGTACAAGCCAGTATAACGGTCAGGTTACCTTTCTGGGGCCTGCTATGATTTTTTTTCGTAACGGTTTTCATATTAGCTGTTTTTTTTAAAATTCAAAATTGATAAATATAAGTCCATTTTTATAATCCAAGGGGAAAGAAAAGTGCTATTAACTGACAATTCTTTATTCTATCGTGACATAAATATAGTTTGATAACTCTTTCTGGTTTCTCTCAAATGTCTGTGTATTCGTTAGAATAATTTCTATTAATTATGATATGTAATATGTATGTATATGTATTTTGGGTAAAAATTTTGCTTCAAACATTTTTTATCAAAATAAATCTTGGCATTTTGATTTATTTTCTTGATTGTAAGCTCCTTGCAAAGATAAGTTATTTCAGCCAAAATACCTACATATCATTACTGATAGAAATTAGCGTGAGATTGCACAGATATTTGAAAAAACTTACAAGATTTATCATTATGAAACTATATTTACATTATATTGTATACTGTAAACAAGTATGATAATTTCAAAAAACGAAGTAGGCAAAAAAATAGCAATGCATTTTAAGAGAGTGATTTCAAATTTAAAGCAGTCTAATTTAACATATGTAATAAGTAAAGAATTTTCTTACAACACATTTTTTATACCTACCGCAGAACATAAGTACCTAAGCAAAATGTGTTTACGACATGTAGGCAACATAAAAAAATTATCTGAAAAGGATATTGGACATGCATTCTAAAAATGATTGCACGAACACGATCTCAATCGTAAAGACATATTATATTCTCATAAATATTCATACTTACCTGACAATCAATTTTTCGGTGTTGTCAATGAAAGTAATAAACCACTAATGAGTAGGTACTAAATTTTATTATCAGAAAAAGCCATCGCTTAAAACTATTTTTAGTTCATACTTCCGTCAACATTAATGTAGTTATTTTATGGAATAGTGACCTTGGAAACATATACCTTAATTAAGCTTTAAAGTAAATACTCTGAAATTGGCTTTCATTGTGACGATAAATGGTTAATAATTGTATTTTATTTAAAGGCGTATACAAATTTGCGAACTAATCTGGTTGTCGCTCGAGCATCCAATATTTTCTGCGAGCGGTTCATGAACATGTGAAGGAAACTGTAGAAGAAGTATGGAAGAATATTGTAGGAGATTTCCAAATCGAGTGATTCCCCATAGAGAAACATTTTCTAATGTTCAAACGTGGGCTCGAGATATAGGAAAGTTTTTCAATAATATCCGAGAACGCCTTAGTGTAATAAGGATACAAGATGAAGAAAATATTTGGCAACCAGGTGAAGATGATCTGTAAAAAAGTACTAAACGTTTATCTTGACAAACTATATTATCGATAACTTCTGTACACCGAATTCTTAAACGTAATCTACTAGAAGATCTACTAGATATCACATTTAAAAAGTGCAAGAGCTATTGCCTCAAGATTTGGATCGACGAGTAACCTTTTGAGAGTTTATCTTGCATCAGGATATTAATTTTCACAAAGAAAATCTTCTCGCTGGAGAAGCTTATTTCACTCGTAGAAAAAATACAAATACGCACAACTTTCATGAATATTCCGATGTAACCCCCTATATCATAACTCCAAACATAAACGCGAGTAAAATAAATGTTTGTGACGGTATTATTAATCTTTGATTTGATTGAACCAGTTATTTTGCCAAATCGATCAAATGGTGAAAGTTATTTGGAATTTCTGCAAAAGATCATCATTAATTAGACAGCGTAAATTTCATTTTTCGGAGAAAAATATGTTTGGTTAAATTGCAACATTATGGGACTCCCTACATGCACCTGCTCTGTATTGGTTTTTATACGAAGTACTCAGTATACCAGTTATTTTCTGTAAAACGTCACAAGCTTCCGCGATTTTTGCTCAGATAAAAAACAAAAAAATTGCGTTAATTGATCTGAAAGTACTACATAGTGATACGTAATATCATTTCTTTTTTGTCGTCTACCTTGATGACAGGAATTAATTGTTATTTATTAGTTTTTTACTGATAGAGATTTTTTCTGAACGCTATAACATAACCGGGAAACAGGCAAAATATTATTCCAAATTTGTTAAATGTGTCATTAATGGCATGACATTAACACGCTATAGTGAAGTTATACATAAATAATATTTACTACTTGTATATATAAACTCTTTTGTGTGGAATAATTTGCGTGCATAGAATTTTGCAACTAAATAATATGCAATATAAAGATTATCGATTGCCTTATTCGAACAAACAAACTACAGTTTATGTAATGGGTGTACAAAAGTAGGTCGATGAAAGTTTGCTGATGAGAAAGAAAATAGTTTTACCCATAAGTAGTACAATCCAACATTTCAATAAGAAGTTAGTAAAATTATGTTAATTATTCTGAACATTGTTATGTACTGCTGTGTCTTCTATAATATGTTATAATACCTATTTTATTCCCCATTTTATATAATTGTATTTTACATGGAAAACTATTCTTAAATTGTCCTGAAGAAGGCTTAAATACAACCGAAATGTGGACGTGCCAATAAATAGTTTTTTTTAACTTTGACCCCATTCCCAATTGCATTTCTGAAAATTAATCTATTGGTTCATAAATATACTTAAAAACAATAATTGTTAATTATTCTTTAGTTACTTCCCCTATGGCGTACTGGTGAGAGCCAATAAGCTCGAAACCGGTACATGTCTGGTGGGCCGCTGACGAATAACTGGCTGTTTACTAGGTTCTTCAGGTGTAATTTAATACTGGTTGGGGCGTTAGCCTGTAGAGTAGTTGTTTCCTAAAATTTCGTTTTGCAAATATCATTATTGCCGACACGCGATAAAAGTTGACGGCTGTGAATGATACTTGCAACATGTATGACGCTTCATTCATTTTAAATGCTTCTGAATTTGCTGATTTTCTGAACAGCATTCGAAAAGAAAATAAATGTGTTTTTATACTTATAAAGTGTTTCAGTAAGATTTTTATTAAAATCAATATCAACTTCAATTTGAGGAATGCATTACGTCTTCTACTAAAAAATATTGGCTGCCTAGTAACTTAACATACTGCTGACTTAATAGTATTAACGAGAAAATTTTGCAATAGCAATTAACCAGGTAACATTACAAAATCAGCATTGCATCAGAGCAATTTTAAAACTATATTGTTAACATTTCAAAATATCTAGGTGGATCTTTGCTCATAGCACTTATATTGCATTACGATAGTACCTCTCTATTATATTTTTTATAAACGTCTGTACGGTTATCAACTAATAATAATTTATTTTACGGACTCGCTAGTCGGTCTGGATTAGTCATTAAAAATATAAACACGTATCTGGAACAGCACGGAAAGGAGGGCATCATATTTGCTGGGGCTCCAGCTGTTAGTTATTTTATGTTTTACGAGGTTTTAGAGTCGTTTAAAGATGAAAATATAATCATATTGTATAATATGTAGCTCTATTATACATACCAATTTACTGAACTATAAGCTGATATTTGAAAAAAGTTGTTCAATTGTTGTATTGAGGACTGCTTGATACAATTCAATATTTTATTTACAACAATTTATCCGTCAATTTCATTACTGCAAACCTCGAACTTCATAAACTGAAATTCTAATAATCTGTAATCGAATCTTCTAATTACATACTTATTTTTTTATTAGCTTCAAGAAAAATAATTAAAGATATTGACAGCATAAATGCATTTAGCATTTTTTCTACTTTTGAAAACGTCTACTTTGCCCATTTTAACAATTTTCTGAATTTTTTTTCTGATTTGGTTATAAATTTATCAGCACAATTAGATTGGCATTTAAACATAAATACAAAATGTAACTGGCTGTCGCTAAAATTCCAATAAATTAGAACATATTCTTATTTAAATCAATAAATTGGAGCCAATTTCTATTTTACTTTTCTTAAAATAAATTGAAGGGTAACTTCTTCAGTCTATTGGTCAATAAATTGAAGTGTAGATCCAAGATGTTCCAAAACTACATGCAGATATTGTAATAGTTTGTATAGTTTTCAATATGCCTAGAGGTTATTACTATAATAGTTTTAGTTAGTTTGGGTTAGTCTACCCAAACTTAAGCTCTGGAGATGGTTTTCTTTTAATATTTTCGAAAGATAGACCAGTGCTGAAGCCTTTGAAAATGGTAAAAAGTACAAAAAATAATAGTTCCCATTGGAAAAGGAAGAGAATACAACAAAAATGAGAGGAAAAATAATTTACGGGCGATCTGAGGTCGGGAAGTAGAAGGGGGTGAGTTTTTAAGGGTAAAAAACGGTTTATCTTGATCTCCGGCAAAACTACAAGTCCTATGGAAAAAAGTTAAATAGCAAAGTTGTAGGTAATAAAAAGATCTACAACTTTTATATTTACACTTTTTTCATATAACCTCAAAATTTATGTGAAAAATTCAAATAACCAAGTTTTTAGTTTCTTATTTTTATCTTTTATAAAAAATAATCTTTTTTCACGATATTTGGTGAAAACTTACCTTTTTATGTCCCAAATACACTGTAATTTTTTTGATTTAAAATATAAATTTTTTCACCTTATTTTGACATAATATCGAAAAAGCACCCTAATTTTCAATCGAAAATTCTGACGTCAAAATATCTGCTTTTTTGAAAAAGTCGGTTGGCTTTTTGTTCGTTGGGATCTCTACTATCTTATGGTGTAAAAAAATATACATTACTATGGTAAATGTTCTCAGAAAAAACAAAGAAATGATGCGACAAACTCGAATCCGAAATTTTTTTTAATCATTGTGTACAATTTTGAGCTATTTATTAAAATGTACACTTTAATTACTCGAAAAACGTAAGATTCCATATTGCACTGATAACCAAAAAAATTGCAAGTCGAAATATACTACTATACTTAACAACTAAATAAGTTAATAAAGTTAATTTAATAAAACATCTACAATATTTATTCGTCTCTTTGCATTTTCTGAGAACGTTTACCAAAATAATGTATATTTTTTTACACCATCATAAAGTAGAGACGAACAAAAAGCCCGACTTTTTTAAAAAAAGCAGATATTTTGACGTAAGAATTTTCGATTGAAAATAAGGGTGCTTTTTCGATATTAAATCAAAATAAGGTGAAAAAATAAATATTTTAAATCAAAAAAATTACAGTGTATTCGGGACATAAAAAAGTAAGTTTTCAGGAAATATCGTGAAAAAAAATTATTTTTTGTAAAGGATAAAAATAAAAAACCAATAACTTGGTTATTTGAATTTTTCACATAAATTTTGAGGTTATGTGAAAAAAGTGTAAATATAAAACTTTTTTTCCATAGGATTTGTAGTTTTGCCAGAAATCGAGGTAAACCGTTTTATACCCTTAAAAACTCACCCCCTTCCATTTCCCGACCTCAGATCGCCCGTAAATTATTTTTCTTTTCATTTTTGTTGTATTCTCCCTTTTCCAATGGGTTTCATCCTACTATTATTTTTTTTTTGTTTAAAAAATTATCGACCCTGGTCTAAGACAGTTAAATAAAATTTTGTAAGTGCATTTTTTACAATTCAAAATTAGAATGAATTTTCAAAAATCATCACAAGCCGGTTAAAACAATATGATATGAGATTAGTTATTTTTATATCTAGAACGCGAAATGGTACTTTTGCGTTCAAGAATTGAAGTTTTTTGCTAAGTTTAGCGATGCAAAATATCTAACCGAGAACCAAAAGCATTTCGCGTTGGAGATACAAACAGCATTTTTTCTAAAACTGCAATAAAATAAGACAATTGTGTTAAGTACAACAATTTAATTTATACTTTAAATCGTTTGAACCGCATTTGAATCAAGATGGTTTAGGTACGGTGACTATTATAACGATAGCAACCTAATAAACAATATAAATTAGTTGTTTGGAAAGTAGTGTCAGAATTATATAGGGTATTAAAAAAAGAGTGTAAAATATTTAAGGCGGTAATAGTATGAACCAAAATAAGCAGAAAAGTCTCAATAAACATGGGTCCGCAAAGTAACGGTTGCGGAGATATGGACCACTATTCGTTTTTCAAACATTTTATTTTATTAGGAATAAACCGACAAAGGAAGCTTTTAACAAACAAAAAACAAAGTTACAGAAGATGTTCAAAGTGCCCACCGTCTATTTCCAAGCAGGCACGACATCTTCGTCTCAACGATATTCGAACTCTTTCGAAAACACCCTCCTTGGTTTGGATTTCTTGATACTTTTGATTAATCCGTAGCTGCAGCTCTTCCAGGCTATTTACAGCAGTACCATACACTAATCACAACTCATAATCATAACGTTTAACTTTTAAGATAGGTATCCATAACGTGTCATGTATTCCCAATTACTGAAGTTTTACAAATTTGTCTCGTCGTCTACATGAAAATGGCAATTTTTTAAGAGATACGGCACAGGAAGTAATTAGATGGTTATCATAGAAACATGAAAAATTATCCTAAGATTGAATATTTCTAGTCAAACTGTTTGGAAGACATGATTTGTCGAGCTGTTTAAGTTTTTGTCAGTGTATATTCCAAAAGATACTGAAGATCCAAATTTTGATAAGCGAATCTTGTTTACTATATACCTTTTCTAGAAATTCAATTCGAAATTTCCACAACAATCATATGTGGACTGAAGAGAATCCTTAGGTCATTACTGAAACACATTTTGAACACCATTGGTTAGTTAAAATGTATAGATGGGTATCATAGGTGATTATCTCATTGGGCCATATTTTCTTCTCGGAAAACTACATAGACATTCCTATTTCAATGTTTTAGAAACTGAGTTGCCTATTTTGGTTAAGGATGTGCCTCTGCTATAAAGATATGAAATGTGGTTGAAACACATTGATGTCCTAGCATATTTCAGTGTTTTAACTCGAGAATATTTAAATTACGTTTATCTTAAAAAGCGTTACAAACCGCATAATAATTATCACTTGAAGTACGGTGAGCAATATATCTAGAATAATTTGAAAGAGTAATATTATTTGTTTCTCCATGAGACAAAATACATAATAATTTTGTGTAATAGTTTCAGAGGTCATTTCTAATCATTTTCATATTTTTGTAAGTATTAATGGTTTGTTCCAGAATAGTTAGAATCTAAAAAAATACATTTTATTCAAAAGAGGTACAGGTTCAGTTCTACCTTGAAAACTAATTCTTTAGGCCACGTCATGTTTATTTGATGTTTTCTTCATAAAATCGCATTAACAATTGCCTACTAACACTAACATTAAAGGCAAAACAAAATCGGAAGTAAATAAGAGAGCGAGTATTTCATGACCTACCTAAAATATTTTTCAAACCCACTTCTGGCCAACCTAATATTAACAAAGAATTAGATTATTTCAGTTTAGTAGTTCAATGACACACTAGCCCACCAGAAAAAAATTTTAGCCCACCCAATTTCATAATTACATAACCTGAGATAAAATAAATACTTATCAAATTTTGCTGCATTGGCCAATGTTAAAAAATGAATTCAGAACAAATAAATACAATTATTTGTACTACTCAGTATTTTCTTATTGCCAAAGTTGACACCAATGTTATTGTCTTAGTATATGTATATATTCATGTTAGTTTTATAAGCATTCCTATAAATGTAATGGTATATAATAAACTAAATGTATTTTATAACCAATAACTCGTCATTGGCTGAGAGAATCTGTCATATAATTTTGAGTAATTACCGTTATAACCTAAAAATTTTATGGAAATTTTATTTTTGCACACTGAAAATTACTCATGTATTTACATAACCACATTATTGATATCAACAACTTGAAAGTGCAGTCCTATTGTTATCTTTGTTAGATATACATAGTGATTCAGTTATAGTGTCATTCATTCTAAGAGAAGATAGGGAACAGTCAATATAATACGAATACGTTATTAAAACAATGAAATGCATATTTACGCCAAAAATAATGTTTTCACCTTTATTTAAATAGATAAATTCGCATATTTAGAAACACCAGGTGTAATGAATCTAAAATCATGAGTAGGTATTTATAATATGTTTTGGATACAACTGCACATTTTGTTAAAATGACGCAAAAATGATTTTCATTGGCGTTCATTTCGCATTAAGCCACCAGCGCTGGAACTTCACTCATTCAACTGTCTAATAGCCTATGGTACTAACACTGGATTGGCTGTAATCGTCATACGCGACACAGCTAAAAAGTTGGAAGTTTAAATTTCCGTTTAATACGCTAACGGCTCAGTAAGCCAAAGCCCAAAGCTCGTTCGGGGCCGTTTTATTATGTCGCCAAAAGCCCGCTATCGAACTGTAACTTGAGCAGCGCGGCCCGACTTCTCTCCCTTCTCCCACAAGTTACCATCTTCGCGTTGTTTAGGAAGATGCGCTTCGTGTGTTTGTTCTTTTTTGTTTGTGTCGCCAGTGTAGTTTATAAGTATTAATTCAATTTACAATTTACCTAAATAAAAATGTAATTCAAATTGTGTGAAACTAAATTTGACAAAATTTCCTACCAGGAACAATTAATAGTTGAAGAGCACGATTGACTCCTGCCTGATTTAAACAATTTGCAGTTACTGGACAGAGCCGTGGACAAATTTATAAACGACATTTTAATAAAGACATCTATTTAAGAAGTAATTGGATTTGAGACTGTTCCGGGTAATTTTTTTTCTGTGTGTTGTTCGGTACCGATCACGATGAGAAAATGTAGAAGAAAACGGGAGGGATCTGATTCTGATGCACTTAAGTGAGAAAATAAAAAAAAACATGAAAATGATAAAACTCATATTCATAATCAAATGCGTTTTATATAATTTGGGAAGATCAACGTGCAAACCCTACTTGATTCTGCTTTCAAAAACATAACGAAGAGGTGACAAAAATACCTACGTATGTTTTATCCAAACTTTGCGGAGTTTTTGAATTTGAACTACGAGGGCATGATGAATCTGAAAAGTCTCGAAATCATGGTATTTGTCGCAAATTAGTTAATTTTACGTCAGAACTTGACAAAACGCTTAATGAATACCTTAAAAATGCAACCATTTTTAAAGGCACCTCAAAAATATACAAAATGACATTTTAGATTGTATACTAGAAGTTTGTCATTAGAAAAAATATATCACTTCAGTATAGAACATGTTGTTATTATGAATTTGGTCCTAACATGGCAACCCGGTTTATCATCAACACTTGAACGCATCAGAAAATTTATATGGGTTCTTTTGAAAGGTAAAATAGTAAATTTCTTTTTTCTGCTTTAGGCCGTCCATATACGTAGTTAAAATTAATGACATTATGACTGAATAAGCCTGTATAAATTTACAATTTTTCTTTTCTTATGAAATTAACAAAATTGTTTTGTTTTCTATTTTCTAAATTTCTACGATCAATTTTATGGGTGCTAAAACTCCATAAAAACTTTTATTATTTTGAAAATTATTTATTTTTATTGTTCCATTCCACACCACACTATCAATTATAGAGTCGTAGAAATTATAAAAATACAAACAGTTAAGGAATTTAATATTTATTACCTTACTGTGTTTATAAACCTGTGTATAATTACTTTACAAATAATAGAAACTATAATTAAAATTATTTTATTGATTTGTTAACGTATGTTTCCAAGAAAATAGTAAGTGGATATTTTTTAATAAATCATAGCCTTTTGTATTCTTTTTGATTTAGGAGAGTTATGTTTATCCTATTGCATTGTTTGTTATTATACCTAATAGGTAAAATATCTATAAAATTAGGAAATTAAAATATTCTGCGAAATACCTTTTATGTTAGTTACATATACAGTGCTTTCGAAAAGTAACGAATAAATTCATTATTTTTTAAATTGATGAAGTTTTCGAAAAAATCCCCTGGACGTCGATTTTGTTTTTTATAAAGGCACTTTTTGACATACGACCCACATTTGTGACATCATCGTTGTTCGAGATATGACGTCATCCAGAATGTTTTTAAATAGCAACTTCCAATTTTGACCATGCCATTTGAAAATGCATATCATTCTACATACATACATACATCATGAAAAATTATGGTGTTACATAACAAAAATTTCAAGAAACTAATGTTTGAAAATTTTAAAATTAAATTTTCACAATAGGTACTGAAAATGATTATGTAAAAAATCGACTAAATTAAATGTTCAAATTGTGCACCGTTGGCTGCCTGACAGTAGCCAAGACGATTAATAAATTCTTTTTGGACATTATCAATATCTTCAGGAGGTATACGATGTATCTCGTGACGAATTCTTGCTTTTAAATCTTCTAAATTAACCGGTCTAGTAACGTATACTTTGCTTTTTAAGTATCCCCACAAGAAATAATCTTGGGGTGTCAAATCAGGCGATCTGGCTGGCCACTCAATCGGCCCCCTTCTCCCTATCCAACGATTCGGGAACAGCTCATCTAAATAAGCACGGACAGGTGTTGCATAATGGGGAGGTGCACAGTATTGTAAAAATTAAATTTTAAAATCTTCAAACATTTTTTCTTGAAATTTTTGTTATATAAGACCATAATTTTTCATGATGTATGTATGTAGAATGACACGCTCTTTGAAATGGCATTGTCTATTGCCATTTAAAATAATTGTCGATGACGTCATATTTCGAACAACGATGACGTCACAAATATGGGTCGTATGTCAAAAAGTGCCTTTTTAAAAAACAAAATCGACGTGCCAGGGTATTTTTTCGAAAACTTCTCAATTGGATTTGAGACTGTTCCGAGTAAATTTTTTTTCTGTGTGTTATTCGGTACCGATCACGATGAGAAAACGTAGAGGAAAACGGGAGTAAAGGATCTGATTCTGATGCACTTAAGTGAGAAAATAAAAAAAAATCATGAAAATGATAAAACTCATATTCATAATCAAATGCGTTTTATATAATTTGGGAAGATCAACGTGCAAACCCTACTTGATTCTGCTTTCAAAAACATAACGAAGAGGTGACAAAAATACCTACGTATGTTTTATCCAAACTTTGCAAACATTTTGTCTTGAAATTTTTGTTATGTAAAACCATAATTTTTCATGATGTATGTATGTAGAATGACACGCTCTTTGAAATGGCATTGTCTATTGCTATTTAAAATAATTGTCGATGTCGTCATATTTCGAACAACGATGACGTCACAAATATGGGTCGTATGTCAAAAAGTGCCTTTTTAAAAAACAAAATCGACGTGCCAGGGTATTTTTTCGAAAACTTCTCAATTTCAAGAATAATGAATTTATTCGTTACTTTTCGAAAGCACTGTATGTACAAAAATAATATTGACGTTAAATGCAGAAATTGAGAAATTATTTACTTAACGTGATGGATATAATGAATATATTTTTTTTACTGTTGGTTAATTTTGAGGTTAAAATAAGATTAAATAAGAAATAATTAAAGTGTACAAACAAATTTTGTATAATCTACCCACCTACAGGGTGCTCTTGTATAGTTGTATGAGGCATTAACACAGTACCTAAAGCAATTGAAGTTCAAATGTTAAAAAATAACATTAACGGCCTCAAAATAGTCAATTCTAAGTCAACTACGAGTGCCAATTTTTGATAAAATGTTAGTAGTTTTTTTTACGGATTTATCTATCAGAACGTTATTTCTGTAATTTTTATAAAAATCACTACGTTATTATATTGTATATACACATTGTTTCAATTGGTTCATAATTGACATGTTTTTGAGGAGAGTTACGGGTGGTTCATAGATAAAACCAAAGTTCATATATACCTAGTTATCTACTCTCGTACATTATTTTACCGTCCTCTGAAAAGACGACAAAATCGATGTGTGTAAAAGCACGTTGGACGAGAAACTGGTATAGTAAATTAGAGTAAGAAAGTACGGCTTTAAGAGTGAGAGAGTGAAATTAAAGGCGGAGCTTGTTCTCGCCTGGAAATTCACGTGCCGAATTATGCGTTTTTCTAGATACAGTCACATAGTGCGACTTAAATAAGAGTTGAGAATTGAGAAAGCCCAGTATAAATAGTATAATACTTAGGGATACGTATTTTATTTGAGAATGGGAATAAATACGATTTTTTAAAACACAATACTTACTTAAAACATGTCGGACTATTTGCAGGCATTTGCAAATATTATTACAGATTTCCACATGACCACAAATTACCATGTGAATGGATTGCTCGGTACTAAATTAAGCTTACAATAGGTATATGGTTTGTCAAAAAATATAATTCTATTATTCTTTTAAATATTAATCAGTTTAGGGCCCCAATCCAATTTGAATTGATACCTAATATTTTTTATTCCAACTGTGAGGTTTTCAACTGCTTCGATTAGCTTCCCTCTTCTCGAGTTTTTTTTTTTTTTTGGTGTTTTATTTATTTTTCGTATTGTCGAATAGTTTGAATGAGATGATTATAATATGTTGAGATCTTCTTAATAATTTTCGATTTAATGTTTCGTGTATAAGTACAGTGTGTTCTGAAACTACTGCTCAAAGAGAAAACAAAATATATTCAATTACTTATTTTCAAAAACTAAAAACTGTATTTCCATTTGTACAATATTGTTTGAAAAAGAAATTCTTAATAAAAATTCCGTTATGGTGCAAAAATTCTTCTTTTTTCATTATGATCTTAGACCTTTCCATTTAATTCCTTTTTTTCATAAATGACAATAAATAGTTAGGAAGGTATGGTTAGTCAATAACATTTTCTATCGAGAAAATAAAATTAAACAGGTATATTTTTTGTAAAACACAATACTTATCTGATATATTTTGTATACAATTTGTATTATGTACATGCTTCTGCAATAATAATGACACACCCTCAAAACAGTTTTTGAACTGCTGAAAGTTTTGAGTAGATATTTCATTAAATCTTTATTGATGAGTGAAACAACTATGAACTTATATTAAAAGTTGAGAGTAGATTTCATTACAAATACGTTAGCAGTTTAAAAGAAATCGTAAAATTCTTTTAAAGAATGTCATTATTATTGCAAACGATTGTACATAGTTTTTATCTTAAAAACATGTTAACATTAGCTACCTCCCTAATGTAAATTCAAATTAAGTTTTTCAAATTGTACAAATATGTATGCGAAAATGTATCTCAATAACCCTCTCTCCCATTTTTCCGTTATTGAAATATGTATTTTGAGGGTACAATACAATATCTAAATTTTGCTTGTTTTTTTAGTGTCCTTAGTAGTACCTTCAATATTTGAATTGTTTTTGTCAGTTAAATAATCATAATTAAATCATAAGTTTTCCTTTTTCAGAGTTTTCGGTGACTGGTATAGTAACGGAGATGAAAACATCACTTTTTCCTTACCACTATATTTATAAATATATGACAACATTTTTTATTGATAGGTGCCGTATTTGTGAAATAGCGTTTTCTACAAATACAAATAATTTTAGACATTTAAGAACTGAATAATATTGAGTTTAGTAAAAAACAGGAATGTTATCTCATGCCACCTGCGAATATTCAAAGGTACCGAAGTAAAACGAATATATAACGACAGAAAGCGATTTAACCAATAAATTAGGTACAGGAATCTTTCAAAATACGTTTTAAAAAATTTAATTTTGTGGATGTAAATATCGTTATAATATAAACTTACATAATTCTGCATATAATATGGTTTACTGTTTATAGGTATGTGAAAATAATTGTTAAAATGTGAGGTTAGAATAGCAAAATAATGTATCTTACAATCACTTTTTAAAAGTTATTATTTTATTTGAGGACAATTTAAATAGTAAAAGATTTCTACATATACCTACCTAAAAAGATCACATATTTGATCATTTTACGGCGAAATATACGGTTATATTCTTGTTCCTCTGACAAACAAATTTCTTGAAACACATATCCCCAAAAGCTATGTTAAATTGTAATTTAGGATTTTCTTTTACACAACTCCTGACATTTTATTTCTATATTAGAAAATGTAAGGGTCTAATAAATTCTGACTCTTGTAAATAAGAATACAGATTATTTATATGGGAAATTAAGGCATATGGGGGTTCAAACCTTTTTATCTGAATTTTAACATACTGTATCATATGAGCATGGTAAACCCATAAATTATTTAAATTACATTTTCTAAAGATATTATACATATATTTTGAAAGATTTTTTGGAGCCATTGTCAAAGTGTCAAATGACTTATCAGTGCTTTATACAGTAAGTATTCTAAAAATGTGTCATATAACTATTTTGAGAAACATTTATGCAGAAATATCTACTCAATATACTAACCATTTCCTTCATCTTTTAGGAAATTTTGGTAATCACTTTGTTACAATTATTGATGTAATATTCTATTATTTTTATCTTTAACAAATTTAATTATTTTACCATTCTGGTGTTATGGCAAATAAAATATCAAACATTATAACTCTGCACATTACCTTTACAACAAACAATATAGGGAAATCCATGTGAAGCCATTGTCACTATTCGATAAAATACCTAATTAAGTTTATGTTAAACTTATCGGGCGCACCCTATAACACTTAAACTGGACACCGTGTATCAAACTGTCAATTTGGTTAGAAGAGGGGAGGCGCGGAGTGGGGAGTGAATCACTCCATTCATATTGCAAACATTCTGTTTATGAATGACTGAAACCAAGAGAATTCATTCGCCTGCCATCTAGAATATATACAGCGGCTTAAACTTTAGCTTATTCTACACAGATGGCGGGCCTGCGCTGGGTTGTAGATTTATACATTGGAAGTAGATAACTAGGTATATATGAACTTTGATAAAACAAATCTGGTATCTTTCTTTGCGAAAATAATAATGGCGAAAACCGCATCTCTCTATGTCTTACCGTTCGAGGTACAGGGCAATTGCAAAACCGAGTAAAAAATTAAGAGATAGAGGGATGCTGTTTTCGTTATTGTTATTTTCTCGAAAAATCAGCTGTAACAAAGCCACCCGTAACTTTAAAAAACATACTAGTTTGAATTATCATATACAACTTAAAACATGTAACAGTTCCTATTCTATTTTTATGTATTTCAGTTATGTTATTTTATTAATTTAAATTTTTCTTAATTAATACGGGCCAATTTCCATTTTTACAAGAACAGTTGAAACATTTTTTTGCGGAATTAATATTTCATAATAACGAAAATTGCAATAAGCTAAACCATGGACTATGCAGGGCGTTTTTAAATGAAGTAACAAAAATGAGACCACAGATTGCTTAGGTAAAAATAAATCGATTTAACCTAGTCGCATAATAAAGAAGATACAGGGCGTCAAAGTTAAAATTTTATTTTCGATATTTGTAAATAACTTCTTAAGAAATCCAAATATTTACATAAAATTTGTAGATCGGGGATTTTTGCGGGCGAGAAACTCAAATTTGTTTCTAATTTTGACGTCACTAGTAGAGGGCGCCACTTGTGGCACACCACGTATCTTTTAAATGACGGAACATTTTTGAAACTTAGTGTATCTATATGACTATCAAAGTAATTGATTCTCCGATTTGTTTTATTTGAAAAATGTATACATTGCTGAATTCAGTAGGACTAACCATTTTTTAAATAATCCTATTTGAAGTGCTTAGTGCACCGAGTAAAAACTGTTTTGGTTTCAGGTACAGTGCCTTTTCTGTTAAAAATACAGCAAAATGTTACTTAAAAAAGTTGTTCATAATAGTAAATTATGGAGAAGTGAAAAATTTCAGGAAAACCGGCGAGGTTTGATAAAACCATTTTTCAATAAAGCACAAGATTTTATCAAAGCAGACCGATCTTTTTGAAATTTTGCATCTTAAATCGATTTATTTTCACCTAAGGAATCTGTTGTCTCATTTTTGCTACTTTATTTAAAAACACCCTGTAGAGTAATATGCTATATAAGATTTCTACTTAGTTATTCAATAACTGTGCCAAGTTAATTAACTATATTTTCACATCCTCTATGACAAGAAAAACAGTTGCTTGTATTTTCCTAAAGCATCAATTTTAAATTACATTCAAAAAATGAAAATAAAATGTGTAAACTTCATTTTCTTTTAAATGCAGCAATTTATAAATTTTACCATTTTAGTACACAACAATTTCTTCAAAAGTAATAATATAAGATTCGACGGATATGTTTTTAACTAGAACGCAAATATAACCAAAATAGTAGGCCATAATCGAAGCATTTTGATATTACTTTCTAGGTTGCTAAGCACATAATAGTTAATACTTGCAATTAGTATTTAAAAATTCAAGAATGTTTGTTTCTTAAGTGGCTGAAACGCGACTAAAACATGAATGCAATACAACGTCAACAAGCATGTTTCTTCACAAACTCGGTGGGAATCGGAATGTCATGATGAGACACGCTGATGGTTGACATGGTTCAATTTTAGTAACAGTAAAATAAGACTTCACTTTCACTGGTGAAATAAAGTTAATTTTATTTATCTAGTGAATAAACTGTAGCTTCTACGGCTGTAAACAGTGAATAAAACTTCAATTATAGGAATACTTATATATCTGGAATTGTATTCCATAAAAGAAATCTAAATTGACTTTTGATTTTGATATCTATCCGATGTTCATTTGTTTGATCCATTAGTTTAACTTTTTTTCTGCTTTAAAAAAAAAAAGAATTTGTGTTGTAAAGTATACGGAAACATAGAACATAGTTAATAGTTTAAAGTAATGTAAAAAGGGTGAAATTATATTCACATGTTTCTATTAACTTATTTATTTTAGTATATCTACGTACGATGAAATTCAGATATGTAATCGTAATACATTGGCTAAAATTTATTTATATATAGGTATTTACGAAATTGCTTAATAAACATAACAGCATACTTTAAACTTACTTATTACCACACAATTAAGTTACAGGTAACACAGGAATGTGTTGATATATCAATATACCATAATATCAAATTGCAAGTAAACAGGAAGTATTACAGTAATAAGTATGCAAGAATACTCCAATATAGAGCGCCATATTCAATAACATTCATAATGATAACGATAACGATAACAATAACGATAACGATAAAGATACCGATAACGATAAAGATGACGATAATCATAATAAGAAAACTGTTTCCAATCACGTTTGTAAAACAAAATAATTTGATACTAGAAAGAACGAAAAAGGCACCACTGCCTTCTTAATATAAAATAAACTATTTGAATTTTTACGAAATAATTAATCGACTATCAAAAAACAAAATTATTATTATAAATAAATGTCCGTTTCCGCGAGGTATGTAAGTTAAAATAAAATATTTAAATAATGCAAAGATCTGCTGTCATCGTTGTAACACATATAATAATAATAATAATAAGCTCTTTATTTCCAACAGGTGAAAGCTCTCCCAGTTACAGGAAACACATAAGCAGGAAACAAACTACAATCAAATAACATACAAAACAATAACACAAAATAAAAAAAAATTAAATAATAGCATGTGATAACATGATAGGATATCAATAGGATATTACAAAATAATATTTAATCACCTAGTTATGTAAATAATATTCTTAATCACGTGTATTGATGAAAAATTTATATCACACTGATTACAAATCTTGTTGAATTGAGTGCATGCATTATATATAGGAGCTCTAAATACAATATTGGTTCTAGGTGTAACACAATAGAAGGTAGAACTATGTCTAGACTCAATACGCGGTACTGAAAAATTAATATTATAAAGAAGAGTCTCGCAGTCAATATTTGTAGTGCACCAAATCATATAAAAATGCGACAATGCTGAATACTCGTCTAAGTTTAAGAGAAACAATACCAAATCTATCCAGCAATATTTGATTATCAATACCTCTCACGGGATAAATACCATCTTCTTTAAATGAAAGAAATTTTAGAAAACGTCGCTGGACAGATTCTATATTGTCGATATGACATTGATAGATAGGAAACCATATAATAGAGCCATATTCTAATTTACTTCTAACTAATGTATAATACAATGTTTTAAATGTTTTTATATTTTTAACTTCTTTACAATTTCGCAGTATAAATCCCAATATTTGATTAGCTTTATTAACTATCTCATTAATATGTCCATGAAAAGCAAAAAACGTAAACTTCAAAACGGAGATCACTCTGCGTTAAATATCGAATAATACTAAATTTATTAATATTTTATTCCTGAATTTTAACTGGATTTATTTAAAGTGTACTTACCTGTTTCACTGAATGGCAACGTGAACTTATATTAGGTATTTCTAATCTGGCAACCCTAATCCTGAATGAGGAAAATTAATGCTGTAATTTTTTTATGTATTTTAATATTTATTTATTTTTGATGTGTGAATATATTATGAAGTTACATCAGTTGTCCGATTGTGGCTTACGGTGGTATAAATGGAATTTTGATCAATTATGCATAAGATATGGTACCTATTAATTAAATGTAATCATCGTGTCCGGCTACTGTGTACCATTAAAATGTTTACTATTGAAAACCGTTACATTTGAGTAAGCAAGGCATTCCAGTGTTTGCACAATGACATTATTAAATAAAATTATATTTAAGTGCAACAAATTATTTGCATAGCAGTTATATTGAAAAAAGTTTCTTATGAATTTTTTTTTATTTGTTAATATATTTATATTTCAATGGCAGGAATAGCTAATTCAATAAAAAATATAACAAAAAAATGCCACAAATAAATAATTACATACAATGTCTTATGGATATTAATGTCAATTTACAAAGGGATCAGACGCACTGTCAAAAACATATTTAAATGCGCAAATACATATTTAAATCAAAGATTGCAATAATCCGATGAAACATATTTTTTCTAAAGCATTACTTAGTTATCTCAAGACACAAATGAGGTGGCACGATTTCTGAAACCAAAACCGACGACATGACAATCAGGCCGGAAATTGTTCAGCTAGGTAGTAATCTTGTTCGATATTGGTCACTTTCACCGGTTTTGACAAAATTGGTGATAATCATATTCAAGCACTTTAATTCAAAAGTCCTTCTGAAAGTTCTTATAATTTATATTTCTTTCAAATTTCAGCTATACATTACACTATTAAAAAATTATTGGGAGAAATCTTTAATATGTTATATAAAAAAAATGGGTACTGAAATTTGAGAAAGAAAATATACTTTTAAACTCAATGTTAGTATTATGTTCTTTCGCAATCCTAGATATGTATAAATAGGACAGATCTCATCTATTGTAGCTGTTTGCATGTTTGTGAATTTGAGTTTTGAAAATTATTTATGGATTTTGTTATGTCAGGTATGTATATTATCATTAGTAAATTTAATTAGATTAAACGGTCTCATTAGATATCTTGAAACTAATTTCAAAATCACTCCCGTAATAATGATCCAATTCCTATGTGGATTGCACCAGTTTTCTTAGGAAAAAATCTAATTTCTAGGATGCTCAAAATCATATTTTTTTTTGTTGCGAATAGGGTTTAAAACATAAAGAGAACAATTTAAATGAGTTTCCTAGAAGCGGCGAATTATTGTATACTCTGCTTCTGGAAATAATTGATAATAACTTTGTAAATTTGGTTTACGTTCAAATAGAATCAGGCGATGAGAGATAACGGGCCAGGGTAAGAAGGAAGCGGAATGAGGCGTGTACGAGTGGGAACGCTCGAGTTGACTTATATCTAGCGATATCAAAGATTTAAAAGCAAGGGGCACTTAATGGTTTGCAAGACACATAAGCATTGCAGAAATGATTTAATTTATCGTAAATTAATTACGTGCATTAGGTTTTAAAAAAATATATGGAAGCTAATGTAAAATATACATAACATAAACAACATAACCGTTTATTTTTTGTTAAACTAGTTAGTTTTCTCAGTTAAGATTGTTTTGTAAGATGAATAAATTAACTACAATTCTTATCCCATTGTCTATAAATGTTTTGCTCATGTGAGAACCTACGTCACATAACTTCCGTTAAATCCTGTACGACTGGTTATCTCACAGTTGTGTAAAAATGTACGAGGTTTATTTCAAAAGGGAGAGCCAATCAATTAGGGAAGGAAAACAAATTTGAAAATAAAATATTTATTAACTCAATGGTATTAGGCAGCGGTTCAGAATATACAGTATGCGCCAAAAGTATGGAATAAATTCAATAAAAACGAAACGATTATTTTTTGGGAAAAATCCTCGAACAGGTCGATTTTTAATTTAAAAAATACACATTTTAGCGTAAAATACGATTGTCAAATGTCATTTGTTTTCGACTAATGACGTCAACGATTTTTTTTTAATGGCAACACCATATTTTTTTCCTTGATTCTGAAAGATCGTTTAATTCTCTATCAGACAGTACTAAAATTTTGCCCTCTTACATAGGAAAGTTTTCGAGTAAATGACGATTGAATCTTAGAAAACGTAAATCAATTAAAATAAAGCAAAAACGTTATCAAGTTTAATTTTTCGAATTCCATAGTTCTTTTATGGATCACGTAGGTGAAAATCTTTGCAAAGTGTCATTGTTACACCGACTTTCTAATAAGTATTGTAAGCGACATAGAAATTATTATTCAATTTAAAGCATTATGGCACATTTAACTGTTACTCAAAGAATTGAAATTTTAATTCTTATCGGATGCGGGAATATGACTAGAACTCAGCAGGAAGTTTGCGATTTATTTGATGAAAAATATCCAGATCGCCCTATCAGCCAATCAACAGTCAGTAAGGTAGAGTCTAAATTTAGAGAAACTGGCAACGTTGTAAATATTCCAAAACCTGGACGTCCAAGCATTAATGAAAATGAGAAACAGAACATTTTGATAAGTATGGTGGATAATCCTTATAATTCTTCACGATTGGTTGCATTAAACAATGACACTAGTCAGAGCACAGTGCTACGTATCTTGAAGGAAAAATATCATCCCTACAAAATTCAACTTGTGCAAGAACTCAATGAAGATAATTCCGATCGCCGCTTACACTTTTGCGAAATTCTAATGTCAAGGAAATAGAAATTTACACCGGCAAATAATTTTTTCAGATGAAGCCACATTTTGTCTGAATGGTACAGTAAACCGTCAAACTTGCAGATATTGGAGTCGGGAAAATCCTCATTGGATGGCAGAGGCACATACCCAACACCCTCAGAAATTAAATGTGTGGGCTGGAATAGTTGACGACAGAATAGTAGGGCCTTTCTTCTTTGAAGGAACCCTTACAGGACAAAGATATTTAGAGTTTCTAGAAAATGACCTTGTTCCAGCCCTTGCAGTAATTTTTCCTAACGATAATGACCCTAACATTCCTGACGATACCATATGGTTTCAGCAAAACGGTGCACCTCCGCACTATGCGCGCCCTGTACGAGATTTTTTGGACAACTGTTTTCCTGGGAGGTGGATCGGCAGACGCGGACCGATAGAATGGCCTGCAAGATCGCCAGATCTTACACCTCTTGACTATTTTTTATGGGGATACTTAAAGTCGAAAGTGTACATTAATAAACCACGTAATTTAGAAGAACTTCAAAATCGCATTCGGGACGAAATACGCAGAGTTACCCCAGAAATCATTCATAATGTGCAAGAATTTCTTCACAGACTTGCGCATTGTCAAGAAGTTAGTGGATGGCAATTCGAACATTTAATTTAAGTATAAAATTTTAAAACTTTCCTATGTAAGAGGGCAAAATTATATGGCGTTGCCATTTAAAAAAATCGATGACGTCATTACTCGAAAACAAATAACATTTGAAAATCGCATTTTACACTAAAATATGTATTTTTTAAATTAAAAATCGACCTGTTCGAGGATTTTTTCCAAAAAATAATTGTTTCTTTTTTATTGAATTTATTCCATACTTTTGGCGCATACTGTATACACAGATTCGTTATTTTTCTATATAGTCGCCATTTAATTCAAAACACTTTTGATAATGTAATGCAAGCTTTTTTAAACCACATAAATTTCTACCACCTACGATTGTTTTCAGTTTCCTCGAATGCTGAGGTGTAGAAAGAGGTGATATACAATCATTGGTTAAGAATATACCATATGCGGATGAGTTATCGTAGAACCACAATTCCTGATATTGAAATTGCTCATCGTTGGTTTTGAATAGTACGCATATCTTACAGTACCAACACTGACTACTACTGACTGCAGTTAGGCATCCTCATCTTTTCCTACACCTTAATTGACTCAATAATTCGAGTATATTGTTGAACAGCTCAATACAAAACTGACTGCAATTCTAGATGGTGAATTACTCGTAGAATCAGTATATAGAATTTGAAAAAGCTTGTTCCACGGCATCACAAGTTTTTGGAACGACGTAATGAAGAGTTATTAATTTATAAATCTGCTCATAATTTACACACAGTCAACACAAAGAGATATATACGAGCCGTCCCTAAATTTCTTGCGTATTCCGCATACCCGATTACACATTTTCGGTTTCGTTCTTCGGGCACCGACTATTCCTTCTGTTTTATCACATATGGAAACTGGTGCTGTAGATGTATAGTGCAATATATAGTGCAGTGCAAGTTTTAAAGTGTGATATCCGCGGAGTACGCATCAGGTAAGTGTAAGTAAGCAGTGGTGGATTGTGTTCTTTGAACCTTTCTCAAGTGGTACGTCTATGGAATCATGTTCCCTGCAACCCTCACCTACTATTTTGGCATTCATATATTTTTGAATTACAATTGTGATTTTTTTTTTGTAACCGATCAATCACTTCTGAAATGCACCTCATATACAACTGTAATGCGTAATGCTGCATGATGTAATAAATATTGCATGTAAATCTTGCACACCTTGAAACAGAATATTAAACCGTTGGAATACCGGATTTCTTGCATTTCGTGGATTAAAAGTGTGTTTAATCCTTCTACTGAATAAAAATAATTTAAATGGTAGCTAAGATATGATTTGGCAGCGTATTACGCTTCCATTTTAATGGTAAAAATCAAAAGAATTTCGGCAGATAGCGGACAATATATAGATTCTTTCCCTTTGTTAATAATAAAAGCATGTAGCACATTGAAAATAAAATCGGAGAATGGATGCTTGTACAGGGAACAGAACATGAATATAAAATCGTACCACCTGATACTATTTTTTAAATCTAAAAAATGTTCCAAAAAATGATATACAAAATTCAAAAAATTGCATTTACAGGATACCTTGTGAATGTAATAAACATTATGTTCGAGAAACATCTCGGCCTATGAATGTTAGAGTTGAGGAACATAAAAATTATATAAAAAAAAACGGGAATTTGAAAAATCCAAAATTTGCCAACACGCTTGGGAAAACGGTCATTTGATTCAATGAGGTTCGGCAAAAATTTTAGAGAAGGAAGATAACGCAACTAAAAGAAAATTAAAAGAGACCGCGATTATTTTGTTGAACGGAGATAAGTGTGTGTCAAACTGTTCAGTAAACATCGATCATTGTTGGCTGCAGTTGTATCAAGAAGAAGTAAGTAATAATAAAATAAAAATCATTTAACATCTCTATGGAAGCAGATAAACAAATTTTAAACTGTCAAGCTTGACATACGTTTAATATTTTTACTACTATTTAACGAAAACAGAGAGTTTTTCGAAACGTCAATAATACGGAAGTGCGCGATAGTAATGTGATTTTTGTTATTTTTTACTTATCTGCTTTTTTCAGTGTGAGATTTTTAAGCAAACTTAGTTTAAAAAATAACCCTTGACTTATCCGTTTGGCGCAAGGGCTTATTTAATTAATCTTTAATTTTTTTTTTTTTAGAAGTGTGGCAAAAACCCAATAAAACTAAAGAAAAACTAAAATTATGCCACAAATAAATAGTTTCAGATAATATCTTAAAGATGGTAATGTCTAACAATAAAATAAAACATACTAACTTGCCACAGCGGCTACAAATTTTGAGAAACATTACATAATGTTCATTAATTCATCAATAGCATATTGCACATTGTGTCTAAAAAATACCTTCTTGATACATCGGTATTGTTCACCACACTCAAAACATTTTCCATCTTCAGTTACACTGAAGCTAATCATTGATGCCTGTCCTTTCTTTTCAGTTGAAGTCAAAGCAACTTTTAGTTTCAATTTTTGTCAGTTTGTAGTCCTATACAGTGTCCTAAATTAATGCAATATAGACCAAGAGTAGATACAGGGTGTCACAGTTAAAATTTTATTTTCGGTATTTGTAAATAACTTTTTAAAAAATCCAAATTGAAGAAGGGTTTGGGTGTGTAAAATTCAAATTTGTTCCTGGTTTTGATGTTACTAGTAGAGGGCGCCACTTATGTCATATCATACTTCTTTTAAATGGCAAAACTTTTTTGCGGCTTAGTATATCCATCTGACTATTAAAACAATCGATTCTTCTACTTTTTTTATTTAAAAAAGATACACCTTGTTGAAGTCGGAGGAGTAACCGTTTTCGAAATAATCCTATTCGAAATATACAGTGCACCGAGTAAAAACTGTTTTGGTTTCAGATAAAGAGCCATTTCCGCTAAAAATACAGCAAAATGTCACTTTTAATCATCAACTCTTGACAAAGGTAAGTTTGGCTACATCGCATTATGGTATCTCAGGTATCTACTCTTGCTGTATTAATTTCGAGACACTCTGTATGTATAGACAGTACATAAGAACTAATTCTTTACTAATATATATCTATTTTTTCAAAATATTTTACTGGGTTCATTTAGTATTCTATTTGACCTTCTTGTGGAAATTATTTTCCTATACTCACATTCTACAGTAAGGAGTGGTGATTATAAGTAAAAATTACTTATTTGCAATAATATAATCCATATATCCTAATTCATGTTTAATTATTAAGAACTTTTAAATTAAATTAAGACATGTGTAGAAAAGTGGTTAATCACAAGAAAATTACTGTAATTCATCATCTCTGTCAACTTTATCTTAACAAATAGAAAATAAAGTGTCTTATAGAAAGGAATTTACTAAATTATATTTCTTATTTCTGAACATGTATCTACTAAGCTGATAGTTATTTTTAATATTGTTTTCAAAATGTACCAAGGTAACCAACGTGTGTGTTCTGTAGCGTAAAAAGAATATTAATGGAAATTCAAAACATTACATCAAGGCACTGCGTCGAATAAAACATACTCGTAATACAGCGAAATCACACATACAGAGAAATATGGGTTAACCTAACATGTTTCATAGCACTGTAACATGATACAGATAACATTCTAATTGTTTTATTACAAAAAACAATCAATTTGTAAACAGCACAACTGCTTAATAGGTCGGGATACAGAGAGGATTGGGAATTTAATGAAATGCCCGTCGTTTTGTTTAATTATTTTACTTTCTATCTTGGTAAGGTGCACAACTGGCCAAAGATGAACAGAAACAGCTCCCTGCCAATGTAGGTCAAGTGAAATCCTTGAACTGGTATTATTGTTCTCGGATTAGGCTCTGTGAGAGCAGACTTGCTAGTGGAACTCCAGGGTCCACCTACTGATTACCGATATATTTCTGAGTCGTTCCGTAGTACCGTCTGCATTTGTCGCATCCTATGTTGCCAAACGTTTCGCTTTTTCAGCATCTTCAGTAGTGGCTCTGCAAATGCTTTGCCACGACTGACAGGCCACTTAATTGTCTATATTTGTTAAACAAATAACAAATTTTAAAACTTTCATACTAAATTTTTTTACTAATGATTACACGTATTTGTGACTACCAAGAATTGTTTATTTATTTACTTAAAAAATGTGTGACGAACGATGTAAATATTAATTGGTCCACACCTTTGGCCTCACTCTCACTATTTCGAGATCTTTAGTGTCGCCTTACACTGTGTTAATTATTGATAATAAATTATTTGTGACTGCTGTGAAGTATTTTAATGAATAAATATTATTTAGCAAGGACAAATATTTACACGATGTCAAATACTGAAATCGTTGTTTACTGTTATGAAAAACGTGAATTTAGAAGATTGCAAAATTAATACCCAGTTTGCCACATGAATGTAGTTGTAATAGTAGTACCTAATATTATTTCAATATTTTACAAATAAATAGTCTCCGAATTACCCTAATTTAAGGTCGCAGTATTTTTGAAATATTGTTTCCTACAAATACAAATAATTTTAACTAACTGAATAATCTAGAGCTTACTGGGCTTAGCAAATAACAGAAATGTTATCTCATGCCACCTGCGAATATTCAAAGATACCGAAGTAAAACGAATAAATAACAAAAAACGATACAACCAACAAATGTTTAGATACTGCAATCGTTGAATATAGGCATTCTTTTTAAATTTAACTTTGTTTAAATATTGTTATATCATAAACTTGTTTAGTACTCTTTGTTGTTAAAATGTAGGCTTAGAATAGCAAGATAATATATGTATGTCTTGCAAACGCTTCTTAAAAGTTATTATTTTACGGAGGATTTAAATAATAACAAACAACACATCAAGAATTTTATTTTTATTACCACTTTTGCTCTACGTTTTATTTTTCGAAATTTCTATACCTAAAAACATCACAAATTTGATCATTTTACGGCGAGAAATATGGCCACTATCCAAACTAATTTTATAGTAGTATAGGTAGATTGTCAAATTTATTTATTTGATTATATTTTTTAATCTCCTATCTTTATTACTGATTATATTATATAAAATTTTTAATTTTCTATATACATAATTACTGAAAATATCACTGACCACTGCCCACTGTTGGATAGCGTATTTTAAATGCACAAATAAACATCAGGAATATTAATTCCTTTAAGAAATATTTACTTTAATTAAATAAAAATTGTATTTAAGGTGTAATTAATATCTCTTAATATATATTCTTAATTGACAGGCACTATAATATTAACTCACTGGTTAGCTTCCCAAAATTGATTGGTAAGCCATCCTGTAAAATATGCATACCGTTTTAACCCGTCATCAAACACTTCAATATAGTAACAGACATAAAGATGTTTTTCTACGTTCATGCCAAAAACAAAACTTTATTGAGCTATATTTAGTGGAAAAGTGGTTCTTTATTGCACTAGTGCAATAAAATGTTTATTGCATTCATCTGTCATTCTATTACAGCGTTTTGTCATCATGACAAACATAAACGTTCAAATCGACGTCATATTTTCCTAGACTTGTGTCATCTAAATAAAACATTTTTTGGTTTTTGCATGAACGTAGAAAAAATATTGTATGCAACTCGTACAAATAGTCGACGTGTGACAATTTCATGTCCCATGCAATAAACACTTACTTTTTGAACTTGCATAAATAACTATTGTTTTCTATTAAACATTACCCTCAGTGAGATCACAATTGACCAATGCCAATGGTATGATACCCGTCAGCGTAAGATACTCTTAACGAGAATAAGTAGCGCTTCTAATGGTCCACTTTAACAATATGAACACCTCCTTAGTTTCGGCAATCTGCGACCCGACAAAAAATTAAAAGAAATGCTCAAGGAAAGAAATAAATATTTTATAACGCCGATTTTATACAGCAAATTTAACTGCTTTTACCGCTATTGTTATTCATTATTAATAGGTTTAATTTGTGGTTTTAATTAATAAAATAGTTTGATATACCTGATATTGCAATAACATTTTGGGTCCGTCTTACCCAGTTTCTACAAACTAACACAAATGTTTCTGCTTCTTGTCCATTTTAAACTCGTAAGTTATTAGCAGCAACTATGATACGTTTCCGTAAATCTTAGTATGTCCACTTCGGTGCGACACAAAGAGAAGTCCAAATGGTTTAAAGTCAGGAGATCGTGGTGGCCGTGGTACCGGTTATTCTTTAGTCTAATCCCTAGGTGCTAATACTTGCTGCTAATACATGCTGTACATGGTACGGATATAATTGAACCTCGTGCACGATACATCTCACTGCTACAATAGGCCGTGGAAGTCCTAGACCTCCATCTCTCCCACGATTCGGTTTCAAATTTACCTAGCGTTGCACTGCACTTGCACACACTGCACAGTGCGATAAAAGCAGTTGCATTTGACACGTGCGAAACGCTATCCATCAACTCCGAGTTGCTACTATACACGTAAACCATTGACACTTGAAAAGCTAATGTCAACACTGGAGTCACAAAAACTTTAGTGCGTACAAAAAGTAATCGGATTTCAATATTCGGAATCTCCTGTCTAGAGAGCACAGTGGCCCAGCGATATAAAGGTTGAAAATACTGCAGCTTCAATAATATTTTACTCGGAAACTATAAGGAGTAAAAAATGCGATATTGACTCCATTCTTCATTACGCATCTATTCCCAATTTCTTTTAGGTAAATTCTGAATTACCCTGTATATGTAATAGTATATCCTCAAATGTTAACTTGTAAAAATTTGTTCTTTTGTGATAGTCTTTTTGTAGATTCCGACTTTGCTTGCCCTAAAATATGTAATCGCATCCTACTAAAAACTCTCCTAAAATCAAAATCTAATAATGAATCATTGAATGATAAGTTTCTGAGCAACAACCAGGACAAAATGAACTCGATTGAGGACAAACCATGTTTTTCAACTACGTACCATTGCTAAGAATGATGTATGTAAAATAATGAGGTATTTTAAACATTGATAAACAAATTTTTATGTTTCATTAATTGTCTAATTGTCTTTGGAATGACTATACCTGATTTTTAACATTTATGTATATCGTGGACAGTTTCAAATTGACGCAGTGTATGCACCGCATACCTACGTGTTAATTAAACAATTAAACGATTAAATTAGGACTGTCTTTTATCTGTCACATTTATTTTTATTGTCATAAAGCAAAATCTGGAATATCCGTATAGAAATACCTGTTACACATTTGGTTTTCCATCGGGTTCATACTCGAGAGCTACGTCAGCTATGGTAGTCATTAATATTTATGACTATGTTAATAGCTCAGTAAATTGCAGGTGATGAAGCACCACTACATTAAATGTTTGTGTTAACTTATTATACATGGCCTTTCTCGATTTTTTCTTAATGATATATAATTTTATAATAGAAACTATGCTAAGTGAAAGGTTCAAAATATGATGTTTTTAATTTAGTTCTGGATAAACTTATTTATTCGATACTTTAATTTACATAGGTATTATTTTAACAATATAATAAAGAGTTTAAGTATGATATTGTAATTGGCGTTATATAATTTAATAATATACTATTTCCCGGAGTCAGCTGCAGCCGGGAATTGTAACATTACAGTACCTATTCGATACCGTAATGTGTAGTTATTGCCTAGCAACACTATTTAATATTTTGTTTAATTTTATTTGTTGGAATTATATGTAGTAATATTGTTACGCATTTAAAAGAATGTATGTACCTCTATCTATAATATGATTTTTTTTGGATTACTTAATTGTCAAGGTTTTTCCGCAGATTTATTTCTGCTCCAAAATTTCCATAATACAAAAAAATGGTAAAATGATATTTTATTTGACAGTGAGTGACAAGCAGTGACTGTAGGCACCTATCTACTTGTTTATATTCCGGTAAAACAGCGTGTAATGTAATAAGTCACCTACAGGAATTTAAATTTTTGACATTTTTTTATAGAATTCGAATTAGCTTAAACCTTTAAAACAGAAATAAACTCAGTAAAATAAAACATGTCGTTTAAATCAGAATTGAAAATTATTTACTAACATTGTAAGAATAAAGTATTACCAAAGTTTACAGAATATTTATTCTGTAAACTTTGGTATTACCTTCGGTTGGCAACTTTATACATTTGCATAACATTTTAAGCAAACCTGCTATTCGCCTGATATAACCGTAAAACTCTATTTGACATGGAAAAATTTCAGTTTCTTTTTAATGCTGATTCAATGACTATATAACGCTGTATGCCGTATTTTTTCAAATAATATAACATATTCAATTAAAATTGAAATTGGTGAAATAGCATATATCTCAGAATTAGGTCAACAATAAAAATACTGTATATATGTAAGTTTTTTGCCACTATGTATATTTTGTCTTTATGGTAGGAATTCGAAAGTGTAATAAAAAATGCTATATGTATTGACCCCGTCTAACATTCGTTACTGGTTAACTAAGAAATAGAAATAAACTACTTACCGATATTACATTTGAAACTATTTCGACGAGCTGATCAGCATAGCTATAAGCAACGAATAAAATAATATCGCCACAAACATACTGTTAGAGATCTGCTCATTCTTGATTTGAATAATGCACTATTAAATAACAGAATCACTCTATACGGCGATATACATCCGCACCGCACAGTGAACTAATGACCTTAACCTAGTTAACGTATTGCGAACGGTTGAATAAAGTTTCATGTAATAAATTCTTTTATTTTCTGGAACACAGGACACTTTTAAGAACCACAGGTTACTTAATGAATATTATTTACAAGGTGTCCGAAATATAAGTCCCTTATTTTGCTGAATGATAAATTGTACCGAATAAAACATAATTGACTTAACAATTTTGTTTTCTCTATGACCAATAGTATTAGAGTTATGACAACAAAGGAGCCTTAAACATAAGACAACATCGCAGACCTAACTTGCCACGTGCTTCTACATAATAATAATAAATAGCCCTACACATACTTGCTATGAATAGTTTTCTTGAAGCTTTTCTCACAACACATCATATAATAAAATCAGAAAAAGTTATTATAAGTATTCAAAACGACAGCCGTTTGACTTCTTATATCCAGAGAATATTGTTAGTTTTGTCGGTAATTAATATGTCAAGCAGTTAGTTCATGGTTACTATAATGTTAATTCCATTTTTGTTTATGCTCAAAACATCAAACAAACGCTAGGTTAAAAAAAACGATACGTTCTAGTCACAATACGAAGTAAGTAACGATGCACAATGATTTCTAATTCCTAGTTTGGGGTTAACAGCAGGGTAACAATTAATTGCAATGTTGTCGTACGCTACGGTACGTTACAGTTTGAAGAATTTTTAGGAAAACTTCTACTGTTTACTTGTTTGTTCATAAGAGTTGTGTGTTGCTTTTGATCAGATATAATAAGCTATTTCGCTATTTCAGTAATTGCACTCATATTCCGATCGCTTTGTATACTATAATCCCATCGACAACATCTAATAATATCTCTTAATTTTTATTACAGAGAGACCTCAAAGTTTAACAGAGAAACAAAGACACGATGGATGGTTCAACAATTTGGCACATCCTGAATGGGGATCTATAGGTAAGACATTATTTAATTGCTTTTGAGTGGTTTAGTAATATTTTAAGAGGTAATTTTTGAGGTGTGTTTAATTTTAGTATCTTCAGAAAACGTAAAAAGCTAGCTACTTAAACATATAACAGTACATGTCATCTTCAACAGAACTTTACATATATTTAAGACAACGAATAAAATTTATAAGCAGTTTGTGCCTTAAAACAATTTTTTTTCTATGATTTTGTTATACAATATTTGATAGGACCATAAATTATGGGTTAGTAAAAACTTGAATTTATTCAAAGTGCAGACCATCTGGCCATTTAAATTTGGCAATTTACCACCTTTTTATAGTGGCTCATAAGATTTAAGTGAAGATTAAAAGGCGGCTTCAATAATCTGTTGACAAAAAATAAAAAAGTTGTTGGATTTCCTGCTATATTGTCATTAAATACTTTCCAATACGACATATTTTAAAAAAATAGGTAAAGGATTGTCTCTGGGTAAAGGTTTATGATGACCAAAAATAAGTTTGATGTAATATTCACTTATATTTTTATTATTACATTTTTATAAATCTACATGGATCTAACGCTATAAATCTATAAAGGGTGGTCCACTCTTTTTTATCAAACTTCAAAAGCCAATACATCATAAAAAAATAATAGTGTGCTAAATAAACTATACCTGACAAATGCTTACTTTTTGAGACACAGCACATTGAAGTTTCTCAAAAAAAAAATTGATGTATTAGTTTACGAAGTTTGATAAAAATAAAAGTGAACCACCTTGTATATCATCATTATCATCTATCCAATGCTATGAATCTGTAACATTATTACTTACTATTATCATTATTATTATCATCTATCCAATGCTACGAATCTGTAACATTATTACTTACATTAGCATTGGTAGTTTTTATTTATTTATTTTTTAATGAAAACCTACATAGTGGACTTGCAAAACATCAAGTCATACAAAATACTAAAATAGTAGTGTAACAACTCCTAAATATCATCCTGTACAAGTAGATTCCAGACCGCACACCCCACTCCAAGTCTGTTGTGTCACGTGATGCGCGGAGAGAGACAAAAACAGTATTCAGTAGTCAACAAGTCTAATGGCTGCCGTTTTAGAGTTTGAGTTGATACTTTCAAGATTATTATTGTTAAAATCCTAAATTTTACATGTTTGTTCAGTTAAAAGTCATTAAAAATTAAGTAGTGTATGTTTAATAGTTTATTTTCGACATCCTACATAGTTTGGCGCCCAACGTGGGGCTCGAACCCACGACCCTGAGATTAAGAGTCTCATGCTCTACCGACTGAGCTTGCCGGGCCGACCAAACCGTTTATCCTACGAGTAGATGCTACCGCTTATGCTCTAGGAGCAGCTTTACTCCAGGGGGAGGGAGCAGATGAAAAACCCGTAGAATATGCCAGCTGTCTGTTGACACCTGGGCAGAAAAATTACCATACCACCGAACGTGAAGCTCTGGCATTAGTATGGGCTTTTTCTAAATTCCGCGGATACATAGAATGTTCCAAAGTTGTCGTCAAGAGCGATCACCAACCTCTTCGTTGACTAATGTCTTTAAAAGCACTAAACGGACGACTCGCTAGATGGGCCTTATCGTCGCAACCCTCAGATTTAACAATCGAGTATGTTCCAGGACGACAGAATGCTTTAGCTGATACGATAGCAGCCAAAGTAACACGTGTGAAATCTGTTTTGCTACCGTCAACCTGCCCGTTGATGACATTACGAAAATAAGAGAACAACAACTCTCCGACCCTTGCTTAGAATCCATCATTAAGAGTTTTGAATCCCCGGAAGACCACATTGTTGACATTCGAAGATGGAGTGACCGTGGATATTTAATGATGAACGGTATATTATACCGCTGCTCTCCTGACCATGATGGAGAAGAAGCCCAACAAGTTGTGCCAAAAAGTCAGATCCAAAGGGTGTTAAAAGAAATCCATGATTCCCCTCTTGCAAGTCATTATGGTGTTGAACGCACTATGCAAAGAATTATTCCATGTTATTATTGGACAGGAATGAGGCGAGACGTCTCCGCCTATGTTTCTCAATGCATCGATTGTCAGCGTTACAAAGCCACTAATCTAAAACCTTCTGGATTACTTGAGACACCCGTTCTAGCACAGCGATTTGAAATATTATCAATCGATTTATTTGGACCACTCCCAGCGACTCCTACTGATGAAAGATGGATTTTTGTGGTGGAAGATACGTCTACCAGATGGACGAAATTATTCCCTCTAAAAATCGCAACTGCCGAAGCTTGTGCTCGTTGTCTAATTGACGAAATTATGTTACGTTTTGGAACCCCGAGAAAGGTCATTAGTGATAATGGAGTCCAGTTTATCAGCGATGTAATGCAACACGTTGCTCAAGCTCTCAACTTCACTCAAAGTCTGATACCCTCTTACCATCCTGCTGCGAATCCTGTACAGCGAAATAATACATACATGTTTTGAGTAATGCTAAAGCTGGTCTTACGTCCAAGTTAGTACCCCGTAGAGATGGACCATGCCAGATATCCAAAATTGTGAGCCCGACCTCTTATGAAGTAGTCAACCCAGCCAACCCCTCAACAAGCTGTGATACCTACCATGTTTCTGCCCTAACTCGGTACGTACCACCGATTTCCGAAGCGACGACACCCGTGCCTGTTCATCCCCTTCGTCAGAGAGGAAGATCCCGTCTTCATCCACAGAGTCCGAGTACCACCCTTGTTGGAGCTCACGAGAAAGTGCCGCGAAAAGTGTCAACTAGTGTCGCGCCGCGAGAAGTGCCGACTCGTGAGAGACCGCGCCGTTCTCCTCGATTGTGTGTCCGACGTTAATTCCAGTTCGTAGTGTTGTATCACACCCGGGACGGTAGTGTGATCCAAAGGGGGAGTATGTAACAGCTCCTAAATATCATCCTGTACAAGTAGATTCCAGACCGCGCGCCCCACTCCAAGTTCGTTGTGTCGCGTGATGCGCGGAGAGAGATAAAAACAGTATTCAGTAGTCAACAAGTCTAATGGCTGCCGTTTTAGAGTTTGAGTAGATACTCTCAAGATTATTATTGTTAAAATCCTAAATTTTACATGTTTGTTCAGTTAAAAGTCATTAAAAATTAAGTAGTGTATGTTTAATAGTTTATTTTCGACATCCTACAGTAGCTATATTGTAATATTAGGATTAAAAGTAACACTTTTGTGGCGAGCAAATTTTGTATTTGCATGGCGAAGCGTAGCGTAGCCGAACAGATGTAAAATTGCGAGACAAAAAAGACACTTTTAATTCGAATAAAACATGTCATTTTTTCTCCAACCACAATCCCCCATTTAATTATTAATTTGTGCTTTGAAATTAGGATATGTCAATGTAGTCATAGTCAAACATTAGTCGCCATATTACTAATTAAGTTCATTTGTGATTGTGGTTCATTTTGCTGAAAAGTGTGTAAAAATAGAATCTAATGAAGATTTGGGTGTGTCTGAGGAGATACGTGAGTGTCCGAAAGAGGTTTCTTTGAATCTTCTCCCAAAGAAATCTCGAGAAATTTATTAATGTATCTACAAATGTTTTATGGATTGGTGCAAAAAAACATATGCACTGAAAAAATAGCAAGTATTTACAAAGGAGCTTGATTTGATTACATTTTTAATAGTGCACCTGATAATTTATATTTGATGATGAAGGTAAACGCTTTAACATAAAAGAACATTTTTAAAAAGCTTCTTTATAGATCGTTCTAATATTAAGGGTTGCAGACGCATGCCGTTCTGATTTAACAATTGATAATGTTGAAAATGTGATATCTGCCTTAATTATAAAAATTCCCAAGAGACTACGTTATTTTACTGTGCTGAGAGACAATTATTTAAGTGTTTATCGAATAATGTTGCTTTACGTTCACCCGGATTGGTAGAACATCGATTATTTATCAGTTAAGTATGTTAGTGAAAAGTGTCATCGAGTGGTGGTCGGTATTCATAGTCAGTACCAGTGCAGTATAATTTTTGAAGCTGGACAACTGGAAAGAGTACAGTGGATACGTATTACGACGAATGTTTGCTACCCTTTTAGTTGACCGATATGGTGACCTCACTTGTCTTAAAAGACACCGAGGATGGAGATGGAACACTGGAGCGGAAAGCTCACTTTTGAATAAAGAAAATATTGTAAAAAAAATACTGAAAGTTGACAGTGGTAATGATATACCAAGCAGCTTTATCAATCATTTCTGATTTTACAGCAACTCCAAGAATGAGGGTAGTGACAGTTCCAGTGGTTTATTTAATTTTAATACTGATTCAAACTGTGTATTTAATATAAACATAAACATAAATTCTTTATTTCCATTAGACAATTTACACATTGTATTAGAATAGTCTACAAAAATAAACAAATCTACATAAAAATTGTATAATACTATACACGTACACATAAAATAACACTACCATAACAAACATTCTGGAGTAAAGTATTCTTTCAGATCATAAAAAAATTTGCATATTAAATGTTGCTTTAGGCGTTTTTTAAATAGTCCAGTCGATGGGCAAAGTTTGAGTTCAGAAGGCAATCTATTATATATTTTAAGACCAAAGTAATTGGGTGAGCTGCAAGTAACATTTAATCTACAATAAGGCATGTAAAAATTATTCTTTTGTCTTGTATTTATAGTATGGATATTGTCATGTTTGATAAACTTCCTGATTGTTATGTATATATATATGCAAAGTTCGTATATCAAAAGAGATGGCACTGTCATTTATAAATATATCCTTACAACTAACAAAAGATGAGAGATGAAACATCACTCTCAATATCTTTTTTGTGCAATAAAAACATTACTTGACATTGTAGATAGTCCCCAAAAACATATTCCGTACCTCAGTCGAGATTCAACTTCAGCATAATACAAATTTTATAGTTGATTAATGTTTAAAACGGTCCTAAGATTTCTAAATTGATAAATTACGGCATTTAATTTCATAACTATATGCTCACAATGAGGTTTCCACGTTAAACATTCATCAATATAAAGACCTAGAAATTTAACACTCTCTGTATGCTTTGCTACACAATTACTGTTTACATGTAGATCAAGTCCCCTACAAGACTTTTGCCAATTATGAAACCTTAATGCTAATGTTTTTTCAGAATTTAAAAAACCCTATTTTCACAAAACCATGCATTGAGTTCATACAGAACATTGTTACATTTATTTTGCAGTATATCATTCTCTTTATCAGATACCACTACAGAGATATCGTCAGCATATATAGTAAATTTTACAGTTTTTCCTCACAATAAGAGTGATGTGCAGTTGCTGTTGACTTTCCTAATAAGAATCCATGATGATTAGGTGAAACAATGTTATGGCATTTTAAGAATGGTAATAGTCTAGCTCTCAAATATTTTGGAGAAACCACTAGGTATATTAACAGGTCTATAATTTTCAATAAGATTTGAGTTATTCTTTTTTTGGATTGGTATAATTTTACCTATTTTTAACAACGCTGTATATTTACCTACTGAAAAGGATAGTGGTTTGTTTATTATATCTAATATCTTTTTTATAATAAAATACCAGTATGGGTAAACAAAAATTATAGTAAATATTGTTGAATAAATGAAACTTTTATGAATTAGAACTTGATTAACATTTTTAATCTAAAGATTAAAGTGTCAACTTTAGCTCCTAGAATTAAAAGTGAATACTTTTGTTGCTAAGATACCTTTTTTTTTCTCAGTAAGGAAAATGTTAATCTTAGCGACTCCTGACGTCCAAAAATGTCATAGTTTTTTTTACAGTTGGAGAAAAATATTAATTTTTTAATTTGCAAACTTAAAACAATTCATTGCATTATCTAATAATAAACTAGGTAATTTTATTGAATAAACAAACTACAGAATCTTGATTTAGTTTTAATTTACATAAACAAAGAATTACATAATAGTTACCTATTAATATTTATAACACAAGTGAATAACAGAAAATGCACCTGTACATTATGTACAACCTCAACTATGCGTATGTATTTATAGCAAATCATAAATATTTATGTAAAATATCAACTTTTAGATCCTTTATTGAACTAGAAATCCGTTTAACACCTCAATCGTTAAAAGGAATTAAAATACACATACATATAAGAAAATTATAGAATTAATTTGAATTAGTCGAGTTATCTCGACATGTGACTAAGAAGATCAACCTTGGAATCTGAAAGTCACTGTTATTTAATAAAAAAGGATCCATTGGGACAACCTAGTAGATCAAGGTTGATGCTTAACCATATATTTAATTTCAGTTAACCATCGCATTAGCATCGTTGATCCCATTTCACACAACGCTTGTATGACATAAAATGACGAGCCGAGAACTTTAAGGTTAATGACTAAATTACGTACATACATTACAAGCTCCTATAGAAAGCTTTTAAAAATTGCATTAAAAGATTAAACATCGAATTCTCACCAAATCCAATGCAGAAAACTCGTTTTCTTCCACAATTATAAATTTCTTACGGATATTTGTTTTACTTTCCGGAATGTCAACCACCATAACTGAGCCCCTATCTTCAATATGATTAATCTTCATATTCAAAAGTTCTTGACCTCTATAGACCCTGAAAAAAAACATAATCAGAGCTACCTATACAATAGAGCAATAAATGTGTATTTTTTATAGTTTAATGCATTACTTTACGTAGTAAATGTTCTTCATTGGAAGTATCCTTCAAAAATTTGAAAATGTTATCCCGACTAAACACATGTTTGGCTCACAGCCTTTACTTTTTCCTTTGAGAAACGCTTCCAGTTCATGAAACTTTTTCCTATCTGTATTATTATAAATTGTCATCATTGAATTTAACATTGACCACTTAGTCCACAGGGAATTAGGACTATACGATTCAGACTATAAGAAAAATAAATCAATATCACTTATACTAGAACGTGGAAGAATAAATACATACCATGTCTGGAAAGTAAGCCAACATTATAGTTTCACTTATATTTTGGTTCCGACGTCTCACTTCTCTCCAGGTTTTCATTCATTTTCACAAATTAATAAATTTGATAAACTTTTATTTACAAACTTGTCAGTTGATATATCCACGGTAATCATGCCTACTTAATTATTAAACAACGTTCGTGTAATTTTGTAAACCAACAAAATTTGGTTTTCATATTTCATTAGTATGAAATAAAAATCTTTATCTATCACGGGAGTTACTGGATGTTAATAATTTAGGGCAATTTAACAATACCTCGGGACTAACATCTCTCGGATTGCAATCTGTTGCCCTCGATAATTAACATCCTCATAACTCCCTTGATACATGAATAACTATAATACATTTTTTTTTCATTTTTCTAAGGGGACATATTTTATTTGTTAACTACCATAGTAACATATTATTGTAACAATGCTTTATAGCAAATATATTGTCAACTGTCCAGCATGGTTTCCAATCAGGAAAATCCACACAAACTGCTATATTTTCTTTTTTTCAAGACCTAGTTGGTTATATTGATGTGGATGAGTGCCCTGCTGGGATATTTTGTGATCTTAGCAGGGCATTCGATTGTGTCAATCATAATAGGCTACTTACAAGCTGAAAAAATACGGAAATAGGGGTTTGGCAAATACGTGGATATCTAGTTTCTTAAAAGACAGACAACAATTTATTAAGTTAACTTGCCGAGTAAACAATTATAATGTGCAAGAGGTACGTTCTCCACTAACTGAAGTATCTGTCGGGGTACCACAGGGCTCTGTACTCGGCCCGGTGTTGTTCCTAATATATGGTAATTACCTTGAAAGCTGTCTCCCACGATATGTATCTCCAACACTGTATGCCGACGACACTTCTCTAGTTATTTCCCATAGAGATAAAATTATACTTGAGAACAACTGTAATGGGTAATTTACGTGATTGGTTCGATTCCAATTATTTATATTTAAATAATTCCAAAACTAGCTACATAAGATTCCATACAGCACAGAATCATAATAACTTAAATATTAATATTTCAGTTGGTGGTGATATCCTGGAAAGGGCGGTTAATGTTAAGTTTTTGGGTTTAACGATTGATGAAACTCTCAGCTGGAAAAATCATTGTGCTGGACTATGTTCCAAACTGACTTCTTTTTGCTACCTTCTTCGAAATCTGAAACAGGTACTTAATAGGAACCAACTCATTTCTGTTTATTATGCTCAGGTTTATAGTAGAATGAAGTACGGTATATGTTTTTGGGGTTTGGCTACAATGGCATCCAACGTGTTTATTTGTCAGAAACGTATTATAAGAATTTTGGTGGGTGTATCAACGCAAACTTCTTGTCGTATCTTCTTCCAAAAGTTAAATTTGCTGACACTTACATGTATATATTTGCTGGAAATCTGCACTTATGTTTATGATAATCAAAATTTTTTTGCTAGGAATATCGATTATCATCATTATTTTACTAGAAAAAGAAATAACTTTTATACTCCTTATAAGAGACTTAATATTTGTAAAAATCTGCCTTTTGTTAAAGACCTAGACATTTTCAACCGATTACCCATGGAGATTAAACTTTCTAGTACAAAAAACATGTTTGTTAAATGTCTAAAAATGTATCTAATCGATAAATGTTTCTATGACATTAATGAGTTTTACTCATGTACTAATTAACTTGTTTGTCTTATTACTTGTATTATTGTTTGTATTATTTATATGTGATTTATATTATGACGATATATATTTTGTATATATCTGTATTATTATATTGTATGTGAAAATTTTGTATGTATATACATAGTTATTAATGTGTGTTTGATGACTGATCCTATATTAATGTAATTATTAATCAAAAGGAATAAAGTTATTGTATTGTATTGTATTGTATTGTATTGTATTGCAAAGCTTGGACAGCTTTCTTCAAGTGGACCAAGGGCGGTTGTAAATAAAATTGCGGTTGTGAGGACCGTATCATAAAATACTTTGTTTGCAAGTGATTTGTAATAGGTACAAAAAATATGTTTGTTTATTTATTCAAAACAATAACAAATATACAAAAAAGTAATGGGAAGTTTGGAGATGTCGGTTTCCACTAACCAGTGTATCAATATTAATATGAATGTTTGTTGTTGACAGACGACGCAACTGAGTTAGTGACTTATCAAACAGAGAATGTCTTTATTTTGACTTTATAAATTTCATGTTGGAAAATCTACTTTCACAAAGATACGTGCTTTCCAGCACTGAGCCCGTCATAAGGACTAAGTTTCGCAAGTTAGGGTAACGTTCTCCTGGGAGTAACTTAAAAAAATTCGATTCTATTCCGGTTCTTCTCTGGTAAATAGCTGAGTAAAAACTGAAATTTCTCCTTCGATTTTCTAAAAGTCGCTAGATCGGTTTTCAAATTCTTCTGCATTTGTGTCAATGTATTTTATAGGAGTTAAATATAAAACTTTCTCAAATTCTGTCATGTCTTCAAGTGGTCTTTACAGCTTCGAAAAAATAAAAAATCATATTTTTCTAGTGAAGACATGAAAAGCTTTTAAATCCTCTTATGTGACCATATAAATTAGCAATATTCTGCTGCTTTCCTTGTAGCATCAAATTAAATTCGTTAAGGTGAGATGTCAGGTCTGTTAAAAATGCAACGTTTGATAGAAATTTTGTCTCTACAATTTGGGAATCTCCTTGCGTACAGCGAAGATCCGTTGCAAACAGTTTCCGGTGCTTAACCAACGAATATCGGTGTGAAATAACAAATCCCCAAAGGTAGCATCTACTTCGGCTAAAAAATCACAAAACTTTATGGGAATCAAAGCGCGATTGCCCACTCTTATAATATTAATTATTTTAATCACCAGTTTCATTGCATTCATTTGACGTAAGGACTTTCTACATAGGATATCTTGATGAGCAATGCAGTGTATCACAGGACAATTGATACAAGAACATTTATTGAATCATCCATAGTCTAATACCACCTTCTTTACAGCTTCAACAATATCCGCACTCTTAGTTGTACCATGAAGAGGAATAAGATCAAACTTCTCGTCTGCTACACTGAAGTCCTCTTGAATGGTTCGAACAAAAATTGCAAGTAACTGAGGTCGGATAAGTCAGTACTTTCATCTTTTTTTGGAAACATGTTAATTAATGTGATCTATGCGTCTTGCAATTGTTTGATGCGATACTGAAAATGATTCGATTTTTTCGGAAATTTTTGTATCAATGAATTGTTTTGCCGTTTTTCCATAACTAAAACGTTTGTTCTCTTTTTGACAACATAACACAATGACAGTAAAATGCGGCAATACTGCATTTATTTGTTATCAGACTTTTTGAAAAAAAATTTGTTTATTTTAGTTTTATTCAATAATTTGCAATGATACCATTTCTAGACGCCTTTGTATATTGCTAAATCTTTTTCTCTTATAACGTAATGTAATGTCGTTTCATATTACATTCTTTAGGAATTAATAGTACTTGCACACAAACAGTGTACTGAAGTTTGTTATTGATTTCTGTGATTAAATACTAAATAGTCTGATTCCCAACGATCGATGTTGGTTCGATATGTTTTTTTTCTGCGAGGCGAAGACATATTTCACTTAAAAAGTCTTAAATTGCGGAATTGCTGCGTATCGTACACCAGAACAAAATAACTACAAAATACAATTATAAAGAAATAAACATTTGACTGTAACAATTAACTTCGCAACCCGTATTCAACGTTTTTCTGTCTATGAGTATCTATTCCACACTATTAACTCTGCTCGTCTCGTTTAACTCAACCATTTTAAGGCGGCCACAGTTTGCCAACTTCCAAATAGCAAATGTTTGTTATTTGGCAAACATCTCAGACACACACTACATGAAAATTAACAAAATTTTGATTTTTGTCAAACAGAAAATTTTCCGAAGATATACTAAACTGTAAAAAAGTTATGCCATTTAAAAGAAACATGGTATGCCACAAGTTGCGTTCTCTACTAGTGGCGTCAAAATTAGAAACAAATTTGAATTTCTCGCCCGCAAAAACCCCCGATTTACAAATTTTATGTAAATATTCGATTTATTTTCATCTAAGGAATCTATGGTCTCTACTCGATTTAAAAACAACCTGTATACGCGCACATGGTCACTCGAATGTTACGCCGTTAATTGTGGAGCAGAGATAACAGACAAATACTTACTTATGCTTAATATGAAGATAATTTGTAGCTAAATTTTGATAAATATCGATAAGTAGCACAGCGACGCTGATAATCGATAAACTATTTGCATCGCTACAATCCGTAAGCGTCTTGTGGGTAAGTCATAATCAGGGCCGATTTGCCTATTAAGCTGCGTACACATATGGCGAGCCGAGCACGAGCTGAACCAGCAGCGAACCTTATTGTCATATGTGCAGATACGGTAGCTGCGTGCTGCTCGGCACGCGCTCGACCTCGACTTGTATCTAGCTCGTCGTGATCTAATTCTTGTCGGTTGTCTGTTTTTACGATGAACACAAAAGGTTTCGTAGTACTCTCATAGCTGCACTTAGGACGTTCGACTAAATTCGTTGCAACGTACGTACAATGGGCAATTAAATTTAATCAATACACAATACACAACATGACACGGCTTCATAGGACTCTAAAGATGTTAATTATTACAAATGAGTGGAAACAATAATTAGAACAAAACCAACTGGTAAATACATACAATATACAGGGTTAACTATGACTAAGTACAAATATTTTAAGAGGAGATACAGAAAATTAATAATTAACGGAATCACCCTTCAAAAAAATTCCAAACTTATTTATGAAGCGAAAAAAAATTGTTTTCGATATTATATTAAATCCTTATTTAACGCCGCCTATACGACCCGTCCACCGCACGTTTACAGAGTCAGAGTAGACAACCAGCAAGACAACGGTAAAACTCATTGTCATGTCATAACTCAATTCCTATGTTTACGTTGTAGTTTTGTGTTCTTCTTCAGTTTTTAGTGTCTTATTTTAATTTTAAACGTTTTATAGTTATTAAATAAAGGAATTTGTGTTGAGTACAGATATTTTCCCACAATATAGTTCGCCAGTTTGTTTTTCTAGGTTATGGGACAAGACTGCAGCCAGTGTATTAAAAGTTTTCTACTCTTCTATTAGTACCTACCTATTCCTTTAGTTCGATTTTCTTATAATAAATAGGTATTTTATCTGTCTACTTATGGGGAAGTGCATTTTATCGGTAGTGAGTGGTTGTATTGAGTGAAAATATAAATTTGGCTGTATGAATAACTGTTACCTATCTATCAGGTATTATTACTAATAAGAATGTTAATTGTTGTCGTTTCTGCATTTAGAAACGCTGCAAAAACGAACGGTAGTTGACATTCTTGACAGATGTAAGATGTAAGTTATTCTTTTAGGTTCCCTGAGCACGTGGTAAAATTTTTTGTAGTTGTCATATTTAACCCTGAATAAAAACAATTATTATCTTATTAGCGACATATAGAAGGGAAATAAATAATGTAATAGCATTTTCATATCATATGTACAAAGGCACGGTTTTACTATGAAAAAATGCATATCCATTACAGTTGTAACATTACATTCTGGTGTATTATTTCAAACTGTTGACCTAGGCAATACATAACCAACAATACACCGTGTAATATCACTAATAATTTTTATCAGTGTAGCATAGCTTAACAAAGTCCTGGGTCATAATTAAAAAAGATCAAAGTAGCAAAGCTTATGTGAACATTTTTTTCGAATCGGGTCAACTTAATTTTAGTATGAACACACAACTTTAAGGTAAACAAACAGTAACCAATAATTCAGATCATCAAAAGTTAAAATGATGATTGATGTTCTCCAATTATCTTTTGTACTTTATTTACTGAACTAGCATTTCTACGTAACTGTAAAATATATTATTTAAGAATTCTCTATAAATTATGTATTCTAAGTGGCTCCAAAGAATTATCATTACCATCATTACCTCTCGACGCTCCATACATGTTCCTTTAAAAAGAAAATTGTTCCTGATCCTGGAAAAGGTTTTGACTGATCGTCAATTAATCCGATTGGACACGGAAATAAAAAAAATATTTTTCTTAGATATTTTCTTACATAACCCAGAACAAATTTTATTGCCTTTACAGAAAATACTGTACTATTTAAATAAGTAACAAAATTCTATGACATTATTAAAATGCTTTTAATAAATAATTGTTTATATTATCTATAATACTTCACAATTTGTAGTCCTCTGTGTCTTTAATTTGCGACTGAGACTAACATGCTCCCTAAATATAATACCACAGATTGTTTTCATAAGGCAGGTATGTCATATTTAAAATTATATACCAATACTTTTTAATGTGACATAATAATAATCATTCATTCTAATCGAAACATTGTTCAATTCTTCGATAGTGTTTGGTCTGTTCCCATACACTTCACTTTTGAGATAACCCCACAAAAAGATTTCACTTCCATGACACTATTCATAAATTGTTAGACTATCTTAGGATATGATTGTGGGATTTTTCGGGTCAGATTATTGTCTATAATAAAGTATAATTTATAAAAATCTAATAGGGTTAAGCCAGGAGATCGGTGCGGTCATTCAAGCGGATTTCTTCTGCTTATTCATTGATGTATAGGGGCATCATCTTGTGGAACAAGATATCATTAGCAGACATCGTATTCATTAGAATTAGAAAAAAATAATTCCAGAGCTGGAATCAAAATGTAAAAAATTCAAATACAAATTAGATAACATCAAAGAAATAAGTTCCTTGTATGCTACTTTATACCTACTACTGTTCCAGCCGAAATATTTTTCCGGCGATTGTGTGTTTTTCTTGAATCCAATGCGATTTTTTTTGGTTCCAAAATTTAGTATTTTCCCTGTTCATGGTTTTGTTTAAACAACAGGTAGTCACTAAAAATTATGTAATATTTTTAAGTTGGGTCTAAATTTTTTCGCAATTCTGTCATTTTCTGTCTGTGTCATCCGCCCATAGTTCTGATAAGAAGTTAACTTTGTAAGCATGCCACTTTGGAAACTTCAAGGTTGTGTACGATTAGTATAGAATATTCCATTTAATAATCAGTTCTATATAAAAGACAATTTTTACATTTTTCACAACTAAGACAAAAAGTACATTATATTGCTGAATTCGTCTTAAGAAGGGCTATGTATACAGGATGATTCAGAACTTATCTAAAAAAAAAATTTGTTTTGAGTGTACAGGGGACTTATAAATACAATTTTTTAAAACAAAAATCAAAAAGGGCAGTTCGAAAATGATTTAAAAATACACTTCTGCACGGCTCTTGAAATTGATCCACTATAAAACCTGATGAAAAATAAATAACATTTTATAACCCCGATTTTATACAGCAAATTTAATTGCTTTTACCGCTAATTTATTCTAATAGTTAACATACTTTCTCTTACATCTGACATACCTTATGTCAACAACATTTTGGGCCTGTCTTTCCCAGTTTCTATAAACTATCACAAATGTTTCTGCTTCTTGCCCATTTTGAACTCGGTAAGTCGTAAATCGTTCCGCTAAAGTATTTTCACAGCGTCATAAATTAAAACGATATCCATCAACTCCGAGATGCTATATATGTAAACCATTTTTAATCCTTGGAAAACTAATGTAAAGACTGACGTTACAAAAACTTTAGTGTCTACAAAAAGTAATCGATTCGAAATCGTCTGCCTAGAGACTACAGTAGCCCAGCGATGTAAAAGGCAAGGCGCGTATTGAGACGCGTATGACGCGTGTGAGATGACTTTCGCATATTGCAAGACAATTCTTCTCACGACTTTCGAACAGCCACGTCGTTCTAATTTTTCTTGTTTATTATAAAAATTAATGATTTAAACAGAAAACTGGATTTATAAATAAACCTCCCTGAGTTTGGAAACCGATATTAAGAAAACGTAAGGACGAAAAAAATTGAAACTTGGACCATATATACTTTTCATGGAGCCACCCTGGTATCTCGCTCATCTAATGTCCATATACTTTGAAACTTTGGTGGTGAATATACATCTATGAAGTGAGTCTTTAGACTATATTTGATTATAGTCAGAGGCGTCCGATGCTAAGGTGGAGAAAGGGGGTCAATTTCCAAAAAAAAATATTAGCGATTTTTTTAGAAAAAAAGTAGTAAGATATTCGTGATCAGCACCTTTAGAAACCCCTTTGTACAAAATTACATCGTTGTAGGTTCAAAGGTATTTCAGATGTGGACCGTCGAAAAACAATTTTTTTCACCTTAAAATAATTTGTATCTGTAAAACAGGCTCTCAAATTTAAACATGTATTCTTTATTTTTTGTTCAGAATTAGGTATTTTACTGGTATGAAATGATTCCACAACAAAATAATAATAACTTATTATTTTGTTTTGAATTTGAAAAATGGTGTACAAATGTACAGATTAGAACTTTTGCCTTATTAAAAAAATAGTTATTTTATTGTGGAATTATTTCATACCAGTAAAATACATAAATTCTGAACAAAAAATAAAGAATACATTTTTTTCATTTGAGAGCCCATTTTACTGATACAAATTATTTTAAATTGAAAAAAGTTGTTTTTCGACAGTCTGTGTCTGAAACATCTTTGAACCCACAATCATGTAATCTTGTACAAGAGGGTTTCTAAAGGTGCTGATTAAGAATATCTAACTAGTTCTTTAGAAAAAAAATCGCTAATAATTTTTTTTGAAAAATTGACCCCCTTTCTCTTGTACAAGGGGGTTTCTAAAGGTGCTGATAAAGAATATCTTACGTTTTTTTTTTTCTAAAAAAATCGCTAATACTTTTTTTTGAAAAATCGACTTACTTTCTCCATATTAGAAGTGGACGCCTCTGACTATAATCAAATATGGCTAAAATACGTCGAAAGACTCACATTATAGGTATATATTCACTATCAAAGTTTCAAAGTATTCGGATATGAGGTGAGCGAGATACCAGGGTGGCTCCATGAAAAGTGGGACACATTTTTCATGACACATCTATTCTCAAATTCTTTTTCTGAATTACCCTGTATACTATGCGAAATTAAAGATTCCTATTTCGTTCGTAAATTTCACCAATGGCACTTGACTGCATATTCACGACGATACACATAATTATGATTCACAAAATAAAATTTAAAAATTTGGTTTTTGAGTTATAGTCCTTCAAAGTTGTTAAAAATAAAACTAATTTAATTAATAACTTCTAAATCCATTTACCAATCTCGTTTTCTTTCGTAAATTGCATTTTTTATTGTCGTGAAAATACAGCCAAACCTTGTTGGAGTAATTTGCAGACACCCTGTAGTTCTGTAAAACAAGGCTAAAATAATAGAAAGTATTGAAGAAAAGTGGTAATTTCTCTATACTACTAGTTTCAGTATTTTTTTTAATTTCAACTAGAAAAAATATTAATTTGTTTCAATATTTTGGGACACATTGTATAAAAGCTTTCTAAACAGACATACCAAATTAAACTGTTATAAAATATGAGAGTTATTATGTTCATATTTAGTTATTTGCAAAAATTATTGCTATAAATTCGATCTTAACTAGGTTTTTTTTTCAGACAGTCATCTCATTAGGCGAGCCCCATCTGCCTACTCAGATGGAGTTTACATGCTTTCCGGTCAAAACCGACCAAGTCCTCGGAAGCTCAGTAGATTGTTCATGAAAGGAATAGATGGTCTAGGTTCGATGAACAACAGAACAGCCCTACTGGCTTTCTTTGGACAACTGGTAACTTCGGAAGTAGTCATGGCCAGCGAAAGCGGTTGTCCAATTGAGATGCATCATATAGAAATAGAAAAATGTGATGAGGTATACGACAAAGACTGTAAAGGCAATAAGTACATTCCATTTCATAGAGCCAGCTACGACAGAAAAACTGGACAGAGCCCGAATAGTCCAAGAGAACAGGTAAGCTTTCCAAATAACTTATTATTGTTCATAACGGTAAAGAATATTTTTTTGGTTTGATATGTTTTTTTTTTGTCACATTTATTCTGGTCTAGAGGACAAGGACAGGAGCATGGCACCTTGGCAAAATAATTAATTCAAGCTATATGGAACAAATCAATTTTTTATTATAGCAAGCGCGTTTCAATTATTAAGTAATTTTAAAGAATTGTACAGTAGTACCTGCAACTACTGCTTAAATCATTAATTTCATTCATATTAATTACTAACTTTGTCTGAATGAAACCAATTTAATGTTGCCAAGATAATGTTTGACTTAAAATATTCGCTTAGTCATAAAAGAATGAACAAGACGCATCGATAAAAAACAACAATATTATTAACATTTGCAACTGCATCATAAATATGTGAAAAAAATTTTTTTAACCGTGACCATGGCAAAAATTAGAATTTCCAATCAAAACAGTGTTTGCTTATGCATACAACAAAAGAGTTAACTGAATTAAATTAGCATTTCCAGAGAATTTAGCATAAATTAAATTATAATAATTTTAGATGTTTATATAAATGTCTCTGCGATGTTTCATTAAGGATAGTACATATACACAAGAAATACAATTACACATTATACAGGGCGATCTACAACTAGTGTGCCAAACTTAACTGGTGGGTAGATTTTTGATACCAAAAGAAATAGAAATTTATATTAAAAATAAATTTGATTTAGGTTTAATAAGTAGGTATATAATCTTTTATCATTTATTTGAAACAAGCGATCAATTTAATAGAACTAACAACTAAATATATCTTCGGGTTTCGATAAAAGAATAATTATAAAACAAGAATTATTTTAATAAAAAAACAGCAGTAACTACGGAACCGGTTATATATGTTGACAGAGTATTGTGAAATCATAGTCTTATTAAATCCTGGGCCTATCGCAAATTGAGTCGAACCCAAACACAACCCATGCTTGTAACATTCTGTAAAATACAGTAATAATAAATAGGAGAATGCATATAGCCGCAAATGGAGCCGCCAAGCACAAACACATCCTGGGCTCATTCTACGGCTGTGTTGGCCCCATTCCACGTCGAGTACCTTGCTATCCACCATCCCCTAACCAATTCAGCTTCAGGTTTTGTTTGCGAATATGCGTAAACAAAACCCAGATGCAAGTTCTCGGGATGACCGAGTGTCACCGACGAGAGCTTGGAAATGCGGGTTGCACGCGGTGGTTATTAGCGCGCACGTTTCCTAAAAATATAATATGAAGCCATGACTTTTGTGAGAATAGAACTTACGTTCTAGCTCTGTCAAGCATAGAAATTGCAGAATACCGACACGACTTGCAGTGACGGTCGTTGTAGGTGACGGTCCATGCAGGTACTCGTCTAGTATGCGATGCTCCATTAGATAACATCAGAACCTTCATAAGCCGGCTTTGCAGGTCCATGCTGTGCAGGTCCGTGCAGTCATAATGTGCATGACCTTTTATAGTATTACTTTTATGTACTGAGTAAAATATCTGTTATTTTGTCCTTATCTGATTGGTAATTATTGATAGTTCTTTATCTAAACGTTGGCTACAACTAAAAGTAATATATAAGATTCACAAAGCTCCTTCTGGGGGTTAGAATTCGTTGGTCGTAGGTAGATAGTTAATTTTTATTGTTTTCGGACGCTGAATGAAAAAAATTAATGTAGATAGATATGATGATCTTCGTAAAATGCGTACGTAGACTGTGCGTGGGATGTGTGTGGATTAGTCTTAATTTGTGGCAGGCCTTAAATTAGGTGTGCACATAAGACTTTCTTTAGTATGATTGTTTATGCAAGTACTCGCAAATGCTATTAAATTATCATAACGATTAATAAGATACAAGGCGCGCCACAGACTAGGTTAGTCTAGCACTCGTCTAGTGAAGTATATTCTAAAGGAGAGTACGCACTCTGAGATCACAGACGCATTGCGGGCCGCTCTATACCAAGCTGATCACGAACTTTTACAAATTCAGTCACATATGTCATTCTATAAGCGCTTCCGACTTGTTCTACTGTACTACTTGGATGTCAAAATATGTCTGTGTGAGATGTATTTTTGTTAGCTCTTATGTTCAACCCGACTGGCCGAAATTCCTTATGTTTTTAAAGGAAAAAACGCACAGTAAATAATATTCTAATGCTTTTAAATGTACACGTTTGCACTAGCAGATATATTTTTTCGCGTCGAGGTCTTTCCAAGAACTTTTCGGAGAATTTCAGTCGCGTAATAAAATAGAGCTAATAAAAATACATCCTACACAAATATATTTTAACATCTAAATAATACAGTAGAAGTCGGAAGCGCTTAGAGAATGACATATGCGACTGATTTTGTAAAAATCCGTGGTCATCTCGGCACAGAGCGATCCGCGATGCGTCTAGACCGTGACCTCATAATGCGTTATTTTCTTTAGTCTACTAAACATCTTCTGCCAATTTGAATAAAAACAGAATTTGAATTAAAATTTATTATATCTGTTACGTAATTTTTTTGCCGAATACAATGAACTAATGATAGCAGTTCTTTAAGTTAATTAAATTAAGAAACTAGTTTTATAATAACTTATGTTAAAATACCAGCGGCTCTTTGATTGCCATTTTTTGCGCCCAGTTAATTTAAGATTTAATAAATCTAGTAGCGGTATCTTTATTGTTACATAATGTAGGTATGTACAATTATTACTTAACAACAAAGGATGAGAAAATGTATTTTAATTACGTTTTAAATTATCCCACTACCGTATAATTCCTCTATTAACAAAAAATAAACAAATTTATTGATCATATTGAATATGTCTGATTCAGTAAATATTTATAAGAAGTAAATGGCCTTCCAATTATTTTCGTCTGCATATTTGCAGTAATATTAGTATTACATTTGACACAAGATGGCTTTAGGTATCATACTGTGCATGGATGAAACGGGAAACATTTAGAGGTTTTGTAATTTGCATGATGTTAGTTAGCCATCAAGGTTCAGTGAAATTCTGAGGCCATTAAGCAGCAGAAGTTTTCTTATAGTGATCTGAAAGCCAGTGTCTATATTAATCAACCACAAACTACATATTAAAAGAGCTGAATTGGATATCTTGACTCAGCGGAAGCTGTGACGGTCATTTGCCAGTTTTTCTTTTTATACCTAATGGATATAGACTGTATTTACAATTAAAAATACAATACTTTTGATTTATGTGTATTAAAAAGTAGGGTATCTTTAATGAAAGACTATAAGGCTCCTCACACTTTAATACACAAATTGATTCTTAACTTATACGCATAAACAAATTATGACAAATAGTGAAAAAAAAATGTTTTTTAGTTGCGAAGATAACAATTTATGTGAAATAAAAATAAAAGAACGTGAATTTCATAAAATCGAAAATGCATTTTATTTATCATAGTAACTGTTTAAAGTTATATTCGTGATTTTCAATACACAGTTGAGCTGGCTAAGTCCATGAGTTCCCACACACCAGTCTGTAGTCTAATTGCCTCAGCGGTAGCATGCACTTATACGATTTCACAACTCTTGTTCAGTGTTAACTTCGGCAACATACACTATAGTTTTTGAAGTGATCCCAAAAATAAAAGTCAAGCGGATTTAGATAGAGCGATCTAGGGGTCATTCAATTGAACCACTTCAGCCTACTTGGTTCACAATTCCAGCCCACATATTTACCGAAACTCGTTGAAAGTGTGTTCGTCGAAATTTTGAATACCATTACGTTTAAAATTTACCTTATCCGTAACTATAATGTTCATGGTAAAGTTTGGTTTAAAGTGCTGCTGATGTAACAATCACTCACAGAAGTGCACTTAAAACGGAAGATCCTTTGGAAGTAAGACTTCTACCAGCTGCACGTGAAACGGGTAGAGTAAGTTGTGCCTTAGCGTTCATCAATCTGAGTACTTTGATATCCTAGTACTTATGCCAGACTGCTGCTCGATGGCATTTAAAATCTCTTCCCCGAGATTCACAATTTATCTAGGTTTAATAGCTCCCCCCATGTTGTCAAGGCCTTGGTTTCAAATTTCCCACTTTCTCTACCCCGCTGCACCACACGTAAAAAGGCTTCACGTCGGTTGATATATTTGGGGAAACCGTTGGGCATAAAGATAAGCAGCAACCATTGAATTTTGATGTGTTTTCCTGTATGCCAGTATCATATCCATAAGTTCTTCACTTGAGAAATTATGCGCCATAGAACCACAACTGATAAAATTCACAAGTTTATGCGTAAAGGTTAAGAATCACCCTTTATATTTAATGTTTTCATTTCAAATTGTATATTTTTTAAATTATTAAAATCTATTTTCCAGGCATTTTCAGTTTTACAATATATTTACGTTTTCGTAACTTAAATAGACGTGTAAACTGAGGGGTTATTATTTAATTGTCGTTACGAACAGAAAGGGAGCAAAAATTATCTATATATTTAATTTGACTTTCTCATATGCGGCATCTTCGAAACATTATAGAGATCATCTAATTATTTTACATACCTATCTTTGGCATTCTAATTCATGGTTCGTGGTCTCTCGATTAGGACACTTATTAAGAAAGGAAACGGGGACATTTCCAAAGAAACGTAACAATAATAAATAAATAAAATGCTAACAACGGAAAGAAAACAACTATGCTTAATAAATATGAAATCAGACACTCTATAAAGTGCGCGCCCACGTCAAAATATGAGAAATGATCTGTGATAGTGGGTTGTACTTGACAACACAAATTTAAAATATTTAACACTATCTACCCTTGTTTCCTAGAATTCCAACGTCTCTCTCTGTTGTTGCTAATAATAGTAAATAAATTATTCTTGGCGCCAAACTGGAACCATATGACCGCAGGGGCCTTAAGTTTATTTGTTTGTATGTATCTGCTTTACGGACAGCATTCAATTTGGCATAAATTATTACTGTGAGGGACAGCTAATAGGTTCGAAAGAAAAACATAAAAAGTTACCGCAAAAAACCCATTTTTTCGCCAGTTTTTGCGTAGTGTGAAGCAAGAACGGGGAAGGTCGTCCAGAGGTCTCCGTGGGCTTAAATTGATCGTCATGAAAAATCTAGGTGAGCATAATTCGATTTTTCCAATATTTGGCCGTCTTACCCCTACTTAAGGGGTGGAAAATGGTCGATCAATTCTTGGTAAAAATTGGCGGGTACGTGAATGGCAAGGAAGAGATCAGGGATGTTCTTCCAAAAATGCTCAAGGTGAAAAACACCCCTATTGCCGAAAACCGGCGGCAAAAGATGTTCCCTTTATGAATTGCCTTTTTTGTGCCACTCTTCCTTATAACTCCAAATGATATGAAATACATGCCCCCATAATTCGTTCTTCTGTCGGATTCTGATCAGTTACCCCTACTGAAGGGGTGTAAACCACCCCTAAAACAAGAAAACAGAAAAAATGGTCACCAAAATCTGGGTAGAAATGCTCAAGGTGAAAAACACCCCCCACGTGGGGGTAAAACCACCCCTATTGCCGATAGCAGACGGGAAATGATATCCACTTCATGAAGTACTTTGTTTCCCCCACTACCCGAGAAATGATAGACGGGCCCCATAATTCGATCTTTTGTGAAATTATGACCAGTTTTCCCCGACTTCAAGGGTAGCTTAAGTAGGGGTAAGTCGAGCAAATATTGGAAAAATCGAATTATGCTCACCTAGATTTTTCATTACGATCAATTTAAGCCCACGGAGACCTCTGTACAACCTTCTCCGCTCTTGCTATACACTACGCAAAAACGGGCGGATTTTGCGATCACTCTTTCCCTTCTTAATAGCTGCACTGGCGATTGAATGTCACATTCGACAATGTTACTTAAATACTTCGTTACATTTAATATTTATTGCTTCTTTTTCTCAGAATACCGACCGTAAACTAACATATTTAGGCTTTTATTACAGACGCAAATATGTTGAATATTGTGTATATATTTGCATTCATATTTTTTCAGTTAAATCAAGTAACCAGTTGGATAGATGGAAGCTTTATATACAGTACAAGCGAACCTTGGATAAACGCTATGAGATCCTTCCAAAATGGTACACTTCTAACCGATAGTACAGGCACAATGCCAATTCGCAACCACGTAAGGGTTCCATTATTCAACAACCCCGTCCCTCACATGATGAAGATGTTAAGTACAGAACGATTGTTTTGTAAGAATTCCAAAATAATATCCGCATATTCTTCATAATCATCAGTTTATTTTCAGTACTTGGTGATCCAAGGACAAATCAAAATCCTGCATTACTAACAATCAGTATAATATTTTTCCGATGGCACAACGTGATAGCTGGTCGAATCAGAGAGCAACACCCCAACTGGAGCGATGAAGATATATTTCAAAAAGCACGAAGATTGGTCGTGGCAACGCTGCAAGTATACTGTTGAACTGTTTTATCAAATATTCGCTAATAATTTAAAATGTTTTTTGCAGAACATTATAGCTTACGAATATATACCTGCATTTTTGGGGGAACAATTACCGCCATATGAAGGGTATAAGCCCGATATCCATCCAGGAATTACGCATGCATTTCAGAGCGCCGCCTTTCGATTCGGACATTCCTTGATACCTCCTGGTCTTTACAGAAGAGATGCCCAATGTAATTACAAAAAGACGATGGGGTATTTGGCTTTGAGGTTGTGTTCGACATGGTGGGATTCAAATGTAATAGGCTTGCACTTCATGACTCATAAATTACTGATTCTTCTTAAATCTTATCAATCTTTCTCAATAATGCCATTATTTTCACTGTACTAACAACTTGTTCAAATGGAAACTGTATTTATAAAGTAGTACTAGTATATAAAATATACTAGTTCTTTCCCTAACTTTTCAAAACATTCAAAAATAAATATGTATGCAGATGACACCCATAAGTATTACTCTTTCCCTAAAAATGATTATGAACTAGCCAAAAATGAAGATTTAAGTATTTTATGTAGGGTCTCCAAGCAGCACAGTTTATCACTAAATCTTTCCAAATCAACAATGTTATTATTTGGCAATATAAATGTGACATATACTTAAATATCTTTTTGATGTAGAAATAAATGGACAACAGGTAACATTTTCGAATATAACTAAAAATTTGGGTATTTTGGATAGTACATTTAGATACTGTTATCAAATTTCAAAATATATTCAGAAAGCTTATGCAGCTTTGAGATGTATTTATCTATTTTTTTTTACTGTATTAGAAAGGTATTTTAAGCTAATATAAATCAAATGTACTACAATTCCTATCAATGAAGTCATATGTATGTTCTCTGATACCAAACGTCTAGGGATGCTAATGAACAATTCCACAGACAAAGCTCTATTCAATAATTATCTAAAGAAATTAATCTAATTTACTAACCTGCTTTAATGAAACACTATAAATATCTAACTTCACTTTTTGGCAGTGGAAACACGACAATTCAACCACAATAGATGAGATCTGACCTATTTCTGCATTTTTAGGATTGCTTCTTCAGGTGGCCTCCTTTAAATTGAATCAAATATCTAACTATAAAAATTATTATAAAAATTAAAATTATTTGAAGTTAAATATCGACAATGACAAAAAGTGACAGCCTGTCAATGAATTAAATATGACAATACCTACTTGAATAATGTTCACCTTTTATGTAAAAGTTTTTATATATTTTTAGGTATTAATAATATTGTGTGTATTTATCTACTTAAATATTGGTACTAAGAAAATATTATATGAGACTCTGCTTCTTTCTAAATTCAATCATAAGCTATCAGTTAATGTTAATAATAGAAAAATCGGAGAAAATTACTTCTGCTAATTTTGTACCTTAAAATAATTATTATACATAAATCACCATATTTGTATAACGAAATAAGATTTAGATGTAATGTTTATAATATTATTAGAAATAATCTGCACCTTCAATTCATAGTACTGTACTTTTTGAGAGACGTTTTACATTTGGTATTTATCAGTCATATAACTCTATACCTACTGAACTTAAATTATATTCTTTGCCACATTTTAAAAAACGTTTAAGGGATATTCTATTTTCAAGTCAATTGGAATTTTTATTAAAATTATTATTGAGCATCTGTTTATTAATTCACCTGTATATACAATGCTATTTTTGTTTGGATATCTTAGTAGCAGTTGTTACCAGATATATATTTTATTTTTCTCTATAATTAACAAGGATTAAGTAGTAGAACACAATTTTGTGAACTTCCCCTTGTGATTTTCTATACGTATATATATAGATGTATTATGTTTACGTGAAAATAAAGGCATTTATTATTATAAATGAAGTACAAAAATTTTAATTTAAGATGAATCATCACATGCTTGAAAACAAAATATATAGGTACAGAGTAAACAAATTTTTCAAAAAGAAATTAAGAACATAACAATTAAAAACAAATATAAACTCTGTATCTTTTTAATAAAATGAATAATGTATGAATGTTTTGCACTGACCGGCACATTTACTACATTTAAAATGTATAATAGCCAACCTAATTATTTATTTTTTAGGATGTTCTTACGAATAACTCCGTAGAAGAACTTATAATGGGTATGACATCTCAGTTAGCCGAAAGAGAGGACTCGGTTCTTTGCTCCGATGTAAGAGACAAATTATTTGGCCCCATGGAATTTTCTAGGCGAGATCTTGGAGCTTTAAACATCATGAGAGGTAGAGACAACGGAGTGCCCGACTATAACACTGTTAGATCCTATTACAATTTGCCAAAAATAAAGCAGTGGAGAGATATCAATCCAAAACTGTTTGAAGAAAGACCGGAACTTCTTAGGCTTTTGGTTGCAGCATACTCGAACAACATCAACAATATTGATGTATACGTAGGAGGAATGTTGGAAAGTTATGGGGGTCCTGGTGAATTGTTTAGGGTGGTAATTAAAGAACAGTTTACTAGACTGAGAGATGCCGATAGATTCTGGTTCGAAAACGAAGCAAACGAGTGAGTTATTTATTTAATACCATTTTATATTTATTTACATAGACACATATAAATTAATTTATATTCAAATAACTAGAATTTACCACTTCAGTACGCAAATGAAGCTGATGTAAGGGTGTAAATGAAGTTGGTAAGGGACCTGTATCGCCGCTCGGTAGCACTGTAGCGTAATTAGTTTCGCTAGTGTAATTCACACGATGATACGAGATGATATAATCTACAAAAATTTAAAAATATATCATGTTCTGAGCTATGTCTATCAAATTAAATATTAAATGTTTTCATTGGTGATTTGTTGTGACGTGCTGTGATGATCATATACTTATTGAAAGTCAAATGCAAAATCCACAATTTGGCAGGAAATATACCCGCTAAGCAATTGTGTGAATGAATGAAATTACATGAATCGTGCTAAAGAAAAGACTGTGAATAAATACAGGGCGATTCAGAAATATTAGGAAAAAATTGAGTACATAATCTACGTGAAGAATTATTTGATCTATATTTTTTCTTTTTTCAAGTTCTAATTTATGCGTATCTTGAGATTCTTTGAAATTGAGCCAAAAAAAAATATTTTTGCAAATACCTCCTAAACCCCTAAGCCGATGGTATTGTAAATAGTTTGTTTTAATTAGTCCAACATTTCACAGATAAAACAAGTAACATTTTTTTTAAATAAATTATGACAGTTAGGGGATAAAATTCTTTGTTTTGTAAACAGTTTTTGGCAATATTCTTTTAGTTAAGTATTTAAATGGTTAGTATGCTAAATAAAAAATACTATTAATACGATCAAAATATTGAAAAATTTAAATTTATGAATTAAACTAAACTTCATGCTAATTTGTTACGCTAGTTTTTGCTGTTGTATCTATCAAATGTTTATTAATTTAAACGAATGAAAAATGTGCAACATTACATTTATTCATACAAAATTTCAGCAACTTAGTCACAGAAAAATAATGAGTTCTACACCTACACCTTCTACTAAATACTGCGTAGAACCCAATAAATTATAAATACCTACCCTATAAGAATTTTGATAATATGATTAAGGGCGTCATGTTTAAACGCAATTTAATTAAATTTTCTTAAAGCCAAAAAACAAGTTGGTACAAATATCTTTTTACTTTGTGAAGTATACATGTTTTCTTCAAGAAAAACAGAATATTTTCAATAATACAATTATTGAGTTTATATAGATAGCGTAGCTTATATAACCAATTATATAATATACATACAGGACTGCAATACATACAGTAATTTGCAAGATAATGCATAATCTTCAATCAAATCCCTAAGGTCTAAATCCTTCCCAGATTTATGGAAACAGTCTCGTGTATGTTCGGTTAAAAGGTAACAAGGATAACGTTGAGAATTACAGACCGATAGCTATTTTATGCAACTTCTCTAAATTTTTTGACATTATTATTCGTCAACACATTTCATTTTACTTTAAAAGCTTAAGTGTTCCTGAGCAGCATGGCTTTATGCCTGGCAGATCTACTGTGTCTAATATTTTGTGTTGTACTCAGTTTATTGCTGAGACTCTAGATGCTAGAGGTCAGGTTGATGTAACATATATACGGATTTCACCAAAGCATTTGATAAATTGGATCATGGTATATTGCTCAACAAGCTTCAAGTAGTGTCAACAATGCTCTTTTGCTAGTGTTTAAATCTTATTTATCACATCACGTTCAGTTTGTGCAATATCGAGGTTATAAATCTAACACTTCTAATCAAACATCAGACGTGCCACAAAGTTCCGTTTTGGGACCCTTGTTTTTTTATTATTTTTATAAACGATATAGCGCAAAACTTTAACGTCAACTTTCTGTTGTATGCTGATGATTTGAAGATCTATGCCGATGTTACCTATGTATCTGGCTGTAATAGGATTCAGCATTGTTTGAATCTCCTTACCAATTGGTGTGATAATAATCGGCTTCCCTTAAATATCTCAAAATGTAATGCTATGCTTTCTCCCGTAGAATGACCCCCATTCAGTTTCATTACAGTTTACACTGTAAGATGCTGGATAGACCTGAACATGTTTAAGGATTTAGGGGTTGTCTTTGACCCGAAATTAACCTTCTCTGCGTATATTGCCCAATCTGTCATGGAGGCGTACAAAAGGTTGGGTTTCATATTGCATAACAGTAAAGACTTTAAACATATACATAAGCTTTGTTAGGCCCAAGCTTGAGTACGCCTCTGTAGCATGATCTCCTTATTACAATTGTTATATTATATTGAGATAAACAGTCTAATTATGAGAAGGATTATGTACTCAATAGTGGTTCTACATAAATTAGTTAACAACCATATTAATTCTTTTAGACTTACGTCGAAAATAATTTACCGCGTTCCTCGACAAAATAGCAGGTCAAATAACTTGTTTAGTCTTTCTTCTGCACCCATCAATATGCTACAGTGGTCTCCCATACCCAAAATGCTACTTAATTACGATAATTTGGAGAATAGTCAATACTTCTCTTGTGGATATTAAAAGAATATTCTGTTGTTAGATCTAGGTTTCCTTTTAATCTTCGTTTTAATCTGTTTCCAGTTATGTTCCGTTTTTTGCTAATTTTATACTTAGTTATAGTTAATATGTGTTTTATCACTGTCCTTTATGCATATAGATACACTAACTTCTGTTATTTTACGGATTAATTTTTTTAACTAATTGTAATTGTTTTTGTTTTAACTTACTTTAATTTGTATTGCATTGTTTATAGTGTAATTGGGTTTTTCCCATTGGGTCAATTAAATTGAATAAATAAATAAAAGATAATATTCTAAGATTTCTTTCAGAATATTTTCAAAGGACGAAATAAAGGAAATAAGAAAAATTACATTGTGGGATGTCATCATCAACAGTACCAACATAGAGCCTAACGCCATACAACGAAATGTTTTCTTTTGGGTTAAAGGAGATCCATGCCCCCAACCAATGCAGTTAAACATATCATTAATGGAACCGTGTAAAATTTTAAGTGGATATGATTATTTTGAGGTAAAATAATACGCCATATACCGGGTATCCCAGCTTTTATTGAGCGCGTCATGTACACGGTGTTTCTAAAAGTATTTAATTCAAGATTTGACGTTATTTTTAGTATCATACCTATATAGTAGTAGTGTCAATACTTTTGACAGTTGAATATTACGAATATGACGGTTAACAAATGCCTAGATTATTGTGTCGTTTATGTTGAAGAGCGAATATTACAAAAAAACGTAAAGAGATACTTAGGTATAGGAAAGGTTATATGAAATAGATTTAAAAATGGTGTATAAGAAACCGGAAAATTACAATATTTCTCAAAATTCTGTTTGTTTATTTTTCATATTTATAGTTAATTTTCAACTAATAATTTCAGTTTAAGGAATTTCAACAAACCTGTATAAATTTTCTAACTACACTAGATATATGTACAGGCCATTAACATAATAAATAAATAATAAATGGACCATAAATAGACCTTAAGAATGCCGTATTCTTGAAATATTGTTTTTTACAAATACAAATAATTTTAGATATTTAAGAAGTGATTAATATAGAATTAGCAAATAACAGGAATGTTATCTCATACCACCTGCGAATATTCAATGGTATCGAAATAAAACGAATACTTAACGACAAAAAGCGGTCTAACCAATAAATTTTTAGGTGCAGAAATCTTTCCAAATACGTATTTTTTAAATTCAGTTATAGATGTAAATATTGTTATAACAAACTTACATAATTCTGCATTTAAGATTGTTTACTTTTGTTTATAACTATGTGAAAATAATTGTTAAAATATGGGGTTAGAAATTAGAATAGCAAAATAATGTGTTTTTTACAAATGCTTTTTAAAAGTTATTATTTTATTTGAGGAGATTTTCAACCTACAAACATCATCAGTTTAGGGCGACAAATACGGCGACTTTAAAGGAGTGCATATTTTAAAACTATACTCAACATTGCAAATCTTGCAGTGTAAGATTATGTTGACCGTCAGAAGATTTTCTTTTTTCTGTCGCTTTTTTTCATGAGCACCAAAATTTGATGTGCAACATACTGTTTTAACCACATAGAGAGAGTTATTAGCATTTGTTACAAATATTTCCGAACGCATCAATTTTATGGGAAAAAATAGAATACAGAAATGTTCATTAAAATCTGCATAAAAATTGTCTGTGTATTTTTTTTTGAGTTCTATATACGTTACACCCATACCGCAATTATTTCTTCAATATATTTGTTTTTTGCATAAAAGATGAAAATTATCGGCGTTAAAAATAAAAATTTTCCTCTTTTTCCGACATTAATTTAAAAAATATTAAATGTAATACAAAAAATATGAAAATGAATACTACATTTTTATTTTATTTTATATAAATTTAAATATACTAATGGTTTATTATACAAATTAGTACTGCAGTAAACCAAATGTTGATACCTATATATATATATATATATATATATATATATATATATATTTAAAGTTAATATTTGGAATAAGCGCAGCAGGTATAGAATTTGCTATTACTAAAATTAACATAATTACAGAAAAATATCCAATATCTCTCATGGCACTTTTTTTTAAATTTCGCTCAAACAAACTGAAAATATATATATATATATATATATATATATATATATATATATATATATATATATATATATATATATATATATATATATATAAGATTGCAGCAGGTATAGAATTTGCTATTACTAAAATTAACATAATTACAGAAAAATATCCAATATCTCTCATGGCATTTTTTTTTAAATTTCGCTCAAACAAACTGAAAATGGTACTTATCCATTTTCAGTTTGTTTTTTTTTTTGTAAATTTTTATAAAATCGATTAATGAAAGTTTTCTAATATACTCTACCTACCAATAAATTCTATACGAGGCCTAGATAAAAAGTTTCCGACTTAACCAAAAAATAAAGTAAATCGCTTAACTAACGTACGATATTAAAGAATCGAATTATTTTCCAAAAATTGTACATCAAAAATTTTAATCACACACAATTACCTTGCAGGGTAATGAATTGGTTTACATATACGCTTGCGTATTCTTAGGATTCGTGCCCATTTTATGTGCTGGAGCTGGTTATGGTGTAGTAAAACTACAAAACCGTCGGAGAAGACGATTGAAAATAAAGCAAGAAGAATTACGAAATGGAGATTGTAAACTGCCTGTCGATACAATGATGGTACACGAATGGCTTCACGCAAATCACAAACGAGTAGTAAAAGTTAAATTTGGTCCTGATGTGGCCATAAACGTAATTGGAAGAAAAGGCGAAAAACTGAGAACAGTCAGTTTGAAGAATATTGATTCCGTCGTCGTTGAAGAATCGCTAGACGTTACAGCTAAGAAGAAGCCAATGATATTAATTCACGTACCGAGAGACCACGATTTAGTCATTGAATTAGACTCAGTTGGCCTGAAAAAGAAGTTTTTAACCAAGCTAGAGTTGTTTTTGACATCTAACAAGAAAAGTTTAATAATTACACAGGTAAATTTGTCTCCCTAAGTTTCATCAATATTAAGGTTAGCATGTTTTAAACAAATGTTTTCTATTTGTTTAACACACAAAACAAATGTTTAATATACATTTGTTTTAAAAATACAAAAATACTCTTGTTGGATATCGATAATCTTCATCGTTTTCAGGAAAATAGACAACTTATATTAATTATTATTATTCTGGAAATCAAGAGTGTTATAAATCGCTTTCAAGTATTATTGACACATTGTGCTATTTAAAATAAAAAGAGTTAGTAATAAATTTAGTAGTGGAATATTGTAAGATTATATTGAAGGCCGTCAAAATGTGTTAGAAGGTATTAAAAAAAAAACTCTTATTTAGGAAAGAATGTTTTATTTTAATTGGTATGTACCACGAATTCGCCCCTACTTAGTATTTAATGTTCAAAGCTTCATCTTTCTCAATATTTATGTAAACACAGATATTGTGAAATATAACCCAATGAATTTATTAATTTCAATGCAAAGTTTAAAAATACTACTGTGATGTTGTTCGAAAACGGACTTGCTAATGACCGCCGCGGCCAACTATCTCCAGACGCTCGTCGATGACGCCCGATCGTACGGAAAACTTGTGATTGGCTTTATTTATGTGCATTCGCCTGAAAAGCTTCTTTCTAGGGACTAGAATTCGTTATTATGTACATACTATTGCAATATTAACGACACTCTTTAAAATGAATTTAGCGACTTGTTTTGAACTGCCGGTGCAATAAAATTTATTTTCAACTTTTAGTATTAATCCGGAATTGTCATCATCAATAGATTTCATTATGATACTTCAGGAGTTCAAACTAAATTTGTTTTAAATAGTGGCGTTATTATTGCAATAGAATATATTGGAAACAATATAAGACATTTTTGATTTTCATGATATGTATCATTAAAAGCAATTGTCATTTCTGATATTCCCGTAAACGGTGCGATTATTGATATTAAACAAAAGTAAAATCATCTAAATCATCTTACACAGGGCGCTTCAAAAGTACTTCCGCAAACTTTATTTTATTTTTAAGATGAAAAGTTCTTATAAACTATGGTCTTTGGCAGCTTCATTATGGTAGAGTTGGCAATCTTGTCTTGATTTTTCATGGTCTGTCCCCATAGAGCCTAGACCGGGAACAACCAGGGCAGGTAAAAGAATCCCGGCTAATGCTAGGGATGTGCACTTTAATTCTGTCTGCCAGTGACTAATTACCGAGGTCACAGTATAACAAACCGGAAAATCACTACATAATATGCAATTGTCCACCAATTGTTGCCCCCTCTGAAATTTTTTCTGTCGGCGCCCATGTTTTCAACCCATTTTTCCAAAAACCACTGACACAAATTAATGTGCCGAGTAAAGTCTCTTGGCAAAAGAGCTTGTACCCTTTAAATGTGGTGAAGATACACTGGTGATCGTGCAAATTTTCCAAATCGTGACCTTGGTGGAATTGAGAGCATCGGCAATTATTTGGTTACTTGTTTCTCAATTTTCGTCTACAGCATTTAAAACAACTTCTTCCAATTCCGGTGTTCGAGCTCTGTTTGCAGCCTTCCAGGAATATCACGTCTACTCTCTATTTCAACTGAATACCGGTGAAGATTTGTAAATGTAAAAAGCAATATTCGATTAGGACATCGCTCTGATAAACTGGTCTAGCTTTGAACTCATTACCATCGGCAAAGCTATAGACAAAAATGCATGGTGGCTAAACGGACATTATTTCTGAATTAATCCATAACTTACATACAAAACAAATAATAATCAAGGACAAATTACAAAACTAAAGAAATAAAGCATATTAGCAGCTAACTGTCCTGTCCAATAATGTTTGAGTTTATATTTATCATTTTCCCTTCAACCGTTCCTCGTTTCAGAAAAATACAAGTGATCGTTTTTGTTGTTATAAATAAAGTACCTAATGATTCACAAGAAGAAAGTTAAAATAAGATAAGCCATAGTATGGTTTTCACTAAAAAAGCAAAATTCTGTACCGACGCCACTGGTTAAATTTAAGAAAGTGTTGTATTTTTAAAATAAATGTCCTTCTTAGGTGCTTATTTCATTAACCAAATTTAACTCAAGTTATTTAAAAATTATTATTCTTTTTATAATAATTCAACACCCTGTATCTCCATAAGGAATCCACCATTGACCAATCCAATTTTTCATCTTAAAATAATGTGAGCAATAACTTCCTAAAGTTTATATCAAAGTACTTTTGAGCCATCTTGTATACGAGTAGTTTATTTTCTGACATAGTCGAGAACATAGTAATTATTACAAATTAATTTTGCAATGTATTAATACATAAATTACTAAGGTTACTTTGTAAAAATGTTATATCGCATAATGTAAGCTACGATAAGAACGTTATATACAAAACTAAATTGTTTTTAAAATAAATTTGACGAGAAGAAAACGTCGAACAATTTCCGAACTGCAACCAGCCACGGAAGCCTCAAAATCAAACTAAAAAATTATGTCTTTGTTTTGTTTCAAAAACATGAATTTTGCCAGCATTGATCAATACTTAATTTTACTTAATTTTGTAGATAGTACGAGAAATCATGTTGGCTAAGGCTGAAACAAGACAAAGACGTGAGAAAAAATTGGAACATTTCTTCAGAGAGGCATATGCATTAACCTTTGGACTGAGACCTGGAGAAAGACGACGAAGATCTGACGCTACAGTCGATGGAGAAGTAGTCACCGTTATGAGAACATCACTAACCAAGAGCGAATTTGCTAGCGCATTGGGAATGAAATCAGATGCCGTATTCGTAAAAAAGATGTTTAATATCGTCGATAAAGATGGAGATGGAAGAATTTCCTTTCAGGTACATAATTCGATTTAACTGATACTAATTTTTATGAACTAAAAATGTAAAGTTTGAATTTAAAATTGACAGAGGTAGCTATGTTCTATTATTCTTTATACAAGCAAGTAAATCTTTCAGGAATTTTTAGATACCGTGGTATTATTCTCCAGAGGTAAAACTGAAGACAAACTACGTATCATATTTGACATGTGCGATAATGATGGTAATGGTGTAATAGATAAGGAAGAACTATCTGAAATGTTAAGATCTCTCGTAGAAATTGCTAGAACTACAAGTTTGTCAGATGATCATGTGACTGAACTTATTGATGGCATGTTCCAGGTAAAATTTAATTTTATGACTATTTTGTTGAGCTGTTTATTGACTTATTGTTGTTTAAGGATGCCGGACTACAACATAAAGATGTTTTAACATATTATGATTTCAAATTAATGATGAAAGAATATAAAGGTGACTTCGTAGCAATTGGTTTAGATTGCAAAGGCGCCAAACAAAATTTCTTAGATACTTCAACAAATGTAGCGAGAATGACAAGTTTTCATATCGAGCCCAGTTTAGATGTAGAGAAAAATTTCTTTAGATTAAAATGGGATAGTCTTACAACGTTTTTAGAAGAAAATAGACAAAATATATTTTATCTATTTTTGTTCTACGTGATTACAATAGCTCTATTTGTGGAAAGATTTATACGTATGTATTGGATTTTTGTAGAAAATAAATCAGTTATTCATTTATCATATTTCAGATTATTCCTTTATGGCTGAACACACGGATTTGCGCCATATAATGGGAGTTGGAATAGCTATAACTAGAGGATCAGCTGCTTCATTATCTTTCTGTTACAGCATCTTGCTGTTAACTATGTCTAGAAATTTAATAACCAAGTTAAAAGAATTTTCTATTCAACAATACATACCATTAGACACCAATATACAGTTTCATAAAATAGCTGCGTGTACAGCTTTATTCTTTTCTTTACTGCATACTGTAGGTCATATTGTGAACTTTTATCATGTGTCCACCCAACCAATAGAAAATTTAAAATGTTTAACGAATGAAGTTCGCTTCCCTTCTGATTATAAGCCGGGCATCACATTTTGGTTGTTTCAGACAATAACAGGTAAGTTGATTCTTCCATATCTTAATAGATTATTTCCGAAAATGAAATTTACTAGAGCTAATAATTTTGTGTATTTTCTAGATATGCAGAAAATAATATATTATACAGGGTGTCCGGAAGTGATGAGCAAAAAATTTAGGGGATAATTCTAGACCGAAAATAAATGCTACCTCTTTCTATAACATTTTTTCCAAAATTGATTATTAACGGAGTTACAGGGTGTTAAAGTCAAAATTTTATTTTCGATGTTTGTAAATAACTTCCTAAGAAATCCAAATATTTACATAAAATTTGTAAATCGGGGGTTTTTGCGGACGAGAAATTCAAATATGTTTCTAATTTTGACGTCACTAGTAGAGGGCGCCACTTGTGGCACACTATGTTTCTTTTGCGCGGGGTGTGGCTATACTAAAATTTTAAACGTTTATAGGCCGTATTTAGGAAATTGTCTAGGACAAAGGCCATTTCGATTAAAATAATACATTTTTTCTTCTGCACGTATTTAGAAAAATCATACAATTTCCAGTTATCGATGTAGATGATTTCAAGTTTTCTCTTACTCATATAATATGACTGTTCAATTTAAAATTTTAACTATGAAATTGTTGAATGTTTTGTGCAAAATGTGCTTAATAGACATGTAATTTTGTTTTACTATAAAATTCTTGCATAGCTTTTTGCAATGCCTATTTTATATTGTCATCGAATTAATGAATGTTGAGAACATACATACGTAAGAATACAAGAATTAGGCCCTTTGTATCGTGTTGTGTTGTATTATCCATAACTATGAAGTAGATATATTTTAAGAGGGATGATATACACAGCGATTTTCGCGGGCTCATTATTTGAAACCTATGATATAAACCACGTGCCGCTAACTGTGTAAACCGCTGTGCGCGTTATTCCCCATAAATGGTGCCGATCCGGCACAAACCGTTGTGTGTGTTATATCCCTAAAGTCCGAAATATTTTTTTAGGTCTAACAGGTGTTCTTCTTTTTGTTGTTATGTGTATAATTATAGTATTTGCTCATCCTACAATAAGGAAAAAAGCATATAAGTTCTTCTGGTTTACACATAGCCTCTACATTTTATTTTATGGATTATGTCTAGTCCATGGATTGGCTAGATTGACCGGAGCACCGAGATTTTGGCTATTTTTCGTAGGTCCTGGTATTATTTTTACTCTTGATAAGGTAAGTAATTTTGTTCGTACGAATTGAGATAATGTTCTACAGTATGCGGATTAATATTTAAATAAATTATAGAAATAATATTTTTGAGTACATACGTTATTATTGATTTTCTCATTTGAGAAAAATTATTCTCACTGATTTGTCATAAAAAAGCAAATACATATTTTTAGATTTTTGTTATTTAGACTGTTGACGAGCCAATCTCATTACATTTAGAAAATACTTAACTAGATCTATTTCAAGCAAACTGTCTTTGATCTGAATATCATATACATTCCAAATTTACTTTAAACATTTTTTAATATAAAATTGTAAAAGAAAAAATAACGAACTGAACATATAATTTTTTACACATTGCTAGAGTTTCTCCTTCCTCAGGGTTATCTTTTTCATTTTGTAACTACATAATCATATGAGTATAGTTCTAGTCCTAGAAGAGAATCTATTAATTATTTTTGCTGTGTATGTGCAGCATTATATAAACCAAACGGCATGATAACACATTCAAATAATTTCCGTCCAGGTAATATGCACTGCTAATGCTATCTTTTCACAGGATTCTGGTGAAGATATTTTTTTTCAATTCTTTTCATTTTGATAGCAAGAAGACTTACATTTATTTTTTATAGTTGGCAAGTCAAATAAAAACATTACTAAAACATGAACAAATTGAAACTACGTATTCATAGTATAAGCAAGACATCCTGAGACATGGTTATAAAACAATGTAGAAAAATAGTTTGATTGTACTGGAAATACAAAGTATAAGAAGAAATCTAAAATGTCGAATACTATAGATATTCTATTTCATTGACATTAATATCAAATATTTCTAGAAGTAATAATAAACATTATTTTTATTTTAGGTGGTAAGTTTAAGAACAAAGTATATTCCTCTCGACGTAATTGAAACGGAGCTGTTGCCATCAGATGTCATTAAAATAAAATTCTACAGACCACCAAACTTGAAATACCTTTCAGGACAATGGGTTAGATTAGCTTGCACAGCCTTCAAAGTTCACGAATTTCATTCCTTTACACTTACCTCAGCTCCCCATGAAAACTTTTTATCTTGTCATATCAAAGCTCAAGGTAAGAATATCATAATTTTGTGTTGGTTATATTTACTTGCTATTTATTCTAGGTCCTTGGACTTGGAAACTGCGTAACTACTTTGATCCTTGCAATTACAATCCAGAAGATCAACCAAAAATTTTATTAGAAGGTCCTTTTGGTGGCGGCAATCAAGACTGGTATAAATTTGAGGTGGCAGTTATGGTCGGAGGAGGTATAGGAGTTACTCCTTATGCTTCCATATTAAATGATTTGGTATTTGGAACATCTACTAACAGATATTCAGGCGTAGCCTGTAAAAAGGTTAACACGAAAACATTATTTAGTACCATAATTTTACATTACATAATTTTTAGGTATACTTTCTTTGGATATGCCCCTCCCACAAGCACTTTGAATGGTTCATTGACGTTCTAAGGGATGTGGAAAGGAAAGACGTCACAAATGTTTTAGAGATCCATATATTCATAACTCAGTTTTTCCATAAATTTGACTTGAGAACAACTATGCTAGTGAGTAGATTTTTCTCTTTTGTGTTTACTGGAATAATATCTATATTTTCTCTGCTTCAGTATATTTGTGAGAATCATTTTCAACGGTTATCTAAAACTTCAATTTTTACTGGATTAAAAGCAGTTAATCATTTTGGTAGACCAGACATGACCTCGTTCCTTAAGTTTGTACAAAAGCGTCATAGTTATGTAAGTAATTATCATTTGTGGAATAAAATCATTAATATTAAAGGTTCTTTGTTTTTAGGTGAGTAAAATTGGAGTATTCAGCTGCGGACCTCGTCCCTTAACCAAAAGTGTGATGTCCGCGTGCGATGAAGTTAATAAGGGTAGAAAACTGCCATATTTCATTCATCACTTTGAAAATTTTGGATAATCCGTTTGATCCGTTTAGTATCTTTCAAAGTGTATATATGTACAGTAAGAAACTGTGTTACTTCTAGATATATTTTATTTATAATACTTTTTTAAATAAATTATTTGTTTTTTATTAAGCTGTTTTATAATCTCTTTGCAGACTATTATTTTATAACTGCATTGTAAAGGATTTCATCTAATTTTAATCAATTTTCTTACAACATTAATAAAGTCATATATATGTTCCTTGATGCTAAATCTAGTTATGCTATATATACAAGGTTGGATTCAATAAAGATCAAAAATGAAAATGAATCTAAGTAACTTTTCTAACGAAACTTAGAAAATTAAATCAATAAATGCAGTAGCGGCTCGTCACTTTAAACTAGTGAGACAAGCAGGCTGGAATAGTTCCAAAGAGGAATTACAGAATTAACATTTTTTGAAAACTTTCTTCTTAATGTTTATTTATAGATAAATCTCTAATTACTATACTTTGTTAGGCGAATAAATTCATTTAAGTAAGAACTTTTTAACTATTTGAAGATCTTCCAGAACTTTGAAATTAATTAACTTTTGGTTTCTCAAAATGGTCATTCAATGCCGCTGTAATATTTTATATACTACTACTCGTACAACTTTTTAAAGGGAAATATCCATTTTTGCCATTGTTGAAAAAGGGCTTTTATTTATTGAAACTAAGTAATGTGACTCACAAAAATATAGACATATACTGCATAAATGTCATTAAAGAAACATTTTTGGAAGTCTTAATATATGTCTACTTTGAGTATCTTTAGGTTTAGTGGATTCAGCTTGATCACTCTCAAGTACTTTGCTTTTCACTCCTGCACTATCATTACCTTCTTCGTATTTTTGAAAATCAGTATTCTCTTTCTCTAGTCGCGAGATGTATGGAGTTCATGACGGCTTCGCAGTCCCAAATAACAGTCATTAGTTCATCATAAAACTTTACGTGGCAGTTGTTTAAGGATTTCAATAAGTTGTCCCCAAAATCTACCCACCATGAAGCCGTAGGGGGGTTGAAACGGCAGTTTATACGTTGCGCAGTACTAAAATCATTGATAATGTCCCAGTTCAGTTTTGCGAAATAATTTTCCACGCCAAAGAAGTTGGTTCAGTTATCGCTATAAATGATTGTTGGTCTTCCTCGTCTTGCTATAAACTCTCGAAGAACTTGCACAAATTCTGAAGTAGAGAGAGAAGTAATAAGTTTCAAGTGAACCGTATGATACACCACACAGGTACCTCTTCTATAATTTCTTCTTGAAGCCATTCTTGGAAAATATGGTTATATGACTTCAATAACTGGCCTCTTCTCAATTTCCTCATAGTCGAATCTAGTTTCTCTTGAAACATGGTAATTGCTTGACAACAGAGGGTGACCCTCTAACCAAGGGGCCCACTTCATACCTGCCCTGTTGATTCACTGTAACCGTTTGCTGAAATATTTCCTTTCCTACTAAAAACAATGCCTGTCTGTTATTCGTCTTAGTTGGATCGGTAATACCTAATATGTCCAGTGCCCATACATTGCAAATAGGTGCATCTTTGACTATCATGCTTACTAAATTTGTGATTCTCTCCGTATTGGAAACCTTCCAATCTAAAGTCCAATCTGACAAGGTCTCAATGGCAAACACTTCTATAGGTCCCTGGCTGCCCAAATGGATATTTTTCGTTATCAATTCTTCAATCCGCTCGCCGAAAAACACTGGATGAATACTGCTACAAATTTGATTTTGATCCAATACTTCAATATAGTGCAAAAATAATTGTTATCGCCGATTCTAATTTTATAATAATAATGAAACTGCTTCTCTGTTATTTGTCCTCCAAACAAGGCATGAGTAATTATCATTGTTTTAAAAGAAACATAATAAACTCTGTGGACATGGCTTTTAGAATATATAATCGGTCTGATCTTATATCCACAGATCATTGGCCGAAAAAAAACTTGTATCCATCAATGCTCGAAGTTTTTTTGAGGAGGAACCATTGCTTATGGTTACTCTAATCGTTTGCATAAAAACAGGCGAGGAGCTTTGGCAAGATAAGGCTTGCTCGGTAGATTTATTTTCCTTTCCTGCCTTTGAAATTGCCTGATCTTTTGCTCTGTTAGTCGGTATTTCTGAACACATCATCATGACGTACAATTTGCGACCTACCTACCTACGCGTCCATGGCATAGCAAGTCCAGTCATCTAAAAATTTGTTATCTAACTTCCTGTTTAACTTTCTCAGACCGAAATAGTTTTTTGTCTTAAGTCGCTTTGAATCCAAAATTTTCAGTAGCCAGCGAAACGCGCTGTTCATTCTCTACTTCAGCTCTTACCTTCATCAGTCGACTGATTTCGTCAAACGACTTTCTGAAGGCGATTCATCATCTTTGTTTTCTCTTTTAGGCGGCTCACATATTGCCAAGCTTTTAAAATATGTTCAGGTAAACAGAACAAATAACTTCGATGCGCAATTATTTTTTGTTGTGCCCAGAGTTTCAAGAGCCCGTAAGTAACTTTCAATCTTGTCATGAAGGGTGGATATATTCGTCTTTTCTTGGGCCATCGCATTACTCAAAATGAGCTTACGATCGACGTAAAAAGTCATCAAAAATCAAAAAAGAATTTTTAATTCCAAGTTTTAACGATTTTTAGAATGATTCGATTTTTTTAAACATCCAGTATTTTTTAATTAGTACAGTTTTTTACAGCTTATTGCGAAAAGTGTCATAAAAAAATTTCAATTCCATGAATTTTGAGGAATTTTAGATAATGGTTCGGTTTTTTTGAACCTCCTGTATTTTTTCATTAGTATAATTTTTCTGCAGACTGTTGCGAAGAGTGTCAGAAAAAAGAAAGTTTTAAATCCATGAATTTTGAGGATTTTTAAAGAATGGTTCGGTTTTCTAAAACACCCTGCATTTTTTCGTTAGGGTAGTTTTTTTGCAGCCTATTGTGAAAGGTGTCATAAAAAAAATATTAATTCCATAAATTTTGAGGATTTTTAGGGAATGGTTCGGATTTTTGTAAACAGCCAGTAGTTTTTTAATTAGTATAGTTTTCTTACAGACCATTGTGAAAAGTTTCATAAAAAAATATTCCATGAATTGTGAGGATTCTTAGAGATTTAGTATAATTTTTTTACAATCGTGAAAAGTTTAATAAAAAAAATTAAATTCCATAAATTTTGTGGATCTAGAGAATGCTTGTTTATTTTACACCCTGTATTTTTTCATAAGTATGTATTTATATACACATAATTACGTCATGCGCGTCGATGTCAGGATCATTGCTGATTTTTTTAAACTGTGCCCAAAATCCTTGCCACTCTCGGACATCTCCACCGAATTTCCTACATGTTATTGTAGGTAATTTAAACTGATGCTTACTACCAGATCGTTCCTGACTACTTTGCTGGCCTACTCGAGAACTGGCATTATGCTTGCTGGCGACATCGTTTTCTAGATTAAACTTCTCAACCTTGAGAATAAGATTCGTGTACCTCTTGAGATAAGCATCGCAAAGTTTCAACTTCTCGGCTAGTTCCATTTCGTCAGCATATGTTTCTAAAAGCAGCGCTTACACTTTTTGATCCACAATTTATAGATCCGCATATTTTTGTTGCACTACTTCCCACGTTAGTTTAATAGAATGAGCCGACTAGTTTATAGCGGACAATAAAACTTACTCGTTACCAGTTCGTTAGCATTTTTCTTAAATTCTGCCTGCCGCGCTTTACGATCTTTTTTGTGAGTTTCCATTTTCAATTCCCGTGCCGCACTAACAATATACGTTTTCCTTCCTTTCAGGTCCTGTCACGTTCGCCACTATGTTGTATCCGGGATTAAACAAAATTAGCCAACATAAACTAATTTATTTAGGAAAACTTATACAGTTACACGAGAATCACCGATTAAGCCTGCTTCAGAGAACAATTAGGATTTTTTCGCGAGTTCCAGTTTGACCAATGGTAACAAAAAATCAGTTACCGGTTCATTTTCGCGTAATAGCGGTAATATATACGTGCTAGTATTATATATTCCACCTAAAACCAGTGCATCTATGAATTGATTTTTGATGCTATAACAACTAATTGTAATTTTTTAAATAAAGACAATTTACTTATATTGGGTGACTTTAATATTCCATCTTTTATATATTATATGTCTAGCGGTCAAATCTCAAATAATTACGTTAATTCTGTAGTTAATCTTTGTGATTTCTTGGATCTTCAGCAGTATAATAATGTATTAAACTTGCACCAAAGAGTTTTAGACTTGGGCAGTTACTGTTAGTAAATCTGAGAACTATTTAGTACCAGACGATGCCCATCACCCTCCGCTGGATATTTCTTTTTACATTAAAGCTAATTTAACCAACTTCAATCGTAAATTCAATTCTATATAATATATATTTAAGTTTTAAAGTCGATGGTGTCTACCTGCCACAAGGAACTCCACAGTTGGACTTATTGAACAAATTCCATTTGATTGATCTAGCCTCGCGTCGTACTTACTTTTCTCTATTGTTTTTACACAAACTATTGATAAATAAAATTGATTGTCCGAGTATTTTTAGTTATTTTAATTTTAATGTTCCGTCAGTTCATACACGTTCATCTTCATTGTTTAGGTTTACTACTCCTAGAACAAATGTATTAAAGTATTCTCCTATTTATACTGTATGTACCAACTATAGGTGCTATGAATTGAATCTAGATATTTTTCCTTGTTCTGTTAATGACATGAGACGTTGTGTTTTAAATTCGTTTGCAGTCTACTTAATCTGTTGTGATTTGGATTGCAATATTTAGCTTTGTTAACTATATGCTGGCTTGTATGTTTTGTTATGACGTAATGTATTACTTGTTGTGTTTACTTGTTGCTTGTTTGTTTAGTTGTTTAAGTATACATTATTGTATTTTTCCCCTGCCCTATAATTGGATTTAGTCTGTCTGGGCAGTGTATCCTTAAAATAAAATAAAATAAAATATGGGAATACAAGAATAGGTTGCTTTTATGGCGTCAGTATTATAAAACGGGAACTGATTTACTTCCCGTTGTCTACTGATGAGTTACTAGCGGTTGTTGTGAATTATATAGGTAAAAAGTAAGATTAGACATTTGTACTAATAATTCAGTAATTTTGTGAATCAAACATATGTATCATTTTCTATTTCTGTTTTCAAAAGTTTGCGAAATTTCATTCTTCATACGAAATAAGTAGAAAATACATCTTCTTGATATATATCTATTCTACCAAATGTGATGATGGTGTAAATGCTGTAAATTTTATATAAAAGGTATTGCTATACCTTATATTATTCCCAATTTTCACAGAGCTATCGGAAAAGTCTTCAGAGTAAAAATAAAAATATTTTTCTGAAAAGTTCTGAAATAAACTTAAACCTAACTTGAAAACGAAAATTAATTAAAAAAAACAACCGGTATCGGTTAACCGCCGTGAAGTGAGTTGGTTTTATTATTGCTGGTACAACTATTGCTCCGTTGGATAGTTGAAGTTGGAAAGTTTGAACTTCACCCGATTTTAACTGCAAAAAGAAGAAAATACGGTTAATTTCATTGGCCGAAAATCACGTGACTTCGTGTGAGTAACTGCTTACGTTCAAATTGATTCAAGCGATGAGAGATATGAGACAGGCAAACATGGAAGACGGAAGGGAAGTCATAAGGTTACGTCAGGCGCTAATAGAAACGCAGGTTGGTAAGATGACGCAGAGTGACTCACGGTGAGTTTATGTGAACCACAGAAATAAATAATACTTCGCAAATAGATCCGCAAAATTACGTATTTCATGATATTCTGCTCCGCACTGTCCCAGTAAAGCAATTTTGGGTTGGTGACCGGTGTGAGTTATTATTTTGTATTGCACAGCTGTTCTTTCCAGTGCCTGATTAGTCAATAACTGTGAAAATATTATTTACCAGTTGGTTAATCATGTTAGGAAACGGAACTGACCCAAAAAGTAACCTATTTGCTTTACGATTGAATAGAATACATCCACTGATAAGAGTGTAGTGAATCCAAATACGCCTTAAATCTGACGCTAGGGTTGCCAGACTTGGTATAATTTTACCAGAACTGATTATTTTTTTCATGGTGATCTGGTAAAAACTGTAATAATATAATCTGGTGATTTTAAAATAAAATGAAATATATTTAATAATACTGGTGTTATTTAACGCCCAGTAGCAAGACGTGCCTTGCCCAGATAAAGATTTACCTAGTTTACTACTGACTGACTAAATCGCATTTTATCAATCAATACATATAGTAGTATTATTATTTATTCTTTGCTCTTAAACTTCACCTCTAACGCTTAAGTAAGGTAACCTAAAAAAAATATAGACGGTGCCAGCGCCAAATTGCCGAGCTAATTCATGGCCACCCTAAAGGTCCAGGATCGCTAAAACTTGCTTTTTATGACAATTTATGTTGGTTATACTGTGGCGTGAAGATCATTTGTTTCCTGTGATTGGTTACGATCTTTAATGACATTTAAAATGACAGCAAGTTAGTCAATTTCATATTGCAATGCAGCCATCATATTTGCCCAACCGCCAACATAAAGCAAATAAAATATCCATTTTCTGGATCGTAAGACCCTAGGCAACGCGAAACCTGTCACGTGACCTATATGATGAACCTACGCTGTCTATATTTTTTCTAGGTTTGTAACCCTAAGCGGCGCGGGACCTGTCACGTGACCTATATAACGGAACGGCACCACTGAAATGTAATTTTATATTATGATGACTGGAATGCGCTAAAAGCTGCGCAAATGGATTATTCATGATCAGCTCCATATTTTATTTTGTGCCTCTAGCAATGGCGGAGCAGTAGGGGCTTAGCTGATTGTGAATTGAAATGAAATTGAATTCTGGATATGGAGAATTATTTCGTACTATATGCTGGTTAATTTTACAGTCCCTTATAAAACATGACATGTTCCAACAATAACACCCACAAAAATACACAAAGAATAACACTAACGAGATACAAGATAAAAGAAGAAACCACACTGCACGCCAATGACGTATTTACAAACAAAATAATGGGAAATTAAGAACACAATTCATATCGTACGTGCAGATGGTTGTCTCTCTCGCACCTACATACATAACCAATGAAGTATGTTTTTGATGAGTTTCATGTGCCTCCTTTTGTCTGCTCCTAGGGTTGGTACCTTTATTTGGATGCGCAATTGCACTAAACGTATTCCATATCGTACATTTCAGTGAACGGCAGCGTCTAGCGTTTGGCAAATTTTGCTTTTTGAATCTGGCAACCCTGTCTGACACTGTCAATTGTCAATTCACAACTGCCGGTTGTGCAGTTTTCTGAAATCTAAAAATAGTGTTTATTTTTAATAGTATTTAAACATTATTTTTTTTCTAAGCCCCGATGAAATGGCATCGGCTTTAGAACAGTTTGTCAATACTGTGAGAACACTTTCTTCACATGGTTAATTTTGTGAAATACTATATTTGAAAATATTTTTTAAGGTTATATTTTTAGGGAACTTCAGGGAACTTTGTGAATATTTAAATAAATCTAGTGAAGTTCTTTTGAAAAATACTCAACATTTAGATAATGTACTAGAAACATTGGATATACAACAGCATTCTTTAGGGATTCTTGCTGTGTTGTGTGCTAAATTTAGTGCACCGATTACAAGTAGCTCACAAGACAATCGTTTCTCTCAAACACAAGACTTTATTTTGGGGTGCAATGGGGAACAAATTAGATTTGCGCCAGATACATGTAAATATTGAAAGTTATTATTATTATGTATACAATATGTAGTAGATTATTGTGTTACAGTCTTTACATGTATTTTATTTAATATTATTTTTTGTTACAATTATAGAATATATTATAACTTTTCTTTTTTAACAGAAAACAACATTTCATAAAAATAACTAGGTTTAGTTTTTTGAATGTATTTAATATGTTAATATTTATAATTTAGATAAGTATTTTATTAATAATTTTCCATATATTTCTTTTTAGTTGCAGAGTTATGTCATTCTCTTACAAATTATTTAGTTGAACAAAGACAACCTTTGAAAGGAATAATTCTGCTACAAAAAGCAATTTCTAAGTTACGTTTATTTGACTCGCAGCTAACGTCAATTCATTCTGACCTCTGTCAGCTTTGTTTATTAGCTAAATGCTTTAAGCCTGCAATAGAATTATTAGATACAGATATTACCGGAATATGTCAAGAGGTAATATTTTTTTTATATGAGTAACATTTGTATATCTTTGATTTTGTAGATTTCGCATAATCCAAATGGGCCTCATTTTGATGCCAAATACTTTTTATTATATTACTATTATGGAGGAATGATATATTTAGCAGTTCGTAATTTGGATCGAGCCTTATATTTTTTTGAAGTAGCAATAACAACACCATCACATGCAGTCTCGCATATTATGTTAGAAGCATATAAAAAATATATTTTAGTGTCTTTGCTATTACATGGGAAGGTAGGTTTATAATTGTCACTTTTATATTAAAGAAAATAATTATTATTCTCATTTAAATTGAGACACACATGTAAATCAACAAAAAGATGTTTTATAAATGTACATATTTTTTTAGATTCAAGTTATACCAAAATATGCCTCACAAGTAGTAACAAGGTTTATAAAACCTTTATCGCAGCCTTACCATGATTTAGCAAATGCCTTTACCTCTAACAATACAGCAGAATTAAATACTGTACTTAATAAGCATACAGAGGTAAGAAATTTTATATTATTAAACATATTTATTACAATATTACTTACTTCTAGGCATTCACTAGAGATCATAATCTTGGTCTTGTAAAACAAGTGTCGTCTGTTCTATACAAAAAAAATATTCAAAGGTTGACAAAAACATTTTTAACACTTAGTTTATCAGATGTTGCAAGTAGGGTAGGTCTGTCAAGTCCCACAGATGCTGAGCGCCATATTTTGCATATGGTAAGTTGATATTTTTGGTGCTTTTGCTGAATCCAGACTGGAAATTAAAATATGACAAACATTGAGAACGTCATTTTTCCTTTATTATTTTATTTTATTAACAAATTTGTAAAACTGCACAAATTAGATATTTCACATATGTTTGAATATATATATAATTGACAAATATTAATATTGAAAAGCATAATTTCTAATATGCCTCTGTATTTGAAGTAAATCCTATTCTTTTCAGTATTTTATTTCAGAGAATTTTATAGCAATTTGTCATTCTCTATACTTACAAAAATTTTAACTGTAAAAAAAAAAGGTGTCTATAGTAATCGAGGGGTGTTTCACGTATTAAAAATTTGTACACCACTGCCAGTTTTAGGCAGTGCTCTTTAAAAATTACCGTCATTACACCAATGCCCTAGGTACTGCCTAAATGCTCAGTGACACTACCTCAATGCCGGCAGTGTCGACCATAATTCTGTTAATGTTGGTCACCACTGCCTTAATGCAGGCCGTCACTGCCTCAATGCCGTTCTTCATTACCTCAATGCTGACCGTCACTGCCTAAATGCTGACCGTCGCTGCCCCAATGCCAATCATCACTTGCCCAATACAATTTTAAACAGTATTAGAGAAATTGGGCAATAAAGTGAGAACGATTAAAGGATATATTGTGTGTAATAATTATATGCATATTTTTTACAAAACTTTTTAACAAAAAAATAATGTATAAAATTATTAATAGGATATGCATTGGCTAATATGCTATACAGTCAATAAAAAAACTATTAACTGATTAAAACTATGTATGCATAACAGCTACTTACTTAATTATTAATTTTAATGACTTAAGTTTGATGATTCTCACTTTGTTCTCACATATAGATTTTTTTTAATTGACTTGACCATCTTCTCACTCGGGTTTTTACTAACTACTAAACTAGAGTAGACCGCACAAAATTAATTTTATATTCGTGTTCAGCACCCTCGAAAATTTGGCGTAGGAATTTTTTTATTAAGATTGGGGAGGTTTGCGCTAATGTAAATAATTATCCAGAATGCTTTTAAATACTATGACATTTTAGTCAAATCGATTTTTTTACTTTATCGTGTGCCTTACGTAACATATTTTATCTAAATTTAATGTAATGGTAATTTTGGCGCGAGATAATATTGAACATTTGATATTATTATGTATAATGTAGAATACTTAATTACACCCCACCCACCCCTTAAAGGTTTGGGACAACATGCTTTGTAATTTTTATGTGCTAAATATGCAAGATATTGTACCTACAGTTCGTCGGCCAGCCCAGGCTAACCTGACTTATGCACTTGGGAAACAGACAGCCATGTATCTGCTGGCGAACTGTCGAAATATTATTACTAGCTACGAATAATAAAATACCTCGTAAAATACACAACTTACCTCTTTACTTAATTTGCTAACATTTAGATAAATTTTTCGATCTCTTCGGTTGTATAGCAAACGTTGCTCTTTTGATTGAATCACTTTCTTCACTACTTATATTTATACAGTTCTTTCGAAAAGTAACAAATAAATCAATTTTTTTTGAAATTCAGAAGTTTTCGAAAAAATCCCCTGGCACGACGATTTTGTTTTTAAAAAAGGCATTTTTTGACATACGACCCACTCTCGGACCCACATTTGTGACGTCATCGTTGTTCAAGATATGACGTCATTGACAATTTTTTGAAATAGCAACCCCCAATTTTGACCATGTCATTTGAAAGAGCGTGACATTCTACATACATACATCATGAAAAATTATGGTGTTACATAATACAAATTTCAAGAACATAATGTTTAAAGATTTTAAAATTAAATGTTCAAATTGTGCACCATTGGCTGCCTGACAGTAGCCAAGACGATTAGTAAATTCTTTTTGGACATTATCAATAACTTTAGGAGATATACGATGTATCTCGTGACAAATTCTTGCTTTTAAATATTCTAAATTAACCGGTCTAGTAACGTATACTTTGCTTTTTAAGTATCCCCACAAGAAATAATCTGGGTGTGTCAAATCAAGTGATCTGACTGGCCATCGGTCCCCTTCTCCCTATCCAACGATTCGGGAACAGCTCATCTAAATAAGCACGGACAGGTGTTGCATAATAGGGAGGTGCACAGTATTGTGAAAATTAAATTTTAAAATCTTCAAGCATTATTTTCTTGAAATTTTTGTTATGTAACACCATAATTTTTCATGATGTATGTATGTAGAATGACATGCTCTGTCAAATAGCATAGTCAAAATTGGGGGTTGTTATTAAAAAAAATTGTTGATGACGTCATATATCGAACAACGATGATGTCACAAATGTGGGTCCGAGTGTGGGTTGTATGTCAAAAAGTGCCTTTTTAAAAACAAAATCGACATGCCAGAGAATTTTTTCGAAAACTTCTCAATTTAAAAAATAATGAATTTATTTGTTACTTTTCGAAAGCACTGTATATCACTGCCATTATTTACTAGTTTAATGCCGTAAAACTGCGATCATTTCGCGAAACACCCATCGATAGTAATATAATAATGTGTATTAAAATATTACTCAAATAATGCATGTATGAAATTGTTAACGAAAAAAATCAGTTCAGTATATACAACAAAATATTTTTATTATTAAACTTTAGCACGAAATTAAAATTTAAATAGGTATGGTTACGCACAAAGTTTAGTTTTATGAAAAATAAAAACTTTTTTGTCTCAAGAGAATACAGAGGTAAATTTTAAAACTTCCCAATCTCGAAATCCAAAATTGATTTCTAAATTTTATGAAAACATATTGTATATAAATAACTTAAATATTGTGTACAAATGATACTACTTTTTATAGTAAGATAGATGGTGCCAACTTTGAAAAATGATCCACATAAAAGCAAATTTTGTGTCATATAAACTCTATGCTTAAGCTTGCAGTTTTCTATATATTTTAATTTGAAAATATTTTGTATAAGTTTTTTTGATGAGGAATTTATTTACCATTCGTTGACTTTTGTTACAGAATTTAAATTTTCTTTTACTTCTAAATTGATACTAACCATACTCGGAATTAATTAGTAAAGGACTCAACTTACTAAAACAGCAAGACCAAGACAAGTCTTTAAATAGAGTTCTGGTATATATTTTTTGATCCTGTAAAAAAAATCGTGTGCATGATACTTATAACTGGACAATTTTTTTACACTTTGTTTACTCTTAAAGTCAATTGTTTATTAGATTTTACAAATTTTCTTTATTGTTTCTCTCCATGAATATAGCTTATATACAGTCTACCGGCTGCGGGGGTCAAACCCACAGCGATCTAGTCACCTTGATTTAAGTACTGACCACTGACCGATAAACCGTTTAGAATTGTTAAAATTAGTTTTCAACCAAATATAACATCTAAATCTTTGAATTTGTCAGATTTTGTTAAAAATACTGTATCAATTTTTCATGCATTACTAGTTGTTATCTCAGACACGTCCAAACTGTCGTCAATGTTTTCAAAACACGTTAACTATAGTATCAGCAATATCAGCATATAATATCGGGGGGTATTTGAGGTTCCGTTTAGGGTCAAATCAACTGTATACTTACTGGCGAAAAAAATTATTTATTTTTTTTTTTTTAAGAAAAGCAAAAGGGGCCAAAAACATGCCTTAAAGGCCCTCCTCCTTTGTAATTTTAATTAAATAATATACAGGATGTTCTAAAAGTCCACCAGGAAACTCCGGGAGGTGATTCTACGGATTAAAATAATAGCAGTATGTAAGGAAAAAATATTTCATATTATCAGACTCTTTACTCACAATACCAGTCTCTTTATTCAAGACGATAAATGTAAATGTTAGTAGAAAAGCACTATTAAAGTTTTATTAAACATCAAATTTTTAATAATTCTCTCTCTAATTAAGCAAGTTGACATGTTTCAAATAAATGTCATGAGTAATTTAGGTGTTACAAATTGTAACAAATTTGTTTAAAGCAGGTATAAGTGTGATTTTTCGTCACATTATTTTTTTTTCGGCTTTGTAATACCATCTCTTGTAAAACCAGCTTTGTCAGTAAATAAAGTATTATTCATAAATGCATTATCCTCATCATATTTTTCCACAATGCTATTACAGAGCCGTAAACGACTCATTGGATCTTTATGATAAAGTGCATGAACCTTTTGCACATGAAATGGATGAAGAAGTTGCTCGTGGATAACTTTCCAAACTAAACGCTCTTTTTTAAAAACAGCAAATTTTGGATCCTTCCCATAGCGTCGGAAATATTAAAGAACATAGTGTAAAGAGGTTATAGGATTATTCATGTCAGGAAACAAAAAATAAAATTTCAAACTTATAATATATGTATTTTTTATGTAATGCACCTTTTATCGGGAAACAGCCTATGGCTGGTACAAATATTATAGCATTCAAATCAAATCAACCACCAAGTTGTGTACATATTTTAGATTGAAAATCAAGAAATATATGCTACCATAAATCAAAAGGATGGTATGGTTGTATTTAGAGATGTACCCGATAAATACAGTGGTCCAGAAGTATTAAAAGGTTTAGAAGAGCAACTAACTTTATGTATGGAATTAGATAAACAGATTTTGGCTATGGATGAAGAAATTCAAGTTAATCCTCAATATGTTAAAAAATCTTCAGGATTACAAGATGAAGAGCAACCTAGTAAAAGTACCTATGCTATGTAAAAATAAAATTGTAGTCATATATTTTTTAATGTTTTTGTTTTGATTCAGTAATACAATAAATAAATTATTGTTTCTGCTGGTTATATATTGATATAATTCAAATTGTGTATAAACAAAATATTTTTTCATGTTTTTGTAACACCAAGCAATGTATGTAATTTGGCTTGATTTCTAATTAAAATTTATTTATAATTGCTCCATAATTAGTTATATTTATTTTACGATTTTTATTGTTATAAATAAGGTTTGAGAAACACGATATTTCTTTGTAATAAAATATTTATATAAAGAATAAAACACTCATGATGATCACGTTAGCAAATCCTACATTTTTTAATTGCTTCTACAGGAATAATCAATTCACACTTACGTTGCCTTCAATTTTAGAAATGAAGCACCATCACATACACACCAACGAATAACTACAATTTTTGTATTTATTTTGCATAATACGTGATTTAAGCCTGGCTTTCCTAGGAAGTGTGATGGAGACGGGAGTGGATGCATTGTTGGAAATTAAAGTTTGGAATTTTCTCTATTAAATTCATTTTTTTTTTTATATACGTACTGTTGTATAATTTGTTTTTATTTATTATCATTAATAGTCCATAATGGGTGATTTAACGCAACTGGTGTCACTGCGGCTGCAGCCATGACTGAAAATTTTGACTCTTACAGTTATGTTGCCAATATGTTTAGTCAATTAAAATTGACTGCATCCATTATGATAGATCATCATGTAAAAGCACATCGGAGTAGGGGTTCCAAATGGTATTAAACTGAATTCGTGAGTTCAGTCGTTGAAAATCGTGAGGAATGATAAATTTCCAGTAAAATTACTTTTTGATAAAAAAAATTGTCTCAATAATCTTTTTTTCTAACATTATTAACTAGACATTCAGTACTATTATATAAAAAAATATTAGATGTTGAAATCTTGTTGTGGCTGTTCTTATTTATCTTTTAACACTTTATGATACAGCTGTATGAAGCTGATAAACTGCAGAATTTTTTCAAATACCAGAAATAGCAGTGTCAGGTTGTAATTGGTTTCTTATTACTGTTTTATTTATATTTATCTACAAGAAACATCCTTCTGTATAGCCACACTTGTGTGTGAAAGACATAATAAATTAAAAATCACTTTAATTTGTATAATTTTCCGCGTACAATTTTTGTATGCATTTGCCAACATTGTAATTTTTAAAAAGTTTGTATATTAGAATATCTGTAAACTGATAAGAATTGTAAATTTTTTAAACTGCATAATTATATTGATGGTACAAAAACTCCAGAGGTGTCATCAACTAGAATGAGCAGTTGGAACAATTTAATTGTACTCCTGTTGTATTTTTTAGTGGAGGAATTAGGTGTGCAAACAGTTGGTGGTGATTGATGGTGAACTGAACATAGGTAACATAAGCAATATTCTATAAGAACATATACTACCTTTCACCAAATAAAATGAAATTTGGTCTTAATGCAACACACTACTCACCTGCATATGGCGCGTTGTGTAACTAACATTAGTGGAAATATCTACGATGGATTGACCTGCATATTCCCTAGTCTGTAATTCTATTGAATATGTATCGGACATGCTCAGCAGACCAAATTAAGTTTATAATTTCTGATGTCCAAAACACAATAAATGTAAGTGCTATAATTGGGAAAATTTATCTCAAGAAGTAATCAATTTCATCAGAAGTACAGCAACACAAATATTTGCAGTTATAAAGATTGATGAGAAAAACACGATACGGAAAATTTACCGTTGTAACTTTACTTGATTATTAAATATTTATAAACCAAAATGTACTATTACTATAAATTTGTCTTAGGTTTTTTAGACAGACTCAAGAAGGCATGAAAGTTTTACAAAGCAAACTGCAATTAACTATCAGTTAGGTAATGTTCTCTTTTCAGAAATGCTGTTTAAATTTATTAGAAGAAAGTTATAGAGGAAATAATAGTTTGTGTTACTGTAAATGTGCCAGTGTGTTTTTAGATATAGTTTTTTTTATGATTTTTGGAAAGCAGGATTTGTCTCAACGGACCTCGTTTATGGCCTACTCGATTCCCAGACTTAATCCACCTATGGAAAATGTGGAAAATTTGAGAAATTAGATAATTTTATTGTTGGGTGTATTCAATAAGAAACGATCCTGGTATTTTTGGCAGAACAGTTTTTGTAGATTAAGAAACTTTATAATATACCTACATGTAATATTTAATTAATAAAATATTTTTAGATTTTACCCAGGAGCCCCCCTTTAGAACACCACCCACAAAATTTTGTATAGTTTTTGCTCAGCTTATTGAAGCATTTAATGAATGTTCAATATACTGAGATTTGTAATTCTACTTGTATTTATTTTGAAAATATTTTAAAAAAAAGTATATTTTCAGACCTTTGTTAGGAGAGCAGTATCCTTAGGAAACATGCTCAGATATTTATGTTCATAGGAAAAATAATTTTATTTTGGATATTTAGAAAATTGTTACATCCTAATTTCAAAATAGTTTGTGTACATACTTATATTATTAAAACAGGTTGGTAAATTTTATTTATTAAAAAATTTACATTGTCCAAAATATACATATTTACAATCTAATTATAGGGTGAGAACATATATAAGAATTAAAAGTAATAAAGTAAATAAATTAAAATGAATATAAGAATATACAATATAGGTATACACACGGTGATCTTAAATTGTTGATTGTTGTTAATCTATTCAAATCATGTACGTTTTTGTATATGTTTTTCTTTTTAATTTAAAGGGGGACAGTAGATATATTTTTGGCAATATCATGAGAATATTTAATGATACATGAAAATGAAATTTGAAGCCACTGTAAGTGTAAGAAAACTTTCTCTTCGATTTGCAAAAGTATACAGGCAAGTATTCTGTTTAAAAAAACACCACCATTATTATGTTGTATATATTTAATCCAATGCTTGTTTTCACATCTTAAGCAACACAAAGTTTGTAATAATAAAAAACAAGTGTATAAGATTTTAGAGAGCAGCAGTAAAAATGAATGGAAGGTATGTACCTACAATAAATTCATACAATACATGCCTAAATACATTTTTACATACTATTTGCATGACCCAAAACCATACAACCGAGACTTGTCCGTTATAACTTTTTTCCACAAGTTTGTATTTGATATGAAACAAGTGTAGCGAAACCTATTAAATCGTTATAATGTATTATCTATCTATAAATAGTTCAAATAGAAAGAAACATTCTCAAAGAACATCTAGGTACATTTGTACTTCAATTAAATTCTCTCCACAATTATGGATTATTAAAAATTGGACGATTTAAAATAAGCATCGTCTGAAATATTCTACATACATTATGTTCATAATACTACCGTAGATAAATTTATATTTAAAGGCAACTAACAACTTATTATATAATATAGTAATGTAAGTGATTTAACACTTATTTTTCATTTTTTAATAAACTTTATACCTAATTAAAAAGGTCGAAAAAGTTCAAGTTTAGAGATTAGTTGCCAATTATTAAAAATAGCAAAAATTTAATCCGCATCATTATAACATAATTTAACAATACAATATATATATTACAATAATTGGAATGTATTAAGTACCACTAACATTAATAAATATAAAATTATTGTTACATAATACACTTAATACATTCTATAATGTATAGACGTGTATTTACTTAATCATTTACTTAAAGTAACTAATAAATAAATTTAATTACTAATTAATTAATAACAATTAATACTGATTAGATTTGTTCCATGTTTTTTTATATACTTAATAACCCTGATAACAATATATACAATAAAATTTAACAATTTGGATTTTGCATTTATCGAAAAAATTGTTCAAAACAAATTTAACTTAACCACAAATTAATATTCAAAAATGTGTATTTTATGATATGGATCATAATTTTTGTATATATAGCAATATATCTTTTAATATTCTATCTGCTGTATTTTTGCAGTTTCCGTCGAAATATTTAACATCTTGTATTGTTTTTTTAACTTCATCTAATTGATCAAGATGTTCAGGCCAGGCACATTTTTCAAAATATCCTGGGCAATCTGGTGGTTCATATACTCTTTGAATTCTTCTTTTAAGGCATTCCTCTTTTTCAAGAATAAAATAATATTTTAAATCAAATATGTTCTGCATAGGCTTATAATTAAATATGGAAAATCCTTCAACAATCAATATATTTAATTTAAATTCTTCCATTTTATGTTGAACAGTATGAAGAATATTTGCTGTACATTGCACACCATTCGTGTCGATGACAATTTTATCCATATAGTTGGCTCGTTTCAAATTGTTAACGCTAATAAAATGTAGTATATCTTTATACATTTTTTCCATATCCAAAGATGTGACTATATCAAAATTTATGTGATTTAATTCTGGAATCCATATGTGTCGAGGATCCTCTACGTCTAAGAAATAATCATCTTGGGAAATCACTGATGTATTTGGTAGAATATCTTTTAACTTCATAGCTGTTGTAGTTTTTCCTCCACAAGTTACTCCACTAATGCCAATTATTAATAAAGTATTTTCTTTGGTGTATTCCGACATTTTTTTTAATAAATTAATGTAATTTGCGTTAAAGTCAACTGCGTATAAACTAAATTACATCCGATTACATCAGTCCAGTATCTAGCCATGTCTTAAAAAATTTCTAAGTGCGTTACGTAATCTAATAATCATTGAGATTTCCTATACTTTTGTATCAAATTTCAACATCCGCGCCGATACTGCTGTCAGTAATGTCAGTGATTATGTCACTAGGGTCATGTCATAAATTTAGAGGTTAGGCACAAAATATAGGTTAGGGTAGAGGTTAGAGCTAAGAGCATGAACTTCGTTCGGACGAAAGATATGGAGTAGGGAGAAGAGGCGTCAAGGCCGTCAAGATCAGAAATTATGAGCACGTTAAGATGCTCAAACCTCAACTTCCTATAGGCATCGTCTGCTAAATCGCGTCGCCTTTGTATAGATTGTTTACTTTCTCTCGATCACCTGAATTTCACAGAGATTCTGTAATGTGCTGCAGTGTGGTGACACCAACGTTAGTATCTGAAAACATACAGATCATGCCAGGATTTGACATTTGATATTGGCAATAGCTTATCTTTTAAGAGAACCTTCTTATTTAATTTGGTTTGCAAAAACGTACGTATTTTTTTATTTACTATTTTAAAACATTAAAATATGGCGGCACTGATACGGTTCCAATACTTCACACAAAGCATTCGTGTAAAGTTACCATTTTGCAAAGCTTGAGGTGGGACAGAAACGAAAACATCAGTTCTTCAGTGAACAAAAAAACGTAGTTTACGAACGAGAGTAGTACGAAAATAAACATTCATCGACATAGTGGTTTTCAGGCCGGTGCTATCATTTGATACATAGTGATTTTCCGAGTTCATATACCGTGACCTCGGTAATTGGTAGCTGCCAGAAACAGAGTTAAAATGTACATCCCTAGCATTAGTCGAAATTCTTTTACCTGCCCTGATTGTTCTGGGGCTAGGCTCTGTAGGAACAGACCCACAGTCTCTGGGTTCGCCCATATATTGATTTCGGTTCCTATAGTTGGTTTTAAACTGCTGGATTTCGTATGAGTAGAACGTGGCTACTCTTATTGAAAAACAAACAACAACGGGATAGGTTGAGTGACTATGGTAATGTGGAAATTGCAGGGCGAACGGACACCTCCATCGTGATACGTGAACAGCGAAATGCTGTAGCAACAGCTTCGGCGAGTGGCGCATTCTGTAATGCCTAATAATGACTAATAATAACTTAACCACGCCTACACGATTTCCGAACCATGGTCAAACTGGCGTAAACATCGAGGCCGGTCTCGGGGCTCCACCTACTCCTCCACTACGCAGACCCAAACGCGCTCATACCATGTTATACACTACACGATTGATAACTAATGACATGGCCACGCCTACATATCTGCCAAATCGTGACGGGGCGAGCGTAGTCACCGGGGTTGAGCCTGAGGCCCCGCCTACCGACCGACTGCGTAGGTCCGAGCTCACTTGTGCCAGCACCCGCATTACACGATCGATAACTAATAACAGCGTAGTCTACGGGGTTGCCGAGCTATGACGGAGAAGGCGTCAGCTCTCGAGCCGAGATTCAGAGCCCGCCCACTACCCAATGTCACACGATCGATGACTAATATAGCTTGGCCACGCCTTCGCGGCTACTCAGCCGTGACGGGGCGTGCGTCATTGCTGGTATCGAGCTTGAGGCCTCGCCCACTGGCCGTTTTCGCAGGTGCAAAGGCGTGCGCAGCAGCACCGACATTATAAGACCGCTAACGAGATCCCAATCAGACTAGAGATGGGACTTTTAGTTCACTTTGGTGAATTCATTCTTTCAGTCTCATTCAGTGAAGCGAATCATTCACTTGAGTAATTCATTTGATTCAGTATGGTCGAGAATTGTATATTTGTAATTCGACCACCGATCGTTGATCGTTCAGTCTTTACGTTCAATATTGGAGTTTGCTTACAACGACACTGTTTCATGACTCGCGTGGTATCGTAATTTAGAGACATATATAACATACAATGCTTTTGAGATTACAGACAAATTTAGATTTTAAAACATTTATAGGTAAGCATTTGAATATAGGTAATAAATTATAAATTTAGGTGTGAAAATATTGTATTAAATTAATAAAAGAGAAGTAATATTTAAAATAAAAAAATCTAATTTCATAAATAAATTATAAATATTTAAAAATTCGCGTTTAAAAACAAAATTTTAAAAATTTGGTCTAATTTTGTTACCCTTTTTTAGAAAATATTCTGTCGCAAGACACTGAACCGGCTATTCTATACCTATAGGTGATCCGAGTGAAACCGGTCATTGAGTCAAATCTCCGATACCGTCTACGTCTAATCGTCAGCTGCAATTTTTCATTTAATTCAGTGAACTACTGAATAAGTATTGGACTGAATTTGACTCGCCTGAATTACATTGTTAAATTTTTTGGAATCAACGTTGCTTTTAGTTCACAGGAAACGATTCAGTCCGACAAGAAGGAATGATTCATTTCATTCAGTGAAGTGAATAGTTTGTTTCTACTAGTTCGTTCGCGAACTACCCATCTGTAAATCAGACTCAGTCGCGGCGAAGCTTTTGCGGAGTTACCACTGAATATGTCGACAGTGAAGAGCGGCTAAACGTTTAGAAGGATGCGACCAGTTACAGCGACGGCTATGGAACGCCTTGGAGGTCCACCTTTATCCGAGGAACGGTTCCTACCGTAGCACTTGTAATACCAACAATAGGAACCGAAATCAATATATGGGCGGGCCCAAAGATACCTATAGCGGGTCTGTCCCCACAGAGCCTAGCCCGGGAACAACCAAGGCAGGTAAAAGAATCCCGGCTAATGCTAGGAATGTGCATTTTAACTATGATGTTTCTAGCAGCTACCAGTTACCGAAGTCACGGCATAACAACTCGGAAAATCACTATGTATATGTATCAAACGATTCATAGATATAACTGCCATCCAAAAAAGCTAAAAAACTATTACATTAAGCAACCTATTAAGAAACATTTTTCTTTTTGATGAATTTGTTTCAAAATTGATTTATTTACCTTCATAATTATATTTTACAGTAATTAAAGGTGCTAGTGTTTCTATACCGAGATTAGTTTCAGAAAATATTTTTTATATACAAGCTGGATAAAAGCGGGATACGAATTATAAAAGAGAGACACATGCTGAAACGGGATCGGCGGCTCAAAATTGGGACAGTCTCGCCTAAATCAGGACGGATGGTCACTTTACATTCATGTAAATATTTTACATTTTTTATAAAACTGAGTATATACGTATTAGCAATTAACTGCAACTCCTGCACTTTCACCTTAAAAACACAATACTTATTTATTATTTTAGGTTGTAACAATTTAAAAATGAGACGTGAAAAGAAACCTATACACCTTAACAGTCAAATATACATTTGTCATAATTTCTATGAAACAACTGACGACTATGTCCGAGTACGTTATTTGTGCTGTAAAGTGTTGCACGCGCGGAGAGTCACTGCAAACAGGCAAAGGAACAGACTAGAAAAAGTACGGCAAACAGTGTTGTTAATTGGCGGATAAAAGTCCGATTTTTGACTTTTTTGATACTTTGGACCTTTTTCGGATCCTAACATATTTCGGATCTTTTCGGATATTTTGGAAACTTTAGTAACATGGCATGAAAAATGATAATTATAATCGAATTTTGGCGTGTGTGAATATTGTTGTGGCTGCACTGGTTTACTGTTAACCTCTAAACACGGCTCTAACATATACCTATGTATTTGAAAAATGTTGTGCTAGATGCATTTTCACATAATTTGAGTGAGCGGAAAATATTGAGTAAAATAGGACCTTTTTTAGAACGCAAGCAGATATTTAGAATTGATACATTCAACAACACTGACTACGATCTAGCCGACTTCTTTCACCAATTGCGAATAGTACATCATCTTACTGACTTTATTTACTGTATTAGAAAGGTATTTTAAGCTAATATTAGCTTAAAATACCTTTCTAATACAGTAAAAAAATGTCACAAAAGCTAATAATAAGAAATATATGGGTAGATATTGTGGGTGTAATTCAACGCTGGTTGGGACTTTTGTCCACAGAGTAGTTAGTTTCACACAATATTATTAATACCTAAAAATATAAAAAAAAAAATTGATAACTTTACTTACTTACAGTATGGTGATAGACCACACGTTTTGTAACCTAACAAAGCACAAATAATCATAAATCATAGGGTTACAAACCAAACGGGAACTGTAATAACCAAGAAAATTGGTTATATTAGGATATACGATATGTCACTTTCTAGGATATGGAGTGTCACGTATTTTGATGGATTTACCACCCCTAATGAGAATCAATAAAGCGTTGGGAGCTTAGAACTGAATGTAAAGAAGTTACAAATCAAAATATTCATCCATTTTCTGATAATGAGATACTTAATCTAATGTGAAATGTTAATAAGTAGTAGTACAATAATAAAAAACCTAGTAACCACATAAATATCTTATTTTTAAGTAAGTTAAAAATTTACTGGTTCCGATTGTGTTCACAAATTTTAGTTACCATAAGGTAACCAGAACCAAGGTTGGGTTAAAACCGGTTAAATTAATGAATACGCCCTTAGTTGTGTTGAAACCATAGAACATAAAATGTACTTATATTTTCTTTTTCCTGTCAGCTGGCATTAATATTTGTCAGTGAAAGTTGATGGTGTATAAAAAAAATGTTTGTTGCTTTTTTGCATTGTATGAAACATCAAAATAAATTTGAATAATTGTGAATTGAATAATGTGAAATAAATTTAAGAAATGAGTGTATTTGGTGATTTTCAGCAGGTTTGGTTGCAAAGATTTCCAGAGAGCCCCTTGCCTGGTGCTTGGGAGGAGGATGTTAGAGCTAACTTGGCCAAACATAAACAGAAAGTGTCGTTACTGAAAGAAGAATTAGAAAAAGAAGAATTTTATGTAGAATACTTGGAGAGATTGTTATGTGATGTTGAACAACATAAGAAAAAATTAGCAAAAGAAAAATGTGAAGAAATTCATGAAGCTGGTGATGTCATTGTAGATACCATATCTAATGTAAATAGAATTATTCTGTTTTAACCCTTTCATAAAATTCTAGTATTTATTGCCTGCAGGCCATAAATTTACGTTCAAATCATTTAATCAACTTATTAATTTGAAAAAAGGTGTGGTCATTTGATTTTTGTTTATATTTTGAGAATATAATTAAGTAAATGATTAATATAACTTATTAAATAATTGTGATGCTAAATTAGTTTCATTTAATTCCATGAACCAGACTACACAATTATTGCAGTGGTATTTCCATAAACATTTGCAAGGGTTTTACTTACTTTTAATACATCATGTCATATTTAGTACTTAATAGACAATCTTATGAAAGCGATTACAATACTGTTCTCAGTATTATGTGAAATAATCTTTGATGAAATTGGACTCGGAATTAAATGTCTATTAGTTCATTTTCTTTCATCAGCATGTATATGGAAACCGTTTTAATATAATAAAAATATATACCTATACAGGGTGTTTCAAAAGGACATGGCAATATTGCTAAAACTGATAGAACATTGAAAAATAAGTGGGGTTTGCTGAATAAATGTATGGCCTAGAGCCAATCGTTTTAGAGATACAGGGCGTGTAAGATAATTTAAAAAAAATCAAATTTTGGATGTAATTTTTTTAAAGACCTACAGATTTAATTAAAATTTGACACAGGACGTTTTTGGTAGTACCAAACACGATAGTGTTATTAGTTTTTTTTGTACAAAGTAGAGAGCGCTAGGCAGTTGCTAGAATTTCCGCTGACATTTTATTCCCTAACTTTTTTCTCTAAGCTATGCTACATTATGTAAAATTTAATTTTAAACAAAAAAGGTTCTCTTGATAAATTTGCTAGAAATGCACCATTTTCAAGGAAAATGCAAAAAACTGTGGTAAGGTCAACCAGGTGATTCCTGTAGTGGTATTTATTTATCAAGTGTGTCAAACCACAAATTCTTCCATCAATATGTCATTTTTGTATAAGGAAAACATCGATATGTTGTATATTTTTTAGTTTGAATAGTAATTTGTACTTTTAGGGAATATTGTAAACTTAAGATTTTATTATGCTCTATTGTAACACGGCTACTACATAATACTAATGGAAATTTATACCAGCAATCCAGATGTTGAGTTTTGGGAATGTTTTAAAAGTGCTGTAGAAGTAGTTAGATGCCATTCCGAAAAATTGTCTGAGAGGCAGCTGCGAAATAGAAAAACATTTTTGGTACTAGAAAGGCGTTGTTGACAAACTGGTGATATTAATTAAACTTGAACAATTCCGGTATACCTAAACCAGCTAGACCTAGTAAAAAATATCAAGATATTTTAGATTTGTTCCCCAAAGATCCAACCATTAGTGTAAGAATTTCTTTACAGAAAAGTAAGACATCTAGCTTGTGGAGAATATCAAAAGAACAACAATTTGCATCGAGATACGAGAATATTATAAGAATATTTACAGAGCATCTGCAGTGGCATTCTTAAAACATTTACCCCCAAAAGTGAACATCTGCACATCTACAGTGCTGGTATGAGTTTCCATTGTTATTAAGTATGTAGGTGATCAATATTCACAAAGAACAAAGTACTATTCAAATCAGAAAATAAAGAATTTACCGTAATTTTTGTTATACACATTTGTACGTAAATCGAAGAGTTTGGAGTTTGACATATACATACCTACTTGATAAATAAGTACTATTATAAGTATTGTCTGGTTGACTTTACCACAGTTTTTTGCATTTTCCTCGAAAACGGTGCATTTTTAACAAATTTACTATGAGCATCTTTCTCGTATAAAATGAAAATGGGAAGAACTCATCGTAAAAAAATTAAAGAATGAATAAAATGTCAGCAGAAATGCTAGCAACTAGCATCGTCTATTTTATACAAAAAAACTAACACCAACGTGTTCGCCATCACCAAAAACGTATCTGTGTCAAATTTTAATCAAATATGCTGTTCTTTTAAAAAATTGCATCTAAAATTTGATTTTTTAAAATTATCTTACACACCCTGTACGTCCAAAATGAATGGCTCAAGGACATACGCAAATCCCACTTATTTTTCAATGCTCTATTAGCCCTAGTGATTTTGCCAAGTCTTTTTGAAACACTCTGTATATGTAGGTACATTTAGGTAAACCAATTAAGGTAAACAACTGTACTGCTCTTATTTTAAATTGAATAGCCTACCTCTTCACAGAATCCTGTGATCTTAATTGATTTTATTTTCCATTCATATGTGACCTTATATATACCTACCAATTTTAAGTATGTGACTTATCAGCATTTTTCTCTTCATTAAGAACAATCAAACTATTTCATTTAGTGGTAACAAGGTATATCTCGATTCGAAAATATTTATTGCAAGTCTTTTTTATCAATTTTTCAATCCATTATTTTTTTTACTACCTCATGCTTTATTCACAGGTCACCTTATTCTAGACTTATTTCTTTTTTAACAACAATTGTTTTAAGAAATTAATTTTTCATTAAGAAAACATTCGGTGGCTAATTTGGCTAAACCACTTGCATATTAATGAGGCATTGAAAAATTAAGCAAACATTAATAGTGTCTAGGTGAGAGATGAGCTGCAAAATTCTATTTCAGCTTAATATATTAAGTTCGAATAAAAGAGATATTTGAAAATTAATATAATAATATTAATATATATATATATATTTCCATAATCAACTGACACATAGATTTTAGTTACAAAATTATCTTTGAAAATATGCTTTTCAAATTTTAATTTGACTTCATCCATTTTACAAATTTCATCATGCTGCCTGCAACTTCAGAAGCATTTAAGTTTGGCAATAATTAAAAACTTCCGTATCTCTCAACTGATCATGTGGAAAAATATATTAAGCAGCCTCTTTTAAAATCTTAGGTTCACTTTTTTGTTTGGCAAATTTTGTTTAAAGTGATTTGATGGATTTTCTTTTTGTGAGCAATACTTTCCAATTGTATCTACTATTTTATTTTTCATTAAAAAGCTATAAATTATCTTTTAATAATAATGATAATATAATTTATCTACATTTATATTTTTAATAGTTTCAGAGAGATGGTAATGATACAACAAGCATTCCATTGAACTCAGAAGAAACTGAAAGTTTCTCAGCAAACATGTGTGTTAGTGAAATTTCAAAACAGTTAATGAAATCATCTGCTGACGTTGAAAATATTGAACCTTCTGCTCCGGATCCCGATCCTACATTTGTCACTGTTATTGAAGTTAATGGACTCAAGCAAGGAAATTCTTCGCCTGTGAAAATTCCACCAAAGTAAGTTGTCAATATTTTAATCATATGCTTAGCAAATGATGTCTATTAAGCTGTAACTTCCCTCAAAAAGGACTTTATAATTTTGTGCTAATTTGTCATATTTTTTATTTTGTGCCCGTCATTTTGCAGAATTTGGAAAATAAGTGGGGGATTGCAACTTAATATTAAGCTGCAAAAATATACAGGATGAGTCTTAACATATATGTATAAACTTGGGGAATTATAGCTGAGGACAAATAATGACGAATAGTGGGAAAAAAACGAAAAAAACGTAGTAAAATATTTTTAATTTCAGAAGTCTCGGAGTTTGAGTAAGCGGTTGTTCATTTAATATACGTGAATGTTTAGTCGGATTTTCTCGAAATAGGCTAATTTTAATGTTCTATACGAAGAGGACCACTTTTAAAAAATGTTTGACGGTCTTTCATTATGTTCTTTCCAAATTTATAAAAATGTTTAACCAAAAAAAATCTGTTATTACTTGAAGGTCGAAGACAGTTTAGGCTCTTTGACGTTGGAGAATATACATCAAATTAAGAATGTAGGTAGAAAAGAACAGTATTGATATGTATTTAAAATTAGAAATTAATTACACTCACAAAAAAATTATTAGAAGAAATCCATATTTTTTTTTTGATGCTCTGTAACTGATAATTTTGAGTTTTTCAAAAAATATTATAAGACTTTATGACATTAATTTTTCATGTAGAATAGTCACCCCAGAATATTGACGCATTTATGTCAAAATTGATACTTTTCTTTCATTTAAAAGCCAACTATGTTTCAAGTTCTATAGATTTTTAATAAGATTTAGTATAGGTTTAGTTATTAAAATTAATTTTTCTCGAAAAACTGTTGCTGACATCGAATTTTAACGTTTTTAGTACTTTTTTATGTTAAAATTCTTAGTTTTCATTTTTGCTACGAAATTATCAAAAAAATATATACAGAAAAGTTTGGATATTTTTTACACACTACTCCCTTGTTTTACCTCTGAACAAACTGTATTGATTTCTTTTTATATTTTCAAAAAGAGCATAAAAAGTTATGGGATTGTGCCAAATTTTATTAATTTATCTCTACGCATTTAGGAAATACTAATTAATATCCGTCATCAAGAACTAATCTTTTACAGCCTGTATGTTGAAATGTTTTATCATACATGTTTAATAGCTTTTGTGGCTTATTTTGAGGTCTATATGTATAATAGGTTAAGAAACATTCTGTACAGACATTTTTGAAAAAAGATATTGTTAATATCTGCTCAGTATTATATGCAAATATAAATTTCAAATACGTAATGCTGTCAAACAATGCCATTTTCTAGTAAATACATACATATGTCTAATTAAAACTTAAAGACGAAAAATTTACTTTCAAAATAACATACTATACTATACATTATATTGTGCCATTCGACCGATTTAATTTTTTTTTTTTAATTTTTTACATCTGTAATTGATAATTTGGCATTTTCTTCTATTAGAATCTATCAAGAGTCAAAAACTGAATTTGTTGCTACCTTTAACATAATGCAATAGACTCTTTTATACTATCTTGTACATGACGCGGAAAACATACTGTCATATTATTTATGAAATTTATTACTTATATGATTTCAGTGTTAAAACATTTTCTACATCAGAAAGTTAAAAAAAAAACTCGAAACCAGAATTTGTTGCTATCATTAAAATATCGTAATAGGTGGTTTTGTACTTAATGACACATTTATCAACTGAGTGTACTATTCTCAATTAGCAAATTTACATAAATGATATGATTTTTAGTTATGTTTTATGATATTTTTAGGTTACCTATCAGACCCGATTCACTTAAAAATAAGACTAGGACAAGTAACAGTGACTCAGTTTCGTCATCCTCTGAATTTCTTGCAACAGTTGATGAACCTTATTATGATATGGTTGCACCTGAAGAAGAGTACAACCTCGTTAAAAGTAATCATTCCAGTATAGAAAACGTATTTAGTTCTTCCAGCACTTTACCTTTAGATGCTAAAAGAGTCTCCACACCAATATTACAGGAACCACAGTCACCAGGAACTTCTAATTATGTCAACATCGAGTACTTCATTCAGTAAGTTAAAGTATATTTTAATAATCCTTGAAAATGAGCTTTTTTAATTGAACAGTGCCACTGTCTAAAGATATTTCAATAAGTTGGACTCTTTTGATATGGTTAGATATGCCTTCATAAACTTTTAATTCACAAAATATTGTAAATTGATTTGAATTAGGTGAATTGCATTTTCTAAAAAAGTGTTGCATGAATGTTTTTACAAACATTTTCATCAAAAATATCTACCTACACGATACCCATGCATTTCCTTCTGTTAATAAATTTTAGTTATCAGAAATTTGTACTGTTACAAAAGCCGCACTATTAAAAAAAAATTGCTTATTATGACAAACAAGAAGCGTTCTACATCGCCGTAGACCACCATTGTAAGCTAGCGACCTCTATCGTGAAACGACAATAACGATATGTTATCAGACACTGAATTCCAGGAAACAACTACTCGATCAGTATTCAGTTACACCTGAAAAACCTATAGCAACAGTTAAAGTTATTTTTTGGCGACCTACCAGATATATACCAGTTTCAAGCTTATTAGCTATCATCAGTATGCCATAGGTGAGGCAAACAACGAACAACCTTAGCTGTTTCAAGGAGGACCTATATTTTGAAAGTGCAAGAGTCTTTCAGTTATGACGGCTTTTGCAATACACTGCTGTTCAGTGCGCATGCATACATGCAACTTGTAGAAAGAATTGCAAACTGTACAGCGGCTTTTCGCATTAAAACCATCTACGCAATAAAAAAATCTATAAAAACCTATTACTACTTCGGCAGGACCAAATCTTTATACGTGAAATAAAGAATGAACAGATTTATTACAGTATCTTTGGGCGATGGTACTACATTGGCAATATTATTATTAATTTTGACATGTGTTGTGGTCATTAATCTTCATCTAATACGGGTTGTTCCGCATAAGAACCGCACAGTAGGTGTAGGTTGTCCCAAAATATTGCAATTTAACTTTACTGATGAGGCTTAAGATAAATGTTTGGGATGAATTATTGATCGTTATTTGATTGGACCAGTTATTTTGCCAAATTGATTAAATGACTAAAGTTCTGCAAAATTCTCCTGTTTCTCCCTGATTTAATCAAAGATTTACTGTCGCAACTTAGACTAGAGTTATGGTTTATGCATGATGGAGCACTGTAGCGTTTTAGTGCTACTGTTACAGACTTTTTGATTTTTAAATTTCCAAATAGATGGACGAGGAAATAATTCTCCACCTCAACAAATGTGATTATTTTCTTTGGGGAACATTAAAGATTTTGTTTATTTTTTTCCAATTGAATCCAGAGAAGATTTGTGGAATCGTATTACGAATAAATGTAATGTTATAAGAAACGATCATCATTAATTAGACAGAGTAAATTTCAATTTTCAGCAAAGAGCGAGGGGAAAACCACTGGGGTATTTTACTGTACAAGCTGTAGGTAATTAAAGGTATTTTTTGTATTTTTTGGGTATTTGTGTGTAATTATGGGTATTTTTTCGGAATTTTTGGGTATTTTGTGTATTTTTGGGTACTATCAAGGTAATAATGGGTATTTAGTGGGTATTACGAAGGTATTTATTGGGTATTTTTGGAGAAAATTAGTATTTTCCCGCCAATCCTTAAACACAATGGCGATGGCGCATGCGTTTTAATGATGGTGTTAGCCCGTGGATACATAGGTTTAGGCCACAGTCTATCTTAGGCTAGCATAGCATAAGATAGACTGATAAGGGGAAAATAAAATTTCCAATTTCGAGGAAATTTTATTTTTGAAGATTTAACATAGGAATGGTTATTAAACGTGCGAAAGACCGTTCTGTATACAAAGTGTTGAAAAATTTGTTACCGTTAAAAAAACTTAATAAACTTAAAAAAAATTAAGGGAGCTAAAAACTTGTTTTTAGTAAAAACGTGTAACAAGGGTTCTTTAGAATAATAATTAACCAAAAAAAAGCAGGGTGTTTAAAAGACTGGGGTCTTTCCAATTTCTAAAAAAACCCTAAAAATTAATGAAATAAAAAATTATTTTTATCAGATATTTAACAAGGGTCTATTAGAACACTAATTAATGAAAAATACAGGGTATTTAAAAAAAACTAAACAATCTTTAAAAACTGAAAATTAATGGATTTAAAAAAAATTGTAGATGAAACTTTTAACTAAGGTCTACTACATCATTAATTAACGAAAAAATACAGGGTATTTAAAAAAAACTGAACCAATCTTTTAAAACCCTCAAAATAAAATAAAAATAAAATTTGAAATAAGATTTTGATTAAACTTTTAACAAGGATCTATTACAACACTAATTAATGAAAAAATACAGGGTGTTTAAAAACTAAACAATATCTAAAGCCTCTAAACGTTAATGGATTTAAACAAAGATTTAGATGAAACCTTTAACAAGAGTCTATTAGATCACTAATTAACGAAAAAATACAGGGTATTTAAAAAAACTGAACCAATCTCCTAAAACCCTCAAAATAATAAAATTTCAAATATAATTTTGATTAAACTTTTAAAAAGGATATTGCAGATGTTGAAAGAAAATATATATTTTATGGCCCGCTTGATCTAATCGGCACTGGCGTATATAATTTGATGATATGACATAAATAAAATAAAAAATAATATAAATGCCTCAAAAACTCCTTAAAAAGTAAATAAAAATTGTGTCCAATATGTATCTTATTATATGTAACTATATACTTGCATTTCGAAAGAACCAACATTATTTAGTTATTTTGTATATTAAATATTAGAATGTATTTATTGATTTATTTGAGTAAGGATTAGACCTTAGTTTATATAACAATTATCTGTTTTATGTTTAATACTTATATAAATGTGATGTCAGGTAATAAACTCTTCCTCACAAAAAAATTACTTATTGTTAATGAAATTACTGATAGTTCTATATTATTTACGTATATTCGAATTATTTCTAAGAAAATATTATGAGAGAGTATTGAAAAATTGAAGGTATAGTAAGCAAAATCGTAGGTGTAATTTATTTTTTGTTTATTAGATATCTGGGTATTTAAGGGTATTTTTGGGTACTATTCGGTATTTTTGGGTACTTAACGATATTTTTAGGTACTTGAGGATATTATTGGGTAATACTCATAGGTATTCTTTGAGAATTTGTGGTTTTTGGGTATTTTTTAGGTATTTACTTATTTGCTGAGGTATTTTTTTTTTGGGTATTTATGGGTAATATTTTAAAAAATGGGTATTTCGTTGTACAAATTTCAAGCAGTGGTTTACCCCTCGGCAAAGAGTAAATTTATTTTTCAGAGAAAATTGTACTCATTTTGAACAATTTCTTTAGTTTTATTTTTTTTTATTTTATATTTTTATTAGTAACTGTCAAATTTTAAAGACAAAGCCTACTACTGACTTTTATTTCTTCTAATAAACACTATTAGAACCTTGTTTTAATTAATGCAATTTTTCATGAAAATTTTTAGTTTTTTAAAATTTAACAAGAATAACAAAGTGTTTTAAATTAAATTCTGCACGCAATTCGATCAATGGAAAAAAGTTTGATATAATTTTAGGGGTGACTCACCCTCAATGAACACCTTGTAGTTTCAATTTACTTGAACTCATAGTCAAATAAGACCAATAATAAACCTAAATCGTGTACCAAATTTGATTATTCTAAGTTAAAGTAATCCAGATATTAATTTTTTTCAAAATATTTGGCCCCTACATGCATCTGCTCCGTGTCGGTTTTTATGTGGAACACTCTGTATATTCAAAATTTTAGTTGCTTTGTTAAATGTTAAAAATGTGATGTACAGAGTAATTTAGAGATTGTTATTAATTTTAAGAGACGATAGGGGAAAATGAGCATAATATGCGATTTAAAAATTTAAATGCATATCTGTGCTAAAAAATAAAATTTTTCAATCATTATTTAAACCCCTTTTCAACACACACACATCTTTGAAATGCAGCCCTGGGTGCAACATTGCCAACATTAATAAAAAAATCATAAAGAAACTCTTGTTTTGTCTTGCTCACTTCAGCCAATAATAATTTAAAATGCTTATTTTTATTATTAAATTATGCAATTCAATTGTATTGTTTCTGAGCAAGAACCTTGAGGAGGTTTGAACATGCCTTGCCAAAAAACATTCTTTATTAACATAATCTTAATTTTCCAAACTTTTGGGATTCGAGCAAATGTGCAAACATATTACCTTCTATGTACAACTTTCCATGACTAACACCTGTAGTTTCGGTAATAATATCGGGCAATGTTTTACTTTTCATAATTTTTTTGTTCTCAAAAGTACTTAAAAAACGTTCGATCTATAGTGGTTTCCTGGGTTGTTATTCCTTGTCCTAGGTAAATGGCTGCTGCCAGTAACATAATTAAAGTGCATATTCTTAGCCTTGGCTAGAATGTTTTAATTTACCCTGGTTGTTCTCGGGTTAGGCTCTGTGGGGGCAGGCTCAGACTATGTGAGATGTAAAATATTTGAATAACATAATGGGGCAAGTACACATACAATTTAGAATCAGCTCACGATAAAACAATTTTAAAAAATGGAAATTTAAAATTTGAAATGATCTTATTTCTCTTCCCGCTTAATTAAATTTGATTTTTATTTTAAAACTTTAGAATAGGCTCAAATATAATATTTAAGTTTTTTAATCAATTACCTTTAACGGCCTTAACTACTTATGTCTAGTTCATTCAAAAAATATATCTTTATTTTTAAGGTTTTACTTTATATTTAAAAAGTTAAAAATATGCAACAGCATGAAACTGTTGACTCAACGTTTTATTTTATTTATGAGTTGATTAATATTCCATTTTTTTTTTATTTCCTTGAAGTAACGGAAAATAGACATATATATGATTATCAGTTTTCCAGATTAAGGTAAAATGAGGACAATAATGTTTTCCTTTTAGTTTTGTTTTTTCATTAAATTAAATCCATAGCGTGCAGTCTTCACACATCAAATAAAAAACAATAGATTTAACCATTTGCAGAATTTGATTGTTATCAGTATAAGTTTGTCTAATTATACATTCATCAGATAACAAGTCCTAATATGTCCAAAGAGGAAATCATTATAAGGTACTACATAAATAACTACATAAACGTCATATAATGTCAGGTTTCTTGAGGTTATGTTAAAATATGTGATGTGTCTCATGTGTTTCCCTTCTACTTGGTTAGTATACTTGTAATTAATTTAAGTTTTAAGTAATGTTTTACATGTTTGATAGTTGAATAACTTCTGAAATTTATCCTTAGGCAGAAGTATGTGTTATTTTCTGGAAAATGACAAATAATTTTGATTTAATAAAGTTCCTATAGGAGTAATTAATTCACTTTTAACAATCACAAAAACACTTATGTAAAGAATTTCTGACCTGATTTACACTGACTAGATGTCAGATATACTTCATTAGAGCTGAGCAACATACAGGAACGGTAGACTTACATATATCCGTATAAAACAAGGACAAACAATTCTCACCGCTCTTATTTCAATAGTTCTGTTTTCATTATTTTATTGTATTTAATAAAACTATACAAAACACAAACTAAACATGAAACTTTTATTTTGTATTATTACAGAGCAGAGAAAGATACTTTTTTTAATGGGAAATTTTCGAACTCTAACCATTTTTAGGTAGATTATAAGTTCTATCTACACAAAAATTTACAATTCAATAGACGTCCAATTATTGATCATTAGTATACGCAACAAAAAAGTGAACTAAATCTTCGTGATAATTAATCCACTTGTTCTCCAAATATATTTTGCATTATTTCATTTTTATTTAAGGTCTACCAAGAAAAATGGCAACAGTCACAGCAGTAGTGAGGATGAACATGAGGAAATTACGGAATTGGCAAGGCATAACGACAATAGTTCGTATGCGAGTTCTAGTTCATTGGAATCAATGACACCTGCCTCAAGAAGAAAATTTAGCCAGGTAATATTAGTTTTTAGATAACGGTGCTCATTTTAAATTATATGAATTTTAAGGATGCTGATATAAAAGGAGATCCGGACAGAATGTATAAAAGTATACTTTGTAACATAATAGACAGTGAAAGTAACTATGTGGATTGGTTGAGTGTGTTATTAAAGGTAGGTATAACTTATTATTTTCATTACCGAAATTATAAAGCGTGATTTCATAATATCAAACAATTATTTTAACTATAGGTTTATCGGCAATATCTTTTATACAAAATTTGATGTAATCTTTAGGTTACGTAATGCTTTGGAAATATTTTTAAAAGTAGATATATAAAATGTTTAAAATTTTGTTCTCTAAAACAGTGGGGGCTCGTTGACTTAATAATAGGTGAAGTAGAATTATAAATACTTTAATGTGATTTTGTATTTAAATTTTTTTTATCTAAGTACACTTTAAGGTCGTCTTATTTCCCTGCGTAAAATGACCAAATTTGTGGTGTTTTTTAGGTACCTAAATCTCGAAAAATAGAACACGTAGAGCAAAAGTAATATCAAAAATAAAATTATTGATGTTTTGTTTATACATTTTTACTATTTAAACTCTCCTCAAATAATATAATAGCTTTTAAAATGCATTTGTATGACACACATTAGTTTGCTATTCTAACCTTACATTTTAACAATTATTTTCACATACTTATAAACAAAAGTGAACAATTTTATATGCAGAACTATATAAGCTTATGTTATAACAATGTTTACATCTATAGTTGAATTTAAAAAAAAACACGTATATTGAAAGATTTCAGTTCCTAAAAGTTTGTTAGATAGATCGCTTTCTGACGTTATATATTGATTTTACTTCGGTATTTTTGAATATTCGCAGGTGGCATGAGATAACATTCTTGTTACTTGCTAAACTCTATATTATTCAGTTCTTAAGTGTCTAAAATTACTTGTATTTGTAGAAAATACTATTTCAAGAATACGGCGCCCTTAATGACATTTCCAAACAAGTGAGAGAATCTCTATTAGATTTGTTCATAGAGACAGTTCAGAACTGGTTGCCAACTAATACTGCATGCGCATCGTAAATCACGAACTGGTTTTGAATCTTGTGCTCTACTTATTGTCTTGTTAGAGTCAACTGCTATCTCTTGCGTCAATGAAAAATTTTGCCGGGTGCTGAAAACAGTGGACACAAAAATGTTGCTAACTTCTACATTCTCTACAGAATTTTTTAAATAATTCTATTCTACGCTAGTTTTGTAGTTGCATACAGAAAACAAATGAACTAATCTTGTAAATAATTTTGTCCATAAAAATTTACATGTTCTAAATTTTTATGAGAATCTGCGCGAGAAAGTACGCAGTGTACAAATTGGACTATAATGGGGAATACCACGAAATTTGGTATTTTACATTTTTAGAGAGTACTCTAAAAACATTGGATACGTGTCATAGGATTTGGGCTAATATGCAGTTTTATGAGAGATATTAATTATTTAAAACAACATGACGTCACGCGTACATTTTTACCAGCTGGCAACAATGCATGACAATCAGAGAAATAGAGGAGGGGAGAATGAGCATCAAGATACGCAAACTTAGTAATACAGGGGGCTGTCATTTTGAATTCATCTATACGAAGGGGAGTGAAAATATTATTTTATCATGTCGTTTCAAAATCTGTATTTAGAAACACATTAAATTTTAAATGAAATATGAACAAATATGTACTTTTGAAATTTTCAGTTAGCGAAACGAAACGTTCAGTCTCCCGTCCGACCGTTATCTGTAAATATCTTGACTTAAAAGTGTGACGTACATAATTTCAAAATGGCAGCGTCCGTAGCGTCCTAGTGAAATGTGGATGCGCACTCGTCAAAGCTCGTTCTCCTCTCCTCTATTTCTCTGGATGGAAGTGACAAATGATGTTTACAAGCACTATATCTGTCTCTATTTATACAGTACTCCATTTCATTTATTTTATTCTAAGACAAGTTGCATGCTATTGCTCTGTTGCCGCATGTTAAAAATATACATCCGACGTCACATGTACATTAATTTGCCAATAAATTTTTTAAATTTAATTTAATTTAAAAAACAACGAATATGGTCTTCATATATTTCCAAAACAATGTAATTTACTGAGTTTCCAAAAACTTTTCCAACATAGTGGCATTCCCCATTACTATAGTAGTCACAGTCTATTACAGTCCATCGTCTTCACGTCGGCTCTTTTGATGTCGAGGTCACAGATTTCGGTTTTTTTTTATACGACGAAAAGACTACACATTTAGCCGCCCACATTTACGCGCTCAAAGGCACGGTGATTTGTCAAGAGACCACTTTGTCGTGTACAAATTAATTTCATTCGTGTTCATTGCGCATTTAGCGACAACCTTTGGAACCTTCACTGGACGAACTGTATAAATAACCTGTGCTATAGTTGTGATAGTTATTCTGTGCTGTGCTGTGCTGTGTAATATATTTATGTCATAATAATAATATTTTGATATAATTATCATTGGTATTTCGTTATAATTGTTATTTGACAATAATTATTATAGGTCTCTTCCCTTGAATATTTCACAAAATCACTCAACAGATGGTGCCACATAAACCCAGTTAATATGCACGCGCATGAAGATAATTTTACTACGAATTTTATTATTTTTATTTATAATAGCATTCATAAATTAACTAAAATTCACATTTTTCTAACGAAAATTACCAACAAAATTTTATAAGTAATATTCCTGAAAATTATTTGTAGTATCATATGGCTTTAAGTAAACCATAGAAAATAATTTAAATTTTGTAAGTCCCAGTTTCAATCTAATCCCGATTTTTGTTTTTGGTCCTTGCTGATTATCAATTCTTGAAGTTCTTCTCTTTACACAGATGATAAAATTTGTTTCAAAAAGGCAAATAAAATGAAGCTAGGATAAACAGTTTTTTTATTTAGTCTGTGCTTTTTTATTTTATCATGTAGTAAACACGTTAAAATTCTGATCATTGCCTTTGTAAGCTTTGCTATCTAACAAGAGTTTCGATGTAAATGCATGGAACTAAAAATTTTTTGGATCCCTCGTGAATTTTAATAATGGTTTGAAATCGGGTCACATCTACAAATTGCGTCTCTATGAACAACTGACGGCCAGTTCTGAATTAAAAATGACTGCACTACAAATGCTAATATGGATCTAAGCATGCATTGTCCGATTTCAAAAGGTTGTGTACTGCTCTACGAATAAAGCTATTAACAAGACCCAAGTGTCTAGAATAAAGGAATAATTTCTTCCCCCAGAAAAATTTATATTTATAAAACATACAAATTTTGATAAAAAATATTTAGTATAGAATTATTGTTTTGTGTCTTCCCCTTCACATTTTTAGGACAATTGTATCTGTGTACTTATATTATTTTGTTCCCAAACAACATCACTCAATTATAATTTTATATACAGGGTGTTTCAGGAGGAGATGTACATACTTCAGTATATTATTCTACGTTTAATTTCCTATGAACTTAAGTCTGGAAACGCATCGTTTAGGATATACAGGATGTTAAATTTTAAAAAATTAATTACATTTTCTTTAATAACTTTCAACTGCTTTGAGTTAAATTAATGAAATTTTTTTATGCGGAGGTTTCTTGGGACGGGAAATTGAAATTTTATGCACAATTGGTTGTATCTCCAAGCGGATGCTACAAGCGGCCATTAGGATCCTTTTAAATTTATTTAAATTTTTTTTATGCCACGGTGTATGTCATTTCGGAATAGAAAAACATTTTCCCCTACCTTTTCTACTGTACACTTTATTGAAGTCTCTAGGAGCAGCCATTTCCGTTAAAAACTCATCTAAAGATGGTGATGCATGCAAATTATGTATTAGAGTGAATCAAAAGTTATTCTCAGGTTTTATACATTTTGTTTATAGATTTTATTTTTGCAATTCTCACAAAAAATTTAGGCTGTTTTGATTAAAAACTAATAGTTCTTAGTCTTTAAAGTGTTATGCCTTTTTAGATAAAAATATAAGGTAGCACTCTAATATATAATTTGCATGCATCATCTTTAGATGAGTTTTTAATGGAAATGGTTGCTCCCAGAGAGTTCAATAAGATTTACATTTCTTAAGTAGAAAAGAAATAGCGAAGGAAAGCATATAAAATTTCATGAATTTAACTCAAAGTAGTCGAGTTATTGAAGAAAATGTAATAAATTTTTTTTAAATTTGACATCCTGTATATCCTAAACGAAGCGTTTCCAGACCTAAGTTTATAGGAAATTTTTTGCTTAAAATTGAATGTAGAATAACATACTGAAATACGTACATCTCCTCCTGAAACACCTGTACCTGTATATACATTTAATCTTTTTAAATTCACTTCATTACAATTTAAAAAGCACTTAAAGCACTATAGCTTAAAATTTTTATATGCTCTATTACATATTAATGTCGACTATCCCGATTTCTTAAATTAACTGAACTTTTTAATGATTCCGCCTGCAAGTCGCACTCCTCTTACATTTTTATAATGTGGGATTGAAATTTCCTCCTTCCTGTATGATGCATAATTACAATTCAATTTGTAATTCCTGTGGCGTACTTAATTGTACTATACATGAATTATTTTTAGGTTTTAGAGTTATAAACAATTTGTGAAATTATAGATTGGAAATGTATAGAATATATATTTTTTTAATTTCAGTATATGAAGGCAATACAAGCAACTATAGGTACATCACAGCCCATAGTCAGTGAAGCAGAATTAAACACTATTTTTTATAAAATACCTGAATTATATAATTTACATGCTAATTTCTTAGAGGCATTAAAAAGGCATTCTCAAAAATGGGAGAGCAAAATTGGCGAAAGCTTTAAAATAATGGTAACATCTCAATTTTTCTTTAAAGTTTTACTTTTATTAATACGATGTATACTTTTAGGCGTCCAACTTGTCCTTGTATGGAGCTTTTCTAAGTAATTATGGTCAGGCATTGGATACAGTTCAGAAGTGTAGTGCGGCTAATTCTCAGTTTAATCACATAACTAAAAATATTACGTGCAAACAGCTTTCAGGTCAGCCCACCAGCCTGGAGGATCTTTTACACAAGCCCGTCGCAAGGGTGCAAAAAAATGCATTAGTTTTACACGATCTTCTCAAATGTGTTCCTCAGTCTCATCCAGATCATCATAGTCTAACAGAAGCTCTGAATTTAACTCAGAATTTCCTAGATCAATTTAATATGATTCAAACAAAATCACTATTTCCAGTAAGTAGATATAGAAACAGTTGTTACATACTTTACAACTACATTTTCAGGCGAGTGATAGAGCACAACGGAGATTAGTAAAGAATTCTTTTATTGTGGAGTACGTAGATGGTCACAGAAAATTAAGACACTTATTTCTGTTCAATGATGTTATAGCCTGTGCAAAATATAAGGTAATATGAAATATTTTGAACAAAAACTATTAAAACCTATATACTGATTTTCAATTTTTTTAGTCATCGGGACGAAATGAAAAGTATACATTTGAACTGAAATGGTTTATTCCTGTTGAAGACATATTAATTTTAGAAGAAACCACTGCTAATTTGCACGAAGTTGCTCCGTCGAACATTGTGGCTTTAAAATCTCAAGCTTCTAACGTAAGAGATCAGTTGAGGCAAGAAGAAAAAGCACATGAAGACAAGGTCAGTTCTAAAAATTGTAAACACATAAACTGTATATTTTGAAATAACATGTTTTAAACATTTTTTTATTACTGCGGACTAATGCCACAGCAGTGGCAGCCCATGAGTGTGACTTCAGGGGGATAACATGTAATTCCTAATGAAGCACTAAAACCATTTGAGTTTGTGTTGAAATATCTTGCAAAATGTTCTCTACATAGACTTACAAGCAAAGGGAAACTCAAGTCTTTATTCATAAATTACCATTTCTATCTATCGGGCATCCCTCAAGGTTCGGTGTTAGAATCTATTTTGTTCCTGATTTATACTTCAGATCTTCCTCAACACCTTAAATCTATGCACGCGTCTTATGCGGATGATACGAAAGTATTTGGTTATCCTATAAGCAATAAACAACATCTTCAAGATGATATTATAGCCATCAAAACAGCACTCTTTCTTGGTCAGAACACATCAGTCAAGAAAAAAAAGCAAACAGTGCCTCATATGTAATAAGAAAATCTTTCCAATATCCGAGCAAATAAGTATCACTAAAGCTATCTATATCTATAAGACGTATATTTGTCCTCTGTTGGAATACTGTGTAAATATATGGTCTCCGTCTCTTATTAAGGATATATCTTTACTAGAAGGCGTACAGAGAAGATTCACAAAATGGATACCTGTCCTTAGTAACTTATCCTATCACGACCGTCTCCATGAACTTAACATTTCTGGTTTAAACAACAGGCTTATGGGATACTATGTGTTAGTACTTATAACAGTAATTCTCCTAATTTGTTTAATTTAAATTCAGATCTGCGTCTACAGGGTCATGAGTTTAAATTATCAAAAGAAAACTTCAAAACTTCTGTACGACAACATTTCTTTACAAACAGATTGTTTACTCACTGGAACAACCTACCTTCATCAGTTGTGTCAGCACCTTCCATAAATGTGTTTAAAAATCGACTGGATGATTGGATGTTACGGGAGTTAGTGTTAAGTGTGTAATTTATAGTTCTTTATCGAGTGCGGGTAATCGCTTGTTTCATTGGTTTTGTGAAACAAATGTTTATTGTAAGGACATTTTTGTCTATTTTTATTTTATTTTATTTTTTGTATATTTGTTTATGTTATTATATGTGTATGTTATCTTTTGGACATTATAGGCATTGCATCTGTCCTTATAATTAAATTAATAATAATAATAATAATTTGCTTTGTATCAAGCATTGTGCATATGTATGACGGAAGAAATATGAAATAAAATGTAAGATTCCGACTCTTGCAATGCAGCATATTTGATGCAAATAATTTCCAAGCGCATGTTGCCAATTCCGTTTGAAAAAACAATTTGGGATGAGTAAAACTCAATTTTCCACACACTTGACACTGTTACCTCATTTTCTTAACAATTTGAACAAGTTATATTATTAAAAAACACTAAAGTTTGCTATGCGTAGTGGCGAAGCAGGTATGTCAGTAACATTGCTATATTTCTTCTACATTTTGTTAGTATAAAATGACAAAGAAATATTGTTAATTAATCATATACTTGGTGCAAAGAAGTGTTAGTATAATTATGCTAAAATTGATTAATTAATGTAAATCTGCAAATTGCTGCATAAATGAAAATATGGCAACTGTTGAAACTAAATCTCCATAAGAAACATTCCAGTCACCTAGTTGAATAAATAGAATGAAGTTCTCTGGATTGCTTCAAAATGTAAACAATTATGTCCCTCTTTACTAATAAATGTATGAAATCAACAGTGCTCACTAATTACTTATTAATACTTGCGTTAGCAGCACAGTACAAAAAGATCAGAATTTATTTACCTTGTCATGTCAGTGTTCCATAGTTGTGTGTGTGTCAATGTATAACAGTCAGTTATTGAAAGACATTCATTATTATTGTCATATGTTTTTGTATGCTGTTGGGAGAATGTCAGATTTTTAAATAAAACAACGAACAAATTAAATTTTTTATTAAACTTGGCAACAGTGGAAGTAAAATCAGAGATATGTTAGTCCAAGTTTGCAAGAATAGTGCTATGAAGAAAACGGCAATGTACAAATGGATCAAAAAATTTCAGAGAGAGAGTGTAGTTCATAAAGACAGATCAGGGCGGCCAATGAGCAGAACTGAGAATATATTATTATTATTTTTTTCCAATTGTGCCTAATTATACATAACTAAAATAGAACTGACAGAAATATTGAAACATTTATTTATTTGCATACAATTAGTCAAATTTTTTAGGTATATTTGTCAGTTTTCCTGGGTTCCTTATCTCTTCATCGTTGACACGTCTCTTCCCATTGAAAATAATGTAATTCATTCATATTAACTAACATATTCTTTAAAAAGAAACTTAATGTTTATTGCTCTATTTGATCTTCTGCGATGGCATACAAAAACAGGCAAATATACTAATGAATGTCACTCAGTAACCAATAGTATACTATATATATACCTTGACGTAAATAGCTTGGCACACTAAAATAAAAATTGTCAGCCCTTGTATGTATATTTATAAACAATTTGTTTGGAGATATTTCATGGTATTGATTGCCGTTTATAATGCATATTTGTTTTAGAATCGATCAAAGATGTCAAGAGGCTCTGATAAATATAGAAAAAGACTGATAGAACTAGAGAGTCAATTAGTACTTGTATCACCGAATTTAGTTTATAGAATAAAGAATAAAGCTACAGGTAGGACGTATATGTTCTTCTTATCCTCTGACTTTGAAAGAACTCAGTGGATCGAAGCAATTCTGACTTTACAAAAAACTGAAAGAACTGGTAAATTACCCACGCCTCCGTTTAATATGTTAGAATTGCAAACATGGATAACTGCCTGCAGACAGTTTTTGAAGACCAATATGGGTTCCTACCTTTTGAGAAGTGGAAATGATGAAAGTTTGCTAGTTGGAGACCTCCATGTGCATATATTTGACTTATGTGGTTTGGAGTTTCCTTGTGGTGAGTGTTATCATTGTGTTGTCCAGTGCTTTTCCAGGGTTTCGATATTTGAGTTGCTATTCGTAATTTTTATTTTGATATAGAGAAATTAAACGTATTGCAGTGTTTTCATATTTATCACTATAATAGCTATTTTTGCGGAGCTGTTCCCAAACTCATTCAGAGGGTTATCACTTGCGCAATTTAGATATATCTAATTTAGAACACGAATTTGATAATAACCTAAATAAACAATTATGTTGTCAGTTAAAAAAAAAACGCATGCATCAATTTCAAAAACAATGTATTGAAACAGTTTCAAACATTTTTGATGTAATATCATGGATTCATCACAAGAATGTTCTGCTTGGAAACTGATTCGGATCAGTTTCAAAATAGTGATCACAAAAAAAACACTTCAGTTATCTTTCCATCAAGAGATTATGCCTTCTCACTGAACATACCAACATAAAATTTTAAAATCAGATTTTTTTTTTTAAGTTGCATTTGCTTTAAAATATTCATAAGCCACATCACTGCTGGAGAAGGCACTATTTGTCAAAAGTCTTAACAACAGTAGCTAGTGTTAACGCATATTATAGTATACAGAAGTTCGACTCAACCTTCCCACCAATACAAAGCCACCTTGTTTTTAGAAAGTGTTTTATTTGTCACACAACAATGTCATTTATGTAACATGAAACCACTATGTAACAGTCTTTTATATGACGTAATCGAGATTTGTAGTGTGGTGTGAAAGAAATACCAGAAAGGAAAGTGAGTTGAACAGAAAGACATTTAATATTAAGATCAATCAGCATTGAATTACATCTGAAAAACCTATAACAAACAGCCAAAGTTAGTTGTCAGTGGTGCCTTTAGATATATTTCATAGGTGAGGCAATCGGCAACCAATTCTGGCTATTCAAGCTCTGTCGTCTAGCCGAAGGCATTGAAATACACCTGAAAAACCTTTAGCAAACAGCCAAGATTAGTCATCAGCACCACAACTAAACTTATACTTGTTTCGAACTTGTTGGCTCTCATCAATATGCCACAGGTGAGGCAACCGACGACCAACCCTGGCTGTTCACATTCTGCCATAGCCAACAGAAGGGCATGAGTATGTGAGACAGCATGTATCTACATCCAGTGGCACTGGCTACTTAACACGTTTGCTGCTATAAGTGTCTTTAGGCTCCATTAGCATGAAGTCAATTAACATGGCACCTTTTTTAAGCATCAACTACAAATAACAATGTCTATAAAAAATTACTATTAATGCTCAAATTTGAAAACAGCTTTAAAAAAATCTTGTTTCAAATAATTTATGGCCTTAAATAACTATCGGATCTTAAAATTTTATAACGTAATAAATTAATGTTTTCTTTTTTTGTACTACATCGGTCCCCAGAGTCTGATGCCTGTCTGTGCAAGTCTGTACAAGTCAGACTCATCCTTTTATCGCTCTACTCGCAAAGCTATCAGTTTCGTTGTGTTTACTACAGAGTACAAACATTTCTTCGATATGTCAAGGGGTCAAAAACTTGTTGAACTTGTCGTACAAAAGTTTAAAGTATCAGAAAATGAGGATTCAAGTAGTAGTGAGAGTGATATTGATGTATTCAATAGTGACGATTCAATAAAATATTGAAATTATATACCATCTGATTCATTCACATCAGAGAGCAGTTCCTTAATATGTGAACAAAATAATTGTAATCAAACAATTATTGAAGGTCGGGAAGAAATAGAAAACGAAAACTATGTAGAGCAGAATGATATCCAACAAGAATGGGGACCGGTTTTAGTAACTCGTCCTGATTTTAATTATTTTCCTGAGAGTGCTCAAATAAACTTTGATACAAATGACAATCACAAAGAGCCCAGACCCCTACACGAAAATCGCGACCAAGTACTTGGCAAAATACCGATACAGAAGAAATTGAAAGTTTTTTCTCAATTATTCTTACTATGGGTATGGTTCATGTCCCAATGGTTAATGCCTTATTGGTCTAAAGAACCAATTTTTAGAAATGATTTTATAGCATCTATTATGCCGAGGAATAGATTTCTTTCACTATTTAAAAAACTGCATTTTTGTAATAATGATAATGAGCAGTTGGATAAGACTAACCGCCTTTATAAAATAAAAAAAGTAATGAGTTTGATACTCTCAAATTTCCAGCAAATACTAACACCAGGTAGAGATATCGTTATTGACGAGTCTATGCTACCGTTCAAAGCATAAATATGGCATTAAATTGTACAAATTTTGTACAGTTGACGGGTATACATCGAACATAATAATATAGGACCTGCACAGAACTTTGCTCTAAAATAAAAATTTGTATTTTTGAAAAATATAAATATGTATTTTTTAAACTTCACTTTTATGAGAAGTATTTATATTCCAATGTTATACTTAAGAAATAAGTTAATAGGTAAGGTAATAGCAGTAAAATATCATTTATGGTTTGTACAGTATATTATAGATTACTTATTGCTTATTTAAGTCTTTAGGAAATTTAAAGAAACTTCAATTACTATTTATAGATGATATATTTAAACATCTAACTGCTGCGCAGCGACTCGTTCCTCGATCAGACTCAAAATATTGCTTTAATACGGCTCTATATAACCGATGTTTGCACTCCCAGAGTTGGATGTAAACTGAGGTCTCTGCAGCTTGAAATGGATGCGCGAGTTGCTATGCGCGACTTATTATTTCGGCCCGAGTGTTTCTACTGGTCTCCCTATACTGTGCTGATACCACTTTAAGAATTATAAGTTGTACATATAAACTGTAGATTTCTGTAGTAAAAATTATTTAATGGTTCAATATTTTTTCAATAGATGTCGAAATCTGCACTTCTGCTTATCGTACATGGAAGTCTGACACAGTAATACAATAATTTCAACTATTGGACTCTGGCGACCTATAATCTATTTTTTTTATCTCTTCTCATTATCTGGCGCAGTGAACGTGTTAATGCCTGGAAGTAGAGTAACAAGTAAGTAACAGTCGGAATCTGGGTAGTGACAATAACGATCTTCCATCAACATCACAAGGTCGATTTAGACGACTTAATAGAGATGACTGGCTGGTAGCTAAAAAAGTTATCACAGTACCAATTATGGAATGGGCGATTATCATTAATCATTTGAAGCATTCAAATCTCCTGACTAGCTCTGATGCAATGTGGACTGGAAATTATAGCGTACCTTGTCAAGCTATTCAGAGCCAGCTTGGCATGGATTTACATTCCATCCAGCTGGTCAGTTACTAGAGTAGTCTATATACCTAAGATAGGTAGGAAAGACCTATGGGTATGTTAGGGGGAATACTTAGTGTAAACCTTTTTAGTGTTCACCAATATGCCTATTAGACTGGTAAGTCCACAGAGCATTACATGACCTTGAGTAATGCGCAGTAGCAGAACTATCTCTAGCGGCCATTCACTACTCCATGCCAAACTAAAAAGTCACTGACAAGAAGCGTTCTACATTTCCATAGAAACCATTGAAATATAGCGTCCTCTATCGTGAAAAGTTATATTGCAAACACAGAATTCCAGAAAACAACTACTCTGCAGGTTAATACCCCGACCCTCATTGAATTACACCAAACCTCTCACAACAGCTAAAGTCATTCTGTTTCGAGCTTATTAGCTCTCATCAGGTGCCATAGGTGCGGGGTATTAATCTGCAGAGTAGTTGTTTTCTGGAATTCCGTGTTTGTTACATAACCTTGTTGGAAAAATCACCCAATCTTTCCGGAGAAGGAGATTGCGGTGGCTACATTCCTGAACATTGAAGAAGCATTTAACAATGCCCTACCAGAGTCTCTTTATACAGCAGGTTGCTAGAGGAATTAAATCTCATATGTGGCTGGATTTGGACAATGCTGGCAAACAGGACCATAACGACAAGCCTGTGGGGGGAGAGGAGATCAGGTTTAAGGCTGAGAGGGGTTTCCGGCAGGGTGATGATCTGGTCATATTGGTAAGAGGTATATCTGAGGATAGTATTTCATCTATTCTTCAGGAAGTTTTAAACGGAGTACTAGACTAGTGTGAGAGAGAGCAGATGTCTGTAAACCCCCACAAAACAGTGATTCTGTCTTTTACAAAGAAACACGAACTGATCAACTTCAGACACTTTAATTTACGGGGAGAGACAATACCATTTGCCGAGGAAGCGAAATATCTGGGAATTGTTCTGGATAAGTCGCTCAATTGGAACTTTCATATAGAAAAAGTTATGCACAAGGTCAGAATGTCCCTATGGATGTGTTGATGAAACCGTGGAAAGTCCTAGGGCATAATTCCTAAACCACCATATTGGCTGTATGTGATGGTTATCAGATCCATGATCACATACGGCTCCATAGTTTGGTGGTCCAAAGGTCTTCTAAGAACAGCCAAAGCAAAACTCTCAGGTTTTCAGAGACTTGAGATAACTGGTGCAATCAGCACCACACCATCAGCTGCTCTGGAAGACTCTTAGGTCTATCATCTCTCCATATACTTTTGGAGAGAGAAGTCAGGGGACAGACAGTATACAGATTCAGGCAAGGGGCTATTAGTATGTCGAAGGTTAACATAATGGAGCACAGTGGACTGCTGAGGGACATAGAAAGTCACAGCACTGTCGATGGTCTCGGATGTCATACCTACAGAAATCAACTATAGATTGCCTCTTGAAATTCTTCCTCGGAGGGAAGGGATGGGTGCTGGGTGAAACTGGCCTCCTGAAGGCAGATACTTGCTAGTACACCGATAGCTCCAAAACTCTAGAGGGTGTTGGGGTTGGAGTGTATAGTTGTAACCTAACGACCAGGTTGTAAGTAAGCTTGGGGAAGTATGCAACTATATTTCAGGCAGAAATCTATGCCATTGAGCTGTGTCTATGGAGACTGGAAAAGCTTAAACTTACACGCAGGTCGATAAAATGTTTTTCCGATAGTCAAGCAGCTCTAAAAGCACTTGGATCTGCTTGAGTTAAATAGATTTGACTTAAAGACTCTGATAGGCCTATATACTGGGCACTACTGGTTAAGGAGTCACATGCACAAGTCGGATTTGGCTGAGGAGGCCGAGTGCTGATTGTGATCCGAGAGTGAAGAATTGGCAGAACACATTATGTTACTGTCCAGTAAGAGAAAAGACCAGATTTTCTATATTTGGCACGACGCATCTCTGCCAGAAGATCTGGAGATAATCTCACCCAATAAGGTTATTGGCATCATAAAGAGGCTAAACCTGTTAGGTGAAATATAATATGGGTGAGCCACAATAACCATAGGGTCGCAGCGGAGGGCTAGTTTTTGGCCCACTCACTTTGAACATAAGATATATGTATATTTTGTGTGTATGTAATATGATATAGAACTTTATATTCTATGTAACATTTTGTAAATCTGGAGTTTAATTAACAATTATAATTTATTTTCCTTTCAAGTTTAATAAATAAAAAAAAACATACTTGCCTTTTTGTATAGTATATTCTCAATTACCTTTTTTATATAGTATAATCTGAAATTGTCTCTTAATGACAGTTTCACGGTTTCAAACAAAGCATTTGATGAGAGTTGCACTTCTGTAGTTCTTATTCTGTGGCGCTGACTGATTTGTGAATGTACAAGCTTTTGCAATATTAATGACACCGCTTCAAAACAGTTTGAGAGCCACTAGAATTTTTGGTAGAAGTTTGTGCTCCTGTCCGCATTGCGGGAAAATACACTGTATATGAATAGTTTCCCCGCCGTGAGAGGGAGATGCGATCGAAATAATTTAGTGGGAAATTCCGCATAAAAAATAAATAGAGACAGAGAATTATTCGCCCAAGGTCAAATGTGTTATATTTTTACTTACAAAATTTATACCTAACTATAGATATATACTACTATCTTTTCTTTTTCTAATAAGAGAGAAAATATGGCCAAGCAAAACTGTAATATTTATACCTGTGACCCACGGGCTATATCTGCCTATATTATTTATTTATTCGTGTATTCACTTTTTGTTGGTGATTGTTTACTTTTGATAAAATATACGTTACACAAAAAAAGTAATACGTCGAAGCTACAATAAAAAAATATAGGTAATTCTCCTTAAAACATACAAAATAACTACAGATTAAAAAGGTTTTACAATATAGGTATTCGAGACATCCATGCATATATCGTCTGTTAAATTGCGACACCTATACAGGTGGCTATCATCTAGTATATGTTTAAAAAAAGTTCAAAATTCTCTCGTATAAAAAATAATTTTCCGCACAAACATTTATGATGAATTTTTATATATTTTTAGATATTAATAATATTGTGTGAAACTAACTACTCAGTGGACAAAAGCCCCAACCTGCGTTGAATTACACCCACAATATCTACCCATATATTCCTTATTATTAGCTTTTGTAGGAGATTTGATTTATATTAGCTTAAAATACCTTTCTAAAACAGTAAAAAAATTTATGATGAATGTTATGATTTGGCTACTATTAAAATTCAAAGACAAGTCACAGAATAAAATCGATTTTCGCCAATAAACAAAAACACTTATAAAATAATTATTTATACATACTTATTTATTTTAGAGCAAATGAAGAAGTCATATATACATAGGAAAAATTAACTACATTTGGCGTTAAATTTGAAAAAACAATATAATTCATTGCTAACTTTTGAAAAATTTGTTTTTGGATTAACAAAGGAAAATAATAAACACAAATTAAATCTACGAAGTGGCAACAACATTCATCTTAAGCTAATATAAATATAAATGATATTTAAGTGGTTAGGATTAGTAGGTAGTTGACATTGACATGAATTTATGGGGTTTTGTAAGCTTGGCGACAAATTAACCAATAAAAGCTAGCTTTCTGGCGCGAGAAATTTGAATCACTCGTTTTAGTTTAAAAATAGAAAGTAGTTAATAAAAGACTCCCGTTTCTCATAAATTCTTTCTCATATAAATTTTTTTAAGGGGAATAAATTCCTGAGGAATTTTAGAATAGAGACCCAAAGTTGTGTTTTTACTACTTGTGGGAATTTGCAAATTATTTAAGAAAAATCTTCCTTAAACGTGTGTTGTATCACTTTATTTCAATACTGCAACCATAATAAATTACAAATTTAAAATTCTCTGTTCTATATAAACCTTAACCTATATGTGTTATAAAATAATTGGATAAATACGGTATTTTGCTAATTTTGACTGAAAATTTTAATATTAATTTACACGTATTTTTAAAATCTTTTACTATTTAAACACCTAATATTGTACAAAAATTGGACTTTTATTGTATTTTATAAGGCAGTTTTTATCAAAAGCATTATAAAAGTTACTATAAAATCAGATGATCACATAGACTTTTACAGAAAAAAAAAAACTATGGTTCAAAACCTCCACTGATTGAAACAGGTACTCTTTAGTACAAATATTTTTACAAATAATATATTTTTAATCTATTTTCTTTAAATTATTATTATCAGTTATAAAATTAGTATAATAGTATTAACTATTAACTGTAGGGACAAGAATTCAGTAGACAGTACATTTTATGGAACTACACAATTATACAAGGCGATTCTAAATATACTACCAGTTACTGCATTTTCTAGACCCCAAAATAAGACGGGAAGTATATATAAACATGTATTATGAATTTCATATAGGGCATGAAAAGTTAGTTCCTTATGACAGTTTGATATTAATATTTCCCAAACGTGTAGAGATAAATTAATGATAACTTTATATACCCTTTTTGAAAAATTAAGTAGGAATGTCTAGCGGCAGATAAAACAAGGGTAATAGTGCTTAAAAAAATGCTCAAATTTTTTGTGTTTTTAAACATTTTTTTTTTGATAATTTATAGCAAATATGAAAACTAAAGATTTTTTCATAAAAAAGGTGGCATTCACCTAATGTTAATAACATATTCATATGTTCAGAGTTTGAAAAATGATTAATTTTTTGCAACAATTGGCATTTGCTTGCAAATCAAAATTTTTTTGATAACAAAAAACCACACGATCTACTAATCAATGCTTACTGCAAAGCAGTTTTTTTGTAGCCAAATTTTTATTTGCTAGACGAGCTGCTGACAGTTGAATAAGGTTATATATTAAGACAACTTAACCTCACTTCTCTCCATTACTAACCGATAGCAATTTATTCAAATAGCAAATGCTAGCACATTGCTTAGTTCTTGTTCCATTGAATGTGCCCACTTATCAAATTTCTATTCTAATATTCTATTTATTCCTTATTTAATAGCAATGTTTAACGTCAAACTTGAAATTAAAACGACCTTGCATCCACTGAATTCTTGCCAAAAGTAGTCTTAGTTTTACTTTTTACCTTCGTATATTGGCTTTTACCATTAATACAATTATAAAAATATACACTTAATAATAAATTATTCATTAAAATGTTTGCACACAAATGGCTTGTCTACAACACTAACACTGAAACCACAAAAATCACAAAATACACCGTATTCTAGGTGGAAACTACCACAATGTTTTCAGAAACTTCAACAAAGGTAACATTTTTCAAAACAATTTACTCAGTTTGAAAAGACCCTTCAGCCGTAGTTTCTTGTTCCTGAAAATATTTTAGTATAAATAAAAATCTATGCCTATAAGTAAAAACATTTAAACTCACGTTGTCTATTGACTTTTTCATCAATTTTGATTCCCAAATTTATGAGAACATAACCTCCATTTTCTAGATTGTCAAATGTCTCTTACAGATCATAAATAATTATTATGAAGTTTATATAACCAATGATTAAACTAAGGTCACATTGTTTTTGAAAATTACTTTACTTGTTTTAAAATTAAAATATAGGAATCACAGATTACGACTACGAATTACGAGTTACTAATTGTTACGAATATAAATTGTTCAGATTCACAAAACATGCTTAGTAGACGTCCAGCCTCTATTGGTGATTAGAATAACTAAGAACTAATGCTGAAAGTTGAAAGTAGAATTCATTACGAATATGCCTGCAGTTCAAAAAATGTGGCAAAATGCATATTTATTGGTGTCATTAATATTGCAAAAGCTTGTACATGCTCTTGCGATCATAGTGACTGCCTCAAAACAGTTTTTAAACTTCTGGAAGTTCTGGGTAATGTTGGTGAGTGAACCAACTAAGAACTAATGTTAAGAGTTGAAAGTAGATTTAATTACAAATACGTCAGCAGTTGAAAAGAAATCGCAAAATCAATTTTAAAGAGTGCCATTATTATTGCAAACGATTGTACGTACATATTGTATTAAAGCTAATTTTAATATTTAACAGTTAATTTTTGGTTTAACATTTTTTTTTATCTATAATTTTACATTATAATGTATTTCGATCTCTTATCACTTGTAATTTTTGTTTCTTTTAGATCTCTTTGTGTGCATTGAAGTGGACTTTTATGGTCATTTCTTCCAAAAAGCCAAAACTAAAATAATTTGTAATTCAAGTAGTCCACACTGGAACGAAAATTTTGTTATCGATTTAGAAGGATGTGAAAATCTTCGAGTGTTAGTATACCGAGATAATACAACGTCGTCTACACTGTTTGGAAAGCATACTCAGAAATTAAGTAGAAAATGGCTAAGCCAACAAACTGTAGAAAAGAATCTTTCAATCAATGGTTGTACATTGAGGATGGGTTTAAAATACATTCCATGTGAAGTTAGTTTACGTAGAGTGCCTACAGGAAAAATAGGTGCCTTATTCGGTGAAAAAATACAAGCTGTGTGCAAGTAAGTGAAATTTACATACAGGGTGTTTAGTAGTGAATAAACCTTACTCTGACAGTGCTTATTTGGATCAGAGTACTAATAAGTTTAATTGACGAACTTCAAAAATATATATACTCGCATCAAGAATTCAGACGACTTACGTCATACGAACAAATGAATAATTCATTATATTTTTATCAAAATATTTAAGAAACTGCAACTGAGAGTAATAAAACTATATAGTACACTAAATGTTTGCATTATATATTGCACTAAATTGCAAAAAATTGTTGTTTTTAACGCGACCAAATATCGAAAATTAAGTTGACAATAAAAACAATCGCCTAATGTCAACCATGACGTAAGACGTCTGAATTCTTGACGTGAGTATACCTTGTTAATGCTAGGGTGTTTCAAACTTTGGGAGATAGTGAGAGGTTTGGACATGAAAATATAAAATAGGAACTTTTATACAATTAATTTAATTATTTGAATATTTTGAATGCAGTATGAAATATTATATTGTATGTACTATGGACGAAAAATAGATTAGGGTACACATAATTTTTTATGATCTTGGCTACACCTCTGCTGTAAAAATTTACTCATACCTTAAAGCTTCCCTTTTTGTCCTAGATACATAAATAACTACTATGATTCCGATAATTGTGAATTTTAGGCGGCAGAAGAGAAATGTACCTTTTATTGTGACAGCATGTATTCGTGAAGTAGAAAGAAGAGGAATGTCCGAAGTGGGCATATATCGTGTCTCTGGTTCTGCCCTTGATATATCTAAGCTTAAAAAGTCCTTTGAAACAAGTAAGTAGATATTAATTATTCGTCACTATTATAATAGTCTAGAAGCTGGTAAATTTCTTTAGTACTAAATTTTCCAACACTAACAGGATTCCTACAGGTATAGAAAACCTTGAACATTGGAATAAGTCGGAAAATTTTCTAATGGTCAAGGGAAACAGGGAGGTAATGATATTTTCGGCAATTTCATGCATTACGATGTAAAAAAACTTTTCCACAGAATTTTAATTTACCGTACCAATTGGTAAACTGTAATACATATATTTTACCAAATATGTATACAGAATGCTAATTAAGTTTCAAGAACGATTTTTTGATTTTAATACAAAACTTCAGATCAACATGGGTTCTTAAAATGACATAATTTGATTTTCATACACGTTTCTGAATTTATCGAAGTGAAAGTTCAAATTCTTCATAAATTTTTCAGCAAAAATTATGGAATAGGTCATGTAACAAAATTTTAAGCTTATATTTAGCATTTCATAGATATAATTTATTGACATTTTTATGCATTTAATTGTAAAACCTGTTTAATCTGGACACATTTTAATTCGGACATCCAGTAATCCGGACACTCACTTCGTCCGCTTATACAGGGTGATTCAGAACTTCTAAACAAATCTGGGAATAGATGCGTCATGAAAAATGGAGTCAATATCGTAAAAAAATTTTTTGTAAAATCCTTATAGTTTCCGAGTAAAAAATTATTATAAGTCCGATTACTTTTTGTAGCATGTACCGTTTTTTGAATGAGTCTTTACATTAGTTTTTCAAGTGTCAAAAATGACTTACGTCTATAGCAACTCGGAGTTAATAGATATCGTTTTAATTTATGGCGATGTGAAAATGATATAACAGAACGTTTTCCTAATAAACATGGGCCAAATCCTGCTTTTATTAGCACTGTGTGCAGTGAGTGCAAATGTAGTGTAACATGAATGTGAGGTAGGAAATTTGAAAGCGAATCATATATCCGTATCATGTACAATGTGTCCAAGAATTAGAGGAAGGATTGGACGAAAAAGACTGGTGCCATGGCCGCCACGATCTCCTGACTTAAATCATTTGGACTTCTTTTTGTGGGGATATTTACCGAAGTGGATATCTACTACTGATGATTTATGCAAACCTATAATAGTCGTTGCCAATATCTTACGAGATCAAAACAAACAAGAAGCAGAAACATTTGTGTTATAGTTGACTTCCAAAATTGTAGAGAGTGACTAATGTTATAAACCTGCTCACAATTTATAGCAGTCAACACAAAGAAATATACATTCAGTCCGTATATTTTTCCTACAAAATCATATGCCGCATATCTTTGAGAGCATACCCGATTACACAGCTTCTGCTACGCATGCGCTGCAGTTAGTACGCATGCGCTCCTGCTTTTGATTGGCTGCGACGAATACAAAATTTTGTGTGCTTTAACTCTTCTCAAATGGCACACTAATCGTACCACCCGTATCTTCCGTACTCATCTCTGTGTTGTGAATTAGTCACTTTCTATTATTTTCGACCTTGGGTAATTGATAATACAAAATAAAAACTCTAATTTTGAAATATTCTTATGATTTTTATTATCTAACGCATTCAAATTGGTAAAAACTGTTATATCACTGTTTCTACTCTAAAAATAATGGATGTTTTGTAATGCAATTATTTTTGTCATTTTTGTATATTTTTTATATCTGATCGCATTCAAATTTAGCATGCCTATGAAATGTTGCTCCCCACACGCTTTGCCTGTCGTGCTAGTCTACAAGCTAGCGATTAGTAACTATAATTTCGACCCCTGACTATAGTTTGGAAACTGGATAAGACGGGCCTAAAATTTTGTTGTCACACCGGGTATGTCAAACTATTTTATTAATTAAAACTACTAATTAATTCTATTAATAATTAATAACCATAGCAGCAATTTACAATATGAAATAGGTGTTATAAAATGTTATTTATTTCTTTTCTTGGTAATTTCTTTCCATTTTTTGTCCTATTGGTGCTTTGTCGCCTTATCAGGTTTTACAGTGGACCAGTTTCCAGTGGCGTGCAGAAATGTATTTTTAAATCATTTTCGAACTGCAATTTTTGATTTTTTTTTTTTTAGATAAGTTCTGAATCACCCTGTAGTTCGGATGTACCTAGTTAATTCGAACACATATGTCACTGTAACGCATGCCTAAACAGTATGAGACTCATAGTCAACACATGTTAATAGGTAAAACGGCCAATTATTACCATATTCTTTAGTAAGGGTAACCAATTAGAAAAATCAAACTGATTTTCTAATAAGTGGATTTATAGAAATACTTCAACCAGACTTACTTTGTTCAACTGAAGATAAGTCACATTGCATTTCTATTATAAGATTTGCGATCTATTTTAGTGTCTATGGAAAACTTGATACCAAAAAAATTCACTAGCTCCTTGACTATATGTTACATACTTTGATTGATTAATATGGATTTTATTAACTTATAGATTCTTATGAAGCTGAACAGTTACTAAAAGAAGTAGATATACATTCTGTTACGGGTATTCTAAAATTATACTTAAGAGAACTACCAGAAGCCTTATTTACTGATCAGTTATACCCAGAATTGTTAGAGGCGTTTAATCAGAGTAATGGAAATTTAATTAGACGAACTGAGTTACTTAAAAGTTGTTTTGCCAAGCTTCCAGAACAAAACCGTGAAACGATTAAGTGCATATTGGATCACTTGATAAAGTAAGTACCTAACTTAACATGCAAAATAAAAAGCTATACTCGCGTCAAGAATTCAGACGTCTTACGTCACGGCTAACGTTACACATTTGTTTATATTGTCAACGTAATTTTCGATATTTGGTTGCGTTAAAAACAATAATTTTTTGCAATTTAGTGCAAAATATAATGCAAACTTTTAATATAGTATATAGTTTCTTTACTATCAGTTGCAGTTTCTTAAATATTTTGATGAAAATATAATGAATTATTCATTTGTTCGTATGACGTAAGTCGTCTGAATTCTTGTCGCGAGTATATTTAACAAATCCAGGAAAAAAAAAATATTTTTATAGTCCGATCAAATTTTTTAGAAGTATAGAGGAAATTTGCCTCAATCCTCAATTATGTGAGCTTAATTTATCCGATTCTATCATCTTCCGTCTTTGAGTAGGAGACGGAAGTCAAATCCCAAAATTTTGAATGTTGTGTAGGATTTCAAATCCTGAGATTAACCATGGATTTATTATTTAATCAATATTTACACTAAACCAAGTGATAATAACCTCCAAATAGGTTGACAACTCTTATGCGTGAAAGTCTTTAGCTTGGCAAAAATTCTGATGACACCATTGCTGACATCCTTTAGAATAACATTCTTTAATCTAATAAAGAATCACAGCCGAAGCTGTTATTCAATCTGTTAAGAAGGAATAGAGAAAAATAAGAATTAAAATGTAGATTATTATTTATTGATTTAATAAGAATCACGATATGGTAGCATGGGAAGGCACCTACCTTACTATTATTTATGTACAGAATTTATATTTGGAGAGATTTTAAGAATGTTGGAATCATTTTCTGTTTTCTTACTTGTTTAAATTAAAACTTGTCATTGCAAAGGTTTTCGTACTTGCTGGGGACTTCTCCTTCCCTTGGCCGTTCTTTTTGTTTAAAACGAGATACCTGCTTGGTCTGGCAATCATGATCAAATGCATTACCTTCGTCGGGAAAAACTACAAAAGATAACAACAAAAATACACGCAAATGCACATAAATACATAAAACTGCTGCCACACATTTACCGCCAAGGCAACAGTTGTCACAAAAAGTACGCAAAAAATTAAATTTTCGAAAAGTAAGTGCTGAAAAATTATTTCAAATTGCAGTCACCATCTATAGGCCACTAATGCAAGGTGCACTTCACGCCGATAAACTTTAAACTTCTTGTGTTGTTAGGGAATTAAATTAAATTCTGTTAATACTAATAATAGCAACAATATTAACAGTAATCATCAATGTTTGCATAAAATAATTAGAACTATTTTAAACTATAACATCCCAAGATGTTTACAGTGTCCTGTAAAAATGTTTCTAGGACCCTTAAAATATAACATAAGCTATATAACATATAATATCTAAGCTTTGCCATGTTCTTTGATGTTTGGAGAGTATGCAGCTAGCTGTGCAGTATTCTAGGTTATGTTATTTTAGAACAGTTAGTGACTAATTTTTAATTTCAAATGTTTTATAGTAATTAAATAAAGTAATTTATGTCGGGTATGTTACTGGATAATTATGACAAATCTGCAGTGAATGAAAATATAGTTTTGGCAGGGTACAAGGAAGGACGAATGCAAAATAGTACAGGTAACTGAATCGACTGTTATGTATCAGGTATTTAGGTATTATTATTAATAAAAATGTTTATTTTCTTCGTTCCTACATTTAACAACGCTGTAAAAAATAACCGCACGGTAGTTAACATATCTAGCCATGTTGGACGATGATTGATTGTCATAGACACCGCTTAGAGTTTTTTAACATCCACCTAGAATTTCAAAATACATTTTTTATTGTCTTTTAGGCCTCCCTGAGCACATGGTTAACATTTTTATACTTAGTCATAGATAAACCTGTATAGGAACTAAAGAATTCATCTAATTGCTGATATTAATCACAACTTTTAACGTCTGTAGGCCATCAGAATTCTGGGGGCATTATAATCAATACTCTCAGATATAAGGATCTGCAAAAGAAATAAACCACGGTATTTTGTGTCACGAGACATTACTTTTAAATCAAGTTTTATTATAATACTTGGTTTCAATAGAAGAATGTTATTTACCAGTTTTGGACCAACTATCCTAAAATATTTATCACTTTGAAAAAAAATATAATTCAGTTCAATTGTGAAACTAATTTTATCTGTCATCTGTCAGAAAATTGTAGATGTTGTCTATAGTTGAGGTCCAAAATAACAATCAATAATAATTAGGATTTTTTCGTGTTTGATCAACGGTAACAAAAAATCAGTTACTGGTCCATTTTCGTGTAATAGCGGTAATAGGGGAATACAAGAGTAAGTTACTCTTATGACAGTAATATAAAACGAGAACTGATTTACTTCCCGGTCTTTACTAGTGAGTTACTAGTGGTTATTGTGAATTATATAAGATTAGACATTTAGACACAGTAATTTTGTGAATCAAACATAGGTATCATTTTCTATTTCTGTTTTGAACAGTTTGTGAAATTTCCTTCTTCATACGAAATAAGTGGAAAAATACATGTTCTTGATACACAGAGTGTTTGTAAATAAGTGCGAAATATTTTAGTGGGTGGTTACCGAAACTATTTTGTTAAAAAAGTTCATATAAACGTAACTCGAAATATGCATTGTTTCCGAGATACTGTGTTTAAATCTTAATTTTTTATTTATTTTTATTAATTATTTGAAAGAGTTTTTAAGATATTAACTCGAAATTTGAAACACGCTTTGGAGGGATTTGCATCTTTTGGGGTGATCTGAATATTTAGCGCGTTCGTGCGAGAATACCACAACCATTTTTAATAAAAAAAAAAAACGGTATGCCATTGACTTTTTTCGGTTTTGCCATCAATTCTGAATGAAATTGGTCTCTTCAATTTTTTTCGTAGGATGCACCGTTTTTGAGGAAAAAAAATAAAACGTATTTTATTGTAGGTTTCGTTAATCTTTTATTTAAAGGTCTTTTTTACTAAAGTGTTATTATGGTCAAAGTAAAAATGCACTTAACCATTGAAAATAAAAAGTTGACATACATATTATAGGTACAAAAATGTTTAATAAAAATGGTTGTGGCATTCTCGCACAAACATTACTGGTGCAAGTAGAAATATTCAGATCACCCGAAAAAATGCACATTTATCCCTCCAAAACGTGTTTCAAATTTTGAGTCATCTTTAAAACTCTGAAATAATTAATAAAAATAAATAAAAAATTAAAATTTAAACACTGTTTTTTTTTTTACTGTATTGGAAAGATATTTTAAGCTAATATAAATCAAATTTACAATTCTTATCAGTGAAGTCTCTGATACCAAACATGTTATATGCTAATGAACAATTCCATAATATTGTTAATATAGGTATTAACAACAAAATATATTAAAAAATTAAACACTTTCTCGGAAACGAAGCATGTTTTGACTTACGCTGATAGGTATGCATTCTCACAAGAGTCACAGATTGGTTTCAAACTGTTAGAAATATTCAACCAGTTAATTTGCGAATGTGTTTTTGATGCATGTAACTTAAGAAATAGTTGGACGAACATTTCTGACAGTTTGAAACTAGTCTTTGACTCTTGTGGAAACAGACTTTATATAAACTTTTTTCCACAAAAAAAATTCGACAACCACCCCCTAAAATATTTCCCACTTATTTACAAACACCCTGTAAATTTATTATACCAAATGTGTGAAAATTGTTTATAAAATTTACAGCATTTACACCATGCCTTATATTATTCCCAATTTTCACAGAGCTATCAGAAAAGTTTTCAAAGAGTAAAAAAAAAGCAACCGGTATCAGTTAACCGCCACATTTTCGCGATTTTCATTTTGAGAGCAAACAAGAGTTAAGAATTTTCGTTCGATGACAAGGAGGGAATGAACCGCTAGTATTCTGATGGTGATGAACGGGAATTCGCGAAAAATTCCTAAATGTAGTGTTGCTGGGAACATCTCCACCACCATTTTAATTTTTATGAAATAAATATCTTATAAAGTTGGTTTTATTATTGCTCGTTATGTTATGTACAACTATTGCTCTGTTGGATAGTTGAAGTTGGAAAGTTTGAACTTCACCCGATTTCAAGACTTCGCAAATAGAACCGCAAAATTACGTATCTCATGACATTTTGCTCCACAGTCTCAGTGAAGCAGTCTTTGGTTGTATTATTGTGTATTTCACAGTCGTTCTTTCCAGTACCTGATTAAGGCTGTTCGAAGCAGAACGACTAGTATTCTGACAGTCATGAATGGGAACTCGCGAAAAATTCCTAAATATTGATAAATTTGTCAGATCTGAGACTTGATTGCAGCTCTCTCTGAATCTGGATGACGTACAAACATCCAAATTTTTCTCCAAGAGTGTAATTTTACTTTGACTTAGCTGATAGTTAAGCACTTAATAAATTTCCTATGGTTAGTATGTCATGGCCTAGGTAACTGGTTACTACTAGCAGTGTTTATATAAAGTATAGTTAGTCAACCGGCCTTAGTTGTGGACCATGTCATCTAGATGGCGGGACTATAATATGTGCAAAATCTCGAGCTCTAGAGAAGCTGGTAAACAAAGTCAGACTGACTGTGTTTACTGACTTGCTTAGGGCTCATTTAAGATATTTTGCACATATTATAGTCCCGCCATCTAGCCGACATGGTCCACAACTAAGGCCGGTTGACTAACTATACTTTATATAAACATTGCTGCTAGTCACGGAACTAATATGCACTTCATAGCCTTATGTGGGAATATTTGATCTATTCCTGCCCTCTGGAGTTGGACGGCCTTGCAACTCTGGACAATCTAAAATGTTGTAAGCCTCCAGCGTATTCTTGTTGTTGTAAGCCTCCAGCATATTCTTGTAAGATTATCTTTATCAAAAAATTTATTTTATTTTGTGATGGAAATCAGTCCTGAAAGTTTATCGCAGTGTTGCTGTTATATCCTTCCAATTCCAAATCAGTTATAATAAAGATACTGGTCAGAAAACAAAAACGGAATCAAATGACATCACATGTTCTGTTTTCTTGCGAAATAGAAGTCAGAGATTCAAAGATGGTGTTTCCACTGTTGAAATTTCAAATTATAAAGACGAGGATTACCAGATTTTCAATTTGTATACAATACGTGATTAATTTTTATATTTCATCTAATTATTTTGAAGCGATTTAATGAATGCAGTTAAAAAATTTATTAACTACCTATATTTCAAATAAAGAATAAGAAGTTTGACTATATGAAATATGATGAATATGAAAACATATGTTTACATTATGTTTTCATTTCAAAAAGAGCAGATAAATAAAAAATATAAATAATGATGTTTTGGCAGCATCAATTTATAATAAATTGAGGAATATAATAGAAATGGTTCAAATGTTGACAAAATATCTATTTTGAAAGAGAGACTGAAGAAAAACAAAATATTTCAATGATAAATGCAAACTAATTTATCTACAAAACAAAATTTTCATGGAAGTTGTAGTTGTGTCCTTTAAAAATATCTGTGGATGATCCCCATTTCTATCTTCAAAGTAATAGATAGTGTAAGAAGTTTTCTTACGGAATATCCCACGAGCCTTAATTATTAACCAGAAATAATTTAAGTAGGAATACTTATAAGTGAAAATTTATTGGATCATGGTTATGTTAATATATTTCAGACTATGTCACATTCTTACTGTTCAGTTCAGTTTTCAGATTATCAAAAAAATATAAAAGTGTAATGAAAAAATTTTTACAACACTTTACAAAACTGTAAATTTAAGCTTTTTACAGCTACATATTAGGTATAATTTTTTATGCATTTTTCAGATTGCAAAGGTATTTAAGCAAATATTTCAGATTATAAAGAAATAAAATTGATTCAAATTACGCTATTGAATTCAAGTGTTTTCTTTTTATAGAAGGTACACATTAAAATAATTTTATATGATGGTAACTTCAGAATAAACTAAACGTAAAAAGCAAACCACCATGACAGTATTGTAAAACTTATGAAAATGAAATGAGACCCTTGTCGTATGAAATTCCATATTTTATGAAAATTTTATATCACGGGGTTCAGATTTTATTATATCTTCTTACTTTGTTTCGAACTTGGAGAGCTTGTAGATTACTTTATAAATTTAATATTTCTTATAGGGTTTATAAACATGAATGCGACAATAAAATGTCGTTACACAATTTAGCCACAGTATTTGGACCAACTTTACTTCGTCCTGGAACAAAAGCTGATGGTGGGAAGCAGAAAGATAGTTTAGCGACGGGAACAGTGGACGTAATGGCACAAGCCGGTATATTATATTGTTATTTACAAGATCTTCTAAATTCTCTGAATATATTCAGATGAAGTAAATATTTAGTGGTATAAAAATAAGTAAGCCAAATCTATTTTATATATAATTTGTATACAAATGTGTGACTGTAATTATAATTTTATTTTATATGTATAATATATAACCCAGAACAAAGTTCAAACCAGATAATGCAAATATTTCTTTTGCAAAAAGTTATTCGTATGTTATCCTGTAGTATTAAGAAATATTATTTGAATATTATTTTATTATATGATACAATTAATGTTTTGTAAGATTTGCAATTTGGTTTTTTAATAACAATAATTTTTCTAGTCATTTGAAAATTTTGATTAAACAATTCACATTTTCAAAATTTCTTTGAGTTCGACAAGTAATTTGCCACTGCTAGTAAATGCTTTCGATGAAATATCTGATCTGTATGTACCATAAAGATATGATAAGGAATAATTTTACACTATGTTCATATATGCATTAGGGATGAAAATATTCTCCTGTGTTTTATATTTCCAAAAAAGTCAGAAATTTTAAAAAATATAATAATTTGTATTGAAACCAGAACTTCACTTCCAAATTAACTGGAGCTTACATGGTTAAATACTCAGAAAATCGTATAGAAAATATTGAAATATTAAACATTATCAAATGTGCTTAATTTATTAAGCTTGTGGTTATGATGCAAATTGTTCTTATAATTTGTTCTATTTTTTTATTTTTTGCTGTAAATAAAAAGATCCACATGCTTGTGAAAGTTTTACATTTCCATAATTATAATAATAATATTTAATGATCAATGATGTAATTTGTTCTGTTTTTTAAAATCCTCTATTGTGCATGCAGCATGTAACTTCAGGCCATGAAAGTAAGAATTTTTGAGATACAAATTGTATGAAGTTTTTGAAAAAAAAAGTATTTCTGAAGATGCTTGCTTGAACCTAGTGACCGAATTTGTAAATAATTGTCAGCCATTGACAACCATATTGGAATTGGGAAATTTTTTATATGAATTTTATAATTTCAGTGCTAATGAAAATTCAATCAATGCATTTGATTTTTAATTGAAATGTAAAGAGAAAGTTATTGAATTATTTAAAAAAATAAGCTTTCCACATACTTATTACATATATTCAGTCTTTAAAAGTAAATGTAAAACGAAATTAAAATTATAGAAATTTTTTCCACAAATACGATTTTAAGTGCCAGAGAATATCAGGAAACTCTATATGTCTATCAATTTTGTTTATAACTTTCCATGATGAGATTGAATTTCATTATTTTCATACAAACGTCTTCAAATGATCATCTTATCTTTATGTTTTTAAGTTGCACTCTGTATAGGAACAGTACCTAAGAGGAATTAACAAACGTTTATTTTTTTAAACTACTGATAAAAAAAATTACTATTATTTTTTCCATATATTCTCATATGGAAGCTCAATCATTAATATCTCGCTTAAAATTAATGGTAAAGTGAAACCATGTCAATTGGTGTATTATCGAAGTATTGATGCAGTCCTTACAACTATAAAATTGTGATATCACGTTCATGTGCTTTTTAATATTTATGGTTAAAAATTAAAGTAAACTTTTAGATATGCAAACAAGTATATTGTTCAATAAATGATCAGTAAAAAGAACATTCAGATGTTTTTCAATATAACTATAAGTATATCAATTTGAAAATTATGGGTATGACATTTATTTGTTACAATTGCGTTACATTTAGGTAATGCATTCTAATTTTGCATGGATCTGTTTTTGTTGCACTGTATCCAATATTCAGTGACATTTAGGTTTTGTTTCTAAATTCCTAAGTTTATGTAAAACATTATCAAATTTGTTATTTAGGCATTACTTTTATATGTACAATATTCCATAGTTATCTATATTTATATTAATTAATTGTCAAGAATATGGAATAATTTTATATTGGCAACATTCCTAAAATTTTTCATACTGCTTCTATAATTTTACTTTGGAAATTCCTTGCTAATAGGAAAACTTTTTTCAGAATTAAATTAATAAGTACTTAATATGTGTGCTGCCTTAAAAGAGTTTAATTAGAATCACTGCCTCCAGCAGAAGTGCTTATATCGAAAAGTAACTACAGTTGTTAAATTCTGAAATTTTCAAAATTCTGTACTAAGATGGTAGTGAAATAAAACATAAATATTTTTAGTTGATAAATAATTATAATGAATCTCTGATATAAATATGTATTACACAGGAAAAGGTGGAAAATTAGTAATGCCGATATTTATGTAGTATTTTGTTACTTCTCTATTTTAAATATTGTTAGTTTCTTGTTATATTCTAAATTTTGAAGTTTATAGCAGTTTAGAATTTTTGAGCATAGGGATTAATTGAGATTTGTTAGCAAAATCAATTAAAGGAAGCTTAATATTTCCATTTAAACTTGGCTAATAAGCTTCATCAATGTCTCAACAATGCTTTTAAAATGTGTGAATAATTAATCTGAAATAATTTTATTCCATACCAAATTATGTGAATGTGTAAAGTAAGAAGTCTTCAGTTTTCATATTATATACATAACAGTTACAATGTAAACCAATAGTCAATCTTACATATGAAACATAATATAGAACAAACTCTACTTTCGATATACTGACCATTTTATTATTCCTTAATTTCTTTACTGGGACATTGGATAGATTCTTTTATCTTCGACCTTACAAAAATGTAGTTCCAGTGACAATAAAATTAAACTTAATATATGTGGCACACATATTTTTATTTTTATAAATTTTCAACATTACTTGATTAATGTCTAACATTTGAAACACAATTTTTGTTATTCAACTATGATGTTTTCTGAAGATGGGGTAAACTTGAAACAATTGTAAAAATAAAAAATATGTAGTAAATAAATTAAGTGATAATTAATTATATGGTCAGAAAAATTGGTTGTTTAATAATGACCATTGTAAGATATTTTTTTATATAAAAATTAATTATTTAATTACTGCATTAATTTGTTTAAAATTATTAATCCAAACCAAATTTGATGTTTGTAAGTGAGAAAACGTGTGTGAAAGTATTATATTTTGTACATTAGAAATATACAGTGGTCGTGACTACTGGCGTGCCCCAGTCAAAGATGGAGTGGGAGTAAGGTATTAGAATTATGATAGTTACAACTGTGGTATTTCCATATAAATCATAAAGTATATAGGCTAGAAGCCTTTATATTATGCAATGAAAAATAGTCAGACTATGGAGCTTAGAAAATAGCCATCTAGGGAAAACTTAATGTACGCTGTTGGTGATACTGTATTTTAATTCCAGCGTACAATTGAAACCAAAATGGAATGTTTGTACTTGGACCGTAGAAGTTATATGTTTCTAACAATTGGATGTAAAATTTTTGTATTTGGGAATTCCCGCCCATTAGTGTGAAGCTACCTCGTTAGTGCAACCAACTTATAAAAGCTAAGTTACAGCAATATTACCAGACTGGCGTTTTCTCCATAGGTTGATTGTTTTCGGTACGTCTTGGGGTTCTATATATTTAGATTTCTATGGATACTACATATTTCAAAGAATTACATGTATTTTACATATTATTACAGTAAGTTTATCAGTACCTGGCAAAAATCAAAGTAGTCATTTTTTATAATGAAGCATAGAACCATTCTTTTTTTAGAGATGAGTTTTAGATCCACAAAGAACTTTTATGAAAAAATTTTGAAAGAAGTTTACTATATAAGAAATGAAAATAGTGTGGCGAACCTTGAGATTTCAAACGGGATTGCACATATTTACAATTATTATTTTTCTTTTCCTTAAAAAATGGTACAGACCTCGTACTTCATTATAAAAATATGACCACGTTAATTTTCAGCAACGGTCATTAACTATCATTTATCTTAATACTAATGATTATAATTGTCCTTGGTACTTTGACTGGTCTGTCTATAAACTTTAAAGTCAAGTGGCTGATAATTTTTTTATTGAAGTTGACATATTTTTCCGTTGAGTTCTAAAGTAGTACCTTGTCGGTAGTTTATAAAACGTTCCATTTAATATGAGTTGTGCTTTGATTTCCATATAGTATTACAACCATTGTTTTTAATTAAAAAAGGTTTTAAAAATATAACTAAAGCTTTTAATTTTTGTTACATGCACGTTTCTTACACTACATTCTAAATTTGATTTAAAAACTTAGATAAATTTTTTACAGTAATATCTATATTTTTCCATTTTGTTCGATATTATGTTAACACAAAAACCTGAAGATGACTTATGTATATTATTTTACATTATACCTACGCATATAAAGTTATAATTTATTTATAGTGGTGCATAACTTTTCAAGTATTTATCTTAAATTTTTGTCAGTATTTTATTTAATATTGACTGGTCTAGCGTGTTTCTCAATTTTTTATGTTTATTTTGATACCAAATATATATTATTAAAAATAGTAAACTATGTCTTTTATTTAATAACATCATTACCCTGGATGAAACATAAAACAAATATGAAAGATTTTCTTTAATGTTAAATTGGGAAAATTTCATTAATTCTACGCTGGTAGATTTTCTGTGGACACCTTTCCTCTTCTTTCCATTAATTATCCATAATAATCTAGCAGTCACATGCAAAATAGATTTTGATGTTCCTTTAGTCAAAAATGCTTTTTTCCCGTAAAATTAAAAATAATATTTTACTGTTAATTTCTATGCAAGTAGGCCGAATTTCAATTCTAAGCAACTTTCCTAAATAACAAATTTTTATGTTGTTAAAAACAAAGGCAGTTTATTTTTGAACGATTTTTATATTTACCGATTACATGCAACATGAAAGTTCTCCATGCCAACCGTATTTTAAAGACAAGCAAAAATTTTAATCAAAAATAAATTTTTTAAATAAAAATATTTTTCCTCTTTTTCACTGACAGTGGACATACAGTATATTAAACTTTCAATAATAAGAACATAAAAAAATCACTGATTTTTTTTTAGCATTGTGGTCTCTGAAATAAATACTAGATGGTTCAATGCTTTATGATAGAAAAGTCTAGTATTACCAATGAAAAAATTGAATAGAAAACATGTTTAAAAATGCAAATATTTATACTTGATAATCCTCTGATAATTCATCATTATTAAGGCCATAAAATTAGCTCATCATAAAAAATATGTCTCCTGGAATATACTACACAAGTTTCCGTAGATTACCCATTTTTTATAATTTCTCCTTGGTAAGCAGGCCCTGTTGGCAAATTAGGACAAACTTCAGCTTGTTTTCCCAAAGAAAATTCATAGGAAATACCTTCTAAGCATCCGATGTCCATGGGATGTACATTTTAAGTTCTTTTTATGTCGGTACATCCCAAGACCAGTTACAGACGCTAATGGGATGTCTAACAGTTCCCAGCAGTTTTAATATTACATCCGTCAGACGTCCATTTTGTCAGTACGTTTCAAGATTAGTATGGACGTCCACAGGACATCCAAGAGCGTACCAAAGACCTCCTAGGGACATTCGTCAAATGTCTCCAAATGGATAATATTCATTATTTGATGTCCTAAGAACATCCTTAGGATGTATATATTTACTGGGTAAGATGTGGCCTTTTCGGAGTAAACGGAGCATCACACCTACTTAGATTAACAAATAGCAGATATGTGGTGTTTTCACTCTTAACAAAGCTTAAAATCATATTCTGAATTAAGTGGTGGCATTTCTCAAAAATGAGGCAATGTGGTTTTTTCGAAACAACTGATTCAATTTATCAATATATTTTAGTAGAGTAGAAAATCATAAGAAAATTTGAAAAGTCCTTCCGTTATACTTATTAGTTCTAAATAGAGCATACAGCTAAATAACTCATTGTGGACAAGAGAGAAGTATTGTTAACATTTTTACCTTGTTTGTGTACGTTAACACTGTAACACTTTTTTGTACGGAAGACGTCTCAATGAAAAAATCAAACATTACATTCAGAAAATTATGTTTTTCATAACTATTCCATTTGAATACCATAAAAAATAACTTGCATAAAAAAGTACCGATTATATTGGAATTCTGTTAAAAAGAAAATGTAGACTTTGCACTCAAGGTCACTTAGGACAAGAATTAAATTTTTTTTTATGCAAACATGCTTTTTATAATTTTGATGAATATTTTAATAGTAATTTTGAAGATTTTAAAAATCATTTTAGCCTTAATCTTTTATTATTTGTTATCCTCAATTTTATATTTTTCTTCTATTTAACATCTTTGTACTTTTACATATTTTAATGAAGTTAATTACCTATTATATTTGTTAGTCAGTTCAAATATTTTGTTTTCTGTTTTTAGTGTTACTAGATTTATTCTATTTTTGAGTCATATTGTATTATCTCCTATCTATTCTGTTCCTGCTATTGACGTGTGTAAGCTATTTTCAGTAATTTATGTTTTTATATTGGAAAAAATAATGGGGGGCAAAACTACTATCCTAAATTCAAAAATGTTTTTATAAGCTGACATTGTAATAAAGTCTTTTCATTGCCGTGGTTGAGTCAGGAAATGAAATAAAACAAGTGTGGAAAGTTTATTTTATTTAACTACCAGGCTACACCTTAGATATTTAAGTTATAATCAAAATATGGCACTTCTATTCAGAAGTTTTCCGTTGCAACAAATATAAAACATAACTGAATTCACTAAAATATTTTAAAGTCAATAATTATTTAATAAAATATAGGTAACATAGAACTTAAATTTAAACATAGTTCACAATTAGCACCTTATATATAATCACTTTAAACTTCAACAAAATGTCTTTGGTTGGTTTTATCTTCGCACACTTGGTCTTAGCGAATTATACGAATGTTACTTTCATTTCTAATGTGACCAATTTTGCCTTTTTAAAAAAGTATTGGTAATTCGTCTCATATAACATAAAAATACAATAATGCTCTATTACAGTTAATAAAATTTGGTCCCTAAAATTATGTACATTCAATCATTTCATTCTGTGAATCTGTCGAATATTCTTTTACCGATTGCTGCAGCGTAAGTAAACTTAAGGCAGAAAAAATTATAAATGTTAAAATTTTAAATTAAATAATATCAATTGTCTATATACAAACTGCTGCAGTGTTAATTCAAGGTAGAAGGAATGAAGACTATAAAATTAAAAATTAAATAATATCAGTGGTATTCTGGTCAAATTATATGAATTACTGAAATGATAAAATAAAATATGAAATCACAATAATGTGCATTATTAAGTGTAAATTCTGATTAACTGTAATAGTCGTTATTTTATTTTTATATTATAAAAATTAAAATGTTTTGAGTGGAGGGATATCGAATATAAAATGACAAAATAAAGTTCATGTGTACATTTTATGTCTGAAAGTCTTCTGCTACTTGAAAGCAATCAGTGTTAGGCATATGTTAGCTGTATCGACTTAACTCCACCCATATATCAGTAGTTACAACCCATTTAAAAAGGTTTGTTTCAAACCAGATGTATAGTATTATCAAAGTCGTTTCGTATATCTGCATAAATCACTACATAATAAATAAGATCAAATAGAAAAATATAGAAAATAAATACATGTGATGTTACATAAAAAAAAAAACTGTTTACTTCAACATAATGCTGCCTAAAAACAAAACTACATTTTGCATTTTAAATGACTTTGTTAAACCACATATAAAACACGGATGTGGTACATTAAATATTGATTGCCCTCTATGACAATAAAATTTTCCCACACCAACATCTGTCTAAGGACTTTTAACGTTAAGATGGTTTTAACAGTATCAAGTTATTTTGCTAACAGTTTCCTGACAGACAGAAAATGATTAAACAAATTAGGAATTGTAGTTGTTGCCGTATGAAAGTATCAAAAATATATATTTTTAAAAACAATTTTTCCATATAAAATATATTCAGATCAAAATCTGGAATAAATGAAATTTCAGCTACAAAAAATGTAATTTCTTTAATACAATGAAAGCATTTGGTAATTTATTTTTGAGAGAATATTCCTTCAATAATTTTCAGTATCAAATAAGTTATCTTGTATAAACTTCTAGAAAAGCTAATTATGTTGAACTCTAACCAAATTGATATGTCAACTTAGTTACAGCACTGATGTTTATAAATACTTATGCTTTATGTATGTACTTTTTTAAATCTTGCAGAAAATTAAATAAAAACTAGTGTATGTAAAACTTCTTATAAACGGTATTAATATTAGGTAACTATTTCACTTTAAATCCCTAGAATATACACAACTCCAGTATTAAAATTGTTTTAGAGTTCGTTTCAATAAAATATTTACATATATACACAATGTTCCTAGGAATTATGCTAATCACCAGGATGCTCTGGACAAGATCGATTTACTTCAAACCACTGATCTATACATCTGAAAAATAAAACGTTAATTAGCAAAAATATAAAATTTGTAGTCACATAGTATAATAGGTGCTATATAATATATTAATTATATTTAGTATATTAATTTTTCAGTGTTTATAATTTTTCAAAATTTCTTAACATCCAATTTTCCTTATAAATTTAAAATAAAATTATACTTAACAAGGAGTGGAGGCCTGAAGCCCTATTCTGACAAAAAAAAAATTAATATACAGGGTGTCCGGAAATGATGAGCAAAAGATTCAGGGGATAACTCTAGACCGAAAATAAATGCTACCTCTTTCTATAACATGTTTTCCAAAACTGATTATTAACGGAGTTACAGGGTGTTAAAGTTAAAATTTTATTTTCGATATTTGTAAATAACTTCTTAAGAAATCCAAATATTTACATAAAATTTGTAAATCGAGGGTTTTTGCAAACGAGAAATTCAAATATGTTTCTAATTTTTACGTCACTAGTAGCAGACGCCATTTATGGCACATCATGTTTCTTTTAAATGACAGAACTTTTTTGCTGCTTAGGGCCGGTTGTATAAAAAGTATCTGAACTGCCGTTTAATAAAACTTAGTTCAAATTCTGAACCTGGTTTATTTACATGTGTGTCGTATAAACGAAACTAATGTGTAGTTCAGCTGAACTATGCATTACCGAGGTTGGTAGAAGTGCGGCTTGCTGAATTTTGATTTTCAACTGTGACATTTGACAATTTAACCTAAGTTGGCGCGAAATTTGTTCAATTTTGTAAGGTTGTATTCTACCTTTTCAGTTTTATTTTGCTGTAGATATCTTGAACATTCTTTTTAGGATATATATATTACTTAAGTAATAAATTATATAATGTTTTATCTAATTTACTTTCACTAATAGTGGCGGTGCGTATTTCTCTCCCATCTATTTTCTTTCATTGCTATTACAGACCAAATAAAAACAAAACTCCACACGTATCACTACACTTTTCTACATTTTTCTTTAATATCTTATAATTATTATGATAAATAATTAAATACAACATGGTTTACATTGTAATTTTCTGCTTCAATTGGAGTACACTAAAAAATGCTAGGATTTTTGAAGATCCTTCTATAAATAAACTACAGATATAGGTAATACTCTTGGAAATATTCTATTGTCATTTGGCAGCGAAATCGCTGCAAAAAATCGATTTACGTTCACTTTACAAAATGGTTTGATAGTTCTCTGAACTGACACTTCTAGGATGTAAGACAGCATTTACTAAAACCCTTCGTCATCTGTTAGGGATTAGTCTAGTCCATCTTAACAAAATGCAGAAAAATACTCAAAAATGTATAATTCAATATTCGAGTTTATGTTCATTCGTCAAGTGTCAAACCGTTGAACTGCAGTTCACTTGGTTAAACGGCCGAGATTGGTCAGTCAGTTTAAAGTACGATTTGATCGACGTTTAACGTTTATACAACCTGATTTTGCCTTTGATTTACAGTTTAACATTAAACTTGAGTTCAAAATCTTTATACAACCAGACCTTAGTGTATCTATCTGACTATTGAAACAATCGATTTTCCTACCTGTTATATTTGAAAAAGGTATACCTTATTGAAGTCGTTAGGAGTAACAGTTTTTAAAATAATCTTATTTGATATATTCAGTCCACCGATTGAAAACTGTTATTGTTTCAGTTAAAGTGCCTTTTCTACTTAAAATACAGCAAAATGTTACTTGAAAAAGTTGTTTATAATGGTAAATTATGGAGATGTGCAAAAGTTAAAAAAAATCGGCCTGTTTTGATAAAATCTTTATGCTTTGTTGAAAAATGATTTCATCAAACCTCGCCGATCTTCTGGAAATTTTGCAACTCTTCATAATTTACGATTCTGAACAACTTCTTCAAGCAACATTTTGCTGTATTTTCAGCAGAAAAGGCACTTTAACTGAAACTAAAACAGTTTTTACTCGGTGCACTGAGCATTTCAAATAGGATTATTTCAAAAATGGTTAGGCCTACCGACTTCAGCAAGGTATACCTTTTTCAAATAAAACAGGTAACAGAATCGATTAATTCGATAGTCAGATGGATACATTAGATGTAAAAAGGTTCTGCCATTTAAAAGAAACATGACGTGACGTCAAAATTAGTAACATATTTGAATTTTTCATCCGCAAAAACCCTTGATTTACAAATTTTATGTATATTTGGATTTCTTAAGAAATTATTTACAAATATCGAAAATAAAATTTTAACTTTAACACCCTGTAACTCCGTTAATAATTAGTTGTGGAAAAAATATTATAAAAAGAGGTAGCATTTTTGTCTAGAATTATCCCCTGAATTTTTTGCTCATCATTTCCGGACACCCTGTATATCCGACACGAAGGACCAAATGAAAATTAAGGCATTCTTGACTTATACAGTCCACTAACTAATTGTGAGATTTCTGGCCAAATTAAGATTTAAGAAGAACATTCTGAACGTTGATATTTTGTCTTTAATTATGATAAATAAGTTATATAAGTATTACCATCGAGCCACTAAAATATTTAATAAATTTATCAATTTAAACAGGAACTTTTCTCCATGTTCTCCATTTCCATTTCGTCTCTTAACTAGAATAAATAAGTTATAAGTATTAGGTACCATCGAGCCACTAAAATATATAATAAATTTATCAATTGAAACAAGAACTTTTTTCCTTGTATTAAAAAGTAATAAAATTGTACCTACTATAAGTGTAGATCTGTTACATTATCTTTCGATTTTTCAAATCTTTTGTATTGTTCATAGATTGTTAAATTTCTAGATAGAGGTAATATACAACTTCAGTTGTATACTCATTTTCTAATAAAATGTTAGACTATTTATTGATGTGGATTCTGTGAACTTAGGTTTGCTTTATTTAGGATACAGGATGTCAAATTAAAAAAAAAATATTACACTTTCTTTAATAACTCTCAACTACTTTGAGTTAAATTCATGAAATTTTGTATGCGGAGGTTTCTTGGGGCGAGAAATTCAAATTTTATGGACAATTGGCTGTATTTCCCAGAGGGCGCCACAAGTGACCATTATGATCCTTTTAAATCTCTTCAACTTTTTTCTGCCACGGTGTATGTCATTTCGGAATAGAAAGACATTTTCCTCTATCTTTTCTACTTTTCTTGGGATCTATGTTTTCTACTTGAGAAATGTACGCCTTATTGAACTCTCTAGGAGCAGCCGTTTCCATTAAAAAGTCATCTAAAAAGATGATACATGCAAATTATTTATTAAAGTGCTAATTCTATATTAGCTTTGTCAGTAAAAAGCATCATTGGAACTAGTTGACGATTAGCATTGATCTAATTCACAAAATTCCAATCTTCTGGTATGATGTCTTGGTTGAAACTTTTGTACAAATTTAATACATAATTAGTAGATATTATTTACAGTGTATATACAGTGATGTAAACTGATTAAATTAATTAAAAAAATGGATCATAGCAAAGCTAACTATTGGTATCTTGGAAACGGTAAACTAATGTCTCGGTTTCGGCTCCCATAAGAAAAAATAAAGTTGATGATGGTTTCTAGCAACCGAAACGTAGCAGTGAAAATCTAAATGTACAGTGAAATTTCTCGAAAAACCATAAAAAAGTATTTTCAGATTTTAAAAATTCCTCTAAATAAAAAAAGACAATTTTCGAAAACGCCACATTTACTTTTTTTCAAAATAACTTAAAAACCTGAAGAGCTAGAACAGGTCTGCAAGCATCATTAAGTTAGTAATAGAACTATCTAAAATTTTCCATATTTAACAATTTTGCTATCTCTTATTTTCATGTATGTATATTTCCAAGACACCAATACATGCATCACCAAAATGCCCACACTTTATTATAAAAGTTACTATATACATATATGAAAGTATTGTGAATAGGTTAATGAATAGTGGACCATTTAGTAAAAATAAAAGTGATGACTGTTTTATTACATTTTGTAAAATAAGGTCAAAGAGGTACAGAGTCTATTAGTGTCTAGACTGTCGACTCTGTATTCAGCTAATAATAGGTCATATGGATGACCACCTATAGGTAGATAAAAACCATGAGCCTTAAAATAAGCCTCTATGACTAGGTATCCAAACCAGGGTTACTCTGTTGCTTGTTCCCAACCACTCCAGAGCCTTTTGACAATTCTATACCGTTCTTGAATTACACCGGTAGGATCCAAGTGCTTTTAAAGCTGCTTGGCTATCAGAAAATATTTTTATCGACCTGCGTTTGATGGAATAGATTTCTGCCTGAAATATAGTTGCATATTTGCCCAAGCTTACGGATAGCCTGGTGTTTGGGTTGCAACTATACACTCCAGCCCCAATACCCTCTGGAGTCTTGGAGTCATCAGTGTACCGGTAACTATCCGCCTTCAGGAGGTCGGGTTCACCTCGCTCCCATTCCTCTGCCTGGGGAAAGAGAATTTCAAAATGCAATCTATAGTTGATTTTTGTAGGCATAACATCCGAGACCATTGATGGGGTGCCGTGACCTTCTATGTCCTTTCTCCTGCTGGACGGTGTTCTGCCAATTCCTCACTCTCGAAACACAATCAGCACGGCCTCCTCAGCCAAATCCAACATGTGCATGTGACTCCTTAACTCCTTAAGTTTATTTAACTCAAGCAGATCCAAGTGCTTTTAGAGCTGCTTGACTATCGGAATAACATTTTATCGACCTGCGTGTATGTTTAAGCTTTTCCAGTTTCCATACACACAGCTAAATGGCATAGATTTCTGCCTCAAATATAGCTGCATACTTGCCCAAGCTTAATGATAACCTGGTCTTTGGCTTGCAACTATACACTCCAGCCCCAACACCTTCTAGAGTTTTGGAGCCATCGGTGTACTAGCAAGTATCTGCCTTCAGGTCAGTTTCATCCAGCTCTCATCCCTGCCCTCCTTCCTGATAACCATCACATACAGCCAGTATAGTTGTTTAACACCTACTCCCCAGGACTTTCCACAAATGCATCAACATGTCCATAAGAACATTATGGCCTTGTGGATGACTTTTTCTATATGAGAGTTTCAACGTTTTATCAGAACAACTTCCAGATATTTTGCTTCCTCTGCAAATGGTATTGTCTCTTCTCGTAAAATGGGGGGTTTGAAGTTATAGTATTTTCAACTTTTGCATCACTGGACTATTGTAGTCTCTAGATAGACAATTCCGAATATTGAAATCTGATTACTTTTTGTAGCGTGTACCGTTTTTGTGAATGAGTCTTTACATTAGTTTTTCAAGTGTCAAAAATGGTTTACGTCTATAGCACCTCAAAGTTAATGGATATCGTTTTAATTTATGGCGATGTGAAAATGCTATAGCAGAACGATTTCCCGATGTCAAATGCAGCTATTTTTACCATGGTGTGCAGTGAGTGCAATTGTAGTGTAACGTGCGTGTGAGGCGGGAAATTTGAAACCGAATCATGGAAGAGATGGGGGTCCAGTATGTCTACGGCGTATCAATAAATTATATTCGAATCATATACAGTGTGTCCAAAGATTAATACCAAAGAATTGGATGAAGAAGACCGGTACCATGAGGTAGTCTTTTAGGGAGGATATTGAAAAAATGAAGTGTATATCACCATTCTCACCGAAGTGGATATCTACTACCGATCATTTACGCAAACATATAATAGTTGCTGCCAATAATTTACGAGTTCAAAACAAACAAGAGGCAGAAACATTTGTGTTAGTTTAGAAACTGGATAAGGCAGACCCAAAATTTTGTTATGACATCAGGTATGTCAAACTATTTTATTAATTGAAACTATAAATTAATTATATCAGTAATTAATAACAATAGCGACAATTTGCAGTATAAAATAGGTGTTATAAAATGTTATTTATTTCTTTCCTTGGGAATTTCTTTCCATTTTTTTGTCCGATCGGTGATTGCATGCTTTGCTGCATTATCAGGTTTTACAGTGGTTTATTTCTAAATCATTTTCGAAGTGTCTTTTTTGATTTTTTTTTTTTTACAAAATTGTATTTGTAAGAGTCTTCTGTACATTCAGAATTTTTTTTTAGATAAGTTCTGCTTAAATGTTTGATAATTTAAAGATCTATGTTACATTTTTTGTAACGTTTGTTTTTTAAAAGTTCCATTTGGCCATAAATTTCACTATAGTTTTAATAATCTAATTAATAAGATTAATAGATAATATGTATGTATATCTTAATTAATCATAAGTTGCACTCTCAGACTACAAAGCCATCACATTCTTTAAATTATTTTATTTTGACTTTTTAAGTGAAATTCATTTATATCAACTTTTCCGTAGTAACGATTTTTTCTCAATTACAAAGAATTATTAATTATATCAAAGCATAATTCAGAAAAGTCCAATTAGTGTAATAAGAAAACATATTTAAAAATCAATTTGGACCTCTTTTATTGCGTTCTTAAAATAAACAATGTTATACCCAAAGGAATCTCACTAAAGACAGAAATACAACAGGATATTTTCATTAGTATTATGTTCTTGATATTAAATGCCATGAAGTAACCATTCCAATTCTAAGTATATCGTCTCGTTCCAAATATTTGTATTTTTTTTTATAATTCTATACATATGGAATATTAAACATCTTAGCAACTGAAAATAATTTTCAATATTATTATTATTTGTCAGCTTGAAATATCTATTTGTTAATATTTGTAATTATTTGTATGCATAATGTGTAGTAACTAAAACAATATGTAATTTCAAAACTGTTATTATTCCATACATATGAGCACCCTGTATTATGAATACACATAAAACACAAAGAAATATGCTTTATAAAAATAGAAATGCTTACGTCTTGTGATATATACAGAGGCAAGGAAGGCGAGCTATGACATCTCCTTGACTTAATTCTTCTAAGCATATTACACATTCTTCCCCTTTATCATCAGTCAATACATCTTCTGCAAAAAAAAAGAACATTAAGATGATACTAAGATACTAAGGAAAATCTCTACATTAACATAAATGAAAATGTAGTGAAAAAAATAAATTTCATAACTACACTTTAGTAGTACTATCATTAATAAGATGAAATGTATCCTGGATCCATGGTTAAAATTTCATGAATGATTGAAACAGAGCTTCAATTTATTTTTAGTAAATTTTGCAAACTACAGGTCTATCATCTGTTAGTCACACATATGAACTCAAATGAAAGGTAGGCTGTTTTAAAAGGCCTAGTTTGATTATGTTTTAAATAAGTAGGTACTTATTTAATTTTCTATGTGACCTAGGTAACTAGTCGCCGCCAGTTATAGAATTCATGTGTACCTTTGACCTGAACGTGTTATTCTCAGGTTGGACTAGAGGGGGCGGAACCACTATCTGGTAAAAAAATTTAAACTCATTTCACACTGCCAAAATATGTAACTAAATTAGCTATTTTATTATAGTTAGAGCAATATTCAAAACTCAACATTTATCTTACAATTTCTATATGAATTTTTGAATATCAACAAAAAAATATTCAACAAATATCGTCTATGATGTTCCTAGCGACTAGATTTTTAGGAAAAAAATGTTGCTCACGTGTATGCAAATGTGAATTCAAAATTTCTCACATAAGAAGTCACATTTAAATATGTGTTATTAAAATATGAAGTTAAACATGCTCTAATATTTCAAGGAAGCAAAATAGAACTAAATAAAAACTTACTTAATTTATAAGCACAGAATAAGGTATCCATTGAAAAATTATTCAATGTTGGAAACTTAGTAAAAGTATTAAGTGTTGTCACATCTAGTTTTGAAATTTCCCATTAATTTTGGAATGTGTGAATTTTACTATTTATTTTGTATTTGCGAAGTGTACAAGTGTAATAATAGAAAATAAAAGTGTTATATATTAGTTTGTTTCTCTTATTTAGTTTTGTTGTTTTATTGAATAGTATGCTATAAAATACACCTTTTTATTGCTAAAGAAAAGTGACATTTATTTTACAAATACATAAGTAAAGGTCTATCTTCTGTCTTCCTCGCACGTTGCTCTATTCTAATGAAGAATATTTGACATTTGGACGCACTAACATCGGTATAGGATTTTAACAGGATCTTCTTAATCACAGAGTACAGACGTTCAGTAGCCTATTAATTTTGTATGAAACAAGTGGTGTTTCTGTGATTGTAACGAGTGAATTAGTACATTAATATTATTCAAAATTCGAACTTATTAAAACATTAAGTTTCCAATCATATATTTACTATATACAGGGCGCTTCATGGGAAATGTACATACATATGTTAAGTCAACAGTAAATACAGGACATCTAGGAGGATTCAAAAAATCTTTTCTGGATGGATCTAACCATTCTCATTACCGAGATACAGGGTGTTTTACTGATGTTGGCTATTTCTTTAACTTGACATAAAATGCGAATCACTCTGTATACTCAAGTGAAATTCGGAAAAGGTATTCTACTTATTTCATTCAATCCATGTCTATGGCATAAAAAATTGTATTTTATTTTTTCACAAAACAACACCCTGTATGTAGGATTTTGAAAAATCTGTTCAGGCATTTGAGTAGAGCAGAAATAATATAGTTTATGGTGAATTTACCGGAAATGCCGGGACATTCAAACTTTTTTGTCAAATTTGAAATAGTTATCAATTTTTAGTGTGAACTAATATTTTATATGTAGAAATAATACTAAAAAAAAATTTATTTTGCAAATTTAAATGGTTTTTATAAATTGTCTAATTCTATCAATAATCATCTATAAATTTTATTAAAAAGAAAAAAACCGTATGCTAAATGACAGAGGAATAAATACAGCCAAGAAAAAAAACAAAAACAAATTTACGAAACACAATAAATTCCTCCAGAGTGTTTATTTCAATTCCATATACCTTCGATTTTAAATGGTCCCATACGTAATAATCAACTGATGTCTTGTCACTCTCAAGGCCACTTAAGAGACCCACCTGGACCTACGACGTTTGTAAAATTGTCATTCATAATTTTTTTAACTCCCCAAATGGAAAAGTAGTCTTACATATAAAATAAGAATTAATTGTAATTTGATGATAAAAGTTGGTTTACTAGTTTTTACTTGAAAACATCTCTAAGATATTTGATCGAAAAATCAAACATGAAGACTTACATGTGCAACTACAGTAAATTCACCATAAACTGTACTATCTCTGCTCTACACAAAAGCGTAAACAGATTTTTTGAAATCCTACATACAAGGTGTTAATTGTTATTACGAATAAACAAAATAAAAGAAATATGCCAGTAGACCTACGTTTCTGTTTCGCTTATGACGTTAGTGGATTGAGAGAAGCAAGCATAGTACCCCTACCAAAATTCATTTCATTATTATACAGAGTGCTAATTTTAACAATAGCTAAAATCGGTAAACACCCTGTATCTCGGTAATGAGAATGGTTAGACCCGTCAGCAAAAGGTTTTTTGAGGCCTCCTAGATGCTCTGTATTTACTGTTAACGTATGTACATTTCCCAATGAAACACCCTGTATAGATTATTTGTAACTTTTTGCAAAAAATAAGACACATATACACTCAATTCAGCCACATTAAATCTTAATTATTTTTAAATAGACTATACAGTTTATTGGCACATTAATATTCCTCAACAAGTGATTAAATTATTTAAAATTAATCAAATAGTGCTATTTTAAGACCTCTGAAAATAAACCTATTTATTATTTTTTTCAGGCAAAATTCGTTTCAAAAATTAACTTTTTCGCACATTTATTTTGAAAATAAAAGACTATAGGTACCCTATTACTATCATTTATGCGAACTTTCTCTGAAACACTCTGTACATAATCGTTGTTGAGTGAAGAAAAATTTCTTCACTCAACGATATAATGTTATTTTGAACGTTCTTCGGTTGATAGAGTTACACCGATTTACTTACCGTTGTAGGAAAGCCGAGGTTTCGTGAGGCACATTACCAGATGACATTCTATGTCATCAGGAATTACAAATTTACTGCATACTGGACATTTAATTCCTGAAACAAAATAATACAACGTTACAAAATAAATGTAGGTAGGTATTCAATTTTAATTGCTAAAAATTTGTTTTCAAACTTAACTTTAATTCTTTTTATTTCAACTTTTATCAGTGTAAAATGTAATTACTCTTGAACTACTATCTTTTTAACTGTGCAATTTCATACACATTACAATAATTAATGTAATGTAATTGATTTTTTTTAACGATCAATATCAATAATATGACCATGAAATGAATGAGTTCTTTTCATATATTAATCCACTTTAATTTCTTATGTATGTATGTATAACAAACCTATTTTTATTATTCCGACTTTATTCAAATTGGTTGTAAATTACAATTTACCATCTTATGTTATATTATTTGTACATGCAAGTTTCATGAAGGTCATTTATATGAAGTGTTCCCAAAAGGTCTTTACAAAATTCTACTTCATATTCTATGGACCAAAAGAAGTCGATTTAGATAAACTTAAAACTATATCCTTAGTTTCAATTATTAAAACGTTAATTATGAAAAAATATTAGCGTATGAATTTATATTTAAGATAATTTTTATATGGGATTTTTCCGCATAAAGCGGACCAAATTTTAGCATAAATCATTTAAAATTTATAAAATAAATAAGAAAATGGACATTTGTATTAATATTATTTAGGTACTTAAATCGACTTATTTTGATCCAAAAACTGTGTTCAAATTTACAGACCTTTTACAGCAATAACATAATTTAATAGTATTTAAAATAATTATTCAAACAACTACTACTACGACTATTTTATTTAAATTAAATTTTAGTATTTAAAAAAGAAACAATCATCATTAGCTATGAAATTAATAAACACATTATAGACTTTAAAAAGAAAATTAAAATATTTTAAGAGAACATCCATTATTATAATAAAAACTAATTTTAATATTTAATGTAACAAAACCGACCTGTGACTCTTTTAGTTATAAAGAGTCCATGATATTACAAAAAATGTGTTTCTAAATTATTTATTATTAGAATATTTTTTATATCACAGCACTGTTTTTTTATTGCGTTCAAATCACATTAGATTTTTTATTAAATTAATTAGGTAGTTTTAATATAAATGAGAATGAATAGTTACTAAATTACGGTCATGGTATATATAAAAAAAACTGACCACATAATATTATTATGACATGCATTATTTTCTCTTGCCCTTGGCATTCAACCCTGAACATATAATCGAACTCTAATGATAACATTGCCACGGATAAATTGATCGGCGTAATGATCATAAGTAAAACTGAATTATCGCTATTTAAATGCGAAGGGTACGTAGCCTTTACTATATTTACTATACCCCGTTATTTGTATCTGGATAAATCAGTTTGCACTTCTGTACACATTAGAGACTAAAATATTACAACGAATTGAATGAGAATATTTTTTACATTTTCCGTTAAGCATACATTCAGTCACCGGTCAGTTCAATAAAGCATAAAATCCAACGTATTTTTGACGGACGTACTGAAGAGTGAAGACTACCGGGGAAGATCTCAGTAGTGTATGCCCACATAGTCGCGTCAAATTAGCATTTCACTTGCAACTTTTTGCGGAGAGGTCCGATTGAGATGCGGTTTTCTGCAAAATGTTCAGGGAATTGTTTATAACAAAAGGTACATCTAACCTCTGTACGCTCGCAAATTTTTAATTGTTTATTTAACAAATGACCCATTTTTGTTGAACATGTGGCAAAATGTCACACAAGATTCAACGAAAATGTCTGGAAAATGTTCTCTCGGGGGTTTTCGAGGTCCCTCTTTATCACTTTAGTGTTAGCTTTATTATTTATTGCTAAATTGTTGTAACTGGGCTAATTAACAAATTAAAAACCCCCGAAATCACTAGAGAACCGGAATTTTTTCCAGGATTTCTGGCTTATTAAGGCAAACCATCGACACAAGATTTTTGCAAATATAATTGTTTATTGTTCGATTGTTGCAACCTCGCTAATTAACAAATTAATAACTCTGCTCCCGGAATCGTTAGAAATAAACAATAAACAATTATATTTGCAAAAATCTTGTGCCGATGGTTCGCTTTAAAAAGACAGAAATCCCGGAAAAAAATTCGGGTCTCTAGTGATTCCGGGAGTAGAGTTATTAATTTGTTAATTAGCCAGGTTGCAAAAATAGAAAAATAAACAATTTTGTGCAACAACCTTGTGCCGATGGTTCTCCCCATGATCCCAGAATTATTGCAAAAAAATCCGATTTTCTAACGATTCTGAGAGAAGAGTTATTAATTTGTTAATTAGCGAGGTTGCAACAATCGAACAATAATTATATTTGCAAAAATCTTGTGCCGATGGTTTGCCTTAATAAGCCAGAAATCCTGGAAAAAATTCCGGTTCTCTAGTAATTTCGGGGGGTGGAGTTTTTAATTTGTTAATTAGCCCAGTTACAATAATTTAGCAATAAATAATAAAGCTAACACCAAAGTGATAAAGAGGGACCTCGAAAACCCCCGAGAGAACATTTTCCAGACATTTTCGTTGAATCGTGTGTGACATTTTCCATATGTTCAACAAAAATGGGTCATTTGTTAAATACACAATTAAAAATTTGCGAGTGTACAGAGGTTAGATGTACCTTTTGTTATAAACAATTCCCTGAACATTTTGCAGAAAACCGCATCTCAATCGGACTTCTCCGCAAAAAGTTGTCCATTTTCACTTTTTTCATGCTAATTTGACGCGACTAACAATAGTGCACCGCCCATAGCCTGGTATCCAGCTTGGCACTCACCAAAAAATGGATATATTTTTTAAATGTTAATACTGAGCTGTATTTATATGAAACTAGGGTACTATGCCATGATCTATTCCACGCGCTGTGCATCTTTATGGCCGCTTACATTTAAAACAATACATCTATTTTTTCGTAAAGCTTGAATACAAGGCTATGGGCCGTTGACCATTGTGGCCACACACTTAAACACTTTACTTGTACCGCCTTACTGAACAAACAATTTTCAACTGTATTAGAAAGGTATTTTAAGCTAATCTAAATCAAATCTCCTACCTCCTCTAAAATCTCCTATCTCCCAAATCTCTCCTCTGTTCTCTGTATCAGAGAGCATATATATGACTTCATTGATAGGAATTGTATGAGATTTGATTTATATTAGCTTAAAATACCTTTCTAATACAGTAAAAAATGTTACAAAAGCTAATAATAAAGAATATATTATGGGTAGATATTGTGGGTGTAATTCAACGCTGGTTGGGGCTTTAGTCCACAGAGTAGTTTCACACAATATCATTAATTACCTAAAAATATATAAAAAACAATTTTTAACTCAATTTTTCTCGAAAACTATACATCGTATGGAATTTTAACTAGTATACCTTATTTTTGTATTATTGTTTGAAGTTTTTAAAACCGATTGAAAATTTAAGAAATTTTGACTTACCATATTTTTTTTATAAATTATAGCCCTCAGACTGTCCGCATGCGCGTCCCTGACTTTTGTAATGAAACAGTTTTTGTATTTTTCTTAACGCCACAATTATTTACTCGTGCACAATTTTGAAAATTTTATCTTTAGCCGATTGAAAGATAACTAAGAATAACCCTCATCAATATAACAACTGTAACTCGGAATCGCGACTTTAAAATGAGAAATGTTATATAAATTCCCCGCCCCCCTATTTTTTCAAGGCCAACCCACATCTCAATTTTTTTTCAAGTATAATCGGGACACCCTGTATATTTACAACAATAACCCCCCCCCCGTACAAAATTTTAAAAAGTCGATTTAGATAGACCGAATAAAAACGTGTTAAATTTATTTTTTTTATTCTTTCGGCTATTTATAACGCTAAAAATAAAATAAATAGTTTCTGTTTCTGGATATATTCCGCACATAGTTTTAACTTGACAAGAATAAAGATTACCTTTAGAAACATCTACATTCACTTATTTACTTTTATAGTGAGAGTAATATGTAATATAATTATTAAAACGTATTATGTAACTTTTCTGAAACTATAATGTAAACTCTCTCTAGAAGCAATGACATTGCAGCATCATTAACTGAGTATTTTTGTCGAAAATATTTATGACGGTTTAACGTTACTTCAGTATGAACATAGGGCTAACAAGATTTACAGACCATTTTAACACTAACAAATTATTTTACTATTACTTATGTTTACTAAGAAAAATGGAAAAAAGTTTTTAAGAAACAGATTAATTACACATACTTTATGCATATCAGTTTAATTTACTAAATCCATATTTTTCTTTTAATAATTGCTCCACATGCCATGTCCGTCTGTCTAAGAAATACAATTAACGGACTTTTCTAATTACAAAAAATTTAATATTTTCAAAAACCTGTGGCTACATGCATAGCATAGTTATTTTCGTTAGTTATTAAACATTTAAGCTGGTTAGCCTTATGTTCAGAAACAGTATATATAAAATCAGTTATGTCATTCACTTAAACCTCAATATATGATCTATAAATTGATCCTTGGAGGTTTGCATGACTTTCAATAATAAAAGTTATCCCGAAAAAGAAATGTTTTACGAAAAATTATCAAGAGTAATAAAATAATCCAAATAAAATATTACGTTATAATATTGAGAGAAATGACCTCCTTTTCCCCAGTTTCTACGTTTATTTTTTCGGCGTCGTTTACAATAAATAATAACTCTTGAGGATTTGGTTAACCTTAAGGACTATGGTTATTAATTTTTAACCGCTATGTGAAAATTTTCAGTTACTGCGAAAAAAAAAACAATTGCAAAAATTCAACTGTCACATCCTGTATCTTTTAAGTGAGACATTTTGTATATAGGTAAATAGGGTTAATTCTTTACACTTTGTCGCCAAAAATACGTAGTTAATGGAATGACAAGGTGTTAAATTAACTTCTGATTTTTTAAAATATTCTGAAAACTAGCTAGTGAAAATGTTTCAGATTTAGGACAATCTTTACATCTATGTGTCTAATTTCAACTTAATTCACTTATTAATTTTAAAATATTAAAAAAAAACAAAAATAATTCTGTAAGATTAACACCCTGTATCATTTTAATGAAGCGTCATAGAAAATTGTATCTGAAATTAAAATTACCCCTTTAAAATTCACCAAAGAATACGAGGTTTTTTTGATCGCCGTTTGTGAATCACCTTTTATGACATAACTCTAATTCTATTTTACTATACAGGGTGTCTGTGAAAGGTTGGGAAATCTCGGAGCTGGAGATACTGGTGACCAAAAAAAGTCGATTGAGCCAAATATGCCTTATATCCGAATGTTGCTGGTTTCAAAAATGCAGGGCGTTCAATGCTAGAATTTTATTTTGAAATATCTCAATAACTTTGAAACCTGTCCGGAGTATTAAAAAAAATTGGCGCAATTATGTTTTTTGGCATGGCAAATAAGAATTTTTAACTAATTTTGTTTTTTTAAATAGCAGAACTTTTTTGCTGGTTAGTGTATCCATCTGTCTATTGAAATAATCGATTATCCTACCTGTTATATCTGACAAAGGTATACCTTGTTGAAGTCGTTAGGTGTAACCATTTCTGAAATAATCGTATTTGAAAAATATTCACTGCAGCGATTGAAAACTGTTATCGTTTCAGGTAAAGTGCCTTTTCTACTGAAAATACAGCAAAATGTTACTTGAAAAAGTTGTTCAGAACGGTAAATTATGGAGACAAATATGGCAAAATTTCAAAAAGATCGGCCTGCTTTGCTAAAATCTTTTTATCAAAGCAGGCCGATCAGGCAATATCAAACCTCGCTGATATTCTTGAAATTTTGCACGTCCTCATAATTTACCGTTCTGAACAACTTTTTCAAGTAACATTTTGCTGTATTTTCAGTAGAAAAGACACTTTACCTGAAACGATAACAGTTTTTAATCGGTGCACTGAATATTTCAAATAGGATTATTTCGAAAACTGTTACTCCTAATGACTTCAACAGGGTATACCTTTTTCAGATACAACAGGTAGGAGAATCGATTATTTCTATAGTCAGATGGACACACTAAGCTGCAAAAAACTTCTGTCATTTAAAAGAAATGTGATGTGTCATAAGTGGCGCTCTCTATAGTGACGTCAAAATTAGTTAAAAATTCTTATTTGCCGTGCCAGAAAACATAATTGTGCCAATTTTTTTTGTAATACTCCGACAGGTTTCAAAGTTATTGAAATATTTCAAAATAAAATTCTAGCATTGAACGCCCTGTATTTTTGAAACCAGCAACATTCGGATATAAGGCATATTTGGCAACCGGGTACTATATCCCTCAAGCAGCCACGTCTGAAAGGCTCCGTGTGAACATGTATGTGCTGTATGCTATTTTACGAAGCCGTAGGAGGGCCACGTTAACAATTTTTTTTTAGATTCAGAACTCTGAACTCAAAGTTTAATCTCTGAATTCAGACTATAAATTCTGAATTCAGACTTTTATACTGACGAACAATGGTTGAACTGAACGACCGTATGGCCCCCGTTAAATTACGGCCATAGATTTAGTATCTCGCATACAGTACATGAGATACAGTATCCTCCTCTGAAAATGCTCTAAAATATCAGATTCTCGAATAAGGGGTTCTAAATCTCTCTATTGTGTATGTCTTAAGTACGTATTATCAATTTCCGTTAACTATAACTTACAAACTTTCTAGAAATATAGACCTATGTATTTATTGCTAAGTAACTGGAAACTAGAATTACATAGGAATTAGGAAATTCAATAGAAATTAACAAAGGTTTATTTTTCGGTACATGACGTAAATGGAATTTTGAGATATTTAGTTTTATATTTATGTATTAAAAATAGGCTCACATTACAAAAAAAAAACAATTAAATTTAAGTACTATTAAAGGCAAACAAATATTTTTAATTCCAAATTTAATCAGTGTTATAAACCGATCTGTCAACATGTTTTGTTTATACGAAACAGAACAAAATATCAACACATAAAATGTAATATCTATTTGTCGAATTTGGATTATATGTTTTTCTTTTCGTCAAAAGTATTCCGAAGATAATTCTTCTACTTCTACCTAAGACAGTTTGGAAGTATTCGCCAGAAAGAACAGATACCCAAGAAAAAATAGAATTCATGTATCTGACGTAGTTTGGCTTCCATTTTAATTTTAGCTTGGTAATTTTTTAAATATATTTTTTTACATTCAGAATACTGATTCTAAAAATATCACCAAAATATCATGATATTCTCCACTTCAATAACTAGGTTATTAACACGAAAAAAACTTACTTACGCAAGAGCAGTTAAAACAGTTTTATAATTATTAAGTTTACGTAACAATTACAAATGACAAATATTATGTTCAGCAAAAAATATAAAACGGTAATTAACACGAAATTAATCATTATTATCCGAAGATTGCGATAAAATTAATTTCTACTCAATGTTACAAATTTTCCATTTTAAAATTTTAATAGTATTGTAATTCAATTAAACAAATAAAAAAAACGTAAAAATCTTTAAAGTATCCATTAATTTCGTAACAGTTATGATAAGTGAAGAATTTCAATATTTCTTTCCTACAGTACGACTTGAAAATCACAGTTTTACATAATTTTGTCGCCCGAGCACTAAATCATGTTTTTAAAGGGTTTTGGTGCGTTAAATCCGAATCCGACTATCAGAATTGCTCCATCACGTCAGATTTTCGAGATATAATATAAAAGTGTTAAAACGCTGTTTTTCCTATATTAGAGATTATTTTACGATAAATGGTAGAATCTTAAAGTACTAGTCTTCTTCAAAATCAAATTGAGACTGCTCGAATATCTTTTTCCTTTTCGAGATTCGTTCATTGAAATTTGTTGATTTTGCATTTTATTGATATATCGGAAAATAACCAATTGCCTGTATGCATATCAGATATTACTGTTATCGATAGCGTTGGCTTCGCAGCACTTAGGAATCCTTTTGTAGTAGTTCTCCGATTATGTTTTAAGTTTTAAATTATACATTTTGGGATTTATGGGTTTCTAGGTTTATGGAATTCGAGAGGTATTGGTTTTGGTGTTTATGCAATTTGGAGTTTATGAATTTCGGGATTTACAGTGTTTGGGGTGCACGGAATTTGAGAATTATGAGTTTTGGGGTGTGAATTTGTGAGTTAATAGATTTTGGGGTTTATCGATATTGATGTTTATGGGCTCCTTGTTTTGTGCGTGTAAGAGGAAACGAAGGGAATCAAACGAAGGTGGATGTAATGTATAGAATTGAAGTACAGTGCCACTGAAATAGCAAATAAGTGATTACGGGGAAGGTTACTATGGGCCCTGGGGTATGTAATTTACAGTTCAACTACAAGGCGACAGAAATGGGATGTAATGGTTCTCAGAACATAGGGGAGTATAGGGGAGAAATGTACAGTTTGACTACAAAGCGACAGAAATGGGATGTAATGGTTCATAGAACATAGAGGAACGAGGAATGTATTTTATGGGTTTGAACTAATAAATGATAATGTTTAGTTTTGGGGTTTATGAAATTTGGGGTTTATAGATTTTGATGTTTATGCAATTTGGAGTTTATGAATTTGAGAGGTTTTGGGGTGCATGGATTTTGATTTATGGGTTTTGGGGTTTGAATTTGTCAGTTAATAGATTTTGGGAGTTATCGATATTGATATTTATGGGCTCCTTGTTTTCACCATCAAACGATGGTAGATGTAATGTATTGAATTGAAGTACAGGTGGCTGAAATAGCAAATAAGTGATTACGGGGAATAAGTTACTATGGACCCTGGGTATGTAATTTACAGTTTGACTAAGGCGACAGAAATGGGATCTAATGGTTCTCGGAATATGGGGGAGTATAGGGGAACGAGGGATGTAATTTATGGGTTTGAACTAATAAATGTGAATGTACGATATCTCAAAAAGGAAAAAACATATTAGAGTTAACTAAATTTAATATTAGAGTGGAAAATTAATACTTCAAGACGCAATTTCTACTTTTGTGGCGGAATTTTTTTTGGCATTATATAAGCTCAAATACAGCGAAAACGAGCATTATTGCTCTTTTAGATTAGAATATCTTGAAAACCTGAAGTGATAGAGCAATTCTGAGATTTGATTCGGATTCAGCGTACTAAAATCATTTAGAAGAAACATAAATTAATCTTTGTGTGGCATAAAAAAGTCTAAATTTTGTAAACCTGTGATATGAATTACAAAATTAATAAAATAAACATGTTCTAATATTCGCGATAAAATTATTATTTATTATCTTTTCCGAATTATATGTACTTTGTAATACATTTTACGATTTTTTCCAAATCCTAATAACATAAGAACCCCAAAGAAAATATAGAAAATAATTCCTATCACCACATATTAACAATAATAATAACAATAATACAAATACAAATAATTTTAAACATTTAATAACTGAATAATCTAGGACTAGGAAAACGAATAAATATCGATACTTTTTATATATACAGAAATCTTTGAAAATATGCATTTTATTTTTAAATTTATCTGTAAATATAAATATTGTTATAACACATACTTATTTAGTACTACATGTAAGATTGTTCACTTTTATTTACAAGTAGGTATGTGAAAATAATTGTTGAACTGTAGGGTTAGAATGGCAAAATAATGTAACCCAAATAGTAAAAGTGGATAAACATCAACAATTTTATTTTTGATATTAAGGAAAACACCACAAAAGCACCGCAACTTTGATCATTTTACGGCGACCTTAACAGGTTCGCTGCCGGTGGCAGTTTCCATAACATGTTGTCCATGCCAGTGATTTTTTTTCTATAAAATTTGAAATTTGATAGTTAAAAACTATCTTAATTATGTCTACATGAGTTGTAATAGCCAATTTGCTGACTGGACTGCAATTTTAATTTCGACGGCATTTCCCGTCAGTGGCACTGCACGTCTAACTAAATTGAAAGCTATACGCCAGTGACAGTATTTTACGTCGCAAATCTTGTCTGTCTAAGTTCTCAAAGAATTACTTTGAAAATTTGGATTCGGGATTACCTGAGACAAGAAAAACGAATTTGTACTTAACTTTGTTCTAAACGCTAGTGGCCGCTATAAAATGTTGATGGTGGAACATTTTTCTCACTGTATGTATCAAAGTAGAATAATATTATTCTCTCAGCTTTTGTGCACAAATATGATATAAGTAGGTACATACTAATTTCAAATCGCTAAATTTAACCATTTTCAATTTATTTGCTATTTTTCCATTTCATCTAATTTAATTTTGAAGATAAGAATATGTAAAATTATTTTATTTATATTAAATTTCAAGTTTCGACTTATTTAGTAAGTTATGTGATACTAAATAAAATGTAAAATTAGTATTATGTATATTAAAGCCGACGATGTCATGAAAATTAAATTAGAACAAACAGAAAATGGTTAAATTTACCGACAAAAAAATTAGTAAGATAATAATTTTCTTTCAAAACATTGATACATACAGTGAGAAAAATGTTATGACCAATTTTTATCCGTGTGTACATTTTGTAGCGCTTTTTAGCGTTTAGAATAAAGTACGGATTTGTTTTTCAAAGCAATTCATTAAAAACTTTCTAAAAATTTGAATAATTTTGAATTTAAAACTTTCAATTTCAGATCCTGTGGCTTTTGGACTAAGATAAGTTGAGTAAATTGCATTATTTTGTCGCCTGCATGAACCTGTTTATTCACCTCATCTGCCTCATCTGGATACCAAGTGTCGCTTTCGTCTCCGTCGAACAACTATGTTCTGAAAATTGCAAGAACCCTTCATCTGTATGGTAATGGATTATTCGGGCTCTTTCTGAGGTTGATATAGTACCAGCCTTGCCAGTTTTCCAGTCTTATTCTAATAAAAAAAAAGACAGGAAATTCGAGCCGTGTAAAACCTATCTCTTAAACCCTTTTCCGAATGCCTGTATAAACTGTCGTACTTGCACAAAGTACTCATATAGTGCAAAAAATACGTACACACAACCTGAATTTTTCAGGATGGATGGAGGGCTGTCTAAAACCAAAAAATTACACTAGAGACCCTTGTGCGTTTTTTGCAATTACTTTGTTTTTTGAATTTTTTGTCCAACTTAATACATAATAATATTAATATATTAACTTTTTACATATTTGACGCTTCACCGTCCATTAAATGAAAAAAGAAAACGATATTTATTTATTATGATTCAGTCAAGATACAAACAAAAGGCTTAGGAACTGCTTTTTGGAGGATTCTTAGAGGACTGTCTCCTGAGTGGATATCAAAAAAAGGACAGATTTGCGTAATAAGAGTGGTGGTATGTAGGGTAAGGAAATGAGTTTCAATTAACAATTGAACACTGAAAACACAAAGTTACTTGGATATTACATCCCATTGGTTCAAACTGGCGTACCTCAGAATACCTATTTAATTTGAACGTCCCTATTAAATATACTTAAATGTTTTTAAAACAATAGACCCTCCGGAACAGAAGTAATGACTTTTATTAAATACATGTACAGAAAATATTTTAAAGATTACGCAATATTAATAAACCACCCCTATTACGCAAAACAACGAAGGGGTTGAACTGTGCTTTTTTGGATGGAGACTCAAAAGACAGTGTTTGAAGAAACCTGCAAAAAACAGGTGGTCAGCCTTTTGTTGTATCTTTACTGAACCATAATAAGTATAGTAAATAAAAGCAAAATAGCAAAAAACCACAAAGGTGTCGACAGTGATTTTTTGGTTGAAGACAGTCTTTTATTAACTGTGAAAAAATCAACTTGTCCGCATTAATTTTTTTGAAATATGATATCTTTACTGGGTTAATATTATAACTGATCATTTTATTAATTTTGCTAAAAAAAGACAAGCAAAAATTATAAACCGTACGCAAAAAACTATGTCATAAAACCTTTTCATTGTGCCTATGTAAATCATCGTTCGTCACATGCAGTGCTAACGTAAATAACCCTGCTATAAATGACACCAGAGAAGCGCCGGAAAATTCCGTCAGCGGCACCAGAGTGATAGCGACTCCGACGGATTTTTCCGTCACTGGCACTGAAGGTATTAAATGCACACAATACGCCAATATGAAATTGCAAGCTATTGTAAGTAGGTATACATAGTGATGCGACGAAGAGAACGTTCTTATTGTGCTCATTAGAATATTCGCGAACCTTCGCGCACGAAAAAAGACTGCGAGAACGTTCCCCGAGAATGTTCGTTACGCACGCCGCCGCGTCCACATACTACTCAACTCGCGCCGGCGTCGTTCATACAAAAATAGACAATACCGTACAAAACATAACGTGTTCGCGAGAGTACTGAGACTAATAATGCAACTGAAGTGATTCAACAAAAAAAGACAAGTGAATATGAAAGGCGCTAAAGTGACTAGAGAAGAGACTGATGAGACAGATACCGAGACTGAGGATGATGAAGAAGATGACTACAGTGTTCATGATTCTGACTCGAACATGGGTTCTATGAGTATTGGAGAAGAAAATTAAAATTTACAATAATACAATACTCAAATTTCTGTGTTTTTATTCTTCAATATAAAGAACATAACGTTTTTTTATTTTGTTTGTCTGTTAATAGTTTATAGTTTAGTTTTATTTTAGTTTTACAATTTTTGTATTAATAAATTTTGATAAAAAAAGCCTTAGTTGCTTCATTTTATAGATTTCACATGTACGTATTATATCGGCTGCATGTCGCGCCACGCACCGATACCAGTTGGGCGAGCACAATGAGAATTTATCGGAGAACTTACGAGGAAAATGAGAATTTTGAGCATAAAGAAAAATTTCGACTTATCGCAATTTTTCAATAGTATTTAACGTGTACATGTTTAGTTGCTTGGTCCCTCTCGTTATTGCTCGTTTATTCTTGTTTCTGCTCGGGGAATATTCTCTCAAAATACGTGCTCGAGCATTTTACATCACTAGGTATACATATTAAAAATACAAATTATACTAAAATATAATATTCTGATAAAATTGGTAAAATAACTATTCAATTAAATCCAGTTATGAAGTTATTCTCGTATTTCTCTAGTAAACAGACGGTTTCGTTAAAACTAGCAGAGTGTTTTATGAATTTCTGAGTAGACTAATGGATTAGCTACATCGTATTTTGTAATAACTTCCAAGTTTTGCGTTAAAACTGAAACATATTTTAAGTAGAACTCCCTTAATCTATTTCGAATCTTGACAATTTTTATTTCATAACGTACCACAAGTGATATTTAATTTTTTTAATAAAATAAAGATATAGACATTCAATCCTAATCTTTTCCGCAACACTTATGATAAAATTAAGTGTGCCACGATATATTTGGTTTTAAAACAATGCATGTGATACCTAACTGTATTATAAGATAATTAAAAGGACAAAAAATATGTCTGTAATGTCCATACCTTTAAAATTTTTAGTCAAATACCACTTCACACTTCATATCACGAAACAAAATTTTTATAAACTTAAAAAAATTAATAACGTATGGCGTTTTCATGACAAAATGTACTTAAGTTTTTAATTGTGACTCAGAAATTGAAGCTTACAGAAAAATTCACAAATAAAAGTTATTTGACATTATACAAAAACGGATAAGAATTAAAAACGCTGTCTCAAAATATCGAAACGGATTTTCAATGTTGATATTTCCCCAACATTGATCCTGGAATATCTAATTCTCCGCGATTTGGGGCATTTTTATTTTTTAACTGAATAAAGATATATAGGGTGAGTCAGATTGTTAACTACAAACTAAAGTAATTGAGCCCAACATGCCTTATTCAAATGTTGCTCCTTTTCATTCTACAGGGTGTTATAGTTTAAATAATGTTTTCGATTGTTTGCTATATTTTAAGAATATATGGACCGATTGTTTTGAAAATTTGTAGTCTTATGTCTTTGAGGTGTTGAGGTCACGACTAGGGGGCGCTAGTTATACTGTACTATCGATGTAAAAATATGTCTAACTTTTGAATTTTTTAATAAGAAACTATTGAACTACCTTCAATTCTAAATAGAAAAGGTATACCTTTTATAGGGTTTCCTCTTTTAAATTTATGTTAAATTCTCTGACTTTTACAGGTTTTCCCTGACCAAATCAAATCCCAGATCGATGGAGTAAATAGTTAAGCAAAATCAGTTTTAAAATATTTATTTCGTAACAAAATAATATACACATTATAAAAAAAAACTCAAAATATAACAAAAATAACTATTTTTTGGCATGAATACATAGTATTTGGATTTGGAACATATTGTAAAATAGATATAAAACCGAAGTAAATGAAAACAATGTATATTTGTCAATTTCAATTAATTTTAAAATACCCTGACTGATGCGAATATATTTAAAAATTCCCGACTTTATTGCACTTAAAACGAATTCCCTGATTTTTACAGATTTTCAAGGTTTTCCAGGTGAAACGGAACCCTGTGTTACAAATCGATAAACTCAACCGTTTTCGGGAAACAGACGATTTAAGTTTTTGAGATTCGGCGTGAAGTGAATTAGAAAATTATTTTAGCTGTCACTACAATGTCATATTGTTTCTGTCAATGCCATTCAATTCATAGATTAGGCAGTAGTGTTTTTCATTGTTATTTTTTTATATTTAAAATGCCCCATCATAATATTTTTTCAAATACTGAAATGAGAAACATATGTGTGTATATGTGTGGCCCAAGAAAATTTTTATGGTCGCCGTGCAGCAGCGAGATACTTGGAATTACATCGAGATAAAAGACAACCCGATCATAGACTATTTAAATATAATGATTTCCCCCGAAAACAGATGATAGAAGGCCAAAAACATTAACAGCGGACCAAGAAGATGATGTTTTAGTGCGAATTGCTGAAAACACACGAATAAGCATACGTCGAATTTCGGCAATTACTGGTATCAGTCCGTTAGCAGAATACTGCACAAAGAAAAATTGTATCATTATTTTACTCCAATTCAACATTAACGTCACAAGACCCTCTAACTAAGTTACGGTTTACAGTTTCTTCGCCAACAACAAAACAATGATCCAACATTTTATAATAAAATATTATTTACGAACGAAGCCACATTTACCCGATAAGGTATTTTTAATTGGAGAAATAGTCATTCTTGGGAACTAGAAAAACCTTATCTGTCAAAAAAAGTACATTTTCAGCAAGACTTCTCTATCAATATTTGGTATGGAATTCTCTCTCATAATATTGTGACGCCGTTCGTATTACCACGTCCACTTAACGGAGAAAATTATTTAAATTTTCTAATGCCTTAAATTTACAGCAGAGTAAGAGTAAGATAATCGTAATAGAAATTTTCCGCACTGTTGCATTCCGCTGGATTTTTACTTTTGTGGCTATATTAAATCTTTAATTAGAAATACATTATTAATAGTCAAGAACAACTGTTGGAAAAGATTCAAGAATCGGTTAATATTATCAAGCAACATAGAACTTTATTCAACGTCAGACAAAATTTAAATAAGAGGATAAGAAAGTGCATTGAAGTCACTGGTGATCACTTCGAGAATCTTTTATGATTAATAATTTGTCAAGATATGCATGATAAAATTTTTAGTTGTTGTAGTGTTCGTCTTATTGTTAATTCAGTTTTGATATCTTAAGACTCCCTAATTTTATAATTTAATTCCCGCCGAATCTCAAAAACTTAAATCGTCTGTTTCTCGAAAACGAATTTATCGATTTGTAATAGGTATACCTTTTTTATTTAGAATTGAAGGTGGTTCAATAGTTTAATAAAACATTCAAACGTGTAAAATACTAAAAGATAGACATATGTTTACATCGATAATACAGTTGACCTCAACACTGTTTGCCACTTCAAAAAATATGACTACAAATTTCCAAAACAATCGGTCCATACGTTCTTAAAATATAGCAAAAATTCGACATTTTTTCAACTTTAACACTCTGTAGAATGAAAAGGAGTACCAATTGAATAAGGCATGTTGAGCTCAATCGCTTTATTTTGACGTTAACAATCTGCCCTTAAGCTATGTATCATTATTAATGACTCACCTTGTATATCTTCTGTCTATCTCCTACGCAAAACACATTAAAAATTATACCTTACGGACTATCAACGGTAACAGATCAAGAACACTGTGGCCTCAAATAATAAGAAAACATATTGAATGGGGAATAAAATCTTTACCGTATACAACATGATGAAATCGATTGTTGCTATCTGCCTCCTCGTCGGGGACACACGATCCTATCACAATTCCCATGGCAGGGACCGGGCGACGAAATGTCAAAGTTCATTTTTAGGGCACAGCATCCCGAACAATTACACCGATAAATAAATTAATGCCGCGGCTGGTATTAATCAAATAGCCGAAGGCATTCCATTTGTTGCTCGTGGAAATGGTACCAGGCACGTGAACGTTGCCTAATACACCTAACCTCGTTCAAGCGCCGTCTGATCGAGTTCCGGAGAATCCGGGCCCCGGACTGCAGAAACTGGGATAATAGCCGTTTGCCGGTAACGACATTACGAAATTGAAACGTCTGTTCCCATAACATTATCCGCAAGAACGCAACAAATAACATGCGCGAAGGAATTGACTTATTTTTATGTCTGTCGATGGCAACATAATGTATCCATCCGTCCATGTTTTCCTAATTAAATGCGTTTCAGGACCATTTTATTAATTGTGGGCGGGCTTTATATATCCCACACAAAATTTCAGTCGATCGATTTTGTATCAAATAAACGGCAAACGTTACTTGCTATTTTATTATTTTTCTGTATCAGATGATTTTTAACTGGAACTCTAAGGCCGAACTTGAAACACTTGTGTTTTTATATAAAACTATTTTTCATATCAAAATGGGTTTTGAAAACAATATACAGAGTGTTCTGCATAAGAACTGACACAGAGCAGGTTCATGTAGGGGGTCCTAAAATATTGCAATTTAACTAAACATACCTATATACCACAAAGTTGCACACAGGAGTGTGAGAGAGTGGAATAACTAAATTCGGTACACCATTTAGGTTTATTATTGGTCTTCTTTGACTATAAGTTCAAGTAATGCTTTCTGATACCAAACATCTATGTATGCTAATGAACAATTCCACAGACAAAGCTCTATTCTACTAAAAAATAATAATCTAGCTAATTTACTAATGAAAACATTTTATAAATATCTAAGTTCACTTTTGAAAATGTGGGAACTCGAAAATTGAAACACAATAGATGAGATCTGACCTATTTCTGCATTTTTATGATTGCTTCTTCAGGTGGTATCCTTTTAGTTGAATCAAATATCTAACTATAAAAATTATTATATCAGTAAATTAAAATTATTTGTAATTAAATATCGACAATGTCAAAAGTGATTAACCTGTCAATGATAACGACCTAATTAATTAATAACAAAATGTTTACCCTTTATGTAATCGTTTTTTTTTATATATATTTTTAGGTATTAACAATATTGTGTGAAACTAACTACTCTGTGGACTAAAGCCCCAACCAGCGTTGAATTACACCCACAATATCTACCCATATTTTCTTTATTATTAGCTATTGTAACATTTTTTACTGTGTTAGAAAGGTATTTTAAGCTAATATATATAAAATCTCCTACAATTCCTATCAATGAAGTCATATGCATGCTCTCTGATACCAAACATCTAGGTATGCCAATGAACAATTCCACAGACAAAACTTATTCTACTAAAAAAAATAATCTAGCTAAATTTACTAACCTGGTTTAATGAAAACATTCTATAAATTTTCTTATTAATTAAGTAGGTCGTTACCATTGACAGCTTAATCACTTTTGACATTGTCGATATTTAATTTCAAATAATTTTAATTTATTGATATAATAATTTTTATAGTTAGATATTTGATTCAACTTAAAGAAGACCACCTGAAGAAGCAATCCTAAAAATGCAGAAATAGGTCAGATCTCATCTATTGTGGTTGAATTTTCGACTTCCCACATTTTCAAAAGTGAACTTACATATTTTATAGAATATTTTAGTAAATTTAGCTAGATTATTTTTTTTAGTAGAATAGAGCTTTGTCTGTGGAATTGTTCATTAGCGTACCTAGATGTTTGGTATCAGAGAGCATACATATGACTTCATTGATAGGAATTGTAGGAGATTTAATATTAGTTTAAAATACCTTTCTAATACAGTAAAAAATATTACAAAAGCTAATAATAAAGAATATATGGGTAGATAGTCCGTTTGGTCTTTAAAATTTAACAATTGGTAATAAAACTATAAAATATAAATAAAATTAAAGCTAAAGAAATTGTTCTTTGAAACATAAATTTACTTTTCGCCGAAAATTGAAATTTACTCTGTCTAATAAATGATCATGGTTTCTTATAACGTTACATGTATTCGAGGAATAAACAAAATTCTTCACTGTTCTCCAAAGAAAATAATCACATTTGCTGAGGCCATCACGATGGTGGTGGCCAATTTTGAGAACAATTATTTCCTTCCCTAACCATTCTTTTAAAGGGATAAACTGCTTGACTATTAATAGGAATTTTTGGATACATTATTAGGGCGTGACATAATTGGACACATGTGTGACAATTTATAAAGAAAATCAATTAATGGACTTTCAGGTATCTTGAAACTAGTTTCAAGATAACTCCCGTAATAATGATCCGATTTCGATGCGGCTTGCGCCAGTTTTCTTAGGAAAACATTTAGTTTCCAGGATGCCCTAAATCGTACTTTGTGATACGAATAAACTATACCCAACCGCCGAAAATCTAGATAATGTTTTTATATTTATTAAAAAATGATTAATACATGTTATAATACAGAAAAGATTAGGACAGGGTTTAATCATCTGTAAAATATTTTAATTTGTGTTTATGCATTTATATAAAAATGTATGACATGCAGAGCATGTAAGTAGATAATTTGAATGAATTAATAATAACTCCCATTATTTCCATATTATGGACTATGGTTACTGGACAGGTCAACACAAACATTGGAATTATGTCAATGCCACGATTGATTGATATAGTTCCAATGCTTACAATCTACAATTGAACGAAGAGAATTGTAAATTTTTATATTTTAAATCAATATGTTTTTAGAACTATTCTTAAAAGTGTTCATACAATATAAGAGAGACACAAGGTACAGGACAACGGAGCTACACATTATCGTTATTAATATGTTACATAATTTATCGGTCAGCAGTTATAATAATTACTGTTTACAAAGCAACTTAGATATACAGGATGTATCACGAAGAAGCAATAAATAAATATATAATGTTTGAATCATGTTAAAATGTTTGTGTAGATAGTTCTTAGTATTTTTAATAAAAAATTTTGTTTACTTTGGTTTTTGGCACTTTATTATTGTTATTTTTGTTAAATAATTCCGAGTTGTGACTCTCTTTCACATATTTTTTTACAAGTTTTTCAACATGAGTTTAGGTAATAAAATAATATACATTTCTAATAAACTAAATTATTTTATAAAAGTAGACTAAAATAGTACAATTTTAAAGATTATTATAAAAATATTTTTCTACACCCGTATTATAACAATGCACTTATATGCCTATAATCCGTTTCATAATGATACCCATTACGATACAGATTTTTCATTACGATACAGATTTTATAATCCGTTTCATAATGATACCCATTACGATACAGATTTTTAATCAATAGAAACCCATAATTTTTCAATCAAGCATGCTGTTCATTTGACGTTTATCCTAGGTTCCTATGTAATTATTTTAGATGTCAAAATCAGTACGTATTAAATTTTCGTAGATACCTAGCTAAACTTCGATAATTTATCAAAATGTCTGATATCAGCGATATAGAAGAATTACCATCGACTCCTCCACACATATCGGAGAAAGCAGAAAATGCAGTTCATACGAATAATTACTGTTACCTATTGTGTTCAATAAAAATATAAAATTTATGGTTTTTGATTATTTATCGGGTGTAGAAAAAATAGCGTATGCAACTTTCATGTAATGGTTATTAATACACGAGCATTAACCGGGATACGAAACGAGCCGAAAGCGAGTTTCGTATGGTTTATGCCATCATTACATGATCGTTGCATAATATACTATTATAATACTGCGCAAAATATTACGGTTTATTGTATGAAATGGGAACAAAAAAGGTACCTACTTAGCTCATGAGAATGACTGCTCTATGTGACAGTTTTGCATATAAATACACACATAAAGAAACTAGTTTCTAATTGATATTATTTCGACTTGACACTCTTTTCCAAAATTTGCTCATCTCATCTCATTAATTGTGACAGTTTTGTCTAAAGCACAAAACCAATGTTGGAGGTGTGACATTTCAACGCAGCGCCATTCGACGGTTATTAAGCAAAGTTCACTTTTTTACACATAAAAATATGCAATATTTGGAGTTGATACACCACTAAATCTTGAAAAATTAAAATTTTGAGTTGTGACTGTCTTGTTCCAAACTGACGAATATCGTGAATTCCTGGTATGCTCGTAAACTAGTAATCTTTCAGATTCTGATATAATGGTTCGGTTCGAGTTACAATAATATTGGGGGATCGTATGCGACCTCTGGAAGAAGATCAGGGTTTTTTAGACGAGTACAAAATGTCATGTGGGGAAAAACGTGATCAGCCCCAAGTCGTCAAAAGACTGTGTTTACAGACGTCTGCTTTAGTTCATCAGCCACCCCATAAAATATCTACTTTATTAAGTACTGGAGAAAATTGATAGTATAATGTGTAATACAGATTTAAAAACATACTTAAATAATTTGCAATATAACCTGCAAAAATATCTTCTATAAAAAAATGTTTGCTACATACTTCCATGTGTTTTCTTATCGGTTTTATGATTTTCAATTCAGAAAGCTTCAGACGGGTCTACGGGAAATGTATTCAGGGAAATATCAAAAATACAGTAAGAGGAGCACAGCACACATTTTCCGAGATTTTTTATGTAAATATCCTTGCGTATGTTTTGCATTTACGCATTTTATAACTAAATATCAAAAACGTTTGCAAAATTACAAAAAAATATAGAAAATTTCCGCTACATCTACACATACAAAAGCGATTTGTTGAATTGTTGTTGACTTGCACACCCAACTTATACAAATTCTCTTATGCAGATTTTGCATTTTTCTTAATGTATGATACAATTAGACTGTTTTCACATTGTTCTGATACTACCGAATAAATTATAGAAAACTATTAAAAAACACACAAAATTTCCACTCCTATTTATGCAAGTAATTTGTGGTTCACCCCTACAGCAGTTCCGAAATCTATCAACAGATGTCAGCTACTTCGTGATTTTCGGCAATACAACAATACCTATCTGACACATACCAAACCAAATTTGTTGTTATTCAAATATACCCATAGCAAATTTGACGAACACATTTGACATTCCCAATACGACGAAAACTGCAAAAATTATCAAAATTTCCAAATATCTCCAAAATTAGTAATCACAACCCTAAGAATTGCTTAAAAAACGATTTCAATGTGCATATGCCAAAAATACAGTGTTCAATTTAAAATAAAATAGTTACAGCTGTTTGAAGTCATCAAAATGTAACTTCAAAAATAAAATGCTTGGTATCTATTTCCAGGAAGAAGTGGATACCTCCGCGCACCCTCATACGTCAATTTTTTTCTTAATAAATTAATATTGCAAACTCTATAACTCCTAGCTATAGGGAATGTTATACAAAATGATCCTAAATTTCATAGAATCCAAAAATGCAATAATATACAGGGTATTCCATTTAAAATAACGAAGTTGGTATCGACGTCCGGTATAACCTGAAGCGCCGGAGATTTCTAGATACTTTAGTTATATTCGTCCCAGGGACTTTACCAGGTTGCCAAATTTTCAAGTATTTCGGAGTAGTACTTTTCCAGATAACGATCGAGGGAGTTCCCAGTGGGAGACCCTGTATAAAACACAAAAGATCAGCTACTGGTTCACAAATTTGCACATAAATTCACTGAATTTTTACCTTCATTTACATAATTATATTACTGGCCCAAGTTTCACATATTTTTTTGTACTATTCGAACAAATCTAACATATATATTTTTTTTAATTTTGACATCCTATATCTCCAAAACTAATAGCTTCAAAACCTTTTTTCTCATGTATGCTTATGTCGATTCAATTCGATTATTTCAGAAGTGATCCTTTTACATCTAAGCAAAGATGATGATAATAATAATGGTAATGATGCCCCAATAAAATGGAATAAAATTAAAAGTTTTTTTTGAATACTTAAGAATTTGAGAAAGAACTTAAGAGATGTAATATAAATTGTCATAATCAATAATATTTTCACAATCTAGGCACCTCTATTTATAAAACCCAAGCCCAATCCTGGCGCATAAAGTTGGGGATGGATTATATTAATCTAGAATTTTCTCCATTCGTTTGAAATACAATTTCTATTTTTAGGAAATTCATATTGGTAGTATTTTTTTTACCCATTCAAAAATTGTAATTTGAAAATTTATTTTCAAGACTATTTCCTGCACAAGTTGATAAACAACCGTATAATATGACTTGGCATAGTAGCAAGATGTTATGAATTAAGTTGACATTTTAAGGCTCCCACGTTCTTTTTGGCTTGACAATCGAATAGCCGATATTAATAAAAAAAAACTAAATTTAAGCAGAAAATAAATACTTATAGAAATAAAATAATTTCTGATGTGATGTACAGTGTCTGGCAGACTTCCAGTCTAACACCGGCACACACAAAAAAAGTGATGTGTACTTTTGACTAGGCTCACCTATCTTTATGTATTTTGATGCACTGAATCTGATTCATTTCAAGTTCGTTTAGCTCTAACACCCCCAAAATGTTGAGTAAATTGCAAAATAGCGAAAAATGGCAAAGAATCACGTAAGTGAGCGCAAAAAAAATTCTAAAAAATTATTTCTGACCTTGATTAAGTGTGTTTCTTACGTATTAGCTGCAAAAGACGAAAAATCATTAAAATTTGCCAAAAACAAAAGGTGTCTGCATTTTTGACCAGACCCACCTATTTTATGTAGTTCGTTTAGCTCAAACACCCTCAAAATTTAAAGTAAATTGCTAAAAATAGTGAAAAATCGCAAATCGCAAATCAAGTTAAATTTAGCTGGAAACTATTTCATTTTTTATTAGGTATTAATAATATTGTGTGAAACTACTTTGGAGACTAAGGCTTGCTACAGACTATGCGTGTATTCGCGGTTCGCAATACGCGATGTATGATTTGTGAGGAATTCGTGAATAGTGTGTAGTCTTGTTCATTAAAAATCCATTCATAGAATTCCTTACAAATCACTCATCACGAATCGCGAATTCAGGCATAGTCTGTAGCAAGCATAATGCTCCAACATTGAGCTACACCCGCAATATTTGTCCATATATCCTTTATTATTAATTTTTGTAGATTTTTACTGTATTATATAAGCTAATTAAATCAATTCTCCTACAATTTATATTAACTAAGTGACAATTTAAGTATGTTTTGATATAAAATATCTAGGTAGGCTAGGAAGAAAAAAAGATATACGTGGCATAATGAAATCATTTAAATGATTTTCAACACGCAAGCAGCCACAATAGAAAAGATCTGACCCCTGACCTATTTTTGCATTTCTAGGATTGCTTCTTCAGGTGGCCCCCTTTTATTTTAAATCGAAATCAAATATCTAAGTTTAACAAATTAAAATTATTTGAAAAATTCAATTTTGAAACGACAATGTCAAAAGATAATCTGTCTAGATTGATATACATTAAAAGCAATCACCTTGTTCATTCAAACATGTGATATCATTTTTTTTATAACAAATTTGTAGGTATTAATATTATGTGTTATTTTCCCATATACATATTCTGTATTGGCTTTTGTAGATTTTTCTGTATTGAAAAGATATGTAAACCAATTCAAATCAATTTTCCTACAATTCTATTAATGAAATCATAATATGTTTGCTCTTTGATACCAAATATCTAGGTATACCAAGGAACAATTCAATATGACCTAGCAGACGTGTAACATATACAAATTTATTTTATCTTAATAATCCTTTTTTAAATTAAAATAAAAAATAATAATCTAACAAACCCAACAACTTGAAGGCATTATTCATAGCTCTACTATGATTTTCTTTCCTTGTCGCTGCCAAATAATTATTATTTTTGCATTGTTTTGTATTCTAGAGATCGCGGACGAGATTTTAAAGAAATTTGTAAAATCAGTAATCCAGAAAAAATATCTTATAAATACAGGTATATACCTATAAATACTTAACAATACTTAAATATAAGTTACTAATTCTAGTTAACTAGAATAATAAAATTTTGTAAGTAGAAGCCTAATATATAGTAATTAAGCATTCTTCATTTCCTGAACTTGGAAAAAGTATATTTTACAATTGTTTAATTCCCACCTTTATCAACATGCATCACTGCGTAGGTTCAAATAAAATAAAAGTTAGGTACTACAGTTAAAAAAAATAAACGGAAGCTCTAAATAATTATTTTATTAGGTCAGCTCAATAGTGCTGTTAAGGCACAGTTAAGCAATATAAGCACAAAACGTCGATCATTTGTGTCACAGATGATCTGATTAAAAACATACAATAATATAATCTCAATATCGTTAGTTAAATGTTGTGGTTTCATTATTTTACCTCATTTGTCAGGACTACCTGAATATAAAAAAATAATTATAACTAATCATCGTCAGTAACAATTACAACAATTAAGTTTTTCTTTTTGTGATCGATGTTACTGAATATGAAAATACATTTCGTGTTAAAATACCAATATAACCTTGACACTTTGTATTGTTTGTATTTTAACATGATGTTACAAATTTTGCCTTTATTGCTCTATGTTTTGTCAATCGTCAAAACAACCTAAATCGAATAACATTAATGATTAATGAATATACCTATTTATAAAATTCAGGTTTTAGATGATAATACTAAAACACAAATAGCTTAGTAAATGAAACAATATAAATGCAATAAAAACTATATCATGGATGTATTTAAGTTTAAAATTTTGCAATTTCTTCTCTCAACAAACTAATGTTTGCACCCTGTTACATTTGTCATTTTTTTATTTTATTTTTGTTGTAACGTTTCCATCATCATTTGGTTTCTCCTAAATTTGCTTAACCAGAAACAAATTACTTCGTTCTTTACCAACAAAGGAGTTCATTCAATTATGAAGAAGGTTATTACACACTACGCGTCAAGTCGACAAGGATAACGAGAAATTATGACTGGTATTTTACCACACTCAGAAAAACATTAGACACACTAGCATAAGTGTAATTCTGTCATTTATAACAAGTTACCAAGCAAACATTTGCCTAATTTCTGAAATTGGTTAATATAAAAAAATACACACACATTATAATTTAACAATTTCTAAAGTAATTTCTACAGAAATAAAAAAATTAAAGCAAATATGTAGAATAGATATGAAAAATTCAGATATGTACACTGAATATTTTTTTTATTTATGAGCGAAAAAATAATTTGATATTAAAACGTCGCTTAAAGAAAAATTCGTGGAAGGAATGTATATATATTGTTTAAACAGTAACTAGTAACATCCGTCAAACATTTAAATTCGTAAAAAGATGCAAACAAATACCATTAAACCTGGGGTTGATGGAGAGAGAAGCATGGTCCTCACATCACTTTTCAATAGAGCTGTTTGCATTATTTGCCAAAGGATCCCTTCGAATTTTGCACTAATCAGCATTACCTACATGAGCCACTCGTGTGGATGTCAATTTCCGAGTTGAGGTGGCACAGGATACTATCTCGAACCAAGCTAATATGTGCTATTAATGAATCAAAAATTTTAAGGAAATCCAGCAATCAATCGCAGATAACACTCGTTCTAAACAATCACTGTTCATGATGAATTCCTTCCGCAAGTCAGTGTTTTATCTTAAAATTTTAAGACGAAAGTATGTGAAGGTGTGAAACTTACACTTTGTTGCAGTTGTAAAGGGGTAGATGTTGTTCCACAATAATATTTTCATTCGTTCGGCACTAGTTATTCTCAGTCTCTTACAGAATATCGCAGTTCTTTCTGAATTTCCGTATTCACTTGACTTGCCACTTGCCGATTTTTTTATTGTGCAAATTCGAATCTCCTTCAAGGGATGAAAATTTGGTACAATTAAAAAAAAATCAAAAATCGCTAGCGGAATTTCAGAAGATTTCAAGAAATGCATTTCATATATCCAACAGCCAAAGTGCCGCTGTGAGAAGTATTTGAGTAGGACAAGTTTTTTTAAAAAGGATATGGTTGAAGTGAATGTTTCCCAGTTTTATAACAAATCAGTCCTGGAACTGTTTGATCAGACTTTATATTTTAAACAATTTGAATTATTATGTACCTATACCTGGAGACTTCACACTGAAGAACTTTGACCCTATGAAAGAAATCAGAAGATTTTTATTCTTAAAAACTGCCCCCCGCGCGTCTATGCTGTCTTCTAAAAAGGAGTATTTTGCAAAGGTCAATGCCAAGAGAGTATTTTGATGACCCGCTTTTAGCATTTTTCTAGATAAATTTTCTTTACAGGTCTTCGCCGAGTATCACAATTTTCCTGTGGAAGGGAGATGCAAGGCAAAATTACGACTTGTGGATGAATATCCAGAAATGTCAGGTAAAACGTCAAAAATAAGTTTGTATTCGTGGATGTTCTAAAGGCTTACCAAGGTAAGACATTATAGCTGGATATCTTAATTTGAACATTACAATATCCACTTGAAAAAGTAATACTTGAAATGTATAAATAAGATTTTATCGTAACGGAATAGCGAATTGACCTTTGTCCAAAGATAACTTATGTTATTAGGATACGAGATAATCTTTTGGAGATTTGCAATATTATTTAATAATTTCGATATATTAGTTACGTATTTTTCCATTATATTATTTAGATTATTTATTTTTCATAATTAATAGCTAACATATACAATTATTTTTTCACAAAAACGAGATATTTCGTATTAAAACATATACATACTGTATATAGGTGAACCCAATTATTGGAATGAAAAAAAATGAAATATGATTTAATATATTTTTAGATATTGTAGTAGTCTGATTAATTAATAAATATTCATTCTTATTCTATACCTTCTCCTGAAAATATTATGAATTGATAAAAAGCATCTAGAATTTTATTCAGTGGACATATTCAGTATAATTATGGACATTCTATACCCGTTTTCATTTTTGAATTTACACAATTTATAATATTTAATAATAAATGTATACATAGTGTTTGATGCGCTATATATTTTACTACAAAGAATACAAGTAATTTTTCTGATATATCTATTATTAACAAGTAGAATATAAAAACATTATGGTATAGTTAAAAATGTATGTAATTTACTTTAACACAAAATTAGTAATTAAATTTAAATACCTATGTGAAGACCGGTGTGAAGACAGCAGCCAAAGATAGCAGCCAAAACGAACGAAGATACCCGAATGACCATAGGCGCGCATGGGATGGAGACAAGGGACAGGCAAACGGCGCATGCGCGCCGGATTTGCTCTTTTGGTTATTATGGACGAAATATACATTAGATTAATTCCTACATCATAAAATGGCTTTATTTAATGTAGACATTTGTCTTGAACTAATTTGAGACAAATAATCAGTCCCTAGGTGGTGAAAATGGAAACAAATAGACAAAAAAATGTACGTAACTAAATATGCGCCGGAGCATTTTTTCGCTTTCATGGTTTGTCAAGATTCTCAGAAATCTACAGTTAAATATTGAACGACTTATGGAGTGAAAATGGAGGAAAAATCTCAGATAATTGGATGAAAAATTCGTATCGCCGGAAGTACGTGTCGCAGCACTTTTTCGTTTATAGGGTTTGTTAACATGCTCCTTAGGAACATCCAGTTAAATTTTGAACGACTTAAATTGGCTTCCAGGGGGTGAAAATGCAGGAAAACTCTTAGAAAATTGGAAGAAAAAATCGTATCGCCGGAAGTACGCGTCGGAGCACTTTTTCGCTTATAGAGTTTGTTAACATCCTCCTTAGGAACATCCAGTTAAATTTTGAGCGACTTAAATTGGCTTCCAGGGGGTGAAAATGCAGAAAAACTCTTAGAAAATTGGAAGAAAAATTCGTATCGCCGGAAGTACGAGTCAGAGCACTTTTTCGCTTATAGGGTTTGTTAACATCCTCCTTAGGAACATCCAGTTAAATTTTGAACGACTTAAATTGGCTTCCAGGGGGTGAAAATGCAGAAAAACTCTTAGAAAATTGGAAGAAAAATTCGTATCGCCGGAAGTACACGTCGGAGCACTTTTTCGCTTATAGGATTTGTTAACATCCTCCTTAGGAACCCCCAGTTAAATTTTGAACGACTTAAATTGGCTTCCAGGGGGCGAAAATGCAGGAAAATTCTTAGAAAATTGTAAGAAAAATTCGTATCGCCGGAAGTACGTGTCGGAGCACTTTTTCGTTTATAGGGTTTGTTAACATGCTCCTTAGGAACATCCAGTTAAATTTTGAACGACTTAAATTGGCTTCCAGGGGGTGAAAATGCAGGAAAACTTTTAGAAAATTGGAAGAAAAATTCGTACCGCCGGAAGTACGCGTCGGAGCACTTTTTCGCTTATAGAGTTTGTTAACATCCTCCTTAGGAACATTCCGTTAAATTTTGAACGACTTAAATTGGCTTCCAGGGGGTGAAAATGCAGGAAAACTCTTAGAAAATTGGAAGAAAAATTCGTATCGCCGGAAGTACGCGTCGGAGCACTTTTTCACTTATAGAGTTTGTTAACATCCTACTTAGGAACATCCAGTTAAATTTTGAAGGACTTAAATTGGCTTCCAGGGGGTGAAAATGCAGGAAAACTCTTAGAAAATTGTAAGAAAAATTCGTATCGCCGGAAGTACGCGTCGGAACACTTTTTCGCTTTCAGGGTTTGTTAAAGTCTTTCCTAGGAACCGCCAGTTAAATTATGAACGATTTAATTTGGTTTCCAGGGGGTGAAAATGCAGGAAAACTCTTAGAAAATTGGAAGAAAAATTCGTATCGCCAGAAGTACGCGTCGGAGCACTTTTTCGCTTACAGGGTTTGTTAACATCCTCCTTAGGAATATCCAGTTAAATTTTGAACGACTTAAATTGGCTTCCAGGGGGTGAAAATGCAGGAAAACTCTTAGAAAATTGGAAGAAAAATTCGTATCGCCGGAAGTACACGTCGGAGCACTTTTTCGCTTATAGGATTTGTTAACATCCTCCTTAGGAACCCCCAGTTAAATTTTGAACGACTTAAATTGGCTTCCAGGGGGTGATAATGCAGGAAAACTCTTAGAAAATTGGAAGAAAAATTCGTATCGCCAGAAGTACGCGTCGGAGCACTTTTTCGCTTACAGGGTTTGTTAACATCCTCCTTAGGAATATCCAGTTAAATTTTGAACGACTTAAATTGGCTTCCAGGGGGTGATAATGCAGGAAAACTCTTAGAAAATTGGAAGAATAATTATTATCGCCGGAAGTACGCGTCGGAGCACTTTTTTGCTTTCAGGGTTTGTTAAGGTCTTTCCTAGGAACAGCCAGTTAAATTTTGAACGACTTAAATTGGCTTCCAGGAATATTTTCCTCTATTTTCTTAGAGTCTTCCTGCATTTTTATCCCCTGAAAGCCAATTTAAGTCATTTTAACTGGCTGTTCCTAGGGAAGACCTTGACAAACCCTGAGAGCGAAAAAGTGCTCCGACGTGTACTTCCGGCGATAATAATTATTATTCCAATTTTCTAAGAGAATTCTTGCATTTTCACCCCCTGATAACCAAATTAAGTCATTCAAAATTTAACTGGCGGTTGCTAAGGAAGAGTTTAACAAACCCTGAAAGCGAAAAAGTTCTGCGACGCGTACTTCCGGCGATACGAATTTTTCTTCCAATTTTCTAAGAGCTTTCCTGCAATATCACCCCCTGGAAGCCAATTTAAGTCGTTCAAAATTTAACTGGATATTCCTAAACTGGATATTAACAAACCATAAAAGCGAAAATGTGCTCCGACGCGTACTTCCGGCGATAATGATTTTTCTTTCAATTTTTTAAGAGTTTTCCTGCATTTTCACCCCCTGGAAGCCAATTTAAGTCGTTCAAAATTTAACTGGATGAAGGAGGATGTTAACAAACACTAAATGCAAAAAAGTGCTCCCACGCGTACTTCTAGCGATACGAATTTTTCTTCCAATTTTCTAAAAGTTTTTCTGCATTTTCACCCCCTGGAAGTCAATTCAAGTCGTTCAAAATTTAACTGGATGTTCCTAAACTGGATATTAACAAGCCCTAAAAGCGAAAATGTGCTCCGACACGTACTTCCGGCGATAATAATTTTTCTTCCAATTTTCTAAGAGTTTTCCTGCATTTTCACCCCCTGGAAGCCAATTTAAGTCGTTCAAAATTTAACTGGATGTTCCTAAGGAGCATGTTAACAAACCCTATAAACGAAAAAGTGCTCCGACACGTACTTCCGGCGATACGAATTTTTCTTACAATTTTCTAAGAGTTTTCCTGCATTTTCGCCCCCTGGAAGCCAATTAATTTAATTGGATGGTCCTAAGGAGGATGTTAACAAACACTAAATGCAAAAAAGTGCTCCCACGCGTACTTCTAGCGATACGAATTTTTCTTCCAATTTTCTAAGAGTTTTTCTGCATTTTCACCCCCTGGAAGCCAATTTAAGTCGTTCAAAACTTAACTATATGTTCTTAGAGAAGGCCTTAACAAAACCCAAAAAGCGAAAAAGTGCTCCAACGCGTACTTCCAGCGATAATAATTTTTCTTTCAATTTTCTTAGACTTTTTCTGCATTATCACCCCCTGGAAGCCAATTGGAGTCGTTCAAAATTTAACTGGATGTTCCTAAGGAGGATGTTAACAAACACTAAATGCAAAAAAGTGCTCCCATGCGTACTTCCAGCGATACGAATTTTTCTTCCAATTTTCTAAGAGTTTTACTGCATTTTCACCCCCTGGAAACCAATTTAAGCCGTTCAAATTTTAACTGGATGTTCCTAAGGAGGATGCTAACAAACCCTAAAAAAGAAAAAGTGCTCCGACGCGTACTTCCGACGATACGAATTTTTCTTCCAATTTTCTAAGAGTTTTCCTGCATTTTCACCCCCTGGAAGCCAATTTAAGTCGTTCAAAATTTGACTGGATGTTCCTAAGCAGGATGTTAACAAACCCTAAGAGCGAAAAAGTGCTCCGACCCGTACTTCCGGCGATAATAATTTTTCTTTCAATTTTCTTAGACTTTTTCTGCATTTTCACCCCCTGGAAGCCAATTGAAGTCGTTCAAAATTTAACTGAATGTTCCTAAGGAGGATGTTAACAAACCATAAAAGGGAAAAAGTGCTCCAACGCGTACTTCCGGCGATACGATTATTTCTTCCAATTTTCTAAGAGTTTTTCTGCATTTTCACCCTCTGGAAGCCAATTTAAGTCGTTCAAAATTGAACTGGATATTCCTAAGGAGGATGTGAACAAACCCTAAACGCGAAAAAGTGCTCCGACGCGTACTTCCGGCGATAATAATTTTTCTTCCAATTTTCTAAGAGTTCTTCTGCATTTTCACCCTCTGGAAGCCAATTTAAGTCGTTCAAAATTTAACTAGATGTTCTTAGAGAAGGCCTTAACAAACCCTAAAAGCGAAAAAGTGCTCCAACGCGTACTTCCGGCGATAATAATTTTTCTTCCAATTTCTAAGAGTTCTTCTGCATTTTCACCCCCTGGAAGCCAAGTTAAGTCTTTCAAAATTTAACTAGATGTTCTTAGAGAAGGCCTTAACAAACCTTAAAAGCGAAAAAGTGCTCCAACGCGTACTTCCGGCAATAATAATTTTTCTTCCAATTTTCTAAGAGTTTTCCTGCATTTTCACCCCCTGGAAGCCAATTTAAGTCGTTCAAAATTTAAGTGGATGTTCTTAGAGAAGGCCTTAACAAACCCTAAAAGCGAAAAAGTGCTCCAACTCGTACTTCCGGCGATAATAATTTTTCTTCCAATTTTCTTCCAAGTTCTTCTGCATTTTCACCCCCTGGAAGCCAAGTTAAGTCTTTCAAAATTTAACTAGATGTTCTTAGAGAAGGCCTTAACAAACCCTAAAAGCGAAAAAGTGCTCCAACGCGTACTTCCGGCGATAATAATTTTTCTTCCAATTTTCTAAGAGTTTTCCTGCATTTTCACACTCTGGAAGCCAATTTAAGTCGTTCAAAATTTAACTGGATGTTCCTAAGGGGGATGTGAACAAACCCTAAACGCGAAAAAGTGCTCCGACCCGTACTTCCGGCGATACGAATTTTTCTTCCAATTTTCTAAGAGTTTTTCTGCATTTTCACCCCCTGGAAGCCAATTTAAGTCTTTCAAAATTTAACTAGATGTTCTTAGAGAAGGCCTTAACAAACCCTAAAAGCGAAAAAGTGCTCCGACGCGTACTTCCGGTGATATGAACTTTTCTTCCAATTATCTAAGAGTTTTCCTCCATTTTCACTCCCTAAGTCGTTCAATATTTAACTGGAGATTTCTAAGGAGATCTTGACAAACCATGAAAGCGAAAAAGTGCTCCGGCGCATACTTAGTTAAGTACATTTTTTTTATCTATTTGTTTCCATTTTCACCACCTAGGGACTGATTATTTATCTCAAATTAGTTCAAGACAAATGTCTACATAAAATAAAGCCATTTTGTGATGTAGGAATTAATCTAATGTATATTTCGTGCATAATAACCAAAAGAGTGAATCCGGCGCGCATGCGCCATTTGCCTGCTCCTTGCCTCCATCACATGCGCGCCTATGGTCATTCGGGTATCTTCGTTCGTTTTGGCTGCTATCTTTGGCTGCTGTCTTCACACCGGTTATGTGAAGAATGTACTAATATAAACAGTCGTAGCAGCGAACAGTTTTACTTAACACGAACAATTGTTACATTTCTTTATTTTTAAAATATGTAATTTAAAAACAAAATATTTTTACAAAATTTTGAAGAATCCAATTATGTTTGTAAAGTAAGACATATTTTGTCAAAATAAAAAACATTAAAAGCAATAATAAAATATGTTGAACAAAGATAGGATAAATATGTATAAAACTTATTTTAATACGGTAAAAACATTCTTAAAAACAAGAAAAAATATATTTCTATATTCACATTTCATTTCTGGAATTAAATTTGTGATATGTATCTGAATTAAACCACCAATAAGTAGGCATTTCGCAAAAAAATATTGATTCAAAGCAACAAAACAAGTTAACAACTAGTCGCAAACAGTTATCTTTTTAACTTGATATTTCTTAAGCTAAACAATAATATAACGCATAGAGATATATATAAGATAAGATAAATGCAACCAAAGTTTACTGAATAAATATTTATTCTGAAAATTTTGATGCAACTTTGTAGGTTTGATATAGATTTAAAATATATACCTACAATACATAAAATACAATTGCAAAATTTTGTAGTTGTAGGAAATACATAATATGTTTTTAAACGTTTTTTTAACGATGTTTGGCTTATTCTATATCTATACTAGAAAAGTGGGCAAGTTGGCATATGCCGACTTGAACTCATGTCGTGCCTGCGACACTGGTCCACTCTGTGTGCAGCTTGATCGCTGCACATGCACTCCAGGGTAATGGCCAGTTATACACGCATAGCTTAGTGGCCCCAGTGATTACTGGCGGGGACAATAATATCAAATTGCACATACAGTGTGTTCACGGATGAACCTAATTATATCTGAACTTTTTTTATTTCACATTTTTTCGAAAAAAATCTATTCTTTCAATAAAGTTTTGCTTGTCTCGAAATGTACATAACTGTGAAAATGGCGTTGAAAAATACAGGTTGTTAAAAACATAAGAAAACGTAAAATTGTGTCAAGAGTAAAGTGCACCATTGTTAATAAAAAATTAGAAATGTTATAGAAAAAAGTTATTTCTAATGCCAATAACCTGAGATACCTATGAACTTTGAAGATTGTATATGAAAGTTTTTATTTTCATATACAATATTCTGAAAATGTAGAGTAAGATAATCGGAGCGAAATATATAACATTCTTTTCAGCGTTTCGCCTGTTGTTTTTTTTTTCAAGATTTTTTGAAAGAGGCATTGCATCCGCGGTGAAAATAACCAATGATCGGCAAGATGCATCAGAAAAAACAAATTTAGCTATGGAAACACGAAAAAGACGCCACCAAAATACTACGACAATGAAGTATTTACAGTTTAGAGCCCCAATCATATTATGTAAATAATCAAATCAGGTATGCGTCGATGTAGGTATACAAAAAATTTAGGAATAGTTTCCTTGAGGGGTCTTTAAATTTCTTTCTTTTAATTCGAGCCTCTCTTAAATAGTTACAACCCCTTAAAGACACAGTAACATATTTTGGCAGGAGCGTAATACTTATAAAATGATATTTTACTGGAAGAGATTTCTTGCAAGAGATTTGCAAGAAAGAAATGGTTTCTAAATAAACAAAGCTACCTTAGAAGCATTTCGATAAAAAAAAAATGTAAAAGTATATAACAAAGTTCGGAAAATAAAGACGGAAGGGGTGTTTTTTTCACCCTGTTATAGGAAATAAAAAAAAAACGGGAAATATGCCAGTAAAACATCATTTTATAGGTATTACGTTTCTAGCAAAATTCCTTAGTTTACCTATATTCAACTGTTTTTGACAAAAATTGAAAAAGCCAAATTTTGTATACACTAATGCAACACCCTGTGTATCGCTGCAATCAGAAAATATCAACAAATATTGCTCTAAAACAAACATGTTTAGTTTATATCTCTCAAATGAATTTGTTATATATTTCATTAGATCGTCAAAAAATAAAAATATAAACGTTGTTTTTATCATTTATTTCAAAAGTGGAAAAAGATAGAGATAGAACATTGAATACGTACCTCAAAATATTTTCTAAAATCAGTAGGTACATAATCATATTTAATTACGACCATTTGTGTATTAGTGGACAAATCTAACAAAAATAATTTATCCGACATAAAATATCTGTTTCAAATTCTCAGTCGATTTGTATATAAAAGTTTTATTAAATTGCTTTAGTTTGTTGCTAAGAATATGTGGTATATAACTCCACACATAAAATAACATTTTAAGAAAGGGCCGCAATTTAACCACTAAACTGTTCTGAACTGAACTGTTCGGTGCATGTTACTCAAGAAGTAGTTGGCTGAATGTTTCTGACAATTTCAAACTAGTCCCTGACTGCTGTATGAACAAACCTATTATGATACAATTCGTCACTTGCTGTTTCTATACGCAAATAGAGATCAACCAACTAAGTACTACGTCGATGTCTAAATTTATACTTTCTATAAATAAAAAAAAATACATTGTTACTACAATTTCAGATATAGTTAACATGAAACACACAGCGACAAAATAAATATTGTAAGTAAAGTAAACTGTGAGTCATTTTAAATGACAAGACATTGCACAGATTCCGAGAAAAATTTAGAGGGGTACTTAAAAATGTAATGCCAGAAACCGAATTACCAATTTATTACTCTAATTATAGAAATTAAAATCACAAACCACTTGGTGAAATGCCTTACCTATAGTTTTTGTGTTGTGAGTAATTGAACATATCTAGGTATACAACCATTGGTTATATAAGCTATGCTATCTATATAAACTCAATGATACAATTACATAGACAAGCTAATACATTTTCTAAACATAATCTATTTAATTAATTTTCTCACCCACGTCATTAATACACAGAAACTCTATATAGAAATCTACAAATCTACAATCAGCATAATTTGACAGTAATCGAACACATTTTATTTTATTAATTTGTGATACGAATAGATTAAAAGACTTTCAATTACCCTCTATATCTCCGCAACTGTGACTGTGGAATAACAGTTTTCCATGCAATTTATAAAGTCTAAAGACCTATAACCAGTTTCATTTCAATTCGATCGACTATTGTAGAGCTATTTCAAAATCTTATTGACAGTGCACCTTTATCACTATTTTTTTTCTAAGTGCTTTCGAACATATATTCATAAGAAACTTTTTAATTAAAATTATATTTCCTATATCCTCTTTCTGTTTGGCATCATATTTTTAGAGACACTGTACGTATTTGCATTCAATGAAAATGTAACAATGTTTTAAAATGATACTGAATCAGAGTTAGACAAACATTATTTCAGATGATGGATAACATATACAGTACGATTCAGTCATAATGTCATTAATTTTAACCACCTATTCGTGGTTAAAATAATAATACAGAAAATAAAATAAAAAATTATTCGGCTTCTTAATAATTTACTTAGTGAGTATTGGGTTTTTATCTCACTACTTATGTATTTAAGTGTAAATGTTTTATTACTTGATAAATCGGAATTTTGTAAACTAAAACTTAATATGTTAATTGCATAAAAAATAATTTATAGCATTCATTACATATTTCAACATTACCATAAGTACTTAGAAAATATTTCAATTTGGCAACGTTGCGTCAGGTAGACAGCGAGTTGAACTGCCACCAGCGATCAGTGGCAGTCTGAAAAGGGGGTTTAAATAATGGTACGATTTTTTTTATTTCCGCGAAAAAAAAAGTTATTCGTTATTATTTACCTATCAAGTTCGGATATTCATCACCTGTTATTCTAAAATATTAACAAATAATTCACGTTATTCGTTATTTTTTATCCCAAAATTCATGATAATTTTTCAATTTTATCCGGAGAATAAGCTAGTCAATTTTTCACTTTGTAATTAAATATTAAAGTACTTTTAACAAAAGCCATGGAATTCTGGCACTGTCCCCAGTCTGATACTACTATACTCTCCTCTAGTGACAAATGAAAAAACTTTACTACAAATAATTTTTTTTTTTCAAATATGAATAAAAAATTACGACGAAACAAATAAAGAATAACCATACCTTACTGAATTATAATTATGAGTGACGAGAGTGACGGATCATTTATCGCGGTAATGTCAGCAGAAATGTAAAATTAAATGTTAAATAAGTATTTATTTTTCTGCTGCGTGCATAAATACAGCCAGATCTAAAAAGACGACTAAAGCTGGCTGAAATATTTTGATCAATTACTCTCATTTTGTAAATTTGATTCAACATATTTATGATTATTTTTAAAAAATGGCACATGATGTTTTATCGGATGACTAGGTTTATCTGCTCAAGAAACCAAATAACAAATAAGTGCGATATCAAACCTTCCTAGAAATTTAGCACAATAATAAAATTGATAATGATAAGGTAGGTATATCCAAACACGAAATTACATACATAACACCAAGTAGCTTCAACGTAAGTCAATGTTCATAAAATAATGTTTATCGGACACGACAGATATTACAAATACGCGTTTGTATATTCAATGGAATTTACTTTTGTATCAATTTTATTGTTAACAGGACAATCCTTAACAAATGTAGCGAATATTTATTATCTATTAATAGCATAATAATATGTACTACCTAGCAATAAGATACTCAACAAATATACTCGTGTTGTGGTACATTTCCGCTCAATTACATTATTTGCATATTATGACCTACATCGAAGACTTTTGCAATACAGCAATTATATATTTTTTAAATCCTTATAATAAATATTTATCTATATATATAGTTTAAAAATCTAGATTACCTTTCTTTTTATTCGAGCTTGTAGAGTGAATATTGGAGTGATTTGCCGATACACTTTGCCCCATGTTATCTGGTTTGCAATACACTTACACGAATTGTTTACAAATATTAAAATTACAGTGGCGAAACAAACACTTGCAGTTTTCCTTCAGCTGGACATTAACATTAACAGTTAACGTTCGCGTTAACAACAACAAAGAAGAAAAACTATTAACCGTAATACATATAGCGGTAGCAATTAGTTTCTCCAAGGCTTAATGAATTATGTAGAATATAATGAATACAAACTAATTAGCAAGACCGTATTACTCCTGGCGTGGAGCGCAAACGTTTCCGACGAGGTATTACAAGACAATGAGATCTAGACCAATCTAAAGATAGTAGGCTTGGAGTAGGACCAACAGAGTGAATTAAAATAAACAACATAATAAATAGAATTTAGATAGTTATCGCTAATTACATTTTTTCTAACTCAGTACGGCAAAGTGACTTTGTTAAGTAGATTAATATTAAAACTACATTTTTTCCTTATCTATTATTAAGAGGAAATATATAAATATTTGGGGAAGTTTTCTAAATAACTCACTGTACAATAACTCCATTAAGTACCTACCTAGTGTATTTACAATATTATAATTATTTATGCAACAAGTACAAAAAGTAAGTGTTTATTGCATGCGACGTGAAATTGTCCAACGAGGCCGTCAGGCCGAGTAGGACAACACGTCGAGTGCAATAAATACATTTTGTACGAGTTGCATACAATATTTTTTCTACGTTCATGCAAAAACCAAAAAATGTTTTATTTAGATGACACTAAGTCTACGAAAATATGACGTCGATTTGAAGGTTTATGTTTGTCATGATGACAAAACGCTTAGTAGAATGACAGATGAATGCAATAAACATTTTATTGCACTAGTGCAATAAATAACCACTTTTTCCACTAAATATAGTTCAATAAAGTTTTGTTCTTTGCATGAAGGTAGAAAAAATAAATTTAGATAATAGGACTAGATTATTCGATTATTGCTTCTGATTGCTATGAGATCAATATAAAAAAGCCTAACTCCTGTTTCCATGCCAAGAATGCCTCCACTGCATCATACATATAATACAAGAAACAACGGAAAAAATTAGTTTTGCGCAACATTAAAAATTTCACAACAAATGTGATTTCTCGTTTGGTACTAGTCAACCGACAAACAAACTTATCTGTTCAAAGATCAAAACCAATTTAGTAATATAAAATGTATGTATGTATGTATTTACCTATTATACACTTTATATCTAGATATTGCTACCACTATTTACTTTATCTTCAGCTACAAAAAAATGCAGTGAATTATGTTGCAGCAGTTACAAGGTTCAAGGAAAAACTTAATACGTGAGAAAACTGTATATACATCGTATATTAGAGTGAAAACTACGTCTATCTAAAAAGTGTAGTTAAATGACCTTAAAAATGACGTATGTACTCTTAACCAGAGACGTGCCTGTTTCTTTTTGAAAAGTTAGTTACTTATGAGCATTAAAAATAATCGATTATACTTCCGAGTCACGTCAGATGAGGAGGTTAGTATAAAGATTATTTTTGTTGCTCGAATGGTATTCGTTACGATTATATAAAAAATAAAAATATTGTATCTTTCTTGCTTATGGCAAAATTCGCATTGTTGGAGGAAGCAAAATATAAAACGGTTATACATCGTCAACACTATAATTGCTTATCAATGCATAATAACTATGTAAAATGTGTAATTGCTATTGGCTAAATTTATAATGAGTTATATAATCAGTCATATACCGGGTGTCCCAGATTTTATTGAGCACGCCATACACAAGGTGTTTCTAAAAGTATTTAATTCAAACTTTAATGCTACTTTTAGTATTATATGCGCCATTAAAAAAAATATATTTTAGAGACTTGGCAATTTTCGGTTACACCGTTACAAGTGTCCAACAACTTTGTTATTTCAAATGAGCCTGCATATTTTTCCGTTTTTTTATTCCTCGTGTAATTTTCACATAACCTTCCTCATACCTATCACTTATAGTTTTTGCAATATTTACCATTAAATTTTAACTCTTCAACATAATAATCTAGGCATCCGTTAACCGTCATATTCGTAATATTCAATTTAACTGTCAAATATGTTTTTAACTGACTCATGCGATACTAAAAGCAGGTAACGTCAAAGTTTGAATTAATTACTTTTAGAAACACCGTATGGCATGCACAATAATAGCTGGGACACTCAGTATATGGTAAATATAGGTATGTATGGATATATTTCGCTTTAATACAGTTTACATATCTAGCATTTTTATGTTTTTATAAATATTTGTTTATGGATGTAAACCAATTTCCACAACACTCACAAATATTGCTTCATGTGGCCCAAATCTTTACTTGATCTATACGAAATTTCCGGTACTGGAGGAAGATAAGAAAGGAGGAAGAGGAGAGGTTCATCAAAGAAAGAAATCTCTGGAAGAGACAATCTCAATTAAACGTCATGAAAAAGAAAGAGAAGGAAGAATGATTATATCATTCGTGACAACTATTTTAAATGCACTACACAAGCAATTGAAGCATAAATCCAAAATTTAAAATTAAACAAAAGAAACTTTCATTTGTAGTCTTGTTTTGAAGTACTTGGCAGCTCGAATCTTAATTACGACAAATTTTCGATCGAACGTGGTTAGCCCTATTTTACTTGACCTTGAACAACCTTGAATAAACAAATAATGCCGAATATCGAGGCGCGACTGGAAATATTGGGAATCGACAAGAAGCGTTCGACTCTTTCGAGAAAATGGATCTAGAGATGCTAGCAAATACCTGGAATATCCGTTTGGTCTATAAAAGAAGAATAAACAGCCGAGTCAGGCAGTACTGGATTACAGCCTTGTATTACAGTCTTGAATTGAAGTATTTAGTTGGAAATTTCGGAGAGATCAATTAGAATTCAGAGCGATTTAGATAGCAATTAAATAGTGTTTAGATGAGTTGTAATTAGTATTCGGTTGTGTACAGAGTGTTAATAAATATCAGTAAACATTAACTGTTTGTTTTTCTGGAAAAGAAAAAGTCAGATTGGGAAATCCGTAACAATATGTTCAACGTGTCACTGTCTTTACTCTAGAATGGCTTTACGACCAGAGACGGCCTTAAGACACTATACTATACATATGTTATGGATACACTTAAGATTACATTTTCTAAATTCCATATTTATTTAAATAGTCTTAGATCACCGTTTTGCTGATCTGTTTAGCCTGATTTTTAGTAAATTACCAGAGCGTTATATCCTTGTAAAAACTACCATTCCAATTCACTTCAAATATTTCGATTTTATTTTAAATCCGAATCTTTCTCCCACCATCAATTCTCGTAAAAATAATATAAAAAGTTTAGCAGTCAGGTAGGTACTATGTTTAAATGAAAAAAAAAATGACTGATATTAATAATTAATATTTAATTGTACGCAAAACAACAACACATCCCGATACTTACCTATTCAACCCCAAATTAAATTCAACGTTCCAAATACTCAAGGGTATGATAGAATGGGACGGGCCTACTGGAGTGTAGAATTTAATGATTTTCTCATTTTTGACTTCTAATTCTCAGATAAAATCACAATCTGACGAAACTCAAACTTCATACAAAACCTCTTCAATTAATTAAGAAGAAAATGATAAATGAAATGCAAGACAAACAAATTAATCAAACATTACACTTCAGTTCTTTACACAATATCTTAATCCAATATTGATGACAGTTATACAAGGATGATTATATTTACATTAAAAATAACTTAAATAATAGTTTGATCCACCCATGCAATAAAAGTATCTAATATCAGTATAATAATTGATGGCAGATATTTAAAAATATGTTTGTGTACAACACAAAACGTAAATATCGAGGTAAATATAAACCAGATAATTCTCTTATTTGCCATTAGTCATTGGTAAATACAATTACCTAAATTTCCTTATACATTTAAAAATATTAATACAATTTGTTCTGCTAGCCACCCAACACTTCTGATTATACATCTTTAAGTTAGAAGTTTGTGTCAAGGTAATAGCAATAAGCATTTCTTTCAAAATTAATAAAAATCGAATTTTAAAATCGCATCTAAAAAATTTGAATGGTCCAGATATGTACCCATTTAGGACGGTCTAAAGTAATGGCATGGTAATCTGACTCAATTACTTACTGAGTGAATTACGTTCGTTGCTTCGTAAATAGAAACGGGAATAATGGTTAATGATGTTGTTTTGTCTAACAGAGAACTGTTGTATTAACAACAGCACCTCTATAAAGTATAAACTATAGTAATTGAACTAACTAGACAAAACATTTACGTTTCTAATTAAACTAGATTGAACTAGATACTTACGACATTTGTTATTTTTAGTTTTTGAATTTTTAATCATTATAAAAGAACAAAATACAACGGGCAAAACATACAGATATTTTGTGTACAAAATCTAAGCATTTCTAGGAATTACCGAGATATAGGATATACATTGGTATTTAAATATTGTTACAATTTAAGTCTTGTTCTCATGGATGCAAAATTTGCGAAAATTGGCGAATTGTTTAAAAGCCGGAAAAGCGTAAACTTTTACCCAATTTTGACAACTGCAATATTTCTATTATTCTCATCATAAAGCTGGCAGACTGTCATAGTAGATTGCCAGAAGCTCAAGTTAAACTTTCTAATCCAACATAATCATGAAAATAGCAATAATTTTCCTGTTTTGCGAAATTTGCGAAAAGTTGACAATTTCCCGTCATTAATATCCCGCCATTAATAATTTAAATCAAAATCTGCGAAATTGGCAAGAATTTTCGCGAATTTCGCGTCCGCGAGGACAAGGCTTAACAACGGTGTTACATTTAGTGTGTGTAGCGAGCTTGCATCGACAGAGTAGTTACAACATCTTCTCTATGCTTCAACTTGATATAATACGTGTTACGTTTTTGTCAATATCTACTACGAATCGGCACCGCTATAACAGTTAAATTATAACTGTTTTCTGAAAATCTCATACACCTGTATTTGAGGAAAGTATTAAAAAATTGATATATTTGTTAGAATCAATTTACACTCAATGATGGAGGAAAAGGAATATCTAAAATATCATTGTGTATTGCAATAAGCCACAATTAACATAAAATACCTATAGAGTATAAAATATTATCTCCCTTTTATTACTGCTAAAAAAAATCTAATAAATCCTTTCTAAACAATTATTGCCAATAAAACACAATAAAATACGTAATTTGCCAACATTATCGGCGACAATAAAAACAACAACGGACTTAGGAAGATTTATCCAGAACTACTGAATTGAACAAAATTATTTACTGAAAGTCAAAAAACGGAATTTACACAATAGATACTGAAAATTGGAATATTCATAGAAAATAATTTTGAAAAATTTAAACTCAACGACGGTGATGGACAAAACTTTCATTTAGCGGTTCAATTTACATGATTTCAAAATTTACAAAAGACAGTTTTACATGTAAACGTTGGATTTATTTCAACTTTCAGCAAGATTTGGTAATGGCAATGACGGTGATGATGATGATAATTAATGATTAAGATGAGATGACGATCATGGCGAGAGTAATGATTTATTTTTTTAGTTTCATTTACTTACAGCATTATAAAGAACTTTATAATATACAGGGTGGATCTTAAATAAGTACAAATATTTTAACCAGCAGTATAGTTTTGTGTGTAGAACACATAATTAATAGTTTTTTTACAAAAAAATCAGAAATAAAAAAGTGAAATTTTAAATAAATTTCGTAATTTTTCAGCAGAAAACTTGTTGAGGAGCGCTGGCCTAGACAGACCCTTCATACTTTTATGAGTCATAGTGCTGCAGACTGAACGTGTGGTTCACAGTGTTGCCAGTATTACACAAATGTCTTTGCTTCAAGGAAGAAAAAATCTCAACTTTTAGCGAATTTTGTCAAGTGTAACATTTTATATTATTTTTTATTATCAAACTGTCATTGACTGTCATGACAGATTATCGGAAGCCCAAGTCAAACTTGTTAACCCCACATAATGCATGAAAATAGCAATAAAATTTGCTAAAAGTTGACATTTTTTCCATTTTAAATAAAAAACGCCTGCATAGTTTTTCGTTATTCTTCATAAAATAACTTAAGGAAATTGTGTTTTGTGTCCCTTTCTAACAGTGTACAATGACATTTAACTTGTGAAATGTGGATTACTGATTAAATAGTTAATGTTTTAACAAACAGGTAAGCTTGTGTGCACGTTTATGTATAATTTTTGAACATTGGACATAGTAATATCACGTAATATCTTCCTAAATATTTTACGGGAGTATTGAACTTGCGGAAATTCATTTTTAATCGTTGAAGTATAGTAAGGTTAGTTCAGATGTTAAAATTTATGTTAATATTGCTGCGTATCATACTACATACCCAATTTTACTGTACTTATGCTTAAAACAAGTATTTTTAAAATAGAACTATTACGTTAAAGGAAACGTAATATTTATATTGGAGGAGATATGGCAACCTCGCAACAAATCATATGTTTCATTACGTTGTTGGATGAAAAATCAGCCAGCGGTCCTCAAAATGTGGGTATTTTAAAAAAAAATTAATATCTCCGTAAATATTAGAAATTTTTAAAAATGGCTTTCACTAGACTGATTTAAATGACGAACTACACCAGCAGTTAAAATATTTGTACTTATTTAAGATTCACCCTGTATTTACTGTGAAGCACAGTCCCAGAGAAAAGTCAACCTGCTTACCTTTCTGGTAATGTTAAAATTACAAACATTTATTACTGTAAGTATTTAACATTGCAAAATTTAATACAATTTCTTATTGCCTGATGAATTGTAATGAATTACACAAGATCGCCAGAATAGTTTAAAAATAGATAATTTTTTCCGCTTAATAACTAATATGTATAAATGAATTCTAAATTCTAAAACCTAAATATGTAACAGTTTGTTTTCACCTGTAAAAATAGGACCGCCGCGCAATGGGGCAGGGAACGCAGAAAGCTGACAAAAATTCGAAAAAAGAAAATGACGATATTGACATTCTGTTTACATTAAGGCCAGGCGCGCACTAGAAGTTTTTCGCCGCGCAGCAAAAAAGCGCTATGGCATTATGCCATGCCACAGTTTTGTATCATATTGTTTTCAATTGTATTGTGCGCACTTACAGACATTTCGCCGCTGCGGCGGCAATACAATTGAAAACAATATGCTACAAAATTGCGGCGTGGCGTTATGCCGCAGCGCTTTTTTGCCGTGCGGCGAAAAACTCCTAGTGCGCGTCTGGCCTAAAAGACATCTGAATATTCTTCTGAATTGATGGATTTCGAACCGCGTTATCTATGTTTGGCAGTAGGCGAAAGGAGAACTCTGTTAGTAAACAAAATACGCCACAAATAAAGACAGCAGACAATTAAAAATAAGTTTAAAAATAAGTTCAGAGATGGAACCCACTACTTCTAGTAAGTAAACAAATATAATTATTATACATATATTATGTCTTTATTATTTATATATAAAAAAAAATACTTTAACTGTGAGTAAAGTCAAGATCGAAGTATCAGTGTTGTTGTCTATCATCACAGTAGTAGTATCGTGCAGAATAAATTGCGCCAACCTGCGCCTTTTTGGTTAAAATGAAATACTTACTCAAAAAATACAATTCTTACCCTACATGATTTATTTAATTTCAGACCAGATCCGTATACAAAGAACTTATAAGATGGAATTATTTTATATTAACAAGGAATCAACCTCTTCTTCATTACGAGGAATATTCGAGGAAATTAAGATTTACATTGCAAATCGCACTAGATGTTCATCGAAGCAAATTTTTCACTTTTTTATATTTCAAAAAAAGTGGGCTCAGTGCAATAGAAAATACGATCACTTTATTTCCAACAATTTGAAATGGTTAAATTCTCCAATGCAATTTAAAAAAATGTTCAACACTAAAAAAAATTGGTCCGTTTTCAGCTGACAAATTTTCCCTGTTTTAGGACTCCGAAAAACGTAAAATATCAATTTCAGAATGTTTTGTCAACTTTCCGGATTCCTTGTCCCACTGTGTGCTGTCGCCATGCTAAGCTGAGAAGTTATAACTGATTAGAATACAGTTTTGAGATATTGACGAATTACTACTTTTTTTATTATGAAGTTTGTTTCAAGATGCTGGGAATTACTAGGGAATTAGGGACATTACTAAGGCATTTAATATGCGCTTATGCGTAGTGTGTTTCCACCGACGATTACGTCTAGGGTTGCCAACTGTCCAGGATTTTCCGGGACGTACCGGATTTCAGAGTACATATTTTGAACCTGTCTCACAACCCTTGGCGGAACGGTAATTGTCCGGAAAAATCGTGGAAGAACAAAAATAAATCAAAATAAAACAATATTAGAGAAAAAAATCGTGAAAGTTGTTAGTATGATTTTTAAAACAATACATCTTTTTTTTTGCTTGTCAACCAGAAGCGTCCCGCCTCTCATTGTTTTGTCCTGGATTGTCATCTCCGAAAATGCGAAATTAAAGTTGGCCGTGATTACATCTACTTTCATGACAAATTCCCTCATTCTGTTCTTGGCTGCTCCGCTGTGTTCAGGTTATGAAGAAAAGAGTAGGTACTTAGAGTAATACGCAAAATTCATGAACTACTAGATGGCGCTGTGGCGATGTCAGATGTAGGGATCATCAACAATTTGTTTACAATTGCCGCTAAGATTATAAACCGTTTAATTGCCAGGAATGTTGTGTTTTATGGTGTAATTTTTTGTATTTATGTAATTCTTTAGATGAAAGTGTATTTAGGACTTATCAAAAGGATTATTTTAACTTTAATGTAAGACAAATTCCTAGTGCATACTTATATGTCGTGAATTCCTAGTATGTTCGTAATTTTTCAGATTCAGATACTCGTATACTGGTTCAGTTCAAGATATCTTGAACTACTTGGGAAATCGTGTGCGACCTCTAAAAGAAGGTGACGTATACAATTTTGTCTAAAATGGAACACGAGAAACCCCATGTTGTCAAGAGACTGTGTTTACATCGTCTGCTTTAGTTCAGCCACTCCATGAAATATCCATCTTTTACTACTTAAATCGATAAAATTGGCAGCGTGTGTAATACACATTTAAAAACATCCCTAAATAATTCACAACATAACCACATAACATCCTCTATAGCAAAACGTTTGCTACATACTTTCACGTATTTAGTTACCTATCTGTTTTCCGATTCTCAATTTAATTTTCCACTGCTTACAGAGTTTCGGGTCTATGGGAACTAATGGGAAGTTTATGCAGGGAAATATCAGAAGTAGGTACAGTAAGAGGAGCACTGGGGAACAGCACAGAACAGCCGAGAAATTATGCCTTGTGTATGTTTTGCATTTTTGTACACTTTTTATAACTAAATATCATACGATTCAATAAAGATTGCAAAATTACTAAAAAATACATAAAATTTTCACTACACCTACATATACATAACAGATTTGTCGAATTGTTGTTCACCTCCACACTCAATTTATTACAAATTGTCTTATGCAGATTTTGTACCTTTGTTCATTAAAGATAAAATTAGTCTATTTTCAAATTGTTCTAGTACTATTTATACAGAAAAAATGATATAAAAATATTAAAAAACAGAAAACTTCACACTCCTATTATGCAAGTAATTTGTTGTTCACCTTTACAGCAGTTCCGAAATCTATCAACAGATATCAGCCACTTCGCGATTTTCACCAATAAATAAGTAGGTGTATTTCCAAAAAGTTGAAGGCCATTATTTCGAAATTTACAAATGGTGTCAAGTTCCTCATTGGATTATGCTTAACTTGATTAATTTCACTCACTTTCTCTTGGAATCCTTATAATACTAGATAGATAGGTATTATATGAAATTATAAATATTATATTTTTTTAATACTGCTATGTGTATCTATAATAAATGCGGAATAAAAACAGTTTACAATATCAACTAGATATTAGTACTAATAGCCACAAGCGTAAGGAATATTAAAACGTTGGTAAATTATGTACCTACCTACCTGCTACAACTCACTGTTACAAAGGTCTGCAATTACTTACAATCAATAAATCAATAAGAAAATTTGTAAGTTAACCGTTTCAGTCAAACTTTACAAGTTTTAATTAAATATTAGGACGGCATACACAAAAAAATTCTACAGCAAAATTCAATTAAAAATAATAATTTTCACTTAAATCTGCTTAAATCGCATAAACTGTGTACTTATATGAACTATGTATAACTATTATTTCTTATTATCTTTATGCAAAGATAGATTTTTTACTATATTATTAAGTTCGATTTTTCCTAAGCAGATGACATGCAACTTAACGAATAGATATCTATTCAGAAATGCATTGAATAGAATGGATCATCATCCGCTTAATTTAATCCAGAGTTCATATGTAGGATTGCATTACTTATACATCCAATTAAAATAGTTAGCTACAATGCTGCTAATTAGGTGTAAAGCAAATTGTACTAATATTTTTTATTGTTTCATGTCAGACACCGGAAGCAGCCAGTTTAAGATACAAATTGGTAACATTAAAAAATATTTCGCTATTTGAAATTATTAAATTTTAAAAAATATATATTTGTACTATATATTGGATATTTTGGATCTATATTAGTAAACTTTGGCAACATGGATTTATTTGTAAACTGTTTATACCTATACCTACTCCGCTTACCACAAAATTAAATGCATTGAAGTACCTAGAATAAGCAAGTCTCACAAACAATTGTTCTTGTTTGCTCCAATATGGTATTTCGTCAAGTCATTCTTACAGGTTACATTCTTAATTAAACAATAAAAACGAATAAAATCTGAAGAGTTTGTATAAAATAAATACGTTTATTACCGTCTTTCAATAATGAAATATTATTAATAACTCAATACTTACTATATTTAAGTACTCTGACTAAATAATCTTCGATATTTTAGCTCATAACGACCTTGTTCTTTCACGAACTGCTTTATTAAAACTGCAGAACAAAAGTAGTCCTGTAAACCTTTACGTATCAATTATTATTTAAAAATTTTTGGGTATTTTGTTGATGTACTCTCAATTAAATGATAAATGCTGGTATTTTTTTCATATTTGAAGAAAAGTACTTATAATATAATTAGATCATAATTAAATTTTAGTAAGAAGTACCTGTACCCAATTGCAAATATTTAGGTAGAACAAAAGTTCCAAACGAGGTAATAAATAAAGATTACATATATATTATAGGTAGGTATCACATTTTACTGCAACAAGAAGTAAGACAGCATTTTTCCTTGTCAACATCTTAATAAGAAACTAGAAACTTACCATTCAAAGACCATATATGAGAAGGTAGTGAATGAGCAGCATAAACTCGCCCAAGGGCAATATTTGCTGCTGCAGAACCCAAAATACTGCCAGCTTCTTCTGCAGAACTGCTATCAGTCTCTGGACTGGCGCCTGTTGAAACGTCAAAACTGGCACCAGTCGCCGGTATAGATATAGCCTCGTGGCTAGCATGTAGATCTGGAACACTTGATAAAGAACGAGCTCTTTGACGATCGTTGGACATGTCCATTCCTAAGGACCGCATAAATCGAAATCCGGGAGCTGTGACCACCTCGGAACTGCTGCTCGTTGAAAAGGCTCTTGTACGAGGACTTTGAGCCCCATTTGCTGTACTCGGTTTAGCGCCCATAACTTAATATTAAATATCACACAATTGTTCTTTATACTTTGATGATTTATTAAATTACATATTAATGTTTTGAAAAGTCACACACTTGTCATAAATTACATGCGAAATATTCTGATTTGACAGGCAACATAATATTGTTTTTGTTCGAAGAATGCAGGACACTGTAATTATTAAAAATAAATGTCACAAAATTATACTTTTACGCACTTCCTTTTAATATATAACAGTAGAGTTTTTGCACAATTATTAACACACACGTTTTGGCAAATGCCAATATAAAATAAATTTCATGAAAGCCATATTATTCCATTATTTTACTCTATCAACGAGAGATGGCGCAAAGTTGCAGTGGTAAATTTGACATTGATCACTTAGAACTACGAGTTAAAAGAACTTCTTGATTTCTATAAGGACCGTGCCATGTGCCATGGTGTATCTGTGGTATATGCATAAGAATAATAATTATAGTTTATTTTTCTTAGTATGTAGATACCTAAACCTAATACAATTTACCAAAACTGTAATTTTTACACTTTACTTTTACTGTAATAATTCAAGAAGTTTTAATTTTTATTATTTTTTATTAATTTATGGCCACTTAACCTGTTTATGAAAAACAGAGTAACATAAAAATTATCATAACGTCAGTACAAAAAAATATATATATACAGGGTGTCCGGAAAGTAATAGGACCCAGCTTAAACATAGTTTCCTGTGATCAAATAGAACCGATTCTGAGCCCAAAAGTGCCTCATTTAGAAGTTACAGGACTTCAAAAGAAAATATTTTCTTGTTATGGGCATAATTAAGAAACGAAACTTCCAATCATGTTGAAATTTGGTACAGTTATGTTTTAGATAAGTACTTGCATTGCGACGGAGTAAATAGTGCTGCATATCGTAGGGGGCGCTTTTGGCAGTTTTTTGTAACTCATTTTTATTGTATCTTTTTTGTTGATCCTGTTCTGATACGCTTGACGGAAAATTATGATGAAGAAATTGTTGAGGAATGTTTTCAAAATTTGACAAAAAAATACTAATAATTTGAAATTATTTACACATTACATTTACACTTTACATAACTACACAACGAGAATTATTAACTCAGTACAACATCGGACAGGCAATGATGATCAAATTTAAGCGTATGAACGTTAGTTTGACAAGTGGTAACTTGATAGAATTAGAAAATTTATTTCTATTTTAATGTGCGGAAATTTTAAAACGCGTTTTTACCGAACACGGTGCATTGTATCAACATGGAACAGGTATGGCTTTTCTACGCAAAAATTAATTTCTCCATCATAACTTTCAGTCAAGCGTATCAGAACAGGACCAACAAAAAAGATACAATAAAAATTAATTGTAAAAATACTGCCAAGAGCGCCCTCTACGATATGCGGCACTACTTACCCCTTCACAATGCTTGTATTTATCTGAAACATTACTGTACCAAATTTGAATATGATTGGACGTTCCGTTTCTTAATTATGCGCATAACAAGAAAACATTTTTTTTCTTTGAAGCCCTGTAATTTCTAAACGAAGCACTTTTGAACTAAGCTAAGTTTGTCTAAATCGGTTCTATTTGATCACAGGAAGCTGGGTCCCATTACTTACCGGACACCCTGTATATGTATATGTATGTATGCATATGTTAAAAGTAATGTCACCAAACCGCAAATCAAGTGACTTCAAAAAAAAACCTATCATCCACTGGTCTATTTCAAAATTCCGACGCCCTAACTCAACGTAAATTATAGCTACGGCCCTGATCACGCTTATTACATAACATCATCGATCATAAAATAATAAGACTAGTAAAAGAAGTAATAGGTGGTATAGGTATGTAAAAAGAAATCACACTAGCTCATTGTGGGTTGCATAACAGATGTATATGTATTAACATTAATTGAATTACATATTTTACACGCTACGCTTGCGTAGCCATATATTCTGTGATAATATTGGCTTACGGCTTACATAATCGTAGGTTCTAGGTAGGTGTATAATACTATCGTCATTGAGAAAAAAAAAAGGAATTAATCTACCTATACTCAACGGTCGAAAATCTAGAAATTGATTAAATCGCTAGCTTGTGAACAAGCACGACGGGCGAAGCGTGCGAGGAGCAACATTTCATAGGCGTACTAAATTTTAAGGTGATCAGATATAAAAAAATATACAAAAATGACAAAAATAACTGCATTACGTATTATCAATTACCCAAGGTCGAAAATAATAGAAAGTGGCTAATTCACAGCACAGATATGAGTACGGAAGATGCGGGTTGCATGATTACCTAAGCGTGCCACTTGAGAAGGGTTCAAAGCACACAATATTATCAAAAATAAGTTGACGTCGAGTGAACTTAGCACATTAAAAGTTTACTTTAAATGTCCCCCTTGTGCCATCTTCCACAAATTAGAATGACGTCCTGTTGGTCCACCACCAATACCACCATCCACTTACACCTACCTGATGCGCGGATATCACAATTAAGCCGCGAAATTCACGGATTTTTCCACGAATTTTACAACTTCTGTTTTAATTATTTATGGCGGACAAATTTTGCAAAACAGTAAAACTCTACAACTATTTTTGTTTTTGTTATTTATTTTGAGCTTTTAACGATCTACCGTGGCAGTTTCATGAAGAAAATATTATAGTTGACAAAATTCTTCACAAGTAGATTTTTCCACCATTAAATAAATCGCGTAAATATTTATGAATTTCCCATCCAAAGGACAGAAGGCTTTGGAATACATACACACTATTATATACTCGCGTCAAGAATTCAGACGTCTTACGTCACAGCTGACGTTACACATTTGTTTTTATTGTCAACGTAATTTTCGATATTTGGTCGCGTTAAAAACAATATTTTTTTCGAATTTAGTGCAATATATAATGCAAACTTTGAGTGTAGTATATAGTTTTATTACTATCAGTTGCAGTTTCTTAAATATTTTGATGAAAATTTAGTAAATTATTCATTTGTTCGTATGACGTAAGTCGTCTGAATTCTTGTCGCGAGTATATTATAGTATGTTTGCTATAGGTTTTTCAAGTGTTTCAATGATAGTTGGAGCATTATCTCGTAGAGTAGCTGTTTCCTTAAATTCCGCTTTCTTCAATATTTCAACATATTGCTGTGTGTTTTGCGTAGATATAATTGATTTACACCATAGGTTTATTAATTATAAGTCTATGATTTAAACTTACATGATTTATTTTATTCATACATGGATTAGGTACTAAGAATTTTTGGTTTGATGGCAATGATACGAATATGTATAATTTTGCTTACAGGATTAATTAAATAAGTTCTGACGATGTTATGTAAGATAAAAATGAAATTGTTGTTTTATTTTTTAAGAGAAATTATCCTGTATCTTGTCAAAACATTTTATTACTGCTTGGCTGTAGCAGTAGATAGGACCTTATTTTTGTCTCTTTATATCCCTATTTTCTCGCAAAAAACACTTTTATGTCGAGCACTTTAGTTTAGAATTTGCGTTACTTTACAAGAAAACAAATATTTCAGGATAATTTTTTAATTACTCTGGTTATGTTATATATTTTTTTAAATCTTTCTCATCAGTTACCAATATATTTCACTCTGTATGCCCCCGTCCTTATCGACTCCACCTTAATGAAAATCGGTTTAGAATAGTTTCAACAGATTGACAGTATAAACCTGTAGATCTACAGGTTTTACCTACTGCCCAATTGGTCGCCATGAAATATATTTTTTCCTTAAAGTTTTCTGCAAGTATGCGACATTCCACACCCTCTTGGACGTATTTTCAAATGTCGAGTGTCCATTAAATTTTTATAAATAACAGTTTTCTTTGATACTAGCTAAGCGTCTATATCGAATTTGACGAGATCTAGTTGATTTTCAAAATGTGATATTACATTATTAATGTTGCGTCGCATTGTATAGGCGCTAGTTGCTTACATATCTGATATCAATGCAATGGATAGGCATGCTACTACCGTGGTACAAGCTGAATTAGCAGGTATAACCATAGCCGCCAAAGAAATTACCGGTACGCACACAGATAGAAGACAATCCCCGTTGATCTTACGTAATCATAAAATAATGACTACATTAGTGTGAGAATCTTGGAATCACATCACGATACTGGTAGCAACCTCAGGCAACAACACATTTGCATGCAGTATGCTGGATTAAGATACACGCGCAGTGGAATTGCAATGGCAATCAAAAACGTGACAAGTAAGCACCATGGGGTTTCAATATTGTTGAATTTGGTGCCTCCAACATGCTTCCTTTTCAGCAACTAAAAAATATCTGGCTATGTCCAAACGACAAATCTTCACCTGGTGACCGCTATTCAAACTGGACACTGTTCACTAAGGAACACCTTTGCTACGTTTGAATGCACAGTAGTCTTACAAATACAATTTTGTAAAAATAAAATCAAAAAGAGCAGTTCAAAAATTATTTAAAAATATACTTTCTCAAGGCACCCGAAACTGGTCCACTGTAAAATCTGATAAGACGTATAATAGGCGACATGACAAGAAATTGAAAGAAATTCTTCTGATTTTGCCGCTATTGTTATTAATTATTAATAGAATTAATTCATGGTTTTAATTAGTAAAATAATTTGACATACCTGATGTCACAACAACATTTTGGGTCCGTCTTACCCAGTTTCTATAAACTGACGTAGATGTTTCTGCTTCTTGTCCGTTTTGAACTTGTAAGTTATTGGCAGTAGCTATGATACGTTTGCGTAAATCATCAATAGTGTTCTCTTCGGTGCAATATACTTCATTTTTTAAATAATCCCACAATAATAAGTCCAAAAGATTTAAATTCAAGAGATCATGGCGGCCATGGTACCGGTCATCCTCTTCCAATCCCTTGATATGCTTGGACATGCTGTACATGGTACGGATATAATTGAGCCTCGTGTATAATACGTCACACTTCTGCAATACGCCGTAGGCGCCCTGGACCTCCATCTCTTTTACGATTCGGGTGCAAATTTCCTGTGTCACACCAGCGTTTGCACTACACTTGCACTCACTGCATACTGTTGAAAAAGTAGCTGCATTTGGAACATCGGGAAATCGGTCTGCTAAAGCAATGTCACTCCACCATAAATTAAAACGATATTCGTTAACTGCGAGCTACTATAGACGTAAGCCATTTTTGATACCCATTTGAAAAACTAATGTAAATACTTGCATTAAAAAAAGTTAATACTATAAGTAATCGGATATTTGAAATCGCCTGGCTAGAGTTCGGAAACACCATATAAATGACCCATTATATATTGAAAACTATAGGGGAATTACCGTTAACACAGTCTTATCTAAAATAGTAGAAAGAATAATATACAATAAAATGGTTGCATATCTTAATAAATATAATATATTAACTAACTGCCAGAATGGATTATGTCCTAAGAAATCTACAGAAACTGCTGCTTATGCTTTTGTGGAGTATATTTATTCAAATCTTGATAAAGGCAGATATGTAGGTGCGCTTTACTTTGATTAGACAATGGCATTTGATTGTTTGGATCATGCTTTCCTGAGAGAGAAGCTGTATGCAGTTGGTTTTCGAAGTAACTTTCTATCTTGGCTTTTATCATATTTACAACATAGAAAAATATGTGTAAGATTCAATAATACTTATTCCAATACACACAGCATTGAACTAGGAGTTCCTCAGGGCTCAATACTTGGTCCACTAATTTTTTTGATTTTTATAAATGTTTTATAAATGGCCTTCCAACTTATGTTAGTACTGATTGCACTGTATTGTACGCAGATGAGGTTACACTTGCAGCTGCTGCAAATAGTCCTGTTGAGGTCCAAAGTTATCTGAATACCTTATCGGAAGAATTTACTTGGTGTTATAAAAATGCTATAGTATTAAATGCTGAGAAATTAATGTGCATGCAGTTTGGCTCTCATCAGAGGCGTATCTTTTCTTTCGATGTTTCGATTAATGATAAAATAGTCAAACTGTCGGATACTACTAAGTTCTTAGGTTCCTTTATCGACTGTGACATGAGCTGGAGCAGTAATATAGAAAACATTTGTAGAAAGTTAAATAGCGGCTACTACGTTTTGCTCCAGCTAAAGTCTATACTTAACAAGAAACAGATGATTGATATTTATTATTCATTGATTTACTGCAATTTGTCTTTTAATGTTATTATTTGGGGTGGTGCGAGTGGTGCCAACGTTAATAGAATTTTTATTTCCCAAAAAAGAATTATCCGATTAATATTTGGAATTGCACCCTTAACTTCTTGTAAATCTTACTTTATTGAAGAAAATATATTAACTTTTCCGTGTATTTATATTTACAAGTGTATATTGCATGTTGCCAAAATGCATGGCTGCTTTGTCAAGAACTGTGACCTTCATAGCTACGAAACTAGATGTGGCAATTTACTAAGAAAACCTCTCCACAGAACATCCCTGTATGAAAAAGCTCCATCTTGCATGGGTATCAAATTTATGAACAAACTGCCATTAAATATTAGATCAGAATTAAATTTTAAACTTTTTAAAAGTAAACTTAAGAGTTTTCTAATTGGGAAGTGTTTTTATAGTGTGGACGAGTTTGTCAAGTAGCTGTTCTGTTGTTTGTTCTATTATATTGATTTATTTATTTGATGTGTGTATATACGTATATCCATGTATGTATATATATGTGTGTATTTATTTGTAAACTGTACTGTTTTGTTCATCTCATAATATGAAGTATGATTATAATGAGTTGAGTTTCCAAGTAGCTGTGATTTGCTATGATTGTTACTTTTATTTATTTACTTGATATATACGTTTGTAGTATGAATTATTGTATCGACCTATCCAATGTCATCTTATATGATCTTTATGGATTAAAAAAATTATTATTATTATTATATAATTCATAATTCATAAAATAGTATTGCCTAAATATTGTTAAATAATCATTTACTGTATTTAAGTTATGGAGAAAAATAGAAGCTTTGAGCAAAAAATGTCATATCCCTGTCTTAACCTCAGTTATTCCTAAAAGGAATATAAATTTTGTGCAACTCAATAAATTTAGTAATAAAAGGGGGCGCCTTTTATTAACGCTACCCTTAAGTTAACGTGGTAACGATATTAGTATTTATCTGAGTGGTTGGGAGCAACAGGTGTTGAACTTCGTCATCCCAGCATAATTAATTGTTGATATTTACATACTTTTTTGCACGTATAAAGTTAGATTATTATTATTATTTAATATAACGATTTAATTAATAAGTAGAAGAACGTAACTAGGTGAATAGATGAGACCATTGTGATATTTAATTCTGGCAAGGCATATTTACCGATTATTAGCCTTGTCATTAGATTACTAGCATCAGTAGAAACTTTGTAATTACTCTCATCTAGTAAAATCGGAGACAGATTTGAAGGTGACAAATTATTTAAGCCGCAGGCGTAAAATTGTAATCAATAGTGCGTCATCATGCGCAAATCAAAAGTGGTTCTTGTGATGTAAGAGTCCTGCTTTCAAATTTAATAATATGTTTTTTAACCCCTAGAAAACAAAATACGCTGAAACGTAATCAAAGTGTTTGTGATAAATATGTATTATAGTAATGAGAAGTATTAGAAGAAAATTTGAATAAAGCAGGGATAATGAGTGAAGAAGGCAATGACGCGCACGGTTATGCTAAATTAGGAAGATCACGTCGTGATACCAATGATTATCACACTAGGGGTGCTTTCATTAATTTTTCGCCTCCCATAGATGCATACAACGCAGTATATTTAGCGTTTGTCTTGGGGGGTGCAGGATTTCTGCTTCCCTACAACAGGTACGAGTTTAACATTTTTATAAACACTGTTCTCCAGAATGCAATCATCAAATGATTTTTGGTAGTAATTATTATTCCAGTAAAACGGTTCTTTATTTATGAAACAGTGTTTTAGGAATAAAAATTTACTGACCACTTGTTAGCAATTATAAATAAGATCCGTCTAAATTTAATGGCGGATTCTACCTACGTCATAAATAAAAAAAGTTCAATACGTATGTGAAGCAAATACTTAGGTTTTGTGAAACAGAGTAATAAAAATATTATAGAAAGTTGCCATATGTAAACAATTATATTTTTCTTTACAATTTCAATACGTAGGTATTCGAATTATTCTTATGCAATTTTCAACATTTTCTTATATAAATAACATTTTTTTTCAATTTTATTTGGTATAAGAACGCTATATTATAGGTCGTATCTCAATAAGTGCGAAAACAAATTTTAGAGATAATTCTTTGGTGAAAATTCAAATAATATTATATAATATTTTTTTAAAATAAAAACCTCCCCTCAAAATTCAGGCCTCTCCAAAAAAAGAAAATAATCGTTTTTTTTCCATGTATATTAAGCCATATTAATAGCTAATGTTCACTAAGTTTCGTTTCTCTATCACCTGCTAAATGTTAATTTTCCCCAAAGAATCACCTGTTAAATATTTTCGCATTTATTTAGATATATCCTGTGGACTTATCTGGAAAATCTGTACAAAAAGACATAGAATTTTTGAATATCACATAGTAATGTTTTTTTTAACAGTTATGAAATAATTGCAATCTATTTTGTAAAAAAGGCATTGCTTGACATAAAGACTTTTTTTTCAATTTTTACATTTCAGCTGGCACCCATTTTTTAAATTACACTCCCCCCCCATTTTTTAACAATAATGAATGCCTTACAATTTTTCGAGTACAACGGCATCAAGGGTATCCAGTATTAGAGGTATTTTTTACTGTATTTAAAATAGAGGGCGTTTTTTATAAAACGTTTATTAACTCATGCTTTATTTAAAGCCTAATTATTTATACGTGCTAGAGATATTATTCATTCAATAAATCAGTCAAGATATATAATAGAAAAATTAGTTAATGAAATACCATTAGTTTGTCCAGGTGCCAAAAAACCATGTGTGGCTTTTAATTTATGATAAAAAGTTTAAAATTGTTCAAATAATGTGGGCACAATCTAACAAAAACTATTTCAAACAAGAAATTTATATATAAAAAAAGTAGAAAATAAAAGCTGTTAACTGAAGGAATGAAAACTGAAGAATTTATGATGGTTGGCAGAACAAACTAAGATGTCACGAGGAGACTTATTGTCAGTTTAATGAAGAACATCCTGAAAGGGGGCTTATTTCATAATCAACAGTAAGTCGACTAATTTTTGAAATCTGAAAAAAAATCATCTCACTCCATAGCCGCAAAATTATTCACCCTTACAGTATATACAAGAACTGAATGAGGATGATACAGATCGTCGTATACAGTTTTACAACGAGATTATATTAGGTACTTTTTTAAGTTTAAAGACTTTTTCCCTTAGTGGAACAATAAATTATCATAACTGCAAGATTGATCTCAAAATAATTCTTATCGTATTCAAGAATCACATATGCAGCGCCAATGGAAAGTAAATGTATGGGCTAGAATGATACGGACTACGGACGATTGAAGAAAATTTAATTGATGCTGATATACTCGTATATTGATATTTGTATTCTCTACGTTTTGACTCAGTCCCAGCTTCAGCAGTACAATGAAGACAGTGATGTTTCCCACCATGTTTGGTGTTGATATCTGGACATTTCTTGATAATATTTTCCCGGGCAGATGGATAGGGCGACGAGATCCAACTGAATGACCGAGACGTTCACCTGATTTAACCCCCTTGATTTTTTTCTTGTACTTTTACATTAAATTGCAAGTTTATTTTAATAAACCAAATAATGTAAAGACAGCTACGAATTAGAACTAAAACTGAACTTTTGAGACAAAGTGTCGTTCAATACAATAAAGTGATCTCTTGCCGGTCTATGTAGAAATGTTAACATTGTCAACACCTTTAAATTCCATCATAAACAAAAACCGCACCTTGCTTGAATTTGTATTTTAAATAAAGCACGAGGTCTATCTTAAAAACAATAAACAAAAAATCTCTAATATTGGGTACCGTTGTATTCTAAAACTATCAACGTGCACGCCCACTGAGAAGTGGCACGTAGCGAATAAGGGAAGAGCCATTTTCACCTGTGTTCGCAAACTGAGACAAAACGACGGAAGGGAAAATACCATGTGGTTTTTGGCCTTGATCGATGTGGAAGTACAAAGGCCATATGTTATTTTCTCTTCGTGCTAATGTATAAACTCAGGATTAAAATGACGCTTCCCTTCGCTTCGCGACGCTTCTCCTCAATGGGTATGCAGTTCTTGAGCATCTCAGACTAGGCTATGTGGTGGCGTATAAATTATTGAATTTGTGATATAGAATCCGTTTGGCCAATCATTAGTCATATCTTGTTTTATTGTAAGAAAAGAATTCGTCTTCAAACTTACCTTAAAAAGTACTAAATTGATTTCACATTTAAATTTTCATATTTCTTCAAATATAGAAGATAATGAGGGCGAAGGGAAAATTGTTTGCATGCTGTTGCTATATAGAATAGTGTTTCTCTTGTTACCTTCATACCCCTGTAAAATTGTAGCAAGTAGTGTTGTATTTTGATGACTATTTTTTATAACTAAAGACCCTTTAGATACAGTTCTGCAACCTACCACAATATCTAGGTTATCAATCCACGACCTTCTATGACATTATTCCCTGCCATTTTGAGTAAATTGATATTAGCAATTTTTTATTAAAAATCTGGCAACGGCTTCAACGCCCTTAAAAACCTAAGTGTGACAAGTTCCAGTAAAATATGGTACAAAATAATTATTATACAATGCTTCAATATTACGAAAATTGAGTATTATTTTAGTAAAATCCAATTAAATGTGTTTTCTGATATCAATAACAACAAAACTCAGTTGGATATTAATTTACCCGTTTCCTAACATTTTATTTTATTGATTCACTTACGGATCAACTGCACAATTTTAGAGTTTTGATTTATACAGTCGTTAAAAGTTTGTCAATATTTGCTACCACCGTAAAACTTCTCTATGGATCTCTTCAGTTAAATTAATGTATTGTTACTCCAAGAGAGTAGAAATATCATTTAACCATGTAAGTGGTTTTTTTAGTGAAAAATAATTAAAACAAAAGACATTATAAAGGCTGTGTGAATAAACAAAATTTTTTAAACGTTGTTAAAATGCTTCTGAACTGTGAAACGTAGCATATACAACAAAAATTGCTATGGACATTTACAGAACATATAGGAAGCTATGTATGGAGCCACTAAATCCAATAATTCTTAAATTATTTCAGAATTCATTTTTAAATCATTTTTATAATCAATAGAGAATCCAAACTTCCTAATAAGTAACTGTAGAAGGCAATATTGCGAAAGGAGTACCACAGTTTAAATTAACAAATTATTGGCTCACTTTTATTAGATATTACTAGAAACAGTTAAATATTTTTAGATTTTTCAATACAGAATTTCAGTAATTATGATGTCATATCAGTTCAGTTTTTTGTTGTTGCCCTGCAATAAAAAAAATTCAAAGTCGGAAGTCCGGACGTCCGTTTTTTGTTCGATGGACGTCCCATGGACGCACAAATGTCACAATTTCGTGCAACCCAGGGACGTTCACTACTGTACCACTTTCGGACCCACAGATGTGCGCCTCTGTACCAAATTTGTGCTACCCATGAATGTCCTGTTTTGTATGTATTTATTGTTTTTCTAATTATTGCATAAATAACAAATACATAAATAATTAGGAGATACAAATAATAAAACAACTATATAACACGTAACAAGTAGCAAGAACAAAACCATATATAATTATTTAACAAACCATATAATTACAAAGATGTTATGAATTTAGTCTAGCCAACAAATAATTCAATTATTTATAAATAGACTAAAAGTAGAAAATACAACTTTACTTACTTACAAAATGTGATTTATGTTGCTTCGGTTTCTTAATTTATTCTTCTATATACTCCATCAACGTTTATCACATTATCATCGTCACCAAAGAGAACAGAACAGGTTGTTTAAACTTTAGAGGTTAGCGTTACATCTGGATTCTCGAACATGTACAATACTGGACATTCATCGGATGTCCACATAAAGTCCCATAAAGGATATCCAATATATGTACCATCAAAATATGTCCCATAAAGGACATCCATCGGATGTCCAATGTATGTTCTATCAAAATATGTCCAGGATTGGACATTCATCGAATGTCCATTTATGGTCCATGAACAGCTTACGTTAAATGAACATTAAATGGACGTCCACTGGACGTCGTGTGCTATGAGGAATATTAAAAATACAATATTATTTGAAGCTTGCATTTACATTTTCCATAGATAATTATTTACTTTAACTCCAATATGCGTAATATTGAAAGCGCTATTATTTTTTATCATATTTTAATTACACTTGATATAGGCCGACAAGACAATATTGCTAAATTATATATAAAAAAATCGCAAAAAATGGCATGGAAAAAATCACAGAAGACCGTGGAGAGTAGATAACATGGTAGGTTGTAGGTATATACATATGCAGATTTTTAGCTACAAAAAAAATATCACCAAAAACACACTACTCAGCCCGCTACAATTTTACAGGAGTGTGAACGATGTATTAAATTGAACAATGCCAATAATTAGTATAGTGCTTACTAGATCACTAACATTGCTGTTCTTATTTTCTAGCTTTATAATGGCCATGGATTATTTCAAGGTACGTTATCCCAGCACACCAGTAGTATTTGACATGTCCCTAGTTTATATTGCTGTGGCCCTGGCAACAGTACTTGGAAATAATTTATTAGTTGAAACATTCTCGCTAAATTCCAGAATTAATTTTGGTACGTACAGCACTTATCCAAACCTACTTTACTTAAAATCAGTGTTTATCATTTTCAGGGTACATAATATCCTTCCTCACATTAATGTTCGTTGTTCTCTGTGAGGTCTGGTGGGAGGCTTTTGGTTCTGCTACTTCCTACACTGTAAACTTAGCTGCAGTCGCTGTAGTTGCTGTTGGGTGCACAGGTAGATATTTAGTTTTTCACATGAGCGAAAATTTATGTAAGACACGCACAAGTATCTAATTCTTCAAAAATAAAGATACAGTCCAATGTAACATTTTCAAGTCATACAGTTTTATGTTATGTATAGCAACTATTAATTACGAAACGGGAACTGATTTCAGTTTTGTCTTGGGCATTCGTTAACAATTTTATTTTTAAACAATAAAACTAAAAACAAAAGTAAAAACATATTCAAACGTCATTCCCCCAGCATTTATACACTGTTTCAACCTTTCTTAATCATCTGTAATAATTTTGTATTACATAATTAATTGTGGGACTACAGTTGGGTCTGAGGTAGATAACAGTTAGTAGGTAGATGCATGCCTAATGATACTTATGAAGATCCATTTTGGCGTACATACTAAGTTGAGCCGAAGTCCTATAGTCTGTTTGGAAATGAAAGAGAGTAATAAAACCCCGAGATAAAAACCGGCCATGGGCGTGGTAATATTTCGTTTCAGGTAATTATCGGATAAAACTAATGCTAACAGGTAATGGTACATTAGTATATTTTACTGGATATATCATAGGGCAGGAGCCAGTGTATTGTGACAGATCAATCCAGTCTTAGAGCTGAATATACAAAAACGTGCTAGTGCAGTAGAGTAAAATTCGACTTGTGTTTAGTAACTATTGTGCCAGTGGATATAATATTGTTTGGGTAACATGCCGAGCTTATCAGATTACGTACCTGCTAAACGCGTGAAAAGATGTGCGCTGTCTCAGAATGAAAAGATTATTATACTAAATGTATTTAATGCATTGAAACACCAAAATCCTACCAACAGTGTTGACGACATTGTGGAAAAGTGTTCCAAAATGACAGGGATTGGAAAATCGACTATCTACAGACTTTTAAAGGAAACAAAAAATAAACAAGATACATGGAGGTCAAAAGTCGTTATAGATGATTTCTTCAAAAATGTCATTCGCAGAAAAGTACACTTGTTTTATTTTAAAAAAGAAATACCTACGCTAAACAAAATTTTAACTGAACTTTCAGAGGACAACGATTTGCTAAAAATCAGTAGAAGTAAATTATGGGCCGTCTTACGACAGTTGAATTTTTACTGGGAAAAGCAGAAGAGGAAGTCAGTTCTTATCGATAAAGATGAAATTATTTGTTGGCGCAGATCCTACTTAAGATCAGTTAGAAAATTCCGTGACGAAGGGAGGAATATTTATTATCTAGACGAAACTTGGGTCAACGAGGGATATACTGTAACAAAAGCATGGCAAGATAAAAATGTAAAAAGTTTTCGACAAGCATTTTTGGATGGACTTTCAACAGGGTTCAAGGCAACTTCAGGTAAAGGGCGAAGAGTAATAGTGACACATATAGGTAGTGCCAGTGGTTTTGTAGATGGCGGTTTACTTTTATTTGAATCTAAAAATACAAGTGTTCGAAGTTCGAAGAGTATTTTACACAGATGTTGGATCTTATTATTAAAAACATTTCTTTTGAAACAAATATGGTGAAAAAGGAACTTTTGACACTTATAAATCTTAAGAAAGATATGAAGAAAAATATGTTATCGATGAAATGGCAACAAATTGCCAAATAACGGTACTACGGTTACCACCTTATCACTGTGAACTTAACCCAATCGAATTATTCTGGGCGCAGGTAAAAGGAGATGTAGCGCGAAATAATACGACGTTTAAATTAAGTGACGTGAAAATTTTGTTAAAAAATTCCTTGGAACGAGTAACTGCAGATAACTGGCAAAGATGTATACATCATGTACAAAAAGAAGAGGAGAAAATGTGGAAACTCGATAATTTAATTGACGTTACTGTGGAATCTATCGTTATCAATCTAGGAGACGAAGATAATTCATCAGAATATTCAGAGGATGAATTTTATTATACCTACTTTTTTATTTTCTTTATTGTACATTTATACAACACTACATTTACTCACCATAATTTGAATTTTCAAAATACATATATTTTTGTGTGGAATAAAAGTCTATTCATTAAATTTAAATAAATATTTTGATAATAATATTGAATAATTTTATTGGAATTACTAAAAACCCTGTTAACCCAGTTATGATGCTTAAAGTAGCCTCATGTTTTTATATTGTTTACTTATAAGAGAAATGGACCGAGAAATTGAAGCGGCATAGACAAAGACGGATTGTAGGGGATTAAATTTTAGCTACCTGCTACAATTTAGTACAACCCGGTCACGCAAAGTTTTTTTAAAAGTACGCCTCATCTATACCGATCATATATAATATAAAAATATTGAATATAAGCACCAGTACTACATTTATTTACGATTTGCATACATAATAACCTTTTATTACTCTCTTTCATTGCTAAACAGACTATAACATATTTATAGATTATGGAATCAAGTCGTAATATAGTTAGAGAAACACTACAATTTAGGACAAAACTATAAATTCGGTCAGTTATGTATATGATATTCAACTTAGCATGGCAGTATTACAAACTATCTACTCTTTTTTTCAGTACAACAATCAAGTTTTTATGGTTACACAAGTATGCTTCCACCAAAATATACACAAGCGGTGATGGTAGGTGAAAGTAAGTTATTTATGTTTAATAAATGTTTATTGAGTAATATACAGAGTGATCCTAAAATATTTAGACAAATTTATAAGACGGAAATTAGATGTCAAAATAGATTGTTTGAACCTGTTTTACCTAGACACCATATCTATACAAGAACAGTCCCTTAAGATTGAAATAAAAAAAGTAAAGATACATATTCCTTCTAGATGTCTGAAGATATATTTTTTTCAATTTTATTTTTGTATACTTATGTTGGATACATCTCTGCAAATAGTTATAAATTGTTTATCATTTTTTTCTATTTTTTATTGATTTATAACTTTTATAGTTTGTTTTTGTAATTCAGTTAGGCATTTCCTTAATTCTGTATTATGTTAGTATTTATTCCATGTAAATAGGCAACGTTTTGTCTGTTTGGAATAAAATAAAATAAAATGTATTGACGGTATGTAGGTGATGTAAGAGTAGTGGTCCTTTGTTTCACCCTGTATTTTTTATGCTCTATATTTTGTTGGTTTGTGAATTTTTGCATCAGCGAATAGCTAATTTAATTTTTTTTCTTGGTAGTTTTTGATAGACCAGTATTAAAAGATAAAATTGAATTGTATTAATTTACAATGCAAGCGTATCAAGCAGGTCGTTTAAATTGGTTTCTAAACAATTGATGTATTCTTCTGCATGATATCAAGTCTCGCAAGGCAATGTGATATCATGCGTATCCATAAATTTATACTGAATATGTGCTTTCCTTCAAGTGGAATTCGCATGTTTCGTGAAATGTCCATCATTTGAAATCTAGGTTCAAATAATCAACACATTTTAGAATCACCATGTAGCTATGCATTAAAAATATATATATTATAATATTATATTAATCAAAATAATTTAAACGAATACATTTTAAAACCAATACTTACTCGTTCATTATTATTATAAGTGTTACAATAGGTTGTAAGGAGCGATCTATCAAGTGCCGATTCCTATTTTCTTTGTTACTTTCCGACTTTGGAAATATTAAGGTAGTTGTCTTTCGCATATTGCAAGACAGTTGTTCTTCTCTCGACTTTCGAACAGCCACGTCGTTCTAATTTTTCTTGTTTATTATAAAAATGAATGATTTAAACAGAAAACTGGATTTATAAATGAAATAGACCCCTGAGTTTGGAAACCAGTATTGAAAAAACGTAAGGGCGAAAAAATTTTAAACTTGGACCATATGTAACCTGTAGTTTTGTAATCGTATTTTTAGTTATTATTGAAAATGTAGAAAAAAATTACGGTTTCTATTTTCTACCTACAAAATAAACCATCTTTTAAGTGCAGTTCTTTTGCAATTTCACACCAAATCTTGTTTTTTATCTTCGCTTTCATATAATTCTTATGTCTGGTATCATATAGCTCCCTATGCCTTCTTACCAGCTCTAACAGTTTTGTTTTCATTATCACGGGAGAAAACACAACTAACCTCAAAATTATCAACACGTGGCGCGTACGGCGCGAAAAACTGTGCCACTGCCACTGCGCGCCTCGCGTCACACGCGAGTCTTGCTGTGGAACGTCGTGGCACGAATTTGCACTGTCCCATTACTTTCCTTAAGCTACAAAGGTACGTGCTGTGCTGTGTCACCACACACGCGTCTCAATATACGCCTTGCCTTAACTGAAAATACATGGATAAGAATATATAATCTAGCTTTATGGCCACAATTCCTTGATTTAAATTATTACGTATGGGGAATTACATGAACCCACAAAAAGAATTGTGTGCGCCGTGGGTCATACCAGGGTATTCTCAACTCATATATATTTCACTGAAACCGAATCTGAAGTGAGTTTAACTCTTACATATCAGGAGTTTCTTCTAAAGTCGAAGAACACCTTGAAACATCAATAGAAGTGTAAAATCTACTATCAAACATCGAAAATATGAGCAGAAACAGTCAAACTTGACATTCTATGACCTTTTGTGCTAACATTAACTACGAATCACTTTACAAGTGACTTATGTGACAAAAATAATTCTCTAAAACCATAACGCTTGAGAAAAAGAGCTTCGAATCGGAAAGTCTATTACTGATAAATCTTATTCCGGCAAACCTCAGAGTTTTCTAGCCTTCCAATAAACATATAGCTCAGAGGAGAAAAAAGCAGTTCCCAGAGAATCCCAATAACTACATAACCTAGAAGAGATAGCCCATTCCGACTGGTAAATGATCGCATAGCTTATGATCGTCTGTCTGCTTACTCTTGTCTTCCAATGATTTGTGATTAATCTTTTCTTTCCTTTTACAACATTTTTCTTCAACCCCCAACAGAACAGAGGTCATCATCAGCCATCATATTTATACCCCATCTACCTTGATCAAAGTTAAGTAAATATATTATAAAAATATATTTTTAAATTTAAGTCTATTGTTGTATATTTGATACATTTGGAAAATATTTTATACATAATTTCCAGGAACATTTTTTAAAAATTAATCGTTTATTCAAAATAGAATATTAAGATGTAAGATGTCATTATATCGATTTTGAGGTTATACATTTAAGATGTTTAAGCTCATTTTTGATATGATGTTTTTGTTTTGAAGCTCTTAAAAGTCACAGTAAAACAATTCATCGGAATTTAACGAAAAATACTCTGTAAATCATAAACATTTATTAGTTTTAATTGTATATTTTTATAAAATTAACTTTTAATTAAAAGGAAAATTATACTTTGTAAATTACATGACTGATAATACAGGGTCAATCAACAACAACAAACATTTCCATAACACAGGGGCAATTTATAGTTTCCAATAAATAAACATATTTTAAGAAGATACCTCACTCTTGATGGTGCTCTCTATGATATTTACACCTGGTGCTGATATCAACAAAAAAAATTACACTTATAGTAAACCATAATACAAAATAACTCATACAATAAATAATATTTATCTATGCAAATGAAAGAAGTTTCGACGCAATTCTTCGTTAGCAGAGATCTATAATCTAAGTAGGCGATTCGGTGATCTATAAAATCAGTCGACCATAACAAAACTCCCCGAACAATTTCACATTAATAACATATTACTGCAATGGCAACTTAAATTTATATTTTAAAACAAGCTGGTTAATTAAGATTTAGGACAGCTTCAGCGATTCCTTCCTGAAATCAAAAGAGGGCAAGTGAACCAAATACGTATGTATTTTTTATAATATACCTGCAGATATATCATATTTATTAAATTATTTTTATTAATATTTCAAAAGCCACTGTACCAATCAAATGGTATTTAGATGGTATTTTTTAAAGTCAAACATTTTAAAAATAGCGTTGATTACTGGTGTATACTTTATTTTTATATAAAAAACAATTTTATGTAATTTTTTGTATAATATCTACACACTCGTATTCTAATGTATTGAGGTGTCTAGTTACAATACTTATTCCATTCCATTTTTACTTAAATCTAAGTTTTTATAAATATTTTTGTTCAAATTGTCTATATCTGAATAAAAAAATATTTTGTTTGTATTTATAGTACCAGCATGACTGAACTTGCACCATACATTCATAAATGTAAGATGACTAAATTTTGAAATTTTAATTTTCAAATTGATCGATACGATAGTTTTCAAAGTATTTCTTTTTTTTTATTTTAACAATCTATAGATTAAAAAACAGCAATATTTGACTGAACACATTTTGATCTTCAGAAACCTGCATTGTGAAAAAAATTGTCCCGGCTTTGAATATGATGAACAACTGAATGCGTATCATCTGCCTTATAACTATAAGTAATACATTTTAGGTACCTCTGGAGTGTTTACTTCCATGGTAAGAGTCCTTACCAGGTTCTTTATCAAGGAACTGCGAGGAAGTACGATTTACTTCTTCACTGTATCAGTTTCATCAGTGACAACGTGCTTTGCAACGTATCATCTTATAAGACGAACTGATTTTATACAATTTTACATAGCATTGTGTGAAAGAGCCAAAACTAGAATTACTTTAGAGCCCACCGAAGATGCTGGTTTAGTAAGTATTATTTTTATACTAATACTGTGCATTTACCTATACAGGGATTGCCAGAAGTACGGAATAAAATTCATATCTTTTGAATGAGTGATTTTTTTTAAAAACGCAGAAACACGTTAACTGATCTTGATTTTTTCCCATCTTTCGGTTATATAATAATAAATTTTTCTTCTCACCCTCCTAACCCCTAGCTACCACAACTTTTTTTCAAATGGAAGCATAAGGCATGATAGGGCTCGTTGAAGAGCTTATAGAAAACCGAATCCAGCCACTAAAAAAAAAACAAGTTTTATGTTTTAAATAACAAGTTTTTTTATTTAGAAATTGAAACAACTAGATAATTTACAAAAATAAACTCAATGCCGCAAATGCTGAAAATGTGCTCCATTCACTATTTGGCATTCTCCAAGACGATAGTAGAAGCTATTCACAGCATTCCCAACGACTTCAGCTCATAAATTATGAATCGCCGCCCTAACCTTGTTCTTTAAATTCTCAATATTATCCGGTCTCTCTTTCTATCAAACATCCCAAAGAAAATAATCCAGGTGCGTTAAGTCGGGGGATCTTGGCGGCATTCAACTGTACCCCGCCTACCAATCCAACGATTTGGAAACATTTCATCTAAGTATCTTCGAACATCAATAACATAATGTGGAGGAGCGCCATCTTGTTGGAACCAAATTCTTTCATTCGGCATATCTGGATCCATTTCATGAGGAAAAATCACAGTTAGAGCAGGTGTCAGGTCAAATGTTAAGACATTAACTTTCTGTGAGTGCTGCGTATGCGATTCGCATGTCCAGTGTGGATTTTCCTGGGACCAAAAGCGATAGTTAAACACTCCATTTAAATGAAACGTGGCTTCAACCGAAAAAAGTACGTCTCGTTGAAAACCATTATTGTCGTCATACCGTCTCATCATTTCCTCACAAAATTGTAATCGCCTATCGTAATCGTCTTCCAAAAGCTCTTGGACAAGACATACCTTATAGAGTGATATTTCTCTTATTTCAAAAACATTCGAATTTCAGTTCGAGAAGCACCAATGAAACAGTTGAAGTATGAGGATTTTCAACAAGTTCTAATGCAATGTAAAATTTCTTTTCTTTATTCAAAGCACGTGCCCGTCCAGTTTTGGGCAAAGTCTGTACTGTACCGTGTTCCTCAAATTTGTGAAATATTTTCCTAACTGTCCCTTGCGAGATTTGGTTTTCGGGATATTTGGCATTAAATAAATCGCGCACTTCAGACTTCTTATTTTGTCCCCACACCCAAGCAATATTAAGATTTCGCTGGGTTGCCTTTCCGATAATACCATTGCGATTCAGTAAATAACTTGATTTTAACACAATAGTAATGTTTCGAACTTCAATTTACAACTAAAGCGAAAAATTAACCAGAAAATCTGGCAAGTAAGTGGTAACAAAAAAACGCAACATCAAAAAGATATATTTTTGCGTTAGCAATTCTTTATTTTATTTATTTATTTATTTATTTAGAAGTACTGCTGCCCAGACAGAAATCCAATTACAGGGCAGGAACAAACATAACATAAGAGAAAAAGATAAAATAAGACAAAACATTAAAAAACTACATACATATAACAAAAATTAGTATAAAAATAACAATAGATAAGTAAATTAAATTTGAAAACAAATAAAAACAACAATAAACAAAGAAAATTAAAATTAAGAAAAAAAACAAAGGAATCATAATGACAATTCAGTGTAAACTTACTTTAATATACATTGCTTTATAGTAGCAGTGGAACAGCTAAAAATGTCAAAGTGTGCTTGATAATTCAGATACTCCGTGCACATTCTATAAATAGGAGAATATTTAAGCGCATTAGTTCTTGCAGTAGGCAAATAAAAAAGTGTATGGGAACGAGTTTGAAAACAAGGGATATTGAAATTAAAGTTACTCAAAATGTCTGGAGAGTCAATGACAGCAGACAATAATTTATGTAAAAATAAAACTGAAAAATAAGTGCGTCGTGTGGCTAATTCCCTAAAGTTAAATCTACTTAATAGCTCTGATTGCGGAATTCCGCGAGGTGGATAAGTACCATCAAGTCTAAAACTAAGATATTTAACATATTTCCTCTGAATGTTTTCCAAACTGTTTATATGAACCTCATAGTTGGGATCCCAGATAATACTACCATATTCCAATTTTGGTCTGACAAACGAGTTAAAAAGTAAATTAAGGGTAGACACCTCCGTAAAGTGACGTGAATTTCTTATAACAAAACCCAAGCATTTGTAGGCATTACACATTACCTGCTCAATATGTGGAACAAAAGACAATTTTGTATCAAAAATGACGCCTAGATCCTTGAGCTGAGTACACCTGTATAATGAAGTATTATCCACTATATAGTTATATTGAATAGGAACATTTTTTTTAGTAAAACTGATGACGTTACACTTGGATAAATTTAATGGTAGTTTGTTAGTTTGGCACCAGGAGTTAATTTTTAACAGTTCCTGCTGTAAATAGTAACAGTCCTGAACAGAATCAACAGATGTAAAGAGTTTGAGATCGTCAGCATATAAGAGGGCGTGTGCCTGAATACTATTAAATACGTCGTTCATGAATATTATAAATAAAAGGGGACCAAGTACCGATCCCTGTGGAACCCCTGATGTCGCTAATATGTCAATTGATTTATAATTACGATACGAACGTTTAGAATTCTATTACTTAAATACGAATGAAAAAATTTAAGAAAATTCAGTGTACATCCAAAGTTGGATAATTTATGTAACAGTAGACCATGATCAAGCCTATCAAAGGCTTTAGATAAATCCGTATATATAATGTCAGTTTGACCACCCTTGTCCATAGTGTTAGCGATAAATTGTGTGACAGTTATAAGGTTAGTTGTTGTCGACCAGAGATAAAACCGTGTTGTGAGAATGAAATAAGTGATTTAGCATGGAAACAGAGAATATTGTAAACAATCATTTCAAACAATTTTCCAAAATTACAAAGAATAACTATAGGTCTGTAATTTTCAATATTCATTTTGTCTCCTTTTTTGAAAATTGGGCATATTTTTGACTTAGTCCAAATTTGCAGAAATGTTGCAGAATTAAAGGATAAATTAAAAATAATTCTGAGTGGCAAAGCAAATATAGGTGCACAATCTTTCAATAAAAAAGCAGGAATTCCATCAGGGCCAGTTGTTAACTTATTTTTAAATTTTTTCAGTGCAGTATAAACGTCTTGTTCAGAAACTACAGGAATATTAAGTAACACATTATTTGTAATATCAGACTTAGACCAATCAAAAGTTGATGACTGATTAAACGCAGATTGAAAAAATTGTGCAAACGCCTCTACTATACCCTGAGCATCATTGACAGATTGGTCTAGATAGGTCATCGAATTAGGAATATTATGAGTGTTTTTCATGATTTGTAGAAAAGACCAGAAATTACTAGGATTTGACTTAATATACTATTCAGCTTCTCTAATATAATGTTTATGAGCAGCATCAATATCCCTCTTCATTAGAGAACGTAAGGTTCTGAATTCATTAAGAAATATTATATCATTTGTGGACTTAAAACGACGCCACATGCGAGATTTTGCTTTAATATTATTTATTATAGATTTATTGAACCATGGTGGATATGATCTTTTACGTCTATTCGTAGCTGTTAAAGGAACATGTTGCGAAAAAACTAAATTTAATTTCTCATAAAATTCAGCGCAAGCTTCATTAACGTCTGCATAATCGGATAGGTAAGACCAATCAATACTAGATAAGCTCTGATATAATTCAATAAAATTAGCTTTCTTAAAGTTAAACGATGCTTTTACATTTTGATTGTTAAATAGTTTTTTATTATGATCACAAGTAAAGTACAAATCCAGGGGTGGATGGTGGATATCTTCAGAAACTAAATAGTTTTCCGATTTGTCGACAGTCAAAAATGACCTACTAAGTACTAAATCTAAAATTCTGTTGTTTCCATTCAAGATACTGTTATATTGAGCAAGACCAAAAAAATCTGAAAAACGAACAAGAGACCTGAGGCATTCATTATTGATTTCACCAGATATGGAATAATTAGAATAAGAAGGGATATTGAAATCACCTAAAATTATCAATTTATCCTCCTTTAAAAAATCAGGTATTGCTGACAATGTATCAAAAAATAAATTGTATGTTTCAGTACAAAGGTTGGGAGGAATATATAATACCACAACATAAACTGAAAAAGATCCTAAATTTATTTTAATTCCAATAATATCAATGTTGGGAAATGTAGCGCTTAATGGTCCAAGATCAATTAAAATTGCAGGAAATTACTTTCTCAAAGCTAATAAAACACCACCTCCTTTACTAGTGTTAGTCAGGTCAAAATTGCGGTCCTTTCTAAAGACAAAAAAGTCACTGGAAAACAATTCAGAGTCAAGTACACTTAAATCAAGCCACGTTTCACTTAAAGCAAATAAATGATGGGGACTTGCTAATGAGGCATTAAACAAATCATTTGATTTGGATTTTAAACCACGAACGTTCTAATAGTATATATGAAACATATTTGCAAGATCAAGACCACTGTGCAATGATTGCTATTTATGACCAAATAATGAATCTTTAAAATGTAACAATTTTTTCTTATAGACTGAACATTTTACGCTGTCCCACACAAAATAATTACAATCAGGTAACTTGGCATCTTCCGGACAGTCATTAATATTATGTGCTTCAGAACATTTCGGACAAAACAACTTCTTACTGGGGCATGCTTTTCCATAATGATTAAATCCGCTGCACTTGTAACAAATTACTAAATCAATTGCATCATAAACTTTGCAAACATCGTAGTTAACAAATAAATAGCCTTGACTCAAAATTTTGCAATAAGTTTGAGGATCCAACGATAAAATGGCCTGATACATATTGCTATTTTTCTTAGTTGACCATACTTTAGAAATAGTGCATTCACTATTTTCGGAGAATATTTCATTTTGATGTCTAATAAACTTTATAAGCTCATCATTGGAATATTTTTCAATCATACCAACAATTTTAATTTTAAAATTTCCCTTTTTGGGCTCTTTTATCTCATAATTGCTTGATAATTTTTGTTTTGCAATTTGTTTGAATTTGTTAGCATCCTTAGAGTCATTGCAACCAATTAGTATGCCACCTTGGCTGAGATTTTTTACTTTAGCTACCTGAATATCTAAGTCCATAGGATTAAGGGTATTCATTAGATCAGACTTGGTTTGAGCATTAGGTTGGTCAGAGTTTTTAGGCTTAATAATTACCATGGACTTATTGTCAACTACATGAGAATAAAAAGACATAGGCTCTTTAGTACTGGAGGGCATCGAAACTTGTGACAATTTATCGGATGCAATTGTTAAAATTTCATTTTTAGTGTCTTCAAATAATCTGCTAATATTATTCATTACCTCTTGCAGCTTGAATTCAATTTGTTGTTTAATGACATTTTCAAAATCCACTTTGACCTTATCACAGCTCTCACAGTACCAATAAAGACCGGGAGTCTTCACATATTTCAATAAATCAGAAGAAATTCCACAACATGCCACATGATAGGGTTTACCACAAAAACCGGAACAAGAAATCGCAGATTTGCGGCGATCGATCGCTAACTCACATTTACCACAAATGTTACACATTCTTAATTATTCCACACACATTAAGGCAAATTTACAAAAAACGTTAGCGTTATTAATAAATAATATATTCAGCATGGAGCAATTTAAAACACGACTATACACCACGAATGCTTAGTATTATTATTATTATGTGCAAATTCATGGAGGATAACACTAAGATAATTAAATTTTATATCACTTGTTAAGTAGGAGTTTTATACAACCCTAAAAATCTTGCTATTGAAAACATAAAACTTGTTTATTTGGTATGGGTGAATTTGGCTTTCTATAAGCTTTTCAACGGGCCCCCTCATGCCTTATGTTTCCATTTGAAAAAAAAGTAGGGGTAGCTACGGGTTAGGGGGTAGAAGAAAAATTAATTGTTATATAACTGAAAGATCGGCGTTTTAAAAATAAATCATTCAAAAAATATGAATTTTATTCCGTACTTCTGGCCATCTCTGTATTTTGCATATCACATACAGATTTTTCTGAAGTGTCTGATTTTTGTATCAGATGAAAATGAACAACCGACCATCACGAAGCATTCAAAATAAATAGACCTTTGCTTTTCTAATAAAATATTATGTATACTTTCACTTAGTTTTAAAGAATAAAATAAATAATTGATTACTTATTAGCCATTACTTATTTGAGCAAATATGCACCAGGTTTTACACAAAAAAGTTCCCAATAAATGTTCAAAATGATGGCCATCAATTTCAATACACTTGTTAACTTGTCTCAGAAAAGAATCGTGACTCCGTTCTTTCATGTTTCAGCCTACTTGATCGTTATTATTTTTCAGTTACAAAACAATGTTTTGTATAAAAGTTATTAGTTTTTTACTTCTTATTAAATTTAAGGGAAAAAAGTATAGGTATAGTATCTCAACTGTTAAATATTCAATTTTGTATTTACCTAGTAAAACACTGTGATTAATGAGAATCAGACACTGGTAAGTGTAATTGTATTGTCATTTTCTGACATCAACCTATTTGATAGATATTTTTTTTAAGTTACAAAAAAAAGTTACTAGTTTTTCACTCCTTATCAAGTTTAGGAGAAGAAAAGTATAGATTCCCATTTGAAAATCCAAAGTTAACCCCGCTATGACATTGAAAACATAGTCAAGGTAAAAAAATAACATTACTCTATATGTATTTACATTTACATACAAACATTGCTAGTGTTAGTATTAAACTAGAAATTTCTGGTTTTTTTGGTTGTATTTTTTAAATATTTAATTTAATTTTATTTATTTAGTACACTATTTTTTTCACCTATTTGTTTCTATTTAACCTTGTATCCTTTGAACTGCACTTTTTTCATCGTATTTGTTAATTTCTGTTAATCTGTTAATTTTCATGTGTTCTGTCATGCATCATTATGTCATAATTTTCTCATTCCGCAAATTTGCAGAATGCAAAACAGTAGTTGTTCATCGAATTAATCTAATTTAATGCTCCTAATAATTACACAGGTGGCAAATCAGTTTTGTATGTTTGTAGAAATTGAAGTTAGTGATGGCTATTAAAATGCTTAATTCAATTTTAGATCGAAACCAACGATACCCAATACGGGGTATTAAAAATTCAGAATAGCCCTCCTCCCACAGGAAATGCCCTCAGTTTCGCTAATCCAGCGTACGAGCCGTCCGCTCCTGTGCCGACGTACAAAGTGGAAGACGTAGTTATCAGAGGAAGACAGAGTGTCAGTAATAATGGAGTTGGCCTCAGTTCTATCAAAAGTGAGTATCAAAGCAGCGTACGCACTTGTAACAGGACTTCATCACGCACCTCGTCGCGTAACCGTGTGAATGAGACCTTGTAACGTCACGTCACTTCACATCGAACATGGGTGTTCGCAACGTTCACAAAACTTATTAATAGAACACTTGGTAGTTAGTTGGGTACACCAGCCAAAATCAAAAAAATAAAACAAACAGCAAATTATCACATTCGATTACGTTTCGGCTTTTTATTTTAATCATTGTCCACTAAGCAATACATTATTACCAAAAATTAAAGTTAAATATTATTATGGAAATTTATATGTATAATTAGAAATTTTCACATATTTATTGCAAGCTGCAATAAATTAGATGTCAAGATGGTTTTAAATGAAAAGGCGAATCGAATGTGATAATTTGCTGTTTGTTTTATTTTTTTAATTTTGACTGGTGAACCCAACTAACTAGCAAGTGTTCTATTTTAAACAACAGTCAATAAAGAAGAAACTTTATAAAACTTATTAATATTGATTTTAATATGATGTTACTGTGGTTAGAGTGTGGATGTGAATTTGTTTTACACAATGATCGGACTATGCACAACATGAAAACATCAAAATGTTCGTGACGCAATCTTGTCGCTTCGGAGATAATTTTATTGCCAGCCTTATACTTTTGGATTACACGTCTACAAATCGGTTTATGAAAAAGAGGTTTAAATAACGATAAGAGATAGAACTTCATTTTGCAGAAAGTTTTGGAGACATCCATCCAGTAATACCTATCCAAACGTAAATTATATATATTTTTAAATTTGATGTTTTAGAATGTTTAAGAACGATTCGGTTTTCTACCAAAAATACTACTTTCCTACCAGATTCCACGTTAGTGTAAGAGTGACGTCAATGCAATAAGTTTAACAGAAATTAACAACATTGCATCATGTTCGATAGAAGCAAGGTATCATCGACATTTGTTGCAGATTCTTATCCATTCACTTTATTTATTTGATGTTATTTGATGCTCTAGGTTTCAATGAATTTGATAAAAATGAATAATGAATGACGGAGAAGATGTCATTTTAATAAGTGAATTTCTATTATTGAGAGAATATTTGTTAATACTTCCATACAGTCAGTTATCATCAGGAAAAAAAAAAGGCATCGATGGGGTTCAAGGTGGACAGACTACATGCTAAAAAAAATGAAATAAACTGTGACGACCTGAATAGTAGGATTTCTGCAGGTTACTGTCTTCATTGCTGTGGAATGTGTTCAACACATACGGGAATTAAAACGCGCAGGTACAAAACTTTGAGATATACAGATGATTGATATACAGTAATTCCTGCTCAGAATGAATTCAGCAATGTAACGTCAGTCTACATTGATTGTATAATCATGACCACTACTCGTATATGTGATATAAAAAATATTTCCAATTGAACTACTAAAGATACGGACGCATGTGATCCGTAATATATACATACACAATATACAACAAACAGCTGTAAAAGTTCTGAATATTATGAGGTGAATGTACACGTCAGGACTAATCATCAGTTCTTCTAAATCAACTATAGTAGCTATTATCAGAAGAAGAAAACTGTAAGGACTTGAGACCATTAGAATTTTGAGGTAAACAACTACACATGATATATGCTGAAGTCATATTAAACTCGTCAGATAGACTAAAAATAAATAATATGAAGTAAAGTGAAGGAATAGGTGGATCAATATCCTTAGAAACAGTCAGTGGATCCTGAAGGCTTTAATAAATCCGAAGGTCTCTTCAAAACTGATGTAGGGGAATGCTTGGAAGAACTAAAATTTCTGGCATTAATAAGGAAATGGTTCAACATGCTATATGTTATCAGGGAGTCCACGGCGTATTGCAGCAGTGTGGAGTACCATACACGAGCTTCAATTATATCCGTACCATGTAAAGCATGTCCAAGCATTAATGCCAAGGAATTGGACGAGGAGGACCGGTACCATGGCCACCACGATCTCCTTACTTTAAATTATTTGGACTTCTCTTTGTGGGGATATTTAAAAAAATTAATGGTAAAAAAAACTTTTTAAAAACAAGCTTTTATTAATTTTTCTCTATTTGTTAAAATATGATACATGAGTAACGCGATATGTTTTTAATTTATGCCCTAAAAAGAAGAAAATAAACTTTAAATTAAATCAAACCAATCAATTTAGTACATGTATTACACAATTTATTAAATGATATAAAAGCTTGTCGCGAGATTTCTGTGTACTAACTAATCTTACTTGACATACTTGGCATAAGTAATTCTATGAAAGAAAATGTTTCCTTTAAAATATGCACTCTCGCGCTTTTATATCATTTAAAAAATTGTTTAATACATGTACTAAATTGATTGGTTTGATTTAATTTAAAGTTTATTTTCTTCTTTTTAGGGCACTTTTTTGCCATTAATTTATTTTTTATTTTTTAGTTATGATTTGCAATGTTTCTAAGTCTGTGCATTTCATTTAATGCGTCGTTGTTACATGGTCGTTTGCCTGCTAATTCAGTACAGTCTAATTCTTCAATAGTTATTTCGTATTTTTCTGCCTTATTCGTATTCTTCTGTGTCCCTTTCATTTGATACCCATATCGTAGTAATGCATAATATAAGTTGTCCGCCATCTTGGAGGTCCCGCCATATTGTATTTATAGTATACATCATGAAGAATTTGATACAGTGGAAAACAGACCACGTAGTGGACGTCCTCAAGTATCTAATGAAAGGGAGAATCAGTATTTGGTGCAATATGCCGGTAGACACCGCACATCTTCAGCTTCAGCTCTCAGGGCCCACTTTCAAGGTACGTTTTGCCGTGTTATATCGGCACCTACTATCCGAAGACGACTCCACAACGCAAAGGGGTTGGCTTTTACGCCAGTGACGGTGGGTTTTATTTACAGACGAAACCATTATAAAGAATATGTCAACAGTACTGTAAGGCTTTTATCAAATAACTATCCAGAAAGAAAGCTGAAGAACTGTTGTTATTAGTTAGGGATCAGTTACACACAATGACAGGTTTTCTCTTGGAACAGTATCGTCTAATTTATGCTAATTAATTTAAAATGTTTGTTCTGTATTGTACTTGCAATTTGATAGAGCTTTTTTACTGGTACATATTTCAGTGCATTACAAATATCTACAGAAACCATACTTTTGGCAGGTATAATTACATGCGCTGTAGATAAAAGGAAAATGAAGCAACAAATTTAAACATAATAGTGCTAAATATCTACAAAATCAGTTGGAGATAATGCCATTTATATTTATTTAAAAATTAAAGTCTAACAAGACTATTGTACAGTGTCATCATATATCCCCATACATTCAACCTATCTTGGATATTACAAATAAATTTAATTTGTACCTATAAAACCATATAATGGGGAACACCTAATCGAAAGATGTCTCACATCATACGTTACATATTTTTGGTTCGTGTGTACTTCCATCATCCAAGTGAAGTTTCTTATGCATATGCACTCAGACTTACACTCACAAGGTGGATTTTCTTTCTACGTAATTAGATTACATCTCAGCTTGCAAAACTATAAGGAGTTGGAGTTACGATTTATGGAGTTAAAAATGAAGTTGAAGGTCCTTTTAGTTTATGAATTATTATGAAGGAACGTATAGAATGATTGAATTTACTGAATTAAAGTCGCATTAATGAGGGTAACAGTCAGGCTGATAACACGGAAATATATCAGTATGGAGGTTTTCTGTAAGGATTTTGCTAAGAGAAAAATCTGCAGTCCATATATTCTAAAGAAATGAAGGCATAGTAAAGATGCGCTATCTATTGTTTTCAAGATAAAAACTCAAGATGAAAGCTGTGTGAAGGAATTAAAGGCAATTCTTGTTTTATTAAAGATACATAATTTTTCTAAAGCCTGAAAGACTTTTCATATATGTATAAATGACTAGAACAGTTATTTAAGTTTTGCGTACATTCAACAATAAATTGATTAATATACATATATTATTTATCTTTGATAATCTTTTGTCAATTTTTTATAAATTTATTTAATCATAGGTTTCATTGTCCCATATCTTGGGTAATTATTTATTTATTTATTTAATTAAAATATCCAACGGGCCCAATACCCAGTAATAGGATAAGTTTTACAAAAATATACATTGAAACATAAGAGCAAACAAACTAACAAAGACCTATACATATATACACATACTTACAAATATGCATATACATACGGATTTTTTAAATTTCAAATCATTCAACATAATGCATAATGCAACAGATAATAAGATATAGGTAGGGATTACAATAAACATTAAAAAAATTAAACAACAGATACTTTCTTCTTAATGTCTGCAATAGAGCAGCAAAAAATATCAATGTCGAATTCTAAACGGGAATGACTGCATACCATATGATATATAGGAGAACTTTTATAAATATTGGTATTGTAGTTTTATAATATAAAATAACATTGAGCCTAGGTACACGAAAATTCAGTGCGAATAAAAGAGATGTGCAATTTACTTCATTATGAAGAATTTTGTGCAACAAACAGCAGTTAAACTTCTTCTGCTCTCTAAACTGATCATATTAAATCGCTCCAAGAAATAACTGTATGGGGTGGATACACAGATATCTAATATTAAAGTGGCATATTTAAAAAAACGCCTTTGCATCTTCTCAATCGCCGTAACATGTACTGAATATATGGGATTCCATATCACAGATGCGTATTCTAGTTTTGACCTAACCAAAGTTTCAAAGAGCAATTTATGAGTACTGAAGTTCTTAAAGTCTTTCATATTTCTTATAACAAAACCTAGAGTTTTATAAGCACCTGTGACAGTTTTTTGTATGTGAGGTACAAAGGAGAGTTTTTGGTCGAAAGTGACACTAAGGTCACATATAATTTCAGGCCTGTTTAATGGAAGGTCATTTAATATATAATTCCAAGTCACTACACAATTTTTACGGCAATAAGACATTACATTGCACTTACCAACATTCACAGGCACATCTGTTATTAATACACCACGAATTAATAAGGTTAAGACTTCGCTGCAATTTAAGGCAATCAGAGGTGGACACAATCTCCGAAAATATCTTAACATCATCAGCATATATAAGAACATTTGCACTCAAATCTACGGTGATGTCATTAATGAATAAAATAAATAATAGTGGACCAAGAGTAGATCCCTGCGGGACTCCAGACGTTTGAGGGTAATCAATAGATTGAAACCCACGGTATTGTATAACTGCAACCTATCCGATAAATAGGAATTGAATAGCTTAATAAGATCCCCACTAAAACCGAAACCATCTAATTTTCCTAATAACAGCCCATGGTCAAGACGATCAAACGCCTTGGAGAAGTCGGTGTAAATGACATCTACCTGACTTTTTCGATCGAGAGCGTCAATTATATATTAAGATTTACAACAAAGATTGGTAACGATCGAGCGACCTTTAAGAAAAGCATATTGTTCCGCAACAATAATGTTATTCACGTGATTAGATTGATAAAAGTGAATATCGTTCTCAAAAATTTTGGAAAAATTACAGAAAATTGCAATAGGGCGGTGATTAGATACATCATTTAAATTACCCTTCTTAAAAACTAGACAAATTCTAGAGGTTTTCTATATATCTGAAAATGTTGCAGTTTTTAATATCAAATTGAAAATGATACTCAATGGCTCATACAAAACAGAACCACAATATTTGATTAAAAAGGCTGGAATTAGATCAGGACCCATAGTCACGTTCGCTTTTATTTTTTTTAATAGCTGCAAGAACATCCCTGCTATGATTTTTATTTACAACGATTGAATTATTGTTATTTATAACATTTACAGTTTGTAACGAACTTGATGTAATATAGGTACTAGAAAAAAATTGAGCAAAGTTATTGTCAATAATTTTTGGATCTTGATTTTCGCTTTCATTGAAAGTCATACAAGAAGGAATAGAAGAATGACCTTTTTTAGTATTTATAAACTCCCAAAACTTCTTAGGGTCGGATTTAATGGCAGTTTCATTATTGTCTATATATTTACTGCATGCAATTCTGATTTTAAATTTAACTAAAGTTCTTAAATGCCTAAAATTTTCAAGGTCATCTAGTGCTTGCGTTGCACGATACCTTTCCCATGCTTTCCTTTTTTGCTTCACGTGAGATATTATGTCGTAATCGAACCAAGGCGGATATATATTATGGGCCACGTTCTTTTTAGGGACATATTTGGCAAGGAGTGCGTCAAACTCATTGTAAAACTCTTACAGCCGGATTCATGAAACGGGCGTAGCGTTAGTCGGATTAACCAGCTTTGCGCCCGTGTAAAGCGCGTTAGTTGGTCTAACCAGCCTTACGCCCATTCACGAAACATGCGTTGCTAGGTAGGCTGTTTATTTACGTCCATATTTGCGCCAAAAGTTAGACCCAGTATTGTACCTGTCTAAAAATCGCGTAACTTCGGCCTCTAGTTCCTTGCGTTTCCCATTGTATATTTAGTATTTATATTCAAAAACAGTATTTTTCAGTGCTACGGATTAGTTAACATATCATAAAGTAAGTATTATACATAGTAGTGAATAGGAGTATGCCTTTTATTTAAATTGGTGCAACAGATCCGTAAATGTTTCGCGTAACCTCCGCTAGTCTGACTAAACGTTACGCCTTGTTGATGAATCCGTATGTTAAACAGCTGCATTAACATCATTGTGAGAAAGCAATTTTGACCAATCTAAAACTATTAATTCTTCATATAAAGATGGAAAGTTAGCTTTTCTAAAATTAAAGCCATCACGAAATTTGTAAGGAAATTTCTTATTATCAGGTAATAGGAATTTTGTTTCTATTATTAGTGCAGGATGATGAATATCCTCTGGTAATAATATATCAACTGATCTCGTAACATTACAGTGTTCATTAGATACCACTAGATCAAGTAGTCTACCATTAGAATTTAAAACATTGTTATATTGAGTACAATTAAAAAACTTAATAAAACTGTTAAACAAATTAAAATTACAATTAGATGAACTATCATATGCACATGCAGCAATTTCAGGTATATTGAAGTCACCTACAATAAGAACTCTTGAACCGTATAATACATTTAGAGACTCGAAGCTATCAAATAATTTTTCATAATCCTCACTCGTTATAAAAGGCGGGATATATATGACAAAGATATATAATAAAGAGCTTTTAATGTTTATTTTGACAAATACCATATCAATACCGATTAGTTCATTAAATACACAACAATGATTTGTAAAACTGAAATTTGTGGCATTAAGATTTTTATTTATAGCTAAAAGTACGCCGCCCCCTCTTGTAGTGTGAGTTGCAGCAAAATATCTATCACAGCGGAAGATATCATAATAGGTAATATCAAAACAACAACAATGTCATACCGCCTAGCAATAAAGGAGCCAAGAAGCAAGTTACAGGTTTTTTTGTACGTAAGCCCCTCACATTTTGATAGTAACATATAAGATTATCAGAACGGCTTGGTGCAACATTAGTATGATCAGCACAGTCAGGCAGTGGTTGCTATTGAGAGGAAATAATACTGGATCTGAATTTTTCAAAATAAAGTTTATATACATGGCAGTCTCTGTTCCAAGCTGTATGATTAACACTGACTGTATTATGAACTGTATTATGTATTATGACTGTATTATTATGAACTAGATGTCCTTCTTGTGTCACTTAGTCGCGTACACATTTCGATTGTTTTAGATTCCATTAAATTCAAATTACTCACTTCTACTAGGACATACTATATTTTCAGATTAGGTAGAAACGGAAGTAATCTATGCACATTCTTCTATAAAGTATGCTGTGATTCTAAATCTTAACTGTATCCTTTTAGGGGGAATGCAAGCAAGGTGGGAAGTCACAAAAGCCATATACCCCTACATGATATCAATATGTTTAGTGTACTTTGCGACTTTATGTCTCTACCCTGGCATAGCCTCAGAAGTGATTAGTTGCCACCTTGGATCTTGGATGCCGATTTTGATGATGGCCCTCTTTAACGGTGCCGACTTACTTGGGAAGATGCTAGCGTCTTCAGCGCGTTATTGGACAGGAGCCAGACTTGTCCGTTGCTCTGTTGCAAGACTGATCATGATCCCATTGATGATAATGTGTGTAGCTCCGAGAGCTAACCCTATATTCTCAGCTGAAATTACGGCTTTTACATTTTCTATATTCCTGGGACTAACTAACGGTGTCCTGGGAAGTGTTCCTATGATCCAAGCGCCTACTAAAGTGGAAGATAGACATAGGGAACTTACTGGTAAGTTTTAATAATCCTTCGTAACGTTGCAATTAGTTCAAAATAAACAAAAAAGAGTAACAATGTTTGAAACATTTCCATCAAATTATAATGAACCGCAGTTTTTGATCAATACATCTCCGAACTTATCTGTAAATGATACTGCAGGTAACAACTACTCCGCAGACTAATGCCCCTACCGGCATTGAATTACACCTGCAATATCTGTATGACCTCTGTTCACACAGATACTACAGGTATAATTCAATGCCGATCGGGGCATTAGTCTGCGTAGTAGTTGTTACCTGCAGTATCATTTATAGATTTAATGGCGCGTCGCCCAGGGCAAGTATCTGCTGTAATGTAGGTCGCTTCCTGCAAATCGACCGAGCAAGAAGTAGCAGACCGCTTATTTCTCATCTCCAAACTTGTTAATTCATAACCTTATAGTAGCTGCCTACATAAGAATGTTCCACATTAAAACGTTTGTAGCGAGTTATAGAATTCACAATTTATGATTAAAAGAGCGAAAAGCATGATGACGATACAGACATCCTTGACAATTGGCGTCATAGCTGAAAATTAGTATAATTTAAAGTTTGACATGAATTCACGTGTACTTAAATTCAATATAATACCTCTAATTGTTAACAAATTAAATCAAAGTAATAGCCTTTAATCTTGTCAACAGTGCAACTTAAAAGCATAAAAAAAATTTTTGTGATAAAAAGTTTTTTGATAGTTCAAACACTTCTCTATTTTTGACGCCACTGATTAGTTTTTTCCCTTGTTATGCACAGGATATTCCGCGATTTGATGCAAAAAATTCGGGAGTAAATGATATCAGAATAATATTGGTACGACATAATGTTATGAAATTATAGTTTTAATTGTGTTTTATGCTTATGTTAATCTTAATAAATTTTATCTAGTAGTAATTATCGACATGGTATAGCTTGTGGTCGCTGGCTGCTCAATGCTTGACTAAAACAGTCGCAAACATATAGCGACCCTCTATACTGCGTGTACTATTTAAAACCCCGACCTATATCTCATCGACGATATTTGCAAAAGAGAATTTCGAAATTTCGTCTCGCATACCACTAGTGCTTATTAGCTCTCATCAGTATGCCATAGATGAGGTAACCATGAATAAACTTAGTTGTTTTAAGTCTGTCTAACCCGACAGAAGCGACCATGAGTACGCGGTGTAGCAAAGCTACATCCAGCAGCTATTCGCCATGTCGGACACAGACATGAAGCGTTCTACGTAGCACTAGACCCATTGAAAGCTATCGACCTCTATCGCGATTCGGCGAGAACGATATTTTACAAATACCAAATTCAATGCTGGTCGGGGCATTCACCCCACAGAGTAGTTGTTTCCTGGAATTCCGTGTTTACAAAATATTGTTCTCGCCGAATCGAGATAGAGGTCGATAGCTTTCAATGATGCTACTGCTATGTATAAAGCTTCGTGTCTGTGGCTCTTTAATCCAGCATGGAGTAGCGAATGGATGCTAGATGTAGCTTTGCTACACCGCATAGGTACAGGTCTGGTGAGGGCGTTTTACAAGGGGCATTTTTTAATAAAAATAAATATATGCATAGGTGATTCAGTCATACTGTCATTAATTTTAAGAAAATATAGGAAAAAATGAGTATAATACGAATACGCGGTGTAAAAAAAATTAAATGCATATGTACGGCGGAAAAAATATTTTCAAATCATTATTTAAATTCCCTTTTCAAACTGTCAAACTGACCGCTGGCGGCAATCCAACTCGGTGTTGGCCTGATGCGACGTTGCCAAATTTAAATATTATTATTAATTCCATAAATTATTTTTTAAAAGTGACAACTTTTAAAGTACTACTGTATTTTGGGTGGCATAATAGCCAGTAAATTATTTTAAATATATATTTATAGTTCCTGGTAAGTAGGCCAGAGTATCTTTTGACATAGTAAAATAAACATTGATAGAAGTTTGTATCACAAACATATTAAATAAATATTGTAAAAAATTTAAAATTGTGTGTCTATTCACTTGAATCCTGCCACAAAAGTATACAATTAACATATTAAGTTTCACCTTAAAAATATTTAACATTGAAATTACAAAACTATAATGGTTCAAACCAAACCATTCAAATTTCATTACATAAATAGTGAAATAAAATCCAATACTCATTAGGCTGAAACGGTTTTGTATTTAAGGGGCAACGCTAGATGCAAGTCAACTCAACGGTTCTGCTAAGCGGATTACAACTGTCCGACTTTCCTTAAATCTTCTGTCTTTGCCTGCCGCGTATTTCATCGTCTGATACTATTTCAACGTAAGCGGGCTTTAACTTAAAATGCACTTTATTGGTTCCAAATTTACAAAGTTATTATCAATTATTTTCAGAAACAAAGTTTGTATAAGATAATAAAATTCGCCGCTTCTAGGATGCCCATTTAGTTTGTTTTCTTTACGTTTTAAACCCTAGTTTAAAAATATGATTTAGGGCATCCAAGACACCTCGTGCTGCCAACAAAAAACAGTCCGAGACATACGTATTCAGTGATCAACAATCCCGCAATCCGAGTCTTGACCTACCGTATTTAGGTATTTACCTTGCTTTTAATATCCACTCAATGGCAAGCGCTGCAGAGCTGCAGAACCGCTAAATAATAACAGAAACAAATAATAATTAAATTTGCATTTTTATAAACACCCGGTGTAATCAATAGGATATTATATGAATTTTATAATAAATGCCAACCGCAGTAATCAGCGGCGACATTAGGCTGTTATCAGCACAGTCGGCACAGCAAAAAAATTGGTAGTTCAAATTCCCGCTTAATACGTTACCAGCGGAATAAGTCGAACATCGTTCGGGTCCGTTTTCATAAAGCGAGCTCGCCTTCTATATTCTTCGTCCATTAGTCATTATATTGGCGTGGTAGACGTTAGTGAATTTCGTGTGTCGCCAGTGTAGTTTATAATTATTAATAGGCTATTTGCCTAAAGAAAAATGCAATTCAAGATGGCTAAAGTGAAGTAGTGAAAGACCGCGGTTGTCCTCTGCTGATCAGAGCTGTGGGAATATTTATAAAATACATTTTAATAGACATGTGCATCTGCGTAGTTCTCTCCAGATATTAATAAATTTGATTTCAAATTTTAAAAAATATATTTTTTATTTTTAAATGAATCTTTACTTCTACGTCTTAATCATGTTTAAAATAAAAAGGTTTACATACTGGTCACGCACTTTACTCATTTTTGTTCGGAAAAATTCAGTTCTTATAAAATGCACTAATCATGGAGTTGATAATAAAACCATGCAGGTGAAAAATTGTTATATTTTATAACATTTAAGAGATTTAAATCTTTACAAGCACTTTAGTCAGGGTATTTTAAATAAAAACAAATGTTTTTATTATTTTAAAATACCTCATATTGTCACCTTAACCCGTTTTGGTGGCTTCTAAATCTTCTGAAACCACAACGGTCTTTTCAACACAGTCTTTTCATTTCCTCTCTAAGCATTCATTTTTTAAAGGTTTGCTTGTATAACAACAGTTTGCACACAGCTCTTGTGCTGTTTTCTTTACTAATGTTAACAGCTCTTAACTTTTTCTATAAGCAACGTTATATTGGTGTGTGCCATGCAGAGGCAAGTATTTTTTTCCTCGACTTTTGAATAATTGAATAATTAAAAAAGGTCGCAATCTGCAAAATGTTGCATAGCTAATTGCAATATTACAAGATATCAGAACACTTTTTATTTTGTCTTCTCTTTTTCGTTTATAATACCACTCTCGCTCTTTACGCTTTTCCTCTTGATATTGTTTTCTATTTTTTCCCGAAGCTTTTTCATTGCCTCTCTATTTTCTTTTTTGCTCTTCATGATTAATGTTTATTGTTTTTTTATTTTTAGACTTTTTTTTGAACCGTGTTGTAAAAGTATTGCTTTAATTTACCAATCTCACTTCCGCGAAGATCTTCTCTCCTCCGTGAATTTACCAATTCACGGAGGTGAGGTTCACGGAAGTGAGAAATTTTTTATCTAATATTTGGTTTTGGCTTAAATAAGGTATACCTATATTTATTTAGAATGAGTTGGTACAAGAATTTCTCTTAACTTTTAATAAAAAAAATAATAAATAATTTTTTTAGTGAGAATGTCAAATGACCCACATAAATATTTGATACCAGAGAAGCGTTGTTTTACCTTTAAATGCTAAATTCGTACATATTTACTGTATAAAATTTTGTGGAGCTTTTGAACTTGTATTACGAGGGCATGATGAGTGAATTTTACGTCAAAACTAGACAAAACGCTTAATGAATAGGTACCTCAAAAATGCATGTGATGAGTGGCAACGCTGCTGGACTTCTATTAGTTCAATACTCGTACGTGTCATTAGAAAATATATAACGTACCAGGAGCGTCGTATTACCGATTATTATAGGGTGATTTGTTTATCTTTTGAAAAGTCGAGTAAATTTTTTTTTCGATGTTCTGTCTTTATTAGACCTTCCGAACACGTGGTTAAAATGAATGACATTATGACTGAATCACCCAGTATAATAGAACATAACATTTGCAAAATATTTATTTGTAACTTACCTATAGTTTGGAAAGAATTCAGGCGCCCTACATCACGACTGACGTTACGCAATTGTTTATATTGTCAATATAATTGTCGATAATTTATCGCGTTAAAAACAATATATTTTTTAGTTTAGTGCAGTATATAGTATTATTATTCTCGGTTGCAGTTTCTTAAATATTTTGATGAAAATATAATGAATTATTCATTTGTTCATATGACGTAAGTCGTCTGAATTCTTGCCACAACTATAACAAATTTAACAACCATTTATTCAAATTCATTGGGGTTCTTTATAAAAACATAAAATACTGAAATAAAAACAATTTATTGATTTGTACTTGATTTTGTAGGTAATATGATGACTTTGCTGTACATGTTTGGATTAGCAGCTGGATCTTTGGTAGCATATTCCTTAGAAAATATCTTAAGTCCAGTACAGGAACATCCGTGTAGTGCACCTCTGACTAATCCACTCCAATCTAAACTAGATGTTATGTCAAATGCAACAGCTGATAGTATATTAAACAATGCTCCGTCTACAAATTTGATAAATATATTATCATCTTATATTATGTCCACAGTTGTGGAACTGAATACAACTGATATAAATAAATAAATGGTTTTTGTTAACATATATCATCTGTGTTAGTCTTTCATTGTATATTAAAACAATTAAATGGATTATTGGTAGTGTTATTTCAGAGAATACAAGATAAACCGCTAATATTATGATATTAATAAAGATTTTTATAATAAATAACATTGAGAAAATTGTTTACTTCTTATTGGCATTAAATTTGTTTCTTTCGTTTTTTATTGTAGATCTACAATAAAATATATAGAAGACATATACAGGGTGTTGTACAAGCTCTATGACAAACTTTTTCAGATGGTGACTGGGTTAATTTCAAATATTTTCTTATATGAACTTAGGTCAAATTCATTTTTGTTTAAAAGTTACAAACATTAAAAAAAATCGTTCATATTTAAATTAAAGTAGCCTAATAAATAATGATGGGTGCTATAACAATAATTATTATTTGTGTCATTTTATTTAGCGCTAAAGTGCTAAATAAAAAATGCATTTGTTTATAGCTGAAAAGTATGCAGATATTGGCATTGCCAGACAAGCAGTCTGCGAATACCGACGAAGATGCCTAAACAGACATCAATCTGCATCTTTAGTCTGTAATGCATCATTTTGAAAAAAGAAGGTAACCCCGCTCCAAAAAAGCCATTCAACCGACTGAAGTGAATGTACAAATTGAAGAATATACCGGGTGTTCCCTCTAAAATTTTCAGTGCGAATATCTCAGCTACTATTGCAGCCAGTGCGACGAAATTTGTATACAGGCACTAGATGGTAGAATTCGATAATGGCATTAGTTTTTATACATGGTGTTCATTTTTGCAGACAATCGATTTAATTTTGATTTTTTGGTGGTCAACCTCGGTAAAAAAAACACCTATAAAAAGTCCTCAAATTGCATTATTTTGTCATGCAAAATATGTATAGCCTTGAGTCCAATTTAGACACACGAAACAACCGCAAGATAGACGTCAAAACGTAAAGTGACAGAAACTGTCAAAGCAAGTATCAGTATTTTTGTAGGAATTTTGTTATAAATACGTAACACCACGAGGTACATTGAATATGCGTACGTATTTGCAATAATGCTTCAGTTTTGTTAAAGGAAAATAGAATTTAGAGGTTATTAGCTGCTCGTGTACGCTGAGCTTTATCCGGCATGATTATTCTGCAAATATGTGAAACATTTATTGTTTTTTTAATTTTATAATAAGACTATTCTCGGAAATAATAAAAGCGATAGGGGGTAATCCCTACGAGCAGAAAACTAAATTTATGAACACGTCACATGCCCTTGACTCCACTCGAATCTCGCTGCTATGCTGCGAAGTTGCCGCAGAGCCCGAGACCCGAACGATATGTAAAACTTAACCAAGAGATCGAATTAATAAAAATAATTAATAATGTCTCGGCAACAAGTAGTAAAAAGGTTTTAAAACCTAGAAACAATCATAAATAAAAATCTAATGGATTCCTTGAGTGAACAATTCAGTTTCAGTATTACAAAAATATATCTGTTACAAAAACTACTCCACATCTATTAAATCTGAGTAAAATTTCGAGCCATATAGGTGTGCTACAAATTACATTCATACAATAATAAGTTTGATAGTACGAGATGTGTAAGTACAACGATTAATGGCAACTGGGAGAAAAGACGAAGGGAAAATATCAGTGTGCTTTGTAGGTAATTATAACTTGCATATTATTTTTCGCCTATTTACATTGAATATATGAGTTGCATTTTCTTGTACTTGTGTTTCATATTCTCTACTTCATTTCAAAGAACTATGGGGTTAAATTTATAAGAAATAACCCAGTTACGCAAATACTACAGTCTTTACCTAATTAGTTTCCATCAGATGGAGAAGCTATTGCGGGGGTTTACTTTCAAAAACAGAGATGAGAAGACATATTTCAGTATTTATAGGAGAACAGAATGAATATAAACGTATTCATTTAACCTTTGTGATATACACATATTGAAAATATCCACGAAAATGTTTCTTTTCACTTCTTGGTAGGAACCTATAAAACAAAATGCTGTTATGGAAGCAGGTTGACATACATAGTTACGTAAATCATTGATTAAAAGATTCGATAAGATACTGAAGAAGCCAGATGCTAAGATTAGTTTACATTCTTGCAACAGATAGATGAGAGACGAGGAAAATTTTTATCAGAAAATCGAAATTAAATCGATTTTCTGATAAAAAAAAACACTATGTATAAAAACTAATACCATCATCGAATGTTACGCGCCATCTAGTGCCTACCAAATTTCGTCGCACTGGCTGCAATAGTAGCTGAGATATTCGCACTAAAAGTCTTAGAGGGAACAACCGGTATAACGAATGCATTGACAACTCTTCATTTAGTATTCGGCGTATAACAAGTAGTCTTCATTTATCACCGATTTTTTATGGTGTATATTGGACAGAGAAATACATCCGTTTCATTACCAAAATGTACAAGCGTTACATGCTACAGGATGCAGCTAACCAGATAAGAAATGATCCAAATCTCATGCGTCGAGTGACAGAATCTAGTCGCCGGTGTGAGACCTGCATTCAAGCCGAGGGTTAAGATTTTGAACAACTTTAGGTTAACCTATGTTTAACCTCTAAACATAAATAATAATTATTGTTGTAGCAACCATAAGTTTTATTTATTAGGCTTGTACAGTGCGTTCATGTATCCAGCATGAAGTGTTATATTCGGTGGAATTATCGCTTCATTTGGCGTCAAGGTCCTACATTTCGTTTTTTATATTACTGCGCATTTAGCCACGCTCATTTCAGGCGCCCAAGAAGCCGAGTGTATCTCCCATTTCATCGTGTATAAATAAATTTCGTTGAAGTTCTCTACACATTTACAGCAAGCGCTTTAAAAATTGGAACTTCTTTCACTCAACTGTACTAACTGATATTCAGGATTCTGGAATTGTAAGCGGGTAGCCTTAAAAAGCCAAAGCTCTTAGGCCTTGAACTTTCTCCAATTAAGAAATCAATCCACCTCAACCGCTAACCAACCTAATAAAGAGAAAAAGGTGGTGACGTTGCTCAGGGGGATCCCTCTAATGTAGACCATAGAAAGCCATCGCCCTCCCAACATGGATTCTCTTGTTGATAAGACTACTGTGTAAGATTATTAATAAGAATAGATTGCCTGATAACTGTGCGGGAGTGATCTCATTACTTACGCGTCACTCGGAGGAAAGTTTGTATGTAGTGCTTATATGTCAAAGCCAAAATTGTCAAAACGGTTCTACCATTTTAGTATTCGGTAGACTTTTAGTAGCTATTTATACTCGTAATTATATTTGATATTATTATATTATCTTTTATGTCCGTTTAGCTGCGCAATTATTATTAAATACTACAGCAACTCTGCTTAGCAGGTACGCTTGCATCAATAAATAGCAAGCTGATGATTTTGGTGAAGTATTACTAATATGAGCAATTTATGATTTGATAATTATGAATTCATATACACCAACGTCCAGCTTTATGGAAAAATATTAAAACAGCAAATATCAATTTTAAATCTAGTAAAAGAAACATCCAGTGAGCTAAATTGTAAAGGAAGAAAATCCCCTTAGGTGTTCCAAAAAGGGATCATTATTTCATGCAAGCATTAATACCAAGAAAAGTACAAAATCTCTTACATTTTGACGCCTGGATTAAATCAAGATTCACTGGATGTTTTTTTCTCAGGTAGGTTTTTATATTAGTAGTTATAAGTTTAATGATCGGTCAAAATTATTTTGCTTTTCTAAATAAGGACCAGAGATGGTTTATACGATCATCCCCACTTAATGCTATGTACATAAACAACTGAAGAAAGGATTTCAAGAAATTAAAATATATATATACACTAACTTACTACAATGTAATAATAATATATTTTTTCTATTTATAAAAAAATTACTATAATGTGTAATAAAGTATTTGATTTAATTATTTATTTCTACTTTAATTACCCAATAGGTAGGTCATAATTCAAATATAAAGGCCTGAGTATTTCATCGTATTAATTTAAAATTAGAGAAGCTGCTCTAATCATTAGGGCTCATCTCGACTCATACTGATCGAATTAATTAAAAAAATCGGAATATAAATCAATTTCGAACAGTTTATTTTGCATAAATATTGTAGAAATACTGAATATTACATTAGTTCCGCTCTTTTCATTTCACCAAATGCTACTGCATTGTGATTGGTCGACCAGACAACCTAATCCTTTTTAATAATCTTGACTGTAGTGCACTTACAAAGTGCATGAAGCACGATCTCGTCTTCCTGTTATCAACCCCTACAAAGAGGTGTTTTCTCATATAATACAGGTGCTACCTTAGCCAACAGTGCTCAGTTTAAATACCTGTCACTAAACGAAGATTCGCCGTCTTCTGAATTCTTTGTGGATGTTCTCCTTGATAATTTCAACGAAAGCTGACAGCGGAAGGATACTGGAGAGACCAGTAGCGGGACTCCTGAAATCTCGATGTCGTGTTGTCGATATCGAGATTATTTGGATGTGGATCTCGATCCATCCGTATCGAAATATAATTTGGTACTCTTGAAGCGCATCGAAATGATACTCGGGTATATTCGGCAAATCGAGTGTAATGTAGAACAAATTTCCAGCGTTACCAACTGCGTTCACTCAGCGACAATTTTTATCTCTGTCTAACATACGGGCTTGAGTTATATATCTCTTTCTATGCCCCAGTCCCGCTGTTTATGTGAATTTAAAAATGAATATATATGAACAAATAAATAAATAAACAAAAGCTGCTTTATATTTGTTATTTAATATATTAATAATAATTACCACAGTTTGTGCTATTTTACATAATATTTGCATCGCTGGTGAACAACAATGGGATCAAAACTTGATCATTGAAGAGCTTGATAGACAAGCTGTAAAAATTATCTTAGAACCAATTGAGATATTAAATGAAGGCCGAACCATTCGGAATAGAATTATTCAACACTATTTTAGATAAATTTAATTGATACTTACCTACTTTTTCTGATAATTTATTGACTTAATAATGAAACAATCATTTTAAAATTTATCTTTTAAGTAATACTAATAGTGTCACTTTTTACTTTTTGTAAATTCATTTTAGTAAATAATGTTTATATAAATATATAAAAACTGCATCAATCAAAAAATTATCTTAATAAAAATATATTTATTATTACACTCATACACACTGTACATTATAATATAAACATATAATGCCCATTCTTGTTTATTTAAAAACTTTATAATGGCATCAGTTAATCGTTCAATATTATTTTTCTCTAGTAATATATACAAAATAAGACATCATTAATAACCTAGCACAGTATAACCTTACCACTTCAGGAAAAGATAAATAGGTATACACTTAACTTGTAAACATTTCCTAGTCTTTACTAAAAATTTACGGGACACATTTATATTCCTCTTCCAAAACCACTTAAAATTTATTTGTAGGATAAACAAATAAGTTCACACTTCATCTCACACTTATAGGTTATATACGTTATTTAAGTGAAAATAAATAATTTTACACGTACGCGCACGTCACTACGGTGATGTTAGAAAGAAACAGCAAATCCAATACATGTGTTAGAAGAAGAAAACAAATCATTTCGGCTAGCCAAGCCTCGTCGAAATAATTTCGATTCGAATGGACAGATTTTCGACATAATTTCAATGGCAAGATTTTCATCATTTCGATCTCGATCAATAATGATCGAATTGAGATTTCGGGAGTCCCTACACAGGTCCAAAGACACAGATCCGATGCACTCCTGCCCAACTTATCAACTGTTTTATTGGCATAGCACCACTCGTGTCCCTTTATCCACCATACAGATATGCTGTTGTCGGTTGAGGCCATTTCCAGTGCTTGGTGCACTCTCGTGCTGATCTAGTTGTTATCTTATGATTATGTAATAATTTAATATTTTTTGGTAATAATACTCAAAGCTGCTATTTTATATATGTTTATTCTATAAAAATATTGGTATATATCTACAAACACGAATACATAAAAAGAAATACAAAAAGTAAAATGGAATCTCTACCCTAACAAGCGGCACATAGAAAATAAAGTTTTACAATACATAATGCTTAGATAGTGGCACATTTACTATACCTATATTAAATATACAACACTTTCCTTCGCCCTAAATGAAAACATAATTTAATTACAACAAAAAACAAATAAAAATAATCTAAATTCATTAAGGTCTACTTCTCAAATTATACCTTGAACTCGAAACTTTATTAGTATTTTCTGTAGCCCCTGGTATTTGGTTAGAGTCTACTACCTCAGTTAAATCATTGTCCGGTATAATACCGTCTTTATTTTCCGCGTTTTCAGGTAATGTTTCGCTACGAATAAAATTTCCTGACTTCCTCAAAGGTTGTATTTGATCAGAATGTCGCCTACATTCTTTTCCGTCTTGTGTTTTAACATCGAAAATAACTGAACCTTCCCTATCAGTTATCTCCCCTTGTCTCCAGCTCGGATGTCTTGGATTACTATAATCTTTAATTAAAACTTGTTCACCTACTTCAAAACTTTTTGGTTTACCCCCGTAATGCGCGATAGATAATTCTGTTTTATTTTTTTCATAATCTTGAAAATTAGGTCTTAGTAAGTCTAATCGATTGCGTAAATTACGATCAAACATTTTCATAGCTGGGCTCACCCCCGTAGTGGAGTGAGGACAATTTCTATAATCGAAAAGAAAATCTTCTAAAAAAGAATCTGAGTTTTTATTGTCTAACAATGCTTTTTTTATGGCAATTTTAAAAGTTTTGACTGTGTTTTCAGCTTTTCCATTACTTGACGGATGATAAGGCGTTGAAAATAAATGTCGAATACCATTTACTTTTAAGAATTTTTCAAATTCTTGGGAGGTAAAAGGGGGACCGTTATCAGATACCATTTTAGTAGGCAAACCAAAACATGAGAACAAACTTTTAAGTAAACGGATAACATTTTTTGCATCTGTACTTTTAATTTTTAAAACTTCAGGCCATTTTGAAAAAGAATCAATTAAAATAAAATACATATGACCAAAAATTGGACCCATAAAATCAACATGTACTCTACTCCACGGCGTATTTTCGAAAGGCCACGGATGCAATACTGTTTTTTGAGGATTACTTTGTATAGTATTACAAATTTTACAAGTTTTACACATGTGCTCGATGTCAGAATCTATGTTAGGCCACCAAATATAAGACCTAGCCATGGCTTTACATTTACTTATTCCCATATGTGTTAAATGAATTTGTTCTAGTATTTTTAACTGAAGTTTTTTTGGTATAATAATTCTAAATCCCCATAAAATACAGCCTTGTTCTAAATGAAGTTGATCTTTTTTATTATAAAAAACTTTATACTGTTCTTCGATTTTATTTTCAGGCCAGCCATGTAAACAATATCCGCGTACTTTATTTAAAATAGGATCGTTTCTAGTATACTGAGCGATTTTTTTATAATCAATAGGTAAATTTTCAGATACATATAAAATATGAGCAAAGTCAGGTTCAAGTTCTGTTTTATTCGTTAAAGGTAATCTAGATAACGCATCTGCATAATTATTTTCTGATTTAACATATTTAATTTCATAATTATAAGTACTTAATATGATACTCCATCTTTGTAATCTACTTGCAGCATACTGCGAAATACCCTTTTTTTCTCCAAAAATATTTATTAAAGCTTTATGATCACAGAGTAAAGTGAAAAATCTAGCATAAAGATAGTCATGAAATTTTTTTAAACAAAAAATTATAGCAAGTCCTTCTCTGTCAAGTTGACTATATAGTTTTTCGGAATCTGAAAGCGATCTAGAAGCATATGCTATGGGTCTAATGTCCCCGTTAGGTAAAGTGTGCGAGATAACACCTCCCACAGCATAAGCACTTGCGTCACTTGCCAAAATAATTGGTAATGTCGGATCATAATGAATTAAAACTTTCGGTGATGCCAGTTCCTTTTTTATAGCTACAAAAGCATCTTTTTGTTTACTACCCCAAAACCATTTAACGTTTTTCCTCAACAGAATGTGCAAATAATGTAACTTATGACTTAAATTTTCAATAAATTTACCATAAAAATTAACTAATCCTAAAAACGATTTAAGTTGAGTAATATTTTCTGGGGTGGGTGCCTCCAATATGGCTTTAACTTTATCTTCGGCGGTATGCAAACCCTCCTTATCTATACAGTGACCCAAGAAATTTATTTTATTTTGAAAAAATAAACATTTACTTAATTTAACTCGTAGTCCACAGTCTTGCAATTTGTTAAAAACTAACGTTAAATTTTCCATGTGATGTTCCTTCGATGACCCCGTAATCAATATGTCATCAAGAAACAGCAACATTATTCATACCTGCAAAAACTTGCTCGATTAATCTCTGAAAAATACCGGGGCTCGAAGAGACACCATATGGTAGTCTATTCATTTGAAAAAGACCCTTGTGTGTATTTAAAGTAGTTAATTTTTTTGACTCTTCCTCTAATTCTACTTGCGCGTAAGCTTGAGAGAGATCAATTTTACTGAAATACTTCCCTGCTTTTAGAACAGCAAAAAGATTATTAATTTTTGGGATAGGGTAAGTATCTACATGTAACATTGGGTTTAACGTAATCTTGAAATCCCCACAAATTCTGATTTCGTCACAATGTTTTTTTAAAACTGGTACAATAGGTGTAGCCCAGTCACTAAACTGCACCGGTGTTAAAATATTATTTTTTACTAAATTATCTAATTCTTTCTCTACTTTCTCTTTTAAAGCCATTGGTATATTTCTGGGTCGACAAAAAACAGGAATTGCATCCTCTTTTAGATACAATTTAGCTTTAGTTTTATTAAATTTACCTAAACCCGCTTTGAAAACGTCAGGAAATTTATTCTTTAGAACGTCCGAAACATTTAATATATCATAATCTATATTATCAGTTTGTGCTAAAGTATTTACTCTCAATAAATCATCAACTGAAATATGTAAATCTGTTATCCATTCACGACCAAACAATGGAGGACCTCCATTTTTTACTACCACTAATTTTAACTTTTTAGTAAGTTTTTTATACGCAACAGTCACGTATATAAAACCTACAGTATCCAACACATCTCCTGCATACGATTTCAAGTTCATGGTACAATTATGTAATACTACATCAGAAAAATTATTCAAATAAAAATTTTCAGATATTACAGAAACAGGCGAACCTGTGTCACATTCCATACACAGTAATTTATTATTTACACATAATTTTACTTTAATAAGTTTATCCTTAATAGACGAAATATTATAAAAATCAAGGTCGTCAGAATCAGAATTGTTATCTTGAACACCAGCTACATACTTAGTAAATTTATAGTTTTTTTTATTTTTAGTAAAAAGTTTGGAATGTTGCAAATCGCACTGATATGACCTTTAGCCTCACATTTATGGCACAAAGCATTCTTAAAATAACATTGATTACTTTCGTGGTTATTTTTTCCACAATGAATACAAGCACTAGGGATAGTAATGTTTTTATCTTTATTAAAACGTTTATTAAAGTCTTTTGCACTTTGACTTTTACCTGGTTTATGATAAGATGATAGTTTCTTTACTGCTGCGGGCTCTATCAATCCAGAATTTTTTTCTGCTGCCTCCAAGTTTATTGCCAGTTCGTATGCCTTCTTATAAGTTAAATTTTTTTCTGCAAAAAGGTGCTGCCTAATATTATCATTTCTCAGTCCAAAAACTAGCTGGTCTCGTAACTGCTCCTCCAAAATTGCTCCATAATTACAACTTTTGGCCAGTTTTTTTAAAGCTGCAACATAAGTTGAAAAGAACTCACCCTCGATTTGCTTCCTTTGCCTAAAAATGTAGCGTTCGGCAATTTCTGATGGTGTGGGCTGCAAATGGTCTTTAACTACTTGTACCAAATTGTCATATTTATAATCTTCAGGTTTCTTTGGGCTGCATAGATCTACCATCAATTCAAACGTTTCATCCCCTACTGCGGTTATTAGAATAGCAGTTTTCAGGTCTTCGGTAACTGCGTTAGCTTTAAAATACTGATTTAAACGGGAAATGTATGTTGACCAATTCTTCTCTCTTGAAAATGGTTCTAACTTTCCGACTGACATATTTATTGATTTATTTATTTATTTAAATACCGACTGCGCCAGTGTAATAATTTAATATTTTTTGGTAATAATACTCAAAGTTGCTATTTTATATATGTTTATTCTATAAAAATATCGGTATATATCTACAAACACGAATACATAAAAAGAAATACAAAAAGTAAAATGGAATCTCTACACTAACAAGCGGCACATAGAAAATAAAGTTTTACAATACATAATGCTTAGCTAGTGGCACATTTACTATACCTATATTAAATATACAACAGATTACACAAGATCAGTAGTGATTGTCTACTATCTGTGTAGATTCTGATGGTTTTGGTTATATGTCTACGGACAATTCCCTTGGCGGATATGGTTCCACGGTAGCATGTCTATCCATTACCTACTGATATCGAATGTGCAGCAATCTGGAGTACATTCCACATCTTGCATCTTCCTTTCTTTTTGATGCGTCTGTGAAGATTACATCCTCACGAACGGTCTCCTCAATACTGTATATAATTATCGTGTAGGGCCTGTTAAAAGCAAACTTGGGAGGAATACTGTCAGCATTTACCTGCAGAAGAAACATCCTTTTGACGACATTATTGCTCAGGCGATTTCTAACCTCTCCACATCCTACATCTGGTATTATACCAGTATACTTGAGGCGAAGCATAGTTGTCACAGCTACTTTCTTTAGATAAATATCCAAAGGTGGCAGACATAGCATCCGTTGCTATGGTGGGCGTAGTTTGCATAGCTCCAGTTAAGCTGAAGTAGGCTTGTACCTAACTGAGCTGTTGTTTAACTGCAGCACTTCTCATAGAATATGTACGGCTTTTTTAGTCTTTTCTCCAAATGAAGATTCCATGTTAGCTTTGCATCAAGTGTGACTCCAAGGTATTTCACATGCTATGCAAAGCTTTACGTAGTGTTTAGGAGAGTTGGTTTACTTATTGGCGCCATTTTCCTCTCCCTTTCACACCACTTTTGGACGGTTCTTAGAGCCGTTTGCATTCTATGACAAAGGGTAGCCTCGAATTTTCCACTAATCAGCATAGTGAAATAATCAGCATAAGCGATGGTATAGATACCAATTTCCGAGTTGAGGCGGCACAGGAGACTGTCCAGAACCAAGTTTCATAGCAGTGGTGATAGAAAACTTTCCTGCAGGTAGCCCCTTGCCACAATTCCTCTCACGGAGGAATCCTCCACACTGATTTGTATAGATCTTTTAGTGAGCATGTTTCATATATAGTTACAAATGGTGAGAGAAACTCCCTTCTCCACAAGGGCTGAATAAATTTTAGGGAAAGTTGTTTTGTCAAATGCCCCTTCTATGTATATGACCAATCCAATAACTTTTCGTTCACATAGTTTCTCCATCTTTTTCAACAGAAAGAAAGACAGGCTAATGGGTTGACGCCTTTGAGGTGGTGTAATCCACCCTACTCGTTTTGAGGATGGAAGCTATCCTCACGTCCCTCGAAGTCTTCGAAAGGTAAAGGTTTTCAAAACACAGCCTAAACATCCAGGTGCGGTATTAGAACATCTAAGCCTCATTGTAACAGGGCTGGATATATGCCGTCAGTGCCTGGTGACTTGAAAGATGAGAAGGTTTGCATTGCCCATTGTATTTTTTCTTTTGTAACAGTCTGGTTAGCAATCTGCCACAACCACAAACGACCTAATGACATTTTATTATTCATGAAAGAAGATGAAGAAGATGACAATTTTAATAATATAAAATAGCTTTGTTTGTTATTATGATAAAATTGATCGTACAAAAAAATGATGTGTTTAACTTAGCAGTAAAGTTGCCTTGGCTGCTACTAGTCGCGGCATTAAATTTTTGTACTTTACTGCCTAATTAAATAAATAACTATTTCAGAAACTATTATATCAAAATCTATTTAGTGTATGTATACATTAGTTGCATATCAAAATGTATTTAAATTTATTACCAAATAGAAATTATCTATCAAATTTATTGCACATGCAATAGATATGTGATAAAAGCAAAATAATGTCGAAATTCACATTTTTTTTTATACAATTTGCGTGATATATTTGTCAGGAAACCGCAGATTAATCAGTTTTAAACGTTCAATTGAAGCCACTTCATGTTAGAGAATGATAAAAATAAAATAAACAAATTAAATATATCAAGTAAGAATATTAGTTAGTTTTGTTTATAAGAGATAATACCAACACATTGTATTAGCTCTGGGCTGTTCAAGAAATATATAAATATAATAAATATATAATAATATATAAAAATTCACGAACGAGTCATTCCTGCACCGACGATGAAATAATGAAATAAATTATCACATCCATAGGCTATGTCACGCCACTGGCGCTGAAGAGAACACCAAAGTTACAGAAACATTGAAGATCTCGCAGGACTCTTGAACATTCGAGTGACCATACGCACTTATGTAAGAAGGTCGAGTCAAGCGGAATGAGTGGAGTTAATAGTGTGGAATAGAGACTCATACACAGAAAAACGTTGATTACGGTTCGCGAAGTTAATTATTACGGTCAAGTGTTTATTTGTTTATAATTATAGTTATTTTGTTCTGGTGTGTGATATGCAGCAAATCAATTTAAGATTTTTAAGTGAAATATGTCTTCGAAGAATATACAAATCGTGAACGAACATGGGATTTATAATGACTGTTGAGAATCAGACTATTTAATCACAAACAGTTAATAATAAACGACATTACACTACTGTAACAAAGCCAAAAGCACACAGCCCAGGCATACGAGGTTAGGTTTATCGGTTGGACAAGGGTCAAGACCTACTAAGCATAATTTATAATAAGTTAAAAGCTTCAAGCAAAAATGTCAATTCAAGAGGCACATTTGTCGTCAGTACTTCTATTAAAATGTTGTGCTTATTGTTTCCGTTCGAAACATGTCAGTTAACAGGGAACACGTATCTTTAGCGTAGGGATTCTATAAACCAAGAATAATGTCAAGTTTCTTTCTTGTATCCAGACAGTACAGTTTCACCTCGGTTAAATAAATCATAATTGTTGAGTTAAATTCATAAATCCGGTTCTTAAGGGTATTACTCGTATTTTGGCATAACATATACAATTAAAGGTTCATAAAGTGTCTTCCTTAATTTTTGTTGTAACAGTTGTTCTTTATTATTGTTGTTAAAAACCTATCATCTTTGAGATGTGATATATCCTTTTAATTAGCTTAATAGGTGTCCCAGTGAGAGTTCACGAAACCGTGGATAAAAAAGTTAAAACTTGCAGTATACAGGAGAGTCTAGAAATGCTATCATTACAGATTGTAAGGAAAAAACAAAAACAACAAACTCATTTTTTCAAAAAGTATCACACTGATACCAAAGACAGTATTGCCGCTTATTATGAAGTACCACTAGAAATTGTCAGAGAGAAAAATCTTTTAGTGATGAAGTGCTTATTAATAATTGTGCAATCAAAATGGCAAAACAATTCAATGGTGTTTTACCTCTTAATATGTTACTTGCATACTGTAAAAAAATAATTTATAGCATTCATTACATGTTATAACATTATCATAAGTACTAGGAAAATATTTAAATTTGACAACATCGCGTCAGGCCGATACCGAGTTAAACTGTCGTCAGCGGTCTGAAAGGAGGGTTTAAATAATTGTATGAGCATATTTTTTTTCAGTGTAAATATGCATTTAAATATTTTTTTTAATTGCGTATTATGACTGAATAACCCATACTAACCGATCATGTAGGTACTTTGCTTTGCCATTTACAAGAAGCCAATAGACAAGTCCAGGTTAGCGGTGGGAGGCATTACTAGCACAAATAATAGAACCCCATCCTATTCTGGCTTAGATCAGTGACTAAAAAGAATATTCACTGGTTAGAAGCTAACTCGCTTCTACACTAGCTTACTAACTTAATAACCAAGCTAGTTCTGTTGATACAGGGTGTCCGGAAAGTAATAGGACCCAGCTTAACCATAGCTTCCTGTAATCAAATAGAACCGATTTAGACAAACTTAACTTAGTCCAAAAGTGCCTCATTTAGAAGTTACAGGGCTCCAAAAAAATTGTTTTCTTGTTATGGGCGTAATTAAGAAACGAAACTTCCAATCATGTTGAAATTTGGTACAGTTATGTTTTAGATAAGTACAAGCATTGCGAAGGAGTAAGTAGTGCTGCATATCGTAGGGGGCGCGTGGCAGTTTTTTGTAACTCATTTTTATCGTATCTTTTTTGTTGATCCTATTCTGATACGCTTGACGGAAAATTATGATGAAAAAATTGTAGAGGTATGTTTTCAAAATTTGACAAAATAATACTAATAATTTGAAATTATTTACACATTACATTTACACTTTACACAACTACACAACGATAATTATTAACTCAGTACAACAGTTAATATTAATCGGACAGGCTTTTGTTCAAATTTAAGCGTATGAACGCTAGTTTGACAAGTGATAACTTGATCGAATTAGAAAATTTTAATGTGTGAAAATTTTAAAACGCGTTTTTACCGAAAACGGTGCATTATATTAACATGGAACAGGTATAGCTTTTCTACGCAAAATTAATTTCTCCATCATTTTCAGTCAAGCGTATCAGAATAGGACCAACAAAAAAGATACAACAAAAATTAATTGCAAAAAAACTGCCAAGGGCGCCCTCTACGAGATGCAGCACTACTTACTCCTTCACAATGCTTGTACTTATTTGAAACATTACTGTATCAAATTTGAACATGATTGGACGTTTCGTTTCTTAATTATGCCCATAACAAGAAAACAATTTTTTTTTCTTTGAAGCCCTGTAACTTCTAAACGAAGCACTTTTGGACTAAGCTAAGTTTGTCTAAATCGGTTCTATTTGATCACAGGAAGTTATGTTTAAGCTGGGTCCCACTACTTTCCGGACACCCTGTATAGAGCTTGAAACACTAACCGCGTGCGAACTAACTTAACTAATAACTAGTAACTACATACTACCAGCTACATTTCATCTCGTATGACATTTCCAACTAAGTAGTCAAATTAATATCTTCTTCGACTAGCTCACTAAGCTCTTCAATAGTTAAATTACGTCAGATACGATTAGCACCACCATCACACTACTACAGCTAACAACCTAGTCGGTGCTGGTGCATGCCTATTTGGAAATATATTTGCATCAAAACGAGCGTGTAGCTAACTCGTTATTTATTTTTTATTTGCGGCTACGAACGTTAGCGTTATGTCCATTCATTAATTTTCACTGTACATTTATAGTATTCACTTCCATTTATTAATAAATATACCTACACACGCAAATCATCTTTTCATATAAGGAAAATACTAGAATACAGTTCAACTTGGAAAAATAAATCCATCAAATATTAAAGGACACCATTTTTGCAATGAAGACTAAAGCAAAATTGATTAACCGAAATTTAATTTAAAACTGATACTTTTTCAGTTCACTAACAAGAGACAAAAAGGATTATGATTTATCCTCAAACACAGGAGATGATTAGTCGCATTGTATCAATTTTTTACTCTAGGTCAAGGATGATTCTAGAGGTTCTCAATAAGTTTTAACAATTTTTAATAATTATGAATTCTAGGCACAGCTTTGCAGTTTTAGTGATTTTGATTTTTGGAACTTTTAATGTATTCTACTTAGCATTAATAAATATGTTCGTAAATATGGATTTTGCACATTTAATAAATGATTTAATACTGTTATCAAGGATTTATTCTTCCTTTTTGTACAGGTTACTTATGACTCACCTTGGCTACATCACCAAACAACGAGTATTATTCGTTTTTCTATTTTAAATAAATATTGTATTCAGGATTAAACTGAATATTATTAAAAAATGAAAGACAACAATTATAGGATAGTAGTATATTTCCCTATTCTTTATTTTTGTAAATGCACAGGATGATCCTTTGTATGTAATTAATTTATCCAACTTATACATTGGGATGATACTTAAATAATATTATGTAACTGAAAAGCTTTTGACTTTGTGTAAATTTGTGCAGATATTATGCACATTATTTGTAATGGAAATGAAGTTTCAAATGGAAAAATTGTCAACATATCCTTTAGTTTAAGTTCAATAGAGCTATTTGGGCACCAGATGCTGCTTATTTGAGCCATTTCCGCACAATAGGTTATTAGTGCAAGTATAGCACATTCATGGTTTTCTCGTTTCAAAGAAATTATCCACCTTTAGGAAGACCATCTGACATTAATGAAGATCGTTTGAACGCTTTAACTTATGTTGGCTCTCATCAATTAACCCAGGTCCAGGCCACACACTGCGACACTGTATTAACAAATTAGCTGCAGGTTTTAGAAAGGGGGGGGGTCAACAACGGATCAAATCTTCATGGTGAATGAAATCCTGACTATATACTTTTCCGATTTTAAGCCACATAAATTGTATTGTAGTCGACCACAGTTTCGAATTTTAGGAGACACCAGGTATGTCCAAAAGAGACGTTTTGAAGATGTATCTAACAAACATAAGTTTATTTGAATCGGTCGAACGGTAGACATGTTACAGGCTTGTTCCACTATTAAGCGAGACACCCAAGTTATCCTGAGCACCCTATATGCTGTGGAAACGAAAATTTGGTTGGTAAGGTTTTCTAGGGTTCTGATCAAGAATTCGTAGGAATTATTCGAATCAAATAATCCCTAATATGATTTTCCGATTTTAAGCCACATAAATTGTGTCGTAGTCGGTCATGGTTTCGAATTTTAGGGAACACCAGATATGTCCAAGAGAGACATTTTGAAGGTGTATCCAACAAAACAAGGTTTATTGAACTCGGTCGAACGGTAGGCATGTTACAGACTTGTTCCACTTTTAAGCGAGACACCCTGTATTTTTGAAGCTTTGGCCCAGGCGCTAGAAATTCAAGCCGCTCGGCAGGCTTCCAGAAGTAGTCAAAGCCGAACAAGACAACTAAGATTCAGGACGAATGGACGACGTGAAACCGATAAAGGCGCCGAGATTTAATAAAGGATTTAAAAAATGTATTGGACAACTACCAGAAAGAACAAGTCCGTACCGAGACTACTACATTCAATGGGCGGAGATCGGTTCAATGTTGGAATTGTGGAGCTGAACGGCATCTTAAGAATCGATGCTCCAAGAATGCGTCAAGTCAGGATCAGGAAAACGCCAACTAGTCAGCTTTGAGGGGCAAAAGCTGGCTAGGTGCTACCAAGCCCCATCAACAACTGTTAAGATCAAGGTAACCCGTCTGCAAAATAATGGAACGAGTTTAGTAGTACCAGGGCGTATATGCGTACGGGATTGTAAAATGGTTCTTGATACTGGCTCCAGTCACACCATAGTAAGACCGAACTTCGTCGCTCACTGCAGAATACAAAAGCCAGGCTGAAACTACATCCTACACCCTTCCTCGAAGACTATTGAAGACAAAAGAACAAGAAATCAACCCGAAATCAGAAACCTTATGACTAGAACTGTCGAGGCGTCAGCGGACATAGAACTTCCAGCAGGTTCAGAAGTGATAATTGAAGCTATTTGCAGCAGTCCTTCGGCAGTTGAAGAAACTGTAATTGTAAAGATCAATCTTTATAGGAAGGGCATATTAACTGGAAAGACAGTAACAGAAAGGAAAAACAATTTGCATCAGTGTTCAGCAATATGGAACCATCAACAGCATCTGAAAATATCGAAAAACAACCCGAAGTTATTTAGAGTTTTGTCAATCGATTCAAGTCCCCATTACAAGCCGATGAAGTCAAAAAGTTGGAAGATTTATTAAGACGCTACCAGGTATTCTCTTTAACAGAGGATGACGTCAGTAGGAATAATCGTGTGCAGCACCGCATAAATACCGGCGATACCACTCCAATTAAACAAGCTCCACGACGTATTCCTTTAGCGAAGCAAAGTCCATATACTTCACCTGTTGTTTTGGTAAAGAAGAAGAATGGCTCTACCAGATTTTGCGTCGACTATAGAATATTAAATGATATAACTAAGAAGGACTGTTATCCGTTGCCAAGAATAGACGACACCTTGGATACACTGTCTGGATCCTAATGCTTTTCAAAGTTAGACCTGAAAGTGGCTATTGGCAAGTAAAACTTTACCCAGATGATAAGGAGAAGGCAGCGTCTTCCATTGGAACAGGTTTATGGCACTTCAACGTCATGCCTTTTGGCCTCTACAATGCACCCGCCACCTGTGAAAGACTTATGGAAACCATTCTGCGAGGAATGACCTGGAAAACTTGTTTTGTTTATCTTGATGACATAATAAGACTTTGAAGATCATTTGAAGAATGTCCAAGAAGTTTTCCAAAAGTTGAGAAAGGCCCGACTCAAGTTAAGTCCTAAGAAGTGCATGCTCTTTCAAAAAGAAGTCAAGTATTTAGGTCACATTATTTCCTCTGAGGGAGTGAAGACTGACTCAGAGAAACTGAAACTATCTGGAAATGGCCAATACCGAAAGACAAACATGAATTAAGGAGTTTTCTGGGACTTTACACTTACTATCGCAAGTTTGTGAAAAATTTCGTTGTGATTGCAAGACCATTACACCGACTCACAGAAAACTATCATTCGTTTATCTGGACGGAACAATGTCAACAAACTTTTCAAAGATTAAAAGAAGCTTTGTGTTCTTCTCCGATTTTGTCATATCCCAAGCCTGGAAAGACATTCATCGTGGACACGGATGCTAGTAATACTGGAATTGAAGAAATATGGTACAGTATGTATACTGCCAGCGAGTAGTCACGTTTGTGCCAGGTTCCAGAAAATTTACTTTTAGGCATAAATGAGTATATAGTTTATCTATATTTGGACTTGTTGATAAAAAAGTGATAACCGATTCTTGGTGCAAATAAAAGTGAAATAATAATTAAATATTTGACAAGGAATTTGTTGCTAACATAATATCTATAATCTAGTTGTACCAGAGCAATAAAGATGTCAAAAACAAGGCAGCAAGTGCAATCTGAATTAATTAATGAAAGAAAGAATTAATTTTGAAAATATGCAAACAACAATCGGAACTAATTGGTAAACAAATAGAAGAGAGATAGAAGAAATAGTTAAGTTTATGGTAAACGAAATAAAATCAAATACTGAAAATATACAGCATATAAATGAAAAAATTGATAAATTGGAACAGACTAATAAACGGAACAATTTAATAGTTTATGGTATTTGTGAAACCGAAAATTAAACTTCTGAAAATGTCGAAGAGAAAATAATTAGTTTATTTCAAAATAAGCTTAATATAACAGTTGCAGCTTCTGAAATAATGACATGTTATAGAATTGGAAAGATTCAGGGAGAACTAGGCCAATTTTAATTCATTTCTTATCCTTAAAAACCAAAACAGCTGTCTATAAAAATAAAAAATTATTGAAGAAAACTGGTTTTTCCGTTAAATAAGATTAAATAAAATCCAATGTGGATCTAATGAAGAAGGCAATTGAAAAATATGGTTTTTCCAATGTTTGTAGCCAAGATGAGAAAATATTTGCTATTTCCAATAAGGCCAAAATTTTAATTACAAATACTAACATGTAAATTTCTTATTAATTGGCATGGTAGAGCTATAACTACAAATGTTCAAAATATTCTTATTATAGTTTTCTTATCAGTAGTTTTTATAATCGGCTTAATTTATCGGTCTTAGATATCCATTTTTTTTAATAATACTTTCTACATGAAAGAGCATATTTCTGTTAAAATTAAAAATATTTTTATTTATATTATTACTGTAAACTACTACACTTATAATACACTTTGAATAACTTTTGTTTGTTGATTAGTTAAAATGTAAAAAAACAATAATAATGATAATAAAAATATATATATTTATGGGATATATTATAAATTGGTAGATTATTTAAATAAATACAACATAATTGCCGACAATGAAGAAAATATCTTAGGAAATCTCATTCTATCGCATTTTAACATAAGATCTCTTTATAAAAAATTTTAAATTTTAAAAGAATATGTCTTAAATAATAATTTTGATATCTTTACTTTATCAGAGACTTGGTTATCTGATGATATAAAAAATTTTGATGTATATATTCCGGGTTATACTATTTTCAGACAGGATAGGCAAAAAATAGATGGAGGTGTTGCGGTATATGTAAGGAAATGTAGTTATATAAAGCAAATTAAATTAATTTCAAAAGGATCCGTCAGTGACATTGATAGCATGTGGTTATCTATGAAGATTAATGAAAAAATTGTAAGTATTGGATGTATCTATAATCCTACATGTTCAAACTTTAAAGCACTGCACACGTTGGATAATATCATAGCAGATTGTGTAATTTCTTCAGATATAATTTTTCGTCTTGGTGATCTCAATATAAATTATTTTGAAATAGCCCAGAGCACATTTTTATAAATTCAGTTTTTTCTAATTCTTTTAATTTAAACCAAATTATATCAAAGCCTACTAGAGTAACATCTCATAGCGAAACCTTGTTAGATCATATATGGACAAATACTCCTGATTTAGTTATAAATTGTGATGTTATAGAGTTGCCCCATTTTAATAGTGACCATCGATTGGTATATTGTTTAATAAATTTACCTATATGTAGAAAACAACCGCCCCATTATATTTGCTGCAGAGACATTAAAAATATAAATATATTACAATTCGAAACATCTGCAAGGAGAGTTGACTGGAACCTCGTGTTTACCGATAACGACATTGATAGGAAAGTTCAGTATTTCAGAAAATGGAATTTTAACTTTATTTAACATTCATGTCCCTATAAGAAAAATCAGAGTCACAAAAAAATTTGATCCTTGGGTTACATCTAACATTAAACGCATGATGCGCTTACGTGATAACGCTCTCTCTGAGTATCGTAAATCTTTAAAAAATTTGAATGTTTCTAGAGAACAAACAGAAACCAAGTAGATGTTTTATAAAGACATGAGGAACTTTGTCACAGCTTCCATACGAAGGGAAAAAAAGCATATATTGAAAATGAATTAAATACTAATTATAGAAATTCACGGCTTCTGTGGAAATCTCTAGACAAACTAAATGTTCATAAAAAATCCAAGATTTACGTGATGATCTAAAATATCCTGATTCTATAAACAATTTTTTCATAAAGGAAGCTGACCCTGACACAATTGCCTTTTTCAATATTAATAAATGTGAAAAAGTTACAGATAACATTAAGTTCAAACCTGTGGACAAAAGTAATATCTTGGCAGCTCTTAATAATATTACAACAAATGCTTGTGGTGTGGATAATATAACAGTAGAGATGTTAAAGCTGAGTTTTTATTTCTGTGGTGATGCACTTACAAGAATGCGATTGCAACGCCTATTCCCAAAAAAGATAATATTACTTCATATAATGAACTAAGACCGATAAGTGTACTTCCTACATTTTCTAAAATACTCGTAAGAATTGCATACAACCAACTAAAAATTCACATTGATAAATTTAAACCTTGTAAACAATCAGACTTCAGAAGAGGCTTTAGCACTGCTACTGCTCTTACTGACATCGTTGACGATATCTTCCAGGCAATGGATAAATCCTTAGTAACAACTCTTATCTTGCTGGACTATTATAAGGCTTTTGACTGTTTAAATCATAACTTGCTCTTAGCTAAATTAAATTATTATGGGTTATCAACAGGCGCCTTGGAATGGTTCCACATGTATCTAACAGGTCGTCACCAACAAACAAAAGTAGCCGTAGTTTCTAATTCTATTTTTTATAACTATCTTGATATTGTGAGTGGCGTGCCACAGGGGTCTATTTTGGGTCCTTTGCTCTTTGTTATCTATACAGCAGATATCCCTGGGGTAATAAAGAGTAATATACATTCGTATGCAGATGATTGTCAAGCATATTTATCGTTCTGTCCTGAAACTGTTGAATTATCTATAAATCAAATTATGAAAATTTGAAAAATATATATGAAAAAAATGAGAAAAAACAAATGTTTTACTCATTGGAACTGATGGACAGACCAATAAAGTAGTTTTGCAAAACAGATTATTTTTAAACAATGTATCTCTGCCAATAAAGAATTATTGCAAAAGGCTAGGGGTCACAATAGATAGAAACTTATCATTTTGTCATGTTGATAATTTAATTAAAGCTGCTTATATACGGTTGAAATCGTTGTACAAATTCAAATACATTTAAGGTACGCAAGTTAAGTTGAAAATAACTGAATCTTTAATATTGTCTATGTTTGACTACTGCGACGTTGTATATGGCCCTTGCTTTTCAGCACATGATACGCATCGCATTCAAGTATTGCAAAATACTTGCATGAGATTTTCTACTAATCTAAATAGGAGAGATCATGTTACTCCCAGTTATTTTGAGAATGGCTGGCTTAAGATGAACATTAGGAGGAATATCCATTTTGCATGTTTTGTTTAAAATATTTTGATTAGAAATATTCCAGTGTACTTGAAAAATAAATTAACATTTGCTGCAGATATTTATGACAGATCCAGAAGAAATTATCTTCTTCTGCATGTACCGAGACACTCCACCTCCATATTCAAAAAATCGTTTACTTATTATGCATTTTCTTTATTTAATTCATTACCTTTCGAGCTGAAATTGCCATCGAACATTTCAAAATTTAAATCACATGTTAAAATATTCTTTGATAGCCCAGTGTGAGATCATTTATATTGTCGGCAGTATATTTTAATATTACAATTTTTACAATGTTATACCTAGTTGTCAAATTTCAAGAAAGTAAAATACATATTTAAATAAACCATTAAAAATTTTAAAATATTAGTGTACCTACTTCTACTATAGTGCAATTGTTTGTAGATTAGTTTTAGGTTTATGTTATATCCTATGTATTACCATATAGTTTTTCAGTATCGTATATTTTCAGGTTGGGCATAAGCAGCTTTAGCTGAGCCCCGCCTTAATAAAGTCATATTATTATTATTATTATTATTTCAGTCACACCTTCCGAAGCTCCGACACATTTGGAGATGTTCTGAAGAGTGAAACAATGACCACTCTCCACTCCGTGGAGTCAGTAATCATTGAGCCCGTAAATCGTGTGTTCTGAGCAGACTAGCGAACCAAGGACGATTGCCTTCTGCATTCTGCCGGCTAAGATCTTTGCCGAATTTCGACAAGCCGGTATAATCTTTAATTCAGAAAGCAGCGTATGTCTCATTCCACCCAGGACGCCTATAATTACACAACCTTAACAGAGTGGTCTGGATACAGCCTGCGGAGCTCGTAGAGAAGATCTCGATACTTTCTCCGTTTCTCCTCCTCTTTTAGGACGATGTTGTTCTCCGCGGGAGCCGAGAACTCAATCACAAACATAGTCCTAAGCTGGTGGTCGAGGAGGACTACATCAGGCTTATTGGCTTGACTTTGCCTGAGGGTGGGGAGTGAATAGTTCCAATAAATTCGGCACTTCTCATTCCCCACAACGGATTCTATATCCCCCGGAGCATAAGGCAGCACTGGCGTCTCGTCTGTCTCATACGAGTGTCGTAAATGATCCGTAAGGCTAAATCGTGTCTTTGGCTATACGCTGTGGCCGCATATACCGGACAGGCCGACAGGATATGCATAACCGTCTCCGGCGCTTGGCGGCAAGCCCTGCAGCTAGTATCAGGAACCTCGATACCCAAGACACGACTACGATAGACGAGAGTGTTAATTACACCATCTTGGCAAGCCATTATGAACCTCTCGGTCTCAGAGTTCAGCCCCGCTAACCTCAAAAAAGCGAAGGCCAGCTTTTCATATAAGCCAAGCCCTTATAGATGACGGTAGAAGAGATCATGCATTGGCTTATCCTTATGTAGCTACAGAAGATGACGCATTTCTGCAGCTTTAATTTGGGCTTTTAAATGAGCGGAATCCGACTCGGTGACAGAGTCTGGATTTTCCCGCTCAGTATCGAACACGAGACCAAGTTCATCGGCTGCTCTTCTCGCTGCCTTATACACAAACGCTCCTATCCCTGCCGCTTCATGGTCTTGGACCATGCAAAGAAGGGGATCCGAGCTCCTGATGACTTTACAGGCCTCCTCCAAAATCCCACTATGGGGTCGGCCACCACATGGCATGGCAAGTGGTATTATTAGCTCATGCAATGTCATATCAAATGCCTTGCGGTAATCTATCCAGGCCATTGAGAGGTTTCGCTTGTACTGCACGAAGTCCTGCGTAATACATCTGTCGATGAGCAGGTTCTCCTTACAGCCAGCTACACCCCTCTTGGAGCCTCGCTGCTTATACATCCGTTGATAAACCGGGTTCACTGCTTGGAGCACACGCGCGTACAAGACGCGAATAAACACCTTGTAACACGCATTCAGGCAGGTTATTGGACGGTAGTTCTTTGGCTGGGACAAATCTCCGCTCTTAGGGATCAGCACGGTTCTCCCCTCGACAAATCACGCCGGAATTTGCTGCTCTCCATTTAGCCAGCCAGCCAGCCAGCCAGCCATCATCATCATCAATCATCATCATCATCATCATCATCATCATCATCATCATCATCATCATCATCATCATCATCATCATCATCATCATCATCATCATTATCATTATCATTATCATTATTATTATCAGAAATTGAAGACGGGCACGAAAAAGTGATTTCCTACTTTAGCAAGGTCCTCTCTAAGCAAAAAATGAACTACTGCGTAACCAGGAGTTGCTTGCCATAGTTAAACTGTGGAGCATTTTCATAAGTATCTCTATGGTCAACTGTTTGTCATGAGGATCGATCATGCATCTTTGAAGTGGCTACTGCAGTTCAAGAATCCGGAAGGCCAAGTGGCAAGATGGCTTCAACGGTTGCAGGAGTACGGCTTCGAAATTGAGCACCGGAAAAGATCTAACCATCGGAATGCTGATGCCCTATCCAGAATACCATGCCCTCCAAACTGTAAACACTGTCTGCGACAAGAAATTAGAGAATATGAATTTCTTTGCCGCAGAATTAACATCCAGGGCCAAGATGATTGGTATAATAAAGAACAAAGCGAAGATCCGTGTTTTGAACCATATTTTCAATGGAAGATAAAAAAAACATGAACAGACCCACCAGGCAGGACATTTCTAATAAATCACCGTCTCTAAAAAGCTACTGGGCGCTATGGAAAATATCAGCCAGCGTGATTTTCGGCACAGAATTGCGGCTACCCATAGATCTAATTATGAACCGACCACAACACGAGGAGAGAAAAACTTAGACGAGTATCTCAACCATCTGAAAGATTGAATAAAGATGGTATATGAAGAAGTACGAGAGAAGCTAAAAATAGAAAGCGACAGAATGAAGACCAGATACGACTTGGGTGCCAACAGCAGCGGGTTTCAAAAGTGTGAGAAAATGTGACTGTATAACCCAAAAAGAAGCAAGGGTAAATCTCAGAAGCTGCAAAAAATCTTGGGAAGGCCCTTATATCGTCGTGTCAGGATTGAATGACGTAGTCTACAGGATCCAGAGGAATCCCCAAGCCAAGATAAAGGTTGTCCACATGGATTGTTTGACACCTTATCAAGAAGGCCATGCGGACAACGGGGTAACCTGATCGGGACGATCAGTTCTAAGAGAGGGGTAATGTTACGGAAGCTCATTTACCTTTTCAGTTTGTTAATTATGTTTCTGTTTACATTAGAACTTATAATTGAAGCTAACCTATCTCTTTAGTTTGTTAATTATGTTTCTGTTTATGTTAGAATTTATAATTTTTGTGATGCCTTTATTTTGACGTTTTCTGAAATATTTTCGGCCACATTCTATTTGATTCTCGAGACCGCCGAAAACTTCTAGAACCCTAAAAACCTATATAAGCGGATCGGTTTCGATGACACAGTCAGTTTATATTGAGCAGCCGAATACGAGTCATACGGGAGTGACATAAACGTCAAAGTAAAGCGTTGACTGATATTTGTTTGAAGGATATTTCTTGTGTAATCAAGAGTGACAATAAAGTTTGTTTGTCTACGTGACGAGTTTCTACGCTAACCCAATATAGAGGGGACAATATATATATATATATATATATATATATATATATATATATATATATATATATATAGGTGTAAGGGTGCCGCATCTATTAAGCTAAAAAAACAAATCTGTTAACATTTGTCTCTTTACTGACGGAAAATATATTTAAGTCAACGTCAAAACCAGATAATAATATGTAGAATAGCAATTCCTTAAGTAGAACATGATACCCATGTGCTCTGATAATTATACTTTAATTTGGTATGTAATAAATCAAATTAATTTACAGAACAGCAGATTATAGAAAGAACAATAATATTAACAATAAAAAACAAAATACCAATTAATGGAAAAGTTAGAAACTGGTTAAAAGTTAAAAAAAAAAGAACTATATTCACAACAACATCAAGGAGATAGCTTATCATACTGTGTAAAAACAAATACATATATTTCTACTCTGTCCGACATACACTACAAGTCCAAGCAAATATAGCGGGATAAATATTGTTAGAAGGGAATATAACAATTAATGAAATGTATGATGAAATAATTAATAACAGAAAAACAATAAAACATTGTATTGAAGCTAATGAAACAAAAATATTACTGAAACTTGAGGATTTGAAGCACAGTCGATAATTTAGAAAGAGAAAACTTAGATCTGCAGATCAGAATCGAAGAAATAGAAAAGGCAAATAGAAAGAATAATTTGGTTATTTTTGGCCTGAATAACATAATACATAGTGAAAAAATAACAACAGAAACTATTATTAGTAATCTAAATAAATTGTTAGGTCTCAACTTATTGGAAACGGACTTAAACAATATTTATACTTTAGGAAAATCCAAACAAAGTCCCATCAAACTAGAATTAGTATCTTATCTAAAAAAGTCGGAAATGTTAAGAAGATGTCCAAAATTAAAGGGAACTAATATATCCATCGTTCATGACTTGACATAACAACATCAAGATAATAAAACACTAAGAAAACAACTAGTTCTGGCAAAGCAACTAAAAGAAAATAAGTGTTTTATAAAATATAAAAATTGCATTTGAACGAAAACGTGTTTACGGTAGAACAACTGATACACATAGAAAACCAGGACACTCCGAGTCAGGAGTCAATTTAAGAGTTGATGAACCTTCAACTGTAGAGATAAATGTCCCTAAACTAAATATAAAAGGACTTGAAGCTAGAACGTCAACAACAGTTACTACGCCAAAAACACCAGCACAATAAAAAAATCAGCTATCCCGTCAGATAACCAAACAAATGAGATTGAGATCCGTCCAAACACAAAAATAATTGTAATAAATGGTTTTGTATTGTGTATTTAATTATGTATATGTATTCTGTTGATACGTGTGTATATAGTTGATACTAGATTTTGTTTTATCCGTTATTAATATAATACAATAAAATTTTAAAGACATCAAGGATGGATCAGTATATACGTGATTTTCAAACAAATGATATAGAAACTTATACATTATCAAATTGTTGTGAATACAAATCTGTATTTGATGTCAACAAAACTACTAACAATTTTAAAATTTTACAAAATGATATAGATCATATATTTATAAAAGCTAAATCTAAGAATTATGAATATTTAATTCCTATAGTTATAAAATCAAATACTACTGACTATTTTACAGCTGTATTACAAATTGTAATGGATTTTCCTAAGCAAGATATTGATAATCTCCGTTATATCAAAAGAATTGATAATCTTAAATTACTAACTATAATTAGTGGAGTTTCTTGGAATTGCGTATATGTTGAAGTAGATGAGAATGCTGCAATGAACAAATTTATTGACATAAAATTGCGAGCAATTACCGATTGTACATCTGTTACACAAATTAAATGAAAGAACGTTAAAATATCACCCTGGATTACAAACGCGCTGGTAGAATCTGTTCATGAAAAAAAATATAATGTTTAAAAACTTGGAAAAATATCTAAATAATATTCAAAAAAATGAATATAAACCCTATAGAAATAAATTAACTTCATTAATAAACAAAGCTAAATGTGATTATTATAAAAACTAAATAAATAACAATAAAAATGATACCAGATCACTGTTGAATACTATTCAAGAATTTACTAAATATGTAACAAGACCATTGAGCAAATAAATGAAGAAGGTAATTAATAAGGATATTGCTAATGAATTCAATTTGATTTTCACAAAATTGGGTAGCAAGCTGGCAATAAGATACAAAAAAATCCCTGTTACAGTCCTACAAGAATCTCTAATAGAAACTCAATGGTTTTACTCCCTACTGATATAACAGAAATGAAGGAGGTTGTTATGGAATTAAAAAATAAAAAGAGCATTGGACTGGATGGTATAGGAGCAGAAGTACTCAAATTTATATCAATTTATATTCTTGAACTGCTTCCATTTCTGTTTAACAAATTTATGGAAAAAAGTATATGACTTTCGGCATTCAAAGATGCATTTGTAGCATTTATTTTTAAAAAAGGAGATAAAACCATTATAACAAATTATAGGCCAATAACAATTATCACTCACTTATTTATTATAGTTATTTGAAATAGTAATAAAAAAAGATTAGTATTATTCACTAATAAGTACAACTTAATCTCCAATAACCAGTTTGGATTCAAACAAAAAACGTCAACTCAAGATGCTTTACTAGCGCTAACGTCCAAATTTTACTCTGTTCTGGATGAGGGCAGTCCATCTATATGCATTTTCTTGGACCTTTCAAAAGCATTTGATACGGTCAGTCATCGTTTACTCTTACAGTCACTGGAAGATATTGCAATTAGAAATAGTTGTCTGAAACTATTTGAAAGCTACGTATCTGATAGACACCAGTACGTGAGAGTTAACGATGTACTGAGCGATCAAATGTCGATGGATTATGGAGTTCCACAAGGTACTGTCTTGGGTCCCCTGTTATTTTCTATATATGTTGACGGCTTGTTCTTTATTCGGACCAGAGGGAAATAATTGGATATACATGATGCTGCAATTTTCTATAAAGCAGACACTTGGGAGGACCTTAAAATACCAGTTGAAACTGATATGATCTTAGTAAAAAATGGTTTGACTATATATTGTTGACAATTAACTTTGACAAAACGCACTACTTATCACTCAGTTGCACAAATGCCAGTTTGCCACCTTTTGTTAACATTAAGATAAATGCTGGAACTATGTTGTGTACAATTTTACCTGTAAAAGAAATTAAATACTTAGGAATCTATATAAACTCACACCTAAAATAGAATTTTCTCATAAATTATATTATTATAACTGCAGTATGTGTTGTGCAAATTCCGGTACTTGAAAAAATTCCTCAGTCTTCCTCAACTCAAGGTACTGTACCATGCATTAGTGGAAAGCCATACAAGCTATGAAATAATCGGGTGGGGAGGTGTATCGAAGACCAATTTGAATCCATTAAATATCCTGCAAAAAAGATTTTTAAAAATAATTTTATCTAAAGAGCCAACATACCCATCGGCTCTCCTATATTCAGAACGAGACAATGGTACTTTTATAACTTAAATCTAAGATACATTGCACTAAATCTATATCCACATTACCAGCGTATCAATATACTACAAGGCAGAAGGATAGGCATAGTATTCCTTTCGTGACAAAAAGTATTGGACAACGGCTATTCTCCTTTCTAGCACCAAGACCTTATAATTATCTGCCAAAAGAAAATCGTGATATCAGTTATATATTTAAAAAGAAGTTAAAATTATCCATATTGTCTAATCCACTAAAAACATTTGATAATTGTATTGACTTACTCTGAACTGAATAGTTAATAAATTCTATTGCATAAAATATAATATGCTACCCACCTCCTACAATGTCGAAGCAATTTGTTTGCCATGCAATTATAAAATTTTCATATAGCTTCCTAAAATTGAATACTATTCTAAAATGTAAATATTCATCAATTCATCTAGCTACTTGTTTCGTACTTTATTTTCATGTAGTTTGTAAGCCTTAATTGTTATTCGTTCCTGTTTTAATATTTGATATACATATATGTGTGAATGTTGTTTGTATATGGAATATGTTTTTATTCTTATTCTCTGTCAAATTATTTAACTTGATAGATTCTATTTCACTCTTCTAATGTCACGTTATTTAGTTAAAAAACACAAGTTTGTATATAGTTTGTGTACATGTCCTTATTGATTCAATTTTACTTATTATAATGTCACTTTTAATAGTTAAAAAACGTAGTACCTATATTCTAATTAATTTTTCGAATATTTATGTGATGTATAATTCATCCATTCCTATATCTGTATATTAGGTAGGTACATGTATTTATATTTTTGTATTTACCGTTTTTCTCAAAACAAGTGTTCTCACTTATCGAGTAGAGTGTTTATTTAATTTGTCTTTATTGTTATTGTGCAACAAATATTATAAATAAACAACATTATTATTATTATATGGCTAGATGCATAAGCATTGTGTACTATGAACTGCTTCAGAGGAATGTAACCATCACTACTGAAGTTAACTCCATCATCTTGAGGCCGCATGACACTATTAAATCATGTTAGCATGCTAACATTCGTTGAGAGGTTATTCTGCATTATTTTCCTGATTTTGTTTAATCAGATTTCTATCATTGCCCGTCTATCGAACAACATTTGAACAATTTTCAGGGATTCTTTTTTAATAATAACTTCACGCTTCAAAATGGATTCAATAAATTTTTAATTTCTTAGGCATTGGATTTCTTCAAGGAGAGAAACTGCCAAACCGTCATAAGTCAATTGTAAGTAATGGAAGAATTTTGATTACTTCATAAAAGGAGCAAAAGTTTTTGTTACAGAAAAGGAAATACATGATTTCAAATATTTTCTATCAGTTAAAGCTTTTTTTTATTGCCTATCTCATTACAATTTGAAATTCAATCATCCCTTTGAAGAGTAACATCCTTATAATTTGTTTTTTATTTTGTCAAAAGTAGTATACCTACTTTATATTGTTATAATATGCAAGGTGTAGCGTTTATAGTAAAAAAAAATAAAAGTAATTCTCAAAGAATATATTAAAAGTTCAATATCCACATTTTCTGAAGAATATTACTCTTGAAATTATGAATGAAAAAAGGGTGACAGTACGCCCCTGAACAGAATAGTTACAATTTCACAAATACGTTTTGTTGGTAGCTCAGCCTAGTGTTACGATTTTACAAAGATTATCACAACTTTCGGACGCTTCTCAATCAATGAAATATTTAGAAAGATATTCCAATTGTTATTTATTCGATACTGTAAAGCCATAGTAACCAAACATGTTATGCCTCATGTGTTGCTGTGGTAACACCATATCCAGGATAAGTGAATACTAACAATAACTAGTCCTCAGTTAGTTCATGAATAACGTTGATATAAATACATCACTATGTCGCATAAAACGTATAATGAAGAATTTAGATTAGCACACGAATTACTTACTACCACCTTGCAGACAGAACCAGTACAAGCAGATAGAAGAGAAGAGAGGCTATTACTGGCAACATTGTACATACGTTATATATTGATCGCAAATAAATTAATAGTGTGTGTAGACCAAATAGTGCAACCTCAGAAGAGAATGCTAATTAGAAAACTTTTAGAAGCAACCTTAGGACGAATATTAGAACTAAAATCAGACCTTGTAGAAGCCGACCTTAATGAATGGACACACTGTGGAGATGTAATGGAAAAATTAAACTTAACACCCTTCGATATGGAGCTAACGGTACCATCATGCTTCAGAAAAGAAAGAAAGGATGAGTTAGAGTACAGGAAAAATGTTATTGACAGTGTTTTGGCGAAATTGGGATACATCGATAAGACTGTAGAAAAAGTGTCCATGACTGAACAGCAAGCGATCTTGATAATACAATCCCACGAACGCGCTAGGCAAGGTAGGCTAAGGGCTCAGTTTATGAAAGAAATCAAAACTATGAAAGAGAAATCCAAGCCGGTACAGAGTGAAGAGTCCGAAGAGGTAAAGGAAAGCAAACTTGCTTTAAATCTGTCCGCTGCTGTGAAAATTCAAAAGATCTGGCGGGGATACGCCGCTCGCAGAGCTACTCGTAGGAGAAAACTGCAGGAAATGTTGCTGATTGGAATGATTCCACCACCGAAAACAAAGAGTGAGGAGATTGAAAAGGATTTGGAAAATCGCAGATTCAGAGAAAAGCTTCAAGAACAGAGACAGCTTGAATATGAAAAGGCGGTTACCGACTGCAGGGAAAGGTTGGAAAAAACTCAAAGAGGGACTGTCTTAGAACAACTAAGTGACCAAATTAGAAGCTGGCTACACGAATACAAGACACAAACTGGTAAAATTCCTGAGTATACTGGATCAGAAAGGAGTGCTTCTAGATTAATGCTAAGTAGACAAGGTAATTTTGTATTTTCTTTACAGAAAGTATTTATAAACAGATAAATTTGTAAGAATTATTTTGGAGATAGTTTCTTTGCAAATCATAAATGTATAAGTATGCATACCAGGTTGCCCAAAAAAGTTCTTACGTTTCTTATCAATTTTGCAAAATACACTGAATTGAATAATAATAATAATAAAAATATAATAATTCTATTCACATGTATGGGAGAGGGGCCGGCATGTTATTATTAAGCAAGCCGCATTTGCGCCCAGGAACGACTTTCGTTGGTAGGCCCTAACCACTATTCAGTGCAGGAATGAAGGAAACCTGGAAAACCTTAGGGGGTAGTCAAATGTTGACGGGAATCTCAATGAAAGTAACTTTATGATGTAAAAATCTTTACAGTTTTTATTTTTGCTATGAAATTATCAAAAAAATATACACACACAAATTATGGAATTTTACCAAATGTAATTTATTTGTCTCTACGCGATTAGGAAATCACTACCTTTCACATCCTGTATGTCAAAAACGAAGTGTTGTAGGACATATGTTTATATAAACTTTTGGTCTTATTTTGGGGTCTAGAAAATGTAGTTAAATTTATGGTACTACTTTCAGAATCACTTTTTATTAAAATAGGTTGCACTATTTTGGAGAAAAATTGATTTTATAAATTGTTACATTATGAAAATATGTGAAATAGAATTGGTAAACTGCAGTCAGTATGCTTTGGAAACAATATTAAATAATTTTATCAGAACAATATAAAAAACAAAATCGATTGTAAAAAAATTGCAATTTTTGCTATAGAAACTATAAAAATGTATAAACAGTAAATTTTAGGAACATAAATGGTAAAAGTTTGTATTAGTACTGACATGAGAATTTGCTTTGCCTCTATAATCTCATTCAACAGGCAATTAACACTTAACTTGAAGAGATTAAAATAATCTAGAAATGTGTTTAATAACAAAGAATAACGTAACAACTAAATAAAACAAATTTATACACAATGAAATCCATTAACAGATGTTTATAAACCTATAATTTTATACATGCCAGCGTTACCATAAAAATTCAAGGAACCGCGAATTTCGCAACCGAATTTGGAAATTAATATTCATTTTGAGCATTTAAATTTTATCTACTCGAGACTCTAAAGTTAAATCGAAGTATTTGAAAACCCGAAAAGGAACTGATGTCTTGTGATACTTACTTCATCTCGATGCCTTAGTCTGGTTCCATCATTTTAATCCAATTCTTACTCTCAATGAAGACAGTGGTATCACTCATTATGCGTTAATTTCACGACTTTTTACTAGTTATCCACCCTTCCCTATACCTTAGCGAACGCTGAAAGTTACAATACAATAAATGAAGAATATTTTAATTATTGTTGCTTTACATCATTAGGCTTGTCGAGGTCTGATACAGTAATACAAAAGATGTACTCGTAGATTTTATCATGTATTAGATATCAGGATAAAAAAACACTCTCTACTGAAATACAATTCCATTCTTCAAACATTTGAAAAATTATATTTCGAATTCTGAAATTCCTACGTCTCTTTCGTATCGGTTCTCGAGGGTAATTACCACAAAAATTGAATTATGATTCTTTTCTTTCTTACTTGTGCTGAAAGATGCTAACCTAATACCACGTATGTTTTTAAAGTTACTTATTTCCAATACGTTCAGTTAATTTTATAACATTATTACTCTTTAATTAGAATAATTGTAAAATGCTAAATCCACTATTAACAGTAACAATCGAGAAATCCCCTTTAAGGTAACCTTATTACAATAGTTTTTGTCAAGAAGTAAGTAACTATGTCAATTTTTTTCAGTTTAAAGCCAGTTTCAGAGAATGACGTAGTGTTGCCAGGAACACTAAGTCACGTTAGTTTCAGTCAACGAAATTAATTGTATTCGTTGTTGAAGTCCAGTGAAGTTCAAAATTTGTACATAACATAACCAACTTTATAAAATCTTTATTTCACTGAAATTAAACTGGTAGTGGGGATGTTTCCAGCAACACTATATTGATATCTGAAGCAGGTTTTATTTAAATATTATAGTATGTATTTCATATTTTTAGGAACTGACAGTGAATTAAGTAAATCCACGCAAGGATCTTCAAAAGAATCAAAAACGAAAAAAGAAAAAAGTGCGAAGTCGGTAAAAGACAGCAAATCAAACGAGGACGAGGAAGATCTCGCTTCCAAAGCGATAGTATCCACATTTGTTCCTGAATTAAATTTGAGAAAGGAAGAATACGACGAAGTTTGGAAAAACAGAGACGAATCTGACAATCCGCGTCAATTTCATGATAAACACTTAATAGAGCAAGACCAAATGACTGATATGGAAACTGAGTTAAGAAAAGTGGTTGACGAGATGATGGTAACTGAACTCGAGTTACTCCAGGTAATAATTCGGATAATTTTTCATTAGCATCAGAATTTCACTGATCAATTTGATTTTTATACAGTGTTCCTATAAAATGTTAACTGCCTATAATTATATGAATTTCTAAATAATCGCTGATATGAATATACTTTGGCATCAAATATGAAGCTGTGACATTCACTAGGTATCACTACCCTACAATAGAAATGTGTTTTTCTCTACACTACCATGCTCTTTTTCAAATTGGTCAGTTAGATAGTATTTATTTATTTATTGACTTCAATTTGGAAATTGCTGCAGTTGTTATGTAAATGTTCTTTAAATCTTAATTTAACTTGACTGAAATATAAATTGTTTTTGTATATTTCAATTCATTTTCGCATATTTAAAACCAACTAATTTACCGTATATTTAAAATAACAAAAGGTTTTAATTTTGACGTTAGAATAAACTGAATTCGCCAAAGTCATGTAATTAAAGAATAATTAAATAATTCCAGAAGGTTCTTTTCTTTTTTGTTTGTTTCTATATACTTTGCTCATAGACTATTTGAGTCTATTGCACACCAAGGCAATTTTGACAGAAAATGTCATCGTGCCAACAACATAAAGTTTGCAAATTCTAAAATTATTGATTTCTTCCTATATATCGTTTCTACTAGTTTAATTGAATAGATATAACTAAATTTTCAAAATTTAAAAAAGACACTGATTTTGTAGTTATTTTGGGCTGAAATTGCATTTTAAACACATCTGATTTGTTTTAGCAAATACGTAGGTACTTGTTTCTCAAGTACTAAATTGGCAAGTTGTTTTTGTAAAAATAGAAGTAACAGAAAAATTATTTCAATTGTTGCTATGGGTGTCGCAAAAAAACTATGTATAATCGACGAGGGTAAGAGAAATCTATGAAACTTAGCCATAACTGACAAAAAAAGAATTCAAACTCATCCAAAACCATAAACAGAAAGAGATTAAAACTACATTTAAAAGATGAATGTTTATTCGTAGTTAATTTTATTCACGATTTTTCAAGGAAGCATTTGATAAGGACCGAGGACATAAGACTAAGAGAAAATCGAGCAAAAAAGCAAGAAGAGCTGGAAAGAAAAGTAAGAAAAAGAAAGAAAAAGACTTGACTCCAGATCGAACTACAGAATCATTGTTTGAAGAATTAGTTGCAAATGGCATAATAAAGAAGTAAGCATCATAACGACGATATTCTTTATAATAATTTTAAATTTATGTAACCATAATTCATTAGCAGTAGATTATATATTTTTATTGTTTATGGAATATTTGATTACAATCATAAATAATATTTAGGTACTTATTTTAAAAATATATGTATTAATGTTATCTCTTTTATTATATTTACTTACATGACCCAAGCGTTTTTGTATAAAGTTCTTTTATTTATAATAAATATTTTCTAAATAAATCATTTTTAGTCGTACTAAGTAACGAAATAATAAGTGATTTGAACAAAACGTACTAATTAATTGTTATGCAATGAAACATATATACAAATTATACATCGGGCGGCTTAGTTGACTTTGGAGAAGGCAATCATATTTTAAATAAATTTTATTAGATATTTTTAAAACATAGTTGCCATCTAGAAAATTATTTCTCTAATCAGTGAAAAAATGAGGTTGTTATTTCCATGTCCATATCTTCCAAACTAAAATATTATAAAGACCTAAGATCCAATAGTTTACTTGCCATCCTTCTTAAAATATTAGAATCTACAATAAGTACACAAGTACAGAAAAGTCAGTTGAGATTTCATGCGAGTGTTCTAACACTGCTATATAATTATTTATCTTATCAAAACCATGTAAAAATTAAATGTATATGATTTGAATCAATTTCTTTAGCTAATGGGATGCTACAAGGTTCTATCTTTGGCTCTCTTTGTTCTCTTTTTACGTCGAATACTGAGATAGATACCTACTACTAAAATATATTTTGACTTAGATTATATTCTGCTGGCTTCTAAAAATCATGATTTTATACTAAATTTGCTCAAATTAGGTCACTTTTGATGACATATCGATACTCTACTGCAGCTAATCATATATTGAAATGAGATAATTCTACAGATTTTTTTATATTTTTAATTTGAAGTTTCAATTTATCTAATGTTACTTTGTATTTATATTTTCTTTGTACATTCTAGACTTAAATATAATATTTCTCTCCCTTGTCTGTTTCTTCTGGTTCTCAAATTATATAAGTACTGTAATATAATTTTATAGAAATTAATAAAGATTATTATCTTTTTTACCTTCTGAATAAACCTTAAAAAAATAATTGATATTGAAAACGTCTTAAACGTTGCAGATGTCCTGAAACATATTTAAGAGATTTTAAAGGAGAAAGGTCATACTTCCCTCCTGCAGTATACAACGTTGGACAAGATCCGCCAGTTGCTTTGGGTGATATAAGACAGGTAGTGAACGAATACTGCATTTTACCACTACTCACACCCCATTTGCACCAATCTACACCCCACGTGAAATCTGTTTTACTCGCTGGTCCTAAAGGATATGGAAAGGATATGTTGGTCCGTGCAGTTTGCACGGAAGCAGGAGCGATGCTCTTCGACCTAACACCTGCTAACATAGTTGGGAAATACCCCGGGAAGTCTGGTTTAATTATGCTTATCCACTTGGTGGTAAAGGTGTCCAGGTTGTTACAACCTGCTGTTATTTATATGGATTGCGCGGAGAGACCCTTTGTGAAGAAAATACCCAAAACTGATAAGACGGATCCCAAGAGACTGAAAAAGGATTTGGCAAAAATGGTGAAAAGTAAATATATCTATTTTTGTATATTGCTTCATACTTATCACATGATTTAATCGTAGTTAAGCAATTTTTTACAAACGGTACGAGGACATATACGGATTTACATATTTTTTATTTTTTATAACTGATACTAAGATACTGACAGATTCATAAAAGGCGAATTCTTACGAATTAGTTTCAATAAATTATTATTCATTATTTGTACGCAGAAGGAATTGTGCTAAAATATGTTACTCTATTATTATTACAAATTACAACCACACGTTGTTGTAAAATTACATTTAATTAATTTAAGAACAGAATAGGAAAAAACTTATCAAAGAATTTGTGAAAATATGAATCTACTGGAAGTAAGGCCTAATAAAAAAATAATTATTTGATGTAGAATATTTATCCTAAATTCTTGTCCCTTTAAAATAAAAAATGTTATAAAAAAAATCTGTTGCACTTAACAGTGGTTATATTTATTTATTTTTTATTTTCCGGTGGCAGAAGTGACCAATAAATAAAAAAGGAATTAATAATTAATTAATTAATTCTACTAAGCAAAAGAGTTGGAAAAGAGCAGCACCTACTATTTCTTCCAAAATATACAGGGTAATTCAGAACTTATCTAAAAAAAATTTGATTTAAAAATACATTTCTGCACGACACTGAAAACTGGTCCACTGTAAAACCTGATAAGGCGGCAAAGCATGCGATCGACAACTGGATAAAAAATTGAAAGAAATCCCAAGTCAACAAATAAATAACATTTTATAATACTTATTTTATACAGCAAATTCAGCTGCTTTTGCCACTATTGTAATTATTAATAGAATTAATTTGTGGGCTTAATCAATAAAATAATTTAACATACCTGACGTTACAACAACTAAATTTTGGATCCGTCTTACCTAATTTCTTCAAACTAACACAAACGTTTCTGCTTCTTATCCGTTTTGAACTGGTAAGTTATTGGCAGCAGCTATGATACGTTTGCATAAATAATTTTTAAAATATTTTCACAAAAAGATCCAAATGATTTAAAGTCAGGAGATCGTGGCAATCATGATACGGGTCCTCCTCGTCCTATCCCTTGATATTAATGGTTGGACATGTTGTCATGGTACGGATATAATTGAGCCTCGCGTATGATACGCGATACTGTTACAATACGCCTTGGACTCCTTGGACTTCCATCTCTTCCACGATTCGGTTTCAAATTTCCCTTGTGCTCGCGTTGCACTACACTTGCACTCACTGCATACCGCGGTAAAAGTAACTGCATTTGACACATGTTTATCGGAAAATCGTTCTGTTAAGGGCGCCGTATTCTTGAAATAGTGTTTTCTACAAATTGTTCATGAAGCATCTATTCCTAAATTTATTTAGATAAGTGTCTGTATTTTTGTGTTAGTGATTAGATATTTTATAGAAACTTTTCGAACTTTTGCTCATTCGAAGGTGCTTTTTGTATGAATTAGAGTCAATAATTCTTTTACTAGCTTTTCACTATCATGTAGCACATTTCTCAATCCGTTGTTTAAACCCTCACCCACAATGTTTCTATTTATATTACAAACAATTTATCTATTTTCTATGTGAAATCGCTACTAAACTACTATATTTTTACTTCATTTTCATGGAAAATAAATAATTTGAAATTGGCAACTCAAAATTCGCCTTAAGGCTATGTTCAGCTATCTTAAATAATACCAGTCCAATAGCAAATTGCGTTGAAAGTGGTTACTCATAATAACACAATTTGGGCAAAAACTTCTTTTGCACCAGAACAAATCATTCATTTCGGGATGTTTTATAGGATTTGTATCATGACTGAGTGATCACTTTAGCATATTGGTTTTCTGTAGTATGTTCTTTTCTCTTGATTATTCAACTTAACAAAAAAAGACTTATCTATAGAGGTATCTCAAATAACATTAGATCTTTTATGTATTTCTATCTACAAAAATATATATATAAAGATCAAGTGTTACGAAATATTTTTGCTACTCATTTTTTTTACAGATTTTGCTCCTGAAGACAGAGTGATTTTGATAGGCATCTCTAACTGCCCTTGGGACAGTGACCAAAAATTACTGCAACAAGTATACCAGAAGTTCTTGTTTATACCAAGACCCAACTATAGTTCAAGATTCAGCATTTGGACACACCTTTTAAGTCAATATATGGCTGTTGGTTGGCAATTTGACACGGGAGTAATGACAAAAATATCGGACGGTTATTCAGTAGGTGCGTATTGAAATATTGCAAGTAATATTAACCATTTTATTTTGTATTGAAAATGAATTTCATTTAAAATTTCTACAATGCGAAAGAAAGAAAAGAAGACAGAAATGGTAAAAGAAATAACATTATAATTGCTTTTCTATTTCCATCTCATTAATTAATAAATGAATGCATGTGTTTCAATCAAAACATTATATATAAAAAGAAACATCTGATGAGTGTGATGTCGTTAATATATCAATTAATTTATGATTGTGATACTAAATATACAATAAAATAAATTTTGTTACTCAAACATGATTTAAAAAACTTTAATGTCAATCACACGTTTAGACAATTTATAACCATAATCGGGCATGTTAACGGCAATCGACAAATCCGTGTAAATAACAACAGTTTGACTAATCCTATCCAAAGACTTTTCAGATTAAAACCAATATTGTATTGTCAATCCGGAGATTGAGTCCCGGATTTTTCTGTGGATCAGATCTGCGCACTCTCAGTCTGTTGTCGCCATTAGCCTACAGGTCCAGAACAAATGCAAGCAAATGCAAGAGTAAGCGAGAGTAAGAACATATTTTTCACTAATACTCAAGTGATATGGATGGATCCTCAAGCTAGCAAACACTTGCTCGGTTGCTCTCTACAGGGTGAATTCAGAACTTATCTAAAAAAAAATTTTTTAATGTACAGGGGGTTTTTACGAATATACAATTTTGTAAAAATGAAATCAAAAAGTGCAGTTCAAAAATGATTTATAAATACACTTCCGCACAGCTCTGAAAACTGGTCCACGGTAAAACCTGATAAAACATAATCAGCGACCGGGCAAAAAATGGCAAGAAATTTCCAAGAAAATAAATAAATAACATTTTATAACACCTATTTTATACAAAAGCGAAACAATTTTTTTTTTGCGAAAAATCCTCGAACAGGTCGATTTTTAATTTAAAAAATACATATTTTAGCGTAAAATGCGATTTTCAAATGTCATTTGTTTTCGAGTAATGTCATCGATTTTTTTTTAAATGGCAACACCATTTTTTTTTCTTGATTCTGAAAGATCGTTTAATTCTCTATCAGACAGTACTAAAATTTTGCCCGCTTACATAGGAAATTTTTCGAGTAAATGACGATTGAATGTTAGAAAACATAAATTTTATCCATAAAAAAGTAACAATTCTGAGGTATGTAAAATAAAATACAATTGATTAAATTTTATACTTAAATTAAATGTTCGAATTGCCATCCACCAACTTCTTGACAATGCGCAAGTCTGTGAAGAAATTCTTCTTGCACATTATGAATGATTTCTGGGGTAACTCTGCGTATTTCGTCCCGAATGCGATTTTGAAATTCTTCTAAACTACGTGATTTATTAATGTATACTTTTGACTTCAAGTATTCCCATAAAAAATAGTCAAGAGGTGTAAGGTCTGGCGATCTTGCAGGCCATTCTATCGGTCCGCGTCTGCCGATCCATATCCCAGGAAAACAGTCCAAAAAATCTCATACAGGGCGCCCATAATCCGGAGGTGCACCGTCTTGCTGAAACCATATGGTATCGTCAGGAATGTCAGGGTCATTATCGTTAGGAAAAATTACTGCAAGGGCTGGAACAAGGTCATTTTCTAGAAACTCTAAATATCTTTGTCCTGTAAGGGTTCCTTCAAAGAAGAAAGGCCCTACTATTCTGTCGTCAACTATTCCAGCGAACACATTTAATTTCTGAGGGTGTTGGGTATGTGCCTCTGCCATCCAATGAGGATTTTCCCGACTCCAATATCTGCAAGTTTGACGGTTTACTGTACCATTCAGACAAAATGTGGCCTCATCTGAAAAAAGTATTTGCCGGTGTAAATTTCTATTTCCTTGACATAAATCCATTAGAATTTCGCAAAAGTGTAAGCGGCGATCGGGATCATCTTCATTGAGTTCCTGCACAAGGGATGATATTTTTCCTTCCTCAAGATACGTAGCACTGTGCTCTGACTAGTGTCATTGTTTAATGCAACCAATCGTGAAGAATTATGAGGATTATCCACCATACTTATCAAAATATTCTGTTTCTGATTTTCATTAATGCTTGGACGTCCAAGTTTTGGAATATTTACAACATTGTCAGTTTCTCTAAATTTAGACTCTACCTTACTGACTGTTGATTGGCTGATAGGGCGATTTGGATATTATTCATTAAATAAATCACAAACTTCCTGCTGAGTTCTAGAAGGGTTCTAGTCATATTCCCGCATCCGATAAGAATTAAAATTTCAATTCTTTGAGTAACAGTTAAATGTGCCATAATACTTTAAATTTAATAATAATTTCTATGTTGCTTACAATACTTCTTAGAAAGTCCATAGTGATACATAAAAAAACGATGGAATTCGAAAAACTAAACTTCACGTTTTTGCTTTATTTTAATTGATTTACGTTTTCTAACATTCAATCGTCATTTACTCGAAAACTTTCCTATTTTAAGAGGGCAAAATTTTAGTACTGTCTGATAGAGAATTAAACGATCTTTCAGAATCAAGGAAAAAAATATGGTGTTGCCATTTAAAAAAAAATCGATGACGTCATTACTCGAAAACAAATGACATTTTAAAATCGCTAAAATATGTATTTTTTAAATTAAAAATCGACCTGTTCGAGGATTTTTCCCAAATAATAATTGTTGCGTTTTTATTGAATTTATTCCATACTTTTGGCGCATACTGTATACAGCAAATTCAACTGCTTTTGCCGCTATTAATCATTCAGTTTCTACATAAATGTTTCTGCTCTTTGTCCATTTTAAACTCGTAATTTATTGGCAGCAATTATGATACGTTTGCGTTAATCATCAATAGGTATCCACTTCTGTGCGATACAGTTCATTTTTTAGATATTCCCACAAAAAGAATTCCAAATGATTTAATGTCAGGATATCGTGGCGACCATGATACCGATCCTCCTTGTCCAATTTCTTGGTATTAATGCTTGGATACGCTGACATGTACGGATATAACCTGGTGTATGATAGACACACTGCTAGAACACGCCGTAGGCGCCCTGGACTTCCATCTCCTCCACAGTTCGGTTTCAAATTTCCCTCGCGTTGCCCTACACTTGCACTCACTGCGCACCGCTGTAAAAGTAGCTGCATTTGGCACATGTTTACCGGCAAATCGCTTTGTTAAAGCATTTTCACATCGCCATAAATTAAATCGGTTTCCATGAACTCCGAGTTGCTATACACGTAAAACGTTTTCGACACTTGAAAAACTAATGTAAGGACTGGCATCAAAAAAAATGTAATACCTACAAAATGTATTCGGATTTTGATATTCGGAATCGCCTGGCTAGAGACTACAATAGCCCAGCGATGTAAAGGTTGAAAATACTACAACTTCAGTAATTTTTACTCAGAAACTACAAGGATTTTACAAAAAAATACGATCATATCTTTCAACTTTTCAAGGGATAATGTGCTGTGTTCTATACATCGTGAAAAATACTTGATAATTTACATAAATTCAAGTGTTACTAGTTTGGTAAAAGAATTTTGAGGGATGTTATAATCTTTATAATGTCGTATACAATTTTCTCAATGTGAAGTTGACTGAAATTCAGGAGATTTTATGATAAAACATAATAGGTGAAAATGCTGCTCTTGTTTCTTATTCTAAATGACTTGTCAGCTTGGAAATAGTTTTATATCCTAGAGAATACTTGTGACATAGGAATATATATTCTTTCTAAATTACTCAGATTTTTTTTAGAATGTTTCAATAAACAGTTATGAAATTCGTTGAAAATTTTCGTATAAAAACGGGGCCTTTAAAAAAAAAGAAATGTATGATTAACAATGAAATTCATTTTTAATTATGGTGTATAGGTACTAGGTCAGATAATCTAGTTGACCATCCTACAGAACTTCGCCTATGTATTATTATTTCCTAAAAATTAGTGAGGATCATGTTGAAAATTTTAACTGTTAATCTAAAGCTTCTGATTTTTTTTTATTTCTTAATTTAAATTTCACAAAATCGTTCAAAGGAAATTGTACATATTTAAATTTATTGTAAAATAAGTAATATATAGATCATTTTTCATTTTAATAAACATTAAACATACTTTTAATAGCACAACACAACAAAAATGTAATAGACTTATGTAATGTTATTTATTATTTACTTTGTAATGTATTCTATATTTAGAATTCGATTTTTAAGTAAATAATATGTCTTCAAGTTTATTTATTCAACAAAAAGAATATTAGGTATTAAACCAGTATTAGAGTAATTGAAAATAACCTATTAAAGTAATGGTATTATACCATCAATTATCTGAAGAGACAGAGAAAAAGAAAATAATAATAGAAATGTAAAGATTGATCATTGTATTACTTAATACTACGTATAAATTAATTACGCCCAAGTTTTTTCAATTCGTAAATGAATTGATACTTCGTTTAGTCGCCAGAAAGCATTAAAGTTATTAAAAAATTTTAATTTTTTCCAAACTCCTTTTTGTTTCAAGGGTGCTCAGCATACGAATATCTTTATTTTACTGTACGATAAATTGTGCTAAAAACATAATTGACTTAATAATTTTTTATTCTTTGATCAACGGTAATAATTATGACAGCAATCAGATTTTGAATGTGGCAACGTCGAACACCTACCGTATTTAGGTATTTCTACGTAATATTTTTCCCTAAACATACTTTGAATGGCTCTCTTAGAGCTTTTATCACAACATAGAATAAGGTTTTAAAAGTTATAAGTGGTCAAAATAATTGCTGATGTGGCGGAAAACGTTCACCGTAAAGTCCCGTAGCAAATTTGCTCTTCTCCGAAAATTAATATGTTATACAGCTTATGGTTATTAAAATCACAGATAAATTAACTACGCATTATCTGTGCTAAAATGTACAATTTCTGTTATTTTTTACATTCGCAGATATCGAGCAAACACTAGATACTTAGAAATAACCGAAATCCACTAGAGCGAAGGAAGTAATAATAATAGTTTATTGATGTTAATTACATAATAAAATGCTTACACAAGTCATTAAAGTCATTAAAACTACACCACAATACATATAATATACAGACAAGATTAAAACAAGTCATTAAAATTATGTCCTAAGAACTCATCTATGCTGTAAAAAGAAGCATTAATTAATTATTTTTTTAATTTTCTTTTTAAAAACAGCATCAAAATAAAAAAATTGAAGTGGTAATAAATTGTAAAATTTTATGCTGTAATAATTAATCCCATCTCTGGTCTTCGAAAGTCTCAAGTGAGGTAGTTTAAGGTTATTTCTATGGCGAGTATTATGTTGACGGTCATGGCTGTGAGTTAGGTAACTAGCCAAGATGCCTTTAATATGCAACAAACACTGCATTATGTAAACACAAGGAGTTGTTAAAATATTTAATTCAACAAATTTAGTTCTACAGCAGTCTCTGTAGTTGAAATTTGAAATGACTCTAATACATCTCCTCTGAACAGCAAACACCCTTGCCATATGGGTTGAATGACCCCTATTCAATATCGCATAAGACAAATTTGAATGAAAATAAGCATGATATGCTAAGAGCAAGATATTTTCAGATGTATTATTTTTTAAATAACGGATCATAAAGATATATTTAGATAATTTACTTATAAGATTATTCACATGAGGTTCCCAACTAAGCCGTGAATCTAAGATTACTCCCAAGAACTTAGCTGTTGCTGAGGGAACGAAAGTTTCACATCTACGAAGACAGAAATGTAAAAACTGCGTTTTATCAGTGTTTAAAGTTAATTTATTCGTACTGAACCAATTATTAAATATATTTACGCTGGTAGTCATTCCACGAGATATACTGAAGGCTGATTCATTGTATTTGATTATGGTAGTATCATCTGCAAATAGAATGACATTACTATTTGGTTCACAGGAAGGTAGATCGTTTATATATATATTAAAAAAAGAACAGGGCCTAGTACTGATCCTTGAGGTACACCATATTTTACAATCATTGATTCAGATCGGCACTCGTTATAAAAGACATATTGTTCTCTATCCATAAGGTAAGAATTTATCAAATCAATGCTATTTTGATCAAATTTGTAACATTTTAATTTACTTAATAGAATTGAATGGGAAACACAATCAAAAGCTTTAGCTATCCTCTTCAAATCCTCCATTGACTGTCTAAATAAGTTTGTTAATAGCAAGAGTAGTTGAAGACTTAATAGGAAGCCATATTGGTCCGGCGTATAACGAGATAATATGTCAAAATATGCAGTAATTTGATACTTCAAAAGAAATATTTTGGCCAGCCAAGGCACCAAAGAAATAGGACGATAGTTAGCAGTATCATCAGCTGAGCCCTTTTTAAAGATTGGTACCACCTTCGCTAACTTCAGTACTTTTGGGAACACACTATTAGTGATAGACATATTAATTAGTTTAGTTAACGGGTAAATAATTATATTTTGCAGGGTTTTAATAATCTTAGTGTTAATCCTAAATGGGTCATTGCTTTTACTATTCTTTAATTTGCCAATTACAAACCTAACTTCATTGAAAGTAACCTCATGGAACATAAGTGTATGAGTATAAGTTGTATTAATATAATCAGTCGGTAAGTTATCAGTTAAGGGGACATCTTCAAGATTTTGTCTGCTATGCCAGAGAAGTATGTACTAAAGTCATCCGCGTTAAGAGTTGTAGTAGTAATATGATTCTTATTATTGTTAGGTATATAATTGTTTATAATACTCCACATAGCTCCTTGTTTATTGTAAGAATTATTAACAAATTGATCATTTACTTGACTTTTAGCTTTGTAAATTGCCGCTCGGTACTTCCTACGGAAATCGTTGATTTGATTTTTGGATATAAGATTACAGTCAATTCTATGTATATCATTCAACCAAGCTAGCCTTTCACGCATATATTTTAAATCTGGATTAAACCATTGCAGTTGCTTTAGTGAATTTCTAAAAAGTATGGACGATGCACAACTATTTTGATCCATAGTTTGAGATTAACGATAACAGGCAGTGAATGCAATGTTGTCGCGTGTTACAGTTTGAAAGATTTTTATTAAGACTTCTATACTGAATTCAATACTGATATAAAGAACAAATTATGTTAAAAAGGGCTTTGTTTAGTCTTTGTTAGGAAATATTAGCAGTCCTTAAATTAAACACGAATCTCCTAATAACAATATACAGGGTCTCCCTAAAAGGTCTTTACAACGCTCCACCAGATACAGTTGCGGCTCAAAATAAGTCGGTTTAGCTAAACTTACCTTAGTTCAAAGTTGCCCCGTTTAGACGCTATACGACCCTGAAGTTGTAATTTTGAAATCGTTTTTTTTTTAAATTTAAAACGCCTCATGCGATTTTGCTAAAATTTGGTGAGTTGACACCGTTCTACAGATCAATAAACCCCATATCAAAATTATGAGTAATATCATTCCATTGGCATGGAACTTAGGTTTTTTAATAATTAAAACCTTCGATAATGCTACGCCAATGGAAGAAAATATTTTTCGGTATAAAATTTAGATTAAGCAAATTATTTCCTACAAAAAAGGTACTCTTGATAAGACTCGATTACTCTCGTGGTTTATTCCAAATTTGTAATTTTAATCATCAGTAATTTTGACATAAAAATTAAATTAGGAAAACATGAATGCAAGTAAAAAAAGATGGCAATGCTCTTTCAATTCTTAGAAAAATTTTCTTGATAAACATTCTAAAAATTAGGGAAATTAATCTTAACACGTTTAAGTATGCAGGGAGTGCATTCGTCAAAACAGAAGACAGCCGTTTAGTATGTAATAAAAGTGGTTTAAGAAATGAAGACATTTGCTAATAAGAACGCAACCTTTAGAAAATATTGAAATTATTAAAATACCGGAGGATTCAAAAAGCTAAATATTTATTTCAATTGTTCAAATCTTAAAAGCTAATTTAAATTTACGGCGTAAATGCAATGTTTCTATTAAATAGGTTGGTATGTCATGACAAAACAATTGTCCTTAGTTTTCATAGCAATCGTAAATGTAGATCATCTGTCAAACTATACGTTCGAATGAATCTCAGTTAGAGAGTAAAGTAAAGTGCAAATATATTCATTTCTTAAACCGTTTTTGTTACATACTGAACGGCTGTCTTGTTTTGGCGAATGCGCTCCTTGCACATTTAAACGTGTTAAGATTAATTTCCCTAATTTTTAGAATGTTTATCAAGAAACTTTTCCTAAGAATTGAAAGAGCATTGCTTAGGTAAGATTTTAATAATATTGGAATAAACCTACACACAAAGGTTTAAATAAAATCCACGTTTAAATTTGACTCTTTGCTTTTACACAGTAGAAAAACCATGATTATGCAATTCTAGGTAAGTAACGAATCTACTTTGGATTTTATTACTTAAATCATTTAAATAATCAATTCATTCCTAATAAAAAAAGTATACAAATATTTGTTATAAAAAGGATTGTTTTTCTTCTATACTTCAATAATTGTAGAAAAGCACGGTTTAATTAAAAAAATAATTATCTCAAATATTGTAACACTTGATTTATAGGTATGTTTATTTTAATCAACTCAAGGTCACGTACCTATTCTATCACATCTTAAATTATTGTAACGACTTGCAAGACACCCTGTATATTGCACTAAATTGCAAAAATTGATTTTTTATAACAAGACCAAAAATCGAAAATTACGTTGACAATAAAAACAATTGCGCAACGCCAGCTATGACGTAAGAAGTCTGAATTCTTGCTGCGGCTATAGGTGGCGTTGTGCGCCGTAATATTTGAATTCAAAATTAGAATATTTCATCTAATACAAAATATATAAAATAAAGCACTAACACTCTCTCTAATGATACCTTAGGTTGCAATTTCGTAACACAACTTTGTACTTTATTGCAGTTAAAACTTTATTTTAAAAATGTATTTGTAGAAAAACTATTCCCATTAGATATTTTTTTCATAAAAACTTTTGGTTGCTTTTGGCCAATGGCACTTAATGTTAGGCACCCGATATACTCTATATATATTTACTAGTTTACCAAATTTCGCTAAAAATAATTATTTTTAACTCTGATTGACCCTAGCGGCTAAATAAAGCAATTTTATACACTTACTGTGTCGATTCATTTACGAATTACTCTTTATACTTATTGTATTAAAGTCATAAACACACTTTCAAAACAGAAAACTATCTATACAGGGTGAGTCAGTCATAATGTCATTAATTTTAATCACGTATTCGGAAGACCTAATAAAGGCAGAAAATAAAAAAAAATGTTTTACTCGACCTTTAAAAAAATAAACAAATCACCCTATAAAATTCGGTAACACAACGCTCCTGGTACGCTACAAACTTTCTGATGGCGCAGCCATACGACAATCGAGTGACGAAGGAAACATTGTTGCCATCATGTTTACATACATAATACCGTCTAACACTTCAGCGTGTTATTCAAATTTACCACCATTTAGTAGCACTTTCTGCATTTCCCTCATTTCTTTCCCCCCAAATTTGGAGGTCACACCATAGATTTGGAGGGGAGGATGGAGAGAAGCAGTAGTTTATTTATTTCGTCTCGTATATTGATTCTAAATTCACAATGTCTAATGTTACGGAGAATGTTTACGAAATGCATGCCGCAGCTGCTGAATATAGGAGAAGTTTCCCTAACAGTGTGCAAGTGCTTCTATGCCTTCGCGATACGGGTAAATACCACGTCGGGAACTTGCTGGACATCGGTGTGATAGAAACTGTTTCAAATTTAGTTGAGGAACAACCTACCGTTTCTATAAGAACCATTTCAAGGCGATTTGAGATATCCCAAAGCAAGGTTTGCAGAATATTACGTTAGAACCTTCTGATTTCTCCAGCCGTCTTGAATTTTGCAATTGGCTGACCCTAATTTTATTAATAAAGTGCTATGGATGAATGAGTGCAACTTTACTCGAACTGGCATTTTAAACAGGTTAGTACCATACTACTTAAAAACAATACATTTCTAGGCGGCTAGATATATGTAACTACAAACTGAGTAATTAATTATTATACTTACGAGTAATACTACAAATTCATATACAATTGTAAAACGTAGTGAAAACGTAATATCAGAATTATTAAAGTAACCTAACATTCGAAAATATTTATTTATTATCTACATTTATTTTTATTAACAAATAAATCAATATAATTTAACTCGTTGTCGTTAAATAACAGTACAGAAACTAGGTAACTAGGTTATTGACCTAATAATACGGTAGGTCAAGATTCACTCTCGATAATTTTTTATGAGTTTCAAATCAGAGGCGTGCTCATTCGGTCTTGGACAGTTTTTTGTCGACAACACAAGGGTTTTTTATTACTTAGTATTTAAACACGGAACACTTTTCAGCTTCTCTTAATAATTTACCCATATGTTTTTATGTAACATACCTAAATGGTTTATTACTCGGTTTATTATTAGACACGTTGGAGTTTTGTAATTTCAATATTAGATATGTTTTAAACTGTAACCAAGCTAGTTTGTTTGCAGTCATAACAATCTCATTTGGTTGGACAAAAATCCACACGTTAGTCGTCGGTTGAGCTTTCAGAGGCGATTTGTTGTCAACTTATGGGTAGGAGTGTATGGGGATCGCTTGATTGGACCGTATTTTCTACAGGAAAACTTGAATGGACCGCGTTACTTGCAATTTTTAATAGAATTATTTGATTACTATTATTTGACTTCATTGGATATTAACAATTTAAATTATTATTGGCTGAACTGAGCAAGAAAAAATATGACACTCTAAAATAGTCAGTACTAGGAAAATATTTGAATTTAGCAACGTAGCATCAGGTCGACATCGAGTTGAACTGTAAGCTGTAAACGACCAAGACTGTGAGCGGTCAGTGACAGTCTGAAAAGGGGGATTACATAACGATTTGAAAATATTTATTTTCAACGTAAATATGCATTTAGATTTTTTTTAATCGCGTATTCGTATTATACTCATTATTCCCTATCTCCTTTTAAAATTAATGACATTATGACTGATTCACCCTGTATAAAGACAAACACTTTTTTGCAGCACATTTTTTTAATGTGCTCAATAGAGCACTGTGTTGCAGAAGTAGATACTACTCGTATATTATATTTTCCGTATGTTGTCCTGAAGAAACTATAGAATAATGTAATTATATTTTTAACAGGTTCCATAATTAGTACGGTTAATGAAGTTATGACAGTGAAGAGAATGCTTCAACTTCGAATTCATCCTTTAAGTCCACTTGAACTGGTAAATGTTTTATGCAAACGGACCCCAGTTTATAAAGAGGAAGAAGAAGCGCTTGATCAATGGTGGAGCAAAGTTCCTCTAGTGAAAAGGCGTGCTAGGGCCATAGAAATGTTGTTAGAAGAACAAGCTGAAATGCAAGCTAAGCAGGCAGATGCAAAAACAAAGAAAAAATAATATTTTTCAGTTTTTTTTCTTATATTTAATGAAAAAACTCAACAATGTGAATTAAACCCATAGGTATCATTTACCAAATAAATACAAATCATTAATTTTCTTGGTATCCTACAGATATTTTTTTCTCATTTATTATAATAAAACGTATCAACAATGAGAAATAAATTTCTAATAGAAAAATAAAAACACTATCTCATAAAAAAATAAAACATTCAAACAACCTTAACTAATTCTGAAAACCTCACTCAAAGGATCAAAATTTATATTTTGCTATAAGCAGTCTGCAGTTGAATGCTGTATAGTTGTCCATTCTAAAACAGTGGCATAGTACTTATTCATCACGGTTACCAGAGCCCAAAAAGAGGACATAATGGCTATTGTCAGGGAATCTGTGCGGTCACTCTTAGAAGATGAGAACTTCACACTCCTCTTGCTGAGAAAGTAAGTTATAAACTTACGTCTGTAACTGATGAACAAGCAAAAACTATTAACAATTTGGAAAGAGAATTGAATAAAATGTGAAAATAAACTTTTGAATCGTCGATTATGCATAATAGAGAAACAACTAGTAAAAAGTACAATTCGAATTTATGGACTTGATGTGGTTGATAAGGAAAACACAGAGAATATTGCTCTGAATAATAAATTGAAATTAAATATTCCTTCAAATTCTATTAGTGATGTTTTACGTATTAGAAAAAATGTAAATATTGGTCAGAAAAACGAACCACCTATTGGCAAAGGCAAAAACTATACTATAGTCTGTTTGGAAATGAAAGAGAGTAATAAAAGAGTGTCCCGAGATAAGAACCGGCCATGGGCGTGGTAATATTTCGTTACAGGTAATTATCGGGTAACACTAATGCTAACAGGTTAGTATATTTTACTGGATATATCATAGGGCAGGAGCCAGCGTATTGTGACAGATCAATCCAGTCTTAGAGCTGAATATACAAAGACGTGGTAGTGCAGTAGAGTAAAATTCGACTTGTGTTTAGTGACTATTGTGCCAATGGATATAATATTGTTTGGGTAAAATGTCGAGCTTATCAGATTACGTACCTGTGCGCTATCTCAGAATGAGAAGATTATTATATTAAATGTATTTAATGCATTGAAACACCAAAATCCTACCAACAGTGTTGACAACATCGTGTTCCAAAATGACAGGGATTGGAAAATCGACTATCTATAGATTTTTAAGGAAAACAAAAAATGAACAAGATACTGTAAATCCCCCAAAATCATCTACAGGGAGGTCAAAAGTCGTTATAGATGATTTCTTCAAAAATGTCATTCGCAGAAAAGTACACTTGTTTTATTTTAAAAAAGAAATACCAACGCTAAACAAAATTTTAAGTGAACTTTCAGAGCACAACGATTTGCCAAAAATCAGTAGAAGCAAATTATGGGCCTTCTTACGAAAGTTGAATTTTTGGTGGGAAAAGCAGAACAGGAAGTCGGTTCTTATCGATAAAGATGAAATTATTTGTTGGCGAAGATCCTACTTAAGATCAATTAGAAAATTCCGTGACGAAGGGAGGAATATTTATTATCTAGACGAAACTTGGGTTAACGAGGGATATACTGTAACAAAGGTATGGCAAGAAAAAAATGTAAAAAGTTTTCGACAAGCATTTTGGATGGACTTTCAACAGGGTTCAAGACACCTTCAGGTAAAGGGCGAAGATTAATAGTGACACATTTAGGTAGTGCCAGTGGTTTTGTAGATGGCGGTTTACTTTTATTTGAATCTAAAAATACAGGTACTATCACGAAGACATGAACGCAGATGTTTTCGAAGAGTATTTTACACATATGTTGGATCTTATTCCTCCGAGGTCTGTAATTGTCATGGATAATGCCAGTTACCATTCACGGCAGACCGAGCGGACGCCTACGACTGCTTGGAGGAAAGCCGATATAATTCAATGGTTATCCGGAAAAACATTTATTTTGAAACAATATGGTGAAAAAGGATCTTTTGACACTTGTCAATCTTAATAAAGATCAGAAAAAATATGTTATCGATGAAATGGCAACAAATCATCAAATAACGGTACTACGGTTACCACCTTATCACTGTGAACTTAACACAATCGAATTAGTCTGGGCGCAGGTAAAAGGAGATGTAGCGCGAAATAATACGACGTTTAAATTAAGTGACGTGAAAATTTTGTTAAAAAATTTCTTGGAACGAATAGCTGTAGATAACTGGCAAAGATGTATACATCATGTACACAAAGAGGAGGAGAAAATATAGGAACTCAATAATTAATAATAATAATAATAATAATAATAATAATCTACTTTATTTCACAAAAGGTTAACAAGAGGTGAAACAGCGTCAAAGACATACTTATGTACATTATACACAATATACAAATAAAAATGTAAGAAGACAATTATAGAAAATCATTCACATTATATGGTTCCATGTCCACTAATAATTTTTTTATGTCTCTTTTATACAGTATAAAATTTGTTGTTAATTTTAGATACTGTGGAAGCTTGTTAAATATTTTCAAACACATATATTCAGGCCCTTTTTCTGTTAAAGTTAATCTATGTATAGGATATGCCACATGCACATAACGCGAATCACTCACTATTTTATCACAAAATAAATTCTTATTTCTAAAAACAAATATTAAACATTCATATATATACAACGCAATTACGGTTAATAGTTTATTTGCTTTAAAAATACCTCTGCATGATTCTCTGTATTTTAATTTATAAATTATTATTATTAATCTTTTTTGTATAAGAAAAATCTTTTGCACGTGGACACTGCTGCCCCAAAACAATATTCCAAATTTTACTACTGATTCAAAGTTTGAATAATATATGATTTTTTGGGTCTCTACATTTAAATATTTACTTATTATCCTCATACTGTAACATGTTTTATTTAATTTTAATGAGAAGTAATCAATTTGGTTTTCCCAATTCAAATACTCATCTATATATATTCCCAAAAATTTTGTGGATTTAACCACCGGTATGTTAGCATCTTGTAGTGTTATGTGATTAGGTGTTTCAATATTTGATTGCTTTGTACTAAATAAAATGCTGTTTGTTTTTTCCATATTTAGAGTCAATTTTATGTTTTCAAAGTATTTTTTTTACTCCCAGAAATAAACTATTACATTCAGACATTATTTCGGGGTAGAATGCCGCAACTGCCAGCAAATTAGAATCATCAGCATAGTTTACAATGCACTGATTGATATTTTCTGTTACAGTATAAATATCATTTATATAAATTACAAATAGAACAGGTCCTAAAATGCTTCCCTGTGCTATGCCTAAATTATTTTCTTTTATATTAGATTTGTATACCTGCCCATCTTTCTGTATCTGCACACGTTGTCGTCTACCCCTAAGGTATGACTGAATCCATTCTAAAGAATTCTCATGTACCCCGTATGTACTTAATTTGGTTAATAGGATGTCATGTTGTACAAGATCATATGCCTTGGACAAATCAATAAACAATCCCATTGCTATATTCTTTTTTTCTAATGCTTGTATAACTTTTTGAATGAATTGATATATTGCAGTATTTATCGACCTACCCTTTATGTAACCGTGTTGTGTTTTGTTGAGTAAATTACAACTATTTAAAAAATGTATAAGCCTTGTGCACATGGCTAATTCAAAAAATTTCGAGAAGGATGGTAACAAACTAATCGGTCTATAATTGTCTATCACTTCCGGATCACTTTTCTTATGTAATGGTTTTATAAGAGCCAATTTTAGTCGTTCAGGAAAAATCCCTTGATGCAAAGAGTTGGTTATTATATAACTTAGAGGGTGTTTAATTTCGTTTATACAAAACTTTACTAAGCTTGTAGGGATTTCATCTTCTCCACTACTATGTTTGTTCTTTACTTGTGCTGCAAGTTCGATAATTTCTTCTTCAGAAACAGAAGTTAAGTCCATAGTTTCACTATTTTCAGGAATACTACATACAAAAGGTGATTTACTCAAACCTGATGTTAAATTGTTTACTACATTTAAAAAATATTCATTAAAATTTTCAGCTACATCCAAAGGATCACCTTTTATTTGCATATTTTTGTTTACGATTTCTTTTCCTGTAATTTCTCTATAAATACCCCACATGCACTTATTTTTATTATCTGAATTCTTAATTTTTTGTTCGTAACTTTTAGTTCTATTTTGTGACAACAGTTTGTTATATTCTATTTTAGTTTTATTATACGTGGCTTTATAATTGTTATTTACGCTAGATACTACAAATAGGGCATCTAACCTGTTTTTACAGTCCCGTAATTCAGGAGTTATTATTATATCTTCTTTCAGTTTATTTTTAATTTTTACTAATTTTAAAGGGAAGCATTCGTTGAACAACAACAGAAATGTAGTACTGAACTCGTTCCACTGCAAATTTACATATTTTTTATCACAGTTTAATACATGGTCCCAGGTTTGGGCTTGTAATTTATTTCTAAAATTTTATTTATTATCTTCTGAAAAAATCTACGATATACAATATAGTTCTGTGAGTAGTTTTCTAGAAAGAATTCAATTTTTTGCGCTGTGTGGTCAGATATACAAGATTTTATTACATTAACTTTATAATAACATTCATAATTGGTAAATATGTTGTCTATACAGCTTCTTGAGCTTGAAGTAATTCGGGTATATTCATCAACTGTATGAAATACATTAAAAGAGTTCAACAATAATAATAAGTCACTTTTTGACTTTTTATTTCCAACAAAATCAATGTTAAAATCACCCACGATAAAAATCAGTTTATTCTCTTCCACTATATTTATTAATAACTCTTCCATTTTGTTTAAAAATAGTTCAACGTTTGCTCCTGGTGGTCTATAAATTGTTATTACTAAAACTTTATGTTTACTTACAGTGAATTCTGCCACAGCACACTCAAATTCATAAATAACAGATAAACTATTTAACTCTTTTCTTGGTTTTCCTTGGATACGACACTAATTTAAAATCACTAATACCATAGCACTGCAATTCAACCTCTGACTTCCAATGTTCTGTAATCCCCAAGAAAATGCATTCTGGAAATTCACACATAAGTGCACTTAACTCGTCAACGCAGTTTCCTATTGATTGTACGTTTTGATGTATCAGACTAACTTTTTTACTTTTTAACGATTTGGGTTTTCTTTTTTCCGCTGGAGAAAAAAATTGAACATGTTTACTTTAGAGTCTAGTGGCCAAAAAACTGGGGATTTCGCCTGTTCCTCTAAAACGGGCCACACATTATACGATTCATCGTACTACAGGTTGTACAGCACCAAGTTGATACGACCGTTGGATCGACGGTTAGATAGTTAAACGGGCCACACATTAATACGACTCATCGTACTACAAGTTGTACAACACCAAGTTGATTCGACCGTCGGAACGACAGATTGGTTTCACTTTTGCCCATTAAAACTACTGTTTGGTGTGTGTTGTATAACAAATCGTTTTGCAGTTATTATGTTATCGTCTTCGCGATGGCATCAAGTTTGCCAAAAGAAGCAGTAGCTGCAATTGTGGTAGTATTGTTAAATGAAGATGAAGAACCTCCCAAAAAAAAGAAGAAAACGGTGCAAAAATTGGTTGCAACAACGGGAACTGTACTCCCATATGAACTTATTACGTGAACTAAGTGCCAATGAACCAACAGATTTCAAGAATTACTTACAAATGGATGAAGATTCTTATAACATATTGTTAGAATTGGTGCGCCCTAAAATTATCAAACAAGATACAAAGTTTAGAGACGCGATTAGCCCTGAAGAAAGATTAATTGTTACACGAAGATATTTGGCAACTGGAAATTCTCATGAAGACCTTAAATTTTGTACGGCTATATCACCTCAATTCGTTGGTCAAATAATTCCAGAAACATGCTGGGCAATTTACGAATGTTTAAAATAGGAATATTTAAAATGTATGATTACGATATATTTCAATAAATTCTGACCAAAACTTCTCATTATTTTCCATCTTTATAAATTTTGTATATTTGCAACGAGCGATATGGTTTCGACAAGCAGCGCTTGCACACAAACTATCCAATCTGGTCGTATGTACTACCGCGTTGTACTACAGATTTTCTGCATGCTGTACTGCCGTACGATACAACCGCATCGTACTGCAAGTTGTACTACAACGCCACTAACTATCCAACCGTTGTTCCAACGGTCGAATCAACTTCGTGTTGTACAACCTGTAGTACGACAAATCGTATAATGTGTGGGCCGTTTAAATTTATTGGCAAGCCTACTTTAAATGCGCTTTGAAATTTATGAAAAACATCTTGTTTTTCCACTACTATATCTGCATCTGGGACGTTTGTACATTTATTTTTAATCGCATCTTTTAATGTTTGTTCCGTCATTTGCGGATCTAGTCTAGATACAAAAAACCATATTTTGCGAGGAATTCCTTTAATATTATTTGTGTCGCGTGATGTTCCATAGAACAGAGGTTTTCTGTTTCTATTGCTGACGTTTCTATGTTTACTTTTCACTCGCCATTCTCCGTCCTTTTCTCTCTGAGATGTTGTCTCATTCTTCTGTGCTCCTTCAATTGTTTCATCGCTTCGATTGCTGGATGAACTCGTTGATGGACCTTGCCTTATGTCCAAGATATCAGCTACAGGTTGTGAATTTTCAGAAGGCTGTTTTTGTTGACTATTTGCTGTGGTTATCTGTTTAGTTTTTCGTATTGCCTGTCGAGGTATTTCGTTTTCTTGTTGGTGCGACACCTCACTACGGACCATGGCAAGTTGATTCGACCGTCGGAACGACAGATTGGTTTCACTTTTGCCCATTAAAACTACTGTTTGGTGTGTGTTGTATAACAAATCGTTTTGCAGTTATTATGTTATCGTCTTCGCGATGGCATCAAGTTTGCCAAAAGAAGCAGTAGCTGCAATTGTGGTAGTATTGTTAAATGAAGATGAAGAACCTCCCAAAAAAAAGAAGAAAACGGTGCAAAAATTGGTTGCAACAACGGGAACTGTACTCCCATATGAACTTATTACGTGAACTAAGTGCCAATGAACCAACAGATTTCAAGAATTACTTACAAATGGATGAAGATTCTTATAACATATTGTTAGAATTGGTGCGCCCTAAAATTATCAAACAAGATACAAAGTTTAGAGACGCGATTAGCCCTGAAGAAAGATTAATTGTTACACGAAGATATTTGGCAACTGGAAATTCTCATGAAGACCTTAAATTTTGTACGGCTATATCACCTCAATTCGTTGGTCAAATAATTCCAGAAACATGCTGGGCAATTTACGAATGTTTAAAATAGGAATATTTAAAATGTATGATTACGATATATTTCAATAAATTCTGACCAAAACTTCTCATTATTTTCCATCTTTATAAATTTTGTATATTTGCAACGAGCGATATGGTTTCGACAAGCAGCGCTTGCACACAAACTATCCAATCTGGTCGTATGTACTACCGCGTTGTACTACAGATTTTCTGCATGCTGTACTGCCGTACGATACAACCGCATCGTACTGCAAGTTGTACTACAACGCCACTAACTATCCAACCGTTGTTCCAACGGTCGAATCAACTTCGTGTTGTACAACCTGTAGTACGACAAATCGTATAATGTGTGGGCCGTTTAAATTTATTGGCAAGCCTACTTTAAATGCGCTTTGAAATTTATGAAAAACATCTTGTTTTTCCACTACTATATCTGCATCTGGGACGTTTGTACATTTATTTTTAATCGCATCTTTTAATGTTTGTTCCGTCATTTGCGGATCTAGTCTAGATACAAAAAACCATATTTTGCGAGGAATTCCTTTAATATTATTTGTGTCGCGTGATGTTCCATAGAACAGAGGTTTTCTGTTTCTATTGCTGACGTTTCTATGTTTACTTTTCACTCGCCATTCTCCGTCCTTTTCTCTCTGAGATGTTGTCTCATTCTTCTGTGCTCCTTCAATTGTTTCATCGCTTCGATTGCTGGATGAACTCGTTGATGGACCTTGCCTTATGTCCAAGATATCAGCTACAGGTTGTGAATTTTCAGAAGGCTGTTTTTGTTGACTATTTGCTGTGGTTATCTGTTTAGTTTTTCGTATTGCCTGTCGAGGTATTTCGTTTTCTTGTTGGTGCGACACCTCACTACGGACCATGGCATTGTATGTTTTGGCGCCTTTAGCTGTTAACCTCTCTACTTTTTCATGAAGAAGTTCATAGTTTTCCTTTAGCAATTTACTATTTTCTTCCAGTAGTTTGTTATTTTCCTTTAAAGTCTCAGTTCTACCTTCCTGTTGTTTTTTTACCTTTTTTAAGTACTTTATTTCCAACATTAGTTTTTCTATAATATCCTGACGATCTGCAACCTCGTATGTACACGTCCTGTTTTGCACTTTATTTGCGTTCACCATGCAACCAGGATGAAAAATCAACTTACACTTTTTACATTGCACTTTATTCTTTACGCTTTTCTTGCATATGCTGCAAATATTTCTTGTTTCCGCTAAGTTTTCACTTTCACTTGAAGAGCTCCTACTCCACACGTCATCTTCTTCCGACATCTCGCCGGTTTATGTTTTAATTTAATTGACGTTACTGTGGAACCTATCGTTATCACTCTAGGAGACAAAAATAATTCATTAGAATATTCAGAGAATGAATTTTAATATACCTACTTTTTTATTTTCTTTATTGTACATTTATACAACACTACATTTACTCACCATAATTTGAATTTTCAAAATACATATATTTTTGTGTGGAATAAAAGTGTATTCATTAAATTTAAATAAATATTTTGATAATAATATTGAATAATTTTATTTGAATTACTAAAAACCCTCTTAACCCCGTTATGATGCTTAAAGTAGTCTCTAGTTTTGAAATGCTGTTTTTATATTGTTTACTTATAAGGGAAATTGACCGAGAAATTGAAGCGGCATAGACAAAGACGGATTGCCGGTTGTTAAATTTTAGCTACCTGCTACAATTTAGTACGGTTCGATCACACAAAGTTTTTTTAAAAGTACACCTCATCTATACCGATAATACATAATATAAAAATATTGAATATAAGCACCAGTACTACATTTATTTACGATTTGCATATATAAGAAGCTGTTATTACTCTCTTTCATTTCTAAACAGACTATAAGAAGCAGGAAAGAGTGATAGTAAAATTTGTTAATGTTAACTACCAGCAACTAGTTATTAATAACAAAAAATATCGTAAATCTACGGGAATAAAAATATATGAAGAAATGTCTACGTCCACTTTAAAGTTATTTAAAGAAGCTGTAGCGAAATTCTCATGGAAAAATATGGACCTATGCTGATAAGGTTTATGTTAGCATTGATGGGACAAAAATAATACTGACGGAAGATGATTTATAATTTGCTTGAGAAGCGGAGTGATTAGTTGATTACCTACATTATTCATTACTTACTATTTTGCATATTACACTAGTTCAATTATCTCCAAGCACTTTCTATATTTGTCTTTACCTGTGGGCTACTTTCACAGCATGGCTACGACACAGCTACGGCAAAAACCGTGCTTATGTTAGATCATCATTAGGACATATTTAAAAGGTTATAGTCTTCCCGCTATAAAACAAAAAAAAAACAAACATCTCTACTTATTTATAGATTTTTAATGACACTTCATTCACGTAATTTCTTCAACATAATAAGTACAATACAAGAGTACAATTAAATATTACGTAAGTATACACTTGACATTCTGCATATTCTTGATACGAAAATACCGCATATTAAATAATGCTAATTGGAATAGCAATGTATTTAAATTAAGGTCATGCACTCCATTCATCAATTACGTGTAACGATATTAAACAATTTCTTAATTTGATTACAGGAATACATAAGCATGGCATAAAGAAAGATAAACCATTTAAAGACCAGATTATCAATATTATCATTGCATTACCTAACATTCCACTGACATTGTTACGACCTTAACTTAACTTTCGATAAAGTTTTATTTTATCTAAAGGTTGAATATAAATTTGAACATATTCAGTGCCGAATGCAGGAAACGCAATATACCTTTCTTGAAAACTTGTTTAGTAAAATAAATATAATAATAATTAAGAATCAATTAAAACAAATATCAGGTTTTGTAATCCCAGTTATAATTAAAAAAATATATATGTGCATATATAAAATAAATATTTTAATTTCAAAAAAGCTTGCCAAATTCAAATTTCCGGTATTTGTAATTACTCAAAATTAATTACTACTTAAAATTTATTTTTCAATCATATTATTGGTTATACAGAATGATTCAGAAATTATCTAAAAAAAATTGTTTGAATAACAAATAAAATTTTGTTAAAATATCAAAATGGACAGTTCGAAAATAATTTAAACATGCAACGGCTCTGAAAACTGGTCCACTGTAAAACCTGATAAGACAACAAAGCATGCAATTGGCAACTGGACAAAAAATGGAAAGAAATTCCCAAGAGAAGAAATAAATAACATTCAATAACACCTATTACAGCAAATTTAACTGGTTTTGCTGCTATTGTTATTAATTATTAATAAAATTAATTTGTGGTTTTCATTAATAAAATAATTTGAAATACCTAATGTTAGAATAAAATTTTGGGCCCATCTAGTTTCTACAAACTAACACAAATATTTCTGCTTCTTATCCGTTTTGAACTAGTAAGTTATTGGCACCAGCTTGTACGTTTGCATAAATCATCAATAGTAGATATCCACTTCGGTGTGATACACTTCATTTTCTAAATATCCCCACAAAAGTCCAAATAATTTAAAAGTCAGGAGATCGTGGCCCCCATGGTAATAATAATAATGTTTATTTTCCTTTTAGACAATATAGTTCACATAGTGTATAGGAATAAGAAGAAGAATCAATGTAGGTTGTGGCTCCTCCAATTCAGCTCATTATTAATATTTATACCCAGAAATCTAACATTTGTAGTATTGCAAGGTATATTACATTGTTTAGACTTAATTTAGGATATTCACAATTCTTATATTTACTATAAAATATCATTGCTTGACTTTTTTCAGGATTCAAATATAAATGATTCAGAGAAAACCAGTTACCCAAGTCATGCAATAACTCACAACATTTGATTTTCCTTTGTTCAATATTTTTATCTGTAACTATAATAGATGTGCCATCTGCATAAAATGTAAACTGCACTGAATCTTTTATATGTATGCTTTAAGTCATTAATATGTAATAAAAAAATAATAGGGCCCAGTATTGATCCCTGTGGTATGCCTAAATCAATTTCAGTTATTTCAGAATTGACATAACTATTGACATCCTTATTTTCATTATCCAGTTGTGATACATATTGCTGTTGCTGTTTTAAATAAGTTACAATTCAGTTACATGGTAGTCCTCTTATACCATATTTATTGAGTTTAACGAGTAATTCATGGTTGACGCAGTCAAATGCCCTGCTCACGTCACATAAGACTCCCACAGGGCACTCGTCTGCCTCAACATGGTTGACTATTTTTTCATAAAAAGAATTAATGGCTGTGAGTGCAGATCGGCCTTCCAGAAAACCATGTTGATTCATAAAAAACATATATTTATATAAAAATGTAAGTAAACAAGTACCGGTCCTCCTCGTCCAATCCCTTGGTATTAATACTTGGACAAGCTGTACATGGTATGGATATAATTGAGCCTCGTGTATGAAACGCCATATTGCTGCAATACGCCGTGTACGTCCTGGACCTCCATCTCTTCGGAAATAGTTTCAAATTGGCGATATTCATCAAATTCGAGTAACTATACACGTAAGCCATTTTTGACACTTGAAAAACTAATGTAATGACTCGCATCAAAAAATGTTAATACTTAACAAAAAGTAATCGAATTTCAATATTTGGAAGCGCCTGACTACAGTAGCCCAGCCATGTAAAGGCTATAGGGTATAGAAAATGCTACAGTAATAATTTTTTACTCGGAAACTATTACGAAGGATTTTACAAACCTTTTTTTTACAATATTAACTCCATTTATCATGACACATCTATTCCCATTTTTTTTAGATAAGTTCTGAATCACCCTGGAAAAGCTACGCTATCTATAAACTCAATGGTGATATATAGGGTACTTTTACTAGAAATGTCCTTACTTGTTTGTTAAATTCAAATTGATATTTAATTATCAGGACACAAAGAGAAGAAATATTAAAAAATGTGTTTAAATACAATGAGAAAACAAGTGATTCGGAAAAATAGAATAGAATCTTCTACTTTTGCCGTCCGTGTTTACGACATTTTGGTAGATATTTAAAAATGACGACATTGCGGCAGTCAAATTAGAAATAGAAAATTAATTTTACAGTAACCTGCCTAAAGTGGCATGAATTATAATTATGAAAATTAATCAGTATGAGTATTTACACAGTCGCGTGAGCGTGGACGTATTGCGTTGTTTTATTTCAAAACGCCTGCCAGATCAAAAACAATAGTCGAATTCCAGAACAGTCCATAGCTCCATTCAAAGGATTGCGGGACATCGGTAGAGTAAACCCAGTGTATGAACGCCGTAGGCAAGAAAAACCGCAACGTGTCTTAAATAGGAATGTATTTTACACCTTATCAAGAAAAAACCGTAAATACTATAGTGTGGCGTGTGTTAGCTAATATCTTATTGTTTAATTAATTTCAGTCTATCCGTTCACATGAAAAATTGTGAGCACTATCTTGGTTATACCTGTGTGCTCTATACAGTATGCGCCAAAAGTACGGAATAAATTCAATAAAAACGAAACAATTATTTTTTGGGAAAAATCCTCGAACAGGTCGATTTTTAATTTAAAAAATACATATTTTAGCGTAAAATGCGATTTTCAAATGTCATTTGTTTTCGAGTAATGACGTCATCGATTTTTTTTAAATGGCAACACCATATTTTTTCCTTGATTCTGAAAGATCGTTTAATTCTCTATCAGACAGTACTAAAATTTTGCCCTCTTACATAGGAAAGTTTTCGGCTAAATGACGATTGAATGTTAGAAAACGCAAATCAATTAAAATAAAGCAACAACGTTATCAAGTTTAGTTTTTCGAATTCCATAGTTCTTTTATGGATCACGTAGATGAAAATCTTTGCAAAGTGTCATTGTCACACCAACTTTCTAATAAGTATTGTAAGCGACATAGAAATTATTATTCAATTTAAAGTATTATGGCACATTTAACTGTTACTCAAAGAATTGAAATTTTAATTCTTATCGGATGCGGGAATATGACTAGAACTCAGCAGGAAGTTTGCGATTTATTTAATGAAAAATATCCAGATCGCCCTATCAGCCAATCAACAGTCAACAGGTAGAGACTAAATTTAGAGAAACTGGCAATGTTGTAAATATTCCAAAACCTGGACGTCCAAGCATTAATGAAAATCAGAACATTTTGATAAGTATGGTGGATAATCCTCATAATCCTTCACGATTGGTTGCATTACACAATGACAGTAGTCAGAGCACAGTGCTACGTATCTTGAGGAAGGAAAAATATCATCCCTACAAAATTCAACTTGTGCAGGAACTCAATGAAGATGATCCCGATTGCCGCTTACACAAAATTCTAATGGATTTATGTCAAGGAAATAGAAATTTATACCGACAAATACTTTTTTCAGATGAGGCCACATTTTGCCTGAATGGTACCGTCAAACTTGCAGATATTGGAGTCGGGAAAATCCTCATTGGATGGCAGAGGCACATCCCCAACACCCTCAGAAATTAAATGTGTGGGCTGGACAAAGACATTTAGAGTTTCTAGAAAATGACCTTGTTCCAGCCCTTGCAGTAATTTTTCCTAACGATAATGACCCTGACATTCCTGACGATACCATATGGTTTCAGCAAGACGGTGCACCTCCGAGATTTTTTGGACAACTGTTTTCCTGGGAGGTGGATCGGCAGACGCGGACCGATAGAATGGCCTGCAAGATCGCCAGATCTTACACCTCTTGACTATTTTTTATGGGGATACTTGAAGTCAAAAGTGTACATTAATAAACCACGTAATTTAGAAGAACTTCAAAATCGCATTCGGGACGAAATACGCAGAGTTACCCCAGAAATCATTCATAATGTGCAAGAAGAATTTTTTCACAGACTTGCGCATTGTCACGAAGTTGGTGGATGGCAATTCGAACATTTAATTTAAGTATAAAATTTAATCAATTGTATTTTATTTTACATACCTCAGAATTGTTACTTTTTTATGGATAAAATTTACGTTTTCTAACATTCAATCGTCATTTACTCGAAAACTTTCCTATGTAAGAGGGCAAAATTTTAGTACTGTCTGATAGAGAATTAAACGATCTTTCAGAATCAAGGAAAAAAATATGGTGTTGCCATTTAAAAAAAAATCGATGACGTCATTACTCGAAAACAAGTGACATTTGAAAATCGCATTTTACGCTAAAATATGTATTTTTTAAATTAAAAATCGACCTGTTCGAGAATTTTTCCCAAAAAATAATTGTTTCGTTTTTATTGAATTTATTCCATACTTTTGGCGCATACTGTATAATTTGCCATGTTTGGGCTCTGCTTGGTCTGTGTATGGGTTGCCGTCAATTTGTGGCGGGCCTAATGAAGATATCCTAGCCATTTCACCTTCAGGGGAACACGCTATGTAACCGATTACTGATACAAATCATGTTAAATCTTGTATCGAGTCGTGGTTTTGTATTTCATAATAAGTATGTCTACAATGTCAAATAGATATCCCAAAACTGCTGATAAATTAGTAATACATTTTGACCGTTAGCACCATAAATAATGCGGAAACTCTAATTTTGACCTATCCTTATCAGGGGTTCAAGAACATGAATGTTGAGTATATATCAGCGTGCTTTTCACGAAAGATATAATGATATTTAAACACTCTTGTAAAGTTTAACCTCGTTTAAAAATATATATATCATTATTTTAAAGTATATCCACGATTTTATGTAACGTAGGTTACAACGTTGCGACAGATGACTAATTTTAGAATTAGATCTTCAAACATTTAAAACACTGACGGATGTTAAGACGACGGGAGAATTACTCACAGCTCCCGCAGAGACCTTAGAAGCTTGTCTATATCTTCCTTTGTCTCATGATAGAAGGAGAGACAAAAGGCTCCTTCTATCGCATGTGTAAGGATTATGATACGGTGGTCTTCCAGGAACTAGTAGACATATTTCTGGAACTATCAGAGGCGAAATACCTACCTATTTCAAAGAGATTTTAAAGTGGAAATTCCAGTTGGAGACGTCTGTCTCGCTAATTATGATGCACAGGTCTCCAAAGGGCTCATCTGGTTCACGAATGGGTCCAAGACGAACCAGAACTCAGGAGCGGGGATATATGGTGTGGGTGCGAATTTTTTTTCTGGGATAGCATGCCACGGCTTTTCAGTCTCGAGTATTCGCCAGGCGGTTTTACATGCGCTTTTGTCCATAAGGTCACCTCTCGTGCGTTTCTGGATTGTGACATGGCTCTTTCCCGTCTGGGAAGGAATAATCGTGTTACGCTGCCCTGGGTTCAGAGTCATAGTGATGTGACAACAATAGAACCAACATGTTGCCCAGATAAGGCTCAAGTTGTTAATCTGTTCTACCAGAACCAACTTTGTGGCTACGACAATGTTATCCTGCAGGATACATTGGCAAATGGATTAAAAAGCGATCGAAGGAAGTATGGCCTTGCTGATCTGGTTTGCGACAAGCCAGACTTATTATAGAGGGTCCATGGACTAACAAATCGGAATTTTATCATGCTTAGTAGAGCCACTGCTACTTACAGGTCACGGATATCTGAAAAAGCACCTTTATAGGATTGACTTAAGCAATGATGGCTATGCCGAAAACAGATGAAAATTCGGTAGATATTTCTGAATTTTAATTTAGAATTTTGTAATGTGCTGTAGTCTGGCAACACCAATGTTAGTATTTGGAAACATACACGTCATAAATGTCAGAATTTGACAATTGATATTGACACTGTAATAGCTCATTTCTGTATCTTTTCTATTAGAATATTAGTAAACGAAAAAATACAGTGTTTAAAAAAAGAAGACCAATCTCTAAAAACCTTCAAAATTTATACAATTTAAACAACATTTTACAGCTCTACCTTTTTTCATTTAAAAGTTATAAAATGAAACTTTTTCTTTCTCGAAAAATTACCATTTGATACGTTACGGCTAAAGTGTAAACTTGGTTAGTTTGTATACTATTTTACTAGAATACAAACTAACTGAATCATTGGTTATTTTGTCAGAAAAAGCATATTCCACAGTGTTACCGGATACTTTATAAATTAACCCACTCGTTTGACTAATTTGCCTGAAATAATCAAAGAAACTAAAATAGCGTATTTTCTTTGGTTAGTTTATAAACTAACTAAAAAATAAAAACAATCATTCTGGTAACACAAAATAGCCATTTCTTTGGATAGTATATAAACTAGTCAACTATTTATCTATTTTTTCTGGTTAATATCATAATCATCGTTTTTATTAAATATAAAAAACAGGTTAACAGAACAGATATTCGTAAAAAAGTAGCCTGCAAATTAGGAAACGGGATCAAATACAAACAATTCATTCATGCAAACTAATAATAATAATTTGCTTGATTTTTTTATTTACATAGAAAAACATACTCTGCATTGACCCGCTATAGATAAAAATGTTTAATAAAATAGTAATCACTTTTATTTTTACTAAATCGTCCACTGTTCATCAATCTATGCGCAATACTTTCATAGTAACAGTGTGGGCCGTTTTGGGAATGCATGTCTTGGAAACCACAAGACATGAAAAAATGGTTAAATGTGGAAAGTTAAATAGTTCTATTGCTAAATTAATGGCGCTTGCAGACCGGTTCTATCTCTTCAGGTTTTGATTTATTTTTAAAAAAACTAAATGTGGTGTTTTTGAAAATCGGCTGTAACTTTTTCATTTAGAGGAATTTTTAAAATCAGAAAACGCTTTTTTACGTCAAGTTTTTTCGAGGAATTTTACTGTATATTTAAATTTTCATTGCAACATTTCGGTTGCGAGAAACCATCATCAACTTTATTTTTTCTTATAGGCTACAGTCAATTCCTCGAAAAACTTGTTAAAAAGTATATTCAGATTTAAAAAATGAAAACGTTAGACAACTTTTTGGGAAACGCCAGATTTACTTTTTTTCAAAATAACTCAGAAACCTGAAGAGCTAGGACTGGTCTGTAACCACCATTAAATTAGCCATAGAACTGTCAAAACTTTCCCCATTTAACCATTAGGTAGGAATACATCTTATAATTTCCAAGATAGCAATACATGCTTCACCAAAGTGGTCCACATTGTATATCTTTGAGCTCTTAACTTTGCTATTACCTATGTGAATTTCGTGATGCTTCGTTAAATTTTTGATCCATTATTTAAGAGATCCACAAAACGGTTTCTAATTGGTCTGACGTGACAAACCTACTACAAGCTCCACCCTGACTCGGTAACCGCGCTTATCTGTTAAAGCGGGAAGCAAGCAGGGTTAAATATAATTAACTGTCAATTTAGCTTAAAATTATTAAAATTTCATAGTACATATACTTTAGGAAGGACATCAGAAAGCCGATTCACGTAATTTACCAGTAGTAAATGTACAAATGATATTTGATTTTTTAGCGATTAACGCAAACAGTATTCGCCTATTCATCATAGTCTGATGCGACCTAATAATAAGAGTAGATCAACATTAATTTTTATAATTATTATTATATTATAAAAAAAATTATTACAACATAAAAAATAAGTCCAGATAATCAGAAAATATATAAGTAGGCACAAAGATAGCATACATATAGATAGGTATACTTAAAAAGTGTCAGTTTTCAATTTCTTGACCTTTAAAAAAATCTTCTATTGACTTTCCCGCCACTACCAGTTTTTTAGACGTAAGTAGTTACTATAGGTATTCGCCCATTTTTAAATCATACCTGTCTGCTACGTTACCAAGTGGTGCTCAAAAATTATCAGTTCATAGAACGATGATCGATTATATTACGAATTAAATTAGAATGTTTTAAAAGTAAATTTTATACACCACACTCAAAGTGAGAATTCATTGTGATTTGAACTTTGATATGAAAGCAAAATTTTATGAAACGAGTGTTTGTAAAACTGCAACGAGTTCTTTGGTAAACTTTTTCTAGGTACCTGTCTAGATTAGGGGAAAGTGTTCTAATATCGACCACCTAAGACTGTTTCCTAAATAAAACAAAATGTATTTGAGATAAAAAGCTTTTATTTGACCAGAACTTTTTTTGGTCCTTTTTCTATTAAGAAACATATTGGAATACCTAAAATAAAAAGTAACCTTTAACCTTTTTAAAACAAAAAAACTTACATAATTTCTTGGCATCTAGAAAAAACACGTTGTTAATTAAAAACTTAAAAATGTGGGTAATACAGCACAGAATCTTTAAGCGACGCAATTGTACCTGAATCGGTGTCCCATGTGACTACCGTTGGTTACAAGATAGGAATCTTGTTAACGATGTTGCCGGTATTACCATTTCTGTAATAATTAGGTGATCGATTTTACCCGCTGGTCGATATTAGGTATACGCCGTTCCCTTAATTCAACTTTTGGAAAATTTACATATTTTCTAAAATTATATAGGAAGTAGTTGTAATATAGTTACTGTAGATACTGTTTTTTTAACAGCGCGTGAGAATGTAAATTTTTGGTCGAGACCATAGGTTTGGACAAAAAATCATTCGAAAACGCCATAAAACATTCCTGCACGAAATATAAAAAATATTTTTTGTTCATCTGCTGTCGAAAGTATTTGCCACTGTAGGTTTATAATTTTTCAATACGTTTTTATCTGAAGTTAGTGTCAATGTTAAAAGTGAATGATCGTGAAAAAAAGTATCTGAACTGTGAAAAAAAAATTTTTCTCGCGTTTTTGTATTCACTTTGTATACACGATACCGTGCTTTTGTTAATCGGCGTTAATCGCTAATTTTGCATATCTATAGCGATTACAAAAAAATCGTCTTTTTTGACAGTTATAGTACCTACATATCTAAGTATATGTTTCTTAATGAAGTATATTCGTGCTATGTAAAAAAGTATACTCATATTTTACTCACATTTTTTAATTTAAAATATAAACCAGACGTTCTAACTTCTTTACTGGTCACTTACCTATATAATAATAAACCATATACCTTATCAAATGCAATGCAATGCAATTTGTAAAATGTTAAACTATTTAAAGGTCAAAAACTATTTGTGTCTGAAGATTTAGTAAGGTCCAGAAGGATTTTATTAAAAAAAAGCACAAGATAAACAGACAGAAAAGTGTTTGATCTCGTAATGGGTACATTTTTGCAAATCATGATGGGAAAACTTTCAAAATTAATCAAATGAAAGATATTTTAGATATTTAAAAAAAAAACTTTTAAAAATTAATTTTAAGAAACTCTAGTTTTAGATTCCACTTTATGAAAGTGTTACCGTGGTATTCATAGTCTGTCTCCGGTCGCCGGAGAGCGACCTCCGTCCCGAAATTATGCGAATTTTATAATGAAATTCAAATAATTTGGGACGGACAATGAATACAGTGTACTATAACAGTGGTATCTTATATCTTTTTCTCGAAATTATGTGAATTTCATTATGAAATTCGCATAATTTCGATACGGGGACCGCTCTCTGGCGACCGGAGACGAACTATGAATACCACTGTTATACTTCTATATTTTTCTGGGAGCTGTCTTGATATTTTGGCGTTATATTCTATAATTTTGATATATCTGATTGTGTATTTCATTTTATTTTATTTTTCAGTTTATTTTTGTTTATAAAATATATATATTTGTGAGGGATTAAATAAAATCAAAAATGAATGATTTAGAAATGTTATGTTTTAACATAGAGAGTCTTAAGAAAAATTATGATGAATTATTATATTGATTTAATAATTTTATCAGGGTGTTGGATACTTGAGGGGGTGAATACACTATCTATTGGAGGATTTAACTTTCATTACAATGAATATAAGTTTAATCAAAATGATGGCGTGGTTGTTTATGGTAAAAATTCATTATGTACATAATTGTTATGTCCGTATTATAGAGTTTACTCAAACAAAATTAATTAGAATAACATGTGACATTGTGACATTCAAAATATAACTTATGGAATAACAGCCTCTTATAGACCAATATCTTCAGTTAAAGCACATATGTTCAAGAATTAGATATATACTTTTTAACACTGGATAAAAGATATATTGAAATGTAATTAGGATATATTAACATAAATTTACTTGATACAGATGTAAATACTTACTTTTGTATGTTAGGACAGTATGACTTTTTCTTACATAAATGAAAAAACAAGGCATTTCAGTTTATTATATTTTTTGCGTGTAAATAAACGAATTCGTACAAATAAATTTAGATTCTATTGTATTTCATACATATGTTACTGAGCATTTTACTACGGCATTGTCAATTACACCTAGGGCAAATATTTCAGAAAGCGATTTTCAAGATAGAATTAATTTTGCTCAAGTAGTGAATTATAATAAATTAGAAATTTGGTTGTCTACTGAAAGTTGGTTAGGTGTTCATAATAATGATCCTCAAATAGCATATGACTGTTTTATTAATAAATTACAAGATAATATCAGTTTAAATACTTCGCGCAAAAGGATACGCAATAAAAATTTAAAATTTTAAAGTTAAACCCTGACAGACGGAATTTTTCACTCAATACGATATAGATCAACTAAAAAAATATATTACAAAGGTTCACTGTTGAATTAGATACAGAGTATAAACAATATAGAAATAGGTTAATAAATATTATAAGATATACTAGAAATAACTATTTTAAAAATAAAGGATTAAATGCAAAAAATAATTATAAAAAAAATATGGAAAATTATTATTGAAACAACGAATAGTCCTCAAAAAAACTATAGAGAAATTTAGTCTGAAAGATAGAAATGGTAAACTATTAACAAATGACTGATACATCAAACTTATTTAACAATTTTTTTATAAATATTGCAAATGATATATTATCTAACATTCCAAATGAAAACATTACCCTCCCACAGAGACAACAAACGATACAAAATTTATTTTTATAGCCTATTAAAGAAAATGAACTAATTTTGAATATAATTAAGTTAAAAAATAATGCGGCAAGTGGAAATGATGGAATATCTACTCTTTTTGTAAAAAAAATCATATCTTTGTTAAAACCTTTATTGCATATATATTATACAGATAATAATAAATGGGGAGATACCTAAGCAATTTAAAGAATCACTAGTTACACCAGTATTTAAGTAGGGAGACAAGTAATTGCCCACAAATTATAGACCTATATCTGTAATAAATATTTTCTCGAAATTATTTGAATATTGTGTAAAATCTAGAATAGTTGATCACTTAAATAAATATAATATATTGTCTGAAAATCAGTTTGGTTTTAGGGAACATTTATCAACAGAAAATGCAGTATGCCAGTTAACCAAATATATTACAAATATCAATTTAGGAAAAAAATGTTGTTATCTAAATTGGAAAATATTGGAATTAGAGGTACGTGTCTGAAATGTTGATTAATTATCTGTCAGAGATAACAATGTGTAAAGTTAAATGGAATATGTAGTCACCCACAGTTACTAGAGGTGTACCCCAGGGAACCATTTTAGGTTCAATATTATTTTTAATTTATATTAATGATTTATTAAAGCCTCAAGTAAATGGTAACTCCTGGAATGAAGTGTACAATAGCGCGTATCTCTATTACATCGGATGGGCAGCCAGTTCAGGATAAATTTTTTATTCATAAAAGTAGTTGTAATGAATTATTGTATGATTCATTTGTGTTGTGTGTGTGTGTGTTCATTTATAGAAAAGTCTGTAATGTAAAATATCTTGGAGTTGAATGTTATTTAAAATGGAAAACCCACATTGATTATTTAAACAAAAAACTAAGAGCACTATTCCAAAAAATTTCCATGTTGCGGGAGGTATTTAACAGGAAAAAATTATTTATTGTGCCTATATAATTCTTTGGTTTAATCTGTTTTAAGATTTTTTTTACTGTTTTAGAAAGGTATTTTAAGCTAATATAAATCAAATCTTCTACAATTCCTATCAATGAAGTCATATGTATGTTCTCTGATACCAAACATCTAGGTATGCTAATGAACAATTCCACAGACAAAGCTCTATTCAATAATTATCTAAAGAAAATAATCTAATTTACTCACTCTATAAAAATCTAACTTCACTTTTTTGGCAGTGGGAACACGACAAATTCAACCACAATAGATGAGATCTGACCTATTTCTGCATTTTTAGGATTGCAGAAATAGGTCAGATCTCATCTATTGTGGTTGAATTTGTCGTGTTCCCACTGCCAAAAAAGTGAAGTTAGATTTTTATAGAGTGAGTAAATTAGATTATTTTCTTTAGATAATTATTGAATAGAGCTTTGTCTGTGGAATTGTTCATTAGCATACCTAGATGTTTGGTATCAGAGAACATACATATGACTTCATTGATAGGAATTGTAGAAGATTTGATTTATATTAGCTTAAAATACCTTTCTAAAACAGTAAAAAAATGTTACAAAAGCTAATAATAAGGAATATATGGGTAGATATTGTGGGTGTAATTCAACGCAGGTTGGGGCTTTTGTCCACTGAGTAGTTAGTTTCACACAATATTATTAATACCTAAAAATATATAAAAACTGTTTTAAGATATTGTGTTGTAATATGGGGTGGTGTTTATGATTATGAAGTTGGTCGCTTTCATTCTTCTAATGAATTACTCAAAGAAACTGATGTATTTAAAGTTATTTGCTTATCAGTGTTTACTCTGGGTGTTTAAAAATCCTTCATGCCATTGTGAAATAAGTCATAATACTAGAATAAAAAAGGATCAAACAATAATTATTCCTTTTGTAAGAAGCCTCGCACACAGCAGTTTGTTTTTTGTTATGGTCCAAAATTGTTTAACATTTTACCTTTAAATATAAAGAAATTACAAGTTAATGTACCTAAGAATTAATTTAAATAAAGGAAACAGGACTTGGACAGGTGGAAAGAATTGTTAAAAAACAGTTTGATAACTTTTGCTATATTTTTAGATTTTATGTATAGATAACTGTACTTGCCCCCACTCGATTTTGTTATGAATATTAATTTCCATCTTATCATTCTTTACTCATTATTACTGAACTTTACTCTTATTACTGAATAAATGATTATGTATAAATTGCATTTTCTCTTCTTTACTCATTATCTTATTACTGAATAAGTTGTGCATTATGTTATATTGTAGAATTTAAACAGGTATGTGTTATGGTACTCTCGATGTACCTTATGTGTCTGAATAGATTTTATTGTCTTATTTTTTTATATAGGTTTGGTATTTATGAGCCGCACACGGGCAACTCACTGTTTATGCGTCTCATAAATACAATAACTAATATTTGGATTACCTATATCTGTAAATTTATTTCGATCTTTGTATGTCTATGTACTGGAATTATACAGGTACGTTTCGTAGCCTCGCATTGGCAAATGCTCAAAACTGCCTTATTTTTTTATATTCGGTTGATTTCAATAAAAAACAATAATTGCGCCTATTGGGTACTTTGTGATGCCAGAATGATTGCTTTTATTTCAACTAGACTACGTTGGTTAGTTTATAAACTAACCAAAGAAACTACACTATTTTAATTTCTTTGATTATTTGAAGTAAATTAGCCAAGCGAGTGGGTTAGTTTATAAAGTATCCGCTAATTTTGTGGAATATGCTTTTTCTATAAAAAATAACCGATTTAGATAGTTTACTAACCAGTTAGTTTACAAACTAACCAAGTTTACACTTTAGCCATAACATATTTAATGGTAATTGTTCGAGAAAAAAAAAGTATTGTTTTATATATATTTTTAGGTATTAACAATATTGTGTGAAACTAACTACTCTGCGGACTAAAGCCCCGACCAGCGTTGAATTGCACCCACAATATCTACCCATATATTCTTTAGTATTAGCTTTTGTAATAATTTTTACTATATTAAAAAGGCATTTTAAGCTAATATAAATCAAATCTCCTACAATTCTTATCAATCAAGTCATATGTATGCTCTCTGATACCAAACATCTAGATATGCTAATGAACAATTCCACAGACAATTAATCTAGCTAAATTTACTAACCTGGTTTAATGAAAACATTCTATAAATTCAACGCAGAGTAGTTAGTTTCAAATATTGTTAATACATAAAAATATGTAAACGATTACATAAAGGGTAAAAAAAAAATTTGATTAATTAAGTAGGTAATTGTCATATTTAATTTAAAATTCATTGGCAGGTTAAGGTCACTTTTGACATTGTCGATATTTAATTCCAAATAATTTTAATTTATTGGTATAATAATTTTTATAGTTAGATATTTCACTCAACTTAAAGGAGGCCACCTGAAGAAGCAATCCTAAAAATGCAGAAATAGGTCAGATCTCATCTATTGTGGTTGAATTTTCGAGTTCCCACAGTTTCAAAAGTGAACTTAGATATTTATAGTATGTTTTCATTAAACCAGGTTAGTAAATTTAGCTAGATTAATTTTTATTTTAGATAATTATTGAATAGAGCTTTGTCTGTGGAAATGTTCATTAGCATACCTAGATGTTTGGTATCAGAGAGCATACATATGACTTCATTGATAGGAATTGTAGGAGATTTGATTTATATGAGCTTAAAATACCTTTCTAATACAGTAGAAAAAGTATTATTTTATAACTTTTTAATGAAAAACGATAGAGCAGTAAAATTTGGGTACTGTATGAAGGATATGGAATTGATTAAGGAAATATAGAATATAAACTATAACCGGTGGCGAAGATGCAAGGTACAATGCTCGTCACCTTAAAGTCACCACCTATTGCGCTGCTCTCATTCTATCGCGCCCCACCACAAATAAGTCCGGACCGCTTTTAAATTCACACTGGAGTGGGATCTGATGATATGTATGCGTACATGCTATACGATGGCACCAAAAACTGGTGAGACTATGGAGTAGCGATAGATTACTCTGTCTGTTCGTTTATATTTTGTTTCCATTAATTTAAATAATTCTGCAATTACTGAAATTGGTATCGTATATTCAATAGAATAAATAAGGCCAATAAAAAACCTGTTTGCTATTAAAAAATAATAATTATAGAAAACGAACTCATAAATTAATATGAGCCTGCCTCTCATATATTTTCATTATGACAAAAAAAAATGAGACGTAGATGTATATTTTAGTTAAGTAAACGTTGGAGTTACCGAACATTTATAAAATTATTTCTTTTATTCTCTCTCATTATTCCTTGCAATACGGCATATGTAGATTTCTTTTTCTAATTGGGCCGTTACAAGAAACATTAATCAAACGTAAACTTAGTTTAATATAAAATTTGGATTTTCCCTACTGCAATAATTCTTATGTTAGATCATAAATTATTATTGCAACATTAATCAAACGTAAACTTAGTTTAATATAAAATTTGGATTTTCCCTACTGCAATAATTCTTATGTTAGATCATAAATTATTATTGCAATGTCGGAGTTGTTGAAAAAGTCAAAAAACAAATTGACTATTTTACTATTTTTCTATGTTATGTTAATTATTACAATTAATATATTTTGTGCAGATTTCAAGGTGCATGGTTCATTGATTCATGCAAAATTACAGAAGTGTGTAATGTTTCTTTAAATTTTAGTTATATGTTGGTCTTCAATATGCACATAAAAATGGAATAATAGTTTATTTTTGAATGTTTATTGATTTATTAAAAGTTAAGGTGTTTTACAGTACATAATATATTTTCATATATTTTTACTCAATCTCATAAAATTTTATATTACCCAATTTTTTAAATCATTTATCTCGTATATGTAATAATATTAAAGCTAGTTACGGTTACTTATTTCTTAATTTATATAAATATTAAATATAAAAACAGTCGGTATATGTAAGACATCTATGATCGACCCTACTACTGCTGAATAGTGCATTACGCATGCGTGGGATTTAAAAATTTTAACTCTAGTCTCGGAATGCACGGCACAAAAAATTTGACAAAGCACTTGCAGAAACAACAGCAATTCACGCATGCGCTTTAAATGTCACTACCATTTATTAGCCATTAGACAAAACATTTTTGTTTATTACTCGCATTTCTGTTTTAAGTCAGGTTTTTAAATAGGCAAATTTTAATCGTTTGTTGCTGTTGTTAATACGAAACTATGCGTTGCACTAACCAGGAAAAAGCTACAATAATTGCCCTTTGGCAGCAGGGAGATTCAGTTCGTAACATAGGCCGCATTTTAAATAAGGATCATATTTAATTACCCGTCATTTCCTTGTACAATTTTATTTAAAATTAAAAAAAAGTATCGGAGCTTACTTTCATTTTTTAATTAAATGTAATGTGCAACATTTTAAGTAAGTATATGTATTTATATTAGCTCTTTTCCAACACGGCACCTGACTAGTTTGAAATCCGTCAGTCAGTTTAATATTAGATACAACTCCGCTACAGTAAGTCGGTGAACGATTTGGCTATCCACTTGGGACAGGTTTCCAGTCAGGTGGAAAAGAGCTATTAGTGCACTTTAATGTATTGCAATTTTTTTTAGTTTTTTTTTTAAGAGAGATAATTTTAAGCGTAGTTAATCATAAAACTACATGTTAGTAATAGAAAAAAAATTGCTTGTGGTTGATGTGCTATTATAGTATCGGATACTTATAAAAGGTTTAAGGCTTGCATATCCTTGAAACAATTATAATAAAATAAAAAATAGAATAACTCATTCAACATGGGTCTAGGTGGAGAATTCGCTGGGGACAAAAACATGCATCTGAAGTGTTTTCTCATGATGACTTTTGTGAAACAGTGCATTCTAGCGATGAATCCTTGGCCAATTTTGAAAACTGTTTTGAATATCCTACAGCCGGAAAACACGTCTGGATTCAGTGACTGCTTTCGTCGATTTGGTGTGTTATACAGGGTGTTATTCAGTATTTATCAAAAAAAATTTTTGAATGTGCAGATGACTTACAAATACAATTTTGTTAAAAAAAAATTAAAAGAAGGCAGTTAGAAAGTGATTGCAAAATACACTTCCGCACGGCAGAGAAAACGGGTCCACTGTAAAACCTGATAAGACAGCAAAGCATGCAATCGGCAACCGGACAAGAATCGAAAGAAATTTCCAAGGAAAGAATTAAATATGTAACATTTTATAACACCTATTTTATACAGCCAATTCAATACTTTTGCTGCTATTGTTGTTAATTATTAATGGAATTCCTGGAATTTATGTTTCGCATTCAATTAATTTTTAATAATCCGTCGGTCTATGGTCCCATACATGATATAGAGACTCTAGACTCTACTGTATATTCATTTATATAAAATAAAATGTATTTTACCGATGATGGCTGCGCAAATTTAAGGATCAATTTACCGACGAACGCGGTAAAGGAGGCATGGCAGTGACAACGATGCAGTTTTAAAAACCATGGCTGTATATGAGTGCATTGTAGGATTTTATTTTCTTGATGCTGACTTGCCGCGACCGCGTCATTACTACAAAATGCCATAGCTGCGTTGATGGATAAATTATTCGATTTCATTTAAAATTATCTAATTTTATGAAACCGTAATACAGGGTGTTTCATAAGTTTCTTTCTCTGACACAGCTTATACTAACAATTAAAAAAAATACTGGAACATGTTCATATGCCTACTCTCATGTAAGAAAGTTCTCAAATATTTTAATTTCTAAAACTTTTTTCAGTAGGAATGAACTGTTAATTATGTTTTTTGTAACATACATCGCGCTTGTAAATTTTATTAATGTTTTCACAACTTTATATAAAAAACACTATGCGGAGAGCTGTATTAATTATTGAAACTTTATACATAGCCATATCGAATCAAATATAGTCAAGGTATAAAAAAGTTGGTTTAAAAAAAATACTTCACTAGGTGACACCCTCCCGCTGCGGTATATTTGCAGTGAATAGGACAGCGTATTCATTCGGCGATTAGGAGTTTGTCAGAAACATCTATACTTTCCTTAAGGTCGCCGCATTTCTCTCCGTAAAATGATCAATTTTGTAATGTTTTTTTGGTGCACAAATTTCGAAAAATAAAACACGTAGAGCAAAAGTATTATCAAAAATAAAGTTATTGATGTTTTGTTTATCCTTTATTAATATTTAAATTCTCCTGAAATAATATAACACCATTTAAAATGCATTTGTATGACACACATTATTATGATATTATGACCCCACATTTGAACAATTATTTTCACATACTTATAAACAACAGTGAACAATCTTATATGTAGAACTATGTAAGTTTATGTTATAAAACAATATTTACTTTTACAGTTGAATTTAAAAATACGTTTTTTTTAAAGATTTCTGTAGGACCTAAAAATTTGTTGGTTAGACCGCTTTCTGCCGTTAACATTCCTGTTATCTGCTAAACTCTATTTTATTCAGTTCTTAAATGTTTAAAATTACTTGTATTATATTTTATTTATGCCTATATTATCATTGTGTTAGATATACGAGTACATTCACCGCATAGTTGTAGTGATATATATACATTTTTTTTTTCTTGAAAATTTGAAACCCTACATAGTCCAATCTGACCTTTTCAACGAAAATATTTTCAAGAAGCTGTCGCTTCCGATTATACCGGATGTCGTCATCAACTTAGTTTTTAAATGGAATGATATAGTTTTTATTCAATTTTCTCGCGTTATTTCAATAAGACTTTCCTATACACGTAACCTTTGTCGTTTCCGAGATATTTAAAATATTTCGGAAAATAATAATGTTGTATCGCTTTGTTTGAAATTAGCTATATTGAATGCTATGCAAGTTAAAGAAATAATATTTATTCAAGAAATGGTTGAACCTTTAAGATTTCTAACAATGTGTTACAAGTGGTTTAATTTCATACAAGGTGTTGAAAATCAAGTGCTGAATTTTATGTAACTCGAAACTGTTAAAACCAAAACTTATAATAAATCTATGGTTAAAACTATTTTATTTTTAAATGGAACGTTGTGCATATTTTTTTATTCGGAATTTTATTTTAACTTACTTTCTGTGCAAATTACGATTTTTGTTAAACTTAAGTGAATGTACCATCTTTTTGCCGAAATAGCTATAAAAACGACAATAATAATTAGAACTATTATCTGTCTGTGTATTTTCAAAACGTCAAATTATACCTGCACAATTATAGTGGCAAGCAATGAACAATATTATTCAAACGATAATGTTCACAATTACCACCAGTAACCGAAAAAGTATGCAGACATTATTATCAAATTATTAAAGGCAGTCATAAAGTTACGAAACCAGTTGTAAATAACGAAGATAATCGTAATTATTCGAATTAACGAATATAAAAAACAAAATTATGATTTTTTTAATATTAAATGCACTTCGACTTGGAGATGAAATTTTATAATATTTTTTTATGAGGTCCAGAACTTTTGTGTGTTTTTATCACCGTGAGAACAATTCATTCATTCATTGTCATGATTTGTCGTTTTGAAAACACACAGACAGGTAATACTTCTAATTTTGAGATTCTCCACGAATAAAAAAATTTAAAGCACCAACGCCTTAATAATGACTTTCATTGTTTGCCATTATAACACACAGACAGTCCGAATTATTGTCGTTTTCATGTTTCAAATGTAAACCTTTGGGCATAACTCGAGATTGGCCAAACAATATCAATAATAAAGATATGTTGAGGCAACATGTTGATGACAGATGGGCAACGTTCCCAGACAATACTGTGCTTCACTTGTCCATTTAATGGGGCAAAGGCTACATGATGTAATAGCTTCTGGGGGCTATTACACGAAGTACTGAAAACATTTGTTTGTCAATCTTTTCTTTGTTTAAATATTTATTTTAATTTAAAAAAGGTACAGCGGAAAAAAAAATGAATACTTAATAGCCAATTCTACACAAATATAGGTAACGATGCCTGAGGGACAACTACTTATCTGAAAACAATCATACTGACAAAAAGAATTGAGGGTCGATAGATATAGCGTACTTTAAATTGGTCTTATCCGCGAGCGTCTTAAAAACAAGCTCAATTTGTAACCCTAGATCGATAACGTTTTTTAAACCAAAATTTCAATGTTCAATTTAATTTTTATTTGCATTTACTTTTTGCTAACTATTTTCTTCAATAAAATTTTCTCAATTGATTTCATCTTTACGTAAATAAAACTAGGAACTTGCTGTATCCTTTGCCATTCATGTATAAATAACCATTCAAAAGTATTTTGTTGTCAAAAGAGTGTTACACCCCACTAGGAGAAAAATCCTAAATACGCCACTGATCAAAACAATCCGTTCCGATTAGTCTAAAAAAAAAGCAACACTTATAAGAACTGAAAAGATTTTGTGGCAGTGTAACGCAACATTATTTTGAGGATTTATTTTACAACAAAAAGCAACATAAACGCGTTGACGCACAATTTGAATGAGACTTACCTCCTATTATTTTATATTATATTTTTATTCAAGTTCTCCAAGGTCCTCTACAGACTATGCGTGAATTCGCGGTTCGTTACGCGCCATTCGTGATATGCCAGATATTCGCGAATAGTGTGTAGGGTCTTGTTCGTTAAAAATTCATTCATAAAAACTTACACACTGCACGAATTCCATACAAATCACGCATCGCGAATCGCTAATTCACGCATAGTCTGTAGCGAGCGTAATATAAGGTATTTATATTAACCTTGCTACTCGAATTGGTTTTTCCTCTACTTTCTGGCTACTTTTTCCTTGAGTGGCATTAATCTTATTTTCTCACTTTTTTTTTTGAAATCGTTTTTTCTTTCTGTTAGTATATACAATATCTATTAAATATTTATTTATTATTCATAGATCCGTATAACTTAATTTATTTAAAAAATAACTAAAAGAAGGTCAAATGTTTTTTAACAAGTCAGTCTTTGAAACTTCATTTTATTTGTATTTTACGACATCCGTCTTATTTCCCCTGCACCCTTCATATACTTTGTTAAACATTAATTTCTTCATTAATAAAATATATTTAGAAAATATCAAATGCAACTGTTATTAGATTATTTATTCATAAGAGTTTTTGGTGTCACGGTGTAGTATATCTACAAACCCCACTCCCAGTCAGAAACATTCCGCAATTATTTGTGGTGGGGCGCGACACAATGAGAGCCTTCCAACACAACTGGTGGTGACTTTAAGGTAACCAGCATTTTTTGAGGGATTTTAGAGATGGGTTCGGTTTTTTTAAACACTCTGTATTTTTTCCATTGTATAATGTTTTAATAGACCTTCGTTGAAAATTTCTTCAAAATATTTTTTGAGTACCATGAATTTGGAAGGTTTTTAGAGATTGATTCGGTTTTTTAAAAAACCTGTATTTTTTCGTTAATTAGTATTTTAATAGACCCTCGACAAACGTTTCATCAATTTTTTTTTTAATTCCACGAGTTTTTAGAGATTGGTTCGGTTTTTATTAAACGCCTTGTATTTTAAAAGTTGAATCATGTTATCTTTATTCGATATTAAAGGTTTCATTAAAAAAAAAATTAAGTTCCATGAAATTTTATGATTTTTAAAGATTGTTAAGGTTTTTTTAAACACTCTGTATTTTGTTCGTTACTTAATTTTCTAATAGACCCTTGTTAGAGGTTTCAACAATATTTTTTTCTTAATTTTGAGTTTTTTTTAGCGGCCAAAAATGTTTCAACACTTTGTATACGAAACGGTCTTTCGCACGTTTGATAACCATCGTGAAGCACAAAAACCAAAAATTTCCTCGAATTTGTAATTTTTATTTTTTCTCGGCAATTTGTATTGTAACACTCTGTCTATTAAGCTTTTTCGAATTTATGACGTTTACGTCTTTTCTTTGTTGAAATATATATTTTAATTTAAAAATATACATTTTGCATAGTTTGTTAATTTTTAAAGAATTCTTCAATATTATGATTTCACTAAACAAGGATATGTTACATTACTTCTATATTCATAAAATAATAAACACCTATTGAATATAAGAGTTTTTGGTGCCACAGTGTAGTATATCTACAAACCCCACTTCTAGTCCGAAACATTCCGCAGTTGTTTATGGTGGGGCGCGATAGAATGAGAACCTTCCAAAAGGTGGTGACTTTAAGGTGACGAGCATTGTACATATGTGATCTTATATAAAAAAGTCTGTGACGCCACTGATGGAATTGTAATAATTACTTTATTAAATAATTCATAATTAATTAAATTAATTTTATCATTGCTAAAGTTTACATTTTATTCTTAATAAACATGATGCCTTTAATTTATTTCATGTCACAAATTGAAACGTTTATAGGGATAAAAAGTGTGCCATTCAACTGTAACCACTGTAAACAACACAAACGTCGTGTTAGGATTATTATATATAACACCATAAGTACAGTAGTGCAGAAAAGTATCATGACATAAAATTTACATGAGTTATGATGTCATTGAATTTGAATGCAAACTTCGACTCTGCATAATAATGACACAGCATAGGTAGACCAGCAATTTCACTCCATTGTCGGCACTTTGAACTGCTTTCAGTTCCTGCGGTGACCTCGAAATGTGAGTGCGATAGCACATCCGATAGAATTGACAGAATCGGTGATCAGGACCGGAATAAGAAATTTTTATTTGCGCGTGATCCACATTATGTAATAATTTATACAGTTATAAATGGGTAATTCAACATGTACTATACATCATTTACTGCTACTAACATACAGTGTGAAAATTTGATTTACTTCTTTGGACTCTTTAAAAAAAAGAGTTTAAAATATATATTATTGCACTACAAAACATTTTTATTTATTTACTTACTTTTTTTTGTTATTAGTGATAATTACATTTATTTGGGATTTTTTTAAATTTAAAATTTGACGTTTGAAGTTTAGCGAACAAATAATTTATTGTGATTTTTTTTCGTCTTAAATGATCTACGTAAACCAGAAGACAAGTATTTTTCAGAACAGAGAAATTATGTTTACTTAACTTTGAAAATCGTTAAATTGGAGATAAAAGTGCAGTAAAATGTAAATTTGGAAAAAAATTATTTTTTATTATTTTGTTTTGAGACTTACTCTCATTATAGTGACTACAAGAAATATGATCATCTACATAATTTGAAGATGAGCCGTCTTGTGCAGGAAACGTTGGGACGGCCTCTTTGCGTTATCTATTGCGCGAATCGTTAGAAAACATATTATTTTAAAAATGTATTTGACATAGTTTGTATGAACTATTACTAATCCTGAGCAGCTTTTCTAATAAATCTTCTCTATTAGAAGCCTCTGCACAGAACTTTGCTCTAAAATAAAAATTTGTATTTGTGAATAATATAAATATGTATATTTTAAACTTCACTTTCATGAGAAGTATTTATATTCCAATGTTATGCTTAAGAAATAAGTTAATAGGTAAGGCAATAGTAGTAAAATATCATTTATGGTTTGTACAGTATATTATAGATTATTTATTACTTATTTATGTCTTTAGGAAATTTAAAGAAACTTAAATTACTATTTATATATGATAACCGATATTCGCACTCCCAGAGTTGGTTGTAAACTGAGGTCTCTGCAGCTTGAAATGGATGCGCGAGCTGCTATGCGCGACTTATTATTTCGGCCCGAGTGTTTTTACTGTGATAATGACTTCTAAACTTATTTGAAAATTTCGAGGATATTGGTATGGTGCAACCATTTTTAATAAGATTTTTATAATAACACAATTTATGGATAATATACGACAAACGGAGTATGTCTTAAGTGGCCCCTGTTAATATTTAATGATTTTAATTTATATGCACTATGAACGTGTAGTGCACACTGACATAGTAAAATAAAGCCGGGTCCATATATACCGAACGAACATGAATAATCCCATATGAACATAAACGGACAGACGTGAACGAACATAAACAATTGTAAACGCATCCGAACGCGCTCAAACAAACTGAAATAAATGCGGATACTGTGTTCGTCAGTGATCCAGTGCGACTGCGGCTGCGGCTGGCGACTGCGGCTCGTTACCAACCAATAGGCAGTCTGAATGTTCTCATCAACTGCAGCATTTAGACTGCCTATTGGTCGGCGACGAGTCGCAACCGCAAGCCGCAGCCGCAGTCGCACCAGCGAAACTGTACCTTTTTTAGGTGAAATATATAAGTGGTGTTGCGAGAACAAGGAAATTAAAAAAAAAACAAAAAGAAACGAAAACGGCGGTGGATGGTGTCCGTTGCAAGTAAATAATAAAATTAAGTACATTTGGCCACTCCATGTCTAATGTTAAAAAGTAAATGAAATAAAACGACAACCTTGTTCTAAACTGCACAAAAAACCGTCCACACGTGCCGCCCGAATTAATGTACCGACAAGCGATGAATCGTGTTCGTCGGGTTCTACGAAATTTGTTTATGCTTGTTTGTGATTGTCATAACGTCCATACTCATTCGTTCATGTGCGTTCATGTACAGGGTGTATACTTTTATTTGTGTACTAATCCGTAAAATCTTTATTCAAGATAATTAAAAAAAAATTTGTTATATTTTAAAATACATCGAAATCCGCTTCCTCTGATCCTGAGCATTTGAGATGGCCATCCAAGACCTGCAATGATTTTTTTTAAACCCCCGAAATTCAATAAAAACGTTTAGCGATTTAGCGAAGGTGGTGTTAATCAGGACCCCTCAAAACCCCTGTGTGTGAAATTTGAGCAACAACTATTCAGAGTGTTTTCTTCTACACTTTCTTAAAGTTTCATTTTTGTCAATATTTGTACAAATTTTATTTATCAGAATAACGCAACAAATATATTTTTTCATTAAATGCTATGATTATTTTTATACCTTCCCAATTCAATAAAATCGTTTAGCGATATTTTATTTAAATCTGATAAGTTGGTGTTACTCAGGTCATCTCAGAACCCGTATGTGTGAAATTTGAACAAAAACTATACAGTGTTTTCCTCTAGACGTTCTCAAAGTTTTATTTTTATAAAAATTTGTAAACACTTTATTTTCCAAAATAAAGCAACAAATATTTTTATGTTTTAAATGGCATCGAAAATCTTTTGACATAATTCTATGGCTCACACTTGATTCGTCTAGTGCCTTTTAAATTCAGTAATTTGTTTTGAGGGGGGTTGCGGTTAACCCTACCTTATCAGATTATAAATAAAAAATTCGTAAAACGTTTATATTAAATTTCGGGGGTATAAAAAATTATAACAGGCCTTGGATCGTCATAGTAGGATCGGATGTCGGCCATCTTAAATGCCGTGATAGGATTAGAAAGAGCGGTTTTCGATGTCATTAAGTAAAGTAAATATGAACAGGTTCCATGTCTTTGGAAAACTAAAGATTATGTTAATAACTCGATAAACAGAATATCGCCTTTGTTTTTGCATTACTCATAATAAAATTAATATACATATATTATACTTGTACCATCATATAACTCATAGACTTTTGACTCGACGAAAGTCCACGGGCTACGCCAAGACTTTTCAATAGTTTTGTGCCAATAATATACAGTGTTGGCCTATAAACTACTTAGACCTTCAAACTTGTGTTTTATGTTAGTGGGTAATGTCATGAACCGTCAGGGGTTAAAACTGAGAGACCAAGCCCGTCTGTAAGACTGTAGATATGTGGGCCGCTTATGTTCATGTTTGTTCGTTATATCACAGTCTATTATACAGTGCGGCGTCTTCACGTCGGCTCCTTTGATGTCGAAATCCCAGATTTCGTTTTTTTTGACGACCAAAAGACGACTGCGCATTTAGCCGCGCACATTCGCGCACTCAAGGGGCACGGTGATTTGTCAAGAAATAGAATTTCCCCCACTTCGTTGTGTACATATGAATTTCATTGGTGTTTATTGCGCATTTAGCCGCGATTTAGCCACACCCTCTGGAACCTTCACTCGACGAACTGTATAATAAACTGTGGTTATATGTAGACCCGGCTTAATGCAAAGGTCGATGTGCTATCAAATTTTCCCCGGAATACTTTAAGCATGCGAGCGTAATAATGATTTTATACATTTAGTGTTCCTTGGCCACAAATGTTTCACTTTAAGAAATTTTAATTATATTGGAAAAACTATAATCATTTTTTAACTTGAACGCTTTGTACATTAAAAACTAAATATTTGAATTTTTGGGAGTTCTATTCCAGGTAAAGTTTAGCTTATACAATTTAAAACACCGTGTATAGATCAGTCACTGTAATAGCAAGGTATAATTTATACCTTACGATTTTATGGTAATATCTTTATATGTAGTTAAAATAAACAATATATTAGGAAGAAAAAGTGGTTGTCAAAAGTTAAATCCTTGAACTTGAAACAAACTGTGGGGGTGTTTTTTATATGCAACAATTAATTCATTGCAAGGTCTCCAGTAAATTCATCGGAAGTTAATTATTTTGTATGGTTTCCCTGACCATGACAGTTAATTCTCTAACAGCACCCTATATAACAACAATAATGTGAACAAAATAATCTATTTATTCGATATTTTATATTAGGTAATATAACAGTAATGAAATTTGAAACAAGAAGGAAAAAAGAAAAATACAATTTTGTAATGTCGCTATGAGTAACCTAACGTCTCAATAAATTCTAAGAAACACTAGCAATATGCCTTTCATAAAATTAAAATTATTACACGTAAGTACTATAACTAGTTATTTGGAATATTTATAATAATGTTCTTTCATCAATCAATCAACACCATCTATGAAAATCAAAATCAAAATGATATCTCAGATTATGATAACTCAAACGAATATAATAATATTCGTTTTAGTTAAGTAGGTATTGTATTTTCTTTCATTCATAAAATAGTTCGTAAGGAAAAAACAAAAGTAACATTTTTAAGATAAGAATAAATAAAATTAATGAGAAGGCGTGGTTTATTTCAAGTGTCAAAACGTTCTACTTTATGTAACTAGTTACATAATGAAAACCATTATGCAACTGGTTATGAAAAGTTCGTTGTCACTAATTGCAAAAAAGAATTAAACAAAATACAACAGACAAATAACTTTTATTTAAGTCAGTAATTTTATAAATAACACTTTATTAATTATTATTATTTAATTATAAATATTCACAACGCAGTTGGTACAGTTGGTACAGTTAGTAAAACTAATTCCCGAAGAAATCCTATTTGTTGAACTTGCCGTAATATTCCGTGATATGTTATTGGTATTACTCAGTTCTCCAAGAATATCACCAGAAATTGTTTTTATATTTCCTATAGAATTTTCAACATATCCTTCTGCAACAGAATTTGACTTCCAGCCGTCGTGTTGTTTTATTTTTAAAATAATAACCCTAGAATCTGCAAGTTAAGTGGCCGAAGATCTTCTGAAACAGTGCCCCGTGAATAATGCACAATCCGGCAAACCAATCATTTCAGCAATCATCTTTGGTCACTGACCAATAGTATTCCTACTGGTTGTACACTACATTTACCATTTTTATATTTAACAAAGAATCTATTGTGTTTAATATTTCCGGTTTCTATACTTGCTGATAATGTCAACGAAGTTTAGTCCTTCTATATCTCCCGGGGTTAAATTCACAAATTACTCTAGTTTTTGTATTTGGAATATTTACTCGAAAATACGTCGCCTCATTGGTAACATCTTCAACCCGCAAAAATGTTAATTCTGACTTCCGGCATGCACCGGTTATTCCCACAACCAACACAACTTAATGCAAAATATGCGAATTAGTAAACTGACAACTAAATGAAGCAATTATTAGTTACTTAAGCCATTAAATAATTATTGTCATCCGCCTCCGACTAAAACTTCTCAATATTTACTTTTGAAAAAACTTTTGATTTCTTAGCGTGGTATTTATCGGGCTGCCTTTTCAAAAATGCTATCAAACTATTGTATGTTTTAATAACTATACCTTTTTTAAAGCCAGCTCAGTTCTCAACATAGAGTACTGTGGCCATAGCGTAGAAGCCTTCAAATTATTCTTACCTTCAAAATATGCCAATAGTACTTTCTCATTGACGTGTTTTACTTTCTTCTTAAATTTTTCATAAACCAAGTCATATACCGCTTTGGATTTTTCAGGAATCAGTGAACATATGGCATAATAATAATAATAATAATAATAATAATAATAATAATAATAATAATAATAATAATAATAATAATAATAATAATAATAATAATAATAATAATAATAATAATAATAATAATAATAATAATAATAATAATAATAATAATAATAATAATAATAATAATAATAATAATAATAATAATAATAATAATAGGCAAATTCAAACCAATAAGCCTGATGTAGTCCTCCTCGACCACCAATTAAGGACGATGTTTGTGATTGAGTTCTCGGCTCCCGCAGAGAACAACATCGTCCTAAAAGAGGAGGAAAAACGGAGGAAGTATCGAGATCTTCTCTCCGAGCTCCGCAGGCTGTATCCAGACCACTCTGTTAAGATTGTGGTGCTCATTATAGGCGTCCTGGGTGGAATGAGACATACGTTGCTTTCTGACTTAAAGATCATACCGGCTTGCCGAAATTCGGCAGAGATCTTAGCCGGCAGAATGCAGAAGGCAATCGTCCTTGGTTCGCTACGTCTACTCAGAACGCACGATTTACGGGCGCAATGATTACTGACTCCACGGTGTGGAGAGTGGCCATTGCTTGACTCTTCAGAACATCTCCGAATGTGTCGGAGCTTCGGAAGGTGTTACTGGAAAAAAAAAAAAAAAAAAAAAAAAAAAAAAAATAATAATAATAATAACACTCTTTATTTTCCTTAAAGACAAAAATATATTGCATGGGAATAGTCAAACACCAGATGCTTAACCTACTACAAACTATAAACAATAGTTATTCTACATGTCTTACATTAAAAAGAATTCATTCAAATGGATTTCCACACGATGAACTTTTAAAAACTCTATTCCTTCTCTTGAAATTAGGCGTAAATATTGCTCTCAGGTTTTTCTTCATAAAATGATACATAATTCAGCAGATTGCCAAGAGTCCCCAGACCTAGTTCTAGAGGAAATTTAACATTCTATCTACCCGCCGCCCGCACTAATATTCTTAAATATTCTCTATTTGGAATCTATAACAATTGTAACGTCAACAATATAGATATTTTTAATTGCAGCCTTAATGACATAAAATTATTTTACATAAAATGATTAAGTAGATTCTAATTTTAGTGTTTGTTTGTATATGCTTATTTTATATTTTTTAACTTTTACTTTTTATATATGCATATTGTTCTGTGTTTTCCTGTTCTGTAACTGGGTTCCTGTTGAACAGTGTAATGTAAATAAATAAATAAATGAATGAATGAATGAATAAATAAATATATAAATAAATAAAATCTATTATTAAGAGCGCCGTATTCTTCTTTCCCAACACGACTTTTTCTTTTATCAGAAAAACAATTTTTACTGATATTTATTTATTAACATTCTGTACACTACCGAGTACTAATTACAACTCAACTAAACACTATTTAATTAGTCACTATCTAAATCGCTCTGAATTCTAATTGATCTCTCCAAAATTTCCAAATAACAATTCTCTAGTTCAAGACTGTAATTCAAGACTTACTGACTCGGCCGTTTATTCTTCTTTTATAGACCAAACGAATATTCCAGGTATTTTCTAGCATCTCTAGATCCATTTCTCGAAAGATTCTCGTCGATTCCCCATATTCCAGTCGCACCTCGATACACGACATTATTTTCTATCTATCTAGCGTTTTGTGATATCATAGTCGTCGATTTGGGTGCGAACGGGGCAAATTCTGTGACACTGCGGGGACAGACCATCTAGATGGACGACCTTCATCTTACTCCTGGGAGTCCTCTGTATCCGGTAGACGATGCTATTGATCCGTTTAATGACGGTGTAGGGGCCCTCCCAACAATTCTGTAGTACACATTCACATTAATTCTGTTACAATTCTTTTGCCAATTATGAAATCTAATTACTTGAGTCTTTTTCATGTTAAGATAAAGGTCATTCGATTCGTACCACGCACCCACCTCTTTCAATAAAACATTGGTCTTGAGTCTTAAGGGCTCGTCCGAGTTATCAGATACTAATAATAATGTGTCATCTGCATACATGACGGACGAGGCATTAGACACAACTTTATCATACTCATTTGTATTGTAAAGTAAAAAGAGAATTGGACCCAATATAGACTCCTGAGGAACACCCATATTAATATCCAAACATTGCCACCCGAGTAAGTAAGACAGACATATTGTTTACGTTCGGTCAAAAAAGATGCTACCCAATCATTGGCAACTCCACGTAAGCCGTAGTTATGGAGTTTTAATAGCAGTTTGTCATGGTTTACACAATCAAAAGCCTTAATAACGTCGCAGAATATACCAATGGGCGACTCGCTCGCTTCAATATATTGAATCACTTTGTAATAAAAATCCAGCAGGGCAGTATTTGTGGATTTATTAGCCTGAAAACCATGCTGATGATTTGAAAAAATTATATGTTTTACAATAAATTTTAATACCCGTTCCAGATAACAGTATTTAAAAACTCTGGAAAAAGCAGGCGGAAATGTAATAGGTCTTTTCACTTTCCTTATAAATAGGAATGACTTTTCCTACTTTTAACATTCTTGTAAAAGAACCCGTTTGAAAGGATAAATTCACGAGGTAAGTCATAGGTTCAACAATACAGTCTATAACCTCTTTAACAAAAAACATGGGAATGTTATTTAACCCAGAAGAATGTTTTCATTTTAGTTTATTTTTCAGTAGAGGCAATATTTCCTCCCTTATAAAAAGTTCCAGAAAGAGTGAAGCACCATTACTAGGAAAATCATAATTAAAGTGTTGACTTGTACCTATATTGTTTATTATACCTACCAATAGAGGCATTTTTAAAATAATTATTAAAACACGAAGCTATGGTTATTGGATCTTCATATAATTTGCCATATAATAAAACATTTATACCGGTGTGAAAGCAGCACCCAAAGATAGCACCCGAAATTTCCGAAGATAGCCGAATGACCATTGACTAAGGTATACAAATATGATAATGATATTGTGAGTTCCAAGGCGTTATCTCATAGTACGCAGCACCCATGATACATTGTATCAGAGTTCTTCAAGAGATGCTTATCACTCAGAAAAAATATGATCAACTAGAAATGGGTCCCAGGGGGTAAAATACGAGGTAAAATATGATAGCACCCGAAAAAAATATTTTCCAATATATGGAAAAATACATGCCGTTGCAACTTGCCACTTGGTATGTAGTTTCTTCAAGAGATACACATTATGTAAAAAAATATGATCGACTAGAAATGGGTCCCAGGGGGTGAAATATGAGGTAAAATATGATAGCACCCGAAAATAATATTTTCCAATACATGCCGTTGCAACTTGTCACTCCGTATGTAGTTTCCTCAAGGGATACACATCTTGTGGAAAAAATATGATCGACTAGAAATGGGTCCCAGGGGGTGAAATATGATAGCACCCGAAAAAAATACTTTTCCAATATCTCGGAAAATACATGCCGTTGTAACTTGCCACTCGGTATGTAGTTTCATCAAGGGATACACATTATGCCGAGTGACAAGTTGCAACGGATTGTATTTTCCGAGATATTGGAAAATATTTTTTTTTGGGTGCTATCATATTTCACCCCCCGGGGACCCATTTCTAGTCGATCATATTTTTTCCACAAGATGTGTATCCCTTGAGGAAACTTCGTACCGAGTGACAAGTTGCAACGGCATGTACTTTCCGAGATATTGAAAATTATTTTTTTCGGATGCTATCATATTTCACCCCCTGGGACCCATTTCTAGTCGATCATATTTTTTCTACATAATGTGTATCCCTTGAGGAAACTACATACCGAGTGGCAAGTTGCAACGGCATATATTTTCCGAGATATTGGAAAATATTTTTTTCGGGTGTTATCATATTTTACCTCGTATTTTACCCCCTGGGACCCATTTCTAATTGATCATAATTTTTCTGAGTGATAAGCATTCCTTGAAGAACTCTGATACTAAGTATCATCCCCAGGATGTTGCGTACTATGAGATAACGCCTTGGAACTCACAATATCATTTTCATATTTGTATACCTTAGTCAACGAACGTCCATGGTCATTCGGCTATCTTCGGAAATTTCGGGTGCTGCTTTCACACCGGTAACATTTATACTGTGATGGACTTTATTTTTGTTTGAAAGTTCCTATAAGATACCCTAACCAGCCCTGCCTACATTATCAGAATTAATAATTTTGCTTTGGTAATATTCTTTTTCAGTTTTCTGAAAAAGTTTACAGTGCGTGGGCCTTTTTGGAATACTTATATATTATATATCATTTATTTCGAGATTCTCACATTTGTGAATGTACAATTCTTTTAATTGTACACTTGATAATTTAACTACATCCATCACCCACTTTTTATCAGATTTGGAACACTTATTATAGACTTCCTCAGAGGGGAATATTTATTAAAATAAAATATAAAAGCGTCAAAGAAGCAATTGAATGCATCGTCAACAGTAAGCAGGTGATACAATTCTGACCACGACACCTTTAGCAAATCAGAACGAAAATTTGTTATGGCATTATCAGAAAAATGTCTTCTGAACTGAGAGGTACGTTTAATGTTATATTTATGACAAATAGAGGACTCAAACAATACTGTTCTATGGTCTGAAATCTCGTTGTCTAGTACACAAACTAAATTATTTTCATTTAGCTTATTTATCTGTGATATTAGTAAATATGTGATCTATAATAGTTGATGAGCTATCAGTTACACGGGTAGGCCACCTTACCACCGCATGCAAATTAAAATTTCTGAGGACATCACACACTTTATTAAAATCATTAATATTCCTAGAGCCAAGAGCGAAATCTAAATTAAAGTATCCAGTTAAAATAACATCCATATTAGACTTGCATAACAGCCAACAGCTATAACAGGACAAGACCAGCGTCGTGGTTAGAGCTGTTTTCCACGAGGTGCAGCATATTTCAAAATGTTTGTGTACAAAATTGACTAAGATCGATAGCTTTTACGTTTAAAGAACTTCGTGAGTATATAACAACACCACCTTTTTAGAACTATTTATACAGTAATAACTACTTAAAGAAAAAATATTGATATGTTTGATCTTGATTAATTCGTTATTATTATATTCGTGTCTCGGTCAAACACAAAAAATGTATTTGGTAAAAATAGGAAACATCTATTTCCAAGGAACATTGACACCGATTGAACATTCAAAGTCTAAACATTTAATATAAGAACATCATGGTTAAATATTATTTTACAGATTTCATTGGTATCAATTTTTGAAAAAACTTACTTATACAGGCACCAGCAGGCCATATGCTTGGTTGCATAGCTTTTTTAAAATTTCTCTCATACATAGACACCTTGAAGGAAAAATACAGATTGGAGTGTTTGGGTTTTACAACCTCCCATATAACATCCGAAAACGATACGTACAGTAAATCGTATAAATCACTTAGCGAAGTCTCATTATGTATTCGGCTTACGTGAAGATGAACCATTCTTTTTTAACTCTTTAATGGAAGTATCCACATTGTTTCCAATAACAGTCCATCTACGACGTCTTGGTTTAAAAGGAACTTTTTCCCACTGTTCAGCTCCTGGTGTTAATTATATCTTGGCACTTCAATGGTGTTTGCACTTTTAAAATCTCTGCTGAAACTTGACCACTCTGTATATTGGAATTACCCTTTTTGTGATTGATATCTTCAAGTTCGTTGATCTTAGACTTAGGTAGATTCGTATTGGGTATGTTTATATTGGATTTGAATGCTTCTTGTTTTTCAGAGACCTTGGTTTTATTTTACCGTGTTTAAGTTTATACGGATTGTAAATTATTACTTTATAAATATTTATAATAATTATTATTATTACTATTAATAACAGTATGACTATTACAAATAATTATAATTAAATTAATAATGATAATAGACAATAACTAATTATGCCATAAAAATTAGTCTATAAAAATAAAACATGCTTAGTTGGTAACAATAAAAATAATAATTATTGATATTATATTATATTATTTATTACTACTACTAACTACACACTGCTTGAAACAAAAGTTTGCTATAACAAGTTAAATAAAATAAAGGTTGAGATTATACTTGTAGGTAATAAACATAATGCAGTACATAAAGATGTTTTATTTTACTATATCATTAAACAAAACATCCTTTCTAAATTTATCAAAATACAGGGTGTTAAAAAAAGAGTGTAAAATATTTAAGGAGGTAATAGTATATACTCGCGACAAGAATTCAGACGACTTACGTCATACGAACAAATGAATAATTCATTATATTTTCATCAAAATATTTAAGAAACTGTAGCTGATAGTAATTAAATTATATACTACACTAAAAGTTTGCATTATATATTGCACTAAATTGCAAAAAATAATTGATTTTAGCGCAACCAAATATCGAAAATTCCGTTGACAATAAAAACAAATGTGTAACGTCAGCCGTGACGTAAGACGTCTGAATTATTGACGCGAGTATAAACCAAAATAAGCAGAAAAGTCTCAATAAACATGGGTCCGCAAAGTAACGGTTGCGGAGATATGGAATGTTTTATGTTATGCCCCTTTTTTATTTTGCAAAAACGTGGTGTATTTTCTTATATTAGTTGGTTGATGTTTAGTGAAATAAACAGTACGTATTTGACCGTTGTTTTCAGTGCACAAGTTTTCTTTCGCTATGGCTGGTTACTCTAACGCAGAATTAACAGACATGCATTTCATGTATGGCTGTGCTAATGGGAACGCCACCGAAGCGCGACGTGTTTATGTTGAAGCTTATCCAAATCGCCAGATTCCTTCACAACGCATGTTTGGAAGAATTCACCAAAGATTGCGTGATACCGGTTCCTTGGGCAAACAGTGCCATTTATCCGGAAGACCAAGGTCGGTATCCACTGCTAGAGCAGAAGAAGAAATTCTAGCACCGGTAGAGCAGAATCCAGGTACGAGTGTGCGGAGAATATCAGCCGAGGTAGGAATTTGTGGTCCTCTTGTTTGAAGAATCCTTCACGAGCAACTGCTTTATCCATACCATCTGCAACGAGTACAGGTCTTAAATCCAATAAATGATCATCAAGCACGTTTGTTTTTTTGCCGCTGGTTTCTACGTCATAATGCTGACGACCCTCGTTTTCTTGCAAACATTCGTTTTACTGATGAGGCCGGGTTCACAAGAAATGGAGTGTTTAATTTTCACAATACGCATATTTGGGCCGACGAAAGTCCTCATGCTCTAATAGACTCTGGACATCAGGCACGTTTTTCATTAAACATTTGGATGGGTATTGTAGGCGACAGGTTTCTAGGTCCTGTTGTTTTATCAAACCGATTAACAGGCGCTGCTTACCTCAACTTTCTGTAGAACACACTGTAAGAGTTTTTGGAAGACATTCCTTTGAATCAGAGGCAACAAATGTGGTTCCAGCATGATGGTGCTCCAGCTCATTTTTCCATGGCCGTTAGAGAGCATTTACATCAAACTTTTCCACATAGATGGGTAGGAAAGGCCGGACCTGTTTTATGGCCTTCAAGATCACCCGATCTGAACCCTCTAGATTTCTTTGTTTGGGGATATTTGAAGACATTAGTGTATGGTACTCCTGTAAATAGCCTGGAAGAGCTGCAGCTACGGATTAATCAAAAGTGTCAAGAAATCGAAGAGTTCGAATATCGTTGAGACGAAGATGTCGTGCCTGCTTGGAAATTGACGGAGAGCACTTTGAACATCTTCTGTAACTTTGTTTTTTGTTTGTTAAAAGCTTCCTTTGTCGGTTTATTCCTAATAAAATATAATGTTTGAAAAACGAATAATGGTCTCCGCAACCGTTACTTTGCGGACCCATGTTTATTAAGACTTTTCTGCTTATTTTGGTTCATAATATTACCTCCTGAAATATTTTACACTCTTTTTTTAACACCCTATATGTACTTTGGTGTCACAAAATACTCAGTGCTGTTGTATGACTGATGAAGTTCAAACGGCTCTTTATTGAATAAACTGTTTAAATCAATAATTTCCAGGTTTGTTCCAAAATGTTACAGTTAAGTAGTTGAGGTTCAAATGAAATGGTAATCATATAATGACACACACAGGATAGGTTTTCTGAAATAAGAAACAAATCCACAATTTTTTTGTATAGGATGAAGACGGTCATTGCTTCTTGCCTATTTCTTTTTACCACAACGTCATGACACAAATTGTCACTTTCCAGTTTACATCATACTTTTTTACGCAATTTGTAATTTGAAAACGTATTTACAATTGTGGTCCATGGTCCATGATCGGGTTAGAACAATGCACATAATGATTATCGTCCACAAACAGCAGTGACTTTTATCATACACAGCAAAACTACATCTGTGCGTCGGTACCTGCTCGGACCCAACTTTGTTTTCCGTCTTCCACTTATTAAATAATACCTACCTATGTAATTTTTACAACGGTCCGTGTTATTTTTACACAATATGTTCTCACTCACACATATTTTGGTGTGTAACCAAATATTGTGTAGATAAGCGCATTTATTTGTTAAAATGTTAAATTTACTCAAAATTCAACATCAAATTAATTCACTCATAAATGAGTTTGAACTTACTCACTGTTATTTTTGACTGTGTATTTGTCTCTGTCAGCTGCCTTGCACTAGAAATTTAAGAACAACGTACGTCTAAGAGAGATAGTTAACAATTTGTTTTCTTGACAGCCTCCACCAGCCCGTGTTGTCAAATGTTTTAGCGAGTACTAAAAATTTTAGTAAATTTTAAGAATGGAATGAATAGTGATGAATAGTGCAATTATTCTTTCAATAGATTTATACAAATTCAGCATATTCTTACATTTTCAGAATATAACCTAATATTTTAGAAGTAAGTATTTTTCATTAATTTTGTGTTTAATTTATCTGTAAAGCATTATAATTTGTAAAATAAATTTACTGTAATAACATTTATTTTCTACGGACATTTAAAAATTGTATTGCCCTACTCTTCCCGTATCACACTTGTCGGCGAGCTTTTATATTTTTTATGTCTGCTATAAATCTGAAAAACACAGACCATAAGAGGTGAAATAAACCACTCTCCTCACGTTTATTTACCAAATTTTCATGTGCAGTATACTTAAAACTTAGATGTTATTGTAATTGTTCAATATTTCCCAAAAAGTAATTTTAGAGGCAGCAACCTACTAAGAATAAATTTCATAAAAACTCAGAAGTTGATGATATCGTATTTTGCATCCTTCAGAAAAATATATTTTTTTGAGAATACGAAATTTTTGAAAAATAGATAAAAAATTTTTTGAATAAACAAAGTTACCTTTGAATTTCATTTCGATTAAGAGATTTAAAAGTATAAGAAAGTTTGGAAACTGAACATGGAAGGGGTGATTTATTTCACCCCCTTTTAGGAAACCAGGAAATATACCAGCAATAACATTTTATAAGTGTTGTGTTCCTGCCAAAATTTGTTTCTTTATATTCAACTGTTTTTAAGAAAAATTAAAAACCAGATTTTTTAATAATTATAATTCTATTTGTGATAGGTGTGACATTTTCAACTCTTCTTCTCTTAATGAGCTTTTTGATGAGAGTATGCTGCCATGCTATGAGAGTAATGGCAGCTAGTTAAATGATATTTTTATTATTTTTTTTACATTGCATAATGCTATGATTTATGATAGACATCAGTTTGTTTAATCTTGTATTATTTTTCTTCTTTGTTTTACTTGTTTTGAATTATCCTGTAATTGGTTAATTTACTGTTGGACAAATAAAGTATTCTTATTATTATTAAATTCGCCTAGAAATATTATTTATCCTTCCGCTTCACCTATTATTAAGTCCACGAGCCACCGCTGATTTAAGTATAATTTATTGTTTTGGAGCGGTGGACAATAAAACGTTTTTCGATTATTTATGGTTAACTGCAGAACAGAATTTTATTGGTTTCGTTTTTAAAACCCTTTATTCATTTCAAAAATTTAGTTTGGAAAATTTAGGAACTGAAGACACAACACAGTGCGTAGTTCGTAACACATACTAGTACAAATTTATTTATACGCACATATAAAACTGTAAATTTATGAATGAATAGTAATTCATAAACAAACTCAACTAAAGAAAGGTTAAGGGCAAGGCTCTGATCAAGTTCATGGCACGATTTAAATAAACAGGTGTCTACTTCAGCGTATATCTAGATATACATGACCGGCGTCTGATGATGATGAATCACGCGTATATTGTGAACCAATGACTGTCCTTGCTTCACGGCGTCATACAATCTATTTGGAAACCATCGAATCCGAGAGTTATGAAATGTAAATAAACATAAGCGTTCTGAATACGAATTTTGAAATTATATTATAATTCCGGATACAGAAAATGATGATTATATAATTAATAATTTATCAACATTGCATATTACAATAGAACGAGAATGACGTCATGAAGCCATGTTAATTTCAAATACATCAAAATGCATGCTGTTAGTGTCATTTTTTTAAATAAATCCATACTCAATTAGATGAATACTTTTTATATAAAATTAATTATGTTCAAAAAATACTTAGCGTGGCCGTACGGGGGACCGGGGCATTGTGGGGTACTTAAGGTTTATCAGTTAATAAAATAGCAGTAGTTTAAAACGACTACTTTATCAGTTTAAATAGTTAATCTAGCATGTTGTTCATCATGTGCGATGATATTTTCGTTGTTACATTCCTAAATCATCGAAAAAAAAATATTGCCACCAAAAGTAGTTAGGGGGCAATGTGAGATATACGTAATTTAATGAGAAAATAACACAGATTATCTAGGAAACATTTTTAATGATCAATTTAAAGAGACAAAACTATAAAACAATAGGAACATTCTCGTAGTAACGTATGTTACTACGAGACGTATGTTATGTATAAAAATGCGTAGCTTCATCTTCCTCGCCGGCACACGAGCGGTGGGTCCAACGACTGTAGGCTCTACCTAATCCATCCTTGGATTGAGAATATTGAGACCACAGGCAGCCACAATACATACACTCGACATCTTCGTGGTCGACAGAGCATAGATTTTCAAGTTGCTTTACAGATACTCTCCTTTTTTTATTTTCTTAGTCACAGTTTCTTGCGATTTATTTAAGATTATAGTTTTCGTTATTTTTCTTCTGCATGCCTTTTTTCTTTTATTTTCTGTTGAACAACTAATTTGTTTTTGTATGAAGATTCCGTAATTATAGCTATGTTTTCTCTCCGCTGTGTTATTCGTATTTCATAAGGTGAATGCACGACAATTCAAAAAATCTTTTTTGTAAATTATTGTTTATTCCTGAGCATCCAGGTTGGGGAAAGCTTGGTCGGGAAGTTGGCTCAATAGTCTTTTGTGTATCATTCCTGAGTATCTAGGTTGTAGATAACTTGGTCAGGCAGTTGGCTCAGAAGTCGTATGGACATCTATTATGTTGCAAATTATTGTCTTAATCGACGTTCTGTCTGCATACGTGAAAACACGTTTGGTTTGAGAAATTCCTGTAGCCTTAAAAGAATTTATAAATATAAATGCCTCTCAAAACAATTTGGCTGTCTGGAATTGGATAACCACTAGACTAGCCATTTCTTGACTTCATTGTTACAGTAGATAAGGGCTTCATGAAACCAACATCCAGGGGTTGAAAACAGTGAGAGGGAAATCTGAGGAGAACAACACCATTTTCACGAGTCAAATCAATAACTTCGATACTTTTGACATGAGTGGCACATCCAAGAAACAAAAGTACTGGGTTTTCTTCGGTGCCGACCATTCTATAAACCTGTTTGACCACAAGATGAATAAATGACCATGAATCCATCCAGGCTCATGACTTTCTCTCCATGACCAACAGATGCTTTATCTACTAATTCGACCTTTGTTTGTTTTTGAGGAAATATGCACATCGGAGGTATATAATTTGACAGGACTGAAGCATATTATCGTCGTTATCAATTTTCCTCTTTCTTTAGATGTTCCAATCTGGAATTTATCTATTAAGGCCAAAATTTTGAAATTACTTTGGATATTTATCAATAGCTTGAAAATTTTCAAGTAACAGAAATTGCCAACTGCAAACCTGTTGAATCCCATAGCCATAGAAAACCGCTCAGCCAGTCTGCTCCTGCCATGCTATCTCTTCTGTTAAATTTATGGGTAATATTATTTTCAACCAGCTGCAAACTCAGCTTCTGAATAAAGCAGACGTTAGGCCGTAAAATCGAGCCGTTAATTTTATATGCTACTAAGTCAACCTTTTGCTCATTAGTGAATAAAACATAATGTCCTAATTTCTTTGTTATTATCATCTCATCGGGATTACACTTTAAAACATAGCGTCCAAGGGTAGTTTGTAGTACGTTGTATCCTTACACTGCCTTTCTGTATCCTATTTCTCCGGAAACATAACTATGTGGTTCTGTAAATGTTCCACACTCTGCCCCAGTAGATTAGCTTTGCACTTTGCCTCAAATGACATAGCTAAATAAACATGGCTGTGACTCTTACCTTTGCTCATATTTGGCCGTGTCATTGATATGAAAAGGCACCTAAGCTACACAAATGTTAGACGAAAGATGCTGATAACCTCGAAACAAGTATTTTATATATGGTCTCAAGTTCAATTTCTACTAAATAAATAAGAAAACTTCGGATAAAAAATGTTGGCAATGTAGCACGTCTACATCATGCGAAAGTCGATTGTGAAATGCAAACTAGCCACAGCGCCACCACGCCAGTTTTTGCTGTCAATGGTTGCAGCCGGTTAGTTCAGAGAAGTAGCCATGATGTGAACTAACTGTAGATTAAACAAAACACAATCCATATCACACATCTACCCATAACCACCACTTTATATTTCAGTTATTAGGTTAATTGTTATACTCCATTATACTCGCTCTACAACAAATATTAAATAAAAGTATTTGCTATGGAAAAGTCACTAAATGACCAAATAATTCAATTAATAGACCCAGAAACTCATAAATCATATTTTTTACATTTCTGAAGAAAATGGTGAAAGAAATGGTAAAACCTTCATAAAAATAACAATCCATTAATTATTTATTTCTTCATACAATATTTTAGATGAAAACTACGCCAATGCAATATGCAATTGCATGCATGCAATTAAAAATTATGAACATTACGGACAGGAGCTTGATCCTGAAGAGACGCCATCATCAGATCCTTCAGCAGAGTCACAAGTGCAATTGGTAGAAATGAATGATTCCGAAGAGAAAACAAATTTGATTTGATGAAACAATTTATACATATCAACCTTTTCACTCTTTGAATAATGCGCCATATTTTATTTAATATCACTGTATTTCACGAATAATATTCATTAAATATACAAGAGAAAAACACTGCCCGTGAAAATAATAAGACGACGTAAATACGCTTTATACGTTAGTGCCGCAACTCTTAAAACACATGCGTCAAGCAATGTATTACTTAAGGAAACCATTTAGATCGGTTTCAGAATATGCAAAAGTATCTCATATTAACTATCAATTTACGTGTATTGAAATTATCAATTCCTTTTCCACAAATATTACATGTTGTGTTTTCACTTGTCCTTTGCGGTGGGCCATACTTATGCACCAGTATCAACATAACCTCTTTGTCGACCTCAACTGCTCGACTGTCAATCCTAGAAAGTGGGATAACTGTTTAAATAGTTGGTTTTTCAGTAAGTAGGTGAGCTTTTATGCACGTTTATGGATAATTTTTGGAATCAATGAAGTAACTTCCTAAACACTTTAATTGATAGTATCGAACTTGCAGAAATTCATATTTTAATCATTTATGGTCATTTTACTTTACTTATAGTTAAAAACAAGTTTCCTCAAAATTTGGGTATCTCCGTAAATATTTGATTTGTTTAAAATGACTTTCACTAGACTTATCTATATGACGAACTACACCTGCAGTTAAAATCTTTGTACTTATTTAAGGTTCACCCTATATACCTCTTGATGATATTCAACCGTGAATTTTGTAATTATCAGCCATGAACCTACCCTGATCAGATTGTGAAAGAGAATTCAGGTCCAGAATGTACACGACGTACACTAAATAATATTGAAGAAAAGACTGAAGAGGTCAATTCTGTTCAAGGAAATTCAAATACAAAACCAAAAAGAGTTACCCAGAAGAATAAATATTTCCGGTTAAAAGCACGTTATCTTGAAGTAAAATAATATAAGAAGCATAAATTAGACTTAGAATAAAAAAGTAAAGGCATTAGAAGAATTAAGTGGCTCTATATAAAAAGATATATATAAAATTATAGATACAAATAAAGATAATGATTACTATACTTGCTTTGTTTACAATAATACACATTTTGAATTTAATTTTTTATTAAAAAACTACAATACCTACTAAACATTTCATTAAAAATTGCTTCTCCTCTGCCTTCTTTATTGCCAATTCATTTCTATTGCTTCACAGACAGCTAGGAGTTACTGCCTTTACTATAAAATTTAAATCAATATTATCAAAATGTTTTAATCATCTAAATCTACCTTTCAACAATCCAAAAGCATTCTCAATCATTATGCAGCTAGATAAATGTCTATAGTTTAATTAATAACTTTTGATTTTGGTTTAAATACACATTGTCTTTAAATGGAATTACTAACCATGTGAGATTTGGATAAGCACTGTCACCTAATAAAAATGTTTAATGTGGTAGACCACAACTGAGACTTTTTTTAAATTCTAGCATCATGAATGTATCCTGGTTCGCCAGAGTAAACATCATAAATCGTTTTATATTATCAGCAACAGTTTGCAAAATTATACTGCGATCACTTTTTATATTAAAATAATATGCTACTTGATCCTTGGGTCTTTTTAATGTTGATGTATGTGGCTTCCATTAATTGCTCTAATAACTCCATTAATTCATTGTGTCGCTCTGTAGTTTCTTGAAATTTTATTACCTGAAAAATAAATATGTTACATTTGATCGGTATATGTACTACTCTTATGCACCTTCTTCTTCTAAGAAATGTGGAAGCAATGCTGAGAAATAATCTACTATTGTCCTTACAGTATGTAAAGCCGTACTTTTGGTTATATTGAAACGAGTTGAAATTTGTCTGAATGTTTCTTGATTTGCGAAGTACCACAAACACATAAGAAAAGTTTTTGCAGAGGAAACTTTTTCTCTGCCAAATTTGTGTCAAAAGAATCAATACTGTTGATCTCAAGAAACTAAATGAGTCTTAAATTCTACCTCGTCAAATTTTGGATCGTCTACTTCTACAAAATTCATTTTGTTTTATTTATGATTATTCGCTCTGTTCCATTGCTGACGACTGATCACTACTACTTCAACTTGAGCTAGACTGTAATACAACTTCCTGAAACCATAAATATTGGAAATTAATATTGTAAAAAAATTAAATGTACATGATTTAAATGTACATACTTGCAACCAACATATTTTCTTCGGAGGAATCCATTATCACCTACTCTAGAAGGTATAGAATATTTTCTCAATTTATTTCACTATATTTGTAGGTTATGTTTTGTTCGGTTATGTTCTTCACTTACTAACCGCGGTTAGATCGGTAAGGAGGGAACTGATCATTTGTTTTAAAAAAAACCTTCTTAAAAATCTTGATTATATTTCAACTGAACGTGAATAAACCAGTGACCAAGTGTGTAAATACAAATACAGCTAAAAACGCCGGTACCCCACAATACCCCGGTCTCCCTTACGTACTGATTTTAACAGGACTGTCGGTACACACGAATTTAGATGTATTTTCTATCTAGTCAGTATCGGCTAGTCAATGAATGATCAAAAAGGCAGCGTGCAATGAGAGGGGAAACATTTTTCGGTACAGGAATATTTTGGGAGCAGTTAGGACGTAAACATATCAAAAGTCCCCACCCCTAGCTCATCCGCTTCAGAAGGGGAGGGGGTAGAAAGGCCCCCTTTTTTGTTTTTCGCCTATAACTTGAAAACCGTGTGTCGTAGCGAAATATTGTTTACATAAAAATGAGAGCCTATAAAATTATCTACAAGATTAGTTTCATTTATTTTTTCGCTATGATGAATCGTTTTCCAGATATGTACTCTCAAAAGTCGGCAATTAAAAAAAAATACAAACGTATTATGTCATATTTCTCCTGGTAACTCTTTGGCTGTTTGTTTTACACAAAAGTTTCATAAGAAAATATTTTACAGCGATAAATTTTGATCAAGAATGTATATACATATGTTAATTTACCTTCAATGAGTTATAGCAATTTGAATTTTTGGTTAAAAGTACTGATTTTTCAAGAGAACCTAAATATCAAGAAAATTATCTTCTTTTCTTATCTTCGTTATTATAGAGTTTATAAGCTATACTGTGTATTGAAAGGAGAAGAAGATTCTATAACGACTGTTATAGAATTTGTTTTTATTTTATGTAAATTAATAAGGAGAAAACTTAATAAATGAAAAATCTTCACAAAACACACTGGACCTGTTTCTCTTGGGACAGGAGAGTCCTGATTCTGACTTCACCATTGATAGCAATTGCAGCACGAATTGCGAATCACCTTCGTCTTCATCATCAGTGTCCGTAGGAGATGTGTTGTCATCTTTTAAAATCGGGACGCTCTTTAAACAGTGATTTTAGTAGTTTTGGCACAATCGAGAGCAACTCGCAACTAGCTGCCTTTTTGCAGCTGCACCTTACACTTCTACAAACTTTCGTGTATCTACAAAATATGAGGTCTCTGGATACTGCTTCGTTTTTTTGTCATCACAGGAACTAGGATATTGCCTTTGCGTGTCCGTCCCCACAGGGCTTAGGGGTAGTTGGTTTTCCAGTCAGAGCAACACGTGGTGGAATGTACGCTCTTTCGCTTTCCCCTGCTGGGTGGAAGTGACGCGAGATTTTGTTTTATATTCAACGCCGATTTCAAAAATTCACCGTACCTGAAGGTGTTCGGAGACGGGAGAACTTATCTTTGCAGGGGATCCGTACCATTTCAGCATGCATATTTGCCCAGCTTTATCAACATCAGCATGCGAGGAGAAGGGGAAACCAAGTTTACTCTTCCGGAATGTCGCGCTAGTAGAATCGCAGCTAGTGAATGCGTGTAAGAATAAAATGTCCTTGAGTCCCAACCCAGCCCAACTTTTCCATTTGATGGATGGAGTAAATGTTGATTTATACTTTTCTTCTGCCAGGTTTTATGAACAGAATTTTGTAGTTAGGTAGCATTTCTGCTGTAAGTAGCACAGCTAGGTCGACGTCTTCCCTTATAACCACCGCTTATGATCAATAGATGTGCTTACAATCAACACGTTAGCATCATGTGAGCCACTGAAATTTCAGTTTCCAGATTGAAGTTGATGTCGACACACTTTTTTTATCCGATAGCGATGTTCTGCCAACTTAGTGCTATTGGGAGAGCTACCATATCCATCAAAAACAATTGTACATCTTCTGCTGGGATAGTGGGTCTTGATGAACTCCACGTTCGTATCGCAAATCGTGGAAACTGGGGATTCTCTTTGCTAGATGACCTTATTTATATTACCAAATCAAATGGATGGAGTTCAGTATCTCGAGCTCCCACGAAATGATGTTTTAATAAAATTCTATTTTTAAGAGTCCCTTGTACATTCAAAAATTTTTTTTGGATTTCAATTAGAATGATCAGGGTGTAAAAAAGGTACAATTGAAAATTTTGCTGTCGACAAAATTTTAGACATGAAAAAATATATAATTACAAATTGTGGTAAAATTCATACACCTTGTTTATTAAAATACAATTAATATAAATAAAAACTATTTTTCTTCATTATGGTAAAGAAATCTTTTCTACAGAAAATTTTACGTGCGATACAGTACGTAAGTAATAATTAATTTATCCTTGATATTTCACTTTATTTCAAATAGTAGGTTCTTACAAAATTGACTTTTTGCCAATATTTGTTGTGTCACTGTACTTCGTTTAAAAATCCAACAGTAAAATCGTAATCGTAATGCCGCAGACGAGAGTGTGGATGGAGCCCACGTCGAGTATCGCGCTCGCTATAGCCCTCTCACCTGCTCTCGCTCTCGACGGTTAAAAAGTTATACTCGACGAGTGCTGTATCCACACTCTCGTGTTGTCGCGTTTATTTCGTAAATACGGCAAGATGGATGGCACTAAAATTGCAGTCGCTGCCTTTAAAGGACTAGATTCACATAACGCCAACTTATTTTTGGTAATTGTGTGTTCTTTGAACCTTTCTTAAATGACACGGCTATATTGTTTCCTGCAACCGTCACCTCTGTACTCATCTAAGTGATGTGGCTTCTGTAAATGAGTCACTATCCATTATTTTGGATCTTGGCACAATAACGTCATGCATAAGCCAAAACCATTACGAGGGCATTCAGCGTAGACATGTACACTGATAAAAAATATTAATGATATTACACGTTGGTTATTTATTGCCTAGGCCAATAATGTGAAAGAACAAACTAGAATGTAAAGTTACAACACTTAACAGAAAATTATTACTTATGAATATGTATTTTTTCACAGCAAAACCGGGCTTTTTTTAATCATATCATTTTGCTTGAAACATGTAGCGCACAGTATTCACATGGAGATTCATATACGTCTGGTATTTTCTACACTGGTGTATAACGTGAACAACGTGTAAATATACTATACCTAATTTTTATCAGTGTATTTCGTCTCGCCGTGTTTTACTGAAAAAAATCCTTTGACTTGTGTCCCAAATACCGACATCGAGCGAGCGCTGGCAAGAGGGAGCGACACATCTCGTGGCTCGACAAGTCCATCGTCCACACTCTCGTGCTCGCTTGATCTCGGAGAGAATAGACAGCATTATACCCGTTTCCCAAATACCGAGACCCAAGCGAGAGCTGGCAAGAGGAAGCGAGACATCTGGAGGCACAAGTCCTTCATCCACACTCTCGTGCTCGACCGCTCTCGGACTGTCTCGCCGAGAGTGTGGATGCGACATAAAAATGCTAACGTTACAGCAAAAAAATATATAATACAATGTTATGGTAAGGAGCGTATATGGCATATCGTCTTTCCATAGAATAGTTAAAAAAATGTAGAACTGCCACCGAGATAAAAAAACTATGACGATGAAGATGTCATTAGTGCTGTCAATCTTGTCTTACTTTTTCTTGCAAGACAAGACAAGACTTGACAGATCAAATTGACAAGACAATTGACAATATCTAAGACAAGGCAACATTTAAAAAAGTCTTGCGGAACAAGACAAGAATTATTGCTACAGCAAGAAGTCTTGCAAATATAACAAGGGGTAATATTTAAGTGAACATTCGCTGCAAAAAATAAATTTTTCTTTTCTATTGTAGGTACCATCTTATTTAAAGGACGTCCAGCATATAAAATTATTTTTAAAATCAAGGTTTATTTTATCGGTTCGGTACTTCTGAACTGAGCTGATTATAAGTTCACTTCCACTTGACTGAAAGAGCTCCGATTCTTTTTCGCCTATTTTGTCCATTATTTTAAACTTATTATGTAAAACTGACTGTTTCTATACTTTATAACGTCTACCAACCGACCACTCTCGACGATCGACCATATTTATAGTTACGTGTGAGCTAGGGATGAACAACGATTCGTATCCATATTTGATATCGATCCGGATCGTAAGCAGAGGTATCGATACAGTACAAAACCATTTCAGAAAATATTTTCGCTCCAGGGGCTCCCACATTGACGACGAAAAAAAAAATGTTCTACACATCTTGCTGTAAATTGTTACAATTCGAGAATTTTGCAGTTTTCCATTTTTTTTTTTTGCTATAAATTGATAAAATGTTATACCGGATCATATGGTAGCGATACCCGAAAAGATATATCGATAATTGGAAAGTATCGCTTTAAAAATATCGATCTAAAATATCGAGTAACAAAGACTAAAGTATCGATACTCTACAAAATTGTATCATACCGTGCACCCTAATGTAAGCTCCGAATGGGATCGTAGCCGACCGAAAGTAACTACCACCGTCACCAAATTCGTAATAAAGTTCTATGTTTCTCATTTATGACGAATATATTTTTAAAAAAGTACTTGTTTAGTGTCCTGCTTTCTTTTATGGAATAACATATCTTTGAAGATACATGCAACGTTCTTTAATAATCAATTGGAAAAGTTACTACTGGCCTACTATTTTTTTTATACCCAGCAAGACTGTTGTTCGCATTCTGCTGTAAGTGCTAGGACCTGATTATAGAATACATTTTCCAATAGCTGGATTGGTTGGCATGATTCATATTTATGACCGTTGCAGTGACCAGATTTAACAATCATGAATGAAGAGTGAATTTAAATATAAAAATATTTTTCCTTTTATTCACTAACCATGAACATACTGTATACATAAATATTAACTGAATTAATTAACTCAAGATTACTATATGCTTGAAAAAGTATGCCAAAGATGTAATGTTGATTAAAAATAATAATTTTTTCTATGTAAATTGCTTATTTGTTTTAGAACACCCTGTAAACAGCCAATGCTATTGTAGTATCAGCTCCATTATCAATTTTAAACATATGTTTCGAAAAATTGACGTATAAAAGCAATCAAAATTACAAGAGCAACCTTGGGTACTTATTTAAAATAACGTGTTTACAAGATTAACATTGTAAATTAATTAAAAATTACGCAGTAATGCTACTACAAAGCTGCGTCTCTTTAAATAAAAATTTAATTAGTGAAAAAACCTCCAGCCCTCCTTTACTCACATAAATACAAAAAACAGATTGGAGGCAGATAGAAGTCCATACGCCCAAAAATGCGCGCATGCAAAATCTAACCCGTAGACCCCTTCCGGCTACCACTACCACATCCAATGATATTCTAATAACTCGGTCCACTCCCCACATCGCACCTAAAATTGTTCGTGTGTCGACGCACTTCCTCTTGCCTACCATCGAAGGCGATTAGTTAGTTTGATATGCAATGATTGCAGTGTCGGGCAATGGGACTTGAGATGCCCCTACAACAAATAGGTAGTATTATTTAGATCAAAAACGTACACATAGCAAGCACAAAGTAAGTAAGTCAATACTTACCCACAACAGCAAGGGGGACACATTCCGATACATTATATAGGTACTTGCATTTATAAGATCAAAAACAAGCTGATGGACTATCTATCTGTTATTATTTTTTTTTTTTCATCAAAATAATAATAACAGAGTAGGAAATACTTAAATCCTATCATTGTATTTTTAATAATAATACAGGAAATATACAAATTTGATAAGCAAATCAATTTTCTATCACTTCTAGTTTCATCAGAAGTGATAGAGTGGTAATTAGAATAAAAATTTCCTATTGCTATAATAAGTTTTATTTTGCCTACGGGCTTAATTAATTACAATATTCCTTATAGTAGACATTACTTACAAAACTCAAAACAAATTTAAACTCTTTTCTGCCTGGCCCTCAATTCTCTGACTTCCTTAACTATCTTCATCCATTGTAAACCTCTTCCGTCCACGTTCAAAATTTTCTCTCTGGTTTCATGTCTTCCCCTCATTTCTTCACAATCGTGCAGTGTATGTTCTATGGTTTCTCTCTTTTCCCAACAGACCCTATATCTCTCACTTTCATCTGTCCACCATTTATTATCTTTTTTCTCATTGCCACACCTGAATCTAGCTAAAATTATCCTTTCCTTCTTGCTTTCCGTCTTTAAGTATCTGAGTATCTTGTCTGTTATCAACCTCTCATATTTTGCATTGTATCTTGAGTCCTTTATATTTATTCTTTTTTCTTGCCTGTCTATATCTTTGTCTCTTAGCTGTAATTATTTTCTCATCATCTGCCTCCAGTTCGTAAGCCTTCTATTTCTGTGGTTGCATACCCATTTTGTTGGTAGTATTTCCCTCTAACTCTCCCTATATTCTCTCCTTCTTCCTTCTTTTTTTCGAACCAGCACTGTTGCAGTATCTTGCATCCTTTCCTTTTCAATATCTTTTCGTCGTATTTCACTGCTACGTTTACTGCTTTCACCCTCATTTTCTCTTTTGCTTTCTTCTCTGACAATGTAGGCCGGCGTTTCTCTATCTGTTCCTAGTATCCACCTTAAATACTTGTCCTGTACTTTTTCTATTTCTTCAAAGGGCTAGTGTGTGCCTTATCTTGAAGTCGGGGGATCCATCACATTTGGTTTTAGTGATGAATTGCACATATTTTTTCGTTCCTACCTTCACAATAGAATGCAAAATGTTACATTCAATGGTTTTAAATCTAAAACTTATAATTTGGGTCTACTACTGTTTCTTCTATTCATTAATGACCTTGACAGTGTGTTGGATTGTGAGAAGCTTTTATATGCTGTTGACGTCAAAATTTTTAGAACCCCGAATACATTAAAATTATTATATTAAGCTTTTGTAAGATCGAAGCTGGAATACTGTATTTTAGTTTGGAATCTTTATTACACCTGTTATATTAATAATATTGAATCTGTCCAGAGAAAATTTCTTAAATATCTTTCATTTAAATCAGATGGTGTTTATCCGGTACAAGGTTTTGACAACAACTTATCTTATATCTAGGTTTAATCTTCATTCTTTAAAGAAAAGGAGATTTATATACTCTATCAGAATTCTACACAATCTCTTGCACAATTCAATTGACTCTCCATATATTTTATCACAACTTAATTTTTTAATGCCACATCCTTCAATTAGATCTCATATGACGTTTTATTGCCAATCTGCTAGAACTAATCTCATGTTAAAGTCTCCTGTATACAATATGACCAATTTTAATTTATTATGTTATATATGTGATTAATAATATCAGTTTAAACCAGCTGTTAAGGATTGCCCATGACGTGCAGTTATAATTTTTCTCATACCTAGTTACTTCTTTATTTTTAATATTTATTACAACTACTTGCGTTTTTTTATTGGTAGATCATGTTTTTAACAGAACTTTTTAATACTTTTATATTTTTTACTTATCTTTCCTATATATTTATTTTTTTGTGTTAGATAAGTTTGGTTGTTTTAACTTTATTTTAGGAACTTTATGTGTTTGAATAATTTCTATTATGATCCTGTAATTGGGATTTTGTTCCTGTTGGAATATATTATTATTATTATTATTATTATTATTATTATTATTATTATTATTATTACTATTACTATTACTATTACTATTACTATTACTATTACTATTATTATTACTATTACTATTACTATTACTATTACTATTACTATTACTATTACTATTACTATTACTATTACTATTACTATTACTATTACTATTACTATTACTATTACTATTACTATTACTATTACTATTACTATTACTATTACTATTACTATTACTATTACTATTACTATTACTATTACTATTACTATTACTATTACTATTACTATTACTATTACTATTACTATTACTATTACTATTACTATTACTATTACTATTATTATTATTATTATTATTATTATTATTATTATTATTATTATTATTATATGGTACACATTGATAAGGTACAATTATTCACGGTTTTTTATATTCTCTAGCGCATTTCTCTCTAAAAGTTAAAATAAATGATTTGCGCATCTTTAGATATGGTTCTATGTCCTTGAAACGTCAGCCTTAATTTCATAAGTAGCTTTAAGTTATCCCTTAACCTAAGATAATACTTCTTTGTAATGCTAACTGTCGTCTAACGACAATGTGTATCAAATAGCTTCAACAATTTTTCATTCGGAAAATTTATCATTATCTGATTTATGAGAAAAATATTTTCTTTTTGCTAAAGCATTATTAAACTAGAGATGGATAAGTTGACAAAAATAAACTAATATTATCATGGTTTATTATTTTTTCAACCCACCAACATTAGCAGTAACACAATTAATATCTGAAGTCAAGAGTTATATCCATAAGTGTAGCTGAAGTATTGGTTATATGATCAACCTTATTTGATTAACATCTGTTCCGCTATATAGAACTTACCTAAAAAAATTTTTGAATGTACAGGGGACTTTTATAAATACAATTTTGTAAAAATAAAATCAAAAACAGCAGTTCAAAAATGATTTCAAAATACACTTCAGCACGGCACTGGAAACTGGTCCACTGACAAGAAATTCCCAAGGAAAGAAATAAACTACATTTTACAACACCTATTTTAATGCAACAAATTCAACTGCTTTCACCGCTATTGTTATTAATTATCAATAGAATTAATTTGTCGTTTTAATTATTAAAATAGGTGTACCTATTGTTACAACAAAATTTTGAACCCGTCTTATCCAGTTTCTACAAACTAATACAAATGTTTCTGCTTCTTGTCCGTCTTGAACTTGTAAATTATTGGCAGCAGCTATGCGTTTTCGTAAATCAGCAATAGTGTCCCCTTCGGTGCAATATACTTCATTTTTTAAATATCCCCACAAAAATAAGTCCAAATGATTTAAAATCAGAAAATACGCCGTGGACGCCCTGGACCTCCATCTCTTCCACGAATTTACCGCGTCTGCGTTTGCACTACATTTACACTCACTGCACACCGTTGTAAAAGTAGCTGCATTTGGCACATGCTTACCGGAAATAGTTCTACTAAAGCATTTTCGCTTCACCATAAATTGTAACGAACATCAACTGCAAGTTGCCATTTTAAATATTTGAAAAACTAATGTAAATATCACGCACCACAAAAAGTTAATACGATAAGTTTCGGATATTTGAAATTACCTGGCTAGAGACTACAGTAGCCCAGCGATGTAAAGGTTGAAACTACTAGAACTTCAATAATTTTTTTCTCGGAAACTATAAGAATTTTACAAAAAAAAAATACTATATTGACTCCATTTTTAAAAACGCATCTATTAACAAATTTTTTCAGATAAGTTCTTAATCACTCTGTACATATTCCACTATATAATTAAGGTAAATTGTGGACATCAGTTTTAAATATATACAGGGTATCCTACTGGGAACTCCTTCGATCGTTATCTGGATCCAAAATATTTGAAATTTGGGAACATGGCAAAGCCTCTAAGGCAAATAAATTGAATCGCTTGAGAATATTTGCTTGTAGCTAAAGTGTGTGTGTGTGATTTAAAATGGCACTGGTTCACCACCAGACTTTGTACATCAATCTGCTCATTTTTTTCAATTTATATAGGTATACACATATGTGGGTAATAAGGAGAAAAACATATAAAACGGATTATTAATTAAAATAGAGTAGAAGTGGAATATAAACGGGCTATATGTTATAAAATATCATATATTCAATAACATATAATGTTCTTTCTTGATTGACAGTTATTATTTTATCCATCTGAGTGACAATAACAGAAAAACTTATCTATACTTATATCTGTAAGTACATATACAATGTGTCCCACTTTGCATGGGGCCATTCTGATATCTCGTTCACCTGATTTCCAAATACTTTGAAACTTTGGTGGTGAATATACACCTATGAAGTGAGTCTTTAGACTATATTTGATTATAGTCAGATGCGTCGGATTCTAAGATGGAGAAAGGGGGTCGATTTTCCAAAAAAAAAAGTATTAGCGATTTTTTTTAGAAAAAACTAGTAAGATATTCTTAATCAGCACCTTTAGAAACTGAACGCACTGAATATTTCAAATAGGATTATTTCGAAAACTGTTACTCCTAACGACTTTATCAAGGTATACCTTTTTCAGATATAACAGGTAGGAGAATCGATTGTTCCAATAGTCAGATGGATACACTAAGCAGCAAAAAAGTTCTGCTATTTAAAAGAAACGTGATGTGTCATAGGTGGCGCCCTCTACTAGTGACGTCAAAATTAGAAACAAATTTGAATTTCTCACCCGAAAAAAACCCCGTTTTACAATTTGTGTAAACTGACGTTTGTGGAAATCATTGTCAAAAGTATTATTTAAAGAGCATTTTTAGTGTTAAGAAAAAATGCCAAGAACGTTTACAAATGCTGAATATGCCGATATACATCATGTTTACAGTTTCTGTGACGGAAATTCCAACGCGTCAGTTCGAGAGTACCAAACACGCTTCCCTAATAGAAGAATTCCAAATGCACAAGTTTTTGTAGATGTACATCGTCGATTTTCGGAATATGGTTTGCGCCGCTACAATGATCATAATCGTAATGTACCGCCAAGAAATAATCAGCGAATTCTTAATCTTTTTGATATCGATAGAACTTTAAGCACACGCCGAGAAGATCGGCAACTCCATTTATCTCAATCAAAAGTACTGCAAGTACTCAAACAAGATCATTGAAGGGCTTTCCATCTCCAACCAGTTCAAGGTTTGTTGCCAGGAGATGCTGAAAAACGTTTAAATTTTTGTAGATGGGTCAACAGAAATTAATCCACAATTTCTGCATAAGGCTTTATGGACCGACGAATCTAATTTCACAAAAGCTGGAATTGTGAATTACCACAACATTCACGTTTGGAGTGAAGTCAATCTTCGATATGTCAGACAATCTTCACTTCAGCAATAGTTTAGTGTAAATGTGTGGATAGGTGTTTTAAGTAATAACCTCTGTGGGCCGCATATTTTGCCTCCTCGTTTAAATGTGGATTTATTTCATGAGTTTCTGCAAAACTCTCTCGATGTACTTGACGATATCGCCTTAAATTTACGCCAAGGGAACTGGATGCAGTTGGATGGTGCCCCTGCACATTACGGAAGGCAAGTACGACAGTGGCTGGATGAGAATTATCCTCGTCGATGGATTGGACGGCAATCCAACATCCACCCAAATATGTGGATTTCTTGCGAAGAACCACTGGCTTGACCTCCGCCCTCGTCAGATCTGAATCCTCTGGATTATTTCGTTTCTAAAAGCAATTGTGTATGATACGCCAGTACATACCCGTGAGGAATTGATTCAAAGGATAAGGCATGCTTGTGATGACATAAAATACAATTCTGTTCAAATAGCAGCTGCGGTTAATACACTAGTTCGTCGATGCCAAAAATGCATTGAGGCTGGAGGAATGCACTTTGAACAATTAATGTAATTTTTTTAGTAGTTACTAAATTTATGTTTGAAATTATTGGCATTTTTTCTTAACACTAAGAACACTCTTTAAATAATACTTTTGACAATGATTTTCACAAACGTCAGTTTTTTTTTGAGAGCCGTCCGTCAGTGTCCCCGGAAGCACCGTAGCCTATAGACTTATTGTGCATCTCTAGACGAGCACAAACATCCATGGTACTACAGTGGGATTCGAACCCGCACCGACATAGCCGATCCAGACTGATTCTACGAGCAGTCGCGTCCCAGCCACCTCGGCTATCGCGGCACCCAAAACGTCAGTTTACACAAATCACTGAGTTTTGTTTTCATGGGTCGCTATAACGTTAAATGAAATTTACGCGGCTGGTGCGCTACACTGTCACCAATTTCTTGAATATCTCAGAAACAAGACCAAACGTGGAAAAAAAACAGTAGTGTGTAGATGTTTTATTGAAATTAATTTTTTTTTTGTAGTTTTGAACCTATCAGAAGAATAATCAAATTGTCTAATGATGACATTACTGAGGCAATACATTTATTTTCATAGTTTGCAACATTTAGTGTAAGCTACATTGTCTGTGTTAGAATAATTTTAAAGACCCAATTGCTTCTAATGTGAATCAATAAAATAATAATTTTATAAAAAAATCGGTATGTTTCATGAAGAATCGAATGTTTCAATAGACTGATGGATACACTAAACAGCAAAAAAGTTCTGCCATTTAAAAGAATCATGCTGTGCCATAAGTGGCGCCCTCTACTAGTGACGTGAAAATTAGTTAAAAATTCTTATTTGCCCTGTCAAAAAAACATAATTGTGCCAATTTTTTTTAATACTCCGACAGGTTTCAAAGTTATTGAGATATTTCAAAATAAAATTCTAGCATTGAACGCCCTGTATTTTTGAAACCAGCAACATTCGGATAAGGCATATTTGGCTCAATCGACTTTTTTTAGTCACCAGTATCTCCAGCTCAGAGATTTCCCAACCTTTCACAGACACCCTGTATAAGATTTTGTATACATCTACTTTTCCTAATGATAATAAGTTAGAAATGTTAGTAGGCAACAATTGTTTAATATCAATCAATTTGGTAAATAGATCGTCTACTTGAGATTTCTTTATTGAAAATTCCATCAAGCAATGTTATAAGTTATCTATTTCTCCACAGGCACAGTAAGGATTATCTTTATGTTTAATTTTATATTTGTATTCCCCGCATAAACAATGGAAACTTCTCATACGGCAAATAGTACGTATAAACGACCTATTAGTTTATGTTGTGAACCATGTTTTTTTTTCCTTATCCCAAGTTGTAGTCTCTTGTAACCCTCTCCTGCTGCGCAGTCAAGATAATATTTATTCCAGTTGTTGTTTAGTTTTTCCGTGATAATTTTTTTGATATCCAATGCTGGAATTTTAAATTCAGGGATGGAATCTTCGATTAAAGATGCCTCTTTAGCTAGTCTATCTACGAATTTATTTTGCGTGATTCCTGCGTGGCCTTTTATCCAAAGTATTTCAAGATTTTGATTTAGAATTCGTAAATTGTTGTACATTTTAATAATATCAATAATGAGATGGATTGATTTTGATGATGGATTGCAATTTTGGATCGCTTGTGTAGCACTTTTATTGTCCGTGAATATGACGAAATGACGATTGAGTTCATAATGTTGACAATATTTTATTGCTTCTTTGATAGCTACAAGTTCAGTCGTGTAGATGCTGGCTTTTGAAGGGAGTCTAAACTGCATGGAAACTTTATCGTTATCATGGTAAACTGCACACGCTGTTTCGTTGTTTATTACGGAACTATCTGTAAATATGTGTTCCTGATGTTGCCATCTAGTGACCAGGCGCGTTTGGAAAGTGATGTTGTTTATATATTCGTTATCTTGAATGTCCATAAATGTTATTTTCGGTATATTATCATAAAAGTAGTAAATACTAAAACAGGGCAACGATTTATATATTTCGTCTTTGAACTGAAAAATCCATATGTAACTCTCTAGTAGTTGAGGTAATTTCTTATGATGTCAGTACCTGTTGGTAAGTCCTAGTATAGATAGATTATGAATTTTGTTGAGTAATTCACTATTCTGGATATGTGTTTTACAAGAAGTCTATCGCTCAACATTTCTCTTCTGATATAATGGTGGTTCAATGCATTCTGATTCCATGATATTAATTGGAGTAACTAAGGTAACCAATTGATAGTCGAAGTCCTTTATTTTTCAGTTGTTCAATTTTTTGTAAATGCATCCGATTAGCTATCTCGTAAAAGATACAACCATAGTCACAGATGGACCTAATTAGTGATCTATAGAATAGAAGACATATATTGGAATCAGCTCCCCCATTTCCTGTGGCTAAAAGTGCGAAGAATATTGAGTGCATTTTCGCTTCTTTCGCATATTTTTATATGGTATTTCCAGTTTAACTTTTTATCTAGTATTAAACCTAGGTATTTTACTGATGTTTTATATTTGATGTTTAGATTAGAAATTTTTATAGAATTAGGTGGTTGATAACGCTATCTTGTAAAAGTGTATATAGATGATTATTCTTCAGATATTGGTGATCCATTATTTATAAATCATTTAGTTGCGAGTGTTAATGCTTCATCCAGTGCTTTATAACATTCGTCTACTTTTCTACCCTGTATTTGTATGGCATAATCATCAGCAAATTGGTATACCTTAACTGATGTGTTAGAAAATTGTTGTTCAAAATCATGTGCGTATAGTATATACAGAAGCGGACTTAATATACTGCCCTGAGGCAACCCTATTGAAGCTTTTCTTGGTCCTAATAACCCATCAGTTGTCTCACGTAAATGTTTCTTGAGCTGTATAGTTGATAGATGTGTGAAATAAGTTTATTAGGAAGACCGATTTGGAGTATGTTGCAGTCCACATTGTCGTATGCACCTGTAATATCTAAAAACATTATACTAGTTGATTCTTTTTTTGAACAGTCTAGTTGAATATCCGAAACTAAAGTAGCTAAATTATCTTGGGTTGAGGATCCTTTTCTGAAGCCAAATTGTGATTTTGGTAATAGACTTCTGTTTTCTAGCCAGTCCTCTATTCTGCCTTTTATTATTCGTTCATACGTTTTCAGCACGCAGGAAGCTAACGTCAGGTTTGTTTTGTTTTAATATCGGTATCACAATGTAGTCACGTCATTCTGGAGGGATGGGGGTTTTACCTAAATAGATGTTATTAAATATATTTAAAAGTAATTGTTTCAAATAACGCGGTAGGCGAAATAACATTGCATACTGTATTTGATCTCTGCCGGGTGCGGTGTTACTATTCCGTTTTATTGCTCGATTTAACTCAGCAAAGGTAAATAATCTTAACAAGGCATTTGATATTATTTTACCATTTTTTTGAGGCCTATTGATGAATTTATTAAGTTGTTGCCAAACTTTTTTAATGGAACGTTTTTATTTAAACTTAAACAATAGCATCGCCAACTTTCTGTTTTCGCCTCTTTTATTATTTTTTTAGCAATTGCATCGCATTTTTACAATTCACAATATTAATTAAATTAGGATTGTTTTTGACTCTCTTTTCTTTTTTTAACTCCGTCCTCACATTTATCATTCCACCATGACTTGCCATATTTTTTGCTACGAGTATTATTTTTATATTCTGGTATCCTCTGCAGAATGGTTGATCATTTCGATATAATTTTGATATTAACATATTCTGAACTATTTTCCAAGACTAAGCATTTTGAGTAAAAATTATTCCTGTTTGCTTTTTTTTATATTCCACTTTCTACGACACTTTATTTCAATGAACTGTGGATTAATTTGACAGTTTATAATGATCGGTATATGATTTGACCCATATATGTCTTCTAAGGGACACCACCTTAAGTAATGAATTATTTGTGGTGAGCATAGAGGAAGATCAATAGCACTGTCTATTTGGTGGTAGTTACCTATGCACGTAGGAGTACCGTCATTTAGGCATATTAGATTATTATTATCTATTGCATCCAATAAAATCCTCCCGTAAGTATCTGTAACTTCACCCCCCATGCTACATGGTGAGAATTAAAGTCACCTCCAATAATACATGGTTTGGGAATAGATTGGAAGAATCCATCCCATTCATTAAAATTAATTTTGGTTTGGAGAGTTACATACACCGAGACAAGAGTTAATTTTTTGTTTTCACATAAATCTATTGTGATATAAACTTGCATCAATTTATTATTGGTTGATAATGATACTTCCGAATATCTTATGTTACGTTTAACGAGGACAGCTACCCCTCCTCTTCCATTTTGACGATCAATATGAATATTATTAAAGCCGTTAAAACTAGTATATATGTTTGCTTTGAACCAGGTTTCTGACAAAAAGGCAATATTGACTCCTTGAGTTACCAACAAATTCTCTAAATTACCCTTATTTGCAATTGCTGATCTGCAATTCCATTGACCTATTACTAAATTATCCATTTATTTTATTATTGTCCGGGACTTTAAAAATTAGTAAAAATATGACAAAAAAGTAATTCAAGAGAATCCACTAGGATTCCCAAGATATTTTTTCTTGGTTAGATTTAATATTATTTTGAAATTTAAAAATTAAGGATATCAGATTCTTGTATGTCATTGAAATTTTTTTGTTTTACTGAATTTATTACCACTAAAACCAAGTACACCTTGTAATCTCTTTTTGCTTAATTAATTTTGCGTCAGTAAATGATCAAGTTGATCAGCTTTATCGTTTATATTTGAGTAATATATAGGGTTATTAAGGCACCACCTGGGGTACGAGTAAGGGAAACGGATTATATTATTTCGTTTCTTTGTATTTCCGTAATATCCGGAGTATTAGGCCTTATTCTTTTGTTTGGAGTATTAATCACATGAGTAAATCGATTAGGAGTACTACTGAATGGTGTATTTGTTTTAGGCAACTGAATTGTTTCTAAAGTAAATTCCGGTTGATTATTGGCAAGAACAGAAGTATATGATACTTTAGGGATAAACTTTTCAGTCTCTTTGTACGAAACGTTTGCCTGAGCCATATATTTTTTTATGTTTTTTTGCCGCTTAAATTCTGAACAATCCTTGATTTGGTTTGTAAAATGATTTCCGTTACAATGAAAACATTGACGGTTGTTCAAATTTGTGCAAGAATCAGAAGTATGTTTTTTTACATTTGATACATCTAACCTTGCTTCGACATTGTGTCCCCATGTGCCCGAAACGAAAACAGTTTTTACTGTATTAGAAAGGTATTTTAAGCTAATATAAATCAAATCTCCTACAGTTCCTATCAATGAAGTCATATGTATGCTCTCTGAAACCAAATATCTAGGTATGCTAATGAACAATTCCACAGACTATTAAATATCGACAATGTCAAAAGTGTTTTTAGCCTGTCAATGAATTTTAAATTAATATGACAAATACCTACTTAAATAATGTTTACCCTTCATGTAATCGTTTTTTATATATTTTTAGGTATTAATAATATTGTGTGAAACTAACTACTCTGTGGACTAAAGCCCCAACCAGCGTTGAATTACACCTATAATATCTACCCATATATTCTTTATTATTAACTTTTGTAACATTTTTACTGTATTAGAAAGGTATTTTAAGCTAATATAAATCAAATCTCCTACAATTCCTATCAATGAAGTCATATGTATGCTCTCTGATAGCAAACATCTAGGTATGCTAATGAACAATTCCACAGACAAAGCTCTATTCAATAAGTATCTAAAGAAATTAATCTAAATTTACTAACCTGGTTTAATGAAAGCACTATAAATATATACACTTTTGACATTGTCGATATTTAACTTCAAATAATTTTAATTTATATAATAATTTTTATAGTCAGATATTTGACTTAACTTAAAGGAGGCCACCTGAAGAAGCAATCCTAAAAATGCAGAAATAGGTCACATCTCATCTATTGTGGTTGAATTTTTAAGTTCCCACTGATTCAAAAGTGAAGTTAGATATTTATTTTTTGCACTTTTTACGTAAATAATTGGAAGAGAAATTGTTATAAGAAGTATATTTCATTACATCTTTAATGATAGGTATTAACTCATTGCCTTGAAAAAAGGTAACAAGTAATTTCCGTAAGTACTTTAATAACAAGTATTTATTACTTTGTTAAGTGGTGGTGATATATTATTTTTGACAAACAAACAGGTTACAAAAAATCGTTTAGTGTAAATGTATAATTTTATTAAGTATATATATAGTTATAGCAGTAAATTCAGTATAGATTACCAGTACATTAATAATAATTTAATTATAAATAAGTAGTAAATATGGATGAAAGAAAATGTTGTCCATATAAATATTTAAAATCAATCAATAAATCTTAAAATTTCAATATACAGGGTTTCAAAATTCACTACAAAGATTTTAAGGGTGTATTTTTGAGGTCAGAATAAGACCTTTTCCTCTATAAATATATGTCCTAAATTCAGTGGCGGCTGGTGAAATTTCAGGTATGTCATATCTTAATAACCAGACCTGGGACCCTAACTTTAGTATATATGTACTGTGGCTATATAGACGGAAAACGATTTTGCAGTTTGCGAAAAAAAGTTAAAAAAAACGTTGGCCTCACCAAAGATTTCCAAATTGGCTTGTTTAAATTTCGAGAAAACTTTTTTTTCATAAACCAGACATAATTCTACCGACAGGTTTCAGATTTTATTAAAAATTTTTAATTTTTGTTAAAGTTACAGCAGTTTGAAAATTAATATTGTATTTGTGATACATTATAAAAATTTCAAAATGCTATAAATTCTAAAAATATAGTTATTTTTTAATAAAACTTGAAACCTATCCGTAAAATTACATCTAGTTTATGGAAAAAAATGTTTCTCAAAATTTAAAGAAGCCATTTTGAAAATTTGAGGTGAGGCCCACGTTTCTTTCAACTTTTTTTTCGCAAACTGTAAAATCGTTCTTCTACCAAAGTTCTCTATATGGCCACAGTACATATAGCCTAAAGTTTGGTTTGGGTCCCATGTCTGACTATTGAGATATGGCATACCTGAAATCTCACCAGCCGCCACTGCCTAAATTGCACCCTCTCTAAACTACAACCAACATAAGTTGCATGAAAAAATTATTATTATAAACTGTTACTACAGTCATGCATTAAATATAAAAATTTGCAAGCCTCTGCGCTCTATTTTTTTTTGAGCCAAAATCGACGTAACCTAATTTTGGAGGGAAATTGATTGCGCACTTTATACTAAATCGGTTAAAAAATTACAATTTGAAACTACCTTGATCTTTTTACAAGAAATACTAAAAATGTCCGCCGCCTGTTGCGATACAACCCTCCATATAGACTAGAGCAGGGGTCGACAACCTATGACCCGCAGGTCACCGAATGACCCATTTACTAATTTCAAGTGACCCACTTTATTTCCTAAAAAAAAATATAATATATAAAAATAAATTATAAAACATAAACATGAAACGAATATTTTGAGAATAAAAAAAAAATTGAAAATAGATACTTCGTTTTTGCGCGCACGTCAATCTTGAAATAACCTCTTTTTTGCTTTTTGTTTGTTCATGGCAATATATTTTTTAAAATAATAATTATTATTTCACTTATGTAACTGCTTAATAATTATTTAGCCGCCCTAACATGCGCCGCGCGCTGCAGGGTAATGGTGGAGACGTAAGGCACGAAATTGGCGCGGAGTGTATTGTTCTCTCAGTTGTAGCACATGTTCCGTAGCGGAGTGACGCAGTCACGCAGCTAAATAATTATTAAGCAGTTACCTAAGTGAAATAATTATTATTTAAAAAAATATATATTACCATAAACAAACGCGGTTTAAGGCGTTAGTATTTGAATCGAGGTGACTAGATCGCTGTGGGTTCGACCCCCGCAGCCGGTAGACCGTATATAAGCTATATTCGTGGAGAGGACTGGCACCCTCTCTGCGGGTATGGTAGGATGGAAAAATGTTAGCTTGTATCAATGTGAGAGATTGATGCTGGTTGACATTTGACTACCCCCCTAATTAATGAGGTTTTCCAGGTTTCCCTCATTCCTGCACGAATGGTGGTTAGGGCCTACTAACGTAAGTCGTTCCTGGACGCAAATGCGGCCTGCTTAATAATAATATGCCGCCCCCTCTCCCGCACAAGTCTTCGACTTCTGGGCTAATCCTCGTGATTATAATGAGGGGTAGAGATATTATTATTATATTATTATTATTATTCACTAAAATGAAAATATCACTGATCCAAACGTCCCTTTAATATTCACACTGTTGTTGATTTTAACCCGCAGTCAAAAAAGGTTGCCGACTCCTGGACTAGAGTATGCGCTCGAAGTTTTTCGTACAACTTGCTAGACATTAATGGTACATTAACGAAGGGCCGTAACCAAAGACACAGGCCGTACAAAAGAAACTAGGGTTTCAGAGGTATCCCCATAAAAATAGTCCAGCAAAGTGCAAAACGGGGAGCGTGGGGACCGAGCTATTGGATCTGCTGTACTAATTCACCGATTCAGAAACAGTAAGTCTAAATTATCCCATACTGTTATGAGAAAATGATGGGGGGGCACTATCGTGCATCAACCACGTATGCCCACAAATGTTTAAAGACGCATTGTCCAATGAACCAGGCAAATCGTTTTGCAGGAAGTCTAAGTAAAGGTCGATTCTCATTAGGCATATGCTCAGCATCGAATCAGAAACACACCTACATATATTATTTTTCATTATATAACTAGGTTCTTCGGTAGACGATACTCGGTAAGCATGTGATCTGCATGGGGCCTTTATGATATTTTCCACACATCGGACAATGTTGTGAAGGGAATATGCATGGCAAACATCATGTCTTTCAAGTATAACCGACTTCATCATGAGAAAATAGTAAATCAGAAAACTTATCACGCGAATTATATGATTTCTCTAATAAAATGTACTCAGATACAAGTTACAAACCAAGTATGCTTCATGCATGCATGCATGTTTGAATGCAGATGTCTAACAGATGCTTGGTAGTTCCCTTGTATGACTAATGAGAATAGACGTTAAGTATTATAATTCGCTGTAAAAATTACCAATTAAACCTCCAACTACTCATACCATACGTACCATATCGTAGATTGAAGACGACAATTTTAAATGTTATTGCTTAGAATATTCTTTATATATTTTTAGGTATTAAAAATATTGTGTGAAACTAACTACGCTGCGGACTAAAGCCCCGACCAGCGTTAAATTACTCCCACAATATCTACCCAAATATTCTTTATAATTAGCTTTTGTAACATTTTTACTGTATTAGAAAGTTATTTTAAGATAATATATACAGGGTGAGTCAGTCATAATGTTATTAATTTTAAGAGGAAATAGGGAATAATGAGTATAATACGAATACGCGGTTAAAAAAATATCTAAATACATATTTACGCCGAAAATAAATATTTTCAAATCATTACGTAAACCCCCTTTTCAGACTGTCACTGACCGCTCACAGCCTTGGTCGCTTAAGGCGGGTATCCATTTGTTGCAAAATCACGTATCGTATCAGCGTATCGTTTCATTTTGGTACGATACGCTGCAACGAGTTTGTTTTTTTTTCAGCCCAGATTCACTGCGTATCTGTGTATCAATTGCGCGAACGGGAGGAATACGGTTTGGGTTGTGCGGACGTTAGTTCTTTCCGCATCTCTGCGATGAATGGACCTCAGCAAGCGGCAGCCGCATATATTTTTATTCACTATTCTCTGCAGCAAGAGAAAAAAGACGCAAACCACCACGTTGGTGGATGTCAAAGTTGTACGCCAGCAGGGAGCAATATAGTGGAACAAGTTTAATGGCTGACCTGAAGTTCCAAACTGTTAGCGGCATGTACAAGAACTTCACTAGAATGCATCCTACTGATTTTGAATTTTTGTTGTCATCGACTGAGCCCACAAAATATATTTTGTTTTAAAAAGCGAAATATGCAACTACCAGTTGTGTTAACAATCAAAAAACATCCGTCCACTGTGCCTGTCTCGTATCGTATCATTTCTTTGATGTGTCGGCGAAAAACCGACAATTGAGCGATCAAGTCCGCTGCGTTTCTTTTTAGCTATTTTGATACGTTACTATGCAACGATTGCCTGTCTCCACTGATACGATACGTTGATACGATACGTGATTTTGCAACAAATGGATACCCGCCTTTAGAGCTCACAGTTCAACTCGTTGTCGATCTAATGCGACGTTGCCAAATTGAAATATTTTCCTAGTAGGTGCATACCTAGGCATTAGACATAATAAATAAACGATTGTTCTATTTTAGAATCTTATATTATTTCTTGCTCAGTTCAGCCAATTATAATTTAAAATGTTAATGTTCAATGAACGCTATAAATTATTTTTTAGAAGTATGCAATTAACATTAAATTCCTATTGTTGCCCAGCAAGGACCTCGAAGAGAATGAGCATACCTTGCCAAAAAAAAACAGCATTTATTAACATACTAATGTTAATTTTCCAAGCAGTGGCGGCTGGTGAGAGTTCAGGCCTGACATATCTCATTAACCAAACATGGGACCCAAACTAAACGTTAGGTGAATGTACTTAATGTTTCATTTTGGTACCATGTCTAGTTATTGAGACATATCATACCTGAAATCTCATCAGCCGCCACTGTTTTCAAACCTTCGGAGTAAATATTCAAATACATTACCATTATCTTCTATGCACAAATTTACACGTTGGATAGACGAGCGACGGATACGATCAAATAAACCGGGATTATTACGGATTTGTTCGGCGGCATCTTGGATACGTTCACGCAACTGTTGCACATTTTCTACTTCGGTGTTATACACGACAGACTTCATATAACCCCATATACAAAAGTCCATAGGATTTAAGACCGGCGATCACGCTGACCATGTTATGGGCCCTCCTCTCCCTATCCATCGATGTGGGCATTCGTCATCTAAAAATTCACGTACATCACGAGCAAAATGGGCCGGAGCACCGTCGTGCATATAGCATATATCACGCAGCATTTGAAGGGGAAGATTTTCAAATAATTCTATTAAAAATTGCAAGTAACGCGGTCCATTCAGGTTCTCCGGTAGAAAATACGGCCCAATCAAATGATTCCCGTACACTTCTGCCCATACGTTGACAACAAACCGCCTCTGAAAGCTAAACCGACGAGTAGCGTGTAGATTTTCGTCCGACCAAATATGACTGTTATGACTGCTAAGAAATTGGCTTGGTTTCACTTTAAAAAATATTTAATATTGAAATTACAAAACTCCAACGTATCTAAAAATAAACTGAGTAATAAACCATTTAGATACATTACATAAAAAACGTTTACCCAATGGGTAAATTATTAAAAGAAGCTGAAAAGTGTTCCGTGTTTCAATACTAAGTAATAAAAAATCCTTGTGTTGTCGACAAAAAACTGTCCAATACCGAAAGAGCAGACCTCTGATCTGATGCTCATAAAAAATTCTCGGGAGTAAATCTTAACCTACCATATTATTATGTCAATAACCTAGTTACCTAGTTTAACGACAAGGAGTAAAACTAACTTTTTTATCTAGATACATAAATGAATTTTCCTTAAATATTGATTTATTTATTAATAAAAACAAATGTAGATAATAAATAAATGTTTTCGAATGTTAGGTTATTTAGTTTAATAATTTTGATATTACGTTTCACTACGTTTTACAATTGAATATGAATTTGTAGTATTACTTGTAAGTATAATAATTAATTATTCAGTTTGTAGTTACATACATCTAGCCTAGAAATTTATTGCTATTTAAGTAGTATGGTACTAACCTATTTAAAATTCCACTTCGAGTAAAGCTACACTCATCCGTCCATAGCACTTTATTAATCAAATTTGGGTCAGCAACAATTCGATTTTGAAACCGATTGAAAAATTCAAGACGATTGGGGAAATCAGCAGGTTCTAAAAATTGAACTTTCTGAGAATGATACGGGTGCAGTGAGTTTTCTCGTAATATTCTGCAGACCCTGCTTTGGGATATCTCCAATCGCCTTGAAATGGTTCTTGTAGAAATAGAAGGTTGCTCCTCAACTAAATTTAAAACAGCTTCTATTACATTTAAGTCATTTTGACGATGCCCAGCAAGTCCTCGGCGCTGTTTCACACAACCCGTATCGCGAACACGTTGAAACACTTGGACAAAATTTCGCGCACTTGGAAGAAGCCTATTAGGGAAACGTCTCCGGTATTCTGCAGCAGCTGCATTCGCATTTCGTAACCATTCTCCGTATAAAACTAGCATTTCCGCTATTCTAAATTAGTTAATAAGGCATTGTAACTTTACGACCAATACACTACCGAAATAAACAAACTATTGCTTGTATTCTCTCCATCCCCTCTCCAAATGTGTGGTGTTATTTCTAAATTTGGGGGGAAAGAAATGCGGGAAATGTGGAAAGTGCGAATAAATGGTGGTAAATTTGAATAACACGCTGGTAGACGACATTATGTATGTAAACATGATGTGGCAACTATGTCTCCATCGACATTGGAGTATCATATGGCTGCGTCATCAGAAATTTGTAGCGGACCAGGAGCGTCGTGTTACCGATTTTTATAGGGTGATTTGTTTATTTCTTTAAAGGTAGAGTAAACATTTTTTTTTTCGATTTTCTGCCTTCATTAGGCCTTCCGAATGCGTGGTTAAAATTAATGACATTATGACTGACTCACCCTGTATATATCAAATCTCCTACAATTCCTATCAATGAAGTGATATTTATTTTCTCTGATACCAAACATCTAGGTATGCTAATGAACAATTCCACAGACCAAGTTATATTCAATAATTATCTAAAAAAATTAATCTAGTTAAATTTACTAACCTGATTTAATGAATGTTCTGTTGGAAACGATTTTTATGAGGATTTATTAGAAGTAATTTAATTTAAAAAAATTGAATATTGTTTAAAATTATATAAACACAAATGTTAACAATAGCGATTGGGTAAAATCGCTTTTCTAGAATTTTGGTATCAATCGAAGGTAACTGATTTTGATAGATCAAATGTTTACTATTTCAGTATAAATATTTTTTTTACTGTTTTAGAAAGGTATTTTAAGCTAATATAAATCAATTGTCCACTGAGTAGTTAGTTTCACACAATATTATTAATACCTAAAAATATCAGTATAAATAACTTGAATTTGAATGGAATTATTATTTATAGTTTAATCCATCTCTTGAATCTGGTCTTGTACAGTTAGGCTCATAATAAAATACAAATCTTTGAGTATGAGATTTATTAAATAATGGATTTTTTACTGACAAATTTGTTTTGCCTCTTGTACAATGAGTGTGTAGAACAAGGTCTTAAATCAAATTTAGGTTCGACCGTTGGCGCGATTATGGAAGCCACTGGATTTATCAGGAACGCTGGGCAAAATAAATGGAGGGCCATGATATTACTAGACGTTAAGAACGCTTTTAATTCAGCAAACTGGCGATTGATCATAGGCGACCTCAGAAGGAGAGGAATCAAGGAGAGACTGATAAATCTGGTGTGTGATTACCTTACCGATAGGAGTCTACAAATATGCACTGATGTAAGCAAGAAAATTTGCATAGGGGTGCCACAAGGTTCAATCTTGGTTCTATGCGCTCATAACATGTTGTTATAGACACATAACTTAATACTTAATTTACTTGTTTTTGTTGATTTTTCATCTTTCTTAAATACAATTATTAAAATCGAATTTTATAATACTTGCAAATGTTTTAATTTGTTTTCGAACATACCACCCTCGACAGTTTAATGCATTCTCTTAATAGAGACTGCGACAAGGCTTCATATATCATGCTGATATTTATTTTGTCAAGGACATTACGTAGACAATATAAGATGCTCAACATAATCATCCCATGTTGGTAACCAAATATTTTTAATTTTCTACTTGATACACCTACGATCTTCGTTCTTATTACAATTTTTATGAAGTGTAATATTGGTTGGTCAGTTTCTGTAAGCGAGAAAGGTATAAATTTGGATTAACTTACATTAACTCCGAAGACTGACACTTAACCAGCATCTATTGGATATTTGAAGTTGATATTTCAGCTTTACAACATACAAATTCCAGGAGTCATCATCATTTATAATGGAAGCATCTTTCACTATTTAAATGCCGGAGAGGCCTATTTGGATGTCCCACAACGGGGCACTCATGAGATGGATACGATGAAAAATGCAGCTGTGCGGCAAATATCGGCACCGCTTCCGACAGATCTGGTCTTTGAAGTTGTTGGGTAAGGACAAGGTGAGTGCCACAAATATGCTTGCCGTTCCGATTCTCCTCTACTCCTTTGGAGAAGTGAAATGGATACAAGGAGAGCTGAGGCAACTCGATGTAGTGATCTGCAAAATGATGTATCTCCATCGGAGTTTACATCCGAGATCGTCCGTACCGTGGTTATACTTCCCAAAATATCGGGGAAGCCGTGGACTTTTAAGTTTGGAGGGTCTCCATGGCAGAGTGGTTTTGGGGAGGCTTAGTCAAGCGCCGAAGACTCGAATGCATCTCCTATCTGCCTGTCTGGTATATGTAGCCGCAGCGTATATCCGAAGACACGATTCAGTCTTACGGGTGTTGTACTACTATCTGCGACAATCGTGTGAGATAGGCGAGACGTCAGTGTTTACTTATGCTCCAGACGATATTGAATCTGTTGGGGAATGATAAGTGTCTGTCACGGAATTTGCACCACTCACACCCAAACCGACGACTGTGGTATCGCGAAATGCTAAGATTGCCCCGATCGCCCCTACACGATTCTGTCAAACAAACAAAAAGCCGTAGATCGAGACGGGACTGAAAAAATGGGGAATCGACGAGAAGCATTCGAGTCGTACGGGAAAATGGATTTAGAGATACTAGAAAATACCTGGAATATTCGTTGGGCCTATAAAAGAAGAATAAACGACCGAGTTAGTAAGTCTTGTATTACAGTGTTGAATTCAAGTGTTTAGTTAGAGAGATCAAAGCGATTTAGATAGCGATTAATTAAATAAGTGTTTAGTTGAGTTGTAATTAGTGTTCAGTAGTGTACTGAGTAGTTAATAAAGATAAGTAATTAATTAACGGATTGTTTTACTGGCAGTAGAAAAAGACGGGTTAGGAAATCCGTGACATGTCAAATTTATTGGAACTATTCATTTCCCACCCTCAGGTAGATTCATGCTAATAAGTCTGATGTACTCCTCCTCGACCACCATGTTAGGACGATGATAGTGATTGAGTTCTCGGTTCCCACGGAAAACAACATTGTCCTAAAGGAGAAGGAGAAAAGGAGGAAGTATCGAGATTTTCTCTCCGAACTCCACAGGCTCTATCCAGACCACTCTATTAAGATTATGGTGCTAATTATAGGCGTCTTGGGTCGAATGAAATTGCGTAATTCAGTATTTTGCTCAAATTTTAAACTAGTAAATGAACAATAAAAAGTCGTTAAGCGTGTATTGAATTTTGGAGATATAAAAAATCATAGCAGACCTTGGATCGTCATCTTAAAAGCCGTAGTAATATTGTTGCGGTGTTCAGTGCCATTTAAAAACGTATAGTATAGTATAAAGTATAGTTTTTGTTCAAATTTCTCACAAGAGTTTTAAAGGGTCCTTATTCACAGCACATCAGATTTCAAATAAAAAAAATCGCTAAACATTTATTGAAATTCGGGGGTATAAAAAAATCGTAACATGCCTTGGATTGATATCTTAAAAGCTGTGGTAAGATCAGTAGAAGCGATTTTCGACCCCATTTGAAACAAAAAAATATGTGTTAGATTACCTTGAAGAATAAAGTATTTACAGATTTGTACACAATAAAACTTTGAGATCGTCTAAAAGAAAGTATTCTGTATAGTTTTCGTTCAAATTTCATATATAGGGGCTCTGGAATCTCGATTTGTGGAAAAGGTAACTTAGAGGCTACAGCACTTAGGCCCCATTGAGCTCCTTGTACTTCCACCCATTAGGAGATCAGTCCACCTGAGCCGGCAACCAACCTAATAAGGAGAAAGAGGTGGTGATGTTTCTCAGGGGGATCTCTCTAAAGTAGGTCATAGAAGGCCATCGTTCTCCCAACGCAGATTCTCTTATTGACGAGATGGCAGTGCACTCACAGAGATCATGGGGTACTGTCGTCTTCCTGTTCGCAACCCCTACAAAGATTTATTTCACATCTCCTCATGTAGTAAAAGTGCTTCCTTAACCAACAGTGTCCAATTTGAATACGTCACCAGGCTCTGAAGTTGTCCTAGACATGGTCAGGTGCTTTTTGGCTGTATTCTTGTAGAGGTACTCTAGGAACTCCTTAGCAAACTGTCAGCTATTTGTTTCATCTTACCTACCTACTTACCAACTTGTCAGCCACTTTATTGCCATTGCCCACTTGTGTCCCTTAACCCAGCATACAGAAATGCTGTTATCGATTGACGCCACTGCCAGTGTTATAGTAAAATCAGTGCTGATTGTCTACTATATGTGTAGATTCTGATGGTTTTGCTCGTTGTATGTCTACGGATAATGTCTTTGGCGGCTGTGGTTATACCTGCTAATTCCATTCATACCAGGATAGCATGCCTGTCTATTGCCCACTGATATCGGATATGTAAGGATCTGCAATAAATTCCACATCTCCCATCCTGCACTTCCCTTAATTTTTTATCTGTTTGCAAAGATGTTGATTTCATCTTCGCTGGCGGTCTCCTCATTCCTGATAAATACCTTGTAGAGTCTCCAAGCCCCATTATAAAACGACTGGATATATATTCAGTCCTTTCCTGGATTTGCACTGCCCATTTTATTTTATCTCAGTCAACAGCATAGTTGGCAATCTGCCATTCCATGACCGAAGGTTAATTCTCAATTTCGTCTGGCCATTCTATTGATCCCGAGAAGTGGGTCCGTATCAGCTCCAGACTTTCATTTAGATTGGTGGGTCTATTGCCATCCTCTCTAGTTAATAAACCCAAATCATGGCTCTTTTCTAAGAGCTTTACATAACCTAGCAGTCTGCGAGTAGTCTCAGATGGGTTTTGTACAATTCCCAATCCGAGTCTTGTTTAGTCAATTTTGCCTTATTGAAATGATATTCTGACCTTCTTCCTCAGTTCACTCACCTTCCGGTTCCATCAGCTAGCGGTTGCATCAGACTGCTAGGCTGATCTGAAGGGGTAGGATGTTATAAAGACTGTCTTTATGGCAGATTGTACGGCATCCACGAATACCTTAATCTCCATTATTTTTAGGTCTTTGATTTTGTACCGCTACCGGGTTTTTTTCCGGGGGTGTCATGGATATCTATACTTATCAGTTCCTCAAGGGTCCCGGACCAACAGATTAAGAGCAGTCTTAATGAAATTAATCTCAAAATTTATCCAGCGATGATCTGACATTGAGGCAGTATCTGCCATATGCGAGTTCTAGATTACCTTAGATATACACGCCGTAGTTAATGAAACGTCTATTAATGTCTGACTTCTAGAATTAACAAATATCAGTACACAGGCGACACGAGGGATGGAAGATTTCTACAGTTACAGAAGGATACATAGATAAAAACATCAATGAAAAAATTTAAACAAGAAAATTGTAGCGATAACAGTGATTATTTATTTAAATAAATATAAAAAGTACAAGAAAATGTTTACTTACTTAACGCAACTAAGTCAAAATTAACATGAATTTATTTCTCATAATATCTAAAAATCTTATATTACCTCAATAAGTATTCATCCACTGTGGACGGACATGTTTTCCTTTTTAACTATAATGTCCACAAAATGTAGTTCCAAATTGGAAAGAATTTCCAAAACTTTGTCAATTCCTTGAGCAGCAGAGTGCCACCATCTTGGGTTACGCGCTGGGTTAAGGACTGGCATTTATCATCTCAATTGTCCATGTTAAGTCATCGTCACATTAATTAACCTGGCTCGCTAATTTTGAGGTTCAGGTTTCAAAAATGCTCGTCTGGTTCATGGATGGGTCCAAAACAGACCAGGGATCGGGAATGGGAATCTATGGAGTGCGATCAAGAGTGAATTTATATCAATCTTTGGGAAAACACGGCACGGTCTTTCAGGCTGAAGTATTTGCTATCTCTGCCTGCGTTCAAGAGCATATCAGGAGATATGTAAATAAACATATTCAAGTATACACAGATAGCCAGGCGGATTGTGTGCTTGTGAAGTATTGTAGGTGACGCCCTCTAAAATTGACAGCAAATTGGAAGCAATATTTCAATTTCTTCTGCCAGAAAACTTCTCTCTGGCAACTTTATGTATTTACTATAATTTATAATAAAGTTATTGAGAAAAATTGTAACTTCAACACCCTATATCTCGAAAACTATAACATTTTGGAGTAAGATAACTCGATTTAGAAAATCATATTTTGACCCCCGGAATATGTGCTATGTGCTTTTCCCCAACTCTGTATTTTAGGGATTAATGAATATCAACTAAAAAAGTTGTCAAACAAAAGCAATAATTGCCGTTCGATTATTACTGATTGAGAACGAGAACTGACTATTCAGGAGGAAAAAATATGAAAATATTATATTATTATTAGGTCGGTCAGTGGTCGCGTGGTTTAAGGCGTCAGTACTTGAATCGATGTGGCTAGAAGGGTGCAGGTTCGATTCCCGCAGCCGATAGACCGTATATCAGCTATATTCGTGAAGAGGATTGGATTGACTGGAGAGGTATGGTAGGGTAGAAGAATTTTAGCTTGGGTCAATGTGAGAGATTGATACCGGTCGACAATTGACTGCCCCCCTAATTAATGAGGTTTTCCAGGTTTTCCTCATTCCTGCAATAAATGGTGGTTAGAAACTACGCTTCTATACTTAAAAAAATTCAAAACAACACACATATATTCATGAATGTTCAGAAACGAAAGCTACACCACAAATACAGTGAAACTATTCCAGTGTTTTTTTTTTGTTCTAAAAAACATTTGTAGAACAAAACATTCTGTACATAAAAACAATTTAAAATATTTTAAGTTAACGTTTCGCTATACTCGTAGGTACATACAACCTTGGTACCTTATCTAAGCATTTCCTGAAATGATTCAAGTAGGTAATATCCTACATATTACCTAAGTATGTATGTATTTGATTTGAATCATTTCAAGCTTACACCTATAGAATTTATCTATTACGCGAATCTACAATTTTAAATATTACAAGAATCCATGAGCGCCTCACAAAATTTTCCAGAGAATAAAATATAAATACATCTCTTTTTGGTTGCACAACTCTTCCCTTACTGGATTTTTATTTCTACGACGCTTCCCGATTTTTCTCTATTCCGTTTTCTTTTCCTCTACCTATGTTGTCAAATCATATTTTTCTTGATGCTCTAATCTCTCTTCATCCCACAAGTTTGCAATTGTACGTTTTGTTGACCCATCATTCTGTTTACTTGCTCTAACCATTAGTTGAGCATTTTTACACATTTAAAAGTAGGTATACGTCACAGTTTTTATTTTTTTAATTTAATGTTTACCAATTTCGTCTGCGTTGTGCATCAATAAATAGTATTACTGTTAGATAGGTACCTATTACCTGTTTATTTGAAGAAATAAATACGTAGGTATATGTAAATATATGCATTAAGAAGTAGGTGTATTCTCAAAAATACTAAAAATATGATATTTGATTTACCCGCATTCCCTGCTCATATCGATATCATCGTCCCGTTAGAATAGAATATTGTTATAATATTCATACTCTACCTACCTTATTATATGATAGGTACCTAGAACATAAATACCTCTTCTTCATAAAGGTGCCTACATAAAATCCAACATTTACACACCTATAAATATTGAAAAAAAAAATGTACCACAGATACATTTTAAAAATATTTTGATCACACGGCAACGCGTGTAAACCATCGGCGTGGGTCCCACATGGTTTGTAGTCAAGTCAAACAGTTAACTACATAAAAGATAATGCTACAAAATTTAGCAAGGTCGACGGCCCACCAGTATTATTTTGTTTTAGGAGTCTAGGTAATTCTTTCCCTGGACTACTACAAGAGATGTTCAGTATCGACCGACAGCTAAGAAAATTTCAGCGGCATTCACAGGCCACGAGTAAGCCACGCCGAAAGCTTATTGGTTGAAGCGCGTGGTCTGACATAGGGCCACATCCCGTAGCAGATAAATGGCAGGCGCAAATTCATGCCGGCCAGTCCGCGAGTGTGTTGAGAGCATACGCGCGAATTTATTTATTAATTATTTATATTAGATTTTGGTGCTGTGCTACGATATTTTGTGATATTACCTAGTATTTAAAGGAATACTTATATATAAGACGTAAGTTGTATGTACACATAGGTACACCTAATTTGTTCTAAAATCGATCTCGTAAAAAACTTCAAATTAATGTATTCTATTCAAAACAGAAATTAAAAGAAACGTCAATCAAATGTACTGTTTTGACAGTTTTTAAACAGCAAATTAACTGTAGAAAAACCAATATTTTTTAAAAATTTATAAGTATACCTACCTAATTGGATTTTTGAACTTAAACATATTTAGGTTAATCTCTATGAATATTAACATTAGATTAACAATTAATACCACAACATAAAGTAAGTAAATTATTGGGTAGGTACCTGTTAATGCAAAATTTGTTATTTTCCAATAGTAAAAATGAAATATTTAGTAGGTAATCCTTAAAACTCAGATTACTAAATTTATAGGCAATGTTTAACTTTTATGATAACAGTAAAGCAATTTATTCATATCAACGCAAGACGCAAGTGCATGAATCACAGGCAGCGAGATTAGATATTCCTCCAAATCTGCCCGTAAATGTTATATTAAAAAAAGTTATATATAAATTTTACAAATATCTATACAGAACGTATACAAGGGGATCGTGCAGTAGGCTCCCACCCTAATTCCTTGCTTTTCCGTTGAGTCTTCTCCAAGATAGTCAAATTTAATATTCTTGGATTTACTTCTAATAGATAACATTTTAATATTTTTAATTTATTAATTCAGATCCCCCCGACTGGTGGATAGATACAGCACTGTAAGTACCAAATCCTTTTGAATTAGCTTCAATTTAAAAATAAAATAATGGTGCAGGTGCAGGTCTAATCTCGAACTCAAAATACGTTAGAAAACACTTTATGTCCTTGTGTATTAATGGTTAATGGTATTGTATGAATTGATATACATACCTATTATATACATTTCATTTAAAGAATTTGTAGTAATATTAGCATACACATAAAATTATCATATCAATTCAAAGTTTGATTGTGTCAGAAATGTAAACAAACAAATGAATGAATGATGTCTAGTACAATTATTAATCATGCATAATTGCGATAACAAATTTATATTACTTATGAATGTGTTTAAAAATTACCTTACATACCGTATCTATAATTTAGATGTAACTTATTGATTGGTTGAAGAAAATAGAAGAGCAGACTTGAAAAGTATTACTTGGAAAGTTTTTAAAACGTTCACAGAAATTATGCGGTCCAGAGATTAAGATCGAGTTATTTAAAAAAATTACAATACGTAAATTAAATAGTGGAAGATTATACAGGGTGATTCTTAACCACAAACCTAGAAAAAATATAGACTGTGCCAGTGTTATATTGCCAGCGACCGCTTATTCATAGTTACCCTAAAAGGTCCAAAATCGCTAAAATTTGGTTTTTATGCCAATTTACGTTGATTGTATTGTAATGTGAAGCTCATTTGTTTACTGTGATTATATGTCTATATTTTTTTAAGTTTGTGTTCTTAACCTATACGCATAAACTTGGTAAATTATAGCTGAGAAGTTGAGGACAAATAGTAAAAAAAATTTAGTAAAATATTTTTAGTTTAGAGAAGTTTACAAACATTTATCAGGTTTTTTTTTATAAAAACTAAGAAGTAAACATGTCTATACCATATAAGTATTGATTGATGTGAATTGTTTCTTTTATTTAAAAGCCAACTAAGTTTCGAGCTTCATAGATTTTTAATGAGATTTAGCATGCACTCGGATATTAAAATCAATTTTTAGCGAAAACTGTTACCGACATTGAATTTCAACAAGAGTACCTTTTTATATAAACATCCTTAGAGTTTTCATTTTTGCTATGAAATTATCAAAAAAATATACACAAAAATGTTTGGGTGTTTTTGAAGCACTACTCCACTACCCCCCTTGTTTTACCCGCCCGTGAACAAGCTGCATTGACTTTCTAGGGTTTCAAAAAGAGCATAAGACATTATGAGATTGTGCCAAATTTCATTAATTTATCTACGCGTTTAGGAAATACTAATTAAAAATCGCCATCACGCCCTGAATGTCAAAAACTAAACGTTTTAGGATACATGTTTATATAGACTTTTTGTCTTATTTTGAGGTCTAGAAAATTGATTTAAATGTATGCGTTTAAGTTAAGAATCACCCTGTATACAGTATGCATGAATACAGCTGTTTAATATTTTTTGCATAATTTCTGTACCTAACTACTATTTCCTCGGGTGTTTACTTTACGTAAAATATATATTTTCCTGTATGTACGTTAAACCCTATACTAAAGAAAGTTGTTTTCTAAAAATAACAAGTTCAGGTGAAGAATGATTGCAAAATACATATTTATTCAGTTTAACAGCAACTATTTGAAGAAAAGGACAATGCTAGAGAAACCAAGAGGCAATGAGTTTTTAACTTATTAACTCATATCTGAGTGTACCTACGCTAATATTCCTGAAGATATAAATCCGTGATATAAATTTATAAAATCAAAAAATATCTCCGTAAAAGTTAAGTTTAGCCATTTCCTATAAGAATACCTCTTTTGTTTAAAAAAAAACATATTTCATATTTTGTTACTAAAGGCTTTTTACGAGGGCTACTAAAAAATACATATTTAATGCAGAACAAAAATATCATTTTTCCCATAAGACTTTAGAAATGATTAAGGAAAAAGTATTTTATTATTCACTTTACCACCCTGTCTCTTTTTTATTATGCTACTTGGGATAGATCGAGGTATACAGGGTGACAACAGAAAGTGGGAACACGCTGTAACTTTTTATGGCTCCAGAAAATTGGTCCTACCATACGTAAAATAATCCGCCGATTCCAAAAATGTCAAAAAATACAGGGTGTCCCATTTAAAAATATAAATTTACGGTAATTTCCGGTCAAACCGGAAATGTCATGAAATTCGAAATGACCTCAAAGCATTCATGGCACCATCTAGTATAAACCCACCCAATTTCAAATTTTTATCAGCAGTCATAAAAAAAGTTCCAGCGTGTTCCCACTTTCCATTGTCACCCGGTATATGTTAGGTTAAATCAACAAATTTTTACTGTGAAATCATTTGTGCCTCTTCATTTAAATTCACCCTGTATATGAGAAGCTAGTGATTAGGATGAAAATACTTTGGAAAATACCTACCTATAGCTTTGTTACAGAAACAGAAATGTGGTTCAAGTTCACAGTAAAACTGAACTTTACATCTAAATTTTCATAACACACAAGCAGTTCTTATTAAATAAATGAAAATTGTAGTTTTCACTTGACAAGTTTGAAGCATTAGGAATGACATTTACATTTTAAAAATGTAATTAACGTAATTGCAGGAAACATGTTCGACTATCGTCAAATATTACGTTACTTATAAAATGACCATTATTGGTAAAACTACAAGGCATTTTTCCTTGTAATAAAAAATACTTACTTCATATCAATATAAACAATTACTTAATAACAAAGTTACATAAGTACTCGTAACTACGTTCTTGTTATTATAAAATTATTCAAAACATTTGCAATATCACAATATGAAATAACCTCGGTAATAACTTATTGCTAATAAAGACCAATTCGCGGTTTTCGGTATATACTGGTAAATGTACTCTTTTGCAACAAACATTATTTATACGGGATGTCTCAACTGCTATGTTTCTATAGAGTGCTCTTTGGTTAAAATGAACACAAAACATTCTAAAAAACTTGTTTTCATGTTGCATTTAAAAATATATAAACAAATATGAGTCATCAACAATCATAAACGTGTTGTGTAAGTACTTACCAAAGATGCTGATATTTAAAAAAATCACTGCTAGAAGGGCATCTTCAAAATACTATCTCCCTGAAGGGTGATAATTCACGTTCGCCCCAGGGTATTAGAACTTTTATCCACGACCACTATATTCAAAAGGTTAAATACCTATGTCTATTAAAGGCCTTTTAATACACTAGTGGATTAGAATTCATAATGCCACGCTTCGATTTTATAGCATTTTATTTAAAATTATTATTATTAATATTTATCTCAAGAACGATCTTGTCATTTTGACCGGGATTATTTTGAATTCAGTCGATAAGATGTTTCTGAAGGATTGGAGGGGCCTAGAACTTCGCCAGGTAGGGGAACCTGACAATCAATATTCTTGATTAAAATAAATCTGTCAAATATGACGTTTTCAAAACCATAATTTTCCACCTGTTTTCACACGGTTTTCAATTGACCGGTTTTGATCGTGGTCGTGGATAAAACGTTGAATTACATTCGAACCAGCCTTTAATCCTTGGCTGCGCCACTTGATAAAATAATTAATAAAGTCAACTTTATTTTATATATTTTTTTTATTTTTTAATCAAATCCAATTTGGTAGGACATATCAGTTTTTAAGGGTGGTTTTCAAAAAGACTCGTTCAAAAAGCAAAAGTGCATACACAATTGTATTCAGGAAGATTTTAGCTACCCAATGATATATCACAAAAGAGGTCCCCATTTATTTTTTTAAGTGGGGGTTCATGAGGGTGAGTAGAAACAAATGCGCTTATACGTCACAAGTTTTTCTTCCAAAAATAAAATTTTTTTGTTTTTGGAAATTTTTTATATCGCAATAAAGTGGGAAGTTTTCAGAAAATTACTCTGTTCTGTATATACGTTATACCGCCATTCATATCAACTTGTATTATATTGACGTTTTTGTTAGTTATTGTTAATAACGTAGGTAACACATCGCGCTTTCCATATATTAAAAATGTCTTTCTACTAGTTTCTACTATGATATTGAGTTGCTTAATTTACTTTAGTGTTTTTACTTGTATTTAAAAAAAAAAACTTGAAATTGAAAAATAGGTACATACCTACCCAACCATAATGATATTTACACTGTTTATAGTAGATATTTATTTCTATAGTTCGGTATAGAGATGATTGATACCTAATTTAGCAAATACTTTATTATTCCTATGTAAAATGTGTTTATACAGAATATTTTCTTTAGGTAATCAATTTTTTATTTATTTTTGTCAATTTATGTATTAGGTACCTACGTAATTGTCGTCATGTAATGAACCAACAAATTATGGATGATTGTAATAAATAAATACCAGTATGCAATGCATACACTGACCTTGTCATTGATCTTTTAAAACAAACTGATACAGTGTCAGTTTTTTACGTGATATTTTATGTAATATGTGAGTGTGTAAAATTGATTAATAATTAACTTATCTGTAATTGTTTACATAATCCCTTATATTATAGTAATATAATTTTTATTATAGTTTTTAAAATCATCTTTTTCTACGTTCATGCAAAAAACAAAACTTTATTGAACTATATTTAGTGGAAAAAGTGGTTCTTTATTGCACTAGTGCAATAAAATGTTTATTGCATTCATCTGTCATTCTACTACAGCGTTTTGTCATCATGACAAACATAAACGTTCAAATCGACGTCATATTTTCCTAGACTTGTGTCATCTAAATAAAACATTTTTTGGTTTTTGCATGAACGTAGAAAAAATATTGTATGCAACTCGTATAAAAAGTGTTTCCGACGTTCTGACGGCCTCGTTGGACAATTTCACATCGCCTGCAATAAACATTTAATTTTTGTACTTGCATAAATCTAATTAATCTTGTTTGTACTTGTTAATTGTACCTATAACTTGAAACATACTGAAACAGCTATGGGTGGAAAGTAAATAAAATATTAAAACGTCAAAACACAAAACTCCTGGTAGCGTTTTATCTAGGCTTGGGGCTTGGTGGCACGAACACAGAGTTGAATTGAGTAGAATATACTTATACTAATTTCAATGAAGCATGTTTTATCATATGTAAGGCCTTTTGTTAGGTAATTACCCATTGTATAAAAATTGATCTCAATTTATTTATGAAGCAAATAATATTTTGCATGAGAGGTTGTTCCTTTAACCTTTGTTAAAAACATTGCAGCTTCCAAGATTCATGTAGAAACATCATAAATACACATGAAAGCAATATATATATGAACAAATATATTACTCAAATCTTTGTTTATATTAGAATATGGGTTAAGCAACAACATTAAAAACACAAGTATACATATACAAAACAAAATTAGTTCATCCAAAGGTTTATTATATCTGGTAACAGATACTATACCAATGTACAAGGTATTGGACACATTAAAATAAAACAAACAATTATCAAAAATTGTATAAACAAGGCCGCTTTGTACTTTTTTAAACGAAATGCCCCATTTATTTTATTCTATCGGAAAAAAAATTCTTATTTCTATTTGAAACGAAATCACTTTTATTTTAGAAGAAATCGCTTATATAGGTTAATTGACTATTATAATTCATTAATAATGGGACAGAGCTTAATGGCAGATTGCTGACTTTAAAATAGCCGAATATGCCTTAGTCAAATATTGCTCCATTTCAATATACAGTGTGTCAAAGTTAAAAATGTATTTTCAATATTTGTAAATAACTTTTTAAAAAATTCAAATATTTGCATACATTTTGGAGTTCGGGCGAGAAAATCAAATTTATTTTTAATTTTGACACATCATGCTTCTTTTAAATGACTTCTTGTAATTTTGCATAGCACCATAACTTGCCATTCTGAATATCTATTTGAATTTTCAACTGAAAAGGCATTTTACCTGAAACCAAAACAATTTTTACTCGGTGCACTGAATATTTCAAATAGAATTATTTAGAAAACCGTTCCTTCTAACGACTTTAACAAGGTATGCAGATAAAAAAGGCATAATTCAGTTGTTCCAGTAGTCAAAAATAATGATGTGCCCTAAGTTGCACCCTCTACTAGTGACGTCCAAATTAGAAACAAAATTTAATTTGCCTTTCTTCAAATTCAATCTCCAAAATGCATGCAAATATTTAGATTTGCTAAAAAAATTAAATACAAATATCGAAAATAAAATTTTTGCTTTGACACCCTGCAGATCGAAAAGAAGCAACATTCGGATAAGGCATATTTAGCTTAATTGCTCTCTTTTTAAATCAGCAATCTGCCATTAAGCTCTGTCCAATTATTAGTGAATCACCCTGTATACGATGGCTTTTTAATAATAAACTTTCTAAGAAACTGCTGTATTTGTTTCAATAAAATGTTTATTTACAGGTTTAGATTATAGAAAATAAAATGCCTGCCAGAGCTCCAGAAACAACAAACGGTCTTATTGGAAATCAGTTTAGTGATGACATCGTAATCAGTGGAATATCTGGTCGTCTCCCAGAAAGTAACTCTATCGAAGAATTCAAGCAACAACTCTTCGATGGTGTTGATCTGGTCACAGATGACGAAAGACGATGGCCTTCCGGTTTATATGGACTACCTACTCGCACCGGAAAAATAAAAGACTTACAGTATTTCGACGCTACCTTTTTCGGAGTGCACGCCAAACAAGCACATGTAATGGATCCACAGTTGCGAATGCTTTTGGAACTTACACATGAAGCTCTTGTTGATGCAGGAGTAAATCCAAGTGCTGCAAGGGGTTCCAGAACTGGAGTGTTTGTAGGAGTTTCAGATAGTGAATCGTCAGAATTTTGGACACAAGATCCTGACCAAGTCAATGGATATGGACTGACAGGCTGCTGCCGAGCTATGTTTCCCAATAGAATTTCTTACACCTTTGATTTTAACGGGCCAAGTTATGCAGTGGATACTGCTTGTTCAAGTAGTCTGTTTGCATTTCAACAAGCTGTAACAGCCATAAAAACTGGACAGTGTGATGCTGCCGTAGTGGCGGGTGTTAATTTGCTTCTTAAACCTACATCATCTTTGCAATTCCATCGACTTAGTATGCTTAGCCCACAAGGCATGTGCAAAGCATTCGACTCTTCAGGAAATGGATATGTTAGATCTGAGGCAGCTGTTGTTGTATATCTCCAAAAAGCAAGTGCAGCTCGACGAATTTACGCTACTGTATTAGGAGCTAAAACTAATACTGATGGAAATAAAGAACAAGGAATCACATTCCCTTCGGGAGCAATGCAGAACAAACTTATTAAAGAAGTTTATGAAGAAATTGGAGTTAAACCTCAAGACGTTTCTTATGTGGAAGCCCATGGAACTGGTACAAAAGTAGGAGACCCACAAGAAGTGAATTCAATTGCTGACTTTTTTTGTAAAAATCGTACAGATCCTCTACTTATTGGATCAGTAAAAAGCAATATGGGACATTCAGAGCCAGCTTCCGGCTTATGTTCACTAGCTAAAATAGTAATCGCAATGGAAGCAGGGATGATTCCACAAAATCTCCATTTCAAATCTCCCAATAAAGATATTCCAGCTTTAAATGACGGACGCCTCAAAGTTGTTTCCAAGAATGAGCCTTGGAATGGAGGAATAATTGGTATTAACTCCTTTGGTTTTGGAGGAGCTAATGCACATATTGTACTAAGGTCTAACCCCAAACCTAAAATACAGTGGCCTACTGGTCCGATTCCTCGAGTTGTAGGAGTTTCGGGACGGACAGAAGAAGCAGTTAATCATTTTTTGAGCAAAATAGAGGAAAATAAAACAGATGAGGAATTTTTAGCCTTAATAGATGAAGTTCATAGTAACAATATCCCAGGGCATGCATATCGTGGTTATGCAGTTTTTAAGGGCTCATCGGTACGTGAAGTAAGTCAGGTCCCTGGAGATAAAAGACCCGTTGCTTTTGTATTCTCTGGAATGGGTTCCCAATGGCCAGGAATGGCAAAAGATTTGATGCAACTAGATGCTTTTAGAAACTCTATTAGAAAGTGTTCTGATGCCTTAAAACCTCGAGGTGTGAATTTAGAAGATATAATCATTAACGGCACTGATAGTACTTTTGATAATGTTCTTAACTCATTTATATCAATTGCTGCTATGCAAGTTGCACTAACAGACGTGCTAAAGTCTGTGGGAATTGAGCCAGATGTAATTGTAGGACATTCTGTAGGAGAAGTCGGTAAGTAATTAATAAATTTATACAATCATAAAATATTTCTAATTATTCTTTGTTTAAATATATGTAATTTTGTATAATGTATTTTTACAGGGTGTGCATATGCTGATGCAACTTTAACTGGTGAACAAGCTGTTCTAGCTGCTTATTCAAGAGGTCGAGCAATTTTGGAAAGTAAATTAGCTCCAGGGGCAATGGCGGCAGTTGGTTTATCTTGGGACGAAGTAAAAAGAAGGTGCCCACCTGAAATCTTTCCTGCTTGCCACAACAGCGAAGACAGTGTTACAATTTCAGGACCCCCTACGTCAATCGAAAAGTTTGTTGAACAGCTTCAATTAGAAAATATATTTGCCAAAGCTGTTAAGAGTTCTGGTACAGCTTTCCACAGCAAGTATATCGCTGATGCAGGTCCCAGACTCCGTAAAGCTTTAGAAGAAATTATATCCAATCCCAAACCTAGATCGCCTAGGTGGATTTCTTCATCTATTCCTGAATCTGCCTGGGGAACACCCCTTGCCCAGCAAAGTTCAGCTGCCTACCATGTAAATAACTTGTTGTCACCTGTACTGTTCTATGAAGCTTTAAAACATATACCTGAAAATGCAATTGTCATTGAAATTGCACCTACCGGCCTTCTTCAAGCGATCCTTAAAAGAGCTTTGGGGCCTAAGGCTACTAACATTAGTCTCGTCAAACGAGGTCATCCTGACAACATTGAATTCCTACTAGCGGCTCTTGGAAAGTAAGTATTACTTCTTCACAATCAACAAGATATTATATAATTTTTTATTTGAAGGATTTACAATGCTGGAGCTCAACCTAGATTTGGAAATTTGTTCCATCCAGTTAGTTTTCCAGTTGGCAGGGGCACTCCTATGATTAATTCGATGATCGAATGGGATCATTCCATTGAATGGTCTGTTGCAAACTTTTCAGGAAAGGGATCTCGCTCAGGTGAATTAGTTGTGGATATTGACTTAAGTAAAGACACTGATCAGTTCTTGACTGGTCATGCCATAGACGGGCGTGTTCTATTTCCAGCTACAGGATATCTGGTAAGCTTTTATAATAATGTATAATAAACCAACATATTATTAATCTTGTTTATAGACATTAGTCTGGAAAACTTTTGCTAAATTAAGAAATGAGGATTTCGAACAGTTGCCAGTGATACTTGAAGACGTACAATTTCACCGTGCTACGATAATGCCAAAAGAGGGTTCTGTAAAGTTTCTTATTAATATATTTGAAGGCAGTGGAGAATTTGAATTATGCGAAGGTGGTTCTGTAGCGGTATCGGGTCGAATATCTGTACCAGAAGACGTTTCTAAGGAAGTGTTAATCCTTCCTACACCTCAAGTCCCATCTGAAAAGGATGTTCTCTTGCTAAACGCTCCAGATATTTACAAAGAATTACGTCTGCGAGGATATGATTACGAAGGTATATTTCGTGGTATAGCTGAATCAGACAACAGAGGTATTAGTGGACAACTAAAATGGGAAAACAACTGGATCAGTTTCATTGACACTATGTTGCAATTTTCCATTCTTGGACAAAGTACAAGGGAGCTCTACCTGCCAACAAGATTGCAGAGGGCAGTAATAAACCCAAAAGAACATTTAAGTTACATTCAGAGCCTTAATGAGGGTGGAAGTAAGTAGTCACGATTCTTTAATGTAGATGTTATTAATAAATACGATTAATTTATTGCAGCTGTTCCTGTTCATATGTACCGCAACATAGGTGTTATTAAATCGGCAGGAATAGAACTTCGGGGAATGAAAGCTAGTTTGGCACCTCGTCGTCAACAGGCACAGGCGCCACCAAAACTTGAAAAGTATCAGTTTGTGCCTTATCTGAATAATCAGCCACTTTCTGAAGATCAAGAAAAAAATAAAATTCATGCTTTAACAGCTATTCTTCAAATTGTACTAGAAAATAGCTCAGGAGCATTAAAACTTAAAGTTGCTGAAATTGGAAACGATAGACCTATTGAATCGGTTTTGGCACCCACTGTAACATCGATACTAGAAAAAGAGCCTATGCTTTCTGTAGAAGCTACAGTTGTTACACCAGGTCCGGTCGATACCAGTGCTTTGGAAGCTGTCGATGTCAAACATGCCGTTCGTGACATACAGACAGGTCCTATTGGTCAAGACCTTCACTTAGTGGTCGGCAGTGATCTTTTGCTGTACAATAAGAAGAATGTTATAGACAATGCCGTAGCATCTCTTAAAACTGGAGGGTTTGTACTGTTAGAAGAAGGCAAAGGCCCAATGGAACCCAACAAATTTGTATCATTTGGCTTGGAAGTAATAAGCACACAAGTAACCACTACCAAAACGTATATTCTCCTGAGACAACCCATTTCTATACCCTCAAATCCAAGTATCTTGCAAGTATCAGAGAAAAACTTTGCTTGGGTCGAACCTCTAAAAGACTTGATGAAGTTGGCCGAGACCGACGGAAGAAAGATTTACTTATACGTTCAAGGCGAAGAACTTACGGGCCTTATCGGTATGGTTAATTGCTTGAAACAAGAACCTGGTGGTTCGGGTATAAGAGCGATATTTATTCAAGACAGTAATGAGCCTAAATTTTCTATTAACGCTTATGAGACTCAACTTAGAAAGGATCTTGTCCATAACGTGTTTAAAAAGAAAGTTTGGGGATCGTTCCGTCATCTTCTTCTAGATCAATTTAATGACAGTGGTAAACTGCAAGTCGAGCATGCCTACATCAATACTCTGACTCGGGGTGACCTGGCAAGCCTTCGTTGGATTGAAGGGCCTTTGGGATATTACAAGTAATTATATTCACTGTTACTGATCAACTTTGTATTAATATTTCTACTTTGCAGAGGAGATGTTGCAAATACTGAATTGTGCCATGTATATTATGCGCCCCTTAACTTCCGTGACGTTATGTTGGCTACTGGAAAACTTCCACCCGACGCACTTCCAGGAGACCTTGCTGGACAAGATTGTATTCTTGGATTAGAATTTTCTGGACGTGATTCTAGAGGAAAGCGAGTCATGGGTATGGTAGCAGCTAAAAGTTTAGCCACGACCGTTCTAGCCGATCCGGGTTTTCTTTGGGAAGTACCTGAAAAGTGGAGTTTAGAAGAAGCTGCGACTATTCCAGTCGTTTATGGAACCGTAAGTTAAATAAGGCAATATTAACCATCTCCCATTAAAGTATCTACTAATTTTGATTTGTCCAATAAGACGTTTTTGCATCGTCGACTAAATTTCTCAATTGCCTCATTTTAAAGAATTAGGTGAACTATTAAAGTATAGAGGTAGAAAATTAATATAGCAGTGGCACGAATTCAGTGTATGCATGTCATAAGTGGCATCCCTCTTGTTTCTAATTTAAATAAGAATAAATTGGCTGCTGAATATTTGCAGCTATAGATATGAATTTTATAGACATTCTGAAAAGAGTAGAAAAATGTATTATATAAAAGAGGCCCTAAACTAAACAATATTGATAAAAAGGATACAAAAGTAATAAGACTATTGTGATATTTGTTAAAAAAAGATTTACAAATAATTTATCTATATTAAAATACATTTACCATTGTTTTATTCCATTAGAAGAGAAAGGTGACTTAACTTAAATTTCTATACCATTAAAATGACTTCTGTATATAGTGATCTCTTCAAATGTATACATTTGTCAGGAAATGTGTAACATAGTTTGCTTTATTAAGCTTAAGAATACATACGTTCACATACCATATTTTTCCCAACTGTAGTTTTATAACCAGTTACTAATATTTTAGAGTATACTCCATAAAATTTGAATATTTTCCACTGCCAAAAACTTAATCTGCTAATGTTGAGAGAAAGGATGAGAAAATATAGAATTAGTCAAACCGGGATTAAAAATTTTGGTAATTATGTATTTCCTTTAAAATTTAAACTAACCTGACATCTGTTGGTTTTTATGAAAAAAAGAACTGCCAGAGAAAGATGTGTTCCCACAAGTCAGGGATTAATTTGAAACTGTCAGAAATATTCGTTCAACTATTTCTTAGGTTACATACACTGAAAACACAATTTATCTGATCAAAAGTGAGAAACCAATCCCTGGTTCTTGTGGAAACAGACCTTAAGTTTTCACAAAGAATATTTCGGATTTATTTTATCTATTTGGATATTTTGTATAAAATTTTAAAAATAATTTGATGAACTATTAGATTAGAACATAAGTCAAAATAATAGATTATCTGCAAATGCATATTGTAAAAACATACTTATCAAATTAATAATGGAATTATTACCAGGATTTATGATTGTACCATTGTCTGCTAAATCACGTCGCCTTTATAATACTTGTCTTTTGAATCACCTGAATTTCAATAAAGAATTCTGTAATGTGCTGTAGTGTGACGACACCAATGTTAGTATTTGGAAACATACACATCAGGTCGCAAATCAATATTTGATAGTAAGACTGTAATAACCTACTTATTAATTTGGTTTGCAAAATGTACGTATTTTTTATCTACATATTTTAAAACATTAAAATATGCGGCACTGATATCATTCCAATACTTCACACAAAGCTTTTATGTCTAAATATTTTATATTTTTCACAAAACTGGGTACATACGTATAAATAATGGACTGCTTCTCCTATACTTTCACCATAAAAACAAAATACTTGTATCAATTTATAAATTTAAAAATGATACGTAAACAGAAACGTATATCTTAACAGATATTTGACATTTGTCATAATTTCTATGAAAACAATTGATGACTATATCCGACTACGTAATTTGTGCTGTAATATGCTGTCGCGTGCGGTGAGTCACTGCAAACGGGCAATGGAACAGACTAGAAAAAGTACAACTGCTGCGATTTAGCTGACCATGATTGTACAACATTATTTCCAGTGTCTCTCCAACAGAGAGCAGTGTCATATTTCACATATTTAATTTTTGAATTTGTACTCTTTGTTTTACATTAAAAATTTTTACTAATTTTACACTACTTGTACTGTTTACTAATTTTTTGACTATTCTCATGTTTCTTTTCTGATTTTCTTTTCAGAAATATCTTAAAATAATAAATATCAAATCTGTAAAGAATTTACATTACAATCTATCGACACTTATTCGATTTTGCAAACAGACATGAGAACATTTAGTAATTGAATATGAAATACCATACAAACCATAATTAAAATATATTTGATTTGATTTAAAACTTGCCTTGCTTTAATAATTATGGAAAAAATGTATACACGAGATATTCATCTGCCAAATAAACTTAACTCAAAGTACACGTATACTGTACTAGTCAGATATATTAACTTAATAACTTTGACAAATAACTGTATTAGATACTTCATTGTTAGGTGGAAAAATTGGTCATAATGATAATAATATACAAGTACTGATAATTAATGTTATTTTCAGAGTTACTACGCTTTAGTAGTAAGAGGTGGAATGAAACCAGGTGAATCGGTTCTTATTCACGCAGGAACTGGTGGTGTCGGGCAGGCCTCAATCTCTATAGCTCTCCACATGGGATGCACAGTATTTACTACTGTCAGTAGTCAAGTAAAACGAGATTTTCTAAAGAAAACTTTCCCTCAACTGAAAGACGAAAATATAGGGAATTCCCGTGATACTAGCTTTGAACAGTTAGTCTTATCGCAAACTAATGGAAGAGGTGTAGATCTAGTTCTTAACTCGTTAGCAGCTCACCAGTTGCAGGCATCCGTGAGATGTTTAGCTATTGGTGGTCGTTTCCTTGAAATAGGAAAGGTAGATCTGTCCAATAACTCACCGTTGGGTATGAGCGTATTCCTTAAAAATACCACTTTCCATGGTATTCTACTTGATGCATTGTTTGACTCAGATAGTCCAGAAAAAAGAAAAGTTATGAACTTGGTTAGTGATGGTATTGCAAGTGGAGCTGTTATACCTTTACCGAAAACTGTTTACAACGAACATCAAGTGGAGCAAGCCTTCCGTTACATGGCATCTGGCAAACATATTGGAAAAGTACTTTTGAAAATACGAGATGAAGAAAGCCGTAAGGCTCAATGTCCAGCAGCTAAAACAGTCAATGCTATACCACATACTTACATGGACCCTGAAAAGAGTTATGTTTTAGTAGGAGGTCTAGGCGGATTTGGCTTAGAATTAGCTAACTGGCTGATAACAAGGGGCGCTAAGAAATTAGTTCTTACCTCAAGAAGTGGTATTAAAACCGGCTATCAGTCTCTTTGCATCAGGCGTTGGAGGGAACAGGGAGTCTCAGTGCTTGTATCCACAGCCGATGCGACAAGTGAAAGGGGCGCAAAGAGGCTTCTAGAAGAAGCCAACGATCTAGGACCAGTTGGTGGTATCTTCAACTTAGCAGTGGTTTTACGAGATGCTATGATGGAAAATCAAAGTGAAGCAGATTTCAAGACAGTTAGCAAACCGAAGGTCGACGGTAGCAAACAGTTAGATGCTGCTTCTAGGATTCTAGCACCACATCTAGATTACTTTGTCAACTTCTCATCCGTGTCCTGTGGTAGAGGTAATGCTGGTCAAGCCAACTACGGTCTGGCCAATTCCGCTATGGAAAGAATTGCCGAGGCCAGGCAAGCCGCTGGATTACCAGGGGTAGCTATTCAGTGGGGAGCCATAGGAGATGTAGGTTTAATTCTCGAAACAATGGGTGGTAATGATACGGAAGTAGGAGGTACTTTACCGCAAAGAATGTCATCATGTCTAGCCACCATGGATGTATTTTTACAGCAACCAAATGCCGTCGTTGCCAGTATGGTCCTGGCCGAGAAACGCAAAGGAGCTGGTGCAGGCAGCCAGGTTAGTTTAACGGATGCGGTTGCAAATATCCTCGGCATAAAAGATGCATCTACCGTGGCAACTTCAGTCACCCTCGCAGATTTAGGTATGGATTCTCTTATGGGAGCAGAAATTAAACAAACCTTGGAACGTAATTACGATTTAGTGTTGAGTGCTCAAGAAATTAGAGCACTTACATTTGGCCGTTTAGTTGAATTTTCTAATGGTGGAGGTGGCAGTGCCCCCGCTGAAACTAGTTTGGATCCAAAAGACAATAACGTTGTATATGATACAACTGCTGAAATCATACCTTTAAAAACTCTTATACAACTAACAAGTAAATCAACGGATAGTAAGAGAACTCCAGTATTTGTACTACATCCTATTGAAGGAGTAGTAAAAGCACTAGAGACCTTAGCGAGCAATATAGATGCACCTGTCTATGGCCTTCAATGTACTTCTACTACGCCACTTAATAGTATTGCCGATCTTGCCAAATACTATATCACACAAATCAAAACCGTACAACCTAAAGGTCCTTACACTCTAATCGGATATTCATTTGGAGCATGTGTTGCATTTGAAATGGGAGTATGGTTAGAAACGAATAACGAAGCTGCAACACTTTTGCTTTTAGATGGGTCACCGTCTTATGTTGCGACGCATACCGGAAAGGCAAGAAGAAAGATACAAGGAAATACAGCCATCGAACAGAGCGAAGTTTTATTATTCTTCATTCAACAATTTAAGGAAATAGATCAGCAAAAGGTTGATGAACCCTAAATTATATGAAAACAATTTTTTAATATATATATTTTTTACAGACTATGGCAGATTTTGTAGCTTTAAAGAGTTGGGAGGAAAGACTTTCTAGAGCCGTACAAATTTTATCTGAAGTCATTCCCTATCCAGCTGAACAAATTGCTGCCGCAGCTACGAGCTTCTATGGAAAGTTAAGAGCTGCAGACTCGTATAAACCATCAGGAAAATTCAGTGGAAAGGTGACATTAGTAAAGGCTATTGATAATTATGTACAGCTGGGTGAAGATTATGGTTTATCCGAGGTAAATAATTTGTAAATGGGTATTAAATTTTAAAATGATTCATAATTCATTACTCTTTATAGGTGTGCAAGCAGAAGGTAAAAGTGGAAGCTTTAGAGGGCAATCATCGAAGTATTCTAGGTGGAAATAGTGTAAAGAAAATTGCAAATATCCTTCACGGCCTTATTAGAGTATAAGATGGCGCACTTGGCACTATAGGCAATTTATTTACTTCAGTGCATTCCATGTCATCACATTAGAACTGTTTTTTTTTTAATTTAGGGGTCCAAATATTTTGAATCTCAATTTTTGTTATTTATCTGTAAATACAAAGTAATAGTAGTTTTTAGTAAATTTATTTATTTTTTAAAGTGTATTTAAGTTATTTATAAAATTTAGTTTTTATATGTTGATACATTCAACCAAAGATTTGGTTATTCAGTTAATTGTAACTCTGATGATGGGACAGCGTTTGTTGCTTGGCGTGTGTTTCATCGTCACAGTTAATATAATGGTTGTATATACTTACAATACTTAAAGAATAAAACATATTTATACTTACCTTTTATTCCTTTTAATAACTACAGTATGGTTTCGACAACTAAAACCGCAGTGATCTGGATCTTTGAAGAATATGGATTACTAAAGCATTAGTTTAATTTGTATACAGGGTGTAGAGGTGAGTACTTGGTGTGAGTCACGCGTGTTGTGCATCATTCTGCGTTTTAGTTTTGAAACCGCCACGTGAATGGGCGTGCGCGAGGTCAGTGATGGGCACTTAACGTAAGACAGTAGATCATTGCTCACGATGATTTTCGAATGTGCGGCGGTAACCTCCAATTGCAATTTTGTTTTCCCCTACTTGGGGGCTTGGGGAAATTTCTGATATATCTTCCCCTAATTTAATTGTGAATGTAATTAATTTATTAGTGATTTTGTGTTTGTATTCTTATGAGAATAATTCAAGTTTTACAGCGTATTCCCACAATCGTACACTCTAATCTAACAAATGAGCAATATCAGATCATGACATGTATGAAGGGATTAAGGCGCGAGACCAAATATGAGTAAGTGATGTATGATTGAAATACTCGCATATAATTCATTAACAAGAATTTCGTCCCACAAAACGTCAGCGACTTACTGAAACCTAGTCTCCAACTTCAACTCCTTCTGCGTCAATCTTTGACGAATTTCAAGATTCTTCAGGGTAGGAACAAATAGATAAGGATAGCGAAATAGAAAATTACTTGTACAGAAAAGTTGAACCTAATATCTCTCTTTTAGAAAAATTGCACTGATGTGCCTCTTTTAAAAAAATTTGCTCGTGTTACGTATCATACTTATGAATGCTTATATTTTTGTTTATATTTATTTTATGTTATAGCCGTAAATATGTATAATGTAAACATAGATATGATAGGTACCTACTAATTTAGAAATTAGGATGTGTAAATCATACATAAGTTACGGTCACGTGTGATCTATGGACACGCGTGATCGAATCTTCCAACTTAATACTCAGCGGGCGGGACCCACCCGAGGTTGGACGTGAACGGGTATGTGAAACTAATCACATGCCCACCTCTAACAGGGTGCTCTACAAGCTCAATAACAAATTTTAAGACTAAAAATTGTTCAAAATGTCTTCAGCTTGAATGCAAGCCTCACGTTGGCGAACTAAAAATTCCATCACTCGAAGGGTGAGATTTGGATGATAGTTCTGGTTAGCTGTATTCTAAATTCTTTCAAGTAACTGCTGCCAGGTAGTGACTTTTATTTGGTAGACAAGCTGCTTCATATATCCTCAAAATAAATTTAGATCTGGGGAATGTGGTGGCTATGGTATTGGACCTTGTTAACCTATCCATTTATTCGGGAAATGATCATTTAACCAAGCCATTACTTGTCTTCCTCTATGTGGTGGTGCACCATCATGCTAATACCACATCTTTCAACAATATTAAGCCATACGTCATCAATGAAATCAAAAAGTTTGTTTTCAACAAAAATTCTACAGAAATCTGCATTTAAACGATCATTTAAAACATGTACCTACAGGTAGGAAATTGTTGAAAATGCTACCCCAAACACTAACAGTGAAATGTTCCTGAAATCGTCATCTAATTGCATGCGGATTTTGTAACATCCAGATATGTTCATTGTGACTATTATTTATGCAGACCCTAGTAAAATACGCTTTATCAGACCACATGACAAACGCAATGAATCTATCATTTTGTGCACGTTGTTGAAATAACCAGCAGCAAAATTCTAATCGCTGAGGAGTATCTCCAGCATGTAACGCTTGTATATTTTGGCAATAGGGCATTCCAACGCCCTAACCTCAAATAATTTAAAATGGCGTCAGTAGGATAGTTTGGATTTGTGTAACACGACAAAACAAAAACCATTATAATAGTCTAAATTATCGTTGGTATTCCGAAATAGTTATAAAATATAATGAGCAAAACACACTAGTTCGTAATTCTATACAAAAACACAAATTTCTGCTTGATATCATATCAAGTTTCAAGTTATTTGTCCTACTACCGCTATTTTTAAAGTGATTTGACAACACATTAGATTGGCTTATTAAATGGATTTTCTGTTCAAAATACGCCATAACAAAATCCGGTGACTAATGAAGATTACTACGCCAAACACTAATTGAAGAGTTGTCAATGGCAGCATAGCATCTATAATAATAATAACAATGTTTATTTGGTATTAACATTTAAATATATAAATCATGCGGTAATAGACAACAATCAATAAACAGTGACGTCAACTTAAGTTTAAACATAAACTTGTTGTGACCTACATAGTTAAAAAGTAAGTAACAAATAAATTTATTCATCATAAAAAAAATAAACATAAATAAATCAATAATTATACAACTTATACATATTACATTATCATATCCTACACCAATATAATAAATACATATATCAAAACAAATATATATATAATAAAAAATAGAATTAGAATCTCCCTATATATTAACTAAAATCCGTTAGTTTATGTATTTCATTTCTAGAAGTATTTTGAAGAAATATTTTTTTTTTATACATTATATCTTCCTTCATTTTGTACATTCACTTAGTAGGACGAATGGCCCTTTTTTGAAGCAGGATTACCTACTTGGAAAGGAAGGCTACGAAATAATGCACTTTATCTATTTGGATATCTTCATCGGTATCCTCGGGTTTACTTGTCTGGTTCCCATTGGAATACCCATGTAGAAAGACAATATCTACATACTCTTCAGTTGTAAATAAATGCATTTTTTGTACTTTTGTACTTTACACTAAATGTCAAACTATTACCACAATTGGCAAGATATAGATATGGCATTGTTGTGTTGATGGTTGCACAGTTAAGATAGTGAAATTTAATTTGTGTTTAGTGTACTTTAGGAAAAAAAATATTTCTATTTTATAAATAATTTTGGAAATTTTTTGACGATTCCCTTCTTATTTTTTTCTATCCTTTTTAAAATATTTGTACTTCGTCATAGTTAAACTTTCAGTTTTCTTATTAAAATATAATCAGCAACAATCCGGTATTGCTGTGATTGACATTTGATGTGAAAAAGCATTTACCTGGAAAACACCTTTATGTATGTATGTGGTATATATGTTCCATATCGCATTTCATATTTGCCGAGGTAAAACTCAGCAACTTTTCATTTATTTGATATTATTATGTTTTGATAGATTTGGAGTCCTTATAGAAAATGTCATAAGATAAACTACTACACATAAGCTTGATAAAAATATATAATCTTGGCTTCTGGTATGTACAATTGTTTGCAATAATAATGACACTCATTAAAATGAATATTACGATTTCTTTAGAACTTCTGATGTATTTGTAATGAAATCTACTTCACATTTTTAATATTAGTTATTAATTGTTTCACTCACCGATACAGATTTAATGAAATTTTTACTCAGAACTTCCAGAAGTTCAAAAACTGTTTTAAGAGAGTGTCATTATTATTGCAAACGATTGTACAGCACCAGCGTTAGGCAAGTGCAAACAGTGCACAGCACACGGCCCTTACTAAAATTAGGTTTGAATTCATTGCATCTGGCGTATATTAGAAAAAGACAAAACATCATCCACAGTTTATAAATGGAATGAAATCCCTTATTTGTATATCTTCTTTGGTTTGGCGTTTGCGTTCATGTATTGCAAGGTGTAAGCAATGTTCTACTGTTCTCCTTCAAACTGGTATTTAATATTTTAAAAAAATATACTTTTTTATAATAGTAATATTTATTATTGTCAGATATTATTATGTATTACACATATTTACTTTTGTTTGGTTTTTTATACTTATGTCTTTTGTATATATGAACTGACGAGTTTATTTTAATATTTTTATGTGATGCAGAGTGAGTTATTTCATTTCTAATAAATCTTTTGCAAATCAGCCCCGCATTTTATCGCAAAAGCTAGCACCGGCTCTGGGTATGTAGTAGGCCTTATATATTTTTATGAAACATTAATTCTCATAATTAGAATGAAGAATAGAGATATTATTATTATTATAGATTAATACTTTTTGTAAGGACTATAGATAACAAAACACAAATACAAATCACTGACATTTTATATTGTATAAGTTAAAGTAAAGGATTTTTCAGTAAGAGCTATCAGATTTTGTTAGTAAATAAAATACACAGCACCTAAATGAGAAAATTTTAATCTCGGTAAGTAATTTTTAATATTAATTAAATGATGTGAAAAACAATATCTGTCAAATGATCTTTGGCATGACAACTCTTTTGGCGACATATGTGGTGACGTCTAAACACCTTTATGGAATCTCTCGAATTATGTGTTGAATCTCGTTTTTCAAGTTGAATGGTTCATGTATTTTTTGCGTATGCCGTACTTTTCACGTAGTCCCACAGATCCCTAATTTCCTAATCAAGGGGCGTTACAACGCACGGACATGACGGACAGTTACCATCGCCATTTCGTGAAAGAATTCTTCCTCTGAACTGTGTTCACAATAAATCAATAGATTTCTGGGCGGAATAATATATTGCACTGTCTTGTTGAACCCACATATTGTTTACTTCCATATCCATTAAAGCCACACCAAATGTGCTTAGACGTCATTGTACATTTTTTCCAAATGGGTTGTCATGCCATGTTGATTTTCACATTTAATTGTAATACATCATATTAAGTACTACACAAAGATTAAATTTTTTTCATTTACTATGTATTTTATTCATTCAAAAATCCAGTAACTCATTAAAAACATTTTATGAATGACAAATATTTCTAAAATTTATTTTATTATTCTTATTGTTGTATAATTTCTGGAATGTTTTCAAATCAAAACAATGTAAAATGTTTAACAAACAATATTATTTTGTACTAAGGTAATATTTTTATATTTCATAACAGTATTAATTAGTGTGAACAGTAAATAGTTCCCAAATTAAGGAGAAAACGCACTATGAGGTCGCAGTCTAGACATCACGGACCGCTCTGTGCCGAACTGATCACGGACTTTTACACGCATGTCATTTTCTAAGCGCTTCCGACTTATTCTACTGTACTATTTAGCTTCCAGAGAGACCACAACACGAGCAAATTCAGCTCGCAACCTGCTAGTGCAAACGTGTACATTTAAAAACATAAGAAGATTCTTCTATAGACGAGTACAAGACTAGCCTGGTCCGGGACACGCCGGGACCGCGACTGACTAGTGTGTTTCCTCCTTTTAATCTGTTTGTGATCCTTTGTATAACATATCTTTTATTTTAAACCTATTTACAATGAAAATCAACAATAATTACATTCCTATCTGCAAATGGGTCAAATAAAAAAATGTATTAATATTTGTTTTAACAAAATTTATAAGCGACTATCAAAAATGTAAAATATGGAATGTTATATAATCATATTTTATGAATTGGGTCTTGAATTGCTTTCGTGATGTCACATGTGAAAGATACAGTAATAGCAAACCTATGACCTTCTGTAACACGCTCTACATAGTGTGGATTTTCAGGACCTGATGTAAACATTGACACTCTACCTTTCCTGGGTTCTACTGTGACATTTTTTGTAGGACTAGAAACATCATTTAAAAATACAAATCGCCCTCCCTTGAAGTCAATACCATAATCATTAAGGTAAAGCAGTGATGTATAATGAAAGGATTCATATGTGTGCTAAAAAAATAATTCAATTTAATATTTACTTCAATTAGTAGTAATAGCAGTAGTAAAATAAAATTAAAATTATCTGTGTGAAAATATTTAGTCAAGGTTTAACAATACTAATTCCTCTTTTAATTGATTTACTACTTATAGAAGTTGAAAATAAATGTTAGAAGTTCATTTATTAACCAACATAACCATCTTAATGAAATACCTATGACATGTTTGATATATGATCTCGGTCGGTCTTATTATGTAAAATATTGAAAAGGAATATTTGGGAAAAATATTTTCGTCTGGTTTCAAGACTAGCAAGTGAATGTCTACTGAGGAGGTTCTCATGTGGATAACCAATGTGTGTTTATTAACAAATACTGATTGATATTGATAGTAATATTTGGTGCATGTTATTTAAATCCCTAAGTTCAGTCAGGAAACAAATAAACTATTATTTTTTAATGATTACATAATAAATTCAAATAAGTGATAATACCTATCCTCTTAAAATTATAAAATATTATCTTTTATAAATTTGAAACAGAACAAACAACACTAAGGGAAATATATTTTAGTCATTAGTCTATAGAATAGACATTGATTATACAGGCTCCAGAAAATTATATTGCTTTCATAATAAAATTTTCTCAAGAGAACCTACTAGGGTTAAAAATTATTTTTAAACTGTTGATTTCTTACTGCAATCTTATAATTTGCCACCCTAAAAATTTTTTATTGAAGCTAGGCATCCTAGGCTGACGATGATAAATGACTTAATAGTGACTATACACTATTTTTAAACTAGGTGAAGTAAATGAAGAAGCCATATACAGGGTGATTCATTAATAATGGAACAGAGCTTAAGGGCATATTGCTGACCTCAAAATAGAGTGATTAAGCCAAATATGTCTTATCCGAATGTTGCTCCTTTTCGATCTACAAGGTGTCAAAGTTGAAAAAATAAAACACATTTTCTTTATTATTTTTCGATCTCATAGACCGTATTTTATGAAATTTGGGGGGTTTCTTGGTACTAGACATTCGAATATGTCGACGATTTTGGTGTATCTGCTAGAGGGCGCCACCAACGATGGTTTGAACCCTTTTAAATCGCTACGACTTTTTTGTGCTACACTGTATCTCATATTGGACTGGAACCATTTTCTTTCCTATCTTTTCTAGTTAAAAAAGGTTCTTGCTGATGTCGCTAGAAGCAATGGTTTCTGAGAAAAACGCATCTAAATCTCATGATGCATGCAATTTATCTAAAAGTAAAGTCAAATTGTTGCGTAAGTAATGAGCCATACTGTAACAGCATAATACTGCAACCAAAATAAGTCGATTTACTTTAGCTTACCCTAAAAAAATATAGGGTGTCAAAATTGAAGAAATAAATCACATTTTCTTTCTTATCTTTCGAACGCTTGAAGCAAATTTCACAAAATTTTGCTTATTTTGATCACAGTGTAGACAAAAAAGTCGTAGCGATTTAAAGGGGTTGAAACCATCGTTGGTGGCGCCCTCTAGCAGATACAGCAAAATCGTCTACATACTCGAATTTCTAGTACCAAGAAACCCCCCTATACCATACTTCATAAAATACAGTCGATGCGATCGAAAAATAATAAAGAAAATGTGATTTATTTTTTCAACTTTGACACCCTGTAGATCGAAAAGGAGCAACATTCAGATAAGACATATTCGGCTTATTCACTCTATTTTGAGGTCAGCAACATGCCCTTAAGCTCTGTCCCATTATCAATGAATCACCCTGTATACACAGAGAAAATTAATTAGAAAATACACTATAATATATATTTATAGATCATTTGGCAGTAAATGTGAATACTTCTCATTATATCAAAGAACGGCTGTATATTTTTTTAGTATTAGTTTCATTTTATTCACAACTTGAGTATCTAATACATACACTCTTCATTCTTTGTTTCCCTTGGTTTCAGTGTGTCTGCAGTTTTTTCTCCATTTTCATATATAATTTCTAAATTTTGATTAATTTGGAATCATTTAAATGATGGTATTTCTTTTTGTTAATATACAAACTACTTCCTACACACAACATACCGCATTAAATAAATAAATTCTAAATATACAGTTTCTGTTGTTTTTATTTAAAATGTAATAACTGTCTATAAAATACCGAGACTAGTTATTTTATTTTCATCTTACCCACTGCGACCACAACTTTAGATACAACATTAACAATTTTCATTTTTGACTCAACCCATAGAAAATCTTTATACATGTTTATTTATTACTGTTTGCTTTTCTGCTAAAGACAAATGGCCTATGTCCAATAATTTCTTATGTCTTTTTGGTGGTTTCATATTCAAAGCGAAAAAACACAAAAATCAACAGAATTCGTTCCTGGGTTCTCAAAAGAACTATTTTATTTGATTTTGGATTAAAAAGGAAGAAGAATAAACACAAAATAAATCTATAAAGTGGCAACGTTGATCTTAAGCTACTACAACTGATATTTTATAGGTTAACAATTGACAATAAACATGAATTTATGGGTTGTGTATGTGCTATGCGTACTCAGAATAGTTCAATTATCAACTTTGCATCTAAACTTTCATTTTACATTAACAATTACAAATAAAATGAAAGATGTCTACAATTTGGTCAAAATCAACCATCCCTTGCAAAGCAAAAATTTTAAGTTAACTTTGATTGATATATGTAGATAATGTTAACTCTACATGGCCAGTTGTAAACAGCATTTTTAAGTATTATTTGTTAGTCAAATTAAAATGTTTATTCTGGACAATAATATAAAGCAAAAAAATTACTTTCAAGGATAGAAAAAAGCATTACAATAGAAATTTATTGTAATTAGAAGTAAATATATGCATAAAGACTTTAAATAAATGGTTTAAAGTATATTTAGGAGTATATTATTAAGTCACATATCACACAATAAATGACTGTATCTAACTTACGGCAGCGCTTAAAGCCACTGATCTTTTTTTGATAGTGACAGAGCTTTTCATTAGACTATAAAACTACTGCAATAAAATACACCAAAATAAATTCGGACTGAATTGTTTAATAATTTTTCAACAATTTACATCTTCAGTTTGCTTATACTCATCATTACCATTAGTTAAAATTGAAAATGAACTTACTTTATCAATATGAACATGCCAATATTCATCATGAGGTGTAACCGGTGTTAAATTAGAAAGTTTTGAAAAGAACGTAGGGTGAGTTAAATACAAGCTGTCTACATCTATTCCAAATGTTTCTGCTATAGCATTCTGAATCTTGGTTCTAACTAATTTGTATACAGCCAGATCTGTTGGTGTTAAAATTTTAGTTTTCTTCTGGGCATATACATTGATAAATTTGTCATCAAATGACAGAGCTCCAGAATGCAAGTCCATAATTGTTGCTCCTCCTTTAGAGCCACCAAGAGCCATCACTAAAACAATGTTCAAAATCTTCTAATATGTATGTATATTTGTAATTACGTGTTATGTTTCAAAATAAAATAATTTCAAAGTATCATAAATATAGGGTGTACGGAACCTAGACCAACAAACGAAGACAGCAAATTCTAGAGATGATTTCATATCGATTCGACATAAATCTAAAAATTTTTCCGAAGGGAGGTAGAGCTCTTTTTTAGAGAATATTAGATTAGAACATTAGACAAATGAATCACAAAAAAAACACAAACATTTCAAATAGATTTTTCTCACATACGGCCTAGCCCTAGCCCCTCAAAACAAGAGTACCTTTTTAATGTAGAATACTCTGTTTTCGATTTTTAACACAACCTAAGTTTGATCCTTCGAGATAAACAACGATCTGAACAATTAAAATAAAAACAATGTCAGAGCAGCCATCTTGAATTCTCTTAGAAACATTTTTAGATAAGACGTTTATGTCAAATCGATATAAAATCATCCCTACAATTTGGTGTCTTTGTTGGTTTAGTTTCCAGACACTCTGTATAGTGCCCTGTTAAACCACCTTCAGAGAACGATGTAGCGTTGCTGGCAACAATCCCACCATCAGTTTAATTTCTATGCAGCAGAAATTTCATTGTCGGTTTTATTTTTTCTTGGTTATGGCACAGTTTATACAGTTCGTCGAGTGAAGGTTCCAGAGGTTCTGACTAAATGCGCAATAAACGCCAATGAAATTCATTTGTATACGATGAAGTGGGAGACAATCTGTCTCTTTACAAATCACCGTGTCTATTGAGCGCGCGAATGTGCGCAGCTAAATGCGCAATCATCTAAAAAAAAAAAAGAAATCTGAGACCGCAAAATCAAAGTGAAGCCGACGTGAAGACGCCGAACTGTAATAGACTGCGGTTATGGTATGTACAACTGTTACTTTGCTGAACAGTTGAAGTTGGAAATTTTGAACTTCACCTGAATTCAACAGGAAAAAAGAGAGAAATATGATCAATTTCACTGACTGCAAATCATGGGGCTTCAACACTACGTCGTTCTCCGAAGGTGGCTTTAAGCATGGAAGTCGTAACTGATATACAGGCCTATGATTGATCACATCCAGTTATCATGAATGGGCCTGTTAAAGGTAACTGGTGGGTTAATCAGAAATTTGTATGATTGACACTTAAGTCAAGTTTATTTCTGCCATTAAATATAACCAGAGCTTTTTATTGGTCGGAAATTTTAATTTTATTTCTGGTAATTGACGTATGACATTTGGCATATTAATATAATGTATAATTTTATTATTATTTGTCTATAGCACAATTCAGTGTCAATTTGTTACCATATCATAGTTTTACATAATTAGTAATATACGATATTAATAGTTTGACAGTAAATACAACCTAAAAAAACTAAAGTTTCTTCTAATAAGTGAGATTACAATTTTATACAATTAAAATTGCTATTCTGAGTATGATAGTGATACCTAAACAAAAATTAACAAACAAAAAGAAATATATTTTATTACCTAATATTATTAATAATTAATTTATGAATAGGAGGAAGGCACAATGAAAATAGGTACCTAGTTTTTAATTATTGGTAATAATTTAGATAATATAAAGAGTAGCTATGAATAAATACATTTTATCTTTTTTAAACAGTATTTTTATTAGGTAAGTATGTGTTTTTGACAATAATTTCTAATAGATTACAATAACACTGATAGGCTGCATCCTATACTATCCTCCTATAATTATAATATACTGAAACATTGACTCCACCAAAGCATAGTAAATTGTAATTAGCACAGTAGCACAGATCACATGCCTAAAGGTACATTTTTGATTACCCACGTAAATTGTGTATAAATATTGAATATGTGCATCCTGATGAAGTTTTCTGCTCTTCCTTTTTACATTCTGCTTCCACTCTGCATGAATCTAAAATAATTTAAATAATTGTATCAATAAGTTAATATGAAATACTTCACTTACCTACCACAATTGTTGGGGATTTGTTTGCGGTCCATACACTAAAGAATTTATATGTACTTCAAAATTTTGCCAAAGTACCTATATTAACACGCGTTGGGCTTACTTTGCTTTACAACAATATTTTCTTATATTTAATGCAATTTAGCATTTCTTCATATTGGCGTTGGGTCGTGTGTCCTAATCTTCTTGTCACTTGTACCCACTGTTAAGTACCGATGATTTAAATTTTAATTGCGTTAATTGACAATTTTTGACATATGACTGATGACAGATGACATATGTTAAAGAATTAACTGCCAAGACAGGGTTATCTGGCCATAATAACAGGCACAGATAACTGGTTGTTCGATCATAGCGATCTTTCCATTTCGGTTAATAGCTCAGTTATGCCCACCCAGTTATCGTAACTTAACTGTCATCGGTTACGCTAACCTGAATGTTCAATCATAGGCCTGATAGTCATCATTCTGAGATACTGCCTGGTTAGGTAATTTGCAGTGCCATTAACTGTAAATTTTGTAATATTTCACGTTACCATATAAGTAGAAATTAGATTTTTCAGATAAGGCCTTTTGCACTAATACGGTATGAAATAATAATATAAAAATAAACTTCAGAGCTAAATAATGTCATAATAGAAGATAATATGACTTTCCATTTTAAAATGTGTATACATATACTAATTATCAAGTTGTGGGTAAAAAATTTAAACACGACTTCTATTCTTAACAGGGCGGTATATTACTTTGAATATCGCTTTAAATAAATACTATTTATAGGTGTCGTTTTAATAACAACCCCTTCTATCAAAGCATTACCCTTGCTTAAATAAAAAAAATACGTCGTGGCAATGTCATGAGATGAAAAAGTATATTTAAGAATAAGTAACATCTAAGGACGTGACACAAAACCGAAATTTTAAATAAATTTAAAATTTTTTAAATAAACTTGAACTTACTTTGATTTTAAATTGTCGTACTATTTGTTAAAGTATTTTTTGATCAACCAGTTTCATTTATCTGCAGAAGGAAAGAAAGCTTTTTTATTAATATTAACATTCTGAAATTTACTTTTTTAATTATTTTTAAATAGTTTTTATTTTATAATGTGTAACAGAAATTTTCAGCGATATTTGCGATATGACAACTGAAAAAATAATGTAATAAAATGATGTTCAAACTTAATCTTATTTCTATAGTAAGATAATTGCCAACTTACTGACAACATTTTATGTCTAGATTATGTTCTTATTTAATATTTCCAATACGATTAAACATTTTTTTTTTGGTTGTCTTAGGTGTTATGTATAAATACACACATACATATAAATAAACTAAACACATTATTTCTATTGTAACACTATTGTTGTAACTAACTCGTATATTTGAATTGTTAAAAAGATTTTCCTTACAAGGACACACTGTTTATATGTCATACGTTATTTTTAAATAAATGTAAACAAATTTTTCAGTCTGACATTCCATGGCAAAATTTTTCAATGCCATTTCTCATCTCTAATATTCATACTCAAAACACAAAGAAATTTCACACACATACCCTGAAAAAAATGATCTACCTTTCCATGTTTTTATATTAAATGTTTTAAAGCTGTTTCAGACGCGGCTACTGTATCTCAGATACTGTATGCGAGTTACTAAATCACATACAGCAAATATATGAGTTCATTTGGAGCCTTTCATATGTGTCTGTTTAAAGGATAAAGTATTATTAAAGTATTGCTTATATGAAGCCTCTCAGAAGGGAATACAGAATCGGTAAGATACATACATAGGCACAGGGTATTTTTTTAATAGTTATTAAGAAGTTGAACATATTGTAGTAGAACCATATATGTATATAGGACACTGCTCCTTTTTATTTTTTTATTTTTATTCAAAGGGTATCACAACATCCGATGACTCTGCTGACGAAGAATGACTGAACTGAAACACCGTATCTGGCAAGTCGCCGTTACATTTCGACCCCAGTATCATCAGTATCTCTCATACAGTACCTGACATACAGTCCTGGTGCTTTTAAACACCATTGACAAGAAGTGCGATATTAAAATCATCAACTTTTCATTGGAATACAAATTATGTGTGTTTTATGAAAACTGAGAAATTACTCTTGGTTTATTAAATAGCCACCAGTATGAATAACAAGTATAATGATATTATTTATCATTAGCCAGAGACAATAAACCGCCAGAACTTACTATACAGAGTGATTTTGAAAGCGAGGTACTAATTTTAACTGGTGACAGTGGGCATTAAAATAAATCATTTTACAAAATATTGCCTTACTAAAAGTTTTTTAATAACCGAAATAACGACTATGTGTAATGCTAACCTACCATAATAAGTCTCTGTATTTCTCAATACGTCATTGATAAGTCCTTAAACAACAACGTAACACATATTTAAATGAGTTGTATTATTTTTATTATTTTAGGTATTTTCTAGTGTGTTACACGTAATTTACTGACAGAGTGATATAACAATGACTCCAGTGTATTGATAATAATGACCTGCGCATATGTTATGTGTGTAATCAAAATTGACCGACTCTGTTCCACAAAATGCACAGAAAATGTGTTTATAAATTTCATCACTCTGCATGACAATTTGTTTATTTAACGTATTCGGAATACAGGCAAATGTGAAAGGCGTATATAATTTTCAATATTTACTGTGAGCGCACAGGACCGGCTTACATAATTTAAAAATGCAAAAATAGATAAGCTATTTATGATTTTTTATATTAACATTTTATTGAGCTATTTTTTGCATATCACTTGCTCTTCAAATAAGTAATCATATACTAAAATTACTCCCTCACTTTGAAAATCATCCTGTATATTAGCTTTGTTTCTAATTACTTTTAATACTGTTAAAGTCTTTTATTCTGCATTAATATTTTTTACATTAACGCAACTTTAAAAATATTATAAAAAAACCTCTTACCTCTTGTTGCAAGCTGCAATAAAATTTCCACTTCATGCGTGGTAACGATTTTATCACTAACATATCTTCCACATTTCTGTGGAATACATCCAGGATATTGTTTAATATCATCTAAATACTCAGTACTGCATTCAATAATCTGACCTCTTCTATTATACATATCATTTTGCTTAGCCAGCACCGTTTCTTTTGAGTTTTTAGAAAAATACCAGACATAAATTAATACACCAACTATTAGTATTCCTCTGGTCCAAACTCTCTGACCAGGAAATCTTGGTAATGGGCCATATTTACTTCAAAGATAAATTTTAACATAAAAATATGTAATTGTAAATGATTATATCTTAATCATTACACACTTATTTTTTTAATATATCACTCATCTGAAAGAAAATCATCGCAACTTCAAAAAGTCAAAAATAATTAAAAGTTGTTGTGGTTATATTAATTAAACTTTACATTTGTTAGTGTTAACCGATTTCAAAAAATATATTATTTGTTGCAAAATCTAGCCAGGTCAGTCGAGAAATATCTACGTTACTTTTATGCGAGTTAATTTGTACCTTAGACAATAATAATTTTAAAAAATAGATACAATAATGTATGATTGTCACTTTTCTACTACAGATTATTCTAATGTCCATATTTACTAAAAACACTATTAATAAAATTTGTTTAATTACCATGCTATTTAAAATTATCCAATGTTTGAATCTGAATAAATTTACTTACTTATATATGCTGAAAAACTAAAACATTGATTTTCTTCATTTTAATGTTTTTAATTCTAATTAATCAGGAGGAATATTATTTTTTTTAAGAAAAAAATTTACAAATGATAAATATCAATTTAAAATTTTTTTCTAAAAAACTACTCAGTTTTCAGTTCTCTTCAGTTTTCCATCATCACATCCAATATGCTGTCTGAAATCCATTTTTGACCATCTTAATTGTTTGGATATTTTGAGTTGTGATACTTTTCTTCTGAATGAGTAATACATAAAAATCTTCATACCTATTTTAAATCTAAATAGTAACTAAATATCGGTAGTTTATTAAAAAGTCATAGTTCTAACTTAGCCTATTAATTATTTAATTTTTGATTTTACACAAAAAAAACATTCTTGATATAAATTTTGTTTTTAAAATAAGGCTGTCAACTTCAGAAAATGAAAAACTGTGAAAATAACAAGGAAAAAGTGCCTACATTTTTACCCAACCCAAAAATATGCTGAATTAAAAGCTGTCAGAATTTAATTTTGATAATATATTAAAAAATATTAATTTAATGGCAAAAATAGTATGTTTACTGTGTGCAATAAGTTTGAAAAACATTTTTTAATGCTTCTTTATTTTTATATTCAACAAGAAAATTTAAAAACTAAAGCTGTACAGGGTAGTCCGTTTTTCATGGTTGACCAATGGCATCTCGGAAACCGTAAAATATACAGGATGGATCAAATTAGAAAAAAGTTGTGCATTTCGATAGGCATTAAAATAAACCAAACAGATCCAAGATATCTGCTGTCGCTGAAATATCAAGAAAAAAAAAAGAAAATAGCCATGTAGCGTCAGTATTTCTCAACAGAAAGAGCTGAAATTTGGTACAGAGAGATAACAATATACGAGAAATCGATTTTTGGCAAAAGAAAATTTCTATGACCAGTAGGTTCGGTTATGCAATTTTTAATTGTTTTTTTCATACGAGCTCCATATTAGATCTCGACAGTAACAGATGTAGAATAAAATTACGATCAATAATATGTAGCACTACTGATTTATTTCAAGAATAAAATAAAAATAATTTAAAAAATCCAGTTTTTCTTGACTTAAAACAAAATTCAATACTTAACCAAACAAAATACATAAATATCCTATCAATTCAAATCCTGCATAAATATTTCCAAGTGATACTTACTTTTGTGCGCACAAAGCTCAGTTCTTAATCTAATGTTGTCTACAACGTTTTGAATACTTTGTGTGAAATAGACCTAAAAGCAATAGAAATTCTGTAATGTAGGTCTATATTTTCGTAGGGATTATAATAAAACTTTTTATTTTGGACTATCTCAGAAAGAAATTTAATGGGTCGAGATATGGACACTGTGGAGGTCAAACAACAGACCCATGACTGTCAATCCAATTACATGTTTGAAAAGTGTCGATTTAATTATTTGAACACTATTACAGAATTATAAGGCATTGCACCATTTTACTGAACCATTTCTAAATTTCTAATATTTATAATTTAGGACGATTATCAGTAAATTCTCTATTTCCATCCTTAAAATATTTAAATACTTCTGGGAAGTGAGGCTTCCAATAATAGTTACCAAGTGCCAAATTTGTCAAAATGTTTGGTGGTTTTTGTTTTTGTCAAGAACTAGATGTTTTATTTAAATTATTATATTTTTAAAATTTTATGGGTTATTCTTCAAATAAAAACAGTAGTGTTACATATTGATGTGTTCGTAATTTTATTCTACATTTGTTACTGTCGAAATCCAATATGGCCCTCATATGAAAAAAAAATTGCATAACCGAAACTAGTGTTCATTGAAATTTTCTTTCGACGAAAATCGATATCTCGTATATTCTTATCCCTCTGTACCAAATTTCAGTCCTTTCTATTGAGAAACACTGACGCTACATGGCATTTTCTAAAATTGCTATTTTCAAAATATTTCAGCAACGATAGCAGATATCTTGGATCTGTTTGGTCCTTCAACTTTTTTCTAATTTGAGCCACCCTGTATATTTTACGGTTTCTGAAATGCCAATAGCAAGCCATCAATAACAAACCACTCTGTATATATTTTATGTTTTAATATTCTTCCAATTTCTGACTTTTAAATAACTTTTAGGGAGTGCCTCCATAGCCGGCGCCGGTTGTGTGTATAGTAGCCACCCGTCGGTCGTAGGTAAAGTAGCTGGCGCCGATCTTATATATAGTAGCCAGCGATCAGCTATGTCTCTAAATACATATTATAGTTAAAGCTGTTCACTATCAAATTTTAATTGTGATAAAATATTTCAACTTACCTACAGTCATTATTAGCTAAATTATGCTTTTCAAAATTTTATATTTACGTATATGAAATTTAAAATACGTCACTACTGGTGAATATGCTAAGATAAAAGTATAATAAAATACAATAAAACAAACATAAATTCGTACTATACCTTTTTTTTCTTTTTAAAGCAATAACGGTGTTTCAATTAATTTTAAAATCCCCCGATTGTTGTGAATATATTTAAAAATCCCCTGACTTTTGTGCCACATTTTTAAATTCCCCGACTTTATTGCCCTTAAAACGAATTCCCTGACTTTTCCAGGTTTTCAAGGTTTTCCAGGTGAGAGGGAACCCTGTTTTTAGTCTGATTTTTAGAAGTCTCATAGTTATTGAGTTACAAGAGATTTGATAAATTCTAATGTTGTAAAATATTTCAGATGACACCTCACTGCAAATTTGAGACAATTGCAGACATTTATCATCTTAAACTTTTGGTGGTTTGTTAGTGTGGTTTTTTTTAAATTATCATTGTTTATGACTTCTGTATGGACTTCCGTCTCTAAACTATTATTACTGCCATCAGATTGACTTGTTGCAAGCGAAGAAAACAGTGGCTGGTGTGATTCAAAGTAACTTCTTTTCCATCGTTTTAAGCACAGATTTTCATCAAATAATGGAAGATTGCACATAGACCGCACAACTGTAAGCTGTTACTTCTATGAGACCTTCGTTAGTAGGTGCAACACATCTTTCTTTTTCAATAATCTGGAAATCTCTGCATAAATTCATACTTTCTAATTGCATCTGAACTTTTTTAAAGGCAAAATTCGTTAAAAGCTTAGAGTATAAATCTTCCGCTGCATGCTCTAGTACGCTTCCCATGGTCTAGTAGTAACTTTATGATACTGTTTAGAATTCTTAATGTTCCTGTTGACCTGTAGAGAATTTTGAATAATATAAAAAATTTTGATAAAGTCCTCCAAATCCAAAAATTTTGTAATGACAGATTTCAATTTGACATTCACACTTTCAATTCTGTTATTTGTTTTGTTCAAAAAAAACATATTGTCAAAAGTCATATATAATTCCCACTCATCTTTAATTGGTTCCCAATTTTTTTCATAATAATCTATGACAATTTATGGAACATTATTTTTCATATCCAAATACACTTGTTGATAAAAATCTTCAGATGAAGCATATGCCAACTTTTGTTAAGTATTTTTTGGCAGCTTCACATTCTTCTGTAGTAGTACTATAAATAACTTTGTATAATTAACAAATTCTCACAGACACCAGAATACTGATTCGACATGAATAAATTGGGTTATGTTCAGCTTTGGCAAACTGCCGGCAATAATGCGTTAGCTGGCGTCGGCAATAATACACATAAATACTTCAAACCGGCACCGGCTACAGAGGCACTCTCTAACTTTTATTATTTTTAATATATTTTTTAAATTCAGAACAGACACATTGATTTGTGCACAGATTGAAATGCTCAACTTTTAAGTCTGAACAATTTCCCTTAATAGTATTTTTCATCACGGCAAACATACATACCCTTATGTTTAATCTTATCATTTTCAGATTTTTGTATTTTCTGAACAACCTGTACATGCAAATTTTAAGAACTCTATGCACAGTTAAATTAAAGAAAAATCTTACGGAGCTTCCTTTTCCTTTAATCCAGTTACAGAATGTTTTTTACTACTCTCAGGAATCTTCTTATTTAAATGTTTCTCTACATTCCTTTTAACCACATTTGTTTCATTTAACTTCATTTCAATTTTTCTAAAACTAACATTTTTACTCAAAACAATGATAAAGGAAAATATAAACACAATTTGGAGACTAAAATGCATTACTTACTTAATAATCGCAGAAATATATTTTCCAAAAAAGGATGTAGGTACGTAGTGGTACTTTCTTTTCTCTTTGGAACAAATTTATTTATATTTAGGTATTTACATTTAGCATTTACAATTCTTAAGCTATTATTAATATTAAACTATTATGCTGAAGGACAATACTATTAGGAATGATCTCCGTCATTATCAGATTTCACAAAACTACACAGTATTTGTTTCAATTTCATTTAACTCATACAGTTAATAATAAAAGACATAAGTAAATTGAACACACCTAGTACATTCCTGCGATTTTATAACAATAAATGTTATGTTGTTTTTGTGATTTTAAAAAAGTTGTAGCAATTCATTACAAATTTTAAATCAATTTAATAAACAGTAAGTATATGCATTGAAGTTAAAAATGTATTGACCCCCCAAAATATTCAGGACATTTATTAATGTGACTATAGCCACACTTGTGAAGGTGGCAAATATCCTGTTAAATTATATCATTTTTAAATATATTACTATTTGTTGATACCTACTGCCCACAAATTTTGATGTTTGTAGGTCGTAAGAACCTGAGGAACATCGATACCATCAGATCTAAAATCTGTGCTAGAAGAAGTGGCAATATACGCATATTACTTAGTGTTATAACAGAGTAAGAAAAAAATGTAATAAATAATAACTAACACAAAATGCTTAACATGTCTGATCTAATGCTAAAATCACAATGTCCCCTGGATCTGAATGGTCTACAAACATCAAGTTTTACTTGAACTTACTGGATAAAATACTTTTTCTACGTTTATGCAAAAAAAAAACTTTATTGAATTATATTTAGTGGAAAAAGTGGTTCTTTATTGCACTAGTGCAATAAAATGTTTATTAGTGAAATAAAATGTTTATTGCATTTATTTGTCATTCTACTACAGCGTTTTGTCATCATGACAAACATAAACGTTCAAATCGACATCATATTTTCCTAGACTTAGTGTCATCTAAATAAAACATTTTGCATGAAAGTAGAAAAAATATTATATGCAACTCGTACAAAGTGTTTATTTCACTCGAGGTGTTGTCCTACTCGGCCTGACGGTCTCGTTGGACAATTTCACATCGTGTGCAATAAACACTTACTTTTTGTACTTGTTGCACAAATAACTATTATCCGCTAGGATCGAAAAATATGTGTATTATTTATTTAAAAACTGAAGTCGAGTTTTTCATTATACAATGGTTTTTTGGGCCAATCAGAACACTATCATCGTTGCTGAGCAATTTTCCTGTGGCAAGTCATTTATTATAAACTTGGCAAGTCATTTGTCACAAACTTGTTACTTCAACTGTGAAAAGTGAAAAATAAATTCAACTTAAAGGTTCGTATTTTTCAATCTGTGTGGGTAAAGTATCATACTTTGTGAACAATGACTATTACCGCACTTGTATCACCAAAACACTTGCCTATGGCTCACGTTTCGAACTTCATACTCGTGTAATAATAGCTGTCATTAATTACTCATTAAGTAACATACTATTTATTGTAGAATTCTCATTACAAGTAGATATACATATGTGTTTCAGTGATTATTAATAATTATCAATTCAGTTGCTTCACACAGTATAATTTCTGATCTTATGTTAAGCAAACGGCATTAAGTATTTTTCTTTAATTAAACGTTTCTTGCACTTATTAATTATAATTATTTTATGAATGTTCAATGCACAACCGAGACTCATATATTACACATATATTTATATATAGACAGAATATACAACAATTTTTTTTATGAATGCCTATATCCAACCAAAAATTAAAAGATAAAAATGTTAATGTATTTACCTATTTTACTCTAAACGCACATCATATTCATTAAAATTGTTACAAATAATTCATTTTTCAGATACGTTTACAGTCTTAAATTATTTATAGGTCTATATTCTAAGGCAACTAATTTCGAGACATAACCTATTTTATCTATGACACTTGACAATACCATAGACCATAAAACCAGGTTTATCTATGCACTGAAATGAAATTTTATATTAGATGATTGGAATGCTCGTCAAGCTGCGCGAATGAATTACTCGTGGTCAGCGCCATATTTGTTCGGTGTTTCTTTTATCTTGTATCTCGTTAGTGTTATTCTTTGTGTATTTTTGTGAGTGTTATTGTTGGAACATGTCATGTTTTATAAGGGACTGTAAAATTGATCAGCATATAGCACCAAATAATTCTTCATATCCAGAATTCAATTTCATTTCAATTCACAATCAGCTAAATCTTTATTGCTCGCCATTGCTAGGAGTCACAAAACAAATATGGCGCTGACCAAGAGTAATCAATTCGCGCAGCTTGACGAGTATTCCAGTCACATTACAGTCCAGTCATCATGATTAGTACTTTCCTTTTGCTTGTGAGGTTAGTATGAAGTGAGATAAGATTATCTAAGCCACTCAGTTTAGCTCATCGTGTAAAAGGAACATAAATCGGCAGATTTAGCGAAGCGGACGTCCTTTGTTGACAACCTCAAAAAAATTGTCAAAATTCCGAACGTCTAAAAAAATGTTGGTAATTATTTACAACAGCGTAAAAATCTCCAATCTTAACAAAAAAAATCCTACCTATTTTAGAGGGTGCTGATCACGAATCTGAAGTCAGATTTCGGCTCCCGCATGTAGGAAACATTTTTTAACTTTTTTTAAAATAAATTGGTTTGACAACAATAACCTCAATTTTAAAAAATCACAGAACAGACAGAACTTAATAAAAATAACTTGTGAATGCGGCATAAGTCTTAAATATATGATCTAGAGACATAAGCTAAATTTCTCAACTACAAGCCAAGCTCAAGAGGTTGTGCTGCATCGGTAAGGGGGGAGGTAAAAATTCTCAGTTTGGCTTACTTCATTATTGCAAAAGGAACGGCACTCATCTAAGCTGAGGTAAGAATAACTGAGTATTGTGGCAAATGGAAAGCAGCAAATAATTTCTTTCAATGAGTGAGATATTTGGTTGTATTTTATTTAAAACTAAAAAATATTATTGAGTTATTTTAAGAAAATAGTGAGAAAAACTAGCAGTTATGGACAAAAATAAGAAACTGTCGAAGTCGAATTCTTATTGTTCAGTTTTTGGATGCTCTTCGTGGTATAAGAGAAATCCAGAATTAAGTTTTCATCTTTTTCCGTCAACTGGTAGAAATAAAGTTTATTGGACAACAGAATTTGGAAACCGAGAACTTATAGATGTAAGGGAAGCATGGATATTAATTCTTAAAATGAGAAAACCCGTGTCAAAAAACATGTATGTCTGCTCCCGGCATTTTAAGGAACAAGATTACTTCGGTAATTGAGTTTTTTGAATAATGTAACAATTACTAATATGTAGTTGTTTTTCAGTCAAATTTTGCTAATGAAATTCTGTAATAAGGAAAATTAATATTTATGTACATGAATTAATCTAAACTATATTTTCCACACAGTTAAGCATATACTTTGTGACTGTCCAGCTCGACAATACAGATTAGTTAATTAATTATTGTTTATTTTACAGATTTTCATCAGAGGAAAAGAAGGCGTTTGAAAAAAAATGCCTGTCCATCAGAAAACCTACCAATTGGCAAGTCGCAACTGACAAATATTTCAAATAGTCAGCAAGATACTTCAGAATTATCTCGTTCAAATAGAGTAAACAAAAAAGAAATTAAGGGTTCACTAAAATAGAAGCATTAGTTGCTTATCATTCACCTGATTTTTCAGTATGTAAGGTCTGATAGCAAAGCCAAGTCTTTTATTTATTTATTTATTTTTCAGTAAAATATCCGTGCTATAGGTCCAATTACAGGATAAGTAATAGCACAGGTACAACAAAAAATATATATAAATACATGTCAAAGAAGTAAAAAAAATACATCTTCAGAAAACTGTGAAGAAGACAGCACTGTACAAGTCATTTGTCACAAACTTGTTACTTCAACACAGTTAGTATTACTACTGAAGAAATAGAAGCAGTTGAAACATTGCTATCACTTCTACACTATCAACCTGAATATAGCGAATCTAAAAATTTTTTCGATTTTATTGTTCAAGTGAACACTTCTTAAATGTTAACACTGTGATTTAATAACCACAGATAGTGCTCCAATTTTACCAGCATAAATAGGTATACTACGTTAAATTTAATTATAAAAGAGGTAACTCAATTCATTATTGGTAGAAGACAAATTTAATTTATGCTGTATTCTCCACTTATTTTTAATCACACGTGATTTATACAAAACTTAGTCTCAGTATGAAGGCCACTGATTCACTTTTGTTCATATGAGAAAGTTCAAAGAAATATGCCAGTATTTCATGGAATTTCAAGATGTAAGAATAATTTTAGACTGTGCTGAAAACATTCAGCAACTAAAGTCTATGTGCTGTTCTATTTCCATTTTAAAGGAACACAAACTGTAAAATTTATGATCGGAGTTTCCCCTGGGGATCTAAGTTGCAACCTCCTTTAAAAGTTGGAAATGGAGTGGCAATGGGTATCGTGGTTGATAAAGGTTTTTTAATAGATGTATGTGGTAATTTTAATATTAGATTAATAAGACCACCATTTCTGCAAAATAAGAAATAGTTTACTACAAAAGGAAGCTAACTTAAATACAGAAATTGTCTGCAAGAGTACATGTCGAACTAGCTTATCAATATCAAAGAAAATTTTAAAGATATTGGGAGGAAAATTACAATGGTCTTTGGTTCCACATGTAAATAATATCATTAATTAACCTATTTTAACCAATTTTATCTGATGACAAGTTTTTAGATTAGTTACAAAAAGTGTGGAGTATTAAAACATGTTTAGCTTCAGCAAAACTTATTTATTAAATTAATAGTAACGGTAACAACAAAATTCATTTATTTGTCTATTTTGATTACACCCGGACATTTTGAGTGGTTTGAGAAATTGGTCTGAATCTTATTTTCACTGTTTTGGGTTTGAGTCCCACAGCTGATAGACCATAGGTGAACTATCTTTGTAGAGAAGTAGACACCATCCTGGGGATATGGTATGATACAAAAACGTTGACTTGGATAAATGTGAGATTGATACCAGTTGGTATTTGATTGCATCCCTAATAAATGAAATTTTTCAGGTTCCTTCATTCCTTCACTAAATGGAGGTTAGGACTTGCCATTGTAAAGTGTTCCTGGCTACAAATGTGGCCTATTGAATGATAATATGATGTCTCCTGTACAAGTTTCCGGCTTCTGGGTTAATAATTGGGATTAGAATGAGTGATATAGATATTATTATTGTCTACTGGTTGACCAGTTGACCACTAAAACATCCCGGTGAGACCTAGCCTGTAGGCAACTGAACTAATGTGGAACAGAACTTGTGTGAATCCAGTAGACTATAAGCTTTACTCCCTAGTCTCTTTCTTTTAATGACATATTATGTCATAATACTTGTGATGTTTTTTTTAATTTTAAATTGCCGTTTCCAAATATTTTACACTTTGTAAAGCCTCTTTGACATTTGCTTGGTGACCTAAAAAAGATGAATGTATTTAGAATAGAGATTTATTATTGTAGTACTGGAGATTTTTTTATAACTATGTAGTTTAGTTATTTATAGTTTAGGAAGTACAATCAAATGGAATGCTTAGATTTTAAATGTAGTTAATTATATTATTTACTTGATTATGGAACATATTGCAATAAATGCTTTTTACCTGTAGAAAATCACTATTTCCAAAGCAGCAATTTGTATCTCATTTTCAATAATAATAATAAAATCTTTAACATTTAGTGCTAAGTTTTTTTGAGACTACTTTTTTTCTTCCTTTTTGTATTTAATACCATGCATAGCAAATTTATTACAAAAATGTTTGAGCCAAAAATATGTACATAATTTTTTTTTCTCAATCTTTTTTTTGTGTATATTTGAACGGTGTCGTGGACAACTTTAGCATTAAAACAGTTTGGCAAGCATTATTTAATATAATATTGCTATAATACTGCACTTGTTACTTACTCAGCAGTTTCTATATTATTAGACACACACGCCCTTTCTAGGTTCCCCATTTAGGGCCCGATATATCGGTTATGAGACAGTAGAAAAACAAACTGGTTTATGGTCATTTAATGATATTTCAACAACATCTCTTATGCTTCTGAAAGACAGGACATATATTTATATACAGGATGTTTCTTTAGAGGTCAAAAAATCCAGGAGCATGCTCTGTGGTCAAAAAAAGGGTTTTTTGTTATATAAATATGGGGTCTTCCAGTCAGCCAAGCTACAAAAAATTACCAGTGGCGGAGGTGTGGGTATCATCATTATCTGCCAAAAATATATATATATACCATCCTGTATAGTACAAATAAAATAGATCATTATATGCGCCATTATATTGTCTTCACTTGTCGTTTGTATAACAACAGAATAATTATTGATTTATTTGATGCATTTTTACACAATTACTTAAATTACTTTTTATACGACTGCCTTACAAAAGGAGATTTTGCACACGGAAAACACGCTCTGAAAACGGTATTTTGCACACGGTTATGTCATCTTTGCACACGCCTCTCCAGATTGTGATTTTTGTTTGATGTTGTCACCCAAATTACGCCGGCGACAATTTTAGTCAATTTTGGCTCAAATCTGCTTGCCCTCAAACGCCATGGAGGGTGGCAATCCAGTACAGTTGCCGAAGGCTACGTTGATGACTGTTTGAGAAATAAAATGGAAGTTTGGAAAAAGATAGTCTTCAGTGTCTTCTGCTGCCACAGAACCAGAACAACGATCGTCTACTGGAATACAACAAGAAAACAACGACCGCACGCTGAAAAATTGTACTAAAAACACGACACCAAAAATATTCTCTATACCTTATGTTACCATAAATATTAAATATTGGTTTCTTTTGTTAATGCGTTGACAATTTTCTTAATAAAACCAAGTTAAATTAAATGTTGTATTTAATTTATTTTGTTAGTGCGTTGACAATTTTAGTATTAAAAATTATTTAAATTAAAATTTGATTTTTGTGGTCTGTTTGCAGTTGTATAAAAAGTATCGTAAAAAACTTGTTTGAAAACCTCTTTGCACACTCGCTCGACTTGTGTCCAATATATCTCGCTCGTGTGCAGAGTCGTTTTCAAACCTCTTGTTAATATACTATTAACATATCTTAGGGAGGCCAGGCAAAACAATAATAATTAGAAGCCGTCATCTTATTTAATATTGTGTATTGGCGCCGAGGCTAGGCGAATTTATATGGAGACTTCCAAATCATCCAACTTTAAATCCAAGATTGTTCAGAAATATTTTTCAACGTCTTTCGAAGTCGGATTCATTTCAAAAAGGTTCAGTTCCTGGAAGACCTTTGTTAGAAGTGTTAGAACGCCTGAGTTGGAAGAAGCTATTCTATACGAAATTGAAGAAGTACCAAATACTAGTGCTAGTCTTTGCAAATTTTAATGTGAATCATATATTAGTTTGGTTCGTTCTGAAGCATCAACAGTTATACCCCTATCACATACAATGGGTTCAAGCCTTACTATCGCAAGACTGTTCTGCTCGTCTACAAATTTGCCACTGAATTTTACAAAAAAATTAATAAAATTTCACTATCGCTGGCATATTATTTACTGACGAAGCTAATTTTTCTAGAGATGCTATAATGAACTTCCACAATAAACACGTTTGGTCTGATGAAAACCCTTAATGCCATACTGAAATCTCGATTTCAACATCAGTTTTTTTTGGGTGGGTATTACTGGGAATTTTCTTGCTGGGCCTTATTTTTTACTAATAACTTTAACGGATACCTCCTACAGACATTTTCCTGAAAACATTTTACTTAAACTACTTGATGTTTCTTATATGCTAAGACAAAGAATGTGGTTTATACTCCCCTGCATTTTAGTTTGACTGCTCATGAATTTTTAAATGAAAGATTCGGTAATAACGTGAATGGATACTCGATATGAACCCTATCAATTTTTTAAGTTCCTGGAATTTTTGCACGTGTCCGAGCTGCAATTTCACGAAGATCTGAAGCATGTATTTTGGCTGAAGGTGGACATTTCCAGCATTCGTTATAATAAATAATTAAAGTAATTCCATTGTTAATTCATTATTTTATTCTTTTCAGTAATGTAATGAGTATCATAAAAATTCACTTGATTAAACATATCAATTTGGAATACAAAAATGTGTACAGAAAAAAACCAGTGAAGATAATACAATAACGCATATTACGGCTTATTTTATTAGTAATATTATACAGGGTGATATGTATTTTTTACAAATAATGATCAATGATACCCACAGCTGGATTTTTTACCCCTACTTAAGAAACACCTTGTATATGGTCATAAATCAGTTAGTTAGGTTGTCTGCTATATCACGTCGTCTTTCGACTGCTGCGACTTAGCAGACAATGGGAGGGGGTGGTGTTGAAGAAAAACGATCTCCCTATTAAACTCATCATTTGGAAGAAAATAAACTATAAAAATCTCCTAAATGGGTTGTACATATAACTAGTTACATAAGGAGATAAATATATACACACTAGTGAGTTGCATGATCACATTTTGTGAGTTTAAGGGTGCCGACAGACACAGCGGTTTGTGCCGCCTCGGCAGCCGAGTCTACCGCCAAAGTAGTTATTTGCTATGCGTTAAATAGACCAAGACGCACCATTGCTAGTGTTTCATACTTTACACTGGTCTTCGCCTCGTTTTTTGAAAACGCTTTGGCCCTTGATACGAACCACGCGCCGCTAGCTGTTCATTGTTTGAGGTGACACCATATCTCATGTTAAACGATGCTCAGCATATTTAAGGTGGTTGCCGGTTTATTAAATTAAGAAAATAAATTGACAGTTAATATGTGTGACAGAATTGACGTAGAGAAATTATTTAGCGAAATAGAAATCGATCGAGTAATAAGAAAATGAAAATGTTGGGACAAAATTATTAAAAGTTTTGGTAGAGAAGAAAACCAAAAAGTTGAGTAAAAGTGATATTTATAAAATAATTTTATTTAAATGAAATACATAAATATTGTAACCTCGAAATTGACTGCGTGGAAACACGTCACGTAGACAAACAACTTTATTGTCACTCTTGATTATACAAGAAATCTCCTTCAATAAATTCACAACTGTCAAATGCTTTACTTTGACGTTTCAGTCATTCGCGTTCGACTGCTCAATATAAACTGACTGAAATTGATCCGCTTATGTAGATTTTTAGAGTTCTCAAAGTTTCTGCGATCTCGAGAACGTGTCGAGAAACAAATAGAATATAGCGTGGAATATTCCGGAAAACGTCAAAATAAAAGTATTACAAAAATTATAAATTCTAACGCAAACAGGAACATAATTAACAAACTAAAAAAATAGGTGACCTTCTATAACATTGCTCCCATCTTAGAACTGATCGTCCCGATCAGGTTACTCCATTGTCCGCATGGCCTTCTTGATAAGGTGTCAAACGATCGATGTGGACAATCTTCATCTTGGCTTGGGGATTCCTCTGGATCCTGTAGACTACGTCATTAAATCGTGACACTACGGTATAAGGGCGTATAAATCCCACGATTTTTGCAGATTTAACCTTGCTTCTTTTTGGGTTATACAGCCACACTTTCTCAAGCTCTTGAAAACCACTGCTGTTGGCACGCAAGGTGTATCTGGTCTTTATTCTCTCGTTTTCTATTTTTATCTTCTCTCGTACTTCTTCATGTATCATCTTTACTCGATCTTTCAGATGGCTGAGATAATTATCTAAGTTTTCCTCGTGTTGCGGTCGATTAGATCTATGGGTAGCTGCAATTCTGTGCCGAAAATCACGTTGGCTGGTGTTTTACCTGTGGTCTCATGAATTGCTGCTCGGTAAGCCAGTAAAAACGGAGGAAGGCAGGTATCCCAGTTGGTCTGTTTCTCGTTGACGGCCGTTCTCAGGAAATTCTCGATGGTGCGATTGAATCTTTCCACTATTCCATCTGATTGCAGGTGAAGAGGTGTAGGTTTTGTGGATGTAGTCATCCAGCTCACAAACGTTCTGAAACACTCGGACTCGAAATTTCGTCCTTGGTTGGAATGGATCTCTCTGGGCACTCCATAACAGCATATTCAATTTTCGAATAAAGCTTTAGCTACGGTAACTGCTTCTTGATTAGGTAAGGGATATATTTCTGGCCACTTACTGAAGTAGTCCATCACTACCAATATAACGATTTCCACTGCTGCTACGGGAAAATGGTCCAGCTATGTCAATAGCTATTCTCGCGAATGGAGCTCCAACATTGTACTGCTTCATCTGTCCTCGGCTTCAAGTCCTGGGTTTCTTAATAGAGGCGCAGATATCGCAACGTCGGCACCATTCTTCCACATCGGACCGACTGCCAAGCCAGTAGAATCGTTCTCTAACTTTATTTGGAGTTTTGTTTATTCCAAAGTGCCCACCACCGAATCCACTGTGCAGCGCTTGAAGAACTTCTGGAATTGTTTCCTGGGGCAGTATTGTTTGATAAATCTTTTCTTTGCCGTCTGGGCTCTCCCAGACTCTTTTTAGCAGTCCGTTCTCGATGGCTAAAGAAGTCCATAACGCCTAGTAACTTTTTAGAGATGGTGATTTATCAGCAATGTCCTGCCAGGTGGGTCTGTTCATGTTGTTTATCTTCCATTGGAAAATTGGTCCAAAATTCGGGTCTTCACTTTGTTCTTTAGCAATGGTTTTAATATCCCAATCCTCTGGACACTGGATGGCAGTTCTTCTGCAAAGAAATTCTTCTTCTTCTCTCAGTTCTTGTCGCACACAATGTTTACAATTTGGAGGACATGGTCTTCTGGATAGGACATCAACATTACGATGGTTAAATCCTTTACGGTGTTCAATTTTGAAGTCATACTCCTGCAACCGTTGAAGCCATCTTGCCACTTGGCCTTGGCCTTGGATTCCTGAACTGCAGTAGCCACTTTAAAGAAGCATGATCGGTCCTCAAGACGAACGGCTGACCATAGAGATACTTATGAAAATGCTCCACAGTTTTAACTATGGCAAGCAACTCTCTTCTGGTTACGCAATAGTTCATTTCTTGCTTAGAGAGGACCTTGCTAGGAAATCACCTTTTCACGCCCGTTGTCAACTTGTGATAATATTCCTCCAATTCCAGTATTACTAGCATCTGTGTCCAAGATGAATGTCTTTCCAGGCTTGGAAAATGACAGAATCGGAGAACACAAAGATTCTTTTAATCTTTGAAAAGCTTGTTGACATTGCTCCGTCCAGGTAAATGGATGATTGCTTTCTGTGAGTCGATGTAAAGGTTTCGCAATCTCAGCAAAATTTTTCACAAACTTGCGATAGTAAGTGCAAAGTTCCAGGAAACTCCTTAATAATGTTTGTCGATCGGCACTGGCCATTTCCAGATGGTTTCAGTTTTCTCTGGGTCAGTCTTCACTCCCTCAGAGGAAATAATGTGACCTAAATACTTGACTTCTTTTTGAAAGAGCGTGCACTTCTTAGGATTTAACTTTAGTCGGGCCTCTCTCAACTTTTGAAAAACCTCTTGTACATTCTTCAAATGATTTTCGCAGTCTTTTCCAAGTATTATTATGTCATCAAGGTAAACGAGACAAATCCTCCAGGTCATTTCCTGTAGAATCGTTTCCATAAGTCTTTCAAAGGTGGCTGGTGCGTTGCAGAGGCCAAAGGGCATAACGTTGAAGTGCCACAACCCTGTCCCAAGCTGTCTTCTCTTAATCCTCTGGGTAAAGCTGCACTTGCCAATAGCCACTCTTCAGGTCCAATGTTGAAAACCATTGGGATCCAGACAGTGTATCCAGGGTGTCGTCTATCCTTGGCAACGGATAACTGTCCTTTTTAGTGACATCATTTAATCTTCTAAAGTCGACGCAAAATCTGGTAGAGCCATCCTTCTTCTTTACCAAAACAACCGGCGAAGTCCATGGACTCTGGGGTGGTTCGATAACTTCCTGCTGCTACATGTCTCTCAGCATTGACGATACCTCTTCCTGCTTCTCTAAAGGAATACGTCGTGGAGCTTGTTTAATTGTAGCGGAGTCGCCGGTATTTATACGGTGCTGCACAAGATCAGTCCTTCCGACATCATCTTCTGTCAATGAGAATACATCTTGATTGCGCCTCAATAAATCTTCCAAATTCTGGACTTCATCGGCTTGTAATGGGGACTTGAATTGGTTAACAAGGCTCTGCAGAACTTCGGGGAGTTTTTGAATATTTCGAGGTGCTGTTGATGATTCCATATTGCTGAATACCGATGCAACTATTTGACAAGTTCCTAAAGGTTCGCCTTTCTTGATCTGTTGTGAGTAGTCTTTCAGATTTAGCATTCTGACCAATACCAAATTGTTTTTCCTTTCTGTTAATGTCTTTCCAGTTAATATGCCCTTCCTATAAATACTGCTCTCTGGTTCTACAATTACAGTTTCTTCAACTGCCGAAGGACTGCTACAAATAGCTTCAATTATCACTTCTGAATCTGCTGGAAGTTCTATGTCTGCTGACGCTTCCACAGTTCTAATAGGAACGTTTCTGATTTCAGGAAACTGCATGATGATTTCTTCATCTTTGCTTTTCAATAGTTTTCGAGGAAGATCCAATACAAAATTATGTTGAGTCATAACATCAAGTTCAAGAATTACATCGTCAGTTATATCTGCTATAAGATGTTGTGTTGGAAAGTGGTTGCCTCAAGATTAATTCAGCTAGATGCATACCTTTCACTGTTATGACTTCCCCATTTGCTGTTTCCAAGATGTAGTTTCGGTCTGGTTGCTGTATTCTACAGTAGGCTACGATATTGGGAGTTACGATGGTGTGACTAGAGCCAGTATCAAGGTCCATTTCACAATCCCGTCTGCATATACGCCCTGGTACTACCAAACTTATTCCATAATTTTGCAGACGAGTTACCTTGATCTTAACTGTTGGTGAGGCTTGGTAGCTCCTAGCCAGCTTTCGGCCCCCCAAGCTGACTAGTTGGCCTGGTCCTGATTAGGTGTATTCTGAGGGCATCGATTCCTAAGATGCCCTTCAGCTCCACAATTCCAACACTTGATGTATCTTCTCCTGCTATATACAGTAGAATTGGTACGAACTTTTTCTTTCTGATAATTGTCCAGAAATTGTTTTAAGCTCTTCATTAGTCCTTCGTCATCCTCTTTGGCTTCACGCTGTTCTTCTGTCCTAAATCTTAGTTGCCTTATTCTGCCTTGACTACTTCTGGAAGCCTTCCGTGCTGCTTCAATTTCTAGCGCCTGGGCCAAAGCTTCAGATATATTTTTATGTCTGACCAACCTTAACGCTTGACCGATCTCAAAAATCTCGCAGGCCATCAATGCAGCTACTTATTGTTAACTGTTCTTGGAATTCTGTCGGTGCGGTGGGGTAGGCTAGCTTCACCATACGTGCTATATCTGCCTCAAATTGCTGCAGATTTTCTTCGAAGCGTTGTCTTCGGCCTTTTAATTGTGCCTGGTAAACGTGTTGAAGATGAGCATCGCTATACCTCATTTCTAAAGCACTCTTCAGCGTTTGATAGTCTTTTTGTTTATCCTCGGCTAGTGTTAATATCTCCATGGCTTCACCCCGTAGAGCAACTATTCTGACCAGTTATTTGCTAAGACAGCTGCTTTAAACTGTTTAAGGTAATGGGGAATACCACTAAATTTGGTATTTTGCATTTTTAGAGAGTACTCTAAAAAACATTGGATACGTGTCATAGGATTTGGACTAATATGCAGTTTTATGAGAGATATTAATTATTTAAAACAACATGACGTCACGCGTACATTTTTACCAGCTGGCAACAATGCATGACAATCAGATAAATAGAGGAGGGGAGAATGAGCGTCAAGATGCGCGAATTTAGTAATACAGGAGGCTGTCATTTTGAAATCATCTATACGGAGGGGATTGAAAATATTATTTTATCATGTCGTTTCAAGATTTGTATTTAGAAACATATTAAATTTTAAATGAAATATGAACAAATAATATATACATTTGAAATATTCAGTTAGCTCGAAATACGAAACGTTCAGTCTCCCGTCCGACCGTTATCTGTAAATATCTTGACTTAAAAGTGTGACGTATATGATTTCAAAATGGCAGCGCCCGTAGCGTCCTAGTGAAATGTGGATCCGCACTCGTCGAAGCTCGTTCTCCTCTCCTCTATTTCTATGGACGGAAGTGACAAATGATGTTTACAGGCACTATATCTGTCTCTATTTATACAGTACTGCATTTCATTTATTTTATTCTAAGACAAGTTGCATGCTATTGCTCTGTTGCCGCATGTTAAAAATGTACATCTGACGTCACATGTACATTAATTTGCTAATAAATTGTTTAAATTTAATTTAATTTAAAAAACAACAAATATGGTCTTCATATATTTCCAAAACAATGTAATTTACTGAGTTTCCAAAAACTTTTCCAACATAGTGGCATTCCCCATTACTCCATGACACCTTTCAATCAAATGTAGGTAGTTTAATCCTTGCAGATGAATTACAACTGTTGTCAGCCGTAACAATCTCATTCGCACACCATTGTGACTGTAATTTTGTAACTTTATGCTCTAACTTAATTAGACTTTCTTCTACGACCTGGACTTTATCTTGCACTTCATTCCTCAATAGATTAATTTTTTCTTCAACGGTTTCCTCAAACTCTTTGAGATTGATCTTAATTACTTCTTCTAACTTTTTATTATTCGCTTCTTGATTGTTTTTCATTTCTTTTATACTGTTCCTCATTTCCTCTTGACTATTCTTCATTTCCTCTTGACTGTTCTTCATTTCTTTAAGCCTTCTTTCATTTCGTCCTGGATGTTCTTCATATCTTCTTGACTCCTCTTCATCTCTTCTTGACTCTTTTTCGATTCTTTCATCATCTCCGTTAACTGTTTGAATGTTTCCTCCATTTCTATTGTTGTTCATCGCGTCACTGGCATTCACTTGTCAAGAGAAAATGAGTTCAAAACAAACAAATGTTTCCACCATACGGGCACCCTCTATGTAACTATATAAAATGTGGTACTAAATAAATAAAGTTACTCTGTACTTTAAACTCAAGCTCATCGTATCATTTCTCCTGGTCCTGCAAGTTATTTAACAGGTTATGGGCCCAGGCCCTAGGTAGAATAACGTTGAAGTGTGCAGTCGAGTGTACAAGAATGGCTACAAACTGTTTAACGAGTGTTCCTAAACTAAAAGAACGTGAAAACTATGATTTTTGGTTCTGGAAGGATTGTCAAAATACATCTCTGAAACCGGCGGGAACGAGAATACCAGTGAACCACGAGAAGATGATAAAAAGGCAAAATTAATAATGACTATTAATCCAACTCTTTTCATCCACATAAAAGAAACAAAAACTGCGAGGGATGTGTGGTTTCTCATCTCGAGAACGTGTCGAGAAACAAATAGAATATAGCCTGGAATATTCTAGAAAACGTCAAAATAAATGTATTAAAAAAATTATAAATTCTAACGCAAACAGGAACATAATTAACAAACTAAAACGGTAGGTGACCTTCTATAACAATATTAACTAATTACATAACTTGGAAAAACATATTCTGCACATTTCTATCTTATGTTAAAACGATAAAATGTACACATTTTCCAATGCTTACGGGTTTACTACGTCATTCAACTTTTTATAATTTTAAAATGAACTGCTAAGTATAAAACCGCTATGTTTATCATCACCCTAAATTAGAGAAATAAAATCAAATACCTACCTCTATTATTTTATCAAATATGGAACCAAGTATACATTCGATAAAAGAATAATATAATTTATATGGAGATGATTTTAGATAAATTTCAAATTAAAAATAAATCGTTATTGTGCCTGTTTGGAACAATTACTTTTTAGAGAAATTAAAGCCCATTCATAGTGTAGGTCTACTTAGGTCAGATCAAAATATATAGATTTAAAGAAGTAGTGTCATTATTTAATCCAATCATTGATAGACCATACCCTTGTTTATCTGACAAACAAGGACCATACCATTGAGTAATAACTGTAACCGAAATTGTGAATGGTGTAATATTATCATAGACCTTATAAATCATGGACGCGCCCGAAACCGTTTTCTGCCTATACAAATCGTTGATGCTCAGATGTGTGCGACAGAGATAGAGCTAGTCCGGGCAAAAACCCACAGATCATTGGCCGAAAAAACAAAAACCATAAATGACAGACGTGTGACAGACCGAATTATATTGGATATTTACTCATTTATTCAGAATTTTAATTTATAATTACATTTTGATAATAATAATTTGTAAGGAAGGTTTTAATTATTTAGGAAATGTTTCGTCAGGTTATGTTTATATATTTTTCTGTCATAGAACATCTGTTTTTGCCCGGACTAGCTTCATCCCTCTTGTACACATCAGGACAACGGACCTCTCTTTCTAGGGCAGGTCCATGATTTATAAGGTCTATGAATATAATAAATAATCTATATAGATATGCTAGAATATTTGACCAAACTATGATCACACTGTGACTAGATCGGAACTTGATCTACAGTATGAATCACGGATGAATCGGCCTAAAGAGAAAAAGATTATGTTTTTGTGGTAAAAAAGAAAACTCAAAAAAAAAAGGAAGGAAGAACAGCTCGCGCAAGGAGATAGCATAAAACAATCAACGCATCGCATAAAATTCCGCTGAAATTAATTAGTGCATCATCAAATTAGTGTTAACTTTAAATTCAGAACTCCATTTGGGGATCCTGGGGGATCCAATTTATGAAAACCAGGCCGGCCGGCCCACACTCCCACAGAAAACTTCAGGTGAGTTCTTCTTTGCCACTCGCTTTTCGTTCTTGTATGTACATGTAGTTAATATCTAGCACGTCGCTTTGGAGAATATTATCTAATTTTAATGATAATTCCCAAACACATTCTTTTTTATTACATTTTGTCAGTTATTTATTTCTTTTCCGTGGAGTGTAAATAGGTACTTTATTACGAAATAAAATAATTATAAATTTCAAAATCAATGGCTGTAAAAAATAGCCAGTAACACTAAAATTGTAGTAGAATACTCGCAGATAATTATACATATTATAATTATTACTAAATAATATAAACATTTAAGTATAGCAAAGGTTATCAAATTACATATTAGTAATATTTAATATAATCGCGACACGGTTGCCAAGAATAATCAGTTGTGTTTTGGAGCTAAACATGAAGGTGCTTTTAATTGTTCTATTTCTTTGTGTTACGCATACATCTGTCTATTCGTGGACAGCAATTATTCCACATACAAAATTACAGTCAGGTATGTAGTAAATAAGGCAAATATTATTTTGTAGAAAATATACGATTAATAAGTATATCAAGAACCTTTTAAAATATATATTTTTTTAAATATAGTCAAATTCGCCGCTTTTAAGGCAGAAATATGATAAGTTTATAAAAAATGTCACTTAAGAATATCAAAATTGTCCTACTTATTTTAGATATACCTACCTTTACCTAAGTTGAATTGATATGCGGTGGCTTTTTTGTCGGATACTGTAAATTATCTTGACAGGCGTGTTATGACGAATACCAATATGCTGTATATCACCGCTGAGGAAAAGCATATACGAGGGTTATTCATAACATTGCTGCTAGGTATTACAATTTGAATTGATTAAATATTTTAATACTGTGTTCATAAATACATTAGAATAGGTAGGTATATTAATTTATAAAAATGCCTAATTATAATAAACCGTAGAAAACACCGTTTTTCAAAAACGAGGCTTATGCATCTGTTTACCTATTTTATTTATTATTATTAGCTATAAATATGATATAATTTAACATATTTATAATAATTGAAATATAACATTAGGGAATTTGGATCTTGCATAGGTAAACATATCGGACACATTAAAACGAAATCTAGAACGAAAAGTAGCTTTAAAGCTACTTTTTGCTCGTAGTACATGCATTCAAAGTATTGAAAAACACAGTATATTCTATTTGCGTTTTCAGGTGTCAATAAAAAATAAATAAATTTTTTATTTAAAAAATACAACTGCGATGTCACGTTTCTGAAAAGTCAAAAAAATATCTCCAATAATACCTATGTATGTGGGTTACCATGGAAATTTCTTTAAAGTCCAAAGACTAGCTTTAGAATACTCGTAAAATGTTCTTATACCTTAAAGCCTCACTTATCGTTCTAGATACACAAATAACTATTACATTTTTGTATTATAAATTTTGTAAAATTTTTAATTTAGGATTTTTTGTTTAGTCTTGAGATTTTATGCCCGTAGAAGTCGAAAATTTAGGTTATTACGAATACAAAAATAATAAAACTTCTAGTGACTAAACTAAAACTTTTCTAGTGATTTACTTAAGTATTAAATAATCTACTCAATTTTATGGACGCATTGTTAAACTGCCAAATATAATCCATTACTACCTTCTTACGAAGGTCAGTTCACAAAGTACCTAATGTTTGATTTGAAGAAGGTGAAGAATGAATGTTTTATAACATTTACGCAAAAAATATCCACACATATATAATCATTTTCTTCTTCATTCGTTAATAAAATTTGGTAATTAGAAATATGTACAATTAAGATAGCGAATTCTGTTGGCTGCTGATTTTATGTATATTTACATAGTTGCGGTAAGAATTCAGACGACTTATGTCACGACTGACGTTATGCAATTGTTTTTATTCTCAACATAATGTTCGATATTTGACCGCGTTAAAAACAAACATTATTTGCATTTTAGTTCAATATATAGCACAAACATTTAGTGCAGCATATAGTTTATTATTATTATTCTTAGATACAGTTTCATACGTATTTTTATGAAAATATAAAGAATTATTCATTTGTTCACATAACGTAAGTAGTTTGAATTCCTGCCGCAACTTTACATACAAAACATCGAGCACTATGCCTGCACGGATCTTCAAAACCTGTTCATGAAACTACTCACGTTATTTAATGAAGTATGGCGCACTAGACCAGCACGTATCGTCACCTGCAACGACAGTCACAGCAGGTCGTGCCGATGACCTGCAATTTCTATACCTGGCCGCACTAGTCCGACGTAAGGTCTGTTCCCACAAAAATCAGATATTGATTTCAAATTGTTAAAAATATTCTACCAGTTTTGTTGTCGTGTTGGGCATCATCGCTTATCAATAACCTCTATTTACTTATCTTAAAGAAACTGCAAGTTTTTCGTCAGATGCCACTGCTCTGCGAAATCTTGTACTTTGGTGCTGTAGGCAAGGACGATACAAGATCGTCTCGATTTTTTTTTTTTTTGAACACGCTACCAAACATTGTTGTTTCACGAACTCAGTTGATATGGCGCATTTTATACAAAATAAACGTTAATAGTTATTTTGTGTTTACATTAAATAATCTGGTTACTATGGTGGCATGGTAATTAAAACCTAAAGTTCACTATTTTCAAGTATTTGCTCTGATCACATTAATCATACATAACCAGATATATGAATGTGTTTTTAGCAGCTTTAACAAAAAATGTTGTTTGTAAAAAGTACCTAAAAAGTTTCTTTTAGGACTTATTTGCTAAGTAAGTATTCCAGACTCGACTTCGCTTCGGCTGGAAACAGCAACGATTCGTCCTAAAAAAAACTGTATTTTAGGTACTTATAACAAAATTAACTATTTGTGACATTTGGACATACTAAACAAAATTTCGTTGATCTCTCTCCCGTTCAGGAGAGAAACTCAAAGTACTGCTTCCTCTTTTTATTGATAGGGTGAACATTTTCATTTTCCTGGCTTCTTCCTTTATCTCCTCTTAATACATCGCTAAAATATGTTGTTTCGAGCTACACTCAACTACTACTTAAAAACTTCAAAATGTCTGCCACACACAGAATCTGTGTAAAAAGTTGCTGGTCTGTGCAGCACAAGTTTGCGAAGTCGTGTAGGTTTGCTTGCAGGTCTGCGCTGTGCTGGTCCATGCAGGCATGATGTGGAGGTGTGAGTTTTACTCAACAGTAAATAAGGAAAACCTTTAAGTCATACAAGTGTAACATTATTGGATACAACTACATAGTAACATAGTAATGTATTTTTCTATATACGGTATAGCATACATAATATAAAATACATAATATATTTAATACATATTTATAAAAAGTAATGTATTTATTCCATATATATTAAAAACAGAAATAAAATTATCAACAAAACTGTGTGTATGAATATACATTCCTACGTTTACATCTGACATTAATTGCTTGATATTTATGTCGGATGGAATTGTAAATAGGGAACGGCATTATCATACTCTCATTACGACAGTATATTGTTTGTCGTAAAGTAAAACCATAGTTTAAAGATATTCTACAAAAACTGTCCATTCAAAAGAGGTGGCCATAATTAAGGATAATAGGATCCTTAGGGAATTAGAAAAACGAAATATTGATCATGACAAACCATCACTTTTCAATAAAATTAACTTCACTTCGAGTGTCGAACTGATGCAACAAATTGCCGACGGTCGACGTCGAGTTGGTGAAGTAAAATATGGGACAAAGACAGATAAACATCGGTATTGTAACATGAATTGTCGTTGCGGGCAGTACCGTAACAACCTTAATTCGATTGAAAGGGAGCAAAATATTTATAATTAATCTGAATTTATTACCTGTTGGATCTTTGAAGTGTTGTAGAAATTTATCTAGTTGTTATTACTCATGTTGGGCTTTATAATCCAGAGTCTCGTAGTCACTCCTTTAAAACACTTCTCAGACTTATTAAAAGAAAACGCCACATTTCCACATAAAGGTTTTTAATAACAACAACAAAAAAGATAAATAGTGTTAACAAAAAAAAATGAAGAAAACAACTGTTACAATAAATATTAAATCAATCACTTTATGAACCTTCAATCGACACGCTACACGCTAAAATACGAATACGGAGTAGCTTTAAGGACCGGATTTATGAATTTACTCTAATTCTCAGCAATTACAATTTATTTCCGGTAGATGTGCGTAGTCTGGTGCGAGAACAAAAGCTCCCTACCTCGAGGTACCTAAAAGCTTGGTTCGATTCCACTCTTGAAAAAGGAATGGTGATTGGCTAATCCCTATTGTAGGGCTCAGAGACGCTTTTACTTCTATTTCTCTGTAAACCGAAGTTACTTGACGAAAACAATAAATTAATCGTTTGAGTGACCTTTTGGCGATAAACTGACCTCTTGTCAACTTTTACTTACACCTTTAAATTCATTATAAATTATGGCTATAAAATCTGGTCCTCTTGTTAAACCGATGACCTGCTTTGGTTATGTTACAGTATTCAAATCGAATCGCTAAATGTATAATGGACGAAGACAAAAAAGGAGCTGGAAATTACCGGCAACCAACAATACTGACATGAAATTTGTGGTTGTAGTTTCATTTAGACGATCTAAACTAGATATTATCTATAATTCTGATTCTCATTAGATGTTTCCTGCATATTGTAGGCATTACAAATGTAAAGTTTTCTATCTTGGTATGTGTATGAGATTTTTCTATTTGCTAAAAGATGCCAAAGTTAGATATTTTTTTGGGATCATCAATGTTTTACCGATGAAAATAAATGGGGAATATAATAGATAGAACATTGAACGCGAGACATCGATGTTTGGTGAACATCCATATACAATATCGCTTATCCATATGGTGAAGTATTAGAACCAAGTTGGCAAGGAGGAGAGACGAGAGACGCAGCGTGGGAACTGGAATGATAGGGCAATTTAGAATATCTTTAGACTATGGCATGAGCATGTTTATTTCTTTTTTTATTAGTTTTGTTCATCGAAAATCACGATAAAACCTAATTATTCACTTGTTTTCACAACACAGCGTTTAAATTGTGACAGATGATCCATGTTGAACCAATCATGCATTTATTTTTGGTACCTATTATTTCATTCCGCCTTCATGTTGATGCAACACAACGTGTCTTGGCTGTGCCATATGAGTCAAATGAGCAACGTTATAGCGATTTTTTACAGCAAAACTAACAATACCAAAAATCTGCTTGAAATCAAATTTTTTTTATTTCGTTACTGAGCGAAAATCAGTAAATTTTAAATTATTGTATTTTTATTCTACCTATGTGTAGATCATGGGGGACATTGCTATTCTGATTCTTACAAGCTTGGAGCTTTCAAAAATGGCGAAAGAAAAAGAATAGAAGAAATGTGCGCTGTAGCAGATTGCCTAGACAGTAAAGATATAAGTATATTGGGGTAAGTAATATGTATGCAACAAACATTTTAATTATTTTTATTTTTATGTATTTTTACTTATACTATACAGACTACTATAAACTAAACTATTATAAAAATAAGAACAAACTTAATTAAACATATTTAAAATACAATGAATTACTACTACAGTATTTTGTCTATTACTTTGTTTATTGTTTAAAAATACTACCTACATTTAAAGTTAAATTGTTCTTTTTGGGTTGTACTTAAAGAAAACTCATACTTTTTTAAAAAAGCCGACGTTTCGGTATTTCATTGCACCATCCTCATGACGTTACAAATTAGATACAACCCTTGAGTAGTGTATATAGTCAAGGATACAACTTATGAATATTTTAACTCTTACTTAACAATTCTCTAAAATGAAAGACATAAATTATTAATGATAATTTTTAAAAAGTCCACATTGTACTAATTGTAAAATTATTTTTTTTAAATACACTATAAAAACACATTTCAACACTACGATTTAAAAAGAAAATAATTGAAATCAGTAAAAAAAAATATAAAAAATGTTAAAAAATGCCAAAAAATTGCAAAAAAGCATAACGCAATCTATACACAGAAAATTCCAACTTACATTAAACTAGTAGTTTTCTGTGTCACTAGATACATCAACTGTCGTGTAGAGATTCCACATGCGTTGTCCTTGACATGCATACAGTGGCGTAGCCAGAAATTTGACATTGGGGGGAGGGGTGTTCAGCGAACAAAGCTAAGTATTTTAAACTAGATTTTTTAATAAATTAAAACAATAAAAAGTAAATAAAAAACGATCTCATTATAAACATGTAAATAATAAACATGCACGAACAATATTTGTTACAAAAATGACAAAAATAAAATTAGAACTTAGTTGCAGCTGAACCCTATTGTAAGGCCCGCTACAGACTATGCGTGAATTCGCAATTCGTTATGCGCGATTCGTGATATGCGAGAAATTTGCGAATAGTGTGTAGGGTTTTGTTCGTTAAAAATCTATTCATAAAAACCCTACACACGATGCTCGAATTCCTTACAAACCAGGCATCACGCATCGCGAATCGCGAATTCACGCATAGTCTGTAGCGAGTCTAAGGTTGCCGTAGGTAGTGTAGTTCACTGACCGCGTTGCCAAATCTTGGCGAATAGAGTGACTGTAGGTTTGAAGTGGGACATTGCCTACATGACTCAACCAACCCAACCCATGGGGGAGGGGTTCTGACCCACAAAACCCGCCCCCGTGGCTACGCCACTGCATGTATAACGCATTTACTCCATGTTTCTGAAGTAGGCAAGAGTACTACATACTGAAGATAATTTAAATGCCGTATTTTTTCGTGATACTCATTTTTTTATCTGGGCCCAGATTAACTCAATGGTATTCAGATCACAGTGGTAGAATGGACGCGAAGTACTGTAATTCCATGAGTTGTGACCATTTAATTCACTGTATACTTAATGTATTGGCCCTTTTTGTCTTTCTGTGATTTTGAGTGATTCAGGTTTAAGCATTGTCGAATTCGATCTATTTTGTTTTTAACCAGTCTATAATTTTCACCATTTTCCATGCTGATGTTGCAGCTTCTCTAATCGTCAGCTATGGTAGTGCATCTGAATAATCTCTTAATAGTTGTCTATTCATCTTGATTTAAGAACAACCCTGTTTCAATAGTCCTGCAGTACTTCTAATAATGCATTGTTATTACGCTCCGTCTGACCGTCCCGTCCACGTTCTTTCCCAGACTTTAAGCCAGTCGAAAATCCATCAAGAAATGTTTGCTTTGGATATTGCAATTGTGCCACACTTTTGTCACCGACTTTGATTTACTCATGTTTCGTCAGTGTGATATGTCCTTCGTTCTAGATTTCGACTTTCTAATATTTGTCTTAAATAGTTTCTTCGTCATTTCACTTTCGCTTTTTTCTATCAGCATACTCTTTCGAATTCGTTTTGGCAGACAGAAATTCATGTCACATATAATTCTCAAAAACACCCTTCTAGATATTCTAGAAAAAGTTTCATCCTGCGAGATAGCAACCTAATATTTTTTTATTGCAGGTAGATCGTTTTTAAAATACCATCCATGAACTATTCTCAGATCTGTCCCGCACATACGTTACTGTCAGGCGTGCAGATGAATAGCCGCATCCGAATTAATGCAGTCTAATTGACGTCACGGTGTCATTACTAAGAGAAGTCGAGTATTCTGATATGCGTATTTGCTGCAGCAGAAGAAATAGTTGATTCCCAAAAACCTGAACCCGAAGCTGTGTAATAGGATATGCTGTGTGACGTATGCGGAACACAATTCTATACGAATAATTTTCGGACGGTTCTTATTTCACTTTGTATTGACTGCTGAAAATTATGAGCAGGTTTATAAAATGAGTCTATTATTTTGAAAGTCTATTATTTTATAGTGTCTATTATTTTGAAACCCGACATGGGAGTCGGTCGATAATCGCCTGTTAGCACCTTCCACCCAAAAATTTGAGGAAAACAGAGGAATAAAAATAGAAAATCGGAAAGTAATGCTTGTATTCTTTGTCATAACTGCTTTGTACTCTTTCGGCCCATAACTGACGTCGTATGTGCGGCAGATGATTACTCAGTATAAATAAATAAATAATGTTTTTAATTTATTGACTAGCTACGGCCCAAATTTATAGAATATATCTATAAAACTTTATATTTTTTTAATCAAATACCGCCCGCTGACACAATTGCCAAAGCAGTGACGGGAGATACAATGCATTGCTTGCGGTATAACCAGTCGAATTTCGCCTGCCGAAATCTTCTAAGTTAAACTGTCAGTCAGACAAAATTACATAACTTACCAACCTACACCTCTCCCCCTCCTTCCACATAATGCTATGAGGACTAACTTTAACACTCCTGTCACACGAAAATAAAAGCATTTGTGAAAACATATTTAGCAACTTAATTTGCAATGTACAATCTACCATTAAAGTTTAACCCAGCATTTTCCATTTCAGTTTTAACCAATTTTATGACATTTTCAGATGTGGTGTAGTTATCGCTGAACCTCCTTGCTACGTTGTGCCTGGAAATTTGAAAAAACCATATCCAGATTGTTGTTTTGAAATCAAATGTCCAAATAAAGTGAGGGAGGACGAAGAAAATCTAAATTTATTATAATAATTGTTGGTGAACTTACTATAATATTATATGTAGTTGATTTATTTTCTACGATTAAATCGATAGAAAATTACCCAATAGTACCATCGTCCAGAGATAGAATGTAATACATTTTTAGTAAATATCATAAATACGTTTTAGTTTTCTTTTAATCATTCTTTTTCCGATAAAATTTGTAAACATTATTAATTTGTTCCAGTGTAATATTTCAAGCCCTACCTTGAAATGTAATCATATAATATTCGACTAGTAATTATTATAAATATACTGTACAGGGTGTTAAAAAAGAGTGTAAAATATTTCAGGAGGTAATAGTATTGACCAAAATAAGCAAAAAATCTTAATAAACATGGGTCCGCAAAGTAACGGGTGCGGAGATATGGACCACTATTCGTTTTTCAAACATTTTATTTTATTAGGAATAAACCGATAAAGGAAGCTTTTAACAAACAAAAAACAAAGTTATAGAAGATGTTCAAAGTGCCCTCCGTCCATTTCCAAGCAGGCACGACATCTTCGTCTCAACGATATTCGAACTCTATCGAAAACACCCTCCTTGGTTTGGATTTCTTGACACTTTTGATTAATTCGTAGCTGCAGCTATTCCAGGCTATTTACAGGAGTACCATACACTAAGTTTTCAAATATTCCCAAACAAAGAAATCTAGAGGGTTCAGATCAGGTGATCTTGGAGGCCATAAAACAGGTCCGGCCCTTCCTACCCATCTATGTGGAAAAGTTTGGTGTAAAGGCTCTCTAACGGCCATGGAAAAATGAGCTAGAGTACCATCATGCTGGAACCACATTTGTTGCCTCTGATTCAAAGGAATGTCTTCCAAAAACTCATTCACACTGTATGAGAAAGTTGAGGTAAGCAGCTCCTGTTAATCGGTTTGGTAAAACAACATGACCTAGAAACCCGTCACCTACAATACCCATCCAAATGTTTAATGAAAAACGTGCCTGATGTCCAGATTTTAAGGCTAAAAAACATAAAACATTCCATGTATCCGCAACCGTTACTTTGCGGACCCATGTTTATTGAGACTTTTCTGCTTATTTTGGTTCATATTATTACCTACTTAAATATTTTACACTCTTTTTTAACACCCTGTATATGCATTTTGAATGAAGATAATTTACCCAAAAATGTATATCAAATCGTTCCTTTACTTTTAGTTATACCACTAAGAAAGTTTACTCGTCATGCATAGTATGGAAGAAGTTCAAATAATAAAAGCTGAGCATCCTATTTAAGCAATTAAAATCATGTTTTCTGTTTAAATCTTTTAATATTCATAACTAAAGTAAATTACTGTTTTTTATTCATATAAAATTCAGGTTGGGCCACAATACTTTTTTCTATTTCTGACGTCACTGGCAACTTTAAGTGAAGTGTTCCCTTTCTCATATTTAAAAGCCGTATGACACTACAAATAATTTTCAGCAAAATTACGTATAAAATGTTGTTGGTTATTTTTTGTTAGAAAAATGTGAATTTTAGTTAATTTATGAATGCTATTATGAATAAAAATTATAAAATTCACAGTAAAATTACCTTCATGCGCGTGCGTATTAACCGGGTTTATGTGGCACCATCTGCTGATTGAAGGGAAGGGACTGATAATAGTTATTATCAAATGACAATTATAACAAAATATCAATGATAATTATATCAAAATATCGTTATTATAACATAAATATATGTTTACACAGCACAGTACAAAATAACTATCACAACTATAGTAATTAGCAGTGGCGGCTCGTGATGTTTTCAGTAGAGCAGGCTTGAAGTGAAGTTAAGTCAGAAAATCTAATTTCAATTTGAACTATTATAGTATCCAAAATTTCGCAAAAAATTGTTTATACAGAATATTAGTTCTTTCAAAATTATATGATGTTGCTCTTTTCTTTGATAGCAAGTCATCGTTAATATTTTCTACAATGTCTTCTAAGAAAATACTATACAAAGTGTTGAAATGTATCTCATTATTGCGAGTCTTTCAATTTTGATAAAAGTGCATTAATTCTCTTTTTAGAATATGTTACGTCTCTTAAATTATTTTGCAAAATTTGGAATACAACATCGGTTTATTCAAAAATCATTTCAAAGGTTTTCAGGAAAAAAATGAAGTTTTTTCCAACAACAATTGTTTTAATCTATAAGCGGATCCCAAACTTTGCTGGTCATTTAAAAAATCGTCACTATCCGAGATGAAATCAAAGGTTTTTTCTATAAGTTTCAACAGCAAAAACAGCTCTAGAAGAAAAATTCCAACGAGTGGGAGCATTACTTGGAATTCTGTGTTGCATTATTCTATTTAATACTTCAGATCTTTTGGTAGATTTAGAAAAAAATTACAAAAATTCGGAATTTTGAAAAAAAACTCTCACTTTAATTCCGTTGCAGCTTTACTTAACACTAAATTTAATTTATGGGCGTGCGTGAATCGAAAGCATTTACAATAATATGTATACGTTTACCCAGGATTTCAAATTTAATATCCATACTGATAAATTGTGATTAGTAAATAACAAACATTGCCGGCAGTATAATTTATTTCTAATAGTTGATGCGGTTAACTAGTCGTTTTTTACAATTATTATTGTTAAATCCTCCATTTTGTTTTTCATCTACTACAACTAAAGACGGCAAAGAAGGTGTTGGTTTAGATTTTTGTTTAATTATAAGCTTTTCATCGTAACTGAGAGTATGAAATCCTTGTAATAGCAAATAATTTACAATGTCCATGCAACTAGAGAAACTGTTGACGTTATTGTCACTTTGAGCACTTATTTTTTAAATAAAGTTTTAAATACGTACCAGTAAAGTGGAAAAGATTGCTTGTCAAAACACAAATTCTTAAAAAATCACTTTTAAATTACACAAAGACATCCGTTAACCACAGAAACTCGCAAAATTACAGGTCATATATTTATATTACAAATGACAAATGACAAATGGTCAATGTTTTTGTTTTTGTTTTGTTCGAATTGCTCTATTTCCGATTACTGCCGAGTGCCGAGACTTCACGACGGGCGATCGCGTGGTGGTAGAAGAAAGATGGCTATATTAAAAAACATGTTAAAAACAGATAGTTGATGGCAACTAGTTGCCTGTCATGAGTTTTATTTGCGAATGTAACGACGCTATCCTATCGTTCAAGGTCGCGCACTATTAGATACATATATGAATGAGCTGGAGGCTTACCGCGCTTAGCTGCCAGCAGCTCCGTTGGCATAGGCTACGTATCCATCCGGAGAGCGCGAAATTTTAAAAGCATTTAAAAACCACGTATTTATTTGCTCACTCGAGATCTCAATTAATAATTAGCTACATGTGAAAATGGATTTATAACAAAATAAAAATATGATATAGGTAGGTACTTATGTAATGTAAAATAAAAATAAATAAAATACATGTTCTTAGCAATGTTACAAACACCGTTGAGGAGGCTTAGCCTCTCCTGCCTCCTCTAACATGCCGCCACTGGCTAATTAGTCCAATTTGCACACTGCGGACTTTCTCGCATATATTCTCATAAAAATTTAGAACAATTTTAAATTTTTATGGACATAATTCTTCCCAAAATTATTTGATTTGTTCTCTGTATGCAACTACAAAACTAGCGTAGAATAGAATTATTCCAAAAATTCTGTAGAGAATTTTTATAGAGTCATGCGTTTAAGAAATAATGAAGAAAAGTAACGCGACAGGGGCGTAAGCAACTTCAGCGGCAGTAAAAACAAGTGGTGAATATTTTGGCTGCTAGCATATTGCGCTAGTCGGCCATAGATTGCTCTTCCACTAAAAACGATAGCAAAGCGATTTTTGCGCATACATAGTTTTTTTGGAAACTAAAAAAATTGGCTTTTCAACTCATAGCCAGTTAAACATTTGCTGTTGTCTTATCCGTTTGTCTTAACTGGATATTTTGATGCTAATGGTGGCTCCTAGTGGAATATTACTCTAGTATATATTCAGTGATGAGCCATGTTCTCTAGCGCATTTTCTCTCTAAAAGTTAAAGGAAATGATTAAATTTTAGCTTTATACAGGGATTTGATTCACAAGTCATCCAAACAAATTTGGGTATAGATGCGTTATAAATATGAAATATTGTAAAATCATTATAGTTCCCAAGCAAAAAATTATTGTAGTATTTTCAACTTTTAAATCGCTGAACTACTGTAGTCTCTAGCGTCATCGTAATGCAGGTGATTCCAAATTCTGAAATCCGATTGTAGTATTAACGTTTTTACGATAGTGTTTACATTAGTTTTTCAAGTGTTAAAAATAGCTTACGTGTACAACAGCTCTGAATTGATGGATATCTTTTTAATTTATGATGAAGTAAAACAAAATGCTTTAGCAGCTTCTCGTCTGTACGCAGAACAATTTCCCGGTAGACGTATGCCAAATATAACTACTTTTACCGCGGTAGTGCAACACGGGCGTGATACGGGATATTTGCAACCAAACTGTGGAAGAGATGGAGGTCCAGGGCGTACACGGCGTACTGCAGCAGTTGAGAATCGCATTTTAGAGATTGTTGAAGAGTATACCCGAATAAGTACCGGGAAAATCGCTCAAGTACAAGGAATGTCCCAGTCAACAATGTGTCGTCTAAGCATTAATACCAAAGGATTATCCCTTACGAATTAGATTTTATGGATGGTTGGCAACAAAATGCTCAGAATTCCAGATTTACAGCTGGATTTACAGATGAAGCCATTCTTACACGGAAAGAGATGTATAACATTCATAATACTCATGTCTGGCATTTCGAAAATCCTCACGCGATTCAACGAAATCATTACCAACAACGCTTTTCCTTAAATATTTAGGAAGGGATTGTCGATGATCGTTTGATTGAACTATTCATATTATTAAATGAAATGGATGGGATTTAGTACCTCGAGTTCCTTATTCGAAATGATTTGCCTGGACTTCTGGAAGATGTGTCCTGAACTGTACGACCCCGAATCTAGTTCTTGTATGATGGTGCTCCCCCTCATTTTCGGTAGTACCTTAATGAAGTTCAAGGGATACGACGAATTGTAAGAGGAGGTCTGGTACCATGGCCGCCACGTTCTCCTGACTTTTTCTGGGTATATTTAAAAAATGAAGTGTATCGCATCGAAGTAGGCACTAGTGATGATTTACGCGTATCATAGCTGCTTGAACTTGCGAGTTCAAAACGGACAAGAACCAAAAAATTAATTTGTATTAGTTCGTAGAAATGGGGTAGAAGGGCTCAAATGTGTTTACAGTGAGTGTCAGTGAATAAAATTTTGAACAGGTGTTGTAACATCAGATTCCTATGTCAAATTATTTTATTAATTAAAACCACAAACTAATTTTTTGTCTTTCATTTTTTATTACATTTTGCCGGTTGCCGACTGACTGCTTGGTCTTGCGCAACTTTAGGTTTTACAGTGAACCAGTTTCCTGTGCCGTGCTAGAGATGGTTGATCCACACATTTTCGTGGATCAGTTCAACTTGATCCAGTCCGAAGTTGAGACCTAGTCCCAAAATCAGTTCTAGTTTCTAGTCCGGACCGAACCTATTCAAGCTGTGACGGTGACAGCAAGTTTGATTAGATCAAATTCGGTCCCGTTGGGTTAGTGTATTGAGTTTAGAGTTCTAGCACAGTCTATTACAGTCCGTCGTGTTCATGTCGGCTCCTTTGATGTCGAGGTCCCAGATTTCGTTTTTTTTTAGACGACTGCGCATTTAACCGCGCACATTCGCGCGCTCAAGGGGCACGGTGATTTGTCAACAAATAGATTTTCTCCCACTTCGTCGTGTACAAATGAATTTCATTGGTGTTCATTGCGCATTTAGCCGCAACCTCTAGAACCTTCACTCGATGAACTGTATAAACTATGGTTCTAGTTGATTATCAGTAGACTGGACTGAAAGCGAGGACGGACTAGAATAACTGAACGCGTCTTCGCGTCTAACGGACTAGATTTGAAACTTGAATTCTATGATGATACATATAAGAAAGGCACATTTCTTTTTATCGGCATTGCGACTAATAAAAATTAAATATATTTTATTATTTATTTTCATATTAATATAGTTCTAAATAAGAAAGCGTTACAGTAAAATATATATTATTAAAAATAAATAAATATTTTTCTTAAAACTGAAATAAATAATTTATGTCTATAGAACATCATCAAAACAAAAAATTCTTATCACAGAAAAATTAATCTATTATGTATTGTATTCAAACCTTGCAGGATTAATTTTTCTGTAATATGTATTTTTTGTTTTGTTGATATTCGAAATACATAAATTATTTATTTCAGTTTTAAGGAAAATATTTTTATTAATTTAAATAAATTTTATTTATTTAAATTTATTTTTTACTGCTATGCTTTCTTATTTAAAATTACGTATATTAATATGAAAATAAATAATAAAATATATTTAATTTTTATCAGTCGCTGTAGTCGATAAAACGAAATGTGTGTTGTATGTATCATCATATTGCCAGTCCAAGTTTCGAATCTAGTCCATTCTTCCTTCACTTACAATTATACAATTTACAGGAGTAGTACACAAGCTCATGAGTACAGCCCGTCAAACTATAAAGAATAAATAAAATTAAAAGGAGCAAGGCCAGTCGCGCACTAGGAGTTTTACGCCGCGCCGCGGTTTTGTAACATATTGTTTTCAATTGTATTGCGCGCACTTACAGACATTTCGCCGCTGCAGTAATTTGCGCGCAATACAATTGAAAACAATATGTTACAAAACTGCGGCGCGACGTTTATGCCGCAGCGCTTTTTTGCCGCACAGCGAAAAACTTCTAGTGTGCGCCTGGCATAAACGAATGGTTCGTCTGGACTGTTTCGTATGCTTGAAATTATTAGTCCGAACAGATCCGGATCAGTTCCGTTAGTCTGCGCCTTGGACCTGTTCTAAAAGATCAGTTCCAGTTCTCGTTAGCCCATTGAATAATAAATAACTTCGTATATTACTCAACGCATTAACCATCTCTATGCAGAAGTGCATTTTCGAACTGCCCTTTTTGATTTTTTTTACAAAACTCTCTGAATCTGTTCTGAATCACCCTGTATAGTTCAAATTTACGCTAATAAGAACTGCCACCTCTTATATCGATTTTTTTTGTACATCTTTAGATGCAATTCTTTATCCATAAAACGCCAGTATTAACTAAGATTTTAAATTTACAAGAACATAAACAGTGCGGATATTTAATTATTAAGATTTAAATTACTTAAACATATTATCAATAATAAATTCATTGTAAAAATTGCACATTAAATTTTAAAATCAATTAGGTATCTATTTTTATACCTAGGTATTTCTATCTAGGGTTAACTCACGGTTAACTGTTAATAATTGTAAACAAACGGTAAAAATGAACAACGCTACATTAAAAATAGAAGAAAGGCAGATAATATCTTTGCAACGAAGCATGACATTATTATTGTGTACACCGTAAATAAACAACTGGGACTTATTAGGTATAGGTGGTTTCATAGGGGTCCTCGATAGGGTCTCTATCCGCATGGGAAGCAAATAATACGTCGCGAAATAATCAATAATTAGAAGGACGGCGGTACAGGTACCACACACACACCATTCCCAGTCGATTCATGTTCCTAGACTAGTTAGTACACACCAAATAAATAAAATGTATCAACAAATATTTACAACTTAGTGCAAAGTAACCAAGGTGAAATCGCTATGGGTTAACATTCGCAAGTAGTGCTTACTTATAATATGAATCGTTACACTATTCTTCACCAGTTGGGAGATGGGACTTACGGTTCCGTCGTCCTGGGCCAAAGGAAGGATACTGGAGAAAAAGTCGCCATTAAGAGAATGAAAAGGAAATACTATTCCTGGGACGAAGCTATGAATTTACGAGAGGTTAAAGTATGTAAAATTTTGACGTATACCTTTGACGTATGTACAACATGACAAATATCACAATTATTAATACTGTCTACTTTTTACACTCAAGGAATATTGTTGAAACACACTTTAGCAAACAAACAATATTTTGTAATATACCTATTCAACCCATAAAATAAATCATTTTATTAAAAGCTCATACAACAATTAATCGTGTAAGTAGCTGTTGTGACAAAAATAAAAAATCAGGAAAAATGCTTGGTTCAACTTCGCAAAAATGATTAGTTTTAGAAAGATCTAGGGACCATTTAAAAGACACAGGATGTGGCATTTAAAAATATATGATTTCTTAGTATAATTTTCTTAAAATTTGTCACAATTTTGCACATACCCTGTAAGTGCTAACATCGCCTTTATGCTTGCTTCAGAAAATGTTCTTTAAATTCTTAAAAATAATAATATCACCTGCAGCTAATTACAGGTGCAAAAATTAGATGTTTTTATTATGTAATTCCAATCATTTCAAAAACTCCTAAGTTTAAATATAAGAAATATTATATGAAAATGTTTAGAGTTGAATGGAGAATCAAAAAATGTAGTAATATATTGGGTGATCCATTTAAAAAATACATATTAGTATATAGTTTGGTACTTTTTACCTCGTAAAATGATCAAATTTATGGTGTTTTTAGGTACAGAAATTTCGAAAAATAAAACACGCAGAACAAAACTAATATCAAAAATAAAATTCTGTATGTTTTGTTTATACATTTTTACTATTTAAATTCTCCAGAATAAAGTAATAACTTTTAAAAAGCGTTTGTAATACATACATTATTTTGTTATTATTATTCCACATTTTAACTATTATTTTCATATACTTATAAACAAAAGTGAACAATCTTATATGCAGAACTATGTAAGTTTATGTTATAAATATATTTACATTTACAGTTAAATTTAAAAAAATACATATTTTCAAAGATTTCTGTACCTAAAATTTTATTGGTTAGACCGCTTTCTGTCGTTATAGATTCGTTTTACTTCGGTACCTTTGAATATTCGCAGGTGGCATGACATCATATTCCTGTTATTTGCTAAACTCTATATTATTCAGTTTTTAAATGTCTAAAATTATTTGTAGAAAACACGGCGCCTTTAAGCAGTCGTTGACTTACCGCATAGGCGCCGAAATTTGAAAATTGCTGGGGGAGAGGCAAACGTTGGTGACGTAGAATATCCCTATATTACGTTAGCTAATGTATTGAATGAAATTCCACGTCTTTTACTCTGACAAGCCAACTTGCTCTGCTTGGCTCGACCAAGCTTGACAAGAACAATGGCAAACCGATCATATTTTGTTGCTCAACCAGTACTTACCTTCAGAAGGTCTATAGTTTTCTCCAAAATCAAAAAATTTGGCCATTCAACTCGTATAGTCAGTTAAAAATATATTGCTGCCTTCCGCTTGTATAAAAATGAAGCGTTCCAGTCAAATTCCAGTAATATTAGTCATTTTCTGCATCATTAAAATTAATTTGGAAACTGTTCTCGACAAGAAATTCAATTTTTAGTTTTGTTCACATTGCGGAGTAAATCGATGATCTGCTAGCGTAATATTATTGAAATTGATTAGCAACAAAATATCCATATTTGTTTTTGGCGCCCGTATTTGATTTTTCGTTTTTAGACAAACGTACAAGACAGCAACAATTTTTTAATTGACTGAGTTGGATGGTCAATTTTTTTAATTTGGAAAAAACTATACACTTTCTGAACGTACTCGAAGATAACAAAACTACAGCACAATATTATGCTTGCAGCCATCATTTTTCTCGGAGTCGGTACAAGCTACAAAATGGAAACTGGTGGTACTAACACACATTAGCAAGAAAATATCCACCACTTGTTTTTTGGCTGTCGCTGAAGTTGGTTTGGCAGGGTAATAGATGTATAAATTCGAAATACATGTACTATTTATTTCTATTAAATTCTTACTCATAAAAATATGAAATACGTAACAAAACAAAATTTGTAGATTTTCTGGTAAGCAAGCACCCTCTTTCTCCCCTTTAATCGGAGCCTATGACTCACCCAGTATTGCTAATTATGTCCTTATTACATTATTTTAAACAAATTATTGAATTGAAAGAGTCCTGTTTTGTAGGAGTAGAAATTTTGGGCGTTAACATTAGGTTTGTTTTTGCAGCAGTTGGAAACAGTTTGAAACTGTTAGAAATATTCGACCAGTTAAGTTGAGAATGCATTACCATTGAATTTAACGCAAAAACCAACCTATTAGTTACAAATAAAAAATTTCAAAAACCAAAGCTTCCTTTATGCTTTTTTTTTGCAATTTTTTAAAATATCTGTAACCAACTGTAAAACTATAGTCTAAAGATCTAATCTCTGCGTCGTGGTAAAACTACAAAAATAATAATTATCACTATTGCACCGCTATTAAAATTCTGCAGTTTTTCAGAAACAAGTTCATGTCAACAGGGCCTTGTTCATTAACGTTTGTTTTTGTCATTCCTTTTAAAAGTGCAATGTTAATAATTCCGACAAAATGTATAGCAATGTCCGTGTAAAACATGTAGACAGTTTCACCAGTGTAAATGGAATGAATTTATACCTCTTGATTCATTTTCGCGATTTTGCTTTACGAATATCAGTCAATTGTATCATACATCATGCCAACATTCATATTACTTTTCCTAAAATTGAATACGAATCAAAATTACAAAGGCAAGTAATCTTAATATAATATATACCGATACTCATAAGGTTTGTTCCAAATGCATAGAAAACCGTGCAATGTACGGTTTCGAGTCTGCGCAGTAGCAAAAAACTGTTCTAAATTAATTAAAATATCTTTGGGACGAGCACTGAACCGTACCATAGCGATAATATCAGTACATACATGGTCATGTGTTGGAACTACTTGTGAACTGTTTGTATAGACATGCGCACTGAGTAATCTCGTTTAGATTTGACATTAAAGCTGTTCAATTTAGTTGTTTTTTGATTGATAAATAGTAAATTGAATTTTAAAATGTCCATCTGGTTATATTATGTTTGTACCCATTCATTTTTCGGTTAAGTAAACGTTCCAAACATTCGCGATACCATGCACGGTATAAACTTGACGCATGCGCCTATTATCAGTGCATATAATCTCGAAACGGTATCATGGCCGTACAAAAGTATTTTTGTACTCAAGAAATGTTATTTTACAACATAATTATGTGTTTTTCGATAAACTCATGCACTTTTACATAAAAGATGTAAATGTACGGTATTCGCATTGAGATTATTGTAACGCAGTATGGATTTGGTATTTTTTTACATTAATGTATGATGTGAACAAGGGGCAAATTTACAATCACTTTTATCAGTGTATTTCTAATAATAATTAAATTGTAATATAAGCGTCGTGAATTCATGTAAATTAAGCACTTAAATAATAAAATTTTCTCAACAAAATTAATTTTATTTTTACGGTTCTTGAATGGTATTAAAGCTAAGTTCAGGCTAATGGCATTGTTAACATCAGATGTGAAAATTTTGAACTTTTATCACATAAATTTGAAACACTGCTCAAAACGTTAGAATGGACGCTGGCTATTTACGTTTAATGTTTGTAGTACAATTTCGAACAAATCAGCAGTAAATTATCAAATATCAGAAAGGATTTGAAGGTAACTAATGTAGTTAAGAATAAGATTTGCACAATTTATTAACTATTCTCAACCAATTTACAGTAGATGTCCATACCATCTGGCCTTAATTTCTAAATACATTTCAGCTCTTATTGTTGAACACATTAGAAAATATCCGGAGTATTCCTGATCTGATTGCAATATTGCAGAACCCACTCGTCTACGAGTTACAAATTTTTCGAAAACGGCTTAAATTTTGACAAACTGCTTTTTACCAGAACAAAGCGTGTATTACAATTTCTGTATTACAAACATCAAAAACAAATATCTCGAATATGCGCTCTCCATTGTGTCAAATAAAAAATGCCTAATTTACATAAAAAGTGAACATTTTTCATATATTAAAAATGTCGTCTACTTTGTGAAAATCAACCCCTTATTCTTAGAAAAACTTTCCCTTCTGCTTTCAAGGACGCATATGGCCAATATCACTGTTGACTTTGTCATATAAGCAGGATACTAAATTAAAATAAAACCCGATTTACCACTGATTTAAATAAAATGTACATGAAATTTAATTGTTTTTGCTCAGCATTATCACTGTCCGAAGTGCTGTACACTACTTTTTTACATCCTGTACAGAGGTAAAACAAATAAAAAATTTTAGAGGTAATAGAGAACGTCAAAATAACCAATTTTCATTAAGTAACCTGTTGTCTAAATTGTTATGTGTTCTAGAAAATGAATTACGGATTATTACAGGTAAATTAGGCCGACCGTGCATCATATTTATTCGACTATTTACAATGCACAATTAGGTCAAGTTCACTAGTTCACAAGTTCCTTGTGGTAAACAGCGCACCTACGGACGTGTCTTGTCGCTTGTAAAAATGGTTAATTCAAATTAAGAGATAATATTTACCGTTGCTTAGAAGCATGTTTATTAGTTTATGGAGATAATTTCGAATAATATACATGAGTCTTATAGTGTCGGCCCTTTAAAATATTTCAGAGACTACTTCGATTTGAATTTTGAAAATTTGAGCATTGGGGTTTTCGAGGATGCTCTCTTTAAATAAAATAATGCAATTCTTGCAGCACTTCCGGTTGTAATGGAACACTCTGTATATTTTTGCATATTTGAATTCTGCTTGTAATTTTAGGAGAACTTTTACCAAGCTTCGTTATCTATCTCTAGTGGTCTTAGAGATATTTTAATTATATAAGGAAAGTTAATTTTCGATAGTCTAATTCAAATTTACCAATTTTATACATCGTGCAAGCTGAATTATTAATATTTAAAAGAAGAGGTAGGGGGATGCCTATCATTTGTTATAGATAATTCAAATCTGTTTAATTTTATGCGGGGTGGTGACAATTTATTGTCGAATTTGCTTAACTTTGAACGCCAAAACTAATATGGTTATTCTAAATGGAACACCCTGTATATTTAATCAAAAACTGTTGTAGATACTCTCTATCTATCTATATTACACTTTGCTATACCTATATCTTTTAATTTTTCTGTTATTGAAGGTTTTTGTGATAAGTAATGAAAATGATTCAATTTCTCCAATAAGACATCACATGGCTGTTTTGTTTGTTAGCAATTTCACATGCATCCTCGCAAGAAATTGAATCATTTTAATTATCATTTATCACAAAAACCAAGGCCTTGTCTGAAATATTCTAATGAGCCGTCACCGTAAGACAATAACCTGTATGTATGTAGAATTACCTAATATAGATTGATGGTAAGTGTAGGTTTTTAGGTTTTCTCGGCCGGTGTTATTATTTGATAAATAACGATTTTTCCGGGTTGTTATGCCGTGTCTTTGGTAACTGGTCGCTGCCACTCATAGAATTAAAGTGCACATCCCTAGCATTAGCTGGGACTTCTTGACCTGCCTTGGTTGTCCTCAGTCGCGGCGTAGCTTTTCCGAAATCACCACTGAAGATGCCGACAGTGAAGAGCGGCAAAATGGATACCAATAGCGGGTCTATCCTGACAGAGCCTAGCCCGAGAACAACCAGGGCAGGTCAAGGAATCCCAGCTAATGCTAGGGATGTGCACTTTAATTCTGTTACGCGCAACGACCAGTTAACGAGGTCACAGCGTAACAACCTGAAAAATAATTATTTATCAAATTATGGTAAGTAGTTTATTTCTATTACTTTTCAAATTCATTTAAGTTCCAGCGTGTATTAAAACTTTATAACCTAAATAAGTGTTTTTTACTGGCAGAAAACATTCCGAAGCGGTACCCTTGATTCAAAACTTTTTGATTCATTGACTTCCCATTTTTTTATTTTGAGAATGTGACATTTTAGACCACAGTTCAGAAACACACACGCTGTATTTATTTTAATTTTAAGGGATTACAGTTATATCCAGAGACGCAAACAAAAGTAATTTGCAGCTTATGCGTGCGTTTGAGTTAAGAAATTTACATATATAAATAAGCTATATAGCCGTAAAGAAATTTATTTTGCTTTTATTCTAGATTAAAATAGGTCAATGTATTCTTATCAGGGTTGTGCATGCAAGCTTATAATTTACCGAGTAGGAGGAGATTCTTGATACTTTTGAAAACGTAACCTACTTAACGTTTTTAAAACACATAACAAGTTAAAACTTATAAAATAAAATATGACACTAAAGGTGGATTATTGACACACACAAAACACATCAAATATTTACTTTCACGGACAATGGTGTAGGCGCGATTTATCCCGTTACATCTCGAACGCACGTCATAGTTAATTGGCTTCAAGTGGGGTCGATCGGGGCAAAGATCGCGACATTGCAGTAGAAATGCTCTGAGTAAATTTTGTGACTAAATTAAAGAATAATATTTTTAACAATTTTAGCTAGGTATTAGGTAAAATTAGAGGAAAACTTTTATTTGTTCTCAAAAACACCAAATTATTCTCTAAATCAATAAATATTTGCCATGAAATGGCGTTTTGATGATGAATTCTAAACCAATAAAATATGTATTGATTTTAGCCCCTCCAAACACACAATTAAAAAACTTGCTTTATAAAATATAATTAGGAATTTTTTACTAGCTATTTGAAATTTCCCAAAGATAGATGTAGTGCAACAAAAAAATATTATTATTATTGTAATTGAATTCTATTTAAAATAATTGTAAACGTATTCAGTTGTAGTATTTTTTATGAGAATTAGTCTAAATTTGACAAAGTACTTTATGTTCTACAAAAATATGCAGAAAGCAACTTAACATGTGTCGACTTAATTTTTGAGGAGCCACGAAAATATGCAACTTTTTTCTTTGACTAACAGTAGATCATGGGCGTATCTATGATTTTATCTTGGAGGGGGTAAAGTTGTAAAGACTTATAACATCAACAGACTAAAGAACTAAACATAAATAAAGACTTTTGATAAATAAAAGAAGTTAATATCCGATTTCAATAATAAATTAAAAATGTATGCATTGCAGCAGTATTATAAACATAAAAGATAATGGAAATTAAATTAATTTTTCTATTTTTTTTTACTTGCATATCAATAATTGAAATGTCTAACTTAATATGTCTATGTATATGTAGAAGAGCAAGGATTTTTTATGAACAGAATAAGAAAAGAGCAAGTTTTCGCCGGGGACGAAAGCATATTTAAAAATATGGTATTTTTCTAGATCAAAGATTTTTTCAGCATTTATTATATGCAGCAACATCGAGCAAAATTACAGAATTTAGGCTTGAAAGTCACATTAGTAAACGCTAAATATTACTTATAGAAATATTACTTATTACACAATTTAATATTGTTTGCATGCGATTATCAAGTAATTCAAATACTTCACCCCTGTTTTATTACATGGAAAATTATAAAGTAATTCATTTCAGTAAGCTTCTTGGGGGGGGGGGGGGGTAATTATCCCCATTACACATTAGTGTCCTTTATTATATAAATTTAAAAATGCACTTGGCAAACGATACCAGTTGAAACTTTGGTCAAAATTTTAAAGATCTCAAAAGTTTTATTAGTTATAATAAACTAGTTCAACTAAGAACTTAGCAGATATATATCGCTGGTTAAAAATGAACAAACCATAGCAAAAATTTATATTTAATTATTTTAGATAAGAATTTTTTCTTCAAAATGAACATAGGACTGGCTCTTGTTTGAATCAAGCTTTTTAGTATCTAAAAATAAATTGTAAGTAACTTTTGCCATGTCGTATAATAATTGTTCCTGAAAAATAGTGATGATTTTAGAGATAATAATTATACTTAAAACATAAAAAATATCCTTCTACATATTACATTTAAATTTGTCATACGTCACGTAAAATATTTCGTCCTTTATTTCAAATTGCATGTCCAGTATCCCCAAATCTTTTGTTGGGATTTATAAAGGTCCCGTATTTTCCAATAATGTAGAATTAAGTATAAGTTGTGGAATTTCATCTTTGTGCTCCAGGTTCTAATGCTAGAATAGAAAGACTTTTTTCTAAAATGAACTATAGCGAACGTTTTAATTCTGCAATATTAATTAAATAGATATAACCTGTTCAGAAATGTACGAATTAGTGGACGACAAAAATTGTCAAAAAATATTAGTATGACAGATTCTAATTATAGTACATTATTCAGCATATAATGGTGGCTGCCATTCACGAGGGTGAAAGTTACGGCGAATGTCGTAAATCATCCAAGTGAATTACAGCCATTATATGAAAGTACAATACTATACTTTGTCCACGACTGCAACAATATTGTAGCAATCTTTTTACTGAAAAAAATATACAATTTTTTCGTAACATAAACATGACATGCAATTCAAAACTTTCAAAACACCTTACTTTCAGGATTGACATTCGTCGTTCACTTGATAAATTTAAAAAAACTTCTATCATAATTCGGAAAGATATTACCGTGACTAGTATAGTGGGTAGAGTGTTTAGCTTACAGACAGGAGCTTTAGGTTTAATTGCTACACTGGAAAATTTTTGGTTTGTTACTCCATTCCCAATACTACCACACTAAATAAATTAAATTTGGTGACAGTGTGAAGTTTGAAGTGGATAATAATGAATCACTCTTATAGTGCATTATGTACATGCTTTTGCAATAATAATGGCCCTCCCTAAATTACAGTTTTTGAACTTCTGGAGTAGAAATTTCATTGAATTTCGATTGGTAAGTGAAACAACTAAGAATTAAAGTTAAAAGTTGAAAGTAGATTTCATTAGGAATACGTCAGCAGTTCAAAAGAAATTGCAAGATTCATTTTAAAGAGTGTCATTATTATTGCAAACGATTGCACATCATTATACTTGAAGAAGACGAATAATGTATACATTATAATATACTCCTGGACAAAAATTATTATTCGTCAATTTATAATTTTGTGAAATTTTTGTAAACATTAGTTTCTAATAAGATTTTTTAAAAAACCAAAGAATAGTATTTTTAATATAAAACCAAGAAAAAATGGCAATAGTCTATTACTCACAAAAACATTTTTGTTGCCATTCTTTCTTAGTTTTATTTCAATATGGATAACTCACATGGGATTAATTTACACACTTTAATATTATTTTTGTTTAAACTTGATGAAATATTTAAAAACTTTTTTTGAAGTAAGCTAGTTCCGTCACGCATTCTGTGTTCCATTCTTTCATTACAATATATCCCGTATTTTCCAAAAAAATATACCTGTGGTAGGCTTATTAGTACTTGATTTTTTCTACAAGATTTAATGTTTAGTGGTATACCATCTGTAATTTTTAAATGATATTTCAATATTAGAAATATTTATTTCTTAAATGGAGCATCTTTTATGACATAGTGACAGTGTTATAAGTTTTGATAGTTCTATTTATATAGGTATATAAAATAATGAAATATGAACATATTTGTTAGACTTGGTTGCTATACAATTATAACATCTTTCTAGCTCATTTGTAACTGAAATGGAAGGGAAGCACAAGGTGTTTTAATATTCGCTAAACATGAAACTATCACAAATTCATGCACTTATGTAAATATGCTGATTGAATGCTATTATGTCGAAATTATCAGATTCATAATAATAGTAGTACTTTTCACGTTTTCTGTTGCTGATTAGCATGTTTGATTCATTAAAAAAATATATTTTTCATTAATAAAATTGTTAACCTAATTTAATCAACATAATATTTTTCAAAAACTTATACAGTCATTGGCACCACAGTCACCTTGTACGTAGCGTAGTTATTACAACTTTTTATTTCAGTCGTTGAAGAAATTGCACCATTCAAATGTTGTCAAGTTAAAAGAAGTTATCCGTGAAAATGATGTTTTATATTTTGTATTTGAGTACATGCAAGAAAATTTATATCAGCTCATCAAGGACCGAAGAGTGCCTTTTCCAGAAGCAACCGTTAGAAATATGTTATATCAGGTGAGTGAAGAACACATAATCAATTATTTTTACTGCTTATGTGACATTTAAGTTATGAAAGTAATGGTGTCTTGGTTATTGACTACCAATACAAGCAAGTAAAGAACAGTCGCATTTCAATTTTTAGAAACTTCCAAATATGATCAGCTATTGTAGAATTTGACTGTTTTCAGCGGAATATACTGTTAGCGCGGTTTGACCTAGGTATCGGTGCCAGTAACAGTATCGAATATAGTCACACATACCGATAATGAGTCTGTTTTTTAGTCGATCCTGCAGATGTAACACATTTACTAAAGTCTGAAACACTGACCTGTACTGACATTTTCTGTGAACACTTGTATTTATTTTGAATTTCCGTCTAAAATTAATCAGTGTCAGTTTACAGTGCCATTCGACATGTACAGCGATTTCGGTGGCGATCGCCGATATTTTTATCGGATCGAAAACTTCGAGAACATCTCCATTTAAATCCCTGTATTTGTAATTCAATCTGACATTAGTACTGATACCGTCATCGACTAGAGTTGCTAGAAGTTTGGAAAGTTTAAAGTCTACGCTATACAGGGTGGTCCACTTTCAAAAGCGGAAACTTTAGAGTCAGACAGAGAACCATAAAATAATATCAGTTTGTATTATAAACTATATTCGAAAAATGCTTCGTTACAAAGATACACGGTGTCAAAATTTTTATCAAAAGTTCCAAATTTATTAATATTTTTAAAACTACTTTAGATATTTAAATGAAATTTGGAACCTTTGAATATGTAATCTAGATGCATATTTTTACGTAAAAAATATTATTTTTTTTTCCACTAGTTGCGTGCGTAGGGACATATCTTCAGGAAATTTTAATGAAAAAAATGGTACGCCAAGTCTTTTTAGAAGCAAAAACTATTTCTAGAATCCTTGTTCAATTTACAACAGAAAAAGCCTCCTTACTTTTTTTCGTTTGAAACACCGTTTGTCAGTAAAAAATTAAAATTCTTTAAGCAACTGGAATTCAAACAAATTTTAATCTGTCGTAGTAGGCCATGAAACAAAAAAGACTACAACTATCAGTGTTTTTGCATTTTATAATGGCAATTAATTGAATTGTGTCAGGTAATTTAATTTCGAGTTATTGTTAACATTGTTATTAGAGTGTTGTGTAAGTATTAATCTGAAAAATGCTTTTTTCTAACAACGAATACGCAGATATTCATTTTTGCTACGGATTTTATGATGGAAATGCAGAAGCGGCAGTTCGTGAATATCATAGACGCTATCCAAATAGAAGACTTCCAGATACTTACGTTTTTATCAGAATTTTCGTTACTTTGGCCTGCGTGTTAATAACGAACGGAACAGAAACCGTCGATATAATATTCAGAATAATCGTATACTACGTACTTTTGACAAAAATCCGAGGCTGAGCTATCGGAAGGCAACTCAACACCTTCACATTCCTAAGTGTAAAATATTACGAACACTACACGATGACCAGAGACATGCATATCACCTACAGCCTGTTTAGGATTTGCACTCTGGTGATGGTGAAAAAAGAATAAGAATTTGCCAGTGGCTTTTAAACTGGACGGAAGAAAATCTTGACTTTTTACATAAGATTCTTTGGACGGATGAGTACTCTTTTTCAAGACGTGGGGTAACAAATTACCATAATATCCATATTTGGGCACATTACAATCCTCGAGAAATTCGGCCAAGATCATTTCAAAATAAATTTTCCGAAAATGTTTGTGGTCCACATTTCCTACCCCCACGGTTGAACTCGGAACTGTTTATGGAGTTTCTTAACAATAATCTGCCTAGAGGATTTACCCATTAATTTAAGGTGTGACAGTTGGATACAACTAGATGGAGCTCTCCCGCATTTTGGAATAGTTGTAAGAGAATGGCTCAATACCAATTATCCTCAACGATGGATTGGCCGGCTAGGGAGGAATAACATGACGTGATTAATGGTATTGGACCAGTGGCCTGGCCACCCAGGTCAGTGGATCTTAAGAGGATTTTACGTTTGGGGCACTATTAAAGATAAAGTCTACGCGAATCCCGTATTAACAAGGGAAGATTTAAGTTTAAAGAATTCAGCAAGCCTACAATGATATGCGGCGAAATCCGCATGAAGTATCTGGTGCAATAAATGCTTTAGTGAGAAGATGTCGAAAATGTATTGAGGTGGATGGACTACATTTCGACCAATCTTTGTGATTTTACCTTTAATTTTGTTTTTTTTTTGTTATTGTTGTTGAAAACCACTAATTAAATTTCTCATTTTCGTTTTTACTTATTGTTTTTCAGAAATCATTAGGTAATTTAATTTTTTACTGGCAAACGGTGTCATGCGAAAAAGTAAGGAGCCTTTTTTTGTTGTAAATTGAACAAGAAGTAGTCTTTGTCTCTAAAAAAATATTGGCGTACCATTTTTTTCATTAAAATTTTCCGAAGATCTGTTCGTACGCACGCCACTGGTGGAAGAAAAATAATATTTTTTACGTAAAAATATGTATCTACCTATTCAAAGGTTCCAAATTTCATTTAAATATCTAAAGCAGTTTTAAAAATATTAATAAATTTGGAACTTTTGAAAAAATTGTTTACACCCTGTGTCTTTGTAACGAAGCATTTTTCGAATGTAGTTTATAATACAAACTGATATTATTTTGTGGTTCTCTGTCTGACTCTAAAGTTTCCGCTTTCCAAAGTGGACCACCCTGTATATGTACGTTTACTCACTTTATTAAAGTCATTGCAGTTTTAGATCATTTTAAATTACGCTTAGAGCGGTGACAGTCACGCCGGTTTATGCTATCTCGGCAGCCGAGTCAGCTGTTATCTATGCTTAGACCAAAACATACCGCTGCTGGTGACGGACTCGTTTTTTTTTTAAACTTCTCCGCCATTGATATAAATAAACCATGCGTCGCTAGCTGTGAAAACCGCTGTATGTGCCATCTCTTATAAATTGTGGCGATTCGGCAAGCTTGTTTCTGTAAATCAGAGAGTTTTGACTTGGCTATCCTTTGAAGATCTTTGGACTTGATTACATCTTAGTTTCTATAAACAAAAAATTCCACTTGATAAATTTTTTTAAACTAAATTATTTTTTTTTCACTATTGGTCATTATTTGTCCTCAGATATATTTTCCCAAGTTTTTGTGAATATGTTAAGAATCACCCTGCATAGGTTTTCAATTGCACACAACATTTTTGTGTTTCTCTAACAAATTTACAAATGAAATTTTTTAGAATAAATAATATGAATAATTTGATATTATTTAAAAACCATCATTTAGGAAATGACATTTGTTAATGGAAATAATATGTGGCGACTAAATGAATGTCATTTTGATTACCTTTGACACGAACTTTTACAAATCATTAATTATTTTATGTACGTTGTCAATTATCTACATAATTTTGGTATATACCACCTAGGTACTTAAAATTGAATATAATTAAGTCGTCCTTCTGTAGATTTAGTACATGTTTACCAAATAGGTATCCATTATACTAAATAACTGAAAAGTTACTACCCGGAAACAAATCGGTCTGTCAGTGATGATAATAATCTATAACTACTCCTTAAAATGCCATTATATAACTATTGTACTATGTTTTTCATTACTATTAACTCCTGTCCGCGTATTTATTTATAACAGTTAAACCCCTAGACCTACCTACACATTTCAGTATTTGAAAATTAAAAATAAAAACTATTTTAAATCTAAACCTTTTTAAATCTTCCGAATAATCAGTTTAAATGTAAATACCAACAATGTTATCATTTATGTTATTATTGTACTTATCAAATTGGAGTTCTCGTTTTAAATACGATAACTATTTTCCATTTATTGTTTTTGAAACTTAAGTAGGTCAACCTTATGAACTCCGATATCTAATAAATATTAATTAACTGGAAGAAAACCAATGTATTGATTATATGAATAAATTATTAAGATATTGAAACTAATAATCGGGTAAGAATGATTTAAATATTGATCACTGCATTGGAACTGGATATTTAGAATGTTAGTTTTTTTAGATAACACAATGGGTTCTTTCCAGAAGAATATTATAAAATGAAAGAACCAACTATAAAGTAGGTATGGTATGTTGCGTGTCTCTTATCTCAAGAAAATTATGGAATGGAATTATTGAGATAAAAATGTTAGCTGGCCATAAAAGTGTTACACTTATGTAGATTTTAAAAGACCTACTTCAGTACCTACCCTCTGTTTCAGTTCAGAATGATCGAGTTTTAAATACTTTTTTGGTTTATAGTTTAACAAAAGGGGGTTAGACAGAAGATTTATTATGTCTAAAATCCATCTAAAAAACAATAGTGTTGAATGATCCGATCCAGTAAACCCCTAAATAGAGATATATCTAGATTCATAATTTTCCATTAACTAGAAAATGTTTTAATCGGTTATTTCGTATTTATCTAACTATAGTAGTACAATAATACAAATAAATATTTCATATTTGGCCTGTTTCTTTATTAAGTTTTTCTGGGCAGCATACAATAAAATAAAGGTTAACTATATCTACAACAGTTTTTAGATGGACTTGTAGTGCATTTTAGGAATAATACAGTGTGTCCAAAATATGAGTGCCAATATTGAAAGGGCTTCTATATCTACCAAAAACAACAAAAATTTGTATAACGAAGACATAATACAACTATTACCTATAGAATCCACAACTGTGTTATAAAATGGTAAACTAAAGTACAATTCAGACGCAACAAACACCCTTAGAACGCAATTTGTTTACAATTTAATTTTGTATAGGTATTTATGAAGTAAACAATAGAAGATTTCCTACAAATCCAACAAAGTGTTTTGCCTAGATTTACCATAAATTAACATATCATGCACCTGGTCATGGAACTATAAATTGTTCCATTTTTGTTTTTGTACGAAAAACTACAGAACAATGAACCACACTACAATCCTACTAGATATGGCTAATATTACTTTTAGGTTATCAGCAGCAACCTGACACATTGCAACGTTGTCGAACGTTACAGTTTTAAGGAAACTTCAATTGATTACTTCATTAGTACCGATACAAAATAGTATATTATGCAACGATCATGTAATGATCGCATAAACCATACGAAAACCATACGAAACTCGCCTTCGGCTCGTTTCGTATCCCGGTTAATGCTCGTGTATTAATAACCATTACATGAGAGTTGCATATGCTATTTTTTCTACACCCGATAAATAATCAAAAACCATAAATTTTATATTTTTATTGAACACAATAGGTAACAGTAATTATTCGTATGAACTGCATTTTCTGCTTTCTCCGATATGTGTGGAGGAGTCGATGGTAATTCTTCTATATCGCTGATATCAGATATTTTGATAAATTATCGAAGTTTAGGTAGGTATCTACGAAAATTTAATACGTACTGATTTTGACATCTAAAATAATTACATAGGAACCTAGGATAAACGTCAAATGCACAGCATGCTTGATTGAAAAATTATGGGTTTCTATTGATTAAAAATCTGTATCGTAATGGGTATCATTATGAAATGGATTATGGGCATATAAGTGCATTGTTGTAATACGAGTGTAGAAAAAATAAATTACGAACAAATTACATCACATGATATTTAACCTGAATTTTACTTAGTTTGTAATTGTTGTAAATATTCGGTTTAGAAATTTTTTTCATAAGAGTTTTTTATTGCTTTTACTCAGATATATAAGCCCTTAAAATTTCAGTACTCATATTCCACCCTGTATAAAAATATCCATTGTCTCGATTATTTATTTTGCTAAAGATTATTCTATTATAAAGTAGTAGTGGTAATAAAGGTTTAAATTTATAATACCTATTCTCTGCAATATTAATGTAATATAATTGAAATACTCGAGATTAATTTAGGTTCTTGTTATACAATATTAAAAAAACTGAGACAGTAATCTACTCGAATTGGATAAATGTTACAAAATGTAAAATAATTGAAAATGTTTCATTTTGTTTATTTGTATGTGCCGTACCTATTTGTACTGGATAATGCCTTGTGTTTTGCTTTGAATAGTCTTAATTAATAAAGGTTTTATTGTTTATTTTTCAGATTTTGCAAGGTTTGGCGTTTATACACAGGCATGGGTTTTTCCATAGAGACCTTAAACCTGAGAATATTCTATGTTCAGGACCCGATTTAGTAAAAATTGCTGATTTTGGTTTGGTTCGCGAAATAAGGTCGAGACCCCCTTATACCGACTATGTGTCAACCAGGTGGTACCGAGCCCCAGAAGTGTTACTCCATTCCACGACTTACAGTAGCCCCATTGATCTGTGGGCAGTGGGATGTATCGCTGCTGAAATATATACATATCGACCGTTATTTCCAGGAACAACGGAAACTGACCAACTGTATAAAATCTGTGCCATTTTAGGGACACCTGATAAAGTAAGATGAACTTAAAATTGAATTGTACATTCTCTAATCTTAATATTATTTTGGTGAAGGGGTGGGCGATAACGGTTTAGAACTATCGATTATCGATAAATAAAATAGACTGATATTTTATTTTTTATCTGTATTATTATCGATAATTATCAGTATATCGATAAATATTCCCTAAATTTTGGGTATGGTATAAACAAATCTAAAACTTATGAAAATGTTTACATATAAGTCGTATTACTGACTTCAAGCTACGACAAAGCTATCGGTAGCTATCGATAATATCGATAGATTGTCGATAATATCGATAAATTATCGATAATATCAATATTATCGATAATTCGATAATTTTTTATCTGTATTATTATCAATATTATCGATATATCGATAAATATACCCTACCCTATTTTGGTGCCTACGTTTCGTAAAGATAAAAGTAAACTATAAAGCATAGTAAAATTGTCCCTATGGACGCGAAATTTGCAAATCTTTACGCGAATTCCGCAGTTCTTTTATTTAAATTATTAATGGCGGGAAAGTCTCAACTTTTAGCGAATTTCGCAAAAACAGGAATATTATCCCTATTTTCATCATTATATGGGGTTAATAAGTTTGTCTTGAACTTCTCATAATCTATCTTGTAGTCAATGGCAGTTTTATTATGAAAATGAGAAAATGTTGCAGTTGGTAGAATTCGCTATAAGTCGAGACTTTTCCCGCTATTAAATAAATTGTGTGAATTTTGCGTCCATAAGGTCAAGGCTTTATCATGCCGATACGCGCAGAAAATTACTTGATTTACTATAGGCTGAACAATTTTTGAACAATTTCCAAGCTGTTGCCTCGTCGTCAGTTTAGATTTACGGACGGTTTGGGAAACATATCAGTCTCTTCTTTGTCAATTAAGTCATCTGGTCGGGGTTTATATTTGATGTTTGCATTAATCCATGACGTTCCTTAACATAGTGAAGTTTTAGCCATTAATTTTTCACATATGACTTTCCAAATTCCAATCAGTTTTAAATCCTTAGTCTTCATTTAAATCATTTTCATTTGTCCACATTTGAATTATCTCTCTGTAGAGTTTTAACGAAAATCTCTTTCACTCACTAAAATTTTGGTTTTATCCAAGCTCTATCGAATGCCTTGTAAGTTATTCCTTAGGAGGCACTTGTGCTAAGGTGTCTCCTTTTTTGTCCACTTTGCCACATGCCACGGGATGTTATATACGCAACAGACTTGAAATACTGCTCTTAATTGGTCTTAGGAAAAAACTGTCCATGTGTCCTTTACCTGCCCCGTTCATTTCTTAATCTTAGTTGTCCTTCTAATGGCATATTTCTGTTAGTCTATTCATTTCCTCTAAAGATTCATCGTAGATGATTCTTATAAGTTATCTGATTCACAAATGAGTCGAACTCGATGCATAAAGATGTTGATGACATCTTGTTTCCCGTCTTAGTCCAGGTATTAGAGTTCTGTTCTGTTGACCGTCAATTTCCTACTGAAGATTTTTTTATCGCTTTTTTCATACTTATGAGGAAAATTTAAAATAGGCACCAAAATTCGATGTTGTTTAAACTACAAAGGGGGAGGTTTTAGCACTGCAAATATTTTTGAAAGTATCAATTTTAGAAAAAAATAATATACCTATAATACAAAATTATACTTCAGTAAATTCTGCTTAAAAAATGTCTATACGGTTTTTTTAACTACGATAATAGTTTCCAAGCTCTAACTGCATGAACAAGTAAATCTTTATATTTTGTATTTTAACGCTCTGTGGATGACTTCTTTTTCGATTAATGAAGGAATAGATTGTAGCATTTGAATATATAAAGTAGAGATGTGTCATAGAATAGATAATGGAATGAATTTATACCTGAACGAAACCAAGTGGAATATTTAAATTGTTGTTTATATTACATAAACTGTTTTCTTTATTCAATTCTTCGTTTCTTACTTTCTATATTCTCTTCAATTTCCTCAGTGATAATGTTTCCTTCATCTGACAATTCAATTGTCGGGAAATTTTCTAAATCGATATCAATAAGTTTATCGATGTTTCAAGTTCGACCTTCGCAAGTGGTACAAATGATCGAACAGCTCAGCCCAAGCTTAGTACAGCCGCAATTGCCCTTGTACCCGCTGCTTATTTTTCAGTGGTTGCTGACAGTAAACCGTTGATAGTGCCTTTCGAATCCCACTGCATTGGTTGCAAATGAATTGATTGCTGTATTTAGTGATAAACTCTGTACACACGCTGCTACTTTAAAAAAAAACAGAAATTGTATTATGCATTAACCAGTGCTAGCGACAGCGCGGTATGCTCCTTTGCACAACGATATTTTAATAAGTATTGCCCCAATAAAAATGAATAGAAATTTTTCGTGCATTTAATTAATTATACATTTTTTAGAATTTTAAATTCTATTTTTTTCTATAATTATTATTTTCGAAGGTATTTAAGAAGAACACGGTTTAGTAGTGTAAACAGTATATTGCACGTCAAATTTTGGTGGTCATTTTACATTTTTCTCTCCTCATGAATATAAACAAGTGATCAAAAAATAAAAACCTTCAATGGCAATTATTCGAAGAATTTGGTAATTTTCAACCTCTGACGCCTAGATTATCTGGTTTTTTCTTCACAAATACGTCTAGCAACAGAAGGAAACTATTTTCTTCCAATTTCATTACTATATGTATTCCATTACTTCAGAAATCGTTCTATATTGTTATTTCCATGAGACCATATGATGAATGCATTGTCAAGATATCTAAAGCTGACTCCAAGGTGTATGTTGAATCTTCTTCTTGTTCATAGAACTGACCAAAACCAGAATGAAGTCTGTCTGATGCACACTTTTACCAAATCAACTAAATTCTTATCCTTGTTTTTCTTGTTAAGCATTGAATGAATTTCTACCAACTCTGCTTTGACTGATATTTTTGTGAACAATGGCATCACATCAAAACTCCCTAGGATATATCATCTGATTTCCGTTGGATATCATCTAGATTTAGTTGGATTCATTGAATTTTCTTGATATGGTATTCTGTCTTTCCAATTGGACTGTTAATTTTATAATACACGTAGTTCTGGGCAAATAGCTGGGTGGCGAATACTGCACTTACAGTTGGCTGCAGCAGTTTGTTGTTTGCTTTGTCAGTTTTTGGAGGTTATTGAAAGTTGGATGTTTTTGTATCACTTAGGATCAGATATCTATATTAGCTCTTTCAAACTTAAATTCAACTGAACTGGCAGTTTTTTAACTTTCCTGATGGGATTTACCAAGTGTTACCATAAAACATAATAAATTATAGTCCAAATTTTTTATTTTAATTTAAAAAAACAAACGCTAATAGCTTCAAAAATACTACAAACTGGTACTAATTTAATTTTTTCCATCATGTACGATAACGATTACGATACAGATGCAAAAAATACTTCACATTATTTTATCTATAGTAAGTTGACTGTCAAATTTCATATTGAAGTAACATCTAAAGAGGTCACGGATTTCTTAAGCTAAATGGATAGCTGATATCTAAGCGACATAATAATCTCAAGTCCGACAACTTGATAACCAAACTTTTTTCTAGATTATCTTCTATAGATTATTAGATTAAAAGAAAAATGCAACTGTCAAATTAAAATAATATGATTTCAAAACTATTAAAAGTCCTTTTTGCTTAGTTATGTAGGTAATGTAATTTAATATAAATCGTAACTACGTACAGTATTGTACCTATATAAACTGCTAAAATAAATAATTAATAACTACAAATTACACATTAATTTACTACTGAAAAATAGTTAAAAGTAAAGAATCTTAATCCATATTTTGGATTAATTTCTTTATTATCATTGCAGCACGACTAAAACACTGTGACACAAACAGTGATATTAAATCTGAAACAAAACCTGGCAACGTGATTACTACGTCAATCTGTTTTTTAATTAAAAATGCAATATTAAAATTGCATTTTAATTATTATGATGATTATTAATAGAAGAATACGTTTCTGCCGGGTTGCCTATCAAAATATGACCGTAAATATTTTTAATTATTATTATTTTAATTAATGCAATCCGACGTCATTCGAAATGTCAAAATGATGAAATGATGAAAAAGGCTTTTGTCCAGGACACAGTATACTAATAGTATACTGTGGTCCAGGACATATATTATAATTGAATGAATATTTCATTCATTCATGGGTCCACCTATATAAAGTTGTAAATTTAGTCACGATATGCAATATAGTCGACTATTTAGGTAAAAAAAATATCAGCGGCTATTTAATTCGATTGTATAAGAGTGCTATGATAAGTGTCAAAATTTGACGTAAGATTCAGTCAAATTTAAAAATGTCTCGTTTTGGTTCATGTTCCATTACGGAAATTAGTGAACACATATACGATTCTTTACTCTCTCCAATGTTGTATTTTTACCGAATCTCATTTTTTATATAAGTAGGTACTGGAAACTTCTTATTTTGCAGAAGAAATGGTCGGAATGTTATCAATTGGCGGGTGCTGTAGGATTCAAATTTCCATATTTTGCCAAAACTCCCCTTAGTGATGTAGTGCCTCAAGCAAGTTATACTTCTATCAATTTAATGGATGACTTGCTAGAATGGAATCCGGCTCATCGACCTACTGCTCAGGCAGCTTTAAAGCACCAATTCTTTCAGGTAACTTAAACTTAGCGTGCCAGTATAGCTGTCGAGGAGATTATCTTTACTGAAATCAAAGCCGAATAATTTTATCGTTCATCAACCTACAAAGTTATTGGTAGTAACTCATTGATTAGAAGATTACTACCACAAAAACAGTCTTTTATATAATAAGTGTTAATAAGAGTACAAGTCACCGGTACAGGAGCAAGCAAAATAGATTTATTAAGCTTCTTGAAAGAGATAACTGATTGTGAAGATATATTGAGATACATGTATTTATAGCATTCTGGTTACTTTTCTCGGGTATAAATTTTCAGGTTCCAAATTATTCTAGGATATTTTGGATAATTTCTCAATAATTTTAAAATACGAATGTTTGTTGACTAGAATTGTTGAAACAAAACACATTTTTGTGTTTTATAGCTTAGAGTCCAAAACTATTTTTTCGTTCTTGTAATGATTCAGGACGTGTGACAGAAATTTTTGTTTTTAAATTCCAACACAAAAAAAAGTCCAAATTAATTGTCATAACTACTATTGGTCGGATAAAAGTCCAAAAATATTTTGTGAGATACATCCATCATCGAGAAAAACATTCGGGCAAGAATTTTTGGGGATCGCATTATTGACCCATTTTTTACCTGGATATTTATATGTTGGAAAACGCCTTTAATCCCACTTCAACTGACATACTTGAGCTAGACGATCGTTACCATGCCGAAAATTTAATTTTTCAACAACATGGGGTTCCTCTACAGGGTTAAGTATCACTGAGTACAAACATTTTAACCACACGATCAAGGAGGCCTAAAAGACAAAAAACAATTATTTCGGAATTTTGGCTCGATGTTAAAAAAACGGGGAAAACCCCTTTTATTCTAAAAAATCGGCACTTATTATAATCGTCGTTCAACATTGTTATTAATACTTAATAATATCAGATCCGGATTGCCAAAAATTTTAAATAAAATTTACTCATTACAAGTCCGTCAGGATCACCCATTAATATTCAAGCAACTATTTAAAATTTTTAAATTTCAAATTGCTGCTACTACTCGTACATTGATTCATTTTATTGAAGTAAACCTATAATGAAAACAAATATGGTTACATACCGCAGAAAATATCTACTTGGAACAAACACTTATAACATCGTTAAAGGAAAATATATTTAAAACTGATATTGGATCATAACATTAAAATATGTTGTTACGAAATACAGTAAATACATTTCTCCTGATAGTTTGACAATTTTGTCAGCATGAAATCAAAAATATTTCATTACTACGACTGCCAAAAACATATACAGGGTGTTTCGCATAAGAAGCGACACAGAGCAGGTATAAGGTTAACAATAAGATAACAATTTCTTTAGTTTTAATTTTATTTTAATTTTATTTTATAGTTTTATTATTAACTGTAAAATTGTAAAGACAAAGCCTACTACTGACTTTTTAATTTCTTCTAATAAACACTATTAAAATCTTGGAAAAATGCATTAATTAAAAAATGCATTTTTTCTTGAAAACCTTCAGTTTTTTTAAATTTAACAATAGAAAAAAAAATATTTCAAATTAAATTCTGCGCGGGATATTATCATTCTTTTTAAATTCGATCAATGGAAAAAAGTTTGGTATAATTTTAGACCTTCAATGAACACCTTGTAGTGTTTCAATTTACCTGAACTCATAGTCAAAGAAGACCAATAATAAACTTAAATCATGTACCAAATTTGGTTATTTCAAGCTAAAGTAATTCAGAGATATTATTTCTAAATTTTTCTAACAAATAATCTTCAATAAAGACCTAAGTAAGCCATGAAAACAGAAGTTATTGCAAGTGTCAATATATTCTTGAATGTAAATAAGTTAATTAAGACGTATAAAATGTATGTACTTAATGTACAAATTAGAATTTTTTCCTTATTAAAACAATTATTATTTTGTTGTAGAATCATATCATACCAGTACAATACATTATTATGAACAAAAAATAAAGAATTTTTTTTCATTTAAAAGCCCGTTTTACAGATACAAATTATTTTTTTGTTTTTCGATGGCCCATATCTCAAACACCATTGAACCCACAACGATGTAATCTTGTACAATGGAGTTTCTAAAGGTGTGCTGATTAAGAATAGCTTACTAATTTTCCTCTGAAAAAATCGCTAATACTTTTTTTTTAAACGACCCCCTTTCTCCATCTTAAAATCGGACGCCTCTGACTATAATCAAATATGGCTACGTCTAAAGACTCACTTTATAGGTATATATTCACCACCAAAGTTTCAAAGTATTTGGATATCAGGTGGCTCCATGAAAAGTGGGACACATTGTATATATGTGTTTTTGGTTAAATTACAATATTTTAGGACCCCCTACATGCACCTGCTCTGTGTCGATTTTTATGCGGAACACTCTGTATATGACGTTGTGTTGATAGAGAATGTAGCGTGTCTAGCGAGCGACCATCGGCGTCGATAAATATAGGTTTAATATACTTTTGAAAAAAAAGTTTCTACTTTCTGAATAATTTTGGAAATTTTTTAAAGCAGAATTCCATTACTTTTTATTTTTCTTTATCTTCTCTTAAAATATTTGTACTTAGTCACAGTTAACTCTGTTTGAGATGGCTGTGGTTTCACGAACGCATGGATAGGATCTACAGAAATTCATTCGTCAGATTTGTCTCCATTGGACTTTTTTATGTGGAGCCATTTAAAGACAAAAGTTTATGCCAGACAGCCTAAATTAACTATTGCGGCAACGCATCCTACATGAAGGTAATCACATTACTCCACAAAACCTCCAAAATGTTAGAGAACATTTTGAGCAATGTCTCTACTACTACATGTAGGTTGGTAGTGAGCATTTTCAACATCTAATAAAGTAAAATTAGTGATAAGTGAGTTTGGTGATCTGAACATTTGATCTTTAATTTCTGGAGAACTGATCATCCAAAATTTAAAAACTAAATGGCGTTGAAAAGATAATTGAATGCTCTTTAAAATTATGTATCACGCAACCACTTTCCATGTAAGACTTTAAGGGTGAAGGTCACCTCCTCTTAGGGATGGAAATTTGACGAATGTATCAAAATGAAGAAAACCTAGTTAGTAGTAGAAAAAAGTAAATATGAAAATTATTTAAATTTTCATGAAGCAGCAGACTTATATATCAAACAAGTAAACATTGCAAAGCCGTTAAAATAAGCATACCTGTTTTAAATTGAATACATAATTTTTACACAGGTATACGGATACTCGTACAGTAGTATAGGAATTATCTAATAATTAAGAAACCAAATAAGACATATTAGTATTAACTTTTGTGGGCATATCTTTTTTACTATAGAAACACACTATTAAAACTTTATCACTTTAATCCTAAAAGTCGATTCCCATGATGCCATTAACTGAAGCAAATTTGTTCCTGCAAGAGAATTTTTATAATAGATACCCATTATGCAATTTTTTTTTGCTGGAAGATTTGCAGAAATGAAATAATATTCTAATTTCTAAATCATGTTCTAATTTATGACAATAAAAAAAAAACCCTTTCGCATAGCAGTGTAAAATAGTCTACTGTAAAACCTGATAAGGCGTATAATAGGCGACCGGACAAAATATTGAAAGAAATTCCCAAGGAAAGAAATAAATTACATTTTACAACACCTATTTTTATACAGCGAATTCAACTGCTTTTGCCGCTATTGTTATTAATTATAATACTTAATTTATGTTTTTAATTAGTAAAATAGTTTGACATAGGGGCATGATGTTACAACAACATTTTGGGCCCGTCTTACCCAGTTCTGCTTCTTGTCCGTTTTGAACTCGTAAGTTATTGGCACCAGCTATGACGTTTGTGTAAATCATCAATAGTAGCTATCAACGTCGGCGCGGTATACTTCATTTTTTGAATATCACATAAATAAGTCCAAATGATTTAAAGTCGGGAAATCGTGGCGGCCATGGTACCGGTTCTTCTCGTCCAATACCTTGGTATTAATGCTTGGACACGCTATACATGGTACGGATATAATTGAACCTCGTGTATGATACGACACACTGCTACAATAGGCCGTGGACGCCCTGGACCTCCATCCCTTCCACGATTCGGTTACAAATTTCCTGTGTCACGTCAGTGTTTTCACTACACTTGCACACCGTTGTTAAACTAGTTGCATTTGGAACATGTTTATCGAGAAATTGTTCTGCTAAAGCATTTCCACTTCACCATAAATTAAAACGATATCCATCAAGAGCGAGTTGCTATAGACGTATGCCATTTTTGATATTTGAAAAATTAATGTAAATACTCGCATCACAAAAAAAAAAGGTTGAAACTACTGCTGGCAACCGAAATCGGTTTTTTGGATAGTTCGGTTAACCGGTTTCGGGATAATCGGTTTTTTACAAAACTCGAAAACCGATTCTTCAAATAACCGATTATTCAATAATCGGAGTGTAAATCTGTTCATTCGAACCAAACATCCGAATAATCGGATAATCGATAATTCGGTGGTTTCTTTCTGTGAAAAAAGAAATCTCTCTCTCCATTCCCCGTTCCTCGTCATCATTCCACATAACACATTATTTTATGTGCGTCGTTCTCTGTATTTGTTGGTGTCCGGGTGCCACGCGTCTTCTGATTTGCTCACTGACCTGACGAATTTAGCGGTATGCCTTTGATTTTTTTAAATGCAGAACGATAGCATGATTTATGATGACACATGACTGTTTTTATTTTTATAATAGCGCTCTCTTTGTCGGAGTTGGAATAATATAATAAGATAAGTACCTAATTAGAATGAAATAGGTACACCTGACACCTGATCTGATTATTGTACTTCGAGTAGAGAATGTACAGGGTTATTCATGCAACTAGAAGGATTGGCAGATAGCGTAAATATTTTTTTCTGAAAATTTGATTCCTTGGATAATTCAGTACGAACTTTTCAATGAAAATATTTTCATTTTTCAACGCTATACCACTTCCGATTATACCGGAAGTATAGGAGTAGTATATCCGGTAGTAGGTACCAATTTTGTTATTTTAAATGGAACGCCCTGTATATTTTTGCATTTTTGAATTCTATAGTGAATTTTAGTGTCACTTTATATGACATTTATCATCTAAAATGATCTGTTGGAGGTATTTCGATTTTTTTTTGTAAAATGGCATAGCTAACTTTAAAAATTCATATTTTAGAAACAATAAAAAGGTAATCTTTATTTTTATTAGTGTTATGCTTCGTTTTGATGTATTCATATTTAGCCTGTCATGTACAGAGTCCTCAAAATTAATTGACAAACTTGAGAAAATTCAAACGTACTTGACCTAAAAATAAAGATTCCCACTTTCACTGTTTCTGAAATATGAATTTTTAAAGTTAGCTATGATATATTTGACAATACGAATATATGCCAAAAGAGAAATGTTATATAATTATAAAGTAACACTAAAGTTTACTATAGAATCCAAAAATGCAGAAATTACAGGACGTTTCATTTAAAATAAAAAAGTTGGTACCTACTTCTGGTATAAAAGGAAGTCGTATGACGTTGAAAGTATTTTCATTGAAAAGTGTATCGAATTACTTAAGTAACCAAATCTTCATAAAAAAATGTTTACTCCATCTGTCAATCTAACCGGTTCTTCGGTTAACCGAATATTCGAATAACCAGTTTTGATTATCCGGTTTTCACCACTATTCGGGTAACCGGTTTTATCTGAAATCGGTTTTTACAGAACCCGGTTAATCGGTTTCACTTTTTTCCGGTTTTTGCCAGCACTAGTTGAAACTACTACAACTTCAATAATTTTTTTCTCGATAACTATAAGAATTTTACAAAAAAAAATTACGATATTAATTTTTCATGACTCAAATTATTTTAAGTTAAGTTCTCAATCACCCTGTATAGAAACTATTAAATATTTAACTGATGTTATGTTGGAATTAAAGTTAAATTTGCTATTAGCTTGTGTCTTGCTGACACATTCTCTCATGTTGGTATTTTATTTTGTTAAATATTTAACCATTGAGGCAACTATTTCAAATATGTTGGTATCCATTTTCATTTACTAGAGCCAAATTTCCATGAGAGCCTCTCCTCGCCATCATTTGATGAGCAACATAGCGTCACAAGTTGTAATAGCCACGTTCAAATACATTTTTTACACCGCAAATAGAAGATTTTCATCTTTCACACAGTAATTTATATAACTGAATTTAAATATATATATATGTTAGTTCGTAGGCTTCCGCGGGTGTTATATGTGGTTGTAAAATTTCTCCGGGTTCCTTTCCGCGATGAATCTGCATGGTCCTTAAAAGAACCATTTGTTTGACAACGTTTCGGTAAAATCTCATTTACCATCTACAGGTCTTCTTACTTCTGCTTCGCGTTACTACGTTCGGCTTATTGGAAGATATTTGTCCACTTGGTGAGTTATATACTGTGCTTTCGTTCCGGTGTGTGGTTTTCTTCGCATGTCTGCGCGTCTTGCGTTTAACGGTGCTATAAGTTCTTGTGTTCTACTTGGCGTACTCTCAGCATTGCGTATCACTGGTTTATTGATCTTCTTGATTTCCAGGACAGGTTTTCAAGCTGTTGGTAATCTTTGGGTATCGTCACGTGTATTGAGATTTTGAGGATGTTTTTCAATTTCGATGGCCTCTCTAATTATTCTTTTTGCTTTACGTTCCATTCTTGCTAGTACCTTGGTATTATCGAAATCAATCTGGTGGCCAGTGTATTTTAGTTGTTGAGCTAATGACGAAGTTTTTTCATTTTTCTGGACCGCATTCCGATGTTCTTCTTTCCGGGTTTGAATTCTTCTGTTAGTGTGTCCAATGTACGTCTTCTCACAGTCTCCGCAAGGAACTTCTTATACTCCTTAGTCTTCTAGATTGTTTTGGCTGGTGGTAGCATATTACCCCTCTTCCTGTCCGTGTTGAAGATGGTTTCTATTTTATATTTTTTTAAAACTCTGCTTATTTTGTCGGTAGTTCCCTTGACATCGGCTATTCTGTTCTTTGTTTCGCCTAGGTCTTAAAGCCCTCTTGATGTTGTTACCAGAGAAACCATTTTGTTGTAAGGCTAATTTAACGTTTTTAATTTCCTCTTCTTTGTGGTCGTCGTCACATAGCCGTTCTGACCTTGTCATTAGTGTTTTGATCACTGATTGTAGCTGCGGTGGGTGGTGTAGTGAAATTCTGCGTGTAGTTACCTGTTCGTGTGTGTTGGTGTCCGATATACCGTATGGCCTAGCCCCCCATCTTCTTTTTTCATTATACATAAATCGAGGAAAGGTAGCTGTTGGTTCTTTTCCAGTTCCATAGTGAATTTTTGGGTGTCTGTTGTTCAGATGAATTAAGAATTCTTGTAATTTTTCCTCGCCATGTGTCATCGACATATCTCAGCCACATAGATGGTTTATATTCTGCTTCTTCTATTGCTCGTTCTTCTAATTCCTCCATAAATAGGTTGACTATGACTGGTAAAGACGATCCCATGGGTGTTCCTTCTATTTGTCTATACTTTTAGTTTTTGTAGACAAAGTAAGTGGTTTTTATATATTTTTAGGTATTAATAATATTGTGTGAAACTAACTACTCAGTGGACAAAAGCCCCAACCTGCGTTGAATTACACCCACAATATCTATATTCCTTATTATTAGCTTTTGTAACATTTTTTTACTGTTTTAGAAAGGTATTTTAAGCTAATATAAATCAAATCTCCTACAATTCCTATCAATGAAGTCATCTGTATGTTCTCTGATACCAAACGTCTAGGTATGCTAATGAACAATTCCACAGACAAAGCTCTATTTAATAATTATCTAAAGAAAATAATCTAATTTACTCACTGCCAAAAAAGTGAAGTTCTATTTTTATAGATAATTATTAAATAGAGCTTTGTCTGTGGAATTGTTCATTAGCATACCTAGATGTTTGGTATCAGAGAACATACAGATGACTTCATTGATAGGAATTGTAGGAGATTTGATTTATATTAGCTTAAAATACCTTTCTAAAATAGTAAAAAAAAAGTAAGTGGTCTTTAGGCAATGTTTCGTCAATTCCGTTAGATCCTCTCTTACATGGTATACATGGTATTTTCTCTGGATCATGTCAAGTGCTTATTCCACTAGAATGTTTGTAAAGTAAGTTTTGATGTAGTGTCCCTATTTAATTTAATTTAAGTACAATAACAGTACGAAATTATACGAAAACATTTTAAAATTTCAAATTTGTCAATCCTATCAATACCTATAGGAAGGTTGGTACATCGATATAAAATGATGCCATTTTATCAACCTTCTAAAATTAACCAATTGATGTCGTCTAAAGGCAACTATTGTCGCGACAATAAACATTCCCAAAGAAAAACTGCAGCAATAAAATTGCATAATGAGAATTAAGCTTTACAGAGTACAGGTTATCCATATTTAGATATACAAATTCAATTTTTCGCTTTAGGTTGGGCAACAATACAGTGCCCTCCACAACAATCGCCAAATACAGCTGAACAGTGCCCTTCAGTCGCATACGAACGGAATTTTTCAGAAAATTCCAACACAGCAAGTAGCTTCCGACGAAAACCAAATATATGCCAACCAGCAGTCACTACAGCTTCAAGCCAATGGACGACCTCTACTGAAGCAGTTGAATCAGAACCCTCCTATGCAACCTTTGCAACCATCTGTACAAATAAATATTCAATCTTTAATCAAACCGATGAAAACTCCTGAAAAACAGGAGCAACAAGCACCGCCTATAGTGTATAGTTTTGGTCAGTCAGATTATAGCAGTAAATATTTACCACTCTTAAATAATCCAAATAATCATAATCGAAACGTACCAAATAAGAAGATTACCTGGGGGCTCGAAAACAACTTTGAATACGAAGATGATTTTGCTGATATATTAGGGTATGTATTCAATTGTAATTATACATGTATGACAATGTATAGTAATATTTATTTAATTAGATACTTTGCATCACTGATCAGAAAGTTATTATATACAAGATGTTTCATTGGGAAATGTACATACGTTAACAGTGAATACAAGGTATCTAGGAGGCTTAAAAAACTTGTTGTTGAAGGGTCTAATCATGATCATTACCGAGATTCAGGACGTTTTACCGATTTTGGTTATTTCTTTAACTTGCCATAAAAGACAAACCGCTGTGTATAATCAAATGATATTCGGTAGGGATACTCTTCTTACTTTACTCAACCCACTAACGTTATAAGTGAAACATAAATGCAGGTTTGGTGGCATAATTTATTGTATTTGCAAAAACATCAAGTATGTATGATTTTTAAAAATCTGTTCAGTCTGCTAAATCGCGTCGCCTTTATAATACTTGTCTGTCGAATCACCTGAATTTCAATCTAGAATTCCGTAATGTGCTGTAGCGTGGCGACGCCAATCTTAGTATTTGGAAACATACCATAGACCTTATAAACCATCGACACGCCCAAAACCGTATTCTGCCTATACAAACCATTGATGCACAGATGTGTCCGACAGAGATAGAGCTAGTGCGGGCAGAAACCGAAGGTCTATGAAACGTACGCATCAGGTCATAAATGTCAGAATATGACATTTGATATTGAGATTGTATTAACTTATCTTTTAATAGAACCTACTTATTTAATTTGGTTTGCAAAAATGTACGTATTTTTTATCTACTATTTTAAAACATAATATGCGGTACTGATACCATTCCAATACTTCACACACAGTTTTTATGCCTAAATATTTTACATTTTTCACAAAACTAGGTATATTAATAATGAACTACTGCTTCTACACTTTCACCATAAAAACACAATACTTACTATTTTAGGCTATACCAATGTACAGCTGTATTAAAAATGATACGTAAACAGAAACCTACACCTTCACAGATATTTGACATTAGTCATAATTTCTATGAAAACAATTGACGACTATGTCCGACTACGTCATTTGTGCTGTAGTATGCTGCCGCGCGCGGTGAATCCCTGCAAACGGGCAATGGAACAGACTAGAAAAACTACGGCTGCTGCGATTTAGCCGACGATGTTCTGACGTTCGAGTAACTTTGCTGTAGTTGCGCATTGATGGAAAAATTAAAGACAGTAGATGCAGTATTTTCTTTTCGAAGTAATGGAGAAACATGTTTACGTAGTTGCGTATATGAATTTTCGTCCAACGTAGATAATATCTGTAATCATGAGGCTCCAGTCGTAATTCGTTTATTAGGTGCATATGAGAATACACTTTTCAATTGTTTACGCAATGTTTTACCTATTTAGAACATCTGCTCTTTATCTGTGTTTATACATATGTCACTCTCATTGTCACTCTATTGCGATGTGCGTTAGTTGTAGCAAGATATACCCCGATCGCTCCCACAACTTGACTGGTTAACTGTTACGTGTTTTCAACATGGAACGGGATGAATCGTCGTGCTGAAATTGGATAGCAAAATGAAAACATTCCTGATGTTTCGATTGTGACGATAGCAGTAAGGTCAGAGCAAGTTAATGTAGAACCAGGCGGTTATCAAGCTATTTGAGTTAGGTTTCTTGAAATTTTGATAGACATATCGTTCGATCTTTTCATCAGAAACGACTCTGAGCTGCGGTTGATGTCCGCAGGGTGGAGTTTTTCTCCGCTTCTGTGGTGCTTCGTGTGATGATCTTCTTGGTAGGCTCAACGAAACGAAAGCAGAATCTATAATCAAGTCTACGCTGATAACGTTGTTATACCAGGGAAATCACTGGATGTTATTAGTGAGCTCACTCAAAGGGCCCCAGACATCAAAGAAAGCTGGTGCATAGGACAGAGACTTAAAAGTTAATCCCCCTAAAAACGATTTTATTCTCTTCACCAGGGGGCGGACGGTTGACTTCAGTGAGTCGACTATTTTCAACGTTGCCATTCAGAGGGCAAGAACCGTCAAGTTTTTAGGGGTTATGCTAGATGATAAATTAATCTGAGTACCCCATATTGGCAGGTAATTGTAAAAAGTCTTTTCGGATTTGCAGAAGGCTCTTTAGGAAAATCTGGAGCTTAATAATAAATCTACGTTGTGCTTTATACTGCAGTGCTAGGCCCTCTTTCACTTATGCTGCTGTGGTATGATAGTCTGAGATCAGGCAGATCACTATTACTCAGTGTCTAAACAAATATCTGCGACTTGGGTATTTCAGCGCGACGGGGGCGATATGCACAGCTCCCACAGAGGCCTTAGAACCTCTCATGTTTTTTTCCTAAACTGTATCTCGTGGGTGAAGGGAGCAAGAAATTCCGCCTCTCAACTAAAATAGTAGGGGATGTAGCAAGAAAAAAATCACGACAAGGGTCCACCGTGAGGCTAATAGATGGGGATAAGATTCTTGGAGCACTCAGCGACAAGATATTCCCGATCTATGTATTTCAAAGAAATTTTAAGGTCTCAAAAAAGCTCGTCTAGTTCACTGATGGTTCCAAAACGGACCAGGGTTCAGGGGCGGAAATCTATGGAGTGCATCCAAGAGTAAACTTATTTTACTCTCTGCGGAGATATGTCATGGTCTTTCAAGTTGAAGTATTTGCTATCTCTGCCTGAATTCAAGAGAATATCAAAAGGAGATATGTAAATCAACATATTCAAATATGCACAACCAGGCTGCTTTACGAGAGTTTCTATCTTTTAGTATCACCTCTCGAGTGGTCCTAGAATGTGCTAGAGCTCTTTCCTTCTTGGGAAGGGATAACTGTGGCTAACATGTTGGCCAGACAAGGATTAAGTAGTCAATTTGTGAACCAGTATTGGGGCTACCACAATTCCATATCGCAATGTCCATTAATGACTGAATGAAAAAACGATCACAGGAAGATTGGTCGGGTGGATCCGGTTTGCGTCAGGTTAGACTTCTTATAGAGGGCCCATGAGCTAAAGTTTAAAATTGTCACGGGTCTCCCAACTGATCACGGACAAAATACCTATATGTCTAAAGCAGTGTCAGGAGGTGAAGGCTGTGTGACAACGCAGATGATGATTCAATTCACGTCCTTTGCAATTGTGTTTGTTTAATGATAAAGAGACTCAAATATCATGGAGCCTGTTTTAAACTATAGTCAGCTGAGTGCTGCGGGTAATCGGCACCACTTCCAACTACAACAACCTTGACTAGAGTCCTCTGGTCGATATTTATATTCACAACGTTTGGGTGCATGATTTAAAATCACCCGCCGAATTTTACAGATCATTTCGAAACAGATATTTCTAGCCCTTGACTCGGTTGAGATTGTTTCGATTTTTCTTAATTTATATTGCTTCTTTGTAGAGGTATTGACCATAATTTTCCTCTCTCTCTTTATTTTGATTTTGTCCACGTGTGTCGAATGTCATATGCCCACCCTATGCAACATTGCGATACAATATATTTTTTGATCCATATATGACCCAAAATATGACACAATATACAATTCCTTGTATAATTTATTTCTTTTTATTTCCACTGTGGCCAAACAAATATCCAATTATAAAAGTAGTAGATTCTTTGCATGTTTGTTTTGTTAAATTTACGACATCGTTTGTGCTTTTTAAATTGGCATTTATTGAATTAGTAAATTAAATCTAAATGCCTACATAATGTATAAAATATAACTAACACCATACTTTTAATTTTGTTTTCATATTTTTCTTGGGGTAAGAAGCAAAATCAAGATGGCACCTACGGACAAGAACAAAGAACCTAAAATAAACCTGAGTCAGTACAATCTTCAAGATATATTGGAACCTCTAGCCAAAGCAAGTGCTGGCACTGCAAGGAACCAGTATCTGAGTGTATCTAGGTATGTTGCTGGCCAACCTTCTGGAGTAAGAAGAGATTCTAACATTAGTTTAATATCGAATTTATCGAACAGTGGTCGAAGGAACAAAAAATCCAGTAAGTTATATCAATAATGTGTATATTATACGTTATTATGTATATAGTTGTAGAGAAGTTTAAATTTAACAAGTGATTGTAGATTTTATTGAAATCATGAGATCAAGGTGTTTAACCTCGCTAGATGGTTAATTTTATGTGACCATCGTTTACTAAATCGCGTCGCCTTGATACAGCACGTCTACTGCGATTTAGCAGACGATGATGTAACATGTACCGGACGAATGGGTAGGTGGTAAATCCAACTCATTATTAACAAAGCTTACAGAGTATATACATTGTACATATAATGTACATCTGTGGAATATTTTAAATATACAATACCCTGTTTATTTCAGTGCAAAATACCTAGGCAGGTCGATTTTGTTTTTCAAAAATTCATCAAATCCCGTAATGCAAACTTTTTTACCACCCACTCCCTCCCTCTGATGATGACATCATCAAATTTCTTAAACGACAACCAACATTTTTTCTACGAATTTTGATTTTCCTTAAAATTTTGCCTGCAGCAAATATCTAGCTACATGGTATTGATTTAATACTTTACGAAATATGAGCGTTTAAAGTTTCAAAATGCACAATTGAATATCAAAGTTGCCATGTGTGCTAAACAAGTGTTTGTATTTTTACAAGCATGATAAATAGTAGCGTCACCAATAAAACAATTTTAAAATTATCCATTTTTGAGCAATATTATCACCCTGTATATCGTTGAGAATTTAATCACCTATTTCATTATCGAACCAAACTCGCTACCAAAATTGTAACTTAATATCGATACCTACTTTTTTCTAGATAAAATGGAATTACCGACAGTTTGGAATGAAATGAGCGACCATAACTCTGGAAAAAGGAGACTGGGAAATTTAAATATACAACATACTAATGGATTCGATCTTGCAGCCAAGTAAACACTTTTAATTGTTAAAAAATTTCATAAATAATTTACAATATTTTTTTAGATATTATAAATAAACAAGTTCTGAAGAAAGATACAAACTGTGATAGACCTTTATTTTTTTAATGTTATTGGTTCAGACACATTTCATACAAACAATTCGACGATGTTACTTAACGAAATAAATACACGAATAAAATATATATATGTTATATATTTTTTTATTCCATCACACCTTTCCGTAAAAAAAAATAAAAAAGTTCTCATAATAAAGTAATAAAACAAGTAAATGAAAATCTACTTAGAAACAAAATAGGAATGTACACTTCAGATACAAACCCAAAGTTAGATTCAGCTGCATTTTGCTACCTTATATCTTGGAAAACTGAAATGTCTATTCCTTGACTAATTTTTTACAAGGATTTCAAATTTTGTATCAATTTTTATCAAAAAACAATTGAGAATAACACTACAGTTTTGTATTCTTTATAATAAAGAAATATCGTTTTAATCGATCGGTCAGTGGTCGTGCGGTTTAAGGCGTCAGGACTTGAATCGAGGTGACTAGATTGGTGTGGGTTCGCGTCCCGCTGCCGGTAGACCGTATATAAGCTATATAGAGGATTGGCACCCTTGGATGTAGAGAGGATTGGCACCCTCTCTGCGAGTATGGTAGGGCGGAAGAATGTTAGCTTGGATCAATGTGAGAGATTGATACCGGTTAATATTTGACTACCCCTCTAATTAATGAGGTTTTCCAGGTTTCCCTCTTTCCTGCACTGAAAAGTGGTTAGGGCCTACCAACGTAAGTCGTTCCTGAGCGCAAATGCGGCCTGCTTAATAATAATATGCCGCCCCCTATCCCGCACAAGTCTCCGACTTCTGAACTAATCCCTGTGATTAAAATGAGGGGTAGAGATATTATTATTATTATTATGGAATTATTTTATTACCAATATTTCGCAAACAATAAAAGATAACCCCTTTAAATGTAATAATATACAGGGCGTTTTATAACAGATTGTAGGTAGGTATGCAACACATAAACAACCGCTTATTTCAACAAAGTCAAAAACTTACACATTCATATTTTTGAGCCATTTATTAATTTTGTATCACAAAGACACAGTTTCACCACCACTGCTCTTTTTCACATTCAGCATAGATTGAAGATATTCATTCTCTTGTTGGAGCTGAAATTTTTCATAAGAGAGAATGTTATTTTTACGAATCTAAAATAGAATAGTATCAGAAAGATATGCCATTATAATTACATTTATTTCAAGTACCTACTTCTTGAAGCAACACAGCTCTCTCTGATTTTGACGTTTCTTTTACTGCTCTATGAAAAACCTCATCCTGCTCCATGCACTGCTTTTGGAGCAAATTTACTAATCTATTGTGCATGATGGCTAATGTATTTCTGTCATTTTTTAATCTCATTATCTGAAAAATTATTAATTTATTACTATCGAATAAATGATTGTTTTACTCGTAATTTTATAGTCAATTTGAGTTTCTTTATTTTAATTTTTATAAAAAATTTTGCGTACGAAAATTACGGAGTTGCCTGATATTAAATTAAATATAGAAAGATTTCGAACTCTTCGTGAACTCTAGTTACTTAAAGAAAAATGTATGCAAAATAAATAGTTGTTTTAACAATTAAGTTATATAATGAATAGTTAATATTTTTTATGCTATATCTAGCGGATTTTTAGCACCATAATTAAAAATTACGGTGTGTGTTAAGAATAATATTCATTAGTATTGAAAAAAAAAAAGTAAATGAAAATACATACTTCTATTTATCCCTATTTTATAATTTGCCTACTATTTTCATGATTATATCGTCACCAGAGGGAATATTTAAACAGTTTCTAAAGATTTATTCAATATTAATAGTTATTTATGTAAAAAGTAAGTGTTTATTGTACGCGACGTAAAATGTTTTATGACACAAGTCTAGGAAATTATGACATCGATTTGAACGTTTATGTTTGTGATGATGACAAAATGCTGTAGTAGAATGACAGATGAATGCAATAAACATTTTATTGCACTAGTGAAATAAAGAACCACTTTTCCCACTAAATATAGTTCAATAAAGTTTTGTTTTTTGCATGAACGTAGAAAACTATATTTCAATGGCTTTTAAAATGACATTGTCTATTATTTTCCCTCTTATTGGTGTTATTCATTTTTAAATGTTATTCAATCAAATATATTTATAAATTACTTAATTAGCTAATATAATTGTCCTATTAAAATTTTTTTTGAATTACTGAAGAGAAAATTAGTAAATTGATTCATGAACCAATTTTGTATAATTATATAAAAATTCATTTACCATTATAAATCATTATGAAGGAAAAAAAATAATGCAATTGTACGGCATAAAAATATATAGGGTTCCATTTTAAAACAATGTATTCTTAGGTTGTATTTTTAAAAAGTATAAAATTACAATTACGCCACTGAACTAAAAGCTTTGTCAAAAGCAATTTTTATCAATCCGATATCTCAGCTATTCTCTAAATACGTAGTCTCTTAAAAGTGTTTTTTGTTTTAATTTCGCCCTATATCTCAAAAATAAAGAGGTCTACGGAAGTAGATGATTGCAACATTTGAAATCTCTTGAAAAAGTAGTCTATTGTTGTGAAAACTGCATCCTCTATCTCTTGTAGTTTTCAAGAAAATTGAGTTAGAATCATTTGTTTACTAAAGCGGCATAGGTACCTACTTTAGAAGAATTTTAAATTGAAACTTTATTAAATATTATAGTAAGTGCTGAAATTGTCCTTTATTTACTTCTATGCACAAAGCTGCGTGTCATCGAAAAAATTTCTCTAAACAAAATTTATCTAACCAGATCTAACGCTTCCACAAGTCGTGTGTCGTTTTCATAGTTCCTGTCGAATTTGTACTGATGTCACATAAACTGTAAATTTAATAAATCCCCAAAAATAATTATCTAAAATATTTTTCTAAGTCGGGTGATCTGACAGGCCAATTTACAAATGCATGCTGCCCACCACCAATAATTTATTTTGTGAACTGGAAAGAGATCAATAATTTTTTTTTTATTATTTCCGGTCACAAAACAAAATTTTTTTGATCGTCCTCTCCATCAAAACACAATATAACGCAGCGCAATAATCTTTTCTGATGAAAGATTTGCAGTTCGTTTAAGGTAAGTAAATATAGGTTGTTGATAAGCGAGGGAGTCCGACAGTTCAGCGACACATTCACAACTTAACTGGTCGAATATTTCTAACACTCCGAAACCAATTTCTGACGTTTCTGGGAACAAAACTTACGTTGGACTAGCACGGCCAAGCATAGAAATTGAAGGCCACCGACGCGACCTGCAGTGACGGTCGTTGCAGCTGCCGGTCCATACAGGTGCTAGTCTAGTGTGCGATGGTCCATTAAATAACATGGGAACCTTCATAAACAAACTTTACAGATCCGTGCTGGTCTGTACAGGCATAATGTGCACGATCTTTTAAGCATAATGTGGTGGTACACATTCAAAGGCAAACCTTGTACTAAACTGCAAAGTATTTTCTAAAAAATTTACGTAAAAATTTACCTAACCTAACCTAACCTAACGGGTCCTACCAAATGATCAACGACAATTCTAGCCCACACATTAATAAAATATTGATGCTGGGAATGGCACACGATGTTTGATTTTGGGGTAGCGTCACTCTGTTCATAACTATTAGTTATTATGTGAATTCAACTTCACATTAAGTTTTGTTTAAACACAAATCACTGGTAAGTAAAAGTGATGCAAAAGTCTAGCATTATTATTATGAGACAAAAATTACATGGTCAGGTGTACAAATTTTATCTTTGGCCGACTTAAGATAATTAAGAAAAATTCTCTTAAATGTAACTTTAATATCCTGTATTTCGGAACCACAAGTTTAAAACGAAAAATGTAATATGATCACTATTTTATCAAGGCCAGAAGACCAGAATTAGAATAAAGAGTCTTTATCCATACATTTTGCTAAAGTGATTAGAAATAGAACAATTTTAACCTCTTTATTAAGATTAAAAATCACCAATTATTAGGTATTATGTCATTATGGCATCCATTCATAAAAAATATATTATGCAGTGACAAACATAGTTTATGTTTTATTAAATTGCCATTTGGATACTATTATCTATCTCTTATCTGTTAATTTTAGTTGTAGATTCCACACTTGAATATTTTAAGCAAATATCACATAGATATATTTTTTACTTGTAAATTACTTTCAAGAAAAAATTTAAATTTTGGATAACCAAACAACCATCCAAAAAAACATAAATTGTAATAATACCTTGTTATTTTTTCTGTATTTTAATTCCCTATTCTTTTCTAATAACTCAGAAATTTTATACTTGTGACCTTCCAAACTAGCTTTCAATTTTTCAACGTCTTGCTTTAACTTAGCATTTTCTTCTTGATATTTCCTCACATCTGATATTCTTAACCCCAGTATTTTCAATAAACCATTGTGATTAGCTAGTAATTCTTCGTATCTATAAATGAAACAATCAAATGTAGAAATTTCCTATACTATTCTAAATGTATTTCAGGAATAATCGATTTAATTCAAAAAACGTCATTTAAATTTAAAAATTTTAGTTTTTAATTCTTATGCAATGTCCTAGATTTGTTGTCACTATAGTTATTTATGATATAAGTGCTAAAAGTGTCGTTTAATTTTGTGAAAAGGGGTATCGAACAAAATCAAATCACTTTTAGCACATATATCGTACACTATTTTTTCTACAAACATCATTACAAGTATAAAAGAACATGGTTCTTGCCCATGAAATGAAAGGTAATGCAAGTTCGATTGTTTATTGATAAGTAATTTCAAAACTCATGACATGGAAAGTGATCAAAATATAAATTTCTCCCGACGGAAATCGAAGAAGCTGCTAATAAAGACACTTTGTTATTGCCTAGTAAGTCAATACAACAGTACGGGTACGATTGAGATGGTGTGTTCTGAAAAATATTAGTGGCAAGGTGCTTTTGGCACACTTTAAATATGGAAATCGTCAACGCTTTGACCAAATTACTTCATGTTAAAGGCGTTAATGAACATAAGAAATCAGGACACAAGCAAATATTAGAAGCTTGTTTCTTTTTTGAAGCAAAAGGGTGAAAGTTATCGACTTTCGAAAAGACGAAAGTATTAACCTGGGCCGTAATTTTCGGTATATTTGAAACCTGTCATTGCAAATAAATGTGCAACTTAACATTCAATAATATCGAAAATACTGCTATTCACTAGTATTAACTTTCGTTATTAATCGTACATTATATTTGAACTATTATTAAAAATATATAGCTCTTCGTCCAGTGAACACTATTCATTAAAAAAATTTCACAAAATACATTACCTAAAAATAAATGTGCCACAACTGGAGTTGTGGCATTTATTGGCATGTGGCATCCCACATTTGGTGGGATTCTCATCTTTATACTGGACGTTGCTTCCAACGATCTTCGTTTAGTTTGTTGGCAAGCTGCTCTGGTGCTAATCTTACTACAATTAAGAGACACAGTGGTTGGAAGTCCAGTACAGTAGCGGTTATATAGAAGACTCGTTACAAAATAAAGAGAGCATGGCGGGCCAAATTTTGTCTAAAACTTTGATGGATAGCATTGCTAGCTACCCTGGTACAAAGAAATAATTACTAGTACAACTACCAATGAGATTAGTCATGGAATTCCTTATTCTAACTATAGTTTCTCTAACTGTACATTTAATTAAGTAAATAAATATTTCTTTTATTTAATAGTTATTTATGCAACAAGTACAAACAGTAAGTGTTTACTGCACGCGACGTGAAATTGTCCAACGAGACCGTAGACCGAGTAGGACAACACGTCGAGTGCAATAAGTACTTTTTGTACGAGTTGCATATAATACTTTTTTACGTTCATGCAAAAACCAAAAAATTGTTTTATTTAGATGACACTAAGTGTAGAAAAATATGACATCGATTTGAACGTTTATGTTTTTCATGATGATAAAACGCTGTAGTGGAATGGCAGTTGATTGCAAAAAACAAAACTTTATTGATCTATATTTAATGGAAAAAGTGGTTCTTTATTGCACTAGTGCAATAACATTTTTATTGCATTCATCTGTCATTCCACTACAGTGTTTTGTGATCATGACAAAGAAAAACGTTCAAATCGACGTCATATTTTCTTACACTTAGTGTCATTTAAAAAAAATATTTTTTTATTTTTGCATGAACGTAGAAAAAATATTGTATGCAACTCGTACAAAAACTGTTTATTCCATTCCTAACTGCCTCGTTGAACAATTTCACGTCACGTGCAATAAACACTTACTTTTTGTACTTGTTGCATAAATAACTATTATTTTATGCTAATACTATATAAACAAATAAACCCTTTGTTACCGCAACTATAAACATGTTCATATCTCCCTTGGGAGTTATACTAAGTAATTATAATTCCTTAACTCCGTTTAATTATCCACTGAAATTATTTCCCGAATCGCAAGAATCGTTGAACTGGTATCACGATGAAACTGATGTTCCACTTCTTTCAAGTGACATTCTTGCAGTTTTATTTTTCAATTCCATGCTGTCGACCAAATGCCCTTCTGCTACCGTTGAACTTCGCCATCCACCATGTCTCTTCAATGTCATCATATTTACTCCTGCATTGACAAAGGCAGTCGCGGAAATCCTCCGCGTGTCCCGTGAAAGCTTCTTGATATAGCAAACCTAAAAATACTAGCCCCCGGCTGGTTTCTGGTGACGGCTCAGGACGAAATCTCCATGGGTTGGCTCCTCGAGGACTGGAAACCTCTGGCCGAGGAAGGCGTCACGTTCAGGGCCACCCTAGAAAATGACGCGCCATGGCCGGACAAGATCGGGTTCTGGTTGAGGAGCCCAGAGGTTGACGTCCCTAAGATAAAGACAATGTTGGATCTCCAGAACCGTTCTTTGGAGGTCACAAGATGGAGGCATTTGGAAATAACAGGAGGACCTGGAGAGTGGCACTTGACCTTTATGGTAAGCCAGGGCATATCCAGGCGCCTAGAGAACGCCAGGTGGGTGCTCTACTTTGAGCTGGTTACTTTGGCAGTTTGCCGGGTACCGGCTTGGAGTGGAGTGGGAGAGACCGGACCAGCCGAGAAGGAAAAGTGAGCACCCCCTGCACCATTAGGCGTCAAGATGGATACATTGCAGGTGAGATAAATCTTCAGCACAGTCAGTCGGCTACTGAGGAACTGGTAAAGCTACTGATTGGTAAGACTGGAGTATTGATTTTAATTCAGGAGCCTTATGTTTACAGGAATAGAGTAGTGGACCACCTCCAGTGAAGAATGTTAAAAACTCTTGCTGCAGACTCACTTTGCGGGTGAAGGGCGCGTCGCTGTGACTACCATGGAGCCAATGCCAAGTATACAGTGTGTTTCACTTTGATACTTGAAAAATCAACATCCGATTTAATTTTCTCTTTTTTAAAATATATTGCACTTAAAAAGCTCTACACAGTGATGTGCATTTTTTTATTTAGACCCTTTGCATGGCCTGCTGTGGTATTAAATGTAACCCCAAAAATAGGAAAATCGTATTAGGCATTTTTTAGCAAAAAAACTATTTGGCCAATCGATTTAGCCATGCTTCGACACCCTTAATACCAAGTTTCAAAGTAACATCTTATACAAAGTATTTATAATTTAGGTGCAAACTTCGAAAAATACCAATGTTTGGGAGCACCCTGTATTAACAGAATAAAATATTTTCGTGATTCTAAATACGAATTTCTGGGATGTCTTAGAAGAACTGCCAATTACTAGACGCGCCGACATGATATTTCAAATGGACGGTGCACCCGTCCATACTGCAGCAATAATTAACAACTGACTTGATCAAAAATTTCCTAGAAAGTGAATTGGGCGCTAGTCAAGAAATTCCAAGACCGCCAGATTTGACTCCACTCAATTTTTATCTTTGGGGGAAACTTAAAGAAAATGTTTACCGTACAATACCCAATAATGTGGAAGAACTTAAGCAGAGTATAACATAAGAGTGCGAGTTAATTTCTCAACAGGTGCAACAGTAATGAATCATTGCCAAAGAAGGTTAGAAAAATGTATTCAAACCAATTTACAAACCAAGCTGTAAAATTGCAAAAGCTTTTACGGGAAGTTCGCAAGGGATTTGTGACAAAGTTATAATTTCCACCCAAAAACTTTACGAGGAAACATTATTTTAAAAAGTTTGCGACAACTTTTTTTAGCAAGTTCACAGCAATGTTGAAATTTGCTTGCCTTGTACACTACACTTTGCCTACAAAGTTAATTAAGAAATTACCAATAAATATTGTCATTTGCTTTAAATAGTTTAAAATACGTCTGTTGTTTTCACAACAGTAGAGAGATTGGTGATTTCAAACTACTAGAAATATTTGGACAGGTTAATTTGAGAAATAAATAGTAAATAGTAGTTACCTCCACCTCTTCCCAGGATAAACTCCTTCAACGAGGGTTTTCTCCTCTGCCACGTGCCAGTCTGGCCCAACTACCAAGCATAAATTAGGGAAGTCAGTCAGCCAGTGCCCGGCCTAGAGATGGGTAGTTCGCGAACGAACTAGTACAAACGAACTATTCACTTCACTGAATGAAATGAATCATTCCTTCTTGTCGGACTGAATCATTTTCTGTGAACTAAAAGCAACGTTGATTCTAAAAAATTTAACAATGTAATTCAGGCGAGTCAAATTCAGTCATTCTATACTTATTCAGTAGTTCAGTGAATTAAATGGAAAATTGCAGCTGACGATTAGACGTAGACGGTATCGGAGATGTGACTCAATGACCGGTTTCAGTCGGATCACCTATATAGAATGGCTAGTTCGGTGTCTTGTGACAGAATATTTTCTAAAGCAAAGTAACAGAAAAACGAGCTCCATTAAAATTAGACAAAATTTCTAAAATTTTGTTTTTAAACGCGAATTTTTTAATGAATGTTTAGAATTTATTTATGAAATTAGTTTTAAATATTACTTTTGTTAATTTAATACAATATTTTCACACCTAAAATTATATTTTATTATCTATATTTAAATGCTTACCTATAAATGTTTTAATCTAAAATCTAGATTTGTCTGTAATCTCGAAAGCATTGTAAGTTATACCTATGCCTCTAAATTACGATACCACGCGAGTGAAACAGTGCCGTTGTAAGCAAACTCCGATATAGAACGTCGAGACTGAACAATCGGTGGTCGAATTACAAAAATACAATTCTCGACCGTACTGAATAATCAAATGAATTACTCAAGTGAATGATTCTCTTAGGTGAATGAGACTGATAGAATGAATTCACCAAAATGAACTAAAAGTCCCATATCTAGCCCGGCCCAAGTCTTGTAGATATTTTACTAAAATTCGATTATACAGTATCAGTGAGATATAAGTGGTACCATCTGTTGGCTATTAATATACATATAATTAACTGAATCGTTTCGTTATTTTAATAAAAAAACGCATATTCCACAATTTTAATAGTTATTTATGTAACAAGTACAAAATTAAGTGTTTATTGCACATCGAGTGCAATAAGCACTTTTTGTACGAGTTGCATACAATATTTGCACTAGTGCAATAAAGAACAATTTTTTCCACTAAATATAGTTCAATAAAGTTTTGTTTTTTGCATGAACGTAGAAAAAGAATATTTATAAACTAACCCGCTTGTTTAGCTGATGCATAATATTTCTGAGAGTAACTATAGATTCAAAGAAACTAAATTCTATTTAATACATTACATAAAACAAGTTTGTATACCATATGAAAAATATATACATATCATATAGACAAATCTGTGTACATACTACATTTAAACTACACTCAAACCAACCATTCATTTATGAAGTTCAGCCTCTGTTGGTTGTTTAAAATTTACGCATACTATTCCGATATAAGACACCATCACATAGACAACTAAGCTGGAAAATCATGTTACACCGCCATTACTATAAAAGATAGCCATAACTTAAAGTGTTAAATGTTTGGACAAATTATAAAAAACAACATTAGATTTTAATTTTGATAGTACTTTTTAAAGAAAAGTTTCGAAATCTTGATAATTCCGTTGCATCGCAACTTTTCTATTGTAAATTATGTGATAACATGCAGCAAGTTACTAATATGTAACGTCACAGAAACTCTTTGCGGTTCACTTATAACAAACCATCTAGTTGAAACATTCATGTGAAATATTCTAGCAAGCGTGCAATTACTTTACAGTGTAAAATTACATAATTAAAATGAATGCAACTTTGTTAAAATGTTATGTAAGGTTGTTTAGTGGGAGGAGGGGTAATAGAAAACGCGAAAATTTAAAGATATTTGGTTATTTTGTAGTTTTTTGTTATGTTCAATTAAATTTCTTTTGCTAAAAATAAAAACGAAAAAAATCGATATTTCTTTAAATTTGATATTTTATTATGAATACCCTGTATTAACTAGGCCAATAAAAATAATATAATTTCAAAGCCGTAGTACACCTCTATCGAAAAAAAGTCAAGAAAATATTTTATCCTGTTAATACAGGGTGCTCCCAAACATTGGTATTTTTCGAAGTTTGCACCTAAATTATAAACACTCTGTATAAGATGCAACTTTGAAACTTGGTATTAAGGGTTTCAAAGCATGGCTAAATCGATTGGACAAATAGTTTTTTTGTTAAAAAATGCCTAATACGATTTTACTATTTTTGGGATTACATTTAATATCAGAGCAGCATTTCTGCTTGAAGTTCCAGAGTAGATTAGAACTAGGTACCTTAGCATGAAAGCCTAGCAGCCTGGGTACAAGTTTTTACTAAGAAAATTGCGGTACAGAAGATGAAATTCTATCAATAATCCATGTTATTTCATTTTTATCAAGTTTATGTTATCATTTTATATAGTACTTTGAAATAAATTATACATACAAACCAATGGAAATTAATTACTACAAAATCACATTGCTCATTAAATGTTTTAGAGATTTCACTAATAATTTATAATATTTGTTACAAAAGTGTGTAATTATTATTAAAATATAGCATACATTTTGCTGCTATCAATGATTTATCTAAATTTAGTGAACGACGCTTTATACAAAATCTTTATTTTATTGTCACCTGTATCTGGTGTTCACTTTTCATTAAATTATATATATATATATCTTTCTTTCCTTGAAGCAACCTATCGTTAGCTACTGGTACAGTATCCAACATTAACCATCAAAAAGATCACAACTAACCAGGTCTGTTACCTACATTTTAGAACAAGCACTCTAATGATTAGGAAACTGTTATAATAGTAAACTTTACGTATCCATTTGGGGTGCTGCCTATAAAAACAGAGGTTCACTGCTAGGTGAACAGTAATTAAAGCTATTTTCCAAACGAATCAATGTTGCTACTAGAATGCTAAATGAAAATTAACTATCCTGAAATATAGTGAGATGCTTTGTAAAATAGATATATGAGTAATGTAAAATTCAAATGACACTTCCTGAAGAAAACTAAACTAAACCTAGTTAAAATCTAATACTTATACATACATGACCTACTTGTACTGCAAATGCACCATACTCATTGTAGAGAATGAAGAATTTGATGGTGATCTTGACGTATCTTGTTCATCAAGCCTCAAATGTAACATATCTAGAACACAATTTTCGGATGTACTCGTATCTTGATTGCAACAATGCAAACTGATACATTTTGTAAACAATATAACAGGGAGTGTTATCTCCCTTTATCGCATTATGCGTTACTTGTCCGTCAGTATTTGGACCAACGTTTTCCACGGAATTGGATTGGAAGAAGAGGCAGCATTGAGTGGTCTCCACGATAACCGTATTTATCGCCCCTTGATTTTTTGAGGGGATACCCAAAAAGTAAAATCTATAAAACACAGCCAGCGTCGCTGCAAGATTTGGGCCAAAGAATCGTCGACGAATGCCATCGAATCACTCCGGAAATGCTTCAGAATGTGCGCGAACGTTTCGAATAAAATCTTTATTCTTGTATGAAAGCGGGCGGTCATCAGTTTGAACATTTAATCAACTAAGTAGTAAGTAAGAAACTAAACAATTAAAATTTTAAATTGTAAATATTTTTCAAAGTATTGGGCGGAACTATAATAAAATTTAAAGTCTGTTGTAAAGAGAATTATAAGAGCTTTCAAAATAAATATGACTTAACTCCCAATGCCATTTAAATATTATGCTTACCTTTGCTGAGGGGTGAAAGCGGCGGAGTCAAAAATACCAGCAAAGAATGTCCCCTTTAATCTAAAATTGACAGATCTGAGCGTTTTTCTACAATCTTGACGCAGTTTCTGAAAATGGCTCCGTTTCGTTTTCATCTGGCCACCCTGTATATAAGAAAATGACTTACCCAATAATGGGTAACCCCCAATTCTTAATGTGATTTTTTTTTCTAAAATGCCAGACCATCATACGGAAACATGAGTAAAAAGAAAGGTAAAATAAAAATGGAAAAGCCAGTGATCTATCTTCACCATTATGATGCTAAATGTCGCTTTATTATATGATTTTTAATTGTAACTTATATATCACCAGATTATTTAAACTATAAAATTGTTTAAATACTATTATAGGAAAATCGCCACCCGTCTATACTATTATTCACGCACTATCACCGGTGTCTCTTTTTCTTTTTGTATTACTTTTTAAGTTGTCCAGTTCGCATGTACTTATACATTTAAAATAATTCAGATACAAAACAGATAGAGACATCTATAGGTATTTATTATGAGTTAAATCAATAATTGGCGCCAACAAACTCTTTATCTCTAGTGCTTCGACAATATTTGTAATAAAAAAATTAAAACTTACTAAACATGTAAAATATGAGGAACTGATTATAACACATATTATGAATGCTGTAGATTTTAAGAAGGTTTTTCAAATTCCATTAAAAAATATAGGGTTTCCAATTGAAAAAAAAACAATACTTTTGATTTTTTTTTATCTTTGAATATAATTACATTTGATATGATTTTGTAAACACTCTGTATGACATTCATAAACAATGACTAATTCAGAATTTATTCGGAGTACAACAAATGTGACGATTGCTTAGATTGTATCTCAAAATCCGAGTACATTAGCAACGATCAGGTATGACGTCGAAAATGTCATTTTTATATTAAATATTAATATCTTAGAACCGGCTAATTTTTTTACACATAGCACCATTTAGAAAAATACAAAAATGTCCATTTCTTGCCCCCTAACCCAAATCTATTTTGAAATTTATTTTCGCAATTATATTTTAGTGATAAATCAACTTTCCCACGACTCATCCTGTATACTCGTATATTGAAATGAGGAACATTTCATTACAGTATGTTTAGTACATTTGCTCTATTGTAACGTTAGGTACTATTAAACTGTGTCATTAAAGTCATCGTATTTCTCAAGTCGATATTATTAAATATCTGATATCTTAAGGTGTCAAAACCTCTGAAAAAGACATGTAGAACAAAAGGAAGCATAAAAACACCACCAGTGAAAAAATCGGACCGTTTTCAGATGAGAATTTTTCTATTTTTCCCGGTTTCAGGATTCCGAAAACCATAAAACATCAAAGTTTCAGAATTTTTGCCAACTTTCTGGGTTCCTTGCACCACTATGCGAAGTGGCAACTAGCCAATTGTTCAACCTTTGACAACTGCCATGTAGGCCTGCAAACCAAACTAATAACCGTTTTACTCACAGTGCGTAACTTAAGCACTTATACAGTATGCGCCAAAAGTATGGAATAAATGCAATAAAAACGAAAGAATTATTTTTTGGGAAAAATCCTCGAACAGGTCGATTTTTAATTTAAAAAATACATATTTTAGCGTAAAAGCGATTTTCAAATGTCATTTGTTTTCGAGTAATGACGTCATCGATTTTTTTTTAAATGGCAACACCATATTTTTTTCCTTGATTCTGAAAGATCGTTTAATTCTCTATCAGACAGTACTAAAATTTTGCCCTCTTACATAGGAAAGTTTTCGAGTAAATGCCGATTGAATGTTAGAAAACGTAAATTTTATCCATAAAAGAGTAACAATTCTGAGGTATGTAAAATAAAATACAATTGATTAAATTTTATACTTAAATTAAATGTTCGAATTGCCATCCACCAACTTCTTGACAATGCGCAAGTCTGTGAAGAAATTCTTCTTGCACATTATGAATGATTTCTGGGGTAACTCTGCGTATTTCGTCCCGAATGCGATTTTGAAGTTCTTCTAAATTACATGGTTTATTAATGTACACTTTTGACTTCAAGTATCCCCATAAAAAATAGTCAAGAGGTGTAAGAACTGGCGATCTTGCAGGCCATTCTATCGGTCCGCGTCTGCCGATCCACCTCCCAGGAAAACAGTTGTCCAAAAAATCTCGTACAGAGCGCGCATAGTGCGGAGGTGCACCGTCTTGCTGAAACCATATGGTATCGTCAGGAATGTCAGGGTCATTATCGTTAGGAAAAATTATTGCAAGGGCTGGAACAAGGTCATTTTCTAGAAACTCTAAATATCTTTATCCTGTAAGGGCTCCTTCAAAGAAGAAAGGCCCTACTATTCTGTCGTCAACTATTCCACCACAAGATACGTAGCACTGTGCTCTGACTAGTGTCATTGTTTAATGCAACCAATCGTGAAGAATTATGAGGATTATCCACCATACTTATCAAAATGTTCTGTTTCTGATTTTCATTAATGCTTGGACGTCCAGGTTTTGGAATATTTACAACATTGCCAGTTTCTCTAAATTTAGACTCTACCTTACTGACTGTTGATTGGCTGATAGGGCGATCTGGATATTTTTCATCAAATAAATCGCAAACTTCCTGCTGAGTTCTAGTCATATTCCCGCATCCGATAAGAATTAAAATTTCAATTCTTTGAGTAACAGTTAAATGTGCCATAATACTTTAAATTGAGTAATAATTTCTATGTCGCTTACAATACTTATTAGAAAGTCGGTGTGACAATGACATTTTGCAAAGATTTTCACCTACGTGATCCATAAAAGAAACTAAACTTGATTACGTTCTTGCTTTATTTTAATTGATTTACGTTTTCTAACATTCAATCGTCATTTACTCGAAAACTTTCCTATGTAAGAGGGCAAAATTTTAGTACTGTCTGATAGAGAATTAAAAGATCTTTCAGAATCAAGGAAAAAAATATGGTGTTGCCATTTAAAAAAAATCGATGACGTCATTACTCGAAAAAAAAAATGACATTTGAAAATCGCATTTTACGCTAAAATATGTATTTTTTAAAATAAAAATCGACCTGTTCGAAAGGGGGTATAGGAGGCAAACGTGAACAATTGATATTTTATTTTCAGTGGGTCATACATTCTAAACCAAACTCACATTATTGATTACTAATTATCACATTTATTTTGACGTTTGTGATTTTTACATATGCGTTGGTTTAGTCGGTATTCTACACTAAAGTGACCATTCGTCCCGATTTAGGAGGGACAGTCCCGATTTTGAGCCGCCGGTCCCGTTTCAGCATGTGTCCCGCTTTTGTTTCGCTTTTATAATCCATATCCCGCTTTTGTCCAGCTTTTATAAACCCAAATGTTCCAAAACTAATCTTGATATAGAAATACTATACATTACTGTAAAATATAATTATGTATGTATTAAGTTTTATAATGAATTTTTAAAAAATAAATCAAGTTTGAAACAAACTCATCAAAGAGAATAATATTTTTCTTAATATGATGCTTAATGTAATAGTTGCTTAGATGTTTATAACTGACAGTTATGTTGATGAATGTTTATTTTCAAATTATATACAGGGTGTCCCGTTAAGATTGCAAAAAATAGAGGGTTTCCTTGAATAAAAATAAGAAAAAAAGTTCCTAAGAACCTATGTCCGCAAATGCTTCGTTTCGGAGATACAGGCTGTTGAAATGTTTAAAAAATAGAGTTTTTATTAATATCTAAAGAACCCTAATTCCGATTTTTTTGAAATGTCGTATGTTTGTTTATAAAAACCATCTCCTGACTTCATTTTATTTATTTTATTACTCCAGTGGCGTTCGGGGGATTATTTCTATTGATATTAATAAGTAAAAATATGAGACACTTTTCCTTAGGTTTCATATTGTTTTCTAATTACGCGATTAAAAATACAACTTACTCTTTACTCTGTTTGGTATCTTACTTCGTTTTCAAATAAAAAATTAATACATTTTCATGCACATCCCTGTTGAGGGTAGAAAATAGAATAAAGTACCCCATAGTAATAGCTAATTTATCTGTGATATTGTACAGTCGTTTCGTGGTTTTTTTCCGTTACAAATACTTTTCTACAAAAATGTTAAAAATGCAATTTTTAACACTCCCTTGTAGCATTAAAAATATTAAATCTAACTATTACTGTTATATATATACGTACGAACACAGTTCATCAAATGATGATTAATGAAAAACATATTTCGCTATGTATGGAACTCTCTGCGCGTTAATTGGATGCTCATAGTATTTTCTTTGTTTTTTGTTAAGTAACGTGAGACAATAATTGCTAGCATCACATCATCCATCGGAAGCATCATTGAAAACTGATCAAATATAATGTCGTGTCGTTGACGTTTGGCATACCTACATGTTTGCGACCTGATCGCAACGTTCACGTTGCAGCGACCGAGTCGCAAGCATAGCCTTGCCCTTGCTTAGTAATTAATTTTCTAATAAAAATAATATGCTGGCAAAAATATAAACTAATTGTATTATAACTAACTACTCCGTCAACAAACATTGCTGGAAAAAGATAAATATAACAACCTAGTATATAATAAAAGACAATGAAAAATTAACAACTGGTATTATTTCATTTGTAGGTACCTAACCATGTTAAACAAAAAAAAGCGGTTAATTTTTAGCCGGCTTGACAATGGCATACTCATTTTGCAAATACATGAATAATTGGTCCTCTAGCATGACCATCACCCGACATGAATCCTCGTGATTTTTATTTATGGGATGGGTCACTTCAAGCAGAGTGTTTATGCCGTGAAAATAAATAATCATGACCAGTTACTAGAATGGAATAATTATTTTTTAACATTTTTGCTGTAATTAAATTTTGTTTTCTGTTATAATGGAAGTTTTTGATTTTCTGAAATTAAGATGAAATTTACTTGTCATTGGTAAAGCTTATAATCAAGCGGTAAATTAAAATTCCAATATATTTAAATGTAGTATATGCTGTCCTTTTTGCACGATTAGAACATTTGTTGCTTTTCACCAAGACTTTTTAGAATATACGCGAAAAATATCTATTGAATTAGAAAATAAAAATAAATATATCTCTCAAATGTTAAACTTACGAAGCAGTTGCCTGTTTTCCTCTTCTAATTCTTCCATTTTAATTTTCATACTGTGATTTTTCAAGTTATCCAACCGTACTGCCATCAGTATCTCTCGATCGCTATGTTGGGATTCTACGATACTATATTCCAGTGCCTGCAGTAATGATGTTATACTCTCAAAACGCTTTTTATATCGATTTCTGTCAATCCTAGCCTAAGAAAGAGCATTAAATTTATTTGAAAAGCTCACAAATACGTTCATAACATCACTTTGCCGTCTTTCAACATGTTAAAAAATAATTTGAACACTAATTATTTAATTAAAAACGAGCCAGTCTCCGACATTTAATAATTGTCAAAAAATAATTTTTTGATGGGTATTTTTTCGCTTGTTTCATAAAATTTAACAAATTACCTACGTAGTGAACTAGTAGATATGGTATAGTTATAATACACACAACGTCAAAAGTCTTGGAACCCCTATATATAAAATGATTCGATTAAACCTAGTGGTTTTTCTTAATGTGGTAAAAAACCATGAACCTTTACTTTCTTACCAATGTTTTTACAAATCTGGTCAGTTTGGCAGTGTATCTAGCCAAGTGTTCCTTTGAATTTTTGCACATTATAATGTCAGGACGTGAAATTTCTGCGTTTACCCGAGCAAGAATGACTGCTTTGCATAATGCATTCTAATAATCAGATATCGAACATGTTGGGCATTCCTATATCTGTTGTACGAATAGTACACAGATATGAAGAATTTGATACAGTGGAAAACAGACCACGTAGTGGACGTCCTCGAGTATCTAATAAAAGGGAGGATCGGTATTAGGTACAATATGCCCGTAGACAACGCACATCTACAGCTTCAGCTCTCATGGCCTACATGCTTGAGCATTGGTAGACCAGCAGTTTCACTCCATTGTCGGCACTTTGAACTGCTTTCAGTTTCTGTGGTGATCTCGAAATGTGAGTGCGATAGCACATCCGATAGAATTGACAGAATCGGTGATCAGGACCGGAATAAGAAATTTTTATTTGCGCGTGAAAGTGTAGTTATTCCACATGAAAGTTTACGTTATATCTATCCACATTATGTAATAATTTATACAGTTATAAATGGGTAATTCAACATGTACTATACATCATTTACTGCTACTAACATACAGTGTGAAAATTTGATTTACTTCTTTGGACTCTTTAAAAAAAAGAGATTAAAATATATATTATTGCACTACAAAACATTTTTATTTATTTACTTACTTTTTTTGTTATTAGTGATAATTACATTTTTTTGGGATTTTTTTAAATTTAAAATTTGACGTTTGAAGTTTAGCGGACAAATAATTTATTGTGATTTTTTTTCGTCTTAAATGATCTACGTAAACCAGAAGACAAGTATTTTTCAAAACAGAGAAATTATGTTTACTTAACTTTGAAAATTGTTAAATTGGAGATAAAAGTGCAGTAAAATGTAAATTTGGAAAAAAATTATTTTTTATTATTTTGTTTTGAGACTTACTCTCATTATAGTGACTACAAGAAATATGATCATGTACATAATTTGAAGATGAGCCGTCTTGTGGAGGAAACGTTGGAACGACCTCTTTGCGTAATCTATTGCGCGAATCGTTAGAAAACATATTATTTTAAAAATGTATTTGACATAGTTTGTATGAACTATTACTAATCCTGAGCAGCTTTTCTAATAAATCTTCTCTATTAGAAGCCTCTGCACAGAACTTTGCTCTAAAATAAAAATTTGTATTTGTGAATAATATAAATATGTATATTTTAAACTTCACTTTCATGAGAAGTATTTATATTCCAATGTTATACTTAAGAAATAAGTTAATAGGTAAGGCAATAGCAGTAAAATATCATTTATGGTTTGTACAGTATATTATACATTACTTATTACTTATTTATTTCTTTAGCAAATTTAAAGAAACTTAAATTACTATTTATAGATGATATATTTAAACATCTAACTGCAGCGCAGCGACTCGTTTTTCGATCAGACTCAAAATATTGCTTTAATACGGCTCTGTATAACCGACGTTCGCACTCCCAGAGTTGGATGTAAACTGAGGTCTCTGCAGCTTGAAATGGATGCGCGAGCTGCTATGCGCGACTTATTATTTCGGCCCGAGTGCTTTTACTGGTCTCCCTATACTGTGGTTCAAGGTACTTTTCGCCGTGTTATATCGACACCTGCTATTCGAAAATGACTCGACAACGTAAATTTACGTGCTAGAAGACCATTACGGGTCCCCACTCTACTTCCAATTCATCGTGTGCTGCCTGTGTCCAGTGGGCGCGAGAGCATAGGGGTTGACTTTTACGCCAGTGGCGGTGGCTCTTGTTTACAGACGAAACCATAATTAGACTGGTTACTGATGACAATCGACAAAGAGTTTGGAGATGTCAGGTCGTCAACAGCTACTTCATTTTCCCCGTGAAGTTGCTTCGTATGAAAGGGGTACCGTAATGTTTTGGAGTGAATTAATGTTCAACCGCCACACCTCATTAATTCACATACCACATAATATGACCAGTCAAATTTACATCGAACAAGTTATTACGCCCATTATCTACCCCCTATGTAATGAATTAGGTGAACATTTTTTGTTTATAGACGACAACGCTCGACCACATCGCGCAAGAAAGGTTCAAAAGACACTCGAAGTAGGACAATCAGGACATATCAATATATAGATTGACCAGCCAACTCTCTTGACATGAATCCTATTGAAAACTTGTGGGATTTCGTTGCTAGAGCTATTCATACTCATATTCCTCCACCTCAGATTGCAGATGAGTTAGTCGTGCCGGCAGAAGAGGAATGAAGCAATATTCCGCAAGAGATCGTTAACCGCTTGATTATCTCAATGCATAGACGTGTCAATATGCTATTGGAACATGGTGGAGGTCATACTGACTATTAGTCAAGTAGAGAACTTGCTTTGTTACTTCTTTTGATTTAATTAATTTTGTCAAAAATGTGACACATTTGCTAGTTTTTAATTTTCTAAGTACTCAGTTTATCGAACATATTCTTTTCACAAAAAAAGATTCAGAAAACAATATACTTTTATAAATGTATTTGATTTTTCTGACAAAAAGATCGTATCATACACGAAGCTCAATTATATCCATATCATATACAGCGTATCCAAGCATTAATACCTAGGGATTGGACGGGTAGGACCGGTACCATGGCCGCCACGATCTCCCGACTTTAAATTATTTGAACATTTTTTTGTGAGGATATTTAAAAAATAAAGTATACCGCACCGAAGTGGGCACTATTGATGATTTACGCAAATGTATCATATAGCTGTTGCTAATAACTTACGAGTTCAAAACGGACAAAAAGCAGAAACATTTGTGGTTAGTTTTAGGTTAGTCAATTAGTTAAGATTTGTTGTAACTGTGGTATATTTCTTGTGTTTTGTTAAATTTTCCGCGCGAAGGAATACACCCAAAGGGAAACCATTTTTGTCGCAACTGCACAAGAGCGAGAAAGAAGAAGTCGAAATTAAGAAAAATAATCGCTAAGAGCTAGCCGCGCGGCGTGTCGGTGAATGGTGAGTCGTGACATTTATTTAAAGTGCTTTTTGAGTGTGCGATAATTATCAATTTTGTTGTTTGATAAAAAAAAAGATACTTACAGTTCATTTAATCATTAAAACCTTATTAGGAAAGATCTCTGTATACATAATGTTGGACCTTTGAGCACGGATGTTTTAGTCATTATATAGTTAATTTATTTAGTTGATTATACAAATAATAATTGTTAGATCAAATTTGGCTTCGCAAGTTCAGTCTTATCATAGTTTTATTTTTTGTAGTAGTTTTGGCTGAACCTCGATTTAATACTCCAGCTCCCATAGATATATTGTTGAGTACTGATTGTTTTCCGAAAATATTACAGGATGGTTGTTTATCTATAGAAGATGGGCCTTCGGCTTTAAACACTATTTTTGGTTATGTTTTGATAGGAAAAGTTCGTAGCCATACGTCTTCTGATATTGTTTCTTTATGTGTCACTTTGTTAACTTTGGATTTGGATAGAATATTTAAAGCATTTTGGGAGATTGAAGAAGTTCCTAAATTAATTTGTCTTTCTCCTGAGGACAATTCGTGTCTGCAGCATTTTGAACAATCGCATTATAGAACCGAAACAGGTCGATTTGTAGTTTCGTTACCTTTTCGTAATCCTGAATCGTCATTTTTTGATTCACTCGCTGTTGCATTACGTCGATTTTATTCCTTAGAGCGTCGATTACTTCGCTGTGAAACTCTCTATCAAAATTATTCGAATTTCATGAAAGAATATTTAGAATGTGGACATATGGAACCTTTCCAAAATAGTTTAGAGTCTAACAAGTGTTTTTATATTCCCCACCATTATATTTTAAAGCCTGATAGTAGAACCACCAAACTTCGAGTTATCTTTGACGCTTCCGCCAAGGAATCTAATGGTATTTCGCTTAATGATACTTTGTTAACAGGTCCCAAATTACAAGTGGACATTTGTAAGATTCTTTTGCTGTTTCGCTTAAATGCTATCGCCATCACCGCCGATATAAAACAGATGTATCGACAAATTTTAATCTCACCATCGCATATAAAGTATCAACTTATCTTTTGGAGATTTTCCTCTGACCAACCTTTGCAGAAATTTCAGTCGAACACCGTAACTTACGGTATTTCATCCAGTCCTTTCTTGGCCTTGAGAACATTGCAACAACTTGCTAGTGAGGGTAACTGCAATTATCATCTTGCTACTAAAATTATAACATCGAACATGTATGTTGATGACATTGTAACTGGTTGGACTTCGCTTGAGGAGGTTTTGATCATTTATAAACAGTTAGTTTAATTACTAAAAACTGGAGGGTTTGAGCTCCGGAAATGGTCTAGTAATTGCCCTATCTTTTTGTCTCACATTCCAGAACCTCAACAAGAGGCAATATCTTTTGATCAAGATATTTTCATAAAAATATTAGGATTGCAATGCCATCCTTCTAAGCATATTTTTTTGTATAAAATCGAATCCGCAGAGACGAAGTGTACTAACCGTATAATTCTTTCCGAGTTGGAAAAAATATTTGATACCTTAGGTTTTCTTGCACCATTGACATTCTTTGTAAAACATCTTATGCAACATTTGTGTACATTGGGGTTATCATGGGACCAGGTACCGCCAGATAATGTCATTGAGTGTTGGTCTAAATTTAAATCGGAATTACCAGATTTATCTTCTTTATGGTTTCTGCGATGCGGCGGAAAAATGTTACGCTGCAGTAATCTATTTTCGATTTTATTCTTCAAAAGGCGTTTGCATTACTATAATGGTTGCTAAAACAAAGGTGGCACCACTGAAATCTATATCGTTGCCTCGTCTAGAGCTCTGTGGAGCTGTTTTGCTAGCAGATCTCGTGTCGTTGGTCCTAACTGTGTTCAAAAACAAATTATGATTTAGTAAACTTTACTGTTGGTCAGATTCTAAAGTAGCTTTAGATTGGATCAAGTCATCCCCTCACCGATAGAAGACATTTGTGAGCAATCGCGTGAGTAGAATTCAGGATCGGGTTTCTCCAGATTGTTGGTATCATATTCCTGGTAACGCCAACCCTGCAAATTGTGCATCTCGCGGACTTTATCCTTTAGACCTTCTAAATTGTAAGCCTTGGTGGGAAGGACCTTCTTGACTATCTTTGCCTGAGAATTTGTGGCTAACTGCGGCCTATGAGAATCTTTCGCGCTCAGACGTGGTCGCTGAAGAAAGAAATATTTCTTTACTAGTTTGTTTACCTCCAAACAATTTTTGATAGTTTACTGGATCGTTTTTCATCTCTTAGCACAATTAAAAGAGTTATAGCTTACTGTATTCGATTTTCATACAATCTTCGAAACAAAGAATAGACGGCGAGGTGTTCTCATTTATCCGGAATTGATCTTGTTATTAATTAAATCTGCCCAACTGTCTGCTTTCGCTAGTAACATTTCTAACCTCAAAACCAATCGTTCTTGTTCAAAGACAATTCGAAAATTGGCTCCTTTTATTGATGAACGAGATATTCTTAGGGTGGGCGGACGATTGTTACATTCTGCCTTAAAATATATTACTAAATATCCCATATTGTTGCCTTGTAAACATAGACTGACTTCCTTGATTATCGAATACTTTCATATTAGTTATTCGCATCCCGGTTTGCAAACTATGCATTTTCTCTTATCTCAGCAATTTTGGATTTTATCTTCGAAAAGAGCAATAAAATCTTGTATATCTCGCTGCCACACTTGCTTTCGTGTGAACCTTAAATCCATTACACCTTTTATGGGTTGGGTAATCTTCCAAGTCATCGTATTAATCAAATGAAGTCATTTTCTTGTGTAGGTGTTGATTTTGCTGGCCCATTTCGTATAATCATGTCTCGGATCCGAGGAGCAAAATCACTAAAACCCTATATTTGTATTTTCATTTGTTTCGCCACAAAGGCCATGCATTTAGAGGTTGCTTCAGATTTATCCAGTGAAGCTTTTTTAGCGGCTTTACGAAGATTTATAGCTCGTAGAGGTCGATGTGCTAAGATCTATAGTGATTGAGGTCGTAATAACTTTATAGGGGCTTATAATCAGCTCCTTCAAACCATGAAAAAGGCCAGTGAAAAAGAAATAATAGAGTGGAGCTTCAATACTCCCTCTGCGCCTCACTTTGGCGACCTTTGGGAGGCCGGCATTAAATCCTTCAAGTCCCATTTCATTCGCATAGTTGGCGAACAAGTTTTGACATCCGAAGAACTAAATACCGTGGCAGTTCAAATAGAAGCTATATTGAATTCTCGACCATTATGTGCCATTAGCTATGATCCCAATGACTTATCCCCGTTAACTCCGGGTCATTTTCTAACATTAGAACCACTGTCATCTCTTCCAGAATCCGATGTTATTTAAAGACATTGCAACAATGACAAAAATGGAATTGTACCAAATTAAGGAAAATGCGGTGGTCCTTATTAGAAATGACATACCACCTCTTAATAGTGATGTCTTAGTAGCATAATCAAGCGCCATCCCGGATCGGATGGCATTTGTAGAGTAGCCACTCTTCGCACATCTCAGGGCACGATTCAACGACCAGTGGTTAAATTATGCGTTTTGCCTTTCCACTAAAAATATGTATATTTTGGTGGGCGGTATATTTAGGATAGTCAATTAGTTAAGATTTGTTGTAACTGTGGTATATGTCTTTTGTTTTAGCGATAATCGCTAAGAGCTTTGTTGTTTGATACAAAAAAAAAAGATATAGTTCAATTAATCATTAAAACCTTATTAGAAAAGTCGCTCTGTATACAATGTTAGTTTAATAATAACATAATAGCGCCAAAAGCAGTTAAATTTGTTGTATAAAATAGGTGTTATAAAATGTTATTTATTTTTTTCCTTGGGAATTTCTTTAAAATTTTTGTGCGGCATGCTTTGCCTTGTCAGAGGTTTTATATTGGATCAGTTACCAGTGCCGTGCAGAAGTATATTATAATCATTTTTGAACAACTGTTTTTGATTTTTTCTTTACAAAATTGTATTTGTAAGTCCCCTGTACATTCCAATTTTTTTTTAAGTTCTGAATCATTGTATACAGGGTGTCCCGTTAACATTGCGCAAAAGGGAGTAGGGAGTTTCCTTGAACAAAAATAAAAAAAAGTTCTTATAAACCTGTGTTCAGAAATGCTTCGTTTGGGAGATACAAGGTGTTGAAGTCCGAACTTATGTTCGCATGTTGAACCCTCTTATGAAGTTTTTCAATAATTTCGTTAAGGTACCTTCTGGGACACCACTGCGTTTATATTGAATGTTGTTATTTTTTCGGATTAAACATCTTAAAATGAAGCTTTCCTGTTTGAATGACTTTCGTATCGCATTTTGTTGTAGAGAAAAAGAAAATAGAAATCATCATAGCCCTTTTTAAGGTCAATGTAGTCGACCTAAAATTTCGCGTATAAATTTTCTGAAATTCGACACTATTAGACAGGTTGCTTTTTTTGTTATTACTATTTAACTCTTGCTTCATATTTTGATCTCACTTTGTCATTTATTTTTTTATAATGGTCACTAAAAGCACATTGTACAAATTTATACTTTTTTCTTATTTTGTCTTATAAATTAAATTAAAAAAATTAATATTCATTTAATATCAAATAATTTTCTGTTATACTGTTCGATAAAGGTGCATTTTTTGGTTCATTTTTAGAATGAAAAATGGAGCTTTAAATTACTAGGACAATCAAGTAAAGTACATGTTATGTATTGATATTTTTTTGACATTTCAAAAACTTGACATGACAGTTAATATTTCTATGAATTAAAGAAAAGTTGCAAAAATATTATATGGAGGGTTATTTATTATATTTAGTCCACCCTTTATTATCGTTATTATTAGATACAAAATAAAGTTTCAAATAAAAGTTGTAGGGCCGTAACTGCACACATCTAAGTTAATGGAAGCACAGTTACATGCAGAAGTTGAAGGGGTACAAGAAGCAATAATATATTTTTTAATGGAATGCCTTTTGTATTTTTGAATTATTCTTTTTTTTTTCCAATTTAAAAAATATGACATACTTATGCTTATGACATTTTATATTTGAACATGTAATTATACTTTGAAGTAAACATTGATAGATGAAACATGAAGGTAAAGAAATAAACAAAAATATATTTTATTATCAATTTACTAATTATGTTAACCTTTATTTACATATATTTACATTATTTTATCACATACCTAATAAAAAACACTATTTCATAACATAAATATTTCAAAGAACCAAACAAATAAAAAGGTAACTAACTGTATTAGAATAAACTATTCCAAACAATAACTTAATCAATAATAAACAATGGCTTTAAAAAGGCCTAAATCAAGAGACCATCCCCAAAATGTAAAAATTGTCAAAAACAATAAATAGGTACTTCGTAATACTCTACTAAAATATTACTCCCTGAAACTATTTACTGGGAGCTCATTTAAGCTTTTCTCTATTTTTATTAGGTATTCATTTTGCTACTTACATACATAATTATGCAAACCCTGCATAAAAGAACAAGGTATTTTTACGTATGTATTTTTGTCTAAATCATGCAGAAATATCATCATCGTAAAACAAAATATATAAAAAATATAAGTATGTTATTTTATCTTTCATTTATTATTTTTATATGTAAGTTTTCTAGTTAGTTCAAAGAAAATCCCTAGATTCCGAGTGATATAAAGTTTTGTTTAATAAATGTTTTCACAAGCAGCAAAATGTAGCTAATAAATATTAAATAGACAAAAAAGTATGTTATTAATTCATTAAAATGGGCCAATTAACCAATTTATTAGATACAACAGCTACTTAACTAATTAAAACCTCATTTTATTATAACAAAAATTTAAACAAATCTCAAAAATACAAATAGAGTAATATTGTCACAATTAAGATCTGGATATTTTTGAAGAGTTCATTGTCATAGTGATAAGTTTATATAACTGCTGTCTTTAGATATTTATTTAATTCATTGATTTGTGAGAACCCCTAGGTCCTAGGTTATACAAACTATTGCTTAGGCTTCGAATATTATTTTCGATTATTAATGGATAAAATATAATGCATTCATGCAGTGTGACTTTAAACATAATCATATAATCAAGTTTACTGTCTTAGAAACAATTAACTATTACCTTCTATTATTACCATTAATGGTTCAATAAATGTATTCTATCAGACTTTAAAATTGTTTTTAAAAAATATTTGCATTAGGTACTGTTTTTAAACTGTGTAACGTCTGTGCAAATAAAAATTTTTCTTTTAAATGTTTTATGTAACATATACAATATTAAACAAATTTCATTTATAATTAGCCATTCGTAGTAAAAATGATAACAATAACTGTTGCCTTTAAATATACAGCGTATTTTAAAAGATCAATGCCAAAAATTTAATATATCAATACAAAATTCTTATTTAAAATAAAATATATATTCGAAATATCCGTATGTACTTATTTCTTCCTATAAAATATTTTTGTCAAAAATTGATAAAAAATAAGTACATATATGTAAACATCCAATCTATGTATTTTTTTAAAATACTATATAATTACAAAAACCCTAAAGTGTTGGTGTCATCTTTAATTAAAATATAAAAATTTAAAAAGTTTAGGTTGAGAACCCTATCAAGTTAGGTATATTAAAAACAAAAATATAATCTAATTTTTCGTATTTACTGAACTAGTAATATATGCATAAAGACGTTTACCCCACCATGATTCCAGGTCAAATGGTTTAAATTCTTGTAAAGATACACAAGGTTCATCTTCATAATAACATACTAAATGTTCACCTAGAGAAATATGCTATTATAAAAAAATAAAATGAATATAGAAATAACTTACTTTGAGGACTTGTACTTCCATCAGAGTCACCATTTTCCTGATCTAATTCTAAACAAACTGAATTCCATGCTATAATAAAAACATATTTATTGTTTTATAGAAATATTTCTGATACAGTAATTATTCCTATGGTACTTGGAAACAGAATAATTTAGAACAGTGGATCCCAATGTTGCAATCCGCACTCAGATTACATTTTTGATTGCACCCTTTAATATCTTGTATTAACTACAGTTGAAAATTAATAGTTTTTATAATCAATCAGTTAGAATTATCGTATTCAATGGCTACTACATTTCTTATAAAGGGTATCCCAGCGAGAGGTAGCCAATGTTGTTTGTAATTATTCGGCAAATAAATAACATTTCTATAATAGTTTTGTGTGCAATTGCTTATTCAAACTATGCCATTTGACATGGAAAACAGTATTCTGTAAGTGGTCGCCTCTGCTTCTTTGACAACAGTGCTCATTTGATAAAATGTTCCATAATCTAACTGCATAGCTGTGGCCCTATATCCTCCTCTAGCGTAAGTTTTGAATTATTCAATCGTAACTGGATTATTGGCATATACTTTTCCTTACGTACCTCCAGAAGAAAACGTCTAATGAGGTCAAGTCACAAGAGTGTGGAAGCCAATCAGCTTCAGCTCTGTGTGAAATTATGCATTCAGGAAATATGGTATCCAAAAGTTTCAGCGTATCATTAGCTATGTCGTATCTTGCTGCAACCATATATCGCCTACATCTAAATAATTGATATACTTACTTGGAAAAAAAAGCTTATTAGCATCTCATGGTAATGTACACCATTGGTGCAGGCGGTAATGTTGTTTGTTTGCGTACCCATTTAACTAAATATGCGCTTCATTACTGAATATCAGTTTGTCCCAAAACTCACCGTCAACTACAATGTTCTCTAACGCCCATTCACAAAAGTCCCTGTGCATGGTCCCATGGCTTCAATTCCCGTCAACTGAATCTTATATGCATGAAAATAAAGGTCTTCTGTCAAAATTCTGTTAATGTTGACTTTGTGAGGTTTATTTGTTGGGAATAGTATCTTATGCAGCCACACTTGCACTAACCACTTCCATATTTTCAACTGAACGTTGTCCATGGTGTTTATTTATTACACACGAATTCACTTTCCAAGAATTTTGCCATGACACTTTGAATGGCCCGCATAATTGTACGTAATTTTTGTTCAGTGACCACAACTGAACTATTACTTTCGTAATACACTTCGACAATAAGTATGCATTGATAAACTGTGTAAACGTTCCATTTTGTATTGGCATATTCACCACCTAATAACTGGAAACCCCCAACCTACTGCAAGAATAATAGCGGCAAGTATAAATCAGCTACCTCTCGCTGGGACACCCTTTACAATTTGAAACATTATGTGATATTAGTTTCATCCAAAAGTATCATCTAGATGAATATTTGAAGTTAAGTACTCGTGTATTTGACATTTTTGAATTCTGTATTCAAAACTGCCAATGGCTAAGGTTATGTCATTAAAGAATGCAGTGAATGATAAACACTTACATTCATGAATAAATTTTATAATCTCTTCATGTTGTGGAGAAATATTTTCTTGCCTTTGACTATTTGGAGATGACTTTTTGTGAAAAATAGGTTTCGGTACACTAAAAAATAAAACAAGTATTTTTGATATTCCTTATTATATACACGATATTCTCGTAAATTAAATAAACAGAAAAGCTGAACTTACTTGGATGAATCGTCATTTTCTATTAATTTGTTTTTATTATGATCTCTATAATTATCTATGGTTTGTGAAATACCTATAAAAATATTTTATTACTACCTCTAGATTAAATTTAAATTATCTACCTCTTCTTGTTGTAGTTTTTGTGACAATTTTACTCGGTCCTTTGATATTATACATGACTATAATTTCAATCACGCTTTTAATTTTCAAAATTACTAAATATTTTCATACACATGCACCATGAAATAAAACACGTGACCTTTATAAGAAGTAAAGTTAGCCGCACACCATGTTGCCAGCTGAAGTAATTTAAATTTCTTCACCGAGCATCCAAAAATTCTTCACAATTCTTCACATAATAAATACCTCATTATACCAAAAGTAAAGCAAAATATCTACTAAAACTAACTTTAATAAAATTAAGGACTGTAAATAAATAAGCAAAAATGAATGTCGTAGTTTTATTTTATTAGGATTGTCAAGTTTGGCATTTTTAGTCAAGCTTTAAAAAACGCGGAAAATTTGAAATATAGATATATATATATATATATATATATATATATATATATATATATATATATATATATATATATATATTTCAACATTGATATGTTTCAACTTGAAAGTAATGCTACTATTGCTATTAATAATATTTTTGAAGTGTTTGATTTGACTCAGCTCATTGATTCTCCTACTAGGACTACTGCAACTTCTGCTACATTAATTGATCTCATTTTAACATCAGACTATTGTGTCAGATAAAGGAGTAATAAGTATGAATCATGCATCAGATCATAACTTAATTTATGTTAAATTGGGTATACAAATTAAATTTGTGCCAGTTAGCATTTTTAAATGAACATCTGCTTAAATTATATAACAAGCACATTGAAAACATGCATTACGCGTAAGACTTATTCGGCATGGATAACAGATAACTTAAAATTACTAATGTCAATTAGGGATAAAAAACTAAAAACTTTCAAATCTACGAAAAATATTCTGCAGTGGCAGGAATACAAAGAATGGCGTAATCTCACTAATATTGCTATTAAAAATGAAAAACGGGCTTATCTTAACTTTAAATGTCGAAATTCAAACTCAAAAGATACTTGGAGGGAAATAAAACGTATGAATATTATTAATAAAAATATAATTACAATTCCTGACGAGATAGCTGATCCCGATGATATTATTAAATTTTTTTCTACTTCAATTCAGGAAATTAGTAATAGCAATAATAGTACTGAAAACTTGGTTAAGTATTATAACTCCCGAACGAAGAATAATATTCCATATAATTTTATATAAAAAAATGATGACGTGATTGTTAAAATAATTAATAACATTTTTTCTAAGGCTATTGGGACTGATGGATTTAATATTACTTTTATAAAATTATGTTGTTCTTATATAATTCCTTTAATTACGCATTTAGTAAATTTTTGTCTCGAATATAGTGTTTTTCCCTCTTGCTGGAAAGAAATGGATATTTTATTTGCTTTATGTTGCAGTTCTGCAAATATGATGACTGCATTGCAATGGGCGCATTCAGCAGAGAATAGCAATGAGCGATTAGACATAACAATCACGTGATGATTACTAATCGGACGTTTTCTTCTGAATTACCTTTTTTTGATGTTTTCATTTTTCAGTTGTCAGCTGATTTATTTTAGTTTAGATTAGTTATAATTGCAGTAGATTTAAAATCGAAATCCCATTGAATGTTTTTAATGATGAATTAGATATGAATATTGTTGAAAATATAAAAGTTAATCTTGCTAATCCATTTTGCAGAGACTGTTAGCTTATGTCATGGTAAACAAATCACTAATCATGATTACTAATCGGTCCCGAAGAGCGATGCAAAAAATGGTGACCGATTACCAATCGCCCGATAACTCATCGCTTCAGCTATACGCATTCAGCCGAAAATTGGTAAGCGATTAGTCATCGATGAGCTCTGCTGAATGCGCCCAATATGAAAGTAACTTACTTTCTGTCATTTTAAATGTCATTAAAGAATGTGACTTCACACTACAATACAACCAACATAAATTGGCATAAAAAAGCAAGTTTTAGCGATTCTGGACCTTTTAGGGTGGCCATGAATTAGCGGTCGTAGGCAATTTGCCTCTGACACAGTCTATATTTTTTCTAGGTTTGTGGGCTGACATGTGTGTTGATAGATTTCGGAACTAGAGATGGGCGATTCGAATCTTTTTCAAGATCCGTATCGTTCGAATAATTTTACAAAATGATTCGTACCATGAGATTCGTATCATCATAACACAAATTGAGTGTAAAGTAAGTAAGAAGTACTAACAAATAGCCCGGTCCGTGCTCGTATTCCGAACCGAACTGTATAATTATTTGTTATGTGAATGTGAATTAACAGTCGCGTCGCGTAGGTACGGTTCCGTTCAGATAAATTTGGTGTCGGTTTTCTATCGGAAGTTCAGTTATGTGGTACGACTGGTACGAATCATTTTAATATAGAGGATTCGTATCATACGAATCAGTGTCTTGATTCGAATAATTTAAACGAATCATACGGATTCGACTCATCTCTATTCGGAACTGCTGTAGAGGTGGAAATCAAATTACTTGCATGATAGAAGTGTGAAATTTTGTGTGTTTCTTTAATATTTTTCTATATTTTTTTCTGCATAAATGATACCAGAACAGTTTGAAAATAGTATAATTTTATCTTGAATGAAGAAAAGTGCAGAAGTCAGGTGTGTGAGCGAGTCAACAACAATTCAACAAATCGGTTTTGTATGCGTAGATGTAGTGAAAATTTTCTATATTTTTGTTGTAATTTTGTAAACGTTATAGATATCATTTACAAAAATGCAAAATATACGCAAGAATTTATTTACATAAAGTCTCGGAGACTGTGCTATTCTCCAGCAAAATTTAATACCCAACCACAAATGCTAATTCATGTAGGTAATTGAGAACTGATAAACTGCGTGAAGGATTTGGAAATGCTATGGACATTTTAAAATTAACAGCATAAGCCTATGTTTTGGGAATGTAGAATATGGCTGGCCTCAGCAGTGACAGTAAAAAATTTGATTATACTTTATTTATTTACTATCTCCGAGTTTGTGACAAAAATCTACACTTGCAAGATCAATGATCATACCATAGAAATCATAAATTAATTATTGATCAAATCATTAATGATTTCTGTGGATCATATGCATATCCCACTGAACATATGAACACAAATATCATAGTTATTCAATTTTACCAACAAAACAGTAATTTTAAAAGAACAAATTTAAATTTCAAATTAATGAAAATTTAACAGAATGAAAGCCTTTATTTACTTATTAACTGAATATGTACAACATATAAACAATTTTTCATACAACTCATAGGATATACATAAGGTATGAACTACAATCAATTAGTACTTCAATTTATTAAATATATTTAATAAAAATTATTTCTTTGGTTCACTGTTCGAGGTATCCTGTTTATCCAGAAGAGCACTATTTATTCCTGCCTTTTTCAGTTCCTCAATTAAATCACCTGATTGGTGCATTTGAATAATTATATCACAACCACCAACAAATTCCCCATTTATATATACTTGTGGAATTGTTGGCCAATTAGAAAATTCTTTTATACCTGAAAATAGCATAGATCTAAACTACTTGATAAATTATTAGCATGAAAGCAAATGTTTAAATTACAAAATGTATTTATAATCTGCAATTGATAATAACCTATATGACATAGAACCGAGTTTATTCGATACTTCGACAATTTTATTAATATCTGCAAAAACTGATATAAATTGTTGTAAAAAGTTACCTTGTCGAAGTGAATCATCTTTTAAAATGTTATGAGCATCATAACTAACACCATGCATTCGTAGAACCTGTACAACAGCATTACTAAAGCCACACTGGGGCTGCTCAGGGACCCCTTTCATAAACAAGACAACTTTATTATTCTTCACTAATTTTTCAATTTCCTCTTTGGATTTTGTACTATAAAATCTTGAGGTCATAAACCTTACTTTTAGTAAACGTCCTGATTTTCTCAAAATTTCCATTATTATATTTCACCTGAAACTGAAAGTATAAATATAGGAAATGTTAGAAAACATTTCAATAATTCTTCTTCATCTTCTAACAATACCACAACAACTGAACAACTGACTGTAGAAAACGTAAACCAAAGATATGTAGTAGATGGATGGAATAAGCCTTAAAATGGGCAAACCTACTAATAAGGAAGTCCGTCATCTACGCCGTTAATAGCTGACCACACATTTTACAGTCTAATCGACGGTCGTTGACTGTGCCAGTCACAAACCTAGAAAAAATATAGACTGTGTCAGTGTCATATTGCCGGCGACCGCTAATTCATGGCTGCCCTAAATGGCTAAAATTTGTTTTTTATGCCAATTTACGTTGGTTGTATTGTAGCATGAATTGTAGTATTGTAGTCATTTGTTTACTGTGATTGATCACATTCTTTAATGACATTTAAAATGACAGCAAATTAAAAAGTTAGTTTCATATTGCAATAGAGCCATCATATTTGTAAAACCGCCAACGTAAAGCAAATAAAATATCTATTTTATGGACCGTAAGACTTTTGGCAACGTGGGACCTGTCAGGTGACCTATATCATGAACCGACGCTGTTTATATTTTTTCTAGGTTTGTGCTGCCAGACTTTGCCGTTCAGTAATACTGGCGTGACGTATAACGGGGTACGTATTTTCCCTACAGACAAAGCCTGTCACATGTTTCATCTGTGGCTCGGCATAAACTAACAGAGTTCTCAGCGCGTTAGAACCGTCGGTAATAGCTATATTCTTTTTACCAGAAATCTTAGTTTATCTTAGTTAATCTTAGAGCCTTTTCACACGAGGCACCGTGCAGCGCTTCTCGGAAGCGCCGTTGAGTGGTCCGTTTTGACGAAACATAATTTTATGTAGACTTATTCACACGGGCGCGCCACAAAATTAGCAGCGCCAGGGTGGCGCGTAGTCGCCGACTCCCATCGAAACGTCAACCATAAATTAGTGGCTCCACTCAGCAGCGCTGCACAGTGGCCCGTGTGAAAAGACTCTTATTCTTCATTCTCTATTCTCCAGTGTATATTTTTTCTAGGTTTGTGACCTTCACCTGTAGCTTTTTTAATGCAACGTAACCTAATTTTTATAACCTTAATTATCGATGTTGTCCTGTGTTGAAATATTAATATTCAAATAATGGTGGCACATAATTTTTAGGTTACTGGACATTTTTTATAACTATTAATTCGTATTTAAAATTGAGACAGTTATAATTTTTTCTTCAAAAATGAATGAAAAATCTTTTGACGAGGAAGATGTTCCACCAGTATTAACGGTGTCCAAGTTTACTGCAGCTCGTGGTAAAGAAATACAAATTATGAAATCTGCCCTTTCTAATACTTCAGGCACAAAATTAGCCTTTCAAAAACTTCCCAGGCATATGAGGTGAAGGGCTATGTCTCACAATGCCAAAAGACTACCAAGACGTCTTCGAGAAATTCATTTAAATTTAATGAAGAAGTCAGGTCTATTATCTAATTCATGGCTGCCCTAAAAGGTCCAGAATCACTAAAACTTGGTTTTTATGCCAATTTACGTTGGTTGTATTGTAGCGTGAAGCTCATTTGTTTACTGTGATTGGTCACATTCTTTAATGACATTTAAAATGATAGTAAGTTAGTTAATTTCATATTGCAATGCAGCCATCATATTTGCACAACCGCCAACATAAAGCAAATAAAATATCCATTTTCTTGACCGTAAGATCCTAGGAAACGCGGGACCTATCACGTGACCCATATCATGAACCAACGCAGTCTATATTTTTCTAGGTTTGTGTCATGAACCGTCAGGGTTTAAAACTGATAGACCAATCTTGTCATTCAAAGTCCGTTTGCAAGACTGTAAATGTGTGGGTTGCTATTATTGAAAATTTGGAAGTGACCGACATCTGTTGATTTCGGCACTGCTGTGCTATAATAGAAAAGTGAAGTTTTGTGTTTTTAAATTCTCTATAATTTTTTCTGCATGAAAAGTACCATAATAGTCCGAAAATAGTATAATTTTATCTTGAATGAAGAAAAGTGCAGAATCTGCATAAGACAATTTGTAATAATTCGGTTTTGTATGTATAGGTGTAGTGGACATTTTTTATATTTTTAGTAATTTTGTAAACTTTATTGATATCGTACGATATTTAGTTATAAAAAGTGTACAAAAATGCAAAACATATGCAAGAATATTTGCAAAAAAATCTCGGTGCTGTGCTCCAGTGCTCCTCTTACTGATATTTCCCTGCATAAATTTCACGTAAACCCGAGACTTTGCAAGCAGTGGACAATTAAATTGGGAATCGGAAAACCGCGGTAATAAAACACTTTCACCGAAAAATACAAAGAATTACCATAAAACACAACCTCCCTGGAAATAAAAAGCTTTATAATCTTTAACGGCAACTGTAAACAAATTGTTGCTACCCACACGATCTATTAACTTAGGCCCTAGTTAACTACCCTTAGATTCGACATCTTGAATAATTTTACAGCGCCCTCTACTGGTTCGTGAATTTCGCGAATAACGAAATAAGATGTGTTTTAACACAAAGTATATACCACAAAACATATGTATATACATTGGTTCTGTTCTAACCACTGAAATGTAATTTTATATTATAATGACTGAAATGCGCTAAAAGCTGCACGAATGAGATGGCGGAGCAGTAGGGGCTTAACTGATTGTGAATTGAAATGAAATTGATTTCTGGATATGAATAATTATTTCGTGCTATATGCTGGTTAATTTTACAGTCCCTTATAAAACATGACATGTTCCAACAATAACACCCACAAAAATACTCAAAGAATAACACTAACGAGATACAAGATAAAAGAAGAAACCACACTGTACGTCAATGACGTGTTTACAAACAAAATAATGGGAAATTAAAAACACAATTCATATCGTACGTACAGATGGTTGACTCTCTCGCACCCACATACATAACCAATGAAGTATTTCTTTGGTTTGTTTCATGTGCCTCCTTTTGTCTGCGAATAGAACTAAACGCATTCCATATCGTACATTTCAGTCGTTCTAACCACAGCAACATATGTTTTGTGCACTGAAATGCACGATATGTACAATCGTGGGTTATCTTCATCGTATTGTTTTGACACTTCCTCACTGAAATGTACGATATGGAATGCCGTTTAGTCCATTTGCGCATCCAAATAAAGGTACCAAATCTAGGAGCAGGCAAAAGGAGGCACATGAAACTTAGCAAAGACATACTTCATTGGTTATGTATGTGGATAGAGAGAAACAACCAACTGCACGTACGATATGAATTGTGTTCTTAATTTTCTATTATTTTGTTTGTAAACACGTCATTGGCGTATAGTGTGGTTTCTTCTTTTATCTTGTATCTTTTTATAGTGTTATTCTTTGTGTATTTTTGTGGGTGTTATTGTTGGAACATGTCATGTTTTATAAGGAACTGTAAAATTAACCAGCATAGAGCACGAAATAATTTTCCATATCCAGAATTCAATTTCATTTCAATTCACAATCAGCTAAGCCCCTACTGCTCCGCCATTGCTAGAGGCACAAAATAAAATATGGCGCTGATCATGAATAATCAATTCGCGCAGCTTTTAGCGCATTTCAGTCATAATATAAAATTACATTTCAGTGGTTTTGTGCACAGTAACCACAGATAAAAAAAGTTCCAACGTGGTTCTAACCACAGAATATGTTCTAACCATTAATCTGTGGTTCTAACCCTAACCTAAACATACCCATATATGTAATACTACTATATTGCGGGTTTCGGCCTACGAATTCAGCCGAGAACTTTGTGCCCTCTTTGTTCGTCTGATGCACTTGTGAGAAATGCGCATGCGCGGAATCGATTCACACATCCAATGAAATTAAACTTCTAAAATGACACCGCCCACCTACCATCCACTTCGGCAACGGCTTGTTTTGAATTTTTAACCTAGAAAAACACTAACCTATTTCTGACAGTGACAATAAATAGTTATTTGATTTAGTAAAACATCTTTTGAAATGAAAAGAAATATAAAACAAAGAAGTAAATGTGTTTTAATTAGAATCTGGTTACACAAACAGTGAGAGAGTGTTAAATATACCTATAAAAAAATTAAGAATTGAATATGAAAACATAACTATAAGAATGGTGTTTGATACGAATATTTACAGAAATAACTTTATTTTTAATAAAATAGGCTCAACAGTGCAAGAATGCCAAGAAATAGATGAAATAATACATATTTATATGTATTATGATACATGACATGTCGAAGCGTATTTATTAAATGTTTCAGGATGCAATTAATTTAAACAATCTTGAAATTTTCACCTTGTTAGGAGCATAATCATTCGATTTGTAGGAATAAGAAGGTCCGTTTAATTTTTTATATTGCCCACAAATTTTGACGTTTGCAAAATGTCAGGCATTGAAATAGACATTGCCAGGTCTCAGAACCTATGGCAGTAAAAGAGGTAATTTGTAACTTATACTATTATAATAGAGTAACAAAGGTACTAAATATAATAAATAATTTTAATAAATACTTAATTTGTTAGATCTGGGGATGTCGATAGCAATGACCTCTGGATTTTGAGGGGCTCATAACTTTGGACGGAATAATATTTGTGTGAATCCCTACTTTGACTTATCTGGTAGCGAAGTTTATAAAACCAATGATATTAATATCTTACTTATTGTTAAAAATGATGACGGATGCTGGAACTCTTACTTGGTGGCACCTCGAGAGACGAAAAGGGAAATACAATAGCCCCTTGATCGGGAGGAATAGCGGAATCAACGATCAAGACACGGCATTCCATATATAGATCCTAACATAGTAGCACATTCGATTATTGTTAGCTTATTTACTGTCCAACTTTAAGTAATATACGGCTTGTAATTTTTCTTTTAAAATCTGTTTTATTTCAAGTTTCTAACATTATATTCAGTTATTTTCAAATATTCATATTAGTTTGTAATAAATTAAATACGGTTCTAAAGCACTACAAATTTAAAATACAATTCATGAAAATAAATCGGCTCAAAACCAAAAATTTTATTTTAAATAAATGCTACACTTACCATTTTAAAACAAGGAAAGTGGTTGGCTTGAAAATGTCAGATTTATAAACCACAAGTAAGTGCCTCTTTAACAACTCTTTCAATAACTACTAACAATTTCACTACAACACCAAACAATTTGGAAAATGAAATCGTCTTGATCATAAACTGAAAATTCATCAGTTAATCGCAAAACATATTGCAATTAAATAATAAACTAGAAAGATATTTAACATTAAAGGCACCACAAGTGTTATAGAATGACCCATTCAGGTCAGAGGACTCAGTAAACTCTGTAAAAATATTTTTTTGAATTCTGAAAATTGATCATCTCTATTATTGGTAACAGTATACAATTATTATAAAATAAAAATTACTCCTAATAAATAAATTATCTTACTACAACAGTCTTCTAAGTTCTAAGATTATGTCTACTTTTTCAATTTCTACTTGATTGTATTGCTAAAACATATCTGTTTTCGTGCTATGCCTTTATGACTTTTAAGAAATAGAACAAATTTGCTATATCCTGCCTGGTGTATATGATTACCATTGTTGAATGAATTATTATTCAATCAACATTATATAATATACTTTGCATAATATATTATTTACTGTTCCTCTTAAAAAAGAACACAAACATCATATCCATAAAGGTAAGTTTTCATCTGATATTAATTGCACAATTTATGTCGGACAGAAATTGCAATTAATGGAAACAGCGAAAAATTTCTGTCAGAGAGATACATTTTAAGTGTCCAGGATACGTGTCAACATCTATACGATTAGACATATTATTTGCATGTTCAAATCTGCAAGACAGAAATTGCTGTAATTGACTAGTCGTCTACTTTCGTGGTAGTGTCAATAGCATATTAAAAACAATGACTATAAAATTTATATTGCTTTGGTAAATTTTTATCACAAAGCCAGGTTTACTATTTATTTTTTTGTTTTTACTCATACTTTCAAAACAGTTTTCAAATATAAATACAAGGTGTTGCATGACGTAATGTGCAAACTGAGCAAAATTTTTAAAATATATGTGCATGGGGTCAATTCTCTATGGTTACCGAGCTATAGACCTATAAGACCGATTCTCACTTGACGTGCCGGGCACAGTTCAGTCACTGTCAAATCATGACCCAGGCTCAACAAAAGTTTTGTAGTAAATAAAGAGATCCCAATGGTGATGATTTGGCTGTGACTGGACCATGCCTGGCATATCTAATGAGAATTGGCCTTCAAAGTTTAGAAATAAGTACTTACATGTACACAAATTTTATTTAAACTTTTAGTATGTTTAATTGTCAGGAATAATAATAACAAAATGACAATACAAATAGAAACAAAAATATTTGAAAACAGCACAAGCACGTTGACACGTAACCATGTATATTATAACTTTTTTTTACTCAGAATGACCTCTGGAACCTTATATTTTTCCAATATGTCATACAACGCCCTGTATATGTTGATTTAGAAATTAAATATAATTATTAGGTACATAATCAACTTGAGAAATAATTTGACACAAATTTTAATTCTTGGGAGCTCCAAAGCCCCTTACAATCCATACTATCTTTAGCAAATAAATATAAAGTTATTAAAATTTTTAACATAACATCACTTGACATCTTTCACTCAATTTGTTTGGATTACTTTCACACCCCTTTTATATTTTATTAATTATCAAGCTTGCCAATCGTACTACAACTAACCCTTAAATGAAAAAAGATACATAGTAAAACTGTGCCTTGTATTCACTTTGAAAAAGATTTGTGAAATACAATCTTAACAAACTAAATGGTATAGTGCCCTCTGCGTCATTTGGTGGCATACCAAATTATATTAAAACTTGTTTGGTAGCTTGCTTATTAGACCAATTTTACAAACAAGTTTCTCAAACTGAGTTGGCTTCATCCCCAAAAAATATAACATTAATTGACTATAAACACCTAATTCTTCGTATCTCAAAATTCACTCTTGAATCCACAGTGAACGCTTTATTCTATTTTTCTGTATCTTCACAATATCGCACAAGGAACATTTTTTTGTTTCAATATTCTCATCGTTTCACAACTGAACATTGTCTTCCTACAATGATTGGATGTGTATGACACAAGTGTCTTTAAGAAATATGTAAACGATTCAATATTTATTGTAAATTTAGAGGTTCTAGACACAAATTTATAGCAATTTTTATCAGAATGTAAACAGTCACTAGCGATATACCTATGTCTGATACTTGACATATATGTACGGATGCAAATGTCAGATTTAGATGTACCTTAAGCTTTTTATTAGAAATGTCTATCTGTCTGCTAAAAATTTACAACAAATATATATTTAAACAAAAATAATTTTCAGTTATAAAGATACCTATCTAATATATTACCTAAATTGATCTAAATTCTTAGTTATTGTACATCACATTAAGAATTTAGTAGATATTATAGTTGCTTCAAGGGCTCCTGATGGCAAGAACGATTTTATCAGAAAAGTGGAATTTGAACTGGGATATGCAAATTCAAAATCAGCGACATATAAAACATTACCTAAATTAAATAGATTATATTTTGTATGAAAATCCACTAAAATAAGGTTATAAAACAAATGTTTTGTGACTTTGACAGTTTTGTAATAAAAATACGAAGGGGAATGGGGGCGTGGCCACATTTAATCGGCGCATGCGCAGAAGCAACAAGTGCACTAGAAATAAGAAATAGAGATATAGGATGTCAGCTAACGCTTTCCCAAGAAGGAACCCGCGATATAGTAGTATTAAATATATGAACATACCAAAAAGATAACATAGACCTGATTTATAAGGTCTATGAAAGATAACGATTTCAAAAAGTTTTCAGAAATATAAAATGAGTGCGTCTCTAGTTCGTAAGGGATTGGAAATTGTGGATTCTACATATAACACAGGTATGTTTATATTTGGTTATGTTGCTACTCTTTAGTTAAATTACAATATTCATGTGTTTAAAACGCAATTTATGCTATTTACTTTAGATTAGAAAAACAAATCAATGACGTTTTTCAAAATTAAAGTTATTTGTAGTATATTTATACCTACCTGTGGATTTTCAATGTAATTTATTATTAACTTGGTCTTACCTACAATAGGTCAGCCCACAAAATTTTTGTTAGTCGTGTTATAAAAAATTATGATGTTAAAAAATTATAGTATTTTTTATCTCTTAGTTATTTGTAATAGAAATACCCTTAAGAGTGATGCTAGAACTTTGTAGTATATTACGAGTTACAAGCTGATTGTATGTGGGAAGATAAGCATAAAAGAAAAGTGTATTAAAATAGTCATAATGGCAAAAAAATGGTGCTTTATACCTGGATGCACAACCATAACAACAAAAATTCCAACTAAGATATTTGTAAACATCCCAAAGCAATAAATAATAATAAATAAATAGGAGAATACGAGCCCGAGGGGAAGGTCACTACGACAAATTTGTACACCTATTTATAAATACATTATCATCGCTGATATATTTTGTATTTATGCTAATTAAAATGTATTTAAGAACAATTATCGAGTATTTAAATGTATTTGCTAATGTTTATTTCTATTTAACCATATTTATAAATATTTATCGGTATTTATTTCTATTAAAATGCATTTGGTGTATTCAAATGTAATTAAATCTAATTAATAATTGTTTTGCTTACGTAGAGGCACATTTTATTATAGAAACATTTGGTTTTGTATTGTTAAAGTCGAGGTTAAAATTGAATGTACTTACATATATTTAGTATTTCTTTACTATTTCAAAATACTTTTAAGATATTGAAGTAGAGTGTGCTTAATTGGCACTAGCACAGAATATATAGCTAAGCTACTACTACTATACTCGCGACAAGAATTCAGACGACTTACGTCATACGAACAAATGAATAATTCATTATATTTTCATCAAAATATTTAAGAGACTGCAACTGATAGTAATAAAACTATGGACTACACTAAAAGTTTTCATTATATATTGCACTAAATTGCAAAAAATGATTGTTTTTGACGCGACCAAATATCGAAAATTACGTTGACAATAAAAACAAATGTGTAACGTCAGCCGTGACGTAAGACGTCTGAATTCTTGACGCGAGTATAGCTAATTTTCTTGCTAATGCAATATTTAAAGTGATATTTCTGTGACATGACTACATTTGAGTAGTAAATTAATAAAAAGATAGGTACTACCAATCTTATCATTTATGAAGCACAATTGAAAGCACAAAATTAAGAAACTAACGATGAAATTGTAGGTGTTGGAGTAATCGAGGAATTTAGGAACATCATATTCTTCTAAATAAAATCTTAGAATTTACGTATACAATTTCAAATGCATTTTGCCTCACATTTTGCAAATGCACAATATAAATGCGATGAAAAAAACGTTAGAGAGCGCAAATGAAGAGGTATAGTTGCGGAGTCGCGGCAAGAATTCAGCAGCGACGTACATCATGGCTGACGTTACACAATTGTTTTTATTGTCAACATAATTTTCGATATTTGGTCACGTTAAAAGCAATAATTTTTGCAATTTGGTACAATATATAGTGCAAACAGTTAGTGTAGTATATAGTTTTATTATATTAAATTGCAGTTTCATAAATATTTTGATGAAAATATAAAGAATTATTCAATTGTTCGTATGACGTAAATCGTCTGAATTCTTAACGCAACTATAGCAATATTTTATTTCGTTTCATTAAAAAAATATATACGTTAACAAAATTAGCTTTAAACATTAAAATTTTCGGACACCAGGAAATGCCAATTTACTATAATAAATTCATATTGTTTACTATGAAATTCTTTTTTTTTAGCATAGTATTATTTTAGATTATAAAATTGCTTTAGGTCCCAAAAAGAGGAATGAAGTATTTAGATTAGTACCGCAAAATCAAAAGTTTATTACCAAAAAACACAATAAAGGTGGAAGAGGTAAGTAATAACAACAAAATCAATGGTTTACTGTAATTTTCTTGTGTTTCAGTGGAAAAAGTGAATATACTTTCTCATAAAAGTAAGATAAATATCATTGAAGCTAAAAAGAATTTTAAAACAAAAGATCAGATTCTAAAAGAAAATTTAAGAAAACTGGAATTAATAAGAAAAGCCAGTAAAGTTACATTAGATAAGGACACCATAAATCAGGTAAGTAGAAATTACTATCATTATCGAGCATATCAGATCATTTTAATAATTAATAGACTACACTAATGACTGTATTGTGATTGCGCTGACATGGCTTTTAGAGAGTAATTGTAAAACTTATGGTAAAATATAAAATGCCTTTGCTGGTATCAAAAACGAGTTGTTATTCTGTTGAAAACCCAAATAAATAAATATTTTGTTTCATAAATAAATATCATTCTGGAAAATTCTAATTTGAGCATGCGCGACGGTCAAATTCTACATACACGTTCACATATCGGACATAATTTAAACTATTAATACATTTCACCTCTGCTATTTGAATTTTTATACAGATAAATAAAACTGTAGTTGCTTTAATACCGCTGTACTATATCAAAATTTAGTAGCTCTAGTTGCTTTATTAGTCTAAGCAACAGAGTTGTTGAAGGGTGCATTGAAGGGGGAAAAATATTAATTATTATGCTTATAATTCGAAAATGGTGTCTTGAAGCGAAAAATGTTTTGCATAAAAATAGGAGCTTATAAAATTTTCTATAAGATTGATTTCACACATTTTTTTGTTACAATGCACCGTTTCTGAGATATATGCTTTCAAATGTCGGTAATTCAAAAAAAAATAAATAAATAAATAGATATTTTACAGAGAAAGTACTTGGCTTCATTTCTCTTAGCTTTATTCTTATTCAATGCGCGTTGTATGAGGAAAACAAACTGTTTAAACCAACCAGAGAAAGGTGATTCATGGAGGCATTATCTTACATAAGGTCATCTGGCAAAAAGGATCCTCAGTTTCCACAACTAACATAGAAACATAAGGCATAAGATGTATCACTATTATTGATGGATATAGCAGTTTTCCCAACAGCATTATGTCGGTAGAACAGGAAAGGTGCTATTGGATGAAAAAGTGTGTCGACATAAACTTCAATCTAGGAACTGAATTTCAGTGACTCAAGAATTATTTATCTCCAACCACCAGAACAAAGATAGGCTGATCATCCTGTTGAGTTCTAAACACCTGAAAAAACGACACCATAACATATCAAGCATTGCATAATACTGACATGTTGATTGTAAGCACCAGTCCGTAAGTGAAACAACCAATGTGCTACTTACAGCAAAAACTCCACCTGACCATAACATCCTGTTCATAAAACTTGACAGAGGAAAAGTACAAACTAACATTTACTCCATCCATCAAATGTAATAGCTGACACTCAGGAAATTTTATTATACACACTGGCTGTGATTCTAGTAGCACGACATTTTGGAAGAGTAAACTTGATTTCGTAAAAATATTACCAAAGACATCATAACATAACAAGAACAAGTGTTCCACAACTTATCTTGCTCACATGCTGATGTTGAGAAAGCTTGGCGAATATGGATGCTGAGTTGGTACGGTGTCTCTGCTGAAGTTCTTTTGAAATCGGCATCGAATATAAAACGAGATCTTGCATCTCTTCCATCCTGCGAGGAGGCAACAAAAGAGCACGTATTACGCAAATTGTATATACTCTTGAATAAAATGTATTGCTCTAAAACATTCTCTTATGGGACTTTTGTGTAAAACAAATGGCCAAGACGTTAGCAGAAGAATTATGACAAATTTTTTTTTTTTTTTTTTTTTAATTACCAATTTTTGAGAGGATCTCTGAAACGGTGCATCATAGCGAAAAAATGTATGAAACTATAATCTTATAGAAAATTTTATAGTCTCATTATTATCTAAAGAATTTTTCAATGCAACGTACTGATTTCGAGTTCTAAGTGAAAAACAAAAAAAGGTACCTTTCAACCCCCTCCCCCCCTGAAGTGGACGGGCTAGCGCTAGGGACTTTTAATATGTTTATTTTCCCCCTCTCAATGCACGCTACACCCTCTTTTTCGGCCATTCATTGACAACTTGTAAAAATTGTGATCTGATTTATTTATGACAGTTCTTCTATAATTTCACTACCGGAGTATAGCTAGTCTTTAAGAAATTGATTGCCATTACAGAGATAATAAGGATTATATTATATTATAGGCATATGTACTGCAGCATAAAAAAAAAAAATATTTCCCAATTATTAAAAAAATATTGAGGTAAATATCTTTGCATTATTAGGGCAGAATATTTTTTAATTATTTATTATTTCATAATTATTAAAATTAATATTTGTTACAGATAATTGAACGAGCAGTTACAAAACGACCAGTAAAAAAAATCAAGAAACAGAAGAAAGATAACAATAAAACTGCCTTTACAGAAGAAGATTTCAAGAAATTTGAGGAAGAATATTTTGACGACTAAACACAATGCCATTATCAGATCATTTTCTGGGAATGATAGAACTTGGAATAAGTGTTGGTACATTGTTGTATTTATTTTTCCTTTTAATGTTGCTACCGATTTTACCCATTAAAGAAAATATTTTTGAAATATATACACTTCCACAACTCATATTGCTTGGTAGTGGAATTTTTGGCTTAGTCTTTATTGGAAGTTTATCTCTTTTTACATTAATAGTCCTACATAAAGAAAAATGTAGGTCAATTAGAAATTCATAATTTTTATCAAAACGTATGCTGCTAAAAATTACATCTGATACGGGCCTCTTCCAAGTCCAGCACCCCACCATGGCCTGAAATGGTAAATTATTAACAGGACTGTTTCAGTGTTTAAAATATAAATGTTTACATATACGGCATATAATAAATATATAAAATTATATGAGATAATTTTGTTTGTATTTACTAGACTCTTTAATCTTTTAAATTAAATATATTTTGATATGTTTGAATATAATTTTATTTAAAAGCCTAGGATTATGGAAACCTGAAGCTACAGTATTTTAAAAGTATAACAAGAAATTAAGCAAATCCGCAAAATAGCTAGTGCATTCTACATTCGTCAGTAAATACATTAAAATTTAATTGGTATCGTCATCATCATCATAAAGATAATATTAAAAGTTGTCTCTAACAAACCTTAATGAATAAAACAGAAATAAGTTTATGACTTGAATATGGTTTAATTTTGTGAAAGATTGTGTATATAAAATCTTAAAATGGCATCTGGTTCGCAAACAAAATTATTTACTAAAAAATATCAATATGAGTCAAGTTTAAATAGTCAAACATCAGAAATAGATTCCTTACAAAATTTTATGAAAAAATGTAAATGCCATAATATATCTTTTATTTCAGTCTCAAACATAGATACAGGGCGATCCTAGTCGAGGGAAAAAAATCAAATTTACCCAATTACTCGAAAATGACAAAAGCCACTTTCCTAAAATTTTGTTGGTACATATTACTTAGGGTGGATCATCTTGTGAACTAAAAACTGAAATCAAATTATAACCAGTGGTGTAGATACAACACCTTTTGTGAAAAATATTTGGTAAAAAAACGAGATTTTTTGGAATGCCCAATTCCTTTACTACATAAAAGGACTCTGGTAAAAAATTTGTCAGAAGCACTATTTTCTCATAGAAATACTTTTATGGCAGTTGTACATTAAATGTAAAATTTAAAAAATCCATAAATACCACGTATAGCAGATGTCCCAGTTTTTATTGTACACACCCAGTATATAACTTCCGATTTAGTTCATAAGTATAGAATTTTCTTCAATAAATGGAAAAAAGTGAGAAATTAAAATAAACACTCGCTTGATTGTATCGGTTTTATGAGATACCTTGTACATAAAGTTCCAAAAAGGTATCTGGCTAGAAAACATCAAAAAATTTCGAAAAATAGTCTTGTTCATCTAGGACAGGGGTCGGCAACCTATGACCCGCGGGTCACCGAGTGACCCATTTACTAATTTTAAGTGACCCACTATTTCCTAAAAAAGTATAATGTATAAAAATAAATTATAAAACATAAACATGAAACAAATATTTTAAGAATTTAAAAAAAAAAAGAAAATAGATACTTTGTTTGTGCGCGCACGTCAATCTTGAAATAACCTCTTTTTTGCTTTTTGTTTGTTCATGGCAATATATTTTTTTAAATAATAATAATTATTTCACTTAAGTAACTGCTTAATAATTATTTAGCCGCTCTAACATACGCCGTGCGCTGCAGAGTAATAGTGGAGACGTAAGGGATGAAATTGGCGCGGCGTGTTTTGTTCTCTCAGTTGTAGCACATGTTCCTTAGCGGAGTGACGCAGTTACGCAGCTAAATAATTATTAAGTAGTTACCTAAGTGAAATAATTATTATTATTTAAAAAAATATATTAAATAGTTACCTAAGTGAAATAATTATTATTATTTAAAAAAATATATTACCATGACCAAACAAAAAGCAAAAAAGAAGTTATTTCAAGATTGATGTGCGCGCAAAAACATCTATTTTCAATTTTTTTTTCTTAATAAAATGTATCTTATTATTCACTAAAATGAAAATATCACTGACCTAAACGTCCCTTTAATATTCACACTGTGGTTGATTTTAACACGCAGCCAAAAAACGTTGCTGACCCCTGATCTAGGATTTGATCCTGGATCCTTAAGGTTGATAGACACAACTTCAGAAATTGATATGGCACTGTTCCTATATTGCAGGAGTGTCAATAATATTCGTGTAGGCTGCATCACATTTACAAATTTCTTAAATTGATATTCTGAAGTAAGGATTCATGCACTTAGGGTTAATGAGGGAATTGTGTGTAAGGTACTACCACAGTTTATTATACAGTTCGTCGAGTGAAGGTTCCAGAGGGTGTGGCTAAATCGCGGCTAAATGCGCAATGAACACCAATGAAATTCATATGTACACGACAAAGTGGGAGAAATTCTATTTCTTGACAAATCACCGTGCCCCTTGAGCACGCGAATGTGCACGGCTAAATGCGCAGTCGTCTTTTGGTCGTCTAAAAAAACGAAATCTGGGACCTCGACATCAAAGGAGCCGACGTGAAGACGCCGGACTGTATAATAGACTGTGGTACTACCTCTATCTCCCCTAAGCGCTATTTTGTTCATAAAAATTTTTTCTATTTTCATCGTGCCACAAAAAAATACTTCAGGGGCCGCCAGTTTGACACCTCTGCTATATCGGATTTAAGAAGATGCAGTACACCACAGAAATAACCAAAAATGAATTATTTGCTTTAATTTTTGTAGCTACAATAGCATTTCAGAGGAAACAATACTGATACCAAATGGCAAAATAATGGTCCAATGTAATACAAATATCCTGTGAAATGTCCTCAAGTACAAAATTTGTTTTGGTTTCCCAGATATTTGTGAATTTTCTTTGGAAGGTGGCCATCATCTCTTGCACCTCTGTTCAGTAGCAAAAATCTTTAATTTCTGATCAGGATCGTAAAAAAGAAAACTGACATGGTAAAACAAGAAAATTAGCTATCAAAATACTACAAGCACTACTCTCTCTTCAACTCTTGAAAAAAGCTATTCATCTAGCAATACAAGCTTTTTTAAGACAGAAATGTGAGAGTAAAGAGGCAGCTTTTAATATATCAAGAATTATAAAAAAATATTATTCATTTTGTAACCTTTTTGGAACCTTCTGCATATTGAAAATTTATAATGATCCACTCCATGTTTATTAACGCAGAAAGTAAACTTATAATTTTAGAACTAATCGGGCAACAAATGGTGCCTCTATTACTACTACTACTACTACTACTACTGCTAGCTACTTTCTACTGAAAAGCTAAAATGTTCTCTCTGCACTCTCAAAACAATTAAAATTTGCTTGATTTTATAGCTGAAACTATGTATCATCTAATAACATTTAAAAAAATCATACATACTTACATTTGCCGATACTGGACAGATCTTTCTGAAGTAACGAAAGCACGTCCTCTTGTCCCTCTCGCAATACGTGTAGATGCAAGAAATTCTCTGCTGATTTTATTATATCCTGTAGGACCAGTGGGTTGAGCACCGCAAGTTTCAAGAGCAACAAAGTCGTCTACATGAAGAGACGGTGGTCTGGATGTGTTAGGTGGTCTTGATCTAAATAAATCTGGTCTCTGCTGTACAGTTCTCGCAAAGTTCTTTGCTCTTATTGGAGCCACTGTGAAGAAAAATAATTATTTGTTCAAGGGCTAATAAGTAATTGAATAATTGTTTTTGGGTTACGGGATTTTTTCAGAAACTAATTCATATAGAAAAAATAAAACAATGATTCATTGTCAATTTTGATTTTAATGGCACATTCAGTCACACGTGCATATTAAGTTATCACATAAGATATTTGACATCCAGTGGCGGTCGGTGTGGGAAGGCTCTCTTGCCAAATTAAGAAAATTATCTCACGATAACTTATAGCTTTATGAAATATTTTTATAAAATAATAAATAACAAATGGCCATTCATATTCCTCACTTGCACGCAATTCAATTTAATTTATGAACTGCATGTAGAATAGAAATGCTGTAATGGGCTCCACAATTTCCGCCCAAAATCTATATGGCAGTCATGGCAACCGTCGACCACCATGTGAAAGCTGGATGTAAAAAGTTTATCGTTTATGGCTGCATTATTAGTTACATCACATTATAGATTTTTATTAGTCTTATTAGACGTTAATGAAAATAGACTGCAAACGACATAATTATTACAGTGAAATAAAATAATATAAGTGAGCGACATTAAAAATCTTATATTTAGCCGTTTGAGCGTAAGTGAAAAACTTGAACTGAAACACAATGCCATCCAACACCAGAATTAAATATAGTGCAAGAATAGTGACAGTGCAAAAATAAAAATGCTTTTACACATAAGTTTAACAACAACATTTACACAAATTATGGAACAAATTTTTCTCCAAAAAATTCGTTTTTTTTTGCATGTCTGCTCTTTGGGAGCAATACAAAAATTAAAAAAAACATCTAAATGGATCTTGTAACTTTTTAAAGAGTATATCCGACAAAAATAGAAGAATGGATTTTCACTTGAAAAAATAATATTGGTGCATATTCAATTACAGTATAACCTCTCAATAGTGGACACCCGTGGTGAATCGTGCACTGTCCGGTATATGGAGGTGCCCGATATTTAGGGGAGTGTAAGGGAAAAAATTTTTATTTAATAATATATACATATATTTTATTATTTGGCATTGAAGTAAAAAATATACACATATCTTTTATTATAAAATACAAGAACAAAACCTAAATTACATACTACATTATTACTACATAAATACATAGAGGCTACTACATACTAATACCACAGTCTATTATACAGTCCGGTGTCTTCACGTTGGCTCCTTTGATGTAGAGGTCCCACATTTCGTTTTTTTTTTACGACTGCGCATTTAGCCGCGCACATTCGCGCGCTCAAGGGACATGGTGATTTGTCAAGAAATAGAATTTCTCCCACTTCGTCATGTACATATGAATTTCATTGGTGTTCATTGCGCATTTAGCCGCGATTTAGCCACACCCTCTGGAACCTTCACTCGACGAACTGTATAATAAACTGTGCTAATACATACATCACACTAATACACTATTTGAAATATTCTGTAATTGTTGTTTGTTTTGCTTTTTCATTTTATTAATAAATATTTGAAGCAATGTTAAAATTATTAAAGTTTAAAAAATAATTCTCAAGTTCTTTTAATTTTTCACGAGTTTCTGAAATATTTGAAATGCTAGTTAAAAGTTCCACTTCTTCATTTTCAGTTTCAATTTCATCACTAGTTTCAATTATTTCATCAATACAGTCAACAATACAGACATTTGAATGTTCAGTTATTAAATCATTATCAATTGTTGAATAGGAATTTAAGTCTAAATTAGTAACAATAAAATTTGAAAATAAAAATACTAATGGAATGTCTTCTGCATCACACTCTACACCTATATCACTATCAGATTGATTAAATCCACATTTAACAAAACAGTTTTTTACTGTTACAGGTAAAAAAAATAACTTTAAAGTTTTGTATGATACTCTGGTCCAAAGGCTGACAATGTGAAGTAGTATTTGGAGGAAGGAAAACCAGTTTCACGTTTTCTAATGCAATTTTCGGATGAGAAGTTGCATTGTCGAGAAATAAAATGACACTTCTCTTTTCATCTTTTCAATCTTTTTCAGCCATGTTGACATAATATTTAGTCATCCATGTTTTTTTATTAGAGACCCATTCTATTGGCAATTTGTCAACGTGCGCCCCTGCAAAATATCTAGGCTTCTTACTTTTACCAATCTAATGCCTTTTCTTTATCTCCTTCCATGTTTGCGCTCAACAGAATCGTCAGTCGTTCCTTTGCAGATTTTCCTCCTGCACTTCATTTCTTAGCTCAAATGTTTTTGTGGGAAGCGCTTGAAAAAAAAGGCCTGTTTCATCGGCGTTAAATATATCTTTGGGAGCATAATTCTTTAATATTAACCTCAACTTAACTCTCCACTCCTCAACGTTTTCCAAGTTAACATCTGCAGAATCACCACACACCATTTTAAAAGTTATTTTGTGTCTTCGACAACATTTTTCCAGCCAACCATTGGAAGCTTAAAATTCTGTTAGTTTTAAATTCTGGGCTACTTCTAATGCCTTTTCTTTTAGTAGGGGTTCAGATATCAGGATATTTTTGTTTCGCACTTTACAAAACCAATTAAAAACTGCATCATTAATGGCCAAACCATCAGTTTTTGGAAATTGTCTCCATTCTTCTCAAAAAGTTCTTTTATTTCGGTTTTATTTTTTAAAATATCACTAACCTGCGTTTTTCCGACATTAAACTTTTCTGCGAGTTTTCGGACACTTAGATTATATTGTTCACTAGCCGAAATAACATTAATTTTATCTTGGATAGATAAAAGCTTTATTTTTCCTAACGCCATATGGGAAATGGGTAAAACCAGTTGTCGGCAATTTCATGATAGGCACTACATAACTCCAATAAGTTTACCTGAATTTTAAAAGGACCGTAATTATGTAGCAAATACCCATACATTTAAGTGACAATAACAGGGTGTCGTCTAGTCTGTCCGAAATTAAGAGGTAAATTTACATTAAATTTTCCATTTCGTCGACTGCCGGACTGTCCGAATCCATTATACCGGGTCCGTTATTTAGAGGTCTAATATTAAGAAAGCCGTATTGTAATATTTCCTAAAAATAAAATCGTCCGCAATTTAGAGGAGTCCTTTTATGGAGGTGTCCGAAAATAGAGGTTTTACTGTAATTGCTTTAATTTTATTTGAGCACTGTTTAATAATTCTATTATCCTATTTATTTGAATGTTCCCAAACCGTAACTGGTTTTAAATAATTATGTAGGTAAACATACTTAGGGCATATTAAAACACCATGACCTTGAAATTCCTGAAAATCTTGCCTGTGACAGCTTTTCAGTAAAATTAATGGTTAGTATGACGTAAACCTATAATTTTTTAATGAAATTTAATCTACATATTTTTATAGAAATCTTCAACTTTAAAGTAGATATACATACCAAGTGGTTTCTTCATTTTCAATTTTTGATCATCAATTTGTTTCTCTTTATCCTCAGGATTATCTGATCTTGATATCCTACATAATTTTTCAACTTCTTTTATTATATTGTACTCCTGGCGTAAGTTTTGTCGACAAATTTCTATCAAATCGCAAGTCACCTGTAATTTTATTTATTAAAATTTTTATTCTTTGAATGTAACTTTGCAAAAAGAAAATGTTAAGCAGTTATTACAAAAAAGTTAATAGTAACAAATTAAAAATAAGAAACAACTAAATTTTCAATGTCCTTATAATGGAAAATATGGACAATTTGGGAATTAGATTACTTAATAATAATAAACATACATTTTCCATATCACTCTCTCCTTCATCAGTTGGAGGTGCAAGCCAATATCTAGCAGTCAATCTTTCGTCACAAGCATCGACAGAACTAAAAACTGTTCTACAAGAAAATTGGACCAACAATGTTTCTGGTGCTGGAAGGATTATTTCTGTATAATTGTCTTTACTTTCTTCTTTCTGGTCCTCTTCCAATAATTTCAAAAGTGCAGAAAGACCTTCCAAAAAACTCTCAAATGTGTTATTTTCTTCCACCACTTTCTAATTAAATTTATGAAAAAAGTATTAATGTGAATGTTTCAGTCTATTACAATAATTGAAATTCTTTGAAAATATTTGATATTTAGTATTAAATGCAATCTAGATTCATTTGTATCATTCAAACTAATATTTATAATTATAAAACCTTGTCAATTGTTAATTTCCTACCATCAACTAAAACATATAAAGCACTTTACCTTTAAAATATCCTCCAAATTTTCCAGAGGGTGTTTTTCATGAGGCTTATCATCTACAGATGGCCATCCTATAAGGGATTTCATTTCGGATAAGGTCAATGTGATTTTTCTAGGAGTATATAATAAATTTGGTTCTGTTTCTTCATCAGTTGTTACACAAACTCTTAAAAACTCAACTAAAGTGTTCAAGGTTGACAGACATTCTGCATTTGTCTTCGAGAAATTATCGGCTAGTTTGTTTAATAAAACAAGAAATAAGCCGTTTTTCTTTAATATATGTTCCCTGAGGTGATAAAAACCATAATCGTGTTCTGTTAGTAGTAATAAAGTTCGGACAATAGGTAAATAAGTAACAAATGAATTTTCCGTTGACAGATGTTCATACATTATATGAATGAATACTAAAATGTGTTCTTTTATTGGCATTGCATTTGCTAAGTATACCTCTGATGGGAGTTCACCCGGTTGAGTTATAGAATTTTGCATCAAAGTTATCTCAATATCGCAAAAGCTTTGAATAATACTTAATATGCATTCTTGTGCTTGAATATGGCTATTTGTAGAGCAGTTGGTCTTCAAAATTTGTGCAAAGGCAGGTATCAATGATACATATTTTTCTTCAGTTTTGAGAGTTACTGTGCCATTTGTATGAATGAGATGAAGTATTGCACACTTTATTGTATTATGTGTGACTAAGCAAGCCAAAAAGTTCAATAGTCTTGCTATATGGCTATTACAAGGGCCCATTTTCATATCCTCTTTTGGAATTAATGCATCGTAAACATTATCTAAAATACCTCTTGCTATCATTATGGCAGAATTGGCTGCTAGGTCAGAAATTTGTACACAAATTCTTCGTAATAAATTTAAAAGTTGAGGATGAGTAGATATGCACAGTCTATTCACCATATCTTGAATTATAGTACTGTGTGGATGTAAATGAGCAGACCAAAGTTTCCTCAAGTTTATGATCCAAGAAATTTCTTCTTTAGACAGATCATCTTGAGTTTGAACAGGTAAGGGTAAAGGTAGCAATTCCGAAAAAATCAGTAATCCAGATATGAAACTATATGGTGAAGAAGTGGTATATTTTATAAGTTCACCACACATTTGTGTCCATAGTGTTTTATTTAAAGAATCTTTTTCATTCACCTCTTCTGACACAGGTTGTGTATAGACTAACAATACTTCAATTATCTTAGTTTTAACTTTTTGTGCGAAATAATATCCTGATGCCGTTGTTGGAAAACTATTAAGTAGATTGTAGGTCTGAAGAAATACTGGAATGGTTGTGAGATCTTTAAAGTTAACATTTTGACACTGGATTACATAAGCCAACATTTGTTTTAGAAGAGAAATACAAGGGTCGATTACATTTAAGATTTGAAGTCCTTGGTTAGATACAAATATGGAGGAATGTACACTTGGCTGGTCGTAATGTTCACAAATCTTTTGTAGTAATTTTGAAAGCACTGCAATTCCATCTAGAGAGTATAATTGTAGTATCACATGTTTATATTTTAATTCAATGTAATCACATAAAGGATTTTCGGAGAGACTAGCTGATGAATGGGAGTGTTTGGATATGCCAAGATGCTGAATTACCCGCAGACTTGTTACTAAAGATCCAACATTATGTATAAAATTTTCTGATTGTTTGTCGATGACATCTAAGAATGGTGATATATTATCATAAGTGAGGGAAATGATATTTTCAAATGGAAGTAAATATAAACGTAGTTCTTTCAATTTGCTACTAGTAACATCCTCAAATATATCCTGTTGACTGATTAGTTGGAACAGAAACTTTGAATGCTTTTCTAGAAGGGTTACATTAGAAGCAGCTGTAACGGCAACTATTAATAAATCTACAATGTAAGAAATGCCAGGTGATTTCTTAATTTTTAATAACTGCATTTCTGACTTTTCTCTTGAAACTACAGGTTCCAAAAACTGTAAGAGACACTGAATATTATCATTTAAGCTCAGCGCTTCAGAACAACTAATCTTTCCAATAGGTGAAAATGTCAAACAGAATAATCCATGCATCTCATCAACAACCTCAGTGGCATCATAATCAAAATTAAACTTCTTTCCTATTGCCAACAAGCATTCAATATGATATAACGACTGGAGTTTGTAAGCAATTGTTAACCCTAAGTGATGGGATCTTATTTCCAAACCTTCTTGAATATTGTACTGAATTTCTTCAACTGTCCTTAAAAGACATTTTAAGAGAATATTGATCGTTTCACTATTTTCTGAAAGATACTGTAGGCCCTCAGAGATTTCTAATAAGTTAGAAATTATTTCAAATATAGGTGTTTTAATAAGTGGTAAATTTAAAGTACTTGGATATGTCAGAAGCAACACAAAACATTGCAATAAGTTAAACATTTTAAAATACTCAACCAGAACATTATTTGAGTTGTTGCGCAAAATTTCAAATTGGGCAGATACAGGTAAAAATCGCTTGGGTTGAGAAAATGTGAATGGTCCACATCGACAAAAATGTAATATTTCGTTTAACGACTTTGTAATTAAATTAATTTCTTCTGCTGAAATATCATAAGAAGCATTACGTAACTTAATTAAGATGCTGTGCATTTTATGAAGAACTTCATATAAGTTTAATTTTTTGAGAATAGAGGTTAACGCAAATTTTATTCGGACTAACGTACTTTTCCTCAAATGCTGCACAAGTATTTTATATCCATTCATTTCTGAGACTGGCACTGTATCGTAATATCCATTTTCTTTTGGCAAATTAGAAATATTACCAAGCAGAAATTTCTCTATGGAAAACTTGTGTTGTAAATATGTATCCAAAGCTTTTAATATCATTAATTTTATTGAAAGGGCCATATATTCTTGATCAAATAGATTCAACAATTCCTTATGCATATTTAAATTATTCTGCCAGAGTAGTTTGATGAAGTCGATGCAAGTGCAGCACCAATCGGCTAAGCGCACTCCACATTTGATGTGTCTAATTTTATATGCCGGCTGATCTTGAATGTTTGCCAAGTCGTAATCCATTGCAATTTTTAACCAGTCCATAATAGATTCAACTATAAAATATACTTGCTCAGCCAGGTCCTTATCTTCAACAGTTAAATTCTGGGGATTCATCGACTTCATATCAACATATAGTTTTGATATATCACAAAATACACTTGATGGTCCTATAGTATTTGTCAGTCTCTCACACAAGTGAATAAATTCTTCTTTAATTTCTGTATTTAATTTATCAAATGTCTGAGGGTTATATTTAGTTATACTAGATTTGAAATAATCATCCGCTATGCCTATGGACACTTTAAGAGCCTCATCAATTTCTATGGCATTATTTTTTATTGTAAAACTCTTCATTTTAGGATATTTGCTTAGTTCCGTAACACCAGGAGTAAACAATTTGATAATATCATCATTGTTTGTATACATACTATAGTCATAATCTACATCTTGATAATGTTCAGCATCATCAAGTATATCTTCATCACTCAATATTGGTTCAAATTCTTCAACATCCATTTGAGTACTCTCCTCAGTTGGAGGAGTTCTTGCTTCCTTGATTTCTCTTGGTGGGCTTTTTGTTTTCATCTCTTCATGTACATCCCTTTCTCTTTTATGTTTTTCAGATTCGTCATCAGGCAAATGTTCTACTTCTGCTGGAGATTTATCTTTGGGAGGTGTGTGAGGTCTTTTAGGTGACTGCATAGGAGGAGTTCTTGGACGCTTTCGGTCTTCCCTATCATCACTCCGATTATATGATCTCTTATATTCGTCATGTTTAAAGCACCGATCACTTCTATCTCTATCTCGATCATGTGCCCTGTCTCTGTCCCTTTCATTCCAATCGTGGTCACGTCTGTCATGATCAGTCCATTCTATATCATGTTCTCTGTCTCTGTCAATATCCCGATATTCCCTTGACTGCCGGTCTCTATCTCTGCTTTCTGATCTAGAGTATCTCTTTTCCCTCTCTCTGTCTCTACGATCAACATCCAGTCTTCCATGATCTCTATCGAGACTGCCAGTTTTCTACGATATAAAAAAAAAATACAAAAAATATTTTTTATTCAATTTCAAGCCACATCTTATTTGAAATAGTAAATAAATGGCTATGAGACCCTAGTAAATTTAGTAGTAAATTTTCTTAATATTTTCATTAATACATGTTTAATTTTTTATATTGTGTTATCTGTTGATTTTGTAGATATTTATTTTAATTTTTGTTATTTAAATGTTGATTTTTGGTTTAAGTAGTGTGGAAATTTACTTATACCTAACAAGCTTTGTAAAATCATAAACATGCTATGTTTATTTACATTACAGCAAAAAAATAAAAAATATAAACTATTAAATAAAATAAGAATATCTCCATTCATACCTACATTTACTCAACATTTGTAACTTTTTCAGAAAAGTAACATGTTTATTTATGCTTTAGAGTACGTACATTATATTTGCAGGTCATTCAATTGTTTATAATTTTTAGATGGAGTGCAGATGTGATAACTCTGCCGATGGGTTTGACCAATGTTCAATCATTTTTTTGATGTACTATACATATGGTGCTAGTTAAAAATTATTAACTATCATGGTCTATAATATAGTCTCACAACTGATGTTATAATGCATGTGACATTATCAGAAATTTAGTCCATCAGTTGGTCTTAATTCAATAATTTTGGCTGTTATTTCAAGAGAAACTATATAAGTAAAAACATGATTTTTAACAATTATATTTGTTGTTTGTGATTCGTGATTATTATAATACTTCAAGTTATTTCGGTAAAATAAATCAAGTATAGATAGGGTCATTTGGTTAAACCTCAAATTATACTATTTTTGTAAAGCATTTATGATGAATAATCAACCCTGCAAATTAGAAGTCAATGCGATACAGAGTTTTGGAAATATATGAGGTCAAATTGGAATTATAGCTCGCCCAGGATCGCAAGGCAGTGACTTTGTTACCTCCCACAGCTTCTGGAGATTTATCTGGTTCGAACTTGAGCAAGGGTCTTTCTGTATTAAGTTAAAGCAGATTAGCAGAAGCTCATACTACTTTTAAAATTCACAATGTGGCTATTTAAAAGCAGATTTGTTTCATCTACCAATGGTAGATTTAATTATACTGACGGACTATTTTCTTACAAATCACATTCATTTGTAAGTGCTGAAATGAGATGTAAAAATGCAACAGTAAGTTCTAAAATTAAATTATTAATAGCAGCTAGGTTCTTCAAACGTACTTAAGTAACTAAAATACATATTATTACGTTACAAAATTAATAGTAGAATGTTTTAGTTTCTAAAAAAAAAAATTTATGTAGGTACCTACAACAAAACATTTGTTTTGCTGATAAATTTTGCCATGAAAGCTCGTGTCAGTTTAAGAGGAAAATGTCATTTGGACATATGTCTGATTTAGCTTATAAGGAGTAATTTTTAAAAATTAAAAAAAAAAACTGTTGAAAACTCAAATTCAGGGAATGACATATGTAAATACAGCGTGATTCTTAACCTATACTCAAAATGTGATAAATTATCTTTAATTTCAGTCAAGTTTACAAAAATGTATCAGGTGAAATTTTCTGTTTATAAACACTAAGAAGTGAGGAGATATGTTTGATATTTGCATAGAAATCATAAAATATATAGAATGTCAGAAGTCTTTACATTAGGCACTCAAAAATAGTCAGACTATGGAAGGGCTTAGAAAGCAGCCATCTAGGGAAAACTTAATGTAAGTAGTTGGTTACACTGCATTTTAATCTCAGCATACAATTGAATCCAAAACGGAATGTTTGTAATTGGACCATAGAAATCACAAATTGGACGTAAAATTTTCATATTTTGAAATTCCCACCTATTAGTGTGAAGCTACCCCGTTAGTGTAACCAACTCATGAAATCTAAGTTACTTCAATATTATCAGACTTTCCATAGGTTAACTATTTTCGATACCTCTTTTAGCGTTCTATATATTTTATGATTTCTAAGAGTATTTGTAGCAGTACTTTGTTATCAGTTGCGGTCCTAATTGAGTTTATTTTCAAACGAAGAACTTATGAATATGATATTGGCATATCACATCAGTATTGAGTGGCTGCAGCTCTTCTTTATTTCCGAAGGTTTCCTCAACGATATCACCCGTGAAGTGAAGTCGTTTTACGTGTGGTTCAACGGGGTAGAGAAAATGGCAATTTGCTGCCAGGTTTGGGTAACACGGGGGTCCAATAGACCTAGGACAATTACAGCACAATTTGGGACATCACAGTATACAGTTTGATGAACGTTAAGCCACAACTACTCATTTCATGTGCTGTGAGTACAGGCCTTACTTCCAAAGGATCTTCCGCTTCGAGTGAACTTTTGCATCACTATTCGTCATTATTAGCCCTTGGCTCAAATTTCCCTAGTTTATGAGTATATGTTAAGAACCACCCTGTATAATAAATGTTCAAAATGATGTTCAAATTTGAGCAGAAGCGATTGTTCTTTTTTATTAATTTCTTCTTGATATACAATTATGTTTCATATGCGCCCATAAAAAAAAATCCAATGAATTTTAAGTCGGGGGTTCGTGGTGACCATGCAGTTGGACCACTATTTCCGATCAAAACTTTGAAACTTCCTAATTCCTTATAAGCAAAATCAGACAAATGTGTAATTAATGTTTTTCTCTTAAAATGGTATAATATTTCATATTATTATGGCAAACTTTGTCAGTAAGCTAATAAATTACTCTATATACCCTGTTGTGTATAGCCAACATTTTTAAATTTTAGTAAATTTAAAGTTTGGTTAGTAATTATACAAGGTGTGTAAATAAACCTTGAAATTTATTCTCTGACTAAATAATTAAAATTTTAAATGAAGGAATAAAACGGCTAAAAATTTAAAAATGTTTAGTTTTTAAGATATGGTGGTATATGTACCTAAGATTTAAATTTTAAATCAATAATAAATTGTACATATATTATAAATTATTATGAAAATTAAAGTGATCTTCCAATTTTCCATAATCGAGATAAAACCTGCCATCTTAACAACGTTACACTTCGTATTCCAAATGCAAGTAAACATGCTGTAGGAGATAGTAACGCCACAGTGGTTTATGCGAGTACATGTTCTTAGATTATTTTAAAGGCTTGAGGTGTCAAAAAATTTAAAGAAATTATCAGTTCCACTAAAATTACAATCATTTAGAAAATTGATATATAAAAAAAATAATGAATGAACCTATTCCTGATAGTATGTATTTTACGTGTAGCTTGAAATGTGAATACAATAGTAAAAATTGTGCACAGAGAATATATCCTTTTAATAAATAAGAATAAATTATCATCACTAAAATTCAATAATTTAAATTTGAGAATTATCATAATACGTATTCTCATAAAATTTTATACCTAAATTCTAATTCCACCAGTATTTCTTCTAATTCTTACAGTAAAAAATAGTTAATCTAGACCAAAATTTTAAAATAATACATTTTTATATTCTATTTCAATTAGTAGGTAATATATTAGCGCTAATGCAACATATGAGAATTCCAATAGTCATGTGGTGTCAGCAAATATTGACAGTTATACACCGATACATCGATATTGGACAATGTCTAACTCTAATATCAAGCACTTCTGTGTAACCCTAATTAATTTTAATAACATTTTCTTTAATAAGTTTAAAATTATAATTAAATATACCTGATACGTTACATCTCTATTACGTTCTCTATCTCTATCACGTTCTGTGTCAGAAATACGCGGCCTTCCTTTAACATCCCAATCTGTTTCTGGAGTATGATGATAACCTCTCGGATCTTTTGGCACATCAGGGTAATATTCAGAAAATTCTTGTGAATAAGATTCGGTTTGATTATATGGCTGATGATAAGTAGCAGTGGGTTGAGCGTTGTATTCCAGTGGCACAGTTGGTATAGATTCTTGCGGCCATTCAGGCTCAATTGTAGTACCAGATATAATTTGCTGGGCATCAGCAATAGTATTTGGCTGAGCTGGTAAAGACGGGTTAACAACAGGTTGAATAATTTGCTCAGTAATATTATTGGTTAGAGTTCCATATACAGCTAATGTGATAGTCGTGTACCACCCTGAAAGTTACAAGACTTATGTTAGATATTACAGCTTAATTTAAAAATAAAATGCAATATAACTAAATTTTTAAAATCAATAGTATTAGATGAGCTTTTTTAACAGAAAACTATTAGGCTAGAGTTGATTTTTGAACGTGTTAAAAAAAATAGTAGGGTTACATATTTATGATATAACAAGACATCTCGAAAACCATTTCTAACAATCAAAACATTTTCTCAAATCTGTCCTATAGTTTGTAATATCTATGACAAAATATTTATACGTATTTGTACCAATTACTTCATCTTTATACATACATTACCTTTTAAAACTAGTCCATCTGTTGGTATCTTTCTAATACTTTCATCAGGAGTACACTCAAGATTAATACATCCATTTTGATCATACTCAAATCCTCCTAATGTTTCAAATGTACTTGCACCAGGTTTGCCCAAATCATTCACAAAAAACTCTATTTGAAATTGACTTGGATTAGTAGCTCCTAAACGAACACCACCAGGAAAATCTGCTTGGACTCTCGCACCCAAGGGAATAATTCTAACCTCAGTTACATAAACTGGTTTTGGAAATTGAACTAGATCTAAATTTATTTCCTAAAATGCAGTTAATATGAAAAACTTAAATAAAGATACCCTTAATTACTTATTACCTCTGTATTATCATGGGCAAAAGTATCAAAAAACAACAGTTCAACTTGGTCAGACATTTATAATTTTATATTCTAAAATTATTTTTATCTCTTTATAAACACACTAGTTTTAAAAAGCATCTTATAAAACTATAATAACTAATCTATGTATTGCATTTTGCATTATTAGTTTACAAAATACAACCTACAATTCACAACTGATAGAGCCATAGACAGATAGAATAATAGAATAAATCAAGAATTAAAAGTACATAACAGAACCAGAAAATAATGGAAACATATTGGCCACAAACCTAGATGCCAGTGTCAAATTGCCAGGGACCACTAATTGAAGTGAAGCTCATTTGTTTACTATGATTGGTCATATTCATGTCACATTCTTTAAGCTGTTTTTTTGTGACGAACCGTATTCTTCGACTGTTTCAAAACCACGGATTTCTTAAATTAGAAATCCGTGTTCAAAACGTATTCATTGGTGACGTCACTAATGTATTGCACCAAGAAAATGTACAGTTTCAAAACGTAACGTCATCAAATATTTGATGCTATTTGATATCACACTCACACTTTTTTTTATTATTGTTTACACTATTGTCTACTAGATTTGAATTAAAATTGAACGATTATTATTAGTGATAGAAATTAATAACAATACCTATTTCCGCATGTTTTTGTACATATATTTTGAAAATGTGTGAAATTTGCAACAAAAACATAGAAATTGATTTTAACAACTACAAACCAAATACAAATACCTAAAATGTTTATATGAGTGACAGGTTTATGAAATTTGGATAGAAAAGTAATTGGATTATGCTTTTGGATTATGTAATTCAGGATGTCTAAGAATATGTTTAAATATGCAGAGGTACATACAATAGTCCACAACCAACTCCTTTTTAAATAAACAATAATAAGAAATATCAAAATAACAACCATTTTAAATATTAATCTAAAAATTTAAATCACACCGATTTTCAAATCTCTACTTTTTAGGCAGATACTGCATAAACCAATAGCAAAGCATCTAAAGAGTTCAAACCGGACTCAGTGAATGTTTTAAACACGGTTTGAACAGCGACGTGTGTGACGTCACTGTTTCAACGCAAAAATATAATGTTTTGAACCGGGTTGAACACTTTTCGTCGCAAAAAAACATTTTTAAAATGACAGCAAGTTAGTTAATTTCATATTGCAATGCAGCCATCATATTTGCACAACCGCCAACATAAAGCAAATAAAATATTTATTTTCTGTACCGCAAGACCCTAGGCAACGCGGGATCTGTCACGTGACCTATATCAGGAACCGACGCAGTCTATATTTTTCTAGGTTTGTGATATTGGTGAACATCGCAAAGTGGCTGATATCTGTTGATAGGTTTTCGAAGTGCTGTAGGGATTAATCACGGGTAATTTATAGACCGTGGTGGAGGTGCATAACAAATTACATGCATAATAAAAGTGTAAAGTTTTGTGTATTTTTAAATATTTTTCTATAATTTCTGCATAAATAGTACCAGAAATGTTTTATAATTTCATCTTGAATGAAGTAAAGTGTAAAATCTGCATAAGACAATTTGTAATAAGTTGGGTGTGCAGGTCAACAACAAATCGGTTTTGCATGTATAGTGAAAATCTTCTAATTTTTTTTTGTAATTTTGCAATTACGTATTCGATATTTATAAAAACTGTACAAAAATGCAAAATATAGCCAAGAATATTTATACAAAATCTTGGAAAATCTGTGCTGTTCTGGAGTCCTCCTTTTACTGTATTTCCCTATATACATTTTCCATAGATCCGAAACTCTGAAATTCACTAAATTCAATCAAACATTTTTCTATAGAGGATTTTAGCCAGGTAATTATAACAAGGTTATGATGTGAATTAAGAATGTTTTTAAATCTATACTACACATTACTGTCAATTTTCTCCACCACTTAATAAAGTAAATATATTTCATGGAGTGACTGATAAACTAAATCAGACGTCTGTAAACACAGTCTTTTGACAACTTGGGACTGATGACATTCTACCATACAGAAAATTATGTACCCTCCTAAAAAGCCCTCACCTCCTTTCAGAGGTCGCACACGACCCCCTAACCATCGCCTGCTAAATCGCTTCGCTTTTGTAATACTTACTGTCGAATCACCTGAATTTCAATATAGAATTCTGTAATGTGCTGTAGTGTGGCGACACTAATGTGTATTTGGAAACATACACATCATGCCATAAATGTCAGAATTTGACGTTTGACATGGACAGCTTAAATTTGAATAGAATCTATACTTATTTGATTTCGTTTGCAAAAACGTACGTATTTTTATGTAGTATTTTAAAACATTAAAATACGCGGCACTGATATACCGTTCCAATACTTCATACAAAGCTTTTGTGTCTAAATATTTTACATTTTTCATAAAACTGGGTACATACGCGTTAATAATGGACTGCTACTCCTTTATTTTTACCATAAAACACAATACTTGTTACTTTAGGTTGTATCAATTTATAAATTTAAAAATGACACGTAAACAGAAACGTACACCTTAACAGATATTTGACATTTGTCTTAATTTCTATAAAACAATTGACGACTATGTCCGACTACGTTATTTGTGCTGTAGTGTGGTGAGTCACTGATGGACAAACGGACAATGGAACAAACTAGAAAAAGCACGGTTGCTGCGATTTAGCCGACGATGCCCCAAGTATTCTAGAATGTGAAAGACTACGAACATACTACAATTCACGATATACATGCACTCTAGGAATTTGTCTTACATTAAAGTTAAAATAACCCTTTTGTTAGGTCCTAAAAGTACACTTTCACCATAAAATTTACATAAATACAAAGAATTACACCATAAAACACAACATTATGAAAAATTAACTGCTTTATAATCTTAACGGCAATTGTAAACAAACTGTTAATCACCCATATTTCCGACATCTTGAATTTTCTGCGCCATCCAGTGGTGCGTGAAATTCGCGAATACTTGAATTAACCACAGACATCTAATAATAATAAACCTTTGTTCCTTCAAAAAAAAGGTACAAAATACAAATTTATAGGAAGAGGTTCCGCCTTATAAAGTGATGATACAAGTCAAATTACATAATAAAACAAACAAGCAAACAAACCATATGAGTGTTTGGGCTACAAGAAAAAGATTTACAATAATAAAATGATAAAATATCAGACAAATGATTGGTACAAGAATATAAAATGTATATATAAATCCCGATTACAAAACAGTAACACCTATCTATCAACAGTCAAGGATCGTTTCATGCATCCAGTGGACGATCTGCGGAGAGGACATGCCTGCAGCGACGCATGAATTTAATGTGGTGCCAAGTGCAACATAAAGAAATGAAAAGGTGAGTACCCATTTTATAATTTCTCGTTTTTTCCACAACACACAAAAAATACAAAACTAGACGTACATCCCCGTAAGGGTGATTCTAAAACAAATTATTACACACACACATATGCAGAAACACACACAAAATTTACGAAACATGAATACCGACTCTGACATAGACATACCTATGGACCACACATACAGCGAAAGGTTCTGATTGACACAAAATATACTGACAAAAACTTACTTATATAACAAGCTACAGCAACAAAAACACGTAAACAGCACAAGTACCTAATAAAACCAATCACAGACATGCAGAAAACACTTAAACAATCTAACATTGACACAATAAATTTACACAAAAAACTAGACGAACTAATAATTAGATAATCACACGATAACACACTCAAAACACGCACCCCTGACCTCCTTGCTAACACCATAACAGACAAACAAAAAAAAGACAAGACAGGGTCTTCTAGCGAAGACGAAGCTCTGATAAGCCACGAACAACGGTAAAAATAACGCACACGCCATACTATAGCACATTACAGAATTGTGGATTAAAATTCAGCTAATTCAACAAACCATCGTCAGTTAAATCGCAGCAACCGTGCTTACAAAGGAATCGCGATTTAGCAGGCCATGGACCATCGTCTGTTAAATCGCGTCGTCTTGTAATACTTGTCTGCTGAATTACCTGAATTTCAATATAGAATTCTGTAATGTGCTGTATTCTAGCGACTCCGATGTTAGTGTTTAAACATGCACATATCACGCCCTAAATGTCAGAATTTGACATTTGATATTGACACCTTTTAATATGACCTACTATCTAATTTGGTTTATTTGAAATGTATGTATTTTATATTTACTATTTTAAAGCTTTAAAATGTGCGTCATTAATTCCATTCCTGTACTGCACACAACGCTCTTTTGTCTAAATATTGTAGATTGTCAATGGACTGTGAACTGAATAGTGGACTGCTACTTCACTTCACCATGAAAAACATAATGCTTTATTATTTTAAGCTGTATCAATTTATAAATTTAAAAATAATACGTTAACAAAAACGTACACTCAACAGATATTTGAAATTTGTCATAAATTTTAAGAAATGTCAAATTATTGATATACTCGCGTCAAGAATTCAAACGTTTTACTTCATGGTTGACATTAGGCAATTGTTTTTATTGTCAACGTAATTTTCGATAATTGGTCGCGTTAAAAACAACAATTTAGTGCAATATATAATGCAAACATTTAGTGTAGTATATAGTTGTATTACTCTCAGTTGCAGTTTCTTAAATATTTTGATAAAAATATAATGAATTATTCATTTGTTTGTATGACGTAAGTCGTCTGAATTCTTGACGGGAGTATACAATCAGTTGACAACTATGACATATGTGCTGTAAAGTGGTGCCACGCTCTGTGAGTTACTACAAACGAGTAATTGAACAGTGTCTCGATTGTCAAATGTAGTAGAATAAATTCGATTGGAAATTACATGGTTATGTCTCTCTTTATTACCGGTGTAGGAAGAAGGATAAAAGTATCTAATTCGCGTACGTATTGCTATGTGGACCTTCAAGAATAGAGCCCCAGACTAGATACAGCACGGCTGCTGCGATTTAGCAGACGATGGATGGATAGACAAGTATTACAAAGCCGACACGATTTAGCAGACGATGATTCAACAAACAAAACAAATATACTATATATAAACAAGTAAACTTTACAATTTTGCAGACGATAAAATAAATAGACAATGGTCTATTGTGTGGACCTGAGAACAATAGAACAAAGAATAATGCTACGTACGATATCTTTACTTAAGATGATCGTTGGTTTTGTATTACCATCAGTGAACCAATCAGATTCAAATTTGTTGAACCAATAAATTTCAAGATAAATTTTTGAAAGGTGACAGTTGTCCGTTATTATTTTATACGTGTTTTATACATTACCATTACAATTTTGTCGGTTAAGGCAGTGGTACTTGCGTCTGGATTGAATTCATTTTAATTTAGAAGGGTAAGTTAATACATATAATAGTTGTAAAATTTATAGTATAGGTAATTTAATTATTATCATTATTTTAGAGAAGAAATGCTTAGAATATAATTTACAAATTCATTTAAATTGGGCTCTTCATCTTAGTTTTGTTTATTGATAAATGAAAATGAAGTGAATATCTATTTGTTTAATATAATGTGACACAAATAACAGGCTTATTTGAAATATCTGTTTAATGGGCTACATTTAGAGAATTATTGATGAAATATGTGCTTGAAATAACACATATTTTTAAAATTATCAGGAGGATTGAGAGGAAGTAACCAAATATTTGAATCAGTAATGCACATTACATATCAATTTTATGAATATTGTTTGGAAATGTATCTACTGCATATACAACTGACATAATATAATGCCACTATAAAATTATAGTGCTATTTTCTTAAAATAATAGAAAAGAAGCTTTAACTATAATTTTTGTAAGGTATATTTAAAACAACTATGACCTATTTATTGAAATGAATATGTATCTAATAAAAGGGTGCCAAAAAAGTAGAATGCACAGATAAAATCAATAACTGATCTAATCATCGGATGCTTACCAAAATTCTTATTATTAGCCCACCAGCTTATCTCTTTAGAACTAATACATGTTAGGTTGGAAAGCTTCATGCTGCGACCATTGTACATAAAAAAAATTAAAGTGTATGTTTGTACCTTCTTTAACTCTCTGGTAATAATTGTTCCAACAATCAACGATATTTTATACAAATATTAAAATATTATGTTTCAGAAAAACTAGGCTGCCTGATGGTGAATGTCTGTCTGTCTCATAATATGAGACTATTATTTATACTCACTTTTTTTTTGCTAATTTAACAGCTGTCATGATGTTAACAAATCGAAGGCCCGCTGCAGACTATGTGTGTATTCGCGATTCGTGATATGCGAGGAATTTGCAAATAGTGTGTCAGTACACACTATTGTCTTGTTTGCTAAAAAATCCATTCATAACGTGATTCACGAATTCCTTACAAACCGCACATCGCTAATTCACGCATAGTCTGTAGTGGGCCGAAGATAACGGAGAGTTTTTTTTTGTATTTTATTATGAATATCTAGAAAACATAACTTGTGAAAAAGTTCTATCTAATTCAGTAATTTTATTGAAAATATCCAGAAGTGAATAGCATTTTTAGATGAAAATATTCTGGTTTATATCAAGTTGCCCTAGTGCAATTTTTCTTGTTTATAAAGCTAGTATATTTTTATATGTAAGCACTCACTATCGGTAAGAATAATTGACACTTTTATTTTCTACCATAGCCAAAACAATACAAGTCTTATTTTTAAATTTAAACCAAAAGAGTGAAGTTTAATTAGACTAGGATTTTCCATAATACTCTGTGTTCATACTTGGCTGCAGTTAAAAACAAATCAATTTTTATTATGAACTGTGAACTTTGCCAATATCAGTCAACTATACTTTTACTTTACTTTACTTTCTACAGTAAATAATGTGATGGTTCAAAAAACACCTGCGGTTTTTCAGCACCTTTTTCAACAAAAATATACCGTAAAAAACAATACTGCTTACGATGTTCTTAATGAGTATATTTTATGTATAATATATGCATATATTGATATTTGGTACACTCAAAAACTCTCCCTATAAATTTTCATCAAAGTATCAATGTGATGTGAATTTCCTAGAAAAATAAAAAAATTTTGAGGTTTTATAATTTTTTTAAGCAAGTAAAATAGTATTAGATAAATTGTTTATTTTTATATAAGAAATTTAAGTTTCTTTGGAATTTACTTTCTAATGTCACTTTAAAAATTTGTAGTTTGACTATAATGTGTACATAATGCCACCTAATTATATAATAATCTCACTTAATCCAGAATAATGCAATGTAATGTAGTGTATTGCTGCGCAATACAGCTTAATAGTGCGTAATGCATTGTAATTCCAGGAGTTTTGCCATTAAAAGCTTCACAGAAACTATGTCACTGGATTTAAAAAAAGAAAAGAAAAAGTAGGATGTGCATTTAATTCTTTGTTGTATATCTTATAAAAAAGGTTTTGCATTATTTATTTTTTAATCTAAATTAATTTTAAAATGAATTTAGTAAAATATCCCAAAAATATCTAAGAGTAATAGCACAAGTTAATGACTTAGACTTAAAATGCACTCTGTATATTAAATAAAAATATATTCCGGGTGTTCTGTTAAGGTTGGCTAGTGGCTGTATCTTGGAATCTTGTTCCAGAAAAAAATATTAACGAAAGTGACCTCGACAAGTCTATTATTAAAATTATTATGCAGTAGGCACTTTCAAATTTTACCACTAGATGGCATATTTTTAAATCTAAATTCATAAAATAACTAGTGAAGGTATGTTATATTGAATAATTTTGGACTCTCCTATTGTTACTTTAAAAATGGTTAAGTTAGATGATTTAGGTATCCGAGAAAATAAACTATTACTACAGTGTACTTCCCCAGAGGCACAATAGGTGCATTTTCAAAACATTAAAAATACATTGCCAGCATGTCTTATGCATAAGTAACACTATATGACATTGTTTTTAATATAAAAGCACGTTTCGAATTCAAAGGAATGGTTTTCTTAAATTAAAGAGGAAATGTAAACCAGCTAAACACTGTAAATTTCATTGTTTCATTTTACATATCTTACTTATTATTAAAAATTTCATATTATATTTATTGAAAAAGTTGCAACTCCACAGTTGTGTATTTTTATTACTTTTTGATTACTAATTTTGGTTACCTATATTGCCTTTCTATAGGCTAGTTTGTTACTAATATTAATACTAGTACCAATTTGTATTAGCTAATTTTTTTTCATTTTCTCTTATTTTCTTCTGGAGAAAGCTAATTATTTAAGAAACTAAGTTTGGAAAATGATAGCTGGTTTGTGTAATTTTTTAAACAACTTTACTAGTAGTAACATAAATAAAATAAAAATATATAGTCTTCTAACTTCATAGAAAATTGGGTAAACTTATCAAATAACACCGTCTGGTGGTACAGGCATAAATAGAAACTTAAATATTGTTACACATTAAGATTTTCCTATCAAATAGCTTTAAAACAAGAACAAGTTTGCTAAAATTGCTTAACATAGTCAGAAGTTTTCGTACTTTTTCTGCAATAGGATTTGACCCTCTTCCTACCTCTGAAGAGATGTCAAATATACAATTTTTATAGTATGAATAGGAGAGTCCAAAACTATTCAACTTAATATACCTTCACTATTGATTTGTGTCCTATTAATGAATATCCAAGTAAAAATGTAAAGTGCTATTTCTAATTTTATAATGAAATTATGCAATACATTTTTTTCAGAATATGGAGAAAGAAAAAAATGTTTTAAGACCACAAAAACCGTCAAGATTAAGACCTCCCCAGGTTAAAATAATCAAACCACAACCTTTACCTGAGGATATAACGACCAAACCATGTTATACAGATTCAATGTCGTCAAAAGGCGTAATGCGACGGTCAAAGTCTTTTTCACATTTACAGCATATTGTGAATAAACATAAGGTAATGTTTAAATTATTTTAGATTATTAACATTCTGGATTAATTTGATCACCAATTTTATATACAAAATTGCTGAAGCGGCTTCATTTTCCTGATTATCCTCCAGAAGTCTGAATTTTACATTTATAAATAAATATATTTACTTTTCCTTAAAATGTATAAATGCTGGTAGTCCAAGTAATAGAGTACACCATCATTCTTTTCCTCAAAACTATGTTTTACTATACAGTTTCGGAAAGTACAAACATTCCCTGGTTAAGATGTAAAGAAATAAACTATTATGTTAAGGCAGTGGGATAGAGAAATTGACATTTTCATGGTTGCCAGACTTTAGAAATGTCTATTTGCTTAATTTTATGTAGACTAAAAGGCCCTCCCTTCAAATTATTCCGATTGTGAACCATTACAATGTCGCAACTATAACATTGGCTATCGTACATATCTCTATTGACTTATTTTAACTTTCTGATACTGGATATTTGATAGAATAGGCCCAAAACAAATCTAAATTACAAAAGGTAGTATTCAGGGAATCCTCTAGGAATTGGTAGTTGGCCATCACTACAAGGAAACAGAATAAGTAAATAAGGAACCGTTTAATTGATTTTAATACTATATGTTTTGCTATAATTGGTATCACGTACGTCTATATCATAGTTTAATTGAGAATTTGACAGTGAAATTGTCATTGTTGGTGGAAAGTGGAGAGTTGTTTATTTGTAGTATATCGATGCTGTATCCGAGGATTTATCTTGACTTTTACATGCTGTAAATTTAATCGGTGAACTAGCTGTGTGTGCAATTCTGCTTTTAGAATCACATTGTGTGTATCTGCTGCAGTAATGTGGAATTGTTTGCACTCCTACACATTTATACTTAGCCTTTGTAGATATTGCACTCAATTCTGCAGTTGTGTTAAAGTGTTTGATAACTACCCTTTTATCAGGTCGCAAGATAGATTTATTTTTTACAGGGGCTGTTTGAAATATAACAAAGTCTTCTTCATTAACTTTGCTCGTATTTGCTTTACCAACTTGCAGGGATGTAAATAATTTTGGTTCTAATATTGTTTGCTCCACTCTTTGCTGCCTTGTGAATGCAGGATTTTCAGGAACACTTGTTACAGTCTCCCTCTTTTTTTGGCTCACAAATATATGTGGAACCACATCACGTTTAAGTATGATATTACCGCCCATTAATTTAAAACGCATATAGTTTTCCATGTCTTCTTTCAACTAAAAAATAAGAATGACTTCATATATTAAATAAAAATTATATATAAATACCTACATCGAAATGATCTTCACAACAGAAGAAACCACTTTGTGATTTGGGCATATCCCTACCTGCTGCTTGAAACCATCTTAACTTTCGATAATATTGTTTTGGTACACTTATAAAAAGTTTGTTCGGACTATTTATAGAAGTATTAGTACATGATGGTACAAAACACCACCACCAAGTATTTATTTTCTGTAGCCATTTTTTTCTTAAGCATAAAATCAGATCATTTATTAGCAATGACAGTCCTGACATTTATCATAACCTAAAAATACTAATAAATGGTGTCATCGAAGGATGCAACCCAACATACAACGCAAATTTATTTTTGCGATAAATTTCATGGTTATAATGCTTTGATGTCAAATGTTAAAAAATAAAAATTCAATATAATCACAACTAATATATCTAAATGAGTTTTGTACCAATTTTCAAAAAATGTTAAAACGTTTCTCTAGATGTCTGGCCAGCATAAAATGAGTATAAAAATCTGAATAGAGTCTTTTTATGTAGAGAAATTAACCTATATAGTTTTGAACACATTGTTTTCACTATTTACTTGTAATTTTCTTTTGATTTTTTTAGAATATGGATGGAGCAATAGTTTCAAAAATGTATAAGCCAGCTTTATTAAAGCCACGTCAACCTTTATCTGAAAATATAAAAGATGTTGTCCCAACAAATACAGTTACAAAATCAAATATGTTGTCTAGGCGATCTAAATCTACTGAGGATTTACAATTAATAGTGAATAAACCTAAGGTAGCATCAAAAATAACTTGCAAAGGGCAAAAAATTGGATCAGGTACAGCTGTAAATAAAGCTGCACAGAAAAGAAAAGCAGAGAAATCGAGTGAAGAAGTTAAATCCAAAATTGTTAAACAGGTGAAAATACCAGATTGGGATTATAAAGGACGGTATAATCAGTTGCGAGAAAAATACGCAACTTTAAATGAAGAACATAAAGAAAATAAATTTAAATTAGAAGGTTAGTACAAATCTATATATGGGCTATTCTTAATAATACAGGGTTAACTATGACTAAGTACAAATATTTTAAGAGGGGATAGAAAAAATTAAGAATTAACGGAATCACCTTTCAAAAAAATTTCAAACTTATTTATAAAGCGAAAAAAAATGTTTTTTGAAATTATTTTAAATCCTTATTGCCTTAGGCAACTAGCAACACAAAACAACCGTAAAATGTCCAGTCGAGTCACAATTTAATTCCTGTGTTTACGTTGTAGTTTTGTGTTCTTTTTCAGTTCATTAAAAGTTTTCTAGTTTCGTTCAATTTTGTTATAATAAATAGGTATTTTATCTAGTTGTACCTACAGAAAGTGTGTAATATCGGTAGTGAGTAGTTATAATGAATGAAAATGTTGTGCTTTGGCCAGTTTGTAACGAAATAATGAAAAACGAATGCCAATTTAGTGGCGCGAACTGGATTAACTGTTACCTACCTATCTATCAGGTATTATTACTAATAAGAATGTTAATTATTGTCATTCTGCATTTAGAAATGCTGCAAAGAAACGATCACATGTAGTAGTGTAGTAAATACTGTTGACAGATGTAAGTTTTATCCATGGATCTAAGCCATCTCAGTCGATATAAGTACCATAGGTGCCGACTCCGTAGGAAAAAAGGGTTTTGTCATATTTTTTAAATATCATACTAAAATTCTGGAATATTTTTTTTGTAGTTTTTAGGCCTTCCTGAGCACGTGGTTAAAATTTTTGTAGTCATAGTTAACCCTGTATACAGGATCATTTCTTGGAGCTTTCATTAAACTTTCCTGTGTGTAAACCTAATAGTTTCCGTGTTTTTGATATTCACATTTTTTTGAAAAAAAAAATTACTTTACAACTGGCTAATTTAAAAAGATATTAAAGTTAAACAGATTATTTTTGGAACTAGTCAAACCTTTGAGTTATTTTAAAATGCTTAATCAACTTTCGTGATAATCAAACAAAACTTCAAATGGAATGTTATATGGTTTTTGCACCGTTTAATCTAGAATGTCTCTCTTTTGATTCGTAATAAGATTCTCTATATATCTTCTAGTTTTTGAGAATTTTTATTATTCTGTAGTTTTGTAAGTTTGCCATTTTTATAGTCATCTTTGCTGTGAGTTAATTATAATGAAAATTCTTCAATAATTCACAACATATGTGTGATATACAATTCTAGATTCAATGATGCTCTAAGCATTTTTGGATACCTCAGGGATTTGACTAGTTGTCTTCTAAAAATAATCTTTTTTACTTTAAAATTATCAAGGTTTGAAGGTGATGCAGTGATTTAAAACAAATGTGAATATCTCGGAAACTATTACAGTTAGACCAGAGAAGTTTGATATTAAAATAAACAGTGCAATCCAAAAATATAATAAAAATTGTAAGGTTCTATATAATATAACGAAGTTTACCACTACTTTCAGTATAACGGCAAGTGCCATAACCTTAAAAAAATTATTTTTCGGAAGTTTGCAAGCAACAATCTAGGAAGCCAAATTTTTAGGAAGCCACGATCACTCTTTCTCTCTACTTCTAATAAATTACATTGTTTTGTTAAAGAATGACAATAAGTCAAATGTGCTTTAACCTAAATACTTCGTATTTATTACTACTTTATTAGTTAATAGTTAAATGAATTTTATTAAAAGAGGAAGTGTATTCTCGGCTCCCGGCTCTCGACCAGCTCCTGACTCTCGGCAGTTCCGGCTCACTTACGATCCACGGTAGTTATGGGCACTTTTGCTTCTTGAATCGATTCAGTTGAATCGTTTGGTAATATTATTAAAGCATTCGTTGCCGACAGGTATATTATTTTTTTATGTAAAGAGTTATTGAGAAAGGTAGCTAGGTACTAAACAAAAATACAATTTTTTTGATATAAATAATAATTACATTCAAAAGTAAATTTAAATTGTGACCTAGTACAATTTCTAACATTTTAGTAGAATGTAAATTACTTTACTTCGTTTGTCTCGTTATTTGGTTAGTATACTGTGGTCTCGTTCTTCGTTCATTTTGTTTGCGAATCACAACATCAATCGGCTCAATTAAGCCGGTTCAGTGAACCGGATCTTTTTATTGACCGAGAGCCGGTGAGCCGGTTCCGTGAAAAGAGCCGAAGTGCCCACCTCTAATAAGTTGAATATTTCAATTTCCAATAATATATCATTATTAGCTTTAACAATGTTTAAAATTTCTTGCTTTGGCAGTTTGATATCCCTACATTTTGCTTCCTGATATGCACGCCTGAAAAAGAAAATATTAAAAAATAATTACACCGATTAACTTTTTTGTTGTTAAACTATCTTTTTGAACTAAACAAATCTTAATATAATCTTTTTTTTAGAGTTGAAAGTTATAGAAGAAAGATACAGTGTTCTTAAAAATGATTATGATGTTATTCAAAATAAATATACGGCCTTAACACATACGAGCACCAAAGTAATTACTGAAAATAATATTTTAAAAACAAGGGTATCAGAACTGAATGACACAGTGAGTAGGCTCACAAGAGAATGTAGAGAATCTCAACAATTATATGAAGAAAATCTCGACAACTATAATACCTTAAAAGCAGATTTCAACAAGAAAGTAACTGAATGTGATGCATTACAGTTAGATTTAACATTGGCAAGTAAAAGAATTATTGACTTCAAAGAAGAAAATATAGCTCTTAAGAAAGACTTAAATAATGGAGAAATTATGAGACGTAAATTGCACAATATAATACAAGATTTGAAAGGAACTATAAGAGTATTTTGTCGTGTGCGGCCAACTGTTAAATCGGAGGAGGAGTGTCTGCAGTGTGCAATTAACTTTATTGATGAAAAGACAATTGAGGTTCGAAAAAGTAGAGAGAGTATTAGTGCCATTAGTGGAAAACCAACTGATATCAAAGCAGAATTTACTGTGGATAAAATTTTTGGACCTTCAAATTCACAACAAGAAATTTTCGAAGAGGTAGCTCAGTTGGTACAGTCGGCTCTTGACGGATATGACATATGCGTATTTGCATATGGACAAACTGGCTCAGGAAAGACTTATACAATGCAAGGTGACGAAAGTCCAGAAAAGAAAGGTAAGTTTTAGAGATTATATGTATACTTTGATGAAATAATTGAAATAGTGGTGAAACATTTTCTAAGGTTGTGTGTGTGGTTGTGAACATACTAAGCATTCTGCATTTACACACATCTCACATTGATACAAGCCAAAGTTTTTCCATCTTACCATACTTGCAGAGCTTTCCACAAGTATAGTTAATTCAAGTAATAAAAATAAAAAAATAAATTAGTAACGATGGTAAAAAAATTCAAAAAGGGAAGTTTGTAAAAGATTCTAGAAATATCGTTACTTGACATGATTAATATATTAACGGGATTATATACAAAATTACTACAAAACCATTTGTTTCTCGGAAGTTTTCGGAATAATAAATTCTTGATTCCTAAAAGTTCTCAGTTTTCCATCATTATTTTCAATTTCTTAGAGTAAATTTTCTTGTCCCTAAAATTTGATTAAAATAAAACAAAGATTATACTTATATACATATATTTTTTTTTTGTAGGAATGATACCTCGAACAGTCGATTTAATATTTGAAAGTATTAGAAATTTGAAGCTAGCTGGCTGGAATTATGAAATTAGTGCCAGCTTCTTGGAGATATACAATGAAAATATTAGGGATTTATTGAATCCAAACTCGAACCAAAATTTAGAAATACGTTTCAATGAAGGTAAAGGAACAACTGTAACAAATTTGTTAATTCAAAAATTAAACTCTGCTGAAGAATTAAAAAACTTAATGACTATCGCCCAAAGAAATAGAGCTGTTGCTGCAACTGATTTTAATTTACACAGTTCAAGATCTCATGCTGTTACCAAAATATATTTACAAGGTACAAATATGGAAATGAAACTCACTTACACAGGATCAATCAACTTGGTGGATCTGGCAGGGTCAGAGAGTGCAAAAACGAGTTCAGACGCAAGACTAGCAGAAACAAAGCATATAAATAAAAGTTTATCTGCTTTAGAAAGTGTTATGGTAGCTTTATATAATAAAGAAAAGCACATCCCATATAGAAACTCTAAACTAACCTATTTACTCCAGTCATGTTTAGGAGGAAGTTCAAAAACTTTAATGGTGGTTAATATTGCACCACTGGAGGATTGTTACACCGAGAGTATCTATTCATTAAGATTTGCTTCCAAAGTTAAAGAAGTCAAAATGAATGCAAAGAGAAATAAGACCTATTTTACTCCTGCGCCAATCAAAATGTGAATTTGATTTTTTCCTATCGGTTTTTATATAAGATTTTAATTGTATATATTGTTTATAAGTTATTTTAATGTTTTAATTGTTGTGACATTTTAAAAGAGTATATAAATATAAATTTTTATAATTATATTATTTCTATAGGACTTTTTGAAAATAATAAATAACCCAAAATTATACTACTACCAACTGATTGTAGATCACCTCCAAATAGACCTCCAAATGTTATATCTGCAACCTTATATCAGTTTATAAATGATTGAATCAGGAGTCCCATGGAACCGGTTAAATGGATTGCAGTTTCCGAAATTTCTTTATCAGATATTTATATGATACCTACATCTGTTTCCTACTTATTGTGTTGTTTTCGTATTGTTTCACAAATTGCCATAAATTTCATGCACGGAAGTGAAATAAATAATTTACAAAACTCTTGAAATCAACTTGAAACTCGGTGCAGCAGGTGGAAAGTCAAAATTAATCCCGACAAAAGCTATCCTTTCTACGAGATGCAGAATTGCCGAGATCTCAAGCTCGACATACTTACACTATCTCAGGAGTCCATCTCCTGGGACCGACAGACACGATACCTGGGCGTGACAATATGAACTAGTGACTCATTTGAAAACCTCATATTGTGAAGAGGGTGAGGATCACCAGGGCTAGGCTTTATCCCTTTCTCAAAGGTGGCACCCTAGGGCCTAGAAATAATCAAAAGCTTATCAAGGTGGTATTTCAGTCACAACTAATCTATACCTCTGCAGCGTGGGGATATGAGACAAAAAGTTACATAGTCACTCCAGGCGGTGGAAAACGTAGCTTTACTGGGGCCTTACGCACGGTCACCGTTGCGCCCTGGTACGTGATAAACATAGACATAGAGACTTACAGTATACAAATGTGGCTCAGACTATACGAGTGAAAGCTGAAAAACAACAGCCGCAAGACACGACAATCCCCTCTTGAGACAAGCCGTTGACTACATACCAAACGATCTAGACACCAACTTTTTGACCAGGAGCAGTGGTCACCCAATATTAATTCCCCCCCCCCCCACGCTAACCCTTTTACTTTCAGGATCGGTTAAGATCAAGCACGCCAAGAATAGACAATTACAAAAAAAACCCAACCTTACCCTAATGTATCCTCCCTCGCATTAGTCCACCGAGTCATTTGGCTCGATGACCGCGTAGCCTTCCATCGACACCCGTGACGTCGACTACTCCCGGGGGTGTTACACTAGCCGGTGAAGAAGGAAAATAAGGAGACAAGAAGAGCGCCAGAAGAGGCCTCATGCTGGCGGGGGTCAGCCAAGACAAGAGGAGGCTCTACAAAACACCTACACCGGCCATGTCTGTGGTCGACGACGGATTGGGCCTACCTTCACGAGGCTCTCCAGGTCTACAGCGATGAGACAGCACAAAGAGATATAGTCCCCCCTCGGTCCCAAATCATTCAGGCCATAAACATCGCCAAAAATAAGGGCGCGACTGTAAAACAAACTGCATGTTGGAATTTAAGGAATGGTATTGTAGGTGCAAGGGCTTGCTGCAATCCATTGTAAAGAATTGAGCGGACTGTAGGCTTTAAAAAGTTGTTCGGTGTTTTTGTATATTATTGTATTTGTAGTGTTTTGTACTGTTTTAAGCTCTTATGTACTTTTAATTTTATATATTTTGTTTTGTAACTGGTTTTTCTTCTTTAAAACAAGTGTTCATTCGTTTATTGAATTTATTATTTACTTCTATTGTCATTCTATTATTACGTATCGATTGATTGATATGTCTCATTCTTGTTAGCTTGGTAATTTTATTCACGAATTTATATTTATGTATAATAAGCAAATAAATTATAAAATTATTATATTTAATACTTTTATGATAATATTCTTATTCTGTTAAGTAATTGTACTCAAATTGTTAGATAAACACGAATATCTGATTTTTTTCGTTAATTTTACAGGGCGTTATGAGCGCGAAATTTTTGAAACGGCTTTCAATTAGTTTTGAAAAAGTGTTGCACTTTGCTGAAAGCATAATTTTAGAGAAAATTGCATTTAACATATTTGTTAAGCTTGGAAATCAGTATATAAATTCTAACAAATTATTAATTCAAAAGGTAATATTTTATAATGGCAGCGTGAAACACAACACGGAAAAATATGACATGAAAGGAAAATAATAAAATTAAAAAATAACCATTATACCAATATACAATAGCTACTTATTAAACTAATAACATTTTGAATTAATAATTTGTTAGAATCTATGATTGAAATAAATACATTAATTATGTACAATTAAAAGACGAATTAAAGATATCTTGGGAACAAATGTAGGTATTGTAATGAAGATATATAAGTCTATAGAGAAGTAGTCGGGGTGATTCACTCATAATGTTATTAATTTTAAGAAAAGATAGGGGAAAATGAGACAGGGATTGACTTCGAAATAAAAATTAATATTATTTCTGATTGTCAATATGGTTTTCAAGCGAATAAATCCATATCGGATGTTATTGCTAAACTAAATTTATGATTTATTAGACACACGAAAACCATCTCTGATTTATAGATCTGGTAAAAAAACCTTTGATACAGTGAGTCAACCGATGCTGGTCGATTGCTATAATGTGGGGATTAGGAATTTTTTTGTTAAGATTGGAGAGTTTTACGCTAATATGTAAATAATTACCGATTATTTTTTCCGATAAAATTCTTAAAATAATTTCCCACTGTTTACACAATTTTATATTTATTGGAAAATTATAAAGAGATCCAGAAGTACAACGGTTAAGGCTAACGGTGAAACACGTGATCAAGTTTTGTTAAAACCAGATATATCGCTGCGCAGAGTAAGACTATGTTGACGTGTTGTGACAAAACGCTGAAATATGTGTTGCCTAGAGGCTAATGCATTTGGGATGGAGACAAAACGAAAGATACACTGAAATAAAGGTATCACAACTCTATTAGTGGAGTAAAATCGGTTCTCAATTATGCCGTTTTTTTTAAATAAAGATATAACTAAATTAAACATTTACCATCTTTTAGAGGGACAATTTCGGCATCTGAAATAGACTTTTACAACTTTTTTCAGTAGGGTCTAACTTTATAAATTCAAATTGTCGGTGCTTCGGACGTTATTTGTCAATTATGTTTTACGAAACATATATCGCGTTTGTAAATCAACGATTCAAGTTATGTTCATAATTTTTTCACAACATATATAAAAAACTACAGCGCTTCTAATGGTACATACCAATTTTTAATAACTTAAAGCCTTTTGGAAAAAAATTGTTCCAAAGTCAATACCAGTAAATTTGTGCATTAAAAACTTTACTATGCGGAGAGCTACATTAATTATTGAAAATAGAACTATAGTTATATCGAGACAAATGTAGTCGATAGTATGAAAAAGTTTTTTAAAAAAAGTTTACTTCGCTACGTGTTACGGTTTTCAAAAAATTGAATTTTACATATGCTCGTGTTTCGTGTGTAAGCTAAGTTTATACTTGCCGTGCAGTATACGTTTTCACAATAGGACAATGCATTCATTCGGAAAGTCAGAAATATCTATATTTTCCATAATTTTTATGTCGAATAAAATTAAATTTTAGTTTTTTATGCTCGTATTTTTTTAATAAAGAGAACTTATCGTAGATCATAGAAAATACATAAGAGATATTTACATAAATGTATATTTATTTATGTCCAAAATGTAAAATATAAAGACTATGTATGGATTATTGAAGAGAAATATGAGAAATTAACGTGTAAACAGGCCAATTAGATTAGATCAAATATTGAAAACATATACCTTTGTTTTGTTAACATTAATTAATACATAAGAGATATTTACATAAATGTATATTTATTTATGTCCAAAATGTAAAATATAAAGACTATGTATGGATTATTGAAGAGAAATATGAGAAATTAACGTGTAAACAGGCCAATTAGATTAGATCAAATATTGAAAACATATACCTTTGTTTTGTTAACATTTGTGCTTTCCAAAATACATATGTGGCGTGCAATGTTCTTAATTATAAAGATATAACACTGGCTTAAAATTGACGTATTCTTGAAACAATGTCTTCTACAGACATACAATTTTAAATATTTAATAATTGGATAATGTAGGTGTTAGCAAATAATAGGAATGACACCTGGGTATTTTCAAAGACACCGAAGTAAAACAAACAAACAACTGCAAAAAGCTGTCTAAAATTTTAGATGCATAGATCTACCAAAATACTTACTTATTTTAATTATATCTGTAGATATAAATATTCTTATAATAAAAATTTACTTGATAATAAAAATTGTTCAATATTTATAATTAAGTGTATGAAAATAATGGTTAAATGTGGGGTTTGTACTGCGTGTCTTACAGACGCTTTTCAAAATTATTATTTTATTTGAGTAAAATTTAAACAGTAATTGTGAATAAACACAACGTCAATAAGTTACCTTTGTTGTATATGTTATATTTTTTGAGATTTGAATAGTTAAAAACATAATTTTCACTGCGAGAAATACGGCGATGTATGTAAGCGGTTCTTAATTTTTATTTCTGTTAAAACCTTTTTTCATAAAGCTGTGTGAAAATCGAAGTACTTACTACTTAAACATGTAGTGTCAAAGGAACAAACAAAATCCATATTTAATTGTTATGCTACTTTTCCCATAAATACTCAAGTAGTTAATTTATATTTACAATGTTATCAAGTATACTATAGAAATTAATAAAATCTTAAAATAATGCATTGCATGTTTTTACTGAAAAAATATATTTGTTGTGCTATTTATTTTATTAAACTCTTTTGTACTTTTCGAAAAATAATAGTAGGTAATGATATTTTGGTACATAAGGAATTTCACACATATTTTTATTGTTGATTTTTTTGGAAAACATAATTCCTGATAGTTAATTTTATTTATAAAAATTCATAAAATAGAAAAATGAACAGAATGCTTTGTATATGCTTGTAAACAGTGATTTTTATTTTTCTTCGGTTTTGGGATAACTATGTTGATTGACATTTTTCACAAAAAAATAAAGATGAAAAATTTGAACATTGTTTACTTTCGAACATTCATAAGTTGGACTACAGTTTATAATATCTCAAGACAAGCAACATTTTTTTTAAATCAAGAATGATCGTTTATTAAATAATCGACATTAAAATAGTTGACCAGAATGCGTTACCCCATCTGGAACGGCACTTTCTAACAAAAAAATATCACTTTTAATGGTAGGATCCAAAATAGTTCCACTAATTGCGATGCTTAATTTTTTGTTTGTTCCTTTAATACTAAAATATAAATACTTTCACTTGACATAGGGCTCAACTTAAATCAGAAAATATGGAATAAAGAGATAATTTCATTTGTAGAATAAAATGCTTTTGACACATTTTTTCTTTCTATGTGTATTTCTACTAAGTTTGGATTTGCAACAAATAGTATATTATTATTTACTGAAGTGCTGAGAAGCAAACCATCGATGCTATGTAAAAAAATACTATGCGACAAAAATAAAATTAGATAAACAAAACCATATTTCAATAACATTTTTATATATTCCATAAATCTCAACTACCCATTTGCATTCCCATTTTTTTAATATTTAATTATATTTTAATGAATACGTCTATTTAGCAATGTCTTAGCTGGTGTCTATTATTCAGTAGGCAGACACAGAATATTATATTAAAAATAATCTATATTTCTGTATTTGAAAAACATTATATTTTTAGTTTCAAGATTTAACAAATTCGTAATTATAATAAAGCTAGTAAACTACAATACGTAATCATTTCTCTTAAGTCTTTTATAAAATCCGTCGCGTGTCAGTCCTTTTATTTTAGTTTTTCGGTTTTCGTTCGGTAACTATATATATATAGTAAAATATGTTATTCTATTTTTTATATACTACAAATATTATTTTACATCTAGTGAAAAATTTTAAATAAAAAAAAATTTACATTACTCAACATTTTTAAAAACGGCATTGATGTGAAATAATATTTGTAGTCTATTAAAAAAAACCGCCTATTTTTATCATTTTCCGTTGACCAGTTATTGAGCGAAAACGTGGCGAAAGCTATATTCCGTATGATAGAGCATTTACCGTTAGCCTGAATCACTTCTCTCAGTGTTGGACATTTAGAATCTAATGTGATCGTCTCTTTTATAAATGCCACCGCAAGGGGGCAGCATTTTATTGCTAAGAAATATTTTTTTAGTTTTCGCTCAATAGCTCCTCAAGGGATAAAGATAAAAATATGCGGTTTTTTTTAATAGACTACAAATATTAATTTACATCGACGCTGTGTTTTGAAATTTCGGAAAAGAGCAAAATTCATTTAAAAAAAATAATTTTACAGTTTTTCAAAATTTCAAAACACAGCGTCGATGTAAAATAATATTTGTAGTCTATTAAAAAAAACCGCATATTTTTATCTTTATCCCTTGAGGAGTTATTGAGCGAAAACTTTATATCGTCTTATAGAGCGCTCACCGTAAGCCTTAAAGCACTGAGCAACTGCACGGATTTTACGCGGTTAATTACAAATTATCTGGTAAAGATCCTACATTTTTCATCACTCAACAAAAAATTCTATTTATAAACTGTTCTGTACTATTTATTATCTAGAAAAAAATGCAGAAAATTATAAAAAATCAAAACTTTTACACTTCTATATGTAAACAACGTTTACATTGTTTAACTTTCAATTTGTTCACCTTTTCTGCAGTTCCAAAATAGATGTTAGAATGTTTATCATATCATGTTTTTCGCCAATAACAAACGGTTGGGCTTGGGCCAACTTGTAACGTCACAACATGGCGACACCGCTACAAAAAAATTTGACGAAGCAATCTGTCTGAAATCATACATATCGTTTTTGAATGATGTTACTTCGAGAGAAATGGTCTGTGGCTACTCATTTATGACGATTTCGATTTATATACACTGAGAACGTGTAGTGCGCACTGATATAACGCAAAGTTTGATGCGAGTGCTATTAAATTTTGCCCGGAATACTCCAAGCATGCAACTAAATCGAATACGCATCAGATTTTAGTGCACACTACATATAAATTATGTGATAAAACGTTACCAAAATTAAAAAGTATATGGATCTATAAACGCTTAAAATTGAAAAAATAGGCACTAAACGCAGAAGAAAAACAGAAGTATCAATTGATTATAATAAACTACTATAAAAATGCAAGAATATATGCGTTTCAGCTGTTACAGTTTTTTTTCCTAATTTGTTTTTTGGATAAACACTGTTTTCTCAAAATCGTCAATTATAATAATGTACACTAGTTTTTCTGCTTAATCTTTTTTTTAACTAAAGACAAAACAAGTAGTACAAGCAGTAATTAAATAAGTCTAATTATTATTTTGATTTGCTACATCTTCCGATGCACTTCTAATTCCATAAAAATGTATTTCTTTTTATTTTGTTCTATATAACTATTATTAATAACATATTCCTTTTCAGATAAACTATTTGATGAAGAAAATAAGTTATTCAGAAGAATTACATTCAAAAAATCTTATACTACCGCCACATTAAACTTGCACTCCACGATATTTTATGGCCAAGAGAACGATAAATCTAGTTCATGGTTCTTGTTCTATGGTTACTAACGTTTAAACATTTAAATTAGTCGCTCTCTTTTTTACTCAGCTGCCTCACTAATTTTAGTTAAGATGAATGCTGGTTTGGTTGATCATCGTCAGCATCAGGCCTATTCTCACAAGTCAGGGTTTGGTTTCAAACTGTTAGAAATATTCGTAAAGTTGTGAAGTGAAGTAGTTGGATGAGAACATTTCGCATTTCTAATAATTTTATGCCCGATTTCACAAACTAGTAACTAGTCCCTGTTGGAACCATTGGAACCTCTCAGCCTTTGATGCTAATGAGATTAACTGACTGAAATATAGGCTAAATAGAACGTGAGTATTATATTTTCAAAGAACAAATAATTAAAAATTTGTTTCAACTGGTTTGTGATAGGGAGATCGATGGTAGTATTTATAAAGAAGGGAATTTACTTGTTGGTCTCTGGTAGTATTCATGGTGACATTTTTGTTTTAAGCTGCTTTCTAGTCTCCCAATTTGAGCGTGTAGATGCACGGTCTATGAACTACACGGTTGGGGTTATCAGCAGGTAGCCAATGAAAACTGAGGACTTTTGTGACGTAGGACATTGTCTATCTCAGTCCATCTTCCGAGAAAGACTATATTTTGTCTTTATTTAGGGTAATGACGTCACAAAACGTCACCTGCACTCGATGGTTCCGACCGTATAGTTAATAGATCGTGGTGAGGAGCCCATGAGTGCCCAAGGACTTCAAACGCATTGTCAAAAGACGTCCCCATAAACCATATATTTAATACTACTATATTGCGGGTTCCCTCTTGGGAAAGCGTTAGCTGACATCCTATATCTCTATTTCTTATTTCTAGTGCACTTGTTGCATCTGCGCATGCGCCGATTAAATGTGGCCACGCCCCCATTCCCCTTCGTATTTTTATTTTGATTACAAAACTGTCAAAGTCACAAAACATTTGTTTTATAACCTTATTTTAGTGGATTTTCATACAAAATATAATCTATTTAATTTAGGTAATGTTTTATATGTCGCTGATTTTGAATTTGCATATCCCAGTTCAAATTCCATTTTTCTGATAAAATCGTTCTTGCCATCAGGAGCCCTTGAAACAAGTATAATATCTACTAAGTTCTTAATGTGATGTACAATAACTAAGAATTTAGATCAATTTAGGTAATATATTAGATAGGTATGTTTATAACTGAAAATTATTTTTGTTTAAATATATATTTGTTGTAAATTTTTAGCAGATAGATAGACATTTCTGATAAAAAGCTTAAGGTACATTTACATCCGACATTTGTATCCGTACATATATGTCAAGTATCAGATATAGGTATATCGCTAGTGACTGTTTACATTCTGATAGAAATTGCTATAAGTTGTGTCTAGAAGTTCTAAATTTACAATAAATATTGAATCGTTTACATATTTCTTAAATACACTTGTGTCATACACATCCATTCATTGTAGGAAGACAATGTTCAGTTGTGAAACGATGAGAATATTGAAACAAAAAAATGTTCCATGTACGATTATTGTGAAGATACAGAAAAATAGAATAAAGCGTTCACTGTGGATTCAAGAGTGAATTTTGGGATACGAAGAATTAGGTGTTTATAGTCAATTAATGTTATATTTTTTGCGGATGAAGCCAACTCAGTTTGAGAAACTTGTTTGTAAAATTGGTCTAACAAGCAAGCTATCAAATCAGTTTTAATATAATTTGGTATGCCACCAAATGACGCAGAGGGCACTATACCATTTAGTTTGTTAAGATTTCTCAAATCTTTTTCAAAGTGAATACAAGGCACAGTTTTACTATGTATCTTTTTTCATTTAAGGGTTAGTTGTAGTACGATTGACAAGCTTGATAATTAATAAAATATAAAAGAAGTGTGAAAGTAAATCCAAACAAATTCAGTGAAAGATGTCAAGTGATGTTATGTTAAAAATTTTAATAACTTTATATATTTATTTGCTAAAGATAGTATGGATTGTAAGGGGCTCTGGAGCTTCCAAGAATTAAAATTTGTGTCAAATTATTTGTCAAGTTGATTATGTACCTAATAATTATATTTAATTTCTAAATCAACATATACAGGGCGTTGTATGACATATTGGAAAAATATAAGGTTCCAAAGGTCATTCTGAGTAAAAAAAAGTTATAATATACATGGTTACGTGTCAACGTGTTTGTGCTGTTTTCAAATATTTTTGTTTCTATTTGTATTGTCATTTTGTTATTATTATTCCTGACAATCAAACATACTAAAAGTTTAAATAAAATTTGTGTACATATAAGTACTTATTTCTAAACTTTGAAGGCCAATTCTCATTAGATATGCCAGGCATGGTCCAGTCACAGCCAAATCATCACCATTGGGATCTCTTTATTTACTACAAAACTTTTGTTGAGCCTGGGTCATGATTTGACAGTGACTAAACTGTGCCCGGCACGTCAAGTGAGAATCGGTCTTATAGGTCTATAGCTTGGTAACCATGGAGAATTGACTCCATGCACATATATTTTAAAAATTTTTACTCAGTTTGCGCAGTACGTCATGCAACACCTTGTATTTATATTTGAAAACTGTTTTGAAAGTATGAGTAAAAACAAAAAAATTAAATAGAAGTAAACCTGGCTTTGTGATAAAAATTTACCAAAGCAATATAAATTTTATAGTCATTGTTTTTAATTTGCTATCAACACTACCACAAATGTAGACAACTAGTCAATTACAGCAATTTCTGTCTTGCAGATTTGAACATGCAAATAATATGTCTAATCGTATAGATGTCGACACGCATCGTGGACACTTAAAATGTATCTCTCTAACAGAAATTTTTCGCTGTTTCCATTAATTGCAATTTCTGTCCGACATAAATTGTGCAATTAATATCAGATGAAAACTTACCTTTATGGATATGATGTCTGTGTTCTTTTTTAAGAGGAACAGTAAATAATATATTATGCAAAGTATATTATATAATGTTGATTGAATAATAATTCATTCAACAATGGTAATCATATACAGCAGGCAGGATATAGCAAATTTGTTCTATTTCTTAAAAGTCACAAAGGCATAGCACGAAAACAGATATGTTTTAGCAATACAATCAAGTAGAAATTGAAAAAGTAGACATAATCTTAGAAAACTGTTGTAGTAAGATAATTTATTTATTAGGAGTAATTTTTATTTTATAATAATTGTATACTGTTACCAATAATAGAGATGATCAATTTTCAGAATTCAAAAAAATATTTTTACTGAGTTTACAGTCCTCTGACCTGAATGGGTCATTCTATAACACTTGTGGTGCCTTTAATGTTAAATATCTTTCTAGTTTATTATTTAATTACAATATGTTTTGGGATTAACTGATGAATTTTCAGTTTATGATCAAGACGATTTCATTCTCCAAATTGTTTGGTGTTGTAGTGAAATTGTTAGTAGTTATTGAAAGAGTTGTTAAAGAGGCACTTACTTGTGGTTTATAAATCTGACATTTTCAAGCCAACCACTTTCCTTGTTTTAAAATGGTAAGTGTAGCATTTATTTAAAATAAAATTTTTGGTTTTGAGCCGATTTATTTTCATGAATTGTATTTTAAATTTGTAGTGCTTTAGAACCGTATTTAATTTATTACAAACTAATATGAATATTTGAAAATAACTGAAGATAATGTTAGAAACTTGAAATAAAATAGATTTTAAAAGAAAAATTACAAGCTGTATATTACTTAAAGTTGGGCAGTAAATAAGCTAACAATAATCGAATGTGCTACTATGTTAGGATCTATATATCGAATGCCGTGTCTTGATCGTTGATTCCGCTATTCCTCCCGATCAAGGGGCTATTGTATTTCCCCTTTCGTCTCTCGTCCCGGCTCTCGAGGTGCCACCAAGTAAGAGTTCCAGCATCCGTCATCATTTTTAACAATAAGTAAGATATTAATATCATTGGTTTTATAAACTTCGCTACCAGATAAGTCAATGTAGGGATTCACACAAATATTATTCCGTCCAAAGTTATGAGCCCCTCCAAATCCAGAGGTCATTGCTATCGACATCCCCAGATCTAACAAATTAAGTATTTATTAAAATTATTTATTATATTTAGTATCTTTGTTACTCTATTATAATAGTATAAATTACAAATTACCTCTTTTACTGGCATAGGTTCTGAGACCTGGCGATGTCTATTTCAATGCCCGACATTTCTGACATTTTGCAAACGTCAAAATTTGTGGGCAATATAAAAAATTAAACGGACCTTCTTATTCCTACAAATCGAATGATTATGCTCCTAACAAGGTGAAAATTTCAAGATTGTTTAAATTAATTGCATCCTGAAACATTTAATAAATACGCTTCGACATGTCATGTATCATAATACATATAAATATGTACTATTTCATCTATTTCTAGGAATTCTTGCACTGTTGAGCCTATTTTATTAAAAATAAAGTTATTTCTGTAAATATTCATATCGAACACCATTCTTATAGTTGTGTTTTCATATTCAATTCTTAATTAATTTTTTTTATAGGTATATTTAACACTCTCTCACTGTTTGTGTAACCAGATTCTAATTAAAACACATTTACTTCCTTGTTTTATATTTCTTTTCATTTCAAAAGATGTTTTACTAAAACAAATAACTATTTACTGTCACTGTTAGAAATAGGTTAGTGTTTTTCTAGGTTAAAAATTCAAAACAAGCCGTTGACGAAGTGGATGGTAGGTGGGCTGTCATTTTAGAAATTTAATTTCATTGGATGTATGAATCGATTCCGCGCATGCGCATTTCTCACAAGTGCATCAGACGAACAAAGAGGGCACAAAGTTCTCGGCTGAATTCGTAGGCCGAAACCCGCAATATAGTAGTATTACATATATGCCATAAACTTAGAAGAAATATTGACATATTGCCGGCGGCCGCTAATTCATGGCTGCCCTAAAATGTCCAAAATCGCTAACACTTGATTTTTATGCCAATTTACGTTGGTTGTATTATAGCGTGAAGCTCATTTGTAATTGGTCACATTCTTTAATGACATTTAGAATGACAGCAAGTTAATTTGCACAACCGCCAATATAAAGCAAATAAAATATCCATTTTCTGGACCGTAAGACCCTAGGCAATGCGGGAGCTGGCACGTGACCTATATCATGAACCGATGCTGTCTATATCTTTTCTAGGTTTGTGGACGTCCCTTCTATGCGCTTGAAGCCCATTGTGCCTCACCCCTTTCCCTATACCAAGAACTTGAGAAGTTTGTTTCAAGCACAAAAACTCCGCGCCTGCACAATTCCCTCAGATCTTTTTGATTCGCAATTTCCAATTGGTAAATTTGATTCAAATTGTGTTCCGGTGGGTAAGATTTCATTACTTTCAAGCATGGGTTTTAAGCGCATGTGCTCCAAGCACAGAAAATAAATTCATTGGAAAGCAGCTTTTTGTCATTTTGTATTGCCTATTGCATTGGTCTCGTTCATCACGCAGTAGCGATCACTGAACGATTAGTTATCATTTTGGTTATGATCATTAAACCGGCTGAACGCATTTCTATACGTTTGTGTACATTTTGTGACTGCTTTTTCATAAGCCACTTTCATTTCTGACTATGACATTTTAAAATGTGAGACAAATTTCGGTCTATACTTTTGTAAACATTAGGATTTCATGACCGCTGATAACTGAGCGCTCCCTTCATACTGCTTCGTTCAACACAGTGCACCCTGATCAGTGATGTGATCGATCAAGTAGCGATCAGTGCGATGAACGCGACCATTGTTACGGTGAAGTGCAAAATAAACACAAAAATAAATTAAGAATATAGGTACTTAATTGAAAATAAAATCTATTATGTCTGCTTCGAATGTTTTAATAGGTTGGGAGAAAATAAGTTCTACTGTATTATTACTTGTACATGTATCTTCTAGGTGGTGGTACGGGATTTATAGGTAGTCGTCTTTGCAACATTTTGAAGAATAAAGGTTATGGATTTACTGTTGTTTCTCGTATGCCGGGAATTCAACATATCTCGTGGAGTGATTTGCATGCAAAAGGTCTTCCTAAAGATACAACAGCGGTAGTTAACTTAGCAGGTCAAAATGTCATGGATTTCAAAAGACGATGGACACCAGGATTTAAACAGAATGTGTTTAACTCGAGAATTAACACAACAATTTCATTAGCAAAATTGATTAATGAGGCTCAGCAGAAGCCATCAGTATTTATTACAATATCAGGAGTTGGAGTTTACAAACCAGATCAAGAAAAAGAATATACTGAAGATTCTAAATGTGAGGAATTTGATTTTTTTTCTAAATTATGCAAAAATTGGGAAGAGGCTGCCGATTTAAATATAGAAGCTAAAAATTGTTGTCGAACCGTCACTATACGTAGTGGTGTGGTATTGGGAAAGGAAGGAGGTATGATCAAACAACTATATCTCCCATTTTATTTGGGTTTAGGAGGACCTGTTGGAAATGGTTTACAATATATGCCTTGGATTCATATAGATGATTTAATAAGTCTTATAGTTTATGCCATTGAAAATCCAAAAGTTGAAGGAATACTCAATGGTGTTGCACCTCAGCCTTGCACCAATAAAGAGTTTTCAAAAGTAAGAGTCAGTAATTTAAGTACATTAGAAGTTGTACTGTAAAACTTACACATTTTATGAGATTATTTTCATGAACAGATTGTTCAAAATACAAGCTTATATAAGCATCTTTCTAATCAGTCGCAATTCACAATACATTAGTTGTACTATATAAAGACACTTTTATTTCAATATACAGGGTGTCCCGTGTAAGAAGATATATATTTCAATTGAATCAAACATATTATTTAGATAAGAAATTATTACTTTTCATTTAATTATACACTTTATTGGTATATTTTTGTCTTCAGAGGGATTAAACTATTTAATTATAGCAAATTATTGCAAAAAATTAATTAAATCTTTTGAAAAAGCGTTAATTATTCCAGTTTGTTTTATATTATATTTAAACTCGTACAGTTATTTACAATTTGTAAAGTTTTAGTTTGTGTTCTAGAACTGATGTAAATTTTCACAATTCTTTAAAAATTTTGGAAAATTTTTTTTTGTTATTGAAAATGTTTTAGTGGTCAAGTTTGAAACATTCTGAAGGAAAATGGTCATATTTTGTATATATTTTTTTACAGTATTGTAAAGGTATTAAAGCCAAAATAAATCAATTTTGCTACAATTCCTATTAATGAAGTCATATGTATGTTCTTTAATAATGAATATCTAGGGATGCTAATGAACGTTCTATAGACAAAATTGGATTCAGTAATTATCTAAAATAAAAATTAATTTAGCTAAATTTAATAGCAAAAACACTTTTGAATATTGCGAACTCGTAAATTCAGCCACAATAGATGGGATCTGACCTATTTCGGCATTTGAAAGATTTGATCCAGTAGATGGGGTTACGATAAGGGCTATGTGCGAGCTATTCTAAACGTTGCACAAATCTCATGTTTGGAATAATAGTATAAAGCAAATATAATTATTGTAATTAATTAGTTAATTATTGTAGTAAGTATTGTAGTTGAGATTGCGTAACGAAATTAAATATTGGGATGAATAAAAAAATAAAGTGCTGTAATTTAGTACAAGAAAATAGGAATAAAGTTAGTTTTTTAATTACTTCATACCATATTTCAAAATTAATTACAAAAATATCTTTTTGAATTACCAGTGACTTTCTCCAAAAATTGGAGAGGTTTGTGACAATTTAGATTCATTTTTTGATGTACCAAAAAAAAAAAAAAAAAACAAAATCCGTGCAGATTTGCAAGAGTTCTTAAACATTAAAATTATGCAAAACTTTAGAATGCCGTTTTATTTTCATATGGAAGATTTTTTACTTTGAACAAACTTGTTAATAAGAAATTTAAATACAGTAAAACCTCGATTATCCGGGCCGGCCGGAACCGAACCGTTGCTGGATAATCGAAAACACGGTTAATCGAAATAACGCTCAAACTCACCAATTTTTAAAAAATATGAACTTTATTACACATACCTATTAAATAATGTAAAAAGAAAATTAACATTTTTACATTTGCGCTTTTCATTGACGCCGTGCCGATTCATTTTGTCTGCACGTGAACGGACCAAATGCTAGACTGCGTAAAAGCCGTATGACACTACAAATAATTTTCAGCAAAATTACGTATAAAATTTTTTTGGTAATTTTTGTTAGAAAAATGTGAATTTTAGTTAATTTATGAATACTATTATGAATAAAAATTATTCCCAGTAAAATTACCTCATACGCGAGCGTATTAACTCGGTTTATGTGGCACCATCTGTTGAGTGATTATATTTTGTGAAATATTGAAGGGAAGGAACCTATTATCATTATTGCCAAATGACAATCATATCAAAATATCGTTATTATAACATAAATATATTATGTTTTCACAGCACAGCACAAAGTAACTATCACAACTATAGTAATTAGTCCAATTTGCATACTGTGCACTTTCTCGCGCAGATTTGCATAAAAATTTAGAACATTTTTATGGACATACAGCTTTATGTGAATAATGCGTATGCGACAAACAAGGAGACTCGTCTTTGTTTTTGTTTCCGAGAGCTTTTTTCAGCCCGCCACGGATAATCTGCGCACGGATAGCGGATTGTCATAAACATCGCATCGCACGAATAATCCGCCGCACGGATAATCGAAGTTCTACTGTACATGTCTACATAAAATTTGCCAAAGGGTATAGGTAATTGCAGACCATAAAATAGACATTAATATTTTTAAGAGTTTTTATTTTTATAGAGACACCTTTCTGTGCTTTGCTCATGCCCTTGTCTTTATAGTGGTCGGGATACTTATAAATCTCACTTTTTCATTAAAATTTATAATTTACATTTTACAATTTTTTTAGGCTTTTGCAAAAGCACTGCGACGACCTGCAATTTTACCACTACCGAATTTTGTTTTAAATATACTATTAAATAAGGAAAGAGCCGTTATGATCACTGAAGGACAAAAAGTTTTGCCAAAGAAAACACAGGCTGTAGGATTTAAGTATAAATATCCTGATATAGAATCAGCATGCAATGCTATTGTGAGTGGAAAATAAAAGGACTTCCTATGTATTAACAATGAAAAGGCTGAAATATTGTATCCAATGCAATAATTATATTTATACGCAGAAATAACTTACTTGATATTATTTATTATGTACTTAATAAACAATAAACAAATTATAATTGTAATGCTTTTACCGAACTTTCACATAATAAGTATAATATTTTAGTCGTAGGGTATATTCCTATAACTTCTTCATTTGAAACGTTTACTACTTGTTGTTCTGCAATAGTATTGACTTTTCTACCTGTTGTTCGATTCCTCAATTCACTTGTGCATACTGGCTTTTTCTGTCTGTATATAAATAGGTGTCCAGAGGATTCACATATTACTGAATAACTCATATCTGGTGGACATACAGAAAACTTCCTATTTTGTTTAGATGCCTAAAACAATTGAAATTAATAATTTCACTTAAAGAAATTAATTAGAAATATAATTTTCATATTAGGTGTAACTAAAAGTTATAATATGAAGCTGAAATATGTAGGAGAGCTTATTATTTCTTTGGTAATCACGTCTTTGTTTAACATGTGACACACTCCACTGACCATATTATCCTATAATGTTTATATTGCTGTAATTATATTTATTTTTATTTATTTGAATTTTTTTAACCAATTGAATTGTTTATTTGAGAAAGGTATTCACTGACTGAAATATGAATACATAAAAAACTAAATTTATGCTATTTTTATAAAACTAGATACATGCGATATATTTTCGACAACAGAAATACTTAGGAGGGTGATGTGATACTTTTTGCACAAAACAATGTACAATCTATTGAAATTGCAAACAACTCAATTGCACTAATGGTTTTTTTTTTTTACCTAGTTGTCGAGTTTCATTTTCTAGATCAAACATGAACTTCATATTTTATAATATACAATCTGGTTAATTTCTTTTAGATTTTGAAAGGGCTCATCTCTAAATACATAATATACGTGACACTGAAATTGAGAACTAACAAGTGAATGAACGTTGGGTTGCAAATTTGAAAACAGACAAAATTCGGATATAAAGATGTAATTTAATTAAGTTCAGGGGTTATCATCTAGGAAACTTCCTTATATAGATAATCATATCTTTAAAGGACAATACAAAATATTATCCATTAGAATCAATTTTATTTTCAAATAAAATATCCCAGCAAACATGATCTAAAAAATTTAAAACAGACTATAAAGTCTTAAATCGCAGTAAAAGCCAAAAGGAAGAAGGCTCATTATCATTACGATCATTATCAGATGATACCACAATTGTAACGGAGGAGGATGTATGTCCAAAGGAATTAATAGTGTGTTAGATGCCTGGACTTTAATCTCCGACATATTTGGAATATAAAAAATTAGATTAAGTCATATTCAAAAAAAAAAAAAAAAATCAGTAATATATTTGACAAACAAAAAATATTCACTATGTACATAAATAAATTATACAAAAAGTGTAAAATAGATAAAATTAACTATTGTAATAGTTCACTTAAGAAAATTCTAATTTTGTCATGTTGTGTTACTTATATGGCTTGTCGCGTCACACACTTCTCTGGGTGATCCATAAACGCTAGGAAAAAAATTGGATACATGGTGTCCTAGGGCCTCTTGAAATTGGACCCAAAAGTGTGGCACTGACGATAAATGTGTTACCGTTATGTAAATAGTGCAATATATTATGTGTTAAAGTGTGGTATCCGTATCAGGTAAGTGGATGGTGGTAGGCCATCGTCATCTAAAAGGATGGCATGCTACAGGTGAGTATAAACTTATTAAAATAAACTATTAAAGTGTTTGGTTTCCGAGTCAACGTCTACTTATTTTTGGCAAATTTGTGTTCCTTGAACCCTCTTCAAATGGCACACCTATGGAATCACCTTCTGTACTCGTCTAAGTACTGTAAATGAATAGTCTTTACTATTTTGGAACTGAGGTATCGTCAAAGTTGATAAACATCATAATCCTGTAAAACCAGTTCAGCATCGTAGAAATCACTGTTTAGCCAGGTTTCTGTAAAAACTATTATATCATATGAACAGAGTTCCGCAGACCTCTAACATGTTGGTAGTAGACAGAGAACTTAATAGAGTCAGAATGCTTTGATGTTTTTTTGTTTGGGATATGATTAGGGACATTATTGATGTATTTTTCAGATTATAATTAATATTTTTTAATATTCTTTACTTGTCCACTTCACTAATTATAATCAGAAAAACAATTTTTCTCAATTTCAGTTTAAAATAAAGAATCAACTTACTTGAACATAACCAAAAGCTAGCAGGGTTCCTTCATGAGATATAGAAAAATCATCTCCACAACCTTGTGGCTGCCACAGACATACATCCACGTCATGTCGTATACCTAAGGCAGGAGGTAAGTCAATATTCAAGTTAGCTGTCAGTAACACTTGATGGGAACCTAGATGTATTTTATGTGTAACATTATTTGTTAGTCCATCTAATCTTTCAAATGTTACTGCATTTTCTGTTTCAAAATCACATTCTTCTACTTGTTGAGAGGTAAAAGTTGTTCCACATTGAGGCATCGCCTATAAAAATATGTTTATTTCAGTTTTTACCATTTCAAAACACGATAATATTTACGATGTAGGAAAAATTTCTTTATGTAAAATTTTTAGTGACCAAATCGAACAAATTAAGGTGAAACACATTGAGACAAAGTAATAAATAGAGAATGTTGAGAAATAATTGAGTTAGATAGTAACAAGAAAGTCGGCAGGAATGATGACAACACAGTGAAGTGCACTTGGCTCAGGCAGAAGAAATAGATGTATGAAAAGAAAGTAGTGAAAATAAGACATTGGAATAAAAAATATATTAACGTAGAAGAGAAAACAGTTTCAGAATAAGGTTCATATTAGTCACATAATAGTTATTTATGCAACAAGTACAAAAAGTGTTTATGTTGCCCTACTCGGCCTGATGGCTTCGTTGGACAATTTCACGTTGCGTGCAACAAACACTTTTTGTACGAGTTGCATGCAATATTATTTTCTACGTTCATGCACAAACCAAAAAGTGTTTTATTTAGATGACACAAGTCTAGGAAAATATGACGTCCATTTGAACGTTTATGTTTGTCCTGATGACAAAACGCTGTAGTAGAATGACAGATAAATGCAATAAATATTTTGTTGCACTAGAGCAATAAAGAACCACTTTTTTCACTAAATATAGTTCAATAAAGTTTTGTTTTTTGCATGAACGTAGAAAAAAAAATGTATAAAGTAAGGACCAACAATAAGTTTAGTAACCTGCAATAAACCGAACAATATGAAGAATAATCATTTCAATAAATTAAGACCACAGTAAAGAAGGATTTTTGTCACAAAACGTAGTGTAGAGAAAAATAGTTTTAAAAGTTTAAATCCAGTATAATTTTTTTATTGTGTTTTTTAAAGAATATTTAAAGAAATATATATCTTAAAACAGAACATTTTTGTAAGAGGTTTTATTTAGTTTATTCTGCTTGCTGCTATTAACGTATACAAGAATAATACTTACCTGCAAAAAGAAATGAATGAATATGTCCCCGCCTTGCAAATAAAAAGTGTTGCCAAAATTTGAGCTAAATTTCTGTGTTTTCTTAGCCTTGAAATATAGGTATTAGTTTTTCTTTTTTTCGTACCATAAGATACATATAATTTTAAAAGTTTGTTAATAAATCAATGAAACAATCAATAATCTAGTTACATATATAGATAACAATTTCCAACAATACCTGCCTACACTATTTTTTAAATTTTGAAGATTTTTCCACTTTAAATGTATTGGCAGCAGCTGAAAAAATTTACATGCCCTGTAATGATCACTATTTTAATCAAATTAAATTTTTTATCACACTGTAGAGTGTACCCCTTACAGTCCTTGCTAGCTGCCCACATGATTTCTCAAATTTATCAATTTCTTTATGTCAGCCATTATCCCATATTTATTTCTCTTTTTAGTTTTTTTATCAATAGATCTTTCTGTGATATTATTTTTTAAACTCGACATATATTTTCATTTAAAAATCACGCGAAACAATATTAAGTTCTATGTAGTAGGTGGAAAAGGGCAAAACAATTACTAAACTGCAAATATCAAATACTTTTAAAACTGACAAAGCACATTATTAACTATAATCAGACCCGTTCCTGGGGGGTCACACGCCTGAGTGCATGATGTTTTTTCCGCTCCTTATATGTACCTATGTTTAAAATGTTAATTTTAAACACAATTTTTTTAATATAAATAAAGCACACACAGTTAATTTAGTTTGTTTTTAATAAAGATAAACTAACAAAATAAAAAAACTTGAAATTCTAAAACCAATAAATGTAAATAACGTACAAACAAAAATTATAATGGAATATGTCTAGCCTTTGAAGACGCAAACTCATTTCTCATTATATTATGATCGATAGTTTCACAAATTTGGTTTTCAATTGAAATAATAGCTAGATCTGATTTGCTTGTGCAGCATAGTTAAGTTCTTAAATAATTTTTAATTATCTTTAATTTTAAAAAAGACAAATATTCTAAATAAATTTGGAATCAACGATTTTAAATTATTGAGTGTCAGACAATGTTTTTCTTGTGCCGTCACGCATTTCTAATTTGAAAAAGAAAAAACAAAATACTCAATTGTTGCATCAAACATAAATTTTTAGTTTTTAAAAAACAAAAAAATTACCTTTTTTATTAAAAACACTGTAGTTATTGTACTGCACCAGAATACTTTATTTTGTGTTTTTACGGCCTATTAATTTAGTTTGGGTCAGTACACTAGGTGTTAACTGTAGATCATATAAATGGAAAATAAAAAATGAAAGTGACGTATAAAAATCAGTAATTTGTTTTTTTCTACTGATGTCATGTCTTGTGCGTAGAAATCATAGAATAGGGAAAACTTAATGTACGCTGTTGGTTATACTGCATTTTAATTTCAATATACAATTGAAACCAAAACTAAATGTTTATAATTGGACCATAGAAATCATGTTTCTATGAATTGGACGTAAAATTTTCATATTTCGAAATTCCTACTCCATTAGCGCAACCAATTCACAAAAGCTAAGTTACTGCAATATTACCAGACTCGCGTTTTCTCCATAGGTTGACAATTTTCAATACCTCTTTTGGCGTTTTAATGATTTCTATGGTCTTATATGATTTTAGCCAACTCGAGGTGACATTTTTTGCAGCCTTTTTTATTGCCTCTTGGAGTAACTTGAAATATTTACAATAGGTTGGACGCTTGCAGGTGCGAATAGTTTTTTAAACGGGCAGCTTAGAGTAAACTATTTTTTCTCAAATGAGAAAAAAGTTTGACTTTGTCCCTTAAAAGCAAATATATTAGATTTTTTGCTAAGAAAAAAATAATTTTACTAAGACTTAGCTTTTTCCCGTTTAATAAATACCTATTTTTACAATATTAAGTAGATTTTGTAATGTAACATAGAAAAGCATATTTATATTTCAGATTTTACAAGGGCCATATTTCTATTTTTTAGGCCACAGGCACAGGCACTTGACCCTGTTTCTAAGAAGGGAACCATACGGTATAAGTGCCATTGAATCTTTATGTACCGTACCATATCTATACTTTAGTATTTAAGTACGGTAAAAGTTGTTAAAGAAGTCGTCTTCGCACTTAGTTATATAATAACTAAAAATCAAAAATAAAACCAATCGGAGCACTTAATGTCGAGCAACTTCTTCAAATTGGCGCCCCTAACTTTTGCCGCCTGCGTGCGGGGCATTCGCTGCATACCCCCTAGGAACGGGCCTGACTATAATAGTATTCCATGGATTTAGCCTGAATTTGATATAATAATTCATATCGTCTAACTGAACACATTTTTAAGTAAAACAGAAACATGCAAACTTGATAAATCATTTAACAGACATCATTATCTCAGTTTTACCATAAATTGACATACCTCCTTCTTTATCTGTGGTCTTCAAATGTATTTTAAAATGCTCTAATCAATATTCAGCGAATGGTCTAAATGATTGTGCGATGTTAGAATATAACTTCTGTTTACTCTTTGAATCAGATATATCAAATTGGGTAGACACAAATACAGTCCAATGTACAGCTCGTCTATTAAATACTTGTACTCAAAATTTTGTAATTTTGTATACCCAGTTTCATAACTTATTTTATAATTGGGTGGCCAGCAATTTTTTAGATGGGGGACACCCAAGACCCCCTCTGTAGTTGTTTCTCTTAAATTTGGAAACATATAGAGATTCCAAATATTGGAGTTTAAATTTTTAGATAATATGAATTTTTTTGTTTAAATTACCCAATTTTGTGTTTTATACCCTTAATCGTAATGACGTATATATCCATACATTTAAAAACTACTTTACACGGGTATAATGGATATATTCGCCTAGAAATGTTTTCATCGAATATGTACGTTTGCAGTAATTTATTTATATTATTTTTATTTTTAAATGTACATTTATAGAATACACTGAGCTACGGGGGATTTTTACTGGTAATTGCAGCTATGAATAACTTTTAGTTCAGCGGGTCACTCAGACATGTTTAAACCTCTCTACTTACAGTTTTAGCGGTGGCGGCTGGTGAAATTTCAGGTATTTCATATCTTAATAACCAGACATGGGACCCAAACCAAACTTTAGTATATATGTACTGTGGCTATATAGAGAACTTCAGTAGAAGAAGGATTTTGCAGTTTGCGAAAAAAGTTAAAAAAAACGTGGGCCTCACCTAAGATTTGCAAATTGGCTTGTTTAAATTTCGAGAAACATTTTTTTCATAAACTAGACAGAATTCTACCGATAGGTTTCAGATTTTATTAAAAAACTTTAATTTTTGTGAAAGTTACAGCAATTTGAAAATTAATATTGCATTTGTGATACATTATAAAAATTTCAAAATGCTATAAATTCTACAAATATAGTTATTTATTAATAAAACTTGAAATCTGTCCGTAAAATTACATCTAGTTTATGGAAAAAAATGTTTCTCAAAATTTAAAGAAGCCATTTTGAAAATTTGAGGTGAGGCCCACGGTTTTTTTCAACTTTTTTTCGCAAACTGTAAAATCGTTCTTCTTCTACCAAAGTTCTCTATATGGCCACAGTACATATTAGGGTATAAGTTTGGTTTGGATCCCATGTCTGGCTATTGAGATATGGCATACCTGAAATCTCACCAGCCGCCACTGAGTTTTAGAGAAGTTTTTGCTGTATTTAAAACTGTATATTTGAATTTAAATAACATAAAAACAGTCATGTTCAGTGTTAAATACAAATACTGGTAATGATGAATATGTATGCATACACAAAAATGATGTGGTATTTGCAATCAGTTATTCATTGGTGTTTCGATATTTAGTTAATTTAAGTGATAAAAATTGCTGAATGTACAACTTTTTACCTATCTGGAGACGGTAGGTAAATATCACTCAACGTGTGCAATAGCACTATGATGTTAGATTTAGACAGATTTAAATAACTAGATACCTTATAGATCAGTTTAGATACAACAAAATTATATAGTCACATATTATTTATACTTAAAATGTAAATAATGGTAGCAATATCCAAATAAACTTATACATACGGATTCATCAACAAGGCGTAACGTTAGTCAGACTAGCGGAGGTTACGCGAAAAATTTATGCCTCTGTTGCACCAATTTAAATAAAAGGCATACTCCTATTCACTACTATGTACAATACTTACTTTATGATATGTTAACTAATCCGTAGCACTGAAAAGTACTGTTTTTGAATATAAATACTAAATATACAATGGAAAACGCAAGGAGCTAGAGGCCGAAGTTACGCGATTTTTAGACAGGTACAATACTGGGTCTAACTTTTGGCGCAAATAGGGACGTAAATAAACAGCCTACCTAGCAACGCATGTTTCGCTACCTAGCAACGTATGTTTCGTGAATGGGCGCAAAGCTGGTTAGTCCGACTAATGCGCTTTTGCCCGTTTCATGAATCCGGTTGTAAGACTACACAGAAAATGAATAGTAATTGAATAGAGTGCTGTTTTCATACCGGACATAAAAGAGAAGTTTATGTCTTTTTGTTTTTAATTGATATCTTACCTCGCTGTCACTACATAAATGTTCCAATCGTTCATGTACTTCTTGAACAATACAAGAATCTAAAATATATTCTCCTGATGGGTCACCTATGACCAATTCTGGCCACATTAGTCCAGTTTCAGTTTTATATAATACAACTTCTATATTATTATTTGTTACAGTCCATGTAGTTAAGTTTGAATCAATATGTTGATATAACTGACCAGTAAGCAATGTATTTTCACTATATTTTATGTTAATTTCTGTTGGTGTAGTGGTAACATTAATTAATTCCTTATTAATGTTTTCAATAAAAAAATTTACAGTAATTTCTTCAATATTCTGTGACCATTGATAAGTTTTAGGAATATTTTGTACATGATTATCTGTTTCTACTGGACAATCAGAATTAATAATAAACTTACAACCACTATCACTAACTACATAGACCGAGTTACAGTCCTTTTCCAATGCAGCATATTGGACATCACTTTTGGTTTTTAACTGTTTGAGAGCCATTTGTTGCCAGTGACCATCTTCTTTTGTAAAAGAGACCCAATACAAATAAGTTGCAAACCGTTCTTGCAAATTAATTTGCTTGATATTAAGTAGCAAAACGTGTAATTCTTTATTTTGAGTTTGTGTTATTTTTAATGCAGCATCTACAATTACAAAGCCTTCATCAGATCCTATTACTTTGTCCGAAAATAGTAAAGTGAATATGTCATCATCATTTCGAGCACCTGTACTGACAATGTACATAGTGCCTATTCCATCTGCTAAAACAGCAACATTTTTATCCACAAATCTTAAAGTAACATTATAATCTCCAGTTTTTCTTTCACTGGTTTTTGGTACTTGCCATACAACAACAGGTTCTATTAGATCACTGCTGAAAGGATCCAAATATGTTTTGCATACATTCCATTCATTATCTATAAAATATATGGAATCACTGTCATCTAAATGGTCACCTATTAAATGATTGTGGAGTCCATATAATTTTGTATGAAGCAAACTATACTGACTTGCATTTAAAAGTATTCTATCCACAGGTTTACTTAAATCTTTTTTCTTGGTAGGTATTTCTTGCAACGATAGTTTGTAACCATCAAAATTAGAATCTAGTAACATTCGACTTGGGGACAGTTCAATTAGAGTCGGCCCCATTTTTGCAAGACAAAATTAGTTGCGGATATAAATTTTAATATTCAAGGTAAGTATTGAAAAGTTTGGTTTTAGTAGCTGCAAAATATTTCAACTTAAAAATCTGCTTCAGAATACTTGAATTTCAAAATTATTGTTTACTTGTTCCTTGTTTTCATTTATGATGTACCGATTTAACCTCAAATTGAGATATCATTATCATAGACCATAAATAAGGGATAATAGTTTTCTTATCTGTGTCATAGACTTCTAAACTTTATAAAGGTCTATGCATAGGCCACGGCCCAGAAGAACAATATGTTTGAGCATCGTCTGCTAAATTTATTTATTTTATTTATTTATTTATCGTTCTACTATCCAACGGGATTAACTTGGAAATTAATCCCAATTACAGAACGGGAAATAGCTTACAATAAAAAGAAAAACAACAACAACCAAAAAATTATACAGCAAAATAACAAACAAGTAAACATATAAAAGTTAAACACTATAAAAATAACAAAAACAATAATACATGTATATACAAACAAACAATTCAGATACTTAAGACTTAAAAAAATGGAAAAACAGAAGAGGAACAAACAAAATAATAATCAAGATAAAAAATACATTTTTTATGTGCTTAATACTATTAAATATATCAACGCTGTCCTGGACAGTTTTATAATAACTAACATTGCATACAATGGTGAATAATACAATATATTGGTTCTAGCAGTTTTCGTAAAGACGTGTATTATTTGTGGGCACATTTAGATTAATTTTGTGTAGTAATTCGGGTAAGTCACATCCACAGTATACTAAGCAATCAGTACGGAATCTTAGACAATTTATGAATGAAATACGTCTGGTAGTTTTTAAATACCCCCACTCTAGAAAAAGTCGCCAAGAATATGGCGGATCCCAGAGAACATACGAAAAAATAACTAATAATTTGACGTAAACATAACCAAAGTTATTCGTAGTTTTAATACTTTTGCATTAGTTCTTAATTAACTGTTGTAATCCAGTGTAGTTTCATGTAAATTGAGGTTTTGGTCACGTTTTGTCTTAATTTAGGTTTCTAGCAGATATAATTTGAATTTGATTATAAAACCAGTATGAATTTAAATTTATTTTAAAAATTTGCGAAAACATGGAAACTAGGTCAACTAGTAGTGTAGTTTTATTTTATATTTTGTAGTACTTTTGCCTTTATGTCAAGATGTATACGTTTACCTTATTTTGTTAGCAGATTATCAACTTTAAGCCCAGTGTAATTTTTATATTTTTACTCATTTTTTTTAGAAAAGTACGAAATGAAATTAAAACGTGAATATTAGGTACAATTTATTTTGAGGTTTACAAAATATATATATAGGTAACATAATCAAAAACCCCCGTTGCTCAATTAGGTGTATGGAGTGGTTTCTTTCATTCATGTATGAAAGCAGTCTCTTTCTTATTTTGAGTTAAATCCTTTGCCCCCTTTCATGTTTTAATTCTTCTTTAGGATTTTTTCAATTAAGCTATCACGTCTAACTTGGTCTCCCATATATAAAACTGTTTACAGGCCTTTTACGCCCAAAGCTGCGTTATGCGTTAGTTTTTTTATAACACATTTATTTCCTCCCATAATTTATTTATTATTTACTGGGTATAGTTCCACTAATAAATAATCACTAATATAAAAACACAAGTAACTAAACACTCAACGCGACATACAAAGCAGGAATATAAGTACAATAACAATAACGAGTGGATAACCATTTAATAATGTCAAAAATTAAAAAAACCTAACTGACACACAGAAATTATAGTAATAACTGTCAGTCGCCAACAAGATGGCGGATTTTTGGAAGACGCGGGAAAGCTGAGTTTCCCTACTGATTGCTTAGTATACTGTGGTCACATATAACGTTAATAACAATATGCAAGAAAATAACAGATTGCATATGACGACGGATAGTCAATGAATTGTAGTGATGAAGTACAGTAATAAATTGCTTGGGTACGCAATTGGAGGATATATTTTGTTCTTTTTCAAATACAAAAATCTTAAAAATCAACGCTGAACTCTTTTCAAACATTCAATAAATTTCAGTAGCAGTATTCCAATTTGGATCTTACAAATGAATTGTATAAAAATTTCAGTGTCAAGGCTGACAAATTCTGTGGAGTTCCGAACAACAAATCCAAGGTTCCTACATGCAGCTGAAACCATTTTAGTAATATGATGTGAAAAATTTAATTTCTGGTGAAAATATACACCCAAATCTTTAACATATACAGTATGCGCCAAAAGTATGGAATAAATTCAATAAAAACGAAACAATTATTATTTAAGAAAAATCCTCGAACAGGTCGATTTTTGATTTAAAAAATACATATTTTAGCGTAAAATGAGATTTTCAAATGTCATTTGTTTTCGAGTAATGACGTCATCGGTTTTTTTTTTAAATGGCAACACCATATTTTTTTCCTTAATTCTGAAAGATCGTTTAATTCTCTATCAGACAGTACTAAAATTTTGCTCTCTTAATAGGAAAGTTTTCGAGTAAATGACGATTGAATGTTAGAAAACGTAAATTTTATCCATAAAAAAGTAAAAATTCTGAGGTATGTAAAATAAAATACAATTGATTAAATTTTATACTTAAATTAAATGTTCGAATTGCCATCCACCAACTTCTTGACAATGCGCAAGTCTGTGAAGAAATTCTTCTTGCACATTATGAATGATTTCTGGGGTAACTCTGCGGATTTCGTCCCGAATGCGATTTTGAAGTTCTTCTAAATTACGTGGTTTATTAATGTACACTTTTGACTTTAAGTATCCCCATAAAAAATAATCAAGAGGTGCAAGATCTGGCGATCTTGCAGGCCATTCTATCGGTCCGCGTCTGCCGATCCACCTCCCAGGAAAACAGTTGTCCAAAAAATCTCGTACAGGGCGTGCATAGTGCAGAGGTGCACCGTCTTGCTGAAACCATATGGTATCGTCAGGAATGTCAGGGTCATTATCGTTAGGAAAAATTACTGCAAGGTCTGGAACAAGGTCATTTTCTAGAAACTCTAAATATCTTTGTCCTGTGAGGGTTCCTTCAAAGAAGAAAGGCCCTACTATTCTGTCCAATGAGGATTTTCCCGACTCCAATATCTGCAAGTTTGACGGTTTACTGTACCATTCAGACAAAATGTGGCCTCATCTGAAAAAGTATTTGCCGGTGTAAATTTCTATTTCCTTGACATAAATCCATTAGAATTTCGCAAAAGTGTAAGCGGCGATCGGGATCATCTTCATTGAAGAATTTTGTAGGGATGATATTTTTCCTTCCTCAAGATACGTAGCACTGTGCTCTGACTGTGTCATTGTTTAATGAAATCAATCGTGAAGAGTTATGAGGATTATCCACCATACTTATCAAAATGTTCTGTTTCTGATTTTCATTAATGCTTGGACGTCCAGGTTTTGGAATATTTACAACATTGCCAGTTTCTCTAAATTTAGACTCTACCTTACTGACTGTTGATTAGCTGATCTGGATATTTTTCATTAAATAAATTGCAAACTTCTTGCTGAGTTCTAGTCATATTCCCGCATCCGATAATAATTAAAATTTCAATTCTTTGAGTAACAGTTAAATGTGCCATAATACTTTAAATTGAATAATAATTTCTATGTCGCTTACAATACTTATTAGAAAGTCGGTGTGACAATGACACACACTGCAAAGATTTTCACCTACGTGATCCATAAAAGAACTATGGAATTCGAAAAACTAAACTTGATAACGTTTTTGCTTTATTTTAATTGATTTACGTTTTCTAACATTCAATCGTCATTTACTCGAAAACTTTCCCATGTAAGAGGGCAAAATTTTAGTACTGTCTGGTAGAGAATTAAACGATCATTCAAAATCAAGAAAAAAAATGTGATGTTGCCATTTAAAAATCGATGACGTCATTACTGGAAAACGAATGACATTTGAAAATCGCATTTTACGCTAAAATATGTATTTTTTAAATTAAAAATCGACCTGTTCGAGGATTTTTCCCAAAAAATAATTGTTTCGTTTTTATTGAATTTATTCCATACTTTTGGCGCATACTGTATTACTATTACTATTATTATTAATAATTATTATTTAGATATATGTGTAGAACAGTCCTTAATTTGATGCGAACCAGCACATTTAGGGCAAGCTAATTCACCTTTACAAGTATGCGCAGTGTGCTGAAAACCTGAACATTTAAAACAACGTAAGACATCTATTGCATCATAAACTGGACAAGAATTATAACCAATAAATTGCTTCATCTGTAGGTTCTGTCGAATCTACTGAATTTTAATTTAGAATTTTGTAATGTGCTGTAGTGTGGCGACATCAATGATAGTATTTGGAAGCATACACAGGTCATAAACGTCAGAATTTGACATTTGATATTGAGACTGTAATAACTTAGAATCTACTTATTTAATTCAGCTTGCAAAAATATACGTGTTTTTATCTACTAAGTATTTTAAAACATTAAAATATGCGATACTGATATCATTCCAATACTTCACACAAAGCTTTCGTGTCTAAATATTTTACATTTCTCATAAAACTGGGTACATACGTATTAATAATGGTCTGCTACTTCTGCAGTTTCACCATAAAAACAATACTTATTTTAGCTTGTATAAATTTAAAAGTAATAAGTAAAAAGAAACGGACATGTTAACAGATATTTGACATTTGTCATGATTTCTATGAAACGTCAAATTACTGATGAAAATAATTGGCTACTTATATATCCGACTACGTCATTTGTGTTGTAGTGTGCGGCAACCATGCTGCAACGCGCAGTGACTCATTCATTGCAAATGGATAATGGAACAAACTAGATAAAGCACGGCTACTGCGATTTAGCCGACGATGATTCAAGAGACAAGTATTACAAAGGCGACACGATGACTCGAGTTTTGACAACGGAAAAGAGTGGAAGCGCAGTGCTGCGAAATTCAAATAAAATCGAAATAGGCAGAATGCCAGGTATTTTTAGGCTGTAACTAACTTTTCTCTGTATAAATTACCTTTTGTTCCTTATTTCTTGTCTATAATTAGAGTAGTATTATATATATGAATAATAAACATATACAGATATACCTATTTCCCCTCTATCTTAACCAGGGAGCTTTAGCTATTTATCCAAGGCAACATTCTGGTGTGTGAAATACTCGGCTGTTGCCCCGAGAGAGGAGTGTTTGTTGTGTTGTCCCCTTCTAACAGATCGATAATCAAGTATTCAGTATTCAGCCATATACAGAACAGAACACCAAGTAAAACACATATGCCTATAAAATGTCTATGAAAATAATTTGTGGAGTACGAAGAAGAAGGGAAGACGGTGAAATTCCAGACGCTCAGAGGCATTCCCTCTTTGTTTGAAAAAAATGATAATAATAACCTGTGCTGGCCAAGTACTTAATGATGAAGGTCATAAATAAAAGAAGAAGAAGGCGACTCGATTTAGCAGACGATATAGTAGTCCTGCTAGTTTATCATTCTTGATTGTGGTCCAAACGATATCAGTCTTCTTGACCGTGGCCCGTGGCCTACCCGATGCTCACAGTCTATTAACTACACGGTCGGGGTCATCAGCAGGTAGCCAATGAAAACTGAGGACTTTTGTGTCCATCTTTTGAGAAAGAGTATATTTTGTTTTTATTTACGGGAATCTTGTGAAGTCACCTGGCCCCGACCGTATAGTTAATAGACCGTGCCCGATGCCATCATTTGAGATTAGATTTGGGGTGCTTTATCAAAACAACGATGGTCAATTTCTTATCCGTGCTTAATATTAAACTACAGTTTATTAGATAATTGTCTGCTAAATTGCAGCAACCGTGCTTTCAAGACGATGCGACAGCAGACGATGATTAGACCAAGAGGTAGAAAGTCTGCCATTTCATCGTTTACAAAAGAATTTCATTGGTTGCGCATTTAGTCGCAAGCGTTTTAAAATTTCGAACTTATCACTTTTATTTGTACTACGAGTATTAAACTATCATAAAACTCCGCATCTTTTTATCCTTCAGTCTATAAGCTTATGGTCCGTGTCACATTTGATTGCTGTACCTCCTCTTATCCTAGTGCGTTCTACTATCTTATCCCCATTCTTCCCGATCTCGATATTATGTAGTTTGGGGGTCTGTTCTTGAGAGGTTGTGTGTTTTATGGTGTAATTCTTGATATTTTTTAAGTGAACGTGTGTTTTACGAGTTATTAAACTTTAATGTAAGACAAATTTCTAGAGTGCATATTATATCGTGAATTCATTGTATGTTCGTAACTTCAACTTTTCAGATGTAATGGCTTGGCTCAAGATATCGATAACAGTTATCTTGGATTACTTGGGGGATCGTGTGCAACCTTTAAAAGAAGATAAGGCAAGGTTAGGGATGTGCGATACGATTTTCTGGAGTATCGATACTCGATATTTTGTATCAATATTTTTAACGAAATACATTCCAAATGTTATATATGTAGGTATTATATTATTTCCGAACGTATCCCATATCCGTGGTAGTTCTATGTTCAATAATGAAAGAACTGTGAATATACTATTCTTTTATATTATTAGATCATGTTAACCGAGCAGAAGGAGCAATACACTGCTTATAGAGTTTCTGGTATAGGGCAAATTTATGCATTTACTATTTTAGATACCTCTTCTGAAGCACTATATATTTTATGATGCCTATCCCCCTCCAATAAAATTGTCACCAAATCAAATGTTATTAGATTGTGGGCTCCTTTCTTTACTTTGAATCAAATATCTAACTATAAAAAAATTCATTGACAGGCAACACTTTTGACATTGTCGATATTTAATTTCAAATAATTTTAATTTATATAATAATTTTTATAGTTAGATATTTGACTCAACTTAAAGGAGGCCACCTGAAGAAGCAATCCTAAAAATGCAGAAATAGGTCAGATCTCATCTATTGTGGTTGAATTTTCGAGTTGCCACTGTTAAAAGTGAAGTTAGATATTTATAGAGTGTTTTCATTAAACCAGGTTAGTAAATATAGATAGATTAATTTCTTTATATAATTAATGAATAAAGCTTTGTCTGTGGAACTATTCATTAGCATACCTAGATGTTTGGTATCAGAGAGCATACATATGACTTCATTGATGGGAATTGTAGGAGATTTGATTTATATTAGCTTAAAATACCTTTCTAATACAGTAAAAAAATAAAAAAATGACAAACTGAAATTATTGAAAAATTAAAAAAGAAAATAAACTTTCTCTGTATTTACATCAGTATTAGACTATCTTACCAAATATGCGCACTGTAAAAATATGTGATGCCCATTCGTTCAAGAAAAACAAACTAAAAAAAAACTGACGCTGAGATGTTTCGAATGTTGATGAAATATAACGTATAAAGTTATTCTAATTATTGTTAACATTACTCATAAATTTTGACTTTTGTGTCGGGATTCAGAGGGTATTAAGATCGACATCGCGATATCTAAGGATTCGTGTCATGTATCGCAAAAAGGGCAATATATTACTTAAGCTATTAAAGCGGTGTTTACATTAGTCAACTTCTGATCGGTTGATCAGATCAGAGTTGATCGATCTGAGGTCATGCGAGTTGATCGATCTGAGGTCGTTCGATAAAAAGGTTTACATTTTAATCTTTGTCGGCCGACATTCTTATCGTTGAAGATGGCGCGTGTGAAACGTAAAGAAATTTTACGTGTAACATCAGCAGTGGCGGTTAATTTGTTAGGCGAACTGAAAAATATAATTTGTCGGAAAATAAACCGAAAAAGACGTCGTTGGTGGGTTAGAGAATGGATATAAAGACGTCTACTACTTGGAGGATCAGTCAGTATTATGAAGGAGCTAGCTTTGGAAGACAGAGAAATGTACAAAAATGTCTTGAGAATGTAAGAACAAGCATTTCATATATTATTAGAAAAAGTTACACCGTTAATTTCCGTTTAATTTTAAAATACACAATTAAGAGAGGCCTGCCTATATAAAGTAGCAAATTACGCTAAGGTTTCTAGCTACTGGGGATAACTTGCACTTTTATATAGAGTTCCAAAAACAACAATTTCGAAATTTCTGCCAGAGACATTGCAAGGGATTTATGAAGTATTAAAAGAATTTATAAAGGTAAGCAGGTTTTATTTAATATTAACAAGTATGAACCTGAATGTAGTATGAATGAATGAATGTATGAAGTATGAATGAAGTTTATTAAATATCACCAAAAGTGTACATGAGAAATGTTGTCGCATGTGTCTCTGTTTGATCCGTTGGCGTAGCAGAATAGTCCGTAGTAAATTGACAAACAGTATTTTTTGTAGCTTGTGGGGAAAATGGATTTCCTTCTACATCTGTGATGTCAGTATAGTTTGACAAATACGTAGACGCTCGAGAAGGGTCGTAATTCGTATAATTATTCGAAGCATTATTGGAAGTAGAGGAATTTGGAACTGGTTGTACTTAGAGAAGGCGAATTCGGTAGTTAGATAACATATTCTGAATCTGTGTTTGACGTTCTACAGCTTCACGAAGTGGAAATTGTTTTAACTGCGCCGCCACAGATTTGCCGAATATGTCAAATTCATTTTCTTCTTGTGAATCTGTATACGCAATTATATTTTCTAAACGTTCAACAGTTTTATTAATTTCAGAAATATTAGCAGTTGTTTTCTTCTTTGGTGGTTGTGATAATGACGTAGCTGTGGACGATCTTTTACACTGTTGTATTCTTGAAACAGCTGTTTTTTCTGACACTGATTGTGTAGCTAGCGTTGCTGGTTGGGATTCTTCGGTAATGTCTGCAAAATCTGCTATTTGGAATAGGATTTAGTCGCTGTTCTCATCATCTGTTGCGTTACTAGAACACTCCTAAAATAAAAATATAAAATGTTTCAGGTTCCCATGAGAATTGAAGAATGGAATGATTCAAAATGGTTTTAATAACAAATGGAATTTTCCCAACTGCGTAGGAGCGCTAGATGGAAAACATATTCTGATACGAAAGCCTTCACATAGCGGTTCCCAATTTTACTCTTATAAACAATGTTATAGCATTATTTTGTTTGCTTCAGTAGATGCAAACTGTTGCTTTCGTTATATCGATGTGGGAACTAATGGAAGGGCTAATGATGCATCAGTTTTTGCAAACTCAACCCTAAATGAAGCTCTTCAAGAAAACACTTTAAATTTGCCTGACAAAGCTGTATTCGTCGGTGATGAAGCTTTTCCCTTACGATATAATTTGTTAAAACCTATCCTAAGTATGGAACAACTTCCTTAAACCGAAAACAACGAATATATAACTATAGATTAAGCCGAGCGCGACGTATAGTAGATAATGCTTTCGGAATACTTGTGAGTATATTTAGAATATTTGAAAAAACCAACTGCTGTTGATGTTAAGACTGTGGATTCAATCGTCAAAGCTGCTTGTGATTTGCACAATTGGTTAATATGTACTGATCGATACCGATATATACCTTTAAATTTAGTAGATGTTGAAGATCTGAATAATAGACACATTGTAGAAGGATCTTGGCGTCTCAGTCAATCAAACGGAATGGATGGTATTACCAGTGGTATTGCAACCAACAATTACTCTAATCAAGCACGTCATATTCGTGACTTATATACAGAATATTTCTCCGGAAAGGGTGCAGTTTATTGACAAAATGAAATGGTAGATAAACAATTTTTATTTACTTTAAAACTATTCGCAATGTGAATCGCTTTAGTTGTTAAGGTAGCTAATAAAAATTCCTAATATCAAACTTTTTCTTTTTGTCCTTTTTTATGCCGCCTTATGTACGAGAATTTTAATATGTAATTATAAACTACTTACCATATTTGAGGAACTGCTGCGTATAACAATTACAGGTCGTAGAAACACATCCACCCTTTTGAACCAAGATAACTTCGGTTCATATACATCTTCAGTTCCACTTCCACTTTTACGGGATTTTATTTAGTTCATGGCTATAAATTGTGCGTAGATTTTTTTCTTTCACAACAGCAATTGTTAATCTCTCGAAATTCATTTCTTCTAATATTGCCTCTATCGCCGTTTTCTTCAAATTACAGTTTTTATATGAGTCACAAGAATTGTTCCACAGACATTCATTCTGTTGATAGAGATCTATAAATTTAATGATTTTACTTGCAGTCCAATTTAATTTAGACATTGTGCCTGCTTTTTTTACGAACAACAACAGAAATATTTGTTTTAATCGACTATCAACTAATTTGGGAGTGCTTAGACGGTCGCTAGTTGAAACGACCGAGTTGGTCTATCAAAAGTAGCCACAATGTCAACTTCTAGTTGAACGACCGGTAGTCATCCAGACTCGGATGAAATCGGTTTTACATGGCCGATCGTAGGCAACTTTAAGTCGATCAACTTCGTCGTTCGACCAGAAGTTGCCTAATGTAAACGCCGCTTTAGTAATAAAGATAACAAAAGCAATAAGTGTAGTACATAATTAAGATAAACATGATTCCCTATCTACGGAAATCGATTGTATAATCAATGTCACAAAGTATTTGTACTTTGTTATCAATATCTAGGCCTGCAATATAACCTAACCTATATATATATATCTGCTATTTCAACCGGTGCGGTGCTGTAAAAGCATGACCTGTGTCGAATTTTTAACAATTCCGTACATTTTATAACTACACATATTGTAGGAAACCACTGTTATGCCTCACTACTCTGAGTTATCCCTATCAACATACCAACATAGAACCATAATATACCTACTTACCTGTATTATTTTATTTTATTTTATTTTAGGACGAATTTAGGAATTATCTCTACCTGCGTAGTGCATACCGACCATATAAATCTTAAAATATGTGGAACGCCAGATGCCTTTACATTAGGCACTCAAAAATAATCAGACTATGGAGGAGCTTAGAAAGCAGCCATCTAGGGAAAAATTAATGTAAGCTGTTGGTTATAATGCATTTTAATCCCAATGTACAATAGGCAATTTGCATGAATTTTTTAAATACTTAAAAATATTGTTATTTTATTATATATTAAGTACTTAATAAGAATATCTTGCTGATTCTGTAAAATTGTTCTTATATTTTTCATAATTAATTATTTTATATAGCAATTTATTCAAATATAGTCACGGGTTCGGAAACAACATTCTGATTGGTCCACGTCATAGTATATGGAAACGTTCATGGTGACATATGTCAAATTGTCAAATCGACGTAGGTTTAGTTAAGTCGGTTAGCGAACTCGTTTCGTAATCTGTAATCTGTGGTTAGCGTCGAACTTTGTGGTATTTGTGTGGTCCAGCATTATAACATAAGTTCAAAATTACCGAAGGGGATGGAACCGATATAAAACAAATTTTATAAGTATTGTGTATACCAAAGTGCAAAAGAACTACGGTACGGTATCACTCCGGAAAAAATATTCTTCTCGGTTCCTAAAAAGAGAAAATGGGTAAGAAATGGTGCATTTCAATGAATAGAGACGAAAAAGAGAATATAACACTATCGAACACGACGGCGTTATATTGTTGCTAGGATTTCACCGTAAGTCATTTTTTAAATTAATAGTTGGAAGAAGATATGGCGAATTATTGGTAGCACAAATTAAATGGGAATGTACAAAGACTACATCTAAAAAAAGGTGTAATACCCCATAATTATAACCGTCAGGGGACCTGAGCAACAAAGTGATGCAAAATGCAGACGTCTTGAAATTATTCACCATAAAATTTGGATTTTCTCCCAGAAACGAAAACATCGACAATGAGTCAACTTTGGACAGGTTATCTGATTGTCTTTTAACAAATCCACTCTGTTGCTATTATTTACTATAATTATATGGATACTATACCCAATGCACACAAACAAAACAAATAATAATTTGACTTTGACAGTTCGTTCATATACTGTGACGTCATATAATCGCCATTTGTATTTCTCGCGTTTTTGTGGTTGAGAAAGACGTAATACACATAAAATGAACTGAAATATTAAATGAACTGAATAATATTATGGTAATAAAATAAAAAAATATGCAAATTGCCTATTGAAATCAAAACGGAATGTTTTAATTGGACCATATGTTTCTACAAATTGGACGTAAAATTTTCATATTTTGAGATTCCCGCACATTAGTGTGAAGTTACCCTGATAGTGCAACCAACTCATAAAAGTTAAGTTACTGTAATATTACCAGACTCGCGTTTTCTCCATTTTCGGTACTTCTTTTGGCGTTCTATATGTTTTATGATTTCTATGATACCGAATTCGAACTTATTCTCATTAGAATTCAGTATGCCAGGTGGAATATCAACGAATGATGTAGCTATTTTATAGTCTATTACTTTATTCTATTGCTTATATGGAGGCACGTTTTGAATGGGAATGAGATAAAGTAAAGTAGTAAGTGTGCTCAATGTTTAGACAAAGGTAGTGCGTCTGGTCCACGGGCCCCCACAATATCTTCAATAACTATAAATCTTTAGTAGTTAATATTAGATCCTTAGGACTTTCATAAATAACCTCGTAATTTGAAAAATTTAATTTATTTATCATTATTAAATTTATTTATTATTTTAAATTTATTGTACAGGGTTATTCATTATATTTAGGCCATCTCTTATTATCGTTATTATTAGAGATGCAAGTTTCGAATAAAAGTTGTAGGGCTGTAATTGAACCCATTTAATAAATTAATGAAAGCACAGTGGAGTGCAGAAGTTGAGGGTTACAAGAAGCAGTCATACATTTTTTAATAGAACGCCCTGTGCATTGTTGGATTTTTGAATTATTCTTTTCATTTTTGATTTCAAAAGTATGATCACAGATATTTATTTCACACAAAACTAATTTGAAGGTGCAAATGTAAAATATAATAAATACCTACTTATATAAATACTTCTGTTTTTATTTGTTTTAATTCATATGTAGACCTCTAAATCTGAAGAATAAGAAATAATTAAAATATGAAGTTGTGTCAAACAAATTGTCAGCTCAAAAATTTTCAGTGTCCAAATAATCACACGCAGCTTACTTGAAGGAGGATGAAAATTTTTATCAATTTATAATACGGTAACCTCTACGTTAACTTAACCTTGAAATACGTTACGTAGAAGAACAAACTTTATTGTCACTACTTGATTATACAGCAACTGTACAAACAAATTCACAAGTGTCAATCTTTACTTTGACGTTTCTGTTATTTGCGTTTTACTTCTGAACATAAACTGAACTATGACGGCGAAACCGATTTGTATATTATATATTTTAAGAATTTTTAGAGTTCTCAAAGTTTCTGCGGTTCCGTGGTATAACGTGTCGAGAAACAATTGATGCAGCTTTGCAGATTAGTAAAACATTAAGGTTAGCCAGACATAAACATATATCCAAAGTTTTGGCCCAGTTGCTGGAAATAGAAGCCGCCCGGCAGGCTTCTAGAAGTGGTCAAGGCAGATCAAGACAACTCAGATTTAGGACAGAGGAATAGCGTAAAGCCAAAGAGGCCGACGAAGGACTAATGAAGAGCTTAAGACATTTCTTGGGCAACTACCACAAAGAAAAAGTTCCTGCCGATTCTACTTTATATAGCGGAAGAAGATCCATCCAGTGTTGGAGTTGTTGAATTGAAGGGCATCTTAAGAATTGGAATGTGTCAAGTTAGTACCAGAGCAATGCCAATTAGTTAGCTTTAGGGAGAAAAAGCTGGCTAGGTACTACCAAGCCCTACCATCTGTTAAGATTAAGGCAACCCTTCTACAAAATAATGGAGCAAGTTTGGTAGTACCAGGGCGTATATGCAGACGGGATTGTGAAATTGCCCTTGATACAGGCTCTAGTCACACCATAGTAATGTTAACATCGTCGCCAACTGCAGAATACAAAAGCCAAACCAAAACTACATCTTGGAGACAGCAAATGGAAAAGTCGTACCCGTGAAGGCAATCCATCTATCTAGAATAATAACTATTTTCCTACACACCATTACAGTAGCACATATAATTGACGATGTCATTTTTGGACTGAATGTCATGACTGAACATAATTTTGTGCTGGATCTTCCTCGAAGGCTATTGAACTAAGGATGAAGAAATCATAAGGCAGTTTCTCGAAATTAGACACCTTCATATTAGGACTGTTGTGGTGTCAGTAGACATAGAATTTCCAGCAGGTACTGAAGCGGTAGTTGGCAGTTGAAGAAACTGTAATTGTAGAACCAGAGGACAGTCTTTATAGAAAGGAGATATTAATGAGGAAGACTACAACAGAAAGGGAAAATGTTTTGGTACTGATCAGAATGCTAAATCTAAAGAACTACGCACAACGCATCAAGAAAGGCGAATCTTTGGGAGTTTGTCAAACAGTTGAACCGGTATTCAGAAATATAGAACCATCAACAGCATCCTACTTCTGACACCAATTCAACCTCTACGTTGACTTAAGCCTTGTCCTCATGGACACGACATTCGCAAAAAATCTCGCAAATTTCTCAGATTTTTATTAAAATTATTAATGACGGGAAAGTTTAAACTTTTCGTAAATTGTGCAAAACTGGAATATTATCGCTATTTTCATCATTATGTGGGGTAACTTAACTTGAGCTTTTGATAATCTACAATGACAGTTAATGACAGTTTTGTAATGAAATATTGCAATTGGTGAAATTCGCTAAAAGTTGAGACTCTTCTCTTCATTAAAATTATACTCGAGAATTTTCGTGAATTTCGCATCCATGAAGGCAAGGCTTTAGTCTTGAAATACGTCACGTAGAAAAACAAATTTTATTGTCACTACTTGTTTACATAGCAACTATACTTCAAACAAATTCACAACTGTCAAGTTTTACTTTGACGTTTCTGTTATTCGCCTTCGACTTCTGCGCATAAACTGAACTATGACGGCGAAACTGAACCGCTTATATATTTTTTAGAGTTCTCGAAGTTTCTGCGATCTCGAGAAGGTGTCGAGAAACAAATAGAATATAGTCTGGAATATTCTAGAAAACATCAAAATAAAGGTATTAAAAAAATTATAAATTCTAACGCAAACAGGAACATAATTAACAAACTAAAAAGGTGAGCTTCCGTAACAATGTGAAGGGCAAAATGGATTTCCACACGCCCGCTGCCATGAGAACCCGAAAATAATGACGCTTGGATTGTTATACAGGGTGTTTCTAAACTATGGTGCCAAATGAATATGACAGATAGAAAATGTCATTTTGAGCAAAAAGTTTCATGTAGACATAGGTCTGAAAATACATAATAAAAAAGTTACAGGGTGATAAAGGTACAGTTTGAGAAACAATTTTTCGCAATAACTTCTACAAAAGTTAGGCAATTTAAATGAATCTTGGTGCAGTTTCTTAGACACTAAAATGCAACAATTTCGTGCAAAAATAATTTATTCCCATCGCCCAGGAGCGGACAGCCGGGGTAGCACATAGGATTTTATAATGAAAAAAAATTGTCCTTTGCATTTTCTGAAAATTCATCAAATTTTCTGAAAAATAAACTAATATGTCACAAAAAAGGTACTCTTGTTCAATGTCGCCAACATGAACCGTTCTCTTTAAAATTTGCAAAATTTACTGTCGTGCACCCGACAAGATAGAGGTAGCAATGGAAGTTCATCATAGTAGCCATGAAATTTAAAATAACCTTTCAGTTTTCCTGTCAAAAGTTAATTGTAAGTTTTGATAGCATAAAATTTAGCTGGCGTTACTCATTAAAAGTTGTTATGGCAGAACAATACACCTTTGGAGAACTTGCAGATATGCATTTAATTTACGGAAAATGTGGCTGTAATACAAGAATGGCAAGTAGATTATATAAACAAACCTATCCAAATAGAAGAATACCTTCTCGAAAATTGTTTATGTCCATCGACCGGCGCTTTAGAGAAACAGGTACTTTTTAAAAAAGTCATTATGACACTGGCCTTCCCAGAACGATCCGAACTCCAGGGGCTGAAGAGCGTGTTCTCCAACGTTTTGAAGAAGATGATACTTTAAGCAGCAGAAGAATTGCTTTCGCCGAAAATATGCCACATTCCTAGGTATGGAGGATTGCTAGGGAACAACTGCATGTATATCATATGACTAAAGTACAAGAATTGCTTGCTGAAGATTTGCCAAAACGACTACAATTTTGCAACTGGATGTCAGAAAAGGTTCCTGTTGATGCGATGTTCGCCAAACGTATTTTGTTTACTGATGAGTGTTGTTTCAGGAAAAATGGCATTTTCAATTTAAGAAATTGTCATCACTGGAATGATGAAAAACCAAATGCAACAGTTGTGCGACATTCACAATACAAAATTAAAATCAATTTATGGGCGGGAATAATCGGCAATAAACTTTTGGGTCCAATTGAACTTCCTCTAAATGTGAATGGGGAAAATTACTTACATTTTTTGAGCAACGACTTTGTTGAAGTTTTGGAAGTCCTTGATTTGGAAACCAGAAGAAATATGTGGCTAATGCAAGACGGGGCCCCTCCTCACTACTCTCGACAAGTAAGGCGACATTTAAATAATATTTTTGCAAATAGATGGATTGGTCGTGGATGGGATGCTCCTCAGCCATGGCCACCAAGAAGCCCAGATCTAACTCCTTTAGATTTTTTTGTTTGAGGATACGCAAAATCTAAAGTGTATGAAATTCCAATAGAAGACGGGGATCATTTAAGGCAAAGAATAACGGACACTTTCAATGAAATAAAGACGAATGAAGAAGTTTTGAATAAGCTCCCCTTTCATTTCTTAAAAAGAGTTAGAGCATGTATTAGAGCTAACGGTAATCACTTTCAACATATGCTTAAATAACTTTTTTTTTGTAGTAAGTAGTTTTGTTATGTTGTAATTTAAAAATAAATGTTATTTGTTATAACAAATTTACAAACCAAATCCATACCCAGTTACCACATACCCGCCTTCTTGATTACAGCATTCCTGTCAGGTGCACGACAATAAATTTTGCAAATTTTAAAGAGAACGGTTCATGTTGGCGACATTGAACAAGAGTACCTTTTTGTGACATATTAGTTTATTTTTCAGAAAATTTGATCAATTTTCCGAAAATGCAAAGGACAATTTTTTTTTCATTATAAAATCTTATGTGCTACCCCGGCTCTCCGCTCCTGGGCGATGGGAATAAATTGTTTTTGCACGAAATTGTTGCGTTTTAGTGTCTAAGAAACTGCACCAAGATTCATTTAAATTGCCTAACTTTTGTAGAAGTTATTGCCAAAAATTGTTTCTCAAACTGTATCTTTATCACCCTCTAACTTTTTTATTATGCATTTTCGGACCTATGTTTACATGAAACTTTTTGCTCAAAATGACATTTTTCAATCTGTCATATTCATTTGGCACCATAGTTTAGAAACACCCTGTATATTTGATTTGAATTGACCTGTCAAATCCACAAATCAAGGAACGTCAAAGCTATGACCTTTCATAGTTTTTATTTCGTATGAAATGAAATATAAAATCCGTTGGCGTTATTGGATGATTATACCATCAGGCAGTGGCGTATCCAGAAATTTGACAAGGGGGGGGGGTTCAGTGAGCAAAGTATTTTAAACTAGATTTTTTCAATAAAAAAAGTAAATAATTTTAAATAAATTGAAACAATAAAAAGTAAATAAAAAAACATGTAAATAATACAGGTATGACCAATATTTGTTACAAAAATGGCAAAAATAAGATTAGACAGGTCCTAATGTAAGGTTTCCGTAGGAGGTCTAGTTCACTGACGGCGTTGCTAAATCTTGGAGAATAGAGTGATTGCAGGTTTGTAGTGAGACATTACCTATATGACCCAACCAACCCAACCCATGGGGGGGTTCTGACCCCCAAAACCCCCCCGTGGCTACGCCCTGACATCAGGCAACAGCTATTCCTCGGGCCCTACGGCTTTCGGGCTGAATACGTCGCCCTCCTACTATAATCAACTACATAACGCCCTTGCTGCATAAATAGATATTAACTACCATTGTAACGGAACCAGATACAAGGTTCTAATTAGTTAGAAATTTTCTGAATTATTGAGCAATAGGTATATTGATTTATTAATTTGTAACATGATCCAATTTGCTTTATTTTTCAAACATGCAAAAAGTTGTAGGTACCTACACCCATTTCCCAGATTAAAATGCAATGTATATTTAAGTACTTTTATATTTTCAGCTATTAAAATACGTTTGGTCAAATATATAATATCTACATAAATACATTTCTATAAATTTTACAAATACAACAACATATAAACTTTTATGAAATTAAAACATATATATTTAACTCTAGATATAACCTATCTGGTGTAAACATACAATATGTGCTTAAATAACGCATTTAAAGCCACAATTAATATTTTGAACAATTTTTACACTGGAAATACTATAAACAGGGAGGATGAGGAAGTGCAAAAACTTTAGGGGATATTCTCAGGTAGGTAAAAATATGCAAAATGTTGATATAATTTATGGCCCCGTAATACACCGTAAAAGACAAACCAGGCTTTCTACACAGAATAAAAGAACTAGTTCTGCAAAATGACGCATTACGCCCAATGAGTACGACATAGACATACATCTTCATTCAAATGCCTTCATATATAAATCTTGACTGAGGAATGGATTGAAATTCAAAAATATATTATGCTTAAACAGGCATACCAAATAAATGCTCTTCTTGATTCAAAATGAATTTTTTCTCTGCAAAATATCAAATTGTATCCGGGTGATTGCTCTTCCAACTGCATGAACTACTATGGTTACACTTCTTCACTCTACTAATCTAATCCTGTTGTTACACATAATTTACTACAAATGTATCTTTATCTTTACCTATTCTTTAAATAAGTTAGTATTTTTTTTTTTCAGAAAGATCTAGGCATATCTACAGAACGGTGGCTGCCTTTTCTTTAAAAATTTCGAGATCACAGTGTGTATAAACTTTTCTGCTTATTTTTACCCAGTAAATGACACGTAACTTAAAGTTTGTGTACTTCTTTGCCAAACACCCTGTTGAGTCACAATTTTAATCTATCTATAGCTAAACATTAGGTAGGTATAAATATATGTAGGTATGTATGTAGGACGATGATGGACAAGTAAAAGGACGTTTAAATCTTCCGCCTTAAATCTTTTAATAAGTTCATTCATAATGTAATCCAAAAAGTGCTTAATGTTATTTATTTTTATTTTATTATAATAAAAAATCGGCGAAGTTTATAACGACAACAATTAAATATTTCTAATATGTGTGTACCTATATCAGTAATCTAGGTATGTTTATAAAACATTTATTAACATTCATATTTAGTACGGATATCTAGGTATGCGTAACCATGACAAAATAACAGCAATGTTTTCAAAATATGTACAGTGGGTGGGTTTACACTTTACATATATATTTTTTATTTTATTTCCAGCGCCTTCAGGACGTTTATACCCAGTTCTCGTAATATTGAAAGCGCTATTTAAGAATTATTTTGCATTATAATTTACGGAAACTTGTTTTAGAGGGCACTGAACAAGGCAACGTTGCCAGATTTTTGATAAAAATCTTTAATATGAAATGGCTTGGCAAATAACATAGAAGGCTATGAAATGGCAAATTAGCCGTCGTGGTAGGTTGCACAGCTTCACCCGAAGGGTCTTTAGTTACAAAAAAACAATCGTCAAAATCGCACTATACTCGAGACAAGAATTCAGACGACTTACGTCATACGAACAAATGAATAATTCATTATATTTTCATCAAAATATTTAAGAAACTGCAACTGATAGTAATGAAACTATATACTACACTAAAAGTTTGCATTATATGTTGCACTAAATTGCAAAAATTGATTGATTTTAACGCGACCAAATATCGAAAATTACGTTGACAATCAAAACAAATGTGTAACGTCAGCCGTGACGTAAGTCGTCTGAATTCTTGACGCGAGTATACCCACTACAATTTTACAGGGATGTGAAATGAAAAACACACACAATTCAAATACATATTACAGGGTTACTCGGATAGCCGGCCTACAATAAATGAACTATAAGTAAACCAGTTTTCCTTCTCTTGTGAGCATAATTTTTGAAATTTAAATTGATTATTTCAATTCAAAATTATATTTTAAATTGTTTTACGTTGTTTTGGTTGATACGTATATCTAGGCATTTTTTATTACTAAGTATATCTAACAAAATCACTATTTTAATTAAAAAAATTACATAACTATTAAATTTTAAGCAGTAAAATATTTTAAAATTTTTTGTTGTTTTGGTTGATAGTATTTCTAGGCATTTTGTATTACTAAGTATACCTAACGAAATCACTATTTTAAATACAAAATTTAAATAACTATTAAATTTTAAGCAGTAAAATTTTACTTTTTTGCTTAAAAATTGTTGAATAACTCTTTTTCTAATATGGTAAAGATAACAGATCAATTTTAATTAATACGTGGCAATAAAAAAAGTTTTGTACATTGATGAAATACATTTTAACCAACACGCGCATCAGGTATTTAAAATGTAATTTTGAACCGAAATAAGAGTAATATAAAGTGCTCCATATAAATTTCAGGTGATTATATTGCTTAGGTCACTCAAAATGTGTACCTAAAATTCGAGAGAATTAAAAAATTGCTGCTACTTTGTCGAAATATTGAGGGAACCATCAAATTTATACATTATAATAATGTGCTATTTAATGAAACATGTATTTAAGTGGCAATTTAAATAAAGCTTTATTTAAATTGAAACACGATTGTATATGTTTGGTAACAGTTCTTGAAAATTACGACACTTAAAGAATGTACATACGAGTTACAAATATGTTCCCTAAAGATACAAGTTGGTTCTAAAAATATTACATTGTTAAAAACCCCTTGCATATATAGGAAATGCATGTTTTTCCATTACGATAATTTATAAATTTGTTAACGGACAGGATCGTGTCGTGAAATTTTTTTGCCTAATGGGTTGCTAAACCAATTTTAATTAATTCAAAGACATTTATGAATAGCACATCAATGCGTCATAAATCTTATTATTAACACTTCCATTAAAATGTAATTACTTACATGATTATCTGTGGCTTTGCTTAAACGAAATTCTCAAAAGAGATTATGTTTCTATAAATTCTATATAAAAAATATGGATTTAATAATAATCTGGCAGAACTGCCCATATACTTTATAAAATTATATACAACATATGTAAGAAGAGATACAATGTTCACAAAGTATGGCTTAATTAGTTCATAAAACAGTACAATGAACGTACTACTTCATTTTTTAGCATTATCTACAACGCAGTTATTATGTACAATTAGTTTTACATTTCATATTGTAAAAGTCGAATAGTAACGCGTAATTTAAAGGGTAAGCATGGTTAATAGGTTTTTCATACATACATGCGGTATTTTTTTTATTGAAACGAATATAACAAGATAAAATAAATCGGACTCATTTGATAATTTCATAATTAAGTCTGGACCATGGCAAGCCATCGACGTGGACACGGCGGGGTGCAGTTCACGTGCATAGACAATCCGTGCTGTTCATAGCTACATATGATTGTGAATAATTATGCATAAACTAACTTATTGAATACATTAAATGCAACGTTACAGACTTAACCAGCAATGTGTACTGTTAAGAAAAATAAGATAAACCATATGTTAAAGAAAAAATCTATATTATTGGCGTTATATTGATTTTTTGTAATAAATAAACAACTCATTTTAAAACATTTGCGTGTGCTGCATCCTTAGAAGTAGAACGCTCATTTTGACATATTATTAATGTAAGTATACGCAGAGATGTAACAGAGTGTATATAATAATAATAATAATAATAATAAAATAACGACTTAACAAGTATCACAACGAGCAAGTGGCAGAGTACCAGGGGCACAAAATACATACGAATACAACCTAGTTATGACACAATTAGAAGAGAAAAGTTGTATGAGACAATGGCAACATTGAATGTACCAAACAAACTGAGAACATTGGTGGAAGCAACTATCAAGGAAACAAAGAATAAAATATCAATAGAAGGTGAGATGTTGGAGAAATTTATAGTAAAGAGGAGACGCGACAAGATGACCCATTGTTGTTAATCTAGTCCAAGAAATGATCCCGAGAGAAAGTGGTATAGGAACAAGGGTTTATGCCACTGACGCAGTTCTAATGGCGTGATCTAAGAGAAAATTAGAAAATATGTTTAGACTACTTAGAGACAAAAGCAAGATAATATGAATTATATATTAATGACAGAAATGAAACCGCCAACTTGGTCATAATCTGTACAGGAACTGAAAAGTACATAATAGGAAAAGTACAAGAAATGGTATAATATTAAGGAGTAACACTAACATGGATAGGAGACGAAGAAATAAAAATAGAAAAACGATTGGCAAAAAGAGTAAGGTTGCAGTACAAACGATATACAAAGACCTACAAAAATAAGGATGCATCAAACGATAATAAGACTACAGTTGCCTACACCTTGAAACATGAACAATTAACAAAAGAGAAGAAAATAAACTTGAAATAGGGGAGCGTAAAATTCTAAGAAAGATCTGTGGGGACGCAAAAGTGAATGGTGAACAAATAAAAAACCGTTTTGTTACTTTTATATAAATCGTAAACTGCGACCCGTCGTGTCTACGCCGATGGATTGTTTCGCAATGGTCCAGTTCTCATAATATTCAGTAAGTAGTTAAATAAATAAAATTGCAAAAACTACTCTGTTGCGGATAATCTGATGTTATTGGATCGCAATTTTACCCACTAATAAATTACTTATTTTTTAATGCATGATGAATTAATTAGTTATTTTGTTATTTTGAACAGTTTATAATTCTCAGTGGTGTTGTTATAGAAATTAAAGACCTATTTTAAATCGGTATGTAGTATTAGTTATTGGCAGATGCCAATGGGTTCATTTAGCAGTTGAGTGATAAATTATTATATCACTTAACGGTTTAGCATAAATATATGTTTTTATCTTTATATTTGTAGGCGGTGAAACAAAAAATTGGACGCATCACACAGATAATTGTGGGCAATTATTGTCGTATTCGCTTTATCCGTAAAATCAACCAATTTTTACAAGAATAACGCTCTACAATTTTTCTAATTCGACTTTTTATGTACAATTTTTTAAATTAATTTGTATTGCTGTAAATTTACACAACGAATATAAAAATAAAAGAACATGTTTTTATACTGTTCTCCGCCTATAGTAATGAATGCTAAGTAGCACATCTGGTACAGGGTGTTGGTTTATATTTTGACACCTAGGTTAGGAATAATAAAATATGTTTACACAGATGTTTTAGGACTGGTTTGGACTTAAATAAACAAATGAATGTACAAAATTATAGCCGATTTCAAATTTTTCATATGCATAATTTACAGAGTAGGTATATAGAATAGAATCCTTTTTCAGATTACCTATCAACCACAGCCGTATAGGGAGGGTGTTGGATTTGAAAATCTTGGAGTTGACTTTGTTTAAATTTATTATTTTAATTACAATAAAATACAGTATAAATTGCTCTAAAAATTTTGGTATAAACATATTTCACTAATTCTGGCAATAAATCCTACTTAGGTGTCAAAATATAAATGAACACTTTGTACGTAAAAGTATTAATTTTATTTATTACTGTTATGTAACACAGAATTACCGAAACTAAAGAAATTGTATTTTTTATATTAACTAATAAAAATAAAATTTATTATGCAAGGGTTGCCACAAAATATTTTGCACCGTAAAGTAGCAGATTTTATGGTACAGAATCCTATATTGCTTGTACTTCTGCGACGTAGCAGTGATATTTTGGGCAGTTTGTGAAGAGAAGACATTGAATCTTACGGAAATATTTATGGCATTCCTCCTTGTGTTCTTTTTATCGTTTAATAAAAAAAATCTAAATGAGCCCGTTATTTTATATGCGGTGTAATCTCATGTAGGTAGAAAAACATGAAATAAGACAGGAAACACAAATAAGGCTCTATGGTATACTTTATCCACGCAGCCTCTGATGTCCAGTTTCTATTAAAACAATTTTCCACTCAATATTTTATAACTATACCCGTAGCTTTCTACAAATATCCATAAGACATCAGTTTCACATCGCAATAAGGTACACAGCACATTTGATGATTTTTATATTGATATAATCTATCTACATATAACTATATCTATCAAAAGCAAACATTTATTACTATTTGAAATTCGCTAATTATTTACAATACATTTAGTATTTGTGTATTTGAAGTAAGAAAATGCTATGACGAATTTTGTTAAACTAAGGATACGTAGTGATGATTTCATCATAGTATTATTATAAATTTTTACATAATTTAATAAATAAAAATTGTTGATATTATAAATTTATTGTTGTCATTTAAAATTAAATTAGAGCATTTTAGCACTCATAATATTATAAAAATAATGAAAAGAAAGTGAATCAGTTATTTGCGAGTTAGCCATAGACGAGAGGGATGACCAAAGAATTTGGAAGGGATAGAGGTAACAAAGACTAAATTTTACTTGCGCAAAGGCTGCCTGGTTTCCGGAGACTGAATGAGAGGTGGGAAAACATCAGAGTTGTATTTATACATTTGTACATATTTAATATATTTATTTTCGATCAATAGCAAATGCTTTTTGTATTTGTTAAGTCACCTATACAAAACTCAACAGTTTTTATCCAATATCGGTTATTAACATGTAATTATTTATAAAGTTATACTGAAGAAAACAATTGCAAATTGTAGTATGAGCCTTAAAATTTTAGGAATTAATAAAACAAATCAAAATCTCAACGATTGTGATTACTGATTTGTGTTAATTTCTATAAAATTATTTGTTGACTAAGCTAAGTTTTATCATGAGAAATCTGATGTGTATACATATTTTCTATGTAGTATATTTTAAGTCTATAAAATTATAATTAAGAAAATAAAAGAAATTAGGTATTTATTAAACATTTTTATTATAAATTTAAAACATAAAATATGTGTCAGTGACTCTTAAATAAAAAATAAGTTAGTTTTTAAGCTTCTAATTTTATCTAAAATATTTCAGGGGGTGATTCCTCAAGTAATGTCATGAAGAAAAATTAATATAAAGTGTCTTAGTTTTTGAGTTACAGGGCGTAAACTAAAATTTTCTTTTTAAATTCCTATCACTTACACACCATGACAGAAGGCATGTTTTAGGCAGAGGACCAGTGGCGTACATAATATTTTATTAAAAATATTAGAGTAACCACCCACATGACCGCCCTAATATTAAGAAAAAAATATTCAACAGTCAAAACATGCCTTCTATCATGGCGTGTAAGTGACAGCAATTGAAAAATAAAATTTAGTCTACTCTTGAGATTTCAAAAACGAACCTAGAAAATAAAATTTTAATGCCCTGTAAATAAAAAACTAAGGCACATAGAAAAAAGTTTATATGAACTTTTCTTCATAAGATTACTTGAGAAATCACCCGAGATATTTCAGATTACTTAATAAACATCTTGTATAATATAAGCATAGACGAAAATAGCTTAGTTAGATTTCAATAGTGACAAGTAAATACATTTTGTTCCTTAAAATGGTTATTTAATTTTTTTTTCTTTTTTCTTTTTTATTTTTAAAACACTTGTTATACATTCTCAAACTACACCAACCAACAATGTGAGTAAATGATCAAACAAGCGGTGATATAGCATTATTCAAATTGATGTCTGTGATTGGTGGGTGAGAGGAGTGGGAAACTGGCAGGATTTGCAGTAGTCTTTGGCTCATCTCCCTCTTCCTAAATCTATGACGTAAATATCTAAGCTGGTCACACACGAGAGGGATTTTTGAATTTCATCTTTCACAAAATAGTTCTGAGTATACTCATATATGTGTTAATGGTTTACAATGGTCAAAGTTGGAGGGACAATTAGATCTTCGGTATATCTGATTTATCCCTCCATCCAGATATGTAATACCGCGTCCGCCGATCTGGTCTGTGAAATGGCAGATCGTGGACTCGACACTAAAATAAATATCTGAGCTGAACACACACGAGAGAGTTTTTAGAAAGATTTGATCTCTCACATAATAATGGCCTAAGATGGTCAAAGTCGGCGAAAAAAATAGATTTCCGGCATACCTGGACGGAGAGAAAATCATTCAAAAATTCTTTTCGTGTGTGTCTAGCTATTTCTCAGATACAATATCTTTTGTTCATTCTATTTTCACATGTTTATTAAATCTATCTAGTCAGGCCAGCCGGTCTTGTCTGTGAGGAGTTAGTAGTCACTAACGTAAATATAGAGCTATTGGAAATCCCTGCCGAACAGTATTTAGTACAGCTTTATTTAAATATTGCTTACCCATATTTTGTCTACAAAAATATAGTTAAATGAGGGATTGTTCGATGTTACCTTAATCATGCATAAATATGGCCAAACACTATCATTATTGCTAGTTTCTTAATGAAACAGCACATATACGCATGCTGAGATGTAGAAGGGAAATCTAAATACTGATTAACCGTAAGAGACGTCCAATAACTCCCTAATATCTAATAGCTAAGCACACGCAAGAGGGATGGAAAGATTAGGTCTTTGGCAGTCTTCTTCCACCAGACTTTTCCCTTTTAAAAATGTGGTGCCGTGATTAGACACGTTTTTACTGAAGAATCTGAAAATAGAGTGGACGAAAAAAGTTGTATCTGAGATGATCGAACTTTTATGTTTATGGGAAACAAAAAATTAACTTAATTAAATAAACATATAAAGACCAGCTTATAACGATATTTTAAACAGGTTAAAGTAAAAATTTTAAAACAGAACTGTCAAAGATATGAAAAAATTTGACGAAGTTTCTGAACTAGACCACGTGCCCATATTTATTTGTCTCAACGACCCATGTTTTCATCCACTTGGTTCTACGATACTTTATTTGTTTTTCTCTATTTATTTCTAGAACGCATTAGTACAATCTTCTGTTTTCTCCCGTTTGAACATTTTTTACTCGAAAACTGTGATAAGGATTTTAGTATAAAAGATCTCTCCCGTCGTCCTATCCCTGCAAACTTCAAGTTATATTGCCAATCAGCAATCGTTCTGGTCTTCTCATAACAGATTTGTTAATACCACAAAAAATCTCACTTATGTGTTCAGCTATATCTCAGATACATAATTTTTCGCCCATTAAATTTTTACTTATTTACAGTGCAAAACAAAGTCTTCTATATCTTCTATGTGTGGTCTTCTAATAAAATTGCTTGTAACTGTGTTTAACTTGATTTGGTTTTATTTACTGTTAAAACTGTTAACATTTTGTTGATTTCACCTTGTGAGTATTATTGTTTTATTATTGTTATTTGTAGTAAATTTTTATATTTATAGTTTTATGTGCCACCGATAATTGTATTTTTTTGCTGTTTTTTTATTCCTGTAATTGAGTTTTTCCTGTTGGAATAATAAAGATTATTATTATTAAAATCGTCAATAAAAACCAATATAGCCACGTCAGCTGATTTTTCGAAGGGCAAAGTCTGGTGCGAGCAAAACTGTCGAAGATCTGGGGGTCTTGACTTTCGAAGAGTAATCCGTATACGAATTATATGGTTCTGTCTCTCTTAATTACCGTTGTGAGAAGAGGGAAAAAAGTATCTAATTCACATACGTATTGCTCTGCGGACATTCGTGAAAAGACTCCCTGATCTGTGCACCGTCGTAGATTACTAATGCACAGAGAAACAAAATGATTTGGTCTATGCCAGATCAAAACTTTAAAAAATCTCTCTTGGGCATGCCCAACTATTAACGCACAGATAAACGGAACGACTTGGTCGGCCTCCAGGCCTCCAGCTTTCAAATATCCCTCTCGTAAGTTAGATACATTAAATATTTTTTGTAAACATAAATATGTTTTATCATATGTGCAACACATATCAAACTTAAGTCGGGGACACATTGCTCTGATGCCACGCCACGCCACGCTACACCACGCCACCCGACGTGATGTGACATATGTACTCTGTGTGCACACTGTTACCACGCCATGCGATGCGTCGTCACGTTACATTTGACAATTCCATCAATTTAAGGAATATTTCATATCAGAAGAAGGCCAAACTCAAATTGTGAATCGAGAATGAATACATTTAAGTACCCTAATCCATTTAGAGTAGTTAAAATGTATGTTGTTTCATTAACAATGTGCTGTGATAAACATTTTCTGTGTAATTTGTTCCTAAGCTTCTCCTCTCATAATTTGTTCTCTATAGCGCTTACGTTTTATACTATAGAGACATTCATGCTCGCAAATCTTTAAAATAACAAAATTTTGTCATTCTCTGCATGTGATATCATATTCACGTGCACACTGCTACCACGCGACACCACGTTACAGCACTCCCAATTTTTTTAATTCTCGTATTCTTATTTAGCTGCACATTTTTATAATATATTACCAAAGGAATTAAAATTAATTGTAAGTAACAGCTCGTTTAAATATAAACTTAAGAAATATTTCAATTTAACTTACCAAAGTAAATAAAAATAATTAAAATTGACGAATAGATTTTTGAGCTTGTTATAATCTGTTCCTATTAGACTTAAGTTATTTTTTTTTCTTATACTTCATTCTGTTTAATATTGCTAATTAGTATTGTAATCATTTAGTATCTAACTTGTTTAAACAATGTATTCGTTGGTGGTTGGGCCTAAGCAGCCAGAGGCAGAGCCCCGCCAAATAAAGACTTTTTGATTTGATTTGATTTGATGAAAATCTAACAAGAGAGGATTTGCGATACGTCGGATGGCATGGCGTGGCATGGCGTTGTGTAGCGTTAGAGCAGCGTGAACACAATATATAAAAATACATAAGAATACACGGTGGTATCGGAGCAATGTGCCTCCGGCTTTAGGATGACATGTAGGCATGTAGATATAAGAAAAATGTTGATTTATATGAGTCGATTTTTTAGTTCATTATACATTTTAACCGTGTTAAAGATCGCGCATATTACACCTGCATGGACCTGCACGAACCAGCACAGAGCGGTCCTGCAAACCTGCATGATTTCGCACACTTGTCCACCTTGTGCAAGTTTTTGTGCGTGGCAGAGGTTTAAAAGTTTTTAAGTAGTAGTTGAATGTAGTTCAGAAACAAACATTTTTTTTAACGGTGTTGTATAAAGTGAAGAGAAAAAGCGGGAAAAATGAGAAAGGTTTGGCTTCGCCCTATCAATAAAAAGAGAAGATTGTATGGTAAATTTTTTAATTTATTTTTTGAACTGGAGAGAAATCAACAAAAATTTTTTCTGTATTTCCGAAGATCACAAAACAAAATTTCGAGCTCTTGAGATGTCCTCGCCACCAAAACACAAGATTTCGCAGCACAGTGTCATCTGACGAAAGGGAGTTCGTTTAAGCATAAACTAAATTTTAGTCTATGGTTTAAGGTAAGTAAATATAGGTTAATGATAATCGAGGGTGTCTGACAGTTCAGCGACACATTCACAACTTAACTGGTCGAATATTTCTAATACTATGAAACCATTTCCTGTTGTGGAAACAGAACTTATGTTGGATTAGCGCGGCCAAACATAGAAACTGCAAGCCACCGGCATGACCTACAGTGACGGTTCTTGCAGGTGCCGGTCCATACAGGTACTGGTTTAGTATGCGAACATGCTTTGCAGGTCCGTGTTGTGCGCGATCTTTAAACATTTTTCAATCGGGAAGGCTTGAGTTTTTAAACAACACTTTTCCGAATATGTGGATTGTTCTCAACGGGCTAGTTCCGAAGTCATTGAGGTCACCGGACCTAAACCCTTTTGATTTTTACGTTCCGTTTAGGACAAGACCATATTGTTTTATTTATTTATGTTTTATTTTAAAGCTATAAAATAAACTTAAAAATCACCCTGTAGGTATCACTACAGATTTTTTTATTGTTGCCCTGATTTAATCTTAACGCACAATAAATATGTTTAATTGTTTGTTTTATTTTTTTACGTATATATGTTTACAAGTTGTTAAAAATGTATTACTTAAGTCAGTTTTATACTCGTAATTAGATAACTAAACTTGAAATGTATAAATTTTAAATTAATATAAATTCGTTAAGTTATGTGTACAAACGTGATATCAATACAAAATAGAAATAAAATTTAATTATAATTAGACAATTATAAACCACACTTGAGATTTGATGGAAAGGTTATTATTACAAGTGAGTATTTATATTTATCTCAAAAATATACTATCTTTAAAAAATAATCTACTATTATTATTTTAAGCGAATGTAGGTAAATGTTATGTATATTTTGCTTAAGATAGTATTTCTTGACTGTAAATGAGTAATAAATATGACATATAAGAGAAATAAGTGGCAAAATGTGAAGACTATTAATTTGGAAAAAATTGAACAACTTTGCGGAATTAACTATATCTTGGTAAATTTAATCTAATTTTTATAAAATTGTGCGCATTGAAACAACCACGAGCATCTTGTTGATGGGACAGGTAGGTACATAATGATTTCTGCCATATTTTCTTCAATCTCTCACATTACGAAGAAAAAGGTTTGCTGGGCGAAAGAAACGTAAAATTAAAATGGTGTATTTAAAACGTCTTAAATTATGTTACAATTATTTAGAGAAAAACGTTTTATTCTCCGCCATCTATGATTTTATAAAAACTAGAGAACGCGATCACACGTATCTAACGTGTCAAAAAGAGTGTTAGACTAAAAAAGTTTAGAAAATTGCTAAAATCTCAGTTAGGACGTTTTAAATTAGGAAGGCATAATAATGCTACTGAATCAAGAGTTATGTAAGGATTCTGAAGTTCCTTTTATGTTTAATTTAAATTTTTGGTAGAATTGAATGTTGCATTCTACTTTAACAGGATTTTTCTGATTTTGCTCATATCTCAACGTATTCCTAACGTGTTTAACAATTTCAGTAACACCGTGCATGTTTATTTTTTTTATCACTTATGTTTAAAGATCTGAATAATTTATCATTTTACTTTTGTTAAACAATATAGACTACAAAAACTGTTTATCTTGAAGAACTTTTATTCTATACTTTGTTTATATTTTTATAATAAAATATGTATTTGAGAGAAGTGCAAACCAGTAAACCAATCAATTCTACATTACGCTTTAAATGATTGTCTGATTTTATACTTATCGAAATAGTATAATGCGATTAATACACATATAATAAACGTAATATAAATGATATTTATATTTAATTATAAGTACAGAACTTCTCACCCAAAAATATCATTCAGGTAATTTTTTATTGGCTTTAGGAAAATTTTACGGCACAATCAAGTGCACTGTAGTGAAGCTTCATACAGCGTAAGTGAGAATCCTGATTTACAATCAAGACTTGAAGACGTAGGTCGTAGTTGAGCCCGTCATATTTTACAACCCGAAGAAAGCACAATGCACTCCATGGAGGAAATTCCTTCTGTGAGTACTTGTTCAATAACAAACTAAGTAACTACAACCCCAAGATGTTCATGAAGGGTACACCTGAATGACTTTTACAGCAGCTCTTAATTCTTATGACATATGGAGTTACTTTTACCCGTCATTTATAACTTACATGTTTGGGGTACTGAAAATTGTGTTTAAATACAGATATTTTTGCTTTTATCACAAGAGCTTAAAAAATTTTCAGGAATAATTTACGCTCGTGTGGTATTCGATAAGAAAATTTCAAATCCCAAATATAAATCAAACCTGACATTTTAAATTAATTTGACTCGGCCAAGGTATTGTTGTTGTTGACATATTATGTTGTATGTGATTTTTATTTAAACGGTTCTGTCACAGTAGATATCAATCACTAGTTCGAAGCGTATGTACGTTGAGTTTAATAAGTGTATAGCGAAAAAAAAAATTTGATAAAGAAAATCAACAAGTTATTAGACAAGAAATTCAAAACCTAATACCAGATAACATTAGAAAATCAAAAGCAAGTGTATGGAAACAATTTGTTGAATTTTGCAGGTATATCCACCATATTTCGTTAAATAAAAAAAAATATCAACTTTAGTTACATCAAATGCTAAAACTCAAATGGGTAATAGTTCAATCTATCGTTCTTTGGCAATTTTAGGTCACTAAAGGTGGTAGAAATATATTTTTTACAAGTAACACGACGCAATTTTAAAGAAATTGGTCCTATCTGCAAAATTTTTTAAATAGACATTTTCAGGGCTTAGCATTCTTGTGGTCTTTACAAGCATGCCAAATTAAAATGTCTTATGTGCTTCGTAAGCAATACATATAGCACCTAAAGTTTTGTCATGTGAAAAATTGGTATGCCGTATCATAAAAATGATTAAAAACCTATCTATTAGGTATTAACAATATCGTGTAACAATACTCTGCGGACTAAAGCCCCGACCAGCGTTGAATTACGCCCACAATATCTACCCATATATTCTTTATTATTAGCTTTTGTAACATTTTTTACTGTATTAGAAAGGTATTTTAAGCTAATATAAATCAAATCTCCTACAATTCCTATCAATGAAGTCATATGTATGCTCTCTGATACCAAACATTTAGGTATGTTAATTATTAGTATTGTATAGTTAGATATTTGACTCAACTTAAAGGAGGCCACCTGAAGAAGCAATCCTAAAAATGCTGAAATAGGTCAGATCTCATCTATTGTGATTGAATTTTCGAGTTCACACAGTTTGAAAACTGAAGTGTTTATAGAATGTTTTCATTAAACTAGGTTAGTAAATTTAACTAGATTATTTTTTTTAGATAATTATTGAATAGAGCTTTGTCTGTGGAATTGTTCATTAGCATGTTAATTATTAGTATTGTATAGTTATATATTTGACTCAGCTTAAAGAAGGCCACCTGAAGAAGCAATCCTAAAAATGCAGAAATAGGTCAGATCTCATCTATTGTGATTGAATTTTCGAGTTCCCACAGTTTGAAAACTGAAGTGTTTATAGAATGTTTTCATTAAACCAGGTTAGTAAATTTAGCTAGATTATTATTTTTTAAATAATTATTGAATAGATCTTTATCTGTGGAATTGTTCATTAGCATATTTAGATGTTTGGTATCAGAGAGCATACATATGACTTCATTGATATGAATTATAGGTGATTTGATTTATATTAGCATAAAATACCTTTCTAATACAGAAAAAAAAATAATTTAATTAGTTTTCTGGAAAAAGTACTCGTTCTATGCGATATGAGGTTTCAGTAGTACGGTCTTCCACTACAATTTTACCTTGAAGTGAGATAAATCTTATCCAAATAGATTGGGCGTAATGGACAAATTCCATGGCCCTCCTAAAGTCCGGATTTAAATACGTGGGATTTCTATTTGTGGGGTCATATGGGATTATTAGTGTATACCAGCGAAGTGAACATGAGAAAAAAACTTTTACTGCAAGTTGGCAATACTACTGAAGAAATTAGAATCAATAATGCCCTATTAAGTCGTGACCGTATCGATACTGTGCATTGAGATGAGAATAATTTTGAACACCTTCTTTAAGGCTCAGGTCTGGCTTAATGTCAATCAAGGTAAGATTTTATTTTTTACACAGACATATCGGACTAAAAAGTTAGTTTTATTGCGAAAATAAGGTATCGAACAGGAATATTATTTTAGTAATTATTACTACTATTACTATTACGAAGTTATTTATTAACTATACTTTCCTATGTTTGATAAACCAATAGACCTTACGTGAACATATTTATTTAAAAAATTCTCTAAAACAAAAAGTTGTACGTTTTTTTTTAATAAATTATTGCTTAACTTCATTATTAGAAATTAGTCAAAGATTGATTTATCTGTAGATGAACTAATGCCGTAGAATGTTTCCTTAAGCCAAAATAATAATATTTATTTATTATCTTCATTTTTCTGAGATGTTTGTTATCTAATGTAACATAGAACCTTGAAATTTTAAGGCAGCGATATGTTGAAATAGAATTAGGAAGTCATTACATATCACCATCTATAATTAATAGTAGGATGATAAAAACATACTGTATGTGTGAGTCAAGTTTAAGTAGTCAAACTTCTCGTCCTTACGAAATTTTAAGAAAACAGGGTGATCAAGTTCAAGGAAAAAATTACAACCAGCTACCGCAAACAGTATTTGTGACATTTAATGATTCTGCTTTGACATTAGGTAGTAGTTGTTATAAAACCAGCCTACCTGGATATATTATGGATTTGTGTAATATTACATTAATGAGTTGTCAAAAAAGTATTTCTATGGGAAAACGGCGCCTCTGACAATTTTTTTACCAGTCCTTTTATATTGTAAAGAGATTCCAAAATGTTTTTTTAGCCTGATCAGTGGCGTCCTAAATATTTTTCACAAAGGGTGTTGCAGACCCCTCATATCTACGTCACTGGTTATATTCCGGTTGATTCCGGTTTTTAGTTCGAGATGATCCATGCTATGTAATCAGTACCTACAAAATTTAAAAAAAGTAACTCTTGTCATTTTCGAGTATCGGAAAAAATCTGGTGTTTTTCCCTAATCACCTGTATCTCTGTTCGAGAGCAAGATAAAAGGTATGATTTATTTACATTTTTTTTCATAAAATTTCGTAAGGAATCTATTCCTGAAGTTTGAGTATTTAAACTTGACTCACCCTGTGTAGTGTGTTTTACTTATGTTTTATAAATACCTTTAATATTCTTTTAATATTTGACAGATGATTTTTTACCAAGATGATCTTTTTCGGTGGAGCATCCTGTACACAATTAATTACAGATAATTAATTCAAATTATTTACTTTTAGGTAAATATTTTTATACATATTAATTAGTAAATTTAATTTATCTGTTAATATGCTCACAGTTAATATTTTTAATTAGTATTTATTTTATTTCTATACAGGCAGTATAAGAGTTCAGTTCAACGTTTCTTTATCATTAAGTTTTTTTTACAATAAAAGTTTTTAAAATGTTTAATAAATAATCAATCAGTTAATAAATTTTATGTTCATTACATTTTAAAACAAAACTTAGGTGCAAAATTACTAATGTGGTAGTTAAACATTTGATAATAGAGGAATTATTTGTTGTTCAATTTTCTGGTTTAAGCATTATTATTTTAATACAAACTTAAGTATAATTTTTGAGATGAGGCTCTTAACATGCAGTGTCTGGACCACGGAGACGAAAAACTTTATTTTCAGTTTTTTTGACAAAAATCATACTTTATAAATATGTGTACTTGTCATAATAATCGCATTATCATAAATAAATTTCGATTTTAATATAGAATTTGAAAAAAAAATACAAAAATAGTTTTCTATCATTTTCAAGTAGGACCTATGGATTTTGATTTAACACCAAATATTGCCTTTCTTCGAATATTGTCTTCTAGCATCCATACGCAAAATTGTCTGTACTTCAATATCTACAATTGTAAGCACTAACAACTCCGTTAGTTACAAATGTTGACTTATCAGAGAATATTTTTCTGCTGACTAATGCCTCGATCAGCGTTGCATTAGTACCGCAATTTTACGCATATACTTTTATTATTACATTTTTTAGTTTCTTCATTATGTCAGGTATACTTTTCATTAGTAAAAGCTAAATTATTTTTTAAATTACTATTGAAATATTTTCATTGGAAATTTTATGTTTCCTGATAATATGTTTCGAGAAGCGTCAATGGGAACCCTGCAACGGTACTCATTACTAAATTACGACATTCAGTTCTGAAGCTTAATAGACACAGTGTTTCGCAAAAATTAGACCAGGTCTAAATTAAAATGTTACTGTTTCTGCTTTATTAATTGAAGACAGTGTTTGGTAAAAAAGTTTATATATACTAGATCCTCTTTTGAGACTGTGTATACATAGTGCCTAAAAAAGTTAGAAAGGATCCATCCACTAATCGACCCAGTCTTTTTTAATTTTTTCAATATTATTTATTGAAACCGATTTGTGAAATGAAATATTATAAATTTATTTACCAGATTTTCTTTGAGGCAATATATACGTAGTGTCTAACAAAATTGGACAAGGTTCAAAATAAGAGCGCACGCGATGACAATGTGATCATTATGATGATAATGATGACAATGGCGCTGATAAATACGAAGATAAATACAAAGTTAAGCGCTCTGGCAGAGATGATGATAGTGACGGAGGAAACGATAATGGTGAAAACATTACTCAAATTAAAAGTTTATTTTTCTTAATTTATTGATTGAAATCTTTTAATGAACAAATTTTGCGTTTCTGTTTTTTTATATATTTATTGAATCCAACCCTGTATATTTAGTTGTTTTGTTTTTTTAGCATACCTAGATATTTAGTGTCAAAGAGCATACCTACGCTATTTCACTGATAGGATTAGTAGGAAAATTTTATAAATATCTTTATAATAAAAGAAAAATCGGATAGGATTTTTTTTACATGATGCGTATTATCAACTTTTACCAGTTCATAAACAAAAATCCAAATGTTTAGCGTCATCACTTTTTTAATTTCATATATCATTTGTTGAGATTTGTTTATATTCAAGTTTTTAATTATTTTCAGTTTCGTGTTCAATATTTATTAGACACTTAAAAATATTATTAATAACACAAATGTCAAACTTAAAATGTGTTCCTTTTAATTACAAATAACTGTCTATTATATTTTTCTGTAAAATTAAAATAATGCTACTTTGCTCTACATCTATTATACTTATTACCCTGTATATCAAAGTTTGAATTTATCTATATACGATTATTTTGACAAGTGAACATTTTTATGAAGAATAAGGTTTCTTAAAAATTAAATTAGAATTAAAAAAGTTTTTTCTCTGCAGGCAGTAATTTGTGGACGCACTGTGGATATGTGTTTAAAAAATAGTTCCACTATAAAATTAAATAAAATTTGAATTCAGGTTAACACAGTCTAGTAATTTTGCATCTATTTAGAATTCTAATTTTTGGTAGGTATATTACTCTCGAAATTCGAATATGCATTTTTATGTCGTAGAAAGTTACTTGAAATACGAATACTATTCAAATATCGAGGCTAGTTTAAAATATTTGAAAACCTTTGAATAAACTTTTAAAGCAGATTGCGTAATGTAATAATTGTATTGTTTCTAACAACACAACGTATTTTCATTTAAAAGTAGGTCATTACTGGATGCAAATGACGATGATAAGGAAGCATTACCTATATTGTTTGTTTCGTTCTTATATAATGTTTTACTATTTCAATAGTCGTTTCTCATACTAATTAAATAGAGAAGTAGGTATTTATAGGATGTCACAAACCATAAAGTGTATCCGTGTTGTCAGGAGTATATTGATGAACATGGATTATGTATAGGTGGCGCTGAATCTTCAACAGGCAATATATCAGCAAGTTTCCATTTATCTCTAATCTCTTCTACTTTTTCAAATACTCTCAGTAGGTTGAGTCCTGCAAGAGATATGATGTCCTTTTCGGACCAAGAAGGGTCCGCCAAAAGTTCAGCTAAGAGATGTGGATACCTAGACACGTCTTCGAGTCCTGAGGGAGTCATGTTAATCCCGTCATATCCTGCCCCGATTCCAACGTGGTCGACACCAGCAACAGTTCTTATGTGGTTTATATGCTTTATTACGTCTTGTATAGTGGCAGTTTCGTTACATGTAACATGAAGTGTATAAAAATTAACCATAACTACGCCTCCATTGTGCGCAATGAGTTTCAGAACGTCGTCCGGTACGTTTCTGGACGAGTTGCACAACGAAAAGGCGCTAGAGTGTGAAAAAATAACGGGCGCATGTGACGCATTCAGCGCCGCTTTGGCAGTGTTCATAGATGTATGGGAGAGATCAATTATCATCCCCAGTCGATTCATCTCCTTTATCACGCTCTTCCCGAAGGCCGACAAGCCATCTTGCTTCTGTGTGTTGGTGCCTGTGGCCCATGACGTATCACAAGAGTGAGTAATTGTTAAATATCGCGCTCCAAGATTATAAAATGTGCGTAAGACAGCTAGAGAGTTGCCAAGTGCGTGGCCGCCTTCGACTCCAATTAGAGACGCTATGCGACCCTCTTTGTGCATCCGCTTTAGCTCACTAGAACTCTTAACTAAAGCGAAATGTTGCGAGTTGTATTCCACCAGTCTCTTTATTACATCTATTTGTTCTAAAGTAATTTGCACTGCATCCAAATGCTGCGCTTTACAAGGCACATAAGCTGACCAAAACTGAGCACCTAGCTGTCCCGCTCGAAGGCGTGGGATGTCGGTGTGGGACCAGAGGCTTTTCGACCAAGGCTCTTGCTGGCTTATTGCACTAAGGTTTAGTTTGAACAAATTATTGTGAACGAATTTTCTTAAGTTCCAGGGCAGGTCGTTGTGCCCGTCTATAAGCGGTGTGTCCTTTAGAAGCTTTCGCACTATCTCTAAACGCTCTTCGGGAGTTTGTGGCTGCATTTGGGGGTTGAACGCAAGTGGGAGTCCTAGGCCAGCAGTTAGTGTGGCGACTACTACGCATACTACGATGCAGATACACCACGGGCCGCGGAACGAAGTCCTCGAAGAATCGCTTCCTGAGCTGCAAGAGCACGATTCAAGAGATGAGCTGGCGTGGTAGTCGTATGGTTGATAATGGAAATCTCGAACACCATTGTAATATTGAGGCACTACATTGAAAGATGTTTCTCTTACAGGCAGCTCACGAGGGCATGGCGCAATCTGAAACCAAAATAAAGTGTTCGTTTAATAATCAAAAATATTAATTGTAGTCTTTTTCTCTTCTAATTAAGAATATATTAATAATGTCATTGATGTAATACAGGTTGCCCAATATACAGGGTGTATCGAAAGTAAACCGCCATATGTTAATCATGAATTCTACATCGAAACAAAAAAAAATAGAGATGTCGACAGTTATGGAAGGCGCATAATAAAAATCATTTTTTGCGCCTAACTGAACGTCATTTAATATTTTTGAAGAGTACAATGGTACGCCACTGGCTTGTGTTGTGTTGTGTTAAAATATTCTTTTTTTAAAATACCCTGTTTAATTCTGAAGAAAATAGCTCCGTCAACATTTTATCGTACAATGACGAATTCATGATTAACGTATGGTGGTTTCGGGACACTCTGTATATGTATGGTATACTATTTGTAACTTTTTAAAAACACCCTGTATAAAAAATGTTTAAAGAAAAGTTTTTTCGTTAAGTCTTTTGTACCATCAATAAACTCAAGGTCAGCAATCTTTTATACAGTGTGGTTTGTACCCTCTATAAAGTTAGTACTTAAATTGCTATAAACTTTAGTGGTAATATATACAGAGTGCTTTAGAAAGAAGTGTAGATATCTTTAGAATGACAGAGGGTGACGGAAAACTGACCATAGGACTCAAAGAATATTTTTTTTTTTGATAAAATTTTAGCTCTATGTTTTCCGTTCAACAAAATAATGCATCGCGTTGAAATTTGTTAGAGGGAATTTATTAAAGGTGCTAAGTAGGTCACTGTTGTTGAGTTTTAACAATCTGGGGATTATTCACTGCTATATCTGTAGCATTTTATAACGTAACTTTTTTTAGGTTAGGAAATTAAGAAAAAATCAGTATGTAATAATTCTAAGATGTACAGATATGTATTAGTTAACAGAAAATAATAACTTTCTAGAACATATATTTTACACAAATCGTATTAAAACAATTAAAACTTCATATAAAGGCTCCAGTCAAAGTGGCGAATTAAGAATTTGCACATTTTTTTATAGGAAACAACAAAAATAAATAAAATAGCAATTTTGAAGAGATTATATTGAAATTTGAAGCTAAGCTATTGAAATGGCTACATTCTCAAATTCAGAGATTAATTTTAAATGTATCTTTGATAATATACAGTCCAACTTATCTAAAAAATTTTGGAAATAGATATGTCATGAAAAATGATGATTTTTTTGTAAAATCCTTATAGTAGTAGAGTAAAAAATTAGAAAAGTTGTAGTATTTTCAACCTTTACATCGCTGGGCTACTGTAGTCTCCAGCCAGGCGATTCCGAATATTCCGATTACTTATAATACGTATTAATGTTTTTGTGATGCGAGTATTTACATTAGTTTTTTAAGTATCACAAAGGCTTACGTGTATAGCAACTCGGAGTTGATGGATATCGTTTTATATGGTGATGTGAAAATGCTTTAGGGGAAAGATTTACCGGTAAGCATATATCAAATGCAGCTACCTTTACCGCAGTGTGCAGTGAGTGCAAGTGTAGTGCAACGCGAGTGTGACATGGGACTCGTGGAAGACATGGAGGTCCAGGGCGTCCACGGCGTATTGCAGTAGTGTGGCGTATCATAAACGAAGCTTAATTATATCCGCACCATGTACAGCGTGTCCAAGCATTAATACCAAGGAGTTGGATGAGGAGAACCGGAACCATGGCCGCCACGGTCTCCTGACTTTAAATTATTTGGACTTTTTGTGGAGCTATTTAAAAAATGAAGTGTATCGCACCGAAGTGGACGCTATTGATGATTTACGAAAATGTGCTAATAACTTATAAGTTCAAAACGGGCAAAAAGCAGAAACATTTGTGTTAGTTTGTAAAAACGGTAAGAACGGGCCCAAAATGTTGTTGTTGTGACATCAGGTATGTCAAACTATTTTATTAATTAAACCCTCTAAATAATTCTATTAATAATTAATAACAATAGCTGCAAAAGCAGTTGAATTTGCTATAAAATAGTTGTTATAAAATGTTATTCATTTCTTTCCTTGGGAATTTCAATATTTTGTCGCAAAGCATACACTGCCTTGTCAGGTTTTACAGTGGATCAGTTTTCAATGCCGTGCAGAAGTGAATTTTTAAATCATTTTAGCTCTTTTTGGAAAGTTTTTATTTAATTTTGTTTCTCGATATTTTAGTGATTCTGGGAATGAAGTTACAGTTCATTATTTTATGTATACAAATAATCAAAATTTAAAAACCAACGCATTTATAGTAATTAGTAATTAGATAGTAATTAGTAATTAGATGGTAATTACCAAAAAATTATCACGTTTTTTTAAATAAGTACATATTTTTCTTAGTTTGTAATTTTGCACTGAAAAATTTCCCAAAGACAATTTGTTTACGAGGCTGGCCTAAGGCGTGGTAGGTAACAATCGGTACAAGCACATGAAAGGTATTCCAAGTAGAGGTCAACAATGCAGTTGCGTAATCTGTAGCCAAAAATAAGGGTTTATGTTGGGTCTTAGGACAGTTTTTAATTTCCAAACTCTTTGAGATAATTAACCAAATTCGGTGTGCTTATTTAGTATGACATTAGGTACGAAACAAAAAGTTACTAGCTTTAGAGACTTACCAGTGACGGAGGTGTAGGTGTCATCGATCATTATTTGCCAAAAAAGAATATGTATATTGTATAATATTACAAATTTAAATTGATCATCATATGCGCCATTGTATTATTTTCACTTTCTGTTTCTCTACACTTTTTTGTATTCCAAACCGATTAACTATCAAAATTGATTTATTTGATCAAGTGCATTTTTACGATACTCATTACATTACTTAAAATAATTAATTAACAAATGGAATTACTTTCCTGTGATTCAGTATGTTTCAAATATTGGAAGTTACCACTTTCAGCAAAAATACACGTTTCAGATCAACACGTGTAAAAATTCCAGTAGTAGCTCTTATCATATTACCAGCTGTAACTTGTTGACGTAAGTGCTCCTCAGAGTCAATGTGAACCTTTTAAACTAATGTATTGAGACGCATGCAAAGAAAAAAAACAATAGGGTTCACATCGGGTGATATGGATGGTTAAGGTTGATTTGGTTTTTGCCTCTTCCAATCACGTTATTACCGAATCTTTCATTTAAAAATTCACGAGCACTCAACATAAAACATGGAGCAGCACATTCTTTGCCTTAGTGCATGGGGAACATCCATTGTCAAGTAATGCAGGTAAAACGTTTTCAAGAAAATGTCTGTAGGAGGCACCGGTTAAAGCTCTTGGTAAACAGTAACGCCCAACAAAACAATTTTCAATAATACCAACCCATACATTCAAAGAAAGCTGATGTTGAAGTCGAGATACCATTACGGCATTAAAGTTTTTATCAGTCCAGCCGTGTTTATTGTGAAATTCATTTTGGCACCATTGGAAAAATTCGTCGGTAAACAATATGCTAGCGGTAAAGTCAACATTTTGTTAATTTTTTTAAAAAATACAGTGGCAAAATTGTAGGCAAGCAGGATAGTCTCGCGGTAGTAAGGTTTGAACTCTTTTTATTTGTTACCGATATAACTGGTGATGCCTGGTGCGGACCAAACTAATTTATGATTCACATTAAGATTTGTAGCGATCTTCCTAGCACTAGTATTTGGATCTTCTTCACTTTCGTGTAGAATAGCTTCTTCCAACTCAGGGGTTTTAATACTCAAAGGTCCTCCAGAAATTGGATGTTTCTGAAATGAACCTGACTCCGAAAGACGTGAAAAACATTTCTGAACATATTTGGAGTTGGATGATTTGGAAATTTGTCCATATAAATTCGCCTAGCGTCAGTACCATTTCCATATGCAAGGTCATAAATGTAAACCATATTGGCCATTTCAGCATTTGAATATGCATAAGCCATTATTAAAACTTAATCATTTTAAAGAATAAGCTTAATTTGACAATACACAATATTAAATATGACGGCTTCTTATAATTATTATTATTTTGCATGACCTCCTTAAGTAACTGTGTAAAATGCACTTGATCAAATAAATCAATTTTGTTGTTAATCAATTTGGAATAAAAAAAGTGTAAAGAAACAAAAAGTGAAGATAATACAATGACGCATATGATCTATTTTATTTTTAATATTATACAGCGGAAGAGAATGTGGAATGTGGTTGAATTTTCGAGTTTCCACTGTCAAAAGTGAAGATAGATATTTATAGTGTTTTCACTAAACCAGGTTAGTAAATTTAGATAGATTAATTTCTTTAGATAATTATTGAATAGAGCTTTGCCTGTGAAATTGTTCATTAGCATACCTAGATGTTTGGTATCAGAGAGCATACATATGACTTCATTGATAGGAATTGTAGAAGATTTGATTTATATTAGCTTAGAATACCTTTCTTATTCAGTAAAAAATATATATTTTTGGCAAATAATGATTGATGATACCCACAGCTATGTCATAGGTAATTTTTTGTTTTATACCTACTGTCATACTAAATATGCACACCGAATTTGGTTAAATTATCCCAAACGGTTTAGAAATTAAGAAATTATTTTTCTTTTTTAATTTTTGACACGTTGTAGCTAGATAAATGGCTCTCTTAAGATTCCAAAAAATCCTTATTTTTGAGCATAGAATACGTCTCTGGATTTATAAGCGTACAATTCACCAAATACAGGGCTGCATGCTGGATAGCTCTACTCAATGAACGATGCACTCTGTAGCAACGACTACGCAGTTTGGATATTTCACCAATTGCACAATATGGCAATACGAAGTAGCTATTAATTATTGAAAAATAATTTGTATTTTAACCTACTCATAATTAAAAAATGGTCGGTTCTCCATGCAGCGTCGTTCTAGTGAAAATGTTTCGATGCATAATAATTGACATTTCATTTATCGAAAAGAAAACCGCAACAAATATCGTGAGGAAGTTATAATTAAATTTTTTATATATTATAGACACTGCATGTTGTACTTGATATAAATCTCTACGAGATTTGTATCGATACATGTATCACTATGAACAGGGACCTTAACAACAGACCGTAATAGTTTTCGTAAAAGTTGAATCACTTTTTTATCAAATTACTGTGACCTACATCGAAAGTCTGCATCATGTAATTCGGTATTAGCTGTGGATTAACTTCAAATGAAATTTCTGCATTAGCTGTTTTGTTAAGGACTTATCGAACTGAACCATTAAGCCCAATCTAATGAAAACCAACTACAACAAATGTCTCTTTGTAAATGGTATGGTATCCGCTAGCGTTTGGCTTCTTAACGATTTTATGTTAAAGTATCATCAACCCGATTGTTTATGAGAAGAGCCCTTGAATAGAAACGCGCCAGACAAGAGACAAGTTTCATTATCAATAACTCTATAGATTTCGCCTATTATATGAGCTTGTAGGTAGCGCACAAAGGCGAATCACGTAGTTAACATGTTAAGCCTTCATGACGTCTCTTGTTATTATCAAAAACGAGGATAAGCTTTGCTAATACTAATACTACAAAGCGGTGTTTCCATTTATGTTATTTTCAAAAACTTTCGAATCATAGATATTTACTGTAGTACCTATAACTGTTATTTTGCTAACGATTAAAAAATGTTGGATATGCATACGAGGTCTAACAATAGAGTTAGTTTATGCATAAATCAGATGCATGAAGAAAAAAAATAAAATTTTGATTTCTCTTTCGTTTAGAGATGGACAATAAGATTTCTCTCATACTCTACTAATTTCTCCTTATTCTAATAATATTATGTTTAAGTGGGCTTTCAGATCAAAGTTGCATGCTACGTGCGACTTGTTACTTGTAAGCACGTCTCATAGCATGCTGCTACTCCCAAATCCTCTCAGACATAGCAATACTTCGAGCTCAGTTAAAGAATTGTGTTCTTAAAAATGCTGTTGGACGAAGACGATATTGTTTAATTGATGCGGTGATTACAAGGAGGCAAAAGAAAATAAGGTGGTTATGGATTCATCCATACTTACGAGACAATGCTGATACAGTGCGTTTGTTGTTTCGCAGCATCTTTAGAAGTTTAAAAATTTCTATAGAGTGGAAAGAGGATACGAATTTAGAGCTATTACTGCTGATATTTTTAAGCTAAGAGTAAGGTATGAAAATAAAAAAAATGAACAGGTAGTCGAATATTGATTTATTTCGGTAATTAATTTCCGTGCTGTGCACGCTCCCAGTTGCAGGCTTATTCATCAGCTATAGTGTCATATATTCTTCTTCAATTTTATAGTTCTTTCATAATTGCTGTTATTCGTTCAGGTTAGTGTTAGTACCAGTGATTTAAAGTAAAAATTTGATGTCTAGAGATTTCTACTTTTGTTATAGTATTTCGTTATCTTTTTGCATGATGAATAAAATGTATGGGTTGGTGACTAGCAATGGTGACTTTATTAATTATTTGTTGGATAAAATATTTTTTTTTTACCTTTTAGATGTAACCTTTCACGTCCCTTTCTAAGTATATTTGAATACAACGTTCTCACAATTACACCAAAAGAGATATGTCCAATAGAGTGTTAAAATGAGGCATGGTTAATCGAGCTCTAAAATTTCTGTTAAATTATTAAATGCTTTCTTGCACAGGGGATTTAATGAGTATTGATTATAGCAGATGAACTGATGTCTGTTTTCGTCATTCAAATCCTTTACTGAATTTTCACATGAGTTATTAGTTTTTATTAAATATAATATAATCCGCAAATTAGCACCTCCACCCTATCATATTTTAAGGGGTCAATAAGAGCAGATGTTCTTATTCTTGTATTCTATTAAAATCATCTCACGGTTATAAGTATAATTGCATAATTACATTATAGTCGAAATATAAAAAAGTAAAATTTAATTTCATTATACACATAATTTTCTATTTCGAATACAGTTAAGTTTTTAGTTATATTCAGAGAGAATATTACTTGAAAACAGTTAATAAAAAGATTCAGGTACTCGAAATCCCCATGTAAAAACATTTTCCAGAAATTTCCTCAATTCTGTCATTACGTTCCAAAGAAGAAAACGTTTTGCTGCATCTACACTTAATAAATGATCATGTTGTGTTTGGAGTATTTTTACAATGTCCAAAACTGTACGTCTATTTTTAGACCCTAGTAATTATTTATTTATTTTAATAATATTATTAATCTTTATTATTCCTACAGGATAAACTCAATTACAGGAATAACGGAACTAAGAAAATAGTGAACATACTAATTCTGCATAATACAAAAATTAAACTATCTACTTATAATACTAAATACATAAAACAACAAAAAATATGATTCATACTAGGTACGTTAAAGAACATGAACACATGAACATACGTCGCAATCTACTGCAATTTTGTTAAATAACTAACACATAAGTGAAGTAGGACATTAAACTAAAATGTTAGATAAAGAGTAGCACAACAGAAAGTCGTATGTTATCTTCAGTTGGCCCGAGGTACAATAAAATTTATATTTATATATGTACGAGTATAGTTGCGACACTAATTCAGACGACTTACGTCATACGATCAAATGAATAACACATCATATTTTCATCAAAATATTTAAAAACTGCAAATAAAAATAATAAAACTAAATACTACACTGACACACATGTTTGCATTATACAGGGTGTCTTGCAAGTTGTTACAATAATTTTAGGAGGTGATAGAATACTTGATTTGGAGTCGATTGAAACAAACATTCTAAAGGTTGTGTTCTTGTTAGCAAATGTTTTCAATTCTTAAGCCATTTTTATTACATACTAAACGGCTGTCCTCTGTTTTGGCGTTTATCAAGAAACTTTCCTAAGAACTGAAAGAGCATCGGTTAGGTAAGTTTTTAATAATATCTGAATAAACCTACACACAAAGGTTTAAATAACATCCACGTTTAAATTTAACTCTTCGCTTTTACAAAGTAGAAAAACCTATGTTTATGAAGTTCTAGGTAAGTAATGAAGGCACTTTGGATTTTATTATTGGTTAAATCATTTAATTAATCCATTAATTTCTAATAAAAAAAGTAAAGAAATATTTGTTATAAAAAGGTTTTTTTTTATTCTACACTTCAATAATTGTAGAAAAGCACGGTTAAATTAAAAAATATTATAAAATTAATTATCACAAATATTGTAACACTTGGTATATAGGTATCTTTGTTTCAATCGACTCAAAATCAAGTATTCACACATCCTAAAATTATTGTAACGACTTGCGAGACACTCTGTATATTGCACTAAATTACAAAACAAACTATCGAATATTATGTTGGCAATAAAAACAATCGCGTAACGTCAGCCATGATGTAAGTCGTCTGAATTCTTGCCGCAATTATAACTGGACAATCAACTTCATGTCTTCAATATCTTGTAAATGATTATGCAGAAAATGAATTAAATATTACATTCATGTTGTTACCTAACGAAAGTGCAAAGTAGAGACTTGAACGTATGAATATTGAAAAAGTCCCTGCAATTTCGATACAGAAAACCGTATATTTTAAAGGCACTAGAAAACATATGTGTATCCAATAAAAGTGAACTTACTGTTGACTCGACTATTGTCATTATCACTAATGAAATAATAAGGACTAATAAAATTGTTTTTTGTAAATAAATCATACATTTAACTTTTACCACAAGATCATATGGTTCATGCATAGCTACAGCTGATTGCAGTCAAAGCGGGAGTGTATTTCAGTGTCAATTTAAAGTCATCTCTGTGAAGAGCAAACATTCACAAGAAACCATATCCGGAAGGTCATTAATGAAGAATAAATAGGAGAGGATCTAAGTTGAAACCCTGTGGCACCTCCGACTTTGGAAAAAGGATAGGAAAAAGTTTTTATACCTGACTATAAATTATCTGTCTCTTAAGTAAGATAGAAAATATCTGGAAGACTATTAATGAAGAATGTAAAAAAGAAAAAAATTAAGTTGAAATCCTGTGGTACCTCCGACGTTGGAGAAATAAGGAACGAAGTTTCGATATCTGACTATAAATTGATCTGATCTGATAAGTAAGATATGTGCATTATGCATCAGAAAACCAAACCTTTCTAATTTACGTTAACTTTCCCCAACACCATGTAAGATTTCAGCGATATACTGAGAAAAACAGCTAAACTAGAGACTGCAGACATTTGTATAAATTCATGTTGACTGGTAGATCATCTACTTGGTTGCGCAATAAATTTTACTATATAATATGGTTATTTCTTTGTTTATTTGGGAAATCCAATACTTGTACATACAAACACTGTAAATTTCACATATGGTAGTAATAACAGTAAGCTAAACACACATTATCTAAAATAAAAATTATAATATAATAATAATGAATAAAAACAAGGAAAAGAAAAAAAAAGTCCATTACTGCAAATTCACAGAAATAACAATAAATATTATAGGCACACTTTATCTCATTGATATTATTCAAATCGAGGTGGTTATTAAGAGAATATTTTATATCTCGTCCATCAATCAGTATTATTTTACCCCAACATCAACACGGTCGCTGCATGCCGCTATTTGAATGCAACATTGTAACATTTTGCAGAAACAAGGTAACTGTTTTCTGTACATCATGGAAATGGGTCCTTGTCTTTATAAAATTTAGTTCTCAAATATGTAATAACGTTTTTAAGGCAACAAATTTGGCAACTGTTCGGTCTCTCGTCTACTAACTCGCCAATACTTTTTAGTGCAAGGTGATTTCACAGGCTCCAGCGTGTTATAATTTATGTTTTTGTGTTATACTAGGTGTATTTAATTACTGTTGGCTCATTATAGTGTTGTGAGTACTCAGTGTTGTGTGTAAACCAATGTTTGTTTTAATTTATCTAGTACTTAGTGCCTCTATAGTATCTATTCGTTTTTTGCCTTAAACATATTGTCGTATTAGATACTGCATATCTATTGAGATACATAGAGAATATTCAGACCTTGGGAGGATTTCTTGAAAGAACCCCAACCTGATACACGTAGAGAATAAACGAAAAGTGATGCGATAGAGCACAGAACGACGATATAGAAAATAGAAGTTGGTGAACAAGTTCAGTTAATTAGATACAACGTATATAAGACACAATGAGGGAGGGCATTAGAAAAAACATCAGTTTATTTATAATAGTGTCATTATATTAGACAACACTACATAGCATTCAAGACTTTCAGCTCCATATAGTTAAGAGCAATAATTGTGCACATAAGTATGGTATTGCTGAACTGGTTGAGGCTAAGGGACATATTATTCTATGATTGCCTCCGTACTACTGTGTTCTTAATCCCATTGGATTAATATGGAACCAACTAAAAAGAGACATTCAAAGAAATACCAAATACCAAAATTTGACAAAACAGTTATAGATGTTATATGAAGCGAGGCGAATTACATCAGCTAATTGGAAAAAATACACAAAACATAAACATAACATAAAAATTGAGGGAGACTATATAAAGGTGAACCAATTGACTGAACGAAATAAAAGTGGCTTCATCATAAATGTCGACGATAAATCGGATACAAGTGACATGTTAGTTCGTAGGCGGGTGTTATATGTGGTTGTAAAATTTCTCCGGGTTCCTTTCCGCGATGAATCTGCATGGTCTTCAAAAGAACCATTTGTTTGACAACGTTTCGGTAAAATCTCATTTACTATCGTCAGGTCTTCTTACTTCTCCTTCGCGTTACTACGTTCGCCTTACTGAGAGAACCGAAGAAATTTTACAACCATATATATGTATATACAGGGTGTCCGGAAAGTAATTGGACCCAGCTTAAGCATAGCCTCCTGTGACTTCAAAGACAAATAATTGTTTTCTTATTATGGGTATAATTAATAAACGAAACGTCCAATCATGTTGAAATTTGTTATGTTTTAAATAAGTACAAGCATTCCGAAGGAGTAAGTAGTGCCGTATATCGTAGACGGCGCTCTTCACGGTTTATTTTGTAACTCATTTTTATCGTATCTTTTTTGTTGGTCCTACTCTGATACGCTTGATTGAAAATTAATTTTCCGTAGAACAGTTATACCTGTTCCATGTTGATATAATGTACCGTTTTCAATAAAAACGCGTCATTTGGACAAGTGATAACTCGAATTAGAAAATTTATTTCTAAATATTTTATTGTGCGGAGATTTTCAAACGCGTTTTTACCGAAAACGGCGCATTGCATCAACATGGAACAGGTATAGATTTTCTACGTAAAATTAATTTCTCCCTCATAATTTTCAGTCAAGCGTATCAGATTATGACCAATAAAAAAGATGCAATAAAAATGAGTTACAAAAAAACTGCCAAGAGCGCCCTCTACCATATGCGGCACTACTTACTCCTTTGCAATGCTTGTACTTACCTAAAACATATTGTGCTGTTTTTTTAGGTACTGAAATCTTGAAAATAAAACACGTAGAGCAAAAGTAATATCAAAAATAAAATTAATGATGTTTTGTTTATCCACTTTTACTATTCTCTTTACTCTCCTCAAATAATATAATAACTTTTATAATTTGTGTGACACACATTATTTCGTTATTCTAACCCCACATTTTAATTATTTTCACATACTTGTAAACAAAAGTGAACAATCTTATATGCAGAACTATGTAAGTTTATGTTATAACAATGTTTACATCTATAGTTGAATTTAAAAAAATAGGTATTTTCAAAGATTTCATTACCTAAAAATTTGCTAGATAGATCACTTTCTGACGTTATATATTGATTTTACTTCGGTACCTTTGAATATTCCCCGGTGGCATGAGATAACATTGTTGTTATTTGCTAAACTCTATATTATTCAGTTCTTAAATGTCTAAAATTACTTGTATTTGTAGAAAACACTATTTCAAGAATACGGCGCCCTTAAGAGATGATGATTAAGAGCAAACTACAAATTAACAAAATCAGATCTTATATTTCGACGGAAATTGTGAGCTTTTTTGCTCAAAGCTGCTTTTAACGATTTAATTGTCAAATAATAAATTTATCAATTAAATTAATATCCATTAAATTTGTTTTAAATATATGATCGCCATTGTTATTAAGAGTTGGAAGAACCGGTTTTTATTAGGAAAAGTTAACATAATGACATTATCAAATATAGTTTTATCTGCAGTGTAAGGAACTGTGAAATGGTCAATATTGGAATAGTAACGGATTTCCGCTCTGATCAGTTTGCAGGAAGGAGCATTTTATGAGTTTTGAGAAGAGATGTTAAAAGATCGGTGCTTCTAAGACATCAAGGAGTCGAATAAAGCTGGATTATGGAATAATGAATTGATGATGTTTGCTGGTAAGATTTTTTTCGTGAAGTGATTTGTATCCAAAAACACTCTCTAATCATATACAGGGTGTTCTGAAAGTCCATCAGGAAACTCCGGGAGGTGATTCTACGGGTTAAAATAATAGCAGTATGTTATGAAAATTTTATTCGAATTACCAATTGTTTGCAGTTTACAGTTTGTCAATTTTTTTTCTTAACAAGTTGCTATGTTTCAAATAAATGTCATTAGTAATTTTGGTATTTCAAACTGCAACGAAAAGCATATATATATATAAAGTATATGTTTGATTCTTCACCATAATAATTTCAGAAATGCCTCAGCAATGCTCAAGTACGTATTGAATACCGTGAGATGTATTTTTGTTATGGACAAGCAATGATAATGCAGAACAAGTTCATCGAAATTACATAGACACATCCTAATAAAAGATTACCTCATGCACAAGCATTCGTTAACATCTATAAACGTTTGGGGCAGTAAAGTTCTATTAAAATGATAATTATGGCGCAGGAAGACAACATCCACGAGAAGTACAGAAAGAGTGCTAGATGCATTAGAAATAAATTCATGTGCAAAAGGTTCAAGCACTTTATCATGAAAATCCAATGTGTCGTTTACGGCTTTGTAATAGCATTGTGGAAAAATATGATGAGGATAATACATTTATTAATAATATTTTATTTACTGACGAAGCTGGTTTTACAAGAGATGGTATTATATGGTATTACAAAGCCGAAAAAAATTATTGTCAAAAATCGAACTTATACCTGCATTAAATAATTTTGTTACAATTTGTAACACCAAAGTTACTAATGACATTTATTTAAAGTATGGGAACTTGATTAATTACAGAAAGAATTATTAAAAATTTGATGTTTAATAAAACTTTATAGCGATTTCCTGCTAAACGGATACATTTATCGACTTGAATAGAGAGTACATATTTTTTTTTGATATTGTTCCTTGTTTGAATAATGTTTAAAATTCTGCTGTGTCTAGTAAGAAAAAAAGTTATAAATAAAACTAATTCTGAGTTTTGGGTAAAGTGCCTTTTAGCGGGGTATAATAAAACTTTTCTTTGATTGGTCCAATAGAGCTTGATCTATTTAGTTGGTTTGCCGAATGAGAGCACAATCGAACTTGAATTTAATAAGTTATTTAAAAAGAAAAATACAAAAAATTGAATTTTGACAAGCTATAATTTGCAAACAATTGACAATTTGAAAAAAATCACCTCCCGCAGTTTACCGATGGACTTTTAGAATACCCTGTATAATGTTACAGTTAAATTAGGAAATGTATATAAGAAACCTCGTGAATATGAAAAAAATTGTTACTTTGTTTTTGAGATACAGGATATTTAATTGTCTACCTAAAAAAAATCACAAAAGTAAACCTTTGTTCCCAATCTCAAAGTTTTGAATTGTGTGATTATTTTATATAATATATTCATATTATCTACAAACGTATATGCTATCAATTTTTAATTAATATCTTCTTAATTATTAAAAGTTGACAGTGATTTATACGTAATTATACGCTTCGTTCTATTCAAATACATATTTCTAAGCCTCACAGTTTTTCATTAAATCTCTGACAATAATTTATAAACAATTAAGTATATTTTATGTCATATAAGAGCTTTAAACTGCCCTTAATGTGCCCGGCCTGTGTTTTCATTGACTACATCACGGGGGAAATATTAAACTTCCTATAAAATCCACTCTTATCCAATTTTCTCGAATATTAGCTTACATACTGACAGCTTTTTCAGTTAAGTTATAAAGAAACGCAATTCATCACTCAAATGGTATTTAAAAGCCTATTGTAGGTAGTGCTAGTTTATTGTCAGCAGATATGTAAAATAGCATTTGGTGGTGGCAAAATAATTTTTATTTGATATTGAAACAAGTTTTCATAAAATTAAGGCGACAATTATATTGCCAACCATATACATGGACATAACTGTAATAACGCGAAGGAAGAGTAAATAATTACATGCGGCGATAAAGTCTTTCACTCCCCTTGAAACTGGTAAACGGTTCGTAGGATGTCTTTGGGAAAAACTTTATCGTGTGTGCAAAAATAGATTTTATTATTGTGAGTAAGTTCAAGAAGCACATTTCGAACATTTACTACATTAAATTATTATTATTATCAAAGAAAAATTAAATCATACGTATTGTTAAATATTTTATTGTCTAACGAGAGGGTCCTTCATTTTTGAAAGATCTGTCAAGGTTTGACAGGCATTGTGTCATATCATCTGACTCAAAATTTACCCTTGATTCTATATCTATAACAAAAATATTAATGGTCCTTTTAAAATAAGAGAGGTAACGTCATTCTCTGGAAAACCGGAATTACCTACCACATAAATGTTGATAACTTAAAAGGAGGTTATTTCGAAAATAAACATCGAACTGTTTTTTTTACTGTTTACCAATTTCAAAGGATAGGGCAAGACAGTATCAGCGCAATCTATCTCGAAACTGTTTCTTCACTGTTTATAAATAGAGAGTAAGTTTACAAATCTCATGGCATTTTTTAAGAGAAAAGAAAAAGGTTATCAGACAACAAATCATTTTTTTTAATAAGATTTTTTTAATGAAGCTGATGGCGATAGACACCTAACGTCAAAAGTAGCTGTTTGTGGTTGGTAAATTACATACTGGCTACTGTTTCAGACGAATACCTATTAGGTACCATTTTAACATAAAAAAAAATTGAACAAATATTGTACATTTACTTATGGAATCATTTTAGCTCACTTTTTAAAGACTGTCAACATGGATTTGTGCCTAAGAAATCAGTATCCACTAATTTAACTATTTTTGCTGATGATATACTTGGCGCATTTGAGAATGGATACCAGTGAATGCGTTTTTTACCGACTTTCAAAAAGCTTTTGACAGGGTGGACCACGACGTGCTTTTAAAAAAATTGGTTATGTATGGGGAAAGGATAACTTAATTAGGTTGATTGTTTCTTACTTGCAAAACCATACCGTATCAAGTTAAATATCATGGATTGTTTTCAGACGTGTATAATGCGAATTCAGGGGTTCCGCAAGGTTCCGATTTGGGCCCACTCCTGTTCTTGTACTTTATTAATGATCTTCCTGAATGTATTTGTTACCCCGACTGTTTGATGTTCGCTGATGACTTTAAATTTTATAGGCAAATTAAAGTGATGTTCTGCTGCGGCTTGACACGGACTCTGTACTGCGCTAGAGTCGGGAAAATAAGCTTCATTTTAATATTAAAAAGTGCTGCAATATTTCCTTTACTCGTAAAAAGAACGTTATTAGATATGCATATAAGAGGGATGGTACTCAGTTACCTAATATTCGTAATGTTAAAGATTTGGGAGTTACGATAGACAGTGCAATGTCATATATACTTCATTTCGATAAATTTATATTAGATGCTTATAAAGCTCTTGGTTTTCTTATGAGGGAATCCCATAATCTACAGAATATTCAGATCCTAATTAAATTGTACTGTACATTTGTTAGACTAAAACTTGAATATGGCATATTGTTATGGCACAGTCAGCCCATAAAATATACTGAGCGGGTTGAAAAAATACAAAAGAAATTTTTAAGGTATTTATACTTCAAGAAGTACAATAGACCACCAGATTTTACGACCAAAAGGATTAACCAACTATATCGAGAATTCAAAATTAACTCTCTTTATCACCGTCGTATTCTTTCTATATTGCTATTTGATTATAAAGTTTTAAATTGTTTAATTAATGCGAGAAATATGCTCTCCCGTGTGTATATTAATATTCCTTCCAGAGATACCCGTCAGTACCAGTTACTACATATTCCGATACGTAAAACGTCATGCTCTCCTCTTACAATTATGTACCAGTTAATTAATAAAATCTCATCATGTGACTCCATTGACCTGTTGTGCGTGACTTGTTGTTGAAGCAGCTGTATGGGTGTTGTTCGCCCTCCTTGAATAGTGATTTGTATTCTAGTTTATTACCTTTTTATTCTACATTAGGTAGTGACATGTTATGTAATGTAATTTATTATAATAATTATTTCCCTGTAATTAGGTACCCATGCCTGTTGGGAAAATAAATAAATAAATAAATAATCCCATAAAAACAAGAAAAAAATTGCAAAAGACATTTAGGTGACAAAATTCAAAAGAATGATTACCATCAATATCCAACAATGTATTGAATTCGGAGCCATCAACATTAGAGATTAATTTAATCAATTCTACAATCAATATTTTTAAAAATTTGTTTTCTTGTTAATGACAACAATTTTTGAATTATTATTATAAAAAATTTATAAATATTGAAGATTTGTCTTTAATTTGCCACATTAAATTTTCTCACTAGTGCAAAAAATAAGCCGTTTTCTCATTTATTTTAGTGGAAAAAGTAGCAGCTTTCCCATTAAAATATTAATTAAGAATCACATTTATTCTGTTATTTTTTATGTTATACAGAGTGAGTTATTAGCTCACCGACAAACTGTCATATAAAAGATCATGCCATATTAAGAGAAAAACGTCATTCGGACATATGTTCTATTCTGGTTCAAATTTTTGACTTTTTATTTTAATAATTAAAAAATTTGATCAAAGCTCAAAATTAGAGAAATACATAGTGTAGTTATAGTAAATGTGCAAAATATCATCTGTCCGTAGCAACACAAGCTTTACAATAACGCATTAAAGAGTTTTCCACTCGAGTAAATACGTATAATTATGATGTTTCCAAGCAACCTTTGTTTTATAATTGTTAAAAAGTAATAAAATTTTTGTTTTATTAAATTAACTTTATTTCTGCAGAACAATATTCAGAGGACGTAGGATATTTGAAACATTTACTATAATTACTAACTACCCGGACGACCTCAATATTTAAATATACCGTATTTATATTAAAACAAAATTAGCCTTATTCATGCCAGCTAATCGACAGAAACATCCCACTTATTTATCTGCACAGGCTCGATTCTCTAGTTTAGTGGAACACATTCCCTCAGAAAGTGAGGTAAATTGTCATGAGAAAATGCAAATCTGTATTCTTGACTATTCCCGGTAGTTTTTTCCCATAAAAAAAATGGGGAATTATTTCACATGGTTTTGCTAAAGGGATATAAAGCTTCAAGAATTGTAAATATACACATGGATAATAATATACTCAGGAATTTTGTAAGTGGAATGAATTTTCACTCGGATTTATTTCACCGTATTCGAGAATCGAGGCCCAGAAGTAGTGTTATTATTTAGGTATTTTTAGGCTTACAGCAGGATACTACTCGTAAAACAAAATAGTTGTAATGGAACCGTACCTTGGAACCCTTGGCACAGCTTAAATAACAATCAGCTCACAGACTCTACGGCGGCACCTTTGAAGTATTAAAACCTGAAAATTTGTCCTGGAAGCTTGTTGTCTCTCTCTCGCTCGGGATACACGTCAGGACCGGATTAAAAATAGTTGTCCCAATTTAGAAAGTGTTTTAACTGCAATTTTTCTAACATACGAAATATAAATTTGTTTTACTTGAAATTGTTTAAAAATAAAATAACATAACAGTATAAAATACAAGAAAATCAACAAATCACAACATACAGCACTCGTGCGCCAATAACGCAGTCGTCGAACGGTATGGCTATAAGGGCATAATTTACAACCACACGTCCCTGCAATGTTGTATCCCCAAATGGCGGCATGCGCGAAGATCTGCGCGAGACGTTCCCGCTCATACGAGTCTGTGAGCTGATTGTTATTTAAGCTGTGCCCTTGGCATACGTAGTTAGAAGCAACGGCATATTACTACGTTCATTTTGACGGCATTAAAAGTATTCTACAGCAACTAAACTCAAGTTATGCTATGTCTTATATGCTCAGCGGATATTTAACGATCCTAGAATTCGCGAAAATTTAGCATACATACATTTTAATTATTCACAGATACCTTCAGTTATTCGGCGTCTTGAAGCAACTGTGGCAGCATCAGGATATTCAATAAATAATTCAATAATAATGTTATTTATTTGCGACAGTTTATTTCCCAGTTATAAGGACCAAGTGCTGAACATGTGAAGAAAAACATTGATACCGTCTCGCAGAACAATCCAAGATTTATTGACTTGACTTGCCGTATAGTAGATTTTTTTTTAACCCACGCTAAATGTGCCATTCATGAAAAATTATATATACTTTAAATATGCCCCAATGACCTCTGTGGACGCTGAACACACGTTTTCGAAACCGAAATTGATTATTAGCGTCAAATGCCACAGCCTAACACCTGAACATTTACAGCAGGTGCTGGTTATACAGTTTCATTCAAACACTATAAGTGAATAGTTATGTAGTATTTTGTAAAGTAATAAACTAAATATGAATAATGTTGGATATTATAAATTACCAGTACAATATAAGATGTTGATTTTAACTTTTTGTAGGTATATGTTTACACTAACATTAACTTCTTAAGCGCGCCCCTGATAATGACGTCATCTGTAAGCGAACTGCGGGCTTTAATAATTACGTATGTATCCTTGATTTTGAACAAATTTTTTAATTATTAAAGTTTAAAAATAAAAACTTAGGAGGCCTCATAACTACTTCAATAAGCAAACCCGAACATAAATGCAAATGACGTTTTTCTCTTAAAATAAGATGATTTTTCGTTTGGCAAAGTTTGTCGGAGAGCTAATAAATCACCCTGTATAATTATTTAAACCGAATTCAATTTTCAAAACTGGACATTACCGGAGTAAAATATCTGATTTGAAATTAATGAGTTCGTTAAAATCTGCGGAAAACCCTATACTGAATTAAAAATTACAGTAAAAATAAATGGCAGTTCATTTACACTTCATTTTAATGTAGGTAATTTCTTTATAGATTGTTATTATGCATATAAACTGAAAAATTTCATCGTAAAATTATATCGAAATCTAATCTTATTGTAATTGTTATTGTAGTGTGACTATACAATATTGAAAATATTGTTACAATGTAATTTTACAAGTAACTAGATTTTCAATCTATTGCATTGTATAATTATATTACTTTATTTATAAATTTATTTCACAACTACTATAATGCCGCGACCAGCATTGAATTACACCTGAAAAAGCTTTAGCAAACAGCCATAGTTAGTCGTCTGCGGCACCATCTGACATATAGCGGTGACGAGCTGGTTAGCTCTTATCAGTATACTATAGATGAGGCAACCGACGACCAACCCTGGCTGTTCGCATTCAGTCATAACCGATAGAAAAGCATGAGTATGCTGACCAGTGGTCACCAGATATAGACAAGTGCTACGTTCGCGTACTTATCCTTCAGGTTTTTCAGGTCGATGGCGACATAGGTAAGGGCTTGCACAGGGTATGCACAGGATAATGGGTCACTTTCGGTTGTGGTTCTCTGTTCAGGTCCAGCATTGTATGGCCAGTGACCACTAGATGTCGACACGCTCATCATTAATCCTAAATCCCTTTATTGTTTATGCATTATTATTCTCTACACTGTAATCTAAAAATGGTTAAGTTTTGCTGCCTTCGGTTTATACACAATAGAGGCACTCACTAATTAAAATTAATCACTTTACAACATCCACGATCCACAATAAATCATTTACAACATTATGATAAAATGCACTCAGAACATAGAAATGAAGTCAGTCCCCAATAGTTAGTTTAGAGGCATCTTCATCCACAGATTTGGTTTTTTATATAGATTTATATAGTAAATGTCATGTGTTCAGTAATTTTAGGGTGTCAAGTTGATTTCACATTGCGGTTGTGATTATAAATATACAAGGCGCTTTAAAAAAGGTATTTACAAAATTTGATTATATCTTTTTTGGATCAAAAAAATGTCATGTGTTCGGTAATTTTAGGGTGTCAAGTAGATTTCACATTGCTGTTGTGATTATAAATATACAAGGTGCTTTAATAAAGGTATTTACAAAATTTGATTATATCTTTTTTGGATCAAAATAAGTCGATTTAAATAAACATATATTAGTATAAATGTGCTTAATTTAGGTCCTAGATAAACCAGAGACACCTCTGGGTGTTGTTATACATTTAAAAATAGCATGGAAGTAATTTTGTAATTAATATTTTAAATGTCTATACTAATAGAGAAAAACACTTATAATATTAGATATAAAATTTAGACAGGCATCATATTATTAGATTATTTATTACAAGAACAGGCAAGGATTCGATTAGTGTCAAAGTTTTTTCATAATTCTTATTTTAATAATTAAATGTTGATTTTACAAAAACTGAAGTTACAGTTGCTGTAATCACAGTCGAGTACTATACTCGCGGCAAGAATTCAGACGTCTTACGTCACGACTGACGTTACGCAATTATTTTTATTCATTTCATTTTTTGCAATTTAGTGTAATACATAATGTAAACATTTGGTGTAGTATATAGCTTTATTACTCTCAGTTGCAGTTTCTTAAATATAATTATTCAATTGATCGTATGACGTAAGTCGTCTGAATTCTTGGCGCAACTATATGTGAAACTGTGGCTTAAAATTAGGCGCATAATATTAACATCACACGAAATGGATTTTATTTGGCAACATCACATTATAGTAATTACTATACGGTATCGTTTATTAGACACTTAAAGCACAAGTTTAAGTTGTGTCCGATACGTGAACGTGTACGTAGAATTTTCCACGTTTACGTGATACGGATGTACGTGGGCTCACGGGTCTTTGCGTAACGTAAACAGAGACGTATATGTGCCGAAGAGGTGGTCGAAAACTACCGAATGCACAGAACAGATTGATAAAAGACTTACCAAACAGAAGGAGCAATACTCGTAGATTAAAGTAATAATCATCGTTTCTGAATAATATGATTCCATGGTAACTTGCCCTATTTAAACTCATTTTTGAAACACGAACCTTGCTATACGCAAACGTGAAAATTACACGTTTTACGTTTTACGTATCATGATAATGGACAATCGACTTAAACTCTCTATTGATACATCCCAACGTAAACGTAGAAACCAATGATACATACGTTAGGTGTTTAAAAATGATGTTAAAGTATAGGGCAATCCAACGAACTGTCAAATCACTTTAAAAATGGCGGCTGTAGGACAAACAACTCGACATATGACAAGCAGAAATTTGTGATTTTGTGTAGAATTGCGTGTTTGGCTCATTATGTTTTATACCTATTTCGAAATACCAAGGATAATTCAGACTATCATAATGGTTTTGTTTTGTTGTGCGAGTCTGCCATGTATCTATGCATAAATAATTGTTAAAATCAAATTACGTACCTCTGTAATAGTTTACTAATTAATTATATATAACTACCAATATTGTTATCAATATATTTTTTTATTAATATTATATATAGTATTCTCCAGGACCCTGAATTGCTAGGGCTGCCGGGGGTGTAATTATGCTACTAGTTGGAGAGAAAAAAGAACTTAGGTACCTATTTATAAATAATATATTTAAAACTTGTACACTGTATTCAATTTTTTCTTGAGTTAGGTCTTGCTGTTTTATTGCACTAAGCCACTTTTGCCGTTTTATATGAGAGAGTTCATTGAAATCAGTTCTATGTCTATAATTCAATTCATAACACAACAAAACAAAACCATTATGATAATCTGAATTATACTTGGTATTCCGAATTAGGTATAAAATATGATGAGCAAAACACACAGTTCTTCACACAGACCAATAACTAAAAGTTCTACACAAAAGCACAAATTTCTGCTTGTCATATGTCGAGTCCTACAGCCGCCATTTTTAAACTGATTTGACAGTTCGTTGGATTGCCCTATTGGTTTTTCAAACATCAACGCCCACATAACCTAATGTATGATGGGTTTGTCTTTTCGTCTGACTGACTGAGATAAAACATGAACAATACCGAAAATGTAATAGGTACCTATATATAATAATCAGATTATGTTACTTATTATTAAAATCCGCACTCAGCAGTCCCATCAGGTAGTGTCACCTACATTTGATCTCTATTCAACTATAATCGGCATTGCGTTCGGTTTGATACATATGTGTTTAAGGTATACGTACGTACACGTAAGTTTGCGTCGGCCGTAAGCATAAACGTTCGAAAAATTACCACTGCGCACGTGTAGCTGTCAATATCTACGTTTAGAGCGATGACACATACAGCGGTTTGTGCCAACTCGGCAGTAGAATTGGCACAATTGATAGGGGATGACACACATATAGCTATTTTCACAATTGCAGTTTGGTTCATATCATTGGCTAACACTTTTTCAAAAAACGAGACGGCAAAAACTGCTGGGTTTCTTGGTCTAACACTTAGTAAACAGTGACAGTCTCGAATGCTGAGACGGCACAAGCTGTCATCACCCTTAACAAATAACAGTTGCCTTTGTGGCCGATGGACGTGCATAATATTGTCGTTTATTATTGACAACACTGAGTAGAGATCATACGAGAATGTACTCGCATTGCTAGCAGCGTAACATAGTGTTTCGTCACGTTACAGATCTAGGTTTTAAAATTTTGCCATTACAATATATTTTTTGCAAACGTCCTTGATAAAGCTCTTTAACCCTTCAAGGTTCAGAAACCATCACCAGGGAAACGCTGTACTCAAGGATTTACAGATGGAGCTTCCGAGACATATGTGGTTTATGCACGCTGGTGCTCCACCATATTTTTCATTTAATGTTCGAAATCACTTAAATCAGCAATACCCCAAAAAAATGTAGAGGTAGAACTGGAGGTCACAGTCGATTGTCAACCACGTTCTTCTGACTAAAATCCATTTTAAGGAAAATTATTTAAATTTTTCTTATTTTCATTCGAATAATATGTGGTACGATTTTATAAGGAGGGCCATTTACAGGCACTTTGTACAATAATAAATTCTATAAATGATCGTGTTATATAATTACATAGGAAGTTTACTGCATCAATGGTTATCAGGATTTCTTTTGCAAAATTAAGCCGGCTTGAGAGAACAATGTAGTGTTGCTGGCAACATCCCCATCGCAAGTTTGATTTTTATGAAATAAATATTTTATAAAGTTCGTTTTATTATTGCTGGTTTTGTTATGTACAACTATTGCTCAGTTGGATAGTTGAAGTTGAATTTGAACTTCACCCGATTTCAGCAGCAAAAAGAATACGGTTAATATCATTGGCTGAAAGTCACGTGCATTGCTGGCAACACTACGCCGTTGTCTGAAGGCGGCTTTATAGTTGAATAACAACATCATTTTTGGTATGTTTTAAGACATTTACAAGTAAATATATTCTTAGAAAATGTGTGTGTGTGTGTGTAAAACTGTTCATTTTTTCAGTGTCAATTAAAGAAAACTATGATATTTGCTGTGGCATTGATAGTGTCGATATCTACATATCGACACTATCAATGCCATGGATTTGAAAATTGACAAAACACCAAAAATAACATAGCTACATATGCAGAGCACAAACAAATTTAAAGGCAAATTTAAAATGTGTTTCACGTCCAATATTTGAAGAATCATAGAACTCTTTGGAAACGTTTTAAAAGCAAATGTGAACCTTTGTTTTTGTTTATTTTCATAATAAAAACTAGTCGTGTTCCTTGTTACATTCTGTATTTTTTATCTAGATATTTACCTAATTCGTTGAATTTGAATCGATCAACAAAATTTACACCGTAAGAACTTCTTATAGAAACCACTTTAGCGAATAATTTGCTCAGTAAAGCGAACTAAAATGGCATTAATGTGCGTATGAAATTAACAGTGCGTAAAATGATAAGTAGGTGCACTTCCTGAATAAATTGCAAAGCAAAGAGTTTTGTAGAATTTCATTAAATAATAATCCATATAAACTATGGAAATAAACATTTGTTAAGGTATTGAGCCTGTATGAAGTTATTTTACTGTAGTGTAAAGATTTATCGAAAATAAACATTAATTTAATAGCAAACACGTAATTTGCGGAAAGAACTACTCTGTGGGCTAATGGCTCCACCAGCATTGAATTACGCCTTGAAAATGTATAGCAAACAGCTAGGCAGTTATTAGTTCTCATCAGTATGCCATAGGTGAGCTAACCGACAAATAACCTTAGCTGTTTTAAGTCTGTCTAACAAGACAGTAGGGACTACTAGGTGTAATTCAATACTGGTCGGGGCATTAACCTACAGAGTAGTTGTTTGCAACATATCATTATCGCCGACTCGCGAAAGGGGTCGCTAGTTTTCAACGGTTTCTACTGCCTCTATATGTATAAGTGTTTCATTCACCACACCGCATACTTCAGAAAAACCAGCTATTCCTTGAAATTTCTGTATAACATCTTGCATGTTATGGGCCCACGACTATATCGTCGAATTTTATTTAATTAACTGGATTATCCATGTCATCTGCGTATCAATACACAGTCATTTTTGATACCCCATATACTAGGTTTGTTCCTGCAACAGTCTGCAACTGTCCATAAGAATCCAGCAAGAATCCAACTAGAATCCATAACTCCTAATCTGCTGTTCTAGCATGACCAAGACCAATTTGCTGACAGTTTAAAAAGTTCGCGGATTCTTCGTAAACTTATAATCCGGTGTTTGCATATTAGTTTGTGAGCTGTCTACTCTTACTACACTGTAAAAATGGTAGCTGTGTAAGCGAGAATATTCAGTGTGTAATTTAGGATATGTAAAAATTCCGCGTTAATAGTTTTACACACTATGGCTTTTTTGTACGTTTTACACAAAATGTGTTAAAATTACTAGTATTATAATAAAATATACCAAATTTGTGTAATATTTACCAGTTGTGTGTTAAAAGTACACCATTTTGTGTAAACTTATCACGCACACAACTTAATTGTGTTCTATATCCCTACTCCTGACTGGTTGAGCGCAACTGCGCAGCTGCAGTATATCAGCTGATCCAACATACGTCACTACGCCATATTGGTCATGTAGCGGTGTTGTGTACAGTTACCTCTCGTTCACTGTGTTTAAATTGAGGTTTAATCAAGGAAAATGGTAAATACTTACCAAACTATAGCAAATACTACTGATAATTGTAATACAGCTAAAACTAATTAGAATATAACTATTAAAAATATTAGGAGTTTACTCTGACGTTTTAGATTACTCTGTAATCTAACTTTTTTGTAACTTTAGAGAAAGAAAATTATCTGTTCAGATCACTACCAGTTAATTTTCGTAAACTCCTATTATGTAGTGCCTAAATACATCTTTGTTTGTTGTTTCATTGTTTATGATTTACTAGAACATTATTAGTCCCTTATTAGAATATGTACTATTATACTGTTATTTTTAATACATACATATTTTGCTAGCGGACTTGGTTGTTGTTCATTTGAACAGAATTTTATTTTTTTAATAAAATCATGAAAAGTAAAATATCTTATATTTTATAATTACACCATAATTCAGACAACTCTTTATATTAAGCTCACCTACCTTGTTAATTATGTTCCTGTTTGCTTTTGAAATTATAATTTTTAATACATATATTCTGCCGTTTATTAGAACAGGCTGTATTAAATGCATTCTCGACGATAGGCAGAACCTCTAAAAAATGTCAAAATAAAAGTATTTCAAAAATTATATTTATTAAAAATTATTTCGAAAGTAAACAGGAACATAATTAACAAATTTAAAAATATAGGTGAGTCTTCCATATCAATACCTATTATACAATAAAATTAACATGTTAATGTGTAAAGCCTACACATTCAATGATACAAATAACACAGAAATGTGTAAAAGTAGTAGTTACATTTGTTATGTTAACACAGTGGATTGTGTTGAACCTTTATAACACTGCTACATACAGAGAAATGTGTAAAAATATACAGAATTCCGTGTGGACCTCGATTAACACAGTATTGTGTTCTTTTGTGTTAAAATGTGTAATTATTTTTTTACAGTGTAGGCATCTAACATTAACCTATATATTATAGTTTAAACAGAATAGGTGCTGTCGCCGGTGATTCGTTATATTTGTTCCGTGTTCCGTCATTCATTTAATCCACAATCCAGTGTTCCAGCAAGAAATTCGCAACTAGTAGTATGTTCCTTCTACTCCTCCTTTCAAAATCTGTGACTGTCAATGATTTGTCATGGATTGTGTGCAGGAACCTACTAAATCACAAACACCATGGTGCTGACAATTTCTTGACCTGTGCAAAATAATTAATGTCTTTTACGATGGTGTACCTTCAAACGGTTTTATTTGCAAATTTTCGCCCAATATTCCGAAACGGGAAGAAGAAAGAATTGAGAAAGAAGAAGTCTTCTTATCTGAAATCGATATTTTCTTGAACATCATCACTTTCGGAACCTTGAGGACAGACATGCAAATTACTGTGTTTCGTTGTGTTACAGAATGGGCTTACAGTTGTAAGATTTCTTTTGAAATTACCTACGCGACAAGGGTAGTTGTGAATTGTATTGCGTTACGTAATCCCTACAAACGTATAGTTTATTTCTTCAATTGTAGAGCTTTTACGGTTTATATTACAGGCCCCTGATGTTCTAATGACAAAAGTGTGTGTAAATTGTATTCCTTATATTATGTATTTCTTATTTTATTGTAAGAATTAATGCTTTGAACTGCAAAAAATATATATTATCTGTTTTTTTTTGTAATATACCTAACCACACTTTCATATCTACATCACTAGTAACTAAAATTAAAAATTGCTCTTATAATTATATACCTACTAAATATAGTTATTACAACTAAATATCAACATTTTCTATGGTTTTTAGTATTCATTCTTAAATTATTTTTAAACAATAATTCTCAGAAGTACAACATATCCAAACCAAGGTTTATATAAACTTGAGAAATGTTCCTTGTGTTTAGGGCACTTCCTAGTGGAAGTCTAATGATAACCAAATAACACCCGATAGTTCCCATAAATAATTATATTCATTTTTAGAAAACGAAACTCAAACTATTAATCAAATATAAGATTGATATCCTTCAATTATTCACTTAGCTGTGTGTGATGAAGGAAAATCGATTGCCGTGATGACATGAAAGCTCATTTTCAGTTTAGCATTGTATGAAACTGTTATTGAATTTGGAAACATCTAGTGGAGTCTAGTTTAGTTTGAGAGATAATTTAATCATGAAAAATAATGTTCTACAATTACATAAGTATACTTTACTTATTTGGTCCTAAATCTTTTTCTTTATTTAACAGATGATGTAATTAAGTATTCGCAACGAATTACATAATTATTCATTTTACAAATTTTGTTGAAATAAATATTATTTGATTTAAATTTGTAATGTGGAAAATTGTGGATAAATTAACATGATTTAATAATAAGCCTAATAAATAAAAATTAATTTAATTAATTATACTACTATTTTCTACAATACATTAACGATAAATTTGGGTTTGTCATATAACAGTTTTTTATTCAAAACCTCGTAAGTGCGTTACAAGGTGTTAAAGTTTTATAAAATTTATTTAAACACAAGCAAACAAAGGTAAATAAGGAAACGAATGAAGTATGTACAATGCACTAACTACTAATTTAAGGTTATCAACTACAGGTAATAGGTTGCAATGTTAAAAAGGTTTTTGTTTAGTCCTAATTGTAGCTTAGTTTGCAACTTCGTAACAGTTTACACTAGTAGTATTTTTATATTTAAATATGTTTGTAGAAAAACTATTCATTTTAGACATTTCTTTCATAAGATTTTTTTGTTGCTTTTGGTTAGATATAGAAGTCCTTTAAATATTTGCACTCGTATTCCGCCGGACACCCTGTATATACGTATGTATGTAATAATTTGTATTCGTTAGTAGTATATAGTATATAATTAGGTGCATCTCCAATGGATATTTTATCGAAATAAATAAGTAATCAACAGTTACACACAAAATTATGACTTCATACATCCCTTACATATTCCGGATGATCCTAAGTTCTTCTACTATAAATTAGTAACTGAAGTACGGCATATTCCCATAAAGTAGTCTATGGGACTGATGTAGGGAAACCAGGCCGGCTAAGAAAAAAAATTTAAACTTTGACAACCTGTAATATATCGTTAACGCCGTGAATATTGAGGTGATGGTTTTTCGTATCCATGGCAAAAGTGTCTTGGAAATTGTACGTCAAACTATCGTTTAATGAATGGTCAGGGGGACGTGGGGAACGTGCGCAAAATTTTTCAAAAGAAAATGAAGTGTCAAATAAAAACAAATAACATTTCCTGTATATCATCGGATGCTTCTACAGTTTATGGACATATCGCCACTGGAGAACACGAATATAGTTCTCTTGTTTAAAAAAGAACCAATTTAACATTTTCCAGGTTCAAGAAGGTCTTTATTAAGTTACATTGTTGAGTATGATTTTTATTGTTACGAAATGTCTAAAAGGATGGCAACCACCATCCTCAGTTGTTTTTTAATTAGAACTTTTTATTCTAAATGTTTCTTGATTTGAAAAAATTACAGTAAATAAAACAATCAATTTACAAAATTTTCCCCCTCTTGGTATTTTTATGGCGAGACACGCGTTTCCTTTTAAAAAAATAAAATCCACATACGTACATATCCTCGGGTGTGGAATATGCAAGCAAAATAATTCATATGAAATGTTTTAAAGCAAAACGAAAAATAATTAAAAATTTGACACTTCAGGCTTGATTAGTTCCCGAAATAAGCACATTTGTACTAAGAAGTTATAGATAATTTACTTATTTTGATCCAAATCGCGAATTTATATTCTTTGCTCATGTGTTACGAGCAGTATTTGAATATGTTTCGCACGAGAAAAACGATCATACCATTATTTTTTAATAATATTGCTATTAGGTAGAACTAGTAGGTATTGAAATATCACAATTTTAATTTAGGCAAACATTGGAATAAAAATGAGAAAAATAACACACCAATATTCTATTAATGTCGAAAATATTAATAAGCAGTAATATATGAGTTGAAGACAATAATTTACTGGTAAAAAAATTATTTTTTTTATATTAATTATTTTACAGCAAAGTTAAAAGTTGTATAACATATATTTGTATCTTGTAGATCCCAGAAGAAGGCCCAATATACGCCAAAACGTTGGTTGTATTATATCTACTGGCAAGGCAATAATTTCCTCTACAGTAAACTGAAGGTCACTAGCAACAAATTAAAAAATTACTACTAAAAAAAGTTATCACATATGTACTATTTAATAGAATAGTGAAAACAGCAAATGTGTAGGCTTCGTATAGATTCTCAAATAAACAAAACTGTCAAAACTTGTTTCTTATAGGAATTGTTATACATTGAATTATGTTTCACTTAGATTTAATGTCGAATCTAATTTTCAATCCTGTACATAAATGCACCACCAATTTTGCTAGAACTACTTAGTTTATTTTGAATTTAGCGGCAGTTGACCGGCGCATTCGCCATAACTTGAAATGTTGTGAGTGAATATTTTAAAAGTAAATCTATAACTGCTTTCAGAATCTGAGCTCTAACTCCATTTGTACAAGGTATGTCAAAAGTGACTACTCTTTGGAATGATTATTGTAACCTTACGCGCTTTCGGGTATTCACATATGAAGTAAATAGAGCCCACTATACACCTATAAGTCAAACCTAGCTCTAAAGTTAACATGCGTCATGTACTCGTCATCCAGGCGTCAAAGATTCTGTTGACAGTAAAATGTCTACTGAAGGCATTTTTCTATCACTTTTTTTTTTGGTTGAGAGATTATTTCACATCAGCAAAACATCCTCCTCTCCTTATTTTGTGTCCACATCCATCCTAGTCTTCCGATCTTGTTTCATCAGATTTCTAACTTTTCCCATGTATATGAAACGACCTTGTCTGGGAACCTTCTTTAATGATAGTGCCAAGTTTTAAAATTGGCTTGGTATAGTGTTAAGTATAAGTTCTCTCTCTGGTCATGAATGGCGTAGAAGATATAAGCAAATACATAATTGTGACATTTGTATTAACGGAAATAACAGTTATACCATGAGTTTTAATATATATGATAATAAAACAGATTTCTCTAATGTAATAATTTGTAAACATTTACAACCATGGAAAAGAGTACACTCTTGACTAGTACATTAATTGTTTTATTTTAAGAAATAAATTTCTACCTCAAATAAATAATTTTATATTTTTCTTATTCAGCAAATTGAGTTATTTTATATAAATTAAGACATTTTTGTTTTCACAGCTGCTGTAATAATTTTTTATTCATTTGTATCTAAATAATTTTAATAATATAATAATAGGTAATTCAAAAATACAAGATTCTATTGTAGTTAATTGACATTTTATTTTATGCACTGTTTCAAACCACGAATATATATTTGGTGAAAAACTTTAATTAACTACCATAAATTAGACTTTGAGTTTGCTAATAGAAACTTTAGAAATGTAGTGCCTTGCAAGAACATGTGATCCAAAGCATGTCTAAGCACTGTTTGGTATGCAAATTGTACATCTAGTGTTGCAGACTAGAGAATTACTCTACTAGATTTTGTTACATTCTCATTAAATTTCTAAAAGGGAATATGAATTGGGTTGGAGTTATTTCTTTAACTATAAGTACACATTTAACTTTATGTAAAAAAATGTAGATTTGAAATTGATATTAAAACTTTCTTGAGATCATGAATATTTCGAAGATTATAATAAAGAGTAGTGTATAAATGGGGATCACATCGACAATTATTAGACATTGTATTGAAAATAATTACATGCAAAATATAATAATTAACTGTTTTTGTTTGTTTTAGTTTACATATAGACCATTAAAAAGTCATGAATAAAAAATAATGGAAATATCAAGTACCGTCAAAGAAAATGTTAATCTATACATAAAAAAATTTCAGTGCAATCAGTTGCAGCTTACTTGAAAAAGGATGACAATTTTCGGACATTTTTTGAATTGCCATGGCAAAGGAACAAAATACAGGCTTCTAATTGATTTGAAAACATGCTTAAATTTTTTGAAAATTATTCCGACCCGCAGGTGATCTCTAAAAATATTTATGAGCTAGGATAAATATTCGGTAATTAATTTAAACTCGTTTGATATTCGGTAAGAAAATTTCATACCAAACCAAATTTGAAGGTACAAATGTAGTATCACGATATTTAGTCTTCGTATTTCAAAATAATTAAATAATAAAAACTTACTGTTCTTGTTTGTTTTAATTTAAATATGTGTACACATTAAAACTCAAGAATAAAAAATAATTAAAATATTAAGTTCTGTCAAGCAAAATGTCAATCTCTTTATAAACATAAAAAATGTCCAGTGTAATCACAAATTTTCGGATTTTTTTTGAATTACCATGGTCACGGAACAAAATACAAACCTAACTTTTGATAACATAAATGCTAACACGCTAACAGCTAAGTGGAAAATTGTGGTTTCAATTAATATATCAGTATTATTTTAATGTTTTTTAATATCTATTACTTTGAAATTTCGATAATAATTATTAATTACATCTTTGATTTTGCACCGCTTTTCTATTAGTTCCCATCAGGCCTAATTACAAGGAAACAAAACAAAAAGTAATTAATAGTAAATGTAATAAGCATATTGCAAAAGTATAACAAAATAACAATAAAAAAAAAAAAAACAGAAAAAGAGGAGCACAGGTAACATTGATGTACAATGCATACGTTGCTTGAGTTATTAAATCTGGTTAACAAGACGAGTTAGGTAACGTAAAGATGGAGGAGGCAAAAATAAACACTCAAATATTCTGGTTTCTCTACTTGGAATTCTAAATAATAATAAGAACAATATATTTGATTCATTAATCCTGCTAACTATACTTTATAAAAAAACATAATTGAAGCTACTTTTCTACGAGTTTCAAACGTGTATATTTTAAACTCTATGCAAAGGTCTTCACTCCAAATTATATTATAAACCGGAGGCCTTCTATATTTTTTAAAATACAGAAATCTCAAACATGTTTTTTTTACTTTTTATTTTTTTTTTTCAATAAGTATACAAGGTTGCGAATACTGTCATAATACAGACTTATGCTTTGGTTTAACAAGATATAATAATAATAATTCAGTCATATAAATTCTTTGCTTCCCGCATTAAAAATCCTACTTTTGTAATAATCTTACTATAAGATAATTTGTCGTTGTAGGTGATACTTAAGTTTTAGATTCTGTGATTCTCGATAAACGCTCGTTATTCAATTATATACATGTATATTTATATATATTTGACCGAAGCCCTGTTAAAATTAACAATTGTTTGGTATTCAACTAGTCGGTCGTGACTTCCCTTTGGTTTTTTTTATATGTATATAATTATAGTATAGGTATATATACAGGGTGTCCCAAAATAGAAGACCATATCATTGACCACATATTCTTTGGACAAAAATAATGCGACTTTTCTTATGCCATTTTTTATTTGGGCGTCCCTGTTTCAATATACAGGGTGTTAAAGTTACATTTTAAAAAACTATTTTTGTTATTAATTCCACTTGAAATTTTCCACATACTTTTATCTTATTTCGGCATTCTTATCATGTAATTTTGGTGAAAAAAAGCGAAGGGCGAGTGGTGGTAACTGAGGGATGCAGCACCCTTTATCCCCTCCAATTATTTCTAAGTACATCTAAGCAGCTTTTTCTTGAAATGTCAAACGTAGAATTTTCTTCTGATCATTTTATCTCTTTTGTAATTTTTTGTTTAAATGCTCCGTTTTGGAGAAAAACGACATGTATTGATGGGTTACAAATGTCTTAGCAACAGATCACATCCTAAAAGGAAGGTTTTTTAAAATTTGGATCGATATCTTCGTGAAACCGGAAAGTTTATGGATCAGAAGTTCGGACTTTGCGGCCTACATAGAAAATTAAACCCTTAACAAAAGGAACAAATCTTAGCACTGGAAGAAGAAGAACCAAGTACAAAGATTGTTTCTCGACAAATAGAAAATTGTACAAAAATGGATGTTCATCGGACTTTAAAAACCCAACCTCTGCACCCGTATCATATCCAAACCGTACAAAATATTCTTCCCCAAGATTTTGCTTCTAGGATGCACTTTAGTCGTTGGTTGTTAACATAGAATGATGTAGATAGGGACTTCGTAAGAAAAATTGTATTCACGGATGAGGCAAGCTTTACAAGAAATGGATTGACAACCAATGGACTGTCATAACAGCCACGTATGGACTGATTTGAATCCCCATGCAACCATTGTAGCACACCATCAATTATCATTTAGAAATTTGCTCCAAAATGAATTTCGAGATGTTTTACATGATTTACCTGTTATCGTACTTGACGGTACTCCACCCCATTATGGTAGAAAAGTCCGGCAGTATTTAAATATAAATTTAAATAGCTAACAAATAACTGAGTGAACATTACTCAATGAATTTAATGAATGAATTTTTAGTAAAATTTTACTCAAATTTTTTTACAGTGTATAGTATTATTTTTTCACATCACATCACTTATACACTAATACATTAGTTGATACCTACATTATTTTCAGTTTGCCGCAGATATAATAAATAAAATCAAAATAATTAAAAGTGATAAACAAATAAAGAAAGCCTAAAACGTATACCTGCATTAGTTAAGTAATATTTAGTGAAAGCATTGGAAATAGGAACACCATACAGCATTGTGTTCTAGCTCAATCAATTTTCTCATTCGTGGCTCTCTCTTAATCTGATTTATCTGGAGCAATTACTAAGGGAAATTTCTTGTGAAATGTTTTTACGTCAGGATTACATCAGAAGGATCTTTATATCGGTGCAGTATCATGAGTGAGAAGGACAAATTATAAAGTACAAATTTTGGTATCTTACACATTAGGTCAGTTAGGCACAGTTACATAATACATATGTAAATATTTTATTATACTTTGAAATTTCTAAGCAACCCAAAATTCAAATTGTTTTTTTGTTTGTTTATTTATCTCATACATATAATTTGTCGAATTCTATAATTTAGCAAACGTCTTGTTAACGTAGCTTTTAGTTTAAAAGATTACGCACGCATAATGTGCGTGATCTTTTGGACCAGCACAGTGTGGACCTACAAATCTGCACGACTTTGCACACTTGTCCAGAACGGACCAGCAACTTTTTGTGCAGGTTCAGTATGTCGCAGACATTTTAAAGTAATAGTTGAGTGTATCTCGAAAGAAGAAATTTTTATTTTAGCGATGTTGCGGGTTCACACTCGATAAAAAGAAAAAGCTGTATGGTGATGGTTCAGTATTTCCGAACGTCACAAAAAATTTTTCAAGCTCTTGAATCATCCTCGTACAAGATTTCGCAGAGCAGTGTCATCTGACGAAATACTTGCAGTTTGTTTAAGGTAAGTAAATAGAGTGCAACGTGTACATTTAAAGTCATTAGAAGATACTTCACTAGACGAGAACGAGACTAGCATGGTCCGCGGTACACCTAGACTGCGACCGCATAGTGCTTTTCCTCCTTAAAACGTTCTGAATCTGACAACAAACCGAACTAATATTCCTACGTTTTCTCGAGTCGACTACTAAACTATATTTGTAAATTCAATGCTATATTGATGTAAAATCTAACGATGAAGTGAAAAGTACCTACTGTTTGAATCAACGTCGTTAACAAGTGTGTATTGTTTTTAATACACTGCACATATAACATTTTACGGATGTCAATTATTCTATATACCTTAAAATATTTAAGTGTGTGTACCCAAAGTTAACCAAAAAAATGTATAAAATTGCAAGGTGCATATACATTCATACTTCCTTCCTACCTTCCTATCATTAATTTGATTATCTCCATTTTCTTAGAAGTATGCCAATGATTTAATACGATTTGTAATACGTTGAGTATTACCAGTAAGATAAAAATTTCAAATTCTTTTACTTGCGAATATATTTCAAAAAGACTTTCAATTCTATTATATATTTTTGGAATCAAAATAAAAAGGGCCTATGTCAAAACTATGACAGACATCAATATGTATAAAGCAGAGTACGCCAATCGACGAAAAAGTTTACAATTATAAAATTTAGATGAGGTAAGTTAATTACTACAAAAGAGGTTGTATTAATAAAACTCGATTACTCTAATAGGTTTTTAATTTAATTTGTATTTTAATATTCTCTAGACCTTTTTAATAAATATATGTATTGGCTTCCTAAAGTGTACTACCAATTATTAGAAATCAAATTACGAAAAAAAAGCTATTAGAGAATTCTGGTCATCGAATTTTTTCATTCCAATGTGAAATATGACATCATTCTTATTCTGTTTCAAGTTTCTTATCTAATTTTATAAAATTATATAGAAAACTTAAACGGTTTTTATTTATCATAACTCAATACAGAATATACTGTTATTTTATTGCTTGTTGGATATAGTGTCAAATGGTCGAGACTGGTTGGTTCTAAAACTACTGATTTTGTAAGAACTATTCAAGTTGAAGCACCAGACAAATTAATAGGAAAATATAAGTCAGGCAATACTCAAAGAAAAATGTATATTATAAATATATTTTTTAGCGATGCGTCTTTCATATACGAAGAGAGGTAACTAATTTACCATAAATTTATGGTATGCAGTAGATTCAAAATTCTCAATACAAATTTAAAATTATATTTTTTCATCCTTAATTTTAATTAATAATAATTAATTTTATACTTACAACCTGTTTAGTTCATTGACGATTAAATATTCATAAACAATAATACCGCCGTTCTACACATGGATTCATATTTATTATAGTTTTGATATAACAATAGCATATTGTGTACTTAGTTGTAAAAGCAATATATTGTCGGACGATAATGCAATTTGCAAACACGCATTGAGTCCGTGAATATATCTATTTTTTCTGCGATACTATTTTTTCTGAAATCCCAAACAATATTAATTAATGAAAATTACGAAATTTTTATTAATGCAGACCTAACATTTTAATTATTACAATTTAATTGCTTACGAAATCGTTTCGAAGTCAAACTCATAATAAATGTTAAAATTAAAAATACATTTAAAATGGACAGTGATGATGTTCCGGTGTCCGGGACACCACCAGAGTTATTAGCAGCTGCACAAAATGTGATTTTACATTTATTACCAAATAAATCTAGGGAAAAGTACGAATTCTCTTAAAACACTAATACTTATTAAAAATTAAATTAAAAATACGACCTTACGATCCGAAAATGTTATGATTCTATTCTTTCCGATTTAGCTACAAAGTTGAAGGCACGTTATGGTCAAATTACTCCATGTTGCGAGCAACACTTAATACAAAGCAAGATATACGAGTATAGCTACCAAACTATGTGAAATTACGTGTTATCCTGAAACGTTAACTAGTGACAACAACTATAAACCAAAGAACACTAAAATTATTAGCGATATTACACAGTGGTTTGTTGGTTATACAGGGTGTCACATAATGATGGGCGCTCCTTTGGAGGGTGTGTTCCTTGGGACACTTTAGGGGGGTTATTTCTATAAAATTTTTCGATTTGAGCACTCCCTTACGAGATAAGGGCTTTTAAAAAATTGGAAAAATTTCGGTTTTCTTTTTTTCCTCAAAAGCGGTTAAACTTATAAATCTGAAAATCGGTGACTACATTTAGTTTATTAAGTTACATTGTTGAGTATGATTTTTATTTTTACAAAATGTCTAAAAGGATGGCAACCACTAACCTCAGTTGTTTTAATTAGAACTTCTTATTCTAAACGTTTCTCGATTTGAAAAAATTACAGTAAATAGAACAATCAATTTACAAAATTTTCCTCCTCTTGGTATTTTTATGCAGACATACGTTTTCTTTAAAAAAAATAAAATTCACATACGTACATATCCTCGGGTGTGGATATGCAAGCAAAATAATTCATATGGAATGTTTCAAAGTAAAATGAAAAATAATTAAGAATTTGACACCTCAGGGCTGATTAGTTCCCGAAATAAGCACATTTGTACTAAGAAGTTATAGATAATTTACTTATTTTGATCCAAGTCGCGAATTTTTATTCTTTATTCATGTGTTACGAGCAGTATTTGAATATGTTTTGCACGAGAAAAACCATCATACCATTATTTTTTAATAATATTGCTATTAGGTAGAAGTAGTAGGTATTGAAATATCACAATTTTAATTTAGGCAAAAATTGGAATAAAAATGAGAAAAATAACACACCAATATTCTATTGATGTCGGAAATATTAATAAGAGGTAATATAGGATTTGAAGACAATAATTTACTGGTAAAAAAATTATTTTTTTTATATTAATTATTTTACAGCAAAGTTAAAAGTTGTATAACATGTAACGTACTACAAATAACTACAGCTGTCAGATGACAGTTGGGTATTCTCCGACCAGCTAACAGTGGAGATGGGCTGGATTCAAAATTAAGATGTTAAATTGGGCGCCAAGTAAATTATTTCAACTCAAATACCCACTAGTGATATAATTCCCTTCCAATTTACTAAACAAGGGTTAAAAAAAATGACAATTATGCAGCAACTAGTATAATGAAAACTTATAGTATTCACACAATATATCAGCAATCAAACAAGTGAAACAATCAGCTTCACAAACACAGGTAAATACTATATCAACAAGTGAAGCGATAAGCTTCATAAGCACAGGGAAGTACGATTAAAAATATATATATATATATATATATATATATATATATATATATATATATATACATACATTCATAAAACTAAATGAAAATAAGTAAGAGTAATGGAACAAAGTAATCAAGGTGAGAGTACTTGGAATCTGATAGTAAAGATTTTATAATAATAAGCAGTCTGCCTACGTTCAATACTGCAGACAAGTTTAAGAAGAATTGCAGTTGTTAAAAAAAAAAAATCAAAGAGCAGAAATTAATAACTAATCAACACTTAAATAACATATACCCAGCGTAGTAGATAAATTTATAAGATATGGCTTAAGCTTAAGCGATTCTTTAAAACTCTACGTAGCATAAAAAAAATATAGGTAGATAACTCAGATATCTACGTACACTCAGTATATACTTATCGAGGTAAAATAGATTTAAAAAAAAGGATGTTGCAGTATGCATGGATTAATTTCCGCCTCACAGTTATTAGTATTTTTAATTAAATAGTCTATTAAATATTTGCCAAAACTACTCTCACATAAATTATTATTGAAACTGAATATCTTACTGAATTTATGTATATTAAAAATACTCTAAACTTAATTGAGAAAAAAAAGAAAATATATATATATACCAATGAACTTATTATCAGCTCTAGCTATGAAATGCAATCAGGTAAGTATCAATCTAACTATTCACGCTAGAGCAATCTTAGAATTAAATAATATTGTGATAATTACTATTAAAAAAAATATTTATAGAGAAATAGTAGAACAGTTTATTTTTCTTTTTAGGTAACTTGCGTAAAGTGGCTCCGATGCAGTTCTAGATGCGTTGCAGTCTCGGAATAGCTGCAGTGAAGAATGCGCTGCAGTCTCAGCGTGGTGCAGTGATGGATACGCTGCAGTGAAGAATGCGCTGCAGTCTCAGCGTGGTGCAGTGATGGATACGCTGCAGCGAAGAATGCGCTGCAGTCTCAGTGTGGTGCAGTGATGGAAACTACCCAACGGCTAAACTATCGAGACGGAGATTTGGGCCGCCGGTTGGCTTTTACCAGCACGCCGGATTCGATTCAGAGCCAGACTGTGCACCTAGTGCAGCCTAACCTCGTGACAAACGTGTCCACTCCCCAAAGAAACCCTTTGAAATTAAAGAAATAACATGAAAATATTATCTAACTAAAAATACGATAAACTGAATGATTTACCTTCACTGGAAGGGTCTCCCAAAATACAAATAGATGTCCAAAAATACAATAGCATGTGTTCCAAGAACGACAGAGATGTTCGGAAATTGATGCAGTTTAATCCTTGTAAAAGATGTGATTTTGCCTGAACTATTCACACACCAAAAACTTCAGGAAACAATCAACAAAAATCACTAAATTTGCTTGCACAAAAATTACTCCCAAAATGGATGATTATAGATAATCACTTGAAAATGTGTACGAGCATTAGCACCATTTCTTGCCGAACCCTCTTGACCTGCGTTCAAAAGCCGTAAGTGCGGAAATTTTAGAGAGAGAGACAACTCTTTTAGAAAGCCTTTCCGAAATCCATCTTCCGGTCTAAGACTAGTCGCGAAACTAGAAATTTGCGGTAAGTTATCAGTCTACTGAACGACCGACACCTCTCTACGTGAGATGGCGCGGTAAGTATTATATTGAATATTAATAATTATTTCAAATATTGATATTATCACAAAACTGATTTTTTTTTCCAGGTTTATACTACAAAGTTTCAAAATGAGGTAAATAAATGCTAACCGAAAGGTATTATGGGATAACAAAGTTTCCTTGAAGTATATTAATACGCTTTTTTATTTTAGCAAAGAGTAAGACGTTCTTATTAAATTATATAAAGTATATTATTTGAAGTTCGACTGATTCTGCAGATAGAAATGTGACAATAACATGATGACATACCAGGAAGATCGAAAGTGCATTTTTGGTAATCTCAAATAAGAAAAATATTAAAGAGAAATTTAACCTATAGTTTTTTTTTTTTTTTTTTAACTCTAGATTATCTACAAAAAAAATCGCTAGCTATAAAAACAATACTTCGTTAAGATCTACATATACAGGGCCTTATTTAATTTTTAAGGAAAAAATATATCGTAACAAACATATATTTGTAACTTGTAGATCCCTGAAGAAGGCCCAATATACGCCAAAACGTTGGTTGTATTATATCTACTGGCAAGGCAATAATTTCCTCTACAGTAAACTGAAGGTCACTAGCAACAAATTAAAAAATTACTACTAAAAAAGTTATCGCATATGTACTATTTAATAGAATAGTGAAAACAGCAAATGTGTAGGCTTCGTATAGATTTTCAAATAAACAAAACTGTCAAAACTTGTTTCTTATAGGAATTGTTATACATTGAATTATGTTTCGCTTAGATTTAATGTCGTATCTAATTTTCAATCCTGTACATAAATGCACTACCAATTTTGCTAAAACTACTTAGTTTCCTTTGAATTTAGCGACGGTTTAGTTGACCGGCGCATTCGCCATAACTTGAAATGTTGTGAGTCATAACTTAAAAATCAATCTTGAACTGCGTTCAGAATCCGAGCTCTAACTCCTTTTGCACAAGGTATGTCAAAAATGATCGAGTACTACTCTTTGGAATGAATATTGTAACCTTACGCGCTTTCGGGTATTCACATATGAAGTAAACAGAGCCCACTCTTATAAATGTTTCACCTATAAGTCAGACCTAGCTCTAAAGTTAATATGCGTCATGTACTCGTCATCCAGACGTCAAAGATTCTGTTGACAGTAAAATGCCTACTGAAGGCATTTTTCTATCACTTTTTTATTCTTTCTTAAGAAGAAGGAAATTAAAAATGGGCACCAAAATTGTATGTGCAACATATTGTTTAAACCACTGAAAGGGAGGTTTTAGCATGTTTCGCAAATATTTTTGAAAGCATCAATTTTAAGGAAAGAAATATGGAATAGAGAAATATTGCTCATTAAATTCTCCATAAAAATATTGTTTTATGGCAACAATAGTTTCCGAGCTAATTGCGTGAACGAGTGAGGCCTCCGCTGTCACACGCCGAACCAGTACAAGAGAATACCACGATTGTTTGGAATCAATGAATATAGAACGATATCTTAAAAACTATTGCCCCAATAAAAACTCAATAAACATTTTTCGTGCAGAATTCAAGTAATTTTTTTTGTATTATATTTGATCCTGAAAGTAATATGTAAGAAAACGTGAAAACCGGTGTTCATGGGCATAAATAATAACAATATCTCTACCCCTCATTCTAATCACAGGGATTAGCCCAGAAGTCGGAGACTTGTGCGGGAGAGGGGGCGGCATATTATCATTAAGCAGGCCGCATTTGCGCCCAGGAACGACTTACGTTGGTAGGCCCTAACCACTATTCAGTGCAGGAATGTGGGAAACCTGGAAAACCTCATTAATTAGGGGGGTAGTCAAATATCAACCGGTCTCAATCTCTCACATTGACCCAAGCTAACATTATTCCACCCTACCATACCCGCAGAGAGGGTGCCAATCCTATCCACGAATATAGCTTATATACGGTCTACTGGCAGCTGGGCGCGAACCAACTCCGATCTAGTCACCTCGATTCAAGTACTGACCGATTCAATAAGCGAACAAAAATTTAAAAACTTCAATAGTAATTATTTGAAGAATCCGGTGAATTTCAACCTCTGATGCCGGGGTTAATGGGAAATACATTTGAAATAGAATCGATGTAATTTAGATGAGATGTTAGATACTGAATAATATTAATAGAAACATAATGATTTTTCTGAGCAAATCCTCAAATGTACAGTGCTTACATGAAACTATTGCTGAAAGTGGCTGCCGCCCATTAAGGTAACCTTAATTTCACTGAAATTGAATACTTTAGTTTATAAAATTTATTATTGAAACATTGTACATTAAATCAGTAAACGTTATGCGCACAGATAAGCGACTACATATCTATAAACATGTCATGTAATTTTGTTGTAAAATTTTTAGTTAAGTTATTACCAGAACTCAATTTCAGCAATCAAGTGTGTAGTAAAGAGACGTGTGTTGTAAATTGCATAAAAAATCAGTAAAATAAAATATGAAGTTACATAAATGAAAGAGATATAAAAAATGATGGAATCAAATTGAAGATGAAAATGAGATTAATACAATTGAAGTCACATTGTCAAAATTAAAATTTAAAGTGACGTTGTCAAAATTAAATTTAAAATTGATGTTGTCAAAATTAAAGGTGAATCAAAATATGGATAAGCAGTTTATTAGCAGAAAATGTAAACTAAAAAATTGTAAAACCGTTAAATTAGATGAGTGCAGTGTAGTGAACACAATGAACAAAAACAAGACTTTATAAGGGAAGCCATGAAAAAAAAGGTGGAAGTTAAGAAAATTTTGAAATATAAAAAAGATTCAAGAATTACAATGAATTATAAAGAAGCAAATAGCAATAAAATAAAAATATTAACAAGAAAAAGCGAAGAGAGTCAAGGATTCTAAAGTATTAAAGAAAAAGATTGATAATTTACATTCATTGAATTACAAAGAAGGAAATACCTGCAAATAGAGACAAAAGACGAGCCCGAGACGAAAGGAACAAGAAAGAGGAGTTTTAGAGAAAATTGAAAGCAGTAGATGGATTAGATGGTGACGAAAAGAAAACAACAAGGGAGGGAATATCAGAGAAAATTAAAAGCAGGAAACAAAACTGGAGAAAAAGGAGGTCGGGGAAAAAGTAGGAGGACTATTTAGAAAGAACAATACAACAACAAAACTTATACATAAATATTATAAGTAAGAAAATTGTTGACATTGTAATAATATAAAAGATAAAAGAAGAATATTTGTAAAAACCATACTGTCTATTATTTGAAATTATTAGATTAATGAAATAAAATATCTTAATTGAATTTTGATCCCAGTTTTAATACCCTGAGATTAAATAAATTCAAAATTAATTTTGAAAAATTAACAATTTGGCCACCATAAAAAAAATAAAAATTATATTTTAAAATAATTTACAAAAATATAACAAAATAATATGTATTAATAATCGGTTGTACGTATTAAATATTATACTCGCGACAAGAATTCAGCAACTTACGTCATACGAACAAATGAGTAATTCATTATATTTTCATCAAACTATTTAAGAAACTGCAACTGATAGTAATAAAACTATATACTGCACTAAAAGTTTGCATTATATATTGCACTAAATTGCAAAAAATTATTGTGACCAAATATCGAAAATTACGTTGACAATAATAACAAATGTGTAACGTCAGCCGTGACGTAAGACGTTTGAATTCTTGACGCGAGTATACATGCTTTGCGCTACCACGAGGTGGTCTATCAAGTGTTTGGCTTTTAACACTTTGCTCAGCATGTTAGAAACAATAACGCCTTGTTAACGTGTTGTACTACCTCGTGGCCGCGTAGACAAGGATTGTGCATTAGTGCAAGCGGGAGAAACTCAACGCTTCTTTTTGGCACAGGTATAGCTTAAGTAAAGAGAAAGATTTAATTTTTCGCATAGGTGTTGGAAAACATTCAGAAAATAGTTAAATATCATTATTTAAAATTAAACATACGAGTAAAAATTACCCTGTATAAAAACAAATGGTTTGCTGTATATTTCCAGTTTTTCGTTCTGAAAATGGTACTTGCGTTAGCATGTACAATTCGTACAACAAAAAAGTTGATCGTTATACCCTGAAACGATAAATTATTTTGACAACGAAAGAATATCCTCTAAAAATTGATAGTATTAATTTGACGTAGGTAGGTATTTAATCATCTTTCATTGAATAACTCCAGTAATCCTCAAATTTTCTTCTGAGAGGTATATAATGAAATAAGAATTGCGCGTACATTATTAAATGATTTTATTTAAATAACTTTAAGATGTCTCTAAAGTTGTACAAAAATATAAATTTATTCACAGAATAAGAATTTTAAATTAAAATCCCTTTCACTAAAAATTGGATGCAACGTAAGGGCACCGTTTTTATACGTAATTTTGGTCTAACTCATAGCTGATTTTAGAGGCAGCCTAAAAAAGGTAAGTAAGAAAAAACATATCATCACTGTGCCAATTATAACAGTTTTCTCCAGGGTGTATAACACTTTACAGGTTAACAAGTCATTTAAAAAAACTCATATTTTCACTTATGTTTCACTATAAAGTTTCCTGAACGGCAACATTATTACAACTTACAGAATTCCTACAGAATCTAATTAAATATTTATCACGATGTGATACAAACTAAAAAGGTACACGCGAGATGTAGACCTGAGCAGCCACTACATTAAGCGACCTACCATACTGTAACTGTAGACTATAGATACCATCGAAAGCTCCCTAACAGCTTCCTTATTACATATGGAAGTTGGAAAAAATGACAGTTTTATTAATTTACAGCAAAATTGGTATTTTCATTGAATAAATAAATAAATAAACCAATAGTCTTTGAAATAAAAAACAACTTGAAATGCATATTCTTAAAAAAATTTCGCTTAAAAAAATTATGCCAGTGTTAGTAACTGGTGCTCCTTAAAATTGTATATAGGGTTAACTATATACAGAAGTACAAATATTTTAGGATAGGATACAGAAAAATAAAAATTAACGGAATCACCCTTCAAAAATTTCCAAATTGGTGTATAGAGCGATTTTTTTTTCGAATCTATCCCCTTATTTATCACTGAGTTAATTGCCCGTCCGCCAACAACCAGTAACAGTAAACGGTAAAATCCGTTGTCTTAATTGAAATCCTATGTTTACGTTATGATTTTGTGTTCCCCTTCAGTTTTTAGTGCCTTTTTTAATTTTAAATGTTTTATAGTTATTAAATAAAGGAACTTGTGCCGGGTATAGATATTTTCCATAATGTAGTTGGCCGGTTTGTTTTTCTAGGTTATCGGACAAGATTGCCGCGGGTTCATTCAAAATTTTCCATTATCTATTAGTATTCCTCTAGTTCGATTGTCTTAGAATAAATGGGCATTTTATTCAAATGTACCTACGCGAAAACTATTTTGTTGTTAGTGGGTAATCGTAACGGACTTATAATGAGTGACGACGGTTCTACATTTGGAAACCCTGTAAAAACCACCGCATGGTAGTTAACATATGTAAGCCATCTCGGATGATAGTTATCATAGGCGCCGATTTTCTGGAGGAAAATAGAGTTTTGCACCTTTTTTAAATATCGAACTAGAATTCCGCATTATATATATTTTTATTGCTTTTTGCCTCCCTTAACACGTGGGCAAAATTTTTGTACTTAGTGGTAGTTAAAACCCTGTATTCTAATTTATTAAATGTGACCTGTGTGCTTCATCATACATTCATTGTCTATCAGAAACTATTCAATATAATTATCAAGCTGTAGACAGCTTAACATATAAAACAAAAAAGTTTATGTGAAATATTCAGTGAATTGACTGTACGTTGCACAACTATGTTTTTGCAGTGTTACGTGCAGGAAATACTGCAAATGATCTATATTAGTATATGCTAATGTCAAATCATCTCTACGTGTAGAATATTGCTTCTTAAAACATATAACACTTTTTATGGATACATACGCGTTTGAAGGAGACTCCACAGAAGCTATTTTCATGTTGCAGATGTATGCTAAAGTTTGTTTTCACGAAAAGTAAAAAAAAATGTTCTCACCACTCTATTTTAATTATTTTACCTATCAAAAACATATACAGGGTGTCCCGTAATGAATGGATCGTAGAGAAACTGTAGGTAGATTATAGATGTCAAAATAATAAGATTTAGCCAAAAACATAAAGTAATATAAGAGATATAGGATGTTGAAAGAGAAAATTTACCAATACAATATTTGCCAATACTTTGAAAACGGTTGAGCTTCTTAGAGCTATAGTTGATATCATTATGTTTTTTTAGGACGAGAAATCTGAATTTTATAATTATTTGGATTAAAGTCCCAATTACAGACACATGGATAGACACATTCACCTTGTAGTTAGAGATTCTTCTAAGTAGGAAAGGTATACTTCATTGATCTTATTGCCTAGCCTTATTTTCGACATGTATATGCATTCTAATGTTGTATTACATGTACCACCCCGTAGCCCCGAGATCAACCCTCGTGATTTTTTACTCTAGGGCTTTATGAAAAATTTAGTTTATAATGATGAATTTCGAACTCGGCATGAATTGCTACAGAAAATTCAAGCGTCTGTTTAGTTAGACATAGTGAAGGTATTTTCTTCAGAGTTTGATGTCGTATGAAAAAGTCTTTGAAAAAATATACTCACGTTAATGATGAACATTTACAGCACTTGAATAAGTTATTAATTTATTTTTTGTTGTTGTGTTAATAAATTTGATGTTTCACTGGAACGATCGATTTAATTTTCATTAAATATATAAAATTAAAATATCACGAAAACGAGGTAACACCGTAGCATCAATAAAGATCTACTTAGAAGAGTTTCTTCTTTCACAATTTATTATTCATTAGACCCAAATATCGAATATAAAAAAACTACAAGGTGAATGTATCCATCCATATGTCTGTAACTGGGGCTCTAAAAATAGGTAATGATACCAATTTTAGCTCAAATAAGTTCAACGTTTTCAAAAATAAATTTTCACTTTTCACAGAATAAATTAAACTTTAACGAATAATAGACAGTAATGTTATGCCTTTGTGTGATTCTGGTCGGGTAAGAAGAATAGATGGGGGTGTAACGACAAAGCAGGTTGATAGAGGAGGTGTGAAGAAAGATAAAAGGGTGGCAATTCCAAACGTTAGGGTCTGCAAAGCACATGATAAATATCAAAAGTTCTATATCTGTGTCGTGATTTTACATTCTTATGTAGATATTACAATGAAACTGAAAATATAAAAAATATCTTGAATTATGAGCGTTATAATTTCATTTTATTTTAATTGAATAGTAAGGAAATATTTAAAATAAAAATATACATAATGAAATAAAAAAACAGGTTATTCCGTTAACTGCGCATTTTTGACGACAAAATATGACGATTTAACCCTACTTACGCATATATAAAAACGTTTGTTTTAAAAGATACGGGGTGATAAAGTCGAACTTTTAAAATTGTTTTCGCTATAATTTTATCAGTTTCTCATGTGTATCACTTTGAAATCTTCAAAAATATGATTGTAGCCGATGCCTAAAAAATAGTCGTAGAAAGTGGTGGGGAGGAGTAATTTTACTAACTTATTTTATACAGAGTACTATATCTCTGAAGATCTGTGCTAACTAGGCATTTTTACATAAATAAATGTTTTTATCAATGTAAATTCATTTATTAAGAAAAAAACAAGGATTTAAGAAACAGATTAGTTAGTAGGTACATAGCTGCGCCGAGTCCTCCAGTTTCTACGTTTGTTTTTCAGGAATTGTTTACAATAATATCTTTGAGGTTTTGATTAACAACAAGAAGTATACAAAATTTTAAAGTAGTACGTGAAGAATTAAAGAAATTATAGCAAAAAAGCTATTCCAATAAAAGTTCAACATTAACACTCTGTATCTTTTAAGTTAGGCATTTTTGTATATAGGTAAGTAGGGTTCAATCATCATATTTTGTCAACAAAAATGTGCTGTTAATGAAATTACTTTTTTTGTTACACACTGTATATAATTGCTTGTATTAGGTATACCGGAACTTGTGGTAAAAAAATCATAAATGAATATATGTCTCGTGGGCCGCTGACAAATGACTTTGTGCGCCGAGTAGTTGTTGCCTAAAATTTCCTTTTGCAAATATCGTGATCTCCGAAAGCCGTGATCACATTATATATACATTTTGCGTACTCAGGGCCCCTTCTGTCGGGTTTGACATGCATAAACAGTCTTACCAGTGTTACCTCATCTATGCCATACTATTAAGAGCTTCAAAACCGGTATATGTCTCGTGAGCCGCTGACGAATGACTTTGGTTCTTTGCTATAGATTTTCCAGATGTAATTAAATGTCCGCAGAGTAGTTATTGCCTGAAATTCCGTTCTGCAACGTCTCTTTTAGAAATAAAATAGTATTGAAGTATTAACAAAATTTTATGTTATCTAAATCTAATATTAAAGAATTTATATAAAAGTGAATGAATGAAATCTTATTTCTTGAATTTCAAATTCATTATTTCTTAACATATTAGATTCTAAACTTATTTTTTCATAATATTTAATTAGAATTAGAATTTGTTAACAATATTATTTAAATGCCCCCACAAGATCTTGAAAATTAAGATCAGGTGAACGAGGCGGCTAGGCTTCGATCCGTTTCGCCCAATCCATCTTTCTGGGCATTACCATTGAACAGTTTCCATCATTTTGTAAAAATTATACATAAACGTTATCGTTTAGTCGATTGTGAATTGCAACAAATTCGTGTATTAACTGAAAATCTGCGTTGTGAATTATTATGCCGTACTACTTTTGAATGATTATCATTAGCCCAATAATAGGCGATAATTGCAAAAATTAAGAGCTGAAGTCGCTTGATCAGTGCAGAGAATTAATGAAAATTATGCATATTTCAAAGTATATCAAGAGTATCTTTTTTTGTTTGTAATTCATATTTATCATAATTTTACGTTTAAATTTTACGATACATGCAAAAATCTAAACCTTTCTACCGTAGTTAGTTAAAACATTAAATGTGTGTTCAACATACTAAAATTTATAATTCTATGTTTGATCGTTTTAGAAATATTTTGCAAAATATCATTTCCGGGACTCCTTTAGGCATTAGGAAGCATTTTTCTGCCCTTGTTTATAAATATTTTGATGTGTGGACATTCTGTACACAGAAATAAATAAGACTATCATGGGAAATACAAATTATAAAAACAATTTCCGTAACGTTTAATGGTTTTCTTGATAACATCCTCAAAAAAATCGGAAAAATAGTTATAATGTATTTGCAACTTTCTATGAAGTAATAATCAAGATACAGAATCATTTATTAAGCCGCGTACGCATATGTTCGTCGCGAATACCGCCGTATAACTTTAGCCCTTCAATACGACCGTGTTGACTAGACCTTGTAACCTCCTCGGGCTACATCAGAGCGAACATAGCTGTTTATGTTGAGGTATTACTTGTCGGTATTTTCGCGTCACGTCAAAGGATGTTTACTATGTGTGATCACGCAAAGTGTGGATGTAGACTTCTTTTCCAAACACAACTAACTGCACTGCATCAGTGCATACAACATGGAACCATCAGAATGTTCGCGACACAACGGAGTTCTGTTGGTAGACTGTTTCTTGTCAGCACGTTACATGTATTATGACCTACTTTAACTCTGTTCACGACGCAATTACGAAGCGAGGTTCTGCTACAAACATGTACACTTGTCTGTTTGTAAAATTTCAAAGAAACTATTTATATTTACCATATTAATTATCTCTGTAATTTTACAAATATTAAAGAAATTTACAATATTAATTGAAATAAAACCTTAAGCGTGTAATACTTTTGTTATTCACAGAATAGTAATAGTAATATTTCACTTTTAGCAGTAAATCGTGTAAAGTTATGTAAATTTAATAAAAATTGCCAATATTATGTATTTTCACAGATATAGTTATGGTAAACACATTCCAACACATGCGCCTACAACGTCCCGATCCAGTAATGGTCGGTTTGTCTATACAATCATGGGCGTTATAGATATTGTAGTGGAGTTGAAATTAAAATGGTACGAAGCATTTCAGGTCTGTGTACGGTTTAGCTGTGCTGTAAAATAATGTATGAGGGGCTCTCTGAACGTGATTTGAAAAATATATGTTTAAATGCACATTGTGTTCTGCATTTATAGCTGCCCAAAAATACAATTCAGAATACAGAAATTTTCAAAAACTATTTAATGAGTTTCATGCTTTATACAACTTCCTACCGAACCGTTCTTTTCCGCCTTGGTTTAATACATAGATTAAAAATAACCTGCGATGTAAGGAAGTGGTACATAAGAATTATAAAAAATATAAAACTGTATATTATTTTGACCAGTATAAAACTTTAAGGGCAGTAATTAAAAGGCAAATTGATATTGCGCATAAAAATTATTTCAACAGCTGAAAATGAAATCTCTCGTGATCCATCTAAGTTTTGGTCATTCGTGTAGTCTAAGAAAGGTCGATATCGAATTCATAAAGTTATGTCTATCAACAATCAAACAATCGCATCACCGCAAGCTATAGTGGATGGTTTTGCACAATACTTTTCTACTGTTTATATACATTCTAATCCGTAACATGCTAAAAATAATTTCTTATTATCATCTAATATAATAAATATATCACGAATCACTGAAAAAAGACATTCTGCTATCAATAAAGAAATTAAAAAACAAAATGACTGTCGATGCGGATGGTATTCTTAGTTTCTTGATTAAGGATTGTGCGAATGTGCTCATAACTCCACTATGTATTTTATTTAACATGATTATTAAATCAATCAAATTTCCTGCTGTGTGGAAAATTACTAGGATATGCCCAATTTTAAAATCTGAGGATGCATCATTGATCCAAAACTATAGAGCGGTGGCTATTTTGAGTAATATAGCTAATGCATTTGAAATAATTTTATATAATAATATTTATACCTCTGTTAACATAGCACTATCACCGAATCCCGAATCAACATGGTTTTATGTTGAAAAAGTGTCGACAGTTACGAATTTAGCATGTGTTACTCAATATATATGTAATAATTTGGATAGAGGAGGACAAGTAGACATCACTTATAGAAACATACAAAAATCATTTGACCAAATTGATTATTATTTATTGTTATCCAAGTTAAAGGGTTTTGGTTTGTCTCAAAATTTGATATTGCTTTTCACGTTTTACCTATTTTTAAGAAAACAATTTTTTGAGTATGGAGCATTTAAGAAAACAATTTGTTGAGTATGGAGGCTACAAATCTAAAAGTTATATAGCAACTTCAGGTGTTCCGCAGAGATCTAATTTAGGCCTGTTACTGTTCTTGATGTTTATTAATGATACATTCACGCCTGTAATTAAGTGTCATCATCTTTAATTTGCAGATGACTTAAAAATTATAATAGCGTACACAACATCAATGATTGCCTTTTCTTACAAGATCAAATCAATGCAGTTTTCTAGTGGTATGATAATAACTTTCTAAAATTGAATATGGTAAAATATAAAGCTGTAACATTGACTCGAAAACAGAATTATATTCAGTTTGATTATAATATCAACAGCTATATGTTCTGAGTTTAGGGACCTTGGTGTCGTATTTGATTCTAAATTTAGTTTTTCTAGTCATGTTAATCAAGTCAGTAAGTCAGCGAACAAATTACTACTACTTATGCGTAACTGGAATACCAAAAGTTTAAAAACGTTATATTTTTCATACATTAGATCTAAGTTAGAATACGCATCTTTAATGTGGTTTTTCATTTACCAAAATAACATTGTGTTAGTTGAGGCAATTCAACGAAAATTTTTGATATTTTTGTTTTCAAAACACAGGGGTTTTACCCCGAAAGAGGTATTGATAACACGATTTTGCTGAATATGTTTAATATAATTTCATTAAATGAAAGGAGAAATTGTAATGCCATATTTTTGTATAACTTAGTACATCATAATGTTGAGTGCATGTTTCTTAAAAATAGGCTCTGCTTTTTGGTACCTCGCCAAAATGCTTGTAGTAATTATTGTTCTTACACTCCCATTTGTCGTACGAATATTATGCATAGGTTACCAGTATTTAATATCTGTAATGTATTTAATACTGTTTCAAATATACTCGCGTCAAGAATTCAGACGTCTTACGTCATAGCTGACGTTACACATTTGTTTTTATTGTCAACGTAATTTTCGATATTTGGTCGCGTTAAAAACAATAATTTTTTGCAATTTAGTGCAATATATAATGCAAACTTTTAGTGTAGTATATAGTTTTATTACTGTCAGTTGCAGTTTCTTAAATATTTTGATGAAAATATGATGAATTATTCATTTGTTCGTATGACGTAAGTCGTCTGAATTCTTGTCGCGAGTATATCTGTGATATTAATTATGACTCGCTGAAAAATATAATTGGTTTATAGATTTAAAATGTACAAAAGCGACGTATTCGTATTTTGTTACATTATTATTATTATTATTACATGTTAAATATATGTATATATTTGCTATGTTCAATAAATATTACTATCTATTCGAATATATTGTTTATATATCTATTAATTTTTGTTTTTCATTAACTTTTCTCATATATTGCATGCTTTAATAATTTTTATATTTCTCCAACTTACAGTAGTAGTATGTAAGAAGACGAACTCGACAATAAATCAACCGTAAAATGTTTTTTTTTGTTTCTACTGGTAAAATGCCTCGCTCATAACTAATTCGCATATACATCTAATGATTTGATATTAATTTCATAATATCTAGATTACTGGTGATTTATTACCAAGTTCGTCTTGTCTTCCTCCGACAATACATTACATAAGACTTAATACTAAGTCAGTATTTCAGAAAATTGAAAACAAAATTTTCTTAATTTCTTAAAGCTCGGTTTATCTTGATAACGAAATATTTCCATAGGTACATATGCATGTTTACAAAAATTTCTTATCAACAGAATGCCGTTTAATTTTGAAATACTTTATATAATTTTTACATAAATAAGTATACGTAAGTATATTTACTTTATTTAATTACACTGGAATTTTACGGAGAATTAGTTAATTTACACAGTATACATATATCATGTAGGTACTTTATTTCCATGGCAAAAACATATGTATAAATATAATTTTTACATGCATTAAATGAATAATTACATTCTAATTTTACAATCAGTAAATTTTATATTATGTATGGGTATACGAAATTCCCATGGAAAAAATATATAATTTTTACATGTATTATCTTTTTAATTACATTGAAACTTTACAGAGCATCAGTAACTTTACAAATGGTAAGTGAAATTACCAAAATAGTTATGGACATAAAAAAAGCAATGATAATCATGGTAAATTTACATAAATCAGTTTTTTCAGTGAACTTGAATCATATTTTGTTTAAATCGTTTAACTGCTTGTCTATTTAAGTTGTCACACACGCGTCTAATAATTATGGCAAACCCTAATCATTGATGGTTTTTACGATTGAAACCTTTATGATGCGGTGACAGTAGGTACGTGGCTTTATGTTTTACACTTTTCAAGAAAAAATAACAAATATAGCAATTTTTCAAAGTTTTTGAAAATGTAATGATAATCACATTGAGTAAATTGTATCTATAGTTTACATTACATTTTCATGGAAAATTTATTAGTTAAATTGTAAAGTTGTAATTTGCTGAATACCGAAAACGGTTAAATCAAATATATAGCACGTATATATTTTTGGAATCAGAAAAACTAGCAGCCTTCTCAAAAAACATTGCCTTTACTGAGTGCTACGACCGATTTAGTAGAATCGTAAGCAAGAAGTGTCGCGGAATAGCACCAGTCCAATACACTAGAGTTCATCAGCCTTATTTACGGCGGTTACTATGACAACGTTATTTACGGCGGTTTCTATGACAACGGGGACTCGTATAGGTGATCAGAATTAGCAGGTGCCGCGGAGGTCTTGAACTGCTTCGCTTATTTATCTAGTTAAAATAATTTTTATGGCGCCAATAGTGTTGTTATTTCCGCGTCGGTGTTCCGGTTTTCGGATGTTACAAATTTGTCGAAATGTTTCTATTTAATATAACATTCTGTGATTAATATATATATATATATATATATATATATATATATATATATATATATATATATATATATATATATATATATTTCCTTATAATGTTAAAAATAATGCTATCACTGTCATTTGCATTTTGACCCTTATTCACCTAGATTATTATAAAATGTGATTTTTTCTGATAGTTATTGTGGTGGCATTAGTTCAAATCACTTACTTGATATAGTTTTATAAATTGGTTAATATTAATTTAATTTAAGGTAAGTACGTAAGTAAATAAAAATGTACTACCAAATATCATGTATGAACAAACAGTTTTCGTTAAAGTTATTTAATGTGACATTTTATGAAAACATTACAATTGAATAAACAATGCAAGTATATCCACTTATTAATTAACACTGTGGCGACTCGTGGCTTTTTAAACTAGTGAGGCAAGCAGGCTGAGATTATTCCAAATACGTACTACAAAATGAACATTTTTTGGACTTTTTTCTAAATAATTATTTACAGGTACATCAGAAAAACAAATACAAGATTATTTGAAATTGCTCTACTTTGTTAGACGTAGAAATTCATTTAAGTAAGAACTTGTTAACTATTTGGCGATTTTCCCGAATTCAAATTAAATAATTTTTTATTTCCATTTTAAGCGCATCATCCAACGCCGTTGTAATATTTTAATTAATTGTACTTATCAATGTTAATTTGCAGTTTGAGAAAATACAATGAGTAATTTTATTATGAAATATTTTTAAATTTCGCGACAACTTTTAAAACCGGAATTTCCATTTTTGTCAATCTTGAAAATGCACGCTTATTATCTTGATAATATCGTTAATATATTCCCTCACGTTTTTTTGTTCTTTGGTGCAGAACTACAGACAGTCAGTTTTGACAGGCTCTAAAACAAATATGGACTTCCAAAAGAAAACACTGGCCTTACAAATATTACTTTTTCACATTTTAACTTCTAAAAAAGGTTTACGTGAAATATATAAACATTACATTTTCATCTTGGAGAGCCTCATTCCTTCTCTAGGAGAGGTGCAAATTTTTTTATGTTCTAAATATATTTATATTATATTTTTCTCCAAGGAGGAGCTCACACCAGCTCCAGGGGAAGCTGAGCCCCCTGGCGCCCCCTTCCCCCCCTGATTACGGCCCTGTTTCGGTGGTACTTGAGGCCCTAGTTATTGCCATTTAATATTACACAGTTACAGAACACACATCTGAAGCTTAACTAAAACGAAACAATAAAATTTTAATTACAGTGCACTGAAATTTTAAATATAATATAACGGAAAAGGAATCACGAAACGACTATACAATATGGCAAACTATATTAGACTGTTTCTGTTGTACTCTCATGGACACGAGGCATACCTCTAAAGGGCTTCTCTACCGCAATTGGCTAACAACGGATTCCATGCTCTCCATCTCTTTCTTACCTATATGTTAATGGCATGAGACATGCCTCAAATGCGTCCTTATTTATCTTATTGTGCTTACGAACGTATTGAAGATTGCATATACACATGGGCGAAGTTAGAAGGAGGCTTAAGGGGACTTAACCCCCCCCCCCAAATATTCATAAACAACTCACACATATTTCAGGACCGAAATTAAAACGCAGTCCACCCGCAGCTTTAGCATACACATGATTGCAATTAGTTATTACGATTCACAGAGGCAAATTCAAAATGCTGTTGCTAATGTAACATTTGTGTGTTTACAGTAATATATAGATATACATAGGAATTACATAGTCAATATATTCTAATGTTTCCGGATGTAATAAATTGATTAAATGATTAAAGTAAGTAATTATTGATTCTTATTTGCCTCTTATTATTTTCCAATTTTTACTGACGCACTGCCTCACCTGCCTCATTGGCCGCTGCTGATGTAACATCAAATGTTGATTATAGTCTAATTGAAAATAATGAATATTTTTTTAATTTGTAAAAATTTATATTTTACTAAAATGATTTGTTTGTAATAAAAATTTAATTTCCATCTTTTATGAAATAATAAGAACGCAGTTCGATCGCAAGCATCTTTTGTGAAAAAGAAAAACTAATAGTTTATAGTTTTTCCGGCAATTATCTACTGCCCAAAAGAAAGAAATTCGAGTTGTCAAAAATAAGTTAGTATATTCTCGCATAATTCTATGATTTCTCGGTATAATTTTGTATGTATTTATTTGCTTATTCATTGTGCAATAACGTTTCAAAATTAAAATATAATTGAAAAAACTAACAGTTCATTACAAAAGCAATCTCTGTCTTCATAATAATACAACTACTTTATAAACTTCCCAAAATATTTATATTTTCATTTGTATGTTCACAAAAAATAGTTGTTTACAACAACAGACCTTACATACATCATTATACAAGGCGGCCAAATAAAAACGAAACAGACCCATTTTCAGGAACTGCGTCAAGATTGTAGAAAAACGCTCAGACCCGTCGATTTTAGATTAAAGGGGGACATTCTTTGCTGGTCCGCCACTTTCAGCCCCAAGCAAGGGTAAGCTTCACCCCAAAATATTTAAATGGCATTGGAGGTATGGGATTTATTTTGAAAGATCTTACAGTTCTCTTTACAACATACTTTAAATTTTATAATTCCGCCTAATACTTTGAAAACAATTTACATTTTATAATTTAAATTAGGTTTAGTTGCTTACTTGATTATATGTTTAAACTGATGACCGCCCGCCCGCTTCCATACAAGAATAAAGATTTTGTTCTAAACGTTCGCACACATTCTGAAGCATTTCCGGAGCGATTCGACGGCATTCGTCGACAATTCTTTGACGCAAATCTTGCAGCGACGCTTGCTGTGTTTTATAGATTTTACTCTTTAGGTATCCCCACAAAAAAATCAAGGGGCGATAAATCCGTGATTGTCGATGCCACTCAATGCTGCCTCTTCTTCCAATCCAATTCCGTGGAAAACGTTGGCCCAAATACTATCAGACAAATAATGCACAATGCGGAGGAGCAACGTCCTGTTGAAAAATCAAATGATCTTCATCATACTCTGGAATATTTTCAATAATATCAGTCAAGGCAAGGTCAATGGCGTCTTCGAGTAATTGCAAATACATTTGGCCAGCCAAACTACCAGGTAGAAAAAAGCAGCCGGTCACCGAAAATTCTAGCCCATACATTTAGGTAATTTTCCGGTTGCTGTGTATGCACCTCGTGAAAAACTCTTGGGTTTGAATCTGACGACCAATAGCAGCAATTGAGACGATTTACCGTCCCGTTCAAGAAAAAACTTCATTCATCAGAAAAAGCAGATGTTAAAAAGGAACTGTGGGTCGTTCCCTGCTCGCTCACTCATTATTTCGCAGAATTGCAAACGGTAGTCATAATCATCTTTATAAATTGACTGACTAAATGTATTTTGTATGGATGGAATTTATTCTACTTCAAAATGTAGAATGCTAATGTATGCTAGTTCGATTGATCCCAGACACAGATGCCAACTGCCTTGTATTTAACGTAGGATTAAGATGAACTTGTCCCAAAACTTCAACTTCACTAGCATCATTAACTATAGGTTTTTCCATTTCTCGTTTTTTATTGGCTATGTTCCCTGTCTCCTGAAAATTTTTTTACTAACTCTAGAACATACTTCCTCCTGACATGTCGATCTTGATGTTGTTCATTAAATAGCTGAGCTGTTCTATTCGCACATTTATTGTTCATAAAGTAAAGCGAAATGATATCTACCCTTTCAGCAATGGAATAAGCCATAGTGTTTAATTTTCAAAAACGTAATTAAATAAATTACCAACCAACGCAACGCTTCCAAATAATATTAGAAAATAAATTTGGAATCCACTATTCATTTCTGTTTTTTTACAATTGTGTTTTTTTTACGAAAATGATAACAAATCGCCAAAAATCAATGTAACGCAAGAAATACTAAATTTATATCATTGGTGTACTTAACTCGAATAAGTGACATTTTTACCGTTACTAATTGTTGGTACAATCAACTTTAAAATAAAAATTCTTATTAAGTATTGGGAGGAATTATAAAATTTAAAGTCTGTTGTAAAGAGGATTGTAAGAGCTTTCAAAATAAATATTACTCAACCCCAAGTCGCGGAGTCAAAATAAAAACAGCAAAGAATTTCCCCCATTAATCTAAAATCGACAATCTTGACGCAGTTCCTGAAAATGACTCTGTTTCGTTTTCATCTGGCCACCCTGTATATTTAAGTCATTTAGATTTTTGTTTTTTGATTCTATAATTGACGCTGATTACTTTGTGACATTATTGCGATGCGGTTGCAAAATAACCTTAAAGCAGGAAGTTAAATTATAACTAATTTTTATATATCATTTTAGTGTATAATGCAATAAAAACTAACAGAATCATATGGTGTAAATATTATATTTTAAAGGTTTTTGATATATCTACTTATATTGGAAACAGTCTGCAATTTTGAATAAAAAATTCTCGCAAAGTGGTCCAATTTTATAGAATGTTATTTTATGGTGAATGTACTAGTCATAACATAGTGAAATGCTTTGTTTAAAATGCCTTTTCATATTTATATTTTAAGTTAATCAGTCATATAATGTGACTATTTTAAAAAGGCTATTCGCAGTTCGCACAAAAAAGTGGGGTTTTTGCAAGAACATTCTCAAACTATTTGCAATTTAAAGATGCATTTCCACATCAAGGAGGGAGATAAAGCTAGACAATAAGATAACAGTAAATGAGTGGGCAGTTACCTGATAATCTAAATAATTCCCGTAGCCCATATGGTTGCAGGGACATGGGCAGTTCTGGATGTGGTGCCGCAGTTCCGGATCCAGCACCCACGGGTCCGGCTCGGTCCCGTGGCCCCTGTTGACCATCGGGCCCTTGCATCACGGCTGCATTGATCACCTCGTGCTACCTGCACTGACTGTCGAGTGCCTGGAGATGCTGTCCCCCGTTACCATGACAGCGGCGCGCGCTGCACCGCACGTGATCTGCCGAAACGGCGTCACTCACGCGAACGTCTGTGGTCAGGTGTTAAAACCTCCAATACTTCCGACTCCAGATCACCATAAAACCTGACAATTAGTCCCATGTTTAATTGGGGAATCTCCAACGTCCAGCGGGTCGGGCGGGTGATGTAATCGAGCGTCGTGAGGATCCTGGGAGGCTGTTTGCGCCTTCATCCGACCGAAGAGGCGAGACTCCGATTTGCATGAAAAGGGCTTATTGTGCTCATCATAAATAGGACCGGTGCTTGTAGAGGCGCCCATAAATACTTTATGGCGGCTGATTGTGACGGGAAATTGCTTCTGCCGATGAATAGCATCTTTTAGGACATCTTCCAAGACGCGAACCCGCCAGCGTCGGTCGATAGAGTTGCATCCGTTCAGGGCGCATGATTGTACCTGTTGCCGTGGCCCACAGGGATGTCGGATGAATGCTGATACCATTATTATATTTATTTACACCGCCATGGTAATTAGAAAGTACTTAGTGTTAACTGTGATGTGGCCAGAGATGAATAAGCAGCCCCCCCTTCTCTAGTTGACTGCGGCTTTGGAAACTTTCAGGTAATTGGGCTCTTATCGTATCTGCCATTTATATATTTTCCTACATTTCCTCTATCTATTCATTCTGTGGCATTAAAAGCTATCGTTTTCGCTAATAATGCTGCGATCATAAAATCTTAGAGATGTAGATATGGCAGTAAATTTCATGGAGAAATCAAAGCTTGTACACATTTATGTACGTAGTAAACATTGAAATATTTTGTTATTTACACGTATGATTAGATATTTATAATAAGTGGACTGCGTAAAGTGGTTAATTTCTTTATTTGAATACAATTTTTCAAGTAAAGTAAAACAATTGCAACCGTATAAATACCACCATCATAGATTTTATATTCGTTATGATTTGTTAAGGTATTTTTTGGTCATTGAGAACTGCCCATTTAAAATTTCAATATTACTGCATCACTTACTACTTTCTCATCAAATTTTAAAAAAGCACTTAGTTAGGTTTATTTTATATGAAAATAGCATTGAGACATATTTTTTATCTAAGGTTATAATAGAAGAATGAACACCCTGCACATTACCAAATACTCACATTATCTTCTCATAAAAATATGTTTCACTTAATTAATAATTGTGTACTTCTCATCATATGATGCCTTTTTTTGTTAGAAGCAATATTATTCATTAAAATCATTGAAATATGTCAATGTTAAAGCGAATGCCATTCAGTTGCTATAGTTTATTCCAAACATCATTAATTAATTTTCTATAAAAGTGTTCCTGCTTCATTGGCTAGATATGGTATTTGTTATACATTATAACTGTATAAAATAAAATTCAAAATTTGTAATAGTGTATTCTGTAATGTCAATATGTTGAATTAACAAATACAGCTGTTATATGTGAGACTTGAATTTTTAACAGATCGAAAAGTATACGTTGTATATAAATCGCAAAAGAACCTATCCTTATTGAAGGTTAAATGTAATGAATTTTGATCAAAATAATGTTGAATGATTGCGAGAATTTTCAATATTATTAACACGGTTTTTAAATTGAAATTCCTCTTAATTACAGAAATTAAGGTATTATTTTTATTACTATTTTATTTACCACTTTATTGAAAAGCTAAAACAATGAACCTTTTGTTCAAAAAACATTTAGATTAAGCATATACAAAAATTAAAAATGATGATAATTTATTGAATTCGAAAGACGGCGATTTATAAAACTTGTCTGATACTGTTCTCGATTCATTTGCTTAGTTACACATCCATTTATTAAAAATTGTATCCTCGCAATTAATAAATAAATAATTCAATATTACGACATTCAATTCTATATAAAATACATCTTCATTGAACATGCTAAGGTTTATCTAATGGGTCATATCAGCTTACTCGAAAATCGTCTGTCATTTGATTATTTAGATAAGGTCAAACATATACAAGACTTGAATCTCAAGAAGCGAGAAAAAGTACACTTAATCAAGCGATTGCAGTACAGAAACATCGAAACATCATCGAGTGAACTGAATTAGATGAGGGTTGACGGTAGTTTTAAGAGTTAAGGATTTTATAGCTACTCAGTATGCACGAAGAATAGTTCTATCCATTATTCATGTATGAGTTAATAGTACAGGATGCAAATATACTTAGTGCGAACCAAATGCAAGTATAAATAGGTGTAAACTACTGACTGTTAGATTTTGGTTAATATTGATGAGCTCTGACAAAAAATTGTACTTGTAATGTATGAATTTACACGCACGCTCATTTATGAATTTTTAGTGTAGTCGATTATCCATAAAATGAAAGTATAAGATGTATTATTATTTAAAAAAATATATAAAACAATAAGTAGGTAGTAGTAGGTATTTTGTTAGAAACAACCACGTGTGTCTATCTACTTTCAAATAAATTTTAATAATATATAATAATGCCACTTAATTTAAATAACCATTCAAATAGAAGCCAGAAATTTTAACAAGGCATGTAACAGACGTTAAATGTGATAAAAATATAGTCATCTATACAATATTTAAATAGCTCAAACTAAAAATGTATGTCTAAGCGATTGTGACGACGTAGCTTACCGGTTCCTTTATATCCATAAATACACTATAACTTGGTTCGAAGAACGAATTTGCAACGAATCAAGTTTGGCACCCAATGAGCATGTCTCGTCTCTGACTAATTTTAAATCAAAGTGATTATTTAAGCTAATTTTCCTACATTTTCTATGAATGTATATTCTTTGATACCAAATACAAAATAAATGCAGGAAGAATTGCATAGATTACAAGGATAGGTCCAACAAAACGGAATTCCAGGACACAACTACTTTGCTTACTAATACCTCGACTAGCATTGAATTACACCTGACTCATTTGTCAACAACCCACCAGATATATTTCGGTTTCGAGCTTATTAGTTCTCATCAGTGTGCCATAGGTGAGGTAACTGACGAATAACTCTATTTATGTCTGTCGAACCAAACAGACAGAGGTGACCTAGTGACAATTAGCTACTGCTATTAGCTAGCGTAGTTGTTAAATCGTTATCGTCTGGAGGTATCAATGGTACCTACAGCATGGTACTTTGTGACCTCTCAGGTCCAGCATGGAGTAATTAGTGGCCACTAGATGTAGGTTTGATACATTTTGCGTACTCAGTGTTAGATTCAATAAATATCCTAAAAGAAATAAGCTAATTAAATTTAGTAATGAAAAAAGACATAGATCTGGCATAATAAAATCATTAAATGATTTCCAAACTCAAATTCACTTCTCAATTCACAAACATGCAAACAGCCACATTAGATGAGATTTCACTTATTTCTGCATTTCAAGGGATGCTTTTTCAGGTGGCCTACTTTATTTTAAATAGAATCAAATATCTAACTAAAAAATTTAAATTTCTTGAAAAATTCAAATTTAAAACGACAATGACAAACGTGTTGATAATCTGTCGAGATTAATATAAATTAAATGCATTCACATACTTTATTCAAACATTTGCCCTTTTTACAATCATATTTTATAAATTTTTATTAGGAATTAGTAATACTGTGTGAAACTAACTATGTGAACTAATGATCCGATCAGAGTTTACACCCAAAATAGTTACCCATCATATTTTTTTTATTATTAGCTTTTGTACATTTTTTGCTCTGTTTAGAATATTTATTGAATCTTACCTTGTCTATGGTTTGTATTAATAAAAATTGTAGGAAAAGTGATTGGAATTAGCTTAAAATTTTTTACAATACGTAGCTGATAGTTTACAATCATTCTTCGAATAAAGCTTACAATAGTTCTCTTATTTATGGACATTTCTAGCGGAACGCACTGACTGAACTAATGTAACAATTTGAATTAGCTTAACATTTTATATCATGAAAATGTCCAAGATATCTTTACCACATTGAACATATCAATAAATATATCATACAAAACAGTAACGAATTTTGCTATTTATAAAATTAACTTCGCCTGACATGATAATTTTGTTATTCATTAATACTTTATTTTTTAATGCATTATTTTTATTTAAAAAGTTATTTGAAAGACACCATAACATAAAACGCCATTGATGCCACGGCGGCCATATTTATTTATTTATTTATTAAACATCAACCCTAATATTCATTACTGTCTAATTACTAACAATAACAACTCATCATAATAGTATATACAATCTTGTCAATTCAGAAGAATAAAATAAGTACAATTAACATAATATAGGTCAGTCAGTTCACATATTGAAGTAAAGTAATTTAATTAGCAAAAAAATGCTCAGATATTGTGTTTTTAAACTTATTCGGCATATACGAAAAATCCAGATCGAGAAGGTAATAATATTGCTTAATCATTAAAAATAGTGAGGTATTTGGCAACACAGGCAAGGAGGAGACTGTTAGATAAGGAGTAAATCTAAGAGGGGAATAAAAAGGCAATAGATACGCAAGTTGCTTAGAATCCACAAGATTATTAACTAATTTATAACAAAAAAGCATGGCATTTAGATTCCTCCTATCGTACAGGCTGTGAATCTCAAAATTCATTCAAGTGTGCCGTTATGATGGTTTGATAATCAGGATACTCATTATGGGTACGAAAATAAATGTATCGCAGAAATTTATTCTGTACTTTTTCAACGCCCATCGTATGTGCAATCGATTGGGAAAACCAAATGACCTAACCGTATTCCAGTTTAGGTCTCACTAAGGTAAAGTACAGTTTTTTTAAGACCACAAAATTCTTACTTTGTCTCATAATAAACCCCAATAATTTAAAAGCTTTGGCAGTAATTCTAATAATATGTGGCTTATAATTTAATTCGGAATCGTAACTTATCCCAAGATTAGTAATTTGATTAACTTGCCTCAAGGTTTCCCCCTGCATGGTGTAGTCAAAGTTAATAGTATTTACATTTCTTGTCAGGATCATTACAAAAGATTTACCAATATTCAGCATTAAATTATTATTATTGATCGTCCATGTATACAAGTTGTCGACATCCTTCTGTAATAAATGGTACTCTGACAGGTTTTGAACCGTCCTATTCTTCAGGTCATCTGAAAATATTGATGATACTGTAACGTCATATTATTTGTTTGCAAATAGTATTAATAAAATTGTGTATTTGGAAACCTTTTTTGATAAAACATCAATAGTTTTAGGTTGTAATGAGATATGTTCAGTCTAACTATTCAGCATGTTTAAATATTTCCAATATCACCAATGGAGTAGAAACCCTGTGGCACTCTTATTATTTAAAATAAAAATGGTACGCCACTGTCTTAATTATAAAACACGTAAAATACTTTAAATTTTGATTATTTTGAACTAATAATTATTTTTTTAAATGCATCGAATTTTGGTAATTGTTCTTTAAAAGTAAATCTGCATTTCGTAGTTTGTGCGTGGTGAGACCAATTCTTCAGTAATACAGGGTGTCCGAAATTAATGCACTATAGGGCAATATTAGATTCCTGACGACAAAATAATGTGTTACAGCTAAACTTGCTTTAATCAAAAGTTGATAATTAAAAAGATACAGGGTGTCAAAGTAAACATTTTATTGTCGATATTTGTAAATAATTGAAATCAAAATTCAAATATTTGGATACAATTTGGAGATCGGGGGTTTTTGGGTGTGAGAAATTCAAATTTGTACACATTGCTTTCGAAAAGTAACGAATAAATTCATTATTTTTGAAATTGAGAAATTTTCGACAAAATTCATTGGCACATCGATTTTGTTTTTTAAAAAGGCACTTTTCGACATACGACCCATATGTGTGACGTCATCGTTGTTCGAGATATGACGTCATCGACAATTTTTTTAAATAGCAATCCCCAATTTTGACCATGCCATTTGAAAGAGCGTGTCATTCTACATACATATATCATAAAAAATTATGGTTTTACATAACAATTTCAAGAAAATAATGTTTGAAGATTTTAAAATTTCATTTTCACAATACTGTGCACCTCCCCATTATGCAATACCTGTCCGTGCTTATTTAGATGAGCTGTTCCCGAATCGTTGGATAGGGAGAAGGGGGCCGATTGAGTGGCCAGACAGATCGCTTGATTTGACACCCCCAGATTATTTCTTGTGGGGATACTTAAAAGCAAAATATACGTTACTAGACCGGTTTATTTAGAAGATTTAAAAGCAAGAATTCGTCACGAGATACATCGTATACCTCCTGAAGTTATTGATAATGTCCAAAAAGGATTTATTAATCGTCTTGGCTACTGTCAGGCAGCCAACGGTGCACAATTTGAACATGTAATTTAGTCGATTTTTTACAAAATTAATTGGAAGTTGCTATTTAAAAAAATTGTCGATGCCGTCATATCTCGAACAACGATGACGTCACAAATATGGGTCATATGTCAAAAGTGTCTTTTTTCAAAACAAAATCGACATGCCAGGGGATTTTTTCGAAAACTTCTCAATTTTAAAAATAATGAATTTATTCGTTACTTTTCGAAAGCACTGTATAATTTTGACCCTACTAGCAGAGGGTGCCTCTTATGGTACATCATGCTTCTTTTAAAAGACAGAACTTTTTTACGGCTAAGTGTATACATTTGACTATTAAAACAATCGATTCTTCTACCTTATTTATCTGAAAAAGTTACTCAAAATGATACATTATGGCGATATGCAAAATTTTAAGAGTGGATATTCAAACTTTCTTCAGGTTTTGACTCTAATATGCACAAATTACGAAATGCACAGATATTTTAAATGAACAATTACTTGAATATAATGCATTTTAAAGAAAATTGCAAATAATAATTATTTGTTAAAAATAATCAAAACAATATTTTATGTTTTTTTTTATAATTAAGACAGTTGCGTGCTATTTTTATTGTAAATAAAAAAAGAGTGGCGCAGGATTTCTAAACCACTGGTCATTATGGCAGTATTTAAACATACTGAAAAATTATACCTAAAGTATCCCATTACAACCTAGAATTATTATTGTTTTATCACGAAGAGTTTCCAAGTAAATAAAAAATATAATAAAAATTTTAAAATCTTTGACACCCTGTATCTCCAAAACGATGAACTTTTAGATGTAGGTATATAAGGATAAATGAATTTATTTTCATTGTATAATCAGTCCTTCCAAGGATGCCAGTAATATCTGAAATACGCATATAGTATATTCACTAAAAATACTGAATCGTAATATAATATTAAGAAATTGGAAACTAATAAGAGTTTACATTGATGTTTTTGTTATTAGCTTTTGAATATTATTACTTAAAATATCGGATGTTGCTCAATAGCTGCTCTTCGAATCCACAATAATATCGAAATTAGTTAAAACGCAATCGAAAAAACAATGTCGATTACTTGTTTCGGATACTGATGCTATGTACTCGCATTGAAACATACCTTTGCTGATCCTTTCTCTTTTCTTACGTGGTTGACATCATCTTCTGATTTTCAGCACAGGCGATGAACGAAAGACCTATCTTAGGAGGAGGATGGGCGCGAGGTGGCGCTTCGGAAGTCGTAAGAAGGGCACACCCAGCGTCAGGAGCACAATGGAACGTTCAAGTCGTAAGAGGGAAAGTGAACGGAAAATGTTTATGGAATGCATGTAAAGCTCTTAGTTTAGGCCTATTGCTCATGGTACTGGGTGCAGCTATGGCCACTATTGGTAAGATGTATTTTGAATTAAGGTGTCTATGCCTAATAAGGCATGTGTTTGTCTTTTGTTCAAACAATATTGATACAAATTTGAGCATGTTTTAATAACATCTTGAAGATTAATTAATATGTCGTTGTTTAATATTTTTATTTTAATTGACATTTTTATGCAATTTTTAAAAAAACATGCGTATGGGTCTTATTAAGACCTAGGCATGCTAATATAGCCAGTATAAAGTACCAAATATGGTCCATGTAGGTAAATGTAAAAAAATAAAGTTATTTAAATATTATGATCATTATTATTATATATTATGATATAAACACACAAATAAATAACTATGGTAACAGAAACTTATTAAAAGTATTGAAAGAAATAAAAAACAAAACATAAAATTAATTTTCATCTCAGGAAGGACAAATAAATGAGGGTTCCTTGTTGCTTGCACTTAACCCCACACATTCTTCATGAATATATCCCACACATGTTACACAGCCTCATATCAACCATTCAGTCTCGGTTGCACAGATGACAATACCACCTTTCAAGAACTTTCTTTTATTTTGATTTCTGAGGATTAATTTTGTTCTTGGATATATTTCATCTGAAGTTTTTGATTTAAAAAGATTCTTTTTGACCTTTTGGGCCCTATAATTTAGGGATTTCCGTTTGGGAGTAGTTTTTTTTCGCCTAGTTCTGGCGTTAGTAAAATTTTATTAAATTTTGGTGCTGCTTCTTGCTCCAAATCCGAGGAATTTTCTTGTGCTGATATTAGGTCGTTAAAACTTTCGTCGCCTGAAGAATAAGAATCAAACCGTTTACGTTTTTTGGTAAATTTAGTTTTTTGCAATCTACTGGACTCCGCTTCAATTAATTGATCTTTTTGTGTTGCTTTGAGACTTTTATTTTTGTCCAGTAACATTCATTTTGGTTTTCTTTCGTCTCTCTTAATGCCACTTTGATATTTTGATGTTTTTTTTTTGCAGGTGATTCTTCTTGATTTGTGTTTTTACTCAGTAAAGATTGTCTTTCCTCGTTGTTCTGTCTTTCGCTTTTATCAACTTGATTATTTTCTGGCTGTAATGTTCTTCTTTTTGTAAGTTCGGAGGGTGCAAATGCGCTATCAGGAATTACAATGGGTAAATTCCTGTTGCTTGAAACCCAGAGGAAACATTTGCTGGTGTTACAGCTTTGGGCCATACTTTACTAAATAGAGTTGCAAAATTTAACTTGGTTATTCTATGATTTGGTTTATTCGTCCAGAACAGTAAAACCTCATCGTCCTAATAACTCTGAAATAGCCCAAAAACAGACTTGTCCATCGGCTGCAATTGATGCATCGTGTTACTAGGAAGCAGTAAAGAGTTATTTTATATCTTTCTGCAGATTCGACAATAGAATAATCTAAATGGCTCCGTTGAATATTAACAAAACTTCTGTTGGTTTATATTGGGAAAAATGTTGTAACCATTTGACAAAAGTGTCGGTATTCATACTACCTTTGTCTGTCATTTTAATTACAGAACCGGGTGGTAAGTTCTCAGATGATTCCTCTGTTGTCTTTTACCTTTCATCAGTTTCATCAGTATCATAGGAGGGATAACTTGCCCTATAGCATTTCCACATGCTACAATGGTTACATTTTCTGCATGTTCCTCATGATATGAACATTTGAAGATCTCCTTTTAGTTAGTACCTGAGACTGTTTGAGTAGGGTGAGCCTAGAACCCTTCTCATCCATATTGTAAATGAGATGAGGTTTACTCATCAAATTAAGTTCTTCAAAAAAATGGCGAAGCTTTTGGAAATGGTCGGCCCTTGCAGCGTTCATGTATTGTGTTCTTCTTTTAGCCACTTCTGGATGTCGGTTTAACAACAGACGAAACCATATTCTTCCTGCCATTTTGTGTCTGAAAATGGATTGTCTATTCCAAATTCATTACAGTAATTGAACTCCATTGGCATACCAATTTCAGACAATATAAATATTCTCTGACATGCCCATGGGCATCTGGCAATACAGTTTTAGAGGTTATGAAAGACTATAGGTATTATAGAAACATTATATATTTAATTACAAAATATATACCAATCCGCAGCAAAAACTGCAATATTTACGTTACGAAAACATGCAATGGCTCTATCTGCGGAACAAAAAATATATCAAAAGTACTTTTTCCGTAATGTGAAAGGGAACCCAAATGATGTATTAACTAACTCATTCTAACCCTCACTGCCAGCCACCTCAACTAAATAATCTTAAATAGCAACCCCCTACTTGTGATATTTTAAAGCTCTTAAAAAATAGTTTAAATGGTAAAATGGTACAAAGTTACACTTGAAGAAGTAGTTTTCAATCTTTTAAAGAAAATGTATCAAAATTTAATTTTCATGTTTTCGAGAGAATTAAAGGCTGGTTGATTTCTCAAATGTAATTCAACGTTTTATCCACGACCACGACCAAAACCGGTTAATTAGGAAAGTGAAAGCCATGTGAGAGCAGGTGAAAAATTATAGTTTTGAAAAACGTCAAAGCAAAAGTGTGTACAAAGCGGAATTGGTGGAATTCGATAACTGGCACAAAAAAAGGGTATAGGAGAAGGAGCAATTACAGAAGAGACTATCTTACTTTTCAATGTGGAGAAACGGTTTACTGCCTCTTCGATGTGGACAAAATATGCCATGATTAAATCAATGCTGAAAATGCCCAAATGTATTGATATTTCGAATATAGTAAACTTACTTCATGTGTGATAGTAGAATCAAGGAATTCCTGAAGAGAAACCAAATTGAAGAATTTTTTAAAAAAGCACCGGATAAGGAATATTTAAGTTAAAGTAGAAAATACACCATTTTAATATCAACCAACTATCGTTTAAGGGAAATCAGTTACAAAATAAATTGTTCTATAGGAAGGTTCTACACAAGATTACTAGTATAAAACCAATTTTCTTTTTCCGCGGAAATGTTCCGTCCGGAAAACTCAAATTTTTCTTATATTATATTTTAATTGAAAATTAACTCAAAAATGTCTTTTTTAAATGTCTTTATATTACATACTGCTCTAGAAATACAAAATTAATAAAATTGCGACTTTGATTTGATGTAAAAATTTAAAAATTTACGGAAAATTTCCATTTTCCTTCGACTTTAGAATAAGGGAAATCTGTTATAGAAATGATAATTAGATAATTTGATTTGACTGCTAATTTGCGCTTTAATGATATATAATTTTGTTTGCGGATTTTTTTTTTAAGGAAAATATTAAGGAAATTCATTTACATATTTATGTTTTTTATGGTTTTGTCAATAATCGACGGTTAATAAATATTAGTATTCATGTTTTTTGAGTTTTGTGAATAAACGAATGTTACTCAAGTTATAAAAAGTAAGTGGATTTGTAGAGTTTTTTTAAAATTGAGTGCGTCGCGTATATTAATTATATCCACATAGATGTTTGTTATATAAATATAAATGTTAAATAAAAAGCATGTGATTTTGTAATAATTCTGTATGTATTTAAAACTTAACGTATCTTTTGTGGCAATATTGTGGCGGATATGTCAAAATAATGATTTTTATGTTGAATTATTTGAAAAATCTATTCCAATTTTATACAATTAATGAGTTCATTTATCGGATCTAGACTGTTTTTTTTACAATGGTGTCTCCACAAGTACTCACAGAGTCGGTCTGCAAATTCGTCCGGTGGAATATGTTGACCTTTTAAAAAGTTTTTTGCAGCCGACTACGACGACTCGATCCGTTGGGTATGAGTACCGTCTTCAGCAACGAATTTAACACTATGGTTAACAGTCTAATGCCATCAGTGAATCTCTCATACGCTTTCCACATATCCGAATGGATAATATACCCTTTCTCTACATGTTGTTCCAAAATTAGAATTAACGTGCCTGCATCCCTTTTATTTTCGGGACAAGTTACCATTCTTAAGTCTTGTGAGTTATTGGCAATCATTTCGAATATCCAGGGACCTTCAACTACACTTCCTCTGTTATATTTTCGTTTACCAAATTTGAATTTTTGTGTTCAGAAATACGTTTAGAATTCAAAAATAAAAAGTTGGTCACATTTTTCCGCTTTTCTCTTTTTTTTCCATATAGGTAATGGAAATGACGCATTTCCGCGGGGAAATTTTGGCGTTTCTGTGTTAGGAAAAATGTCTATAATTCACAGCAAAAAATATTTTTTTTGTAAATGATTTCCCTTTTTCTAAAGTCAAAAGTTTCCATTATAAAAGACAAAATTTCTTTTGTAATGGAAACCACGCATTTTCGCGGGAAAATTTTAATGTTTCTGTGTTCAAAGAGGCCTCTGAATGATATTTGTTATTTGTTTTTTTTCATAGCTGATTTCCCTTGAACGAAAGTTGACTACACAGTTTATACATTGAGCGTTTTATTTTGAACTCTTTACAGGTTGCAACGATCATAGGAGTCGCCATGAATTAACCTTTTTAGATATCACACATGTCCAAGACGAAGGCAGTTACCCAAACGTACTCATTCCGGATACGAAAACAAATATTTCAAGAAGTTTCATGATCATAGAAGAAGCTTTTTCGGTCAATGGTGTAGAAATGTGTCCAAAATACATGAATCTACGACCTAACAATGACGGTTGGAAATTTTTCTTGCGATATATGGCTGGAAAATGTACTACACAACATGTAGGCATCAGCACAATTTCGAAAACGTTTTCAAAAGTGCCTACATTTCTTGGGCTCCCTGATGGTCATATGGTAGGAAATCGACTACGGTAGCGGAAAGTTATATTGAAGATTCATTATAATATCGAAGCGTGGTATTATGAATTCTAATCCACTAGTGTGTTAAGAGGCCTTTATTCCACGGAATCAGACGTATTAAACCTTCTTAATATAGTGGCTGTGGATAAACATATTTAAGAATGTGTATTTCTTTCTTGTTTCAACATTAAATTTTTACAGAACTAGTTTAACAGTTTGTTACTTAAGGTTGACATTTAATAGAAAACAGAATATCCATTCAGACTTACTATTAGAGTAAGGACACACTATAATGGTTTAGAGTTGACACTGAATAATTTCCTTTAAATTTTTTGGAAAATGTGTTAGAAAATATGGCTTCTCATTTAAAAAGCAGTAAGTTTTGTATCGCATTTCGTCAAAAATTCTTAATAATGTATATCAATTGAACTATTAATGTTTTTTTAAAGAATTTTGCGAGGTGTCCGTATAATATACAGTATGCGCCAAAAGTATGGAATAAATTCAATAAAAACGAAACAATTATTTTTTGGGAAAAATCCTCGAACAGGTCGATTTTTAATTTAAAAAATACATATTTTAGCGTAAAATGCGATTTTCAAATGTCATTTGTTTTCGAGTAATGACGTCATCGATTTTTTTTAAATGGCAACACCATATTTTTTTTCCTTGATTTTGAAAGATCGTTTAATTCTCTATCAGACAGTACTAAAATTTTGCCCTCTTACATAGGAAAGTTTTCGAGTAAATGACGATTGAATGTTAGAAAACGTAAACTTTATCCATAAAAAAGTAACAATTCTGAGGTATGTAAAATAAAATACAATTGATTAAATTTTATACTTAAATTAAATGTTCGAATTGCTATTCACCAACTTCTTGACAATGCGCAAGTCTGTGAAGAAATTCTTCTTGCACATTATGAATGATTTTTGGGGTAACTCTGCGTATTTCGTCCCGAATGCGATTTTGAAGTTCTTCTAAATTACGTGGTTTATTAATGTACACTTTTGACTTCAAGTATCCCCATAAAAAATAGTCAAGAGGTGTAAGATCTGGCGATCTTGCAGGCCATTCTATCGGTCAGCGTCTGCCGATCCACCTCCCAGGAAAACAGTTGTCCAAAAAATCTCGTACAGGGCGCGCATAGTGCGGAGGTGCACCGTCTTGCTGAAACCATATGGTATCGTCAGGAATGTCAGGGTCATTATCGTTAGGAAAAATATCTTTGTCCTGTAAGGGTTCCTTCAAAGAAGAAAGGCCCTACTATTCTGTCGTCAACTATTCCAACCCAAACATTTAATTTGTGAGGGTGTTGGGTATGTGCCTCTGCCATCCAATGAGGATTTTCCCCACGCCAATATCTGCAAGTTTGACGGTTTACTGTACCATTCAGACAAAGTGTGGCCTCATCTGAAAAAAGTATTTGCCGGTGTAAATTTCTATTTCCTTGACATAAACCCATTAAAGTGTAAGCGGCGATCGGGATCATCTTCATTGAGTTCCTGCACAAGTTGAATTTTGTAGGGATGATATTTTTCCTTCCTCAAGATACGTAGCACTGTGCTCTGACTAGTGTCATTGTTTAATGCAACCAATCGTGAAGAATTATGAGGATTATCCACCATACTTATCAAAATGTTCTGTTTCTGATTTTCATTAATGCTGGACGTCCAGGTTTTGGAATATTTACAACATTGCCAGTTTCTCTAAATTTAGACTCTACCTTACTGACTGTTGATTGGCTGATAGGGCGCTCTGGATATTTTTCATTAAATAAATCGCAAACTTCCTGCTTGAGTTCTAGTCATATTCCCGCATCCGATAAGAATTAAAATTTCAATTCTTTGAGTAACAGTTAAATGTGCCATAATACTTTAAATTCAATAATAATTTCTATGTCGCTTACAATACTTATTAGAAAGTCGGTGTGACAATGACACTTTGCAAAGATATTCACCTACGTGATCCATAAAAGAACTATGGAATTCGAAAAACTAAACGTTTTTGCTTTACAATTTTAATTGATTTACGTTTTCTAACATTCAATCGTCATTTACTCGAAAACTTTCCTATGTAAGATGGCAAAATTTTAGTACTGTCTGATAGAAAATTAAACGATCTTTCAGAATCAAGGAAAAAAATATGGTGTTGCCACTTAAAAAAATTCGATGACGTCATTATTCGAAAATAAATGATATTTGAAAATCGCATTTTACGCTAAAATATGTATTTTTTAAATTAAAAATCGACCTGTTCGAGGATTTTTCCCAAAAAATAATTGTTTCGTTTTTATTGAATTTATTCCATACTTTTGGCGCATACTGTATGTTCTTAGTATGCAATAGACGTATAAGGTAGTAAAAAATGTAATGACAAAACATAACAGATGAAAATATCGTTTTATTTTTATTTCAAATGACTTGGCAACCTGTAAAATCTTCGGAAGAAAACTTGTATAATTGGCACAGAGAAAAAATATTTTTTTAACTTGTTTAGATTTTTATAGACTGCTTTTTAAAACAGCTGAGCATTCGTTGAAACCTGCTTTTAAAAACAACGCTTTTAAGTTAAAATATAAATATTAAATATATATAAATATAATAAAAGCAATAAAGTGACAAATACATAATTTATCGGATCTGAAGGCGTTTATTGTGACGGTACTTGAATCCTACTAACATCAAAATTTGTAGGAAATGTCACTTAAATTCATCTGGTACCTACCATAATTTATAAAATCAATAGTACAACTATAATATGCTATATTGCAGAAACCTCGAGTTTTAACATAACAGTAGTAGTTTTTAACAGTATATTGTTTTTAACAAAGTTAATTTAGTTGTTCTATCTGCCACCGCTGTCAGTAAATTCTGTTGTACCCTGTATTACCGCATAAAATGGAGCATTTTGTGTTGAAATATTTTCTCATCTTTAGACTTCGTACACTCAGTATCGTTTTACTTAACAAGTACATCAATTATCCTATTTAGACTAATTTGGAAATAGCAGACATACATTTCTTTGTGGTCAACATAATGGCAATGCGCTGGAAAGAAACCCGTCGTCTGTACATTTAGACTTAATATAATAGTGAAGTCCTTTCTTGATGAAGGGTATTCAAATTTTCTTATATTCGTTGTAAGTTATTAAAGGAAAACCACTAAATGAAGCAGAACGAGATCTCGAATGAAATGTAATAATTGGACAAAATTTACTTACAACCAAATAAAAATAACCATCCATATATTTTTTTACTATCTATAATAGCAATGGAAAACTTAACTAAAAAAGAAAAATTAATAAAACAAACCTGCATTATTAATTTAATTTTTGTGTCAAAATTGTTGCCAATAATTAAAATTACAAATTTCGAATAAACCATGAGAGTCTTATCAAGAGTACCTTTTTTTCTAGTAAATAATTTACTTAATTTTATACTGAAAAATATTTTCTTCTATTAGTGTAGCATTATGGAAGGTGTAATTACTAAAAGAAAACAAATTCCACGCCAATAGATTGACATTACCGATAATTTTGATATGGGGTTTATTGTCCTATAGAGCAGGGTTAAACTTACCAAATTTTAGCAAAATCGCATAAGACGTTTTAAATTTATAAAAAAAAATGATTTCAAAATTGCAACTTCAGGGTCATATAGCATCTAATCGGCCGCACTATATCTGGTGGAGCGTTGTAAAAACCTTTTAGGGACACCCTGTATAAGAACTTTTGGAAGTATCATCATCTGGTAATATTAGTTTTTTAGTAAATATCATGGTTTGGAAGTCAGGAAGCACATTTATATTTAGGAAAATAGGGACTTTCTAATAATAGAAATTTCACTTTAGTTCAATATTCACATTTTCTGAAGAAAATTAAATTTGAATTGTGAATGGAAAAATCAACAGTGCGACTAAAAGCATAATAGTGACTTCACATATACATTTTTGCTGATAATCAGCACTTGCAAACATTATGGGGACCAGTGTTGATTATTATCCTAGTTCTCGAAATAAGTAAAACCACACTGTATTTCTCGATTCTATTGTCACAGAAAGAACATAGGGTAAAGGCACAAAAGAGTCCGCAACTAAGAGATTTTGCTTAAAAATATAAATACCTATTTTTAGTAGTATTTTATTTGCAAAAAGTTTACAATAATTGGAAACAAAATAATTTTTTCACGGAGTTTGCCCCGCTCGCACCCAATTCGACGACTGCGGTATCGCAAAACGCGAGATTGCCCCGATCGTCCCTACGCGATTCTGGTAAACAAATAAATAATGCCATGGATTGAGGCGTAACTGGAAAAATGGAGAAACGACGAGAAGCGTTCGAGTCGTTTGGGAAATGGATCTTGAGATGCTAGAAAATACCTGGAATATTCGTTTGGTCTATAAAAGAAGAATAAACGGCCGAGTTAGTTAGTCTTGTATTACAGTCTAAAATTGGAGTGTTTAGAGCGGTTTAGATAGCTATTAAAAGTGAAAGAGTGTTTAGTTGAGCTGTAATTAATATTTAGTAGTGTACAGAGTAGTTAATAAAGATAAGTGATTAATTAACGGATTGTTTTTCTGGCAGTAGTAAAAGTCGGGTAGGAAACCCGTGACTATCGTGAATATGTTTAAAAAAAAAAGATATGCCTACTCTTTCAAACTTAAATATGCAAAGCGCGCACTCAAAAATTCACCATTGCGCTGCTACTAACATAAGTCACATTTGCAATTTTCTGTTTCATAATATGTAAGTACATTTTTTACTGTATTAGAAAGGTATTTTAAGCTAATATAAATCAAATCTCCTACAGTTCCTGTCAATGAAGTCATATGTATGTTCTCTGATACCAAACATCTAGGTATGCTAATGAACAATTCCACAGACAAAGCTCTATGCAATAATTATCTAAAGAAATTAATCTATCTAAATTTGCTAACCTGCTTTAATGAAAACACTCTATAAATACCTAACAGAAAACATACATATGACTTCATTGATAGGAATTGTAGGATACAGTAAAAAATGTTACAAAAGCTAATAATAAGGAATATATGGGTAGATATTGTGGGTGTAATTCAACGCTGGTTGGGGCTTTTGTCCACAGAGTAGTTACATAATATACAATTTATGCCACCAATTCTGAAATGTATGATATTGAATCTATTTTTCATTTCGAAGAACCGCAAACTCTTCTCTACAACCAGAACAAAAAAAAAACTTTATTTCTCTTACTGCATTTACTATCTTTGCAAGAATTGATTCTTTTCAATTCGTATTTTTTTTCTTTCTTTTTCATTTTTAATATTAATTGTTTTTTCATCATCGATTTTTCTTGTAACACTTTTATTACTGCTTTGAACTTGTTCTTCTAGAAAACCTTATACACCTTGTTCCTTATTCGTTTCGTTAATATTTCTTATTTTTGATTGGGTTTTCTTCTGTACTGTTTGTTTTCTAATGCAGGAAAAAGTTTAATTCTTAAGTTTTACAGAACAACTTTAGTCAAATATTAAAATTGTTTGTTTTCAATTGGTAAAATAGGTAATTTACATAAATCTTTAAATTATTACTTACTTATCAGTTTAACTTTTACTCAACACCATCATTTCATAAGTGTAAATGTTTGATAATGGATGAAAATGGAGGTTTAGGTATAGGTATAGGAGCTTAAAATTAATGGGTAATATCTTTAATGGGTACTGTTAAAGACTGCATGCTTTTGTATGACTTTATCCTGCCATGGGTAGATAAAATTAAAACTGCCAATCTATATCTAGCCATACTTGAAAGCATTTTTTTGACGGGCCTAATCTACGGATTGAGCTCACTTATTTTTCTGCGGATCAGATCTGCGCACTCTCAGTCTGCTGTCGCCCATTAACGTACAGGTAACATTAGCGTATGTCAAATTTTCTTTATCAAATCCACCAACGGTCTAGATCCGTTCGTGTATGGTGGAAGTCGGCAATTTTCGAAATTGATCCCTGATGATGATTATACATACTTGAGAGTCCAGAGACACGTGCCACGGTATTCAGTGTTGTCTGGAACTTCGTTGTGTGCTCAATGAAGTTTAATTTTTTTATAATATGTATATGTACATGCATCCCTGAAAGTTGTTCCTCAACCTTTTGAAATATACATTAGCTGTGGACGAGAAGATTTTTTCCGCTCTTAACCATGAGGAGTTAAATAGCAAAAGAGTTCAAACTGAAAATAAAAAAAGGCACACCACATAATTATTGCCCAAAAGCGAATAATATGCAAAATTTTTATGATCTCGGCCAGGGAATCATGTAGACCATATTTCATTAACTATAAGTTGTTCGCTTTTCCATGTATCTATATATATAAAACTCTATTGTGCATAAGAACACAATTACATGATGTAGTTACAAATGGCAGTTACCATGATTACCCTACCAGACATAGTGGAATGTTATGTATTCCTAAACATAAGACTAAGAGATTTGAAAAGGCTCGATTGTATATGGGAATAAAGCTTTATAATCATTTACCACAGCATAATAAATCAATGAATGACAATGTTTTTAAAATTAATATAAAAAGATTTCTTTTAGAAAAAGCCTACTATGCTGTGAGTGATTATTTCTCAAACACACTAGCATAAAGTAGAATTATTTATTCTTCAATTTATACTTTTTGTGGATTGTGTATTATTGACTTGTCCTATACATGTAAAATGTCCAAAGAATTAATAAAGATTATTATCATCATCATCATCGTCATCGTCATCGTCATCGTCATCGTCATCGTCATCGTCATCATCATCATCATCATCATTATTACTATTATTATTATTATTGTAAGGTTTCCGTAGGAAATCTAGTTCACTGACCACGTTGCTAAATCTTGGATAATAGAGTGATTGCAGGGATGTAGTGAGACATTACCTATATGACCCAACCAATCCAACCCATGGAGGGGGGTTCTGACTCCCCAAACCCTCCCGCCCTGTGGCTACGCCACTGTCCGTAGCCTCTCAAAAAAATCTCTTCCTGTATGACTGCTCTATTGCGCAAATAGTTGCGAAAAATCATATTGTACAAAAGATGATATGAAGTAGTTGAAATTATAGTTTACTGCTAACAATGATATGAAAAGTTCCATTAGTAATTTTGTTAAATTCGTTCATAGAAAAATTTCATATTATAATCATCTTTTATTTCAGGGTACTACGCAGAAGATTTATCTATTGCTCAAGAGGTACGAGGGAATCATACCGTTAGGGTAAAAAATGAATCCCGAGGATTTCACTTAAACAATCTTTCTTATGCAGGGCCCATAGTTATGGGAGTCGGAGGTAAGAAAATATTGATTGAAGTACTGATTTTTTGTTTTGTTTTACATTGAGGATATAACAGTGAAGTTGCGACAACTTTATTGATATGTTCCTAATAGTACTTCGATTATTTCGATACATCAGAGATAGTACGTCATACTTGGTATTTACAACGCGATTTACTCAAACTATTAACATGCAAACAGTTTATACAGTATGCGTCAAAAGTATGGAATAAATTCAATAAAAACGAAACAATTATTTTTTGGAAAAAATCCTCGAACAGGTCGATTTTTAATTTAAAAAATACATATTTTAGCGTAAAATGCGATTTTCAAATGTCATTTGTTTTCGAGTAATGACGTCATCGATTTTTTTTTTAATGGCGACACCATATTTTTTTCCTTGATTCTGAAAGATCGTTTAATTCTCTATCAGACAGTACTAAAATTTTGCTCCCTTACATAGGAAAGTTTTCGAGTAAATGACGATTGAATGTTAGAAAACGTAAATCAATTAAAATAAAGCAAAAACGTTATCAAGTTTTAAATTTTATACTTAAATGTTCGAATTGCCATCCACCAACTTGTTGACAATGCGCAAGTCTGTGAAGAAATTCTTCTTGCACATTATGAATGATTTCTGGGGTAACTCTGCGTATTTCGTCCCGAATGCGATTTTGAAGTTCTTCTAAATTACGTGGTTTATTAATGTACACTTTTGACTTCAAGTATCCCCATAAAAAATAGTCAAGAGGTGTAAGATCTAGCGATCTTGCAGGCCATTCTATCGGTCCGCGTCTGCCGATCGACCTCCCAGGAAAACAGTTGTCCAAAAAATCTCGTACAGGAGCGCATAGTGCCGAGGTGCACCGTCTTGCTGAAACCATATGGTATCGTCAGGAATGTCAGGGTCATTATCGTTAGGAAAAATTACTGCAAGGGCTGGAACAAAGTCATTTTCTAGAAACTCTAAATATCTTTGTCCTGTAAGGGTTCCTTCAAAGAAGAAAGGCCCTACTATTCTCTCGTCAACTATTCCAGCCCACACATTTAATTTCCGAGGGTGTTGGGTATGTGCCTCTGCCATCCAATGAGGATTTTCCCGACTCCAATATCTGCAAGTTTGACGGTTTACTGTACCATTCAGACAAAATGTGGCCTTATCTGAAAAAAGTATTTGCCGGTGTAAATTTCTATTTCCTTGACATAAATCCATTAGAACTTCGCAAAAGTGTAAACGGCGATCGGGATCATCTTCATTGAGTTCCTGCACAAGTTGAATTTTGAACATTTAATTTAAGTATAAAATTTCAATCAATTGTATTTTATTTTACATGCCTCAGAACCTTTTTTATGGATAAAATTTACGTTTTCTAACATTCAATCGTAATTTACTCGAAAACTTTCCTATGTAAGGGGGCAAAATTTTAGTACTGTCTGATAGAGAATTAAGCGATCTTTCAGAATCAAGGAAAAAAATATGGTGTTGCCATTTAAAAAAAAATCGATGACGTCATTACTCGAAAACAAATGACATTTGAAAATCGCATTTTACGCTAAAATATGTATTTTTTAAATTAAAAATCGACCTGTTCGAGGATTTTTCCCAAAAAATAATTATTTCGTTTTTATTGAATTTATTTCATACTTTTGGCGCATACTGTATAGATACAAACACGGAACTTTAGGAAACATCTACTCTGCTCTGTCTAGACAGACTAGGGTTATTCGTCAGATACCTCACCTATGGCATATGTCTGGTGGCCTGCTGACGAGTGACGTTAGCTATTTGCTATAGGTTTTTCAAGTGCTGGTTGTGGCATTAGCCCGTAGAGTAGCTGTTTCCTGGAATTCCGTGTTTGCAAAATATCGTTCACGTTGAACGCGACAGTATTCGATAGATTTCAATGGTGTCTACTGAGCACGCTTTTTGTCTGTGGCTTTTGAATCTAGCATAGAGTGCTCATATAGATACAATTTGAATAGAAGCCAAGCCAAATTAGAAGGGAGTTTGAAAGAATTCAACCGTCAGAATTATCCGCTGATAAAAAAACTTTCGCAATTGGTTAGACCATTTTCAAAAAAAAGCTTTGTCTTAATTATTTTAAAAGAATGCATCGTTCACAGTTAAAACCTAAAAACCACGACACTGTTAAAATGATTCTGCAGCAAAATGATTGACTTTCTTCTATGATTTATTGCTATTAAAGTTTCGTTAAAAATTGACTATTAAATTTGCAAAATAAAAGCGAAGTCAAATAATTATTTTTTTTTGTTTTATCCTTAGCATTTTGCTTTTACTCCGAGTATAATAATACAATAGTTTCATTTAGGATGTCAATAACTGGAGATATTAATATTTTTAAAATTATAGATATTTATTTTATTATGAGTTTAAGCTATACTTTATGTGACAGCATGAAAGTTTAAAAAAAGTAAAAATGGACTAATGTTGACCCAAAAGTCATAAGGTTTTATCTAACGGATAACCTGTTACTTGGAGTAATTGGTGCTTGTAGATGTGGCGAGCTAGTAAAAATGAGATTGGAGGATGTTACAGATTTATCCTGATACCTGATGAAAAACCCATAATACTATAGTTGGAAATGATTGAATAAACTTATACAAAAAATACATAGCAATACATCCTGTTAGGATTCAAGAACATCGGCTCCTCATAAAATATGTCCATAGTAAATACACCTGAGACGTTATGGGAATCCATAAGATTGGAATTGAAGCAAAAGAAGTGGCCTTATTATACTTCAAGTTCCGCAATTGGAAGGAATACTCATTAACTATGTTGGCTGATTTCCGAGAAGATATTGAAGAGTCATTACAGAACAAAAAAGACATTGCGACCAAGAGCCTTCTGCTGTTAAAATATCGATTTTGCCAAGGCTTTCGGCAAACTATCACTAATGAGCTAACTAACTGTGAGGATGAACCAGACAAGGATAATGATGCATATTAGAGCAAGCAGTAGGTTTTTATTAAAAACGTTTAATCGTTTAACATAGAGTCTAACAGTGGTATTCATAGTCCGTCTCCGATCGCCAGAGAACGATCTCCTCCCGAAATTATATGAATTTCGTTATGAAATTCACATAATTTTGGACTGACTATGAATACAGTGTACTGTAACAGTGGTATCCTATATCTTCACTCATAAATTATGCGAATTTCATAATGAAATTCATATAATTTCGGGAAGGAGACTGCTCTCCGGCGACCGGAGACGGACTATGAATACCACTGTATGAGGACTTCAGAATCTATTCCGAGCGCATTTTTCCAAAATGCCACTTTGAATAATTTTATATTTAATTTTAACTACAAATGAATAATAATGTTCTTTAGAAATGTTGCTGATTGTTTGATTTCATAAACAGAAATATAAAGTTATACGTAAATACTATGTGAGTGTGTTAGAGCGGAGTATACGTTGTCGGAGTATAACATTAGCTGTTTATGTACCAAGGGCGTTATATAGATGATTATGCTCGGAGGACGTCGGATTCAGTGCAAGGGATGGCTGTTGCTTGATGGGCATAATATCATCCAATAATGCCAGTGGTGCATACAAGATTGTATATTTCACTTTATACGAAATAAACACTATAGGTCATAGCTTTGACATTTCTTGATTCGTAATCAGTATATGCTAGATATTTTCAAACATAAGAGCATATGAAATATAAAATCTTTTATATGTCACTTCCTTATAATTTAGTTATTATACCTAGATAATCACACCCATATCACCTCAGACATTCCTAATAAATTTTTTTCACGCCCGCTGCCATGGATATGTTTGAAAATATCTAGCACTCACGTATTACACCAGTGATATCCACAAATCAATAAACGTCAAAGCTATGACATTTTATAATTTTTATTTCATATAAAGTTAAATATAAAATCTTGTATGATCCTCCTATTGGATGATTCGGATCGAAGTTTGGATTTAGGAGTAATTTGTCAACTACACTTGCAATAGATAAGTTGAACTCATATATTAATAATGGGTACGATGAGGGTAAATATGTGTGTTCAATGTTTTTTGATCTCACTAAAGCTTTTGATTGTATAAGTCACGATATACTTATCGACAAAATGATTTTTTTTATTTTACACCTGAAAGCACGTTACTGATTAAGTCTTACATCTGCCATCGACAACAATATGTATTGTATAATAAAATAAATCAAATATTTTAAACTTAAATTACGGTGTACCTCAAGGTTCTGTCCTACGACCGTTGTTATTTCTATTGAATGTTAACAATTTTCCAACCAGAGTAAGAAATGATGTATTTGCGATTCTCTTCTCCTCAAGCTGAATACGTCGCTCTCCGGGCATAATCATCTACATAACGCCCTTGGTACATTAATAGCTGCTTAAACAAACGCCATAAAAGTGACAGATGTATATTATCAAGAATGATGGCAAAATTAACCATTACATGACGTTTGAAAATATTTTTTTTGTATCAAAAAGCAGTATTATACAGCATCTTTAGAAATTGATGCCTTAGGACCAGCTAGGACCAGATAAAGCTTAACTCTTCTTGTTAAGCTTTAAGCCAGTCATGAAACGGATTCTTCATGAAGCAGATCTCAATGATAATATTCGTACACCGAAGCTTTACATATTATATATGGAGCAAGTGTTGGAAATTGAGTAGAAAGCTGTCACAATATAAATTTGGAAAATTAATTCAGACTGAAATCGAATATAAAACAGTTGAGAGAAGAATAGGAAACATCAAGAATATTTATTGAAATCGTTAACTGCCGATAAGAATAAAATAAAAATTTATTTGTCGAAGAATTTCGAATTTTCGAATTCGAATGGAAAATTTCAAAAGTGGATAGACTCGACTGTTAAGACATTTCTGACAAATCCGCATACTACAATACTGGGTACTATGGAATTCCTTAGTCGTGTCTAATAATCTGTTAAATACAGTATGGGAGAGTAACCAAAAAAGTTGGTGTCATGATTTTATTTTATAAAAACATTAATTGAAATAGCTTAATAGCTTACAAATAAAACAATTTTTTGAATTCAAATTCCTCAGACCTCTCCTAATTAAGAAGAATGCTGGTGCAACATGTATTTTTATTAAAATCTGTAGATGCTATGAAGGAACTGCACTGTACCAACTTCTATGTCTTCAATGGTTCTTAAAAAAATATATTTCTCATTTTAAAGAAAGACATTTTAGAAAATATTGCTCAATTTGATATGTTTGGTAAATATTCAATTTTCATTTCTGAATCAATGATTTCCTATTTCTAACATTTTGACAGGTGAGAAAAAAACATAACACTTACTCGTTTTCAGAAAAAGGGTCTACAGAAAATGAAATAAATAATAGCTCTTACAAAAAGTGTATGTATATCTAAAGACAATTTTGTCAAATTTTGCAAAGGTTTTTGAGATGTCGCTGTATACTTTCATTTACAATAACATCAAACTCTATATTTCTCCAAATCAGCATGGTTTTGTGCCTAAACGTTCAACTGTTTCTAATTTAACAGAGTTTACTCAGTTTGTTTCAAATAACCTGGATAATAAAGATCAAGTTGATGCGATATATACCGACTTCTCAAAGGCCTTCGATAAGGTTAATCATAATTTACTTCTCCAAAAACTTAGGTACTATGGTTTTGGTAGTAATTTGCTTTGTCTTATGAAGTCTTATTTACATCAACGTAATTTATATGTATCTTATAATGGCTTTAAATCAAATACATTTTTAGCAACTTCCGGGGTCTCACAAGGGTCAAATTTAGGACCGCTTCTGTTTGTTTTATTTGTGAATGACCTATCTTTGAGTCTGAAATCCTGTCATCTTTTTTTTGCTGACGACTTGAAGTTGTTTCATAGGATTTCATGTATTGAAGATTGTACTAGACTTCAGGGTCTTCTCAATATTGTGAAGGAGTGGTGTGTGAACAATAACCTTCTTTTAAATATAAGTAAATGTAAGGTATGTTCCTTTACTCTTAAATTACAGCCGTTCATATTTGATTATACAGTTAATTCAGAACCGTTAGCGCGTTATAGTAATGTCAAAGATCTGGGTGTACTTTTTGACAATAAACTATCTTTTTCTGAGCATATTATTCAGGTAGCTAATAGTGCATATAAAGCGCTAGGTTTTCTCATTAGAAATACAAAATCGTTTGATGATATAAACGCCCTTAAGTGTCTTTACTTTTCGTTAGTGCGCTCTAAGCTTGAATATTGTAGTCTTATTTGGTATCCTCACTATAGTTTACGTATCCAAGAGGTAGAAAAAATTCAACGTCGATTTTTAAAATTTTTGTCCTTTCGGATTGACCATTTTTATCCAATTAGGGGACACGATTATAATTTACTCTTGCAAAGATTTAACATTCAATCACTTAGCACTAGAAGAGCACTAGCAAGTTTATCATTTCTACATAAATTATTACATGGCAATGTTGATTCCCCTGCTTTGTTAAGTTTGTTCACTATTCGAGTTCCGCGTTCTGGTTCTCGAAATAATGATTTATTTTATTGTCATAATGTTAGAACAAATGTTGCTTTGAAGTCTCCTGTATATGTAATGTCCAATAATTTCAACTACATTAGTGAACACATTGATATTAACGTTTGCAGCTTGAATGACTTGTTAACTTTAGGAACTCTATCTTTTTAATACTTATCATGCTTGTAAGCAATTAGTTTATTATGTACTATTATTATTATTATTTCCTCTCTTTGTTATTTCGTTATTATTTTTATATTTTTATAAGATATACTATTATTATTATTTTAGTTCTACTAAACATTATCTTGTATTGTCCTATTATTGGAAGTGATTCTGTTGGGCAATAAATGCATTATTATTATTATTATTATTATTATTATTATTATTATTATTATTATTATTATTATTATTATTATTATTATTATTAAAGAGGATATCTAGCGGTCTATTGTAAACTTGTAAACTGAATAACTTGTAGTTATATAAAAATAAATAAGTTTAATAATTTCTAAATTGTTATGTTAATCAAAAATACCAGTAATTTCAATTAAAAGTAGGAAGTTTCATATAACAAACTTCCGTACTTTTATTAATATTAAAAATAAAATTGTCATTTCGTATAGTTTAGTAAACTCGGTAAGTCACAACTTGAAAATTTGTTTAATGTATAAACTTTTCCCATGAAAAGCTAAATTATTGCCTATGAGTAACTAGCAGTAATTAATTTAAACTAACGGTAGTAAAACTTTTTCTATACATATATTTTCGTCTCAACTCGCCCAGTACATGGAGAAAATGCTGAAAGCTTGTAGCCAGCAAAACATCGATTAGTTTTTTGCTCAGAGTGTCTAACTTTCAACTTTTTTGTCCTGTGATTGCTGTTTCACAGTCATTACTTTCTCTAATAATGATCAGATGGCCGTCAACTGATAGACAGCTTTGACGGTTTGTCGAAGCGTTATAACTAGGTTACTTGCCTCTTAGTTTACAGGCACTATACAAAATTACCTTTGGACAATAGAAACATGCTACGTATTCTCATATTTGTTATTATTTTAATAATTTCAAACTGTAAAAAATATATTCGTACAATTAAGATTAAAAAAAAATGGTTGTTACTTTTGCGCAAAGTACACATTTTACGGATCCTGATAATGTTGGCAAAGTATTTTTAATGAATCTTTATAAATTTAACCTCCGGTTATTAAATTTTAATTGAATTAGTAAGTTAGCAGTACTCACAGTAACAAATTCTCATTACTTTATCTGTACGATATATAAATATATTCACAAAAATGAAATGAACTGATGTCAATATGTAGTCACTATTTTCCCTATCGAAGTTGCTTTCAATTTGGTAGAATCGTTCGTTGATTTTTAAAGTATACAAATCGTCACCAATGACATTAAGAAGTGCTTGAAGATTTTTTGGAACTCTGAACTACAGTGCCCAGTAAGATTGAGATATAGAAATTTACCAAAAATATTCTGCTAGTTTACAGTCCCATTCATCTGGGCTTTGCATGTTAGTCCTTCAAATAAATTCTTTCTCTTCTTTTTGCTTCTTTCAATTATATTATAACTATATCTTTGGGAAAGTAAGGCATTTTCAATTGTAAACTTATCCGGCTCTAGTTTTTACTCAATTTCTAGTTTTTATGTGATCATGACTGATATTGGAATTAAGAGCTAGTCTTGAGGGAACTGCTTTGTGACTGGGTTCTTCCTGATCAAGCTGTAACTGCTATCGATTCATAAACTCCGTTTTATCACCGCAATTCCAATACTAAATGCTTCGTTGCCTGTTAGCAAAAAGGAATACCTTTCTGATAGCTACCCAAAAAATCTCGCAAGTTCTTCAACAATCCTTCATCATTTAACTCTTCTCTGAAGCCTAAATTGCCTTGCTCTGTCTAGCCCGCTTGTAGATACTGTCTCAATTTTTGTATGATTTTAGTAACCTGTAGACTCCTAATAAAGCTACTCAGTAGTAGCTGTTCTTAGAATTCTGTGGGGTAAGCTGGTTTCAATATCCGCGTTATATCTACTTCAAACAACTGCAGGTTTTTGTCTTTTACTATTTAATTGTGCCTGGTAAACATATAGAGTCATTGTTTGTCACAGCTGCTGTTTCGAACAGTTTTCGGTTGGTGCTACATCACCCTCTCTGTCACATTATGTTGTCGGCTTAATCTTGAAAGAATACTACATATAGCCTTAGAAAATTATTTCACTATGTAACTTATTAGTTCTTTCTACGACTTAAACTCACATCTCAATTGAATAATTTTCTTTCCATCAGTTTTTTCAAAATCTTTGTGTTTATCCCTGTTTTAAGTTGAGTCAAATATTTAACGACAAAAATTATTATATAAATTAAAATTAATTGAAATTAAATATATACAATGTCAAGAATGATGTTGATCTGCCAAGAAATATAAAATAAAGACATGTCACTCAACTGAAGGAGCAATTCTAAAAATGTAGAAATGGGTCAGATCTCATCTATTGTGGTTGAAGTTTCGAGTTCCCACAGTTTCGAAAGTGAACTTAAGTACTGACTATTATAGAATGTTTTCATTACACCAGATATGACTTTTTATTGAATATAGCTTTGTCTATGGAATTGTTCATTAGCATACCTAGATATCTGGTATCAGAGAGCATACGTATGACTTCATTGATAGGAATTGTAGGAAAATTGTTTTATATTAGCCTAAATATCTTTACAATACAGAAAAACATGTACAAAAGAATATATGAGTATGAGTAGATATTGTAAGTGTAATTCAACGCTGGTCGGAGCTTTAGTCCACAGAGTAGTTAGTTTCAAACAATATTGTTAATACCTAATAGAAAAATTGTATAAACCTAAAAAATTGTTAATTTGTCATTTCTTTCTTGTTATTGCTAATATCTTTTACCATTTCCATTAATTGAGTTGAAAAGACGCGTTTATGATGTTAAATAATTGACGCCTTTTTATGTTAATTATTTTGCTTTATTTAAAACTTACGGCTATTATTATTAGATAAATATTAATTTAAAATAGCTGCAATATCGTACAATTAGAGGTTATAGAAAAGCTATATTTCATACAAATACAGGCAAATTTGTGGCAAACTGAATAATGCGCTACTATTAACACTTTCATGGACCTTTAATTATGAACAATGTATTCTACGAAAGAAACTAAAAAAGCACTACAAATGTTTTAATTGTTTGTACAGTTGTAGGAAATCCTTCAGATAACTCGCAGTCCTGATGCTACTTGTTACTCAATTTTTGTCAAATTTCTTCAATCTTCAATAGTTCTTGGACAGTACGAGTAAACTGTATAGCATAGGGTGGAATTCATAGATCACACTTAAAGTTAAGTGTGCACTTAGCTTTGCAATTTACAAGAAAAAAATGCAAATAGTTTCGCACCACACTTTAATAAGTTTCTATTAGTTTAGATATGAAACAAAATATTGAAAAGCATCTTATTTAAGTATACCTTAAATGAAAAATCACACTTAAGTGAAGTGCTGACTATGAATTCCGCCCTGAATCTTTGAAGGATTATAGACAGGTTAAGAAATTAATATAAATTCTTTTTAATTTTTTGGACAATAATAAAAAATCGGACAATAATTTATTTTGTTACAGAAACTATTATAAATCTATTTGCTTAAAATTGTTCCTTGATTTCACAATAATTAATGTTGTTGCAGGCTTCATTGTTGTAGCAGCGTGTGTGATGACTTTTGAAGCTCGCGATTCAGCAGCAAAAGTTGTGCCTGCTAGATTTAAGTTAAGTACAACTGGCCCTCCAAGCACCGTGTGCGCTCATGGAGGTTACAGTAGACATGGTTCCTTAAGAACTTCAGGATCACAGACTGGCACTAGCGTACAACATACACATCAACATTCGCATTATCACTCATCATCTGCTGACAGACGTGCATTGACACAGTCTTTCATGCATTTTTCAAGGGGCCTTGCGTTAGAGACTCAACATAACAAAAATATGCTCAAAGTTCCACAGGTACGTAAACCATCAAATAGTCCCATATGAAAAAGTACGAGAACTAATCAAGAAAACCTGAGACTATTTTTTTTCTTTAACTTCCTTGATAGTTTCTATCTTTGATATGTGAAATGAAGGAATTTTTATATTCAGGGTGTCCGGAAATGATGAGCAAAAAATAAATGCTACCTCTTTCTATAACATTTTTTCCAAAACTGATTATTAACGGAGTTACAGGGTGTTGAAGTTAAAATTTTATTTTCGATATTTGTAAATAATTTCTTAAGAAATCCAAATATTTACATAAAATTTGTAAATCGGGGGTTTTTGCGGACGAGAAATTCAAATATGTTTCTAATTTTGATGTCACTAGTAGAGGGCGCTACTTATGGCACACCATGTTTCTTTTAAATGGCAGAACTTTTTTCTAAATGTATCGATCTGATTATTGAAACAATCGATTCTCCCATTTGTTTTATTTGAAAAAGTTATACCTTGCTGAAGTTGGTAGGCGTAACCATTTGTGAAATAATCCTATTTGAAATGCTCAGTGCACCGAGTAAAAACTGTTTTGGTTTCAGGTAAAGTGCTGCTGAAAATACAGTAAAACTTGAAAAAGTTGTTCAGAATCGTGAATTATGGTGCAAAATTTCAAGAAGATCGGCGAGGTTTGATGAAACCATTTTTCAACAAAACACAAAGATTTTATCAAAGCAGGCCGATTCTTTAAAAATTTTGCTCCATAATTTACCGTTCTGAACAACTTTTTCAAGTAACATTTTGCTGTATTTTCAGTAGAAAAGGCATTTTAACTGAAACGATAACAGTTTTCGATCGGTGCACTGAATATTTCAAATAAGATTATTTCGAAAACTGTTACTCCTAACGACTTCAATAAGGTATACCTTTTTCAGATATAACAGGTAGGAGAATTGATTGTTTCAATAATCAGATGGATACACTAAGCAGCAAAAAAGTTCTGTCATTTAAAAGAAACATGAGGTGTCACAAGTGGTGCCCTCTACTAGTGACGTCAAAATTAAGAACATATTTGAATTCCCCGTCCGCAAAAACCCCCGACTTACAAATTTTATGTAAATTTTTGGATTTGTTAAGAAGGTATTTACAAATATCGAAAATAAAATTTTAAATTTAACACCCTGTAACTCCGTTAATAATCAGTTTCGGAAAAAATGTTATAGAAAGGGGTAGCATTTATTTTCGGTCTAGAATTATCCCCTGAATTTTTTGCTCATCATTTCCGGACACCCTGTATAATTTCCACAGGCGGCAGCACAACGTACCGTTGATTGTTAGTAATCGTGTTGTACACTTTGCTTGTATTTTGTATATCACAAAATGAATGTGACGGAGCAATACGGAGTGAATAGTTCTGTTTATATTTAAAATATACGGCTTTAGAAACCTATGGAATGTTGCAGCAAGCGTATGGTAACAATGCATTCATGCAAGAAACTAAGTACTTCAAAGAAGGTCGATTATTCTGCACAGCGTTTTTACAATAATTGAGAATTTTTTTGGAAAAACAACATAGGTATGCTGGTTTTTAGTGGTTTCGTGTTGGTGACTTTATTATATTAATCGTATCTTTAATATCTCATTAAGCTCATGATTATTCCTAAAGAACGAAGTAAACTTGAGGATCATTTGAAATGCTGATATTTTGGTAAAAAAGAACACAGAAGTCATGTCGAATTTGCCGAAAAAATAACATTATTATTAATATTTTTGCGGGAAATTTAGCTCACTTCTATGGTTTTTACTATCAACATGTCAGAAGCTTGTTTCTCGGATTTATGTCGTTTTTAGGATCAATCGTGAACTTAATTTGAAATGAAAAATAGGGTTGACATAATAATGCCGCCAACAAAAGCACTAAAAATTGGCATACGTTCTTTTCCGAAAACATCAATTATGCATGATCATCTCTATATGACACGTGTCTATCTGTTAGGTGGCGTCGAAACAAAAATACTGTACGCATTGAAATATTTGGTGTGGCATCTCTTTAGTGAAGGGCATGCGTTGGGCGAAGGGAAGGTGAAGATCTTACCTGTATGGAAGTACAGTATGGAAATAATCAGATTAATCAACACCAGAATAGACAAATGCTGTTCTGTCTGAGGAAAAATGATGGTGATAATGTTTTGACTATAAGAGAATGATTCCTCAACATCAGTTTCTTTTCATATTACTGTTACAAAGGTGTATTACAGACCAATACTGACAGTACTGCGTAAGCACATTGAAAAAAAAATGACGTGACAATGAATGATATAACTTGATTGAGATGGATGGAGACTTTATCATGACCAAACCACACATCAAATATTCCATGGCTTTACGTGACGTGTGGTTGAAGCTATGTAATATTTAGCCAAATTCAACATAACCTGTATAAGTTATAAGACAGATGCGATCTTATAGCTCAGATCTAGCTTTCTGAGACTGGTTTGTACAATATATTCGAGGACTCTCAAAACACTATAAGAAGAGTGTAAGGAAATTATTTTGATAAAGAGAACATCGGAACATCTGTGCAAAAATGACTCACAGTTTTTCTTGATTAGTCCTCCTATGTGTTCACTATTAGCAATATTATTATTAACTTTCTACTACCACTTAAACTTGAAAATAATTGAGTTCAAGTCAAAGTTATAACTAAGTAAATTATTTACTTCAATTACTTATAATTATAAGTAAATCAAACTTAATAAAATCGCCAAGAATAAACAAAATATCTCTTAAACTATAAATCTATACCCAAAGAAAAGACGAAGGACGAGATGTTGGCCGTTTATAAGAATAGATTGCATTGTCATTACGATTTTATTACATAACATACAAGATAAAATACAACAACAAATTTTATTTAGACAAGATACTATTGAGTAACAAAATTGAAGACATGCATTCATTATTCAAACTAGATAAATGTTGTGAAGTGAAATAACTGTTTCTTTCTTCTTAGGTTGTAAACTAGATAACCTTATTTAACGAACATTTATAAAAGTATAAGTAAAAGTTGGTTGACTAATTAAAAAAACATATTTTCAATAACCCCTATTTCAAAGCAAAATACAAAATAAAATCAACATACAACTAAAATAAAATTTAAAAAATTTATATCAAGCTGCAGACAAGATATTGCCAATTATCAAGGAGCAAAATATAAATCAAGTCGAAATTAATTGTGATCAATAAATTATTTTACTTTTATTTTCATGATTGTTAATATATCTCCTCTTTAATACAGGATGTTCGGAATGCTGTTACGAAAAGAGTTTTATATCTGACCAAAAGCAACAAAAAATTCTAATACAAGATGTCCAAAATGGGCTTTTTATTATCCTTTAGACTTGCTTACTTAATCTGTAGACCTCTATAATTTTATTTGAGGGGCCATATGAAATGTTTAGTGTAAAATAAAAACGTTCTAAGTCATCAAATTTGAACGCTTATTAACAGTTTCAAATTTTGTTCTGTTTTGAGAAGGGCCTTAAGTGTATTTTTTTATGTGATCTTTTAATCACACCTGTCACCTGCGACGTTGCCACATATTTGAAACCTGTTTGATGGCATAATTAAAAAAAAACGTCAAGTCAATTATGATTTGTCTAGTACAATTTACTATGGACAGAAATAAAGGCATTCATATTCGGGTCACCCTGTACGACGACTTATTATTTATCAGAAATAACATTGATATGTTCCCAACGGTGTGTTGGAATACTCTCAATTGAATGGTCCAAGTTTCCTAATATAACGTAATCTGTAAGCACCACGAGTTTCATTCCCTTTCTTGTGGATACAGTTGGCAACTGAATAACCACAGGTGGCAAAAAGACGTTATTACTGCAAATTTCTTGTAGAAGATTGAATATATAACACTCGGGAAGCACAATCAGAACCCCTGTGAAACAAATATGTTGCCTAATAATTCACAAATTACAGTTATTACAAAACAAAAATTGAATTAGTATAAATTATTTTTATAACAAAATCATTCGTATTTGCCATTACATTTTTATTTTCAAAATCAAAAATGGCAGTTCGAAAATGATTTAAAAATACACTTCTGCACGGCACTGAAAACTGCTCCACTGTAAAACCTTATAAGGCGTCAATCTGCGACTGGATAGAAAATGGAAAGAAATGCTTAAATAAAGAAAGAAATATCATTTTATAACGTCGATTTAAGCAAATTTAACTGATTTTGTCGTTATTGTCATTAATTGCTAATAGATTTAATTTGTGGTTTTAATTACTAAAATAGTTTGACATAAATGCATTGAAACACCAAAATCCTACCAAAAGTGTTGACGACACCGTGGAAAAGTGTTCCAAAATGACAGGGATTGGAAAATCGACTATCTACAGACTTTTAAAGGAAACAAAAAATGAACAAAATACTGTAAATCCCCCAAAATCATCTACAGGAAGGTCAAAAGTCGTTATAGATGATTTCTTCAAAAATGTCATTCGCAGAAAAGTACACTCATTTTATTTTAAAAAAGAAATACCAATGCTAAACAAAATTTTAAGTGAACTTTCAGAGGACAACGATTTTCCAAAAATCAGTAGAAGCAAATTTTGGGCCGTCTTACGAGAGTTGAATTTTTGCTGGGCAAAGCAGAATAGGAAGTCAGTTCTTATGGATAAAGTTGAAATTATTTGTTGGCGAAGATCCTACTTAAGATCAATTAGAAAATTCCGTGACGAAGGGAGGAATATTTATTATCTAGTCGAAACTTGGGTCAACGAGGGATATACTGTAACAAAAGTATGGCAAGATAAAAATGTCAAAAGTTTTCTACAAGCATTTTCGGATGGACTTTCAACAGGGTTCAAAGCACCTTCAGGTAGAGGGCGAAGATTAATAGTGACACATATAGGTAGTGCCAGTGGTTTTGTAGATAGCGGTTTACTTTTATTTGAATCTAAAAATACAGGTGACTATCACGAAGACATAAACGCAAATGTTTTTGAAGAGTATTTTACACAGATGTTGGATCTTATTCCTCCTTATTAAAGAAGTTGGTGTCGACTTCGGTAGAAGCGGAAGTGCTGGAGAGCTCTAGATATTTGAATAGTATTTGTCTTTTGGCATGCTTACCAAAGTTTCAAATATTTCCGATTCGTATTTTTCCAGTTAAAGAACAACGCAGTTCCCAGTAGTACACCCTGTATATTAATCAAGACTAAAGTGGGTCAAGGCGTAAACCCTATATTTTTGCATGGTTGCTGGTTATAGACATTTTCAGCATCTAATAAAGACAATTGAATGCCTTTTAAAATGATGCGTCACACGATACCACTTTCCATTTAAAATTTTAATGGTGAAGGTGGTCTACGCTTAGAGGTATAAATTTGGGGAATGAGTACATATAGAAAACATGTTTTCTGAAAACAAAAGTGACGGATCCGAGCGTTTTTTTAGTTTTTTGCATCAAAACCATAAAAAACATAAAATATATAGAACGCTAAAAGAGGTACCGAAAATAGCCAACCTATGGAGCCTAAAACGCGAGTCTGATAATTAATAATAATAAAGCAGTAATTTTATGAGTTGGTTGCACTAACGGGGTCGCTTCACACTAATGGGCCGGAATTTCAAAATATGAAAATTGTATGTCCACTTCGAAGAAACATATGCTTTCTATGGTCGAATTATAAACATTCCGTTTTGGTTTCAATTGTATGCTGGGATTAAAATGCAGAGTAACCAACAGCTTTCATTAAGTTTTTTCTAGACGGCTTTTTGAGTGCTTAATGTAAAGGCTTCTGGCGTTATATATATTTTATGATTTCTATGATCAAAACGAAGAGGCAGCATTCAACATTTTTTGAAAAATAAAAGTGATAAACTATTACACACATTTATTTACAACTAAATTATTATCTCAAGACCAATTCCACTTAAACCTAAGTGCTTAAATTTCTTGATCCATCGAAATAATGCTGAATACAGCTGAATACATTTACATATTATTTTTGTGTTCAGATTGTTTTCCTACAAGTTTTAAAGGTAATCCTGCGAAAACAGCGCATCCCATTGCTGCTTGTGGTAACGAAGAGACCCACCACCCATCCCTATGTAAGTGTAATCCTCAGAAAACAGGAAAAAATATACAAGATACTCTATAACCAAATTGTGAATTCTGAAATACGATAGTAATTTTTGCTGAAGGAAGAATTATTGATTGAATTTTGAAAGAGAATTTTATTTTTCGGATATCTGCAAAGACAGCGATGTTGTAGTCGCATAGACTTTCACGTAATGACACTGTACGTAATAATACTCTCTTACAGTGTTTTATGAAATTATTTATTTGAAAATGAATAAAGTATGAATTAATTTTCCTATTGTATATTATCTATAACAAATGTTCATTTTGAGTGAAAATTGATTACATTGTATGTATTTCTAAAATGAATTTACACTTGCAGGGTTCTATAAACAGAAGTCCATCCGCTCCCGATCTTATTTTAGAACGTTCTGGAAGTGTTGAACAGTCGTCGCCAACGCTAAACCGAAGTACGGTCAATAAACCCAATACAAAACCGAAGACTTTCGCGGCATGCGCCTTACTGAACCCAGGGCTCTTGCATAGGCATGCTCTGTCTGTTGACGAAACTGGTGCAAATTTTAGGTAAATATTCTTATTTTCAAGTAATTCTTCTTGTCCAGGATGATACTGTGACCGACAGAAACCACACCCCAAATGGAAGAAAAATTGGTCAGGTTTAGAAATATCTCATAAACAATCATTTCGCATCATTAAACAATCAAAAATAAATACGATTTAACTAAATTTACCTCGATCAAAGTTGATTCAAATTAAAATAATTATTTAAAATAATGTTTGCCTTAGTTTTGAACACGGTGCGCACTAATAGAATTTTATTGCGAGTAACAATCGTCAGAACAAGGGTTAGTTAGCGGATTTCTTATGTGAGGCCCCCACTCCTAGATTATATTCCGGTAATATAGGTTCACTAAAATACATCGGCTATGGTTCTTCTTGCATGTGTTGGTTACATTTTAAACAATCATAACTGCAAAATTTTGTAAACAAGCAACAGCAACTTTGAAGTCTTTGTTTTTTGTGATTGTCAAATTTATTTTTTAACAATGAAACAACAAATCAAATTATTTTTAATATGTATTGCAACACTTTAATTTTAATAATAAAATATTACATCGCTTATCGTTTGCTTCCACCAGTCAGGCAAGTCAACATTTGAATGGCTATGAATCACACTGTTTGGCTAGAAAAATATAACCGCACTGTATCCTATCAACTGTTACAAATGGAAAAAGTTACATTTTATAAGTTGATTAACTTTATTATGGAAAATAATAAATAAAGTACAATTATTTTTAAATTTTCTTTAAAACAATGTTACTTTTAACTAATTCTAGTCAATTATTTTATTAAGACGTATTGCATGAAAAGTTCTCTGCAAAGTGCAGAGAATTTCTGTTATAATCTCACAATTTTCGTAATACTCGTAACCGCTTTTGGTTTACCTACGTCACTGAATATGTTACTGATTTCAGTAACGGGTGTTATTGTTGTGACGTTAACAACTATGTCATGTATATGCCCCTTACTAACCACTTTCGCACTAAAACACTACGGTTACTAAAAAACAGTTACCGGTACTTCAACGGTTACTCGCAAAAAAATCCTGTAAATATATGTATATTCGTCTTGTGCTATCAACTCTAAAGCTGACTACACACTACGCAGGCCGCTTCTCCGGTGGCCTGTACAGACTTAGCCAGAGCACAGGTCTACCTACAGGTTACCTGTACAGGTGAATAAATCGCCTGTGTAGGCCCCCCATTAGCGTACTAACTTGCAGAGTATGTCTATGCAGGCTAAATCTATACACGCGTAGAGAAGCTGTCTGCGTAGCGGGTAGCCAGTTTAACAATACATAATGAAACTATCCTCAGTGCGTACCGATTGTCAATTTAAGTACGCAAGTGGAGAATGCTATAAGCTATAAGTGTAAAAAGCATGAGTGCAATAAAGAGATTTTTTATATCTTACAGCAGTTGATCTTCAATCGTCCAAATTTTCGTAAAAATGATTAAATGGTTTTAATTGACTATCATGAGTGAAGCACGCAAATATTGGCACTATTACCAAATAAATCGTTGATTATTTTTACCGGGTGTATCACATATACACGGTGTTTCTAAAATTATTTAATCCAAACTTTGACATTACTTTTAGTATCATATGCGCCTTCAAAAATATGTTTTAGGGATTTGGCAAATTCCGGTTACGTAGGAAGTGTTCATCAACTTTCAATTCAAATGGAACACTCAGTATATTTTGAAATTTTTAAATTTCTCCTACAATAAAGACACTTTAATCTTCAGAATTAATAATATGCCGTTGTTAAATTGTTTTATTTATTTATTTATTTATTTATTTATTTATTTATTTATTTATTTATTTATTTATTTATTTATTTATTTATTTATTTATTTATTTATTTATTTATTTATTTATTTATTTATTTATTTATTTATTTATTTATTTATTTATTTATTTATTTATTTATTTATTTATTTATTTATTTATTTATTTATTTATTTATTTATTTATTTATTTATTTATTTATTTATTTATTTATTTATTTATTTATTTATTTATTTATTTATTTATTTATTTATTTATTTATTTATTTATTTATTTATTTATTTATTTATTTATTTATTTATTTATTTATTTATTTATTTATTTATTTATTTATTTATTTATTTATTTATTTATTTATTTATTTATTTATTTATTTATTTATTTATTTATTTATTTATTTATTTATTTATTTATTTATTTATTTATTTATTTATTTATTTATTTATTTATTTATTTATTTATTTATTTATTTATTTATTTATTTATTTATTTATTTATTTATTTATTTATTTATTTATTTATTTATTTATTTATTTATTTATTTATTTATTTATTTATTTATTTATTTATTTATTTATTTATTTATTTATTTATTTATTTATTTATTTATTTATTTATTTATTTATTTTTTGGCGGTTGACATACGCCGGAATTAAAAAATTTATAAGAGACAAAATATCAGTATTAAAGCACCCATGAACAATTTTATATAACAAAATACAGTCAAAAAATTTTCTACGCTCTTCTAAACTCAGTAATTTATGTGCGTTAAGAGAATTTTTGTACGCAACATGCCACAATTCGCGATTAAATCTATAATTAATATTATTAACAAATTTAATTTGAACAAGCTCGATTCTTTTACTGTTTTAGAAAGGTATTTTAAGCTAATATAAATCAAAACTCCTACAATTCCTATCAATTAAGTCATATGTATGTTCTCTAAAACAGTAAAAAAAAAAATGTTACAAGAGCTAATAATAAGGAATATATGGGTAGATATTGTGGGTGTAATTCAACGCAGGTTAGGGCTTTTGTCCACTGAGTAGTTAGTTTCACACAATATTATTAATACCTAAAAATATATAAAAAGCTCGATTCTGTTAATATATTTCAAATATAGAGGTGACCAAATTACAGTATTATATTCTAATTGAGACCTAACTAGAGAAAAAAAAAACGCAAAACATACTTCTAATATTCTTAAAATCTTTAGTTATTCTCAAAATAAATCCCAACATTCGAAAACCGCGTCTAACTATGTTATGTATATGAATATCAAAAATCAACTTACCATCTAAGACGACCCCGAGATCCTTAACACTATAAACCCTTTCCACAACACTGGAACCTATACAAAAGTTGTTCTGAAAAGTATGCCTATTTCTAGTAAAAGAAATGTGACGTGACTGCACTTCTTAGCATTAACAATTAAATAGTTAGATTTACAAAAACTATCAAATCTATTAATATCTTCCTGAAAGTCAATGAAATTACTATCGCTTGAGATTTGTTTAAACATCTTGAGATCATCTGCAGACATCGTGAAATGACAATACTTAAAGCAGTTAGATATATTATTTATATATATATATATCCAAAAAAGTAGTTTTGAAAGTTTTGAAAAATATTTGTTCGTTTAAGCGAAAACCAGAGGTTTCAAATTTTAATTATGATTGGTTACGGAGATAAAATCCTTAAACAGAAGGTGTGTGACTTATTTTACACAAAATCTAAAAATCCAAAAATTTTGAAACAGCCGGAAGCATAAAAGATTTACCTATACCGGGAAGACGAAGAAGAAGCAAAAATGATCGTAAAAGTGTACTGCTCGTCGTTTGTCCAAATTCTCACTTCACAGAACTCTGTCCCAAAAGTGACATCGTTACGTCTTTAACGTCTTTCAAAAATTATGAGCAGATGACAGACAGACAGTTATTCTAGGAAATTATAAATTTATTTTTGAGAAGAAGTTCGCAACAAAATACCAAATATTATTCATAATGTAACTGATGAATTTGAACACCGAATTGAGCATAGTGTTGGGGGTGATGTAGTTTTCTCTTTTCAGAAAACACACGAAAATGTACACATAACCGTTTATGATGTTTAAGTGTCTTAATTTACCGTTTTTTATATTCCACCTACACGAATTATTTTATTTTCGTCTAGAAATGGATGTAGGCACAATAATTTGCTTCTATGAGAGACTAGACGGGTATTGTTTAGATCGTTATACTAATTTAATTAATGCATCTTCCAACTCATCGGGTTTCAAAACTCCAGTGATTTTCTCTATGTGTACTGTTGTTTTTAGCAAAACGTAAGCATTACACAAATGTCAAAAAATATTGATTTGGAGTCGTATTTAAGAATGTGAATTTTACCTTACGTCATTCAAGCATGCCATTATCGTTTATTACATGAGGTTGAGATTTTGGCCAATTACTATATTCTTGGTTTAACCACGGTGGACTGTTCCATCAAAGATCATGATTAGCACATACTGCATGTTCACTGCCTCGATATATGACGTCAGCAGGATTGTCAACTGACGTAGTGTGTCGTCAATTTGTAATGTCTGTTAATTCCTGTATCTGCGTTACACGATTTGATATAAATGCCTGCCAATTTGATGGTTCAGTTGCTAACCAATTCAATACTATCCTTGAGTCTGAAAGATAAATTTTGCTTATGGGAATATGTGCTGCGTTCAAATTTTTGTGCATGAACTTGGTTAATAAAAGTGCCTCATATAGCCCTAATCTTGGAAGAGAAATTGTTTTGAGGGGTGCTGCTTTGAATTTGGCACACACGGTTAACATTAACTTCGCGAGAAATGTTGACTGACCGAAAATATATGCATGCACCATAGGATTGCAAATTGGTGTTTTCGTGTACTAGAACCGAGAAACTGTCATAAAAATGCAACCGTTGTCTATAATTACCTGTAATTTCTGGCAGGCAGGTAATTTAACATTGCTTTGTATCATGTCTTGTGATATATTATTTGATTGATTGTTTGACGCTTAATGCGTTTACCCTCGATTGATGTGCTGCAATATATTCTTTCGCGATTATTACCGCTTTATAGAATGCATTTTCGAATATTTGCTTTTGTCAGCGTACGTACCAGACTGAGAACATACAAAAATGATAACCTAATACTAAAGTACTCTTCCCTAAAGTAGGACAAGAGGGTAGGGAACCACTTTACACATACAAAACAAGGATCGTAAACCGCATATCTAGATGTGGTTTAAAATAAATCAATTAATAATATGAATTTTCAAAGTATTTACGAGCCTGTGACCACTAGATGTAGACACGTACTACATCTTCCACAATATAAGTAATTTTGTACCAATATTTTGGGACACACTTTACATATTCTGTACTCTCTTCTGTATTGTACTGTTACTTTAAATTAAAATTAATTCTGAAAATTTCACACCTCTGTCTTGTAATCAATCAAATGATATTATTTTAGAATATCATCAATAGCTATTAAACTGAAAATTTTTCTCTTGGTACGTTAAAATATATCACACTAGTCATTCTAGTAGAAACAAATGTTTTGTAAATTTAATAATACTTTTACATGAATAAAACAAAATCATTTCAGAAAGAAAGATTTTTATGTAAATAAAACCTGTAGATCATCAAAAATATAAAAGATTTAAAGGCTTACAATTGTCGTGGCCCCTTAGGACTTGCCCTTGGTACACCACTGACATTTACACTGATTTTATCTATATTAATAACAAGTTAACGAAAAGCTATAACAAATGTTTCTTATCTCACAAAAAATTAAGTTACATATAAGTCAGTGACCCCGGAACGTTAATGAAATTCGCAATTGGTGGAAATTGGTGACTATATTCGATAAGTTTCCTAGAAGTCGAATAATTATTAACACTATAAATAAAATTCGTGCGTGCTATTTATCAATTAATAATGTATGTAAATGTAGGTAGCTATAAAACAACTTTTTTTTTCTAAGTAAACCTTTTCATTTTTGATGACCGAAAAAAAGGTACCGTTAATTTTTTACATTATTTTAGTTTATGTTACTTTACGTTCTTATTTTCAAAAATAATCATTAATCAGCAAACAGATCACAAATTTGCAATAGCGAAATTTCATGCAATAATTACTCTGCGGACTAATGCCCCATCTATGACTGAACTTGTACTAGTATCTTTAAGATATTGTCTGTAACTATTTATTTGTTACTTTTTTTGTTTAATTAGGTACCGCTGCCACTGATATAAAAAATATTAACAAATAACTCTTTATAGAAATGGTCACAAGGAAGAGGAAATTGGGGCCAATAAAGGCACCAACACTCCTAAACACTGCGCTTAGTTTTGTGTAAAATACCTTAGAACCACACTTGATGCAAAGCTAACATGGAATGTTGATTTAAAGAAAAGACAAAAAAGGCGTGCATATCCTATGAGCAGTGCCGCAGGACTTTTGTTAAAACCTTGATAATTAAATCAAAGGTGGTGATGTGGACATCACTGCTAGTGTGAGACCAATGTTAGCCTATGGAGCTGTCTTCTGGTGGCCAAAATTCGAACTAAATAGGTACAAAGGATTGCCTGCCTGAGCATAACTGGAGCTATGCGAACTACTACGACTATAGCAATGGATAATGCTATGTCTGCCACTTTTGGATATTTATCTAAAAGAAATGGATGTGACAACTATAATTCGCCACAAGAATACTAGTATTATACTAAATGTAGGATGTGGAGAAGTTAGAAGTTGCCTATGGAATGGGGTCGTCAGAAGTATGCCCCTTCTGCAGGCAGACACTGACAGTAGCTCTCCCAAGTTTGCTTTTGACTACCTGGTAATTATCAGGAATGAGAATACCGCTTGTGAGGATGTAATTAACATCTTTATAGACGGACCATAAAGAAAGGAAGGTGCAGGATGTGGAATTTATTCTAGATTCCTGCACATGCGACATCAGTGGGCAATGAATAGGCATTCTATCGTGATACAAACGGAACTAGTAGGTATAACCATAGCCACTAAGGAAATTATCTGTAGGCATATAACGGGCAAAACCATCAAAATCTGCACAGATAGTAGACAATCACTACTGATCTTACGTAATCATAAAATAACAACTAGATCACATTGTGAGAGTGCTACCAAGCACTGGAAGTACCCACAAATAATTCAGAAGACGACGGGATTAAACAAATAGCTGTCAATTTGCTAAGGAGTTCCTAGAGTACCCCAACAAGGATACAGCCAAAAAATGACTAGGATGAATCTTCGTCTAGTGACAGTTATTCAAACTGGACACAGTTGGCTAAGGAAGCACCTGCAGTATATGAAGAACATCTCCTTCTAGAGGTTGCGAACAGGAAGACGAGACAGTCATCAAGAAAATCCGTATTGGGAGAGCGATGGTATTCTATGGCCTACATTAGAGGGATCCTCCTGAGCAACGTCACTACCTTTTTCTCTTTATTAGGTTGCTTAGCGGTTTAGGTGGATTGATCTCTTAATGGGAGGAAGTACAATAGGCCCAATGGGGCCTAAGTGTTTTTTTTAAGGTTACCCCCTCACAATTCTAGAACCTTTACGCCTAATGGATCAGTCAAAGTATTGACTTTATACATTTTGTTTTGCTTAAAAAACAAAGTATCTCACACTGAGAAACTAACATTAAACACATATAGTTAACGTTTCAAAAATAGGTCTATTTTCGTTACTAAAACTTGCCAAAGTCAAATATGACGTTTTAATCATTATGTTTGTTTATCTACGTTCCATATCGTTATAAGATATCATTTATTTTTATTCTGTTGTTACTTACCTCATCGTTAAGAAATCCAACCCACAGGGGTCAAAATTTAAAGAATATTCGAAACACAACTGTCACTATTAAAAAAAATTGAAGCAGATTCCTTTAATGTCGCTTTTACTGAATTACTTTCTTTTTCTAACATTTTTGTGTTATTCTATTGAATACCATGTCCGTTTTTCCACGTGTTCGTAACAAGATTCTCTTCAGATTCTCTTTTTTTAGTGCAATCCCTATGTTTTCCAATTCTAGCATTTAAAGATAAGTCTTCCCAACATAATGTTTACCGCATTTATATGTATACTGTACGAGTAGATGCAGCATTTTGTATTTCATTTTTTGTCTAGTTTTTGACAAAATTGTTCACAATATATTACTAGCTTGAAAACTGTCTTAATTTTAAACTTAAAAATATTTGGTATATCGTTCTTACTTAAGTATACAGTTTGTTCTATTCTTCTATCTATTTTTTAAGAGCATGTAAACCTGACAGATTATTTAGTTTAGTTTATTGTTTTTTGAACACGTTACATACAATGTATATGTTTGTAGCAAGTCAAAGTTGTTATAAAAGTTAAAGTTAAAAATAGAACAATTAAAATTACATAAAAAAATTAATGGATAAAATAAAAAAAAGGTACAAGTACAAGTACAATTTTAAAACAATCAAGAGTAGAAGTAAAACTAATTCAGTGGTGTACTGAGTTGTCACAAAGATCTAAAATGTTCGACAAATTCATCAACAGAATAAAAAACAATGATTCAGCAAATATTTTTTAAATTTATACTTAAAAGAAGTAACATTCATGTTCTTAAAAGTACTTATATGGCAAATAATGCATGTTTAGCGAATTAGCTTCAGAGAGACAATCTGAAACGGTTATTCTGAAATTTGGGAATGTTCAACATACATGTACAAATATGGTAATGGAAAAAGAAAATAATATAGGCATTCTGAAAACTATTTTTGCACGCCCCTGGAATCTGATCTATTATTGGTCGGTCGGTGGCCGAGCGGTATAAGGTGTCAATACTTCTTGAATTGAGGTAGCCATTCTGCCGGCAGGTCCGAATCCTGCGGTAGGTAGACCGTAAACCTAATTTTTGGAGAGGATTGGCACCCTCTCTGCAGGCATGGTAGGGTGGAAGAATGTTGGTCTCGGTCAAAGTGAGAGATTGATACCGGTCGACATTTGACCACCCCCCTAATTAATGAGATTTTCTGAAGAGATGAAGTTTTCCTCATTCCTGCACTGAATGGTGGTTAGGACCTCTCAACGTAGACTAATAAAAAATTGTTACAGTAATTTTGAAACTACTACTATTACAAACATGAAATTTTGAAATTAACATCCCTGTATGACTTGTACACACATTTGGACACGCTTTATCCAATTTTACCGTACTAAAGCAAATGTTTCTCCTAGTTGCTGTGCTTGTAAACGCAAATTATTCGCGGCAGCTGTGATACGCTTATGAAAATCCTCGACGGTTTCGACTTCGATACGGTATACCTCATTTTTTAAACGGCTCCACAAAAATAAATCAAGAACCTGTAACTAGTACATCAGCAGAAAATTGGGGATTTTCAGAATTTTGCTGCAACAACCACTCACAAAACCTAGCTCGTAATGAAGAATCCGTTGGTAATAGTGCCTAACTTCACCATAAGTAAGAATCATGTCCATTAACTCAGCATCTGTCCCATGAGACATTTTGGAAATTTTAAAGATTGCCACTCCCACGATAAATAAACCAACACTACTGACCTCGTTCGTTTACCATAGAAGACATATCCCCACTCCAACCCTATTCACGATTCAGGCATATAGATATAAGCTCCAAGCGCAAAAACTTGTTTACTTTTTTGTATATCAGATACGGTTGAAGTACAGTTGCCTAGCTACGTACTCCTTCATAATGTTAGAACTTTAAACGTGAAATCTATTAGACTTTTATTATAATTTTTTTTATGATATCGACTTCTTATTTAAGGGTGCACATATCCTCAAAGTTTTTCAGGTGAGTTAGTCTGTATAATTATGAATACCGAGACTGCTTGTGCAAAATCGACTGTCTTCCATGAATTTCAACGAGAACTTGAAATAAGAATGACGTAGGCAAGGGCATTATCTTAAGTTCTTTAAAATGCTGTTTACCTACCTGCCAATATAATCGCCTACTTTTGCAATTGAAATTTTTTTATAGTTTGTGAAGAATTATTCTAAAACAACAATTCATAATTAATATGAGAAAGAAATAGGAAAAAATATGCAACTTTCACAGTATTAATACTAGTTATTGTTTTAACCGACGAGGATAAATAGAGAGCAAGAAAGCTACTTCCCTAGATCATTCACTACTACTAGCCATCAGCGCACAAAAATTGTACATTTTGAAAGCGTAACATTCTTTCCATTTTTATAGGCATTTAAAAAAGGTAAGAAACTTACACAAGTCTTATGTTATTTTTTTGTACAAGTAATTTAATTGCTTCTACGGTAGGTAGTTTAAATAACAATTTTGCACCCGATGGGCAGGAAGTTTGTTCCGAAATAACCTGATTATTGTATAAAATTTTAAAGTTTAAATTCACTATCCAAACATAATCATGGTATGTTATTTGTTACAGTAAATTTAATAAGTAAAAATCTCTTGCACAGAAAAGAAGTAGTAAAAAGAATGTTTTATAAAATGGATTTTTGTCTAACCAGAAACGTCTCAGACTAAAAATGGACATAATTAGGTGTTGAAAGTTAGATGAACGTGAAAATTAAAAATTCTTTCAATATTAACCATGTAGATACTACAATATCTACTTTCAATAAACATAAAAAATACATATTTTCTTGTCTCTAGTCTAGTAAAAATAAATTTAAAAAAACTACATTTTAACTATATTTTGAAGTTAAAGGAATATACAGGGTGAGCTATTTGTGTGAGAAAGTTCAATAAGTCTCTTGTTAATTATAATACAGAAAAAGTAAATAGTTACATAGATTGTAGGGGATCAAGAAACTAAGGCTATAAAATTATTTTGAAAGATACAGGGCGATAAATAAAATAAGACCACTCTATACTCTATAATATTATTGAGCATATAAATTTCTGAGAAAATTCTGTATATCGCAATATAAAAGTTTAATATGTTAATAGCAGGTTTGTCAAGTTATGTGGAAAATATAGCATTTGAAAAATTGTAAACTATCAACTGCTAACACTTGGAGCAAATATATTTGACAGAGATATAGACAAATATTAGACAATTCTGATATTAGCTATTTTATACAGGGAGTGTTTGTAGATACGATCATTTAAGAAAGTTCAAATTTGATTTTCTTAAATTTTTCAAATGGAACACCCTGTATTTTATTATAAAATTGTTAGTTTTTAAAATATAGCAACATCTCTGAAACGAATTAACTTTTATGAGTTTCGATCGCATGAGATGATTTGATAATGTCATATTGTCAACTTTTAGATATTGAATTTTGATTTGAAAAAGTTAAGAAAATCAAGTTTGTACATTCTAAAATATCTGACAACAACGCCTTGTATAAAATAGTCGATATTAGCTAATATAGGAACTCTTGTCTAACATTTGTTTATATAGCCGTGTCATATTTTTGCTACAAGTGTTAGTAATTGAATGTTAAAACAACTTTTCCGAGGTTAAATTTTTACACTTAACTTGGTGACTCTGCACTAAAAAACTACCGATTTTTTCAGAAATCCATATGTTTAAAAATATACAGGGGAAGTTATTGGACTTTTCACACAATGGCCCACCCTGCCACCTTGTGTACAGTAAACTGGATGTAGGTACTTACTTATTGCAATCTAAAATCAGTTTAGTCTTATGTTTATACAGGTTGTTCCTGAAATAAATGGGTTTCTTCAAAGTAGTAATACAGGAAGTGGAGATAAACAATAAACAGCAACCTCTAATCTAATATGTACCTAATAATTTTTCATATACAACTGTAACATTTTCGTAGACATAACCGCAACGACCTTTGCTAGTTGCAATATTTACTTTTAAATACTTCTTGCCAGCTGGTACTAAATTAATTAAAAGTAATCGAAATAAACTAATTAAATTACCATAAATCATACCATAAAGTGCTTGAAAATATTTCCGCGAGGTAACAAGTATGCTTCTAAGCAGCGGGCACCACCAGATCAGGTCTAATTTCATTGGCTGCAGTAAAAATACTCTACTGTAGATTAACAGCACCGATAATGAGCATTCAGGATGCATTATGTTGTGGATACTTTTTGGGTTACTGGTGGTAATTGCCGATACCTCATTAAAAATGAATGCAAAATATCACCGTTTGAAAATCATTGTTTGCCATTATAATTGTGAAGGTATGATTTGACGTTTTTAAGACACATAGACAGATAATAGTTCTAGTTACTGTCGTTTTTGTATTTGATATATAGTGATTTTTTGGGTGGTTATGTCGTGACCCCGGTAACTGGTCGTTGCCAATAACAGAATTAAAGTGTACGTCCCTAGCCTTAGCTGGGATTCCTTGACATGCCCTTGTTGATCTCGAGCTAGGCTCTGTGGGGGTCGACCCGCTATCGGTATCCGCCCATATATTGATTTCGACTTCTGCTGTTGGTATTACGATTACTACGGTCGGAACCGTTCCTCCGATAATTGTGGTTTTCAGTCGCGGTGAAACTTTTGCGGAGTCACCACTGAAAATGCCAACAGTGAAGAACGGCAAAACGTTTGGAAGCATGTGATGCGACCAGTTATAGAGACGGCTACGAGACGTCTCGGAAAACCATCATTATCCGAAGAATGGTTCCGAGCAATATCAACAACAGGAACCAAAATCAATATATGGGCGGATCCAGAGATACCAATAGCGGGTCTTCTTCCCCACAGAGCCTAATCTGAGAACAACAAGGACAGGTTAAATAATCTCAGCTAAAGCTAGGGATGTACACCTTAATTATGTTACTGGCAGTAATCAGTTATTGAGATCATGGTATAATAACCCGGAAAATCAGTATATATCAAATAATAGCACCGGTCGTGAAAGCCTAAAAACCACTGTCGTTTTTATAGTTCGGCAAAAAGATGATGCATTGACTTCATCGAAAAAAAAATCTCATTTACACATAAAGTAAGATAGATAGGTACAGTAAATGTAATTGACAGATGGAATTCTGTACTAGAAAATGTAAAAAAATACAGAGCGAATTATACATACACTCCTTTTTGTACCATATATATATTTTGCTTGTATTCTATTTCTTTGCTGTAACATATAGTTACAACGTTAGTCAATTTATCTTCTGCTTAGACTTGCATTTATTTCCATATATATAGAGTTCCAGATCCAGCTTAGTTTAGTGTGAACTATACCTCTGTACCGCTTACTTGAATAAACGTCGTTCGATTCTATAAATGTATTAAGTTATTTACAACGTTCTCGTTCGGTACATACTTAATTGGCGCAGTCGGTAGGATCTACAAACAAGTCTCTGAATTCTCGTGAGTGAGTAAGTGTGATCCTTGGTGTACTCCTGTACTTTGTTGAAGATCCAGAACCTGTCCAGCTCTCAGGTGAAATTTATTGGATACGGAACTTCAAGTGGTTGGTCAACTTGACGCCGAGATCCCTGGACCGTCAACGACGATTCAAAGTAAGTTCCTCAAGTATTTTTCCACTCCTTTCCTCGCTAAGTTGATATAAACTGATTTTTTATATACTTGTGCGGCGAAAAGACATTTTGATTTACACTTGCCTGTGTATAATCAAAATTAGTTAAGAATAAATTTTAAGAAGTGATTAAGAGAACTTAATTGTTCTGAATTCGTGAGTCAAATCTTCCACGATTAGAGTGACTGTTTTCAGACCCTGTTTTATATTTTTTCTCTGTCAAGTGCTTCTTTTGTTGAGTGACTTTTAAAACAATTTATTTATGAGTTAACTCGACTGAAAACGAAGTGTTTGTTCAGATGCCAAAGGATAGTAATTCTCAAGCTAGATTACGAGTAGAAAATCCATACCAGGTCCCTGTCGGTGTTGGACTCTCCGTAAATCAAAACGAGATAGATAGTTTAGTAAATCAGTTATCTAGTACCTTTAATAACGAAAATATGACTACTAATTCAAATATCAACGAAGCTAAAGCTTTCCTTGATGTGATACCAGTTTTTGATGGTTCACAAACCAAACTACAAACATTTTGCAAATTATGCGATGAACTAATTAGAATATTTAATATCCCTGAAAGAACTGACCGTATGGTATATTTACTTGCGGGAATTAGGTCTAAAATTATAGGCCAAGCCGAAATCATTTTGAACCAATGTTTAGAAATTCAAACTTGGACACAAATTAAAAATTTATTACAACAAAATTTCGGAGATTGTAGAGATCTCCCATGCCTTCAGCAAGACTTAATTCATATGCGATACAACCCTAAAAACGAAACCTTGCAGGAATTCTCAAATAGAATTCAACACCTGAGGTCAATTTTATCTCAGAAACTAGTGAACTTAAATATCACAGCTGTTGAAAAACAAGCTTATCAGGACATTTACGCTAGACTCGCACTCGACACGTACGTCGCGAACTTACCAGATAACTTACAGTCAATGATACGGACAGCTGACAAGACTACATTAGAAGACGCGATATCTTTTGTAAACCGAGAACTACAGTTTAATCAGTACAAAGAACAACTTAAGAAAAACATGTCTTATTCGCAATCGCCGTCAGTCCCACCTAAAATTCCCCAAAGAAACCATAATCCTAATATGAATTTTAGAACTAACCAAAATTTTAAACCGAATTTCCAAAATCAAAATTTTGCAAGACCACCTCTTCCACCAAGAAATCCAAATTTTAATCAAAATTTTAACCAAAATTATAATCAAAACCGAAATCAACAAGCTTTCGGGAACTTATCAAAATTATAGACCAAATCATCCCACTCCGATGTCAGGAGTTCAGTCATTTGTGAATCAAACACATAATACTAGAAGTAATCATCAAAATTACAGGCAAAACCAACAAAATTTTAGACAAAAACCGAATAGGCAAAATTTCCCTAGAACTAATGAACATTTTAATATTGAAGAAGAAAACTTTGAACAAAATTTTGATCCAAATTTTGACCCTAGTCAAGAATATCAAACTGACAATTTACCTTTTGAACAAAATTATGATACAGATTATAATGACGAAGATTTTAATCAAAATTGTAATCAGAATTTTTATGACTGTGAAAATAACCAAAATTTTCCTTTAACCCCTCCTCAAGACAGCCAAACGTAGTAGAAAGTAATATTCAATTAGCTGCCCAGTTACCATATATAAAAATTTCTCAACATCCTTATCCCCCTTTGAAACTTTTAATAGATACAGGCGCTTCATATTCTATGTTACGACCTGACATAATAGAAAAAATCTGTCCAAACCAAATTTTTAATTTTTCGACTCAAGTAAAAACTATTTTAGGAAAATGTACTATCAAACAAAAAGCTCATGTACCCGCATTTTCAGAATTTAATTCAAATCAAAATTTAGAAGTATTATCTTATGATTTTCATAACTATTTTGACGGACTTATTGGCTACCATGATATGAAAAAATTTAACATGATAATTGACCTACCTAATAATAGACTTATAGGACAAAATTTTAATATTCCCCTTTATTTACGTGATCCTTATGACATAACAAGACGAGTAACACTTGCCCCTAATGAGTATTTAAAAACGACCATCCCTGTAGAAGCAAACTTTGGCGATATTTTAATACCTTTTCAAAATTTAAACAATTTAATAATTAGAGAAACACTAACAACTAGCGAAGACGGATATGCCCCGGTAGAACTTTTCAACCCCTCTAGTGAAACAAAAACTTTTTATTTTCAAAACCCAATTCCTTGTCACAATATAGAAAATTTCGAATTATACAATTTCCAAATTTCTTCAAATGCAAGCAAATGTAAAGAGGAACAAATTCCAAATTTATTAAGAACGGAACATTTATCTAAAGAAGAAAAACAACATTTAATACCCCTTTGCAAAAATTATCACGATGTTTTTTATTTTCCTGGCGATCCTTTGACTTTCACTAATCAAGTTAAACATCAAATAAAAACTGAAGACGAAATTCCTGTTCATACAAAAACATATAGATATCCAGAAATACATAAGCAAGAAGTGAAATCACAAATTCAATCATTATTACAAAATAATATCATACGACCTTCAGATTCACCATGGTCCAGTCCCATATGGATTGTACCCAAAAAAATAGACGCTTCCGGAAATAAAAAATGGCGACTCGTAGTAGACTATCGAAAAGTTAACGAAAAGACAGTTACTGACAGATATCCTATTCCGAATATTACAGACATATTAGACAAACTAGGACGATCCCAATATTTCACTACCCTTGACCTAGCATCCGGTTTCCATCAAATAGAAATGTCCCCAGAATCAATCCAAAAAACTGCTTTTAACGCTAATAATGGACATTACGAATTTTTAAGGGTTCCTTTTGGCCTAAAAAATGCCCCCGCCACTTTTCAGAGAGTCATGGACAATGTTCTTAGAGATTTACAAAATAAAATTTGCCTCGTATATATGGACGACATTGTAATTTTTAGCACTTCCCTTCAGGAGCACATTCAAAATTTAAAGCTAGTATTTGAAGCTTTAAGAAAAGCAAATCTGAAAATTCAATTAGACAAATCCGAATTTTTAAAAAGAGAAACAACATTTTTGGGACATATTATTACCCCTTCAGGAATAAAACCAAATCCAGACAAAGTAAAAGCTATTCAAAAATTTCCTATTCCTAAAACACCTAAAGATATAAAATCATTTCTTGGACTTGTAGGATTTTATCGAAAATTTATAAATAATTTTGCAAAAATAACAAAACCGTTAACTCGATGTTTAAAAAAAGGAAATAAAATTGAACACTCCCCTGAATTTCTAGAATCAATAAATTTATGTAAAAATATTCTATCTAATGAACCCCTATTAGCTTTCCCAGATTTTTCAAAAACTTTTGTATTAACCACCGACGCATCTAACTTTGCGATTGGAGCTGTCTTATCCCAAAATGGTCAACCAATTTCATACGCGAGTAGAACCTTAAATCCGGCAGAAATAAATTATTCAACAATTGAAAAAGAATTATTAGCAATCGTTTGGGCAACTAAATATTTTAGACCATATTTATATGGAAGAAAATTTATAATAAATACAGACCATAAACCCCTTCAGTGGCTTTTCTCTTTAAAATACCCTCAGTCTAGATTAGTCCGTTGGAGACTAAAATTAGAAGAATTTGAATACGAAGTAAAATACATTAAAGGAAAAGAAAACAATGTTGCAGACGCATTATCCCGATTCCCTCCAGACATTAACATTCACCAACTTCAACCTTCTACTTCTCAAGCCTTAGACTTACCTATTCTAGATGACGATACTCTCTCTATGTTAGTAAATGTAGATAGACCTAACACACCTATTGACGAAGAACTACTTAACGATATTTTGCGAGAACTTCCAGAACCTTCTCCACCAGTATTACACATTCCAGAACCCTCTCCTCCAGTATTACATATTCCAGAACCTGACGATAACGAAACAATACATACCTCGATAGAAAATCCAGTAGCAGAATTACCTATAACCGATCAACCAATAAATCAATTTAAATATCAAATATCTATCGCTCTAAATCCAAATCTTGTTCAACCTTATTGGCACAGACTAACCAGACCTTTTGATAAAAATTCAATTTTTATAGTATTTAATCCTCAACTTTCAGACCAAAATAAAGCTAAAATATTACGAAACTTTCTGAAACCAAAAGAAATAAACTGTTTATATTTTTATGACCAAAAGGCTAGACAATGTTTTGAACGTTTGATACCAAAATTCTTTAATAATACAATTAAATTTAGAATATCCACACTAAAAACTCAAGATGTAGAAAAACTAGAATCCCAAATAAGATTAATAATGAAACAACATGAAGTAAATACAGTACACAGAGGCATTGACACTGTTTATAATTCTTTAGCAAAAACCCACTATTGGCCTAATATGAAAGAAACTATAACAACCTATATAAATAATTGTGAAACATGTAATCGAGCGAAATATGATAGACACCCACAAAACCCACCAATCCAAAAAACGGAAACGCCCACTAAACCTTTCGACATTATACACATAGACATACTATTCTTTGATAAAAATCAATTCCTAACTGTTTTTGACACTTTTTCAAAATTAGGACAAGCCTATCCTATACCTAGCAGAAATGCTATAACGACGACTAATACTATTCTAAATTACATCTCCCATTACGGAAAATCAGTCAAAATAATCTGTGATCAAGGCAGTGAATTTAATAATAAAATATTTTCAGAATTTTGTCAACTACATAAAATAATTTTACATTTCACTAGCGTCAGTAATTCAAATTCTAATAGTCCAGTCGAACGCTTCCACTCAACAATTTTAGACTCCATCAGAGCTTTGAAATTAGATAACCCTACTTTAAATCAAGAAACTCTAATTAAATTAGCAACCATTGGATATAATAATTCCGTACATTCTGTAACTCAAAAAACACCCTTAGAAATAATATTAGGTTCACCCCAAAACATAGAAATAGATGAAAGAATAATTACCACAAATTTTATAGAAAAACAAAAACAAATTTACTCAAAATTATACGAAGACGTACAAAATAAAATTGAAGTGACAAAACAAAAAACTTTAGACCGAGTGAATAAAAATAAAACTGAACCACAAAAAGTCAAAATTCTACAAGACATACTAATAAAAGACAATTTAGCAAACAGACATAAAACAAGACCAAAATTTAAGAAAGCTATAGTTATAGGAGACAACGGCCCTACTATTCAAACAAAACAAGGAAAGATTCATAAAAAACATGTCAAGAAATCAAAATCCCCTGATACTTCTCCTCTGTTGCAGGATGAAGATTTTACTGACAGTGACGACAATATTCCTTTGGCACGCCTTTTCCGAAATAATTGAATTACAGAATCCCATACTCCCCATTTACCTAGGTAAAGCAAAAATAGCTACACATTCACATAATTTCCTGCAAATAATAAATTTACAAAACTTATCAAATACTATTCAAAATTTGACTAATGGAAATCACTCAATTATGCAACTTACTCCATTAATGAATAATATCAATAATAGATTATCAAACATATTTTTCCTGACTCGTAAAAAACGTGGATTACTAAATTTTATTGGTACGGGATACAACGAACTCTTTGGCCTCATGGACAACCAAGACAGAGAACAAATAGAAAAGAAATTAGAAATTCTAGAAAGAAATCAATTTAATTTACGATCTCAACAAAAGGAACAATTAAGTTATTTAACCACCCTTTCATCAAAATTAAATAATACTTTACAGTCGTTAGATCAAAATGTTAGACAAGTAGCCAAAAGAACGTACAGCGCCCTATATGCTATTCAGGTCACAAGTATCGAAATTGAACTATTAGACATTATAAACCAATTAGAAGATATACAAGAAATTATCTTATTTTCACATCTAAATATTATCTCTCATAATATTCTAAATTTCGAACACTTACAAACGGTCTTTAAAAATCTAAAACAAATATACCCAAGAGAATCCATAATCAAGGCCCCATTAAGCGACTATTACAAATTAGCCTCAATCAAAATACATATACATGATTATAAAGTTTATATCAACTTTCAAATTCCCATATTCCAAATACAAACCTATGAATATTTCCAAGTCTTACCTGTACCCTTGAATCAAAGCCTACTTATTCCTACCTCAACCTACTTACTTAAGAATCAACAAGAAATCTTCAACCAAAAGGAAGAATGTACTCAAATCCCAGGCCTGTATTTATGCAACAACATCAACCTCAGAGACAACTGCATAAATTCGTTAATTCAGCGACAGAATCCTATCGACTGTAGCACATCCCAAATTCAAGGAAATTCCATTCACCAAATTCAAAATCGTTATATAGTTTACAACTCACAAGAAACTTTAGGAAACATAAAATGCCACGACGAACAAATCATCCAATTCAACCAATATAAGTCATATCTCGTGTCCATTGAAGACACATGTACCCTGCAAATTAGAGATGAAAAATTTTACGGAGCGATGACCCAGTTAAGCCAAGTTACATTACTACCACAAATTAGTCTGCCTTTTAATAACAGCAAAATTAAAATAAACTTGGAAAATATACAGCTAGATGAATTGAGTAGTTTAGCGGAGAGTATATCCAAGTATAAGATCCAACCCCTGGAACTGTTTGACCAAGATCCATATCAACAACCACACTATTTCATCTATATTATCATACTCATAATTTTAATATTAATAATATATATAATTTTCAAGAAAAGAGATTCAATTACAAAAATAGCAATACCTAGAATTTTCCTACGAAGGTCGAACCCAAATGAGAGGACGACGTCCCAGGAAAACCCTGAAATACCAGGAATATTATAAATTCAACGACTGGAATCACGATTACTCCGATGATCTCCAGTCACCACACCAGGAACAGCGACTCCCTGCTGTCTCCTTATTACCCTCCGTGAAGATGAGCATCATAATAGAGAAGCACCCCTGAGCCGTTCAGATGAGGACTTCGCCGCCCTAGATGTCTCAACCCCAGAAGAAGTGACTACCGCCCACTAGGACCCTGGTCGCTTCACCCCGTGAGCTCCCTCTACGACGGGAGGAATTATACATACACTCCTTTTTGTACCATATATATATTTTGCTTGTATTCTATTTCTTTGCTGTAACATATAGTTACAACGTTAGTCAATTTATCTTCTGCTTAGACTTGCATTTATTTCCATATATATAGAGTTCCAGATCCAGCTTAGTTTAGTGTGAACTATACCTCTGTACCGCTTACTTGAATAAACGTCGTTCGATTCTATAAATGTATTAAGTTATTTACAACGTTCTCGTTCGGTACATACTTAATTAGCGTTCCATTAATAAAAAAATTAGCGGTTTGAAAATAACAAAATTCGGCGCTTGTATGAAATTAAGCGACTTGTTCATTGTCAAAAAAGTTAAAGATTCAACTATTTCTTAATATTGCAAATATCGCAAAAATGACAAGGGTTAGGTTTATGAGAGTCTTATGACAGTCTCAATGAAATAATAACACAGGGGATGCAAAAACTGAATAAAAATTATTTAATTCATATAAAATAACGAAGTTGGTGACGAGTTCCGATATAACCGGAACTGACAGCTTCTTGAAAATATTTTCATTGAAAAGATCATATTCGATTTTACAGAAAAAAGTAAATTATTGCAACCATGAAAACTTCTCACGGTCCATGGCCGCGAATCAGCTTGTATTATTTTATTTTGAGTTCTACGTATCATCGTATCACTTTGTATTTTTTAATTTAGCTAAAATATACTACGATGCACCAGTTACAGTATACTTTACTATATTTTAAGTACGGTACATGAAAATATTGAATAAAATAAGACCAATAATGAGACATGAATGTACTTATTGATTGAGTGTCCTTATTTCCAAATTTACAATTTAACGTTTTACAATAATAAAATTATTTCATAAATAATACCCTAGCAAACATACTGTTAATATATTCAAATATCAGCATTCCAGAGAACTATAATGCATAAACTTAGTGATTAGTAACACATGAATTATGAGTTCTACTGTTATAATAAGAGAAAAGGCAGTTTTGTACGCACATTATGGTTTTGCAAAGAGAGAGGAAAGCGTAATAAGAATAATATCATAGTAAAGTCAATGTTCTGTATTTCCCAATTACTTCAGTGTCGTTACTAATGTAATTCATCTCTTCGTTAGGTTAAGCAACGAGTCATTACATCCCACTGGTAGTCAAGGGTCAATGGCAATGGACTTACATTTAGAATGTCCAGTTACTCTGAGAATTAAGGACAGACGAAGAAATCCATTAAGGAGGCAAAGGCGAGTCGAAGAAGACGTCGTCAATCAGTCCGGTGACGAGGGTTATAGAAGAACCTCCCATTCTTGCTCTCCAAGGATGCCATCTCAGACTTTAAAAGATACCACCAAAGGTTAAAATTTTAAATTAATAATATATCTAAAAACGTTTGGAATAGAGTCAAATTCAATTTGAATACTTTGTTACTGAAGTAACAACGAAGAGAAAACTGAACGGACATTCTCTTGAGCTTGATTTGATTTTCAAAATTCAAATTAATCTTCTGGATATACATTAACACACAAATAGATACAAAAAATTAGTCGCTCAGAGGAGTACTTTGTCACCTCTCGTATTTTCACATTTAATAAATAACATATAGGAGATTATATTACATATAATTTCCTATAATTATATTTCGTTGGAATCTGATTTAAATAAATAATATAAATAAATATTGAATGTTTAGAAAACAATTTATTTACCTTTGATTATTCAGGAATACTACTATATAACTTATTCCGTAAAACATACAAACCAGTAATTTTATTATTTTGTAAAAAAGGTATTGCCAAGTATTCCGTGTAAATCAAATTGTAACAGGGGTTATTATTTCATAGTTTTTACGAGCAGTACCGTAATGACCTTATTTATCAAAATGGAGAAAAATTATGAAGGAATAGCCTTAAGAACTTATAAATTTACTTATCAACCAAGACACTAAAGTACCGATCCATCTGGCGGAACCTCAAAGGAGGAAATAACTGTTCTGCAGTACTTTCAGATATCGTCCGATTCCATTCTCTAGCAAAAGGGAGTGATTTTCTTCCTAATATTTTTTGGTTCTTGACTACTTCTACATATCCGGACGAGAGCTGTACTTGAATCTATATATTTATACTATTTATTTAGATATATAAATAACTACCTCACATATTATTTATTTTTATCGAACCCCTACGTCTCTTTCTGTTCCGACTTTCATTAGTGGTCCAGATATCCTGGAAGGTGTTCGAGAAGATATAATAAATTTAACATTTAAATAAATGTACTGATAACAAATGTGCGTCTTGAATTGGCAATTTTACCTAAAAACTTCAATATGTTTAATACTCATTTATTGTTTCTTTCATAAAATATCGTCCCTAAACTAATTCTTTGGACTTTTGTTACAAAATGAAAAATTGCCAAGCATCGAATTTGATCATAAGTTTCGGTTTAAATAAATAAAACTACGTCAACTGCAAAAATAATGGTGGGTTTTATTTGTAGAAATTCTAGACATTAAAATAAAACAATGTTTATGATACTATGAATATGATTGTTTAATATGGTCTTCTTAGTTATAACATGATTTCAACAATTTGAATCTATTCAACGTGTATTCATGGCGTACTTAGCATTTAAATTTCACATAACTTATCCAGTGCAAGGAATTGATAAGTATTGGCTACATTTGACCTGTTATCATTTCAATGTAGAAAGTTATATTTTTCTGTTTGACAAGGTAACGTTTACCTGTGCAGGTGTTTTTTATCAGCATAATACTTATATTTGGGAGCATAAAAATTCTCATGCTATAAAAGAAACCCATTTTCAACATTAATTTTCGTGCAACGTTGGCATGGAATTATGCGACTCACTTATTGGTTCGTATTTTCTGCCTCCATGGCTACATGGTCCGGCTTTTCTTTCTTGGAAAATGACTTTGAAGCAATCTTAGATGACATGTTTTTGGTTAATAGAGCAAATAGATGGTTTCAGTTAGATGGATGTTCTGCTCATTACACTCTACCAGTCAATGCAGACAATGGCTGCACTACAGTTTCCCGAAAAAATGGATTGGTCGCAGTCAAGACTTCTCCCGTCCTTGACCTGCGCGTTCTCCGGATTTTAGCCCCTTAGATTGTTTTGTGTAAAGAGCAAGGTTTATGTTGAGCCCATTAACGACGAATCTACTCTCCGTGAAAGGATTGTTCAAGCAACCCAAGGAATCACACCAGAAAAGTGTCGTGCAAATTTGTCATCCGCAAATTCCAACTTTACACTGAAAATGATGGCGGCCATTTTGACCAGTGTTTATGATTTTTTTTTAAATAGCTGCTATTTGTCGACGTATTTCATTCTTTTGTTTTCTACTTTTTTGTTATTATAGTTGTTGTCTGCGAAGCTTTTTTTATTACTAATGTGTTTCCCAAAAAAAGACAGCAATTTTAACTTTGATACAACCACTTGTTTCCGTTTAAGTTTTGCACTCAAACTCTACATTTATCTTAAATAGTTTTAAACACTGTTAAACGCTGTAGGGCTATTAGAAAGCATTTTCGGATTCATTAACTTTTTTGCTTATAATCAAATTTCCTATGCATGATTTACGTATGGCGGTTTATCCCCGCCTCACTCTGTACAATAAGTTAGATCAAAACTTGTGTACTGTTCTGTTCTAGGAAATTCACAACCTAAAAAACATTTGATTAAATGTGAAAGAGTACAGAAAGAGTTCTTGCATTTTAATCGTCACAATTTAGACAAAATATGATGCCCAAAGACTGATCTTTATGTTGCGGTGAATGTACTTATGTATTTTTTTCTTGGGTTTCCCTGTTTGTTTGCGTAATATACTAGTATATAATAATAGTTAACTGATATTTTCAGGTGGTTCAGCTCAACAACTTCCTACTCATTTTCCCCACTGCCCAGTTAAGAGACGTAGCTCAAATGCCTCAGACTGCACACATAGATCTAGGGCACGAAAAAGAGAATGCGCACACACCAGGGGACGTTTAGAAAGGGCTATTAGTTCAGACTCCAGACTAACAGGTGCCATTCCTAAATGCTACCACCATCATCACAACACCTCTACGCAGAACTCCACGGAGCAGGAACCTGGAGGGTCCAGCTCCGATACGGATATACGTCGCACACCGCACACTGTCATACATTTTAGCCCACATTAATACGTTGTTACCTTGTTACTTAGTATATATCTGTTGTTGAAGAAATCTATAACGTACTAACTGAAAAAAATTATGGTGTTTCGTACTTATTAAGCTAAAATTATTAACAAGTACTGCCCCATGGGTATCGATAGAAGAATGTGATATCACATGCTCTTTATTTATATACAATGAAAAAAATATATTACGTGCAATATTTTTAGTCACCCTACATCATAAGAATGGGTATTAAAAAATCAGAACCACATGCAGAATAATAGTTTTAGTAAAAAATGTGGAAGTTCTACTGGTATCGGATATTGGTAGAGCCATAATTTAGATTAAAATATGAATTTGTGTACTTTGCACATGTTTTACTCTTCCAAATGTACTTCTACCATCCGGAAACTTATTGTAGTATTTTACCAATAAGTAATTGTTGAATGTAACGTACTAATTTACACGAATAAGTATAAGATTATTTTCTATTCATTCCCGGCAAACTTAAATATAGCCGGCACATTTAATTTTCTACAATGTGCCTCTATATAAGGATACTATATTATTGACATCTTTAACAAAATGGTGGACATAAATATAATTTGTTTATCGTCTGTTAAAATGTACATTGAAAAAAATTTTCTAATGTTAAGAGCAAAGACAGCCATAAAGTTAGCTCCTCATCATGGCGATAACGAGACTTTATAACTGTTTTTATTTATCGATTGCTAGGTAACGACCAAATTATTTTAAAACATTAAAGCAACATATTTGTAATTATTTCTTTGTTTACTAACTCTAAGAGCAGTTTTTGCGTAAGCTTTTATTTTTGACCACATTGTATCAGTTGGGTTAAACATTGGGCAGTATGGTGATAGTCTCAGCAGAATAGCTGATGTTGCGTTAACTATAGATTCCAATCTTGAGTGGTAAGGTGCATTATCACAGATAACAACCAAATCTGCTAGTTGATTACCTATGTCCTGCCAATGTTACAATAACCTTCTTATAAATGAATGACTAGGTCAGCTGTAAATGAACGTCTCTAACGTTCTATCGCTAAATCTGCTTTCATATTGACATCGTTCGAGTTAGAAAGCTAAGAAAATAACAAAGGACTCTTAAGCAATTTGACCATGAGCATAGCTCATCGCTCGAGCGATGTCAATATGAACGCACACTAATACTCACGCTGCTGATATTACTCCAGTTAAATGTACATTAGAACTACTTGGCGCTGGTAGGTTTTGTATTGCGCCAGTTCGAGCACGACGCTTTGCTCGCCGACGAAATACATTTAAATTTCTATATATTTTCCTATCTAAATACTTATTGCTACTCTGAAAATATTCAGCTTTTCTTTTTTATTTTTTTGAGAATTTATTTTTATTGGTTCATTGTGCACCTGTCTGACTGTGTATAACCTACCTTTGATAACAATTTCATGAAATTTAGTAATTATGTTACAATATATTCTGAAATACAAATGGTATTTTCTAAATTACAATTGATGCTTTCTGAAACACAATTTACTCCCTCTTTCTCACTTTCTCACTTATCCTTTTTAATTTGCTGCCGACAGTGCCACAAAAGTAGACGATTGTCAACTACAGGCTAGTCCGATCTAATTGTATAGATGTTTCAGACACTTGAAATATATCGCTCTGACAGAAATTGTTCTCTGTTTAGATTAAATGCAATATCTGTCCGACATAAATTAGCATGCAATTAATGCCAGATAAGAACGTATTTTAAGTCAGCATCCATGGGAAGCGAAGGAGGTTAAGGAGGAAACACACTATTCGGTCGCGGTCCCGTCTCACCGCAGTCTTGTACTTTTCCAGTAAAGAACGCTTTTAAATGTACACGTTTGCACTAGCAGGTCACGAACTGGACTCGCTCGTGTGGCGGTCTCTTCAAAAAATTTTGGAGAATATCGATCAGTTGCGTCTAATAAAAGAACTAATAAAAATACATCTTACACAGAACATATTTTGACATCTAAATAATACATAGAACTAGTCGGAAGCGCATAGAGTATAACATAAGTAACTGATTTTGTAAAAGTCAGTGATCAGCTCGACACAGAGCGCTCCACATTATAGTGCGTTCTCTCCTTAGTCACGGTAGTCGCCAATCTTTACGTAACGTATGTAGCCAGTAATATTCCAACATTCATTGATTTATGTTTTCAGAAAGCGCATTCTGTACACTACTTACTCCGGTTTTATGCCAATTAAGTAAGATATAAAAATAATCTTATTTCAAAAATCTTCTGAAAATCCATATGTGGGCTGGTTTCCATGATACTGCATTACTACATTATGAAAAATCATATTCAACCAAATTCAAACATGATATATGTTTATATTTTTATATATTTCATAGCAGAAAAATGAAAAAAAAAATATTTGAAAATCAATTTTATGCTAATTATAACCATGCGCAATTCTCAATTTTGCGTACAAATCGTTTATAAAACAATACATCAGGTATATTCTACTGTTGTTAATTGATTTTATCTAATTTACATCAAAATTTAAAATATTTCTGTTAGGCATATTCATTTTGCAAAATGTAACATCTTGTAAGTTTGTAATAGAGTACGAGGTCTGTTCATCTTCATCTTCAACTATGCATTACAGCATTGTAAAAAATTGTCTGTGCACCATTTATATAATATTTTTTAACAAATTAAAACGTATTGATATTTATGTCAAGATAGTTATTAATACATGTATTTACTTTGAATGCAAAATTGACATTCGCCCCATGACATCCTTAATAAAAAAATTTATATGATTATTACAATGATATTAGTGCTGTCTTATGTTGCTTTAATGTATTTTATAATAAATAAACTTTGTGACAAAATATAGCAAATGCTTTAAGATTAGGGCGTCTATTAATAGCGTTAATGGATAATAAGTTTTTATTTTTAAATAAATTTTATCAAAATATTCATACGTATTCACAGGGACCAACTATTATATAATCAATAACAACATTTACTACCTATAATAACAATTTTTCTTCCAAATATTTCTAGATTTTGATATCTTAAGAAAACAAGGTATTTTTTTTAAATTTTATATGAATTTAAGTGTACCTAATGCAGAAACGTATTTAACAGTTTTGTAGAAAAGTTGTATGATTCTTTGAAGTGCCAGAACTCTAAATCCAATTAAACAATTATCGCGAAAGTATAAAACCAACTTTTCTATTTTTATTGAATGTACCTGTTCATATTTTTATACAGCTCGTTGAAAACTTTCATTTGATTGCAGTAATTTAGACTTGGTATATGGTAACATAGTGCATCTTAAACATAATGAGTAGACAAGGACATCAATAATAATTAGGAAATAAGAAAGTATTATATGATGTAAGGTAGGTCCTAAACTGTCATTTACATTAATAGGCAAAACTTGGATAATCCACACAATTTGGCTACGTTGCATTGCAATTGTGTTTAGCAGGTTAAACATATCACACATACATCTGGCATAACAATTCGAGTACTTCAAAAAACATTTTATTTTATGACATAAATCACAAATTATAAAAAGAATACAAACGTAGTATAATGGAAATTACACCTTAGAAATGTTGTACCTATATGTTGTTCTACACACTCACAGTATGCATTCAAAAAGACTCTCATTGTTTTCTCTGTAAACAACACCTATCACTCACTAAGAAGTATTTGTTGTGCCGAAATCCACTAAAGTATTTCATTTTCAATTTTTGAGACATAAACAACTAGCCTTTTATCAAGATATTCAGTGTTACCTACTGAATTTTTTGAGTTAGTGTCCAAACCAAAAATAAAAGGAAAAATTAACAAAACACAGAGCGCACAACGGTTAATTCACTATCAATTGAAATAGATGTTAGTATAAAGTGTATTTGTGGGTTGACGGTTTCCTATTTAAGAAGTCCTGAAGGGTGAAAGCAATTCACAATATTAAACCCATTAAATGATAAGTAAATAACAAGGTTATATTACCATAAAACACATAGGTGATGACAACCAACATCGGGAGATCTAAGTTAAACAATATCTTTTGTTTGGGCAACATCCCTCATCTTTTAAACTAAAGATGAATTTATTTTGGGTGTTTGGATGTTAATAGAAAAGGTGTTTATTTGATATACAATTCTGCCTCTTCGGGAAAAATCATACAGCCTTTATATTTAACATTCTATTCTAATAATACCAACTGCAGTGGGATACAAAATGTAGACAAACACATTGCACATTAATTTAAAGACACAAGAACGTCGTTTCATTGTTGAGGTATAATGTATTATTTTATTCTTTCTAGCTTTTCAATATTTCTATCGTAAGCATTTGCTACATTTTTGCATATCTTCACATGTAATATTTTTATAAAATGGCAAAAAATTATTTTAAAGACAGCATACTGAGTTTTAAAAATATTAGTACCATTAGCTAAAATATAATGAATCAAATTAATTTGCATAGTTAATAAATAAAAGATATTTTCAAAATATTTCTTTATAACTTGTGACCTTTTTTATTAGAGGTCTTTATATGAACACTTTTCAATTACCTACAATGGTTTATCTAAATGTTAATATTCGTAAATGAAAAGCAAAACATATCTGCCTGAGAGATCTCCATTAATATGCCGCTTATGAATATAGTTTGCCTTTATATTAATAATATAATCAAATCACTACTATATCGCGAAGTTTGACCGTTATTCGACATTAAATTAACAAATGGAAGTTTCAAGGACATACATTGCATTAATTTGCAACTCCATGATCTACGTCAGTATCAACTTGCTCCTCCATAAAATAATAATTGCCCATATTAGCCGCTGAGCTGCTAAGAAATCCAGGCCAATCAAACAACAAACGCAACATTTGTTGTGTAACCAAAAAATAATATTGATATGTAAATAATACATTTAATTTTTGATACTCAGTATTATGTCTTTCAATATGTATATAGGGTGTCGTATGTATGTACAATATGTAACAGAAAACCACAAAATAAACATAGATATAGATAAGCATTATGATATACTTACAGCCTGTTCTACTGGAAAATGTACATACGTGAACAGTGAATACATCCATCATTGTCGTTACCGAAACATAGGGCGTTTTACTGATTTTGGCTTTTTCTTTAACTTGCCATTAAAGGTATACCACTATGTATAATCAAGTGAAATTCGGTAGGGATATTCTACTTACTTCACTCCACTAAAGTTATAAGTGAAACAGAAATGTAGGTCTGGTCACATAATTTTGTTTATTCGCAAAAACAACACCCTGTATGTAGGATTTAGATAAATCTGTCAGATGTTTAAGTAGAGCACACATAGTAGAGTTTATGGTGACTTTGCTGCAGATGCGCATTTTTTCTGTTTCTTTTTCTGTTCAAGCTTTGAAAATTGATTAAATCTTGCAGTAAATGACAGAAAATCTAAGATTCTTTGTCAAATTTGAATAGCTTTCATTTTTTTTTGTGAACTAATAAGTATTTTGTGTAAACATTATAATACCAATAAAAAATTATTGTTTTGTTGGAAATTTGAATGGTTTTCATAAATTTATTTAAAGAGAAAAATAAAACGGTATGCTAAATAACAGATAGCAATAACAATGGACAAGAAAAAACGAAAACGACTTTAGGGAATGCTGTAATAAATACTCAAATTGTCCATCGTTGTGTTGTGCACATCATTTTTGTATAATAGGTAGCTGTTACAGATATGCTTATATCAGGATTAATTATTATTTAATTGCAGGTATTTACAATTCGCTCAATCAGTTGCTCTCGATTGTTAATTTCAATTTCAATATACCTTCGATTTTAAATGGTCCTACAAGTAATAATCAACAGGAGTAAAGTCTGGCGACCTTGAAGCCCACTCAAAAGGCCCACTCCTACCTATGCACGTGTTTGCAAATTTGTCGTTCATTTTTTTTACTCTAAATGGAAATAAATAAGAATTAATTGCGAATTTGATGATAAAAGTAGGTTTACTAGTTTTTACTAAAAAAAAATCTCACTGACAGGTATTTAATCGAACAATCAAATATGAAAATGTACAAATTTATCATAAAATTTACTATTTGAGCTCTACTCAAATGTTTCAACAGATTTTTCTAAATCCTACATACAGGTTGTTGTTTTTTGTTGAGAAAAAAAGTAATTCCATCATACCTGCATTTTTATTATTCGTAAAATCATGAACATAATGCATTAAATGAAATTGAGAAACAGAATTGTGTTGTATCAGATTTCACAGCCATTTAAGTGTTCAAAATTCCCGGCACATTCTAAACAAGGAAGTAATCTCCAGTCTCATTTTTGTTTTTTCTTTCTCGAGTATAGGGCGCTGTTTTTAACAGAAATTTTCAATGAATTCATAACTGTCTTCTGACACAATTTTAGAAAATCTAAGCAAGGTCGAAACAATATCTCTTCACCGTATCAATTAAAGTTTTCTCCAGGGTATCAAACAGTGTACAGGTTGCCAAGTCATTTAGAATAACAAAAAAATAAAATTTTATTGTATATTGTATAGGGTATTATAAAAATGATCACACACCGTAGAATACTTATTATTATTAAATACTGTTGACGAAATGCAATACAAGACGAAACTGTTCAATTCAATGTCTTTAAATGAGTAGCCGTATTTTCCTCCAAAAATTTAAAAAAAGTGATTCAGTTTCAGTGAACTAAACTTGCATAGCTTGACTTTACGTTAGGAATTGGGTGGCTTTTACTTTTTCTATTAAACGCCTGCCTCAAGGATTGATATTAGGTGATCGAACAATGATGTACTCCATTCTTCCAATCCAATGTCCTCCAAATGAATAATTTAAATGTTGCGGACAACATCTTGAAAAATACGTACAGGCGCTGCATAAAGTAAATGCTATATTCATTTATTGAATATCCAAAATCATTGCCAGCTAAATAATCCCATAATAGACCAGCCCATACTCTAGTAGAAAGTGTGTCGAAACTTCATGCGGACTATCATTAGTCAGTGTATTATGAAAATTAAAAATTTTGTCGCTTGTAAAAGGAATTTAACAGTACCTGGTACAATAAATATGAATACATGTAGCGCAAAATTAAATATCTTTTTGTTGACCGCATATATTGTTTACCGACAATAGAAGTGAATATACAGGGTGCCTCAAGTATTATTGGCTTCATTGGAACGGGTGATTGTACAGTGTAAATAAATGAAATTTACCGAAATATACCTATATCTAAAAGTTCCTCGTTTCCGAAATACAGGGTGTTAAAAATTTTGAAATATTTATTACATTTTGTATTTACTTAGAAATTTTTAGTGATAAGAATAGATTCTAGGTTGTAATGGGATACTGGGATACCTTGGGCCTAATTATATAGCATGTTTAAATACTCCTATCATCACCAGTGGTGTAGAAACCCAAGTGCCACTCTTCTTTTAGATGTAATAAAAATAGTACGCTGTCTTAATTATAATAAAACGTACTACTTTAAGTTTTGATTATTTTGAATAAATTATTATTCTTAGCCATTTTAATCTAATGTATTCAAGTAATTTTATTTGAAATATCTCCGCATTTCGTAGTTTGTACATATTTGTATCAGGAAACTTGAAAATCCACTCTTAAAATTTTGCATATCGCCATAACTTACTAGTAACTTTTTCAAGTAAAATTTTGCTTGCGAGAAATGCGCTTTACCTGATACAAATTTGGATTACTTAATATTTGTTACGGTTTTTCCGCAGATTTATTTCTGCTTCAAAATTTCCATAATACAAAAATATTTCATATAGGATTAATTCGGAAACAGTTACTTCTAATGACTTCAACAAGGTATACCTTTTTCACATAAAGAAGGTAGAAGAATCGCTTCTTTTAATAGTTAGATGTATACACTAAGCCGCACAAATGTTCTGCCTTTTAAAAGAAGAATGATGTGCCATAAATAGCGCCCTCTTCTAGTAGCGTCAAAATTAGAAACAAATTTGAATTTCCAACCCCCAAAACGCCCGATCTCCAAAATGTATCCAAATATTTGAATTTGTTTTTAAATTATTTAAAGATATCGAAAATAAATGTTTTATTTGACATCCTGTACCTTTTTAACCATCAGCTTTTAACTAAAGTTTAGTTATATCGCATTATTTTGTCGTCAGAAATTTACTCTTGCCCTATGGTGCATTAATTTCGGGATACCCTGTATTATTAAATCATAATAGGTCTCACCATGCACAAACTACGAAATGCAGACATATTTTCAAAGAACAACCTAAATACGCTGCATTTTAAAGGAAATTTTAAACAATAATTATTTGTTCAAAATAATCAAAATTTAAAGTATCTTATGTTTTTTATAATTAAGACAGCGGCTTACCATTTTTATTTTAAATAAAAGAAGATGGTCACAGGATATCTACGCCACTGGTGATAATGGGAATATTGAAATATACTGAATAATTGGGCATCTCATTACAACCTAGAACTATTGGTTTATCACGAAAGGATTCCAAGTAAATAAAAAATATAATAAAAATTTCGAAATCTTTGACACCCTGTATATTTGGGTAAATTTCCTTTATTTTGACTGTATAATCACCCCTTCCAAAGACGCCAGTAATACCTGAGACATCCTGTATAGTCTTGGGTAAAAATCATATTTTCTCAAATTACAAATTAACATTGACGGATAAATTTAATAAAATATTATTTGTCAACAGATAATGATTAAAAAATATTAAAACATTATATTTGTATTTTGTGCAGTAGCATTGAATAATAAATGGCAGCAGAAACATATTTCAGTCTGCCTGCTTTGTCAGTTTAAAAAAATCATAAGCCGCCACTGCAAAGGATGTAGCAACTAATAATCACTTTCTAATCAAGTGACCACTGAAATACAGCTACTATCGATCGGCAACTGAAATAGAGGGCACTGTTCCAAGAACGATAATAACAACAAAAATAAATCACAACTTAATATCTTTCAAACTGGTAACGGAAACATACTATGTGATCGTGGTCTTGGCGCATCACATTCTCGTTTAGTGGAGAATCATCTAATGATTTTAAACGTACACGAAAGTTTGAGTCGCTCGCATCGCAGCCTGCAACTGATTTTGCAAAAGAAAAACTATTGCTAGAACTTTATTTTGTAAACTTTAATTTTGAATCTCACAAAATTCTACTTATACTTAAACAGTTTTTTTTTAAGTTTGAGATTAGGTAATGGTGTACAAGACTCTTTTGTTCATTTTGATCTACACTATAACATATTAAACGTGTTGTACATATACTGCGGACACTCTGTATACTATATAATTAAAACACATTAACAGTATGTTATTTGTATTATTAATTATTTAAGATACGCTACTTAGTATCCCCGATGTACCCATGTAGGTATTCATTTCCACCACCTTCCATTGAATTATTGGCATCACGTACAGTTTAGTATTGTATACGATAAGAGCAAATATGTACTATCATTCTCGACGCACAACGTCAGATATCTAGAATAAAATTATTGTAGCAACGTATATATATAATGTGTCCGAAATAAATTGTATCTTACGAAGGAAATAAGTGTAAGTAGTAAAACTTAGAGTTCTTTAAAACATAATAAAGAATGTCATCGATATCTTATATTATTTTATTAGACATTTTGTAACATATTGTACAAATTCAAATCGTAAAATAAATTAGGCAACTGATATACTGCGATCATTGAAGTCATCAGCACTATAATAGCGTATTTTTTAATGTTAATTATTAAAAAATAGCACAAATAGGTACCAAGTGTTTTTATTTCAAAAGCTGTACCATATTGTTATAACTCAAAATTTAAAAAAATACTCAGAGTAAAAAGTGAATATGTAGAGAAATTTTTATGTACATACCTAAAACAAATTTAAATTTTTCATAGATACATTTTTCTCTGTAACACAACTAAAAATATTAGCAGATACAAAAATTATGGCTGTTTTTCTGGTTATTTTATCTATTTCTGTTTTCGGAAAATTTATTTCTATAATTCGTAAACATCTATGACAATTCAAAATATATAACATATATTTATATATTATTGTGTCTAAAAAGTAGTAAATTACCTATTAACTATACAAGGTGTCCCAAAAAAAATAAATTTGCATCATATATTTAAAAAATTCAGAAAAACGTCTAAAATTTTTGTATTTGTCATTTTTTCATATAAAATACGATAAACGATAAACTTATTATTGAAATTATGTTGCCTTAAGTTTCTGTAACAATGAATAAAAATTTCAAAAATTTAAGTTTGTTCTAGTTGATAAAATTATTAACAATGTAATTATGAATGATACAAATTTCTGTAAATTTAAATAAAATCGTCATTGTTGGTCGAATTTTTCAAGAACTGAATAATAAAAAAATTCTAAATAGTATCGACTTTAATAGTCACCGTTTTCATATTATTTTATACAAAATGTAAACTTTTAAGCTATGAGATTGAATAACGATCTTAATTTGAAGGGATTAATAAAGTATAAGCCAAATAAATGTGATTAATGTATGAATATTATATTTATATAGAGTGTATTTACATGTTTTAGAGGTTAGTTTTCACATGTATTGTATTGTTGACAACAATAAAAGTCCAGTATTTTATATTAATAATTATTCCAACTTGCCATAAATATTAAGTTTAAGTATTATACTTACATGGTAGGTGTAGTTACCTACTATAAAGATACTTGCTAATGTTAAAATTGCCCTTCATCTAGAGGTAGGTAAAATGGTACTTCAATATCAAGGATAGATAAAAATCTTTATTTTTGAAGTAAGTACTTATAACCACTAATTTAAATCATTACCTACTATTTGTGAATACAAATATTAATATTATAATTAAAATTCTCAGAGATGAGCATGGGAGGGGAAGAATCTTCTCTGACCAGAATACTGATGTAGTGACGCCAATAGTCTGATTTTCCAATCTGGTATGCATTCTGATTAGCAATCTTGTTGTCAGATTTCTCAATGTATGTCTCTGCTGCGGAAGAAGACTGCCAACCATTCAACCGCTTTACTATTACCAAATCTCCGCTAGAATTTGCAAGCTTGTTGCTCCAGAACGACGAAGGCAATGTCCAGTATATATTTCTGGATTTGGCAGCTTTAAATACTCAGTTATCTTCTGTGGAATTTTATAAATGATGTTTATTCTCACAGGTTGAACACTGCATTTCTTTTGTCGATAGTTGATGAAGAATTTGTTAAGGGACACATTCTAAGAGCGTAGGGCGATGTATTTCCGTATAATCATCATGACGCTGTCTCTCATTTTCTTATTCATAATACATAATGCCGGTCTTTCTTGGTTTTGGTGTCAAGAAGAGAAGCAATTATTAAAGATTATATTCTAATCTGTGCAACTCATCCGACCAGAACGCTCCATGTAAACTCATTGTCGCTACCACGTTGACCTTACACTTATTGTAGCTGAATAAAAGGCGATTCCTTTTATACTAATTTATTTGAGCTATAAAAGATATACAGGGTTAACTATGACTAAGTACAAATATTTTAAGAGGGGATAGAAAAAAATAAGAATTTCCTTTCAAAAAATTTCCAAACTTATTTATAAAGCGAAAAAAATTTGTTTCGATATTATATTAAATCCTTATTTAACGCCGCCAATGCGAGAATCAGAGTATGCAACCAGCAAGCTACTGTCATGCAACAGCCGGCCACAGTCGGCAGTCGGTCCAGTCGAGTCGGTTAGCTCTCATGTTATAATTTAATTCCTGTGTTTACGTTGTAGTTTTGTGTTCTTCTTCAGTTTTTAGTGCCTTATTTTAATTTAAAACGTTTTATAGATAATAAATAAAGGAATATGTGTCAGGTACAGATATTTTCCCGCAATATAGTTCGCCTGTTTGTTTTTCTAGGTTATGGGACAAGACTACCACGGGTGTTAAACGTTTTCTGTTATCTATTAGAACCTACCTATCACCCCTTTTTTCGATTTTGTTATAATACATAGGCATTGTATCTAACAACTGTACCTACGGGAAGTGTGTTTATCGGTAGTGAGTGAAAATGTAGTTTTACCAGTTGGTAACCAAATAATGAAAAACGAATGCAAAATACTGGAGCTAACTGGATTAACTGTTACCTACCTATCAGGTATTATTACTAATAAGAATGATAATTTTTGTCGTTTCTGCATTTAGAACTACTGCAAACGACCGCATGGTAGTTGTTTACAGATGTAATGCCAACTATGTATCTAAGCCATAAGCCATCTCAGTTTATACTCATCGTAGGCGCCGACTTTCCGTAGGAAAAAAGGGCTTTGCCCCATTTTTTAAATATCGAGCTAAAATTCTGGAATAACTTTTTTATTGTCTTTTAGGGCTCCATGAGCACGTGGTTACAATTTTTGTACTTAGTCATAGTTAACCCTGTATGGATATTGGTAAAAATGCAATACACCTATTTTATATCCCTAATTCCAACGACTTTAGAGTACCTGCTCTGCCGAGATCTCAAGTACAACTGCCTTCTGTTATTCTTGTTGTTAAGGAAATACACTTATGCCCTTTTTCAGGCCAAACACCTTAAACACATTTATAACCTATATATGATTTTTTTCGAACTTTAGTCTAGTCAATTGTCTTTAAGTGGTTCCTCAGTTTCTTTTTATCTTGAAATATCGATATTTTTTTCACCAGTATGGTACTTTTAAGTATTGAATAATACTACCATAAACTTGAAAACTGCATTTTAATGGATTTTTTCGAAAAATATGCTAACAATACATTCTTACATAGATCCTTGATGTTCTTCCACTTTTGAAATTTTATATATTCCTTTTCATAGGCCAATCGAGATTTTGATGGTAATAACTCCTCTTTTATTCATTTTCAGGCATTTCTGCCTCCAACAACCACTCAAAATGACACCAAAGAAGAAATAAATGTTGACATCACAATGGCCACACAGCCCAAAGGGATGACATTGTTTAATAATAAAATTACATAGAAACCAATGCTAACTATGCAAAAGTTTATCTAATTTAAAATCGCTTTAAATAATTTCTAAATATTTCTTCATACTAAACGCGTGTTTGGTCTATAGAATTCCATTATTGTGTCATGAAATTAATTCACTTGCAATGTCATCGCTCGTATTTTTTTTTTTGGTCAATGATAAAACATTTTATCGTCTTGTATAAAAAATAATTATTATTTAACTCAAATAAATTACTGAATTAAATTACATATAATAACGTTAGTCGTGTTCGTTTTATGTTCAGTAAAATTGCAGTAATATTAAAGACATGAATATTATACTAAAAATTTTCTTTTTGTTTTAAAAAGAAATCTCAAAATATTTACTTACTCCTTAAATCAAAAGTTGAATTTGGAAAGTTAAAAGTGCTGTGTAAATTTAAATAATTATTAAATTGTTAATAGAAAACTTTTTTAATTATTACTCCTTAGAAACATAATGTTTCGTAAACGTAATAATGATGTTACGTAAACGTAATAATGGATCATAATTAATGTTCATCTCAAAAAATAATATCATAAACGTTTTATAAAAATATCAAATCGTCATATTCTGTGAAAAAGATGGGTATGTTTTGTTATTGTATTTATAGATTTGCATTGTGTTGTGTTTGTTTTGTTGTTTTGATTTGAATAACATAAGGGTGTAAATTAATGTTCTTGTGCATTACATTAAGTAAAAAATAAGAACCGTGGTGTTTATTCGCCTAAATTGGATGCGTCGTTGCCTACTAATTTCATTTTCAAAATTTTCTATAAAAACGGTAAATTTGCACCTAATTTTGTTTGTAGAAAGCCAGTTAATACTTTAACAGATGATAGATCTGTTTAAATAATAATAAACACTTGTTTTAAACTTTGCCGCCCTTTCGCAATTATTTTTATTGATTCTATTCTAGCCCTGAACAAACGATAAAAATAATTGTGAAATGTTTGTAGGATTATGTCAGGTTTTTATTAACAACTAGCTTAAATTTCCGTAAAAAAATCCAGTTCAAAATTAATGTATGAAAATCCTTTATCTCTTTATTTGTTCGTTTCACAAATTTCCGTAGAATTATACCATCTGGCAACTCCGCTTTGGATAGACAACCGCTAAATTCATAGCTGTCAAACATTTTTCTGCACTATAAAATTGAAGTTCAGTTTTCTTGGTAAAACGTGATACGTTAATGAAATTTTGGTACAATATTAGAATATTTTCATAAATCTGTATTTTATTTTTCTGCATTAAAGACGCCACACCCTGTACATTATGTAAATAATGAAAATATTGATTATTATTCATTATTCATATCTGAAACAAATATTTTTTTTTCTTATTAATGGAGTTATAGAAATTTTGTTATAAATGCGTAAATCAATTGGACCAACAAAACACGTTAATAAAAAATTATATTTTCTTATAATCTCATAAATTTTTGAAATACCGTCTACAATTAATTTTTGCACTTTCGTTATTTGTGTAACTACAATATGTATATTAAAATAGACATTATTTAAAGATTTAAGTTACTATAAATTTAAAAGGATCTGGGTATTTTTGAAAAGCTAAGTAATCAAACTATTTAACTTACAAAGATAGATAGATAGATAATTAAAGTTTTCTTCTATCGTTCAAGATATAGCTATCTTCAGATTTTAAATTCTGAATTCAAACTTTAATCACTGAATTCAGACTTTTGTCTCTGAATTCAGAGATAAAATCTGTGAATTCAAACTTTAATCTCTGAACTTACACTGTTAACAAAATTATTAGACAAATCGTAGCACTCAGAGCTTTCTAGATGAGATTTGGAGAGCATAATATACAGGGAAAAACGAAAATTTCACGATATTTATTATAAAAGCAACAATCTGTATAATTTTACTGTTTTTGATCCTAGAGACGATTTAAGGTGCAACTCCACTTGTTTGGGAAGTGATTTAGCCCACTAAATTTCTTCAGACCTATTTTTATTTCTAGATCTAGATTGCCGTGATGTGCTAACATCGATTTCCTGATTGAATTTGATTGTACCACTGAATTTGTCATGAACAGTACTATTTAAGTACTGTGTGTCTAAATAACGTTGCCCCATTGAATTACATCTTAAATATACAGCAAACAACCGCAGTTAGTCGTCAGCGGTGCCACCAGACATGTACTGCTTTCTAAACTGGTTAGTCAGTTAGCGGTGGTATCAGACATATACCGATTTTAAGCTTGCTGGCTATTAACATTCTCTTATAACCGACAGACGATATAAGTACGCGCGACGTAGCACGTGTCTACATTTGATACTCACTTATTACTCAATTGTGGGTCTTAATACAGCCAGAAGCAGAAAGCGACCCACTACACTGTAGATACGATTGAAGGCTCCGATCTGTATAAATAATATCATAAATGCATAAGCTCAGAGATTAAAGTCTGAATTCAGAGATTAAACTTTGAACTCAAAATCTGAATTTAAAGAAAACTGGAAAGCCCTTTCACGGATCCGTAGTTACCTAATATTTTAACTGATTTTTTTTGCAACCACTTCCTTCTATACTAACAATGTTGATTCCCTATGAGGTTTTAAATTTTAAAGATATTTTGAACTAGATAATTTCATTTTTGACTTTAGGCAAACACTGCTAGTAATATTATAAGACAATACAAATCTATTTATAACATACTAAATATAAAATACTCAATTCTTAATAATAGTTACTTTTTTTGTGTTTGAGCATGATGACACTGCCTACTATAGGCTATATTAATAATCTTTAATGAATGTTGCGACTAAGATAAATAGGTCAAACACACAAACCATGTGGTAGTGTCTAGTGGAACAATAAAAGAAAAAAATTAATATATTGGAAATGAATACCGTTTAAATGTAAATAGAGCAACTGTCCTGCGACATAATAATTCGTTTGAAGTTCAGTGACATTAACAAAAAAATGTATTGATCCTTTACATTTGTATAGTGTTATATGAATACAATTACAATTATAAATCAATCAACTAACCCCTCTTTGTTAAGTTTTAATAACGACTATAACAAGGTACATATTTTTCAAAAAAAAAATCATTTTCTTCAGGCATATAAATTCAAAATATATAGAATTTCATAATTGACTTAATAGATGATGAATGAATGATATTGATATAAATTTCTTTTAGAAAAATATAATGGTAATTCTAATCTGATGCCTTTAGGCACAGTACAATTGGATATATATACCAGTATCAGTTCATTTATTTAATTTTGGAACTACAGTTTGATTAGAAAAACAACGCTAAATTAACTTGTTATATTAGTTTTTATATTTCATTATGGGCGCTGTATTCTTCAAATAGTGTTTTCTACAAATATAAATAATTTCAGACATCTAAGAACTGAATAATATAGAACTTAGCAAATAACAGGAATGTTATCTCATGCCATCTGCGAATATTCGAAGATATGGAAATAAAACAAATATATAACGACAGAAAGCGGTCTAACCAACAAATTTAACTGTAGATGTAAATATTGTTATAACATAAATTTACATAGTTCTGCATACAACATTATTCACTTTTGTTTTTAAGTATGTGAAAATAATTGATAAATTTAAATAGTAACAGTGGATAAACAAAATATCAATAATTTTATTTTTGATATTTTGTTTTAGGTAGACATTTTATTTTTCTATATTTCTGTCCCTTAAAACGCCACAAATTTGATCATTCTACGGCGAAGTTGTCATAATAATGTCAATAGTTTGAGTACAAATTAATTCTACAGGGTGATTCCAAAAGTAGTACCATAACCAACTGCGTTTTCTAGGCCCTAAAATAAGACGAACAGTCAATATAAACATGTAGGTATCCTAAAATCCTAAAACACTTTGTTTTTGATATACAGGGTGTAAAAGGTTAGGCATATTCCCATAATTTAAGAGTTTAAGATTTTAGAGTTTAGAGTTTTAAGTTTAAGATTTTCATCAATTTTCAACAAAAATATGTTACGAATATTAAAAACTCCTCGTGTAAATTCCGCTTCATCGGTCCATAAAACACAATTTGAAAAGTATAATTCGCAGATTTCTTCATTCCTTGCTAAATTTTCGGGTTTCAACGTTTGTATTTTCGAATTTGATAGGGATACAATCCATGAAATACCAACTTTTGTCGTAGTCATATGACATACTTGAAATGTACCAGGGATCAATTCTACGGTATTTAAAATGTTTGGTTCTAAGTTTCTTACTCCCTGAGCTTGATCTCGTTCAAATGCATACAAGTTGTTTGTTTGAAAAAAGTCATTAGTTATGTAAGCTGCGTGCGGGTAAGTGTTTAAAAAAAACCTCTATTAATTAAGCAGAAAATGAAACCACTGCTGTTTCCTCTAAGATTAAGTAACACTAAAAAATCAAACCCGATGCTATCAACACATTAACATTAATCTTTTTAATGTTAACTTGAAATTGATTTTTTTTAAACGCATTTCATTAAAGGATGCATAAATCTAAATTAAGCTTAATGACTTTTGAACCTGAGAAATACCTGTGAATTTCATTCAGTATAATTGCACTAGTATTCTGGTTCTACACAGGATACATGGTATTTATAGTAAAAATACTTAAAAAGCAGTTTCCTATAATCGAGTTTAAAATACTAGAAAGCGATTCATTTACAGCACTTAGAGGAAAAGTGAGGATTGCAGAGGGCAAGATTCTACTTCTACTTGGTATTTTGCGTGTGTAACTTTTTCATCTTTGACTTTTTAACAAATTGGATAGCAAATTCCGTTTTCCCGACCTGTTTTACGTTAAAAAGGTACTGTTGTTTCAAATCGTTATCTTTAACGGTTTCTGAGAAAATCGCTCTTGAATTAATCCCACTTCCACCACTATTCTGATGTCAAAGTATTGTCAATCCGATTGCCAATTTAATAGTTCTAAGCGAAAAAAATGGAAGAGTTTACGGGACAAGAGTTAGTTGATATGATATTTATTTATGGCTTTTGCGATGGTAATGATGCAGCGGCAGAACGCGAGTACGGGAGAAGGTTTCCAAACCGAAGGCTGCTATCAAGGAGGACATTCCCTACGGTATTCCGCAACTTAGCTGCAACCGCCACTTTTCGAAAGGCACTGGGTCAAGGACGTCCCAGGATTAATAGGGAACCAGAGGTCCTTGACGCTATTGAACAAGATCCTACGACTAGCATACGGACCCCAATGGACCTTGTGGAAATAAATGGATTAGTCCATCAAATTGCTTATCAAAATTTAGCTGTGTATACCAAGTTTCATTCATTTATCACAACGCGATTGAGAGATATTGCAAAAAAATGATTTCCGTTCCTTCCTCTTCAATGGGTTCCTGTGCCCTTAGGAAGCATTTCCGGACCCATGTTAATATGAACTTTTTTACTTAGTTTTGATCATAGAATCGGCCTGTTTAGAGTTGGCAGCTAATTATGAGACACACTGTATTTTTAAAATACCGTCCATGAATTGTTACAAATCACGTATTTTGTATCATCAACCTCTATCTCCCTCCTTCCACAAGTTTCCACTATTTTCCGTTTCTATGCCATTCTTTATTGCACGCTGTATACCACTCATAGACAGTCTTATTAATGAACTACATATTTCAACCGCATTTCTTACATTCATATTTTAGTCTCGAGCTTCATACAAGTTAGATCATCCGATATTCTTTACTTGTTTACGCTGTAGAGTTTGAAATATTCTTCATTCTCATAAGAACACAAACACAAAGTTACTAATAAATTAATTACATTCACAATTAAATTGGCGGAAAGATATACCCAAAATTTTCCCACGCGCACCCTCATGGTAGTGCTGGAGATGGAACAGGTGGATCCGTCTAGGCATCTCGACCAATATAAATCGAGCATTCTGATGTGGTACATGTGTATTGGCTGCCGCAAAAGCTGTGCAATCAATCATGCTCTGCGAGATATGTGGAACACATCTGAAACATTTTATAGAAAAATATACGGACAGTATGTATTTCCTTTTCTCTTGACTGCTATCAATTAATTGTGAGCGGGTTTATAATACTACTACTCTCTACTATTTTAGAAACCGACTATAGGGATATTTATATAAAAAAGTTCAATATTTGCATTTTCTGAACAAAAACACAGGCCCAAAAAGAAGTCTGGCTGAAGGCCGGTCTATAATATTTTTTCTCTTCAAACGCCATATAAGTGACAACTTATGTGACATTACTCAATAATATTAAGTGTCGTTTATATAACTAGGAGTATAAGTACTTACTATTAAGTGTATACACATATTATAGTACCACGAATTCAATTTTAATAATAAACATTTATTGTTTATATTTATCATTTAATATTAATATTTATAGTATAAAAGTACAATTGTGTCATTTAAAAATCCTCCACTTCTAGCGATATCAGTACTCATGACAATATGTCTAGGGTCAACTGCTTTTAAAGATCCATTGCTTGTGTTGAGGCCGTTAAATGAAAATTGTTCAACATTCGCGAGTTTTCGATGTATCCTCTGCATCCGATTTCCAACCCCCATGGACTTTTTTTGATATTTCAAATAAAAAGTCTTTTCTTAAAATCGAGAAGAAGCAAATTAACGTACTCTCTATATTTACTTAAATGTTTATCCTCCAAGTCGGTGAAAGTTCTATTCTTATTAGTTTTAGTGTTGGGAATTTTAATTAGCAGCAAAGATCCCATGTCTTCAATATCATCAATTGTCATCTTCACTAATTCGTCGCAACGACATGCCCCATGTATACCAAATATCGAAATTTCCTGAAAAAATAAGAGTTGGTTAGCACAACATAAAATAAACAATATGTCATTTTATATATTTAAGTAATTTTCTTAGCCAAATACTTTTCATCTGGAGCAATAGACAGAAATGTATAGAAACGTTCCTTTAACAAGACTCAATTTCTTTGGCTTTTAACCTTCTCCTTGTTTTTTCAATAATGCACGCAAATTGTTGTATTTTTCGATGTTTACATTATGCTTCAAACTTAACAGATACTTTACCATTGAATAATGAGCCCACAAACTAGAACTCTTCAGTTTTTTGCCATTTCCAAAAAGTATGCCAATAAAACTTTCTCAGAGATTTTTTCAATACACCATTTCTCGAGCTTGACAAAGGTAGCTTCATATTTCATAAAATATCACTTATTTTCCTAATATCATAATATACTATTACGTCTGGATGGAAATCTGAAGTCATAAACCCAATGTAAATCGTACCATGTAATTGATTTTAAATAATTTAAATCGTTAATATTACAAAATAATACAAGATGCCTTTTTTATTTATAATGAATCATGCTATCAGAAATGAATTTTTAAATGGTAAGGCAGCAATAAGAAAAAAAAATTACGATTGAAATGAGTCTTAGGGATGCTTCTACCTTTTCTATAACCGCAGAGAAAAATTTACATATTGTTTACCGAGTGATTTCTCAATAGCACAAAATGTCTACTTAATTTAATTTCTATCACTGTTTTGGTATTTCAGAAAAAAATTAAAAATTACTTTTTTGGCACCTTCTTTAAAATAATGTTCAAATGAGATTTTTTTTATAATGAAAGACTTACCTCATTTTACTCACCTCACTTATCTATATTTACATACAAGGTGTGGCAATTAAGTTCCGGGAATTTTTCAATGAAAATTAAATTTCGCCAAAATTTTATTATCCACCTTCACAATCCCCTAACTCTCTAACTCTATACAACGATTCCAACGTTGTTGCCACGATTGGAAGCATCCTTGGTAATCCTCCGCAGCTAACCCGTTCAGCACCACGGTTATAGCTTCTTTGACCTCCTGTACGCCGCCATGATGAGTTCCCTTGAGGTGCGACTTTATCTTGGGGGATAAAAAACTTTTTGGTTGGCAGGAACAATGTATGTATTTTTTAATGCCACATCATAAAAAAATAAAAATAAAAAATTTTGTCCAAAAAATAAAAAAAAATGTTTGAGTGGACCACCCTTATTTATTTATTTATTTTAAATCCACTGGTCAACAGGTACAAATTTACCCAATTATGGACCAGGTACAAAAAGAAGCATGTGTAGTGGAGAATACTTCAGTATATTCGTTCGAGGCGTCTGCAAATAAAAAGTTGAATTTGCTCTCGAGTTAAATCTAGCGACAGAAAAATGTAAGTTTGTCAATATTTGCTGACAGTCGGTCTTATTATGTAAAATATTGAAAAGGAATATTTGGGAAAAATATTTTCGTCTGGTTTCAAGACTAGCAAGTGAATGTCTACTGAGGAGGTTCTCATGTGGATAACCAATGTGTGGATAGTAACCGTCTGATTTGAAACTTAAAAATTTTAGGAATCGACGCTGAATCGATTCTAACCATGCTGTGCGGGAACTATACAAGTGACGCATATTCCAATTTTGACCTAACAAAACTGAAATAAAGTAACCTCATGACTTTTAAATTTGTAAAATCGCGACAATTACGAACTATAAAACCGTATGCTCTATTTGCCTCGGAAACAACGGCATCTATGTGGTCATTGAACGATAGTTTATCATCAAACACAACACCAAGATCACGAAACGTTTTTGGTTTTGACAGAATATTACGATACTGTAATCAAATACAACGCGAGACAATCTATTAGAAAAAGACATGACATTACATTTACCGATGTTCAACATTAATCCATTATTCATGCATCGTGGTGATTTGACCGCATCGAGATTTTTTTGAAGATTAATGCAATCGGAAATGTCGCGGATGGAACTATATATCTTTAAGTCATCGGAGTAAAGAAGATAGTTTTCATTCAGATCACCAACCAGATCGTTAATGAATATATTAAACAAAAGGGGCCCAAGGATGGAACCTTGGGGAACTCCAGATGTAGCTACATATTCCACTGACTCAATACCATTATAGAGTACGTGTTGTTTTCTATTGTGGAAATATGACTTGAAGAAACTTCATAATGAATCAGATAAACCAAACGTGCCAAGCTTTTGAAGTAAAATCGAGTGGTCTAGCCGATCGAACACCTTGCTGAAATCAGTATATATAACATCAGTTTGCAAGCCACTATCCATAGTATCGGCTATAAATTGTGTGATACTGATCAAATTGGTCACTGTAGACCGACCTTTCATAAAACCATGCTGATACGGTGTAATTAAATTAGAAACGCTGCAGTAAATGGAGTCATGAAGTAAAATCTCCAGCACCTTACAGAAATTGCATATAATAGAAATGTGACGAAAATTGGAGATATTAAACTTATCACCTTTTTTAAAAATTGGACATACTTTTGAACGCTTCCAGAGATCAGGTAATCGATACTCAGTAATACATAAAGTAAATAACTTGCAGGTGTACCATCTGGACCGGTAGTCATCTTTGACTTAATTCTTTTTAAGGCAGAAATAATTTCAGATTCCGTGAAATTGCGAATATGTAAAAAATTATTAGTGCAGCTGTTTGTATTATGCAATAAATCATTGTTACTAGAAGACGTAGGTAGATAAGAGTTGGAGAAAAAATCAACAAAAGCATTAATGATATCATTAGGATTTTCTAAACGCTGTCCGTTAAAATGCATAGATTGTGGTGCCCTTTTTAGAATTAATAAATTACCAAAATTTATTGGGATTGCTCTCTATGGAAACTTCTGCACTTTTAGCAAACAACAGATCAGACCTATGAATCTCACTTTTAATTCTAGTCCTTAGAGTTTTAAAACTGTTAAACGCCAATAAATCACCAGTAGTCCTATATTTATGCCAGAATTTAGCCTTTGCCTTAATATCATTTATAATTTGGGAATTAAACCAGGGAGGGTATTTTCTTTTACTCGTATGAGAGAATTTAGGGACACACCTGTCGAGCGTGCTGTAAAGTCGATCGTAAAAATAATTTAGAGCAGAATCCAAGTCATTAGTACCATCAAGTTCTCGCCAAGCTTCGTTACAAAGTAATTCGTATAATAAAGGAAGGTTTGCTCTACGAAAATTGTAGTATTTTTGAAAGTTTGATGGAAAATTATTCCCTGATTTATTGATAATATAAAATTGAGGCAAGATATTTAAGACCGGATGATATAAATCTTCTTCAACAGCAGGATCATCAGATCGTTCCGCTACACAATTACAATTACACCAAACCAAATCCAATATTCGATTGCCAGCATTATAAACAAAGTTGTGTTGCGATAGCTCAAAGGCACTAACAAAATTATTAAGGCTCAACATGATGCGATTTGACAGATGGCTTTCAATTGACAAAGAGTAGTCCCTTATATTAAAGTCCCCTAGGAATAGGATATTATTGTCATATAGGTAATCGAGCGATTCAATGATTTCAAAAATAGATTCATAATCGGCAACAGAGGTTTTTGAAGGAATATGTAATAGCAGAATATATAAAGAAAAATGTTTATCCCTAATCTTTACGCCGAGAATATCAACAAATGGTAGATTGTCAAAACCTGCCGAAGACAGATCCAACTGAACACAAATAAAATCATTGCTGACGGCGAGTAATACGCCTCCACCCTTAGTCAGATTAGTCGCTGGGAGATTTCGGTCAACTTTAAAGACGCTGTAATCATTACAAAAAAGTTCGCAATCATGAATTGATGAATCGAGCCATGTTTCAGTGAATGCAAATAAGGAAACCTCAGAACACAGAGACATATTAAACACTTTAGACGTTTTAGATTTCAGACCACGGGTATTTTGATAAAATAGTGAAAAAGTTGATACTCCGGGCGCACCCACGTTCTGACCAGTTGAACCAGGAGACACGTTAGTAACAGAGCACGCGGTAAAATTATTCAACGTATTATTAGCCAGTAATTGCTATTGAGAAGTTACAGCCAGAACATCATTACGTATTTTATCTCGAGCACGCGTATAAGCCGTACACTTGACCTTGTCCCACACAGCACGTTTAGTGTCAACATTAATGTTAAGCGTTTTACCTAAGTTGGAACAATTTGAACAATGATAAGTTTTCGACTTGCATTGCTTGACTTCATGCTCACCACCACACAGAGGACAGGACACAGACTTGTTGCAATTTTTGGAGGAGTGGTTAAATTCATTACATCTGAAACATCTGAAAACCTCGACAGCATCATACACCGAGCAACTGTCAAAGCCAACAAACAAATTTCCAGCCCTAATGACCTTATCATATGAACATCTGTCAAGCTGGATGATACACTGAAATACATTTTCATTTTTCCTGAGGGGAAAGTACTTAATTAATTTACATTCTGCATTCAGTAGCAGATCAGGATTACACTTAATTATAAGATTCACTAAATCGTGTTCAGGATATTTCGGTTATACCAGCCAGACGAATTCTAGGATGCACTCCGAGTACCTCCTTAACTTCATAAGATCCAGGCAATGTATTCAGGGCCATATTCTTAATTTTAGCATTATCCTCTTCGTTTCTGCAACCTATCAAAACTCCTCCATTTTTCAGGTTTTTCACTTTGGAAAGTTGGATATCAGTGTCTGTGAGTTTCAGGTATTGGTTCATGTCCGATTTTGTTTTGGAGGTAGATTGTTCTGCATTCTTTGGTTGTATGATGACGGCAGGTTATGTTTTATTCTTCAGAATATCAGAGTAACTCTGTTGAGGGACTGGTGCTGCAGATGTGTTAAATCTGTTTAGTTTAGTTAACTCAGACTGGATGGCAGCAACTTTATCATTCAAGGAGGTAAGAGCTTCATCAATTTTATTTTGAATGATTTGACCCAAGTCACGCTGATTTATGGTTATCGAGTTAGCTAAGCAGTCGACACATTTCCAAGTTAGACCTCTTGTGCGGCTCAGCAACTGGACTATATCCCAGGAGTCCGTGACACATGCGGAATGAGCTTGCTTTTTACATACAGCACAAAAAATTACCGGTTTTCTTATACTGACGACTCCGGAACAAAAAATACATGAACTCATGGTTAAATGCTAGGGTTTATAAACATTTTACTAAAGATATGCTTCAGGAACTGCAATTAACAATAGTTTCACAATACGTAAGCCGTTCGGTTCCGCTAACAACAATAATATATCTTCACGACGAAAAGAATAGTTCTGTTATAGCGTTAAAAACACCTTATCACTTAGGGGTATTAAAAATAGATTTCAACCGATTCTCAGACCTACCGAATACTCATATAAAATTTCATAAAAATCGGTCTAGCCGTTTCCGAGGAGTATGGCGTCTAACACTGTGACACGAGAATTTTATATATATACTAGGTGACCCGGCAAACGTTGTTTTGCCATATGAATTATTTCTAGTGAATATTTTGGTAATCGGCTTCGTTCTCATCCTTACTCCGTGCTGTTTACTGGGTGAGAAGCACAAACCTAGAAAAAATATAGACTGTGCCAGTGTCATATTGCCGGCGACCGCTAATTCATGGCTGCCCTAAAAGGTCCAGAATCACTAAAATTTGGTTTTTATGCCAATTTACGTTGGTTGTACTGTAGCGTGAAGTCATTTGTTTACTGTGATTGGTCACATTGTTAGTTAACTTCTTATTGCAATGCAGCCATCATATTTGCATAACCGCCAACATCACATCATTGGTCACATTGATGTCACATTCTTTAATGACATTTAAAATCACAGCAAGTTAGTTAATTTCACATTGCAATGCAGCCATCATATTTGCACAATTGCCAACATAAAGCAAATAAAATATCAATTTTCTGGACCTTCGGTCCCTAGAAAACGCGCCACCTGTCACGTGACCTATATCATGAACCGACGCTGTCTATATTTCTTTCTAGGTTTGGGGTGAGAAGTGACACCGGCATACGCCTGGCGGGGATAACTGATCTAGTGATAATCGATCAGTTATCTACCAGGGTTAAAAATGATTAAATTACTAAAATGGCTATTAAAAAATAGGAGTTTGTCATAGAAGGGTGAAAATTAAGGGCTGTATGTATTTTTTAATGGCACCTCATAAAAAAATAAAAATAAAAAAAAATAAAAAAAATTGTTTGGCTTGGACCACCCTTATCACTTAGGGTTATGAAAAATAGATTACGACCGATTCTCAGACCTACCGAATATATATATGTAAGAATGATTCCACTTGATCTCTATCAGTTTTACTTGCTATAAGATGAACCAAGAAACTACCTCCTGAAGTTATGACAGTCTGTATAAATAAAACTAATTGAAGAGGAAAGAAGAATATTGAAATGGAAAAAGTCAAGTAACAATCAACCGCTTGCTATCATAAATACGTTTCGGTTTGTTGACATCAACACGAAGTCATTATCGATTAATTTTCATTTTAAAGTGAACACCTATTTACAGCGAAATCTCACTTTCTGGCTCACGTAATTGGGTGGCCCTCAGCGGGGCACCGGCGCTCAATAATGTTAGAATACTAAAACATTAATATACGTAGGTGTTTCCCAAGGAAACTGTACTTCGCCGTAAGGGTGACGGTGACCGGTGGTCAGTTTCACCCCAGCGGTCATAACTAACGGTGGCAGCATGGGCTGTGCTAGCAGTACTCCACTTGTGGAAAGCGGGAAAAACCTGGTAGACGGCGCTAAGGAGTCAGTCAGCGAGACAGTTTCGAAAGGGGAGAAGGCGTTGCAAGGTAAATGCGACCTATACTTTTTAATTTAGGAAAATAGCGTAAAATTATTTTATCGATTTTTATTATTATATTGGTGTTACCAACTAAGTACGCATCATATTATGTGCACACTTTTTACTACCCGATTTTTGATAAATTTCACTTTCACAACCAGTTTTACTTAGAAAATTTTGCACTAACCTTTTCTAATAAATTAGAAGCGTGTATTAAACAAAAATCCGGAAATTTTTATCCAGCTTGGGGTAAGCTGTACATAACTACACTGGATTTGTTTTAACATTTTAAACAAACAAAACATTAAGTTATTAGGTAGTATTTATTATACAGGGTGTTTCAGGTATTACTGGGTAAAGGGATACCTTAGGTCTAATTATTCAGTATGTTTAAATATTCCCATTATCACTAGTGGCGTAGAAACCCTGTGACATTCTTCTTTTATTTAAAATAAAAATAGTACGACACTGTCTTAATTATAAAAAAACATAAGATACTTTAAGTTCAGATTGTTTTGAACAAATAATAATTATTCTTTGCAATTTTATTTAAAATGCATTGTATTCAAGTAAATGCTCATTTAAAATATCACTGCATTTCGTAGTTTGTGCATATTTGTATCAAAAGCTGAAGAAAACTTCAAAATTCACTCATAAAATTGTGCACATCGTTATAATTAACCAGTTTGAGTAAATTTTTCAAGTAATATTTTGCTGTATTTGTAGCGGAAAAGGCGCTTTACCTGATACCAAAACAATTTTTCCTTGATGCATTGATTATTTTAAAAATGATTAATATGATAATATCTTCAACAAGGTATACCTTTTTCACATAAAGAAGATAGAAGAATCGATTGTTTTAATAGTTAGATGTATACATTAAGCCGTAAAAGAGTTCTGCCATTTAAAAGAAGCATGATGTACCATAAGTGGCACCCTCTACTCTAATTTGAATATCTCGCCTCCAAAAACCACCGATCTGCAAAATGTATGCAAATATTTGAATTTTTAAAAAATTATTTACAAAAAAGCAAACTTAGATGATATATTCATCTTATCTACTCTATCGTGCATTAATTTCAGAACACCCTGTATTACTGAAGCATAATATGCCTCACTACGCACAAAATGCAGAGATATTTTTAAAGAAAAAAACCAAAATACGATTTAAAGAATAATTGTTCAAAATTTAAAGTATCTTACGTTTCTTTATAATTATGACAGTGGCGCATCATTTTTATTTTAAATAAAAGAAGATTGAAACAGGATAAAACACTGGTGATAATAGGAATTTTTAAACATACTGAATAATTAGACTAAATAGACATTACAATCTAGAACTCCTGCTGTTTTATCACGAGAGGTTTCCAAGTAAATAAAAAATATAATAAAAATGTTGAAATATTTGACACCCTGTATCTCGGAAAAGGTGAACTTTTATTCATTTATACTTTCAAATTAATAGACAGTTTGGTGAGAAGTTTTCTTCATCTTTATTCATTTCATAAATATTCTTCCAAAATTCTTTTTTAAAATTTTCATTATTTCGAAAAAATGTACAGAAATAATTTAAGTAGGTACCATGAATATTATAAGTGAAAATAATACAAAACAGGGCATACCTAAACATTTGACATCACGAAGCATACATGACTTCATTCATAGGATTTTTTAAGGAAAATTGATGAATTAGCTATAATAAACAATAACAATAAAAGAAAAAAACGCAAACACTAATAATAAAATATGTATGGTTATAATATTGCCATAGAACTTTCCTTATACCATTTTTAATATGGGTGTTCCATTGAAATAAACTGTTGAAATTAAGTTTTAAAAATTATTTTTATTAATGACTTCATTGTTGCTCTGTTTTTGTTTATAAAGTTATACCATCACCCTTTCGAACGATTTTTATAAAACATCGAAATCAAGCAAGACATTGGGTGGTGGTAGTAATCATCGGTAAACTGATTATTTTCTAATTTTTTCTCTCTAGAATATTAATTTAGAGATTGGTTTCCTAAATTATAGAGATCTCTTTGTATTAGCCCATCGTCTATTGATTCAATTTTCGCGTTCTTTTGTGAGCTACATTTGCACTGAACTACAGGATTTCAAAATTTATTATTTGATTTTTTTATAAAAACGAATATACCTTTACTTATTAAAATAATTCATTCTATAACTTATTAACCACGAAAATGTAAAAAAATGGCATTGAAAAATTGATATAATTGATTGCTCAACAGGTATCATTGGCAAAGCAATATTAAGTATACCTAATTACTAAAATATGTAATTAATTTAAAAATCAATTAGGTAAAATATAAATAATAATCAAAGGGAACAATCGCGTATCAGTAATCAATATATTATGAGATATTATATCTCACCTGCACTCAGGTTATATGTGAACATACATATGAAGGAACAGCCAGTTCAATTGTCGGTCATCTCACCTATGGCATACTGATGAGGGCCTAGAAGCCCGAAACTGGTCTATGTCTGGTAGTGTGTCCGACAAGGGTTCTTGGCTGTTCACACAGATACTACAGGAGTAATTCAATTCCGGTCGGGGCATTAGTCCGCGGAGTAGTTGTTTCCTGCAGTATCATTTACACAATATATTATGCATAAAATTATCAATATAGACAAGTAACACATCACATTTTGTATTTAGAAGATTTGAATTCGCCAAGTTAAGAGAAAAAATGTGCTTTTTAAATTTGATGTCGGTATATTAAATTGAATGACCAAAAACATGACAATCAATTTTATTATGCAACATTTTATAAAAAATATATATATTTATTAAATGCACGGGTAACATTAAATATTGCTGCAACATATTGTACTATTTCCCTCAATAAACTCCAACTGTGTGTAAAAACTTTGTCTACATTTTGCTAATCGCCATTTTATAGCACTGATAATGTATGTAATAAATATATAAATTGCTTAAATAATTCTGCAAGTTGAACCATTTTTAATGAAAAAAGTTAAATATTTTCATATTATCAGAAAATAATAATTTACTATTATCCACAATTTGATGATGATAATGATTTTCCGGGTTGTTATGCTGTGATCTCGGTAACGACCGCTGCCAGTAACATAATTAAAGTGCACATCCCTAGCTATAGTTGGAATTGAAATGCCCTTGTTGTTCTCGGGTTAGGCTCTCTGTTGATTAGACCGTTTTCTGTCGTTACATATGCATTTTATTTTGGTATCTCTGCATATTCGCAAATGGCATGAGATAACATTCTTATTATTTCCTAAGCTCTATATTATTCAGTTCTTAAATATGTAAAATTGTTTGTGTAGAAAATACTATTTCAAGAATACGGCGCGTACATGTCACAATACGTGATGCAAGTTTATTTAGTTTCAAAAATTGATTTCATAATCTAATCTATGTTGATGCAGAAACTGAACTACAAACATGTTAAAAATACAATTTTAACACTCCCTTGTAGCATTTAAAATACTGCTTTAAGGCACCAGTGCCTTAAAATGATCACAAAATGTCAAACAATAAATTTGCAATACATTTAATTTGTATTTTCTTGATTAACATGAATACTTATATTACAATTTACACAATTTAAAAAAATAAATCCTTCCAAAATTCTACCACTATCAACTGAAAGGACCGCAGGACAAATCCAAAGCTTTCAAACTTTTTGTAATTGATGAATACAACAATGGTTGCCATCATAGTTACTATATTATATCATTGGCAAGTGTCCACTTCGAAAATTTGATACAGTGCCTACGATGCTATTTAAAACTTCAACTTTCTACCTGGGTTAATACTTTTTAATGCTGTTTGTAGAAAAAATTTGGTATGATATTTGTGTTAAAAGTGTTTTAATGCACTGATGTAAACTTTTACATGCGTACCTTAAAAATGCACTTTTGACACTCACTTTATAAATATATTAAGTTCGACTGAACATCTTTATTTTAAAACGTAAAAAGCACCTAAATTGAATTCGTTGGTGTTTCAGAGTACCTATCTTAGAAACTACTAAATATAGAAAAAAGAAAGCACATCTTCATTTTCGAGTAACAATAATTGCTTTTAAAAGAATGGGTTAGAATTGTAAATAAGTACAAAATTTTATAATTATACTTTTTTCAGCATACAATCTTTTAAAATAGCGAAGTAATGTAGCAAACTTTTTTAAATGAAACAAAATTTTTGGGCACACATTATTATGAAACTTTGCACTGTATAAACATAGTATAACATAATTATCATTACAAAGATACTACTTAAAATAATCATTTGGTTCACCGAAATACCATGTATCTTAAAACTACCTATTATTTTTATTATAAAAGTTCCCCGTAATAAAACTACGTTGCTTGATGGAAACATCGTCTAACAAATACAAACAGCGTGATTAAAGTTCTATATAATTATTGTAAAACCAGACTGGAACTAAACGGAAATGCGTGAAATAAAAAAATACCTATTGATTTTCCTTTTATAAAAATATTCTGTTCAATATGATGCGAATAAAATTTTTTAGTAACGTAGCTAATTGACTAGAAATTCATTATTCTCAAGTTCATGTATTTATAAATAATCTATTGATTTATGGATATCATTAATTTAAAATAAATCTTAAGAATATGTGCAAGTCAAAAATAAACATTCATTACATTACAGTTCACATTTAGGAACTTACTTTTTAATGGTTTTCGACTCTATGTATATATATAATAGAAATAAAAACTATGACATATTTGGCAAGAAGGTGTTCTGTGCTTTGTACAAGAGTATTATTTAGTTTACCGTACCTTACTCAAAAAGAAAAAATATATATATAACCTATCCCTTTTTCTAAATTAAAAATAACGAGTTGACCATAATTAAAAACAAATACAATATTAAACTGAAACTGGAGCATTGTTGTGTGTTAAAAAATATTTTTTTGATAAAGCGCAAAACACTGTTTTTAAATTAGGTTATGAAAGACTACAGTTTAAAAAATATATACAAATAACTTTGATTACTAAATCAAATATTAAGTTATTTGAAAAGGTTTTCTCAAAGACTAAAACTAATATGTATATGTGTATAAACACTTATACAACATCCTGTATAAAATTAACTATAAATAAATTCCATATGCCCTCATTTCCCTTTTACTTTACTTTTAAAACATTGTGTAAAAATTAAACGTTAATGTATTGCTGCTAATCCTTTACACAGGGTCAAAAAGACATGGCAATTCTGATAACATTGAAAAATAAGTGAGGTTTGCTTAATAAATGCATGTCCTAGATCCACTCATTTTTTGAGATGCACTAACAGGGAAGGAACTTTTTTCTCTAACTTTTTTCTAAGTTGGTTTTTCCCATTCTAAGTCTTGTGTGTGTGTGTCTTGTTATGTAAAATTTTATTTTTCACAGAAAGTTACTTTTAGTAAATTTGTTAATAATGCACCGTTTTCGAGGAAACTGCAAACAACTGTGGTACCTAAAGTCAACCTGGTGATATCTGTAACAGTATACTTATTTATCAAGTGTGTATGTGTCAACCCACAAACTCTTTCATTGGTATGTAATATTTTGTGTAATAGAAGTTACAGTATATTTTCTGATCTCGTTAAAATTGTATTCTGCTCTGTTTATTACTCGCTACTACATAATAATAACTGTGCTACTACTTATACTAGCAGTGCAGATGCGCAGATATTGACTTTTGGGGGAATTATATTAAGAGTGCTGTTGTAGTTAGATGCTCCATAAAAAGTTCTTATACTTCTGTAATGGTATGCATGCAATTAAAGTATAATTATCCATACTACCAAAAATGTTTTTCTATTTGGCAAAAGAGTTTTGAGAATAGCATTTAACTACTGCTACGGGATTCTTAAAACATTCCCACAAAAGTCAACATCTGTACATCTGCACTGGTATAAATTTCCATTATTATTATGTAATAGTGCGCTACAAACACAGAGCAGAATAAAATCTTCAGAAACTAATATTCGTTAAAAGAACAAATAATTACTATTCTACCTAGATAATCAACAACATACCGGATTTTTTTCTTATACAGAATATGACATTTCAATGGAAGAGTCCGGGATTTGAAACATTTGATAAATAAGTACCATTACAGAGATTGTTTAGTTTTATTTAACCACATTTTTCTTGAAAACGGTGCATTATTAATAAATTTTCTAAGAGTACAAAAGCAAAAGCTTTTTACAAAATTAAATATATAATTTGAATGGGAAAAACCCAACTTAAAAAAAGTTAGAGAATAAAACGTCAGAGAAAATGTTAGAAACTAGCGCCCTACTTTGTACAAAAGAATTAATAGCACCAGCATGTTCGACACCACCAAAAACGGACCTGTGTCAAATTTGGATCGATCATGTTATTTTTAAAGAATATATATTAAATTCAAAATTTGATTCTTTAAAATTATCCTACACGCCCGATATCTCATAAAATGAGTGGCTCTAGGACATATTAAGCAAACAACTTATTTTTCAATATCATGTCTTTTTCAAACGCCCTCTATAAAGGATTAGCAGCAACACATTAACGTTTAACTTTTATACAATGTTTTAAAGACAAACTAAAAGGCAGTTGCGATACCATAAAGTAATAGCAATTTTTATATTTAAATATTGTGTTCTAGTGTATGGATGAAAGTAATTTCCTTTTCGTTTATGAGCAAATGTGAGGGCGGATTTAATTCAAATTTGTAGTAAGGTGATTCATTATAACAGTCACAAGCCATTTTTATTAAACTAGCAGTTTTTTATTCCATGATTTATGAGAAAAAAGTGTTAGGTACCTACATATAGTAGCTATATTTTATTACTTGACATATATTAGGCTGGTTCATGTGAACATGGGACACACAAGCTATTAAATGTCAATTGCGTAAGTACTTTAAAAACTGCAAGCAAGTGAGGTATTAGGGCGGTTTGTGTGTTGTTTGTGCTTTGGGGCAGCGGAGTCGGCTGATTGATTACTAAGTGCTATATAGATACAACAAAACACATAGAGCGGTTTTCACCGCTTCGTTTTTTGAAAAGATTTTGGTCAATGATATAAACCACGTGCCGCCAGCTGTGAAAAACGCTTTGCATGTGGCCACCTATAAATTGTGCCAATTCGACTGCGTAGAGGCGGCATAACCGTTGTGACAAACACACCCTTATAATTTTCTTACTTACCTATTTCTATTTAAAAAACGAAAGAAAAAGTAATTTGTGGATTCAAGTATTAATACCTAATAAATAACCTCGACTAAGCTTTCTAAGGATGTTAAATTATAATACAATATTAAATTTTAGATAAAAATCGGTTATACATATTAAACATGGGTCCGGAGATATCTCGTTTTCGTAGGCGACATACATTTTATGTATGGAAAAGCAAACTGAAATTCGAATGAAGCAAGGTGTCTCTATGAAGATGTTTTCTTCAAAGGAATAATTCACCAAATTTACTTATTTTGTAAAAAAAATATTAAAAACTAACTTAAACACTTCAAAAACAACTCGTCACTTCGTGTTTTCTTTTTTTGTTTAAGTCTGACATGAAATTTATGACAAACTGACACATGCCATCTAGATTACTGTTTTTTAATTAGCATTACAAAGTTGATCTATTGTAATGATTAATAAATTAATTTTTATCGGTGCGTCAAGAGTAATCCAAGTAGTAGAGTGTCCAAGAGACACATTTTAAGCAGAATTGACTTATCTTTAAGAGAGCGATACCAACTTGTCCAAAAAAACAGTGGCGTACAGTTTGCTAAAAATGAGTATTTAACAGCACAAACGCCACTGAAGCTAATATATTACAAGATAAATTTATGCAAACGTAGCCCTTCACTGTTGTGTACCAAATTTCATCTCAAAATCTCGATAGGTTTTCGAGAAATAAAGAATTGTAACAACCTGTATCTCGGAAACGAGGCATTCCCGGATCCATATTTATATAAAAAAAATCATAAAAACTGTCCCTAGATTTTCTTAATATCATTCTGTAACATCCTGTTGTATATTATATATTTTTAGGTATTAATAATATTGTGTGAAACTAAATACTCTGTGGACAAAAGCCTCAACCAGCGTTGAATTACATCCACAATATCTACCCATATATTCTTTATTATTAGCTTTTGCAACATTTTTTACTGTATTATAAAGGTATTTTAAGCTAATATAAATCAAATCTACTACAATTCCTATCAATGAACTCATATGTATGTTCTCTGATACCAAACATCTAGGTATGCTAATGAACAATTCCACAGACAAAGCTCTGTTCAATAATTTATCCACAGAGTAGTTAGTTTTACACAATTAATATTGTGTAAAATATTTTTAGGTATTAATAATTTAATATCTAAAAATATATAAAAGTTTTACATATAGGGTAAACATTATTTAAGTAGGTATTGTCATATTTAATTTAATTCATTGACAGGATAATGGCACTTTTGTCATTGTCGATGTTTAATTTCAAATAATTTTAATTTAGTCGAATATAATTTTATATTTTTTTGTTTGTTTTATTCGTTTGGTCAACGCCTTAACATTGCAATCTCAAATTTGCGACATGCAGTTAAACCTAAACACTATTTATTTGATGTACTACTCAATATTTTACCAACAACAGCGGCGTAGAGACGGGGTAAATAAAATACAACTAACAATATTATTTTAAATTTTCCAAGATATCAATTTGACAGATAATTGAACACTCTATATGAAAATTGTATCCATTTGACAAAATTAACAGTGGCGTAAAAATACTTTTCACAAAAGTTTACGTTGGTCCCGCCTCTACGCCATTGTTGTTCGTATAATATTCAGTAGTACTGCAAATAGTTAGTCTTTAGGTGCTAACTTCACGTTCCAAATTTGAGATTGAAATGTTAAGGCGTTTTGGAATTATTATACTTATTTTATGCATGCTATCTATGTATTATAATGTAAATTTTCATTGTAACAATAAAAAATGCCTATGTCTTGAAATTGGTTATTAAAATTGATTTCAATTATCATATCAACTATCAAGAAATTATTTTATTCATTATTTTTTAAATATTTAACTGTAAATTTTAAAAATTTGTCTCAATATCTGGCACTCTGTCTCAATAACGAAGGACGATAACCTCATGATCCATAAGAAAAAATTATTTTTTTATTGTTTAAGTTTTATCAGATCTCTGTTTTTCTAAATCACATAGATAGGTATTGTATTTGCAGCACTGCGATGAAAACATATTGAAAATGTTTATCTGAGTTCAGCGACGAATTTGGGTTCCTTGGAAAAATTGGCTGCCAAAAAATATCGAGATAGAATTCAATAGTGTTTTTAACTATTTTTTTATCATTTGATACATGTACAGTACTCAAATTGTGAAAGTAAACTGATTTTTTTTGTTTAAAATAATTACGAAGGGTTTTTTTCTCAGAACATAACAAACTGAAAGTAAAAACGTCTTGAAGTAGAAATAATAAGTAAATAGTTGTTATTCAATTAAAACAGTAATAAGAATGTTTTCTAATTTCGTTTTATTGAACATGTCTAATGCAACGCAAAAATTATATATATTATTTGTTTAAAAACTGCTTACTGTTAATATGATTTTAGAGACAATTTATAGTGATGTTTTTTTGTAAGACTTATACTCCCATCTATAAAATGAAGGTGTGTAAAATAATGACTGACTATTCTTCGCCAATGAAAATAAAAGTGGTATGTATGTAAACATACCTATATTTATCTGGTTGCATGTCATAGTAACATCATTACGTAATTTCATTATAGTAATGTAAGTTTATTATGAGTACCATAATGTACCATAATGATATTCCAAAATATCCTAGTACCATAATGACATTCAAAAATCACCTACTATTACCTACAAATTATTTGTAAACTTAGGTATTTTATTAAAAATATACAGAAACTTAACTGTTTATTATAAACTGTAAAAGATCAATAATTGCAGTTGACTATATTAATACCATTTTCGCAAATTTGTATTTTAGTATGTCTATTCACTCTAAAAATTGCTAATTTGCTTTTTGCGCCAAAATGGATAATTTAAAATATATTGAAGAGTTCTCGTTGATTGAAGATGTTGGAAATAATTTAAAAAAAAATGGAAACAGCGTTTTCAAATATTTATGGAAACATTAGGAACTGATTCTGATGCAAATATGACTGGAGCTCTTTTGCTGCATTTAATAGAGGTCTAGATGCAGTAGAAGTTTATAATACCCTGGAAATTCCCGAGACTGAAAAGAAAGATTGGAGAAAAGTAATTTAAAGATTGGAAAACCATTTTACATCAATATCAAATGAAACCGTAAATTGTCATTTATTTTGCACTACTAATCAAAAGGAAAAAAAAACAATAGATATGTTGGTCTCAGGTTTGAAAGAAAACTGTCGAAAACACTGTAATTTTGGAACTTCAAGAGACAGAACTGTATGTAGAATTATAGGTAAAAAAATAAGAGACAGGTTACTCAGAGACTTTTAACTTAGACTTGATACAGTGTATAAATATCTGTAAAGCAACAAAACTGTCAGAACAGTCTAATTAGCTAAATTATGAAAATAATGTTCATACTACAAAAAGAAGGGAAGATAGAAGAGTACCACAGAATCACAATATATTTAAAAGGAAATAAGTGCAAGAAATAAGTAAACTTTATTAATAGTTAAATAAAAATACTAACAAATATAAAGAAAAAGTGTGTCAGTCGTGTGGTATGAAGCATGCATATAGATGTCCAGTATACAACAAAATATGCAACATATGTAAGAAATATAATCATTTTGCAAAAATGTGTAGATATAAAAATGTCAATATAATTCATGGAAATGAAGAAGTAGAAGGTGAAAGAGAAGAAAGTGTTTTTATAGAAACAATTAGTATAGACGGAATATGTACTGTAAATAATGTTAGAGAGTGGAAGCAGAAGGTAGAGATCAACGGAAAAGAAGTTATATTTAAACTAGATACTGGAGAAGTAAATGTATTGAATAAAAAAATAGCAAGAGATTTGGAAGCTAAAGTGGAAAGTACAGGAATATAATTAGAGAACTGTAATGGCACATTAATAAAAGTGTATGGAGAAACAACTTTATCATGTAAGGTAAAGACTAGGAAATACAGTGTCCTCTTTATAATAGTTGATTTTAAAGGACCTTATGTAATACCTTTCACTAAAAAATTTAATTTATTATAGCTGCTCTGAAATCTAACATTGCTAGATATGGAATTCCAGAAATAGTGACAATGACCCTCAATATAAAAGTTTTAAATTTGAAGCTTTTTCAAAACAATGGAATATTAAACATATAACATCTAATCCTTATGCTAGATCTAATAGAATGGAAACAAATGCTGAAATATATATATATACACTGCCTTGTTAGAATATCGGAATACACCGATTGATTAAAAAATTAATAAGTTAAGAGCTCTTGGCGGGGCATAATATAAATGCATTTTTACCAATTAATGAAAATTTTATGTTGTCAACTAATAGTGATGATATTAAAGCAAAGTTACAAAACATACATGAAAATTACAAAAATTGTCATAATCGTAAGAATCACGCTCATCTAAAAAATTCTAAATAAAATGAAGTAGTATTTATAAAAGATGCTGATAATGATATGACTACGGCTAATGTCTTAGACGAAAGTAATAAACCAAGGTCATATAAATTAATTATTATTACCCAGTGGTATAATAACTGAAAGAAATAATTACAAGCTTTTTAAAACACCACAGGCAATGAAATTGACAGATGAACATGAGTCTGATTCTTATTAAAAATATATACCCAAATAAGACTAATGATTATGATAATAAAATGTCTATACCTGACCTGTCATCTAGACTAGTCTCAAATAAAATTATTACTAGGTCTGGCAGAACAATTAAAAACCCAGTTACTTGTCAGATTAAGTATAGAAAAGGAAGATGTCATATATTGTTAATATTTAATTTATTCTTTGTGTGGAGAGTACCAAATGAACAACAATTGCATCTACACCATTACAGAAAAGTAGTAAGTAAAAGACTTTTTGTGGAGCATTTAACTGCAGTGACACTCTTAAAACATTCCCCCAAAAGTCAACATTTGCACAAGTTTCCAATATTATTAAGTAGCGCGAAACAAGCAGAGCAGAATTAAATTTTAACGTAATTACAATATTCACTAAAAGAACAAATTACTATGTAAATCAGAAAATCAACCATTTACCGTAATTTCTGTTATACAAAATATGACATATCAGTGACAGAGTTCGGGATTTGACACATACACACTTGATAAATAAGTACTACTACAGAAATCGCCTGGTTGTCTTTACCAGTTTTTTGCATTTTTCTCGAAAACGGTACCTATGTCAAATTTTAATTAAATAAATAAAAAAATACATTTTTTAAATTATATTACACGCCCAGTATCTCAGAAATTATTGACTCTAGAACATACGTTTATTAAGCAAACCCTGCTTATATTTTCCAATGTTGTATAAGCCCTATTAATATTGGGTTGTATTTTTAAAACTCCCTGTATTATTGCCAGCAGATAAAATTTTGTATGTAATTTGGATCCTAATAGTATATTATGCAACGATCATGTAATGATGATTATTAAATCACGAGCATTAACCGGGATACGAAACGAGCCGAAGGCGAGTTTCGTATGGTTTATGCGAGTGTATTAATAACCATTACATGAGAGTTACATACGCTATTTTTTCTACACCCGATAAATAATCAAAAACCATAAATTTTATATTTTTATTGAACACAATAGGTAACAGTAATTATTCGTACGAACTGCATTTTCTGCTTTCTCCGATATGTGTGGAGAAGTCGATGGTAATTCTTCTATATCGCTGATATCAGACATTTTGATAAATTATCGAAGTTTAGCTAGGTATCTACGAAAATTTAATACGTACTGATTTTGACATCTAAAATAATTACATAAGAACCTAGGATAAACGTCAAATGCACAGCATGCTTGATTGAAAAATTATGGGTTTCTATTGTTTAAAAATCTGTATCGTAATAAAAAATTTGTATCGTAATGGGTATCATTATGAAACGGATTATAAAATCTGTATCGTAATGAAAAATCTGTATCGTAATGGGTATCATTATGAAACGGATTATGGGCATATAAGTGCATTGTTATAATACGGATGTAGAAAAACAATTATTACGGTACACGTCGTGTATATTTACAACTGAATGATTGTCTTTATGATGCTTATTACATAAATAACTACTATACAGGGTGACTTGCAAGTCGTTACAATAATTTTAGGAGGTGATAGAATACTTGATTTTGAGTTAATTGGAACAAACATATCTATATATTAAGTGTTACAATATTTGTAATAATTAATGTTTTAATATTTTTTAATTTAACCGTGCTTTTCTACAATTATTGAAGTGTAGAAGAAAAACAAATCTTTTTATAACAAATATTTCTATGTTTTTTTTATTCAGGAATGAATGGATTATTTAAATTATTTTATCAATAAAATCCAAAGTGACTTCGTTACTTACCTAGAACGTCATAAACTTGGTTACATGGTTTTTCTACTTTGTAAAAGGGAAGAGTCAAATTTAAACGTGGATTTTATTTAAACCTTTGTGCGTAGGTTTATTCAGATATTAAGCAATGTTCTTAGTTCTTAGGAAAAGTTTTTTAATAAACATTCTAAAAATTAGGAAAATTAATCTTAACACGTTTAAGTATAGCTAAGTATTGGCATTCGCCAAAACAGAGGACAGCCGTTTAGTATGTAATAAAAATGGTTTAAGAAATGAAGACATTTGCTAACAAGAACGCAACCTTTAGAAAATATTGTTATTAAAATACCGGAGGATTCAAAAACATAAATATTTATTACAATTTTTCAAATCTAATTTAAAGTTACGGTGTAAAAAGGAAAAGCAACGTTTCTATTAAATAGCTTGGTATGCCATGAGAAAACAATTGTCTTTAGTTTCCATAGCAACCGTAAATGTAGATCAACTGTCAAACTGTTCGAATCTCAGTTAAAGTGTAAAGTAAAGTGCAAATATCTTCATTTCTTAAACAATACATTTATTACATACTGTCCTTTTAAACGTGTTAAAATTAATTTTCCTAATTTTTAGAAAGTTTATCAAGAAGCTATTCCTAAGAACTGAAAGAACGTTGCTTAGGTAAGTTTTTAATAATATCAGAATAAACTTACACACAAAGGTTTAATTAAAATCCACGTTTAAATTTAACTCTTCGCTTTTACTAAGTAGAAAAACTATGTTTATGATGTTCTAGGTAAGTAGCGAAGCCACTTTGGATTTTGTTGGTTAAATCATTTAAATAATCCATTCATTCCTGGTAAAAAAGGTTTGTTTTTCTTCTTCAATAATTGTAGAAAAGCTTGCACGGTTAAATTAAAAAATTAATTATAACAAATATTGTAACACTTAATATATAGGTATGTTTGTTTCAATTGACTCTGACATACATTTTAACAACATTAAGAAACTATTTTACTAGTAAATAAAGTGATATTTCGAAATTCTAACAATTCCAACAAAAACTGTAGTCAACAAAAATAAAATATTCTTTAAAGTATTTATACATTTATATTTAGATAAGTTTATACAGTTTCTGCATTTGACTTCAAATTCGGTCGGTATTCTATAATAGGTGTACTTCTACTCCAACTTAAATTAGAGTGGAAACACAAAAAAAGTGTGCTAAGGCAATTAAGTGTAAAAGATCGATATAGGTGCTAATAAAAGTACGAGAAATTAAACAACACAAAAAATCAATATAAGCATTGCTGATTTACAATTTTCCCGCTATTAAGTTATTTATAATACTCAGTGTATCTGGGTTAATTAAAAATAATGCACGCGTGGTGAATAATAAACAGTGCCATGCTACTGCAATGTCGTTTACTCTGACGAATGGCATGATGACAGTAAAGTAATAATTCTCAGTAATTTAATTACAATTTACATTTTTGTTATGTATAGTATAGCAGACGAAACACTGGAGGTAGAGGAGATGACTGGGTGGCATATCCCCTGACATAATTTGCTGATATTTTTAATTTTAGATATTTTTTGAACTTAACCTTGTATATGGAGTTGTTTCTTCGCATACCTACTAGATATATGTATGGTATAAAATAACATGTATATGATTTAATTAATAGGAATTGTACGAAAATTGATTTATATTGCTTTTACAACAATTAATTCCAATATTTTCAACTTACTGACCATGACATAACAATGTATTAAATATTTCCTGGGAATTGGTCAAAATAATAAAACCATAGTTTAAAATACTATGCAATCATAGAAATTTATTATTACGATCGTTTCGGGATAGCACCCATCTTCAGATAAGACATTTTTTTTAAATTTTGTTTACATATTTGTTTCAATTTTGAAAAAAACCATTGTTTGACTCCATACTGGAATTTTAACTGACAACAACTTACAACAATGTTATAAAATATTTTTTCTACACCCGTATTATAGCAATGCACTTATATGCCCATAATCCGTTTCATAATGATACCCATTACGATACAGATTTTTCATTACGATACAGATTTTTAATCAATAGAAACCCATAATTTTTCAATCAAGCATGCTGTTCATTTGACGTTTATCCTAGGTTCCTATGTAATTATTTTAGATGTCAAAATCAGTACGTATTAAATTTTCGTAGATACCTAGCTAAACTTCGATAATTTATCAAAATGTCTGATATCAGCGATATAGAAGAATTACCATCGACTCCTCCACACTTATCGGAGAAAGCAGAAAATGCAGTTCATACGAATAATTACTGTTACCTATTGTGTTCAATAAAAATATAAAATTTATGGTTTTTGGTTATTTATCGGGTGTAGAAAAAATAGCGTATGCAACTCTCATGTAATGGTTATTAATACACTCGGCTCGTTTCGTATCCCGGTTAATGCTCGTGTATTAATAACCATCATTACATGATCGTTGCATAATATACTATTATATATTGTTTATGAAGATTTGGATTGGGTTATAAAATTCCAGTATGAAGTTAAACAATGGTTTTTTTCAAGACTGAAACACATATGTAAACAAAAATTTTTTAAAAAATGTCTTTTATCTAGAGATGGGTGCTATCCCGAAACAATCGTTGTAACAAATTTCTATGATTGCATAGTATTTTAAACTATGGTTTTATTATTTTGAACAATTCTCAGGAAATATTTTATACATAAAATAATTAATTCCAAGATATTACAGAAATAATAGAGACTATGTGGCAACTACTAGATGGTTGTATCCTATTATTATTAGTTGGTTAATTATTAATTAATACATGTTATTCTATACAAAAATTAACGAGTGCTATGATTATAATGATTTGCTTAAATTATTACATTAAGTGGTTTTATTTCCATATTTATTAAGAAGTTCGAACTTACTACTAGAATCAAATAATATTACTGGAATGTATGTCTGCTGTTGTTGAGATCATCTATTTTAATAAGTTTTATAGTCCGATACTTTAGTAGTAATGATTTCGCCAAAATATTTGAAAATTTGCATCAAGCAGTAAACTATATACATAGTTACGAAAAATCTATTATTTTCAGTGTGCATTTTTGATAATAACAGTAATAATGTTTACATTGTTCTAATTAATATTACCTTGTAGTATTATTTTGTTTATAGGGTGATTCATAATGACATTAATTTTAAGAGAACATGGGGAACGATGAGTAAAATACGTATATTTGATAAAAAATTTTTGTAAATGGATTTTTACGTAAAAAAAAATGATTTCAAACTATTATTACAACCCCTTTTCAAACTGCTACTGATTGCTGGCGGCCTTGATTCATCCATAGCGCTCAAATCAACTCGGTGTCGGCCTCATCCGACGTTGTCAAATTTAAATATTTTCCTGGTATTGTAGGCTGCTTCTCAACTAAATTTGAAACAACTTCTATCACATTCAAGTCATTTTACCGATGCCTTGCAAATTGTCGTCACTATATCAAAGATTCCGTGTTGCGAAAACGTTGATTGACACAAAAGTTCCCGGGCCTTGTCTACGAGGGAAACATCTTCGATATTCTGCTGCAGTGAAATTCGCATTTCGTAAACTTTCTCCGTATATAACCACCATTTCTACATATTCAAAATTCATAAAATAAGGCATTATGACCGACACGCAAAACAATCCGAAATAAATTAACTATTGTGCGGAGTATTGCATTGTTATTTCCGCTTATCCCCCCTCCATATATTATGTGGTGTGATTTCCAAATTTGCGGAAAATAAATACAGGAGATGTGATTGCCGGTGGCACATTTGAATAAAAAACCTAAAACGTTAAACAGTATTATTATGTATATGGTCCTGGTGGCAACGCTGCTTCGCTTCAACTCTCGAATGCGCTTGGTAAACATTTCTTTAAATATTTTGCCTTTATTAAGTCTTCCGAATACGTGGTTAAAATTAATGACAGTTTGACTAAATTACCCTGTATAAGTAGTGCCAATATTATATACCTACAAGTATTAACTTTTAAATGTCAGACCTCTTACATAATTGAATTAAGCTTTAAACTAAACTGGCAATTTGTAATATTGAACTAAATATTGTTAAATTAATAAATAACTTATTTTTAATATTATAACATGTATGTAAACCCATCTTCCTATGTTACATATAAATTCGTATCCAGAAATCTAGATATTTATTCACAGGATTTATAATCATTTTTATTCCCTATGCTCTTTGACAATGACATATTAAAATTGCCAAACAAAAAAAATTTGCAATACAAACAAGTTAAGTAGCCAATATTGCTTTAAAGAAAGAGGTAAAAACCCCCGACATAACTAAAAATAAACTTAATTTCATGCAATTAGTGTTGCGCGGTTGAAATCCATTAATTTTAGCAGAATTTATTACGACTAGAGCTTACGTTCCCGTATTATGCAAATATAAAATGTTAAACGTAAGCCTAGGTAATTTGAATACCAAATTTTTTTAGCGCCCCTTTCGTGTCAAGGTTCGAAGCTTTTCGTATTTCTAAAAAAAACTGTTTAATTCTAAGCGAATGACGCTAATTTCGGACAATGGAATTAAACCGGAATTATTGAAAATAATAGTTACGTCATTTCCTGAACAAAAGAAGAATTAATTTTGTAGAATAATGAGTAGGATAAATCAATATTTTTTAATATTTCATAGTGCAGAGAGGTCCAGAGAGAAGAAGTTATCATTGTTTTCTAAAAAATTGGCTACCTATATTATTGTTTCCAAATTGAACCAAAATAATTTCAAAGTCATGATATTCCGGTTTTTTCGGAAGTAATTTCTATGTTTTAAATGGAACCATACAATTTTTATTGCATAAATTAATTCAATAATTTAAGATATAGACATTACTATCAATCGAAACAGAATAAATTTTATAATTTAAGTGATGTGGGACTGTCACATAAATACGATGTGGTCACTTAAACGTTACTGCTACAAGCTGATTTATTTATTTATTTATTATCTATTAATTCATTCATTCATTCCTATCAATGCCCAACATATTAAAAATCCAATAACAGAACAATTACAAGTAATAGTCAAAAGAAAAAAAACAAAGTCAAACAATAACAAAAAAGTATTAACTGTGTCAAGTTGCTTAGTTAAAGATATTTTTTAATAAATCAGGAGATTACCTAATTGTTTTCGGAAAATATTATCTTTGATTTTTTAAAATCATAAAGTAGATGGTGCAAAATGACTTTTTTCAAAATACGCAAATATCTCGATAACTAGGGAAAACTTGATCCTCAGCAATTTCTACCAAAGAGAAATAAATATATTTTTTTACGTGACACAACTATTTTTACACCAGTGCCTATTGCTTTTTAGCACAACAAACTGTAGGATCAGAGTAAATTTATTCCGATTTGCTATGGTTTATGTTTATGTTTATCAAACAATAATTTCTACAGTACGCTAATAAGGTTCGATAAAAAAATATTTTTAGATATACTTATTATTTTTTTTAAACGCGTCACCCAGTATATTACTACACTATTGAATTCTCCATTCAATTCGGAACATTTAATAAATTATTACGAGAAAAATACATATAAGGGCATTCCTGCAAATTTCGAATTCTCATTAGTAAACATAAATACCGTTTCTAAAATTTTATATTCTATTAAAACAAATGCCATGGGTCCAGATGATATAAACTTGACAATGTTGAAATACTGTTGCCCCTATATTGTTCCGTACATTACCCATATAATAAATAGTTGTCTGTTATCCCATACTATACCTATTCAATGGAAACAAGCACATGTTATACCTATTCCAAAAATTACTAATCCTTCAACACTATCTGACTTGCGTCCTATAAGCATATTGCCTCTTTATCGAAAATTCTAGAGCGAGTGATGTATACACAATTAATAGAACATTTTAACAAATATGAAATTATTCCATCTTTTCAATCTGGGTTTAGGCGATCTCACAGTTGTACAACTGCTTTATTGAAAGTAACAGATGATATTTTTGAATCATTTGATAATGGTAAGATTAGTGCTTTAGTATTACTAGACTTTACTAAAGCCTTTGACACAATTCAACATCAATTACTTATAGCAATACTTCACTTTGTTGGACTAGGCGGTAGTGCACTTAATACAATGTCTAGTTACATAGGAAATCGTACACAAAGAGTAAAAATTGGAAATGAATTGTCAAATGTGAGCTCGCTTAAAATAGGTGTTCCTCAAGGTTCTATTCTGGGATCTCTATTATTTTGTGTATATACCAGTAATCTCTGCAAAAATTTGAAATACTGTAGTCCACACATGTATGCTGATGATACACAACTGCATCTATCATTTGATAAAACTAATTATGATGAGGCATTGAATAAAATTAATTCGGATCTTAAAATTATCTATCAAAAATCAGAAGCACATTCCCTATTTCTGAATCCATCCAAGTCAAAATTAATTCTGTTTGGTAATAAATTAGCTGTAACTGAAATCTCCGAGAATTTCAGAGTTGTGATTAATGACAGTTCGGTTCCTATAGTGCAAAGTGCTTCTAACTTGGGTCTGAGTTTTGACAATACATTTAGATTTTATTCACAACTTAGTAAATACATACAAAGATCATATATGGCTTTGAAGTTGCTTTATCCACATAGAAATTATTTGTCCATAAAAATAAAAACGTTACTTTGCGAAACCCTTATCTTATCAAACTTTTTATACTGTGCCCCTGTTTATTATCCATGTATTGATGTTTTAACTAAAAGAAGAATACAGATGTGTCAGAATTCATGTTTAAGATACATATTTGGCATTCGACGTAGAGATCACATTTCTCATAAATTACAAGACCTGAAATGGTTAAATATGAATAATCGTCTGAGATTGCAAACTTTGTGCCTATATCATCAAATAATTTGTACAAAAACTCCCTCGTATCTGTATAATAAAATTTGTTTTCGTACTGATGTCCATAATATAAATGTTAGAAATAAGCATTTTATAACACCACCTTTACATAAAACTAGTTTCTACGAACGATCTTTTACCTACAATGTTTCAAAACTTTACAATGCGCTGCCAGATGACTTTAAAATAATATCTTTAAGAAATTTTAAAACCAAAGTTTCAAAATATTTATTTAGTAATCAGTGACCAACAATATTTTGCTAGATTTAAGATTCCATAAATTGCTGCCAATTTTTGTTTTTTTTTTCTCTTTTGTCGACTACTACTTTTGTATTATTTGTTAGTAAATAGATACCTATATTAGGCTAAACTTTATCGTAAAATATATTTGATATACTAGGTAAGTGCATTATACCGAGAGATGGAGCTTGCTCTATCTGCTTGAGCACAGCCTAGTGGTTTTCCTATCTCTTTCTATAACAATAGAACTAATTGTGTTCGTTTATTCTGTATCTCTAAATGGAAAATAAATGTATTATTATTATTATTATTATTATTTTCATAGGTTTCCTATACCTAAACTCAGTAGTTTTTCAAATAATTGAAAAGTGATTATTTTGAAAAATTAAAAGAACATTTTTTGTAGCAAGTTACTAAATTTTAAGTGACACTATGAATATGTTTTAAATTCAACGGTGAATCTAAAAATGTAATACATGATGTTCTTCAAAGTGCGATATCAATTTTAACTGATGGCAGTAGGCATTAAAATAACTAAATTATATAAAAAATGCTTTAATAAATGTTTTTATCTACAATCACTAATTAAAGTAGGTTTTTTTGCTGATAGTGACAATGAAAAGTTGAGGTTTATTGCGGAGTGTCACATGAGTGTTACTTAATTGCTTGTCAAGCGATAAAATCTAACAATCGCTCGTCAAAAATAGCAACCAAGTATACAGCGTCCTTTAAGCAGTAAATTTAACAATTGTCAAATTTTGTAAAATTTGCGCAGTTTAGTTGAGATAATTTTAGATGAGAAAAATGATGGAAATTGAAAATAGTGACAGTGATATCCCGAATACACCTCCGTATGTAAGAAATGCTGTATAAACTGTAACTTTAGGTTTGTTGCCAGAAAAATGAAAGAAGTTAAACGAGAAGTAATATAACCTATTTGTGACATGATGTAAGTCGAAGGAAATTTATAAATATTCAGAAAACATCCTCCTCACTTAATCGTCATTATGATCGATTTATTCGCTGCTAAAATCCATATTATCTACCAAGAATGGTATTGACTTAAGCAAGTTCAAAAAGTTTAAGGCATTTTTAAAGAACCCAGGAATTGGATATAAGCCTAAGAAATCTAAAACTTTTTCGCAAACGGAAATATACAGATTTTTGCGCGAAGCCGATAATGATACATATTTATTACAAAAGGTAAATTCAGTACATATTGATTATAGTAAAATCTGTAAATAGAAATATCTTATTATAGGTAGTTCTAATTATTGAAATTTCGGGTGTCTGCAGACGTGACGAATTAGTAAACATGAATAATAATGATGTTGATTGATAGTTACTATTCCTGATTCATGGACAAGAAGTAGAACTTTTATTGTCACAAATAACATTCAAGATAATTCTATCAACTTTTTTCATTCTATAGGAAGACCTAGAAACGAAAACACACCAGCACGATTATTCTTAAAATTTAATAAAGGCAAGTGTATTAATCAAGTGGTAGGAATCAATGTTTTTGTTAAAATACCAAACGATATTGCTAATTACCTTAACCTACCAGAGTGTCATTTATACACAGGGCATTACTTTCGCCAAACATCGACTACTTCATTGGTCCTGATGGAAGTGATATACAGGGGATTAATTAATAATGGGACAGAGCTAAGGGCATGTTGCTGACCTCAAAATAGAGCGATTAAGCCAAATATGCCTTATCTGAATGAAAAAATGAATCACATTTTCTTTATTATTTTTCGATCGCATCGACCGTATTTTATGAAATTTGGTATAAGGGGGTTCATTCGTACTAGAAATTCGAATATGTCGACGATTTTGGTGATCTCCTAGAGGGCGCCACCAACGATGGTTTGAACCTCTTTAAATCGCTATGACTTTTTTGTGCTACACTGTATCTCATTTTGGACTGTAAAAATTTTCTTCCCTATTTTTTCTAGTAAAAAAAGGTAAAGTCAAATTGTTGCGTAAGTAATGGGCCATACTGTAACAACATAATACTGCGACCAAAATAAGTCGATTTATTTTAGTTTATCCTAAAAAAAATCCAAAAATCCACCAAAATTAATAATAACTAAGATATAGGGTGTCATAATTGAAGAAATAAATCACATTTTCTTTCTTATCTTTCGATCGCTTGAAGCAAATTTCACGAAATTTTGCTTATTTTGATCCCAGTATTATACTGCTACAGTATGGCCCATTGCTTACGCAACAATTTGACTTTACTTTTAGATAAATTGCATGCATCATGAGATTTAGATGCGTTTTTCTCAGAAACCATTGCTTCTAATGACATGAACAAGGTGTATATTTTTTAATTAGAAAAGATAGAGAAGAAAATTTTTCCAATCCAAAATGAGATACAGCGTAGCACAAAAAAGTCGTAGCGATTTAAAAAGGTTCAACCCATCGTTGGTGGCGCCCTCTAGTAGACACACCAAAATCGTCGACATATTCGAATTTCTACTACGAATGAACCACCCTATACCAAATTTCATAAAATACGGTCGATGCGATCGAATTATAATAAAGAAAATGTGATTTGTTTTTTCAATTTTGACACCCTGTGAAAAGGAGTAACATTCGGATAAGGCATATTTGGCTTAATCGCTCTATTTTGAGGTCAGCAATATGCCATTAAGCTCTGTCCCATTATTAATGAATCACCCTGTATAATTAAAGCAACACGGGGGATGAAATAGTTCTACAGTTGCAGAAAATTGAAATAAGTAAGACAATTTTAACTAGGTCGTCAAATAATGTACAAGTAATTGAATGTAGTGCAGTGATGAAAATTTTTCCATATCAGAATATAACAGTATGTCTTCTGGATCAAAAATTATTATTAAAGATTGTAAAGACTGTTCTTTCAGCATCCAAATTACGAATGCTATCAAATGACCTTTGTTCTATTTGTTATAATTAATGTTCTCGTTGTAATAAAATTAATAATTGAAAAGTTTTATTTTGTTGAGTGATTGTAGATAAAACTTTGTACGAGCAAAAGTGACATTATTGCTCTCGAGTGATTAACTGTCACTCTTGAACAATAATGTATCACTATTCGCTATTAATACATAAATAATTAATAACCGAGATAACTAAGTTTAAAGTTATTGCACATTTTGAATTGGGCTCTATAACCCTAACCTATGCTAATAGGTCAAGTAACTATATTTCACGATAAGTCATCGATAAGCGACGCGATGAGTTGTGCAGTCTTTGTTGAACATCACGCTTCTTTAGTTTATAACCTTAAAGTTCCATTACATAACCAACGTACGTGTTGTAACCGAATAGTGTTATCGTTATCATTTTGGTGTTTTAGAGTGTGTGCTTAATAACATTTTGTGTTAGACGTAATTAGCTGACAGAGTGATACGACAATGGTCCATGTGTTTGATAATAATGAACTTGTATATATTATTATTATAGTGTACGGAGAATGTAATCAAATATCAACGAAACGCACAAAAGTTTCCTTTGCATATCACTTGTTCTTCGAATAAGTAGGAGTTTAAAAAAAATCAGATTTTTGGAGCATCCTGAGTATTCCAAACAATTTTTAAAACATTACCCTGTAGATTTTTTTCTATAAATTTTAGCAATTTGAAGTAAATGTAAGCAATCGTTGGTTCATCTTGTACATATATTTTGGTTATTATTAAATCATCACTATTTGGGTCCGAAAGTATACAATTCCGTACCTAAAATTATAAAGCAAACGCAAAGCTTAAATACATTTAAGTTTTTACTTAAACGATATCTCATTTATGAATGAGACGCAATTCTCCTGTTATTTAGGTCTTGGCTATAGGATGTAATATTCTTTGAGTTCAACATGTTTGTGGTATTTTTAAATTTGGACTAGTTTTTATATATTGATCTGATTTTAATGTTTAATGTTTATAGGTATAGGTTTTATACAATATGCATTTAGATTTATATATTTTGTAGTGACTTTGTATTTAATATTTAGTTTTATGTGTTCTCTTAAGTAGTGTTCTCTTGGTAAGTTTTATACTTCTATATTCTCAGGTTAATGACATTTCATTACAGTTACCTAATTCTTGCTAAATATAAATTTTTCGAGTTAACTTTAGGGGTGTGCATATTTTTATGCATGTCATATATGGAGATTAAATATATTACAGTTGTCAACTTGTGGTGACAAATTAAATAGTACCTAATATTAATTTACTTAATGAGGAAAATATGTCATTCACACTTACCGTGTGGACTTAATGAAATGTTTTCACAATGGGTGGTTCACATAAAAAAGACAGTTACATGCAACTGAATAAAAAAACAACCTGCTGATTTCAGGTTTTCAAGTTGTTTGAGAAATTAATTTGGTTGTTAATTAAAGAATCGATTTTTTCTTCAAGAAAGTACAAAGGTCTAAAAAGCTATAAATAACAAATTTGAAATTTAATATCAAGGTAAAGAAAGCTGTACTAATCAATATTAATACACTTATTTCAACGCTAGCTTAGTTTCACTATTTCTCAAGTATAGTAATACTATATTAACTTATTCTTGTATAATAAGATTATATATTCTTCATTTAAGAATAAAAATTACTTGAAATTAAGAAAATTACTACTTGATATCAGATAAAGTTAAGTTTTTTAAAGAATTGTTTTAGTTTGAATAAAGTAAAGTGAAACAAACAAGATATCATAAATAATTAACAATCTAAACAAATAATACTTTACAATAATATAAAAACTACTAAATATTTTTGTAAAGGTAATTAGCAACCTTACTTAGCGAGATAACGACCATTGTCAAATAATAATAATAATAATATCATCCATCGTTAGAATAGGACGAAAAGTATAAATTGGCTATCATTTATTAATAATTGATGATTATTGGAAAACAATAAACGTAAAATAATTGGGAAGAATGACATTTTATAAATGTCTCAGGTATGTAGTTGAAAAATTGTTTTATAGGGAAGAAAAAAACCAACTAAGCAACGTTGACCACAATAAGGAGATACTGTATTGCCATATTAAGATTCAAATTAAATAACCAGAAGGCTGTTGCCAATTAAATTGTTTTAATATAAGCAAAAATTAATAAATACGTAAGTATTTTATCGGGTTTTCATTTAATAAAACCAGTAATAATCCCACTATAAATTGTATGATATTATTAATACCTAATAAAAAAATGTATAAAAAATGATATAATGTATAAAGCATAAAGGGCAAATATTTGGATGAAGTAGGTGAATGTCTTTTATTTATATTTATCTTGACAGATTAACAACACTTTATATTGTCGCTTCAATATTTAATTTTTCAAATAATCTATTTTGTATATTAATTTTTATAGTCAAACGTTTAATCCAATTTAAAGGTCACCCGAAGAAGCAATCCTAGAAATGAAGAAAGAAGTCAGATCTCATCTCTTTTGGCTGGAATTACATGTTCGAATATGTTTAAAATAGTTATTTATGCAACAAGTACAAAAAGTAAGTGTTTATTGCACGCGACGTGAAATTGTCCAACGAGGCCGTCAGGCCGAGAAGGACAACACGTCCAGTGCAATAAACACTTTTGTACGAGTTGCATACAATATTTTTTCTACGTTCATGCAAAAACCAAAAAATGTTTTATTTGGATGACACTAAGTGTAGGTGAATATGACGTCGATTTGAACGTTTATGTTTGTCATGATGACAAAACGCTCTAGTAGAATGACAGATGAATGCAATAAACATTTTATTGCACTAGTGCAATAAAGAACCACTTTTTCCACTACATATAGTTCAATAAAATTTTGTTTTTAGAAAGAAGAAGAAAAAATAATTTAAAAGTAATTAAATGATGTTTTCTACGACTACTATATTAAGGTTAAATAATACGTCTGTTTTCTGTGGATTAAAGATCTTTTAACACACTAGTGAATTAGAATTCATAATATTACGCTTCGATTTTATAGCATTTTATTTAAAATTATTATTATTAACATTAACATTTTTCTCAAAAACAATCTTGTGATTTTGATCGGGATTATTTAAATTCTGTGAATGAGAAGTTTCTGAAGGACTGGAGGGACCCACAACTTCGCCAGGTAGGACCTGCATTTTTTCAGCAATTGCCATCTTGCTGGACAGTGAATCTTCAATATAACTTTCCGTAGTCAATTTCCAACCACCCAGACGCTTCATAGTGGTAATATCACCCCCAGCATGGGCCAGTAATGTTACCGAAGAACGCTTCATTCTATGTCCGATAAAACTCTCTGGATCAGGAAGTCCAAGAAATGCAGTCACTTTTGAAAACATTTTCGAAATTGTGTTGATGCCTGCATGTTGTGTAGTACATTTTTCAGTCGCATATCGCGTGGAAAAATCTCCCACCGACATTTTAGGTCGCAGATTGATGTATTTTCGACACATTTCTACAGCATTGACTAAAAAAGCTTTTTCCTTTTTGAAACTTCTTGAAATATTTATTCTCCGAAATGAGTATATATAGATAACTGTCTTTATCTTGGACATGGATGATATCCAAAAAGGTTAACTCATTGCATCGACAAGCATCTGCAACTCTCATGACCGTTGGAACTTGTAAAAAGTTCAAAATAACACTGAAATATTAAAATGGTATATTTTCTACCTTAACTTGTAAATATTCCTCATCTGGTGCTTTTTTAATAAATTCTTCGATTTGGTTTCTCTCCAGTATCTTTGCCTTCTTTGGTTTATAATTTCTTGTTTCTACTTTCAAATATGACGTAAGTTTACCATACTTCGAAATATCAATACATTTATGCACTTTCAACATTAATTTCAGCATGGAATATTTTGTCCACATCGAAGACAGCAAACCGTTTCTCCTCTTCTGTAATTGTTCCTTCCCCTATGCACCTTTTTGGCCAGTTATGGAATTCCACCAATTCTTTCTCGTACGCACTTTTGCTTTTCGTTGATAACAGACGTAATGTTGCTTCTTGTTGGGCTTCTTGCTGGATTTCAACCGGAATGAAAAAATTCTCAGCATTCCCACTCATTTTTTGTGTCGACTTTGCACATTTTTTCACTCTTGTTGACAATTAAACAAATGCATGTCATAGAGACGATTCCAAGACTTTCTAGTTTTCAGCTGACAATCAATATTCTTGATTAAAATAAATTTGTCAAATATGACGTTTTTCAAAACCATAATTTTTCACCTGCTCTCACACGGCTTTCCACTCCTAATTGACCGATTTTGACCGTGATCGTGGATAAAACGTTGCATTACATTCGGGAAATTAACCAACCTTTAATCCTCTCGAAAAATGTAGCTCTCGGCTGCGCCTCGAGTGTTCATTTTTTTCTCGTGGACTAAAGACTTGTTAATTCAGTTTGGTTTGTAGGCTTCCGTGGCTTCCGTCAATGGTTTAGCTGGTTCTGGGCTGTTGGCCCGGTCGTCGGTTTAAGACTGTTGACGTTTCGAGATACATGTCGCTCTCGTCTTCAGAAGATCTGAAACTGATCAGTTTCAGATCTTAAACCGACGAGGTGGATAACAGCCCGTAAGCAGCCAAAACTAAAGACTTGTTAATTCCCTTATATAATTAGTAAATGTCATTAAGCCACGTATGTCTTTTGTTAATAAAAGTAGATTAATTTTTATTTTAGATAATTATTGAATCCAACTTTCCGTCTATGAAATTGTTCCTTAGCATACCAAATATCTATTTGGTTATAAAGAACATACATAGTAGAAAAATGAATTAAATACCTTTACAATACAGTATAAAAAAACTTTTATTAAATTTAATAATTAAATAAAATATGCGTTAGTTGTAATAACAAGGTTATTTCTCTTCCTTCCATTTTCATCAAATATCTGATAACTTAGTATTGGATTAGATAATCATCTGAAATCAAATACCCATATTAATAAATTAATTGATAAATGTAGTTGCTTACTTTTTAAATTTAAATATTTACAAAGATTTATTTGATATATAAATTTGTAAAATGTTTAATTCCTTAATACTTACGATTTTTTTCTATATCACTCCTAACTAAAGAAACGTCTATGCATATTGTCAAGAATGAAAATTTAATAGAAAATTAGTCATTTGAAAATAAGTCTAATTGGTAAATATATTTTTAAAATAAAATCATTTCAAAACTCCAAAGCAGTCCAGTTCCAACCTAGTTTAAAGTCATTGCATAAACCATATTTTATTTTAATTTCGTAACTATATTCTATACTGTGGATAAAAACGTAAAGTCGGCAGATTACGACATTCCCAGGTGCGTTGACCACGATGACGTTTTTACTGCAAAGCGCGAATAGCAGTGGCCCCTCAGCCCCCCCCCCCTTTTTGGAATAGCTGTATCTCCCTTGCAAACCATGGAAGTTGGAAATAGGTAAGATCTATTGTTAACTAACTTATATTTGTATAACTTCCAGCTGATTGCTTTTCTCTCCCTGATATGTGGTGTTACTGAATAAATCTTTTTGTTACTGTTTTTTTGGTGTGATTAATCTACATCTGCAGTTACCCCCTTGTGCGTAGAGTACGTAACAATATACAGGGTGCGGCAAAACGGATGGGTGTTTTTGCGACTGGTAGTATACGCGGACAGAGGGGAGTAAAGCGTTGCGGCTGAGATCATTCGACTTAGTGGGATATGCCGTTTGTTAGTTGCAATGGTTGTCTGGACTAGTGCCTAGATAAGTGCATTTATCTAGGCATTGTAGTCTAGACGAAAGAACACGGTGCGTTCGCCGTCGAGGCATATTTGAATCGGTGTCGGTAACTATCGTGCAACGGCGTTTCCGCCGACATGTCAATATTGGTCGTCATGGTTCGGTTCCAAAACGCGACACGGTCCTCAGCACAGTATACTAAGCAATCAGTAGGGAAACTCAGCTTTTCCACGTCTTGTTGGCGACTGACAGTTATTACTATAATTTCTGTGTGTCAGTTAGGTTTTTTGAATTTTTGACATTATTACATGGTTATCCACTCGTTATCGTTATTATACTTATATTCCTGCTTTGTATGTCGTGTTGAGTGTTTAGTTATTTGTGTTTTTATATTATTGATTATTTATTAGTGGAACTATATCCAGTAAATAATAAATAAACTATGGGAGAAAATAAATGTGTTGTAAAAAACTAACGCATAACGCAGCTCTGGGCGTAAAAGGCCTGTAAACAGTTTTCTATATGGGAGTCCAAGTTAACATGATAGCTTAATTGAGAAAATCCTAAAGAAGAATTAAAACATGAAAGGGGGCAAAGGATTTAACTCCAAATAGGAAAGAGACTGCTTTCATACATGGATGAAAGAAACCACTCCATACACCTAATAGAGCAACGGGGATTTTTAATTATGTTACCTATATATATATTTTGTAAACCTCAAAATAAATTGTACCTAATATTTACGTTTTAATTTCATTTCGTACTTTCCTAAAAAAATATGAGTAAAAATATAAAAATTACACTGGGCTTAAATTTTATAACCTGCTAAGAAAATAAGGTAAACGTATACATTTTGACATAAAGGCAAAAGTACTACAAAATATAAAATAAAACTACACTACTAGTCGACCTAGTTTCCATGTTTTCGCAATTTATTTAAATAAATTTAAATTCACCGGTTTTATAATCAAATTCAAATTATATCTGCGAGAAACCTAAATTAAGACAAAATGTGACCAAAACCTCAATTTACATGAAACTACACTGGATTACAACAGTTAATTAAGAATTAATGCAAAAGTATTAAAACTACGAACAACTTTGCTTTTGTTTACGCCAAATTATTTTTTCGTATGTTCTGTGGGATCCGCCATATTCTTGGCGACTTTTTCTAGAGTGGGGTATTTAAAAACTGCCAGACGTATTTCATTCATAAATTGTCTAAGATTCCGTACTGATTGCTTAGTATACTGTGGTCCTCAGAGATAGGTTCGGAATGTCATTTTCCACAACATTAATTTTTTTTTTCTGATTTAATTTTTGATTGTTTAAATGGCAATATGTAAGCTTTCATTTTCCGTAATAAATAGTTTTTTACTTAAACAAAAACCCGCATTATTCCCATTTCCAAAAACACTCATCCATTTTGCCGCACCCTGTATTAGGTAGTGACTAGACTGTGTATGAAGTTATTTCTTACTTAAATATATACATACAACTTCACTTGATGGATATTTTTGAAACAAATGAAATAATCATGTTCAAGTGCTAACAATAAATAATTTATAAATTAATAAAATGTAAAATTTTTAAAAAGTTGTTTAAAAATGATTTTTATTTAAAATTTAATAGTAAATCGATTTTAGAAGTTTAATTTGTCAGAAACCAGCAATGCCAATGAGTAACCATGTACGCCATATAACCGCTTTTAAATGATATTTAAATGGAGCTTAAACATGCGACTAGTGTAGAAATATATTTAAAGGCTATAACGAATTATCACATTCGCAATTATTCTTTTACACATGGCCTTAACAAAGCCCTTGAAAAGGATTTTTTGCAATCAGATAACATTTCGTACTTCTAAAAGGTCAAAGTGCTAATGATTCAGTCATCGCCGTTACTATTTAGCTCGAAGGTAATGTATTTGCGTGAGCGACAACGGATCCAAAATTGTTAAAGATTTTTTAAATCGCGTGTGGATGTCATACACAGAAATACATTGATGTAACGACTAAATACCATTATCAAAACCACTTGGATACAATGGAATGGACTGTGGCAGCTGCATTGAAAATATAAGTTAAATCCATATTGCGTGAAGCTTTAAGCTTTGTTTTTATACGTTTATGGAAGCCGATTATGATTTTAATATACATACTCGTACAATTTTTTGTTTGTAAAAACAAACCTAGGTTTTTTTTTTGTATATCTTTTACTTTAGTACAAATTGACAGATTAAGGCGAATACGCCAATATTAATTAATAAAATTACTTAAGGGCACCGTATTATTGAAATAATTTTTAACAAGAGCAAATAATGTTAGGTGAATAGTCTAAAATTTAAAAAATAGCAGAAATGCTTTCTCATACCATTTTCTGAGATACCGAAGTAAAACGAACAAATAGTACGAGATCCAGTATTAGAAATATATATCCTCATCTGTTATTTAATTATGGCAAAGATTATATGTTAGATAATGCTTAGATTGATAAATCGCGAATGGGTTGCCTAGCTAAATCGCTTACCGTTGGTGTTAAATAATATTAATTATAATTAACTTTTTTCAGCAACTTCCCACATTTGTTATTCATATAAATCGAGCATGATATAACACAAGGAATTAGAAAAACCTAGGCCATTCGAACTTACACATAGAGATTTTTAGGCAAAATTTAAAGTTCAATATTTCAGGAATGCAAATTTTTTAACGCGGCTTACAAATTTTAAAAGATAGTTTTTTTCAGATTAAACTGCATGACGTATATTTATCGTAGAACCATAGGTTTATTATATACGGGGTGATCAATGAAGTCATGCAAAAAATCAGAAAGTTTGTATGAATGAAATTTCCGCAAAAAATTTTTTTTGTTCATTTCAATACGATTCGTTACTAAGGTAACATCAATATCTTTAGACCTTTTTGTCAGTTTTTGGATTAAAGCCCTTAGGCGTTGTACGCACTACTCAACATAAAATTTGGGCAGCAAAATTTTTAAAATGCTATAACTTGATATTGGATTGACGGTTCTTGGTGATTTTTGCAGATTTGGAATCCTTATTTCACGTAGATTTTCTGTGGTCTAAGCATTTTATTTGAGGGTTCAAATTTACACATTATACCGGGTCGATAATAAACAAAAACATATTGTACGACGCGCTCTAAGGCTTGGCATTAGTTTTTGTAAAAATAAATTCTCACCTCAAGTTGTTTTTATTTAATGTTCTTTCTCACTGTTCTGTCGACTCGAGTTTCTTGTCTCAAAGAATCATTCAGTTTCACAGAGTTCTTTGTCCACCCCCATGCCCATAATTATGATCGGGGTGTAATTTCTACGCGACGCGTCCATTTCAAAGTAATTAACATTATTTTAGAAATAAGTGAGAAGAACATTAAATAAAAACAACTTGAGGTGAGAATTTATTTTTACAAAAACTTAAATAATGTCAAACCACGTCGTACCCTACGTTTTTATTTATTATCGACCCGGTATAATGTGTAAATTTCAACCCTCAAATAAAATTCTTAAACTATAGAAAATTTACGTGAAATAAGGATTAAAAATCTGCAAAAATCATCAAGAACCGTCAATCCAAAATTTTGCTACCCAAATTTTATGTTGAGTAGTATGTACAAGGCCTAAGGGCCTTAATCTAAAAACTGACGAAAACGTCTAGAGATATTGATGTTACCTTAGTAACGAACCATATTGCAACGATCAAAAAAAAATTTTTGCGGAAATTTCACTCATACAAACTTTTTGATTTTTTTGCATGACTTCGTTGATCACCCCGTATATAATAAACCTATGGTCCTACAATAAATGTACGTCATGCAGCTTAATCTAAAAAAAAATAGCTCTTAAAATTTGCAAGCCGCGTTCAAAAACTTGCATTCCTGTTGAAAATATTGAGCTTTAAATTTTGCCTAAAAATCTTTATGTGTAAGTTCGAATGGACAGCAGTTTATGAAGTTGCCAGGTATAAACAGATGAACAATAATATACTCTCATCAGCTATTTAATGTTTTTTTTTAAATAAAAGGTTGTTTTATTACCTATCAAACAGTATTAAGTTCCCTTAACAAAAGTTTATCACATCTATGGTTGCCTAGATTTTAGATGTTAAGTTTTCAACGCGAGCGTGGAGAGTGACAGATAAGTGTTGCATACGCCACTTCATGTGACAGGCAGGGATGCCCAGAGTTCTTCTAAAATAAGATTTTTTCGATCATATATATAGGTAACTACGATTGAGGAAGTTAAATAAACAATAATTAACGAAAGTATTAGTTTATCAGAGAAAATTTATAAGTAGGTACTTATATTTCTAAGAATATAAACATATTATAGTACTATAATTTCAATTTGAATAATAAACTTTTATATATATATATATATTTATTATTAATATTTATAGTAAAAGTATAATAATTATAAAAATTTTAAAATGTAAGAAACCTCTTCTCCTTGCGATATCAGTACTCATGACACTATTTCTAGATTCAACTGCTTTTAAAGAGCCATTCTTTATAATTAAATGATGTTCAATATTCTCCGCAAAGCTAGGTTGAATAATTCTCTTTAGAAATTTTAGTCTGTATACATAATTTTTTATGTATCCTTCAGGAACCGCATCCATGCCTTTTTAGCGTAGTAAGTTCTCAGACAATGCCCTGTATACTGTTCTCAATTTGGAAGCTTCAAATACAATGCCACATCCTTTGCTACATTACCAATTTTATATATACACATAACAGCTTTATAACATTTCACATTTTGATATTTTAAAAAAAAAAAAAACATCGTTCCTTAAAATCGAGAGGACGCAAATCAACGAACTTTCTATATGTAGTTAAATATGCATCCCCAAGACGGTGAAAGTTCTACTCTTATTAGTTTTTGTGTTAGGAATTTTAATTAGCAGCAAAGATCCCATGTCCTGAATATCATCATTAATTGTCATCTTCACTAGTTTGTCGCAACGACATGCCCCAGATATACCAAATATCAAAATTACCTGAAAAAATAAGTTAGTACAATATGAAACAAACAAATGTAATTTTATTACTTTTGTCGCCAAATACTTTTCATCTAGAGCATCAGACAAAAATGTATGGAACTATTCCTGTTTAATTTGCTTCGTATCTGGAAGATCAGCAACAAGGCGAATATGCAACAGCTTCATATCTGGAGGATTGGCGACCAGGCGAAGATTTAATTAACAAACTCGAATAACCGTCTAGTTGATTTATTGTAATAATTTACAATATAAAGTATCCAAATTTGATTGACATTAGATCTATTACAAAATTAAACTAATTGGCAGTATATTAATATACACCCTTAGATTTGTTTTTAAATATAAAAAATTAAATATCAGGCATGCTCCAACATACTCCCCCCTTGAAATCTTAATTACATTTGAGTTTCAAAGAAAAAATGAAAAGAAAATTAAAGAAGTCCAAGAATTACGAAGCGGTAAGTAACATTCAAATTTTCACCACAGACCGTTTGTAGATTCTTGTTGGTGCTTTTAGTGTAACTACACGAGTAACTCCATCGGGTCCTGAATGAAGCTGAACAATTCTTCTTATACTCCATTTTAGTGGAGGTAGTTTATCTTCCTTGATTATGACAACAGCATCGATTTTAAGCAGATCAGAAGACTGAAATTTCCACTTGGTTCTTGTTTGCAATTCTGACACGTATTCCTTTGCTCATTTTGATGAAATGTGTTGAGCCATTTTTTGACATCTTTTGTATCTTGACAGTTGGGTTTCATTGACGTCGGTCCAATCAGCACAGGGCACAGAAGTAAGAGGATGACCAATAAGGAAATGTTCAGGAGTCAAGGGGTTTAGATCGTTCGGATTATTTGAAAGAGGATACATAGGTCTCGAATTTAAGCATGCTTCTGTCATTGTCAACACAGTAGTAAATTCCTCTTAAGTGACAATACGCTTCAAATTATGTTTTGCTGATCTAACACCAGCTTCCCACAAACCTCCAAAGTGTGGAGACCTTGGAAGCACAAAATGCCAATTTATTCCTCCTTGACCAAGTTCAACTGCAATGTTGCCTTCAAGAGATTTTAAGAAAGTTTGCAATTTCATATTTGCACCAGCAAAATTGGTACCACTAGTTCAAGGTGGGCTGCCTTTGTGGCAAAACAGATAAAAACGCAAATATATGCTTTAGAAACTTTCAAATTTCTACCCTTATGATCACGCAAATTAAAAGGTCCACAAAAGTCAACACCACAGTTGGTAAATGGATGACATGGTGTTATCCTAGAACTTGGCAAATCAGCCATTAAGTAAGGTACACTGTTGATTGGTTTCGCTCGGAAACACGGTACGCATTCATGCACAATTTTCCGAATTAGTCTACGGCCTGATACTATCCAATAACGTTCACGTAAGGAACTCAATAATAGCTGAAGCTCTGCATTTTTTATGTTCAAACTTTACTAGAAGTTTACAAAATTTATGTTTACTCGGCAACACAATTAGATGTTTTTTATTATATGAAAAGTTTGATAATTTCAATCCACCACCAACTTGAATTGTACCTGATTCGTCCATAAATGGGTTTAAATTAGCAAGTTTGCTATGTTTATTAATTAATAAATTATTTTTAAGATCTGAAACTTCTGAAGGAAATGTTTCTTGTAGTACAATGTTGATTAAAACAATTAAGGCTGAATTCAATTAAAAAGGAGTTAAAAACCCAAAGCATTTGACTGAATTGGAACGGACATTATTGAAACGTAAAATATATGAAAATACTCTTTGTAAAGAACAAAGCTAGAGTATCTTGAAAATATATCAATATTATTAGAAACTGCAAGCACTGAAAAAGGTTTAAATTTACGTTCTAAATTTTGTATTTTATGGTCACAACTGAGATCTATTGATGGCCAGGTATTGGTTTTTAACCATTTCGGTCCATTCCACCATAATCGTCTATTAAATCCTTGGGATTGATACCTCTCGAAATAATATCAGCAGGATTTTCTGCTGTATTAATGTAATGCCAATAATTTGACCGTATAAATAAAAATTGTCAAAGGAAATAGTCAATGCAGATTTCACTTTTTCAAACAGTTGAGCTAAAAGTAGCTGCACATAACTCTAATCTCGACACAGTTATAGGTTTTAATGGAGCAACCCGTGATTTTGCACAAAGTAAATTAATAGTACAATTATTAAATTTATCCGTAGTGCGAATATAAATACAACAACCAAACGCTTGTTTTGATGCGTCTGCAAATTCATGAAGTTCGACTTCATTTGTCATCCCCACCAATATACCTGAGGAATCTCATTTAAATAATGAAGGCTTTTGGAAAATGTATTCCACTCATTTTTTACATCCACCGGAAGTGCTTGGTCCCAGTCAAATTTTAATTTCCATAAAGCTTGCATAAATATTTTGGTCTGTACTATTACTGGACCAACTAATCCTAGAGCATCGAAGATTTGTGCAACTGAGGAAATTATATGTCTTTTAGTAAGGATATCATGAGAGGTCAAATCTTTAATATTATAAAATAAAGTATCTGATTTTAATTTCCATAGTAGGCCTAATAAATGGGATTCATCATGTTTACCTATGTTTACAATAGTGTCTGGATCACAATCAACAATGTAGTTCAGTATGTCAGTGCTATTAGAAATCCATTTATTTAAGAATTTTACAAATATCATGATATAAAACTATAAGAGAATCAATATTATCAGCACCTGTTAAAATATCATCGACGTAAAAATCAGAAGATTTTATTGCATGCATCAGGATATGAATCTTTATTTTGATGAGCAGTTTCATTGAGACAACGTACAGTAAGATATGGAGCAGATGCGGTTCCATATGTCACTGTGTTTAATTCATAACATTCTACTGAATCATTTTTATTTGCACGCTATAGAATTCCAGTCTATCGTCTGGATGAATCCATATTTGACGATACATTTTCGAAATATCACCAGCTAAAACCCATTTGTATAGTCGAAAACGTGTAATAATCATGAATAAATCTTACTGCAATTTACCACCGACCATCATTATATCATTAACAGAAACACCAGTTGTTGTTTTACATGAAGCATCGAATACAGTCCTCAGCTTGGTTGTTAAACTATTTTCCTTTGTAACAAAGTGGTGTGGTATATATATAATATGCACCTGCTGTATCAGTGTCTGTTATTTTTGACGTGATTTAACTGGATATATTCCTGCATAGAATTCGTGTATTGTTGTTTCAGGGCATTATTTTTTGATAATTTATTTTCAATTGAATATAACCATTTCAATGCAATTTGTTTAGATTCACCTAAAATGGGTGTTTTATAGATAAGCGTTCAACAAATCTGTCATCACTACTGCGTTTAGAAGTAGCTTGAAAATGTTCTTCGACATTATGTTGTTCAGATGATATACGTTTGTCTATATCTATATCTTCTATTGCGACAATTTACCAGGCACTATCCAACCTAGTACCGTGTTTTGTAAATTTGGTTTATTTTTACCTAATGTAATGTGACCTACGCGTATTAGCCGTCAAAAAAGATCAGCATCTATCAGAAGGTCGATTTCATTTGATTCGTTAAATTGTGGATCAGCTAAAGTGATATCTGTAAGTAAGTTTAACCAATTTGTATTGAATGATACAGAGGGTATATTTTCACTGATACGAGGTATTAAACAGTTAATATTAGTTGCAAAATTATTTGAATGTGATTTAATTCTAAGATTAATTCAATGTGTTAAATTTGTAGTTTATTAGCAAGATTTTCAGAACTGAAGTGCGATTCTGAGCCACTATCCAGTAGTGCTCTACAAGTTATGGAATTGTTATATTTATCAAAGACTAATACCATTGCAGTACTTAGTAACGTATGAGTCTTACTAGAGTTAATGTTTGTTGTGAAGTATGTATGATATTCGTATTTTCAGATGAATTGTTATTATTTGCAGGTTCAATTTCTAAGGTAGACTGATTAGACGTGGACTCATCATTATTAGAGTTGAAGTGTAATAGTGAATGGTATCGTTTAGGACATATTTTACAAGAAGAACTAGTACAAAAATTATTTGTATGACCTGATTTCAGACAATTTGAACATAGACCTCGTGATTTTATTTCAGAATATGTTTTAATTGGAGATAAATTAAGTAATTTGCCCCATTTGTTAATATAATGTTCACCAGAGCATAATTTGCAATGAAGATCCGTATCACTATTGACAACTAGTGCTCTCGGTTTTATCCTTTGATTAGACATTGTGTCACTTAGTGTTTTTAGTACTTTACATTTATTTTGCAAATACATTAGTAATTCATCTAGAGTAGAGTCTTCATCATTAGTACGTTTTTCTTCCCAATCTCGTCCAGTGCGCGGGTCTAGCTTATTTACCTTCATATGAATTAACAAAGTGTCTCAATGTTGAACAGGATCGCCAAATACATTTAAAGCACGCAAGTGTTTATTTAACAACGAAGAAAAGTATAAGACTCTGTTACTCGTTGTCAAATTGAAAAGCCCATTCACATGATTATCTTTAAGTATTGATTTATTATGGTATCTTTCAATTATAAGTTCCCAAGCGATCTTATAATTCTCAGATGAGACCTCTGTCAGATATGCTTTGATTATTATGTACAATTGAGTCGAACGTATATTTGAAGTATAACCAATCATTGTATTGACAGTCATAGAAAGGTAAACTGATCGTAGGTAATTTTACATTACCCATATTCAAACTTGCATTAGATATTTCGCTACGCCTATTTGCATCGGTAGCATCATGTCCAGGTTTTGGAACTGATTATAAAATGCTTTTAGCTTTAGCTTCATACGCGAAATAATCATCCTCGAATAATTGACGTTCAATTGCATGATCTTGAGAGGTATCTATGGCTTCAATTTCTGACTGAATGTCATCAAATGATTGCCAACATATTTAATTTATTTAATCGAAGTTCCAGCTGAACCAGGTCAAGTGTCACATTGTCTAAGTTAACAACAAAAGTTTTGAATCTTGTTAAACTACCCTTAATAACAGCACGTTTACGAATTAATTTTTCTACGTCAATATTTGTCATTGTAGAAATGCTTAGATAGTAAGAGCGATTTGAGCGTGCAATCAACAATATAAATTAATGGACCTAACATCTAGCGATTATTAATTTATTACTTTAGAATAAATTAACTAAATTTATATTATAGAACTGCTTATCACACTAGACAGGTAAAAGTTAGATGAGCTACTGAAATAAGGAACGAACTGATATTCTTCAATATATAAAAAGTAAATAGCATCTTTTCTAAAAATGGTAGTTATTGTGTTTTTAATTGATTTATTGTTGACGTATTTTCTACGTTTTACTCTTTTATCTATAAACTTCTATGTTTATATTTACTGTATAAGTGTTTTAAATAGCATTTGATCCACGCAAAAATATTTAAATACGAGAACGTAGTTGTTGTATTCATCATTTACGAAAAGTTTGAAAGCTTTGGATTTGTCACTTTTAAACATTGTGTCTGCTCAAACGTCAACTTGGAATGCGATCGTTTCAGTCGATAGCGGTAGAATTGTGGAGGAATTTAATTTTTCAAATTGTGTGAATTGTAACATAAGTATTTATGTTATAAAGAAAATACAAATTACATGTATTGTAAATTTACTGTCACAATTTAACATTTACTTTAAAGCAGCAGTGCCTTAAAATGTTTTTTTTATTTTTATGCTATACAAGGGAGTGTTAAAAATTGCATTTGTAATATGTTTGTAGAAAAATAAATTTAATCAAAATGTAATAAAAATCGGTACAAAAATATTTGAATTCATTTCAATTTCTAAAGCAATCATATGTACTTCAACTTCTACACTATAAATTAATGGACCTAACATCTCTGTTTGAATTATTACAATCACAATATCCATCTAACACTACTTATACTGAAATCTGAAAATGGTGTATATCACGTTATCAAAATGACAAATTATCACTTTCTAGTAAATACCTTAGATACAAGATTTAGGTGTTTAATTTGCTTTACTACTTATTTCTATCGCACGAAATTAGATGGTTATCATAGTGGTCACTGATATTTTATTGACATTAAAGTGATTCATTTATATATGTTAAGAGACATTGAATAAAAAGTTAGTGTATATTATGGCGAATGCGCCAAGGTTAATGAAAATTCATTATTTCCTAAATAGAAGAAGCGTATTTAATAGAAACTGCTACTAGTCAGGGTGTTACAAATGATTATTTCATTTTAATAATAATAATAATAATAATAATAATAATCTTTACTTTCTATATAGACAATAAACTGTATAGGAAAAGTCACATTTTCTTAAACCTACAAACTCTATATCTTATTTAATGGCACTCTGAGAAATAAAAATTTCACATAAGGTATAAAATTTATTTCCAATCAAATATTGGCACAGCCTTTTCTTAAAATAAACTAAATCATTTAATTCTCTTATTCCAGATGGCAATTTATTAAAAAATTTTAAATTCAAACAGAAAGGTGAGTCGCAAGATATTTTTTATCTAAAAAAAAGGAATGTGAAGTTCTTTATTTTTCCTAGTGCCCTTATTGTGCATATTTTCATTTAACGTGAACATAGACTTATTACTAAACACATACACAGACAGTTCATAATCTGAGACGATAGTTAAAATATTAAAATGTTTAAAAATTTGATCCTTAGGTATCCCAGCTATGTATCTGAAGATAGGTTTTTGTGTGAAGTCAAAACCGATTTTAAGTTTCTTATCAAGTAACCTGCCGTATTTAATTTTGTTAATAACTGAGTGCAATGACTTTTCCAGTTCAGGTTTCCGTCAATTGTAACTCCCAAAAATTTAATTTATTTTTCATAACGTAAAATGTTACAATCATTTATGGCTAAATTTAAATTGGTACAAAGTTTTTGTCTATTATGAAATCTGATGACTTTTTCAGGATTAAGATAGAGATCACTAAATTCATATCATGCGCCGGCAGACTTTAATAAAGCGTTCGCCTTTCTCTCCAAACACTCATCCATGTTATCAGACACTAATAAAGAGGTGTCATCCGCATACATGACAAAAAATGAGTCTGAGATAATATTAACGAAATCGCTGGTATACAGTAAAAATTGGGCCGAAAATAGTTCCCTGTGAAACCCCCATACGTACTTCTAGAGCTTCATAATTTATTTTTGCCGAGATATTGTTGCTCGTATGTGTTAAACTAACATATTGAGTTCATCCTTCCAAGAAAGATGCCACCCATTTATTCACTACGCTTCTTACACCATACGAATCCAGTTTTGATAGTAATTTACTGTGGTTGAGGCCTAGGGCCTAGGGCCTAGGTCAGTAGGGCTCAAACGCCCTAAAAATATTGCATATTTTATTTTAAATTTTTTTTTTGTATTTGTATTCTTTCTTTTAACACAGTAGGCGTTATTTATTAAAAAAATGGCTTACACTGGAGTGTTTTACGTATATTCTAATTTTTAAATAAAATAAAATGTAGCTTTTATAGCTGAATGAGCAATAATGTAACACATTACAAATATTGTATGGTCTGCCTTGACGACTAACAATGTCTGCTTTGTTGTTTGTTGTTATCAAAATGACATTTCGAGTTCTTTATTTGTTGAGTCTGATTGTTCTCGTTAGTGAGATGCAACATTTAAACGAATTAATTTCTGTTCAAATTGTTACTTTGGCCAAGGGTTGCAGACAAAAAGATATAGCGAGAAGATTGCGTATCCATCAATCCACTGTTTCTCGTATAGTAAAGCGATATAATGAGACTGGAGAATACAAAAGGCGACCCAGTCAAGGGTCGCCTTTTGTAACAGGTAACACGTAACAGGTGTACAACACCAAGAGATGACCAATATTTGAGACTACAATCTTTGCGAGATCGCACACTTACAGCTCCGCATCTTAAAAATGAATTACTAATTACAAGACAAATCAATACAAGTGTCAAAACGGTAATAAGAAGACTTAAGGAGTTTGGTTTAACCCCAAAACGCCCTGCCAGAGTGCCTAGATTTCTCCCACGCCATAAAACTAGACGATTATAATTCGCAAAAGCCCATGTTAACTGGAATGAACATCAATGGAGACAAGTTCTTTTTACAGATGAAACAGATGAAACAATTGTGGAAGCCAGATGGACGTGGGCGAGTATACAGAAGGTCTGGTGAACGTTTTGCAGAATGTAATCTAGTACAGAATGTTAGCTTTGGAAGCGGTTCCATTATGCTATGGAGAGGCATTAGTTGGGAGAGTCACACGGAGCTCATTGAGGTGAATTTAAGAATGAATGCTGACTGGTACATTCATAACATACTTGAAGAGCATGTTTTACCTTATGCTGGCTTCAATGGATACGATAACTTTCTGTTAATGCATGATAATGCCCGTGCACATGCCGCTAGAATAGTGGTTCAGTACCTTGAGAATGTCGGAATTGATGCATTAGAGTGGCCACCAATGAGTCCTGATGCAAATCCCATAGAACATGTTGGGACATCCTAAAGCGACGTATACGAGCACGAATCCAACTCCTAACTCAATTGCAGAATTAAGAATTGCTGCACAGAAAGATTGCATCGAATTCCGCAAGAAACCATTAAAGACCTTCTGCGGAGCATGCCTAGGAGGATGCAGGCTATCGCTAGAGCTAGAGGAGGAAGTACTAAGTACTAAATTGTTTATTATATTGCCTTAAAGTCGTTATTTTGTCGTCATTGTTGCTCTTTTTAATTAAATGTTCTAACCAAAAAACAGGATATTTGATTAATGCATCTATAAATCTGTTGCAAAGCTTCATTATGTAATTTATTTAACCATTAATATACGTAACGCACTCCAATATAAGACATTTGTAAAAAACACCTAAAATGTCAAAAGAAAAAATACAAATATAAAAAAAATACTTAAAATAAAATATGCAATATTTTTGTCTGTGAGTGTATTTTGCAGTAAATTTTAAAAGACGCCCCAAGTAACAATATTGTTGTTGATATAAAGTTCGCTTTTTTAATTGGGGTCTCAGTTCCTATTATTCGAAAATTGTTGTTTCATCTTAACTGAAATTGTAAGATCTATACCAATAGGAGAGTGATCGACATCTACAGGTAATATTTTATCAACATTGTTAACAATACATGGTCATACTTATTTTGGTGACTACTATCAACGGTACGCTATTTTTTACACTAATGTATAGTGTATAGGTATATTGATTTTCCAATTTCCGCTACCCAACATTATATTGAATATTGGAAATTGTTTCGCCTTCCACCCTTTACTACATATAGAGTTATGCTAATGAGTCCTTAAGCATTGCCAATGTATCTTATATCTTATCAATGTTTCAGATGTTGGTGAAACCGCGAAAGAGGGCTTAGAAACCGGGATTGAAAACGTTAAAGAAGCAGTGCAAACAGCAGCACACACAGCAGAGAAGGGAATGGAAACGGCTGTAGAAAAAATAGGAGAAACTTTAAATTTCACTTCTTCCAAAGTTAAAGAATCTGTAGACACTTTAGGTGAGAAGAAAGATGATATTCTTCAAAATGCATCAGATGCATCAGACGCAGCAGCTGAAGCGGTCTCAGAAGCTGAAACAGTCTTAGCATCTGAAGCAGAAAACGCTAAAGAAGACTTCCTGTCTTCCAAAGATGCGGTGTTTGAAAATATTCACACCTTAAAGGATGGAGTTGATAACAAAGCAAAAGATGTCAAGGAGAGTGTTGCAGAGACATTAGAAGACATTGAAGATGATATTGTTCAAAACTTTGATATGTTGGGTGATAGTGTCCACGAAATAGGGCACAAAGCACAGGAAGAATTGAAAAGTACTCCGATAGCATCACCTGTAATGGAGATTAAGAAGGAAATTAAGAAGGAGGAGTAAGTGGTCTGATGTGAGTGTTCATCAAGTCGTGTTTTTTTTGCTCTAGATGAATGTAGTTAGAAAACTTCTAGAGTAGAATGCACGATTCATTCATTCATTATGAAATACTGTAATAAGTTATTTTTTTCTTACAGTAGCAGTAGTACACCTAACTGATGCCTTCTATTGCTTACAGTTGTACAGCAAAGAGTATGTAATACAGAACAATACACCATCTAGCTTATTCCTACACAAATGTAAAAATAATTCCAAAAAACAAATTATAGATTTGTTAATTTTATGATAGTGATTCCTAAATTTAGTTACATGGTAGTTAGATAAAGTGTGCGTTCCATTATTATTAAGACTAAATGGTTTCAATATTTAAATACGTAACTTAAGAGAATTACATGTTTTAGTAACAACGGCGATGAAAAAATATTTTATTATTTGCAAGAAAAATTATTAATAGGCATTAGTATTGCAAAATTAAAATATTTTTGTCTTTAAACACATTCTTAACACAAAACATATCATTTATTAGCAGCAATTTCTTTCTATTTGTACAGTTAGAAGTGCATTAAAAATATACAGTAATATACATATACAGGGTGGCTTAAATTAGGAAAAAGTTGAGCATTTTATGCCTTTCAATTTTCTGAAAACAAATATGAGATATTTTTAGTTTCTGAAATAATGGTTGAAATAGTGCATTTTCTGTTATATTTGTAAAGTAAATGTTATGAAAATTTGTACCTTTGTTTGGCATAAGTATTGTAATTAACAAGTGCCTGGTAAAATATTGTCATTATAAGGTAGTAACGAACTAGTGAAAAAGTAATATGCATCGTTTTTTAAGTAGGTAATTATCTTTATTCTAGGAAAAAATGGAGAATAAAGAAGAAAATAACTCATACTAATCGGTACATGCAGTATCGAAATTAATTTTATAAATCACTTATATGACTCTAAAGACTTATTACTTTTAAAATTATTTCAGTTTAAAATGTTGCCAGTAGGTTTACCCGTTGCAAAATTTATGAACAGGCTCAAATAAAAATCGGTTGCTACTTATTTTATTCGTAACATTATGTTTTATAATAAAAATAATTTGTGAATAAGTACTTCGAATTTTCTGCTGGCATTAATTCTGGTTCTAAACATGATGTTAATGCGTACTATAGTTCGGTATAGTATAGTTCGGTTTTTCAGACTATTTTGAAATTTTCCTCATAGATAAAGTCCAGAATGATTTAGTCCAGATATATTATATTATATTATATTATATTATATTATATTATATTATATTATATTATATTATATTATATTATATTATATTATATTATATTATATTATATTATATTATATTATATTATATTATATTATATTATATTATATTATATTATATTATATTATATTATATTATATTATATTATATTATATTATATTATATTATATTATAGTCAACCACATGTTTACTCGAGTTCACACTTCATGTAAAAATAGGTAAAATTTTAAAGTGAAAAATAATTTTAGTATATTTCTCAGTCACTTTTGATATAAACTTATTTCCAGAAGCTGTAGAACAGATAGTTTCCGATATACAACCAGTCGTCGACCTTAGCAATATAGTGGGTTCGTTGCTATCAAAAACAGATAGGCGCATAGTTCAGAGACAAATTCTATTATTTTTTTAATATTTAATAATTATAAATTAATCAGTTCAACAAAATACGTTATCCTGAAACATGCTGTAGCCCATTAATTTTGATTTTAATTTTCTGAATAAATTCAGATTTACTTACATTATAAAAGAAAATGACACAAACAAACACCTATAATCGATGTACTCCTTTGATAGTGACTTTTAGGCATAATTTGTTCCGTGTAAAGAAATAATGAAACATCCATATACTTCAGCTCTAATTTTTTAATGCCTTATCAGATGACATTGATTTATTACAAAATTATTCTTTCTCTGCGATTTCTTCAACTCTTCGTAGAAAGAATACAAGGGCAAATAAATCAACGGCAATTCTATCTAGATTTAAGACAAAAAAATTATCCTTGACTTTAAAAAATAAGAACAAAAAAAACAAATATTTTATCTACTATTCAGTCAAAAACATTCTCAAATAGAATATTTTATAACAATGTTATACTTTTGTTAATGAAATTAACAACTAAATTAAAAATATGTTAAAGCAATTTCGGCGGCGTAATACTAAAGTTAGGCACATTATGCCTGCATGGACCAGCACAGCATGGACCCGCAAAGCGGACTCATGAAGCTTCCCATGTTATTTAATGGAGCATCGCACACCAGAGCAGTACCTACATGGACCGGCACCTGCAACGACCGTCACTGCAGATCGTGTCGTGGCCTGCAATTTCTATGCTTGGCCGCAACGCAACGAAGGGTACATCACGTACTTATAAGCTATGAAATTTGTAATTGTATATTTAAATTGATATAAAAACAGCAGGTTAAAGCAGTCCAAAGCGAACACAGCAAGCGGTTTCCTGATTACTGGTACCCTGCGCCTATCCGCGCTTATATTCTTTGAAAAGTATAACACACTTTTAAATGGACATATACCCAGTGAAAGCAGGTTGAAGCAGGTCAACACTGGAAACCTGCGAGTCCGCTTATATCAGAATTAAAATTTAATTTATTTGCACGCACTAGTCGTGTAGAAAAATGGACAAAAAACTAGTAACATATTAAGTTTTTCGATTACATATATAGGGCAAATATACAGGGTGTCCGAAATATGAGTGCCTTTATATCAAACAAAACATATACAGTATATGAGAGCAAACAGGTTTTGAATATACGACAACATCGCACATCTATCATATCAAATGTTTGTACATAATAAATACAAATACATGTAGTAAACATACTTACAGTGAACGGTTTTCTTAGAGCTCCTTTCACAACACAGAATAAAATGTGAAATAATTATTATAAGTGATCATAAACTAATTGATCATGGTTACTATAAATTGATCCATTTTGTTTATGTACGCGATATCAAACAACCAATCAAAAAAACTAAAGACACTAATTGCACTGCTACTACTACAATAATTTGAGGTTAGCAGCAGCAGGTAATGGATGCAATGTTGTCGTGCGTTCCAGTATGTTACAGTTTTAAGGATTTCTTGGGAAACTTCTATTGTTTCCTTCATTAATACTGATAAAAAACAAATTAGGTTACTTAACCTTAGTTGTGAATTACTTTGTAATTTCATAACACAGTTTTGCACAACTTTTGATGTATTTGTAGCACTATTAGTTTTAGACATTTTTTTCATAAGAGTTTCTTGCTTCTTTTGGTCAGATATACAGGTTTCTTTAGTATTGGCACTTATATTTCGGACATCCTGTATATTAATAATTTAGTATTTTTCAAAAACATTTTTTTATTAAGGTTGCTTGGTGTATGTGGCTGATTATAAGTTGGTATAATTTTGTTCAAAAGCGAATTTTGAAAATCTTATATGTCCCTTCTCGTTAGAAAATTTAGCTAGATTAATTTATAATTTGCAACTTTGCAACTATACATATGACTTAATTAATGGAAGTTATAAAAAAAGTGATTTTAATATTCTTAAATTTCTTATGTCGTGTTTGTACATTGAAAAGAACTTGACGTTTCTTAAATTTTAAATAAATGATTAATGATGACATTTTCCAAGGAAGTACCTAGGACGTACCTACCGAATAAATTTTTGTCTCTTCCCGCTTTTAACAGCTTCTACTGTATGCGGTATCCGCACGAGAAAGTAGCGCCGATAAGCGCGAGTTACCGGTAAGCGGAAAACCTGCTTCCATTCTATCTGTACCCTAAGCTCTATCCCCATAAAAGTCAGGGATTGGTTTAAATGTTAGAAATATTGGACCAATCAAGTTGTGAATGTGTCGCTAAATTGTCGGACACCCTCGCTTATAAACAACCTTCATTTACTTACCTTAAACAAACTGCAAGTCTTTCGCAGCAGTAATATTGACTGCATCAAGCGTACCTCTGAGATTAGGTACCTAGTTCCAAGAGTCAACGCTAGGTCGAATAATTTATTTTTCGTTCCTTATTCTCGCACAAATAGTTTGCAGTGGCCTCCCTTGCACCAGATGTGATTATAGTAACATTGAAGAACGGCTGGATATATTTAATTGTACTCTAGCAGATATAAAAAATGCTTGTATATTTTAATAATTGATTTTGCCTATAATTTTGTCTCATTTGTTTTTATATGTAATAACTTTGTTTTTTTGTTGTTTTTTTTTAATTTGTAAACCTGATCATTGAATTATTTTGACGTTAATTTGTTGTCATCTTTGTACAATTGTATAGTTATTTAATTTATGCTTATAGTACTATGTATAAATTTTCTGTTTTTATACATCCTGTAAAAGGTTTTTTCGCCCATTGGATGAATTAAACTAAATAAATTAATTAATTAAATGACACTGCGCTTTACAAAATCTTGTGTTTTGGTGGCGAGGATGATCCAAGAGGGCAACAATTTTTTTTGTGACCTTCGCAAATACTGAAAAAATGTTGATCTCTCTCTAGTTCAGCAAATAAATTTAAAATTCTCCATACAGCCTTCTCTTTTTATTTATAGGGAAATTCAAACCTTTCTCATTTTCCTCGCTTTTTTCCCTTCCTCCGCTTTATACAACATCGTTAAAATAAAAATGTCTTCTTCCGAGCTTCACTCAACTACTACCTACTTAAAGATATCAAACCGTCACACACATAACCTGCAAAAAAATTTGCTGGTCCGTGTTGGTTAAGTGTGTGAAGTCGTGCAGGTTGATAGGTTCCCGCTGTACTAGTCCGTGCCGTTCCGTGCAGGTTCATGCAGGCGTAATGTGTGCAATCTTTAAACTATTTATCTATTCACATTATCACAGAACTATTTTTCCACATTAAACAAAGATTAAATAATTTCAGTTACAAACCACTTCTGAGACATCTAGCTACTTTATCCAATTAGTAGATACATAGGCTTCTTCAATATCTCTACTAATAACATAATACTATTCCTTCCTTCCTTCCTTCTCTAGTGTCTTTACTACTTAATAGTTAGTAATTAGCAATAATCCTTACCTATCGAAAAGTTTTAAACAAAATCTCTTGCTTTTTTAGACTCCCGCCTACATTTTGGGAAGCAGCCGCTGATGCAATTTTACTTCGAGGAACTATCAAGACTATGGAAATGGAACGGAACTTTTTTACACAACCTGATAAATACGAAGGAGACCCCGAACCTTTACAACACAATGAAACCATGATCAACCAATTTTTGAAAAAAGATAATGAAAATCATCAGCCCTAAATATCCAATACACTAATTTCGTTTAAAATATCAATGTTGTTGCTTATCTTCTATCTCAAATTTGCAAACGAATAAGATAAAGTTTATTGAATTTTATTAGTGATATATACGAGTACATATACAATTTATATAAATATTTATATTTTTATATTTAATGAATAGTAATATAGTAAAAAATTTGATTGTTGTTTGACTCGTATTATGTATGTTTTCTAATAAATTAATTATGCATTGAAAATAGTGTTTTCTATAAGTACAAATAAATTTAGACATTTAAGAATTAAATAATATAGAGTTTAGCAGATAGCAGATCTCATCTCATGCCACCTGCGATTATCAAAGGTGCCGCAGTAAAACGGATAAATAACGACAAAACGGTCTGACCAACAAATTTGTAGGTACAGAAATCTTTCAAAATACGTATTTTTTTAAATTTAATTGTAGATGTAAATATTGTTATAACATAGTTCTGCACATAAGATTGTTCACTTTTGTTTATAAGTATGTGAAAATAATTGTTAAAATGTGAGATTAGAATAACAAATAATGTGTGTCCTACAAACGCTTCTTAAAAGGTATTGTTTTACTTGAGATTTTAAATAATAAAAATGGATAAACAAAACATCAAGAATTTTAGTTTTGATATTACTTTCGCTCTACATGTTTTATTTTTCGGAATTTCTCTACCTAAAAACATTACAAATTTTGATCATTTTACGGCGAGAAATACGGCGACCTTAAAAGTACACACTTAATTTCAAATTTCAAATAGCATTCACATTTATTTATTTACACTGCAGCGCAAAATTAAAGAATATTGCTTTTCGCCTTCCGACTTAAATTTCGAATAATTTAAAAATTGACTTTCCGATTTCCAATTATTATTTTTTTTAATTATAGGTACATCCTCAGCCTTTTAAAATATTAATAGCAGAATATTTTATTTTGAAGCAATTTAATTATACGTGGTAAAATAGAGGTGTATGATTCTTATTTGAAGTATCTCAAATAAGTGATAGCTGTCAGACTGACATTTTCAGCTAAATTGACAGAATGAAGGTTTACCTACACGCTAATATTTTAAATTTCTTCTTCTAGTTTCGCAAATATATTTTTTTCCACTTACCCATGCTATCCTAGAAAGTTTATGTCCCCTTGTTACTGGCAAGCCTCTCATTGGTCTACGGTAATTTAAATTTGCTTCTCTAAGCCGTTTTCTAACAGTGTCTCTAGATATTTCAAGGCCAACAGTAGTAGTTAATCTTTGTTGTATTTCTGCTGAAGAGCGTTCTGGTCTCCTTCTTGTCACCAAAAAAATAAAAATAAAAGTCTTAAATCTTGTTGCTAGCGGACTTACTACACTCTGTGAAACATGAAAAAAGTCCGCAACATCAACTTGACATACACCAGCCTATAATATTCCAAAAGCCCTACGTTTAATTTTGTACTTGACCACGTAATTATCGTAATATTTAAAAATATCTAATACATTCTAATTGATCAATTTACTGGTGAAGTAAGGTTGAGTTTTGTCCAAAAATGTTGACCTTTGTAGGCCATCAGGATTACAGACCACTAGATAAATAAGGGAACTCGTTATTTACGGACCACTAACTATTGTCAGGATCCCGAGGACAATGCGATCGACGCGATGCGATGCGTTTGTTTATTTGTCAACAAAAGTAAACAAAATATTGTCTGAAGCTATTTATCTGTGGCATAATTTTAGTTTTTCTTTAGTTTTATTGGGTTTTTGCTACACTTCTGAAAAATAATAAAAATTAATTAAATAAGCCCTTGCGCCAAACGGTTAGGCAAACTTAGTTTCAAAAATAACCCTTGACTGTTCCGTTTGGCGCAAGGGCTTATTTAATTAATTTTTATTATTTTTCTGAAGTGTGGCAAAAACCCAATAAAATTATAGGAAAGAGTAAACAAATTTGCATCGACACAAAAAATGAGTGAGAATGCTGAGAATTTCTTCATTCCGAATGAAATCCAGCAAGAAGCCCAAGAAGCAACATTACTCTGTTACCAGTGGAATGTAAAAGTGTGTACGAGAAGGAATTGGTGGAATTCGATAACTGGCGAAAAAAGGGACACAGGAGAAAAAGCAATTACAGAGGTGCTACTGTCCTATTCTTTCAATGTGGAGAAATGGTCTGCTACGTGTTCGATGTGGACAAAATTTTCCTTCTAAAATCAATGTTGAAAGTGCACAAAGGTATTGATATTCCGAGGTATGGTAAACTTACTTTATATTTAGCTTTTTAGCTATATTCGTGGAGAGGTTTGGCGCCCTCTCTGCGGGTATGGTAGGGTGGAAGAATGTTGGCTTGGGTCAATGTGAGAGATTGATACCGGTTGATATTTGACTACCCCCCTAATTAATGAGGTTTTCCAGGTTTCCCTCATTCCTGCACTGAATAGTGGTTAGGGCCTACCAACGTAAGTCGTTCCTGGGCGCAAATGCGGCCTGCTTAATAATAATATGCCGCCCCCTCTTCCGCACAAGTCTCCGACTTCTGGGCTAATCCCTGTGATTAGAATGAGGGGTAGAGATATTATTATTATTATTATTATTTGAAAGTAGAATCAAGAAATTATAAGCCAAAGAAGGTATAGATACTGGAGAAAAATCAAATCGAAGAATTATTGAAAAAAGCACCGGATGATGAATATTTATAAGTTAAGGTAGAAAATACACGATTTTAATATTTCAAGTTATACATTGAGCGTTTTATTTTAAAGTCTTCACAGGATGCAACGATCATGGCAGCCGCAGGTGCTTATCGATGCAATAAATTAACCTGGATATTACCCAAGACAAAGGCAGTGACCTATACGTGCTCATTCCGGATAAGAAAATAAATATTTTAAGAAGTTTCACGATCATGGAAGAAGTTTTTTCAGTCCATGCTGTAGAAATGTTAAAAATAATGTCGTGTACAAACTAATAGTATTCAACTTGCATATAATGGCTGTAAATCACTCGATGATTTACCACATTCGCCTACGGCTTGTGCCATAACCTTCACTGTCATATTACAACTATCATAATATGCTAGTTGAATAATATACCAATATTACCCCTATTTAAGTATTACAATAACGATCGCAATGATCCCTAGATTCTGTTATTCAAAAGTTGTCGCCGTCTGTTTCCTAATGGGTAAATTTTTTCATACTTATGAAAGCGTTTCCATCATAACATGTCTTGTACGTTCCATGCAGACTTGAGTAAAAATTATTTTAGTTGAAATATATTAAATTAGGTTATTCGTAATTTCTTTATCTATGAATCCAGATATTTATCATCCATTATTCGAAGATGTTAAGGAATAATTTACGTTATTATTTATCATCTGACGGAAAAATTTTATCCGAAAGATAAGTTTTTATTTCATACTGTACTGTAATGAGTTATTTCCTGGACTCATTTAAGTCCGGAAAATAACTCATTACAGTACTGAGTCCGGAAATGTTTACTTCCAGGACTGCTTTAAAAAAACACAATATTCACATTTTTAAAAGATTTTATCTTTAAAACTACAAAATCAAGCCTATAAAAACTAATTATAATTATAATCAACAGTAACTATGCAATGTGAATTTCCTTGCAGGCTGAATGCAGGTTGCAGGAATACCTTTAGGGACAGAATATTCACTAAACACGGTAGTGGTGGTGGATATTAGGCCAGAAAGGTTACAGATTGGCATGGCTCTAACGTGACGTAACTTAGATAACTATTGGAATCGCTCGGGAATGGAATACTTATTGAAAATAACGAGGTGCGCCAGCTTGAAAAGGTGTGCTATTTGCATAAACAACAAAAAAGTGAAAAAAATTGCGAAAATCGCGTTTTTTTTTCGGAAACAATCGCATGTAACTCGGTAAGTATGCATTTTAGAGAAAAAATGTATAAATTTGTTCGTTATAAAATTTTCTACAAGATAGTGTTGGTCCGATATAAGTAGATTTGAAATGTTCGCTGCAAAACGCTCAAAAGTGCAAAAAAGTAGGTAAAAAACAAGGTAATTTTAAATTATTTATTTAACAATGAAAAAATAACCCAATCACGCCATACATTTAGAAAAAAGTACTTGACTTTGTCTTTGTCTTTGTCTTTTTTTCCAGGTAGGTTACTTAACAATTGCTTTATGCAAAACCTGTCAGTCCGATCTTAATCGGCCTTACGGCTCTCGTTTTGTATTGAAGTCAAGTACTTTTCTCTAAATGTTTGGCGTGATTGGGTTATTTTTTCATTGTTAAATAAATAATTTAAAATTACCTTGTTTTTTACCTACTTTTTTGCACTTTCGAGCATTTTGCAGCGAACATTTCAAATCTACGAATATCGGACCAACACTATCTTGTAGAAAATTTCATAACGAACAAATTTATAAGCATACATTTTTTCTCTAAAATTCATTCTTATACCGAGTTATATGCGATTGTTTCCGGGAAAAAACACATTTTTTTTCACTTTTTCGTTGTTTATGCAAATAGCACACCTTTTCAAGTTGGCGCATCTCGATATTTTCAATAGGCATACTATTCCCGAGTGATTCCAATAGTTATCTAAGTTACGTCACGTTAGAGCCATATTTGAAAAAAAATTTTCGTAATTCTCCTGGCCTATATAGTTTGTTGCTTGGTCTGAAGAACCTGTATAAAGTTTTCTCCGTTTTGAATCATCCTTGCTGCTTTTGTTTTGTTTTCTAAGGAATCTTCAATGTATTGTTCCGCAACAGATGAACTGTTCCATGCACCATGACGCTTCAGTGTTGATAAATCAGCTCCCGCATTCGCCAAAAAAGTGGCAGATGTTCTGCGGAAACAATGCCCCGTATGTGTTTCTGGGTGTTCCAACTTCAAATATCCCGCAATTTTTTTTGGTGCCCCCCCAATGGTATGTATGCCCGCACTTTGGGAAACACATGTTCCTCTTCTATAACCCAAAAATAGAAAATCTTTATCTTTAAAAATATTTCCAGAAAATTTATTTCTTCATTGTCGTCACTCAATACAGGGAATACCCGTTTCGTATTTGTCTTAGAAATGGGAATGGGTATAATTAGGTACGGTATAACTCTTCTCGCCGACAACCACCAGCAATGCCTATCATTGCGATTACCTATAAAAATAGAGAAAATGGTTTAAAACTTATTGTCAAATTGATGAAATTTCGACTAACGAAACCAAGAAATGTATTTTTTGTAATTAATTGACATTGAATACCGATATCATTCAAGATGCACATTGTTTAATTCAAAACTAATGAAAAGGTTAAGCTTGTTTACCTTCATCAAAAGATACTCTTCTGATGGGGCTTCCTTCATGAATCTATTAACTTCTTCTCTTGTTAGAACTTTTGATTTGTTTGCCTGATGACCAACTGCTGGCCTTTTTAAGAAAGTCACCAGTTTAGGATATTTTGAAATATCACCTCCTGCTTTTACCATCAGCATAGACTTGAGCATCGAATATTTTGCCCACATTGTCGCAGGATTCGTCTTTTTGGAGATATCCAAGAAGCACGCCAAAAGGATATTCTCATTGAGGCCGTTTTCCACCTTATAGGTTTTTCTCCACACGTTGAAAAGCTGGTACGTATTCCTTCTCATAACGAGCAGAAGACTTCGTAGGCACCAATTTACTGGTTGCTTCACCACATTTTAGCTCGATTTCTTAAATTTTTTACGAAAATTATCACAAAATGCGCACGGGATGACAAACTGTCAAATTTGTTATTTTTGTTTTTATATCACTAAACTAAATCAAAAGCTATGCGTAAAACAAGAATCGAAACCACGCTAACACCTACATACAGACAGGTTATGTAAAATAAAACATTAAAATTTAATTTTTAACACAGTATGAAATAAAACGTTGTACGATACACGGCCGTGAAATGTCATTAAAGTACTCGTCTAGAAATTTCTGACTCGGCTCGTTCGTCGCCCGTAAACATCTAGACTAGTACTTTAATATACCATTTCCCGACCTTGTAACGTAAATAACTATAACCGACGGATAAGCTTTTCACTTTTGCAATTAAGTATTAAAGTACTCAACAAATGCCTACGATAGTGGTGATATGGCGTTATAGTACTGTCCCCTCTGTTACTACAAATAAAAAAGTGGACAAATAACGAATAGAATATAGGTAACAGATAAGCAAATATCTTCTTATTTCAGATAACGGATAATTGATTATTTGTGGTTAATAAAGTAACGGGTAACAAATGAAAAAATTCTTTTATTTAAAAAAAAATGTATTCGAATACCTACACCGAACTCTGGTTCCATCATTAACTATGGATCTCAATTAATAACAGAGATAATGACATTAATCACAGAACAAAAAATCGGACTACAGTCTTATATATTTTTAATTTTTTCAATCTTGTTTCAATAAGAAATTGTATTCAAGGTAAATTAACTGTATTTTATATTCACTTATTTTATAATAACAACCAAACCTATAGTTTACTCATAGCAAACATGCAATATAGAATAGTCTATAGTTTAGATTCTATAGTTTTAGCATTTCCCACTATTGCGATTACTTCAATTTCAACATTCGCTCCTAGTGGCAGTTTTCCCACTTGAAAACAGGAACGTGCTGGAAAGTCCTTCGTGAAAACTGTAAATAAAGAAATAAACTTATTAATGGATAGCAAGTTGAATGTACACACAATATTTTGTTTTTTAAGTAAACTGTGTAAAAGGTGACACTTTTAAAGAAATAATCACTAAAATTATTGTTAAATTAAAAATGTTCATTAGGTACCTATGTAAATAATTGAAGAAAAAGTGTAAAATAGATAAATCCAAATTAAATTCTAATTTTGTCATATTTTGTTATATGGCATCTTGCGTCAAGCACATACCTATCTGCATGATCCAAAAATACTAGTACAAATATTGGATAGACAAGATCCCAGGGTCCCTTGAAATTGGACCCAAATTATGATTTTTGCAAATAAATTTCTCTTGAACCTCTAGGCCAAATATCAGTATCAATATTACTAAAAAAGTATCAACCTGTACCTGTATATATCGATTATTTGGATATTCCAAGATGAGTAAATTCCAGGTTCCCTTGAAATTGGACCCAAATTATAATTTTTGCAAGTAAATTTCTCTTGAACCTCTAGGTCAAATATCAGTATCAGTATTACTAAAAAAGTATCAACCTGTACCTGTATCTATTGATTATTTGGATATTCCAAGATGAGTAAATTTGTAAACATACTTAGTCCAGTTTTTATCAAAATCAATAGGGCGTTAATTATGCGTAATACTATTTTTTTAGTTTTATTTTAATTTATTTTTTTTTAAATTTGTTCTAGCGGTCTAATTAAAATAAATTGAATTACAGATCTCAATTAGTGCTAAGTGTTACTGCTAGGTACCTATATGGTATTAATAAATTATGGAATTTTAAAAAATCCAGTTAAATAAATTTAAAAGTTTTGTAAAATACTAAGTCAAAAAACTTCGCAAAAAACTTTACGAATTTTTCAATTGCCTTGGCGATGGCAGTATTACAACTTTATCCTAGAAAATTAAATATCAAAAAAAGTAATGTAGATATATTTGTTTGTAGATAACACACGCTGAAAAGAAATTTTGGAAGGAAAGTAGAAAAATGCTAGATAGCATGACGCATGCATGCCCCTGTGGAACCTGATTAAATTGCAACATTATTCAGGGTCAAATAAACTATTTGCAACTACATACAAAATTCTATTAAAATCGATTTAAAGGTTTAAGAGATATTTGCAAAAAATAGGCCCCATTTTTAAGGAATCTTAGGGCTCCTAAAAATTAGAATTCAACACACACACATAAAACACGGATCAAACAATTACTCAAGTTGACCGTATGTGCCCATATTCCTAGATATCATTTAGACCTCCTGAAAAAGTTTGCTGGCTACGGCTCTGAATAGAAGAAAAACAAAAATAAACAGACACGCCACATGAAAAATTGATGTGTAAATGAGATATTTAAGTAATGTCAACTTATTATGAATATAATAAAATATAATAAATATGTATATTATTTATCAATAATATTTGTTTAGTTTAGCATACCCTACCCAAAAGATTACAAATCCAGTTAAAGGACAGGAAACAAAACGAAAAAAATACAATGCAATACTACACATACAATACATAGAGTGTAGCGCATGTACAATCATTTGCAATAATAATGACACTCATTAAAATGAATTTTGCGATTTCTTTTGAACTGCTGGCATATTTGTAATAAAATCTACTTTAAATCTTTAATATTAGTTATTAATTGTTTCACTCACCAATAGAGATTTATTGAAATTTCTTCTACTTCTTACTTCTAGAAATTCAAAAACTGTTTTGAGAGAGTGTCATTATTATTACAAAAGCATGTACATATAGCTTAGCTTATATAGCTAATGATTTACTGTTTGTCGAGTCAACTGAATTTCAATCTAAAATTATGTAATGTACTGTAGAGTGGCTACTCCAATGTTAGTATTTGGAAACATACATTTATCAGCTTACCTTTTAATAGTAGCTATCTACTTATCTAATGTGGTTTACAAAAATGTATGTATTTTTTAGTATTTTAAGCTTTAAAATATATGACACTAATACCATATTCCTATACTCCATATAAATTGCTTCTTTCTAAATATTTTACATTTTTAATAAAACTGGGTAGGTACATACATACTGTTGCTTCAATTTCACCATACCTCCTTATTTTCAGTTGTATCAATTTATAAATTAAAAGTGATACTTAAACAGAAATGTACACCCCAAGCGAAGAAACTTCAAATCATTGATGCAAACAATTGACAACTACGTCATGTGAGTAGATTGTGATTCATAATTTGTCAAACGCCTTGGAAAAGAGATTTGTTGCTGTTAATCTTCCCATGTTGCTTCTGGTGTAACTTTTAAAATGTTAATTATGGTTATTGGACGATAAATATTAACCCCCTGTCAAGTACTGTCTTGTCACTTTTGAAAATCGAAATAAATTTAGCAGATTTCAATACATCGGTATATATATATTGTTTCAAGGAAAGATTAAAAAACAAGGATAATGGTTGAGCTAAAATGCATGCACAGTTCTTTAAGAGAAAAGCTTCAATGCATCCAGTATGTTAGCATCCTGTTGCATGTTAATTTCACACAGCTTTGTGTTCTATATCCCTACTCTTGACTAGTTGTGCGCAGCTGCAGTACGTCAGCAGTGCCAAACCACAGCACAATATTTTAATCGTATTTAATTGTTACTTCCAGTTCACGGTGTTTAAATGAAGAATATTTATAAATGGAGGTTTAATTAAAGAAAATAAAGTAGGTAGGTACCTAAGTATAATAAATATTGCGACTATATAGTTGTGACAATCAGAACTGTTATAGTTTCAAATATTTATGAAAAGTTTACAAAAATTCACTTTCACAGAAAATGATATGTTCAGATCGCAAACGTGTAAACGGTACCTGAATACATCTTTGTTTATTATTCTTTATATTTACTAGAATATTATTTCTCCTTAAGTTTCACACCGGTCCTCAGAAATAATTTCAATTTATTACTGCAGTCACATCAGTTACATACAGCCAGTACTTTGGGGGTATTCTACACTAATTAAATTTTACTTATCCCTATTAAAAAATCAACACCTACTACGATATAATCCTATAAATTTTATTTTACGATATTATATTCAACATTAGCCTATATTACAGCAGGCACTGACTTTTTGTTAGAAGTAGTTAAAATTTAAATTTAGCTAAAATCTAATAATTACATTCTTTATATACATCATTCACTGTTCCAAAATCCTTTATGTCATTCAGCATCACAGTGTTCTTGACAATATTTTCGTAACAAGAACCTGCGGCTTCCAAGATATATCCAATATTTTTCAATGCTTGTCTAGTTTCGGCTGCAATTCCACCATCTACAAGCTTCAGAGTATCTTTGTCCATACCCAAAACCCCAGATAAGAAAACTAAATTGTCGACAACAACTGCTTGACTAAAAATAATTATTTTAAACTTAACTATTTGACATGACAAAAGAAATCAATTATGCCCGAATCCAACTTAAATATTATACAGGGTAGTAATGAAGTAGCAAAAATGAGGCCAGAGATTCCTTAGGTCAAAATAAATCGATTTAGCTTAATATACCTATATCTTAAGTCGCACAATAAAAAAAAACAGGGTGTACAAGTTAAAATTTTATTTTCGTTAATAAAATTTGTAAATCGGGAGTTTTGACGTCACTAGTAGATGACGCCACTTATCGTGGCACACCATGTTTTTTTTTTAATGGCAGAACTCTTTTGCAGTTTACTGTATCCATCTAACTATATATATGAAACAATCGATTCTCCTACGTGTTTTATTTGAAAAAGTTATACTTTCCTGAAGTCGGTAGGAGTAACCATTTTTGAAATAATCCTATTTGAAATGCTCAGTGCCCCGAGTAAAAACTGTTTTGATTTCAGGTAAAGTGCCTTTTCTGCTGAAAAATATGCAAAAGGTCAGCGAGGTTTGATGAAATCATTTTTCAACAAGGCACCAACATTTTATCAAAGTAGGCCGATCTTTTTGAAATTTTGCACGTCTTCATAATTTACCGTTCTGAACAACTTTTTCAAGTAACATTTTGCTGTATTTTAAGTAGAAAAAGCACTCCCTGAAACGATAACAGTTTTCAATCGGTGCACTGAATATTTCAAACAGGATTATTTCGAACAGTTACTTCTAATGACTTCAACAAGATATACTTTTTTCAGATATAATAGGTAGGAGAATCGAATGTTTCAATAGTCAGATGGATACATTATGCAGCAAAAAAGTTCTGCCACTTAAAATAAACATGATGTACCATCATAAGTGGCGCCCTCTACTAGACGTTTCTCTTCCGCAAAAACCTCTGATTTACAAATGTTATGTAAATATTTGGATTTTTTTAAGAAATTATCTATAAACATCGAAAATAAAATTTTAATTGACACCCTGTATCTTTTTTACTTATTATGCAACTTGGGACATAGGTATGTTAGGTTAAATTGATTTATTTTCACCTAAGGAAACTGTGGTTTCATTTTTTGTTACTTGATTTAAAAACACCCTGTATTTAGTCTGAAAATATTTATTTTCATAATATACTGTTTTATAACGTCAGTTTTATAAGGTACAATGCAGAGGTATAGAATAAATTTAAAGCTATATGATATTTTTTTAAATTTGTTTGTATAATATTATCACTATGGTCGTTATAGAGACGCGATCAATTTGATTTGTTAAACAAAATTATATCTTCTTTGGAACATTTCTTAGTTCTCTTAAATTTTCCACCTTTTGCAACATTTTATTCCCTTTAAATTTTTGTGAAATATATAGGGCTATTTAACATCCCACTGCCAATATCTCGGAAATGAGAAATTTATATTTTAGTTCCGGAAACTGGTGTCAGGTCCCTCGAAAAATTTCAAATTGCAGTTAGAATTGTGAGTTCAAATCTTTCTGTATAGGATGACGTGCGATACTAAAAAATGTGTTAATTCCTGGAACATGGAAATGCGGTTTAACTGAAAAATCGTAAAATTTTAAGTAATTTTTGCAATATAAAGTTTTTCCCAATATTTAATTATTTTCGAGACATATCGACTTCAATATGCAATGTATGGCGTTACAGGAGAATTTATTAATTTATTTAAATCACACTGACACAAAAATATGTTTTTAATATATTGTTATAATGGCTTTATTCATACCAAACACTAACTATATAAACAATAAATTATAAAAAAAAATAATCAAAAAAGCAACAGAAACTATTTAAAATAATAACGGAGATATAAGTAGATGTAGTTACCGAAGTGAGTTAAAACAAAGATTATAATAAATGTTGAAAATTACGTCCTTCAGCATTACTGCACAAAGTTAGTCTTCTTATAATGACACACCCCTGTATAAAAAATGGAAAAATATTTGGATACAAAATATGGCCGTTATTTTATAATTTATTTTTTTGTTCAACTTGCAGAAATGCAATTTTTCCAGTGGCTATAATATTTCTGATCTCATAACAGTTTGTTTCAGAAGCTTCACTTATTTGCGACATACATTTAAAAAAAAATAGGAACTTCAGAAATAAATATTTAGGATGTATAAAAAATATTCTTGTATTTGGATACCTATGTTAAGTTGCGCTTTGTATATTATTTTGACAGTGACCTTGTAAACTTTAATTTCTGACATATGTTGTTTACAATTGATATGGAAAATATAAGTGATTACAATAAATTTTAAAAAAATCCATAACATTCTAATCAAATATGTACGATAAATCATTTTGAACGTAACCTAACAAATAAATTAATTCATATCTTACTTATATGGTGCTGCAGGTTTTGGTGCTTTAGTGGAAGTAATTATTCTCCTAATTATGGATGTCATTTTGTATTATATTAACACACACGTTGATATTTCTTCTGTGGTCAAAGTTTACTATAGCTACAACCAAAACAATTATGTAGTTGTCTTTATAATATAAACATAATAATAGATAAGGTTTATTTGCATCATATTTCTTTAGCTGCACGAGTAGTAGGTAGCTATCTATATATTTTCATACTGATTAATTTATCAGCATATTTTATTGACCCAGCAATTCAAAGTAATGCCCCATACTTATTTGTGCTAAAAATTATAATTATTTATAATTTGTTCGATTTTATCATGTCTATACGGGATGTCCCGTAAAGTATATATTACATAGCTACAAATAAAAAAGTAGTTTTTATGACGTACCTAGCTCTTTGTTAGAAATAGAAAACATAAATTTTCAGGAACTAGTCATATTTAGAATGCCAATAAATAATGTGGATATGCATTATAATCGGGAGAGCACAAGGGTGCTTTTTATCCTGTGTGTAACAATCGTAGTTATCCTCATAGATAAAAATCCATAGGATTCATCATGTCAGGTGATCGCAGTGGCTAGGCTATTGGTGCATTATATCCTCTTCCAGCCGACCGGTTAGAAAAACGCATGTGTATTTTGTCTGGCATGAACACTACATTGCGCAGGTGCACAGCAACATGTGGCTATTTTGAAGATTTACTAAAAAACTAAACATTTTGCATAAAAAACACAAGAGACAAGAAAAATTCTAAATTCGATAGCCTTTCTAAAATGCTTGTGATATTTACTGTACATATGGGAAAGTGGCGTAATTGTGCGCATTTAAGCCTAGGTTAAGAGATTTCTGAGAATAGATAGAAGTAACGTTCCATACTTGTCATAGCACATGTGTACGATTTCACACAAAATGATATTAAGTTCTTGCCAAGAACCGTAAAGTCGCTATTAGTTGTTCTTCTGCACTTAACCATTTTTCATTACTGTGTCCTGTATCAGATATATGGTCAAACTAAATTTAAAATGAAATCAAATGTTAAGTTGTCCATTCGTAAACATCTTTTAAAATGTTATATATCAATATCTATTTTCCCGCCATTTTTTATATAAATTAGTTTATTTTTTTCTGATTTAATAAAAGCATATAAGCCATCACTTGTGCACCTTTTTCTACTTCTTTTTCAAAGCTTTTGAAATTAGCAGAAACTAGCTACAATACGATATAGACATGTAATTTGACTACGGATAACTAAAGAAGGGTTGGCGCCTTATATGGAAATTCCACAAGGCACTCCAATACTTTCAACTTTTGCGTTTACAAATACATGTTTGGGCTGGATGCTTTAAATCTGCAATTCTGGCGTATAGGCTTGGAGCACTATTCTTTTTAACAGCATACACTTGGAGTGTACGCTTCAAAATCTAGCTTCAGTGAGGCACTCCAATCCATCGTTCCAAAATCAGCCGATTAACGCGTACTTGTAAATAGGTCTATTAGGCTCGTTTACTCTCCCGGTTTTTCCTAGAGTTTTGGAGTGTACGCGCTAATTGCAAAATGTGCGACTATAGGTTTGTTCCTGCAGCAGTTGGAAATAGTTTGAAACTATCAACTGGTAATTCGTTCTCAACTGAACTGGTCGAATATTTCAAACGGTTTCAAACCGTTTCCAACTGCTGCAGAACCAAACCTTATATTCTCTACAAGGCAGTCAAGGAGCACGTTCTTGACTCGCGTGCATGGACTGCAGTTCACATTTACACGCTTACTACTACATATTTTCTAACAAGTGACACATTTCATTACGCGTTTATTAGTTTTTACTAAAATATACAAAATAATGTCCTGGTCGAAGGATAATTTAGAAAAGTTTAACGAACTCTGTAGAAACTTTCCATGCTTATTGAAAATTAATAGTGACAATTATAAAAATAAAAATTTAAAAAAGGCCCGTTTGCATACAAGTAGAAAATGTTAAATCTTGAAAAAACCGGCCAGTTGCCAAGAACCGTAAAGTTGCTATTAATTATTCTTCTGCACTTATGCATTTTTTCTTACTGTGTCCTGTTTTGATATTTTTAGTAACCTCGTAATCTTTTACTCAGATATAATAGTGCAGTTTGAGATATACAGGGTTAACTATGACTAAGTACAAATATTTTAAGAGGGGATAGAAAAAAATAGGAATTAACAGAATTTCCTTTCAAAAAATTTCCAAACTTATTTATAAAGCGAAAAAAAATTATTTCGATATTATATTAAATCCTTATTTAACGCCGCCAATGCGAGAATCAGAGTATGCAACCAGCAAGCTACCGTCATGCAACAGTCGGCCACAGTCGGAAGTCGGTCCAGTCGAGTCGGTTCCCTAGGGGTGCATTCCACTAAGCGATCGCAACGCCCAGAACGACCAATGAGTCGTTCCACAAAGCGACCACAGGCGTTACAATTGGGCTTGCAACGTCATGAGACGCCAAAAGTTGACGTCATCGCAAACGATCGCTTCGAGCTCACAACGCCCACGGTCTTGAGGTGAGTCAACACATAATTTATCATAAATTGCGGGAAAAGTCAAATAAACTATTTAAATGTCAAGTCTAAGATCTATGGTTCAGATGGAGAAAATAAGTTTATATAACTGTGAAACAGGCACTGTTATTGAGATCGAGGTCCCAGTTGCTCAGGTAATACGTGCAAGAGATGGTATATAATTCAGTTATGCTTTTATATTTAATTTTTTTATCAGTATTTATTTTTCTTACAGATATTGCCTTCGCAACAGAATTAATGAATGCTGCTTTACAAGATTCAAATTCTTTTTCTGGTGAATATGCTGAAAGGGCATTCGAAGAGGAAATAAGACACGACACGGAGGTTATTGGGACTGAAGTTGCAGTTCAATATTCATTTTAAGACCTAAATAATTAATATATTTTACTGAAATATGTATATGTAATTAATGGAACATGTGCAGCTTAGAATTATATATTCATACATTACATGCTTAGTTACATTAGTAAAATCTATGAGTAACACCAGTTTAACTTTTTTTACCTAGAATATAAAAAAATTATATATAATTACCTTTTCTACCTAACCGTCAAACCATCTGTCAAACTAATAACTGACAAATATAAACAAACATGGATTTCAACTCTGTTCCACTAGGATTCAAATCACATCCGTGAACAATGCGCACAAGAGCAGTTTTAACCTAGTGGAACGGGTAAAATTGCGATGGTCGTTCTGAGCGTTGCGATCTCTTAGTGGAATGCACTCTAGATAAAATATGTCGGTTCGCTGTCATGTTATAATTTAATTCCTGTGTTTACGTTGTAGTTTTGTGTTCTTTTTCAGTTTTTAGTGCCTTATTTTAATTTAAAACGTTTTATAGTTAATAAATAAAGGAATATGTGTCGGGTACAGATATTTTCCCACAATATAGTTCGCCGGTTTGTTTTTCTAGGTTATGGGCCAAGAGTGCCGCGGGTGTTAAACGTTTTCTGTTATCTATTAGAACCTACCTACTACCCCTTTCTTCGATTTTGTTATAATACATAGGCATTGTATCTAACAACTGTACCTACGGGAAGTGTGTTTATCGGTAGTGAGTGAAAATGTAGTTTTACCAGTTTGTAACCAAATGCAAAACGAATTCAAAATACTGGAGCTAACTGGATTAACTGTTACCTACCTATCAGGTATTATTACTAATAAGAATGTTAATTTTTGTCTTTCTGCATTTAGAAATACTGCAAACGACCCCATGGTAGTTGTTGACAGATGTAATGCCAACTATGAATCTAAGCCATAAGCCATATCTACTCATCATAGGCGCCAACTTTCCGTAGGAAAAAAGGGTTTTGACCCATTTTTTAAATAGCGAGCTAAAATTCTGGAATAACTTTTTTATTGTCTTTTAGGGTTCCATGAGCACGTGGTTAAAATTTTTGTACTTAGTCATAGTTAACCCTGTATATAACAGATGTTTTGAACTATTTGGGGGATTGTGTACCACCTCTAAAACGCCGCTTTTAAGACGGGATACATAATTTTATGTGGGGTAGACTATGAGCAGCCCCAAGTTGTCAAAAGCCTATGTTTGCAGACGTCTGCTTTAATTCAGCCACCCCATGAAATATCTATTTTATTAAATGGAGAATATCGGCAGTGTAATACAAATTTAAAAACATCCTTACATAATTCACAACTTCAACTTATTATAATTACCTGGCATAAAATCCTATAAGAAAATGTTTGTACAGTTTTCTGATTCTCAATGTAATTTTCCACCGCTTACAGAGATTCGGGTCTACAGGAAATTTACGCAGGGAAATATCAGAAGTACAGTAAGAGGGGCACTGAAAAACAGCACAGATTATCCGAGATTGTGCAAATATTCTTGTGTATGTTTTGAATGTTTGTACATTTTTTTAAACAAAATATACGATCTCAATAAAACTTGCAAAATTACTAAAACTACTATACATACAAACCGATTTATTGGTTCAGCCCATACTTGATTTATTACAAATTGTCTTATGCAGATTTTTCACTCTTCTTCATTCAAGATAAAATTATACTATTTTCAAACTGTTCTGGTACTTTTTATACAAAAACATTATAGAGTAACATTAAAAACACATAAAACTTCACACTCCTATTATGCAAGTAATTTGTTTTCACCTCTACAGCAGTACCGAAGTCTATCAACAGATGTCAGCTACTTCGTGATTTTTGCCTTGTGTCTTCGCGTAACCAGAGAAATGGAGTAGGGAGAACGCGCTTCGACGACTGCGCATCGGTTTTTTGTCCGACGCTAAGCGGGCAGCCATATTCTAACCCAACTGTCAACGAGCTTTGCTTACTTTGGGATTTGTTGTGTTTATAAATATATTTTTTCGATTTGTGAATATTTGAATTTAATTATTCTGATCTTTGTGTTTCAATATTGACTGTTAGTGTAAATTTAAACATTTTACCATGACTAGTTGTGCTGTGAGAGGCTGCTTCAATAATAGAAAATTTTTACGTGAGGGTATCAGTTTTCATACGTAAGTTGTTAATTGAGACTAATATAACTTGAAACTACGGTATAATACTTTTTCTTTACAGGTTTCCTAAAGATGATTTGCGGAAAAAGTGGCTACAAGCATTGGGTAAATCTAATGAAACATTTGTGTGGTCGAAAAATAAAATTGTTTGGCCAGAGCATTTTAAAAAGGAAGACTTTGTAAAACTTTCTGGTAAAAGATTAGTGAAGCCTAATGCGATACCTTCACTGAAATTAGGAAAAGTTCAAATTGATGCATTCCATTATATCAGTACCTTCGATAAGTACTATAGAATCCTCTCCATCAATTATACAAGAATCAGCATTATCGACAGATTAAAATATAATTAAAGCACAAAAAATACGAAAATGTAATATAGTAACAAGGTAAATAAATTTCAAACACATTAATAAGGTATTTAAGCAATAAAAATCACTTAGAACTATTTAAAATTACTAAGACATGATTATGGTTAAGAGAAAACCATTTATTTGAGAATTAACTCGTAAACTGATATTGAGATATTTTTTATCTATCCAAATTGTAGAAGTAGATACAGCTCATTGCCCAGGTTCGGAGAATGTTTAAAGGTTTTATAGCAAGCAACTTTAAGGAAAAAACCTAACTGGTGAGTTGTAATTAATGTCAAAGTTTTTATTTTTATTACAATCTTTATTGACATCGGCTAGCTGGGCCTCTTTTTTATTCGGTACCAGCAGCATTCGGTAACTATCGTTAAAAAGCTAAAAATTACCAGTTATGGCCACACTGCTGTTGTTTTTCTTTTTGTTTAGGTGCTGACGGATATAGGCCTGGGACCTACCATTATCATGATAGCTGAATGTTAAGGCTTTTTCCAGGGCTGTGGTATTGTAATATCTTTTGTGTGTTACTGTTGATTTAAGTACCTATATTTTATAGAGTTTAATTTATCAACAGAATTACAGATATTTGTTTGCATCGGGGTTTTCTCTGCCGTGCTCTTTTCTCCTGTGAATTCAACGCTGAGTACGACACTCTAATTCTCATTTATATTTCACTCAGTAATTCATAGTTATATATAATCAGGTTTTTGTTAATAATCTTCATTGTCAACAGAAAATAAATAAAGTAGGTGTATTTATTCTCTTTATAATCTTCCCCTTTCCCCTAATTTTGTACATATCCAAGGTAAGTTAATAAATAAAAGAAATAAAAAATAAACATAAGACGTACGTTAATTTTAATTGTAGCTCTAGTAATCTTTATTATTTTGCTTTGCAAAATAGAACAATGACATTTTCATTAATTTGAGTTTTATTGTCATAGAATGAAGTGAGCCAAACCACCCATCCTACCTGCTATGCTTTGCTTTGAGACGCTGTCCACCGTTTGCCAAAATTGAGTTATAAGAACTGATTGACAAGACAGAGATTACGTAATTTTTTCATAACTTAAAAAGTCATGAGCTAATTTGTTTAATATTTTTTTTATTAACATACCGCTTTCAGGCGTAACTGAAAAGTGGTATCTACTAAATGTTTACACTTTCAAAAGTAACACAGAGCGATAGATTTTTTTTATACAAATTGCATATAAATTGTTAAAAAATTAGTTTAACTTTCAATCTAAAGGAGATTTTTCGTATAATTGATATTAATATTACAATTGCGTAAAGAAAATCATTTTCAAAATATTCCAATTTTTAAAATATAAGTTTTTTTTTACTTCAACATCAATTGCTGAATAGTTACAAAAATAGTTTTATTTTTAATAATTTTTCATACGATTTGCTGCGTTAAAGAATGTTGATGTAATTGTAAACAGTCCTGGTAAGTGTAAAATATTGATTACTCCCTGTATAAAATTTGACATTTGGGTTAGAAGATGTCAGCGCCCTACATTAGGAAGTTTGCGCATGTTGACGATCATTCTCCCTACTCCATTTCTCTGCGCGTAACACTCATTTCGAAAATGTTATCTGCTCTGTCTGTGTTTTCGAACGTGCCCTACCCTACTACAGATTTCAAAAACAAAACATAACCTCGAGTATACAGCTGGTTTCTGGTTATCTTGTTTAATTATTTTAGTAAATGAAATGCCTTTAAATGTTAAAACAAGAATATGGTTGTGTTACAGTGTGTATAAATTCTATAAACATATAATTGAATCATACGTATCAGATTATTATGTAGAAAACCATTGGAATAGATTACCCAAAAGCTGGCAAAAATATTTAGATAATATATCTGTGGAACAAATTGCAGAATTATTAAATTTTGAAAAACCTGTTACAAAAGGAGTTCCCCCTTTATCTTTATTATGTGTGCGTAGTGTAACCATTTCTGTTGTTATTCCTAGAAGTATCGCCACAGATTTGTATTGTACATTTAAAAATGAGGAATTTTTAAAATATTTCTGGAAAAATGTTAAATTAAAGAAGAGGCATGAAATTGAAAAAATTGCACCAATTTGTTATGATGCTGCTGTTAAAACCAACTGTTTTTACATAGTCGACATTGGATCAGGTTTAGGACATTTAAGTAGAATGTTATCTTATGGATATGGGTTTAAAGTTTGTACTTTTGAAGCTAATTCTGCACTTTCTACATTAGCTATAGAATTAGATCAAAAGTTTGAGAAGATTCTAATTTCTAAATATGTAACTCATAAAAACGTATTGCAAACCGTTCATGTAAATAAAAAAATTGAAGAGGATATAGATTGGCAAACTTTTTTAAGCATGGTAACTGAAGCTTTTAATGAAAATTGTGATAGTTTAAGGTTTGGCATTGTAGGACTTCATCCTTGTGGAAATTTGGGGTCGACTCTTTTGCGACTTTATAATAGTTGTCCAAATGTAGTATTCATTAATATGGCAAGTTGTTGTTACATGAAATTAACGTTAGAACCAGAATATACTGGTTTTCCATTAAGTAGTTATTGTAAAAATAACAATTTTCGCCTTACTTATTTGGCATGTGAAATAGCTTGCCATGCAATTGAAAATTATGTAGGGAAACTACAAAATCCTGACGATTATTTTAAATTGAAAATTCATGCATATAGAGCTCAACTTGAACAAATATTAATTTCTCTTGATTCTAAATTGAAACATTCTGCAGTATGTAATGTGAAATATAATGAAAATTTGTCTTTTGAAAAGTATTGTGATAAAATTTTTTGTAAACTTTCTGTTGCGCCTTCTAATCAGTTTGTACATACATCTGAGAAACTAATAAATAAGACTTGGAAAAATGTTGTTGCATTTTATTCAATAAGGTTGTTATTTGCACCTCTCATTGAAACCATTATACTGTTTGATAGATTATTATATACTGAAGATTTTAATAGTGATTGTAATATTATACCTTTATTTGATTGTATCTTATCTCCAAGAAACCATGTTCTTTCAGCTACAAAAAGGAATGGCCTTTCAATATAATTTTTTATTAATAATATGTTGTATGATTTTTCCTCATGATAAACCTTACATTATTTACACTGGCATTTTAATACCTGTACAGGTTTCATCAGCCTGAAAATCATGCTAGTAATACATGTAAAGATATTTTAAATTGAATTCATTATCATAGATAATCTTAGATACTCGAATCCACTAATATTACTGTTTCAGAACCTATCAAAAGATATTTAGAGTTAAAGTTTAGTGTTTTAGTAAATAATTTTTCACGAAATCGAAAATAACTTAAAATGGGAGAGGTTGTCACGAAAATGCAAAATTTGTATTTTCAGATTTATTTGAATAGGTTCTAAAATATAAAAACTAATTGGAATATTAAACGACGATTATAATATTGGATTGGAGCTAAAAGGATCAAAACTTATTCATGGTCAATTTTCAACAATAATTATTATAAGATGCAAGACTGTTTACACTTTATTGATAATAAGGTTATTTTAAAGAAACATTTTATATATCTTTTTCACAATTGATTAAAATAATTTCTTAGCGTGGATGATTCCGAGGGAGGGAGAATTCGACGTTTTTTATTTGTTTTCAAATTTACCGCCAAAATCTAGTACCTATAGTGTATTTTCTAGTTACTTTTCTTTGTGTATATATAAAAAAATGTAATTTTATATTATGATGACTGGAATGCGCTAAAAGGTGCGCGAATGGATTACTCATGATCAGCGCCATATTTTGTTTTGTGTCTCTAGCAATGGCGGAGTAGTAGGGGCTTAGCTGATTGTGAATTGAAATGAAATTGAATTCTGGATATGGAGAATTATTTCGTACTATATGCTGGTTAATTTTACAGTCCCTTATGAAACACGACATGTTCCAACAATAACACCCACAAAGAATAACACTAACGAAATACAAGATAAAAGAAGAAACCACACTGTACGCCAATGATGTGTTTACAAACAAAATAATGGGAAATTAAGAACACAATTCATATCGTACGTGCAGATGGTTGTCTCTCTCGCACCCACATACATAATCAATGAAAGATGTCTTTGCTTAGTTTCATGTGCCTCCTTTTGTCTACCCCTAGGTTTGGTACCTATATTTGGATGCGCAAATGGACTAAACGCATTCTATATCGTACATTTCAGTGATATACAACAGTAGAGGTAAAAAATCCAGAAGAGTATTCTGTGGCCAAAAATAAGGTTTTTTTTGTTATATAAATAAATATATATAATATAAATTTAAAAAAAGTAGTTTTTAATTTCTAAACCGCTGGAGATAATTTAGTTAAATTCGGTGTGCACATTATTTTATGATAGTATAAGGTATGAAACAAAAATGACCAGTTTTAGAAACATACCAGTGGCGAAGGTGTGAGTATCATCGATCATCTATTTGCCAAAACATAAGGTATATCGGCCTGTAGAATAATACTATAAAATAGGTCATCATATGCAACATTGTATTAACTTTACGTTTTGTTTCTTTACACTATATTGTATGTCAAACTAATTAACAACAAAATTGATTTATTTGATCAAATGCATTTTTATACCATAGAAATCATAAAATATTTCTATGATTTTTCTTCTTTTCTTATTTATGGCCTTCACCATTAGGTACTTGGCTGCCTATGACTTTTCCACAGTTACTTAAACATATCTTAAGGTCCATAGAAATCATAAAGTATATAGGAACCATAGAAATGTTTACATTAGGCATAAAATAGTCAGACTATGGAGGAGCTTTGAAAGCAGCCATCTAGGGAAAACTGTTAGCTTTACTGCATTTTTATCTCAGCGTACGATTGAAACTAAACTGGAATGTTTATAATTGGACCATAGAAATCATACTCGCGTTTTCTCCATAGGTTAACTATTTTCGGTACCTCTTTTGGCGTTCTATATATTTTTTGATTTCTATATGAGGAGGCCATGCAACACAATAATAATGACAAGCCCTCATATTATTATTGTGTATTGTCCCTAGATAAATTAAAATATATATCAAATTTATTTTTTAAAAAGTTAAAGCTACCTTCAGAGAACGACGTAATGTTGACAGCAACATGAAGTCACGTGACCTTCGGCTAATGAAATTAAGCATATTCTTCTCTCTTAGCTGTTGAAGTCGAGTGAAGTTCAAAATTTGCAGCTTCGACTATACAGCGGAACAACAGTCGTACATAACAAAACCAGCAAAAACAAAACTGACTTTATAAAATCTATATTTCATATATATTAAACTAGTGGTGCGGTGCCAGCAACACTGCATTGTTCTCTGAAGCTACCTTTAGTTTTAATAATAGCTTAAGCATATTCAAATGCTGAAATGGCCAATATGGTTTAGTACTACATATGGTTTACATTTATGATCTTGTAGATGGAAATGGTAGGCTTGGCGAATTTAGCGTTACGCACTTTTACTTTATAATAAACACCTATACTCTCGCAAACCAACTTTAGCGGTCGCTAAAAACAAGTGATGTTGCTAATTTGTGTAACTATTGTTTCAATTTTGTAGCTTGTGCAGTTTTCGTGAAAAATGGTGGCTGCTAGAGTAATATTACGTTAGTAGACCATCAAATTCTTCCACAATTAAGAACATTAGCAAAGCTATTTTTGCAACATATTTTGTTGCTTATCGACTACTTTTAAGATAACATTATTTTATTTTTTTCAAAAATAAAAAAATGTCATTTCTTTTTCTCATTGACCATTAAATTTGCAAAAATTGATGAGAGTAAAAATAAGTATCAGTGTTCTGCTTTAGGACTGTGAGTCTACAGTGTTAAAGCATCGTCGGCTAATCACAGCCAGCAGTGCTTTTTCCAAATCGCATGGTTGAAGTCAAGAACGATAAATTAGGCAAGATTGCTCAACCAAGCAAAATCTTTCCGCGCGATACTATTTTGTTGTGACGTAGTCAAGATGCCTCGACCGACCCGATAATAGTTATTGCGCATATTTCTTCGCAGCGTGACGTGACGCAGTTATGGCTCAACGTGATCCTGCGGAACGCAGTGTAGTTGCCACAGTTTTCTTTAGAAATCACGGTGCGTGATTGAAAACATGGAAGAGAAATTAATCGAGACCGTGCGAATTCGATAAGTTTTGTACGATACAAGCCATGTAGACTACATGAGAACAAAATCGTCACTAAATTCTTTAGTTACGGCAAATTCTCCATGAGTTTTTGTATATTTCAAGTACAAACTTCTCACTGACCTTTTATTACTACCCATCTGAGTGATACAGGATGCCACTTCAAACTCGTCTTCTGAATCAGATTCATAACTAAATTGAGAATCAATGAGTGCAGTAGCAGTTGCCATTTCTCAGTAATGTGGCTTGCCTGCGAAGTGAAAACTGCAATCGTATTTGCGCGATACCCACGCTAGCAGTTTCCTCCCGCAGAAAACTTGCCGTGACTCACGCTGCCTCACCTCACCAAGCTACTTCTCATTTTGCGCCGATATAGGCTTCTATCATAAACAAGGTGTCCTTGTTTATAGGTATTACTTCTATCTAAAACTGTTAGCTATAAGGTCTATAGCTGTTTTTTTGCGATGAAATGTGTTCAAATTGGATCAAAACACTATAGTTTTTGCGTTAAAACAGTGACGTCACACAGGTCGCGTTTTACACCGTGTTTTTAAACATCCACTAAACCCGGTTAGAACTTTTTAGATGCTTTGCTATTGGTCTATGCAGCAGTTGCCTAAAAAGTAGATTTCAAAATCGGTGTGATTTAAATTTTTAGATTAATGTTTAAAATGATTGATATTTTTATATTTCTTATTCTTGTCTATTTAAAAAAGAGTTGGCTCTGAATTATTGTATGTATCTCTACAAATTTAAACGTATTCGTAGACATCTCAAATTATATTGCAAAAGCATAATCCAATTACTTTTCTATCCAAATTTTATTAGCCTGTAACTCATATGAACAGATATTTGTTATTAGTTTGGAGTTGCTAAAATCAATTCCTTGTTTTTGTTTCAGATTTCACACATTTTCAAAATATATATTGTATATATTGTTAATAATTTATACCACTAACAATCCTTCTGTTTTAATCCAAATCTAGTCTAGTTGTTTTATAAATAAATCGTATAAATAATAATAAAATAAATAAAAATGGGAGTGTGATGTTAAAAGAGAGACAAATATTTGATGATGCTACGTTTTGAAACTATGCATTTTCTTGGTGCAATACATAAGTGACGTCACCATTGAATACGTTTTGAAACAGTGGATGAATAGGGTTCGTCACAAAAAAACAGCTTATTATGTTTCTTGTCTAATCTGTGTTCTATGTTTGCAGTTTACCTGTAGCACAAACCTAGAAAAAATATAGACTGTACCAGTGTCATATTGCCGGCGATCGCTAATTCATGGCTGACCTAAAATGTCCAAAATCGCTAAAACTTGATTTTTATGCCAATTTACGTCGGTTGTATTGTAGCGTGAAGTCATTTGTTTACTGTGATTGGTCACATTCTAGTTAGTTAACTTCTTATTGCAATGTAGCCATCATATTTGCATAACCGCCAACATAAAGTAAATAAAATATCCATTTTCTGAACCGTAAGACCCTAGGCAACGTGGGACCTGTCCACTGAAATGTAATTTTATATCATGATGACTGGAATGCGCTAAAAGCTGCGCGAATGGATTATTCATGAACAGCGCCATATTTTGTTTTGTGCCTCTAGCAATGGCGGAGCAGTAGGGGCTTAGCTGATTGTGAATTGAAATGAAATTGAATTCTGGATATGGAGAATTATTTCGTGCTATATGCTGGTTAATTTTACAGTCCCTTATAAAACATGACATGTTCCAACAATAACACCCACAAAGAATAACACTAACGAGATACAAGATAAAAGAAGAAACCACACTGTACGCTAATGACGTGGTTACAAACAAAATAATGTAAAATTAAGAACACAATTCATATCGTACGTGCAGATGATTGTCTCTCTCGCACCCACATACATAACCAATGAAGTATGTCTTTGATGAGTTTCATGGGCCTCCTTTTGTCTGCTCCTAGGGTTGGTACCTTTATTTGGATGCGCAAATAGACTAACGCATTCCATATCTTACATTTCAGTGGACCTGTCACGTGACCTATATCCTATATCATAAACCGACGCATTGTATATTTTTTCTAGGTTTGTGACCTTCACCTGTAGCACAGTATACTAAGCAATCAGTACGGAATCTTAGACAATTAATGAATGAAATACGTTTGGCAGTTTTTAAATACCCCCACTCTAGAAAAAGTCGCCAAGAATATGGCGGATCCCAGAAAACATAAGAAAAAATAGCTAATAATTTGGCGTAAACATAACCAAAGTTGTTCGTAGTTTTAATACTTTTGCATTAATTCTTAATTAACTGTTGTAATCTAGTGTAGTTTCATGTAAATTGAGGTTTTGGTCACATTTTGTCTTAATTTAGGTTTCTAGCAAATATAATTTGAATTTGATTATAAAACCGGTATGAATTTATATTTATTTAAAAAATTTGCGAAAACATGGAAACTAGGTCGACTAGTAGTGTAGTTTTATTGAAATACCATAATAAAATATGACAACTTATAGCAGTTGCTTACCAAGCATATTTAGTCCATAATCATAGCAATCGACACAAAAATGTCATATTAGTGAGAATCCATTGGAAGTACAAGATAATGCCTTTCTTTCTGTCGCCATATTTATTTACAGGTTTACAAAATATATATAGGTAACATAATCAAAAACCCCCGTTGCTCTGTTAGGTGTATGGAGTGGTTTCTTTCATTCATGTATGAAAGCAGTCTCTTTCCTATTTGGAGTTAAATCCTTTGCCTCCTTTCATGTTTTAATTCTTCTTTAGGATTTTCTCAATTAAGCTATCACGTCTAACTAGGTCTCCTATATAAACTGTTTACAGGCCTTTTACGCCCAGAGTTGCGTTATGCGATAGTTTCTTACAACACATTTATTTTCTCCTATAGTTTATTTATTATTTACTGGGTATAGTTCCACTAATAAATAATCACTAATATAAAAACATAAATAACTAAACACTCAACACGACATACAAAGCAGGAATATAAGTACAATAACGATAACGAGTGGATAACCATGTAATAATGTCAAAAATTCAAAAAACCTAACTGACACAGTGCTGCCAATGACATATTGTAAAAATATCCTCTGAACACATGCAAATTACTCGACATTACACGCACTTGAAGAATATTACACGATTAGGTACACTCCTGTTTTCAAAATTAAATTGTTTTAATTAATTTAAAAAATTAGAGAAAATTATTTTACATTATAACTTAAGGCTAATTTATTGATGCTTTTCAATATTCATTCAAATCGCAGCGGCCGTGCTTTGTCAAGGCGACGTGATGTAGCAGACGGTGGTGTAAGCATAGGCCAAGAATTGTATAATAAATTTTGGACATAGGCAACCACGCAGGTAGGCGACCAGATATAACACAACTACTCTGCAAATAATTTTAGCATCCCCTAAGAAATTACAACCCTTTAAAAGCAAGTTCTGAGATCAAGTTTCCATGTTTTTTTTAGTGTCGAAATAACAGCTAAACTTATCATAAGAATGATAAAAAGCATTTCAATAAACCGGTAATAACGGTTGACAACTATAATGATAGGAACCTACTACAGAAAGTATCGTTTGCAGAATTTTAGGGTTGAGATGCTGACTTTTAATTCAATTTTGCTTTTTTTGTATGCAAACTAGTAGTAATGTGTGTAGATACAAAAAAGTTTTTTTTGAATAGGACTATTCAGACATTTTTTTTCAAAATTTTTGTATGAAAGAGGTGTGTGAGGTGACAACGAGTGGAATAGGTCAGGAATCCATTGTTTTATTTACCGCAACTATTTTGGAATCGCCCTGTATAAATCTTATGATCAAACCACAGTCAATTGCCATATTCTTTTTACCAGCAATCTTAGCTAATCTCAGTTAATCTCACTAAATTGACCAATCATCATTGAGAATATCTAAGATTAACTGAGATAAACTAAGATTTCTGGTAAAAAGAATACAGCTATTAATGACAGAACACAGTATACATACAATCCTGATACAACATAACATTCATAATTTTCTAAAATCCATTGAAGCATAGATTAAAGATAAACCAAGTCGCGCAAACTCCACATGGTGGTTACAGTTACAATCACCGCATACTCTCATCGGCACAGAATTACCATCTAAGAAGAATTTGTGTTAAAATACTTAAAGTATCCGTAATTACACACTTTTTGAGAGTGTTAGAATTTTACACACCTACTCTTGAAATTACACGTATTTCGTGTAATTACACACTGATTGGCAGCACTGAACTGATACACAGAAATTATAGTAATAACTGTCAGTCGCCAACAAGATGGCGGATTTTTGGAAGACGCGGGAAAGCTGAGTTTCCCTACTGATTGCTTAGTATACTGTGATCTGTAGCTCTTTTAACGCAACGTAACCTAATTTTTAAAATCTTAATTATCGATGTTGTCCTGTGTTGAAATATTAATATTCAAGTAATGGTGGCACATAATTTTTAAGTTACTGGACATTTTTTATAACTATTAATTCGTATTTAAAATTAAGACAGTTATAAATTTTTCAAAAATGAATGAAAAATCTTTTAACGAGGAAGATCTTCCACCAGTATTAACGGTGTCCAAGTTTACTGCAGCTCGTGGTAAAGAAATACAAATTATGAAATCTGCCCTTTCTAATACTTCAGGTACAAAATTAGCCTTTCAAAAACTTCCCAGACATATGAGGCGAAGGGCTATGTCTCACAATGCTAAAAGACTACCAAGACGTCTTCGAGAAATTCATTTAAATCAAATGAAGAAGTCAGGTTTATTAGCTCAACAAAAACGTCAATCACGCAAATATAGACGTAGACCAAATAATTTGTTAAGTGTTTACATGAGAAGACAGAAATGTTATAAATGGCTAGATACTCACCTGTGGCATGCCAAAAGATTTCATATGATTGAAAAATGGGGGTACAAGTTACCTTATAGACCATGTGATAAAGTTTTTAAGGCCTGTTACAGAGCAACTGTTAATCATTGTTTACTGCAAGACATTTCATATTATAGTTGTATAGAAATAGTAGGTGCTTATAACACTATTGTAGACAATTTTAAAAACATTTCAAATCCTCATTTAGGTTTAAGCATAGCAGCAAAAGCATTTTCGAAAGGTTCTAGAGAAGGTAGTTTAACCATATTTAGAATAGATAATAAAAAAGCTATCGGAACCATTTATTTTAATTGGAAACCTTTCTTAATCCAAAATAAACATGTCTTATGGATTTGGATACATGCTGCTTATTATTCAGAGGCTCTAGATACATTAATTTGTTGTTTTGATCTAAAAGTCAATAGTATGGAAATAGACTGTTCTAGTGAAGGAAGATCTTACACAAATTTTAAAGACGTAGAATTAAAAGAATTAAATTTGAATAGATTTAGACTTACAGGTATATTATCAAACTCTGTTCTTCAAAATTGTTTTCGTTTAGCAGAAAGCAATGAAAACATAGTAGAATGGGGAAAATATTATAATATGGACACATCTACTCAAATAAAATTTCAAAAAGAATATTGGACGAATTTAAAGAATATTGCCACTACTGAATTACCTCCTCATATGATTTTATCTATGATAATTGAAGATCCTAGATTACATCTTCCAAAAAAACGTACAAAATCTTTACCAGAAACTGCACCTGCATGTAACATTAATCCACTACCTGAAAATCTAGCTGAAGGGCCTATTTGGAACCATTTTGTTAGAAAGAATGTAATTGATAGTAAACCTTCCAATTCTACGTTAACTAAATTGCGCAAAAATTTATTAGTTCCAGGGTCAGAGTTACAAGAAAAGGGAGTGCCTGTCCCTATTATGCTTATACAGAGGCCAGGAAAAAGAAGTCTACAAAATATTGGTACTTAAATATTTAATATGCTAGTAAATTGTATTGATAACTGTGATCTGCTTACAATAACTTATTTAAGGTTGCCAACATTTTGTAGTTTGAATGCGGGATTTTAATAGTCGGGAAGGAGTCAATTAATATAGCAATTCATACAATAATATGTACTATATTATATATATACTTAGAGAAAAATAAGTACCTACATCTCTTATTGTTTCTTAATGTCATACTTTTCTGTTGCATGACATTTTTTTAACAGTATCCGTAGTGTTGTATACAGGGCGGAGGGAAATATGGTGGGAATAAGATTCAAATGGGTCCAGGATATACGGGACATAATTAACAATTGTGGGACGATTTAATTTGATATGTAAAGTTGGGTTGATTGTACTATTGTGAGACTATCTCGTAATCTGGGACAGTTAGTTGGCAGCCTAAAACTTTATATGTGTCAAATTTGTATGTAAAATAATACTGGCAAAGGACAATGTTAAAAATAGCCGATTTTTGGCTTATCCGGGGGAACGCATAAATCATAAAAAAATCAATTGATTATTGTTAATTAACATTACAAATGGCCCAGAAATACGTCAGATAGCTGGGGAAATGTCGCTACTACCCCTAAACCTATATAAACTACCCTTAAATAGCTTTAAATGGATAATCGTTAATTATTGTTATAAAATTCGCCAATAATCGGCTATTTTTAACATTGTCCTTTATTGAATAAAATTATACTTGTTTTATTTCTGATAATAAATCATTCTTGAATGATTGTAAATAGCTGAAAACAATGCAACTGGGTCACTGTTCTAGAACTAGTCTAATGCAGAAGCAAAATGAGCCTAATACAGTATAAAAATTTAGATAAATATTTTTACTGTTCAACTTGAACGTTATTAATTTTGTCATTTTAGGATACAGTAGTGGATGGGATATAATTATTCCATCCGGTTGGGCTCAACCTATTTGGATATCATTGATAATGTGGGGTGCCAGGCCAGGTGGTTTAAAAGAAACAAACTCTATCATATTTGAAATGAATCAACCAAACCTATTATTTCCCGATACATCAGCAGGAAAAGAGGAAGAACTTTCAGTATCAAACCAATGTAAAGAAGTATATTTTAAACTGCCACCAAATAAGCGAACAAACTATAACAAATTTAAAATAACAAGTCCTTTTGATTGGAATTGGCAACTATTACTAAATGACTGGAATGAGAAAGTGGAGCCGGTTAAAGAATTTTTTGTCTTACGAGATCCCAAACAGTTAAAAATGATACAGGTAAAGATATTTTGTATTCTATATCAAACAATGTGAATTAAATTTTAAGTTTTATGTAAACACAATTTGCTCTTATTTAAAATTTCCGTCAAAGGGAAAAGTCACTGTTATAATTTTTTTTGTTGTATTGTAAAGGTATTTAAGTTAATATAAATCAAATGTCTTGGTATGCTTAGAAACAATTCCATAGACAAGGTTGAATTCAATCTATCTAAAATAAAAATTAATTTAATTAAATTTACTTGTCTATAGAATTGTTTCTTAGCATAGATTTTGCATCAAAGAGCATACATATGACTTCATTAATAAAAATTTACAATTCAGTAAAAAAATATATAAAAACTAATGAAGAATATATGGCTAAATATTATAGGTGAAATTCAACGCTAGTGTTATTTTTCTGATTTTACCAGAAGTAGGCGCAATTTTTGAAATTCAAATGAGTTTTATTGTGGTATAAATATATGTTTTAAACACTTGTATAATTTTTATTTGGATTTATTCCAGGACCAAAATTATTATTTTTTAATTAAGTCATTGTGGTGGTGGTGATCTATTTAATAAAGATTCCTGCTGTGATTTGTGAAAAAAAGTAACTTTTAGGTCTCTCAAAAAGTGGTTTTTGAAAAAAAAAAAAATGTATAATATAGAAAGAGGCCTGAAAACCGAAATGGCGTATGAATATAAAATATTGACTCTAAAGTAATAGATTTTAACTAATAAAGCAACAAAAGTGTTTAAATTATATTTTTGGAATAATCAAATAGAGTATAGAACCCTGTCCCATTTAAACTTCAAAAATTATAATCACTTGCAATTAAATCAGAAGTAATAAAAACATTATTTGTTTATGGATTAGTTCAATATGTTGCTTCAGTTACACTATGGTTGCGTTCATCACGCAGTAGCGATTCTATACGTTTGTGTACATTTTGTGACTGCTTTTTCATAAGCCCCTTTCATTTATGACTCTGACATTTTAAAATGTGAGACAAATTTCGGTCTATATTTTTTAAATATTAGGATTTAAATTATGTTGTTTTTTGTTTATGATCACTGATCACTTATCATGTATCATAAAAATTGTATGATACATAACATAGCCGCTGATAACTGAGCGCTCCCTTTATGTTCGTTCAGTTCACTGATCAGTGATCGCTCAAGTAGCGATTAGTGCGATGAACGCGACCAATATATCTACTAACAAAAATCTAAAACATAATACAGTGTGATTCTTAACATGTACTTTAACTTGGTAAATTATAGCTGAGGACAAATAATAACGAATAGTGGAAAAAATGTAGTAAAATACTTTTAGTTTTGAAAGTTTACAAAAATTTACTAGGTGAAATTTTTTGTTTATAAAAACTAAGATGTCAACAAGTCATGACGATATGTTGGGTCTTTGTAGCAGTACTTTGTTATCAGTTGTGGCATATAGAAACAGTAAATTAACTCCCCCTCTTTTGTGGACCACAACCCCACTGCTCTAAAAGTCCAGTAAAGAGACGTGTGGTTTATGTGCAATAGCAATCCCTAGTCCAGTTTGTAGTTGGTTTATATTTTACGCCACTTCCAAGTCTCCCAATATTGGTTACTCCAGTGCATTAAAGAACTAAAGAAAAAAAACAATATATGTAAAATTTAGACAACCATGTTATTTGACAAAAAAGAGACCCTTGTATGTTACACTACAATATGTAAATAATAAAATATATCAATGAAATATAGTATAAAAGTTATTTTTATATTTGAAAAAATTATTCCTTTTTTTCTTGAAAATTATTCAGAAATATTAAATACAAACGATAAAAAAAACAGTCAAGAGAGTAAGACTTAAAGAAACATATATTATGAGGTAAATAATATGAACCTATTTTAAGCAAAAATTAAATAAAATAAGATTTTAGGAATAAATTTAATTTTAACGATTAAATATAGCTCGATAATCCGCTGTTTCCTGATCCAACAAACCCAATAATCCGTTCTTTTTCATAGCTATTATGATTCATTAGTATTCTCAATATCACTTTATAACCCGGTGTTCCCCTCCATTCAACAAATTAACAATTTTGTTTTACTTAGAGAAATATAATGCTTCACTCTAGATCCAACATGAAAACAAGTTTTGACCAATGTATTATTATTAATTACCTATTGGAAGAACTCCTTTGTCCAATAATTCGGCCTTTCCATTACTCTGACAAAAGGCAAATTTAAATAGTGTCGCTTTATTGAACATGTACGATCTAAACTATTATTTTCAAAAAACCTTTTTAGATAAAAATGCGACATTTGTGTGAAAAATTAATAATATGCCTTATTTTTATATTAGAATAAGAAGTAATTTGATACATATTGATTTACCACTTAAATAAAACCTTTTATTATCATGTGTCATAATTAGGTTTTGTAATAAACTGAATGTTATAATTTTAGAGATCCCCACGTAGTTTAACTTTGGTATCAATTTACAACCTGTCCTCGTACTTCCCCTACTTGCGCGTGGTCTCTGCGCGGTCATATTAAACCGACATAAAAAAATCAGACCATGGTCCATTTTTTATATATAGGTTAGATAGCCAGTGAATTTACTGTCTCTTATATACTGTGATTACTGTGGTTGTGGTTCTATTCAAGTTTATTTTCCCGCGATTGAGTTTGGCACAATTTTCCAAACGAAGAACTTATGGACATGATACTGGCATAAGGGGATCACATCAAAATTCAGTGGCTGCAGCTCATCTTGATGCCCAAAAGTTTTTCCAAAGATAGCATCCCAAACGTGAAACCTTTTTACGTGTGGTTCAGGGGGGCTGAGAAAGTGACTATTTGCAGCCGAGGCCTGGGCAGCACGGGGTAGCTATTAGACCTAGGCAAATTGTGAATCTCGAGGAAGATATTTTAAATGCCATTGAGGAGCAGCCTAGCATAAGCACTAGAACAATTGCAGTGCAATTTGAGATATCACAATCTACAGTTTGGCGAACATTAAGACACAACTTACTCTACCCATTATACATGCAACAAGCCTTAGTTCCAAGGGATCTTTCGCTTTGAGTGAACTTTTGCGAGTGGTTATTATATCAGCGGCAGCACTTAAATCCAAACTTTACAATGAACATTTTAGTTACGGATGAGGCAATTTTTACACATAATGGTGTTCACAATTTTCACAACACACATTTTTGGGCATTGGAAAGTCCACGTCACTTGGCAAATATACCTCAACAACAATTCTCAGTAAATGTGTGGACTGAATGGAAAACTCATCAGCCCTTTCATTCTAGAAAATCAGTTAACTGGTGCTCTTTATTTACAATTTTTAAGTAATAATTTACTGGTACTCCTCAAAGAAGTTAATCTCAACGTTAGATATCATATGTCGTTTCTTCACGATGGTGCTTCACCACATTAGACGCAACTTGTGCAACAACATTTGAATCATGTGTTTTCCGAATGGTGGTTAAGCCGAAGTGGTTGAACTGGATAGTCACCTCGGTCGCCTGACATAAATCTGCTTGACTTTTACTTTTGGAGTCACATAAGAACTATATCGTGTATGTTACCGAAGTTAACACTGATCAAGAGTAAATATGTTATACATAAATTTGTATCTTCATAACTCAGAAACATTTTTGTTTTCACTATTTGTCATTATTTGTTTTCAGCTATAATTTCCAAAGTTCATGTGTATAGGTTAAGAATCATCCTGAACTATAAATTTAAATACCTCAAGCAAATTTATTGTAGGATATATTATCTTCTAAAGTGAAAAATATGGAAGAACCAGAAAGCTTCCGCAATTGTTTAATTCCAGTGAGCATAAAATTTGCTGGCAAAGGTTTATGTAAAAAGTTTGCCATAATTTGTCTTCCCCAAGAAGCAGATCTAAAAAAAGTGCCCACTGAAGATAACTGTGTAGATAAAAATGAAAAATTAAGAAAAGAATTAAGGACAAAACATAGAATATTATTAAAAAGATTGAGACGAAGAAGGATTAGAGCTAAGAAAAATGGAAAGGTAGGTCATTTTTATCCTTAAATCCGATTTCAACATTGATATTAAAAATATTATTATTTCTAGACTATTCCTGTTAATACAGATATTTTAAAAAACTACAAAAGTAAAATGAAACAACTTTGGCTTCCTCAGGCAACTACTATAAGGTATTCATGTTCCAGAGAAATTATAGGTTTTGTGAGAGATGGAGACTTTAGTTTTTTATTAGGGGAGAGTAAAGCAATAGGATATATAGCTGCAAATTCAATACCAACTTTATTATCAGCAAAATCTAGACAAAAAGTATTAGTGAGAAATACAAATTCAAAACAGTATCGACTAGGAATTTTAGAAGTTATAATATAATTAATAATTTTATTTGTATTTTTGTTTTTCAGTAAGTAATGGAACTTCATCAAATTATAACTATTGTACCTGCTATTGTATTGCTGATAAAAATGTTTCATAAAAAACTAGAAAACGAACAGAATAAATGATATTGTTGACATGAATATGTGAAAAATTATTTACAAACGGGGCTAAAAATAGTAAGTGTGATAAGATCTTAAGGGTAGAAACACAGTGGGAGTAGGTTTCCTGTTTATTGGTAGCCCTCGTTGACTTGCGCTTATATGATTTGAAAAGTATTACATACATTTAAATGCACACATACACGGTGATAGCAGGTAGAAGCAGGTCAGCGTTGTGGGTCCGCTTTTATCATAATGAAAATCTGGTTTATTTCTTCTACGATTAAAATTTTATTATTAACTTGGTAACTAAGTAATCCAAAATAATCAAATCATCATCACCAGCAGATATGATGACATTTTGCAAGGAAATAAAGGCGTAACTGATAAAATTTTCGGTTCTTCCTGCTTTTAACGGTTTTTGCTCTATAAGGTTCTCTGTGTGAGCGGAAAACCTGCTTCCACTGTATTTCGACCTTAAGAGACAATGTTCGGGATAACATGTAAAGTCAGTAAATTTGGGAAGTAACATGAGAAAACGAGTTTCTAGAAACATCGTCTGCTAAATCACAACAGCCGTGCTTTATTTACAGTACGTATAACGTAGTTGTCAGTTATTTGTATCAGTAAGTTGATATTTCTTAAAAATTATGATAAAAGTGAAATATATTTTGAAGTATGTTTCTGTTTACATTATCAATTTAAATTTTTTAATTGATCCATCTTAAACTGATATTGTCTCGTGTTTTCCACAGTGAAACATAAAGAACATCCCATTATTAATACTTATGTAGGTAACCAGTTTTCTTAAAAATCTAACATATTTAGACAAGCACTTTGAGTGGAGCAAGAATAGTATCAGTGGCGTAATCTTAGTGTTAAAACAGTAGATAAAAAATATACAACTTTTTTATAAAGTAAATTAGACAAGAAGTATTCTTTATTAAGAGGTACACTATTGCCGTGTCAATGTCCAATTTTAACGTGCGACACATATTTGTTGCCACATTACAGTATATTACAGAATTCTATACTGAAATTCAGTTGATTCGACAGATAAGGCAACGCGATTTAGGAGATGATGGTACAGATTACTATACACCAACAATATCGTTTGTAGTGGCCACCTCCTATGTGCTAATCCCCGACAGTTATGAGCAATTTAATGAAGTAGTATAAAAAAAGCGTAGCTGAATCCATGTGACAGTGAGCTGCCAAGAGAACTCATCTATGTGGAAATCTGGACAGGATCCTGATTTAACACTACTGTATTACCAGCTTAGACATCAACAAGTCGAAGTCACAGCCAAGGGTCTAATATAACAATAATTCTATTTTGTCAGATTGGCATTATAACAAATATATAACAACGGTATAGATAGTGTACATAAAAAAATTTCTTGGAGAATAAACAGAACATAAACTAATCAGTGATCGTGGACATTCGGAAATGCTGAGAGGTTTCAAATGCCAAAAAAATGACTTGAAAGAGAATTATTTTAGATTTAGATGGATCATTTAGATTGTAAACTTTTCTGCCTCCTGGGTCATTCATACAATGCTTGGTTTATATTTAAAAGTGCAGAATCTTTATTCTGATTTACACCTCCGCTCCACTGCTAAAAATACATCTAACTTTCTCTTTATTTTTGGATCTAACAGTGTATTAAAAAAATGAATAAGTGGCAAAATTTATTTGGAAGTAGTCAATTTAAATGGCAATGGTCAAAAGACAGTACCTCATAATTAGCAAAACATACATTTTACAAGAGATACTTAATGAAAAATAACAGTTTGTATATATCTAATAAAAGTTAGATCCATTAAGGTAACAATCAAGGTCCTGTTCTTAAAAATACAAGGATCACATTTGGTTATTTAAGGTAGATCTATTTAATCTATTTACATTACATTTTGACAAAATATGTCACAAGACACTCCTTCTATATACGTATAAAAAATGATCTCTTCTACTTCCACCGCCAGTGATTAGTTTTTCAAATTTTGGGACAGTTACTGCAGTGGACTCCCTCCTCAATCAGCCATCGCGAATTAAAGACGATGATGATTCACAGCTTTCTGCGACCATGCTGCTAGTGCTAAATATATTTAATAGCCCGTTTAGTAAGGATTAACATATGTACAATTATGTTAGTAATACAGTATGGCCTAAAGTAACAATTTTTTGCCTTCCAGCGTAAGTTTTTTTAATTAGTCATATATTAAACTAAAATAGGCTATATATGTACATATTAGTTTTATACTACAAAAATAAGTTCGGGAGTGTATTTTAATATGATATGAATTGCAAAAGCAGATTAATAACAGTGCTAAAGTGAACATCTTAATTTTGAAGAAATTATTAATGAATTAATAGCTAAAAATATTCTTTTATTTGGCATTAATGAAAATGAAGGCAGTATCGAAAAACGACGTAACAATGACTTCAGCGTGGTTACTAGAATTTTGAATAAAATTTCTCCTGATGAGCCTGTTCATATAGTCAAGACTTTTAGAATTGGAAGGTCTAACAATAATTCAAGATCCAGGCCAATTAAAGCGGTTTTGCGGGATAAATATGAAGCTAAAAGAATCTTACGCTTAAAGAAGAAATTGATCTCCACAGAATTTTCAAAATAGCAATAAAAGATGACAGGACTCCTAAACAAATGAACTTTTTGAAATCTGTTCAAGACAAACTTAAGATGCAAACTTCCAATGGTGAAGCTAATCTAACTATTAAATATGTAAAGTCTGTACCCACTATTGTTTCTACCAATTCAAAAAACTAGTCAATATTGACCCCATTAATTTGCCTATCACATATACTAATATTGAATCTCTAATCTCAAAATTTACTGAGTTTTCTACATTTGTTTTTAACCATAATCCTGCGATTATTTTGCTGTGTGAAACATTTTTGAAGCCACATATACCTGATTCAGTTGTTGCGTGAAATGGTTTTACCCTATATAGAAATGACAAAAATGAAGGAAGAAAAGGTGGTACATGTATCTATATAAACAACAACTACTTTAATAATTATAACATTGAAAGCATCCCAATTAACACTCCGTCTATGGAATCACTGTCTAAAAATTTGTTGTCAAAGTTTATGTTTTATTATATGTGTAATATATAGACCGCCTTCGACTGTATTTGAAAATAACTCAATATTAATGGAGGAACTAACAAGGATATCTTCAACATATAAGAATGTTATCTGTTTTGGTGATTTTAACTTTCCTAACATTGATTGGTCTCACCCTAGTTATCCTGATAATATAAATTCAGAATATATATTTCTTGACATGATATCTAATAGTGACTTATCTCAAATCGTTACACAATTTACAAGATATCGTGGTAATCAAAACCCTTCCTTATTGGATTTAATTTTAACCTCGGACGAAAATTTGTTAACCCCACCGGATTATCTTCCACTTTTTGGTACTTCTGATCATGTTACTTTGTCATGTAACCTTCAAATTATATTACATAATTTTAAATCTACTGGTATCAAGAAATGGCACACTATAATTGATTTAGATAATTTGAATGACAATTTAAGTCGTATTAACTGGCCACAGCTTTTTAATAATTTATCTTTAAATGAACAATGGTCTCGTTATCTGGATATAACGCAGTCGTCTATTGCTAGCTGTAGTCGTGATGTTCTTTGTCATAGGATTAGAGATAAACCTTGGATTAACAATTCAATTCTGACGTCTATTAAATTCAAAAAGACCCTTTGGAAGAGATTTTTGCGTTCTCATGACCATCGTGACTACATAATCCATAGAAATTATTCCAACAGATTAATTTCCACTATGAAAAAAGCTAAGTCCGATCATGAAAATAAGCTAATTCTATCGAACAACAAGAGACAATTATTCAAGTATATTAGAAATTCTCTTACGTCTACTGTTTTTATTCCTCGTATCAGAAATGACTCTAACAATCTTACACAATCTGATAGTGAAACCGCAATGTTATTCTCAGAGTACTTTTTTATGAATTACAGTGAAGAACCTGATAGAGACAATCCTGACGTCGATGCACCGATTATTTACAACCAACTGTCCAATATTGCTTTTAATGAAGATATCGTCTACAAAAAACTAATTAGCCTTCCTAATAGTTCATCTTCTCCTGAAGGCCTTCTGTCTATTGTATTGAAACGCTGTGCCAAATCACTTTGCCTACCTTTATCTATCATTATGGAAAATTCGTTTATCTCTGGTATTGTTCCGACTTCGTGGAAATCTGCCAACGTAATTGCCATTCACAAGAAAGGGGATAAATTTAATAGAGAAAATTATCGTCAGATCAGTCTAACACCTATTGAAGTAAAAGTAATGGAAAGAATAATATCTGATTCTATGATTTCTTTTCTCCTTGATAACAATATTATACCGGAGCAACAACATGGTTTTCTTCCTGGTCGATGCACAACTACTAATCTGCTGTTTTGCTTAAACGAATGGACCCTATCAGTTGACAAAAAAGAACCTGTCGATGTCATCTATCTGGACTTTTCTAAAGCTTTCGATAAAGTGCCCTTGAAACGTTTACTTAAAAAACTACAGCATTATGGAATAAATGGTTTTCTTTTTACATGGTTATCAGACTTTCTTAGTAACCGTAAATTTAGAGTAAAAGTGGGCGACAGTCTTTCCAATTTCAGAAATGTTAGAAGTGGTGTTCCTCAAGCCTCTGTTTTAGGGCCTTTATTATACCTAATTTATATATCTGACATACCTGCTTTGCTAACTTCCAAATGTTCGCTTTATGCCGATGACACCAAAATCTGTGGTAATCCTTTTACAGACTACCATCAGCTGCATCTTGACCTTTCACGAATTTCCCAATGGAGTGAAGACTGGTTGATTCCTATTAATTTCAATAAATGTGTTGTTTTACATATTGGAAAGAATAACCCTCGATTCAATTATTCTATTGGCCAAATATCGCTTGGTGAAGTTGAAGTCTACAAGGACTTGGGCATATACATCACTTCTGATCTCTCGTGGTCACATCACATATCACAGTGCGTCAACAAATCTAAACGTACTCTTTTTCTATTTAATAAAGTGTTTTCTAAACCAATTGTTAATACTTCTGCCTGTTTATATAAGACTTATATCCGACCTGTATTAGAATATGGATCTGCAGTATGGTCTCCCAAGTTGCTGCGCGATTGTAATCTTATTGAGTCGGTTCAACGTGCGGCTACTAGACTTCCGTATGGTGCTGTCAGACCTTCATATGAAGAAAGACTGTGCATTTTTAAACTTTTACCTGAAGTGTCTAGACTCAAACGCGGCGATCTCATAACCACTTATCGTGCGTTACATATGTTATATTCCGTGGACCTAAATAGTATTTATAATATATACTATGATCTGCGACTTCGTGGTCACACTTACAAATTGTCTCATGAATTTTTTCATTGTTCTGCTAGAGAGAATTTTTTGTGCAACAGAGTGTTTCATTTATGGAACTCATTACCAAATTATGTTGTATGTTCTGCCTCTGTCAATAATTTTAAAAATAATTTGGATCGTTTATTGCCTGACATTTTGTGATATTTATGTTACGTAATGTGTGTACTTTTACTGTTACTACTCTTATGTTTATAATAATAATATAACGAGTTTACCGGTCAAATCATTATCCGGTCCAGAGGTGGGCAGTTAATAGAGTCCACTGTATAAGGAAACAATGTACCAAATTTGAAGTCTGTATCTTTAAAGGTTCCAAATTGTCTTCCAACCTTTGAGAATTTTTAGTAACCAATTTAAAAAGTCGTAATTTTTTATTTTTGTCGACGAGTTAAATAAATTGTATTGTGAAAGCGTGTAAGATTGTCACAATGTGTATCTTACATCCAACATAACCACTTAAAAAATATATAGCAAAAAATCCGACTATAGGATATTGTTATTCAATTACTGAAAAAAAAAAAAAAAAAAAAAAAAACCTGGATAAGGTAGGTTAAGACAAATTAAACACAATATATTCTTCTAAACCATAATTGTGGTTCTTTTAATGGTTTTAAAATAATAAATTAATATACATTTGCTTACACATTAAACGGTCTAAAATGACAGCATGCAAAAACAGGAATGTCTTAACACAAAAAAAGGACAAAATTGAATTACTCTAAAAGTAAAACGTATGGCAATTGGAAAAGTAATAGCCTATAGATTAGGTAAATATTTGTCAATAAATTGCTTAATGTCACGGAGTTCTTCATCAGAAGAAGTATGCATTAACCCTCGGTAAGTTTTAAACTCGACATTCTTAAGCATAGATTTTAAAACAGAAGCGGTCATCTGCCCCCATTTATATGGAACAACTGGATCACAATCACCATGACACTGTAAAATCTAGAAAAAATATGATTTATAAAAAATGCTTCACAACTACAATAAAATTTTGACAATTAGATTATTCAAAAAAAAAAACCTTTAAGGGACGATATTTTTTTAATGGACCCCATTTTCTTTTTAAAAAGTAGCAATGCTTTGCAAAGAAACAGCTCAAATTATATGCAGAATCCAAAAGAGATTATAATCATTGTCAGTATATTTCACATCTACTAATTATAAAACGTATAAAAAGATTTTCACAGACTTACGGACCAAAATAAGATCATTTATAATTTATATGTCAAATATTTATTTACATACTTCTTTTCCATTCGGTAAATCTACCCAAATAAAATTTTACTTACTGGTAAATCATCAGCTACTTTTTTAGAAGCTGGAAAACTTTTATTTAATGGCAACCACGCTGAGAGGGCTACAACACCTGCCACTTTTTGAGGATAAGTTAAAGCAGAATAAATTGCTAAAGCACCACCTTGTGAAAATCCACCCAGAAGTATCCTATCGGCAGATAAACCTGCTGATATTTCGTTATCAATTAAGGCATGAATTTGCTTTGTGGCTGTTTTAATTCCTAAAAAATAAAACCAACAAAATGTCATAGCAATCAGATAATTAATGTCTTACTACTAGTGTACTTTTCACTGAAAACTATGGAACTAAATTAAACACTATCCCATTTAAATTTTCAGTTGACGGCACTTTCGGTGAAAACCTTTGCCATAAGCAATTGATTGCCTCGCTGTCTAATTCATCACACTTATGGCAAACTCTTGGCCATAGCTCCATTACTATTACAATTGACCGCTAAAACTATATATTACTGTTGCAATGCCAAGAAAGCACTTGAACAGAATATCAGAAATATACGTGTATTCGGTTGCTAGTTCTAAGTACAGTAATAACAAACATTTCAGCGCCAATGCTTTTCATTATTATAAATTAATTCCGTATGAAAAGTGTAAATGCAAAAATATCCGTTTTTCAAGATTAGGTAATTCAAAAAATTAATTAAAATTTAGATTCAAATTGGTACAAATAAGCTGCAGAATAACAGTCTTCTCTAATCAAATAAGTCAAAGTAAGGCTTCACTTGTGGCGACAAATTTTGATGTTTGACTTGAAGTAATATTTTTGCTGTAATCGATAATTCCTATTGTTTACACAAAAATCAAGGTAAATTAAATCACTGTGGTCTGTTAGCTTACAACATAATCTAAATTCATTTGACATTAACATAAAAATATTGTAAACTATCTTATCAAATAACACCACAATAGGTTGTTTCCAAATAGCAGTAATTTCCAGTAATCGGACTATTTGCCATGTGCAATAGCAAAATTATAAATTATTGTAGTCCGCTTTTTCAACTTCACTTGAAAATCAAAATATTACTGATAATTACTGTTCAACCAGTTGTAGTAATATATACAATATATGATAATTCTGGTAATTATTTACATTAGCGTAAACCGCTCAAAAATGCACCAAATTTTTCCTACCCCCCTATTTTCGAGGGTGCTGATCACGAATCTGAAGTCAGATCGCGGGGCTCTCCTATAGTTTTTGAGAAAAAATTTTTTCAAAATTCTAACCTGTACACTTTACACATCACAGAAAGCTGCATAATTGCGGCACTGCATACTTCACGAAACTCTTAAATCACTTGTACTGCAATATGTACGTTCCTAAATATGCATATTTATAGAAATTTTCGAAAAAAAAATTATTTAATATTTTATTTTATTTTCCTTTTATTAAATCCGCCATTTGGAATTGTGACGTCATAGGACAACTACAGAATATTAGGATGTGTCTAAAGTACCAACCTACCTGATACTCGAGTGTCCGATACTTAGTCGGACTCGAAGTATCTGGTAATTTTAAATTTGAAAACATATGTTTACCTATATAAAAAACTAAATACCTAATTTGATTTTTGAAATAATTTTCTATTTAAGTAGTATACGTGTACTGCGTAATATTTAAACATTTTTAGCCTAAAGGTAGTAATTTAGAGACCCAAGGGGAGATATACCTCCAGAACTGAAAATTGGTAGGTAAACAGAGTATTTCAGATATGAGTGCTTTAAAGAAAGTCCTTTGAAATTTCGGCTACTTCCGGAAGCAATCGTTAACTTTCGTATTTTAAATCGAGCAAGCTATACAGTATGTACACGGTTAAAGTGGAAAAGAGTATTTTTCATTTTACGGAAAAAAGGCATTCTTGATTAAAATTTGTACTTGTCTTTAAAATGGGGTTCGCATGAAGAACTTTCATGTTGCATGTACCGGGTAATCAGAGAATCGGTAAATATAAAAATCATTGAAGAATAAATTGCCTTTTACTCATCATTCAATTAAATTTTTATTTAATGCCGTTGTTTTAATGTCTACGAGCAACAAATCGATATAGAAATATGGGAATTGGAAAATTTTTGATGGAAATCTGAAATAATTTGACGGTAACAAGTTTGTCCTTTGCTAAATTGTATTAAATAACACACACACATAACACCTCTGCCTTCTTCATTTCATGACGGCACAGTATTGTCCAAATAATTGGGCGTCATATTGCAACTTCAACCTAATATAATGTATACACAGAGGTTATACTTTTGACATTTTTTTTTCGATAATTACATGCGACCGCCGAAATCTGCCTTCAGATCCGTGATCATCACCCTCGAAAATAGGAGGGTAGGAACTTTGTTGTTAAGATAGTACAGTTTTACGCTGTAGTAAATAATTACGTTATAAAAAACTAAATAGGTATCTAATTTGATTTTTTAAATAATTTTCTATTTAAGTTACATGGGTGTACTGCTTGATATTTTAACATTGGTGTTTACTCACGGCATATATATTATATAAACCAATGAATATAATATTTAAAAAATGCAATCATTTCATGTAGAATAATAACAACAATGTTTTATAATAATGCCTGCATACTTCGTTTGTTGTCCCTGTATAAAAAAGCGTTTGAAAAAAATGGCTTCTATGAAAGTTTTCGAAATGAATAGAGTTTTTAAATATCCCAAAATGTAATGTGTTTCAGCATAATATTTAATTCCAAGCAACTTTTCTTTATTACTTAAAGTACCTAAATGATTTATTATTTCTTCATACTTGTCAACACTCTGTATATTAAACTGAATAAATAACTATCTTACCGAGGGTTTTAAGGTCAGATAATTTTTTAACATAGAATGAGTGACAATTGAAATTTTTTATCCATTCCGCCTGGTATAGGCAACTCGAATTGGGAACACTCTGTATGTATATACGTATAACCTCTCACGTTCTCTGTCAGTTTTTGAAATAAGGTTATTAAGTAAATTTATTGGTAAAAGCAATATAATTATTAAAAAAATATGTGATAAAAATACATAAATAAAAAATATTTTGTAAATGTTTACTATAGCGTAAAACTATCCAAAGTTAACAAAAAATATCATATCCCCCTATTTTCGAGGGTGGTGATCTGAAGTCAAATTTCGGCGGTCGCATGTAGTTGTCAAAAAAAAACATTTTCAAAATTATTGTGACCTCTGTATGTATACATTACATTACGTTGAACTTGCAATATAACACCCAGCCTTCTTAATTTAATAATGTCACACTATTGTTAAAATAAATAAGTGTTATTTATTTATTTATTTATTTAGCATACATCACCCTACAGCCTAAGCCAATTAATGGGTGGGGATAACATATAATATTAGTAGAAAAAAAAAAAAACTTAAATATACATATAAAATAAACACAGATAATATAGAGAAAAAAAAGTTATACATATGTAACAAAATAATTACAGATGAAATACAAACTAAGAAATCGAATAAAAGAAAAAACAAATTGATTTATAGTAAAATAAATATGAGTAACATGATTTGCTAAGTTGTAAAAACCTTTTTCTTAATGCATCTAATAGTATCATGGAAAATGTCCACAGAATCCTGCATCTGACGATAATTGAAATCCATTACGTACAAAGGCGAAAACTTTAACAGATTAGTTTTAGGGGTGGGAGGGGGGTTATATTGTAACTTCAACCTAATGTAATGTATACCTACATATAGAGGTTAGAATTTTGAAAAAATATTTTCTCGAAAACTATAGAAGAGCGCCGCGATCTGACTTCAGATTCGTGATCACCACCCTCGAAAATGGGGGGGTAGGATTTTTTTTGGTAACATTGGACAGTTTTACACTATACTACATAATTAACAAAACCATTTACAATCATTCACTTTTATGTTCATTTGGTCAATAACATATTTTAATAATTATTGATCATAATAAATTCATGTGACATTATTTTTTTTATATTTTGAATACTGGAACTCAAAATTTATATTTACCGATTCTCTGATCACCCGGTACATGCAACATGAAAGTTCTTCATGCGAACCCCATTTTAAAGACAAGCACAAATTTTAATCAAGAATGCCTTTTTTTCGTAAAATGAAAAATACTCTTTTCCACTTTAACCGTGTACATACTGTATAGCTTGCTCCATTTAAAATACGAAAGATAACGATTGCTTCCGGAATTAGCCGAAATTTCAAAGGATTTTCTTTAAAGCACTCATATCTGAAATACCCTGTATACCTACCAATTTTCAGTTCTGGAGGTATCTCCCCTTGGGTCTCTAAATTACTACCTTTAGGTTAAAAATGTTTAAATATCACGCAGTACACGTATACTACTTAAATAGAAAATTATTTCAAAAATCAAATTAGGTATTTAGTTTTTTATATAGGTAAACATATTTTTTCAAATTTAAAATTACCAGATACTTCGAATCCGACTAAGTATCGGACACTCGAGTATTAGGTAGGTTAGTACTTTAGACACATCCTAATATTCTGTAGTTGTCCTATGACGTCACAATTCCAAATGGCGGATTTAATAGAAGGAAAATAAAATAAAATATTAAATAATTTTTTTTTCGAAAATTTCTATAAATATGCATATTTAGGAACGTACATATTGCAGTACAAGTTATTTAAGAGTTTCGTGAAGTATGCAGTGCCGCAATTATGCAGCTTTCTGTGATGTGTAAAGTGTACAGGTTAGAATTTTGAAAAAATTTTTTCTCAAAAACTATAGGAGAGCCCCGCGATCTGACTTCAGATTCGTGATCAGCACCCTCGAAAATAGGGGGGTAGGAAAAATTTGGTGCATTTTTGAGCGGTTTACGCTAATGTAAATAATTACCATAATTCTAAACAAGCTATTATTTCATGTTGAAAAGACATTTTGCTACTGCGCATGTTAAATAGTCCGATTATTAGAAATTACTATTTGGAAAGAACCTAATATAACACTCCAATTAATCATGAAAATAAAATAGCTCATAATTAGTAAATATAAATGGAATTACATTACCTTGATCATCCTCTGGCCCAGATTCATCTAATGTTTTTAAGTCAAACCAACTTGGCATTCGAAATCCAGCATTAAGGGTCACAGGCATTGTCGGTGCTGTTGGACAAATTACCTTTACATACGGTTGCCTTAATGCACCCATTGCACTAGCCCATCCTTGCCTAAAAAATTATACACTTCATAATGTCTGCATACATATATATATATAAATATCATAGTACCCCGTATCTCCTAATCCGTGTAAAAATATTAACTGAAACAAGATAAATAATCATTAGTCAACAGACAACCAAATAAACTAATATTTACCGTAGCGGTATGCTTTGCTGATGCCGCAAGTACAACTGGTGTTGCCATATTTTAACAAATATTGCTGTGCTGTAATTATACAAAAACAAATATTCTGAAGAGTGAATTTAATTCACCAATGGATTTGACAAGAATAATAAAATACCGACAACGTCCTTGACCGATGACATAAAAAGTAATTTTTCACGAACAATACCCCAGAATATGTATATTCAGAAAGACAAGCGTTAATGGTCTGTGTGGGTCTGTAAAGAACACCATAAATATTACCACAGAATATTGTTCTATGGTTATTATCATCAAAGACTATTAGTTTCGTGTCTATGAAGGACTAAATCCACCAAAAGTATACGTGACAGAAGTTATACGTGTTTTTAAATTCAACATTTGATCAATAATAATAGCAGCGACCGTGCTTTACTTGTCTATTTCCTTGCACGTTTGCATTGACTCACCGCACGTGGCAGCACTCTATACGTGATACGCGCCATTATTTTTGGCGTAAATAAATAGAAGCTTCACAAAAGTAATAACCATAGATTTATAAGCAGGTAACAGAGAGTTTAAGTTGTGTCCGATACGTGAACGTGTAAGTAGAATTTGACCGTCGCGCATGCTCAAATTAGAAATAAAAGTAAAGAAATTTTGTTCGATGACAAATAGGGAATTAAATGACGGTCATGAACGGGAACTCGCGAAAAATTCCCATGAACGTTGTTCTCTTGGTGAAGCCGGTTTAAATCATATAATTCGCGCATCGTCTGTTAAATTCATATATGTAATACTACGTTAAATTACAGCAGCCGTGAAAGGCAACGGGATTTAGCAGACAATGATTTGCAAAGTTTATGATTAGCACATATAATCACAATAAATTTGTTTAATAATTGTATAATGCATATTGCAGAAGTTATTAAGGTACATGTATTACTATAAATAAGAGGACACTTCTTTTATTATATTTTTATTTTATATGTCCTTCTAAATGTAAATAGATAATATTCTCACCATACGTGAAGTGGAAAGAGAGAGAGGAATTGCATCAATTTAGATTGTATTTGTTATAGAAAGGTTTATTAAACCCAAACATTTTTAAACTTCGTTTTAAAGTGTACTTTAGTTAATGTGACTTTAACGGTTTTATTATGAAACCGGCCGTTTGTAACTGAGTCGTACAATATACGCGAAATTCCTCACAATACATATACATGTTTCCGCCCAACACACAAATAAACGATAAATATAATTTTTTTTATGATATTTGGTATTTGCACCCCCATATAGTATTCTTGGGTTATATGTATATATCTCACACACCCAGCGTGCTTAGCAAAAGTCGTTATTTTTCATTTTAATAACTACAACGTTCGAAACATCACCAGAAAGCTATTGCTATATTTACCTGCGGGGCAAGAGGAAATAAGTGGACAATACCAATGAAATTCATTTGTACACGACGAAGTGGGAGGAAATCTATTTCTTGACAAATTAGTCGTCAAAAAAAAAACGAAATCTAGAACCTCGACATCAAAGGAGCTGACGTGAAGACGACGGATTGTAATAGATTGTGACTGATCGAAGAGTACTAAGCTCTCGCTTCGAGGCAAAGTTCCACTACTGGAGTGACTTTATGATACTTTTGCTGCGTATCCCCATGCCGCAGAGACCTATTCGCTTATTGTTGCCACCCTTGCGTAAGGGATAGAAGATAGCCCTGGTGATCCAAGCCCGCGCCATCGTCTTTCCACGATGTGCGGGGTCCAAGTGAGCACAGATCAATGTACGAATAGTCGCTGGTCCATTGTCACGCCCAGGTATCGTATTTGTTATAATATGGTTATCGTGAGGGTCAGAACAGAGCATAAAAAGGGCTTCTAAGAGAATAACCGCAGGCAATAGTTCAATATTCGACTTCACTCCAAAATTATCAAACCTATATTTTCAACTTCGATACGAAAGAAGCAATTTTGTTTGTTTTTATTAGAGAGTTTAAGTCGATTGTCAAGTAAAACGTAGAACGTGTAATTTTCACGTTTACGTATAATTCATTTTTTCGTATGACGCAAGTCATCTGAATTTTTGTCGCGAGTATAGTAAGATTCGTGTTTCAAAAATGGGGTTAAGTAGGGTAAGTTATCACGGAATCATATTATTCAGAAACGATGATTATTACTTTAATGTACGAGTATTACTCCTTCTGTTCGGTTAGTCTTTTATCAATCCGTATCACGTAAACGTGGAAAATTCTAATTTGAGCATGCGCAACGGTCAAATTCTACGTGCACGTCGACGTATCGCACACAACTTAAACTCTCTATCATCCTCGGCCTTTTCCTGGTGCCGTAGATTGGGGGAATCTTGTGACGGACAGGCAACCGTAGGACCTTCTGCACCTTCCAGAGACTGTAGTATTCTGGGTTCAGCGATTCCAAGTGTCGAGTAGATCTTGCCTGGACCAGCTCGGTCAGGGCCGCTTTCACCCATCTGTTTAGTACGTTTAAGTCATGTCTGTGTTGGGAGCGACGGGAGAGGATGGCAAGCCGTTTGTATCGCCGTCTATCTCAAATAAGTTGTCTGATGTTCTCGAGCAGTATGTCCCTGGAATTTGACAGTCAGAGCACTATTAGAGAGTTTAAGTTGTGTCCGATACGTGAACGTGTACATAGAATTTGACCGTCGCGCATGCTGAAATTAGAATTTTCCATGTTTACGTGATACGGATGTACGTGGGCTTACGGGTTTTGCGTAACGTAAACAGAGACGTATACGTGCCGAAGAGGTTGATAAAAGACTAACCGAACAGAAGGAGCAATACTCGTAGATTAAAGTAATATTATAATGATGTAATATGATTCCGTAATAGCTTATTCCACTTAAACCCATTTTTGAAACACGAATCTTACTATACGTAAACGTGAAAATTACACGTTCTACGTTTTACGTATCATGACAATCGACTTAAACTCTCTATTGTTTCTATCGTGGTTAAAGTCAGTGCCTTCTGATGTTTGTTTCTAAGGTAAGGACTGTTGCCTCCAGGTCTAAGGTAGTTTCAATGATTACTACGGTATGGTAGTAGCACGGTGCTTCTTTACATTTCTCTTCGGAATCGCTCCCACTCAAAGAACCTCTTAGTGAAGATGCCCTCGTTTCCCTGTGTCTGCCCTGAATCCAGCGTGATCGGATTATGGGCGTATACCCTTCTATTTCGGAGCAATTACCGGGATGGATTTTAGGAAGGCAATGTCTAGTACATCAGAAGTCGGTTCTGTAGGTACTAGTATAGTTATGTCATCGTGTGTCTTGGTAAATCAATAAGGCACGATCTCTCGCGGTAGTGATCCTGCTGTGCCATGCGGATGACTTCGCGTTGAAGTCACCGATCGCAATAGTGTTTAGGTCGGTGTCGAGTATTGGTAGTCTGGAAGGATTGTAACCAGAGAGAATAGAAAATAAGAGTAGTTATTTCTTACTATAAAGTTGGCAACAAAAGGAGGCAGCGCCCCGATGGGCATCTGTAGTGAATTAAACTAAAAAGCGGGATATTCGAATTCATTTCCTACTTATATATTTTTTCTGAAAGGAAAATATTTTACATTGTAGCAAGAAATTTTTAGGATAATTGATACAAATTATCATTTGTGATATTATTATGAGTTTCTTACTACAATGAAAAATATTACCTTTATATTATTAATATACATATCGCACAATTATTCTTTATAGGGACTTAATAAACATAATAAACTCATGAAAGAATCTTTTTTTCTCCCTCCCCTCCCTCAAATCAGTTTTTGAAATATTGGAAGTTCTGAATAGAAATTTCATTAGATCCTTATTAATAAGTGGAACGGTTAAGAACTGTTGAAAGTAGATTTCATAACGAATGCGTTAGCAGTTCTAAATAAATTGTCAAATTCCTTTTAATGAGTGTCATTATTATTGCAATAGATTGTACCTAAAGCCAGTTACGGACGGTGAGTGATAATATATTTATATTTCTGTTATTAAAAATACATAGTAAACCGCATAGCTACCTATTATATATTATGGCGGATATAATTTAATATTATATTATAATTATCGCTCACCATCCGAAACCAGCTTAAATAATACGTACAGATTACTCACAAAATTTAATTTATTCCTCATAAAATGTTAATTCCTCATATGTGAACACCTAAAATGTAATAATATATTGAACATAAACTTTAATAACACGAATTACTATTTTTAAGTTACATTTACTCCAATCACAGATAAAAAATCAAAAATAAACTTTATGCCTGCAGTACGAATTATTGTTTTGTTGTTGATTGCTTGTGCAATTAGTAATTTGATATTTGACAATTTTGACGTTAAATGCCTATACGCGCAACCCCAGATGCGCAGGGAGGCGCTGCTATTAATGTTGCCAATGTTGCCATGCTTTCAAATGGTCTTATTTTAATTTGTCTATAATTGTAACAGAACACCACTGCACATCTCCATGCCTAGTGATCTCACCATTATCACCACCCCCGCTTGAGAGGATGTCGCGTCCGGATATGGTGAATTTGTGTTGCTTTGTGTGTGAGTCTGTTTGTTTGTTGCGGTGGTCTCTTTGTTACGTTTACGTAATATTATCCAGGGGTAGGAGTGTGGGTGGTTAGTAATGGTTTTTTAGGGTGTTTAATTTTTGTTCGTCTGCGCTAGAAAATCCTGTCTCGTCTTTTTTTTCGTTTCAGTTCTGGTGGGAGGAGGGTGGCAGGAGTGTGTGTTTTATTTATGTTATCAAGTGATTGTCTGTGTATTAGTTCGTCTAGTTTTTTGTGTAAATTTGTAGTGTTATTGTCAGTGTTTTTTGCATGTCCGTAATTTGTTTTGTTAGGATATGTACTTGTGCATTTGTGTATTTGTTTGTTTAATTCTTTGTTTACGTATTTTTGTTCTTTTAGCTTGTCATCACAAAGTATAAACTAGACTTGTCATATAAGTCAGCTTTTGTCGTCAGTGTATTTGTATTTTGTGTCAACGATGTAGACGACCTTTCGCTGTATGTATGGTCCATAGGTATGTCTATATCAGCGTCGGTCTTCATGTTTTGTGAGTGTGTAATAGTCGTCTGATTTTGTCGGTCTGTTATGCTGTTATGTGTACGCCGCAATTATTAGGTTAAAACCCACCCCTTTATTCGGGTAAATGTTTCCACTTTGCTTGAACTTGGCACCACATTAACTTCACCCGTCACTAGCTGCAGGCACGATATATGGTTCTCTCGCTCCGCTGGTCGTACTCAATTTTATGTAGGGTCGTACTCGAACACTGTATCTTAATGAGGGAGGGCTAAGTGTACTCCACTGACACTGACAGTATTATCACGTTCATCTTAGACTAGTTTATCACAGTTAAATGTAAAATTTTCGTAAACCTAGATAAAAGGACAGTTTATGGCAAAATATTGGACAAAAGTACAAATACAAGAATGTTTATTATATTCCAAACCGTCATAGTAAGTTTTAGTTTTATATTATTTTAGCTTGTAATTTTGACGTTGACATCAGTTATTGGAAGAATCATATATTACATATTAAAACAATCGGCTATATTTTTATATATTTATGAGAATTTAATAATAATAATAATAATAATAATAATAATTAGGAGATGCTTGACAAATGTTTAGTTATTTGATAGAATTCATACTACGATACGAAAGAAATTATCGTAGTATAAATATTATAAATTATAGATTTGTCGATTCAAGTATTTGTTGTAATGCAAGCAATGAAGTTAGTTTTTTTACTACTATCGAAATTTAAACTAGGTTAAAATCAACACAAAAATAACATCGTTCGAGTAATTTTCTTTGGGAGCTTACTTTTCATTCATCTCCTGGGTAATAGCAAATTTTACAGAATATAAGTTGCTTCACTCGACCACGTATCGATACTTTTAATGTCCCCCGTTTATCATACTAGCATCATAAAATATATAGAAATTCGAAGCCTTTACATTAGGCACTCAAAAATAGTCAGTCTATGGAGAAACTTAGAAAGCAGCCCTCTAGGGAAAACTTAATGTAATCTGTTGGTTATACTGCATTTTAATCCCAGTATACAATTAAAACCAATACGGAATATTTGTAATTGGATCATAGAAATCAAATGTTTCTATGAATTGGATGTAAAATTTTCATATTTTCAAATTCCCTGAAGCTACCCCGTTAGTACAATCAACTCATAAAAGCTAACTACCTGCAATATTATATATTTGTTTTTAAAATAAAGTCAGTCTGACCCTGTTTACCGACTTCTCTAGGGCTCGTTTAAGAGATTTTGCATATATCATAGTTCCGCCATCTAGCCGACATGGTTCACAACTAAGCCAGGTTGATTAACTATACTTATATAAACACTGATAATATGTACAGATTACTCACAAAAATTTATTCATTCTTCATGAAATGTTAATTCCTTAAATGTGAACACCTAAAATATAATAATATATTGAACATAAACTTTAATAACATGAATTACTATTTTTATCTTACATTTACTCCAACCAGAGATAAAAAATCAAAAATAAACTTTATGCCTGCAGTACGAATTATTATTTTGTTGTTGACTGCTTGTGCAATTATTAGTAATTTAATATTTGACAGTTTTGACGTTAAATGCCTATACGCGCAACCCCAGATGCACAGGGAGACGCTGAATATTAATGTTGTCAATATTGGCATGCTTTCAAATGGTCTTATATTAATTTGTCTATGGTTTTGCCTAAACTGGCATGCAATTGTCTAAGCAGCGGACGCGACAACTATCTTGACAGCTTAGATGCCAGTCGGCATTGTCTATGATTGTTTGAGAATAGTAGAGGAGGAAACACACTAGGCGGTCGCGGTTTGACGTGCCGTGTACCAGACTAGACTTGTACTATAGTCAGCGGCCGAAATTATAGAGAGTGACTAATCGCTAGCTTGTTGTCATAATTTTGACATTAAATGCCTATACACGCAACCCCAGATGCGCAGGGAAACGCTGAATATTAATGTGGCCAATGTTGACATGCCTTCAAATGGTCTTATTTTAATTTGTCTATGGTTTTGCCTAAACTGGCATGAAATTGTCTAAGCAGCTGACACGACAATTATCTCGACAGCTTAGTTGTCAGTCGGCATTGTCTGTGATTGTATACTCGCGACAAGAATTCAGACGACTTACGTCATACGAACAAATGAATAATTCATTATATTTTCATCAAAATATTTAAGAAACTGCAAGTTATAGTAATAAAACTATATACTACACTAAAAGTTTGCATTATATTTTGCACTAAATTCCAAAAAATGATTGTTTTTAACGCGATCAAATACCGAAAATTACGTTGACAATATAAACAAATGTGTAACGTCAGCCGTGACGTAAGACGTCTGAATTCTTGACGCGAGTATATGAGAATAGTAAAGGAGGAAACACACTAGGCGGTCGCGGTTTGACGCGCCGTGTACCAGACTAGTTCGTACTATAGTCAGCGGCCGAAATTATAGAGAGTGACTAATCGCTAGCTTGTTGACTAACGCGACGGGCGAAGCGTGTGGGGAGCAACATTTCATAGGCGTACTAAATTTGAATGCGATCATATATAAAAAAATATACAAAAATGACAAAAATAATTGCATTTCATAACATCCAATATTTTTAGAGTAGAAACAGTGATATAACAATTTTTACCAATTTCGAGGCGTTAGATAATAAAAATAATAAAAATATTTCAAAATTTAAAGTTTTTATCTTGCATTATCAATTACCCAAGGTCGAAAATAATAGAGAATGACTAATTCACATCACAGAGATGAGTACGGAAGATACGGGTGGTATGATTACCTAAGCGTGCCACTTAAAAAGAGTTAAAGCACACAAAATTATCAAAAATAAGTTGACGTCGGCTAAACCTAGCACATTAACAATTTACTTCAAATGTGCCACCTGTGTCATCCTCTCTACAAATCAAAATCCTTTTGAACGGCGATTGCCCACCACCCTACCTGATGCGCACTTCCCGGAAATCACACTTAAGTCTTGCCCGCATGGACGCAAAATTCATTTATGGCAGAAAAATCTCAACTTTTGACAATTGCAATTTGCAAAACTGTCAAACACTACAAATATTATTGCCCCTTTCATTACTATGCGGTGTTAATAAATTTGTTTTGAGCTTCTGATAATCTACCATGGCAGTTTCATGATGAAAATGATAGAAAATGTTATAGATAGTTGACAAAATTTGTTACAAATAGAGATTTTTCCACCATTAAATAAATCGCGCAAATTGCGAATTCCGAATTCAAAAAGACAAAAGGCTTTAGAATACATAAGTACTCACTGTTTACTATTGGTTACCAGCACTGTCACTATAACGGTCACACATTCAGGACGCCGTATTCTTGAAATAGTTTTTCTACAAATACAAGTAATTTTAGACATAAGAACTGAATAATTTAGAGTTTAGCAAATAACAAGAATGTTATCTCATGCCACCTGCGAATATTCGAAGGTACCAAAGTAAAATCAGTATATAACGAAAGCGATCTATCCAGCAAATTTTTAGGTATTGAAATCTTTCAAAATACGTATTTTTTTTTAATTCAACTATAGATGTAAACATTGTTATAACATATATTTACATAGTTCTGCATATAAGATTGTTGTTTTGTTTATAAGTATGTGAAGATAATTTTTCCAATGTGGGGTTAGAATATCGAACTAATGTGTGTCATACAAATGTATTTTAAAAGTTATTATATAATTTGAGGAGAGTTTAAATAGTAAAAGTGGATAAACGAAACATCAGTAATTTTATTTTTGATATTACTGTTGCTCTAAATGTTTGATGTAAACATTGTTATAACATATATTTACATAGTTCTGCATATAAGATTGTTCACTTTTGTTTATAAGTATGTGAAGATAATTGTTCAAATGTGGGGTTAGAATAGCGAACTAATGTGTGTCATACAAATGTATTTTAAAACTTATTATATTATTTGACGAGAGTTTAAATAGTAAAAGTGGATAAACAAAACATCAGTAATTTTATTTTTGATATTACTGTTGCCCTACGTGTTTTATTTTTCTAGGTTCCAGTACCTAAAAACACCACAAATTTGATCATTTTACGGCGACCTTATTACACACTTATTATCCTCCTATCGTACCGCTTTCCGTATGACCTTCATATGTCCATATTTCGTTAAAATTTAATATATTCTTCAATCCAGATTATTATTTTTTACTGTTTATTTGAAATAGTTTCTTCGCCATATCACTATTTCATCCTTTCTATCAGTATACTCTTTTCGATTTCATTTTAATCTAAGATATAGCAATAGAATTTTTTTTTTTGAAAAATCATTTTAAAAATACAATCTTCCTTCCGCGAGTTTCCATCACTTTCCGTTTCACAGTTGTACATATTTCAACATTACTTACACTCATATTTTGACCTCGCGCTCTAAACTGTTCATACATGTCATCATCCGATATTCCTCACTTCGATCAAATCACTAATAAAATTAATTACATTCATAATTAAATTAACGAAAAGATATACCGGAAATTTTCCCCGCCCGAACGATATACCCGCCCATGATAGCGCTGGAAATGAAACAGTTGGATCCGTCGCAGCCAATCAAAAACAGCAGCGCATGCATACTAACGTGTACCAACTACAGCGCATGCGTAGCAGAAGCTGTGTAATCGGGTATGTTCTCAGAGATATGCGGCACACAATTTTGTAGGAAAAATATACGGTCTGCATGTATATTTCTTTGTGTTGACTGCTATAAATTGTGAGCAGGTTTATAACATTAGTCACTCTACAATTTTGCAAGTCGACTATAGTCTAGTCAATTTCTATATACAGTTACCTGAATTAACTTGTTATTCTTCAATTTAAGACAAAGAAGATCAATTAATAAACCTAAATCATGTACCAAATTTGGTTTCGAAATGTTTGGCTCCAATTTGAAGGTCTGTAACTCCGCCTGTGTGCAACGTTGTATATAGGTGTGTTTGGTTAAATTGCAATATTTTGGAACCCCATATATGCTCCTGCTCTGTGTCGGTTTTTATGCCCCTTTTACACCCTGTATAATTCGAAATCAAGTTAGTTCATCAATTCTTCAGTGTTCCGAAAATATTAACTAAAATCGCAATTATATCCATATTCCATATTTCGTTAATCCAGAATGCCTATTTCTTTGGTCAAGGTTAAATGCAAGCAATTTTATTTATGAGTTTCAGCTATAATATATAACATTTTTCAGACAAGTTTCTAACTCTCATCCAATGCTTTAGACGAAATTTCTTAAAATTGCGCAAAAGATAAAAGAACACGAGCCACTTTTATCCGACCGAAGCATAGTTCGTACAAAGTCTGTATTGTAACCGCACCTTAATATATTTGATATAGTACAAATGACGTCACATTTGTGTATATTGTGTTGCCTACATATTTTCAAATAGTACTAAAATTCATATTTAATACTTACCTATATCTTAATTTTTATAAAAGCCTCATTGAAACACCGGTATTATTTATACCTGAAGTTCGGTCATCTATTTGCAGAATATAAAATTATATAATACATATACCTAGATACTTATTTTTAAATTCTTGAATATTATCCAATTCCCAATTCAGTTGGTAACGCTACGTTGACTATTGTACATTGTGGAAACAGCTGTTTTCGAAATGAATGCTACACTGAAAAATCAATAGACATACACATTTAGTGCAGCCTTGTACTTCGGATATATAGTTTTTATTTGATTCAGATAAACTTTTGACAGTACGAACTAATAAATTAATCTAATTTTAAGGCTATCGTATTTCTTTATTTTTTTATAGCATGTTAAGTCGGTCAATAGTACATTAGTATAAATTTCGATGCGTTGGCGGCACGACATCGCGTATTGCATAAAAGTGCAGTTCCTTGCAACTAAATTATTTGGTTAAAAATACATCATTGGTGATTTCAGGGAATAGATCCAACAAATAAACAATCATTTCTAAATAGTGAAATAGACCAATAATATGTCGTCTACACGTTTATTATCTCCACTCCATCTTTATAGCTACAGCAATGGTTTTAACCTGCGCCAATCGAGCTGTACGTCATTCGGCAGGCACAAGTCAACTGTGGGGTTTTTGTGGTTTACAATGTCTACATCTCAAAAACAAAACTGTCGCGCCATGGCGAGTCAAGCACATCCTACATTGTCTTTGGATAATTTAAACCCCAATATCAAGGTTATGGAATATGCGGTCCGAGGACCTCTCGTTATTAGGGCAGGAGAGATAGAAAAAGAACTAGAAAAGGTAAACCAACCTGCTTTTTCGCTTCGCTAACTTATGCAGCTTATTAAATATGTTGGTGCTTAGAAAATAGACAACTGTATGCACTTTGCGCTTCAGGCTAGATTAAATCACACTTTCACTGTCTATAATTTAAAAAATCAATCTTCAATAAGTATTGATTATATTAATAACAAAGTGTTTAAACACCACTTGTTAAAATGTTGTATTTGGGATTTAAGAGAATTATTTTTTTATATGTTAAATTGTTTGCATATGTTTTTATTATATTAAAACAATTGTAATAATTTAACTAGAGGCGTCTACCTTCTTTTGTTACTATAATGCTGTATTGATTCTTGTTTCAAAATTTTACATGAATGAACATTTTCTACTATACTATATTATTCATTTCTTTATTATGGAATTAATTTATTAAATTTTAGGCATCACTAACTTTCTTAATATCTTATTAAAACGCATTAGGTACCTAATCAGTTTGAATTAATAAGCTGATTTAAGTATCTGCAAAAAATTAGATCGGTGTCTATATCTTTCTTAAGCATAGCTTCGTTATGGATTTTGATTTGATGTGTCTGGATATCATGAATTTTTTATGTGATTATTCCATTAATGTATTCAATTAAAAGAGTTAGTAATAGATACAAAATTTTTTCAAACCATACTTGTCAAAGATATTGAGAATATTTTAATATAAATTTACTGAGAAATCACGAGGCGTGAAAGTACTTTTTACGTTCACATAAGGTCCGTGTCAAGATCAAGGCGGCAGTGGGGGCTAGTGAAAATGAAGGTGATTATTTTTTGCGTGGGACCCATACTGTTGTTTACGGAATGCCTTCTATGTTCACATAGAGAACGTCTGTGATAAAAAAAAATGAAACGAAATTTGCCAAGGAAAGAATTGAAATAATCAAGTGATAGATATATTATAATATACCTACAATCATTTATGTTTCTTATTTGAAAAATGAAATCACATTAAAATTTGAGGTAGGTAGGTAGGTATAACAAAAAAAAATATAATAATTTCTTAAAAATTAAAAATAACCTCTGTTTGAATCTGACTTGATTCAAGAAAAAAATGTTTAATACATAATGTGCAACCCGTCCCGATATGCCATTTTACCCCTATTTTAATAGGTATCCGCTTACCCCCTGGTCAGACTTTTGCAGTAATGCACAAAATCAGAAAATTTTAATAGTTTTTAGGACTTGCAATGTCTGCCCATCCTGACAAATTTTATGTAGACGTCCATCCCTAGTTCACATTTTTATCTCCCAAATTATGTTTGAAATATTTTTATCAATAAATTTCTCTTTGTGAGTATAGTTAAAAATAATTATGTAACTATTTTAGCTTACATTGTGTATGAAGTAATTACCTATAATAAGTACTTATGTTTAATCTGAATATGCTGTTATATTGACCCATTAACACTATATCATACTAACTTTACATTCGACATAGCGGAATCTCGTCACTACGTAGTAATTAACATAAAATTAGAAAAAAGCAAATCTAGTGACGTCAGAATTAAGAGATGTTTGAGAAGTTTTGTTAATTGTCTACAGAAATTTTAAAACATTCATGAGGTTGTTACGCCAATGAGGCTGTTTCTTTACAACTTTCGTTTAAAAGATGAAAACACGTTTTAGTCTTGAGGTACATTCAATAATAATGACACTCTCTCGAAACAGTTCTTGAACTTCTGGAGGTATTCTCAGTAGAAATTTCATGAAATCTCTATTGGTGAGTGAAATAACTAAGAAGTAATGTTAAAAGTCGATTTTATTGCAAATACGTCAGCAGTTCAAAAGAAATCGTAAAATTCAGTTTATAAAGTACCATTATTATTGCAAACGATTGTATCTATATAAGCATTTTTTTTTACATTGCACGGTCTGAATTGAAATACATGATGTAATCTGAGTAATTTATTTTGTAGCTTACAAAAGTAACAAAGTGTAGTATATATATTTATAACCAATATCATCCTCTACAGGAATTATCTTGATTTTGATCTTGGTCACATGGAAATTATAAAAGTATTAAGATACAAATAACCTAATCATAGTTATTGGATATTTGAAAACAAAAAATGCTATGAATGTAGGTAAATAAATAAGTACCTTATGTAATAATATTAAATCAAATCACATTCAGTTATATACAATACACAAATCGACAATATAGGTATAGGTAATAAATCTTTATTAAGTAATCAATAGGTATTATCGACATACTGAGCTTTTCGCGATCTGAATGTCATGATTTGCCGAAAATAATGATGAGATTATTTAATACGACATGCATAATGTAGATTGAAAGCCATTAGGTAATTGATTATTATTGTGATAGTGGAGTTTACTGTCATTGCATCATGATGCAGATTTGTAGAATAAGTTATGGTATGGTTTTGTAATATTGCCAAAAGTTTAAAATACTTAATACAAACTAGTAGGTATTAGTAAGAAAATTTTCTTTCGCCAATATTCTAAAAATAAGTAAACATAGAGTGTATGAATGTTCTAGCTTTACGAACGGCAAAATTCATACACACATAATTTTTAAAGTAGAGATAGAACATAAAGAGCGATTAGTAATAATTGATTTAAAACGTGCTAGTAAAAATATGATAGAGAAAATATACGAGATTTACTAATTTCTTGACACTCTATAATGCCCAGTTATACGTTTTAAAATCTTTCAATGATGAAAATCTTTGAATTATGAATAATGCATCTGTGGGATGTAACACCTCTCATTTAAATTTTCTGATTGAAATGGTATACAAATGCAGTGTTAGTGTTAAAAATTAGAACTCGAAGAAAAACAAAACTATTTTCTTTTTTTTAATTATTAAATTACACATATCTACCTACAGGCGCCATTATTTGACAAGCGTAGACATTTCTTAAAAAAATAAATTGGAATTAGTTTTATAGATATCAATAAGAAAACTGAAACAATAGATGGCAGTAAACAATGAAATTAGTGGACAAATAATGTTACTTATTAAAAAAGTACAACTACGTGGAAATGATATATTTCAGCATAGTTTAAAGAATTTCTAAATTCTAGCACTGAACTGAATTTTAGCACTAGTTTTCATGTTACCGTATATGACTACAATAGCTGATCTAAAACTGTTCATTAAAAATTTCAATTTTTCATCTATTTTAAAATTATACTAATTTAACATAGCATTTATAGAAATTGAAATAGCTGGATACATACCTATTATAATTTTAATTCCCAAGTGATTAGATGTTTTCTCCAATATTTACACAAAACAGGTTGTTATAAGAACATAATGATAATTGGTTATACGTATATACTATTTATTTTTTGAGATACTGGAAGTATATTTGTCAACCATACAGTGTTGAAATGTATTTTCGCTTTTATTAGAGGATGCATGTGTTAATAGTTATTTATTGTATAAGTATTTAAATAGCATTTTATCCACGCAAGAATGTTTAAACGCTAGAACTTAGTTCGAGCGTTTAATATTTTTAAGTGAATAAAAGACAATTAAAACATAAATGCAATACAACGTTTTATCCATAATCACATCATAATCATATTTGTGGAATTTAATAAAAAAATATTCGCACGACTTAATATTTCTTAATATTCAATGAAACACAAACTTGATATTGCAAGGAAAATCTAAGAAATTTCGACAGATGTTATGCGTTCGGAAAATCATGGCTACGAAAGTTGTTATGTTGTTATTAATGAAAAGAAAGTTAAATGTGATAAAACAAAAAACGAAATGTATATTACTATTAATGTAAATGTTAATAATAAATTTGATTTATTATTTTTTCATTATTCTCCTAATGAAATAAAGTTACTTATTCTACTAGTGGATAAAGTATCACTTTATACACTTCATATGTGTCTATAAAAGTCTGATTATAAGGTGATTGTGGATAAGTACATTTATACTATTGACAAAGAACTAAAATTATTATTTTTTAAATGCACTCTTCACAATAAAGGAAGTGTATGTGAGTTTTGCAAATTTACCTATTTTCGAATATATATTTTTTAGAATTTTATTTGAGCGGTATCTGAAATTTTGAAATGTGATTTTGTCAATGATGAAAAATAGAGGTATCCGTCACCACTGTTTCCTATGATATCAGTAACATTTAAATGCAATTTGAAATGTTAAATAATAATTAACTCAGCAATGTAAATTATTTAAATAGTTATGGTAATATGTCGTAAAATATGTTGCTGTTGGGAATAGTCCAAAACTTAAAGTTCTTTATAAAATTGGCAGGCATTATATGTACCAAACCGAATATACATGGGATTGTGTTGTGTTGTTCAGTAAAATGTATATGTATACGTATGTTATTCATAATCATAACAACATTAATAAATATTATTACATCATGTGAAAAATACACTCCAGGAAGTAAATTTATGCAATTATTAACGTTAACGTTACCAATTAGAATCAGTGTCGTCCCAATGTATATAGTGTGCGAATTATAATTATTGTAAATTGATGACTGAATAGTTTTTATGAATTATAAAATATTCTAAAAAAGTAAAATTTGTAGTACGTATCGATATTCTATATGTATAGAGAAATGTAAGTAACAAAATTTTGCTTTTGACTTATAATATAAACAAAAACAGTTCTTATAAGCACCTCCATGTGATCAAAATTAATGAAAGTATACCCATTAATTTAAAGTTGCTCAAGTTAAAAACACTATGTAAATAATCCTTTATTTTACGTAGTTATAAATACGTGTTGACTTGAATTATTATTATTGTTTCAAACATTATTTGAGACCGTGATAATTTTAGCAAATATTTCCGGATATTGCTTTCCACATTTTCAAATACCTATGTACTATCGTTTGCAATAATAATGACACTCATTAAAATGAATTTTGCGATTTCTTTAGAACTTCTGATGTATTTGTAATAAAATCTACTTCACATTTTTAATATTGGTTATTAGTTGTTCCACTCACCGATAGAGATTTAATGAAATTTCTACTCAGAACTTCCAGAAGTTCAAAAACTGTTTTAAGAGAGTGTCATTATTATTGCAAACGATTGTACCTACTGCCATAAAATGGAACAATGTGAGAAGAAACTTGATTCCTATCAGTGGCGTAGCCAGGGGGGTTCAGTGAACAAAGTATTTTAAACTAGATTTTTTCAATAAAAAAAAAATAAATAATTTTTAATAAATTGAAACAATAAAAAGTAAATAAAAAAACAGTCTCATCATAAACATGTAAATAATAAACAGGCACGAACAATATTTGTTACAAAAATGATAAAAATAAGATTAGAACTTAGTAGCAGGTCCTAATGTAAGGTTTCCGTAGGACATCTAGTTCACTGACCGCGTTGCTAAATCTTGGAGAATAGAGTGATTGCAGGTTTGTAGTGAGACATTACCTATATGACCCAACCAACCCAACCCATGGGGGGGTCTGACCCCCAAAACCCCCCGTGGCTACGCCACTGATTCCTATAATGATGATAGTGAGATCAACTTGAAATATTTTGGAAGAGAAAATATACAAATCAAATTTTGTCATCTAAAATTATATGTACAGGGGGTAATTCCAGGGACTATACTTTACCAGGTGCTAGAACATTTTAAAATAAGTTTATGTAAATATATATAATAATTTTTAAATTAATAACCTTAATTGTAAAAATAAATATTTGAAAATTGGCACAAATATTTTTTTCTTTATTTTGCTTTTTTGTGAAAAAATTGAAATCAAAATATTGTTTTGTACCCTATAATTACAAACTTTTATGCATCTTGACATTTTTTTATTTAAAGCTCAATTTTTTTGATATTTTACATTTTAGTAAAAAAGTGTTCAAAATCAACACAATAAAGGACTTAGGGAAATAATACATAATTGACTAAAAAAATGTAAAATATCTAAAAACTGAGCTGTAGATCAAAAACTGTCAAGAGACATTCTATCTTCTTCATTCCGCAAGTTTTCATTGTTTTCCGTTTCGCATCGTATGTTTTTTTGAACTGATCCCTTGTATATACAATATTCCTCACTTGTTAGATTACGACGTTTACGATTTTAAGAACACGCTGTAGAACTTGCATTATTCTCCATTCTTAAGAACACAAACACAAAATCACTTATAAAAAAATTATGTGATTATATCATAATTAAATTCGCGAAAATATATTCTCGAGCTTTACCCACGCGCAGACTCATGATAGCTCTGCAGATGGAATAGATGAGTCCGTAATTACCGATAGAAATCGAGCAGTACTAATACGCACATGCGTATTTGCTATAACAGATGCCATGTAATACGGGTATGCTCTGAGAGGTATGCGGAACACATAATTTTATACAAATAATTTATTACCGCTCCTATGTCTCTTTGCTTTGACTGCTATAAATCGTGAGTGGTTTTATAAAATGACTCACTCTCTACTATTTTGAAACCCGGCTATAGATCTCCGTTATTCATGTAAACAAAAACCAGTAAAAATTGGACAAATATAACTTCGGGATTCAACATAAGGTTTGTTCATGCAGTAGTCAGGGACTATTCACAAAAACGAGAAATAAACAAAAAGGATAAGACAAATCCGACAAATTATTGACCAATAACTATATTTTTGTGGATAAAATAATACTGTTCGGCAGTATTAAGGGATTTCCAATAACTCTCTATTAATGGTAATAATTTTGTTAATCACGTTATTTATGAATGAAGAAAAAAAATTGTACCTAGTTGCATGGTGCTCTTTTCTTTTCAACTGATTTATATAATTTAAAATAAACCATAATTAATTTTGAACACCCTCTATTCCTAAAAACCAATTATACATATATATCTGTACAAACAAATTTGTAACTGAATACTATCCTTTTTGCTTGGTAACACATTGTATGTTTCACTATTATTTTGCCAAAATATTTCTTAACTGAGTTGGTTAACCGAGAGTGAGGTAGAACATTAAATTTAAGCTTATAAAATCAATGAGGTAGAATATTGTACAATAATGAAAACAACCCAAAAAAATATTTTAAAATGTGTCATTAATTTTTAAACAACAATCAATAACGTATACAGGGTGGTCCACTTTCGAAAGCAGAAACTTTAGAGGCAGACAGAGAACCACAAAATAATATCTGTTTTTATAAACTATATTCGAAAAGATCGTTACAAAGATACAGGGTGTCAAAATTTTTATCAAAAGTTCCAAATTTATAAATATTTTTTAAACTACTTCAGATATTTAAATGAAATTTGGAGCCTTTGAATAGATAATCTAGATACATATTTTTACGTAAAAAATATAATTTTTCTTCCACCAGTGATCTTCAGGAAATTTTAATGAAAAAAATGGTACGCCAATGTTTTTTGGAAACAAAAACTATTTCTAGAATCCTTGTTCAATTTACAACAGAAAAAGGCTCCTTACTTTTTTCGTTTAACACACCGTTTGCAGCACAGTAAAAAGAGACTACTACTGTCAGTGTTTTTGCATTTTATAATGACAGTTAATTGAATTGCGTCAGGTAATTTAATTTCTCGAGTTATTGTTAACATTGTTATTAGAATGTTGTCTAAGTATTAATCTGAAAAATGCTTTTTTTTAACAACGAATACGCAGATATTCATTTTTGCTACGGATTTTGTGATGGAAATGTAGACGCGGCAGTTCGTGAATATCATAGACGCTATCCAAATAGAAGAGTTCCAGATGCTCGCGTTTTCTTCAGAACACATCAGAATTTCGTAACTTTGGCCTGCGTGTTAATAACGAACGGAACAGAAACCGTCGAATATAATAATAATAATAATAATATCTCTACCCCTCATTATAATCACAGGGATTAGCCCAGAAGTCGGAGACTTGTGCGGGGGAGGGGGCGGCATATTATTACCCTAACCACTATTCAGTGCAGGAATGAGGGAAACCTGGAAAACCTCATTAATTAGGGGGGTAGTCAAATATCAACCGGTATCAATCTCTCACATTGACCCAAGCCAACATTCTTCCACCCTACCATACCCGCAGAGAGGGCGCCAAACCTCTCCACGAATATAGCTAATAATAGTCAGAATAATCGTATACTACGTACTTTTGATAACAATCCGAAGCTGAGCTCTCGGAAGGCAACTCAGCACTTTCACATTCCTAAGTCTTAAATATTACGAACACTGACCACAGACATGCATGTCACCTACAGCCTGTTCAGGATTTGCACCCTGGTGATGCTGAAAAAAGAATAAGATTTTGCCAGTGGCTTTTAAACTCGACGGAAGAAAATTTTGACTTTTTACATAAGATTCTTTGGACGGACGAGTCCTCTTTTACCAGACGTGGGGTAACAAATTACAATAATATCTATATTTGGGCACATCAGAATCCTCGAGAAATTCGGCCAAGATCATTTCAAAATGATATTTTTGGTCCACATTTCATACCCCCAAGGTTGAACTCGGAACTGTTTATGGAGTTTCTTAACAATAATCTGCAGGACTACCTAGAGGATTTACTCATTAATTTAAGGTATGAGAGTTGGATACAATTGGATGGAGCTCCCCCGCATTTTGGAATAGCTGTAAGAGAATGGCTCTATATCAATTATCCTCGACGATGGATTGGCCGACTAGGGAGGAATGACATGAATAATGGTGTGGCTAATAGTATTGGACCAGTAGACTGGCCACCCAGGTCACTGTATCTTAATTCGCTAGACTTTTACCTTTGGGGCACTATTAAAGATAAAGCCTACGCTAATCCCGTATTAACAATGGAATATTTAATTTTAAGAATTCAGCTCGCAACGATATGCGGCGAAATCTGCTGCAATAAATGCGTTATTGAGAAGATGTCGAAAATGTATTGAGGTGGGTGGACTACATTTCGAGCAATTTTTGTGATTTTACCCTTAATTTTCTTTCTTTTTGTTATTGTTGTTGAAAGCCACCAATTAAAGGACCCCGCAGGGTCCTTATGGAAATTGGGTCCCGATCAAATTTGATGAAACTCTAGACTCTGTTAGTTCTCGACGAGTAGAACAAAAATTCTCATGGCCACTGAGTCCAAAAGTCTCATGGTTTTGAGATATAGCTCTCTAAAGTTCGACTTTGGGTGCATTTTGCAGTATTACTAGTTTCACACTTACAATAGTATATACTTGTTTGTTGGACATAAGCAAATGTATACGGATGAGAAACCGTATAACTGCAGGTTGTGTGGGAAGCGTTTTGAGAAACAGCGTGCCCTTAAATGGCGTGGTCAGGATTTCTCTTAAAATCAGAATTGTCTTGGTACAAGGTCTATATGCAACGTGAAGAACGCTCCGAAACATTTACGAAAATGACTTTTCAAGGTCGGCTTGATAAGCAACCAGTTTTTACTTATTAGTAATGTATCATAAGGAGACACCTGATCTTCTTCGGAGACTCCGAGATACTATTGAAGGATTATTCTTATGAGAATCGCTAAAACATTTCTATAACCATAAGTACCTTTCGTATAACTTGATTCAACAATAATATAATTTTCTATTTTGGGAGGTAAGTGATGACTGAGTGGGCACAGACAAGACTCACGCTAAAAAAGCACCCCAAAGGGAACAAGAATCTACCACGTCCACACCGTTGTTCCTGGATCACGCTAAGAGTAGTCAAATAATAGTCAATTGAAGTACAAACACACACACACACAATCACAAGTTGATATTAATATCAATCTTACTATTAGTATTAATCCTGTTTGAAGTTTATATGTGTTTGAATACACGTGTACATGCATACGTGCTTGAACAAACAAGTATATACTATTGTAAGTGTGAAACTAGTAATACTGTCCAATTTTGTAATATTGTAATTGTATTGTATTGTAATATTGTCCAATTTTTAAGAAGGGGGACAAATTAAATATTGAAAATTACAGGCCTATAGTCATTCTCTCGAATTTTGGCAAATTATTTGAAGTTATCCTTTATAATATCGTTTCTTTCCATTCAAAAACGCAAATTTCGTCTTCACAACATGGGTTTATTTCTGGTAGATCCACAACAACAAATCTCATTAATATTACGCACTTTATTTCGAATTCTTTAGATAAAGGTAGTCAGACGGATGTTATTTATACGGATCTATCTAAGGCTTTTGATAGACTTGATCATGGCTTATTGTTGCTTAAATTATCTTCCGTAGGGCTATCATCGCATTTTCTGACTTTTTTTTCTTCATATTTGTTCAATAGAATTTTAAATGTTCAACTTCGTTGTTTTAATTCATTTGATGTGGTAGCTACTTCTGGGGTTCCGCAGGGATCAGTTTTAGGTCCACTATTATTTATTTTATTTATTAATGATGCACTTATTGATATTCAAGCAAACGTTTTGTTATATGCTGATGACATGAAGTTATTTGCATCAATTGAGTCTATTTCAGACTGTCATTTTTTACAGCAAGAGCTTTCCAAAATTAACCTGTGGTGTCAAAATAATAGATTGCCACTAAATTTATCGAAGTGTAATGTGATGAGCTTTACTAAGAAAATCTCCCCTATTCAGTACAATTATAGTATAGATAATGTTGTTTTAGCTAGATGTACTCAGTTTAAAGACTTGGGTGTAATATTCGATTCAAAATTAACCTTTGTTCCTCATATTAATCATGTAATATCTGCTGCTTATAAAAATTTGGGTTTTATCATAAGAAATGCGCAACATTTTGCTGATATATCTACGTTAACTTTACTCTATAACGCTTATGTTAGACCTAAATTAGAATATGCAACTGTAGTTTGGGACCCTCAATATGAAATCCATATTACTAACTTGGAAAATGTTCAGAGGAGGTTTGTTAAATACTTAAGTTTTAGATTGGATGATGTTTATCCACCTCGAGGCAGTCCACAGTCTGATCTATTAGCCAGATTTAATTTTAATGACTTAGCCTCTCGTCGTGTTTATTTTTCTGTTCTCTTTTTACATAAGGTTTTGTCTGCTATTGTGAATTGCCCGGACATTTTGAGCAATATTTATTTTAACATCCCTCAGGTTCAAACTCGCTCTTACTCATTGTTTTATTTGCCTGCTCCTAGAACAAACGTTCTTAGAAACTCACCGATTCACAGTATGTGTTCCAATTATATGAAATATCACTATCAACTGGATATTTTTAATTGTTCTGTTGATGCTATAAAACAATGTATATTGAACTGAACTTACAATTACTCTACACTGTTACACTATTGTTTTCTTTTATTTGATTTTCTCTTTTCAATTTCACATTTGAATGTATTTTGTATTTGTTCTACTGTTTCATTTTGTTTTCTTTATTTACTACTTAACTGATTTTTAACAATGCGAATAATATGTTTGTATGTAATCTTTTGTTTTCTATATATTTGTATTTATGCTTTTTTGTAATTCCTGCCCTGTTATTGGAATTTTTCTGTCTGGGCAGTTGTAATCCTAAAATAAAATAAAAAATAAATAAAATAAAATAAAAATACTGCAAAATGCACCCAAAGTCGAACTTCAGAGAGCTATATCTCAAAACCATGAGACTTTTGGACTCAGTGGCCATGAGAACTTTTGTTCTACTCGTCGAGAACTAACAGAGTCCAGAGTTTCATCAAATTTGACCGAGACCCAATTTCCATAAGGACCCTGCGGGGTCCTTTCTCATTTTCGTTTGTGTTTCCCGAAGATCTGTCCGCACGCCACTGGTGGAAGAAAAATAAAATTTTTCACTTAAAAATATGTATCTAGATTACCTATTCAAAGGTTCCAAATTTCATTTAAATATCTGAAGTAGTTTTAAAAATATTAATAAATTTGGAACTTTTGATAACAATTTTGGCACCCTGTATCTTTGTCACGAAGCATTTTTCGAATATAGTTTATAATATAAACTGATATTATTTTGTCATTCTCTGTCTGTCTCTAAAGTTTCCGCTTTCGAAAGTGGACCACCCTGTATAGATTTGCGAGCTGCTCTGCACGCAAGAGTGAACATGTTTATCGAGGACTCATGAGTCGCTCAAATTACACTCGAAACCCCGTGCACATTTGTGAGCAAAGCGGCTAATGAGTCGCTCTTGTAACTAGTCTCGCCAGTGTGGACGAGGCCTAGTTTGAGTGGCTCTAAGCCGCCCGATGTTATCGAGGTGGAGTCGGTTTTTCGGTGATAACAGATATTCAATGCGATCAATGCCGGCTCACGTATTGCCCATCGGAAGCTCGGGAATCCAATTTTTGTTTGCAAGCGGTGCATGGTGAATGGGGTTTTCAGCGTAGTTTGAGCTGACGTTGAGCCACTCGTTTGATAAACTAATAAGCGGATTCGTATAATTTACCAGTAGTAAATGTACAAATGGTGTTAAATAAGAGTAGATCAACATTCATTTTTATAATTATTATTATAAAAAAAAATTATTACAACATAAAAAATAAATCCAGATAACCAGATATTACCAGATATTAAAAAAGAATAAATACTTAACTACCTAATATATTTGTTAATAGAATTGATAATTACATGACAAGTTATCGACAAATAAACATTTAAACGTTTGAAGAATTTATAATTATTTTTTTTTATATTTATATAGTTATTTATAATAATATTTGTATATTGCACTCAAGGCTGACGTCTGATAAGCTGGAAGCTGAAGCTGCTATTGTTTCCATTACAATTTCTTACTGCCTAACTAAATCTTAAAAGTAGTGTTTCTTATTCGTGTCATTAAAAGTAAACAGAACTGTCCAAATTACAAAGAATCTTCGACTTGCTACTAGTTATTTAAGAACACTAAGAGAATAGAGAAATTATTCCCCCCAAGGAAGTATTATTAACATACAGATAAGATAAACAAATTTAATCTGATGTGTCATAAACATGTACGTAGTAATATTTAATTTCTGTTTAATATGCATACAACACTTGATCTTAGGTTCCTGGGGTTAAAATAAATTGACTGATGCTAACTTAATTGCTTCATTTAGCTACTACAGAGATTCAAAGATTTACAAAAAAAAAAATATTTTAAAAACTTAAGCAATGAATTTAATTTATAGCAAAAGTGACGCCATTAGTCATACTTTCCGATTTCCTACGTCACCAACGATATGATAACATGAATATTTTTATTGAGCAGGTACAATCGTTTTCAATAATAACGGTTAAAATAAATTTTGCGATTTCTTTTGAACTGCTGACGTATTTTTAATGAAATCTACTTTCAACTTTTAATATTATTTCTTAGTTGTTTCACTCACCAATAGAGGTTTAATGAAATTTTCAGAAATTCAAAAACTGGTTTGAAGGACTGTCATTATTATTGCAGAAGCATGTATCTATCTGGACGTATTTTGAAGTTTTTTTCTTATTGAAAAATGTTCGTTGGATGAATAGTCACAGTGTGTAGTACAATTACAAAACATGTTTATATTGATAACTTCGTTGTTTTTTGAAATATCAAAATTAAATTTTGTACCTTATCCTGTTGAAGCACATTTTTTAAGACAATTTTGACACAAACCATTAACTCGCTACATTTTTTTGGTCATGCCTATGTTTCAATTGTATTGTTTTTTTTTTAATCAAGCGTTTCTTTCAGTTATTTCTTCTTGCAGAAGTTTGACTAAAGACTTGGTTTACGTGATATTACAATTTCTTTAGATAAGTAATGGTAAGGGCGATGACACACAGATGATATCACAGTTAGCGGCGCATTGTATGGTTCATGCCATGAGCTGAGACATTTTCAAAAAACGAACGGCGACCAGCATCGCTGTGTGTTTAGCCTACCTAACCTAACTATCTATCAGTTTTTTGCTTTTAGTAAACAGCCGGGTGATCGACACGGTTGCTGAGACAGGTTACTTTTTTTGTATAGATATTATGAAAAGATGTCTCTATTTAAATATATTATTAAAAAAAAAACTTTATTTAAAGTTGTTTAGAAATCCCAGTATCGTTAAAATTAGTCAGATTTTATTAGTGAAGTATTTTAAATTCAATTTCAAATATCATTTAATATAAGAGAATATTGGTATTTTAATATATATTTGTGTATACAGAATTTTTTATATAGTTTATGCTATGCTATAACTTACGGAGGTTGTTTTTTTGTTTATTTTAGAAAAAAAAATATGAGTTAAGAATTAAAGTCACTGGTTTTCTGGTACTTAAACGTAAAAATAAACAAATAAAACATATTTTTCCGATATGTTATATTTGCAGTTATTTTATAAACAAGGATAGTGTAAATAATAATATAAATATTAAAGCTAAAGTCGGGTAAATCATAGCAGCCGTGCTTTTTAACGACGCGATTTAACAAATTATGCTACAACAAATGTAATTTACATAAAAATTTATTCTTATTAAATAATCGTATGATTGTTGTATGTTAATTATACACAAAAGAAGTAATTGGAAATTCCGGAAACATTAATAATAATGGTCAACGCCCATTTATCTAAAAACAATGAACTATTATAGAAACTCGAATAAATTAATTTAATATATTTCAATGTTTTCTTTTTATCGGCGTACACTTAATGGTTACAAAATTATTTCTACACTATTTTGTAAATATCTAACCATGACTCCTATAATGCCTGTAGGTTCGTCCCGCAAAAAAAGGAACAATTCCCTAAAACGTTTTATATAAGTCGAGATATAAGTACAACCTCTTTATTAATGATCCTTCTGTTCTACATTAAAATGTAATTATTAATCTAATTCACAAATTATTATCATTCAATGCTAATTTCTCGGTAAGTGTTTGTAAACATCCAGTGGCAATACAACCACAGACCACTAACAGTTAATGTAACTATATATACAAATGATTCAGAAAACTTACTGTCTGCTTTTATACATTACATAATTATTGGACATCTCTTTAATACTGCATAATACAATATTTAGTACGACTTTATTCAAATACTGTTTATCCGTATTTTGTTCACAAAAATATACTTATTGGTCAATAATTTAGCGCAAGGGATTTCCTTGTTCCTTTGTGTATATTTCCCATTATTTGCCAATTTAATGGTGAAGACTATAAGGCAATATTTTAGGAACATCAAGATAAGTTTACTTATCCTCATTTCATTTTATTTTATTTATGTAGGAATAATTATTTTTACCAACAATGTTCATATCAATTCAATAATAGAACATGCATTTGACATACGTCAGATGCCATAAATGGCATAGTGGCAAATAACAATCGTTCTGGACGCCAGTTAACATCGATCGACAAGAGTCATGTTGCGCTTTCAAACCTTCGAAGTATAGATCAATTGTTTTTGTCATGCACATTATTTTCTTTGATTACAAAGAAAAAGATGTTTATCATGAATTCCTTCTCCAAGGTCATCATTTTTATTATCTTTTAAGACGATTGTGTAAAATTATTCGGAGGGAGAAACCTGGAGTTTAATACGGTGGGGAATGAACATTCTCCATTCTTACTTCTGTTTATTCGATACTAGTTATTTTCGACTTTTACACAAAAAAATGTATGACAATTCTCCTTCAACTCAACATTTTTATTTTCCAATCTCAAGCCTCCCCTCAAGCAACGATGATATAACAACATAACTGAGGAAATAAAACTAAAATCACAAAATCAGCTAAAGGATTTCGAATTAAGACGTATTTTCTACATGTTTTCAGTAGTGAAAGCACCATGGGATAGGCGTTTAACTAGGTAGAGATAAAGGGATAAGGTAAACAAGTCAGAAACGACCTCGCACAAAACTATTTGTAAAAGCTTTTCGGTCAAAAACTTTTAAAACTTTGGAATAAGGTATAATTATCATCTCTAAAAAAATCCTCATGGACACAAAGCACGAAAATGGATAGATTTTGAATTACAGTTATACGAAAATTCTGTATTTACTGTAGATAATAAAATACAGTAAATTTTTCTTATAAGAACGTGTTTATAAGAAATATTTATTTTGCATGCATTGTAAATGTGCATGGTCTGGTAGATGCATGAGTTATTGTTTATGTGTTTGGGTTGGTATGAATGTAGGTCGGTGGATGTTGTTGTGGATAGTTCTGAAACCTACCTCATTATAAAGTTTCAAAACATTTTTACCAAAAGATTTTTCCCAGTGGCTTTGTCAGGGTTAAAAAAAATAAAATTCTGGAATAATTTAGTCAAAGTTCATATGACTACGGATGGAAATACTCACAAAGATACTGTCACTTAAATTTGTTAAAATATGCGCTGAAATTTTGAATATAATAGTGGTTTCATGTGCTATTCTCTTAGTTTTCCTAAAACGAAGCGTTTTATTTCTACAAAAGATATCACGATATACGTTGAGTATTTAGAACTTGCAGGGCAACAAATGTAAGTTGGATCTTTAGTTTGACAATTTCCATTGCCATTTTTTCGAAGTTGGTCGATACCATGCATACAGACATCATTCTGAAAGGATGTGAAAATACACATAAAGGAACATTTAAGTGACATCCAGTATATCAGTATATTTATATAATTTCTTCATCTTTATAACGATTTAATTAATTGTTACTGTTTAATGTAGCACAGAACCAGTTAAATTAATTGAGTTGTATTCAATTCATTTTGTAAGGTTTCAAAAGGGCGGCAGCATATCTATCATTTGTCTGGAATTGATCATCAAGGTGAAAAAAAGATTGCTGGTTAAATAAAAAATCATATATTTTTCAAAAATATTTGTATTTCCAACAGTTATGATGATAAAAAAACAGCTACTTATTTTGAACAGTGCTATACCAGTTCCCCCCTAAAAATATAACATTTTGATTGTCACGCACGCCACTGATGGAATTTTAAAAATTATTTTAATCGCAAAAACATTTTTTGCCAATTTACTGTCCAAAAGTCAGTGATAATTGTCTTTTGCCATCTTCTATCTCAGAAATGAAGCAATTGCTGACCTAGGTATAATGGAGGGTATAATGTTATAAATTTATTTACTTATTTTGACCTCTAGACCTCTTTAGAAGATTTCCTCTCGAAACACCCTGAATAAACTATTTTTAACTATACATCATAAGTATAGGTACTAACTAACAGCCAAAGCAGTTACTTAAAAAATATATTTTTATAGATAGGTACCATTATACCTACTTTATAAATCATATTAATATTTACATTTATTATTTTTACATAACTTTATTGTTTAAACTTATTAAAATAAATATTTAAGAAAGAATTATTACATTATCATTATTTATTCATCTTAAGTATTTAAATAGACATAATTCAGTACTTCCTTATATAAATAAAAAAAATATGTTTTAAATAGACTGTCAACTATTTTGGGCTAGATAATTTCCGTAAAATTTCCTTAGTTGCATCTGTTTTAAATATTCACCTTCTAAACGTAAGACAATTTTAAAAATAACTTGACTGTAAACAAAACTAGGATATATTAGAGACCGTCATATGTTCTAGCTAGACAATATGGTGATCAAACCGGCAGATAAATTCAGTAAAAGAAACAAACGGTTTGGTAAAATGTCATTTATCTATGATTTAAAATAGAAAATTCTTTTGAATGTTCGGAATTAGATATTACATGTCTTCGGATAAAACGGGGGCCACTCTATTAAAATGAAGAAAGATATAAATGATCGTCAAGATTCAATTTATTTATTTACGTTATATTTAAAATAGCTGATAAAAAGAAACATTCAGTTTTTTTAAATTTTAGTTTATTCTTTTTATATATATTCAATATGCTGAATAATTTTAATTCATATACTACTAAAGTTATTCCTAGTTGCAGAATACAGGGTGAACCTTAAATAAGTACAAATATTTTAACTGCTGGTGTATTTCGTCATATAGATCAGTCTAGTGAAAGTCATTTTTAAAAATTTCTAATATTTACGGAGATATTATTTTTTTTTTAAATACCCACATTTTGAGGACCGCTCCATAACGAACCTAATGAACCATATGATTTGTTGCGAGGTTGCCATATCTCCTCTAATATAAATATTAAGTTTTCTTTAACGTAATAGTAAAGTAATACGGTTAAATTATATTTTAAAAATACTTGTTTGAAGCATAAGTACAGTAAAGTTGGGTATGTAGTATGATATACAGTATTATTAACATAAATTTTAACTGCTTAACTGACCTTGCTATAAACGATTAAAAATGAATTTCCGCAAGTTAAATACATACTACCATAAAGTATTTAGGAAGATATCACGTGATATTACTATGATCAATGTTAAAAAATTATACATAAACGTGCACACAAGCTTACCTGTTTGTTAAAAAATTAACTATTTAATCAGTAATCCACATTTCACAAGTTAAATGTCATTGTACACAAGATACAATTTCCTTAAGTTATTTTATGAAGAATAACGAAAAACTATAATTTTCACACAGCATATTAAATTTAATTTTAGCCACATAACCTCAAGTGAGTCAGTATTAACCATTTCGAATCCAGAACCATAAAGTGACTTCGCACTTTAATCAGTGAAACAAATTTTAAAAATAAAGGTACACACAATATTAAATAACAAAATAGCAGCTTTACGTATGCGTTTAATATCAAGAAAAGCAAAGACATTCGTGTAACACTGGCAACACTGTGAACCACACGTTCAATCTGCAGTGCTATGACTCATAAATGTATGAAAGTCAGCGGTCCTCAACAAGTTTTCTACAGAAAAATTACAAAATTTATTTAAAATTTCACTTTTTTATTTCGGATTTTTTTGTAAAAAAAACTATTAATTAACTGTTCTACACAGTGAACTATACTGCTGGTTAAAATATTTGTACTTATTTAAGGTTCACCCTGTATTTATGATGTTACTGTTAGAAGATCGTCTCGCTCGCTCGTTTCGCTGCTTCTCTATAACTTTTTATTTATAAAAACCCCAACCGCCGAAAATCTAGTGATGGTTTATTTTATAAAATATGTTTTTCTCTTTTCAGACTTATTAACATTTTAACATAAATTTTAATGCCAAATTCTAAATATTTGACAATAATATTATGATTGAAACTTTAATAAGTAAATAAACAAGTGCAGTAAAGTATAATTTGGTAAAACTGACAACTTTCACTTATGGACATTTTAACGCCAAATTTTAAATGATTGACTATTATATTATAATCGAAAGTTTTAAGTGAATAATTAGTTAATTTTAAATAAGTGCAGTAAAATAAAATTAAAACTGACAACTTTCACTTATAGACTACAGGATATTCTTATAAATCAGTAGGCTCAGGCTTAAGACCACGTAGAAGTGCATTTTGGTATCTAGGTAAATTAGGTTCAATCTATTTTTACTTTTAGATTCCGCAATAAAAATTTGGCTAAATATTTTAGAACTTACTCTGTCTAAGGAGTAATAAAGTTTAGTATAGTCAGTCTAGTTTAATCAGTTTCAGTTGAGATCTGACCCTAATAGCACAAGGACGTCCTATGAACATCCAAAGGATGTCCAAAGTCGGAAGTTCGGACATCCAATGGACGTCCGTTTTTTGTTCGATGGACGTCCATTGGATGTCCCACGGACGCACAAATGTCACAACTTCGTGCGTCACCAAACGGAACTGAACACTTTAGAGGTTAGCGTTAGCGTTACATCTGGATTCTGGACACTTTTTTTTTTCAATACACATGCACTGCACGAATTTTAGCGGCAAATTCAAATTATAACAGAACATGTACAATACTGGACATCCATCGGATGTCCACATATGTACTATCAAAATATGTCCCATAAAGGATATCCATCGGATATCCAATATACAGGGTGAACCTTAAATAAGTACAAATATTTTAACTGCTGGTGCAGTTCGTCATATAGATCAGTCTAGTGAAAGCCATTTTTAAAAATTTCTAATATTTACGGAGATATTAATTTTTTTTAAAAATACCCACATTTTGAAGACCGCTGTCATAACCTACCTAATGAAGCATATGATTTGTTGCGAGGTTGTCATATCTTCTCTAATATAAATATTACGTTTCCTTTAACGTAATAGTAAAGTAATATGGTTAATTCTATTTTAAAAATACTTGTTATAGTACAGTAAAATTGGGTATGTAGTATGATGCGCAGCAATATTAACATTAATTTTAACTGCTTAACTGACCTTACTATAAACGATTAATAATGAATTTCCGTAAGTTAAATACTACCATAAAGTGTTTAGGAAGATATTACGTGATATTACTATGTCCAATGTTCAAAAATTATACATAAACGTGCACACAAGCTTACCTGTTTGTTAAAAAATTAACTAATTAATCAGTAATCCACATTTCACAAGTTAAATGTCATTGTACACTGTTAGAAAGAGACACAAGACACAATTTCCTTAAGTTATTTTATGAAGAATAACTAAAAACTATGATTTGCACACAACATATTAAATTTAATTTAATATTAAATTAGTTGGAGTGTAGTAAAAATGGATAATGAACAAATTCTGGATAACTATGACCGTGAGTAGATAATCTGGTTAATATTTTCAATTTATTGGTAAGGTATAGAAATGACAAAGGGGAGGAGATGGCCATTAATATTTTCATAAATAAACATATTTCAATCATTCTTTGACATGTCTAAAAATTCTAATGTAACACTGGCAACACTGTTGAATTTACATCCACCATGACTCCCGCAACAGCGGTCCTCAACAAGTGTTGTATTGAAAAATCACGAAATTTATTTAAAATTTAACTTTTTTATTCCTGATTTTTTTGTAAAAAGACTATGAATTATGTGTTCTACACAGTGAACTGCACTGCTGGTTAAAATATTTGTACTTATTTAAGGTTCACCCTGTATGTACCATCAAAATATGTCCCATAAAGGACATCCATCGGATGTCCAATGTATGTTCTATCAAAATATGTCCAGGAATGGACATCCATTGAATGTCCATTTATGGTCCATGGACGTCTGTACGTTAAATGGACATTAAATGGATGTCCACTGGACGTCGTGTGCTATTAGGGGAGTAATTATTAAGTTAAGTTACTTTAAGTGACTAGTGATAGATTAATTGAATGTATTTAGCAATCTTGTGAATGTATAGAAGTACTGATCTGCCGAAAAGAACAATACATATCTTAACTATACGTGAATTTAGGAAGGTATATGTACATATTTTTTTAAAACATCCATTATGCTTAATTTAACAAAAAGTTAATTTACATCTATCTGTAACAAAATATTTTGAAAAATAATTATACAGGGTGCCCCGAAAGTTAGGGAAATACAAGAGATTAACCAGAACTGTGGTGCATTTGCGCATGCTCCATAAAAAGCGCAACTTTCAGATTCAAACTAGTAACAACTAATTCATCATGATCATAGACACATTAAAGGGTTATCAGTTAACTTATTGTGAGCTTGCTGATTACTACGTTATGTTCTCTCGTTATTTTTTTTAAATTAAAATGAGAGACCAATGATCTAAGACAAGTTATTTTTCATATATACTGGGAGATATTTTAAGAACGGTTGATTGGGACAAAGATATGACTATAATAATTTTTTGTACAACTTTCCCTTTTGCAATTTTTCGTATTGTAGTTACATATTAAATGTAGAAACAATTTTAATGAAATGTGGAAAGCGGATTTTGTTTATACTGAGATTAGGTAATTACCTATATCAACATTTATTTTGTTTACCAGTGATACATTTGCGCTACCCTTAACGTAAAGTGACCGTAAAGTTTGACACATTTCCTCTTTTTCAATATGCAATTGTTTATATATTTAAGTGCTCCACCTAATTTAAAATAAAAAGGACACTCTTCATTTACAACAAAAAAAATACCTGTTTTGAAACCTATTTAAGTTAGTAAATACCTACTGTTTTTTTCGAAAACGCTTCATTTTTTCATTGTGATTTTATATTGTACTAAAAAGTTTTAAAACGCAACTGGTATTTCTCTATTTGATATAAATTTTTATTATTACAAAATTTAAAACTATTGAAAATAGCGGCGTCAGTCTCTCGCATGAATCGAAAATCTACAAATGTGTCCTCATAAAATAAAGAATATATACTATTTTCAATAAAAAAAAAGATAGATGTACATGTGTACAGATATATATTATCATTAAAAATTAGTTCTAATGAAGTCTTATTTACTAATTAATTAGAAAACATTATTTAAAAAATGAAATAGTTTGAAATTTGGCAATATGACCCAACGCATGTGTATAGCACACCTAAATACCGCTTTATGCAATTCTTATTGCATGTAAAGAAATATTGCATGCGCGCATGCGCATTAAAGTTAAAATTAATGACCGACGCAATTTTCAGTTCATTGCACAAATATAGAGTCTGCTATAATTTGATTGCATTGCACGTGAAATTCTGGTTCCTTTTCTGGTAATATTCAGTTTTGCCATCCTACAGAAAAGGAACTAACAGCGAGGAATTAAGTAAAAAGTTAATTAACTTCAATTAACCATAATAATTTTCTTTTTTATTTCATCGATTAAAACTCTAGGTTGATTGAAACTTCATACCACAGTACACAACACCGGTATGTTTTGATGGTTTTACAGAAGACCAGCAGATCGAAATCATTTTCATTTTTCTAATTTGGCAATGGGCAATATATTGCATAAATGTAAAACAAATGACACCTTGCAATATTGCATGAAAGATTTTGCTGCAAAATAGTTTTCATTGCATTGCATGCTCCATTGCCTAAATGTAAAGCGGTCGTAATCCTGGTCCACTTAATTGTCCCCACCGTTTGTGACCAGTCTGGTTTACAAGTGAGCGGTATGTAGTAGAAGTATGTGGGCGAACACAACTAAAAGACAATTTCAATGTGCAGAAGACAGAGCGAAAAAATATATAGTGTTTCATTTGAAATAATAAAAACTTGGTATCTATTCCCAAGAAGAGGTTGTGAATACCTCCGCGGATACTAGCACACTTTAATTTTTTTTCTTCAAATTAATATTGCAAGATCTATAGCTCCAAGCTGTAGGAAATGTTATACAAAACGATCCTAAAAGTTTCCGTACAATCCAAAAAATGCAATAATATACAGGGTGTTCCATTTAAAATAAAGAAGTTGGTGTTGAAGTGCTGGAAAGTTCTAGGTAGTTTAGTAGTATTAGCCCTATGAACTTTGCCTTGTTGCCAAATTTTCAAATATTTCGGATCAGTACTTTTCCAGATAACGATTGAGCGCGTTCTCGGTATATATCGCATATGATATAACGGATTTGAGGCTGCACGGCCCGTGCTGTTATTATCTACTATGGTTTTATGGTTTTCCAGGTTGTTATGCTGTTACTTAGGAAACTGGTCATTGCCAGTAAAATAATTATTGTACCTTAGCTAAGACTCTTTGACCTGCCTTTGTTCTTTCCAGACTAGGCTCTGTGGGACCGGCCAACTGGATCTGGATCCGTCCATATGTTGTTTCTTATTTTATTGTTGGTACTACGGCTGTCATGGTGGAAACAGCCTCTCGGATAACGGTGTTCTTCCGAGATGTCCCCTAGTAGCTTCTGTAACTTTTACCGCTCTTTATTGCTGACATCTCCGATCTTGACTGCACCCAATCTTTAAGGCACCTGGCATAATAACTCTCGGAAAACCATAATAGATTCCTTTTTAATTTAAATTTTTTAAATAACTTGTTTAATTTAATTGCTGACACCTTCATATTTGGCACGTGCAATGCTTAGGTTAAGTTCTACGGCTAATTAGATAAAAGTTCCATTAGGCGTTGCTATATAGCTGCCATAATTTTTCTGTCTGCTGACGTTGTTAATAGGTAATAAATAACTTTTTTTAAAAATACTCTTTAAGTCACTAACTCCAACTGTTTAGCAATAAATCGACCGTAAATTGTTATTACTATTTTTTACGGATTATTGAACCAAAGAATCAGCTTAGGTTTTCTGTTAAAGTCTGGACCACGATAATAGGGTTCATCGATGGATAGGTCGAAACGGATCCTTAGTGTGGGAATTTCAATTCCCAGATATAAACCCTATGAATTTTCTGTACGCGATTAGGAAACACCCTGTATACAAAAAATATTGAATGAGTTATGTCAGTGAACAAGTACCTACTTAGTGTATATTAAAACTATAAAACCTTATCTAATGTCATTATTAATGTCAAATAACTTACATCATCCTGCGGTAATTTATTTCAATTTTTAGGTTGTTTACATAGTGGTTGCACAATGTCTGCTCTTGCATGACATATATAGATTCCCATCGAAAATGATGATGAACTTTTTTTATTATTGATTCTAGGTAAAAAGTTTTCTATAAATGTTGAAACCGTTTTAAAATAAGTAGTGCGATGGTGCAAATGCACTTAAGAGCGCCGTATTCTTGAAATAGTGTTTTGTACAAGTAATTTTAGACATTTAAGAACTGAATAATATAGAGTTTAGCAAATAACAAGAACGTTATCTCATACCACCTGCGAATATTCAAAGGTACCGAAGTAAAATCAATATCTAACGTCAGAAAGTGACCTATCCAGCAAATCTTTAAGTACCTACTGAAATTTTTCAAAAATACGTATTTTTTTAAAATTCACCTATAGATGTAAACATCGTCATAACATAAACTTACATAGTTCTGCAAATAAGATTGTTATAAATATATGAAAATAATTGTTAAAATGTGGGGTTAGAATAGCGAAATAATGTGTGTCATACAAATGATTGCCTGCTTTTTTGTTACACTCTGTATAACGTTTGAATAAGAGAGCTCGCTTCGAGCAACGTCTCAAGTATTTTGAAACACTCCATATTTAAATGGTATTAATATCTTTTGACAATCTAATTTGTGACTACAGGGTGTGAAGAAACCGTTTACCGAAGTCATAAAAGCGAATATAGGCGATTGCCATGCGATGGGACAGGTGCCTATGACTTTCATCCGTCAAGTTCTGGCATTGGTTACATATCCAAAACTTCTGGACGACCCGAGCTTTCCAGACGATGCCAAACAAAGGGCAAGACTGATTTTGGCAGGATGCAGAGGCGGGTCAGTGGGGTCATATACGGATTCCCCTGGCATAGAAATAATTCGTAGACACGTGGCAGAATACATAGAGAGGCGAGATGGAATTCCTTCTGATTGGCAAAATATTATTATAAGTGCTGGTAAGTGATTTTTTTCTGTTAGCACGCAACTAATGTTTGTCACTGTGTAGCTTGTTTAAGGTTGGTTTACAAAAAAGTCTAGCCGTCACTAAGAGGCTTTAAAATGGTATTTACGAGAAATTTGTAGAAAATGTATTGCCTATACATTTTAATTTTAAATAAAATACAGGGTGTTTCATAAGTACGGTCCGTAACTACAGGGTGTAATTCCTAGTTGTATTTTTTTCGATAAAGTTTTTATAAACATGTATCTGGAACTCGCAGTTCCGATTTAAACTCTTTCTCTTGTGTATCAAACATCTGTATTAGATGAAAACGACTTAAGGAATCGGATAATTGAAGGTTGCAATGCCATACGAAATACGGATTTTTTTGCAGTACGAGGCAAGTGTACAAGAATGATGAGATCGTGCTTTTTATTAGAAGATAATTATTTTTCACATTTGCTAGGATAGGATAGGAATTTGATATTTCTATGGTTGTAATATCCGGTAATTTTTCTAGGAATCGGATAATATTAGGTAAAAAAGAGACATTTTTTGTTGAGCATCCTTTGGAACGATTGAAAATAATTACATGCCTAAGTACGCCACTAGCTTAAAATAAAAAATGACTTTTACATTAGAAATGTAGCTCTTTATTGACGTAAATTACCTACAAAATTTTGAGATCATAGCTCTGACTGTTCTAGATCTATTTGCAGAAATAATTTTGACATTTTCTACACTCTGTACTCAGAATATAAACTTTCCGGATACATATTTATATATACATTTTTTGCTTAAAATATCGCATGAACACACACTGTATATTATTTAAAATAATGCTGAATTTAAATGATGCTATTATACATATACGTCCCCCTTTATTTCGACGAGACGGGAAACGTCTCATTTGAAATATTAATTAACGCATGACGCAGTAGTACATAACTTTATTTTGCACTATATTTTGTAGCGCTGTCGATTTCTTTTGATACCGTAATATTCAGTTGCCTTGTAATGCCTTCCGTATTACTAAACGGATATACCAATAAAATTTGCATTTCAAATTCATTTAGACAATAGGTAGGAACTAAAAATTTTCCTTTTATTACAACTTCAACCGTAGTAAACTTTAAAATTCCAGGAAACGTATTTTTTACAGTTTCTAATTTCCTTGTCCTGGTCTACATTCTTATAAAAAATATGTTGTGCAAGGGTCAAAGTTACATTCAATTTAAACGTCGAACTGATAGTGTATCACTTATTTATTTTTCGGTTTCAACGACTGTATTCTCTAGTTGATTTAGCAGTTAGTACGTTAAATAATTTGTTATTGTTACTTAATATGATATTTAAAATAAAAGCATATAAATATGTAAATAATTACAAAGCGTGATAAAATAAACTCAAAGGTTAAAACTTTTATTGAAACTGTACACAGGGAGTCACGATCACGATCTGTCAAACAGAAAAAACGAAGTTTGCTTGTTGATTTCATCAGTGTAGATACCTCGAAAACCACTAGTTTTCTGGGACATCATTTCATCATTTTCTTTGATTTAAAATTACTCAAAGAATATACCTTCTGCAGCTGTGATTTGAATATACTCGCGTCAAGAATTCAGACGTCTTACGTCACGGCTGACGTTACACATTTGTTTTTATTGTCGTTTTTCGATATTTGGTCCCGTTAAAAATAATTATTTTTTGCAATTTAGTACAATATATAATGCTAACTTTTAATGTAGTATACAGTTTTATTACTATCAGTTGTAGTTTCTTAAATATTTTGATGAAAATATAATGAATTATTCATTTGTTCGTATGACGTAAGTCGTCTGAATTCTTGTCGCGAGTATATATGTATTTGTATATTAAAAAGTAAAATTAGTTTTGTCTCCTTGTTTTCTAATGCACCAAAATGTAAATGTAAAAAAAACCGGAAATTGACGAACATGTTTTTAGAATTCAATTTTGTATTACTATAACTTTAACATTTGGGTACTGTCAATAGCGTTACTAAGAAGTTGAAAATTAACTGTATTACATAATATATTAATTTATATTTCTTTTTTAATATGAAATGAATAAGGAATGTGATTTCTAAAAGTTTTATTTATGCTATAACTTTTGAGCAATTGAATAACACTGTATAAATCTGAAAGACCCAGCTATAATATAATTGCAACATTAGCAGTTTCTCGAGCTCTCAGAAGATAGGAGAGGTTTGATGAAACCATTTTTGAACAAAGTACAAAGATTTTAGCAAAGCAGGTCGATTTTTAAAAAATTTTGCACGTCTCCATAATTTACCGTTCTGAACAACTTTTTCAAGTAACATTTTGCTGTATTTTCAGTAGAACAGGCACTTTAACTGAAACTGAAACAGTTTTTACTCGGTGCCCTGAATATTTCAACTAAGATTATTTAAAAAACTGTTTCTCTTAACGACTTCAATAAGGTATATCTTTTTCAGATATAACAGGTAGGAGAATCGATTGTTTCAATAGTCAGATGGATACACTAAGCAGCAAAAAAGTTCTGTTATTTGAAAGAAACATAATGTGCTATAAGTGGCGCCCTAGTGACGTTAAAATTAGAAACATATTTGAATTTCTCGTCCGCAAAAACCCCCGATTTACAAATTTTATGTAAATATTTGGACTTCTTAAATTATTTACAAATATCGAAAATAAAATTTTAACTTTTAACACCCTGTATCTCCGTTAATATTGAGTATTCGAAGAATTGTTATAGGACTTCATGACCCTAATTTCTTGTGAGAAATCACCTCCTGAAGTCTTGATGCATATTTTCGGACACCCTGTATATTATATAAGGTCAAATTTCGCAGGAAAATTTTAATGCTAATTTAAATTCTAATATTTTGCTCATATTATTCCTGCATCGACTTGAAGAATGATTTTTTACAGTGTGTCTTCCACGAAGGTCCGCCCTTCAGCATCACCCACAATTTGTCAGCGACGAATTTAAGTTTCTGCCCCTGGAAGTTAGGCAATTGTGTGCCGAAATTTGGCAGTACGTAGTTCTAACTATAGGCAATATTACAACCGAAAAATTGTTGAAATCCATTTGTTTTTCTAAAAATCGGCTCTGCTGTCTAGTAAAATAGACATTCATTAGTTAATCAAAACTTGTTTCATTCCAATACGAAGTGCCATTGAGGAGAAAAATGAAAGCGCGTGGACGTCTGAAAACGGCTCCTAAAAATTTCGAACATTACAGCCTTAAAGTACACTTACCAGTATCTCATTCTCAGTCCATCATCATTAAAAAGTACGTACGTTTATTTGTCAAAAATAACATGGTCGTGATGATAAGGTGCTTTATCAGGGTTAAAAGTTTAAACCGTTTTTAAATTATTTAATATAATGTACGCCTATGAATTCGTGACAAATTTGTCTGGCAAATGGCTGGAAAGACTATACATATTTCAGTGAAAAATATTTCATTTTCTGTATCACATATCATATTACACACACCGATAAAAATAAATACAAATAAGTCATATATCTAACAAAAACAAGGGCCATACATACATATAAAAGAAACCACTGCAGCTGTAATTAAAATAAATTTCTTAGATGCATTTGACTCAGTATACCCTCCAGCCCAACAAAATAGTTTCATAAACACATTTTATTATTGTTCCATCATAGCAAAATTTTTAATAGATTTCTTAATTTGGCAGCTACAGTTCATACGTTAAAACCATCTAATTGTTATTAATTATATAAGGGATTAAAGGCTGGTTAATTTCACGAATGTAATTCAACGTTTTATCCACAACTCCGGCAAAAATCGGGAGAATGAAAGCCGTGTGAGAGTAAGTTTTGAAAAACGGCATATTTGACAAATTTATTTTAATCAAGAATATTGATTGTCAACTGAATACTAGACCTACCTGGCGAAGTTGTAGACTCCTCCAGTCCTTCAGAAACTCGTTATCGAATGAATTTAAATAATCCAGGTCAAAATGACAAGATCGTTCTGGAGATAAATGTCAATAATAATAATTATAAATAAAATGCTATAAAATCGAAGCGTGGAATTATGAATTCTGATCCACTAGTGTGTTAAAAGGTTTTTAAGACGTATTAAACCTGGATAAAATTTATTTAGATGCAGCATTCCATATCAGCGCCTGACGAAACAAGCCATGCTGCAGTGCCACACCAAACGATGATAAAGAGGGGTCTCGTATCGTTGCTCGCACCGTATATGTGCATAGGCGCCGTTACAAATTTTTTCAAGGGGGGCAAATACAGAAAAATATTAAACCGCAAACCTCAATACCTCTGTTTCGAAATATTTGTGTATTTCTCATGGGACGACTTTGATACTCACAGCGTCAAAGCTCGGCAGGATATGATGTCAAAAGTTCTGTTCTGCTTCTGCTCTAAATAGAGTCAATTTGAATAGTAATGTCTGCAATCTGCAACCGCAACCTGCAGGCTTGTATTTTCTTTATTTTTTAAGTTCGACGCTCACTCATAATGCGTCTTATGTTTACGTATTAGAATAAAAAAAACAGAACACACAGTGCACGAATGTTGTGTACCTAAACTATAAGTCTGAAAATTAGTTAATTTTATTTTTTTATATAAGACAGGCATTTTCGCAAGACGGGCAGTTGCCCCCTCTTGCCCCTCCCCCCAAACGACGCCCAGGATTTGTTTATTTAGTTTCTATAAACAAATATAAATAGTTAGATATCAAATAACTTGATACCTTATCAAATATTTAATGTTTTTATTACCTACACATTTAAATGTTAAGGTCCGAATCTCTGTTAGATTAGATATCATAGGCAAACTTCAAAATTGCTTTAATTACACGAATAAGAAAGCACATTATGACGAGTATGCATTTTACCTACTGTCAATTATCAAACGCTACGTGGACAAAATCATTAAAAATATTTTAATTTATTTTTCATTAACTATTCGTTTTTTAATTTTTGAACAACCTTAAAAGTACGTAATAAGTAAGTATAGTAGTGATTACGAAGCACATTTTTCTTTAATTGAATTTAATGAATATATGCGTTATATAAGATTTTTTCCTATGAATTACGGATCTATTTTTTTTTGTTTTCAAGATACAAGACATTAAAGTTAATTTTTGTAAAATTAATTTTGCCAATATTTTTAAATAATTATATTATGGATATCTGAGTATCAAAATACAGTGAAATTGAAATTTATTTTCTATATTTTACCATATCAACCTTTAAAAATAAGTGCGGTTAATATAATTTAAAATTAAAATAAAAAATATGTGTTACATTTTTTGCTTCATTACATTTAATTTTTTTAACATAAAGTGTAAATATAAATTATCGTAATAAGGAACAAGTTATTTCTTCATTACGGTTATTTATATTTCCTTTGCTATATCTAGTTTTATATATAAGCTTGTTTCCAGACATGTATTTGTTAATACTTATTTAATAGATACGAATTTTCTACTGTACCAGGTGTTATTAAGAAGTTTGACCAAATTTTAAAAACATATTCTACCGTGTTCACATTATTAAACATATTAAAATAAAAGTATACAGGGTGTCCGGAATATAACTGCCTTTATTTTGCTGTATGATAAATTGTACCAAACAAAACTTAATTTCATTCCTCTAACCAACATTATTAGAGATATGACAGCAAATAGGTTTCGAATATGTGACAATATCGCAGACCTACCATGTCAGGTGTTTCTACAAAATAATCAGAAGTACCCCTAAACATACTTTAGTGCTTTTCTTAGATCATATCTCACAACTCACAACACAATAAAGTTTGAAATAGTTATATCAAGTACGTATTCAAAATGACTGCCGTTGCTTGTGCAAAACTTTAACAGTACAAACGTCTCGTAGCCAGATGTCCTGCTTCTTAAATAAATGTTATAATGGTTACTAAAATGTTTCATTTTTGTTTTTGTACAAACATCAAGCAAGCACTAGGTAAAAAAATGCATTAGTCATAATACGAACTACGAAGTAAGTATATAACACTCTAGTTTGAAGTTAACAGCAGGGTAACAGTGGATTGCAATATTCTCGCATGTTATACAGGGTGATTCAGTCATAATGTCATTCATTTTAATAGAAAATAGGGAAAAATGAATAATAAATGAATACGCGATTTAAAAAAATTAAAAGCATATTTACGGCGGAAAAAATATTTTCAAATCATTATTAAAGCCCCTTTTTCTGACTGTCACTGACCGCTGGCGGCAATTCAACTCAGTGTCGGCCTGACGCGCCTTTGCCGAATTTAAATATTTTCCTATAGTACCTATTTATTGTAATTAATGCTATAAATTATTTTCTAAAAGTATGCAATTAACATATTAAGTTTCAACATAAAAAATATTTAATATTGAAATTACTAAACTCCAACGGATCAAAATAATTTCATTACATAAATAGTGAAAAAAAATTCCAGTACTCACTAGGTTAAATTATTAATAGAAGCTGAAACGTTTTTTGTGTTTAAATACATACAGTAATAAAAAAAACCCTCACGCTGTCAACAAAAAAACAGTCCGAGTCTTGACCTACCGTACTTAGGTCAATAACATGGTTTTTAATGCCTACTCTTCTGGCGTTTCAGAGCTGCAGAACCGCTAAATAATAACAGAAACAAGCAATAATTAAATTTGCATTTTCATAAACACCCAGTGTAATTAATAGGAAATGATGAGAATTTTATGGTAACTGCCAACCGCAGTAATCAACGGCGACATCAGATAGGCTGTAATCAGCACAATCGGCACAGCTAAAAAGTTGACAAAGATGACCAAATTGGTGGTATTTTTTAGGTACTGAAATCTCGAAAAATAAAGCACGTACAGCAAAAGTAATATCAAAAAGAAAATTATTGATGTTTTGTTAATACACTTTTACTATTTAAACTCTCCTCAAATAATATAATAACTTTTAAAATACATTTGTATGACACACATTATTTCGCTATTCTAACCCCACATTTTAACAATTATTTTCACATACTTATAAACAAAAGTGAACAATCTTACATGCAGAACTATGTAAGCTTATGTTATAACAATGTTTACATCTATAGTTGAATTTAAAAAACACGTATTTTGAAAGATTTCAGTACCTAAAAGTTTGTTGGATAGATCGCTTTTTGGCATTACATATTGATTTTATTTCGGTACCTTTGATTATTCGCAGGTGGCATGAGATAACATTCTTGTTATTTACTAAACTCTATATTATTCAGTTCTTAAATGTCTAAAATTACTTGTATTTGTAGAAAACACTATTTCAAGAATACGGCGCCCTTAATACGTTTCCGGCGGAACAAATCGGACACGTCCGTTTTCCTAAGCCGAACCCGTCTTCGATATGGAACAGATGCACGCGGCCCGACTTCTCTCCATTCTGCATTCATCAATCATTATTTTCGCGTGGTAGAGGTTGGTGAATTTCGTGTGTTTGTGTCACCAGTGTAGTTTATAATTATTAATAAAATGTATTTTTTGCCTAAATAAAAATACAATTCAAGTTGGCTAAAGTGAAGTAGTGAAAGACCGCAGTTGTCCTTTACTGAACAGAGAAAGAATATACAAAATGCTTAGGTACGCTGTTGGACTTTTATACAGGCTGAGTGCCTTAATTTTGTCTTATGATAAGTTGTACCAATGTTTATATAAGTATAGTTAGTCAGCCGGCCTTAGTTGTGGACCATGTCGGTTAGATGGCGGGACTATGATATGTGCAAAATCTCTTAAACCAGCCCTAGAGAAGTCAGACTGACATTATTTTAAAAACAAAATCAGAATAACTCTGTTTACTGAATTGCCTAGGGCTTGTTTAAGAGATTTTGCACATATCATAGACCCGCCATCTAGCCGACATGGTCCACAACTAAGGTCGGTTGACTAACTATACTTTATATAAGCACTGGTTGTACTAAACAAAACAATTTTTAACTTAACAATTTTTTTCTCTGACCAACGGTAACAGAATTACAATTACAATTTTAGGATTATTATGTATTTATAAATAATAATTACAAATAGGTACACCTAAACATAGGTACTAAGTATTTAAAATGACATGTTTCTTGCTAGAAGCGTTTACCGTACAAGCGTGTCCTAGGTAGAGAGTTTTGCCTAGATTCACCGCATGCCATGCAGCTGGTTATGGTTACTATAAATTATTCCAATTTTGTTTATGCACACTCACAAACGTTAAAGAAAAACTGCACAAAAATGAATCACACTAGCTGTACGCACCATTAGTATTACATTTAGGCTATCACCAGCAGCCTGCCACAGCAATGTTGTCGAACGTTAGTTTTAAAAATTTTCTCGGAAACTTCAGTTGTTTACTTCATTAATACTGATCCAAAAATTAAATTATGAACAAATTACGTTACAGGCGCTTAACCTTAATTGTACCTTAGTTTGTAATTTCGTAACATGGTTTTGCATATTATTGCATTTGTATTTTTATTTATGAAATGTATTTGTAGACAAACTATTCGTTTTAGACATTTTTTCATAAGAGTTTTTTATTGCTTTTAGTCGTTAAAATTAATGTCATTATGACTGAATCATCCAGTAGTACGTTACAATTTGAAGGATTTTTAGTTTACTTCAATAATACCGATACAAAAAACAAATTACGCTCTGCCTTAACTGTAGGTATCTGAAATATGTCTGTAGTAAAACTATTCGTTTTAGAAAATTTTTTCATAAGAATTTGTTATGCTTTTAGTAAGATATATTTTCCCTTTCAATATTGGCATTCATATTACGGACAATGTGTTTTATTTTACCGATATCGTAGTTAAATATTTTTGTTAGAAATATTATTTTTTAATGTAGATATAACAATATTTGTTAACCTTTTAGGGGCAAGTGATGCAATAAAAAATGTATTGAAACTCCTTATATGTGACATTAACGGTAAGAAACCAGGAGTGATGGTTCCCATTCCTCAATATCCTCTGTATTCGGCGTCTTTAGCAGAATTTAATATGCACCAGATTGGGTACTTCTTAGATGAGTCACGTAATTGGGGATTGGATATTGCAGAATTACAGGTTCATATACTATTAAGAAACCGAAGAAATTATAGTATAACAGTTTTTTTAATAGAGAGCGATTAGTGAAGCTAGGAAAGTAAGCAACCCGCGAGCTATTGTTGTAATAAATCCGGGAAATCCTACGGGGCAAGTCCTGTCAAGAGATAATATCGAAGAGATAATCAAATTTGCTTATAAGGAGAAACTGTTCTTGTTTGCTGATGAAGTGTATCAAGATAACATTTACGCAGAAGGTTCTAAGTTTTATTCCTTCAAAAAGGTAAAACTCAAAAATGTTTTAAAAATAATGTAGCAATTGCAACATAAATAAATTTTTTATGGAGTAATAATGTGGCCAGTTGGAATGATAATCTTCTGTATTCATTTCAGGTATTGATAGAAATGGGCGAACCATACAGTAACATGGAATTGGCCAGCTTTATGTCGTGTTCAAAGGGATATATGGGTGAATGTGGTCTTCGAGGAGGCTATGCTGAAGTCATTAATATGGATCCGAATGTAAAAGCCATGTACTTAAAGGCGATCAGTGCTATGTTGTGCCCAACAGTTCTTGGACAGGCGTGTTTAGATACAATTATGAATGTACCTACTAAAGGTGAACCGAGCTATGACCTGTATATGAAAGAAAAGACTGATGTTTTGAACTCTCTAAAGGTGAAATATTTTTCTGTATCTTTTATGTCACAGAATCATTGAAAATTTATATTCTTTATCATGCTATATTTACAGGGTAAAATTATGGACAAAGAAATTTCAAAATGAAATGATGAGTTACACATAATCTCAAAAAAATATTTGTCCTAATTAATATTTGGTCATTTTGAATGAATGAATCTAATGCTGGTTTCGAATGACTGCTCTGGCATGCTCTCACAGTATTCTTTTCCATTGTAAAGAATAAAAAATGCCAGAAATACTCCAGAGTGCTCTAAGCAGTCAATCGAAACCGGTATTAATGAATGTTTGACGAATTATTAGAAAAAATACTTTAGGGTTATGTAACTTTTTGTTATCCTGGATATATCTACAAGTTGTTTCATAAGTAATGGGTCACTGACTACTCCTAATAATAGTTTAGGTTAAGATATTAAGAATACGGTTATGTTAGGCGGTTGTTTTTTTCAAATATTTCTAATAATTTTTCTAGATTGAGATATAGATTTTAAAATTAGTTATCAAAGGATGCTTGCGAAATTTAAATATGTCAGTTTTAAGCTCTGTTATATAGTCCACTCTACATAGTAGAGAGTTTTTGGAAATCCCATTAATACTGTCGAACAATATTTAGTACAGCCTTATTTAAATACTGCTCGTTCTTATTGTGTCCACAAAAATATAGTTATTGATTAATAATTTGTCGGATTGGATTCCCTTATCTTTTGTTTATTTTTCTCAATTATTGCCATTTTAATAGTAAATGAGAAAAGGAACATACACCAATATTTTGAGAACATGAGGATAAGTTAACTTATCCTTATTTAATTTTTCATGCGACGAAATATTAAAAAAGCGAAAAACATTTTATTTTTATTTTAGGTTAAGACGGGTATGACCGATTATGGCCGAACAATCCGATGTATCAAATAAGGGATTGCTCGACGTTACCTTCATTATGCATAAATATGGTCACGCACTATCCTTAGTACTGCTGCCTTAATAATACAGTACATATGTGCATGCTTAGATATCAACATAAGGGAAACCTAAATACTGCTTAACTTTATGAGACGTCCAATAATTGGTCAATAATTTGTCGGATGGTATTCCCTTATCCTTTTGTTTATTTCTGTCAATTTTGCCAATTTAATGGTGATTCAGAAAAGGAATACTTAAGTCAATATTTTGAGAAAAAAAGGATAAGTTTACTTACCCTCATTTAATTGTTCTTCAAACATGCAACTGAAACTAATTTAAAAAGCTTGTGATGTAAACATAAGAGAAACCGAAATACTGCTTAACCGTATGAGACGTCCAATAACTCTCTAGTACCTTTATTGCTATATATTCTGTAAAAAGACAACAACATACCTTACCTTGTGGAAAGTAGTGAAAACCCATATCTTTAAGCATTTGCCCTTAAAAAATTGAGTAAGCATATTATTTTTATCAGTGATACTGAAACAGATGAAATAAATGCTTATCTAACCCCTCATTCACTATCTGTGGCAGACAGTCTGCGAGGAGACTTCACGTCATGAAGTTCTTTTCGGAGCACAGAAATAATAAAATATATAAAAGGCCAAAGGTCTTAAGTGCCTTACTTTACGCACTTAAAAATAGTCACACTATGGAAGAGCTTAGCTCATTTGGGGAAAACTTGATGTACTGTAACAGTAATGTAATGTAATGTATGTAATGTTGATAGGTACTGCATTTTAATCCCAGCATACAACTGAAACCAAGACGGAATGTTTGTATTAGTGTGAAGCTACTATGTTAGTGCAACCCATAAAAATTGAGCCACTGCAATATTACCAGACTCGCGTTTTCTCCACAAATTAACTATTTTCAGTACCTCTTTTGGAGTTCTATATATTTTATGATTTCAATGGTTTAGAGAGAATTTACATTTCCAGCCGCATACACATTTGCCACTTGTAACCTCTCATTGCGTAACTTTGTCTTGAAAGGAAGTACGTCGTCATACGCAATCTTGGTGAAATATTTCTCTCCCAACAGAACTCTGTTGCATCTCGAACCTTTTGATGATTTCATGTTATGAGGAGTCCAGTCAATCGTGTTAGGAAAAAATGTCCACGTCCACACTCCACGTAACTGACGGTATACAGCACAGTATACTAATTTGATTAGTATACTGTGGTATACAGTTCAATCATCCTTTGTTGTGACCTGGAAGTACCGTGTTTGGAACGCTGTGAATCTCGAAACGAACACCCATGTTAGTTGTGTTGTGATGTGATGCGACGAGGTTACAGGGTCCCATCGGCACGGTCGTATTGAAGTTACATGACCAACAAGATTCTGTTACAAATATGTACGCGGTTTTACTGCCAATATGTTACGCGTTACCTGCTCAAAACGTAGTTAAGCATCGAAGTTCTGTTAAGCCGCGTACTTATTTGTAACAGAACCTCATTGTGTAACTTTGCCTCAAATATGGTCAAAGTAGGTCATGACATTTTGATATTTCCATGTTGTGTGCAGTCTAGTTAATTGTGTTAGGAAAAAAAATCCATGTTCACACTCTGCGTAACCACATACTATATCATCCTTTGATATGGTCTGGAAATACCGGCATATACAGGGTATCCCGAAATGAATAGGACACAAAGCAAGAGTAGATTCCTTACATCAAAATAATGCGATTAAGCCAAACTTACCTTGGCCCATTTGTGGCTACTAAAAAAGTTACAGGGCGTTAAAATTCAAATTTTAAATTTAAAATTCTTAAATTTCTTAGAAAGTTTTCAAAGGATTCTTTTGAAAATTTTGATTAGGGGGTTTTCTGGGACAAGAAAAACGAATCCGTATTTAATTTTGCTGTAGACGCTAGAGGGCGCTACGGAATGTACTTTTGGTTGATAAAAACTGATTATAGCTTTTTGTGTGTGTACGAAAGTTTTTATAGAAAAAATATTGTTCTCTTATCTATTTTTCACAAATAAGGTATACTTGTTTTATGTCGATAAATTTAACCGTTTTCGATTTATTTCTTGTTTTTCTATTAGATGCAATAAAATAAAATAAAATAAAAGTTTGTAGTTACTTACGTAAAAAACTAATGATTATTTTTAATAATAATTTAATTATATTCAGGTGGCTATATTAAATTCTCAATATGACCCCAGTTTACATTAATACACAATTTTATTCGTTTGATAAATGATTGTCTAATATTAAATAGTGTTTCTTCATTTCTTAATAAATTCCTAGCATTTAAAATTGCTTGTCACAGCTCATCCCGTGTATTAATAGGGTCACTGTAAATTTTTGATTTCAAAATACTCCAAATACTGAAATCCATTGGGTTTAAATCTAGTCTTCGTGTGGGCCATGAAAACATGCTGATGCGACCTATCCACCGTTGGGGAAAATAGTTTCGCACCTGTACAGAAAAATGGGCCCGGGCACCGTCTAGCATAAAAAACATATTGTCTTACATTTAATAGTAAATCATCAATAAGTTCCTCAAAATCATGTTCTAAGAAATGTAAGTAATAACGGCCATTCAGATTATATGGCAATTCAACAGGGCCCAACACATGATTTCTAACAATACTGCACCAAATGTTTATCTTAAATTCATGCTGGAAATGACTTAATACATGCGGGCTTTCATTATCCCAAACATGTTTATTTCTGAAATTGAAAAAGCCCCGACGAGTAAATGTGGCTTCGTCTGTAAACAGCGCCTTGTTTAAAAAGTATGGATCATAATTGTGCCGGTCTAAGAATCGAAGACAAAATTGTTCCCTATCTGGAAAATGTGCAGGTAGTATATTCTACACTGGGCTAAAGTGATACGGATACAGTTTTTCATTATGAAATAATCTATAAACAGATGATTTAGGTACCTCTACAGCCGCAGACATTCGTCGTAAACTTATTTCAGGATTTTCTGTTACACGCTGCAAAATATCCTCCTCTTGTTCTGGAGTAACAGTTGTTGGACGGCCAGCATCTCGTCTTTTAGGACGAAACGATCCAGTAGGTATCTCCTAATCGGTCAAGATTTTTAAATAATTTGTGATTTGGTTGTAATCTATTTGGGTAACTTCTAAATACCTGCGAAACGCACGACGTGTCCATTAAAATTTTCTTTTGCATAAATACATACCATATCTCTTCATTAGAAAATAAATTATAGCGGGGCATATTGCACGCGATATTATTAATTGTAAACAAAAACTTAAAGGAATACACTATTTAACATAAGTTACTTGTCAATCAGCCATAGACCTTTGATTTATAAGGTCTATGCAATCAGCTAATTGTCAATAGTGCAATTTGTTTTCAAATAACCAAAGCTAACTATGACAGTTTTACGTAAGTAACTACAAACTTTTATTTTATTTTTTTGCATCCAATAGAAAAACGAGAAATAAATCGAAAACGGTTAAATTTATCGGCATAAAACAAGTATACCTTATTTGTGGAAATTAGATTAGTTATAACCAGTTTTTATCAACCAAGAGTACATTTCGTAGCGCCCTCTAGCGTCTACAGCAAAATTAGGTACGGAGCGTTTTTCTTGTCTTTTGAAAACTTTCTAAGAATTTCGAATTCAAAATCTGAACTTTAACGCCCTGTAACTGTTTTATTAACCACAAACAGACTAAGTTAAGTTTGGCTTAATCGCATTATTTTGATGTAAGGAATCTACTCTTGTTCTGTCTCCCATTAATTTCGGGACACCGACACCCTGTATAAAGAACGCTGCGAATCTCGATGTAAACACCCATGTTCGCTGTGAAGTTACGCAATAAGGTTTGCGACGAGGGTTTGTTACAAGTGAATACGAGGTATTAGTTTATATCACGATATAATGTTTATGGTAGAATTTCTCATTCGTTGGATGGGTAGAGGAAGATGCATGCGTTTACCATCACGTACACTAATTACATACTAATAAATGGATTTTCTCAATAGTTCAAATGGCAATTTTATGTAGCTCTTGACTGACAATTTTACTTATTTACTTTATAAGCACTGTAGATATTTAAATAGTTTGGATTAGGTTAATTTATTTTTCTACGTTCATACAAAAAACAAAATTTTATCGAACTATATAAAGTGCTTCTTTATTGCATTAGTGCAATAACATTTTTATTGCACTCATCTTTCATTCTACTATAGCGTTTTGTAGTCATGACAAACATAAACTTTCGATGCTATATTTAGTTTATTTTCTGTGAGATTGTATTACGTTTTAAGCAGTTTTATTATTTTATATTATTTTAAATAATATTTATTACATACTGGATTACGAAATTACTATGCAACTCCTAGAAAAGTGTTTATTGCACTCGACGTGTTGTCCAACTCGGCCAACACTTATTTTTTTGTACTTGTTGCATAAATAACTATTATGTCATATTTCATTTGAATTTGCAATTATAATATGCTTTTTAAATTTAATCGAAAATAACTGTATTCTATTTAACACAATACATTATTTTCAGTTAAGAGCTAAAATGGTAGCTGAAACATTTAATGCAATTGAAGGATTCAGTTGTAATCCAGTGCAAGGTGCGATGTATGCTTTCCCACAAATGAAATTACCACCAAAAGCCATTGAAGCAGCTAAACAAGCAGGAAAAGCGCCCGATGCATTTTATGCCTTTGAATTGTTGGAGGCAACTGGCATTTGTATTGTTCCTGGTTCTGGTTTTGGACAGCAACCAGGGACATATCATTTCCGTACAACAATTTTACCACAACCTGACAAACTAAAGGCTATGCTAGATAAATTTGCAGAATTCCATGCCATATTTCTTAAGAAGTACAAGTAATAGTAGTATGACAATAAATGAAAATAAAGGATTATTAGAAGCTAAAATATAAAGTTGAAGATTAAATACAAACGTACACTGAATTTTGTTACAACAAAATACATTTTTTTATGTTCTGAAAATTCAATACATATTCCACAAAAAAATAGTAAAATAAACGTTATTATTGTTATAACTGTTTTTCATTTCATGTTTTTAATTTTTGTAATAAATTTTTCAAATCAATATGTCTTTGGAGTAGTCCTGATAAATAACAATTTGCCGCCCCTTGTTGCTCAAATTTTAATTTCTGGACTAATGTTTACTACTCTATAGAATGATATGAATTACATATTATTTATTATTATACTGGATGTTGCAGAAATTAGGTGCGTTCTGAGAATGGTAACATGCAGAATTTTCATTAAGTAAGGTAAACTATATAGTATTACTTTAAAAAAAATTAATTGCTGTTGGAGAGTCCCCTGGTTTGGGTCGTTCTTCAGGTGTATATCTCTAGTTGGTGCTAAGTTTCAGACATTACGATCACCTTTTCTTGAAACAGACGCGTGTGGCCCATGCGTTTGTATTTCATCGCTTCTCAGTCCGCTGTCAGATCGGCGCTTTTAATGAGACGTTTTAAGATCACATGCAGACATGTGTAACCACAAGTATCCCTCTGAAAAAATAACTTGAAACCGATCAGGAAACGGACCAGATTTTATTGACACTGAAGTTGACGGATTTAAAAAACTGTTGTCTTCGTCACTGGTACCTGTCGCGTCTTTTAAAACGTACACCGATTTGACTCTGTCTATGGATACTTTAACTTCGCGACCATGCACTAGCATTGTAAATGGTATGTCATCGCTTTTGCACACTGTAAACAGATCATAATATGGATTTTGTAATCGAGTGTTTACACAGTCTCCATGCACAAAGTCTTACTTCGCTGTTGCCAAGGTTTTAAAAAGAATGACGTCTTCTAGCCATGACGTTTAACTGTGCTGGACGTAAACTGGAGTGTGTTTGAAAACCACGCACGACGCGTTCTGGGCGTGTGGAACATGCGCAAATTATGTTTGTCTTAACCTCTAAATTTTTGACATTTAGAGTATTTTGACTTGTTTTTTAATTTAAATACATTTGGTCGAAAATATGCCTATTTTACGTATGCTAATAACGGTGCTTTAACGTGCTTTATGACGATGAATAAAAAAAAGGGAATGATTACTGTTAAATAAGATTTCTGTTTTGTTTGTCTATGAAATTTATTGAAAAAAAAAATGTAAAAAAACAAATAATATATTTTTAAAAGTAAAAATCTTTACATGTAGAAAGAATATAGCTCTGCAACTTAAGATATTTTCTAAAATTTAACTAAATTATTAATATGAAACATGGATGAATAAGTAATAACAATAAATGTTGAACCTAATTGTTATCGTAATATCCGTTATTCATCGTATAAAATGCACTGCCGGCACACTATTGAATTTTTTTCTATATAATCTTTACAAATCGGCTTGGAACAGATATTGCATAAATGATTCGTAAATCTATTTTTTTGGATAGAGCGTTTTCTGGATACAGCCAGTGAGGCATTCCTCGAGCGACGTTGTCATATAGTCTTTGGTTTCTTTAGAATCCTGGGAAATGTCAAAATGTTAGATAAAATCTAACAATGAGAGTGATCGCGGGTTAGAATATTGACAGAACGCAGAACGTCCTGCCACAACCCGATCAATTATTTAAGGCGAAACTGTTATGACGTCATTTGAAACGTAACGCTCTGGCCTGGATGTACGCTCCGGGATTTCAAACGCACTCCTGTGCATCTGCAGGTGCTTGATAAAATCTGCTCCGGTACTGGGCTCTCCGTCTGTCCTGTGGGAATGAAGACCTTCTCCAGGTAGGCGTAGATGTTGTCTATCACCATCGCGGGCGCTAGTTCACCGATCGTTTTTGTGTCATTTAATCAGTGCCTTAGATTGACGGTGAAAACGCGCAGTCCAACGAAGATGAGTCGTGCCGGTAAACTATTCAGGTGTTCGAATGGATGCGACTCAAACTGTTGACCCTGATCCGATATTATTCGAAGGGTTAATCCGAATCTACATATATATTTAATTAGCATACAAAGCGCGGGCCACAGTTTGTGTTTCCTAGTTATCCAATGGGATTGCTTCTGGCACCTGGTGAAACAGTCTACGCAGATTAAGCAGTAGCAGTAGCCTTGAGATGACGGCAGTCCTGAGATGACGACATTAAGACGATATTCACGTGAATATGCTCGAACATTGTTGACGGTAGTTGACAAGAACTTGTGGGAGAAATCACGTTTACCCGCTGACATTCGACGCATCAGTGTGCCCAATATCCGCTATCTCTCTTTATTGGTGATCAGACGAAACTATACGTGTAAAGAGATTCGCCATGGCGTTAACACCGGTACGCGAAAGATGACACTATTTTGCGAATTGCTTTGATGCGGCCAGGCCACGTCCGTGTCTGCGAGTGCCTCATAATCTGCAGTCGCGTATATTTCGTTTACTCTGGACAGGACATCATCTACAACGGTCCCGCAACCAGTCATGTGACGAATGTCTGTTGTAAATTGGCTTGATATTAAGACCAAACAGTAGAATTGTCGCAGCATACACTGAACCTAAGGTAAATGTAAGAGGCTTATGGTCGGTGTAAATGACTAACGTTTTTGCCTTCGTAAATCGAAACGAGCTCGAAATAGTTAGCTACGTATTTCTACTGGTTTTGAAAATACCCTAGCGATTCCTAATTGCCACCAAACTGCATTACCGCATCAATCGTAATGTTGGAGGCGTTACACACTAGAACAAATTGCATATTTTCCTCAGAGTGCACGAGTCTGCTGCCTTGCTAGTCTATTTAGCGGCTACGAATGGCGTACCTTGCGTCCAATTTATGGGAGCTTTACCTTTAAGGTTTCCTTTTAGCAATTCATTCAACGGCGCTGTACCTGCTGCATTTGGCACGAAACGAGGTAAAATTTCACGGCGTCAAAGAACCGTCGTTAATGCTTGATTGTTGTACATAGCGGGTATTTAGGTAGCGGTCGGTGTGCCGTTGATCGGCGCTAGGTAACCGACTTCACTTCGCTTTGTTCGAACCGAACACGTACTTTGAGTGGTTAATAACTATAGTTTTCAAGTGACACAGGTTCCTCTCCGGACGACGAGGCTACGAGGATGTCGTCGATGTACCCTTAACAGAAAGTCATATGTTTAGTAACACTTCGCTGATGAATTGTTGAAGAGTATGAGGTGATTTGCGCAAACCAAACATCATGCACGTAAATTCAAACAGCTCAAAAGCTGTAGTTATCTCTTGGAAATATTCTGTTTTGCGACGAGAATTTATTGAAATGTGCGAATCAGGTCTATGGTCGAAAATAATTTCCTACCTCGAGGTGATTGCGATGTGTCGCACAGAGTAAAGGTTTGCACGCGTCCTCGCATAGTCTGCGATAATTGCCACTCTTCACCCTTTTTGGCACAAGATGATAGTCGTCGTCGCGGGCGTAGGTGGTGGACTACTTTTAGGATTTAGGATTAGGATTAGGACTGGTGCGGGAAAGAGTGCTTTAGGGTAAAGTCGGGGTTTTTTGTAGTTGTCTCTTATTGGCGGTGGCCGGGCATAAGGTTATGCTTTACACAGCCTTTTGCCTCGTATTCCTACGTCGAAGAGGCATAGGTGAGCTAACAAGCTACAACAACAAAAATACGTAAACAAAGAATTAATGAAACAAATACAAAATCTCACGGAACAAAACTGCCAATTAAATGCACAAGTATAGACCATAACAAAACAAATTACGAACTTGCAAAAAATACTTAAACAATCTAACAATAACACAACAAATTTACACAAAAACCTAGACTAATTAATAAACAAACAATCACACGAAAACATACCCAAAACACACAGGACCACTACTGCGAGAGGTGGTGCCCTGTTGAATGACCAAGACTCATACAATGACATAACTATATTAGGACCTACAGAACCGATTTTTTACGGACCCCCTGACGTACTAGACATTGCCATTTCTATCGAAGAAAAAGGGTCTACCGCCCATAATCCGGTCACGCTGGATTTAGGGCGGAGACAAGGAAACGAGGGTATCTTTACTGACAGGTTCTCTGACTGGGACTGCTTCCGAGCAGAAATGCATAGAAGCATCGTGCTACCAGTCATTGAAATCTTCCAAGACTTGGAGGCGGCAGTTCTTACTCTAGAAACATACATCAAAAACGCACTGATTTTACCCATGACAGAGACGAATAGTCACCGACTGTTAAATCCCAGGGATAGACGGCAACAAAAGCGGCTTGTCATCCGCATCCGTCTCTCTCAGCAGACATGACCGACATGACTTAAACGTACTAAACAGATGGGTGGAGGCGGCCCTGAGCGAGCTGGTTCATGAAAGATGGGCTAGATGCTTGGAGTCACTGCACCCATAAGATAACAGCCTCTGGAAGGTACAGAAGGCTCTATGGTTATCCGTCCATCACAAAACTCCCCCCAATCCACGGCATCAGGGAGTAGTTTACACCCACCAGAGAAAGACGCAAACTTTTGCTGACATCCTAGACCTGCAGTGTAGGCAGCCCCATCAGCTGCCCGACTAGAACGAGGAGGTTGAGCGGGCCGTCGAACGCTCTGTCAGACGCATTAACAGAGAGCTACAAAATGACATTACACAACCTGCCAGTCCAGACGAACTCAAACAAATAATACGACGCTTACGTAACATAAAAGACACCGGAACTGACCAAATACGTAAACACTACGTAACATTACACTAAAAAGACTACCACGTAAGGGTATCGCGGCCCTACTAAACATAACCAACGCAATACTCAGACTTAGACACGCTGGAAAACAGTAAACATCATACTCATACCCAAACCTAACAAAGACCACACCTCATCCAACTACCGGCCTTTTAGCATACTCTCGGCAAAGTCGAGAAAAAAAATATACAAACCCGCCGAAGAACAGGAAACTCTTAGATATCGTAAAGGCCTTCGATACGTTTGGCAAGTACCGTCCTATCCCCACACCTTTACACAATATACATCAGCGACATAACCACACCTCCCGAACACAGATTCATACTTATACACCGACAATATGACTATAACAGTACAAGACACTAACATAAGATGCATGACTACTTTTACAAAACTCTTTAGATTAACTTGAAACCTGATGCAACAGGTGGAGAGTCAAAATTAACCTCGACAAAAGCTCAGCTATCTTTTTTGCGAGACGCAGAATATCCAAAGACGTTAACCTCGATATACTTACACTATCCCAGGAGCCCATCTCCTGGGACCGACAGACGCAATACCAGGGCGTGAAGATGGACCAGTGACTAACTTGGAAACCGCACATCGTGGAGACGGCGACCCGGCGAGGATCACCAGGACTAGGCTCTATTCCTTACCATACCCAGACACCAACTTTTTGATTCGGGGTGACCACCCCGCCATTAACAATCTCCCCCCTCCGTGGGGTATAGTATATAGGTAATGCTAATTGTGCTGCTGTATATGCACTCGATAAACTTGAATTTTTTTAGAGGTATAAAATATGTTGCTTCTAGACCTACCTAGAGCTTCCCTAGTAAGAATAACTTGCCTATCCTGGAAGCATCATCTGCTAAATTGCACCGACCGTCCTTTATCTAGTCTGTTCCATTGCTCGTTTGTAGAAACTCACCGCGCGTGGCAGCACTCTACAGCAGTGTTGTTAACATGTAGGGAAATTCCCTACTTGTAGGGAAAATTTGTCAATAGATCGGTTGGTAGGGAAAATATTCTTATTTTGTAGGGGAAAAAGAACTCTAACAAAATAATAAGCTTTGCAAATACTTACTACCTACTTTACCATTTAAAAGAAAATAAGATTTTATGGATCATTCCTCGTATTCGTTTTTAAACAATATGTTGCCAAAACAGCGCTTTATCTTTTATACAGAATTCTATCATTTCTAACTTGAGCATGAGCAGGCAGCGTAGGAAATTTATAGTAGAGTAGGGGAATTTCATACTTTGTCGTAGAGAAACAAATTTTAAAAGGTTAACATCAGTGTTGCCACCCCTATTACAATTGTACTAAATCTATTACAATTTGATAATTTTTATTGCTCTATTACCCAGGCCATAATATATATTACAATTTTACAATTTGAATGTCATCGTAATTATTGAAATCAAATTTTACCGCCACAATGCCGACAGTTACGGATTTGTATTCTGTTGTTCTCAGCTGACAAATAAATTATTTATGATCTGTCTGTTCTATGGTTTTGGTCGAGTCGACATTGTATTGTATGTTGTGTGGTCGGCACTCTTTTATTTATGTGTTATATGTTCTTCTTTTTCGTGTTTTGAGTGCAGTGGTATGCTACGTTGGTACGATTCTAATTTGGATTCTTGTCTGTCAAAACCTTTATATTTTGTGGTCAAAACAAAACTACTGTTATGTATTAGTACTGGTACTGTAGCAGTCGACACAAACACAATTTTTTTTGAAAAATTTTGATAAATTTCCAAAACAGTATCTGTAATTAAATATTTTATTTTGCACTTTTCATATTTTTTCTGTAAAAAAAAGTCTAAATTTTTTTTTACGAAAATTAATGTGCCTTCTTTAAACTAATCTACAGATACATGCTAACCATTTTCAAATTTGACTGTAAAAACGGGACGGTAGTTCACATAATAATTTAATTTTTTTTTATTGTGTTTTTCGTCTGTTACTAGATCTATTACTATTAGTGCCAAATATATTACAATTTTTATGAAGATCTATTACCGAGAAATGTTTCAGGGTTGCAACACTGGTTAACATCACTCACTGCTCTACAGCACAATCAGCATTCAGCACATACTTCATAGTTGTTGATTGTTTGTAGCAGTAATATGACAAATATCTGTTGAATTTTTGTTAATGCAACAAATGTTTAACTCACAAACCTAGAAAAAATATAGACTACGTGGGTTCATGATATAGGACAGGTGCCGCGTTTTCTAGGGACCTACGGTCCAGAAAATGGATATTTTATTTGCTTTATGTTGGCGGTTCTGCAAATATGATGGCTGCATTGCAAACTGAAATTAACTAACTTGCTGTCATTTTAAATGTCATTAAAGAATGTGTCATGAATGTGACCAATCACAGTAAACAAGTGAGCTTCACGCTGCAATACAACCAACGTAAATTGGCATAAAAACCAAGTTTTAGCGATTTGGACCTTTTCGGGCAGCCATGAATTTGCGGTCGCCGGCAATATGACACTGACACAGTCTATATTTTTTCTAGGTTTGTGGTTTAACCGACTATGATTTGAATCAATTTTTTTTTATTTTTGAAAACAATGGCTTTGCCATAGATCTTAATTGTAGCACAAGCTACAGAAACTAGTGTCACAAATTAGAGTGGAGAAAGTTAAAAGGTGTATAATGATTTAGAGTAAAAGTGCTTAATGATAAAGAGGGAGATGAAATAAAATACAGAAATAATAAACAACCGCTATATTATTTACTGCAAAACAGATTGCTCCCAGAATATGTACAAAAGTTATACATAATTTGCAACAAAATTAAATTATATATATAAATTATGGGTATTCTTAAAATGTGTATAAGTACGTTTCATCTAGCAAATTTTTGTCTCCTATTTAAAGGACATTTTAACAATAACCATAATGAGAATGTACAACATATCAACAGTTGTGTTCCTTTTATATAAAATTATATGAATTAAATAACAATTCAATAAAATTCAAACTAATTAAAACAATACTTTTTTTTATGATTCTAACTCAATACCACTTTCATTTCAAAAATATATAACAATATTGGACGGTGCACATCAGTAATCGATATTAAAGAACTGACATATAAAATTAATTTCTCATTTTATAAAAATTACCTATCGAATTCTAAATAATACTAAAATTTTATATTACATTATACCCTATATTTACAAAAATCTTATTTAAATGGAAGATTTATTTTAGTTGCTCATATTAATATGCATTTTTCTGCATTTTGTTCATGAAACTAGACCAGCACAACCATTTTGTATAATTTATTTTCACATATCAATGGCACTTTAGTTATTTATATAACACCAAATTTTTCAAAAGTATGAATGATTGGGCTAGTCTATCTAAATGAGCTAAATCCTTGCATTAATATAAAAATATATGTCTCATTTCAAGTATCATTTTAAAAAAACGTTAAATTTAAATATAGTTAAATTTTACTTCTTGATAAAACAATAAATAATTTTAGTGACTATTATATAATTTTTTGATAATTTTGAGTCACTTCACATCTTGGTATTACCATTATCTAAAATTAATATTGATTTGCAATATTGGAATTTTTACTTTGTATCAGCAGTCTTCTTCAACTAATTTTTGGGTATCTTTCCCTGTGTCTTGTTTTGCTGGGTCTAATTCACGATGTTTAACTTGTACTTGTGGTGATGATCTGTGTGTTACACTAGAAGGTGCAATGACTGCACTAGGGGGTTCTATAAATGTTTCACCTTTATTTTTCCCAATTTCGGATGGTACTTCATATAGTGCTGAAAATAGACATCAAGGTTCAGTTGGACATGATATTGTGCCATGCTATATTTGAAAAATGTTTACTTATTCAGATAGAAAGTGAAGTTTCCTTAAAATTATATTTTATTTATTGTTAAAATTTTACAAAATATTGTGTAATTTAGAGATTTTTTTCTATCACAGAAAAGGGAACCAGTAAGCGCCTCTACTAAAAATAATACGGATGTACATACATGTTTACAGAATTAAACGAAAAGAGGTTTTGAGTTCTTTTTTAAATCTAACTGATGTTAAAATAATTTGAAAAAATTGTTCCAAACAAAAATTACATCAACTAATGCTATACATATCCTGTCTGTGTATATATATATATATATATATATATATATATATCATATCATTTCGTCATGGCCGAAAATCTCATGTTATAAACCTGCTCACAATTTAGAGCCGTTGACTCAAAGAAACATACGTGTAGCCCATATATTTTCCCTATAAAATCGTGTGCCGCATATCTCTGAGAGCATACCCGATTACACAGCTTCTGCTAGGAGCTACGCATGTGTCACGACTTTCTATTGGCTGTAACTAATTGATAGATCCACCTGTTTCATTTCCAGCGCTATCAAGAGCGGGTATATCATTCGGGCAGGCAAAATTTCGAGTATATCTATTCGCTAATTTAATTGTGAATGTAATTAATTTATTACTGATTTTATGTTCTTAAGAATGGAGAGTAATTCAAGCTCTATAGCGTATTCTGAAAATCGTAAATGCCCTAATCTAACAAGTGAGGAATATCGGATGATGACATGTATGAAGGGTTTAGGACACGAGGTCAAAATATGAGAGTACGTGATGTTGAAATATGTAGTTCATTAACAGTATTGCACGTGAGTAGCATATATGTATAATGCAAAAAAGACTATTAAAGAAGTAAAACTGTGAACGGAAAATAGTGGAAACTTGCAGAAGGGAGATGGTATTTTAAAAATGACAAAAAAATTGGGTTACAAGGTGAAACTTTGCATGGAATATATAGAAGGGTGCTTTTGCAAATTATGTGTGATATATAAATTATGGTCTGTGAATTTCTTTATAAATGAAATCGAAAGGAGTATACTGATAGAGAAAGACGAAATAGTGATATGGCGAAGAAATTATTTAAAATAAATATAAAAGATCGGAATCTGGATCGACGAATATGTTACTTTTGGTGAAATATGGCTACATGAATGTCATACGGAAGGCAGTACAATATGATATAACATATTTTGTGTGATCATTATAGCGACAGTGCTAGTAACCAATAGTGAATAGTTTATATATATAGTACAATGTATTCTAAAGTCTTTGAACTTTTTGGATGCGAACTTCGCGCATCTTTGAGCAATTTATTTAATGGTGGAAAAATCTCTACTTGTAACAAATTTTGTCAACTATAACATTTTATATCATTCTCAGCATGAAACTACCATCGTAGATTGTCAGAAGCTCAAAACAAACTTATTGACACCACATATGATGAAAGTAGCAATAATATTTGTAGTGTTTTTCTGTTTTGCAAAATTTGTCAATAGTTGGGAATTTCCCGCCATAAATAATTAAAACAAACGTTGCAAAATTTGTGCAAAAATTTATGAATTTTGCGTCTATAAGGACAAGGCTTAAGTGTGATATCCGAGGACCGCCCATCAGGTAGGCGTAAGTGGGTGGTGATGGGCCATCGTTGTCCAACAGGATGGCATTTTAATTTGTGAAGAGGATGGCACCGAGGGGACAATTAAGGTAAACTGTTAATGTGCTAGGTTCACTTAATGTCAACTTATTTTTAATAATTTTGTGTGCTTTGGAACTCTTCTCAAGTGGAACCCTTAGGTAATTGTACAACCCTCACCTTCCGTACTCATTTTTGTGCTGTGAATAGTCACTCTGTATTATTTTCAATCTTGGGTAATGGATAATACAGAATAAAAACTTTAAATTTGAAAATAACTGTTATCATTTTTATTATCTAATGCCTCGAAATCGGCACAAATTGTTACTATATCACTATTTCTACTAAAAATAATGGATGTTATGTAATGCAATTATTTTTGTATATTTTTTATATCTGATCGCCTTCAAATTTAGTACTCCTATGAAATGTTGCTCCTCATACGCTTCGCCCGTCGCGCTTGTTTACAAGCTAGCGATGAGTCACGCTCTAGATTTTTGCCCGTTGGGTGAAAGTAAACTATCATTTGTTACCAACTTTTTTTTGGATACGTTTGTGAAAATAACATTTATATTTATTCTATGTTTGTTTTTCATATTTACTATTAGAAAATAAAATTATCCATATGAAGACTTTCAAATTTCTCTTTTTTTATTACGAATTATAGTTCTTCATACTTTTCAACTATTTCATATTTCTTTATTTATTGAACACCCACTGTTCAAAAGAAAACTTAACTTTATGACTACAATTCTAAATTTTACTCAGTTGGTACCTACCAGAACTTCCATTTCCAATGGCATCAGGATTATTCTGGACAGCATCATACATAGGATTATGGAAATCTCTATTTTTGTTACCCACTGAGTCCAAGCTGTATGCTACATCGAGTGGTTCAGGAGCTCCACCTCCACCATTAGCATTAAATGTGTTTGCTCCAAATTCCACATTTGTTCCTTGTCTGAAGGATACACTTTGACTGCTAGCAATACTTCCTAATCCTGAACCTTTACCGCTAAAAGAAATTAAAATTTAAAATATGAGAAAAAAATAAATCAAAATTATAAATATACTGATTGATTGAAACCTTCATCTCTATTATAGTTCACTACAAAATTGAATATGCTTCTGTATTCCACAAATGAACCGAAGAACTGTTTACACATATGTATTTGTACAAGTAACTACATCAATTTGCAGTGTGGTTATTGGTACGGTATAGGCGCAGACGTTTATTCCTTGCTCTTGTTGACTGTAGATATATTTATGTTGTTTTATTTCAAAATATCTTATTTCATTCAAGAATTAGCAGATATGATATTAAACATACGGGAATTGCCAATATGATTTAACAAGGTATGACTTATTTGTGTGCAAATTGTAATTCTTAAAAACAATAACCGATTCTAAAAATAGCGCACAAAGTCTGTGGGATATTGGTGAAAAGAACCTAATGAGTGCATTCAGCAGAATAGACACCGGTTGAGTTTCCTAATGGTAGTGGAAGTCTGCTGGATACATCGATACATTTTTGACATTTTACAGTGTTGGAGTACCGTGACTTCAGAAGACAGTGGTCAACATAATTTAAAACAATAATTATTTAATAATTACATAAACAAATGGATAACTTACATTTTTTATTAACGTGTGATGAAAGAATAGATTTTAATAGGTTAGGTGAAATTAACGATCTAACACAACTTCTAAAAATAACTGATAACTATGAAACGATTCTCTTTCTCTTATATATATGGGCTTGCCTTCTGCATTGCCATTAACAGTGCATATCTCTCTTACCACTTTTTAATAATAAATGGATATCTTTTGAAGTAATTATAAAATTTTCAAAACTACTATTTTCTTCCATTTTTACACAACTGTTGCGTCTAATGAGCGAATCTTTTTTATGCTACAAAAAATGACTACCACTCAGAACACGCTTCGTGGTAGCGCACTGTAGGTAGAAGCAGAAGAAGTAGAAGTACAAACTGTCATCCAACTATTCTGTCTGCTGAAGATCGTGGAGGGGAGAAGACATTTTACACCTTATACCAATTTTTGTAGAATTATCTAATATTAATCAATTTATCATAAGCTTTTTATTTCTATTATTCCTTTTTAATTGAATACCCTTCAAAAAGTATTTAAAAATAAATATTTTAACTAGCAAATAATATTACAAAGTCACATTCTTCAAATTGAGAAGCACAATAGGTCAGAATTTTTCGAAGTGCATGATAAGAAAAAGAAATCATGGTTTATTTAGTAAAAAAATCACTCAACTTTTATATAAACATTTGTAAAAACTTGGAGAATAATTTCAATATATTATATTTGTTATCAGAATTGCAGAAAAATCAGAAGTGGATGTTAAATATTTAAATAATTTCAATACTTACAAAGGCCGCTTTCTTATGAAGAACCAAACTCCTGTTGCTGCACCCAAAACTAAGAGTATAACAACAATAGGAACAACAATAGCTGTGGTATTTGCCTCATCTCCAGTCCTGCTATGTGCTGTATGAATATCACAGAATTGTCCTTGAAAATCAGGCAAACATTCACATGTTAAATCATTATTTTCATCTGATTCTCTACATATGCCACCATTTTGGCATTCACATATTCTAGGTTCTGGCCTCTCACGTTCAGCTGCAGCATCACAAACAATATCGGCTTTAACTTTGTGAATAGGAGCAGAAGAATCTGGACAGGAACATCTATGACCATTTGGAACTATAAGACACAAATGGGAACAGTGGTTGTTGCTGCATGGGTTTGCGAAGGATTTATTGTATCGAAGGTTGTGATATACTAAAAAAAAATTACATAGTAAGTATAACATTTAGTAAATCTCAGCTAACATTAATTCTGTACATGTGTACAAGGCGTACAAAATTTAAGAGTGACCACTAGGATCTTGAAAATTGTAAGAGATAACAAAATGTTTCCATCGTAGTATAATTGCACGATATAGTGCTCAATCAAATTGCGTTTAAAAATTGAAGAAATTTTGAATAATTTCAGATATATCAGGAAAAAAATTAAATATAAAAAGCTAATTTTTATATATTTGAGACTTTGTATGAAGAAATATTTTCAAATTATTTGCACTTTCTCATTGCCCTAATTTTTGGGTATATCCATTTTACATATTTGAAAACATTCTATTACATAGTTATAAAAATAAAAAAATAGTTATATTGTACTTGATTTGTAATTTTATGTTACAACATTGTCTATTGTATATTAGGCTTGCTCTAAATGCATAGAAAAACTTACAATATACGGATTCGAGAATCAAAAACCTGTTCCAAATTAAAAATTATCATTCATTGTATGATTTCCTTAGCATTCCAAATATCTTTGGAACAAGTATTGAACCGTACTGCAGCGATAATATCAGTACATGTTCGTAGGAACTACTTGTGAACTGTTTGTAATAGACATGCGCATTTGCTAATCCCGTTTAGATTTGACATTAAAGCTGTTCAATTTAGTCAGTTTTTTTTGCTTGATAAATTGAATTCTACTGATAAATTTTAAAATGTCCATCCATGACTAGTGTTTAATTTTATAAAAACTCTTGCATATTATTATTATTATTATTATATGACGTTGTTTACAACTTTGAAGCTAAATTCAGAGGTAGCTCATTAGGTTATGTTTATTTCCACTCATTTCTCGGTAAAGTAAACATTCTAAACATTAGTGATTTCATGAACGGTATAAACTTGATCCATGTGCCTATCAGTGCATATAATCTCGTGACGGTACCGTGGTCATACAAAAGCATTTATTTGGAACCAACCTATTATAAAAATAAGCTTTTTTGAAATCTGGAATAAAACATCTACGTCTGTAAGTATTTAAACAAAAGCTGATGTAAATGATGTAGAAAAGAGTGACAATAAGAAAGTGCAATTTGTTTTTAAAAAATCTCTTCAAAGAAAGTCGGGGAAAAATAAAACCAATTTTGAATATTTTGCATATCCGGATATCTTGAGAAGTATTCAGATCTTTATAATTTTTTAAACGGCATTTCATTGAACACCAAATTGTGCTACTTTGTCACATTTAAAAATAATCTGTAGCACTGTTAGTTTTTGAGATTTCAATAGCCACTCTCAAATTTGAGGCACCTAGTACAGTGTAACCTATTAAAAACCAGGACATCCCTTTAAAATTTGTTGGGAAAAGCACATATATGTATTGATCTTTTAGATGTTATCCCAATTATCATCAGTTATGATGATACGGGTTCAATGCAGTACAGAAAATTACACTTCATATTGCATAATGAAACTATCTACACATTTTTTAAAAAATAATATGTTGTTAGATATAATCATCAGTGTTAGTAATTGATAGTCATTTTTCATTATCTTCAGGCAATATCAATTTATAAGTGATATATTCAATTTAAAATTTTACAAATTGAAAACAAAAATTAGAATAGTGTAACGCTATTACAATTTTCCAAATATTGACAAATAAAAAAATTATATCTAACATTTTCTAAGTATGTGCTCTCTTTTAAAATTAATTTAATAAAAAATATATCGTTTGGTTCTTTACTAACAACTGTAAATCGGAGAAATTTCTGTATTAAAACAATTATTTCAAATACTGTGTCCCAAAAAATTTTTATGAAGATAGTATGGTTGTCAATAGGACAAACTAGAAATATTATTTATGAAAGGTACTAAAAAAAAAAAAACTATTACAAACCTTTGACACTTGATGGATTTAATAAATCTTTCTGAACTGTTACTGGTACTCCACGACCAAACTTATCCTGTTTTATCAACTCTCCAGTATCCTTTGTAACCCAATAAAGATTGGATTCAAATACATCCAACGAAATAGGATGCTTAATCATCTCCCCTCTTATTAATGTCCTGCGATTACTACCATCATAGTTCATGGTTTCAATATTGTTTAGCTTTGTATCAACCCAATACAGTGTGTGGCCCATACCATAATCAATTGCTAGCCCAGTGGGATGGCGGATTTCTTCTGTAATAAGTGGTCTACGTTTTGAACCATCCATCCATGCTACCTCAATTTTTGGAGCAGAACCGGCATCACTCCAAAACATTCTACCTAACTCAGGATCCACTACAATTGATGTGGGATTTTCAAGACCGACACTGACAAGTGACCTACGATATCTGCCATCGGATTCAGCAACCATAACCCTGCCTTTAGGTTTAGAGCCAGCACGATCAGATTCTGTCCAATATAGGTGATTACTAATCCAATCAATTGCTAATGCAGTTGGTTTCGAGTTTCCTTTCATTTTAAGATCTTGTGCGTACCCAGCTTTCACTTTTCCATCCTTTGCTTCAATCATAAATGAACGCTTTATTGTTTTGTCATAACTGTCCGCCCAATATATCATTTCTGTATTTGGATTATAATCTACAGCTTCAATTCTCTTTTCTTCTGTTATCACTCCAATTTCATCTCTGTCTTTCAAATCTATTGACCTAATCTCTGGACCATTAGCAAATAGTAAAGCTACATCTTCTTTTTCAGCTTTACAAACTCCTGATAAATTATCTGACAGCTTAAATCCATCACGACACGAGCAGGCATATGTTCCATTTAAATTGGTGCATATTTGAGAACAGTGATGAGCACCTGTTGAACACTCATCAACATCTAAACATATCTTACGATTGTCTTCCGATATAATAAATCCTGAATAGCAAGCACAAATGTATCCCCCATCTGTTAAATTCATACAGTGATGTTCACAACCTCCTTTAGTATCTTCAGAACAAACATTATTATGATGACAACCTAACTCATCAGAGCTATCACCGCAGTCATCAGCAAAGTCACATACTTGCTTTCTGTCGATACATTTTTTATTTGCGCATTTGTATTCAGTTAATGGATCACATGGTTTCATTTTAGTTGCACACAGTGTCATATTATTTTCGTCTGATCCATCACCACAATTGTCAATTCCATCACATAGTTGATAACGAGGTATACATTTATGATTGGCACATTGGAATCTTTTCAATGTATCACAGTTGAAGTTTGTGCACAACAAAGGTGACTCATCAGAACCATCTCCACAGTCATCTGCTCCATCACATAGATCTGCTTGACTAATACATAAATGATTGTCACACTGGAATTTGGATTCTGGACAGTATTTACCACCAGGGTACCTTGGAGGGCAGTTCTTTTCATCCGACATATCTCTGCAGTCACGATCACCATCACAGCGGAAGTAGGATGCAATGCAATGTCCAGAAGCACACTGGAATGTGCCATTTTTACATTGGAAACCACTGCATCCACTCTCATCAGAATTATCTCCACAGTCATCTTCATGGTCGCAGCGCCAACGTGATGATATACATTTACCATTTCCACAACGGAATTCAGACTCTGAACATTCTCTGTAAGCTCCCTTACAGTCTTCTTCTAATTCATCTGATCCATCCCCACAGTCATCAGAGAAGTCACATCTCCATTGTTTTGGTACACAACGGTTATTTTTACACTTGAAGTCTGTTTCAGTATTGCACTGTGGGCAATTTTCTGGTAGTTCATCTGAATTGTCTCGGCAATCATCTTTACCGTCGCAGAACAGCCATTTCGGTATGCATCTGTAATTAGCTCTTCCAGGGCAACGCTGCCAACCAGTTGTACAATTCCTTTGTCTGCACATGTAAGCTGGCTCGTCCGAGTCATCCCCACAATCATTATCAAAATCACACATCCATAGTTTTGGTATGCATCGGCCATTTTTACATGCAAATTCAGTATCGACATCACAAGTACGCTTATGACAAATTTCAGGGTCTTCATCTGAACTATCTTTGCAGTCAGGATCTCCATCGCATTTCCAGCTATTCAAGATGCAACGCCCATTCGACCGACACTTCATTTCTAATTCAGGACATTCTTTATCACAATACTGTTCATCTGAATTATCTCCACAATCATCAATACCATCACAGATTGTAGCAGAAGGGGTACAATTTCCATTTTTACACTGGAATGTTCCAGCTCTACATTGTCTAGGAGGGCAAGTTTTAGGTTCATCCGATCCATCTTTACAATCTCGCTCTCCATCGCATCTGTGAATAAAAATGAAAATTATTTACAAACTTTAAGAGAAATTAAGTGCAATATAGTCATCACTGGTGAAAAAATTAAGGTGGTATTTTGACTTTTATCATTGAAAATGTTCGAAACAAAAAATTTGAGCAAAATTTGCGAAATATGAAATTTAAATAGGGATTAATGAGTTTAAGATTAAGATCTACAAGGAATTGCATATATATGTTAAATAAATTTTTTCCTATTCAGTTAACAGATATAAACAGAAGTATTTTTATTTAAAAAAAAATAAAGTTTGAGAAATGGAATGTTATTCTTAAATTAAAATTGAAATATTTTGACATATACAAGATGTCCTTGTTTTTTCATTCTTAACTTCTGTGTGTAAGCTATTATTATTCACATCCTTTAATATTAATTTTGTCACAATACTCTGATCGGAAAATATATTGATAATTTAACTATCGCTGTTTTTCAACATGACTTTTTACAATATTGATACTTTTGAGTATCACTCATCCTTAGACCAGCATCTAGTTATACTTGAAAAACCTATAGCAAATAGCCTAACTCATTTGTCAGCACTCAGCAGCGATACCAGACATATACCGATTTTAAGTTCGTTAGCTCTCATCACAATGCCATAGGTAAGGCAACCGATAACTAACCTTGGCTGTTCGTGTCTGTCAAACTCAACTCAACAAACAGACAAGAACCCAAGTACGCGAGATGTAGCATGTGTCTACACCTAGTACTCACTGGTTACGTTATGCTGGACCTGAGCTTGGTGTTGTGACTGCAGCCAGCTTACTACAACATTTGTAAGAAGTATATAAATCCTCGTCTATTACGAATAAACAATACATCCTCCCAATTTTTCCTCAATTACCAAAATAGTAAGTTAATCAATAAATTTGGAAATGTTTCAAAGCAAACTAGCGGAGTTAATCTAACAGAAATAAATGAAACAACACAAATTGAAGATTCTGAGGGTGCAAATATGCATGAAGAAGTTAACTTTGCTACTGATGACTTCGACAACATACCAATAAATTGACATAAAACAAATAATAGTATTTTCTACTCAAGACGTTTATATCACTTCTTAATTATATGTATTTTCCAAATGACAAAAATACAATCAATTTAATAAATTATAATTCAATATTTTATTGCAATATCATAAAAAGTCATTTTTTCATTTGTGAGATTATCCAACCAATTTCGCTATTGGGAAAATTCTCATCTCACTTAAAAAAACATAATTTTTATATCTTGTCCTAACTTTTTTAAAACTTGGTATACAGTAATATATTTTGACATAAATAATTTTTTTCAGCCAAGGTCAATATCATCATTATGAGGTTTTGTTCGCAACTGAATCCTCTTCTTCCATGCCAATCAAAAATAGTTCTTATTTGAAATATTTAAATTGTAATTTAATACTTTTTGAAAAAGATGGTGTGAAAGTAATATACGTCAAGATAATCTTTTGTTGTTTATTCGTACCAAGTTTGAGAAAAAAATATTTATGATTTAATAGGTAACAAATAATAAAAACATTTTTTTAAAAGTCAAACACATTGTATCATAAAAACAGAACGTTATAGAGAAAAATATTGTATAAAAGCCCTCTATTATTTTTTCATATTCTATCCAAAGTTACGAACGAAAAAACAATTTAAAATCTTAGGATTGGACAATACTATTTTGATTTTTTATTTTAATAAATTTTGTTTGAAGTATGGGGACTTAGAAACCATCTCTTAAAGATACACGCAGAGTACATTTTAATGAAATATGTCTAGAAATAAAATAAATTACTGACAAATAAATTGTAACTTATAATGTTAATACTTACTGCCAGAACCAGGGTATACATTTTTCATCGTTCCCTTTACATTGCCATTGTCCCGATGTACAATTAGCTATACAAGTTTTCCCATCAGAAGCTAGATAGAACTGATTTGGACAGGCACATTTATAATTAGTTTGACCTTCTTCACCATAGCCGTCAATATTTAAGTAACTAGAAGCAAGAGGCGGAGCAATCAAACACAAATGTGAACAGTTACCATTATTGACACATGGATTGTGATAGGGAAGTTGTCTTAGTGGATGAAATATGTGAATATCATAAGGTTTGTGAGTAGTATTGCGTAAGACTTGCAAATTTTTTCCATTAAATTTATTTGCCTTACTAATAGCTTTCAAGTTCCAGTCTGTCCAATAGATATAATCATCAAATAGAGAAAGTGCAAACACATGTGGTACAGCATTTCCTGAAATTACTATATGGCGATGTCTTCCTTCCAAGTCAGAGAATGCTATGTAGTCTAAATGAGCATCGGCCCAATATAAACGATCCGTAAAGAAGTCTATTGTCAAAGCATTGGGCCACGCTATGTCATTTTGCCAATCAAGGATTCTAGTGAAGTTTGAACCATCCATTCCAAGTTTTCCGATATAAGCTTGTAAGTGCCATGAAGTAAAATACAAATATCCAGTTCCCGGGTGAACTACAAGGGCTCTTGGATCAGGTATACTAGTTTTAAGAGTCTTGCGATTTGTTCCATTTAGTTCAGAAACATCAAGATTTTTAGAATGTCTGTCCAACCAGTACAGCTTTCTTCCTATCCAATCAATAGAAATACCTTCCAAACCATGTGAATCATGGCGAATAACAGGCTCTTTTTCGCCACCACCAATATTACTTCTATATATAGTTTTCGCAGTCACATCACAAAAGTATAGTTTTTGTTCCATCATGTCATAATCTAATGCGACAACATTCATTAAATCTTGATGAACTAAATTATAGACGTGAGCATCTACAGACATATTCCTTATATAATATTTATTTGTAAATATAATCCATGGTTCAACTTTGTCTTTACGTTTGCAAGTATGCTCATCCGTTTCTCTTTCGTAGAACTGATCATTACATTTGCAATAATAACTTCCAGGAGTGTTTGAACAGTATTGTGAACAAACTCCAGGCTTTTCTATGCATTCGTCTATATCTGCACATGCTTTGCCATCATCCAATAACCTACAAAAAGAGATAATTATTTTTGGACAGTAAAAATATACAAAGCGTGTGACGAAAAAAATAATGAATACCAAGAATTTTTGTTTTTCTTTTAAATACAAAAAAATTGACTTGGGTATGATGTACACCCTATGATGAGCAACTTTTAATTCATTTATCATAAAATATAAGCTAAATGCTATTAATTAACTTAAATACTTTTATATTCTGCCACAATGATTGAAAACCATCTTTAATTCTGTTAGAATTTTGAGTTAATTAATTATTCGATTTATTATTGCCTACTTCAATTGGTGAATAATTTTAATTATTAACCTATTAACATTTAGATAAAATTCATATGTATTTTCCAAACCAATTGGCATAATTTGAAAAATATAAAAAATACTTATATAGAAAAGTTCACCAATTTTTCATTTAAGTACGTAAACAGTGTCACAAATGTTTGCAGTTTTGAAAAGTGCTTTTCAAATCAACAGAACACAAAAGTCATGGTAAACACTTCTAAACTGTACAAATAACAAACAATATTACAGACATCCCTGAATTGACATTTGATCTAGAGTTCAAGTGAGTAACTCTTTTGATAATTTTTTAAACTCCAACTAAAGAAAGTTAAATGTATTTGATGCCAGGAGCAATTTACCGAATATATCTCTATTGGTTTTGCTCTGTTTTCTTCAGACTACCCTATACCCAGTCTTCAAAATCTAGAGAGTGACTCATTGCTAGCTTCTAGGCTAACACGCTGTGATGTTATATTAGAGATTTTTTTCCCAAATCTGGGGACTTTTCGAGATTTTAGAGAAAAAGGGATTTTTGCACAAGATTTAGGGATTTTCCTCTTTAAAAGAAATTTTTTTTATTTAAATATTTACCTCATATTGGAATATACATTTGATAATGTAGCCAAATTAGCAGCACATTTTATGTTTGCCACAAAGCAATGCTGAAACAGAAAGAGTTTTTTCTGTTGTTACCGACCTTAAAACTAAAAAAAAGAAACAAAACGATTTTCAAGTAAAAGCTGTTGTTTATTGAAATCTTGAAATTTGTAAATGAATTATATATATGTTTTCTTATTCATTTATATAAAACTAAAAAACCTAATATAAACAAATGATTATCTAAAAACTTTGTTAATAATTTAATCATCCCATCAGATTGCCTATCAACACGTTAGGTTAAAATATCTGTTAGGGATTTTTAACCAATTTAGGGATTTTTAAACATTCATATAGGGACTCCGAAGTAGACCTATCTCACGGTCTATTAACTATATGGTCGGGGCCATCATGACCAGGTGACGTCACAAAATTCCCATAAATAAAGACAAAGCATAGCCTTTCTCTAAAGATTGACTGAGATAGACTGTCATACATTACAAAAGTCCTCAGTTTTCATTGGCTATCTGCTGATGACCCCGACCGTGTAGTTAATAGACCGTGGACCTCTCTAACATCACTGCTAACACGACGTGCAAATTATGTGGAGAGAAACAGTACATAGATGTACCAGTTTAGAAGGCGCCCATATATAAAAAAGACAATAAAAATAAATGAATTACATAACACCTAATATTTTTAGTAGGGACAATGATATAACAGTTTTTGCTAATTTCGAACATTAGATAATACAAATTATTTAAATATTCAAAGCTTTTATCTTGTATTATTATGTCAATTTAGAAACTTTATCAAGAAAAGTTTCAAAAGATCCTTAGCATAAGTGTTTCTTTTAAATAGATGCTATTTTAGGCAATGATGACCCGATCACGATATTTCTGCGCATGCCCAATACATATATGGCATGTTTCTGCAGTGACATGGTTAAAAACTTATTGTAATAATTATTTCGCATGACTTAATTTAAAGTTTGTGTTATTTCTTGCTACTTCATTTTTTTATTTATGCTCAACTATGAATATTGTATGAATTTCCTTTGATTTTAATCGCTTCATAATATTCGCTTTTCTCCATCTGATATCAGTAATTTCTCAATCCTTCTGCTATGATAACATGCATTATCCATCCTGGTTCTACATATTATAAAAAAGAATCAAATTATTTTTCAAATACACCATTGTTCATATCCTCATAGTAATCTCCTGCCCGATGTGTTTCAAAAACATACAAACCATTTTTAAAAATCCCTTATCACTCCCAATAGATATTATTATTATTATTCTCATCCTTTTCCAGAAGGAAAAATCTTTTACTCCTGCAGAAAACCCACGAAAAATGCTTAATTCTTACTCCGAATGTTACCATTCTGCTTTTGATACTGCATTTCCTTCGTTTACCCAAATATATCTTATTGGCAAAAGCACAAAATTATCTTAGGTTTCTAAGTATTTATTTATTTATTTATTTACTACACAAACCCAACAGAATGTACATTCCATTTACAGGGTCGGAAAAACAACATAACAAGAAAAAACAAAAATTACATATGACGCACATATACAATTAACAAAATTGGCTAGATAACAGAACAAAAGAAAAACACAAATAACAAATAGCAAAAACAAAGACTTAATTTGACTAAATTTACAGTTTAAAATATCAAGATTATTTTCAATATACTGATAATTACGGCACATAGTATACAATGGTGAGTTGAATAATACATTAGTCCAGGCATTTCCGATATAGAAAAATGATGCAGAACGAGTTGATCTGGTAGATGCCTTCAAATTAATCATCTCAAGGAATTGCCGACAGTCAAATAGGCCAATCAAGTACTTATATAGAATTACTACGCTTTGCATGTTCCTGCGTTGTTGCATTAACTTGCACTCAAAACGATTTAACAATGTATTATGATCGAAGCCAATTGGGGGGTAGAAGTGATCTATTTTAAAGCTTAAAAATTTCAAAAATTTTCTCTGAATACCTTCGATACTGTTTATATGTACATCGAAGTAAGGACTCCAAACAACACTAGCATATTCCAATTTAGGTTTAGGTAGGTATTATACAATGCCATAAGGGTATTCAAGTCACCAAAATCTTTAGAGTTGCGTGTAACACCGTATTCTATTCACCATACTACAATTTTGTGTTTATCATGCATTGTTCTTCTAAGAACTGTATCTATAATTTAGGCATGTCCTCATCATTAGCTATTGGAGCTTGAATTTTCTTTACCATTTCCATTTGTGAAGAAGAATTCACGAATTTTCCTATGAATGAATGTATTTTACGTCATCATCAAATTTCTTTTTCCACTAGAAACTGACACTTGTGTTAACAAACTACACATATCAATAATTTTACTTACACATATTATAGTTTCACACCTGAATTCCTTCATATACGTTTTTTATTATTTTTCATTACTTAGGATATGTCGTTTACCAACATGTCTTTTAATAGAACTGATATTTTGATATATTATTAATTGCTATTGTGTACCAAAACATTACGGTTATATTAAGTTTTTAATTGAATATTGTAGCTATACCACCCCACACGTACGCTTATTCTATTGGCGTTTTTAACATCGACTACATCAAATATTAACATGCACAGTTTACACACGCTAAAACAACATTTTCCTATTGCAATAGACAGAGATAGTAGATAATACATGTGACTTCAATTTAATTATATCCACAGATGTATCACTGTGCATAGATAGAGGCACAGTATTAATATTGAGACAATAATGTCTAAGCTCTTGTAAAAATAATTTTATATGTTATAGTCTTTATAGTAATAGTGCTTTTATGTTATTTATGAATCACTCTCTAGAATTTTTAAGATTGGGTGTGTATTAAGATGTTATTAAGATTAATTACTTACTTATAACCTTGATTGCATTCACAATAATATCCAGTAGGAGTATCAATACATTTGTGTCCACACTGATGTATCTCAACTTTTGCACACTCATCTACATTGCAATGCAAAGGTTCGTCAGAGTCATCAGAACAGTCAGATACCTTATTGCAAACTAAGTGATAATCTATACATTGACCGTTTGTGCACCTAAATTGTCCGGGAATGGGACATGTTGTGTTTTCTTTTTCTGGCAAATTAAAAATAAAATAGTTAGTTAATTACTATAGAAAATTTGATAGTAGTCTTACTGCAGTCAACTTCATCAGAATGATCACCACAATCATCTTCCCCGTCGCACCTGTATTGATTTCGGATACATTTGAAATTTTGACAGGTAAATTCTGAAGTAGAACAGGTCTTATATTTTGAGTTGCATTCTTTTCCTTCGTCGGTTCCATCTCCACAATCATTATCATGGTCACAAAGCCACCCCTAAAAGTATTGTGTCAAAAAAATAGGTAACATCGAGGGAGAAAGGAATGGTAAGTATAAGTTGAGTATAATTTAATATTTTTGTACCTTATTAATACATCTGCCATTAGCACAAGTAAATTGTTCGTCACTGCAAGGTTGTGGGCTAGGGCAATTGTGCAATGTAGCATTTTCATCAGCACCATCTACACAATCGGGATCTCCATCACATAACCACTTTCTTGGTATACATTGAGCCCGGTTCCAGTCTTTGTTTGCTTCACAAGTAAACTCCATTTCTTCATCACATTTTCTGTCATCTAAATAAATAAAAAAAAGTGTGTTTAGGTATAGTTTGGTATAGTTTTTATGGAATAGATATTTATTTTCATTAATTTCAGTGATAACAGATAACAGTGGCTGCAACATAAAGCACAATGTCTTATAAACACAAAAACCTGTCTATATTAAGTGATAAATAACTTTGTCAATCGATAATGATCTGGAAACCAAAAATACAAAATCGGAACTATATTGAAATTGTGGGTTCAGTGGCGCTGAATTTTTTGAACACTTGTGTGTCAGTCGTGAGGTTATGGACAATAATGTGGAAAACATTTTTCTATAAACATTTAGGACTATTCATTATTAAGTTTTCTTCTTAGAAAATTTTAAATTAAACCAAAGAAAATTTTAATAAAATGTTCTATGGTTTACTTAGTAACACTTTAGGCTCCACCATTTTTAAAACCTGGTTAAATTTTTCATTGTCACAGTAGATGACAGTTAACAATACTGTTCGTGGAGCACATGATTCAGGACGAATCTAAGATCTACAATGAGCACGGTATTATTTGGCAATCCGTTCTGAACTACCCGTTTTGCAAAGTAATGATTTGACATCATACACACAAATTATTTATTTATGTAATTTTTAGCATTATCAATAGCCGAAAACATTGGGGAAAAATAATTGAGCACATTTTTCTCTTCTAAATCGATTCTTGTTAAAATTTAAAACTAGGTACTTACTGCATTCATGCCGACTATCTTCATCGCTGTTATCTAAACAGTCATTGTCATTATCACAAATATAAATTCTAGGTACACAGTTTCCATTATCGCATGTGAATAGGTCCCCAAAACAAGTGCGTCCATCACTTTTACAATATTCTGGTGGTTCGTCAGCTCCATCCCCACAGTCATCATCTCCATCACAGTACCTATTGGAAGAAGAAAAAACAATATAAAACTGCAGTAAAATATAACATTAACCATAAAATCATTAGTTGAATTAAAGCATTTACGAAATTTGATTGTTGTGACGCAATTAAAGGTTAAACTGAAAGTTGTTGGCAAATAAAATTCAGTGGTCTAAAGTATTATATAAAACTCAGTGGGATACAGAAGTAAATAAAATGTAATTACGCACCATGTTGCAGGTATACAACGATGATTTGAACACCTGAAACTACTTTGTGGACAAGTTCTTTGTGCGCAATGCAACGGATTTTCATCAGAATTATCCCCACAGTCATTATCACCATCGCAGAGCCAATAAGGTTCAACACATATATTTGTTTTTTCGCATTTCAAATGGTTATCAGGGCACGTTGTGTTTTGAGGGCATCTTTCATGAGTTTCGTCAGAGGTTATGTTATCCTTACAATCATTTACTCCATTGCAAACCTATAACATAATAATAATTTATTTAAAAAAGCAAATGTACAATCAAATTTTATTTTGAACTCCATCCATTTATTTTGGTTAAGGCAGAATTAAAATTTATATTTTATAATGAAGGAAGGTATATGGAAACGTCCATCGTACCTGAGCCATCGGTATGCATCTGAAATTGGCACATGTAAATTCTCCGTCTTCACAAGGTGGGTATGTACAATCTTTTTCATCTGACCCATCTTTACAATCATTCTCATGGTCACATTTCCAAGATTTGAATATACATCTTCCATTAGCACAACGAAATTCGTTTGTAGAACAAGAATGGAAAGCTACAAAGGAGGTATTACAGTTTTAGATTTTATAAATTAAGAAAAATGTAACTTACAGCAATAATTTGTATCTTCATCACTGTTATCACCACAATCATCTTCTCCATCACAAGCCCACATTCTTGAAATACATCTTCCATTAGCACAATAAAATTTACTAGAATCGCAACTTAAATTTTTGGCCACACACATTCTTCCTTCATTAACTAGTTTAGTATTTTCATCACATTTACATTCAGCAGTATTATTTGGTCCTGGATGGCAGCTCTGGGCACATCCACCATTATTAATATTGCACGGATTTACAGAACATATTTGACGTTTCTCTGAGTATACCTGAATATCTCTTGGACTGTCTTCCAGCCTCTTAACCATTTCAATCATATTGGCACCAGTATGTTTCTCTGCTCTATAAACACCCTTTAGTTGTAAATCAGTCCAGTACATATAATTCCCAAAAACTGTTATAGAAAATGGATAAATGGTTGCTGTTATCAAAACTTCTCTATTTTTCCCATTATAATCTGATCTTTCAATTTTTTCACGAACGGCATCTGTCCAATAAAGCATTTTATCATCATAGTCTATAGCCAATCCAGAGGGCTGTGCTAAATTCTTATCTATAATCACCCTTTTCAGAGATCCAGCCATAGTTGTTCTTAAAATTTTTCCCGAAGTTCCAAACTTACCCCAATCGGTGTAGAACAGGGTCCCATTACAAGGATCAATCACGATGGCCCTTGGTCTTTCTACTCTTGCAATCATAACTAGATCTGTTCCATCTAAATTCATTGCATAAATACTATGGTTTGAAGAATCGGTCCAATATACCTTTTGCTGTGTCCAATCATATGCAATGCCTTCAGGATTTATTCCTTTATTTTTAATATTAATAATAGATTTACTATCTGGAGAGGTGGCAGGCATTTGAGCTATACGTGCCCAAGGTCTAATTTGAGTAAAGAATATGTTTTGATGTTTGTAATCAAAATCTATGCCTACCACATTAGTTAGATTTCCTATGGGGCTGAAGGGAACATTTGTAGAATGTGGATCTAAATTAATAGTTCTTACTTCAGTTCGAGTCGAGAAAACTAGATACTCATTTACGAATTCGCAGTCACGACCATTTTTGGAAATATTTCCTATTGCACATTCACACCTAAATGAAGGTCCTTGATCAGTCCCTAAACTAATAGGGAAAGAGAAACAAAGCTGTTGACAAGGACTGCTTCCATATTTTCTGCATGGGTTGGTGTCATCTGTTGGTTGATTAGTGATATCAAATATTGCTATATCTCTCAATTTTTCCAAATTTGTTCTAACACGTGTTGGTAAAGAAGTATTTCCTGGTAATTTTGATGCTTTAAATACGACTTTTAAATTGCGATCAACCCAATAGACATCAGATTTGTAAACTGCAATGCCCATTGGATTTGGTAGATTACGTCTAATAACTTGTCTATGAGCTCCACTGAAAGATATTTTTTGAATCATATCTAATTTCGAGTCAACCCAGTATACATCATGAGTATTCATATCTATTGTTAAATCTCTTGGGTTGCTTATACCAGACGTGACAATTGGTCGCCAGTCAGATCCATCAAGGTTAGCTTTTCCTATTCTGGGATATTGTCCATAATCAATCCAGTATAGAATACGTTTTATTGGATTTACAGCCAGTTCTCTTGGAGCATCGGCAGTAGTTTTAACAATAACTTTTCTGTTGGTGCCATCTAACCAACAAACTTCTACGTAGTTTTCATGTGGGAATACATTTGTAAAATACATATTCCCAGCTACCCAGTCAATAGTTAAACCTCGGATGCCATTGCTTCCTATACCGTCTTTTATAATATGTTGCAATTCTGTGCCATTCGGTCTTATTCTGAAAATTCCATTCCACACTCCCCTGTTAAACTCTACCCAGTAAATCCAATTTTCAGCAAAATGAACATCTACATGTAAGATGTGATGTCCTGTTCCTGTTATGGGAACCATAGCCTCTGAGCTATCTTTTAAACTGTAGCCTCTGGTCATATCTAATTGGGTTACAACAGCAAATGTTTTGTATGGAGAACAATTATTTTCATCTTTTTTGTAACCGATACTACAAGCACATGTACGAGATCTACCTTCTGCAGGTATACAAAGGTGCTCACATCCACCATTATTTTGTAAACAGGGATGGTCTCCAAGAAACCTTTTTTTGAAGATGGTAAATGTTTTTAAATCTGGTTCATTTTCTAAAATAGTTCTAGGACTTCCTCCTGAGGGAAGCGCAACTTGTACTAGTTTTTCGTAAGTAGGGTCAAGATAAAACAAGCGATTACCAATAACTCCTAAGGCTTTTGGCATACCTATATAATTAGCTTCTGATAAGAGTGTAGTTCTTTTATTTCCATATACGTCAATGGTTCCTATTATTGGTGGAAACTGTGTACTAAAGTATAGAGTTTTACTGTCAATATCAATTGTTATAGCATCTGGTCTTTCAATATCGTCTACAAGTATAATCGGATTTGATCCGTCCATATTGACTTTACCAATTTTTTGGGGTACTCCGTAACCACCTTCATCAGTCCAATATAATTTGCCATCAGTTGGGTCTAAACACATTGACTTTGGTTGTGCAACTGAAGTCTTGTTACCGTCATTAGCTAATATAATACTTCTGTGCTTTATTTTTCCATCAATTCTTACAACTTCCAAATTACTGGCTATACGGTTTCCTATAAACAAATTTCGTCCTAACCAATCAAATGCGAGTGTAGAAGGCGAGCCAACGATTCCTGAATCAATTCCAAGGAGTTGAGTTTTGTTTCCTCCACCATACGGGGTAGACCATATTGTACACTGAAAACATATTTTCAAAAAAATATAATTAAACTTATGTAACATGTACTTACGTTTTCTCCCTGATCATCCTTACTTTCCACCCAAAATATAATGTTATTTCTTCTGTCGTAATCAATTTGGACACCATTTTCAATACCCACAATTGGTGTAATGGAACCAACAGAGCTGTCTCCAGATGTTAAGGGGACGTCAACTATTTGGGATCCTTTCATTAACATCAAGAAAGCTGTGTCTTCTTCGATGCATCTAGAGTCTGCGGTCAGCTTAAATCCTGCCTTGCACTTACAAGTGTAACCAGTGCTACTACTTGGAGATAAAAGACAAATGTGTTCACAAGGCGCAGATGAGCAAGAGTTTTCTGTTATGGGCTGTAGAGAGGGATGATGTACATGTATGCTTAACGGTTGGGATATTAAATGTGAGACAACAGTTTGATTATTGCCTTTATATTTATGAGCAGATAATACCCTGTTTAGTTGCCTGTCTGTCCAATAGAGAGTGTCTTCAAATAACGTAAGTGAATGTGGATGAAGGAGATAGTGACTACCAGCTAAAACTTGTTGTCGTCCACTGCCATTATAATAACAGAAGTCAATAAAATCAAGTTTAGAGTCAGCAAAATAAACTCTTTGAGTTGCTGTATCAAGTGTCAACCCATTAGGCCAGTATATTTTGGTATTTATTATGGTTGACCGATTTGTTCCATCCATTCCAATACGTTCAATACGAGGGTTTTCACCCCAATCTGTCCAAAATAGCCATCTTGTTCTGTAAAATCATAAGAAACATGAAAGTGTATATTAAATAGAAGTATAAAAATGTATTTTCTTACCCAGGACTGGGATCTAAACACATTCCACGAGGCTGGGTTATATTTTCTCTTACTAACACTATTCTGTTAGATCCATTTTCTTTCGCTACTTCGATTGTGTTTAATTTAGAATCTAACCAGTAAATATTTTTTCCAATCCAATCATAGGCTAATCCCTCAACTAAATCCAAACCATTAGATATTATTTCTACTGGTTCGCTACCTCTATCCAACTTAGAAATTTTTTTTAACTTCATATCTGACCAGAATATTGTTCCTGTATGCATGTTAGATGCAGTCGCTACTACATTTTCTACAATAATTGGTACTCTTTCCAATCCTTGATCTTTTAAATCTGCCACCAGAATTGAATGTCGATTTGATATAATTAAAAATGCAGAAGAATGATCTAAAACAACATGACTTTAAATAAAATGAACTCATCATTACTAATGGCAAACTTACTGTAAGCTTTACAGGAATGTTTATTAGGCTCTAGAATATATCCAGGAACACAACTACAGAAGTATGAACCTTTCGTATTGGTACAACTTTGTGAACAAATGCCAGGTGGGTCACATTCGTTAAGATCTTCACAGTTAGTTTTATCTGCTTTTAATGTTTCACCTTTTGGACACAAACATAATGGACCCTAATAAGAAAACAGATAAATGTATTTATCGTTTTGTATGCATATTATTGTTGAAGTCATTGTTATCGTATTTTAAGTGGCAGATGTTTAAAAACATTGCTGTGCTAGAAATTGAGGACATGGATATAGGAATATACAAAGAAGTATTGGGGGGATACAATACTAAACACATAAGATTCTTCTTCTGACTATTAATTAATAATAAGTTGAAAATATTTTATCACCGTGCCTTATATGCCTTAACGAATAAGAAGTGGGATAAATAACAACTGGAAACATTTAAATAAAGTGAAAATAAATCAGTGGGAGTTCAGAGAAAAAAGTGTTGTGAAGGGTAGGTACTTATTACGTTGATTAGTGTGCAGTCTTATATTAATTCGACAATTTTAATTTCTTTGTTTATCAATTTAATTAATTGTTAATTAAGTAGATGACTATAAAAATAATGTTTCATTTCTGATATTAATATAAATATTAGTATCTTGAATTTAGGATAATAAAACCTAAACTTTGTATTGCCACTATACAGCGTACTCTGTTTTTTCAAGTTATCATCTCTGAATATGTGAGAAAGTTGTGGGTGTGACGTGACAAAGGCTTAGCCTACTATAACTTTTTAAAAAGATCGTTTTTCCAGTAAGTGGTGCTAAGCATTTTTTTATGAAAAGAAAATATTTTACCAGGCTATTCAACATCTTTCAAAATGTCTATATACCAAATTTGATCGACAAATGTCAATTGAGTCTTTATGGGATTAAACAACTAAAAACTATAATTAAGCAGGTCAAAGATTGCTATGAAAGAGAAAATAAAAAATTGCAAAACGTTAATCCAAATTAAACTTTCTAGTTTTCTCCACCAAACCTTCCAATTGTCTTCTTAAATTTAAAAATAGTTTACATAGCTTACTTAAATTGTTTATCAACTTCAGTCAGTATTTAAAATTCATTAAATTTCTTGTACGTTAATTATTTTTACTATGGTCGCAATTAAAAGTGTTAAACTTGTAGTGTCTGAGTTTTTTCTTTGTCCGATTGGTACTTCTTTTCACTTTCATGGCAATCTCTGTGACCTGCTTATTATAATTTTTAGTCGTCTGATTTTTTTAAGTTTGACACCTAATAAAAAACAATAGACAATTGTTAATTAAATTCGATATATGGGTGTTGAATAGCCTAGTAATATTAAATTGTTTTGTTGTTAAAAATATTTATTAAGTATGTTATTTTAAATGGTCAATGTTAATAAATATCGTTGTACTGAAATATATTGGAACATTTCTACAATAAGAAATGCCGAGAATGCATAATATTATTTGATTACTGATTAATAATAAATTGTCATCATGTTTCTATAGTACCTTAACGGACTACAATTATTTGGAGAAACTTTCACATACAAATAGTTTAAGAAATAATTAAGTATTTCAATGAAGACTACATCACAGCTTTAAATTACTTATTGTTATTATATCTATATGTCAATAATCTTAATGGCAGAATCTTGTTTTTTCATATATGTTTTACCTGTGGAGTTTGTTTACATCCATTAGAACATAATCCTCCTTGATGTTCACATTCATCAAAATCACAATCTGGACCTTCGTCTGCTCCATTAGGGCAATCTGGTTTACCATCACAAACGGTTGTTAAATTAACACACCGCTCTGTTACATTTGGACACTGCCACTGTCCTGACGGACACCTGAATGGTGGCTTTCCGCAAGCATGAATATAGCTTTCATCAGAACCATCTTCGCAATCCTCTTTACCATCGCAAATATAGGCCTAAAATATTTTATAATGACACTCAATTATTCTATTTGTTTAAAATATAAAAACAAACCTTAAATATGCATTTGGTACTATTACATTTATAGAAATTGTTAGGACAATCAATATTTCCGCAAGATTCAGGTTCGTCAGATCTGTCATCACAATCAGGTGTACCATCACAGTGCCAGGTTTTAGGAATACATATACCCGATGACTGACATTGAAACTGCTTTTCAAAGTTACATTGATTTGGCGCAATAGATGCTATAAAAGGCGTAAATTAGAAAACGTTATAACAAAGAGAACAATTACTTACGACATCCGAATTCGTCGCTTCCATCATTACAATCTGGAATTCCATCACATTTATAACTTTCCTGAATACACTGTCTCAAATCAGAGCACTTGAATTGATTTGGTTGACAAGTTATAGGTGGACAGTCTTGTTCGTCCTGCTTGTCAAAACAGTCATCATCTCCGTCGCACACCCAGTTTTGGGGTATGCAATGGCCAGTTCTGGGGCAGGTAAATTGATAGTAGGCACATGTTTTTTCAGCACAAGAGTCTCCTTCGTCTGAACCATCTCCGCAATCGTTTTCTGAATCACACTTCCAACTGTTAGGTATACACCGACCATTGTCGCAATGAAACTGAGTGGCACTGCAAGTCACATTAACACAACCAGTTTCATCACTAAAATCTCCACAGTCATTTTCTGCATCACATTTGAATGTCATGGGTATGCATCGACCTGATTTACACTGAAACTCATTTGTATTACATGTAGGTTCTGTAAAATAAGGATATGAGTTAGTTTATGAAGTATGAATAATATGCAGTTGGTCTCACTTGTACAGTTTTGTTCTTCATCGCTGTTATCCAAGCAGTCATCATCACCATCGCACACCCATGACTTTGGTATGCAGCGTTGATTGTTACAAGTAAAGTCCCAGCTGTTAGTGCAAGCTTGTACAGGAGGCTCATGGTTTGGATCCGCTTGACATGTTTTTCCATCATTTGTTAAAGTTTCACCATATGGACAGCCACATTTAGGTTCAAGTTCAGACACATGTTGTTTTGGTATAGCAAAACATAGTTTCTCACACCCTCCATTATTATTAAAACAAGGGTGGCCTACACCTATTGACTGTTCCATTTCACTATAAATCTGAAATAAAATTCATTTTATCACATATAAAACAAAATTAAAAAAAAATACATACCTTAACTCCATACAGTCTGTTAGTTTGTGGCTCCCTAACTAAAATTTCTTCAGAATCTCCAGTTAACTTATGCAGTTTGATTATTGCATCTAATCTCCAATCGGTTATGTACATAAAATCATTATAAATTACAATGCTGAAAGGATGTCTAATAAGCCTGGAATTAACAGTCTTTACGTCAGTGCCATCCAAATTTGAATGTTGAACATGGTCCAGAAGAGCGTCACACCAATAAAGCCGATCATTTGAAAAATCTATAGACAATCCATTTGGCCAGCCAAGAGTAAGATTTTTAAAAACTGTTAAGTTTGTGCCATCACTTAAGGCTCTGGAAATATTGGCTGGTCTATCCCACTCTGAGAAAAATATGAATCCCTTATTTGGATGAACAACAATTGCTCTAGGTCTCTTAAGATTCTTTAATAACGTTCTCCTATAAGTGACGTTACGAGTAGATAGAACATTTAAAGTTCCTTTACGACTATCAATATAGTATAGATTTTTTGATGCCCAGTCTACTGCTAAACCTTCTACTCCTTCATTTTGTGAGGCTAGTACTATTTCTTTAGATGTGCCATTTCGGTGTACTCGATAAATGACATCTTGTAGAACATCAGAGTAGTATATATGTTGATCAAAAGCATCAAAGTCGAGACCTACAAATCTTGCTCTTCGAGAAACTACTGGAAGCATAGCATCACTAAATCCTTCAATTACAGGGTCTAAAATTTTGCCCTTGATAAATCTCTGCTGAGAATACATTAAGAAATCAGCAACTAAATCACAATTCCTTTCATCGGCTCTTAGTCTAAAACCAATATTACAGGCACATCGGAATCCAAGAACTGAACCTGTGTTGGTTATGACACACATATGATGGCAACCTCCATTATTATGCCCACAAGGGTTACTCGCATATGGCTGATTTAGTGGATGCATTGCTTTAATAGCTTTTGGATCTCTGATATCTCGCATTCGATATATGGAGTGAATAGTGCTTGTCTCATATTTATCAACAGACATAACTCCTTGTTTTGTTCCATCGGTCCAATACACTCGGCTTTCAAACAGAGCCAGTCTTGCAGGACTAGGAACAGGCTGACCACGTACTACTAAAAACCTATTCTTTCCATCATAATCTACAGTTTCTATATAGTCAAGAAGAGAGTCACACCAGTATACTCTTCTTGCTATAATATCAATAGCAATTCCAGAGGCTTTATATGCTGCTTCAGATACTATGGATACTGTGTTAGTTCCATCCATATTAGCTCTAAGTACTTGAGAACTGTCTGCGACAAACATATAACCAATGGTTGGATCTAGAGCTATATCAGAAGGATTTGTTAAGTTTGAACCCAATACAATGGCATGACCACGGTCTTGCAACTCAAAAATATCTATTTTTTGGCCAACAGAATCAGCAACATATAATTTATTTCCTATCCAGTCTATTGCTATGGCAACAGGTAACCATGTTCCAGGAAGGGCAATATCTACGTCTGGTTTTACAAAAGTATTATTTCCAAATAATGGTTGTGAATGTATCTAAAAACAATTTTGTTATTAATAATTTTAATTTAGTTCTTATTAATTCTTTAGTCATATTGAAACTATCTATTAAACTAATAACATATATAAAAAAATGGAATTAGCTAACAGCTTGCCTATAATTTTGTATATTGTTAGGATTTCAGGAAGCATTGAAGTTGATGGTATCTCAGATCTGACTAATTAGGTATTTATTTTATTACATTTATTAGTACATTATAACATTATTTACGTAACAAATTGCTTCCCTTTATGGCACATGTCATTCGACTTGCCTAAGCTGGGTAGTAACAAAATGATAGGGCAAACCCTCTTGTCTACATATCGAATGATAATATTTAACATACATACCCTTTTAGTTTTGACATCTGACCAATAGAGTAGATTTAGACCATAATGGAAATCAAGTCCACTTGCACCTGTTGTGTTAACGACAATTTTAACATTATTACCAGCTGAGTTCATACTAAAAATTGACTTTTCATGTGCAAAATACAAAAGCAGTGAGGTACTGTTTTCTGCTATACATCTATTTTTGTCAAGAATATAGCCAGGCGCACAGGCACAACTATAGCTTCCTGCAGTATTTGTACAGAGCTGATCACAGAATCCCCATTCATTACATTCATTTCTATCAGCACAAGTTCGGTTATCTGAAGCTAATATTTTTCCATCTGGACAGTAGCAAGTTCCACCGGTTAAAGAAGCCTGACATTTATATTCGCAACCGAGTGAAGGGCATGATATTTTCGCTAAAAATATAAAAGAGCAGTATTGCAATTGCACAAATAAAGGCTATAACTAATATAAAATTATATAACTTGATCTACTTAACCCTTACTTAACCATGCCCACTATGGAAATCTTGAAAACAGTAAAAAGTATAAAGTTGGCAAAATTACAAATGATAAGCATTCTTGAATGATACCTTCTTATTGTAACTTTCACACATATAACTGTCCTTAAGTATAGGAAAGTATACATTTTCAGGCATTACATAAACTAACATTCTGTAACAACTAGGTATATGGTGCTATTAGAATTTTTGATATTATAACATAATTGTGCAACTTTTTTTTTTGGTTTAAATGTAACTGTACATTTTTAAATATATTTTATCTATAAATAAGTTCATCTGGTTGAGAAAAATTATAGAATTACTTGATGCAGAATATGGATTTATATACATTTGTGTGACGCAAAATATGGGAAATCTCTCTGGTGCAGATAAAACATGAAAAATGCTATAATTTTTTTCCTACAGACCCTCCCTAAGGAGATATGTGTCCCTGAAGGATGCCGTTGGAAATCGATTTTTCTTGAATAGCTTTTAATGTACTTAAATTTAATAAAAATTTAATGTGTCCTTGAAACATATTTAATTTTTTTTAGTTTACCAGGGGCGGGCTAAGCTTTACAACTTAATGCCTAAATTTTTAACACCCTATATGATAAAGATTTAAAATAATAAATCTGGGTAGCTTCAATCTTAGACTAAAAAAAGGTACTCTTGTTTATTGTCGATAAAATTAAGCTTTTAAGAGAAATAGAATAATATATTAATTCATGTTTTATTTTTAATAAAAATAATGATTTCTATTTTTTTTTCTCGACAACATAGTGCTATACGAAAGTCATTCAAATAACAGGAAAGTTTCATTTTAAGATGTTTAATTCGAAAAAATACAAAATTTAAAAAAACACAGTGTCTTCTTGGAGGCACCTTAACGAAATTTTTGAAAAACTTCATAAGAGGGAACATAGGTCAAACTTTTTTTCGTAAACGATTCCTTTTATTAACAAAAAACAAGAGTACCTTTTTTTAGTCTAAGACTGAAACTACCCAGATTTATTATTTAAAAGTCATTATCATGCAGGGTGTTACAAATTTAGGCATTAAGTTGTAAAGCTTAGCTCGTCCCTGGTAAACTAAAAAAGCTAAATATGTTTCAAGGACACTATATTTTTTTTATTAAATTATATGAAGCAGGTACTTTAAAAGTTATTCAAGAAAAACCGATTTCCAGCGGCGCCCTTCAGGCACATATCTCCGTAGGGAGGGCCTGTAGGAACAAATTGTATAGGAACTATGGATTTCCCAAATTTTCTCGGACACCCTGTATAGTTACAGCAGGAATTCAGACGACTTACGTTAGACGAACAAATGAATAAGTCATTATATTTTTATCAAAATATTTAAGAAACTGCAACTGACAATAATAAAACTATTATATATAAACTACACTAAATGTTTGCACTAAATTGCAAAAAATGATTGTTTTTAACTTGAAAAAATATCGAAAATTATATTGACAATAAAAATAAATGCGTAATGTCAGCTGTGACGTAGGTTGTCCGAATTCTTGCTGCGATTATAACAAGAATTTAAAGTTATTGATATTTATAGCTACAAAATAATTCAAATAAGAAAAAAATACAGTTTTCATAAAATTTAATTCTATGAAAACTAAAGACATATCATTCAAAACAACTTAATTATTGTTTCAAAACTTTTGTAATTTAACTACCTATTAAGTGAATCACCCTCAATATACTACAATAAAGAGCACCAAATTACTTACAGCATGCTACTTCTTCATCGGCATTATCTTCGCAGTCTTTTTTTCCATCACAGAGTCTGTTTTTAGCAATGCATTTGTGTACACCAGGTCCATTACCACTTGGACATAAAAACTTATTTTCTGGGCATGCAATCGCAGTGCAATTCACCTCATCTGATCCATCTGCACAATCTTGATATCCATCACAGTGAAAAGCTCCAGGAATACAGAGAGCATTTGCGCATCTAAATTGTACTCCATGACAAATTGGAAAATCTAGAAAAACCATTTGAAAATTATTTTTTAGAGTTAACAGTTTGATTTATTGTGACAATAATTCTTTTGGTTTATAACAATGCGTTTGTTGGTTTGAAAATATGAAAAAATATATAGTGTTCCAATAAAAATGAAGATGATATCATTACCCAAACATCAAATGGAAAATAAAAATCGACCTGTTCGACAAATTTTCTGAAATATGTTCGTATTCTGTATTAGAGCAGTACTATTACTCTCTACTAATAAATAATGGTACTTAATAAAATAATGGCAGAATTTATGTAATTTAAATGAAATAAAAATTTTGCATACATGAAATTTAAAGAATGAATAATTATCGTTTTCAATGTAGTAAACTTGAGGTAGCTCGCCAGATGATGCAGGTGACACCGCTTTACCAAAAAATTATCGGTTGAACGTATAAGTTAAAATTACTTTTAATTTAATATAAATTTTGTAATTAATATTTTGATATTAAAATATCTTATATTTACTTTTTAGATTAAAATCCATTGTCCATGTTTATCGCATAATTTATAATAATTAGTAGATACGAAAAAAAATAATAATTAGTACAAAATGTATGGCGCTATATAACCTAAAATATAGCCTTCAGTGAGCTCGGCTACCGATTTTGTACAACGGATAAGCAAGAAGTGTCGCGGAATCGGCATTAGTTAAAATTTGCGCAGTTCAGCAACTTTTATTTACGGCGACGGCTGCTATGATAATAGGGACGCGTATAGGTGACCAGAATTAGGAGATGTCGGAAGAGCTGCTTCGTCTGTTTATAGGGCCAGCAGTGTAGCTGTCTCTCTAGTTCTATATTTGTGGTTATCTCCGTGTCAGTTCTTCGCATGTTACGAACATTTTAAATTCATCGAAATGATTCCCTTTGCGTTTTGTTGGGAATATCATTATAATACTATGTTTTTTTTGCTTAAAACTAATCTAGTTAACTTAAGGACAAACCACACTTACAAGCCATTTAAAAAGTAAATGCGTTTGCTAGATATTTTTTCAAATATATAATTTAAAAAATCGCTGCGAAGTATTATTTATCCTTCCGCTTCATCTATTATTAAGTGCCCGAGCCGCCTCTGGTAATAACACCATCGTCCATAGATCTTCTAGGAGGTGATAAATGAACCAACGAATTTCGAAGAGATTAGGTATAATTTTTTCGTACATTTAAAAAGTATCTACCTACGTAATACATTATGCATAATAAAAATATCGTACCCTAGAATCTTAACTTAAAAAATAACCAAAATATTCCTTGCTTGCAGCCATAATATTCGCCATGTCAAATATTTATATTTCTCTACCTATATTGCTTGTTGTCTGGAAATATTGGTGGCGCAATACCCAATAAATAACATACTATATATAATATTATTTATTAAACTTTTTCAATAGGTCCGATATTTATTTAAAAATTTCTATTCTTACTTTACCCTTCTTTTCGCGTCAATTTACTATTTTACATTCTGCTCACACCCTATCAACAGCAATATCACAAATGAATTTGGATTTAGTACGGAAATTAATATGAAGCGCTCGTAATATTATTTAAGTGACATCAACTCATATTTAAATAATCAATACCAGAGGTGTTTATATTTTAAAAGAAATGTTGGAGCAGTTAAAAATAAGGAATCATTTTTTTCCACCTGAATTTTCTTTTTTTAATTTGTTTTTCCTCTGAGCAGAGCAGTGGCGTATTCTTTATGTAAAAATAATGCAACTAAGCTATATTTATGTTGTTTAAAAAACTAAAGAGGTAATCGAAATAAGGTTTTTTTACTAACTTAATGTAAAGGTGTATTTCAACTAATGCATCAACAAATCTACATACATCTACAATAATAATATATGGGTGTAATTTAAGACTGGTCGGGGCTTTAGTCCGCAGAGTTAGTTTCCCCAATATTATTAATAGCTAATAAAAAATGTATAAAAAAGACGAAATACGAGTATTAAAATTTGTATTTTCGTTTTTCTTTAAAGACCCAATATGTTTAAAAACCTATAACTTTTTTGTCCGTCAGTAAATTCTTGTATACAGGGTGTCTCAGGAATTATTGGCATCCTTGGAAGGGGTCAAAATAAATCAGGTTTAGCCAAATATACCTATATCTAAAAGTTCACCGTTTTCAGGATACAGGGTGTCAAAGATTTCGAAATTTTTATTATAATTTTTATTTAGTTGGAAACCTTTAGTGATAAAACAGCAATAGTTCTAGGTTGTAATGAGATATCTCTTATTCAGTACGTTTAAATATTCCCATTATCACCAATGGCGTAGAAACCCTGTGACACTCTTCTTTTATTTAAAATAAAAACGGACACCACTGTCTTAATTACAAAAAAAGAAACTTTAAATTTTAATTACTTTAAATATATAATTATTCTTTAACATTTTCTTTAAAATACATCGTATTTCGGTAATTATTCTTTAAAAATATCTCTGCATTTCGTAGTTTGTGCGTGATAGTACCTATTATGCTTCAATAATACAGGGTGTCCTGAAATGAATGCACCAAAGAGCACCAGTAAATTCCTGACGACAAAATAGCTAAACTTATTTTAGTCAAAAATTGATGGTTACAGTGACAAAATAAAAATTTTATTTTCGATATCTGTGAATATTTGTTTTAAATAAAAATATTTGGATATATTTCGGGGTTTTTTGAGGTAATAAATTTAAATTTGTTTCTATTTTTGACGTTACTAGTACAGGGCGCTACATATGGCACATCATGCTTCTTTGAAATGGTATAACTTTTTTGCATCTTAGTGTATACATCTGACTATTAAAACAATCGATTCTTCTACCTTCTTTATGTGAAAAAGTATACCTTGTTAACCTTGTTAAAGTTAAAGTACAGTGGAGTACCATTTTTATTGTAACCAAAGAAAGAGTAAAATAGAATTTCTACGCCACTGGTGATAATGGAAATATTTAAACATACTGAATAATTAGATCTAATGTATTCAAGTAAATACAAAAATATAATAAAAATTCCATAATCCTGTATCTCGGAAACGATGAACTTTTAGTTATAGGTATACTTGGATAAATCTCATTTATTTTGGCTGTACAATCATCGTTTTCAAGGATGCCAGTAATACCTAAGACACTGTATATAAATCTCTTTACAGGCTATTTAGCCCTAGAGCTCAAAATAAACAAAATTTTCATTTAAAATTCATGTAGATTGTAGGCATAGTCATTATTGGGCAAGACATTTTTTTTAGTTATAGGTATTAGTTATTTAATTACACTCTTCAATTATGCAGTTAATACCTACATTAAACATTAATTTTATTATTGAAAGAAATATATACTGAATTAAATTCCTGATAACTAATCAAAAAACAACTTACTGCATCCTTGTTCGTCTGAGTTATCCCCACAATCATTTTTGTGATCGCATTTTTGAGAGGATTCGATACAACGGTTTCCATTACTGCATCTAAACTGATCTAGACGACATGCGACTCCTGTAGGGCAGTTTTGTTCATCTTTTCCTGATCGGCAATCCAAATATCCATCACATCTCTTCTCTTTCGGAATACAGGGATCGGTTGGTCTGGTCCCACAATGAAAGTCGTCAGACTGGCACAGTCTATACGCTGTAAAGAAAAATATATTATTTTTAAGTGGGTTTACTAAAGAAAGTTCTGTCGTTGTGAAAAACTATTTTATAAATGTATATACACCTATTAAAGCAGAAAAAACAACAATTAAATATATATTATAACTATATTGTTAATAAAAGATAGCTAAAGATGCTGCTACTACATATTTATGTGCAGAGTGTTTTGAAACTTTGAAAAGAATATTGGATTATCAAGTCCTCAAAAAAATAATCCGTCAAGTTCGTTTAATTTTTTTTTTGAAAAGTCGATATTGACGTAATCTAAAAATTTGATACTATTGTTTGAAGACGAAAAACCCACTGGTTTGTGAGAAAATCAACATTTAAATTTTTTGAAATATGTACTAGTGAAACTGATTTCTTTTACGATCTTAAGATAAGTGTGCTTTGAAGTTATTATTTATTGTACTGACAAAAACTTTATCCATGAAAAGCTTTCTAAATATCTCTTTATCAGATGTAGCAACAATATAGAAACAAGATAATAATGAAATATTTGAAAGAGGGGTATTACCCGCTGAGCGGTATTCTCTCTGGTTCTCCCTTATGATGTACATACAATCTATTGCAATAATAATGTCACTCCCTCAAATTAGTTTTTGAACGACTGGAAGATCTAACGAGAAATTTAATTAGATCTCTATTGGTGAGTGGAAACAAATAAGAACTAACGTTAAAAGTAGGTTTAATTACCGATACGTCAGTAGTTCAAAACAAATTGCCAAATTCATTTTAAAGAGTGTCATTATTATTGCAATTATTGTATCAGGCACGATCCACGAAATATTTAAAGTATTTTGTACTAAATCAAGCTTATACTATGCAACTGAATAAATATATGCGATTTTTTTTGTTACAAATATTAACTATTTTAAATACAACGTAATTGTCAAAACTAAAAAATCATTAATGTAGAATTTTTTTATCAACTGTCCTACATTGTCACACAAAATTCAAAATTTCTGCGTCTGTGTTGTGATCACATGATATTAGAGGTTTGACTGTCATAATTTTAACAGGCATATCAAAACAAACAAAAAGGTACTATATACCAAGGGTTCAATAATCCCAACCGTTTTCGAGAAAAAAATCCGAATTGATGTGCAAAAATTCAGTTAATTTTGGATTTTTTACATAGAATATAAAAAATGCAATGTTTACTGTCTTTGTTATTTACTTTTAGTTAGAATAATTTATTTCTTCTTCAATAAAATTCAATGAAGTTAATATAGGTTTGTTACTGCAACAGTCGGAAACGGTTTGAAACGGTCAGAAATATTCGACCAGTTAAGTTGAGTTGAGTTACTAGTGCTTTTAACGCAAGAAATAGTTAATGCTACAAGGGTTGTTTTTAAAGGAAAGGAAGTTAAATGTGATAAAACAAAAAACGAAATGTGTATTACTGTAAATATAAATGTTAACGTTAATAAGTAAATAAATTAAATTTTATTTATTATTGATTTATTATTTTTTCATTATTCTACTAGCGAAATAAAGTTACTTTATTCTATTAGTGGATAAAGTATTACTTTAAACGGTTCATATGTGTGGATGAAAGTCCGATTATAAGGTGATTGTAACTAGAAGTAATTAACAGAGGTAATAAATATTGCATTTATATTATGGTAATTCCCTAAATTTTTGCACATCAAATCGGACATTTTGGTAATTTTTTCTCGAAAACAGCCAGGATTAAGACCCATGATGTATAGAATTGTTTTGTTTATTTTGATGTGTATTGTCGTCTGTTAAAATTGTGGCAGTCAAGTCTAACACCCTGTTTAACATAATGCTTAAAGTTCAGAAACTAAAATCAAATGTTCATCTCCAAAAGTTATATCAAATTATTACCGTGTTAAAAAACATATTTAGTCAAAAAAATCTGTTTTAAAGATAATAAAATAAGTGTATGTGTAAAGCTATATCGAATGTACACTAACAAAATATGTTAAATGTAAAATCCATTTTATCAATTAGCGACTTATCATTTTAGAGACGGTTTTGTCTGGCTCCATATAAGGATAAGGATATAAAGCGCAAATGATAACTGTATATCCCATATTATGACCTACCACGGGAATATAAATGAGAACAGTTTAGAACTCCTTTATAATTTTACCCCAGGGGGGAAATTTAATGTCGTAACAACGCATATCAAGGATAATAATGGAAGTTTAATTAATCAATAATAAACTTTTTTGAAACCATTATTTTGTTGAGTTCGCAAAAATAATACCTAAATATGATAGCATAAATCTGTTAATTAGTAAAGTACATAGATGATAGTAAATTATCTATTTAGAATTCAAGAATATAAGATTTTATATCTATCATTCTGAAAATGAAACTAATATATTTGCTTGTTATGGCAGAAATAGTTAGTGTGTGAGCGGTGGTAATGGCGTTTTAACTCTCTATTAAGGTTTGATTTATTAATCATGCATACACTCTGTTATATGTAGGCATACAAAAAAGTGGTCTGTATTTAGGAACCTATCTATTATGTATTTTGACGCACTGAATCCGGATCTGAAGTCCGATTAACTCAAACGTCCTCAAAATTTTGTTTGTAGTTATTTTTCGCGATTTTTGCAAAATATGTGGGTGATGCTGCTCAATTGACTTCAGATTCGAATTCAGCGCATCGAAATACATAAGAAACACACTTCATCAAGATCAGAAAAAATTGTTCGGATTTTTTTGCACTGTGATTCTGTGCGATTTTTGTTTTTCGCGATTTACTAAAAATTTTGAGGGAGATTTGAGCTAAACAAACTTCAGATTCAGTCCGTCAAAATGCATAAAGATGGGTGTGATCAAAAGTACGGACTACTTTTTTTGCGACTTTTAATTATTTTTCGCCTTTTCCAATAATTCTTACAATTTTTGTAAAATCTGTGAGTGAGGCAACTCAATAAACTTCGAATTTGGATTTAGTACGTCGAAATACATAAAGATAGGCGAGTCTGATTAAAAATACAGACCACTTTTAATGTTGTGTGTTGGTGCTATTTATACAGTCTAGTATAAATAGTAATAGTGGACGTTTCTATAGCTTTGGGATGAATCTGAATGTAATAGAATATTGGAATACTAAATCAATATCAATTAATGCAGACATCTAATATAAGACAGTCTGCTCTAAAATGTAAACGGGTACTATCTTTTCGATATAGCGGTGGATATAAATTGGATATAACGTTCTCTGCTCATTTGCAACAAGACTAATATTCCGGCCGATAGGGATGAGTTAAGCGGCAATAATTCACAACGGCAGAGTTCGGGGAGCCCCATATTCCTTTCGACATTTGCGTAGAGGAAATCATTAAATGAAATTGGATTGCCAAGGAATTACGGTAATTACACCAAAGCATGTGGTTGGAATTAAACATTTCCATTGTTAATTATTGTTGGGGTTGGTAGATATACTTATATATAATTAATCTGTTTAATATCTACAAATATCCATTACATTACTATACAAAGTTGACAAATAAGAAGACTGGATCAAATATCAGCCGGAATTTGCTTTTATTAAATGTATTGTCACAGTAAAAGAACATTTTAATACGTTACGTAATATTTTTCTATATAATCTCCAATTTTATTAATATATTTTCCCATCGGATCAGGAATATTTGGAAATTCTTGTAAATTAAGAGGATGGTCAAGCATCGACTGATATCAATATCAGTTTTTCATACTCATGTAAATCCACAATCTCTTATCCTATTATAGCTGCGGAAATCCTGTCTTTTGGCCCGTATGACTACACTTTATCTGGGTTGTCCGGCCGCGGGGTTTAAACTAAGGATTTCAGCAATAACAATTTGAAGACTGATGTCTTAAACCGCTAGGCTATCGACCGATGAAAAAGATGCATGTCATATAAATATTTTTTTATTCTGACGTTTATTTTTTAGTCAGTTGCAATAATGTTACGAAACGGTAACGTTTTCATCATTCTATCAAACATGAAAATCCTTAATTAAATATAACGCTAATAGATGTAAAAGATGATTTCTGTTATATTAAGCATATTGAGTATGTTTCATATAATTTGTGAGATATTTGCGGGTGTTTATATTTTTGCTCACATTTTTGAACATAAAATGAAGTGTGAAAGTAACCTTTGCCGCCATTTAACGTAAAAATTACATTTTCCCATCGGATTGTTTTTTAATTTTGTCATTGAAAAATGAAGCTGGTCGTGTCCAACTGCGCACAAACACTGCCACTACTTGATCGTCATCTAAATGGTGTCCTCCCAGATTTTCCTTGAGTAGTCCAAATATATGATCACATGGTGACAAATCTGGGCTATAGGGCGGTTGACTAAAATATTTACCAATGGATTTTCTCCAATTTTTCTTGGGTGGAAGAGTGATGTGTGGCTGAGAATTGTCATGAATAAGAAACAGGCAGGCACATATTTTCTTTTTTGCTAAAAGCCAGTTTTTTACGTACCTACTTCTATCAAATCAAAAAGCTCATAGTCGTACTTAGCGTTTACTATGATCCGGCCGTGAAAGCAATCAATGAGCAGTACGTCCCTGTAAACCTAAGAAACAGTGATAAGACCTTTTTTTGCAGACGAGTTTTAAATTTTTGAAGTGGTGCTTCGAGGTGTAGTTCTAATTTTCCGTCAGGATGCGAGAAAGCCGTATTGCTGAGACCTAATTCATTGGAAATGAATAAGTACTTCCGTACGATATTTCAAGCTCTGCAGCCATATTGTTCTGCTTCCTTTTTTATTTTCAATCAGAACACAAACGTATGGTACGAATGTTTGCCTCACTGATGTTTGTCCAGGGTCGACGTTTCTCTCGTTTCTACTGACTCTAGGCCATTTAAAAATTTGTTATTCCAGTCATAGACTTGGGATTTCGAAAGGGTTTTGTCGGTTAACTGTAAAATTAGTCGTAGTAAAATTTTTGTGAATTTTATGTCTTTCAGCGACAATAATTTATCAATATTGCATTGTTCAGCGAACATGTGTACTTCTTACGCTTGATGATGGTCCTACTGACCATGAATAATTGGTCTTGGCGAGCCGCGTTGATATCACTCGCTTTACCTAGTGTGTATTTGATCCGCCCTTGTACCTAAATAGGGTTTTGCTCTAGTAATCAGTAAAAGAAAATAGTGCTTCAAATATGGTTTGCAATTTTCGAATATATAAGATGTCCCATTTATTTTACTATGTATAACTAATCTATGTTCATATACTTATACTTTTCAGAAAATAGTAATAACGGGCCTCAAACGCCGATATTTTGATATTTTTCTTAAATTGAATGCAAACAGTTGCAAAATTTACGGGTTATTCGTGATTTTTCATATTTTCTGCTCTAAGAAACGGATACAAAAATAATGAAATGTGACCAAAATGAACTCCAAAAATTATATTTAGCTTTATTTGATATACAGTGATTTTCCAGATTATTATGCCGTGACCACTGTAATTGGTCGCTGCCAGTAACATAATTAAAGTGCACATCTCTAGCATTCGCTGGGATTCTTTGACCTGCCCCTGTTGTTCTCGGGCTAGGCTATTGGAGCAGACCCGCTATCGGTATTTCTGGGCTCGCCCATATATTGATTTGAAATGAATAATAATAATATTCATTCCCTTCTTTCGTCTTTGACTCCTTGAGATAAGAATAAATCGAAATAAAATTCATAGATTTAAATTTTTGATAGCATAAGTTCCAGTAAAAAGTAAAAAATCTGTAAACAGCTACTTCTTCAGTTTCCTTACATTCGTATTTTTTCAATCAAATATTCAATTTCATGAATCTCCCCTTCAATGGCATATATATCTCCATAGTATTACACGAAAAACATTTCCATATTTTGTTTAGACTATACAACTTCTTTTTTATTTTGCAATTTGAAGGTAAAGAAAATTAATACAGGATATTATTGAATTTATTCAATATACTTTGAAATTTCAGCAATGATTCAAATTGAATTTATTTGTATTTTGTGCTATATGCAGGGCGTCTTATAATAATATATAACGTTTCTGCTTAATTTCTTATAATAAAATATATATTAGGCACAAAAAAGTTTCTAAATAAACAAATCTCCCTTGGAATTTCGAATAAGAATTTTAAAGTATAAGAAAGTTTAGAAAATAAACATGGAACGGGTGTTCTATTTCACCCCCTTAAAGGAAGCCAGGAAAACGGGAAATATTCCAGTAAAATATCATTTAATGAGTGACGTGCCTGCCAAAATTTTAGCTGTTTCTGAGAAAAAAAAAACGGATTCCTTTAAGAGGCTGTAACTTTTAAGAGAGTGGTTTTAATTAAAAAAAATATATGTCAAAGAAACTACCTCTAAATTTTTTGTATACACTTATGTGCTACCCTGTATATATTTTAATTTAATTTGTTTTTTTTTTAATTATTAACACACGCCCTAGGAAACAAATAAGTATTTGTTTGCAATTTTTTTTTCGAAATTTTATACTTTAACCGGCGCATCCGCCAAATTGTTAAAATAATTTATTTTATCACAGAATATATAGCATTTTCTGTGATTTTATTCGAAAATTAAGTTACTTCTACTCTTTGTAGGAGATTATTTTAGCGTAGAGTTTGTAGAAGATTATTTTAGCTAAATTTAAAAAGATATATATTTTTTTATAAAAAAATATATGGACGAATTGATCTGAGATTTAACTGAACCATTTAATAAAAACCAATAAATAATTTAAAAGAAATGTGTAAATAGTACAAATTATAAATTAATACAATGGAAATATCGAAAAATTTATGAGGCTTTGAGAATTATAAAAATATTACATATGCTACAGGATTCTTCACAAAAAAGTTCTTATACGGAAGTTAGTTTAATGCTTAAAAAAACTCAGTATCACAAAAATGATCCAAAATGATCTGTATCTCATAAATGAATAAAGATATCGACATGCAATTTTTGCCATTCACAACTACTGCTGTATAACTTCTTGAAAAATAATAATCATAGTATACTGTACGATTAGATTTGTACAGTACAAGAATATATTTAAACTACAGTACAACTGTAGTTAGAAACTTGGAACTATTAGTCCAATTATTTTTCGTACATAAATAATACAGGGTTAGACACAGCACTGTTACAATTGTTAACGCAAAGAATATATTTTGAACAAAACAATAAATTTTTAATTCTTACCATAACTTGATATACATACCTTTAGGTTTGATATGTCAGTAGTGGCAGTTGAAAAATAAATCGTTGCCCAACTAACAAAATCGAACTTTAAAAGAAGCGAATTATTTTAACTGTTGAATAGCGTTGTTTAATGAACAATTGTGTAAAATTATTTTATAATAGTTTTACAAAGTGCTTTATGGAACAAAAAAGTTTCAGTTCTTTAAATTTTTTATAAAAGTATTATACTGCGTTATACAACATTTAAAAAATTATATAAGGATTGTCAACATATTTTGTAAGAGTTGTATACTTGGACAAATGACTTTTAATTAGAACCTTATAAAATAGTTATATATATTAACGTGTTTTATTAAGGATATATAAGGAAATTATTTAATTTTAATTATTTTTTAGCCTCGAAATGTGCTTATTTATAAAAAAGTTTTATAGTTGTGTTTAATCTATAAAAATAATCGCAATTTTAAAAATATGTTGTAAAACAAAATTGTGGCTTGAGAAAACAAAATTATTGTATATTTCGCGTAATAAAATTCTAAACCTAACTTTAATTTTAGTGTAACGTGTGGAATAAATGAATAATTATTGGATCAGCGACTGTCGCCATTATGTAAAATTAGTTGAAAATCTGAAAATTATATCTAAAACATGATTTTACTATTTTTGAACAAGATCATTAAATATAATTATACAATGATAATATCTATAAATTACGGAAAGCATAATTTTAATATTTTTTATAATTTTAAAGGAAATGTGGTCTAAACTAAAGCGCATAATATTTTTGTCACAAACATATCTATAGTTTATCAATAAAATTTGTGGCGCGATAAAATTGAAACACGAGATTGTTGAAATGATATTATTGTAAGTATTATACATATCTACCATTTACATAAATGATCGCCATTGAGTTTAGGCTACCCCATTTTTAAATATAAGCACAAATAATCTGCATTATACACCAATGATTTGGTTTTAATACACTTCACTAAAAAATATAACGTTTCTTCAAATAATAGCAAAATATAGACTACAAAACGTTTTTATAGTTGCTGTATAAAATTGTTTTAAAAGTGTTGTATACATTTTTTATAGAACTGTTACATTGCCAAAGTGTTTTATAAAAGTGGGTCCTTTTCGATTCTATAAGTATCGTGTAAAGGCCACGTTATATGAATTTGAAGCTTATTTTATAGCTATTTATACAGTCTTTATAAAATTTATTTTGCTAGTGAGCCATTAGTGAGTGGAACTAAAAACTAAAGTTGAAACTAGATTTCATTGCAGATACGTCAGCAGTTCGAAATAAATCGCCAAATTCATTTTATATTACATTTCAAATAGTAATTTTCCATTATAGGTGTAATATTACATTCTATAGTGTGTTATTTTACACCATTTACCTAGGCAATATATAACTAACGATTCACCGTGTAATATTACAAAAAGGTAACTGCTATCAGTGTACCTTCAAATGAGGTTAGAGCTGTTAATTGGCTGAATTTATCCCTACATTTTTAAATTTAACCAATAAGGTGTTCTGATTTGTGATTTATAATTTGAAAATTATGGACGAAAGATATTGCGGTGATTGAAATCGATTGAGCGAATTGTTTTACAAGTTAAAATGTTTATACGAAGAAAATAAATAATTGTTTGTATAATAACGAGTTTAGCTCGATTTCAATTTATCTTGATATTTTCCAATAATAATCGTAAGTGAAGGATCTACACAGCTTCCCACTCATATGATCTGCATCACTCGCCTACGCCTTATGCTGTCTCCATTATACTCCTGGGAAATAGATGTCATTCCGTGCTCATTATAGGATATACTATTCTGTCTCACCACTAAATGGAGCTCCTGTGGAATACTTCCCACATATTTAGGAGTATTGTCCGAAACCGACACTTTAGCTCTAAGAAGTTAACATTGACAATATAGCACTTTAAAAAAATCTAAAAAGGTTTTACCGCAATTCATTGTTACATTGTGAATTGTGCAAGAAATGCCTATTTGAATCAATTTTATTTCTGTTTGACTTTTAAGATCCAATACCGCAGAATTTATTGAATAATTTTGTTAACTTATCATAACTTGTGGGAGTAGATAGAAAAAGAAATTGACAAAAAATATAAAAACTTTCTCAAATTTGACACCTGTAAATTTGAAATAAGAATAAGATTCTAATGGTTATATTTAAAAATTTGGTATCAAAACCATATTCAATCATTGGACAACAATTTTAAAATTAATTTGAACTAATTGTGCAACAAGTTCTGGAAAGATACTTTTTCTGCATCAAGCGTTTTTTGATAGAGGGGCCAGCCACTTTTTCTAAGAGTTGCACACATGATTTTATAAATAATATTTTGAAAATACCTTAAATAAGTATAGTTATCATAATTTTTCATTGAAAATTTAAGATTTGTTATTGCTTCAGTTGGATTAGATATCGCGTTCACTTTAATGGTAATGCGTTTTCAACTTAACTGGTCGAATATTTCTGACAGTTTCAAACCATTTCCAAATGTTGCAAAAACTAACCTATAGAAACGAGTTTGTCTATTAGGTTTTCGTTAATATTATTGTATTAGTGATCTATGAAAAATGAATCTTCTGCTTACAACGATTGCGTGCGTTTTTTTCATTCAAAAAATAATTACTCGTCCCTTTAGCGAATTTATGCACCACTTTATTGACGCACTGCATATTTTTTCTGTAAAGGATGTTATCTCTGACTTCAAACATTATTAGGGAAGAAATGAGATAGATGTATGACGTTAGGCAAATCACCTACATCAAAATGATAAATTATTTTTAATTTAAAAGATGAAACAAGAAATTATAACGACAGATATGAAAAAGTGGCTATTATTTTAAATTTCTACCAAGTTCCCTGTGATAAGTCAATAGTTTTTTTAAATACGTTAGTTATATAAATAAGAAGATTAATAAACTTTAAGACATATCCATCATTTATAAAAGTAATGGGAAAGTTTTGTTTATACCAGCGCAAATGCGGCCTGCTTAATAATAATATGCCGCTCCTCTCTCGCACAAGTCTTCTACTTCTGGGCTACTATGTATATACTTTTAACATTTACCTCTATTAGGTATTTATTTTGATTTAAATGTTTTATTTGCCTCTCTTGGTATAGGTATATTTTGTAACAAAGATCGTTGTGTTTTCGTCAGTGAATAATTGATAAATATGAAAGTGACATTTCTGCTCTTCAAAGCAAAATCAATACAGTAAAATAACTAGATTTGCCCGGTATTTTAATTAGCGGAACATGACTTTTTTTATTTTAAAGAACTTAAATAAAATACACAACATCGTCTGACCTGACAAATGTCATTTTTCATATATAATGATAGTTTTGTGTTTTTGAACAAAAATTATGTAGTATTACAGAAGGAACTAAAAATAACTAATAGTTTGTAGTGTACTAGTTTATTTATAATTAAATTGAAAATAAAATTGCATATGAGTGAGAAGGTGCCATTTCTAATTTAGTTTTTGCATTTTTTTACTTTATTATAAATATATTTAGGTATGCTAATTCAAATCAGTTTTCCTGCAGAAAAAATAGAATATGAAAATAAATAGACTGGAAGTTAGGGTCTATGAGGGTTTTATCATATAAAATATGTTTCCGTAAATGTAAATCCATAGCAGATAGTATTTAAGCATACAGAAGCATAATGAAAATATTATAGATTGCCATGTACCTGAATTTCATTTTTTTTTAAATGATGTAATATAGCAAAAACTTGCAGGAACTTTTTTTTAATAGCATAGCAAATCGATACGAGCTGCTGGCTAATTTCCCTTTTCTGTTTTTGTTGCAGTATTTAACTACTACAAAACGCTCCCATGTTGACTACTCGATTCTGTAACATTATTGATTGTCAAAATTAGTTGCTACAGTTTCGGAACTCTGGCTTAATAGCAGAATACATGCCCACCTACCTAATTTAAACTGAAACTAGTTTAACTTTAATTCGGGCGCTGTTAATATACAGGGTTATTCATTAAGAATGGGCAATCTCTGAACTGGAGATACTACACACCAAAGTATGGCGATTGAGCCAAATATGCCTTATCCGAATGTTGCTGGTTTCAAAAATACAGGGTGTTCAATGCTAGAATTTTATTTTGAAATATCTCAATAACTTTGAAACCTGTCGGAGTATAAAAAAAAATTGACACAATTATGTTTTTTGGCAGGGCAAATAAGAATTTTTAACTAATTTTGACGTCACTAGTAGAGGACGCCACTTATGGTACAGCATGTTTCTTTTAAATGGCAGAACTTTTTTGCTGTTGGTGTTGAGTATCCATCTGTCTATTGAAACAATCGATTCTCCTACCTGTTGTATCTAAAAAAGGTATACCTTGTTGAAGTCGTTAGGAGTAACAGTTTCCGAAATAATCCTATTTGAAATACTCAGTGCGCCGATTGAAAACTGTTATCGTTTCAGGTAAAGTGCCTTTTCTACTGAAAATACAACAAAATTTACTTGAAAAAGTTGTTCAGAAGGGTAAATTATGGGGACGTGCAAAATTTCAAGAAGATCGGCCTGCTTTGATAAAATCTTTGTGCTTTGTTGAAAAATGGTTTTAAAATCAAACCTCGCCGATCTTCTTGAAATTTTGCACGTCTCCATAATTTTGCTGTATTTTCAGTAGAAAAGGCACTTTACCTGAAACGATAACAGTTTTCAATCAGTGCACTGAATATTTCAAATAGGATTATTTCGAAAACTGTTACTCCTAACGACATAGACGAAGTAAATGTATCAAAACAAAGAGGACAAGGGATATCCTTTACAAGCTGTTCTAATTTCACTATAAAGGCAAACAATGATTTTAATACCTAGGGAGTAAACGTTCAGTGTGCCTTTAATGTCGTTCCGCGAAAATTATGTTGCTTTTGAATTTTGTGCGTGAGGCATTTTTATGTGCAAATTTTGAATATAATATAAAATAAAATCAATTAATTACCCTACTCTGTTTATCATATAAGTTTATTAAGTAATTATTCATAGTGTACCTAGGAAAATTAATAAAAAATCAACATATCCGACAACTTTGTATTTTTTCTTATAATACATACATATATAAAGAAAATATCTAGTGTGGAATAATACTAAATTGTCGCGTTGATCATATATTTGAGGATTAAAATATCCTTTATTCCTTGAATAATATATACTTTTAATAAATATACAGGGTGCCTGGAATATGAGCTCCAATAGGTACTAAAAGAGCTTGTTTTCTGAACAAAAGCGACAAAAAAACTCTTACGAAAAAATAATACAAATATTTTTTTTACAAATACATTTAAAAAATAAATATACTACAATAAAATGCGAAACTGTGTTACGAAATGACAAACTAAGGTACAAAGACTATGTACATAATTTGTTTTTGTATCAGTATCAATGAAGTAAGTAATAAAAGTTTTCCTAAAAATCCTTCAAACTGGAACGTATGAATGTTACACATTGCAATCCATTATCTGTTACTGTGAACCTCAAGCTATAGATCAAAATACTTGTGATTTTATTTATATTTAGTGTTTGCTTGATGATTGTAAATGAACATAAAGAAAAATGATACATTTTGGTAGCTATGAGCTGCAACATGTTAATTTACGGCGAAGCGGGACAACATTTTTTGCTACGAGATTTTTGTACGGCGAATGTTTTCCGCAAACATTTGCAGTGATTTCTTTGAACACATAATTTTTTCCACTATTCACGGTAAGTTTGTCTACTTACTTGTGATTATTATTAAATATCTGACGCGGTAGATGTGCATGTTGTCACATATTCAAAACCTTTCGCTGACATAATTCTATTACCTTTGGTCAGAGAAAAAAAAAATTATTAAGGCAATTATATTTTGTTTGGTACAATTTATGGAGGTATACCACTGTTTTCCCCTCGAGAGAGCAGTGGGAGAGGGCAGAAAACATGTTTCCCCCGGGATCTCTGATATGCTATACAGATGGATCTCGGGTAGGCGATGAGTTTTCTGGGGCAGGAATATATCTGGAAAACCTGGACATCCGGCAGAGCTTTTCGCTGGGCACACACCCCACGGTTTTCCAGGCGGAGGTTTTTGCTATTTTGATGGTAGCAGGCAAGAAAGAAGTAAGGAATTGTGTGGAGGAGAAAATCTTCATCTGCTCTGATAGTCAGGCTGCACTCAGGGCACTTAGCTCTCCGGTGACGAGATCTAGTCTTGTTCAAGAGTGTGGCGATGCCCTGGAGTCCCTGGCCAGACAACGGGAGGTGGAGTTGGTCTGGGTTCCTGGCCATAAGGGAATCCCCGGTAATGAGACGGCTGACTTGCTAGCTCGTCTCGGATCTGGGACACCTTGCCAGGGACCCGAACCCTTTTTGGGAGTTACGCGAGGTAGTATGAATAGTGCCCTTAATAAATGGGCCTATCAAACACTAGGAGGGAATTGGAGAAGGAACGGGGGATGTAGACAGGCCCACGACTTCTTCAATGAGCCTAATAAATCTAGGACGAAGTGGCTGTTGAGCCTTAGTCGAGGATCCCTGAACCAAATGGTGGGGGTCCTGACAGGCCACTGCAGACTCAGGAGGCATTTGAATTTGATAGGCATAGAGGAAAGTCCCTTATGTCCGGAATGCGGAGAGGGGGAGGATACCCCTATCCATTTCCTAGGATATTGTGCGGCTCTTGGAAGACTAAGATATAGGATCTTTGGCACCGAGGAGCTGCAAAGGGAAGAGATGAGGGGCCTACCATGGACCAGGATCCTGGCGTTCATTAGGGCGTCGGGTAGGTTCAAGGAAGGCCGAGGGAGAATAGTGGAGGGGTGATGGGATGTCAGGGTAGGTAAAAAGGGCCCATGTGTGACCTACTTGCCAGGCTGAGGCCGCCCACACTTACTACTACTACTACTACTGGTACAATTTATCATACAATAAAATAAAGGCACTCATATTCTGGGCACTTTATATATCTAGAAACTTTATTTCAATTTGTTTTATACTTAATTCCAATTAATCCTTCTCAATTACTGATTTTCTTGAAACACGTAAGTTTTTGTTTCTAGGGTAAATATACCTACACAACATTTTTTCTCTGTCATCTATACCTTTGATTATGTAGTTATATGTATAAGCTCACTTCAGTTAATCTCTATACAAAAGTGCCAAATCCCTAATTTAATATATCTTTAGTATTACCTTGACATTTGTGCAACTAATCTAATAAATTATTCAACTAAATTATTCCCTGTTATATAAAGAACAAATATGTTTTCAGTTGCATCAGGTTCTAAATTACGCTTTTTCTGATGAAAGAAAATAGAGTTACATTTCGATAACTCACCTACTAATAAATTACTGATTACAGATAGAGCTTTTGTATCGAAAGCAAAATGGTGATTGATACATTTTCAAGAATTTTTGTTGTAGAAAATGTTGCAATTGTTAAAAGTAGTTAAGCATCATATGTCTAGAACATACAAAAGAGAAAGAATAATTGAAATACAATGTCGTTTACAGAAACACATCTTTTATTCAAACGCTATTGGAAAAGCAATTTCACCTTAACATGAAATCGATATTTCTAATTTGGAATGTAAAATATTTAGTAAGTAGGTACATAATCATCCCGAAAAAAATCTATAACATAGAAGAATATTGTGCATTTACTATCGTGAAAAAAAGAATAAAAACAGGAAAGGTAACCTTTAATTATAATAATTTTTTGTCAATATTTATTTTCTCTTATATAAATCGACATACAGGGTGTAACCTTAAATGTGGTACAGCTTTTTTAGAAGTAAGAATACGTGTTTCCCAGAATACTACGGAAATTATTCTTTCAACCAGTTATAATTTAATTTTTAAACTACACTGAAACTTGTCTACACCACTACTGGGCAGTACCCAAGATCAGTTGCATAAGCGTAGATACTTATGAGTGCTGCCTATTGTTAAAATTTTAAGCCCGCACTGTATCAAACTAATAGAGTAACTGCAATGGAAAGTAAGTTTATAAAATAATTTGTTTCCCAGTCTTTTTCTCAAATTAAACCTGAACTTCCTGTGTGAAAGCCAAATGCTACCCACTATCAGTTACGGCAATATTAACACTTTTTCGAATGATGGTAGAAGTTTACTGATCAAAGTTTTATTGCTTTTTTAAATTTATCAAGCGAAAAAAAATATTTTGCAAAATTTACCATTCTTTCTATGATATTTTTAGTCGATCAATATTAGTTTGCTATAAAAAGCATTTTTACCCAAATTTCTCAATGCAACTTCTGATTCAATCAAGAGAATTATAATTTTTATATAAAAGTATAAATATTAAGAAATGAAAGTGGATATTTTTACGTTTAAATATAATCATTAACATTAAAAATCAATACCCGGAAGATATTTTATACTCTACAGAATTTATAAAGCAGTGATTACAGTTACAATAAAGTTCCTATAGAATAAACCTTCCGTCAAGAAAAATAAGGCATTGTCAGTGTTATAATACAACGAAATGTGTTCTTACCATATTTACATTCATCGCCTTCATGTATATGATATACGGATAGACGGATGAATACTTTGTTAAATCAGTAAAAGCAACTTTTGTAGGAAATTACTGTACAAACGAACAGCACCCATTAATCACGATAAATTGTAATATAAGCATTTCATCGCCGTCTTTTCATAAATGATGGATTCTCCATTTTATTTACAACACATCAAAAGTTACTGCACGCTGATTTTGCTGCAAGAAGAACGAAAACGAAATTTAGACTTTCTTCTACATTTTGAAAGGGATCACATACAAAAGTCTACTTACGGTTGATATTATACCTACTTTGTAGAACTACAATTCGCAAGTATATTGTAAAGTGTTTGTAAATAATGTCAAATTTCAAATTAATAAAAAAAACTAAAAAAAGTGCCTAATTTTGTTCTAAAACTACAATAGGCCCGCGTAAAATTTGGTATAAACAGTTCATTTTTCATTACATTAGGAATTAAATAGCAAGTATACATTTTTTAAAACAGTTTTAATCATTGATTTGTAAACAAAATAATTATAAAAAAACCAAAGTTTCGAAGAGATGATAAATATTAAGAAAAACAAAGATTCTATTTCTAAAAAAACAAGATGTTCAAAATTTAAATATGCTTCAATTTAATAAATTAACAAAATAAAACAATAAGCAATATAGTTCTATTACCCTGTACATATAAAACCATAGTAGTTTTTGTGTTTCCTTTTATGATTTTTTTTTTGTTGGCTTCGACCAATATATTTAGTAGCTACATAATTTAAATTAATACTTCTCGTTTATATTTAACTAACCATTGTTACTAGCTCATTTATTTGTTGTAAATCTTGGATAACTATATTTGTTACATTCTTATAAATATATCCACTCATTTTGACAAAATAAAAACATTAACTACGTACATTTTTTCAATTCTGTTATAAATAAAGTTTGCCTAAACTGATTTTCTAACTTAGTGTTTTACCTCTAATTTAATTTCATAGTATATCATTTGTACTTTTGATATGTTTGTGTTTTTTATAATTTGTAACTTGCATCATTGTTAATTTAGTATGTGGGAAATTGTTTTCCTTTTTTTTATTATTTTGACCTGTTACCAAATCAATAAAAACTTCTTGAATAAATTAAAGATCTCAAAAAAAAACATGGCTTCGACAACTATAAATCTTGTATGCAAGACGCAATTTTTTTCTAATGTTCTTGATCAGGGGGGTCAGGTAGATGTTATCTACACTGACTTGTCTAAGGCTTTCGATAGAATTGACCATGTAATACTATTGCAGAAACTTAATAATTTTGGATTATACGATGCTTTGCTCAAACTGTTCCAGCCTTACCTAACAAATCGCTATCAGTTTGTTCAGTATAGAGGTTTTAAATTTAACATTTTCCCTCAGACGTTCCCCAAGGATCTATTTTGGGCCCACTACTATTTATAATATTTATAAACGAAATTCTGAAAGACTTTAAAGTTCATTACCCTCCGGTATGCTTGAATGTTTGATGATTGTGAAAATTTGCAAAGTAATTTTATTACATTTAACAATTGGTGTTGATAATAACTTGCATTTAAATGCTACCAAGTGTATGGTTATGTCCTTTTGCTGCACAGTATAACCTCTAATATACAATTACACACTTAACAGTAATGTCCTTGAGAGGCCTGAATTTATTAAAGATCTGGGTATTCTATTAGATCCTCAACTTAGATTTTCGCGTCACATGGAGGTCTGATTATCTGAGGCATATAGAAACTGTCTGTTGAGATGAGGAACATAAAAATTATATAAAAAGACGGGAATTTGAAAAATCTAAAATTTGCGAACACGCTTGGGAAAACGATCATTTGATTCAATGAGATTCGGCAAAAGTTTTAGAGAAGAGAGATAACGCAGCATAAAGAAAATTAAAAGAGACCGCGATTATTTTGTTGAAGGAAGATAAGTGTGTGTCAAACTGTTCAGTAAACATTGATCATTGTTGGCTACAGTTGTATCAAGAAGAAGTAAGTAACAATAAAATAAAAATCATTTAACATCTCTATGGAAGCAGATAAACAAATTTTAAACTGTCAAACTTGACATACGTATATTTTTACTACTATTTTGAGAACAAAAACAGAGAGTTTTTCGAAACGTCAATAATACGGAAGTGCGCGATAGTGATGTGATTTTTGTTATTTTTTATTTATCTGCCTTTTTCAGTGTGAGATTTTTTGGTTAGGCAAACTTAGTTTCAAAAATAACCCTTGACTGATCCGACTGATTTTTTTAGAAGTGTGGCAAAAACCCAATAAAACTAAAGAAAAACTAAAATTATGTCACAAATAAATAGCTTCAGACAATATATATTGTTTGTTTTTAATTATTCCCATTTTATTACATTTAACTGTCAATTCTGACTGTAATTTATCCCGTAATTGGGTTTTACCCGTTGGATATTTTATTGTAATAAATAAATAAATAAAATTTTGTTATTCAAGATGTTATACAGAAAACGTACATACATAAAACCAACATAATATTCCGTCTGGTTTCCAATCAATCTAAATTAAATCTGTTAAGCAGATGATTTTGGAAAAAAAGATATAATTTGTAAAAATTGTCTCTGAATTGATTCCAAACGCTGACAATGAACTTGATAAATAGGATACCATATATCGACCCGTATTCAAGTTTAGATTACACAAGAACACGAAATAGGGTTTTGAAGGTATATGAAAATCCCGAAGCAATATTTTTGATGATCGATAAAAGCACGTTTACTGTTAATATATATATACCCAAATCCTTGAATACATCAACCCTACCAACAACAACACTATCACCAATGCGGTATTCATAAATAGGGAAGCTATTCTTAGAAGTATAAGTCATTCCATTGCATTTAGAAATATTAAGTTTCAGACGATTTAGTTCACACCATGAAGCCATTTGCTTGATACATTCTTGGAGGTGAATAGTTTATGTAGGATATTTAATTTCAGAATAGAGTTTAGAATCATCCGCAAATAACAAATGTTCGTAAATAATGATCTTACATTCGGTAATAAAAAATGAAAATAATATGGGACCTAAATTTGAGCTATCCAGAACGCTTGATATTGGAGAAAATTAATCCGAAGCTAAATTTTTATATCTTACATAAAATGTCTGTCGTTTAATTAAGAAGTGAAAAATGTAATCAAGGCTTCGGAAAATCCAAAACTGCCAAATTTTAAAAGGAGTAGTCAGTGTATATATGTGTGTAGTATAATATTATACTCGCTCACCATTCGTATATCCAGATCTATGGCTAATAAAAAGGAAAATATGTGTATATTAATCTTACACCTTTGTTTTAACTGGCGACTCCGCCATAATTTTGAAAGAGGAATTGTACTAAGAATTTTGACGAAATCCATAGTAGAATTTTATTTTACTGTTTAAGATAATAAAATGAAATTTGATATGGGTAGCCTTAGAACATAGGCTGTCTTCTTATCTACGGCATAGATATCGTTAAGAATATGAGAAATAAATGAGTTCCGTGCATTTTATTTGTTGGTGCATGAAGATTTTGAAAGTTAGGTTTAAGTTGTGAATCAAGTTAAAAATAATAATTTCCAAATAATAGAAAAGTATAATTTGGAGGAATTATTGTACCAATTTTTGTGAAGCTATAATTGGGTGTTTTTAAAATACTTTTTAAAGCAATACAAAAATAAGACAATACACAGAATGTTATATTTTGGACAAAGTAAAATTACTTCACTTAAATAAACAGAACTTGACTCAAGAAAGAAGTACTTAATGTAAGATTACCTATATGAGTATATTCTTGAACAGACATACCAAATAAGTATTATATTAATTCAAAATATTCTTTTCTTGTGCATCTATTGTATTTAGCAAATTTACATACAATTAATTTTTCAAGAATTTATATAAGCATGACTTCTTTCAATAATCACTGCTCATGATACACTGCGAATGTTCATCAAGATTTTTAAGTTGAAAAAAGAGCATTGTACAAGCTTCTGTTTATAGTCTGTTTAGAAATGAAAGAAAGTAATAATAACTTATTATGTATGCAAATCATAAATAAATGTAGTACTAGTGCTTATATTGCAATATTTTTATGTTATGTATTATCGGTACAGATGAGGTGTACTTTTAAAATAACTTTGTGTGATCGAACCGTACTAAATTGTAGCAGGTAGCTCAAATTTAATCCCCGACAATCCGTTTTTGTCTATGCCGCTTCAATTTCTCGGTTCATTTCTCTTATAAGTAAACAAAATAAAAACAGCATTTCAAAACATGAGGCTACTTTAAGCATCATAACCGGGTTAAGAGGGTTTTTAGTAATTTAAATAAAATTATTCAATATTATTATCAAAATATTTATTTAAACTTAATGAATAGACTTTTATTCCACACAAAAATATATGTATTTTGAAAATTCAAATTATGGTGAGTAAATGTAGTGTTGTATAAATGTACAATAAATAAAATAAAAAAGTAGGTATATTAAAATTCATACTCTGAATATTCTGATAAATTATCTTCGTCTCCTAGATTGATAACGATAGGTTCCACAGTCAATTAAATTATGTACATATTATGTATGTACATTTTCTCCTCTTCTTTTTGTACATGATGTATACATCTTTGCCAGTTATCTGCAGTTACTCGTTCCAAGGAATTTTTTAACAAAATTTTCACGTCACTTAATTTAAACGTCGTATTATTTCGCGCTACATCTCCTTTTACCTGCGCCCAGACTAATTCGATTGGGTTAAGTTCACAGTGATAAGGTGGTAACCGTAGTACCGTTATTTGGCGATTTGTTGCCATTTCATTGATAACATATTTTTTATGATCTTTATTAAGAGTGACAAGTGTCAAAAGTTCCTTTTTCACTATATTTGTTTCAAAAGAAATGTTTTTTCCGGATAACCATTGAATTATCGGCTTTCCTCCAAGCAGTCGTAGGCGTCCGCTCGGTCTGCCGTGAGTGGTAACTGGCATTATCCATGATAATTACAGATCTCGGAGGAATAAGATGCAACATCTGTGTAAAATACTCTTCGAAAACATCTGCGTTTATGTCTTCGTGATAGTCACCTGTATTTTCAGATTCAAATAAAAGTAAACCGCCATCTACTAAACCACTGGCACTACCTATATGTGTCACTATTAATCTTCGCCCTTTACTTGAAGGTGCCTTAAACCCTGTTGAAAGTCCATCCAAAAATGCTAGACGAAAACATTTTTTCATTTTTATCGTGCCATACTTTTTTTACAGTATATCCCTCGTTGACCCAAGTTTCGTCTAGATAATAAATATTCCTCTCTTCGTCACGGATTTTTCTAATTGATCTTAAGTAGGATCTTCGCCAACAAATAATTTCATCTTTATCGATAAGAACTGACTTCCTGTTCTGCTTTTCCCAGCAAAAATTCAACTCTCATAAGACGGCCCATAATTTGCTTCTACTGATTTTTAGCAAATTGTTGTCCTCTGAAGGTTCACTTAAAATTTTGTTTAGCGTTGGTATTTCTTTTTTAAAATAAAATTACGATAATTACCTGAAACGAAATATTACCACGACCATAGCCGGTTCTTATCTCGGGGTTTTATTACTCTCTTTCATTTCCAAACAGACTATAGTTTAAATTATCGGTAGGTACAATTTAGTTGTTCTATAATTTTTATCTCGAGATGTTACTATTTTCAATTTATTCAGTGTTAGCAAAAAATATTTCGCTATTTCCAAATAAAAACGTCTTCTTTCACATTTTGAGCAGTCACGTTTTCAGATGTATGATGAAAAAGTGGTATGGAAAACCTTTGAATCCAATATTGGCATTCCCTTTGCACCCCAGTAGATGTTGAATATAACATTACCCTTTCGAACTGGATAGGTAAAATGTTACGATTGATGTAAAAGAGAAATTCATAATTTATGTGGTGATTGTTTCCAAGAACAGGTTTAATATTTTGTAATTAAGTAACTGGTAGTAATAGTAATAAAATAAAAAGTTTTGAAAAGAGATAGTAAGATTTTTATTAAAATTTTGCCGTTGACTTTGAAAAGAAAGTTCACAATAATATTAAAGCAATTATAGCAATTAAATTTCATAAATATAACAGAAATACTAGTAATTAGTTTACTCTTTTCAAGAAATCTAGTTATATAAGTTAGGTAATACAGATTAATATGTATCTATTAGAAATTTACATCTACTAATATCTGCTTGATTATATTATTCTAATACCACAGTGGATGTGATTATTGCTTAACTGTACATACAGGGTGTTAAAAAAAGAGTGTAAAATATTTCAGGAGGTAATAGTATGAACCAAAATAAGCAGAAAAGTCTTAATAAACATGGGTCCGCAAAGTAACGGTTGCGGAGATATGGACCACTATTGGTTTTTCAAACATTTTATTTTATTAGGAATAAACCGACAAAGGAAGCTTTTAATAAACGAAAAACAAAGAAACAGAAGATGTTCAAAGTGCCTTCCGTCCATTTCCAAGCAGGCACGGCATTTTCGTCTCAACGATATTCGAACTCTTTCGAAAACACCCTCCTTGGTTTGGATTTCTTGACACTTGATTAATCCGTAGCTGCAGCTCTTCCAGGCTATTTACAGGAGTACCATACATTAATGTCTTCAAATATCTTCAAACAAAAAAATCTAGAGGGTTCAGATCAGGCGATCTTGGAGGCCATAAAACAGGTCCGGCCCTTCCTACCCATCTATGTGGAAAAGTTTGGTGTAAATGCTCTCTAACGGCCATGGAAAAATCAGCTAGAGCACCATTATGCTGGAACCACATTTGTTGCCTCTGATTCAAAGGAATGTCTTCTTCCAAAAACTCATATAGTGTGTTCTGTTTATTTCACTGAACATCAACCCACTATTATAAGAAAATACACAACGTTTTTGCAAAATAAAAAAAGAGGCTGAAAAACATAAAACATTCCATATCTCCGCAACCGTTACTTTGCGGACCCATGTTTATTGAGACTTTTCTGCTTATTTTGGTTCAAATTATTATCTCTATAAATATTTTACATTCTTTTTTTAACACCCTGTATATTCTTGTTATTTGAATACACTCAAGTAATATTCTGGATTATTTGACAAGCAAAATAAAAATACACTGCACGAATGTTATTATTTTCTCAACTATAGCTTAATTTTAAAACAGTAGGCCTTCAAGGCAAACTAAAATAATAAAAATATAAATTAAAAAAAAAATTATAATAATATCACTTTAGCAGATGTTTTAATGCAATTAATAATAACATTTATTGTCTTTTGCTTGAAACAAGCGAATACGTCTAGTATACTCGCGTCAAGAATTCAAGGTTGACATTAGGCAATTGTTTTTATTGTCAACGTAATTTTCGATATTTGGTCGCGTTAAAAACAACAATTTTTTGCAATTTAGTGCAATATATAATGCAAACATTTAGTGTAGTATATAGTTGTATTACTCTCAGTTGCAGTTTCTTAAATATTTTAATAAAAATATAATGAATTATTCATTTGTTCGTATGACGTAAGTCGTCTGAATTCTTGACGCGAGTATATTCAAATGATACTTTTGTACATTTCGTTTCGTATTGAAGCTTAGGAAGAGTATTTCATTTAGAGGGTTCATGTTTATTAAAATGTTCCATTAACTGTGGACTTTAATATTAAACAGTACGACTTAAAATTATTTTAAGCTCTAGATTTATCTCCAAATACACTAACAGATACTGACATTTATATTAAAGTAAAATGTAAAATTGTCATCAGATTTTCGTCTTCCTATTACATTCAAATATGTATATTATTCTATTAGATTTGATGTTAAACATTCTTATGGTTTGATTAAATGTTACAATATTTGTTAGAAAAATTGTAGTTGACAAAAATTTACAAACATATGTTGTGTAACTCTGGAAAGGAAGACACACTGTCAGAATGGAGGTTCAATGAAATTCATAAATGTAAAATTGCAATTAATTGAAAGTTTTAAAAGAATAATTCAAGAATTATATAACGTTAAAGCTTCAATAACTTTGAAACTGTGGCAAAATGGATTTTCACTAAAAGTGAGTCAATTTTAAAATTTCTTAGTATTTCAAAAATTCATTTCTTTCCTATGAAACCAGTAATTTTTTTTAAATTTAAACGAGAACCCAAGTTAATGGAATAATAGAACATTTTTAAGAAAACAATTTAATTTACAATTATTAGCGTAAAACTAACGAAATTAATAATTTGATTACATTTAAATTTGTACTTCTAAAAGTACGTTTTCTTTACTATATGTGAAAATTAAGATTAAAGCAGGGAAAATTTAAAAATTAGTTTAAAAATCCATGCATAAACTTTCTTATCAATTAATTTTTGAATTTGAAATGTTTTTTTTTTTAAGTTAAACTAAAATATGATAAGATATTTCATCGGACAAGTCTTACCTATGTGAATAAACAATAAAATAACTCGAAAAAAGCAAGCAGTAAACAAATACTTAATAATTTGCAAAGTTTATTTTGAACTAAACTTAATATTTTCTTCTTGAGGCGATTTACGATTTTATGTTGAAACAAATTTTTTGTACGAATTGAATTTGGAAATAAATTTATTTATTCAACTACTCATTGTCCTTCTCAGCAACCCAGCTACTGGTTAACATTTGCACTTCAATTTATTATATTTTAAGTATAAAGGAAAACATGGTAGATGAAACCGTCCAACGTGTATAGAAAGTGACTATGTAAGTAGCCTATTACCGAGCATTGTTATCTGAGATGAACGAAAGATTTGTCTAATTGAATTGATAAATGCATTTGTAGAAAAATATAAGACAATTGAGAATGACGAGAAACCGTAAATTATAACATTATCCATAACAATGAAACAAAATTTTATATTGAAGGTCATAAATCTGAAAAGTAACAACGCATTTTTCAAACTTAATGGCACCCAGGTGTATTCCGTAGTTATCATTGTTAACATTTTAATAGGTTCATGTATCGTGGTCAGATGAATTTCGACTTGATACAATCTTGTTGCAAAATGCAAAGTAGTGAAGTATCGTCATATCCATATTTTTTATAAAATGTGCATGTTATTTATTATTGAATAGGATTTTTCATTTACTTTTTTATTATCAACTATTTATTGAATTCGATTTCTTCGCCTTCGTACCGGTCCAGATTGGAGAACTCTGTCTAGATGGGTCTTATAATATCGTCTTCAAGCATTTTAATAGTTGTTTATTAAATTCTTACTTATGTATATGGAGCGATACACCTTAATATAATCTGTTTCATCGCGTTTGGTATTAATTCTATATTTCTCGGAATTAGTGAAAGTAAGTTTATCCTCAACTTAAAAAAAAGTATTCAAAAGAATATCGATGTTCTAGAGGATCTGCATACAGATATTTTCGAATACTGTCTTCTTGATTTTGATTGCAACGTGTAAACGTAATATCAATTCCTAATAATAATTCCACTTTTTATAATTCATCCGTAATGATCATCCAAATTACCCCCTGTAAAGGTGGGTAAGGGTAGTTATCGTATTTTTAAAAATCTGCAAGATCCGTTATCTGAGAAACTAATCAATTGTTAATGTTTGTTGAGCTTTAGGCTACTAGAACATCGTGAATTTATATTTTTAATTAAAAACATCCCGCATGCATACTTTTTATTAAATTAATTGTTTTGTTTTCTGTACCCATTTATTGATAAAATAATTACAGCAACGAATTTTATTGGAAAAAAATATTAGCACTTGGGTCTTTAATGAGCACTTGAGGGATAACGGATTTATCTTTATAAAAGTGTCGAGTGATTTTCTTTAAGTGATTTCCCAAATGATTTATGATAGAAAGCGTTGTCGTATACAAGTAGTACAAAATTAATTAACTGTCAACTTTAGGCATTCTGTATCAACAGAGCTATTAATTATCAAATTTGTGCTAGAAAATGGAATGTCTTTGTAAAACTCAATATTTCACAATTTCAATTAATACATTTTTCGTTCAAACTACAGAATACAAATTATTGAGAAAATTATTGATTACTGTTAAAATTGATTGAAAATTTTAATTAGATACAATATTTGTATTTATATGATTAAAAACCGTTTCTGTTTTATTTCAACAGAATGCAAATTGTATTAAATAAAATTAAGATTAACTTAATACACCAAAATTGTTATTAGCTAATTACTATTGTCTTTTATTAGATATTATGTATAAAGAAACATTTTTTAAATTCACTAAAAAGCCTTGTTTCATATTCCACCGCGAAATGTGTTTTGCATTCTTCAATGATTCTTTTTTATTATTGAAGACAACAAACTTCAAAATAACGATTTTATTGTCTCTAGTGCTCTAGTGTAATATCAAGTTAAATTTAAAGAAAAGTAGGCAGCCAAAACTTCTACGGCAACCTCTAAACCAAAGCCGTCGTAACAGAAGTTTGTGTATACGTTTATACATACCAAAATAAAAGACAAATATATATCAAATCAATGTAAATTATTTATTTTAGCAAAAACAGGACGTGCTTTAGAGTTGTATTTTTTCAAATAAATGTAGCACACATGAGATATTACTCGTAAATAGGTAATTTAGTTCGTTGAATGGACATGAAAAATATTTATAAAATATATTTTTAAATAATATCTGTAGTAGTATGAACCGTTATCCACTATTGAATATTTTGCATGATTCAGTATTATTAAATATTATAATACCTGAAAATTACCACTGAATTATATATAATTTAAATAATTAAATGAGAAATATTAAAATAATGCATGTATATAGCACAAAATTGGAATGTATACCTATATTAAATATTTTTCTACACATGCTATATATTTTTACATTACTTTAAAATGGCTGCTTGTTATAGTACAATTTGGATGCCCAACTCAATAAATAAATTATATTTAACCAAGTTACATGTGCAAATCAAATTTTTGGCAAGTCACATAAAAAATACATGTGTCACATATGTATAATTAATTAGGTAAAATTAAAACAAAAAAACAATAATAACACTGATGATTTTAAATAATCAGGTAGGTGATTATACAACCGCATATCCAGAGAATTTCTTGCTGATAAAGACAATCTAAACCGCGAAGCACGAAAGACACTGGCATTTGTAGTAGGGTACTCATGAATCTGACCACTGGTTAAATAAATATCTTTGGTCTTACTTAATACCAATAAATGAGTGTATATAAGCAAGGACGGCAAAGACTTTATATTTAGGTTTTTAAAAATTGAAAGTCTCTCTAAAACCCATACCAGCTACAATCCTTACCTCTTGCTTTTGCAAGCGAAATATATTCTGCGCAAGAACTTCCCTTCACAATAATACTCCATAGTTTATTAATGAGTGGAACAATGCAAAGTGGCTATCCTATCTGCAGAGTCTCTATAGATAGCGTACGAGTTACTGTGTGTAAAATAAATATTGAATTAGAAAGTTTTTGATTTAATTGTTCAACATCAGCATACCAGTTTAACCTATCATCGATAATAATGACAAGAACCCTTGCCGAATTTCCCCCACAAATATTCTTATTAGTAGTAAACAACAGATTCTGAATCTTGCCTTCATTAAGTTTTAATCTGTTAGACGTAAACCCTTCTCTAGCTTCAGAAACTACTTGTGTATTCGCCTTTATAAGATTATTTATGTCATCATTTGAACTTAAAAGAGTGGTATTATCTGCAAAAGTAATACAAGTATTTGAGAATAAATTAAGAAATACGCCATTGATATACATGATAAATAAAAGAGGCCCCAGTACGGATCCTTGAGACACTCCGTGTTTAATCAAGCCAATATCAGAGAAAATATTTGGTTTCTAAATAAGTTAGTATACCTCGTTATTCTTGTCTTACGCAAATTCATTTCATAAATTCTAGACTTGTATTAAACAAAACATGCACCCAATTTAATAATATGACGCGCACATTAATTGCAGTGGTAGTTGTACTTACTGCATTCGGTTTCGTCGGACCCATCAATACAGTCGATAGTTTTATCACAGCGGTAGTGTGGTGGAATACAATATGTTTTGTTCCACATATATTGACGACATGTCAGCTGCCCTGGCTCACAGTCGGGTGGTGCTGAAAAAAAATGATGTATTACTATATATATAATACAAGGACAGTATTCATATTCATATAGGTACGTCTTGAAACCAAGAAAATGAATGGATGGGTCTATAAATTAAATATAAAGAAAAGATTCAGGAGTTAACGTGTTCGGAACTCTTACATAATTTATTAGTGCAGCTAATACAAGAAATTATGCTACTTAAATAAGTACAATACAAGTATATTAATTGGTTATACAGGGTGACTCACAACTTATCTAAAAAAATTTGGGAGTATATACATAAAAAAAATGGTGTCAATACAGTAAAAAAAAATTGTGTTTATATTAGTTTTTCAAGTGCCAAAAAAAGGCTCACGTGTATAGCAACGCGGAGTTGATGGATATCGTTTTAATTTATGGTGAAGTGAACATGCTTTAGCAGAACGAATCATATGCCAAATGCGAACATTACACGGAGAATTTGAAATCGAATCGTGGAAGAGATTGAGGTCCAAGGCGTCCACGGCATATTGCAACAGCGTGGTGTTTCATTTACGAGGTTAAATTACATCTGTACCATGTACAGCGTGTCCAAGCATTAATAAAATAAATTAAATAAAATATTAATAAAAAAAATTGTTAAAAAGTGGGGTTAGAATAGCAAACTAGCGTGTGTCTTACAAACGCTTTTTAAAAGTTATCTATTATTTTCTTTGAGGAAAATTTTAGCCTTAATCTTTAAGGCTTACGGTGAGCGCTCTATCAAACGATATATAAGGTCTGTTCCGACAACCGTCTAGAACTGGTTCAGAACCGTGAGAAATGTTTGACCAACACCGTCTTACATCGCATTCGCCGAGAGTACATTAACAACTGAACTGACTGACTAATTCTGGACGGTTCGGAATCGATTCTAGCTGTGTTGGAACAAACACATAGTTTTCGCTCAGTAACTCCTTAACGGATAATGATAAAAATATGCGGTTTTTTTTAATAGACTCTAAATATTATTTTACGTCGACGCTGTGTTTTGAAATTTTGAAAAAGTGTTAAATTAATTGTTTTTTAAATTAATTTTTCATATTTTCAAAATTTCAAAACACAGCGTCGACGTAAAATAATATTTAGAGTCTATTAAAAAAAACCGCATATTTTTATCATTTTTCGTTGAGGAGTTACTGAGCGAAAACTATATCCCTTTGGATCGACCGCTCACCGTAAGCCTTAAGGTAAAATGATCAAATATGTGAAGTTTTTAGGTACAGGATTCTCGAAAAATAAAACACGTAGAACAAAAGTAATATCAAAAATAAAACTGATATATTTTTTCAAAGAATTCTCTATCTCAAAATTTCTTAATTAAATCATTTTTCTCGTTATTTAATCGTTTTGCTTTGTTATTTCTGAAAATCAGCAAATGGCATGAGATAACACTCTAGTTATTTGCTAATCCCTAGATTATTCAGTTATTTATTATCTAAAATTATTTGTAGAAAACACTATTTCAAGAATATGGCGCCCTTAATTACTTATGCTTTTAAAAACTGGTAAATTTATTATTTCCAGTTAATAATCATTGAAATATGGCAGTTTACGTTAAACATTTTTAAATCGATTAGAATGCGCATTGTATAGGTAATAACTCTTAACAGGAATGTGTTCGTAATGATTTATAATCAAAGTGAGTTAGTTAACAGAGCGCTAAAAAATGTTTTAGCCGGATGATTTAGGATTAAACGCCCCAATAGCAAACCATTCTATAACGGTGTTATTAATCATGAATACGTAAATAACTGCATGGACAGTTTTGCTGGTATAATTTTGTTTGCGCACTAATGAGTATCTACCATGTACGGGGCTGTTGATTGTCACTTCTACTATTTTTCTTTAAGTTAAAAAACACTAACTATAAGAGTAATATTCTTGTAATATCCATATATTGAATTTTCTTAGAACTAAACTGAACCAAATTTGAAATAAGTTTAATGAAACATCTTGAATATTTATTTTTTAGATATCAAGTTAAATCAAATTAATTTTGAACATTTTTGTTACCTAATACAATAGATAATAATTAGTTAATACTAAAAATTCTATCCAAAATAATAAACACATATCATCGCAACGAAATTATTAAATAATATTTTAAACCAAAAATTAACTCTTATTGTTGCTCTCAGATTGAAACACGGCACATTTCAGCATTTTAGGGATTGATTCAAGACTTATGTCTCAAATTCCTGTCGATCTTTGTCTATAGTAGTTAATCATAGGACGAGTGTAGATATTTGAAACGCAGGTTAAAAATATTACTTAATGACTTCGATTTATGATGCATTGGGATTTTTCCTTTTAGAACAGTCTAAGCTGCTTCATTTAAAATTCCTGATATACATCTCAAAAACTAAAGTTAATATTTATTATTTGTATTGCATATAAATGATCTCAATTCTGTGTACAATTGTTAATCACAACATTTTTGAGAAGTAATCCAATTTTAATAAATTTTCTGAATAAACAAAATATATACCTAATATAACTAATCAAGGATTCTTCTCAATTCCACGCCTGATAAAATTCAGTGAATTGAAAGGTAAAAATTCACTAAATGGAAGAGATGGAAATCTTATGAAGTAAGATCGTGATACCTAATAGAACCGATGTGGCCTAACTTCTGAGCCGACTTGGTGAATAACCGTTTTTGTGATGTGACAATTCATAGTAGAGTACGCAAGATGTAACAAAGCTACATCTAGTGGTCTAGCTACTCAATGCTAGATCAGAGAGGTCACAGACAAGAAGCGTTCTATATCGCAGTAGATACCATTGAAAGCTACCAACCTTTATCGCAACTCGGCGATGACAATATTTGATTTAGGATTTTCGAGTGTAGTTGTTTCCAGAAATTCCGTTTTTGCAAATTCATAGTAGACTGTGTTTTTGCCCCACCGGATGCGTAACAGTCTACATGAATAGGTACCAATTTTTGCTCAGAGAGTTGCCTTTTTGTTTTTGTCGTTGATGTAAAGGCACTATTTTTCACCACCAGTAAAAATCTGAGATAAAAACGATCCGTTAACAAGCAATGACAAGCCGACAACTAATGTTCACGTTTCGTTGTTTTCGTTCAGAACATGCGACACATATACATTCAATTATTGAACTTTGTAATGCTATGATTCCTGATCACATGATATCGTAGTAGTCAATTAAGATGACCTTCTTAGACGTGCAGAATCGTTCATGTCAAAGTAGTTCACTTTGAAAAAATAAACCATTCTTAACTTCTCTATTAAACTCAAACAGAAAGACGTGTTAGAAATTTCCAATTTTTCTATGTGAGTGTCTAGTTCTTTTGCAAATAATTTTTACAATCTCTGCTCAAACTTCCAAACGTACTTTATGAATGGTATTGTTGCTACTCAATTCTTCTTTGATAAATGATGTAAATGATTTTTTTTATTTATAGATACAATGAATGACATTATGTATGAAAAAGGAGGTCATACAACCTATATAACTTGTCTAATACGAACCAGCAATTTTTAGTGCAGGTTCTGAATGTGGCAGACATTTTGAAGTTTTTAAATCGTAGTCGAGTGTGCAACATGGAAGTATGTAGTTCGGAAGAAAACATTTTTATTTTAACAATATGTGAAGACGAGGAAGAGATCAATGAAAATTATTTCAATATTTTCAAATGTTACAAAATAAATTTTATGAGCTTTTAGATATTATTCATCCTCACCTACAGCACGAAAACATAAGATTTCACAATGCCATCTGACGAAAGATTTGCAGTTTGTTTAAGGTAAGTAACTAGAAGTTGTTGATAAGGAAAAGTACTTAATAGTTGGACAACTATTAAGTTACATTCACTGAAAACACATCCACAATTTAACTTATCTATAATGTCTAACAGTTTGAAGCCAATCCATGATTTTTGTGGGAACAGATTTTAGGTCGGATTAGAAATTGCATCTCTTAATTGTACCCCAACTGACACGACCTGCTTCGACGGTCGTTGCTGGCGACGGTACGTCTTAGTGCTGGTCTACTGTGTGGTACCCCATTAAATATCATCTGGTACGTAATGTGTTGGTCCGTGCAAGTATAATGTGCGCGATCTTTTATAGAGCGGAGTCGAGACGTGTAATTTTCAGTAACACTTTCATATAAATCCAGTGGAATTTCATCAATAACTCTAATCTAATATTGTTAATTAAATCTGTAGTTATATGAGATTTACTGATGCACTCTGCAATACCTTAACCAGCCAACTTTGCCACCACGAGAAATTACGAAATTTCAAATATTTTTTTCACTAACAAAGTGACGGTTTTGTGCGCAGTATGACACGTAGCGTTTTGTTGAAACCAACAGACTCTAAGGTTAATACAATCCAGATAATGGTCGGTTGTTATTTCGATATAAGTCGCCATTAACAGCTATAGCAATTTCAAAATACATTTTAACAATTTGTACAAGTTATATGACCGTGTATTTCCCCATGATAATGTGGTATAACTAACTGTAAACATGTGTCAAATATTAAGTTATCACTGTAAATATGGTCATTGGGCGCAGACGAAAATACGACATCTTTATTGGAATAATCTATATAACTTTATCTGATTTATAACTTTTTTTGGGTGTTATTCATCAGTTTCTGTTTTTTTTTTCTAATTATACTTGGATATTTTAACTGCAAAACGGAATTTTTCAATGATATGTATATATCAGGTATATTTCTATTCTGACGAAAATAAATAAAAAACAAAAAGAGACAAGTGGGGAAGACATGCCGAGAATGATTTACAATGTATTGATGTGTTATATTTAACATCTAAACTGCTGTCTACTTTACTTGTGTCTTTTTAGTATTTTTCGGTTTACGAAGCCGAAAATTAATTTATCTGATAAAATTTAAAATTTGTTAAGGTTACCATATTTCTCGTTGCAAAATTTTCAAATTTGTGGTATCCCTGGCAACTTAAATTTCTAAAAATAAAATACCTAAAATAAACGTAAGCACAAAAATTCTTTATATTTTGCTTATTAACTGGGTTAAACAGCTATAAACAGGGTTTCCAGGAAATGCCAGCCTAAAGCCAGATTTTAATAATTATTTTCATAAACCAGTAAATAAAAGTGAACGATTTTATATGTAGTTCTAAATACAGTTATGTTATAAGAATATTTACATCTACCATATGTTACAAAAATATATGTATTTTTAATTTTTATTCACATATCTTCGGTATTCTTGAAAGGTGAAAGAGTATTCAGGTGGCATGAGATAACATTCCTGTCATTTTCTAAGCCTTTGGGGTTGTTTAAAATTATTTGTCTTTGTATATAATATTATTTTAAGAATTCAATTTCTACTTACTTAAAATATACGAAAGTTTGAATTTTGAGACTAGTCACAAGCAGCAAAAAAACCAAACTTTTATTTGAATATTTATTATTAGATACTCATATTATATAATGTTCGTTATATAGGAATATTTCAATGGGGAAAAATGACAAAATATAAGTGATTTATAAAAATTTGCAGCAGATTATTTAAGATTATCACATTCGATTGAAAATCGATATAGCACAAATATTATACGAGTAGGTATCTGTTTAAAGAAATAATTTTTTCCAGAAGTTAGATAAATTTGCACAGCGTGATTTGTTACATATAATCGTGATATGTATGTACATGTTGTAAGATGTGAGTCAATGAATAAAAAACTGTTAGCTAGGTATTTCTTTATACAAAAATTGAAAACTTATATACATAGTACACAATTTAAGGATATTATTAATATTGTTTTAACCGAGGTCATCTAGTACATAAAAGCAATAAAATATATACTCGACAAATATACATTAGCATTATTTCTAAGAACTATTTATGTATTATTAAGATGCTAACAATAATAATCATACGCATTTTTTTATTTTATATTTCAGTAATACCGAATATAAATCGCCTCGTTATATTTTATGTTAATTATGGACTAGTATAGGATCTCACTATAAAACGACCTTCACCGAGCTGGTTAATGGATGAAAAGTATTTTATATCCAATTAAATATGTCAATAAATACATTGCAAATGGGTTGTCTAAAAAATTTCAGTCCAGAATATGATTAATTAACAATTAAATTTTTTTTTAAACATGTCACTGGTTTCGTTAATAGACAAATTCCATACCAATGGAAAGTATGAAGCCCATAGAACATGCAAACGTTAGGTTGACTATTTTTTTCCCGTCACAACTCTTGGGTAGGCAGGTATAAACAGATAAATCGATACTAGTAACTTGCACCGGTGTGGTTAATAAATTAAAGTTAAATTAAAATAAAGATTATTTCATTACCAACACGGTGGTATAGGGTTGTCTGCGAAAAATCAGTCCTGAATTCCGGTTCCAACCATTCCATGCTATAGAAGAGTACACAGCATTGCAGCGTGTGTATAGTTCGTCCATACCGAAAACGAAGACGATCCGTTTATCCGTTTCTCCAAAAAATCGGTCCGGGGGCGGTGGTACCTATTATTATTAATCTGTCCCTAGGAACCTCTAACGCCCTTCAATAACAATAAAACAACATTTTCGACCCTACTAATGATATGTCGAGATCGAAAACCCGTATAAAATAAAATTTTCTAATAATCCATTTGCCGCCCCGAATTACGTTTAATTTTTTTAAGGAAACGATACATATAATCAAAAAAATTTATTAGACTTTTCGATAGGTAAGGTGGAGAAGAAGCCACAAAAAAATGTCAATGATTTTAGACAAATTTCGTGTTTTCAAGGGCCGGAGAGGCGGCAGGAACGTCATAATATCATTTCAAGTCACTACCAGGAAATAATAGTCTATACCGAAAATGAAGACAATCCGTTTCTCCAAAAAATCTAATAAAGTCCGGGGGCGGTGGTATTTTGCCGTCCAATTCGTAAACCGTTGTTTGTAAAAAAAGTCTATAAAAGCATTTTTTCATATTTTTATAAAAAACATTCGAATATGTATTCGAAATGAAATAGAAAATATCGATTTCTCGAACTCGTGACTTCGAGACTCCACCCCTCAGTTATGAATTCGGGAAACCTCCGATCCCATCCCACAGCCGCCGTTTACCTAGCTTCATGTTCGTCGTTGGAGTAAAACAAAATTTCCGCACATCTCACGGCCACAAATCGAATCCAATCGACCTCAAATTTTATGTACGTATACTTCGCGATAAGACGGGGGCACATCCGGTAATGTACCGAAAAATTAAAAAAAAAACTGGATGCCGCCCCCGCAGCCGCCCCCCAACCGATCGAATCGAAATTTTAAAAACACGTACTCTTTGAGACGCGGAATCGAAAAAATTAGTCCGTCTTTGCGTTAGGGGTTCGTAGGGGCAGATTAATAATAATACTGCCGCCCCCGAACTTTATTCAATTTTTTGGAGAAACGGATAAACGGATCGTCTTCATTTTCGGTATGGACGAACTACACACAGATGCAATGCTGTGTACTCTTCTATCGCATGGAATGGTTGGAACCGGAATTCAGGACTGATTTTTCGTAGACAACCCTATACCACCGTGTTGGTAATGAAATAATCTTTATTTTAATTTAACTTTAATTTATTAACCACACCGGTGCAAGTTACTAGTATCGATTTATCTATTTATACCTGCCTACCCAAGAGTTGTGACGGGAAAAAAAATAGTCAACCTAACGTTTGCATATTCTATGGGCTTCATACTTTCCATTAATATGAAATTTGTCTATTAACCAAACCAGTGAAATGTTTAAAAAAATAATAATTTTTAATTGTTAATTAATCATATTCTGGACTGAATTTTTTTAGACAACCCATTTGCAATATATTTATTGACATATTTAATTGGATATAAAATACTTTTCATCCTTTAACCAGCTCGGTGAAGGTCGTTTTATAGTGGGAACTTAGACTAGACAGATAACTTACTACATTACAATTGTACCAAAATATGGCATTATTGCATTCTTCAATAACTCTGGAATAAAATCTGAAAAAATACATTCTAACTCTAAAAAATGTCTTATGGTAATCTCATGTAACAAGTACAAGTTTTAAAAGTATTAAGAAAATTTACAATATTATTAATATAATATCTAAATCTTATAAATTTAATAAAAAATTACCAATATCGTGTATTTTTACAGAGATAGTTATGGGGAACACATTCCAATGCATGCGCCAACAGCGTCCCGATCCAGTAACGGTCGACTTGTCTATACTACCATGTGCCTTATAGACATTGTAGTGCAGTTGAAATTTAAGTGGTACGAGATATTTAAAGTGTGTGTGCGGTTTAGCTGTGCTGTAAAATAGTGTATGAGACGCTCACTGAAGGCGATTTAAAAAAATACACATTATGTGATGCTGGATTTATAGTTATCTGAAAATGCAGCATAGGTACCTACATAAATATTATCATAAAAATTCTAAAAGAATACTATTCATTTTTGTTTTTCACTAACTTTTCCCATATATTGCATGCTTTACAGATATTAATAGTGCAATAACACTTCTAACTTATAAAGAAGTAGTACGTAAGACGACAAAATCAACAATAAATCAATCGTCAATCTCCTAATTTCTACTGGAAAAATGCCTCGCCTATATCTAATTTGCATAGGCATCAAATAAATTGATATTAATACCATAATACCTAGATTACTGGTGATTTATTGCTAAGGTCATCTTCTCTTCCACAGATAGTAGCTTACATAAGACTTATATATTGTCAATGTTTCAGAAAATTAGAAAAAAATTCTTCTAGATTTATTTTTCAAAACATTTGCAGACTCATGTTTATAGAAATTGCCCATCAAAGAATGCTATTTAATTTTGGAATACTGGGTATACCTAAGTACCTATATCTACTTTATTTTTACGGAGAATTATTTAATTTACACAGCATAGGTAGGTAGGTACTTGATTTCCATGGTAAAAACATATGTATATTTTTTATAAAATGAATGAATTACATTTTAATTTTACAACGAATTAATACATTTACACATACCATGTGTGAGTATACGTAATTATCATGGTAAAAATACATAAATATAATTTTTACATGTATTTTCTGTTTAATTGCCATGATAGTTATTGACATACTAATGATAATCATGGTAAATTTACATAAATTATTTTTTCAGTGTACAACTTAGTTGCAAGTTTCAAGAAACTGTTTTTTCTTGGTACGATTTGACAACAAAAAATGACTACAGTAACTACATATACCTAGCTACTAACTTTATTGAATAGATTAAAAATAATATAGTTTGAAAAAAACCTACTCAGGCTTCAAAGTAACATTTCGCCTTTCAAATTAGTTTCATTCATATGATTTTGTATTAGTGATCTTTCTGATCTTATTTGTAGTCTTTGTATACGGCGATATTTCAAAAGTAATTTCAACTATTAACTTTATTTCTAAGCCAAAGTTTGTTCTTGAAGTCGTTTAATTTAAGTTACCTTATTCTCTTTAACTTTCATTCCTTATAATGACAACTGGAATAAGGGTAATTTCAGTTATTTTCCTAGTTCAAATCAATGCAAGATTAGTAACATGTAATAGCAAATTTAGCATACATCAAATTTCAATTTTGCAGCTTTCAGAAATGCCTAAATGGTTTTTAATAGTAATACTATTTTAAAATAGAAATCGTAAACGATATGTATCTCGTATTATTGGGAAAATGAAAAATGAATAGATTTTTTTAGCATAGATTCACTGGAAAAACGTTTACTAATTCTAATATTTAGTGCCTAATATCCAACGAGACCAATACAAAGCTAAAGCGAAACTTACAATAAAACAGGTACCAAACATTAGTAAAAAGGGATCAAAATATAATAACGAAATACAAAAGAATATAAAAAATACAAGACAATACCAGACACATAACATAAGTGACAAAACAACTATGATTACTTTATGCTATCAATAGAATGAGAAATGTATCAAGGTGATTTATAAGCATTTAATTAGAAACCATTAGGTATAGCTGTTAGTAAATTTGTACGAGGTGTAAGAAATTGTAATGTGGAATGAATTCAAGAATAAGTGTAGGAACATAATATAATGAAAACATTAATAAGACTGCATTTAATGAATTATTTATGATTTTGAAAAGCAATTTGAAAACATAATTCGCTTGCAACAAAGACTATAACAATCAAAATAAGAAAACAATGATTCTTGCGGTTGTAGCACTAATAGGATAAATTTCATAACAAAAAAATGTATAGACGTTAAGTATCCTCACTACACTTTTCTTAATTGGATATTATAAATGCTAGAAATAGAACTCTACATTATCGTTGCAAATTATAGTTTGCAAAGCACATATACACTCTTTTAAAAGTTAGAATCGTTATTAAAAAAATATGTTCATCAAACAATAATTTAGCATCAAATGTAACTCCAAAGTCGCTAAATTACGTAACTCTATTTAAAAAAGCACTCTGAAGAAGAAAAAGTACTAGGCGGTCCAGTCTAGGCGCACCGCGGACTATGCTAGTCTCGTTCTTGTCTAATGATTTTAAATGTACACGTTTGCACTAGTAGTTCTGGTCTCGCTAGTGTTGCAATCTCGTCGAAAACTTTATGGAGAATTTCGACCAGTCGCTTCAAATAAAAGAACTAATAAAAATACATCTTCCACAGAACATATTTTGACATCTAATGAAAATTTTTAAAATCTTCAAACATTATATTCTTGAAATTTTTGTTATGTAACACCATAATTTTTCATGATGTATGTATGTATGTATGTAGAATGACACGCTCTTTCAAATGGCATGGTCAACATTGGGGGTTGCTATTTAAAAAAATTGTCGATGACGTCGCCAATATGGGTCGTATGTTAAAAAGTGCCTTTTTAAAAACAAAATCAACGTGCCAGGTGATTTTTTTGAAAACTTCTCAATTTAAAAAATAATGAATTTATTCGTTACTTTTCGAAAGCGCTGTATATAAAACGTACAACTGTGAATTATCTGTTCATGTCACATACTATATGAAGTGTCATGTGAGCTGGGATGGTTGTTAGAGAAAAACATAAAAAAACATATTCATTTATTCCACAGTAGATTTTAATTACCCCAAAACATATGGTAAAATGGTTCAAATAGAAAATTAAATAACAAATGATTTCGAATTTTTCGTCTATGTTCTAATTTATCTTTTGACATAACAAGCGGCCTTTCATTCATACATTTATTTCATGCTATGTTGTTTCTAAATTGGTAAATATTGAATTACCTCCATATACAAGTACTCAAAGCCAACGTAATCCCGTTTATTCGTACGTATTCCTAAAAATCTGCATTGCAGCTTTTTATATATCCTCCCAATATTAAAAACATAAATACAGTACGTCAGGTAAATTGAATTTCATTTTATGTTTATTTATTCTGCTGTAAATTATAGCTAGACAGATATTACATAAAAACAGGTAAATGTATCCATTGTTTGTTTTCCAGGAATTTCAGAATTTTTTTGAAATATTAATCGCGTGAATCGTGATGACTTTTATTAATCCGAAATGAATTCATTTGTGTATCAATTGCAAATAAAAATAAAAGGATTCGACTGGCACTTTTCAATTATAAACTGTTGGAAAAATTAGTAAATAAATTTATAAAAATATTTATGTACTGTTAACATCCATCGAATTGCAATATCTCTACAGGGTGATTTATATCCTGCCACAGTCGGCTTCATTTATTTTATTTTTTTAATCCTAATCTCCAATATTACACCTATGAAATTATTGCTCCCTATGAAAACTAACCAATATGGTGTAGATCATAGAACTGCGCAACAGGTGGATCCATCAAATTTTTATTATTTGTTGTAGTTTAAAACATTGTCGAATACTAACGCATTAAATTAGATTAAGATACAAAATTGTGAAAATGATTAAGGTAACTACTCAAAAATATTACAATATGTAAGTCACATAAGTGTTGTATAGAAACATGTACCTAAATGTGTGTTATACTAAACACTATCAAAGTTTTTTGCAAATTATGTTCAGGAGTGCATTGGGATTTGTCATGTCCTTTTTTTGTTTTATCGTCTTTTTTTCTTTTAACAGTTCTAATGGGAACCTTCAGTTAATACTTCAAGTAGGTACATTTACTGTAAATCAAGAATAATGAAACAGTTTTAAATAATGGATGTTTATCTTCACTTTTATGATATTATATACAGGGTGGTCGCGATGTAATGGGCCAAAATTCATGACTAGATTCCTGACGTGAAAATATTGCAATTTAGACAAACTCACCTCAGTCCTAAAGTTGATACTTACAGAGATACAGGGTGTTTAATGCAAAATATTATTTTAGTTTTTTCTTATTTATTTCATAATAAATGCTCATATCGAGATGAAATTTTGGTGTTAGGGGTTTTCTGGGGCGAGAGATTGAAATATATCCATGGTTTGCTTGTAGCTCATAGAGAGCGCCAGATTTTTTTAAATGGAACCCACATATTTTTTTCACGTCACCAGATAACACATTTCATTACCTTTCACTCGATATAAAGTTATCTGAATTTAAATCTTATACTTTTCTTCTAATCCACAATTACTTTTTACTATTATTGATTTATGCAAACCAATTAATTTAAACTAATTTGAAAAATAAATAAATAAATATTGTGGCAGCATTTATTCATACAAATTAATAATTAAAGTGATTTTTTATTAAAAATGACTTTGTTTATTTAGTTTACTTCAATTGGCCTCCATAATTTCACATTTAGTTTTTTCAAACAATCGGGAGTAAAGTTAGCCATGGAAAACAAACAGTAGGTTTCATTCTCCAAGGCTAAAAACCATATCGATCATTTTATTTTGATTAAAATTTGCCATTGTTAGAAACTTAATTTAACAACAAGAACCAAAAAATATTACAGAGAAGAAATAATTACTGTCAAAGTGAAGTTAATGTGACAGAACTTTACTGTTTGTTTTCCATGACCAACTTTACTCCCGAGTGTTTGAAGAAACTAAATGTGAAATTATGGGGATCAATTGAATTAAACTAAACAAAGTCATTTTTAATAAAAAATTACTTTAATTATTAACTCGTATGAATAAATGTTGCCATAATATTTATTAATTTATTTTTCAATTTAGTTTAAATTAATTGGTTTGCATAAATCCATCATTCCAAAAGTAATTGTGGATTAGAAGAAAAATATTAGAGATATATACATATAACTTTATATCGGGTGAAAGGTAATGAAATGTGTTATCTGGTGACGTGAAAAAAATATGTGGGTTCCATTTAAGAAAATCAAGTCAACAGAGCTCATAATTGGCATTCTAGCTCTAGGTAGTATGGAGGGTGGTCAATAATTTCCCCCAATCACAACCTCCTATGTTGCCGCCCGCCTCTGACATTCAGCTGTTTATAGACATCAACTTTTTGACAAAATATCGAGTAACGTCCAAACGGTACGTTTTAGGCACCATGTATGGTATATGAAATCACAATAGAATTGATCGAGAAATCCAAATATGCAATAAAAATATGTGGGTTCCATTTAAAAAAATCAAGTCAACTATGATTGAAGTTTTCAAAATTAGAGCGACGATATCAGCCATAACAAACAGAGCTCATAATTGGCATTCTAGCTCTAGGTAGTATGGAGGGTGGTCAATAATTTCCGCCAATCATAACCTCTTATGTTGCCGCCCGCCTCTGACATTCAGCTGTTTCTAGACATCAACTTTTTGACAAAATATTGAATAACGTCCAAACGGTACGTTTTAGGCACCATGTATGGTATATGAAGTCACAATAGAATTGATCGAGAAATCCAAATATGCAATAATATACAGGGGGTTCTACTTAAAAAAATGTAACTTTACTATGAATCACCCTGTATATGTATAGGAATTCCAGTAAAAATATTTTTAGTTTGTAGCTCTTACTATCCCCCACCCCCCCAGAAACAGCAGATGTTAAATATATATCAGTATAACCACAATCTTCCGTCGACACACTATTGGCCCACTCTGTATTCTTTGAAAAATAAATGTAACTCTTTTGAAACACTTATTTCTTTGTTTAATTTCTAATTCTTCAATTCATCATCTCCTTCCTTATAGTCACAATATTCTTAACTCTTCATTTTCATTTTCAAGTCTCTTTATCTACTTTTGCTGTACTATGTATGGTTATTAATAAATCTTTGTGCCATTGTATTTTTTCAATATCCCACCAATTTTCTTCGTGGTAATTTTTTGTCTTTTTTTTATCGTTTTTCTGAAGCAGGGTTTCCTTTATATTTATTTTTCCATAGGATTTTCGGGTTTTTATTTAATTAACGGAATATTTAAATACAACAGGTTGTAATAAACATTTGAATATAGTGTACAGAATATCATATCAAAAACAGCGTTATGTTTCGAATACAAATAATAATGCATTTTGAAAAAACCACCAAAAATCGAAGATTGCGGTTTGATTCAAATATAATTATTTTTTGGAGTTATTTTTATATGTAATATATTTTTTTTTATTTGAATCAATATACATACAATATAATCATGTGATTCAATACCTATATTTGACGCGCCATCTATATTTCGGAACCAGAAATTTGGTCAAAAACTGCGATTTGATTTCGACCTTTTTATATTTTTTACCTAGGCACTATGTTCAAAACATTATATATTAATTTATTATTATATTAAAAACTCATCCAATAAAGTCATAAAAAAATATAAAAATACATCATAAAGATGATGATGCTATAGAAATAATACGTATCAAATTTTTAATTATTCATATTCTATATGACATAAATTTATTATTTCAATCGTTTTTCAGATAATACATATTTTTAATGTATTTAAAGATATATTCACTTTAGATAATGGAGTGCTGCCAAGGATGAGGGAAATAAATAGGTACTCAAAAAGAAAATGGAAAAAGAATGAATATAAATTGAGTAACACCTAAAAAGTTTGTCATCATCTTTCATCACATTTTCATTGCAGATGATTTCCTTTACGAAACTAGAAGTGCTTTTGTACAAAAAAATAACTTTCATTCAATGCGACTTAGAATAATGAATTTTAAGTACGAGTTTTAACGCAGGATATATCTCATAAAACTAAGCAAATTCTTCAAGTTTCAATATTTCGAAATGCTCAAAATCAACGGAAATATGGCCGTCTAACATTATTAATGAAAATGTCAAATCACATACCAGTATAAAACTTATCAATTCAGTGTAACAGGAAATAATAATTTTTTTTATATATTTTTAGGTATTAGCAATATTGTGTGAAACTAACTACTCTGCGGACTAACGCCCCGATCAGCGTTGAATTACATCCACAATATCTACCCATATATTCTTTATTATTAGCTTTTGTAATTTTTTTTACTGTATTGGAAAGGTATAATAAGCTAATATAAATCAAATATCCTACAATTCTTATCAATGAAGTATATGTATGCTCTCTGATACACCTAAGTATATTAATGAAAAATTCCACATACAAAGCTCTATTCAATGATTATCTAAAATAAAAATTTACTAACCTGGTTTAATAAAAACATTCTATATTGTATGCTCTCTGATACCAAACATTTAGGTATGCTAATGAACAATTCCACACACAAAGCTCTATGTTTTCATTCAGATTTGAGATATTAGCTTAAAATACCTTTCCAATACAGTAAAAAAGGAAGTAATAAGTTCCGCAAAAATTATCAGCACTGTAAAAACATTTAAAGATATATTATACTCGTATCTACACGAACCAACACAGCATGAACCAGCAAAGCTTGCTCATGAAAGTACTCACGTTATTTAATAAAGCAGCGCACACTAGACCAGTATCAGCACGTACCGTCACACCAGACCGTATCAGTGACCTGCAATTTCTATGCCTGGCCGCGTTAGTCCGACCTAAGTTGTGCAATTATCTTAAAGAAAAAGCAAGTCTTTTGTCAGAAGACGAAACCGCTCTGCAAAATCTTATGTTTTGGTGCTATATGCGACGACGATAAATTATTTCGATTTTTTTTTTGTACACTCTTACAAGAATACCTATTCTTTGAACTCATTTAAGTCCCTAAAATTAATCTTTTTCGGACTCTATGCCAAAAGGTTATCATGGAGCATTTTATATAAAATAAACATTAATAACTATTTGTGCTTATTAAAATTATAACAAAAATGTTACCTCCTCCTAATGCCCTGACGGTCCATTTTTGCATATAGATATTTTCATCTTAACATTCTAGGGTGGCTTCTGGTACATGCATTTCAGGGACATCCTGTATTTATTGTTTTTTGATATGTTTCCGATATTTTGTTAAAATTGCATCACATTAGCCATGAAGGTAAATAAGTACTTCTCTTAAGTCAACTACAAAATACTAGCACACGTCAGCTATCATTAAACTATTATTATTTATGTTGATTATTTACCTTTATGGTTAATGTGATAGCGACTATAACGAAAAAATTATGAAAATCGGAACTACACTCAGATATTTTTCCACATTGAATATGTACTACACCACATCCCATTTTTTACCACGCACTCTCCACAAATATAAATATAGAGAAAATTCTAAATAAATACTTACGGCAAGCTTGAAATTCATCTTCACCCTTCTCACAGTCCTTCTGGTAATTGCAGACCCAAAGCGAAGGGATACACTTTCCCTCGGGACATCGAAACATTCCAAAGTCACATATCACGCCAGAGGGATCACCTGCAAATTGAATACGTTTTTACACTCAATTTTTCAGAAAAATTCGGTTTCTTTAAGCGCCACGAAATACAACTCCATTACCTTTACTCTGTAAAGTTTTGTTGATCTACATACCCAAGATGGATTCGTTTTAAATTTACGATTTCAACAATTATTTTTGATTTGTCGATACTTATTTCAGTTACGTAAATTTATGGCTATTTAAAACTGTTGCAAAACGAGATTCTACTTCAAAATACATGAGACTTGTTTTGATTACGAATTTGAATGTTTCTGGAACAGTTCTAAATAGTCATCCAGTCGTATTCTCAGCATGTCATCGCTTGGTAGTTTTTATTAATGATTTACTCAGTTATTTTGAATCGGTATGAAACAGTTCGCTAACCAAAACAAGCTTATGCTTACTCTTACTGTTTCATATATGCTGTATAACTTTATATGTTTCTATAAAACTGTAATAACATGGTTTCAAGTCTGAGGATTATTATTATCATTTAATCTATTGGAAGACATGTACTGCATCTAAACAAATAAAACTTATCATATGAGCTTTTGTTTTGTTGAGCAATCTGTCAGTTCAAATGGAGATGTTCACACAGTATCCGGCCCGATAGAAATATCGGTGGTCGTCATCGATATCGCTATCCATGTCGAATGTAGAATTGTTCCGTTAGACGGAAATTCAAAATACACAAGTGTTCGCATAAATGAAACGATTACGAAACGTCGATACAGGTTAGTGCAGGCACCAAATTGTAGTCAAATCCCAAGTTTACACCTATTTTAAGAGTGCAAAAGACATCATTGATGTTTATAACAATGGATGCATCTACAGTATGCGCCAAAAGTATGGAATAAATTCAATAAAAACGAAACAATTATTTTTTGGGAAAAATTCTCGAACAGGTCGATTTTTAACTTAAAAATATTTTAGCGTAAAATGCGATTTTCAAATGTCATTTGTTTTCGAGTAATGAAGTCATCGATTTTTTTTTAAAATGGCAACACCATATTTTTTTCCTTGATTCTGAAAGATCGTTTAATTCTCTATCAGACAGTACTAAAATTTTGCCCTCTTACATAGGAAAGTTTTCGAGTAAATGACGCTTGAATGTTAGAAAACGTAAATTTTATCCATAAAAAAATTACAATTCTGAGGTATGTAAAATAAAATACAATTGATTAAATTTTATACTAAAATTTCGAATTGCCATCCATCAACTTCTTGACAATGCGCAAGTCTGTGAAAAAATTTTTCTTGCAGATTATGAATGATTTCTGGGGTAACTCTGCGTATTTCGTCCCGAATGCGATTTTGAAGTTCTTCTAAATTACGTGGTTTATTAATGTACACTTTTGACTTCAAGTATCCCCATAAAAAATACTCAAGAGGTGTATAAAATTTAATCAATTGTATTTTATTTTACATACCTCAGAATTGTTACTTTTTTATGGATAAAATTTACGTTTTCTAACATTCAATCGTCATTTACTCGAAAACTTTCCTATGTAAGAAGTCAAAATTTTAGTACTGTCTGATAGAGAATTAAACGATCTTTCAGAATCAAGGAAAAAAATATGGTTTTGCCATTTAAAAAAAATCGATGACGTCATTACTCGAAAACAAATGACATTTGAAAATCGCATTTTACGCTAAAATATGTATTTTTTAAATTAAAAATCGACCTGTTCGAGGATTTTTCTCAAAAAATAATTGTTTCGTTTTTATTGAATTTATTCTATACTTTTGGCGCATACTGTATATGTTGTTTCTTCATCTGTAGGTACAATATACAGCGTGTCTGAAAATGATGAGCAAAGGGTATAATTCTAGACCGAAAATAAATGCTACCTTTTTCTATAATATTTTTTCCAAAACTGATTATTAACGGAGTTACAGGGTGTTAAAATTAAATTTTATTTGCAGTTTCTTTGCAATACCTTTTGTACACTCATAATATTTTGACGAAATTTCGTGTATAGGGATTTTTTGGGATGAGGATTATAAATTTGCCCACCGTTTTTTCGCATTTTGTAGAGGACGCCACATACGAGCTTTTATTTTGGTTTGAATAGGTCCAACTTTTTTGTGATACACTTTATGCGACTTTTGATTGAACATTTTTGTTCTCCTAACCTTTTGACATAAAAAAGGTATACTTTATTTGTTTCGATAAATCTAACCGTTTTCGAGAAAGACGCTAAAATAACATTGCTTACATGTGATGAATACGAAATTATTTTAATTTATTTTCTACATAGCATGCTTTGGAAACAAGCGCTTAGTTGCCTTGGAAAAATTTCTGGAGAATTTTTAACTTTTTGCTCATCATTTACGGACACCCTGTATACATTAAAGTATTTTTTTTCAGTATTGTTATACAATTTATATCATCCGCTGGCTAGGTAGGTACACAAGTGACTAAGATTTAGCGAATATGATACATTTCCAAAAGCGATCATAAGCAAATTAATTGTTGTTATATGTAAAATGCTGGATCCGATACCGACACTGAGACCGTGCTTAGAGCGCACAGAACGATATTGTCGGTATCGGTAGCAGTGTTCACAAATGCCAACTATTTTTCTGTTTACGGTCGAACTCGCACACATTTTCTAGAGTAGATTGTGTATGTACCTATTTATCTAGTGGATACTAGAAATTGTATTGTTGAAGATAATAATAATGAAGAAGAAGGGCTTTATTGTATCTTCTGTACCTACGTCTAATAATGTTAAACATTATATGTGGCATAATTTGTTTGTCACTAAATGTCTTCACACAGAAAAGACCAGCATAACTGCTGTTGTTGGTAAGACAACAGTCCAAGAATATTTTCTAAGGTATACATCCAGTATTCAGAAAAATGTTTGGCGAGGAATTTTTAGAGACTCGCATAATTGGTCCATTTTTTTTTACTTGAAAATTGAACCAGACAAATGTATTTGGATCTGTTGGAATACGAATTAATTCTAGTTTAACTAATACACTAGATTGAGCAATACAGTATTTAAAGGAAACATTTCAAAAATTATCATAGGAGAGTGTCTACCGAATGATCTCCACGTTTACCAGATTTGTCTTTGTTGACCTTTTTTCTGTGGGGGCATTTAAAGACAAAAAATTGTGTCACATGGATGAAATTTTAATACTCTACAAATGCTGTATAACATTAGACAACATTTTTAGCATTGTCTCTAATACCGAGATCTCGGAAACGATAATGTAGGTATACAGGGTGGCTTAAGTGATAAAAATCTGTCGTATTTCTATACCTTTCAAAACGTGTATTTTTTCCTTGCATATCTTTTTTATTTTTTTAAGGAACTATTATGAAGATTGGTACCCTTACGTTGTCAACATAAGCATGCTAATGGTGGTGGACAAAATTCTACGTCAACTGGATACTCAAATTCTCACTGTTCTCACTTTCACACTACCAACAAAAGTGGAAACAATTGAATTCAACCATCTATACAGTTCTGGCAAGAATTCAGACGACTTACGTCATAGGAACAAATGCGTAATTCATTATATTTTCATCAAAATATTTAAGAAACTGCAACTGAGAATAATAAAACTATATACTGTACTAAATGTTTGTACTATATATTACACTATATTACAAAAAATAATTGTTTTTAATGCGACAAACTATGGAAAATTATGTTGATGACAAAAATAATTGCATAACGTTTAACCGTGACGTAAATCGTTTGAATTCTTGCCGTAACTATAACACATATGAAGGCATTTGAATATTTTTTTATACAAAAAATAATTATTTAAACCATATTGTTATTTTAGTTAAGGTAAAATAGAAATATCACTGTAGCAAATGTTATATAAACAATCTTTAAAAAATGGAATAACTATGTAAAATATAGCGTATGAACGGAACGACAATTTTAATAGGTTTTAAATATTGCAAGTGGAAAAAATAACAATTTATTTATTATTTAAATATCTACTACATAAATATTTTGTCAATCATAATAAACAATGAGTTACATTCAAAATGAACTCTTTAACCTAATTACCTATGCATTTCTGAATACAATTTATCGTAAATTCTATATCTATATCATCTTTATTGATAAGAACTGACTTCCTGCTCTGCTTTTCCCAGCAAAAGTTCAACTCTCGTAAGACGGCCCATAATTTGCTTTTACTGATTTTTGGCAAATCGTTGTTCTCTGAAAGCTCACTTACAATTTTGTTTAGCGTTGGTATTTCTTTTTTAAAATAAAATTACGATAATTACCTGAAACGAAATATTACCACGCCCATGGCCGGTTCTTATCTCGGGGTTTTATTACTCTTTCTCATTTCCAAAAAGACTATAGCTGACTGTCGCATGTTTGAATTTTCTTATAAAAATATTAAATGTAAATTTTTTCGTGTGAACTTTTGCACTTTATAAGTTACCATTTATTTATGATTTGGCAAACAGTAATATGTTAGGTAGTAAACAGTAATTTGTTAGGTAGTGAAACAGTTTAAGTCCACTCGATAATAATAATAATATATCTACTCCTTATTCTAATCACAAGTCTAATACTCAGAAATCGAAGGCTCTTGCGGGAGAGGGGGCGGCACATTATTATTATTATTAAGCAGGCCGCATTTGCGCCCAGGAACGACTACTTTGGTAGGCCCTAACCACCATTCTGCGCAGGAATAAAGGGAAACCTCATTAATTAGGAGAGTGGCTAAACATCGACCGGTATCACATTGACCCAAGCCAACATTCTTTTCCCCTGCCATACCCGCAGAGAGAGTGCCAATCCTTTCTACGAATATAGCTGATCTACGGTCTACCGGTCGCGATATTCGATCCCACAGCGTACTGGCCACATCGATTCAAGTACAGACGCCTTAAAACGTTCGCCCACTGACCGACTGATAGTTTGTAAATTATAAAGTGATAATTGAATTTAAAATTAATTTGTTATAACTGTTAAAAATGTTATGTACTATTTATATAATAAACAAATTGTTATTAGTGTAACCTCAGAACCATACCTAGTTATTTAGATTTTTAAAGATTGTCTTACATTACATTTCTTACAGTGACTTACTATGTAAAGAAAAGTAAAATAACAGTAACTACTGATTAATTATTTTCTGGGAAGTAATTTGATTTTTTTAAAAAAAAGTTGAAATTATAAATTTTTGATACAAACAAATTTCTAAATACATATAATTGAATTTTTCTGAGAAGTCTGAGGAAGAATTACAAGGTTTGTTAAAAAAAATACATATTTTAGCCAACGTGTTTACTTCTTGTCTTCAACATCTAATCACGTAAAATTAGCAAATGAATTTGATGATGTGAATTACTCGAGAACTGATAACTGAATGTTCTTTAAAATAATGTATCACCCAATACCACTTTCCATTTAAAATTTTAAGGCAATTTAAGGAATGAGTACACCCCTCCATACATATTTAGTTTTTGCATCAGCGCGAAGAAAACTTGGGTGGCAAGTAAGTGGCTGTATACTAAAATTGTAATATTTTAATTAAAATTTTGGAAAAACATATTTGGATGCGCAGTGTATTAAAACCACAAATACACCTATGATGTGAAAACCTATCTACTTATGCACTATAGCTATTTGTATAACCTGCTTAATTTTCTTAGTCTAGGCCGCTAAAATTCATCACGTAAGCAAAAAACGTCGAGTGCGACGGCACTAAGCAGACTAATTAATCTCAATAGATGCACAAAGCCGGCTCATCTATCCTCTTACAGAGCCTAAGTCTGCAACTAAATATTAACTTTCGGAAATACAGAAGGATTCGGTGGAGAATTATTCAAATATATCCTTTGCAGCCGACAGTTTCGTGTTAGTGGTGCAAATCAGATGATTGGTGGCCCTTAAATTGCATTAGGCGTCGTGGGGGAATCCGGGGCGACGAGCGGTTGACATTCCTAACCCCGTCCCTCGCCATCAAGACCAAATGTCAACCGCAAGTAATCCCCATTGTACGGTTCTACACGAATTTCGTATGATAACATTTTAATTAAATGCTCGGGGTTTTAAACTCTCCCCCTCGCAATTTTGCTCCTTAGAGTAGTTACTGTAATTTAATTACTTCAGTGAGCTACGTACGTCGTACTAACGATGTTTTTAAACGTGATAACTAGACAGTTGAAATTGTCATACCCTTAATGAGAAACAATGAACGGTATCTTTCACAGCTACTTGAGTGTAGCTCCACAAAAATCCTACAGACTCTAAAATCCTTACTTAAAATCTCTAATGGCCGGTTTCTCAACTAGTAGATATCTATTAAATACACTTATCGATTCCATAAACTCGAGATATCCCATGAATTCGGTTTCTGAACCATTCGATAATGCTTATCTATTGCATAAGTTATCGAAAGAGATATCCAAAGAAAAATGGTAAGATATCTGCCCAATAAACATTAACGCACGCGCGCAGCGATTTAGCTGTTGCTTGTTTACATCTTTATTGTAAGGCTTAACCCAACTTTTTTTGATATTTTCGTGACGATTACTTTGTGCAATGGAAAATTCTGATTCGTCTGCCTCTTCAGATGAAGAATATTTAAATATAGTCAGATATCTTGAACCGCCAAGACGTTATCGTGAAAGAGAAAACCAGTATGAAAAATACAGCGACAGAATTTCGAGAGAGGTTTAGGGGCGCCGTATTCTTGAAATAGTGTTTTCTACAAATAAAAGTAATTTTAGACATTTAAGAACTGAATAATATAGAGTTTAGCAAATAACAACAATGTTACCTCATGCCATCAGCGAATATTCAAAGGTACCGAAATAAAATCAATGTATAACGTCAGAAAGCGATTTATCCAGCAAATTTTTAGGTACAGAAAACTTTCAAAATACATATTTTTTTAAATTCGTCTATAGATGTAAACATTGTTATAACATAAACTTACATATTTCTGCATATAACATTGTTCACTTTTGTTTATAAGTGTGTGAAAATAATTGTTAAAATGTGGGGTTAGATTATTATATTATTTGAAGAGAGTTTAAATAATATAGTAAAAGTGGATAAATAAAACATCAGTAATTTTATTTTTGATATTACTTTTGTTCTACGCATTTTATTTTTCAAAATTTCAGTACCTAAAAAACCACAAATTTGACCATTTTACAGTGAGAAATACGGTGGGCTTAACGAAAGAAACTGTAAATTTACTGATAGATTTAATAGGAGATAGTATTCAAGTCTCTAGTATTAGAACAAATTTACTATCAGTATTAGAAAAGGTTTTAATAACTTCGTTTTTATGCAACAGGTTTGTATATATTTTTATTTAGTTAATGTGATGAGATATCATTACCGACTGTGGCGCCATCTACAATAATTATTTCTTGAAAGTGTCTTCCTTCCATAAATGGCATCTGCAAACAGTTGTGAATTTGCTAGCTCCCTCTATGATTACTGCAAATATTAAGATATCCATTCAACTGTTATGTATTCAACAAAATTTGTAAGGCATGCGTTCAGAAACCAATATAAAGTTATCGGTCTGATAAATTTATGTACTCGATAGTTATCGAATGGATTGCGCCAAATATTGAGAAACCGGCCATAAGATATTTATTTTGGTTTGCAGGATAATAAACACCCTGTATAATTTAGTTAAAATTAATCAAACTAGACTATTTACGACTACAACATTGTATGCTTACTAAAAACAACGCACATTCTTTATGGAAATGAAACCGCCGTGGATTATGCTGAAAATTGCGTGTGATATTTTAATTCAAAAGTTGTAATAGGTACGAAAACTTAAAATGGCTAGTTTTTTACAGTATATTCGAATAAATTAAAATAGACAAAATTATGTATTTGAAAAGAACTTAAATTAATGAATAAGAGTTGGAGTAATAGCATATGTTAATAAATGTCAGATTATAATGTCATTTAGAGAAATGAGATGACAAATCAGAATAAAACTTACAGAATACTTTGTTAAATACAAAAATGAATCAAACAACAAAATTAAATAAGAGTGCAAATTTTATCACAGGAAATAAAATGGATAATTTGGTTTGAAAGATATACAGGGATATTTAAAGAATTGAACTTAAATTTTATCAAATTGTAAAATTATATCATTGGTGGAAATCAAAATCATATTGAAAACATTTGTAAAATTTAATTTTAAGGGACAAAAAAGAGAATTGATTGTTGATTTTGAAATAAGAAAGAAGTAAGATGTAAATAAGCTCAACTCAAGAAATTTATAAAGAACATAGAATTTATAAGAAACAAAGCAATTAAAACCACAATATTAAGTAAAGGAAAAAGATATATCAACATAGCAGAATAGAAAATAAAATAAAATTCCCATCAGAAACCTGTAAAGAAAAGCAAGAAAACTGAAGTTAAAGACACTAACAAGGTTAGTAATACAATCTTTATTGTCGTAGCCCATGCAGGAGAAGTTAAACTTATCAAGCAGAGGAACCAAAATCAAGAAGAATATTGAAGGCAAACAGACACAGGAACAGGAAGCAGATAAACAGTGAAGAGGACTATAAACAGAACATGACATACAATAGGAAACTGGAAGCAACAGAACTCCCAAGGAAAGGACAGACTTTTGAAAAATCTACCATAAATAACATAAAAAATTGTATTTAATTTTAAGTATTTATGTTATAAATATTAAATTAGCGCAGGATAGATAGGTTTAGTTAGAAGAATTTATTAACTTTAGATTTTATGATTTAATAAAAAAAAATACAGATACAAAATTTAGTCTCAGTTCAAATATAAGTGCTTCTGATACACAGACAATATTTTGGTCACAAATTTTAATAAAGCATTAATAAACCTGAATAGAACCTGCACTGAAGTTACAAATTTAATTGAAATTTTAAATCTTCAAAAAATAATACTCTAATTAACTTAACTAATTTAAAGTATAACACAAAATTACTTTAAGAAAAATTGTTGTTGAGAAATCAGAATAAAATTGTATTTATTACATTACGATAAATAATACAATCAGTATACTATACTGTATTAGCGTGTGAATGACAAGTGAGACACATACATCTACATATTTGATGAGTGGTGAGCAGGTGAGGCAGAAGGGTTAGTAGGAGTAGTGAGTGGTGAAGGGTGAGAGAACAAGATGGGGGTGAGAAAAAGAGTGAGGGATGTTGTGATGGGATTGAGGAATAACATACTGAAAAAACAGAATAATAATTGCTTTGACAATAATTGTAGGTCTATGTTGTTCTGATTATAGATCAATTTTGTAGTAATAATCTCCAAATACTGCACACACAAAGGTTCAAAAGTTTACCAGCATTTTTATAACTCACAGTACATTTTATAAAAATGTCTTTTAAATATATTAAAAATTCAGTGAATTATATAAAATATTACACATTGGCAGTCATTCTTTCTACTCTACTACTTACACACGATACAGTAATTTTTTAAAGTGTTTTTGCTAGATTAACCATATTAACTTACTAAGAATACTATTTTGATTTTTTTTATTTTACTAGAATATGTTTAAATTTATTCCTTCTGTAGAGCAATTATTTATCAAAAGAAATATATTTTTTTTGGTTCATGAATGCTCCCATGAATCGTACAAACGCTAAGTAGTGTGGCTAGATCAGCGCTAGTACTTATTATTCGAACGAATTGCTCAAATTTCGTCTAGCGAATGATGGAAGTAAGGTTAATTTGTCTTTCTACATACTATGAAATGAAAATGCAATCTTGCAATGCATATTAGTGTTTTTAATAGAATAATTTTGTAATTTTTGGTAACTTGTTATTACCTGAATCCATTGTGCAATACAAATCCATTTGTATACTGTACTCTTCATCAGCGCTTGCATGCAGCGGTTGAATGAGTCCATTGACACTGATTTAAGCATAGAATGTTTTTAGATTTGAGCACTGACTAATTAATGCACTGACTTAGGGTTAAATGATGGTTTTGCTTGAGATGACAATCATCCGCATTTAATTTTAAATCCATCAAACTTCCTTATTGTCACTCCGTAGAATTAATTAATGTAAATGGAAGTACATGTAGTTGTAGTGGTTTGTTCTGTTGTTCAAACCTGTACGACTTCATTGTGAGCATTAACTTTGAGGCGGCGTAAAACCGACAAACGATGGATCGCCAGCGAACCATTCGCAGTACGCTCAGTACGGGCGTCATGGTGTTTATTGGTGCGTACTTTCGCAATAGGGTTTGACACTCGGCGGTGCACTTACAAGTCCGTACGAAGCTTAACATTATCCTCGGTGTGTGTTGCTAATTATATGAATTTAAAATACAGGGTTCTAAATATTTCCGCATTTAATTTTCCTCCCTGGAGTATATGTGGTAATTTAATTATCCTCAGTAAACTACGTATGTTGTTTTAACGATGTTTTTATGCTGGGTATGGTAATTAGACCGTTAAAATTTTAATTTTCTCGACACAGTACTGAAATGAATATGAACTTTTAAAGTAAATATATGAAAGCTTTATAAGCATTTTCCTAAGTATTGTAGTTTATTTTTCTATTTATTAACTTATTAGACATATTCTCATTTTAACACTATAAAAGTTATAATCTAACTAAATGTAATTTTTTAAAGGGATTACGTTATACGTGTGTGTATCATAGGTACGAGGTGACGTACTGGCCACCATATAAATTCTTAACTTCCAACAGGAATATACAGGGTGACTGGGAAAATGTGGGATATCTCTTGGGTGTTTCCTATAAAATATTTTCCTACAGACCCTCCCTACGGAGAAGGATCTCTTAAAATAGTGTCCTTGAAACATATTTAGCTTTTTTAGTTTACCAGGCAGGTTAAGCTTTACAACTTAATGCATAAATTTTAATACCCTGTATGATTAAGACTTTAAAATAATAAATCTGGGTAGCTTCAGCCTTAAACTAAAAAAGGAACTCTTGTTTATTGTCGATAAAATGAGCCGTTTACAGAAAAATTTCAACAATAAACAAGAGTACCCTTTTTTAATCTAAGGTTTAAGCTACCCAGATTTATCATTTTAAAGTTTTTATCATACAGGGTATTGAAAATTTAAGCATTAAGTTATAAAGCTTAGCCCACCCCTGGTAAACTAAAAAGCTAAATATGTTTCAAGGGCACAATTTTAAGAGGTCCTTACTAGTGTACATTAAATTTTTATCAAATTAATATTAGGTACTTTAAAAAGATATTTAAGAATAACAGATTTCCAACAGCGTTCTTCAGGGACACATATCTCTGTAGGAAAAAAATAAGAACATTTCTTATCTTATTTTTTATGTTCTATCTGTACCAGAGAAATATCCCACATTTTCCCAAACACCCTGTATAGTATACATACAGGGTCTACTGAGGATGTCTACTTTTATTTGTGTACAAATCCGTAAAAACTTTATTCTTCAAGATAATCGATGTTTTTTTTTAAATTACATCGAAAACCGCTTCCTCTGACCCTACTACGGCACTTAAGATGGCGATGCAAGACCTGCTATGGTTTTTTGTAATACCCCCGAAACCCGTAACATAGGGGTATTGAGGGACCCTGAGTAACACCTTATCAGACGTTAAATAAAAAAATAGCTAAACATCTTTATTGAATTCGGGAGGTATAAAATAATCATAGCAGGCCTTAGATCGCCCTTTTAAACGCCGTGATAGGAGTGGTTTTCGATGCAATTTAAAATATAAAAATATTTATTGCGTTATTTTGGAAAATAAAGTTTTTACAAATTTTTGTAAAACTTTGAGAACGTGCAGCAGAAAACAGCCTATATAGTTTTTGTTCAAATTTCACACATAGGGATTTTGAGGGGTCCTGATTAACACAACCTTATCGGATTTTAAATTAAAAAATCGCTACACTATTATTGAATTTCGGGGGTTTAAAAAAAATTATAGCAGGTCTTGGAGCGCTATCTTAAGGGCTGTGGTAAGGTTGGAGGAAGCGGTTTTCGATATCATTTAAAATAAAAAAAAATTTTTTTGATTATCTTGAAGAATAAAGTTTTTACGGATTTGTAAACAAATAAAAGTAGACACCCTGTGTATTTATAAAATAAGAATAATAATAAAACGGTTTTATTTGACTTGGTAAAAATACATTTAAATGAAAAACAAATCTTGTAAGACATTCGATGAAGAAGTGGGGTGTCCAAATATGAATTTGATTAATCCATTTCTCAGTTTCTTGATGATTTTAAGATCATTTAGATTTATTGAAAGCACATATCCAACACGTAAATACATTTACAGTTCAAAATAATACAAAAACAAATATGTATTCATACAAAGAGAAACAAAGGTATTAAAAAAAGAAAAAAAGGCAAACGCTAAAGGCGGATTTTCATTACTCGATTTAATTTAACAAAATATAACAGAATCTGTACAAACGCAAACGTCCTATTGTATAAAAAGATGTATGTATATTTAAACAATATTCGATAAATTACTGAATCTGCTGATCGTAACTTGCAAAAATTATGCGTGTTCTGTAAAGTTCAATTAAATAAAGAAAGAGGTAAGGTATGTGCCACGTTATCTAAACGGTACAAGAACCCTTGGTTACATGTAACCAAAAGTAAAAAAATCATAATTTAAATCTAATGCAAGCGATAAGAAACCCTTGTGCTCTATATGTATGAAGTTTTTCCTTAATTTAATTAAATGTTCCGGGATTTTAATCTATTTCTCGAGAAATTTTCCCACTTGCGGTAGTTTGCAGAAATTAAATTTCCTCAATAGCCTATACTAAACCGCTCTTGCAATTATACCTTGAAAATTTAAGTTTTTCGTGAAAATGCCTTAAAGAGGAAGATTACTAATTTATTAAAATAACCTATTTAGTGCAATATGAATTTTACAAGTTAAATTTAGGCGATAAACCACAACTCATTTTTTTAAATCAAAATTAGTGTTTTTATTTTAACGGTGATGTAAGAATTACATAACAAGTAACTACAAAAAACTATTTTATTCATACAGAAGTCCACAAATCTGAAAAAAAGTTATTCATTCTGATTTCTCAAAAACGTATTTAGTGAAAGATTTGTTCCTTTCAATACTTGAAACTATACTACACACCAACAGTGACTTTCCTTAAAATGTGCTTTCTCTTGATTTTTAAAATTATTATATCCTACTCCATGTAAATTACAAGATTAATTATGAATAATTCATATACAGGGTGTTAAAAAAGAGCGTAAAAGCAGAAAAGTCTTAATAAACATGGGTCCGCAAAGTAACGATTGCGGAGATATAGATCACTATTCGTTTTTTTATTTTGTTTACATTTTATTTTATTAGGAATAAATCGACAAAGAAAGCTTTTAACAAACAAAAAACAAAAGTTACAGAAGATGTTCAAAGTGCCCTTCGTTCATTTCCAAGCAGGCACGACATCTTCGTCTCAACGATATTCGAACTCTTTCGAAAACACCCTCCTTAGTTTGGATTTCTTGACACTTTTGATTAATCCGTAGCTGCAGTTCTTCCAGGCTATCTACAGGAGTACCATACACTAATGTCTTCAAATATACCCAAACAAAGAAATCTAAAGGGTTCAGATCAGACGATCTTAGAGGCCATAAAATAGGTCCGGCCCTTCCTACCCATCTATGTGGAAAAGTTTGGTGTAAATGCTCTCTAACGGCCATGGAAAAATGAGCTGGAGCACCATCATGCTGGAACCACATTTGCTGCCTCTGATTCAAAGGAATGTCTTCCAAAAACTCATACAGTGGGTTCTGCAGAAAGTTGAGGTAAGCAGCGCCTGTTAATCGGCTTAGTAAAACAACAGGACCCAGAAACCTGTCACCTACAATACCCATCCAAATGTTTAATGAAAAACGTGCCCGATGTCCAGATTCTATTAGAGCATGAGGATTTTCGTCGGCCCAAATATGCGTATTGTGAAAATTAAACACTCCAGTTCTTGTGAACCCGTCCTCATCAGTAGAAAGAATATTTGCAAGAAAACGAGGGTCATCAGCATCATGACGTAGAAACCAGCGGCAAAAAACCAAACGTGCTTGATGATCATTTATTGGATTTAAGGCCTGTACTCGTTGCACATGGTATGTATAAAGCAGTTGCTCGTGAAGGATTCTCCAAACAAGGGGACCACTAATTCCTACCTCGGCTGATATTCTCCGCACACTCGTACCTGGATTCTGCTCTACCAGTGCTAGAATTTCTTCTTCTGCTCTAGGAGTTGATACCGACCTTGGTCTTTCGGATAAATGGCACTGTTTGCTCAAGGAACCGGTATCACGCAATCTTTGGTGAATTCTTCCAAACATGCGTTGTGAAGGAATCTGGTGATTTGGATAAGCGTCAACAAGAAGACGTCGCGCTTCGGTGGCATTCCCATTAGCACGACCATACATGAAATGCATGTCTGTTAATTCTGCGTTAGAGTAACCAGCCATAGCGAAAGAAAACTTGTGTTGACTGAGAACAACTGTCAAATACGTACTGTTTATTTCACTAAACATCAACCAACTGTTATAAGAAAATACACAACGTTTTTGCAAAATAAAAAAAAAAGAAGCTAAAAACATAAAACATTCCATATCTCCGCAACCGTTACTTTGCGTACTCATGTTTATTGAGACTTTTCTGCTTATTTTGGTTTGGTTTTTTAACACCCTGTATTTTAAGAGAGGACACAGAAAAATAAGAATTAACGGAATTTTTTTTCAAAAAATTTCCAAAATTAATTATAAAGCAGAAATATATTTTTTTGTAAATTATATTAAATTCCTATTTTATCGACGCTCATGGCTGCTTGCCTTACACGAATTTAAATTTTTCATACCTCAAAGGTGGTGATGCAGTGCCGCGTTGGCACATGTATTCATTTCCTGCACATACTAAGAAAAACTTTTACTTTCAGAATGTAGATGATTATTTATTATTTGATAAGAAACGTACAGGACACAGTTTATAAGACAGTTACGCAAAAAATATTCACCCACATGTACCAAAACATTTCCTTCTGTTAATAAATTGTAGTAATCAGAAATTTTTAGTATTCAAATTGGTAGAATATTTTTAATTTTTTTGTTCGATAGAAAATTCACTTCAACAACATCAATTTTAGCGTTATGGCAATTAAAATATAAGACATTATTCTGTACATGTTTTTGCAATAATAATGACACTTGCTCAAAATAGTTTTTGAACTTCTGGAAGTTCTGAGTAGAAATTTAATTAAATCTCTATTGGTGAGTGAAACAACTAATAACTAATGTTAAAAGTTGAAAGTAGATTTCATTACAAATACGTCAGCAGTTCAAAAGAAATCGCAAAATTCATTTTAAAGAGTTATTGCAACCGATTGTATCTTAGCTTTGCAACCAACAACACAATCATTTAAAAAATACGTATTTTGAACTTTCTGTTGTTATACATTCGTTTTACTTCGGTACCTTTGAATATTAGCAGGTGGCATGAGATAATATTCCTGTTATTTGCTAAGCTCTATATTACTCAGTTCTTAAATGTCTAAAATTATTTGTATTTCTAAAAAACATTATTTCAAGAATACGGCGCCCTTAAACTGTTTAAAATATAACTTGAAACTATTAAGTTACTAAAAATGCCAATGCTATTATTACATTTCTTCCCGTGGACACATAAAATGTAACAGATAATTGCTGCAAGTGCGTTAGCGCTGAAATTTTCCGTGAAACTTAGACGTTATGGATAGACAATAGATAATATTGTACACAATTTTATAAATTAAAAAAATCGAATTAATATCAGTTTTAAAATGTGATAGTTTTACGAATTTTAAACGAATGTTTTCTGGTTTATTTATTATATGCATTTCAGTTAGAATAACAAATAAGTGACGCGTATTCTAATAATATGCGAGAAAAGTCAGTTTTGGACAGATAACACCGCCATTGCAGAAACTGACAGCAACGTTATTCAGATTATGAAATAAAAATTATAAGAAAGAGAATATGCTATTAAAAGACATGATATTACTTTTACCGACATTAAGCGCTAATCTAACCTAATCTCTGTGCCATCTAGAAAAATTTTTTAAATCGTCATAAAGCCATCTACAGTCGTGTATGGTACTGATTGCGGTGAAAATGTTCAGGTTATCATCAAAAAACGAACAGAATACTATATACTCTCATAGTTATGGTATTTACCTTGTCATACAAGGGGCTAAAGATTTAAATTATTAAAAACAATGTATTGGCATCGAATGGCTAAATATGATTTAAGTAATTGCCAACAAGGAATTAGATACCTCTATTTCGTGCAATCTAAAATTCTTTTATAGAGCGTGTATTTTGAAATTGAAGCAAAATAACTGGTTTTACCTACGGCCACTCTTAGCAACCTCCCAACATTATGGTAGTTTTTGAACATTTATTCAACGAGCCAACGGTATTCTATTAAGCGTTAAAGAGATAAGACAAATAAGATATAAATATATGAGCAGAGATTATCCTTAACATCAAATTAATTTTCATTTCTAATATTTGAAGGATAGAACCCTTATAAAACACTATAAAATAATGTTAAGTGCTTTTATTCCCCATGTTATTAAATTTTAATAAAATGTACAAAGTTTGAAAGTTTTCGTTTTGTTGTTTTATTAGACATCCGATAACTAACAGTAATTTCATTATAACAGTAAACTACTTAAGCTAATGAATCTCGTGGAATTATAGTTCACTTATTTCTAGGGATGTTTAAGGTTTCAGGATTAGGAGTAAGTTATAATTCTGTTTATAATTAATCGCCTAGGCAACTTATTTAATAATTACTATTTAATTTTTTAAAACCAACAGAACTCTTTTTCTGTATCATACATTTTAAACAATATCTAGGATATAATAAAATAAGATCTGGATAACATGAAAATTCGATCACTGCTTGCAATTCCTTCCATTAAAAAAATTTTACCGTGTTTTTCAATTATACATTGCTTATTACTACTTCTCTACAAATATAAATAATAAAAAATATTCAGCTGAAAGAGCAGGTATGTCAGAATTGGACAGGTAAAAATAATAATATTTATAACCTAGCCAGTTTGTAGACAATATGCAGTTTATTTATGATGGCAAATTGCTTGCTGTCAGTGGAGTAGCCACGGCGGGTTTTGGGGGCAAAACCCTCCCCCCCATGGGTTGGGTTGGTTAGGTCATATAGGTAATGTCCCACTACAAACCTGCAATCACTCTATTCGCCAAGATTTGGCAACGAGGTCAGTGAACTAGATCTCCTACGGCAAAAATAGATATAATTAGCGTCAATTTATTAAGTATGCCCCTGTCCGTACGCTCCTCTAACTCGGTTATGCTATGAGATCGATTTTTATTTACTTTTTATTGTTTTAATTTATTAAAAATTATGTTTTTTATTAAAAAAATCTAGTTTGAAATAATTAACTTTGTTCACTGAACCCTCCGTGTCAAATTTCTGGCTACGCCACTGCTTGCTGATATTTGTTAAGGTTAACGTTTTAACATTTTAAGTTGTCCCATGACTAGTTACGGACGTCAACAATTGTAGTGAAAAACAAGAAAAGAGAATAAATTGCGTTTATTCACACTGTAACTCAAAAATAAAACAAATAAGAATACTCTCTACTTCGACTGTTTAATGTCAAAAGAATGTCTTTGGCTGGTGCTGATTATGTTACTATAATTTTGTAAGTAAAGATATATCATCAATTTTTAATGTAAGCTTCATAATTATCTTGCATGTAATGGAGTTTTTTTTGTTGTGACTTTTAAAAATTGGAGGACTGCTTGTTTAAAGAAACACTTCTGTAAGGCAAGTTTTAGTGTCAACAAACTAGGTCGAACAAAAGATTAAAAATCAGTAAATATTATATGAAAATAAAGCGATCTCTTTTAATTTTTAATGCATATGCTATATCTTCCATAAATATAACATTTATTTGTTTTGCAGCTGCTGTAGAAAGGGGATCATGGTTAAAATCATTTCAGTCTAGCTGAAGATTCTGATTTTATATTTCTAAAAGAATTAGTAATTGTAATTATAATTGTAAAATGTTGCTTATAAATGTTAAAAATTATCAGACATGTCTTATTAAATAAATAAATAATTAAAATAGCATATTACTGGTTTCTATTAAAGAAATATTTTTATATTTTTGATAAAAATATTATTCAATCATTTTTGAATAGTATATTTTTGTGAGCATTTTTATTTATTGTTTATGAAAAATTATAAATAATTTTGAATATCCCCAAAAAGTTCTCTCTGGGACATCCCCTGCACGTATTACAGCTGGTACATCTTAACTATTTTTTTACTGTTTTAGAAAGGTATTTTAAGCTAATATAAATCAAATCTCCTACAATTCCTATCAATGAAGTCATATGTATGTTCTCTGATACCAAACATCTAGGTATGCTAATGAACAATACCACAGACAAAGCTCTATTCAATAATTATCTAAAGAAAATAATCTAATTTACTCACTCTATAAAAATCTAACTTCACTTTTTTGGCAGTGGGAACACGACAAATTCAACCACAATAGATGAGATCTGACCTATTTCTGCATTTTTAGGATTGCTTCTTCAGGTGGTCTCCTTTAAGTTGAATCAAATATCTAACTATAAAAATTATTATAAAATTAAAATTATTAGAAGTTAAATATCGACAATGACAAAAAAGTGACATCCTGTCAATGAATTAAATATGACAATACCTACTTGAAAAATGTTCACCTTTTATCTAAAAGTTTTTATATTATTATTACTCTCACCAGTATGCAGTATGGTGACTGCTGAATAGTTGTTGTCTGGAATTTCGTGTTTGCAACATATCGTTATCGCCGTTTCGCGATAGAGGTCGCTAGGTTGGGGCTTTTGTCCACTGAGTAGTTAGTTTCACACAATATTATTAATACCTAAAAATATATAAAAACATCTTAACTAGTTACAACAATACATCCATTCTCCACAAAACATAATTATAAGTGTACGCCAAGTATAAAGTATGAAAATATCACGAACTAATGCCCCGACCAGCATTGAATTACACCTGAAACATCTCTAGCAACAGTTAAAGTCATTGGTCGGTGGTCCACTAGACATATATCGGTTTCGAGCTTATTACTCTCACCAGTATGCAGTATGGTGACTGCTGAATAGTTGTTGTCTGGAATTTCGTGTTTGCAACATATCGTTATCGCCGTTTCGCGATAGAGGTCGCTAGGTTTTAATAGTTTCTATGGTGATATAGAACGCTTCGTGTCTATGGCTTTTCAGTCCAGCATGGAGTAGTCAGTGATCGCTAGAGGTAGCTCTGCTACTGCGCATTAAACTAAAATAGAATTTGGCGGTAATAGTATATACTGTCTACTATTTAATGTCAGCAGTTAAAAGTGTCATTGGTTGATCGACTGGATGTCCGATAATGGAGATCTTAAGGACAAATTATAAATAATTTTGAATATCTGAAAAACGTTCCATTTGGGACATTCATTGTATGTACATTTGTATTCATTGCGGTCTATCCTAGGGATAGATTTATTACAAATACAAATGATTTTAATTTTTAATAACTGTACTATGTAAGGCTTACCAAATAAGGGAAATATTATTTCATGCCACCTGGGTATTTTCATGGATACCGAAGATATACGGACAAAAGATAATAAAAAATGATCTAACAAATAAAGTTTTGGATACTGAAAGTTAAAAATTATATAATATTTTTTAAAAGTATGTGTACTTAGATATCTTTAATATAAACTTACTTAGTAGGTACTTACTGTACTTCAGCAAAATTTAAATAGTAATGAATAAACAAAACATCAAGAAATTTATTTTTGTTTTACTTTCGTTCCACATGTTATACTTTTCGAGAATTCGGTAATTAAAGAGGCCAGAAATTTGAGAATAGGAATAATTCAAATAATTAAGCATAACATGCGAATACAAATTATGAACTTTGTTAAAATTTTCCGTGTAGTAATAAATGCTTTACTTATTTATGTTTAACAGGAATACTATTAGCATGAGGGCAGCGTAACTTTTAAATTATTATTTTCACGGTTCTTTCAAGGAAATATTCTCAACACGTAATTTAGTTATTTATCACCAAGTTGAAAGCAACTGTTCATTGTCTTAAAATCCTCATAATTCATATACTTTATTTATTTGCTCTGACACCGTCTGCAACACAGACATTTTCTATACAACAGCTGACAAACAGGTCATTGGTATATGAATATGTTAAAAGATTTCTCTTTATTTTGAAGTATATAGTATTTATTACGTCCGAGGTCTCCTTCCAATTTATTAATTTTACAAATGAACACTACCTTGAAAACTAACAAGCTATTCAGAGGAACTCTTTACAGCACATGTATTTACGTTGCTATAATAAATGTCATGGAAAAAAATGTGTCAATAAATTGAGGATATTCAAGGACATTAATATCTTATGAATTTCAATGATGCGAGAATGAAATGAAAACATGATGATCTCTAGAGATAGATGTGAGATAGATATTTTAAGCCGTCAGAAAAACTGACTGAACTGAAAAACAGGATACGAATTTGTGTGAACGTGAATGAACTTTATAATAAAAACAGAAACATAAACTACTTAATTGTAGGTATCTATTTTAGTAATTAAATATTCAAAATAAAATAATATAAAAATTATAATTTGAAATTGTAAATAAATAATACCTCCTTAAAACCGGATTAAGCATTTTTATTTCTAGTACTACGGTAGGTACTACCAAAGTTTACAGAATTAAAATATAAGTTCCTATACTCGATCACGTGATCGGTATTTCCAGTACCCCCTTCCCCGTCTATCATTTGGGTACGCGTTGGTACACAATACGATACTCAGTGTCTCGGTTTGTCGCGCACCGCACATTATCTTGAGTTTATAGAGTGTCTCAAACAATTCGTAGTGGACTTAGTTTATTTAATAGTCCAGACATCGTTGTTCTGTGGATGGGTGTTTTACTGTATACGATGGTGTACTACCATTTTTCCGGTGTCCAAAGAGGTAAACACAATATAATAATAAATATAGTTTATGGCTCAGATTTTTTTCTCTAAAAAGGAAAATTTCCCGCCAATATTTTTATAAGAACTTTCTTGCAGAAATAATGCTTAGAAACATGCTTTATAGGCTTTACAGAAACACATAGATATGCCTCTATTTCAGCAGATCAATATTACGAACTAATAAGAAAATATAGCTTGCAATTTGATGAAACAAGCTTTGCAAAATTTAAACAAAATCGCATACACAAATCTGGCGTCCTTCTCTTATAGATGAGTTAGCAAAATATAACCCGTATGATAATATATTATTATTGAAGAAAATTAAAGTGAAAATAAAAATTCTGTAAGTGTTCTGATTTGACGAGTTAGGAAGTTTTGTTTTGAAAATTAAAAGCATTTGAGACAGAAAAATCATTTGATAGTCTAACTGTACTATCTATAGATATTCTGGATTACATAATAGCAATGGAGGGTGTTTTTGTCTACATGTTTAATAAATTAGCATATCAGGAGTCATTTGGCAAACAATTAAAAAGTGATTTTTTAAAAATAATATATCACCAGTACAATGACTTTCTCTTTGACTATTTACCTAGCCATTTCATCATATTTCATCATATACAAGAGTACACATTTATTTTTCAAAATTCATCAATCAAGACTTAAAGTGTAATAAAAGATGTAGCGTTATTGCAAAATTTATTATTATTAATATTATTATTTTGTTGTGGAATCATTTCATACCAGTAAAATACATAATTCTAAACAAAAAATAAAGAATACATTTTTTTCATTTGAAAGCCCATTTTACAGATACAAATTATTTTAAGTTGAAAAAAATTGTTTTTCGACGGCCTGTATCTAAAACATCTTTGAACCCACAATGATGTAATCTTGTACAAGGGTGTTTCTAAAGGTGCTGATTAAGAATATCTTACTAGTTTTTTTCTAAAAAAATTACTAATACTTTTTTTTTTTGAAAAATCGACTTCCTTTCTCCAGATTAGAAGTGGGCGCCTCTGACTATAATCAAATATGGCTACGTCTAAAGACATTATATGTATATATTCACCACCAAAGTTTCAAAGTATTCGGATATGAGGTGAGCGAAGTACCAGGAGGCTCCATGAAAAGTGGGAACTTTGTATATGTATGGATTTTTGTTTTTTTTTCTACAAATTACCATATAACTTTTATACTTTTTTCTGCAGTCAGAATAAAAAAAATCACCGTGGTGATTGATTATTTTCAGTGCTGGTACAAATACAATTTTTCAATAATCAGGGTATAAATAGCTACTTTTAATACAACCGTAAAAAATGTAAATTATATCTAATTTTACAAAGGTTTTTAGCAAAATAAACTACCCAACCAGCAAAACAGTTTTATAATATTATTATTGCTTGCGAAATACATATTTGTTTTATTGTAACGGCAAGTACCATTATTTTGTTAACTATTTTATAAACATTTCTGCGACAAGCTTATAAAATAATTTAGCTAATAAAACTAAAGCATTTTTTAATAATTTTTTAGTAATGTAGTCACAGTGTTATAAAAATTTGTGATACTTGTTTCTTAGATGTGCGGGTTGTCCACCTATAAAACTGTTATATTAAAGGATATTTGGAGACAAATTTACTTCTAAGAGCAAATATCTGTATTACACACTATTATAGTTATTATGTATTGATATTATACAGGGTGTCCCAAAATACCATAGGCCATACCATTAGCCACATATTCTTTGGACAAAAACTTTTCTTATGCCATTTTTTATTTGGGCGTCCCCGTTTGAATATACAGGGTGTTAAAGTTACATTTTAAAAAACTATTTTTCTTAATAATTCCATTGTTTTGTAAGATACACACTTGAAATTTTGCACGTACTTTTATCTTATTTCGGCATACTTTTTGGTGAAAAAACCCTTTATCCTCTCCAATTATTTCTAAGTACGCCTATGCAGGTCTTTCTTGAAATTTCAAACGTAGAATTTTCTTCTGATCATTTTATCTTGTTTGTAATTTTTTGTTAAATGCTCCGTTTTGGAGAAAAATGACATGTATTGATGGGTTAAAATGTCCTAGCAGCCGATGAATGTCAGGAAAAAATAGTCAGCTTCCTTATCCCAACAGATCACATCCTAAAAGGAAGGTTTTTTTAAATTTGGATCGACATCTTCGTGAAACCGGAAAGTTTATTTATCAGAAGTTCGGAATTTGCGGCCTACATAGAAAATTAAACCCTTAACAAAAGGAACAAATCTTAGCACTGGTAGAAGAAGAACCAAGCACAAGTACAAAGATTGTTTCCGAACAAATAGAAAATTGTACAAAAATGAATATTTATCGAACTTTAAAAACCCAACTTCTGCACCCGTATCACATCCAACCTGTAAAATATTCTTCCCCAAGGTTTTGCTTCTAGGATGCGATGTAGTCGTTGGTTGTTAATACAGAATGATGCAGATAGAGACTTCGTAAGAAAAATTCTATTCACGCATGAGACAAGCTTTACAAGAAATGGATGGACAAACAATGGATTGGCATAACAGCCACGTATGGACGATTTGAATCCCCATGCAACCATTGTAGCACACCATCAATCATCATTTTTAAATTTCCTGCAAAATGAATTTCGAGATGTTTTTACATGATTTACGTACGTGACGGTATGTGGATGCAGTCTGAAGGTGTTCCACCCCATTATTTACTTCCCATTCGTTGGATTGGTCGAGGACAAGACGCACTTATTCAATGGCCACCATGATCTCCTGACCTTAATCCATTGTTTTTTTTGTGGGGTTATATGAAAGATATGGTTTATGCTGCAGAAGTAAACGACATTAACCATCTCAGAAAGGGAATAGTAATGGCAGCTGGTGAATTTACGAGTAAGGAGAATATCTTTCAAAAGAAAAAGTTTTCACTACTTAAAAGGGTACGTACATGTGTTAATGAGGAGGGTGGGCAAGTAGAACGTTTGTTAAATTAGTAGTAACTAATTAATTATTTTATTTAATGTTATTTAGGTAAAAAACTATTATGTTGATCGTTCATTATTACTATTGCTAAATGAGACTATTATTTTTTGGTTGATAAGAGAACTGTATTACAGATTTTATTGTCATATTATTTTTTCAATTCATAAGTATTCCTCATTTTGTAACATTTAGAATTATCCATTTTGCAAATAGCAAATATTCATTCAGTAAGTATTACGATTTGCTAAGTTGCTAAGGCATTGTAGTAATAGGTAATATCCACAAAATTTCAGTTTCACTTGAAAATGATAGTGAATTATAGATTTATGGGCACTACAAATTGCCGTTTTTCTCCAGAACGGAGCATTTAATCAAAAAAATACAAAAGAGATAAAATGATCAGAAGAAATTTCTCCGCTTGATATTTCAAGAAAAAGCTGCATAGGCGTACTAAGAAATAATTGGAGGGGATAAAGGGTACTGCATCCCTCAGTTACCTCCATTCGCCGTTCGATTTTTTTCACCAAAATTACATGATAAGTATGCCGGAGTAAGATAAAATGACATAAGGAAAGTCGCATTATATTTATCCAAAGAATATGTGGTTAATGGTATGGCCTTCTATTTTGGGACACCCTGTATATAAACAAAAAACAAAATATAACAATTACAACATAAAAACGCTTATTTTCTCTCAAAATTACAACGACAAACCATTCTATAACACAAATTTGAAACAGTAAAATGGCGGGACCTTGTTTTGTTCGTTTTATAGCGAACGGTAGAAGTCTAGTTTTACCTCTTGCTTTAGCTTTCATAGTCATTGCTCTGATACCACGCCACGCCACGCCACGCTACGTCATGCCACGTGAAGTGATGTGGCATGTACTCTGTGTGCACACTGTTACCATGCCATGCGATGCCTCGTTACGTTACATTCGACAATTCCATCAATTTAAGGAGTATTTCATATCAGAAAGTCAAACTCAAATTGTGAGTCGAGGATGAATACATTTCAGTACCCTAATCCATTTATCTAAAGTCGTTAAAATGTATGTTGTTTCATTAACAATGTGCTGTGAGAAACATTTCCTGTGTTATTTGTTCTTAAGCTTCTTCTCTCATAATTTGTTTTCTATAGCGCTTACATTTTATACTATAGAGACATTCATGCTCGCAAATCTTTAAAATAACAAAATTTTGTCAATATCTTCTATCATTTTATGCACGTGCACACTGCTACCACACGACCACCACGTTACACCATCCGAGGTGATGAATATCTAACAAGAGGGTATTTGCGACACGTATGGCATGGCGTGGCGTGGCGTGGTGTAGCGTCAGAGTAGTGTGCACACAATATATGAAAGAAAATACATAAGAATACACGGTGTCAGATCGGTGATGTTGTATCGCATGCCGTGGTGTGGCGTAGCATCAAAGCAATGTGCCCCCGGCTTAAGAATAAATATGTCAGATTTAAGCCAGTGGAAAAAAATAAAATAAGTGGCGCATTTAGAAGAAATATTATCAAAACAAAACAAAAAAAATACTATGACATCGAAATTTAAAAAAGTCATACTTTTCTCTAAACCAAATAAAGACTTTTTGATACTCTGTTATGATAAATTCTTTACAGAATCATAATTTCCAGTGGTTTATAGAAATCGCTCATTTAGCTTACTTGTCATTTAACGCTGGTTTTTACAACCAAATTATTTTATAAGAGGCAGTAATTTTGATACAACTCTGCAAATCATTGTGGCGTATACTTAAGGATAAAAATATCACTAATTTAGCCAGTTTCTTAATATTAAATAGTCGAAAGCAAAAGCTATGATGATTTTAATTCGTTTGGCGCTAGTTTTAACGGCAAAAACCATGAAATTTCAAAAAATCAATTTTATTTTAATTATAATAATATCGATATACGCGGCACATGTAAAGTTCACTAGATATGGGCCATACAGCTCACAATAAAATTTTCTCGTAATAAAAATTGCTTTCACAAAATGCAACTAAAACATGTAAAACAATATTGCATACCACATAACATTCCAGTTGCAGACATTGTGATTAAAGATACTCATTAATTTATACAAAAATGGCGTATTATAGCAGAATAGAGTTCTTATAAAATTGTTGTTTAGTTGATTTGTTGCTATTATAACTATTTTTTAATTGTTTCTAATAGACCTTACAAAATCTCAATGAACAGAAAAATTATTTTGTAATAGATTAATACAGCTAACAATTATAACATTTTGTATTGGCATACGTTTTCTATTGTAATATTAAATTTAAACCTGCAAAATTTGCTATTTTTCGATTAATATCAAAATCTATAGCTGACATTAATCACTCCATTTGCACAGGTTTGCGGTAACCAATAACCAACATTTCAGGCATGAGTATTGATTTATGACCTCTTAATAAACGGAATTGTCATTTGATAATAATTGTTCTCCATCAGTGGATGGATGGGATATTGATTAACTCAGATAAAATACATTGAAAATTCAGCCCAAATATCTCTGTTGCCTCTGTAATAAAATCCATTAGTAATTTTTATTTTGGGCATATTTTTTGGTTGAATTAAAAACTACTTAGTAATAAATACGGTATTGTTATATTAGGATTAAAAGTGTCTTTTTGTAGTGTTTTGTATTTGCGAGGCGAAGCGTAACGTAGCCGAGCGGATGTGAAATTGCGAGACAAAAAGACACATTTTAAATCCGATAAAACATGCTATTTTTTCTCCAACCGAAATCTCCCATTTAATTATTAATTAGTACTTTGAAATTATTCAAACCAAATTTTGATAATAAAGAAAATTACCTACTTTGCCTTATTAGATGGAATATATCGATGTAATTATGAATACTTTGCCAAACATTAGTCGCCAGATTACTAATTGAGTTCATTTGTGATTGTTTATGGTCCATTTGCTGAAAAGTCTGTAAATATGGAATATAATAAAGATTTAGGTATATCTGAGGAGATACTGGGGTCTGTCAAATAGATTCCTTTGAATCTTCTCCCAAACAAATCTCGAGAAATTTATGAATGTATCTACCAACGTTTTATAGATTGGTGGAATAAAGAAAACATTAAATTGTGTATTCAAAAGATGTATTGATGGCGTATTTCTCAAACTTAGCATATAAAATAAAGTCGTCCACGCTTTGGTCACAATATTCAATGTTGTGGTCAACGATGGATATGAAGAAGAGGATTGATATAATCAAATATTCAAAGTAACATGCTTTTCATAAGAGACAAAATAAGGCATATATACAGAAAAAATCGCGGGAATTTACAAAGAAGCAAGTTGATTACTTTTTGAATTATGCACCTGATAATTTATATTTGACGATAAAGGTAAACGCTTTAAAAATAAAAGAACAAAATTTTTAAAAATCTTCTTTATAGATCGTACTAATATTGGGGGTTGCAGGCGCATGCCATTCTGATGAATTAGTAAATTTAACAATTTATAATATTGAAGATGAAGTTTTTACCGAAAATATTTTGTTTTACATCCACCCGGATTGGTAGAACGTCGAATATTTTTCAGATATGTTAGTGGCCTTGAAAGATACGAAGCAAGGATGGAGATAGAGCACTGAATAAAGAAAATATTGGGAAAAGAATACTGAAAGTTGATAGCGGTAGTGATAAAAATAATATAACTATTAATAAAAATGTTAGACTATTTTGAGAATTGCTCCAAGAATGAGGGTAGTGGCAGTTTCAGTGATTTATTTAATTTTAATACTTGTTCAAACTGTGTATTTAATATCAATGTGAATAAACAAAAATGATTGTCGAATAAACTTTTATAAAGTAAAACTTGGCACTTTCTAATTTAATCTAAGGATTAAACTGTCAACATTAGCTATTAGAATTAAACGCGAATGTTTTTGTTGGTAAGACGTCATTTTTTTCTCAGTAAAGAAAATGTCAACCTTAGAGACTCCTGACAGTCAAAAAATGTCAAAGTTTTGTGATGGCTGGAGAAAAAATTATGTGTTTATAAACCGTCAATATAAATACCTTAATTAATTGTTTTTATTTTCTAAGCTGCAACAACTTAACCATTGTTTAAAGACATTTTTCTACGTTCATGTAAAAAAACAAAACTGTATTGAACAATATTTAGTGGAAAAAGTGTTGCCCTACTCGGCCTGACGGCCTCGTTGGACAATTTCACGTGGCGTGCAATAAACACTTACTTTTTGTACTTGTTGCATAAATAACTATTAACCCTATAAATAAATTTCACATCATGGAAATTTGACCACCTTGTATGTATGTAGGTGCATATTATGATGTTTAGTTACTAAGGATCAAACTTTATCACTGAATTCTACTAGTAAGAGGGGAATAGGATAGTCTTAATACAATTTTGTTGAAAGACCATCCATTTCTGAGAGGGTGAGAAATTATATATTCAAAATTAATTTGGTTAATATTGATATCTTAAAAAAATTCCGAACAAAAGTTATTAGATTTACTGAATATTTACTTTAGTAAGTTTATTTGGAGAAAATGAGCAAAATAAATAACCTTATTTGTATTCAATAATGGCAAGGAGCAATAAATTCGGTTTGGGCAGTCCTGCTACATTTAACTGCAATAGGAAATTCACTGAAGCATAACAAAACATCCCTGAAATGAAAGAGAAGTGGTGCAGAAAAAGTAATATAAAATAGTGGTTGCCCGTTAAAGAGTCCCAGAGCTGTTCGCCAAGCCATACTTCGATATTCATCCGTCTTTCTCAATACAGTCTGTCCAAGTCCCGTTTCGACCGAGGCAAAAAGTGCAATTACAATAAATGTTGATGATACTGATTTCCAGAAATTTATAGGTTTAGTTACTTGCCGATAGGGTTAGAATTTTGGCATAAGCACTCCCTGCGGCGCATCAATTTATACTGATAAACCACCCAACAAGACCGCTCTATATGTAAATAAAGTACCCGCATGCCACAAAACTCCGTTATATTCTACATCGCTAGAGACAGAGTAGAACCACAGTCGCACTACAGAAATATATGGGCTCCCTCTAGGTATCTGAAATTCCGTTAATTTAGTTTTCTCAGTCGGATTTTATTCACTGATAAAGTCCTTGAGAAATTAGTAGGATCGGTACCGCGCTCCAAAGCTACCCTATTTCTAGGTAGAAATGATATCCTGCAATAAATCATAGACAGAAGAGAAACCGAAATTCCGTAAATAAACTAGGCAACTTTATTAAAAAATATGTATGCATTGGATTAACTAATGATCACATCTGAAGCATAGTTTATGCAACGGACAACAACCAATTGAAGCAACGCCATATTTATAAGAATAGATACCACGTTCTTTTGAGGTCTTGGATACCTTCTTATAATACCATAAGATTGGGGCAGAGAAAATTGAAACAGTAGTAAATCAAAGAGTAATATAAATAAATAATTTTTTACTGTATTGTAAAGAAATTTAACCTAAAATTCTCATCAATAAAATCATATGTATGTTTGCTGATACCAAATATCTCGGTATGCTAATGAACAATTCCATAGACAAAGTTGTATTCCACAATTATCTAAAATAAAAATTAATCTAGCTAAATTTACTACAAAAAAGTCATACCTGGTTTAATGTAAACATTTAGTACTTGATTTCACTTTCGAAATTGTGGAAAATTCAACCACACTAGATGAGATCTCCATATTTCTGCATTTTTAAGAGTGCTTTTTCAAAAGTGAACTTAAATACTGAATGTGTATATAATGCTTTCATTAAACCGGGTATGACTTTTTATTTTAGACGGTTATTGAATACAGCTTTGTCTATGGAATCGTTCATTAGAATACCTAGATGTTTGGTATCAGAGGCCATACATATGACTACATTAATAGGAATTATAGGAAAATTTATTTCTATTAGCTTAAATATCTTTACAATACAATAAAAAATTCAAATGTTAATAATAAAGAATATATGGGTAGATATTGCGGGAACTTCAAGAAGTTTATCACATATCTTGTTGAGTCCATCTTATTTATGCAATGAACAACAATCAACCAAAGCAATGCCATACTTATAAGAATAAATATTGACGTTGATTTGATGTCTATGGAAAAAAATAAATAACCAATTCTCTACCTTCTTTGTATTGAATAATGTACAGTAAGTATATATTTAAGAAAGAATTAGATTGAGATTCTGGTAGCAATTTAACGAGTAGCGAATAAAAAATTATATACATAAAAACAACGTTAGGCATATCCTTAGTTGTAGAGGGAGATGTTAGGTTTGTTTATCTCATTACACCACGTTTAGTTCTTCTTTTTTGAGATTTTCCTCATTGAGCTATTCCATGTGGCCTCCTTCTTTTCTCTTTAGCCACTACTTATATCTCTCATATTCTTCTCGTCGGTCTGCTTATGCTCATTCTTTTTAAATGTACCCATTTCAATTGTACTTTCCCTATGAACTTTAGTGTTAATTCTATTTAAAATTCTTCTCTTATTAATTCAGTTGTAGCGATATCCACTCTGGTTCTCTCTTTAACTCTTCTTAAGTACTTAATTTCTAATACTAGTATCTTGCTTTTCTGGTTTCTTGTTTAACACCCACAATTCGCACTCATGTGTCAGTATTTGTCAGTGTTTTTGTTACTTTCCTTTTATTTAGAAACCTTTTGTTCATTACATCTACATACATCTTTAAAGTTGTTTCTAATTTTTCTTCAATTTGCAAACCTTATCATGCTCGCTCTCATATACTTGAACTAATTTACACATTTTATTTTTGTGCCATTTATTATGCTATTATTTTGTTTCACTTTTATTATTGACAAAATTTCAGTAACTTTATCCAACTATTGTTTCTAGTTTCTGCACCGTATAATCCAATAACTGCTGTATAATATTCTCTCTACTCTTCCATAAAATCCCCTAATCTTTCCCAGGATATGGTGGTAAATAAAAAACTAATATAAATAATTCCATTCCAACTTCATAGAAATAGAGAAAACCCATCATATAATAAGAGTATGTAATAAAATTAGATGGAATTTAAAGCCAAATTTTAGACAACTTTACATATTTATTAACTGTCAGAATTTGATCCTTTATACATTATCTAATTCCAATAAAACTGAATATATTACAAATTTTTTGTACTTCAGAAAATATCAATTTTCTCATAAATTAAAAATACAATACATGAATCCCAATAAAATCTTGAATGTAAAATTCGTTAATACAAATAATTCATTGTTTATATCATTGAATTGAAACATATTAGGATTATGTTTCTCGTGCATGGTATATACAGTTAATGGTTGAACTATTTCCGAGCTGGTTGCCAAGTTGTCGGTTTAAGCTTCTGAGTGTTTGGAGCGACATATCACTGTTCTTCAGTTATTTCACTTTCAGAGTCAGTCAGAGATTTTAAAGACGAAGGTTTACTCGAATACAAAAAAAATAATCAAAATATTTTGTTAAGGATTAATGCAAGACATTTTTTTTGATGGATAACAGTAAATTTACGGTCTCAGTGGGAGGTATATTGAGCTTTCGGCAGATTAAATCGCGAGGTATTGAAAGGTTTGAAAAATAAGACCCTTCGCATTTCCACGTAACATTTTCCTTCGCAGCGGAAAATAGATAAATTTCTTCCGAGGTTAATATTTCTATCGGAGACAACGCCGAGTTTAGATTTACCGCACATTCATTATTTATTCCCTATATTTTTTTCTTTAAAGAATAAACGAATTTGTATGTGTTGGAATATTTGAGGATTCTGTATATTTTGAGATATAGATTTGAAAATTGTTATAAAGGGCATTTAAGGTGTTTTAAAGAAAATATTTGTAACTTTTGAGTACTTCCGAAAATAACGGAAATTGTTGATAACTGTCTTATTTCAAAAAGAACACCTTAGGGTTAAACGGTGTAAAAGTGAAACATCAAATTATTTGGGTAAAAAAGAAACAGGGCCAATAACTTCCTAAATATCCTAAATGTCTAGAGATCTGACTAGTGAATTTGTACAGCTACGTCGATAAAAGCCTGGAGCAATAATGAAACAGCTGTATGGAAAATTTGAAACAGTTGAAAAATGTTGAAACATAATTTAAACGTAACTTCACAAAAATAAGTATTCTGTAACATAATTATTAAACGAAAATTCTACAAAATTACATAAAAAAGATAAAGTATATAGTGAACAAGATGGAAATCGATCAGGCGAAGCTTTAAAAAAGAATAATTTTATTTGGTGGAAAAAAGTACAGTACATATTTGTCGTATACAATTCTAATAAAATCGAAATATTGGGATTAAAATACACTAACTCCTATAAAAATGTTCAATGTTATTTTGTTCAAATATAAATTAAATTAACCGACTAACTGTGAATGTAGTCTAGAAACATACTGTTATTAGCATTAATTAAATGAGTTTGTAAATTTTATTTTTAATATTGCTATAATGTATTTATTGCCTGTATTTTTTGTTTTTTGTTTTCAATCCTATAATTGGTACTGCTTGGATAGTGCATTGCTAAAATAAAATAATGTTAGAGAACATTTTGAGCAATGTCTCTACTACTACGTGATGCGTGGTGGGCATTTTCAATATCTAATAAAGTAAAATAATTATATAATTTAATGTCATTACTGTATAAGGACAGTGCGTTAATCATGTATTTTGAAAAAATATACAAATGCAACTTTGAGTTCTCTACCAGCTAAGTGACACTGGATAGAGGAAGGTTTTGTTAAATCATCCTATTGATCCATAAGGATGGTAGTATAGGAAGAGGCGCCTAATTTTGGATACATATTTTAAATATTCATATATTTTTATATAATTTATATATTTGGTTGGTTTTTGGGCATAGTTTAAGGAGACACTTACATTAGTGAATTTTTAATTTTAGAAATTAAACTTATACTCTACAAAAAATAAGACATATTGCATTTTTTGTTAGTTTCGAAAAAGGTGCTCAATTTCGGATAGGGTATACGTGTTTCATTTTTATGGCTGATATACTTTTTTCAAGTTTTCTTCTAAAGATTCTTTATGAGATGTACCTCTCACATATTTTTCACAAATTTTTAAACCCACTACAAGATAATATTTTTAGATAATTATAACTTCTACTCTAACATAGGAAGCATTTCTTTTAGACTGCACCTCAAATGGTATAAAACTTGGTCTTGTGATGGATATTGTGTATGAATAATTATGGGTTTTTGGATGTGGGAGGGTAATCTTCACAAACGGTCCTAATTTTGGATACTTATACGAAATAGGGCAACCGTAAGTGTCCGAAATTAGGAAATGCTCTATTTTGTGGTGATTTTTTTCCAGTGTCAGTTTAATACAACAAATAAATTGCTACAGTTTTACACTTACTCTGGATGAAGCAACCAGCAATGATGAAAAAAGAGCACCAGCTACACGTTTCAGGTCTGAGCTGCAAAAAAACTCGTTGCAGCTGTTCAACGTGTTTAGTAGGTATTGCTACTATCTATTGGAGGATTCCAAAATTTTGATTTGTAGAAGAACTAAAGCATCAGAGGAGGTAACGCTTTTGTCAAGCAGTTGCAAATCTCAAATACCTTATATCTACTAGATATATGATTACTTTACTCTTATGTACACGAAAGTTTGGACCACCCCGTATATATCGTTTTATTGGCAAAAAGAGAATTTCAAAAACAAGAAATAACACAAACACAAGTTTGCGTTGTGTTTCCGAAACGCAACGTTTAATTGGCTTATTAGATTTATTTGAACAAGAAAGTTTACTAAAACTTTGCCTCTATACCATTTTTTCTACACAGAAAAGCAAAGAGGATAAAGGCGACAGAATATTATGTGGATATCCCTGTACCTATATTTTGCACCGAAAATTGAAAACCCTAAAAGCCCGAGCCATATATCGGTTCCAATTTCCAGTTATAGATATTTCAATAAACGTAATGCAATGCCCGTATGTTGTTTTTATCGATTCGCTACACACAAGTTGTAAAAGATGTACGAGGCTTAGTTTGCGATACCGAGCCGTGTTTGGAAATATGGTGGCGGTGCCGGGCATAAATTTGTCCGTACACTAATTGAGTGATTAACGAGATCCAAACATTGATTCTCGTTTGTTACATAGTAGATGGACTACAGCAAAACCTGAAATAACATCGGCACATTTGTTTTATATACCACCAAAATTTTCGATTTCTTATGGACACTGTACTCAAAAGAGGGCAGTTTTTGTTACAATTTTGTCAAACAAAGAAGTACGGTATAAAATATTACATTCTGAAGTTACCGCATCACATGACACATTTTTTAATGGCTCACAGTAGAAATATTGTTCTATATATTTTCAGTAGTCATAAAGACTAACATATTATTGCCATTATGATCATACATTCTAATGGACCTAATCAATTATAGCTGACGATTGGTCAGATAGTCAGTTGATGTGTATTGCGAATTAATTCATTGTAATTTTACTATGACAATTGACAACTTTGGCAATGGAATTAGCAACCACTTGGAGGAACTACGAACTACGAAATGCCGATTTTTGTATTCTTATAATTTAATTGATTTATGAGACATTTACTACCAGTACTTTAATGAAAAACATCTCAGATTTTTCAGTTCAGTTTATAACCAACATAAATAGAACATCACAGCAATATTCACTCAATATCAAATGTATTATTACATTGTAAATATAATATCTAACTATTGAAAATAAAGTGCATATTTTTCATTGTTATGACTGATGGCAGTGGTCGCGCGGTTTAAGGCGTCAATCGATGTGGTTAGAGCCCCGCAGCCGGCCGACTGTACATCAGCTATATTCGTGGAGAGGATTGGCACGCTCTCTGCGGGTATGGTAGGGTGGAAGCATGTTACCTTTGGTCAATGTGAGAGATTGATACCGGTCGACATTTTACTACCCCCCTAATTAATAATGTTTTCCGGGTTTCCCTCATTCTTGAATTGAATGGTTAGACGTAAGTCGTTCCTGGGCGCAAATGCGGCCTGCTTAATAATAATATGCCGCCCCCTCTCCAGCATAAGTTTTCGACTTCTGGGCTAATCCTTGTGATTAGAATGAGGGGTAGATATATTATTATTATTATCATGTAGTGTCTTAACAGCTAGCATTGAATGTAAAACGATTCTCTTGACAATGAAAGCAAGAGTAACCTGTAGTTCTCAAACGTTTTATGAGGAATATGATCTCTCAAATATTAGAAGTATATTGACCAATTACCTAGCCAAATTTAGCGCCTTTGTAAATAATTTATCAAAAAATGTTTAGGATTCAATCTTTAAAGTAGGTATCATAAAACTCTTAGAAATGGTTTTAATGAGAAGAAGCGGTATTCAAAATTTGCATTTTTGGCATTATCACTGTTACATTCTGTAAAATAAATGCTTTATCGTTCCCATATATAAATAGAATAATAAATAAATTAGTAATTATGTTATTTATATTAACTTTACTAATATTATCATATATAAAACTCATGTTTGGAAAGCATGTAAATCATAACGCTTCATTTTATTGTAGGTACAGAGTTTCTCATTTAATTCATAATATCTATTCCAATATCCTGATCCTTTGTACTGAGTTTATAATTCAGCTGTTAGCTTTCATTTTGGAGACTACTTTATGTGTGATTGCGTGATAAAAATCTCTATATATTCACATTCACATTTTGACAATCTTGTCTTGCTTTTTATTGGCATTGTCTTGATCTCACGACATAAGACAAGACCATGGTCAGATTGAAAAAGTTCTGATTCTGTTTCGCCTATTTTCGTCCATTACTTAAAACTGACCGTTTCTATTCTTTATAACGCCTACCATTGGACCACTGTCGAAGATCGACGATAGTTACGTGTGAGCAGTGACGTTGAGCTTCTTGCAGTTCTCGATTCGAAGAAGCCCCTCCTCTTCCTTGGTAGGTTTTGGACTCAGCTTTTACTCTTGTTAATTAAATTAATTACCCAAAAAAAGATATTCGTTCTTTCTAATTGTGTTTTATTTAACTAACAGCAGGTATTTTACTAAGAACAAAACAGAGTTAGCTCAAATCTTTAACAGTGTTTTGACTTCATGTATATATATATATATATATATATATATATATATATATATATATATATATATATATATATACATGAAACATACGTAATATAAATTACTAGATTGCCTCGTGCATTAGGAACAATGAACAATATATAATTTCTGGAATTAACATAAGGTTACTGATAATATACGGTATAAAAGATAAACTTCGACAGGAATCTTTGTCAGCACTTCTACCTCACTTTATCACTTATGGTGTAGGTCAGTTAACACAGGGTCGGCTCAATGTCTATGTAACAGGTAACTGAGCTCCGAGCGGGACCGTAGTCGACCACCACTGTTATCAAATTCGTAATAAACTTAGACTTCAAAAAAAAAAAACTTTTGTCTTGATTTTCAAATTCTGAAAGATTTCTTGTTTCAGCCAACACTACAGAGAATTGAAGGTTGCCCTTGTCATATTGTTGTGTATTTTAAATTCTTATTTTACATATTACAAATTTATTTGCCTAATGCAGTGGTTAAATTTTAATTCCGATTCCATGTGAAAGTCTGACCGTTTGTTTTTGTATCAATCGATTTTACGTTGAAATGCGTGGCCTTGATTTTTTTAAGGGAGTGCTCCCTTAAAAATGCTCTATGGGCGCCCCTGTCTATGTATGTGTATGTTTAAGAAAAAATTACATAATTATACGTAAATTACACAAATTTTATATAGTCAAAATAATTATGAGTAATTTCACATAGTTAGAGTCTCTTAATTTTTCGTTTGATTGAATTGAAAAAGTAAACATTAAATAAATATGTTTTAACGGTTTTTTTTTGTGGAAATTTGTGAATATATTATTACTTACAGGTTCCATTTCATCATAATTATACGTAAATTACACAAATTTTATATAGTCAAAATAATTATGAGTAATTTCACATAGTTAGAGTCTCTTAATTTTTCGTTTGATTGAATTGAAAAAGTAAACATTAAATAAATATGTTTTAACGGTTTTTTTTTGTGGAAATTTGTGAATACATTATTACTTACAGGTTCCATTTCATCATAATCCTAATATATTTTCATATTCAAATTATTACGGATGTAGAATAGCTATATAAGTAATGAAATAAGTTGAAATAAAATTCCTTTGTTAAGTTTTGCGACGGGTTTGAGATAACACAATTGGTACAAATTATCTATAGAAACGTTTACATGCTTTAAATATCTCGAGAATAAATTAACAATTCAGCTGAGAATCGAAACTTCTATAAAGGCTGATAAACGATTTCAATTAAATTCGAAAGTTAATAGGATTCAATGCGATTCCTTCTCCGAATACTCTTTAAATTTGCCTAACGAAATTAAATTCTGTCAAATCCATTCTAACAAATCTATTCCTTTCCATTTTGATTAAGAACATAGAAAGATCAGAAATCTGGACAGTATTTTCAATATCTAATTCAAATCATAATTTGGTGTGATCAATTCTCTAATTGCTACGAATTAAATAATATAAGAATTCAGTATAACAAATACAAGTTGTTTAGTTTTGGTTTCAATAAAACGCCAGATATTTTTTACGTTCAAGAGGAGCCTAAAATTTATCGGATTACTTCTGGTTGTTATAACCTGACACAATAGCTTTGTATGTGGTTATGTCAACGTCTCTCCGCAGGCTTGAGATGAAAGGCTGCGAGATTATTATTTTATCTATAGGTTAAACGAGAAATACTAAAAAATTTCTTTTAAGGAACTGGTAAAATCTTTTAAGATACTTTATATAACCAACATTTTACCGCACGGTATTTAATGGTAAATAACAATGAGTAGGTACTTTAATTAATATATTCAATACTTGGAGGTTACAAATTGAACATGTAGAAATAGTTATTTAAAAAATACAGCTTTATAGGGAAATAATACATTTTAAAATACATATTTTGTAAAAGTAACGATATTGTTTAAAAGACGGCTACTACGTCGCATAAGACATCTATTGCCCCATGAACTCAGGTCGTGAGATAATGTCGACATTATTCAAATTTAAACGAGTTGAAGGGCAATATTACCTTAGTACGCCCTTTCGGTGTTAGAAGGAAATATATAGTATTTTTTTATTGCGAGGATGCCTTGGAGAAATACCAATCTATAGATATTGTCCTTCGGTAAAAAGAAGATACAAATTTTGTAAAATTTATTATTTCTCAACATATGGACGGTTAAAATTTGTAAGAAAGACGGTATAGCTACTATAATAATGCAGCCATCAAGAACAAATTAGTTTTTTTTTTTTTCATAATGTCAACAATATTAAAAATAATTCTAAGGTGTGAACTAACATGCAATCATTATTCAGAAAAATCCCGTAGTTGATGTCAGAACAACGTTGTGCAATGCATTTTATAGCATCTGTTTAAACAATTTATTGTTAAGTTTTGAACAATCTAATTATGTCTTGTTATCGGAAAACATAAATATAAAAAATCTTTGAAGGCTCGTTATTTTATAAGAAAATATTGTGATCAGTTCTAAAGTAGATAAAGTAACTGATTAATTGCATTGTATTCATTACTGTTGGCAATCTTGTCTTGCCTTCTTTTAGTTTGGTTTTTGGTCTCGCAACATTCCTTCACCCTATCATATCCGCTGAGAGGATGCCAATCCTCTCCTCGAATACAGCTGATTTACGGTCTATCGGCCGCGGGGATCGAACCTACAACGGGCTGGCCACATCGATTCAAGTAGTGATGCCTTAAACCGCGCGACCACTGACTGACCCAAAGATTAGAGACTTATATTTTTTAACGTTAACAGTCTGTAAAAAAGAGTATTTTAAGGGTAAAAGTTTGATAAGAGAATATTTTTAAGTTTGCCTTCTTAACATCCTTCAATTTTTGTCATGTTATCTTGTATACATTTATAACTTCTTATCGTATATAAGACAAGATTTAAAAAAAATCTTGCGAGACAAGAAGTGTTAAATATTTTTTATCATCTAGTGTTTAAATACATATATCCCAAAGAAGAATTGAAATAAGTACAGAAATTTAATAATAATTAATAAATAACGCCTCTTTTACTTAAGGTGGTCATATTTGTGGTCCAAAATGGTGGAATGTCGATGTAATTTTTAAGTTAGGAAATTTAAACCCCGTTAAAGTTACTTAAAATAATATATTTCATATTACAAAGTTCAAATTAGGTTGTGTTAGTATTTATATTACCAAAATGTAGCAATTTCATACTTAAAATATTTATTGAAAGTGTCTCTTTATGACATTTTTACATAAACAATTAATTTTTCACAGTTAAAAGCAAAAGTTAAAAAAATTAACACAAATCTTTCCTAAGTTCACCCTTTAAGTTCATTTAGCTTCGGTCATATAAAGTGTTAACTGTTTTGTAGAAGAGAAAGGTAAACTTAAAATGTCAATTTGCACGTTGTTTTGATTATTTAAAGATAGCGAGATCACGTAATATACAGTTATCGGTATAAATAGTTTAGCTATTACTAGATAGTAACATTTGTCAAGGGTTTTAAATTTTATTGTCTTTAGGTTATACTCTGCTACTACACGGTAACACGCCCTTAAGGTGATAAGATCGATAATGTCACTGTGAAATAAAATCACTAGAAATTCGCTCAACTCGTATAACTAGCGCTCTCTTAGATATATGCGAACTACAGCTATAAAATCATATTTGACTTTACAGATTTGTTGTATGATGTATTAGTTGTGGAACACCCTGTATATTTTAAACTCATTTCAAAGCACGATAATAAACTTTATTCTTGCTTGTGTGAGAAATAAATAGAATGGAATTACATAAATATATGGGTATAAGATCTTTCCTTTTTTGCGTAATGTGCAAGTAAAAACGAATAAAGCAGAAAGCGGACTTACGTTTTGTCATGCTAAATATGACAACGCTTTCTCTTTAGCTGCATGCGGAATGGATTCATATTTTATTAAAAAGTTTACCACATTATATAGTTGAGAATCTATTTGAGCTACATATTAATATAAAAGAACATTAGCTGGTACTCCTTTTCTGGTTTTTATACAGTAAATTTATTAATTTTTATTTTGAAGAGCACTAAATTTATACTGCTTTATACTTTACTATACATTCCCTCTGCTTTCACATTTCATCTTTAGCAAAGCATAACCTAAAAATTTTAATAACATTATTTCTGCTTAATATATTGTAACCTGTACGTTGGACTTGGCCATGAAATAATTGGGGTAGAAAAACAAACTTTATTGTCACTACTTGATTACACAACAAATATAGTTCAAACAAATCACAGCTGTCAAATTTTTACTTTGAACTTTGGCGCGTTTGGCTTCTCAAAATAAACTATATATATATATATATATATTTAGGCTTCTCAAAGTTTCCCCGGTTTACAACAACGTATCTCGAACCAAATCGATTGTAGCCTGAAATATTCTAGAAGACTCAAAATAAAGGTTTTGCAAAAATTATACATTTGAAAGCAATCAGGAACAACAAACTAAAAACTAGGTGAGCTTCCGTATCGTTGTCCCCTTAGAGGTGATCGTTCCGATCAGATTACTCCATTTTGCACATGATCTTCTTGATAAGGTATGAGTCGATCGATGTGAACAATCTTCATATTTCCTTGGGGATTCCTGTGGATTCTATACATCACATTATTCAACCTTATCGGTATAAGGGCTTCCCAAGACTTTTACTCTCGAAGATTTACTCTTGGTTCTTTTTGGGTTATACAGCCAGTCATTCTCTTGGAACCCGCTGTTACCCCATTTTCGATGATGGAATGATTCAATGACTCCCTATTGCTGCATGTTTTCTTAGCTTCAAAAACTTGGTGAAAAGATACATATATTCTTTTATTGCATTAAAGTATCTAAGTATATCTAGAAAATTTAATGGGCAACAAAAATAAATAATAATTAATTTTATGCACCAACTATTGTTAAATTAATAAAATCGTGAATATATGTATTTGATAGCCACTGTATTTCAGAAACTTGTCATATTACACCACAACATATTGCAAATATTCATTGTATGAAAATTAACAATTAATTAGAATATAAGCTGAATGCTTGTTATGTACTGTGGTCCAAATGTATGCTTTATTATTATTGTATTGTTTATTAATTGTAATGAGTTTATTACATGGAAAATATAAATAGATATATTGTATTTCAATGACAAATTCAAAACTACTTTTAAATCTGTTCTTTCATTTATAGTGTTTGAGAAAATTTTTAAAAAAGAATATCTAACATTTCTGTTTCCATAATATTGAAAATTTAAAAAGAAAACTAAGTGCATGGTGTTACGTCTATACTATAAGAACATTAAATCTATAAAAAAATCTGCTTTTGTAACATATCTGGAAAGGTTCCTCGTCCACTGGTGATACTTTAGTAGGTTTCGAACTGAAGTTGTATTAAATTAGAAAATAAGAAAATTTAAATATATCAAGTATATTGAGGTCTGCCACAAATTAAGCCTAGCCCGTCTAAAACCTGCTGTTTAATGACATCAAAACCAAAAATTTCGAGTCTCTAATTACAGCCTATTAAACCTCCTCTATTCATATCAAACTTAAATGCCTTTTGAGTCTGCAATTATCTGTGAGGACTTCCACTATATGGTTTAGGTATCATCGGCTAAGGCTCAGCAGCCATACTGTTCTTGATGTATCCTCTATTCCTTCTTCAATTCCTTCCTAATATTTGGTAGACCCATTTACTAAGGTTGCCTTGTGTGATTCCAAGAATGGGTTCAGGCCCCTAACCAGGTGCAAAAGATCCGACATTAGCTAACTGGTCAACTTTCTCGTTATCGGGGATTTCTTTATGGTCCAGAATCCATACCAACTCTACCTCCCTCTGTCTAGCTAGAGACTCCAGGGAATTATTTCCATACTCCTGAACAAGGATGGATCTCGTATCTCGTCCTTGGAAATTCTGTTCCTCTTCTTTCTCGGAAGTTCGACTCTGACATGTGGGTGGTGAAATTTGGTACATACTGTATATTTTGACTAAAACTTCAAATTTTAAGTTATACTGAGGAGTTTTGCTGTTAACCAATAAGAAATATTAAATATTAGAAAAAAGTAATTGAAAATTTACGATTTAGTAGTTTATATAATATTTATAAAAATAAGATAATTATTAATACCAAAATGGAAGAGGTGGACAACAAGAGTCGGAACTGCGGATGAAAATATTTTATTATACTAAGCAGGAGGTAGTAAGTCAGTGGCTCGAATCATTGATACGGTTCTTCGCTCACCGCCTGCTTCTTGAACTCATTTCTCCCGTTTCCGTTAATCCCCAGCTTGACAGAGGTCGGGCGGACTATAACAAATGGACTGCTGTAATATTTCATATTTGAGAATCCTCAGAGAATAATCCCTTTCCGGACGATTTTATTTCACTAAAAATATAACACTAGCACGTGATACTCCTTATACCGATTCTCGGTTTTCCCCCTTTTGTCTTCGCTCGATTAAACAAATTTATTGAATTTTTAGTGGTTGACATTTAAGACGGCGTATTTTGCGCCGCGAAATGATCACAGTTCTGATGTGTTTAGGTAGAGAGATCTCAAAAAATAAAATACGTAGAACAAAAGTAAGCATATAAAATTCATAATATGTTTATTCATTGTTACTATTTGAATTTTCGTCAATAATTTCTAAAAAGCGTTTGCATGACATGCATTTGTTGCTATCCAAATCCCACATTTCAACAAATATTTTCACATATCATTTTATATTTAGTACCTACTAAGTTTATGTTATAAAACAATTATAAATATATAACAATTAGAATGTTTATTTAAATTATTGTATTTTTTAAATTTTATTGAATTTTTGAAAATCAATATCTCGTATATTCTCATCCCTCTGCATGAAATCAATTTAATTTTTTTTTAATATTTCAGCAACGACAGTAGATATCTTGGACCTGTTTGGTTTATCTTAAGCCGTTCTTATACGCAAATTTTCAACAAATTTCATAGGTGTTTGTTGAAACAGTCTAAAAAAATCTGAGTAAGTTAGAAACAATATCTCTCCACTGTGTCAATTATACAAGTTTTTTCAGATGTCATGTAGAATAAGAAAAGTAAGTTTCAATTTCATCTATTATGTTTTGTCATAAAATCTCAATCATTTTACATGCCAACTGCGCATTGAGAACATTGTATACGACATTGTAAACATTGTCACATCCCGCAGAATTATTTTAAAAAAAAGTAACACTTGAAGTGATGTAAATTATTAAGTATTTTTCACGGTGTGCGGAATACAGTGACAAAGCGAATATGAACCTCTATCTACTAGGTGGATGTCTTTGTGCATCTTTAGATACGATTCTTTGTCCTTGAAACGAGAGCCTTAATAGCCAGCAAAAAGCGTAACTTTTTTCTAATTAGAGTCACCGTGTATAGTTTATAGTTTTCGAGATGTTAATGATGAGCCATGAAAAACGGACCACTCTGTATGTAATACTAATTAAGTTTACAACAATATTTATATTTCCAGTTAAATTTAAATATATATATATATATATATATATATTTAATGAGTTCTGTACCTAAAAATTTGTTAATTAGATCGTTTTTCTCGTTATTTATTCTTTTTTTTCCATATCTTTGAATTTTGTAACGATTTGAAGGCAAAAGATATTCACGTTAAAATAATACGAGTTGTCAAAATAAACTACAAACGCGTAACTCAACTAAAGCCTTCATGTAAATTTCTTTATTTAAATAAATTATTTAAAACCGTCCCGTTTAAAACTAAAAGCTGGAATAGTATTGCTATATTTATCATTGTATGGAGTTACGAATTACGTAGCTTAAGGTAAACTACATAACTACATATACAAATGATAAATGTAGCAATAATATTTCAGCTATTTTGCTGCTTTGTGAAATTTGTCCCACGAATATCGCGTGGAAGGACAAGACTTAAACCACACTTTACTTTTTATAATATTTATAAATGCCCTCCAAGTTCAAACAGAGAGGCTGTCATACATTTTTTACAGCCAACTAATTTCGATATTTGATAGGTAACTGTTATATACAAAAAAAAAACTAATGAAAACCACAAAGTAAACCAAACACGACTGAAAATATTGCCTGCGTGATTGCTCAAATTACGAATGTGTAGATGATCTAAATTCAATTTATGTCATGTTCAAAATAAGGGGTGAAGTCTTAGCCAAATATCCGTAATTTGGAATTTGACAAAATCGACATCCTTTCAGATTATTTTTTACTAGTCTCTCTTTAAAATAGACATTATTCGACGTCTCATAGGGTTAAGCAGTATTTAGGTTTCTCTAATGTTGATATTTCAGTATGCGCATATGTGCTGTTTCATTAACGCAGCAGTAATAAGGATAGTGCTTGACCATATTTATGCATGATTAAGGTAACGTTGAACAATCGCTTATTTGTTATATCGGGTCATTCGCCCGTACTCGATCATACCCGTTGTGATATTCTTCTAACCTAAAATAAAAATTAAATGTGTTTCACTTTATCCTCATCAAAATATTGTCTTATACTCTTTTTATGATTCACCATTAAATTGGCAAAAAAAATGAGAGATAAACAAAAGGATAAAGGGGATCCCATCCGACATCCAATAACTATATTTTTGTGGAGAAAATAAAGGTAAGAAGTTTTTAAATAAAGTCGTACTAAATACTATTCGGCAGTACAGTACAGTCCTAGATTTACAATAACTCTCTAATATTTTCGGAAAAATTGGCGATGAAGATTGAGAATCTAAATATTCGAGGAACGTTAGTTCAGTGGCCATCTTGAATTTGTCATAAAACATTTTGTTCAGTCCCACGGAATATAGTTATAGCATTAAAAAATGGTGCAGCTGAAGAGAAATGCAAATTGGTAGTAACTAAAATATTATGTATTCTTGTCACATATCGTAGAAAATTTAAAAAATTATTTCTGTAGAAGTACATTTACGAAAAACTTTTTACCTGAGTCACTTCCAGTTTTTTCTCGTTTAACATGGCCCAATTTACCTTGCTACCCAACGAGTCCGGCTCTGTCGTACCTTTCAATGCATCAAAATCTAGTTATAAAAAATGTTTATAAAAGAGCATTTAAATTTCTAAATGTCTAAAGTACATAAAGACGCAGATACATAATATATCATATGCTAAAACCTGATACAATATTTTTCCTGAATATAGTAACTTGCAGATTAAGAGAGGATTTATATTTCATTTTACGGAGTTATGAATTGAAATCGTCGTAGAATTAAAATTATTCCGCTCTAGTAACCTCTCTGCTTATTATGAATCTGCTCAAATAGCAAATAAGTATACTAAATCGAAATTATTTTTCATAGAAAGGTGGTTGACATCGACCACTGTTGACCATTCATATCAAATTATTCTTCATCTGTTTTATATTGAAGTAGGCAGTGCATCATTATTTCGACACCGCATGAATATAACGAGAAATAATTACTTTAGTGAGAAATGTGAAGCTTAATTTAAAGTTACATAAACGTAATTACACAAATGTCATTGTTCTAGTATATGCACACAGCAAAATGTTTGTAGTAGGTATGCTCTAAACTCTCATCTCATTTCACATAATTGAATGAGAAATTAGTGAAATAATAGGAAACGTTGTATTACTCCGTATAGGACGTATCAAAATAAAGGATATGAAATTTCGATATTAGATAAGGTCGTCTAAACAACTTATATCTATAATTATTATATGATGCCTAAGATATACTCGTAAAGCTAAATTTTAACTTATTTAGTGATTGGTGAAAATTTACAAATTTTATTTAGATTTCAAACTTTGGTAGTTAATAAAAAATATTAAAACCCGTCTTTTGAAAAGTAATAAATTTTCTGAACTAGTGCATCAACTATTTTGTAATTATTAATAAACTACTTTGGAAACAAAAACATAACACAAAACAAAATATAATGGTGAAGTTGTATGAATTTTATATTGGTTTGAAATGTATTATAGGTAATCTTTCAAACATATTGAAAGGTCAGAACATGTGTCTGGCCACCGGCAAAACCACGTAGCCGACGTGATATCATTGGTGCGACGCGGTTTGTTTCCGTAGATGCAGGCGTTTGGCGTCTGTATTTTTGCGTTTTTGTGACATTTGTGGATCATAGACACATAATGTAAATACTGTGTAGGTAATGTGATAATTATTAGTAGTGATGTGGTGAACTTACGGTATTGTTAAACGTAACTTATTCCATTGTTTACAATATAGATCCGTTCGTAATAATTGTTGGCAACCAGATACATGGTTTCACTTGATATATTTATAAAATTATGCCATCTGATTTCACATTAAACTACTTTTTAATTATAATAATGATATTTAAAATTAATTTAATAAATTTTTATTGCTATTTACTGCTGATTTCATTTTTCCTTAAATATTCTTTAAAATTTCTTATTTATTACATTTGTTTAATATATTTTCAGAATAAGGTAATTTAATGTAATGAAGTCACATAGCAAAATTGTGCATATGCTTCAAATAACATTTTACACCACGTAAATGGCAGGAGCAAATACAGAACTTGTTATTTGGAATTGGAATCAAGCACTGACTACAATAAATGAGAAAAATGTAAGTTTGCTTTACCATTGATTTGTTGTTAATACTTTCAGTATGTTTCGTCATTGTAAGAACAGGAAATATAACTGTAAGAAAGATCTGACACAATAAATACACCTATATAAATAGTAATTCAATTTAGCCGTCACTTCAGTGCCTCAGCTGAACGTATTAGGTATTCCAAGAAAAACATGTAAATTTTATGACCCTAAATTATTCACTACCACTCTGAAAGCAAATGATATATGTGATATATGTTTTCTATTAAAGATAGCATGACAGTTGAAAAAACGCCAAATATATTTAATAAATTTATTTCTTTCCTTGTCGGTAAGTTTGTTTTCTTCATTTACGTCAAAAGATAGGGTTTTAAGTGGCCAAATAGAATTTCGAAGAGTGTATATAACAAGTTTCATAAGAGATTTAACAAGACGTACAAAGGAGGATGGGAAGACCTATGATAAAATCTATCACATTTTTGATATTAAAATTTAATAAAATACTGAATAATTATGATAATTTTGTGTCCATTACTCTGATTGTGTTTATTGATTAAATGGAAACCTATCCATTTAATAATTGTTAAAGATTTCTAAGGCAAATAATAATAATTTAAGTAGGCTTTGAATTTGTTGCAGCTTACATTATTTATTCGTTTAAATCCGTCCGTTATGTGTACCAGCAGTTTTATTCGCATGTCAAGTGTTTTTAACACTGTCTGATTTAAGGATTTTCCTCGTTCAAGAAAAATCCACAATGGTACAAATGCAACTTGTTACGAATAATATTGCTTTATTTTCTAAAATTCACCCATTACTACACAGAAGTATACCAGTATTTGAGCGCCATAAAATAACAAACGTCGTAGCAACTACCACTATGTACTTCAAGATTCACTACCCGTCGAAGGCAATATAAAACTTCACAATGTAGATTGTCTACGTCTATACGATTTAGAATGTAGGACTGACATTTCACAGAATCTATTACATTAAAGTAATGAAACTGGTTATACAGGGTGTCTGGAATATAGGACCAATACTGAAAGGGTTTCTAAACTTAACCAAAAGTAACAAAAAAAATCGTTTGAAAAAAATGTTTAAAGCCGATAGTTTTTCTGCAAATACATTAAAAATTAAAAATATCATAAAACGCATCAGTTACAAATCACTATAATTTATGAAGTAAGCAATAGAAGATTTCCTAAATTCGTACAATTTATAACGTGCGGCAACATTGTAATTCATTAGCTGTCAACGTCAGATACCTCACCTATGGCATACTAATAAAAGCTAATAAGCTCCAAACCGGTAAATGTCTGGTGGGCTGCTGACTAGTGACTTTAGCTGTTTGTTATAGGTTTTTCAGGTGTGATTCAATGGTGGTCGGGGCATTAGCCCGCAGAGTAGTTGTTTTCTGGAATTCCGTGTTTTCTATGATAACATGACGTTAATTTTCGGCTAAACTGGATAAAATTGTCTGGTTATGAGACATTTGTATGCTGAACGTTTTCCGTAAGAAAAGGCAGTTATTTTGAACACGCATTCTAACTATTTCAAACTTTATTTTGTGTTGTGAGAAAAGCTCTAAGAAATCATTCACGGCAAGTATGTTTAGGGGTATTTGTAATTATTATGTAGAAACACCTAACATGGTAGGTTTGCGACGTTGTCACATATTCACGCTCTTAATACCGCTGATCAGAGAAAAAAGTAAATTATGCTTTATTTACTGCAATTCATATACCGGACACTCTGTATATGAAACCAACACAAACGTCAGTTATGCTTGGAACTAAGATCGTTATACATATGGAATATATTGTGCATTAGCAAGTTTATTATCCTTAAATTAATTTGAGTGATTTAACTAGCAAACAACATTTTAAATCACGGATTTACCTTATATGTTTCATTATTAATGCTCATTCTCTGCTTGTCTGTCGCCCTTTCGTTTTGTGCGAAAATTCCGTCGGCTTTGTCGGTTGGATAATCCGAGAATATAAGGTGTTTTTATTCTCTAATGCCTCAGGCATCGTACCTAGGATTTATGTGGATTTAGAGGGTTTCCTACTAATAATCACAATCATACGTGATGCGTGGCGCACTGCGGTGATATACAGGGAAGAAATTGTTTCTTCAGTCACTGGCAGTTGCTATAAAGGGTAAGCTTTATAAATATATGCCAACGAGGCATTTGTGGGTACTAAATTTGATTCGAGAAAGATCTGAACTTTCTACATCATTTTTGCTTTTCCGATTGTACATTACCTTGGTCTGTTATACGGAGACAGGATATTGGAAAAATGATAAAAAATTGGGCCACATGTGCTTAATAAAACAAAAAGAGTTGCCATAAACTTGGATCCTAAAATACTTCGTTTCTGAGATAGATGACGAGGTTTGCGAAAATTTTGACGTAACTGATGACTGTTAACTTAACTTAATTAAATTAATGTATTTGGGATATTCAATCAGTCCATTTGAGTTACTAGACTTTCAAGAGAATAAAAGACTTAATTTAGCAAGATCGAGCAAGAACAACACTAAAGAAAGTCTTGTTTTGTTTTGCGGTTGATAAGACAAGACTATATCAAGTTTTGCTAGATTTTTTGTCTCAGCTAATACTGATTAGCAATTGTATAATAAAATTGCAAAATAATTTTTTAACTGTTTATTTCAAAAAGAAAGGTATATAAACGTATAATTTTAAATACACACAACGTCAAAAGTCTTGGACCCCCTGTATATAAAATGATTCGATTAAACCTAGTTGTTTTTCTTAATGTGGTAAAAAAGTACATGTACTTAGGGAACAAAAATAAATAAAAAATTGTAGACCATGAACCTTTACTTTATTACCAATGTTTTTACAAATCTGGTCAGTTTGGCAGTGTATTCAGCCAAGTGTCTCTTTGAATTTTTGAACATTATAATGCCAGGACGTGAAATTTCTGCTTTTATCCGAGCAAGAATGACTGCTTTACATGATGCACAATATTCTAATCATCAGATAAAGAACATGTTGGGCATTCCTAGATCATCTGTTGTACGAATAGTATACAGATATGAAGAATTTGATACAGTAGAAAACAGATCACTCTACTTCCAAGGCATTGTGCTGTCCGTTTCCAGTGGGCGCGAGAGCAAAGGGGTTGGCTTTTACGCCAGTGGAGGTGAGTCTTATTTACAGACGAAACCAGAATTGGGCTGGTTACTGATGACAATCGACAAAGAGTCTGAAGAGAACCAGGTAGTCAACAGCGACTTTATTTTCCCCATGATGTTGCTCCGTATGAAGGTAGTACCGTAATGGTTTAGGGTGGAATAATGTTCAACCACCGCACCCCATTAAATCGCTTACCACAGAATATAACCAGTCAAATTTACATCGAACAAGTTATTACGCCTATTATCTACCCCCTACATAATAAATTAGGTGAAAATTTTGTGTTTATGGACGACAACGCTCGACCACATCGCGCAAGAAGGATCCAAGAGACACTCGAAGCAGAACATATTAATAGATTAGATTGGCCAGCCAACTCTCCTGACATGAATCCTATTGAAAAAATGTGGGATTTCATTGCTCGAGCCATTCATAATCATATTCCTCGACCTTAGACTGCAGATGAGTTAATCGTGGTGGCAGAAGAGGAATAGAACAATATTCCGCAAGAGATCGTTAACCGCTTGATAATCTCAATGCACAGACGTGTCAATATGCTATTGGAATGTGGTGGAGGTCATACTGACTATTAGTCAAGTAGGGAACTTGCTTTGTTACTTCTTTTTGACTTAATAAATTTTGTCAAAAATATCACACCTTTGCTGGTTTTTAATTTTCTAAGTACTCAGTTTATCGAACATATTCTTTTGACAAAAAAAATTCAGAAAACAATATACTATATAAACGTATAGTTTTTCTGTCAAAAATATTTCTTTAACATGAATGAGGGGGAGTCCAAGGCTTTTGACGTTGTGTGTATTATCTAATAATATACCAGAAAATTAAGTGGCGTAGAAATTTGTCTCTTCTTTATTCTTCAGAAAATTTAAAATTTCTATTAATTTTCATTTTGCAACAAAAAATTTAATAGTCCGAAAGTAACTATTTTTACCACTTTTCAACCTCCTGAATATTTTGTTTCTATTATTAAATAAATATTCAGTTTTGTTTACATAGAAGGAAAAAGTAACAGGCCTACATGTATCATTTTGTAGTGACTTTAGTAGCAATTTCTAGGTTAAAGGTATACATTACATTACATGCAACTTCGTTTTTATGATTAATTGCCATCAAAATTTAAATAATTCGAAACGAAAAAATGCAATATTGCCTTTACAGTATTAATATTAAAATAATATTTAATTATTATGTTATCATAAATGAGATTAAATACAACTGAGTTAGAAAAATTAAGTATTAAGATAAGTTCGGCTAGATTTCAGACTAATTGCCTTCTTTGGATTACTACTTTAAGCTTAGCTTTATTCTCGTTAGCAAGTTTACCACTAAGAATATAAAATAGCATTTAAACAGTCGAATAAGGCACAATTATTTTCGAAACTACTGTTAAGATAGAACTTTAAATGTTTGCAAAACGCAATTTTATGTAAAATTACAAAGCAGGTAAAGAATATAGATGATTTTTTAATACAGGGTGTTTCAAAAAGATGTAGTAATGTTGCTGATAGAACATTTAAAAATAAGATTAATAAACGTATTCCCTAGTCACTGATATTTGAGATACAGGCTGTGTAAGATAATTATAAAAAACAAATTTTGGATGTAGTTGTTTTAAAGAACATCATATTTAATTAACAGTATGTTTTTTGGTAGTGCGAACACGCTGGTTTTATTAAGAGGGTGCTAGTTGCTAGCTTTTCCGCTAACATTTTATTCTCTAACTTTTTTTAAGTTGGGTTTTTTCCCATTCAAAGTTTTGTAACATTATGTAAAGTTTTAATTTACACAAAAAGGTGCTCTTAGCAAAAATATTGTAAAGTCAACTAGGCGATATCTGTAACAGTACTTATTTATCAAGTGTGTATATGTCAAACTCCGAACTCTTCCACGGATGTCATGTTTTATATAGGAAAAATTCCAATGTGTTGTGTATTTTTTTAGTTTGAATAGTACATTATTATTTATTCGAATATTGCAAGCTCTGTGTTTTTAACGCACTAATAATGGAAACACATACCATCAGTGCAGATGTTGACATTTGGAGGAATGCTTGAAGAGCGCTGTAGCAGTAGTTATATGTTATTTCGAAAATTTACCTGAGACGCAGCTGGCAAATAGAAAAACATTTTTAGTAATAAAAAAGAGTTGTCGAGAAACTGCTGATGTTAAACATAAAAAAATAATTCCACTAGACCTAAATCAACTGGAATTGATCAAATAGATCAAGATATTTTAGATTTGGTCTCTGAAGATCCAACCAATAGCGTAACAAAAATTTCTCTACAGATAATTAGGACATCTTGTAGCATGTGGGGAATTCCAAAATAACAATAATTACCATTACAGAAAACAATAAGTACTTTTACGAAGCATCTAACTGCAGCAGCATTCTTAATACATTTTATACTGTATTATAAAGGTATTTTAAACTAATATAAATCAATTCTCCTACAATTCATATCAATGAAGTCACATGTATGATCTCTGATACCAAACATCTAGGTATGTTGATGAACAATTTCATAGACAAAGCTTTATTCAATAATTATCTAAAATAATAATTAAACTAACTAAATTTACTAAGCTGGTTTTATGAAAATATTCTGTAAATATCTAAGTTTACTTTTGGAACTGTGGGAACTCCAAAATTCAACCACAGTAGATGAGATCTGACCTATTTCTGCATTTTTAGGATTGCTTCTTCAGGAGGCCTTCTTTAAGTTGAGTCAAATATCTAACTATAAAAATTGTTATACCAATAAATTAAAATTATTTGGAATTAAATATCAGCAATGTCAAAAATGACGTTAACCTATCAATCAATTTTAAATTAGACATTACATTTATCTATTTATTTATCCAATTTTTTTTATCCTTTATGTAATCGGTTTTATATCTCATCTATTGTGGTTGAATTTTCGAGTTCCCAGTTTCAAACGTGAACTTAGGTATTTATAGAATGTTTTCATTAAACAAGGTTAGTAAATTTAGTTGGATTCATTTTTATTTTAGATAATTATTGAATAGAGTTTTGTCTACGGAATTGTTCACTAACATACCTAGATGTTTGGTATCAGAAAGCATAAGTACATATGACTTCATTGATAGGAATTATAGGAAAATTGATTTATATATTAGCTCTAAATACCTTTGTAATACAGTAAAAAATGTTACAAAAGCTAATAATAAAGAATATATATGGGTAGATATTGTGGGTGTAATTCAACATTGGTCGGGGCTTTAGTCCGCAAAGTAGCTAGTTTCACACAATATTGTTAATATCTAAAAATATATATAAAAAAACTCTTAATACAATCCTCCAAAAATCAAAATCTGTATAGCTAGTATAAGTTCCAATATTATTATGCAGCAGCGAATGACAAACAGAGCAAAATAAAATTTTGAGGAGATTAAAATATTCACTAAAAGAACAAATGTACTGTAATTTATGATAAAATGTCAGCGGAAATGCTAGCAACTAGCGCCTTCTACTTTGTAAACACTAATACCAGTGTGTTCGGCAGCACCGTTGAATGAATCTGCAGCACCAAAATCGTACCTGTGTCAAAGGACCCCACACAAACCTTATGGGAAATGCCTCTCGGTCAAATTGGGTGAAATTTGGATAAGTTGTTCGTTTCGGCATCCTGAACAAAAGTCTCAATGGGCACAAAGCTCAATTTTGCTTATTTTGGCTCCTACGGAGCTCCAAAGCTCCACGGATTCACCATTACTTACTACTTAAAAGGGTAATCTTTTGGAAAATTTGGTATTGGCTGCCTTAAAAAAAAACCCTCTTTTGTTGTCGAGGTCACTGCATCCAAATCCAATGCCAATATAATAATATTGACAGTTGACAGTTGTCAACTTGCTGTCAAACAACAAGGAACAAGTAAAATTGAGAAAATGCATACGTAAATGTATGTTTTTATGGCTTTCAACAATTCAAAGGTAGCAGCTCAATCACGAAACACAAATATTTCTTTTTTTTATCAAGAATTCAATAATTTTGAAGTCAGCAAGCTCAAAAACATATATTTGTATGTGAATTTTATCAATTTTCCATTCTTGCTTGTTGTTTGACAGTTAGTTGACAGCTGTCAACTGGCAATACCGTCTTTTTAACACCAGTTTTGAACTCAGCAACCTCAAAAACATATTTTTACATCTGGATTTTATCAATTTTACTTATTCCTTGTTGTTTGACAGCAAGTTGACAGCTGTCAACTGTCAATATTATTATATTGGCATTGGATTTGGATGCAGTGATCTCGAAAACAAAATAGGGGACTTTTTTAAGGCAGCCAATACTAAACTTTCCCAAAGATTACCCTTTTAAGTAGTAGTAAGTAATGGTGAATCCGCAGAGCTTTGGAGCTCCGTAGGAGCCAAAATAAGCAAAATTGAGCTTTGTGCCCATTGAGACTTTTGTTCAGGATGCCGAAACGAACAACATATCCAAATTTCAGCCAATTTGACCGAGAGCCAATTCCCATAAGGTTTGTGCGGGGTCCTTTGGATTAAATATGTTATTGTTTAAAAAAATTACATATAAAATTTGATTTTCTTAAATTATCTTACATGTTCTGTATCTCAAAAATAGTAGGTTTGGGACATATGTTTATTAATTCCAATTATTTTTCAATGTTTTCAATATCGCCGTTTTTTTTTGAAGCAGCCTGTATGTAAAAGAATTTGAAAACAAAAATAAGATATAGAATTACTTTTATTCAACGCATTAAAATATCAAACAAGCAACTAAAGGGCTGCACACGATTGTTACAGGAAGTATTTTTTCAGTTATTCCTTTTTTACCAGAGAACTTTTACTTGAAATGTTCAGTTCATTCAGCGGCATTTTTGTTTACATAGCAAAAACTTCTGACTGGTTTAGTTCGACTTTTGTGCCTTACCACGAGAAATTTCTAAAATAAATATCGCCAGTATTTTTACAGGAAATATGGAATTTTTACGCTAGATACTGCTTTCAATTACGACGGTAAAATGTTCATTGTTATAAAGTTATCTCTATTTTATTAGATTAATGATTTTTTTTCAAGTACTAAGTCATACCGTCATTAAAATACTGTACGAAAGTCTTTTATTATTTTACTCTAATCTCTCAGTAGATAACTTCAGCCAAATTACTTTTATTGTATTTCGTCATATTTTTCGGAAACTGCTCGGTGACATGTAAAAGATATTTTCCTGTAGACATACTTTGTATTATAGAGGATATACCTGACTTTGAAAACATGCGCAGTAAGAGTGCTATTTTACATTCGTCTTTATTGTCTATATTAGCGTTCCTATGCTTTAGTTCTATCTTTCCAGAGGTTATGTTATATTCCTGGTTATGAATAATTTTGTGCCAAACAAATTACAAGAGAGGGATATATTTGAAAAACTGGAAGGTATACAATACACTGTTCAAATTATTTATTTTTTGTAACTGTTAGTTAGAAAATATTAGTGATATCTATAGAGAGACATAACTATAAATAAATAAATCTGAATATTGTTTGATTTTTATTGTAAGAATGTACAAATTCCAGTTAGTTTAATAACAATGCTAATATTTTTTCCATGGACATATGGTTTAATATATTATCGATTTTCATCAATTTTGCACTACTAAGAAATCCTCAAAATTGTTTTACAAAATGTACTTCATTTTGTTAACAAGAGTAACTAATTGATACATCATTACCTTACGTAGCAAATTTAATATTTGGTTTTCTCGTTTTACCTTAAGGTTTCTGGTACTTAGCAGTTGAAACAGTTGTTCTTACCTGAAACAAAAAAAGCAGAAATTAATATTAAGGTAATTAATATAAAAATATTCTTAAAAGTATTAATACTTTCAAAATATATTTAAACTAATGTTTTGTGTATGGAAGAAGCATCTCATTCTAAACGGTTTTTATTCGCATGTCCTTTCTAGAATTGTGAGTTTCTACCTCTGCATTTATTACTTTTTAACATTGTTTAAAAATATGAAACTTTAATATTTATATTAATTATTTTGACAATTTGTAGATCTTTGTCACATTTTCTAGTAATTAACCTCAACATCAATAGTTTAAGGAAATATGTATTTGTAGATAGTGGACATAAAATAAAGCAAAAACCTGCCATTTATAAGTTTTATTTAAAAAATGCAGTTGGCAACAGATTATTGCAATTAATGTAAAATTAGTTATTCTAATTTAATATTTATACTGTTTCTCTATCATAAAGGGCTTTAGATTTATTATTAAATGCAAAATTACTGGTCTGCCAACTGTAACCTGTAGAATAAAGTATAATTTTGTATGAGTTCAGAACTTTTTTAGTTAGTACCTACTCAATTTTAAATTAACTCAATTTACTACTCAAACAAGTTCATAATGTAAAGGCAAATATAACATATATAAATATGTAAATATAGTTTCTCAGCATCGCAAATATATTAGTGTGATCGCAAATAAGTATTTATTTTTTAAAATGATATTTATATTTAAAACTAAAATTACAGAAAAACTAATATAATTTAATAGAATCAGTCTTTCTTAAAACTCATCAATTGTATATAAATGTTAGTATAGTAAATATATTTTATTCACAATCACCTTGTAATCGGACTTATATCCGCACATATGAACTGTTTAAAGTGGTACTTTATCCACTAGTGGAATATAGTAATTTTAGTTCACTAGTAGAATAATGAACAAATAATAAATCTATAATAAATCAAATTAAATTAATTTATTTATTAACATTAACATTTACATTTATAGTAATACACATTTCGTTTTTTGTTTTATCACATTTAACTTCCTTTCCGTTAATAACAACCCTTGTAGCATTGTTGCCATCATTTTCGGAACGTATAACATCTGCCGAAGTTTGTGAAGAATTTACACAAGTTACGGCTGTCTCTTCTTGTAAGGAACAGCTTTAATTTCCTTGGATTTTCCTTGCAATATCAAGTTTGTGTTTCATTGAGTACTAAGAAATATCAAATCCTCGTGTTTTAATTGCCCTTTATCCACTTCGCGTATCCTTTCTCGCGTATAAACACTTATACAATAAATAACTTATTTATTAATTAATATTAATTTCATGCAAAATGCAACAAAGTATTAAATTGTAAGGTAAATTATAAAACACCTACTAAAACTACTATAATAAATATATTTAAAAAACACCCGAAAACCAATGAAACAAGTCAATAAAATCACATGTAAAAAGCTTGTTTCAATAAAATTCCATGAATTAATTTTTATGGTAGTTTATAAATTTAAAAATACATAAACATAAAAATCTTATTTTAATAAATCCTCATGTATCACTTTCTATGGTAGTAATAATACGTATATCTAACTCAATTTTTGAAATTTGCTAATAGGAAATTTATTTATTAGTTACTATTTAGTTATTAGTTGCTTTCGGCAACTATTTCATAACTCTACAACTACTCCCAGTATTAAATAAAAATAAATTGCAAAAGTCATGGATCATTGAATAAATACTAATTTTATAAAAACTTGCACTATTATTCAAGTCGACAACCTCAAATGGTTTCGTGGGTCAAAGAATTCAAAGCTATTTCTTGTTATCGCGGCATACAAAGTGGATGAACTAGCCCACGCGGCTGACAAGGTTCCAGATCATCTATAGACATCGGTACTACATATCAAAATATACAATATTATGTGTACTATGGATACAGGAGGGCAGCGAACAAAATAAGTTAGAGCTTTGGGCGCTAAAATTATAGAGACCCAAAATTTATTTTATACTTATTTTTATGTTTTGGTTAAGCTTGAGGCGCAATACGAGTATACTCTTGGTTTGCGTCTGATCATGGAGCGTACAGAAAACAGACTGAACTCTTACCGTCACTAATTATTGTGACTTTTGTTTCTAGAAATAAATACCCCCACTAGCACAATTAGCCGTGGGAACGTTGCTAAGACTAGCCATGGGCACGTAATATAAATGTTCTCATTACGTGCTTACGACTAAAATGGGGAATAAGTTTTTGGTGCCCACTACGTTCCGCCGACGTTTCTAGAACTTGTATGGCCACGTTCTAACGACGTTGTGGTTCCGTGGAGGGGAAGTCGCAGCATGGAAACCACAGCCTTTAAGCAACTTCAACACTCTCCCACCACTCTTTCATATTAGGTTGTTACTTTCTTTATCTGGCAATATTGTTATATTTCATTTCTTTCTACATATTCTATCTCCATTTTCTTCACTCTGAATCAAGTAGGTATTAGGCAGATATTTATAAATGACGATACGTTTACTTACGCAAGTAAAACATGTAGGTGTTTCCAAATAAATATTATTCCGCGATGGTAGCCAAAATTAAATTTTATTGACAAACATAGTGATAAAACTTCCAAATTCAGCACGCGCCTTTAAAGTGTATATGTTTTAATAGCCAAGTTGTTTAAAATATCTGATATCATTAAGTGTGAATGTGATACTCTCTATGGTGAAAGCTACTTTTTACTGTTCGTTGGAAAGACAATTTTTATGTATTCCATTTGATGGAGGAATAACGACAAAAACTTATTAGTGAAATTAAAGTTAATATTTTGCAATAATGGCGTCCTATATCTTGCCTATCAAAATGGCGCATTTCGCAAATTTTACTTCGAAGTCGTTTGCTCTATGAAACATAACTTGAAAGTAATTTATACTTCAGCATCCGTAACGGGAACTGCAAATATGTAACTTTCAAGTAATATTTACTTAAGTATGGAGCGAGATTGCAGCGTTACTTTGAAGTAGCAGTAAAGGTGTGGCTGCCACACATTGTCTGTACAAAGTTCCCACTACCACTTCAGCAGCAAAATTTTTCCTGCTATTCATTCTGAACACGGTACGTCCATTGTTTACATTGAACACACTCCTTGAATTTTATCTTCAAGTAGTAGTTGAGAATACTTATCCCTACATTATTATTTGTCTTACGTTTCTTCATTTCTTTGTGACTTTGCGTGTTACTTCTGTTGCATGTTTTATCCTTTGAATTTTGTGTAATGTAATATATATTCAAAAAAATAAAAAATACACTCCACACATGACATGCCCAAATAGACATTACATAATGGGAATCTTTGGTAAATTACATGGTAAAATTTACATCATGGTAGAGTTGCTGTGTTCAATGATCCTAATACTTTTAGGAGTAGCGATAACGCTGTTTGGACTAAACAAACAATTAAGGTTCCCTGGACGTCGAGGCAACTATCATAGATACTTGAAAGTGATTGCAACATTAAAGTAATATGAGTTAGTCGCTGTTACAATCATTTGCCACTTTGAAGTTCTGCAATCTTTAAGGTCGTCCAACTGGTAATTAAGGCGTGCCCAAAACCAAGGGAGCTTCTTAGAAGTCATATAACTGTAAAGTAATTTGTTGTTTTTTTTACAGTCCTTAATAACTATGTCGTACTCATTAGTCATGCAGTCACTTTTACATTAAACACCATGGGCTCTTTAGATTAAAGGAGAAATCAACACTCATTAATCTTATATACGCTAACTTTCGAACCGTTCGTACATAAGAGTAGGTTGGTTTTAACAGAAGGTCCTTCCGTTTTTAGCTTCTGGTATAGCTTCTGATATACCTCATTTTTTGTGGTAAATATAATTCCGGAATGTAGAACAATTCTACCAGACACTTTTCAAGAAGTGCGGGAGCAATTATAATCTTGTTTGTATTATTGCTTGGAGGAGAACGGTGCTCATTTTGAACACTTAATAAAATGACTAATAAAGTTTCATTACTTTAACCTTGTTTTTAATTCTTTTTAATCAAATTCAGTTTGGTAAGACATATCAGTTTTTAAGGGTGATTTTCAAAAAGCATAAATGCATACACAATAATTGTGTATTTTGAATATACAGGGTTAACTATGACTAAGTACCTGCTCAGGGAGCCCTAAAAGACAATAAAAAAGTTATTCCAGAATTTTAGCTCGATATTTAAAAAATGGGGCAAAACCTTTTTTTCTACGGAAAGTCGGCGCCTATGATGAGTATCGACTAAGATGGCTTATGGCTTAGATCCATAGTTGACATTACATCTGTCAACAACTACCGTGCGGTCGTTTGCAGTGTTTCTAAATGCAGAAACGACAAAAATTATTATATTATTAGTAATAATACCTGATAGGTAGATAACAGTTAATCCAGTTAGCTCCAGTATTTTGCATTCGTTTTTCATTATTTGGTTACCAACTGGTAAAACTACATTTTCACTCACTACCAATAAACACACTTCTCAGTACAATTACATACAATGCCTATGTATTATAACAAAATCGAAGAAAGGGATGATGGTAGGTTCCAATAGATAACAGAAAACGTTTAACACCCGCGGCAGTCTTGTCCCATAATCTAGAAAAACAAACCGGCGAACTATATTGTGGGAAAATATTTGTACCCGACACATATTCTTTTATTTATTAACTATAAAACGTTTAAAATTAAAATAAGCCACTAAAAACTGAAGAAGGACACAAAACTACAACGTAAACACAGGAATGAAATTATAACATGACAGCGAACCGACTCGACTGGACCGACTGTGGCCGACTGTTGCATGACGGTTGCTTCCTGGTTGCATACTCTGATTTTCGCATTGGCGGCGTAAAATAAGGATTTAATATAATATCGAAACAAAATTTTTTTCGCGTTATAAATAAGTTTGGAAATTTTTTGAAAGGAAATTCTGTTAATTCTTATTTTTTTCTATCCCCTCTTAAAATATTTGTACTTAGTCATAGTTAACCCTGTATAATTATGAATACAATTATTGTATTTACCTATTCAATGATATATCATAAGAGGAGTGTTTCCATTTATTTTTTTAAATGGGGGTTCATGGGGATGAGAGGGTGAGTGGGAACACATGCGCTTATAGGTCACAAGTTGGCCCTCCAAAAATAAAGATTTACCTGTTTTTAGAAATTTTTTATATCGCATTCGTTATCAAGATTTCGCCTTGTATGTACATATGTGTTACTTGTATACCTAAATCATGTAATCTTGCAGTAGGACATCGCCATATGATTGCGATAAAACGTAAAGCTAACTTGTAAATATTTCATTGATCATGACGATTGCAATTAAACTTCTAGAAGCGTGGCTCTAAGCCATCCAAATTTCACATTATTATAAAACTCCAGTTAATTAACTACTCCGCAAACATTTACATCGAGTTCGACATCATAAAACGCTCTCGAGTTCACAAGCATGGTTGCACGTATTGAAAACTTGCTCGTCGAACGATATGTTTGCATTTGACCGGGCACATTTTCGTTTTATGTATGCTCAGCGGGTATTCGATAAGAAATTTATCGGATTGCTTTTGGTTATTATAATCTGATCGCAACAATAGCGATCTATGCATTATGTCCACATCCTCATGTGTGCTCTAGCGGTAAGGAACGGAAGTGGTTAATGGAGAGCTACAAAATATATTACGTTATTTATTACTTAGGCCAAAAATGGAAAAAAGGTATTTTATACTCATTTTCCAAACGTTATAGAGGAGGAAGTATTTGTCTTTCAGATGAGTAGCAAAAACTTTTTTAAGATACTATACATCACAGCGCAGCAACATACAATGCTGCCATCACCATCAAGTTGTTAAAGATAAATATGAAGTGGGAGTAAATAAAGCAAGTACTGATTTGTAAGCTACTAATTAAAAACTGTTCTTAAACAATAAGGTAAGAAAGGATTATTATTTCTGCAGTAAATATTGACATTTTTAGCAAAAAAAGTAAGTGTATTCGTCAAGTCAAGCGTAAACTCGATAAATGTTCAGATATTTCTCTTTAGTTCATTCTTTATTTTTAGTTTACGATTTATTCAACAAAAATTTGACAATATACTAAAGTTGAGAAGGCACTATGGCATCAGTTTATGGCTGGAAAGAATTTTCAAACTGGATATTAAATAAATGTCCACATTTAGTGACAGCTAAAATAAAATTTGTTTAAAATGGACAGTGATTTATATACGACTGGGCTGCACTGAAAAAAAATTGTCTGTAATGTCACATAACGTTAGCAATTTGTGATCAATGTAAAGGTATGTAAAATTACATAATAATTTTGTAAATGGAATAAGTACACTGTAATGTTACAGAAATAAACGTGGATAAAATTCCATATTGTTATGTGATTTTACTATTATGCTAAATTACATCGTAAATTTCCGTCATTATAATTTGTATTGATTTATACATTGTACTTTTAGGAGGAATGTAAAATATGGATATGTAATTTTACCGAGTAGATAATTTAAATTTTCTTATATTTTATATACCCTTACCTTTACTACTTACATTGAAAAATAATGCATTGCGAACTTTTTCAACAACTAATATTATTTCACATATGACTGAATATCAATGTTTAAAAAATTGAACAATATGCACGTGTTAAAAAAATGTATATACCAAAAAGATCATCAATCAATTTAAATATTTTCATTTTGTTTAAGCTGAATAGTGTAATAGAAGCCAATTTAACAATGTATTATATTATTTTTGTAGCCATATGGAGAACGCGTTAACAGATGAAGTTGAAAAATAATGCATTGAGAAAATTTTTTCAACAGCTAATATTATTTCACATATATGACTGAATATCAATATTTAAAAAATTGAACAATATACACGTGTCAAAAAAATGTATCTATATACCAAAGAGTTCATCAATCAATTCAAATATTTTCATTTTGTTTAAGCTGAATAGTGTAATAGAAGCCAATTTAAAAATGTATTATATTATTTTTGTAGTCATATGGAGAATGTGTTAACAGATGAAGTTGAAAAGAGGAAAAAGTTTCTACTTTTAATGTCATGGCAAAAAGTCTGGTTGTTAAAATATACAAATGTACAGGTTTAAGCTAGTCAATATAATATGCATAATATCTCTTACTAATAAATTATTAGAATTACAGTAGATTTTATTATGAGAAATCAATAATAAATACACTATGCCAGTCATATTTTTGTTTTAAGATTTTTTTAGGAGAATTTGTTCATCCATCTTCCAAATGTAAATTATCCATTCTCTGTAAAAGTTTATTGTTTCCCCATCATCTAAAAATGTATTGCAATGTAGGTATTTCATTCGTATTAGAAAAGATTTAATATTTTCGGCGAAATACTCCATAATTATTCGTGAAACATCAGTGCATAGATTCCTTGATTTTTGCAAATATTTGTAGATATACGTATAAAAATGTATAAAAATAAATATTTTTAGCTCGAATTTTAGTTACAGTAAATTTATAATTAACGTAACTATAACTAATATTAATATCTGTTGTAAGCAATTACTATTTTTTTTATCATAAAGATAAAATATGTTGTTTGAAATGTGTGTTGTATGGTTTAGAGGCACATGTAATCGCGTAGCTTTGATGCAAACATTTATATAATGCACCTACCGTTTCATTTTGTATGATATTTATTAAATGCATAATACTTAAATTAACACAAGCTACGACTGCACACATAACTGTTTTATGAATATCCGACAAGAAGTCCTTATTAATGAACCGTATAGGATAGGTTGATGTGCCTCTGCGCATGTGCAACAGAAATCACATGAAAACTTCTGTAAAATTTCATAATAAATTTTCGAAAAGTAAATAGTTCCATTGTAGTACATTGTATCACCACACTATTTCTGAAATTTCCTAATTATATTATTATAAACACATACACTTGATTATTCTTTAATATATAATGTAAATTAAAATTTTCCAGTACATATTATGTAAAAAGATCAACAAAACATGGAAATTTCCACCCATTTTTATCAGTGTACATTTTTCAGCGTATTTATTTTAGAACGAGACTTGCAAATAATGTTGATGGATCATCAGTAATTTTAACTTTTTTGATATTATTTATTCGTGTTTCTTCAGTATGCTTGAAAATTCGCAGGTGTCATAAGATAATATTCCTGTGATGTGCTAAGCTTTATATAGTTCACTATATATTTAAAATCATTTGCTCTGTAGTCCCTGTAGTCCCCATTAATGCCCTGTATAAGTACGTTCTTTACGTAAGCTCATGCTCCTTTAAAAAATGTGAATTTATCATTTTTTGTATATTCAACTCGGTACAGAAACCTGAAATGTACGAAGGCTGAAGTGTTATCACTCTGGATATCTTATAGCGATTTCAGAATCCTGAGCTCACATTCGTAAATAGTAGGCACTTCAGACACATCTTAAGATCTATAGCCACAGGAAGCATCAGACTCCTACTGAGAAAAACTCCTCTTGCTATCCAGATTCTGGAATCGTCTCGACAATATTGCATCGAGAAGTACAGTCGCTGCAACATAAAGGTTTCCAATTTATGTGTATTACATTACAGGGGTGAGCCGACTATTATTAAGAATTTTGGGAGGCCTCAACGATTAAGTTGTATCACTACGTATCAGTAATTGTTTCTGTCTAGACACATGTGACAAGCGGTTAAGTCATCATAATTTAAGTAAAGTATGATACTGATTTGGACTGAAAGCCTTTATGTTGTGGTGACTGTACATAGGGTCTTGGAACTTGATCTTGATCTTTTGAAATTTTCCCTCCTTTGACTCTTAACTATTTAAATGAATCTATGTGTTATCATCATCCATCTCTTCTATTTGATAACCGGCTTTCTTCCCACCTGATGTATTTAAAAATAGTATGTTCAGTCATGACTTTGAATCTACAGTCATGACGTCTTCAGTAGACTTGGCAAAATAAGCTCGTCTTCCAAATCAGGGGTTTTATTGGTGGTATTCCTACCAGAACCTATACGGCTATCACACAGGCCGTTCTGTATGCACACATAATATTTAATAGAATCTTCTTTTGCACCCCTTCTAGCACAGATTTATATTTTTTATTGAAAACTTTATTTATCATGCCAGTGAATCATATCTACTGAAATTATTGCTTGCACCTTACGTTTCGCTTTGCTCACGTTATAGTCGAGGCAATGAAGCACTAAAAAGACCAAAGATAGGAAATCTTTTAGGATAGGACGTATCGGAATGCGGTTTTTCATTCGCTTGCAAAAATTATTTATATCATTCGTACCTAATTTTTACCTATTACAAGCCGGAAGTTGCATTGCTGCAGCCAAAAATGCATGCAAAAAATGCATCTTTTGAGATGCCTTTTGGCAAATTTAATAATTTCGTAAATAAGAGTCAGAATTGGCTCAAGTCGGGTAACCGGGGGTATTCGAGGTCGCTGATCACGATTATGATGTTCAAATTGACCCCCCGAGCACCTGGAGCTCAGGAACGCCGACGAACATCATCTCCGGGGACTATCCCGAACTTTATGCGAGAGAGGAGAGAAACTGGGCACCCGGGGTTTTTTTGGGTCGCTGAATTCGAATATACCATCGGCGAACACCCCACGGACACCTGGTGGGCCCCAACCTGGACGCGGACGTCATCTTCGAGAATTCTTCTGGAAATATCGACAATAACGAACCGAAAATCGTTATGAGGGCTTTTTGTGTGCGCTGAATCCGAATTTTATGTTGAAAACGATCACCCGAACACCTGGTGCGCCCTAACCTGGCCCTGATGATATAAAATTTGAGTTCAATAAAAAGTTTATAAATGTTAATTACATAAACATTGAATTTCTATTCATTCTCTTCCTTTCCTCCATACATATTTTCACTAGTAACAACAATTCCATGTAGTTATTACAGTACATTGCCGTCAATCGCTTAAACATCAGGTTTAGTTGACATTCATGGGAATGACATCGATGTCGAGGAAAAAGTTTCAGTGCAGCAGCTGTCCGTGGAGTGTTCACCGATGCCATATTTGAATTCAGCGCCCCAAGAAACCCCCAAACGTCCTTTTCAATTGTGTCTGGAAAACCCTCAGGGAAGACGTTCAGAGCCAGGGTAGGGCGCACCAGGTGTCTGTGAGGTGTTCGTCGGTGTTATATTTGAATTCAGCGACTCAAAAAACCCCCGGTAACGATTTTTGGTTGGTCTTTTGCAATTGTGTCTGGAAAACCCTCGGGGAAGACGTTCAGAGCCAGGGTAGGACGCACCAGGTGTCTGTGGGGTGAGCGTCGGTGCTATATTTGAATTCAACTACCCGAAAAACCCCCAGTAACGATTTTTGGTTGGTCCTTTTCAATTGTGTCTGGAAAACCCTCAGGGAAGACGTTCAGAGCCAGGATAGGGCGCACCAGGTGTCCGTGGGGTGTTGGCCGGTGCCATATTTGATTTCAGCGAGCAAAAAAAAACCCCCGTAACGATTTTCGGGTGGTTTTTTTCAATTATGTCTGGAAAACTCTCGGGGATGACGTTCAGGGCCAGGTTAAGGCGCACCAGATGTTCGGGTGGTCGTTTTCAACATAAAATTCGGATTCAGCGCACACAAAAAGCCCCCATAACGATTTTCGGTTCGTTATTGTCGATATTTCCAGAAAAATTCTCGAAGATGACGTCTGCGTCCAGGTTGGGGCCCACCAGGTGTCCGTGGGGTCAATTTGAACATCATAATCGTGATCACCGACCTCGAAAACCCCCGAGTACCCGACTTGAGCCAATTCTGACTCTTATTTACGAAGTTATTAAATTTGCTAAAAGGCCTCTCAAAAGATGCATTTTTTGCATGCATTTTTGGCTGCAGCAATGCAACTTCCGGTTTGTAATAGGTACAAAGTAGGTACCTACGAATGATATAAATAATTTTTGCAAGCGAATGCGAAACATCGCATTCCGATACGTCCTATCCTAAAAGATTTCCTATCATAATGCTTCATTGCCTCGACTATTAGCTTTAATGTGCTCCCCAAATTTACCTTGGGGTCCAAAAACTTTTAAATACTTCATTCTTTTTTGCAAACCTATCTGTACTCCATCAAGACGAAAAATATTATTTCTATGCCCTTATTTCCTTACAGTACAATAGTTTAGTTTTTCGGAGAGTAAGTCAATTTCCGTTTCTGCAACCTCTCAATATTATCATTTTACGGAAGCATAATACAATTCTCTAATAATATGTCTTTCAAATGAATTAACTCTGTATTATTAAATTTTTTATGTACCCATATATTAAAAATTTACCCAACTATTAAATTGTGTTAGGGTGTTTTGATATTTTCTTGAAAATTGTCACAATAAATTTGCATCTAAAATATATATTACAGTTTCGATTCCTTACAACTAATGTTGACTAAACATTTCTACGCACTTATTTTACTCTTACTACACTAATCCAGGTATGTGAAAATGAATCATGACTTAAATGGTGTAAGATATACCCTTAAAAATAAATTATAGTATGAAATATTTATTTTGAAACATGAAAATTCATTTTCAATTTCTAATTATGCATGCTGCTAATATAAAAGCCAAAAATGTCTTAACTCTTAGGAGTTAGGAATTGATTTTCTTTTAATGCAGCGTCAGTGCATTTTTTAATCCTAATGAGACCCACTGTCGGAAATATTATAAACAAAAAATTAGAAAAGAAGTAGACATAGGTATAATGTTTAAAAAAAGGGAATTTGTTTTTTTTACTAAACTCTATTAAATAAAATATACCTAAAGTAAAATTTATTTTAGGTATATTTCATTTAATATTAATTTTTGACAAAAAAATTAACAAACATTTAATGTTTCTTAATTTTTTTGAATATTAAATGCTCTTTTATTGCTACTGGGTACACTGAGTTAAATGATAAATAAAAGTGAATATTTCCGGAAATTTCGACGAATGGTGCGATAAGTGACTGGGGATAATTCATCATACAACTAGTCAACAGAGTATGTGTCACCGGTATGAATTTGATAAATCTATATTTTATGCCTGTTTTCTTTATCGGGAAGTGTGGGAGTAATGAAAAATGATTAAATAATGCAAGAAGCTTCCCTTTTCCGGAGATCGCTCTATTAAATTATACTCAATCATTTAAATTACCCAAATCAGAACTGCTATAACAGCTAGATCTTAATTTTTTACACAGTAAGCGCCGTAATATACAAAATTGAAAATATGATGACACAGTACAGAGCCTTCCATTTTCAATGTCATGATTACTTTTTTCAGAGAATTATTCTTGTTTAAAACAGATTTTCAATGTAGGTTTTTGAACTACAGCCAAAAAATTAACACTGCCAGGGTCTCTTAAATTATAATAAATTAAGTATTAGATTTTTTGGCTGTAAATCTAACACTAAATAAAAACATATCGAAAATCTGTGTAACATGCTTTTTCTCAGAAAACACAAACGTTTGCGAAAACTATCTTTAATTTAATAACCGTGGCATTCTAAGCAATAATTGATGAACTCTCGAATGACACTGAATATGAAATACACTGTATAAGTCATTTCGAAAACATAGTAAAAATCATATCTCAATTAATTCGAGTCGAAGACTTGTGTGGCAGTGCAAGTGGCATATTACTATTTAGTAGGCCACATTTAGACCCAGGAACTTGATTACCTAAACAATTAATAATTATTGTTATTAGTTTTTAATTAATTACCTTTCACTCACTAACATAGCGCACATAATCTGATGTGATTCTTACTTAAGATAAATTTCTGAATAGCATGAATTATATACACAGACATGCAGCGTTCTACATAGCAGTAAACACTATTGAAAGCTATCGACCTCTATCAAACATGAAACAACTACTCTGCGGGCGTATGTCTCGGCTAGCATAAAGTTACACCTGAAAAACCTAGCAACTAGTTAAAGTCATTCGTCAGAAAGTTTTCCAGGTTTTCCTCATTCCTGCACTGAATGGTGGTTAGGGCTTATCCACGTAAGTCGTTCCTGGGCGCAAATGCGGCCTGCATAACAATAATATGCCGCCCCATCTCCCTTACAAGTCTCTGACTTCTGGGCTAATTCTCGTGATTAAAATGAGATGTAGATATCATTATCATCATTATCATTATCATTATCATTATCATTATCATTATCATTATCATTATCATTATCATTATCATTATCATTATCATTATCATTATCATTATCATTATCATTATCATTATCATTATCATTATCATTATCATTATCATTATCATTATCATTATCATTATCATTATCATTATCATTATCATTATCATTATCATTATCATTATCATTATCATTATCATTATCATTATCATTATCAAAGTATCTATAATTATATGAATATTAGGTACGTATATGAATATTTCTGTCTATGAAGACAACACTTCTTGTTCTGAGTTTGTCTTTTATATTTTGAATATTGAAAATTGAATGACAGGTAGGTACTCATATTAATTTTTATTAGAACTGTGCCTATAGAGCCTATAAAAGGTGTTAGATAGTGCGCAGTAAAGTTTGTAAACATAAAACTTAAGTTATCTATGGCAATATTTAATTTGAATAAAGTTGTTTCATTGTTTTTTTCTTGTGGTTTTAAATAAATGTCCCTTTGAAAACAAAGCGTTTATAGACACATTTGTACGAAATTATCTTCTTATTTTATCAATCCCCTATTAAGGTTAATCCAACAAATTTAAATAACACACATTATTATATTTTAATTAAATCGTCTCTAATTCAAGTCGGTTGAGGAAATACGACTACGTCACAAAACAGTATCGCGCAGAAATATTTGCTTGATGTAGCAGTCCTTCTAGTTCTTGGGTAGCTACCACGAGGGAACCACTCTAGAACTGAGTTTAAAGTCTATATTTCGTCGCCTAACAACCAGATCTATGTCCATGCTATTCTGAAATCGACATTTTTATATGAAATTATTCTACATTCCAAACGCTATGCGCCAATATATTCTAAATACACATAAGATTAGCAATTTTATATAATCAAAAGGACTATTTCATGTCCATGAAGACCTTGCTAAAGCTTGAACCATAGTATTCATAGTTCAAGCGACCAATCAGGTTACAGTATTATAGTTGTATGTAGGAACATAGAATAACTTGTCTCAAAGTAATAATACGATAGTGTGAATCAATATTTTGCGTTGTGAACAGCGAATAAACAGGCTTTGATGTGTTTAATACTTAAAACATAATAATTGGTGAATCGAAAGAAATCGATTTAAAGACCCTTTGAGAACTCATGATTAAAATATCAGCAATTAGTGTCATGAAAATGTCGACGGTAAAATTTAATAGTAAATTCAAGTTAAAGCATTTGGTACAGGTTTGAGAACTAGTATGAAAGATATACATGTTCTGGATTCATGTTTGATGTTAAAGCCAAGATAAAGAGTTGAAATAAAAAAAATAATAGCAAACAAAACTTTAAATTGCTCAGAAGGTGGTTTTTGTAAGAAACTATTTATTTTTTCAAAATAAACATTATTCTAGTACCGGTCTTATTAATTACTCTACCTTGAAATAAAATTCTAGACATAGATATAAGGCAATTGCAAAAGTTTTTAATTTATTCTATGTCCAAGACTGTTTTATGTAATTTATTTTTTTCATTCTAAGTACCTTCCGAAAAATATGCATTATTTATTATTTTAACACTAAAGTAGCCAATGAAAGTTTTAAATATGCTTTCCTATAAAATTTGTCAGATACGATATATCTTCAATTATTTTTGATTTTGTTCTACATTCAGTTCTTGAAGAATACTTTCAGAAAAATGTTGTTCTTGTTCTTTGTGTGGTTTGAAAGTATGTCGCAAGGTTATGTACGGTTAGATACACTCTGTACACTCTGATTAAACTAAATAAGTAGTACACAATATAATTTTATATACACTTTAAATAAGTAATTAGTCTGATTCATAAAGTTTATTAAAAATACAATAATTTGCCATCCTTCGCACTGCAATATTTCACTCGCGGTGATTTCATGTTTTTTATTAGTTTGGTAATAAAACCCCGCAGCATGTTACACATCTTAATGACTTTTTAAGTCCAGCCAGCGAATTTGGAACAGACGACATGGCTGCGTTGGAGTAATGGCGGAACAAAAGTTGTCCTTCCTGCGCTCACTGTGATGGTTGGTCAAAGTCAACGACCTGACCCTGGCAATCATGATCATTAGCACCGCAACATCAGGCAGCGAAAGACTGAGTTTTGGTTTTTGTTTCTAAATCGACACACTTATCAGCACTAATTCGATATACTGGCGAAGCCTGTTTTAAGATCACCTATCCAAAAGCCAGAGGCAAGGAGTTATTTGATCTCATTCTATCTAGTTTAAATATTTTTTATGAAGTAATTTCATTAACGTATTGACAAATATATATAAGTTTACCAGTGAGCCACCTTATATTCTTAAGACACACGATAATTTATGGTAATTTACAATATGCAAAAATGCATCGTTGAGGCGTTATCAGACGCCAAAGTTTTTGAAACAATATAATCAACCGGTTATAAAACAGAAAAATGTTGACCAATTAAAATAAAATTTGGTGTATAAAAATATATAGTGGTAAAAGGTTTTTCTTGATACAATTAATATTAATTACCGACTTACATTGGATATATCAGTTTACAAATATTCATTTTATTGTGCATTTTCTGGTTGCCACAATTTTTCTTTCAGGTAAAAGCAACATTTTTTTTAAGCAAATTCTGTCACAAAATATTCCACATTTTATGTCTTATAAGTAAGGACTACATTTTCTAGTTCAGTTTTCTAAAAAAAATCAGATATTTTCTGTTTAAAGTGATTGGTATTTTTAATGAGATATGAGTGACCCAGTAACTCTGTAAGAGAAATTCCTTTAAAAAGTTTTAGCTTTACCAGAAACAAAATTTTAATTTTTTTATTAGATAATATACAAAAAAATATAAATATTTATTTTTACAGAGATTTCTAGTTTAAGGAATTTGTTCAAGCCAGTATATAGCCAAGAAAAGCCAATATATTTTCATATATCAAATTTCATTTTAATCGGCTTTACCGTTTTATAACCGATTAGGTACCAATATTTTTTCAAAAACTTTAGCGCTCCATAACGGTGCATTTTTGCATATAGGTGAATTAGTATAACTCGTGGCAATTTGACCTTAAGGCTGGCCACTGGTATATCTATTTCAGGGACACCACTGGGTATACTGATAGAGGGTTAACTATGACAAGTACACAAATTTTTAACCACGTACTCAGGGAGATCTAAAAGACAATAAAAAAATTATTTCGGAATTCTAGGTCAATGTTTATAAAATGGAGCAAAACCCTCTTTTTCTACGGAAAGTCGGCGTCTATGATAATCAATCATCGTCCGAGATGGTCACTTTTTTCAGCGTTGTCAAGTGTAGAAACGATGACAATAAACATTTTTATTGATAATAATAATGCCCAAGTACTTGATAGATAACAGTTAATCCGGTTAGCTGCAGTATTTTGTATTCGTTCTTCGTTTCTTCGTTGCACACAGTCAATACTACATTTTCACTCATTACAGATCTGTCAGAATTATCCACTAACATATCCGACATAAAATACTTTATTTAATTACTATAAAACGTTTAAAATTAGTCACTTAACTGTTATAAAATAACATAACCTAGAATGATGCATTGCTAGTTGCATACCATTGCATACTCTCCAAACCTCAAAGAATAACGTTAGTTATATTCTAAGGGTCTAAGCAATATTTTTACAGAACACTGTAAACATCTTGGGATGTTATAGTTTAAAATTAATTATTTTATGCAAATATCGTCGATTACTCTTATCGTAAATTTAAATTTTCACGTTTTTTTTGTGTATTTACTTACATGTGGTATTCAAATGCCTAGATGTCGGATAAAGTGCTGATTTATAGGAGTGTCACTAGTGCATATTATTGTGTGGCCGCTTAATACCAAAGACGTTTTCCGAATACACAAAACATTATGCTGAATACTTTTTGAACCACATGGAACAAACTGTTATAATGCATTGGTGGTAAACCTGTGGCAGTGTTTTTATGTATTTGTACATTTTTTTGTTTTCATTTGTATTTTTCCCGACGTAAGTAATCGACCTGGTGATGACCGCCGCAGCAAGTAGGTACCTCACTTTTAAAAAATATAGAATGGTCGAGGGAAGGAGAGGGTCACAGCAAGTACAAAAATCTTTGCAGGTTTTAATTTAAATAAGTGAGAAAATAGAAAATGATACAACGTTCTTAAAGTCTCTCCAAATATCTATCCTGGAAATATATATTAGCAAGGCAGCTGCTGCCTCCCTGTGTTACCATACCGTGTTTCTCATTAAATCATATATTCTACATTTTGTAAATATTTTTATTTTCTTTCAAAGCGGCGTAAACTGATACACGTGTCAACGCGGTGACCTGTCACTATGTTTGACACCTTTGACTTTGGCAGAATATACCTAGCGTCGTGAATGACAAAAGGTCAGTGACGGCGATAAATAAGAATTTACTATAGTTTGTAAATCCTTTGATAGATAATTCCGTTAATTCTTATTTTTCATATCCCCTCTTAAAATATTTGTACTAAGTTATAGTTAACCCTGTATATGCAAATTAACAACAGGCATAAAATTGGGGAAACTTGATAGAAAAAAAATAGAAAGGAAACACTAATGCCCCCCGTAGAAAAATAATTTAACTTGCCAATATTATTCTTTCATTTATATTGTTCACTTTAATCTCTTTATATCGATATTATCAATTTTTTTTTTAAATAACAAGATGTGAAAATTAAAACAATGTTAACTGTATTAAATAAAATTAACACAAAGTTAGTTGTGATGTTTAAAATTACTCAAAGTAATGCAAAGAAAAGTATTTTTAATGGGAATGTTATAAATTATTTTTTAAAAATGAGCAATTAACATATTAAGTTTCACCATAAAAAAATATTTAATATTGAAATTACAAAACTCCAATGGATCAAAATAAACAATTCACATTTCATTACATAAATAGTGAAATAAAATTCAATACTAACTAGGTTAAATTATTAAGAGAAGCTAAAACGTTTTTTGTATTTAAATACATACAGTAATAAAAAAAACCTCATGCTGTCAACAAAAAACAGTCCGAGACCTCTGCAGTGACCAACAATCCGACAATCCGGGTCTTGATCTACCGTATTTAGGTTAATAACCTTGTTTTTAATGTCTACTCTATATCAATAACCGCTAAATATTAAAAGAAACAAACAATAATTAAATTTGCATTTCTACAAACACCCGGTATAATCAATAAAAAATCACGTGAATTTTATAATAAATGCTATCTGCAATAAGCAGCGCCGACATTAGTTTAATAATTTACCGGCGGAATGAGTTGAACATCGTTCGGGTCCGTTTTGCTACGCAGACGAGCCAGCCGTCGACTGTATCTGGAACAGATGCACGCTGCCCGACGTCTCTCCAGTCCTCATCCATCAGTCATTATTTTCGCGTGGTAGAGGTTGTTGAATTTTGTGTGTTTGTGTTTCCAGCGCAGTTTATAATTATTAATAAAATTTGCTATTTGCTTAAATAAAAATGTAATTAAACTTGAGTAAAGTAAAAAAGTGAAATATTACGGTTGTCTTCTACTGAACAGAACCGTGGGAAAGTTTCTAAAAAGACATTTTAATAGACATTTGCGTCTGTGTTTTCCGTGTGCGTCTGTATTATTCAGTACCTACTGATCATGAGTAATGGATTTGATTCTGATTCATATTCATAATTAAATGCGATTTGTATTTTTTGGGAATATCAACGTACCAGCTCAACTTAATTCTATGCTTTCAAGAACATAACGAAAGGTGAATAATAGATGTGTTTTATCTAAAATTCTTTACTGTATACAATTTTGCGGAGCCTTTGAACTTGCGTTACGAGGGCATGATGAATGAATTTTACCTCAAAACTTAAATACCTTAAAAATGCAACAATTTTTAAACCTCAAAAAATATGCAAAATGCATACATTTTAAATTGCAAACAAGAAGTTTGTTATTAGGAAAAAAATCGATCACTTCAGAACAGAAACATGCTGTTATTATATGTATGTCGTCCTGAGTGGCAACGCTGCCGAACTTCTATATAACTTCAATACTCGTACGCGTCATCAGAAAATTTGTAACGTACCAGGAACGTCGTGTTACCGATTGTTGTGGGGTTTATCTTTCTGTATTTATTAGGTCTTCTGAATATGTGATTAAAATTAATGACATTATGACTGAATTAGCCTGTATAGGTATAGTATAATATACATATAGAATATTTTTTGAAGTTTATTATAACATTAAGTAGATGTCATATTAATAACTCATTTTTTTTCTAGAGGTAGATACATTTTCAGTGGGACTTATTATTATTAATCTCAGTATGTGATACAAAAAAAGTTATTGCTCAAAAGCGAAAATACGACCTTTTAGTTCCTTTTAAATGTGACGGTTTAATTTATTCAACAGTGTTTAAAGCAAATTTGTTTTTCACAAGCTATTTTCATTTTCTGCAATAGACAAGCAATCACGCACGATTTTGGTTTAAATTTATTAAAGTTTTCCACGTCTCTTTCAGCACACAACTTCGTTAAAAGCAAAGTCTCAAACTGATCTGTCTTTACCCGTATCGCATGGTATAGCCTTAGGCTCTATTCGCATTGCCTCACAATTTGGGTATACGCTTCAATGTTATGATGTTAAACAGAGTGAGCCAAAAATGAGGAGTTATACTCATTAAGTTAATTACTGCTTACATAATATGTACTGGATAGTGAATACTTCCTATACATACGTAAATAAATATTAAAATTCTAAAAAAAATTAATTAAGTAAGTACATAATTTAGTTCATTTTTATAATTTTTTAGATCATTTTTTATATTAGATATTGTTAAGATAATTTGGCAGAAATTAATGCTTTAATTGCACAAAATGCATTAATATGTTTCTCTTATAGGCATTAAAAACAAATTAAAATTAATTTGACACTAAGAAAGTATTATTTACTTCAAATATTTTCAGTTCATTAATTTCAGCCATCAGAAATACTAGTTCTGGAATAATCGACACAACATACTTTGTGACAGTGTAGCTTATTTTATTTTACTTAATATGTATAGCATATTATATTGAAATCGTCACTAAGACCACAACAAAGCCATAACAGATGGTTTTTCAGAACCTACATATGAACAATAAACATAAATCGAAGTTCACCAAGTAAGTAGTCGTCGTGTTACATTTTTTAATATGTAGGCAATTTTCTCGATAGTGTTATCAAAATGAAAGTGGCACTTTTATGGTTTTCCATTAGCAATAAAGTTTATCTCTAATAGCATGTTTACATTCGAACTACACATTTCGTAAGTGCACTAAGACACATTTCTCATAGCTTTGTATTTAATAGTATTAGGTTCGGAAAATGAAAAATCTCGACTTCGTCTCGATTTTTCAAACTTTTCCTCAATTCTGTTAAACCCCACTTACCAACCGTATAGTGTATAACGTTTTTCGCACAATCGTATTTGTCAAAATAAAAATAAAATAAAAAAATATATTTTGATTGCTGAAATGGCGTGGCCTATCTAGCGTGTTTTGAATTTATTTTGTTGGAAACCAAAAAAAACCAATTTGACGTTTAAACAATTTTGTGTTTTGTTGTCAAAACTGTGCCTATAATGGCTGATAAAGACGATTCAGAGGTAGATTCGGACATTGAAGAATCGTATCAAATAGGCTGTGCGTCATTAATTCCCACAAAATCAAAGGTGAGGTATGAAAAAGTCTATGATGTCTTCAGCAAATAGTTGAATGAGAAGAAAGCAGAGATATCTGAAAAAACTTTGCTGGCTTATTTTGTTCAGAGAAATTTAAGATTGAAGTCTCCGGGAAGCTTATAGGCAGAGTACTCTATGCTTAAAAGTACGATCAACTTAAATAATGGTGTCGATATATTGCAATTTAAGAAGTTAGTAGCACTACTAAAGAAGAAAAATGTTGGACATCATGCGAAAAAGTCAAAGGTATTTACCAGAGAAGAGAAGAACAAATTCCTGCTGGAAGCCCCGATGAAATCTATCGCTGGGGCTCTTAGGCGTGATGAACTTATGAAGATGACAGTTGATGACATTACGGATGAAGGATCAGTTGTTATTGTTAAAGCGCCTGATACCAAAATACATATTAGTCGAATTTTCACAATCACTGACAAGGCCAATGAAAAACTCCCTTTTTTGACGATTTTGCGAAAATATACAGGCTTAAGACCTAAGGAGACTTTTCTACTCAGTTCGTCAGGGAAAATGTGTAAATCAACTTGTGGGACCAATACCACAAAAAATTGCCGAATATTTAAAACTGCAAGATCCAAAATCATATACTAGACTTGCTTTTAGAAGGACGTCGACGATTTTGTTAGCACTCTAACGTCATGGGGGCTGGAGGTTTTAGTGATAACATTAATGTATTATTTGACAGAAAATGTAATTTTAGGTCTTCTGGTGTCGCCGAAGAATATGTGGCAAAGTCTTTAATAATGAAAATAGAGTTTGCTGATAAGATTTTACATACCAACAGCGGCAGTGACAATGAATTTGACTCCATTCTAGTGTTTGAAGACAGAACTACTGAAGTTTATTCTAATCCTAACATATCTAACTCAATAAGTAATACAGAAAAAAAATTATTTCAAATATATTTTTATCTTCATTTTCAAATTGGTATATAGCTAAATTACGATATTCCATATAGTGATTTTTAGGATGTATTTAGGAGGTGTTTGACGGTTAGAATGGTGCAATATTACCTTTGTGAATTATTCAAATTTGGACTATATTGCGTTATTTGAATAACAGACAGAATGACGCCTTTCACACCTACGAAGAAAGCCGAGTATTGTTTTGATGGATTTCGAGATGTAACAGTGATATGTTTGTCTTTACTAAAATTAACATGTTTTGAGCTTCTTTGTAGTATTTTCGGTTGCCTATATGAAGATTTAATTAATGGAAGGGCACTAAAACAAATTATTGTTGAGTCCAGTAAGGTTGTAATTATCACACAGAGTGGGCGTCAGATTTGTACGAAAACTACCTGTAACCTTAGAAATGTGTATTATTATTGTTAACAAATAACAAATTATAAGGCAAAGGTATATACAGGTATACAGGTACACAAAAGTATACAGGGTGGCCAGATGAAAACAAAACAGCAATTTTCAGGAATTGCGTCAAGATTGTAGAAAAACGCTCAGACCCGTCGATTTTAGATTAAAGGGGGACATTCTTTGCTGGTATTTTTGACTCTGTCACTTCCACCCACAAGCAAGGGTATTATCATTAAAGTTTTGTTTTTTTGCATGAACGTAGAAAAAAATATTTTGCAATTCTAGCTCGATATTTAAAAAAAATCGTGTTGAACCCTCTTTTCCCTCGGAAAATCATTGCCTATGGTAACCATCGTCCGAAATGGTCTGTCAACTACCATGGTTAGGTGTAGTATTTTGTATTTGTGTTTCATTCTTTCATTGCATACTGCCAGAACTACATTTTCAATCATTACTAGTTCGTCAGAACACAGATGCCAATTTATTATAAGAAAATCGAAATGTTTTGAAAGAAATACCTTCTAATAGAAAACTTGGAATGTACTCGCAGCAGTCTTTAATTATAAAATCTTGTACGATAACTTAGCTCCTCTCAATCTGCCATCGACTCTAGAAAAACAAACCGCACATAGCCTAGGGTGAGCCATATTATAGTGTAATATCTGTATCCGACAAAAATGTCTTTATTTAATGAGTCACTCAAACTGAAGGAAGCACAATATTATACCAACAAATTTTGCATTAACATCAATTTTAGATTCAATTTTCCGTCCGTCTCGAATATGTTGCTGGTTGCCATACTCTCCCAACGTAAAATGTCTGGTTGTCAAAGAAAGAGTTTTTATAGAACACTGTAAATAATTCGGATAGTTACAGTTTAAAATAATATAAAATATTTTTTGCAAATATTAGTATTAGTATTAACATTATTTAATACCCCAACAACACAAGAAGTTTATACACTAGCGTGGAGTATGCCTTGCGCTAGTAGCCTACAGATGGCGACTTCATCTAATTCTGTCAAAGACTATTTATTGCAATTATTCAGTATTTGTTCTTCGCATATTTAATTTGTTTGTGTATGTATTCAAACGCCGAGATGACGGATATGGTGCTGATTTAGAAGAAGTGCGACAAGTAGATATATTATCGTATGGCAGCGTAATACCAAAGACATTTTCCGCCGAATCATCTTTGAACGACATTGAATAATTGCTGTAGTGCCTTGGTTGTAAATGTGTGGCATTTGTGATAATTTGCGAGTGGTTTTTTGTTATCCTATATGGTTTTCCCTACGGAGAAGATCCATCGGATAGTGGTCGACGGGCTGAGTACTTAACTCGCTTTAAATAAATAGAATAGTCGGAGGAAACCAAGAGGTCCTCAGCAAGTAGATACAAAAATCATTACAACGACAAGTTTTAGTGTAAATTAATAAGAAAACCGAAAATGGGTCAACAACATGGGAAATTTCTCCACCAAGTTTGGAAATGTCAGTAAGGTAGGTGCTACCTAATTAAATTAATTAAATAAAGTCATCTACATTTTATTTATAAAAGTTTTTCTTTAAAAACGCGTAAATCGATACAAGCTACAGCGCGGTGCCCTGTCATTACTTTTGATTTATACGAAATAGAAGTTTAATATGGTATCGAAAAAAAATCGCTTTATGAATAAGTTTGGAATTTTTTCAGTCCGTTTACATTTTTCTCTATCCTATCTTAAAATATTTGCAGTTTGTCATAATCTGTACACCTATATTTCATATTCAGTTATATTTAAACACTTTTTAATTCCGTGTAAAAAGGAAGCGACCCAAACAAGCAATCCTTGAAATACTTATGTCTAAAAGTGTATTTGAAATTTGGAAGACATTTTGATAATATCGATGTGCCAATTTTTTCATTAGTAATATTTAGTTTAGATTATTTTCATATTAGATAAATATTGAATCCAATCTTTTTTATGGAATAATTATTTCTTTAGCAGGCAAATACTTGCTATCAACATATGTTACAGGAATTCTGGGAAAATTAATTTGAATTAGCTTAATACATGTACAATAAAATAATATCAATAAGTTTTTTTTTCTTTTCTAACCTATAAAACTTGTAAATGCAAAGAAAAAAAAGAACAACTTTATTTCTTTTCGCATAAGATACTTCTTTGTAGGATTATTTTTTCATAATGATTTCTTATGCATGTATATTTAAGTAAAAGTTTCATGCCTTTTTTGATTCGTTTTCAATTGGAAAAATAGTAATCATAATTAAAATAGCACAAACATTGCGGACATTAGAGATAAAAAATCTATTCCTCTAAGGCCTACGGTTTATTAGTCTGGTCCTATAAAAGCATCCGAGTGCGTGTAAAGGGTTTAAATATAATGTAGTAGTTGTTCAACAAGTTTTATTTGGGATCATGTTATTTCAAGATAGGGTATCAAAACAAAGCTAAGAGCTCTCTTTTTATACTAATCTCAGAGCCTTAATCTCTAGTTTAAAATATTATGACGACACAACAGCAGTAAAAGATATCTTTTCATTAGATAAATTAATTAAGAAACTTTATAAATCGGATTTAAAGTTAGATTTACGACTACTAAGGGAAAAACTTTGCGGGCTTTACCGTCCTTTGTTGCTCTAGGAGATGAAATTTCACCAACTTAATTTCCTAAAAGGGGTTTATGATTTGTTGAAATTCAAATTTAATCCATAATAAAATTGGATATCCACAATCCGTTAAAGCGATTTGAAAGTAATTACTTGGCGGATACCGAAATTTAGACATCAAGCATAAAGGGCAATAACTGTTTTCTGAGCGGGAATCGTCTTGTCGAATATTACAATTTTACTAGTCGTTAATTTTCCAAAACATGTGTTCATCGTTGCGTAAAATCATATCCTTACTTACAAACTTGGCTCTGGTAGGGCATTATAAATCTACGGCACTTAACATATAAATAAATGTACGCGAAAAACGTAATTCGTAATTTATTCATTGCTTCATACATGTTTCATAACCATATTTACTACCCTGAAAGAAGTACGTTCGACCTGAAAACGGAATTCTAGATGAAAATATTCATGGTGCAATTTCACATAAAACTTTATTACAATAACTTATTTTCTAAGCCCTAATAAAAGTTAATACACGGCGTGTTAGTTTTATATTTTTATTTCATACAATCTTTTAAAGAGAAGAGATCACTTATACTATAAATGGTTCGTGAGAAAACTCCTACATAAAAATAAATTATACAAGGATACAGTAGATACCTATAAATAAATATTCATTTATCCACAATCAGTTTATAATCGGACTTTTATCCACGCATATGAACCATCTAAAGTGATACTTTATCCAATAGTGGAATAAAATAACTTTATTTCACTAGCAGAATAATGAAAAACTAATAAATCCATAACAAATCAAATTTAATTTATTTACTTCTTAACATTAACATTTTAGTAATACACGTTTCGTTCTTTTGTTTTATCACTTTTAATTTCCTTTCCGTTAATAACCTTTGTAGCATTGTTGCCATCATTTTTGTAATGCATAACAACTGCCGAGGTTTGTGAAGAATTTGCACAAGTTACGGATGTCCCTTTTTGTAACGAATAGTTATATTTTCCTTGGATTTTTTTTGCAATATCAAGTTTGTTAGAGATGGATTTCTCAACATAACTTTCTGCTATAGATGAGCTCTTCCATCCACCATGCCGTTTAATGGTTGTAAGATCAGCACCTTTATTGACCAATAAAGTTGTTGAATATATATTTTATATATGCTTCTTGATTTACGATATTCTGGAATGGAGCAACTATTGAGGGTACCTTGGCCAATGTGTTGATTACAACAGGCTGAGAAGTACATTTTTGATCGATGTATCTTAAAAACAATGTGTTTTGTGTTAAGCGAATTGGGCGCAGAGAAATATATTTTCTGCATATTTCAACAGAATTTGTGCAAAATCCTTCTTCTATAATTGTAAATTTTCTTGAAATGGCAGTCTTGGTGTCAGGTTCATAGTTCGCTATATATCTAACAATATGTAAAAGGTAAACCCCAGTCAAAAATTAAATAAATATATGCTCTTTCCAATACCTACTGCAGTTTTTTTTGCTTTGTATCCTCTCCAAATAAGTAGTAAGCTTGTTATATTTTCCAATATCTATATTTTTGCAGACCTTTATTCTAGCCTTCAACATCGAATACTTCGACCACATGGACGAAATTGCATATTTTTTCTTCAAATTTAAAAAACGATAGCATGACTTCTATATCTTGCTGCTTTATACCTTCTAGCTACACGCATTTGTACTAGATTCAAATATAACTGGAAAAAATAGAACACTGGGTTCACGTTCAAAAGAGACCGAAGTTGTACTGAAAGGCATGTAACTTCGGCACTTATTTATTGAAAGTGAAATAGAACGTACGTATAACTCTGACCCTTAAAAAATAAAAATATACAAAAAATTTCGATGGCAATAAAAAATCAGCAGATTTGAAAAATAAAGGATTGTAATATTCTTTTGCAGCAAACACAATCAGTAAATTCTTGAACAAATACGAGAAAATTAAAATACATTCTCGAAGAGATATTTAATGTCTTAATCATCCTCATTACTTTCACATGTGAAATCTTCCGGCGTTTATTGCAGATAATGTTGAAAATTAAATATGCATAGCCACAAATATTATTGATATTTATCAATCATCCACAGGTATTATTTTCTTTCCACTTTTTTTTAGTATATTTTCTGTTTGACCTCTTCGTACCTTCAAAAAGTTGACAATGTTTGAACCAAGTAGTCATTCAATGTCATCTGCATAATTATCTTTGTCGCTGGCAATGAGTTAAGAGAGTTCTGGCGTTATAAAATAAATTAGGTGATGTTTGTACAAAGCTATAATTATGGATGTAAAATATGAAGGAAGGTTGTCGGCTATAACAGTTTTTATTATGAATTCTTTAGAAACGTATGAGAATGAAACCAGCCTATTTTAACAGCAAACTTTGATAACGTACTTCCACCTTCATACCAGTTCTGGTATAAATTTTCAGTCTTGTACTGTACAAACGTAGGCAAAGTGTTACCATGTGTAGAAATGCAGAACCTTAAGCCAACTATCACTTTTGAATGTTCCATAACACGGTCAACTATCTTTGTTCCTTTGAAAACCATATCTCTCTTCCAACCTAGACTGTCCGTTATATTTGTTTCGTCAAAGTTAAATATTTATTCGATGGTACACTCCTTCTTTCGAAGGTTTTTCAGTAATTCTAATGCAGTGTTCCTTATAACACAAGCTCTGGAATGATATTAGTCGTTAGGCCATGACAAGCCATTAAATACTTCATAACATTTTTTCCAGCCATATTATTAGGAAAGTATGGTACTGTTCATTATTTTTTATCGTTGGATCTTTGAAAGCTCTTATGTGTCTACCATGTTCAATTGTTCTCTTTTTGTAGACACTTCTTCATTTGACACTTGCTATATAAAAAATGCTTTTATTTACAACTGCAGAGTATGCAAATATTGTCTTTGTATAGGTATGGGTATTCCAATCGGAACGCCAGACAAGCAGCCTAAGAATACCGACGAAGATACCCAAATAAACATCAACGTGCCCACACAGTCTTTAGTACATCATTTCGTAAACTTCGAGAAAAAGATAACGTAACTCCTCTTCAAAACAGGTCATTCGTCCTACTGAAGTGAATGTATAAAATGTGGAATATGTAATAGATGCTGTATTTGATAACTTTTCAGCTAGTTTGGCGTATAGCAAGTAAACTTCATTTACCACCGAATTTTGTATGGCGTGTATTGAACAGAGAAATGTGACACCCGTTTCATCACCAAAATATTCAAGCGTTACATGCTGGAGATGCTCCTCAGCGATTAGAATTTTGTCGCTGGTTACTTCAACAACATGCACAAAATAATAGATTCATTTCGCTTGTCATGTGGTCTGATGAAGCGTGTTTTACTAAGTAATATTCATAATGAATATATCTGGGCGTGACACAAACTCAATTAAATTTATTAATTTGGTTAATAATTCTATTCTTAAAACTTCAAACACTAATAATAATTGTTGTTATAGCAACCATCATTTTTATTTATCAGGCTACTTTAATTGAAATATGAAATTATGTTTTTTAAAATGCTTCTAAGCAAAAACGAAGCAGACTTATATTCGTAGAAGAAAAAATGTTTGACATTAACCCAGCTGCCTGCCAAAGTTTGTAGAACACCCTTTATACTTATCTAGAACATGTGAAGTACATTTAATTTCAAATAATTAAGATGTCTTATGGCCGGTTTCTCAACTAGTAGATACCTATTAAATAAACTTATCGATTCCATAAACTGGAGATATCCCATGAATTCGGTTTCTGAACCATTCGATAATGCTTATCTATTGCATACGTTATCGAACAGATATCCAAAGAAAAATGGCAAGATATCTGTCCAATAAACATTAACGCACGCGCGCAGCGATTTAGCTGTTGCTTGTTTACATCTTTATTGTAAGGCTTAACTCAACTTTTTTTATATTTTCGTGGTGATTACTTTGTGCAATGGAAAATTCTGATTCGTCTGCCTCTTCAGATGAAGAATATTTAAATATAGTCAGATATCTTGAACCGCCAAGACGTTATCGTGAAAGAGAAAACCAGTATGAAAAATAAAGCGACATAATTTCGAGAGAGGTTTAAGGACGTCGTATTCTTGAAATAGTGTTTTCTACAAATACAAGTAATTTTAGACATTTAAGAACTGAATAATATAGAGTTTAGGAAATAACAACAATGTTATCTCATGCCACCAGTGAATATTCAAAGGTACCGAAATAAAATCAATGTATAACGTCAGAAAGCGATTTATCCAGCAAATTTTTAGGTACTGAAAACTTTCAAACTGCGTATTTTTTTAAATTCAGCTATAGATGTAAACATTGTTATAACATAAACTTACATATTTCTGCATATGACATTGTTCACTTTTGTTTATAAGTATGTGAAAATAATTGTTAAAATGTGGGGTTAGAATAGAGAAATAATGTGTGTCATACAAATGCATTTTAAAAGTTATTATATTATTTGAAGAGAGTTTAAATAATATAGTAAAAGTGGATAAACAAAACATCAGTAATTTTATTTTTGATATTACTTTTGTTCTACGCGTTTTATTTTTCAAAATTTCAGTACCTAAAAAACCACAAATTTGATCATTTTACGGCGAGAAATACGGCGACCTTAACGAAAGAAACTGTAAATTTACTGATAGACTTAATAGGAGATAGTATTCAAGTCTCTAGTACTAGAACAAATTTACTATCAGTATTAGAAAAGGTTTTAATAACTTCGTTTTTATGCAACAGGTTTGTATATATTTTTATTTAGTTAATGTGATGTGATGTCATTAGGTAGCCGATAGTGGCGCCATCTACAATTATTTATTGAAAGTGTCTTACTTCCATAAATGGCATCTGCAAACAGTTGTGCATTTGCTAGCTCCCTCTATGATTATTGCAGATATTAAGATATCCATTCCACTGTTATGTATTCAACAAAATTTGGAAGGCATGCGTTCAGAAACCAATATAAAGTTATCGGTCTGATAAATTTATGTACTCGATAGTTATCGAATCGATTGCGCCAAATGTTGAGAAACCGGCCATTAACCATTCAAAGCACCAATTAATAATCGTATTGAGATCATCATGTAGATGCAAAATAATATTAATTTGAACAGTTTAAAGTCATCTGTATAGAATAGTATTTGGGACGTGCAGGTATTCATAACATCAGAAATGTACACTAGAATTAAAATAGGTCCAAAAACAAGAACTTCCGGCTCTCTACTAATCTTTTAGTTTTCAGAGAAATGTTAGCAAAACGGACCATAAATTAATGATTCTCTAGAGAAGACTTGATCCAATTTAACAGTTTAGTTGAGAATGCGGTATTCATTACCATTGTTTTCACTGGCGAATCCGCCACAATTTCGAAAATTTCTGAAAATATTTCAAAGTTATTAACTAAGCTTAGTCAGTAGTTATTTGACGCACACTGATTTTAGAGATGGCAGGAATGACATTGCAAAAATTTATCACTATAAATTTCTCTAAATGCTACTAACTGTAAGCAGTTTTTCAAAATAATTATTATTTGGAGGATAATGTCAAAGTTTCGAGAAAGATCTAATATGAAATATCTAAATTCAATATTCGACATTGGACCAAACCATGTTCAAATACTCACTCACTGTTAAGAAAAAATATAATAAGCTATTCGCGAGTAATTATTTTTGTAACCTTGGCACATAACGTGTTAAACTCATTGGCTCATAATTCATTCTAGAAAGTTTGCCACTTTTTTTAAATATTGGAGTCACACTAGACAATTTCCAGCCAGATGGTAACTAACAAGTTTTAGAATTTAACCATAATCAGTAATGGAGGCACAAACATTAACTTTCACATATTTTGACAATAATAGTGGATTAATTGATTCTCCATATTGCGATGAATCAGTATGTAGTTTAAAAAGATGTTTTTGAAACCTTTTACCTGCTACCACTACTGGTTAGTTTTTCATCATGTAAATAGCTACCATGAGAAACTGACATAAGTTTGAAATTTATATCTTTAATTGTTCTTAAGTAATTCATCAATAACTTCGACAACTTAGAAAACTTGTAATGCTGTCACTACGTTACTGTCGTACCTTATATTATCAAGAATAGGTATCTGTTTGATTTCGACTTTATTACTTAAAAATGAGTTAATTATTCTTGGTATTTTATCACTACTTAATTCCATAAAATTTAATTATTACTATCGGACCTACTAAAACCGTATCTTAACGTTAAATACCGCTCAAGAAATAGATTACTGAGTCATTATCACTATAACATATAAGTTATTGTTTCAACTCAAAGTATACAACCAAAGACAAAATCGATAAATTAATTTGCTTTCAACAAACTACTAAGGTGAAAAGTTTCTATAAAGTTAATTTACATAGAAGGTAACAGTAGTCTGCATAATCATTTAAAGTACGGTAATAACTAGTGTATTATTCTTCCAACAACAAGGATGAAAGCGGACATATAATCTTTTGTTTTCTTTCTATCCTAGACTTTTCGCAACTAATTTGCTAATTGGGAAATAAAATCTCAGAGTGTAAATAAAATTGGAAAAACTCATATTTAAAAATATTAATCGAATTTATAATTGTTTATGTTTTTATAATGTCCATACTAATTTCTGGAAAGGTACTTAAGAAAATATAACGAGATACCGGTCAATTTAAAAAAAATGTAACTCTTTTTAGTGAAATTATAGTATTAGATATATAGTGTCATCAATAAAGTTAACTAATCTATTATATAGTGGTATTTTTTCAAATATTTGACTTTGTGAATACATTTTGTTTAAATAATTATGTCAAATGGCGTACATAAAAACAACCACTAAAAAATCACTATATAGATGTGTTTCTTAATAGTTGAAACTGGTGAGGTGAAACTGGTTTTTTTTTGCGCATGTGGTGCGTTTGGAGTAAAATGCCGTAAAATGTCGATAAGCACTTTATTCTTGGAATAGTGTTTTTTACAAATAAAAGTAATTTTAGACATTTAAGAACTGAATAATATAGAGTTTAGCAAATAATAGCAATGTTATCTCATTTCACCTGCGAATATTCATAGGAACCGAAGCAAAATGCATATATAACGACTGAAAGCGGTCTGACAAACGAATTTTTAGGAACAGAAATCTTTCAAAATACATATTTTTTTAAATTTAACTGTAGATGTAAATATTATTAAAACATAAACTTACATGGTTCTGAATATAATATTGTTAACTTTTGTTTATAAGTATGTGAAAATAATTGTTAAAATGTGGGGTTAGAAATGCAAAATAATGTGTGTCATACAAATGCATTTTAAAAGTTATTACACACACCATCATAAGTCTTGGACCCTCTGTATATAAAATCATTGATTAAGCCTATACCTGTTTCTTAATGTGGTAAAAAAGTACATGTACTTAGGGAACAAAAAAGACAATAAAAAATTGCAGACCATGAATCTTTACTTTATTACCAATGTTTTTATAAATCTGGTCAGTCTGGCAGTGTATTCAGCCAAGTGTTCCATTGAATTTGTTTATACAATTTAATGCCAGGACGTGAAATGTCTGCGTTTACCCGAGCAAGAATGACTGCTTTACATGATGCAGGACATTCTAATCATCAGATATCGAACATGTTGGACATTCCTAGATCATCTGTTGTACGAATAGTACACAGATATGAAGAATTTGATACAGTGGAAAACATACCACGTAGTGAACGTCCTCGAGTATCTAATGGAAGGGAGGATCGGTATTTGGTGCAATATGCTCGTAGACACCGCACATCTTCAGCTTCAGCTCTCAGGACCCACTTTCTAGGTACGTTTCGCCGTGTTATATCGACACCTACTATTTGAAGAAGACTCCACAACGCAAATTTACGTGCTAGAAGACCATTACGGGTCCCAACTCTACTTCCACGGCATCCTGCTGCCAGTCTTCAGTGGGCGCGAGAGCATAGGGGTTGGCTTTTACGCCAGTGGCGGTGAGTCTTATTTACAGACGAAATCAGAATTGGGCTGGTTACTGATGACAATCGACAAAGAGTCTAGAGAGAACCAGGTCGTCAACAGCGATTTCATTTTCCCCGTGATGTGCTCCGTATGAAGGGGGTACCGTAATGTTTTGGGGTGGAATAATGTTCAACTCCCGCATCCCATTAATTCACATACCAAAGTATGACAAGTCAAATTTACATCGAACAAGTTATTACGCCTATTATCTACCCCCTACGTAATGAATTAGGTGAAAATTTTGTGTTTATACACGACAACGCTCGACCAAATCGCGCAAGAAGAATTCAAGAGACACTCGAAGCAGGACATATCAATAAATTAGATTGACCATCTAACTCTCCTGACGTGAATCCTATTCAAAACATGTGGGATTTCGTTGCTAGAGCCATTCATAATCAAATTCCTTGACCTCAGCCTGCAGATGAGTTAGTCGTGGCGGCAGAAAAGGAATGGAACAATATTCCGCAAGAGATCGTTAACCGCTTATTATCTCACTTCACAGACGTGTCAATATGCTATTGGAACGTGGTGGAGGTCATACCGGGTATTAGTCGAGTAGATAACTAACTTGCTTTGTTACTTCTTTTTGATTTAATAAATTTTGTCAAAAATGTCACACATTTGGTTTTTAATTTTCTAAGTACTCAGTTTATCGAACATATTCTTTTCACAAAAAAAGATTCAGAAAACAATATACTTTTATAAATGTATTTGGTTTTTCTGACAAAAAGATATCTTTAACAAGATTGAGGGGGAAATTAATTAATGACGAATAGTGAAAAGAAAATGTAGTAAAATATTTTTAGTTTCGGAAGATTACAAAAATGTATCATCAGATGAAACTTGTTTATTAAAACTGAGAAGTAAACAAATCAGGACGATATGTTAGGTATTTGTAGCAGTACTTTGTTATCAGTTGGTGGTGGTGGCGGTTCTCTTTGAGTTGACTTGGCGTCCTGACTTGTTTACTTCTTAGATTTTTTAAACCTATATTTTACTTCCGAAACAAAAAATACTTTACTACATATTTTTCACTATTCGTCATTATTTCCCAACTCTACGCGTATAGGTTAAAAATTACCCTGTGTATCCTGCTATTTCTAATATTTTAGTTAAATTTGATATTGGCAAAAAGCTTAAAAAAATCATACATTGACAGGTTACATGAGCTTCTACTACGTATTTTTATTAAAAACTGTAATTGATTAAATACGATTATATGAATAATAATTGTTAATATTTTTAACAAAAATGATAAAAATAGATGACAGTATATAGTAGTGTCAATTCACTCGTTTAGTAAAAAGTCAAATATGTGTAAAATCTGTAAATAGTACCTATACATTATATGAAATAAAGAGATCATTCATCCGAAATATAAATGAAACATAAATATACGGAAATTACAACAATAGCTTATAAGTTATCATGAAATGTAAATAAAGCCACAGTAAATCACAACGTACTACAAATATTTATTCATTACAGATACACAATGAAAACGAGTTGTTCAATAAACTGAAAAATTAAATATGTTATGGGGTATGAACTTTCATATTTAATAAATTTATATGTATATAAATTGTATATTTCAAAAATGTATCGCGAAAGTAGGAACTATTTTGATAAAACATTAATTGTATTATATGTGCCTACAGGTAGGTACAGATAACATAGATATATACAGAAACCGCTTACATAACGAATGCATTAAATACAATGCAACACCGCTAGGGCGATGACACACACAGCGGTTTGTGCTAACTCAGAAGCCGAGTTGGCCACCGAGGCAGTTGTTTACTAAACTACGACATATATACAATGCATTTTTAGGGTAAATTAAAAGAAAAAACATATAATAAATAAGCTTAATAATCTTAAAACTACAATATATTTATTTATTACAACATTTATTTTATTATTATATATTTGTACTTCTATATTAATTACTATTTTCAGCAAACACTAATAATATGCATAAGGGATTAACATTTTCAGAATTTCATTTGGAATCCTTTTCGATGCAGATCACTTCTTTTTGTACTCCAGAAAGTTATTTATTTACTTTTATATATCTACCGGGTGACAACGGAAAGTGGGAACACGCTTTAACTTTTTATGACTGCTGATAAAAATTTGAATTTTTATACTAGATGGTGCTATGACTTCTTTGTAGTCATTTCGGATTTCATGACATTTCCGGTTTGACCGCAAATGACCGTAAATTTATATTTTTAAATATTACATCTTGTATTTTTGACATTTTTGGAATCAGCGGATCATGGATGTAAGTATTTTTTTTTAATTTTTTAAAATATAACTAGAAGGCCACGACTGGCAGAAATTGTTTTCTTTTTTGTTTGTAATTATGGGAAAAATTCTAAATTTGAATATTTTTGTACATTTTTTAGCAATAAGCACTAAAAATTTCGATTTATTGTATTTTCTTAAAAACTCATTTTTTCAAATGTAAAGTGGGTAGGCCCTATTGATTTTTTAATAAAGGATTTTTTTCTCAATTTTGTGGTACAACAATTTTTAAAATCCGTCAAAAAAGAAAACAATTTTTGCCAGTCGCGGCCTTCTAGTTTTATTTTTAAAAATTAAAAAAAATTACTTACATCCAGAAAATGTGTCAGGAAATTGGTCCCACCATACGTAAAATGCTCCGCTGATTCCAAAAATCTCAAAAAATACAGGGTGTCCCATTTAAAAATATAAATTTACGGTCATTTCCAGTCAAACCGGAAATGTCATGAAATCCGAAATGACCTCAAAGAATTCATGGCTCCATCTAGTATAAACCCACCCAATTTCAAATTTGTATCAGAAGTCATAAAAAAGTTACAGCGTGTTCCCACTTTCCCAAGTAAAAAATTATTGAAGCTATAGAATTTCCAACCTTTACATCGCGGTTACTGTAGTCTCTAGCCAGACGATTCGGAATATTGAAATCCGATTACTTTTTGTAGGTATTTAAGTTTTTTGATCGAGTCTTTACAGAAATGTCAAAAATGGCTTACGTATATAGCAATGTGAAGTTGATGGATAACGTTTAAATTTATGGTGACGTGGAAAAGTTTTAGCAGAACGATTTCCCGGTAAACATGTGCCAAATGCAGCTACTTTTACTGCAGTGTGCAATGAGTGTAGTGCAACGAGATGGAAATTTTAAAATGAATTGTGGAAGAGATGGAGGTCCAGGACGTCCACGGCGTATTGCAGCAGTATGACGTAACATACACGAGGCTCAATTATATCCGTACCATGTACAACGTGTCCAAATATTAACACCAAAGGATTGGACGAGGATGGGCGGTACCATGACCGCCACGACCTCCTTACTTTAAACCATTTAGACTTTTTTTTGAGAATATTTAAAAAATGAAATGTATCACACCTAAGTGGCTACCCTCTATTGATAATTTACGCAAACTTATCATAGCTGTTGCCAATAACGTACGAGTTCCAAACAGACAAGAAGGAGAAATATTTGTGTTAGTTTATAGAAAATGAGTAAGATGGGCCCAAAATTTTGTTGTAGTGTGTCAAATTATTTGGATGTGGCTCGATAGCAATTATAATATATTTTAATATATGCAAACGTTTATTCAATCCAAAAAGAACAAAATTAATATCTCTAAAGATCGCCCAAATTTGTTGTTAAACTATACCAAACAAAAAACATATTCTTTACGAAAATTTTTGGAATTGTCCATTTCTTTACAAATAAAATAGAAATACATTAAATAAAAGGCAATCGCAGTATATTGAGTATCAAGAACCTGAAAAATATGAATACACGACACTACTATTCGACAATATTTTTATCAGACTCCAGTAAAGCTGAATCAATTTGCAAATTAAAATTTTATGATTTTGGCCACGAATTTCGCAAAATTGCCTGTTTGCACTGTGTGTGTCATTCTTCATAAATCCTGCCGATTTGGCTGCCAAATCGCTGTGTGCCATTGCCTTTAATGATAATGAAAATCTAAAACCTCACTAAAAAAAATGAGTTACACGCGCTTTCATTTTTAAAGTATATAAAACTGGTTTACGTAAAAAGAGTATCTATGTATCCCAATCTATTATTCATTACGAATTTGGACGAAACTTTAAACGATGTGTTCCAGAAACTATTTGCAACAGCCTTACGAACATATATTTGTTTCAGTATACAAGTATTCTGAACACAGCATCAACTCGCAGCAGACAAATTTATCAAACTGCCATACCGGCCGAAGAAGTTGAAAAGACTTTTATAACAAACTGATAAACTAGGTAATACCTAATCTTGGAACGGCAGCTACACACAATTGCTATTTTTTATTTCTTGTCTACTAAGAGATTAAGTTTGAATGACGCGCTTCTTTTTAAATCTGGTTAAAAAAAATAATCTGGTATTTCATACAAACTGCTCTACTGCTTAACAGCTTACTTTAAAAACTTTTTCAAATTCGTTCAGACTATTGTATAGAGATCAGTCCATGGCATAATAAAATTTAAAAAGAATATAATTTCCTGCTAATAAAGCCTGCTGTCCAATAAAAACTGTGATACGTTGTGCGAAGTTTATGAAAGCTCTGGCATTGTCCGCTTGTGTCCATATTTATTGTAGTTTAGAGATATACAGCGCGTTTCAAAAAGACAATAATACTAGGGCTGATACATACATTGAAAAAGTAAGTGCGGTTTGTTTAATAAACGTCCTAGAACCACTCATTTTTGAAGTACAGAGCGTGTCATCAAATTTTGGATGTAATTTGATTAAAATGTGACACAGGTACGTTGTCAGTGCCCAACAGGTTGGCGTTATTAGTTTTTTTTTGTACAAAGTAGAGGGCGCTAATTGCTAGCATTTCTGCTGATACTTTTTCTCTTTTACGTCTTTTAAAGTTAAATTAAAAACATGTCTACCATCACTGCAAAAGTTGAATTTTGTGGAAATGTTTTAAGAGTGCTGTAGCAGTAGTTAGATGCTATTTCAGTCATCTTCTGAGTGGCAGCTGCCAAATGGAGAAACATTTTTGATAGTAGAAAAACATCGTTGTGAAACTGGTGATGTTAAACCAAAACAAGAAAAATCCGGTATACCTAGATTAGCTAGAATTAATCAAAAAGATTAAGATATTTTAGATTTGATCTTCAATTTTCTTTACAAATAAGTACGACATAGTCTAGCGTGTGGAGAATATCAAAAGAACAACAATTGCATCCATCCATTACAGAAAAGTATACACAATTTTACAAAGCCTCTAACTTCAATGGCACTCTTAAAACATACCCCAAAAATCATCATTTGCACATTTGCACTGCTGGTATAAGTTTCCATTATTATTATGTAGTAGCGCCTAACAAACAGAGCAGAATAAAACATAACATATTTTGACGTGATTACAATATTCGCAAAGAACAAATTACTATTCAAAGAAAATAAGCAATTTACCGTAATTTCTGTTATACACATATAGGTACATATAAATGAAAGAGTTCGGAGGCATATACACTTGGTTGACTTTACCACAGTTTTTCGCATTTTCCTTGAAACCATTTGTGCATCAAATTTACTAAGAGCAACTTTTTTGCATAATAATAAGGCTTAGAATAGGGAAAAGCTTAAAAAATAAAATATTACAGAAACTAGCACCCTCTACTTTGTACAAAAACATTAATAACAACAGCGTGTTCGGTACCACCAATAACGTACCTGTTTCAAATTTTAATCAAATGTGTTGATCTCTCAAATATTTACAAAATTTTTAAAAAATTATCTTACGTCTTGTACTTTAAAAAATGAGTGACTCTAGGGCATACATTTATTAAGCACTTATTTTTCAGTGCTCTATGAGTCCTACTAATACTGCCATTTTTTTTAAACACCCTGTACAGACATACGTGTACACATATGTCAAAAAAGTATTTCTTCGACACAACATTACAGTGTGGTCACAGATTACAGCTTGGAGAGAAAACATACAATTTTATTTTTCATGTTACTTTTTAGAAAGACCAAAAAATAAATTATCGCTAAACGCTCCTATTGAATTCGGGGGGTATAAAAATAATCATCGCAGACCTTGGATCGCCATCTTAAACGCTTTGATAGGATTAGAAGGAGCGGTTTTCGATTATATTTAAATCAAACAAATATTTGTTGCGTTATTTTGAAAAATAGTTTTTACGAAATTTTATAAAAATAAAACTTTAATAACGTGTAGAAGAAAACACTCTGTGTAGTTTTTGTTCAAATTTCACATATAGGGATTTTGAGGGGTCCTGATTAACACCACCTTATCAGATTTTAAATAAAAAAATTGCTAAACGTTTTTATTGAATTTCAGGGGTATAAAAGAAAACATAGCAGGTCTTGGTTCGCCATCTTAAATGGCGTGGTCAGAGGAAGAAATTTTCGATGTCATTTAAAATGAAACAATTTTTTTTTAATTAATCTTGAAGAATAAAGTTTTTACGGATTTGTACACAAATAAAAGTAGACACCCTGTATGTATATATATATATATATATATATATAGTATAGAAAAATGACAATTAGTTAATTCATACGAGAAGTTCATTTTTTTTGCAAAATGCATATTATCAGCCAAATTTTGATTAGTCCATAAACAAAAATCCAAACAATTGGCAACGATCATCTTCGTATTTTTATCAATTATTTAAAGATATGGTAAAATTATATTTAAATTCTAAGTGCGTTTTATAAATGGCGATATATGCCCCTTTACTCACTTCATAACTGATAAATTTATAAAAAAAAAAATTACATTTATCATGGAAAATATAAAATTGCTGTATTTTTCTATCTTGAAAATTATTTTACTACAATCAATTACAAACGATTCAAAGAATTTCAGTGTCGTCAAATTCGGGGGGTGTTTTACTAAATTATAACTTTTTTAATTTACCACACACGAAAACAAATACAATTTAAAAAAATTACCAGAAAAATTATTATTTTTATCAATTACGTCCATTTAATCCATGAAGAATTATATTTCAGTTGAGTGTTTATTTTTCTGTACATTGTGATAGAATTGACCAAAGAAATGGATGCTTCTTGTAAACGGCTGAGGCAAAGTGAGAATTACCAAACAAAATTTGTTTGGGCTGACTTGAAATTAAGGTAGATAACGAAACCGTAATTAAACGACGCTGGGCGTCGTAACGCTTCAAGGTAAGTTGAACTGAATTAACCTGTTTTGAACAAAGGAACCTAGTATGTATGATGTACATGCATTTATCGACCCTGTATATTGCGTCAGCATCGAGTTGATCATGAAATAAAGTAAAAATAAAATACTGCAAATACAAAATTATAAACAGTAACATGTTATCGAATCAAATCAGTATTGATAGTGTTAATAGAAATATAACAGTGCATTCTAAATTACGCATTGTATTTAAATTATTGTAATATACCAAGTAAATGTGAAAAATAATAATTACTTTATTCAATTCAAGAAGAAAAATGAAAAGTATCTCCTTATCTCAAAATTAAAATAAAAATAACAGGTAAAAAATAACAATTAATTTTGTGTTACAAAACATTTGCATATGAACTCATAAACCAAAAAAATACGAGATGTGAGATATGGTGAAGAATTTATTAAAGTATGTGTGTAATTTGCATTAATGTAAATAAAATTAACAAATCGCAGTTGTTAATCATCTAAGATATAGTTGCCATTAAAATAATATCCACCAAAAATAAACTAAAAATGTTAAGTATATTTCTTTAGATAAGTGTCATTTCCCGAGTGTCTTGACAGTGAAGTTTATAGAATAACGAATGATCTTATTATCTTATAGCATAGTAGTCTACTAAAAATTAAAGTTTTAGTACAAAATTTAATGTATCTAAGTAACTTATTAAAATAATCCGGTCAGGTTTATGACGCCCAATCTCGCAAAACACAATATACATATACAGGGTGGCTTAAATTGGCAAAAAGATACACATTTTTACGCCTTTCATTTTTTTATTAAGAAAGTGAGACATTTTGGAAATAGTTCCTGAAATAGCGGCTGAAAACTGAAAAAGCATTTTCTTTTTAACTTTAATTTTAAAGAACATTATAACTGTTGTTTCGTTGCAACAAAAAGAAAATTAAAAAAGACCGCGATTATTTGGTTAAACGAAGATAAGTGTGTGTCAAACTGTTCAGTAAACATTGATCATTGTTAGCTACAGTTGTATCAAGAAGAAGTAAACAATAAAATAAGAATCATTTAACATCTCTATATAAACACATTTAAACTGTCAAACTTGACTTATGTTTAATACATTTGCAATTTTTGAGAACGAAAACGTTTCGAAGTTTTTCGAAACGTCAAAAAATACGCAAGTGAGCGATAATATTTGTTTTTTGTTTTACTTATCTGCTTTTATGAGTGTAAGATTTTTTGGTTAGGCAAACTTAGTTTCAAAAATAACCGTTGACTGATCCTTTTGGTGCAATGGTTTATTCAATTAATCTTTATTTTTTCAGATCTGTGGCAAAATACTCAATTAGGCTAAAAAGAAAACTAGATTTATGTCACAAATAAATAGCTTCGGAGAATGTCATTATGTTTCCTTTACAGAAAAAGTATTCAAGATAAGAATAAACCAGTACCGTAGTATTACTTCCATATTAGGTACTTATTCATACTCTAAATGTAAGATAAGGAAATCCATAAATTTTAATAAGTAATTAAAATTGGCATGGACAGGGTGGCAATTGTATTAGATTTTTGTATGACTTGTGAAATAGTAATTTGTTATTTTATGGCAATTTGAATTTTAGATTTATTATTTGTCATGGTTGGTAAAAATGTTTAAGTCCACTTGATAATTTGTAAAAAGGAATATAAAAATTGAATATGAATTACAATGAATCATTTATGATTGTTAAAAAAGTTATGTACTGTTTAAATAATAAATAATTGTTGTTGTTCCAAATTATAACATTTAAAATGTAGTAAAATTACTACTTCATTCATACGCTAATTTTACTCAGTTATACAGATTTTTATAAATTAAGATATATAGAAAAGTTTTGTGTGTGTAGGTGTATGTGTGTATAGGTGTATATGTGTGCATGGTTGAATTTGTATTTTTCTCTTTTTTCGATAAAATCAAAATTAAATATGTCGGTCATAAGAAAATCAAAAGATGGAAACGCAGAGTACCGCATATTTCTTTTCAGAAAATTGAAAGACATAAAAATGGACAACTTTTTTCTAAAGTAAGTCACCCTGTATGCATTACCGTTCCATATACTAGTCGCCGAGAGACCGCTCTGTATGTGTGCCATAGTTATGAATACCATATATAATTTTAATTTAGTATCATTCATCTATTCAGAAATTTTTTGAATCCAGTTGTGATATATTTGTATTTAAAAAATAAATACTCTAGAATAACTCAAATGTATATAACACAGTTTCAGTATTCTAACTAGTTATCTAACAAAGTTTGCGTTGAGCTGTTCTTGTGGTGTAACGCTCTTATAATCCAATCCTACACAACTATGCGGCAAGTAACTATAATGGTACCAGTAACGGTACTTATGCGTTTGTCCTTGGCCTTTGTGAAGTTTCCTGTTTTATTTATTTATAGAGCTAAAAGTAATAATGACTGAAAATTGTCTTTAATACTTAGTAAGGACTATTACGTCTTTTTTATTTAGGAATAACGCAAACGTGTTTAATTGTCGTTTATTACTACTGTCTAATATTTTTTTGACCTTGTTAAGGCTGGCGTTTCAAGGACATATAATCTAAAGATGCATAAAAAATCTACCCAGTAAGTGGAGTTATAACCATACACCACGAAAAATACTTAATAATTTACATCAATTCAAGTTTTACTAGTTTTCTAAAAGATATGTGCCGAGTGTGACAATGTTTATAATGCTGTATACAATTTTCTCAGTGTGCAGTTAACGTGTAAAATTCAGGAGATTTTATGATAACATATAACAGGTGAAAACTTATATAATTGACACAGTAAAGATACATGTTTTCTAACTTCCTCACATTTTTTTAGACTCTCTCGGCAAACAGCTATGAATTCGTTTAAAATTTGCGTATTAAAACGGCATCTTTCATACGCATTTCCGTTGAAAATTTAATTAATGGATGAAGTTGTGAAAATATAATTTACCTGTAGTTTATTCTTGGCTATAGAAAGGAAATTCATTACTTACTTATTATTTACCTCCATTCAGACATTATATAAAATATTTAAAATAAATGAGAATTTAATGCTTATATATATATTCATTAAGATTAGCTTCATGAAGGAAGTTCATAACTTTTCAATTCAAAAGTGTGTTGTCAAAAGACTAATAATTTTGAGTTATATAATATTATATGGCCTTTATTTTATTATTGATTTCCTCGAAAATAATGAAATTTCTCAATTTAATATGACAGCATAGTTAGTTGTACAGTTTAAAATAGAGTAAATGAGATTATAATATTTATATTCATTCAGTCGTCTCTGTCTAAGAAATTAGAAAGATAATCTTTTCTGTGTTTTTTGCCATATATATACAGGCTGTATCACATAAGAGGGCCACTTCCATGTATCTTGCTTAATATGCGAGATACGTCAAAAATCTTTAATTGTTTTTTGTTGCATTTTTGGAGGCCTTTGTGCTCGTAAAAACAAATTTGAGATCCATGGCCAACTTTATGAGTAATAACAAAAAAACCTATAAAGTGCCCAAACTTTAAGGCTGTCTAACTTTTTTATTTTAAGAGATAGAGAAAACTTATTGGTAATAAATTTTTATTGCAAAATTGATACCTTCCACCTAATATAAACAGATTTTTGAAATATCGTATGTGGTTCGCTACGCCCTCTAGGCGGATAAAAAAATTTGTTATTGAAGCAGGCTATGGCCACAAAACATTGCCTGTTTTTTCGTCTTTCATGCAATATACTACATGTTGCCCTTATCTTTTGTATTTATTACATTTTTTTCAATTTTAGTTAAAAAAAATGTACCTAAATATTTTCGTGTTGCTCAAGATAATGTAGAACCTGTTTTAAAGACGTCAACTGCAAAAAAATAATAAACAGAATGTACATTTATATGCAAAATACAGATTTTCTTATAATATTATTTTATTGCTTTTCACATTAGAAGCAATTGGGTCTTTAAAATTATTTTGACACAGACAATATAATAAAATAATATTATAAGAAAATCTGTATTTTGCATAAAAAAACTACATTCTGTTTATTATTTTTTTGCAATTGGCGTCTTTAAAACAGGTTCTACATTATCTTGAGCAACACGAAAATATTTAAGTTCATTTTTTTTTAACTAAAATTGAAAAAATGTAATAAATATGAAAAATAAGGGCAACATGTAGTATATTGCATGAAAGACGAAAAAACAGACAATTTTTTGTGGCCATAGCCTGCTTCAATAAAAAATTTTTTTATCCGCCTGGAGGGCGCAGCGAACCACATAATATATTTCAAAAATCTGTTTATATCAGGTGGAAGGTATCAATTTTGCAATAAAAATTTATTACCAATAAGTTTTCTCCATCTCTTAAAATAAAAAAGTTAGACAGCCTTAAAGTTTGGGCAATTAACAGGTTTTTTTGTTATTACTCATAAAGTTGGCCATGAATCTCAAATTTGTTTTTACGAGCATAAAGGCCTCCAAAAATGCAACAAAAAAACAATTAAAGATTTTTGACGTGTCTCGCATATTAAGCGAGATACATGGGAGTGGCCCTCTTATGTGATACAGCCTGTATATATATATATATATATATATATATATATATATATATATATATATATATATATATATATAGGGCACTGAGAAAAAATAATCCATAATCAGTTAAAATTTTTACAATTTTACGGTGAAAAGGTACTTTTGTACTATTTCGATAAGGTGTATCATTTGAAAGGGATTTTATGTAATTTTTCTAGTATGTATTCTACTTTCATTTTTTATATATTTACTTGTATGATTTAAGTACTACACTTGTTTCTTTTCTAAACATGGACGTGTGTAAACACTGTTTGTTTATCTAGCATGTTTAAGAAATAAAATAAAAGTAGAACTGATTTAAAAATGCCAAAAATATGCTTTTTTAAATTGTAAAACATTTAAATTGACAGTTGTTGTAATTGTAAATTTTACACTCAGGTCTTATGACCCATTGTGCACGCCGGTATTAGCAGAAGATAAAACAGGATTCTTGCTACTAGCTCTGCTCGAATTTTTTAATATTCTGAGGTCAAAGAAATGTCTGTCCCCAGGTCTTTTCACTATTAACAGAAAATGTGTAAATATGGAATTTTTTTCTGCATGTTCGTAAATTCTGCATCTCAAGGTGTAGGTAATACAAATTAGTGTTCAGTCCAATTCTACGTAGAGGAGGTGTTGTCCATGGTCGGTTAAAAGACATGAATATTTTACTTTTGTTTAGCTTGCTGATATTTCGGTTAGCGTCATGGGTATTTTATAAAAAACCAAATATATTTTCTCTTCGATCTAGTTACCAATTGATCTTGCAAAAAAAGATTCAATTAACGACAAGTCATGAAGACCAAGATTACTAATATATAATAATTTATAGGTATATCTCAATTCAACTATTTAACCATTTATATTTCAAATATGTGAAAACCCATAAAACAGTTTTATTCAAATAGGAAATAAATTAGAATACTGCCTCTAAAAATAGCGGTGTACAGAGTACGTTGTTTTGTTAACATAAAACTAGTAAAGTAGTCCTCTTTACCCAAGCTATTTTACGTTCAATTGAAGTGTAATAAAATTATTGCACTATCCTATCTAGGGCAACTCGAATGCTTACACAGCAATGAAACTACATTGAAGTTACTAAGTACTACTCCACAGTTTAATATTATTCTGTTCAATTTGACAAAACTTCAGTTAGTTCTGCACAGTACTTTGAAAGACTATTCCTTCTAAATTCCAAAATGTCTACCTAAACTTGACGTTTGTTAACGTTGAACGTACACTATAATTTAAAAAATTATGAAACTAAATGTGGATTTCCATCTGTATAAAAACGATTATTGGTACTGTCATCTGATTCATAACTTATTTTGCAATAAATTCTCCTGTCTCTATTTAATTCTTTATAGATCTGTTGGTTAATGTTATTAAATATTGAAATTAGTATATCATTTGGTGATTTTAATTATTCGTCAAAAGTTTTGCTGCCATAAATTATTTTAGGTACTTAGTCCATTAACTATATCTACAACATCCCAGGGAAATTTTATATTCACCTTATATGAATTAGAATAAAATTCAAATGCCTTACTATTTTTATCTACAATATTTGATTTATCTACTCTGTTTCAATTATATCTCCCACAAATACATTTACAATTATTTCTGATTCTTACCGCAATTAACAGTATTATACCCAGCAAAATCATATAATATATTATTTTTTCTGTTCTGCATATTATACAGCTCGGCCACAAAATTTTGATTAAGAAATAAGTGATTTTTATTATAAACTCCTAGATTCAAAATAATGAAATCGGAGTATCTCATCCAACACAAATGAACGACAATTTTGACTTTTCAGTTTCCAATGAAAAAGTGTAAACTTCGGATTTCGATATTTTGGAACAAAAAATAAGATTTCCGGATTCAGGTCAATTCCAGACAAAATAATCGAAAAAATAAATATTTCTTGACCATAGGCCAACAGTATTTATTAACACAAATATCTGAAAAGATGTTTGATAAAAGCTGATAGATCTAGTTAGTGGCTTAAGTAAACAATTAAATCAACAGTCACTACGAATTTCAGAATATCATTGGATATCTTAAATATTGGGTCACTCATTTGATTCTTAAAATATTAAAGAAAATATATACAATATAAACATAAATACGTAACACTTTCAAGGTATTTATTTACTTTTGTGATTTATAATATTGCTCAAATACAACATAATTATTAAACGTTCCTGGCTTTAAACTTCTACGCCAATGATTTTTTATTCATCATTATTAAGAACACTGCATTTAAAATAATTGTAGTTGTAGCAAAAAAAAATGTCTTTGCTTTGCCTCCACTTGTAAGAATTATATTCAGTTTCTTTATCTAACAGAGCTATTTTCTATTATACTCAAATGTGTAGTCAGCATGAGACTAAAAAAACGTTGAAAATTATTCGTTTTTCAAATTTTATTAATGCGCATCAAATACTGCCGAGATACTTGCGTAGATGTAATATTTTACATCATTCTTTATATTTTGAAACCTAAGCCAATCAGAACACATGCTAAAATCACTCGTCAGCAGCCGACCAGATATATACCGGTTTCCAGCTAATTTATAGATTTTGTGGATGTTTATCTCAAAATTTTACTCATTTCAATAATTACTTGTTCACTATTGATTTAAATGAGATTTCAAAAAACGTCTTAATTCACATCTCCATAAAGAATTTATTGAACAATTTCTGTCGTCCGTTTAAGCTATTTAGCATTTTGAGGAACAATCGCTCTCTTCTTTAAAAGAAACTAAAACTGAACTACCAGAAAATGTTTAACCATTAACAATTACTACAAAATTTTTATTATTGCCAGTTAAGTATTATGCATCAAAATTTATAAATTAGTCCTAAAATTTTTGTAGCAAAAAAATTGTTCACTGTTACTAATACTATTTCCATTCATTAAACTGAAAATGAAAGTACTAAGGTATATTTGTTTAAGAAACTCAGGAAGCAGTGCCAGATACAAGAAGGAATAAAAACATAGTGTGAAATTGATCCTTTTGTTCTCAAAGTCGTATCTGTCAGGATGTTAAAACTAACGACGTCCCTGAGAAGATTACCTCTTTCCATTTGTGTAACAAACAAGCATATAGTTCCGGAAGCGTTATTTCTTTGAAAATATTAGGAAGAGAATTATCGCTTAAAATGAATAAACAAAGGTTATTTAGTATACACAGGATTTTCCATGGGGAAGGAACTAACCAAATTGGTAACTGTGAATCAATTTTGAACACAGTATAGATAGCATATATTAATTTACAGACACTGATGTGTCATGCATATTAAAAGCTGGGAAAGCAGAATCTGGCTACACAAGAAAGCCATTTAAGGTTAATGCAAAGTTTACGATCGCCTTGTAATTTGCTGTTGAAGGAGAGCTCAGATTACTAAAGAGTTTTCAATAAAAAATATTCTCAGGTAGTCTTGCTTCCCATATCTTACAATATACACTTAGAAAATGCTTTACACAAATAGAGATGTAGGTAAAATTTTACTCCAAATACTGCATAATAGCACTTCAAATTGGCCCTAAAATAGTGACAGGAATAATTTGTGTAAATAATTAAATCACATATTTGAAGTAGTTTATGAACGAAATTACGTTACTATTTAGAAAAATATATAATTTTCACATAATTCGTCAAATTATTGCAAAACTCATTAAATAATTGCTTGATTGAATTATGAACTAAATTGTGTTATTCGGTGTTGCACAAAAATATCTTATACGGTGACCCTTTAGGATATTTCTAAGACTACTTCGATGTCAATTTTGAAAAATTGATTTTCAATTTTTCGGGGGTGCTCTCTTTAAATAAAATAATACCATTCTTGTAGCACTTCCGGTTAGAATGGAAGTCGCCAACTGCTTGCCTGTTTTAAATGGAACATCCTGTTGCTTTTCGATAGCTTAATTCAGAATTAGGTAAGTACCTATTTTTCGCATGGTTCAAGCTGTAGTATTGATATTTAAAAGATAAGGGGATACCTGACATTTACTATAGATGTTTTAAAAACTGTTTAATTTTACACATTATCGAATTTATATTTAATCAAATTATATCTCTATCTATCCATATTACACTTACCTCGCTATATCTATCTCTTTTAACCTGTAAAAAATGATAGGAATCCCCTATTTCTCTTTTCAATACTTCAGCTTGCACGATGTAAAAAATGACTAATTTTGAATTAGACTGCCGAAAAACCATCGGCAATTACGATTTGCAAAAGCGGAATTTCAAAAAACGACTACTCTACAGACTAAGCACTGAATTACATCATCTGGAAAACCTATATCAAACACCCACGGTTAGCCGTCAGAGGTGCCATTAGACACATACAGGTTTAGAACTTGTTAAATATTGTCTCTGACATACTCTGCCAAAGACATTAATACGCGACATGTAAGTGTCTACATCTAGTGGTCACTGGCTACTCAATGCTGAGTCCTTCTACAATGTATGTACTGCTGTGGCAACTATTTACGGGTATGAAAATATGTTAATAAATCTGCACAGAATACTCCCCTATTTTTAAAATCGTAATATAGATATAATTCTATAAAAGCGAAATGTATCATATAGAAAAACAAAAGTAGGGGCTTTTAAATAAAATAAATGTGTTTTATTCCAAAATATTAACAATTAATTTGCTACATAATACCATAAATTACACAGAAATATGTTTTATAGTTAAAGCCGTAATGAGTATAAAATGCTGTTAATGCTAAATAATTGTAGACAGTGTTTGTAATTTACTGTTCCCATGTTCCTCTGAAAATGTAATTTGCGAAACAGAGAGAATAATGAGATTATAATCAGATACTTTAAAAAATTACGAAACTTAAATTACATCTAACAATAATTACTGTTTTTCATCTGTTAAGTGGGTTATACCTAAGTGTTGTTAAATTTTTATGAAATCTTTGCTAATAAATTTTTTAAAAATTTTGAAACAGAATATGTTGAAAATGTTTTCCAATGATGGATAATTTATCTTTACATAATTATGACTAACTTGTGCATGGATATATGTTTCTTTATCATACCTACTTACCGGATTTTGTATTAAATAATACAGGATGTTGCATAAAACCACACATTCTTTCGATTAAAATAAGATGTATAAATCTGCTTCTGCTAACCTATACAGAGGACTTAAAGTAAACTGCAAATACCCCCACTTGTAAGAATTATATTCAGTTTTAACTGTTTTCTCCTTATTTATATTTCACAGGGTTCTGTATAATTAATTATACTAGTCACCACTAGGGTTCGGCCAGTTTGCACACGTAACATAAATTACAGAGGTGGATTTAAAAATATATACGCAGATCAGTAAATCGTTTTACTATACAAAGTTATTCAAAATTTATCCGAAAAACTTTGAGAATATGTCCACCCTTAAGAAGTCGACCAAAAAAAATATAATAGATTAATATATTTCGAGTAAAAAATGTTTAAAGATCTAACATTATAAAGGAGTACGTAGCTGGCAACTGTACTTCATGGCATCTGATATACAAAAAAAAAAATAAAATAAGTTTTTGCACCTGCAGTGCATATCCACACACCTTATTGGTGAATAAACTTGGGGTGGGGATACGCTAAACGAACGAGGTCAGTAGTGTTTTTAATATATTTTTAGGTATTAACAATATTGTGTGAAACTAACTACTCTGGGGACTAAAGCCCCGATCAGCGTTGAATTACACCCACAACATCTACCCATATATTCTTTATTATTAGCTTTTGTAACATTTTTTACTGTATTAGAAAGGTATTTTAAGCTAATATAAATCAAATCTACTACAATTCCTATCAATGACGTCATATGTATGCTCTCTGATACCAAACATCTAGGTATGCTAATAAACAATTCCACAGACAAAGTTCTATTCAATAATTATCTAAAAAAAATTAATCTGGTTTAATGAAAACGCTCTATAAATATCTAAGTTCACTTTTGAAACAGTGGGAATCCGAAAATTCAACCACAATAGATGAGATCCGACCTATTTCTGCATTTTTAGGATTGCTTCTTCAGGTGGCCTCCTTTAAGTTGAATCAAATATCTAACTATAAATATTAGTATACCAATATGTCAAAATTATTTGAAATTAAATATCGACAATGTCAGAAGTGACTAACCTGTCGATGAATTGAAATTAAACAATGGAGAATTGTACCCTTTATGTAATCGCTTTTTTTAATTTTTTGGTACTAACAATATTGTTTGAAAGTAATTAGGTACTCTGCGGACACTCTCGGCTAGATGTTCAACATTATCTCCATCAAGTACACAGAATACGGTGGTTTGGACGCGATGAAGCGGTAGCATAGCCTCCGCAGTCTCCCAATTTAAAATTTTTGTGGGGCCATTTAAAAAAAGAAGTGTATCGTACCGAAGTGGACACCGTCGAGGATTAGAGAATAATATATTTGCGTATCATCAGCATATTGGTAAATGATACACAGATTTAAATAGCGTGACAGGTCAGAAGTATATACGGAAAACAATGGCCCAAGTATACTCCTCTGGAGAACACCTTTACTTATAAGAAGACATTTTGAAGATGCATTAGACATACACTCTTTGACGTCTATAAGTTAGATAATTACTGAAAAAAATGGAGCGCCACATTACCAACATCAAAGTACTTAAGCTTGATCAACAAGGTAGAATGATTTATTGTATCAAACGCCTTGCTATATATATGCTATATATAACAAGACTAAACATGAATATTTATCATGACATCATGGGCACGGAACAAATCATCACTAATTTCATCATCGACTAAATCGCAGCAGCCGTGCTTTTTCTAGTCTGTTCCTTTGTCCGTTTGCAGTAACTCACGTGGCAGCACATTACAGCACAAATGACGTAGTCAGACATAGTCGTCTATTGTTAAAATTGGTCAAATATCTGTTAAGGTGTACGTTTCTGTTTACGTCTCATTTTTAAATTTGTAAATTGATACAACCTAAAATAATAAGTATTGGTTTTTATGGTGAAAATGCAGGAGTAGCAGACCATTATTAATACATATGTACCCAGTTTTGTGAAAAATGTAAAATATTTAGACACGAAAACTTTGTGTGAAGCATTGGAACTGTATTAGTGCCGGGTATTTAAATGTTTTAAAATAGTAAACAAAATATACGTACATTTTCGCAAACCAAATTAAATAAGTAGGCTCTATTAAAAGATAAGATATTACAGTGTCAAATTCTGACATTTATGGCATGATCTGTATGTTTCCAAATACTAATGTTGGTGTCGCCACACTAGGTACAGCACACTGCAGAATTCTAGTTTGAAATTCAGGTGATTCGACAGACAAGCATTACAAAGGCAACGCGATTTAGCAGACGATGCTTTAAGTAACGCCGTTGTCGTACTGTGATTACTACGAAAATCTGATTGAGTATTAGATAGAAATTCATTAAATTGTTCACAGGCGAGTTTCTCATGAACCTTGGATAACACAGGAAGAATACTTATTGGCCTAAAATGAGGAAGTAAGGATGGATTATCAATTATTTTAAGAATTGGAATAACATTAGCATCTTTCCATATACTAGGGAATTGTCCAGAAGAAAGGCATTTGTTAATTATAAACGTAATATGGTCACTTAAATAGGGTATAATAAATAACAACATTTTTAAGGAAATTCCATCGGGGCCAGGGGTACTTATTTTAATTTTAAATTAGAGCTTAGAAACGACATCAGAATTAACTAACTTAAACCGAAAATTAAGAGTAGTGGTGTGACAAAAGTCGATTTTTTCAAATTTAATCGATTTTTTATGCGCTTGTATTCGTTACAACATTTAGTTGATTTTTCTTTTGTTTTTAAGTAAAGCCTTATCTCATTAAAAAAGGTTATCATATTTCCAACCTTGTCATAGTAAAAAATACGATCCCAAAAAATAGATTGAAGATTTAGTAAAAATAAATCATAATTAAATTTTGAGAAATATCTAAAAGTTTTGAAAATGACATGTTGCGGCGGAATTTGTTGTTACTAGGAAGGTTCGGGAAAAACCTTGAATTAAAAGAATCTTTCCTTGTCATGACATCAGACATAGGAACTACAGAACAAGAATTACAAAAAATTGCTTGGTTCATAATTTCTGCTGAATATGAATTATTAAGTATTGCAGCTAACTCTCATTCACAAGATAAATTTCAACAACAAGTAATGTAATCGCCTTGCGACGCTAAATGTCTTGTAATACCAAGAAATTTAACACGCAAATTGTAAATGTGAGCAGAGAAACACGCCGAGATTCCGTGAGACGGCCTGCTCTAGGCAGTAGTTGGTACCGATGGGTACGGTGGCCACACCGTGGGGGAGGGGAAGAACAAAGTGCAGGATATTCTCAATCAACCTAATACCGGACACTCGACTCGACCATTCACGCTTTACTAGGCGGCTTGTGCTTTCATAACCTCCACGTAGGAAATTAAGTTATGGAAATAATTTAATCATAATATTAGTCGCTGCGTTAATTCATTTAATAGGCAAGACTACATGTATTTATTCCTGTGGAACATCTGATGCCGCAGAAGCAGTGCGTGACGAAGGAAAAATACTAAAAGGCGGACCATTCCCATATTTGCTCAACTTAAATGCATCCATTCTGCGTTAGTTACGAGGGCATTTCAAATAGTAGTAGCAAACTGACAATGTTAGTTCTCTATTCCTGTGGAAGATCTGATGGCGTAGAAGGAGAGTGTGACGAAGGAAAAGTACTAAAAGATAAACGCTTCCAATATTTTCTCAACATAACTGTATCTATTCTGCAATATTTTCGAGAGCATTTCAAAGAGTCATAGCAAACTGGCAATGACAATATTAGTTTTCTATTCCTGTGGAAGATGTGATTTCATATAAGCAGTGCGTGATGAAGGATAAGTAAGTACTAAAAACAGGCTATTTCCATATTTATTCAACCTCAATGTGTCTATTCTGCAATATTTTCGAGGGCATTTCAAAGAGTAACAGCAGCGGCAATATTAGAGAACTAATATTGACGTTTGCTGTTACTGTCGAAGATCTGATGGCGCAGAAGCACTTTGTGACGAAGAGAAAGTACTAAAAGACAAACTATATTTGTTTAATTTGAATGTGTCTATTCTGCAATCTTATCGACGACATTTCAAAGAGTAATAGCAAACTGACAATATTAGTTCTCTATTCCTGTGGAAGATCTGATGGAGCAGAAGCAGTGCATGACGAAGGAAAAGTACTAAAAGACAGACGCTTCCTATATTTTCTCAACTTAAATGTGTCCATTTTAAAATATTTACGAAAGCATTTCAAAGAGTAACAGCAAACTAACAATATCAGTTCTCTATTGCTGTGGAAGATCTGATGGCGCAGAAGCAGTGCATGATGAAGGAAAAGTACGAAAAGACAGACGCTTCCAATATCTTCTCAACTTATATGTGTCCATTTTAAAATATTTACGAAAGCATTTCGAAGAGTAATAGCAAACTGACAATATCAGCTCCCTATTCCTGTGGAAGATCTGATGGCGCAGAAGCAGTGCGTGATAAAGAAAAAGTTCTAAAAGACCGGCTATTCCCATATTTGCTCAATATAATTAATAATAATTTTTAATTTCAAAGAGTAACAGCAAACTGACAATATTAGAGAACTAATATTGTCGTTTTCTGTTACTATGGAAGATCTGATGGAGCAGTTCGTGACGAAGGAAAAGTACCAAAAAACAAACTATTACCATACGAGTATTTGTTTAATTTGAATGTGTCTATTCTGCAATCTTTTCGAGGACATTTCAAAGAGTAACAGCAAACTGACAATATTAACCTTGATATCTATTTGAGTATTTGAAATTCATTGAGACGGAGCCCAATATATGATTTCGTCTAGTGGTTGAACAATTTGTCAGTTTAGATTTCTTAACATTTCGAGAAACGTATCGCTCTTTTCCTAGAAAGTATTTCTGAAATGCTGAAAGTTAAGACTTATCGAAGAGAGCGATAACTCGGGAAGTTTTGCAATTATTTCTGAGGTGAGAGCAATATGTCTCTTGAACCGTCAGGACATCTAAAACCCACGACATGGTAACTAGCCTAAAAATTATTCAATCATTGCCTAATACAGAAGCCTGCAAACCAATCTGGTGTAATACGAATACACATCTAATGCAGGTGCATCTAGTATGAAGCCGTGTCAGTGAAAAATATATTTTGGAAAAATGCGATAAAATCTACAATACGAAGCGAGTTGCCTTTCAAGATTTTCATGAAAACATACACTTCAAGTATTGTGCAATCTGTTACATCTGGAGATTGTAATATTTTCAGGTCTAACTACGTCTCCATGAAAATTTAATATTACTTGTTCTGATTATCATGCTTTTGTACTAAAGCAATCTGGGCGGGCAATGATGAAAATGATGACTAAGCCACAGTTTACATATATGTATATTCAGGATTCTCCTTGATAGGTGAAATGACTAATAAAAGAGAAAATAGTTGATGTTGAAGTATAACCTTCTAGGATTCAGCTCGTTGCTTGTTTGTGATAGGATTCCAAATTCATAAAATCTAGTCAACCTAGAAAATTCAGCAAAATCTTTTGGATTTAATTTCGTTCTCGGGTGGTTATTCTACGGACAATACATCGTGGCTCGCGCCGCTGCTTTTATAGCTGTCGGTTTGTAGTCAGATTAAAGCCACCGTGAGAAAATGATGCAACTTATATGATTATGTCATCTTAAATAAGTGGTTAGTTTCTGGGTAAAGGCAAAACTAAAAGAAATTGCTTTCGAATTTCTGAGACTTTCGGAAAGAGAGGTGCGAATTATTGTATTGCAATTTTGGTTGATATATCAAAGAAAGTAATCAACTTCATTTCACAAAATTGTACGGGAAGTTTTCTAAATTTACGTTATACCTTCAGGTCATTAATCATTGGATTATTTTACACTAAAATCTTAACGAACGTCTAAAGGCACAGATCACTGAGATTTAAAGTGCTATATTTGAAATTTGGATTATAGTCCTATAATTTATTAAAGGCAAAAGTTTATCAAATTAATTATACAAATCTATCAACCAGTGACGGAGATACTGCGGGGCATTGTTATAAAAAACTCCAGATCTTTCACAGTATTAAATGTTTTTGAAATAAAATACGTGCATAATACTATTTCTAACTAAAAAACGATATTTTCCACTTCATCTTTTAAAAGCGGTCCATTCTTTAGTTATCTAAGTAAATAACAGAGAATAACAGAGTTTCTCGAACTGTTAGTTTCATAAAAAATCAGTATAGTTTTCATTAAATCAAGAGCAAGATCAAGATCGGATGAAACATCATCAGATATTAGAACATAGAAAGTGTGATATTTACTTGCACATCCTTTAAATATACTGTATCTTTCTGCTCAAAATTAGCCCCAACAACAACCTAGTTATAATCTAAAAACCTTGTATAACATGATCAAATAATAATGCTTGATCGCTTTTTTTAGGGATAATTGCTTTAATTTTTTTCGAGTCCGAGAATCTTAATTGTTTTTTGTGTAATTTCTCAAAACCCCTCCAAATATACCAAAATTAGTCCATTATATACGAGTGTATGAAATTATATTTCAATTTCAAGGCAGTGTAAGATAAAGTTTACAGAAATAAGCTGATATTTTAACATTCAGAAAATCCTTTTCCATTTGGCGATTCACTTGATGTTTTGATATTACCAAAAACACGAACAGTCGTTTGTAGCACACTACATATGCCAAAAGAGGCGTAGAATAACTTCAATAGAACTCGTAAATCTAACTTTATACAAAGGAAAAGTTACTTTACTTTTTGACTCGGGGTCCCACACAAGTCGCTTTGAATGCCGCTCGACCTAGTTGCACAAGGTCCTTTATATGTCAGTTTAACCCAAACGGCTTAGTTACTTATAATAATTCAATTAATATACATCTCAGAAAAACAGCTTTTTATACAGCCACCGCAAAGAGCAGCCAGAGTAAATATTTAAATAGCATTCTACAGTCTGTGAAACTAGGAATATCAGTAATCTCGATTTTACAATTATAAATTCATATAACGTGATGTGAAAAACAGTTAATTAAACGTCAACTACATTCCATGTGTACCGTTAATTAGTGCATATACTCTTGCCTCGTTAATCATAATTATGAAATGAATCGCTTATAGAATGCCTTCAGGTCCGGGAAATATAGGGAACAATAGGATTAGAGACAGTCGATAGTTTATTCACTACAAGAGCTAATTTCGAACCTCATCCTTTATACAAATTTTTCTCTAGAGAATAGATTAACAAAACCCCTTTCATAAAGTCTAACATAGAAATTTTAGCATGAAATATTAAGTAGAAGAAAAAATGTAAGGTATTTATAATGTAATTCAATAGTAGTATATACGGCGGTTTATTTTGGTGATGCCTGTAATAGGGAATATTTTGAACTATTCAGTTACTACCTTAATTGTATAGGATGGTGTAAGTAGATATAGTAGTAGCGTTTCTTAATTCAGGCAAAATAACAACTACAGACAAAGTAACAATTGTAAATATAAAAATAAATTTATATTTTCGTTACTGATCTTTTATACAGGATTATTGGAAACTTATTTAAAAATCAAAAATGAGCAATTCAAAACTGATTTAAAAAACACAACTAATATGTTTCTGATTCTTATCAGTTTTGAATTTGTAAGTTGTTGTATACTTTAATTTTTAAATATTTCCACAAAAATAAGTCCAAATGATTTAAAGTCAGGAGATTGTGGCGGCCATGGTGCCGGTCCTGCTCGTCCAATCCCCTGGTATTAATGGTTCGACACGCTGTAGATGGTACATAATTGAGCCTCGTGTATGGTACTTTACACTGCTGCGGATGCCCTGGATGGAGCTTCCACGGCTCGGTTGCAAATTTCCCCCGTCACGCTTGCTTTTGCACAACACTTGCAGTCACTTCACACCATTGTAAAAGTAGCTGCAATTTGCATATGCTTACCGGGAAATCATTCTGCTAAAGCATTTTCATTTCACCAAAAATTAAAACGATACCCATCAACTGTGAGTTGCTATACGTAAGCCATTTTTGGTATTTGAAAAACTAATGTAAATACTTGCATCACAAAAAAGTTAATACGATAAATAATCGGATATTTGAAATCACCTGGTTAGGGACTACAGCCCAACGATGTAAAGGTTGAAACTATAAGAAATTTACAATAAATTTTTTTACAATACTGACTACATTTTTCATGAGGCATCTATTCCCTTTTTTTTAGATAAGTTCTGAATCACCCTGTATTTATATATCAATTTAGCAAAATCCAGACAACTTAAGTAACAATACCTTGAATATTACGACTGATCATTAATCAGTCATATATAAAAACAGATTTTATCTCCAATTATGGAGTTTAAATAATATGAATAATCTTTACAATCCCCATTTCTACAAGGGAGTGCCGTACTATTTAAATCATTGTCATAATTTGACCATTGTTAGACCTTCGAAATAAAGTAAATACAAAAGCATATTTTAAGCTAAAGCAAAGTTTATAGAATATATTTTAAGGTTATCAGTTTGCTGAAGTACCTAAACAGGTTTAATGTATAGGAAGTATATCTAATGGATAGTGTTTGCACTTAACTAAATTTTGGTTATTTCAGTTTGTAACTTTAAAGTAAGTGTAACATACAATCTCATAAACTAGAACACAAATACGGTTTGGAAGATTATTGTGTACATTCAAGATTATGAAAATAAAGTTAAGTTAAACCGTCTCTGAAACATCCTGAAAAAAATGAGACTTAACTTTTCTCATTTTTTTCATATTTCTGTATTACTGAAAGTAATATACTGAAATCAATATGTTACATCTGTTGGATGTAAAAATGTGTATTTATTTTTAAACCCAAATATTACATCGTTGAACTCGTAATCATGCTCCATCCAATGATGCAAAAATCAACTATTTTAAATAATAAAATGTTGGCTATGAAAAAAATGAAAATCTGTTACCTAGGCCTGGAAATTCCTGAATCTTTTAAAACTGTTTTTAATTATAAAATAGCTGTAATAAAATATCAAGTTATGGGTTTTTCTCAGGAGGACTTAATTTTCAAAATTTTTAGAATCTTTAAAAATACAAAAATTAATAATTAAACTAAATAGTATACTGAAAAATTATATATTCTTATTCAATTACTTACCAACACCATAATTTTTAGTTGATAAAAAATACTGGTACTTTACCTGAAACAAAAGACACAGTTAGTTTATATAACGTTATAAACAAATGAGTAGTTAATAGTAACAATAGTTCCACATAAAAAGCATAAGAAACATAAATTCTTTTATATCAGTTAAGGAATAGTAGGTACCTAGTTGAAATTAATAAGCGGTTCGACAAAGAATAAACTCTATTGTGGTAATGAAATTAATTACAAAATACCTCACATAACATTCTATAGAATAAGTTATTATACAGATTTCCATTATTCTCTTTTATTTAAATTAGTGTAAGTCACTATATTTTTAATTTACATATACAAACATAAGAAAATGGAAAGCTTTGGATCTCTGTTAACTCGAATCCTCTCTCTCTCTCTCTCTTACACACAAACTAGAATTTTGGGTTTGCCCAGATCTATCAAAAGTGAGATGTTATCAACACCTTAGTGCATAAATCACAAACCATTTGTGACCATTATAAATTCTTATCTCTTGTCTTTTTGTAGCTCTGAGGAAGATTTAATAAAATAAATCAAAACGTTGGCTTAGTCAGAAAATCTAGATCTTTAATTCTACTGTATTCTTTTACTCAGTTTATTTTCTGTAGTATTTTTTATAAATGTATAAATTAGTATTTGCAGTAAATCAATTAAATGAAGTAATTATAACTATTTTCTTCATAACTATAATAATTACTAGTGACTACATTACTTAATTTAATAATTACAAAGCACTTCACACAATTCTTCATAAATTTACAACCTACTTAATTCCACAAGAAAATTCAGAAACTACACAAAATATTATGTTCTTAAATTCAAAGGCATAACAAACTGCAACTTTTTCCTAATTTAAACCATTCTATATATTATCACCGTTTTGGAGATCTCTTTATTGAGTGTCATAAAACTGACCACTTTGTATATTAAATAATTATTACAACTAAAAATGTATCTTGCAGCGTTTACAAACAATTTATGAAATTATATCGTATAGTTACAAGAACACAGCGATTTCTCACAGTAATATAAGTATCGCAGAACAAATTTACTGTAGGTGAGTGAGGATATTCTTCTTACCCAGTTGAATCATCATCCAATGATAAAATATCTTTAATCTATGGTTGAGAGTCGCGTCGCGTAAGATCCAGTCGTAAGTGGGAAACTGGAGCGCCCGTCTAGAATATACTCGTACTGATCTTATTTCAAAGATTATTGTATTATAAAATACAGGTCGAATTTTATTTTGTAATATTGCCTAGTCCATCTAAACATTACTGAAAGTTGAATGACCTAGTAAACTTGTAAACAGAGCCTAGAGTCATCTAGTTCCGAACTTTCTCAATAATTGAGAAATGTATTCATTTTATTTTATATTTCATATTTATAATTATTCGTCACGATATGAACCGGCTATTTAATAAGAATATTAGTTTTAGAATTCTGACAACAGACCCATGTCTAGGCATATTAAAGAAATTAAGAAGAGAAAATGAATCAACATTGCCATGAAAAAGTTTAAACAGAAATGATAAACTATTTATTATTCTGTTTGCATGTAGAAGTTGCATTCTATGCTCGTATCCTATATCTGGATAAGAACTATCAATACCAGACGATACAAATTTAAGGAAACGGATTGAACTGGTTAATATGAGTTTGATAGTAAGGCTGCTACAATACAAGACTGCAGTTGTCTAATTTAGACGAATACATTCCAATTCAGTAACATTGTTAAACGATGTTACTGAACTTTTGACTATTAAACCCCAAATTTTATAAGTCGTATTTATAACTACATTATCTATACCGTAAAATGAGGTGTCTTCGGACGATTTTCAAAGTTTTCTTTGAATAACCACAGCATTTATTGTTTTAAAATTTTGAAAAAATTACTATAGTTGCACCTACTATTTGTGTATATGCTTCCACTTTTATTTTAATGTTTGCCCCCTCCCCCAATTTAAAAAAAAAAAATTTTTGTTGTCCGAAGTCACCTCCATTTTTGAGGTGACTTCGGACACACGTTAAATTCGCTACAAACGTATTGTTAGAGTCACGTATAAGCGACTTCGGACACTTTTTTGTTTTTTAAATAATTTTTAGCCATAAATACATATAATTTGAGGATAAATATATGTATTTTTGGGTAGATGGGTTGAAAATAAAAAAATGTAAACTGAAACTTTTATTAATAAAAAAATATAAGTATTAAAAAACATACAAACAAAAATAAATTACAAAAACAGAAATAAAATTGTTTTAATATCAAAAACGGATTACCGACCTACTCCAAAGAGATATCAGCAGGTAAATTTGAAAATAAATAACGCCCTCTTCGTAAATTAATCGGATTCAACATTTTTACGATGTCTGAGTACATAACAATACTTTCATCTTGTATTAATGGGAAACAAAAAAATATTTCATTTTTAATGCCATTTTTTTTCCTTAAAAATCTAACTAAATAGGAAGAAGGCTCATTCGCCTCTTTTATCTCTTCTACAAACATAATATTTGAATTTGGAACGGAAAGCTAAAGGCACTTTTATTATTGCAAACATATCAACTTTAGGAATTAAAATATCAGAAGAGTCAGTCTTTTGGGATTTCATTTTATTTTTCAAGGGCATTAACAGAATCTCATCCTCTGAATCGGTGAATAATATGTTATCAGTCTCTGGATCTGAATCAGGTATTTCATTTTGTTTGTCCGTTGTTTTTGCAAGAGTCGGTTCCGATAATTTAGGATCGTTCTTCTCCGAAAAATGTTTAGGCACAACTGGTTGCCCGGATTTTACATTTATGCGCTTTCTTCTGCCCTTAGGACGAACATCGGGCGATCTTGTTTTTTTGCAAAAAATTTAAAAGTGCGTCAGACACATAGCTCCCTGTTGATGGCGTCGGAGAATTGGATTGGATTGGTGTATTTGCTACAGATATGTCTATTCTGCGAGGTAGTCTTTTCAAGACAGCTTCTGGATTGTATGGAAAAATTCCTGTGGCTCGAAACCCCGATAAAATATTTGTTTTTGAGATAGCTTTCAATGCAGTCAATGTTTCTTGTAGAAGTTGCGGAAAGTCGGATTTTTGGAATGGTCCCTTTGTTTTTATTTTCCAGTCTGTGAGTATGGACCTCCAGTGTTTCTTCATGGGCGCAAAATATGCAACGTCTAGTGGTTGACATAAATGTGTCGAATTTGGAGGAAGCAATATAAATTTGATGTCATATGTTTGACAATCTTGTATAACATCCAGGGTGATATGGCTCGACAAGTTATCGCCTATTAAAATTTTGCTGCCTTCCTTTCGCCTAAAATATGGTAGAAGTATTTGACGAAACCACTCTACAAATGTCGCTGTCTCAAACCAACCGCTTTTGCTTATACTATAGCATGTACCAGGAGGTCCATTTTCTTCCCACTCTTCATATCTATGCTTCGCTTTATAGACTACAAACGGAGGAAGGAGTTCACCAGAAGCCGATGCAGCCATCATTACACTAATGCTAGTTTTTGACGAGTCAATGACTCTATCACAGTGTTTGGATCCACGTTTGCAGACGACCTTAGGCTTTCCAGGATCGTCACTGAAATTTGTCTCATCGTAATTAACGATATTTTCTCCTGGAATACCCTCAATAGATTGTTTCAGCTCCGAAAAATATTCATTGATAGTCGCCTCAGTCACCTCAGCTCTACTTCGCTTGATATTTTGAGCTAATCTAACAGTAAGATCTTTATGTCGCGAAAGAAAATTTTTGTCCCAAGTTGTTCCGGGTAGATTATTTTTCCATTGTTTTACTGTTCTTCCTCTTCTTGTCATATAATGTTGAACTACCTGACGAATATCAAATTCCGTGAGCGGAAAACCCCATTCTGCTGATAGTAAGATAGCTTCAACAAATTGAATTTCTTCTTCGTTGGTAAGTAATGTCTGCCCGCCATGTTTCTTTGTGTGACCCCCTTTAGTTTTATCTTGTATGGTGGATTTTGGGATATTATAATTTTCACTTGCCTGTCTAATTGACATTCTTCCCAGCCTAACCTGCTTAGCTGCCATTTCTAGCCGTATCGGGTCATAATTTATGTAGTTCCTTGAACCCAGAGCTCGTTTATATACCCGCACCATTGTCCAAAGTCGCCCCCAGTTTAGTGATTTTTTTGAATACCACCCTGTAACAAAAAACTACGATGATTTTTCTAACATCTAATTTACTAAAAACATTAAGTAAACATCATATTTCATTACAAAATACACCCACAACTAGAATAACATCAACTAAAACTTAGTCAGCCTTTACTTTTTCAAATTTTGAAAATCAGTTAAATCAATGGCGATCGCTAAATGTCAAATACGAGGTAAATACTTACAGAGAACGGCAAGCGGCTTCCACTACACTCTCATCGACACTAAACTGTATACCCTCCTGCCAGCAAATCGCCGAATATACCAATCGGGGAGACGAAACAAAATAGAAACGTACGAAGACTACACGATGTCCGAAGTTACGTGCGTTGTCCGAAGACACCTCACATGACGGTAACTATTATCATATATTACTCCAAGATCCCCACCATTTTTATAACGTGCCAATGGTGCATCATGAAAAGTGTAGTTGTAGTAAGAAATAATCTTCTAAGCTAATCTAGAAAATACCTTGAAGTGATCGCAAAAAAATAAATAAATTGACATTAGAGGTAACGATAAATCATTAATAAATATAATGAAAGGAAGTGACTCTAAATTCGATCCTTGAGGTGCTCCTGATCGCTATAAAATTACCAGATTTGAAACCATTAAACATACAAGTCGTATGGAAGAGATAAGATCAAATAAGAAGGATCAAGTTGTCGCTTAATCCAAATAGCTTAAGCTTATTAAGAAGTATGACATGACATCTTTGTCAAAGGTTTTAGAGAAATTTGTATATACAATATCAACTTGTCCTTACTAAGTTAAGTAGTACAGTAGAGCGTTTCGAACGAAGCCATGTTGGTTTGGAGATATATGGACCCTCCTATTGGCTTTTCACATGAACTGTTGTTAGAGCGTTTTTCTCTGTCTACCCTCCAATCTTGGAGGGAGCTGCATTCAGTTATAATTCTGTACAAACGTAAACAATAAATTAGATACCGTTGCACTTCACAATCAAATCAAATATAGGGTACCAAAACTTTCCTCTCGATGCTCTAATATCTTTAAAATGCCTACCCCCAGATCAAACTAATTGATAGCTTCCCCGCTTTACCAAATGATCTATAATTATTGTAAAATTGATAGCAAGGTTGACATATTTTGTTGCACTATTTTGCAAATTAAGTCGGTATTCCCATAATTAATAGGGTTTTTCTTGTTTCTAATTATTACGTGTGTTTTCATAAATCATTTTTGTTGTGTTAAATGATATTGCTATAGGATGATAATTTGCAAGATATTCACTTCCAAGTATAGGATAGGGCACACTTTTGTTATTTTCATTTGGAAAAGTAACTGAATCAAGAGTTAGATTAAAGACGTGAGTGGTTCAATGGTATTTTATCAGAAAACTTGGTATTTGATTATTTCCGCAAGTCATTTTGTTTTTTTAACTTTGTGATAGTTAGTGGTAGCTTGGAAAGTTCACATTTAACTGGTCATAAATGGTGCAAACAGAGGAAAAGATATTTGCAAAACCAGTTACTATGTCAGGATCATTATCCATGAAAAATGGTAATAATAAAGTTTATTATGATTTTATTAACCCATATGCACGTTGGTCTATTCTAGCAAAGTACATTTAACATTTGCCGATACTAAAGGGGCTTGTATGTAACAACAGTAACAAAAAAACTATTTTGAAAAAAAAAATGTATAAAACGAATAACTTTTCTACAAATACATTTCAAAGTTAAAAATACAACTTCAATAAAATGCGAAAGTGTAATAGATATGTGTTTGGATCATGCAGGCGTTGTAAAATCAAGCATTTATACAATAAGCCAGAAATAAACAGCAATCAAAGAACAATAGAAGTAAATGAAGATGCAAACTATGCCATACAACGTGTTGTTGCTGCTCATAGTTGTTTAAAAATGATTTGCCAAATTGAGCAAAGTAATGCAAGCTATTGGGAAAGGAAATAATTTATAAAATCGACAAGGGCATGTTCATAACATGAAATTTCAGTGTGTAATGGTAAATATAAACAGTTTTCTTATTGATAAATACACTGAAAAAAAGGCCAGTAACTTTACAAATATATTTTGTAAAAATATCCTTATAATTATCTTAAAATAATTCTAAAAATAATGATGATATTACACTGACACTTGTAATTTTACAAGAAAACTGCCAATATACAACAAAACCGTAAACTTTATATGTAATTATAATGCAATATGTACATTTATAGAATATATTGCAATACATTTACAATTAGCAATGTGAAATCCACTTTTACATTGTAAAATTACTGAACATACCAAATTTACTATATAATTGACTGTAAAAATATGCTTAATTTGTGTGTGAAGATACTACTAATTTTAAAACGCACTGCCACTAACCGTTGGGTGATGACGCCTTCATTATTTCTTGCTTCATTTCGAGGAATGCAGCGTGTACCTAGGACCTAGGCACTTACATAATTAATTTAGTGAGTAGTGACTAGCAATATAATCATATCTAGAGTGACAAGTGAGTGTTTTTAGTACTATAAATAGTTTTGTCTAGTGCTGGTTGTAACATAACCTAAATAAAGCATGCTTTATTTCGACAAATGCAGCATGTACCTAGGACTTAAGTACTTACATAATTAATTTAGTGAGTAGTGACTAGCAAAATAATCAAATCTAGAGTGACTAGTGAGTGCTTTTATTACAATAAGTAGCTTTGTCTTGTGTTGTTTATAACATAACCTATATGAGATAACGTAATAGGTATGTATTTTATACAGAATTATTGAAGCAAAGGAACAATGGTATTTTTGCATCTACAAAAATCAGATACCAACTGTAGATTGAACTCTGTTCATCTCACATATAAACAACATATTATTTTCTACGTTAGAATTATATTTAAATTGTAGGTACCTATATTACACATTAGATCTCGTTTGAATATTATAAAATATTTATTTTTTTTTATGTTTACATATACAATAAACTCTATTATTTGATATATACAATATATAGATTTACTTTGTTATATATGTTTTGTATAACGTTAAGTGTCCTGTTTTTAAAAATGGCCTAAATGTACAGGTACCAAATTAAATAAAAAATATCGAAAGACCTTAATATTTTATTTTTCATAATCTAACTATATTTATTCTAACATTATAAACTCTTATTCAAAATTGCATAACATACTAAAAAAAATAGTAAAATTATTGTTGGAGCTGTGAAACCAGAATTTTTGTAGTCGACAATAATATGAACCTTTACCTACGTTTTTACTAATCTATCAAAAAGTAAAATATATTCGTAGCGTACCACTTAGGTGTACCTACATGTTTCTCTAACTTCAAAAAATTAAGCAAAATAAGATTAGTTAATTTATTAGAGATATAATAGGTATAGCTGTAACTAACTGTAAGCCGCTAAATATTTTTATAAGCAGAAAAATTTCAGTTATCATAGAAAATGGCCAAAATTGAAAAATATCACATAGGTATTTTTTAATAAATCGAAATGTGATTCTCGCAATTCAACTTTTCTCGAAAATTGAGCACGAAACATCTGCTTAACTTTTTTCTGTCTTTTCCGAAAATAGAAGAAACCTTCTATAGGTACCTAAGTATCCAAACTGGACCATCCTGTACAATAAATAAAAATTACATTGTAGTTATAGAGAAAAATGTTTTATTACAATGTAATTATACAATTGATTGTAAAGTTACTTTATACTTTTATAAGTAATTATATAAGTTACATTGTAAAAATTTTTGTATTGTAAAATTACAAAGTAATATTACAGTTACTAAACGGAAAATTGCATCGCAAAATAAATTTACAATGCAATTTTATATTTTAATTGTAAAATCACAATCTATAAGAAAATCACAGCAATAATGAATGGTAAATAAATTGCCATCTATTTTTACTGTAATTATTTTTTACAGTGTAGGATATAATTATATGCAGAAGATATTATCTACAGACAAGTAAATAGTACTACAAAAAAGTATACTTTATTATATGGGCGAAACATGGGTTAATAGTTACCAGCGTTTTAAAAGTATAAACATAACACATACCTATATACTTTTTTATAACAACAAAAAAATCTAAACATGTCTACATTAAAGTTAATTAAACTTGGTTAAAACAAATTATCTCTATGTTTACCACACATATACATGGATACATACGTCATTTTCAACTCTCAATCATATTTTAATAGATTGTAATTAAAAACAAATGGAATAAATAGAGGTTGTCTTGATACTACCAACTCACAGAAATAAGGGCCTACCACCAAACTGATCATTCTGGTAACTATAACTTTAGAAAAAAAAATCGTATGGTCCTTTGAACGGAACAAAAAAGTTAATTTTTGGAAAAAAGAATTGAATGCGACTAGATATATCCAAATTGGGTGTTTTCTTACGACTATTTTATAAAATGTTCATTATCCATGTGTATCCTAAATAATATTAATATCCATTATTCAGTAGTGAATAATTAAATCATTAAAAATGTAGAAATGAAACAGCTAAATTATTGTAGTAAAATTATGTGTTAACTGATCTAAAATATTGTTACAGCAGCTAGAAACCGAAATAGGACATATTATCCTTAAAAGTTGGCAATGTTAATAATAATAAGTGATTATATAATTATTATTTTAAATACAATGCTGATATGATTAAAAATATTTTTTGAAGTAATTAATGTGTGAAAATCATAGATTTATTAATTATTGTTAAAACACATAATTTTTAATTACTTATTTTACTGTTTGAATTAGTTACTTTGCCGTAACTTGATATTTGCTTGAATGCCAGTAAATACACATATTCCATTTAGTAATGACGCAAATAGAACTATATCAGTCAAATAGGTGCCCAGTAATTTATGTTTAGTATTAATTAAGTAACGTGTAAAAGTAACACTTTTAAGTTTCCACTAAAATTTCACAAAAATTATATATCGCATTATCACAACCAGGTATATGATTTTGCTAGTCGATTAATAATGTATAATGTGCGTCAAGTGATATTCTTATTTATAAACATTAAAGAAGAATGAATGAAACTATTTGCATCCTATTTTTCAAATAAGAAGTAGTATATCAGTTGACATATACAGGCTGTATCACATAAGAGGGCCACTCCCATGTATCTCGCTGGATATGCGAGACAGGTCAAAAATCTTTAATTGTTTTTTGTTGCATTTTTGGAGGCCTTTATGCTCGTTAAAACAAATTTGAGATCCATGGCCAACTTTATGAGTAATAACAAAAAACTCTGTAAAGTGCCCAAACTTTAAGGCTGTCTAACTTTTTTATTTTAAGAGACAGAGAAAACTTATTGGTAATAAATTTTTATTGCAAAATTGATAGCTTCCACCTGATATAAACAGATTTTTGAAATATCGTATGTGGTTCGCTGCGCCCTCTACGCGGATAAAAAATTTTTTATTAAAGCAGGCTGTGGCCACAAAAAATTGCCTGTTTTTTCGTCTTTCATGCAATATACTACATGTTGCTCTTATCTTTTGTATTTATTACATTTTTGTCAATTTTAGTTAAAAAAATGTATCTAAATATTTTCGTGTTGCTCAAGATAATGTACAACCTGATTTAAAGACGCCAACTGCAAAAAAATAAAAAACAGAATGTACTTTTTTATGCAAAATACAGATTTTCTTATAATATTATTTTATTGGTTTTCACATTAGAATCAATTGGGTCTTTAAAATTATTTTGACACAGACAATGTAATAAAATAATGTTATAAGAAAATCTGTATTTTGCATTAAAAAATACATTCTGTTTATTATTTTTTTGCAATTGGCGTCTTTAAAACAGGTTCTACATTATCTTGAGCAACATGAAAATATTTAGGTACATTTTTTTAACTAAAATTGAAAAAAATATAATAAATACGAAAGATAAGGGCAACATGTAGTATATTGAATGAGAGACGAAAAAACAAGCAATTTTTTGTGGCCATAGCCTGCTTCAATAAAAAAAAAAATTATCCGCCTAGAGGGCGCAGCGAACCACATACAATATTTCAAAAATCTGTTTATATCAGGTGGAAGATATCAATTTTGCAATAAAGATTTATTACCAATAAGTTTTCTCTATCTCTTAAAATAAAAAAGTTAGACAGACTTAAAGTTTTGGCATTTTACAGGTTTTTTTGTTATTACTCATAAAGTTGGTCAAGGATCTCAAATTTGTTTTTACCAGCATACAGGTCTCCTAAAATGTAACAAAAAACAATTAAAGATTTTTGATGTGTCTTGCATATTAAGCGAGATACATGTGAGTGACCCTTTTATGTGATACAGCCTGTATATCTTTTGAAGCAGGCAGATTTTTCAAACTTCAAAAAATAGCAATAGGCACGTTTTGTTTTTGATATTTTTCATGGCACCTAGTATAAACTATATTTAGAAACTTAAAAATTCTTGCCTTATCAGAATTTTTATTTTAGAAACATTGTAATTTACTTACAAAACATACATAAATTTGTATACAGGAATGGCTAGAAGTACGGAATAAAATTCATGTCTTTTGAGTGAATTTTTTTTAAAACGCCGAAACACGTTAACTGATCTTGATATTTTGCCATCTTTCGGTTATATAATAATTAATTTTTCTTCAACCCCCTAACACCCAACTACCTCTACTTTTTTTCAAACAGAAATATAAGGCAAGAGGGGGCTCGTTGAAAAGCTTATAGAAAACCGAGTCCAGCCATACCAAATAAATAAGTTTTATGTTTTCAATAGCAAGGTTTTTAGCGTTGTATAGAACACCTACGTAATAAGTGAAATAAAATTTAATTATCTTCAGTGTTATCCTCCATGAATTTGCACATAATAAAATAAAGAATTTGAAACTGTACTGATCACTGCTAACGCAAAAAAAGATATATTTTTTATGTTGCGTTTTTTTGTAGTTCGAAACATTACTATTGTGTCAAAATTAAGTTATTTACTGAATTGCAATGATATTGCCGCATCGAAATCTTGATATTGCTTGGATGTGGAGACAAAATAAGAAGTCAGGCTGATATGCGCGATTTATTTAACGCGAAATATCCCGAAAACCAAATCTCGCAAGGAATAGTTAGTAAAATATTTCACAAATTTCAGGAACACGGTACAGTACAGACTTTGCCCAAAACTGGACGAGCACGTGCTTTGAATGAAGAAAAGAAATTAGACATCATTAGAACTTGTTGAAAATCCTCATACTTCAACTGTTTCATTGGCCCGTAATCACGATGCCTCTCGAACTGAAATTCGAATGTTTTTGAAACAAGATAAATACCACGCCTATAAGGTATGTCTTATCCAAGAGCTTTTGGAAGACGATTATGATAGGGGATTACAATTTTGTGAGGAAATGATGAGACGGTGTGACGACAATGGAAGATGACGCTCCCCCACATTTTGATATTGATGTTCGAAGATACTTAGATGAAATGTTTCCAAATTGTTGGATTAGTAGACGGGTAGATCTCTTGGATTATTTTCTTTGGGGATATTTGAAAGAAAGAGTCTATCGACACAGACCGGATAATATTGAGAATTTAAAGAACAAGATCATTCGGAATGCTGTGGACAGCTTTTACTATCGTCTTGGAGAATGCCAAATAGTGAATGGAGAACATTTTCAAATTTGCGGCATTGAGTTTATTTTTTTAAATTGTCTAGCTGTTTCAATTTCTAAATGAAAAAAACTTGTTATTGAAAACATGAAACTGGTTTATTTGGTATAGCTGGATTCGGTTTTCTATAAGCTTGTCAACGCCCCCTCATGCCTTATGTTTCCATTTGAAAAAAAAGTAGGGTAACTGGGGGTTAGGGGGTTTAAGAAAAATTAATTATATGAATTTTATTCCGTACTTCTGGCCATCCCTGTATATTCTAAAAATCATTATTAAAGCATTATTCGAGGATTTCGAACTTAAAGAAAAACAATAAATAACTTGTACAATGTAAGATATATATACATATGAAGGAACAGCCAGTTCAATTGTCGGTTATCTCATCTATGACATACTGATGAGGGCTAACAAGGGTTCTTGGCTGTTCACACAGATACTGTAGGTGTAATTCAATGCCGGTCAGGGTATTAGTCCGCGGAGTAGTTGTTACCTGCAGTATCATTTATAGGTATCATTTATAAACTTTATAATTTTGTTTATGCGATAAGAGCTTTACAAAAATAACTTATTGAACTCAATCAATAGTGACCAATAGTTTTTTGTCTTTAATTTATTATTGTTTTATTCTTGTGTCACCACAAATACCTTCGTATATACAGCTGTCGATAAGCCACTATTATAAATTGTTTCCTATTTTCTCACATTCCTCATTGATAATATTCAAATCTCAGCCTTCTTCAATACATGCCAATAATGGTGACGAGTGCAAATAAACAGTGTGAAGGTAAAAAAATATGCAAACTGATAAGAAACCTGTCTGGAACAATCACTGAGTCATTTGTAAACATAAATTAAGGAATTTCGAACTTCAATCGCCTATTTCTCAGTTGAGCAAGCTGATAAAAAATCTTTATTGCAAAAACTTGAAGTCGTTCCAATTTTATTGACGGGAAGTTTACATTAACTTCGAGATAAATTTTCCTACTAGTACTAAAAGTTATATCAAAGCTTAAGTAATAAAATCATTTTAAATAACGCACAACTATATTTTCATTGACTTATTAAAACAAACATTCTTCAAATTTCTATGAATTTTAAATCGATTTATTGTGCTTATATAATCAGTTATACATATTAAAATGACCCTATATACGAAATAATACCACTAGAGCCGCATATAAAGTGTACACAATATACATTTTATAATATAATATTAAACAAATGGCAAAAAAATATATAATCAATGGCAGAAATTAATAAAATCAACACTTCTACTAATTACTTCACACTTCCAACAATCGAATCCAGACATTACTTTTTTCTTGATTAATGGAGCTAGGTCAGAAGTAATGGTTTCTAAATTGTTTACTCATATTGTAACAAATAATTTGTTTACTCTTATTATTCTTGTTATCTTTCTTACGTTTGAAGTTTTTATAACACATTAGTACATCTATTAATGACAGAAATAATACGGTGAATAAAGAAACAAATCATAATAATAAAAATAAAATCGTCAAACTTAGAACAGCCGGTAGCGAGACTTCAAAACAATGATTTTTTTTAAAAGAGGTATTCAGTTGCTTTCTGCAAGTATTCAATAACTGAGATAACTGATCTGCCAAATATAACAGATGACCCCATATACACGTATTTATTCTGACTATTGCGACAAAGTTAGACTTTTGAACAAAACAATTAATTTACTATGGTTTTCTGGGTTTTTATGCCGTAACCTAGGGAATTGGTCGCTTCCAGTAATATAATTTTTTGCATATTTCGTAACCCTAACTGGGATTCTTTAACCTGACCTTGTTATTCTCGGGCTTTTGCGATCGTACGACCGTAGTACCAACAATAGGCCCCGAAATCAACATATGGGTGGACTCAGGAACGCTGATAGTGGGTTCGCTTCCCCAAAGTGTAGCCCGAGAAGAGGCCATATCAAAGATTTCTAGTTAAGGTTAAGGATGTGCACATTGCTTCTGTTACTGGCAGTTACTATCATAACATAACAATCATAGCACATCAAATAGCAGAAGGAGCTCTGAAATCCTCAAAATCACTTGATGTTTTATGTTATGTACTTTTTGGCCAGTTTAAACAACTCTATTTTAAACGACACATTTCTAATGACAATAACTATAGTAGATATAATTTCAAAATCTTGTCTTTAATCGAAAACAAAAACCTGTTTTAAAAATGATATTTGCTTTAGTGGAAGCATAAGAGCGCCATATTGTTGAAATAGTATTTTCTATACATAATACCAATAATTTTGAATAATTGAATAATCTAAGGCTAAGGATAAAAGCGGTCTAACCGACAAATTATAAGATACAGAAATCTTTGAAATTATGTAATTTTAAAATTTAACTCTAGCTGTAAATATTATTATAACTTAAACTTACGTACTGCATATAAGATTATTGACTTTTATTTACAAGTAGGTATGTGAAAATAATTGATAAAAAGTGGGGTTAGAATAACAAAATAATATATGCCTTACAAACGCTTTTTAAAAATTCTTATTTTATTTGAGGAAAATTCAAATAGTAGCAATGATTAAACAAAACATCAATAATTTTATTACTGATATTACTTTTGTTCTACTTGTTTTATTAACATAATATTTTGATCATTTTACGGCGATAAATATGGCGACCATTGATCTGTTTTGATCGTATTATTGAGGTCATTCATAACTTACATTGGATAAATCAAATGAAGAAACAAAATAACATCATTATCTAACACGAGTATAAAGAATATACAGGGTGTCTGTGAAAGGTTGGGAAATCTCGGAGCTGGAGATACTGGTTACCAAAAAAAGTCGATTGAGGCAGATATGCCTTATTCGAATGTTGCTGGTTTAAAAAATACAGGGCGTTCAATGCTAGAATGTTATTTTGATATACCTCAATAACTCTGAAACCTGTCGTAGTAAAAAAAAATTGGCACAATATTTTTTGGCACGGCAAATAAGAGTTTTTAACTAATTTTGACGTCACTAGTAGAGGGCGCCACTTATGGCACATCATGTTTCTTTTAAATGGCAGAACTTTTTTGCTGTTATCGTTTCAGGTAAAGTGCCTTTTCTACTGAAAATACAGCAAAATATTACTTGAAAAAGTTGTTCGGAACGGTAAATTATGGAGACGTTCAAAAAGATCGGCCTGCTTTGATAAAAAATGATATAAAATATGTTTCCGTAAATGTAAATCCATGGCAGATAGTATTTAAGCATACAGAAGCATAATGAAAATATTATAGATTGCCATGTACTTGAATTTCATTTTTTTTTAAATGATGTAATATAGGAAAAACTTGCAGGAACTTTTTTTTAATAGCATAGCAAATCGATACGAGCTGCTGGCTAATTTCCCTTTTCTGTTTTTGTTGCAGTATGTAACGACTACAAAACGCTCTCATGTTGACTACTCGATTCTGTAACATTATTGATTGTCAAAATTAGATGCTACAGTTTCAGAACTCTGGCTTAATAGCAGAATACATGCCCACCTACCTAATTTAAACTGAAACTAGTTTAACTTTAATTCGGGCGCTGTTAATATACAGGGTTATTCATTAAGAATGGACAATCTCTGAACTGGAGATACTACACATGAAAATATGGCGATTGAGCCAAATATGCCTTATCCGAATGCTCCTGGTTTAAAAGTAGTTTAAGTAGTAGAGGGCGCCACTTATGGCACAGCATGTTTCTTTTAAATGGCAAAACTTTTTTGCTGTTTAGTGTATCCATCTGTCCATTGAAACAATCGATTCTCCTACCTGTTGTATCTAAAAAAGGTATACTTTGTTGAAGTCGTTAGGAATAACAGTTTCCGAAATAATCCTATTTGAAATATTCAGTGCACCGATTGAAAACTGTTATCGTTTCTGGTAAAGTGCCTTTTTTACTAAAAATACAGCAAAATGTTACTTGAAAAAGTTGTTCAGAACGGTAAATTATGACGTGCAAAATTTCAAAAAGATCGGCCTGCTTTGATAAAATCTTTGTGTTTTGTTGAAAAATGGTTTCAAAATCAAACCTCGCCGATCTCCTTGAAACTTTGCACGTCCCCATAATTTACTGTTCTGGACAACTTAACATTTTGCTGTATTTTCAGTAGAGAAGGCATACTTTAACTGCAACGATAACAGTTTTCAATCGGTGCACTGAATATTTCAAATAGGATTACTTCGAAAACTGTTACTCCTAACGACTTCAACAGAGTATACTTTTTTCAGATACAACAGGTAGGAGAATCGATTGTTTCTATAGTCAGCTGCAAAGAAGTTCTGCAATTTAAAAGAAATGTGATGTGCCATAAGTGACGCACTCTACTAGTGACGTCGAAATTAGTTAAAAATTCTTACACACAAATACATACATACATAATAAAACATAATTGGGCCAATTTTTTTTAATACTCCGGCAGGTTTGAAATTTATTGAAATATTTCAAAATAAAATTCTAACATTGAATGCCCTGTATTTTTGAAACCAGCAACATTCGGATAAGGCATATTTGGCTCAATCGACTTTTTTTGGTCACCAGTGTCTCCAGCTCCGAGATTTCCCAACCTTTCACAGACACCCTGTATAAGTATAAAGATTTCTAAAACAATTTTGAATAATTTGTGCAATTCAAAGAACACTTGTAAGTTTTTACCTGATTGATTTTAATAACCTAATAAATATGTAATCATTAGCATGATAAAAAGGTTCTGGGGAAGTCAAAAGTATAGCTTCATTTATGGAGTTACCCCAAACGCCCTACCATGCCCCCCACCACAGGTGAGTAGTACTCTATTACAAATACTTAATTCTAGTACATTTGAGGTACCCTATATTTGGTACTCGAATACATTTAAAAAATTGTTAGTAGTACTTGTACTTGTACCTTGTCATAAATGTACTTGGTACTTGTATTTTATTCTCAAATACATTTCTGAGGTAGAGTTTCTGTTCTGTGTCCTTACGTCCTTATTTTCACTAGAAGTGTCCTTACTTGAAGGAAGTTAAATCCATATTATTTAATCTGTCCTGATAATTTAATTAGAAGGGCACAAAGACAAGAAATTGTAAAACATACAATGAGACAAAAATAGCATAACAATGATCCAATGATCACATTGATGTTGCCCCTCCCCCCAATATCTTTACTTGAACATATAATAGTAAATACGTGTCCATAGCATTCCTAAAAATCAAGTACTTGTACTCAAGTACACGTATCTAGATACATTTTAAATCAGTTATGTACTTGGTACTTGGTTGTGTAAACTAAAATGAAAAGTACTTAGTACTCAGTATTCGAGTACAATCAAAATGTACTTAGCACAACTCTGCCCCCCCCCACACTGCGTATGCCTTCCAGCCAGTTCAAATATGACGATTTATTTCTTCAAGTCTTAACACTATTTTTGATTGTATACAATGCATTAATAATGCTATAATTTCTCATCTTAATTTTGAATTCCATCCACACTTCAACTTGTTAAATTGTATTTTACATTGAATACCTATATTATAAATGCCTGTAATTATGAAAACCTTTTAATTACTTCCATGAAAGGTAAAAAAAATCGTTTTAGTGTGCAAATAAATATATTCAGCTTCTACTAATTAATTCAATGCTGTTTTTTAAACAACTAATTCTACGTGGTAATATGCATACGGCACAAAAAATATTCATAAATATACGATATCACGAGGTATACCTGTACCTGTTCGTACCATTCTCGTATTAATCTCCCAAGTATTTCAAGAATGAATAACATTGGAGCTATAAAACATTTATGATTGTAAATGTACGGCAACGGTAAATAAACAAAAGTGCGGGTTTCCCACTTAACGGAAATAACCCAAATAAAACTCATGTAATGAAATTTCTAATAAATGCCGAGAATGGAAATTCTGGTCTCTGCTAAAAAAATAATATTAATATTCGAAGAATGTCTATGCTCCGTCATAAATTAAGGCAAACAATGCTCGCCTACAAAGAGATAAACATGTTAACCTTGGTCTTGCTTAAATAGTACATGAAATTTTTAATTAATACATTCTTTAACACTTGTAGTAAATATTAGTAAGTTAGTATTTGATAGTATTATAAATTTTAGATGTGATTAACATAGTTTTCAGATGAATATAAATATTTACAGTTTTATAATATATCTAATATGGATATTTATATTCATGTCTATATTTTGAAATGTCAAATGTTAAAAGAAGCAGTAAGTAATAATAAAATAACACTATAAAATTCATTTACTTATAAAAACAGATAAACAAACAAAATGTAAATTATAAAACTTAATTGATTTCCAAGAATTTAGGTATTTATATGTGATTTTGTTCACAGGCAGGGGATAATACCCAAATAAAAAGAAAAAATAATATAATATACCATATAGATATAATGAAAACATTTTTACATGGAAATTTATTATAGTAGGTAAATATTATACGGTGTCTATAAAACATAGTGCCGAATTAGATGCTCAATAGATAGATGTCAAATGTTAAAGAGTAATAAAAATTTGAATTTTTCGTTCCCAAAAATCTCCGATCTCCAAAATGTATACAAATATTTATATATTTTAAAAAGTTATTTACAAATATCGAAAATAAAATTTTAACTTTGACATTCTGTATCTTTCTACTCGTCAAATTTTGATTAAGGCAAGTTTGGTAACATTGCATTATTTTATCATCAGGGTGCTGCTCGTGCTCTATGTTGCATTTATTTCCGGACACCCTGTATGTTGAGAATCCAACTCTTGCATATTCTTTGTTTATTCGCGTCTATAAATATAGGTCAAGTTCATTGTCTATTCAGTTATTGGTCAGAGGTAAATGCGTAGCTCATACCTTTGAAACTCTTGTAAAACTTCTCTTTAATTCAGTGATACTTTTGTGTATTTTTGAAAATAGAAGAAATTTTGTTTATAAAAATCAAAGTCGCTCGACACAAAAGCTGTCTCGCAGTATAACTTCGCAAACGAAGAAAACGAAGGGTTAAAAGTTTAAAATACTTTTTATTTGATATTCTTCCATATGCGTTTGTATCAAACCAAGATGGGGCATCGTGTACATTTTATATAGAAGTTTACCTAAGAAGGCAATCCTAGACCTAAACTAAAACCTTTATCAATACATTTTCTCCTATAATTTGAAAATAAAATACTAAATTTGTAGTCAAATAAATCAATGATGTTGTAACCAAACCCTGAAACAGATATTTAAACCGACAAGAATAAGATACTTTTAGGGTTTTACAAAACCGTAGGCACTACTTTCTTACTCAGAAAATAGGTTAAAAAATGGCTGAATGATAAAACAAACTTTTGTTACTCTTTTACATAAAAAACACTGGGTTCGCAGCTTAAAAGTATCATTACATTTGCGTCGACGGTTTGGCTAGAAAAAGCTACGCGGACCCCATTTGCATAATCCGCAATAAATGCAAATTTATATATTTTCCCTAAGCAAATACCAGGCTAATATAGCAAGAAAATAATGACACGATTTACCATAAATTGGCAATGAATGCAAATGTAATTAACGTTTATTAATTGCTAAATTGCATTATGTCCAACAATGGTTGTGTAGTTTCATAATAAATTTATTGGAAATAATTAGCATGGGTCACTTGGATAGAAATATAATTTGTGGGGTCTATATGGGCGGATGCGTATAATGTAAAAGAAATAGAGAAGTCTTAAATTATTTAGGTCAAAATTATAATTAATTTAGGTTTGTGCAATACATAATTTATTATTTGCAAATTAGCAATTAAAATGTGTTATCGAACAATGGTTAAAAAAATTTAAAGTAATATGGTGCGCCGTTACTTTAATATATTATTAGTTATATGTTACAGTAACGGTCGAATATAATTAACTAGATATGTGTCATATTCAACAAAAAATTTAATAATTGTCTAAATAAATTGATTTATCTATAAATGATTCCTGTTTCGTAACTGTTTAGGGATGTCTAATTTCTTTTATGTTGTTATATTTCACAATATACAGGGTGATTCAGAACTTATCTAAAAATATTTGGGAATAGATGCGTAAAAAAAAAATTTTGTAACATCCTTATAGCTTCCGAGAAAAAAAATAAGTTCTGATAATTTCAACCTTTACATCGCTGGGCTACTGTAGTCTCTAGCCAGGCGATTTCAAATATCCGATTCCTTATCGTATTAACTTTTTTTTAATGCAAGTACTTACATTAGTTTTTCAAATATCAAAAATGGCTTACGTATAGCAACTCGTAGTTCATGGGTAAAGTTCTAATTTATGGTGAAGTGAAAATGCTTTAGTAAAAGGAATTCTCGGTAAACATAAGCCAAATGCAGCTACTTTTACAACCGTGTGCACTGAGTGCTAGTATAGTGCAAACGCAGGCGTGATGTGGGGAATTTGCAACCAAATCGTGGAAGAGATGGTCGACGGCGTTCACGACGTATTGCAGTGTGGCGTATTATACAAGAGGCTCAATTATATCCATACTATGTACAGCATGTCGAAGCATTAATACCAGGGGATTGGAGGAGAAGAACCGGTACCATAGCCGCCGTGATCTCCAGACTCACTCAGTTAAGTTCAAAACGGACAAGAAATAGAAATATTTGTGTTAGTTTGTAAACACTGGGTAAGACGGGTAAGGTATATCAAACTGTTTTACTAATTAAAACTACAAATTAATTCTATTAATAATTAATAATAATTGTGGCAAAAGCAGTTGAATTTGCTGCATTAAAATAAGTGTTATAAAATGTGATTTATTACTTTACTTGGAAATTTCTTTCAATTTATTGTCCGGTCGCCGATTATACGCCGTATCAAATTTTACAGTGGACCAGTTTCCAGTGCCATGCAGATGTGTATTTTTTAAATCATTTTTGAGCGGTGATTTCATTTTTACAAAATTGTATTTGTAAGAGTCTCCTATACATTCAAATTTTTTTTAGATAAATTCACCCCAGAATCACCCTGTATAAGATAACAAAATGTAGATATTATTGCTTCTATTTTTGAATCATCTTCTCTATAAGAATCAATAAATAGAATCCGATAGTTTGTATACAGTGTGTAGACCAAAACAAGAATTGACAGATCGAATTGCAAGATAAAATAAGATTTAAAAAGAAGTCTTGTGAGACAGAGCAAGAAATATTGCTATGGCAAGAAGTCATGCAAATATAACAAGGGGTAATATTTAGGTGAACACATTCGCTGAAAAAATAAATATGTATTGCATTTCTATTGTAGGTATGTATATATTTTATTTAAAGGACTTCTAGCATGTAAAATTATTTTTAAAATAAAAGTTTATTGAATTTATTTGAATCGAATATCGATAGTTATGTATGAGCTCCGAGCAGGACGTAGTCGACAGAGAGTAACCACTACTGTATGCAAGAGTTTCGCAAGAATCAGGCAAGAGTCTTGCAAAATTGCGAGACAAGACAAGAAATGATCTTGAAAGATCGAGGAAGAACAAAATTTCCGCAAACAGAGCAAGTAACTCTTGCTCTGCTGAAATATATTTTCTTTCCTATTTTAGTAATTTCAAAAAAGATTTTATAAGAAAATTATTAATAAAAATAAAATCAAAAAATTTGAAATTTACAACATTAAAATAATGTGGAACATTGCTGTCTTGCCCAAATTTTCGATAAAATGCGATTTAATTGAATAGCTATTTCCAAAAGAAAATCAGAGGAGGCTATGCACTTTTTAATTTAGTGATCGTAATAAACATGTCTAAGAAGGTAATAACAACTTCAGCATGGGAATTCAGTTGTGGGATACACCTATACTTGCACTGTAAAAAATAATTACAGTTAAAATAGATGGCAATTTATTTACCACTCATTATTGCTGTAATTCTCTTACCGATTGTGACTTTACAAATAAAATGTAAAATTAGTTGTAAATTTATTTTGTGGTGTAATTTTAGGTTTTGCAATTGTAATATTACTTTGTGATTCTACAATACAAAAAGTATTTTTACAATGTAACTTCCACAATTACTTGTAAAAATACAAAGTAGCTTTACAGGCAGTTGTATAGTTACATTGTAATAATACATTTTATATTATGACTACAATGTATTTTTTTTTTATTGTACAGGATGGTCCAATTTGGGCACTTAGGTATAGAAGGTTTCTTCTGTTTTCCGAAAGGACAGAAAAAAGTAGCCAAGATATTTAGATCTTAATTTTTGAGAAAAGTTGAATAGCGAGTATCAGATTTCAATATTTTGATTTGTTTTAGAGATACCTACATGATATTTTTAAATTTTGGTCATTTTCTGTGGTAACTTTTCTACTTATTATATTAATATTTATATGTGGTAAAGAGATTTTTTCTCTATGTGTAGTATCTAGTGGCTTGAGGAATATTTTTTTATAACTTCTAGTTTTCCGCTGCTATAATAAACATATATATGTTTTTATCAATACGTACGTAATATGGGGCATCATAGAAAAGGCCTAAAATTAAAAAAAATGCTATATAAAAACTAATCAAGATATCGAAATGAAATTTTCGTTATTCAGTTTTTCTCAAAAATATTCCCGTGACATTTGAACTATCTTTTCGGAGAATAAAAGAAACCGCCTAAAAGTTACTAACAGTGCTTTGACATACCTAGATACCTAAAAAAATCTACATAGCAATTCATTTATAACTAATAGATTAATATGCCTACATGAGAAAAATTGAAATATCGTAAGGAATTAACGATTGTTACTTACCTTAAGTAACATATCAGGCTTTTCCGTGAGTTTCTGAATAGCATCAATGCATCAGAATGTTATTTCAAAAGAAAAATATACTCATATTAAGTAATCTAATTAACATGAATGCCAATTGCTTCTAATATTAACAAATACCCTTAATAGTAATATTGAATTTTTGATATAATATTCCCAGTGATGTCAAACATTTTCGAACCAATAGATTCGTTTTCTATATGCTTTTCAGATTTATATACAAAAAATTACTTTGGAATTTATTACTCATTTAGTTGAAAATAATACTTATTTCTATTGTAGCCCCGATGTATACCTTAAAATCAGCAGAATAATCCTTTTTAAATTTATAATTAAAATTTTTGGACAAATTGTGTAAAAAACATTTGTTACACAAAACCGCACTTTTCCTAACTGATTATATAAATAGCTATTTTGTACTCCGATTACGGCTCAGTTAGCTAATTAGTAGTTACAGCTTTATTACATCTTCAATATATTAACTGCCTTTTGCTTATTTTTTAGCTTAGAAATACATGTATATACAGGTACTGAAGTAATAAAATATTATGGTTTTACGGCAATTTTTTATTAAAATTTGATACCTACACATTTAGGTTATTTGTACAAAGCAGAACACTTAACTAAAGTTAACATTTTATAATATTCAAACGAAATCTATGATGACTTTTACAAAGTAATATTAATTATATAAATGTGCATAGATAGTAAGTAGATACCCAGAACTTAAATCATGCTAATCCTCCCCTGTTCTTCAAATATGTATAAAATACAATTCTAATAGAAAATAATATATTTTTATATAATATATAAGATTTTTGTAGATGCAATGTTTCTTTGTTTCAATAATTATGTATAACTTACATACCTATTACTTCTTAATTGAGGTTATGTTTAAACAAGCACTAGACAAAACTATTTATAGTACTAAAAACACTCACTTATCACTCTAGATATGTTTATATTGCTAGTCACTACTCACTAAATTAATTACGTAAGTACCTAGGTCCTAAGTACACGCTGCATTCATCGAAATGAAGCAAGAAATAATGAAGGCGTCACCACCCAACGCTCTCAACGCTTAGGTTATGTTAGCGCGTTTTAAAATTAGTAGTATCTTCACATACACATTAGGTATATTTTTACAGTCAATTATATAGTAAATTTGGTATGTTCAGTAATTTTACAATGTAAAAAATGGATTTCACATTGTTAATTGTAAATGTATTACAATATATTCTATAAATGTACAAATTATATTATAATTACATAGGAAGTTTACGGTTTTATTGTATATTGGCAGTTTTCTTGTAAAATTACAAGTGTCAGTGTAATATCATCATTATTTTTAGAATAATTTTAAGACAATTATAAGGATATTCTTACAAAGTAAATTTGTAAAGTTACTGGCCTTTTTTTCAGTGTGCTTTTCCATTATAAAATCCAATAATTAGTTTTGCATTGCAAAGTTTTCTCATTAGGTATCTCCTAATTATAGTCGAATTGGAAAGTTTCCCAGTAAATGTTTTACTGACATTCCAGGGAAAATCAGATTCTGTGATTTAGATCATTCCGACACAAGCCTCATGTTAGCAATTTTTTAAATTAGAAAACTATTAGATATAATAAATATTAAGTAGGTACATATACTAAAAATCTATCTTTAGCCACGGTATGTAAGATTTCTTTCCTATTATGATTATTAAATAATTAGGTACAACTACGTAGACACACAATTTTTACATTTCCATGTAATGAATCATAGGTATTTAAAAATACTTTTTATATAGAAAAATCCAATCTATCTTTATGTGTCTGTGTGTACAGGGTAATTTCTTCTTCTTCTTTTAGAGATTTCTAATGACAATTTTCCATACAGACACCACTGTGACGCCCCAGACGTTAATGTCGCGGCGGAAGCCATTAACAATCCCTAAAAACTGGCTTTTATAGACTAACCCTGTATTTTTCAGTTTCTCTGTAATTTGCCTGTAGAGTTTTAAGACCCTGTATATCTACATTAATATTTAAAGTTTATTAATTTTTTTTTTTACTTGAGTACCAACTTCAACTTCTTTTCTTAAAATAAACAGTATAGGATGCAAATAATTAGCAATATAATAAGTACATAAATAAAAAATGATTAATTACCTAAATTCGTTTTACTACTTCCTATTTAATTGCTCAACCCCCAAGGGAATCAAATATTGTTGTAATAAGTTCTTGCGAACTATATGAATAAACTAGCTAAGTATTAGGTATTTTAAAAGAGTGTAAGTAGTCTTTTCTATAAAATTTGTCTATATGGTATTACGTTTTCGTGATACAAGGTTTTCAACCTTAAAAGGAATATTCAGTTTTCTACCAAATCAAACAAACAACTATATTTTGTTTACACTTGGTACATAGTAATTGTAATAAAAGGTTAGTATTTAGAAAGAATTTTATCACTATTAGCGTTTTTTTTTTTTGAAAAATAAAAATATTAAATTGGTAATATTTCTAACAAAGGTCTACAAATTACGTACAGCTGTACTTAACTGAAAAAAAATAGTATGCTAAAATACTTTACCTCATAACCTTTTATTACGATTCCTGTGTACCATGTTTGAATAAAACACATTTATTTCTGTCGTAAATAACATATTCTTTAAAGTTGAACGCCCTTTATTATAAAAACAGTGTCATAGAGGAATATGTTGTAGTAAAGACCACTTTTAATTTTTCATTCATTTTTCTTTTATCAATTAAGAATCAAAAAATGCAGACACCCCATATCACTAAATGTAGGTACCTACATACCTATATGACGGATGAATCAATACTAATGTAATGTATACATTACTGTTATTATTTTTATTTATATTAAATACAATTTTAAATCTTATTGTACGTTCGTCGTCTAACCTACCATAGAAGTCTCCACTCCTATAACATTAAACATTTAATACTTGCAAAAGGGGTAATATAACATTGATTTTTCTTATTATACAAGGTATAATATTCAAGCATACGGTATAATATTCAAGCCTTTCAAATGCAAGAATTAAACTAAACACTAGATATATAATTTTTCTTTCTTTGGTTGATAAGTTTATTCATTATCATCTAGCAGTGGCATAAGTAACTACAATACAATAATTGGTGTTTTGCTCCTAGAACTGAGGGACCAAGTGGCCGTGTTAAAATAGATTTTTTTTTACCCATGATAAAAATATATCTACAGGGTGTAACAAAAACCCAGGTAATCCTATTAACTGCGTCTTTTGACGACAAAATAAGACGATTTAACCTTACTTACCTATAGGTATACTTACAAAAATGCCTCCTTTAAAAGGGACAGGGTGTAGAAATTGAACTTTCAAAATTGTTTCCCGCAATAACTATGTCAATAGCTTACTTATCAGTTTGAAGTTTATTAGAAATACTTATTGTGGTTGATATAATATTTAAGGGTGTTATTGTAAACGTAGAAACTTGGGGGAAGGGAAGTTATTCCAATATCGTAGTGTAAAATTTTATTCAGAATATTATATTACGTCTGATAATTTTTCCTATAACACTTTATTATTTCGAGATAGGTAAATTCGATTTTCTAGTCATACTACGTTACAGATAGCCGCAGAAAAATAATTTTAAATTGTAATTTCGAAAGAAACGCTCAAATAAAGATCAATTTGTAAATAATTTCCCGATTTTTTAAATGCCCTATGACCTGCGTGTTTCTGAACATAGGGCTAACCAGATTTATAGATTTACTATTTTTATACAAACAACTGTTTTTTTACGTATATGCAATTTCGTTTACTGAAGAAAATTAAAACAAAAACAGATTAGTTGAACACACTTGTATACCTACTACAATTTAATTTAACATAGCATTAAAAATTTCAAAGGGAAAGAAAGAAAAGTCTCATCAACTCATAATCCTTTATTCATTAGTGACAACCGGTTTCGAGGTCAAATGTTGCACCTTATCTTCAGATCATACAAGAGGCTACAATATAATGTAAATCGAAAAAGTTTTTTAATTTAACCTCGAAACCGGTTATCACTAATGAATAAAGGATTGTGAGTTGATAAGTCTTTTCTTTCCCTTTGAAATTTGCAATAGACTCACATGTATAAATTTTGAATTTAGTAACATTAACATTTTAATTCATCAAATAACTAAGTATTTGTAGGTATGCAACAAAAATAACTCAATTGCCATTAATTGTTATGTTGGCTTCTTTAATTCAAATACATACATAAACAAAGAATCAAAGTCAATATTTTATTTAATGAAGTACTTTTTTAATCCCGGAGATATTAACATTTTTATGGGTAATAAATGACAACTTAAAAGTACTGCAAAATCCACTTTTTTATACAATGTTTTTTTAAGACATCTTGAAAAGATAAAATGTATGTAGATATAAAACATCCTGAACAATCAATCAGTTAAGTATATAACAACAACTTATAAATTTTGCAATGGTAAAATAGTGTAGTAAATTATATGTGCCTCAAAATTGTCATGAAGAAGGAAAACATTTATTTATAAACTTCCCAGTAAACACAGATACGTCCGAAGGATGTTCTTGGGACGTCCGGTAATGGACGTTAAGACATGAAGAAGGAAAACATTTATTTATAAACTTCCCAGTAAACACAGATACGTCCGAAGGATGTTCTTAGGACGTCCGGTAATGGACGTTAAGACATCTGACTGATGTCAGTAAGAGGTCCTTGGTACGCTGTTGGATGTCCTGTGGACGTCCACACTAGTCCTGGAACATACCGACATAAAATGGGTTTCAGACTTTTGTAATATTATGGACTCCAGTAAAGACAGACACATCCTAGGAATGTTCTTAGAACGTCCAGTGGATGTCCATTTGGTTAAATATTCGACGTATGACGGATGTTCCTAGGAGGTCCTTGTTACGCTGTTGTATGTCCTGCGGACGTACTAGTCCTGAAACGTATCGACATAAAATGAATGTCCGACGAATGTAAAATTAAGGAACAACACTGCTACACTGCTGGACATCTATGGACGTCCATAACTGATCCTGAGATATACCGACATAAAAAAGACTTAAAATGGACGGCTTGTGGATTCGGGTACTTAGTGGTTTTTTTATAAAATTTGCTATTTGTTTTCAAACACTTAAAAATATTAATACTGTTTCGATATCCTCGATACGTATTTATTTTTTAAACAACATTTAGAAATGATTATAAAGCAATATATCGTTTTTGTGTGAATAAATAAGTATAAACAGTGTGTTCAACTGTTATTTTCAGTACATAAAGCACACAAAAAATAAGCATAATGAGAAATATAAGTACATGTTTAAAGAGAGATATATTTCAATATCATACTGTTCTTTTGCGGTATCTTAAATGTATACGTTTTAAATCTAGACGTAAAGCGTAGTTTCAGGAGGCAACTGTCAATATTTTTATCTCCAAGTTTTTATTTTTATCGTATTTTAAAAATATCTTGAAAAATATTGGTTTAACAATTATGGGCAGAGGTACTCTTGTTTAACTTTAATAAAATCAAATCATGTAGCTGCATGTACCTATATATGTACATAAATGATGTATTTGCATTTTATTATGTAAAGTAAATTATTATTTTCTTAAATATTACGTAAACGAATGCTGCTATTAGGCAATTTCATAAAGTATTCAAAACGTTGTGGAAGTTTGGTTAAGAACTGAACTTTATGTGCGCGTTTTGTCAAGTTGTCAAGTTTTGGATTATGTCAAGAACTAGATTCTTTATTTAAATTATTGTATTTTGTTAAATTTTATGGGTTATTCTTCAATAAAATAGTAGTGTCACCTAAATGTTGACGTGTTCGTTTTGTTCTACATCTTTTAGTGACAATATACAATATGGCGTTCATAAGAAAAAAAGCAATTTAATGTTCCAAAACCAGGTGGTCGTATATTCTTATCCCCCAGTATCAAATTTCAGTTTTTTCTGTTGAGAATTGTTAAGAAATATTCTGAGCTCTTGCTCAATGGTTCAAGGATGAACTATCGATCTATGTAGGTGTTCTGCAGTGTGTAGTTCAGTGGTTGCCGAAGTCGACCCGACATTGTGAACTCATAAGTTCTTTTTGTATATTCCTTCTTTTCTGTATTTTGTACATTTTCAGTTCAATAAATGTTTTTCACAAGCTGAGTAGAAGACTCTGTCATCAGAAATAATGACGGTAGACGGCATTTTCTAAAATCGCTATTTTTAGTTTTTTCGCAATATTTCACCAACGGCAACAGATATTCTTTATCTGTTTGGCGGTACCATCAAAAGGCGCAACTGTTTCTAATTCGAGCCACCCTGTATATTTTACGGTTTCCGAGATGCCAATGGTGAACCATGAAAAACGGACCACTCTGTATGATGGTCCTTCAGAAGATAAAATAAAATTAATAATGTTATATATTGCTTCTACTCCTATATGTTAAGTATTTCGAATTTATAAGACTTCTGGTATATATGTAAAAACCAAGAACGTCATCATCTTGAATAATAAACAAATGAAAGTCATCCACGTAAAACCCAGTGCGGCTACTTCAAAGTTCAGTGGCCTAGGCATAAGCGATTTCAATTAGGAAACTGCAGTCTCATCATAGTTATTACAAACTTCTACACTGCCTATTATAACTAGAAAAAGTTTTATTTTTTATTAAGTCTCCCAAATTTTCCGCTCACTGCTTACACTTAAAATAAAACAATTGGCGTTAGGTATTAGATACACTAAATCTAGGTACCTCGTTGTCAAGATCGCCGTATTTCTGATCAAATTTGTAGTGTTTTTAGATACAGAAATATTGAAAAATAAAACATGTAGGACAAAAGTAATATCAAAAATAAAATCCTTTATACTTTGTTTATTCACTTTTACTATTTCAATTCTCCTGAAATAATATAACTTTTAAAAATCGTTTGTAAGACACACTGTATTTTGCTATTGTAACCTCACATTTTAGCAATTATTTCACATACTTATAAACGAAAGTAAACAATCTTATATGCAGAAGTATGTAAGTTTATGTTATAGTAATATTTGCATCTACACTACATATTTTGAAAGATTTTTTTATCTAAAAATGTATTGGTTAGAACGCTTTCGTTATATCTTAATTTTACTTCAGTACCTTTGAATATTTGTAGGTGGTATGAGATAACATGCATGTTGTTTACTAAATTCTATATTATTGCATTCTTAAATTTATTGTAGAAAACACTATTTCAAGAATACGGCGTCCTTAATCTCACATTATCATCTTATAATTTTTTATTATAATTATAAAACGATTAAATTTATAAATATTTGTTTTTCCACAACGTCTGTACAATCGTTTGCAATAATAAAGACACTTTAACTTTCAGAAGATCAAAAACTGTTTTGAGGGAGTGTCATTATTATTGCAAAAGCTTATGTACATAACACTGAAAAAACCTTAATATTTTAAATTACATTGAACATCCATTGTCTGCATACTAAAGCAATTAATACCTTGATTTCGTTAAAATTAAATTGATTAAATTACTATAGTATGTAATTATGAATTAATTTAGGGCCTTTAATGCAAATTATAAAATTCCAAATTTATTCTAAAAATGTATATAATTTTTTTGTTACTGCCAGCCTTGAGTTTTCAACAATGGGTGAACCCTAATAACAAAGTATGTGAATAAATTGAAAATGTTTACAAAAGTCCAGTTTGTTAAATAGGTACTAAATAATACATTTAATAATTACTTTCACGTTGGATCCAATACCGTCAACTTTAAATATTATAAATAATTAACAAAATTCAAGTCGAAGGACAATCAGTTTATACAATTTTCCTATACAAAATTTTTAATAAAATTATAGATATAATATTTTCGATTACTAGAAACTTACCTTTAATGTGAAGTAACCACTTACTTGTCCAACTTTACTTATGCTAAAACTATATTAATTATACTTCTAATGTAGCTTACATAAACTCTACAATGAAGTTTTAAATCGTATTGATTTATTTTCTAATTCATTATCATTAAGTTAGATGTAGTTAGGATATATATATTTAGTTAAGTATTATTTTTTCTTTTTTTTATGTATATATTTTTTGGTTCATAGTTACTTTATCAAACTTTATGTCTAGTGTACACACACTTCTAATTATCTTTTGTATTTATCACTTTATTGTAAATATATTAAGCTAATTTGATATCTATTATACTTTTATATCATAATTTTGTAGCGTTACTGAAACTGTAAAATTAATAAATCAGTTTTTGAGTTGCTAAAAATGCAGAAACAATCGCTAAAACAATTTTTAATAACAAAACAATATTACATCCACATTGTTATGTCAGCCAGTAAGTGTAAGTAGTAATTCAATACGTTTTAACAATTACTTAACAATTTTTTAAATTAAAGAAGGAAATTATTCTACGTTCAAACTGATTAACTGCGAATAAAATAAATTCGTTCCAAGATTCTGCATTGAAATACCTAAATGCATTTTATTAACTTCTTCACTGAAAATTTCTCATTTAATTTCAAATTTATTTCCTGGAAATTGTATCCTCGAAGTAGTTGGAATTTACTCAAGATGGCAACAAGAAAAATTACTGAATGCAAAGCTTTGAAAGTAACTTTATTTATAGATAGTCATTACACAAACTCGAGATTTGTTGGAGGTTTCTAGTTTGTTCTAAATTAGTTTAGTAATGAGGAAACTCTTTTTATCCTTGTATGATTAAGCAGCAAACTCATCCTGTTATATATCGTTTATGTTGTTGGTTATACTTATTTAAATTGTTGATCCATATATTTCATGAATTATGAATTAGTTGAAGATATATTAATCTGATAAAATAATTATATGATTCTTTGCTTGTAAATATTTATGCTTCGCTCATGGCAGATAGTGTTATGATATGTACACACCTACGTGTTCATACTTCTATCTTTGCTTATCATGTACCAAGGCTGCATCAAAATATGTATATCTCTAGGTTTGCAAATACTATGCGTCATATGCTTGCAAATGGGAAATAAGTATTATTATGTAGTAACGTATATCAGGGTATTCGAGACACGAATATGTCATGAATGATGCCGTGGAATGGTGCAGTTTTTTAACAAAATTGTTTGTTAGAAGCATTTATCGTGGTAAAAATAAAACTACGAGATTAAATGCACTCTCGGGGAAGGGACGGTGATTAATAATCATACATATCGAAAATTAAAGATTTTTTTATAACAATTTACATTTGTTCGAGTCACGACACGCAGGAGATTACCATGAGAATAGGACCAGTTACAAAGACGGCTACGGGACGTCGCAGAAGACCATCATTATCCGAGGAACTGTTCTGATCATAGCAGTCGTAATACTAACAACAGGAACCGAAATCAATATATGAGCGGATCCAGAGATACCGATAGCGAGTCTGTCCCCACAGAGACTAGCCCGAGAACAACCAGGGCAGATTAAAGAATCCCAGCGAATGCTATAGGGATGTGCTCTCTTACTGGCAGCGACCAGTTACCGAGGTCACGGCATAACATCCTGGAAAATCACAATACAATACTTTCAGAATCGATGTTACATCAAAAAGGGATTCGTATTGTATATTTTTTAATTTGGGTATGGTTGATTTGTTGGAAAGAGCACAAAATGATGCAAAACTTACCTATTATCAATCACATGGGCGTAGATATGCGGTTTTGGACACTCCATTTAAAAAAAATGCCCGGCTATATTGGAAATATAGCCGTACATTTTTTATAGCATAGCTATATTGGAATATTGGAAAATATTTTTCATATTTTTTTAATCCTCAGAACTTTATTGACAAAAATGTTACTTGTCAATTTTTGAAATTGTTATTCAAATAGAATAGTGTTTTTCACAATATTTACATTTTGATTTTTTGTTAGAAAAGTAAAATATTATTTTCAACAGTACTAGGATAGGACTAAAACATTTTAATTTCTCCAAACACTAAGTGAAGTAGCTTATTATTGACTTTTTTTCTTATAATTTTATTTAGTTATAAGAATTTTTAATTTTTTGATCTGACAACAAAAATCTTGAGATACAAGAAAGTTAGAGCAATATTTACCCACTGACTCCCCAGTTTGGCACGCCTATAACCAATTATGAGGAATTACTTTCAGAACATTAGATTCGCGATCTAATTGTAATTCTCAATTTGCTTACTTTATCTTGATCCCTTTTGGAAATATTTGGGAAAAATCAAATTTTGAGGTCTCCATTTAAGAGGCTATAAATTGTAATTCTCAATTTCAAATTTGATTACTTTATCTTGATCCCTTTTGGAAATATTTGGGAAAAATCAAATTTTGAGGTCTCCATTTAAGAGGCTATATCTCCGTTAGGGGGCGTCTACGGACTTATGATTATATAACTTTCTTTTTTATTTTTGATCGTATAATCTACAGTTAATTTTTGGCAGGCTAATTTTGGAACACCCTGTATAAACGCTTTAAAAAATTAAAATGCAACCCACCTCAAAAACTAAGCATTTTAAGAGAAAATGTTATATTTTAAACTAATACATTCCGTATAAATAAATTAATTTGTTTGCATGTTTAGAACATTATAACTTGAACAAAATAAAAAATACTTCACTCAAATGAACTATAATAAAACAAACAAATTAGATTATTTGTATTCTGGTACTTAATACTGTTATATGTGATCAATAATTATATTTACCAATTCTTTTTAATTTTTTTATCGAATTACCCACATCTATCAATCAAAAGATGTTTATCCCTTTCAGTTACCTTATAATAAATTAAAATGTATATCCACACAATATAGTCTTACATGTTATCTCTACAAATAATGTCATCACTAGTGTAATCTTTTTCTTTTCAGTTACCATTTAATAAATGATACTCATAAAACCTATCCTAAAAAATTGATTTCGTACAAAGACAGGAATTCTTCCTTTCCCGCTTTCATTTTCAATAAATACACGTCAAAACACCTCATCACTTTGCCATACCAGCAGGAAACTTGATAAATATCATTATAGAATAATCATTCCTGAGGGGTTATCATAAAAGTCGAAAGCATTAACCGTTGAAATCCACTACGAGATAGCGCGGCGAATTGATTTTTCCTCTTCCTTTATATCTGTCGATGGATTTTCCGATAATCCACTTGTCGGGTTTAACTGCCATCAGTTGGCACATTAGGGTTCACATTATCATTTTGGTGATCCGTTATATCGGCTGCACGTTCCTTCGCTCAATATCAGATTAAATCAAGTTAGGTCGACGGAGCCTTTCTTGTTAGGGACGCTCTCCACGGCTGGACCGGAAAGTGTTTTTTATTTCCGGCACATATTTCCTTTTTTGTTAGATTAGTCGCGCCCTGCTAAAAATTTATGGTGTCTAATTTTCTAAAAACGGCTGCTCCCTTTTTGTCTTCGTTGCCGTTTTTATGGAACAGAGTTTCCCAAACTTTCTTTACCGTCTGGACCCCTCTGATGGAAAACCTTCCGACGTCCAACTTCATTGACTGAAAATTTTGTCAACTAAGCTAATAAAAGGCTTTATTTGCTGATTTTTCAAAAATAAAGAAAAATTCTGATATTAGCAAAATAGTAAGTATATTTTAAAACAAGATATAAAAATACAATTTTTTTCATAGGTGAATAAAAGTATTTCATGCCGAGTAGAAAATACGTACTTATTGTTATACTCATATATAAGTGCATTTTGTCCATGTCATGCCAAGAAGGCCGATTTTTTGGGTCATTACAAAACCAAAAGCCTTAATAAGCCAGAAACTTAAAGAAACTGAGGGAGTGTTTTAACGTTTTTAAACAATTTCACGATTTTTCAATTATCTATCAATTATGAACACCGTATTCTTAAAAGAGTCTTTTTTACAAAGGTAAGAGTTTTTGAAATATGTAAGTTAGCAAATAATAAGTATGTTATCTCATGCCACCTGGGTATGTATAGAAGTAAAACCAAGAAACAGCTACAAAAAAGTGGTCTAATCAGCAAGATTTTGGGTGCAGAAATCTACGAAAATATCTACTGTTTTTAAATATAACTGTAGATATAAACATTCTTATAACATAAACTTAGTACTAAATATAAAATTGTTCACTTTCATGTATTCATATGTGAAAATAATGTTACATGTGAAGCATCAAATGTGTGTCTTAACAACAAACGGTCCTTAAAATGTATTAGTTTATTTGAATAAAAATTTAATACCAACAATAAATAAATAGAATTACAACAACTTTATTTTTGTGCTTCAAAAATTGGTATCTAAAGATACTAGATTTTTTACAGAGTAAATCTGTAATAAAAAATATATGTAGGTATATACCCAAGGTTATTAAAAAGGACTAGGTTGCTGGTCCCGCTCCATTCTTTCCTCCAAGTGACGCGTCGGTCTGCTGCACTGTGAAACTTACCAGGCAGATATATACCAAGGTTATTAAAAAGGATTAGGTTACCTGATAACAGTGGGGTTGATCCCATTACTACGGATCACTTGGAGAAATGTTTGTATGTAGTGCTTATATGTCATAGTCAAAATTGTCAAAAAAGTTATACAATTTTAGTGTTCCGTAGACTTTTAGTACCTATTTATACTCGTAATTATATTTGATACTATTATATTACATTTTATGTTCGCTTGGCTGCGCAATTATTATCAAATACTACAGCAACTCTGCTTAACAGGAACCTACGCTTTCAGCAATAAACAGCAAGCTGACGATTTTGGGTGATATTATTAATAGGATCAATTCATGGTTTAATAATTATGAATTCATAGACAGACCTTATTGGAAAAGATTAGAATAGTAAATAGCAACTTTAAATCAAGTAAATGAAACATTCAGTGGGCTAACTTGTAGAGGAAAAAAATCCCTTCAGGTGTTCCAAAAAGATATAATTATATCATGCAATTCTATGCAAGCATTAATACCAAGTTCGTGGAAAAGTATAAAATCCCTTACTATTTGACACATAGGTTAAATTAAGATTCAATGGAAAAATTTTTTCTCAGGTAGGTTTTTTATTAATACTTATAAGTTTAACGGTCGGTCAAAATGATTTTGCTTTTCTAGATAAGGTGGTTTACACGATCATTCGTTCCCATTTAATGCTATATACATAGATAACTAAAAACTCCGACATGAGAAGAAAGAATATAAAGAAATAAAAAAAAAATACAATACGATAATATATTTTTCTATTTATAAAAAAATACTATAATGTGTAATAAAGTATCTGATTTCATTATTTTTATTTCGACTTCAGTTACCTAATAGGTAGGTATGTTTTCATCCATAATAGCCTGAGTATTTAATCATGTTAATTTTAAATCAGAGAATCTGTTTTAATTATCAGGGCTCATCTTGACACAGTCTGAACCGCAGATCCATCGAATTAATTATTTCGAAAAGTTTATTTTGCATAAATATTATAGAAATACTGAATATTACGCTAGTCCCGCTGAGATTGGTCGAAACTTACCAGGCAACTTAATCCTGTTTAATAACCTTGGATATATACCACAAAAATATCTCCTTGGAACAAATACTATAACATCGTTAAAGAAAAATAATATTTAAAACTAATAGTAAATAACATTAAAAAATATACGTAACATAATAAATTCATTTTGCAGATGGTTTGACAATTTTGACAAAAAAACAAACAAAAATATTTCATTACCACAGCCAGCAAGACTATATCTGACATTGTTGTACTGATGTTTGTATAGTTAAGATGGCGAAATATAAATTCGATCGGCCAGGGGCTTCGATAAATAGGGGTTTAATATAATTTACAAGAAAAAATCTTAATTCTTATTTTTCTCTATCCCCTCTTAAATATTTGTACTTAGTCATAGTTACTCTGTATAATTTAAATGCTTTAATTTCTCGTTTCGTCAAACAACTTCAGAGATATTTAACTTCAAATAATTTTAATTTTTATAATAATTTTTATAGATATTTGATTCAACTTAAAGGAGACCACCTAAAGAAGCAATCCTAAAAATGCAGAAATAGGTCAGATCTCATCAATTGTGGTTGAATTTGTCGTGTTCCCATTGCCAAAAAGTGAAGCTAGATATTTATAGAATGTTTCATTAGCAGGTTAATAAATTAGATTATTTTCTTTAGATAATTATTGAATAGAGCTTTGTCTGTGGAATTGTTCATTAGCATACCCAGATGTTTGGTATCAGAGAACATACATATGACTTCATTGATAGGAACTGTAGGAGATTTGATTTATATTAGCTTAAAATACCTTTCTAAAATAGTAAAAAAACTTCAGAGATAATTGAAAAAATGTGACATTTTCAAAAACGTAAACGCCCCATTTCTTCGAAACCAGTAAAATTTAGAACCCTAGTTTGTTAAAGCTTTTGTGTATAAAATGACCCAAGGAATCGTAGATACTATGCAAACAAGACCTGTGTCATACTAAACGAATCGAAGTTTATAGATACTCATGATTTTGTGGAAAACAACTGCTATAAGTATAAACTATCATTTACGCGAAATTCGGCAAAATTCTCAAATATTTCAGATATTTTGATTTAAATTATTAATGGCGGGAAAGTGTCAACTTTTCGTGAATTTCGCAAGAACAGGAATATTATTACTATTTTCATCATTATGTGTAAGTTTAACTTAAGCCTCTGACAATCTATCATGACAGTTAATGACAGTTTCATGATGAAAATTATAGAAAATATTGCATTCGGCAAAATGCGCTAAAAGTTGAGATTTTTCCCACCATTAAATAATTCGCGCGAATTTCGCGTCAATTAGGATAAGGCTTAAGAAATATTGCACCACTGGAGTCAATGCAAAAAAGTACTGAAAAGGACATCTTCATAGAAATCCAAAATTTTCAAAGATAAAAATATATTTCATGCATTACAATGGACAAGAAAAATTGTAATTTTCACGCAAAGTTTACAAATTTTCGATTCCGAGCTAACCTAAAAAGGATGATAACGTTTAAATCAAATTGTATTAAATACAAAATAGCTGTATAATATGATTATTCTTTTAAATACACTACACATTGCATAAAGAACACTTTGACTCAGTGGTATTTTCTACGAAATAGAAAAAAAATGGGGAAGAAATATTTTTTATATATTTTTAGGAATTAACAATATTATGTGAAACTAACCACTCTGTGGACTGAATCCCCAACCAGCGTTGAATTACACCCACAATATCTACCCATGTATTCTTTATTATTAGATTTTGTAACATTTGTTACTGTATTAGAAAGGTATTTTAAGCTAATATATATCAAATCTCCTACAATTCCTACCAATGTTCCCACTGTCAAATTGAAGTTAGATATTTATAGAGTGTTTTCATTAAACCAGGTTAGTAAATTTAGATAGATTAATTTCTTTAGATATTTATTGAATAGAGCTTTGTCTGTGTGATTGTTTATTAGCATACCTAGATGTTTGGTATCAGAGAACGTACATATGATTTCATTGATAGGAATTGTAGGAAAATTGATATATATTAGCTTAAAATACCTTTCTAATACAGTAAGAAATATTTTGTCAACTAGATTAATTTCACTGATCACTGAAATCAGTGATTCAGATCTTTTCTAAATAAGCTTAACCACAATAAAAATCAGTCTACGTCTAGTTTGCACTCATTGTATAACGGAATGATGTGTAAGAATAAATTCTTAAATAGAGAGTATTTTAAAATGCAAAATATTTCAGAAGAAGAAAGAAATAAAGAAATCATAAAATTTCACATTAATACGGATGAACAAAGCCGTGAACAAAATTTAAAACAAGTTGACACGATCAATAAGTTCAACAAATTCTTAAAATTTGCTATATTCGTTGTTGCATTTTGTTACATATTTTAAACCTAACAAACTTGAAAATAAGAAATTATCATGATAACAGCAACAGCAAACCACTAACAATGACAAATTATTATGCCTAATATAGCTGTTAACAGAACGTATAGGTAACCTATTTTATATTTAAAATATAAGCAAGTCTCTTCAATACACTTTGTACTCAACTTTTAAAACTCGCGCACATTATACCAGAACGGACCAATATGGACCAGCAAAGCCTGCTCATTAAGGTATTCATGTTATTTAATAGAGCATCGCACACTAGACCAGCCTCTTCACGTACCGTCACCCGCAACCACCGTCACAGCAGGTCATGTCAAGCGAGATACAATAAACGAAATAATTATTATTGTCCGGCATACTTGCGGTCTGTTCCCACAAAAAGTCAAGGATTAGTTTCAAACTGTTAGAAATATTCACACACATAGAACCTGCACAAAAAGTTACTGGTCCATCACAAGTGTCTGAAGTCTTGTAGGTTTGCAGATCCGCACTGTGCTGAAACGTGATAAACTTAAAAGGTGTTTAAGATATATCATCTGATTTTTACTACATTGTTTGTATTAATTAAATATCAGGTAGCAAGTAAACTACAAAAGAAAAGGGGAGTTAGCATCCGACGCAAATTGCAATTTTCTATCGGTTCACGATTCATTGATTTCCTTGCTGCAGTAGAGTCGGATTTGAATAAATGATGTGGTGAGAACTGATACGTATCAAATTAATTTTAAGGGAAAAGTTTATTCATCTCATTATTAGTCATAAATAACGGACAAATTATGTTTAAGCATTCCCGTCTACTGTTTTGATAAAATAATCCTGGTTTATTAGCTCAGAATATCATTACAGTTCATGAATCGCTCAAAGTTTAATATATAGTTTTCGTAATTGATATTTAAATTGCTTATACTCGAGATCCAAAATAATAGAAAGTGATTCATTCGAAGCACTTAGATGAGTATGAGAGGTGAGGGTTGCAGGGGACAAGATTCCATAGGCGTACCACTTAAGAAGTGTTGCGTCTATAATGCCCAAATAAGGTTGAAAATACTTTGGTTTAGGTGCAGTACGTATGGCGGTTTGACGGTTGGAAACTAATTCTGGTGTACTACAAACAAAGTTATTTTAGGGATATGGCCTTCATGTGTCCATATCAGTGTAATATATCTTCTAATATTTGCCTTAAATAGTTTCTTTGGCATATCACTATTTCTTCTTTTTCTATCAGCATATTCTTTCTATTTCATTTTGTAAAATTCATGTCACGCATAATTCAGGAAAGCGTCCTTCTTAAACATTATTGGCAAAGTTTTATTCTGTGAGATAGCAACCTGAATTGTTTTATTGTCGGAAACTTATTTTTAAAATACCAGCCATGAATTGTTCGGGTATTTTGTATCATTAACCTCTTCTTAATCTTCTTCCTTTCGTGAGTTTCCAGTATGTTCTGCTTCGCAGTTGTATATTCTTCTTTGTCAATCTTTATTGCACGATATACACTACTCACAAACTCTCTTTGTTAGTGAACTACATATTTCAACTCCATCACTTATACTCACTTTGAGCTCGAGCTCTAATTCTTACAATTTATCATCAGATACTCCTCACTTGTAAAATTAGGGATGTAGACCTTATTATTCATTCTTAAGAAAATAAATACAAAATCACTAATAAATTCATTACAATCACAATTATTAAATTAGTGGAAAGATATACCGAAATTTTCCCACGCCCATGGTAGTGTGATAGATGAAACAGTTGAATCCGTCAAGGCGTCTCTATCAATAGAAATAAGCATTCTGATCGGGCGCATGCGTATTTGCTGTAGCAGAAGCTGTGTAATCGAATATGAAGCATGCATTTATTTGTGTGTGTATTTGTGTCGTGTTGACTGCTTTCAATGGTAAGTGGGCTTATAACATCTTTATTATTTTATCTCAACTACAGGAAAATGTATTGTATTATATTATACATACAGGCATCCAGAAATGATGCGTCAGTATTCTAGAGGGAATGGGGGTATCCCCCCCATTCATCATTCATTCTACACGGCACGAAATTAATGACCGTAAAAGTCCTACAACATTTTTTTAAAAACTGAAAATTAACGTCTAATAACTTTTATACGAGTGTACAGGTTTTTTTCAAATTTTGTGCACTAGTGTTCCTTAGTAGTAATACTCTTAATTTGATGCATCTGTTCTAATGCAAGAGGAGCTAAACTGCCTTTAGCCTTATAATAATATGATAAAATAATATTTAAATTCAACCCTCTTGTTTTATCACGTTAAAATAAATCGTTTCCGATAAAATCATTTACGTGTACTAAATAAGCAATTGTTCACTTGAACTCATTTTCGAAAGGAACAAAATGCGTCTTCACAACAAACGCTTTAAGTTTCCGTAACAACAACAAATTGATATAAAAATAACTTCAACAAATAATAATTATATGAAAGCTTCTTGTGAAATGGTTGACAAAAAATTACCTACTTATTTTTTTACGCTTTTTGAATTTTCCAAAAAATGTGGTAAAACCATATGACGCTATTTATTGCGTAGAATAGTCCTCCAACATATTGATATATCATTTCCGGATATTATATTAGTAGCTTCATGAAATAATTTTCAATTACATTAGACTAGACACTTTATTGGCGATTATGAAAGGAAAAACTAAGAATATAAGAAAAAAGACTTTAGAGGATTTAATAAAGTTTAACGGTCACTAAACCACCTTATTGAAGCTCATTCAGGCGGTATTAAAACCCTTATTAAATTCTTTTTCTACGGGATTTGAAAATAAAATTTTAATTGATTATTGGAGTTCTGCTTCAGTGACATTTAAAGTAAAAAGAAATAAACCACGTTTCACTGCAAAGAAAATATTACTAGATATAACATAAAACTGCAGTATTACGTTCTGAAGTGACAGGATATTATAAGGTATTGTCTACCTATCTCTATTTCTTGAAAATATTATTATAAAAATCCTCAATTTGTTTACTGTTGGAATAATACGTGCAAAGTACAATCCTTCCATCTCACAAAAAACAAAAATTGTTTATTCACCATACTCATGAAATTCTTTTTTATTTGTTGAGTAAATTCGACTGTGAAAGCAAAATTCTGTACCTTGATTCTTTGTTATTTATTGAAGCCTAACTAATTTAAACTTTTTTCACACTTTTACACTGCAGCTTGACAAAAAAGTAAACTTTTTTTGTCCAAATACAGTATAAATGTAAATGTTTTATCAATTTTTGGACAGACATTTTTCTAGGTGATACCAATTTCTCCCACTTCTATACAGAGTGATTTACAACTTTCTAAAAGAATTTGGAAATAGATTCGTCATGAAAAATAGTCAATATTATAAATATTTTTTTTTTGTAAAAAATTTATTAAAAAATTCTAGTATTAATTTTTTTGTGATGCAAGTATTTACATTAGTTTTTCAAATATTAATAACGGCTTACGTCTATAGCAACTCGCAGTTTATGGATATCGTTTTAATTTATGGTGAAGTGAAAATGTTTTAGCAGAACGATTTCCCGGTAATCTTGTTCCAAAGGCAGTTACTTTCACAACGATGTGCAGTGAGTGCAAGTGTAGTGTAAACGCTGGCGTGATACGGAAAATTTGCAACCTAATCGTGAAAGTCCAGGGCGGCCACGGCGTATTGCAGCAGTGTGGCGTATCATACTCCAGGCTCTATTATATCCGTACCATATACAGCGTGTCCAAACATAAATACTTAACTGTTATTAACAATTTTGTTGTAGAACTTAGCGTTGTATTTTTACACCTTTCATTTCAGCACTTAAAATCACTATAATTAAATCTACTGTCAATAGATTAGACAAATATGCTGTTAAATTACATATTGTGAATTTTAAAAGTATTAAGCTTTTGCTAATCTGTTTTAATTTAACACAGAAAGACCCTTGCCCGAGTTCCAGGCGAGAAACTGAAGGAGGCAATGACGTCACGACTAGCGATCCGGGGCGAGCGTTTAATTCCAATATGACTTCCTATAATATTTCGAAAACTACTTATCAGATCGACTGCAAATTTTGTTGACTATCCGTCATAAATGTTTCATAAAATTAAGGTAAATATTGTAATTTGAGGTTTAACTCATTAGGTCATTAGGACTGACTCTATTTGTACGTTTCACAAATATACAATAAACGTTACGTAAAACGTAAACGTAAATATACGTTTCAAAACGAGAAAAATATTTAAAGTAGTTTCTATTTCAAGATGTTCATTTAGAAAGTTTTAATAAAAAAAATTAAATTAATTATTTCCTGCACTTCCGCCACTGAATAAAAAAAAACTGTTCCTTCATGAGATTATTGTAATATACCAACTTTCATTAATTTTATTACCCCGTAACTTTTTTAGTAAACATTTTCGAACCCATATTAGAAAACTTTTTTATTAATATAACAGCTCTCATAAGCTCTCTTAATTTATTAATAATGCTACAATAATACAGACAATATACATTTTAAATAGTCAGCTAGTTAGTTAATTACTGAAATTACTAAATATTTGAGAGTAAATATTACTGAAAAAATTATTGGTTTGAAATGTTCAAATACTTTGTACTTATGGTTATTTTGAAAAAAATAAAATATTTTTTCTGAAAAGTTGGCTTAATTGAAATTAATAAGGAAATATTGTATTACTAGGGAGTTGCAGATGAACATTGATACGTTTTACCACTGTTAGAAGAGATAAAATTAAAAGGTATCTTTTCGAAGCTATTGAAGTGACTTCGTGGAAAGACAGATAGCATGATTGAGTTTTCAGGGAAGTCAATTGAATAAGGACAAGGATGAAACGATAGATCAATTTACGTCTAAAAAAGGAATCGAGGACTTCCTAACTCAATTAAATGTGACAGAAAGAATAATCTGTGTGTCGGAGCAATAAATTTCTTCCATTGTTTCTAAGTCAACTTTATTTTCTCGCGGTTCATCGAACATTCGCAACTTCTTTAGAATATTAATTCAAATTGAGCCGGGGGTTAACTCGAGGACATATCCATCTTAACTAAAGTATAAAACATTTTTATGAATAAATATCCGCCTGTTGCATTAGGGTTATGAATCATGAAAAATGTGTTAGGATAACATCCAAACGTGCTTGTGCTATTTATTTTATATTTATTTGAGATTGCAAGTTCAATAATGTTACAGTTTGAAATCACTTGGGACAATTTGAGTTGTTTTTTAAATCATCTGAGTATTCTTTAAAAAAAAAATTAAATTAACCGTTACAAAAAGATAATAATACATAATATCTCTACCCCTCATTCAAATCACGAGGAGGGGCGGCATATTATTTTTAAGCAGGCTGCCATCACTATTTTAAATTTCAACATAAATATAACTAACTATAGCAATAAAATATCTCCAAATTATTCACGTTAGTATAAAACTACAAAACTAGTTCACTTAATGGCAGCCCCCAACGCATTTTCTTTGTTTTTTTATTAAGTTCATAAGAGTTGAATATGTTGTTGCCATATCTACAACCAAATAGGTACATAGGGAAGTGCTATGATACTCTGTTGTTCATATGTCCGACTCGAGATATCAAATCTATTTATAAAACCTTTTGACGTTTATTATTTCTAGTTACATAAATTCTTTAAGTCGGGGTTTTTAAAATTATTTTATCCTTTTTCAATTACATTTTAACCGTCGTCGTTTTTTTTTTAATTTTTAATTTTGCTTAAATTATTCGCTGTAGATTCAACGATATAATTTGTATTATTCCTTTTGTAAATCCTGTATACCACTAACTGTAATGACTCAACTTTAATATTACCTTAACTGACCCATGTACTTATTATACATTGCAAACATATATTTAATATTTCGTACATTTTTTAACCACTATATGGTATCGTAAGACCGATACCAAATTCACAATTTCCTTTTTTTCACAACTGACAAGGTAAAAACTAAAATACGGATATAAATTAACAAATCAATATTTGTGAACCATAAAACCGCTTATTCAAATTGTCAAGTCGATAAAAAAATATATAAAACACTTTCAACATGAGAGTAGGATATTCCAAACCACCTAAGTTTCATATTCGTAACTTCATCATTAACTGGAATTATCCCAAGTATGGTCTTTACATATCTCCACAAATCGAGAAAATTCATTTTTATAAATTACGGTTCACTGCACCCATTCCATGTTTCTATAAATTTGTTATTTAATAGTTCGTGAATTCATGACTGACCACACCTTTAGTCCTTTTAATTGTTCGATGAGTTATGTAATAATGTATAAAAACTTTTCTCAAAATGGTGTGTATACCTTGAACCAATTTTTCTATTTCTAGCGGTATTGTCGTGATTTTTACATCGTCATAATTAACTGTCAATTTTAAGAAACTAAATCTCTTTGCATGATAAGTAATAAAATAATATCAATTATTAATGTTTAGCAACAGAGACAAAGACATGCACAATTTGGAAACTATTTATGGAATAAATTCAATAATTTAATAACTGTAAATATAAAGGAATATTATGAACTAACCGTTGATATCGCTGTAAATGTAGACTTCAATGGGACATCTAAAGATGATGTATATCTATGTTTTTATCTTAGTTTTTGAAAATTACATTATTTTAATCAGGCAAATGTATTCAAGTGACAATCCAGGAATCTTTCCCAATGTCCCTGGCCTTTATAGATTTACAACTTAAATTTCCTGACTTTTTAAAGTTTAAATGAAGATTCTGTCTGAGCTTCGAGTCTTTATCCAAGTATACACAAATATTCTCGAAGCAATGTCTATTACTCTGACAAGTCAACTTCAGCGGCCGATAAAAACAAGTGGTGGATATTTTGTTGGTAATTTGTGCCACTAATTTCAATTTTGTAAATTATTATTTTTTTGTCTTAGGGACTTTAATATTATACTAACAGCCACAACTTTTCTCGAAAACGGCACAAACTATCAACTTGAATAAAAAAAATGAATTACAGACCGATTTCTCTGTTATGCAATTTTTCAAAAAATTCAGTATTGTATTCTGAGATTTACCGATTCACTAATCAATCAATTTCCACATGGATTTATACAGAAAATATTAACTGTTTCTAACCTTGTCGTTTTTCGCAATACAGTATGCGCCAAAAGTATGGAATAAATTCAATAAAAACGAAACAATTATTTTTTGGGAAAAATCCTTGAACAGGTCGAATTTTAATTTAAAAAATACATATTTTAGCGTAAAATGCGATTTTCAAATGTCATTTGTTTTCGAGTAATGACGTCATCGATTTTTTTTTAAATGGCAACACCATATTTTTTTCCTTGATTCTGAAAGATCGTTTAATTCTCTATCAGACAGTACTAAAATTTGGCCCTCTTACATAGGAAAGTTTTCGAGTAAATGACGATTGAATGTTAGAAAACGTAAATTTTATCCATAAAAAAGAACAATTCTGAGGTATGTAAAATAAAATACAATTGTTTAAATTTTATACTTAAATTAAATGTTCGAATTGCCATCCACCAACTTCTTGACAATGCGCAAGTCTGTGACGAAATTCTTTTTGCACATTATGAATGATTTCTGGGGTAACTCTGCGTATTTCGTCCCGAATGCGATTTTGAAGTTCTTCTAAATTACGTGGTTTATTAATGTACACTTTTGACTTCAAGTATCCCCATAAAAAATAGTCAAGAGGTGTAAGGTCTGGCGATCTTGCAGGCATTCTATCGGTCCGCGTCTGCCGATACACCTCCCAGGAAAACAGTTGTCCAAAAAATCTCATACAGGGTGCGCATAGTGCGGAGGTGCATCGTCTTGCTGAAACCATATGGTATCGTCAGGAATGTCAGGGTCATTATCGTTAGGAAAAATTACTGCAAGGGCTGGAACAAGGTCATTTTCTAGAAACTCTAAATATCTTTGTCCTGTAAGGGTTCCTTCAAAGAAGAAAGGCTCTACTATTATGTCGTCAACTATTCCAGCCCACACATTTAATTTCTGAGGATGTTGGGTATGTGCATCTGCCATCCAATGAGGATTTTCCCGACTCCAATATCTGCAAGTTTGACGGTTTACTGTACCATTCAGACAAAATGTGGGATCATCTGAAAAAAGTATTTGCCGGTGTAAATTTCTATTTTCTTGACATAAATCCATTAGAATTTCGCAAAAGTGTAAGCGCCGATCGAGATCATCTTCATTGAGTTCCTGCACAAGTTGAATTTTGTAGGGATGATATTTTTCCTTCCTCAAGATACGTAGCACTGTGCTCTGACTAGTGTCATTGTTTACTGCAACCAATCGTGAAGAATTATGAGGATTATCCACCATACTTATCAAAATGTTCTGTTTCTGATTTTCATTAATGCTTGGACGTCCATGTTTTGGAATTTTTACAATATTGCCAGTTTCTCTAAATTTAGACTCTACCTTACTGACTGTTGATTGGCTGATAGGGCGATCTGGATATTTTTCATTAAATAAGGTTTTTGCTTTATTTTAATTGATTTACGTTTTCTAACATTCAATCGTCATTTACTCGAAAACTTTCCTGTGTAAGAGAGCAAAATTTTAGTACTGTCTGATAGAGAATTAAACGATCTTTCAGAATCAAGGAAAAAAATATGTTGTTGCCATTTAAAAAAAAATCGATGACGTCATTACTCAAAAACAAATGACATTTGAAAATCGCATTTTACGCTAAAATATGTATTTTTTAAATTAAAAATCGACCTGTTCGAGGATTTTTCCCAAAAAATAATTGTTTCGTTCTTATTGAATTTATTCCATACTTTTGGCGCATACTGTATATATATATATAGTTTTGGATAATGGAGGGTAAGTCGATGTAACATTTATTTGATCGGGTAGATCATAGCAAAACTACCTCGGTTTGGCTTTTCTGACTCACTAATCAAACTCTTTGAATCATATCTATCAAACAGGCAATCCATGGTCATATATTTAAATTTCACTCCCCGTTCTTTCTCTCCTTCTTCTGGTGTGCCACAAGGCTCTAATCTAGGACCACTGTTATTTTTCCATTTCATTAATGATCTTTCTGATGTTTTCTCAAGTAATCGACTGATGGTCGCTTATGATTTCAAGTTATACTCCGTAATAAGCTCCCTGTCTGATAGTTTTCATCTACAGCTTTGTTTAGACCGTATGTCGAATTGGTGTGAATATAATCGTTTGTCTCTAAACATCTCCAAGTGTAAAAGTGTAATTTTCTCGTAAAATTAATTTTATTACTCACAATTACTCAATTAATGAATTCACAATTAAGCATGTCGAATCATACACAAAAATCTGGGTATTACTTTTGATAAAAATTTTACTTTGCATGTAAATAATGTTGCAGTAAGTGCACTCTAAGATTATATACCGCAAATGCAGAGAATATAAAAACGTATGTATATTTAAGATTATGATTTTGCTCATTTATTAGATCTAAGTTGGAATATGCTCCTATTATATGGTATCCTATATATAACGTACATCATCATCATCATCATATCGAAGTCATCTCAGAGAAAATGTTTAAAGTTCTTAGCTTTTTCACATGATGGCTTATATCCACCCATAGGATTTGAGCATGCCAGTACTTTAAAACGTTTCGGCTTAGAATCACTTGGATGTGCGTCATGACTTGCACTGGTTCGTTATCTTCACAACATATTGAACAGCAAAGTTGATTGCTCTGAACTTTTAAGTCAGATTCATTTTTGTGTTTCAAGTGGCAATTCCAGAGACAACGGACATTTTTTTACTTTTGCATTTCTAGAACTAATGCATTAGCAAATTCACCATTGTTTTTAATGTGTAGTTTATTTAATAGAATTGCATCCAAATATGATATAATGATAGTTTAAACGTTGTTTGTAGTTATATTTACCGTACTTAGGATAACTTATTTGCCTGATTATGTGTGTATTTTACTTTTATTGATTGATGTTATATTTTGTTCTATTTTCTTCCATTTTTGTACTTTTATTTATTCCTGTAATTGGGATTATATCCTGTTCGAATAATAAATAAATAACTTGAAACTGGTGGCACAAATTACTAACAAAATACCCACCACTTGCTTTTGGCGGACACTGAACTTGATTTGCCAGGATAATAGAGGTCCCGAAGCTAAAATTTGTTTATCATACTACACCACCTACAAACTGTTGATGAATTGGCAATTTTCCTAATAACTTACCAAAACCATTTACAAATATCTTTAAATGAAAGCAGACTGAAGTTCTAAAACCTAATGTTAATATTTATAGTATCCGGTTCCAGTAGTTCCAAAATAAGCAGACTTTCTAATGATTCATTCTATTAAACGATGCGCAATTAATATATTCTAAATAAATGCATACGTTTAATCCTAGGGACGTCTATGATTGGATAATTGCGAATTCTAGAGCATCTCATACGTTATGTGACACATTAAGGCACGTTGCGGAAGAGAATAGTTAAACAAATTTAAATATTTCAAAACAAGTTCAAAGTTAAATATTGCAGATGATATGAAGAATGTTGAATTATGGTTTATCTCGCGTTTTAAAAACTGAAACATGCTTTTTGTAAACTCACAATTTTTAATGACATGTACCTGACTTATCGCTTTGCTAAGCTAATAACAATAACCAAACACATTTCTACGTACTATCACCATCTAGAGATTAGAATATTTCTAAACTATGCTGCTATCATGCAGAGTGGATTCACAAAATGAAACTCGTATTTTATGGTGAATGGGTATTTCATATAAAGTTAAACTTAAGTATTTTTAAATTTAAAATATTTGAAAAATCAATGAGTGAAATAATTTGAAATTGGGCAGAATACAAATTAAAAACGCCGATATTAATTAATACATGATAGGAGATAAAAGCTGCCGGTATTGCAAATTTTTGTAGAGGAGTTTCCCTTCAATTACTTTATTTTCTGACACTTATGCAAGCTATGAATAATAATATTAATAACAAAATCTATATTCTTACAAGTAGGTATAGATAAAATAGGTACAATTTAAAATCCGTTTCATTTTTATAATTCAGGTACCTATAAATAAATTGTGTTAAACATATACAATTACTACATTACAAAAAAATTTACATAATTCCTTAACCTACGGTATTCAACAAAAATAATATGTAAATAATTATACAATTGCCCATAAGGTAAACGCTAGGTCGCTAGGACATGTTTTTTCTTTGACTTTTTTCAGTTTGGTTATAATATTAAATAAATATTAAACAATACCTAATTTTGCAAAAAAAAATCTAATTCTGTATAGCATAGTATTTATCAGTGTCGTGAATGAATATTGAAAATGGTTATAAAAAGTGTTGGAATTTTAGTTGGTGAATAATTTTTAAGATGAAAAATTTGGATCCATCTAATGTCTTCTTTCAAAATTATTTTTTAATTGTTAGTATTAATACAAAGTATACAGGGTGATCTCGAATAATGTGCAAAAAAATGAGGTAAGATTGTATAACCGATTTTAACAGAGGTACTTCATATAAAATTCTTTGACCTGAAGTTCATGCCCCTACTCGCATATAGTTTTCTTTCCAATATCTAATTTACACATCAACATCTAGTACGTTTCCATCATTTTACCGTTGATCATGGTTTCTTGAGATCAAATATCGCTATGTATTAAACATTTAGAACTAAGTAAAACTTATCAACCTGCCTCCCCCTGCCCCTAATAAATGGTAACTACTCCAGGGCGGCTTAGATCAACAATTTATATATGAAGCGCCCCTATTAAAATTGGTCGTTCAATCCACCCTCAATTTTTTTTGCACATTATTCGGGATTACTCTGTAGAATAGAATGTGAAGAACTTGCTTATTCAATTTCTACTTATTTATTAATTTTAAATTATCTGAATGTCTATCTCTTTTCTAATATGTGTTAACCTAATGAGTCGATCTGAAGGTTAAGGAAGAGGTTATTTTTTTTATTAAAATGCAAACTAGACGATGCTCGCCCACATAAAATGTATTTAATTTTTGCATTACTATTAAAGATAAAATAATATACATCACAGTATGATCCTGATTATGTCATGCGTAGAAACCATCTCCAAAATTAATCTCTCTTCTTTTAAAGATTTAATCAAATTATACAATTAATACTTACTGCAAGCACAAAGACACTGTATAAATAAATTTTTATTTGGTATAATCCAGACAACATTTTACTCCGTCAGGGATAATGCCATTAGTATTCTAATTTGGATGTTCGAATTCATTGTAAAACAAAAGTCAAACTTTTTTTGAATATCATCTTTTATTCACAGTGCTAAATAAGACATTAAATATTTAGATTGTATGCAAATTATTTACTAAAGCACATTTTACTGATGATCGAGTCTAGTGAAGTTTTGCGGACGAAGGTTCTGAATTATTCAAGGCATACAAATTGCACACCAACTTTATATTCTGTTCGAGAAGTTTATTGCTATCGAATTGGTGTGATGACCTCTACCATAATTTTGGGGTGTTGCGATACGACGAACAATGTACTCGAGTTTATAATATAACAAAAAAACAACATGCTTTAAAAGCCCACAAAATAATTATCTGCATATCCAAGTATAAACAGCATTTATTGTACAGTATTTCTAGACAATTATGTACAGTATTCCAGACAATTAGCAAACATTGTATTTATTAATAATCCACATTTATTATAAAATGTTATTGAGACATGAGACTGCTCTTTCACACGCTGCGCATTTTTTGTCTGCATAAATATCAACTTCATAATTCTAGCGTGCAGACTGACAATTAAAATCATTATAACGGGAAAAATTAAATGTGGAAGAAAATGTCTCACAGACGAAGCAATCTACATCTAGACAACTTTCTCACTATTGTTCTAGCATGTCACATTCTCATACAGTGTTGAAACAATTAATGCAAAAGGTGTTACATTGTACATAAAATATGCAAATATTATAAAAGGAAGATATGTAATGTTATGACTTATTGAAAAATATGGCACAGTATATACAGATTTAAATGGATTTAGTCTACAATCATAAAAAACATGAATAAAATCTTGTATTAAGGTAGTTACACAAAACTGTGGAAATGTAATATTTGCTTTAATATTTATTCCCTACATCTCTGTTATTAATATAAACATAAATCAAATAAAGTAGGAAATATATAACTTCGGAATTTTAGACGCACACAAGCAAACCTCTCTCTACTATCCACCTTAATCCAAAGATATTATAATGAGTTGGTGCATTCTAAACTTCGCCTCCTTCTACGGACACACTTATTTTTGCCTACCAACTTGCGTACAATTCTCATTTTATAATATATTATTGATATTTATTGAAAAACTTTGGCTCTAACGGTGTATTTTTGCATATAGGTAAATTACAATAGATCATCGTACTGACCTCAATAATCTATAGTGGTTAGCTGGTAAATGCATTTGAAGAATTGCACTCATTTAAAAGGATGTAAAGAGATCCGTTAACCGACATATAGTCTAAATATTTAAATGATCATGATGATGATATTCAATTTGTTCATGTAAAATGATGCTAAAGAAAACAGCCAGAAGTTACAACTCAAGATTACAATAAAATGTAGACTTAAACCAAAAAATTATAGGTTAGATATAAGTTCAGCGAGAGCGAGAGTTAGAGCAAGAACCAAGAGAAAACAATAATAAATAAATAGCGAATCAATTAAACGAACTTATAAAATAATTCAATAAATGAAAAATAACCTAACTTATTCAGTCTTATCCCCTTCGACGTACTTCTATCTCCCTCTACCTAGTCACACACTTTTCCGTAAAGACACTTTCACTGATGGAAACATGTAGAAAATGTGTGTAGCAATATTTGTTTTATTTATAGTGATGACTAGACTTTAGTCTCCAAGTCATAATCGTAAACCTTCATCTCGTCACTTGTTATGATGCTCTTAAGGAAAGTGTCCCATTATTTCCCTCTCAAGAAGATGCTAATAGCATCCAATCCGATGTTGTGTTTGATCTTCCGTTATGAGCTGAAGAACAAACTTTTCTGCAGTACGAATCATTCTCAGCTTTCTTTTGTTGAGTCTCTTGATACGAATCAAACGAAATTTATACCTTTCAAATCGACGATTTGACAGCACTATGTTATTTACTCGCGCAACATGGCATTCAACAGTCGACGTTGACGATCATCTAGAGCGATTGTCATCATTGGCATCATCAACGGATTGTCCGTCGTATCTTAATAGACTCAAAGTAGATATGACTTATTATGCCTAATCTTATAATTTTTTTATTTTATAGTGAAGAAAATTTTTGAAAGGCGAGCTTTCCTTGGCGTACTGTATGATTAATGATGAGTAATGAATGGATTATCATTCAAACCATAAAGATTTCTGTTTTTATAAAAATGTCTTCTTTATAATAATATAACACTTCTCTAAAAGCAGCATATTGCCTCGGCAAAATCACAGTTTTGGAATCACCACCCCGAGGTAATTTATATGGGGAAAATTTCAATTCCAATTCCTTGGAGTAAGGTCAGAATGAATAGGTGCTTCTACTAATCCTTCCGCATCTGCCATGCCCCTGCGGTGTAATAGCTTCTTGCGCCAGGGGACCCACTATAAGAAAACGTGAACTTTTCCGAGGCCGATAAAGCAATTAAGAAAATATGACACATCCTTCCATTTTCTTGTTATTTCTTAATACATGTAGTTACTCTTTATATTATTGATCGATACGTCACGGAAAACGTAAAATACACATAGCGTGGGACTATTTGTATTTCGCATGTTGTCTAATTCAAACAGTTTAAATAAATAACATCGCCTCTCGAACTGAACATTTCAAATTTCACATTTCTTCTGCATTATTTGTTTCTATTGTGAGGGCAGCCAACACAACTAACATAGTGACTAGAGGTTGGAAAAATCAGTTCCTAAAAGAGTCGTACTTGTTGCCCTAATTTTTATGTCTTCTTCAGCATTTCATTTGTTTATCATATATCATGGTATACTCACAGATAAATTCACTTGGCCCTCGAATTTCGTGCAACTTTGCGCATGACGTCACTGGGTGACAACAATTCTGCTTGTCGATATGGAAAGATATTGGTTTAGAGTGATTTTTATTAACGTTTAGTAGTAGTTATTAAATAAAGAGACGGTAGGTACTGCATCAATTTCCATTTATTTTGAGGTAATGATAACAGTTATCTTTTAAACGGTAATCCACTTTCTAGGAAATGATTTGAATATATTGTTCCTGTTTCCACATTACATTTATATTACTGATAACATTTGAGAATTCATTTTTTACAAACTTATTTATTTAATTAAAAGTTATTTTTGTTGTTACTGTTTGAACAACCCATCACTGCACAGTAGATCATGATCACACTTTAATAAATGTTTGAGACAATATTTATAATTACTAATTTCACATGAAATTCACAAACACACATCAAGCCATAACATGCTTGGAGAAATTTGTCAACCAGTGTCAGGCGTGAGCGTGGGTTTATCTTGTCGACTTAATATCATGATCAGAAATCAATGACCATAAACTGCTGTATCTTGAACGTCATAGGTGTGTGTGTTTAAGTAACTGTAAGTATTGGTTGAGAGTGAACTAAAATGTCAAAAGAGATATGAAATAACCGAGTATTACATATTTCAAACGTGTTTACAATACAATGCAAAACAGTAAAAGTCACATTTGCCATGTAACTGTAACAGATACCAAAATAGGTCAAACTCAGCCGTTCCTGGCTGTCAGCAGTGTCAGCTACAATTCGACACATAGCTAAATACAAGACATAACGTATATGTGGTACGAACCCTCCACACTGCACAGGAAAGGGAAGAAACACGCAAGTGACTCAAGCTCTCCACAGTCCACAGTAAAGGGAAGAAGCGCAAATAATTCAAACTCTCCACAATACCCTGGTGTTATCAGATAGATTCTTTATCCCATTTCTGAATAAGTACCCTTCTCATATATGACCCTTTAACTAGTTACATTATACAGGGTGATGCAGAACTTATCTAAAAGAATTTTTGTAAAATACTTATAGTTTTCGAGTAAACAATTATTGAAGTTGTAGTATTTTCAACCTTTACATCGCTGGACTACTTTAGTCTCTAGCCAGGCGATTCCGAATATTAAATCCGATTACTTTTTGTTGTATTAGTTTTTCAAGTGTCAAAACTGGCTTACATGTATAGCAACTCGGAGTTGGTGGATATCGTTTTAATTTATGGCTATGTCAAAATGATTTAGGAGAACGATTTCCCGATAAACATGTGACAAATGCAGCTACTTTTACCGTGGTGTACAGTGAGTGCAAGTGTAGTGCAACGCGAAGGATATTTGAAACCGAATCGTGGAAGAGATGAAAGACCAGGACGTCCATGGTGTATTGCAGCAATGTAGCTTAATTACATCCATACCATGTACAGCGTGTTCAAGCATTAATACCAAGAGATTGGACGAGGAGGACCAGTATCATGGCCGCCACGATCTTCTGACTTTAAATCATTTGGACATCTTTTTGTGGAGATATTTAAAGAATGAAGTGTATCGCACCGATGGATACTATTGATGGTTTACGCAATAGTTACTGCCAATAAACGGACAAGAAGCAGAAACTTTTGTGTTAGTTTGTAGAAACTGGGTAAAACAAACCCAAAATTTTGTTCGTAAAATCGGCGTTATAAAATGTTATTTATTTCTCTCCTTGAGCATTTCTTTAAATTTTTTGTCCGGTCGCGTGTATTTTTCCGGTGTCCGGTGTAAGTGTATTTTTAAATCATTTTCGAATTGCTCTTTTTGATTTTTTTTACAAAATTGTCTCCTGTACACACATTTTTTACATAAGTTCTGAATCGTCCTGTATACATACCAAATATAACTTTAAAATTCCCATTACATTAATTCTTTACATTTACATTCTGTTCCTCCCTTATAAAGCCCCAAACTAAAAAAAATATATATAAGAAACAAAATACTATTTTTCGAATTTTCCTCCAAATTTATTCATTTAAAACTGAGTCGCCCTGTACACGGGATGTTTCACTAATAATAGACGCTACTGTATTATGTTACAATCCCATTCTATGTACGAAATTCTCACTCTAAAAAAAGGTACTACTGAATTTTCAGCTTCATTAATGAACAGATTTTCAAAATGTTAACCACATATAATTTTTGTCTATACAAATGAAATTTTAGTCATTATATTAAATAAAATTACAATGGAAAAATGTTTAGAATATAATAAATAAATTAAATAGCACACTATACTTCCAAAAATAATAAACGTGCCAATAAATATTTTCAAATTCAAAATCAATTTGTATGAACTCGTAAAGGCTACTGTCTGAAAATAGTATGTGAAAGTTATAAGTAGCTAACTCGATATTTAATTAAGGGAAACGGAAGTAATTTTTAACCTATAAATTTAGAAACTAGCCATAGACTGTTTACCATATATAATGTACGTTATTTACATAACATGTTAATTAAATCATAATTTATTTTTAAATATTTAAGGTAATAATGTTAAATTAAACTGATTATTTTTACCTACTACTTGAGAAATTATACGCATATCTATTAATTACTACCAATGTAACAATTTCAAATAATTTTAAAATACAGATTCCTTACTCTTTATTAAACTTGGAAAATTCTATTTGGTTCGTTTATATTCGTTTTTAAAAGAGTATGCAAATTTTACGAAAATATTGGAGATAACATAAGTAAATAGTTGAGTGGAAAGTTTCATTTGAAACTTTCCCTAAATGGGCAAGGGAATTCAAACTGTTGTATAAATTTATACTGAATGTGTTCCCCCATTCAGAATATTTTGTGTATTTGCATATTTTCGTTGCTTTAACAACATTGTTAATACGATTGACTAACTTTTAGAATACGATATTAATAATTACCAAAGTGATGATTGTAACATGTTCAGCCCCATATGAAAAAAAATTTGATTTGATGCTGCTTATAGAAAACTGAAATACGAATTGTAATTCATTCATTATGAAATTTGAAAAAATATTAAAAAGTATAAAATTGTTTAAAATTAACAATGCCTATAAAAATAAAGTTACTTTGATCTCATCATTTTACTGCTAAATATTGTAAAATTCTATCGATCAATATTATACAATTCCCGCGTACAATCTCACAGAAAATAAAAATAATATTTTTCCTTGAAATGTTTGGTATAAATAGTTCTTTTTAAGAATTTAAGGATTTAAATAGCAAATTTTGAAACGTCACAACCTCTGATATCGGCAACAGCGCATAAATTAAGTAAAAGTTAATAAATGGATAACCTATTCTTTCTAGTTGGCATAACCTGTAATAGAACAGATTTCAATTAAAAAATACACTAATATATTAGTGTCTCCTTTTATATATTGGCAGTACTGGTGAGCTCTTCTGTAGCAATTAACACTTTTACAGGGAGGAAAAATTTTAAATTTATATTATAGTTTTAGAATGAGATGGTACATACTCACTGAATATAGTTTTGCTACATACAGGATGCCCAATACGTTCCGAATAATGTTTATGGCATTTAGAAACGTCCTATATAAAGAAATGTTTAATATAAAAGTTTCTTATTTAAGTTTTTTTACACCTTTTGATAACCTTGACTTTGTTTCAGAGCTAGTAATTTTATTGCTACTACAACCATCTTTGTTTTTTTAAATAGCACCACACTATTTTCTGTAATTATTTGGAATCAACTCTTTATTTGTGTTCGGATGTGAAAAATGTGTATGGGGTTTCACGTAAACTTGTCAACATGACATAAATCATAGCAGAAAAAAAATAACTGTTGATTGATCTCAATTGAAAAATGGTTCATGGTTCCGGTTGAGATAAAGTACGTTGAAAAAGTTGCAGACTTCGATTTGCGTCTTTTTTGCGACCGCTGTACCGACTGTCATTAAAATTTAGATTATTTCTGTGTCTGTTAAATGAACCATTATTCTACTACCACTACGCAAGATCTCCAAAACACCATGCAAAAAGAATAAAAGAAGATACTTGTGGGTGACTTCCTAAGTCGAAAGTCATAATAAGATAAATATGGTTACCATAAATTCCAGTTACTAATGTAATTTTAAATTATATAATTAAGTAAGACAAATATAGACACAAAATCATGCAGATAAGTAAGTACCTACAATTACCTGAACAGTAACTCAGATTGTGTATGTACTACTTTGTTTGTGACAATTAATATACCTACTTTCATAGTAGTCACATTGCATTTCTTCTGTGTAATATTGGTAAAGCAAATAAATAACGATTGTCAAGAAAATTATAATTTGTTTATTGCTTCAAATTCAACTTTCTGTTCTTTTCTGATCCGATACAAGCACAGATAAAGTCTACCGGAAAACTATCAGGTAGGTTTACATTTAAATAAGTTTGCAGAAGTTTTCAACCGTCAATTTTCAAAACCGAGCATAACGTATTTGTATAAATTTGATATGAGGGAGTTTTAATATATTTTACATCATCAAAATTTCGATCTAGATAAATATATAGCAGAAGCATAAATTTGCCAGGTTAAAAACATTTATGGTGTTATCGTTTAGAGGATTAAAATATATGATACTTTTACTATATCTGCAGAGATATATACCATATTTCAGGTATACATACTTGTACGTATAGATAATGCTAACTTTGCGGGCTGTATAGTGTATATGCACTCGATGAACAATGAAATATTTTTAGAATTATAAAATATGTTGCTGCTTGTACCTACATGGTGCTCTCCTAGTAAGAATACTTGCACATGCTGGAAGTCATAAATTTGTGATTAGTAAGGTAAACGCATCTGACCCCAAATCTTGAGTTATATTTTGTAGCAACATAATTATAGGTTACATAATAAACTGTCTGTTTAAGATTGTTTGTTATATGTTCTAAACTGCTAATGATATTGTGAAAGAACTGTCTAGCCGGACAGGATTGCAAAAATTACAAGCAAATTATAAATTACAAATGTTGCAAACAATATACAAACAAAAAATATATAAATTTTGTAATTAAAATATTACAGTGATAAATATATAAAATATCTGCTTTAAGAAAAGTTCTGAGAAAAGATCTGTTTCTCCTGACCTTAATGTAAAACATAAAAATAGATGTATCTACATCGCAGCCAAAAGTAACATGTTTCAGTACTCCTCTGGAAATGAATAATCCTCCAAATAATCTAAATGAACACTTATATCCCAAGGTTCTTGAAAGAAAAACAAAGAATTATGTATCATTTACAATCAACAAATAGGTTAATTGTCTGCATAATTGATGCTATAAGTACTGCACTAGTATGAAAGAAATAAGTTTGCCAAAATAAATTAAAACTTCCGTAATTTACTACAGTTTTTGATAATCATAATTATCTATATCAAGAAATTATCAATTTCCCACCGACATTTACAATGATTCTGAGATTATTATCTAACTTTATTTTCTTTAATTGTTTTAAAATCCTACATTTCAAAACCGCGTAATGAACATCGTCGGTAAAGAAACTGAAAGCTAGAATATCTTACGAAACCTTTCCACAAAAAAGTAATGTGCATCATTCACATTTTTAGGTTTTGTAATATGTCATATATTACAAAACACAAAAATACTCTTCCATGTGATTAAAAAAACGAAATCATTCTTCTTCGCTAATGAGATGTTCACGGGTTACTTGAGAACTTGTAATAGTTACATTCAGTGGGAGAGAGGCTAACGACCTCTACTTCAGGTACAGTTATGCTGCCCGTCTACTACAACTACGACAATACCTACTTCAACAGTTAACTACCTTCGTGCTACATCAGATTTTAACACATTCAACTTCCGAGAGTGTTTAGCTGTTGGAGCGGCCAGAAAGCAATGCGTGGCGATCGTTTGTTTTTATTGTTACAGTGTAGTAACCCAGAAATCCCAATATTTGTCACACTTAAGAAATTGTGATATGAACTTACGAATATTTCGTAAAAATATAAAATACAACTATAAGCAAGAAATAAGTTAATGATTTTAAAGATACAAGAATAAAAATTTACAAAACTTGTTTTCCTGTTCCTTTTTCTTGTTTATAATAAATCTTGGCTGACCTAACAATGCTAATTAATTAAGAGTTCCTTTTACTTTATTATTTTGTGATCAGCTAAGCTATTTACATCTATTCTTTAGTTCTTACCTACGCCAAGCCTACCGAATTTCTGGTTTAAATTGAATCTTGACTACGTTTTTAAAATATATGGTCATACTGATCATCAACTTAACTCTAATAAATCCTGAAGACAACAAAACTTGTACTAACAAAAGTGTAGCATTTGTCATATTCTTTTTATTAAGCTAAGTTTGTCTGAGAAAACTGAAAAATTTATAATATAGACAGATACAAAATTTTTGTATAAAACACATTTTATTCAGAAGGGCAGATAAGTAGGGTTAAGGCGCATCAAAAGAAAGTGTTTCAAATTCTCTTTATAATGGCCTGCTATCTTTTAAAATTGGGAAGATAGGTAACAATAAAAAAATTGCTCAAAACTCAAAATCAGATAAATACACTCTTACAAATACAATTTTATTAAAAAAAAATAAAAAAGAGCAGTGCGAAAATGATTTATAAATACACTTCTGCACGGCACTGGAAACTGATCCATTGTAAAACCTGTCAAGGTGGCAAAGCATGCAATCGGCAACCGGAAAAAAATGGAAAGAAATTCTCAAGGAAAGAAATAAAAAAATCAGAAATAAAAAAGTTAGAAGTAAAAAGTTTGGTATTAATGCTTGGACACGCTGTACACGCTGGCACATTGCTGCACTACTCCGTGGACGTCCTGGACCTCCATCTCTTCAACGATTCGGTTTCAAATTTCCCTAGCGTTGCACCACACTTGCACTCACTGCACACTACGGTAAAAGTAGTTGCATTTGGCACATGTTTACCGGGAAATCATTCTACTAAAACATTTTCACATCGCCATAAATTAAAACTCCGAGTTGCTATACACGTAAGCCATTTTTGACACTTGAAAAACTAATGTAAATGTAGCATCACAAAAACGTTTAATACCTACAAAAAGTAACATTTTGCAACAATTTTTTTACGATATTGACTTCATTTTTCATGACCCATCTATTCCCAATATTTTTTTTAGATAACTTCGTAATTACCCTGTATGGTCAGGCTGGTCATCAACTCTAATAAATCCTGTAGTCAACAAAAGTTGTACTAACAAAAGAGTAGCATTTGTTCATATTCCTTTTGTTAAGCTAAGATTGTCTGAGGAAACTGAAATATTTATAATATAGACAGATAGGGGAGAAGTTTTTTTGTGAGATTTAAATCGCTATCTTCATCAACTACCCCGTTAAAATATTATTATAAATAGTAAGTAGAGTTGAGTAGCGTATTAAAAGAAAGACCTTTAAATTTTCTTTATAATGGTCTGACATTATCTAAAAATTGGATTACTAGTCTAGAAGATAGGCAACAATAACAAAACTGATCAAAACCCAAAATCAGATAAATACAAATATAATTATAGTAAATGTTCAAAATATATCTGTAGAGAAATGCTAATTTACTAACAGTCGGTAAAATAATAATAATTATTTTTTAACAATTATAAAGCCAAGCTTGCTTGGAAACATAATAACGATAACATTTTTACTCGAATGAAAAACTCTTTAATGCGTCGTTATGAAGCATGTATTGCGGCGGACGAAGGATATTTTGAACATTTTTACCATAATTATATTTATGTATTTTCCTCATTTTTTAAATTATTTAAGTTACAACTTGGAAGCCTCCTAACTCCTTAAATAACCAAAATCAGACATATCATATTTTTCTTTTGTGACATGATCTTTCATATGGCAAAGTTTATCAGTGAGCTAATAAATCACCCTGTATTTTATGTACTAATTTAAAATATTTCATTCCTTCTTATTTTTATGTTACTTCTCTGTATATATTACAAACTTCTCGAGTATAAAATGAAACAATAGCGCTTACGAAGTAGATTTCAAATGTCTTCAAAGGAAGCTGCAACCCTCAGAAAGATAATAAAAATTTGTAACTTATACACATTAACTTGGAGTTTTCGTTATGTATCTGTTTATTATAGTCATAACCGAGAAATGTATCTGCGGTATTATGTGGTGACGATACATTGTATTGTCTCTTCCTCTTTGCATCGCATACTGAGATTTTAAACATATAACATCAATATTAAGTTCGGGAATAATTCTGAATTACATCAAAATAATGACTGAAGTCATTCATATTCAGTCATATCCATTCAGTTCAGATCACATTATTCAGTCACAGCCAAAAATCACTTCTTGGATACTGTGTCCCACATTAACATTATGTAGCATTATTTTCAAAAACAGCATTCAACACGAATTTTCCATAAGATGGTATCATATGATAACATAAAAAGGACCAATTCGAAAATATCCAAACCAAAAAATCAAACAGACTGTCTCTAATCGAAACTTATGACTAGATACAATTTTCTGAAATAGTAAGGGTGTTTTTGCTTCTGCTGATTTAGAAAGGAACCCAATGGAACAATATAAACGCACATGCCATTGAAAGGTCGCCGTATTTCCCGCCGTAAAATGATCAAATTTGTGATGTTTCAGGTACAGAAATCTCGAAAAATAAAACTCGCAGAACAAAAGTGATATCAGACATAAAATTCTTAATGTTTTGTTTATTCACTTTTACTATTTAAATTCTCATCAAGTAAAATAATAACTTTTAAAAAACAATTGTAAGACACATATTCTAACCCCACATTTTAGCAATTATTTTCACATACTTGTAAATTTGTGTTACAACAATATCTATAGTTCAATTAAAAAAAATATATGTGTATTTTGAAAAATTTCTATAGGTACCCAAAAATTTGTTACCTACTTAAACCGCTTTGTCATTATACATTCGTTTTACTTCGGTATCTTTGAATATTCGTAGGTGGCATGAGATAACATTCCTGTTATTTTCTGAACTCTATATTATTCAGTTCTTAAATGTCTAAAATTATTTGCAAAGAACACTGTTTCAATAATACGGCGCCCTTAAAAAACAGTGAGGAATGTAAAGGAAGAAACACACTAGACTAGGAAAATATTTTGGAGAATTTCGGCCAGTCACGTCAAATAAAAGAGTTAATAAAAATACATCTTCCACAGAATATATTCTGACACCTAAATAGTACTGTAAACTAAGTCGGATGCGCATATAAAATGACATATAATTAGCTCGGCATGGTCCACGATGCACCTAGACCGTGACATCATGCCTCTTTAATACTTCCACGCATCAAGACTAGAGTTATTGTTTCGTATGGAAGATCATCCATCATACAGTCCAGTTTTTACTTATTTCAAAACGATCAATAATCATTGAAATTATAACTATATTGCAATAATCTTTAAAAACGGAACGGAAAAAGAAAACAGAATAATGTTTATCTCATATTTGGTACAGCGTTTAGTTCTTTTATAATACTTGAATGCATCTTCTTAAGATTTCAATCACAGGAGAAGTTATCTAACATTAAAGCAGATGTTTTTATATATTTTTAGGTATTAATTTAGGTAAATAATTAATATTGTGTGAAACTAACTACTCAGTGGACAAAAGCCCCAACCTGCGTTGAATTACACCCACAATATCTACCCATATATTCCTTATTATTAGCTTTTGTAACATTTTTTTACTGTTTTAGAAAGGTTTGGTATCAGAGATTCTGCATTTTTAGGATTGCTTCTTCTCCTTTAAGTTGAATCAAATATCTAACTATAAAAATTATTATAAAAATTAGTTAAATATCGACAATGACTTAAAGTGACATCCTGTCAATGAATTAAATATGACAATACCTACTTGAAAAATGTTCGCCTTTTATGTAAAAGTTTTTATATATTTTTAGGTATTAATAATATTGTGTGAAACTAACTACTCAGTGGACAAAAGCCCCAACCTGCGTTGAATTACACCCACAATATCTACCCATATATTCCTTATTATTAGCTTTTGTAACATTTTTGTTACTGTTTTAGAAAGGTTTGGTATCAGAGAACATACATATGACTTCATTGATAGGAATTGTAGGAGATTTGATTTATATTAGCTTAAAATACCTTTCTGAAACAGTAAAAAAAATGTTACAAAAGCTAATAATAAGGAATATATGGGTAGATATTGTGGGTGTAATTCAACGCAGGTTGGGGCTTTTGTCCACTGAGTAGTTAGTTTCACACAATATTATTAATACCTAAAAATATATAAAAACTTTTACATAAAAGGTGAACATTTTTCAAGTATAATAGGTATTGTCATATTTAATTCATTGACAGGATGTCACTTTTTGTCATTGTCGATATTTAACTTCAAATAATTTTAATTTTTATAATAGTTTTTATAGTTAGATATATTTGGTTCAACTTAAAGGAGACCACCTGAAGAAGCAATCCTAAAAATGCAGAAATAGGTCAGATCTCATCTATTGTGGTTGAATTTGTCGTGTTCCCACTGCCAAAAAGTGAAGTTAGATATTTATAGAGTGAGAAAATTATATTATTTTCTTTAGATAATTATTGAATAGAGCTTTGTCTGTGGAATTGTTCATTAGCATACCTAGATGTTTGGTATCAGAGAACATACATATGACTTCATTGATAGGAATCGTAGGAGATTTGATTTATATTAGCTTAAAATAGCTTACTAAAACAGTAAAAAAATTAAAGCAGATATTCTACAGTTTGTCATATCAAGTCGCCTGTCAATAAACAGAAAAACTAAATTATTTTACTATAATTTTTCTACAATTAAGATATCCAATTATCTAGTACTATCTTATTTCCTAGATTATTTATCATTGAAATAAACCCAAATTTATGACTATCAAATTATTTTTATTTACATCTATTCTCTGCTACTCAAAATGTGTCACGACTTTTGAACTCTTAACCCTGAACAGTGCATTTTACGAAGAATTGAAATTTTATTTGCCTGTCAATCTGTAGATTGGTGCAGAATTGCATAAATTGATTTTCTTAAAACGGGTTCAAAATGTTGTCCTTATTACATATGTGAATATTTGTAATGTGTTTATAATTAATTTTGTACTTCAACACATTTGTGCAATAATATACTATCAGGTGTTCCAAAATTCCGAACGTTATGAAAACAATGTTAATTAATTTTAAAAACATATGTATATACAATTTGCAAAAATTAAACTGTTTATTGTAGTTAGCCAATTATTTATTATAAAAGATTCCTATATAACCTAAAAATAGAATTAATTTAAATACACGCATTGCATCTGTTAATTGCAAAATCACAGTTAACAATAAAGCATTTAAAGGTTTGTTTTTTTTATATTTTCATATATAGACCATTGGAAAAACGTATCAAATAACTTATTTCCTACTGTTATTCTGTCCCAAGCAGAAATAATCAAATATACTTATGCGTTTACCAAATACCAATAATTTAACAATAGAGAACTTTTAAATACATACATTTTTGATCTTCTCAAAATTGTTAATAATTACTACCTAAATGTGAAAAAATAATTATGATACCTACACATTTTGTCGTCAAGAATTGTAAATTGAGCAATCAATTTATCACTTTGATAAAATTTAGCAGAAAATTTTGTAACTATATATTGTTGATTTGTAATTTGTATTTGTTTGTGATGATATGTGTGATATGATTTTGTGATGTATATTATTTTTTTTTATTTGGGCGCCAATGTTTTATTTTATTTTGTTTTGTTTTATTTAAATTTTTATTAGTGTAGATTGTATTTATGTTATATGTTATATGTGAAGTGTATAAGTGAATAAATATAATGTTTTTGTTTTATAAATTTAATTTATGAATTTATTTTGCTAATAATTTTTTACCTGTACTTTGCTATACCTGGCTATGTTTTTCCTCTTTTCTCAGGAGTGGATTCTAGCAGAGTAGCTAACACCTTTTTTTTAATTTAAATGATCAAATATCTTTAACCACCCAGTACATACAAAGAAACAATTATTTTAAAATACACTTTTATTAAAAAAACAGCAAAATGATAATTCCTCAATTAAATTAGAAAGCATTCAACGTAATGAATATTAAAGAATATTTTTACAGTTTAACTTTTAACAAGTTTGATTTTTCTTAGATATTGCCTCGTGTGTTTTTCTTGTGTTTAAAATTATATGAATCTTTTTACTGCTCTTATGCAACTAGAAATACAAACGAGTGCAATTTAACTTGTCTAATTCTATTTAGATGTATGTTCTGGATTTTGACATCTTTAGCTTCTATTTGTGCCTTACAACATTTAATGACTGGAATTTATTAGTATAAGCTTATTAAGTGATTGAAATCTAATAGAAGGTAAGTAATTAACTGTTGTATATTGTTATTAATCGTTTAGAAGTTACTTTTTGTTATTTATCAATTTGTGTTCGATCTAGCTAGATAACCTTGTATACGTATACGTTATTTCTTACTTTTTTGTAGATGATTTTTCTATTGTTGTTGTCTGGAATTTCTCCTCTCTAGATGATGTATTTTCTGGATGCTTTTGATCCTCCGACCTGGATATCCTGTTGAATCTGGACTTCTATTCTTGTTGAGACCTTGATGTGTACTTTGAGGTTAATTCCCTCTAAAGATGGATTTCTTCGACCTTTTTCAAAACCCCCAGGTCTGGTCTGGTCTGGTTATGGAGATGATTTCCAATAAATTCCTGAATATGATATTGATCGATGTTGTCTTGAGTTACTTTAAGTTTTTAATTATATTGTGAAACTGGTAAGTATGGGTTTTTAAATTTTAATTAAATTTTAACTATAAAAATATGAAATTTTCGGCTCTACCAAATTCACACCTCTTCTCGCTTCACAGTTTTCCCCCTAACTAATCAACAAATTATTATTTCTAGGTAATTTTACCTTCTAGATTATTAGTAGTTTTGTTAGGGTCAATACACATGTAACATTTTAATTTTTAATTATTCTTGTCGAAGCACTATTCACTACACTTATTTGTCTTTTGTATTCTTATAATTACATTTTACAACTATATAACAATTTTTACTAATTTTATACCTAAATATTCTTTAATTTGTCTTTCTTAGAGTCCTGTCAGAGATGTTGAAATTTCCTTGAATAGCCATCTTTACATTTGACATTTCTAATTGTCATTATGTTTTAAAATTGGAATTTTCATTTTATCTAGCTAATATTTTATTTGAATGATGTTTTAGTCTTGCGATATGCATATATGCTAAATCTTTGTTCTTTAAACTTTGTTTTGATATGTCATTGTCTGGTTTTTGAATTCATTTTCTTTATGTACTGTATGTTTTTGTATCGTCATGTCCAAATTTGATAGATAAAAATTTAAATTGAATTTAATAATATTTGTAAAATTTTGTTATTTCAATATATTAATAGGCATTTTTCGATATGTTTATTTAAGATAATTTCAACAATAATAATTTATCTATATTTTACATCAATAACAGTAACATTTCAATAATAATTCACTATTTTTGTTGCCTAAAATGTATTTAATTCTTATGCAATTTCTGTTTTATCACAATATATATATATATATATATACAGTTTTTTAATTTATTGTAATGGTATTAATCTAATTTAAAGGATCATATATGCTGATATACAGGCTGTTTCAAAAAGAGAAAAATTGATTTCCTAAAATTATCTTACATGTCCTGTATCTCAAAGTGTGTGGCTCTAGGACATACGTTTATTAAGAAAACCTCATTTATTTAATGATATATCAGCCCCAGCAATATTGCCATGTCTTTTGAAACATCCTGTATATCAAATATCTATCTTCTTAAGTGATTTGGATATTGCTAATGTACAAGTGCATATCTAGCATATTGACATTATTAAATGACTTTCAAAATTTAAATATACTTTTGGACATAACTAACTAACTTGTAATAGTCAAATTTAAGATGAAGAAGACATATAACTAGTAAACATTGGAATTAATAAATAACAAATAAATTAAATATACATTATTTTAAATTTAAAACAACATTGCCAGAAGTGTTAATTTGATAACATGTCTAAATTAATAATAAACAAGACTATTCACTTATTTCATTTTAACTTTGTTTTGTCGGAGAACTGACCTGCTTTGGGGATATAACTCTATTATTTTTATTATCTAATGCCTCGAAATTGGCAAAAACTGTTTCTACTACAAATGGGTGTAATGTAATGCAATTATTTTTGTATATTTTTCTATACCCGATGCCTTCAAATTTAGTACGCCTACGAAATGTTGCTCCTCGCACGCTTCTCTCTCGATTTTTGGTGGTTGGATATAGTGATAAACGTTTTCCTCTAATTGACTCAGCAGTTTGTTCTATGTAGGCAATAGGTTCCACTCATTTTAAAAACTAAACTTTTCGTATAACTCCATCGAAAAGAAATCGGAAATGTTGAGATCTGGATTTATTAGAAATTCTTGTACTTTACGCCCAAAATGGACTTACATTATTTGCAAGGTCAGACTTCTTTTTATAACTATCGAATCCTGTAGCTGTAATAATTTCTATTTAAATAGTAGAATTTGAAAAATATATATGTATATATATTTTGGTAGTTCTACATGTTTCTAAAGATATGACCTAACTTAAGAATTGTTCAATACCTTTGACATAAAAAATTGTGATTACGTAAAAATATAAAATACAATATATAATGCTTTACCTATTCAGAACTGAAAACAGTAGCACACAAAGTTCCATAATTTCATTCGGTTTGTAGCCGCGTATCGCTACAACTATACGGCATTAGCTGAACACAGACTACACCGGATTCATATTGAGTTAAACCTAAAATTATGTTCGCTTCAGAGATAAGCTGGCATCTTCATCTATTGTATACGTTTACGATTTAGCTATTTCTCATGGGATTTAACAAAATATTAGTAGAAATCGATACCAAATCTAGTAAAGAGAAACAAAGGCATTGTTTGATGAAATGGTTCTAATAGGTTTCTATTGCAATTTGAGTAAAACTTTCAAAAAGTTCATCAAAGAACAACAGCATAAGATTATATTAAAAACCTTTCTGAAATTATCAAAAAAATTTTCACAGATCTTTTATTGTTTATTTTTTAATTCAAGAAGAAAACGGACGACAACAAAATGTGCTTTTTTCAAAAACTGTCATCAAAAGTCGACATTTTCGTTAAATTTTCAGCTGACAAAGTGACTTTTTTGTCAGCTAGCTGCGAAACACTTTTATGTTCTAGAACATAAAACAAACGTCAAAATAATTTGTCATTTTTGCGAAACTTATTTATGATTTTATTAATTAAACAATATATATTATAAGTAACTAGGTAACCTAAAAAAAATATAGACTGTGCCAGTGTCATATTACCGGTGACCGCTAATTCATGGCTGCCCCATGGCTGCCCTAAAAGATCCAGAACCACTAAAACTTGTTTTTTATGCCAATTTACGTTGGTTGTATTGTAACGTGAATCTCATTGGTCACACTGATGTCACATTCTTTAATGACATTTAAAATGACAGCAAGTTAGTTAATTTCATATTGCAATGCAACCTTCATATTTGCACAACCGCCAACATAAAGCAAATAAAATATCAATTTTCTGGACCTTCGGTCCCTAGAAAACGCGGCACCTGTCATGTGACCTATATCATGAACCGACGCTGTCTATATTTTTTTCTAGATTTGTGGTGAGAAGTGACACCGGTAGACGCCTGGCGGGGATAACTGATCTAGTGATAACCAATCAGTTATCTACCAGGGTTAAAAATGATTAAATTACTAAAATGCCTATTAAAAAATAGGGATTTGTGATATATGTTGTATGTATTTTCTAATGCCATCATAAAAAAATAAAAATAAATAATTTTGTCCAAAAAAATTAAAGAAAATTGTTTGGGGTGGACCACTTATCACTTAGGGTTATGAAAAATAGATTACGACCGATTCTCAGACCTGCCGAATATAGATATAAAATTTCGTAAAAATCGGTCAAGCCGTTTCCGAGGAGTCTCGACGTTTTTTTTTTTTAGGATTAATTGTGAAATACCATTTTATGTCACTTCCAATACTTCCCCTGGTAAATACTCGTCTTCACTTTCTGAGCTCATTTTGAATTAAACACTGTTAGAATATGAATTACAATATACATATAATTCCGTTACTACTTTTTCAAATAACTAATTTTTATTGTTTATTAGGTTATCAATATGATAATCATAGCGCCTAAACCATCTTGGTTCAACACGGTTCAAACGATTTCAAATATAAATGAAATTATTTTACATACCACAATTGTCTTAATTTAATGCACTTTTCGAAAAAAATATTGTTTGTATCTCGAACGCAAAATGCGTTTTCGAATGAATATTCCATTCCATTCTTGAACGCAGAAGTACCTTTTCGCCTTCTAGATACACAAATAACCACACAATTGTGTTGGCTCCCCTTGTACAAAATAACAAAATGCATAAGCAGTAAAAAATCATGTAATGACAAAGATTTACAAAAAATTCTCTTATCGTGACTGTCCCTGTTACCCCTCAGCACTTTATAATGTCGTAAAATATGCAGTTAAACATACTTCCCCAGGAAAATATATTTTTACGCCTCTCTCCCTTTACAAAAATATTCTTCAACCTGTAACGAGTTTTCGTCAACACGGAAAATAAAACATTTACCCAGTGCTGAATGTATTCTAACTGAAGTACTAAGAATTTCTATTTCCTCAACTAGTAATTTATTTTCAAAGAACTCAGGAAGAACCGTTAAGGCTTTGTAAAGAAATAAATAATAATTGAATAAAAAGTGAAGCAAAATATAGCTATATACTACTATACATGAACACTACTGGCAGATGTTTTCTAAAACAGTAAATGAACAGTAATCAAAATGTATTGTGTTGGGAATAATTTACAATTAATTACATTACATCAATTACTTGCTACTTCATATTTTGTTTTTAAAAACAGAAGTACAAAAAAATGCGGGAAGTAAGTCACCTTGAGTAGCTTATTTCCTCTAATTTACTTCCGAGACTACCGAGACTATTTGGTGCTTATATCCATGGCATTTTTTAAAGGCAACTTTTTAAGAACATGGTAAGAGAAAGAAATATCTGAATCCATTAAACATTATAATGATAAAAGAGCATATACATAGATGTATATGAGAAAATATCACTTTAAAAATAATATAATAATTGCTACTATAAGATCGACCATGGACAAAGGATTGCTTGCCTGAGCATAACTAGAGCTATGCGAAGACCACCGCAATGAAGATAATGCTATATCGGTTACCTTTGGATATTTATCTAAAAGAAGTATCATCACTTAGCAACAAACAAGCTGCGCTGACTGAGAAGTCGGGACTTGCCTGCGGAAGAGGTTGTCAGGTAGATGCTCTTTCTGCAGGCAGATACTGACGCTATTTCGCCCATGTTTGATAGACTCATCAAGAATGAGGAGAAGAACGTCAGTGAAGATGTAATCAACAGACGAATCATAAAAGAAAGAAGGTGCATGATGTGAGATCTATTCCAGACCCCTACTTGATATCAGTTGGCAATGAATATGCATGCTACCGTGGCACAAATGGAATTAGCAGGTATAACCATAGCCGCCATTATCAGATCTACACAGATAGCAGACAAACACTTCTGATCCGAGGTAATCATAAAATAATGGCAACCAGATAATGAGGATTAACATGGGAATGCCATCAGGCCCCAACCAACAACAGCATATCTGTATGCTGGGTTAAAGGACACGAGCGGTACAATGGCAACAAAGAAGCTGACAAGCTAGCTAGAAGTGCGTCAGGTCTCAATAGTTATGGACCCCGTCCCTCTAGTATGCTTCCGTTTGCCGTTAGCATTTGTTGAAATTATTAAGGAGGACACCCACAAAGAGTTTGGGAAACAGTTGGATAGAACAACTGTCAATTTGCTAAAGAGTTCCTAGAGTACTCCTGCAAGTACACAGTCAAAAAGTATCTGGCTATGTCTACGGTAAGTCTTCGCCTGGTGACAGATATTGAAACTGGACTATGTTGGAAACATCTTTATGCAGAAGTGTGAAATACTTCTTTGTAGAGGTTTCGAACAGAAAGACGAGAGTCAACAAAATAATCCGTGTTTTTAGAACGATGGCTTTCTATGGCCTACATTAGAGAGATCGCCCTGAGCAACATCACCACATATTCACCTCTGTCACCACCGTCTTTAATAGGCTGGTTAGCAACTGAGGTGGATTGATCTCCTATGGAAGAAAGTAATTACAAGGAGCCCAATGAGACCTAAGTGTTGTAGCCTACCCTTCCCTACCATTCCAAACTCCAGATTCCAGAAGATTGATTGTATTATTTTTATCTCTAGATGACACATTTCATATCGATCAGAAAATTGGTAAAAATGCATAAAGAGAGTATTTTCAAACTCAGTATGTACATTGGATATTTTAAATTTATTTTCATTTATATAACATATAGTACTGTCTCTATCCGTTATTCTAATCGCAAGGATAAGCACAGATGTTGGAGATTTATGCGGAAGAAAGAGCGGCATATTATTAAGTAGGCCGCATTTGTGCCCAGGAACAATATACGATGGTAGGCTCTAACCACCATTCAGTACAGAGTACAGGAATGAGGGAAACCTGGAAAACCTAATTAATGGTGATGGGATGGTCTAACGTCAACCGGTATCAATCTCTCACACTGACCCAAGCCAAAGTTCTTCCACCCTACCATATTTGCAGAGAGGGTGCCATTTTTCTACAAGTACAGCTGATCTACGGTCTTCCAGCTGCTGGAATTGAATCCGGGTCAGGATCGAATATACTCGTATATTCAAGTACTGACTTCTTAAACCGCTCGACCATCGACCAACTACAACTATACCTTGCCAATATTAAATAATTTACGATTTTTTAACAGATCTTTCTAACTAATTAATGAGATATTTATGATTTGTTTTCGGAAAATTATTATGAATGTTTTACACAAAAGTGGCTTTAGCTGTTTGCTATAGGTTTTTCAGGTGTAATTCAATGCTGATCGGGGCATTAATCCGCAGAGTAGTTGTTTCCTGGAATTCCGTATTTGCAAAATTCCGTTCCCGCCGAATCACGATAGAAGTCGATAGGTTTCAATGGTGTCTACTGTTATGTAACATCGTGTCTGTGGCTTTTCTGTCCGGCATGAAGTAGCAACTGATCACTAGATGCAGCTTTGCTACACCACGTGTCAATTTATTGTTCAATTGGTTGTGTGTAAAACAGTTATTAGATATTTGTTAAATTACACTAATTTAACTACCGCCTCTACTTTTAAAGATTTCTAATATTAGTACGTTTAGCTTCAGGCATCCTGTATTTTAATCAAGTATTATGCAGTAGAAAATAAATATAATACAATTATTCAGAAACAAGATTAGACTTCGTTGAAGCACTATAATATTTTATAATTCGCATAATCCTATTAATGAGAAAATGCATGCAAATGGTTGACAAATGACTGTTCCCAGCAAAACAGTATGCATTTATACTCATATTTTTTTGCTTATCTACATATTTAAATAGGCTTCTCATAGAAAAACGTATGTGTTGATATGTATTTATTTCCCATAAAGCTTTATTTCAAAATTTAATTTGTTAAAAACAAGGTACACGAAAATTATGTTAAATACTTAACATTCGTTTTCAGATAGCTAAATTTACTGCAGTATTTTCACATGAATTTTGATTAGTGGCGACCCGGTAAGATTGGTAGAGGTCTACCTCACAAATTATAAGATTTGTATTCACGCAGCAGTTTCAACATTATATAGGGGTCCGTTATTTATATGACCGCAATTACTGTGACATGACCTATTTTGAAGAGGATTGTATTCATAACAAAGGAAAAGAATCGCAATATATTATTACGATAATATATTGCCAGAGAAACTTATATATTAAATATTTATATTTGCAATTGTAAAATATTAAACAATAATATAATTTAATTAAAGAGCAGTTTGTCAAGTAGCTAGCGATGAATATTTTACACGTTAGTGCAAAATATATTCTAATTAGATTGTATAGATAGCAATAACAACATTTTAGGATATTTATATAACATAAATATAAATTTTATTTCTATTGTATTCTATTCCATATATTGCCTAAAGGAAAACTTTAGTTGAACGAAAGGCTGGAAATGAAGTGTTGAAGTTTCGGACGTACAATCTTTCTCTGCAGTGAAAAAAGCAGGAAAGTGAAAGGATACAATATGACAACCAAGAAGAAAAAGTCTCATGTATAACGAACAATCATGCCGTTTTGACCTTTTATCCGTGGATATAGACATTATCGGTCTGTACAAAGTCGTTTTAACAATAATTTATTGCCCAACGTGATTTTCCTATTTAGATGTTATGATATGTGACACTTTGTTATAAATAAATAATCAATACATGTGTCAGGAACGACTAATGATTTGTAAATAAATTAGCAGTTCTAGTACCCTCCAACAAAGTACATTTTGTATATATCTACATATTATTACGTATTACCGCAAATTTAAACTGCATGTATCGCTTAGCATACAGGGTGTCCAGAAACTAGTGGTCAAAAATGATAAGGCATACGGAGAAGTCACAACAATGTCAGTGTATCTGACTGCCTTACGGATATACAGGGCTTTCAAGTGAGAAGTTAAATATTGAATTTCAGTCATAATTTCTAAACCTTTACCTTGGCAATCTCGAAATTTGGATGGAAGTATGCTTCATTATACGATCCATACTTTTTAGATGAAAATTTGACAGAAGCATTGTAACTGAAATTAGTAACATATAACTTTCTATTACATTTTTATAAACACCTTTGGTATCGTTACCCACCTTGTACCAATTTGGAGCAACTTGTGATATATTTCTGGTATCAGCTCAGCAAGGAAAATCCGGAAATGGGGAAAAAATGGGGTATTCCATTAAAAAAAACAGGTAATAACGTCATTACTCAAAGGTAGATTACCCTGAATATTAAATTATTTTTGACAAAACAGTAAATTAAAATCAAAAATCGACTTCTCCGGAAATATTTAATAATATTGTATATTTAGCTAATAATGAATTTATGCGTCGCACTGTATATAACATAATATTAACAGTATCTTATAAATTGCTTAAATGTAATTTAAATATCTATTCGATTTATTACTTCTTGTTGATTTGATTTATTTCGGTATACATATAATTAATAAACAGGACAAAAATAAAGTATAGAATCATTAAAAAAAAAGTTTTTTACCAAAACATCTTTGACATTGCCAATAAATAATATATTTATCAATAAAGTAATAGATTAGACCAAAATAAGTACATCTTAAAAATATTTAAGTAAATCATAATACTGAATTAAAACCACGCAAAAACTTGTCCATTCGCCATAGAAATCATCTAAGAAGAAAATTTAATATTTTGGGCACAGAAACCTCAAAGTCGATCGAAAATATTAAATTTTCTCTATAACTTAATAAGACAGCTTAATCCCAGTATGACATAAGATTGCAGAAGCAGAAATTGGTTATAAAAAAACTTGGCGTGATACTTCTTTCTCTGATTTAAAAAATAAATCCTCATTTTGTACTATAAATAATAGCGATCATAAAAGATAGTTGGTTTTAGACAAAATAAAGAACATAGAAGGTATTAAAGAATCGGCCATGCTTTAAATCTAGCTTTCTCAGACGAAAATAAGGTGATTTTAACCAACTTATACCTTAGCACTATCTTAATCCTAATTTATTTATTTCTTGAGTCATCGTATTCAAATTTTATACAGTAATTTTTTTGTATGATACTCATGAATATCTGACTGAGTTTTGTGTTAAATGTACAGGACGTTTAGAGCATGTGCCACTTTATTTTTTTCTTTCAGATTTTTTTAGGAAAGGAAAATTTTGAAAAATGATTAGTTATTTTTTAACAGCATTCTATTTGTTTTTAAGAAAGCTATACTTGTTACATGTCGCTAAAATGCACCATTATAGAGAAAATTTCATTTAAAATTTGAGTTGTAAATTAATTAATTACTCTACAATCTTGGACATTCATTAAACAGTGGGCCATACTAGCTTCCTTGGACGAAAATAAGGTGATTCACGTCAACATATCTTAGTACAACTTTGTTTCCTTGAGAAATTTTAGGTCTGAGAAGTTTTTTAAATACCTTCTCGGGTCTATACATTTTTTAATTCGGATTACCCAAGAAATAAAGGAGTTAAAGCTAAAATAAATAAAAAAATTTCTCTGGTCTATAACTTCTTAGGTAAGATAGTACTAAGGTAAGTTGATTTAGGAAGAAAGCTAGCCTTAAAATATGGCCCATTTTTTAATAAACATTCTGTATATATTAATGAGACCTATATTTTGATTGACGTATAATAACACATAGCTATGTGTGCCTACATTGTACGTATAAAATATTTAAAATGATACAATTCAAAATTTAAATTTTTGTTGTTTTAGTTGTATGAATCACACAATACAAATTTTACTTAGGTGTGATTCATCCTACGTATAGCATTTTAAATTGTCTAATGTCTAGTTGAACATAAATAAATTTACTTCACCTACTGAAGGTGTTTTTGTATAAATACTAATTGCTAATCATTATTTTCTGCAGTTATCTTATAATCACATCACTTATAGATGTTGGAAATTTGCAAACTGTGCAGGCCGATATACAACAGTAAATAAACAAATAAGTTGCGCCAAGTTCTGCTGTTTGAGCTTCAATATCAAATATCGATTATTTTTCTTTATATATTTTTGTATATGTTAGTAAATACTAATGTCTGACGCTTTATACAGGGTCATCCAGAACTTATCTAAAAAAAATTGTAAATGTACAGAAGACTCTTACAAATTCAATTTTGTAACAATAAAATGAAAAAGGTCAGTTCGAAAATGATTTAAAATACATTTCTGCACACCACTGGATCTGGACCCGTTATTGTTATTCATTATTAATATAATCAATTTGTGGTTTTAATTAATAAAATAGTTTGACATACTTGATGTTGCAACAACGTTTTCGGTCCGTCTTAAGCAATTTCAACAAAAAAACACAAGTGTTTCTGCTTGTTGTCCGTTTTGAACTCGTAACTTATTACCAGCAACTGTGATACGATTGCATAAATCATCAATAGTATGTATCCACTTCGGTGCGATACACACATTTTTTAAATATCCCCACAAAAAAGAAATACAAATGATTTAAAGTCAGGAAATCGTGGCGTCCATGGTACCGGTCCTCCTCGTCCAATCCCTTAGTATTAATGCTTGGACACGCTGTACATGGCACGGATATAATTGAGTCTCGTGATACGCTACACTGCTGCAATACGCCGTGGACGCCCTGGACTTTCCACGATTCGGTTTCAAATTTCCCTCGCATTGCCTACACTTGCACACACTGCACACCGCGGTAAAAGTAGCTACATTTGGCACATGTTTACCGGGAAATCGTTCTGCTAAAGCATCTTCACATCGCCTAAATTAGAACGATATCCATCGACTACTACTACTACTACTACTATACACGTAAGCCATTTTTGGCACTTGAAAAACTAATGTTAATTAATGTATGTAAAGACTGGCATCACAAAAATTTTAGACGCCTATCTAGAGACTACATTAGCCCAGCGATGTAACGGTTACTACAATAATTTTTACTCGGAAACTATAAGGATTTTACAAAAAAAAAAATTACGATATTGACTCCATTTTTATGACGCATCTAATCCCAAATTTTTTAGATAACTTCTGAATCGCCCTGTATAACGCAAAACTATTTTTGTTCATCTACTTTTCGGAGCCAAACATAATTTTGCCATGGCGAAATAAAGTAATATACGTCTTTGGCTTCTGTTCAAATAAAATCACACAGATAGATGGCTTTTAAACTTATTCTCTGCGTTGGACGACTTTGCGCTCAACCGTGTAGTATGACCCCAGAGCGTTACTCCTAATAACTTCTCGGTTCCTTTGAACTCCCAAGAACAAAACAAAATTGAATATCGATTGTGGGACCCTATCAATTTAAAAAAACGTAAATTTGCTCAAAGGATTCTTTTGTATGCCCAACTTTCAAAGCAATTTGGATAAGTTTAGGATGCAGATCTAGAGCAGCACGCACAAAGAGATGATAACTCAGAAACCTTTTACTTCTGTAAATGGTGTTCACTTTACTCAAGCTCAACAGTTTGACTAGTTCAACTATTTCAATATATCAAATGCAATATGCGCAAATGTGTAAATAAATTCGAAAATTATATTACGCGTGAACTGTTTTCTTTATAAACTGATTCCATAAATATTATTATTATTATTAAACTAAAGGGATGAGCAGAAGCCAAAACCTATTATGCTCAAATTACAAAGGCAGTTATAACATATTTAACAAATTGAAACATTAAAAGTAGGTATGACATCTTAATCGATTAAACAACACTTCAATTGAACATTCATATCAGTTAATTATTTTTAAATGTGTCATATTTATGCTTAAAACTGTTAACACTTCCAGAAGTTACAACACCATTAGGTAGTTGATTCCATCGGTTAAACACTCTGTTTGAATAAAAACTCTTATGGATGTCTTGAAGTTTTCCTTGCGTAGTTTCAACTGGTTGCCACGTAAGCGGCCATCTGTGTTTAATGTCAGCAACGCACCAATTTCTTGATTGAAAAAATGATGTAATAATTTGTAAGCAAAAATCATATCGCCTCTAGATCTGCGCTCGGAAAGTGGTGGGAGATTTAGAATTTGCAGCCTCTCATGACAAGTATGTTTCCGCAGAGTAGTCACTTGTCTACTACATTTGCGTTGAATATTTTCTAGTAGGTTAATGTTTCTAATCAATCGAGATGACCACATGATACCAGCATACTCCACCACAGGCCTTACGTAGGATTTAAATAGAAGGGAAAACAATCTGGGGCTAGGATTTTGAAATGGCTTAGAAAGTATGTAGGATCTTTGATTAGCTTTTTTTGTAATTTTGGAAATATGTGTGGACCAGGAAAGATATGTAGTTATTGTCACACCTAAGTCATTCTGTTCCACTACTGCTTTAACTGGTGTAATCAATGGTGTAATAGTTATGAGGAATTTTGTTGCCCATGTGAAGTACAGTGCATTTATTCGAATTTAGAAAAATTAACCAAGTTTTACACCAGCCATCAATTGCTGTAAAATTACTTTGAATGGTGCTGTGCTGTTCTAGTGGATTTCCATATAATTTTGTGTCGTCAGCATAAAAACTATGAGGGATAGTTATGAACAAATACAGGAACAGGAACAAAAGTGGTCCAAGAACAGAGCCTTGTGAAACCCCGCACCTTACTTGATTCCAAGATGAATGATCTGATCCAATATGTATGTGTATTGATAAACGACTTATCCAAGACCACCAAGAGTTGTTTAGAAAGACGATAGATTTACGACTACGTCGCTGCTTGCTTCTTGAAAATAAATTCTACACATTTAAACTGCTTTCTCTTTGATTTTGGGAAACCAAATTAGCATCGATTCATATCATAGAACAGCTTACTATAACAAATAAAGTGATTTAAATGTAGCATTTTGTCTAAAAGTATATGGACGATGTCATAGGATAGTGTTTTAAGTCCACATTTCAAGTTGTTATAACTTGGGTTGTTTACAATATAAAATCTAAAAGAACCAAGAATCGAATTTTCAACATTAAATTAAAAATATTATATCTGTTTGACTTAGATTGATAAGCCTTCTGCTAATAATGTAATTAACTAATCAAATATTTACTGAATTAAAACACAAATTTGTCAATAGAGCAAAAGTAGCTTTTAATATTTTCTCGGACTTTTTAAGGAAGCAAAGTTGTACTAAGGCAAGTTGACTTAAATCGTCAAACATTTACAACTCAAACTTTAAATGCAATTTTCTCTAAAATGGTTCATATTAATGACATGACATGACAAGTATACTTTTTTAAAACTAATTAAATGCTATTTCAAAATAACTAATGATTTTCCAAAATCTTCCTCTGTTTATATAACAAAAATACCTTCTTCTACAAAATTTGAATACGATTATCTAATAAATAAATAAATTATCTTAAAATAATGAATTAAAAAAACTACTTTCTCGGGCCTATAACTTCTTAAGAAAGCAAGATGGTACATACTAAAATTAGTTGATTTAAATCACCTTATTTTCATCCAAGAAAGTTTAGCCTTAACCTTAAAGTATGGCCCATTCTTTAATAAACACTCTGTATAACGGCAAAATATGCATAAAAAAAATTGAGGTAATTTTTCTTTACGTTTCAATTTGTTGACAATATCTTAAACAAACAAAATATTACTACCTTTATTACTGTAAACAAAGGTATACTTCCAAACACGGAATTCCAGGAAACAACTACTCTGCGGGCTAATACCCGTACTAGCATTAAGGTTCGCGCGCACTAAACTGGCCCGGCCGTCAACGGGCCGCACCGCTACGGAACACGAAATTATTTTTACCTGGTACGTAAATGAAATCGCGTTCACTACTCGACAACGGAAGGCAACGCCGCGGCCGGTCGTCGTGAGCGTAGGAATGAAAATTCGCGTTCCGTAGCGGTGTGGCCCGTTGCCGGCCGGGCTGGTCTAGTGCACGCGAACCTTGGTAAACCTGTAGCAAACAACTAAGGTCACTCATCAGCAGCCTACCAGACATATACTGGTTTCGAACTTATTAGCTCTATTCAGTATGCCATAAGTAAGATATCTGACCGATAACCCTAGCTGTTTAAGACTGTCTAATCCGACAGAAGGGACCATAAGTACGCGATGTAGACAAGCTATATGTAACGGCCATTCACTACTCCATGCCAGACTCACAAGTCACAGACACAAATCGTTCTACATTGCAGTAGAAATCATCGAAAGCTAGCGACCTCTATCGCGATTCGGCGAAAACTATATGTTACAAACACGGAATTCTAGAGAAGAACTACTCTGCGGGCTAATGCCCCGACCGGCATTGAATTACACCTGCAAAACCTATAGCAAACAGCTAAAGTTACTCATCAGCAGCCTACCAGACATATACCGGTTTCGAGCTTATTAACTCTAATCAATATGCCATAGGCAGTTTTAGTTTATCCAACCCGACAGAAGAGACTATGAGTACGCGGTGTAGACAAGTTACATCTACACAAGTCTGTTCGGAAGGACAAGTTGTTTGCTATAGATTTTGCAGGTGTAATTCAATGATGGTCGAAGCATTAGCCCGCAGAGCAGTTGTTTCCTGAAATTCCGTGTTTACAACACATCGTTCTCGTCGAATCGCGAAGAGATCGCTAGCTTTCAATGGTTTCTACTTGAGTGTAGAACGCTTCGAGTCTGTGACTTGTCAGTCCGACATGGAATAGCAAATGACTGCTAGATGTAACTTGTCTACACCGCGTACTAAAAATATACTCGATGTAATAACATTAAAAATTTAAAATACTCTCAAATATTCGCCTGCTCCAAAAAAAAAAACGGAAAACATTTTTATCAAGCAATCCATTCTAGGATTATGAAACAATTATATCTTTTTACAGTAACTAAAGTGAAAACATCTGCGAATAGTGCTTTATCGACATCTATGTTTTGGATAAATATGTTTTCATTTCAAATCATTGATATATGTATCTTAAAAATTAACGTAGTTTTCTTAAAAAAAAAACAAATTGAAAATTATTTGAAGAGTCGTAACCTGTTTAAGGTAATAAAATTGTACAAAGGTAACTTGTACGTTTCACCTCTAAGGAAAAAACTTCTGTAGTATAGTTAGGTAATTCTTTATCAGACGCCGTGTATACACAAAAATATTCTCAAGCTCTTTCTTATACTCGTACACGAACAATAATTTGCAATTTATACTAGAATAAATACGATTTTAATAAAATAAGATATCCAATCTTCTTTTATTTTGTACAAATCGTCTTTCTCTTGTAACAAGAGATAATATATTAAGAACAGTAAAGTCTCTAATTAAAACAAGATGCTCTTAATTTTCAAGAATCACAAAGGTCAAATATTTACCAAATGCAAATTAACTTCTGTAACTTGGTGAACTTATTTCATCAACGCGTTTGGTATCATTAATTTATACGAAGTACTCCATTTTTTGTCATTAACAAGTAATTAAAACAATTTACAAAGAGAAATATTTCTAGATGTTTACTTTACGCCTACTAATTTCATCTTAAGTTAAATACAGGTTAATTATTTATTATAATGTTCCTAAATATTTTTGTTGTTCGCTACAGGATGAACATTCTGTACAAAATATTTCTTTTCAAAAATTTAATTGTGGAACATCGATCAAGCAGATATCATATAGTGGAATTCTTTCAATGTCTGTATTAGCAAAAAGAGACGTAACTTGTCGCATAATGTAACGTGTTCCATTTGGAAAATAAATATTTTTTCAATTTTGAATTGACATAATCTAACTAAAGACTGATATACTATATGTTACATTAAAATGGATTTCAATTTTTGAAGATGAACCACCTTTTGATCTCATTTTGTAAGAAGAATTGAGTATGTGTTTCGTTGTATTATAGAACTCGAAGCGATATATCTGGATCTAGGTAGTAATGTAGTATGTACTACATGTTTTCATGGACTCAAAATTGTGTCTCTTTCCAAAGTGATAGACACTAAAACAAATAAAATCAATATAAATTATTCCTTATCGTGTCATTTCTTCAAAAAATATTTTTTAAAATATATGAAACATTTGTATTACTACTGAAATCTTCGCGGCAACTCGCTCATCAAAGAGAAAATTCAATACAAACAGTACACAATACAGTCCATAGAACAACAGAGATTTAGTATTACACATTACAAAGAACGTTTTGTTATTGTTTTTCAAACTTTAATTAACTTCCAATTCAATACTGGAGGACAAAAACTGCTATTCATTTATCATGCATTGTATTTACTCTTAAAATTTAAATCCGTTCAATAATTAATGAATAATAAATATTGAAATTTGAATATAAAGCTGCCAAAAAATATAACTTTTATAAATTCATTCGATATAATATTTTTTATACATAAAATTTGTTGAGAATGTTTAAATATCATGTATTATCACTTAGGAATGCGAATGTTCAAAGATACCGAAGTAAAAAGAAAAAATAACGAGAAGAAACGATTTAATCAACAATCTCTTAGGTAGGTACATTAGAAACCTATGAAAAAGCGTATTTTTTTAAATTTAACTGTCGATGTAAATATTTTTATTTTATTTACTTTACAAAGTTTGGAAACAAACAGGCTAAAAGCCCAAAACAGTAAACATAACTGCAATAAAAAGTACATAGTACATAGTGTGCTTATAAGTAAAGTTAATATAAATACATTATTCTACTATAAGTATATTACTAGATTAACAGTAAATTAATAATTAATACGTTTAATGCTACGTTTAAAATGACTTATGAAACTATTAAAAATATCAATATTTAAACAGTATCTGTCGTAATTCCTACATATTCAATGAAATGGTGAATTTAGCCCTAAGTTGATTCTACTATGGTCAATATAAAAAAGGACAAAACACGTGTGTTCTTAACTGGTACATGAAAAGGTAAGATGAACAATAAGAGGAAAATCTATACAATTATTTAAAAATATCAGGCCGCCTGAAACCTACGAAATTCTAATAATAAACTAGTAGACGATATATCGTGAAGATTATACAGTTCATAAATCCTATAATTGAGAAATTTAACAAACTTATTTTGAATCCCTTAAAGACGAAAGAACTAAATCTTTACATTTTATTACACTTACGGGCCAAATAATCAATATGAAATGTAAAACTCATTTTACAATCAAAAATTACTCCCAAGTCCTTAATCTCAGTTACTCGTTCAAGACTCATTATTTATCCTATAATCAAATTTAATTAGAGTAACATTTCAATAAAAGAAATACAGTGACATCTATTAAAATTAAGATGTAACTTATTGTAAAATTTTAATATCATCCATATATAAAAGATATTTACAAAATTGTAACGAGCTTCCGATGTCATTAATGTAGACCAAGAAAAACAGTGAGCCAAGATGAAACCCCTGAGGGACTCCTGAAGTGATACAAAACGCTTAGAACAATAACCATCAACGGTGACCATTTGCGATCTATTAAATAAATATGACGATGTCCAACGTAAAAGATTGGCACAAACACCAATTTTTAGTAATTTAGCCATTAATATGTTATGAGTCACTTTATCGAAAGCCTTGTCAACATAAGCTGTGTCTACTTGAATCTGTCTATCAATAGCATTTATTATATAATTTCTATAGGTTAATAAATTGGTAGTAATCGATCTTTTTGGAAAAAAAAACATGTTGTTCAGTTAATATTACATAAACTTACTTACACATAAAATTGTTCACTTTTATACAGTATGCGCCAAAAGTATGGAATAAATTCAATAAAAACGAAACAATTATTTTTTGAGAAAAATCCTCGAACAGGTCGATTTTTAATTTAAAAAATACATATTTTAGCGTAAAATGCGATTTTCAAATGTCATTTGTTTTCAAGTAATGACGTCATCGATTTTTTTTTAAATGGCAACGCCATTTTTTTTTTCCTTGATTCTGAAAGATCGTTTAATTCTCTATCAGACAGTACAAAAATTTTGCCCTCTTACAAAGGAAAGTTTTCGAGTAAATGACGATTGAATGTTAGAAAACGTAAATCAATTAAAATAAAGCAAAAACGTTGTCAAGTCTAGTTTTTCGAATTCCGTAGTTCTTTTATGGATCACGTAGGTGAAAATCTTTGCAAAGTGTCATTGTCACACCGACTTTATAATAAGTATTGTAAGCGACATAGAAATTATAATTCAATTTAAATTATTATGGCACATTTAACTGTTACTCAAAGAATTGAAATTTTAATTCTTATCGGATGCGGGAACATGACTAGAACTCAGCAGGAAGTTTTCGATTTATTTAATGAAAAATATCCAGATCGCTCTATCAGCCAATCAACAGTCAGTAAGGTAGAGTCTAAATTTAGAGAAACTGGCAATGTTGTAAATATTTCAAAACCTGGACGTCCAAGCATTAATGAAAATCAGAAACAGAACATTTTGATAAGTATGGTGGATAATCCTCATAATTCTTCACGATTGGTTGCATTAAACAGTGACACTAGTCAGAGCAGTATCTTGAGGAAGGAAAAATATCATCCCTATAAAATTCAACTTGTGCAGGAACTCAATGAAGATGATCCCGATCGCCGCTTACACTTTTGCGAAATTCTAATTGATTTATGTCAAGGAAATAGAAATTTGCACCGGCAAATACTTTTTTCAGATGAGGCCACATTTTGTCTGAATGAAACCGTCAAACTTGCAGATATTGGAGTCGGGAAAATCCTCATTGGATGGCAGAGGCACATACCCAACACCCTCAGAAATTAAATGTGTGGGCTGGAATAGTTGACGACAGAATAGTAGAGCCTTTCTTCTTTGAAGGAACCGTTACAGGACAAAGATATTTAGAGTTTCTAGAAAATGACCTTGTTCCAGCCCTTGCAGTAATTTTTCCTAACGATAATGACCCTGACATTCCTGACGATACCATATGGTTTCAGCAAGACGGTGCACCTCCGCACTATGCGCGTCTTGTACGAGATTTTTTGGACAACTGTTTTCCTGGGAGGTGGATCGGCAGACGCGGACCGATAGAATGGCCTGCAAGATCGCCAGATCTTACACCTCTTGACTATTTTTTATGGGGATACTTGAAGTCAAAAGTGTACATTAATAAACCACGTAATTTAGAAGAACTTCAAAATCGCATTCGGGACGAAATACGCAGAGTTACCCCAGAAATCATTCATAATGTGCAAGAAGAATTTCTTCACAGACTTGCGCATTGTCAAGAAGTTGGTGGATGGCAATTCGAACATTTAATTTAAGTATAAAATTTAATCAATTGTATTTTATTTTACATACCTCAGAATTGTTACTTTTTTATGGATAAAATTTACGTTTTCTAACATTCAATCGTCATTTACTCGAAAACTTTCCTATGTAAGAGGGCAAAATTTTAGTACTGTCTGATAGAGAATTAAACGATCTTTCAGAATCAAGGAAAAAAAAATGGTGTTGCCATTTAAAAAAAAATCGATGACTTCATTACTCGAAAACAAATGACATTTGAAAATCGCATTTTACACTAAAATATGTATTTTTTAAATTAAAAATCGACCTGTTCGAGGATTTTTCCCAAAAAATAATTGTTTCGTTTTTATTGAATTTATTCCATACTTTTGGCGCATACTGTATACAAAGTATGTGAAAATAAGTGCTAAAATGTGGAGTTTGAATAGCAAATTTATATGTGTCTTACAAACGCTTTTCAAAAGTTATCAAGTATTATGTTTTGAGGAAAATTTAAATATTAACAGAACATCAAGAATTTAATTTTTGATATAACTTTTTGTTCTACATGTTTTATTTTTCGAGATTTCTGTATGTAACAACACCGCAAATTTTACGGTTAGAAATACGGTAACCTTAAGTTGCTTCGGAAAGTCTCGAAAAAAAGTTCTCATGATATTAAATAGATGAAGTTATTAAAAAACATGACAAAAAAAATAAATAATTTATTTTTCATTAAAAACTGGAAACAATTTTTTATTTTACTATTAACTGTGGTTTCACACATGATGTGTCTGCACGTTTTGTCGTCAGTCTTGTATAATCTGGAAAAACTGACCAATAAAACTGACACAAATCGTGCAGATACACTATTTAAATTTTCGTTCAGTCTTTCGCTCAGTTATTTCGGAAGTGGCATGAAGGAAGAACTGACTTAGTGACGATAATTGCACTGTGTCAAAAAATTGAAGAAGCTAAAGTCTGCATGTTGGTCACGATGGAAGTAGTTACTAAAGAGAGAGACATTCTCTCATGTGAACCTTTTCCGAGAATTCCAGCAGGAACCAGAAGATTGGTGTAATTAATTACGTACGCACATAGCCACGTAATGTAAATTGTTAACCCATGTAACCTTAGAAACAGAAGAACACGACACTGCCATAAGGACAGCTATTAATTAGGTTAACTGCTACGTTAAGGTAGTCTCAGTTGCTGTAATCCTTTGATTTAACTTGCCACAGGCAAGAAAATCTTTGATACATATCTATAAACTTTGTGAAAAATTCATATGACCAATGTCGTAAATCTGATAATATTTTATTTAGCCACTACACGTCCCAAAATTATCTTGCAACCTCTAGCGCGATTAAGAACAAACTGGCAGGAGAGCGAAATTTGACGTATAAGACTGACATATCCACGTGTACTGACTTGTTTACCGTCTTGCTTGTAGACAAAGCTACAGACCAGTCGTTATTTGCGAGTTTGTCCAACCTTATTCAGTTCATGCAAAACTTCGAATTTGTCGTCAACACGTAACGTTTTGTTTGGCAAATCTGGCATAATTATATAAGACAAAATATTACGTGTAGATTAGGCTTTAGAAATGTATGGCTTCAAATGGACATGTTCACACAATCTTCGATCTGATAGAAATATCGGTGGCTGTCACTGATATTGCTGTGCATTAGGGTGAAGTGAAAAAGGCATTTTGTTTTAATTTTTTAAATTTCATTTTGGAATAGTTACAGAAAGTTGCCTACTAGTATCCCAAAGAGAAAACCTAAATGATTTTTTGAAATAATAAAATATCTTCTGCCCTCTACTAGCCAATAAAAGGAGTGTGAAATAATACTTTTTTAATTTTCAAAATTTAATTTTGGAATAGTAGCAGAAAGTTGCTTATTGGTATCCCAAGAGAAAACCTAAATGATATTTTGAAATATTACAATATCTTCAAAGGATGTGTGAAATAGACTTGTCAATTATTTTGATAACCAAGAAAAAGTTTTTTGTGCTAATAATACAAATATATAATTATAATAAGGTTACAGAAATACCAAAGTATCTTTATCAAACCGCCATCCTAGAATGTTGGCACATTCTAGATGGCTTACTATGGCAAATCGTATCTTACGCCTCTACATAGGAACAAAACATCCTAGTGAAGATTTGAATATTATTATCGAGTTTATTTTGAAAGTATATGCGCCAATGTAGTTTACGATTAAATTTAACCCGTCGAGTAAAATTGATGTAAATCATGTTTGGCAAACAATTAAGTTAAGTCCATATTTCCAACAGAAACTGAAGGATATAGTAGATCCAGTGATTTAGTGAAATGCTTATTTTGCGCACCCTGAAAATATTGTAATATCTATGTTAAATGATGATAGGATATATATGAGAACTTGGTCTTCGACGTATTCTGAATGCGAAAAGGGATACAAGTACATCAGTGCGAGCTTTTAGTATACCGGAATTAAACTTTGATGGTGACGACTACATAGACCTTATTGACTGGACAGGAATGAAATATTACCCCATCCCCAATACTTCATAGCTTAGAAACAGAGTTAGTAATCGACACAATCTAATAAAATGATAAGAGATGACTGCTTTTCCTTATCAGACAAACGAAATGGTTTTATTAAAACCACTTTTGATTCACGTAGAATTATGTCAAAATTTGAAAAAAGGCAATTCAAACAGTAGACCTTTATGTTACAGTCACCTCTTTGGGGTGAGTTCTGGGTTGTTTGCCATTACACAAGTAGTCGCGTCAAATTATCATGAAAAATGTGAAAATAGACAACTTTTTGCGGAGAAGTCCGATTGAGATGCGGTTTTCTGCAAAATGTTCAGGAAACAACAAAAGGTACATCTAACCTCTGTACGCTCGCAAATTTTTAATTGTTTATTTAACAAATGACCCATTTTTGTTGAGCATATGGCAAATGTCACATACGATTCAACGAAAATGTCTGAAAAATGTTCTCTCGGGGGTTTTCGAGGTCCCTCTTTATCACTTTGGTGTTAGCTTTATTATTTATTGCTAAATTGTTGTAACTGGGCTAATTAACAAATTAAAAACTCCACCCCCGAAATCACTAAAGAACCGGAATTTTTTCCAGGATTTCTGGCTTATTAAGGCAAACCATCGGCACAAGATTTTTGCAGATATAATTGTTTATTGTTCGATTGTTGCAACCTCGCTAATTAACAAATTAATAACTCTTCTCCCGGGATCGTTAGAAAATCGGATTTTTTTTGCAATAATTCTGGGATCAATTGAACAATAAACAATTATATTTGCAAAAATCTTGTGCCGATAGTTCCCCTTAAAAAGACAGAAATCCCGGAAAAAATTTCGGGTCTCTAGTGATTCCGGGAGTAGAGTTATTAATTTGTTAATTAGCCAGGTTGCAAAAATAGAAAAATAAACAATTTTGTGCAACAACCTCGTGCCGATGGTTCTCCCCATGATCCCAGAGTTATTGCAAAAAAATCTGGTTGTCTAACGATTCCGGGAGTAGAGTTATTAATTTGTTAATTAGCGAGGTTGCAACAATCGAACAATAAACAATTATATTTGCAAAAATCTTGTGCCGATGGTTTGCCTTAATAAGCCAGAAATCCTGGAAAAAATTCCGGTTCTCTAGTGTTTTCGGGGGTGGAGTTTTTAATTTGTTAATTAGCCCAGTTACAACAATTTAGCAATAAATAATAAAGCTAATACCAAAGTGATAAAGAGGGACCTCGAAAACCCCCGAGAACATTTTTCAGACATTTTCGTTGAATCGTGTGTGACATTTGCCATATGTTCAACAAAAATAGGTCATTTGTTAAATAAAAAATTAAAAATTTGCAAGCGTACAGAGGTTAGATGCACGTTTTGTTATAAAAAATTCGCTGAACATTTTGCAGAAAACCGCATCTCAATCGGACCTCTCCGCAAAAAGTTACAAGTGAAATGCTAATTTGACGCGACTAAAGCGAAGTACTGCTCTAAACAGAAATCTGACAGCAGATGGCAATAATACAGAAAAGCCGCATTATTACTTCAAAATTATTCCTCTCAAAGGTTGATAATTGACAAGAATTATGCTAATTAGTATAAATGATTAATTTATATATATATAGCCGATTTTGATTTTCAAGTTATAGTTTTGATATACGATATATTTCTAGATTTACCTAAATATAAGGGACTATACAGGGCCGAAGACTTAGTTCAAATGTAATAAAATTTTATATGGGTACTAACCCAACTAACATTTAAGCCTAATAGACTGCTACACAAGAAAAATAATTCTAAATTGATGAAGATTTACTATTTTCCTCCATAAAAATAATCTTCAATGTTACAAAATTTTATAATACCAAAATTTGTTAATTAAGAGTAATATAATGACTTCTAAGTAAAATGAAATATATGTCAATTTATACAGTTCGAAATTACATATTGTTTACCTATTCTATGTTTTCAAATGCTAAAATTCCAATAACGTGTAAGACAAAGTTATAATTTACTTAATTACGCCTTGAAATCTGTCTTCAATATCCAAGGATTTTTTAAATTATTACAATAGGTAAATATTTACATATTTATTACAAAATTGTAAAACTTATTTTGTCTTCAACTAGTAGTTAAAAATAAGGTAATAACTAGTTATTTTGCCCTATTAAATCCTTCAATTGGTTAAGTTCCATTTTTATTACAATAACAACCTATTTTCAACTTTGTTGATAATTTCTAAAGAATATTTAACCATTTCAATTAACCTAATAGAACTATTGTTCTATATTATGGTACAAATTTACTTGTTAATAATACCTCGACGTAAGTGTGTTTTATAAAGGATTTTTAGGAAACAAGCTTCTTGTTATATGTATTCCGACAGATCTTCATGTAATAGCGCCTAGAAATTGTTTTGTGTTTTGGCCATCTGCAGTGAAAATCAAGCCCTACACAATATTACAGAGTTGCAAAAAACGAATTTAAGCCAACACTGCATATTATGTAAATCAATCTAATGATAATATATCGATAAACACTTAATATATAAGTATTATTATGACTTTTATCATGTCAGATGAATTTAATAGTGCACGTGAATTGAAATTCGAATTGAATTCCATTCGAAAATATTTATTTTGTTTTTGTTATTACGCATACATAATATTATTGGCTTTAATTTGAATTTTCAATCACAAATAAATTCAAGAGTAGAATTTTATATGTAGGTACCTAGTAATAATTTAATTGGTAATAAATTACCATAAAATATCTTCATTTGGAGAAAATCTCAACCACAAAGTTAATATTTTCCTGTGACGTTAACATTGGCATAGGCAATCTGCCCTATAGGTTAAAACTTACAGACAAATTGACTTCAAAGTTGATTTTATTTGAGCGGCCATGTTGTAATAAACGCTAAATGTTTTGTTCATTATTTCTAATTGATTAAATTTTATCACGAAGTACATTCAGTTTTTATTCTAGGTTATGTGTCAGTATAGAAATATTATTAAAAAGCAATAGTAAAAATGTATATTTATAAGGCGCGTTATTTTTATGAAAGTTTGGTCATGACATTATACGAAAAAATTTCCTGGGTTGTACAATTTGATGAATGGAAACCAAAAATACAGACTTTATTATATTAAAATCTAAATATCTATAAATATACTAACTCCTACTCTACTTGTAGTTTAGTAGCCTGACTTATAGTCTTTCTTTTTCTTCCTATCCTGTTCGCTATTACAATGTATAAAATCAAACATATAATGTTGTCTCTCTCTGGCAAAAGTATGTCATATAAAGGGCATAATTAGGGTATATTTTGGTAGTAATGTCTTTTATATTCTGAAATTTTAACATAAAATTGGTCCGTATTTCTTTTAAATCCAATTATCTTATTGGAATAAAATTCTTGCCGACCAATTATTAACTTCCATATTACTTTAGTTTTTTTCCCCACATAAGGAAAAAGGCCAACGAATATAGGTAAACTTTCCTTATACGGAATTGGTCATGAAAAGTTTTTGATCTATTCAGAGGTCTAGTTAACGTAATTTTAACTTTAATTGTTTGTTGGGAATGAACTACAAAGACAACTTTTTTTCACTATTCTAAATTCGTATTGAATGATGGTTCTGTAAAATCAGAAGATTAATTTACCGTTCCAGTTTGGGCGGCAATTCAAAATACATACATAGTGTAGCACTAATTTGTTGTCAATGTCCGCTGACTAAACTTTAGCAAATATGTTAAATGTCCAGGAGTTATTTTAGACTCATTATCGGTATGTGAACATCCGAAACCGATACCGACGTCGAAAAATCACATCTTGTGTGAAACCACGCTTAAGGCACGTTTTCCTAGGAAGCGTGATGGAGATGAAACGGATTCCGACGATGTTGCACAGATGCAAAATATAAGAAGTTCTTTCCTAAAGCCGTGGTAGGAAAGCATTTCTTATATTTTGCCTCTGTGCACCATCCACGGAATCTGCCCTGTCTCCGTTATGCTTCTTAGGAAAGCCCAGCTTTAAGCGTGCGACGCGAACGGTGCACCCGACTATGTGGCTTCTTTTAAAATAGACAAAATTAAACGAGCAGTCTTTCTTATGGATCATTGTTTTGATAAACTCGCCCACGTAGGACGCGACGGTACAAAATATACATATTATGGATATTATGTACATACGATTTCCTAGGACTGACTGTTTCCATGATCATGTGTCCAAAAAAACATTCCCTAGAAGCTGCAACCCTTTACAGTATTCAAATGTATGAATTAATCTTAAACAAATACAAGAAACTTAGGTAATTATAAAATGTTATTTTATCATTTTACTTCTCGTAACATCGTAACTCAACCCGTGAATTTGTAATACATATTTACAGATACACTTTCTTAATTTGTCTAATGCTTATACATTTGCATTTATTTTTTATTAAAGTACATTTCATAGGACTAATTTTTTTTTATTCAAACGTAGGCAAACAATAAATTTCATTTTATAGATGAGAAAATATAGTTGTCATATTTTTAAACTTTAAAGAATTATTTTATGCTTTACAAGTATAATATTCAATACTGGGTAACTAATTACAAACATTTTCTTCACGTGCTCAAGGATACCTAAAAGACAATACATAATTTGGGAATTTTAGCTCGATGTTTAAAAGATGGTACAAAAACCACTTTCCTCTCGGAAAGTCAGCGCCTACTGACTACTAACTTTTTTTAACGATGGTTTGACAATTTTGACAGTGCAGAGAACAAAAATATTTCATTACTACAAGTAACAAGACATAGATATGACATTGTTGTGTTGATGGTTGCATAGCTAAGATAGCGAATTTTAAATTCGTGTCCCGCGAGGAGTCATGGGCGCCGATAAATAGGAGTTTAATATACTTTAGAAAAAAAAAATTCCATTAATTTTTATTTTTCTCTATTCTCCTTTAGAATATTTTTATTTAGTCATAGTTAACCATATACAGAGTAATTTTGAATGTGGGGTATTAATTTTAAATTATGACAGTAGGCATTAAAATAAATTATTTTACAAAATATTGCCCTAGTAAATGTTTTTTAATAACCGAGAACTGAATTTAAAGTTATTGCACATTTTTGAAGCCGTATGATAGTACCTACCATAATAAGGCAAGGAACTATTTCACAATACGTCATCGATAAGTGAATAAAAATCATGTGTTAAGTTGCATGTGCAGTCTTAATCTTAAAGTTCCATTAGATAACGACGTAACAAGTACGTAATGAATCGTGGTATTGTTACTATTTTTGATATTTTACAGTGTGTGCGTAGTATCATTTTCAACATTACATAATATGAAAATGTGAAAATAATTGAGATATTTAAGATTTTTTATATTAACATTGTATTGGGCTATTTTCTGCATATCACTTGTTCTTCGAATAAGTAGACGTATAGACGAATACTAAAATTACTCACTCACTTTCAAAATCACCCTATATAGTGGAAAAAACAATTATTATTTTCACAAGAACCTTTCACTAAGTATAATTAAGTAAATTGCTGCTTTTATACTGCTTTGGAAACATAATGATATTTAGATATTAGAAAAATATGCAGTTTGCATTTCACATGTCCCAAAATAGAAGCCAGTATACGATCTATGGGATTTGTCTATTATTTTTCTTACTTACGTCAGTCCAAGTTCAAAATAATACTCTCTTATGGGTAGACGATACTTTACCTGAAAAAAAGTAAATAAATATTAATTAAATTGCAATATTTGCAGTGCAATATAGTTAAATATTTCACTAGTTTTACACCCAGTAAACACACATACGTTATTTAAACGTATTGTCATTGGTTGATAATTCGTGTTACGTTACAAAATCAACCATTATTTTATGGTTAGAAAAGTAACGATCTAACATAACGTTTAAAATACGTATTTTTTTAACAGAAAATGTTGGCAAACCTTTTGTAACGTTAAATGAACGTTATTTAAAATATTTAAATAAAACTTATTTATTTAAACCTTTATAAAACGTCTGTGTCAACTGATTAATATATCGACATTGAACAAAAACGTGTTTGTAACGTTTTAGAGTAACAGGCATAAGTAATGTCTACAAAACGTATCATAAACGTTTTGCAATTAATAAATATTTCGGAACGATACCAATCCAAAGTAAATTTTATGCAATATAATTTAATAAAAAGATATTGCATTTAGAATATATAGGTACTTATATATACTAATAACAAGATAGTAATTATTTTTTAATAAACCTCACAAGTGTTAAAAAACAGTACAATTTAAACGTGTATTATACGTTATAATCATTCATTGAAATAAGGAAGCCAATTGCCGTTTTTTACACGTGTCAATTATAATGCCGTTAAACGTTCTATACGAATTTAATAATCTTATTGGTAGATAAAGACCACGTGTTACACACATACCATTTCGAGTTCTTTTTTGTAAAAGTTTGTCAGTTGCATATTCATCACTGTACGTACCTACTGTGATCCGTGAAATATTTCCCTATTTTATTTTGGTAAGTATACCTACTTCTATAAGTATTTAATTTTATTTTATTAATATAAGAATATTAGGTTTTTTACATTACATGTTACAAATAATTATATAATGGAATCTAAATTTATTCCACTATAACTTTTCCTACTTATGTTTCAAAATACTTACAAAGACGATGACAAAATTAGTAAAAGTAGGCGTGTGAATTTTGTACTCGTACATGCCTACGTTAAATTACTTTGTAAAATGGGTAACAATTATTATAACTTGGTAATTTTTTTACTTTATACTAAAATTTAAGATACAGTGACATATTTCTAATCATGATTGGTAATGATTTAAACTTTTTTATTTCCTTTTTTGACTATCTACTTCGTGGTCATATTAAATGTATATTAAGTTATTATTATTGTTATTATTATTAGCACTATTATTAAAGTTCAAGTTTAAAGTTTAGACTTTCTTTAAATAATAATATTATCCAATGTAAGTGAAGTTATTGATATGAAACTTGTTCAGACCTAATTTCATTGTTTTTAGGTTCCAATCAGTAGCATAAATAAGATATATTATTTTGGTATTTTTATATTTTGTTTGTATTATGTACGTATTATTATTTATTTAATAAACTATTACTGATATTAAAACCAATTTTTTGTAGTTACCTACCTAAATTTGAAATTAAACAATAGGTATTGATATTTTCTAATACTCTTATTTATAGGCGTATATTGAGTTCAAGATTCGAGCCACACTATTGGAATATCGATAATAATTATTAATAGGAACAAAATTAAATGAGAGAAGATTTTGTAACTATTTTATTTATATTATATTAATTCCCTGATAATTATTTATTTAATACAGGGTGGTCCAGAATATACCGTAAATACTAGAGCATATGGCACATTAAAAAATGGGGGTACTATATTACATAAGTTTTTATTCAAAACTCAATAATAAGAGAGATGGAATAAAAATCATTTTAAAATGTCTTTCAGATACTTTTGAATAATGGGTTCATGGGGTGAGTATATGATATTAGCATAATTAATTTTTTGTTACCACGTACGATAGTATTTTTTTAAATTTGAAATTATGTATTTCAAAAAAATACTTATCACTCAAAACAACGCTTTAATCTTAAAGGGATGGAATACGTGGTAACATAAAATTAATTGTACTAGAACCTAAAAAAAGTAAATTCATTATAAAAGTATTATAGTTAGTTAAGTGTTATAGATATTTTGAGGAAGTGGTTTTTATTTTGCGGTTTTACAGGATTAAGTGTACCTGATTATTTAGTTTTTAAATATACCTTTACAATGCCACCAGAAGGATCCAAAAACAACGTTGTAAAACACGTAAAAAAACACGTTTCTAAAACATCTTTTAGGACATTAAAATAACAAGGTTTAATTTACGTTAGTTAAAAACCTTAATAAAATGTCATTATTAAACGTAAAACTTAAAGCTTATTAATACTAAAAATGATCGTTCCACATTTACTAATATTAAACGTTTGTACTTTGGTTACCAGAAACGTGTAAAACCGCGACATTTTTAAGTTGATTGTACGTAAAAAGGGCACGCCTTTTTCAAACGTTGTATGGGCATTATAAACGTTTTTCTAACGTATATGTGTTTACTGGGCATGTAATACCACTTGAAATTTAAAATAAGCCGTAAATATTACTTCCAGTCGAGTTATTTGCAGTTGATAAAGCACGTTTGTCCCAGATAATGACTAACTTAATTAAGTATGCCAAATAAATATACGTCTTGTTAACTAAGACTGCCGTCGATATCTTATTCTGAAGAAGTGTAAGTACCCTTGTCGGGAACAGGAATGGTAAATAAAACCTCAAACCGCTTGTAATGAAGGAACGTGGATAGTTTAATCTCTAGAACAGTGCCTACAGGAAGCTAATTTCTTGTACTGCGTCTTAAAATACCACATAAGCAGTGAATATAAAGCAGTGGGTGTTCTACGCATGTATTTCAAGTTTTTAAATTCAGAAATTTGAGAAATCATTTGTTTGATATTAAAAAGGACTCATTTAAGTCAAGTCGATGCAGGGTTGGCATGTCTTCTACGAATTACATACTAAAAAAAGGTTGAAATTAATATATTTTTTTTTAATTTGGACAAATTTTCTTTAGGACGCCATAATTGTTTTTGATTTTTTTATTTAAAAAAATGACATCAGAGCATTTTTGTAGAGTGGTTTTCAACGAAGAATTTTTATTATATACTTTTTTATTATAATCATTAGTTTGGGTTTTACAGCGCTGTGAAGTGAACACTAATTTTCCCTACTAATAAATTTATATCAATGATATGGCATAGTTTTTAATTATTTTTATAATAATGTTTTTTTATTATAGAGATTTCAATATTGTTATTTAATAGTTATTGACTCTTTTCCCCACCACCACCAAATATTTTGATTGTTTTTCTTTAATATCTTTGTTATTTTTGATTTTACAACAAAAAGTTGCTGGACTTAAGTAGAGGATTGTAGAGGATTCAAATTGCAATAAAAAATGTTTTTTAAAAAAATTAGAATGACCAATAGTTTACCTGATAAATGCTAAAAACAATTTAACCCCCTTTTCCAAGATGGCGGCCGAAGTTGGAGGGTTGTGACCCCACAAACTTCAAGTTAAGCTTTTTCCTCTAAAAAATGCACGCTGAGGCCAAAATAATGTAACATTTCAATGGACTAATATGACTTCATTAATAGGAATTGTAGGAATGATTGATTTTATCTTTAATAACTTTACAATACAGTAAAAAATCTACAAAAGACAAGAGCTAATAATAAAGAATATATGGATAGTTATTGTGGGTGTAATTCAACGGTCGGGGCTTTAGTAATGTATACTCTTTGACACAAAATATTTAATCATCTTAAAGATATCACTCCATAGACAAGTGTGGATTCAATACCTATTTATCTAAGTAAATGAAAAAGAATCTAGCTAAATATTACTAATGAAAAATATATATCTGGCTGAATGCTGAAATTATAAAAAAAATAAAATGTCACAAAAGATGAGGCTACAGTGTGACTCCAGTTAGCAACAGCGACTGTAGCTGCTGCACTGCACAGGGTATTACAAATTTCGGGAAAAAAACTTCGTCTTTTTGTTGCGCCTCGTATATGGTCAAATTAAATTGCAAATAAAAATTTCCGACATAGCATCTGTTCCTGAGAAATCAATGTACAATTTAGAAAAAGGTCATCAAAAATCAAAATGAAATGAGCGGTTGGCGAGGATGCCAACTTTAAAATTGGGGCTATTTTTTTGTGACCGTTTTTTTTTGCCGGTGCGTGTATATCGGCAAAGTGCAATTCAGTTGAGGCATTAGTCTGCAAACAGCCCCACGCAATATCATTAACAGGAAAAGTCATATTAAATATAAATTTTCGAATATTAGTTTCAAAGAAAATTAGAGGGTGGTAAAGGTGCATCGCTATTTTTTTTTTCTCAAAAACAGATTATTAAATCTAAATACAACTTTTTTTTATTGCAATAAGCTCATGGAAAAATAATTACTTTTCATCATATGCAATAGCAGAAATGTAGAAGGCAATTAAAAGCATTAAAAAAATATCTTCAGTATTTTTCATAAAATAATACATAATACATTTTGGAAGAGTATCTCAAAAAAAAAACGTGTTCGATATTGAATCATCATCGATTTCCACAAAACTAAGGATAAACAAGTTAGATTATTTATATTCGATAAATAAGTGCCACAGTGCTATACATTTCTAACATTTGGTTTTATTTTAAAAAACATTAATTAAACACTGACTATGTGACTTAAGCAAGATCTAAGTACACTTCTTATAATTATTTAATTTCATAATATTTTAAAACGTAAAATGTACTCACAGTTACTTGTTAAGCCACGCACACTTTTGGAAGTAAACATCATAGCTAACAGTCCTATAGGTTCAACATGACCGTGTAGACGGGATTCTGAACCTTGTCACGTACCAACATAGCGAACATGGATATTCGCGGTGAGGTTTGCAGCGATATTTCAGAAATATACAGGGTGTTAAAAAAGAGTGTAAAATATTTAAGGAGGTAATAGTATGAACCAAAATAAGCAGAAAACTTGTGCACTGAGAACAACTGTCAAATACGTACTGTTTATTTCACTAAACATCAACCAATTATTATAAGAAAATACACAAAGTTTTTGCAAAATAAAAGAAGAGGCTAAAAAACATAAAACATTCCATATCTCCAACCGTTACTTTGCGGACCCATGTTCATTAAGACTTTTCTGCTTATATTGGTTCATACTATTCCTGAAATATTTTACACTCTTTCTTTAACACTCTGTACACTTTGACCCTGTTTTCGTGTAAGCGGCTTTAGTTTAAGATGGATATATTTTTTTTATTCTTCATTATTTTACATAATAAAATACTGAAAACTCTTGAATGTTGATTTTACTTCAACCAAGCATTCATTTTAATAAGTTTCTTGTTCGATAAAACAAAGTTTACAGTCTCATAGCAATTATGTCCATTATTCCATTAGAGTAACTCATAAAACTTTAACAGCTGCAATGAAGTTACCTCTGAGTGAATTAAAAGTTTGACAAGATAAATATTTTAAGACTTGATAGTTGAATCATCGACGGAATAGGAAATGGAATTAACCAATATCACCCTCCAAGTGTACGAAGTAATGTTATGAAACTTTTACAATTTTAGGAATAGATTGATAAACAAATGTCTAATTTAATTAACATTATACTACTCGTATATTTTGTTACTTAATAAAGAAGAAGAAGAGATATGATTACATCAGCAGTTAATTTTAAGGAAAGACGAAACCAACAAAGACGAATATACAGGGTGTCCGTAATATGAAAGTGCCGATACTACTGATCAAAAGCAACAACAAAAACCCTTATGAACAAAAAATATCTAAAAGGAATAGTTTTTCTATAAATACATTTCAAATATAAAAAAACAACTGCAATAAAATGTAAAACTGAATTACGAAATTTAATACTAAGGTACAACTGAGATTTAAGTAAAATCTCCTGCGACGTAATTTACTTGTACTTAATTTATTTTTTCGTATTAGTATTAATGAAGTAAACAAAAGAAGTTTTCCAGAGAGTCTTTAAAACTGTAACGTACGACAACATCGTAATCTATCAACTGCTACTGTTAACCTAAAATATTATTAGTCATAGCAGTATTGTGATAGTGCATTTAGTTTTCCTGTGCTTGCTTGATATCTCCAATTTGTGAGTGTGCATAAATAAAAACGAAACAATTTATAGTCACCATCACCAGCTGCATGACAAGTTATGAAGAATCTGAGCAAAACTCTCTGGCTACAAGAAGTTTGTATGGTAAACGCTTTATGCAAGCAACATAAGTCATTTTGAACACTGGTAACTATTTCACATTTTATTCTGAGTTGTGAAAAGAGCTCTAAGAAAACCGTTCAGAGTAAGTATGTTTAGATGGAATTGTAATTGTTATGTACAAACACTTCATAAACCTGGTTACCGCTGGCCAGAGAAAAAAAATGATTGATACAATTTATCATCCAGCAAAATAAAGACATACGTATTCCGGCAGCTCAAAAAATTTAATTTAAATAAAAAAAAAAGATTTGAATAAAAACTAACCAGATGCGGTTGAATTAAGAGACAGTTTCCAAATTTGTGAAACACCCGAGGAACATAATTGTGCATAAATTTCAGACTATGTATTACCTTTTTATTTGCTTTTCATTGTTAGACAGTGGGATAGGTTTAATGTTGTATAACTAACTACTTATCGCTAATAATTGAGACATCCGGGAAAAACAATTTCATCGCTTTTGTCAATACCTTTAATATTATCATGATTTTTTAAATTTCACTCATGAAAATATACTCATGGGGCAAAAAATGCCATAATGACTATTAAAATATGTGAGAAGGTCATTTTCAACGTCATGTAATTATTTTGATAAGAATTCATCAGACCGATACCCAATGTTTTCAAATTAGTAAATTGCAAACTGATAAGAGTGTCTACCATACGTGACTGTAGTGGAAATTTTATCCTATTGCATCAACAACATAAAATTTTGAACGACTTTATAAAAATTCTCTAGCCTCACTTTCCTATTCTAATAAGTTAAAGCGCAGAATATGATATTCTGTGTTTAAAGCCAAATAAAGTTGTCATTATTTAAACACACAATACTGACACCACTAATTATCTTTGTTCAAAATGAGAAACTTGCTTGTACCAAATCTATATCTTCAGTGTTTTTGAACCGTTGATAAAATAGTGTTTCACATTTAGTTTTTGAAAAATCATAAAGACTCCAGGAAATGTAATTTTTCTCGTCTATTTTAATTACAGAAATTAGTCCCAAACTTCATGTTTCCTTTTTGCTTTTGCTTAAGAGTAAAGACAAAGTAAGTCAATAGACATTTGCATGATAAACAATAACGGTTAGAATGTAACAATGTTGTACGATCTAAATAATACTATCCATTTATAGTGGGGGCATCTAAAATCCTTACTCAATAAATTTAAGCTTCTACTTTCATTGTGGAACACTGCATATCACACTGACACAGGCCGGTGATATACACTGTGATGATAGGTAAGAGGAAGTACGTCACCGTCTATAGAAGATAAACTTTTGTTGCGAAGTGGAGAGTGCAAAGAATATTAAAATATTTTGGCAATGGTTGTAACCGAGAGATAGATTTTCATATGTGCATCTTGTCGGAATGTATACTCGCACCTGCTATGTCGAATCCCAAAGCTGTATCTATCCCATTTTGTTTGATTTCTGTTTATAAGAATTACAGAGGTGCGAACTAACAAAACCAGGCAAACAGACAATTCTACATTCTGGCTTCTACAGAAATGTTATTTTATCTTTCTACTGCCCTAACACACTGCCCTTTCTTTCTTATTGTCAAGACGGACCATATAAACTTTCCGTATGTAAATTCTTCCTTAAACAAAAACAAATTCTATTCTAAAAGCAGATTTGTAATATGTTAATGTTACTCCCTCGTATTTAATATTAATTGCATCAATTTGAATACAATATGGTCTGAATATAAAACTACAGACTTTATATGTATGTATAAATAGGTAATGGAAAGATGAATCTAGTCTGCCTTGTGAGAAAAAGACTTTGTGTTCAGGACAGCTTGTTGAATATTTTATAACACAAATTGCTTCGAGATAACGTCTGTCTAGTAAAGTTGTTTGGCAAACATATTTAAAACATTTTCAGCAGGGATGTATCTAAATAAAATGAGCATAAAAAATACGACTCCATAAAAACAGCGATTTTTCATTTCAATCGTATACACTTTCACGACAGTTGTTCCATCTTCACGAAATGTGTTTTAATATAAAAAAGTCTTAATAAAAGAGATAAAACTTCAGAGGCTTATGATATCAAAATGAAAGGCACATTTCTAAAAAATGTATTATTCCTCGTTTAACAATGTTTCCGTCAACAAAAAGAAACCTAAGAGAGTTAGTTACATAAAATGAAATGATTCTGATAACATCAACAGATGTTTGAAATGTATATTAATTTACCGTCTGCTCTGCAAACTATACAGGGTGTACAGCCACTTGAGGAGTGAGTAGGTAAAATAAAAATAGTCTCAACACTTTATATAAAATATTCCCATACATTAATTACTTCAGAACGTCAAGGAGGGACTATGCTCAGTGGTTTTAAGCTAGAATTTTATAGAGATGGGAGGGTAGAACATGTAAAAATAGATGCAGAATATTATATAAATATCCCTGTACATTGTTACCTACAAATGTAAATAACATTATTAAATTTAAGGTAGGAATACATTTTGCCAATATGTTACTATAAAATTCAGATCAATAATATATATGGTAGATTCCTGTGGTAGATACTTGAAAAATTTTATCTTCGATTGAATTATATCAGTGCAATACAATGTCGGTTACAAATATACTAATAGAATAAAAAAAATTGTTTACAAAAGGACACCTAGATTTCAAATCAGCTTCGCATTGTTAATAAGATCTTACAAAAATTAAATATTTCCACAAACATAATGCTATATTTGCATTCGAAACGCTTCGAAACAGGTTGTCGGGATACCAGAAACTTGCTTTTCGTACCTTTGATGTAATACATATCTAATCTAAACAGGATATGTACTCAAATGCTTTACAAATTATCTAGGCGAGTGAACTTAATAACTTGAATTTCAAAATAGAGGCTCCCTGAAATACTATTGAGTCCAATTTGCTTGATATAATTCAACTAATAACGAATATATTCCAAAATAGCTACTGAAATTTAGCTGGAAAATAATCTGCACTTTCATATATCTGATATATGTTCATAATTTACTTCATATAATATCCTTCGCTTAACTTATGTGTAGTAATATGCATTCGATTATGTCAAACAGTATGTCATTTATATCGAGCAAAAGTAGTTGCAGGAAGAATAATCGAATCACAAAATGCTAAAGCAATTAGTAATTGTAGAAATAAATCTGTGCAAAATCGGAATTTCATGAAGGAACTACTCTGCAGGCTAATGTCTCGAGCAGCACTGAATTGCATCTGAAAAACCTATAGCAAATAGCCACGGTTAAAGATCGCGCACATTATACCTGCACGAACCAGCACGGACCTGCAAAGCTTGTTCATGAAAGTTCCCATGTTATTTAATGGAGCCTCGCACACTAGACCAGCACCTGCCTGGACGGGCACCTGCAACGACCGTCGCTGCAATTTCTATGCTTGGCCGCGCTAGTCCAACGTAAGTTCTATTCCCACAAAAGTCAGGAATTGGTTTTAAACTGTTAGAAATATTCGACCTGTTGTGAATGTATCGCTGAACGGTTGGACACCCCCGCTTATCAACAGCCTCTTTCGTTATCGGATGACATTGCGCTGCAAAATCTTGTGTTTTAGTGGCGAGAACGATCTAAGAGCTCAAAATTTCTTTTTGTAACCTTCGGAAATACTGAACTTATCTCTCCAGTTCAGAAAATAAATTATAAAATATACCATATAGCCTTCTCTTTTTATTGATAGGGTAAATCCAAAACTTTCTCATTTTCCTCGCTTCATACAACATCGTTGAAATAAAAATTTCTTCTTTCGAGCTATAATTCAACTACTACTTAAAAACGTCAAAAAGTCTGCACAGACATAATCTGCACAAAAGTTACTGGTCCGTGATGGACAAGTGTGCGAAGTAGTGCAGGTTTGCAATTTCGCACGGTGCTGGTCCGTGCAGCTCTATGCAGGCGTAATGTGCGCGATCTTTTAGTCGTCAGCAGCGCCACCACAATACAATACAATACAATAACTTTATTCCTTTTGATTAATAATTACATTAATATAGGATCATCATCAAAAGCACATTAATACACACATTAATAAATTTATATACACATACAAAATTTTCACATACTTCACATAATTAGTACATGAGTAAAACTCATTAATGTCATACAAATATTTATGGATTCGATACTTTTTACGACATTTAACAAACATTTTTTTTTGTACTAGAAAGTTTAATCTCCATGGGTAATCGGTTGAAAATGTCTAGGATTTTTACAAAAGGCACATTTTTACAAATATTAAGTCTCTTATAAGGAGTATAAAAGTTATTTCTGTTTCTAGTAAAATAATGATGATGATCGATATTCCTAGCAAATAAATTTTGATTATCATAAACATAAGTGCAGATTTCCAGCAAATATATACTTGTAAGTGTCAGAAAATTTAACTTTTGGAAGAAGATGTTTGCGTTGATACACCCACCAAACTTTTTATAATACGTTTCTGACAAATAAACACGTCGGATGCCATTGTAGCCAAACCCCAAAAACATCGTACTTCATTCTACGACAAGCCTGAATATAATAAACAGAAATGAGTTGATTCATATTAAGTACCTGTTTCAGATTTCGAAGAAGGTAGCAAAAAGAGGCCAGTTTGGAACATAGTCCAGCACAATGATTTTTCCAGCTGAGAGTTTCATCAATCGTTAAACCTAAAAACTTAACATTAACTGCCCTTTCCAGGATATCACCACCAACTGAAATATTAATATCTAAGTCATTATAATTCTGTGCTGTATGGAATCTTATGTAGCTAGTTTTGGAATTATTTAAATATAAATAATTGGAATTGAACCAATCACTTAAATTAACCAAAGTAGCATTACAGTTGTTCTCAAGTATAATTTTATCTCTATGGGAAATAACTAGATAAGTGTCGTCGACATACAGTGTTGGAGATACATATCGTGGGAGACAGCTTTCAAGGTCATTACCATATATTAGGAACAACACCGGGCCGAGTACAGAGCTCTGTACTGTACTCTGCACATACAATTGTTTACTCGGGAAGTTAACTTAATAAATTGTTATCTGCCTTTTAAGAAACTAGATATCCATGTATTTGCCAAACCCCTAATTCCGTATTTTTCCAGTTTGTAAAGTAGCCTATCATGATTGACACAATCGAATGCCCTGCTAAGATCACAAAATATCCCAGCAGGGCACTCATCCACATCAATATAACCAACTAGGTCTTGAAAAAAAAAAGAAAATATAGCAGTTTGTGTGGATTTTACTGATTGGAAACCATGCTGGATAGTTGACAATATATGAAATCATTCAAAAAACAATGTTCAGATATTTTACTGAAGCTTGGCGATATCGTAATAGGTCTGTAATGTTCTACGCTCATGTTATCAATCTTTTTATAAACCGGTACAACACTACACAGTTTGAGAATATTTGGCAACTTACCTTCCTGAAAAAATAAGTTGACAAGATAACACAGAGGTTTTGCTAATGAGTATGCTACTTGTTCTGGTTGATTTTTGATCTGGTGCAGATGATTTTTTATTTTTTAAGTTATTTTTAATTATGCTGATTATTTCATTCTCAGTAAATGGAGTCAATAAAGACTCGCGAGCTGATCATGCATGATGTTGTCGTATTTATCACACTGAAATATTTTATTTAAAATTCGTAAGGAGGCTTCTTTAAACGAATTTGAGAAACATTTTGCTACTTCATATGGATCTTTCAAAATGCGGCCATCATGTTCTAATACTATATTGCTCTGAAAATTATTGTTGTTGCATAAAGTTCTAACTATATTCCATGCAGTCTTAGCAATATTGTCAGATTTCTTTATTACATTTTGGTAATAATTCTTTTTTATATTATTCACTAATTTAATATGATTTCTTTTTGCTTGATTGTAATGTTGACTTGATATTATGCCCAGACATTGTAGACTATACAGTTCTTATAAATTTTTACTAGATCTCTTTACATCTAAGTTTACCCAATTTTTATGTACCAATAGCATTCGATGTTTCTTTGTCGGAAAGTGTAAGTCAAAATAGTCCATGAATATATTATAAAAGTGCCCAAATGCATTGTCAATACTATTCATTGAGACTAAATTACACCAGCTTGGTTTATTTAAGTCGTTTCTTGAATGAAACAATATTCTGTGTAGTAAAATTGCGCTTATATTGAATCAAGCCGTTATTATGTGTATTATATTTAATATTAGACACTAAAAAACAGTTCTGTGATCGGAAATTATGTTGTCACACACTGTACCCGTGTTATTACAGAAGATTAAGTTCAAGATATTATTACCTCGTGTCGATTGTGTTATTTTATTTGACATATTATAGGTTTCTAAAAGTTTACAAAGTGCCGTATATTTAACATATTGTGCAATTGGATCCAAATTAAAATTTCCAGTTAAAATTAATATCGTTCTTAGGTTGTATAACATATCCAATATTGCATTTAGCGAATCTAGAAATATTGAAAAATTACTAGTTTGACCGGGACTTCTGTAGCAGTTTAAAATGACAACGTTTCTATCGAATGATGATAACCACCACGTAACACCACAAATTTCAATAATTTGTTCTTGACAGAACTGTGATAGCTCGATCGGTTCAACGTTTAAATTATAAAAGCACCAAATACCCACTCCCCATGTTTCTGTAATACATAGAAATTTTAGATTACTCTGATCCAAATATTCAGAGGTAACTAAGTTAATTTTATCAGAGTTTAAACCTTGACTATTGAGCAACAATATATCAGATTCAGATGAGATGTCTACGTCGGTTGAACTTCTATCGTCCTTCGGTGAAAAAACCTAGAGACATGAGCTCCCCGAGGCCAAAATTCCGAACTTATTGCCGCATCCAAGTTTTGCAGATCTATTATTGCTTTAAAAGCTGCTGAGGGAATTTCGAAAAATTTTTGGCTTCCACCGTTGCTTCAGGAAAGCTCAGGTTAAGTTCTCCACTTCTTTATTGGTCGTAGTTGGATCCAACCGAGATACATAAAAAAAGCTTTTTTGGAGCAGTTCTTAATGAAAGAAACATGCATGCATGTTTTTGTTTATGAGCTGCACTTTTATTCCTAATGATTGTTGTCCATTCTTTATTTACATTTTTATCGATCTTAACTTTCTTTTCATTTTGGTTTAGCTGCAGTAGATGTTTTTTATTTTCGTTTTGTTTGTGTACAGTTTTTGTTACCTTGGTTGTATTTTGTGGCCTATCTGAATTTCTTGCCGTTTGTTTGTCCTTGTGAAGTTTCTGTGATACAGTTTCTACTGTGCTGTTATTTTCTAAGATTACATTATATTCCTTCTTAGTTAAAGTCCGTACTAAATCAATATTACTGTCTTTTAAGTTAATAACATCACTTTTTATCTTTAAGACTTCAGCCTCTACAGTGATTATTTTCTTCTTCAGTATTTCAGTTTGGTTGTTTACACATTTAGTTATAATCTCTTCAAAATATGCACTTTTGATCAAGTTTATCACTACTTGAGCACCAGATCTCGTGTCTACCTACATAATAAGCTGCTTATATATTTCTGAACACTCACAAACACATTTAAACGTATGTTTTAAATGTTGTTTTAGAGAGAAAAACAGAACACATCTACTCACTACGCTAACTTGACGATCTGAATCTATCTGACCGGATTCAGTTTGTGAAGAGCTCCCGTCAGTATGCCACAGGTGAGACTTTCCTTGACTGTGGGGACCACACCGACGAAAAACTCGTTCTCGGTTGTTCGTTCTCTGTCATAACCGACGGAATGACATGAATAGAAAGATATAAGTGTCTACACCTTGTGGTCACTGGCTACCAATAATCATTGTGGTCGATGTTGGTCTCGTATCGTATCCTATATTAACTTATGAAAGTAATTAAAATATTGACTTTTCACAATTTAATAATTTCCCTCGGATGATAAATTGGCAAAACATTCTCAATTTCGATGACTTTTGATCATTTTAGACAGTAACGAAAACCAATACAAACATATGCAGTAGATAAAACTATCACAAAATTTAAATAGTGAAATTATTACTAAATGCAAAATGCATAAGCAAACTCTAGACAAAATTTACTAACTCACTATTTTCACTACTAGAAATTGCTGTGATATGATGCAAAACAAATGAGTTGTTAAAACGAAATTTTGAACTTAATCTTGTGCATAGAGGCCAAAAAGCTATGTTCATATATACTATAAATTCCTCGCGGCACTTATTTACCTCTGATTTAGAAAGTGCTGAAGTTTTAGCCATCACATTTCAAGAAGTATTTACTGATGAATCACTGAGTCCTATTCCAGCATTTTCAACTTTTAGATAAGATCACTCTTTGAGTATCAAACGATGTGCTTCTTCTTTATCAGAATAGATATGTTATATTTTAATTTTCCATTGCCACGTCATCTCTTCCGCCTAATTAGTGCGTAGCTACTTCAATGGATATATACAACAGATCTTGATAATTACCAACAAGTAAATGTGTCTTAATCAATCAAGAAAGAATTATAGTGTCTGCAGTTCTTAACACGATTTTACGCCAGGCAGTTCTACTACCACCAATCTACTGTCATGTTTAAACCATTAGTCCCTTGCTTTTGATCTAGGAGATTTTGTGGACGTTTTTTACTTGGATCCCAAAGCATTCGAGGTTCCTAGATATAGGTTTCTTTTAAAACTTGACCATCTAGGAATTCGAAGTTAACTGAATTCATGGATTTGCAATATATTGTGCAATAGAACATTTCCTGTTCGTATGGATCATATTATTCTTTTTCGCGTTAAGTACGGTCTGGGGTTCCACAAAACTCTGTTCTTGGACCAATTTTGTTTCTGTTATATTCGGCGGATCTTGATGACCTCATAACTGTTCCTCATTGTTATTATGCTGACGATACAAAAATATATGGAAATCCTTTAGAACAGCAGTCAAAGTAATCTGACAGCGATTAATGGCTGGTGCAAAACTTGATTAATTCCACTAAACTCGACTAAATGTACTCAATATACTTCACATGGTTAACAAAAATCGTCATCACTATAACACCATAGATGGGATCCTGAATTAAATCAGTAGCGGAACGGAATGACTTAGGTGCAACAATAATTATGCATAGATCTTTCCTGGTCCACCAATATTTCCAAAATCACAAAACACCTAATCAAAAATCCTACAAATTATTTCAAAATCCCAGCCTTAGATTGTTTTCCGTTTTATTTAAGTTCTATGTATGGCCTGTGTCATATGGCCACTTCGTTTGACTAGAGATGTTAATCTTCTAGAAAATGTTCAGCGCTTTGAGGAATCAAACCTATCATGAGAGGCTGCTCCCACTACTTGCCGAACGCAGAATCAGAGGCGACATGATTTTTACTGTTGTTAAATATTTTTTTCAATCAGAACATTGGTTGCTGATGTTTAAACGCATATGACCGCTTACATGACAACCAGTTAAAACCACCAAGGAATCATGTATACGTTGACTTAATAAGTGAGCCAAAGCCCCAGGTGGTTCAAGAGAGAAAACAGTTTTAAAACTATTAGATAATATTTCCGCAGATTCCAAATTATCAATAGAAATGGAGCCATCAGGTCTTCTCATTATAGGGGTTGATACCACAGTCTGCAATTGACTTCTCAGACAAGAGTGTTAACCCATGGAATCAACTGACCAATGACGTTGCAACTTTTGGAAGCGTTAACTGCCTTAAATATAAACACAATACATTTAAAAAGAATTAACTTATATACTGTTTCAGTTGCAATGTTGTTCAGTCAATCTTTAATGTATTTTTTGTAGTTTTAATTTGCTACATATGTTATAATTTGTTTTTGTAATCTGAGCATAATAGACTTTGACCTCTGCTCATCTATTCAGTTTAATAATGGTATATGTCTTCGAGTTTGATTGTTTCAAATAAAATGCTACCTAACATGGAATCAATTGTTTGAATTGCCATTACTAAGCAAAATGATCATTTAAAATAATCTATATGCTGCTATACCGCTACATTTTTTAGTGCAGTAACACATATTCTTTTAGTGCGCAAGACGTAGCACGTATCTACATCTTGTGATTACTAGTTACTCAATGCTGGGCCTGAATATGGCTACAATTCAAAGATACCCCATTGTCGTTTCAAAATTGAATTTTTAAATAATTGTAATTTAAATATTAATTTTTATAGTTAGATATTCGATTCAACTTAAAGAAAACCACCTGAAGAAGCAATTCTAGAAATACAGGAATGGGTCAGATCTCCTCTATTGTGGCTGCATGTATGCGTTCATTATATTTAAAAGTGAATTTAAATTTTGAGTTATTTAAATGATTGTCTTAAGCCAGGTATGTCTTTTTTCTTAGTAGTTTGCCAACAGTGAGCATCTAAATGAAATTTAAAATTTGCATGTTTACGGATTATGTCTTCCAATTAGTTCAATTATTTACTAAAATCAGAGATCATCATTGATATTTTTTTTTAATTTTTCATATGTTTTTTATTTGCGTATAAATATCACCTTTAGATACATTTTCTGCCATCAAATAAAATATTTAATAATTTTTATTCGTTTTTTTTTCTTAGATTGCAATTATACTATAACTTTTCGGTGAACGCTTATGGACATCGTTACAGAAAAAAAAAGATACGAGTTTTTCTTAAGAAGTGTATAGAAATATCTATTTATTATTAATAATGTAAATATTTTTAATATAAGTACTAATAATACCAAATTTCAAGCAAATTTATTTTGACGTCAATTTGATTAACTTTTATCAGATGAATGAAGTAAGTCAGCTATTTTGTCTTTAAGATTATTATAGCTAAAAATAATCTAGCAAGATGGTAGCAAGTAGCAGAGGACGACTATATATCATCCACAACCGCTAAGATAAAACTTGGGGCTCTCAAAATTAGATTAAATTTAATTTTAGTGGAACGTAGTTTCCAAGTTCGAAAGAGAAAAATTATATAAAAAACAGAGGGAAAGAAACATCAAAGGCAATACTGAAAACTTAATGTGAAGCACTCTTCCTCGGATGGAAGGGATGTGGAAAATCGGTTACCACAGTTGATGTTGAGAATAACAAATTTGCAAAACTTTTAGATGTAGATTTCTTGCCGTTTAAGGAAATCTAAGACGAAGCACATAATATAGACAAGTATTCAAATGTTCAGTTATATAGCAATTCTGCAAATTTTAAAATATAAGTAAGATACAGTATTATACCTAAAAAATACATTACGGAAAAACTATTATTTATCGATTTTATTAAAGTTCTACTTTACCAGTCAGTTTAACTTAAAAAATAATACTAAATTATATGCACAGAAGCAATTGCGTAATTATTTTATATGACCATCTAAATAACTAGAAACTAAAATATCCCTATTTAATATATATTTTTTTTACCTACGATATTTTTAACATAATGGACAATAAATAAATTTTTATAGAAGTATTTATTAATTTCATATCTAAATGTTTTAAATACTTTTTTATCAAGCTGTCAAAAAATTACAACTTTAGGTACATAAAATTAGCCATTGTTTAACGACGATGAAAAAAGCTCGCTATCGTTAAAAAAATAGAAACAAAAACACACGGTCGTGAAAATTTTTTTTTTCCAATCGTCAATGACATTTTTTGATTGTCAGAAATCTGTAAGGTTGACATTTTCCATACTGAGGAAAAAAATGGTATATTAGCATTAAAAAATTGTATCTTAGCAATAATAGTTTTCACTTTCAGTCCTAGAAGCAAAAAGTGACAGTTTTAATCTTTAGATTAACGGTCAAACTATTTTATTAATTAAAACTATAAATTAATTCTATTAATAATTAATAACAATAGCGATAGAAGCAGTTGAATTTGCTGTAAAAAATAGGTGTAGGTTTTCAGTGCCATGCAAAAGTGTATTTTTAAATCATTTTCGAACTGTCCGTTTTTGATTTATTTTTACAAAATTGATGGTAGAAACATAAAATTGACAAATTAAAAAACATTTCCATCTTTTAAGCAGGAAATAAAGTTAAAAAAACTACTAATAAAATATTTCTCTATATGATGCATATTTTATTTTATGTTCATCGTTATGAAAACCCAATTCGTTTTTTCAACACATTTACGCAACGGTAATGGTAACTGTATATACCAATTATATACTTACCTTCTATTTCATCATATTATAATTTTATGCGCAGAAGTATAATAATACGGATATATAGGTATATAAAACAATAATAATTAATACTATATTATTTGGAACAGTGTCAACTAAAATAAAATCAGATATTTGAATATTCCTTATATATACAGGGTGGTCACTTTTACAGTACCGGGTAGATACATGAATCTCAAAAGAAATAATATACCTATATAGGGTGGCTTAAATTGAAATTTTCTTAAATAGCAACTGACAATGACATTTCATTCCCCTTTCCTTTTTTTATTTTTAAATGAAACGTTCTAAAGTTTGGTAGATGCCCAAATTTTCGTAGTCAACTTTTCATTTTCTTAAGGCCGTCATATAGGTGACTTGGACCTTAATGTATTTTTTTTAAGCAGTACTGTTATTTAACTCGCCTTGACTGATAATGGTCATCAAGGTACAAATGTAATATACCACAAGTGGTAGTAGTTTTATTAGATTTTAAATATTACAGTTCAGAATAACAACAATTTGTGTATTATTTATTTTCTACAACTTTTTTGATAATCATAAATTAATTATTGTAATTTTTAAATTGAATTTTTACTTTCTTATTTACAAATTATCAAATGGATTGCAAATGTTTTATTCACCGTAAGAAATAATAAATTACATAGGACTACTCAAAAAATCAATATAATATTAGGCGAAACAGTTTATTTACCAATTACCAATGGTCGGTCAGTGGTCGCGCGGTTTAAGGCGTCAGTGCTTGAATCGAGGTGACTAGATCGGAGTTGGTTCGAGCCCAGCTGTCGGTAGACCGTATATAAGCTATATTTGTGGAGAGGATTGGCACCCTCTCTGCGGGTATGGTAGAGTGGAATAATGTTAGCTTGGGTCAATGTGAGAGATTGATACCGGTTGATATTTGACTACCCCCCTAATTAATGAGGTTTTCCAGGTTTCCCTCATTCCTGCACTGAATAGTGGTTAGGGCCTACCAACGTAAGTCGTTCCTGGGCGCAAATGCGGCCTGCTTAATAATAATATGCCGCCCCCTCTCCCGCACAAGTCTCCGACTTCTGGGCTAATCCCTGTGATTAGAATGAGGGGTAGAGATATTATTATTATTATTATTATTATTATTATTATTATTATTATTATTATTATTATTATTATTATTATTATTATTATATTATTTATAACATTAACAAGTAATTATTAAGTTGTTATTTAAACTAATAGAATATGTTAAAGAAAAACATTGAAATTAAATGTACAATTTCTGGTATTTTGTAGTTTTAGTGCTGATAAAGCAATAGCGGCTTGAGAATGTTCTTCAGGTTCTTCAGTCGTGGAATTCACTGTTGACAAAGTATGTGCTACAAGGGGTTTGTTCCTCCAACAGCAAGAATCGATTTCGAACCGTATAGAACTATTCAGTCAGTTCAGTTGTTTCAGCGAATGCGATGTAAGACAGAGTTAGTCAACTATTTGTGACAGTTCTGAACCAGTTTTCAACGGCTGTTGGAACAGACCGATTAGGTTGTAACTTCAGTGATGAGGGAATAGCTGCTAGATGCTGTTTTTCAGTCACAGAACATACTGTTACTATTGTTGTACTACGTGCTACGGTTGAAGCTCTAATGAGCTTAAGAATTCTATTTCACTTTGACATTGTTATTTTATTATTTGATATTGCTGGTATTCGTTATTTCATGGCAAATTAATTTTAATAGCCCTATGTAATTTATTATTTGTTAAAAAATGCAATATTATAATTGTTCTCCTCCATTGAAAAGTTTATTCTGAACAATATAGGGACATTAAAGTTCTTAATATTCCTTCAAAAATAAAAAAGTTTATATTATATTATCTCATACTTATTTCTTATTCTTATTCAGAATATTGGAAAATGGAACAAACTTTTTCCTAATTTAAGCCACCGTGTATACATTTATGTTTCCGAGATTCCTGTTCTGGGCGTCGTAAAACAGACTACCCTGTATATTTTTGTTGTTCAGTTACTAGGTAATAGCATACATACAACAGTTGCTTAGGTAATTCAATAATGTTTATTATAACGAAGCTGTTATTTATTCCTAGCAATATTTGCGGTATAAGTAACGACCGGTCTGTTCGGAGCGCAAAGAGTAATTGCATAATTTGTTACTAAAATACAACGAGGAAAAGTACCTCGAAAGTAATAAAACCGAGAGTATCACCCAATTCGAGGCGAGGGTTTCCCACTTCGCCCTGAAATACAAGGCAAAACTACACTGCGAAATAAAGTCAATCTGTTTAGTTGTCACCCCTGCGGGCGGAACGTGCTTTGAAATCCTCGGTTTAACAACTCCTTTGGGAGTGCCTACACTTGCAACATATATAATTTTTGCAACAATTTATTTTGCACTTTTATAAATAAAACATTCCGTCGTGCCGCGATAACTCAATGTGAATGTTAACAAAAGCATAAATTTTCGTTTGTTTTTCACGCCGAAAGAGCACGATATTCAAATATTTCCTCCTATTAACGATTACAAATGCCCCCTTTGTTTTATGTGACCAAAATTGTCGCAACTTGTGAAATGCAACTATCAATGTTTTTATTTATAAATAACCACATTTTACATACCTACTTAATGACAAAGATTTCTAAAAAAATAGTAACAAACGAAGGAGTATATGGTAAATAATCGCTTTACTTGAATAATTTTTTCCCAGTTGTCTTAAATTGGATACTAGTACTAGTATGTCTCCGGAAAGGTGAAACAATTTTTACAAGAGGCAAAAAAACTTAATGTTGACCTGGTAAATAACGCTTTACTTAAATTATTTTGTCCCAAAACACTTAAATTCAATTATTACTTTTAATAAATCAATAATCCTGGTTACATTTTTATACTATGAGACACATTTCTAACAACGTTTTGTCATATATCATAGAAAAAAGCTCGTTACTATCGATTTAATCTGAATTGTCATGGCTTCATTTTACGTAATTTAAATCAGTACATTTTGCTCCACAAACAAGCAAAGTTGAAAGATATACCTAAACATGATAATTTTTTGTCTTTTATAAGAGTTGTTTCACCTATCCTGGCACTGCTATTTCGGTTCTTGATTTTTATGTATGAATTGTTTTCAAATTCTAGTTAGCTCACATCTCAATTAATCTATTTTTTAAATTTCTATTGCTTCTCTGTGTTAGGCAAAATCTTATCTATCTTGCTATCCTGAAATTGTCTAAGTCTTGAGAGCTCTTTCTCTGTTCTGTATATCACTACTGTTAATTTTTTCTCCACGTATTGATTGTACAATATCTGGATGGTGGTCACGTCATCAAGTTACACTTCTTGAGAGAAATTCGTTACTCTTCTTCAGAAGAAACTCTAAATCTGCAGATTAAGTTTTTTGGCGGGTATTTATATTTACAATGTGTATTGATATATGCCGTATATAGGTAACGTATCCAGTGTCAGTCCTTGACTTTTACAAATAAATATTTTCTAAATTCCAGGTGGGTCTGAGGAAGCCGCAATTATTTCTATGTTTCTGGATTTTTATCGTATTTCTGTAGTGTTGGCTAAAATCTTTTCTTCTTTACTAGAATGTTGGTTTTACTTATAAGTTAGTTACTAAGTGCTATATCTGGGCTAATGTCAGGTCAGTGTCTTCGCATCTTCCTTTTACTTCTTGATATCTTCTCATATCGGTGCATATTAGTATATGGAGTTGTTACACTTCTTTTTTCCTTGATCTTAGGTGCACTAATGATCGCTGATTCGATATTTCCATTTAGTGCATTCATTTACTTTTAGAGCAGCAGAAGTTGCGTAAAACAGTTCCCTAAAAGAAAAGGTCTATCTGCTTCACACTTTTGCCAAATCTGTTAAGTCCTCATCCTTATCTTCGGTGACAAGCCGTCCACAAAATTCTCCCAAAGCTTACTTATTTACTTTTTGTGAATATAACGTTACGTTAAAACTTACAAGGATACCATCTGGATTTATATCAATCTGTAGATTTTAAAATGTAGAAAAATTTGGGTTAATATGAAGTTACTTGGAATGTGGTAGGTATCCGTACAATTCTTTATGAGAATTAAAGGCTCGAATCTCAGACGCTACCTTCTTTTCATGTTTCTTTATTTTGTTGATGTTAGCGTTCTTATATATATGAGACTTATAATAAGGTTCTTTTCCTACTTCCCTCTGTAAATTGTTATACTTTAGGTAGCATTTGCATTCCTTTAATCTTAATATTGAACAAATATGTTCCCCTATTTGTCCAATCTACACTTTGTGGCATGTAGACAGAATGTAATTAGTTTTAGGAAAAGCTTGTCCTCCTTCCTTGAGGTATGACAAACGATACGAATATGTTTTCTAAGGTGCGGTCTATTTCATCAGTAAATATATTGTGTATAGAATAGGTAGTTTTTGCCATATATTCTTTCTTCTCCTTGTTCTGTTGGTGGTTTCCTCGTGTTTTGATTAGCAGTTAATGCTTGTCCCATACAGAGAAACAAAAAAAACGATAAGAGTGCTTCAAACTACTTGAAATTTGGAAAAAACTTATACATAAAAATCATAGGTCAGTGACACCTAACCATGTTCTGGAACATAAGTCACAGTGAGTAGTGTAGAAGTAGCTAAGAAATTATATGAAAGATTAACTTTAGTACGTTTTATATATTTTAATGGTAATAATAGCAATAGGTTGTCTAAACGAAGACACCACACGACAAGTAATCTATGTAACAAGTCTAGAGAAGAGATTAAACTGTAGTACTAGAGGAATGTAGTTTCATTAGTTACCCTCCTATAAATTATTCACTATTACACTGAGGTTCCGACATTGCAACACCTAACATGTTCTAGAACGCTACAGGCTACGAGTGGCAACCAACCCAGAAATGGTTTATTCCTCTTGTTTACAGGCTTCTTTGGCAGTTCTTAATGGTTAAACATCATTAAGTACACTCTTGTAATTGTTTTACTAATCATTCTTTTCTTAAAAGCTGCTAAAAGTAACAATAACAAACAGCATAACATATAAAATAAAGGTTTCAGTTAATATATTTTACAAGCTTAACATTCAAATAGAAGCAAAAGAGGTGTCAGTTCAGCCTAGGAATTTTTGCTGTCATTAAATTATTCCCTAGAATTGCAGAAAAACTGCAATAACATTCGAGCAGGACCGACATTTTGAAAGTGGCGGTGGCCTTTCAGATATGACGACTTTTGCAATACACTGCTGTTCTTCAGCTCAAAACGTAATTATAATGTTCCATATTCGGTACAAAAATTAAGAAATTATTTCAGGAAGTTTTTTAATGAAAAGATAACTACATCGCATTTTTTTTTAATTTGAACGATTTTGAAAACGTAATGTAAAAATAATTTTATTCTTTAATGTTACACCTGGTCTCGAACTTATTGTACCTTATTACAAAATATTTTGTATATTTAATGATACTGATAATATGTTAATTATGAATACATCAATAGTTATTTATGCAACAAGTACAAGTAATAAACACTTTTGTACGAGTTGCATACAATATTTTTTCAATTTTCATGCAAAACCAAAAAATGTTTTATTTAGATGACACTATGTCTAGGAAAATATGACGTCGATTTGAACGTTTATGTTTGTCATGATGACAAAACGCTGTAGTAGAATGACAGATGAACGCAATGAACATGTTATTGCACTAATGCAATAAAGAACCAATTTTTCCACTAAATATAGTTCAATAAAGTTTTATTTTTTGCATGAACGTAGAAAAAATATTATTTACATGGCTGCCCTGACCATTTTCTGCAATTTCAACTACAATGTAGATAAGCCATCATTTTTTATTAATTTAATTCCCTATTGAAAACAAGTTACATGAAAATATGATATGAATATTTCTAGTTCGGTATTTAGCTACACCCTGTTTAAGTTTCACAAAAAATTGAAATAACAAATACACTATAGCAACACAAAATATAATCGTGTTAAGTATTATCATATATCATATTAACGAAGTATTGGCTGATTTGAAATCGATATTTTGTAAATAAAAATATATTTGAATGTTTCATTAATCATATTAATCCTAGGTTTATAGAAGACAAACAATTCAATAATAGCCTTAATCCATAATTAATATAGGAAACGCTTTACAACACCTCAACGAATTATAAAATTAAGTTCGAAATTAAATCAGAAAGCTGAAATATATACCCACAGACCAATTACGGGAGAGAGTGTGCTATGGTTTCAGTTAACGTTAATTATTTTTTTAATGAAAATTTATTTTACGGTATTATTTATGACAATAATTTTCTTAAATGTCACACTAAATAAACACTATATTACCAATGAATAAAAAATACCTATTAGTAATTACCTAAGTTAATAACTTGAACAAGTCTTTTTCTTGATGAAAATCGTTTATAATTTAAGTAAACTACTAAAATAAACCACTGTAATTATTATTTTAAACCATAGAAGGTTACTATAAAAGAACAGAGTGACGTTATTTACTTACACAAGTACATAGTTACTTGTAACTGTTGAAGAAAGCAAATGTCACTTCAAAAAGCGAATCATCAGCAATGTTACACTGAGCGTGTATGTAGGTTACTGTTCTACTAGCTCTTTGTATGTGAAAATGTATAAAATCAATAAAACGTTACCTGTATGAATTTCCTTGAATAAATAACAAATAATTCACAAAATTGACAAGAATATATAATATATATATAATTTAGTTACATGCAGTAAAAAATTATACATACTCCAAATTTTTCAATTACAACTATAATATCCATTATGTAAAAATGGTTTGAATAGAATAAACATGTTAAGTGTTTCTTTATAACTTAACGAATAGTACAGTTCATGTATTTAATTTTTTTAAATTTTATCGCCTACAGCTGTTCTTCGAAAATATTGTGATGTAATAATGTTGTTTATTCTGAATTATTTTATTATGGGCACATTTTTATAACGACATCCAATTTTATAGTGATGTAACAATGTAGTTTATCCTGATTTTTTTATTCAGCATCCAATTTAAAGCTCGATATTTTAAAGTAGATAATTTTTTTATACCCAATTTTCTTATAAACTGTACAATCTCATACAGTAGATACAAATGAAATTTCAGTTACAAATCAGGTATTTAATCTAGATCTGAACTAAGTGACAATCAACTAGATAATTTTAAATTATACAGAAAATTAATTAATGTTTTTTAATTACCTACTTGTGTTAATTCATGTCCACAATCAATTATCATATAATGCTGAAATTTGACAGGCTACGTTCTAAATTCTCATAGAGATGTCTCCGTGCTACAGGGTGAAAATGGTTCAGGAAAATGGAACAGTGGATTCTACAGCCAATTTTTAATGCTCTATATAAAAAAACTATTCTAGCCTCCCCTAAGAAGTTACAGCCCTTTAAAAATATGTGTTAGAATCATGTTGCCGTGGCTATTTCAAAACCGGTTCAAATTAAAAACTCTACTTGTATGTACAATTCATTATGGGACACCCTGTAGAGACAGCAGAATAATATTGAAGAACGTACGCATTTCTACATGCCGAGTCACTCCTTATATTCTCACGACATTTCAAATTTAATGCGCCGTTACAAACCAGTCAGCATTGAAACTCGATTGAAACCTCATATTTCGAACACAGAAATTAGAAAGTGATTTGTATGTAATTCATTCATATTTTAGCCTATACATGAGATTTAATCAATATTTAAGAGTAAATAAACATTGCATAAACATACTGACAATTTAACTAGAAACTACAAAATATATTTATATTATTACTGATTTTTTTTTGCAGTTGCCAGTTATATGGACAACTGAATTTGTGTGAACATTCGAACAAAAATACTTGTATTTAATATTTATTACAATACCGATGTGAAATCAGCCACATCTACAAATATAGGTAGGACTATAATCGTTAAAGTCGTGGTCTTAAAAGCAGGATATAAGTCGAATTTCTTAAAATTATTTGTATTAACCTTTAACAATTTAAATACGTTCTGTTAACAACAATAAATTTCACTAATTGGGGACTAGATACTGTTGTAGGGGGTTAAATGTAGATAACAATTTTGAGAGGCACAAATATAAAGAAATAGGAAAATATGTATTGAATGCTGATGATATTTGTACAAAAATATTGAAAAAATCAAATTAATCCACAGACTCGTTTAATTTGTTAGGCCGTCACGGGTGGTTAAAAGGGGATGGACAAAATGATAAACACTAAAACCTTAGAAAATATCATTTGAACTGTAATCAATTTCATAGAAGGTATTAGAAATAAGAAAATTAAATGACTGCACATTAATTTCATTTTCAGCAAGTCATGGGTGGTGGAAAGAGGATGAAAAGATGAAGATGAAGATGAAGAAAAACTCGTGAAGGACTAACAAATTAAACTAGTATGCGTAATGACTTAATTTCTTATTTCTAACATCCTCTATGAAATTCATTACAGTTCAAATGATATTTTCTAAGTTTTAATTATATACCACTTTTTTTCAACGCCTTTTCACCACCCGTGGCGAGCTGACAAATGAAACGAGTAGGTGGATCCATTTGGCCTCCTTTTTTTTCAATATGTACAGAAATGATAGCAGTCAATACATATTTTTCTAATTTTTATGTTTCTTCATTTCTCGAAATATTTATCTACATTTCACCCTCAACAACGGTCCCTTATAGTTCCTAATTGGTGAATACCATTTTAATTTATTGTTTTCAACAGTTCGTATTCAAATTGTTAAAGGTAATATAAATAATTTAAAGAAATTATTTATTATTATTATTCTGTTGTCTTTATGACCACGAGTTTATATAGATTATAGTCCTACCTAGATTTGTATAGATGTGGCGGATTTATCATCAGTTATTACAATTTACTAGTCGAGTGTTAGTGTCTAATGAGATATATCTCTTTACATGTAGTTCCGCGAAACATCATTCAATGTCAGTGAGGGTTCTCTTTCTCAAATTGCTATAAATCACGTAAATAGTTTAATAAAATTATAAAAATTGAACAAAAAAAAGCATTAATAGTTAAAATACATTGAAAATTAAATTGTACTTAACGTCAAAAGTCGACGTTAATATTTTATAAGAAATTTGAATAAAAATGCAAAACGAGATTTTCGAAATACAAGCACATTGCCCGATTATAGTAACTAAACAAAATTTGAATTATTTAAACCACTCTATTGGTCCATTACATTAATATACATTGCAGAATACTTTGGACTACTTATGATCAGAATAATGGGCAGTGACTTTAAATCGCAGATGGTTAACACAGTTGTCATATTATGTAAAATAGAATTATTGTTCACGTGATAGAAAGAAAGAAAAGTGCGATGCCGAGTCGCCACAAACCGCTGTTGTGCCGACTCGGCAGCCGAATCGGTACAATTTTTACAGCATAATGGTTTTCACAACTAGCGGCGCGTGGTTCATATCATTGTTCAAGATATTTTCAAAACACGAGGCACACGGCGGTTTGTGACGACTCAGCAGCCGAATCTGCACAAACTGCTATGTGTGTCATCACCCTAATCGCAAAAAAAATGTTGGCACAATAATCGAGAATTGACGTCTTTGAACAATCCCCGTTACATAAAATTATCTAATTCTAAGACAGTTTTAATAACCTCATTCGAAATATATCATCTACCTACATCTTTGTATAAAATTACTAATGAAATTCTGACAAACGACCTAGGGACACAAAATACTGCTCCTCATTTTATTCATATGTAGAAAGTTTAGAATTACGGTGCTTTTCAAAAGGTAGAGAGAAATGTTTAACTATTATACATGCAGAGCAGGAAAAGATATATTTACTTAACTGAATATATTCATGGAATGTCTAGTAGTCACATTCCCAAGACTATTCCAAATTCTTTGAAAATTAGAATGCCGCAGATATTCTGAACTCGGCATTTTTCATCATTTCATAAACATCATAACTCATTATTTATTTAAATAAAACTTAAAAAATGTTCGATTTTTACAAACATTATCATAGGATAGCCAAGATGATAATAATAATTTTATTATAAAACTACAACTGTAGGTACCTACTATAAGTAAATATATAGAAAGAGAACACATGTACGACAAGAGGGGGCATCATATTATTATTATTCATGCAGGCAGCATTGCTGCATAGGAACGACTGACGTTGGTAAGTACTGGTACTAATACAATTCAATGCATGAGAATGAAGGAAATATGGAAAAACCTAATAGATTAGGGAAAAGGTCAACACCGCATAATAAGTTTTTGGAATAGTTATTAGTATTCTTGCACATTTCACCGTTGAAGATGGCTGCAGTGAACAGTGCAGCATTTTGCAAAATGCAGGTTATGTTACCATAAATTCGTGATATGATCAATTCAACTGATGGTAGTAGTCTACAATAATAGTGAAATTATTATTATTTTATAATTTTCTTGTATTTATTTTACGTGATATGAACGCTTATTTATGTTAAATTTTGGAAATAAATGTTAATGAAAGCTAACGGTCTCCAATGTTTTCTTGGACTTGTTTTAATTAACATATTATTTTTAATGAACCTACTGACGGCCGGAATTAATTATTTAAATTTTTTTGACACACTTTTTTTATTCTCTTTTAATATGCATATTCAACAAAAATGCTCCAATGCAAATGCTCGCTGACTAGGTATTATATTATAAACTGTTCGTCCAGATTTAAACTTAAAATAAGTCATCTACACCGACTGCTCACTCATATACGGGGTGTTCCAGGATGCAAAAAATTCGGTAGTATGTATTACTTCAAAATAATCATCAGTACCTCGCATAACTTTTTCCCTACTGCGTTTCGTTACTAAGTTGAAAATTAAAATCTTAGATTTAGAAAGTAGTAAGGTAAATTGTATTAAATCCATAACATAAAAGGAATATACTGACATCACCTATTTAAGCCTCATCTACCCATTCTTTAATGTTCGACATCAATTGAAAAACAACCTCGTTCTGTATGAAGATGAAGAAATTGTTAACAGAAACATTTTAAATGATTGCTTACGGGCAACAAGTTTAAAGTCGGTCAAGGTATCTTGAATTGTTTAAATGATTCAAAGGAGATCAGCAACCAGTTGGCAGATGACAATCGTTCTGAACAGCTGTCAACAATAGCTGGCCATACACAGGAGGGATTTTTAACCGAACTGTTCCTCCGTCCAAATATGTCATTCTTCATCTGCAAATCTGGTCTGATTGGGGATTGTTCAGTCGCCACTAAAGTAAATATCTAAAGAAAGAAGTCTGGCGGCATAGAACTGTCAGAGATCTGATCTGTCAACGATTTCAATCGTCGTAGACCAATAGTTGGCCATACACCCCTATTTTAGGAACACTCTATATAGTTCAATCACCTCAGATACAACTTCTTTCGTCCACTTCATTTTCAAAACCCTCGGTAAAAACCTATTTAATCACGTCAGTTGATTTTTTAATTTTTAAATAAGAAAAGAAAGTCTGACGGGAGGGAACTACTGAGGACCTGATTCTTTCACTGACTTTACAATGCAGCAAAGTTCGTTCTTTTTTATTGGAAATATGACAATGAAACTTAATGGCGTTTTTCTAAGATTTGATGACATTACATTCAACCTCATCTATTCATTTTTTTATTTTTGGCATCAATTGAAAACCAACCTCGTTCTGTATGAAGATGTAGAGATTGTTCACAGAAACATTTCAAAGGATGCAGGCTGCTTGCGAGCAACAAATTTAGAGTCGGTCAAGGTGTCTTGGATTGTTTAAAGATTCGAGCAAGATCAGCAACCATTTGGCAGATGAAAATCGTTCTAAACATCTGTCAACAAAAACTAGTCATATACTAGATTTTTAACCGAACTGTCCCTCCATACAGATCAAATCGTTCGATTTATCTGTGTGTTAATAACCTACGATGTTTAAAAACTGGACAGATCAGATCTTCGGCAGGCGCCAGATCGCAGTCTACGCAACGTATAGCGTGTACTTATATATAGAGGATTTTGCACTATAAACAAGTGAAAATGGAATAGACAAAAGATGAGAATTTTTGACCGATTTTCAATCCGTCTAGATATGATATACGTCGTCTGCCGATCGAGATTGTGAAGGGACAAACCGTTCAGTCGCCGCTAACGTAAATATCAATAGCTGGGCACACACGAGTGGAACTTTTAAATAAAATATTCACACGTCTTTAGTTCAGAACTTCATCAAAATGTTTTTATATATTTGACGGATACAGTTCAAACTTTTTTTTAACATGTTTAAAATATCGTCATAAGCTAGCATCTTTAGATTTCTATTTTAATAAGTTAATATTTTACTTTCCATAAACACTGCCTTTATTTTCACAGGGTGTTTCTAAAACAGGCTACCGAACTTTTACTGTTTGCTATCCAGTGCTTTCGAAAAGTAACGAATAAATTCATTATTTTTGAAATTGAGAAGTTTTCGAAAAAATCTCCTGGCATGTCTATTTTGTTTTTAAGAAAGCAACTTTTTGACATACAACCCATATTTGTGACCTCATCGTTGTTCGAGATATGACGTCATCGACAATTTTTTTAAATAGCAACCCCCAATTTTGACCATGCCACTTGAAAGAGCGTATCATTCTACATACACATCATGAAAAACTATGGTGTTACATAATAAAAATTTCAAGAAAATAATGTTTGAAGATTTTAAAATTTAATTTTCACAATACTGAAAATGATAATAATTATGTAAAAAATCGACTAAATTAAATGTTCAAATTGTGCATCGTTGGCTGCCTGACAGTAGCCAAGACGATTAATAAATTCTGTTTGGACATTATCAATAACTTCAGGAGGTATACGATTTATCTCGTGACGAATTCTTGCTTTTAAGTCTTCTAAATTAACCGGTCTAGTAACGTATACTTTGCTTTTTAAGTATCCCCACAAGAAATAATCTAGGGGTGTCAAATCAGGTGATCTGGCTGGCCACTCAATCGGCCCCCTTCTCCGTATCCAACAATTCGGGAACAGCTCATCTAAATAAGCACGGACAGGTGTTGCATAATGGGTAGGTGCACCATCTTGTTGAAAGAAAATGTCATTTCTTGGAAGATCATGTCCCTCTATATCTGGATATAAAGTTATTAGTTTAGGAATGAGGTCGTTTCGAAGAAAATCCAAATATCTTGCACCAGTTAGGTTGACGTCAAAGAAATAGGGACCCAGAATTCTTCCGTCGACTATGCCGCACCACACATTTACTTTCTGGGGACTTTGAGTGTGATACTCCATCATTCATCGGGGATTCTCGGTAGCCCAATAACGGCAGTTTTAGTTAATGACAAGGCCGTTCAAAACAAACGTAGCCTCATCAGGAAAAAATAAGTTTTTTACGAAATTATTATCATTATTGCATAGCTCTTGCATTTGCTCGCAGAATTGATTTCGCCGATCAAAGTCGTCTTCAGATAGCTCATGAACAAGGCATACCTTATAAGGCTTCCATATTGAAATCAGAAGCCAATTGGTTAAGTGTTGAGTGATGATTTTCTTGTATTGCCAACAAAACATTAAGCTCATCATCTACTGATTTTGACGGTCGACCAGATTTAAGAAGATCACGAACATGTCCAAAGTTACGGCTTACTCAATATTGCGTACCATGCTTTGGCTAATGGGATGTCGATCAGGATGAGTTTCATTGAACAATTCAACTGCTTCTTTTTGGGTACGCATCCTGTCTCCAAATCCGATCACGCAAAGAATTTCAATTCGTTCTCGTTCAGTTAATTTAACCAATTTTTTTTTTTATAAAATGTCAAAGTTACTTCTCAATAAACACTGCTGCACTGTTTTACCAAACAAAAGATAACTAAAGAAATAACTCAAAAAACAAAAAAAAATATTTGATAAAGTACGATTCAAGTTTTTATCTGACAGCAATAAAAAACATGCTCGGTCGCTAAGGCAACCATGATTTTTGACTATGTGTATGTAGAATGATACCCTCTTTCAAATGGCATGGTCAAAATTGGGGATTGCTATTTAAAAAAATTTTAATAATGAATTTATTCGTTACTTTTCGAAAGCACTGTATAATCCAAAAAGTTTATTATATTAACATGTGGTGTAAAACTTACCCTTAGAAAGTTATATACCCTTAGAAGTTTACATACCCTTAAAAGGGTTTTTTCTGTTATTGACTCAATTACTGACAAAATGCTCTGATATAGATACATAAAATTTATTTAACATACATAACTTTTTAGATTGAGTAAAATGAGCTAGTACATTTTTCGTTATTCAAATCATATTCCGTTTAGGCGGGATGCAAAAGATGTTAAACCTGCATTTGTTTAAATCGATATTGACAACGATTTTCAATTTATTTTGTTTTGCCAATAACAGAAGGAAAAAACAGTTTTATTTGTACTCTTTTAATAGCATGTAATTATTATCTAAAGGTGCGTTTTAAGCAGCATGTTAATAGCATCTTTTTACTATTTAGCTTATTTTAATTAATTCTATAAGCAATATACATTTGGACCCCTGTTTTAAAAACTGTCTATAGAGTTCATCTCGGATTGAACTTCTTTCGTCCATTCCATTTTTAAAACCATCAGTAAAAACTTATCTAGTCACGTCAGTTAATTTTTAAAAGAGAAAAGAAAATCTGAAGGGAGTCGACTGAATTAGTTTGGGCTAGATCAAATCTTTCAAATTCCTCTTGGATGCGCCCAGCTATTGATATTTATGTTAGTGGCGACTTCATATGTATCCTTTCAGACCAGATCTGCAAACATGGAATGACATATCTGGATGGGGGGGCAGATTAGTCAAAAATCCCTCTTGTGCATGGCCAGCTATTGATTGACGAGTGTTATGTTGCACGAGTGACCTTTTGGGTTAAATCGTCGATTAACTATCCGACAAATAGCGAAAGAGAACAACATTTGATTTGGTTCATGTCAAGAGATCCTAAAACTGGATATGAGTCAAGTTGCAATGCAGCAAAGTTCGATCTTTTTTATTAGAAATATGACAGATAATTAAATGCGCCCATTCATTTTTCTAGTTTTTTCTGAGATTTAATGTCCCTCCTGAGAATGTCCCGAATTTCTGCCGCTGGTTAACAGATTTACAAAGAAATATATTATTATGCTTTTTAATTATTAGATACATCATTTCCTCAAATTTCGTCATCTACCTCGAACAACTTCAAAATAATAGAAAATGTGATATTTTAGAAACCAATAACTTTAGGCCCTGGTTTATTAAGATTTTTGGACTTAAAATAATACAAGGAATCACCCCGTGAATTGACATGGACTTAACATACACCCTGTAGAAAAGGATTATATAATTTTATGCATCACAGGATGCCAGGTTCATCTCATTATGCTCAACATTATGGAAAGAATTGGCAGGAATTAATTAATTTCGGGTCGATCCTTCGAACCGCTTGCGATTGCGAAAAATATTTTTAAATACTATATCCAACCCCTCTTTGCTTATATTAATCTCAAGTCTTTCAGTGAACGTAGGAACATGATTTATTATTCCGAAGCGGAAATATGCGAAATTATTAAGAGCCCTGGAACAATTAATAATAATTAGTGCTGTCATCCCCATTTATACCAGCCACTTAAATAATGACAGTAAATTTACCAGCGCTATTTGGCTGTACTGACAAATGAAATTCTAAACAGAATTTGCAGCGATTCAAGGTGGCTAACGGAGCCATTGTTGTTGGCAGATTTTGTTAATTCAAAGTTTTGGGAATAAAACAAATTGCAGCGAGCGGAATAACCGTAGATATAACGATTTGATAAAATACAATTTAATTTAAATTCGTTTTAGTTAATTACTTTATAGAGCCGATTTGACTATAGAAGTATTAAAACAATATTGGTAAAATTGAATGCTTCATTTTAATGGAATACATGGTTGTATTCCAATATATTCAAGACATATTTCAAAAAATAAAGTACATATATGAACTTTTTCCCGAAAATTGATAATAAGCCTAAGCATGTTCTTTTTACGACAATAATAAATATCATATTTAACGCTTATTAGGACTAAACACTAATTTAAACAGTCTTCTACAAGCTCTATGACAAACTTTGGCAGATGGTAGCTGGGTTAATTTCAAACATTATTTCTTATATGAAATAGGTCCGACTCGTTTGCGGGCTAATGCCCCGACCAGCACTGAACTACACCTAGAAAACCTGTAGCAAACAACTAAAGTCACTCGTCAGCAGCCCATCAAACATACACCGGTTTCGAGCTTAATAGCTCCCATCACTATACCATAGGTAAGATATCTGACGAATAACTCTAGCCCTTTTAGTATGTGTAACTCGACAGAAGGGAGAGTAGATACACGGTGTAAACAAGCTACAGCTATCAGCTTTTCACTAGTCCATGCCGGACTGAAAAGCCACAGTCACGAAGCGTTCTACATGCGGTAGACACCATTGAAAGCTGTCGACCACTATCGCGTTCGACGATAGAGGTCGATTCTAAGAAACAACTACTATGCGTGCTAATGTCCCGACCAGCTGGAAAATCCATAGCAAACAGCACTCGTCAGTAGCCCACTAGACATATACCGGTCTCGAGCTTATTAGTTCTCATCAATATGCCATAAGTAACTCCGACTATTGCTAGTCGAAGAAAATTTATCAACGCTCTGAATTTACCGTTACTGATCAACGATCTAACGTCTTCAAAGAAATAAGGTTTGATGATTCCCATTGATTCAACAGCACACCACCTTATCACCTTTGAATTGAACTTCCCTAGGATTTATGTCAGACCAGTAGCGATAATTCTGCTTATTGACCAATACCGATAAATAAAAATTGACTTTTTCAGGCATCATTAGCTGCGTTTGCAAATCGGAATTGATTTGAATGACATTGAAAATATTCTGACAACATTGAAGTCTATTTTCTTTGTGACGTGCATTCGGTTTTTGAACAAATTGTATTTTGTACGAATGGAATTTTAGATCCAAGTGAAAAATTCTTCGAGGACTCCTTTCGGAAATAGTTAGGATTGTGCCCAAATGCATTTTCCACTAGTCCAATATTCTCTGAATTGACATATATTTTGCTACTCATTCCTTCTTTGTTGCGAACGAATCATCATCAATGCATCCCTTCTGCCTCTGTTTCCAAATTCCGCACGAAACGCACCTTGCAGTTATTGACTACAAATTTACAAATTATCCAAAAAAAAAAAAAAATTTTTTTTTCAGATCAACGATATACTTTTTAACTATTTAACATATCAAATCCAAATGTATGTAGATCAAGTTATGATAAGAATTAAAAATGTATTGTTTTGTCCAAAAGATATCTAGTGTTAAAACAGGGTAACATTACTATGCCAAACCTCGTATATATATATATATATATATATATATATATATATATATATATATATATATATATATATATATATATATATATATATATATATATATATATGTTTGAAATAGTGTTATTATAAAAGCATTCAGGTGACGTTTATCCGTTTGTTCAACTTCCATTCCAATTTCAATTATTTTTGCTATCACTATTCTTTACAAACTATAAAGTTCTACCCATTTTAAAATGAAAATTTTTATTTTGTTAATTATTTTAAAATATCAAAGCTGACAGTGAGGAATAATGAATAGTGAAAGAAAATTGTAGTTTACAAAAATTTATCAGGTGATTTTTTTTATTTACAAAAAGTAAGAAGTAAACAAGTCAGGACGATATGTTTGGTATTTGTAGCAGTAAGTATCTAGTTTGTTATCATGACTTATGGTCCTACTCGATTTATAAAAGTATGGCGCATAATTTTTCTGCACTTAAACCCAAACCTTACCATGAACATTTTAGTTACGAATGCGGCAATTTTCACACGTTTCGCACGTTATAGTATTCACAATTTCCACAACACACATTATTGGACACTGGAAAATCCGCATGGCACTCAGCGAACACACTTTCACCAACGATTTTCAGTAAATGTGTTGGCTCGAATTGTGAAAGGAGCATGTACTTATTAAGTCTTTCATTCTGGAAAATCGGTTAACTGGTGCTTACAATGTTTGCGTAATAATTTACCAGTCCTCCTCGAAGAAGTTAATGTCAACGATATGCAGCATATAAAGTTTCTTCACGATGGTGCTCCATTACATTTTGAGCGACTAGTGCGACAACATTCGAATCGCGTATTTCCCGCAAGATGGATAAAGGTGGTCCAATTGGGTGGCCCCCTAGATGGCTCGACCTAAATCTGCTTCAAAAACTATGGTGTATGTTATCGTTATCGTATGTAAGTTAACACTGAACAAGAGTTGCAAAATCGCATACATGCTGCCGCTGAGGCAATTCGACTACAGCCTAGTTTGAGTCATGCATGTAGGGATTCCTGGATTCGACGAGCTCAACTGTGCATTGAAAATCACGAACATAACTTCGAATAAACTATGACATATTAAATACATTTTAAATCTTATAAAATTAACGTTCTTTAATATTTATTTGAAATAAATTGAAATCGTAACTGACAACATTTTTTTCTCACTATTCGTCTTTATTTGTCCTCAGCTATAATTTTACAACTTTATGCGTATAGGTTAGATTAGGTTAGGTATAGGTTAAGAATTGTCCTATATTCGGTATTCAACTTTTGCTGGATTCGCAATTAAAAATGGTACATACAATTTTGAAATGGTATAAAACAGTAAATCAATTATTTTAAACGCCGTTACATGTGTCGCAATAATTATAATTCGACTGCCCATTTTCGACAAATGTGGTTTTAGTTTATCGCTACAGCTGTCATCAATACAAGACGTTTCTTGTTCAATCATATCTTTTTACATTGATGTGCAATTATTTTTAGTTGCATACTTCGATGGACCTTTTGCAAATGTTTACTTTTATTCAAATACCTGACAGTAAAATAAAATATAATAGATATTAAATTATCTACCATCTTCTACATGTTTCATTACAAAGCTTTCACAAGTAACGCACGATATCTGTTTTGAATCGTTTTATAACCTGTGAGATACAAATTCAATAATAAATTTGTTCTAGGCGCACTAAATATCTTTGCAACTACTGAGGGTTGAGAATCTCAACATTTGATATACCGTTCTGAAACGAAGGCTTCGCTTTAATTACGGAAGATCTTCCAACTGCGAGAAGGCGTTCGTCTGTATTCAGGCAGGTAAAATAAACCAAAACAAAGAACCAACTAGCGAGTTGTGTAAATCTCACGTCTATCCTTATAATTTACATATAGATGGCATTACAAAGACACCGTGTATTATGCCCCCATAAACTTTGTAACGGCAACCCAAGTCTCATTCTAGTTATTAGTGTGGTTATTTGCTGCAGTTCTCTAATCAAGTTACAACTTGCATACGCTCCACACAGTTTGAGTAAAATTAATTTCAACTGTCAATTCAATTATAATGCCTCATAGCTGAATAATAAGACCTTTCTGAAATCTCTATCTGCATCCGCTTCTGACTACCTGTTCGTGTTTAGCAACGGTGAGTGAAACCAGGTAGGTAGAAGAAAAGGTGGTTATATATTCTGTCTACAGGTCACCTTACAATGCGCTTCAGAATTTTAAATGCCTACAACTATGCATACCAACGAAAAATAAAAAATATATACATGATCACAGTGAGGACTAATAAATAATAATAAGAAATTTCGCAATGAATATTTTGCTATTTCTATTTAAACATTTCCATTATAATTTTCATAAAAAACGCAAGAAAATGTTTTCCTGTGCATCTTGATTATATACCTAATTACTTAATTTTATCTTATAAATATAAATTAATTTCTATGTTAGATGATTCATTGAGGCTAAAGGGCAATGTACAGGGTATCTCAAACTCGATAGTATAAGGGTACTACTATGAGGATACAAAATATTTATATAAAATTTGGGACACGTGGTATTAAATGGAATGAGGTTAGCTCAATTTTCAATCGAAAGTATATTCTTTGTAATTTGACAGAAACGGCTAATGACGTCAGCAATTATATTTTTTCCAGAAATATACCCAAAATTTTTTCCTGTTAAAAAACTCTCTTTTTTCTAATAAAGTTTTATTAGAGACATTATTCTGCATTACTTCCCGTTTATAGGCAATATCGTACTAAAGAATCTCAAAAGAAATACCGCCTAAAAATCACATTAGAGGTGGAAAATAATTGAATGTTCGTTGTTTAAAAAAAGTGCATAAATATCGTTATCAATAAATAAAAGGATTAAAGTCGATAATTCTTTAATACAGTTAAAACAAAAGGTGATAATAACAATAACTAAACTTAAAAAATGAGGGAAACGCCCTCATACTACATACATATTACATTCTATTCTATGATCTATATGATCTCCTCTGATTTCAAAACACTTTATTAACATTTCGCCGTTTAACTCATTAAAAGCGTTTGTGTTTTTTTATTTCAAATGATTAATATCTCGCGAAGGTGTTTCGTAAACCTTACTTTTTAAAACGCCCCATAAAAAAATCTAGGGCCACTGAATAGATGCATTAATCCCAATCCATTTTACTGGGAGAGTGTTATCTAAATATTGCTGCACAATCCTGGCCTTGTAGGGTGGAACTCCGTCGTGCTGAAATCATAGGTTCCTCCTTAGCTGCAAGGACACATTCTCCAGAAGTGCAGGAAGTTCTTCCTGTAGGAAATTTAGGTAATTTACGCTGTTCAATGTATATTTACAAAAATAGGGCCCCATTAAATGCCTACCGATGATGTCGCACCATAAACTTACTCCAAAATGGGTTTGGTTTTGAACTGGATTTACAATGTGGGGCTTTTCAATGGATCAGTAGTGTTCGTTGCGCCTGTGTGGCAAACCATTACTGACAAACCGACTTTCGTCCGTCCAAAGAACGTGCCGAAAAAGGTTCCGATCAACAGTTTCTACATTTACTACAATTTAAGCTATAAAATTCAGTATGTTTGCGATGTGACGCTAAGGCAAATACTCCAAATTATGAATTTTGTAGTCATGATACCCATTGGTCTTAAAAATTAGTTGCTTTAAGTGCTTTAAAAAGTTTACATCAAAAATTTGATTTTTTAAAATTATTTTACACGCCCTGTATATTAAAAATTAAATCCCTGCTTAATAATAATATTTCTACCTCTCATTCTAATCGTGAGGATTAGTTCAGAAGTCGGAGACTTATGCGGGAGAATGGGCTGCATATTATTATTATGTAAGCCGCATTTACGTAAACGACTTACGTTAGTAAGCCTTAACCAGCATTTAATGCAGGAATGAGACAAACATTTCATTAACTAAGGATCAAATTATATGGATCTATACGTCATCATTAGTGTTTAATAATATTTTAATATGCATTTTGTCATCATTATACTTATACTAATTTTATTATCTTCCTGGCATTATATTTCTTTTTATAGAAAATGTGCAAACACTCTTGAATACCACAGCATATTTCACAGCTTGGAAATATTCTCGTTTTATTAACCGATTTTCTTGTGTATTTTTATTTTATATAAAAGTCATATTTTTTCTAAAATTCAGCAAACTCTTCGGTTCGAAGAACAAATGCAAAAACTTGAAGAGATTTTGCATTTGTATTATCTCTTATTATTTGTTTGTCCAAATAGTTTACGGACTGTAAAATAATGTCGTTTCTACGTTAAATCCGTCAATTAATTATTATAAATACAAAAATGTGTAATAAAAATGAGAATGCTTTGAGAATAATTGTATCCACTGCATTAATTTTATAAATATTTTTTTTATCAACAAGGCTTTATAAATACATATAAACGCAGATTTCATCTTAATACAAACATACACTACATAACATGAATCAAAAGCATTTTACTTTATTTGAATGTAATTGGTGCAACCAGATGCTTTTCTTACCTACCAAAGATTTGAATCAAATATCTTATAAAAAATATAGTGATTCAGAACTTATCTAAAAAAAATTCTTAATGTACAGGATAGGAGTCTCCAAATACAATTTTGTAAAAAATTAAAGGGTTCTAAAATGATTTAAAAAAACACTTCTGTACGGTACTTGAACTGGTCTGATACATTTCATTTTTTAAGTATCCCCACAAAAAGAAGTACAAAGGATTTAAAGTCAGGAGATTGTGGCGGCTATGGTACCATCGTAGCGACCCTCCTCGTCCAATTCCTTGAAATTAATGCTTGTACGCTGTACATGGTACGAATATAATTGAACCTCGTGTATGATACGCCACACTGCTGCCGTGGACGCTCTGGACCACCATCTCTTCCACGATTCAGTTGCAAATTTCCTGTGTCACGCCCGTGTTGCACTACACTTGCACTCACTGCACACCGCAGTAAAAGGGTAAAAGTACCTGCATTTGGCACATGTTTACTGGGAAATCGGTCTGCTAAAGAATTTTTACTTATCCATAAATTAAAACGATATCCATCAAAACCGAATTGCTATACACGTAAGCCATTTTTGACCCTTGAAAAAATGTAAACACTCGCATCACAAAAACATTAATACACTGGCTAGAGACTACAGTAGCCCAGCGATGTAAAGGTTGAAAATACTAAAACTTTACTTTACTGGGAAACTATAAGGCTAACTTCGGTGCCATTAAATATTTTGTAAATTCCAACAGCAGAAGAAAAGAGTTCTCTTCTATTTTATTTAAAAAATAAGTTTGCCAACAAATAAATCGAAAGTAAGAAACAATATATTTTTTTTTATATTATCAGTTCTAAATAGAATGCCATCAAAACTCACAAGTGTAGACGTTCCCCCCTGCTGTCGCTCAGAAATTTCAAAATTTTTGCGCTACTGTTTCTTTAAATATTTTATTTAATAAATGTTTTTAAAATAGTATTTGTAAGAAAATATACATAGATATATTTATTTTTAATTAATACAATAAATATTTAGTAATTTTTTTTCTTCAAAATGCAATCGTTAATCTAACAAACTATTTGAATTTTGATAACACAATGATGTTTTGGCTATTGGTTGATATAATTCAAATTCCCATTATTAATCTACGTCACATCATGTTTCGAGATATTTGCTCAGATATTTGCGTATTTATGTTATTAAAAAATCTATTATGCCATTCACAGCATAAGTTCATAGAATTGTTTCCTTAAAATAATTTAAAAGATGTCCATATTTATCATAAACACGTACGAGAATCACCTTGTATAAAACCAGTTTGAAAAATTTCTACTGAATTATAATTCCAGCAACAAGTAACACTAGATAAATTTTCGCAAATTCACATGGCAATTCATGTTTTAAACCATGCTAACAATTATTAGTGGAAATACAAAATTATTCCACGACATAAAAATAATTACACGACTAGGACAAATAATAGGTACTCTTCTCGAACTTCGCAATAAATCACGCATGAAGGTTACGAAACAAGATTTAAAAAAATAAATATCATCATACTTTCAAATCCTCGCTGAGACCTTACTTCAGTTCCTGGTTAGAATGCAATTGACTGAAATCACCCAGAAAAGAAGCATGAATCGAGGTTAGAATTATCTACGCTTATATAAACCTAATTGTAAAACCTATTATTTCAATCGCAATTCCTCTTAAAGTAGTTGCAATTGAAGTGACATCTGAAAATTGGTTCTTCCTTTCGTCTAGACTGCACATTTTATGACGGTACAACTCTTTATTATAGATTTTTATCTTGGCCGACATAACTACAGCTCTGGTCTGTACCTACAGTCAAAGTAAAAATATTTGGTTATATATGTAATGCAAAATTCTATATGTGCTATTTTATTTCGGTATAATCTAAATTGTTAATATTAATTAAGCTGTTTCAGTATTCATGAATATAAATTGTTGTAAATTAATGTTTAAAAATTCGATCAGCATCCACAAATGAAGTAGGGAAAGTTAGAGTATAATAGAATATAGGTACATATAGCGATATAATAGCTTTATCATTATTATTTTCATGTGTTTTCGACCCTACATCTTGTTTCATATTTTAGCACTAACGTAATATGTTTTATGACAAATAATATTTTTGTTTTAATTCAAATCTACATACAACTTTTATAATTTTATGCCAAAATCTTCATCTTACATGTGTGGGTAAGTCATATCCTCTACGAGGTGGGTAAGATACAACTTTCACAAAAATCACAAATGTATGCTTTGTGTAGTATGTACTACACACATGATGTGGATTTACTTTCAAAAGAAGAAGCAGGCGTAAAATCTCATTTCATATTTCCATCGTGATATCATTTTTTTCATACAATTGAACGAATATCAAATATTAATTTTGTCGCATGTTCCTGTTTCTGTTCTTATTGATCTCCTTTTTCTCTTTTTGCTTTCTGGTCGTTTCTTGTGGTTTTCTCTTGTCTTTTTTTTTTCATTTCTTTATCGTCTAATTCTTTTTGATAATGTACTTTTGATACATGCAGTTAGAGTGGCTCCTCCGTTTTTTTCTTTGTAAGCGGCAATAGGTAAGAGGTTCTGCATTAGACAATTTTACCACACAAAACACAAAACTGTACTGTACTGTACTGTTTTGTGTAACTGTACACAGGTACACAAAACTGCACTTCACAAAAGTTATAATAGATCGGGTAAGATGAACTAACATTTGTCAGCGATCATTTTAATTAAGTTTTATATTAAAGGATAATGAAATCAAGCAATCTTGATGACCCATAGATTAATAATAATGCATTTGATACAATATATTCAATACAGAAAGTTATATTTTATCGTTCACAAATCTTACGACCAAAAACTCATAAAGACACAAATTACATAATCATATCACCATCAAAACATGCCAGATCAAGTAAGATGCGAGAATGTTACTTTATCATTCTCATCTAGGTAAGATAACAAATAAAACCTAATAATATTTATTATCTACATTAAGCACAAAATACTAAAACACAAATGGCATCAATACGTTACCAAATCATGATAAATTTTGATTGTCAAGTAACAGCCGTATTTACTATTAGCGACCTTAACAGGCCGTTTGCTATCGATGGTTTATGAGACTTATTAAAAAAGGAATCTATTTGCCAATCTTTTTCATGATTTGGATAGCAAACAAGTTGTTAAGGAAAAGTAACTGCGAATATATTGGCAGCATTGGCAACCTTGGTAACTTTGATTGACCTAACCATGCCTTTTAGTTATTATTATTTATATGTTCTTTGTATAAAAAAAATCTTTTCACTATTAGTAGATCTGGGTAATAATTTTTATATTGCTAATATTATTCCCCACACAAGTACAAAGTACAAAAATTTTGATTACGCTAGTGGAGAGTTACATTACCATTTTGGAAAACAAACGCTGTCTTTAATAATTTCCTTCCAGTAAATTCACAAGACCCCTAAAAGTCTGCTTACTCATTCTGAATCTTTTTGGACTTTACACTATCTAATTCGTCGAGTAAATTATTTCGTTGCGTGGTTTCACAACTCTCACTATTACCCGTTCTTCTTCACTGTTAGATGAATCTACCTTAAATGAAACTTCTAACAAACTGAAATGTGTATATCGAATATTTCCTGTTCATTTATTGTTATACATATGCCACAATATAAAAAGAAATGTAGCAATACAATATCATACATAAAACGTAGACAAATATAAGAGTACAAACACAAACATAACTCAATTTTCCAAACGTAACATCTTATTAGTGATTTGACTACTGGATTTTTGATAATTAACTTTAACAAGCTGATAACTGTTATATTCTAATGGTGAATACCAAATTGATTTGTAACAGCCTGTCAAGTACTCTAACAGACTGATAAAGCAATGGTGAATACGGCTGTAAGAGGCGCAGATTCTAGATAAACTTTATCTATCTGACTGATTCCACCTTTGTAACAAAATGTTTCATTCAGGGCAAAGAAAATCATAAAGGTATATCCAAATATGTATTCTTTTGGTATCGTTAGTGAATAATTCAATTGGTAAACATTTTACTATACAAAATCCAGACGCCGGAAAAAATATTAGAAATTCACAAAATTATTCACAGTAGTATATAATATACGCAAAGGTTTTTAACTGGATGCCTCTACTTAGATCCCAGTTTTTTTCGAACTGTTTGGCGCAAGCCAGTTTCTTTTCGATGTGTAGAACTCGACTGTCAGGTTTTATAATCACTAATCTCACGTCACTCGTATATTTTAATTTTTTAGTGTAGTGTAGTGTAGTGTAATGTAATGTAGTATCATGTATAAAATAAAGTGAAAGTGAGGAAAATTACGTTTTTACGAGAAATTTTTACTAAGGCTGGCGTTTCTAGAAAGAATCGTATTTAAAGATGCACAAAAAAAACTATCCAGTAGGTGAATGTTTTTATTAACATAGTGGTAAACATAATGCTGAAATTCAATGATTTCCTTTAAGTTTTGGAGGGGAAATGAGCTAGAGAACATGAGAGAGCATGAATTGTACCTTATCACTGTGAACCATACACCGTGAAAAATATCTGTTTAATGTTTACATCAATCAATTCAAGGATTACAAGTTTTTTAAAAATGATTCTGCGGGGTGTAATAATGTTTATAATATAATACAATTTTCTCAATATGCTCTTATATTTGATAATTTGTCAGCCTGGAAACTATTATGCCCCCTGGGGAAAACTTGTATAAATGAAGATTTTTGTAACTTTCTCAAATTTGTTTAGACTGTCTCAACAAACATCTACAAATTCGTTGAAAATTTGTGTACAAAAGTATGTTCGTTGGTGTTATCAGACCACTAATTTCTTAAACAATTCAGAATTCAGAGTAACTAAAACTTTGTTCAAAAAAACTAAATAAGTGTTAAATGTTAATAAAGTGACTGTATTTAAAGATGTATGGTACTAGCTAGAGCAGATATCAGACGTACGTCAGTAACAGAAATGATCGTTTAGTATATCCCTATATCATATGAACTAAACCAAGTAAAATGTGCCTGTATAGAAGGGACTACCTAGCGAGGCCTAAATATTGCAATAAATTATATTTCTGGATTTCTGGTTGAAAATTCTACTGGAAAAATTAACTATATGTAAGAAGTAGAAAGAAGAGTTGTTGTGACCACGTTTAGTACTTCTAGAATATACATAAGTATTAGACTCATTGCAAAACAACATATTTTTAAGTAAGAACCAGAATGTAAATATTGAAACTTGTGAAGCATACTACATAAACAATATTTAAATTTGTTCATTTCTTTCATGAAGCAATCTATAAAAATAGAATAATTATATTAGTCACAGACTAGCTTTTGCAACTGTGGACTTTCCCTTGTGGAAATTTCTGGAATCAACAGCAAAGTTCTTCTTGAAAGGGTCATTAAATTTCATCATTTGTACGCGCCGAAGCAAAAAAAAATTGTTAATTTTGTAGTACATATATATACAGGGCGTCCCATAATGAGTGGATCTTAGAGAAACTGAGGACAGTAGATTTCAAAACACGCTGTAGACAAACATGCAACTTGTTTAAGAGATACAGGATGTTGAAAGTAAAAATTTATTTATCAAGATACGTAACTATTTGAAAACGGTTGGGCTTATTAGAGCTAACCATGATAGTATTTAAAACGAGAAATTTGAATTATACAGGGTGAGTAAGAAAGAATGAGTCAACACTAAGCTGGAGATACTAGACATCAAAATAATATGTTTGAGCTCATCATGTCTTATGCGAATGTCGCTAGTTTAAGAAATACAGAGTGTTCAAGGTTTACATTTTATCTTGAAATTGCTCAGTAATTGAGAAAGTTTTGATAACATGGCTCTGAATATTGGTAGTGTTGGGTTTTTTTGGTGTGAGAAGTAGAAATTGAAACTTATTTTGACGCTACTTCTAAAGGGCGCGAGTTTCACTGTATTATTTAGGTAAATCAAAACATATTTTTTTTATTTGTTGAGCTATGCTTAAAAACATATTAGTGTATTTTACTAATGTCCATCAAAATTAGCCTGAGCAAATACACAAATCATATCACAATCTCGCTGCTGAAAAAAATATTATGTCGTGGCATTTTTTGATCACTAGCTAATAATTTTGCACGAATAATAAATCTCACGCACGCAAAGTACGCTAATATTTATTGACATGAAAATTTGACACAAGCCTACTTAGAAAACAAATAGCAATATCAGCGCCTGAAAGAAAATAACCACAAAATACATTGAAACTTTTAAATGCAAATAACTCAGACAAAGTTAAGCGACCTAAACAAGAGTACATTTTGTATGTAGAATTGAAAATTCTTTTAGATTTTAGAATAGCTCAATAGATAAAATATGTTTTGATTTACCTAAATAATACGGTGAAACTAACGCCCTCTAGAAGCAACATCAAAATAAGCTTCAAATTCGTAATTCTCATACCAAAAACCCAATACTATTAATTTTCAGTCATGTTATCAAAACTTTCTCAATTATTGAGAATTTTCAGAATAAAATTTAAACCTTGAACACCCTGCATTTCTAAAAATAGCGACATTCGTGTAAGGCATAAGGAGATCAAACATAATATTTTGGTGTCTAGTATCTCCAGCTTAATGTTGACCCATTCTTTCTGACTCGCTCTGTATAACTATTTTCAGATCTCCTAATTTCCATTAAGAGCGCCGTTTTTCAACTCAGTTTTCAATGAATTCATATTTGTTTTTAGCACTTTAAAAAAATCTAAGCAAGTTAGTAAAATATCTTTTAACTATGTAAATTATATATATATATATATATATATATATATATATATATATAATAATTCATTTAGAATTTGGAATAAAAAAAGAAATATTTTTACATTTTCTAATACTTCATACGCCTGTTGTATACTGAGAAAATCGTATTATCATCATCACACCCTGCAGACTTTTTTTAAAACCACACTTGAACTGATATAATTTATTAAGTAGAACATGGTACAAACAGTACAATGTATTGCAAGGCTTATGCAGCTTGTTTTAATAAACACCATTATAATCGAATATTTTAAAAATATAAACATTCCAAAACATACTTATTTTGACTACATGGATTCGGTAGTATTATACGTAACACTGGCCAGTCGAATTATACAAGAAACGTTATCTAGGTTAAGTAAATGGTTTACTCAAAGTGAAATTTAAAAGTAGGTATTGTTTCCTGTAGTAACCATCATCATTCTACAAACCTTGTAGTATTCCACCGGTGGCCATTGACCCCTGCCTCAAGTCTTTCGTTCCTCACCTACTTCCTCCAACACGGACTGAAGAAGTCTAACAGCAAATTACTGGCTTTAGATAGTTGTTACTGCAATACTACGGGGTATATCAACTAATTTGCTGACATACCTAGTGAAGTTATTAGCAACTTAACTTTCTGAGAAGACATTGGAAAAAGCTTCCTTTAATAATACTTTCTGTGTTCAGTGCCTTCTCAGTCGAAAAATAAGTTAGTAATGTGTTAAAATGTAGCAAAATGTAAAGTTATTTATTTCTATATATAACTTGAGTTGTTAATTACGAAAGTATAGCAACAAAACATTATTATTTCAGTACTAATAACCTGGTTTAATAGCTGCTTGTAATCATTATAAAGAGACGTATTTTATGAAAAACAAATAGCAACTGCATTCCCTTAATATTTAAATTGTAAAAACCAGGAAATGAAGAGAGCAAATTAAAGGAATTAATTAGGTATTAAATTCACTTTTAATGAGTAGGTAACTATGCATTAATTTAATGTTGGTGGTGAATTACAATTTGTGATACTAAAGATACTATTCTATTTGAAAAAACCATACATATTTTATTTGATTCTCTGGTTGTACATTTAATTCGAATGCAATTATTTAACCAACAGTATCCAGTTTTATTGTTATTGATTGATTGAACCCAATAGGTCAACCCGATTTAGTTTTTTAACTATAACAAGTGCAAATAAATAAACAGTAATCTATTTTAAAAAATGAAACGCATTATATAGCCAAATTTCGGAATGACAAAACAGTAAAAATTATAATAATTTTTGATAAAAACAATTGAATAAATACATGAAACGCAAGAATAATTCATCTTAAACCAATATAACCTTATCAAAATTGAAACGCATTATATAGCCAAATTTCAGAATAGTAATGCAGTAAAAATTATAATAATTTTTGATAAAAACAATCGAACAAATACATGAAACGCAAGATATCAAAATAAGATTGATATAAACATCTGGCGATATTTTGTATGTACAATCGTTTGCAATATAAATGGCACTATTTAAAATGAATTTTGCGATTTCTTTTGAACTGCTGATGTATTTGTAATGAAATATACTTTCAACTTTTAACATTAGTTCTTAGTTGTTTCACTCACCAATAGAGATTTAATGAAAATGAAAAACTGTTTTGATGGAGCGTCATTATTATTGCAAAAGCATGTACGTACAATCTATTGCAATAATAATGGCACATTTCAAACTAATTTGGCAAGTTATTTGGAACTGGTGGTGTATTCGTAACGAGATCTATTTTCAACTATTAACATTAGTTCTTAGTTGTTCTATTCACCAATAAAAATCTAATTTGTACTCAAAAACTGTTTTGAGGGAGTGCCATATTGCAATATATTAAACATTTAATTGATTTTTTTGTACTTGACTACAACGACGGTCTAATTACAAATTTCTTAAATAGAATGTTCCCTAGAAGCTGAACAGACCACTTAGGTGTCCACGTCAGTTGCCAGATCTGACACCACTTAATTTTTTCTAAGAAAACGATTTCACTGAGCTAATAAAATAAGTATACTTTAGTTGTGCCGGTTTCAATATATATCTGTCAGATTCTTATACGAATTGTAATGTTGTTTGCCAATGAGTATTTTTGAAAATGGTTTATACAGGATGATTTATGTACACTCACACACACAACATTTAAAAATAATAAAATAAAAAAATAAACTTAAACCTAGATGAAATAGCACAAACAAAATCTATATTTCCAATTTATTTTTGAAATATTCAACAGCTAGTTACTTGACATTACTAACTGCAATCAATTTTTTAATTCATAATTTGTGTATTGATTTCTAAGTTTAATAAATATACGTTGTCCATTATTTATTTATAAATAATTTAAAATCATATTGGTAACTGGAATTTCTGGTGAGCATACTAGTCTTGTGGCTTTTCCAGAAATACCCCCCCGCCCCCAAAAAAAAATATTCATAAATAACACATTTCAGAACCAAAATTAAAACACGGTCCACCCAAGGCTTTAGCCTCCCCAGATCTGATGACCTAACTTCACCCATGTACACAGCACACAACATAAGACAAAAATTTATACCTGTAGATTATAATTTCTTTGAAGCTGCGTTCATTTTTCTTCTACAACATATATTTTTTGTTTTGAATTTCGTTATCTAGATAAAAAGTATCTTTTCGATTGCGAATGCACCTTACATTCCGCTCTCTTCGGTTCTTGTGGAACACTATGGAAAGTAATAAATTCGCCAGTTTCATTTTAATTTTACAAGTAGCCACAATATAAATTATGCCCTCAGAATTATAACGCAGATAACTTGAGATTTAACATAAAAGTATGTATTCTCAACAGCACTGAAATGATAACCAAAACGTAACGGTTACAAATACCAAAACAACAATTATTGATTTAACATTTTTTAATAACACGAGACACAGGGATACTTCTAAAGTACAAATAAAAGTCAACATTTATTAGCAAGCAATATTTGACATTTTCATTTCAAATACCAGTGACGTCACTCGTGAGTTTGTGGGTGAGAGGAGCGAAGGGAATCATTAGTTTGTAGGTCTTTGAGGTGCTTATGACAAATCACAAAAGAATCTTAGAAAAAAATCAGGATCAGTTAGTTACCTACTCGGCATACGCCGACTTTGAGAGAAAAAAATATAAAAATAATGAAGTGCGTCAAATTTGACCTGCGTTGCTTTACGTTTGTATATTTTCTATAAAGACAAATAACCACAAAATATTATAGTTTGTGAACGTAACTGGTCTCTCTGTTATTCTTGCGTTCGAGAAATTTCTCTATAACTTCGACATTTTTAATTTAATTACATACAACCAATAAAAACCAATAATCTTCTCCATCATTTTCAGAAAGGTAGAGCCTCAGATATAATAAGGAAAAATTGGAATATTAAGGAAAGGACATGGAAAAGTATTTTGAGCCATATACTTTTAAAGTCATCTTTTTACTATGGAATTCATTACTAATTATATGTATATAAGCATACATTTTTTTCAAATATTTAAAAGTATAAAAAGTGTAACCCTATTAGTAATTAAATTGTAAAGTGACATGAAGCGCGACAGAGTAATATATGTAATAAAAAATAATTATCTTTCTATTTTTTTTTTGTTTCCTAATTATACGTATAAAATCACTTCCTCAATTATGTGTATTTAGAAGAATTTTCAGCTTGTTGTACACATGTAAAATGTTGCTTAGAAGGCAAAAATTGCCATACCTAACGATAACAAATTCATTATTTAAATCAGCAGTTAGTAGCCATATTGCAAAATAATTGTGCAATACTATTCTGTCGTTTGGACATAAATGTACCTGCCTCGCTAGATGTTTCCGATAAAATATTCACAATTATACAAACGCGTTTTATATATTTACTTCTAAATAAATACAAATGTGTCTTACTCGCGGTGTTACTGTTGTAGAGTACCTTCAATTGTTTAATAAATAAATAGTAACTAGCATGGATTTCAATGAATGCTCGTATAGACAGTTCTGCTTTCTGTTTACTAAAATAGCTTTCGTAAATTTTCACATATTTGTCTAAATTTTCGTATTTACTAATTTCACAATAACAATAAATTTTCAAACATAACTAAGTATACTTATACAATATTCACGGTTAGAGTGGAAAAGATTGTTATTTTTCATTTTACGAGAAACAGGCATTCTTGTTTAAATTTTTGCTTGTCTATAAAATGCGGTTGACATGGATAACTTCCATTTAGCATCTAACAGGGTGATAAGATACAGAATAAACTGGCTTTTACTCATCATTCAAATATGATTGGCATGAAGAATTTTATTTAGTAATTTTTATTTAATGGCGTTATTTTAATGTATATGTACACCGGAAATTGTCAAAACTTCATAATAAATTTTATTTGTTTCTTAGTTTGTACTTAGTAATTCACACACTTCAGGAAAACATAAACATACTAATATCTATTGTTTGTTTAACACTGAATCAGCACTTCTTAAAAACCTCTAAATTCGTTTCTGACAAGTCAATATTACATAATGGACATTTAGAAATTTTGTATGGAAATCTTCAATAATTTGACGGCAACAAGTTTCTACTTTGCCAAAACATTGTAAGCATATTAAGAATAACTGTCACTATTACTCAAAAGTCCTGTGGCTTTTCATTATGACGATTGTTTTCAAAATTATCTCTTCTCCATGCCAACCACGTTTTAAAAACTTGTGTTTTTTCGTAAAGTGAAAATGCTTTACTGTCTGTTTCTATCAAAGTAGGCCGATTTATACACAAATTGAAATTATAACATAGATTTCAATTCTAAACAACTTTCCTTAATAACATATTTCCGTTCCGTATTGTTGAAAACAAAGGCAGTTTATTCTTGAACGATTTTTATATTTATCCAGTTTTTGATCACCGTGTACATGCAAGATGAAAGTTCTCTATGCCAACCGCATTTTAAATTCAATTTATTTGTCAAAAAATGGTGTTTGTAAAACAGCTATTAGAAAAACTTTTGCTCAGAAACTAATAAATTGCAAATATACTTAAAAACAAATCGTTCAAACTGTCTAATTTTGTTATATATAATTATAAAAAAAAAATTAAATCAATGATAATATTGTCAATAGGTATTTCACTAAATGAGATACAGAACTATAACAAAGAATTTTGAAAAAGGGTGAAACCGTGTGTAGATGTTTCCAATATTTATTAAAAAATAAAATTATTATTATACTTGTCGAGTTTTTAATTTTTTTTTAAGTTATGATATATTCTATAAAATAAAAATTAACCTATTCCAGTCTTAACTGTTTCACATTTTCTGAACACCCTGTACACTAAAATATATCTACGGCAATTCGTCCCATTTTACAAGCAAAAATTTGATTATAGTACATACCGTAATAGTTATATGTCTCCTAAAAATGTGAAAGCAAAAGCAAAAGGACATGTTCACACGTTCTGATTGTAATATATATTTTCTGTTGCCTTAGTCTACTAAATTTGTAGACTGTTGACAATTGTAAATGTAGGTAGCTAAGTCATAAAGATAAGAGTAGTTGCTTAACTTCTGACACGTTTACATGGTAGTGACTTTTAAAAATATATGTTTATTTTTTTTTAATGTTTATGTATGTAAAATATAATTATTGAACTCGAACATTTGTTGATAAATTAAACAGAAGAGTATATCTATAACTACCTAAGAACTTTGACTTTGATGAATGAATATAAATTGGCCCTTATGATACATTTTATTTGGCACATGTTTTTTTATAATCTGTGAGCAATATAACATTCCCAGTAAAATAATTTTTGGAGTAGACCCCCATATCAGTGGAGAATATTTGTGCCATAATAGCACTTAAAGTACAAAGAGAATTTACATCTTATTCCAAAATGTACCTATTTCAAAATACACCCAAACGGATGTACCCAACTCATTATAAGACAGCTGAATTAATTACATGAATTGACATCAGCCATAATCAATCAGTCACTGTGTGTAAAAGATTTTCATATTTCGATATATTTTATTAAAATAGACGTGTACATAAAAGTTTCATTACATATATTACAAGTATCCAGTCGCATTCATATACTCATGTGCCATTAAAAGCGGATGGAATATTCATCCAACAGAATAGGCTGGCAGAACAATTTTCTAGATTAAGAATTGGTTGGCCTACTTCCATTTTCAGTAAAAGTTAATGTAAAGAGAAGTAATTTTGATCCAGAAGATGTACAATTGCATCAACTGGTTGCTGGAATGTTCTAGCTATTTCTATAGGTATATTTTATGCTGCACAGTGACATCATTTCAATCCCGTTAGATATATTTTGGAATACTTTCTCGAATCGTTTAAAATCATTGTTCAAATTTTATGTATGGGATCATCCATCACTATCACGATTTTATTCCTTTCAAATAACTTAACTGTATCTATCCACAAGATATATTCAACTTTTTATTGCGATTGACACCCTTTTGAAATGCAACCGGTATCAATATTCTTTGACTTCGTGGATAACTTTTAGTTATCACTTCTTACTCACCTGATCCCGGAGTCAGCCTAGTGTCGGCGAAGACAATCGAAATAGTCCAGTAACATAGTCCTACTATGGATATGAGATGAAATATGCTGGGGTTTCCCCCGAGCCACTGCATTTTACACAAAACACCACACATGCGACAATCAAAATAAAACGAAACACTAAACCATATCAGATTAACAAGCTAAATTGCCAAAAGGTCTGTACATAATTTCACACAACGAATAGCCACTATTCGACAGCGGATGTTGAAGAGTATTTAGTTGGTACGTATTATTTATATTAGGCGATATTCCGGAACAGCAACCACCTGCTCAGCGTGCGCTCGCGGACTACAGTCGACGTCAAGAGTACAAGCACAAGCAAGCACTCAAACCACTTAGTGAATTTCTGCGGCGCTTGCTCCGTGTTTGGTACAGGTAATTTCTGGAGCTTTGAACACAATGTTAACTTTTTACACCTTGGACCACAACAACCAGAAACTGATGCGTTTCATTCTCTCTATGTTTGATGTAATAATAATATCTTAGTGCAAACTCACACTTGTAGGAAGCATTTTACTATCTATATGTTTATTTTAGCAAAGAATTCATCCTTGGCATTTTACAAGATATGTTTTCTGTCTTACAAGACATATTTTAATGCATAAACTCATGCAGTATCTTTATTGTGTTTGAAAACTAAACCAAGCAATAAAGTGCACGACATTTATGTGAGAGAACAAGGGACAATTTATTTAATACGTTTTTCATGGTGTTATGGTGTGTTAAAAGTAAACGGCAGCGAAGTAGTTTGCACTTTCTTAGTAATAGAACTGATACAAAAACAATCTTACTTTCATTATGCAAAATATTTGGCCAACCTTCTAACGGTATTCTTTCTTTGTCTTGAAAATAGCTATAGCATAACTTTTTATGGATCATTTGAATTATTTTTTCAATTCATGAACATCGTGTATAGATATTTTTGCATCTACATTAATTCATGTTTTATATTATTTGCTAATACCAGTTACCAACTATCTAATTCACTTTTTCATCATCTAAGGAGACTACAAAAAATTCATTAATACTGTATAATACTTTTTCTGAAAATAGACCCTTAATTGTTAATTTAGATACAAAAACACCTAGTACCTAGTAGATAAACATTTACTAAAACTTTTCTAATATAAAAAAGCCGATAACCTCGTGGATAATCATTTCATATTAGTGGTCTCGAATTTAAGTGCTGGTAACCTAAAGCACACATTGCTTGCTGCAATATTAAACTTGTTTTAATTCCGACTTTGGATATTTCTAGAAACGTTCTAAATAGGTACCCAGCGGTATTCTCAATGTACTTATATGTGTTTAATTATTCTTGTTAATAAAATATTCAAATATGTTTAATCATCCTGAACCGTTAACAACTGGGAACAAAACTAGCTTATTATTGAACAACTGCACTGGAATTATCTGCTTATTAAGTAGAGGGGAATTATGGACATTTCCAATATACTACCAGTTTCTCTGTATTTTTATTCGACCACCAATAATCCAACTTGATAATGCTTTATATTATACAACATGTTCATGGATAGTTAGAAACATTTTATACCATTAATGTTACCGCAGTAAGGAAATAAAGTCGTTTAGATGTGGCATACACTTCAGCCAGGACATTCCAAAGACATAAACATGAAATACGCTTCTAAAAGGAACGAACTATGTGATGTTTTAGCCTTAATTCACTTGTCACATATCTCTATATCATCATTTTTAATCACTTAATTAGGTACTATCGATCTCTATACCGGCCTTTACAAGGTGATGCAAAATTGTTACCAAAGAGCGCGAGCAAACATAATGTATGTATCCCAAAACTGATAGCTGTGTCTAGGCGTGGCATGAAGGGATCTGAGTAGGGACGTACGATACGATTTTAGTATCGATAATTTAGTCTTCGATACCAAGTAATGATACATTTCGTTGGGTACTGATACCGTACGATGCGGTTTGAATTTTTAAGAGAAATAAATGGAAAAATGCGAAATTTGCCAATTTTTTTGGTTGTCATGGATGGATTGCATCCTAAAAAAAAATATTTCTATCAGTTTGAAACTAATCCCTCATTTTTGTGAGAACAAACTTACGTCAGACTAGCGCGGCCTGGCATAGATATTGCAGGTCACCGACTAGACTTGCAGTGACAGTCGTTACAGGTAACGGTACATGCTGGTGCTGGTCTAGCTCCATTAAATAACATGGGAACCTTCATGAGAGGTCCATGCTGGTCCGTGTAGGCATAATATGCGCGATCACTTTTCCAATATGGACTAGCAACTTTTAGTGAAGGTTCTGGTGTCTCAAGCAGTTTGAAGTTAGAAGGAGAACTACAGACGTAGAGAAAGTAATATGAAGAATTTCGTTATATATTACCTAAACTGGGGAGAGGGACGAAAATTCTTTCAATACTCGAATGACACAAAATAAATAATTGTACGAGCTCTTGAATATTATTCGTCCTCACCTACGGCACCAAGACACAAGATTTCACAAAGCAGTATTATGTGAAGATAGACGCAGTTTGTTTAAAAGGATCGATTCTTGATTGAGTCTGATGACTTAATATACAAAAATGGCTGTCTGGCACCATGAGATTATGCAGCACTTTATTAATACCTATCAGAGAAATCCATATCTTTAGAAGGTTAAAAGTAAAGAATATATGGATAAAAATAAGAACGAATAGCCTTACTTGCTCTAAGTGTATCATCGAAGCAGATATACGCAGACGCACGGATAATATAAAGAGAAAAATAATAATTCAATGAAAATTAAAGTTTTCAAAACTTCCACCAGTAGCTAGAAACCTTAACGTAGTTGACATTTTGATCTCTTTATTCATTTTTTTCTTATGCACTCCAACTGCAACAGCAGTGGTATTTAAACAGAAATGGGTTCCCTTCCATTTCTCGCTTTTCTTTTCCAATTCGGTATATCATGGTAAGCATCTCTTAGATGCTTACCACTGCCTTTCTCCATCGATTCCTCGGTCTCCCTTTTTTCTTCTTATAGTTAGGTTTACTCACTAAAATTTTTTCAACTGTCACTGCACTCTTCTGGATTTCATAACTTCATATATTTTTGGTGCCTGGTACATTCCATATATGTCCTCATTATTTCTCCTTACATAGCCTTCCTCCGTTTTATTTCCCTCTAGAATTCTTCTTCAGGCCTTCCTATCCCACCTTAACAGGGATTTGCTTTCAGATTTCACTGTAGTATAGAGCTGTCGACCTCAAAATTGTATTGCACATTATAAATTTTACTCCTCTTTACTTTAACAACAATTTTTTTGATGTCAACTGGTTGACTACTGTTGAACTTCTGTTTGCTTTTATTATTCTCCTATAAATTATTGATATTTTTTTTGCTCTCGTATTCTCATGATTACTGTTCTCTAGATTTATCTTCAGTCCCACTTTACTAGCCTCCTTCACAGTTTTCTCGTTACCTTTTCTAATTCTCTACTATCCCTTGCAATTATGGCCACATCATCTGCATAACTTACTATTTGGTGACTTTTAAACAATATATTTAATACTATAATACATAATAACAAAGGAGTTAATTACTTAATTATATTCTGAATTGTTCGTTTTTTTTCTTTTGTTAGGTTCAAAACTACATTCGATGTGGTTGGACATGCATCATCGAAGGACGAGAAGATTAGAGAACATGGAATAATATATAAAGTGCATCTCAGCATCACAGTATCAGTCAGTCTGTTTTGAAAAAACAAACACATTAAATCGACAAAGTTTTGCAGATAATTTAACAGACAAAAATGAAAAACAAAACTTATGTGCAGGTATGATCACAAACTTATTTTTTTAAATAATTCTTTCAAATCCACTCCTCTATTTTTTTGGTGTAACTTCTTTATTGTACTCTGCAACTTTTCTGTTCCTTCAATATTACATTTACATTCATTAGAATGTAACATGAAGCATTCGTTATTTTTTTTTGGTTTGGTGACTAATTTAAATAATATTATAACAATAGTGTTTCCTAAAATGCATACTTGTATATTATACAATTCTATTTACCAATCAGACATCGTCTGTTTTATTGAACATTTACTTATTTTTGTCATTTGATAACATAATTTATTAAACAATTATATGTAACCACACAATATTTTGTACTTGAAAAAATAGAGTTCCGATTAACTTTTTTAATACCGCAAAGAAAGATCCGTCTCGAATAGTAAACAGCAGAAGGTACTTATATAAACGCCAGTAAATTTAGTAGGTAGTTAATGGATAAATTATATAAAACTGCTTTTACAGGAAATTTAGTCTCTTCTTTCTTCTTGAAACAGTCTTGGTTTCTTGGAAAGTGATCAAGGTCGATTAGTCTATATAAAACTTGTAGATGGTTAACATTTGCGCATATATTTTATAATGAATATCTTCCAATAAATAAATAACTTTTATTTACGCTACACGATTTTATGTTATAACTAGCCGATAGTAATTAATAGAATAATTAAATCCTAATTTGTTGCATTTATTGTATAGAGAGACATGGCAAAATATTCATTCAAATAGAGTTACGTAGTTCAATAATATAATATCTCTATACATCGTTCTAATCGCAAGAATTAATCCAAAATTCAGATAATTATTGGTAGGAAGGGAAGATATATTATTAATGGAGCAAACTTATGATGATAATCCTTAACCATGCAGGAATTAGCGAAACTTTGAAAACCTCATTACATTAATTAGAGAGATGATCAGATATCGATTGGAATCAATCTCTCACAATTACCCAGACGGCAATGATCAAAGACTAAAAGACTGAGGCTTTAAATCGCAATCCATCAAATATATTTGTTATCAAGCATGTAAGTGGTAAATATCTTAGTATCACTTGAAAACTTTTACTTCATTTCTTTTTATGTAAGCAGATACTGTTACAACTGTCATATCTTATAAAGATATACAAAATTTGCAAACAATAAATAAAAATAAAATAATAAGTAAAAGGACATAGTACAACTATAATTTCAATATAATTTCAGCAAATAATGCAATAACATTTCGGTGTAATTCTCCTGCAGGAATTTAGTCAATGGAAAATAATTAGTAAAGTTTCGTAAAATATCATAAATATTTTCAGTAGTTTATTCTTGATTTGATATTGTAGCTATACTTTTGATGGGAAAAAATAAGTTTCATAGAATCTAGGTCTTGATTGATCCTTTTATTTAATTCATTAAAATAAAATAATTTATAAACAAAAAGAAACTCAAAAGTAAATAAGCAATTTATCTAATAAGTTTCAGAATACAGTTTGAAAAAATACGTTTAAAAACATAAGGAATATTAAGTAAATAAAATAAATTATCTTCTAACTAATCATTTAATTTAAATTTATCCGTACTTTTTCCATAAAATAAGAATTTTTAATTGTATGTATCCTTCAAAAAATAATGGAATGTCTGTGAAAGAAAGTATTAAATAAGTATGATAATTTGTCAAAATTACTCCTTTTTCTATTAAATACCCTTTGCGTCAAGGTTTCATAGATCTAAAATAACAACTCGGGAATGTTTAGCTTTCTAAATAAAATGGAAATTCAATTTTCCAAATATTATAATAGGTCAATTATTTGTTAAATTTTAAGTCTGAAACCAAAAAATCAGTTGTATTAGATTTTTGCTTTCCTTGGTTTTCCGGGTTGTTGTGCCGTGACTTAGTTAACTGGTCACTGCCAGTAACAGAATTGAAATGCACATCCCTAGCCGCAGCTAGAATTCTTTGACCCACCTGGTTGTTCTTATGCATTGATGTCGGTTCTTGTTGTTGGTATTACGGCTGCTACGGTCGAGTCATTATATTTAATTGGATATTTTTGCCACACAAAAAAAAAAACACTCTTGTCAAAACAATCAGTCAAAGGGTTGGTTATATAAATGTAGTTATGCTTAAGGTCGCTGCATTTCTCGCCACAAAACGATCAAAATCCTAGTGTCTCTAAGTACTGAAATCTTGAACAACAATAAAATGTTTGATATTTTTTTTTATTATTTTTTACTATCTAAATTTTTCTTAAATAAAGTAACTTTTAAAAAGCGGTTACAAGAAACGTCTTTGTTACTATTCTAAGGCCATATTTTAAAATTATTTTCACATTTCTGTAAATAATAAACTATTTTATATATGGTGGTTATAACAATATTACATTTACAGTTATATTTACCAAGAAATGCCTGTGTTTTCATAGATTTCGGTATCTAACACTTAGTTGATTAGACCATTTTTTGTTGTTATTTGTTGTTGTTTTCTTCGATATCCTCGAAAATATCTAGGTGGTTAAGATCAAATTCTCGTTAATTGTTAAGCTCTATTTGAAATTTAATAAATCACTGAGATCGATTAAAATACATAGAAACTGATCTTTTCTGCTATATTTTCTATTTTTTAAACGACATTGGACAGAGTTATCATTACATAAAATTCATAGTTAACAGAACATCTTATTTTACCATAAGTGTTTAGACTAGAAAATGAATCAAGCTAGAATAAGTAAAGTATCCAAAGAGTTTCAAAATATCCGTAAAATGAAAAAATTACCTGGAAAGAGAAGAACAGTAAGCAAAAATGACCGTCCAAATGTGCCGTTATTCACCTCCTCATTCATTAGATATATCTCATCCAACTTCAACTTATCGAAATGTTCAATTTATAAAACTCTCAAAAGTATCAAATGCGAATCCTTACAAAGTTAACGTCTTACAAGAACTGTGGACAGAAGATCATTATAGTTCTGCGAGTAAATTAGAAACTTATTTGAAAGACAACTCAGTTTAAAAATATCACATAATTTTTACTGACTAAGTAACTTAAACGGAATCATGAACAAATAAAATACTAGATAGTAAATCGCATACTGGGACTTTTTTAGAGCAATTTGACAGTCGACATTTATTTGGATTTTTTGCGCTTTGAACTTATTCTAGCTCCGGAATTAATTTTTCATAACTCTAATGTGCCCACTGGTGATGATCAGGTCCAACAAGACGGTGCCCTCCACATTTTCACCTCGATATAACAAACTAGGTACATTAAGGAAGTTTTTCCAAACCGATGACGGAGAGGGCCGGTTGATGTTATTCAAAATGTAATTGATGAATTTGAACATTTGCTGTAATAAAATAAAAAGCAGTACATAAATTACTGTTTTCATTTTTTTTTCTTCTATATCTTAACCAATATGAAAGGTAGGCTATCTATTTATACTATGAAGTAAATGTTGAGCGTCATTTAAAAAAGTTTTGGTAATGTTACAACTCTGTCAAGAGTGGTTCCAAAAACAGAAAATATTGCAGAAAAGTCACCATTTCTATATTATAATTGAGTTGTCAGCGATATTTTTTAATCTCATTTATATGAACCCAACCAGGGGCTCTATTCTTGAATATCCGCCGAGCAATATGCGAGTTAGATACGTTTATCCTTCCTCTTACAATGGTAATTAAGAGAGACAGAGCCATATAATTCAAAGTCAAATTTATTCCACGGCATTCGAAAATCGGGGCCCAGAAATATTCCACACTATAATAAGAAAATACCTGGACACCTAATTGTTTACTATAATACATTACAGAACTTTGAAAGTATCTGGTTTCGTCTGCAAAACTTCCATAGAAATGACTGAAAATCAGTTTTGTAAGTTCTTTCTGTTGTCCACAGAAATGTGTATATAATATACAATTTGTTCTGTTATTTTATTACTTACCTCGTCGTTGAGAATATCCAACAGCTATAAAAAACTTAAAAAATACTTTCAAAAACATTTATCATCGCATAACTAAAAGAAGCCGCCTTTGCTTTAAGTTGGGAAAAAATTAAGTGGATATTATTTTGTAAAGTTCAACGTAACGTTCTTAGTTCTATCGATCTTTTAGATACGAGAAACTAAATACGTAATTGTAAACAATGGTAACTAAGAATAACGCAAATAAATATCTTCAAGCAATATAAGTCAACCCATTTCGCAGAGCGCATTATAAAATCATCCAGCATCGATCTCTCCGTACTCGATGGTAGTAACACTCTTCCATAACATTAGTGGTATTCCGACTCCGGTGTGCCGTAATGTCCTTCGCGAGTCTTTCAAGTCGGTGTCGGTGCCATGCCGTACCAGCTACACTCCTCGGTCAATTCCCCACTCCGCGGTCGCACTCTGTAAATCAGTACGTAATACACCTGTTTTAATGATTGTTAGGTAGGATTGGACTTCTTCGGAATAGTTTCGATACAAATTATTTCATCGTTCCTGCCACAACAGAAAGTATATAATATAGATCTTCTAGTGGTTCATGGAAATTCCGTTGATATACCTATTTGAAAAACTTCACGGTGCCGTATTCTTGTAATAGTGTTTTCTGCAGACAAAATAAATTTAGATATTTAAGAACTGAATAATACAGAGCTTAACAAATAACAGGAATGTTATCTCATGCCACCTGCGAATATTCAAATGTACCGAAATAAAACGAATATATAATGATAGAAAGCGGTTTAACCAACAAATGTTTAGGTACAAAAATCTTTCAAAAATACGTATTTTTTTCAATTTAACTGTCGATATAAATATTGTTATGACTATTTATTTTTTTTTACTGTTTTAGAAAGGTATTTTAAGCTAATATAAATCAAATCTCCTACAATTGTCCACTGAGTAGTTAGTTTCACACAATGTTATTAATACCTAAAAATATATAAAAACTATTGAAATTCTTCTCAAATAAAACAACAATTTTTAAGAAGCGTTTATAAGACCCACAATAGCAGGAATGTTATTTTATGTCACCTGCGAATATTCAAACGTACTGAAGTAAAACTATATAACGGCAAAAAGCGGTCTAATAAACAAATTTTTAGGTACAGAAATTTTTCAAAATACATTGTTTCCTTTTGTTTATAAGTATGTGAAAATAATTGTTAAAATGTGGAGAATAGAAAAATAATGTGTGCCTTACACCCGCTTTTGTTTTAAGTGTTTTATTTTTCGATATTTCTGTACCTAAAAACATACAAATTTGATTATTTTACGGCTAGAAATCCGGTGACCTTAAACAAAATGTAAATTTGAAATACCGATATCTAGAAAATCGTGACTCTTAGTGCCACTTATGAAGTATATCTTGTTTACTTAAAAACCTAGACCTAAATAAAGATGAGAATTTACTGACGGACAAAAAAGTTACAGGTCTTTAAACATATTGGAAATACCGCAAATTAGCAATTTCTTCGAAAAAAATTGTGTTCGCCAATTTTCGATAAAGAAAAACGAAAAAAAATAACTACATATTTCTCGATTACCTTTAATTTTTGGAATAACATAAATATAACTCAGTAGCATTATTTTTACATAGAGAATACACCACTGTTTTATGTCCCATTACTTATAAATCACCTTGTATTAACATACTGTTTATGTCAATACGTCTTTTATCCAAAATATTAGTCCTACACTTGTGAAAAGCATGCTTACTGCATGATTTTTGCACCGCCATATTTTATAGTTTCCAAAATATATTTGGACCAATTATTTAATGACGGGAAAAGTCTCTCTTTTCATCATAAAGCTGTCATAGTAAATTGTCAGAAGCTCAAGTTAAACTTACTAATCCCACATAATGATGAAAATAGTAATAATATTCCTGTTTTGCGAAAGTCGCGAAAAGTTGACACTTTCGCGCCATTAATAATTTAAATAAAAATCGGTTAAATTACCAGCTACGAGAATTTTCACGATACCTCTAAAAATCTAAAGTTTATGCAAGACAGCGACCCAAACATACAGTAAACAATATTTAGAACAAAGAATCGTCTTGCTATAGTAGTCCTCTCATTCGCCTGACCTCAAATCTATTGAGAACTTCTAAGGTGACATAAAATATGTTGTTTTAAAGCCAAGGTCTAATAATGTTAATATGTTGTGGGATGTTGTTCAAATGACCTAGTTTGAACTTATTAAACTCTATCCCTCGTAGATGCAAATGATGTTAGAAAATCGTGGTTATGGCATCAAATATCAATAGAATACCATACATTTGTAAGTTTATTTTCCAACTGACCTTATGTGTGTTTATATTTTTGCAGTGCTGCTATGATTTGGACCACATTTATTATGAAATATTTTAGTTTTCTTATCATTTCCATAAATATATGCCTATATGTTTAGGGTTGGTCCTTCCGTCCTTACTTAAAAATGTTCTTACTTGGCGGAAATGGTTAAATTCTTATTAAAATAGATTTAGCGGGATACAAAAAGACGAAATATGTAAAAAAATAAGTATGTGTGTATTTTTTCCATTATCATTTGATAGATATGGGTTTTTAACCATTTTTTTTTTGTAAAGTTGGATATTTACGAAATTTTAAAAATGGAATTTAGTATCAAATTAAAGTTTGAAAAGATATAACTACAAAGGAAAGATAATTTAAAGAAAAACTAAAAATAACTAGGTATATATTTCTATTTATTAGTCTGGAAAAAACATTTTGCTTATATTTGTGCAACTTTTTTCGAAATTTCAGGGGAAGCTGCTTTTAGTTTATATTTTTATTTCACAAATTTAGTTTTAAATATTTTATCATTAAAGTGTTTTTGTAATCATAGAAATCATTCCCTAAAAAACGGTATGGATCTCATGCTTCGTTATCAATGACCATTTTAGTTTTCTTCACCATTGGATTTAATAAAAGATATATTTTATATTACATGATTGCTTCCTAGAAATTACGTGGTTCTAAATACTCAGGTTTTCTTCGTTTTGATGCAAAAACTAAAAGAATATCCTCAACTTTTATTTTGAGGGGGACTTATTTTATCAATGTTCATTTCCCAAATACCTCTAACCAGGGATGACTTTAACCGTTATAATCTTAAATGGGAAATGGTATGGTATGATTCATCTTTTTAAAGAGTACCCAATAATCTTTTTTAATGACATTTAGTTGTATTATTTCCAATCTTTACATCGCTGGACTACTGTAGTCTTTAGCCAGGCGATTCTGAATATTGAAATTCGGTTACTTATAGTATTAACCTTTTGTGATGAGTGTTTACATTAGTGTCAAAATGGCTTACGTGTACAGCAACTCGGAGTTGATAATATCGTTTTAATTTATGGTGAAGTAAAAATAGCTTAGCAGAACAATTTCCCGGTAAACATGTGTCTAGTACAGCTACTTTTACTGCGGTATGCAATGAGTGCAAGTGTAGTGCAATGCGGGTGTGACACGGGAAATTTGCAACCGTATTGTGGAAGAGATTGAGGTTCAGGGCGTATTTCAGCAGTGTGGCGTATCATGCATGAGGCACAATTATATTCGTACCATATACAGCATGTCCAAGCATTAAGGGATTGGATGAGAAGGTCCGGTACCATGATCGTAACTAGAGGTGGGCGATAACGGTTTGGAACTATCGATTATCGATTATTAAAATAATTAAAATATTGAAGTAATGACTTCAAATAATGAATAATTTTTATATCACAGCGCGTTCTACCGACAAGTTGTCGCTTCTCTTTATAAGATTTGTGGCCTTTGTTATTCACCCCCGGAAGGATTTCATTCTATCTCAACAGATGTCGCCCGTTTCGTGATTGTTCCCTAAATTTTAGGTTACTTACTGGTATAAACAAATCTAAAACCTATGAATATGTTTACATATAAGTCGCATAAATCATTATTGGCTTCAAGCTTCAAGCTACAGCTTAACGTGATTCTTCATCAAAATATTATTGATATTATCAAAACTATCGGTAGCTACCGATATTATCATTACTATAATGATAATATCGATAATATTGAAAAATTTTAATAATATCGATATATCGATAAATATTCCCAACCCTAGCGGTAACGATTATACCGAAGTGGGCATTATTGATGATTTATAATAACTTAACAGTTCAAAACGGATAAGAGGTAGAAATATTTGTATTAGTTTGTAGAAACTGGGTAAGACGGGCCCAGAATTTTGTTGTAACATCAGGTATGTCAAACAATTTTATTTATTGAATGAATAGCAATAGTGGCAAAAGCAGTTGAATTTGCTGTATAAAATAGATGAGTTTCTTTCAATTTTTTTGTCCGGTCGCCAGCTGCATATTTTACCTTTTCAGGTTTTACAGTGGACTAGTTACCAGTGCCGTGAAGAAGTGTATTTTTAAATCATTTTCGAACTGTGTCTTTTAATTTTCTTTACAAAATTATATTTGTAAGAATCTCCTGAAAGAAAGTTTTTGGTGACCTTCACTGTATATTCTCATATAAATAGTGTCAAAAATAGAAAATATATTTTATATTCATTTAAATTTGAGCTGGTTAAACTGTAGAACAAGTGTGACATGTAAGTTAATAAGTTACTTTTGGATTGATATGATTGTTGTCTGTTGAGCATTTCTTTTTTTTTATTTCTTTCCTTTTATATTATTATTTTGTTTTTTTTTGCCGACTGCTGATGTTTAGTTTTACTAGACAATTTTATTACTACATATTATTGTAGGTATCTATTTTTACATCATGATTTAAGTGATAGGGCAGAGAGAGACCTCTGGTCTTTATCTGAACTTCGCCATGAGATTTGCATTGTTATTGTTTTGTTTATTTTATAAATATATTTTATTATATATAACTTTGCAAATAAAGAACTTTATTATTATCATTATAATCATCGTCATCATCATCATCATCATCATCATCATCATCATCATCTTCATCATCACCATCACCATCATGATAATTATTATTAAATTAGGTTTTATGTAATCAAACAGTGAAAATCAGGTTTTCTTCAAAAACTACAATCATGCTGACGACTTATTTAAAGAATACTTATTTGTATCTATCAATTTAATTTTTCAAAGAAAACAATGGCTACCTAATACTTCTTGATTTGTAAGGAGTAAATTGTATATTCATATCGATATTTAGAATTATTTCAGAGACATCAATCATTTTAAGACACATGATCAAACTTTTTTAAAATTGCAGCATCCTTAAAAATCATATCTCTGAACATCATGTATGTAATAGCTCTTTGTTCATCAGTACTTATACAATTTTGTCGTATATGCTACACAGTAGGATAGGTAGGTGTTTTAAAAAAAATACAACAATGTCTTGGAGACTGCAGTGAGAAGTTGTTCTTTCTTCTTAGATAACTAATTTCATAATAGTTTAAAAACCTAATAAATTTACTTCCTATTTTGAACAAGCAGAGAATTTCCGTTTAAAAAATAAGAAATCTTCCCAGCATGTTTTGCCGAATTAAATGTCCGCGGGCTCAATATCTTTTCGTTCTCTAATGAAATACGTGTATAGATGCGTATACGAAGGACTTTGGAAAGTGTTTTATTTGTTTCCCACAGCTTTCTCGTGTTATAATCCAAACACTGAACAAAGAGCAATTCTATGTCCGTATCAAAATAGTAAACTTACACATAAATAAATACAATAGATGTATCACAGAGAATAACACAAAAATAAATTAAATCATTGTTACTAGGACATGATACATGTAATAAATAAGTACAAAGTGTGATGAAAATCTTAGGTATATTTTTTTTTCAAGCACCTATTGTATGGTCTGTATTTTTTAGGATTTCATTGATTTTTCAGATTTTGCATTTACATTAAAAACAAATTATCAACAACTTGAGTAGCTGCTATTAAACATTGAATTACTAAAATCAATAGACTCTCTTCAATATAATAAAGGAAAAACCTACCCCATTTAAGTTTTAGTTATACCAACTGAAAGAGAACACTAATAACGTTTCCAAAAACAACTAGTAAAATCAAAATCCCTTAGGGTCGTTTTCTTTCCTGAAATTTTACAATTCAAAAGTAGCTAATATGGATCAAAATAAACTAATTTAGATCAAGTTACCTTAGTACTAAAGAACAGGGAAGCACCCAAGATCCCTAAACAGAGGAGGTTGCCTACAAACTTTCGTCCAATAGCATTACAGTATTTGTGAGACGGGATGACGTAAAAGGTATTTAATTATGATTTTCGTCATTCAATTCAGTGATTAAAATTTCTGTGTGGATATATGTTGCTAAACAGTACTATTACAATATTATTAACAGTTTAGCACATATAACAAAGAATCGCAGACAGTTTATTCTGTAACCTATAATTAAGTAATTAGGTATGCCAAGTGTTTTTGCTGCTACTACAAAATATGACTCAAGATTTCGGTTAAAATGCATTATTTGCCTTACAAATCATAACTTTATGACTTACTTTACTACTTTACTTTAGCATTTGCAAGTTATTTTTGCTAGAGAAGCACTATGTAGATAAGAGAAGGAATATATTTTATATCTCTAAAAAAAAATTACAAGTTCATCGAATGCATATGCAGCAGTACATTTAGCATTACCTATACGTACAAGTATGTATACCTGACATATAGTACATACTCAGCAGATATAGTAAAATATCATATATTTTTAGCCTCTATAAAACACCATAAAAAATCTTAACCTTAAAAATTTATGCCAAGTGTTTTCGTTGCTGCTATAAAATATAATTCAAGATGTCGGCTCAGATGCGTTTACCTTTCAAATCATAACTTTATTACTTACTTTCAGCATTGCCAAGTTATTCTTATAAGATGAGAACCATGTAGGTACGAGAAGTAACATATTTTATACTTCTAAAAATCTTACAAGTTCATCAAGTGCATATGCAGTAGCACAATTAAGATTACCTATATACAGTATGCGCCAAAAGTATGAAATAAATTCAATAAAAACGAATCAATTATTTTTTGGGAAAAATCCTCGAACAGGTCGATTTTTAATTTAAAAAATACATATTTTAGCGTAAAATGCGATTTCAATCAAATGTCATTTATTTTCGAGTAATGACGTTATCGATTTTTTTTTTAAATGGCAACACCATATTTTTTTCCTTGATTCTGAAAGATCGTTTAATTCTCTGTCAGACGGTACTACAATTTTGACCTCTCCCGATCGCCGCTTACACTTTTGCGAAATTCTAATGGATTTATGTCAAGGAAATAGAAATTTACACCGGCAAATACTTTTTTCAGATGAGACCACATTTTGTCTGAATGGTACAGTAAGCCGCCAAACTTGCAGATATTGGAGTCGGGAAAATCCTCATTGGATGGCAGAGGCACATACCCAACACCCTCAGAAATTAAATGTGTGGGCTGGAATAGTTGACGACAGAATAGTAGGACCTTTCTTCTTTGAAGGAACCCTTACAGGTCAAAAATATTTAGAGTTTCTAGAAAATGACCTTGTTCCAGCCCTTGCAGTAATTTTTCCTAACGATAATGACTCTGATATTCCTGACGACACCATATGGTTTCAGCAAGACGGTGCACCTCCGCACTATGCGCGCCCTGTTCGAGATTTTTTGGACAACTGTTTTCCTGGGAGGTGGATCGGCAGACGCGGACCGATAAAATGGCCTGCAAGATCGCCACATCTTACACCTCTTGACTGTTTTTTATGGGGATACTTGAAGTCAAAAGTGTACATTAATAAACCACGTAATTTAGAATTTCAAAATCGCATTCGGGACGAAATACGCAGAGTTACCACAGAAATCATTCATAATGTGCAAGAAGAATTTCTTCACAGACTTGCGCATTGTCAAGAAGTTGGTGGATGGCAATTCGAACATTTAAGTATAAAATTTAATCAATTGTATTTTATTTTACATACCTCAGAATTGTTACTTTTTTATGGATAAAATTTACGTTTTCTAACATTCAATCGTCATTTACTCGAAAACTTTCCTATGTAAGAGGGCAAAATTTTAGTACTGTCTGATAGAGAATTAAACGATCTTTCAGATTGAAGGAAAAAAATATGGTGTTGCCATTTAAAAAAAAATCGATGACGTCATTACTCGAAAACAAATGACATTTGAAAATCGCATTTTACGCTAAAATATGTATTTTTTAAATTAAAAATCGACCTGTTCGAGGATTTTTCCCAAAAAATAATTGTTTCGTTTTTATTGAATTTATACTTTTGGCGCATACTGTATACAAGCAGGGCCGGTTCTAGCTTTTGCGGGGTCTGGTACAAAATAAATTTAGGGATTTGCAAACAATTTATTGCAAAGGAATTAACTCACTCTGCATCACATAAAAAATCGAAAAATAAACTTCGCTATCAGTTGATGTATACAAAAGATATAAGTATAAAAAACAAAACACAAGAGTAAGTATTATATGTAATAACTAAGAAATTCAAATCTTTGGAAATAATAAATATTACTATTATAAAAAATATATATATTTTTAAATATTAAATACCAGCCTGAAGTAGAACAGAAAAAGTATTGCATTGCACTACTAATGTATTGTATACTGATGAAAGTGATGAAACGATCAACGAAAACACACGACCGCCAAACGATTGCAGAAGGTTGCTTCAAAGCAAGATGCCTAAACAGAGGAGGTCCAACTCGGTGTTAGTTATATTTGAATTTTCAGTCATTTTAATAATTTCTTTGTGGATATATGTTGCTAAAGTTCACTTACTATCTCCTTGCGCATGGTGTTTTAGAGTGTCTGTGTACTGGTAATGATGGAAATTGCTAAAATATTTGATCTAATGTAATAGCAGTATACAATACATAGCACGACAAGAATTTATACCTGTAGGTTACATTTTATTTGAAGCTGCGTTCATTTTTCTTCTACAACATATACTTTTTAATTCTTCTGTATGAAAATGCTTTGGTTATCTAGATGAAAAGTATGTTTTCGATTGCATCTTAGCACCTTCCATTCCGCTCTCTTATTAATTAAGATTCTTTTGGAACACTATGGAAAGTAATAGATTCACCACTTTCATTTTGGTTTTTCAAGTATCCACAAAATAAATTGTGCTCCAGAATTATAACGCAACATAATTTGACATAAAAGTATGTATTCTCAGCAGCACATAACTGTAACTTTATAATTTGTAAGCACACATGAGTTTGTGGGGGAACGGAGGGAAGGAATCAGCAATCAGCAGTTTGTAGGCAACCTCTTTTGTTTAGAGATCCTGGCTTCAAACAATCTGCCGGCGCGGGGCCGGTTGCACCAATTTGTGGCAATGAAAAATCACAATTTTCTTGACAATAATTACTTATTTGCTTAATCAATATATAAAGGAAATGCAATACGAAATTAGGTATATTAATTGTCACAAACAAATAGTAACTACAAGTGATACAACGCAATCTGAGTTACTGTTGTTAATTGTAGATACTTATCTGTACGACGTTGTGTCTACATTTATCTTATTTGTTTAAATAATTTCAAATTACATTGGTAACTGGATTTCTGCTGGCCATACTTGTCTTATTGTGGCTTTCAACTCCGGAAGTTCACTTACTTTTTATTCTTTTTGGACTGGTAGCAGGCCCATTCCTAGCGGGTATGCAGTAAATGCCCCGCACGCAGACGGCAAAAGTTAAGGGCGCCAGTTCGAAGAAGTTCCTCGACATTAAGTGCACCGATTGTTTTTATTTTTGATTTTTATTTATTAAAACTAAGTGTGAAGACGACTTCATTAACAACTTTTAGCCAACTTAAGTAGTAAAAGATAGATATGGTAGGTGGATATAAAGATTCAATGGTACTTATACTATATGGTTCCCTTCTTAGAACAGGGTCAAATATGCATGTGATCTAAAAAACAGAACCCTTCACAGAGACACACATACCAGGCCATCGCTATCTGAAGAAATATGGCCTTTGTAAAATCTGAAATATAAATATACTTTTCTATCAATTACATTACAAAATCTACTTAATATTGTAAAAATATTTATTAAACTGGAAAAAGCCAAAAGTTTAGTTTTTGTACTGATATAATAATCACTTTAAAATATTAAAAACGTAAAAGGATTAAAAACTTATTTTTTCCTTAGCAAAAAATTTGATCTATTTGCTTTTATAAGGAGCAGAGTCAAAATTTGTTCTCATTTGAGAAAAGTAGTTTATTCTAAGATGCCTGCTGCCCGATTAAAAATCTGTCTACACCTGCAACCGTCCGTCCTATTGTAAATATTTCAACTTGCCCCACCAAGAGGCAATAAAAAAGGCTGCAAAAAATGTCGCCTCGGATTGGCTAAAATCATCATAAAACCATAGAAATCATGAAATATATAGAACGCCAAAAGGGGTACCGAAAATAGTCAACCTATGGAGAAAACGGAAATCTGGTAATATTGCTCTAACTTAGCTTTTATGGTTACTCGAACGGGATAGCTTCACACTAATGGGCAGGAGTTTCAAAAAATGAAAAATTTACGTCCAATTCATAGAAACATAAGATTTCTATGGTCCAATTACAAATATTCCGTTTTGGTTTTAATTGTATGCCGAGATTAAAATTTTTTCCCTAGATGCTTCTAAGCTTGTTCATAGTCTGACTATTTTTGAGTGCCTAATGTAAAGACTTCTGGTGTTCTATATATTTTATAATTTCTATGCATAAAACGTCGGTAGGAAAATCAGTAGGAAAAAAACAAATTACAGATTTTTATACATCATCCTTATTTTTTATTTTAGTGCTCATTTATATTTATATGCTCTACAGCTAACACCTAGTGAACTGATTCAAACTAAATTAATAGATGGTAAAAGTAAAAACGCAAAATGAAGTATTCTGGTGCAGTGCAACAACTGCAGTGTTTTTAATAAAAAAAGTGAAGATGATTAGATATGTGTGACGGCACAAGAAAAAAATTTTCTGGAGCTCAATAATTTAAAATCGTTGTTGCCAAATTTATTTATAGGTTTAACAATATTTATATATTTGCCCATATCGGTGCCTTCGGGAGAAATAAGTTTTTCAAAATTAAAGAACCTTCTACAAACTTCCATGATTTTCTAGAAAATTCTGCAATTTTTCTCGAACTTTCTACAATGTTTTTAGTGACTATTAAACTACTGGCTAACCTAATTAGAAAAAAACAACAGCTGAAAAAGGACATGATTCTATGAGGATAAAATCCATTTCAAATATAGTGTTATTCTATTCATCATCCTATACGAAATTTATGAGGTGAGAATTTCTGTGTGACGCCACATCATAAATAAAAAATTAGAATAAAAATTAAATTAATTTTTTTTTAAACTATCAGTACAAGGAAGATACAATTTTCAAAAAAAGCAGAATTTAGTTTTAATAATTACATTTTTTAATCGTGAATCAGTCTGTTAGACATTGCTGCTATACTCGCGATAAGAATTCAGACGACTTACGTCATACGAACAAATGAATAATTTACTAAAGTTACATCAAAATATTTAAGAAACTGCAACTGATAGTAATAAAACTATATACTACACTAAAAGTTTGCATTATATATTGAACTAAATTCCAAAAAAATATTGTTTTTAAAGCGGTCAAATATCGAAAATTACGTTGAAAATAAAAACAAATGTGTAACGTCAGCTGTGACGTAGACGTCTGAATTCTTGACGCGAGTATACAGCATGCGCCAAAAGTATGGAATAAATTCAATAAAAACGAAACAATTATTTTTTGGGAAAAATCCTCGAACAGGTCGATTTTTAATTTAAAAAATACATATTTTAGCGTAAAATGCGATTTTCAAATGTCATTTGTTTTCGAGTAATGACGTCATCGATTTTTTTTAAATGGCAACACCATATTTTTTCCTTGATAATTAAAAATACTGCAAATTTAAAGAGGGGTATATCACATCTAGCTATTATTTCAATTGTAAACCAAAATTGTGAAATTAACGATCATAATAAAATGATAAACGATTTTGCGTCTTCAAAGGCCAGACGTATTCCATTATAATTTTTGTTTGTATGTATTTATATTTATTAGTTTTAGAGTTTTTTTTTATTTTGTTACTTTATCTTTATTTAAAACAAACTATATTAACTGTGTGTGCTTTAGTTATGTTAAAAAAATATGTTAATATTTTAAATATATAAAGGGCGGAAAACTATCGTGCACGCAGGCGTGTGACCCCCCAGGAACGGATCTGACTGGTAATAATATTTGATGCAGTTGATACAGTTTTCACATAGCAATTGCACGATTTAGACTTCACATTAAGGCAAAAAATTGCTGAAATGATTGATCTAATGTAATAGCTCTATACGTCATGACAAGAATTTATACCTGTAGGTTATAATTCCATTCCGCTCTCTTCTTTTGGGACACTATGGAAAGTAATAGATTCGCCAGTTTCCTTTTTTCATTTTGGTTTTATAAGTAGCCACAATATGAATTGTGCCCTGAGAATTATAACGCAACATAATTTGAGATTTTACATATAAGTAGGTTTTCTCAACAGCGCTGAACTAACAACCAAAACGTAACGGTATAGGAAATACCAGAACAAAAATGAATACGCCAAAACACAGAAATAATAACACGAGATACAGGAATACTTCTAAAATACTAATAAAAGGTAAAATTTATTAGCAAGTAATATCAATCCTTCAAAAAAAATGTACCTATTACATTTCTTTACTATAATTCCGTTACTTTTTGAAATATAAAACTGTGTATAGGATACATTTGTAAAACAGGATTCTAATTTACCATTATATAAGACTATGAAGTTGCAGCACTAAAGCGTCATGTTTTCTGTTGTCAATATCAGAAGCTACATCTGCTTTAAATACCTTAGCGTACTGCACTGGAGTTATTTTCAAGATCATGTAAGATATTTAAATTGTCGAAGTATTCTAAATAAAAACACAGTCACTTTATGGTACGTTTCCAGTCGTTTAGCTAAAGTTTACAGATATATTATTCTGTAAACTTCATCGAGTGTAGTAGAGAGCTGCTCAAGCGGTCTTACTTAGTAGTAGTTTCCAGATTTATTAGGAATATGTTATGTATCTAGAACTATACCACTATGAAATGTTCGAGAGCCTTCCAGCGACCTCTAGACAATTCAAGATATTCTATAAACATGTAAGTTCTAGAACCTTTTACAAACTTCCATGATTTTCTAGAAAATTCTGCAATTTTTCTCGAACTTTCTACAATGTTTTTACTGACTATTAACCTACTGGCTAACCTAATTAGAAAAAAAACAACAGCTGAAAAAAGACATGATTCTGTGAGGATGAAATCCATTTCAAATATAGTGTTATTCATCATCATAAATTAAAAATTGGAACAAAAATTAAATTATTTTTTTTAAAAACTATCAGTACAAGGAAGATACAATTTTCAAAAAAAGCAGAATTTAGTTTTAATAATTACATTTTTTAATCGTGAATCAGTCTGTTACACATTGCTATTTTAAGATCTATTCACACAAGAATCAGGGATTGATTTCAAACTGTTAGAAATATTCGACCAGTTAAATTGTGATTATGTTTTCGGTGTATATAACTGAAGTAATTGTTGAACAAACTAATTCCTCAGTCTTGTGGAAACAGATCTACAATTTTGTATACAGAATGATTTAGAACTTATCAAAAATACAATTTTGAATGTACAGGGGTTCTTACAAATACAATTTTATAAAAAAAATCAAAAAAGGCAGGTCAAAAATGATTTAAAAATTCGCTTCTGCACGGCACTGGACACTGGTTCACTGCAAAATCTGATAAGGCGGCAAAGCATGCAATCGGCGACCGGATACAATATGGAAAGAAGTTCCCAAGGAAAGAAATAAACACATCCTCACAAAAAGAAATCCAAATGATTTAAAGTCATTAGATCGTGGTGGCTATCCCTTGGCATTAATGCTTGGATACGCTGGACGTAGTACGGATATAATTGTGCCTCGTGTATGATACGCCACACTGCTGCAATGCGCCGTGGACGTCCTGAACCTCCATCTTTTCCACGATTCGGTTTCAAATTTTCCTCGCGTTGCACTACACTCACTTCACACCGCGGTAAAAGTAGCTGCATTTGGCACATGTTTACAGGGAAATTGTTCTGCTAAAGCATTTTCACATTGCCATAAAACGATATCTACCAATTCCAAGTTGCTATACACGTCATTTTTAACACTTGATAAACTAATGTAAATACTCACTTCACAAAAAAGGTTCAGGGCGGTTATTCTTGAGATCGAGAGAACTGAGCTCTTCTCATGAGAAAATATAAGATCACTTCCCTCAAAGTTCACTTAATTTCAACACAGTTATAAAACAGCTATTCTTGAACGTATGTGAATAGGAACGTGGTAGGAACTTGTCCCCACAAATTTTGCAGTGTTGCCGGTGCTACGTTCAGATTATAACCAATCAAAACCAAGAATTATCAGCTGATTATTTTCTGTGGTTATGTTATTAATATTTGTCTATGGATTTTACGTCAGATACCGTAAATAGATCTGTCATTTGAAGTACTTGACGTTCTCCCTGAGCTTGCTCTTCAGCATCCTGCAGATCACCCAATACAACAAATGCTTCCAACATTTCATCAAGATCCATAGTGTTCAAAGAATATATCTGTTGTAATATTATAAATTAAAATTTTTATTATGATTATTATATACCTATGAATTGAATATGAGTATATAAATGTTACAACTTACTTCAACTTATTATGACTTGTTACTTAATACTTAAGGTTATTGTTTACAATATCACATTATCTAAAACTTGGGTTATAAGAGCAATTTTCTCAGGAGAACTTAAACTTCTCCTATAACATACCATGAGAAACAAGTTCTCCTACTATTCTGGGAAGTGAGTACTCCGTGGTTGTCAAGAATAGCATAGTTTTCAATTGCGGAGAACTCCGCCCCTTTCTCAGGAGAAAACCTACTCCCAGATTTCAAGAATAGCCGTCCAGTTCGGAATCGCCTGGCTAGAGACTACAGTAGCCCAGCGATGTAAAGGTTGAAAATACTACAACTTCAATCATTTTTTACTCGGAGGATTTTACAATTTTGCTTACAATATTGATAAGTTCTGAATCATCCTGTATGTGAACTGTTGTGTCTATCAGGATGCACCGTATATTGTTTTACTACTGTTTAATTTTTAATTTTATATCCAATACTAATATATTATTAATATATTTTATATCCAATGTTATATGTGCACGGATACCCAAGTATTTGATTATTTAATAGTGCCATAAACGACTGCTTATTGTTTGATGAAATCTGCATCATTAATGAAAGGAAATAACAGTCATTGTTTAACGAAGAATAAAGTGACTTTTCTTATTGTTCTCTGCTATGAAGCTTTTAAAAACCATTTTATTATTTACTATTTCAACGTATTACCAAATTACTCATTAGTATACCTAAACAATAATTTAATGAAGTGTTTGCAACTATACTAAATAGGACAGCAGTCACGTTAAATAAATAGTAACCAACAGGTTTTATCGATCCACAACAACAAACTTATTTTGTATTGCTCAATGTCTATCGCAAAGATTGGATAATTAAGAGCATAGTAACCTATATTTTCCAACGATGTTAGCATGATATTCTTTTACTTGAATTTAGGAAGCATTTTTGTAATCGACATCGCTATGAATATTATTGTTTTCCAGTTTTATTAGGTTTTCCCCAAGAATCAATTCTGAGTCTACTGTTATTTAATTATTAATATTGTCAACAATTTAAATGTGAGGTGTATTTAAATTGTTGATCTGTGAATATGTTATCAAGCCGTTGTAGGATTATTATATTATGATTATGCTACAAGAAAGCTTGACACACTGAATTTTTAGTGTGGATTGAATAAATGACCTTTAAGTCTAGGGAAATTATTGCAAAACCCACATATTTTTCAATGTTCTATCAGTCGTAGTAATATTGCCGTGTCTTATAGATACTATAGAAAGAAACAGTTATAATTTCCTTTATAGAACACCTCTTAGGAAGCCAGAATTCCTTATTCACTGAAAAAAATATGGTTCATAATGTTAATGAATGCCGTTTATTGGACAAAAATGTATTAAATAAATCGTTCTATATATTAATATAACGTAGACTTAATTTTAATTATTCATTGAATCAATGTATTGGCATGTATTGTATTAACCACCTGAGTGAATTATATGTAAGTAGAATACTCTACTTTGTCTATGACTATTAACAATATTTTAGTAAACTTTTTACTGAAAAAATAATACAATTACAATATTTTGACATTTATAACAAGAACATGATAGATAATATGCAAAACTGTCAAAACACTACTTTCAGATTTGACGGTTACTCCTAACAACATTAACAAGGTATACTTTTTCAAATAAAAAAGATAGGAGAATCGACTGTTTCGATAGTCAGATGGATACACCAAGCCGCAAAAATGTTCTGTCATTTAAAGGAAGCATGATGTGCCATAAGTGGCGCCTTCTACTAGCGACGTCAAAATTAGAAACAAATTTAAATTTCTTGCCCCCAAAAACTCCCGACCTCCAAAATGGTGGTTATTGGATTTATTAAAAAGTTATTTACAAATATCGAAAATAAAATTTTAACTTTGACACCCTATATTTTTTTAACCATCAACTTTTGATTAAGGTTTGGCAACATCGCTCTTGCTCTATGTTGCAATTATTTCCGGACAGCCTGAATAATTAATCTAACCTAATTTATAAAATGTAATGTTTGTATGTGTGGAAAAATCTATTTAGTTTTAGATGGTGTTTTAGGTGGTATCTGACTGCTTTGTTATATTCATACATTCTCATTAATAATTTTAGATTTTAAACAGATCGACATGAACTTTGATGTGGCAGATAAAGACGGAAAGTTTTTTTTAACACTTTTTCGGGGCTGTATCTTTTTAAGGAAACAAAGTTGTACTGAGGTAAGTTGACTTAAATCACCTCATTTCCGTCCAAGGAAACTAGCCTAAAAGTATGACCCATACAATAATAAACACTATATCATTGCACATTTACCATTAAAATCTACAGTAGCGTGCTCTAGTTTATTCTTATTCTTGCCATCAAGTTTAATGTGAAGTGATGGTAATAATATCTTCTTAGGGTCAAACAGTAACATTTCACAGATACTTTACTACTCATGCTTAGATTCAGTGCTGTGCATTCTCTAGATAAAGCAGATACATATGATAACAATTTTTAATGTTTTTATTCTATGTTACCATATCTTATTATATCCCATGATTAAAAAGAAGCCATACAGAATTCCACTCTTTTGTCTTCCAACTAGATTCATTAACACTTTTTTTGGTAAAATCAGACGCAACATCGATGTTACATACTTTATAAGAAAAGCTATATACAGTATCTCATTTTCGATGGTTTCCATGGTATCTCGAAAATTACTAGAGATAGTCCAGAGCCGTTTTTGCCATAGCGTGCTATTTTTTCGAGAAACAATTGTTTTCATGGTATACTAAATATAATAAATTTAAATTATAAATAAATACAAAAGTAGGTATTGACTTGCATACATAATAAGAGCTTATTATGTATGCAAATCGTAAATAAATGTAGTACTGGTGCTAATATTCAATATTTTTATATTATGTATTATCGGTATAGATGAGGTGTACTTTTAAAAAAACTTTGTATGATCGAACCGTACTACATTGTAGCAGGTAGCTAAACTTTAATCCCCGACAATCCGTCTTTGTCTATGTCGCTTCAATTTCTCGGTCCATTTTTCTTATAAGTAAACAATATAAAAACAGCATTTCAAAACATGAGACAACTTTAAGCATCATAAGTTAAGAAGATTTTTAGTAATTCAAATAAAATTATTCAATATTATTATCAAAATATTTATTTAAATTTAATGAATAGCCTTTTATTCCACACAAAAATATATGTATTTTGAAAATTCAAATTATGGTGAGTAAATGTAGTGTTGTATAAATGTACAATAAAGAAAATAAAAAATTAGGTATATTAAAATTCATCCTCTGAATATTCTGATGAATTATCTTCGTCTCCTAGATTGATAACGATAGGTTCCACAGTAACGTCAATTAAATTATCGAGTTCCCACATTTTGTCCTCTTCTTTTTGTACATGATGTATACATCTTTGCCAGTTATCTGCAGTTACTCATTCCAAGGAATTTTTTAACAAAATTTTCACGTCACTTAATTTAAACGTCGTATTATTTCGCGCTACATCTCCTTTTACCTGCGTCCAGACTAGTTCGATTGGGTTAAGTTCACAGTGATAAGGTGGTAACCGTAGTACCGTTATTTGGCGATATGTTGTCATTTCATCGATAACATATTTTTTCTGATCTTTATTAAGATTGACAAGTGTCAAAAGTTCCTTTTTCACCATATTTGTTTCAAAAGAAATGTTTTTTCCGGATAACCATTGAATTGTATCGGCTTTCCTCCAAGCAGTCGTAAGCGTCCACTCGGTCTGCCTATTTAGTCTGCATTTTTATATTCAAATAAAAGTAAACAGCCATCTACAAAACCACTGGCACTATCTATATATGTCACTATTAATCTTCGCCCTTCACCTAAAGGTGTCTCGAACCCTGTTGAAAGTCCATCCAAAAATGCTTGTCGAAAACTTTTTACATTTTTATCTTGCCATACTTTTGTTACAGTATATTCCTCGTTGACCTGAGTTTCGTCTAGATAATAAATATTCCTCCCTTCGTTCGGAATTTTCTAATTGATCTTAAATAGGATCTTCGCCAACAAATAATTTCATCTTTATCGATAAGAACTGACTTCCTGTTCTTATTTTCCCAGCAAAAATTCAACTCTCGTAAGATGGCCCATAATTTGCTTCTACTGATTTTTGGCAAATCGTTGTCCTCTGAAAGTTCACTTAAAATTTTGTTTAGTGTTGGTATTTCTTTTTTAAAATAAAATTACGATAATTACCTGAAACGAAATATTACCACGCCCATGGCCGGTTCTTATCTCGAGGTTTTATTACTCTCTTTCATTTCCAAACAGACTATAGGTATAACTAAAAAAATATCTCCAAAAAAAAACTGAGTACGTTACTGGATTTTACGGAAAAATATATGGGAATCAATATTTATATATTCCAAAATGTTATGATACCTATTACAAGAACAATTTTCATTATTTTTCGAAAGCCCCATGAAAACCATCGAAAAGGGATGCACTGTACATAGATATATAAACCGAATCTCAAAGAGCATTATGCAAAATAAATGTTGCATTAGCAAATAGTTAAAAATAAAATTAAAGAGTGGTCAATTACCTCGTGCAGGTCGTACACACCTACAAAGTTAGCAACACAATAGATATCGCTCGGCGAGTAAAATTCACGAGAATTATACAAGACGTTCACTTTCGATTCGCTGACAATTTATAAAAATCTGTAGGTGTAGGTATTGATCGCTACATTGTTTAATTCTAAAAAAAGTCGACAATGCGTATTGTTAAAAAAAAAATACATATTCAAATTTAAAAACTCACTCTCGCTTATACCTTGAAATAATCCTATCAAATAATTCATTCTTTATATTATTACAAACAAAAATATAAGGGTTATACATGTTTTTATGTCTTTTCAAAAATACAGAGTATATTTTTAAAGAAGTAGGTAAACAATAAAAATAAAGTAAAAAATTGGCGACATCTGGCCTAGAGTGTATAATAGTTATGTTATATAGGGTGATTCAGAACTTATAAAAAAAAATTAAATGCACAGGCGATTCTTACAAATAATTTAAAATTACACTTCTGCACGGCACTGGAAACTGGTCCACTGCAATCAGTCGGCGACTGGCACGGTGGCAAAGTGTGATAAAATATGAACGGATAAAAAATTGAAAGAAGGAAAGAAATAAATAAAATTTTAACACATATTTCAACATAATTTTAAAACATAAATTAAACTGCTTTTACCACTATTGGTATTATTACTTAATAAAATTAATTTGTTTTCTTAATTAATAAAATAATTTGACATAGTTACAACAACTGTTAAAAATTTTGTCCATCGAGCACACAAAAAGGATTTAAGTCAGGAGATCGTGGCGGCCATGGTACCAGTTCTTCCTCCTCATCCAATCTATCGTACCCTTTGAACTTTATTGAGGTACTCCCGAACATTTTTTCGAAAATGAGGACGAGCGCCATCAGTAGAATAGCTATGCCGATCCTGCTCCACAATTCAAGATGGCGACTGGAGCAGGATCGGCATAGCTTTCAGCCGTCTACGTCACAATGTTTGGGAGGGGTTACAAGTGTGTAGATAGATGACGCTAAGCTATTTTAATAATAATCGCTCGTGCTGAGCGAAAGTGTTTAACACTTGAAGTTTATTGTTTAATCGATTTTCTTCTGATACAATGAGTGGCCAAAAGCGGGTTGTATTTAACTTAGACAATAATAAAACCATTATACTTATGGATCCTGATGGTTGGTTTAAAAAAGCAAGAAAATCAGATTGGATGCAGATGGCTAGAGATAGAGCTCGCTTTCAAAGAAGAATCAATGATGTCTCATTTATTATAAGTAGTGTTTTAGATAATAATCATCGATCACGTATTTACTATGAAAGGTTTTGTTGCATGTCTATTACTATAAAATAAAGTTTTATTTTCATCACTCTGTAGAAATATTATTTTGTGGATACCTAACCTGTTTAGTGTAAGGGCTGTTATAAAAGTATGTGACGCTCAGTTATTTTAATTATTATCAAATTAGAATCTGCTGAGCGGAAGTGTTATTAATTGCAATATGCCTGTTCCAGTAAAGTATAAGTGCATCAAATGTGGTGGAGATTGCGACCTGCCAAACAGAAAATGTTTTACATGTGAAACTAAGGATTATTTTGAGGGTGCTGATGGATCAAAACATGTTCCTAGTTCTTACTTTGATAAAAGTGATTCCAAGTAACTGTTGCTAGTTGTTAATTAAAGAATTACTGCATCTTACTTAATTTTATTACTTTTTATTATTTAAAAATTAAACACAGTGAAGTTTTAAAATATTTTATTTATTAAAACAATTGAATACAATTCAATTTAGCCTCTTTCTCTTCCACATCTGCAGTTGGTGTGGTTTCTCTTCTTGTTAACAGTGCTCTGTTGTCTATCAGCGATATTTTCCCGCTCTCCATCAAAATAATGATACAGTTATTTATTTGATGAGGGATATATACAGCTAACAGATACAACTTATTAGCCTCTCTATTATAAAAAGTAGGAGAGTAAATTATAATTCAAAATGTAAGATGGAGGGGGTACTAGAGAAATATGGGTGGGTGGGTAAAGTATATATATGCATATATGAGACTTATTTGAACAGTCAGTCTACTATATTCATTTATATTCAACATGGATCTGAAAAAGTTGAACAAGGCAACTTCATATAAAGAAATTAAGAACGTAAAAGATTTAGAAGTAAATCAAAAGTTTAAAATAGTGAAGCTGAGGTTTAGTAAAACCAAATATGGTGACAGTGTTGTGGCTGAAACTGAAAATTTTTCCTGCTATTTACCAAGAAGATTTTACATGCATTTTGAGAAGGAAGGTATTGAAAACTTTAACGATTCTTTAAGAAGTCGACCTGTATATCTGGTTAGTAAAGGAAAAATTGGTTTAACAACGGACATCACATTTATCCAAGACGATGCATGAAGAATTCATAAAAGGATTATTAATATCTTATATTCATATGTATTTGTCTACGGGTCTTATACTCCAAACAAATGTGTTATTATACCTAGTTATAAAATAAAAATAATTTAGAAATAAATAAAAAGTTTAAAATAGTGAAGCTGAGGTTTAGTAAAACCAAATATGGTGACAGTGTTGTGGCTGAAACTGAAAATTTTTCCTGCTATTTACCAAGAAGATTTTACATGCATTTTGAGAAGGAAAGTATTGAAAACTTTAACGATTCTTTAAGAAGTCGACCTGTATATCTGGTTAGTAAAGGAAAAATTGGTTTAACAACGGACATCACATTTATCCAAGACGATGCATGAAGAATTCATAAAAGGATTATTAATATGTTACATTGATATGTATTTGTCTACAACTCTTATATTCCATACCAATGTATTATACCTAGTTATAAAATAAAAATATTTGTATCGAATTAGCAATTATTCTACCTCGTACATATACTATAAATAAATCCTTGTATACTATATCTTCTGCTCCAGTGTATTACCGAAGCATGAAAAATTCATAAAACGAATATTAATATTTTATGTTGATATACATTTGAAGTAAACCTTTGTCTACAAGTCTTACATTTCAGGTGAATGTTTTATTGTACCTAGTTAGAAAATAAAAATATTTATATTGAATTAGCAAATTTATTATTCTACCCCGTACATATATTATAAAATACATGATACAGTGAATGTTTTGTCATAGTTTTTCTCCTGAAACTTGATCGAACCTTGTATATAGGTAGAATCTAACATTTTACACATATATTGTTATTATTATTTTATATAGAAAATGTAACACATTACTGAGAATGAGTTTCTATTGGACCGTTTTTGTTGCAAGCATGACCATAGGCTTAAAAAAGACAATTGCGTTTAGCATTGGTTACTTAAAAAATCTATAAAACAGTGCAACAATAACCACCCTAACATTTTGACATCTCATTTAGTTTAAAAACTTTTACTAAGTAACATATATTTTAAAATTTTTTAATATTTGAATTATAAACTATAATCCATTGCATTAATAATATTTTATATGATTCTGAAAAGCTGCTATGTAGCACATATTTTACTTCACGAGAAAATATATTTATAATTAAAAAACTAAATAAATTTGTTATTTTACTTGTAATCAAAAACTAAATAATTTCAAAATATGCTTTATTATTTATTAGATATTCAGGTTTGAATTGGTAAAGAAAACAAATGAATAGATAATAATACTATATATTTTTTAAAAACTATACTATAATACATAATTAAAAAAAACAAAATATAATATAAATATATACAAAACAACAAAATATATACAAAAAAGAAGATTATTTAATGAAATTAATAATTAATTATTAATTTCATTAAACTTTGCAGCGATGGCCTCATATTTTTTTCGAGTCTCGTTAGCAGAACGCTCCCTCTTATCGATGGAGCGTTCTTGCTCATCAAGCTGCCGAATCTGTTCCCTAAGGGTCTCTCTGTGTACCCTCAGTGATTTTCTTTCCCCTTTTAGCCGCGATATGAGGTCATCGCTGTTTTTAATCTTCTTTTTTATAGCAGTCATTCTTCCATCCATCCGCTGACGGAATTCTGCCCTCCGCTGCATTTCTTCGTTAATTGCTCCTATCCAATCTTCGGAATCCGAAGAGGAGGAGCAGGTCGAGGGCGTAGGTGACAGCGAGCGAATGGAAGATGAGGGCCGTCTAATATTTTTTCGAGCCAAACCCAAATTTTTGCCTCTGCAACAAAAAATAACAGATAATAATTCATACATTTTTCGATGATGTCTTTAGACTTTTTTAAAATTATTTTTTGAATATTTACCTAGAAGGAAGTGCAGGACTTTCCCGCGGAGGATTTTGGAATACGTCCGCGTCATCCTCTTGTTGAAAACACTTTCTTTTGGCAGCAGCCACCTTCGCTGAAATTGGGCTTGGCTTGGTCGAAGCTTCCAAGGAGGTAATCGCCTTTACTGCCATATTGAGTTCCTCTGATATTCTGTAAAAAACGAGAAAATAGTTTAACAAAACGTAGAAAAACATTAGAAAAAAACTTACGCCTCATGTATGGCTTCATCCAAATCAGGATTCTGCATTTGTTGCTGGTAGGTCTCCTGCAGCTCGAGACGGGCCTCTTCAGATAAAAACAAAGTCATTTTTAGAACTGAATAAGAATTATTTGTGAATCGAAGTTAATACTGTTACCTACTAATAGGTTTGTATAAGAATGAATATATTCAACGAATGCAGTATGCTTATATATCAAATTGTTGCAACTTACACAGTAATATGAACATCCGGTGAATTCCGTTGAACTGTACAGGTCACTAACTTTCTGTTGTCAGATAAAATTCAGTTTCATACTTATTCTTTGAAAATTGTAATCCGACACCATTTCCTGCTGAGTTAACAAAATATGTAATTTGACACCACGTTTTGAAATTTGACACCGCGTTTTGAAATTTGACACCGCGTTTTGAAATTTGACACCTTTGTTTTGAAATTTGACACCTTTGTTTTGAAATTTGACACCGCGTTTTGTAATTTGATATCGCGTTTTGTAATTTGATACCGCGTTTTGAAAATTGACACCTTTGTTTTGAAATTTGACACCGCGTTTTGTAATTTGATACCGCGTTTTGAAATTTGACACCTTTGTTTTGAAATTTGACACCGCGTTTTGTAATTTGATATCGCGTTTTGAAATTTGACACTTTTGTTTTGAAATTTGACACCGCGTTTTGTAATTTGATACCGCGTTTTGAAATTTGACACCTTATTTTGAAATTTAACACCTTTGTTTTGAAATTTGACACGTTTGTTTTGAAATTTGACACCTTATTTTGAAATTTGACACCTTATTTTGAAATTTGACGCCTGTGTTTTGAAATTCGACACCGCGTTTTGAAATTTGACACCTTATTTTGAAATTTAACACCTTTGTTTTGAAACTTGACACGTTTGTTTTGAAATTTGACACCTTATTTTGAAATTTGACGCCGCGTTTTGTAATTTGATATCGCGTTTTGAAATTTGACACCTTTGTTTTGAAATTTGACACCGCGTTTTGTAATTTGATACCGCGTTTTGAAATTTGACACCTTATTTTGAAATTTAACACCTTTGTTTTGAAATTTGACACCTTTGTTTTGAAATTTGACACCGCGTTTTGTAATTTGATACCGCGTTTTGAAATTTGACACCTTATTTTGAAATTTAACACCTTTGTTTTGAAATTTGACACGTTTGTTTTGAAATTTGACACCTTATTTTGAAATTTGACACCTTATTTTGAAATTTGACGCCTGTGTTTTGAAATTCGACACCGCGTTTTGAAATTTGACACCGTGTTATGTAATTTGATATCTATTTAAACAACACCAACAGCATACATATAAAATTATGAATTTTAGTTTCTTTTTTTTTTTTTTTTTTTTTTTTTTTAAGTCGCTTATTTTTTTTTATTGCATTTTTGGAAAATACTTTTGTTCTACAAATTAAAAAGTAACATTGCAACCCCTCATCCTTATGTAAAATTTTGCGCTACCCCCACCCCCGATTTTCATACTAGTTGTGAAACCAAAATTATATCATCGTTCGATAGCTTTCTCTTTCCTCTTCATAATAAAAAAAAAACCAACTTTCTATCTCTTACAGTAATCAAGTTATAACGAAAAAACTGTTTAAGGGTATTTTGTTTTTTCACCCCTAGCCCTTAAACGTGACGCTTGACGACGAAGTTTGTATAAACTTTTTTTCTCTACTCAACCTCTAATATGACTTGCTAAAATTTAAGAAAAATTCTACGATTGGTTTCATTTTCAGATTTCAGAAATTTCTTTGAAAATGTCCAAAATTTTGGATGTGCATAGGATCTCTGTTATAGGTTTATTTTTGGGAAATCTGATACAGGGTCAATTAGGGAATGTCAAATCATGTAAGATTTTTGTATATTAAGCAAAAAAATACGTGACCTTGACATACTACCTATTACGATTTCCAGAAAATAGTATTGGCCAAATTCATCTAATCTATTTCACTTCATACTATCTGCTATATACTTTCGTTTCATGTTAAAAAAAAAATCAAAAAAATTTTCAAAACTCAAAATTTTTTCAAAAATCATGTTTTTTTTCCAGACAGGTTTTTTCTGATGACAAATTTTGAAAGAGCACTCTCGAAAACATAAAGATATACAGTTTCATATTTTCACCTATTCCATGCAAATAACTTTGAAATTTTAAATTTTTTTAGATTCGTACTTTAAGTTAGGCAAACAATTTTTTTCATATCTTCTATGTATTTAAGATGACTTAAAATCTTATAAAGTTATGTAAAGTGTTCCACCAAGACGTATTCAATAATGCTTAATGTTTCACAGACTCGTTATTCCTCCCACCACAATCATTATAAGCGCTGACTTGATCATTTAGAAAGTATATAAAGCAGTATCCTAGAGTTTTCAACCATATTACAGATATTAGTATCTGAACTAAATAGAACATTATATTTAAAGATCTTTCGAGAAAGATGACTTCCGACTGCGTGGTAGACATTCAGTGTTTCAAAATTAGTAACAAGAAGGATGACATCAGATGGGCTGTGAAGGAATTGGGGGTTTATAATGGTAAAATCTCCTACCATTATATATTTAAACCCCCTTTCCCCTTTAATCAGCTGTCACGGGAGCTACAAAAAGAGGCGTATTGGGTAGTCAACTTCCATCATGGTATTCCATGGAATAATGGCGACGAATCCCTCGAGGATCTTCCAGAAATCCTTAAGGCAGCAACCCAGACAGCTGGAATAATATATGTGAAGGGAAATCAGAAGGCTGAATTCCTCAGGAAATATGTAGACAAACCGGTGGTTGAGCTTCTGGAACGTCCAAAATTGAAGCCCATGGTTCCGGAATGTTGGCACCACAAACTGCAGCATTGCGCATGTGCGTTGGCAAATGTTTACAGTTTATATAATTTTTATTTAGAATTTACAAAATAAAGAAATAAATTATATATTTTTTTGTTTTATTGTTTTCCCTGTAATATAGTTGCTGCAGTATATTTTTTAAGAACATATCTTGTTCAAACTCTGAATCAAAATATACAAATAATTTATAAATTTTATATAAGTTTTATTAGGTTACCTGTAATAGAGCTATTGTGGTGTTATAGTTAAGAACATGTCTTGTTCAAAATAAATGTGAAGGAATAAGTTATATATTTATTAAGCGGTTGAGGTGTTACGTTTAACAATAGCAAATGCAAAAATGCAGATCTGCGCAAGCTCCAGCAGGATTGCGCATATAAATGAGTCGTACTCTTTAAGAAATCGCACAGTTTATATTTACACTTCTCATACTAATCTGGTATACTTGCTGCTGCTGCTGTTGTTGTTATTTTCCTTGATTCAGTGCTACCGTACAGTGACATGAATCCTGAAACCGTAACCTCTATTAGTTCTACAATTGTGAAAACTACTGAAGAAGCCGTAAAATTGGTAAAAACTAAAGAAGAGATAATAAGGCAAATAAAGTTAGTAAAAGGTAATGTGAAATTGTTGGAGACGGCGATTAAAAATAGAATTAACCGACAAGAGGATACTGAAAATCCTTTTAAGTTAGAAGGAAACTTAGCATTATTGAAATATTATTTAGCTAAATTGCAGCACTTACGATATACTTCTAGTAAAGTTGGAGCAGGCTTGGAGAACAATACTGCTGAAAAAAAACGTAGTCGAAATTTAGTTTGGCATTCGATTGATTCTTGCTTCGACGGACGAGTGTGTACAGGATTAATTGCAAATTTAAGTATCAAAGATCCATTATACTTCTTAAATAAGGCATTTAATAATTTTCAAAGAAAAATTAGATTATATCGTCAAAAATCAATGCTTAAAGTTAATGTTGTATTAGTATGTAATTTTATTAAACCTCAAAGTGGTGATATCGATATGAAAACGTTTTCTACAAAAAATCATATAATCGATATAAATACTAATTTAAAAACTTGGTACAGGGATAACGTAATCCATACTTTAACAAATAAATTAGAAGAATTTAGTGAAAAAGATTCGGGGTGGGCTCTTTCAGAGGTTTTGCACTTAAAAGTCAATATTAACAAATTTTCACCTTTAAAAGGGGGAACATCAACTTATGTGAGTTTACCAGGTTTTATATCACGAAAAAAAGCTGTAATAAATGTAGAAAATAACGATTCATTTTGTTTTCTGTGGGCTGTAATCTCCGCTCTATATCCAGCTAAAAATAAACATCCTGAAAGAATAACAAGTTATCCTCATTTTAAAGATGTTCTAAAATATGATTCCATCGAGTTTCCAATAAAACTTAATGATATAAAGAAGTTTGAAAAATTGAATAACTTGTCTATTAATTTGTATTGTATAGAAAATAAAAACGTTTTGCCGCTTTCTTTAAGCGATTATAGAAATAGTAACAGAGAACCCATTAATTTATTAGCGCTATCGACTGAAAATAATAATTTTACAGGATTCTCAAACGATAAGACATTTTTCCACTTCGCATGGATAAAGAGAATGTCAGCACTACTTTCAAAACAACTATCTTCTCATGGACATAAAACTTTCATATGCTATAGGTGCTTAAATCATTTTAGTTCTGATGATTTACTTAAAGGACATTTAGTTTACTGCAATAACATGAATAAGTGTGCCCTCAAATTACCAATGGAGTCGGATAAAATTTTAAATTTCAAGCATTTCAGTTACAAAGAAAGAGTACCTTTTGTGATATATGCCGATCTTGAAAGCATTCTTGAACCGTGTGAAACCTTAGGAGTGGAAAAGTGCAATTCAGTTAATTATCAAAAGCATACACCATTCAGTGTAGCATATTATTTGAAATGTTCATATGATAATAATTTATCAAGACTTAAACTATATCGAGGTGATGACTGTATAAAATGGTTTATTTCAGAACTACAAGATATTGCATTGAATATTGATAGTATCCTTAAAAATTCAAAAGAAATGGAAACTTTATCATTCGAACAAGAAATAAATTATGCTACCTCAACACACTGTCACATATGTACCAAACCATTTAAATCGAGTGATATCAAAGTTCGTGATCATTGTCACCTCAGCTCTAAATACAGAGGTGCTGCTCATCAAGATTGTAATCTAAATTATCAAAACTCATTTAATATACCTGTTGTTTTTCATAATTTAAGCGGTTATGATGCAAATTTTATAATGAAACAATTGGCTACCGGTTTTGCAGGTCCAGTTCGGTTGCTACCAGTTAATAAAGAAAAATATATTTCATTTACTAAAACGGTTGAAGGTACTGCTGTACACTTGCGATTTATCGACTCATTCCGCTTTATGTCTAGTAGTCTTGATAAATTATCTTCCTATTTAGAAAATGAAAAGAAAACCATTGTTAAGGCTTATTGTAACACTGATCAAGAATTTAATTTATTAATAAGAAAGGGTATTTTTCCTTACGATTATATTGATTCGTGGGAAAAACTCACTGAGTCATGTTTACCACCAAAAGCGAATTTCTATAGTCAATTGCATGATGAATGTATTAAAGATGAAGATTATCAGCATGCCCTTAATGTTTGGAAAACATTTAACATAAAAACGTTAGGTGATTATTCTGATTTATACTTGAAAAGTGATGTTCTCCTTCTTGCTGATATATTCGAAAATTTTCGACGAACTTGTTTATTAACATATGAATTGGATCCATTACATTTTTATACTGCTCCAGGTTTAGCGTTCGATGCTATGCTTAAAACGACTGGAGTACACTTAGAACTTTTAACGGATATCGACAAACTTATGTTTATTGAGAGAGGTATTCGTGGTGGAGTGTCTCAATGTTCCAATAGATATGCAAAGGCAAATAATAAATATATGGGAGATCTCTATGATTCAAGTCAAGAATCTGTATATCTAATGTATTTTGATATAAACAATTTATATGGGGCTGCAATGTCTGAATATTTACCATATGGAGAATTTGAATTTCTGAAAGAGAATGAAATTGAAAATTTAGATATAATAAATATTCCAGATAATGCAGAAGTTGGCTATATTTTCGATTGTGACTTAGAATATCCCACTTATCTACATCAAATTCATAGTGATCTACCTTTAGCTCCACAACACATGACACCACCAGTACCTTCAAGATCAAAATTAAAGAAATTATTACTAACATTATATCCAAAAAGTAATTATGTTGTTCATTATAGAAATTTAAAGCTGTATTTGAAGCATGGATTACGTTTAAAGAAAATTAACAGAGTTCTCAGATTCAAACAAGCTGCGTGGTTGAAAAAGTATATTGATTTAAACACCACGTTGCGTCAGCAAGCTAAAAATGATTTTGATAAGAATTTTTATAAATTAATGATAAATGCTGTGTACGGCAAATTAATGGAAAACGTACGGAAATATAGAGATGTCCGTATGACCACTAAATGGGACGGCCGTTATGGCGCTCAAAATTATATTGCAAAACCTAATTTCCACAGTTGTAGCATTTTTGATGATGATATGATTATTGTAGAAATGAATAAATTAGAAATTTTATTTAATAAACCTATATACGCAGGATTCTGTGTTCTAGATATATCTAAAACTTTTCTATATGAATTTCACTATGATTATATCTTGCAAAAATTTAAAAATAAAGCAAAACTTCTGTACACAGATACCGATAGCCTAATTTATCAATTGAATGTGCCTGATATTTATGAGTATATTAAAGAAGACAGTCAGAGGTTTGATACATCTGATTATGATCCTCATAATTCATATGGAATAGAACGGAAAAACAAGAAAGTGCCAGGTTTGATGAAAGATGAAAATAATGGAAAAATCATGCTAGAATTTGTAGGCCTTCGAGCAAAAATGTATGCTTATAAAGTTCATAACAACAAGATAGTTAAAAAGTCAAAGGGTTCTACATCAGCAAGTGTTAAGAAAATTACATTTGAAGATTACAAAAGAACTCTGTTCGATCATGAAATTATTTACAAGCCACAGCATCTAATTAGATCTAAAAAGCATTGTGTTTATACAATTCGACAACATAAGATGATTCTTAACCCTTACGATGATAAAAGAATTTTAAATTCTAAGAGCACAGATACGAAGCCCTGGGGTTACGAAAGAATTTCAGTTGACAACGATAACATTCCAAACAAAAGAATTTGTATTCGATAAAATTATGTGTGGCAATGTCTACTATAAACTGGATAGTGTGTTCGTGAGTCAGCAAATTACTGGTATATAAGTTGTAAGCTAACAGATCAAAATCAGTTTGTTTTTCATCTCTCCAACAAATAACATGACTATGAAGAATCTGTGTAGTGAGATGCATATTGCTTTGCATTATGCAACCGTTGAAGTTTACAATAAATTTATCGAACGTTGCATTATCGAGTGCTGTTACAGTGAAGAAAGATACAACTTATTAAAGAGTATCTTGGAAGAAGTGGTAATTCCAGAGGAAGCCTTTAAGTGGTTATCGGAATATGATATAGAACCTCCTTTACAATTCATTGAATTGTTGATGGACAAGAAAATGGAACTTGATGAGTTTATTCACAGCGTGTTGGCGGTGTGTCACAAAGAAGGATATGAATACGTATCCGTTAAACGATTGAATGATATTATACAAATATTACATCCCTCAATTAAAATATCATTCAAAATATACTTATTTCAATTGTTACTAGATGACAAATATTATCCATATCTTGACAATACCACTTTTCCACTAAGAAATATATTAAGTAATTATAAAACCATTGACAAAACGATTGATGAAGCCATGTGTAAAGCGGCATACTATGCCAGAAGCCGTACACTTCGCAAATTGTGCACGCTACAAGAGTCTAAAAAGTTGCACTGGAAGTTTCAGCCATCTACAAATTTTCATCATGGTAATATTCTTAAATGGATTGAGGATAATATACAAAAAGCTGAACAAGATTTAGATGCTTGTTTAGGATGGAGCTGTGGTCCCGATTCCGCCCCATGGCCTTCTACACATTTGTATGATTATAATAGAACTCTTTGTATATTAAATGAAATTAAGGAATAAAATGATTTAAAGCACTTTAAGACTTATTTTTATTTATTAAGTAATATACAATAATAACAAACAATAACAATGATTAATTATATGTTTTATAAAATCCTTACAGTACTAGTTAGAGGACTATATTTAACTAATCTATCATGAAGTATAAGAGCGTAACAACTTGTATTTGAAGGAATATTTTTATTAGTTTCGAATTCTAGTCGAATATCAACTGAACCAGATTTAAGACTTTCATTCTGATGAGAACAATCTATAACAATTAAAGGTGCATATTTCTTGAACTCTGCACGTGTATAAATAGGTTCATTTTCCTTTCCATAATACGATCGTTGAAACTTTGCATACATGTCATACAAGGTTGCTATCTGATTGTTGTCAAAATTTATATTCAAATTGTCATAAGGAAACATCTCAGAATTAAGATACAGTTTCATGTTAATTAAATTACAATGATCAAAGTGACTGAAATTTTTTTTCAATTTATTTTTACGGTCAGTATGGAAACCTACAATTACAAATCTAGGTTTCTCAAGTTGCGTCGCCGTCTTGATATTCCAGGTGTGACGTTGAGTTTCTTGTAGGAGAGGATACTCATGCAGTTCCCAACCCCTAAAGGGAACTTCCAATTCCTTGTTCCTAGCTACATAGTCAACTAATTTCAATCTTTCCACATCTGACACTGATATATGAGGCATTTTCCACAATACTTTATTTAATACAACTTTAACTGACTCGTTCTCTGCAGAATTTATTATAGCATTGGTATCCGAATTTGAGCGAATTAACACCAACTCCTGCCTCAAATTTAAAATAATTCTCTTAAAGTCTTCGCAAAATCCGAAAATGGTGGATAAATCGATTGAAACATTAAAATTTCCATGATCGTCAACTATAAGTGACCGTTCGTTGTTATTAAAAAGCCATCCACTATTTTGTAGATATTGAGTATCACTTGTGTTGAATGACACGTATCCTTTTAGAATGGAGGTTAGACCTGGATGACGGATGCGATCTATTACATATCCACCCATTTCATATCTGATTTCATCGAATAACAGCATTACACCGTTATTCGCAAATGTAGCAGTTTTGGAGGGTGTATTATCAGTTTTCAGTAATTTACCTTCAATATACAATGAACTTTCACTGGGTAATGTGTAGACATCCTGCTGTTGTATTGGAATGCGAATTTCATCATTATTATTCAAAGACGTAGATGCGTACGGTTGATGAGTATGTTTCTCAGAGTTAATAATAGTGTTGTCAAAATAAGCCCTCTCGTTGACATTTAATATATCCATTTTTATTATCACTTCTTAAAAATTACCTTAAAACCAAGAGATTCGAGAAACTTTCGATTTCTTACTGTTATTGGTTTGATGGTTCGTGTAGAACTGATGGAAGGTTTTAAATATATACCTCCTATATAGTTTCGACTACTAGAACCGCCACGTTTGTTGTACCTTATTACCATTGCACTTATTGATCACGCTTCCTTCAAATGTAGTCTTAATGACACCACCTCTCTTCCGAAATTGATGAGTTCACCATCTTGACTGACTATATTAACAACAATCTGATCGATAAATCGAGTGTTGATGGGTAAATAGACAACGTTACTTGGAGTCTCAACAATTTTGAAACCAGCTGGTACTGTAGGGAAAAATTCGTGAATAACGTGAGCTTGCCTGTCATTAATATAGGATCCACTCACAATATTGCATTCTATGCAAATGGTATTTACACTAAAAATATCGACTGGAAAATCTGATACATGGTAACCAAATGCAGCCAATTTTCTTGGTTTAAAACCAAGCAAGTGTCCTATTGAATCTTGTTTAGTAAAATCAATGTCCTCACTGCATTTGATTCTACACTTCAGAGTGTTATTGTTAGCTTTAATAGAAATGAGCTTTTGATGCTCCTTAACAATTCCCTCTCTTATGCTGTCATCATTATCATGCCATCTGAAGTCACCTAAGGCTCGTTGTAGATATTTATTTATTGCATCAATATCATAGTTACCCTCTGGAATTTCAATGTATTTACCCTTGGAACCATAATAAAATTTGTTGTTCTTATTTTTCTCGATATTTGGAATTGAATTGTAAGCCTCAAAGCTTATTAACCCTAAGACGTAGTCTTTACTATCATCTAATATAATTGGAGGAGTATACCTAGAAGTAAGAGTTGAGCTTCTTCCAGACAGTAAAAAAGAATTCGACATCTTCGGTGTCGTGAAATATACTATTACCAATGTACCAATTCTCGTGGAGGCCTTAAGTTGCCATAGCTATCAAAATATACTGCTTTTTCTCCAGTTTTCTTATATGCAGTCCAGTGCGTCCCAGAGCCTCTTTCATTGTCTAGATTAATAATACCACATTCTTTATAATGCACCCGACGTGGTAAACTATCTCTCATAAATATGCCTCGAAAATGTTGAATATTTAATTTCTTAGTCAATCTTATTAAATCCAAATTAGTAAGAGCTCGTTTCGGTAATTTTATCGGTAACGCTTGGAAGGTTTTTTGCGTCCTAAAAAAAGACCAAAGCCTTGCTTGTAAGGTCTCATGTATAGTCCTTTACCCATAGCTATTTCTTCCATTGCAGCATTGTGACGTTTACTTTCTTCAAGCTTTTTCTTTGCAGCTTTGGCATCATTAACAGCCTTTGCAATTCCTGCTGCTCCACCACCTAAAGCACCAAGCGCACTTAAGCCTGCAAATAATGGAATTAGTGGTAGAAATCCTCCTGTCTTAGGTATTGGTATTACTCGGGCAGCTTTAATATATTTCTTCTTCTTAACTTTATTAACAGCTTTTAATGCAACTTTAATAGCATCTTTCATATTCTGCACATTTTTACCTTTTAGCGCTACTCGTGCTTGCTTTGTTACATCTTTAAATGCTAACGATCCACCAACCTTTTTAGATTTCGCTTTAGGTTTACCAGTTTTACTTTTATTTTTTTTAGTTTTTCCGTTAATGCATCCCATTCCTAATTTAACTTTAGCTTTCATTGCTGCTGCCACAGCCAAGGCTGCTGCCTTTTCTCCTATAGATGCGTTTGGTGATTTAAATCTCTCCACAGCCTTCTCACCCAAAATTTTATCAGCCGTATGTCGTTGCTCTAAGTTTTTCTGTCTGCTATAAGCCACGTCGTGTTGTTTACAAGCTTCGTCTAAACCATTAATACCCACATCACCTCTTGCTAATCTCTTCGCAAGTTTTGTACCAGGACCACAAAATTTATATCCTGGAATATGGAGCTCTACTGGTAAATTATTTATAGCAGAGTTCAATATACCTCTGCCAGATTTTCTTGTTGTTCTAAGCATTTGGCATCACGAACTACTCACGAATGATGATAATACCAGTATCACATCTAATATATATATACACACACAATCATAGACTGAGCTTTATTTATAGTATTGCTTCCGTCATGCGCATTATAAAACAGCCAATTGATTTACCTATTAACAACAATGATATCGCAGAAATAAAAATCTCGAAGAGACATGGAGAATTGTTACCATCTACAATCCGCTGCTTGGTTGTCGGTCCATCAAACTGTGGTAAAACTAATGTTATGATTAGTTTGATTGAGCATCCCAATGGATTAAAGTTTGAAAATATTTATATTTTTTCTAAGTCTCTCTATCAATCAAAATATCAGTATTTAGAAGAACTTCTAAAACCAATAAAAGGAATTGGATACTACGCCTTCAATAACTGCAACAACATTCTACCGCCTGAAGATGTAAAACAAAACTCAATATTTATTTTTGATGATGTAGCCTGTGATAAACAAAATGTTATGAGAGATTACTTCAGTATGGGGCGTCATAAAGACGTAGATTGCTTTTACCTTTGTCAAACTTATACACGTATTCCAAAACATCTAATACGTGATAACGCAAATATGCTGGTAGTCTTCAAACAAGATGATTTGAATTTGAAGCATATATATGAAGATCACATAAATAGCGATATGAGTTTTAATAAGTTCAAGGAAATTTGCTCACTGTGCTGGAAAGACAAATATAGTTTTATGGTGATTAATAAAGACAGTGACATTAATAATGGTAGATATAGAAAGACATTTGATCATTACATACATATATAAAGAGAAATAAGCTCTGCTAACTTTATTCATCATTATTAGTATTCATACTGAACTGCTCTTAACACTACGCTGTTTTAACTGTTAAGTATCTGTTTTTAACTGCCAGATACCTACTTTTTACTGCCTGGGACCTGATTTTTACTGCCAGCTACCTGTTTTTTGCTGCCAGCTATCTGTTTTTTACTGCCAGCTACCTACTTTTTACTGCCAGCTACCTGTTTTTTACTGCCAGCTACCTACTTTTTACTGCCAGCTACCTGATTTTTACTGCCAGCTGCCTGTTTTTTACTGCTTATTGAGGATCTATACAAGTACTACAATTAGGAGGAAGATTTGATGCTTTCAAAATGAATAGAAAGGAAGTTGAAGTAAAAAAATTGTTAATACAAAGGAGGAACATAGTAAAGCAAAAGCTGAATGCTCTGAAAGAAGGAAATATAATTCAAGAACAATCGTTTCTCCCTATCACGAAGCGTTTACAAACAATTGCCGAGAAACTTGATGGAGAGCCTAATATAAAAAGTGAAAAGCTTATAAAAAAGGAAGTGAAATCAAGGTTTAGCTCACCAAAGAAAAGCATAGCGAAACATAATAGATCGACGGCTTCTGATGCACCAAGTTTCCTAGATACATCAGTTGTCGCAGAAGGAACTTCAAATGATAATGACATTGCTGATAGAGATAATGAGGGAAACAATGAGGAGCTAGATGATAGTGTAAGAGATGCAAAAGAATATATTCAAGACTTTGGTAATTCGCCCGATATGATGTACTATTTAAATCACCTTGATCCCTTACCTAGAGAATATGTTCATAAAATGATTGGTGATGTTCATAATGAGTTTGACTTTAGGTATGGCGTTAGATATGATCCCGAGCATAATGAACTAAAAATTGGTAATGCATCTCTACAATTCGATGGTAATAATTTAATTATAGGAGGGTTAAATTATACTGGGACTCCTGGACTCTACGAATTAATTTTTAAGAAACATCCAAAAAGTTTCACAGAAGGTGATAAAAAAACCTACTTAGACATTGTTAAACGAACGAATGCTCATAAAAGAAACTACTCTGAAAATGAGCAAATTCAGGGTAATGCATCTTACAAATATAAAAAAATCATCTCCGCATTGAGTATACAACCACTAACATCACGAAGACCTCGCATCATAGCACCCTCAACTCGAAAGAGGTTAGGCCTTGGTATGTTAATGGAAGCCTCGAATAATCCAATCGACTACGTATACTGGGATGATCCTAATGAGCTTGTTGATAGATTAAGGCTTTTAGTTGCCTCCCAAACCGCTGGCCATACAGGTCATTCTAACGAGATCGTCTCTATTATCGAAGAATTGCGTGAATCTAAAATTATTGAGTAGTAAGCAAAAACTTACAGCTAACTTAAAAAATGACAGTCGATAAATTTGGTAGACACATAAGTCAACCAAAGCATTCATCTGCGGATCATGATGATTTTGAAGTAACGTTAACAAGCATCTCAGGAAACATAGTGAAGGAATTATATTATAATATTGTTTTAACATTTGAGTCTACAACCTTTCATGAAAACAGTAAGAACTATTTAATATCTGATATAAAAACATGTCAAGTTTTCTTCTACGAAGCAGCTACGATTGAACATGCTACTGGTTACCCTACTGATATCATAACAATTATAAATGAAAAGGAATTTACTTTGGCAGAACTAGTCAACGTTATGCTACGTCGCAACGATAATATTTCATTTCGAGAAAAAGATCCGGAAACAGAAAACAAAAATTTATTTGTAGAAATTGTTATACGAGTTCCTGTGGGGTTAAATATATAGAAATTTGTTTTACATACTGTAATTTTAATTGGAATCCAATATGAAATATCTCAACAACTTTAACAAATATGCAACAAATGTAAAAGAAGATATTGTCAATGAATTACACAAGTCTGCCAGAATCAATTTTAAAAGACGTAGAACCGTAATAAAAGGTCTGAATGATTTAATACAAGCTGATTTAATTGACTTGATACCATATTCCAAGGAAAATAATGGATATAAGTATGTACTAATCGTTATTAATTGCTTCTCTAAATTTATATGGACAGAACCACTAGCGAGCAAATCAGCCCAGGATGTTACAATTGCAATGAATAGGATTTTACAACGTTTTAAAAAAATTCCGAAACATCTACAAACCGACATGGGAAAGGAATTCTATAATGAGAATTTCAAGAAACTGATGAAAAAATATAGCATTAACCATTACAGCGTTTATAGTACAAAAAAGGCTTCGATTGTGGAACGCTCCATTAGAACTATAAAGAATATGCTTTGGCGTGCTTTCAGCTTAGGAGGAGAATATAGGTGGAATCATATTTTAGATAAAATTGTTGACAAATACAACAATACAGTCCATTCTACAACTAGGATGAAACCAATTAAAGTTACATCAAGGAATGAAAGATCATTATTAAAATCAACATATACACATTTAAAAATTGCTAATAAAATAACAAAATTTAAAGTAGGCGACCATGTGAGAATTAGCAAATATAGAGAAGCTTTTAAGAAAGGATACACTCCAAACTGGTCTAGCGAGATTTTTATCATTAGGAAAATAAGATTAACCAACCCTACAACATATTTATTGAATGATGAGAGTGGTAAAGAAATAACAGGAGGCTTCTATGAATTGGAATTACAAAGAGTAAAACATCCTGACGCTCACTTAGTTGAAAAGGTATTACGAAAAAAAGGAAATAAAGTTTTTGTCAAATGGTTAGGTTACGATGACAAACATAATTCTTGGATTGATAAAAATAATGTATTGTAGCATGTTATATTGTATAAGAATTATAATAAATGATATACATTCTATATTCGATTTTTAATTTTAATAATTAACCCTATTAGTTACATAATAATGATAAGCAGGTCATCAACCCAGCTGACGTAGTCGACAGAAACCGACTATATACTTCCGCTCAGCACAAACGGTCCTCAACCTCTACCGCGCAGGTGCCAGCCGCTGTGACGTAGACGGCTGAAAGCTATGCCGATCCTGCTCCAGTCGCCATCTTGAATTGTGGAGCAGGATCGGCATAGCTATTCTACTGCCATCGTGCAAGAACCACATTCAGAGACGGACAGCTAAAGACACATCCTTCAGAAGTCCAGGCAGATAATTTCGAAAGAACTCGAGATACTTAACCCCATCCAATCGATTTGATAATATGAATGGGCCAATCAGGACCAACAACAATCCCTGCCCAAACATTTAAGGAAAAGCATTGTTGGAAATGATCCCGTTCAATCGTGCGGAATTTCTAAATCCCAAACATAAGTATTATGAAAATGTTATACATCCCATTTCGTGTAAAAATAGCTTCGTCTGTAACTAACATGTCAGCTGTAAATCTGGGATTTTGAACATATTGTTGCAGGAACCATTCACAAAATCTGATTCGTAAGGAATAATCTCTTAGTACTAATACTTGGACACGCTGTACATGGTACAGATATAATTCAACCTCGGGTGTGATCCGCCACACTGTTGATTGGCACATGCCTTGTACTTATTGAGCGATTTACTTTCTTAGGTGATTTTCTTCAACAATTTTTAAAATATGTTTCTCAGCTGCTGCAATACGCCGTAGACGCCCTGTACCACCATCTCTTCCACCATTCGATTGCAAATTTCCTGTGTCAGTCCCGCGTTGTACTACCGCGGTAAAAGTAGGTAGCTGCATTTAACACATGTCCACCGGAAAAAGTTCTGTGTACAGACGAGAAACTGCTAAAGTGTTTTGTCTTACTTCACCACAAATTATAATAATATACATCATCTCTTTTCCTGAGCTCGGCTATGCACTTCATCAGCCTTATTTACGGCGATTGCCATACTTTTTAACTTTTATACCGAAATCAGTATAAACGTATTAACAAAATTACTTTTGAATATACTATTATTGTGGGAAATAATTATTGCGTTACCTGTTGTTTAAAATAGCATGAATATAGGTATCCATTACCTCTTCATCTTGATTTAATACATTCTAATGTTAAATATATACCAAAATTTCGGATGTTAATATGGTAGAAATAAATTAAAACTAGTTACTTTTATTCTGAAAGTTTTTAATGTCACCAATAAATTGGCCAATTTACGGTAACATGTTAAAATAGACTTTACGGTAACATGTAAAAATATATCATAAATACAGCATAATGTATTCATCGATTCTTTGGTCAATGTACTGGGGCAAAAATTGTTAACTGTAAATCCCGATTTTAGAAAAAAAAGTGGCGTACAATTTCTTTTAATCTTTCTATGTTCATTTTGTCAACTTCTTCAAAATGATTAGACGATTCTAGTAGGTATTGTTATTTAATTCTTCCCGCTACATAGGCTACGTGGCTAACCATGCATAACCGTTACAATTGGATTTTCACACCGTCCGAATATTGTTTAAAGTTGGATTCCATGTACTGTTCAAGTAATAACTATCCTCTGGTTGAATTATTTCCGTTCTCTATTTTTTTTTCAAAGTGTCTCCTGGATTCTTGCATAATATTGTGTTTCTAGTGCCAACACCTTCATCTGGTCGTTATATAGTATTACTTTTGAAATAGGTTGAAATGTTGAAAATGTTTGTACGGGTCATTTATATTACTAGTATTGTTTTACTCTATTCTAAATGTTACGTTCGATGTGTTCAACTTCAGCGCTGCAACTACGCAAAGTATTCACGTGATACATTTTCTTCTTTTTTTGTAACTACTTAGGTGTATTGTTCACTGTAAAGAAATCCAGTGATTTGAGTCAGATACAAGAAACAACAAATAATGTTTTTCATGAGATTCACAGCCACAATAAATTTCAAATTAATTACATTTTCGTTATTAAAAATATGATGCGCCTGTGTTAATGTAAATGGATATATTTTGAGCATTTACTAAATAATAATAGTCGATTATATAATCGAATAAGTAAAAGAAGTGTGTAATGCCATTTAAATAAAAGTACTCCAGTTCGTTTTTTAAATTTTACTCGAAAACTAGGCTTTTTCGGAGAAACCTAAAGGAGTAGTAATTTGTAGAAAATTAAAAGCTACACTAGTGGCCTAGGAGTTTAGAAAAATATACTACCCATAAATTGTATCTGCCACTACAGCATTTAAATTTTAAGAAAAGATTTAAGATTTTCGATAATGTGTACATAAATCCATGTATCCAATTTTAAATTATTTAGCTTACTAGTTTTTAAAATATTTAAAAATCAGAAATAATTTTATAATTTCAACGAAGTGGCCTAAATAAAAACTTTATATGAATGATTCTCTTAAAATTTACCAAAGCATATGAGGTTTTATTTTTACTTGCTGTTGTGAATCACCTTGTACATAATCTTAATTTAAAAAACAAATTTCCTTACGTAATCGGTTAAGAGGCACTATTAATTGCAAAATAATGTACAAAATTTATCAAACGACTTCTAAAAATAAAGCTACTTAAATCAGTAATTTTGTGTCCCCCTTATTCCTTTGTCTCTTTTTTGCCATATCCTACTTTTTTAATTTCTGTAACTTTGACACTATAATAAAGAAACAACTAGTACCCCCCTCTTCTCCTTTTTCCTCTTCTTTTTCTGGCATTTTTCTTTAAATTCGAAAATGTTTTTTGTTTTCGTCCCGACTAGTGAATTTTTGACATCAACTTAAGAAACTTCCTGTATATTAAACATAGCAAATAAAATATAAAACCCATCGGACATGAACACAGTACACGATACCATTTTGAGAACAAAATTTGAATGTTCAGGTGGGTAAATTAATCATTGATACATTTCAAATCTATATCTCTAAAATTCAGATCTTTATCTCCAAAGGAGCAATATCTATGCTTTATATTCAACAGCGTCGTCACCGTGAATAACAAAGTACGTCTAGATTCTTTTTTTAAGAAACTCTTATGCAGAACACAATAATCCGATTCAATGTAAAGGTAACGGTTCGTGTGACTCAGTTTCCGGTAAATAGCATGGCCTAGGGTATTGTTCCCCGTTCAACTTATTTGAATAAATACAAGATGTATATAACTAGGCACCTATATCGACAAAGATTTCCCAAACAAACCAAATAAATACAATTATTCAAATTATGTATGATATAAAAAAATTAAGATTTGAACACGTTTAAGTATCAAGAGATATTTTTCTTTCAAACGCACTAATTGGACAAAAGTATATGCCAATATATATACCAGCAGCAGTAGCCAAAAATTTAAATAATGGCGAAAAAATGAAACGGATTGGTGAAAAAAATTGAAATAGTGAAGGTACAACAAAGAGACATAAATAAATCAGTTCTATTTAACACAAAATAAACGTATGTATTTGATAATAATAATGAAATAGTATGTACCTAAACACAAATATTGCAAGGACCAGTTTTCATATCAAATATTTTAAAATCTTCCCATATTATTCAGATCATTTCACATGCTGAGTCAATTTTGACACTTTTGTGTATTTTTTGTGCAAACATTGTGTGATATTTCACTTAAAAAGAAATTTTACCCAGATGTCAAAAAATATACAAAGTATCTCTTTGAAAGAAGTTAAAGTTACAGAAAATGGTAATTTACATACATGTCCTATTTATAACGGATGTTCAGTGGGATTGACGTCGGGACGCTAGGGAGGCTACGGTGCAAATGCACGTCATTCAAATTTACTGAATGTACTTGATAAGAGGCCAATACACTTCGAGAGGAAAATTCACCTTTTATTGATACTTTGCTTTTGGTATTTTCTAAAGTCATTTTCAAGAGCCTAATCAGTTTAGTTGATATTCCAAATTGTTTCAATATTTTACTTAGTTTATTCCTTTTGACAGAATCATATGCTTTCCTGAAGTCCACGAATAAGACCATTGCTTTTATCCCATGTTCATAGCAAGTAAGTAAGGATATACCCCTATAGTTTCTGCAGTCTGTTGCAACTCCCTTTTTTTAAAATTATTATAATCACAGCTTATCTCCAATCCTTAGGCATACATTCTCTTCTTCAAATCTTTAAGGTCATTTCCTTTATTTCTTTGTCTTAAATCCTCTCCTGCGTACTTAATGTTCTCTGTCGTTATTCTGATTTTTTCCTGGACTTTTGTTATTCTTTAAAGCTTCTATAATTATGTATATTTTCTTATTTGTAGGCTCTTCTACTTCTACTACCTCTTCCCTTACCAGTATCATCTCCTCCTGATCCTCTTCTTCCCTTTCGCTATCTTAATTCAACATCTCTCCAAAATATTGCCTCTATCTTTCTTTCACTTCTGTTTCTTCTTCTATTAAATTGCCACTTTCATCCCTCACATATATTACTTCCCCTTTCTCTTTTTTTCCTTTTTTATCTCTCTGTAGAACGTATTTCTTTCCTCATCTATTTTCTTAATCTGCCCGACTTCTGTCAAAAAAGGATAGTGTGTGAAATGAAACAAGAAATTCCATATTTCACCAGCAAGTTGTAATAATGAAGTTGTATGCTTACAATGCAAGTCGCTTAAAACTCCCAAGGCAGAGTTACAGGAGAATAGAAGGCCTGTAATAGCCATCTTTCAAGGATCGTTAATGGCTTCAACTTTCTATGCAAACACCACTGTGATGCTCCAGACGGTGGCGTCGCGACCCTACATTCTTATTTTGTTTTCTGGAGAAAAATTTCGCGATGCTATGTTTGGAAAAGTTGTTTGTTTTCTAACAGATCTGAAGATACAGGAGGTTTTAGAGTTACCACCAACAAAAAAAAATAAGGGTGTGCCGCCGTCTGGAGAATCGCAGTTGTGTCTGCATAGAAAATTAGAATCATTAACAATCCCTAAAAGCTGACTTTTACAAGCCATCACTACATTTTTTGTTTGTTCCCCTGTAAGTTCGTGTTACAACCATTATAACATTTTTTCGAAAACTCAAAATTAAGAGTTACAGGATATCAAATATTTTATTTTATGAATTTTTTCCAATAACATTCTGTGAACCTACCAACTTTTTCCTTTGTATTCACGTTCTTAATTTGACCTATATCCTCCAACGCCAAAGGGTCTAAACTGTCCTTCTTCTTCAAATGAATGATTTTTTTTATTTGAACATTTTCATTAATTTGAATAAAACGTAATTAAAATTCATCAAAAAATAAATAGCTTCAGACAATATCTAAAACACGAAATTTCAAAGACAAAATTTTATACAAAAAAGTAAGTGGCCTTCCTTAGCTTAGCGTTGTTTTAATACGGCATGGATAGCTCGAATATCTAGATTATTCAGAAACCTATAAAAATGTAATAATATGTTGTGCCTACTGATACTAATGTAAACAAACTAGTTGATTCCTACGATTATTTACAGGTGTTAAATATAGCAAAATTAATATTATGTAGCTTTAATAAAGTGTGTCACAACTATAACTTTTATACAATAAACAGTTACTCCGTTACGATTGACCGTCCACGAAGCATTCACTAGCGAGGAAACTCTGTGGACGTTCCGTCCTATAATTACTGTTATCATCATTATTTACTATTGAGAAATAGATTAATGTCATACATATAAATAATATAAAAAGTAATGAATATTTTCCTCCTCGTATTATTTATTTGCGATTAATGCATCTCTAGTAAGTTGCATTCTTATTTAATATATGTTAATTAGTTACTATTGTTAAGTATTGAAATAGTTTTTATAAGTTTAGTATTCCTTTTTGTAGTAAATAGAAAGGTATTAGTTAAATATAAATTGTAAGGAATATAAGAGGGTGGTTCAGGAAAACTAGGGAAAAATTGGATACACAATTAATTTGAGAAATTCTGAATTCTAATTTTTGGTGGTTTTGGAGACGCTTAAATTTGGGCTCAAAATTGTTTTAAATATTTTATTTTTTTTCATCATAGTCGAAGTAGTTTCACTATACACAAAGACTAATCTTTGCCTCTCATTTAAGGGTTAGTTTACTAGTAAACGTCGATAACGTTGATTAGGAATACGTTCTAGGTAAATTTCGGAATTGATGAAATCAGTGAAAATCCTTTTATTTGCTAAAGGAAGTACCATAGACTTGAGATTGTTTATAAAATACCAAGTCGGAACACTTATTCGTGCATTTTGGAAAATATTGCATTATTAATATTTTGTTCGGTTCTGGATTTCTCAATTGCATTTACCAGTGGCCGTAGGTAATTTCCTATAGTATGTAATTTACTTTTACGTTTCACTTTTTAAGTAAATTGTGTCACAGAATGTTGATGACTTGTGACGTTTAATCGCAAAAAATTCTTTTCATGCAGATGGGCTACCGAACCTAATAATTTTAGAGCCAAACGGTGCATTTTTGTATATGTAGGTAAATTAGCATAAATCGTCATATTTTCATCTTAAAAATCTAGGGTGGCTTGGCACATACATTTCAGGGATACCCTGTAGGCTGATCCTTCAGATGTCAATAAGTTGTGTTTTTTGTAATTCAAAATGATTACCTATGTATTATGTACTATTACCTTTACCACTTAATTTTATATACAGAGTATCCGAAAAGCCTTATTATAACATTTTTTCGAAAACTCAAAATTAGGGGTTACAGGATATCAAATATTTTTTTTTATGAATTTCTTCTAATAACATTCTGTGAGCCTACCAACTTTTTCCTTTGTATTCACATTCTTAATTTGACCATTGTCCTTCAACGCCAAAGGGTCTAAACGGTCCTTCGTTTTCAAATAAATGATTTTTTTTTATTTGAACATTTTCATTCATTTGAATAAAACGTAATTAAAATTCATCAAAAAATCTTTAAAAAAAGACCCTCTTATTATAATCACGTTAATTTCCAAGAAAAACCATTATAAATTTACAAAAATGTATTCTTCTTTGGAAGTTGTGATGTGATAACCCTAACGAATATGCCATTCACAAATTTTGAAAATGAGTTCGAGTGAGTGGCTGTTCACACGTAAAGTCGTTTTTCTCAAAAACGACTAATTATTACGCAATATAACAAGAGAACCATTTTTAAAGTTTTTTTGGTGATATTTTGATAGCATACCATCCAAATTAATAAAAATGATCGAAGTCATATTATTTCAAGGACAAGGACAGTTTATATTTTTTAGCGGTGGAGGGTATGCGTCAAATTAAGGACAAGAATATAAAGGAACACTAGTGGTACAAACATGTACAAAATTAGAAAAAAGTCGGTATAGGTACTATCGTTTGCAATACTAATGACACTCATTAAAATGAATTTTGCGATTTATTTAGAACTTCTGATAGATTTATAATGAAATCTACTTCAAATTTTTAATATTAGTTTTTAGTTGTTTCACTCACCGATACAGATTTAATGAAATTTCTACTCAGAACTTCCAGAAGTTCAAAAACTGTTTTAAGAGAGTGTCATTATTATTGCAAACGATTGTACAACGTACTCAAAAAAAGTTAGAAATTCATTAAAAAAATTGTGACGCCCAGTAGCTCGGCTAATTTTCGAAAAAATTTTATAGTGCTTTGTGACATTCATTTTTCGTGTGGAATCGCATCACATTAATTTTCGAAGAGTTTTGAACAAAAATGTATTAAATCTGGAAAATAGTACTAATGCTCCATCTATATATGTATATTTGTACTGTAATAATTACTATAAAATTCTGTAATATACGTCGAGACATCTATCGATACAGGTATATATTAAATTCCAAAATACATTCAGCGAAACCTGCTTTTTGATTAATATTTTTGTTTAGTATCATTAAACATAACCTTAATGGTTTTTTTTAAGTATCCGTTTTTGTATATAAATATTCTCTTATTTAAAATATATTTATTCGCGTGAAAAGTTATAAAAATGTGATTTCCCTGTTGTAAAATACTCAGCTTTCCTTAAACTCAAGGTTAAGTTAAAATAATAACAAATAAAATGATATTTTTGAAGCCCTCATGGGTTAATCATGAAGGTAAATTTTCATTTATTTGTGTAAAGATAAATAATGTAAGCGGTTTTATGTGTGTTAGATGACAAACCAATATTTTCTGTGGATATACACCCTAATGGGGGCAGATTTGCTACTGGAGGCCAAGGTGCTTCAGGTGGAAGAATCGTTATTTGGAATATAGGTCCTGTAATTAATGAACATGAGGAAACTGATCCCAAAATTCCAAAAATGTTGTGTCAAATGGATAATCACTTAGGTAAATCATTATTCATTGAATACTTACCTATATGTAGAAAAATATACATAATAGAGGTTTTCGGAAACTTCAATTTGATTAATCAAAAGAAATCTAGGGTTGGCAATGTAACGTTTGAGGGACTATTTGATCTATCAGCTGATAGTAATGTACCTAATATTGAGTTATCGTTTCCGAAAAGCCCTAATGTATGACAATTTATTTAAATCTATCTCAAAGTCAATTGGTTAATGTCTAGCTTTGGGTTAAGTGTCACTTTGATTTTCTTATGTCTTCATAGAGCTACATTAATTTTATTTTTAAAATAAAAATTGTCTTGATCAAGAATGTATTTATAAAATTACTAATCTACAAAATGCCTATCTGAAAAGATGAGTCATCGTCTGCTAAATTGCATCGCCTTTGTAGTACTTGTCTGTCAAATCCTGAATTTTGATATAGAATACTGTAATGTGCTATAGTGTTGCGACACCAACGTTAGTGTTTGGAAACATCATAGACCTTATACGAGCCCTAACAACTAAATGTTCGGACGACAGTTTATTTTTTCCAAATATATTCAGTTTCCATTTTGAATTCAATTAGAATTTTTTCTGCTGAAACTATACCAATTATTGTCATAAAACAAAAGTTATAATCTTTTCAGAACAATGTTTACTCCAAACATAAATTATTTCTTTAAATATCTAACAACAAACTACAAAATAAAGTGACAAGTAAATGTTCGGACAATCTTAATTAAAGAACGTTCTTAGGGAAATTAATAGGATGTAACGTCCTCTTTGGCATCTACCATCTTGATCCTCTTTGGCATAGTATCCACCAAAGATTTACAATATTGTGGGGTAAATGCATTCCAAATTTCTTGGATTTTGGCCTTAAGTGCTGGAATTGATCGCTGGGGGCTATTTCTTAAAGATCTTTTCATGTGATGCCATAGTGTTTCGATGACATTTAAGTCGGGACTACTCGAGGGCCAGGACAAGACACTAATTTGATTGTCCCCAAACCATTTTTTGGTACTCTTAGCTGTATGGCAGGATGCCCCATCCTGCTGAAATATGAAATTCCCATGTTCATAAAGCTCCATCGTACTTGGCAACAAGTTTCTTTCCAAAATGCCTTGATATTTTTGGGCATTTATGGTGCCATCTACAAACTCAAGCCTGCCTACACCATTAGTGGACATGCAGCCCCAAATCATAACACCCTGTGGGAACTTTACTGTACGCTTAATACAATCTTTATGAAATGCTTCAGATTTCGTTCTTATCACCCGTTTCCGAAAATCGCCAACACAAACATCAAATTTGGATTCATCACTAAAAATAATTTTAGCCCAGTCTTCTTTGGTCCATTGTACTTTAGATTTTGCCCAAATAAGACGTTTTCTCTTTTGTATGTCAGTGAGCAGTGGCTTTTCTTTGGCCTAAAAATGTGAATTGCTTTAAAGTGCGCTAATTATTACAATTTTTTGTATTTCAATCACAAATAATATTTACTTTATAAAATCCATATCCAGCTTTGTGTACCCACTGTCTGCAACATTCCCTTGAAACATTTAAATCTGCTTCTTCATTCCGTCGTGTTTGAATATCCCGTACCGTACCCCTTCTTTGTTGCTTGCAAATTTTAACAAGAACCCTTTTTTTCCTTTCTGTTACAATCCTTGGTCGCCCAGAACTTTTGCCGCGGACATCAAAGGATCCCGTTTCCCCATACGCTTTTATTACCTCTCCCACGGTCGATTTGGCAATATTGAGGTCTTTTGCTATTTTTCCCATAGTTTTTCCGTTGGCATATTGTCTTATTATGATTTCACGCACTTTTTTATCAGTAGCAACTCCGCGAGCCATTTTGTTCGCGAATTCACTATTGCTAATGTCATAAAAATATATTAATTTTGCCATGGTGACAGATGGCATTTTTTTTTTCAGAGCTTGCTTGTATTTCATTGATGAAAAGAATCTTTGTCCGAACATTAAGTTGTCAGCAAATTTCGTTAAATAAACATTTAAACTATTTGCCAAAGCCAGCAAATCGATAATTATTAAAATAATAAATGATTTATTGGTCAAAACACTTGATTTAATAATTAAGTTTATGTAGATTTTTTAAATTCCAGATGTAGTACTCAAAAACAATTTTTAATTATAAATATAATAGTCCGTCCGAACATTTAGTTGTTAGGGCTCGTAAATCATAGACGCGCCCAAAACCGTTTTCTGCCTATACAAATCGTTGATGCTCAGATGTGTGCAACAGAGATAGAGCTAGTCCGGGCAAAAACCCACAGATCATTGGCCAAAAAAAAACAAAAACTGTAAATGACAGACGTATGACATTTACGGTGACAGACCGACTCCACCATAGTTTATGAGTCTTTAAAAACTATTGCTAATAAACACACTAAACAGAACTAAATCACAAAAGGCACACAAATCATTAACAATATTAACAGGAAAGGTTTTGTCAGGGTATGTTTATATATTTTTCTGTCATAGAACATCTGTTTTTGCCCGGACTAGCTTCATCCCTCTTGTACACATCAGGACAGTGGACCTCTCTTTCTAGGGCCGGTCCATGATTTATAAAGTCTATGGGAAACATACACATCATGTCATAAATGCCACAGATTTGACATTTGATTTGACACTATAATTAGCTTATCTTTTAATAGAACCTGAATTTACTATTTTAAAATATTATAATATGCGGCACTGATAACGTTCCAGTACTTCACACAAAGCTTTCGTGTCTAAATATTTCACATTTTTCATAAAACTGGGTACATACGTATTAATAATGGATTGCTACTCCTGCATTTTCACTATAAAAACACAATGCTTATTATTTTAGGTTGTACCAATTTATAAATTTAAAAATGAGACGTAAACAGAAACGTACACATTAAGGGATATTTAACATTTGTCATAATTTCTGTGAAACAATTGACGACTATGTCCGACTACGTCATTTGTGCTGTAGAGTGTGGTGAATCACTGCAAACAGGCAAAGGAACAGACTAGAAGAAGCACGGCTGCTGCGATTTAGCCGACAATGGTCGAGCTAACCAACGCTCATTTATCAATTGACCTGAAATATGTTTGTACTTTGCTTGAAAATGGTTCTGGAGCATTGCTTCTATTACGTTTCAAAATATGAATAAATGTGTTAAAGTAAAATTTTCTGGTATTTTTTTACCTAGAATTCGGAAACAATTGTTTTACTATTTTTTTGTACACATTTGGATATAATGTTTTCTAGGATTACATAGAGAAATAAGGGTTTGATAATTTTACCTACCTACCTCATAAACAAGAAAAACTATTGTATACTCGCGACAAAAATTCAGACGACTTACGTCATACGAACAAATGAATAATTCATTGTATTTTCATCAAAATATTTAAGAAACTGCAACTGATAGTAATAAAACTATATACTACATTATAAGTTTGCATTATATATTGCACTAAATTGCAAAAAATGATTGTTTTTAACGCGACCAAATATCGAAAATTACGTTGACAATAAAAACAATTCTTGACACGAGTATACAACAAAAATTCAAGGTGAGAGAGAACATACTAATCGAGCAGCTACTTCGTTGAAATGCAGAAAATTTTTTAGAATGAATTGATGAAGATATGCCTATTAGTAGTCCAAAATACTTGTGTTTTGGTGGGTCTTGACAGAATTGTATAAGATATTATTAAATATCTATATTTTTATGATGACTTGATAATGTGATTGTACTAGGTAGCAAAGTTCATATATACCTAGTTATCTACTCTCGTACATTACTTTACCGTCCTCTGAAAGGACGACAAAATCGATGTGTGTAAAAGCACGTTAGACGAGAAACGGATATAGTAAGTTAGAGTAAGAAAGTACAGCTTTAAGAGTGAGAGAGTGAGATTGAAGGCAGAGATGGTTCTGGTCTGGAAGTTCACATGCCGAATTATGCATTTTTCTAGATACAGCAAAATAGTGCAACTTAAATAAGAGAATTGAGAAAGTGCAGTATAAATAGTATAATATGTAGGTATATGTATTTTATTTAGGAATGAGTTAACGAGGAAATAAATATGATTTTTTAAAGCACAATACTTAAAACATGTAGGACATTTGCAGGCGATAAATATTATTACAGATTTCCACACGACCAGAAATTACCATGTGAATGGATTGTTCGTTCAGGTACTGAATTAAGCTTACAATGCATGGTTTCACAAAATATAATTCTAATATTATTTTAAATATTAATCAATTTAGAGCCCGCATTCAATTTGAATTGATAGGTACCTAATATTTTTTATTCCATTTGTGAGGTTTTCAAGTGTTTCGATTAGTTTTTCTATTCTCTGTTTTTTTTTTTGATGTTTTATTTATTTTTGATATTGTCAAATAGTTTGAATGACATGCATATAATATGTTGAGACCTTCATAATAATTTTTGATTTAATGTCTCGTGTATAAGTACAGTGTGTTCTGAAACCACTGATCAAAGAGGAAAAAATATACCTACTTATATTCAATTACCTATTTTCAAAAACTAAAAACGGTATTCACATCAGTACAATATTATTTGAAAATGAATTTTTAATAGAAATTCCAGTATTTGCACATACTCAGTCATTATTTTTTCATTATGATCGATATTAGCCTCATGCCACCTGCGAATATTCAAAGGTACCGAAGTAAAATGAATGTATAATGACAGATAGCAGTTTAACCAACAAATTTTTAGGTACAGAAATCTTTCAAAATATGTATTTTTAAAAATTTAATATTGTAGAAAATTGTAAATATGAATGATTTCTCAGTGCTTTAGATGGCTTACAGTAAGTATTCTAAAAAAGTGTCGTATGACTATTTTGAGAAACATTTATGAAGAAATATCTACTAAATATACTAACCAGTACTATTTCCTTCGTCTTTTAGTAAATTTTGGTAATCAGTTTGTTAAAATTATTGATGTAATATTATATTATTTTTATCTTTAATAAATTTATTTATTTTACCATTCTGGTGTTTTGGCAAATAAAATATTAAATGTTATAATTCTGCACTTTACCTTTACAACCAACAATACAGGGAAATCCATGTGAAACCATTATCACTATTCAATAAAATACCTAATTTAGTTTATGTTAAACTTATCGGGCGCACCTTATAACACTTAAACTGGACACCATCTATCAAACTGTTAATTTAGGTAGAGTGGTGGCGCAGAGTGGGGAGTGAACCACTCCATTCATGCTGTACACATTCTGTTTAAGATTGATTGAAACCCAGAGAATTAATTCGCCTGTCATCTAGAATATATGGAGCGGCTTAAACTCTAGCTTATTCTACACAGATGGCGGGCTTGCACTGGGTTGTAGATTTATTCATTGGCAGTAAATAACTAGGTATACTCGCGTCAAGAATTCAGACGTCTTACGTCACGGCTGACGTTACACATTTGTTTTTATTGTCAACGTAATTTTCGATATTTGGTTGCGTTAAAAACAATAATTTTTTGCAATTTACTGCAATATATAATGCAAACTTTTAGTGTAGTATAAAGTTTTATTACTATCAGTTGCAGTTTCTTAAATATTTTGATGAAAATATACTGAATTATTCATTTGTTCGCATGACGTAAGTCGTCTGAATTCTTGACGCGAGTATATATATGAACTTTGTAGGTAGGTATTAATAAATGTATGAATGTACACTGATACACATATGTATATTATATATAAAATTAAAGCATTATCAGCATTATTATATAGGGTATCCCGAAATGATGCATCAATATTTTGGAGGGTATTCTACATGAAAAATGAATGCCACAAAGCCCTGTAACTTTTTACAGGGTGTCAAAAAAATATATTTCTTTTATATTTTTTCTAATTTTGTACATGTATCATTGGTTCCTTAATATCCACATTCTTAATTTCCCACATATCCTCCAATGCCGAAGAGCCTAAACTGTACTTGACCTTCAAATAAAGAACTTTTTTGTTTGAACATTTTTATAAATTTGGATAAAACATAATTAAAGACCATCAAAGGATCTTTAAACTATTTTCTCTTGTTATATTACGTTAAAATTAGTCTTTAGGCGACTTTAAACATTCTAGTGCATTAAATGAACAGCCCGTCACTCAAATTCATTTTTTAAATTAAAGAATGGCATTCACTAAAGTTTGTCGAGACTTTCTAGAGAAGAATTAATTTTTGTATTGGGGACAGCATTTCGAACATTTTTTGTGAAGTTATTACCTGAACTTAAATTATTATAATAACAAAAACAATGTGGCTAACTTAAGTAGTTTTGTGAATTTAAAATAATTTTTCTGGCAAACAATTTATTTTAATGTAAAGAGATCTTTTTTAAATATTTTTTGACAATTTTGTTTTGTCCAAATTTATAGAAATATTCAAACAAGAAATGTCTTCTAAGTCATTATTTAAAGGCTAAGAACATATTAGGCCCTTGGAGCCTTAGACCGTTGGTTGAAAGATATGCGTCAAATTAAGAACGCGGAAACAAAGGAACACTAGTGATACGTGTGTAAAATTAGCAAAGAATCGGTAGACTTACAAAAAGTTATTAGAAGAAATTCACAAAAAGAAAATTTTTGACGCCCTGTAACTTTGCTAATTTTGAATTTTCAAAAAAATATTATAGGACTTTGTGACTGTGGTCCTATGTCAGCTCCTAGAATATTGATGCATAATTTCGAGACACCCAATATATTTATTATTTTAAATGATATCAAGCAATAGGTACATATTTTAATCTAATAACACACAAAGTTCACATTTTAAAATTCTGAAAAAATTTATTTTATAGCATGTGTGAATGTTGTCCGCTGGAGTAGTGCTGGCCATTTATTAGCCTCAGGAGGTGACGATAAATTAGTAATGATATGGAGGTTAACAAATGAAGGAAGTTCTTCTATATTTGGCAGTGGAAAAGTAAATGTGGAAACTTGGAAATGTATGCATACATTAAACTCTCATAACGGAGATGTTTTGGATATCGCATGGGCACCTCATGATGGCTGGCTAGCATCAGGCAGTGTAGATAATACTGTTATTATTTGGAATGCCCACAAATTTCCTGAGAAAGTAGCTGTTTTAAAAAGTCACACAGGAATGGTTAAAGTAAGTTATTTAAAATTATTATTTTAATTAGTAGTATTGGAATTACTTCTTATTATTAGTTGTATAAGCTTTACTATCAGATAAAGCAATGCAAGGTTTTACTTTTGGCGACAAATTTTGATGTTTGTAGATCGTCTAGATTCAGACGATGTTGCAATAGACATCCTCAAGCTAACAAATTAAATATTTCTGGTGGTGTAGATTGCAATGTCCCCTGGATTTTAACATTCCTGATTAACAACTAAGCTCTTAATAATTCTTATTCTTGCCTCTGTCAATAATTAGATAAGATTTATGATAATTTTAAAATTTAAAGAAACTTCAAGGTTAACTTACTTATTTTTTTTAAGTTTTAATGTAACAAGTTTTCTAATTTAAATCAATGATTGACCATAAAAAATGTATGTGTGAGTTAAACATTGATTTATAGGGTGTCACATGGGATCCTGTAGGTAAGTATATCGCGAGTCAGTCAGATGATAAGTCATTAAGGATATGGAGGACATCTGACTGGGCACAACAAGAGGTTGTGACTGATCCATTCGTTGAATGTTCGGCAACAACACACGTCTTGAGACTGTCTTGGTCTCCAGATGGACAATATTTAGTGTCAGCCCACGCAATGAATGGTGGTGGTCCTACAGCACAAATTATTGAAAGAGAAGGCTGGAGACAAGATAAAGATTTTGTAGGGCACAGGAAAGCAATTACATGTGTGGTACGTAAAATGTCAAATATAATATTGGTATTGTATAACTTGCTCATTTACTTTCTGTTTTAGAGATTTAATTCAAATATTTTGAAAAAGCAGACATCAAGTAGTCCAAAATCAACACAATATTGTTGCTGTGCAATAGGCTCAAGAGATCGATCTATTAGTGTATGGTTAACTTCTCTAAAAAGACCTTTAGTTGTGATCAAAGATCTATTTGATGACAGTGTACTTGACATATCATGGAGCAGTAATGGTCTATATTTACTGGCCTGTTCTTGGGATGGAACTGTGGCATGTGTTACTTTTACACAAGAAGAAATTGGAACACCGTTATCAATGGACGAAAAGGTAGTACAAGAACCAAATTTCATATACTTTTCATTTTAATTGTTATTCTTACAAATCTATTTATGTAAATAAAAATTACTTACCTCATATAAAATGTAATAATAATAAAGTTGATTTTTATTTTATTTTAGAATGCACTTTATGAAACAGTGTACCACAAATCTTTACAAAGGAACTGGAACCTGAGTTTCACTGGGACTCAAATTGTAGAGAACCCTGACCTACTTAGTGCCATAGACGAAATAAATGAAAAAAATGATACATCGAATGTAAACAAAATAGAAATCCAAGAGCCACAGCCTGTTGTTAAGGATGTGTTGTTTGAATCACCAAAATTAAATCAAAGTATATTAGTTCCTGCAAATAAACAGCTTGAGACAAGATTACCTTCAGGTAAAAGACGGATTACACCTATGCTGCTAACTTCAGTGCCAAACACTAATAAAGATAATACTTCTGATCACATAAAGTAAGCACAACATTTTTTTTTTAATTATAAATCTGGATTGATTTAAAAATAATCTTATTATGCAATTTTTCATTTAAAAAAATGGAAATGTCATTTAAGGTGTATATATAGAAGCATAGTAAATTTAATATTTCTTGAAATTTTATTTTGTCATTATTAATGTGAAACACATTAAAAACTATTTTCATGTATTTTTTTATTGAAACCAGATAAATGTTTAATAGTTTTCAAAATATAAAACCTCTTGTTAAAAACTAAAAACTTTTTTTTGCAATTCATTATGCTAATGTCAATTGTTAAAGTCAATGGATTAGGATAAAAAGTGTCTTTGTACTAATTTCCATTCATTTGTTTAGAACATACTAAACAAGAACTCTTTTTATTTAGTAATTCATCGTATTTTTACTTTCAGTGCTAATAGTGATACACAGTTTTCCTCCCAAACTTCGTTCAGTAAGTCATCGCCTGTAAAAAGTCAGATAATAGTTGAAACCATAAAACAACCTCAAGAAAAACCAAAAGTATCAAATGAATTGAAGAAAACATTGTAAGTTATTATTTGTGAATAAATTTGTTTGCAATTTTCATGAATATTAAATTGCAGGCAAACTGGTAGTGAGATCCACAAAGTTGTAGTACAACCACCTGGAACACAAATAAATCAGCTAATGTGTTGCGAAGTGCCTGGTGATGAACCTATCATTAAATTTATAAACATCCTTGATCCACTAAAAATGCCACCTGGGGTGACTGTTACTAAGGAATGTGGAACTATGAAAATACAGGTATGTCTTCCTCTTATTGCAGGTGATGCTATTTTTTATATTGTCTTTTATATTTTGATATTTTTCATATTTTCACTTTTTTTTCATTGGTATAGTTACTAAACTTTTTTTAGTTCTGACTAAAACAGGTGTAGGATATGCAACTTATAACACAAATGGATTCCGTTTTGCTAATGTAAATGTAAACATTTTCACAGCAAATATATAGCAGCGCAGCAATATGAAAACTGCTAAATTGATGCTAATTAGAGAAAATTTGTTACAGTGAAGACTGAATACGTTTAAAACATATCACTATTTGCGATTTATTACTGTTGCAGAATGTTGTCGTATATCCATTTCATTACTGTGATTTTCTGGTATCTTTGTGAACAATGATCACTGATTAATGTTAAATGTTGAAGGTATCACTGGTGTAAAGTCAGGTATAGCATAACGTTCTATAACCCATTCATGTTCAAGACACAGTTCCTTTCAATGTAGTGAATGGGAAACAAATCCAGCATATCATGGATGGTTAAAACATAGTCCACACATTAGCAAAATAATTATTCAAAATTGTCCATAATATACAACTAAGTCAATTTTATCATTATAAGTATTTTTTTTTATTTTAGTGTTAATTTTACCCTAAACTAATTGATCAACATTAGTGCAACGATTCTGATATCAATAAGTCATTGAAGATAGGAGCTGTTGCTTCCAGTTACTAGTACACATTACAGTGTTTTACTATTTTAGTTTTTGTACGAGATTTATTTTCCTATGGTTTTTCGGATTCTAATGTGGGCCAGTTGCAGACCTAATGTGAACACTCCTAGTCTTAGCTGGGAATATTTGATGTGGCTTTGTTATTCTTGGACTAATCCCTATGAAGATTCACTGTCAGAAGAATTTATATTGTTGGTACTAAGGCTGTACAAACAAATGACCCCTCAGATAATGGTGGTCTTCCGATATGTTTTATGGTAGCCGTGTTTGGAAGCTCATCACTGGCTTTATAATAGCCCTGTCCTATCGGGTATAGTTACGACAAAAATTCAAACGAGTTACGTCATACTAACAAACAAATAATTCATTATATTTTCATGAAAATATTTAAGAAACTGCAACTGAAAATGATAAAACTATATACTACACTAAATGTTTGCATTACACTAAATTGCAGAGATGCACCAAACTATGAAAAATTATGTTGACAATAAAAACAATTGTGTAACATCAGCCATGATTTAAGTTATCTGAATTCTTGTCTCAATTATAGTGAGCAGATTTTCATGTTTGACTGCTGGTGTAACTACTCCCATCTAATACTTGACATAGGGTGAGCTCTGTGTGTACTTGCAGATAATATTGCCCTTTCATTTTTCAACTCTCATGTTGTCGTGGACCTGTTTGTCCTGTAATTCTTAAGTTGCCTTTATTTTTTATCTCTTGTTTGTATTTTTTAACACTCATTAAGTTCTATTCATCTGACAATTTTCGTCACGAATCATGTTTGATGGTGCATGCTTGCTACCTCACCAGGTCATAATATTCAGTGTCTTCAAAATTTATTATGTCTTTTGTCCAAACAATGACTGATTTAATGGGCTGATTGAGTCATAAAGTCATCAGTCATGCTATATCTGTCTTGTAGTAACCTATCTCTATCATTCTTATATAACCTATCCCACATTCATACGATACACTCCATCATGGTTAAATAGAGGATCAAGACAATCTTTGACAATTTGACTTGTTACATTTTTGTAGGTATTTGTCAGTGTAACAGAATATTTGAATGGCAGTAACATTCTTATAAAACGTTCGCATTATTTTAGAATTTATAGGTACTCTGCTTTTCTGTAATAAATTTAAGAATTGAATTTTTACATATTTTTCTAATTCACCTTTAGTGTTAAATAAAAGACATCTTTAGTTATAAGTGAAGATAAACATGACCAAGTGGTTTTTTTAGTGGGATAAAGACCAGAAAATAAAAGAACATTATATTTATTGCCTTGCCAACGTTTTGGGGTTATTTTTGCACCATCTTCAGGGCTCTACAATATAAAAGTACAAAAATGTTTTTTAAAAATAAATTAATTAAACAGTTAAAATATAAAATAAAAGTTTTGTCAATAAACACAATTCAGTTTTTAAAAGATTAAACATTTCAAAACAAATACATATAAAATATTAAGTCCTGATCCTGTCACAATTTCAATATTTTTTTTCCACTCACCGAAATTTGAAATGTCCTTTGTCTAAAAATGTAATGTCAAACATCAAGATTATATCTAGATACTTATAAATGCACTTATGACCCATGAAACAAACTAGTGTGATTTCCCTTTTCCCACAGTATGGTTGTTGTTAATAAATTTACTTGTTGTTTAGCAGGATGAAAATTTAAAAATAAGTTTTAATATGTGTAGATAGGCATCATATTTCTTTCCCCTCTTTTTTTCTTTTCTGTAAATACAAGATAAATGATAATTTCTTACTTTCCCCTTATTTATAAACGAAGTAAGAAATTATCATTTATCTTGTATTTATCGAAAAGAAAAACAAAGAGGAAAGAAATATGATGCCTATCTACACATATTAAAACTTATTTTAAATTTTCATCCTGCTAAACAACAAGGCAATTTATTAACAACAACCTTACTGTGGACAAATGGAAATCGCACTAGTTTGTTTCATGGGTCATAAGTGCATTTATAAGTATCTAAATATAATCTTCTTGATGTTTGACACTACATTTTTAGACAAAGAACATTTAAAATTTCGGTGAGTGGAAAAAAATATTGTAATTGTAACAGGATCAGGACTAAATATTTTATATGTATTTGTTTTGAAATGTTTAATCTTTTAAAAATTTAATTGTGTTTATTGACAAAACTTTTATTTTATATTTTAACTGTTTAATTAATTTATTTTAAAAAAACATTTTTGTACTTTTATATTGTAGAGCCCTGAAGATGGTGTAAAAATAACTCTGACAAGAAAATAAATATAATGTTCTTTTATTTTTGGTCTTTATCCCACTAAAAGAACCACTTGAATATCTAAGCAAGACCGATTATTATTAATTAAAATTATTAAAGAAAATTTAATAAACATGACCATTTTGAAATTTCCTTCACCATAAAAAAAATTAATGAAAAAGCAATTTCTAAAATGATCATGTCCATCTTAAAAACAATATATACGAGGATCTACACCTGCTAGCTGTACTAAACAGTCTGTCAGTGATAGGAATATTAACTGTCAAATTTTCAGGTTACAAATAACTGCCATAAAACACCAAAAGGTTCATTATCTAAAGTAGAAGTTTTTAAGAATATCAATGATAAAGATCCTAAGTGGGACACATACTTAGGTAATCATATTTGTATTAACTATTCAATATTAATAAGATAATAGAGTAAGATCAGCAATTGTTGGATATTGTTTTATTTTTTTATTATTAAATATGTCAATTCGTTATCACAACTACAATTGCACATTAGAGAAAATTATTGTGACTGAAGTTCAGGGTGTATACTGTGCGAACGCCGGCTGCGGAACGTTTAAAATATACAATTCTCTGTTTACATAAGTGCAAAATGCTTGGACAGGTTGATTTTGTTGTTTAAAAGTTTGTAATGCAAACTTTTATACCACCAACCTCCTCCCTCTCTGACGTCATTTACGTCGTGAATGGCAACCAAAATTTTTTATTACGAATTCTGATTTTCCTTGAAGTTACAAATAAATGGGATAAGTCTTTTAATTACTTTGTAACTATTATTTTGCCACCCTTATTTAGATAACACACTTATAACTGAATTATTATGAAGTACTTAAATAATACTGTCACGGAATTTGCCCCACTCACACCCAAACCGACGACTGTGGTATCGCGAAATGCTAAGATTGCCCCGATCGCCCCTACGCGATTCTATTAAACAAACAAAAAGCCGTGGATCGAGACGGGACTAGAAAATTGGGGAATCGACGAGAAGCATTCGAGTCATTCGGGAAGACGAATCTAGAGATACTAGAATATACCTGGAATATTCGTTGGGTCTATAAAAGAAAAATAAACGGCCGATTAAGTTAGTCTTGTATAAGTCTTGTATTACAGTGTTGAATTCAAGTGTTTAGTTAGAGAGATCAAAGCGATTTAGATAGCGATTAATTAAATAAGTGTTTAGTTGAGTTTTAATTAGTGTTCAGTAGTGTACTGAGTATAGTTAATAAGTAGAAGTAATTAATTAACGGATTGTTTTTTCTGGCAGTAAGAAAAAGACGGGTTAGGAAATCCGTGACAATACATATACAAATGCTAAGACATGTCGACAAATCAGAATTAAACAAAGTACTCTGGGAAAAATTTTATTTAAATTAATACTCTCCAATTATCTTAAACAAAGAAAATAACAAAATTGGAAAATCAAATGATAACTGTTTAAATTTTCCATCAGAAGTTACTATTACTTTAGGCTATTTCGAGTAACTTATATATCAGATCATTTGTTATCCAACAGTTAATGGTCTTACTCTAACTAAAGATGTATGGTATATATAAAGTAATTTTTATTTTGTTTTTATTGGTGGATCGATAGGCTCATCAATAAGGTGTATAGCATGTAATAGGAAGATAATGGTAGCATGTTGTGAAGATTTAACGATAAATTGTTACGATCTTAAGTCTGGTGCTAGATCACTGCCACCTTTGCTAATTGAAGATGTCGTATCTTCTCTTAGTCTTTCCCAAAATAGTTACTGCTTAGTATTAACAAAAACTGGATTATTACATATGTGGGATCTTCAGAACTCGAAAAGTTTATTAACCCGCGTTTCAGTCAGAAGTTTGTTAACGGGAAGAGGTAAGTGGTTAGTCTGGAAAAAGCTAATATATGTCAATTTTTATATGCAAACTATATAAAAAAAATTAAATTAACATGGCAGTAAATTGAAAAAATATGTATTGCATCAGTATAAAAAAACACTGAAATAATTATTTTTATTAGTATTTCTTAAATAGTTTGAAAAAATTTACAATTAAACTGCTGCTTACTGAAAAATAACTTTAATTAATAATTTATAATTTATAAATTTTTTTTCAAATGTTGATATTGCTCTGTTTGGTTGTGTACCCATGTCTCGTGTGCTTATGTATGATTTTATCTATGACTGTCCAAAACTGTTGCATGTATCGACTAGGAAAACCTATTGAAAATTTCAGTTTTTCATTATCCTGAAGATATCGCAATAATAGTGACGAAACGTCAACTACGAAAAAATGTGTGTTTTTCGTTAAAATTTGGCCTTATTTCCCACCCTTGACCATCAAAAATTGAAAAAAACCAAGGTATTAGTACCAATATTTTAAATTTATAGCCTGATCACAAAAAAAATATAAGTCTCTATCTCATTTAATATACATAATTCATGCATCGCTGCCATAATATTTGAAATAAAAAATTACATATATTAGAATTTGTCTTCAGTACAAAGAATAATAGATTATTTGCTCATTCACACAATTTGTATTTTTTGCATCATCCGAGGTTACTACATATAAAATAGTAACATTATAGGTAGAGTTACCCAAAATAATAAATGTTACTGATGTGTATTTAAATTTAGATTTTTATGATATGCCCAAATGTTAGATTTAAAATCAATATTATCAAGTGCTACATGTTTAACAGGCTTTCAGTAGGTTGCAGTAATAGCGCAGATACATGTGTTTAATATAAATTTTTTTAGGTATTATGATAAATAACTATATTTGTGATGCAAGAAATAAAATATGCAAATATGCATTAAAATACGAGTCTACAAATGTCACTTTTTTAGGGTTTAAAAATATACAGGGTGTCCGGAAAGTAATGGAACCCAGCTTAAACATAGCTTTCTGTGATCAAATAGAACCAATTTAGACAAACTTTGCTTAGTCGAAAAGTGCCTCCTTTAGAAATTATAGGACTTCAAAGAAAAAAAATTATTTTCTTGTTGTGGGCATAATTAAGAAACGAATCATGTTGAAATTTGGTACAGTTATGTTTTAGATAAGTATGTACAAGCATTGCGAAGGAGTCAGTGGTGCCACATATCGTAGAAGGCGCTCTTGACAGTTTGAAACTCATTTTTATCATATCTTTTTTGTTGGTCCTATTCTGATACGCTTGATTGAAAATTATGATCATTTTTGCGTAGAAAAGCTATACCCCTTATATTGATACAATGCACCGTTTTCTGTAAAAACACGTTTAAAAATTTCCAATTAAAATAGAATTGATCGAATTAGAAATAAATTTTCTAATTCGATCAAGTTACTACTTGTCAAATTGACGTTGATACGCTTAAATTAAATAAAATTTGATTAAAATCATGTCAGATTAAATGTTGCACTGAGTTAGTAATTATTGTTGAGTAAACTGTAATTAATTTCAAATTATTAATATTATTTGTATTTTGTCAAATTTTGTAATTATGCCTCGACATAATCAGTTTTCCATATCAGAAATGGTAGAAATCTAAAACATAACTGTACCAAACTTCATTATGATTGGACAAGAGAACAATTTTTTTTTTGAAGCCCCGTAACTTCTAAACGAGGCCCTTTTGAACTAAGCTAAGTTTGTCTAAATTGGTTCTATTTGATCACAGAAAGCTATGTTTAAGCTGGGTCCCATTACTTTCCGGTGTCATTACTTAGCCTGTATACAGTATCTAAATAGTTAAAAATTGTTCCTAAGATCTCCAAAACTGGAGGAAACCTCCAACCTGGTAGCGTTACATAGCACCATATAAAGTTAACCCTTGCATTGTGGATGCTACATTCTTAACTAAAAAAAATTTTTTGGAGGTACAGGGAATTCTTTCAAAAATAATTTTTTAAAAAAAAATCAAAAAGTGTAGTTCGAAAATGATTTCAAAGTACACTTCTGCATAATACTGGAAACTGGTGCACTATAAAACCTGATAAAGCAGCAAAGCATGCAATTGGCGACAGGACAAGAAATGGAAAGAAATTCCCAAGTAAAGAAATAAATATTTTATAACACCTATTTTATACAGCAAATTCAACTGCTTTTGCTGCTATTGTGGTTAATTATTAATATAATTTGTGATTTTAATTAATAAAATAGTTTGACTCACCTGATGTTGCAACAAAATTTTGGGCCCATGTTACCTAGTTTTTCAAACTAAAACAAATGTTTTTGCTTCTCATCAGTTTTGAACTCGTAAGTTATTGGCAGCAACTATGATACGCTTGCGTAACTCATCAATAGTAGGTTGGGGTGTGGGTTAAATATCCCCACAAAAAGAAGTCCAAATGATTTAAAATCAAGAAAGTGTGGCTGCCATGACAGCGATCCTCTTTGTCCAATCCCTTCATACAAATTAAGCCTTGTGTATGATACAGTACGCCGTGGACATCCTGGACCTCCATCTCTTCCACGATTTGGTTTCAAATTTTTCTCACGTTGCACTACACTTGCACTCACTGCACAAGTAAAAGTAGCTGCATTTGTCACATCATTCTGCTAAAGCATTTTCACATTGCCATAAATTAAAACGATATCCATCAACTCCGAGTTGCTATACATGCAATCTATTTTTGACACTTGAAAAAGTAATGTATGCATCGCAAAAAAGGTTAATACTTACAAAAAGTAATCGGATTTCAATATTCAGAATCGCCTGGCTAGAGACTACAGTAGCCCAGCGATGTAAAGGTTGAAAACACTATAACTTCAATAATTTTTTACTCGGAAACTATAAGGATTTTACAAACAATTTTTTCACGATATTTATTTTTCATGACACATCTATTCCAAAATTTTTTTATGTATATATATCTGCATCGTGTAAAGATGGAAATAGGTGAAATAATAAATTTACAAAATAAATAAAGTAATATAAAGGATGAAAGAAAAAAAATAAATAAAATCTAAAGATGAAGAATACATTTTTTGCTAAACAATTATATTTTGTCACGTCTGTGCAAGACACATATTAGCGTAGCACTGGGATGTCTACTGCCTACCATCCGCGCCCCATCAAAAGGGTTAATTCTATATTATTTTGTAAAACGAATTTTTAAAGGACGAGCAAGCTACAAGAGAGCAGAGAAATTATTGTCCTACTTTCTGCAATTTTTAAAAATATATACAAATATTTACTTGATAGAAAAACTTTCAATACTTCCCTTTTTAATATCGGTAAAGATATAAAAAGGTTGCTATAAAATATTAAAACAAAGTAAACCTGAATGTTATGTTACTGTTATTTTAGTATAACTAACCTATCTTCCTTTTGTATTTATGACTTTCAGGTTCAGTGAGTGGTTGTAGTTTAAGCTCTACCAATCAACCAGTTCTAACTTTATCAGATGGACGAGCTTATTCTTACTCTATGAATCTTCAGACATGGTAATTTTACTGAAGTTTACTTTTATATTAATCTACAGTATATTTCATATTTTTTCAGTCCACTAACAACTATTTCATTTATTCAGTTCATTTCCATTTTACAAAGTGCATACAAAGTGTTTCAGAAATAAGTGCATTATTTCAAAGGGGTAGGGAATAAAGTATATGAAAATAAACAGTTTATAATATCTGCGTTACTATGTAATAAAACTGTCTGGCATCTTAAAAGGATGTAACTTACAGTTTTACTTAACTGCGAAACCAGCCTTAATAATTCCTGATTAATTTTCTGAAACACATGACATTTTAATCTACATATATTGCGTAATGAAAATTATTTATATTCACATCCTCTGTAACCTCTTCGAAGAGACACTTATTTCAGAAACTATAAATTTTACGTTGTAACAATATACTTTGAAAAGAATGTGCTATAGTTTTAAACACTGTATTCAATAATTTAAATTGTGCACTCCTTTATTTATTGGCTTATAATATGGTGTGGAGTAACAAATTAAGTTCAAATTGCATTGATTATTCAGAGCTAACGAACTATGAATTCGGCTTTTGCACTCCACATTTTACTACTTCCAAAACTTTTCTGCTTGTCTGTGCCTTTCTGAATTTGTCAAATGTCAAATACACTGATCATAACCAATACAATGTAATATACAGGGTGTTTGGAAATGTTGGTACAAAACTTAAGGTGGTAAAAGTAGATCCAGAAAGTTCCTATAAACATTGGTCCTCCGGAACGTTACTGAGATATGGCCCTCCAAAGGGGGTTTTATCATTTGGATATTTTTTTAAATCACTTTCTTTCTGATTAAGATAATGGAATGAAAATTGTAGATAGTGATCATACCATAAGTTTCATCAAAATCAGTTATAAATAAGGGTAGTTCTATAACTACCATTAACAGAAAACAATAATTTTTTGCAATTTAGTGCAATATATAATGCAAACTATTAGTGTAATATATAGTTTTATTACTGTCTGTTGCAGTTTCTTAAATATTTTGATGAAAATATGATGAATTATTCATTTATTCGTATGACGTAAGTCGTCTGAATTCTTGTCGCGAGTATAACAGCGACATTTTTTTAACATTTTCGCATAGTAGGCATCTGTCATAGTGACAGTTTCATTGTAATGATTCTTACGTTTCTTTATTTTCCTATTTGAAATAAGGGTAGTTAGAAAACTACTCTTATTTATAACCGATTTTGATGAAACTTATAATAGTGAAAGACCCTTATGATATGATTATTACCTACAATTTTCATTACATTCTCTTCTTTTCTCTGAATCAGAAAGAAAGTTAATATCTAAACGATAAGACCCCGCTTTAAGTTTTATACCGACTTTTCCAAACACCCTTCATGTATAAAGTGAATGAGTATTAAACAAATATTTATTAAGTTGTATGGATAGTTTTTTGTACTGTAATAATCATTCACTTTAATGTGAACTCATATGTGTGACTTGGCTGTATTAACTAAATGTCATAATTATATTTTTATATAGGGTTCAGTTGTCTAATCCTTTGGATCCGGTCAGTGGAACAGGAGGAAATTTAATAAGGCGCGTTCCATCTAATTTACCGCTAGCATCATTACAGCGGCATATGCCAGTTCAGAGGTGTATGGACACATTACCGCCAGGGGTGACTCTAAGTTTTCTTGAATCTCAGATTACTGCCACAAGTGTATTACAATCAGCTGCTGAATACAGGCATTGGTTAATTGCAACAGTCAATCATTTACTTGATAAAGGTAAAAGTGTTAAGAACCAATGCGGAACATATGATGAGTATGTTCTATTATTTTAGGTCCTGAATGTAGGTTGCGACTTATATTAGATGACCTGATGGGTCCCAATCACACATCAAAAAAACAAAAAATGGACACTAGATTGGTGAGAAATTTATATTATTTTTTTTAATATCTGATATTTTTTTATTTTACAGCTACTATTAAGTTTGGGATTTATTAAAAAAAGTACAATTAAACCTAAATATAATAACATTTTTGTTTTGATTTTGATTAGAATGATACTTGTAATAACAATATTATGAAATTGAATAGTTCTTCAGCATCCAATGCTAGCCATGGTTTAAAGGGATATTTGCATGTGTACTATCTTAATTCATCTATTTTTTTGTATAAAACTTGAGGAGTAACAGACTATGACACGTTTCTACAAAAATCCTTACTTAAGTAGGTGTGTAGTACTTCATATGAATACAACCCTGTATTTTTGTAGGTAAATAAATAATTGTTATTACGTATAGGGAAGCTCATAAACTGCATCTTTTAAAGTTAGCATAGGCAAAATATCCATACCCGCCTACTACAATCATCAAAAGAAGTCATTTGAAAAAGTTGGTTTGAATCAAATATTTAGCATACATACTGATTTTTATCGAAAAGACGTTCTACATTCGATGGTTTTTATTTTACTATTTTAAGCTGGTTTTTTGCATTTTAATAATGTATTTTCGCTTTTTCTTTGGCAATTGGCAATGTTCAATGTTGCTATGAAAAATAAAACAACTTCCAAAAACATGGCAGATTGGCTTTGGTGACAAGATTGTGTCGTGTGTCTGTACAATTTATTATGTGATGATACCCAGAAATAAATCCTTGAAACATGGTTCAGAAAATATTTTCAAATCATCTTATAAAAAGAAACCGCTGGTATGCTTCTTTACAACATCTGCAGCCAATTCTTATATTATAACTAGAGCTGTCAGTCCCGAGATTCGAGGAATATGCTAATTTTCAGTTCCTAAAATTCCGGGATGTCACCAGCGTGGGATTTTCGGGTTTAATCTTGTCAATTTTATAGATACAGTGCGGTCTAATGTGAAATAATTAATACACAGGTATATTATTTAATTTAGTGACCACACACATTTTTACAAAGTAATAACTGCTTTACAGTCTAATAGACATTTTTAATTCAGCTTTGTCCAGTATATAAAAGCAAGGTCTGAAAGAGTCTATGGAGCCATATCAGCCAGGTTCAAATACAAATAAGAAAGTTTCCTTATTTTCTACTTTAACCAAAGAAACGGAATTATATAAAAATAGTGTATTTTACGATTTTTTATTATCAATTTCACCTGCATGTGTAAAATCGGAGAGGGCTTTCTTGACGGTTGGAACGTAGTTCACCAAAATTCGTTCGAGTTTGAATCCCAATGTGCCGGATGAATTGATTTTTCTTATATATTTTTTTATTTTTTCCAAAATATGAATAAAAAATAAATTTATTATTATTATTCATATTAATTATAACGTTTTTTTTATATTTACCATTCTGTTCTTTTTAAATAAATAAATAAAACTTGAAATAATATAAATTTTTCATATATCAACCATATATCGACAGCAATCAATCCTGGGATTAAGTATAAATTTCTAATCCCGAATCTTGGGATCGAAATTTTTTCCTGGGATTGACAGCCCTAATAGTAACACGTCTTTAACTGTGTCTGCAACATGATCATTAAAAAATTTAAAAAATCCTACAAATACATATTTTTTATAAAGTACAAAAATTTATCTTGTTTTTTTAGGAAGAAACCAATAGGACTCTCCTGCGTGAAGTATTAGCTATTATCAAAACTAAATTACCTTGGCAAAGACTGTATAAAGAATATAGTGAGCAACTTTCTAATCCTTAGTATAGTTTTAAGTATAATTAGTAGGATGCTATGCTGTGAATCTTTATACAAGTTAGATTTTTTTTATAATTATGGAAATAATGAAAACCACAAATATAGATGAATGAAGTTGATATGAGCTGATAACTGTATTAATGACTTTAAAAAAATTGTACATTCTAAGTTTGTTCTTTGTTTCCATACAATATGGAGACAAAACTGTTTTGTTGATGCAGTTTTAAACACAACAGCAAACCAGAAAAAAATGAAATGTATATCCATTTTTAATAAAAAATCATAGTACATTAACCCACTTTCTTCCTAGTATACCCTTCAACTAAAAACTTTTTGTAACCTAGGTAGAGAAAAGTTATCAATTGGTCAGTTGCACAATATTAATTTTGACGAGATAATTTATACAGGATGTCCTATAAAGGTTGGGACACTTTTTAACCACAAATTTCTGGTTCTGCTGAATGTCGTACATTTTTTAACATGACTTTAAATCTGTTTTAGTTAGAGCCCTGTTATTTGGTGCATATCCTCGTTTATTTTTTGTATTTCTCCATATTTCTCTTTGATATCTGCTTTGGATTTAGAGAACGAATAGAAATTTACTAAACTATGAAGTGTTTAAAAATTTTGTTCTTATACTTGGAGGGGTTATTGTATACATAAAAATAGAAGAGTTTATATGAACATGTTCCTAAAATGCTTCTCAAGAGTATGGATATAAAAACAAAGATAAATGCAAGATAGCTCATACTGATGTTCTTCCAACTGTGCTGGTCATATATTATTCTGTAAACTTTACTGGTGGTACAAGATGGTGCAAAATTAGAGTTATGGTTTTAATGCTTTATAACTTGTTTACCTATTTCTAAGTAAATTATAAATATTTATATATTTTAACATAGTATATAAATGGGGAATATTAATGAGGCAAATGTGAAAAATGACATATTGCAAGTGGTGGCCATTTTCTGCTTCAGTCATACTCTTTTTAATACATTTCCCGTGACTTTTCACAAAATTTTAGGCATCACGGATTTCATTACCATTTTGATTTTCAGTTGAAGGATGGTCGCTGGCTTATTAACATACACTTTCTTTTAAATAGGCCCAAAGAAAACAATCGGAACCGTTTAAATGTGGTGAATGCAGTGGCCTGTTAAAGTCGCTCCAGCAGGAAATAATGCGTTTTCCGAAAATCTTTTGTAACAGAGCCATTGTGTCCCTTACTGTATGAGCTGTGGCTCTATCTTATTGAAACCACATGTGTCAGTGGTTTGTTACAGATGATATTACAAAAATGGTGCAGCATTGAACACCAGTTATGTTAACACTGGCTGCATTTTCAAAGAAATATGGACTAATGATCCATTTGGACAATACACCGCACCAAACAATGCACTTACGTGGATGCAAGAAGTTTAAAAGGAAGTGGGTTTCGCCGCTTATTATCAAATCGTAAATGAAAGGAGCGACTTTAACTGTAGTGAGTGTACATCAATCAGCTAGTGACCATCCTTCAACTGAAAACTAATATTCATAATAAAATTCATGCCATAACGCCTGAAATTTTACAAAAAATCATAGGAAATATGTTAAAAAGAGCATGACTTTGTGATGCAGAAAATGTCCAAAAAACTGAGAAAATCCTTTTTTTTAATATAATTTATTAATTATATCTGATTTTAACTTTTGTCCCAGTTTACAAATATCATTGCAAATGTCTCGGAGATTAAATACTATATTTTATACCCGAGATCCAAAATAATAGAGTGATTCATTCACAGCACTTAGATGAGTATAGGATTGGAGGGGACAAAATTCCTTATGCCACTTGAGAAAGGTTCAAATTACCAAATATAAGTGGACGTCAAATGAACCTAACACTATAATAGTTTTCATTAAAAAGTTTATAAACTTACCCGTATCATCCTCTCCACACTTAATTGTAGAATGACGTCCTTTTAGTAGATGGCGATGGATCACCACTTGATGCACACTCCGCAGATATCTCACTTTAACATTTGTAAAGTTATAATACACTGCATTATATACACTATGAATGAATAAGTTTATAGAAAATAGAAAAATCCTAATATACAAGGTGTCCGGAAAAGACGTGTACAATGGAAGACCACAGACTCCTGGATTCAAAATAAGCCGATTTAGCCCAATTTACTTATTTCCAAAATTGCTTCGTTTAGCCGTTAGAGAGCGCCAAAATTCGCGAAAAATTTTTGTTTATTCTGAATATGTTGAAAACGGCTTGATCGATTTTAACCATTTTTTGGCTACGCAGTTATAAGTCTAACTGACACTTTTTGACATTAAAAATCTTTTGCAGTCATTAGAAATATAAGAAAAATCATGTATCATGCAAATATAAGCATATATTTTCTTAACCCCCTGTATAATTGCTCTCATTTTTCTTTTATTAGTAGCTGACTTTATTTAGAAACTTTTTTTATACTTTCAAAATTTTGAATAGATGAGTAGTTTAGGCAGAAAAAATATTTTTCGTATGTCAACAATATCAGCATTCGTTCTGCAATAAATAACGAAAATTCCAAAACTCTCATTTATATTTTATTTAATAAATACAAAATAATAAGATATTAATATAACAAATAAAAAAGAGTTATGATCTCTTTACAATAAATGCTCAGTGACCACCAGTTTTCTCGTACGCAACAAGTAATCCGTTTTACGAAGTTATAGTGCAGCCTCTCCATGATTACTGTATTACCTCGTAAAATGTTAACTGCGTCTTGGATTCACCTAAAAAATTCCTCTTCATTATTAACTACATAGGCATATACTTTGGTTTTGACTGCATCCCACAAAAAATAATCGCAAGGGGTTAAGTCTGGTGCTCGAGGTGGCCATTTTATAGGAGCATCGCTTCCTCTTCCAATCCGCTTGTTAGGATACAGATTATGTAAATACTGACGAACGGGTATTGTAAAATGGGGGGTGCACCATCGTGCATAAACCACATGTTACGACGAAGTAGTAACGGAAAATCGTTCAATAAATTAGGTAATACTTGCTGTAAAAAAAAAATAGTTCACCCAATTCAATCGATGTGGAAGCACAACCGGGCCAATAATAAAGTTATCGATAATTCCCGTCCACATGTTTTCTTTGAATTCATATTGAAAATGTCTTATTTCAGTACAGTGTGGATTTTCATCAGTATAAACGTGTTTGTTATGGTTATTAATAATTCCTAACCTAGCAAAACATGCTTCATCTGTAAATAAAATATTTTTGCTGAAATTGATATCATGGGCTCTTTGATCTTGTATAAAATTACAAAATGCTAAACGTTTTCCAGGGTCAATGGGTAGCAATTCATGAACCGATTGAATGTGGTACATATATAGTAACTGCTCCTTCAAAACATTATAAACTATGGTTTATAATGGTTTTGGTATCCCTATTTCATGTCCAATGCGTCTTGCACTAATTTTTGGGTTCTCTTCCGTCTTATCTAGGATTTGTTCCTCCACCTCTATAGTTTTCGGGGTACGTTGACACCCTTGAACCGCATCCATTTGATGGAAGGAACCAAATTCACAAAGTCTCCTTCCGATGTTGGCAAAAGTTTGATGATTTGACACGTCGATGAGAGAATCTGTATATGTAGACCCTAACATTTTTTGGTGCCGTTCCTTGACAAAATCCATAAACCAAAAGAATATCTGCTTTGCTGCAAAAGATTTTAAATAATGTCAAGAAGTGTCGATTAGACTTATAACTGCGTAGCCCAAAAATGGTTAAAATCGATCAAGTTATTTTCAAGATATTCGGAATAAACAAAATTTCTTTGCGAATTTGGGCACTCCCTAGCGGCTAAACGAAGCAATTTTGGAAATAAGTAAATTGGGCTAAATCGGCTTATTTTGAACCCAGGAGTCTGTGGTCTTCCGTTGTACACGTCTTTTCCGGACACCCTGTATACAAACAATACATGAATACATTTAAGCAATACGTATAGAAATAAACGAAAAAAAAATGACAAACTAACTCTAGCACTAGATCAGGCATAAGTATAGTAAGTTTGGAAGCATCGTCGAAAAGTTATTAATTTAAAACATAAAGAACATATTGCTAACCAGTTTATTATTGAATTGTATTATTTAGTTTTATATAAACATTCAATTTGGATTTAAATATATATAAACTTTTGCTGTTTTTTATGTTCTGAGGTAACTTATTAAACTGATTTAAGCCTTTATAAAATAGTACTTTCATTGATTTAGTTAAGCTGCATCTTGGCAGATGAAAATCATTGATTTGTCTTGTCTCATAATTATAAGTACTATTTCGATATATAATAAACTCATCAAAATACGATGGTAGCATATTGTTAATAGTTTTGAAAACAGATACCATTGCTGCTCTGTAAAACCTTTGTAATTCATTTAACATAAATGCTATACTGATATACCGATTCCATTTCAAAATCACTCTCATGCTCTGATTTTACAGTTTTTGTAATGTCATGATTTTGTTTTGATCTAGACCATATAACAGTGTACTGCAATAATCAAAATGTGGTTATATAATCGTCTTATATATAGTGATCTTGGCAGCAATTGACAAGTAAGTAGACATTCTTGTAAAAAATAAAGTTTTTTTGCTATTTTTTTTGTTAAATATTTTTAATTTGTCTAATGATAAACTATTTCTACGCAAAACTCAGATGCTTAAACTCATTTACAATTTTGATTTTTTATTGATTTCCAATAAGCAGGAATTTATATAATTCAAAAGAGTAAAGATTACGGAACAAGCCGTAAGCGAGTGTTATAAATCATCCGAGTGAATGACAGTCATTACACGCAAGTAGAATTCTATACTTTGTCCGTGAATATTAACAATATTTTAGCAAACTTTTTACTGAAAAAATTATACAATATTTTGAGATTCATAATATAAACATGATACACAATTCAGGACTGTCAAAACATCTTACTTTCAGGTGAATGTCTCTTGATAAATTTAAAAAAGTACATAAAATTTAATCAATAAACTTCTACCATCATTCTCAAAAATGTGAATATTGCTGCAACTGGTATACTAAATAGTGTTTAACTTTCACAGGAGGTTCAGGTTCAATTGCTAACACCGGAGAATTTTTTTGTTAGCCCATTCCAGATGCTATTACACTGTGCGAATTTAAATTTGGTGACAGAAGTATGATTAATCATTAATCACTGTGATAGTGTATTAATGTAATCGTGGACAAAAAAATTAAAAATATATTCATATCTACAAAATAACACTACATAAAATAATAAGTTTTATAATTTTATTTTAATATGCTAACATGGATTATTTCAGCATCAAGAAAAAACTGAATTGTATAACAATGTATATGTAATTTTTAGTTTTATACATAACGTATTAATAAAAGCTATATATCACACTATACATTATTTTTTTTGTAACTTTATTTCTTCTACATATTTATCTAAGTCACTCAGAGGTTTATAGTACATGTGTACTACTTGAGAACCTGCAATCATTGACAACATAGCGGCTGACAAGAAAGTCAAGTATGTTCTCCAAGGTACTCCAGCAGGCATAATTTAGGAATTTTGTTTTTCATTAAGAGTTTCGACAAAATTTTTGGCCTGCCTTCTTTTAAAGGTTTTATCTGAAAATAAAAAAGAATAATTAATATTTTCTATTCGATTTTAGCAAGGTATTCTGATTATTTAATACATTTCCATACACCCCTTCCTCCTCTTAGTTAATTATTCTATTTTAAAATAATCAAGTAGCAGTTACTACTACTAGATATATAGGAACAAGTCCATCTAATTGTTGATATTACCCACTTCTGACATTCGTATAGAATATGAATAATTAGATGGGCCCTTTCCTCTAATGGTAGTTAACAATTTGGATTGACTTTACCTAAACTCCAACATAAGAGTAAAAAATGCACCACACATATGAAACTGTCCTGTTTCTATGAATATTTTGTTTAGAATGTCATTAGCAATTTTAAAAATGCTTATTTTTCAAGTGAATAATGTAATATAATGATGACTTTTATTTTTTGTTTGACATATTGTTAAAACGGCTATATGTATTTCAATTATATGAACTAATAAGTACATATATTACACAGATATATATAGGTACGTACTTTATTTTCTTATAAAATGGGCGATGAATTTTCATTGACAAGCGAACTTTTTTCAATTTCAAAAAGCTTAAATTTCATTAAAAATTATTATAGATTCGGTAGTATGCTTATTATTATTATTATTATTCTAAAGAGAAGTACATAACTATGTACAATGATGACCGGATTTGGTCTCATGATGATGGATGACTGTTTTGAATTCTCCCTTAAGGGTGCCGTATTCTTGAAATAGTGTTTTCTACAAATATAAGTAGTTGTAGACAATTAAGAACTGAATAATATAGAATTTAGCAAATAACACGAATATTATCCATCCATATTTGCAGATGGATGCAAATATTCAAAGGTATCGACATCAAATGAATATATAATGACAGAAAGCGATCTAATTCACAAATTTTTAGGTACCCAAATCTTTCAAAATAGGTATTTTTTTAAATTCAACTGTAGATGTAAATACTGTTATAACATAAACTTACATAGTTCTGCATATAAGATTGTTCACTTTTGTTTATAAAATAGCAAAATAATGTGTCTTACAAACACATTTTAAAAGTTATTATTATATTATTTAAAATTAATTTAAATAGTTTAGATATTCTCACGTATTTTATTTTTCGAGATTTCTGGACCTAACAACACCACAAATTTGATCATCTTACGGTGAGAAATACGGCGACCTTAAGTGACTTTTAGTAACATCGATTGCATTATAATATGTAATTAACAGCAATAAATTTCAAACTGCTCTTATACATATAGCAATAATACATACAATTATGTTTTCCTCCCAGAATTCGATTTATCGAAGTTGGTGCCAATTTTATTCTTGAGTTATCAAGAAATTTAAGTAAGAGAAGTTCAAGTTGTCAAGTAAAAATAAATCTTGGTAATTATTTACATTAGGGGAATCCTCTTGAATCTTAATTAAAAAAATTCTAACTCCCTATTTTTGAGGGTGCCGAAAACAAATCTAAAATTAGTTTTGTGCGGTCGATTAATTTTCGAATTTTTTTTTTTTTTCAGAATTGTAATCAATGTATACATTACATTAGGTTCAAGTTGCAATATAGCACCTATTTATTTTGTTATACACTGTAATAATTTTGATGGCTCAACTGCACAGAACTACTTTTAAGCCCTGTTTGTTGCGTCTGCTTGACGTACTCTAAGGCAATCGGAGTATTTTATCGGCGTTTGTTAAGACCGAGTACAAAATCTATGTTGTTCGTTATGCAGGAGTATTTCACTCCGATCAAGATCATTGCTCTAGATACTCTGTCATTTGTGCTAGAGCAAAAGGAGTAGAGCAGTCAGCTGATTTTATTATTTGTTGATATATCTGACGTAATTGTCGGTAAACATCTTTTTTTTCCTGTTTATGTTCAATAATTTTGTTAGATATTTACTTATGTTATTTTATGTATTTGTATATTGGTAGTGGCACCATCACCGAATTTGAAGTGGCGATTTCTGCTTGTGATCAGCAAAATTACTGAAATTTATGAACTTATGACTTGAAGGATTTTTTTCTCCTTCCACTACTAATTATGCCAATAAAACTAATAAGTTTTCTTTTATCATGGTGGATAACAAATTTGCTTTTTGTATACCTAAATAGAAGAAAAAATGCTAAAACACACATACACTCCTTACAACAAATCAAATAAATTTGGTTATGTTAAGTTCCTCTTAATGAAGACAGGCAAATTACTCTAAATTACTCCAACATCTGACTGCTCTAATGTATGATCTGGGACGTCACTGCTCCGTACTCTCCTTGATCTAAGATCTCTTGGAGCCACTAGGAGTAGCATCTAACGAACAGGGCTTTAGACTCGTGTTCAGCACCCTCAAAAATAAGGAAGGTAGGAATTTTATAATTAACACTGGAGATATTTCTACTAATATCGCTAAATTACCTAAATCATTAATTCTCATTGCTAATGCTGTTACCAACCAATTTTATTAGAAATTCGACTAATAGAAGTCTGTATCAATATAAATGTTACTACCAGGAAACTCTGTCTATAGTAATTTATTCAGAGTACTGTTGAATATATTGTTACTCAACCACCAAAAATTTTAATCAGAAATTCAGTTCAAAATGTTATTAAATAAAATTGAACAATTAAATAAACTGCTTGTACTTACAAAAATTTGTTTCTCCAACTTGCCAATTTATCATTGAAAATTCTAAAGATGCTCCAAGAATAAAAAATATAGGAAGAAATCTATATATACCAAAATACTTTTTTCCGGGCCATTTATCCAGAAACTGTTTTAAACGGGAACTAAAAAATTTCATGAAAAATTCTCAAATAAAATCAAAATTATACCGCTATTTGCTAATCTACAGACTATTAATTATATAGTTATAGAACTTCAATATCCAACCATTTGATTTTAAACATTACACAATTTTTATTTTTACGTTTTTTTTTTGCTTAGATGACCATCACCCCAGGATAAAATATACCATAACCACACTTATGTCTTTTTTTGAATCACAGAACAGGAATAGATAAAAGATGGTTCTTCTTCTTCTTCTTCTTTTTATGGCCTTCGTCCAGGGGACATTTAGCCAGCCTCTAATTTTATAATTGTTTGTCCAAGGGAATGCACCGTGAAGTGCGTCTGAGATTAAATACTCATATTCCCTTGTGTGATATTCAGATTGTTGAACGAGCGTGAGCCGTGAATATAGGGGGTTAGTAGACAACACGACACAGGATCAACTTTTCTTGCTCGGGGCAACAGCCGAGCTTACCCACACCCAGGTTTATGAAAGATAGGAAGGTTTCGTTTTCTTGAACTGAATAAACATGTCATATTTACAAATTGATACAGTTAATGCTTAGAAACTTTAGCAAGACTGAAATCGTTTGCTGATTTAGTTTTTTTATCATAATGGTAATCGAAAAGGGATTTTGCATGCCTGCTTTTGATAATTCTTGATATAGATCAAAATTTGGACCGTTGTTCAATGGGCATTCCAGTAAAATCTGGTTTAAGTCACCCACCTGACCACATTCACAGTATGGGTGTTGCAAAATTCCTATCCTGTGAAGATGCTTATTAGTTAAGCAGTGACCTGTTCTCATTCTAATTATCGTGGTTAGATGTCTTCTGTCTTTATATGGGTAAAGTGAGAACCATGGGGAACATGGAAAATCCTTTGTTATTTGCGCATAGCCGGAGCCTCGTGATAATGTGCTTGATTTCCATTCTTGTTTCCATTTAGTATTTATCTGATGCTTAATTATTGGAAGAATATCGTTTTTGTCTAATTCAACGTCTAATAGATTTTCCGAGTTCCTTCCTATGTTTGCCAGTGTATCTGCAACTTCATTTCCATGAATATTGGAGTGTCCTGGAATCCACGCGAGTTTAATTTCACAGCCGTTTTCTGCTGCTTCTAGTAATAGTATTTTTGTCTTCAAGGAAATGTGGTCTTTGTCTTTATCAGTTTCAATGCTAATAAGTTTTTGTAGCGCCGACTTTGAGTCTGAAAATATTAAAGACTTATCCAGGTTTTTCTCTAGACATATGCAAATGGCTTTATAGACTGCTATAACTTCTGCCGTACAAATTTGTGTATACTCGGGTAGTCTAGCGGAGAATTTGTGGTTTATGGTTGGTATGTATACTCCTACACCCACATTTTTCTGGTTTTTGTCCAGCGAACCATCGGTAAAAATCCAGATATAGTGTTCGTACTGTTCACCAAAGATTTCTAGAAATTCTTCGTTGTTTTTTATGTGAGCCCTGTTGTTATTGATATTAGCTATTGTAATTGGTGTTATCTGATATATGTGCTCGATTTCAAAGCATGGTAAGATTTTTCCAGCATGTATGTTGTGCGAATATTGGTCTACCACTTCTAGAGCTTGTATAATGTATGGCAACTCCCTACATCTCCAGTATCCTAATTTAGATTGACAGTAACTGTCCAGTTCCAGTAATATTACTGATAATGGATGTTCTTGTTCTGCAATGATTTTTAGAACAAATTTACATGCTAGCCACTTCCTCCTGTACTCCAGTGCCATTTCAGCGCACTCCGCTAATAACACATTGGTTGGTGTGGACTTCATGCAACCTGTTACAATCCTCAATGCTTGATGTTGTATTTTGTCCAATTTGGCAAGAATTTGTTTCGAACAGGGTTTCATCAACTGTGAACCATAATCAAGGTGAGAGCGGACAATTCCTTTATATATGAGTAGCAGTGTCGATGGATCTGCTCCCCACCTTGTACTGCAGAGTGATTTCATTATGTTGATTCCTTTTATAGCTTTCTTTTTGACATGTTCAACTTGTTCATTCCAATTTAGAGACTGTGTCAATATGATTCCTAAATATTTTATTGAATTCTTCCACGGGATTGGGAGATTATTTATGGATATTGTGGGATAAGTGCACCTGGATTTTTTTTTTCTGAACATAATAGCTGCAGATTTTATGTTGGACAATGTCAAGTTGTGTCTTTCTAACCACTCGTTTACGACTGATAAAACAAGATTCATGTCATTTATTAGTTTTAGAATTGAAGTACCTTTGCTCATGATTACTATGTCATCTGCATACTGTACCAAACGAAAATCTTCAGGGATGTGGTTGACTAGGTCCGCCATATATATATTAAAAAGTAGTGGACTTAAAGGGGACCCTTGGCCTAATCCTCTGTTATTTGTTCCGGGGCCATGTATGTGTCCTTCATTATCTTTGAGGTGAATTTGTTTGTTCTCCATTATTTGAAATATCAAATTGGTTAGTTGATGGGAGACACCCAAGACTAACAGTTTATCATACATTTTATAAATGTTTACATTATCATAGGCAGCATGAATGTCTAGAAATACTGCTAGTGTAATCTCGTCTCTACTGAATCCTATTTGCACAAACGATGTTAAGTATGCCACGCACTCTGTACATCCTTTGCGTTTTCTAAAGCCGAATTGTAACGGGGGAAGTAATGCCTTGTTTTCAATGTACCATTCCAATCTCGTTTTTATCATACCTTCTAAAATTTTGCCTATACACGAGCTTAAAGCTATGGGGCGAAAATTTTCTGGCTGATTCGAGGTTTTCCCGACCTTGAGTAGGGGGTTTATTAAAATGCGCTTCCATTGATGTGGTAATGGACCTCCTAGTAAAGCCTCATTATATAATTTTAGTAGGAATTTATGTGCTAAGGTCGGTAAATTTGTTATCATTGAGTATGAGATCTGGTCTAAACCTGGAGCCGAATTTTTTTTCTTGTTTCGTATAGATGCCATTAGTTCAGCATAAAGAAATGGGGGTTCATTGATTCCTTGTTTGACTATGAACTCTGGATTAATGTCAACTGTACTCATTGATTCGAGTATTTGAATGGCAATGTTTCGTGTTGGTAATTGATTGGGATTCTTCGGGGATTGTACTTTTGAAAATTTTCTGACTGTTTGCCAGATTTTTTTCGTTGGAGTGTTTCTATTTAGGGTCGAACAGAAATTCCTAAAACTAGTTCTTTTTTTTTGTTTGAATATCTTTCTGGAATTCGCAATTGATTTTTTTACCGTTAGGTAGTTGTCGAGACTCGGCCATGTTTGATAATTTTTGAGGCTTTTTTTCCTATTTTCTAAGGCCTGCGCACATTCCGCATCCCACCAGGGAGCTAGAGGACGATCTGATTTTTTATTAGCCTTTGACCAAGGGATGCTGATGTTTGCAGCTTCATTGATTATTTCTTCAAAAGCTTCATAATTTGCGCAATTTGAGCTACCTAGTGTTATCTCGATGTTGTTGTGAAATTGTGTCCAGTTTGCTTTTTTCAGAAGTCTTCTTCTGGGGGCTATTTTACACGTTTTATTGACCCCTTGATTGATCCAGCATATAATTGGAAAATGATCGCTCATTCCACAATCATTTATTACTTCCCAGGAGCATTTTAGGGCTACGTCTGAAGTTATTAACGTTATATCTACTGCTGACTTTTTTTGGTTCGGAGTCGTTAATCGTGTCGGTGAGCCGTCATTTAAAACTGTCAGCTGTAATCTATCTAATGAGTTTGCAATCGTTTTACCATTGAAGTTCTGATCTTCACTACCCCAAATTGGATGATGCCCATTTAGGTCTCCCAAAATGATTCGTGGACTAGACACTGAATTTAGTAATTTTTCCCAAGCACTGGGATGTATCTTAGCGTGAGGTGGATTGTATATGTTTATGAGTGAGATTTTGCTTTCCGGAATGAGAATCCCTTGTACCTGGGTGTCTTCTGGTAGATGAGTCGAGTCAATATCGATAATGCTAAATTTAATATGATTTTTAATCAAAATTGCGATTCCCCCGAATCCATCTTGTCTATCCTGTCTGAGGACAGTGTATTGTGGGAAATATATGTTGAATCCCGGCTTTAGCCAAGTTTCATTCAACGCTATTATATCTGGATCAAATTGCTTTAAGATTAATAATAAGTTATTACGGTTGTTACATATGCTATGAATATTCCATTGTACTATTGACAATGGACTTGCGTTAACTATATTTACTACTGAAGGGTTTAACATTGCCTGGGCTATTGTTTGTTATTGTTGTTAAGAACTTGAGAACTATGTCCCTATTTTGCCTTGTTATTTCGTTTAATAGGTCTATGATTTCCTGCTCTGACTGGGGTTTAACTGAATCCAAATCTCTAGATGTGGATAGAGTGTCTGGGATAAAGTAAGTACTCGTGCACCTCCCGTTAGGTGAGTTTAGACATTCATTGTGTAGGTTTCTGTCATAGGTTGTAGGCTGTATTTTTCTCTTCTTGTTCTGTTCTGTTAAATTTTTGTTGTTGAAGGTTGGGGTGGGAGTGTAGGAATATTTTTGAGTTTCTCCGTAGCTCGGTTTATTCTTTGTTGGTGTGTCTAACCTGGATGAAGTCTGAAGAGGTGGAAATTCTGTTAATAAATATGAATATGTTGATTTTCTGTTATCGTTGGATTTTGGGATTCTTTGCTGAGCGTCAAAATAAGATATATTGTCGAGGGCCATGATTTCTTTAATTTGTTTCTGTCTAGAAAATTCGAGGCAAGTTTTACTGGTCGAGATATGTTCAGTACTGTTACAATGTACACATTTTATTGGGAGCAAGCAGTCACCTTCCTCCTCATGTCCTCTTCCACATCTATTACATCTACTTTTACCTTTACATTGCGCTCTGGTATGACCATACCTTAGACAATTGAAACACTGTATATAGCTACCTCTTTGGGTAGATTTTTCCCCGAAAATGTGAAACAGACTGACCCTGTAGGAATGTATTTTATCACATTATTCTCTATTTGTTTTCTGTTCAGCCTCTTCGCGTTTAGGATTTTAATATTAAGGTTTTTGCATTTACTATAAGCTATTAGTTCCTCATCTGTAATGCTCTTATCCACATATCTAACTACTCCCCTGCATGCAATATTGTTTACTGGGATGAACAATTCATACCCTTTATTGATTAGTATTTCATTATTAAGAAAATTGTTTGCATTATTAAAATTTTTGAATTCTACACTGATTCTGTTATTCCCTTTTTTGTTAATTTTGCATACATCATCTAATTTCAAGTTAAAAACCTCTTTCGCTATTGCTAGGTGATTATAATTTCCCACATTATACCCATTTTTATGCTGAATATGTACCTCGTATGGTCTCGCATCTGTGTATGAATAACTATATTTTTTCCTTTCTTCGGTTTGAGCATTTGCTTAGATTTTCGTTATATTCCTATTTTCCGTGTTTTGGTCCGCTTGATCATGAATCATTTCATTGAATCATTTCATACCAATCAGGGGGCTTTTCACCCCCCTCAAGGACGTCCATTTTACGCGGAACTCCTGTTTATGTGTTTTTTTGGCTTACCTATTTACTTGAGGATACGATAGGATAGATAACAAAGGATGTGTTAGTACTGGAGATTTTGCACCTCCTCTCACACTTTTCTGGATAATTGCCGATAACTTTTCACTTTTCTACGTTTAGGTTTTTTTTTTTTTTTTTTTTTTTTTTTTTTTTTTTTTTTTTTTTACAGATCAAGGTCGCTTCAGATTCCCTATTCCCTCGTTCCATTGTTTGAAAACCTGAAACGATAAACTATAACGGAGTCTCAATAAAATAGAGAATGACTCATTTTATAAAACTATTCATATAACAATCAACGAGAGATAAATATATAGTGCTCGTCAATGTTTCGTATAAAACTGCGACGCTAGTGACGGCTGACGAGTGAATTTAGTGTGATGTCAAGTGCAAATTAGCGAAGTGGAAGCCACAAAACATACAGGGTGTCTCATAATTAGCTGCCAATCCTTGGCATTTTGCGTGTGTAACTTTTTTGCAGCTTAGTGTATCCATCTGACTATCGAAACAATCGATTCTCCTACCTGTTTTATTTGAAAAAGGTATACTTTGCTGAAAACGGTGGTTCAAAATATGTCATACTTGTAATGTGGCATATACGGGTGCACCATTATACTGGAACCACATAGTTGTACGTTGTTGTAGAGGAATATCTTCTAACAAACCTGGCATAATGTTCTCGCAAAAATTACTGTAATTTTCACCATTCAGTATTATTGGCAAAAAATATGGACCTATGATCCTTTTCCCGTAAATACCTATAGAAAACATTTACAGACCAACGTCTTTGCTGATTTCGCTAACGTTTTTCATGAGGATTCTCATAATACCAATAATGAAGGTTGTGGTAATTAAAAATTCCTTGTTGGTTGAAATGAGCTTTTTCGGTAAATAAAACATTATGGAAAAAATCTGGATTGTGCTGAAATTCATATAATGCCCATCTGCAAATATTTACTCTTAATTGGTCGTCTCCGGGATGCAGCGTTTGAATTGGCTCTATATGATACAGATACAAGCTGTACCTTTGAAGTGGATTGGACATGATGCCTGTTTCTTGATCATATGCATGTACTGTTGGTAGTGATTATTCTCATCATAATGCAGTAATCGTTCTTCCTGTTCCCACCGACACGGGCAAAGTTAAGGGGGTGCTCACACACATTTCACAACCGAAATTAAAACACAGTCCATCCAGGACTTTAGTACCCCCAGATTTAATGACCTATCTTCGTACGTATTCCTACATTTTGGATTGTTTTGTGATCAGGACGATGGCGATTCGGAAATTGTTGCCTGTAGAACCGCTCGGAAGCACGAGCGTTATTGTTACAAGCTCCTAAAGCTTTAAAGTCGGCTTCAGAGAATAATAACCGCGTTCGGCAAAGCCCTCGGATCGCTCAGATTAGTCCAGATCGTTGTTTTATTCCACATGGCGGTAGGGGAGGTAAATCTGGATCGTTCGGTAAATAAAATCAGAGCGGTCTGACGTTCATCAAAATGGTCCAAGTTTTAGATCGAGCAAAGCGATTGAATTTAATTTGTTGTCAACTGTCTGAATTCAGAGTGCGTCAGTCTGACAGTTGCATGTATAGATATTATATTTTTTATTTATAAATAATGGTATTTTTGAAAGTGATCGATAACGAACAAGAGAAAACGTATATATTGAATATCAGTAAGGAAGAATACAATGAAGTTGTTGAAAAAGGCAGTAAGAACAATAATTTGCATCTAGTATCAGCCCTGTTCGCTTCGAAACTTCTCACAACTGTTGGAAATGGTTTCCAATCGACGCACTCACTTTGTACTTATAATAAGTTTTACATTTTTTCTGCTGTTCTTAAAATTGTCATTAAAATTCGGTACTGTCCCCTCAACAAAATTTTCAATTTTTCCTGCTGCACTTACATCGTAATCTTCCTCATCACCATCTTCAAAAATAATATGATATCTCTGCACCACAGCTGTTAATACAGCTTCCAACATATTTAAATTTCGTAAAAAGTTAAAATAATAAATTATTTGACAAATAAATGACAAAACACGAAATGATATGCACATCATATGAAAAGTGAGGTTAAGAAAAACAATATGTTCCGTTCATTTATTACAGATAAGTCTGTTTGATCTTAGTCACGTGATAAAAATTCACTTGCCGAACGCAACTATTAGCCGTGTTCGACAAAGTCCTCGGATCGCTCAGATTCGTCCAGATCGTTCTTTTATTGCACATGGAGGTAGGGGAGGTAAATCTAGATCGTTCGGCAAATAAAATCAGAGCGATCTGACGTTCATCAAAATGGTCCAGAGATTTAGATCGAGCAAAGTGATTAAATTTAATTTTTTGTCAACTGCCTGCGTCACTCTGACAGCTTCAGGCATCGATATTTTATTTTTTATTTATAAAAAATGGTATTTTTGAAAGTGATCGATAGCGAACAAGATAAAACGTATATTGAATATCAGTAAGGAAGAATACAATGAAGTTGTTGAAAAAGGCAGTAAGAACAACATAATTTGCATCTAGTATCAGCCCTGTTCGCTTCGCAACTTCGCACAACTTTTGGAAATGGTTTCCAATCACCATCTTCAAAAATAATTTGTGTCCCTGCACTACAGCTGTTAATGCAGCTTCCAACATATTTAAATTTCGTAAAAAGAATAATAAATTATTTGACAAATAAATGAGAAACACGAAATGATATGCATATCATATGAAAAGTGAGAAGTGAAAAACAATCTGTTCCGTTCGTTTATTACAGATAAGTATGTTTGATCTGCAGTCATGTGATAAAAATCCACTCGCATCAAGGAGCATATTACCGAACACGGCTATTGTAGTGCTGGCAATATTTCCACCATCAGTTTAATTTTTATAAAATAAATAATTTATAAAGTCAGTTTTATTATTGCTGGTTATGTTATGTATGTACAACTATTGCTCCGTTGAATAGTTGAAGTTGGAAATTTAGAACTTTGCCCGCTTTCAACTGCTTCAAATATTTTAACCGAACCCTGGTTCAACGTCCCGTAAATCGACGCGCCTGAAAAATATTAAAATAACGGTACGCGTTTACTGAAAATGGTTACGTTCGGTAAGAACCAAAGCAACCGCTAAGATTCTTCGGTTTCACTGGTGAATTGTCAGCACAAAACAGTGCGACTGTCATTACTAGTTGTGTTTTTTAGGTGAGGTTAAAATTTTGAAGCTGAAAATATTGGTGTAAACTTTATAAACATGGAAGTAAGGAAGCTATTATATCATAAATAATAAATATATACTAATTCAATATATATATATATATATATATATATATATATATATATATATATATATATATATATATATGCGTATACAATTTTTAGAGTTACAAGAGATACTATAATTTTTTTTGGGAACTCTGTCGAGGCAACTCTCACTCTGAGGATGACAAAGAAGAAAATATAGTATCTAATAGGATTTCCATTACTTTAATGTAATTGCCTATATTTTGCAAATAATAAAATGCTTAATCTATACAACTGCATAATATAAACACGAATATTCCAAATTCTTTTAATTTTGATACCATACAGCACAGAAAATCCATTAGATGCATAGTTTACAAGAATTTTTGATATGTTACATAACCTATATTGTCTTATTTACCCATAGATTACGAAATCTATGATTTTACCGTCCCTTTTTTTAACTCCAAATTTCAATTACCGTAAATAACCGGTAACATTTGTCAAATTACAGTACACGCCCTTAATTTCCATATTTAAATATAGCAGCTGTCGTGTAGTGGCACCAAATTTTTGTATTTTTGAGATGAATACTAACCGTGTTCGGCAAAGCCCTCGGATCGCTCAGATCAGTCCAGATGGTTCTTTTATTGCACATGAAGGTAGGGGAGGTAAATCTCGATCGTTCGGCAAATAAAATCATCAGAGTGATCTAACGTTCATCAAAATGATCCAGAGTCCCAAAATGGTAGTGCTCTATAGCGGGGAAAAACATAATATATCAGTAAAGTCTTCAAACGTAGCAGAGGACATTATAAAGTTATTTAAATTATTTATCACTATAATTCGGTACGATGTCGGCAAAACAAAAATTTTTTTTTCTGCAGTACTGGCGTCATCACCATCTCAAAAATAATTTGGTGCCACAGTACGACAGCTGTTAACATAATACAAGTAATAAATGACAAAACGAAATCATACATATGAAAAGTGAGGTTAAGAAAAACAATATGTTTGATTCGTTTATTAAGTCTGCTTGATCTGTAATCACGTGACAAAAATGCACTCGCATCTGGGAGCATATTGCCGAACGCAACTATAGTAGGAAAAAAAGAGTTTTGCTGAGACCGTATCGAAACTTAGTAATAAACAATTTAAAGAACTTTTTATAATATGTTATGTCCCCTGCTACGTTACTCATATTCAGTAATTGAGACGGTTAGAAGCAAAAATGGATGTAAGTGACTTTTTATCAAAAATCGAGTTATGTTCATAAGCTCATACCTACTTTGAAAACAAGTACACATTAAAACTTTAGAAATACAAAAATAGGCATTAGAAAATAAAATATGTTTATTTTATTTATTTTTAAATACCTGTGATATTTTAATAGATTTTTAACTTTGATCCTCCTTTTCTCAAATTTGCAAAATTTACATTTTACATCCCTTCACTTCTAACTGCCTCAATTATAGATAAATAAATATATATGCAAATCTACAATCGGTGCAAAAGGCAACTTGTAACTGTCAGACTGATGCACTTTGAATACAGGCAGTTGACAGAAAATTTAATTCAATCGCTTTGCTCTGGAACATTTTGATGAACGTCAGATCGCTCCGATTTTGTTTGCGAGATCGAGATTTACCTCCATGTGCAATAAAAGAACGATCCTGACTAATCTGAGCGATTCGAGGGATTTGCCGAACGCGGCTAGTCATTTGACAACTTGGGTCTAATCACGTTCTAACTCATATAACTCCACAAAAAAATTATGTACTCAACAAAAAGTCATCATACACCTTCTTTCAAAGGTTGCACACGATCCCCCAAGTAGTTCAAAATATCTTATTGTATCTCAAACCGAGTCATTATATCAGAATCTGAAAAGTTACGAGGGTACGAGCATAATAAGAATTCACGATGTATATGCACCCTAGAAATTTTCCTTACATTATAGTTAAAATAATCCTTTTGATAAATCCTAAAATACACTTTCTCATAAAAATTACACCATAAAACACAACATTCCTAGCAATTAAAAGCTTTATAATCTTTAGCGGCATTTGTAAACAAATTTTAGTTACGTTCGGCAATATGCTCCCAGATGCGAGTGATTTTTTGTCACGTGACTGCAGATCAAACAGACTGTAATAAACGAACGGAGATTGTTTTTCTTAACCTCACTTTACATATGATATCATATCATTTCGTGTTTATGTCATTTATTTCTCAAATAATTTATTATTCTACCTTTTTACCAAATTTAAATATGTTGGAAGCTGCATTAACAGTTGTGGTGCAGAGACACCAAATTATTTTTAAAGATGGTGATGAGGAAGACTACGACGATATAAGCACAGCAGGAAAAATTGAAAATTTTGCTGAGGGGACAGTACCGAATTTTAATGACAAACAATTTAAATAACATTTTAGAATGCCCCCTGCTATATTTGAAGACCTTGTAAGAAAATGAAATACTTATTATAAGTACAAAGCGAGTGCGACGATTGGAAACCATTATCAAAAGTTGTGCAAAGTTGCGAAGCGAACAGGGTTGACACTAGATGCAAATTATGTTATTCTTACTGCCTTTTTCAACAACTTCATTGTATTCTTCCTTACTGATATTCAATATATATGTTTTATCTTATTCGCTATCGATCACTTTCAAAAATACCATTTTTTATAAATAAAAAATAAAATATCTATGCATGAAACTGTCAGACACGCACTCTGAATTCAGAGTGTTGACAAAAAAATAAATTCAATCGCTTTGCTCGATCTAAAACTCTGGACCATTTTGATGAACGTCAGATTGCTCTGATTTTATTTGCCGAACGATTGAGATTTACCTCCCCCTCCCCACCCCCATGTGCAATAAAAGAACGATCTGAATTAATCTGAGCGACCGAGGACTTTGCCAAACGCGGTTTTTATTTACTCCTATTTCCGACATCTTGAATTTTACAGCGCCATCTAGTGGTTCGTGAATTTCGCAATTGCTCAGATTCGTCCAGATAATTCTTTTATTGCACATGGGGGTAGGAGAGGTAAATCTCGATCCTTCGGCAAATAAAATCAGAGCGATCTGACGTTCATCTAAATGGTCCAGAGTTTTCATTTTAACCTTGGGTGCTTTTTCTATCTTCCGAGGAAACTTTTCGGTGTATGGAAGCTCGGTTTTTGCCCCTGAGAAAGAAGAGTGAATTACCTTTGTTGTAAGGAAATATGAGCAGCCAGCAGATCTCAGATGCACTTTACGGTGCATTTCCTTATTATCAGAAAATAAACAAATGTGAAACTGGTTAAATGTCCATGGGACGAAGACCATTAAGAAGAAGAAGTGTTTTAGATCGAGCAAAGCGATTGAATTTAATTTTTTGTCAACTGTCTGCGTCACTCTGACAATTTTATGCATCGATATTTTATTTTTTGTTTATAAAAATGGTATTTTTCAAAGTGATCGATAGCGAACAAGATAAAACATATATATTAAATATCAGTAAGGAAGAATACAATGAAGTTGTTGAAAAAGGCAGTAAGAACAACATAATTTGCATCTAGTATCAGCCCTGTTCGCTTGGAAACTTCGAACAACTTCTTCAAATGTAGCAGGGGACATTCTAAAATGTTCTTAAAATTGTCATTAAAATTCGGTGCTGTCCCCTCAACAAAATTTTCAATTTTTCCTGCTGCACTTATATCGTAGTCTTCCTCATCACCATCTTCAAAAATAATTTGGTGTCCCTGCATCACAACTGTTAATGCAGCTTCCAACATATTTAAATTTCGTAATAAGTTAGAATAATAAATTATTTGACCAATAAATGACAAACACGAAATGATATGCATATCATATGAAAAGTGACGTTAAGAAAAACAATCTGTTCCGTTCGTTTATTACAGATAAGTATGTTTGATCTGTAGTCACGTGACAGAAAACCACTCGCATCTGGGAGCATATTGCCGAACACGGCTATAGTTTGTCGAGTGAAGATTCCAGAGATTGCGACTAAATGCGCAATGAACACTAATGAAATTCATTTGTACACGACGATGTGGGAGAAAATCTATTTCTTGACAAACCTTGACCAGTCTGTTATACAGTCCGGCGTCTTCACGTCGGCTCCTTTGATGTTGAGGTCCCAGATTTCGTTTTTTTAGACGACCAAAAGACTACTGACTACTGCGCATTTAGCCGTGCACATTCGCGCTCAAGGGGCACGGTGATTTGTCAAGAAATAGATTTTCTCCCACTTCGTCGTGTACAAATGAATTTCATTGGCGTTCATTGCGCATTTAGCCGCGATTTAGCCACACCCTCTGGAACCTTCACTCGACGAACTGTATAAGCTGTGCCTTGACTATACTCGAGGTTGACAAATTACCGTGCCCCTTGAGCGCGCGAATGTACGCGGCTAAAAGCACAGTCGTCTAAAAAAAACGAAATCTGGACCTCGACATCAAAGGAGCCTACGTGAAGAATGCGTGAAGACGACGGACTGTATTAGACTGTGGTAAAACTAAAGTTGTTTAATCTGTGACTAAATGAATGCTAAAAGAAGCAGAAGAAGGAAAACAAATATATGTTGATATTTGATGGATATTTGTTGATATTGATTATTTTGAATTACGAATAAGAAATACTGCAAATACTCATTATTAAAAAATAAGCGTAGCAATTTGTCTAATTATTTTTTATAATACAAAATGAATGCAGCAATTAATATTGGAGTAGAGGATATGACTGCAACAATAGTTAGATATGGACTATATTTAGGAGCAGTTTTTCAAATAATTTGTCTTGCAGCTTGTATTTTCATGCCACTTTCAGCAGAGGATAATTCTTGGGGTTCTAGAGTACGTATGTCCAAAGCTACGATTAATAATTTTTTCAAATTTTATTTAATTTGTAGCTAGACAGCGACGATGAAAGTTCTGAACAAAGCACACCTCAAAATACGCCTCGAAGACCACATCATAGAATCAGAAAGCAAGAGAAAAAGAAGAGGCGTTAAAGTGTAAATGTGATATTAAATTGATTTATTGTGTTTTAAAATATTTATTTTATCATTTCTTGAAGTATATAATATCTACTGAATGCAAATTTTTTTCAATAAGCAAATAATTTCTAAGATGTCGCTCAATTGCAGCCACAGAAAAAATACCTGTACAAGTTCCATTCTTGGCGTTATTTCCAGGATTGTTTAAATAAAAGTAGTTTTCACTTGAATACAATTTGTCTTAATTTTACTCAAATATGATTCTCAACATCAACAATAATAAATGTTCTGTGAAAAGACTGATTGCCAATAAGTGTACAAATTTTATTTTATATCACATGAATAGTTAAACTGCCACATTTTACTTAGGTACTTACCCCCTTTTCAAAGTACGGGATAGTAATTATATGAAGTTTTGCTATCAAATAAGTTAAAGTGAGGCTTGCTGTCATACAATTACCGTAAGGTTCTATACCTTATTATTATAATTGTAAGACGGCAAAATATGAAAAATACAAAGGATATCGTTTGATAACAGCAGGTTTGAAATTTCAGTAATTATGTAAAACTATGCTTTTGAGGAAAGGTCTGTGTTTTCTGTTCATATAAATTTTATATAGGTTCAGAATATTACATTATTTAGATAGCAATAAAGTTCTGTAGCAAAAAAATCTTGAAGTTTTCATAGTGTCAAAATTGTAGCATAGAACCTTACAATTGGCAGTAGTAGTAGTATTGGCAGTAGTTTGTAAAACTTTAAGATCCAGAGAGAATATTGTGATTTATTTTTCTTTTTGCTTTAAATTTTACAATGGACACGTATCAATTTATTTTTTTCTTTAGAGGATATATTTTTATGCAGTCTGTTTTTTTTTGCAGTTTTATTAAACAATTAGCTCGAAATGATATATTTTTGCTTGCAACGTTTTATTATTTTAAATTTAAAGTATCAAAGAAAGTGCCTCGAATTATTTCATCTTTATAGATACATACTTTGCAATTTATGAACTTTTTAAAATATAATTTAAATAATGCCGGTCAAATTAAATATTTTTATTCAAATTTCTTAAATTCTACAGTAGGTATCTACTAAATGACAGCAGAAACAAATTGCAAGTTATATTAACCATTCACAGAGTATAATTTATTTTGAACTTGTACTACAATATAAATATAGGTATTATTCAAATTCTATATAAAAAAAGGAATTTTGGACATATTTCATGAGAAGTGTACCTATAGTCAGGAATTAATAACTTCCAACATGTTTAAATATTCCATATCTGTCTGTGTTTCCATATGACTTATATCTTTACAAATTACATTTTTTCTACCATGAGATACCATTGTTTGACTTTCAACTGATCGCAGTACATCATCTAAAACGGTTTGGGTTTGTATGTCACTGAATCCTAAATCATTTAATATTTCATCACAAGTTTGAGTATAAGTATTATTCATATAATAATCACAATTAAATATTTCATCACTGAGCATGAAATCAGTTTGCGTTTCCATATTACAATTAAAGAATTCAAAACTGCTCATATTTGCGTTTAATGTTTCTGCTAACAAATCTGATGTGTCTGTGTGTATGGAATCGTGGGTAGCTGTAGAAATTGAATAAATATTGTTACATTGTGTTTGAGTGCCAGATGAATTTTTTTCAGTCTCAGGTTTTAACGAGAATTCAAAATCATCTAAATTAAATGATGTATTGCACGATGTGCTTCTTGATTCAATAATATCTGTTTGTGTATTTGACGTTTTCTGATCATTTGCTTCATTTAATGTATCTAACTGTTTCCGATTTACATTAAGAAAATCACCCACAGTTTGTGTTTCAACAGTGAGCAAATTATGCTTCATTTCAGTTTGTGTTTGTTGAGTATTTTGAGAAGTTATTATTGTATTTTTATTTACTTGGGTCATTTTGCTCCTTAATTTTGGTTTTTCTTCTTCCGTTTGAATTTCACGATTTGTCACAGACTTACCTACAGTAGGTAATATTACTAAACTTATGCATTGTTTGGGAAAAATTAAACGATTTTTATTGCATGTGATCATATCTTCACTTTTAGAAATGGCAATTTTTGACTTATACTCTGATTTAAATAATATGTTATGTTTTTTACGTCGTCCATGAGTTTTGAGTGTTTCATAACAAGAGTAAGATGCTTTACAGTCACAACACTCAAAATTAATTCCACAATATTCTATATGGTTATTTAAAATATTCTTAGTGGGGAAATCTTTCTGGCACAATGTACACTGAAAGTTTTTAGTGGAATGCACTTTCATGTAGTGCTGGCGTAAACATTTCATATTTTTAAAAAATGTATTCTTATGATAAATACATCCCAGTTCTGGGCAATAATACTGTTTCAAACTCAAATTCGACTCGAGCAAATGAGATCTTTTGTGTGTTTTCATTAAATGTAATGTGAGGTTAGATTCTGATGTGAATACGTTTGAACATCCATCTTCAGTACATTTAACTAAATTATTTATTTTACATTCCTCCGCAGTGGGATAAAACTTTTTAACAGCGGAACTTTTTACGACAGTATCCATATTATAATTAGATCGTAGTTATTCTTCCAGTAGAAACAAGTGATTAGAGGGACATAGCTAAAAAAATATTGGTTATTGATTTATACTAATAAAACGTGCTATTGTTTACATCATAGATATCTTACATAAAGTAAATCAGAACTCAGTTTTTTCAACAAGTAATTTAAATGATCTGTCAAATTTATACTGGAACTGAAATTTGACGTTTTATTTTATAGTTATTTTATTTATGCAGCACTGTTACCTGGCAACAAACATTATACCTCTTACCAGTCACAAGATACTCTATTACCGTTTATATATTAAAATTTCAAAGGATATTAATAAATTGACATGTAGATTGATAATACTAAATTATTAATAATTAATTACAACATTAACACAAACAATATAACTGGCTGTATATCTATATATCTAGGATATAATTATATTTAGCATAACAAATTTAAGTATACAGATTATTAAGTACATACACATACAGTTCGATTTAATAATGAAGACACTTCCTACGGATTACGTGAGGAATAGGTAAAAATTTGTAATATTTTACGTGTGTATTTATATAAGCCGCCATAGTTTATAAACTGTTGTCATGGTACCGCATTCCATTCGTAACAAGTAAATTTTGTGAATTGTGAACGTGTTCATTCGACAAAAACTCCTCAGACGTCAAAAATCATTCGTCTAGCGACGTGAGGTAAACGTCAATCTATTAAGTGTCAGTTCGGTATAGTTAAATTTGTTATAATGTGAATGTGATGTGATATTTGGTATTGTTTACCCAGGAAGTATTGATTGGAATATAGGAATAATGAAAAAGTCTTTATTAACACATGCCAAGTATGAGAAATTGCCCCAGTATCCATACAAAGATGTAGACGATTTAATTCACCGAACGGTGAGAACAAGTTTTATAGTATATAAATATATAAAAAATACAAAACTATGAATAAACATATATCCGTGTTTATATTTTATATTCATAATTGTTTTACAATTTAATAATAAGGTTATAATATGACCGTTTGACCCTCTAAAACCATCGATCAATATGCGGTGCTAGATAATTCTTTCCACTACTTAATTTATTAAAAACCAAGTTAAAACATTTCAAATTGAATCAAAATTTATTTAGTTCTTAGGATCATTTTGGATAACTTAATAATTCACTTGTTTCAAAATGACGCAGTCAATATTTATTATAATAATATGACCTTTTAGTCAATTTAAAAAAAATTTCTTTTAACGTGTGCCTATAAAATATACCTAACCTATTTCAAGACCTACATACCTATACTTATAAATGTATTCTTATATTTTCTGTATAATAAAATAATATGGTAGCTCGACTTATACCCTTACAGCCTAAATATATTTATTCCATACTTGCTATTGCTGAAAAAATCTATAACTGTTTATATTTTCTTCAGTCTTTAGTAGTATCATCATAGCTAAGGATAGCATATATTGTAAGAAAAAAATAAAAAAATTATGTTGTATTTATTTATTTTTAATGTTAATACTTACCTAATTTAAGTGGAAAAATAGTTTGTGAAAATATTATTTAGTTCTTATAGGTAGCTAGGTAATCACATAAAAATAATTTTTTGATTACCTACTTAGTAACAAATTTATAAAGAAAAAATAGAGTAATACGCATGGGCGTCGTTACAAATGTTTTCAAGGAGGAGCAATTGCAGAAAAATATTAAACCAGAAACAAAAAAAAAATGTATTTTTTCTACGTTCATGCAAAAAACAAAACTTTATTGAACTATATTTAGAGGAAAAAGTGGTTCTTTATTGCACTAGTGCAATAAAATGTTTATAACATTCATCTATCATTCTACTACAGCGTCTTGTCATCATGACAAACATAAACGTTCAAATAGACGTCATATTTTCCTAGATTTAGTGTAATCTAAAAACATTTTTTTGGTTTTTACATGAATGTAGAAAAAATATGGTATGCAACTCGTACAAAAAGTGTTTATTGCACTCGACGTGACAATTTCACATCGCGTGCAATAAAGACTTACTTTTTGTACTTGTTGCATAAATAACTATTAATAGCATCATATATTCAAAAACATAACAACAAAATATTATAGTTACTATAACATAATAAAAAAAATGAAATACTCGGCAGGGTATGATGATGTCAAACGTTCTGTTTCTGCTTTATATAGAGTCAATTTGAATGCAACGCATGCGCGCAATATCCTACATTGAGGCATTGAGGTAGGCTTGTATTTAACATAATGCGTATTACGATTACGTATTACGATTTTTTTGCAAGGGGGGCAGTGAACGATTGATTACTATTTGTCAAAATTTTGAAGAAGTGTTAAATTTCATTGATCGATTGCAGAACAGTTTTTTTGTCTTTGAAGAATCGTTTGATATGGAACCATTTAAATGCTCCTTTACAGGCATGTTACATACAGATGGCCCAGGAATTAGTGCTGGTGAGCAATGGCAAAGCGTGAAATTTTCTCATGGGTATACATTGAGAGTAAACAATTCAAATTATTTAAGTCAACGAGATTTGGTTGTAGCAAAATGTAGTTTTGGCTAGAAAAGTCAGACTGCTGTTGGAAGTTTTTTAAATTCAACTTTTTTTCTAAAGATAGAGAAGAAAAATAATGGTCTTTAATATAAACGATGGGATTCTCTATATCTGTCATCTTAAGTATTTCATATTATCCACACAAAATGTAACGCACAATTTAAAAAACCATCACGTGCCGTTAAATAAAGTGCGTAAACCAGAAGACTAATTAAAAATTAGAAACATTACGCACATGCTTTACATGGAGAACGGACCAGATTTTCTATATTTGGCAAAGTGCATCTCTTGCCAGAAGATCTGGACAGAATCTCACCCAACAAGGTTATTGACTTCATAAAGAGGCTAAACCTGTGGGGTGAAGTGTAATAAGTATGTGAGCCACAATAGACCACAGGGTCGCAGTGGAGGGCCAGCTTTTGGCCCACTCACTTAGAGAACTTAGAGCATAATTTAAATCCACATATAGTAAGATAATACTTCGTTGGTTGACTACGGTAAACAAATACTTTTTCACCCCTTTATCTAGGGATATAATATACAATACTGAGTTGCTTAAGGTATGATTTCTTATCGACGTCCAGCGTTCGCGGCCCGCCGCAGCGTCCAGCCGTCGAGCACTTGGATTCCAATCGCAGTGATTTCCTAGACGCGGCACGTCTCTACTATGCAGCGGCCGGCAGGCGTCAACCACAGTACTATTTAATGTAAGCGCAATAATATAAAAGTAACCTTATTTGTGCATATATATTTTTAATTAATATCTAGAGTAATGCCACCGAAATAAAAATAAAAACTAGATGGTTTGAATTGGTATTTTGTAATATTTTTTTCGGCTCCTAGATTTAAATAGTTTGTGAGTTTCATCTTCTATCAAAATCAATGCTGTAAATCTTTTTGGATCCATTTTTATAAGTACTTTTCACTTAAGAATTTTGAAAACGAATGCTAAAACGCAGATTCCCGACGCTTCTAGCAAATCATGCGAACGTAACTGCCAGACGTCGCGGCAAGCCGCAAACGCTGGACGTCGCTAGGAAATCACACCTTTAAGGACTGTTCACAATGGGAGCGACGAGCGTCGCGATGGTATTTCAGAGTGGGAGCGTGGCAGCCGCGTCTGCGACGCGTCGGATATTCGACAATACAATATATTTTCAGTTTATAAAATGGCTCCAACAAGAGCAGTTCGAACAGTTCGTTTGTTTTTGTTACTGGACATGCCATATCATTTTGGGCAATTAAACAAAAAAGTCGGAATTCACCCCATAAATAGGGGAAAGGCATTTGTTTGGTGAATTCCACCATTTATACTATAAATTGAGAATGTATCCAGACCGATTTTGGAACTACCTGAGAATGTCCATCCGAACTTTTGATTACTTACTTACCAATATTTCGGCAACGTCCTCCTCTGTTGGACTCATTTTGACGACTGGTCGCTACGCTACGATGCTCCAAAAAATCAATTCCATTTGTTTTCGTCGCTGGAAGTCATCGCAAAGCGACGCCGCGCTGATCGCTCTCACTCTGAATGCTTGAATTTGGTAACACTAGGTTGTTTAACTGTCGACGCGCCGCTCGTCGCAACGCTAACGCATCGCGACGCTTGTCGCTCCCACTCTGAACAGGACTTTACGCGGTTGCCGAGGAAGTGGCGATCGCGGTGCAGCTGCAATCGCTTGCCACTGGTCACGGGAGACATATTCTAAAATGTTTACCAATTATTTAGCGTCGCGTCACCCTCGTTGATCATTAATTGTACATACCTCGTTGATCGTTAATTATACATACCTCGTTGATCATACATATACCTACTTTTTTTTTACTTATTCGAGTTATTTTTTATTTGCTGGTCAGGTAATTAACTCGACCCAATACTGTTTTTTTGTTGCTAATACAATTGAAAAATACAATACAATATTTTGGGTAGACAATGTTTTCATGATATACCCACGAGCTATTGATTATTTTTTTTTTAAATGCATATCCAAATGTTACTTACATCATTTTAGAACACTGATTTTTGTAATACAGTGCAATGTTTATTTCAAACCGAACTGTATGCAGTATCAATAGCAAGAGGGATTATTTGCTTCAATACAAAGCAAATAACGTAGAGACACGAGTGGCCGTGCATGACCCGGTCACTGAAATGTACGATATGGAATGCGTAAAGTCCATTGCGCATCCAAATAAAGGTACCAAACCTAGGAGTAGACAAAAGGAGGCACATGAAACTCAGCAACGACATACTTCATTGGTTATGTATGTGGGTGCGAGAGAGACAACCATCTGCACGTACGATATTAATTGGGTTCTTGATTTCCCATTATTTTGTTTGTAAACACATCATTGGCGTACAGTGTGGTTTCTTCTTTTATCTTGTATCTCGTTAGTGTTATTCTTTGTGTAATTTTGTGGGTGTTATTGTTGGAACATGTCATGTTTTATAAGGGACTGTAAAATTAACCAGCAGATAGCACGACATAATTATTCATATCCAGAATTCAATTTCATTTCAATTCAGAATCAGCTAAGCCCCTACTGCTCCGCCATTGCTAGAGGCACAAAACAAAATATGGCGCTGATCATAAATAATCCATTTGCGCAGCTTTTAACGTATTCCAGTCATCATAATATAAAATTACATGTCAGTGGACCCGGTCAAACTTCAGCAGCCTTGTGTAGTGTATTGCCAGGCAAATAGGCGGGATGCGATGGGGGAATGAAAATAAGATTCAATGATTGTTAAAATATTGAATTTTACTAACCTCTTTCGAGCTTGTACTTTAATCTGGTATGAATAATAATCTCAGCAATGTTTATTGTGATGTTTTGAGCATTTGAATGCATTACTATAAAAAGAATTATAAATACAAGATAACCTTGAAAAAAAAAAAAACTGTTCTGGGTTCGAAACATGACCAAAATAATAACATATTGTTACTGGAAAAATCCAATAACGCCGAAATATTTAGGTTAAACCACTAAATTACAAAAATTTTCTCCAATTTAATTCTTGACTTTTATATTTGATTTCATATTCTCATATTTATTCAACTTTATTATGAAAATTTCCAAGATAGCAGTGATATTAGGTAGGCATCCAGTTTGAAACGACTACCCACCTATACAGTATGCGCCAAAAATATGGAATAAATTCAATAAAAACGAAACAATTATTTTTTGGGAAAAATCCTCGAACAGGTCGATTTTTAATTTAAAAAATGCATATTTTAGCGTAAAATGCGATTTTTCAAATGTCATTGGTTTTCGAGTAATGACGTCATGGATTTTTTTTTAAATGGCAACACCATATTTTTTCCTTGATTCTGAAAGATCGTTTAATTCTCTATCAGACAGTACTAAAATTTTGCCCTCTTACATAGGAAAGTTTTCGAGTAAATGACGATTGAATGTTAGAAAACGTAAATTTTATCTATAAAAAAGTAACAATTCTGAGGTGTGTAAAATAAAATACAATTGATTAAATTTTATACTTAAATTAAATGTTCGAATTGCCATCCACCAACTTGTTGACAATGCGCAAATCTGTGAAGAAATTCTTCTTGCACATTATGAATAATTTCTGGGGTAACTCTGCGTATTTCGTCCCGAATGCGATTTTGAAGTTCTTCTAAATTACGTGGTTTATTAATGTACACTTTTGACTTCAAGTATCCCCATAAAAAATAGTCAAGAGGTGTAAGATCTGGCGATCTTGCAGGCCATTCTATCGGTCCGCGTCTGTCGATCCACCTCCCAGGAAAACAGTTGTCCAAAAAATCTCGTACAGGGCGCGCATAGTGCGGAGGTGCACCGTCTTGCTGAAACCATATGGTATCGTCAGGAATGTCAGGGTCATTATCGTTAGGAAAAATTACTGCAAGGGCTGGAACAAGGTCATTTTCTATAAACTCTAAATATCTTTATCCTGTAAGGGTTCCTTCAAAGAAGAAAGGCTCTACTATTCTGTCGTTAACTATTCCAGCCCACACATTTAATTTCTGAGGGTGTTGGGTATGTGTCTCTGCCATCCAATGAGGATTTTCCCGACTCCAATATCTGCAAGTTTGACGGCTTACTGTACCATTCAGACAAAATGTGGCCTCATCTGAAAAAAGTATTTGCCGGTGTAAATTTCTATTTCCTTGACATAAATCCATTAGAATTTTGCAAAAGTGTAAGCGGCGATCGGGATCTTCTTCATTGAGTTCCTGCACAAGTTGAATTTTGTACGGATGATATTTTTCCTTCCTCAAGATACGTAGCACTGTGCTCTGACTAGTGTCATTGTTTAATGCAACCAATCGTGAAGAATTATGAGGATTATCCACCATACTTATCAAAATGTTCTGTTTCTGATTTTCATTAATGCTTGGACGTCCAGGTTTTGGAATATTTACAACATTGCCAATTTCTCTAAATTTAGACTCTACCTTTACTGACTGTTGATTGGCTAATAGGGCGATCTGGATATTTTTCATTAAATAAATCGCAAACTTCCTGCTGAGTTCTAGTCATATTCCCGCATCCGATAAGAATTAAAATTGCAAGTCTTTGAGTAACAGTTGAATGTGCCATAATACTTTAAATTGAATAATAATTTCTATGTCGCTTACAATACTTATTAGAAAGTCGGTGTGACAATGACACTTTGCAAAGATTTTCACCTACGTGATCCATAAAAGAACTATGGAATTCGAAAAACTAAACTTGATAACGTTTCTGCTTTATTTTAATTGATTTACTTTTTCTAACATTCATTCGTCATTTACTCGAAAACTTTCCTATGTAAGAGGGCAAAATTTTAGTATTGCCTTATAGAGAATTAAACGATCTTTCAGAATCAAGGAAAAAAATATGGTGTTGCCATTTAAAAAAAAATCGATGACGTCATTACTCGAAAACAAATGACATTTGAAAATCGCATTTTACGCTCATATATGTATTTTTTAAATTAAAAATCGACCTGTTTGAGGATTTTTCCCAAAAAATAATTGTTACGTTTTTATTGAATATATTCCATACTTTTGGCGCATACTGTATAATTTACCCATTCCATGCTAATACCGATGTAGGCAGATAAATACAAAATATTGATTACAGTTTTTATTTGTAGGTATGTTTCAGGTAATTGCCGGTATTTACATACTAAGTTTTTAAGAGATGACAGTTAGCCTCAGATTTAGGTGTAGATTTAAGCAAATGCATATTTCTGAAGAAGTTTGTTATACTTAAGCTAATAAATGCCATAAAGCTCAAATAATAATCATCAAAAATCTCGTCAAAAATATCGCACAATAATAATACTTAATAACTTTATTGCTCAACAGAAAATCCATTTACAGGACAAAATTGCAAACAAGTAAAAAATAGTAGAGTGTAATATACATACATACACACAAAAAACTACTGAAAAGAAGAACAAATAGAGAAGAAAAAAAATATAGACGTAAACCTAACATTACAAAAAATAATAAATATAAAAAAGATATAGAGAATACAGCAGATACGTACAATTCAAATTGATATAGGTTACATATGGCAGCAGAATCTAAATGTTCCATAGCAATCAGAACAAGTTGTTTCAAGCTACAGTAATAAATGTTGCAAAAATGCCCGTTTTGCGACATTTATTACTTTCTCATTAAAATTGTTAGACATAACATACATTGGGGATTTAAATAGTATATTGGTTCTTGTTGCACAGTGAAAAGTGAGATTATGCCTAGCACATAATCTAGGGACATGAAAATTTAGCTTACTCAACAATTCCGAACAGTCAATTTGGTTTCGTAATAATTTGTATAAAAAAAGTAAGAGAAGCCGATTTACGCCTTAAATCCAAACCAAATTCATTTACCAGCAATTTATACGATACACCTATTGCAGGACAAACCCCATTATTTGTAATACTAAAAATTTCAAAAATGATCTCATGGCAGGTATAATAAGGACAATACCGAGGACAATGCAGACATGTCACTAGTGTTAAAAGTAAATCAAAGTTTATTTAAATTTTGTTTTGAAAATTAATAAAACGTTTTAACAAACACATGAACAACTTTTTATTTTAAATAAGTACAAATCAACATTTTAACTAGTTATTACTATTAACATTTATAGTAAAATTAGAACAATTTGAAATTGTAATTCCCTGCGGAGTCATCATACTTAAGTTGGTTTTACTGTCAACATGTGTGACACATCTATTTTCTGTACTACTGGTAGTACTGGTGGTCTTGCTAGTTGCAGCACTAGGAAGTATTTGGCATGCAATTTCCTTCTTCGGTTCCAGTGAATTTTCAATGTAGCCTTCAGCTACCGTCGAAGATTTCCATCCTCCATGTCTCTTGATGGTAGTAAGATTTGCACCAGAATCTGCTAACAATGTCGCCGATGAACGACGAAAACAGTGTCCGGTGTAGAGTTGAGGATTTGGTAGATTCAAGAACTCTGCAATGTCGGCAGGCATTTTACCAAACATGTTAATTTCGACTGGATTCTTCACACATTTATTCTTCATATATTTAAGAAAAAGTCGTCTATGGTCAGCGTTGGGTGGCCGGAGTGCCATATACTTTCTAAAAAAGTTTAAATAGAATTCACCAACAACACTGAAAGTCCGAGGCACTTTCGTTTTAGTATCTGGTATGGTCACAACAACCGAAGTGTCCAAATATTCGATATTGTCGATGGTCATCTGACACAATTCCTCCCGGCGACGCGCCCCGAAGGCACCCACTATTGCTGCGACTTTCATCATCAGATACTTTTCGTCTTCTGCTTCTGTGAGAAATTTGTCGATATGCGTTTTCGTCAAAACTTTTGCCTTTTTTGCTTGATATCCTTATATGTTGATCTTGCTTTATTTTTAACATAGTTTTGGTAATGGAATAATTTGACCACAACGTTGACGATTTCCATATCTTGGCTTTTTCCTCAAAATATGCCAGTAAAACACTTTCGTTACATTTCCCAGGGACCTTTTTAATGTTGCACCATTCCGAAAACCGTTTATAAGCGATTTCGTACTGTTCCTTTGATTTCGCCGGCAATAATTCCAATGTTGCTCGACTGGCGGCTTCTTCGATTTCAGCAGGGATGGATTCGTTACGCTCATTATCGTGATTATTCATTATGCTTATAATATTACTAGAAAATGCTGTCAATATTTTTGCGTTTTTTCCGTAACAACAGCACTGGTTGCTACGAAAATTTTGGTTCATAAACATTGCGATCTGTGTGGTATTTTTTGATTTCTTATTTTTATTGAGTTTAAATTTCTTCCGATTGTTTTGTAGAAAAAATAGTGTATGATATACGTGTTAAAAGTGATTTTATTTTGTTTATATCTTCACTCACAAAATAAAATCTTACTTTTAACACGTATATCATAAATAGCTATTTTTCTATAAACATCTTAAAAATGCAATTTTTAACACTCTCTTGTAGCATTAAAAATATTGCTTTAAGGCACCAGTGCCTTAAAATGATCACTTTAAAGCACTAGTGCCTTAAAGTAAATGTCAAATTGTGACAGTAAATTTGCAATACATTTAATTTGTATTTTCTTTATTAACATAAATACTTATATTACAATTCAAAAATTAAATCATTCCATAATTCTACCACTATCAACTGAAACGACTGCATTCCTAGTTGACGTTTGAGCAGACATAACGTTTAAAAGTGACAAATCCAAAGCTTACAAACTTTTCGTAAGTGATGAATACAACAATGGTTGCCATCATAGTTACTATATTATATCATTGGCATGTGTCCACTTCAAAAATTTGATATAGTGCCTACGATGCTATTTAAAACTTAACTTATTTCTACCCGGGTTAATTCTTTTTAATGCTGTTCGTAGAAAAAATATTGTATGATATTTGTGTTAAAAGTGTTAACGCACTGATGTAAAAAACGTTTACATGCGTGCCTTAAAAATTCACTTTTAACAGTCACCAGTCATAAATAACTATTCTCGTAACTATTAATCCATACCGATATTGAAAAATAATTGAAGTATATCCAGTTAAGTATAGTGATTAGATAAAAAGTAACCGATAAAACTTGACATATGTAGCCTCCTAGAAGTGGAGAAAGGAAGAAGATATGTGTCAGTCAGTGCAAAAATTCTTAAATTGTAACGCGAATAGTTCAAAATAAGAATTTATCTAGAAAACGCTAATCGAAATTGGTGCAGACCACAACTTATTTAGTAGCTAGAGATGAATACCACACTATAAATCAAAAACCAATAAAAATGTCAAATTTTTAATTTGACATTTTTTTTTAATTTATGGTTTTTAGTAGTTCTTGATATTCCTTTGGCATTAATTGTATAATGGCCGGTTTCTCAACTAGTAGATATCTATTAAATAAACTTATCGATTCCATAAACTGGAGATATCCCATGAATTTGGTTTCTGAACCATTCGATAATGCTTATCTATTGCATAAGTTATCGAACACATATCCAAAGAAAAATGGGAAGATATCTGTCCAATAAACATTAACGCACGCGCGCAGCGATTTAGCTGTTGCTTGTTTACATCTTTATTGTAAGGCTTAACCCAACTTTTTTGATATTTTCGTGACGATAACTGTGCAGTGGAAAATTCTGATTCGTCTGCCTCATCAGATGAAGAATATTTAAATATAGTCAGATATCTTGAACGGCCAAGACGTTATCGTGAAAGAGAAAACCAGTATGAAAAATACAGCGACTCAGAATTTCGAGAGAGGTTTCGTTTAAGGGCGTCGTATTCTTGAAATAGTGTTTTCTAAAAATACAAGTAATTTTAGACATTTAAGAACTGAATAATACAGGTTAGCAAATAACAACAATGTTATCTCATGCCACTGGCGAATATTCAAAGGTACCGAAGTTAAATCAATATATAACGTCAGAAAGCGTTCTAGCCAACAAATTTTTAAGTACTGAAATCTTTTAAAATACGTATTTTTTTAAATTCAGCTATAGATGTAAACATTGTTATAACATAAACTTACATAGTTCTGCATATAAGATTGTTCACTTTTGTTTATAAATATGTGAAAATAATTGTTAAAATGTGGGGTTAGAATGGCGAAATAATGTGTGTCATACAAATGCATTTTGAAAGTTATTATATTATTTGAAGAGAGATTAAATAGTAAAAGTGGATAAACAAAACATCAGTAATTTTATGTTTAATATTACTTTTGTTCTATGTGTTTTATTTGTCAAGATTTCAGTACCTAAAAAACATCACAAATTTGATCATTTTACGGTGAGAAATCCACCTTAACGAGAGAAACTGTAGATTTACTGATAGATTTAATAGGAGAACTAGTATTCAGGTATCTAGTACCAGAACAAATTTACTATCAGTATTAGAAAAGCTTTTAATAACTTCGTTTTTATGCAACAGGTTTGTGTATATTTTTATTTAGTTAAAGTGATGTGCAATTACTAGGTAGGCGATAGTGGCGCCATCTACAATTATTTCTTGAAAGTGTCTTACTTCCATAAATGGCATCTGCAAACACTTGTGCATTTGCTAGCTCTCTCTATGATTATAACAGATATTAAGATATCCATTTAACTGTTATGTATTCAATAAAATTAGGAAGGCATGCGTTCAGAAACCAATATAAAGTTATTGGTCTGATAAATTTATGTACTCGATAGTTATCGAATGGATTGCGCCAAATGTTGAGAAACCGGCCATTAGTCATCAAATTCATTTTTAAGAGCGCAATTATTATTGCAATATATTGTACGTATAATTTATAAGGTAATATTAATTTTTTTCAGTTTATCATCTTCAAACTTCTTTTTTATCAACCTAAGGATTTTAGTATTACTTTTCGTCCAGAATAATCAATTCAAATAATAAGAAACTGGAATATGACATAAGTATTATTGTTTATTAAGAATACATTGCCTAACATTTTTTAGTAGAAAAACTACTTATTACACTAACGAAATCAAATTATCAGTAACATTTGATTAGTTGATAAATAATTCCTATGTATTATATGGATGCTTTACTAAAATAATAAATGTAATCCCATTAAACCTTATTAAATGATAAAAGATAAAGATAATTCTTTTTTTGCTATTAATCATCATAATAAATTATACTTTATAGTGTTTGTATGCGGCAGGCATTCTTTTAAACATGAAATGACAAAATTAGTTGCTTCGTAGGCATAATTCTGCACTATTTTAAAAATTATTTCATTAAAAATCTTCAGAAGTTATCAAAATTTAAAATGGAAAAAATGGTACAATGTATGTACACGCCAGTTTATTTTTCTGTATATTTAGGTGTCTAAAAAGATAATTAATTAATCAGCCTTAACATTCGATTTGTGTGTACTCATATAATGCAAAATACAAAAAGATAATAATTCAAATTACTTATACATATTATTTATTATACGTAGGTAGATGCTTATAATTTAATAAATCTGATTTTTACTTATCAATTATTAATCTGCGTCTTAAATAGTAATTTATAGTGTTTAAGAAACAGTTATTTATATCTGAAGTCGAACATTGCAACCTTTGATGTGTTGTTATTATCGAAATGTTCAAGTGCAATTATGTTATCAGTACCACCACTCTTTCGTGTTATAGAGGAAAACTATAAAATATGTTGTGTATAAGTGCAATTCATTATTAGAATTTAAAAAGGTAGAGCAGTTTAAATTTAGAAAACTTTTTTAAAAATAACGAGCTTTTACATACATTTTTGTAATAAGTATTTTGTTTTACATATACCTATAATGATAGAATTCTCAATTTGTCTCCTAAATTAAACAAAACTTTTTTCGTAAAAAAAAAATTTCTTTCCAACCTTCAATTTTACAAGAAAAAACTATGTAGGTACTGAAAATTAATTTAGTTTTAGTAACAATGTAAAAAGTTACAAATAATTTTCAAGGAAATATCGTAATCTACAATTTGATTTATTAATTAATATTTATCACAATGCACATTGTTATTAAACATGTAAAATATGTACACATATGCATAAAAATTAATTTTGTTATAATAAACAAAACAGGTAAGTAAAGATATTTGCTGTTCCACACGTTTTACATTTATGTGTACATATTTTACTACGTATTGGCATTTTATTTTTATTTATTGAAGAAATTTTGTATTTCACAGAAACTTATTTTTTCTTCTACACAAAATAATTATAAAGAAAATAATATTCCGAGGTGCATCAGTTTCGCAAATTATTTTATTTTTCACTTCTCTATTATTTATTTCGTCTTGTATAAGGTAACCATAAAATCAATGGGGTAACCACTGGGATTTCGCAAAATAAAGATTTCTAAGGGATTTTGTGAATTCTGGACAATTTGTAGGAATTTCCAAGGATTTTACATTTGATAAAAATTGCTACTATATACAAGATGTCAGTATAAGGTTGGGAAAAAACACATATTCCAGGGGCCAAAATGCGATGGCCTAAATCAAGTTATCTTAGTCCAGAATTAGTTTCCGAGGTACAGGATGTTGAACTTTTTTTAGTTTATTTTTTCACAATAACTGTTATAAATTGTAGTAAATACATAAAACTGGTAGTGGTGTTTTTTCTGGCACGAAAAATTGAGATATAGCCTCGAATTTGATGTCGATTGTAGAGGACATCACCATAAATTTTTTGTTCATTGGTATATTGATTTTTTAATCGAATTTTTAAACAACCGTTTTTAGGATAGGATTTTAAGGTTTTATTTCATAAACATAAACCCATTGCCTTTCATACCTTATTCAATCAAATTTTGAACTAAAATAAATTGGACTAGGTCGTCATATCTTGGCTCTAGGAACATATAGTAGAATTTTGTCCAGATATTTTAGACGTTCTGTACTGGATGTACAGGCACAAAAAAGTTATGATGTTATCTCATGTGAAACTGTAGATGGCGTCTTCTACAATTGACAGTAAATCCGCAGACGTTTCAATTTCTCGGGCCATAAAATTCCTTTACCCGCCCCCTGGAACTTCATTTAATAAATAGATAATCATATTTTGGCCCTTGAAATATGTGGTAATATGTTTTTCCAACCTTTTAACAAGTTTTCTATTGCATACTGCTAAGGTTAAAAAGTTCCTGATCAAAATTTCATGATTAAATATCCTACCGCCTTTAAGATGTTTAATAAAATCATTTTCAGCTCTCCTCTTTCTGGAGCAATAGCGCTCTTAGGTGTTAAGGTATTTTCATCTTCGTTGTCACCTTTTAACTTACACATGTACTGAAATTTTGATTACCTACTCATTTTAGCCACACCTTGTGTATTCAATGAACTGCAATAACCGCCAAAGTGTTATACTTGCTGCAGATTACGCGTGAATTCGCGATTCGTGATGCGCGATGCATGATTTGTATGGAATTCGTGCATAGTGTGTAGGGTTTTTATGAATAAAATTTTTAACGAACAAGACCCTACACACTATTCACGAATTCCTCACAAACCACGCATTACGAATCGCGCATTCACGCATAGTCTGCAGCACGCCTTAGAAACTAATAGACAACTAATTAAAAATAGATCAAACTTACTTTTCATTGAAGAAATCTGTTTTTATTAATCTTAGGACAATATAATCCCTACAACGCCCTTGTATAACGAGTAGTATTAGCTTTTTAACGGATTTTGATTAGAATTTACCAGTATGTATATTTATACAACCTTAGAATACGTTTCACCTCATTTAATCCAGCGTCAAGGTGATATAATTTTCTTTGAAATTGAGCTTGAATAATAAATAATTTAATAAATTATTCATTTTAACATTTTACTGGATAAGTTAAACCGGGCTATCAAAACCATGTTTATCGGCATTGTCCTGCTAAGCTAGACGGCAATGGTTTTTCCAATGAGGCCGCTTGCACGTCAGTATTCGTTGAGAGATGTTCGAAGAAAACGACGGTTCACTACGGTACATTGCCAAAATTATAAGAAATTTAAAAAATGGAGACAAGTTGAGATTCTGAGTAGCTTAGAAAGAAATATTATAATGCTGTTAATTTTTTTGATTTGAAAACAATACCTACCCTTTAAATCTAAAAAAAACAGTAATGAATAGAGCATACATTTAGTACACTTTATTTTTATAATTAATTGAGATTAGAAAAATATGTAGTCAAATACCGAAAAAGAACTATTTAAATTTGTGGCTGGAAATGTCATCTATTGGGCTAAACGAAAAAAATAAAAAAGTTATATCTCGTTTTGTAGATAAGTCATCTATTCCACAACTGACGTAATTGATGTGAAGTAATCATTTTCTACCATGATCAAATTAGTCAATCCAAACCAGGTGATCATTCAATATGGCGCCGAGACATTTTGCGTTTTTTTATATACTGGTTTTTTTCTATGATTCTTCATTGTTTTTTTAAACTGTATAGAATATTTCGTGGATTTTTACATGGTGTTTTTATTTATTATGAAATAATAAAGATATTTTATACTGCAGAGTGCCTATTATAAGAGAGATGTTGGGTAGAGGTAGATTTAAAATCATAAAACATTTAGAAAAGAGTTTATTTTAAAACTATTTTAGCACAGTTTCCTGTTATACGATACGGCGATAAAGTCTTACTTTTCTAATTTTAATATTAACCTCGATATTTTCGAAAATTGGAGCACATTGGTGTGCTACTTATGTTTTACACCTTCCCTGATCGTTAATCCCTCAAATTCGCTAAATTCATTAAACTCGATATCTGCAGAACTAGAATACGCACCTGGGCGCGATTTGCACAATTCAGAACTATTTATTTTCACCAGAACTTCGTTTTTTTGAAAATTTTTGAAAAATGCTTATATTAATTAAATTCAATGTCTCAGGAACTAGAGCACCTGGTTTGCATCGAATAGTAGAACCATTGGTGCATAATGCAGAAGTGTTCCGATTTTCGCCAGAACTCCCGTTTTCAAATTTTTTAAAAGCTCTTATTAATTAAATTCGATATCTCCAGAACTAGAACACCCAGATTGACCTGGTTTGCATGTAATAGTAGTACTACTGGTGCACAATACAGAATTGTTCTTATTTTCACTAGAACTCTCGTTTTCAAAATTTAGAAAAGTGCTCATATTTATTAAATTCGATATCTCCGGAACTAGAGCACCTAGATGGATTTGGTTTGCAGGTAATAGTAGAACTATTGGTGCACAATGTAGAACTATAGGTACTTATTTTCGTCCTCACTTTTTCAAAATCTTTAAAAAATCCTTGTTAATTAAATTTGATATCTCCGAAATTAAAACACCTAGATGGATGCGATATGTATGGAATAGCAAACTTATTCGAATACAATACAAAACCGCTATTGTTAAGTTTTAAGCCTGTTATAGTACAGAACTATAATTAAAAATTACAGATAACTGTAGAACTGAAATACCTACATCTCAAAGCGAGCAATAAATATGTCAAAATTCATAACTGGGAGGCTGCATGAAGTTGGCCCCTCACATTAAGAAAAGAATCACCAAATGATATTGATTTTAATAAATTGATAAAAAAAAATAATGTGAATTTAGAACATGTTAATTTATTGGTCAATTTTTGGAATGTTTACATTTTTATATTTAAATATCAACCTCGATATCAACCTAGGTACATCGAATTAATTTCTCTACATTAACTTAAAAGAATATTTAATTTTTATCCCAAAAAAATTGTATACCTAATTTCGTTGATACATATGTAAACAGATCGTTTGGAAGATTATGAAAATGGCAAAGGTAAGCCGTTAAAAAAAATGCTAAAAGTATTTTTAATTGAAACTAATAAAATAAAATAAGTAATTAGAAGATGCTGGGTTTGACTACAGAATATCTGAATTTTAGTTAGAAATATTGGAATGTGTAAAGCGATCCTCAATAAAGTATGAAATTGATAATTTTTTTTCACAAATAAATTCTCAATTGATTGTTCAATAAATTGGTGTTTGTAAAACAGCTATTAGATACATTCTGTGCAAGAATAGTATATTGTTCAACGTTCGTTGAAAAATATAAATGATGGCTGTAATTGACGATGGTGAAGGTTGTAAATCACCCGAGTCAATTATAGCTATTATACCCAAGCAAAACACTATACACTGTCTACGACTATTAACAATATTTTAGCAGCAAATTTTTACTGATGTATACAGTTAACAATATTTTGACATTCATACAATTAACAGATAACATACAATTTAAAACTGCGAAAACACCTTATTTTCAGGCTTGACATTTGTCGTTCACGCAAATAAAAAAAACTTTATTAGCAAAGTTCTACCATCATTTGGAAAAATGTTAATATTGCGCTGACTTTCAGTGCTTTTACGCAACGGAGAATTTTTGTTTTGTTAATCCATTCCAGATACTGTTACATTCAGTGGCGGATTTACAAATTTACCATCAGTAGGCTGTTCAATTTTTGCCGCCCTACTGACCTTTAAAATTCAATACCCCAGTTCGCAATCATATTAATTACATTTTTTCTGTCAATAAAATTGCAACTTTATGATTTATGCTCTATCGTCTTCATTACATTAGTTTTTTCTCGTTATTACCATGATTTTGAACTAGGGTTTCGTTGTGTCAGTTTCTAGATTATTTTTACAACCCACAGTTTAGGGAAGATTACACGAGAAATAGTTTTTGGGTATATTTCGAAGATAAAATAGCTCAATCAGCTAACTGAGGGGCTGCATGAAGTTGGCCCATCACATTAAAAAAAAAGAATCGCCAAATGTCATAGAACTCTTGTTTAAATTTATCGAGCACTTCAGAATTATTCATTACAAGAGAACACTACAAAAATTTAAACAGAAATCGAACATTGAGGAAACAGGATTTTGTTCCACTGTAGTTTCGCAGTACAACTTTATCTGTTGATGCAGAACCGCTCTTCAGATAACGGTGATTTTCCGAAATGTCCCGTGGTAGCCTCTATCTGGTTACGTCTCATGCTTATAAACGTTTTGGCGTCCTTCACTGGCGGCATCTCTAGTAGTGACATAGCTTCGCTGCAACTGAAGAAAGTAAAGCATCAATCGGTGGTCCACCCCCACTTAGCCTAGACTGAGAACAACCAGGGTAGGTCAAAAAATGCCAGTTAAGGCTAGGGATGTGTACATTAATTGTGTTACTGGCAGCGACCAATTACCTAGGCTAATTAAGGAGGAAACGCACTATACTGTCGCAGCCTGGGCGTACCGGGGATAATATTAGTCTCGTTCTCGTCTAGTGAAAGTTATTAAGCTAATAACATGTTTTATTTAGTTCTTTTGGTATACTTATGTATAATATAAAATGATGACAAAAAGTTTAATCTTCATGAAAAGACTAATGTACATATTTACAAATTTGGTATAAACTGTTAAAATTATAACAATCAAGTTTACAAGTGAAATCGCCATTTTTTAAAGCATGTACAATTGTACCATTATTACTTACTACTTATAATTGACAGAAATTGAATTGCAATTTATTGATTTTAATAAATTGATAAAAAAATATGAATTTAGAACATACTAATTTATTGGTCAATATTTGGAATATGTTTACATTGTTGTGTTTAAATATCAACCTCGATATAAACCACCTAGGTATAACTAAATAGTTTCTCTACATTAATACTTAACTTAAAAGAATATTTAATTTTTATCCCAAAAAAATTGTATACCTAATTGCGTTGATAAACATATCGTTTGGAAGATTATGAAAATGACAAAGGTAAGTCGTTTTCAGAAAAAAAAAAGCTAAAAGTATCTTTAATTACTTGAAACTAATAAAATAAAATAAGTAATTAGAAGATGTTGGGTTTGACTACAGAATATCTGAATTTTAGTTAGAAATATTGGAATGTGTAAAGCGGTCCTCAATAAAGTATGAAATTGATTTTTTTTTTCAAATAAATTCTCAATTTATTGTTCAATAAATTGGTGTTTGTAAAATAGCTATTAAAGACATTCTGTGAAAGAATAGTATATTGTTCAACGTTCGTTGTAATTGACGATGGTGAAAGTTGTAAATCACTTTCTTTAACTTTATGATTTGTGCTCTATCGTCTTCATTACATCAGTTTTTTCTCGTTATTAGCATGATTTTGAACTAGGGATTCGTTGTGTCAGTTTCTAGAGTATTTTTACAACCCACGATTTAGTGAAGATTACACGAGAAATAGTTTTTGGGTATATTTCTGAGATAAAAAAGCTCAATCATGTTCTAATTATAAGGCGGGCTGTCAATTTGTCCAGACACTCTTATCGAATGGTCATGTCATTTGTTCCCGCACCGCAACCCAAAAACGACTACGCAAATATGTCGTACAAAAAATATATTTAAGTGTTGAAACATATTACACGTTGATTATGCGAGTGGACCTAGTAACATTTAGGTATATACATGGAAAAAAATACAGTAATGATTAATAAAAAAAAAGTAAACATTACTTAATTGAAATTGAATATTTTAAAAATTTATGATCACAAAAGTATATTTTACAGAGGGTTTAGTAATTTTTCATATACAGACGTTAGAGTGTTCAGTATACTCTACAGTACTAAAGTATTGAAATTTTTGTTAAATTTTCAAGACTCGTTTTCTCTATGTATATAAAATCTTTGTAGAATATAACATGTAGTTATATGCACATTGTATGTAAAGCGAATTGTATTTATGCATATGTACTCCTATCCTCTACACATATACAGGGTGTCCTAAGTTCGTTGTATGTGCAGGTTATTTCGGAAACTACAAAGGGTAGAAGGATACAATTTTCACAACACCGGGCTACTTTTTTGATAACTCTAAGATGCCGTAATCATTCATAGACCTCTTCATTTTTGAGATACAGGGATTCCTTATATCTGAGAAAATAAATCTGAGATATCAGAATGATAAAAATTGCTTGCGACTTTTTTACGTAGAATCCAATGGCGTATAATTTATTTACAGGGTGTCTTTTTTAAAATATTACCCAAACATCCTTTTTTAAATGGAACACCTTGTATATTGGTATGCAATTCAGATGCATTCTTTTTTCCGCTCATAACGATATTGCAGCTGCTACTTAATATTTTGGAATTTGGCTAACTATGCACGCAACATCAGTTTTATTTAAGTTAACGTTTTTTGACAATTTCTAAAATATAAAGTAGCAACTGTTTATAACAGTATATTATTATGAAGTAAAACAATAATGCAATTGAATTGTATATAAATATACAGGGTATTCGATTTACACAATTGTTTGTTTGGCTCACATTTTAAAAGAAACGTCCTGCAGAGAAATTACAAATACGCCATTGAATTCTATCATAAAGAGTCTATTAGAAACAATTTTCACTATACCGATATTCATATATTCTCAGAGACACGAAGAATTTCTTAAAAGTAGCTTTTTAAAATTTCGCCCTGTATGTCTATGCATTGCATCATAAATTTTTCGAAAAAATGGCCGTATTGTGAATCCTTCTATCTCTTGTAATTTCCGAAATACGCTGCAGTTACAACGAAATTGGGACACCCTGTACATTATTTCCGTAAAATAGGCCGCTGGTATTCACCATCATAAAGTAGCAAAATAGTCAGAAACTAGCCACATACAGGGTGGTCCGTAAGTCATGGCCCATAGAGACATAGAGTTATTACTTCAAAATCTTACGATTTAAGCCAACTGGCCTTAATAAAATGTTGATAACAAAAAAGATACAGGGTGTCCAAGTTAGAAGTTACTTGTCATTAGTCTTAGAAATGTACCACTTTCGATATAATAGTTTTCAACAGTCAGCTGCATAGCTCCTTATACAATATTTTAACGTAGTAGGCACCAGTAAGTTAAATTTTAATAATTATTAGGCAACATTTATGTTAAAGTTAATAAAGTTATAAATGTAAGGTATATTACAGCCTGAAAATCAAAAATTTTAACAATCTGTTTAGGAATTTAGAGACAAAAAAAAGAGAAAAATTTGTTCACATTGCGTATTTAAATTTACGGAATTTTTCAAATTCTTTGACACCCTGTATATTTTTTATTATAAACATTTTATTAAGGTAAGTTGGTCTAAATCGTAATATTTTGAAGTGAAAAATCTAATATGTATTCATGGGTCATTATTTACGGACCATCCTGTTTAAGTTATTTAGATATTGCAATATGTGTAAATGGGTGCTGAGGTGGTGCTGAGAGCATAATATATACACTCACCGGCAAAAAAATCGGCATTAAAAACGAGTCACACTGTAGCCTCATCTTCTGTGAACATTTTGTTTTTTTAATGACGACATTATCTCTGTTTTTATTGGAGATACACTGTTTTAAAACAAACGCCTCGGAAAAAACTCAAACAAATAAACATCAAAACGTAGATTAATGTGAAAACAATTGAAATTTAAAAAAAAGAAAAAAAATTTAAGGAACTAATATCTAGTGTGGCCTCCTCACTTCAAAATGGCTTAATTCAATCGACGTGGCATCGAATCAATCAAGTTTGTAAGAAATCCTTGTGAAATTGTATCAAATTCTTCCTGAAGTGCAATTCGCAGACAACCGTTGACAAATCCTTAATTGTCATATTTTAAACAATCAATTCGTTTCCACCTATGCCGCTTTGATTATTTACACGTAGAAATTTCTGCCTGCGAAGCCTTTTTCCGAGGCGTTCGTTTTAAGACAGTGTCTCTCCAATAAAAACGGAGATAATGTCATGATTAAAAAAACAAAATGTTCACAAAAGATGAGGTTACAGTGTGACTCCAGTTAGCAACAGCAACTGTAGCTGCTGCATCCTACAGGGTGTTACAAATTTCGGGAAAAAAACTTCATTTGTTGTTGCGCCTCGTATATGCTCAAATTAAATTCCGAATAAAAATTTCCGACATAGCATCCATTCCTGAGAAATCAATGTACAATTAAAAAAAAAGATCATCAAAATCAAATGAGCGGTTTGCAATGAAGTCAACTTTAAAATTGGGCCGCTGGGCTGGTTTTTTTTTGCCGGTGAGTTTATAATAGAAGCGACACAATTTTCAAATTTGCGTTCCTCATCTAGCAAATAGATTACTGTATTGATACGAATTACTGATGAAACAATTGTAAACTCGATTGTAAATTATAATAGAACAAAAAAGCCAAAAGCCATCCATAGTTGTGGGGTCAAGAAACACAACAACGAACTGGAATTAAGATGAATATCCGCGTCTCTTCTAAAGTCGGTCTCACACACAGACCACCTAGACTGAACTATAGGGCCAAGCCAGTGAACTCAGTGAAGCCTTCCGTCGGCCTAACCTCCCCCCAGCTGCCTTCATACTCTCAGTCTCTCAATCAATGTTAGACTTTCGTTGTGGTAACATTGTGATTCTTTTGTGAAATATACGAGTTTTCTTTGTATAATTATGGAGAAGTGCATTGTTGACAATTGTAATAGCCGATCAGATCGAAATAGTGATGAAATTTTATTTTTCAGGTAAGTAATAATTAGAAATAATGGAACACGAAAAACGGCAGTTGAGGGAAAAAACTTAATGACGCTTGCAACTAGATCTAGGTTTTTGAGTTATTTTGAAAAAAGTTAATATGGCATTATTCGTCTGTAACTTTTTTATTTAGAGGACTTTTTAAAATCTAAAAACACTTATCAGCAGCAATTTTTTTCGAAGAATTTCACTGTATATTTAGATTTTTTTTAAATTTCATCAAATATTATAATATACATTTTACTGAATCAGACTGTCAGAAGAGGGCGGAACCAAACTTCCGCACACACTCCACCGCTCCCCTGTCGGGGCTTCATTGGTATAGTTGTATTGAATAACATGGGTACAGTCTAGGTGGTCTGTGGTCTCACACTATGCATGAGTTTTGCGAAGAAGTCATTATTTTTATTTTTTTAACGATAGTATTTTTGGTTTTAATAAAAATAAACCATAAACTTCACTTTATGCATCTTTGTGGGTTTCGTAGAATTCGCAGGAAAAACCAAATTTTGTAGCAGGAACTGATATAGAATGCCGCACAAGTAAAAAATTGAAAACAGTCGGTAAATGATACAAAAATCAAGATTATTGAGAACATTTTTGGAAAAATATAGTAAAATATGTGGATGATGAATTATTTCCCATCAAATCACAACTGATACTAAACTATTACCAAATATCGTCTACGTTCAGCTTTAATGTTATATCATCGGCAAGGTTATAGAAATGTTCCGTGTTAGTGATTTAGTGATTTCAAGATTACCTTGGTCTTAAAATAGTACCTACATATTTTAGTCTAAGAAGTGTAGGCAGTATAAAAGTTTAACATGTCATCTACCTATCGCAAGAGGTAAAAAACTATTATTAGTTAAATAATATATTGAAAGCAATTATTATATTTGTTCGTAAATGAAATAAATATAAATTTTTGGAATTCCTTATTTTAAGGGTTCAGGGTGCAGGTACTTACTTGTTATAAATTGCGAATATATTCTGATTCGGTATCTAATTGAAGTGAAAATATGTTTTCATTTAAATTAGCCCATTACAATTTTCGATTATATAAACCCTTGTTTAGGCTAACACTAAATAAATTTTTAAACTCTAAAGGCTCATCTACAAATAAAAATTGCTAGAGTCGCTTTTTTAAGGGCCCCACAGACTTCGTACCATTCGTGCGAACAGCACCGTACGGACCAAATCGCGCGACATTTTTTGCAGTATGTGTGCTGAGAGCGCGCCGCTTGCGCAAATATTTCAGACGTCTTACGTTATGGCTGACGGTATGCAATTGTTTTTATTATCAAAATAATATTCGATATTTGGTCGCGTTAAAAACAATCATTTTTTGCAATTTAGTGCAATATATAATGCAAACATTTAGTGTAGTATATAGTTTTATTACTGTAAGTTGCAGTTTATTAAATATTTTGAAGAAAATATAATGAGTTCATTTGTTCGTATGACATAAGTCGTCTGAATTCTTGCCGCGATTATAGAGTTTAATTTGCAGTAAATATTTCGAATCGTGTCTATATTCTTGCAGCAAGTGCATAGGAGCACATAAAAAAATAAAATAAAAAAAATGAAAGGAATACTCTTGGAGCAAAAACTATATTTTAATAGAAAACATAGAATTATACCTAGAATTATGACATATGAAATCCAACAGTTATAGAAACCGAATAAAAAAGTAGACTGATATACAGAAATAAGCTGAACTATTTCAAACAGAAGAAATTACAAGAAAGTACAAAGAAACCTCAACAGTTACAAGCTAATGGAAGTCTTCACCTGATATAAAAAGTTTCTTTAAGGTCGCCGTATTTCTCGCCATAGAATGATCAAATTTGTGGTGTTTTTTAGGTACTGAAATCTCGAAACATAAAACACGTAGAGCAAAAGTAATATCAAAAATAATATTACTGATGTACTTTTACTATTTAAACTCTCCTCAAATAATATAATAACTTTTAAAATGCATTTGTATGACGCACATTATTTTGCTATTCTAACCCCACATTTTAACAATTATTTTCACATACTTATAAACAAAAGTGAACAATCTTATATGCAGAACTATATAAGTTTATGTTATAACAGTGTTTACATATATGGTTGAATTTAAAAAAATACGTATTTTGAAAGATTTCAGTACCTAAAAATTTGCTAAATAGATCGCTTTCTGATGTTATATTATATTGATTTTACTTCGGCACCTTTGAATATTTGCCGGTGGCATGAAATAACATTTTTATTATTTCCTAAACTCTATATTATTCAGTTATTAAATGTCTAAACTTACTTGTATTTGTAGAAAACAAGAATACGGCGCCCTTAATTACTTTGGATTTTCCATTTTCAATTCTGGCAATAATGTCTCGTGAACTCCTAAGTGATTTCTTTTTTAAATCCATTATTTTATCCACCCTCTTTTACCTCTATTTTCACAAATCTACGCTAAGTTTTCTTATCATTATAACAATAACAACAACTAATGATGATTAGCAGCCTTATGTATGTTCAATTTGTTGTCGATAGTGGGAAATTAGAGGCCAAATTTCAAAGAAAACAACAAATTTTCTAAAATTGTCGACGTTTCGTCACTTATCGTGACATCCTCAGGACACTATAAAATTTAATAAATTCAAAATTACATCACAATTTATAAAAACCAACTTAACATAAAATATTAAAAAAGTGTGTTTAAAACATTACAATAAAATGGCTACAACAATATCTATATAAACATGAAACAAGAAAATGTAAAAATGTGTGTAAATTTGGTTTCTTGTTTCATGTTTATATAGATATTGTTGTAGCCATTTTATTGTAATGTTTTAAACACACTTTTTTAATATTTTATGTTAAGTTGGTTTTTATAAATTGTGATGTAATTTTGAATTTATTAAATTTTATAGTGTCCTGAGGATGTCACGATAAGTGACGAAACGTCGACAATTTTAGAAAATTTGTTGTTTTCTTTGAAATTTGGCCTCTAATTTCACACTATCGACAACAAATTGAATAACAACAAAGGCAATTGCAGCACCCATATTTTTGCAACGCTCCATATTTTAATTTAATTTAATAATATTGTCGCAAATAGCAGTGAAATAATAAGCAATTTACTCTTCGAAGTCATCCCGCAAGTACTTGCTAATGACATTTGATAGAAAAAACTTGCTATAAGTTTATAACTATTGTAAATGCAATAACAATCAAACCTTACAACTTACTTGCAAGTGGACACGAAGCTTAAGAAAAAAATATAAGAACAAGGGGTATATAGCATCGGCTAACATTTTGTAGAACGTACCTGAAGCACTAAAAATGAAGAGATTTCTATAAATCGAGATTACATAATTTATTTATTTTTTAAATATAAATACGATGCAGCAACAAACTCATGTTCCGATTGAAGTTTGGTAGCGTCGTTAAACTAAATATGGGCACATGAACTTAATTCCTAAGTGTTCTTAATGCCTAAAACAAAACTAATTAATTTATCTATACAGGATGTTTATATGTTCAGACTTTAGAAGATTGCTGCTTGCATAGTTTGGTTCACAAGCGTTAAGGCTGTCGTATTTTTGAAATAGTGTTTTCTACAAATGCAAGTAATTTTAGACATTTAAGAACTGAATAATATAGAGCTTAGCAAATAACAGAAATGTTGTCTCATGCCACCTGCGAATATTCAAAGAGGTACCGACGTAAAATGAATATATAAAATGTTCAAGTCAATACGCACCTTCTGCATGTTATCCAAAGATAACCCATGACATGTTTATATCAATGTAATCAGGAAAAAATGGAAAATTCAAAAATGTAATAATGTACAGGGTGTTTCATAATAAAAAAACAAAGTCAATATCAATATATATGTCCGTAGTGCGATGCTGGACTATTTTTTTCTTTTTTTGATAAAAAAATGTAATCCTTGTGAAAAACTATTTAAAGAACAGTTTTCCGATATTCTAAGCTGGCAAAGTTACAGCTGAATCTAACATTTTCGCGTGATCACTCTGTACACGTAGGAATGTAGTAATTGGTCTTGACTCTCTTGAAGATCAGGTACAATGATTCTGGTGTGCTAGTCTGGGGCTTATTTTCAATTTCTACTAATACAATCCCTTCCCATTCTCATGCTCTAATGGTAATGGAATGCCCCAATCTTTACTGATGTGAAGATGATCCATTTTCTATTAGATTATATGATTCCAATGAATCTCAATAAATATTAGTCGGTTCGAAACTCGAACTCGAAGTTTGGAAATATTTGTTGATACAAATTTGTAGATCTATTTGCATTTCCAATTGCTTCACCATAAATAAAATGCATATCTACCATTTCTAAATTGATATACCTACATATTTTTAAACTCTGGAAATTTACAATGGGAACACAAAAATTATGTTGAATTTCTTAACTAATTTAATCATTCGTCAACTTAATATGACGTTTAATATGAGATGTTGGAGAAATTAAATAAGTGTGAACAAAAAATTGTTACTCGAAAATGGTCTATGCTATGAAAAAATGCAGGAAGCCTCTATTATTAGAAACATGACAGGAAATTAAATGCGTTTATTACTTTATCTGAAAACCCAATGGTGTATTTTTTCTGAGGATCTTTTCCAAAAATATGCGAAATTATTTTCTTTAATTAGTTACATCCCCACAGTTTTTACGTGAAATGACTTAAAAATTAATTGAAAAAATATATTTTTCAAAAACATTAACGCCCTCTTTCTTGAAAATCAGTAGCCCTAAAATGACCGAAAGAATCATTCCCTTAATAGTCCATTGGAATGTTACATTATTTTGACCTTAGCGTGGACTATAGGGAAAATTAGTGTTTACTTCACAGCGCTGTAAAATCCAAACTAATGAATATAATAAAAAAAGTATATAATAAAAATTCTTCGTTAAAACCACTCTACAAAAAACATTTAAAATAAATAAATTATGGCGTCTTAAAGAAAATTTGTTCAAAATTTTTTATTGTTTTTCTTTAATATCTTTGTTATTTTTGATTTTACAACAAAAAATTACTGGACTAAAATTGTAGAGGATTCAATTTACAATGAAAAATGTTTTTAAAAAAATGTTGTATGACCAATAGTTTACTTGATAAATGCTAAAAACAATTTAACCCCCTTTTTCAAGATGGCGGCCGAAATTGGAGGGTTGTGACCCCACAAACTTCAAGTTAAGCTTTTTTGACTCCCTCCTCACATCTAAACAATAAACTTGCGTCCTCTGAAAAATGCAACCCCAAATGCAACTTTTCAATGGACTATAAATACATTGGCTTAAGATTACACCCGTATTTCCGTATATTTTCAATAACAATTAGGCGTCTGTAGCTTACTTTCTAAATGATTTTCATTGCTTACTCACCTATCGGGTGCACTGATACACATATATTAAATGTTTGTTTTTACTATTGCCTCATACCTTGTGTACGCAAATTTTCGGTGAAATTATAATTATCAAAACGTGCCAGATAACATCAACGATGACATTAACACATCTTTATCCTTAGGTTTTTGTAATAGAGTATGCAGTGTTAACAAATGATAATAAAGAATATATTTTCTATTATATAGATATTTAATATCCAAAGATAAAGAGATTTCCATTTATATTATTAAAGTTTGAAGAAAGATTATACATACTAATCCATGTATCAATCTATGAGGAAAATAAGTTTTTCTTACACGTGTTAATATTTAAGAAAAATTGTATTTTTTTTAAATCATATTTTAAAATTGTATATGAATCTACGTACGTATATATACTTAACGATTAATAGTTAATTCTATAGTTAGCTTTAATAAAAGAAATGTGAATATTATAAATAAGTTTCTATTTCTAAAGGTTTATATGTACATATTGATATTTTTGTTCATTGCCCCAAATGAATCGATACTACTTGTCGTGTTTATTTGTTTAGTCAGTCTTTTTAGCACAAAGTTTTTAATCCGTCAAATATTAGCAAAATTTACACTGTTTAAACATCGCCAAGGCAAGATTGCACGTATATGATATGCGCATGTCTTTCTTATTGTATTTTAGGCGATAATATATAACAGTTATACTCCGTAAATGCTTTAGATTTTATAGTTAGATAGTTCCAGTACATCAATTTTTAGTGCATTAATTCAATGAAATGTCTTCCGAGCCTCAAGAGAGCGGAAAAGAAGATGTGGTAAGTTGTTTCAAAATAAGATAATATTTTGACAAGTCATCATCATAAGCAGATTTCGATTGTTAATTAACTTACGATTAGTAAAATTTTGAATTTTTGTTATTGTTAAACAGTAAAGTAAAATGTTACTAAGTACGGGTACTGGTTTATAATCATTTGTTTACAAAATGGTTTATAGCAAATTTTTAATTGACTATTTTTAGAAGTTAGTTTTACAGGATGTCCAGAAACGAATGAATCGTGTTTCAAGATGCAAATAAACCTGTTTAGATCAAGTAACGTTAGTATGGTTTCGTTTCGTTAAACTATTTTATTTTATTTTCTAAGGTAACCAATTGATCGCGCGCATTTCAGATTTTCTTGATTCGGCAAATTAAGACCAGTAGCTCTTCAAATAACAATAATTACAGATATATTTTATTTAAATATGAACATATTCAAAAACGATCCATTTATTTTATTACTATTAGCCTTTATTTATTTAAAAGAGATTAAATATATTGAAATGAATCCTAAAATACTCCTATTTTTTTTGTATATGAGAACAGCAATTTTTAAAATGCATAAATAAGTACAATCACATATATCTTTAAAACAGGTTCTACATTATCTTGAGCAACACGAAAATATTTAGGTACATTTTTTTTAACTAAAATTGAAAAAACGTAATAAATACGAAAGATAAGGGCAACATGTAGTACATTGCATGAAAGGCGAAAAAACAGGTAATTTTTTGTGGCCATAGCCTGCTTCAATAAAAAAAAAATTTATCCGCCTAGAGGGCGCAGCGAACCACATACGATATTTCAAAAATCTGTTTATATCAGGTGGAAGGTATCAATTTTGCAATAAAAATTTATTACCAATAAGTTTTCTCTATCTCTTAAAATAAAAAAGTTAGACAGCCTTAAAGTTTGGGCACTTTACAGGATTTTTTGTTATTACTCACAAAGTTGGCCATGGATCTCAAATTTGTTTTTACGAGCATAGAGGCCTCCAAAAATGCAACAAAAAACAATTAAAGATTTTTGACGTGTCTCGCATATTAAGCGAGATACATGGGAGTGGCCCTCTTATGTGATACAGCCTGTATAGGGGAAAATGCAAATTGTTTCATATTTGTCACATTTCTGTATTTTTTAAGTACAGCACCGTTTATATTTTCAAGGTTTTTGATTTTAGACACGATTTAAAGTGTGGCGACACTTGATTCAAAAATGTTTCAGTCCACTTAATTTTTTTTAGACTTACTTTTATTTCTGCATCTAGTTTGCCGTCAATGTGCTAACATCAATGTTCAAGGTTTGGATAAAAAATTTGAACCGTTGGATTTCTGTTACTACTTTAGAATTTACTACTCCTCAAATGTTGTGAAATGATTAATTTGTATTTACTTTCATTTTTTAAGTAATAACGAACGTTTAGTATCCATTAAATACCACAGTCAAATTTAATAGCTCAATTAAATTTAATTTCTGAAATAAGCGCAGTCACATCTTAAATTGTCTTTAGCATAAAAAATATGTAAAAATATATAGGGTGTTGCATTTAAAGTTTCATATCTAAGGTAATTTTCGGTGAAACCGGAAATTACAGAAATGTAATATTATTCCAAATCTTAATTCTATATTTAAAGAGCTCTGGGTGCTATGACTTGCCTAATATTTTTGGATCAAATAATATACATATATAAGGTGTCGATCGTTAAGTATCTGTAAAAGTACTAATCCGAAAATTTTCAAAAGGCAACATGGCTAACTCTCTGTGGGTGAACACAACAAAGGAGATAGAGATGCGTTAAATAGTTTTATTTATCAAGCGATTTTAGGCAAATTAACTGGTAAAGCACAAATGTTAGTAGGCTCCCGAATTGAAATTCAAAATTGGTTACAAATAAAAGAAGTTTTGAGAGTTAAATTTGGCGATCAGAGAGACAATTTAAAATTATCCAAAAATGAATCATATCACAGTTTCGGATTAAGCTGCCAAGTATTTTGTTAAGTAAATTAGTCCATTCAAATAAATCATGTCAAGAAAAAGAATTTTATTCAAAACATTACGAACAAATGGCTCTTGATACTCTCACCAGATCTCTAAATCCTATGCTTCAATTTATGATCAGAATTAGATTCTTTAGCAACAACTATTAATAAAGTAAATGAAGAACAAAACTTTTTAAATTATAGTAAATCATTTAATAGTTATAATCCATCTAGTAATTTTCAAAAATCAATGATTCCTTCTCTTCAAGTTAAACAATCACAGTATAATTTTGTACCAAGACCAACTGTAGGATATAATCCAAATTCACAAAATTTTAATTTTAATTCAAATAATCAAAATCCGTTTAGAAATTAAAGTGTCATAGTGCAATAACAAAAACCAAATTTTCCTTCACAACCAATTAATATTCAACCGAGACCAACGCCCCCACAAAAATTCTCAACAGGTAGTAAAGTTTTTGGTAAAACACAAAATGTATTTAAACCTAAAGGTATAGTTCCCCAATATAAACCAACACCTATGTCGCCTACATCAAAAGCGACCATACCAAGATCGTACAACCACTTCCAGCCCACAGGTTCAAGAAACTGGACATCTGAAGAACTCTACCACGTCGGAGAAGAACCTTTTCAAGAACAAGAATGTTATGGAGAAGAACAACTTGAATACTGGTACCACCAAAAACAAATGGAACCAGAAGTCAACGAAACATCTGAAAATGAAAATTTTCACTCAGCTACGGATCAGAACAACCCCAAATAGCATTCGACGAAGAAGAACCATCATATAACGAAATTAACGCTTTAAGGCAAGCTTGTCCATTACCTTTTATTATAATTCAACAACCACCTATGAAATTACTAATAGATACCGGCTGCGCAACTTCTATAATTCGACCCTCTATAATTGAACAAAACCACCCTTCTTGTATTTACATAGATAAAACTGATTTAAAAACATGTACAACAAGGTATAAAGCCGACATTCCAATATTTAATGAATTTCATTCTAATGAAAAAATCACCGTGATTCTTCATGATTTCCATGAGTATTATGATGGTTTAATAGGTTTTAATGATCTTCAAAAATTCCATTTATCAATAAATTTTTCGGAACAATCTCAGAATTAGAACTCTTCAGCACTTCCAGTTACACCGGAAGTAGTCACCAACTTTGTTATTTTAAATAGGACACCCTGCATATTATTGTATTTTTGAATTTTACGGAAAATTTTAGGGATGCTTTGTGTAACATTCCCTATAGTTAATGAGTGCGTTGAGATGTTTGCAGCTTTTTCCTGGAGATAGATATCATGATTGATTTTTGGTATTCAGAAAGAAGTTAGGCGACTCTAAATTATGGGATATCCATAAATTTAAAAAAATACCAAGGGTGTTATTCTTGCCATTTCATTTTGACAACTTCAAACAGTCTTATCTCAATCTGTATTTTTTCGGTCTCTTATATGCATTGAAATTGTCACACTTTTAGAGATATTTGAACATTTCTACTATTTCAGCAGTTTCCGTCATATCTGGACAGTTATTGAATTTGCCATAGATATAGGGCTGTCAATCCCGGAAAAAAATTTCAACCTTGCATTACTTACTTTTTAAAAATGTGATCAATGTTCAATTTTTCAAAAAAAAATAGTAATGTTCCATTTGAGATAAAAAAGAATTGTTTTTTTGATAAATTAATATCGCAAAATCTGTCACTATACCCCGACCCGATCATAAAATTTTTCGTAAGATCCAAAAATGCAATAATATACAGAATGTTCCAATAATATAGTTATTTAAATATCTTACCCTACTAATATTTAGATTTTTTTTTTACTTTTGTAAAATTGTATTTGTATTCTAATCTATGTATTTCGAAAATATTTGGTTTAAATTGGTCCGAGTAGACATTTTTTACATTAATTTTAACTGATTGTAGATTATTGGTTCATTTTCGTAACTGAATGTATTGATAAAACAATAAACTAAACAGTAAACATAAATAATGACCAATTATTGGAATACCTTGAAAATCGTCATTGTTGCTTCTGATATTACTATTGTTATTTACATAGACGTTATCAATTATATTACTTTAAAATTACTTTTATCAAACGGATCTCTTATTCTGACTATTTAAATTATTAAAACGTAAATAATAATCTTGAATTAAGTATTTCTAATTATTCGCCTTATATGTGATCTATACTACGTGACAAAGAAAGGTAAACACTCAATAAATATTACTTTATTTTGAAAGTAAAAAATTGTCGGTGAAAGTAAAAAAATATTAAATTTAAGTTTATCTGTTATAGTATATTTCAACCGATTATAAGAGTTTAATTAGGAGTGTAGTTAATACTCTCACAGGCGCAAATATAATGATTTTACTGTCAGAGTGCCAGAAATTTAATTCATTTTTATTTTTGTTCATACCTATGAAATTTTATAGAATGTATCGTATTGATTATTTTAGTATTGCTAAATTTAATATGAAAATCAAAATAGATTTTCGAGATTAATTACTTAAATATCACCACATAAATCTCGGGAAATGCAAGAGTAGGTACAAAATTGGTTAAATTATAAAAAGCGGAATGATAACTGTTCTTCGATGACGCTTTTTGTTTTCTTGTAACTTTCGTAGTATAAATATTAAAAACTTTACATTATCAGGTATTACTTAAATCATCCGGTATATACTATTAACATTTTTCTGAATCTTCTAGATTTTAGTAGATACCATAATATTCGGTTTTTACATTGTATTATTACTCTTTTTTAACTCTGGGGTAGTATCAGTTCGTACATTTATTTTAAAATGTTCCTATTTGAGCAGGATCATAATTTGGATAGTTGACAATGGCCAATGTTATAACAACTAATAGCACTAAAAGTGCTTTTCAATATTTCACCAATTACTCGTTGGGTTTTCGATATTCGGTTAATTTAACCGACTTTAAATTCAGTCGCTTCAATATTAAGAATAAAAATTGCCGAACATAAAACACCCATCCCAAAACGGCAGATAAATATCACTCGACATGCGCAGTAACACAGTTAACCTAGATTTATACAGATTTAAATAATTACATACATTTTAGATATAATAAGATTATATAATCGCAGATTATTTATTAATATTATATGTATTTATATGCTTAAACGGTAACAATATTCAAATAAATCTATAGAGTACAGAGAATGATATATTTCAGCAATGTTTATATCTTGAGACATGTTAAATATATTTTTATAACTTTTCCTTTCTTCTTCAAGGACTTTTGTTTTTGTTTTTTTTTTTTTGTTTTCTGTACCACACAACACTAGCACAGTCTTAAAGTGACAACTCAAATATAGCATATTGCAAGTAGTCTGTCAGTAAGGGATGTGCAGACTGCAGACTGCAGAGGGGTCTGGTGGGACCTATCGATGTGAAATATCCACCCGTTTGGGAGGGGTTTGGGAGAGCAACTTTTATCCGATGATACAGACGTTGAGGCATTCGTGTGCAGGAGCTCCAGTCTAGTCAATACATTTAACAAAATTAATTCTCTTTTATATTTGACTGACTCTCATGCGTCATAGAACGGGCGCAGTCTATATTTTATCTAGATTAGGTCTTGGCGGGTGACCTAGACGAAAAACATCAATCTTTCTGTTATTTAAGATGACACTTACAGCAAAAAATGGATTAAATGTATTTTTTATTTTTCGTAAAACATTTCTCGAAGTTGCTTTGCTCTCACATTACTTTAATTATACTTTTCTTCTAAATCTTCCAAAATAATTTGTCACTTGTTGAACAATCGGAGATTCGTCTGATTTATATGACTTCATTACTAAAATGGAAATCGTAATGAAAACTTTTTTACCATATCTAGTAAAGTGTTAAAACAATGCCATGTAACAAGATATTTGCTGTATGTAGAATTTCAAAGAGAATCAGAATTCGAAATAAAAAATAATAGTTCCCATTTAAAAATTTTGTTGACTTCGCCATAAGTGGGAGAAGGTTGGTGGTAAAAGTTTAATTACTGGAGATGATGAATTTTTAAAAATCGCAATCGACCTGTTCGAGCGTTTTGCGGTAAACAGGGAATTGTAAATTTGTAGAGCGATTCATAACCCGGCGTTTGCACTGTATAGTGGAATTTGTGGTTACCTATTTATATTTATTAACACATTGAGAAGACTGAATTTTGTTATTATATAGTTGTTTTTGTTGATGACAATTATTTTTTTTATTTTTCTATGGACATATTAGTCATATTACCTACAACTGTAGAAGCTGTTTATTTATTTTTTATAACAGAAAGAGTATCTATTTCTATTGGTTTAACTTCCCTCACTACCAAATCAAAATGCCCCTTTATTAGATTATTCTTTTCTAATGACCACTTGATGTGTGACAAAACGAAATCTTCAAGCACAACAAATTCAACAGAGGTTGACCAAACAATTAACGTCAATGTGACAGCAACCGACTTCAGAATGTCATGTTTGTTTTTTCATTTCATTCAGAATTGAAATGTGAACTGTTCTTACCGAATGTTACACGTGCATAAATGAATGTATTTTGTTTTCTTGGTTACGAATAATTTTTTGAAAATAATGTTTTTTCTTCGACTCGAAATAATTTTCAAAAATAAACATTTCATGGCTTAAAAATATTCGTGGCCAGGAAAAAATTTCTGGAAATAATGTAAGCTCTAGCAGCTCGATATCTTATCTTGCTGCATTTGGAAAAACATATGGCATGTGTCAGTTTTGATCGATTTCTATGTCAGCCTCTATTTGTTAAATTTTTTTCGCAGAGTCCAGTGGCGTACAGGATATTTCTTTGTATTTACAGTTGCTAGTTGCCATCCAAAATAATTTTTTTTTTCGAATTGTTGACGACAGAATAGGATATAAAGTATATACAGTCGTCCTAACATAAGGTTTTTAATCCTAAAATCCATTATACCCTTAAATGGATGAACCGCTGGACTACTCCTATTATAGGAATTGTAGGAGGCATCAGTGATTGATCATGTATGATAAATAACTCATAAACAAAATATGAACAAGTAATATTTTAAAGAAATAGTAAATCGTTCTTATTTCGAAAACGGTTAAGTTTGTCGATTTTTAACAGGTATATCTTTTTTATTTAGAATTAAACGTAGTTTAATAATTTCTTATTGGAGGACAAAAAAGTTTGACATATGTTTACTCCGACGGAACACTGCAACTAGCGTATCCTAGATGTAATTGCAAAATAGTTACCATTTTCGTAATTACCACCCCAGAAAACACCCTGTAGATAGAAAAGGAGCAATATTCGGATAAACCATATTTGGCTTAGTCGCTCTATTTTGAGGTTAGCAACCCGCCCTAAAGCTCTGTCCCATTATTAATTAATCACCCTGTATATTTCACAAGTCTCTAGAGGCATCCATGTGAGAAACATCTTGCTTCTTTGTTCTGGTAAAAATAAGGACATGAATCGAATGAAAGTCATTGTTCGACAAAAATTATTGATTGTTTTATTACAAAAATATAAGTACATTGAAATTTTTATCAATTCAGATGTAAAGAACTACGACAATAATAACGAAATCAGTAATCGCTGTTCTACAGTATTAGTATGTGCGTTGAAGTAAACACCAGGTATCTATTTTTTGAAATGTTTTAAAAATTATTTTTTATTGTATATTTGGACATTTAGCTGTCGTTCCTCTATGAATACGAACTTACCTAATTTATATCCAGAAATAAATTGACAGAAGCATATTCTTCATGATTCATTAAACTTTTTGTGGCATAAATTTAGGGTTTTTTGAGTTAATATTTATGGTGTAAATTTATTTTCTTCTCTGATTATTTGGATATTTTGACAACCATAATGATTTAAAAATTAATTTAAAAATCCATTGAACGAAAAGGATCAGTCGAGGGTTGTTTTAATAATTTTGTTTCTGTGGTCACTATTCAAAATGCTTTTCTGCATCATGAAGCGTGACATAAATGTGCCACAAAGTGACAAGCGTGCCACAAAAATTGTTTCTGCACAATTTTATTCAATTACTGTAAATGTATGCACTAATCGTTAGTTATAATTATCCACAATTCACGTACTTGCTGGGAGCATGACACTTGTTGTCACAACTTGGGCAAATGTCACTTCGTGTCAAATTAATAATATTTTCTATGAATAGTAATCATGTAGATTGTAGGAAAAGTATAGTGTGTTGTATTAAAATGTTGAGGGATGCTAATTTCGTGAGATGCTATTTTTCGAGAAAAACACATGTTTATTTGAATGTTGCTTACGATTACAGTAATATCATTGTGTTAAGTACTATTTATTACTCAACGGTAATATATATGTTTGATTGTTTTAATTTTAATACTAAAAAAACTATAACCTAATAGGTGTACCATAAGCAAAATACATTACCCATTATTTGCCTTAGAAGACCTAGTGCGCATTTGGCAATCTGATCGCGGCAACATTGATCTGAACACCTGCCATGATATGCTAACAGAGTTGTGCGCAAGCAAAACACAATCAGCTAACGTTAATTCGGTGAAATAGGAATGACCGAATATATGAGCGTTACATTTTGTTACATGTATATTAGTTTTCAGTTTGTAGGTATACAGGTATTTTCAATGCGCTAGATAATTTTGGGACTTTTTGCATAAAAGCTTTTACTAAAATCAAAATAAAATTTGTATAGTATAGTGTTGTGACTTATTAAGTTTAATTTAATACTTAAATTGAAAATGATATTTAGTGTGACTCGTGTTGCATAAAGCTGTAAGCGAATAATCTTATCAAGTTATTTATTTCACTGTTTAGTGACAGTCCAATGTGTATCATATGTCTATATCTCGGTCTATGTGTCAAAGTTTTCAAGTATTATATTCTGTAAATTTGTAAAGTTTACAAATATTATATTCTGTAAACTTTGGTTTGTATGTAGCCATACATCACGGGTGATACGCAAATTTGCTTTCTATATTAATAAAATTACCCACTTCTGTCTTCAATCTTGAGTTTTGACATTAACGTCGCAACTTCAATTCTGACGATGAAATTGGAGAAATCAATACAGTGGCGTACCGAGATAATTCACTACAACCGAAATTTTCTTGGCACCTTCGCCATTTTAGTGATGACGCTGATAGCGATATTTTTTCTAGGAATGAACTGTCAATTTCTTAGATTTTTTTTGGTTTGGTTTTTACAGATCAATTCATATTTAATTTTTCACAGGAGTGTTAATCCCCAAAAACCCCTCAGTGCGCCACTGATATGTATTTCTAAAGGTCAAAGTTAGGCTCCATATAAGTTTTTACTTTTCGAAATTATACCTTGTATATTGTATACAGGCTGTATTACGGTAACGGCCCATTAGAATATTTCAGCGACTACGTCGATTTCAATTTTGGACATTTTGGCTTTGGAGTTTTCAGAAGTGCTCCTCTAAATAAAATAATGTCATTCTTGTAACACTTCTGGTTATACCGGAAGTCGCCATCTACTACTTGCTTATTTTAAATGAAACACCTTGTATATTTTCCATATTTAGATTGAACGTGTAATTGCTGAAACGTATAATTTTATCGACGGTCACATGGGCGAAGTTTGGTCATCAAATCTAGGGAGGCTACAGCTTCAAGCCTCCCCCCCTAACTTCGCCCATGGACGGCTACCAGGTTGCCTAGTGGTAATGAATATAATTAATTTATTATTGTTAGTTGATTTCTTTGTATGTATGTTGTTAATTTGTTTAATTGTATATTAACATTAAATAAAAAAAAATAAATGAGTTAGGAGTAGAAAATACCACATTGGTTTTGTAAATGTAAAATACAAATATATTTAATAAATTGCCATTACTGATAAAATGTTTTATATAATAATTTCCTGATAAAATTGATAACTATATTCCGAAATATTGTTTTTCTCATTCATTAATGATTAATTGGGGAAAACAATAATAACAAAATTAAATAAAATACTGAGATATCTATTTGTCTGATGTTTGTTATGTTGATATTAGATGACGTGTATGTATTTGTATTTACGTGAAACATTTCTTTCCCTTTTCATACAAATAACAAAATGTAGTAACTTTCTAATTGGCGCTTTTAATTAGGTACATGTTTTCACCAGGAACACCAAATAACTAGATTGGCATTAGTTATTAAGGAGCAGGCATTGCTATATTTTTTCATCAGAAAATAAAGCATTTTAAACTCATTTTAACGTACTAAATGAACATTTTTATGTTTTAAGAGAAAATGGTGTGGTTCAAATCTTTTAATAGTAACTATTAATGAATTAAGTGAACATGTGATATATTGATTTTTAAATTAGTATTAATTAAGTTATACTATAGAAAGAAGAAAAATTAAAGCACCTTAGAAAAACTGTATAAGTAAATTATTTTCTGATATTTACAATTTGAATTATTCATTTACAAAGTTGTTATTGATAAATTCTATGTTAAAACGAGTTTTGAATTCCCAGACAATTAAACCATAAATAATGATTTGATTTAATCGGTTGATAACATTATAGATTACCTATTAATACTTTTTCAGTCTCACTGCAGGTTTTAACGTGTTCAAACTGCATGTTTGTAATAATGAACCATTCTAGTTTATGATAAAAACTGGTTTTGGCAAGTTAAATCAGTGTAACTTTGATTTATTTTTTATATAATTACTTAAGTGCCTAATTGGCACATGAAGAAGTCGTGTGGAATTTGTTTCTACCGACCACCATTTTGGCTCCAAAGTAGTGGAACAATGAAATGTGGTGCTATATCAATAAATGAATTCTAATAAAACCATATGTGGTTTTATCAGCGATAAAATTCTTCGGTAGATTCAAATTACAGAATAATAATATAGTATAGTAGGTCGAAAAACAATCGAAAAGTGCAATTTGATTATTTATAATATAATAAGTGACTTTATATAACAAAATTCCTTCTTACGTTGCACAGCATCTATAACACTGCATTTTTCTTGCAATAATTAAAGAAAAAAAATATCTCATTGTTTTCACGCTTCAACTAAATGCAGTAAACAACTCAAGGAATCATAAAGTAGTAGTAACAAATAGGTAGGTAGTTGATGATAGTAAGAAATGTTTTAGCTTATTTAATTGATATTGGTCGCTTATAATATATACTAAATCCTACAAAATTTCCTGAAGGAGTCAATTTGTTGGAAACTCAAAATACACTATATCATTTTTCTGCCATAAATCTAGGGATTTTTTTTTGACAGAAATTCTCAAGGTTAAAGTTTTATTAATTACCTGTTTTTTAACCATTTAATATAGTCATTAACCGCAATATTAATAATTCAGTTTATGGAAATATATGTATAAAAGGTTATTTTAAAAATAGCCATCAGTTACTTAACCTAACTCACTCTGTCTCTGTATACAGGATAATTCTTAACCTATACGCATAAACTTGGGAAATGATAGCTGAAGACAAATAATGACGAATAATGAAAAAAAATTAAAAGATGCCTAGGCAGAAAAAGTTGCTATGAACCGTTCCACGTAATAATTTAAATCAAACTGGAAATTAAAATTGACAATGACATTAGGTAAACATAAAATGATGGAACCACAAAACTGGTTTTATTACATTACAACTACAACAGAAAATGTTTACTTATTAAAAATATTTATGGCGAATTATGAACAGTCATTTAATACAATTGAACTCTCTCTGCTTCCCTCATTTTTCGTAAAATTAACATTATTATTATCCACACTACTTGAAACTCCGGAAACATATTTCATTGCCGATGTTCGACTTATTAGCTAGCGAGTCCTCGACATAGCCCTCTGCGACCGCAGAAGACTTCCATCCCCCGTGTTGCTTCAACATTGTTGTGTCCCCACCAGAATGCACCAGCAACGTGGCCGAAGTCCTGCTAAAGCAGTGCCCAGTCCCAGTATACTCTTTCGCATGGGCTAGTTCCTGAAAAGTAGCAGTTTTTTGTGGCATTTTAGCAAACTTGTGAATGCCAATAAATTATTGATGTGTCTTACCATTACTTATAGAAGAAACGCCGATTATTAAAATCCCGAGGGTCAGGAGGCTGCATATTTTCTGTAAATGCTTAAATATTCCGTTACTACAAAAGATCTTGATTTTTTGGTAGCATAATTAACAATTTGGCGCCCGTATCATTTATATCATCCGTTTTCGTTTGCAAAAGCTCATCACATCTACAAGCCCCAGAGATTTAACAATAAGTACAACCCAAAATATAAATTGAAAAATAGTTTTTCAATCCATAATAGATCATTTTCAGTATATTCATGATCAAATACTGGGACTTGTGATAAACAATTTTTGATTTCTTCTATTGAAAAACTCGGGATTTTCTTGCATGAAAACCATCTGACTGCCGTTTCAAAAAAGCTCGAAACTTCAGATATTTTGCCAAATCAATGTTATTTATTCAGGGTAGCTTTCAACATCGAATAGGTAGACCATAACGTTGAAGACTTCATTTTCTTTGAAATATCGGAAAAATAGGCAATCAGCACATTCTGAGAGAAAGAGCCTACATTTTTCTTCTGTCTATATTCCATGCTGAATGTGAGTTCATAGACAGTGCTTGACTTATCCGGTAATAGATTCAATTCCAGGACGAGTATTCTCTAACTTAGCATTTGAAAACGTATCGTTATTGATACGCTTAGCTTTTTAACTCGTATAGCAAAACGACTTACTCACACTCACTGTTATGGTATTCTGTAGCTAGACGACTTCGTTTTTATGTTTTCGACTAGCACATATTGGCAATGTCGCATACTACCAGCTACTTTTTACTTTATAAGGTTACCATCCTGGTTGCCACTGCACATAAAATTCACTGAAATGAAATTTTATATTATGATGACTGGAATGTTCTGATGCGCGAATTGATTCTTATTTGTGGTCAGCGCCATATTTGTTTTGTGCCTCCTAACAATGACGGAGTAATAAAGATTTAGCTGATTGTGAATTGAAATGAAATTGAATTCTGGATATGAAGAATTATTCGGTGCTATATGCTGGTTAATTTTACAGTCCCTTGTAAAACATGACATGTTCCAACAATAACACACAAAGAATAACACTAACGAGAACGAGATACAAGAGAAAAGAATGTACTGACTGATGGTTAACCACATTGTACGCCAATGACGTGTTTACCAACAAAATAATCGGAAATTAAGAACACAATTCATATCGACATCCTGTTTTCTTAACCTGAATAATTTTATGAAACTGAAATCGGGTAAATCGAATGGATCATCAGCAATATATCGCTGACGCATATTTTCCTCATTTTCGATCTTCTCTATCAAATTTATCAATAACATGTCCTCAATTTCCATTTTAAGTTTATATTTTTCACATTAATAAGTTTATAAGGAAATGATTATCATCATCAAATAACCTCAACATTAAACTTGTCATTTGTGGAACTTCGTTTGTGGTAACCACAGATTACGGATAATTAGGTATTCTGGACAGTAGAGAAGTCGAGATGTCAACATGCCGGCGTCGTAAAAACGATAAGTAAAGAGCTACCAAATGGTAACTGTTGTGAAAACGGCGGGCGTTTTTATGAAACCGAGTCGCAAAGCAGTTAGAAAATACCAAATTGCAGATGCTATACGTGAATTGACGTCATATGCGCTATGCGTTTGAAAATGCTTAACGAATGATAGAAAATACCCGTCCAGATCTCGCGCCAGGTCCCTTATCTCAGGTGGTGTAATCCTCACTTTCAATTACATCCATTTCGAACAGATACTTGACAATTTTTTAAAATTGACAGTGACATTAAAGTAAACACAAACAATTCAACAAACGTCATCAGCGGCAAATATAGTAACGAAAAGCCAGATTTGGATATTGATAATAAAACGCAATTAATAAGTATAAAAAAGGACGATTTTGCGTGAACTTTGAACAAATTTGGAGAAAACATTAAGTATATGTTTCACTAGGCAGCAAAGCAGATTTAATGCCTTACCAGTGAAACAAATAACTATTGTTTATAAAAATTAAGAAGTCAACATTTCCATACAAATAAGTATTGATTGATGTCATGTTTGCTATGCAATTATTAAAAAAGATACACAAAAACGTTTTGGGTATTTTTGAAGCACTATCCCCTTTGTTGTACTCGTTTCTGGACAAACTGTATCCATTTCTTTTTTAGGTTTTCAAACAGAACAGAATGTTATGGGATTGTGCCAAATTTCATTAATATGTCTCTACGCGTTTGGGAAATACTAATTAAACCGTCATAAAGAACTAAATTTACATACCTTGTATATCGAAAACGAAACGATTTAGGATACATGTTTATATAGACGTTTCGATTAATCTTAAAGTCTAGAAAATGCAGTTAAATTTATGCGTATAAGTTAAGAATCACCCTGTATAAATAATTGGGTATAATGATAATATAATGAATACCTACTGTTTAATACGTAATCAGTTACAATTTTAAAATGTGCTTTAGTTAAAATATGTGAGAAAACATACTGAGTAATTTGTATTTAAACCGATTAATGTGTTTAATAGACATCCGGTGTTTTTGCATTGGCAGCACTAGGATGTAGTAATTTGAAGAGCCGCGATGTCAAGGTTTTAGTCAATATAATACCAGGAGTATTTGTATTTCTGTTGGTAAATCGATGTAATGGGAATAGTTTATGGCCTACATTTCTGCTTATGTAGTTTTGTATTACAGATCAATACATGCACTACATAATATTCGGTATAGTCGACTGTTTTCACTCAGGTTTTATTATTCATTATGCATTGTATAAAACTGCTTGTAGTATGGAATATGTATATTGTATTCTAAAGAAGTAAATTACTCGTTTTATTGATACAAAGTTTATATATGTTGAAATGTTTAAAGGCACAAGCTAAAGTCCTTATTAAAAAAGATTATGATAATTACATTTTACATGTGGAAAATGAAATGTTAGTAAATCCTAAGCAGTTTTGGCATTTCATTAAAAATAAAAAACAGTATTGTAAAATTCCACATGAAATGTTTTTAGGTGATACGTTAGCTAAAGGTCCCTAATACGTCTGCAATTTATTTTCTACATTTTTTCAATCGGTTTTCTTCAACTTTCAGAAGAGTAGGTATTGAATTCCACTAAGGGTTCTGGTCCCGATCGCATACCTAGCCTTTTTCTGAAAAATTGTTATTTCACCTTATTTATTCCTCTAACTTTAATTTTTAACCATTCACTTTATTTAGGAATATTTCCTAATGCTTGGAAATTTAGTACTATTATTATTCCTATATATAAATCTGATCAGAGAAATGTCGTGAGTAATTATTGTCATATAAACAAATTGTCAGCTTTTGCAAAATTATTTGAGCATATAATTTATGGATATATATTTAATTTAGTTAAAGGCCTCAATTATACCGAAACAGCATGGTTTCATGAAAAATAAATCCATAGAATCAAACCTGTTAACCTACTCGGAATACCTATGTAGTGGCTTGGACGATGTCCGTCAAGTTGATGCCGTTTACACTGATTTTAGCATTTGACAAAGTTGACCACAATATCCTTTTGCGTAAACTTGCTGAAGGGAGCGGTGTTCTTATAAGATGGGTCGAATCCTATATTAAAAACAGATCGCAGTAAACGGTCATAATTGAAACACATTTTTAACATCAGGTGTACCGCAAGGGTCCCATCTAGGTTTTTTCTTATACATGGGAATGATGTAAAAAATTGCTTTAAGCATTGTAAGTTTCTTCTGTACGCTGACGACTTAAAATATTTTACCAAAATAAATTCATTAAATGATGACATTAATTCAATTATTCCAAATGCATCCAGGATTTTAGGGTTTATTCTTCGTAAGTGTAAAGATTTTCATAATATTAAACCAAATAAACAATTATATTATGCTTATATGTTTAGTAAAATAAATTTTGTGTATTCGGTTTGGAATCCACAATACAACATTTATGTAAATAACTTAGAAGCCGTTAGAAACCGTTGTAAATAGTAATTACAATGCGGCTAGGAAACAATTTAGGCTTATATCATTGGGGAAACGTCGCATCTTGAATGACATATTAATTTTATACAAAGTATTGAATAATGAACTCAACTGTCCAGGTTTTTTATCTTCAATACATTTTAATGTGCCCACACATGGTACGCGGCATTATGATTTTTTCTACTTACCATTTAGAAGAACAAATTATACTAGTAATTTCCCTATATGCATTCTTCCAACAGATTTTGTTCTGATATTGATTTGTTTGCGGTTTCTGATAAATCCCTAAAGTCTTTGTTAACTGATTTATTTTTAAGCTTATAATTTGTTGTTTCGTCTTCTTCAATTTGTAATTGTAATTGTGCTTTTTAATCACTATGGTGACCATGTTTGTTATTGTTAGCTGTGGATACTGTTCTTGGGTTAATTCGTTTGTCCCTAAAGTTTAAATAAAAAAAAGTGTCCAGAAATCTACCGACAAACGATAACCTCAAATTTTTTGCCAATTTGAGCAATATCACTTTTTAAAGTATTTATTAGATGAGATTAAACATTCAGATCACAGTTGCTTGGCTAGCAAAGTTCCCATATCTAAATCCTTACGATGGTTTTGTCTGGAAAATCGTTAATGTATTTTCAACCACGTGATCAGTTTTGGACACGAATTCAAAATACCTGCAACGAATTGAATTTTTACATAAAGTTGGAGCTCTTTCAATAACAATAAGAGTGCATTAATGTTAAAAAAATCTCAACATTTTTCAAATTTGAAAGAAGTATCAAAAAGTCGAAGGTAAAAAAAATATGATTCAAAATATCCGTTGGTTCCCTCAAATGAAACGCTTATGATCACAGTTAAAAATTCATATTTAACAAGCTGAATGCGCGCCTAATAATAAATAAATTTGTAAAATATGATATTTTTTTATTAAAGGCGTGTTTGAAGATGTGCCATATTCAAACGACCTTCAGGAGCGTTTTTGTAAGAATTGTAAGTAAGGTGATTTTGCTCAAATGGATATAAAACTATCCACACAATTTGAGGTTATCGTTTGTCGGTCGGGTATCTAGGTAGGCATACTGTATAATGTAATGTAATGTGTTTCGCTTAAAAGATAATGGAAAATAAATAGCTAAGTAAAGGAGTATGTAGGACATAAAATATTAATAACGTTTATTATAAATAATGTTGTTACTTAAATGTACATTCATACATATAAAATATGTTCTGACTACTTACTGGTAACAAAATATTTGTGTCATTATATTATCACACATTACTCACATTTTCCAGCTAATATTGCAAACTAAAGTTTTCCGGAATTGCCCTCATTCTTGTGGAATAATCTAATCTCTCACCTTTGTCCTCTACATATTTTTCTTTTAAAAACTGATTTTGTAGGTTCCTTAATGTTATACCATAATATATTTATAGATACAATTTGACATTTTGTTCTTCGTATATATTTTTATAGTATATAAATTATTGATTCATCTAATTCATTCGTTCCTAGTTTTAGTAAAGTTTGACGCAGACCTTATTTCATGTTTCACTGTTTATTTTTGTTGATTCTTAAATATCAATCTGATGACTTATTTTTAAGTGTTGTCGCAAAAATTTTATTTATCGATGATGTGTCATAGAGATTTATTGAGATTATGTTATCCTTATCAAAATATTTATAAAAGTGTGATTTTAAATACGTAATAAAGTAATAATATATTACTTGATGAGTACGAAATTGGTAATTTATTAACCTCCCCGGTGATAAAACTGACCTTATCATTTCCTAAAACAGATTCCGAATTGCGTAGTAGCATGTAGTAAATAATCTAAAATTGAAATCAAGCTGCCTACTTTGACGAAAACTCGCAAATGTAAACGTAAAATAAATAATATAGATACGTTTGTTTCCGAGTTTTCCTCAAATTACGCAATAGTACGCAGCTCGGATTCGAAAATGATTAAATTTTGCGCGAATATATTTAATCTTTTATCGAACAATGTGACAATTTGAACCAGCATTATTCAAAATCGGATAAAATATTACCTCATCCTTCTTGCTTTATCTAGCTTTATCAGGATCGAGTCATGCATAGCACTCTGGTATAACACTCTGGCATCAGCCTACTAGGGACTGCAAAATAAAAATGAAAGAAATGTAACTTGTTCTTGAAATCCTGTATCTGATTCTTTTTTAATAAAGGTACCTAACTCAATACGACAAAAGGGGCAATGCCATAGAAACCTTGCAAAGTAAGTAGGTAATGGATAAAATAAAATCATTCATTTGATAAAATATTTTATCCAAAATAAACGTTGTAAGCAAAATCATGAAAAATCTAATAATATTTTGCCAGAAATTGTAAAAATCATTGAAATACGATCTGATTCATCTACAAAACAAAGGGATGTTAATACAGTTGATATGTGCCCATCCCTAAACAGAGGAGGTTGCCTAAAAACTTTCATCCAATAGGATTGCAGTATTTTTCAGATAGAATGATGTCACTGGTATTTAATTTGATTTTCGCCATTCAACTCAGTATTAGTTACATTTGAATTTTCAATCGTTTTAATAATTTCTGTGGATATATATTGGTATAGACAGCACTGTTACAATATTATTTAACAGTTTAAAACATATAACAAAGAACATACAGTTTATTCTATAACCTATAATTAAGTAGTATGTCAAGTGTTTTTTTTATGATGCTACAAAATATTAGTTCAGATGCTTGTAGATACGAGTAACAACAAAAAAATATATATTCATCGAGTGCATATGCAGCAGCACAAATAGCATTAATACAAGTATGGTACATAACTAAGCAAATGCAGTAAAATACCATATACTTTAACTCTCTAAGCGAACATCAAAAAAAATCTTAACCTTAGCACGCTTATATTTTGTAAAAAATATTAAAAAAGCGCCCTCATATCAAATTTATACATCTACAATATGCTAGTTGTTTTGAAAATTAAAGTTGGGAGACTTTTGGAAACATTTAAACGCGATCTTGTTTATTACTTTGTGCATGGTGTTTTGGAGAATCTGTATACTAGTAATGATACTTGATGGAACGGTCTTCACAGAGCAATCGCACGATGTAGATTTCAGATTAAGGTAAAAAATTGCTAATATGATTGATCTAATGTAATAGCTTTATACAGCACACATTATAACATTTTTTGCTTGTTCGTGTTACTACTTCTTTGATTTTGTATACACAGAGTGTGTTTATAATGAAGAATAATTCAAGAGCAGTTTCCTATAAACATTTGTAATGAAAATGTATATCAGTAGTTCATTTTTCATATTTTCACCAGTACAGCACTTTGGTACAGCCCGAGACAGAACCATCACTTTGACTTGAATGTTTATATTTGCCTGAAATTAAAAAAATCTGATGTTTCATTTTCATTTCTTGCTATTAAGATACATTTCAAACAATTAAACATAACGTCATAACCTCAAATGACAAAATGAGACGTGCGCTGCCAGAAAAAAGGAAGAATAATAATTAATTGTTAAGTGTTTCCACCGTTATATTAAAACTAAAACCTGTATAATATAACAGCAAACCGCTAATTAACAAGAAACCTACACATCATTATTGTCTTGGTGTGTCCACTTTCAACGTAACTTTTCACAAATTAGAAGTAGGTAACAGTGGAAAAAAATAAGAAACAGGTAATAACATTCCAAGCCTAGACGCCAGGATTGCAGATTTATTTTTATTTTATTTATTTATTTTACTTACACTATTCAACAGGTCAAAGACCCAGTTAGAGAATAGGAAAACACAGAAAAAAACATACCTACATGAAGCAAATTACACAATACTTACACATGTAAACAAATATGAAAAATAATCAATCTAAATATCTGGATAAATACAATAACAATTACAAAACAAGTTTTTTTAGAGTTGAAATATTACAATCCATAGAATCTACGGGCAAGATAACTTCATTATATAAATCACACATATTATGAAGTGGAGAATGTTACAGAATATTTGTCGTAACAGGTGGCAAATAAAACATGTTAAATTGTCTAGCTTCAATTCTGGGAACATGAAAGCCCAACATTCTCAAGATGGCACTGCAGTCAATGACATTATTCATTACTTTATGTAAACAAATTAAATAAACCTTTTTACGTCGATTTTCCAAAGTTTCAAGGCCAAATCTATTAAGCATTTCAAATTGAGGGAACCCAACTCACCATCAGCTTTAAAACTAATATATTTTAAGAATTTACATGTACATTATAATTTAGGACACCAAATAATTGATGCATATTGACAATTGCACCTGACAAAAGTAGATTACAAAATTTGCAGTGTTAGAATTCCGAAACTGTTTACTATTCCTTATAATGAAACCAAGAGATATATAAGTCCTTGCAGTTACATGATATAGATAACTATTAAATGCAATTTTCTGTCAAATATAACAGATTTGAGCATCCAAGTCCAAAAATGCCGTTGCAAAGGCAAAAGAAACTATTGGAGTGGCGTGTGAAATTTCTGTCCAAGTTGGAAATTCCACATAACCCTTCTTTAGTTAGCCATAGCCAAATTACATTTATATATCGTATTGCAGCTACTTTCTGCTAATTTCAAAAGTTCTGAAAAAGAAATCGCGCATGTGCTGGCTGATATGTTTTTATTAATCCAGAAAAAAATTAATTTTAAGAAAATGGCGGGAAAATGGAGTTTGTCATAGCCGGGGCGGTCAGTGGTCGCGCGATTTAAGGCGTCAGTACTTGAATCGGTGTGGCTAGACCGGTGTAGGTTCGATACCTGCAGCCGGTAGCCTTGGGTCAATGTGAGAGATTGATACCGGTCGACATTTAACTACCCGCCTAATTAATGAAGTTTTCCAGGTTTCCCTCATTCCTGCACTGAATGGTGGTTAGGGCCTACCAACGTAATTCGTTCCTCGGCGCAAATGCGGCCTGCTTAAAAATAATATGCCGCCCCTTCTCCCGCACAAGTCTTCGACTTCTGGGCTAATCCTCGTGATTAGAATGGGGGGTAGAGATATTACTATATTATTATAAGCCACTTTTGAACTTAAAATTTGATTTCATTTTAAATTTAGATAAACCATATACCTAATATACAGGGTGAACCTTAAATAAGTACAAATATTTTAACTGCTGGTGTAGTTCGTCATATAGATCAGTCTAGTGAAAGCCATTTTTAAAAATTTCTAATATTTACGGATATTATTTTTTTTTAAATACCCACATTTTGAGGACCGCTGTATTAACCAACCTAATGAACCATATGATTTGTTGCGAGGTTGCCATATCTTCTTTAATATAAATATTACGTTTCCCTTAACGTAATAGTAAAGTAATACGATTAATTCTATTTTAAGCATAAGTACAGTAAAATTGGGTATGTAGTATGATACGCAGCAATATTAACATATCTTTTAACTGCTTAACTGATCTTACTATAAACGATTAAAAATGAATTTCCGCAAGTTAAATACTACTGTAAAGTATTTAGGAAGATATTATGTGATATTACTATGTCCAATGTTCAAAAATTATACATAAACGTGCACACAAGCTTACCTGTTTGTTAAAAAAATAACTATTTAATCAGTAATCCACATTTTACAAGTTGCCATTGTACACTGTTAGAAAGAGACACAAGACACAATTTCCTTAAGTTATTTTATGAAGAATAACGACGCACTTCGCACTTTAATCAGTGAAACAAATTTTAAAAATAAAGGTACACACAATATTAAATAACAAAATAGCAGCTTGACGTATGCGTTTAACATCAAGAAAAGCAAAGACATTTGTGTAACACTGGCAACACTGTGAACCACACGTTTAATCTGCAGTGCTATGACTCATAAATGTATGAAAGTCAGCGGTCCTCAGCAAGTTTTCTACATAAAAATTACAAAATTTATTTAAAATTTCACTTTTTTATTTCTGATTTTTAAAAAAAAAAACTATTAATTATGTGTTCTACACAGTGAACTATACTGCTGGTTAAAATATTTGTACTTATTTAGGGTTCACTCTATGATCTAACTGCAATACGATATGGACATGTACCTATCTTCAACTTTTGTGTTTACAAAGACATTTTTGAACTGGATACTTGGAGCGTACGCTTCAAAATCTAGCTCTAGTGCGGCACTCTAATCCATCGCTCCAAAACCGACCTATTGGCGCGTAAGTGTAAATCACAATATACTAAGCAATCAGTAGGGAAACTCAACTTTCCCGCGTCTTCCAAAAATCCGCCATCTTGTTGGCGACTGACAGTTATTACTATAATTTCTGTGTGTCAGTTAGGTTTTTGAATTTTTGGCATTATTACATGGTTATCCACTCGTTATCGTTATTGTACTTATATTCCTGCTTTGTATGTCGTGTTGAGTGTTTAGTTATTTGTGTTTTTATATTAGTGATTATTTATTTGTGGAACTATACCCAGTAAATAATAAATAAACTATGGGAGGAAATAAATGTGTTGTAAAAAACTAACGCATAACGCAGCTCTGGGCGTAAAAGGCCTGTAAACAGTTTTATATATGGGAGACCAAGTTAGACGTGATAGCTTAATTGAGAAAATCCTAAAGAAGAATTAAAACATGAAAGGGGGCAAAAGATTTAACTCCAAATAGAAAAGAGACTGCTTTCATACATGAATGAAAGAAACCACTCCATACACCTAATAGAGCAGGGGGTTTTTGATTATGTTACCTATATATATATATATTTTTTTTGTAAACCTCAAAATAAATTGTACCTAATATTCACGTTTTAATTTCATTTCGTACTTTCCTAAAAAAAAATGAGTAAAAATATAAAAATTACACTGGGCTTAAATTTGATAATCTGCTAACAAAATAAGGCTAAAGTACTACAAAATATAAAATAAAACTACACTACTAGTTGACCTAGTTTCTATGTTTTCGCAAATTTTTTAAATAAATTTAAATTCATACTGGTTTTATAACCAAATTCAAATTATATCTGCTAGAAACCTAAATTAAGACAAAATGTGACCAAAACTTCAATTTACATTAAACTACACTGGATTACAACAGTTAATTAAGAATTAATGCAAAAGTATTAAAACTAGGAACAACTTTGGTTATGTTACGCCAAATTATTAGCTATTTTTTCGTATGTTCTCTGGGATCCGCCATATTCTTGGCGACTTTTTCTAGAGTAGGGGTATTTAAAAACTGCCAGACGTATTTCATTCATAAATTGTCTAAGATTCCGTACTGATTGCTTAGTATACTGTGGTGTAAATGGGCCTATTGACTGTTTCTCATTTACTAATTCACGACAGAACACCATAACCTTTTAGCACCAATACAATTCACAATTTCTATATGATTACACCAACGGCTTTAACTGTTTTTTTTATCTCTTGTAGAGTTTATATCTGCTATGAATTTCGAGTAAGAAAAGGAAAAAATCATTGGCTTTGACATCGTACTGAGAATTTGGTTCTTGCATTTGATTTGAAGGGTCATTCATATAAAAATGAGAATCATTTATATGAATACAGCACTATAAAATAAATACCTAGCTCTGAGAATGATGTTTCAATAACAGTGTTGTACTATGTTGTTGTTGTATAAATATTATAGAAACATTGTTTATGTAGACACTTTTTTCTTATGTTTTATACGTAAATCACTTACACAACACTACATCACACCTCTTGTATATTAATACATCTAAGGCCGCAAATTTTCTTTGCTATTAAATTTATTAAAATAATTTTCTCATTTGTAAAACTAAATTAGAACACCATTGGCATAGATTTAACAAACTAACACAGAGGAGATTTAAAAAAATAACACTCACTAAATATTAACAAATTTACTGCCGACTAAATTATTGTTACGAGAAGTTATTAGCCAAAAAAATTAATTCATTTTACTGCTCAAAAATGTGCACTTACCTTATAATTGAATGTTGTAAAGTTAATTGAGCAAAGTGTTAGGAACAGCATAGTTTATAAAAATAGTTATTGTAATCTTTGGACGATGGTAATAGTATTGTTTGATTCTACATAACTACAACTGTTTAAATCGGATAAAATGAGTCATACTTTGCCGGTAAGCAAACATTTCTCAATAAACAATAATTACTTTTTTGTTTTTATATGTAGGTACTTATTAAAAAATTGTTCAATTGTATAAATTTCAATTCGATATACACATGACGGAAATTTACAAATTCGATATATTATTTAATTAATTTCAAACAAAAACATTGTTTTAACACATAATACATATTATGTATATCTTATGTAGATATATTTTGTCCGTAGATTTTTTCATCGGTACCTGTACACATTTACTATATGTTAGCTTCCAACATTTTTACAATCACTGTTATTTGAATTTTGGGAAATCTGTACATGGTTCTACGTTTATAATTGTACCTAACTACTTAATTAGTTCAGTAGTCCGTACAGCAGTTTATTTGTTGTTGATGTAACCGCAGCGAACAGTAGCAAAGTTAAATTGAAGTGTCGAGGAAACACAGTCAATCAAACATTTTTTCTCTCCGGTAATTAATACAAATAATTGACTGTTTTTATTCACCTTTTTTTTTGAATTCGAAAAAACACAGTAACCTTTAGTAAGTACTCCTACTTCTCGTTTGAGAAATTGATATTCTTTTAGCAAATAATGGTTATTAACAATTATCGCTTGATCGTTAATGTTTGAAGAAAGTTATGATTCAGTGTTCGAAAGTATTGTGTTTCTGTCAGAAGAAAAATGAAGACAAGGTGAGTGTTAATTTTTTTCATGATTGATTCGAACTGGAAGATATGTGCATACGCGGCAATTTTGATAGCACAATCTAGCAAGGTCTCATTCCACAAGGTTTTGGTTAATTTACCCGGTAACTTTATTTACTACAGACCGTAGTCTAGTAGTAAGTAAAGTGTTTAGGATAATTAACCAAATTTAAAATATTAATTTAGATAGTTAAAATAAGAAAAAAACCCTAAGAAGACAGGTTTCATTTTCAGCAAATATCCGGAAATAAATTATTATAATAATTATTAAAGTTATTAGTATTCTGTCTTTTTTAAATACATTTATTTGTATATGTTCCTGAAAGTGTATGTGTGTATAGTATATGTATGTGACACGAATCGATACGAGTATAAATGGAAAAAATTGTATTGAAATTAATCAAGAATATTCTAATTGTCCTACAGTGAAACTCGTGTCTCGTATTATTTTGTTTTATTTGACATGGAAAATATTATTCTATTCCCACATATTGTATAAAAACAATGATTGAAAAAACTTTGACTAGTAATTAAATCAACCAACTTTTCCTTTACCGGTAGGTATATACATATATTGTAAAAATTTTATATTTCACAACTTTGAGTTGAGAAAAATTATTCATAAACTTAATGGAGACAAAAATAACTGGACAACATTAAGATCCTCTATTTTTTTAAGTTTTGTACAAAACAATTGGTCACAAATAAAAATTAATACAATTATTAACTTGTTCCTAGTTATTTGGAAAATTATCTAAGAATAATATTTTCTTTTATTTTAGCATTTTCCAAAAAGAAAAAAATCAAAAACAAAAGTATATTTTCGTTTTGGGTAATTCACTAAATTAAACAATTTTGCTTCAATTTAACAGTCCCTCTATCTCTATCATCTAAAAATATGAAATTATTTCTTCCAGCGACATCCTTAAAGTAGAATTTTTATATAGTCTAATTATACAATTAGGTATATTCATTGAAAAATAAATAATTCATTTGGCCTATTTACACTATCTTTTTCCATTTCATGGCTAACACGAAGGTACTTTTTATGACCTTCAAATATACTAAGTAATGTCATAAGATAATAAGGTACATACTTTTTGCAAATTTTGTATTTTTTTAGTAGGTAACTAATACTATATACTTAATATCTTAGTTATACTTACTACTTATATTATAATGTAATCATCTTGAACTAAATAGTGCGATGCAGAAATCTAGATATGCATATCTGTTGTGTATGGATTTAGTATTAAATTCTACCCACTTATTTTAAAATGTCACCATTTTATTTATGAAAATGTCTAAATTCTCTAGTTTTAAAGAATTTTAGAAACGTCAGTCTACCTATAATGTCAAAAAAACGAGTTAAATACAGGTATTTCTTAAAAAATTTTTAGCTGAATATCTACTTAGAACAATTATTATGTTAATTTAAATTATTGAATATTTTTTCATATTATGATCATGTAATATAATTTTATTGAATAGTTCTCTTTAAAAATGTAAGGTAAAATTATAAAATTGTAATTCATCTACATATATGTATTTTAACAAATAAAGTATTAGTTGTGTCTCACGAGGTGACGGAGGTGATGCACCTCACTTAAGGGCGCCGTATTCTTGAAATAGTATTTTTTACAAATACCAGTAACTTTAGCGAACTTTAGACATTTGGGAACTGAATAGTATAGAGTTTAGTAAATAACAGGAATGTTCTCATGTCGCCTCTGAATATTCAAAGGTACCGAAGTAAAACGAATATATAACGACAGAAAGCGGTCCAAACAACATATTTTTAGGTACCTACAGAAATCTTTCAAAATTGGTTTTTTTTAAATTCAACTGTAATTGTAAATATCTTTATAACATAAATTTACATAGTTCTGTATATAAGATTGTTCACTTTTGTTTGTAAGTATGTGAAAACAATTTTGTTCAATTGTGGGGTTGGAATAGCAAAATAATATGTAAATTTAAATAGTAAGAGTATAAACAAAACGTCAATAATTATATTTTTGATATTACTCTTACTGTACGTGTTTTATTTTTCGAGATTTTTGTACTTAAAAAACCTTAAGGGTTCTCTCACAGTCTCACAGTGGATGCGAATTTATAAACGCGCGGAAACGTCCGAAAGTTTGCAATTACGAATACTAGCCTTCCTTTCGCACAACGTGCGTGCGTGGTACGTGATAAAACGTGCATACTGAACATATGCTGATAATAAGTAAAATGTATGCTTGTAATTTATACCTGCTATATATTTTTAAGAAGGCCAAGCGAACAATGATATAGATAAATGAACTTAGAAAAAGAAATTAATTTGCTGAATTTTAACATATTTGGGAGATATGTTTTCCGTTGATCAATTTAAAATTGTTCGCGTGTAATCGTTTACATATGATTCGCGCGTACACTTATCCACTGTAAGAGAAGCCTTAAATTACCGATTGTACATACTACTTAAAATTATTTTTAATCTAATATAAATTTTGGAATGTTCCATTTATTTTTTTAAATAAACACATGGTTTATGCTTATGGGATAATTTATTAAAATCGATAAATACGAAAAAAGAGAATAATTATTATTTATAATGTATACCTAAACGCTTTCTCTCCCCGAGTGTAACTACAGATTTCGTACAATGCATATACAGGGCGTATCTAAATAAATGAAAGGGGAAATGAGGGGTTATTTTTTGGTTAAAATTAAGAGGAATCTTTTATGTAACATTTTTGAAATACTCTACTCAAAATTTACTCTCCTTCAAAAATGGAAAAAAAATCGATTTTATTTTTTCTTGCCTATAAGTACATTAAGATAAATGAAAATTTGTATTGTATTTAACATTATGTACTAATATGGTTAGCCTAATATACAGGGAAGAAAAAAAATAAAATCGATTTTTCCCCTTGTTTGGAGACGTAAATTTTTAGGATTTTTTAAAAAAATTGTTATATAATGGACCCCTCTTAATTTTCATCAAAGAATCACTCCTTATTTTTTTTGCACTTATTTAGATGCGCCCTGTAACTACGGGGTCAAGTTTAAATAGTCAAACTTCAAAAATAGATTCCTTACGAAATTTCAATTTAAAAAAATGTTAAAACATCATACCTTTTATGTCGCTCTCCAATTAATACAAGCAATACAGGGTGATCAAGTTCAGGGAAAAAATCAAATTTTCTCGGTTACTTGAAAAAAATTTACTTACTTATTACTTAGGGTGGATCATCTCATGAACTAGAAACCAAACTGAAATTATATATTATAAGAAAAATATTTGGTACGCCACTGAACAGGGTAAAACCAATGTGATTTTTGGAATGTCCTGTCTCTCTACATAAAAGGGCTGCTAAAAAATAGTCAGATACACAGTTTTTCTGTAGAAATACTTTTATGACAACTGTACATTAAATGTAAAATTAAACAACTAACCCAAATTTATAATTCCAGGTAAGCTAGCTTTAAAGCAAGTACACATTTGACATTGTAAAATGTCACAAATATTGTTTGAGGTAGCTGGTTTTAATTTGTTCGTTAAACTTGAACACCCCTGTATGTTTTCTTGAAATTTCGTAAGGAATCTATTTCTGAAGTTTGACTATTTAAACTTGAGTCATCCTGTTTATAACCAAGTAGTGGCGAGGAATGGTCATCAGTCAAGATCTACTGCAGTCACAGCCGTATTTACGGTGGTTGCTATGTCGACGGGAACGCGTATAGCTGACCAGAATTGCGAGCGTCGCGGAGATCGAGAGTTGCTTCCCCTGTTTATTTTTTTATGGAGTCAGCAGGATTATTTCCGTATCGGATGTTTGGTTCTTCACATGTTATGCATATTCGAATTCATCAAAATGTTTCTATTTTATGATCCTGTTCGTTTTGTTGGAAATACTCTCGGAAATACCATTGCAATACCAAGTTTTTCTTGCCTAAAAAGAGTTAAAACTTATCCGTGCAATTCAAGACCAGAAACTAGATTTACACGTTTGTCAAAAAATTCAAATAAGAGAGTACTATTAAATTAACTTATATTACTTATAAAATTTTTACATCATCAATACGCCTGCATCTTTAAAAGATCGAAAAATTAACCGTATATTTCAAAAGTAAATAGGTTTGTAGTTTTGTATAAACTGTCAAATTCGCCATGAATTATTATTTATCATACCGCTTCACCTATTATTAAGTCCATTAACTGCCACTGCATGTTGACATAATGTATATTTTTATTTTTTAAGCTGATACAATAAATGGGTAATGTAAAAATATAATTTTCAGTCATTTATCGAAACAAGTTTATTTTAATAGTGTAACATTAGTAGATAAACGTGTATATAATATTTAACGTCAGACAAATCTCGTAATCGACATTTGAAATAATTATATGCGCATGAAAAAACTGTTTTTAGCAGAATTTAAAATATATGACATTTTTTCATTTAATGATATTGAAAGTTTTTGGATATAACCAGATTTACATATGAAAGAAAATCCAGTTCTAAAGCAAGGTTTACATAAAATAAGTAAACAGGCACGTAAAGTAGTTAAACTTGTGTCATGTGATGAGAAAAGTGAAGTGGCTCTGCACGGTGCACAAATAACTTGATTTAACTACTACCTTTATCACCAATTTCGTCACTTGATAACCTACTTGACCACCTTACTTGACCATTTATTTTCCCAAGTTGTAGTTGCCCAAGCAAATGCGGCCCGTGACCCGTGTAAACCTTATTTTAGATCTCTAGATTTATATAATTAATTTCCAGTTACAGATGGTTTCACATCGCATCAGTTACAATAAAAATAATATTTATGTTATATATATATTTAATTGATAAAACGGCTGTCCTCAACAGTATAATTATGTTTAATGCAAGTTAATAAGCTGATTCATTGAAGCATTTCAATTAAAAGAATAACAATCAGTAGTAATGATTTAAGTAAGTGTCTGTAGTAGTTACACTTATATGAATTCATTTAAAATTATATGTACTTATTATGTACGTAGATACCTGATTATGTAGCGCACTAGGTAGGTACATACATACATCAGTTTTAATGCATACAGAATAAAAAAAATATAGCAAACAGGTGTTATCATTATCAACTGAAATAAATATTGTAGGCACTATATTATCTTTGTAACTATTTCCTTTATTAATTATACATGTAACTAGGAAAATGTGTGCAATCTTTCATAATTAGTTAAAGTAGTACCTTATAGCGATTTTTAATATATGCATGTATAAAATAGTTGAATAATAATTAAAATGATTGTTTTTGGTATCAATCAGATAGATATGTACAAAATGTGTTCCTTTATCATTTTTAAACCATGACCCGTAACTACTAATTTTTTTTCAATATGTATTATGTATTAACATCATCAGCATACTCTCATTTTTTTAAAGTTATCTCTTTGTTTTTGCTATATAGACGTATAGAAATAATAAACTAGAAAGATTTGTGCCTGCATCTTGATTAAAGGAATTCAAATTTAAGTGAAAATATCAGTAGTGGGTAAAAAATAATCTATCGAAGGCGTTTACAGTGCGATAAATGAAATTTTGTACCTAAGACATAATTTTCCAAGCAATAGAAGGCAGCGTAAGAAATTTTACACAACTGACCCGAAGTGATTTCGATGAATCGAGTTTGTTTATTTGGACAAAGAATTAAAAAATATCATTACAATGGAAAAAACACTAACTATAACAATGACATTTTTGGCTAGAGGAAATTCATATTCCAGTTCACAATATCTTTTTCAGACATTTCATTATTTCCAATACAGAAATTACTGACAATGATGATGATATTGATAATGATATTTAGAAAAAAAATACGACTTAGCCTAAATTTAGACAAAAGATATAAGAACGAACTTGTATAAGCTTGTCGGCCGGCGTATAATTTCACTTTTACAAAATTCGACACTTTTTGCCCTCATTTGCACTTTAATTACACCACTCTGTGCTTAAGGAACAACTTTTCAAATTTCGCGAGACATTTGCATTGAATTTACTTTCTACGAAAAACCGACAATAATTAGTTCACTCAGAGAACCCTATCATATCGCGGTAATTTGCATCCGTCCGAGATTTCCCGCGGCAGCATGCACAAACACGCCTCGCGCGAAATGGATACGCAGCTTTAGGTCGCCGTCGACAATTAATATTTTGTTAATCCGTATCGGCATGCGTCATGTCCAATTTCTTTTATTCTTGTATTTAATCTATTTATTATGCACGCAAATTTATTGTTCTGTGGCTAATCTACTTTAAATTTTTAACATTAATTATTAGTTTATTCACTCGATCACCAATAGAAATTTAATGAAATTTCTTTTCAGATCGTCCAGAATTTCAAAAACTGTTTTGAGAGCGTCATTATTATTGCAAAAACATGTACAATGCGCATCCATATACGATTTTTCCGCTTTGCCTACACACAGAGAGATTTTTTTATATCATTTCGATAGTTAATGTATTAATGATAAGTGACATGTTGCGCAACATAATTTGACCTTTATCGATAGAGATGGCTAACATCTAGCAAATTATGTAGCAGCAAATTTGATTGAAAAAATATGTAACATGTATAACTTTGCTATATAGCAGTGTTATATGTATAGCAAGTGTGGACCGTGCTATACAATAAACATTGAAGGCTACCAGCTTTTAACAGAAAAATTAATCATAATAACTGCAAATCAAACAGCATCGATTAACAAGTTTTGCAATACTAAAATGCAACCGATAGCAAATACTTTCGAGTAAATATTAAAATTTATGAAAAAGCTTTATTATAATATTAACCAGTTTGTTGAAACTATATAACGTGTAGTTTGATACATAGAGATTTTCCGAGTTGTTGTGCCGTGACCTCGGTAACTGGTAGCTGCCAGAAACAGAGTTAAAATGCACATCCCTAGCATTAGCCGGGATTCTTTTACCTGCCCTGGTTGTTCTCGGGCTAGGCTCTGTGGGGGACCGACCCGCTATCGGTGTCTCTGGGCCCGTCCATATATTGATTTCGGTTCCTATTGTTGGTATTACGACTGCTACGGTCTTCACTGTCGGCATCTTCAGTGCAAAAGTTTCGCCGCGACTGAGCTACAGCAGCGGCTACGGAACGCCTCTGAGGACCACCATTATCCGAGGAACGGTTCCGACCGTAATAGTCGTAATACCAACAATAGGAACCGAAATCAATATATGGACGGGCCCAGAGACACCGATAGCGGGTCTGTCCCCACAGAGCCTAGCCCGAGAATAACAAGTTTCTGGCAGCTACCAGTTACCGACGTCACGGCACAACAACCCGGAAAATCACTATGTTTCAAATTACAGCACTGGCCGTGAAAGTTTGAAAATCACTATATAACGTATAATTGGACAAATGTTTTCAACAATTTATGGCAAATTATATATTATATGTTGTCTATAATGAACAGTTTTTAAAGATATTTTTGTTTTATATCCCTATATCTGAAATGGATGTTTAGCACTATTGCATTTTTTTTTTGCAGGCGGAGGAGAGTAAGGAGGCAATGTGGCTAGCTGCAAGTGAGGCTAGTAGCCTTAGATATGAAGAAGTTGCAGATAGACTACGAGTAGATATAAGGAAAGGATTAAGTTGGCAAGAGGCAACAGACAGACGAAAAATAGCAGGGTAATTATTTTGCATACAAATAGTAGCAGTACTCATAAACATTCTCAAACTCAATAATAATAAAACACTGTACATTTTATTACAGATACAATGAGTTTTCTGTAAAAAATGGTGACCCACCATGGAAGAAGTACTTAGAACAATTCAAAAATCCATTAATTTTATTACTTTTAGCTTCTGCTGTAGTTTCAGCTTGTATGACTCAGTTCGACGATGCAATCAGTATTACCGTAGCTATAGTTATAGTTGTCACTGTAGCATTTGTGCAGGAATATCGATCTGAACAGTCATTGCAAGAGTTAACAAAACTCGTTCCACCATCATGTCATTGGTAAGTAGTATTTTTTTTATCTTTTACTTACCTTACATATTGATTATTTCAAAGTCTCTAGAACTGCATATATCGAATTTCATACATGAATTTTTTATATGCTTTATCTTTATATTTTAGTCTGAGAGAAGGAACAGCAGATACTTTTCTTGCACGAGAGTTGGTTCCTGGGGACGTGGTCTTGTTAAATGTGGGTGATAGGGTACCAGCAGATATTCGTTTATTTGAGTCAAATGATCTCACCATTGATGAAAGTTCTTTTACGGGTGAAACTGAACCAGCAAAGAAAAATACTGACTCTGTCATAAGACCTAATGGAGCACATTCCTCAAATACTAATATAGCATTTATGGGTACATTGGTACGATGTGGGAATGGTAAGGTAAGAATCAACAAATAAGTATATGATTGAATTCAACTAAGATCATTAATCACCAAAAATATAATCTTTTAAATATACTATTATGAGGAATGTAAACCTCTTGAATTTAATTTTTTATGTTGTAAATAATTCAAAAAATTTCAGGGTATAGTTGTTAGCACAGGAACAAACAGTGAGTTTGGTTCAGTTTTCAAAATGATGTTAGAGGAGGAAGCACCTAAAACACCCTTGCAAAAATCAATGGATAGTCTAGGAACTCAACTTTCTATTTACTCATTTGGAATAATAGGACTGATAATGTTAGTTGGTTGGATACAAGGAAGACCTATTATGGAAATGTTTACTATAAGTGTCAGTTTAGCAGTTGCTGCAATCCCTGAAGGTTTGTATTTAATTAATGAGCAACACCTATAAATAGTGCAAATAGATATTGTAAGTTTGTTTGTCATTTCCAATCCAGATGAGGTGGGAATTTATTTTTGACAATTTTATATCAAATAAATATTTATAATTGATAAACATTCCTCTAGTGAACTAATAATGGAAAAAAATATATAATAAATTGCCATTAATTAGTACCTAACTGAATATTTTAATAGAAACATATAGTTAACTACCTTAATGATCACCAAAGTTAAATAGAAAGTTATCGCTGAGTATTCAAAGGTACACATTTTGCTTGTATCAGCCAATGCAATGGTGGAAACTGAATAATATAGAATCATTGCAGATGTTTCTTTCTTTGTTCAAGCATTCATCTTCTACACATGTTTTTTTTTGCATTCTAATTCAAAAATGGCCAGCGCTGTATCCATAAACATAATTTTGCTACAGCTACAATGTAAAAAATTATGAAGCAAATGAGATATGTATGAAATAAAAAAAAACCTTGTTATAATTAAGTAAGTAGGTACTTCAAATATGAATACAATTTCTATTTGTAGGTTTACCAATTGTCGTGACAGTGACTTTAGCGTTAGGGGTAATGCGAATGGCCAAAAGAAATGCTATAGTAAAAAAGCTACCTACTGTTGAAACTCTTGGTTGTGTAAATGTGATATGCTCTGATAAAACAGGAACAATAACTAGAAATGAAATGACCGCTACAGTACTTGTCACATCAGATGGATATATAGCAGAATTGACTGGTGCTGGATATAATGACCATGGCCAAGTTTTATTACATAAGTGTGACTTTCCTGACAAAGCAAGAGAAAGTGTTCATCAGTTACTGGAGGCAAGTATTTTCGTTATGCAGTTATGAAGTGTGTATACTCTAATACATATTATTGTCATTTCAATCTATTTTAGGTCGGGGCAGTTTGTAATAATGCTGCAATAGTAAATGAAGTCCTGATGGGCCAACCAACTGAAGGCGCATTGTTAGCTGCTGCCATGAAGCATGGAATGTATAACGTTGGTGATCGATATGTGCGACTGCAAGAGTATCCTTTCAGTTCCGAACAAAAAATGATGGCAGTTAAATGTTCCTCAAAATATGACCGCGACAAAGAAGAGAAATATTTCGTAAAAGGTGCAATAGAAAAAGTATTACCAAAATGTACTTCTTATAGTTGTAATGGTAACATTGCACCTTTAACCGCTGCTAAGCAACAAGAATTTATTGCTGAAGCACATGAAATTGCTAAAAAAGGACTCAGGGTTATGTCAATGGCTAAAGGCACTACCTTACAAGATTTGGCTTACATGGGAATAGTAGGTATATGCGATCCACCTAGGCCACAAGTCAGGGAAGCTATTTCTATATTAAAGGAATCTGGAGTACAAGTTAAGATGGTCACTGGTGATTCTGTGGACACAGCAGTTGCTATAGGTGAGTATATCTCCTATTTGATGTAAGTACTAAACTTGATATGGATTTATTCAAATTTAGTTTACAATAATTAACAATATATTTGCAATTTTAGCTCAACTGATAGGATTAGAAGTATTGCCATCACAAGTAATGTCAGGAGAGCAACTAGATATGTTTACAGAAACTGAACTCGATGAAGCCGTGCCCCGAGTCACTGTTTTCTATAGAGTCTCACCAAAAAATAAACTGTCAATTGTAAAAGCTCTTCAAAGGACAGGTCATATAGTTGGGATGACCGGTGATGGTGTTAATGATGGAGTTGCATTAAAGAAAGCAGATATTGGTATTGCTATGGGAAAAAATGGCACTGACGTATGTAAAGAGGCTGCTGACATGATTCTAGTAGACGATGATTTCTACACAATTATGTAAGTTTATTAACAAAATATACTGTGGTATTAATGTTATTCGTTACAATTTAGTTATATCTGTAACTGACATATTGTAGTACCTAATTAGCTTATTAACCTGTGCTACTTATACAAAGTGGTCCGTTTTTCATGCCTCACCACTGGCATTTGGAAAACTGTAAAATATAGAGGGCAGTCTAAATTTAAAAAAGTTGGTGCTATTTCATGGTTGTTAAAATACAAAAAAAAATTCGATGGCCACTAATTTCAGTTATGTAACATTCAATTGTTTTTTTCATATAGGCGCCATATTGGATTTTAACAGTACCAGATGGGAATTAAAACAGACATGGCAATATGTCATACTATTATTTTATTTGAAGAATAACCCTTAACATTAAAAATTTAGTTATTGACACAAAACAGAAATCAATAAACATTTAGACAAATTTGACATTTGCAAGCTTTGTTCTTATTGTTGAAAACCTTACTTTCCAAATCTATTTCAATATTCTATGGGTGGAAATGAAGGATGCATTGATAATCTTCCATTATATCGTAAGCATTGGGAATTTATAAATGTTTCAACAAAATCGCGTAAGGCCTTATAATTCTTCAATGATGTCTGAATATTTAATTCGAACCTTCCTAAATAATTGGATATCTGTCATTAATTTTTTTTTTGTGGGATTGTTTGTAAAATATAATTTATTATAGCCCTTGTAAAAATATGAGCTACGCGATGAGAGATTTTTCTGGTTTTAGGTTTATTTCACAAAATATTTAAAACGCTATGGATAAAATTTGATACTTTGAAATATTTATATAGAATTTGTAGAATATTTGTGAATTTTATTTGGTGAAGTATTGGATACTTATTTGTTTTATGTTAAGAACAATTCGATTTTTTAATTAAATTCTCTACATTCTGGGCATAAGGGATCCTCCTCTATTCTTATCAAGTTTAAATGCCTTCCGAGTCGCACGGCCCTAGATATATTAAGCTCATTGAACAAGTCATGGGCCTGTCTACATCCTCCATTCCTTCTCCAATTCCGTTCTAGAGTTTAATAGTTGCATTTATTAATGGCACTATTAATACTACCTCGTATAATTGCAAGAATGGGTCCGTGTCTCTGGCCAGGCGCCCCAGATCCGAGACGAGCTAACAGGTCAGCCCTCTCTTTATCGGGGATTCCTTTATGGCCCTGAACACAGACTAACTCACCCCCCTTTGTCTGGCCAGGGACTCCGTGGCATCTCCACACTCCTGAACTGGATCTCGTCCTTGAAGAGCTAAGGGCCTTGAGTGCAGCCTGACTATCGGAGCACATAAAGATTTTCTCCTCCACGCAATTTTTTACTTCTTTCTTGCTTGCTACTATCAAAATAGCAAAGACCTCCACCTGAAAAATCGTGGAGTATATACCCAGCGAAAAGGCTGCTGGATATCCCAATTTTCCAGGTATATTTCTGCCTCAGAAAACTCGTCTCCTACCCGGGACCCATCTGTGTAGAATACCAGAGATCCTGGGGGAAACATGTCCTCAGCCAGCTGAAAAGGTGGTAGTATACTTCCTTTTCAACCTTAATCTATTGTTCGCTTCACTAACCCTCAAAGCAGAAATTGATATCTCATTCTCCGCCCTGGAAGCTATAGCAGCTTGATTCTCTACTCGACCTTCTGCCTTCCAAAAGCCTGCATCCCTTATTCTCAGATAGGTCGCCATTGCCTCCTTTACAAACCATGTTGGGAGGAGTGGCAACCCCAACAAAACTTCCAGAGTGGCAGTTGGAGTTGTCCTCATCGCCCCTGTGATACCTAAGGAAGCCAACCTTTGGATCCTGGACAACACCTTGGTCACAGTCACCCGGTCCACACTTGGCCACCAGACCAAGGCCCCATATTATAGCCTCGGCCTGATCACAGCCGCGTACACGCAGTGAAGTACCCCAGGATTGAGTCCTCAGTTTTTATCTACTACTTTCCTTAATTGCCAAAAGGTTGCCATTAATTTGCGAATAACTCTTTCAATCTGTGTCCCTCAAGACTACTTACTATCCAAGGTTACACCAAAATATTTTACCTCCCTGCTTAGAGTCAGAGTCTTCCCATACATAGTTGGAGCCCTGAAATCCTCTACCTTCCTCCTTCTTGTGAAAAGACTCATCCCAGTCTTCCTTGCGTTGACTGAGGGACCCGTCTCGTCATACCATTTCTCTATAATCCTACAAGCTCTCTGCATTCTGTCGCATACTACCCAATTGTAAACGGAGGAATAAATTGGATGACTGTATGGTCAACAAGGCTTCACGTAATGATTCCTGGTAAATTTTCTGAAACATGACACTACGCCACAAGTTGCTTAATGAAAATTGTTTATTTTCTTGTTATTTTTTACCCCTTTGAAGAGAGCATATATTTCAGAAATACCCAGTATACAACCGCTGTAATTTATCATGCCAATAAGTAATTTTTATAAAACTATCGAATTCAACAAAATATTACAAGCCAGCACGATTCAGGAGGGAGTCTCCAATTCAGAGTAGCCATTAGGATGTCAAAAAGTATAAAAGATATGAAATTGCTTTAATTGTCACAGTTTTTTTTAAACTAATTACATTGTCCCATAGCTACTTTTTGTTTTCTACAAAATCGCATTATCAGTTTTTGAGTTTAAATCAACTTAATTTTTTAAAATGGGAGTTTGAAAATTCTATTTCAGATTTTGAAGGAACTCGTTTATATTTGTTTCTATGTTTTTTATTTTTGTAATATATAATAAATACGTAGCATATCCTGCTTACACACAATTTGGTATAATGGTTTAATACACATGTTTTGTTTCATAGACATCTTTAATTTTTTATTTAAATTATGTCAGACTTGTAATTTTACATCACTGCATTCAATAACACTAGTGTCCTACATATGTCTTTTTGAATTTGAACTAAAACAACTAGATAAGTAATTAAAAATTGACTTTAAAATAAAATGGAAGAACTAAAACTGCTACTCAAATATTGATAATGCCATTTTTTTTAAACAAAAAGTGCAATTAGTTTTAAAAAATCTCTTCAAATGAAATCGGGAAAAATAAAAAATTTTCTTTTTAGTATAATTGGAAATATTAAAAGCATTTTTAATTTTTAAATGACATTTGATTGAGCACAAATTTGTGCAATTTAAACATTTTCATAAATCATAGATTCCGAGATTCCAATGATTACACTTGAGTTTGGGACTCCTCGTATACTACCTTCTAGCTGATCTGGGACAGACTATAAATGTCAAATGTTTTGAATGCTCATGTTTTGTTTTTTTTTTCAGAGCCGCTATAGAAGAAGGTAAAAGTATATTTTACAATATTAGAAACTTCGTCAGATTTCAATTATCCACATCAATAGCCGCACTGTCTTTGATAGCACTGTCTACATTCTTGGATATGCCAAATCCACTCAATGCAATGCAGGTATGTAAATCCTTTGTTGATGGATCGTTTTATTGATTATCCAATCTTTTAGATTTTATGGATTAATATTATAATGGATGGACCACCTGCACAAAGTTTAGGTGTCGAACCTGTAGAAGAGGATGTGGTCAAACAAAAACCGAGAGATACCAAGGAACCAATGATTACCAAGAAACTCATTGTCAATGTGTTATTATCTGCTCTGTTCATAATTGCTGGTACTTTGTGGGTTTTCCAAAAAGAGGTTAGTACACCTTATTTTTATGACTATAAAGCCTTGTCCCGATAGACGCGAAGTTCTCGAAAACTCTAGCGATTTTCGCAATTTTTAATTTAAATCATATAATGGCAGAAAAGTGTCAACTTTCGTGAATTTTGCACAGTTGAAATAATTAATAATAGTATATTTTATATATTGCTATTACAGTAATATTTTTTGTTTAAGTGTTCTATTTATTACGCAAGTAAATGCTACCACACAAACGCAAACTAAGTCCCTGTTCCATTTTCTTTAAACATATATTTTATCCATAATTTTCTTTGTAAATTTTGATATTTAACTTTATTAAACAGAAAGCTTAATTCAATACACATGCTGCGTACCGAGATTAATATTCATTTTATTTCTTCTTATAAGATAGTCAAAGTAAATTTTATCATTTTACAAGATGACATAATACAATATGCCACAATAAATTGGGGTTGTATGATTGTGTTTGAGAGTGCAACTAACGTAATAACTTTAAAGTTGAAAAAAAAACACTTACGGTGGCATTCATAGTCTGTCTCCAGTCACCGGAGACCGATCTCAGTCCCGAAATTATACGAATTCTATAACGAAATTCAAATAATTTCGGACAGGCAATAAAAAATTTACAGAAAAATAAATAAAAATTCACGTCATGAGAACATGAAGTATGATTTTTTGCAAAATTCACGGGAAAATCCACTAATTTTGTGTCCATGATCGTGATATGTCGTCATGACGTAATTCAGTTTTAAATTTCTTATGGTCAGGTTTGAGCTTCAGTATGAAGTTTTTGATGAAATCTTACCTTATACAGTTTTTGTTTTTAGTATTTCCTGTATTAAAAACCATTTTAGAGTGAAGTAAAACAAAACTATTTTTGTACAAAGCTGCCAAATGATTTTGTTTTGCATGCATTGAGTAATTAATGCTGATATATATTTTTTTAAATTATAAACATCGAAAATAATAACAATTAAGCAACCTGTTTCATTGAAAACTTTGTAATATAAATTTTATCTTTTGACATTATTACTACCTTTTTTGCTCTAATTTAAATCTTATTTAATTTTGATATTATTCTTAGTTCTTTATTTTTTGCCTTTATTAAAGTTTATGTTATAGTTGACTTCCAAAATTGTAGAGAGTGACTAATGCTATAAACCTGCTTACAATTTATAGCAGTCAACACAAAGAAATATACATGCAGCCCGTATATTTCTCCTACAAAATCGTGTGCCGCATATTTCTGAGAGCATACCCGATTACACAGCTTCTGCTACGCATGCGCTGCAGTTAGTACGCAGGCGCTGCTGCTTTTCATTGGCTACGACGAATTGTCGGATCTAACTGTTTCATTTCCAGCGCTATCAGGGGCAGGTATATCGTTCGGGTGGGCAAAATTACGGGTATATCTTTTCGTTAATTTAATTATGAATGTAATTAATTTTATTAGTGATTTGATCGAAGTGAGGAATATCGGATGATGACATGTTTGAAGAGTTTAGAGCGCGAGGTCAAAATATGAGTGTAAGTGATGTTGAAATATGTATTTCATTAACAAAATTGTACGTGAATAGGATATGTGTGCAAATAAAAAAGTGGTAAAGAAGTACAACTGTGAAACGGAAACTCGCGGAAGGAAGATTGTACTTTTAAAATGAGTTTTCCATAAAAAAAAGTCTATTGCTATATCTTACAAGATGAAACTTAGTCCGTATAAATGAAATCGAAAAGAGTATACTGATAAAAAGGACGAAATAGTGATATGGCGAAGAAACTATTTAAAATAAATATTAAAAAATAAGAATCTGGATCGAAGAATATATTAAATTTTGACGAAACATGGACGTATGAAGGTCATACGATATCATAGCAAGAAAGTTCTGCCATTTAAAAGAAACATGCTGTTCCATAAGTAGCGCCCTCTACTAGTGACGTCAAAATTAGTTAAAAATTCTTATTTGTCGTGCCAAAAAACATACTTGTGCCAATTTTTTTTTAATACTCCGACAGGTTTCAAAGTTATTGAGATATTTCAAAATAAAATTCTAGCATTGAGCGCCGTATTTTTGAAACCAGCAACATTCGGATCAGGCATATTTGGTTCAATCGACTTTTTTTGGTTACCAGTATGTCCAGCTCCGAGATTTCCCAACTTTTTACAGACACCCTATATGTTGCACTAAATTGCAAAAAAATTATTGCTTTTAATGCGATAAAAACAATTGCGTAACGTCAGCCGTGACATAAGTCGTCTGAATTTTGCCGTGACTATATAACATAGACTTTCCTATGAGTGACACGTAAGATTACGTTGGTTTTTGTGTTTTTTTTTTTAGTGTTAAATCTTGTATAAGTGAGTTTATCTGTGTTTTTATATACTTTATGGTATTAAATATATGGTTGGTTAACGGTATATTCACATTGAAATAAGTAGAGCTATCCAGACTGGTCAAAATGTAACTTAATCTTCTATGTACATGATCTACCACATGTAATAAGTGTGGTAATTGAATAATTAAAGGAAATAGAACTTCTTATTTTATTGATTTCATTTTGACTTTTAAATCAAATTAAATTTTCGCGCCAATTTTCTTATGACATTTGTAACGCCAGTTGCCTAATTCGTGACGTGGTGACGTCGACTAATATGGTCTATGATAAAGGTTTTATTTATTTTGACACTATGTGAGCTATTAACACGATATTCTACGTGTCACATACAACCTTGACACGTAAAGTAATATTCTGATGTTAAATAAAATTTCTACGAACAGAAAATACATAGAAGTTTCCTTGAACGCATCATTTTATAATACTTACCCGAAATTTCAAACCTGTTTTTCTCAGATGATGTCCTATGTAAGATGTTTTACATAAAAGAATGCTTAGTCAAAAGTTGTAAACCCATGTTTTATAAAGTTTGGGTTGAAAACATTTTATTATCTACACACATATTAATTATTTCATAATGAAAGTATCTAGGTTTCAAAACTGAAGAAATATTTTTACTTTCAGAGAAGTTCAGAGGGGCTTACAGCAAGAGATACTACAATGACATTCACCTGTTTTGTGTTTTTTGATATGTGGAATGCCCTTTCTTGCCGATCACAAACGAAAAGTGTATTTCAGATAGGAGTGTTTGCCAACAAAATGTTTTTAGTTGCTGTCACTTTGTCAGTGGTTGGACAGATGCTTGTGGTATATGTTCCTCCGCTACAGAAAATATTTCAAACGGAAGCTCTTACAGCATGGGGTAAGTGAAAAGCAAATATTTTATGCATCATGCACATAAAATTTTCACTCACTATGATATTGTAGTGAAATTACAAAAAAAAGGAAAAATTTGTTGCTTAAAAATATATATTTCATATAAATAATTTGGTTGTAGCAGTTGGTAATATTAAATCACACACATCACATCACATTGACATTCTCCCATCCTACCATACCTGCAGAGAGCCGATCCTCTCCACGAATATATCTTATACAGGGTGAATCTTAAATAAGTACAAATATTTTAACCAGCAGTATAGTTTTGTGTGTAGAACACATAATTAATAGTTTTTTTACAAAAAAATCAGAATTAAAAAAGTGAAATTTTAAATAAATTTCATAATTTTTCAGTAGAAAACTTGTTGAGGGCCGCTGGCCTAGACCGACCCTTCATACTTTTATGAGACATAGTGCTGCAGACTGAACGTGTGGTTCACAGTGTTGCCAGTATTACACAAATGTCTTTGCTTCAAGGAATAAAAAATCTCAACTTTTAGCGAATTTTGTCAAGTGTAACATTTTATATTATTTTTTATTATCAAACTGTCATTGACTGTCATGACAGATTATCGGAAGCCCAAGTCAAACTTGTTAACCCCACATAATGCATGAAAATAGCAATAAAATTTGCTAAAAGTTGACATTTTTTCCATTTTAAATAAAAAACGCGTGCATAGTTTTTCGTTATTCTTCATAAAATAACTTAAGGAAATTGTGTTTTGTGTCCCTTTCTAACAGTGTACAATGACATTTAACTTGTGAAATGTGGATTACTGATTAAATAGTTAATTTTTTAACAAACAGGTAAGCTTGTGTGCACGTTTTTGTATAATTTTTGAACATTGGACATAGTAATATCACGTAATATCTTCCTAAATATTTTACGGTAGTATTGAACTTGCGTAAATTCATTTTTAATCGTTGAAGTATAGCAAGGTTAGTTCAGATGTTAAAATTTATGTTAATATTGCTGCGTATCATACTACATACCCAATTTGACTGTACTTATGCTTAAAACAAGTATTTTTAAAATAGAACTATTACGTTAAAGGAAACGTAATATTTATATTGGAGGAGATATGGCAACCTCGCAACAAATCATATGTTTCATTACGTTGTTGGATGAAAAATCAGCCAGCGGTCCTCAAAATGTGGGTATTTTTTAAAAAAATTAATATCTCCGTAAATATTAGAAATTTTTAAAAATGGCTTTCACTAGACTGATTTAAATGACGAACTACACCAGCAGTTAAAATATTTGTACTTATTTAAGATTCACCCTGTATATGGTCTACCGGCTGCAGGGGTCAAACCCACAGCGATCTAGTCACCTCGATTCAAGTACTGACGCCTTAAACCATGCGACCACTGATCGATCCAAAGTAAATGTCATTGCCCATTTAAGACTGCAGCACGTGAACGGCAACTACAGAGTCATCGGCACTTGTTCATTCTTGTATTTGATTAAGTGTGAATGGGCCCACTTAAGGACAACGGCATTACTTCATCCCTGAACAGCACGATCGAGTATGTCCGCTATAATATTTTGCTGGTGAGGTAACGTTCACGTGCCGGTTGTGGAGAGGTTGCTCACAGTGCAGTTTAGCAGACAGTATTGCTGATTGTTGTTGAATTAGTTCAAAATTATAGAATAGAAATAGAATAGGAGTTTATTAAGTGTAAATTATACAACGAATACAAAAGACATGACTAAAAATACAGTTAATGATTAAAATTCACAGTTCATCTTGACAGACAGACAGATTTTCAACTTCACCATGCCGGCTGAAAATTGTTCCGAACTAATATCGTCCTCAACTCACCCGCAATGCAGGACAAGTAGTGACTAAATAACGGTATGCTAACTATTGATAACCATTGACATGACAGAACTTTATAGTGGTTCACGTTTGACATACCTTTTAAATCAAGTGGTCGTCATATCAAGGCAATCATCAGGCAGTGCATTTATTATGTTACAAGCAATATATGAGAAACTTGTCTGAAATAATGTTGTTGAATGTGTAGGAATGTCTAAACCCATTCTATGCCTTATCAGACGATCATGTGCCTCGTATCTATACCTTAACCTAGAGCCCACAAATAACAGTTTAACATTTTTAGGTAAAATATTTTTATCTACTCCTATTAATTTATATATTAATTATTCAATAGCTTTTTAGCAATTAATAGTATCAAAAAACAAATAGCGTGAGTTTTTATAGTTTCTTTGTTTTTAAGCCGATAAATACGTTCCATTGGTGTAAAATGGAAAGAATTTTTAACAAGTGGAAAGGAATGAATAATTAAAAGACTTTAAAATTATTAAATTTCCAACGCCTCTCAGTAGGCGGAACTGTCAATTATTATCATTGAGGGACTAATGTCATTTGATATTTTAATAAAATAATTTTGATGTTTTCAAATCAATTTTCTTTCTTGATACTTGTATCTTAGTATTTATTGTTATAGTCGTAGATAAAGTATAGTATTCAACTTGCGGTAATGGTCATAACTCACGTAATGAATTACAGCACTCGCCTGCGGCTCGTGCTGCAAACTTCATCTGCGTGAGTTATGACCTGCATTACCGCTCGTTAAATAATATACTATTATACTGATACAGAGATTTAAGTCTTAAGAATGCCGATTTAATTTTGCTTTGTATATGGAGTTCAAAGCTTAAATTTTCATCTAAAATTAGACCAAGATTTTTTACACTAGTATTATATTCTAAAGTTTCACCTCTAATTTTGATATTGTGATTTAGTTTTATGTTATCCAAACAGTTTTTAGAACCAAAAGCATTTAATTATAATTTAGATGGATTCACTTGAAGGCCAATATTGGTTATGTAAGTCACCAGGTCATTAAATTTATAATTTCAACAGCCACTTCGGTTTCATCATATGCAAAACTCAGGAAAAGTTGAGAATCATCGACACATATATAATTTACAATTTTGTAGTATCTCAGGAGCATCCGCGGTAAAAGACTTTGAATAACAGGAGCCCTAAAATAGACCCTTGAGGTACACCGTACTTGACAGTATAAGGTTCTGAAAATATACTGACATTTTGTTGTTGAATTCTAGTTATAACATTCCTTTTATTTAAGTAATTGGAGAACCAAATTAGACTATTTTCTCTGACCCCATTAGACTGCAATTTTGCTAATAACAATTCAAAGTTCACAGAATCAAATGCCTTTGACATAGCCATTAGAATTAAAATAGATGCCCTTTTTTATCTTTAGCAGAGATTATATTATCAACGATGCTAGACATTATGTATTTTCTTCGTTTCTGCAAAGATAACGATGCTTTTATTGGTCAGATGAGTTGCAGTCTTCGATATAAGCAGTTCAAAAAAAGGTGTTGCGCTGCTCCAATGCGGGTATCGATTGTTATATGCAGTTAGAAACAGCATCAGTGTGTTAGCAACGTTCAGTTGCCATTCATGTGCTGTGCTATTAAATGGGCGATGGTTTTTTTTCTTTGTACTAAATGTTATGATAAAATTAAGCGTGTGCAAAACATACCTGTTAAATTTTCTTCTGTACCTAAAACACAAAAATATTTTTTTTTGAATTTTGTTAATTGAAAACTAAGTTTTACTATCACTATAATTTTCTTAATTTGGAAAAGAGTATTTATCAATATCTAGGATTTCTAATTATATTATTAATAGACGAATTAGGACAAGACTAATATACAGTCATATTGAAGGTCATTATTTTGAATCTTAAGACTTGGTTAATTAATCGAACTGCTAGATTTTAAATAAACTGGTCATCTACATCTAAACATTTTATTAATTATACTAGATCTTAACAGGGACTTAAAATACTGGCTCTATGTTGTCATGAACGAATCTGGATAAAAATGTGGAAACAGTGATGCTGATGTAAAACAATTTTTTACGCTAATAAAGGATCATATTATTGTACTTTATCCAGGTTGGAAAATAGTATTCATGATTGGTTTCGCAAACACACTATCTTGTTTTTCAACTCACAAATAACTAGTGTGGAACCTATATTATTATTTTGCCCTCAATATTATCTAGCAAATGTGCTTCTCCATTTAAATACATCCGGTATAATAGTTTCCAACAAATCATTTCAATTAGATATCAGATATTGTTACATTTTGAAATACCCTCACAATTTAATACTTTGAATTGCATTTACTATTTAACAAATAGTAAACAAGAATTTAATTCTTATATATATATATATATATATATATATATATATATATATATATATATATATATATATATATATATATTTAATATTTTTTTGTTTTTTTTTTTCATAGATATGGCATTTTTGACAGCACTCACATCATCGGTATGGATATTTTCTGAAATAAAGAAACTTATAGAAAGGTATTTGGAAAGGAGATGTAAGGGCAAACGATCACCATTAGAATACGTATGACAGGATAGGGGGCCAGGGGCGAAAACCCGCTGCAATTAATTGCTTCTTCTTTTTTGCCCCTGTACTAGGCCCCCCCTTAGAATGTGCAAGTAATATGTTTTGCAACTTACTTTAGCCATTCTCTTAGAAGTGATTAATTAATATACAAATGTTATTTATTTTATTTTACCAACATAAAATTATAATTTTTATTTTGTATTTATTTTTTCCTTTCATATTGCACTCTTATTCAATCAAATAATTTAATGACAAAAGAAACAAACATGTAATTAGGTATTAATGGATAACAATAAAATGCCTATTGCTAAAATTATTTCATTTAAAGAAAATTGAAAATACAATATTAATTAGTAATTAATTTATTGAAAAACATATTACGCAGCTTCTTTTTAATTTCACATTGCATTGTGGATCTTCATATCATTAATTCGAATCGAAATGTTTTGAATCGTATCGAATTTTTCGGTAAATTAAAAATCTCAAATATGCAACAACTGACATAACACTTTTTCATCTTATCTCAGTTTTGACTGCTTCCAGAGTAATTAAACGTGGACAAGTAATATGTTGACTAAAAACAATCAAAATCAGCTTATTAAATTTTTTATAGACTGTTAAGTCTGCAGTCTGACTGGTCGTTCTGTGGGTGGTCCAATTATCTCACATGATCGAAATCATTAAGTGAGAAGTTCCCATATCAAATGCAATTTAACTCTTTCAAGTTCATTGAACTTGTCCATGATAATATTATATTAATATAAAAGAACTTGATACTGGTACATAAATTGAAATTAAATATACCCGTTTAAAGTTATGGGGCATATTTGTGTCTGTTTTTGTTTAAATAGTTACTCTCATGTTTTAAAAATATGTTCTTTTAGTGGCAACGTTGATAACTAAAGCAGTCAAGTTGCAGATAGGCAGAATATATGACGTGTAAACATAACCTCATTCGCTTTCAACTATAGGATGTAAAGTTTAAATATTTCAAGTTCATCATCATGACTATAACTTGAGCTAGAAAGCAAAATGTCGAGTACGTTACTGAATATTGTTTGTTGTGTTGTGTTTTTTTTTAATTATTTTATTGAAACAGTTAATTTAATTAGGAATGTAAAAGAACAACTTGAGATAACTCCTCAACAATTAGGGCAACAGCATCTCAGATAAACATAATTTTATTATTGGATTGATATATAGTATACTAGTGTTCAGAGCAGTCAGCCAAAAACAGTATTATTTTTGTAAGTTATTACAACTGAGGGAGTGATCATTTTATTCTACAGGCAGCAACAGTAACAAAATTTCATATTAATTTAATAATTATTAAATAATTAGTAGCTCTACAAAACAAACAAAATTTATTTAAAAACACAATTTCTGTTGTCTATTTTTGTTTTATTTGATTTTTAAATTTGAATTTAGCTACTTTAGTAATAGAGAGAGCTACCACCTAAATCTGTGTAATACAGTAGGGCACATATCTACAAAATTATTTGTGAAAAGTGAATCGCTGGCTAAACTGAGGATAAATATTGGATTTTGGGTAGCAAGTAGAAATGTCTTGGCAGGAGAGAAATGAGCCAACTTATTAAGAGTATCTTTATACAGTGATGGTGTCACATTTGAAAACACAATTTGATGGACTCTTATATTACAGTACTATTAATTAAAGTTAAACTTATAAAGTTTACAGCAAATTTATTTTTCAGTATCAGATACAATAAGACATTTGAATTAAATCCAAAGAAAATAAAAAAAAGTTATAAAAATAGTAAAACAGTTATATTAGAATACATTCTTAAAAAATTTGTTAATGGATTTCTAAATTTTTAAAGCAGAAAACTGTTTAGTTAGTTTCTCTGAGTATATTGTCTCTGCAACTTAAAAAGAATAAAAAAATATAAATTGATATAATGCCACAATAATTAAAAATCTGATTTTAACACAAACACATATTTAAATGTGAACTTAACAGCCAATTGCTTATAAGATATCGAGTACGTGTTAGCCAAAATATATAATTTTAATTGCACATTTTATATTCATTTTCCAAAATTTTTCTTTCTGAAATATTAGGATTTCATAAAATACTTTACACATATGCAAATACATATTCTACAACAATGTAGAACTCTTAACAATTTACATACATTTGAGTGAAAATTTGCAACATGGCTCTAACAGTTTTAAAATGCAAATTTATACTTCATCTCATAAAGGTACTGAATATATATATTTTGTATTTTTAGTTGTTAAAATAAAAATGATTTATATCCATAACTAATTCCACCAACAAAAAAAAAACACATTTCTACAATTCTTCATAAAGAGTATCTGATTAAAATAACTTTTATCCCCTTGGGAAATCTTAACTCTAAAACATAAAATTTTATACTAGAAATATAGTGAAGAATTCAATCATAATCTATAGTAATAAATATATATTAAATATTGTGATCAACAATAAGTGTTTATTACATCTAGCTTATATTAAATTTTATTTGAATTTTTTGATATTAATTTCTGGTTAAATAAAAAGAAAATAATTTGAATTAATCATTTTTAGTATATTTTATTGGTTAAAAAAAAAACATGTAGATACATTTCATTTTTATATACATAAAGACCCATAACGCACCTAAATATATAAAGTATTTGCTTCATATTATATGGCTAGGAATATAATATGTATGTATGTGTATCTTAAATAATGTACCAGCATTTACGTGCCGAAAATTATTTTGTAGTTGTATACCTATTTGTACTTCTGATAGTTCTGTGATACACTTTATGTAATTAATACATCTGTAGCGAGAGCAGAAAATGCTTTAAGTGGTTAACATATATCAGACATTAACACTGATGATGTGATTAAATGATAGTTATTCAATATTCCCTTAATATATTTTTACTGATTTATAAGTTTTCATGGATGTTGTTCATTATATTTTATTTGAAATGCTAACATAACTAAATAAAACATATCTCAATGTAAAAATAAATTTTCATGGTGGTTAGTAAGTAGAAAAGTGTTTGAAAGAAATTAACTAGAAAAATAATTGTTTTACACTTTTTAAAGTACCTATACAATAAACTAGATACATCCATTTTGACAGTTTTCAAGTCATCACCTGGTAATCCAAAGCATTTTACATTGATTAAATTTATCCACATTCCCAATACGTGCATTTATTGACCACCATTGATAGTGTATTTTCTTACTTTAGAAATTATGTAACGAAATCAAAACAGATGTCTTCTCATGTACGGCTGTGTAGTGTCTTAAAATTGTAACTAAGAAAGAGGTAAGGAAATATCAAGCAATTTGGAATACAACTAACATTTTTCTCTGTTAACGTCTGAGAATGTTATGTGCACTACATTGTTATTTTTTTTAAGGCCACTCTTTAAATGTTAAATAACCACTCTCTATGTTAATAAACTATTTGATATTAAATTTTTAAAATAAAAATTCTGAATATCATTTTATTGCTACATTTACTTTAAAAATGTGTGTTTCCAAGCATTGCTGCATCCCTGTAGCCTTTTTATTGATTTAATGATTTTTTTTTTCAGTTAGCTTGTGTCAGTCACATGTTGAAAAATTCGAGTTATATGTGACTACAAATTTTGAAACTATGGATATGTATATTAAGTCATGTAGAAGTGAGGTTACAGGTTTTTTCAGGTTTAATAGAACACCGAAAACATGTTTAGTACTGGGAATTATTTAATATTTTCGAGGATACTACCAACTTCAGTTTTTTTACAAAAACATCAAGTACCAAAACAGTACCTACAACTTAAGACTTGTTATTTGTCTTCTAAAGCAGGTTTTAATTCATTGAGAAATTTAAAAAATTAAAAAGTATTTTTATGTTTGGGAAGATCCTGAAAAATTGGGACAGCCTGTATAATCGAAAATAATTCTAGTCAAAAAATGTATTTCCTATAACTTTTATGTTATACTTTTTTAATTACTCATATTAGTAAAGTTACAGAAATGGGTATATTTTAGTCCATTATTCAGAGCTTTTTTCTTAAAAAAATCCAAATAATTATTGTTACATTCAAAATGTTGCTTTTTTTTACCGTTTTAGAAAGGTATTTTAAGCTAATATAAATCAAATCTCTTACAATTCCTATCAATGAAGTCATATGTATGTTCTCTGATACCAAACATCTAGGTATGCTAATGAACAATTCCACAGACAAAGCTCTAATCAATAATTATCTAAGAAAATAATTTAATTTACTGACCTGCTAATAAAACACTATAAATATCTAACTTCACTTTTTGGCAGTGGGAACACGACAAATTCAACCACAATAGATGAGATCTGACCTATTTCTGCATTTTTACGATTGCTTCTACAGGTGGTCTCCTTTAAGTTGAATCAAATATCTAACTATAAAAATTATTATAAAAATTAAAATTATTTGAAGTTAAATATCGACAATGACAAAAAGTGACATCCTGTCAATGAATTAAATATGACAATACCTACTTGAAAAATGTTCACCTTTTATGTAAAAGTTTTTATATATTTTTAGGTATTAATAATGTTGTGTGAAACTAACTACTCAGTGGACAAAAGCCCCAACCTGCGTTGAATTACACCCACAATATCTACCCATATATTCCTTATTAGCTTTTGTAACATTTTTTTACTGTTTTAGAAAGGTATTTTAAGCTAATATAAATCAAATCTCCTACAATTCCTATCAATGAAATTACAAAAGCTAATAATAAGGAATATATGGGTAGATATTGTGGGTGTAATTCAACGCAGGTTGGGGCTTTTGTTCACTGAGTAGTTAGTTTCACACAATATTATTAATACCTAAAAATATACAAAATGTTGCTGTTGACAGGGACTTGGAATTATAAAATGATAAGGAAAAGTAACTATTTTTTTTTTAATATCAAAAATTTTTCATATAAATTAGAGGAAATGCCACTCCTCTTCACGAAGCTTATATACGGTCTACCGGTTGCAGGGATCGAACCCACAGCAATCTAGTTACCTTGATTCTGACGCCTTAAACCGCACGACCACTGACCGATGATAATGATAAATGAAAAACAAAAGTTAGCTAGATAAGCAACTTTTTATAAAGGTAAGTGCAGTTAAATTTCTGTATAGGTATATTTTAAATGAAACTGGATAGGTAATAGAGAAGGAAATGAAAAATACCAGCGGCTACAGCACTGCCATACTGAGTTGAAATCTAAATATATGTAGATATGATGATATGGTACGATGTAGACATACCACTGCTTTTGCTGTATTACCTTTTGTGGTTGATCTTTTAACAATAAAAAAATAAGAATTTTATCTATTTGTCATTAACAACTCTGGAGATATAAGGACTTTTTGCATATGATAGAGATAAAACGTACTCACAGAAGGATTTTTCTCTATGGTGTGCATTTTTTTATAATGGTTTATAACAAACTCGTCCATGACCAACACCATCATGTCTCGGTCATAATTGTCTTGTGGCCCAGTCTCTTTGTGCCATGCAAATGAATAACAGTATAGTAATTTTATATGCCTAGGACAGAACGATGAAAGGTAAGTTTACTTACATCTGAGAAAGAAATGATAAGATCAGCGCAACATAATTTTGTATCTTCAAAATCTATTTACTCTTGAAAGAGTGGGAGATAAATTGTTTCTTCTGGGTGTCTATTTTCATGCTTTCTCTAATCTATTTCTATCAGTTTCTACAGAATAAAAGCTTGATCACATTTAAAGAAAAGTTTTTAGATTCACCCAGTATATAATTTAACAGGTACAAATTTGTAATTGACACAAACTGGTTAATATAAAATTATTTAAATAAAACTTTCTGTGTCTTTTATTAAATATGACTATACAAATGTTTATCTTGACATTATTTTTATTTCAGATTCTTTAATTACACTGTAAAAAAAGGAGAGAAACTTATAAAAATAGCTGATTTATAAATAAAACAATTATAGAGTTGGATATTTTTTTATATCAAAAAAGGTAAAAACTAATAATTTAAAATCTGTTAGTAAAAGTCTTCCTCTGAAAACTTAACATTTTGTTGCTGATTTTTTACTTGTTCTTGATTAGAATACATATAAGCAACTTGTTGTGATGATGTTGCATCTTCTACATTTTTATCATCTCTGATCCTTATAAATCTTGGAAACCTTAGAGAAATACCTTTTTCTGGATCCACCTTCAAAATAAAATATTCAATTTTAGATTTTGTTAGCATACCTACTTAAATAGATGCATTATCAGCATTGTATGAGTAACAAATATACAGATCACTACTTCACGGGCATATTCTACACATTAATTTAAGATAAAAGCCTAAATATATATAATTTCTTAAATTCCCTCCTAAGGAAGATATGATCATTTATAGGTGGATCTGGGGTAGTGTTAAAAAGTTATATCAAATTTTTACATTACATTTATTTTTACAAATTTCTAATTTACTATCTATTAATTGTATTAACAAAAGCGTCCTGTTTTGAGCCAATACAAAAAAAAATCAAAGTAAAAGTGTCTCATTTCGTTCCTCTAAACGTTTTCTACGGGATTTCCTTACTCTTTTCCAAATATATGGTCTTGCGATGATAAAACCCATTTTCAATTCGTCCATGAAGATCATTAATATCACCAACAAGTATGGAGCAAACAATTTGGTTTAACCCTATAACACACTTCACACCACTGATTACCTATTTCAAAATTTCCGTTCCGTAGAATTATGTTGAATCCAATTATTTTCCTGCTGCCCAATTTCACGCCTTTGTGACTTACCATTCACGTATTATAATAAAAAATCTGTTCTACCGGCGCAGTGCTATTTTTGACTCATCTTGCTTAAAATGTAATTTAGAAAACAATATATTTTATCTTAAATTAATGTGTAGAATTTGTTTTTGAAATGACACACTGGAGCAAACTGAATTGTGACAGTATTTATGACAATTTGTCAATAAATAATCAAGGAAAAGATTATTACAATTTTGGTTTTGTTAACTTTTTGGAATGTTATTTTTATTTTAAAATGCTATTTAATTTTTATTTACCTTATCTATTTACTATTAATTTTTACCACCTCACCTCGTTAATAGAAATTTTGTTTTAAATGAATGTTGAAGGAATATATATGAAGGGGGCCTTATGCGCCCAAAGTTAACTCAAACTGGTACTGTTAAAAAATGTGTAAAATGACGATAACTAAATAAAATTTTAAAACTATGAAATCGAAGTCACTTTACCAACATAATCAATGTCATGTCATATTGGAATAAAAGAAAAAAAGATTTAATATCCTTTAAAATTCTTAATATAAAAACAGTACTACCTGCATTGTACTTAAATTCAGATTCTATATCAGACATTTTTTTCTATATCTCCTTATTGTTATTAATGTTTCTCAAAAAGTAAACATTATTTTCATATTTAAGATCACTGATAAAAAATTTTTAATGGAATACTGTAACATCCTGTAAAATGTATTTTAGAGAGATATACTAAACTTCTTTCTTATTTCTAAACATAGACATTGTAATACTAAACACTATATAATAAAATATATAGTATTCTTTTAAAAAAAAAATAAGTCGTCACGGCCTTCACACTTTTTCAATTGAAAATTAGGAATAGTTTGAAATATCTAACCCAAAATTTTAATATATTGGTACATAATAATTGTTGGCCTTATGTGTTTTGCACTTCTTAAAGAAAAATGTGTTATACTCGCGACAAGAATTCAGACAACTTACGTCATACGAACAAATGAATAATTCATTATATTTTCATCAAAATATTTAAGAAACTGCAACTGATAGTAATAAAACTATATACTACACTAAAAGTTTGCATTATATTTTGCACTAAATTGCAAAATATGATTGTTTTTAACGCGACCAAATATCGAAAATTACGTTGACAATAAAAACAAATGTGTAACGTCAGCCGTGACGTAAGACGTCTGAATTCTTGACGCGAGTATATATGTATTTTAAAAAGTTCAAGAAATAGAATAATCTGTTTTACTGGCAATACTGTCAGGTAATAAAAACCGTTAGGTACAAAATTAGTTTCAATGCAGAGTTAACAATATCATGAAGTTTGTGCATCTACATTAAGTTTTCAGAACTGGGAGAATATTTATGAATAAGGTTCTATTTTCCTGTGATCTCAGTTGACCTACTGACCAATAATTATAATTTAGAACAACTGAGTTTAAATAAGATTTCAAGTAAATAAGTGGGACTAATATACAGAGGTCAGAAGACTAGGACCCCTTTTTGATTTTCATTTTGGTTTGAACATTTCAGTTGAATATTAGACACCAATATGTTTGCATATGCACACTATAACTTGTAGTCACTGTGAATATTTAAATAACTATATGTAGTATTAGTGAATTAAAGTGCCAAATGGAAGACAAAATAAATAAATAGATTATATGAACAAACTGCTGCTTTGTAATGTTTGTGAACGAATTGCAAACTATTCCACTAAAACAGAAATAACAAAACATTTGATAGCCATGTGTGGTCCAATATTGAGGGCCCTTTATTTTTCTATCATCTTATAAGTATTTGATATTTTTTCTAATTATATTCTATTTTAAATTGTAGAGTGACTAATCGCTAGCTTATAGACAAGCGACGACGCCAGGCGAAGCGTGTGAGGAGCAACATTTCATAGGCGTACTACATTTGAATTTGAATAAAAAATATACAAAAATGACAAAAATAATTACATTACATAACATCCATTATTTTTAGACTAGAAACAGTGATATAACAATTTTTACCAATTTCGAGGCGTTAGATATATAAAAATAATAAGAATATTTCAAAATTTAAAGTTTTTATCTTGTATTATTAATTACGCAAGGTCGAAAATAATAGAGATGAGTACAGAAGATACGGGTGGTATGATTACCTAAGCGTGCCACTTGAGAAGAGTTAAAACACAAAATTATCAAATATAAGTTGACGTCGCCTGAACCTAGCACATTAACAATTTACTTTAAATGTGCCCCCTGTGTCATCCTCTCTACAAATTAGAATACTATCCTTTTGGACAGCGATTGCCCACCACATATCACACTTAAGCCTTGTCGTCATGCACGCGAAATTCACGGATTTTTGTATGAATTTTGCAACTTCTGTTTTAATTATTTATGGCGGGAATATCTCAACTTTTGACAAGTGCTATTTGCGAAACTGTCAAACACTACAAATATTATTGCCCCTTTAATTATTATGTGGTGTTAATATATTTGTTTTGAACTTCTGATAATCTACCAGTTTCATGATGGAAATGATAGAGAATGTTATAGGTAGTTGACAAAATTTGTTACAAATACAGATTTTTTCACCATAAAATAAATCGCGCAAATATTTGCGAATTCCGCATTCAAAAGGATAAAAGACTTTAGAATACATACACACTATTTACTATCGGTTACTAGCACTATCACTATAACGGTCACACATTAACACTTATTACATCATATCGTACCGCTTTCCGTATGACCTTCATACGTTCATGTTTCGTAAAAATTTAATATATCCTTCGATCCAGATTCTTATTTTTTAATATTTATTTTAAATAGTTTCTTCGTCATATCACTATTTCGTCCTTTCTATCAGTATACTCTTTTCGATTTCATTCATACGGAATAAGTTTCATCTTGTAAGATATAGCAATAGATTTTTTTTTTGTCGACAACTCATTTTAAAAATACAACCGTCTTTTCGCAAGTTTCCATCACTTTCCGTTTCACTGTTGTACTTCTTTATATCACTTTTTTATTTGCACACATATGATATTCACGTACAATTTTATTAATGGAATACATATTTCAACATCACTTATACTAATATTTTGACCTCGAGCTCTAAACTCTTCATACATGTCATCATCCGATATTCCTCACTTCAATCAAATCGCTAATAAAATTAATACATTCATAATTAAATTGGCAAAAAGATATACCTGAAATTTTGCCCGCCTGAACGATATACTCGCCCATAATAGCACTGGAATGAAACAGTTAGATCCGATAATTTGTCGCAGCCAATCAAAAGCATCAGCGCATGCGTAGCAGAAGCTGTGTAATCGGGTATGCTCTCAGAGATATGCGGCACACGATTTTGTAGGAAAAATATACGGGCTGCATGTATATTTCTTTGTGTTGACTGCTATAAATTGTGAGCAGGTTCATAACATGAGGCACTCTCTACAATTTTGGAAGTCAACTATAATTATAGGCAGCGGCCGAAATTGTGGACAGTGACTAATAGATAATATAAAAACACTATTACTATTAAGCGTATAATATTTTTATAAGAGATTACACATTACTTACCTCATTATTACTGTGCCGCTTTCTATGCACAACGATACTAGACTCACATTTACGGCACCACGATAAAGAGTCGGTCAAATTGAAGCCCGTTGTTTTCTCTATCTCTGTTTATTGCATTGTGGAAAACAATATTTTGGTGTATGTAAACCGTGAATGTTAGTACATGGCTTTGCTGAGGTTAGAATGCCATTAGAATATGCGTACGTTGGGGGATTTGCTGCTATTCGCGGGGTGTTATTTATATAGTTATATTAAATTATAAAAATAAATTATTGCAACCGTGAAGTTTTAAATAACAATTAAAAATGGATCAAAGTGCCAGTTCTAGTAAAAGCTCTGTTAGTAATCGACATAACCTATGTAACGGACAATTGATAATAATAAAAAAACGTATACGAAGGAATTCGAGCGTGAAACTCTATCATAAGTGTTAGTGAAGCTGTTGATATGTGTAGTGTGTTAACACAAGTGTCAGTTTCTAGTGTATATCGTGCTATAAAAAATAGTGTAAAAGTAAACCTAAAGAAGAAAAAAATAGAAACACAAAGAAGGAAAAAAACAGAAGCCGATGATGACGCAAAATACGCCATTCGCAAGGACAATTCATGGATTCTTCAGAAATGAAATACCGACGAAAACAAAAATTCAAGCTACGATAGCTGAAGATGAGGACATGCCTCAATTATCTGACAAAGTTCTTAGAAGAACAACGCATGACATGAATTTTAGGTTTTTAAAACGAAATCGTAAAAGTATGCTCGTTGAAAAAGATGAAATTGTAGTATGGTGAAGAGGATATTTAGAAAAACTAAGAGAATTTGGTGCATAGGGCAAAAAGATATATTACATGGATGAAATTTGGGTAAAGGAAGGTTATACGGTATCAAAAGTTTGGCAGGATGGTAACGTTCGAAGTAAAAGAGAAGCATTTTTAGATAGATTTTCTACAGGATTAAAGGCACCTTCTGGAAAAGGGCATAAGTTAATAATAACAGATATTGGAAGTGATTCGGGATTTTTACAAAATGGTTTGCATGCTGACATCAGCATCAAGGAAAGCAGTTATTATTAAATGGTTAAAATCAAAGAATATCGAATATACAGACACCATGCTCAAACCACAATTATTAAAAATTGTCCAAAGAGAAAAAGGTCGATATATTAAGTATGTAGTAGATGAGATGGCCAAAGCGCGAGGAATTCATATACTCCGTTTACCGCCATACCATTGTAAATTAAATCCAATAGAGTTAGTTTGGACACAAATAAAAACCGAAGTAGCACGAAATAATACCACCTTTAAATTAAGTGACGTGAAGTTATTATTACAGGAGGTCATTAATCATGTCATTACTGAAACATGGCGTAAGTGTATAGGGCATGTGCAGAAGGAGGAGCAATGTATGTGGGATCTAGATACAACAGTATGTTTTGATAGACCCATTCATTATCCATTTAGGGAAGATGATTCAAGTGACAGTGATAGCAACATCTCTACTGATAGTGATAATTAAATACAACGAAGATTAAATTGTGATAGTGAAGTGAATATGTGGCAGTGATGTGAAAGTGTGATAATGAAATAAAAGTGTTATGTTATAGTGAAGTGGATGTGACACCGAAGTGAATGTGTGGTTATTTTAATAAATAGTGAACATACAGTGATAGTGAAGTTTGTTATGATTCTGACGTAATGCATACTAATTTAGTGATAATGATAATATTCGTGTATATGAAATGCATAAATAGTCAATATCTTGTGGCGGCATTAGCCGGGTGGTGGTGGGTCATCGATGCCCAAGAAGGCATAGTTTTATAGGATATATTTACAATGTTGGTAAGAATCTTTTCAGTTTGTCTTGATAAAGTTTCTAAATTAACTTAGGTACACCGATATACAAGATAAAAACTTTAAATTTTGAAATATTCTTTTATTATGTATTTTTATTATGTAACACCTCGAAATTGGTAAAAAACGTTATATCACTGTTTCTACTCTAAAAATAATGGATATTATGTAATGCAATTATTTTTGTATATTTTTTATATCTGATCGCATTCAAATTTAGTACGCCTATGAAATGTTGCTCCTTGCACGCTTCGCACATCGCGCTTATCTACAAGCTAGCGATTAGTCACTGTCCACAATTCTGGAAGTCAACTATAAGTGTTTTTGACATAGAAATCATAAAACGCCAGAAGCCCTTACATTAGTACTCAAAAATAGTCAGACTATGGATGGCCTTAGAAAGGAGCCGTCTAGGAAAAACTTAATGCAAGTTATTGGTTATACCTACTGCATTTTAATCTCAGCGTACAATTAAAAAGCTAAGTTACTGCAATATTACCAGACTCACGTTATCTCCATAGGTATTTTCGGTACTTCTTTTGCCATTCTATACACAGGGTGATTCAGAACTTCTCTAAAAAAAATTTGGGAATAGATACGTCATGAAAAATGCAGTCAATATTGTAAAAAAAATGTTTGTAAAATCCTAATAGTTTCCTAGTAAAAATTTATTGACATCGTTGGACTACTGTAGTGTTTAGACAAGTGATTCCGAATATTGAAATTCGATTACTTTTTGTAGGTATCAAAATTTTTGTGACGCCCGTGTTTACATTAGCTTTTCAAGTGTCAAAAATGGTTTACGTATATACCAACTCGGAGTTGATTGATATCATTCTAATTTATGGTGATGTGGAAATGCTTTAGCAGAACAATTTCCTGGTAAACACGTGCTACTTTTACCGCAGTGTGCAGTGAGTGCAAGTGTAGTGCAAATCGTGGAAGAGATAAAGGTCCAGGGCGTATTGCAGCAGTGTGGCGTATCATACACGAGGCTCAATTATATTCGTACCATGTACAGTGTGTCCAAGCATTAATACCAAGGGATTTGGAATCATTTGGACTTGTTTTTGTGGGGATATTTAAAATATGAAGTATATCACACCAAAGTGGATACCTACTATTGATTATTTACGCAAACGTATCATAGTTGCTGCCAATAACAACTTACGAATTCAAAACGAACAAAAAGCAGAAACATTTGTGTTTGTAGAACTGAGTAAGACGGGCCCAAAATTTTGTTGCAACATCAGGTATATCAAACTATTTTATTAATTAAAACCACAGATTAATTTTATTAATCATTAATAACAATTGCGGCAAAAGCAGTTGAATTTACTGCGTAAAATAGGTGTTATAGAATGTTATTTATTTCTTTCCTTAGGAATTTCTTTCCATTTTTTGTCCGGTCACTGATTGCATGCTTTGCTGTCTTATCAGACTAAACAGTGGATCAGTTTCCAGTGCCGTGCAGAAGTGTATTTTAAATCATTTTCAACTACCTTTTTGATTTTTTTTTACAAAATTGTATTTGTAAATCCTATATTCAATTTTTTTTTTTTAGATAAGTTCCGAATCATCCTGATTTTTACGATTTCTGTTTTTTGAAAAAATACATGGATTAAAAAGTCTCATGAAAGTTTTTAATAATGTGTCAAATCAATTCAAAAGATATTATGGATATTTTTTTTCATTTTAGACAAAACTACTGATGCATGTATTAATGACATTTTTACCAGTGACCTTGGAAAAAGATTACTTAACAAATACCTTCAACTTGCTCATATACTGATGTTAGAAAAAATACTTACAATACCAAGTGCAGCTCTATGCACCGGTGAAAGTGATAAATCGGCGCATTTAATTTCCCAAACTTGTACAGCATCAAACCAGTGATCTGGCTCTAAAGATGAATCATATCTATAGTAAGGTTTGGGTTGAGATATGACATGTTGTTTAAAGAATTCAGAATGAGTCTGTAAAATTTCATCACTAAATCCAGTTCCAATCTAAAACAATATCAATTTTTAATGAAAGGAAAAAAAATTATTTACAATTTTGTTAATAATGATAAATGATTTCTTATACATAATAATAGTTGCTTAATAGACAATATACCAGTTTGACACCATTTTTGGCTGACTGCTCTATAATGCTCGTAAATTTCTCCCATCAAAACGTTCTTGTTACAGATTACCTCATTCAACTAAAAAAGCAAACTGTTCTGGAATTATCTCAGATTATTCTTTAGCGCTCCTAGTGTTCAAGCCAAAACACTACATTAAAACAAAAATATAACTTGACATTATCATTAAATTGTTTCTATTAAAATATAAATTATTACAGTTTCAATATCAAATGTCAAATTCTGACATTTATGACCTGATGTGTATGTTTCCAAATACCAATATTGGTGTCGCCACCCTACAGCACATTACAGAATTCTAGATTGAAATTCAGGTGATTCGACACAAGTATTACAACGACGATAGGATTTAGCAGATGATGTTTCAAGACGATCAATAAGCTGCTATTTATTTGAATTTGTGAAGTTATATTGACAATTCTGTGTATTAAAACATGCCTGAAATGCAGTTACTATTTGCAATAATAGTTGCGAGAAAATCAGAAAAGAAAATCTGAAAATTTATTTATATCGATGTTCAAAAGATTATATAACGCAAAAGATTTGGGTTGAAGAACTGACACTGAATTCAAGTAACAGCTATACAAGGTTAACCATGACTTAGTACAAATATTTTAAGAGGGGATAGGGAAAAATAAGAATTAACGGAATTACCCTTCAAAAACAATCCACTTATTTATAAAGCGAAAAATTTTTTTTAAAACTATATTAAATCCTTGTTTATCGCTGTCACTGACCTTCTGTTAACCGCGAGGTTAGGTTAATTCTGCCAAAGTCAAAGGTGTCAAATGTAGTGACAGGTCACCGCATTGACACGTGTATCAGTTTAAGCCGCTTTGAAGGAAAAAAAATCTATAAAATGTCTACATTTTGTAGATTTTTATAGATTTTTTTATTTTATTATTTATTTATTTTATTATTTAATGATTTAATGAGAAATACGGTATGGTAGCACAGGGCGGCAGCACCTACCTTACTAATATTTCCAGGATTGATATTTGTAGAGATTTTAAGAATGTTGCATCATTTTCTGTTTTCTTACTTGTTTAAATTAAAGCCTGCAAAGATTTTTGTACTTGCTGTGGACCTCTCCTTCCCTCGATCGTTCTTTTTGTGTAAAGCTAAGTACCTACTTGGTTTGACGGTCATGACCAGGTCGATTACTTACGTCGGGAAAAAACACAAAGGATAACAACAAAATACATAAAAACACTGCCATGCGTTTACCGCCATGGCATTGTAGCAGTTGTTCTATGTGGTTCAAAAAATATTCAACATAATATTTTGTGTACTCGGGAATCGTCTTTGATATTATGCCGCCACACGATAATATGCACTTGTCACACATAAAATATTATTTAACATCTACAGACAACGTCTGATGACATCTGTAGACCACTAATGCAACGTGCATTTCACGGCGATAAATTTTTAAACTTCTTGTGTTGTTGTGGAATTAAATTCTGTTAATACTAATAATAGCAACAATATTAACAGTAATCGATGTTTGCATAAAATAATTAGTAACATTTTAAACTATAATATCCCAAGATATTTACAGTGTTCTGTAAAAATGTTTCTTAGATCCTTAGAAATAACTAACTTCGCACGTTTTTTAAGGTTTGGAGAGTATGCAACTAGCAATGCAGTATTCTAGGTTATGTTAGTTCTGAAGTGAATAACTTTAAACGTCTAATCTGGGTTTAAACGATTTATTGTAATTAGTAAAGTGTTTTATGTCGGATATGTTAGTGGATAATTATGACGAATTCTCAAGGAGTAAAAATGTAATTTTGGCAGTGTGCAACAAAAGAATGAATACAAAATACTGCAGTTAGCCGGATTAACTGTTATCTATCAGGTACTTAGACATTATAGTTATTAATAAAAATGTTTATTTTTGTCTTTTCAACACTTGACAATGCTGCAAAAAATGACCACAGGGTAGTTGACATATCTAGCTATCTCAGAAAATGATATATTATTGTCATAGGCGCCTACTTTCCGCAGGAAAGGGCATAGGCCCCATTTTTTAAACATCGAGCTAGAATTCGGAAATAAATTTTTTATTGTCTTTTAGACCTCCCTGAGCATGTGGTTAAAATTTTTGTACTTAATCATAGTTAACCCTGTATATATTTTATTGAGAATTTCCTGCGGCAGGTTGGTAAGTTTATTAATTTGAGTTAATTTTTTTCCAATGAATAATGTGGTTATAGTGCAAATATAGCTTGGTACCTATAAGACAGAACAGGCGAGGTTGATGAAATTACAACTAGAGGTTGACACTGATGACGAGGCACCTGAAATAAGTGACTGTGATTCAGATCAATTGAGTCACTGTGAAGAGTTAGAACACAATAGTGAATCAGAAACTGATGGTGCAGATTCCGATGATGAGCCCTTGAATGTTAACGTTGCTGCTCCACATGGCAAATATTATCTAGACCGAAATATAAAAAAAATGGTTTCAAACATTACAAAATGTTAGAATATGGAAACGAAATTTACTCTCTCATCTCCCAGGATGTGTAGGGAACACACGAAACTCAAAAGATGCCATCAATTGCTTTTCATTATCTGTAATCCTCTGATTATAAAAATTATAGATCATAAGTATTCGAGTCATAAAGATGCAAGGCTAATAAATGAAATAAAAGTCAAAGCTGTGATCAGTCTGTTAATTCTAGCAAGTTCATACCATGATGGAAAACAAAATTTGTAAGATTTATAGGATCAAAGCGGTTTAGGAGTGGAAAGTACGGATTCAACAATCAATCGATTTATGATGCCAGGACCTGGTGTATGCTAAATATGGAAATATATGTTGGAAAACAATCATCTTATCTGTATGACACCTCAAATTCACCATTTGATCTTGTTTAGTTCGTCCAACTGAACATACCAGTCGAAATGTTACCGCAGACAACTGGTTTAGTAGTATTCCATTGACTGAATATTTACTAATTAAAAATCTTTCATTGGAACACTACGAAAGAACAAGAGGGAACTACCCGTAAATTTCAAACATCAAAAGCAGAGAAGAAAATAGCAGTTTGTTTGGCATTCAAAAATGCGTAGCTTAACCACAGACTGGAGAAAAATATATAAGCCTTACGAATAACAGCAACAACCTTTTTAATTTTTAAGATTTTGTGAATTTAGGATGTCTAAAAACCTAAAAAATCATTTAGTTGGACCTGGATCTGTCATAAACCGAAGACTCTCCATTTGATTGGTTGAAAAGAGATTTCTTACTTGGATTCCAGTTCGCTTTGCATATCTGTGAATGCGTCGTTGCTTATCAAAATTGTCACGAAATTTGAATTAATTGGGAATATTTCCTAAAATTTCCCGGTAATTTTGTGGACAATATTGCTAGAAAGATTAAAGGATTATTTCATTTGTTGAGTTTACTTCTTGCAGAAATATTCCTAACTGAAAAATTTTCCCAAATGGAAATTTTCCGAGTGCCCATCTCTAATTTTGAATATACAGGATTAACTATGACTAAGTAAGTCCAAAAATTTTAACCACGTGCTCAGAGAGGTCTAAAAGACAATAAAAAATTTATTTTGGAATTCTAGCTCGATGTTTAAAAAATGGGGCAAAACCCTCTTCCTACGGAAAGTTGGCGCCTATGACAATCAATCATCGTCCGAGACGGCTAGATATGTCAACTACCATGCGGTGGTTTCTTGCAGCAGTGTAGAAACGACGAAAATAAACATTTTTATTAATAATAATAATGTCCAAGTACCTTATAGATAACAGTTAATTCGGTTAGCTGCAGTATTTTGTATTCGTTCTTGGTTCTTTTGTTGCACACTGCCAAAATTACATTTTTAGTCCTTGAGAATTCGTCATAATTATCCACTAACATATCCAACATAAAACACTTTATTTAATTACTATAAAACGTTTAAAACACAAATTAAACATTTAAAATTATTCACTTCAGAACAAGCATAACCTAGAATACAGCACTGCTAGGTGCATACTCTTCAAACCTCAAAGAACATGAGAAGTTAGTTATTTCTAAGGGTCTTAGAAACATTTTTACAGAACAATGTAAACATCTTAGGATGTTATAGTAATATTACTAATTATTTTATGCAAACATCGTCGATTACTGTTAATATTGTTGCTATTATTAGTATTAACAGAATTAAATCTCACAACATAAGAAATTTAAAAATTTATCACCGTGAAGTGCACCTTGCATTAGTGGCTTACAGATGTCGTCTGTAGATGTTAAATAATATTTTATGTGTGACAAGTGCATATTATCATGTGGCAGCGTAATATCAAAAACGTTTCCCGAGTACACAAAATATGCTGAATACTTTTTGAACCACATAGAACAACTGTTACAATGCCATGGCGGTAAACACGTTGCAGTGTTTTTATATATTTTTGTACATTTGCGTGTATTTTGTTGTTGCATTTTGTGTTGTTTTTCCCCGACGTAAGTAATCGACTTGGTCATGGCCGCCAAACCAAGTAGGTACAACAGTCTTTCCAATGGCAGGGTTTAATTTAAACAAGTAAGAAAACAGAAAATGATATAACATTTTTAAAATCTCTCCAAATATCAATCCTGGAACTAAATATTAGTAAGGTAAGTGCTACCTCCCTGTGCTGCCTCCCTGTGCTACCATACCATATTTCTCATTAAATCATTAAATAATAATCCACATTTTGTAAATATTTTTTTTTCTTTCAAAGTGGCTTAAATCGATAAACGTGTCAATGTGGTGACCTGTCACTACGTTGACACCTTTGACTTTGCGGAATATACCTAACCTCGCGGCTGACAGAAGGTCAGTAACGGTGATAAATAAGGATTTAATATAGTTTTCAAAAAAAAAAATTTGTTTTGCTTTATAAATAAGTTTGGAATTTTTTTGAAGGGTGATTCCATTAATAAGATATAGGTAGCAGATCAATCAAACAAGCTCAGAGGTGACTACAGAATCCTTTTGAAGAAAAACAAAAAGAAAATAATAGACAAATTTTTACTGAATAACAACTTGAAATACACAGAGGCACTGAAGAGGAAAAAACTTTGCAATTAAAATTTCCCAAGAGTTGTGACAAACTTCAGAAGAGACAAGTTTAAATACTTTTGAAATTACCTTGCATATACTTTGATACTCTTCACTATCTTTATCGTAACAAGCTAATAGAAAACCTCCATAAGTTCCAGTTCGTTTTCCTTTTCCTAAGTAACCACCAACTACAACAACATCTAAAGTATCTCCAACACCCTCTAAATAATCTTTTTTCAACTTCAACCAATTGTGTGACCTCTTAGCAATTTCATATGTGGCATCCTTTTCCAAAGTCTTTACCATTAAACCCTCACAGTTGCCTAAAAGAGTACTCTTAATTTACAAATGCATGAAAAAGATGTGGATTCTTATGAAATTTATTCATAAACATGTGAATTTTTTCTCTATATACCTTTTACACTTTCATCTAAAAATTCTTGCACCTCTTCCATGGTAAAAGTATCTAAATTTTTAGCAAACACCCACTCCCCTTCTACTTCTTTGAAATGTTGTTTTAATAATGTTCTTCGTTCTATAAACGGCTTCTTAACTAGTGATTCGCCATTCAGATAAAGTAAGTCGAACATGAATATACAAACTTGAACCTTAATTTCAGCTTCATTTGCGTCCTGCAAAAAAGAAAGAAAATAGCAATAAAAGCTGAGTAATTTTGGCTATAATACGCTTGCAACACAATAATTGTAAGGGATTATTACATTACTTAAACTGCCAGTATATACATTATATCTGGAAAAATTTTATAACATAATAGGATTAATAGGCTATGACATAAATTTTAAGTATTCTTCATTCACATGCACAATAGAAATTGGTGCGCTGCACACTTATATTTCCATCCTTTATGATTCCACAGGATGAAATTCATGCCTGATGAGTGCAAATGCAATACAAGGGAATGGACATGAACGGGTCCTCTTTGTTGTTTAAATAATGAACAAAATTTTTACATGTATGTACGTAGACAATTTGCAAAATCATATTTGAGCTATTATGCATTTAAAAATAATATTTAAAGTCTAGATAACACTTTAGAATTGTTATTAATATTTAATATTACTAAATATAGCTAAGTACCGAGTTAAAAAAAGTTTGTGAAAGTATGGGAAAAAAACATGTCTCTACTAAAGTACTACAACTCTTCAAAATGATAGTTGTCCAGTACACTTTTTCGAATTATACAAAAGGTTGATAACATGTATTACAAATACGATTTATCTACTCTCCTATCCTGGAGGTCGATATAGATGTGTCTGGAAGTCATTGTAAGCTCAACCGTAATCTATTTAACATCACTTTAAAAAGTTTTCTTATGATTTTGTACAAGCAATTATCCCAAATATATTACAAATACAATTATGAAATGTAGTCTCGGGAACTAAAAATATGTGGAATATCAACATTGTTCAATATAATAGAATGGAATAACATTTATTTCCCTTTAGACAAAAATACAATTTTGTATAGGAATTGTCAAAATAGAAACATACAAACTAGTGTGCCACACCCCGTATACCGTAAACATATAATTTTGCTAATAATTTGTGAAGATTTCTTCCTTTCAATGCACTCCATTATTTTTTCCTAAAATTCGAGCAGCCGTATTTGTTGACCTACCCGAGTGAAAACCATGTTGTCTAATTGTAATAATATTATTATTGTGCAAGAAGGGCACCAGACGATTTAAATAAGCGTATCCAAAGACGAAAGAAAAAGTAGAAGATATAGTAACAGGCCTGTAGTTGCCAACAGATTTCGGACTGTTCCTTTTGTATATAGGTACTATTTTACCTAACCTGAGAAATGATTAATAAACTATTACGGTATTATCTCTCCAGTAACGGTTTTTGACATAACAGATTTACTAAAAGATAGGCTGGGAATACCACTGAAGCATTAATTGGTTGCAATATCTGTGCAGTCTGATTGGACGTTATGCCATTAAACTATCATATTTGTTAGATATCAATATTTATAGAAAGCAGCATATATTTAAAGTGCTTCTAGTTCTTTAAAAGTAGATTGAATTGATTTTATAATTTTGTACTTTTCTCTATGCTTTAGTTGTAACTATAGGTATGCCAAATTCATGTTAATATATGTATGCATTTGTTTTTAAATTGCCAGTTAAATTACAATTTTACACAAAAATAAGCATGTTTTCTTGCATAATATTTTATATGTCCTGAGCTAAAAACTCCAGATCAAAGTGCTGCTTATTCTTCTAGATATATTAATATATTTTGTTTTTATATCTGTTCTTCAATTACCTATAAATTGGTAAAGAAATATACATATCATAAAAGAAAGTCCCCATAAATTAGCCAAGAAATTAAGACAATAGAGAGAACGGTTTAATTTTTGGTTTAAAAATATGTTGTTACATATCCTTGTTTTTATCGCAGTTTCATTAATATGGTATAAGTTACCAGTCTACCATGATTGTGTTTTCCTAACTTTTATTCTAAAAGTTGGTAACCTTAAACTAGACTACTACACTTGCAAATTTATTAAAACATTACATAATATGTATAAATATAGTAACAAAATTACTGAAATTCTGTTTGGTAATATGTAGTTTAGTGATTTAATTGCCATTGTTAAAAAAATACAATTAGAATGGGTTAGCCCTTAAATACTAACAAGCTGTCTCACAAACTGCATTGCCCTAATCAATACATTGTGCTAAGCGAGTTGCTTCTTTAAATTATTCCCCACTCCACATAATTTATCCATGTACTGGAAGATATCGCTAGACAACTTAATAATAACATAATATCCGCCATTTATTTATTTCTTGTGTACTTCCAAAGATATTGAAAACCAAGAAAAAAAGGAAAAATAGGCAAAACAATTTTTTTTTTTTAATTTTATCATGGTGTTTCAAAAACTCGTCTATGAAACGGATCTTTAGAATCAGTGTCACAAAACTAGAATGTTAGTAAGGGTTAATATATACATAATCACTTTTTCATAATATTGAAATTATTTATTAATTTCATTATCTATTTTACTCCGTTTATTTTATGTTGTATTACCTTATTAATAAATCTAGTTCATCACTAATTCTGTCAAAATTTAAATGCATAAAGTGATCTAGTCTCAATATTTCTGATATGTAAACAGTTTCGTATAGTAATAATTGTATAAAATACGCACCTTTCGTTTTCTGGTACTTAAAATTTGAAAAGGTAAAATTTGATTTTTTTCCCTGTCCCAAGCTACAGCTTCACAGTCCAATATACAAGATTTTACTTCATCTGATGTACATTTCTCAAGCCTTGAAGTAACATCTGGATATTTAGATGTATTATTTTCCTGATTTCTACTAAAAATATATACATCCTTTCCATTTATATGGATCTAAAAAGTATGTATTTTAATAATAAAATTAATAAGGACAATTATTGTAGTAAAAATTTTATTACTTGTGCCCTTTCACCATCATATTTCCATTCACATGTGAATTTGTGCCCTTCGAATCGTTGTAGAACTTCTTGTACACCTTTTGTAGGATGAGCTAACATTGGTTTTAGAGGAATTCCTGGTGACAGTTTACAAAATTCGGGTAATTTTTGTATTCCTTCTTTTAATAAAACAGGTATTATTTTATCATAACTTGGACACTCACTAAAATAAATAGACAACTAATTTATGTCACACAATTTTTATCTTTTGTAAATCAAATTTTTGAATTGACAAGTTGTTTCAAATTACTCACCAATAAGCAGTTTTTAATATTAGTGCTAAATTGTCATATTCCGCTTTAAATGATTCTGCAGACATGTTTTTAGCAATGTTAAGCACTTTTGGAGGGTATTCTTGACCTGTAGGAGTCATGGCACAAGCTAATGCTAATGCTTGTAATACTGATTGTTCCGCAAGACCTATTCTTAGTTTTCCTGCTAATGAACGAATTAAAAATCTAGCCTCGGAGTCCTGGCAGGCTACAAACATCGATTGTATCTTCTCAATTTTTTTGGTTTGTGACTGAAACATATACTAATTTCAGAACAATTCAATAGATATATGATTTCTATTTGAATACTGTATAAATGTTCTGCAAACAATTTTGTAATGTAAGCATAAACTATACATTATATATAACATAATAAACTACTTTAAGAAGAGTATCTTTCTGATTAAAGATTGAACTGGTACAGAATTTAATAAATATTATAAATCTCTATATATCATAAATAAAGAACAATTTCCAAGCACATCACGTTAAATGATTACAACCGATTGTTTATATTTTCAGAACTGAAAATTATTTTTTCAGTGTGATAAGAATATAAGTCCTAATTTACATTTTGTCAGTCTACAGTAGAACCTCGATTATCCGGGCCGGCCGGGACCAAACCGTTGCTGGATAATCGAAAACACGGTTAATCGAAATAACATTCAAACTCACCAATTTTGAAAAAAAAAAATATGAACTCATTACACATACCTATTAAATAATGTAAAATGAAGATTAATATATTTACATTTGCGCTTTTCATCGAGGTCATGCCAATTCATTTTGTCTTCTCGTGAACGGATCAAATGCTAGACTGCGTAAATAAATAATGCGTACGCGACAAATAAGCAGACTCATCTTTGTTGAGTGCTTTTCTCGGCTCGCCACAGATAATCCGGGCACGGATAGCAGACAGTCATAAACATTGCATCGCACGAAGAATCCGCCGCACGGATCAGCAGCACACGGATAATTAGATTAGATTTTTAATTAATTGGTAATTGTTCTTTAATAGTGTCAAGTACAGTAGTGACAAGTATTGATGTTTATGGTAATTACTTTATAAATCTGTTTCTGTAAATCTCTCTGTAATTCCTAATATGAAATTTTATGGTAATGTTAATGCTGTTGAATAAACTGAAAATGTAGGTAACATGTCGACATTAGTCGTTCATATAACTTGCTTTTTATTTTTCATCAAATAGTAAAATATCCTAATTAAATTTGATTTCTTTTACATATGGGGTGGTTACTAAAAAGTTCTAGATGTTCAAGCAGTAAATAACCCTAGAACCACAATGTGACGTCGCCGGCAACTTATAGAAATTCATCACCCTTTACTCAGATGCTAACATACCATTCGTCAAATTTCTCAGTACCCTCCGCATTTGCAGTTAAAAATGTCTTAGAGCATGTAGCGCTGATTGTAATTATTCTAATAAAAAAAAATTACAGTAAGCGGCCGTATATATGAAGCCACATTCTGGTTTGTGATTTATTTTTTGAAATTACAATTTGAAATTGTTTTGCATATAACAAATTAAACATTGATATAGACTACACAAAACGACCTTTAATCGAAAATGAATTACAGCCGAGGGGTATTTCACGTATTAAAAATTTGTACACCACTGCCAGTTTTAGGCAGTGCTCTTTAAAAATTAGCGTTATTACACCAATGCCCTAGGTACTGCCTAAATGCCCGGCGACACTACCTCAATGCCGACAGTGTCGACCATAATTATGTTAATGTTGGTCACCACTGCCATAATGCAGACCGTCACTGCCCCAATGCCGTTCTTCACTGCCTCAATGCTAACCGTCACTGCCCCAATGCCAATCGTCACTTCCCCAATACAATTTTAAACAGTATTAGAGAAATTGGGCAATAAAGTGAGAACGATTAAAGGATATATTGTGTGCTAATAATATACGCATATTTTTTTACAAAACTTTAAAAATTAATGTATAAAATTATTAATTAGATATGCTGGCTAATATGCTATAGTGCCAATAAAAAAACTATTAACTGATTAAAACTATGTATGCATAACAGCTACTTACTTATTAATTTTAATGACTTGAGTTTGATGATTCTCACTTTGTTCCCACATACAGTGCTTTGGAAAAGTAACGAAAAAATTCATTATTTTTGAAATTGAGAAGTTTTCGGAAAAATCCCCTGGCACGTCGATTTTGTTTTTTAAAAAAGGCACTTTTTGACATACGACCCATATTTGTGACGTCATCGTTGTTCAAGATATGACATCATCGACAATTTTTTTAAATAGCAACCCCCAATTTTGACCATACCATTTGAAAGAGCATGTCATTCTACATACATACATCATGAAAAATTATGGTGTTACATAAAAATCATTTCAAGAAAATAATGTTTGAAGATTTTAAAATTTAATTGTCACAATACTGTGCACCTCCCCATTATGCAACACCTGTCCGTGCTTATTTAGATGAGTGGTTTCGGAATCGTTCGATAGGGAGAAGGAGGCCGATTGAGTGGCCAGCCAGATCGCCTGATTTGACCCCCCTAGATTATTCCTTGTGGGGATACTTAAAAAGCAAAGTATACGTTACTAGACCAGTTAATTTAGAAGATTTAAAAGCAAGAATTTGTCACGAGATACATCGTATACCTCCTGAAGTTATTGAAAATGTCCAAAAAGAATTTATTAACCGTCTTGGCTACTGTTAGGCAGCCAATGGTGCACAATTTGAACATTTAATTTAGTCAATTTTTTACATAATCATTATCATTTTCAGTATTGTGAAAATTAAATTTTAAAATCTTCAAACATTATTTTCTTGAAATTTTTGTTATGTAACACCATAATTTTTCATGATGTATGTATGTAGAATGACACGCTCTTTCAAATGGCATGGTCAAAATTGGGGGTTACTATTTAAAAAAATTGTAAATGACGTCATATCTTGAACAACGATGACGTCACAAATATGAGTCGTATGACAAAAAGTGCCTTTTCAAAAAACTAAATCAACGTTCCAGGGGATTTTTTCGAAAACTTCTCAATTTCAAATATAATGAATTTATTCGTTAGTTTTTGAAAGCACTGTATAGATTTTTTTTAATGGACTTGGCCATCTTCTGACTCGGGTATTTTACACATTTTTCTATCATTTTAAAAGAAACATGGTGTCCCCCTCTACTAGTGATGTCAAAATTTGAAACATATTTGAATTTCTCGTCCGCAAAAACCCCTGATTTACAAATTTTATGTAAATATTTGGATTTTTTAAGAAGTTATTTACAAATATCGAAAATAAAATTTTAACTTTAACACCCTGTAACTCCATTAATAATCAGTTTTGAAAAAAATGTTATAGAAAGAGATATCATTTATTTTCTGTCTAGAACTATCCCCTCAATTTTTTGCTCATCATTTCCGGACACCCTGTATATCACTGACGTTATTTACTAGTTTAATGCCGCAAAACTGCGATCATTTCCGACAATTACGGTGTCACTGCTGTAACTGCCTAACGCACTGCCGACAATACCGTCCACTGCCGTTCACTACCTATTGAATGCCTTCAACTACCTAATTAATGCAAACATTGCTCACGGCATTGCCTTAACTGCCGTATTCACTGCTGCTATTTTGTACACCACTGCCGATCGCGAAACACCCCTCGATTACAGCAGATTATAAATGAAAATGAAAATAGAGATGGCAATGATGTCATAAAAAACGAAGGAAGTTAGCATAAAGATTTTAAAGGATACGATAGATTGAATAAAATATTGTAGAAAAATGTGGCTCTATGATTTTTGTCAGCAAAAAAAAAAAACAGGAAGGTGCAAAATAAATGCCAAGATTGTAATAAACATGTATGTACTGAACCTCACATTAACATTTGCGTCGACTGTTGATGAGCATGGGCATAGTTAGGGGGGGGGCTTGGGGGGCTTAGCCCTCCCCCCAAAAAATATTCGTAAACAACTCACACACATTTCAGAACCAAAATTAAAACACAGTTTACCCGGAGCTTTAGTCCCCCCAGATTTGATGACCAAACTTCGCCCATGTTGATGAGTGATTTTTTTGTAAATAAGAACACAATTATGTTAGTCCATTATTGAAACCACTATTACCTAAAATTATTTTTTTATAAAATATATCGACATACGAAACATATCATTTGTTTTATATTGTTCTCAAAATATGTGTCTGGAGTACATCGTTTAATCGTAACTTTCTTTCAACGTACGTTATTTTTGAGTTTATATGTTGATTAGCTATAAATTGATTTACCTTATATATAAAAAAAGTTGTTGAGGCTTTTGATGGAGTTATATATGATGCCACATTGTAGTGAATGCAACACTAATTTGACAATGTGGTTTTCGGGTAAAATATTTTGAATATTGCAGCCAGCAAAATAGGCACCAACTACTATTGTTGGCGATGCAGTAACTGTGTATAACAGTTTCCAAAAATGTGTTTTAAACCTGAATATAAAATGCAAAATAAAAATCTTAATTTTTAAATGCAAAAGTTGTTCTAATTAATTGTTAGTCCACAAATGTGTACTTTATAAATTACTTGGAGTATAAAAAATTTGCAACTAGGACAGACTTAATAAACAACAGGCTTCAAATATTTATATATAACATTATGTCTGTTCAAGTAAGGAATCCATACTGGTTCTAACCAGTGCATTATGTTTACTGAAAACAAATCCATAATTTTATTGGTCGAATATTTAAACAGTTTAAAACCATTCTGGATTCCCTGCTTGAACAGACCTTTTAGGAAGTTTTAACTTACAAAAACAGTATAACAACATAAAATAGAATGACAGGTACAAAATGTAAAAAAAATAGTTACTACACTGGATAAGACATTTTAAAAAAGGATGGCAGAGAATGTATGAACTGACATTAATCATCTAATTATTTAATTATACTAACCGAGTGTCCTGTCATTTTTGCAATTTCTTTTAATTTATCAAATACTCCCTTTACTGTGAGTCTTGCTGGTTTAAATATCATTTTTTGATTAGACTTAGATTTTTCGGCAACAATTCCTAAATCCCCGACTTCTTTGGCATCCACCTTAATTTGAGCCATACTTCTACCCGTAGACTGCGCTATGGCTTTCATTAAACTAGTTTCAGCTACTCCCAATTCTAAACCTGAAAAATCAGTATATTATAATATTAACAAACTACTTCAGTAGAATAATGAGTCCCAGCTTAACCATTATTTAATACCTTAATACTCATAGACACCTGCAAGTAAATCTTGCTAGAGTGGCTCCAACATGAATTGCTGAATGTGTAAACAGATGTTGAAAGAGTATTTGCGGAAGAAGTTACTTACTCTACTCAGCAAGCTCTTTCATGTCTGTCCGTTTTGCAGTGTACACGTGTACTTGCTAGAGTTAAGTTACACTTAAAATTTCGAATCATTGTCGATATTCTTACAGGAAGTTCGTAGAGTGCATAAAATAAAATTGGAAATAAAAATGGAAGAAAAACTGGCCTGGAGGGAAGAATACTTATTAATATAAACAATACATTTTTATGTATTATGTTTTACTCTGAAATAGATAAGTCTAACTAGAAGCTTTCTACTTAACCATGTTAGAACATTACAGTACAGTAGGTCATAACTATTAATAAAGTATAACCTACAAGAAATAAAAATGAGACACACAAATATATAGGGAGTTAAGTTAACTGTTGATAGAAAAAAAAGAAACATATTCCCATGTAAATTTATTAGTAGTGAATTTAAAAAAGAAATCAGGAATTGAAATCATTTACTGCTTTATACGTAAAACTATGACAAAATACAGCACTACAATGATGAGGAACAGTTTTTAGGCATGTATATTAACATTATGAATGTTAGACCTAAAATCAAGTTTATCTCTAACACAGGGTAAAAAATTTCGGGTATATCTTTCTGCTAATTTAATTAATTCATTAGTAATGTTGTATTTGTATTCTTAAGAATAATTCAAGCTTTACAGCACATTTTTAAAATCATGAACGCCCTAATCTACTAGTGAGCAATATCGGATGATAATGTTTATGAAGGGACTAGGGGGAGAGAGCAAAAGCGTTCCGTAGCCGCCGCTGGTCGCATCCCATGCTTTCATTCTGTTTCTGGCAGCTACCAGTTACCAAGGTCACGACACAACAACCCGGAAAATCACCAAGTATCAAATTGGCACTGGCCATGAAAGCCTAAAAACCACTATAAGAAATAGAGGTTGACTCGCATCAGGTGTAAATGGGCAGGTCATCACCGACTATGTGGACGGCATTCCACGAGTGAGTATAATACATAATTTGTCAGATCTGAGGGTTTGATATATAGTGAATTTCCGGACTGTTATGTTATGACCTTGGTACCTGGTCGCAATAACCAATTACCAAGGTCACGGCTTTCACAGGCAATAGCACCGGTCGTGAAAGTCCTAAAATCACTAGATCTAAGGATGTTAATAGCAATGTCCTCTGGACCTGAACGGCCTACAGATTTGTTGCCAAAAGTGAACCTTACTTTGACTTATCTGATCGTGAAGTTTATATCTCCAACGCAAATATACAGGGTAATTCAGTCATAATGTCATTCACTTTAATCACATATTCGGAATACCTAATGAAGGCAGAACATGATGCTCCTGGTAAACAACAAACTTTCTGCTGTAGAAATCATATAGGGTTCGAGCTTTAAAGAAAAACAGAGTTGCATCATCAGAACCAAATAATAAGATATAACACTGTGAGGCAGACTGGGCTATACTCATAAGTCGCATGAAGTGTAAACTAGTGCATAGAAGGTAAAGCTAATGTAATTCAACATTTGCCGTAAGCCCGAAGGTTTAGGAAATTCACATTATGTTAATAAAAAATGTTTGTTTGGCAAGACACGCTCAAACTTCCTCCAGGTTCTTGCTGAGCAACAATAGTAATTTAATATGTTAATTGTATAATTTAAAAATATAATTTATAGTTATTACATATTTTAACATTTTAAATTTTTATTGGTTGAAGTGAACAAGAAAAAAAAAACATAAGAGTTTCTAAAATAGTCAATACAACTGTTAATTTATGATGTTCAATACTAGGAAGATATTTAAATTTGACAACATTGATTTGAGAGCTGTGAATGAATTGAGGCCACCAGCAGTTAGTAACAGTCTGAGAAGGAGTATAAAATAATGATTTGGAAATATATTTTTTTCAGCATAAATATTCATTTCAACATTTTTTAAATTATTTACTCATATTATTCTCATTTTTCCTTATCTCTCTTAAAATTAATGACATTATTGCTTAATACCCTATACATTAGAAAATAAAACAGCAAAAAATTTTGTTTCTAAATTTCACAAATGCAAATATAACAGCAATGATATAATTTTCAGTCCTGTGGTGTGCAGAATAATAGAAAACCACTTAACAAATAAAATTATATGTCAAAAGAATCAGTTAATAAATGTACCTAAAGTTTCTGGTAGAACTACAGGATTTTGGCACAATCAGAGAAACAATAAGAGAATAAAACATTGTAAACACACTGTAAGATAACCTTTGAAATTTTAAACAATCATTTACCTTCATATGCAGGAGCTAGTTTATTTAAACACAAATATACACTAGGTAGTAAATCTTCAGGAGTCAGAACTATTACAGATCTAAAATAATTACTTAATATTTCAATAATTTTTAATCTTGCTGAAACATCTTCTATTTCCTCTAATGTTCTAGCCAAGGAGCTGTACGGAACTCTAAAAAATATTAGTAATTAGAGAAATTTTAATAATTATCTTACAATTTTAATGAAAAATAATAATCAGTAATAATATGAGCTCTGAGTGTTAATTTTTGGAAAAGATTACAAGTAATCAGTATATGGTTAATACAGTGGCGGTTGGTGAAATTTCAGGTACCTATATCGTATCTTAATAACTAGACATGGGACCCAAACCAAACTTTAGTATATATGTACTGTGGCTATATACAACAAATTTAACATGATGTTAGTTCACTTAGTGCCTAACTTTAAACTGGACTTTAATATATTTTAATTTTGTGTTTTTGTTTTGTAATTGAATGTGTTTGTATTTTTTGTACCCATATATATATACATTGTTTAAACATTTTTATACTTGGATATACCTTGTTCTGTTCTTTGACTTGTGTAAACATGCAAAGGCATGTCTTAGCACCAATCCTACCTATCTATCTATCTATCTATACAGAACTTCAGTAGAAGGAGAACGATTTTGCAGTTTGTGAAAAAAAGTTAAAAAAAAAACGTGGGCCTCACCTAAGATTTCCAAATTGCCTTGTTTAAATTTCGAGAAACATTTTTTTTCATAAGCTAGACATAATTCGACCGATTGGTTTCAGATTTTATTAAAAAAATTTAATTTTTGTTAAAGTTACAGCAGTTTTAAAATTAATATTGTATTTGTGATACATTATAAAAATTTCAAAATGTAAATTCTACATAGTTATTTTATAAAAAAATTTGAAACCTTTCCGTAAAATTACATCTAGTTTACGGAAAAAAATGTTTCTCAAAATTTAAAGAAGCCATTTTGAAAATTTGAGGTGAGGCCCACGTTTTCTTCAACTTTTTTTCGCAAACTGTACTTCTCTTCTACCAAAGTTCTCTGTATGGCCACAGTCCATATGCCCTAAAGTTTCGTTTGGGTCCCATGTCTGGCTATTGAGATATGGCATACCTACCTGAAATCTCACCAGCAGCCACTGGGTTAATAGATGGAAATTTTGTTTTAATAAGGTGGTTGAGAAAAAGTTTTCAATAATAACTTACACTGATAACAGTGTAACAAAACTTAAAACGTCAAATGCCAAACAGAGCATGCAAGAAATACAGCGTTAAGGGCGTCGTATTCTTAAAATAGAGTGTTTAGACATTTAAGAACTGAATAATGTAAAGCTTAGCAAATAACGGGAATGTTATCTCATGCCACCTGTGAATATTAAAAATATCGAAGTAAAAGGGACATATAACTACAGAAATTGGTCTAACCAACACATTTTTAGGAACAGAAAGTTTTCAAAATACGTATTTTTTAAAATTTTAGATGTAAATATTGTAACTTACATAGTTCTGCATATAAAATTGTTCACTTTTGTTTATAAGTATGTGAAAATAATTATTAATAATGTGGTTAGAAAAGCAAAATAATGTGGTCTTTCAAACGCTTTTTAAACTATTATTTTATTTGAGCAAAATTTAAATGATAAAAGTGTATAAAGAAAACATTAAGAATTTTATTTTTGATATTACTTTTGTTCTACGTGTTTTATTTTTCAAGATTTCTATACCTAAAAACACCACAAATTTGATCATTTCATGACGAGAAATACGGCAACCTTAAGGCCGATTCATACTATAGGTCAAGTCATGGTCCCGACATAGTCTGGTCACGGTCTGAACAAATATTCTAGCATGCATATTATATTATTCCATTTACATTTTTGATATTTTTTAGTAATGGTTCGATAAAAAAATTGCAGTACCTACTTATTATATCTATATATTTTGATCTGACCGGAACCGGACCGTGACTTGACCTATAGTATGAATCGGCTTTTATACATAATATATGTAAAATAAGGATAAACAATGCATTCTCAAAATTGTTCTACAATAGTTTATCTTTCAATAGAAAGTAAAAATAGGTGCATTATTTTATGTTATTCAATAAAACAACAAAGTTGAAAAATCAAACTAGACAATAATTTAACACATTTCATAATAAACTTAAAATTTTGGAACTGAGATAACTCTGTTTACTGATTTACTAGATCATTCAATTCTATAATTTTTAGATGAACTACAGTTACCAATAAATAAAATGATAAAAAAAATCATTATGACCCTCAATTGAGACAGTTTTATTTATCATTTACAACTGTACTTTCTTTTTTTATATAAACTTCATTGTTTAAAAATGCACAATACTCACCTTTCCTTATATTTCCAAGTTGCATGTTTCACTGGATCATAATTAACTTGATTGGGATTGTACACTTTTGAAATACTCTCACTTTTGTCATCACTGGCTTTCTGTTTACCTAATTTTTTTTATTAGTTATTATTAAGTCCAATATTATTTTATATATTTTTAGATATTAACAATATTAGCTTAAAATACCTTTCTAATACAGTAAAAAAATCTAATATTATTGTTAATATAGTAATATTTATTTATTTACTGTTTCTTTCCTGGTTCTGTTAAACAATTGAAATTAAATAATTAAATTGCATACACAAGATTGCATAGAACATTGTTGTTGTTGTTGCTTGTAAACTGTGAAATACTATGTATAAAATGATTCTCTCTTAAAGGATTTTTTATTTTATTTTTCTTACCAAACACTAAATTATTTATCTTTGCCTTATCGGGTGACTTTGTTTCGATTTTACAAGAACCTTCTTTGACTGTATTATCTTCAATTTCTTTTTTTACTTCATCTTGCCCTACACCTTCAATCTCTTTATCAGTTTCTCGTTTTTTTGGATATTCTTCAGATTTAATACATTCTACTTTTATATTCAGTTTTTTGGATCTAGAACTACAATTTAAACAAAACCTAACATCTTTTAAAAATGTGTCTTGCACTTACATTTCATCATCAGATTCATCACTGCTTAAAATACGTGATCTTTTTCCACTTCTTCTCTTTAAGCTATATAGGGAAAATATCAATGTATTAAAAACATATTTTTTAAAGCAAAATATGCACAAATTTAAAAAAAATTAAATATTGATATACAGGGTGTGTATATTATAATTAAAAAATATATTCTTAACATTAGATTACATACATGAAAAATTAAATTGTGCAAATGGCCTTGTAATAACCATATGACCATAACTAGATAGATAGAAAATCTCTCGAATAGGAGATTCTTAAATAAGATTTTTTATAAGAAACATTATTTAATACTACTCATTCTTTGGGAAAAACTAGATTAATTGACTCACCCATACATATATGTATTGTGCACAAAATTTAATAGGTAATGTATTGTGTCTAAGTAGACTTTCCACTAAATATAGTTCAATAAAGTTTTGTCTTTTGCATGAACATAAAAAATAGTTATTTATGCAACAAGTGCAAAAAGTAAGTGTTTATTGCACATGATGTGAAATTGTCGACGACACGTCGAGTACAATAAACACTTTTTGGACGAGTTGCATATATTGCACACAATACTGGAATTCGGACAATGTCCGAAAAAAGTATGCGAAACTAGTTCTGACCTCCAAAAGATTCCCATACCCGAAATTATACATTTAAACAGTTACTGCATATTACAAAATACAGAGAACTAGTTCTGGGCATTATAAATTGTTCAAAACTATTTTTGTCCATTTTGAAATGACCAGAATTAGTTCTATTCATTTTCTGATAGTTATATTAATTAAAAATAGGGTTATGCCATTTTTGTCATATTTTCTAAACTCAAAACTTGTTTTGCATACTTTTTCGAGTATTGTGTGTATTATAAACCTTCAGAAAATGAAGGAACTAGTTTTGATCATTTAAAAATGCACAAAACTAGTTTCGAACAATTTATAATGCCCAGAACTAGTTCTACTATTTCACAATAGTCAAAAGTCGTTTAAACGTAAAATTTCGGGTATGGGAATTTTTCTGCGCTCAGAACTAGTTTTGCATACTTTTTTCGGACATTGTCCGAATTCAACTATTGTGTATTACACATACAATATTTCTTCTACGTTCATGCAAAAACCAAAAAATATTTTATTGAATTATTTTTAATAAATTGCATTTTCTAGTAATTTTGTACTCCAGTATGTAATATGATTGAAAATAATATAAAATATGCAGTTGCTTAAAACGTAATACAATCTCACAGAAAATGGCCTAAATATGGCGTTGATTTTATGTTTATGTTTATCATGATCACAAAACGCTGTAGTAGAATGACAGATGAATTCAATAAAAATTTTATTGCTCTAGTGCAACAAAGAACCAGTTTTTTCACTAAATATAGTTCAATAAAGTTTTATTTTTTGCATGAACGTAGAAAAATATATATTTAGAAAAATTATGATATCTGTTCAATCAGCACTGCAAACTGCAACCACTCACATATTTTTCACATTCCTGCAAAACAGTTTAAGCATAAAAATAAATAATATGGCAACAAATTAGCACAAAACTGCAAGGGAGCAAGGAGAACTATGAGCCTCTTTTTTGTTGAGGGGGGTTCCAACTTAATACAAATTAGATTAATTATCATATTTAAATTTAATGTCGATTCTTAAAATTTCACAATTCAAATAAAATTGTAATGCATCGGCTGCTAAATCGCATCACCTTTGTAATACTTGTGTCAAATCACCTGAATTTCAATCTAGAACTCTTTAATGTACTTTAGTGTGGTGACACCAAAGTATTTGGAAACATACACATCAGGCCTTACATGTCAGAATTTGACATTTGATATTTAGACTGTAATAACTTATCGTTTAATAGAACCTACTTATTTAATTTGGTTTGCAAAAATGTACGTATTTTTTATCTATTTTAAAAAATTAAAATATGTGGTACTAATACCATTCCAGTACTTCACACAAAGCTTTTGTGGCTAAATATTTCACATTTTTTACAAATCTGGGTACATATGTACTAAAAATGGACTGCTATTCATTTCACCATAAAAACACAATACTTATTATTTTAGGTTGTATCATTTTCTAATTTTAAAAATGATACGTAAACAGAAACGTACACTTTAACAGATATTTAACATTTATCATAATTTTACGAAAACAATTAAAGACTATGTCTGATTATGTCATTTGTGCTGTAGTGTGGTGCCACGTGCGGTGAGTCACCGCAAACAGGCAAGAGAACAGACTAGAAAAAGCACGGGGCTACTGCGATTTAGCAAACGACGTGTAATGCATAAAATCAAGTGACAAATGAAGCAAATAGTTATTTCAATTACTTCTGTTTATGTTTGCAGTGATAATCGACACTCTATAATTGGAAAGCCTCATGTATCGAGTACTTGATTACTTAAATTGTTCGGTTAACACTACGGCTCACACTAATCCAGTATTAACAGTTGTCATTATGTCAACTTTAAAAACTTTTTTACTAATTTATGAACAAAGATAATATTTACCAACCTATTCTCAGGCGATTTTATTGTACCATTTGAATTTGTTCTACCGATGTCTTGTTTAGTTACTTCATCATTAGGTTTTGATCTAAAATTTATGATGAGATTTATATTTAAAGAAGAATTCTATACTTACATTTCCTCATTTGAATCATCACTACTTAAACTTCTTATACGTTTTCTTTCTCTTGAATCCGTTAAATTGACCCTATATGCATATGTATTAGGATAATTTTTATACAAAATACTTCTCGAACTGTATTTTTGAGAGTTGTTAATAAAACCAGTATATTTCGATAATCTTAAAATTCGATACATAATTTATAATTAATTTAAAAGTACGTACCCGTTTTGTTTAGAACTATCCAAATTTTCTTTAGGAATACGAGTGAAAAAGGAACTACAAGATATATAGAATTAAAAAATGAATCTACTACTGCAACGATATTACTTACGTTATACTTTTCTGAGACATATCACAATTTAAGATTTCTTTATTAACTGGGTACTTAAAATTATAATCAACATCACCAAACCAAAACGATCAAAACAAAATATTTTAGGTTGGAAATTGAAATGATAGTAGATCAAATTTTAAGCAAACGTGTATTTTCCCGCTAACTCAAGTAGATCAAATCGTTAATAAGGTGGGTACGTTTCTACGGCACTTTTTGACCATATCTTATCATATCGCAATAATTGTTATGACGTTGCTTACTGAACTACATTTATATCTGCTTTATTTTTATTTCTTTAATTTCTTTACAATAACTCTGACCGTTTATTTACGAGATTGAACGTATTTTAAACTGATGCGTAAATTAATAATTAATGTGAAAGCACAACACATTTGCAGTACGATATGGTGCATAAAGTGTCAATGGTCTACCTACGGCCACAGTATAACATACGGCTGCATGCGTCAAACACATAGAAAAAACCTAATCAAACAGTCAAACAGTACCGTATCCGTGTAGTGTGTAGGCAGTACCATGTGAACCTCTAATATACAGGGTTATTCAGGTTTAATCTTGATAACTTCAGGAATCGATAGAACAGGTTAAAATAATGTTCATTTGTTCTCGTTTTTCCCTCATAACTTTTGAACAACTTATCCGATTTAAGTGAAATTGGGAACACAAACACTACACTACCTACCCCTCTTAGAAGTGTATTTTGTATGGTACCCCCCTCTTACTTTATTTCAAAACTACAAAAAAAAATAATTTCAATAAAACATCTACACACCACTTTGACTTGATTAATTTCGAAACTTTCTTGTCTCCTGTTTTTTTTCGACGTTTGGTCTTGTTTCTGAGATATTCAAAGAAATTGGTGACAGTGTAGTGCACCAGCCGCATAAATTTCAGTTAACGTTATAGCAACCCATGAAAAAAATACTCAGTGATTTGTGTAAACATGGTGTAAACTGACGTTTTGGGCGCCGCGATAGCTGAGGTGGCTGGGAGACGACTGCTCGTGGAACCAGTCGGGATCGGTTATGTCGGTGTGGGTTCGAATCCCACTGTAGTACCATGGATGTTTGTGCTAGTCGATAGATGCACAATAAGTCTATAGGTTGCGGTGCTTCCGGGGACAGTGTCGGACGGCACTCAAAAAAAACTGACGTTTGTGAAAATCATTGTCAAAAGTATTATTTAAAGTGTTCTTAGTGTTAAGAAAAAATGCCAATAACCTCAAACATAAATTTAGTAACAACTACTTATTACAAGATTTACAACAAGCTTATCAACTATTAAAAAAATTACAATAATTGTTCAAAGTGCATTCCTCCAGCCTCAATACATTTTTGGCATCGACGAACTAGTGTATTAACCGCAACTGCTATTTGAACAGGATTGTTTTTTATGTCATCACAAGCATGTGTTATCCTTTGGATCAATTCCTCACGGGTATGTACTGGCGTATCATACACAATTGCTTTTAGATGGCCCCAAACGAAATAATACAGAGGATTCAGATCTGGCGAGCGCGGAATCACTGGTCCTTCGCAAGGAATCCACATATTTGGGTGGATGTTGGGTTGCCGTCCAATCCATCGACGAGGATAATTCTCATCCAACCACTGCCTTCCGTAATGTGCAGGGGCACCATCCAACTGCATCCAGTTCTCTTGGCGTAAATTTAAGGGGGCATCGTCAAGCACGTCGGGGAGAGAGTTTTGCAGAAACTCATAAAATAAATTCCCATTTAAACGAGGAGGCAAAATATGCGGCCCACAGAGGTTATTACTTAAAACACCTATCCACACATTTACACTAAACTGTTGCTAAAATGAAGATTGTCTGACACATCGAGGATTGACTTCACTCCAAACGTGAATGTTGTGGTAATTCACAATTCCAGCTTTTGTGAAAGTAGATTCATCGGTACATAAAACCTTATGCAGAAATTGTGGATTAATTTCTGTTAGATCTAAAGCGCATCTACAAAAATTTAAACGTTTTGCAGCATCTCCTGACAACAAACCTTGAACTGGTTGGAGATGGAAAGCCCTTCGATGATCTTGTTTGAGTGCTTTCAGTACTTTTGATAGAGATAAATGGAGTTGCCGAGTTGCTCGGCGTGTGCTTAAATAAATTCTATCGATATCAAAAAGATTAAGAATTCGCTGATTATTTCTTGGCGGTACATTACGATTATGATCATTGTAGCGGCGCAAACCATATCCGAAAATCGACGATGTACATCTACAAAAACTTGTGCATTTGGAATTCTTCTATTAGGGAAGCGTGTTCGGTACTCTCGAACTGACGCATTGAAATTTCTGTCACAGAAACCATAAACATAATGTACATCGGCATATTCAGCATTTGTAAACGTTCTTGGCATTTTTTCTTAGCACTAAAGATGCTCTTTAAATAATACTTTTGACAATGATTTTCACAAACGTCAGTTTACACAAATCGCTGAGTTTTGTTTTCATGGGTTGCTATAACTTTAATGAAATTTACGCGGCTGGTGCGTGAAACGAAAAAATTTCAAAATTAATCAGGTCAAAGTGGTGTGTAGACGTTTTATTGAAATTATTATTATTTTTTTGTAGTTTTGAAATAAAGTAAGAGGGGGTAGCATACAAAACACACTTCTACGGGGGTAGGGGTAGGTAGTCCAAACTTAAGAAGCTTATGTAAGATCATAAGGAGTGTTTGTGTTCCGACTTTCCCCTAAATCGGATAAGTGGTTTAAAAGTTATGAGGGAAAAACGAGAAAAAAATTCCTACTTCAACGCCCTGCTCTATCTCGGAAACGATGCGTTTTAGGAAATAAGTTTTTATCACAAATGAACATTATTTTAACCTTTTCTATCAATTCCTGAAGTTATCAAGATTAAACCTGAATCACCCTGTATATTAGATGTTTACTAAAATTTTAAATCAAGTGAAGTAAACTAATCTTAATACTTACAGGGTGTCCCAAAATTAGCCTGCCAAAAATTAACTGTTGATTCTATGAATAAAAATAGGAAAAAAAGTTCTATAAAAATAGCTTGGTAAACGCCCCCTAACGGAGCTATAGTCCATTAAAAGAAGACCTCAAAATTTGATTTTCTTCAAATATTTTTAAAACAGATTCAGATAAAGCAATCAATAATATTGAGAATCGCAATTAAATTACAAATCTAATGTTCTAAAAACAATACCATAATTAGTCATAGGCGTGGAGTTATTGAATAAATATTGCTTTAACTTTTTCATGTCTCGAGGTTTTTGCCGCCTGATCAAAAAATGTTGAACAATTTTACAAAAAAAAGGTACTCTTGTTTTACTTCGATAAATTATTCCGTTTACCAGTAAATTAATTTAAAAATTTTGTTAATACACCACAAAAATATTAGATATGATATGCAGGCGATCAAATTGTCTCTAGTAGGCTTTGAAAAGTTATTTGCCAGTTTATTTGACACATTACATATGTTTTTAAAAATTTTTGAAGTATTAGTAGGCTATATTAAAATTCAAAAATTTACAAATAATTACCTTATTGATATGCATTTTGAAAGAACGCTTGAATAACATCACCTTTAATATCTATTAACAGTATTTTCTCAAAGCCTACTAGGGATATTTTGCCTATTTATAGTTTCTATCTTAAACTTTTGTGGTATGTCACAAAATTTTTATATTAAGATTGCTCAAAAACAGAGCAGTTTATCGAATTGAATTAGTAGTACCTTTTTCATGTAAAATAGACCAAAATTTTTAATTTTTTGATCTGACGAGGAAAATTTCGATATACAAAAAAGTTAGAGCAATATTTACCCACTGACCACCCAGTTTGGCACGCCTATGACCAATTATGAGGAATTATTTTCAGATTATTAGATTCCCATTGTGATTCTAATTGTGATTCTCAGTTTCAAATTCGATTACTTTATCTTGATCCTTTTTGGAAAAATTTTGAGGTCCCCATTTCAGGGGCCATATCTCCGTCAGGGGGTGTCTACGGATTTATGATTATATAACTTTTTTTCTTATTTTTGATCGTAGAATCCACAGTTAATTTTTGGCAGGCTAATTTTGGGACACCCTGTATAAATATAAGGGCTTATACATAGGTCAATAATTACTTTTTTGTGCTAAGTAACTTTTCACATTTTTAAGCTTACAAACAAATGAGAAGAATATAGTAGTCAGTAATCAATATATAAACAAAATAAGTGCAGTATAACGCACCTTACACTTAAAACCTGCTTCAGAGAATATTGTAGTGTGTTGTGCCGGCAACATCCCCACCACCAGTTTAATTTCAGTGAAATAAATATTGCTTGTTTATTTTGCTTTTGTTGGTTATTTACAAATGTTGCTCCTCGATAGTTGAAGCTGGAAATTTTGAACTTCACTAGACTTCAATCACGGTCTAAGTTAATAGACCGTGGACTTCAACAACGAATACAATTAATTTCATTGGCTGAAAGTTACGTGACTTAGTATTAGTGGTAACACTACGTCGTTCTCTGTTCTCTGAAACTGGCTTTAAATTTAACTACACATTGTCACTGAAGCTCTAAAATTGCTTCTGAGAAAATTAAAGTGTATTAAATTTATAAACAAACACACTTTTAAGTATCAGATGTTAAGCATACGCATGAAATATTACATGAAGACTACAAATAAACAAAAACAAGGTAAAATTGTTGTCAAATCAGAATGTTTACCGCTATGGGTCTAATCTGTGAGTTAATTATGATGGTATGAATTAGTTAGCTGCAGACTGTAGGCGGCTGCAGATCGTTGCAACTCTCTTTTCTGTTCTTTAGCTGTAGCTCACTGGCGTTCACCTCACATTTTTATATCACATCCGTAGTTAAGATCAGTGCCGTTCACTTTTGTCATCTCAGACCTACGCTATACAACTTGGGCATTTTGAACTACTACTTTTATATTTCATTTCTTTCATAAGTGAGGTTATCAGTTTTTAATTTACATGTGACAGAAAGGAATACGAAATTTTTAAAATGATATTCATTAACTAACAATAAAGAAAATTTAGTAGTTGTATAAGAACATAATGGAGAATATAGAAAATCTCTTAAATCAATATCTTTTAATATGTGACAAATTGCCAAAATGTAGTGAACATAAAGCAGAAACTGATAAAAATATTTGGGATTTAAATAATTGTATCGCTTGCGAGGACAATTGGAAAATATTTTTTGAGACTTCTTTTGATAGTGATCAAATAAAATTATACTTTAATTCTAAGTCCGAAGAGGATCGTGTAAAAATATTTAAATTTGGAATTGCTTGCTTAATAAACTTTGTTCGATGCAATTTTACTGGACCAGATTTTGACAAAACAACTGAAGAATTCCTTAATGGAGAAAAGTTTACAAATATTGCTTTTAACAAATTGTTGTCAGTTAATAATGAAGACATAAATGTAAATACAAAATTTCCTGCACTATTAGCAGCCTCTAAACTAATATTTGAATGGTGTCCCATTAACACAATTATAAATATATGGTGGTATTGGAGATCGGTAATCATCCATCAACAAGTGCTCGATGAATTAAGTCCAACCCTTCTTTCCGATGCAGATCGTTTATATAAACATATTCAAGTGAACCCTAATATAAAAGGTGAGTTAAAAAAATTATTTCAAATTTATTTACTTTAAATGTTATTGAACCAAACTGTTTTATTATCTAAAAATTGCAACGGTCATTCAGTGCTGAGAAAATAGACATCCGTTCTATTTTAGAGAAATATTTCATTATTTATTCTAAGGAGTGTTCTACTAGCTAGAGTCATGTACGGTTTTATTGGAAATGGTGATAATAATAAGAAAATTTTTGAGGCCGTAAATGCTTGCTGTAACTGAGTTTTACTTTAGCTGTTTTCCAACACGGTACCTGACTAGTTTGAAACCTGTCCGAAGCCATCAGTCAGTTTAATATTAGATGCAACTCCGCTGCAGTAAGTCGTTGAACGATTTGGCTATCCATTTGGGACAAGTTTCCAACCAGTCAGGTGTCGTGTTGGAAAAGAGTTTTTATATCCACAATAGAAATTTCAGAAGTGACGTAAAAATATTTAATCTTAAAGCAGGCAAACCTTACTGTAAAATTGCTTTGTTTCAAAGTCACAGGATGTATAAATGGAAATATAAAAAATGATTTTTATCCATCCATCCATATAAAAAACGTCATTTAGTAAATTGAAACGAATACTGCATTCTTGAAAAAATGTTGATTACTCCTGATGTAATTTGTCATTTGAAAAATTTGCTAATGTACCTCATCTAGAGGGACGATAGGCATATAATACACTGTACATTTAAGATGCCTATTATTTCTGCCCAAACATTTAAATTGAAATTATGTTAAGGACCGCATTTTAGTGCTGGGAAATCGCCCAAAGACAATCCACTCAGGATGTGGCGGTTCCAATTAGCGTAAAGCTGAACTAGAGCTAGATACACTTACGCGTAGAATATCGGTGTTATAGATTTCTTTACTCGGTAGATTCGTGTAACTTTTTATTCGTAGGATCAGAGGTGTATTAAAGAAAATCGGCGTAAACAAAACAATATCAGTATCTGCACAAAATATAGCCATAATATACCAGGGTGTTTCTGTAAGGTTCGTTGGGATAAATAGTATACAATAAATTTTTGTTCCAGGTAAAAGTAATACATTATTGAAACAAATTTTTAGGTATATTATTTTTCAGATAATTATCTATTTTATTACTGACAATGTCAATTTATTTAATAACTAAGAGGTAGATCGTGTATGTTGAAAAGCGGTTGATAAAATACTTGCAACAGTTTTGTTGGTTTTTATCTTTTAATATAGGTATATATTTAACTTTATTTGTTGTGAAATATTTAGCCAAAAAAAAGCTGTAAAGTAAGGCTACTGTAAAAACATGGAAAATCATTTAATACAATAATGATATCTGAAGTAAATTAAAAATTTTCCCCTTATTACGTATATTAGTATATATTTGAATATTTGTCATGTACAACTGAACAAGTGATCCGGTAGGTAGTGACTCACTGAGTCGCTTACAGAATTCAGAATTAAAATGTAAATTACCGCATTTAGCACGGTGCGTTTGAAAAAGTGAGAGCAAAGCGGAGCCGTCAAACGGTGGGTGACCCAGTCATGAATCCTATTCCTGGCGTTTCGAGTGGAAATAGACAAAGATCAATATTAATGAAATTAAAAATAAATTAATTTTTGTAACTATTTTCCGTAATATGACTTGAGAAATAATGCCTAATTGCCCTGCAATGTCATTTCATAAAAAAAACCATTAATAAAAATTGGTTGAATAATTTTATTTCGTTGCAATAATTGCATGTGTGTATGAAATCTCGAACAATATTGTAGGCGGGACTTTTTTAAGAAAAAAATCATAGGAGTTCTTAAACATATATTAATACAGTAAGACATACCTAGTAAACTAAGTACCAGTAAATTTATAATATATTTTTTTACATAAATTCTTAGGAATACTAAGTTTTACAACAACGTTTTGCTTTTTATTACATTTTCTGTATAGATTGATGATTTTAAAATAAAATAAATGTATACTCTTGTATATAATGAAATGAAATAGACGAAAAGAAAGTTAGTACATGGTTTTTAATTGTTTGCCAAATGACTTCTCACATGCTAAATCCTTAAACATGTCAACAAAAACATCCTCCTTTGCTATTATGTAATCCATAATATCTCCAAAGAAATCAAACGGATTTCTATTTTGCTAAGTCACCTATAATTTTTATATTTAGAGAAGGAATGGCAGAATATCACCATATATATGTGTTCCTGTAATGCATGAAAGATTATTCTTATCAACAAATTCTTATAAAAATATTTGCAGAAAATTTTCCTTTTTAGAGGAGAAAAATCTAAGTTGTAAACTATTTTTTACAATTTATTATTATATCGTGTTTACCTCTTTTCATCGAAAAAATGGTAGTACACCATGGTATGCAATAATAAACCCATCCACAGACTAACGATGTCCGGACATTATTAAATAAAATAATTTCACACATAAGTTCTAAACTAATATTGAAATAGAACAGCAAAAAAAGAAACGTTTGAGAGTTTTAAATTAGATAAATATTTATAAGGTCGCACTGACTTTGCAGTATTTGCCTATTCCTCAAAGATTTTCAATGACAGAACAGGAAAAAATAGTAAAATATAATAATAATATAATCTATTAATTTAAAATTGCTCTAAGACATTCTATAACTAGAGGTAATTTGTTACTATTATAAGAAGGTAATTAATAAATATGATAAATAACAATGATACATGTTTACTTAGTTTATCAAATAAGTCCCTTGCGTTGTAACTATAAAATTTCTGATTTAGCTGCCAGAATGTTCAGTACTAAAGTTCACTAAAATGTAAGGTGAAAATTACTTAGTGTTCATATACAATTTTATTGAAAATTCTTCGGTTCCTTATTAAATCTCATGATTTCTGCTTCATACAAAGCAGAATATTTTTTTATATAAGAATCAAGTTTGGTTACATTAACACCCTCTATTGTAAATGTTGAATCGGGTCGTCTTGATGCTGATTTTGGCAAACATTTTTTAAAAATTCGTGTCATTTAAGGATTTTTAGAAATTGGTTTGATTTTTCCTGTACTTTTTTCGTTAGTGTTCTACTAGATCCTTGTTTAAAGTTAAAAAAAAATTGTTTAAATTCCATAAATTTTGAGGGATTTTAGAGATTGGTTGAGTTTTTATAAACACTCTGTATTTGTTCGTTCATTAGTTTTCACACGGACCCTTGTCAAAAGTTTCATAAAAATTTTTGGTTAAATCCCAAAATTTTGAAGGTTCTTAGAGATTACTTTGGGTTTTTAAACATCCTGTATTTTTTCGTTAATTAGTGTTCTAATAATTCCGTGTTAAAAGTTTCATCAAAAAATTTTGTTATATTTCATAATTTTTGAGGGATTTTCGAGATTGGTTCGGTTTTTTCAAACATCCTGTGTATTTTTCCGTTAATTAGCGTTCTAATAGACCGTTGTTAAATGTTTCATGAAAAATGTTGGTTAAATTTCATAAATTTTGAGAGTTTTTGAAGATTGTCCGGTTTTTTAAAACACTCTTGGATTTTTTCTAAACATCCTGTATTCTGTCGTTAATAAGTGTTCTAACACACTGTTGTTAAAAGAGTTCTGGTTAAATTCCATAAATTTTGAGGGATTTTAGAGATTGTTTCGGTTTTTTAAAACACCCTGTATTTTTTCGTTAATTAGTGTTCGAACAGAGCCTTGTTAAAAGTTTCATCAAAAATTTTGTTTAAATTCCATAGATTTTTAAGGTTATTAGAGATTGTTGGGTTTTTAAACACCCTGTATTTTTTTCGTTAATTTATCTTGTAATACACCCTTGTTAGAAGTTTCACCAAAAAATTTCTTTAATAATATAATAATTTCATATAGAAAAAATATTGCAGGTCGCTATACTTGCTGTTATCTTCTCCATAATATCCAACATGAATAATTATACTTTCTGAATTCTGTATCATAATTTGTGTGTGATTTACTAGGTACTGCTACTATTACTACTACTGGTAATAAGCATTAAAATGCTAGTCCGACCCTGACGGATAAAAAAATACTCATGCCAATACCCTACAGACCGTAACTAATGGCATCTTTTCGATAGTGTCCCAACTAAAACATGCTGAAATTAATTCACGTCCTTTAATTTTTGGTGATTAAACGTGCTAGAAAATAGATTTACCTATTCAAAAAAATACTCAATAATTTGTATTAGTTCAAGTGTTAATGTCTTTTAAAAAGTATTCTGCGGGGTGTGGCATTGATTATAATACCGTATACGATTTTTTCAGTGCATAATTGCCCTATAAAGTTCCGAAACGTAACAATGAAACATAGGAGGCGAAAACATGTTTTTCTTCCTATTTCCTAATGACTTACCAGCCTATAAAATATGTTACACCCTGGAGAAAACTTGTATGATTGGCACAGTGAAGAGATATTTTTTCTAACTTGCTTAGATTTTTCTTAGACTGCGACAAGAAACACCTACAAATTCGTTGAAAATTGCACACAAAAAACGGTGCCCTTAAAATTATAAGTCATCATCCAAGCAATTGAATTGGAAATGTTATAAGTAATGTGCGGAACATTGTCTATTACTTATTATCCACTAAATTCTGTAGAATTAGCTCTTCCAGTTCTACAGTACATACCTTGTGTCCTCTACCAGCACCTTCTTCTCTAGACTGTAGCTGCCCAATTTCAGCCAGCTTTTGTTCAACTACAGAAATTGTTTACCTTTGAGGAATATAACTATTAGGGTATCTTTGACAGTGGCACTATTCTTGAAACACTCAATTTGAAGCATATCAACATACTGATAATCATTACTATAATAATGTGCCATGGAGACAGAGTTTACATTAATCAAATTTTGACAAGTTATTTATGTTATTGTTTATGGACTGCGCTCCGTATTGCAAAGATATTTATCATCAATAAGAAGAGTCCAAGTATTTTACAAAAGAAATATTATGTTGATATATACTATGTAATTCAAATTATGCATTGAGATTCTGAAGTTTATGAAATTTTGCATTAACATGAAGTAGGAAAAACATTGATTTAAATTGATATATTAAAGAAAAATATTAATTCTATGCTTTTGTCAAGCGGAAATTACATTATATGAGTGCTCAGATCCGAGCTATATACTTTGACAACAAATGTTTACTTGTTTGTTTTATTTTCTCTTACTGCATAAGATCTAATTTATTAGTTAATAAATGATTTTTTTTTCAGATTATGTTAAAGCTTTACTTGATATTGAAGTTGCACAGCTGTATTTATTATTTCGTCATGTATCAAAAGCTAAAGAACATATTATGTCAGCAAGTGGAATATTGGGTATTCATTATAAATTGATAGGAGCATTAGGGAAGAGAACGAAACATCAAGAAAAAGAAATAGCTCAGTTATCACTTAAAGTCACAGTGGAAGGAAAAAATGGAATTCAGCGATCTGAAGAAGATGGTGATTTGAATATACCTAAAAATATACCTTTGAATGATGATGTTCGTTTGAATTCCGTAGAATTTTCCTCAAAAGATATTGATAATGTTTCACTTACAGTTACTGAACAAAAATTATTTGTTACTATTGTTCAAGAAATGTTGATTGCTAAACCTCAAGATGAATTGCAAACTGAAGAGTTACATCCTTTCATAGATTTAATTTTAAATCAAAAAAATTCATTCTCAGTCAGAGTTATTGCTTTGCTATTGAGATGCAAATTAGAAAGTAAAAATAGGAGAACCATTGAGAGGTCCCTAGCTCAATGTGAAGAAATTGTTAATAGTTTTAAAAAGGATAGTCCACATTTTCTAAACAGGGTAGCTGATGTATTTGGTATAGGTATGCCTCCAATGTGGAAAGTTGAAGCTCAACATGCTGATTTACTATTAAACATAGGACTTGTAAAGAATGCTCTTGACGTTTACCTTAAAATTAAACTTTGGGAAGAAGTCATAGTATGTTATACTATTTTGAAATTAAGGCACAAAGCTGCAGAAATTATACAGGAACAACTTAATATTAAACCGACTGTGAAACTATTGTGCTTATTAGGTAAGTTTTTTCCATATATTATTACGAATAATGTTAATAATAGGAACTAAATGAATCGTGAACATACAGGGTTAACTATGACTAAGTACAAAAATTTTAACCACATGCTCAGGGAGGTCTAAAACACAATAAAAAATTTATTTCGGAATTCTAGCTCGATGTTTAAAAAATGAGTAAAACCCTCTTTTCCTATGGAATGTCGGTGCCTATGACAATCAATCATCGTCCGATATGGCTAGATATGTATGTCAACTACCATGCGATCGTTTTTTCAACATTGTCAAGTGTAGAAACGACGAAAATAAACCTTTTTATTAATAATAATGTCTAAGTACCTGATAGATAACAGCTAATCCGGTTAGCTACAGTATTTTTTATTCCTTCTTCGTTCTTTCGTTGCACATTGCCAAAACTACATTTTCACTCTTTGTAGATTCATCATAATTATGCACTAACATGTCCGACATAAAATACTTTATTTAATTACTATCTATAACACGTTTAAAGTTAGTCACTTAGCTGATTTAAAGTAACAGTATGTTCTAGGTTATGAATACTGTATTGCTAGTTGCATACCCTCCATACTCCAAACCGTGCAGAAAATGCGAAGTTAGTTATAATCTAAGGGTCATTTTTACAGAACACTGTAAACATCTTGGGATGTTATAGCAGTGTTTATATAAGTATAGTTAGTCAACCGGCCTTAGTTGTGGACCATGTTGGCTAGATGGCTAGACTATGATATGTGAAAAATCTCTTAAACGAGCCCTAGGGAAGTTGGTAAACAGGGTCAAACTGACTTTATTTTAAAAACAAAGTTAGACTGACTCAGTTTACTGACTTATCTAGGGCTGGTTTAGGAGATTATAGTCCTGTCATCTAACCGACATGGTCCACAACTAAGGCCGGTTAACTAACTATACTTTATATAAACACTGGTTATAGTTTAAAATATTACTAATTATTTTATGCAAACATCGTCGATTACTGTTAATATTGTTGCTATTATTAGTATTAACAGAATTTAATTACACAACACAAGAAGTTTAAAAATATATTACCGTGAGTGCACCTTGCATTAGTGGCCTACAGATGTCGTCTGTAGATGTTAAATAACGTAAGTATACGGTTACGGTACTCTGATTACTTTGAAATAATTTTTCAGTACTTGTTTTTCGCAAATTTAATTTATAGCGTATTTTTTGTGTATTTACAAATATGTCATATTCAAATGCCTAGATGACGGATTAGGTGCTGATTTATGGGAGTGCGACAAGTGCATATTATCGTGCGGCAGGGTCAAAGACATTTCCTGAGTATACAAAATATTATGCTGAATACTTTTTGAACCACATCGAACAGCTGTTTTATGCCGTGGCGGTAAACGTGAGGCAGTGTTTTTATGTATTTGTGTATATTTACGTGTATTTAGTTGTTATCCGTTGTGCTTTTTTCCCCACGTAAGTAATCGACCTGGTCAAGACCGTCAAACCAAGTAGGTACCTCGCTTTACACAAAAAGAACGATCAAGGGAAGGAGAGGTCCACAGCAAGTACAAAAATCTTTGCAGGTTTTAATTTAAACGAGTAAGAAAACAGAAGATGATTCAACATTCTTAAAATCTCCAAGTATCAATCCTGGAAATAAATATTAGTAAAGGTAGGTGCTGCCTCTCTGTGCTACCATACAATATTTCTCATTAAATCATTAAATAAAAATTTACATTTTGTAAAGATTTTTTTTTCTTTCAAAGCGGCTTAAACTGATACACGTGTCAATGCGGTGGCCTGTCGCTATATTTGATACCTTTGCCTGTGGCAGAATATACCTAACCTCGCGACTGACAGATGGTCAGTGACGGCGATAAATAAGGATTTAATATAGTTTTGAAAACATTTTTTTTTGCTTTATAAATAAGTTTGGAATTTTTTTGAAGGGTGATTCCGTTAATTCTTATTTTTCCCTATCCCCTCTTAAAATATTTGTACTAAGTCATAGTTAACCCTGTATAAGATAGGATAACAATTCACGGCTAGAGGAGGCTTTTTCACCTTCTTTTCCGGATCCTCTAGCAATGTTAATGTTCAAAGTGATAAAAGTTTCAGTACCTACAATAGGTGGCCAAATTTTTATGAATGAATAAGAATATTTTACATACACTTTTATGAGATTTCTTGTATTTCCTGATGATATAAGAAAATAGTCGTTACATGTTTGGCTTTTGAGAAAAATCAATTGATAAAATGCTATACTTAATTTGTGTAAGAGAAAGCAGGGTATTTTTCATGTATGATACAATCAAGTATATTTTGCATTTTTTCATAGGTACATAGGCTGCAACTATGGCAATCTTGATACTCATAGTCATTTTCTTAGAAGAAATTGTATATGTATAAAAAGTCTATAAATAGCATAATCATTTTGTTTATCGTGTTTAATCAGAATGTATAAAATAATACATTTTTGCAAATAAAAAGTTAGTCATCATTAAAAAATGTCCTGTATCAGTTAGTTTTGGGTTCAAATATACAAATTTTTAAAAACTTTGATTTTTATAATTTTTACAAAGGTACTACTGATTCTAATTTGTTGTTTTGATTAGATTATAATTATTTGTTTATAGTAAAACGTGCATGGCCTTTTCTAATTAGTTGTTGATGGAATATCTGAAGACACAACTTCAAATTTCAAATTCAAATTTAATTTTTAAATTTGTTGCTAAAGTTAATTTATTGTTTTATTACTAATTTATTATAAATTATTGGTTATTTAAATAATATTACATACGAGTAAATCAGGATTGTAAAATTATTTAGAATAATAAAAAAGTTGTTTTCATATAAACAGAATGTGGGACTTAAGAGTTTTATACAAACTGTCTTATAATGATGCACCAGTGAATTAGTTAAATCTTAAGTAGCTGTAATTCATATTATCGATATAAGCAGTTTCCGTAAGGAATTTTTCCCATTATTTTAACCTGAAAGTTTGTCTACATTTTCCGATTACCCTGTATAAATAAATAAAAAATGTTTTTCATATTCTAGGTGACGCTACTGATGATGTAACATGTTACGAAAAGGCGTGGGAAATGTCCAAAAGAAGAAGTCATAGAGCACAGAGACATTGGGGTCAGTATTTGTTTCTTCGTAAACAGTATGAACAATGCATTCCACACTTTGAAAAATCGGTCAGTATCAATCCTTTACAATCTGTTGTTTGGTTTCGCCTTGGTTTTGCTGCTCTACAAACAGAAAACTGGCAGACTGCAGCCACTGCATATAGGAGATATACTACTTTAGAACCAGACGGATTTGAAGCTTGGAATAATTTAGCGCAAGCTTACATTAAAATAGGAAACAAACGCAATGCCCATCAAGCTATTCTTGAAGCTTTAAAATGTAATTTTGAGAATTGGAAAGTGTGGGAAAATTTATTAGTTGTTAGTTGTGATATATTAAATTTTTCTGATGTAATCAAAGCTTATCATAAGCTATTAGATCTTAAGGAAAAATACTTAAATATTGAAGTGTTGAACGTGTTAGTGTACAGTGTATGTCATGATGCCAATGATTCTGATGGTCAGCCATCACAGAGATTTCTTAAAAAAACTCGAGAATTATTAGGTAGAGTGACAGCAATATATCCTGGTGAGGGATACCTGTGGGAACTTTATGCAAGCTTAGCTCCTGCTACATTACTACGAGCTCAGAGACTTCAACGAGCATATAGAGGATATAGTCAAGGATCTTGGGAGAAAAACCCCGCAACTTGTCAACAAGTATTGTATGTATGTACAAAATTGGCGGAAATTGTTCTTGATAATGAAATTGATCCAAAAGATAGTTTAATTAACTCCATTAAATTAAATCTAAGTTCTGCTGTTTCTGCCGTAAAAAAACAAGACTGGCAAGAAACCAGGGATTTAGTTGAAGAGGTAACTGATCACTTGGAGAAAATCACAGAGAAAATTAAAAACAGCGGCTCTGATATTAAGTTAAGTAGAACTTAATTTTTATATTTAAAATATTTAAATTAATATTAATAAACATATTATTTTAACAGAAATTTTACTTGTAACCTTATCAAAACATATGCTATATAACAATTTATTTGCTATGTTTGATTCAATCCGATAGAAAGGGAAGCACATCGACCAACTTTCAAAATAATATTCTTTAAATATCTATTCAGAACACGTTTAATAGCAAACACAGTCTAATTAGCTGGACTATTTTTCAGTGAACGATAAGTAAAAACAAGTTTAACCTAGGTATATCATAAATAATTTATTAGGCTTACCAATTTCATTCATTTGTAGACCTATTTTATCCCATACTTTACTATATCTTTTATTATTTTTGTACAGGGTGTCTTATAAATAATTCGGGCACATACAATCTGATAACATTTAAAGCCAAAATATTAAGAATACAGTTACAATATGTGGAGGCTAATATTAACAGCGAAGTAAAATATTTTTTTACGAAAACTGCACAACTTTTACAGTTGACACTTTCAAATTTATTGTCGATGGATTTCTGGGAATGCCAAATATTTAATATCAGGTTTGTTCAGGCAAGGAATCTGGAATGGTTTCAAACTGTCAGAAATATTCAACCAATAAAGTTATGAAATTGTTTTCAGTAAACATGGTGCAAGAAGTAGATGGACTAACGTTTTTGACAGTTTGGAACGAGTCTGGATTTCCTGCTCCAGCAGACCATTTGTATTACTTTTGAACTTTTATAGAGACCACCAAATAATGTATCTCTGATGTAAAAAATTGTAGAACTTTTTTTACCTGATAATAGACCACAAATTCTTTAAAAGTATAATAGTTTGGACTTTATCAATGAAAACTGTACCTTGTAGACACCATACCTATGACTGGTGTGACGTCCATTAAAGTTAACGTGTGCATAAACACAAAGCGTATCCCTCTTTTTGTGAATAGAACAAAAGTTATTGTAAGGCATATTAATACAAGATTTTAATTTTTAGCCTACTTGTTCAAATAGCATGATTGCTAAATCGTGCCGCCTGTGTATATTACGTCTTTCGAATCACGTAAATTTCAATATAGATTTCTGTGATGTACTGTAGAGTGATGACTCCAGTGTTAGTATTTGGAAACATATATCAGGTCATAAATATCAGAATTTGACATTTGATATTGATAATTGTAATAGCCTAATGTACCTTTTGATATTGATATTTTTTATCTACTACTTTCCTATACTCCACATAAAATGCTTCTGTCTAAATATTTTACGTTTTTTATGGTTTTCTGGATATTAACTGCTCCTTTACTTTCACCATGCACCAGACAATACCTCATTATTTTTAGTTGTATCAATTTATACATTTAAAATTGATGCCTAAACAAATGTACACTCAACAGATATTTGAAATTTATCATAATTTTAAACAAACGTCAAATTACTGATACAAAAAATTGACAACTACGTCACTTGTACTGTAGTGTGCTACCACGCGCGGTAAATCACTTCAGACGAACAGACTAAATAAATCACGGCTACTGCTATTTAGCAGACGTTCATCCTTTTCGTAGCTTAATTGATAAAAATTGCATAGTAAAATAAAGAGTAGCTTGTGTTTTGTAAACATCTCGAAAATGGTTAAAAGTAAAATTTTCCACAAAGTATGACATTTTTCACTGAAAATGTCCAATGTTAGGTAAAAAAAGTTATTGAGCAAGTTTTTTTATCATAAATATATTATGTGGCGCACCCAATAAAGTAACCCAAAAGTGATATCACTTTTAAATTAGGTAGGTACGAATACTCTCACATACCGCCATGGTTTTCCAGCCTGCGTCATTGCCGCGGTCACGGCCGTGTCGCCTTTGCTGCTTTGGTCTGAAGGATCCTTTATACCGATAATAGAAATTTTTTTAGACAAAAAGGTGTGACTATAAAAAGTATAGTGTTGCAACTTGTGCAGAAATGATCATTCTCCTCACTCATATCTTCAAACTCATGAGAAATTAACACCTTATTGGATCATTTCAAGGGGTTGATTTTATAATAGATAGTTCCACTTAGTGCCTAGGCATAATATTTTATTAAATAGTGATAGTTGTGATTAGTCTTTAAATTTTGACCATTGTTGGTTGAATATTATTAACGATGAAGTAAGTAACCACAGAATAAATATATTATGATACCTGTTCTGTATCACTATGGAATAAACAAAATCATTAAAACGCCATATTTGACTTTGACAAATTGTAACAACGTTAACTACATGAGTGGAACTATATACTTTCTCAGTGCGATATATTTTGTACAAAACAAAGTTCATAAAATCAACCCCTTGACTGAACCACTAGGTGCAAGGGGTTATTTGTTAATATTTATATATTTTAGTGGCAATTAAACAAAAAATGCCACAAATAAATAATTACAGACAATATATTTTTTACACATTATTTTCTCTGGAGAAATGTTTTTATTCTATCTAAAGTAGCATTTACTTTTATAAGTAATTCGATAGTGTAAATGTCATCTGATAGAAGATACAAGTTCTTTTCAAGTTAAGACTGTTTTGATTTTTGTTACATTGCAGCTGTTTGTTTAGTAATTAAAATCGTGGGACATAAATCATCTGCAAATAACTTTGAATGTTACTAAATATCGTCATCATCATATGAAAATTGTCTAAGTTTATTTTTTTCACAAAATTGAGCATTTACTGCCATCTTCTTAAGCTTTGCTTTTGCTTTGTACGAACTGACGCTCATAGTTTGGTAATTAGTTGTAAGACGTAGTCACAGTCTTGAAATTTAAAAACTGCCTAAATCCCATAACGGTTAGGACTGTGTGTGATTTTTGCTTAAGTCCGTTATATTACTCTTTATTTTGAAAAATATTTTTTAGTATCAGAATTTCCAGAAATATAAACATGAAATAAAAAAATTGTTGAGGAATAATATATTTTTAATTTAAAATGTTTTTTTGTCTCCTGTAAAATTTATTTTGGAGTTGGGCAATTTTCATATGATAGTGACGATATATAAATAAAACAGGTAAGATAAAAGCCTTTATTTTCTCCTGTCCTGTTCATGTTTCATGAGCTTCAATCCTAATGTCAATTAAGACTCTAATGCAAGGCAACTGCGGATAAAACTGTTTCAGATATTTAGGTTTTCCTTAATTTTTAGAATACTTAGATGCATATCTCCTAAGGGCACAACTATGTACGCGACGACTTCTAAAACAGAGAGTACATAAAAAATTAACTTAATAATAATGGGATAATAAACGGAATTAGCAGGTATAACCATAGCCACCAAAGAAATTGTCCTTAGACATACTACATGCAAAACCATCAGAATCTACAAACAGTAGACAATCGCTACTGATCTTACATAATTATAAAATAACAACTGGATCAGCATGGGAATGCCATCAGGCACTGGTAGTAGCCTCAACTGACAACAGCATGTCTGTAAGCTGGGTTAAAGGACACGAGCGGTGCAATGACAATAAAGCAGCTGACAAGTTAACCAGGAGGGCATCGGGTCTCAATATTTTTGGACTTGGACCCTCCAGCATGCATCTGTTGAAATTATTGGTGGCCTATGGCCTACATTAAAGAGATCCCCCTCAGCAACTTCACTACCTTCTTTTCTATATTAGGCTGGTTAGTGGCTCAGGTGGATTGATCTTCTAATGGGAGGAAGTACAAGGGGCCTAATGAGGCCCAAGTGCTGTAACCTCTTAAGCTACCCTCCCCACATTTTCAGATTCCAGACATAAAAAAGTAAGGGAAAGACTCCTAATAAATATGGAAAAATCTAGTGTTGGGAAAAACTGAGTTATTTCAATAACTGAATACTGAATATTTAAGTAATTTCAAAAACTGATTGATAACTCGAGTGATGGTCACTTGATTTCTCAGCAGCTGCCATATTATTGTTTTTGCAGTTTACCTATATATAAATGTTTTATTTTAAATATATCCTTTTGTATGGATATATTTAAAATAGAATATAAATCTTAGATATATAACAATATATATTTCATTACACGATGATATTAGAGTTCGGTATACAAAAAATTTGATAATTATTTTTTTAATTTTTCAAAAATTGTTTTATGACCGTCCTGCATTCCATCAACACAAAATTTTATTATGATCTATGGCTACGAGTGCGTTATACGAATATGAATGACAGTCCTTACTGCAGCCTCAGTCCTTGTGTTCTTACTTTTACTACAAATGTCATTACTTGAACGAAATGATTAAATTCATATTAAAATATAATTATCGAGACACAGAGACAAAATATGTAAAAAAAAAAATAAAAATGCAACGTAAATTTATGTACGCAACCCATTGTTATTCGATAACGCAAGGAATGTCCTTAATTGAGAATTTAAAAAGATTGTCCTTACTTGCGCTTATAAAAAGGTGCAAAGCCTACTACGCCAACAGTAAAAAAAAATCAAATAAATAATTTGTTACTCATATAACTGAAAACCGAGTAATTTCGGTTATTGCAATAACCAAATAATCTTGTTATTTTTCACTCGAGTGATCCCAACACTAGAAAAATTGTCTCAAAAATTTGTCAGGTACAGTTAACACCTAAATACCAATTATTTGATGTAGAATGTAGTTTGTCTAATTTTCGATGGTTTTCATGTGTGTTATAAATTACTGAAGATAACTCAAAAAGGTTTTTACAATAGTGCTACTTTTTTGAGAAAGTCGACTATAGAATTTTAATAGCATCCTTCCTTTCCAGCTTACAGGGAAAAATTAAATAATGCATTTTTTAACCACTCCTAATATCTCTACAGATATTTTGGAATCTCTAATTATTGACTCCTATATTTTTTCCTGCAGTACTGATTTTTTCTCAAGTTAGAGACTAAGTTTTAATGGAATATTCTGTAAATTCTTCCATAATTTAATTGCTTAAAATTGTCTTACAATCTTGATGTAACACTGAAGTTATTTTTGTCTTAGAATTAACTTTTGTACTTCTAAATTCATTATATTTGGTAGACTATGAAAACAGAAAATAACCATAGATAATATTTTTACAGAAGGGACACATTGCTGTAGCCTTTATGTTGTGTATTAGATACTACACATAATTTTAAATAGAAAAAAAATACACTAAATATAAAATTACAAGGACAGAAGTTACTTCATCACCTTTTGAAAGCAGTACATATTTTTATAAAAAAATTTATTGAAAATGGTAATTTACTTTTTCAAGTCATGCGAGGTATTTTTTTTTAAAAACATAATAGGAATTTTCAAAAAGGATATGGAAAAGAATATACAAAAATATAGTTGAAAAAATATTTATTAAAAAAAAAAATCAAAATTTATGTTATTGTTACCAATTAAATTACACAATTATGAGTATGTCCATAAATTAAAGGCTTTCCAAATTCTCATATTGTTGCAAGGCTGATTTTTTCCTTTAAATACACGAATGGTCAGTGCATGAGCCAACCTGTCCCTGGCACTAACTTATCACAATCTGGCAACTTTGTATATGTTATGCCCGTCTTAAAAGAATTGATTGCTTCTTATTCCTGTTATAGACAACATATATACGACTCAGAATTTCCTAAAACAAAATATACTAATAATATGTCGAAAAATGTCACTATATTATAGTATAATATTACATTCTTCAGTCAATTTTTTAATCATTAAAATCATAGCGTATATTTATTTACATCATTATAACTACGTATAGTTAATTTGCAATTTTTACTCACAAACTTGCACGGGAAAAAAGTTTTAATAATATATGTCTTAATAGTTCATTAGGAATACCAAAAATCAACTTATCTATTTCAAAGAAAAAGTTACAGACACCCAGCATACGTAAATTTATTTCTTAAATACCACAAAATCTGAAATATTGTTATAAAAAGCGACCCTAAAATTTTCCTTAAAATCCAAAAATGCAAATTTATACAGGGTATTGCATTTAGAATAATGAAGTTGGTGTTAACTTCCGATATAACCGGAAGATATTTTGTTTGCCCCAAATTTTTGGATTCAATATTTTCCCAGTTTCTAAAATTATTCATTTGCTCGTATGACATAAGTCGTCTGAATTTTTGCCGCAACTATACAACATACATTTTATCTCGCTCTCCAACAGAGATATACAGGGTGATCACGTTTAAGGAAAAAATTACAACCAGCTATCACAAACAGTATTTACGTCATTTAACAATGATTCTACTTTAACATCAGAAAATAGTATTTTGTGTTCAGTATTTCTATGGGATTTTTTTACTAGTCCTTTTATGTAGCAAAGAGACTGGGCATTCCAAATATTGCATGTTTTGTACCCTGTTCAGTGGTGTACCAAAATATTTTTCTTAAAGGGTGTGTAGACCAGTCGTTTCTAGTTTTTAGGTCACAAGATCCATCCTACGTAATGTGCCTACAAAATTTTTGGAGCGACTTGTTACTTTCAAGTAACCGGGAAAATTTGATCTTTTTTCTGAACTTAATCACCCTGTATTTCTATTGGAGAGCGAGATAGGTATGCTGTACATCCATTTTTTTCTTAAAATTTCATAAGGAATCTATGCCCGAAGTTAGACCATTTAAACTTCACTCAACCTGTATAGTCTTGGCTATCTTCCAAGGAAAACTTTCTAATTTCAAGTTTAGTGATCTAATCAATTAATAAAACAAACAGTAGTAAGAACTTCTGCTAGGAAATACCTCATAAAATACATTTGCAGATTTTCATTCATATATTTTTTTCTTTTAGTTAAATTTACTAGTGATGGGCGAACTAGAATCAATCTTTAATGGGATTAATGAAATAACCTTTAGAATCTGATTATTGATTTAAGCAATTTGTATTACATGACATCTTGGTAGTTTGCAATCCGTGGTACTTTTATGTCAAATTACATTTCAATCAAGCGTCACTATAATGAATAATCCTTATAAAACCTACAATTTAGGGTGAAATTTTCTAACTGAAATAGGGACATTGGAATTTATTTGTTTATAGAAATACTCGACTTGAATTCAATTTTTTTTTGTTTGGACCAATTATTCTCAAATAATTTTCTCTTTAAATGTTTTGAAACAAATTTATTCAATTTATTAAAATAGACGTTTCCATTTTGAATATGGTAGACTCATTTTCCAAAATGAAAATCTATTCGTACTCCATAATTTTTAATTTCCTAACCTGACTTTTGTCATTTCACAATATTATTCTTAATTTACATAATTGGAGTCTACAGTACATTCTATTCGGCACAATTGCTTAGTACTGGCTGTATAAGCTTGGAGGTTCAATTATTCCGTCACACTAAAATAATCGAATACGATTCTGAAAATTGCCAACCCATCACTAAAATTTACATATATAATTTTGTTGATGAAATCAATATTCAATCAATAAGTTTACTTTTATTCTGAATAAAATAAGGCAAAAAAAATAGTTATGTTCATCTAGTATTTCAAAACTTACCTTCAAGTACTATATTTAGAAGAAAATGATTCACAGAATTCGCCTGAAAAAGAAAAAAAACGATATATACAAAACTAAGATATGGATGTATTAATATTGTAACATGTATATTAATCAGAGAGGGCAAGTTGGAATCACAGATAGCCGTCATTATAGCGTATATGTTAAACTCATCATATCTCAATTGGTTATAATTAATTTCAGATTAGGTACCTTTAATCATTCTGATTGGTTTTTCAGATCAAAATTAACTTCTGTTATTGAAATTGGGATTAACAATTTAAATTCTGTAAACAAGTCTATGCAAATTCCAAATTTGTCACGTATACAAATATTCCGAGGTGCAAACACCGGCATTTCACACACAACTTACACTATACAGGGTTAACTATGACTTAGTACAAATATAAGAGGGGATAGAAAAAATCCTGAATTAACGGTATCACGCTTCAAAAAAATTGCAAAGTTATTTATAAAGCGAAAAGAAATTATTTTCAAAACCTTATTAACCCCCAATTTCTCGGCGACTATGCCGTCTGTCAGCTGCGAGGTTAGGTATATTCTGCCAAAGTCAAAGTTGTCAAAGGTAGTGACAGAGCACCTCATTGCCACGTATAACGATTTACGACGCTTTAAAAAAAAAGTTTTATTTACAAAATACTATAATATTATGAGAAATACGATATGGTAGCACCGAGAGTAAAACCTACCTTACTGATACTTCCAGGACTGATATTTGGAGATTTCAAGAAAGTTGAATTATTTTTTGTTTTCTAACTTGTTTACATTATAACTTGTTGTACTTGCTGGGGACCTCTCGGTTTCCCTCGACCATTTCATAAATAAAAAAATACTGAAAACTAATTTCAAAATATTTGCGATATTTTTGACAGATTTTCCAATACTGGCGCCATCTGTAGGTCATTAGCACAAAGTGCACTAAAGCTCGTTCCATTTTTTAACTTATAGAATTAAATAATAATAATACTAATAATAGTAACGATATTAACAATAATCGACCATGTTAGCACATAATAATATTGTATTATTTTAAATTTCCCGAGTCGTTTACAGTGCTCTGTAATATTACTTTTCTGACCACTACTGCTGTTTGACATTTGGAGAGTATTAGAAACAATGCAACCAACAACACAGCATAGGTTTATATCGACTGACAAGTGCTATGTGCATGTAACCCCGTGTGACGTAGGAAGTGTCAAAACAATACTAGGATAAAAATAACCCACGATTGTACACAAAAGAATAGAATATTGATTATATTGATTGCCATAAGAATATTTATCTGAAGAATATTAGGTTCTCGGTGGTGGCGAACCGAAGACTGAATGGTTGTGTTGACATTGTAATTTTAGTTTTCCGTTTTTAGTGACAGTTTCAGTTTTAAACGTTTTATTTATTAAATAATGGATAGTTGCGATATATTGGGACGTGTAGTTTTCCACAATTTTCTTGAAACGTATGTGGAGATATTTTCTAGATTTGAGAGCAATGCAGTGGAGTTACAGTTATAGGACAATATTTTCTAAATGAAATACTGCTATGGGTGTATTCGAAGTTTTTTGTTAGTATTTCTTTTAATTTTCTTAAAATAAATGGGCAATTTATTAACTGCATCTACGCAAAGTGTGTATTTTGTGGCGAGTAATTCTGACGGACCTGTAATGAGTAAAAATGAAGTTTTGGCAGTTTGGAACGAAGGAATGAAAAACGAATGCAAAATACTGTAGCTAAACGGATTAACTGTTATCTATCAGGTACTTAGGTATTATTATTAATAAAAATGTTTACTTTCGTCGTTTCTACATTCGGCAACGTTGTGTGAAACGACCGCATGGTAGTTGACATATGTAGCCATCTTGGACGATGACTGATCGACATAGGCACCAATTTTCCGTAGGAAAAAGAGTTTTGCCTCATTTTTAAAAACATTGAGCTAGAATTCCGAAATAAATTTTTTATTGTCTTTTAGACCTCCCTGAGCACGTGGTTAAAATTTTTGTACTTAGTCATAGTTAACCCTGTATAATACGATTGAAAAAGAAATTTTGTTCCTCACCTTTTTCCGGTTCTCAGAATCTCCACAAGCTTTTTGTTTAATAAGCCATTAAAATTGACATCAAACCTAAAATAAGAAAATAATATATATTTCTTTAATTTTTTAGAGTTATTCAAGCAATTATAATAATTATGTTGTCAGATATTACGTTATCATCAATTACATGTATGACAGGGATAACTAAAAAGTCATCATAATAGGGAAGAGTAAAGAAATTCTCACGTTTAATAAACACTATTATAGACAAATAAATGTAAAAAGTTTGGTTCAACATAAATTTGTCAATATCAGTTTTATTACTAATCAACTAGATAATATTAAAGGGTTACTTGCAGACATAACGAATACTTACAGAATTTTTCTACTGGTATTTAAAAATAGTAGAAATTGTATTCATTTCAATAATGTTCTTGGGCAGTTTTAAAACTGAAAAAAAAAGTAAACTTAGTTACAGAATTATAATATTTTCAGATATTAAATATTTTAGGATTTAAGATCAGAAATAAATGCAGCCTTACTTAATAATCATAGATAATCAGACGGTAATTAGTTTCATCATAATAAATTGCAAATAAAATTATATTGCACTAAAATATAAAGGAATTACCTGTAATTCCATCCAAAATGGACTTTGAAATATAAATTTCAAACCTGCAAAACAATGTAATTAGAAAAATATATAAAACATTTTAAATGAACAATTTATAAAACTACATATATCAGAACATAAATAATCATGGCATTTCAGATTGACTGAGGCGTTATGATATTTTCATCATTGTTATCAGTTATTAAAAAAAGTAAAAAAAATTGTTTTGTTTCTCGTTTCTATACAACTATTGGTTCAAGCCAGCAGCAAATGCCGCTGCAAAAATCGAACAAAGTTTTGACAGAGTGTCTCTAAGAGCTTATGAAAAAAAAAAAAAAAATAGCACTGGATATAATAGCAATGAAATAATACATGAAATGTGTTTTTACCTGCAGTATGTCATCTCATTTTGAAGTTCCACATTGCATTATAAAGCATTTTAGAGTTTGATATATTCATACGGTCCATTTCATCTAAAATTAAACATCAGTCATTGTAATACTTTTAATATGATGAGCAAAAAAATATAAAACAATTTTACATCAGAAGAATATTATCAACACAATACTAAGTAGAATAACATATTCTACTTAGCTAAAACATATTCAGTCATATGCTTGTCTAAAAAAAATCATCATATATTTTACACTGCACCCAGCACACCTCCCCAAAATAAATGACAATGTAAAATTTGAATAAAAGTATATACTATACTCTTTTTTGACATACACATTTTAATTTAATTTTAATAGCACCTACCAACATTATGTGGTTAAACTTGACTGTATGTACAAAGTTTGCAAGGAATGTATGGCATAACCATTTTTTAATTTGCTAGTTTGAAGTTGTACAAAATAACTAATATGTCTCACTGATTCATATGTAAATGATTTAACCATGAAATTATAAAACATATTTGAATATTTTTAAGAGTAATCCTTCTCTTAGATTAAATCACTACTTTATTCACGTAAATTCTGACAAATGCGTATATAACACTATTTTCAAAGTGTATTGGAACTTTTTGAAAAATTTGATGTACTAGTAGATAACAATTTTAAGAATGTTTCGTAATCTCCAACCACCAAATTTATTTCAAATTCAGTGTTCCGGTGGTGCATTTGAGTTACAGGGATGGTGGGACAGAACACTGGAAAGCAACTACCATTCATACTAATTGACAATACATTTTACGAAACTGGATAACAACTCTACATTATCTATTAAGCAACTTTTTAGGCCATTTTTAAAATTTCTGTTTATCTGCTTCAATTAATAAATTTCCTACACTGAACCCAATGTCTTGTAACTCATATTCACGTCGTACAAATTTCAATTACCTACTTATAATCCAAATCATTCTGAATTGAATTACATGTTGGTAACTATTTATTACAGCATAATACTCAAATATTTATTAAAAATATTTCTATGTATTTTTGAGGGTGTAGAACACAAATTTAATTTTATGCTATATTGATTTCCAGAAAAACTCAAAACTGTGTGTCAATATATACATTACATTAGGTTGAAGTTCGAATTCGAACTTGTAGATGAAATTATAATGCATAGTTATGGCATTTTTTCATTAAATTTGAGAAAATATAATTTTACAACCTTATCAGCTATTTAATAATTTTTATATTTACAGTCTTGGTGTTCTCCAGAGTTGAAACAGATATTAAGTTGTGTTAGCCGATTAACTGAAATGTTTTTTCTTAAAAACTAGATTCGACCGCACCAAACTATGTTTAAATTTGTCTTTTAGACACTTGAAATACGGTAGACAGTAAGTAAAACTTTGTTAAATTTTGAGTATTTTACACATAGTAAATAATTACCACTTTCAAATATTAGGTTTATTAAGACCAATATAATTATAGGTCGACTGTATTAAATATCGATTACTTACTTTTAAAAATTAAGTGTTCAAAGATAAATTGTTAGAACACAAATTACGCGCTTCTGAATATTTCTTCATGGATATGGAAACCATCTCCATTATATGGATTACTGACATCCTGTAATAAATCATATCTTTAACTATGAACATCTACATTGATGAAAATGTGTAAGCATTTTTGTTGTTCAGACTTGCGACATTGATAAAATCACAAAGTTCATACGAACGAGACTGAATTAAATCATCATAAACATTCAAAACTATAAATTGAATTTTTAAAGACATTTAAAAATAGTTCAATTAGAATAATCAAATATAAATAAAGTTTAATGATTGACAAAATAAACACAAATTCATAATTAATAAACTTACATATTCCGACGTATCGATGTATACCAAGCAAATGCCCAAACGTAAAAGACGGCTGAAAAACTTTAGGGCATTCAGCTTCATTGGCAAATCAGTAATCAGTATAGCCAACATCACAGACTGATATACACTAAGGTCAAGGTAATTTATTGCCACAGAATACTAAACATAATGCCGAAAATTACTAACCAATAGATGGCGCTGCATAAATTATGAGAAGAACAACAAATCACATTTACCCAGGGGCCCGAACCTAAATGTAATAACAGTATCGGTTCGGTTACGGTTCAGTAAAAAAAGTACCATTTCGGTTTCGGTTCGATTACGGTCCTCTAGTTGATGTTCCGGTCTGGTTCTGACCAGCTTTTTCGGTCCAAAGGGTCTTATCGGTTTTCCCTTGTGATGTATTATAATTACAATTATAGAGAAATTCCTCTGATCGCTTTTGATTTTTTTCCATTTAATTATGCGTATGTAAGACTCTTAGCAAAATTTAAGTACAATAATTTATAAGTTACTCCACGAGTATGGCAATGAAATATTTTAGATGATCATAAAAAAGTGCAAATCAGATGAAAATATGATGACAGATAACCGCAATACGAGATGATTTAAAATGATAAAATTGGCGGCATGTATAACCACGCCCACCTTTCTGATTGGAGGGTATGGTGCCAGTGTCATATTGCCGGCGACCGCTAATTCATGGCTGCCCTAAAAGGTCCAGAATCACTAAAATTTGATTTTTATGCCAATTTTCGTTGGTTGTATTGTAGCGTGAATCTCATTTGTTTACTGTGATTCGTCACATTCATGTGACATTCTTTAATGACATTTAAAATGACAGCAAGTTTAATTTCATATTGCAATGCAGCCACCATATTTGCACAACCGCCAACATAAAGCAAATAAAATATTAATTTTCTGGACCTTAGGTCCCTAGAAAACGCGGCACCTGTCACGTAACCTATATCATGAACCGACACTGTCATATTTTTTCTAGGTTTGTGGTACACTGGAACTAGAACACGGCCTTTACCACTTACCAACCACTTCAAACCCACGGATTTATGAAAAATAAAAACTCTCTAAGTACTTGTCAGTAGATAAATCCATAGAAACACAACAACAACGGAAGTTTAAGAAATACTGAAATTAACCCAAAAAACCGTTTTAATTTATTTCCGGTTCGGGTTCGACACTTGGAATAAACTAAAACATGACATATGTGTTCAGTTTCGATTCCGGTCCACAAAAAAATTACGGTTCTGATTCGGTTTTCTGTCCAAAAACGGTATGGTCCGGGTCCCTGCATTTACCTATATACCTAACTTAGACTAAATCTGACAATCTTTACCCTAATGATCGAAAAAGTCTCAACTCTTCGCGATTTTTGCCAACTAACTTTGCATAAAACTATCACTGATTGTAATGGTGAATTATCTGAAGCTCAAGTTAAACTTACTATTCCCATATAATAGTAAAAATAGCGATAATAATCATGTTTTTCGAAATTCACGAAACGTTTACACTTCTCCGTCATTAATAATTTAAATTAAAATTTGCGAAATTCGCCAAAATTTTCGCGAATTTCGCGTCCATGAGAACAAGGCTTAAGACTAAAACCAAATAAGTTTGCATGCGCAAAAGTTCTCCATTTTCTTCTATATGCCTTGTAGGCGATTGGCGGGGGCTTGTGAAGCCAATATAAAGGTTATGTTACGATGCGCGCCGTTATTTTTGACGTTGTTTGTGACCTAAATGACCTTGTGATCGAGAGGGACTATCCCTATTTGTCCTCATTGCTGTAGGTCAGAGCAGTCTCATGAAGGTGGGCGCCATCCGTCATCCCGGCCACATGCGTCCCAGCCAGCATGTAACGTAACTGAGCACTTTTGTGATGTTCTTTTTAGGTGACAAAGATATATTCATTTGTAAGGTGCCATAAACCGCTCAGTTACATAGTGCCGAGATGTAGAATGGTACCATAGTGACTTTTTCGCTACATACTAGTGTGATATCTATGGAAGGTTAATAAAATGTGGAAATTTGAGGTTTTATGAATAGCATAGATTTTATACAGGGTGAGTCAGTCATGTCATTAATTTTAAGAGGAGATAGAGAATAATGAGTATAACGCGAATATGCGATTAAAAAAAAATCTAAATGCATATTTACGCCGAAAAAAAATATTTTCAAATCATTATTTAAACCACCTTTTCAGACTGTCAATGTTGTCAAGTTGTAATATTTTTCTATCTAGGATTTAGACATCACAAATAAACGGTTGTACTGACTGTTTTAGAATATCATTTTTTCTTGCTAAGTTCAACTTAAGCCAATAATAATTTAAAATGTCCAATAAACTCAAATAATAATAATCAAATAATTCTATTAAAAATTGCAAGAAAATACTGCCCAATCAAACGATACCCGTACACTCGCGTGTCGATTTTTCTCTGAGCAAATGTAGCTGTTATGACTGCAACAAAACTCCAACGTGTCTAATAATAAATCGAGTAATAAACCATTTACGTACATTACATAAAAAACCTATACCCAATGGGTAAATTGTTAAGAGAAGCTGAAAATTGTTTCGTGTTTAAATACTAAGTAATAAAAAACCATCGTGTTGTCGACAGAAAACTGTCCAAGACGGAAATGGCATGCCGCTAATCTAAGTTATCTTGACCTACCGTATTATTAGGTCAATAACCTAGTTACCTAGTTTTTGTACTGTTATTTAACGACAAGGAGTAAAACTATTTTTTTTAATCTAGATACATGAATGAATTTTCCTTAAATATTGATTTATTTGTTAATAAAAACAAATGTAGATAATAAATAAATGTTTTCGAATGTTAGGTTATTACAGTTTAATAATTTTGATATTACGTTTTCACTACGTTTTACATATAAATATGAATCTTTAGTATTACTCGTAAGTACAATTAATTATTCAGTTTGTAGTTACGTACATCTAGCCTAGAAATTTATTGTTTTTTAAGTAGTATGGTACTAACCTGTTTACAGCTCAGAGTTCATGTAAAACTGCACTTATCCGTCCATAGCATTTTATTAATAAACCGTATAACACTACCATTTCCACATATTCGGAATTTGTAAAATTATGCATTGTGAATTTACGCCAAATACATGAGGTGAGACCGAAATAAACAAACTACTGCTTACTGCTTGTATTCTCTCCATCCCCCCTCCAAATGTGTGGCATGACCTACACATTTGGGGGAAAGAAATGCGGGAAATGCAGAGTGCTAAATGGAGGTAAATTTGAATAACACGCTGATGTGTTAGACGATATTATGTATGTAAACATGATGTGGCATCGATGGTTTGATACGGCATTAGATTGTCGTCGAGTGCGTCATCATAAAGTTCGTAGCGCACCAGGAGCATCGTGTTACTGATTTCTATAGGGTGATTTGTTTATTTTTTTAAAGGTCGAGAAAAAAATGTTTTTTTCGATTTTCTGCCTTTATTAGACCTCCCGAATACGTGGTTAAAATTATTGACATTATGACTGACTCACCCTGTATAACATGTATGTATTTTTACTTTAACTAAACGTGCCTTATTCATGTTACATGTAAGTACCTTTAATGTTTCCAATTTTTCCGCGCTCATCATGGGCAGGAGACTGATGGGCCTGTAACTAGAGGGGAACGTTAGGTTCTTACCTGGCTTAGGTATGAATATGACGTCGGCCTTCTTCCATCTCTTAGGAAATCTGCGCAGTCTTAGGATGGCGTTGCAGATGTTCAGTAGCGCCATTACACCCCGGTGGGGGAGCTTCCTGAAAATCCTGTTCCCAATACCGTCGTATCCTGGCGCTTTGCGGGGGTTCAGGTGGCGCAGGATATCCTTCACTTCCTCCGGAGTACCGGGTCTAATGGATTCTGCATCGGGTAGGCGTCTTAGATGCCGCACACGGCGCTCCACCTCGTCCGTGTGATCCTCGTCCTCGTCGTCGAGAATGTTTTCTCTACACTGCAGTTCAAGGTTGTCCGTAAAAGCTTCTGCCTTGTCCCGCCTCGTGTAGACGATCCCATTCTCTCCGTGAATCGCAGGTATCGGACGGAGGGGAGCCCTCAGCGCCTTCTGCATCTTCCACAGACCTACGTCTCCAGGATTCAGCGATTCCAGGTGTCTATGACACCGCTCCTGGTAGAGTTCGTCCAGGCCGGCTTTGACTCTCCTGTTGAGCTGATTGGCGACTTGCCTATCGCGTGGATGGCCCGTCCTCATGGCTCGTCGCTTGGCCGCACGTCTCTCCCTAATCTGCTCCTGCAAATCAAGAGGTAACTCACCTGAATGGTCCACACGTCTCCTTTCCGTCCTCTCGGTGGTGCTGCTTTCCAGGGCGGTGCGGATATCTGTCTCAAGGCTCACGACTGTCACCTCGAGATCCGTTTCGTCCTGGATGTATGCGGCCATGCTCCCATGACCGTCTCCAGGTCGTCGTCCAAGAGCGGGAGAGATGCTGGCTGGTAACAGGACACCACGGCGATATCTCCATGGCGGGTGTTCACAGAGACTGCCACGGCTTCCATGTTCAGCAGCTGTGGAACCTGCAACAAATGATGTTCGATACCTCTTTTGACTAGCAGGGCGACTCCTCCTCCTCTTCTGGCCGGCCGGTCCCTCCGATACACCATGTATCCGAGCATCCTGGCGGCTTGTGCGTCCCTTAGCTTGGTCTCTTGGATGGCAGCCACGTCTACGTCTAGGCATGGCAAGAGCTCCAATAGGTCGTTCTTCCTACACTGGAACCCGTCGACGTTCCAGGAGGCGACTCTCAGGGACCGCACTAGTCGAGGGCCTGCCATTACTCCTGTAACAGAGATGACATTTTGGTGATGGCAGCGCTGGTTGACGGTGCGGGGGGTGGTTCACTCTTCTTGACAACCTTGGGAGGTTCATCGCCCGAGGAGACCGCTCCACCTGCAACAGAGAGAGAAGCTTGCTTCTTTCTCTTGCCAGACTTACCTTTCCTGCTGGCGGCGGCGGTGGGTGCGGCTGGGGCTGGCGCAGACGATTCGGTCTCCATCGCCACTGGGGAACTAGCCTGGCTGGGGATAGCACTAGAGCCGGCCGACAGGCTCCTGATGAGCTCCTCCAAAGCTCGATGGCGGGCCTCAGCCGCCGCCTCGCGGGCTCTTGCCGCCTCCTCCTGGTCTTGGACCTGGTGAGCCTAGCAATGCTCTCCCTTAACTGGCGATTCTCCTCCTGGAGCCGTTTCAGTTTATCCTCCTGAAGGTGAATAATTCGCCCAGTGTCTGATAGCGGGCTATCACTCTCACTCCGGCTGTCGTCGGAGCTGCCCTCGCTGGGGGCCGGCGATCGAGATCGCATCTCGTCGTTCTCTTCGACGGAACAACCTATAACAGACCTTTAGTCTTAAAAAAGACTAGAAATTTACCCTTCTCTTGGGAAAGACGGTTGTTTTGTGGGACCTCCACTTCACTATGCACACCACACACCTGCTTGCACTACTTACCACAAACTCGTACACTAGCAGGGTAGCACCTGCTCGCGTCGCTGCTCGGGGACTACTGACCTGCCGAGTTTTGCTCTCCACCAGGGGGTATATCTGACACTCGGCCAATAGCAGCACAACAACCCCTATCAGCCCTGGAGCGTACATAAAACCGCGCACAATTTTGCAGCAGCAGCTCAGTTTGTGCTAGACTCCGTCGAGTGTGCATCGTGATAGTCATTCAGTTCAACAGTGTTTTAGTGCTCTTCAGCCACCAGTTAGTGCTCCTTCAAGACAACAACCATAAACCTAGTGCTCCTTCGAGACAACACCCACAAACTTAGTGCTCCGTCGAGCAATATTCATCATACAATCGTTGCTTTCGCTTCGAACCACACCACAATCAGTATTGCAGCATCCAACGCCGTAGCTATCTTAGAAGCTGGGTTTTTTCCTGGATATCATCGCCAGTGCATCCATTTTTGGGAGTTTTTACTAAATAAAACTTCCTGGCGCCCTATTCAACCACATCGCTCCGCTACTTTACAAAACCTTCCACCTATAAATCCTGGACGGGATTTACGAACCGCCAAACGACGCCCTGAGACCACCTGAGCTAAGCATGAAGGTCTTCGATATGGTTAGGCATGAAGACCTACTGATGAAAATGCTGACTAACCATTACCCTATTCTTTACCCATATGACTAAATAAATAAGACGATTTTAAAGAATAGGTTGATAAACATCGCGAGTATGAGCGTCATCTGACGGTCATTTGGAAAAACACTACTACTTGAGAAAAATTAGTATATAGAAAACTGTGTCACAATTTAAAAAGAAAAGCAAAGTTGGCAGTATAACTGGTAGAGTTCGCTGTAACGAAAAGAAAGTAAAGAACCTAATAAATAATTAAAAATCTGAGGTTAAAAAACCTGTAACTTGATTTTCTGTGAATATGAAACATGCACAAAACATGGATGCAATGGATGGTTAAAAATTAATATATTTTTGCAACGTGATGAAGGTAAGTTATCGCTCTAGTGCATTCTGATAAATGTTTTCTGTTTGACTAAAATTTAATATAACGCAAACAGTTAATTATAGTTAGTGAAATGATTATCTAAATTGCCTTGCCTGCTTTTGTTTGTTTTATTTTTTAATATAAAATACTGTTTAATATACTGCTGTGTACCAAACTGCAAAAATATATATTATTCCTATGGTATCACAGATACTTCTTACAGAGCTTTTTCAGAGTTACTGCAGACAGGGAAATGTTTGGGGTTAGAATCAATTCGCAAATTATGTAAACCAGATTTTAATCTCACAAACAAAAATTGTTACTTTGAATTAAATGTTTTAAAAATATTGAGAAGAATAACTTCACCTTATTTTGGTATTTATTTATTTAAGGTTGATTCGTTTCTTTAGTGAATATAAAAGTAATGATAAATACATATATTTACGAGTCTACTGATTTTATTTTGCTAATACTGAGTATATTTAAATTTTAACACAAAAAAATTATCTGTAGTACATGGTACTGATGAGACCCATTGTAGTTCGGAACAAATATATTTAACAATAATATTTAGCATAAAGTATCTATTTTTTATCATGTTAATCGCTATTAATTACTAGTCATGTAATCAACTTCTTTTCCTATTTATAATAGAATAAAGCATTAAAAAAACAATTCTCTTTTTATTATTAAACCAATCATACCTTCTTTTTTAATAGATATATTATAGAATTCATTGTTTTATTATACTGTTATATAGTGTGTAACATACATGAAATAAAATTCATAAATCATTGACTACATAATTTTGTAAAAAATCTGTTCAACTTTTATATTTGAACTTTTAATTTTTTACGAAATTTTGTTATCGAGAATTATGAATTTTATTTCATATGTACGTTGCACTTTATATATTAAAGTAAATTCAAATTTACCGCCAATTGCTGCGTAATGAAGCTTATTACACAGCGACATCTATTTTATAGATTTTGAGAGTTATTGTTTTCTCAAAACAGAAAACGTAGTATAGTGCAAATGCTATTTTTTCTCCAAATGAACGTAAGATGTCGCTAGGTATGTCTGGAGCAAGTCGTGCTTCCCATGAAAGACAGAGAAAAGAAGCCTCTTATTTAGTTACTCATATGTCTTTACCAAACAAATCAAATCTTAGCTCCACCACCGAAAATTCTGTATCCAAATGGAAGCAGGCGTCCCCTCAACCGTCCTATCCCCATATCTTTACATCTACACTATATACAACAGAGCCATACCACACCCCCCCGGTAACACATACTTATATGCCGACATGATTATTTTTAAAATTATTTAAGCCACAGTCTATTATACAGTCCGGCGTCTTCACGTCGGCTCCTTTGTTGTCGAGGTCCCAGATTTCGTTTTTTAGACGACCAAAAGACGACTGCGCCACAAACCTAGAAAAAATACTAGGTTTGTGGACTGCGCATTTAGCTGCATACATTCGCGCGAGATAACTTTTGTGCCGAGCGGGTTTGGTTTTTAAAAACAAATTTTTATTCTTAAAAAACACACAAAAGTATCGTTTGAGTTAAAGAGAAGCGTACAATAGTTTCAAAGGCATGAATACTGTATTTACCTCTGACGATAACTGCTTAAACAATAAACTTGACCCATATATATAGACTATGAATAAGGAATGTGCAAGGGTTGCACTATCAGCACATTGCTGGTAAGATAACTCGTCCACCCTGGGATGAGAACTTGGGGGTTTTCTCAAAAAATGCCAAAGTTCGAAACTTCTACCACTTCTGGAGTATATGCACTTTGTTGGACATCCACTTCTTCTTGGGGTTGAACCTGGAATCTGGATCTTCTTCTTCGAATAATTCTTTTTATGTTCTTCCAAAAAAGAACTAGGATAATTATCACAATCAATAAAATTAAAATGTATGTAATCCAATGAATCGGTTCATTTATCATAGTGTTAAGATTTTGATTTTCAATGTCTTTTTGCAAATTCTCTGTACGTCTTGATAATTCTGATAATTCTTCTAAATTGACCTTGTTTGATAGGGTCAATTTTTGTTGAAAATTTGAAAATGTAATATTATTTGGTATATTTATAGTTGGCACATTAACAGTTTCTACATTTTCTTGAAAATTTTTATTTGGAGTTAATTTGTAAGTGTCGATCACACAGGAACATGTTTCTGGAATTGTAATAAGGTAATTTCCTTGTAGTAGTTTCTTTTTCTTTCCTTTACATTCCATTTCGATTAAAATAGTCGATATCGTTGATATTATCCAAGAATTTGAATTTTCGATTCTTTGTATTTGTGGGCTGTCACTGTATAATTGTGTGTGTTGACAATTATTTTGGTTTGAAGTAAAACTGATAAGTTGTATTTCACACGGGTCATTAGTATTTCTTTTTAGCACAGGATTATATGTGCATAAAAAATTATTAAGTTCTATCTCTATACAGGGTATATCAGCAAAAGAGTACCAATTTGTGTTTAGTATCAAATAATTTCTATTTGGAATAATTGTATATAACAGAGCATTGTTGCTCACTGGTAGAGGATACAACTTGTAGTAATCATAGGAGTTCATTTCCATTAAGGGCACTGCTATAATAAAGTAGATTTTGAAATCTTTTTGGAAAACAGATGTTTTGCATATTCTTTCATATTTTAAAATATTCTCCAAATTTGGTGTGAAAGGAAGTTTTTCATCTTTTAGGTATTTTTGAATAAATGGATTTGCTTATCTCTGAAAGAATTTTAAGAATTTCATCTTTTTCTTGTATAAATACTTCGTATAGAGGTTGTAAGTCGAAAACATTGATTAATTCCCATTCTGATATGACATTGTTTGCTTCTCCTAAATGTACTGGTAGAAGGCCTGGATTGTCATTTATCTCTTTTAATTCGATGTTCCTGGTTGTGGTGATGGTAAAGGTGAGGGTTCCACAGAGGGACCTATAACATTAGATTTTAAGTTTGATAGATGTACTCGTTTTTCTTTATTATTTTGTAATTTAACGACACATGTGTTATCATCATTTAAACGAATAATTTTGAAAGGGCCATTAAATTTAGTTACGGTTTTTGATCCACGTTTTTTCGGTGCTTTTATATACACTTTTTGACCAATTTTGAATTTTTCTTGGGGATTTTTTACATTTTTATTAACTCTCTCAACGTTTGTCTTTTTCCGACTTTCTGTTCTTCCTTGTATATTGTTATACATATGAGATAACGACTTTCTATGTTCGTCTAAGGAATAATCGAATATTATTTGGTTAGATTTTGTATCCATAATATCTTTACTGGATGTATGTCCGAAAATAATCTCAAAGGGCGTGTGTCCTGTTGTAGAGTGGTTTGTATGGTTATAAGCAATTATAGCCAATTTCATAAGTTCTTCATCTGTCTTTTTATTTAATTCTGGATTTTGTCGGAATATTCTAAAATGTTCAATTATTGTTGAATGGAATCTTTCAACAGTTCCGTTCGACTCTGGGTGAAAGGGTGTAGTAAAGTGAATGTCAATTTTATGAAAAGCTAACAAATTTTTTACTTGATTATTTATAAATTCTTTTCCATTGTCCGTTATTATGGCTGAACATGTTCCATAATGTTCAAAATATTCTATTAGAGCTCTTGTTACTTCACATGCTTCTTTGCATTTAATAGGGATAGCTTGTCCGAATTTTGAAAAACTATCAACAAGAGTCAGATAATTTTTTTGTTCTAATGTAAATGTGTCCATATATATTAGTTCAAAAGGTTTCTTTTGAGTGGGCGTTAAGTTCATTGGAATTTGAGGAGGATGTCTGTCATATTTGCCTTTCTGACATACATTACAATTGTTAATGTATTCTTGTATAGTTGTTAACATATTATTCCAATAATATCTTTGTTTAAGTTTTTCAAATGTTTCTTGTGATCCTCTATGATTAGTTTTTCCTTCGTGGTAAGTTTTTATAGTTTCATTAATTTCATCCCTTTTCCTCAAAACTATTCTCTGTTGTGTGCATCTTACTAATTTTGGTCCATTATTATTAAAATATGTTTCATATATTCGACAAAAGTCCTGATACATTTTATCTGTGTCAAAATACATATAGAAAGTTACGTTTTCTGTTGTATATTCTCTCAAAAGGGTGACAATTTGATCTTCATTATCTTCTTTTGTTATCTCCGCATATACTATAACTTTGTTATCTGTTTTTAAAGTTTTTGTCTTTTGTGGATTCATAAGAACAGATTTTATTATTATTTGTTTTGGTTTTGAGTTTATTATATCGTCTAGAATTTGAATAGTATTGCGTGGTTCATCATCTCTGTTTGAGTGAACAGTGGACATTTCTACATGTTCTTGTGGTATATCTTCAAGATTTTCCGGTGGATTCAGGATTCTCTCTACTTCATCTTCAGTAGGTGTTCTCAAGTTTGATTCTCTTTCGAGGTCTTGAATAATTTGATCTAATTCAGGGTCATCAATGTTTACTTGCATAGATTCGGTGTCTATAGGATGAATTTGGATTCTGGATAATGCATCTGCGTTTGTATTAAGTTTTCCTTTTTTATACTCAATAGTAAAATCATAATCTTGTAATTTTGTTCTCCATCTTGCAAATTTTGAATTTTGTACATCTTTTAGAGAGAATAACCATCTTAATGGTCTATGGTCAGTGTAAACTGTAAACCTTCGTCCATATAGGTATGGTCTAAAATACTGGGTTGCCCAAACTAAACCGAGTAGTTCTTTTTCAATCACTGAGTAATTCTTCTCAGATTCACTCAATGTTCTTGAGGCATAGGCTATAGGTTTATCATTGCCTACTTCACCTTGGGATAGTACTGCTCCTAATGCATATTGTGAAGCATCTGTTGTTAAGATAAACGGTTTTGAAAAATCTGGATGTTGTAATAGTGGGCTATTTGTCAGAATTCTTTTACATATTTCGAATGCTCTGATAAATTCTTCGGTATGTTCTATTTTTGCGCCTTTTTTTAAGCATAAGGTCAAAGGTTTCGTCAATTTGGAACAATCTTTAATAAATTTTCTGTAGTAACCAATTAATCCGAGAAATGATTGAATTTCTTTCTTTGTTTTTGGAATTGGAAATTTTAAAATTGCTTGAATTTTGTCAGGATTTGGTAATATTCCTTCAGGTGTTATAATATGTCCTAAAAATTTTACAGTCTGTTTCAGAAATTCTGATTTATCTAGCTGTATTTTTAGATTTGTCTGTCTAAATCTGTCAAATATTAATCTTATACTTTCTATGTGTTCTTGCAATGATGTTGAAAATATCAGTATGTCATCCATATAAACTAGACATTTATTATGTAAACCTGATAGTACATGGTTCATTGTTCTTTGGAATGTGGAGGGGGCATTTTTGAGGCCAAAGGGCATTCTTAGGAATTCGTAATGTCCGTCGTCTGTTGAGAATGCTGTCTTCTCAATGTCTTTAGGATCCATTTCTATTTGATGGTATCCACTAGCCAAATCTAATGTTGTAAAATATTGACTTCTTCCTAGCTTATCAAGCACATCATTTATATTTGGTATGGGAAATTTATCTGGAACTGTTTTTTCATTCAATTTTCGGTAGTCGATAACAATTCTAAATTTTCTTTTTCCACTATTGTCCATTTTTTTAGGTACAATCCATATAGGAGAGGACCATGGTGAAACTGAGTCACGGATTATATTTTGACCTAGCATGGAAGATATCTGATTTTTAACTTCTTCTTTGTAAATTTGAGGAAATCTGTATGACTTTGTATATACTGGAATATTGTCTGTTGTTCTTATTTCATGTTTGACTTGATTTGTGAATGTCAATGGAATTCCTTCACAATAAAAGATGTCTCTGTATTCATAACAAACTTTTCTTACAGCTTCGTATTCTTCTTGATTACAATGTCGCAAATCTAAATTTTCTAAATTTTTCTTTTGTAAAGTATCATAGTCAGTTAACGAATTTTGGAAATATTCATCAGTGTTCATTGGTTCTGGTTCGAAATTATTTAAATTACATCCATTTATGCATGCAAGGGGTTCTCCTAACTGAAAATTTACTTGCTCATCCGTGTTGTTTACAAGCAAAACTGTTGCTTCTCTGTTTTCTATGTTAACTATTCCAGCTGGAATTTCTACTTTTTCTTTAATTACCAGGGAGTTAATTATTGCTTCTCCACTTTCTTCCATTATTGGTACTTTTGCTATGATTTCAGTTTTTGCTGGAATACTATATGTATATTTTTTATTTTCTTTTTTATAGTCGTCAGCGTCGGGGTGAATTAGTCTTTTTCCTTCACTAAATAAAGGAATTTTTGTCCTGTCTGTGGTTAAGTAGCCATTTTTGAAGTCAAGGGTGGCTCCAATCTTTTGTAAGAGATCTAAGCCGATTAGACCATCATATGCATCGCTGAAATTAAATACAAAGTGAGTGTGTATTAATTCAGGATTTTTAAATATTTTTGAAATTGGAATGTCTGCAGCCCATTCATGTATAGATGTAGTATGGGGTGTTTTAATTTTGAAAGGGTTAAAGTACATTTTATCCTCGAAATGTACATGTGCCATATATTCTGTAATTAATGATTTTGTTGATCCTGTATCTATCATAAATCTTGCCTGAAGTTCTGGGATAATTATATATGGAAGTTTACTATTGGATGCGATGTTGATCTCTAAGTCTACTATTGGTTCTTGGAACTGGTAAGGTTCGTCGTATTTGGGGAATTCGTATTCTTCATATTGTTCTCCGAGGCTGGCATAGGAAAATTTTCGTCCTCTGTATAGTTTCCTTGATATTCAGCATATTCTTCAGGATAGAAACATTCTTCTTCACAGTAGGGCTCTTCTTCGTAATATTCAGGTTCAGTATCTGCACATGGGGAATTATCTTGGAAGTGTAACTCTTGGAACGTAAATCTTGGTGGTGGTTGTTGCTGTGGTCTTGTTTGCCTGGTATTTCCCGATGAAGTATCCATAGGTTGAGGATATGTTTGTCTAGGACGCTGGGGCATTTGAACATTGGTACGATTAGAATTTTGATTATTTGAGGGGAATGGTTGATTTTGGAAATGCGATTGTTGTGGAAAATTTTGTCTTTGAGGAAAATTTGAAAAATTGGGACGTTGAAAGGGTCCTGGGAATTGTCTCTGTTGAGAAGATCTCGAACTAGAAAAATTAGGAATTCGATGTGGAAAAGTTGAATTGACATTCTGAATAGGTCTATTGAATTGTGGAGGCCTTTGGGAATGCGATTGAACAGGTTTAAAATTTCCTTGTACGGTCCTTATATGTGGTGAATTATTTTTTTGGAAATTATTTTTTGGTCCTAATTTTTGTTGACGATTGTATGACATATTTTCTTCTTCGACCACTTTATTTATGGCATCCTCAAGAGATTGTGGTTGTTTGCATCGTAGTAGATGACTTAAATGTGAGTTGAGTCCTGATAGATATGTTCTTAGAGCCATTTTATTATACAGAGTGATTTTTTCTTGACGTAGTGCTGCTGACAATGTTGACATTTGAATTTTTGAAAGTAAAAGGCTTCTCAGGGAGATTACTCTATCTGCGAATTGTGTGGCAGTTTCATTATTGTTTTGTACCAGCATCATTAAATCATTTAATAGTGATTCTTCATTTCTTTGGTCTCCAAAAGTATTTAATAAAAGTGTTTTTAATTCAGGAAAAGTTGTAATTTCGCGGGCAGCTAATATTTCTGCGGCTTTACCAACTATTTTATTCCGAAAATGTAACATTAAAAATTGAATTCTCGCGGCATTATTATCTACGATAAGCATACCGTAAACTTTTTCACATGAATCTATAAAATTCGGTAATTTTGAAACATCACCGTCGAAGAATGGAATTAAATCTAAATAATCGCGAATGGTAATATTGGCTTGAGCCATGTTTAAATTTGGTTCGTTAACAGCGGGTTCTATTAAAAATTGATTTGGGGAAAAAACTCTAGAAAAAAGATTAGCTAATGTGTCGTCGTCAGAATAATTGTCAGTCATGAAAATTACTTACAAGAGAAAAATTTTGATGGCAGAAAACATGAAGGCTCTGGTGTATATAATCGATTACAAGATATAAGCAGTATTATATTTGATTGATTATATATGCTTCTCGAGCAGGAGGGCTTTTTGTCAGGTCAAAGTCTTTGTCAGTTTCCCTAAATTCCCTAACTTGAAATATTTTAAGTAGCTCAAGGCTACGTGCTTTTAGAGATGGTTTCTTTAAAGATGGCTTCTTGCTTGGGTCAATCTTTCCTATGCACGATTTAGATTACATGCAGTCTTGGGAAAGAGAGTACACGATCTTGGTTGCTTCTAGGGCTTATGTATAATTAGGCACTTCGACACCTAAAAATACAAGTGCAAAGCCTCACGATGTCTTGGTTGCTTCGGATAGGGTGGATACAGCGATTACAGCCAGTAATTTCGCAAAAGTGGAAATTTTGACTGGACTATAATTTCTCCACAGCCTAATCACTGTTGTTTTCTTACTTGCTGATTCTAATTTCTTTCTTGAATAACTTTGAACTTCTTTGCTTGATTCTTCGTTTTTCTTAGCCTAGGGGTTCACCAAAGATATGGCGACGGTTCAGCTGTGTAGGTTCTTCTTTGGTTAGTCGAAGGTACGACGAGATTTCCAATATTCCCTTGGAAAAGCTCCAAAAAAAGATCCTACCGACTGCGCCAGATAACTTTTGTGCCGAGCGGGTTTGGTTTTTAAAAACAAATTTTTATTCTTAAAAAACACACAAAAGTATCGTTTGAGTTAAAGAGAAGCGTACAATAGTTTCAAAGGCATGAATACTGTATTTACCTCTGACGATAACTGCTTAAACAATAAACTTGACCCATATATATAGACTATGAATAAGGAATGTGCAAGGGTTGCACTATCAGCACATTGCTGGTAAGATAACTCGCGCTCAAGGAGCACGGTGATTTGTCAAGAAATAGAATTTCTCCCACTTCGTCGTGTACATATGAATTTCATTGGTGTTCATTGCGCATTTAGCCGCGATTTAGCCACACCCTCTGGAACCTTCACTCGACGAACTGTATAATAAACTGTGTTTAAGCTGTGCTAAAAGCATTCCACAGTGCAAGATCAGTAGGGACAGCTAACGAATTTATGAATGAAATCCGCCAGTCGAATTCTTTGACCTTGTTGTTTGAAGTGAAGATAGCATCACTCCGACTTGGGAGTGAGGCTCTCTTCACCATTGTTTATGGTGTGATTTACTGTGTAACCTGTGACTGTCAAAATTTAAATTGTAACTGTGGTACTCAAAATGTAATATGATTTTGAAAATTTATAGTAAATGATATTGGATTTATAAGCTATCTATAAACAGTAAATTTAATGTAAATAGTTTAAATAACGAAATAAATAAATAGAAGTTGGTGTGACCTTATTTTACATTTTTTGTTTTTATTTACTACTACATATATTTAATATTCATTATTTGTAATTAATATTGTTATTACCAGCAGTTTTTTTACCCAATTTTATTATAGTTTCCGCAAATATAAGGACATTTTCTAGATTTATATATTTGTTCGAGTCACCAGAAATTCAAATAGGTGTTGCTACAAGTATAAACATGCAAATTTGTAAAATACGTGTAATTTGTAAAAATAATACAACAAATTATAATTACATATTGTTTAAATTACCAAAAAACACTAGATGTGTGAAATAAATTGTTATGATAGTTTAAATCTAATAAATTACGAATATATAATATTATTCGTATTACGTAAAATTTTTAAAATAAACATCTTGAGGTTTATTATTAATAATTTAACAAGCGTATAAAAACTTTGAAGACAATAAATAAAACAGAGATGTTCCCACCTGGAACTATGACATTTAATAAAATACAATTTATATAAACATTTTATTTCATTAACAAAAAAATGGCATAAAGCTATGGCGACTGTATATTTATATTTAAAATTGAACATACTCAATTATTTCCTACTTATAAACAAAAGTAACTTGGTTGAACAATTCCTGGGCTGGTTGCTCTTTTGTTGCTTTAGGTTTTTTGACTGGTCAAGAGACATATGTTCGCTTCTTCAGAAGCAATTCTGAAATTGAATTAAGTCTTCTAATCGAAAGTATACAATGTGCATTGGTTCATGACATTTCAGTGCATTGTTTGAGGTCGATCGCAAACAAATTTACGAATGAAATCCACGAAGCACGTAGATATTATATAGGAGTTGGTGAGATAGATTTTCCTCCTTGTCTGATGCTACCAAAATAATTCTCAAGACTGCATTCAAATTTCCACATTTTTCTGTGATGGTTCTGAAAGAATTCATTCTTATATACAGATAGCTATTTCAAAATAAACGTTAAATATTTTTACCTGCCACATCGTCAGAAAATATTGTAAGATAAGCATTTGAGGTAAGTAGTTTTCTTTTCAGATCTTTGACCATTTTTTGTGAAAAATGCTAAGCACATATTCGAAAATTATATTCAAAAGATCTCTCTTACATTTAACCGTCCACTCCTTCGCTCTAAAAATAATAATTTTATGTTAATAATTTTTACATGAATTTCAATCGTAAAATGCAATCAATTTTACAAACACAAAAAATAAGAAAGGAATACTGTTTACAAATTGCAATAAGTATGTAATGCTGGTTGAAAATAATATTCCTCCCTTACAAATTTTATGCACTACCACAAAAAACAATACACGGAAAATAATAAGGAATATTTTATGTTCTTAATTTATTATAATTAATTATATTTCTATAATGATCGCAAAATTACCTTCTGTTGTATTTTGGGAATCTAAAAAAATCATGTGTATAATTTCCAGCATTGTTCTTGCAACTTCCTACTACACAATAAACTCCTACTATATTGCACTTTTTTGTTGCATTGCATTCATAATTATTTTTAAAAAAATATAACAAAATAGTAAAATTTAAAACCAGGACTGGAACGCAACTACTCAAATAGGTTAAGAACTAAAATATCACAAAACGAAAAGATACACAAGCGGTTATACTACGAAACGTAAACCAAAACAAGTGCGTAAATAGTAATGAATGAATTCTGAAAATGGCTTAGCGGGAAAGTGCAGCTGTCCTTACTGGTCTTTCTATACTGTGACAGTGCTGCCAATCAGTGTGTAATTACACGAAATACGTGTAATTTCAAGAGTAGGTGTGTAAAATTCTAACACTCTCAAAAAGTGTGTAATTACGGATATTTTAAGTATTTTAACACAAATTCTTATTAGATGGTAATTCTGTGCCGGTGAGAGTATTCGGTGATTGTTATTGTAACCACCATGTGGAGTTTGCGCGACTTGGTTTATCTTTAATCTATGCTTCAATGGATTTTAGAAAATTATGAATGTTATGATTGTATCAGGATTGTATGTAGGTATACTGTGCTCTGTCATTATTGACTGTGGTTTGATCATAAGATTTATACAGGGTGATTCCAAAATAGTTGCGGTAAATAAAACAATGGATTCTTGACCTATATTCCACTCGTCACCTCAGACATCTCTTTCACACAAAAATTTTGAAAAAAAATATCTGAATTATTATTACTTTTTTGTATCTACACACGTTACTAAATATCTTCTAGTTTGCATACAAAAAAAGTAAAATTGAATTAAAAGCCAGCATTTTAACCCTAAAATTCTGCAAACGATACTTTCTGTAGTAGGTTCCTATCATTATAGTTGTCAACCGTTATTACCGGTTTATTGAAATGCTTTTTATCATTCTTATGATAAATTTAGTTGTTTCGACACTAAAAAAAACATAGAAATTTTAGAACTTGCTTTTAAAGGGTTGTAATTTCTTAGGGGATGCTAAAATTATTTGCAGAGTAGTTGTGTTATATCTGGTCGCCTACCTGTGTGGTTGCCTATGCCCAAAATTTCTTATGAAATTCTTGGCCTATGCCTACACCATCGTCTGCTACATCGCGTCGCCTTGACAAAGCACGGCCGCTGCGATTTGAATGAATATTGAAAAGCGTCAATAAATTAGCCTTAAGTTATAATGTAAAATAATTTTCTCTAATTTTTTAAATTAATTAAAAAAATTTTGAAAACAACAGTGTACCTAATCGTGTAATATTCTTCAAGTGCGTGTAATGTCGTGTAATTTGCATGTGCTCAGAGGAGATTTTTACAATATGTCATTGGCAGCACTGGCATTCCATTTCGTATATTTCAGTGGATTCACGATCTAACCTAACCTCCAAAAAATTTAGTTTCATTGATAAAATATATAATTATAGCAATTTACCTTCATTACTTTTTACTTTACTGATTTCTGTTGCTATATTTCGTGGATTACTGGCACTGTCACTACCAGTGATACAAATGAAATTGTTTAGCAATTAATTAAGAAATTTAGGATACATTCAAATATGAATGAAAAAGATATGTAAGTATTATAAAACACCAAAATAAATTTATTAGTTTCATTTAATTTAATCCAGTAATTATTTTTCCAGAGAAATTTATGAGCCAATATGTAAAGATATTATTGACGATATCGAAGACCTGATATCATCACAAGATATAACTCCTAAGGAAAGATATAGTAACAGAAAAAATATAAAAGTGAAAGCTAGGAAAAGATATGTGAGAATCAAAAATTAGTTCAGGTATATATATTTTTACTTTATATTTATCATGTTATTAGGATGACAACAATGGTGTACCTATTCCAGTGGGGGTAAATATACCTGGAACACAAACAGTTTATGTTAAAACATGGGGTTGTGCCCATAACAGCTCAGATTCTGAATATATGGCTGGACAGTTAGCTGCTTATGGGTATAAGCTTACTGATAATAAAAATGAAGCAGATTTATGGCTTCTTAATAGTTGTACAGTTAAAAGTCCTGCCGAGGATCATTTTAGGTAATTCACATTTTTTTTCAATTTACAATTTTTTATATATAGAGTGTTTGGTAAGTCGATGCATTTCTTGCAGGAAGTTACAGTACAGTAATATACCATATTCCGAAAACACTTAGTGGCATCCTATGAATAAAGTTGGGAGACCTTTTCTCTTCCATATTGAAAAAGAAATTCAAAATTAATTTTTATTTTAAGGGAAATAAGTAATAGATCATTTTCTTTAAAAAAAGCCAGAGGCTTTCACAACCAACAATATTTTTTATTGCAAGATATGTATTAGTGTTAACTGTCAAAGCTTGTAAAATTACAATAAAATATTCTTGACAGACTGCAATATTAACAAATTTACATTATTAAAACTCAACCTGTAGACCAGAAACTAAGTGATTTTGGAATATGGTATATTAAAGAAATATATCGGCTACTTGTATTATAACCTCCTACAAGGAACGCATCGACTTACCAAACACCTTGTATACAGGGTTAACTATGACTAAGTACAAAAATTTTAATTATTTGCTCAGGAAGGCCTAAAAGACAATAAAAAAATTATTTCAGAATTTTGGCTCGATATTTAAAAAATGCGGCAAAATCCTTTATCCTACGGAAAGTCGGCGCCGATGATAAGCATCGACTCAGGTGGCTTAGAACCATAGATAAAGCTTACATCTATCACCAATGTCAACTACCATGCGGTCTTCTTTTTGCGGCGTTTCTAAATGCAGAAACGACAAAAATTAACATTTTTATTAGTAATAATACTTTATAGATAGGTAACAGTTAATCCAGTTAGCTCCAGTATTTTTCATTTGTTTTTCATTATTTTTTCGTTACAAACTGGCAAAACTACATTTTCATTCATTATAACCATTCACTACCGATAAGACACATTTCCCGTAGGTACAGTTAGATAAAATGCCTAGGTATTTATTATAAGAGAGTCAAATGGAATGGAATAGGTACTAGTAGAAAACTTTTAATGCACCCGCGGCAGTCTTGTCCCATAACCTAGAATTATGACATGATTGTGACAGCGACCGTTGCTTGCTGGTTGCCTCTGATTCTCGCATTGGCGGCGTTAAATAAGGATTTAATATAATATCAAAACAAAAATTTTTTTGCTTTATAAATAAGTTTTTTTTTTTGAAAGGCGATTCCGTTAATTCTTAATTTTTTGTATCCCCTCTTAAAATATGTGTATATTAGTCGTGGTTAACCCTGTATATTACTAGATGTTTAGATGATGTTGACGATCCCTCACTTGCAAAATTTACTTAAAAATTTCCATGTCATGTGCATAAAAAAACCTAGCGGAAACACATAATGTGTTGCTGATTCACTGCAGGAACAATCCTATGTTTGTTTTGAAGAGAGTAAGATTACCAGACATCTCTTTTTGGGCATACCATGTCCCCGGACTTAATGCAAAAAATATGCGAGTTAGTAGATGAGAATAAAATGTCTCTCATGTAACTCTTTTCCCTACAGGCCTTCGTTACTAAGTTACGGGTCTCTAAAGTTGGAAATTGAAATCTCAATTTTCTTATTGTTAGTGACTAATGATAATATGTGTGCATCTGTTTAAAGTTATTAGTATAATGTCATATAAGTTGTCGTTTTATAATAAATTGAAAAATTTTTACTTTCCCCTTAAATTTTAATTGATATACTGACTTAAATGGCCCACATACTAATAACAATAATAATTAATAAATATCTGTATTTCTATAAAAATTGCAAAATCAATAAATAGAAAAAGAATTATCTACAATTTTTGGAAATCTCGAGGGCAAATTCACAAGTGTCTACCTTAACTCTTGGGTACATCTAATATATAAAGCATCATATCCAGTATTATATTACAGAAAATACATTTGCAACATAAAATAAATGACATTAAAACACTGAGAAAGACTTTAAATATATATATGTATAAGTTGTATATAAGTTGTACAGTAGCGCAGTTTTCTTAGGAACAGCAAAGAATGACATTTTATGTTGAGGAAGACTGAGTAAACCTTTAGATTTAATGTTGATATTGTGCACATTCTTACAAACTGTCTAGCATATTTATGCTATAATTCTGTAACAGTATGATTTATCATGTCAAAGGCCTTGCTGTAGTCAAGTAAAATCAGAAGTGTACATTTATATACCTGACCAGCAGCGTCAAAAATAGTTGTTTGTAGAGGCATTTTTTTTAGACCTGCGGTTGCCAACTAATACTGAGTGTGAGCATTGTAAATCACGAATCAGTCCTGAATCATGCGCTTTACAAATAATTTTGTTTAGGTCAGCTGTCATATATTGTGACAATGAAAAATTTAACCGGGTGCTAAAAACGGCCGAAGTACATTTAAAATCTTGTAGGCTTAAAAAGTTAATAATGAATTGTAAGTATAAATTAGATGTATAGATAAATGCCAAATTTTTTTCCCCACAATATTATCCATAACCTCACGACTGACAGGAAAATGAAAAAATTCAGTGTCACTGTAAGTGTCCACAATTTCTATATAGTTCCAATTTTTTATTGTTGGTTCCTTGATCAGTATCAAATCATGAAGTACTTTGTCACTTGATGTAGACAGGTTTTCGTGTTTATAAGCCATTGTGAGTGAGTGAGTCAAATAAAACCAGGCTAGAAAAAACAGACTTTTTATTTAATCTGTACTTTGAGGTAATCTGTGATGTGGATAAAAGTTAAAGTTAAAAAAGTTCTCATGTAATTTTCAGTGCATATGCGCGGAACAAAAAATTTCCTGGTTCCGTCGTGAATTTTAATAACAGTTTGAAATCGGTTTGCAGTTACAAATTACTTCTCTACGAATAACGGATGGCTAGTTTTGAATTAAAAATTATTGTGCTATAAACGATAACATGAGTCTATACATGAGTTGTCCGATTTCAAACGGTTCTACTCTACGAACAAAGCTAATATCATCAATGATGTGCATTAGAGCTGTAGAGCAACTGTGCCCTGGAGAAAACCAGATTGGAAAACAGGTAAAATGCTATAGTTTCCTATAAGCACTATCAAAATTAAATTTCAATTACCTTTTCTGCAATTTTTGATAAACCTGCTAAAATACTAATAGACCGTAAATCAGATAAAGACTTTCGAGTAGGAAGGAAATTGTCAATTGATCAACATAGATAGATAGATATTTTATTTAATCACATTACAAATCCATGTTTGTGACAAGTCGTAAAAACGTGCCAGTATGCTATAAAACAAAGGCAATAATACAAAACGTACATTAAAAAAAATGGGAAAAACATAAGTATTAATGTTAAAATATTACAATTTAAAAATTCTTCCATGGAGTTCCAATAAAGATTGTACTACTCTCCTCCTGAATCGACTCAGAGCCAGTCTTAGTTGAGTGTCTCTTCAAGTTGGATAATCGTGATAGTCAGCATTTATATGAAATTAAATCTATTTTTATTTATCTTCAAGAAACTATACAGAATAAATACACATGGCAATGGGAGAATTTTCTATTTTTTAAATAAAGGACAACAATATTCTCTACATGAGATCCCATGATCTTCATAGCAGGCCATATGTTAGGTGGTTGTGACAAAAAGAGAATAGTATGTGATCATTAGATCATGACTAAAACAACTTCTCAATTGTCTCAATAGAAATAATTGTGTAGAAGGTTGGAAGTATATAATGAAAGATGTTATATTTAGATGTTATATACACACATATACTAAATTAATAGGGCTACGGTTAGTATATTTTGGTTATCAACAAGTCAGTTGTGACTACCCCTGGATTTATTTTATATATATTATAATAAAAAGTATTAGTCCCAATAATGAGCCCTGGGGTACACCAAGTGGGGTATATATTAACTATATGGCTTTTCTCCTTTGGTACTATTATTGCTTTAAAAGTTAAAAAAAAACATATTTAACTTACTATTTAAAGAGTATAGTAGATAAATGTCAGTAATAAATTAAATTATAAACATTTGAATTTTTATTTCAGTAGCAAAATATCCTCTCTCTTCCTAAAATCACTCAAACAAAATGATAAAAACAAAAAATAGACTGAAAGATTATTTTGAATGTAAAATTATTGATGTATAAATCTAGTCAATTTAAGGGTGGGTATAAAATTAATGATTTATTTCCAGTAGCCACTTATTACGTGGTAAATTGTATATTGTGGATTAAATACATATAAAATTATTTCAATAGGAACGAAATTGAGTCAGCCCGAAATCTAGGAAAATATATTGTAGTGGCAGGTTGTGTTCCTCAAGGGGCACCTAAATCATCATTTATACAGGGATTGAGTATTATTGGAGTTCAACAAATCGACAGAGTTGTGGAAGTCGTCGAAGAAACTTTAAAAGGTAACACTGTAAAGCTGTTGGGTACAAAGAAAGAAAATGGAAAAAAAGTAGGAGGAGCATCTTTACTATTACCAAAAGTAAGGCGGAATCCTCTGATTGAAATAATTGCTATAAATACAGGATGTTTAAATCAGTGTACTTATTGTAAAACCAAACATGCTAGAGGCGACTTAGGTAGCTATCCACCACAGGATATTGTGGCTCGTGCTGTACAGGCTTTTGATGAAGGGGTTGTTGAGATATGGTTAACATCAGAAGATACAGGTAATTGTTATTCATTCATTATTTTGATTATTATCAAAAAGTCATACTGTGGCAATAAAGTTTTTGCAACTTTAATGAAACAACTAAACCAGTTTCAAGATGATACTAAATAAAAAACGTTGCAGGTACTTATGGAAGAGATATAGGATCTTCATTACCAGAATTGTTGTGGCAATTAGTGGAAGTTATTCCAAAAGGATGTCGCCTACGCTTAGGTATGACCAATCCTCCATATATCCTTGAACATCTTGAGGAAATCTCAAAAATTATGCGTCATCCTCGAGTATACAGCTTTCTACATGTTCCTGTTCAGTCAGGAAGTGACCAAGTACTGGCAGATATGAAGAGAGAGTATTGTAGAAGTGACTTTGAACATGTTGTAGATTTTCTTCGAACAAGGTGAGATATATTTTTTTCTAATATAAATACTAATGAATAACAGACTAAATTTTTTCTTTGTACAATAATTATTGTAGCCTTGAAAATGTAATTGAGGAAATTAGTTGCTTTTTGAATTTGTACATTTCATGTGTTTTTACATATACTTTATTTGATTTCTCTTTGTCAAAGCATTGTACCCTTTTAGAGTACCTGGCATGACTATTGCAACAGATATTATATGTGGATTTCCAACGGAAACAGAAAAAGATTTTGAAGAAACACTATCAATGTGTGAAAAATATAAATTTCCTAGTTTATTTATAAACCAATTTTTTCCAAGACCTGGAACGCCAGCAGCGTTATTACCAAGAGTTCCTACACAAAAAGTAAAACAACGGACCAAGAAGTTAACGGAGCTCTTTTATACTTACCAACCATATGAGCACAAAATTGGAGATATTCAAGAAGTTTTGGTAACAGAAGTGTCACATGATAAAAAACATTATGTTGCTCATAATGAATTTTATGAGCAAGTATTAATTCCAATGAAAAAAGAGTATCTAGGAAAACTTGTTAAAGTCAAAATTATATCTTCTACAAAATTTTCTATGCTAGGACAGCCGTTAGATGAAATTATAATGCCAGGTTTGGCAAAACCTCTCGAACGAGGGGAAATATCGGGAATAAAAAGGGCTGATTATGGTGACATGAAGAAGATCCTTCCTCTTCTAGTTTTATTCATATCTATTGTATTAAGAATTTTATGGAATTTCTTATGAAAATATTTATTGATTGTTTTGTAAAAAAATACAATGTCAAATAACAATTTTTAAAAGGTTTGATTAATTTTTCCTTGTATCTTAAAATATATTCTTCGTGTCCAAAAGAAATATGTCTATCATGGGGATATTGAAGACTATTAAATATGTACGACATTAGAAAAAAATTGTCATCCATTAATCTCATACACAGATGTCAGATATAAAGATATATTTTTTTTAATCAAATTTTGGTCAGATTTGAAAATAAATTTGTTGTATTGAAATTTGGTACAACTAAGCTTTTTAAATTATGATGAAGTAAAAATGCTTTGGCAGAATGATTTCCCTGTAAACATGTGCCAAATGTAACTATTTTTACCATGGTGTACAGTAAGTGCAAGTGTAGTGCTACTCAGGCGTGCCATGGAAAATTTGCAACCGAATTGTGGAAGAGACGGGTCCAAGGCATCCGCGATGTATTGCAGGCGTATTATACACGAGGCTCAATTATATCTGTATCATGTACAGTGTGTCCAAGTATTAATACCAAGGGATTGAATGAGGAGGACTGGTACCATGGCCACCACAATCTCCTGATTTTAAATCCTTTGGACTTCTTTTTGTGGGGATATTTAAAAAATGAAGTGGACACAACTGATGATTTACGCAAACGTATCATACTGCTGCCAATAAGTTAGGAGTTCAAAACGGACAAGAAGTAGAAATATTTGTATTAGTTTGTAGAAATTGGGTAAGACGGGCTCAAAATTTTATTGTTATAACATCAGATATGTCAAACTATTTTATTAATTTATATTTTAGGACCAGTATTATGATTTTCAAATAAAGTAGTGGATAACTATCTTGAAAAAAAAAATTATTGCGAAATTTTAACGGAAAGGTAACGCCTAGGATAACTTTTCATTTTATATTATTCATCCAAACACCTGACTGCTTCACTCAAGTGAAGTAGTAAGTATTTACCTTTGAGTTTTCTCTGTAGCGTCTACAATTATTGGTAAATTAACACCCCCCACAATTGCTCTAGATAAATGAATCCTATTAAAAAAAGTCATTATTCATTTCATTCTTGAAATTTATTAATATTTTTAGTACAATACTCGCTAAACTATTTAACAACACGGCTGGTGGGGGCTGGACTATCAAGAAAGCAAATTGTAACCATGCCTCGTAGACGTATGTTGTAAATTCCTAGTGCAGAGCAAGCAACAACTAGACATGATGAACTTACTAAAAATTTGTGACAAGCTCAATTTACGTGTACAGGGTGATTCATTTATCATGGGAAATGCAATTTTCTCGAACAGCTGAATGTAAACTGTGTGAAAAGTACGTTAATATAGCCAACCTTGGCTTGAAGTTAAGGTAGAAATTTACCAAAATATGATTTTTTTTCCCCCAGAACCATACTTTTTTTTATGGTATATTATTTACGTCCCTTTTATTTTTCCTGAACTTGTTCTATTAGATTTTTATCTCTTTATGAAACATTGGGTCTTTTTATACAACGAATTTTTATCCAGCCGTTTGGAGAAATTCGCATTTTCCATGATAAATGAATTACCCTGTACAGGAGTTGGTGATGTGATACGTTATTTTATATTGTAGTATGTTAGTTCCAGAAATTTTCGTAGCTAATCTTAGGGTCGGTATTTTCATCTTACATTAAAGTTGACGATAAATGTAATCTGTTGTTTAATACAAAACCGAGTCTCCATCAATTGGTAATCCTAACTGGCAGATAAAATAATGTTACCTGGTGTTCAAATTATATGGTGCATTTAGCTGGATAACTATATACTTTTCGATAGATTTAACCTATAAAATTTGAATAAAAGCTGACATAATTAATTAGTGAACTATATTTGCAAATTTGTTTTTTTATTTTAAAAAATTGTTTTACGTTCATTTCATCCTTATAGTAGACATAAAAAATGTCAGTCTGCCAAGCGTGATACGGGAAGAGTAGGGAACACAATTTTTAAATGTCTGTAGAAAATAAATGAAGGACACAGGGGAAAAACAAGTTAAGTCACAAATAACTGTATTGGAGTTATATACCTTTTTACGTTAATATCCAATATAACTTGATTCTAAATTGACGTAAACTTACTACTTGAAAATATTAAAAAATATCATATTTTCTATTATTCTCTATAGATATTAGTTCCATAAGGTAACGGATATTAACACAGTTTGAGATCAAATCTTAGGTTATCGTGACTTAGCCTGTTTTTCCCTGGTTTTAATGAAAATATTACTTTGTGATACATTTTATTCATGAAAAACTAACATATGCATTTCTGAACAAAATAAAAAAATAACACTTAATTGTGTGGTATATTATTCAGGTACTCTTGGGCAGTTGGGCCACAAAATTGTTTTAAACATTGCAGATTATTATATTTTTCTGCTGATATATTTAATCAGTCCCAAAGGAAAATTTTCTACAACCATATCTTCAGAATCATCACTATCATGATTATTACATACTTCTATTGCTGCACATGCGTTTTTATGTGCTCAAATAGAAAGAATAATATCTGACTGTGTAATAAACCTACAAACGTATTACTACGATGAACACTTGTATCTTAATAACAGAACAGTAGTCTAACACTAATATCCCCATGCCTAGACTTTACGGACTTAACTTATTCTTCTCCTGTAGCGCGCGGACTTAGCCTGTTTTCTCGTGTATAGAATATTTTACGTTAGGCATATCTTCGGACTTGTCTGGTAGATCCTCTGACTAACTTACCCATAGAAAGAGTTATAAATTTACTACAAGATGGCACCGTTATCACAATTTCGATAAAAATGGACTTGGCTTATTTTTCCCCTGTATCCTTCAAATGTTATAAGTTAATTTATTTCACAAATCCTAATACTCATATCAAGTACACTTAAACAGATTAGTTAAATATAAAATTAATGAAAAATATAGTGGTTTTAATCAATAATTACACATCTTGTCAGGTATTCAATTTAAAAGTTGCTTTACCCCAGGTGGGTGGTGTCTTAATTCGTCGGATTGAGCCCTGTGTTGCTGAAATGTAAAAATATTTCCTAAATTAATAATTGCTAAATTGAATTAAACTAATTTATTCATGTTCATGCAGTGAATAATTGCACTATTCACTTCATTCTTCAAATTTATGTTGTCCATTTTTAGTACAACACTAACTCGCCAAAACATTTGGCAACACAACTGGGCAATTGTCGGCAATATAAACGATTTTTTTATGTCTACAATATATATGAAAAGAACTGTGCTTCATCACATGAGTGAAGTTCGTAACAAGTTTGTTTGGAGTTTCAATGATAACATAAAATAAGCAAGGTGTTCTATTTCGGATAAAACTTCTCAATAATTCTAACTTCAAAATAGTTATATACCGGCCCCCGACCTTTTATTTTTTTACGTGATCTACCTTACCCATAATGTGCATTCTTTTTGTTATTTTTATCAGTTACAGAAGTATTATTTTCGTCTGGATCGGTCAGTGGTCGCGTGGTTAAGGTGTCAGTACTTGAATCGAGGTGAGGTAAATCGTATATCTGTTACATTCGTGGAAAGGATTTTCACCCCCTCTGTGGGTATGGTAGGGTGAAAGAATGTTGGCTTGGGTAAATGTGAGAGATTGATACCGGTTGACGTTTGACTACTCCCCTAATTAATGAGGTTTTCCAGGTTTCCCTCATTTCTGCACTGAATAGTGGTTAGGGCCTACCAAAGTAAGTCGTTCCTGGGCGCAAATGCGGCCTGCGTAATAATAATATGCCGCCCGAGAGGGCGAGGTCCCGCACAAGTTTTCGACTTTTGGGCTAATCCTCGTGATTAGAATGAAGGGTAGAGATATTATTATTATTATTATCTGGAACCTCCACTGTTAATTCATTTTATTCCTAAAATTTCAACACAGATATAATGAACTATTAGCAAGTTGTAACATTCCTTTTATTTAGTATTTCGTATAAACTTAATCCACCAACATCAGCATAACAATTGTTGAAAAATGCGTTCATGTACAACTGTATAAGTATTTTTTTGAAAATGACGGTCAAGTTAAGCTATTGGCACAGTCTCAAAATGATTTTATTAATTACATCCTTTCTTACTAGCCATATCACACAACCACATTAACAGTTGTCTTGTGTCATCTAAGTTTCCGTCTTTTTGGAAAAATGCAAATATTTTTCTATAGCAAAACTAAGTAATACCACTCAATTAAATCAGTTTCGTCCAATTAGTATTTTGCCTACAATATCCAAAGTATTAGAAAGGGTTGTGTACATACAATTTAACGAATATTTCCATAGCAATGTTTTACCCACTACACAATTGGATTTTCGTTCATTATACAGAACATACATCAACAGCTTTATTACATGTTACGGATGATATACTTAGAGCTTCTGACAATAGCGTGAGTTCCTGTTTGGTACTATTGGATTATAGTAAGGCTTTTGATACCTTAAATCATAGAAATTTATTAGTTACCTAGATGGTCATAAGTAGAGAATCACTTTTGGTAATTCTTTCTCGGATTATTTAAATGTCAATAGAGGTGTACCTCAAGGAAGTATTTTGGGACCACTGCTTTTTGTTATTTATAGTGCCAACTTTTCTAAGTTCTTTTCATTTTGTAATTCCCATCAGTATGCAGATGATACGCAGATTTATTATTCATTTTCTTTAGCCGATATGCATGTAGGGGCAAAAAATATTAAAATTACTGAAGTATCATGGTTTAGTTTTAAATGAATCAAAACCTCAATTAATAATATTTGGTAATGAAAAGATGTACATAATTTCAAAATCAAAATGTGAGTTGACTATAATCCTGTGAAATGTGTTACATTGACTCTCATTTAAGGTATGAGGCACACGTGTCACATTTGTTACAAAAATGTTATTACAAGCTAAAAATGCTCTAAATGCACAAAGATTACTTATCAACTGAAATCAAACTCATACTGTAATATTTTATATTGGCCAGCACTTACAGTTAAAGACAAAAACAGACTCCAGAAATTACAAAATGCTTGTCTAAAATTCTGTTATGATGCACAAAAGTTTGATCATGTTTAACCATTTTTTGTTTTATCTAAATTATTAAAATTGGGGAAGAGTTATTCTTCATTTAGCAACATTAGTCTACAAAATAATCAGTCAAGGTTAGCCTTACTATTTGTGTGAGAAATTAATTCGTGATAAAAATGTACATCACAGAGATACTCACCGCTGTAATGAATTTGTCATGCCAAGGCACTGTTCTGCAATGTTTCAACGTTCTTTTAGCTACAATGCTGTAAAAGTGTACAATTCTTTGCTTGTAAATGTTACATCTTGCTCGTCTGTAACCCGTTTTAAAATAGAAATAAAAAAGCATATTACTTAGAAGTAGTCTTTATTGTTATATTGTTTTTTTGATTAATTTTCATTGTTTTTTTAAGTTAATTATTTTGTTTAACATGTACTCAGTGTGTATATATTTTAGAATATTTTTATATTTAGTGACGGTTAGAAAGAGTAGCTCTGCTAGTTAAATGCGAAATAAAGGCATATTATTATTATTATTAATAAATTTGTATTGAATTGAAGTTAAAAAAACTTAGATTTTGCCCTGAACTGGAACTTGTTAAAAAGTTTAAATTTTGTTTTATTTTATAACTTGGATAACGCTTTGAGAAATATTTTTTGGAAATCAGGCCATTAAATATATTATTTTAAGGCTTACAAGACACAAATGGATCTCTCATCCTGACACCATATATCGGATACTTGTAGCAGACATAAATCACCAATTCCCAATATCGATACATAATAGGAGATTAGAGCTACTATACTCGCGACAAGAATTCAGACGACTTACGTCATACGAACAAATGAATAATTCACAATATTTTTATCAAAATATTTAAGAAACTGCAACTGATAGTAATAAAACTATATACTACACTAAAAGTTTGCATTATATATTGCACTAAATTGCAAAAAATAATTGTTTTTAACGCGACTAAATTTCGAAAATTACGTTGACAATAAAAACAAATGTGTAACGTCAGCCGTGACGTAAGATGTCTGAATTCTTGACGCGAGTATACTACCGTTATTGGTTATTAAAATAAGTACTCCTGTATCTTAGTTTTTGTATTGTCATCTAGTAAACAAGTAAAATGAGAATAGGCAGAGTGAAGAATTGAGTACAACTCTGTTAAGGGCATCGTTCCAAGAACTGTAGTGAAAGGAAACTATTTTAAAATACTTTAATACTTCATTTATTAAAAAATTGTAAGTTTAACATAAAAGCAATAAATAGCAAGTTCAGGAAATATAAATACATACATCATATTCACACAACCACAATTTTAAGTCCCTTATAAAATGTTATTATTTTTTGGTTTTCAAATACTTGACTTGGCCTTCTATAGACATCAGTCACGTCAGTTCCTAAAGCTATAGAATCCTTTTTAAATGTTAGAAATATGGCAAAAAAACGCTAAGAAAATTTATGACTAGAAAAAAACTAATTTGACCCTCTCAAATAACATTAAATTATAAAAATATTTACCCAAATTTTACTGTAATGTGGAGAAGCTTTATCTTTTATATATAAAGATGATTAAAATTTTATAATTTAACAATCAGAAGGTTCCGTTCCAAAGTATCTATCACCAAAGTTACCAATGCCTGGTAATACATAAAACTTATCATTAATTTCAGGGTCAATAGCAGTAGTTACAATTTGAACTTTAGGGAAAGCATAGGCAATCGACTGTACACCTGATTCGGCCATAAGTAATGAAACAATAAGTATGTTGCTCTCAAGTACGTCATGATCCAACAATACCCTTATTGCCATCATAGCAGCAGCTCCAGTAGCTACAGTTGCATCCATTAAAATTACTTTGTAATCTTTTATGTCCTTAGGAAGTCTTAAATAATACAACTGAAAATAATTTAAAATTGTTATTCCATAATTCACAAATATGATAAAAATATTATCACTAATTTTGATTTGATCCTTAGTATTTAGACACATATCAGGCCATAAATGTCAGAATTCGACATTTGATATTGACATTGCAGGAGATTATCTTCTAATAGTACCTACTATTTATTAACTATAAACAAAATTTATAAATTTATCGCATAGGTACGCTCCAACCTGGAGAGGAGAAGGGTAAAATTTAACATAAATTTTTGTATTTTGAATTTTTCTACTTTTGACAAAAAAAATATAAAATATTAGTTTTTTTAGTAAAAAGAGGTACTCCTTATTCATATTGATAATATGCTTCATTTTTTTTTATTAAAATCCGTTTAAAAATGATGTTAAATGCATTAATAATATGAAATCAAAATTCTAAATATTTTCTATCATAGTAGGTTGTGAAAAACATGTATTTGACATCATTGGCATTGATAGTTTAATTATTAATTATTTAACCAATCTAGAACTAGTAGATATTTTTGGTTTTTGCAATGGAAATGCGTTAGGTATACTACACCTAGAATGCCGTAGACTATTTCCTCAGCACAGGGTACCTAATCCTAGAGTATTTGAGAACGTAAACAAAATTTGAGTGATTTGATGTACTCATGACCCGTGGGCAAAGGAAACCTCCAGATCTAAATAAAATACAGAGTGTCAGGAATATGAGTGCCTTAATTTTGCCATATGATAAGTTGTACTAAACACAACATTTAACAATTTTAACTTAACAATTTTTTTTCTTTGACCAACAGTAACAGAATTATGACAGCAAACTGGTCTTAAATATGTGACAACATCGCTTACATACTATTTTAGGATTGTTATGTATTTATACATAATAATACTTACGGTGAATGGTTTTCTTAGAGCCTTTTTCAAAACACAGAATAATAGTTATGTGTTTAAAATGACTTCTGCTTCTTGCAAGAAACGTTTACCGTACAAACGTCTTGCAGCCAGAGAGTTTTGCCTAGATTCGCCGTAAATTAACATACCATGCAACTGGTTATGGTTACTATAAATTATTCTATTTTTGTTTATGTACAATCACAAACATCAAAGAAAAACTAGATAAAAATGAATCGCACTAGCTGTACGCACCCTTATGACTAATATTACTTTTAGGTTATCATCAGCAGCCTGACACTGCAATGATGTCGAACATTACAGTAAGTTACAATTTTAATGAGTTTCTCGGAAACTTCAATTGTTTACTTCATTAATACTGATCCAAAAATCAAATTATGAATAAATTACATTACATTTTTGAAATGTATTTGTAGACATTTTTTTCATAAGAGTTTTTTTATTGCTTTTAGTAAGATATATAATCCTTTAGAATTACGGCACTCATATTCTGGACACCCCATATATCACTTTCTGTGGTGCGGAAGCACAAAAAAGTTGGTAAATTTTATCCCTCCCCCGCCAGATTGGAACATATGTGATAAACATTTGTAAATTATGTTTAGTGGTAGACTGAAAAAGAAAAATGTATTTACAGTTCCGAAGGTAAAAACCTTTTGATTTTTGGTTTATTCTGAGAAGTATCAGTCTTGATAGTTTTACAATTTGTTGAGAAAACTAATTTTTGCTTGGTACTCAACTGCTTGTACTTTGTAATTTTGCTATACAGTAGTTAGTAGAAATGTGTACAATAGACAATGAGGTTATATGTTACTTTTCACTATGTAAAAATATTGCTCATTGTTGTGGTTTTTTAATAATATTGAATCATCCACGGGTTAGTAGGTAAGAGAAAGTGTATTCTCAGGACTGTAGGCGCGAAGATTGGAATGGAATGTCTTTGGGCAGTGGTGGTAGTACCAGTGTTTATAAAAGTATAGTTAGTCAACCTCCTTTAGTTGTGGACCATGTTGGTTAGATGGCGAGGACCACAATGTGTGCCAAATAATTTGAACAGCCCTAACGAACTGGAGCAGCTTGAGGTTTTTGTATTGGTTTTCTTTATGAAATCTATCTAATATTCATTCCTTTAACAAAGTACACATTTTATCTAGGTGTCACTACAAAATTTTAAAATATACGACAACAAATTTTTATTACTACGAGACACGTGCAAAAAAGCTCAAGGCACACTATCGCTGTTTACACAACATTCCAACTCTATCCATATGTGAACTGGGGAGGCACCATGCAAAAAGAAACAACGAATATAAATTTAATAAATCTACAGAATTTATATTGTAGAAGTATTAAATAGGTTACAAGTTTTTGCTGTCTGACAAAATACACAAATTAATCAGATCAAATTGCAGCATATACAAAAAGTAATAAGGCGATTTAAGTGTTTTAAAATTTAGTTGGTGCTGAATATTAAAAATATAGGTTAGGTATTCATTGAAAATACTTCATTATAATATTCAAATTAATCTAATGTACAGGGCGATTTGCTTAAGGATCCTCGTCATAAAAATCTTACAATTTCTGCAAAAAGAATTAAAAATTATAAACAAAGATAGGTACGCAAACGCTAAGCACTTTTTAATGATATGTATGCCTAATTACAACTTTCATATGTCTAATGTCTAAATTCTAATATTTTTCTGTTTTTTAATTTTGTAGCTTTAAATATTAGTAACTTTATTTAAAAATATATTGCACAAATTAATTTTCCTGATATCGAACTGTTGCTGTATTGGAATTTTTGTTATAATATTATACAGGGTATCCCATAATGATGTGCGGTCCTTTGGAGGGTGTGTTTCTTGGGTCAATTTTCTATAAAATTTTTCGATTTGAGCCCTCTCTTACGAGATAAGGGTAAATTTTAAAAAATTCGGTTTTATTTTTTTTTTCTCAAAAGCGGTTACTTATAAATCTGAAAATCAGTGAATACATTTAGTTAACTAAGTGACATTGTTGAATATGATTTTTAATTTTTACCAAATGTCTACAAGAATGGCAACCACCAACCTTTGTTGTTTTTTTTAATTAGAACTTTTTATTCTAAATATTTCTCGATATAAAAAAATGGCAGTAAATAGATCAATTTACAAAATTTTCCCTCTCTTAGTATTTTTATGCACACGCGTTTTCTTTTAAAAAAATAAAATCTACATACGTACATATCCTCTGGTGTAGAATATGCAAGTAAAATAATTCATATGAAACGTAGTAGGCTGGTGGTTTTAATTTTAGACATATGCCAAATTTGAATCATTTTTATCAAGTAGCTAATGTGGCAGTCGGACTAACTTTGTTGTTGTAAATACATAGAAATGAAGCTACAGGCTAAATTTAATTTTATTAAATGTTTATATGTGGTGTTCAAAATGCCTTCCCAGATGTCAGTCACATAGCTGAAGCTTCTTAAATAATTTAAATTTACACTACGCACTACCTGACGGGAATTTTTGATTTCGTTGGAAATATTGAAAATTCATAATTGCAATAGAAATTAATAGAAAAAAATAACTAATTTGGTGGTAGATATCTGACATTAATTGTTAATGACAATCCAAACAATAAAACCATCAAAATGACAGCAGCCTACTACATGAATGATTTTGCTTGCATATTCCACACCCAAGGATATGTACGTATGTGGATTTTAGTTTTTTTAAAAGAAAACGTGTGTCAATAAAAATACTAAGAGAGGAAAAGTTTTGTAAGTTGATTATTCTATTTGCTGTATTTTTTTCATCAAGAGACGTTTAGAATAAAAAGTTCTAATTAAAAAAACAACAGAGGTTGGTGGTTGTCATCCTTAGACATTTCGTAAAAATAAAAATCATACTCAACAATGTAACTTAATTAACTAAATGTAGTCACCAATTTTCAGATTTATAAGTTTAACCGTTAAGAAAAGAAATGAAAACCCAAAATTTTCCCATTTTTTAGAAACCCTTATCATGTAAGGAAGGGCTTCAATCGAAAAAATGTTTAGAAAGAACTCCCCTAAAATCACCCACGGAACACACCCTTCAAAGGAGCGCACGTCATTATGGGACACCCTTTATAGGCATGGATACTCATGCATCAAAAATTATGGTTTGTTCAAATGTGATTAAAAAATAGGCCAGCTTTAAAATTCCGAAACTAAAGCTAATTAAACTATTAATATTTATTACATTTCAAATCAATATACATAGGTACTCAACTATAGTCAGCGGTCGAAATTGTAGACAATGATTATTAGATAATATAAAAACACTATCAAGCCTATGATTGAATATTCAGGTTAGCGTAACCGATGACAGTTAAGTTACGATAACTGGGTGGGCATAACTGAACTCTTAACCGAAATGGAAAGATCGCTATGATCGAACAACCAGTTATCTGTGCCTGTTATTATGGCCAGATAACCCTGTCATGGCAGTTAATTCTTTAACGTACGTCATCTATCATCACTCATATGCCAAAATTTAAATCATAGGTACGTAACAGTCGGTACAAGTGGCACGAAGTTTAGGACACATGAACTAATGCCAATATGAAGAAATGCTAAATTTCATTAACTGTAAGAAAATATTGTTGGGAAGCAAAGTAAACAAAACGCATGTTACTATAAGTAGGTACTTTGGCAAATTTTTGAAGTACATATAAATTCTTTAGTGTATGGACCGCAAACAAATCCCCAACAGTGGTGGTAGGTAAGTGAAATATTTCGTAATTAACTTATTGATACAATTATTTAAATTATTTTAGATTCATGAAGAGTGGAAGCAGAATGTAAAAAGGAAGAGCAGAAAACTTCATCAGGATCAAAAACTAGTAAAACCTGGATGCACATATTCAATATTTGGTAATAAAAATGTATCTTTAGGCATGCGATCTGTGCTACTGTGCTAATTACAATTTACTACGCCTTTGTGGAGTCCATGCTGCAATATATTATAATTATAGGAGGATAGTATAGAATGCAGCATATCAGTGTTAATAGTAATCCATTAGAAATTATTGTCAAAAACACATAATTATCTAATAAAAATAATATTAAAAAAAGATAAAATGTATTATTTATACCTACTCTTTATAGAATCTAAATTATTACCAATAATTAAAAACTAGGTACCTAACTTTTGTCATTGTAGCTTTCTCCTATTATTATTAGGTAATAATATATATTTTGTTTGTTATTCATTTAGGTATCACTATCATACTCAGAATAGCAATCTTAATTGTATAAAATTGTAATCCCACTTAGAACAAACTTTAGTTTTTTTTTAGGTTGTATTTACTGTCAAACTATTTACCGTATATTACTAATTATGTAAAACTAGGATATGGCAATAAATTGATACTGAATTGTGCTATAGACAAATAATAATAAAATTATACATTATATTAATATGCCAAATGTCATACGTCAATTGGTAGAAATAAAATTAAAATTTCTGACCAATAAAAAGCTCCAGTTACATTTAACGGCAGGTTATTTCAAGCAATTTCATAACTGGGTCACGTGATCATTCTCAAGTTAAGTAACTGGGAAAAATAAACTTGACAGGTGTGTCGAATCATACGAATTTCTGATTAACCTACCAGTTACCGTTAACACGCCTGTTAATGCTAACTGGATGTGTTCGATCATAGGCCCGTATTACTATTAAGCGTATAATATTTTTATAAGAGATTACACATTATTTATCTCATTATTACTGTGCCGCTTTCTATGCACAACGATACTATACTCACATTTACGGTACCACAATAAAGACACAGTTAAACTGAAGCCCGATGTATTCTCTATCTCTGTTTATTATATTGTGAAAAACAATATTTTGGTGTGTGTAAACCGTGAGCGTTAGTACATGGCTTTGCCGAGGTTAGAACGCCATTAGAATATGCGTACGTTGGGGGATTCGCTGCTATTTGCAGGGTGTATTTCTATAGTTATATTAAATTATAAAAATAAATTATTGCAACCGTGAAGTTAACAAATAACAGTTAAAAATGGATAGAATATTTGAAAAACTAAGAGAATTTCGTGCATCGGGCAAAAAAATTTATTATGTGGATGAAACATGGGTAAACGAAGGTTATACGGTATCAAAAATTTGGCAGGATGGTAACGTTCGAAGTAAAAGAGAAGCATTTTTAGATGGATTTTCTACAGGATTAAAGGCACCTTCTGAAAAAGAACGTAGATTAATAATAACACATATTGGAAGCGATTCTGGATTTTTAGAAAATGGTTTGCATGTTTTTGAATCATGTAGGACGGGAGATTACCATGAAGATATGAACAGTGAAGTATTTGAAAAATGGTTTGAATCTACTTTATCATATGTAGAACCAGGAGCAGTTGTTGTGATGGATAATGCAAGTTATCATAGCAGAAGAATCGAAAAGTTACCGACATCAGCATCAAGGAAAGCAGATATTATTAAATGGTTAAAATCAAAGAATATTGACTATACTATGCTCAAACTACAATTATTAAAAATTGTCCAAAGAGAAAAAGGTTGATATATTAAGTATGTAGTAGATGAGATGGCCAAAGCGTGAGGAATTCATATACTCCGTTTACCGCCATACCATTGTGAATTGAATCCAATAGAGTTAGTTTGGACACAAATAAAAACCGAAGTAGCAGGAAATAAAACCACCTTTAAATTAATGATGTGAAGTTATTATTACAGGAGGCCATTAATCATGTCATTGCTGAAACATGGCGTAAGTGTATTGGGCATGTGCAGAAGGAGGAGCAACGTATGTGGGATTTAGATACAACAGTAGATGTTTTGATAGACTCACTCATTATCCATTTAGGGAAAGATGATTCAAGTGACAGTGATAGCAACATCCCTACTAATAGTGATAATTAAATACAATGAAGATTAAATTGTGATAGTGAAGTGAATATGTGGCAGTGATGTGAATGTGTGACACTGAAATAAAAGTGTTATGTTATAGTGAAGTGGATGTGACACCGAAGTGAACGTGTGGTTATTTTAATAAATAGTGAACATACAGTGATATTCTCGCGTCAAGAATTCAAACGTCTTACGTCGTGGTTGACATTAGGCAATTGTCTTTATTGTCACCGTAATTTTCGATATTTGGTCGCGTTAAAAACAATTTTTTGCAATTTAGTGCAATATATAATGCAAACATCTAGTGTAGTATATAGTTCTATTACTCTCAGTTGCAATTTCTTAAATATTTTGATAAAAATATAATTAATTATTCATTTGTTCGTATGACGTAAGTCGTCTGAATTCTTGACGCGAGTATAATGAAGTATGTTAAGATTCTTACGTAATGCGTACTAATTTAGTGATAATGATAATATCAGCTAGCCATTAGTCACTACAATTTTGGAAGTCAACTATAGTGTTTGCTAAAAATTGTATTGTACAAGTTCAACGATTGTAACTTAATGTTGTATAATTGTAACAGATACGACTGAACTCTTTAGAGACCTCTCTCACTTGAATTCTTTACTTCTAATCCTAAGAATTACAACGAGAAGTATGCTTGTAATTCAAGTTATGTATCACAAGATTCGCAACCAAATTGATATGTGAAACTAACCATAATAGTGTTGTTTGCTGACAAAAAATAGCTCAACATTCATTCATCAATTATTAATGACATCTATTTTAAATCAAGTGAACTAAATATTGAAATTTTACTTAAATGTCGACTTTGAACAACCCTCGAGACAAATATCTTCAAAATAGTTCAGATGCTCCCATCTCGTCAACTCATCAAATCCTAGGTTGACTAACTATACTTTTATAAACACTGGTAGTACTGGGAGTAAAGCAAAATGCAGACACGTATTATTTGAGTGTATGCACAGAATATATAGCTAACGCAACAGAAGGCTCGTCAAGTAATGTTTAAATGTAGTCCCCGAAAAGAAGCCGGCTCCAAAAGCCAGCTTCTTTCAAACTGCGCATGTACAGTAGAAAGAGTAAGTTTAGCTATTAGCTCGTAGGTCGCTCCACAGGCAAGTCGATTTTAGCGCCCAATTCGGAAAGCGTTGCCAATTGTAAATTTTACGGAAGTTATTAGAATATTATACCTAAATAATGAAAAGTATTAAATAACAATAATAATATGTATTCTTACACATTAGTGACAACTAACGTTTTTATAATTTACAGTAATTGTAATTAAAAATAAGTTAGACACATATGTAAATAAATAGGCACTTATTTATTAAAAATTTTAAATTGTGTTAGAATAATAATAATACATCAATAACAATTTGAGAAAACGTAAATATTTCTAATTTTATTAATTGATTAATAATATGACATGATTTTTCTTTCTGTATAGATCCAGAATTATACCTTGTTTGTATTTCTTCGATAATTACAAGTGACATTTTTATAATCGAAGCTAATATTAAAACGACGAAAAAAAGCTTATTCATACATACGTAATATATACATATATACATATACATGTCCAAAAAAATTCCTTGTGCCCTTATCTCAGAAACCGTGATACGGAAAAAGTTTAAATAAATAATCTTTGGGGATTTCTTTAAATTTATATGCGTTGAATTAAATATGTGTTCTGAATAGATAGATAAAATTATATTTTCACAACAAATACAAATTACATTCCTCTGATGTTTTCAGTATCATATAGATTATAGATAGTTAGAATGTTTATAATTATTATTGATTGTATACGAAAGGTAGGTATATTTTACTACAATGATAATGTGACGCGGTTTACGGCATTTATTGGAGACGAATGGCTAAAAGACAAAGACGTTTGAATTCGTTTTAGCCGAGCGGCGGCCGCTCGTCTATCTTTGTCTTAAGATATGGCCAAGGCGTGCATTCAACTGTTTTTATAGAATTTTTTACACATAGTGGCAGATCTTTTTATGTCAGTTTGTTTTGCTACTGTTTATGTGTACTTGTTAAGTTGCTATTTCAATTATTATTATTATTAAATACGAGTATATTAGAATAAATCGACAATAATGACTGGAAATAAGTGCCAATATTTTAATTGTGGTGAAACTCGAAAATCGGGAGTTTGAATGTTTCGGTTTCCACATAAAAATAAAGATTTATGTAATAAATGGTTTATACATTGTGGTAAGCGTAAAATGCCTATATGCAAAAAAAACTGCTAAAATCATTTTTTTAACCTATAATTTTATTTTTGCAAACAATACAATTTAAAAATGTAAGATTGTATAATACATAACATTGTTATACTTATAAACGGTATGATACAACAATAGTTTCCCTTTGTCTTTATCCTAGGAGACACAAAATATATGATTTAAAAAATAATTCTCTAAAAAAATTGACAAATATAAATTTGAAAATTGACTTGCTACTAAAACTTCAAATTGATTTAATTGAATTCAATTTAAGATAATTTAATATTCTATAGGAATTAGTCAATATTTCATTCAAATTAAGTATAAAGTTGAGTGCACTGATTTAATTTTGATTATTTTTCTCTAAAATTAAATTTACCGCATCATAAATATATCTAATACAATGATAATATATATATAATAAAAATCCAAAATCCAAAATATAGGTATTTCTAATTCGCCGAATGAATGAACCGTCTTATTTACGAGCTTATTTATGAAAACATATTCTGTACCGCAACTATAAGCTTATTCACACGTCGCACATACATAAAATTCAATTTAATTTCTTGAAAACCGTAGTAAGTAAACTTTAAAAACATTTTTAAAATTTTGCCTACATTTGCCTTGGTATAGCTATAGATTAATTTTCAATAATTAATATAGTCGCATATTAACATTTTTAATGGATACATTTTCTGCTACGACTTTGAAACTAATTTTTTTGAAAAGGCTTTTAAGTTATCAAAAATTGGTGTGTACCATTAGAAGCGCTATAGTTTTTTTTATATGGGTTGTGAAATGCGATGTAATAAAAAACAAATGTCAATTGTCAAATAAAATTCAAGCATCAATAATTTGATGTGTCTATTTTAAATTATGGTAAACGTTCCATTTAGTTATAGCTTTAAAAAATGAACCACAAATAAGCGAGTTAGCGAGGAGATTTTACTCCACTATTAAAATTCATAAACGCAACGCACTTTATAAAGACGGCAAGATATGGCAACAGAGGCAGCGGTCGACAAGGAAACGAACGCGCTAGGCTGCTTCTTTCGAAGAGCGCATATTTCTAAGTTTTAAAATTTTAACAAATACGTATCGTAGCGCCATCTGTCGACAACCTCAGAATCTATTCCCTAATATGTCCCCACGAGAGTTCTGTTGCGTAGCTATATTTTCTGTGGTGTATGCACTTCTTGCTGCGGCTGAAATCCGAAGCTATATCAGTTTAAGTAAGATGGAGCATACTAATACAAAATCAAGTAAACAGACAATCACAATTCAAACTTTCCAAATTTGTATAAGTACTGAAAAATAGCTGCCACGAATTATACAGGATGTCCCATAACTTATTGGCCATAGAGCAACCGGAGACAGTAGACATAAAAATATGTCTTTTGAGTCAAACTTGTAATATGTTACTATTTAAAGAATTACAGGGTGCTGAAAATTAAAATAAATTTTCGAAAAATGATCATTTTAAAACAGTTGAAGATATCGAATTCAAAATTGGTATAATTAGATTTTAGGGAGCGAGAAATACGAATTTAGTATTAGTTTCAAGATATTTCCTAGAGGGCGCTAGCTACGTGCTTGAGTTAATTCACTAATACCTTTTTTACCCGTACAATTAATAGAATTTTTTATACTTTAAACTATAAGTCAACATTTTTACGTAAAAAAACAACATGATTTATTCACAATAGTAAAATAATACAAATTCATTTTAATTTACTAGTAAATGTTGAAAGTGGCCACCGTTTACCTCAATACATTTTCTTAATCTTTTTATGAAATTACGTCTCACATCCAAGAAGATATTTTGATATTCTCTTATAATAGTGGCGGCGCCTTGAATTTTTTGTTCAAGTTCTTCTCATGTATTGATATCGTCATTGTATACTAAAGTCTTCATGTGACCCCATAAATAGAAATCTAACAGGTTAATATCTGGGCTACGAGGTGGCCAAGGAAATTCACTACCGCAACCAGTCCATCGATGTGGAAAATGCTGATTCAAATGATTTCGAACAGGAAGTGAAAAATGTGGTGGGGCACCATCTTGAATAAACCACATATTTTGTCTTACGTTCAGAGGTATACCATCCAAAAGATCAAGAAAATTGTTTTCTAAAAACTGCAAATATTGTTCTCCATTAAGTCTCTGCCTATCAAGAAATTGTCCATAATTCCGCACCAAACATTTATTGAAAACTCGTGTTGGAAATGTGTGTTTCTAGGTAGGTGTGGATTTCCCAAAGCATAATAATGTTTATTTTTACAGTTAAAAATTCCACATCGTGTAAAGGTTGCCTCGTCATTAAATAATATGCTTTTCAGGAACATGGGGTCTTTGTTTATTTTATTTAGTAGATTTTGACAAAATTCTGATCTAGCTTCCAAGTCTCCTTGTAATAAATTTTGAACGGGCATAAAGTGGTAGGGAAACAAATTTTCTGCATAAATGACCCTTGAGACGGTTGATTTACCAATTCCATAGATGCTTCCAAACGCCTAGTGCTTAATTCAGGATTTTCTGCGATATGCACCAATATCTCTTCTTCAGAATTTTTAGTATAAAACGAACTCGTTTCACCTAACTGAATATTCTTTGAAATATTTTTCGGTCTGGAATAGTTCTGGCTGGGTAGAGGTCTTCATACCTTCTAAGTGCTGCACAACTGTTGTAATTTTCTTGTGCATAAACGCAGAGCATATCTCGTAAATCACGGTTATAAAATTTATTAAGTCTGGGCATTTTTAAATAAAAATATTCTTGTACTTGAATATTGCAAGAGAAATCTTTTGTAAGTAGCTATCACATGAAAAGGTAGATAACACTGACAGTTGTCACTGTAACAAACTTTGTTAACACACTTGTAAATTTCAATATTTTTCAGCCATCGACATAATGTGCAATGACACACACAATGAAAATCTAGAAAACGTCTTGAGATATGGAGATCGATCAAGAGTACCTATTTTACGTAAAAATGTTGGCTCTTTTACAGTTTAATTTATAAATTCTATTAACTGTACAGGTAAAAATTGGTGAATTAACTCAACACAAAGCACGTAGCAAGCGCCCTCTAGGAAATATCTTGGAACTAATGCCAAATTCGTATTTCTCGCTCCCAAAAACCTAATTATACAAATTTTAAATTCGATATCTTTAACTGTTTTAAAGTTACCATTTTTTGAAAATTTATTTTAATTTGCAACACCCTGTAATTCTTTAAATAGTAACATATTACTTAGGCAAGTTTGGCTCTATGTTTTGCTCTATGGCCCATAAGTTATGGGACACCATGTATACGTACTTCTACCTCTCAAACAAATTTCCAAAAACCCTTAATTTCACATTCATTAAACCTTTAAGTGTTTAATATTAGTGTAATATTAAACATAATTGCCAAAGAAGAAAACCCGCTAATGGCTTTATGTATCAACAGATAAAATTGTCTTGAGGAATTCACTTACTTCAGGTTCTCCAGTTTGGAGATTAGTCTGAATTAATATCTTTCCTATTCTAATATCTTTACAAACATCACAAACTGCTTGTTCCATGGTCTCCCCTGCTCTTAAAATTGAGACACCACATATATTGTTGGTAGCCATTCTCTTTCCTAAATTCACAAATATGATTTACTTTATACTTATGTTTACCTATTATATAGTAGAATTTACCTTGATATAATACTCCTTGGGGTGTTTCAACAGTTTTATCAATAAAAGTCATCAGGGAAAGTGTATATTCAATAACGAGTCTTATTAACCGCTTACTGTAGAATATAAATTCATCTCGTGGAGTGTCTTTATTCCTGATGAATGTATGTAGTCCACGGATTTGTGGTGTTGTAGGTAACAATTTTACAGTGTCGGGTCTAGGCTGTTTATTAATGGCATAAGCTTGTGCTAATTCTTCTCTTAGTTTTAGACCTCTCTGAAAAAATGAATTGCAATTATATTCTATTCTAAACGAATTTGGAGTTACATAAACTGTGTGTGTCAAATATAAAGGAATTCAAATAGAAATTAATGAATAAAAATATTGACGTTTAATTTTTTTTTACGGATGTGTTGAAGTAGCTGTCAACTTCCTTAGTTTAAGTAGAACATCCTCTATAATTTTATAGGTTCAAAAAACGCTCAAAATTTTTATCAAAAAAATTTGCAACACACTATTAAACGGAAATATTTATCGTTTCGTAAAAATTTTGATAGGTCTGAAGTATTGTCTTTTTTTTTGCATGTCAGATGATTTTATGTGCTCCACCTTTTGCAATATAAATTAAAAAAATAATATACCAAATGTTCCATTTTTCAATTCCCAATAATTCAATTTCCAATAATTCTGTATATTTTTTTCCGATTTATGTATTATTTATGTATTTCCATTCTCACAAATTTTTTTTATTATTTGCAATTTTTTTTGGTTCTCAATAATTTTTTGAATAGCCACATCACTGTTAGTCACTACTGGAAACAGTTAACTTAAAAATTTTAAGTCAATATATTCAATGTTTCTGCAAAAAAAAAAACTTGATATAGAATAACAAGAGGAAAACTGAGTCTATTATCTTGAATATAATTTAGTAATGATATTAGAATCAACAGTATAGAATGTGACTGATTTAAAATAAATGGGATCAATCCCAATATTTTATTATTTGAACACCATAACGTGTATTTAATGTTCTTGCAAGAAAATTATAATCTTCAATAGTCAACATGAAATAGCCAAGAAAAAAAATCACACTGATCTCATGTCTCCCATTATCTATTTGTGAACTTGAAACTGTGATTATTCTTAATTAAAGATCATTAAATATAGTTAATTCAGTGAAAAACTGCTTAATTTCAAAATATGCAGAATGAGGCAACTCTTGAGTAAAATTAAATTTTTTTGAGTCAATAACGTGGTACTAAAAATGGTGACTTCCGACAACTTTCATTAAACAATGCATTTCTGAATTCCAGCATTAGTTCATTTTTATTGTTAAGTAATAATAAAAGTACATGATACTGAATGAGATTTGTATCTAAAATGTATGTATTAGTGATAATTGATAAAATAATTGATCACGCAAAGACTAATACAAATATTAGATATTTATTTATAGAAGAGGAAAAAAATACAAATTGTAAATTTAATTAATTTGGTTACTATGTCAATCACATTTATATTTAAGTACCAGTTTTTAACAAAAATGTTCAACATTGACGATATCTAATGACAACACCGTCTTATTTTTAACTACTTATTCAGTGGTGTGATTTGCTTTCTCTTATTTACATACACCAGCAGTGGCGTAGCCACCGGGGGAGGGGGGTTGGAGTCAGAACTCCCCCATGAGTTGGGTTGGTTGAGTCATATAGGTAAGATCACACTACAAACCTGCAATCACTCTATTCACCAAGATTTGGCAACGCGGTCAGTGAACTAGATCTCCTACGATAACCCTACATTAGGGTTCACCTGCAACTAAGTTCTAATTTTATTTTTGTCACTTTTGTATCAAATATTGTTCGTACCTGTTTATTATTTACATGTTTATGATGAGATCGTTTTTTATTTACTTTTATTGTTTTAATTTATTAAAAATTGTTTTTTTTATTAACAAAATCTAGTTGAAATACTTAACTTTGTTCACTGAACCCACCACTCCCCCCTCCAGGTCAAATTTCTGGTTACGCTACTGTGTTTACCTACAGCCCACTTCAGACTTTAATTTTTGAATCGACCAATTTGGAATTAGGCTTAATTTTATGATTTTAATGGAATGTTCTTGAGTATGAAAATAAATAAATAAATAAATATTTAAAAAAACTGCAAGATTCATATCCAGAAATTTGAAACAAAAAGGCCAAAATTGTTTGAAATTGATAAAATGTAATCAGCAAACAGAACATTTGGAATTATTTCTAAAGTTTATTAATTTAAAAAAATCTCAAGCCATGGACAAAATTAAAATGTTTATACACTATATGAAAAATGCTATGTAGATTTTTGAAATCCTTAAATATCTTAGAAATAACTGAGTTAAACTATAGGGCATGTTAAATATTCTTTAATAAAAACATTGTGCTAGAACGGAATTTGCTAAAATATGTCCACATTTCTATTGAGAAATATAATATATAAAATTTACAAATTTTAATTAGAATTACTTCTCCATATAATTTTAACAAAAAGATTTTGTGACATATACTCTTGAGTATATACACCAAGAGAGTCAGTCCTTAATAAAGACCTAAATAGTTATCATAATTCCTGTTAGATGTCGTACTGTGTAACAATACGCATTTATTCAAACGAAGGAAATAAAGCGCTACTATTTTAATCTGCAAAAAACTGCGAAGGCGTTTCGAGGGCGTGGCCACGTGAGCCTTTTTCATTTACCTGCCTAAATAATAAGATTCTGGCAATATATTTATATTGAAACCACAGATCATAAAGTTTGAAACATAAGCAGTTTATTTTATTGAGTTAGAGAAGTAAGAATATGAACTGTTAATTAATTAAAAAAAAAAAAAAAAACAGAAAAATAAGATTGTAAAAAAGAGTTTTCAGCGATATGCCAAAATTTACAGTTTCTATTTTATTTTCTTTAAACACATTAAGATAATTCAAATGAATTTGATATATACTCGTGACAAGAATTCAGACGACTTACGTCATACGAACAAATGAATAATTCATTATATTTTCATCAAAATATTTAAGAAACTGCAACTGATAGTAATAAAACTATAGACTACACTAAAAGTTTGCATTATATATTGCACTAAATTGCAAAAAATGATTGTTTTTAACACGACCAAATGTCAAAAATTACGTTGACAGTAAAAACAAATGTGTAACGTCAGCCATGATGTAAGACGTCTGAATTCTTGACGCGAGTATACCTACTTCTATAAAGAGACATATAGAACTACAGATTATCGTGTGAGTTTCTCTTACTGCATAAGATGCATTATTATTTTGCGAAAAATCAAATATTTTTAAGAAAAATTCATTAGTAAAAATTCTAAAACAATAAGTATACAAATCTTTTTTCAATGTTTGGTCTAAGTATAATTTTGTGATGGTGTGAAATAAATATTATTTTGTAGTCTTTTTGAAGAGTAATTTTTAAATTAAATAAATTTAAATTTATTTAAAAATTCAAATAATTTTTTATAATGTTTTTGTAAAAATAATTTGTGAACTTTACAGGTCTCATCAGAAAAGAATGTGTTTCATAATGTATTTATTATTTTAAGTATTATATAGGGTGAACCATTAATAATGTGCCAGAGCAGAAATTACATCTTTGGAGCAAAATATGAAGATATAGCTAAATATGCCATACTAAAATGTTGCTGTGGAAAAAGATACAGGTTTACATTTTTTTTTTATAATAACTAGGATCGCTCAACTGATTGTCATCAAATTTGGTAGGGAAACATATTTTAAGAAAAGTAATCATAATTTATGTAGTAGGTACCTATTAAAACAGATAGACCATTAACAATGCCAGATGATGACAATTTCTCTTTTATTTTTTGTTAACGAAATTCCTACCGTTTTCCAGAAAACTGATCTAAAATAACCAAATGTATTTTTCGACGTGAGGAAATCTCTTAGAAGCATTAGAAAATTGCATAGAAGTGTAAGGAATATACCATATTGAAAATTTGCTGTAATTAGCTGTAATAATTAGTTTAATTAATTAAAACATGTAGAGGTAGAGAGAGTTTGCTCAAGGGCTAAGTTGTTTTTACTGGTCTGTTGTTATTTTTGTCAATAAAAGTAAATATGTAGGTATTTTTTTTTCAAATATGAGTTTTTTTCCAAAGTTACTCCAGACATTAAAAATAAAATAAACGACTCATTGATACCTACTGATTTTTTGGAATTAAATTTCAATAGCATTTTTGACGTAGCATGTAAGCAGAAACCTTTAGGGCAGTTTTTTCGAAATTGGTAGGAATTATCAAGTTCTATCAAGTGTATCTTTTTACACTGATAGAAATGATGTTCGGATACAATTTTGTAGTCAATCGAATCAAAATGTTTTGTCAACAAAAACTAAGAGAAAAATTCATCATTAGACATTGTTAGTGCAGCGCCCTTTATTGGCAAAACTGATTTAATACTTAAATTATTTTTATTTTTCTTAAAAAATGTTTCCCTACCAAATATGGTAACAATCAGTTGAGAGGTACTCGCGCTATTACAAGAAAAGAAAACACAATTAAAAATATTTCAACTTTGACACCTTGTATCTTTTTCCACAGCAATATTTTACTAAGATATATTTAGCTATATCTTCATATTTCCTCCCAATGATGTTACTCCTCTATGTCACCTTATTAATGACCCATCCTGTATATTTTTATCGACACGTATTGAATGATTTCTTCACTTGAATTTACCAAAGCTGGAGGAGTATGATAAAAGTGTTATCTGGCGGTTAATATATTTTAAGCTTTGTCTTTCATTGATACGTGAAAGTGAATATGAACTGAATAACTGTACTTCTGTAATTTGTTTGTTTTCTGTAAATATGAGAATATTTTTATTATTAAATCATGTGATGGAATTACTATGATTACTTATCAGAATTCAAAATCAATCAATATAGTCGATTTTCGCCTTGCGGAAAAGTTTTATTTCCTAGTTTTATTACATTTTAAAAATTAACATTTATTTCCTCCCTGCTTCTTCATGACGATCACATTCACTTAATAATAAATTAAACACACAGTAATCCAATTGAATGTCATTAAAGTTATGAATTTTAAGTATATACAAGCTTTTGAAATAATAATGACTCTCTCAAAACAGTTTTTGAACTTCTGGAAGTTCTGAGTAGAAATTTCATTAAATCTATATTGGTAAGTGAAACAACTAATTACTAATGTTAAAAGTTGAAAGTAGATTTCATTACAAATACGTCAGCAGTTCAAAAGAAATAGCAAAATTCAATTTAAAGAGTGTCATTATTATTGCAAATGATTGTACATAACATAATATGTATGAACCAATCATCTTCGATGGGAGGAGCTTTCAAAATTATATATCCAAATTCATGTCATTTTAGTACCTAATGTTGCGCCATCTATTAGCAAATAGTCCAAGCGTAAACGTTCTTTTTGAGTTCGTTTCCCATTATGCGAGAGTTGGTTTCCCATTCAGGCCAACAAGGTCTCCCATTAGATTAGTGTATATAGTCAAGGCATATACATAGTAAAAAAAAACCTAATACATGTACTTACTAACTGAAGTTGCGTTTGAACATGCTGTACTATAAGTTGAATAGCAACCTCATTTTCTCCACCACGAGGAACAATTATATCAGCATGACTCATAAGAGGTGCTATATAGTGATAAAATGATGGTTGTACCATTGAAGTATACTGCTTAAGAACCCCTTCAAGGTCTCTTCCTCTTTGCGTTATGTCTCTCCTCAGCCGTCTAGCTAATCTAACATCCGCATCAGTGTCAACAAATATTTTCATATCCAACATTTCAGTTACTTTAGGATTGTGGAATGCTAGTATACCTTCAAAAATGATGACATTTGCTCCATACATTGTTTTCTATAATTAAAATGCATAAAATGTGGAATAAAATGATATATCACAATACTTACAGTTCGGGATTCTCTCGAATGAGTAACAAAATTATATATAGGTACTTCTACTTTACGACCCTCTTTTAATCTCTGCAAGGTTGATATCAATAAATCAAAATCAAAGGCATCAGGATGGTCAAAATTATATTCATTTTGATCTGCAATTTCATGTTGTTTTTGATTTAATACTTTGTAAAACGAGTCCATACTAAGTAGTGTAACCCAGGGAACTCCCAATGATTCTATAATTTTTTCTGCAACTGTTGTCTTTCCTGATGCACTCCCGCCGCATATTCCTAAAATTCAATTTATTGATTTGAAAAATGGATGTAATAGCAGTGTAATGTAATAGCATGGAGTAAATCCAGTAAATCTGTGAATCAATTGGTTGTTATTCTATTTATTTATTTAAACAGTACACAATCCAATTACAGGACAGAAGAAAAGAAAAATTCCAATCAACATTTTACAACATAAAGAAATCACAATGTAGCAGGGTAATATAACTACCAACTAGAAATATCTACGAGTGTGTATACATCTAATTAATCAGAGTAAGTTTTTTAATTACAAATAATTTACAGTAAAAAATAGCAAACTTATTACGAAATTATTATTATTATAACTGTTAAAAATTCCAATATGAATATTTGTTTGTGGAATGTGTAAATAAAATGACATGTTAACACAAGATGAAAATTTAGGTAACAGAAAGTTTAATGAAACAACATAGAAGGATAATCAAATGTACTATGCAAGACCTTATACAAAAAAACTAACTGTGCAATAGGTCTATGTGATTCTAGATCTTGAAATGAAAACCTAGTTAAGAGTTCATTCTGTTGAACATCAACTTTTGGTTAAATACCGTTCTGCTGTAAGCTGTAGCTTTCAAGAAACATCTGAGAATTCTTTCCATACCTTGTTTGTAAATGTACTGAAGAAATCATATGACAGACGAACATTCTAATTTAGATTTAACAAAAATCTCATATCATCGTCGCACCTTCAAAATGAAACGTGCATTTTAACAAATTTGTCAGTAGACACATAAAACTTTTTCTTGGTTGTATTGATGTACTAATATTTATTTCTTTAAACCTGGGTTTTTGTTACACATAGATGAGTAACAAAATGAATATAAACAAAAATGCTGTTTAGATTTTTTGATACTGTTTTTTTATATCTAATAGTCGATTTAAAATTGGCTTTTTTTGCACACAGCTTATTTGCTGCTACAATAAGGTGATTATTTTATTACTTCTCAGCTGGCTGGTTTTAATAACAGATGGAACTTGATCCAGCTATCTTGCTCGAAATATGCATGGTTACATTTTGAAGGTGCAGCAATATAATAATTTCAAAATATATATATTTCAAATATAATAATGTATGAAAATTACCAAAATCTTGAGAGCAACACAAAACAAAATCAAGAACTTTAAAGTTTTCACTTGTAATGGCATTTATGTGATGCGAGAATGATAACTTACTATCAAAAATTACACTCAAATTGTGAAAACTCTCAGATATGTTCAGAATAGCATTATTTATAGTATGTATATTAAAACTTTAACAGCTGCTGTTTAATGGGATAGGTAACGATATTGCATTTGCTAATATTAAGCTGTAGTTTGTTATTATTGTACCAATTATCAATTCTGTTATACAGGGTGATTTTAAGTAAAGTAGCAAAAATGAGACCACATATTCCTTATACATATAAATAAAATATGATTCTGTTTGGAAACCTTTATGATGCACACAGCACATGAAGTGTACACAGTTTAAGGGTTACCAATCATCTTACTACTAGTTAAAATTCATTATCTTATCTGTGTAATAGTAATAACTTTTTGTATCTCCATGCCCAAAGGATTTAATGTCTAATTTTTTAAATACTACGCAAGACATAAATGAAATAAGCTAAGGAAAGGACTCCAAAAATTAATAACAGTAGTAAAATCAATGGTTTAAAATTATAAGGTTCTGTGTGTTGTATAGAACCTTGCTATTTAAACAACATTAGATTATTATAATGTTAAATAAAAGTTCTACGAACAAAACTTTTCTTGAAAGCATCATTTTATATAATATCAAAAATTTCAGACCTGTTCTTTTCCTTATACCTAGCACCTTATAATTTTTAAGCCATGATCGAATGTTGTTAACCTACAAGAGGTTTGGATTATGGGACATAAGTGCAATATTAGCTGACTGTATAAATTTGAATATCAGAATGAGTCTCTGATGCAACAACTGAGAAATATACAAACATTCTATTATCTGGAAATCAATTTATAATTGAATCTATTGTCATACAGCAATAAAAAGTTAAATTACATACCAATAACAAATGGTTCAACTTTTTGACCTTCGCTATTATACCAAGGAGGTCGACCAGCCGTGTATATTGTACGATGCTGAGTACGAATCATTGATTCTGCAGCAGATTTCTTCGATGACTGATTCAAAGAGGTTGTCCGCTGCCTCCTAGATCTTGGTGATTTTTGGGATCCTAAATTAAAAGATACCAGTAGAAATTAAAAATACCTTTATGAATAACAACCTGTGGATGGTGGCCTGGGACAATAAGGAACAGTTATAGGTGATGCTGGAGTGTTATAAAAGTCGCCACTTTTTTCCTCATCAACATCACAATCTGGAAATACCTCTGAGAAGTCACCCTGCATTTCTTCAATATCACTGTAACAAAATTAATAAGCCTATGACTTTGTCTTATAAATTAGCACATTTGGGTGATAACTGATAATATACTGTAATTAAAGTCACACGTTTGTTCTATTTTTAGTTAACAATACAAAGAACCTATTTTACCTTTCTGAACTAGCTGATGACGGTGGATCTAAAGTATTTATCTTAGCAGCCATTAGGTAGCTCTTGCAAAAAAGATTTATAAAGAATTATACCAGAGATAAAAATATATATTTTTTCCAAATCTGATAGTTTATATTTATTTAAACCGATTTGTAATTAAAAATGTAATTTCCTCTCAGTGCAACCACCAGTACAGCCACCGCAAGCAAATAAACATTTGTTATTGTATCATAAAACACAACACATTTAAAGCTCCCTACAGACGATGAACGGAGTTTAACCAGCGTCAAATCGGACAGCCACGCTTTATCTACTTTCCTTTTACTTGCGAGGTGAGTATGAAGTGAGATAAGATTATCTAAACCACTCAGTTTAGCTCATCATGTAAAAGGAACATAAATCGGCAAATTTAGCGAAGCGAACGTCCTTTGTTGATAATCTTAAAATTGTCAAAGTTCCGAATGTCTAAAAAAAATGTTGGTAATTATTTACAACAGCGTAAAAATCTCCAATCTTAACAAAAAAAATCCTACCCCCTATTTTTGAGGGTGCTGATCACGAATCTGAAGTCAGATTTCGGCTCTCGCATGCAGTTTTCGAAAAATTTTTTTTTACTTTTTTTAACAACAATAACCTCATTTTTAAAAAATCACAGAACAGACAGAACTTAATAAAAATAACTTGTAAATGCGGCATAAGTCTTAAGTATATGATCTAGAGGCATAAGCCAAATTTCGCAACTACAAACCAAGCTCAAGAGCCACAAACCTAGAAAAAATATAGACTGTGCCAGTGTCATATTGCCAGCGACCGCAAATTCATGGCTGCCCTAAAAGGTCCAGAATCGCTAAAACTTGGTTTTTATGCCAATTTACGTTGGTGGTATTGTAGCGTGAAGCTTATTTGTTTACTGTGATTGGTCACATTCATGTCACATTCTTTAATGACATTTAAAATGACAGCAAGTTAGTTAATTTCATATTGCAATGCAGCCATCATATTTGTAAAACCGCCAACATAAAGCAAATAAAATATCCATTTACTGGACCTTAGGTCCCTAGAAAACGCGGCACCTGTCACGTGACCTATTTCATGAACCGACGCAGTCTATATTTTTTCTAGGTTTGTGTCAAGAGCACAAACTTCAAGAGGTTGTGCTGCATCGGTAAGGGGGGAGGCCAAATTCTCAGTTTGGCTTACTTCATTATTGCAGAATGAACGGCACTCATCTAAGCTGAGGTAAGAATAACTGAGTATTGTGGCAAATGGAAAGCAGCACTAGTCTCCATTCACAAGGACGATAAACTAAACATGCAGAATTGCTTAATAAAGCAACATATAAATTAGGAAAAAAAATTCGTACAAATATATGTCCGCAAATGCTTCGTTTTCCAGATACAAGCTGTTAAATTTAAAGGAAACATTAATTTGAAACTAAAGATAATAATAACAAAACGACTTTATTCAAATTTAATATTAGTATACATATAGGTATAGCTTAAGTTTTTAATACTTACAAACTTTGCTGCAGTTTATGTACTTTCTGAGACGTTTTTGGGCTGTATAGGCATATTTTTGTTCGTGCTGTTATCCTCTGCTGGAATTTGGTCAAGCATTATATATTTTTAATGTCACATTACCAAATAAATATAAACTGCTAAATTAACACATCACTAACATTTTCTAAAAACATTCAGAGGTCATGTTTTACAAATAAGGTGATGTTTTGCTAATATCTTTTTCAAGTGATTGTATAAACTCATGCAATTTGTTTGTTTTCATTATAATTTAGTTCAATTTTATTTTCATTTATCTGCATATTCATTCAGATCTTTTGTCTTTGACAACATATCTTTAGTTTTTGCAAACGTATGAAAAACAATGTTCACGATTTTACATTTGCAGAATCTGTTGTTGTAGCCATAAACAGCACACCCTACTCCCGTTATTTTTTATTAACTTATTGACTAAATATTACTAATATTTCACATAAATTCAAATTGTAAATTTTACCTACCTTCCGATAAAAACGAAAATAATTCATAAAAAAATGTCTGCGTCTAGTTCACTTGTCAATTATTCGTAAATTTGCACACGGAAATACTACTAAATATTTATTACACAAGGAAAATTATCAAAAACACTAAACAGTCTACGAATACATTACAAGTAACTAAAATTGACGAAAATGTGCATTACCGCAAATGTTAACATTCCTCTGATGTATCCTTGTGACGTTCAGAATTTAATCTGTGGTTACAACCGCGCGTGAATATTGAAACTTAGGGATCGAGCAATCCTGTCTATATAGTTTATCATTCTTGGTCGTGGTCAGAATACATAGAATAAAAGTATTCTGTGGTTCAAGTTTGTATTTTTATTTTTGTATTGTGATTTGAGCTTGACTTCAATACAGTGTATTGTGTGTAACATAAAAGCGACAGTCGACAGATTATTTATGTTTTAAAATAAGTATTTAGTTTTATATATAACATTGTAAATTTTGTTGAAACTATTGTACATACGTGAATGTAATCTGGCACAGTCGAATGGATATATTAATTTCAGTTGTAAGGATATCTTGGTTGTATTCTTAACATGAAGTGAAGAGTTTTAGACATGGCGGCTACTAGAAAATTACAAGGTAAGAAAATGTATCTCTATAATCAGTCTGCTAAAACTACTGCTTGTTCTTCAAGTATCAAATTAAAATAGGTATTATAGGTTACTTTTATTTTAAACGACATTTGTGGAATCAACAAAACGTTTTAAATATTATTTGACAGACATACTAGGACATTACCTTATTTAGTTGTTTAAAAATGAAATGAATGATATGGAATTGTTTATTATAAATGAAAACTTGGTTTATTATATTCATAGGTGAAATAGACAGATGTTTAAAAAAAGTCACAGAAGGTGTGGAGACATTTGAGGATATCTGGCAAAAAGTGCATAATGCAACTAATAGTAATCAAAAGGAAAAATATGAAGCTGATCTCAAAAAAGAAATTAAAAAACTTCAAAGACTTCGTGACCAAATTAAGAGTTGGATAGCATCAGGAGAAATAAAGGATAAGAGTGTTCTAATGGACAACAGAAAACTTATAGAAACGGTAAATAATTAATATTTGTCCACAATTATATTATAGTACACAGGCTGTAACTTTGAATGGTGTTTGGTTTGGGGTACATGTGACCTTTGCAAACACATGTAAATGGTAATTCTTCAATCCAATCTGTCCAATCTTAATTAAAACATTAATATTCCTCTAATTTTTGAGGGTGCTGAATACGAATTTAAAATTAGTTTTGTTGTCAGGTCTAGTTTTTGAACTTATAACAACTTATAAACAGCCATGTTCAGGCACTTTTGAATTTGCAATAATGTGTATTCAATATGTTCATAAGCACAATTAGATAAATAAGGACGTATCTGAAGCATGGCTCATACCAATTAAAAATATAGGTTGGCATGCCTCATACCATTTAAAAATATAGGTTAGAAAGAGATGGAGATCATGGAATCTGTTTGTAGCCAAATACGTGAGAGGGGCCCTTCAGAGGCAAGCTTGACCTCACCTCTATGAGAGTGAGATGCAACGTAAAACAGAGACATTTTAAGGTATATTCTACAGTAAATTTTTTGGTCGTTTTTTCCGTCATTATTTTATTTAATAAGTGGTATTGAGTGTTAATATTAATGAGTTTGCAAACAAGTCTCCTCCGCATCGTTTATGTTTGCTTGGTGTGTGTATAATATTACAAATACTTGTGTATATATTTTAATAGTGGAAAAAATATGTAGAACTCAAATGGTTTTTCGGATTTAAACAACTGTCAAAAGACATATCAATAGCAGTGGGCATTTTAGTGTTAAATAGTTGACAAAAATGTCAATAGACACATCAACAGCAGTCATCATTTAATAGCGTTAGCCTGTCTAACAGATTTATCACAAAAGTTTTATGAAGAGGCAATAAACAGGTTTGCCAGCATGGATAGGACGATAAAATTACACTAAATAATTTTACTGAGAGTGGTAAGTGAATTTCATGTTTTTAACGTGAAACATGGACATTTTATAAAAAAAACTTTAAATCGTAAGCCTTATTAAGAGTACTTAGTGACGTATGCCTATCCACCTACCAATATTATTTATTATTATTATTATTCTACATGGAATAGGGCTAAGAAATTTCTATGTAGTCCAAATTTAAAATTATACATCAATAAAAGTGTAAATTATACTAGAGCAAAAAGCATAACATGTACGCGTAATATACAAACAAAATAAATGTTCATGGGTTTCTTCTCAAGAGCGAAGCATCAAGTCTTTTCTTGAAGATAGATATTTGGGGAAGTAACCACGTGCAATGGCAGAGAGTTCCATGTCACAAAAATGTGATTGGAAAGGAAAGTTTGCCTGGTTGTTGATCTGGATTTATTGGAAAGAGTTGGCGAATGTCATCACTAAAAAAGTTAGTTTTCAAGGTTCTGAAGGTAAATATCAAATCTCCATGAAGTTTTCGATCAGCACAAGATGTCAATCCGGCGGAAAGTATTCTATAGCGAGGTCGCATACGTCCAAAAGGCAGTCATGTAGCATATCATTGCACAGATTCCAACAGATTTTTATCTCTCACGAGGTTGGCATTCCATACTGGCCCAGCAAATTCCAGCAAAGGTCGGACATAGCATTTAAAAAGGCGAACAAATACAGGAAACGTGGATTTTGCAAAAGTGTTCTTCAAGAGGTAAAGTTTAGAATTTGTATAGGCCAAAAATTTGTATTTTTTACACACTTTTATACCTAGTACATCATACAGTTGATTTAGAATAGTAGGTAACAACTGGCAACACGTTGCTCACGGGCTCATGGAGGGAGGAATTTTTGTGCAGTTTCAAAAATTAATTATAACGACTACTTATTTGATTAAAGAAAACTAATTTCAGATTAGCATTCTAGGGAACACATACTACTACCCCTCAAAAGGGGATTGCCACTTAAAGTTACACCCTGTATACATTATTCGTCTGTTTCTTCAAATATAATGATGTACATCATGCACTATAGAAGTGAATAATTATTATTTACTTGTAATTAATAATGATTAATCACACTTCTGTCTCCAAATTTAAATTCTACAGTGTGACGGTATCAATAAATAAATAAATAAATTGAACCCGGACCTTCTGTGTGAAAGCCAAACACTACCCTCTATACCAGTCACAGCAATATTAACATTTTTTCGAATGGTGGTAGAAGTTTACTAATCAAAATTTTATTTGCTTTTTTAAATTTATCAAGTGAATGACTAATGTTAAACTTGAAAGTAATGTATTTTGACAGTTGATTTGTATGTTATGTCTCATATTCATCCTATGAATTTCAAAATACTTATTGTATAATTTTTTTCACTAAAAAGTTTGCTAAAATATTGTTAGTAGTCGTGGACAGAGTATTGTACTTGCACATAATGGCTGTAATTCACTCGCCTTTGGCTTGTGCCGTACCTTCACTCTTGTAAATTATTAAGAACATTACATATAAAAAAAATTTCTATGCTCATGCAAAAAACAAAATTTTATTGAACTTACTTTAGTGGAAAAAGTGGTTCTTTATTGCACTAGCTCAATAAAATGTTTATTGCATTCATCTGTCATTCTACTACAGAGTTTTGTCATCATGACAAACGAACATTCAAATCGACGTCATATTTCCTTACACTTAGTGTCATCTAAATAAAACATTTTTTGGTTTTTGAATGAATGTAGAAAAAATATATACAACTGGTACAAAAAGCGCTTATTGCACTCGACGTGTTGTTCTATTCGGTCTGACGGCCTCGTTGAATAATTTCACGTCGCATGCAATAAACACTTAATTTTTGTACTTGTTGCTTAAATAACTATTAACCAATGTTTGATTATTTTTTTAATAAAATTTTTAGTAGCAAAATAAGATGCATTAAAATAATTTTAAGACAATTCAGGTTTTCTGTGGTTATTTTAGACATTTTGTTTTTGTTATTCATAGTACTGTTGTAAAGGAAAAAATGTAAGCTTAACATTTTTCACACAGGAAAAACCTTCAAAAAAACTATTAGGTACACACAATAGTGTAGTAACAATCTTAAGATTTAGGTCATGATATATCTATGGTCATGGTAAAGCGGTTTGAAGTTATTTGTCTGAAATATAAACTGCACTTGCACCTTATGGGTGAATTCATCTTGAATTAGTCCGGGATCACTACTACTTATATTTCAAAATATCTTATCGATACAAAACTGTTACAGGAGTTTGAATATCCATATATTTATCATTAGCCTTAGAAATTGACTATTGTTATAGAAAATTGCATTTCAACAATTATTATAATACATAATTAATTACAGGAAATTTTATCATAGTATGCACTAGTCCCAAAACAATTTTGACAATTAGGCAAAATCCTTGTTACAGTTAATAATTATTATTTTTAATTTTATTTATCTATTTTGATTAAAACCATTTACTTAAAAAAAAAAAAAATCAAAGATGTGATAGATATGATTGTTATTTATTGTTAACAAAACTTCATTGGAATGTTTGCAACTTGAATATTGTAGAAGATTTACAAATGAGTTACAGCATGGTAATTGTCTATTTCAAAAAATTTGTTCAGCAATTTTGGTAAAAGTTCATTTTGTTCTAAATTTGATAAATTATGCCTGTTCAGGAAGAAGAGATACTAGCATACAATGTGTGTCCACAAACTAATTGAGGAAGATTAAGTTATGGGTAAGATGTTAATTTTAAAAACATTTCATATAGAAAAATACCATCCTGTCGAACTTCCTTGAATACATTAGTTAGTAGTTGTGATGTGACATGTAGTCTCTGAGGTAATTTAAAAAATAATTATATTTGGAAAGTTAAAAATACTCATTTGACCTGAGAATATTAGTTAAAAACAATGTTTGATGTGGGATTATTGGTAACCCTTTTCTAGGGTCATACAAGTTGGCAGGAAATTGTATCAGTTACCTATTTAATTTTTTTAGAAAATTAATCTAATCTCCGACCAGCATTGAATTACACCTGCAGTATTTGTGTGAACAGCCAATAACCCTTGTCGGCCACCCCACCAGACATAGACCGGTTTTGGGCTTGTTAGCCCTCATCAGTATGCAATAGGTGAGATGACCAACAATTGAGCTGGCTTCTCTTTCATATGTATGTTCACATATAAATCGAGTGCAGGTGAGATATAAGTGGTCTGTTACTTCCTTCTCGGCCTAAGCGGCTCAACTTGCAGGAAGCGACCTATATTGCAGTAGGTACTTAACTGCAGACCTCGTGTCCTGGACGACGCGCGATTAAATCTATAAATGATACTGCAGGAACAACTACTCCCCGGACTAATGCCCCGATCGGCATTGAATTATATATTATAATATAATATTTATTTTTCAAACATTATCTTGGCTTTGCTGCATATTATGTTAAAATTACATTAATGGATTATCCAACTGATTGTTGAAATGCGATTTTTTAAAAATGATCACTTTATAAGACATATGACAAGTATACCTTTTTCTCAAAAATAAGGTAGGTTTAATGTTATACGCAATTTACATCATAAATATAGCTCATGTGGTGTCTTCTAGAAAATAAATCGATGTAGATAACAGATCAAGATTTCTCGAATCCAAAAATAAAAAATTTTTATTTTGCTGACAGGACATAGGTCTCTCTTTTTATTTGAACTTATAATGCAACTAAAAAATTATTTGTTTCATATCATTTATAAATACCGGGTGTTCCCTCTAAGACTTTCAGTGCGAATATCTCAGAAACCATCATAGCCAGTGCGACGAAATTTGGTATACAGACACTAGATGGCGCGTTAGAATCTGATGATAACATCAATTTTTATACAGGGTGTTCCATTTTCCAAGAAATCGATTTAATTTTGACTTTTTGGTTGTCAGCCCTGCTAAAACTTATGTTTAAATTGAAATATACTTAATTATGAACACATTCTGATAAATAAACATTCAAAAATTTCAAAATTTAACATAAAAAAACGTCTACAAAAAGTACCCAAATTTCATTGTTTTGTCATGTAAAATGTGTATAGCCTTGAGCCAGACTTACACAGAAGAAACTAACATCGGTGAACGTCAAAACTATGAATTGTCATTGAATTGTCAAATATTAATGGCATGAAGTATTTTATTTTACATAAATAACGCTAAATAATGGATTTAATGCAATTTACGTATGCACAATGGTGTTATTGAGACTTGTCGATAAAAATTTATATTTGAGTTGAGGCTTTTGGAGCATTGTGGTCGCCGTGCCAGCGCAGTCTACCGCTACAGCTAGAGTTACAGCGTGAATATTGTGTAAAATATGTGAAAATTTTTAAATTATTCCATTATAATGTAATAAAACTTCAGTAAATTGTTTTTTTATGTTACTACAGTGTACAATAATAATTAGGTACACGTATTTTTTATGACAAAATAATTTACAAAATTGTGTAAGTACCTAAAGAATATCCCTGTTTTCCAACTGCTGTAATAATTATTGATTACTTATTTAGCAACAAATAAATTCAAACAAAACCATTTCTAAAACTTTTAATTATAATGTGTACGTGTTTGTCGTTGAAAGTCAGATCTGCACCTACCCTAGCCCCACAAAAGAAAATATTACGAAAGCATAACCTAGAAATGATTGACTCTTGTATCCACATATTTCAGCACTTTACTTATGTACTTATGTTTAAGAAGAACTCTACATCTGTAAAATAGTAAACAATGAACTACAATTTCTGTAGTTCATGATACAGAACTGAAATAAAGCAACTGGTTTTTGCTAGGAAGAATCACCTGCAAATGTACTATACCCAGTAGGTATCATCACTATCAAATAGTCGTTTAAAGCTAGATAATAATTTGTAATTATTGTTTTTATATTTCAGTTGTGTGTGTGCAGTGTCACAAATTACATTAAAACAGACACCAGAAAGAATAAGCGAAAAATATTACGGACATTTTCTTGGAAATAATTCTAAACATGGAATGAAGGATAATATTATAAAGAAGTCTGTAACTCACATTCTTTGAAGAGTATTCTATAAGACATTAAATTCAGTTGTCTGTCGTGGGTTTTAAAATTTCTAAACAAATAAAATTAAGAAAAACGGCAAGATTTGTTTCTAATCGTACATGAACATTCCTCAGATTGAACGTTGCTCTGTAAAAGAATTAGAATACAAAATAACTGTTTAATATAAAATCAGATGTAATAATGTAGATACTTAATGTAATTTTATTTTATTGTTAATAAATTAAAGTCTGTATTTGTTGTTTTTTATTCTACTCAAATTATTAAACAGAAATGTTTCAGAAATAATATAAAATTAATTAATACTTAAAAATGAAGGATCAAGTTATTCAATTTAGTTACTAATTAAAAAATAAGCCACAATGTAGGTACGTATTGCTTTTTAATTAAAATTATGCTGGTTACAACTGAATCATAGCTATAATAAAATATAAAAAATCACTCCTTTGGTCTTTTTTGAAAATTTTGTTCTTTTGTAAAATACTGTGTGAGATAGGGGACTTCTTTATATTATCCATCATTCCATGTATAAAATTAATTCTAACAAAATATCTGCGATATTTTTCGTTCATTCTGTTTGGTGTCCTATTTTACGAATCGTTTTGTTTCAATGTAATTTGTGGCACTACACACATACCTGAAAGATAAAAACAATAATTACATTTTACTGTCTAGCTTTAAATGAATTCTTGATTAATTAACAATAAAATAAATTTACACTATTACATCTGATTTTATATTAAACACTTATTCTGTATTCTAATTTCATTTACAGAGCAACGTTCAATCTGAGGAATGTACATGCATGTACGATTAGAAACAAATCTTGCCGTTTCATCGTTCAATACCTACCTTATTACGTTATGTTGTGTATATGTTGTAACAGTTAGCTGTCAACATCTTAAAGATATTCTAACAAGATGTTTTCATACTGTACATAGAATTATGAAATTAGTTTATTTTTCTTAATTTTATTTGTTTAGAAATTTTAAAACCTACGACAGACAACTGAATTTAATGTCTTATAGAATACTCTTCAATGAATGTAAGTTACAGACTTCTTTATAATATTATCCATCATTCCATGTTTAGAATTATTTCCAAGAAAATGTCCGTAATATTTTTCGCTTATTCTTTCTGGTGTCTGTTTTAATGTAATTTGTGGCACTGCACACACATAACTGAAAGATAAAAACAATAATTACAAATTATTATCTAGCTTTAAACGACTATTTGATAGGTACCTACCTACTGGGTATAGTACATTTGCAGGTGATTCTTCCTAGCAAAAACCAGTTGCTTTATTTCAGTTCTGTATCATGAAATACAAAAATTGTAGTTCATTGTTTACTATTTTACAGATGTAGACTTCTTCTTAAACATAAGTACATAAGTAAAGTGCTGAAATATGTGGATACAAGAATCAATCATTTCTAGGTTATGCTTTCGTAATATTTTCTTTTGTGGGGCTAGGGTAGGTTCAGATCTGACTTTCAACGACAAACACGTTCACATTATAATTAAAAGTTTTAGAAATGGTTTTGTTTGAATTTATTTGTTGCTAAATAAGTAATCAATAATTATTACAGCAGCTGGAAAACAGGAATATTCTTTAGGTACTTACACAATTTTGTAAATTATTTTGTCATAAAAAATACGTGTACTTAATTATTATTGTACACTGTAGTAACATAAAAAAACAATTTACTGAAGTTTTATTACATTATAATGGAATAATTTAAAAATTTTCACAGATATTTTACACAATATTCACGCTGTAACTCTAACTGTAGCGGTAGACTGCGCCGGCACGGCGACCCCAATGCTCCAAAAGCCTCAACTCAAGTCTAAATTTTTATTGACAAGTGTCAATAACACCATTGTGCATACGTAAATTGCATTAAATCCATTATTTAGCGTTATTTATGTAAAATAAAATACTTCATGCCATTAATATTTGACAATTCAATGACAATTCATAGTTTTGACGTTCACCGATGTTAGTTTCTTCTGTGTAAGTCTGGCTCAAGGCTATACACATTTTACATGACAAAACAATGAAATTTGGGTACTTTTTGGAGGCGTTTTTTTATGTTAAATTTTGAAATTTTTGAATGTTTATTTATCAGAATGTGTTCATAATTAAGTATATTTCAATTTAAACATAAGTTTTAGCAGGACTGACAACCAAAAAATCAAAATTAAATCGATTTCTTGGAAAATGGAACACCCTGTATAAAAATTGATGTTATCATCAGATTCTACGCGCCATCTAGTGTCTGTATACCAAATTTCGTCGCACTGGCTATGATGGTTTCTGAGATATTCGCACTGAAAGTCTTAGAGGGAACACCCGGTATATACATTTCTGTAAAAAATTATTACTTTCAGTAATTTGTAACAGTTATGATTTGGTAAAGTATGTGGAATTCTAAAAGTTTCTGTAAAAAAATCTCATTTATTTGAATTCAGAATTTTTTCTTGTAATCGGGAGTGAACAATGACTATTTGTTTCTATATTTTGAAAATAAAGAATTTAACCATTCCTGAAAAATATTCATGTTTTGGGGATAGTCAATGAGGGAAACCTGGAAATCTTTATTAATTAACTAGGGGGATGGTCAAACGCCGATCAAGTTTTCACATTGACTGAAGTCAGTGTTGTTCTACACTACCATACCTAGAGAGGGTGTGAATATACCTCTGCGGTATTCTGGCTGTGGGAATTGAACCTGGGATAGGATTGAACATCGATTCAAGTACTGAACTGCTCGATCGGCCCTAGATTGGCTATATATATTCACTTCACAATTCCGTTTGTAAAAATTCCAAAGTTGGTATTTCATTTTCCTTATATTTGGCATAAATCAAGTTTCATATTACATATTTATATTACAGTTTCTTGGACCTGTTCACATAGATGCTGCTGAATTGTCTTTTTAACTGGTGTTCACAATCTCTATCTATTTTCCTACAAACCAGGCTATTTGTACTAGGTTAAGATTGAGGATTTTCTCGGTCTGAATATGTTCATAATATAGTCGGCAAATAATACATAATATTAAATAAAATTACAGTGGATTACAAAACTTAATAAATTAAATGTTTCATCAACTTTAATGTAAGGTGAAAATACGTCTCTAAGATTAGTGAATATTTCACATATACTTAGCACAACTATCAAATCACCAATTCAATACAATTTAAGAATGTCTAAGAGAGATGGTTACAATTTGCTTCTTGACAGTCTATCCTCCACCAGACGTGTTGTCAAATGTTTTAGCGAATTAGTATAGTATTAGAAATCTTAAAAAAATTCAAGAATGAAATGAATAATGCAATTATTTTTTTAAAAGATTTATACAAATTTAGCATATTATATTTTCAAAATAGAGTGTTTATTAAACATACGGCAAAAATTCAAGGGATGATTTTTGAACAGCCGCTTTCTTCCCAAGATACAGGGCGAGAAAATTTTTGACAGTAACAAAATTTTATTATCAAAAATTACATGTACATCTACAAGAACTATTGAAAAAGACTACCTTCAGCTACAAAGCAAGAATCCAAGCTTTTCCTCATTGATCAAAATGGATATTGTTGTAAATTTTTCTCGCTCTGTCTTTCGAATAGTGGCTTTTCAAAAATCATCAAACGACAAAATATTCTTAGAATAATACAGGGAACGACCCCTTGAATTTTTGCCATATGTTTAATAAACACCCTATACAACTCAATACTTTAAACGTAAGTACCTAAATAAATTTTCAATAAAGTTTCATTCAATTTAGCAATTATTTCTTTAGAGAACATATTGCTAACACAGGGCCCACGTTCGGTGAATCAAGATTGCCTGCTTGGGATAAAGCGGAGCAACGTTTAACTTGAATACCTGACAAGATATGTAATTATCGATTAATACCACTCTATTTTTCATTAATATTGTGTTCAATTTATCTCTGTATAAGTGTACTTGATACTTGATACATTATGATTTATGAAATAAATTAAGTCTTGATAACATTATTTATTTTCTACTAACATTAAAAAATTGTGTTGTCCTACTCTCCATGTCATAGTTGTTGGCGAGCTTTGAAATTTCTTATGTCTGAAAAGAACTATACTTTGTTTTGACATCTCAAAAATTCCATTAATGTTCCCCTTCTTACTTTTTATAGCTGCGCGAGTAAATATTTAAATTTTTAATATTGTCAATTTCAATGTATTTACGTTCTAATACTTTCAGCAAATGGAGAGATTTAAAGTAGTTGAAAGAGAGACAAAAACTAAGGCATATTCAAAAGAAGGATTAGGTGCTGCCCAAAAACTAGATCCTGCTCAGAAAGAAAGAGATGAAATTCAACATTGGCTAGTTTCTTCTATAGACCAATTAAATATTCAAGTAAGTAGTTAAACCAGTTAGTGAATGCCACTGTTATTACGTAATTGTTATTATTAATAGTATTATGTGTTAATGTTTTTTCAATTTTCTTTATAGACTGATTCTTTTGAGAGCGAAATTGAATTGTTATTGTCTAATAAGAAAAAAAAACTTGATAAAGATAAACAAGAAAGAATGGACGAATTGAAGTCAAGGTTAGAAAGGCACCGATTTCATATAAGAAAATTAGAGACATTGTTGAGGATGTTAGACAATATGTCTGTGGAGGTTCAACAGGTAGTTATTTTTTTTTACTATTTTATATTTAGAAATATAATTGCACATTTTAAAATTTCATATGCATTATTAACAGGTTTGTAGTGAGTCTGATGTGTCAATACAGGGTGATTCATTTATAGTGTCATTCATTTTAAGCGAAGATAGGGAAAAGAAAAATGAGTATAATACGAAAATGCCATTATATTTATACCCCAAAAAAATATGTTTAAACCATTATTTAAATCCCCCTTTTCTTCAAGCTGCTACTTAGGGTTGGTGGCAGTTCAAATCAGTGTTGGCCTGACACGACGTTGCCAAATTTAAATATTTTCCTAGTATATATGGTAATTTTAAAATATGTAATGAATCCTATAAATTATTATTTTTTTAAATATGTAATTAACATATTAAGGTTTAGTTTAAAAAATGTTTAATATTGAAGTTATAACGGATCAAGTAATAGACAATTAACATTCAGTTACATAAATCGTGAGATAAAAAAAAACAATCACTAGGTAAATTAAGAGAGGCTGAAGTTTTTGTATTTAAATACTGACAGTACCTCGTCAACAACAACAGTCCAAGACGTATACAGTGATTATAATGCGACAACAATGAATCTTTACCTACCACATTTAGGTCAATAACTTTATTTTCAATGCCTACTCAATGACGAACACTGCAGAGCTGCAGTATCGTTAAAGAATAACAGAAACAAACAATTAAAATTTGCATTTTTATACACCCGGTGTACCTAATGAATATGAAAACATCAGTATTTAACAGATTAGTCCTATAATAAATACTCAACTGCAGTAATCACGTGCCGACATTGGCGAAATGGCTATAATCGGCACAGCTAAAATGTTGGCAGTCTAAATTCCCATTTAATAAGTTAATGGCGGAATAAGCAGAATTAAGTCCATTTTGCTATACTGCTGAAAATCTCATCAAATTGCGTGTCAACACAGATGTGATCTCAAATTGTTTACGATGGGTCGTTTCGGTGTTGTTTGTCACTATTGTAGTTCATAATTAATAATTAAAGACCACAGACGTTGTCTGCTGAACAGAACTGTTGAAAAATATAAAAGACAATTTAATAAAAATATATTTAAGAAATAATTGGATTTGTGGCTGTTTCAAAAAGATTTTTTTTTTTGTTTTCTGTGTGCATGTGTGTTATTCAGTACTGATCACGATGAGAGAACCTGGAGAAAAACGGGAGTAAAGGATTTGATTCATATTCATAATCAAACGTGATTTGCATTATTCGTGAATTTCAATGTACAAGCTCAACTTTCTGCTTTCAATAACATACCTAGAAGATGCTAAAAAATAGGCACCTCTTTTTATCAAATCATTTACTGTATAACATTATTTGGAGCTTTTGAATTGGCACTACGAGAGCATGATAAATCTGAAAATTCTGATATTGATTTCTGAATTTTATGCCAGAACTTGACAGAACGCTTAGTGAGGTTGAGTAAAAAAATTTGGTTTTCAATTTTCTGTCTTGGGTGTTCCGAATACATGGTTAAAATTAATGACATTATGACTTAGTCACCCTGTATAACAACAGCTTTGTGGGAGGATTCGTGGCACGGTACTGAAAAACTTCACTTGCAAACTTATTTTGATCTGGGTGTTGCGAGATTGAATCTCACGGGGAGCTGAACTTTTTATTCTGTTTACTAAAGTTTTTTTATATAAAATTTTATATTACCTAACAAGTTATATTCAGGATGTTACATAAAATTTTACCGTATTGATTGAAACTGTTTGATGAAAAATTTTATCACAAAAGCGCAGAACGGTCCAAGTCTGTATATGTCAACATGCTTACCTTTCTAGTAACTTATTAATATGTGAACATTCCCACATAACTGTCAAATATGACATGATAAACAATTAAGTTTAAAAATTTCAAATTAAGCTGATTGTCATTTACTTATAAATACCGACTTCTTCTAGATTAGGAGAATAAAAGACAATGTTGAATATTACATAGAATCTTCTCAAGAACCTGATTTTGAGGATAATGAATTCATATATGACGATATCATTGGCTTGGATGAAGTAGAGTTGTCAGGTGTTGGATTACCATCTTCAGCAACAACAGATAGTAATGAAACGGGCGGTACTCCAACTTCTATAATATCAGGATCTTCTCCTATTTCATCTCCTCCACCTCTTGGTGGTCAAATTTATAATCATTCCAGTGATAGTTCAAATGAGGCTGACAAGAAGGTTATTTGTAAAGATCAACCAAAGGTAAAAAGAACATTGTTTATAGAATTTGATTTCAACATAAAAAATTATACGTTTTAACTAGTCTTATCTCAGTGTTTTAATTAGAAATTTTTGTTAGATATTGAAATACAATGTTAATTTTTGTTTCAGCCTGTAAAACCAACACCAGTAAGGGCAAGTACTACGATGAATAGTAGCACTAATTCCATACTGAATTACAGCAGTAATAGTGCCACTTCAACACCAAGCAGTAGTAAGCCAGCTTTGGTTAGCAGTACGCCAAGTAAACCTATCTGCAGAGATACTTCGCCTGTTTCACAAATGATTACTTCGAGTAATTTTGCAGCTGTTGCAGCAAGTGTGTCATCTAAAACATCAACTAGTAAGTTTATTTATTATTTAATTATTTATTCAATGTTTCATATTTATTTCCAAAGTTCCATATTTATTTAATGTTTTGTTTGGGCTAAAATTATAGGATTTTCTTTATGCTATGAGTTTTTTTTGTAGATAGCTTTTATTTTTAAGGTATTTTATTGAAATTTTGACCTGTAATCTCATGCCAATACACTGTTTTTGTAAATTTGGTCGAAAGAAATCTAGATTAGGTTTAAAACTCAACGAGCCCTCACTGCGACCATATGGTCCTTTTTTTTAAATTTTTAATATAATCTTTGAAAAATGATTTAGGGTTTGTTTGATTTTGAAGATATGCAATTTCTTTGAATAATTTTTTGTATATCGTCGTCCGGACTGCAAAACCTCATACAGTGCAGACTTGATAATCCGGACTAATTAAAACCAGCCTGATTCGGATTACCGAAAAATCCGGATTACTGCAACTCACGACTGATATGTAATAAAATTCTATTTTAGGACTTATTTTTATTTATGGAACACAGCTTGTACAAAGACAACGTACCTTTGAATATTGTCGCGTCGTTTCTTGATATCGGAAATAGTAGAAGTGCCAACTCCATATTTTTCGGCTAATATTTTACCGGAAACGCTCCGGTTTAACTGTTCCAAGATCTCCTGTTTAATTTGAAGCGACAGAATTGTGTGTGGTCGTTTTTTCGGTGCCATCGCGTGCCGAGCAGTCTGTCCGGTCTTCACCACTAGCGCTAACGAATGGCTAGACGCTGTGTAAGGGAGGAATGGAAAGAGAGGAGGTGATGCGCGAAGTCCCGTGCGCTGGGTTTCTGGGTCCGGATTACCGAAACATCAAAAATCCGGATTACAGAATACACAGTGTGTGAAATAATGAGTCCGGATTACCGAAGAATCCGAATTATAGAGGATCCGGAATATCAAGTCTACACTGTATCTGCATTTTACGTAATTTTACAGTAGACACAGAAAACGAAAAGGATACATTATATAAAATGTACTAGGAAAGTTTACATTTTTTGAAACGATAATTTTGTGACCCAATGAGCTTAACAAATAAAAAAAGACTATTTATAAATGAAAGTCATACCTTCACAAGTTAACAAAAAATCTAAATAACTTGTATTTTTATATTGTTACCTGTGCAATGGTTTATATGTAAAACGAAAATTTAATTATTTTGCGGCTCAAATTCACATCCAAAATTTTGCATGTATATGCCTTTTATAGTAACAATTCTAATAAGCCAAAAAACTCATTTTTGTACAAAAGTGCAAATACGAGGTTTTGCAGTTCAAACGACGATATATTTTTTAAAATTATGTTTATTGGAACATCGATATTGATTTTCCAGGTGTATGATAAATTTATTTGTCAATTAAATCTATCACTTACAATATAATAGGCTTATTTCCAATTTTCTACTGAATACATATACATTATATATTAATATCCAGCAAGTGCGGTTTAAGAAACTTTAAAATGAGTTTGAAATTCAAATTTTTTAAATACCGCCAAAACGTTGACGTCACGGTTTATGACATGAGGCAAATTTTTTTCAGCTTTGGTTCTGGTTTCGCTTGACATAAAATTGACAGATTTTTTGACAGTGGTTTTACTTTAGTTCTAAATTCATGACGTCATCATTATTGCTAATTGAATGCACTGGTTCTGTGGGGTTGTACTTCATACACTTTTAAAATTATTTGTTAATTGTAAATTGGGTGGTTCTAAAATTGACAAACCGAATTGTTGCCTTGACGTTATGAACTTCAAATAGAATGTGGTTGGTATCAGTTTGGTTGACCTTGAATTAAACTGATGTGACGCACCTCCGTCGCTTCGGCGACGTTTGCGTTGCGACGCGGTGTCACTATGAGGCCTGAACTGCAGCGGTCCGGTTCCTCGTGCGCCAGTTACTGTTATAAAGTGTAGAAACACCAATACTCAGGCAGCTACAGTGAAGATACGGTATGTCCAGTGGGTCTAGGGAAAACAGTTAAACTTCACGGGCAGAATAAAAAGGCACAATATATATCACTACCTATATATTAACTACCAAACCTGTTACAATACTAACTTAAAACTAAAAACGAAATTGCAATCAAAACAAGTTTAATGGGCGGTACAAGCGCTAAATGCGGGACAGTTGCGGTTATTGGTGGTCCTGGAAAGAGAGTTACTGCTGAGTTAGCTGGTGGATAGTAAGCAAGCGGTGGGAAGCTATGGACTAAATACCACGAGGGAGGAAGCAAACAAGCAATAAGCAAAAGCAATTACTACTATTAATTAATACACTTGGCTACAATCACTCCTGAAAGAGAACAATTAATAGCAAGTTACAGACAGATGATGATCCCTCGGGCATGCTGACAGGACGGCTAACTGTTGCGTTGAAAGAAATACGACAAGACAAGTCAGTCTACGACCTACGTTTCAGAGCAACGAGTGATCAAGGCAACCTCCTTCCTCCGAATGCATAGTTAGGATCGGCACACGTAATCAAGGCAACCTTGTTGAACAGATTCTAACAGTAACCCACGTACTAACTGGGATTGGAATTCAATCTGACAAAACTGGTTTATTACTGTGAACTAGCCTATCCAACTTCCAAACATTGACCACAGCACTATCCATCTAGTTTATACAGTGGCCACCACCCTTTCTTTCCACGTATTGTTACGCGATGGTTTGCGATCCCATTGTCGTGCAAGTCAACGCCACCCATATGTTTATTGTATCTGCTTATCATATATGGTTGCTCAACATGGGCTTCTTTTCTCTCCTTACGACCAAAAGGTTTTACTTGAACTACTGGGTGTACGGCTTCACAGTTGGACATAACAGTTACGACGGAATTATCATTCCAGTGTATCACACTTATTTCATTTTTGTGGTCAAATGCGGACACAAACGAACCTCTCTGTTTTTTTTTTATCACAATTTAGACGTCTTAATAGGGCATTTTGCTACTCTATTTTCTCGGACTGTGCCGGTAGCAAAAAAACCAGCTTCTTTTAGATTTATCATCAAGCCATGACTGGTAAAAAAATTTTTAAAATAAATTCTATGGTTTGTTTTTCATGTTACGGTATCGAGGAGGGCAAATACTACATTTCCACCAAGTCCAAAGTCATTGTTTTTTTTTCTGAAACGATTTTCTACCATATGGAATGAACTGATATATATAGCCTCTACTAGAAGTCAAACACCACAGTTTGAAACCAAATCTCACAGGCTTATTTTTTATGAACATTTTAGCAGAATGTTTACCGTAATATGGTACCATCTATTCATCTATGGATAAGTGATGTCTAAAAATTCCAAACTGTAAGTAATTTTGGTTTAGGAGGTCAAATATAGGTCTAAGTTTTGTAAACTTATCGTCCTTTTGAAGATTCTTGTTGTCCGCAAGATGTAAATTTTTTTTGATGTTCAAAAATCAATTTTTTTTTACTATTTGAACCCCTTTATCCTCGTCAGATGACCAGTACATACTAGTTTGTGGAAGCGTGTGATATCCACTTAAAGATCAGGATGCCTAAGAATTTTTCCAAATCTTCTATAGTAAGCTGAAAATCTGCCCTGTTGTTCTCTGGGGCATACATATTGGAGAAAGTAATAATTTCTAGCATAACATTATCATCAAAAAAAGTCTGAAAATATCTAGAGGTGTTTTACCATGCAATTCTTCACCAATTTTTTTTATGTCATCTTTTTCTGTTGACTGTGGAAGTATATAGTCATTAGTATAATTAATAGGAATTTTGCACCATACAATATTCTCAACTTTCTTAACTTTTACACTTTTTGGTTGTTGCTTATTTTTTTCTTTTCTTGGCTTTTTGTTTGTATCCTTTTCTATTTCCGAATTACTTACACACTCGTCTGAGTCCTCAGTAATTATTTTGAATGTACCTGCGATGTCCCCTTGTAGGTGATTTATATTACCAATTTCATCCTCGTCTATATTCTCCTCATCTGTGAGACTATCTACATCTGGTAGAATGTAAACGATATCAATACTTTCATTTTCTAAATCTAAGTTTTCAACTATTTCTTCCAATTCTCGAAGCGTTAGAGCTCTCTTAGCATCATCAATAATTTTGCGCTTATTCTACTTAAAAAATGCGAAAATAAAACTACACACTATCTAATATATAAAATTCTCGTGTCACAGTTTTAGACGCCATACTCCTCGGAAACGGCTTGGCCGATTTTTTATGAAATTTTATATGTATATTCAGTAGGTCTGAGAATCGGTCGTAATCTATTTATCATATTCCTAAGTGATAGGGGTGGTCCACCCCAAACAATTTTTTTTTATTTTTTGGACAAAATTTTTTATTTTTATTTTTTTATGATGTGGCATTAAAAAATACATACAACCTTTAATTTTGATCCTTCTATCACAAGCCCCTATTTTTTAATAACCATTTTAGTAATTTAATCATTTTTAACCCTGGTCGATAACTGATCGATTATCATTAGATCAGTTATCCCCGCCAGGCATCTACCGGTTTCACTTCTCACCCAGTAAACAGCACGGAGTAGGGATGCGAATGAAGCCGGTCTCCTGTCTCTCTCACAATAAGCCTTCTCTCACTTCCTACACAGTTTTCGACCATTATTATTGTATATGAATCGAGCGTAATAGTGATGTTTACAATTATCATTTTACCTTCTAAGTGTAATTCTCAAGTAAATTTATTATTAATTTGCTGGGCCATAATTATTAATTTCCTATTTTATCAATAATTAATAAAATTATTAATTTTAAGTGTAGTTCTCATTATTAGTTAATTAAGTGATCTACATAACCTCAAAAGTACGCAACACGTGTCACAAGCTCCGGCCAACAACGGCTATTATTTTACTATATGGCTATTTTTTTGTACAGTGAACAATGCCAATAAGACGTAAAGGGGCTAATTTGGGCCGTCAAACAAGTAAAATTGCAGGCACGCGAAGTAATTCAAAAAATGAATGTTTCGTATTTTGTTATTCTTATAGGCCGTCGTTCCTCCATTCCTCTTTTAGTCATATACCACATCTCCACACACTTACAATAAGTTAGTTATTTTTTATTTAACTGCCAAAGTATTCACTAGAAATAATTCATATGGCAAAACGTTTGCCGGGTCACCTAGTCTTACTATAAAAATAACTTACCATTTCACACAATAAAATAAATTCTAGCTAACTTTCTTTCACAAAAACGCGTAACTCAATCTTGTACAACATATTACATACAGTATACTATAATTAGAGGTTTATCATTCATACTGTTCAACGCTATTTTGCCAATATTGCGTTATTGCAATCCCGTTTTTTACTGGGCAAGCAGTGGCCTACTATAGACAACCCAACACTCGTATCATTATACAGCTCTTGTTAAATATTGTAAGCATACATACACACATAAAACGGTTCATTCTGTCCATACAAAAATATTATCCCATTATTTAGTTTGCAGTGTAAAAACCATAGAATTGTATTGTTTTACAAAATTAAAAAAAAATACATTCTCTAATTAATCCAGCCAATAAAAAATACAGCGTGTCTCATAATTAGCTGCCAACCCTAAACAGGCCGATTCTATGATCAAAACTAAGTAAAAACTGATAAAAAAGTTATAACCAGTTTTTGTCAACCCAGAGTACATTTCGTAGCGCCCTCTAGCGTCTACAGCAAAATTAAGTACGGATTCGTTCTTCTCGTCCTAGCAAATCCCGTAATCCAAATTTTCAAAGGAATCCTTTAAAAACTTTCTAAGAATTTTAAGAATTTCGAATTTAAAATTTGAACTTTTACGCCCTGTAACTTTTTATTAGCCACAAACGGACCAAGGTAACTTTGGCTTAATCGCATTATTTTGATATAAGGAATCTATTCTTGCTCTGTGTGCCATTAATTTCGGGACACCCTGTATAAAATGCATACTGAAATTTAATTACATTATTAAAGTTATTTCTAAGTGTCATAGATGTTAAATCACATTGAATACTATTTCTATATACTATATTTTCTAGAATTATAAAAATTATTCCTTATTTTACATTCTTATGACAGCAACAATAGGTCTGTTCCAACAGCTGTCGATAATTAGTTCATAACTATCAGAAATGATTGGCCAACTCCGTCGTACATCGTATTCGCCAAAAGTACATTAACAACTGAACTGACTGAGGAGTTCTGGACGGTTCGGAATCGATTCTTGCTGGTGTTGGAACAAACTCATACAGTGGTATTCATAGTCCGTCTCCGGTTGCCGGAGATTCAGTGTTGTTGGATGTGTCGATTTTGAATATCCGCATACGCTCTGAAAAAGGTCCGATTTTAACCAACATTATCCGCTCACTGAAATTAACAGCCAGTTCCATAATCAGAATTAAAGCTCACTTTTTCCTAAAAAGTATCCTTTACATACAAAATGTGTTCCATAAAGTAACTTTCAAGGAAAAGTCGACTTTAAAGTCTCCTTTATCTTAAAGGCGGGATATTGGACCTTTAACGCGTCAAAAGTATACTTTTACGGTTAACATAACCTATAATAATTATCAGTTGTGACAGAATTGAAGTAAACTTGTTTAATAATAACCCAATATATGACACAAGTTCGAGTTCATCATCAGATGAAGAGGAAATAATATTAAGAAGACCGAAAATATACAGAAGGAGAGAACAATGTTTTACGAGTTTGGACGATTTAGATTTTTTTAATAGATTTAGGCTAACAAAACCCACAGTTTTGGCTCTGCTACAACAAGTTGTACATTTATTATATCATCCAACTAATAGGTGGGTAATGGAATTTTTAATATTATAATATTTATTTTAATTAATCTGAACAATTTGTAGGGGTGGCTGTATTGAACCGATGACTCAGCTCTTATTAACACTGAGATTTTATGCAACGGGAAATATCTTACTAACTGCAGGTGATTTTATTGGTGTGTCGAAAACCTCTGCAAGCAGAATTGTTCGAAAAGTTTCGTATGCAATTGCGTTGCTTCGCCCTCGATACATAAAAATGTGCGAAAATAATGAGGAAATGATGGCAGTCGCAGAAAAATTTTATGCAAATGCTAGTTTTCCTCGTGTTATTGGTGCTATAGACTGCACACTAATTAAAATCGATTCACCTGGTGGTAATGATGCAGAGATTTTTCGTTGCAGGAAAAATTATTTTGCCCTAAATGTGCAAACTGTGTCAGATGCAGATCTGAGAATACGTAACATAGTAGCACGATGTGGCCTGGATCAACACATGATCAAACTATTTTTAATAACAGTGCCCTGAAAAGACAGTTTGAAAGAGGAGTGTACGAACAGTATCATTTAGTTGGTGATAGTGGTTACAGTCTACAGCCATACCTTATGACTAAATTACAAGAAGCTCGTACTCCACCTGAAAGTTTATATAACGAATCAATCATACGAACCAGAAATGTAGTGGAACGACAATATGGAGTTTGGAAAACGTCGCTTCCCTATACTTGCCCTAGGAATGCGGGTCAAATTAACAACAGTTATGACAATTATTGTTGCTACAGCTGTATTGCACAATATAGCTGTAGATATGAACGAAGTATTTCCAAATGCATGGTTAAATAATTTACAGGCTGAAGTTGATGTACCAGACAGGGCTCATGATATTGTAAATGGAGGCCGACGTGTTAGACAAATGATTATAAATGAACACTTTGCCAATTTGTAATTATCGTATACAATCAATTTCAACCAGAATATTTTTATTGTTAATAAATGAATGTATTTATTTGCGTATTCCTCTATTACGATTATACTGTCAGTTAACTAAACAATAAACCTTTTCTAAGTTAAAATCATTAGCGTTTAATGTTTTGTCTTTACTCCTATAGCTGTAACGTAGTTTTTTTATCTTAAAGATCTTTTCTGTTTTAATTATTTGAACCAACTGGAAATAAGTAAAAAAAAAGCCGAACACAAGATAAAATTTATTTAATATTTTTTCACTTGCTGTTCTTTTAATTTTATTTCTAAATCTAATAAAATTTGTTTTTTTAAATGAGCCTCTTCCTGTCTTCTGTTTTCTTCCTGTATTGCCCAAGTCTGCGTCTCAAAATATACAGTTTTTTTCCTGTAGTACTCTTCTTTAGCTACAATTACTGGATTAGTAATTGTAGGCCTCAGTTGCTTCGTAACAGGCTCCTTTAATTTATACGGTGTATAATTCGACCATTTCCGTTTAGATTTCTGTTAAAAAAGGTTACTTTAGAAAAAGAAAATTGTGTAAAATTGTTTTTAATCTGTTCGGTATCTTTATTGAACTTAGCATATTAAGACTGGCCAACTAATATGAAAATCACTATACATACTTTTACAGATGACGGTGTTGCAGCTACATCAGCAGTAACAGTAGGTGTACACGGTTCAGTTGTAGTTTGCTAAAAATTGTAAAATAATTAAATACAAAAATATTTGCGCACCATCGATATAATCACCTCCTCACCACAGCATGGTGAAATTAATTCACATGGCATACCGCTGCAATTTGCTTGATCTTCATCATTTAATTCGATTATCGTCATCTAAAATATAAAGCAATAAAACATCTATTTAATAATATTATTGGTATTACGTACTGGAAGATCAGGCATTGATTTTTCCTTAAAGGTTCCACTGCTGGTACTAGGCAATTCATTAAAATTCATTCCTATTTCAGAGCTGAAATCCTACAAATTGAAAATGATAATTACTTAGTGTTGTCATTAACATATTTACTTATTTCATACACTGTCACAGTCTAAAGAGTTCTCAAATCCCACCACCGTCTTAATATTAATTATTTTTAAAATAGCCTCAATAATTGGATCAAATTTTTCACTTATAGGAGTCCCACCACCAGTTCCCCGTATATAAGTGCGTTGAGAAGCTACTACCTTTCTAGCTTTGGTTTTCAAATTATCGTATTTGGATTTTAATTGATCCATATTTCTCCGATGAACTGCAACAGCATTGAATGCTGTGGTAATTCGTTGCCAGCTCTGGTCCTAAAAAATAATAATGAACACTGGATTATTGCTAAAAAATATTACAAACATTTATTGTATTATGATTACAAACCTTCTCATCATTTGATAACTTGTTTGTTGTCTTGTTTTCTATAATGTGTTTCTCGTTGGCGATTAAATCTAACAGGCGTAACTGTTCTTCAACACTGAAAGTGTAACTTTTTCTTTTTTTATCTAGTTCCATGTTTATTTATTATAATAATATATGTACGATACAATTACACCAAGATAACCTTTTCACAACGCTATTTCGACTTTTGACAAACTAAAACCGCCAAAACTGATAAAAATGACATAACATCTCAGGTCACCAACCCTAAATAGACAAAAATACTAATTTTCAGGTAGACAACCTTTTAAAACATTACAGAATGCATTTAAAAGAGAGCTTTAAGTAACAGGAGGTGCCGATACCTTTATGGAACAGATGAGTACTTTAAAGGGTACTTTTCCGTAAAGCTGCCTTTACATAAAGGAACCTTTACACTGTCGATTATGGAACTGGCTGTAAGTGAAAATGCCTCTAGCATTACATTTTTTAAATACATAGGTATATGTTAGTGCCGTTGTTAGAGGTTAACAGTAAACCAGTACAGCCGAAACAATATTCACACACGCCAAAACATGTGTATAGTTATCTTTTTCTTCCATGCCATGTGACTAGTTACCAAAATATCCGAAAAGATCCGAAATATGTTAGGTACAAAAAAAGTTCGAAAATTGGACTTCTATCCGCCAATTAACAACACTGCGGAGATTGGTCTCAGTCCCGAAATTATGCGGATTTCATTTTACGATCATGCGCTGGCCGAATGACGCATGCGTCGCATAATGTTAGGGAACCGGACTCTCGTGAGCAAGCGATTTGCTGGAGCAGGCGTGTCACATTTCATAAACAATCTCTCCCCGAATGGCAGATGCGGAGTTCAACTATTTCATGAAATTTGTAGCACGGCGACTGGAGTATGTCAAGAGGTGCTCTAGGCGACGCGCCAGTTTCGTTGTGACGTTCGAAAAAGAAAATAAGTACAATTGAATGCAGAAGTACGGAAACGTAGTGAGACTATGATGAAAAATAAAATGATTATAATCTCTACCTGCTAACTAGAAAATTCTACTTGTGTAACTAGAAATTTCTACATACTAAGTAAAAACATCAAGAAATTATTAGCAATTATATTTCTGAAAGATAAAACATTTTCTCTGGATTGTTGCGGAGCTTTACTGTGCAACACACATTTCGGAGATTCACAGGCCCTCCGCCCGCCGAAATCGTCACCAGCGAAAGTTGCTTCGGCGCTTCATCCGGCGCGCGACTGAATACCACGGATAGTGTTTTGCAATTTTTAGCCTGCTGCAATTCTTTTTTAAATGGGTCTGGTCACTTTGTATTGTTTTATCTGCGTGCGTATTACGCCTATGGCGAAACCTTGTGCGAGCCGCCAGTTCGTCCCATCGCGTCGTCGCCGCCCGCTCCCCACACTTCATAGCAAAGGATGTCTAGTTCGGTTCTCCGCGCTACCCAGCACTCCCAGCAGTGTATACCCAGAACCCAGACGTGAGAGACAGGACGCTCTCGCTTATGTATTAATGTTGTATTCTATATAGTCTGAATAAAGCTGTTTAGTTTTCAAATACACCGTCGTATAGTACTCTGCATAACCCTGCCCCTATTAAAACTAAGCCTACAAGTTTTTTTTGCATTTCTGAGATAATTTGAAAATACTGATAAATAAGCAAGTGTAACGAACACAATGATAATAATAATAATACTAATAGTACGATTTGAGAAACGCATAAACGAAGTAGTTCATAAAGGCGGATGTTTATTGATATACATCCCACTCCTGATTGTAATATTTTAAACAATTAACTACTCTCCTATAGTCTTACAAAACACAAAACAATGGCGCTACTAGTCTACTATATTTTATAAACTCAATGTTTATTTATACTACTGGTTTTCACTCACCACTACTACTGTGAACTGTGAACTGGAACGTGCTTACTCAAATGATCTATGAAAAAGAACCACAATAAGTGTCTAGCCCCCTTATCAAATTATAGTTACCCCATCATTCATAATTATACTTAATTATCTCATATCTAACACTATCACGTGGTACCCAAGCATCTGTCTTTTTACATCCTTCAATATTTTAGCACAAGCCTTACAAATATTGACTGAATCATCATCTAATCAATACAAAGGATCTGCTTTGCCTCTGACCGCTCAATCCCACAGAGAGCGCAGCCTAGGATGGCACAGCCAAGGCCAGTACTTTCACCTATACCCCGTACCCCTCCAGTACACATCCTAGGGGCTAAATAAAAACATGCCCGTCGGTCCGCACGTCCACAGCAGCCATCGATACCTACGGCTGTGGCTCCTCGTTCCGACACATTATGCACAACCCACCAAAGGCCTTCACACACCTTTGTGGACCCGACAAAGCAGCCTTGACCACTACATGCTACATAAGACAGTCAGTTCAGTACCACCCTATCTAAAGCTCACGTGGCTGTTATAATTGACGCACCCTGTAGATCTTATTTATCAATTAGCTAATATAGCTACTCTTTACTATCAAAACTGTCCTAACATAACTAATCTAATAAGGACTCACACATAATGTAACTATTCTAATAAGAACTAGGGCACTTAGTGAGAAACTCACCTGTATATATAAAACAATGGTAAATAACTAGCACGCTCACAATTCACCTTTTCACTAACTTTACTAATTAAGCAATGACTCGAATAGTCTTTCGAATCTCTGTTTCGAGGCAATACTCTTACAGTCAGCCCTTTTAGGCCCTTATCGGAAATATAAACAAACTCGCGCCAGTGTTTATGTTTCACCCAACATAGGCAAATTCTTTTGTAGACTAAATATCTAATAATCTACTGTGCGTTTAAAACTTACTTTACATTCGGCCATCCTGCATTTAGACTCGTCCCGAGGCTACTCCCTTCTTAATCAGTTGAGCTGGAGCCATCATCGTCGGACAGCATCACTCCATCCGATTCATTTGAATCTCCACTCTCTGAATCATCCAAAACACCACCTGGCACAACCCACGGTTTCATTTGATCTACCGCCACTGTGTTTTCATACACTCTCCTTTTATTAAGTCTATTGGAATTTGTCATATCACACACTATATATCGATCATTGTCTAAGACCCTTTTAACTACCATGGGTCCAGCATATGGCACAGTTCATTTTTTTGATCCACTCGTTTGGTCTTGCTTTTGAATCACTACTAAGTCCCCTTCTTTGTACTTTCGTGGTTTCTTCCGTTTCCGATCGAAGTACTCCTTTTGCCGGTTTGCCTCTCTCTCAAGTTTCTCACCCACGTCTGCTCGGATCTTAACAATATTTTCTATCATTTTAGGCAGTTGGCTGACTTCGTCCAAAAGATCGGAATCGTCGCCTTGCCTTGGTCGAAATCCGTGTAGTAATTCACTTGGTGTGAAACCAGTTGAGCTGCTTCTGACATTATTAATGGCAAATTGTATATGACCTATGTGATCATCCCAATTTTCTTCCTCAGGACAGGCTGCCAATAATGCTGTTTTAAGAGTCCTATTGAAACGTTCGACCTGTCCGTTGGCTTGTGGTGTAGCCACAGCATTCAGTACGTGTCCAAGTTTAACTCTCTTGCAATATTCTTGGAACTTTCGAGAAGTGAAAGCACTACCTTGATCCGATATAAAAATTCGAGCTTTTCCATACAAAGCGAATATCTCTTCGAGGAAACGGATAACAAATTTTGTGTTGGTTGATCGGACTGCTTTAAGAAAAGTGAACTTAGTGAAGGCATCCACTATTACTATGATATGGAACTCTTAGGTAATGGTCCATAGTGATCTATATGGATCATATCAAATGGTTCTGGATTTTTGGTAATGGGATGTAAAAATGCTTCCTTTTTCCCTGTTGGTTTCTTGCTGTAGAGACATGGAATACAACATGACATGTATTTTTCTACATACTGACGCATTCGCGGAAACCAATAGTGTTGAGTTAGTCTATGTAAAGTCTTTTCGATTGCAAAATGCCCTAACTCATCATGTGCTGCTCGAACAACTTGTTGCCTCATGCCTTTAGGTACCACCCACTGAATTCTTTTCACGGTAATACGATATACTCTACCGTCTCGTAAGGCATAGTTTTTATATACGGCTTTTTCTTCTTCCGTTTCTGGAGGTTTACTCAAAGTTTCCCGAATCAATTTTATCTTGTCATCCGTTAATTGTGCAGATAACACCCAATCTGCCTGCTCGATGCGAAAAACTTCTTCCTGACTACATTTTCTAGATGAAATAGCATACCTGCTCAATGCATCAACGTGCTTCATACGTGTCCCTGGTCTGTAGTGTACTTCGAAAGTGTATTCCTGTAACTGTAACCACCAGCGGGCTATTCGTGGTAAAATTTGTTTCTTGTTGCTGGTTGCTTTCAACGCATTACAGTCGGTTACCACAATAAATTTTATACTCAGCAGGTAAATCCTAAATTTCTTTAGACTTTCTACGACTGCTAGTGTTTCCAACTCGTATGAATGATATATTTCTTCGGTTGGTGTAGTCTTTCTACTAAAATAAGCCACTGGATGTAGTTTGTTGTCAGTTTGTTTCTGCAACAGTATACCTGCCAAACCTCTGCTGCTTGCATCAGTGTGTACCTCTGTATGAGCCTCTGGATTATACAACGTGAGTATAGGTCGCTGGACTAAAATGGATTTCAGCTGTTCAAAGCTCTGTTGTTCTTTATCTGTCCAAGCCCATGATACGGATTTCTTTGTCAGATCTGACAACGGTTTAGCTATCACAGCATAATTTCGCACAAAATGTCTGAAATATCCTGTTAGACCCAAAAATTGTCTGATGTGGTGAACAGTCTTTGGTTGAGGAAAATCTTTCACTGCCTTCATTTTGGCTTCCCCAGGTCTTACTTTGCTGTCACTTATTTCAAAACCCAGATACTCGACAGATGTCATCATTATCTTACACTTTGCAGGATTCAGGGTTAATCCTTCTTCCTGTAGAAGTTCAAACACCTTTTCTAAATTCTGTAGGCCTTCTTCGACCGTTCTGCTGTAAATCAATATATCATCGAGGTAAACAGCAGATATATCTCGGACTGGTCTTAAAACTTTATTCATCAACCTCTGGAATGCGCTAGGAGCATTGGTTAATCCAAATGGTAACCTATTGAATTCGTATTGAGATTCTGGTGTCACGAATGCGGTATATTTCTTCGACTCCTCTGCGACAGGTATTTGGTGATAGCCAGATCTCAAGTCAAGACTGGTGTAATAAACACTACCTTGTAATTTATCTATCTGGTCATCGATGCGAGGAAGAGGATATCTGTCTTTAACCGTGTTCTGGTTTAATCGCCGGTAATTGATACACATCCTTTGCTCTCCATTTTTCTTTCGCACAAGTAAAATAGGAGATGAGTAAGGCGAATCTGATTCTCTGATTATATCATTCCTCAAGAGATCTTCGATAATCTTGTCGACAGTCTCCTTTTCACCTTTCGACATATGATATGGTCGGTACGAAAATGGCGTATCGCTTTCCAATTGTATTTTAATTTCTGTTGACTGGGCGCACCCTAATTCGTCTATATCGTTCGCGAAACAACCTCTGTATTTATTTATCAATTTCATTAAGTTATCTTTTTGCTGCTCAGAAATGGAACCTATGGTGACATCGTTCTCTTTCAAATTTTGCAGTTCTGACAGTTGAGTACATAGAACTTGTTCCATTTCTTTTGCTTCTGCCTCAATGCAAGGCCAGGCACGAGCTACTGGATTTTTACTTTTTAATTTTACATCGACATCTGATAGGTTTATTATCGGTAGTACCAGTTCAGTATCTGTATCGATGTGTAATATCGTATGCGGTATACAATATTCTTGCCCCGGTTCACTACATGCTTCTACATATACATCTCCCTTGAAACCATTCCTCACCTCCATCGGTACATTTGCCCAATAATTTGCAGGAATTACTACTGTTTCTTTTGGCCATAAAACAATTTTTTACGGTATTGTCACATACAGCCTCAGAGTTTGGCAACTTCTTAAAGAGTTGCAAAGTAGCATGATCCTTGAATATTGCTATATCTGGATTTTCTGAAACGGGATGACCTATCAATAATGGCGTAGTTTGCATGTGGCTTGACACAACCATTGCTGAAGTGGAAACAGTTATTTTATCTATTTTTAATTCAAAAGTGACTACTCCTTGAGATGTAACAACTCCAACTCCATATCCACGAATGGTACTTGTTTTGGATCTGTCACATATCAATAAGAGCCTCTTGGCCTCATCGTCTCTAATAATATTACATGTACTGCCTAAGTTGATAAATGCATTGGAAGGTTTACCATTAACAAGTACTAATTTTTAATACTTGTCATTGGTGTTGACTGGGAGATGATCGCTGCCATCTAGTCATTTCGTTTCGTGAACTTCTCTCTTTTTTTGGGCATGTATTTGCCATATGCCCGACTTCCTGGGCAGTCTCTTTTTACATGTCCTCGTTTATTGCACCCATAACAAACAGGTTGTTCTTTTTCCTTGTGCACAAATTTTCTCTTACGATCTAAAGAGTGAAATGGTCTCTTGTGCACCACTGACTTCCTAGTATCCGTCTTAACTTCTTCATTAAGACTCCGTAAGTCATCAAACAACTCCTCTGGGTCTTGGCAGTTAGCAGCTTTGACACCCACACGAACATGACTATCGTTAATTCCACCTATGATGCATGATACAGCATCTGTACCTTGAATTTTGCAAGCATTTAGCAAGGCTTTCTTTTCGTAGAAGTACTGAGCAAAAGTTTCTTCAGGCCTCTTCTTGCGTTGCATCATGTTTTCAAGTACTTCATTAAAATCCTTTTGTGCTGGAAATGCCCTTCTCAACTTTTGCTTCCATTCTTCCCAGGTATAATTGATGGATCTAAGACCTTTGTACCACACCAATGCCAGTCCCTCACGTTTGGATAAGGCATTGAAGATGGTCACATCTTCTGACCAACCAAACATACGCCTTATTTCGTCCACTTTTCGGCACCAATCTTCAATATTTTGGTTAATGTCTTTCGGGTTGAATGTAGACAGAACATCACCTCTCACCATTCGGGATGGTCCAGGTACAGCTGGTGTGAAATTTTTAAAAGCAGTGGCCATTACTTCCGATAGACGAGTGATAACATCCTCCGCGGCTCCTGTTGGCGGTGGAGCCAAGTCCCGTTCCGCAGAAGTGCTGACACTAACGTCCATTTGGTTATCAGCACTACTTCCTAATGGTAAGGATAGTTCCCAACCCTTTCGTAAAACATCATCCGATTTGCTTGGATACATACTTAAACTAACAACTCGTACTGATTGCAACAGTAACGTTAGTGGAAACTTGCAGGTTACTTAACTAACTGTGGTGGTCTATCCCACTGTGGTGATCGCCTATCCTACTGTAGTCGTGGTCTAACCCAATGTGATCGGGGTCTATCCCAATGTGGTCGAGGTCTATCCCACTTCTGATTTGTAACGAACACAATGATAATAATAATAATACTAATAGTACGATTTGAGAAACGCATAAACAAAGTAGTTCATAAAGGCGGATGTTTATTGATATACAGTCCCTGCTCACTTTATTAGACTCACCGGTTGAATTTTGGTTTACTTGAGGTTTTGAGTTAATGTGAGTTATATTATACAATGTAAGTTAAATTAAATAACAGTTATAACATTTATACACATTTACTGAAGAAAAGAAAGTAATTTTTAACATATTATATAAAGAAAATATGAATATAATTAATATTTTGTTAAGCCTCCTTTTGCCTTTATCAACGCATCCACTCTTCTAGGCATACTATTTATGCAATTAGTGGCAATTTCTTTTAATTTTTCATTGTGGTTCCAATGATAAATTATTCTTTCTATCAACTGCACCTTAGTTGTTATATTTTCTTTTGCCAATTCCCTTTTTAAGCACTCCCAGACATTCTCGATAGGATTCATGTCCGGTGAGTTCCCAGGCCACGGCAATAAAGGAATCCTTTCATCTTGTAGGAAGGTTTTAATTTTTTTAGCAGTGTGGCATGGTGCACCATCCTGCATAAAGACCTTACGGTCATTACCAAACCATTCAGCCAGTTGCGGTATCAATTTGGTATGCAAAATATTTTTATATTGATCCTGCCGCATAGTTCCTTCGACAATGTGAAGTCTTCCTAAGCCTTTTCCACTAATGACAGACCAGATCATTACGGATGTAGGATGCTTCACCTTTTTTATTACACAATCAGTGTTATATTTTTCTCCTGGACATCTTCGAACAAACTGGGCCTTATCGTCCATAATTTGAAATGTTGCTTCATTGCTAAAGCAAACCTGCAAACAAGTAATAATATTAATAAGTCATTAAAAAGAATCAATTTTAGTAACTTACTATTTGCCAATCATCAACAGACAAGCCTTTATGCAGATTAGCCCAAGCTAATCGCTTTTTAACCATTGCTGGAGTTAATTTTGGCTTTTTTACAGGTCTTCGGCATTTGAAACCCAACTGATACAGGTTCCTCCGAACAGTAGCCACCGATACGGTGTAGCCTGCTTCTTGCATTTTATTTTTAATGTCACTGTGGGTAGATCTTCTATTTTCTACAGCCAAATTTCGTAGAAGGCGTTGTCCTCTGGCTGTTATTATGGATTTTCTACCACAATGGCCTTTCCGAGCAGTATCAACGGGTTCGTTGGCTTGAATTTTTTTAAGTAAACGTCGAACCGATGACTGTGATACTCCACATTTCCTTGCAATATCCCTTTGGCTATATTCAGTATTTTTTATTAAGGCCATTACAGAAGATTTTTCTTCTACAGACAGATCCTTACATTTGCCCATCTAAAGAAATCCAATATAAAATTAACAAACCCATCAATTGTTAAAAAAACAAAAACACACTACAAAAACTAATGTAATATAATGCACAGTCTTAAATACTTACATTCTCATTTGAAAAATTAGCTAAAATTACTCCAAAACACACTCTTTTTACTAAAAACAGCACAAATTCACCAACAGCACCCAAAGGATAAATCACCATGAAATTGACAGTTACCCACATTTCATCAAAAAATCTATTTTATCGACATAAATTTATTCCAAAATCATGTATGTATGTAAATTATGTTCAGCAACCCTCAATACAGACGTGTAACAAGAAATGCATACATATAATATCCAATATCACTATAAAAGAACTTCAGAATTCCAAAAAACCGACAATTTTTGGTGTGAGTCTAATAAAGTGAGCAGGGACTGTACATCCCACTCCTGATTGTAATATTTTAAACAATTAACTATTCTCCTATAGTCTTACAAAACACAAAACAATGGCGCTACTAGTCTACTATATTTTATAAACTCAATGTTTATTTATACTACTGGTTTTCACTCACCACTACTACTGTGAACTGTGAACTGGAACGTGCTTACTCAAATGATCTATGAAAAAGAACCACAATAAGTGTCTAGCCCCCTTATCAAATTATAGTTACCCCATCATTCATAATTATACTTAATTATCTCATATCTAACACTGTCACGTGATACCCAAGCATCTGTCTCTTTACATCCTTCAATATTTCAGCACAAGCCTTACAAATATTGACTGAATCATCATCTAATCAATACAAAGGATCTGCTTTGCCTCTGACTGCTCAACCCCACGGAGAGCGCAGCCTAGGATGGCACAGCCAAGGCCAGTACTTTCACCTATACCCCGTACCCCTCCAGTACACATCCCAGGGGCTAAATAAAAACATGCCCGTCGGTCCGCACGTCCACATCAGCCATCGATACCTACGGCTGTGGCTCCTCGTTCCGACACATTATGCACAACCCACCAAAGGCCTTCACACACCTTTGTGGACCCGACAAAGCAGCCTTGACCACTACATGCTACATAAGACAGTCAGTTCAGTACCACCCTATCTAAAGCTCACGTGGCTGTTATAATTGACGCACCCTGTAGATCTTATTTATCAATTAGCTAATATAGCTACTCTTTACTATCAAAACTGTCCTAACATAACTAATCTAATAAGGACTCACACATAATGTAACTATTCTAATAAGAACTAGGGCACTTAGTGAGAAACTCACCTGTATATATAAAACAATGGTAAATAACTAGCACGCTCACAATTCACCTTTTCTCTAGCTTTACTAATTAAGCAATGACTCGAATAGTCTTTCGAATCTCTGTTTCGAGGCAATACTCTTACAGTCAGCCCTTTTAGGCCCTTATCGGAAATATAAACAAACTCGCGCCAGTGTTTATGTTTCACCCAACATAGGCAAATTCTTTTGTAGACTAAATATCTAATAATCTACTGTGCGTTTTAAAACTTACTTTACACAAGTTAAAAAGTCAAAATGTATGACATATGTCTAATTGCAACAATAGTAAAATATAAGACCTAAAAATGTTCCAATACACTATTGCCTGCTTCAGCTCTATCATTTATTATGTATATCTCTCTATGAATGTCATAGTAACAAGTTTAAAGGTAAAAGTACATAGTAATTTCTTTTTGACAAATTCTGTTTTTTTGCCATTTAATTATACATTAAATACTTAATGAGAATATTGTACTAATTCTGTAAATTTGCTTGCTTATTTTTAATAATTAATAGTTTTATATACAAATTTGTTCAAATAAAAGTCGTGAATTATGAAACGATATTATTCACAGTTTAATGTTTTTTGTTTAATTTTATAGACTTTCCACTACGAAGTTACATTTTGAATTAGTGCTTCCATCCACTAGTTTACTTAAAAGTGTGAACCGGACACCTTGTGCCTGGGGGGGGAGTCAAAGGTTAACTCAAGAGTTAATCTCGGCGCTTTGCACTTTAAGAAACAATTTCACTATTGTGCAAAATTTAGAACAAAGAAATCGTTATTTTTAAGAAGCTGTTAATTTCACATTGCCCTATATCTTAGAAAGCAAAAGGCCCACGCCACTCGTGACGCACTGCTTTTTGACACATTCATTTGTTTGTAGTGGATGTTCGCTTTATTATTTCATATAAACAAAAAATAAAAAATGTATTCTTTTACGGATAACACACTATAGAACAGAAATAAGTCAACTAACAGAAAACTCAATAATAAATAAATACATACTTAATACTTTTTACTTAGAGTACGGGATTTAAAATATTTGGTTCAAGATTATTACTTTCCGAGTTTGTTTTTACTCAACATTAGAGTATTGGTGTTCATAACTCCCATAATCTCTTAAATTTGAACTAATCTTACAGACATTTTCTTATGCGGTACGTGTCTATCGCGGTAATCCATCTGATATCGTTTTCTTGCAGCTGCCATCTAATTTTGATAAAAAAACGAAGCTTTAGACATATTAACTCTCGTACTAGCCCTTTCTTACTTTGTATACATATTATTTTCATAATACACTTGGTAATGAAAACCGACCTTTATAAGGTTATTATGCACTTGTACAGAATAACACATTCCACAAAATACGACTTTAAATTATTACGAAATTAAACTTGGCAAAATACAACCCTGCATTTAATTCGATTTCAGTAAAAAATCACGCAGATAACTTGTTTTCTCTCTCTCATCTGTATATTTTTTATATAAAACGACCTAGTCTGGTTTCATGTATTGTGTGCAGTATTTATGCGATATTTTTATTTTATAAACTAGGTCAATGTCACGGTTATTGAAGGGACATTTATAAAACCCTTCAAAATAGTATCAAATCCTTTGTACTGAAACTGTTTTTTTAAAACATTTTAAAGCTATCAGATTAATAATTTGCTTATTTTTAATTACGTACATTTTATAAAACAGCAACAATTATTTTAAAACATTAAGTTTTACTGGCAATAATTAGTAGGTAACGTATTAAAATTCACCTACTAATACTATTATTTAATAATAATAATTAGTTAACAGATCAGTAAAAAATTGTTTTTTACGTAGTTTTTTACAACACTCGAAAATGGTTTTAGGACTCATACTTCATCAGGATTTACAGAAAAGTATAATGACTGATGAGTCGCAATGTTATAAAAAAAGCATATTTAAAAGACTATTCATTGCAGTTTTTTCTTTTTTGTATCTCCGTTACTTAACATCTAGATGTCGGAACTTGTCGTATCATTGGCGGTTTATTAAGATCAGACTGAGGCGTATACATGCAAAAATATGTTAAACATAGGTATTTACATTGAATTGGTGTTGTTATTTCTAGTGACTCGCATCACCGAAATCTCATCACAATAAATTGGAAGCTGTAGTTTTACATATCCAGACTATTGTCTTTTGCATTCACATTACCTCACTAAAAAAATCCTCACTATCACATTTCACGGCCCCACAATTATGTCAAACTATGTCACTATTAACTTAACCATAAATACTTGTCTTTTAAATCGGAGCGAATACTGGCTTTTACGGTTGATTTTCGTTTGCAGTCAAGTAAAATATTACATATAGTACATTCTACCATTAAATACTAACTGGCAAATCGTGAATCCATTTTATTGCACGGTATCCGTCGTGACTTGTACTCGTGAACGTAATGTAAATAAATAACGGGCAGTGCACACCATCAAAGCTACGTATGTACTGAATTGATTATAAAATATCAGCTTCGGCTGCACTGCGCTGCGTGGAATACGACCCTGAAATGACGGGACAAGCTCCGACGTCTACACCACACTATAGGGAGACCAGTAAAAACACTCGGGCCGAAATAATAAGTCGCACATAGCAGCTCGCGCATCCATTTCAAGCTGCAGAGACCTCAGTTTACAACCAACTCTGGGAGTGCGAACATCGGTTATCATACATAAATAGTAATTTAAGTTTCTTCAAATTTCCTAAAGACATAAATAAGTAATCTATAATATACTGTACAAACCATAAATGATATTTTACTGCTATTGCCTTACCTATTAACTTATTTCTTATGTATAACATTGGAATATAAATACTTCTCATGAAAGTGAAGTTTAAAATATACATATTTATATTTTTCACAAATACAAATTTTTATTTTAGAGCATAGTTCTGTGCAGAGGCTTCTAATAGAGAAGATTTATTAGAAAAACTGCTCAGGATTAGTAATAGTTTATACAAACACATGTCAAATACATTTTTAAAATAATATGTTTTCTAACGATTCGCGCAATAGATTACGCAAAGAGGCCGTTCCAACGTTTCCTGCACAAGATGGCTCATCTTCAAATTATGTACATGATTATATTTTTTGTAGCCACTATAATGAGAGGAAGTCTCAAAACAAAATAATAAAAAATAATTGTTTTCTAAATTTACATTTTACTGCACTTTTATCTCCAATTTAACAATTTTCAAAGTAAACATAATTTTTCTGTTCTGAAAAATACTTGTCTTCTGGTTTACGTAGATCATTTAAGAGAAAAAAAAATATAATAAATTATTTGTCCACTAAAATTCAAACGTCAATTTTTAAATTTAAAAAAATCCCCAAAAAAATGTAATTATCACTAATAACAAAAAAAGTAAGTAAATAAATAAAAATGTTATGTAGTGCAATAATATATATTTTAAACTCTTTTTTTTAAAAAAGAGTCCAAAGTAAATCGAATTTTCACACTGTATGTTAGTAGCAGTAAATGATAGTATATAATACATGTTGAATTACCCATTTATAACGGTTACATAATGTGGATAGATATAACGTAAACTTTCATATGGAATAACTACGCTTTCACGCGCAAATAATAAATTCTTATTCCGGTCCTGATCACCGATTCTGTAAATTCCATCGGATGCGCTATCGCACTCACATTTCGAGGTCACCGCAGAAAACAGAGCAGTTCAAACTTCCGACAACGGAGTGAAACTGCTGGTCTACCTATGCTGTGTCTAGACTGGTAACAACTAACTGACAGACATGGTTCTGCAGTGAAACTCGTACGTTGTACAGGGGCGGCGTGTATAGCAATTTGGGTGCATTTTAAAAAATTAATTATAACTCGGCTATTTATTTGATTAAAAAAAACTAGTTTCAGATTAGGTATCTAGGGAATACGGACCACTACCCCTCAAAAGGGGACCCACACTTAAAGTTACACCCTGTATAAGTATAGTAATTTTCGAGGTAATTTTTATCAAATGTGAAATTCTTGGATATTCTTTGAAATTGTCCGGAATTCCCCGAAACCCCTTGGACTATTTTGCGAAATCTTGATCCCAGTGGTTACCCCTTCGATTAATTTATTATCACTATTTTTGCGAAGAATGACTTCAAATTAACATAGTGTAACCTTGAAATTGCCTTAGCGTGGAAACACGTCACGTAGACAAACAAACTTTATTATCACTCTTGATTACACGAGAAATATCTTTCAACAAATTCACAACTGTTAAATGCTTTACTTTGACGTTTCGGTCATTCGTGTTTGACTGTTCAATATAAACTGACTCCAGCGGTGAAATCGATCCGCTTATATAGGTTTTTAGGGTTCTAGAAGTTTTCGGCGGTCTCGAGAATCAAATAGAATGTGGCCGAGAATGTTCCAGAAAACATCAAAATAAAGGCATCACAAAAATGATAAATTCTAACATAAACAGAAATGTAATTAAGAAACTAAAGAGGTAGATGAGCTTCAATTATAAATTCTAACGTAAACAGGAACATAATTAATAAACTAAAAAGGTAGGTGAGCTTCCGTAACATTGCCGCCCTCTTAGAACTAACTGATCGTCCCTATCAGGTTATCTCGTTGTCCGCATGGCCTTCTTGATAAGGTGTCAAACGATCGATGTGGACAATCTTAATCTTGGCTTGGGGATTTCTCTGGATCCTGTAGACTACGTTATTCAATATTGACACAACGGTATAAGAGCCTTCCCACGATTTCTGCAGCTTCGGAGATTTACCCTTGCTTCTTTTTGGGTTATACAGCCATACTTTCTCAAGGTCTTGAAACCCACTGCTGTTGGCTGCAAGTCGTATCTCGTCTTCATTCTGTCGCTTTCAATGTTTAGCTTCTCTCGTACTTGTTCATGTACCATCTTTATTAGATCTTTCAGATGGCTGAGATAATCGTCTAAGTTTTCCTCGTGTTGTGGTCGGTTCATAACTAGATCTATGGGTAGCCGCAATTCTGTGCCGAAAATCACGCTGACTGGTGTTTTACCCGTGGTCTCATGAATTGCTGCTTGGTAAGCCAGTAAAAATGGACGGAAGGAAGGCAGGTATCCCAGTTGGTCTATTTCTCGTTGACGGCCGTCCTCAGAAAATTTTCAATGGTACGATTGAATCTTTTCACCATTTCATCTGATTGTAGGTGAAGAGATGTAGTTCTGATTTTGTGGATGCGTTGCAGCCCACAGACATTCCGAAATACTTCAAATTCGAAATTCCTCCCTTGGTCGGAATGTATATATCTAGGGATCCCATAACGGCATATCCAATTCTCAAATAGAGCTTCGGCTACGGTGACTGCTTCTTGATTAGGCAAGGGATATATTTCTGGCCACTTACTAAAATAGTCCATCATTATCAAAATATAACGATTTCCACTGCTATTACGAGGAAAAGCTCCAACATTGTACTGCTTCATCTGGCCTCGGCTTCGAGTTCTGGGTCCCTTACTAGAGGCGCAGGTATCACAACGTCGGCACCATTCTTCCACATCGGACCGACTGCCAAGCCGGTAAAATCATTTTCTAACTTTATTCAAAGTTTTATTTATTCTCAAATGCCCACCACTAACCCCGCTATGCAGCGCTTGAAGAACTTCTGGAATTCTTTTTTGGGGTATTGTTTGATAAATCTTTTCTTTGCCATCGGTGCTCTCCCAGACTCTTTTTAGCAGGCCGTTCTCGATGGCTAAATAATTTCATAACGCCCAGTAATTTTTTAGAGATGGTGATTTATCAGCAATGTCCGGCCAGGTGGGTCTGTCCATGTTGTTTATCTTCCACTGGAAAATTGGTCCAAAATCTGGGTCTTCACTTTATTCTTTAGCAATGGTTTTAATATTCCAATCCTCTGGGCACTGGATGGTCGTTCTTCTGCAAAGAAATTCACCTTCTGCTCTCAGTGTTTACAGTTTGGAGGATATGGTCTTCTGGATAGGGCATCAGCATTACGATGGTTAGATCCTTTACGGTGTTCAATTTTGAAGTCATGCTCCTGCAACCGTTGAAGCCATCTTGCCACTTGGCCTTCTAGATTCCTGAACTGCAGTAGCCACTTCAAAGAAGCATGATCGGTTCTCAAGACGAACGGCTGACCATAGAGATACTCATGAAAATGCTCCACAGTTTTAACAATGGCAAGCAACTCTCTTCTGGTTACGCAGTAGTTCATTTCTTGCTTAGAGAGGACCTTGTTAAAGTAGACATCACTTTTTCATGCCCGTCTTCAATTTGTGATAATATTCCTTCAATTCCAGCATTACTAGCATCCCTGTCCACGATTAATGTCTTTCCAGGCTTAGGATATGACAGAATCGGAGAAGATCACAAAGCTTCTTTTAATCTTTGAAAAGTTTGACGACATTGTTCCGTCCAGATAAACGGATGATTGTTTTCTGTCAGTCGGTGTAAGGGTTTTGCGATCTCAGTGATGTTTCACAAACTTGCGATAGTAAGTGCAAAGTTCCAGAAAATTCCTTAATTCATATTTGTCTTTCAGTGTTGGCTATTTCCAGATGGTTTCAGTTTTCTCTGTCAGTCTTCACTCCTTCAGAGGAAATAATGTGACCTAAATACTTGACTTTTTGTTGAAAGAGCATGCACGTCTTAGGACTTAACTTGAGTCGGGCTTCTCTTAACTTTTGAAAAACTTCTTGGACATTCTTCAACTTATCTTCAAAGTCTTTTCCAAGTATTATTATGTCATTAAGGTAAACGAGACAAGTCTTCGAGGTCATTCCCAGCAGAATCGTTTCCATCTTTCAAAGGTGGCTGGTGCATTGCATATGCCAAAGGACATAACGTTGAAGTGCCACAACCCTATTCCAATGGATAACGCTGTCTTCTCTTTATCATCTGGATGAAGCTGCACTTGCCAATAGTCACTTCTCAAGTCTAATGTTGAAAACCATTGGGATCCAGACAGTGTATCTAGGGTGTCGTCTTGGCAACGGATAACTGCCCTTTTTAGTGACATCGTTTAATCTTCTATAATTGACACAACATCTGGTAGAGCCATCCTTCTTTACCAAAACAACCGGCGAGGTCCATGGACTCCGTCGTGGAGCTTGTTTAATTGGAGTGGTGTCGCCGGTATTTATTCGGTGTTGCACAAGATTGGTCCTTCTGACATCATCCTCCTTGATAACGCCTCAATAAATCTTCCAATTTTTGTACTTCATCGGCTTGTAATGGGGATTTGAATTGGTTAACAAGGCCCTGAAGAACTTCAGGTAGTATTTCAATATTTCGATATACTGTTGATGGTTCTATATTGCTGAAGACCGATGCAACTGTTTGATAAACCAAAAGTTTACCTTTCTTTATCTGTTGTGGGTAGTCTTTCAAATTTAGCATTCTGACCAATACCAAATTGTTTTTCCTCTCTGTTAATGTCTTTCCAGTTAATATGCTCCTATAAAGACTGCTGTCTGCTTCTGGTTCTACAACTCGCGACAAGAATTCAGGCGACTTACGTCATACGAACAAATGAATAATTCATTATATTTTCATCAAAATATTTAAGAAACTACAACCGATAGTAATACATCTATACACTACACTAAGAGTTTGCATTATATATTGCACTAAATTGCAAAAAATGATTGTTTTTAACGCGACCAAATATCGAAAATTACGTTGATACTAAAAACAAATGTGTAACGTCAGCCGTGACGTAAGACGTCTGAATTCTTGACGCGAGTTATACAAATAGCTTCAAGTACCAGTTCTGAACCTGCTGGAAGTTCTATGTCTGCTGACGCTTCCACAGTTCTAATAGGAACGTTTCTGATTTCGGGAAACTGCATGATGATTTCTTCATATTTGGTTTTCAATAGTCTTCGAAGAAGGTCCAATACAAAATTATGTTGAGTCATAACATCAAGTCCAAGAATGACATCGTCAGTTATATCTGCTACTAAGATGTTGTTTTGGAAAGTGGCTGCCCCCAATGTTGATTGTTATATGTGGATACTTTTTTAGAGGAAAGGATACTTTTGTACGTTTGTATTTACTAACTTAAAAGTTAAGGCTTACGGTGAGCTCTCTATCAAATGATATATAGTTCTCGCTCAGTAACTCCTTAACGGATAATGATAAAAATATGCGGTTTTATTAATAGACTATAAATATTATTTTACGTCGATGCTGTGTTTTGAAATTTTGAAAAAGTGTAGTGTGTTTTGAAAAGTGTAAAATATTTTTTTAAATGAATTTTGCATATTTTCAAAATTTCTAAACACAGCGTCGATGTAAAATAATATTTGTAATATTATAAAAAAACGCATATTTTTATCATTTTCCGTTGAGGAGTTACTGAGCAAAAACTGAAAAAATATTTCGTAGCAATAAAATGCTGCCACCATGCGGTGGATTTCAAAAAGAGACGATCACAGTAGATGTGAAATGTCCAACACTGAGAGAAGTGATTAAGGCTTACGGCGAGGGCTTGATCAAAAGGGATTTAGTTTTCGCTCAGTAACTCCTCAACGAAAAATGATAAAAATATGCGTTTTTTAATAGACTACAAATATTATTTTACGTCGACGCTGTGTTTTGAAATTTTGAAAAAGTGTAAAATTTATTTTTTTAAATGAATTTTGCTCTTTTCCAAAATTTCAAAAAACAGCGTCGATGTAAACTAATATTTAAAATACAATAAAAAACCGCATTTTCCGTTAAGGAGAAAAATGATAAATATATGCGGTGTTTTTTTAATAGACTACAAATATTATTTTACATCGACGTTGTTTTTTAAAATTTTGAAATAGTGTAAAATTATTTTTTTATTTCAAATTTTTCACTTGATGTAAAATAATATTTGTAGCATATAAAAAATAGAATAACATATTTTACTATATATATTATAGTTACCGAACGAAAACCGAAAAAATAAAATAAAAGTACTACCATACGAAACAGATTTTATAAAAGACTAAGAGAAATGATTACGTATTGCAGTTTAATAGCTTTATTATAATTACGAATTTGTTAAATCTTGAAACTAAAAATATAATGTTTTTAAGATTGAGAAATATAGATTACTTTTAATATAATATTCTATATTTCTGCCTACTGAATAATAGACACCAGCTAGACATTGCTAAATAGACGTATTCATTAAAATATAATTAATATTTTTAATAAATATTAAAGAAATGTGGAATGCAAACGGGTAGTCGAGATTTGTGGAATATGTTATTGAAATATGGTTTTTTACATGGCATTAATGGTTTGCTTCTCAGCAATTCAATAAATAATAACATACTATTTGTTGCAAATCCAAACTTAGTAGAAATACACATAGAAAGAAAAAATGTGCCAAACGCATTTTATTCTGCAAATGAAATTATCTTTTTCTTTCAAATTTACTGATATTAGTTGAGCCCTATGTCACGTGAACGTATTTATATTTTAGTGTAAATGGAATAAAAAATAAGCACCGCAATTAGTGGAACTATTTTGGATTCTACCGCAAGAAAATTTGTTATTAATTTTGTTAGAAGTGATATTTTTTTGTTAGAAAGTGTTATACAGTGTAATGTTGCTTGTCTTGAGATATTACAATCTGTAGTCCAACTTATGATAAAATATGGTGTTCGAAAGTAAAAAATTCAAATATTTCACCTTTATTTTTTTGTGAAAAATGTCAATCACCAGAGTTGTCCCAAAACCGAAGAAATATAAAATAAATCACTGTTTACAAGCATATACAAAGCATTCTGATCATTTTTCTATTGTATGCATTTTTATAAATAATTAACCATCAGAAATTATGTTTTCCAAAAAAATAAACAATAAAAATATATCTGAAATTCACTATGTACCAAAATACCATTACCTACCCTTATTAAATTTTTTGAAAACTACAAAAACAGGGAGTTTAATAAAATACCACAAAAAATATATATTTTTTCAGTAAAAACATGCAATGCAATATTTTAACATTTTATTAATTTCTATTGTATACTTGATAACATTGTAAATATAAATTAACCACTTGAATATTTATGGGAAAATCGGAATGACAATTAAAAATGGATTTTGTTTGTCGCCTTGAAACTACATGTTTAAGTAGTAAGTACTTCGATTTTCACACAAGTTTATGAAAAAAGTTTTTAACAGAAATAAAAATTAAGAACCGCTTGCTTACATCGCCGTATTTTCCGCAGTGAAAATTTCTGGTGTTTTTAACTATCGAAATCTTGAAAAATACAACATATACAATAAAGGTAACCGCAAAACTAAAATTATTGACGTTGTGTTTATTCACAGCTACTGTTTAAATTTTACTCAAATAAAATAATAATTTTTAAAAAGCGTCTGTAAGACACGCATTTGTAGCTATTCTAACTCCACATTTAACAATTATTTTTATACTATTTAATTATAAATAGTGAACAATTTTTATTTTCAAGTAAATTTATGTTATAAGAATATTTATATCTACATATATTAAAATAAGTAAGGTTTTTGGTAGATCTATATATCTAAAATCTTAGACAGCTTTTTGCAGCTGTTTGTTTGTTTTACTTCGATGTCTTTGAAAATACCCAGGTATCAAGAGAAAACATTCCTATTATTTGCTAATACCTATATTATCCAGTTATTAAATATTTAAAATTATATGTCTGTAGAAGACATTGTTTCAAGAATACATCAATCTTAAGCCAGTTGCTTATGGCATTTCGATATAAGCAAAACTTTATATCAAGTACACCACATATATATTTTGTACAAATGTATATGTTTCAATATTTGATCTAATCTAATTGGCCTGTTTATACTTTAATTTATCATACTTCTCTTCAATAATCCACACATAATCTTTATATTTTACATTTTGGACATAAATATACATTTATGTTACTATCTCTTATGAATTTTCTATGATCTACGATAAGTTTTCTGTATTAAAAAAATATGAGCATAAAAAACTAAAATTGAATCTTATTCGACATACTTTTTGATTTAGGTACCTGTTTTCAAATCTTTGATTTTATAATTTTAAGGAGAGCGATATTATGTATATATCTAACATAATGATAATATTTACAATAAAAATTATGGAAAATATAGATGTTTCTGACTTTCCAAATGAATGCATTGTCCTATTCTGAAAACATATAGTGCACCGCAAGTATAAACTTAGCTTGCACACGAAACACGACCATATGTAAAATTTAATTTCTTGAAAACCGTAACACGTGGCGAAGAAAACTTTCATACTTTCGACTACATTTGTCTCGATACAACTATAGTTCTATTTTCAATAATTAATGTAGCTCTCCGCATAGTAAAGTTTTTAATGCACAAATTTGCTAGTACCGACTTTGGAACATTTTTTTCGAAAAGGCTTTAAGTTATCAAAAATTGGTGTATACCAATAGAAGCGCTGTAGTTTTTTATATATTTTGTGAAAAAATTATTAACATAATTTGAATCGCTGATTTACGAACGCGATTTATGTTTCGAAAAGCATAATTGTCAAATAACGTCCGAAGCACCGAAAATTTGATTTTATGAAGTTAGGCCCTGCTGAAAAAAGTTCTAGAAGTCCATTTCAGATGCCCAAATTGTCCCTCTACAAGATGGTAAATGTTTAATTTAGTTATATCTTTATTTAAAAAAACGGCATAATTGAGAATCGATTTTACTCCACTAGTAGAGTTATGATCCCTTTATTTCAGTGTATCTTTCGTTTTGTCTCCATCCCAATTGAATTAGCCTCTAGACAGCACATATTTCAGCGTTTTGTCACAACACGTCAACATAGTCTTACTCTTCGCAGCGATATATCTGGTTTTAACAAAACTTGATCACGTGTTTTACCGTTATCCTTAAGGTTTTGTTTGAGGGAGGGATAGTGTTAAAATAAAAAAATGGTGATAAAATTAAAGATACTGTTTTAGATCTAACATAGTTTGTAAAATTTAACATAAGTATGAAGGCATATAAACAAACTATCGACTAAATAAATTACTGAAGTACTTTTTGTTATTAAAAAAATGCCGAATTATGTTGGATTATTGAAATGAACCGCATTAGTGTAATCATGTCATCATGTCGTGTGTAGTATGTAACCCGCGGTATTTTGTTTCATAAGAAATTTCATTTTAATCAAGTGTTTTTATAATGATTCTTAATTGAACCTATATTTAAGGGCCAAATTATCTGTCTGAAAATGAGGCATTGAAATTGATTTTTTTTTTCTGTTAATAGAAGTATTTAAGAAATGTATTCACTTGAATTCGATAGAAGAATGTTATTTGCTAATTTTTGACATAAATTAAACCTAAAATATTTTACTCTTTAAATGTTTTACATAAATTTTTAAAATATTAGTCAAGGCAATGAAGCTCTAAAAAGGCCAAAGATAGGAAATCTTTTAGGATAGGACGTATCGGAATGCGGTTTTTCGCATTCGCTTGCAAAAATTATTTATATCATTTGTACCTACTTTGTATCTATTACAAACCGGAAGTTGCATTGCTGCAGTCAAAAATGCATCTTTTGAGAGGCCTTTTGGCAAATTTAATAACTTCGTAAATAAGAGTCAGAATTGGCTTAAGTCGGGTACCCGGGGGTTTTCGAGGTCGCTGATCACGATTATGATGTTTAAATTGACCCCCAGAACACCTGGAGCTCAGGAACGCCGACAAACGTCATCTCCGGGGACTATCCCGAACTTTATGCGAGAGAGGAGAGAAACGGGGCACCCGGGTTTTTTTGGGTCGCTGAATTCGAATATACCATCGGCGAACACCCCATGGACACCTGGTGGGCCCCAACCTGGACGCGGATGTCATCTTCGAGAATTTTTCTGGAAATATCGACAATAACGAACCGAAAATCGTGAAAATGGGACCAGTTACTAGAGAAATACAGGTTCCAAATGTATACAAAAACCGCTCTGAAGGGGAAAGGTAATTTAGGGAAAATTCTCCCCACAGTAGATGCCATTCAACAACATCTGAAAAGGGTCTATTTTCAAGTGCAAAATTGGCTGCACGGCGACCAGGTGACCATGAACCCAACAGAATGGGGGTGGAGAAATGAAGGTGACACACTGGTCCCTGTCCAAATGACACAAAAACCTGCGCCCCCGAATATTATGGAACTAATATTCTGTGGATGCGCAGGAGAGTGTGATCGGATGATCTGCAGTTGCAGGAAACATGGCCCCCTTGCAATATTGCCTGTAAAAATTGTGAAGGGTCAACTTACACCAATACTGAAAGATATTCAGTCGAAAGCGTAATTGCGGCAGAGAGAGAGGCCTTGGACGAGGATGATGTACTACTGATGAATACGTCAGTGAGTGATGAAGAAAATGAAGAGACGATGTGTCACTTGATGGAGAATTTGACATTTAGTTACGTATTTGAAAATCGAGGTTATTGATTGATAAGGTTACGTGGAGTAACGGGTGGATTATATTTCATTTGAGTTCAATAAAAAATTTATAAATGTTAATTACATAAACATTGAATTTCTATTCATTCTTTACCTTTCCTCCATACATATTTTCACTAGAAACAACAATTCCATGTAGTTATTACAGTACATTGCCGTCAATCGCTTAAACATCAGGTTTAGTTGACATTCATGGGAACGAAATCGATGTCGAGGTAAAAGTTTCAATGCAGCAGATGTCCGTGGGGTGTTCACCGATGCCATATTTGAATTCAGCGCCCCAAGAAACCCCCAGTAACGATTTTTGGTTGGTCTTTTTTAATTGTGTCTTGTGAAAACCCTCGGGGAAGACGTTCAGAGCCAGGGTAGGGCGCACCAGGTGTCTGTGGGGTGTGCGTCGGTGCTATATTTGAATTCAGCGACCGAAAAACCCCCAGTAACGATTTTTGGTTGGTCTTTTTCAATTGTGTCTGGAAACCCCTCGGGAATGACGTTTAGAGCCAGGTTAGGGTGCACCAGGTGTCCGTGGGGTGTTGGTCGGTGCCATATTTAATTTCAGCGAGCCAAAAAACCCCCCGTAACGATTTTCGGGTGTTTTTTTTCAATTATGTCTGGAAAACCCTCGGGGATGACGTTCAGGGCCAGGTTAGGGCGCACCAGGTGTTCGGGTGATCGTTTTCAACATAAAATTCAGATTCAGCGCACACAAAAAGCCCCCATAAAGATTTTCGTTTCGTTATTGTCGATATTTCCAGAAAAATTCTCGAAGATGACGTCCGTGTCCAGGTTGGGGCCCACTAGGTGTCCGTGGGGTGTTCGCCGATGGTATATTCGAATTCAGCGACCCAAAAAAACCCCGGGTGCCCAGTTTCTCTCCTCTCTCGCATAAAGTTCGGGATAGTCCTCTGAGATGACGTTCGTCGGCGTTCCTGAGCTCCAGGTATTCGGGGCGTCAATTTGAAGGTCGCTGATCACGATTATGATAATCGTGATCAGCGACCTCGAAAACCTCCGAGTACCCGACTTGAGCCAATTCTGACTCTTATTTACGAAGTTATTAAATTTGCCAAAAGGCCTCTCAAAAGATGCATTTTTTGCATGCATTTTTGGCTGCAGTAATGCAACTTCCGGTTTGTAATAGGTACAAAGTAGGTACGAATGATATAAATAATTTTTGCAAGCGAATGCGAAAAACCGCATTCCGATACGTCCTATCCTAAAAGATTTCCTATCATAATGCTTCATTGCCTCGACTATATGTTCTTTCTCCACCAATATCAAAACATAGTTAATTTCATTTGGTATATCTGTCATCTGTCAGAAAACTTCAACTTGAACATTTTGTTATATGGACATTATGTTGATTTTGTGTTTTTTAGTGTTAAAGTGAGTATATCTATTAGAGATGAAAGGGATAGTTGTTTATCCGGCTACGCGGCGAGCTGCGAGGCCGGATAGCCGAATATTCGTCGGCCGGATATTCGGCCCATTGTCTCGTTGCATGCTGTGGCAAGTTGAACATCGCACAGGTGCAGCGAACGCGATCAGACCGATTGCCTCCAAACTCTGCCTGTTGCCTGCAAACTCTGGAAATTTGGTCTTTATTCGTCTTAATTTACTTGTTAATTTTGAGTATTAAGTAGTAAGTATGGTCTTTCTATTAAAGTTGATTTTAAGGAATTGTGTCGCAGTTTTTGAATATTCGGTATCCTGCCAGATATTCAAAACATATTTAGGCCGTATACCGGATAGTTACCGGATATCTGTTTCATCTCTAATATCTATGTGTTTAGAGCAAATAAAGTTAAAAGTATATTCACATTCAGATTCAGACTGGTCAAAATGTAACTTTCTTTATACAAGATCTACCAGATATTTCTTAAATAAGTGGGGTAATTGAATAAGAACCTGATAACCCCTATTTTTAATATAATTTCTATGCCACTGGAGATTTTTCAAAATGAATAGATTTTTTTGATATTGTTAAATGAAATGCTTGTTTTTTGAGAAAAATGGCTTCTTATTTTTTTACATGTGAAATGGTTGAATTTTCCAAAGAAATCAACACAGTTAAATTCTTTTTACTATTTCTTTGTCTAACAATGTTGAGATCAGTCTCTCACATCCGATACTTTGCCAGTATTTGGACAAGCAAGAGTTACTTTCATCGTCGTTCAAAATACGACTTGGGTGTTCTAAGATATCTGCAGCGTTTGTATAATGTTTGTTTTAAATCCTCAAACCAATATCTGATATATTCCTTCTGTTATTCGAACTCTGTACTTCTCTGCATTTAAAGCTAAATGCCTTTCTATAAAACCAAGTTAAACCAAGTTTTCATTGGTAAATGGCAATTTCAATTTCTTTGTTAGCACAACTGTACTGTTGACTTTGGAAGACCATACTGCTTACAAATTTCATTTGGATCAGTTTTTTATGAATTTTCACATACTGATGAATTTTTTCTTTTACTTTTTGTTTCATATCTGAAAGTGATGAAATATATATAAAATAGGAAAAAATCATTCAGTATGTGACCGTAAATTTAATCCAACCTACCGATTATCCATTATTTGGAATAGGACAAATTTTATTTCTCTTCCTGTCCGTCACTGCAAATGATTTAAATCTTTTGACTTGTTATAGTAAGTGAAAAAAGATTATTGAAGGGTTTCCAAGTAAATTAAAAATATAAAAATTTTGAAATCTTTGATAACCCTGTATCTCGAAAATGGCGAACTTTTAGATATATACTCGCGTCAAGAATTCAGACGACTTACGTCATACGAACAATTGAATAATTCATTATATTTTTATCAAAATATTTAAGAAACTGCAACTGAGAGTAATAAAACTATATACTACACTAAATGTTTGCATTATATATTGCACGAAATTGCAAAAAATTGTTGATTTTAACGCGACCAAATATCGAAAATTACGTTGACAATAAAGACAATTGCCTAATGTCAACCATGACGTAAGACGTCTGAATTCTTGACGCGAGTTTACCTAGATATACTCGCGGCAATAATTCAGACGTCTTACGTCATGGCTAACGTAACGCAATTGTTTTTATTATCAACGTAATTTTCGATATTTGGTCACGTTAAAAACAATCATTTTTGCAATTTATTGCAATGTATAATGTAAGCCTTTAGTGTAGTATATAGTTTTATTACTCTCAGTTGCAGTGTCTTAAATATGTGTGATGAAAATATGATGAATTATTAATTTGTTTGTATGATGTAAGTCGTCCGAATTCTTGCCGTCTAGTAAAGGCTTGATGTCACAGTCAGCTTGCTGGTCTTCCCGAATCGCCTCTGAACTCCATCGGTCTTCAGGTTGGGCTGCTATCATCTTGCAAGGAACAAATGATGTCCTCTTTTCTTGCGAGACTACTGCAGTGTTTGAAGTTGGTCAGACAAGGTCTAGAAAGGGCATCTGCGATTCCATGTTTCCTGCCTGTCTGGGAGTCGCGCCATTGCCGATCTGCCACACTGTCCCTTGAGATGACCCGTCCGCCCACAGTTACAACATGGACGATCTCTTCGGCTATCAGGTTGTCCTCTCTTTGGTCTGGTAGTTGGGCTAAGTCTATCAATGGCCTCCTTCAGTGTTTTGATTATCTCTCCATTTCCCATACTATTGCTGTTATCACTGATGGTCCGCACTTTAACATGTTCCCCGGAGGCTGCCGCTTGGGAGTCGCGCCTTTGTTGATCTGCAACATGGGGCTCTACGCTGTCTCTTCAGATGTCCCATCTGCCCACAGTTCCAACATTGAAGAATGCGATCTCTTCGACTATACTCGCGACAAGAATTCAGACGACTTACGTCATACGAACAAATGAATAATTCATTATATTTTCATCAAAATATTTACGAAATTGCAACTGAAAGTAATAAAACTAGATACTACACTAAAAGTTTGCATTTTATATTGCACTAAATTGCAAAAATTGATAGTTTTTAATGCGACTAAATGTCGAAAATTACGTTGACAAAACAATTGCGTAACGTCAGTCATGACGTAAGACGTCTGAATTCTTGACGCGAGTATATCAGATTGTTCTTTCTTTGGCCTAATAGTTGGACTGAATTTATTGATAATCTCCTTCAGCGTCTTTATTATGTCTCCATTTGCCATGCTATCGCTGTTATTACTGATAGCCTGCACTTTAACATGTCTACCAGATGCCATTTTTGCTGCCTCGAATTCCAGTGCATGCGAAAGGGCGCTATTCAAAGTTTTAGGTCTAACGAGTCGTAGTGCCTGCTGGGTTTCGCAATCTCTTAGACCATCAGTAACAACTTGGATGGAGAGCTGGTCTAAGAATTCGGACGGGGCTGTGAGATAAGCCAATCGAACCAGTCGGGCAACATCGGTCTCATAATGTTGTAAATTCTCTCCACTCTGTAGGTGACGATTTTTCAATTGTGCCTGGTACACTTTGTACAGGTGCTTATCCCCATATCTCATTTCCATATGCTGTTTCAGAAGGTCGTAGTTACTCTGCTGCCCAGCAGGAACTCCTTGTAAGACGTCAAGAGCTTCCCTTCGTAGAGCAACTATCAAAGCAGTAGCCTTTTCACAATCAGACCATTCGTTTGTCACAGCTGCCGCTTCGAACTGACCCAGATAGACGTTCCAAGAGACCTTGTCGTCGAATTCGGGAGGCTTCGTTTTCTGAGTTCGGATAACAGGTCCTTCTGATTTGATTACGCCCTCCTTTATTACCTCGCCTAATTTATGTAGGAGCTCTTCGCAGGTTTCTCTAACCAGGTTTATTTCTTCGTCTATTTCCTGTTTTTGTGTTAACAGTTTTTCTTCTACTCGTGTCACTTTATGTGACTGCTCCTATAGTTTTTATTCTAGTGTATTCTCCAATTTTTCTAACTTTGTCTGCATTTCTTTCATCTGATCTTTCATTTACACCCTTGTTCTTCTAATTTCTCCTGCATTGTTTGGGACTGATCTTTGAACAAACAGTTAATTAATCACTTATCTTTATTAACTACTCTGTACACTACTGAATACTAATTACAACTCAGCTAAACACTATTTAATTAATCTCTCGGAATCGTTTTGAATCTCCAGGAAATTTCCAACTCAACACTCCAATTCAAGACTGTAATTTAATACTTTCATTCAAGACTGACTAACTCGGCCGTTTATTCTTCTTTTATAGACCAAACAAATATTCCAGGTATTTTTTAGCATCTCTAGATCCATGTCTCGACAGATTCTCGTCGATTCCCATATTCCAGTCACGCCTCGATACACGGCATTGTTTTGTTTGTTTACCAGAATCGCGTAGAGGCGATCGGGGCCATCTAGCGTTTACCGATACCACAGTCGTCGAATTGGGTGCGAGCGGAGCAAATTCTGTGACAATATTTATATTACTCCGTAAATTATAAAATTTGAAATTTCACTTACTTTAAAACTGCCCTAACATATCAAAATAAATATAAATTAGGAATTTTTAATCCAGTCAGAATTTTTTCTGCCGTGAGCGGCCAAACTTAGTCTGCATGTGATAACCCTCGGAATGCGTTTGGGATCAGCTATGCGAAAATAGCTATTAACAATTTTTTAGCTTACATAAAATAAATAAAAATACGTAGATATTGTTCTTGTAGGGTCTTTATTCTGCAGAGTAGTTAGTTTCACACATTATTATTGATACTTAATAAAAAATGTTTATAACAAAAATACATAGAACACAAACGTGGTCAATTTGGAGCGCTTTTAATATTTGTAAGATGGCAACTGTAGGGATGAAAATTATAGAAATATGTGGAAAGGTTGGCTGAATTGAGTATTTAATGCTGACTACTAGTGGCTTACTGCCTACTGTTTATGAACTTGACACATCCTTTCAAAGACTATTACCCCGTGAATTTTCTACACGGAGGTACTGAACATGCTGTATTCATTTTTTAAAAATTATTATTACATTGAAATATATAAAAAAATAAATTTTACTTTAAAAATTTGTACATTATGAGCTCTGACAACTATATATTGGGACATATATTACAAATAAGGTTTGTGTACTGTTGAATGTTAGTAGTTAGCTATTGCTCACATTTAATCTATAGATTGGTATTTTTATAAACGTTCACAAGTTAGACACCACCTAATAGAGTAGAATTTAGAAGGCTGAAGAATGTTAATGCAGAGAAATATCAGAAAATAAAACATACTGCCCAGTATTGGAAAAATTGTACCCTGACTGAAATTTAATTTTTCAACAGTGCGAGATAGATCACAACATAGGGCGTATCCAAGGGGTAGTTTGATTCATGAAAAATAATATCCAATAGATTTTCTTCAACTTTTTATTGTGGTTTTAGATAAAGCAATAAAAAAACATACATTTTTTGTCTCTTATGAAAAATTAAAGCCGTGATTAATATAAAAGACAAATAACAAATATTTAGGTTTCGGCAAAATACCTGTTTTTAATTTTATAGAATAGCTGCTTAATCTGTGTAAAACAATTTTTGCATCTTTACTTTTTTTGTCGAAAATGCTAGATGTTCGAACATATTGTTCTCAGGGCTCGTATATCTTGGAAATGGTGCATCACCAAGTCTAGGTTTTATATATGTATTTTTTTACATTTATTTCTTTTTGTTGCAGCAAGTGGAGACAGCAATCCTTCATCTGTGATAACAAATGTTAGTCAAGTTCTGACTCAAAACACATCAAATGCCATTAATACTTCAATTCATTCAAATCCAATTTTATCACTAGTAAGTTATTTTAAAAATGTTTTATATTACCAAAGTTTAAGCATATTATTGAGATGATTAGAAACAAAAAAAAACGTGTCGAATGTATTGTTTCATTTAATATAAATTTTAATTATTTAATTCAAAAATAATCAAATTTTATAATATATAAGAAATTTACATTTTGTTATTTTTTGTAAGGTATACATCTAGACTTGGATAATTTATTTAAATTTATTCTTGTATTTATTAGTTCGGATTCGATATTATAAAAAACTATAATTTTAAAGAATATAATATTTAACATTGCATTATGTTGAGATTAATTTTGTAATCATAGGCGACACAAAATTCTACAAATCCATCTCAAAAGTCATATTCTGATCCACATGTACAAAGTAATTGCATAAGTCCTGATTTAAATAACAGCGACAACAAATCACCATTATGTGTTGAAACGTCACAACCTGCAACAAATGGTTCCTCTGTTGAAAAGGTATGTACTAATGTCATACTATTATCATTTATTTATTTGTGAAAATTATAGGTTTCTGATGGTATGACTACATTAAAATCAATGGCTCAACAGGTGATAGACAGGGCAGGTTTAGAAAGTAATCAAGTAATACTAGAATCAAATAAGACTCAAAGTCAAGGAAAATCTGATGCTCACATACCTCCTTTATTGGGGGTAGCACCTTTAGGAGCTATACCTCTGCAGAAAGAACACCAAACCCAGTTTCAGTTAATGGAAGCAGCATTTTATCATATGCCCCATCCGTCAGATTCAGAAAAAATTAGAACGTATTTGCCTAGGAGCCCTTGCACAACGCCATCATATTACATTCAGACTCCTTTGGCTCATTCTGATAGCTTAGAATTCTATCAGAGATTGGCAACAGAAACCTTATTTTTTGTTTTCTATTATATGGAAGGCACTAAAGCGCAGTATTTAGCAGCAAAAGCATTAAAAAAACAAAGTTGGAGGTTTCACACAAAATATATGATGTGGTTCCAAAGGCATGAAGAGCCAAAAATTATTAATGAAGAATATGAGCAGGTAAGCCACTATTTGTGTTATTACTCTGAAATTTTGTGGTAATAAATAATTTACAAAATTTATTGGAGGGCGCAGCAGAGGGACTCTGTTGTCCACCAAATTATTTATAATTTTACCAGTGACAAGAACAATATGTTTCTAATGAACTGAACTGAACTGAAATATTAGTATTTGGAATTCTTGACAGATAGCGCTTGTTATAACTATAGTCCATCTAAAAAGTATAAGTTGAGTCACCTAGTAAGCCCATAAATAGAGTCACACATAGTTCTGAAATAATAATTGTGAAATGTGTTAATTGATTGTTTATTTTGTGTCTACCTAAGTAATGCAATATTACAAAATAACAGTATACAATAAAATATTGAAAACAATTTTACTATTGAAAGAATTGTGGCAGCCACTGTAGGGAAATTTCAAAACGACTTACCGACTTACGTCATACGAACAAATGAATAATTCATTATACATCAAAATATTTAAGAAACTGCAACTGAGAGTAATAAAACTATATACTACACTAAATGTTTGCATTATATATTGCATTAAATTGCAAAAAAATGGTTGTTATTAACGCGACCAAATATCGATAATTATGTTAACAATAAAAACAATTGCGTAACATCATCCGTGGTAAGACACGAGTATAAGCCTATCTCACATATTGGTCTGTTTGACATTTGGCATTTAATACTTTGGTGCACTGGCATCGGGTGGGTTATTTAGAGGAGTTTTTTCATTTACCACAGATTTTGGTAATTTATTAATTTATATAAAACAACTCTTTTGATGGTGGTTGATTTTTCAATTATTCTATAATTTATAGATGTATTGCTGGACGAGACAGGCCATCAGCATGATTTACAATCAATATGTACATATACTCGCGTCAAGAATTCAGGCGTCTTACGTCACGGCTGACGTTACACATTTGTTTTTATTGTCAACGTAATTTTCGATATTTGGTCGCGTGAAAAACAATCATTTTTTGCAATTTAGTGCAATATATAATACAAAATTTTAGTGTAGTATATAGTTTTGTTACTATCAATTGCAGTTTCTTAAATATTTTGATGAAAATATAATGAATTATTCATTTGTTCGTATGGTGTAAGTCGTCTGAATTCTTGTCACGAGTATAGCAAATAATATTAATCAATAAATTTACTATCAGCCCCTGAAAACACATTCAGCTTGTTGTGAACATTGCAATATATTATATTAAAATGAGCATTCTACCTGTAGCGACAATATAATAATAACGTAACTGCTTCCTCGATTCATATAATTCACATTCAGTAAAATTGTACATATTATTGACCAGGTGATATCGTGTATCCATAAATTATTACAAATGTTATACCACAGCAGCATTAACGACAGCACACCCTACAAACAGCACTGTTGAGTAATTTTTGAATTTGCCTGTTATCATAATACTAATTTGAAATAAATACAATATGTCGATAAGAACAATAAGGTAAATAAGATGCGGTTGAGGCATAGCTTATATCAAATAACTTTACAAGTGGCCGACACTTGTATTTAATACTGAACGAGACATTGTTGTTTTTATCTTATTCAAATTTGCATTAAAATATACTGTTTTCAATACAGTAAAAAAACTTCCCTAAAAACGTAAATAGAAATTTTTAAACTTGCCTGAACAACTTGTTGAGCTAAACTGAGTTATTCTTAGCAGTAAATCCTGATAAAACCTTAGTAAATCGGCATGTTTTATAAACGTAAATAGCTGCATTGCATACGTATTATACAGGGTGATTCAGAATTTATCTAAAAAAATTTTTTAATGTACAAAGGATTCTTACAAACACAATTTTGTAAAATTAAAATAAAAAAGACCAGTTCAAAAATGATTTAAAAGTACACTTCCTCACGGCACTGGAAACTGGTCCGCTGTAAAACCTGATAAGGCGTATAATTGGCTTTGAAATCACCTGGCTAGAGACTACAGTAGCTCAGCAATGTAAAGATTGAAACTACTAGAACTTCAATAATTTTTTTTTGAAAATTATAAGGATTTTACAAAAATTTTTAGTAGGTATTTCATCTGTTGCATATATAGATAATATTTCTAATAGTTCTTTAACTGTTACTTGTTCTAAATGTATGACATTTTTGTTATATTTAATTTTATGAGTAAAAGGAGCATGACATTGGTTTTAAATCATTCCATTCACATAATTTACTAAAAACTATTGTATTTCAATAGGTTGGTATGTTTGAATAACATTTCTTCTAATCCTATCCTATCCTAATTCCTATCTTTGGATGAGAAAGAATAGCCCAAGGCTATAACTTGGCCCTTTGGCCCTTGGCTTTTTTACAATAAAGACGTATTATTATTATTATCATTAACTGTTAACATCCCAAACAGTTTTTGCTTTTTTATCAGACATGAGTATTTTGCTTTGATAACTACTTGCTTTTCTCTCTAAAAGTTTGTATTATATTTTTTTTTCACCACCATCTTGTAAGAATGTTTGTATTTTAAGTCCACCGTGCTACATTATATACAAAATGGCTGATCGATTTTTACACATAAAGTTCTTCATCCTTAACATATACATTCTTATTATTTTTCTTTAATGTCTTAATATTTTTTTAACTGGAAAACTTTCATTGAAATAAAACAAATATATTTGAGAAAATATGCCACGTCATACACAGGTGACCAGTGTGTTGTGTGAACAAAACACTGAATATTCTGTTTAGTAAAAAATCTTATTTCAAAGCTATTATTATTTCTTTTATTTTGTAATTCAAATTTAATCATCTGAGCTGTATGACCTGAAATCCCTGTGTGTATGACATATGCTGACAAAACAGTAAAATTAGTAAATATAATGTCAATTTCTGATTTGCTAGTAGGTGTGATTTGAGTGTACTGCTCTATATTATGTTCGAAGTTATATGACTGCAAGAGTGACAATAATTCATATTTTATATTAGAGTCTTTTCTTATATCTACATTAAAATCACCCAATTCATCCGCTATTGTTACTTTACAATTTTTTTTCTCACTTACACATTCTAATATTTCTTCAATTTAAGTTAAAAACACATCATAGTTAGCACCAGATGGTCTGTATATGTAGAATGATATGTTTATCATATATTCTAATATGATGACCATTTTAACTTCTCGTTTTCTTTTCCGTTGACACCTTTCTTCACAAACACTGCTGACCCCCCCCCATGTTCTTGATATTTCCTGCTGAGAGAAGACACAAGGTAAACATTGTTTATTCAATGTTCCTTCAGTTGATGTTAGTCTTCCAGTGTTTGGATGTACATAAGAAATAGCAGCGTATATAACTATTAACTAATGCCTCTTAACATATTTGTATAGTTACCAGTTGATTGCACATTTTGGTGTATTGCACTTATTTCTATAGATTTTTGTATATCTTCTAGCTTTTTTTATTTTGTTAAAAATTTCTACCACTTTCCTGCGATTCCAGAAACTCTTTATGTTTACTCGGTCAGAATGCTGGATTATAAAGCTTTTCCTGCATTTCTAATGGTAACTTAACTATATAGCGTGTGAGTGATTTTTCAGTGAATGGTATTTCTTTAACCTCAACTTCTTCTGTTGATAGTTGCTTATTTACCACTAAATAATAATCAGTGACCATTTATGTGGATGTAGTCATTCCTACTCTATATATGTATAGCCATATGAGTAATTAAATAAGAGGCATCTTTTCTCTGTCTTTCATTTGAAGCACGATTTGCTCCAGACATACCTGGCATCATCTTATGTTCATTTGGAGAAAAAATAGCAACTGCACTCTTTTCTGTTTTGAGAAAAATATAACTCAAAATCTGTACAATAGATGTCGCTGTGTAATAAGCTTCATTACGCAGCAGTTAGCGGTAATTTTGAATATACCATAATATATCTTTTGTGAACATTTTGTTTTTTTAATTACGACATTATCTCTGTTTTTATTGGAGATACGCTGTTTTAAAACGAACGCCTGGGAAAAAGGCTTTGCAGACAGAAATTTCTACGTGTAAATAATCAAGGCGTTTATCTTTTTTTTTTAAATTTCAATTGTTTTCACATTAAATCTACGTTTTGATGTTTATTTTTTTTCCGCTCATGCAATCGCCGATAAGACAAAAAAAGGAAAGAAATTCCCAAGGAAAGAAATAAATATCATTTTATGATACCTATTTTATACAGCAAATTCAACTGCTTTTGCCGCTATTGTTATTAATCATTAATAATTTGTGGTTTTAATTAATAAAATAGTTGACATATCTGATGTTAACAAACAAATTTTGGACCCGTCTTACCCAATTTCTACAAACTAGCACAAATGTTTCTGCTTCTTGTCTGTTTTGAACTTGTAAGTTATTGGCAGCAACTGTGATAGGTTTTCGTAAATCATCAATAGTAGGTATTGTAATCGCGAACGTCGCGTATCCAGCGTCGCGATGTCACTTCCCACATCTTCTGATCTTGTGCATGCTTCTGGTATTTCCTCCGCCCCGGTAGATATCTCAGCTTTCGGAAGGCGATTCGATCCTGCGCTTACCCTCTAACTTACGAGTAGGCATTGCTAGAGGTCACGCTAACGGCCGCTGATCTGCATCCATGATGCTATTGAGAGAATTCGTGACAGCACACTAAGCTCTGTTGCTTATGTCTACGCCAATGTCTAGTTGATTTTTATGTAAAGTTGACCCACTCACTCTTATTAATTTTTTCTTGTCTAACTAGTATCTTTGCTCTTCAGGTTAATAAAATGCAGAATGGCTGATTTACTAGATATTTTACTTTGGGCCACGCAGTATAGTCTTTGTATGATACCAAATAGTGTTTTGCAGTAATATTATTACTTATTGATGTCTGTTCTTCACAGAAATGATACAACACAAATAGGATGACACTCTATTAACGTAAATTGTCAATTACTGTCACTTCACATTTTTTTTATCCTGTCACTAAACTTGCACTGTGATTCAATTTTCAAACAAAAAATTTTCAGGTAACCACCGCAGATTTTCTATTCAGAAAATCCGAATCGGTGACAGTATCTACTTCGGTGCATACACTAAGTAGTCCTGGCGGCCATGGTATCGGTCCACACTGCTATAATACGCCGTAGACGCCTTGAACCTCTATCTCTTCCACAATTTGGTTTCAAATTTCCCTCACGTTGCATTACACTTGCACTCACTACATATTGTGGTAAAAGTAGTTGCATTTGTCACATGTTTACCGGAAAATCATTCTGCTAAAGCATTTTCACATGTAAGTCATTTTTGACACTTGAAAAACTAATGTAACGACTGGCATCACAAAAACTTTAGTATCTACAAAAAATAATCGGATTTCAATATTCGGATTCGCCTGTCTAGAGACTATAGTCGCCCAGCGATGTAAATGTTGAAAATACTACAACTTCAATAATCTAATATATAAAATTCTCGTGTCACAGTGTTAGACGCCATACTCCTCGGAAACGGCTTGACCGATTTTTATAAAATTTTATATGTATATTCGGTAGGTTTGAGAATCGGTTGTAATCTATTTCTCATACCCCTAAGTGATAAGGGTGGTCCACCCCAAACAATTTGTTTTAATTTTTAGACAAAATTTTTTATTTTTATTTTTTTATGATGTGGCATTAAAAAATACATACAACCGTTAATTTTCATCCTTCTATCACAAACCCCTATTTTTTAATAACCATTTTAGTAATTTAATCATTTTTAACTCTGGTCGATAACTGATCGATTATCACTAGATCAGTTATCCCCACCAGGCATCTACCCGTGTCACTTCTCACCCAGTAAACAGCATGGAGTAGGGATGAGAACGAAGCTGGTCTCTCTCACACAATAAGATTTCTCTCACTCCCTACACAGTTTTCGACCATTATTATTGTGTATGCATTGAGCGTAGTAGTGAAGTTTACAATTGTCATTTTACCTTCTAAGTGTAATTCTCAAGTAAAGTTATTATTAATTTGCTGGGCCATTATTATTTATTTCCTATTTTATCAATAATTAATAAAATTATTAATTTTAAGTGTAGTTCTCACTATTAGTTAATTAAGTGATCTACATAACCTCAAAAGTGTTCAACACGTGTCACGAGCTTCCGCCAACAACGCCTATTATTTTACTATATGGCTATTGTTTTGTGTTTTGTACAGTGAACAATGCCAACATGACGTAAAGGGGCTAATTTGGGCCGTCAAACAAGTAAAATTGCAGGCACGCGAAATAATTCAAAAATTGAATGTTTCGTGTTTTGTTATTCTTATAGGCCGTCATCGTTCACAGTGCTTGATTCATCTTTTAGTCATATACCACATCTCCACACACTTAAAATAAGTTAGTTATTTTTTATTTAACTGCCAAAATATTCACTAGAAATAATTCATATGGCAAAACAACGTTTGCCGGGTCACCTAGTTGAATAATAATAAGGATTTTAGAAAAATTACCTTTGCAATATGTACACTCCATTTTTCATGACATCAATTCCTACATTTTTTTTTAGATAAGTTCTGAATCACCCTGTATAAATAAATTACTTCAATCAAGGTTTGAGTGAAAGTATAGGTAAAGTAAAATAATTTTTGTGATAACTAACCACATGTTAACATGTTGATTTCTTCAAAAGATCACCACACGTTAAACGACATTACACATTAAACCAAGTCCAACAGAACGATGTTAAAATGGGATTTCATTGGCTTTGCTATAAAATTATTGTTGTTTGCTAAATGCATAGTGTGTCCACGGATGGACCTTTACTATATATGTAAACTTTTTAATTTTATTGAAAAAAGTAATTCTTTAAAAGAAGTTTTGCTTATCTTGAAAAGTTTATATTATTGGTGGATATGGCGTTATAATATACAGGGTGATTAAAAAATAACAAAAATTGAAATTGGGTTAGGAGTAAAGCACCACTTTTTCAAGAAGAAATTAAAAATGTTATAGAGAAAAGTTGTTTCTAATGCCAAGATAACCTTGAATATGAAATTTAGATAGTATATATCAAAAAAATATATATTATTTTGAGATTGAACACATTATTTTAATGGAACACAGAACACAATTACTTAAATAAAACTCATAACTAAAATTCTACATGTTGCCCTCCTACCAATGCCCATGTTTCGGATCTTTTCTTAAATTATTCATAATGAATTGTATCTTGGTTTATATGATCTATTTCTTCTCTTTTTCCTTTAAAATAGAGATTTTAGTAACAAATGAATAGGGCAATTAGGTTCTATAAAGTGGCCATAACGATCCCCTAATCTCAATTCCCTCTAACTTTATGTATAGGGATATTTAAAACAGAAAATATATTCACATAATTTACGCCTTAACAGGTAGTGGCACTTTACTCTTGAACCAATTTTATGCTTTCTTATTTTTTAGACACCCTGTATATTGTACCACTATTTTCACCATTGTTATGAATATTTTAAGACAAGCAACACTTGTTTTGAAGAATGAGTTTTTTCTATATGATAAGTAGGTTTTCATTACAATATGCTGAAAGTGAGCATATTTTTCCATAATGATTATATTCATTTCGATAGAAAGAACTATACTTCTGCAAACATAATGAATTTGTCTGTACTATGTACAGGTGTACATATATTTACATAGGTATACATAGAGTAGATATGTGTATAAATTGTAGAATTCAAAATAACTTGTCTGAATTCGTCTGAATATTACAAACATAATAATTTGTAAACGACACTTGTTATTTTGTTAAAGTCTCATACCTTCAATGTTTTATTTTCAACACCATCTCTTCAAAAATATATTTAAAAGTTGTAAGACCAGAGTTTATTGAGACAGGTACTTTATTTTATTAATAATCAGGTTCTAAAATCGTTCAATTAACTTTTTATGCAACCTGTATATCAAATGTATATCTAAAATAAAACGATATATTATTAAAGTAGTTATTTTTTTATTAAAATAATTAAATAAATAATTTTTTATTTGAAAACAATAAGGTTTGATTTAAACAATTTAAGCAAATCTAGCCACATCCCACTACATCTAGCCCCATAAACATACATACTAAAGTAGTATGTGGGCGAGTTCTGGAAAGTTAGCTTCATAACTCCTATTTATAAATCAGGCGAGAAAGCCAATGTCACCAGTTATATACCCATTTGTATCTTGAACGTCATACCTAAGCTTTTTGAAAACATTGTCAGCGACTTCTTAACATTCCAATTTAGTCCCACCATATGTAACCAACAATTTGCATTTCGTACAGGAAGATCCACAGAATTAAATTTGCTTACATACACAAATGCTGTGTCATTTGCATTAGAAAGGGGAACTCAAATCCACACAATTTATACCAACTTCTCCAAAGAATTTGACAGAGTCAACCATAGTATGTTTGTGTGTGTTTTGTTAACAGCAGTTTTCTTTCATTTGCTGATGATCTTAAATTATTCTCTGAAATAAATTCTGCTGATGGTTGAATTAAACTTCAAACAGATCTAATAAACTTGTTCAATGGTGTCACCGTAATTATATGATGCTTAATGTAAGCAAATGTCACACTATGTTTTTTAACCGTTACAGAGAACATCTCCAGTTTGTTTATTACATTAATAACAGTCCACTTGATTGTGTTTCAACTTGCAAGGATTTAGGTATTATACTGCTCGACTCTCAACTAAGTTTTATACCACATATTTCCTACGCACTTACCAAATCAGCGATGTTCTCAGGATTTTAATAATGTTGAGTCCATTAAGCTCCTCTATTGTTCACTTGTAAGGCCGCACTTGGAATATGCTTCATGTGTTTGGTCGTTTAGTGCTCTTACTACGACATACATAATAAACTGGAACAGGTTCAGCATACATTCTTGCGATACGTTGCTTTTAAATCTAATACAAATCTCAATTATGCAAATATTCTTAACATTAAACCTCTTGAAACACGTCGTAAATGTAGAGATCTCAAGTTATCATATAACATTATGAATTCTAACGTGCCATGTCCATTTCTTTTATAGAAAATTTACAATTAATTCATAGAACTAATTATGGTGCAAATTCATTTATTACTAGAGCATCCAGGCTAGCGAAACATTGTAGCGAGTGTCTTGATTTTTTTCACTTGTATACTTTCTTTCAGTAATCAATTAAAGGCAGGTAATTTTAAATGTATTATTGTGTTCTCAAAACTTTGTAGTATATGATATGTTTTAGATCTGTAGTGATACTCTTTTTGTTTGCTTACTATTATTGTATTTAGCAAATAATGGGCTTAACCCGTGAATTAATAAATAAATAAGTGATTGTCATGATGACATGCGATAGTAGTCCAGGCACCTAATTTTTGTTTGCAAAATTGCTTTGTAGGGCAATATTTAATCCCAAATATCTCCTAAACGAAGTGAGATGTGGAAAATAATGAAGTACACCTTTTTTATTTATAAATTTTTCCTCTTTCATAAAAAGAATTTACGTAATCCATCTTGTATAACTACCGTTCCTGTAACAGATTTCTTGAGACTAATCATAAAATTGAAATTTTCATCCTCTAAAACATAACTCTACCAAATTTGACTCATATCTGCTCTCTGGTTTAATTCCCCATATCTCTTTAACTGTAAATATTTTATTATAAGAAATTAAGCAGAAACAGACGTCTACTTTAGTATAACTAAATTAGTTAAGGGAGACCTTGTATATCAATTAGAAGAATGCTTTTGACAATTACTGATTTAACTGCTATGTTTAAAATTGCAAAATTAAAACTGATGGTACTGAAGCTTTGGAAATAACAGAAAATATTTAGCAAATATATTCCTTTTGACGTTCACCTTATTTGAAATATTTTCTAATTATTATTTAAATTATTATTATTATTTAAATCCGCATAAAATAGTGAAATTGAATTTAAATGTGTATATAGTTGCGGCAAGAATTCAGACAACTTACATCATACGAACAAATGAATAATTCATTATATTTTTATCAAAAATATTTAAGAAACTGCTACTGAGAATATTAAAACTATAAATGTTTGCGCTATATATTACACTAAATTACAGAAAATGATAGTTTTTAACGTAACAAAGTATCGAACATGCATGATTTCAATCGTGACCTAAGTTGTTTGACTTCTTGTCAAACTATATATATTTTATAATATTTACTGTATACCTAGTATTTAAGTTATTTAAAATACAAAAATATATTTTTTTAGGGAACATATATATATTTTGATTACGAAAAATGGGGACAAAGAAAAAAGGAAGGATTCACCTTTGAGTATAAATACTTAGAAGATAGAGACCTTAATTAATTAAAATATTTATATTTAAATGTGTTTTATTTTTCCAATCATTTCCAGCTGGTTATTTTGGTGATGCATTGATAAAAATAGTTTGCATTTCTGCATATCTTCTGTTCTTCTATTTCAATTCAATTCAACCATTTATTGTATTCAAGAAAATACATTTCTCATTACAAGATGTTTGAACTTAAAGTAGTGAGAAAGATCTTAAAATACTAGAAAAGAATACAGAGAAAGCAACAGAAAAAAACTAATATGCCCGACAGCAGTATTTGAGGAATAATGGGCGATTTAGGCCATCGTTCATTCATAAAAGAGCTCAACCTCAAGGCATTAACTAAATAAAAGATTATTTGTGCCAGGAACCTAGGGGCACCAGTGCTGAGTTACAGCCAAACTGTTGGACATTCAAAAAATCTACATTCACTTTTTTCTGATTTATTCAATTGCAGATTGCGCATGTATTTTCTGTATTTATTATATATGTAATTCCTTCAGACATTTAAATATTTTTTTGTTGCTCTTTCTTACTTGGGCAACTATTCTGGTTATGTATAATGGTATTTGCTGTCTAAGGTAGGTGTTATCATGTAGAGACTTTGATGCCCAGTTGTTAAGGTCATCACACTGTAATTTATTTTCAAATAACAGTAAAATTTCTTTTTGAATAATTCTTAAGTTTCTAATGCCTCGAATGTAGGTATTCCAGAGATTGGTACAGTTGTAATAGGCGAACATAACATATTCTCCGGATCCTACGTAAAGTTTTAGCCTTGCACCCATGTGGTCATTTTTGACTAATATATTTTATCAACTGCATCAAATGCTTGCTTGACTGGTTGCTGTAGTTGTAAACATTTCCAGGAATAATGAAAATGAATTAAATAAAACTGTCCGACATCAAGTTTTTGATTATTGTAATAATAAAAATTAGAATGGTTGTGAAAACCACCGTTACTAAAAATCATAACTTTTCATTTAGAAGTATGCACTGTGAGTTTATTGATGTCTGCATATTTATCTAAAGTTTTTTTTATTAAGGTCAGCTTTCATCAGTTTATAGGATTAGAAGAATATTGTGAAAATTGTCAATATTTAAATCTTGATGTACCCTTTCAATAAAAAATTGTTCTATGTCTGGGGTAAATAAGGAAGGACAATACATGGTTCAAATATTCCTTCTGCAAAACTCTTGAATGCCTCATCATACATATTTTTTATAATGCGAATAAGTATTATATATATATATATATATATATATATATATGGTGATCAATTGTGTCGAATGCTTTTCTACTTTTCTAAAGTCAACATAGTCCACACAAACTGTGTCGTCGTAAGTTCTATTTAAGTAATAGCCTTTAATGAAAACACATTGTCTATACAGTCTCAGTTCGCTCGAAATCCACAATGAATTTCTGGTAGAATGTTATGCAATTCGCAATAATGAGATAGTCGAAAAACCTCCTATTTGCACTTTTGTACGAAAATGAGTTTTTTGGCTTATTAGAATTGTTACTATAAAAGGCATATACATGCAAAATTTTGGATGTGAATTTTAGCCGCAAAATAATTAAATTTTCGTTTTACATATAAATCATTGCACAGGTAACAATATAAAAATACAAGTTATTTAGATTTTTTGTTAACTTGAGAAGGTATGACTTTCATTTATAATGAGTCTTTTTTTATTTGTTAAGCTCATTGGGTCACAAAATTATCGTTTGAAGAAATGTAAACTTTCCTTATACATTTTATATAATGGGTCCTTCGTTTTCTGTGTCTACTGTAAAATTACGTATAATGCAGATACGAGGTTTTGCAGTCTGGACGACGATATATAATAACCAGTTTTGAGGGAGGTTCTTTAAGAAATCATAAGAGTCCATCTGTGTCTGGGGCATTGTTGTTTTTGCATTTATCAACACATTTTCGGCTCCCCAAATGTTATTGAACAATCAATATGGATTTCTAGCATCAAGAAATAAAGTTTCTATTTTTATTATGTGGGTAACGGATTAGTCAAATTAAGTTTCTCAATTTTGTATAGTCAAAGGACAGTCTAAACATATTTATGGCTTCCCAGATTTCCATTTAGCTTAGATTTAAGATTGCGTTTAGCTGTATGACAATCGCCATCAAACCATGCTTTGTTTTTACTATTCGTCAAGCCCACATTGTTGTGAAGCATCTTCTGTTCTCGAAAATATATCTAGTTAAAATAGTGTTCATGTTGAACATATGGTGAAATATGTGCCATATCAAGCTATTTCAACTAGTGTTTATTTAAAAGTTGAAGGTAAAGTACAAGTTGCTTAGTTTTCGTACGATGCCAGTATTTAGACAAGATGCTGTAAGAGAAAATGACAATATTAAACAGGAAAAAAAATATAAAATATATTACACCTTTGTCCTCAAATGAAATTTCCACATCTTTATAAGAAGATGAATTCTTTTATCTCAATTTCTTTATTACTTTTGTATGAAGAATAATGTAGTACAGAAGAAATACAATTATAATGAGTAAGAGTATCATTCATTGATTATTATTATCATCTTACATTTGTCGATAGTAATTAGTGATGTAATATCTAGTATCGTCTAGTCGACACAACAAATTCATAGGTTGGTAGTAGGAGATTTTGTGTTAAAGGAAATTAGTCTCAAGATTGTTTAAGTAAATTTTAACCCTTTCGTGATGGGGAACTTTTCATTTAATTCAGCCGCCTGTACAGGTACCGTCAGTGCTTGCTGATTTATTCGATTCCCGTTACAAATCAATGATGTATGTACGCGGATCTAACTGCTTCCCCTTCCGAAGATTATTTTTGTGTTTCTCAAAATATTATGCTTTTATATGTTTCATGTTGAAAAAAATAAGGAAAAAAATCTGGAACTTTAGAAAATAATCGAATTTTATTTCATTAGGTATTCTAACAATTCATCTGTAACACACTATAAAACATGTAAAAAATAAACTTAATGCAAATTTTTACTCAAAAACTAAAAGAAACAATTGTATTTTGTAAAATGAAGAGAAAATTCAAATCTCAATACGGTATGGTGTCTTTCGAAAAACCCGACGACACATAATGGTACATCACATTTCTGACACATATACCTAGTCTCTTTGTGTACTTTACTTTTAGCACACACAATACATCTTCTGGACAGAGGTCTTCTATTTTCATGTGACGGGTACATTGTAGGAAAATGTCTTTCTATTAGGCGTAAAGGAGAGTGACCAATATCTGTTCGACTTCTTGACAGACGTAGAGTCACTTTCTTATATTTGCATATAATTCCTTTTACTAAATTTCTTTGAAAATCCAATAAGGGAATATTTTTCCCACTTTTCATCTTGTAGATGGTATGTGAATTTATTAGACCAATGTCGAGTAAATGGAAAAATATTTTCTTATACCATTTTATTGTCCGTCTTACTGATTCAGTATAACTCAACAGCATGTCGGTTCTATCTACACCGCCCATATTTGCATTATAACTAATAATGCATTTTGGTTTTTCAACGTCTTGGTTTCTGCTATTTTTCACATTCTGTGCTGCCATTATGCATTGTTGTTAACATCACTACATCTCTCTTATCTTTCCACTTCAATGTCAACATGTTGTCAGTTGAAAAATATTGTATAGCACCTCTGTCTAGGTCTTTCTTGAATTTGGGCATATGTTGTCTAGTTTGTTTTACAGTACCACAGCAATTTGTTTTCGCTTCTACCAAAGCTTTAGCCAATAACGGACTAGTGTACCAATTATCTATGAATAATTTATGTCCATTATTCAAATAACTGTATTGTTTTATATCTGTAGTTGCTCCTGTGTAAATTATAAAGTCCAGCACATACCCTGTTTCGCAGTCAATAGCTACAAAAAATTTTATTTCAAACGGATGCCTTTTCTTTGGAATATATTGCCGGAAGGAAATACTTCCTATGAACAAAACTAAACTTTTGTCTATACATATGTTCTCGAATGGGTACAGGTTTTTCTTGAATGTTTCTCTGAAACGTCTAATGCTTCTAATTTTGAAGAGGCGATTGTTTGGATCTCGTGCTTCGTTATTTGCAAAATGGAGGCTTCTCAATAGCTGGAAATATCTGTCTCGTGTAATAGTCTGATGAAATATTCGTGTTTCTTTCACGGCGTCCTTGGACCAAAATTCTGAAAGTCTTTGTTTTTTTACTTGTGACATAAGTAGTGAAACTGCGAGAAAAACGTACATTTTGTCATTATCGGTAGGTTGCCATTTTTTAGTGTGAAAAGTGGAAGGTGTGTCAAAATTAAGATTTTCAGCAAATCTATTGGTTTCTTCAACAATATTTTCCATTATACTTTGATTGAAAAATGACTCGAATATATCCAAAGCAGAGGGATCTTGAGATAGATTCTCGATACGACATCCTGCAACATCGTTTGAGAATGCGTATATCGTGAGCTTAAGTTTCTTTCGTGCCAGTCGAAAGTAAATGGCACTTGTGTTGTCTTTTTATTTGAAGGGGGTTGTAAATTAACAGAATGATCATTTTCACTGTCGTCATTATCATCTACGAAATCTTCTTCTGGTTCTATTTCGGGTTCGGAGACATTTTCCCACTCATAGCTTGCCTCTGATATGTCATCGTCCCAGTTTTCCTCATAATCACTATTTTGAAGAATTTCAAATAATTGTTCGTCTGTATAAAACTTTTTACGTGCCATACGTCCGCATAATATGCTCAACTATGGCGCGAAAAAGTCACACCAATCTCTCTCTCATATATGCCCTACTGTAAACTTCGGTGTATCACATGATCTTTGTGGCAATAACAAACACCTGTAATTGCTGATCAACACGTTGCCCGTCTCAAAGATGTTCCTCAGCCGTTGCGTAAATATCAGTTTCCCGTATGTCGAACACGACCATTTTTTGTGGATATAACAGGTGCCCGTCGCGAAATTGTTAATCACTCGAAGGACCATATAATATGTATAACTAGCATTTACAAATATTCTTCTATTTATACTTTTTGATGAACTTGACTTCACTATATCAAGTGCTTTCAACGGAGTTATATTTTTTGACAGGACTGTCACTGTCATACTATATATCGGGCAATGGTGTCCTTATTTTAAAATTAAATGTAAACATATTTTCCTCTGCTGAAGCGCTAACTTTAACAACCAAACTAAACTGTCTACTAAGTAGATGTAACATACAACATATGTAATAAGGGAAATCAACAATATATAAATTTAATCATCACTTTTCCACAGGGGACATAATTTGGTAATGTTTCTGGTGCATCTCTCAATCGATTTAATAGATTTTTCAGAAATGTTTGATATGTCTTTTTCAGGGAATGATGTAAGATTATTTCCTATTAAGAAATGTCTCAGTGTTAAAAGCATTAAGCATCATTAGGATTGTTTCTATCTGAGTTAAAATGGTACTAAATTCTTTGAAAGTGCAATGTGCCAAAAAAAGGACTGCCGAAATCCACCCCTACCTTCGAGAATGGATGTGAAGGTATTAATCTGTCTGATGGCAAATTATACAATTAATTGTTCACAGGTTTTTGCTTGAAATCTCTGACATATACCACAATTTCTAATAATTCCTTTAATTTCTACCGTACTATGGCCAATATTTTAATCGGAAATTTAATAACATGGTTTGTACATCAGTGTGTCCTGCCATAAGGCAGAAATGAGCTTTTAAACCAATCTGTAAATCAGCTGGCATCTATCTAATCACCTGTCCTGTTATAGCGGATATCATTACTGCAACATCTCTCTGAACAACATGGGTGCTCTGTCCAACGATCCCACATATGCTCGGACTTATAAATCACATAGGGGGGATAACAATACACCCGAAGCAGAACCGCAGAACATTACCGATATTGAAGATTTGATGTGATTACATTCTCTGGGTACTTTTTACCTCTTTTGTACAAAACGCGTTTTTTCCCAGGATCATCGGACATATTTGTCTTGTAGTTGTAAATATTGGCTGATGGTACATGTAGTTTCCAGGTTTGTGAAATATTCGGCGATTGTTTCTCTGGGGACTGCAACAAGATTACGTATAATATTGGATGCTAGGCACTGAGTAAGATTATCTCGGTGTCTTCTTAAAAGCGAATAGACCCAGTCCCGCCCAGGAGTATTGTTCCTAAATTTAGAAACACTACGGTCTTCTCGATCTAAATATGATTTAGTCACCATCTGCAAATCTTTCATGCATGGGTGAAATCCCCATTCTACACAGGTGATTGCCGTCTGGACTATTATTTCTTCTTCTGATTTGCTAAAAACTATCTGTCCTCCATGCTTGCCCCCATGCAATTCTTTGCATCTATTATATATGATTCGATAAGCAATTCCCTAGGTCCTAGAGACTTTATTAATAGACCATTCTGTCAGCCACCTTCGAAAGAACCTCTTCTAATTTTTCTGGCTAATAATTTTTATAATTAGGCTCACCGATATTTTTTCAGTATACACGTTCCATTATAATGATTTGATATAAAAAAGTATAAAATTATAGTTTAAAATCATTATTAATAAATCACCGCTCCTATTGGTGATTCATGGGGTGACATTGATTTTGTGGGATGAAATTGGTAGTTACATCAACTTCACCCTTCACCCTTGATAAGGGTTTCGGAGTGAAGTGTGACCATCACGCAAACACTACTGTAAAAATTCAAGCTTTGTGGTACTGACATGCTGGTTGTAAAGTGAGAAATCTTGACATTTTTAATTAATCTTTAATCTGTCCAATGTATCAAAAGTTCGGGACTGGATTTATTATCCCAGCCACTTTTTGACATACAAATATTTACATTATAATCTTAACGACTATATGATAGAAGAAATCAAGCCAAGAGGGTTGAACATCTGAGCTATATGAGACAGTACTGCTCTTTTTGTCGTAGAACTTTTATTATTTTCCAAAGTTACCGTTTCACGCGCTGAGTGCATGATATTTTTTCCACCCCTTAATATGTATGTTTAAAATATTAATTTTAAACGTATATGAAGCATTCACCATAGTTATTCTAGTTTATTTTTAATAAACATAAAGTAACAAAATAAAAGAACTAGTTCTAAAACTAATAAAAGTAAATACATACAAACAAAAATTGAAGACCTTGGTGCAAAAACCGGCCAAGTCCTAAAATTAAAATTTGTGGGAAACAAAGAAAAACTCTCCAGATTTTGCAATAAAATTGCAACAATCCCCAGTTTTTATTTTTATGTAGATATTAGTGCTATTTATTATATGGACTAATGTAAAAACGTTATTTCTTAAAAATCACACCAAAAAATTTGTTTGAAAATTTGGACTTGTCTGATTTTTGCACCAAAATGTTGACAAAAAAAGAAAAAATGGTCTGTTAGAAAAAACATTTATTATACTAGATAAATGAAGAGTCTGATTCATAAACCGGGTCTTCTAAAGTTTCTTCTCCAGCTTCTACTACTTCTTCTGGAGGTTCTTCTGGTTCTTCAGTTTTCCCGAATATTTCTTTGTAGTACCATTGGTATGCTACAGGCACATATTTCTTTACTAATAGCTTTACATCTTTCAATTTTTTTTCATTTATGGGTAGTGGATACACCTGAGCCATCTTTGTCGTAGGTAGCGATAAAATAGTACCTGGTTTAAGTAGTGGAAAATTTAATAAAACATGGAAGTGAAACGCTAGTGCTACATTCAATGAAGTTAGAACCACATTCGTATTGAAATAATCGGAATGTAGAGATAGAAAATTTTGATTTGTTTTTAGCAGTAAACGTTGTTTTTAAAATTGGTTTAAAATGCTCGGTAAAGTCCATTACTATATCTTGAGTTACATCTATAACTCGAAACTTTTTACTAGTTGTTTTTACTATTTGTTTCCATTCTTCAGGTACGTAAACTCGTTCTCTTTTTCTTTTTTCTTTCTCGATTAACCCAAATGAGCGATCGCATGGAAAGAAACTATGACCAGGCTCAGGATATTGGTGAATAACTCGAGTAATGTTTTTTGTTGTCTGATTAACCATGGTGAACAAATATTTACAAATAGTATGATTTTTATTTTGAGCAAACGAGTTATCGGAAAACAAATATAATGTTGTTACAGAGTCGGGAACAAACGTGGAAATGTAATGATGAATAAAACTAATAACTTCGTTGCTACCTTTCTTTGATGTGGCCTCGTCGTACATATACAAGGTTGATAGGCCAGTTTTTCCAGAGTAAACACAAAAGTTATACTGCCACAACTGACGTTTGTAAAAAACGTCTCTAGCCGGAATATGTGGTACCGGCAGATTTTGCTGGTAATCAAAACATAACACATCTACGGTTTCATCGGTTTTAGCAAGTTGGGTTTTCTCCTTCAATGATTTATAGAATGCTTCTGCTTTTCTAATATGTATTTTTTTTCTGTCTGTAATACAAACTTTTCCTCTTTATCTTGCTCTGCAGCTATTAAATTTTCCAACCTATCGCATGTCTGGCATGTATCTGAACGAGGGGAGCCAAAGCTTATATTGTAGTTTCCGCAAAAATGACGATAATAGAAGTCATACGAAACCTTTGGTTTGCATTTTTCTTCATGTTTTAGTTTTTGAAAAACGTCTGCTTCATATTTCTCTAAGTATAACATATACATTTTAGAAACGTTTAGATCAGACGATAAATAAGCTCGACTTTTATTTTTTTCTCGACTATAATACGATGAGCGCTTGGGAAAGCTTGCAATGTGGTTGTCAATAGTAGTTCTGTGAAATTTTATTTGGTCGGTTATCATGCTTACCCCCTCATGTCCAAAGGGGCAGCAATTTTTTCTTTTAAAGTTAGACCTATACGATTTGCTCGGTGTCTGGTGATTCCATGAATCGAACAAAATGCCTGTCTGCAGACTATATATTCATTGCCGTTAACACGAATCTGAAACGATAAGAAAACATTTTTACTTCTATTTTTCGGAGTAGTAGGTATAAGAATAACTAAATAGCAATGTTATTATGCAAACCTACCTTATAGTGAAAAGTTACAGACTTTGCTTTGCCCGTCCCTGTTCTTGATCTTTTTCGTGCTACCTTGTCTACCCGGATTAGGCCCCCCAAGTATATGTCATGCTTTTCTTTGTTAGCCAAGCCATTAAATTCCTGCAGAACTTGGTTTCTTTCCTCCACATTGATCTTTGAATATTGAAATTGCGCCAACAGACACAATCTTCACCTACTGTTCTTTTTCTGTTCACAATTCATATTATCGAAATCTATAGAACACCTGATAGTGACTTTAAAAAATTTATATTATCTGTGGGGATGTAAATGTTGATTTTCTTCAAACCAGCGCAGAAAAAAACCACCACTCGACTGGGCCGTCTCATATTTAGATAATCGCACTCAAACCACTGTCATAGATGGAACTAAATCTAAAATAAAAAAAGTAAACCTAGGAGTACCTCAAGGCTCAATTTTGGGACCTTTGTTTTTTATAGTATTTGTTAACGATATACCAAAAACATGCATCACCTCAAATCAGCTCCTCCTATATGCTGATGACACAAATGTGTTAGTGTCTCATGATAGTGTTGAACAAATTGTCCTTACAAGTAATACAGCATCGCAGGAAATGAGTCAGTATTGCAATAATAACGGCCTAAACTTAAACATAGACAAGACATGTTATATGCGCTTCTTACCAATAAACAGCGTGACAAACTACGATCTCTACCTGAAAATTTGAAACAAATCCATTCCAAGTACAGAAACTAGTAAGTTTTTAGGAGTGATCCTGGATCAAAAACTTACATGGGAGGCACATATAACCATGGTTTGTTCAAAATTAAGTACAATCTGCTACATGGTGAGGAATTTGAGAGACACGGCAATCGTAGTTGCAGTACGGGCTCATTTTCTGGGGCAATTCACGATATTTCAGACAAGCATTTCAATCACAAAAGAAGGTCTTAAGGACTATGTGCAAGACCCATCCCTTGACTAGCTGTAAACCACTATTTAAGAATTTACAAATACTTACCTTACCGAGTCTGTATATCTACCAGCTAATACTTTTCATTAAAGCAAATGAATCCCAGTTTCTTAGAAACAGTGACGTTCATGCATACAATACAAGAAATAAGGACGACCTATATCAGCCGTATTCTCGTCTTGCATTGGGAGAAAACTCTACAAAACATATGGGTATTAAATGCTTTAACAAAATAAGTCAATTTATCGATACAGGTAGCAGGTCTTTTAAAAACCAAGTATTTATATTTTTATGTGATAGAACATTTTATGATGTAGATGAGTTTCTCAACTTTTGAAAATCATTTTGTGTACCTGTTTTAAAAGTTTTTATACTAATGGTGTGTTATTGTTTTGTTATATATGTGGAATTTTGTATGAATGGATTTTGTGAATGTAAGTTTACTTATGTGTGTGTGGTGACTAGTTTATTAAGGTTTGTACATTATATGTATATTATATTTTTGTATAAACTTTCAAAAACGAATAAATTCTTATCTTATCTTATCTTGGTATTACTTTTCCACTTTTCACAGTAGTATACTCTTCGCCTTTTGCCATTTTTACTTTTCTAATATTTCTTTTCCATAATGCCTCATTTCGTGTTCTCTTTTCCCTTTTTTTTTCGAAATAGAGATGCTTACAGCCACTGGTGAAATAGGACTATTTACGACCTGCGTTGAAATAGCATTATCTCGGGCGACTGTGTTTACTATACCAACGAGTTTTTTTGTTCGTTTTTTATTTTGTTTGTTTTTATACACGACTTTACGACTAGTACTAAGTTGATTTTCATCTGCCTGATGATTGAAAAGGTTCTTCTTCAGATGACATCCTATTTAATAATGTATGTATGAGCGCAATAAACAAAGAGATACGTACGCATCATGCAATAACTGAAAGACACTAAATCATGCCACAATGAGTCTAATAATCAGATCGCACGATCGTCCTCAGTCATGTCCCCCTACCCAAAAGCTTGAAAATTTGGTGCAAAAATCGAACAAGTCCAGGACTTAACTGATTTTTGCTCCAAAGTGTAGGGTCAGCCAAGTCCTTAGAGCTTTGTACAGTTATTATGTTTCGGACTTGTCTGATTTTTGCACCAATCGGTCGGGGATGCGATATAATATATGCCCATTAAGAAAACTAAATTTCACCCAATAGTGTACTTGGCCGGTTTTTGCACCAAGGTCTTCAATTATAACGGAATACGTCTGGCTTTTAAAGACACAAACTCGTTTATCATTTCATTATGATCGAGGATTTTACAAATTTGGTTTTCAATTGAAATAATAGCTAGATCAGATAGACACTATTACAGTATAGAAGTTCTTAAATAATTTTTTAATTATCTTCAATTTTGAAAAACCTCATTCTCTCAAAACCAATACCAATATAGGCAATTACAGAATTATTCTTAAAGCTATAAATAAATTTGGAAACAACGATTTTCAATTATGTTTTACAATATTGTTTAAATAGGAGCACAATGACACGGACAGTCACTTGTGCTACTTAGTCGACTTCAATCTTTTTTTCTAGATCAGCTATCTTCTTTTTATTTATATCTGCCTTATCCTCGTGCTCCTATGTTTTTTCGTCCATTTTATCAACTTTTTTAATATACCTAACCATAAATTCTTCATTGGCAAAGACTTCATGTATTGTCTCTTTAATTAATATTTTAATATCAACATTTTCATGTCTTGTTTTTTTCTGACCTATGATTACAGGAATGTACTTTTTCTTTATTATAAACATACTATCACTATTTTGAATTGTTAATACTGTTTAATAACTGAGTATTTTGACTGTTAGCATGGAGCAATAAAACACGTGTCTACTGATTGAGAGACATATACAATGTGCTTCATAGAATTTTCCTGACAAGAAGGATTTACGGATAAGTGTCTGCAATTAGAATAACTAAAACTTAATTTATGAGTACGAGACAGAGAAAATATACAGAACACAGCATTCGTTTTTCTTGAATAAACCAACCAATTCTTATTTACTTTTTTGCCGTTTGCTAACGTTTGCATAGGTATATTGGGTAGGTGAATATTTTCTTCCAGTTCCATCTACCGGAAAGTCTTCCTCAATTTGGACAGCACTTTTGTAACAATTGTTTCAATTAAACAGTGATTTAAAAGAGTAGGCCACGTGGCGGAAACAGCAAACTCAGTATCAATGGATGAAGTTTTGTTTCTAAGTGATGTTCAGTAGACGTTGATGGCTGTTCTTCACCAATAATAATCAATGGCTCGGGCCCGGATTTTGACTCCGACTCCGGCTCCCGTTCAGGCAGTAAGTGCCATATTCATGATTCTGAAATAATTAACACGTTAAACGCCATTGCGGTCACAGGTGACCGATACATGTAGTGTCCACAGGGCCACAGCGGTCACTGGTGACCGCAAATACATACTGTTTTATATATACGTCTGACCGCTGTGGCCTGTACGAAACTTCTGCTATATTCAGGCATTTAATTTTAACATTTGTATAGGTCATAGGGGATGTAAAAAATAGTTTTATATTTTTTCATACCATACTCACATTTTATTAACTAAATTATTAGCAAATGAGCAATTTAAAGTAAATGAGCTATATAAACATCAAGACAAAAACTGAAATTTGAAAATAGAGTAACAAAACATTTTTTGTTTGATATTATATAATGTAAATGTAATTATTTTTATTTGTAACATTCTGTAAAGCACTCTAAGCAATAATGTGGTTGGTCGTCACAGTCAACACAGTATGTGGTTATTTTTTTTTGCCCTTATTTTGATAGCACAAACGGCAATACTTTCGTACTTTAGCGGCTGGTCCTTCCTTTTTCGCAAAAGTGTGAGTGTTCCTCCGTCTCTTCCTTGGCACATTTTCCATGTCGGAAGTATTCTTGTCAGAACGAAGCAGTTCTTCTGAAACGTTTTCTCTAAATTGTGATATGGATATGTTTGAACCAGTAATTTGTTTATACTAGAAATGGGCGTTGACCATGGCAGTTCCAAGAATTATCTTGATATCTATCTTACGATACCATTTTATGGTTTTTCTCAAAGCACTGTTGTAGCTGGCCATTTGGTCTGAAATATCTATGGAACTTTTGCTTGAATTATATTCTAAAATGGCAATAGGCTTTAGAATTATTTCATTCCTTCTTTGGACCTCTCTTGTCTCATGGGTATTCTTAGTAGAAAGCAATAATATATCGCACTTATCGCGCCATTTCATGATACATATGCCACGACCGTTTTCTTTACCTACTAGTTCTCCTTTTTTTAGTTTTTTATTAGTAACCTCTTTAGGATTTCCGCGTCTATTGGCTCTCAAAGTTCCGATAAGATGAGTTTTCCAGTCTTAGTAAAATGTTGGCCAGTTTGCAAACTTGTGTAATAGTTGTCGGTGATAATAGTCTGCCCAGAATCAAGTAGATTTTCTGCTAAAGAAATTACAATTTTTGTTGGAACAGAAACCCCTACACAGAGCTGTGCCGGGTACTGAGAAAATGTACTCGAGTACCGGGTACCGGGTACATGTCATAATTAAGGAAAGAGTACAAAGTACCGAGTACTTTACCTGCTAAAAAGTACTCAGAGTACAGTACCCGGAGTACAAGTACCCGAACTTTTCGGGTACTTATATTAGAGTACATTTGGCAAAAATTTATGTTTGGGTTATGCTTATGCAAAAGCAAAATAAACTAAATTTTCTACAAAAAGTGTTTTTAATATTAAGGAATAACTTGAAAAACAAAACAAAAAAGAGAATCCTAAAATAAACAAAATATTCTACTAAAGTGTTTTTAATATTATAAAATAACTTGAAAAACAAAACAAAAAGGAATCCTAAAAATACCAGCTGTTATTTTATTGCGTTACTTTATTGGCCTTCATTATCACCAATTTTTCGAAACTCGAATCGTTGAGAGCGTTTCGCCGTGGACTATTCACTATTGACGCAAAAGAAAATAATCGTTCCACTGGTGCAGACGAAGGTAAACAAGTATTATACCTCAAAAATATTTTTTTTATTATTGGGTAATCGTTCAAGCTATTTATTCCGCTTCTTTTGTCATCAAGATATTTGTATAGCTGTAGCTCAATTTTTGATGTTTTCACCGCTTCCTTTTCAGTGGCAGGTTGAGAGGTATTCGTAAACATAACGTGTTTAGATGTTTCGGGTTCGGGTTCATTAAAATCAAAGAAGTGTTGTATCGCTAGAACCTGCACGTTCGCTGCCATTATCGTCATCGTCAATATATAGTTGTTCCGCGGCTCCGATTACCAACTTCTTTATAGCGTCCAGAGAATATTTTGGGGTTTTTAAAACATTAAACCATCGCAACTTAAATTTGGGATGAACAACTGCAGAAATAATTGCAGACTCTGAAGTCAAATTAAGTATGTCGGAAAACCTTCTATTTAAACTATCCATACATGTTCTTAAAAGTAATTCACCATTGGAACTCATACACTGGAGCTTTAATTTTTCCCATTTATTTCTTAGAGAAAGAAGACTGGGCAGCAAGTATCCATAATAAACACAATCCTGTCCTTGCAAAACGTCGAGTGTTAAAGCAAGAGGTTTCAATACTATACAGTACTCTTCGAGAAACTGCAATTCGGTTTCCTTAAAATGTTTAATATTTAGCCGCTGACAAAGAGCCGGAAGTTTTGCTTTTACGTTCAAGATCTGGGAAACCGAATCAAAATAGGAATTCCATCTTGTTATTCCTGGATAACTTAGAGTATGTCCCAAAACCACTTTGATTATTTCAGCACTTTTGGGTCTGCCTGCTTTTGCCCATAAGATATTACATTTTGAAAAAACTTGTGTATGTCGCGTTCTTAGTGTAAGATTTGATTGAATTGCATTTTTGCAATCGGTCGTGGCAATTAAATTTAACGTATGACTGGCACAACGAATATGCGCTGGTAGCATTATTGTTCTATTGTCATTATCAAGTGTATTTGAAACTTCGATTTCATGGACTGCAACTTCTTCTTCATCATATTCAATTTCATTCATCTGATCTTCTTCTTCTTCTTCATTATCTTCATTATCTTCATCTAGTCCATGTTTGGTTTTGTTAACTTCTAATCTTTGGGATTCTTCTGTAACCGAGAATTCACGGAAGGCTTTAACAAAATTCGAACCATTGTCCGTTACTGTCGCGACTATTTGGGCTGATCTAATATTAAAATTCAAATTGATGTTTTCAAGCATTTCTCCAATGTTCTTGTAGTCATGGGTGCCAGTGAATCTTTTGCAAGCCAAAGCTACTGACTTTCTCTCCAAGTTTGCGTCTATCCAATGCAATGTAACCCCCATGAAACTTCTTGTTTTGGTGGACCATATGTCAGCGGTGCTGCAAACATAGTCCTGCTTTTGAATTTCTTTTTTAAGATTCTCTGTATGAGAATTATACATCTCATTAATAAGTCTCATTGCCGCTTTTCTTCGGGGGACATTAACGTGCATTCCATCGAACAACCTTAGAAAACTTTCATTTTCGATGATTGACACAGCGGACATAGTGTTAACAATGAAATACACTATTCTTTTTTCAAACTCCTTCTGCGTGACCAGCGTGACCACACTTTTTGAATTTATGATACTCAATTTTGCTTGCTTGGATTTTGTACCTGCTAGACCAATTCTCGAATTAGTACCCTTCAACTTGCTTTTGCTGTGTTTTAATTTCTCTTTGTGTTTGAGATAGTCATCATAGGATTTGTTTCCATGCACTCTTTTTAGATGCTTAACAAAATTTGTCGTACTTTCCGCAGAGCCCTTAATAATTTTTTTTGAAGGAAGACATAACTGGCAAACAGCTTCGACATGCGAATTCTTGTCACACGTTTCAACCAAGAAAAATGTTCCGTCCAGCATTGGGGTGTTCTTGCACTTTCCAATGTTACTAACTTCAGTCGTAGTTGATAAAGATGTGGATGTGGATATTGTGGATGCCGTAGCAGAAGTGGGGCTAGTCGGACCAGAAACTATTTCTACATCGGAAACATTGAAATGCATGCTTTCAGTGTACCTAGAAGTCGAAGTCGATGGCTGAAGATTTTTAAAATAGTCTGATATTTTGGTTGATATGGATGGCTTTTTAGTCTTAGGGACATAGTCTTCATCACTTTCTGATGAATTATGGAAAGGATCTGGTTCTGCATCACTTAAAATCTCCATGGTCCAGGTCCTATAAGTAAAGAAATACAATAATCGTATTTCTTTTTTGTAATTATTACAATAAAATACAATATTAAAATGTTGCCAAAAAAAACACAGAAAAAAAATAATTCTCGGTTAGAGAAGAATCCCAAGAATTAGAAGTTAACAAAACAAGGCATGCACTAGCTGAAGATCATGAAATTTTTTTTACTCATTATTTTCCAAGTTTTTAGTTTTTATTTCCCTAATTTATATTTCTCATTAAACAGTTTGTTTTATCTTAGGCTATTTTAGATTTGAAATTTGTCATAGTGTACAGGGTGTCCTGCTATATTTTGACCAATTCATATCTTCGTTATCAATGGGTTTAGAGAAAAGTTTAAATTAGCAAAGTTTCAGTATTTTCCTGAACCATCATAAAATTAAATCAGAAAAAAACAACTGAACATCAGCATCAGCAGAAGTAATATTAAGTAAGTGGAGACAGTTTTTTAAATAGTTCACCCGGTAAATTTTAAACACATTTCATGTAGGATGTTCTATACCTAATTGCAACTGTTTTTGAAATACTGTCGTTTGAAAATAGGGATTTTTCAACTTTAACACACTGTAGATTCTGAACGGCTTACGTGTCCTCATGTTACTTTTTGATAAGCTTTCATTTGAACCTATTTTAATGAAATCCATTAATATCAATTTTGACATAGGAACAGTCAAACATTTTTGGATAAGGCTAAAATTAAGCTTAAATCGAAAAGTAATAAGATAGGAACTCGTAAGCCGTTTTTGCCTATTTCAACAGGGTTCTCAGCGTCAGGGAAAACCTGAAAAACCTGGAAATGTCAGGGAATTTTAAAAAAATGTGTCAGGAAAAACCTAGAAATGTCAGGGAATTTAGTATTCAAAAATTGCTGAGAACCCTGTTCAATCCGTTCAAAATTCAGAATCTACAAGACCAACAGTGTGTTAAGTTGAAAAAATCTCAATTTTCAAAGGCAAAAGTTTCAAAAACAGAGTTGTTTCCATGTGAAAAAAATAAAGTTGATTGTCATAGCTGGGGTCACCCTGTTACACGATCACATATGTTTTATGTTTAGAATTCATCTCAAAAATGAAATAAGAAAATAGGTGTTTTGAAAACTAAAGTTGGTTGTCATAACTTATTTTTGTGTTTATATGAATTTATAATCAAGTTTGGAACCCCGTTGGAATTTCATTGCGTATCTAAATTTGAAAACTGCGTTTCTTTATCTGCGATCGATGGTTCTCAAGTTAATTTTTTTTATAATTCAACCCTCCCTTCCCCCCTTTACCAAACCCCCCGACCACCAAAAACTAATGGTCTTATCCCCGGGTGCCACAGAATTTTTGTGCCAAATTTGGTTAAAATTGGTTAAGCAGTTTTTGAGATATCGTGCTTCCGACATGCAGACCGACAGACAGACACCAATATAATATTTTGTAGTTAGGTTATTTTTGACCCAAATAAATCATTTTCAGTAAAAATAGAAAAACTTTTTTTTTTGACGATTCTAATAGCCTTCCTATACGGTATATCTATGGTTTGAACGGCTAAAAATATCACTGTTGATGCTCAGTTGTTTTTTTCTGATTTCATTTTGATGATGGTTCAGGAAAAATACGGAAACTTTGCTAATTTAAACGTCTCTGTAAACCCATTATTAACGAAGATGTCCATTGGTCAAATAGCGAAACACCCTGTACAATACAGTATCATACTAGTCAAGTCTTTTCATTTGATACTCATATTAGATAAATCTCTTACTTACCTTAAACTGTAGTAACGCCTTTGACTTCAAAAAAACAAATTTACAATAAGATACAATCAATCAATGACCGCGTTCAACACAATAATAATAGTTACGTAAAACCACCCCGTATGTGTAACCTTCTCACTAGTGGTGATCTCGTCCGCCGAACCCGAACGTTGTCGTGTAATTGTTCAGTAACTAATAAAACTATTACGACAAACTCTGCAAATTCAGACGAGCTTGATCTTGTTCAAGTACCCGAGAATAATGTACTCGAACATGCGATGCGGGTATCGGGTACTAATAGAGAGTATTTGAGGAATCGGGTACCGAGTACAATTGATTCCAATGTACTGGGTACCGGGTATCGAGTACTGAAAAAATGTACGCGAGTACATTTTTGGGTATTTTTACCCGGGTACTGCCCAGCTCTGCCCCTACATCAGCTTCTTTTCCAGCATAAACCCTCATGTTCCTTGTATAGCCTTTAAATTTAAATATTTTAACCCCATACTTATGGGTCTTTTGCGGGATGTACTGTTTCATTAGCAGCCTGCCTCTGAAAGGTACTAGAGTTTCATCTATACAAACTATTTGTCCGGGTGTATAGACTTACTGACAGTTTTCTATAAATGATTCTAATAGCGGTCTAATTTTGTATAACCTGTCTCCATCTGGACAGCTATTATTGTCACTAAAATGCCACATTTTCAATAGTAACTCAAATCTGTTACGACTTATTGTTTGAGAAATAGGATCTATGTGAAACAAAGGTTTGTTCGACCAATAATGTCTAATACTTGGCATTTTCATTAAAACCCATGTAACAAACTACACCCAAAAACATTTTCATTTCGTCGTAGGAAGTTGGGGACCACTTATGCAAGCGTGATGAATTTTGAACATCTTCTTCAAGCAGTACTTGAGTTGCATATAAATTAGTTTGGTGTACCATCTCATTTATTATTTTAGTGTCTATGAATACCGACCAAAAATCAAATGGCGAACCATCTGATAGAGCAGCGGCATATTCAGGTGTTACCCCACTTTCAATATCAAATCCAAACTGCAGATGACGACCTTCTGGATCTGTCCATATTTCATCAGGGTTTATTACTTCCTGTTGAAGAGAGTTACTTGGAGATATGATTTGATTTGACTCACTATTCGTTTCGTTTTGCTCATTATCGATATCTAGCCTTACTTCATCCTGATTAGCTACTACCTGTTGGAGACTGGAACTATTACTTTCGTTACATAGAATGTATTCTGGATCGTCTAGAGAATCTGAACCAAAAGGATCTGAGGTACTGTCACTAAATTCTGTAACAAACAAAAGCATTTGAATTTTTGTAACACATGTAAGGAGTCATAACAGTATAACTTTTTGGCGATGCTCTGTACTTTGATTATTTTGAGATACTTACTCATCGGTAACAGTACATTGCCTTGCCATTTCTACAATACGTTTAGAACGCTCACTAATACGTTTTTCTGCCATTTTGGCAAAGCACAATAAACAACACCTGCTCACACGACCAACTAAACAGCAAGCCTGAACATTTCGCGCGCTTTCTAACGGCTGCTGTTGTGACTGCTACCATGACCAACCACTAAATTGGCTCACAGGGCCACGGCGGTCATTAGTGACCGACCTAAATTTTTGTATACATTTCGGAAAACTTTCAAAAATTTTGATATCCTTTATTGTTTTCCATCGAATATAGGTAAAATAAATAAAGATTAGCAAAAAAAAAATAGTCCACGAGGTGAGTATAGCAAATTTGCCGTGGCGTTTAACGTGTTAAGAAAACAAATTTCGAAAGCAAAATTTTTGTTTTTTTTTTATTATAAACATTTTTAAGCGATTCCTAACATCTAACTGATAAAAAAAATGCATTTATCAAAAGAAAAAAACGTATTACAGTTTGTTTGGAACTAAAACTGAAAGGGCATAAGTGCCAAACTATTATTCCAACAAAGGTTATAAATAAAAAGAGACATTTTGTCCCAAGTGCCTCACAACTTAAGGTTATAAGTCCCAATTAAAGGTGAGTTGAGCTGCTGCTTGGCGCCAAACTTTCTTCGCCTAAATTAAGAAGTTTTCTATAAAATATTTTGTGTTCAAGATTTTCTAGGTATGGAATCATAGACGATAGAGATTTTTTTTATTCTCGGTAATCTTATTCTCGGGGTAAAAGTTTTATTTCGGCAGATTTTAAATCTACAATGGTTTTTCCTTTTTTCAATATATTGGTTTTCTTACAGGCTTCTATTTCGGAGAAAGTTTCTTTTATGTGAAGCACTGTTGGATTTTTATGATTAATCTTTATTGTTACTGCCTTACTGATATTTAACCCGTAAGAACGCGCGCCCTACTTTAAAATGCATGGACGCGCGCTGGGTAATTTTTACCAGTTTCAAATTGTAGCTGAATATTTTTTTTAATAAATATATAATTTAATCAGATAAGTTGCTGGTTTAATTAAATAAAGTGAACAAATTTCAATTGTATTTAATGATATATTGTCTTCAGTGATATAAGTACAGATAGATAGATATATATATATATATATATATATACAGGCTGTATCACATAAGAGGGCCACTCCCATGTATCTCGCTTAATATGCGAGACACGTCAAAAATCTTTAATTGTTTTTTGTTGCATTTTTGGAGGCCTTTATGCTCGTAAAAACAAATTTGAGATCCATGGCCAACTTTATGAGTAATAACAAAAAAACCTGTAAAGTGCCCAAACTTTAAGGCTGTCTAACTTTTTTATTTTAAGAGATAGAGAAAACATTGGTAATAAATTTTTATTGCAAAATTGATACCTTCCACCTGATATAAACAGATTTTTTTAATATCGTATGTGGTTCGCTGCGCCCTCTAGGCAGATAAAAATTTTTTTATTGAAGCAGGCTATGGCCACAAAAAATTGCCTGTTTTTTCGTCGTTCATGCAATATACTACATGTTGCCCTTATCTTTCGTATTTATTACATTTTTTTCAATTTTAGTTAAAAAAAATGTACCTAAATATTTTCGTGTTGCTCAAGATAATGTAGAACCTGTTTTAAAGACGCCAATTGCAAAAAAAATAATAAACAGAATGTACTTTTTTATGCAAAATACAGATTTTCTAATAATATTATTTTATTACGTTGTCTGTATCAATATAATTTTAAAGACCCAATTGCTTCTAATGTGAAAACCAATAAAATAATATAAGAAAATCTGTATTTTGCATAAAAAAGTACATTCTGTTTATTATTTTTTTGCAGTTGGCGTCTTTAAAACAGGTTCTACATTATCTTGAGCAACACGAAAATATTTAGGTACATTTTTTTAACTAAAATTGAAAAAATATAATAAATACAAAAGATAAGGGCAACATGTAGTATATTGCATGAACGACGAAAAAACAGGCAATTTTTTGTGGCCATAGCCTGCTTCAATAAAATTTTTTTTATCTGCCTAGAGGGCGCAGCGAACCACATACGATATTAAAAAAATCTGTTTATATCAGGTGGAAGGTATCAATTTTGCAATAAAAATTTATTACCAATGTTTTCTCTATCTCTTAAAATAAAAAAGTTAGACAACCTTAAAGTTTGGGCACTTTACAGGTTTTTTTGTTATTACTCATAAAGTTGGCCATGGATCTCAAATTTGTTTTTACGAGCATAAAGGCCTCCAAAAATGCAACAAAAAACAATTAAAGATATTTGACGTGTCTCGCATATTAAGCGAGATACATGGGAGTGGCCCTCTTATGTGATACAGCCTGTATATACAGTTAATCTTCTTCTTCTTCTCCATTAGCTTTTTCTTGACGTTTCTCGTAGATTTTTTTGCATGTTTGAGAACATCCGACACAAAAAGGTACAACGTGTTGTTTACAAATAAATTTTCTACACAATTCGCAGGATGTCGTTGTTTTACGGTCCATTTTATTCTCACAATTCTCACACCGACCACGTTGTAATCGTAACTGTTTTGCTGGAGGTGGTTCAATATTGGTATTAGTGTATAAGCTTATTCTTGTTTTTAATTCTGGTCCCAAGTTTTCAACAGTTGCTCTATAGGCCAGTTGCTCTTTTATGAGATCAAGAGCAATTTCCTTTATGTATTATTAACTTTGTATACAATAAAAGCATTTATCGCAGCGATGTTCATAAAACCAAAAAATATGGTCAGTGGTCATCTGAACGATTTTCTTGAAACCGAATAGGTGCCACAAAGTTCATCGACAGTATCTACTCCACCTTTGGTTGAGTTGTAATAACCAATTATTTCAGGTTTGCTATTTGGAGATGTTTCATCGATGGCAGCGTCATGGTGCATGCTCGAAACAAGAAGTACAATTTTATTTTTTTTCGGTGTATAGGACAAAAGCGTAATATTTCTTGTAAATCCAAAAAGAGTAGAGTTTAATTCTCGTTTTGTTGTCAAAAAATCTTGGGGAATTTCGCGTTTGTTTTTGCGAATGGTTCCCACGCAAGTTATTTTGTGATTTTCTAGTAGATCATTTACTATCGGTACACTAACAAACCAATTATCCATTGTCACATTTCTGGCTGATTTATCAATGGGTGATATAAGCCGTTTCACTATAGAAGATGGGGTATTTTCCAATTTATAAGGACAATCTGGCTGCTGTCCACAGTATATTTCAAAATTTGCGGTATAAGTTTCCGAGAAATATTTTGATGCCGTACCTTGCTGGCTTGCTATTGATGTATTGGCGAAAGCTGCATCTTCCTCTAAAGGATTCAAGTTTTTCGTCAATCATAACATTATCACTAGTGTTAAAATTTTGCAATAAATTCGCCTTGAATAATTCGGAAATTTCTCTAATAGCAGCAAGTTTATCAGTTTCTCTTCTTGTACTCCTATCGTAAACATTATCAAAACGAAGACACCTCAGTAGAAATAAAAATCTCTTGCGGGACATAGTCGCTATAAATAAGTCAATACCAGTGGCATCTTGAGCCCACAAATCTATTGTATTCAATCTGGCAGATTTGAGTACTCCTGCATAGTACAGGAGGCTAAACAAAGCTTTTATTTCTCTTTTGCTTGTAGAAAGAGCATCTCTTTCTCTGCTAAACTTTTGTCTAATCTTCTCAATATAAGTGTTTGTTTGTTGTACAATCAAGTCTAATATATCGCTTATCCAGTACAACACTGAGACAAATGCACAAGGTATAGTTTCGACAAATTGCCCTTCAAAAATTTTCAATGTCTTGTTTTTGTTGTAAGTTCTAAACTAACTGAAATTTCATAATTTTTCTTGCATATTTTTGTTTTTATAAATGTAACTTAATATGGACATGCTGCAGAGTCACAAAAAATTATATTAACTATTTTTTTTTTAATTCTTGCAGATGTCTCAGTATTGCACCAAAGCAATGAAAAATATTTTTAGATAGTGGCTTGGGTTAAATAAAAAATCGACTTTTTATAAACGTTTATTCAAAATTTCTGTAGCAAAAAACATTAAAAACATCAAATGCGAAAATGGGAAGTTGTTAATAAAGTTCACTCTGCCGTCAAGTTTCTGAAAAAACCTTGATATTCCTTCTTAATGTGGTTTTCATTACAAAGAGAAAGTAGATGTTGATGTTTTAACTTTGATATTTTCGGAGCAGTTTTATAAGCTAAAGGCAAAGAGGGGTTTATATTTAATTTTCTTCTAGGATTTTTTCTAATATTCATGACCTTATACTCTGTTTCTGTATAGCTTGTTTTATAAAAAACACTGTTTTCCACATCTTTCTCCATCCGAAAAACCTTAACGTCATTCCAATTGTTATCGTGTTCTTGTAAACTAAAGTTAACTCCCATTTCATCACAGATCTTCTTCCAGTCATAGAATTCATCTGTTGTCATTTCATATACTTTGTATGGAGAGCCCGTTTTTTTGGCCAATTTTGCAATCATTGCCACCTGAGAGGGAATAAAGATGGGACCACTTCTGAGCGCTCTTGCTTTTTGTCTTTCAATACACGAGTGCATTTGATCTCCCTCATTTTGAGTATTACCACTAATTAAATACTTATGGGTGATGGAGTTTATGTCCAAAGTTTTTAAACAGTACAGGTACATGCAAAGTACAAACTTATTTTTATGTTGTCCAACGCAATTATCTGAAAAGAATATGACATCTTTCCCGCGACAATCATTTTTTAAAAATTTATAAATACACGTTGCAATTTCATTGGCCCCGCGCTTAGCTAGAGCCTCGTGCCACAAATAGCAATACCCTGATTTATCGGTAATGTTGTATACTGTAAAGTTTATGCAGTTAAGTTTGCTTTTATAAAAAAAAGTCGATATCTCTCCGCATGGCAATGGAATTACAGCTTGTAGATCATAACAACACACAAGGAGGCTTGAATTTTCTTGCATGGATAATTCTTTGTCTTTATCTTTTTCCTTTCTTGACATTTCTTTTTCTTGTAAATGTGTATCGTATTTTTCTTGCATATTGTTTTTTTCAATGTCATTCCCATTTTGGTACTGTGCACATACTGCGCATTGATCTTTTTTAGGCGCAAAAAATCCTATATTGAATTCCTCGTTAAAAATTTTTTCGTAGGTACATTTTTTCGCTGTTGCCCAATTGTTTGTTTTACAGTACTCAGTATATAATCTGTACATTGTAGAGATATTCAGTGAACCATCCAAATATTCTTTTTTTGTTTGGGAACGACAATAATGTGATTCAATTCTTGGGAAAAGATTAATGTGGTTTCTTATATTCCCTTTTGTAGCATCACTCACTTTCTTTTGATTATTATGCTTTCCTCTTTTCTCACTCTCTAGAAATCCTTCTGAGTTGGTCTTCTTTCTAATTGTGGCTATGGTATTGTTGCTTACGTCTAAAGTTCTTTTGAAAAAATCTTTACAAACTCGGATATATTTTCCATTTACTTCAAAAAAAAATGCACAATTATTAGCTCTGATTTTCCCTTTTTTCGTTCTTTGGTTTCTATTCTGTTTTGGTTCTATTTTTTTTCATACAACGGGCTATAAATTCACGCTGCTTTTCCTTATTTTCCAACTCGTAAAAGTTTTTAAATATCAGTGACCTGGTATCCTGTGATACCAAAGAGTTGCACTGATATTGGCAATTCTTGTCATCACAACATGCCTTTTTCACAGACTTTTTGGGTATCTTTCTGTTGGATTTGGTTATGTATTCGTTTCCAGTGTTAACTTTAACTTTTTTTATGTTTCTTTTCCATTTCTCTTCATTTCTTAGTCTTTTTCTTGAACGAAATTTTTCCGCATCTTTGTCTTCATCAAACGCCACCTCATCTTCCACAACTGCATCTCGTGCTTCATTTTCCTTGTTCAGTATTTTATACCGTCTGAATGTAGTTTCCTCCTGAATATCAGAAGATGAGGATAAGGATGAACCACTTGATTGCTCATAAGTCTTATCTCGTGAATCATCATCTCTGATTTCTTCTAATAGCTCTGTTGAGTCATCCATCTCTTTTTCTATAATAAAACCATCGATAGTAATTTGTCTTCTCGACATATTCTGTAAATTAACTACTTTGTTCACCTGTTCACTCGCTGCAGAACTAACCTATTAAAAAAATTGCATTGCATTGCATTAACAAGTTAACTTTCATGAATTATTAATATTACCATTGTTGGATCTGCAGGTGGATCTTCAATATCTGGTTCAGGGGTAATCACAACATCTCTATGGAACTGACTATCTAACTCATCAAGATAACTTGTAGAATAGCTAGAATATTCTATAACATTAACCATAGAAAGATTTCTTACTTCTGCTGGTATGTCTTTTTCACTAGCCGCACTCTGACATTTCGTGATTTTATCTTTTTTCCCCTGCTTAATGGTATCATTAACCTAAAATTAATAAATATAAAAAACTAAATTTGCAATTTATATACTAAATCTCACCTCTGTAGAATTTGCTATTGCTGAAAGTGCAATACGTTTTCCTCGACTCATAAATTCACTTCCACTAAACATAGTTAATTCTTATATTAACTTGAAGTTTTTTAGCAAAACAATACAATAACACGTGCCGTGTACCATTAAACTTAAACGTAAACAGCTAGTACGAACAATTATCTCAGTGTTTCACCGATAAAACTTGCCAACGTACGTATTTCTGGTCACAGTGCAATACTGGGTCATCCGCTTTGTTCCAGTGTTGCACTCAATATGAACGCTTATTTCCGTTTATACAATACTGGGTTAAATTACTTTCAGCCTTCTATGATTGGTTTAACACATATCACACTATTTCATTGAACATATTGGGCATTTTGCTAGCCATAGCGATATTATCCATAATTTTGAATTTTTTGCAGATGTCTCAGTATTGCACTGAGCAAGCGATATTATCATTAATAAAGCAATTCCATGCCTCAATTGCGATTTTGGTTAATTAAGCTGGACCTGCTGGACCTGACCGCGGCGAAAGTATATTGTGCGCTCTTGTTCTTTTGGCAGAATGGGGTCTTCTTTGCCATTGAGTTGTTCTATCTTTTCCCACATAATTTATAAACTGACTTATAGGAATATCATCTTCTGCATCAGAGTTATTAGGTTCAACATCCGGTCTGTTTCTCAACTGCAGATGACCTACAACAATTTCTAATTTTACTATTATTATTATTTGTGAGAAACCCTATTTATACCATTTTCCTTATCACTGTCGTTTCCTGGTTCTTCCGAATTACTATTATGATCACTGAGAGAACAATGATCCTGTTCAGAATCATCACTTTCAAGTATAATTTCATCCTCATCAGATTCTTCAGCTAGTTCAATCAACTCACGCTCAGACAAGGGACGTTTTCTTTCATAATTAGAATAAGTGGCCATTCTAAAAGCTATTTGAAAAAACAATAATAACTTGTTTGTTGATAAAAACACTATGAAACTTACCGAAAAGTTAACAGAACAAGAAAACAAATATAGTCACTTATACACGCGCTATGGGTAAAATTTACCCAGAACAACTTTACACCACGGCAACTAATATGCAACTGATCCGAAACAGCGGGAATCTGCTTTACTGCACTTGGAACAGTCCATTTTGAAATTACATGAGGGATGAAGGTTAGATCTATTTTCTCAACAAAGTTATATCAGCTTTAAAGACTTCTAGGTATATTTTACCCACTAGCGCGTCCTGACGGGTTAAGGCTTTAGTGTTAAGAAATGTGTCAGCAGCTTCCTTTATATCCCAGACATGTAAATAACTTCGAATGGCGGATCATATTTTGCGGAAGTTATTACATGATGTAAATCACCACGGCACGTTTAGAACGCTCACTAATACGTTTTTCTGCCATTTTGGCAAAGCACAATAAACAACACCTGCCGTAAAATGCCTGCAGCTTTATGCAAAATTATATTCTCATTTTGGCTACTTTTGCTTGTCAAGAACTCCTCATCAGATGAGCTTGAATCCTCTTGATCAAGAGAAGAATATATGATATCATATTCATGTTCTTTTGAAATGGTAAGAGTACGTTTTCCAGGAGATGAAATAAAAGATATGGTATCCCCAAAATGTCTTTCAAGTTTTGTTCGTAAATTACCAGTACTTTCTGAAATATCATGATCTACATTTTGGTCTTCTATTATTTTCTTAAAGTAATTATTCAGGGTGGTCAGTTTTACACATTTCTTTTGCTGTAATATATCTTCTGCAATTTTTTGCAAAGTGTATCAAAAGCGTCGTGCATAGAATTGTGTGTTTCATCAGCAGCTTGTTTTCTATTGCAGGCTATTATATTCTTTTTGCTTATACAGGGTGTCCGGTAAGTACCTCCTAATCTCTCGGGAGTGTATAGGGGAGGTCAAAATAAAACTAGTCCTTCCTATAATTTGTTTTTCTAATGTGCCCCCTAACGGAATTATGGGGGGTCAAAGGGGTACCTAGAAATTAACGTTTAGGGTTATAACTTTGAAACCACCCTGTATATTTTAATAAAATTTTCGTACGTTGTATTACACATGGAGCTCTACGATTTGATGCTAAAATCAACTTTTTGCTATTATCAGGTGTCCAGAAACGGACTGGCACTATCACAATTTTTCTCAAAATTTTGACAGAAGTAATTTTATCAAACTGAAAATATTATTATTAGATACTCTGAAGGTTTTTCTTTAAAAATGGTACTCTTTATTTATTTCGAAAAAATGAACGGTTTGCGAGATAAATCGGTTTTGAAAAAAATTGGTAACAAATACGACAACAATTAAATTTTATTAATAAAGTGCTATGGACGGATGAGTGCAACTTTACTAGAACTGGCATTTTAAACAGGTTAGTACCATATTACTTAAAAAACAATAAATTTCTAGGCTAGATGTACGTAACTACAAACTGAATAAATTGATTACTTGCTACTATTGATACTTACGAGTAATACTAAAAATTCATATTCAATTGTAAAACGTAATGAAAACGTAATATTAAAATTATTAAACTGTAATAACCTAACATTCGAAAACATTTATTTATTATCTACATTTGTTTTTATTAACAAATAAATCAATATTTAAGGAAAATTCATTAATGTATCTAGATAAAAAAGTTAGTTTTACTCATTGTCGTTAAATAACAGTACAAAAACTAGGTAGCTAGGTTCTTGACCTAAAAATACGGTAGGTAGGATCAGGGGCGCGCCGTTTAGGTCTTGGGCAGTTTTTTGTCGACAACACTAGGATATTTTATTACTTCGTAGATATTTAAACACGAAACACTTTTCAGGTTCTCTTAATAATTTACCCATTGGGCATAGGTTTTTTATATAATGTACCTAAACGGTTTATTACACGGTTTATTATTAGATACGTTGGAGTTAAATATTTTTTAAAGTGTAACCAAGCTAATTTCTTTGCAGTCATAACAGCCACATTTGGTCGGACAAAAATCCACACGCTACTCGTCGGTTTAGCTTTTAGAGGCGATTTGTTGTCAAGATATGGGCAGGACTGTACGGGGATCGTTTGATTGGACCGTATTTTCTACCGGAAAACTTGAATGGACCGCGTTACTTGCAATTATTAATAGAATTATTTGATTACTATTATTTGATATCATTGGATATTAATATTTATATTATTATTGGCTGAATTGAGCAAGAAAACATATGAGATTCTAAAATAATCAGTATAACCGTTTATTTATGGTGTCTAATACATAGGTACGAGGAAAATATTTGAATATTGCAACGTCGCTTTAGATCAACATCGAGTTGAACCGTGAGCTGTAAACGACCAAGGCTGTGACAGTCTCAAAAGGGGGTTTAAATAATGATTTGAAAATATTTTTTTCGGCGTAAATATACATTTAGATTTTTTTTAATCGCGTATTCGTATTTAACTCATTATTCCCTATCTCCTCTTAAAATTAATTACATTATGACATCAGATATACCTAATGAAAAAGCAACAAAATTTTATTTTTAGATCAAAACGTCTTATCGATTAGGTAATTTTCCTTATTTCGTTTTGGTAGAGAGTGTATAAATTCCTGTTCATCATAGAACTCTTCAACGATTTCTTCGTTTAAACTAGAATCGTCACTTTCATTTTCTTTGTAACATCAATGGCAAAAAAATGTATCAACATCCTCTTCAGGTATGTGTTCTTTATGTTTCTTTGGTATGCATTACTTACATGTTTTTTCACATTCATCACAATTTGGTTGACTTTCCTTCTGCTTAACTTTTTTTATACTATCTAGTTTTTCTTCCTCATATTTTCGTTTCCGTTCCATTCTTTTTTCGCTTTCTTCTTTCAGCAACCTTTTTCTTATATTTGCATATTATCTGTTTCTTGTTTCTCATCGAACTGATCAATGAGTTCTTCATTTAAATTAAAATTGTCCTCATCATTTTCAATCTCTTTGTAACATTGATGGCACAAAAATGTATGTAAATGCATGTTCTTCAGGTATACCTTCTTTATATTTTTTTGGTATGCAGGATTTAAGATACGTTTTTTTGCATTCATCACAACACAGAAATTTACCGTTAATTGTTTTTAAACACACTATAGTTTGGTTGGTTTTCTTTCTGCTTAGTCTTTTTGAGTTTGTCTATTTGTTTTTGGTCACGTTCTCTTTTCCGTTCTTCTTCTGTTTTCCTTCCTCTTCTTTTAGCATTCATTTTCTTAATATGTATATCTTGGTATTCCTGAGACCTAATGGCAAAGGAAAATTTTTCAGTATTCTTTTTCCCTTTGCGATGTGGTGTTTCTGAGACTAGAAGATATTTACGAATTCCTTCCTCTAATTTTTCTGTTTTGTCTACCGATTTATTGGAAATATCTTGAAGTATTGTAGAATCTATCATTTCTACAGGATTTATAGAAACTAGATTTTCAGCATTTGAACAAGATGCTTTGGTTATATCCGCAGCTACTACCGTTTCTTTCCGTGGCATATTAGTAATATTTTCCAAATTAGGTAAAATGTACAAATTGGACTGCATCTGTTCACTTGAGTCGTCAATGGGTTGTATAGTATTAAAAGACACCATTATTCCGTAAATTGTCTTGAAACGAGGTACTAAGAATGATATTACTTATGATGCTAATTTTTCGTTTATCTTTATTTAGCAAATCGTTTGATGGAGCAGGAAGGTCATCGATTTGCGTTGCTGTTTCTATTGGTTCTACTCCTTTTAATGGTTGACTTATTTTTCTTTGAAAATATTTCCATATTTTAAATAAATCTAAAAAGTCATCGCTGCCGTTGGAATCCAACAATTCATTAACTCTCCGAATTTTTTCTACTTTGTGGTCTCCATCAATATTTAAAAACGATTTGTAATTCATTGTAATATTTTTTGGGCTCTGATGCATTTATTTCGATATCATAATCCTCTTCAGATTTAACATTTAGAAACATCTATTGCGTTAGGATCGAAAGGGTAAAGACCGCAAGTTCGAAAGCCATTGATCAATAATTGTGATGTGATGGAAGTATTCATGACTTTTTCAAGAAGTGGGACAAATGTCTACATCGCCAGGCTGTGCCTCTTGCCACTCGCGAACTCTCTGCCGCCATGCCATCTTTACTGGTCGAAAAACAGATACGTCGGTTGGTTAAAGATCCTTGTCGCATTAGGATAGAGCGCAATTACTCCAAATTGTCGCTGATTGAATAAGATGTTACGTTCATAACTTAAATGCGACTTGTGACCATCCACACAAAGAATTGCTGGAAATGTGACATTTTTAGAAATTAGATGAGGATGGAACACATTTTGAATATATTGACAAAATGTTTCGCTGGTCATCCAACCATTATCACTCCGGCTTATGCCCCAACTTAGATTTACTGAATTTGAAATCTTCTGTGGTATTCTTTGGTATGGGTAAACAATCATTGGACAACATATTCTTCCATCTACTGAGAATGTGAACATAACTGTTATGTTCTCTTTTGATGACCCACGTTCGATTGTATAGACATTTTTGAAACCTTTGGCTGCAAATACTTTGCCAGTTGACGGGCATATTCGAAAACCGGTTTCGTCCCCATTGTATCTTCTAGATGGGTCTTTTAAAACTCCTTCCAATTGTTTTTCTTTGACAAGTTTTTATCTCTAAAAACCAACATCGTATATCTTTTTCAGACACACAAGTGATGTGGGAGGTTCTCCCAGTGAAGCACTTGGAGATGTTTACTTGATTGTTTATTGCTCTGAACTGGTTACAGTAAATGCAAGCGCGTTTATATAATTATAATTTTTAGCTGAACATGCATAATAAAATATATAGTATAATTGTTATATAAATTAATAAAAGAACTTTGATAAAAAATAATATAGAGTCATTGGGACACTAATATAACTCCTCCCGACGTAGTGATGGCTCCGTCTCCTGACGATGGAGTTAATTCTGGTTTCTTAGAGTTCTTCCTAGTAAGTCGTCGTACGAGTTGGGAACATCGAGTTGATCGCCTGATGTGGAGTGTTGTAATCATTGCTATGCATAGAGTGAGGGCAATGGCAATGTATATCCAATAGTTAGTGGATGTCAGTGTGTCGACGAATTCAGGAGTCAATCGTGATAATTGACTAGTTTCTCTGGCTAGGTTGGCTAGTGAGTTGATACTTGTGGTGTCAACCTCTTTTAGTTGTAAGGGTAATGCTTTATTTACTGTTAGATTCCAGAGTTGAGATGTCTTTATTTTTGGTAGTTGAATTTCGGTTTTGGTTGCCGAAATCGTTGATTGGCTATTACTGTATTACAGAATTTTGGTAGTTGGAGAATAACAGGCTGGTTGATTGTTGATATTCCATCTTCACAATTGGGGAACTGCAATATGTCAGTGGGAACTATTAGAACATGATTTTCTTCTAGCATAATGACAATGGGTTTTGTGCGTTGCACATGATGCACTTGTCATCGACTGGGATCAGCTTCGGATAGTAGTTGCATTAAGTAGCTGTCATCTTTTGGTTGACTGAGTAAGTTGCATAGGTAGACATCCTCGATTTTTGGACACGCTTGGCTGGTGGTCGTGTAGGTTTCTGTACTCATTCCAAAATAAGGGACAAGGGGAATGATTGTAAGGTTCTGAACAGGAACTGGAATTAGGTGATAATAAGAATACTGTTCTGCAGTTAGAATTGGCATGCTAATGACAAAGATAATTAGGTTGTTCATAAAATATACTGAAGTTCCTAAGTATGAATAATAATTTTGATAATATTTTAATTCTAAGACGCTGACTTCCGTACAATTCTTTAGCCTTTTCTATAATGTGCATTAAATTGTCCTTTGGTAGAATTGAGTTATGAACTAAATTCCAAGAAGCGAATACAATGGCGTTTTCTAATTCATCTAAAAATTCATTTATATATTGCAAATTTGTAATTGATTGCATCAGTACATTTTGAATGGAAACTATAGTAAATAGTTGAATTATCTGATCTCCAATTCTTGAAACAACTTGATTTATAAATTGTCATATCGTTTTTTGATTGTGTAAGGTCGTTGTAGTATTATTATAATCTTCAATTAATTTGGAAGTCAAGTTAATTTGTGCTTGTAACTGATAGTCAAGTTTATTATTATTTTTATTTAATTTTACAATTGCCTTATTAATTCTTTTTCGATCCGATTCGTCTAGGGTTCCGAATAGCCATTTAGAAACAGTGCCAAGTCAATTAATGAGTCCTCGTTTGGGTCGCGAGTTTTGTTTAAATGTTAAATTTTCTAATTTTGATTTTGTGTTGGTCACTATTTGAAGTGCTTGTTTGATTGTTGCAATTAGTCCTGTATCAGTATTGTTACGGTTAATTTCGTTAGCTTTTCTGCCAAATAGATATAATTGGGATCTAGTGTTATCTAGTTCGTTTTCAACTGATTCTAAACTTATGTAATGTACGAATATATGTTGGCTAGATTGCGTTCTCATAGTTCCTAAATTTAAGGTCTAGTAGTCCATTATTAATGGGAGTGATTTTAATTTGGCAAAGGATTTTTGATGATGTTAAGGTTAGGATGAGTAATGAGTACGTCATCGTCAATGTCATCTTTCCTAAGTTGCGGGTGTTCCTGGAACAATGATACGTTTCTTTTTTATGATAAGTGCCCTTAGGTGTTTTGACTTTTATGTTTTGATCGGCTTCTACATTAGTTTTGATAAATCGCGGATTAGTTTTTCTGCGTATTTGATCATTCTTCATAAATATTGTATCTCCTTGATTTAGATTTTCAGGTAAGGTAGTTTTTTGATTTAAATTTTCTGTTCGTTTTTCTTTTTCTAATGAGATTTTGTTTCGGATATTCTGATATAATTTTTGAGAATTCTTAGCGTGATTATTAACGTAGTCTCGTTATGTTTTCTTTTTTTATGTCAAATGGTATAGTCTGTTTTAGATGACCGAATAAAATTTCAAATGGTGTGTGTTTAGTGTTACTGTGAGGTGTGTTTTTTTAACCCATTATTGCTAGCTTCATTAATGATTTTACATTTTCGTGGGGCTTTTCTCTGATTAAACACCGAATTTGATCTAATAGAGTCGAGTGTAAGCGTTCTACAGGAGAATTAGATGTAGAGTTGTGTAGAGTAATATAGTGTAACCTAATTTTGTGTAATTTACAAAAATCTGAAATTATGTGGTTGCGGAATTCCCTACCGTTATCACATATTATTTCATTAGGTATACCGACGAATGATATGAATGTTATAAGGGCTTCCATGACTTCGATGACTGATTTCTGAGTAACAGGTATTGCTTGTGCGAAATTAGAAAAAGTGTCTAAGAATGTTAGAAAGGTGTTGTTGTTGACGAAAAACAGGTCAATATGAATAATTTCTAGGGGTTTTGAAGGAGTGTGAGTTATTTCAAACGGTGGGTTTTGAGGTTTTCTTTCATATTTACAAGTTTGACATATATTGCAAGTGCTTATATAATTTTGAATATCTCTAACCATATAAGGCCAATAATTTTTTGTTAGTGAGATTAATGTGGCGTTTATCCCTTTATGTTGGGTTTTTCCTACGTGGTGATATTTAATTTTTTCATGTCTTTCTTCTATTTGGTGTCGGTCACCAATGAGTTTGAAATAGTTAATTTTAATTTTACAAAATGAGTTCGTAATGTTCGTAGAATTCTTAGTTTAAGTAGGTCATCTCGGTTAGTGCGGAAAAATAGGCAATATTGTCGTTTAGGGTCAATAACGTTTTTGAAGCTTTTTATGATTTCTTCGGTGGCATTTGATTTAAACGTAATTTTGTGACGGGTATTATTGAAAATTGATTCGTGTATTGCGAAATTTGCGAGGCAATTAGTTGATTCGGTGATAACAATTTGGTTAACATATTGATTTATAGGTTTTTCTGTAATAGGGAATTCTTGAATTGAATTTTCATTGGAAGAATGTACGGTTGCTGTTTCGTCATTGTCTTCTGGGTTTGGATTTTCGGGGACTGTGATGATTGCATAAGGAATTTCGTCTTCGAAGTCATTCTGTGGTGGTTCTATTGTGGATTCTTCTTGCATGGGTCCCGTTAGTGTGTCTAGGATTTCTTTTAGACTTATTTCTTCTACGTCTGGTAGTTCGTCTACGTTATTTAACATCGAAGACAGGTCGTCTTCCAAAGTTGTTTTCTTGCTTCTTGTTACTACATGGACTTCGTGTGGTTCTTCGTTAATTTTGATTCTCGAAAGTGCGTCTGCAACATATTTTGATTTTCCTTGTTTATATTTTATTTCGTAGTCGAATTCTTCAAGATGCAGTCTCGATCTTATTAATCTAGTGTTTGGTGTTTTAGATTAGCTAACCATTCGAGTGGTTTATGGTATTTGCAGCTCCATACTATAGAGACCGGGCGCAAATACGTGTGGCGCCCTCTGCAATACATTTTCAGTGGTAAGAACGGATGACAAATTATACGTACGCCGGCAGACTGCGTACTTGTACTTGCATTTGTTGATAATTATTTACACAAAGTTACACCAATGGCTAGTACATTACAGCGGAAAGGAAACACGAATTGCTGTGTGGTTAATTGTCACAATACATATGCCAACACTCCAAAAACGGTTAGTTTTTACAAGTTCCCTCCAAACAACAATGTGTTTTCAGATCGCCGAACGAAGTGGATAACTGCTATTAAACGTGAAAAGTAAGTAAATTCTATGTAATGTAATTAAGTTCGTAACTAATGGGAATCTAACATGGCTAATTATCTGACCAAAAACATACATTACATAACCTACATTATGTTACAATTATACCCATACGAAATTATAATCCTTAGTAGCAGTATCAACCTTGTATTTTTACGTTTTCTTTTATTATTGTACCTAGTAAACATGCAAGAATATGCAGTGAATACTTCGTAGATGGGAAAAAATCTGAACACCCATACCATCCTGCCTATATACCATCTGTATTCACTCACAAAAGGAAAACTTCTGCAGTGGATGCCTTCAGATTTCTTAGATTGAAAAGACGGAAGGAAAATAGAGGAACGAATGAAGTATCCGAGCTACCTCTTGCAGAAGTCAATTGTGAAGACTTTGCATTGGTAGCGGAGGTAGTATCGGTAGGATGTCAAACAAAACTTGATTACACACTGATAATGTTTTAGAACAAACTTTTGTATGTAATTTGTATTTTAAAGAAGGATGTTTAAAAGCTGATTCCCAGATACAGACAAATTTTATTTATAAAGAATATTCAAGTTCAGTTAAAAATAAAAAGTGTGGGCCTGACAACATTGAGGAAATGTCGGCAAAAACATTCAGTTTAGCTCGATGTTTAGATTGTGATAGTTTTCACAGTTATGAATCTGTTAAAACCGATGTGCAACTGTTAGATTTAACTGGTACAACGAGAAATGTTTTTAACATGTTATTAGATATGTTACAAAGTAGAAAAGGGGGAAAGGTTCTTAAAGCTAATAGATTGCTTATTTTTTTAATGAAATTGAAAATAGGTATGACATTTTCAGAATTAGGTGTAATTTTTAGATTGCATCGTAGAAGTACTGCTAGAATTTTTTTTGATGTTCTAGAGAATCTGGTACATGCAACAAAAAACTTTATATATTGGTCGAGCAAAGATACTATTTTAAAAACGTTACCAAACTCATTCAAAATTAATTATTCTCAATGTCGTGTAATAATAGACTGCACTGAATTTAAGTTACAACAGCCCTCAAAAATATCGAATCGAATAAATGTTTATTCCCACTATAAGGGTACTTACACAGCCAAAGTGTTAATAGGTATAACACCCACAGATGTGATTTCATTTATATCTAAAGTATATGGAGGAAAAGCAAGTGATGTGCAAATTACTACAGAATGTGGTATTTTAAACCTGCTAGAAAGAAATGATATTGTGTTGGCAGATAAAGGTTTCCCAGGAATAAAAATTGAAAATAGTATTTTAATAGTTATGCCACTTTTTCTGCATGATGGGACTCTAACAGAAGAAGAGGTTTTGAAATGTTACAACATTGCTAGTCTAAGAATACATGTTGAACGAGCTATTGGCCGGTTAAAAAATTTTCATTTTTTGCAAAATACGATTCCGGTAAAATTTTTTCCTTACCTTGATAACATTGTTCACATTACCAGTGTTCTTGTAAGTTTAATGAAACCTTTAATAAAAAAATAAAATAAATGATAGAGAGAACATATTTTCTTTTATTTATACCTACATACCAATACCATCATAATAAGTAGGAAACAAAACATACACGTTGAACAAATTTTAAAAATAAGTACATAATATCATATATAGTTCTATTTATGTGTGAGTAAAAGAGGCAAATACTTTTTGAAATAAAAACTTTCAAGTTTTGGAAGCAAATTTTGCAAAAATATTGGGTCCCTCGGTTTTACAATATTTCAAGTTGAGTGACAAATAGCAGTAACTGGCATTGAGTATAATACTGATGGCTCTTTTTCACTTTAAATTGCTCTATTTCTTTATTCCACCGTAAGTATAATACAGCAGACTCCTTTGTAATTGGATCAAAAAGTGTTTTTTTTGCTGATGAGGGACGTTTTATTTCAATAACATGAGATGGTTTGTAACTATTACTAAAAGTACACTTTTTAAAAACAACTCCATCTGGACTTGCACAAAGCCATGGATATTCCTTGCAAATAGTTAACCCACACTGCAGTACGTCAAATCCCAACATTGCTTCGTACAATTTTCTAGCTTTCAATTCAGTTGAAATACCATAATTTACATTTGTTTTCGCCTTACCAAACAATTTGGGTGGGTTCAGTAATTCTTCAGCTAGCTTTGACGGATCTTTTTTTGTTAATGTTTTAATTCTATGTGCCTTTGAACTCGCTGATATCCTTTTGTGCCTTTCAGAATGCCAAAGTGGTGTACCAGATTGCTCTATTGTATTTAGAAAAATACTATCTAGTTCAGATATTGACAAATTAACATATTTATTATAAAATGATGCTACCTCGTCACTTAAATTATACTTAATGCTATAATTATTAACTTAAATTAGCACCTCTATGACAAAAAATACTCCAGCAACATCTTTCACCTTCATTTTTTAGTTCCTCGACTAAGATGTCTTTAATATCATATACAATATCAGTGTCAAGGATCCGGTAAACACTAACAACCTCACTGTCAATTGTTGTTTGCAATTTTCTCGGGAATAGCTCCATAAAAGTCTTGCTTGGCATATCGTTCCTTGAAGTATGCTGTAGGTCTTGTCCATTCACACGGTTTATCAGTCTTCGACAATATCGGTTAATAATAATAATAATAATAATAATGCTTTATTGCCCAACAGTACAAAACCAATAATATGACAATTACATATATAACAATAGGTAAAGTAATATTAGAAACATAATAATTACTAATAAATGAAAAAAGAAAAAATCAAATAAACGGAATAACTTTAAAGTATTACTACTTAACAGAAATATTCATTTACAGTACGTGAAATGGCTAACAAAATAGATTTTAAGCTGTTATGATTTATATCACAGAGATGCGACACTGTATTAAATAAGTTGCACATATTGTATAGCGGTGACTTAAATAAAAGATTAGTTCTTGTTCGCAAGCAATAAAAAGTATCAGTACCTCTAGAATTATGCCTAGGAATTAGAAAATCAATTTGACTCAAAAGCTCAGGACAATCAATTTGACCATGCAATAACTTATAAAGGAAAGTGACTGAATTTAATTTTCTCCTCAAATCTAAACTCTGAAACCCAAATCTATCAGACAGTTGCCTATAAGGAGTGCCTCTTACAGGATAAACATGATCTATCTTAAGACATAAATATTTACTGAGAATTTTTTTTTGTGGTTTTTCAAGTAACACTATGACATAGAATGGGTTCCAAACAGTAGAACAGTATTCTAGTTTAGTTCTGACATACGAAAAATATAAAATAACAAGAGATTCGATATTACAGTTGCGAAGTATGAAACCATAAGCCTTCATTGCTTCATCCACCTTGGACACGATATGACATGAAAAAGATAATTCCTGATCGAAACTCACTCCCAGGTCTTTGATTTTAGTCAAACGATTAATTTCGATGTTATTAATTATGTATAATGACACAGAGATTTCTTCCTTGTAAAGCTAATAACATTGCATTTTGTAGCATTTAGATGTAAATCATTTAAATTACACCAGGCTTCAATTTTGGCTATTTCTCCTCGAAGACTAACACAGTCATTTAAGGAGGAAATGATTGAAAAAATTTTTAAATCATCAGCATACATAAGTTTTCGGCAGTCCAGAGTAGCAGTAAGGTCATTAACAAATAAAAGGAATAACAGTGGACCCAAATTCGAACCTTGAGGTACTCCCGACTTCACCAAATATTTGACAGAATCATAACCATTATAAGAAACATAATATTGTCTTTCAGATAAATATGACTGTAATAGTAAAACTGAATCAGAATAGAAACCAAAGCTGTAAAGTTTTTGCAAGAGAATATTATGATTAATTCTGTTAAATGCTTTGGCAAAGTCAGTATATATAACATCGAGCTGAGCTCCACTGTCCACCGCTTCCAATGCATACCGAGATAGAACGGTCAGGTTGCTGGTTGTTGATCTCATTTTCATGAAACCATGCTGACGTGGACATATTTGTTGAGAAACTGAAGAGTAAACCCGGTTATACAAAATGGTTTAAAAAATCTTGGAAAAGTTACAGAGGATAGAGATCGGTCTGTAATTATTGATATCAGCGCGATCGCCACTTTTGAAAACAGGGCACACTTTCGTCACTCTCCAACTTATAGGAAATACTCCCTTCGTAACTGAAACATTATATATAACAAGTAAAGGAACCATTAAAACTCTGACCGTGTCTTTAACAACGAAAGACGGTATACCATCTGAACCGCAGGTAAACTTATTTTTTAATCTTTTTGGTGCTTCAATCACCTCTACCTCAGTGATGATTTTAAACGAGATACTACAAATTGCCGAAGGTAAAAGATCGTTGTTATGATTATTAATCTTGGGATCAACAAAAAAGCTGTGGAAAAATTCTGCAAAAGCATTAACAATAATTTGTTGATCATTTATTGTTTATGGCATAAATTTTATCATAAAATAAATCTAGCGCAACATTAACATCTATTATATCCTCTAAAAGTGACCAATCAATATCCATCAATGCACTATAAAATCCCACAAAATCAGCTCTCTTAAAGTTATAATTTGTCTGACTTGGACAAGTGTTGACATCGAACTGCTTTCCACGCACACCCAGATTAAAAAATTTAAGAATACAAGGCAGATTAGTAAATGCAAGCTCAAGAATACGACCATCCATGTTCAGAACAGTATTCATACAGGTTCATAAAATTAGATATTGTGGAAGTCTGCCTGTTAGAGTTATTTCCAAGTATAAAATCATCTCGACAGTTGAAATCTCCAACAATAACAATACTTCCATCAAGAGTTGATAAAAACTGTTCAAATTCATCAAAAAATAGCTCATAATCGCCAACACTAACATCAGGTGGAATATATATATATATAACAATGCATACAGCATACAGCATAGAATGTCAACCAAATTAATAACACCGTCTAAATGCGGTGCTTCTATAACCTTAACAGTGATATCGCTTCTCATTGCCAGAAGAACACCACCACCATCATTTTTATTAACAAGATCCAGTCGTCTATCCTTACGGTAGACATCATATGTCAAGGGAAATAGTTCAAGACTGTTAATACCTGAATTTAAAAACGTTTCACTAATAGCAATAACATCATAATCACCGACAGATACAGCACTATAAAACTCTTGAACTTTGGATCGCAGGCCACGAACGTTCTGATAATAAAGACACAGATTATCGCGAGAGTGACTGCTGGGCAAAGTCAGTTTAAATTTGTAACTATTTTAGGGACTCCATTAACTTACCGAATTTTCAGATTTACCTCACCATTAGCTAAACGTTCTAAGAGCTGAGCCTTCACCTTCTTATAGTTAGCTATTTGGCGAGGAGTACGATCAAATGACGAGACATTTTTAAATCGTGAACTCCGTAACTTTCCAGCCTTCTTTATAATATCAGAGACTTGTTTATTACTATCAAACACTACCTTAATTGGCCTCTTCTTATTCGCATCAAATTTTCCTATTCTTGTAGGTTTGAGCGAGTCAACCTCCAACGTAGGAACCACAGTCTTCAACACCTCAGCAATTATAGAAGTATCATCACTAACTCGAACTTCAGCAGGTGTAGCCTGATCTTGCTCTGCAATGCCAAATATAAGTAGATTATTGCGACGCTTCTGTCTGTTATCTAGTTCCTCAATGATATCTTCAAACACATCATCTGTTACAGATACAGATCGGGGTTCAGCGCTAATTTCAGCCTTGAGGCTCAAGATGTCATCTTGCAGTTTAATAATAAGGGTTTTTGGATCCCTCACATCATTTCCCACAGATCTGCATGTCTTACATGACCATTCGCATCCTTTGTTAGCATTCAGCATCCTAAGTTCATTGGAACTAATATCAACACAGGAGTTCTTAAAGTACTTCTTACACAGTGCACATTTCACCATTAGCAAGGTCTCGTAAGATCTATTACAACATGCACATACGATATTGGTAGGCGCCATGACAAAAATGTGAAAAAGACTCCGTGTAAATTAGACGTTCCCAACCGCGCAAAAAGCACGAAAACAGCAGTACTGAAGAACTTGTACGCTCTGAGCAATAGCAATGAACATCAAATATAACGTAAATCGGCAGTAATCAGACTTACGTTATTGTTGTTATAGATCCTTAAAAAAACTCACTAACAGTTCACAATCAATTAAACCAAGCTGAATCAGTTAAATATTAGACTTTCAGTAGGAGTAAACAAAGTAATACCTATTGTGAACAAACTGCACACATCAACTCATCGGTTCATTATTTATGTAATAATAAACTGCACAAATATGCTTGCAGCGGCCAGCTGCATTAGCTGGGCATTCGCAAAAGGCTTTTTCAACTATTCTTGTTTCTTTATTTATCTAGAAGAAGGACAATCGTATGTATAACCTCAAAATTAGGTATGTGTAGTAAAGTAGGTAGATATACTTACATATATTTTTACACCATATGCAGGCTGGCTTATAGAGGTTTGCCGCAAAACTCTGGCTTTTATGATGGAATCTTGAATTTCCATAACATTAATAACATGTTTACTCTCCATTAAATTCTTTCCTTTTTTAAGGCCAGAAAAGGGAAGGCCATCACAATATATTTCACGAAATCCGCACTTTATGACTTTATACATACTTTATTATCACAATTTTTTCCTCTGTGCACAGCACGTACACATTCAACAATCAGATATTCAGAAAACCAGCCTAAATAATGCTGCTGTCACCTACTTCCAATCTCACGCTTGTAACTCAACAACTTGCCGGTAGGGGCGGATGAGGCGCTTACGCATGTTTAACGCCCGGTCTCAATAGCTAGCAGCTCCTTCTCGGTTGTTGAATAGTTGGTCTCTGCAGGATTTAAGGTCCTAGATGCATAAGCTATTGGATGATTGTCTTGTGATAACACACCTCCTATAGCATAATTGGATGCGTCTGTAGTTAAATCAAAAGGTTTTTCAAAGTCTGGATATGCCAAAACGGGTTCATTAGATAGTAGTGTTTTACAGTGTTCGAAACATGAGATATATTCTGGTGTTAATTCAATTTTTTGGTCTGTCTTTAGACAGACCAAAAAGGTTTTGTTAATTTGGCAAAATCTTTAATAAATTTTCTATAGTAGCCTAATAGTCCGAGGAATGATTTTATTTCTTTGTGAGTCTTTGGTATAGGAAATTTCTTTATTGCTTCCATTTTAGCTGAATTTGGTCTGATTCCATTTGGAGTGACAATATGTCCTAAAAATTCAACGTCCTTTTTGAGGAATTCCGCTTTATTTAATTGGATTTTGAGGTTAGCATTTCTTACAGTTTGGAAAATTCGTTTTAAATTATTAATATGCTCTTGTAATGAGGTCGAAAAAACAATAATATCATCTAAGTATACTAAACAAGTTTTATTGATATGTTCTCCAAGGACGTTATCTATCATGCGTTGGACAGTGCTTGGAGCGTTATTTAGGCCAAAGGGCATTCTGAGAAATTCATAATGGCCATGCTCTGTGTTGAAAGCTGTTTTCGAAATTGATTCGGGTGACATTTCTATTTGGTGGAATCCTGAAGCAAGGTCTAGAGTGGTGAAATAACAGCTTCTGCCTAGTTTGTCCAATATGTCTGTTATATGTGGTATGGGGTATCTGTCGGTTATAGTTTTTTCATTCAACTTCCTGTAGTCAATTACAATTCTCCATTTCTTTTTACCGGAGGCGGCAGATTTTTTAGGGACTACCCAGATAGGTGAGCTCCACGGGGATATACTTGGTCTGATTATTTGGTCGGACAGCATTTTTGATAGCTGAGTTTGCGCTTCGTCTTTGTAGATATGTGGGTATCTATAGGTTTTCGTATGACAATGATTTTCGTCGTTGGTTTTTATTTCATGTTTGATTGTTGATTTGTAAAGGGCAATTTTTCATCAGGTTTTTGGAAAAGGTCCGAATATTCTGTGCATACTTGTATAATATCAGATTTTTCTTCATTCATATGGTCAGTTCTAATAGAATCTTTTATATTGACGAGAATATTTTTGATCAAGGGGAATTAGGTCCATTAGTTCGACGTCATCACCGCCATTTTGTTGTGCTACACGTACACGTTCTACAAATGGATTTCGATTCAAGTGTGAAATCATTACTATTAAAGGGTGTCGTACAAGCCAGTCAGAGAAAAGATGTGAAGTATAAAGTGGAAGTATGTATTAAATCAGTTTTATAAAAGTGATCATCGCTTTTCAATAAATGATATTTTTAGATTCAGTATGATGAGGAAAGTGGCCTAAACAAAGACAACTGTAAATGTACTTGTGCTGTGGGCCAAGATGTATGCCATCACATGGCAACATTACTATTTTTTGCACATTATAACATTAGTTCAACTGATGTAGAGTGTCGTTGGAGAGCTTCAAAAACCCAGAGCACGGAAGCTTGCCAGTCCCTTGAACAGATGTTTCCGCTAAAAGAATCGTATAAAGCCATCAGTGGAGAATATTGTTGGCTTTTCGTGGTTATTAAAGCCAGAGATATGTGAAGAAGCATCAACAATTATACCGTCCATAGAAGATGTTCTATATTTTTTTATAAACTTCAATGACAAACTTAACCATTTTAAACAACTGTGTGCAGTTTCTGAAAAACATATCGAAGAAATTCAAATGCTTACTATTGGGCAACACATAAACGAAAACTGGTTAATTTCTCGAAAATTACGTTTAACATCGAGCAAATTTGGAAATGTCTTAAGTGCTTGCAGAAGAAACAGTTACCCTCCATCATTGTTCAAAAATTTATTGGAAGGATATGATCTGCACAAAATTAAATCAGTACAATGGAGCAAAAAATGTCCATACAAGTACCAAGATGGTATTTTAAAACAGAAAATAAACGAGAAAAAGGATTATTTCTACCATTATAATGATAATGGAGAAATTGTTATTAAAGTGGACCACATTTATTATCACCAAATACAAGGGTAGTTATATTTGACAGGACGAGAGCAATGCTATTTCTTTGTATGGACCCCTATAGAATATGAAATAATTGTAATTGAAAAAGATCCTCAATGGGAAAATAATATTGATGTGTTAAAAGATTTTTATTTAAATAAATTTTTACCATTTGTTACTAATAAATAAATATGTATTGTATGTGAAATATTTTGTTTAACTTTTATTCTTATAAAACATTTTTTTACACAGTACTATTTTTTATAAATATATATATTGTATATAAACAAAATCAGGATACAACTACTTCTCGTTGACCTACGTTTGCCTTGGCAACTGTCAGCTTTTGTCAGAAAAAATTTAAAAATTAAAAAGAAAACAAATATATTTAGACGTACAAATATCGATCTCTTGTAGTATAGTGTTATAGCAATATGTTCTTTAACGATTATTAGAAGCTATATAATTATGTAATCTAAAAACTGTTGAATATTATATTTTTATGTAAAGTTCACATACAAAATAAAACAAAAAATGTAAATGTAAAATTTTTATTATTAAAAAGCAAAGTGTTTAATTATAAAAATAAAATACATACAATTCTAAGTCAACATATCATCATCACCATAAAACTGTTCGACTTCTTTAATAAGTGTTGTTAATGCGCCCACTGCTTTAAAAATAACGCTATCATAGGGAAATAACGATTGTGGCACATAATCCAATATTTTATATATTTTTATTCTTCGGATCGCTCTTTCCACATGTACTCTAGTCTTAGCTATTACTTGTGTCCGTTGTATTTGCTCAAGAGTAAACTGGGGAGTACTTAAAAAAGGTGGTATATTTAAGCTGATTCCAGGTGGATCTTTTATTAAAAAACCTTTGTCTGCAATGATAAGATCGCCTGCCTCAAATTAGTCCAAAATGCCACACGCTTCTACAATTTTTTTATCCGATGTGGTACCTGGATATAAATTGTTTACAAATGTAATTACTCCATTCGGAGCAACAGCAACTAGTCTTTTCCAGGTGTTTTTATGTTTATAGGTGCAATAACTAAAACTTTGATAGCAAATAATGGTGAGATATAAAATTAGTGGTTTGTAAAAAATTACTTTGTGGCTACTACAGTTACTTGCTTGATAGTGCAAATGCTTTTAATTGATATTTGACTGTTAATTTATAAAAAATTATAATATTTGTATTAACCTCGAAACTTCGTTTGTGTGTTGAGTCCATATTAAAGCTTACTTAATTACTAGCATTGTACTTATATATATAACAAGACCAAATATTTATATTACGTACCTTTAATCACCTCAATTTATTAAAAAATAACAATTTATACGCTTATTACACACAGCACTATATACATCCACAATGACAACAAATATTTGTTTAGATCGCGTTCCATGACCTACCTTAACAAAGATGGCGCTGTGACGTCAGCACTAATGAACCTAATAATTTTGTAATTGTAAATATCATAATTTTGTTCATTAAATGGTTCTGATTTTTGAGGTTCAGTAAAGGTAACAAGTCTATTTAAATTTGTTAAATTGTGGACTTCTACGTCTGCAAAATAATTTTCAATTGTTGATAAAGTTTCAGGAATATAGTACAAATTTGACTGATATTCGGGTATTAGTACAGGTCCATTTTCTACGACAACAAGCATTTTTATTTTTCTAATTTCTAAAGTATTTAGGTTGTAACTTCTGGAAAAAAAGTCTTCGCGAACGTGTAATGGAATACGGACAGAATCATTTTCTAAAATTTGGTCTGTAAGGTCCATCAAAATAATCATGAAAATCGTGTAACATGCAATTTATTGGTATTTGTGAATTAAATTCTTGAAAAGGTGGAATAGTTGCTTTGTAAAGTGTTTTGGTTTGTCCTGCACAAGTCTGTAATGTAGTTGGGTCATGATAAATTGTATTTGGATAATTTTTTTCTACTTCTTCTTTTATCATAGGTCGAATTATTGTAAATGAACAGCCGGTATCAATTCAAAAGTTCTGTTTTTAAATTTAATATTAATGTATGGTAATGAATTGATAGCATTTATGTCGGGTATTCTGTTGGCTCGGCATTGGTAAAATTCGAATCTTCAGTTTCTTCAAAATGTTGGTCGATATTGAATTCTGGCTCTTCTTGTACGTATTGCGTGACATCTTCGTTTCTTTCTTGTTGGTATGTCAGGTTATAATGGTATTGTTCCGTTGCGTATGGTGATTCTTGTTCAATCTCTGTATTATGCATTTGGTTTACGCCGGACATTAGTTTGGGAGTAAAACTGTTGTTATAGGCAGCGGCCGAAATTGTGGACAGTGACTAATAGATAATATAAAAACACTATTACTATTAAGCGTAAAATATTTTTATAAGAGATTACACATTATTTACCTCATTATTACTGTGCCGCTTTCTATGCACAACGATACTATACTCACATTTACGGCCCCAGGATAAAGGCTCAGTCAAACTGAAGCCCGATGTATTCTCTATCTCTGTTTATTGCATTGTGGATAACAATATTTTGGTGTGTGTAAACTGTGAGCGCTAGCACATGGCTTTGCCGAAGTTAGAACGCCATTAGAATATGCGTACGTTGGGGGATTTGCTACTATTCGCGGGGTGTTATTTATATAGTTATATTAAATGATAAAAACAAATTATTGCAACCGTGAAGTTAACAAATAACAGTTAAAAATGGATCAAAGTGCCAGTTCTAGTAAAAGGTCTGTTAGTAATCGACATAATCTATGTAACGGACAATTGATAATAATAAAAAACGTATACGAAGGCATTCGAGAGCGAAACTCTAACATAAGTGTTAGTAAAGTTGTTGATATGTGTAGTTCGTTAACACAAGTGTCAGTTTCTAGTGTATATCGTGCTATAAAAAAGTGTGGAAGTAAATCCAAAGAAGAAAAAAGTAGAAACACGAGGAAGGAAAAAAGCAGAAGTCGATGATGACGTAAAATACGCCATTCGCAGGAAAATTCATGGATTCTTCTTCAGAAGTGAAATACCGACGATATAAAAAATTCAAGCTACGATAGCTGAAGATGAGGACATGCCTCAATTATGCTCGTTGAATGAGATGAAATTGTAGCATGGCGAAGAGAATATTTAGAAAAACTAAGATAATTTCGTGCATCGGGAAAAAGATATATTACATGGATGAAACATGGGTAAACGAAGGTTATATGGTATGAAAAGTTTGGCAGGATGGTAACGTTCGAAGTAAAAGAGAAGCATTTTTTGATGGATTTTCTACAGGGATTAAAGGCGCTTTCTGGAAAAGGACGTAGGTTAATAATAATACATATTGAAAGCGATTCAGGATTTTTAGAAAATGGTTTACGTTTTTGAATCACGTAGGACGGGAGATTACAATGAAGATATGAACAGTGAAGTAATTGAAAAATGGTTTGAATCTATTTTATCATATGTAGAGCCAGGAGCAGTTGCTCATTCGAAAAGTTACCAACATCGGCATCAAGGAAAGCAGATATTATTAAATGCTTAAAATCAAAGAATATTGAATATACGGACACTATGCTCAAACCACAATTATTAAAAATTGTCCAAAGAGAAAAAGGTCGATATATTAAGTATGTAGTAGATGAGATGGCCAAAGCGCGAGGAATTCAAATACTCCGTTTACCGCCATACGATTGTGAATTAAATTCAATAGAGTTAGTTTGTTCACGAAATAATACCACCTTTAAATTAAGTGATGTGAAGTTATTATTACAGGAGGCCATAAATCATGTCACTGCTGAAACATGGCGTAAGTGAAAACTTTGCTACATAGTGGCAGTAAGGCAAAAGTGAAAGTGTGATAATGAAATAAAAGTGTTATATTATAGTGAAGTGGATGTGACGTGTGGTTATTTTAATAAATAAGTTTGTTATGATTCTGACGTAATGCGTACTAATTTAGTGATAATGATAATTCGTGTAAAACAATTATCTATAAGAAATGTATAAATAGTCAATATCGAAATAGATAAAAACTGGTATATCATTGTTTATACTAAAAATAATCGGAAACGATGAAAAATATAAAAAACATTAAAAGCGTGCTTAAGTGACCTTACAAAAGTGTCGTATCAAGGCCATCTACGACCCTTTATCATAACGACGCTAGGCGTCACGGTGCAACGTGACCTTATATTTTTTGTCTATTTAAATTTAATATTTTGATACCTACTTTACGCTAAATAAATTGTCTTCAATTGTTAAGTGAGTGCCACTTGATTTGGCATTTTTAATTGTTTAGGACACCTCAAACATAAATACCTTAAATACCATAATAACAGTAATAATAGTATGTCAAAATATCTATTACCTAGGATATGGAATAATGAAACAAAAAATTATCACTGTATTTTCCAATGTATACATTTTTGCATAAAAATTTTAAGTACCTATATAGTATACCTGAAAATATTTTAGGAATATTATCTATATATGGGACATCTTATCATATAAAACTCTCTTTTGCAAAGTTGATAGTTTTTAATTGAGATATCTGATAATCCCAAATGTATATTGATCATTTTTTAAGTTGCTTAAATCTCACTTCTACAACTCGTGTAACAACTTTGTAAGAATGAACCCGACGAAGAAGATCAATCGCCTAATATTTGGAAAATTATTTACAGAAGCTTGGTTGAAATCTGCGAATGCACACTCAGTCATCTCACCCTTCCTTACACTTGAATTGAGATGGTCCATTCCATCATTTTTTATTTGATTTATTATTTATTGTTTAAGTTTGCATGTTACTGTTTCAGTTATATTAATAAACAAGCAGTTATATCCTATATAGTTTTTATTTTTCTCTAATACAATGTTTCTAATATTTTAGATTTAAAAAAGGTGGGTCATCTCTCTATGTGAAGAGGTTCCTGCGGACATTCCCCTACAGCGAAGTGTTCTATCGGATGATAATTTTCCTTTTTTGTCGGAAAATAACCAACATAAAGTAGACTTTTTTACTGTCATGTTTTTATCATTGACAGTTATATTTAACACAGAAAGATCAGAGTGACAATCAGAACCATCTTTACTATCTCTACTGTAGTCTTTTATATTCTGTGAGCCTAAATTGGAAAAATGCCTATTTCGTCTCTGTCTTGTATTCGTCTTCTTCATTGAGACTATTTTCTTGAACTATGTATGTCAGTGTCACTATTTTCATTTTCCATATTAATAACGGGATCAGTATCTTTTGTCACTGGAAGGGATATTTGTCCTGTACAGAATTACTAAAGGTAAGGTCAGACACGGCTGCATTTACTGCGCAGTTTTTTTACTGCAGCTGCAAAAGTTGCCTGTACTGTTCACACCTAGACCAAAAGCAGCCATTATCACGCAGTTTTTTGTATTGCGGCTACTTTAAAAATGATTGCAACCCTAAAAATGCAGCAGGCTGTTCACATTGTGTTTCTAGTTGCATTGCTTCATTGCAACTTTTGGCATTCATTGCAGTTTATTTTGTATTGTACATCTTGACAGTGTGTGAAGGTTGAATGTTGTTGAATGCTGAAACATGAATGCTGATCAAACTGCTGTAGTGGCAGCCACTATAGGTATCGTTTTAATATCACGAATAAGGAGACGACGTCTAGCTACAAAAAAACGTATTTGGGTTAAGGAGTGGATTAGAAACCGACAGCACTGTGGATTTGTAGACAATTTATTGCAAGAATTACGTTTAGGCGACGAAATATTATACAAAAATTTCTTACGAATGTCTGCCAGGGATTTTGAATATCTTTTAAAAAAAGTTACACCTTTAATAAAACGTCAGGATACTCATATGAGACAAGCTATAACAACTACTGAACGATTAAGTCTGACTCTAAGATATTTAGCAACAGGTAAGTATACAGGGCTATGCATTATATTTTGACTTATTTTATAAGTATAGTTAGATAATTAGTATGTTCTTCTTTTTAGGTGACAGCTGTAAATCGTTAATGTATTTATTTAGAATACCAGCTAATACAATTTCTATAATAATACCAGAGGTTTGACAAGCAATTTATGATGTACTGAAAGATGAATACTTGAAGGTAAGAAATATGACATTTACCAGATACATTTTTATTAATAAAAATACATAAGCTTATGAATATCCATATTGTCACTATGTGGTGATTATATGTTCATTATCATCCCAATCTGGCGAAGTCAGTGGTGTATCAATAATTTGAATAACAGCTGGTGATAATGCAAATTTTTTTGAGGCATTTTGAAAGCTGGCATTTGAAATCAATTGCTGTATATCGTATTTTAATTTAAATTGAATATCTGGTGAGTCACTAAGTAGTCGCAGTTCACTGGCGACATATTCGCCGCAAATTGAGAATTCATCTCTTGGTTTATTTTCTGACAATATACTCATACAACGATTTAATGCAGCTTGCTCATTTAACTGAGTACTACTGTCAGACGCCTTCCGTTTTCGTGAAGGGGCTCGACATGTTGGTGTAAATGTTTGAGAACATGGTCGTTGAATTGATGTTGATTGTTGTTCGTTTGATTGGCTTGATTGTTCGATTGCTTCCATAGGTACTTTAATATTTGTAGATGACTGTGATTCTGAGGACTGTTCATTGCTTATTTCGGCTGCACATGTACTTGAATAATCACTACTTGCATAATCGTCTGTTTCAATCTGTAAGAAAATAAATTTTCTAACTAAAAGTGCATTTAATAATACACTTGCATTTTGCAATGGGATATATTATTGGTATAATCTAGTATATACAAATATAATTATAATAACAATAATAATAGTTAATATATTTAAGTTAAAAATATTTATGTTTACATTTCAGATTCCACAGACCGACGAAGAATGGGTAAACGTTGCCAATGAGTTTGACGCTCAATGGAATTTTCCTAACTGTTTGGCTGCCATGGATGGGAAATATGTAAATGTAAAAGCACCGGCAAATAGTGGGAGTCTTTATTTTAATTATAAACACACACACAGCATTATCCTTATGGCATTAGCTGATGCAAATTACAAATTTATATACATTAACGTTGGAGCACCTGGTCGTGAATCAGATGGTGGCGTTTACTTAAACTGTTCGGTATCACAAGCACTTGAGAATAATACATTAAATATTCCACAACCAAAACCATTACCTGGTAGAAAAAATCCTACACCTTATGTCGTCATTGCAGATGATGCGTTTGCCTTAAAACCCTATATAATGAAGCCATTTGCTGTGAAAAATTTAAGTGTTCCTGAACGCATCTTCAATTACCGTCTGTCGCGCGCGAGACGAATAATAGAAAACGTGTTTGGAATAGCTTCAGCACGTTTTCGGGTGCTTAGAAACACCTGTGAGCTTTCTCCAGAGAAGGTTAAAAAAATCGTTTGTGCTGTGTGTGTTACACAATTTCCTAATGTTTCGAAAACTATCAGCAGCTATTTATGCTCCAAGGGGCAGTTTTGACATGAAAGGCAACGATGGATCAATGACTTTTGGTACTTGGCGCAATGAAAGTACTGCTCTAGAACTCTTGAGTAGAAATAATGTGCACCCACCACGTCAGCAAAGAATATTAGAGAGGAATTTAAAGAATATTTTTGTCGGGAAGGAGAAATTGACTGGCAACATAATTATATTTAAATATGTATATTTATGTTTACTCCCTATACGGTGTTGAAAAAAAGGATAAAAAGTAGAGCCATACTTAGAGCTCATCAATGTAATAAAAAAGTTTCCATTTACATATGCCTGAAAATGCTTCGTTTATAAGATAAAAAGTGTTATTTACTTAATATTCGTAATATATCAAACAATTTTTGAAACCCGGTATTTGGTAGACATAATTTAACACTCTATATCTCAGAAATTACGCATTTTGGACCCATGTGCATAGAGACATTTATACTTTAAAGAATTCCACATGCAGCTAAGTTCTAAGTCTTTCCTTTTTTATAACACTTATTATTTTAAGTACTTTCCATAATCTATTTCTATAACAAACCTTTAAAAATATTAAGAATAAAACAATACTTACCATGGAATCTACTGTGTTTCTCTTTTCTGTATGGCGAAACATGAATTCAAGTAAGTTAAAAAATTCCCACTTTGATTTGTAAATTTCACTACTACCGCTTCCAGATTTTATTGTTTTCATTTTCAATCTTTCTTTGGAATGTTGGGCTCGAAGAGTATGAATTTTTTTTTTTAATTTCATCCACTGGTATATTTAATTTGGAAGCAATTTCTTGTAATCCATTTCGCCTATGAATTTGATTATGATAGTCTGAATGTGATACATCCCACAAACAAGCTCTTTTCTCTACCATCTCAATTAATAAAATAATCTCCTCTCGTTTCCATTTATACATGTTTAAAGCTAAAATGAAAATTTGGTAATCGTAATATTTTAACATAACCTCACTCACCTGTTATTGGAGTGTTCTTTAACCAAATACTGCGTTCGCAACCGCTGCAAAAGTTTCATCGACGTGAATATTTTTTACTGCAATCGCAGCATTGAAAATTGTCGTTCACACTGCGCTGCATTTAAAACTGCGCGTGTAGTAAAAGAATCATAAGCTGCAATACTGCGGACGCTGTTTTGTAGGTTTCAGCGTAGTTCACACACCGGCAATAAAAGTTTCGCTGTTTTTTAACGACCGATGCAGCAAAAGTAGCCGTGTCTGACCCTAGCTTAACCGTCTCCACGGCCTCCTCAGAAGTAATTCTGTCTGCAGAAAAAATTTCTGAAAATTCTTCGGTAAGTTCGAAAGATGTGTCTTGTTCAAGGACTAAATTATCTTTATAGTTACATTGTATATCTATATCACATGAATTTGTACTGATAGTTTGGTGACTAGAGGTTGTGTCTTCATCACAATTAATTTCAATTGAGCTAGATCCTCGGGTAGATGGCACTGAAATCAGTTCTAAATTCTCTATTATTTGAATATTTGAATTTGGAGTGACATCTTTTATTAAATATGATAACATAGTGTTTCTTTTGTCAGTTTTTTTTGTGTTGATTTTTTTGGTGACAGTACATTTTTGTAGTGAGTTTTAAAGTGTCTATTCGCATTTGATAAAATCTATTTTTTCTTTTTATTTTCAGTTTTACTATAGTAGATTGTTTCCATCAAAAATTGGTACTGTATCAATATATTATAATTTTAATAACTGAGTATCTCGAGTACGTCGCTGTATTTGTACAGCATTTGGTTCTGAGGAATTCATAGCTGATAAATTTCGATGTGCGTCTTGAGCTCTCTGTCTGCTTGCTGAGATAAATTTAGAAATAAAGTACTGAATTAGCTTTTGGTTTGTAATAAGAGCTTCATTATTATTCTTATCTAATTAGGTGAGCAATGCGGTGAAATATGATATAATGAACAATGGTTGAGTTGTGTGTTGACCTTGAATTGTGCGGTTGCCTTATATTAATGATCAAACTAGATCGGTGACTTAACTTTAAATGACAAAGTGTCAGGTTTTTTTAATCTAAATGACAAAGTGTCAGGTTATGCCAATCGGGCATGCGAGAACAGAGGAAACAATGGACAAGTAAGACGGGTTGAATACTTTGTTGTTCCGGAGGGTCCTGAAGGTGACTTGAAATGCAACGATGATAGCATTCTGTGGCACCATGCACTGTTAGCGATGTACGAAGCACTCTCGTTCCCCTCAGCCTTTTCGACTGCGCCAGTGATGTGGGAGGTTGAAACCGAACATAGTGAAGCACTTGGAGATGTTTACTTGCGTTTATATAATTATAATTTTTAGCTGAACATGCATAATAAAATATATAGTGTGTTATATAAATTAATAAAAGAACTTTGATAAAAAATAATATAGAGTCATTGGGACACTAATATAACTCACATGAACTTGCAGAAGTAAGTGCTTCCGAGGTCCTTTCCGAGATATTTGGATGGCGTTTCAAAAAAGCCTGAAATGAATGTACCTACATATTATGAAATCTCGTATGAAATTGATGTTCAGCTTCAGAGCTGGTCGATGTGTTATTACATACCTTTAACCAACCTTCACCGGGACGATTATTAACAAAAGGGTTTGGTCTGAGATTATCTTTAAGAAATTTCTGAACTATAAATATTAAATATCATTTGCTTTCTTTGGAAAATCAGCCGTAGCGGTATCTTTTATCCAACTAAAAAAATTATAAGAAGATCTTATTAGCACTTTAAACCAATTCGTTTTTTACTTTACTAGAATATTTTCTTCAGCAATAGTAAGAACCAGACACTGTCCAAATGTTTCCTTATGACCCGGATTCTTCCTTTTAAATCCTAATGTTGATTTCGGTATACTGTTTGGCAACATCCCTATAGTATTTTTGCCATTCTGTATTTCCAGACATTTGCTAATTGCATCTTGTTATAATTCCCCTTTCTCGGCATTTTGTTGCCTGAGTAAAAATATTTGAATAATGGGACAAAAACAATACAGTTATTGGACACCTGTCCAGTCGGGGGTCTATATGTAATTTTTGACTGGCATATATGGGACGGACGGTAGTCGACGTGTTAAACTTACCTTTTTACCATATTGTTAATAATACAAGTCTAACACAGTAAAATTTTACTCTTTCAAAGAAACTGTCCAATAACTGCAATAAAATACAAAACAAAATGCGGGAAATGGTGCAGACAATTAACTATGAGGTTGAGCAGTGCTACCAACACTAGTATTTTGTCGGCATGTTTTAGTTTAAATATCAACAGTTTAAAATTACGTGTCATCTATTAGAATGAGAAATGTAGGGTGTCATCGATTGGTGGTTTTACCTTACTTTTACCTGGTGCGTTTTATTCTTTCTCTTGGTATGTGATCAACAACCCCACGCATATCAGCACATCAATAACTGCAAGAGAAACATTCGAGAGAGATCATTGTTTTCTTCTACAAATCTGGTAGGCGTTCCAATACTTTTTTTGGGTTGAATGGGAATATCCCACATTTTTCAAAACCTGCTTTCATGTTTAAAGACATATTATTTGCATCGGGATATCTTAAGCTGTACACTTTTTTAAAAAGTTTTGGAAATTCTTCCTTGTTCAGTCTTTGTGATTTTCTTCGAAGGGTTAATTTCCACTCATCCAATACACGTCGCCAATATCTCTTCATATGCCCATAAAAGGCCACATTCAGCGCTTGTAGTAAATGCGTGGTAATTAGCAGCAAAATGTCACATTATGTTTTTTTGCGAGCTGTAGGACTCTCATGCTGAACTGACTCGACAAATTATCTCCTATTATAATTTTTACACCTTCAAGTTTACGAACATGAGGAATAAATCTGTGGCTTGGAGCTAAAAGGGTCAATGTCAAAAAATACACATTTGAGAAAATCGTATTGAAAGTTTTTACCAATAATTCGTTTAATTACAACTAACATAAAGTACACATTTTATTTATCGACTTTGGCTGAGACATTCGTATATTTGCATAGAGTAGTGGCACCAATTATGGACACTTTAAGATATAATTTGTATATAATCGCTTGAAACTGCTGTAAAAAAGAATATTTTCTACTAATGTATATACTCAATTAAAGCTCAAAACATTTCCTTTACATTGCTTTAGCAGTTGTTTCTCCAAAATTACGTTAAGTATGTAAAATTTAATTTAATTTTGACATGTATTTTCTCCAGCGTTCCTAATTTGGACACTTGTTCATCCAATAATTGACATTATTTTATTTTACATATATTTTTTTTTTATAAAACCTTACTTTTTTGTTAGATTATGATAAATCGATAAAACTGAAAAGGATATTTGATAGAAACACGTACAAAATAAAAAATTGTTTATTACACTATATTAAAAAAAAAGAAAATTATATCTAAATTTATAAACAACTGGAATTATGGTCATCACCATTCCTCCCCATCCTCATTGATGTTCTCGTTATCGTCTCCATCACTGCTGTCAATGGTGATATCACATTTTTCGCACACAAACTGAGTAATTCACGTTGTTAGCATCAAAGGGGAAAATGCCACAAACTCGGAAACCATTTTTAATAGTGTTTGGGGAAATCGCATCTATTAAAATAGTTTCTAGTAGTTTGGCAACATGATGTCTCATCAACTACTGGTTTTCATTTTCAATGAGCCATTTTCGTACATAAATTTTCCTGTTAGTTTTTAGTGGAAAAAACACCGCGACATCGAGAGGCTGCATCACATGAGTGGCATTTGGAAAAAATGGCACTAAAGTAATTTGTTTTTCATGTAGAAACATGCTAAGATGTAGTGTCAAATGTGATTTGTGTCCTTCTACAAAGAGTATTACAGGCGTCATTCTCAGTTAGCCAGGGTTCAAATATATTTGCCATATATTCAAAAAAAACTTCACCCGTCATCCATGCCGACGCCGATTTTGCTAAGCCCCAACCTTTAGGAAAATTTCTGGTAATTTCTGCAGGGACTCTCTTGTATGGGTATACAACCATAGGAAGCGCAATGTTTCCGGATGCAGAAACTAAGCAATACGGTGAGGTTTTTGACACATAAATATTTTTAATTCCTTTTGGGGCTAATACCTTCCCAGTTTTAGGACATAACGAGATCGCTGTCTCATCAGCATTAAAAATCCGAGAGTCATACTCCAAAATATCATGGTAATGGTTTTCCTTTAAGTAATTAGAAACTTCTTCAAACCAGTTTCGTATATCGCCTTCTGTTAGTTTACTACGGTAGCCTGTAAGCTTTTCAGAGGTTTTTAAAGAAATATTTGGGTGACAAACCATTTCTTACCAGGAATACCGTCAGAAAATGGAGTCTTGCGTTCTAAGTCTTTTATAATTTTTGCTACGGTATCAATTAAACATTGTTTTGTCACAGGAAACCCGGCCTTTGCAAAGTCAATAATCCATTTTACAATACGGTCTTCCTCTTCAGCTGACAGAATTGTTGGAGGTCCCATATTGCAAATTTCCGGACTGATGCCTTTTAGTGTATTGCGCAAAGTTATGCGAGGAACACCGAATCTTTTACTTGCGGTTGCAATGGGAAGACCTGCCTTTGCTGCAGCTAAGGCCTCTGCCATATTTTCATGGGTATATCTCCTAATTTTTTTTATCCATTATGTTTAAATCTGTAAAAAGACAAGAAAATTGAAGAACTAATAATGGACACCAACAATTGTCCCCTAAATAGACATCAAGTCCAACACTGGACCTCCGTTTTATATACTACTATTATTTTATACCAATCTGCAGCATTTTTCATGCTTGTTTAATTCTCATTAAATTCACCTAAAATACAAATTTTCGTTTAAATGTACATCCCGTCCATTTAAAGTATATATATATATATATATATATATATATATATATATATATATATATATATATATATATATATATATATACTTATTCTTTGTATCTACTGACACCCAGTAGTCCGATGTTAAGATGTCAATGTAGCTCCCACTGTATAATATACAGGGTCGGAAAACGCTGATGGTCTATCTGAGTTTACATAAGAGCGACAAAGTAAAGTATAGAAATCCGTGCGATAGACAAGGATGACTATATTGACGACGTTTTAAAATCTAAATAGTCACCGCCCATTTCGTCATTCAACAAATAAAATCCACTCCCACTTATATCTCAGCGACTAATCGCCATCTTTGCCTTTATTGTTTGCCTTTCGCTTTTGCAAGAGATGTCGCTACTTGTGCAACTCCAACTCCGGTATTCTGATATTTTACCAGCGGTCGACAGTGACTAATCGCTAGCTTGTTGACCAGCGCGACGGGCGAAGCATGCGGGGAGCAAGATTTCATAGGCGTACTAAATTTGAATGCAGATATAAGAAATATATAAAAATGACAAAAATAGTTCCATTACATAACATCCATTATTTTTAGAGTAGAAACAGTGATATAACAGTTTTTACCAATTTCGAGGCGTTAGATAATAAAAATTATAAGAATTATTTCAAAATTTAAAGTTTTTATCTTGTCAATTACCCAAGGTCGAAAATAATAGAAAGTGACTAACTCACAACACAAAGATGAGTACGGAAGGTACGGGTGGTATGATTACCTAAGCGTGCCACTTGAGAAGAGTTAAAGCACAGAAAATTATCAAAAATAAGTTGACGTCGGCTGAACCTAGCACATTAACAATTTACTTTAAATGTGTCCCTGTTCTTATGGACGGCGATTGCCCACTAGCACCTACTTAAACCTACCTGATGCGCACTCCGCAGATAACACACTTAAGCCTTGTCCTCATGGACGCGAAATTCACGGATTTTTTCACGAATTTTGCGACTTCTGTTTTAATTATTTATGGCGGGAAAATCTCAACTTTTCACAATTGCAATTTGCGATACTGTCAAACACTACAAATATTATTGCCCCTTTCATTATTATGTGGTGTTAATAAGTTTGTTTTAAACTTCTGATAATATACCATGGCAGTTTCATGATGAAAATGGTAGAAAATGTTATAGGTAGTTGACAACATTTGTTACAAATAGAGATTTTTCCACCGTTAAATAAATCGCGCAAATATTTGCGAATTCCGCATTGAAAAGGACAAAAGGCTTTAGAATACATATACACTATTTACTATTGGTTACTAGCACTGTCATTATAACGGTCACACATTAACACTTATTATATCATATCGTACCGCTTTCCGTATGACCTTCATACGCCCATGTTTCGTCAAAATTTAATATATTCTTCGATCCAGATTCTTATTTTTTAATATTTATTTTAATTAGTTTCTTCGCCATATTACTATTTCGTCCTTTCTATCAGTATACTCTTTTCGATTTCATTTATACGGACTAAGTTTCATCTTGTAAGATATAGCAATAGAATTTTTATTTGGAAAACTCATTTTAAAAATACAATCTTCCTTCCGCGAGTTTCCATCGCTTTCCGTTTCACAGTTGTACTTCTTTACCAGTTTTTTATTTGCACACATATGCTATTCACGTATAATTTTGTTAATGAAATATATATTTTAGCATCACTTACACTCATATTTTGACCTCGCGCACTAAACTCTTCATACATGTCATCATCCGATATTCGTCATTTCGATCAAATCACTAATAAAATTAATTACATTCATAATTAAATTAACGAAAAGATATACCCGAAATTTTGCCTTACCTTGGGTAATTGACAAGATAAAAACTTTAAATTTTGAAATAATTCTTATAATTTTTATTATCTAACGCCTCGAAATTGGTAAAAACTGTTATATCACTGTTTCTACTCTAAAAATAATGGATGTTATGTAATGGAACTATTTTTGTCATTTTTATATATTTCTTATATCTGATCGCATTCAAATTTAGTACGCCTATGAAATCTTGCTCCCTGCATGCTTCGCCCGTCGCGCTGGTCAACAAGCTAGCGATTAGTCACTGTCCACAATTTCGACCGCTGGTAAAATATCAGAATACCGGAGTTGGACTTGCACAAGTAGCGACATCTCTTGCGAAAGCGAAAGGCAAACAATAAAGGCAAATATTTTATTTATTTATTTATTTATTTATTTATTTATTTATTTAGAAATACAATACAAAAAGACAAACAAATACAAAATCGCAGTAACTAATATATAACATCAAAAGTACAACAAAAATATTAAATGAATTGGGAATATAAACATGAATACCAAATAAATAATCTACAAAATAAATCAATAAATATGTTAAAAATGCAATATTAATACATTGGAGGGCCAAGGAATGCCTTCTTAATATCACCAGATCTACATGCAAAAATGTCAATGCTAGCCTGTACGAGACTAAAATCGTTTAAAATCTTATGCATCGGAGAAAAATCTAAAATGTTAGTATGTGCTAGCGGAGGGTAAAACACATTTAAGTTCCTGCCTGGTAGTCTCGGTACATGCAAATTAATAAGTGATAGCAGTTGGGAGAATCAATTATATTATTTAAAATTTTATATAAAAATAAGACTCCAAAATATTTTCGACGTGTTTCCAACAACTGTACATTAAATCTATTGTTTAGCACATCCTGCAAAATACCACGACATGGATAGACACCATCAGCAGAAAACCACAAGTATTTCACAAAACGTCTTTGGACGGACTCAATATTATTTACATACAACCTATAGCCAGGGTTCCAAACAATACTGGCATACTCTAACTTAGGTCTAACCAAAGCATTAAAAATGAGTTTTACTGAATCCGTCCGTAAAAGCCACTTGGAGTTCCTTATAACAAAACCTAAAGTTCGAAAAGATTCAGAAACAATCTTATTAATGTGATAAGAGAACGTTAATTTACTATCAAATACTACTCCGAGGTCATTAAATTGGGAACATCTGTTTATGTTAATGTCATCAATAGTATAGGCAAAATTAGTTAATATTTTTTTGCGGGTAAAAGATAAAATATTACGTTTAGAAACATTAAGATTTAACAAATTAACATCACACCAATTAACCAGTTTATTAATATCCTCTTGAAGGATTAAGCAATCATCTAAGGAGGTGATTTCGCGAAACAGTTTGCAATCATCGGCATATAAAAGAACTTCTGAATTCATCCCAAGGCAAAGGTCATTCACAAACAAGTTAAAAAGAAGGGGGCCTAGGACAGATCCTTGCGGTACCCCAGACATGGCAATAAAAGTGACAGACTTGAAACCTCTTGAAGAGATATGTTTGAAAAAATAAAACAAAGTTGTTACATAAACCAAAACTCGAAAGCTTTCCAAGAAGCAAACCATGGTCAAGTCTGTCAAAAGCTTTAGAAAAATCAGTGTAAACGACGTCTACCTGGGATGATACATCTAAACGGTGAGCAATATATTGTGTGACACAAGCCAAATTAGAAACAGTTGACCTTCCCTTAAAGAAGCCATGCTGATTTTCAACAATCTGTGATTTAACATGAGAGTAAACCAAATCACGCAATACCACTTCAAAAACTTTGCTAAAATTGCACAGAATAACAATTGGTCGATAATTCTCAATTATACTTCTGTCCCCCTTTTTGAAGACAGGACAGACCTTTGCTTTTTTCCAGATCTCTGGAAAAGACAGCGTTCTGAGTGCTATATTGAAAATAGTCGAAAGCGGAGCAGCAAAAATAGACGCACAGTCTTTTAACAAAAAAGAAGGAATTCCGTCTGGACCCGTAGTCATTTTAGATTTACATTTTTTCAATGCTTTGAGAACATCGTCTTCAGATATGGAAGGGACAGCAAGGAGAGGTGCATTACAATTTCGGGAAAAGGAGTTCTTGTCAAATTCTGTGGAGTCGATAAATACAGATTCGAAGAATGACGCAAACGCATTCAGTATAAACTTAGGTTCGATTAATGGAGAACTGTTAAATGTAAGAGAGCTAGGCAAAGATGAATTATTGCGTATTTATATAGGCCCAAAACTTAGACGGATCACGACTGAGATTACTCTCAGCATTTTTAATATAATTAGAGTGAGAAATAGAAATATCCTTTTTTGTTTTAGCACGCAAAGCATTGTACCGCTTGAGAGAGACTAAATTCCCAGTGTTCTTGTAACTACGACGAAGCTTATTCTTTTCTTTTAAGTCCTTAATAATGTTTGGTGTGAACCAAACGGGATATTTAGAAGATTTAAATGTAGTCTTAGGCACATGTTTATTAAAAATGTTATTCAAAAAGTCATAAAAGTCCTTGCAAGCTAAATCAGCATTATTATATTGACTCAAGAAAGACCAGTCAGTATTTAGTAAGGTGCTATACAATTCCTGGAAATTCGCTTTCCTAAAATTAAAATTGGTTATAGAATTAGTACGAAACTTGAAAGGAATTGACCTTAAATTGAGAAAGATTTCTAATGGCGTATGATGGCTATCAAGAGGAACTAAAGAATTGAGGGAACCTGTAACTATAACGGGGCAAGTACTGAACACAAGATCTAACAGCCTCCGATTAGCATTCAAAACCTCATTAAATTGCGTCAAATTGCAAAAGTTTGTAAAATTAGATAGAGATGACATCAATCGTGACTCCGCAAAATTAGAATTTTTAAGATTCACATAGTCAGTAATATTAAAATCTCCCAAAAAAATTATATTACTACCTTCGTCAAATAAATAGTGAACGGTACATATTGCATCGAAGAGGTCATCATACACATTCAATGGTGCATTAGGTGCTATATAAATATTAATGACATATAAAACAGAATTCTTCCAAACAATTTTTGTACCCACGATGTCAATAGTAGGATCAACGTTCAACGCGGACTTGAAGTTTAAGTCACATGAACAAATACTTGACTTAACAGCAATTAGGGCTCCACCTCCTCTAGTAGCACTAACAATATTAAAATTTCTGTCACTTCTATATATAACATAACTACTATTAGGTATCTCAGAATTCAAAATATCTGAGTCCAACCAGGTCTCAGTTAAGGCTATTATGTCATATTCACATTCAACAATTGCATTATAAATCTGATGGGTTTTGGTCCGCAGTCCTCTAACATTTTGATAAAATATAAGTTGCTCATAGATGTCAGATGGGCAATTCGAGCTGTGAATCGAATCAAGATGCTGTGATTGCTATTTTGTAACAAAAGTAGATGCTTTTAAGTTATTTAGTTTTTTTTTGATAAATAGGACATTTTCCTGCATCCCAGACAGCATGAGCATTGTTAACAATATTTGCATTTGTACAATTAACACATTTAAAAACAGAACTCTTACAATTATTTAAAATGTGATCACCAGCACATTTAGGGCAAACAGCTTTATTACTAGAACATGAAGACTGTCCATGATTAAAACCGCTACATTTGAAACAAATTCTAACATCAGTTGCATCAAAGACTGAACAAACATCATAATTGATAAATAGTTTTCCCCTCTGCATAACCACACCAAAAGTAGCAGCATCAAATTCAACAGGAGCTTGAAATACGTTTGGGTTCTTCTTAGTAGTCCAGGTATTCAAAACTTTCACATGAGAATCAACAGTAACAACATCATTTTGTCCCTTAATATACTTCAGCAGGTCATCCTTAGAGTAATCCTTCACAAATCCAACTATTCTAATTTTTGGCAGAAATTTTCGAACTTCCGAAATATTATAATGAGAAGATAACTTTTGAGTTGCAACCTTTTTAAAATTATTGGCTCCCTCAGAGTCATCACAGCTAATCAAAATGCCTCCATCCTTAATTTGCTTAAGAAATTTTTAAGTTAAGATCAACTGGATCAACATTTTCCATAATATCTGATTTTGTCTTAGCATTGGGTTGTTCAGTATTCTTGGGTTTCACAATCACCATAGATTTACTATTAACAATATTTGCATAAGTACGTTGCTCTAGAGGTTCCCTATTAGTACACAATTTCGAAAATGTATTTTCAGCAGATTCAAGTATTTGATTTTTCAACTCGTCGAACATTGTCTCAAAATCTTTAAATAATTGTGCCATTTTTGCATCAAAGGAATTTTTAATATATGACTCATATTTGTTTTTAATTTTTACACATTCTGGGCAATACCAACAAAAACCAGGAGATTTAAGGCATTGCAAAAAATCCGATGATATTCCTAGACATTTCGTGTGATAGGTTTTTGCACAAAAACCTGAACATGATAAGAATGTTGTTTTGCGGCGGTCAAAAAACTCATCGCAGCTGCCACAGGTCAACTGCGACATATTTCTGCATATGTGTATGTATATGACAGATTAGGCCCCCAAAAGCTGGACACACCACTAATTCAATAACAGCTGTATACTAGTTTTATTAGATCAATGCAAGGGGGAAAGTATAAAACACAGAAAAACCACTCAAAAGTCAAGGCAAACAGAGAGCACTATCAGACACAACTGTATTCACCAAAAACTCGAAACGAAGGAAAAAAAAAATATGGCGATTGGTCGCTGAGATATAAGTGGGAGTGGATTTTATTTGTTGAATGACGAAATGGGCGGTGACTATTCAGATTTTAAAACGTCGTCAATATAGTCATTTGTCTATCGCACGGATTTCTATACTTTACTTTGTCGCTCTCGTGTAAACTCAGATAGACCATCAGCGTTTTCCGACCCTGTATATACTAAATGTTTATATTTTCACACCCAGACATTTTTAGTTAAATGGACACTCTTTCTGTATAATTTTTTGAAATTATTTGACAAATAGACACCCAACAGCGATGCCAAATTGAGGGGAGTCACACTGACTGTTTAAGTAATAAACGTGTATGTAAATATTACGAATGTAAAAGACATACAATTTAAGTGAATTAACAATGGGTGCCAATTTACAGGTTTTTTTTTTTGAGATAATATATAAATAACTTTTGAAATAATAAATCAGAGTTGTAACATTATTTGATATCCCATATACTAATGTGGCAATAAAAACTATTTTATCTTGATATAATTATTAGCAGTAGAAACTATACTAGTTAGTTGTCATATTATTATAAGTTTAGAATGTTTAGACTCTGAACTGTCAATTTAAATCATTTTAAATTATTAAGAGGTCTTTTATTTAATAAGCTTGGGTATAATTACGCAATGAGTAGAAAAATTATGGAATAAATTTGATATAAAATCGGGTAATAGGTTTTGAGAAAATCGTTCAGACCTGTCAATTTTTATTTTCAATTGTACACTTTTTGACATAACATCAGTATATACAGGTCGATCAACGTAATAGTTATGATGTCATAGGTGAATTCTTTGGAAACTATACATATTTATGTAAAATTTAATATGTCTAAATTCAACAGTTTTCGAGATATTGATGTTTTAACGTAGACATTATTTATTACTGTCAAGTAAAGACGAGGCCCCTGTATATTAGAATATGCAAAAATTATGCTACATTATTCATTACAAATTATATTAAGTATTCTTTCAGTATTTAAAAAATATTTTTTGCTTCTCTTAGTAGGTAATAAATGTATGAGAAAAATGTCTACCTTAAAATATCAATATTTCAAAAACTGTGTGAATTTAGACATATCGAATTTTACATGAAAATGTTTACAAGTTTTCGACGATTTCAAAAACTCATCTATGGTATCATAACTATTATGTTGATCACTTTTACATCATGTATTAATTTTATGTGAAAAAGTGCACAATTGAAAATAAAAATTGACTTGTCCGAGCGATTTTCTCAAAACCTATTACCTGCTTTTATATCAAATTTATTCCACAACTTTGCTGCTCACTGTATATCAAATTGCAAAATGCAATTGCAAGAGGTATATTTGAATAAAGTTTGATCTAGAATAAATGAGTATATTTCATCTAAAATATAAAAATATATCTATTATGTAGGTATGTACTTAATTAGGAATCTTATTCCCTCATTCGTGACTCATTAAAAATAAATGTTTTGACTCTTAACCAAGTAACTTTTGTGTTAGTGTTATGATCTTTAATAAAATTTTCGCACTCTAACTTTCGTAAAGCTTTTTTGGATGTTATCTGATTTGAAAAATACTTTCGCATAATATTTTTTTGGTTAGATGTCCAGCGCAGTCTTTGACCTGAAAAATATATTAACCTACAAAAACAGCATCTAGTAATAAAAGATACCTTTTTTTCTGAAATATTGTCACCAATATCTTGTACCACGGGTACATTACAATTGTTGTAGGTTATGACTTCTACATCTAAAACAAAAACAATTAATTTTAATATAGCTAATTAAGAAACATAAAAGAAAATACCCGTATATTTTTCTTGTTCTTGTTTTTTATTTATTTTTCTAGATTCTGTTTCTCCGTTCATGTTTTCTTGATAAATATCTTTACAATTTATGTGTGATTGTGCTGGATCGATAATCTGATTCTATATCTACTTTATTCATATTAATATCTATTTCTTCTAAAGTTTTATTTTTAAATTGAGCTGCATTCTCTCTCTCCATTATTTGCAGAATCTTGGACACCTTAGCAATTTGGTATAGATCTTGTGGCAATCTGAAAATATAAGAGAATTTAATAAAAAAACACGCAAAGCCATATTGCCGCGCAAATGGTAACCAACATTAACACCTAACTAAACATTGACGTCTACCTTACTTACTTATAAAATGATTCGTGAGTTCTTGCAGTATGCCCCATGAACTTAGCCAACCGGTCAATTTCATTTACTTGTAAATTGAGTAACTGGGTCACAGTATGTTTACGTAATCTACAAGAGGTTAATAATTCTGGATACTTTGCGTTGGATAATTTAGAATACTTTCGAATGACCGAACAACCATCAATCCAAAGTTTTGATTTTGGATAAGTAAAGAAATATGGATTCTCTACTGGAAACCACGGTTCGTTTCTGAATTTTAATAGTAACGAGTAATACTTTTGCATTTTTCGTGGTATTAGGATAGTCACCGGTCTACTCCCCTTTCCAATAGAAATAATCCTTTTGTAATTCTGGGTTAATATTTTTTCATTCTCTGTGAATGAACTTGCTAACTCCGTGTGTAACAAGGTATTAATGTTTTCATATTGATCTTTAAAGGACTTCCATTAAAGATACTGGACATCGCCAACTCTTTTCCTATTATGTAATATGGGTGAAACAAGTACAGTTTCTACCAAATTTCTATATATATTTAAATCTCTTGAAAGTAGTAATTTTTGGTAAGCTTCTTCTGCGGTTGTTTCAACCAATTTTACTAATTTTATAATGTCTTCTGTTACTGGCAGTAACTTTGGTTTAGTGGATGATTTTTCATGTAAGTCCTTTAATGCTAGACTCCCTATTTCTGTTGCCCACTGAGTAGTAACCAAACTTTTAAATCTCTCAAGATCTGTTAAAGTCTCATCAATATTGTGTTGAAAATAAGGGATTTTTTTCCGCAAAATTAATTTTGCTGCCAAGTCACAAAAATTAATTAGTGTCGTTCTAAAATGAAGTGCTGCTCCAAAATTTCTGCTATCTGCATCATACCTTAACATTCTTTTTACAGCATCAAGCGCTAAGTCAAAATTCTCTGCTTTCAACATGGAAAGCATGTCTTCGTAAGTATTAAGTTTTGTCATTTCAATAACAAATTTGCCACATTCACGTAGCTTATTTGAAATATGATAAATTTTTCGCTTCATCTTCGTTTTCTTAAGTAAGTCTTCACCATAATGTATAATAAGAATATCTTCTGTTACCACTTTGGTTACGTCATCAGGTTGCATTTTATTAAAAAGGTCTGTTTTGACCCTAAGTTGATTTAAAATATCTCCATATTTTTTCTGACAGGCTGCATATGTCAACGATTCCGCTAACGGACGTCCGGTGTCTTGAGATCCTGTTGGTCGTGCAAAACATTTTTTTGAATGTCTGCATAAATATAAGCGCTTATAAATAACCTTTGCAATATTTACAAATTGTAAATTGCTCTTCATCGTTTTCTTTGTCGATTTTACGTTTTTTAGGAATAATTTTTCCTCGCAGGGCATTATCCAAATTTCCGTTATTTCTAATTAAAGCTAATACATTTCTCTTTTCCTTTGAATTAGGTTTAAGATTTAGTAATTGTTTAACTTCTCGTTCATCTTTATGACGTCTTTCAAGATGTCTTGAAAAATGTCTGGATACAATTTCGCACTCACAAAATTTGCATACAGTTTTCTTGTATCTATTAGTAATTAGGTATGGCGAGTCATAAACACATGGTTTCTAAAAAAAAACATTACTTAATTTAAGTACAATCTTGATTAACTTGATTGTCAAAAACTTCGCTCTTACCTTCTTTTCGGTGTATTCTTTTCGAGTTGCCAGCAATAATTTATTTGAACTCAATGATATCATCTCATTGGAAAATAAACACTCGTTCTAAAAATATTATGATTTTTAATTTTAGTTATTAACACTGCAGATTTTTTTTATTTCCCTCAAAATCATTTGCATATTTAAGTGCAAATGGTTCGAACCATTCAAATACGGTTGCATCAAATACTCCAGGTTCTTCAAGATCAGGTTTTTCATGCTAAATAAAAAAATAGATAACAGTAACTATGTTATAAACAAATGTAATCTATAATGTGTTCCCAGGTAATGCCAAATTTCGTTAAAAATATAAAAACATTAAATAAAACTTTTAAAAACCCGATTTTTTTTTAATATTACACTACACTGAGAACACATCAGTTTTTAGTATAGTATGTCAGTACAATATTTGCTTTATAAAATAACGTGTACTATATTTTATGCTTGAGATATTTTACATGACTTAGGAAACACACTCTCTATTCATTTATGTAGCATATAGAGGTAAAATTAAATTACTATACCATAAAAAAAAATAATGAAATACACAAACCTTTGATAATATTGGTACGTCCGAAATAATATTAATTTTGGGGGAACGGGTATCCTAAAAAACATTTTGGTTTTGGATTATTTGTAATATTTTATAATAAAGTATGGTAGTTTATAAAAGCAATGTATATTTATCATTTTTAAATATTTATAGTGAAAAGTAAACACAAAAAATAACCAAATGTCTTATGTGGTAGTATATAGAAGTAAAATTAAATTACTACACCATACAAAAAATAATGAAATGCATAAACCTTAACCTTAACCTTATTAATTTTAGGGGGACGGGTATCCTAAAAAACATTTTGATTTTGGATTATCTGTAATAATTTATAATAAAGTATGGTAGTTTATAAAAGCAACGCACATTTATCATTTTAAACTTTTTATATTGAAAAGTATACACAAAAAATAACCAATTGTCTTATGTGGTAAATTAATGCAACTGAAAATATTGTAAAACTTTTAAGCTAAATATAAACTTTTTCACTTACCACTACTATTTTTTCATTACAGGTATTTCGAGTGAAGAATCCTAAAAATCAGAATACTGTCTTATTTGGTTTTGATTTCTGGATATGTCTAAAATTTTAAATTCCTTTAAACGAATGTGTATACAAAATATTCGAGCGGGTCCGATTATTTGCCGCTGCTACTAGAATTAATGGAAGAATTACATACATAAATATGAACACTGGTTTTGAAAAAGTGTGGTGATCTAAAAATAATCTCAACAAATAAGATAGGATATTTTATTATTACATTAAAGAAAAGTATATTAGTTCAAAAACAGTATAACTCGGCAGTTGCAGAATAAATTCGAGCCTTATTGGTTTTCTGGCTAATAGATTCAGGTAAAGGTATTATAAATTCTCTATTAATCGATAATGAGACCAAACTATTTAGCCTTTGCTAAAATAAAAATAATTATCAATGAAAATTTGTAATTAAAATTAATATAATACCTCCGACATCGCATTCCTAAGGTATGTTTTGATTCGTTTCAAAGTTGAAAATGACCTTTCCGCGGTTGCTCTTGAAACTGGAAGTGTAGCCACGATACACACACAACGGTATGCCAGCGCGCATCAGTATATCTATCTCTCTTGCACGGATGACGTCAGTCGAACTGCAGATAGCACTGAGATAATATAACCGTAATGTAGGAAAGTGACTTTACTTTGTAGTTTGCATGGATTTCTTTTTTATTTGAACAGATTTTGGTCAAGAGAGCACAAGGCATTTTAACCGAGCATAACTACAGTGGAATTTATTTTTGGTTGCATTTATAACAAGCAGCATGGGGATCGGATGTATATGCAAAATAAATTCAAAAGCACTCACCTATGTATTAATAACGTATAAGAAAAATTATAATAAGAACATCCTATCTAGGATAGGTAGTAGATATACCTACTCTGCGTTAAGACAAGGCAAATTAGGATATCGGTACTACTTAAAAAGCTATTGGTTAGTAAATTTAGACATATTGCGGGATAATCTTCATTTGCAGTTTGCTAGACTTATCTGATTATTGATTTCGCGGAGCCTGATGTATATGCAGGTTCTACTCTAGCACATAATGACTTCATTTGGAAGCGGTTTTTGCAATTTTGCTATGGTTCGTTCTGCCAAAATTTTAAAAATGTTTCGGTCATTTGAAAGTGAAGAGCCGTGCATTTGATGGAACTCCGAATCGAGTATTACTGTCGCTTTCAACAGTTCGTCTGAAGGATAAAAGAGACCTCCACGAGACAGACACGTAATCCAGTCCGGACTTCCTCTGTTCAGCGATGAGTGATTCCTAAAAATATAGTTTTTTTTTACTTTACGCGTAAAAAACTGCGTAATTAATGTCAAAAATTATAGAATACTTATGTAAGAATATGTTGTTCTGTTATGAATTTCTTATTATGAATAGGTAAATGCTGATTAAACTATCAAAAATTTGTTTCTTGCATAATTTGCAAGCTAAATAATCAATATATGATATAATTTTCTGCATTTACATGTTTGAGGGTGTGAAATATATAAACTTTCAACATCGTAATTGACGTGTAATTTACATCACGTTTTTATACTTACCCATCCATGGTTGTAGCAGTACTGTCTAATGGAATACCTTTTTTGCCGATTTTTTGCCAATATCAACAGTAACATCCTTGGTGACATTCAATAGAACGTTTTCCGTTAGGCACGCACTTTCCTCCTCGTTTCCAATGATGCAATCTGATTTTGCAAGAAAGTAACTTTTTGTAGTTTGAGTGGTGTTTTGATTGTATGTGAAAATTGAGGCGAAGTGCTTCCCTAAAATATACCATCGAAGCCTGTACCGGAATTCAAGGGGTGATGGATGCTCGTTGGCGCCACCCATTCCACGATTATTTGAAAAGAAGTTCTCCAATACGTCTTGATTCAGTCGAAATGTTATTAAATATTCCACATTGTGTGTTGTCTTCAGATAATCAAAAAGTGCAATGATGGATCGATTATTGAGGAGAATGTCTTTTTGAAAAGAGATAAGTTTAGTATGATGCCCAACTCTGAGAGAACTGATCAGATCTGACATGCGTTTTAACAGACTGATTTGATCCGTGCAATTGCATTCCCCAAGTCCGTGCCAAATGCATTTTTCGTTGGGCAATTTTGTGTAAATTTAGATCTGCTATTGAACAGATCGAACCAGTCATTTGCCAATTGTACTTCAGCTGCAAGTTGCCTGTAAATTTTTGACGATATTAAACCATTCTCGTCACAATACTTGAACGTATTTCCCACAGTGGATGAAAATAGTTGAACTGCAGGTCTAACACGTTACCTCTCGCTCTAAATGTTGTTTTGTCAGTTTGTAGGTATAAGTTAATTGGCTGCTAGACAAAGATAACAAAGCTTCAAAACAAGCTTTATTGATACCACGGTTTTCTAATGTAAAGCCTTGATCAACAAGGTGATTTATGGCCAGCTTTAGCAAATGTGAGGTATCAACAAACATAAATATCTTTGAGTTGCTGACCCTTGGGTGATTAAAACAACATTCCTTTTCATAGCCAATATTTAAATTTTTCCATACACCCATATTCGAAGTCCCCATGTCACAAACAACTGCAACCACAATAAAATTGGCTTCGTACAATTGTGAAATGAATTAGAATTTCAGCGGTCATCGCTTAGTCAAATTTGTAAAACAGTGGTTACTTCCAGTGACCAATCAAACCGCGTGCCATTACCGTCTGACAACTCTTATGAGGTCCAATTTTCTGCTGAAACTTTTTATCAATGTCAACTCGATTTGATAAATGAATTTCGTCGAATGATAAAACACATAATCGTTCTAGTTTTGTAAATTCCGATTCTTTGTTCTTCATAAGTCTGATAACGTTGACTAAAATTCTTTCATGTAGGTCGAATGTTGATGCCCAATTTCTTAAACTGAAAAGTGCAGGTAATGGGAAATTATTAAACCGCAAATATCTATAAGCCTTTGGGCTAACACTTCTCAAAGAAATTGCCGAGACAATATCTTCTGGTGTCCAATGGATTAATTTTGTCGAGGGGTTTTTCAATCTTCTAATCTGTCCAGGGGTAAATAATCTTCCGAGTGTGCCCTCTAAGTTGTAAGTGATATTTTCATTTCGGTATTGGTACTCTCTAGCGAAGCAATCTTTTCCTTGAGTTCTTTAATATTATTTCAATGCTCTTTAAGTCATTAACTTCTGTTTCTGGAATTTAATTAATTGTTAGATTATTTGAATTATCGGTAAACACACAAAAAAAATACCCATCACTATGTTTTCGTCACTTGAAACTTACCTATCGGGCTGATCATTTCCATTTCGAAGTCACAACGTCTTCCGCAACTTCTACAGACTGGCCCCTGATACCATCGCCTTGATTCCCATCCGATCCTGCTGTTGTAATTAATGACTGAACAATTTTCTTTTGCTGCCGTCTAGAACTTCGAGCCATTCTACATTTAATTACTTCCGAATCTCTGCTCACCTTATTTGGTAAATTTAAGGTAGGAATTGCATCCGGTTTGAGTGTACGTAAACTCTTTGATCTATATTGCACCAATTTGCGTTTCAACGGAATAAAGAAGGTAATAAGTTTTGGCACAATAATAAGTCAACACCTTGATTTGAATTAAGGACGCCGTATTCTTGAAATAGTGTTTTCTACAAATTCAAGTAATTTTAGACATTTAAGAACTGAATAATATAGAGTTTAGCAAATAACAAGAATGTTATCTCATGCCACCTGGGAATATTCAAATGTACCGAAGTAAAATCAATATATAACGTCAGAAAGCGATCTATCCAGTAAATTTTTAGGTATACGTATTTTTTTAAATTCAACTATAGTTGTAAACATTGTTATAACATATACTTACATAGTTCTGCATATAAGATTGTTCACTTTTGTTTATAAGTATGTGAAAATAATTATTAAAATGTAGGGTTAGAATAGCTATTTTTTACTCTACGTGTTTTATTTTTCGAGGTTTCAGTGCCTAAGAAACACCACAAATTTGATCATTTTACAGCGAGAAATACGACGACCTTAAAACAAATGAGCTTATGTATATTATGTATTATTGTTATACAATAAAAACTCACAAACTACTGAATTCAAAAGTATTTACATGTTGCGTTTGGCTCCGTTTAAAGCAAATATACTCGGCCAGTCAAGTGTCGACTTATATTGACTTGCGAGGGTGGAGCCAGTGTTGCCAACGATTGGAAGTAGAGACCCACTAGATTGTCGTATAAGACCCGCTAAAAATGCGCTAAATAGACTTGATTAGTCATGACGTCAAACCGCCCGGTAAAATTTGATTTGGTTTCCAACGCCATTTTCGAGCGTTCCTTATGTACCGTTACTTTTAAGGTCAGAATTGGAAATCATTTTCTAAATATGCTAATTTTGGCGTTATTTCTCACATTTAACTATTAACACCTATTTTTATGTAACTATATAGTCACTAACTAATAGGCCGATTAATCAAACATGTTTAAATAATAAATAAATAAATAATGTCTAGTTTCGACTCGCGATTTTTGTGTAGGACGAAAGAAACGTTATTGGCATTAACGAACAAAAATAGTTCGTTCCTTAAATATTTATAATTCAATTAGAAACTTTGAAATACAGTCATCTGTGGCGGTATGTCAAGAGGCGTTAAGGTTCACTATTAATTGGGTATGGAAACTTTTCGGTCGGGATGAAACCTCACACTAATCGAGTCTATTCGATAGAAGTGTACAGACGAACTACAAAACGTTTATTTGAATGTTACAAAAAACGTGGGTGTGACCCATACAGAAAATAAACTTAATAATACCTAAGTTCCTATCCAAGAATATTACAAATTTCTTTCTAAACCTCTTCAATCTCCTTTTCCTCCTCCGTATACGTTTCGTTACTTTTAATTTCTTGAAGTAACTCATTTGGTATTGCAAAATCCTTGCAGCACGCGTTCATTCTTCTTAACCCATTCCGAACAGTTAAAATTGCATTAAGCAAAGGTAATTCCATCCTATTTCTCAACTTAGTCTTCACAACGTTCATCTGGCTAAACTACCGTTCTATCTCCGCATTTGAATGCGGCAAGCTCAGTAACGCAACAGCAACATAAGCAAGCTCTTTAAAGATGTTATTACCCTGGGAATCTTTATAATTTAGCACTTCTATCCAAAAAGCGAACATGTCGTCAATGCAATTCCATTCGATCAGATGGATTTTTCACCACTGATTCTCAATTATAACTATGGCCTCATCAGTTGTTTTCAAAGAGCGTAACAAAGCAATAATACTGTCTTTGTTGTGCTTGAAACAGTTGTGTACAGAAAATGTACGCATTTTCGACAATATGTTCACGTTACTAGGTATACGATTAGTAATTTCCTCAATTAAAGTTAAATTGAATACACCTCCTTCTCAATCCCATTTCATCATTAAAGCCCTTATTATTCATAATTTTTATTTGATTTTCGAATAAGTATCCTAAATAGCATTCATTGTCCACGTAATCCTTAATATTATGTGTAAATACGTGGAATCTTGCTCTCATACTGGGCGTTACAACCATATCAGTTAAGTATTTTAGCAAATTCAGCAGATCATTTAATAATTTCGTTGGATCCGCATGATTGGATTCAAATCCTTTATTTACTTTATTAACTTCATTTAATATGGGCTTCAAGAAACAGACGTAAGCATAATTAAAATCGTCCGAGTACATCTGATGCAATAAATCAGCCGTGTAGCACTTTTCATTGCTTAATTTATTTATTTCGAAGTGGGTTTTCAATTCTGTCCATTGAGTGTAGATTCTGTTCACAGCTGCTTCAATAGAGAGCCATTTAGTGCCACACGCCTGTACAATTTTAAGAGGTTCGGCTCCGTCGTTGATCGCTTTATATAGATCTTTATATTTCATTTGTCGTGATGAAGACTTGGAAAACCAGTCTTAGGTTTCTCGAATAAGGAATTCTAAATTTCTTGGTAACTCTCTGATGTCAGTCGATGCTGCTAACTGCAGGGAATGGCACAAACACTTTATTAAAATAATATTTGGGTTATAGGTCAACAATTTTTTGTGCACACCATTATTTATTCCGGTCATAGCTGACGCATTATCTGTACCCAAACCTTGCATGTTGTCAATTTTTAGAGAATATTTCTTTAATATCTTTAACAAACACTCTACAATTCCATCTGCATTCGCTGTCTCTAGTTCGCCTAATCCCAAACCAGTTGACACCAACTTTGAACTATGTACGCTGAAGTATATAATTGAACAACCTAGGTATTTCGTAACAGAAGTATCAGTGGACTCGTCTAATAAAATGCTAAAAGGACGATCTCCAACATCGCTTGTCAAGTTTTGCACGAAATATGGTGCAATGACATTTTTTATAATCGCGGAGCATTTACTTCGTTTCATTTGCAAATTCTCTGCTTCCTGACCTAAAAATATTTAGCATAAAACATCTTACCACTTAAACCGGCTGACTGCTTACCTTTAAAAGACGATTGACAAACTGGAACTAAGTGATCAATGCTTGAAATGGCCGTATGGCAGGCCACAAATAAAGCTAATCGTATTTCTGCACGCTTCGTGTCGTCTAATTGCTTTCCCTAATATAATTTTAGCATTTGCTTTATGTTTTTTGGAGCTTGCGTGATTTTTTAAGTCGGTGTATTTAGACGCCAGTGTACAAAAGCACAATTTACATTTTGCAACTTTTCCCTCCGTTGATTCAACAAATATCAACCACTATTTTAACAGCGGATCTTTCATCCACGCTTCCCGAAATTTTTGAGAGTATTTCGGTGGCATCTTCTCTCATCTAAGTAAAAATTTGAGTGCATATAGCACCTACACAAAATTGTAAATAAATAGTTGCTACGTACCTAACTTTGTTCCACACTTTAAACTATGGCAATGGGAAGCACACAGCACTTAAGTTACTACCTATCAGATTAATCTGTTATTGTCACCAATTCCTATGTAAGCGAAAAAATGTTCAGTAAATGTAAATAGAGAGAAACGATTGATTTCCAATTCGGGGAATACCCATTTACACGCAACGTGGCAGAGTAACTTGTCCCACTGGTATAATAGTACGATACGCGCTTGCGCTGCGCATGTTGCTGTCTAAAGCAGAACCCTCCCTTTCCTTTATTTATTCCTCTGATGGGTGTACATGTCTCGATACAACGGACCGCACCATCGATTTGATAGTAAGTATTTATAAAAATTCGTTAGGAGCGGACAGGATAGAATAGGTACGGTGTGTAGCTAAAAATCAGCCAAAAAATTTTACAGTCCGCCAAAAAAATCCGCTAACCGCTAAAATCCATTTTATTCCAATGTGGCAAATTTCAATTCGCCAAATTTAGCGGCAAAACCGCTAAGTGGGCAACACTGGGTGGAGCAGTGCCACGTGTATCTACGCAATAAATTCCCTCTAGGCAGGCCTAGGAGTATTTCAGGACCGTAACAAGTCATAATGCCGCGCGCGAATGCGCCTATCGGTCTACGACAATGGACTTCTCTGGGGGTGGGGGTCCAGACCCCCCCTCCCCCCGTATCTATACCACTGTCTGCAGTAGTACGGTTTTTGGTTTTTTCTATTGCTCCATCGGTGGTATGGTTGATAGTTAATTTTTTACCTTCAGCTTTCAACTCAGAAATAGTTTGCAATGACATTGTGGAAAAATAAATATTGCGACTTTGTCCTCCGCAGGAGTCGCTGTGTATGGTTATTGTGTGTATATTATTATTTTCCGCAATATTATGCAGGTAATGGTAAACACAAGAACCTATTTCTTGCCCTCCACGACCAGCTATTGTCTCATTCCATAGGCAGCACAAAGCGGAGGATTCTTTTCTTATGGTTTGATAGGGATTAGGTAGACATTTATGTAGGTTGAACGACATTGTAACATAACCTGGATTATTCCAGCTTTCTTCTTTTTTTTTTTTTGACTCGATACCGACTCAGCCAAATCTAAGTGTCTGTTTTTTTCTTCTAATATTGATGTACGTTCGATTTCTTTTTCGAAACATTTTAACCAGGCTATCTTATACGTATTTTTGAATACTCAATTTTTGTCAAACAAATAAATTAGGGGATGCTCATTTCAACACACTCCAAGGGGCAAAAATGTTCGAAAAATTGTTGAGAAGTTGCACATGCATTGGTAGAAAATTTGTGTAAAATTTTACTATTATACCTTTCTTGGTTTTCAAATTCTATTTTTTTTTTTTGGAAACTGAAGGGGTCTATCTCCTAAGGGGTGAACATTTTACTAAGGTCACTTTTATGCAAATGAATTCTTTTTAGCTGTAGATTCATCGGTACTATTTGTGCTACTTATTTTACATTTTCATTCAAAAACATGATTTCCGTTTGTTATTGGTCTTCTTTGATTATGAGTTCAAGTAAACTGAAACACTATAAGGTGTTCATTGAGGGTGAGTCATCCTAAAATTATACCAAACTTTCTTTCCATTGATCGGATTGTAAAAGAATGATAATATCCGCACAGAATTTAATTTAAAATATTTTTACTCGTCAACTTTAAAAACACTTTTCAAGAAAATATGCATTAATTAAAGCAAGATTTTAATAGTGGCTATTAGGAGAAATCAAAAAGTAGCAGACTTTGTCTTTATAATTTGACAACAATAAAACTATCTATTAATTTTATATATTTGGTTAAATTGCATTGTTTTTGGGACACCCTACTTCACGCCCTACATCCACCTGCTCTATGTCTGTTCTTATGCGGAACACTCTGTATATTCTTTACAAAAATATTTGAACTGTCAGTAAATAAATCAATAAAACAGCTATAAATTAATAATATTTTTTAGTGCAAATTTGCATTGTCCACTTTTGTCAATTTAATTTTTGAACCATCTTTATGCTATACAACATTACATGGCTAAATATTCAGTTATTAAATGACAATTATTTCTATAGAATCTCAATACTTTTATTTGATTGCTGAAATTTTTGTGAAAAGCTAAATGCTAGAAAAAATAAAAATGTGTATTTATAAACCTCTAAAATCAATTCACTTCCTTATTCAATAATAATTGATTACTGTAGGCCGCAGAACAGTGATAAAGATAGTTATTTATTTTTGTGGGGCTGATTCTTTTCTATTTATAAGTATATATTTTTGTGAAAAATATAATTTACGCATTATGAAGTTAATTTATATTACATACGATATTAAGTTAATAATTATGTGTATTATATGTATAGACAAATAAAAGGAAATTGTACATAAATTACTGAATTGCGAATTTTACCACAAACATGATATAATTGTAAAATCACATAAAATTCGAGAGGTAGGCGTAAACGGGCGCCGCCGGCTCTGGTACCACTAGATTCCAAGTCTGCAATCCAGAATAGTGGGAGAAGCTAAACCGTTTAGGAAGATTATTAGAAATATCTCTGCATTCATACAATAAAAAATTAAATAACTCATGATTTAGAATCTGCAATATATTGCTGAAGTCCGATTTCACTGGTTTCCAGTATAGGGTTTGTCTAATAGACGTAATTAAATAAAATAGTCTAAAACTGGTCCTCAGCGCCATCTATACGAATTTTATTAAACTACATAGGTGTAAAATTATTTATTTGATTTAAAAAAAACTCGTTGATATAAAGTAAATAAAAAAATAAAGGAATTAATCCTTAAATAGTAGTACAAGTCCGAAATTTGTTAGATTTTCATTATTTATCTCCGATGCATAAAAAAAAAATCATTAAATTTGGAGCTTATATCAGGTACCATTGTCCACTCTTAAGAAATGACGAACTGGTTATCATTTCTTAATTCGTTGAGATAATTTAATAAATTGTGTAAGGAATTAATGCATTCACAAGATTGTCAAATTACTATAGAGCAAATAAATTCAAAATTAGTAATTTTTTCTATAAGTTGATATGCCATGTTTTTTGTTTTAGTATATCGTTTTTGATCTTCATTTATCTCTAAAAGACTGTTGGAAATATTTTTCAAATTAAATAGTAAGGGCTGGATGGCGTTTATTTTGCTTTCCCGCGTCGTTTACTATAAAATTTAAACTGTGTGCGAAACCTTAGACTTATATATATTATATTATTATAGTTTATATTTAATATTCTTTTTTGTAGACCAGAATGCTTTTCCTTCATATTTGCCCCATTATTATAACCCTAACCTCGTAAATCTTGAATATTTAGCCTCAGCGATGGAAACAAATCTGAAATAACAAAACTGAATGAACTTTGTCCTGTACTATCTTCACACGGATAAAAACCTAAACAATGTTTTCGAATTTTTATTTGGCTGCCTGAAATATAGACAAATATAGATAAAACTAAAATTTGTTCAATATAGCTTACGTCGGGGGTGCAGTCTAGTATTATTGAAAAATACTTGGATCCTTTCGAATTATTAATAATAATTTTCTTAGTGTCTTCAGGCAACAAATATATTATTTCATTTTGAAAGTGAGATACTAGATAGTGAGGCATGTGGTTCTTTTTTCTTTTGATTTTTGTATATTATTTATATGTTACGAAATAATAGGATCAAATTTTGATATCATTTCTATTAATTTTTAATCTTTCTACAACCGTTCTCCACCTCTTTTTTTTCTCTCAAAAATGCCTTGTTCCTCTTTATTAATTGTGGAATTCTTAGCTAGTCTCAATTTTAAAACGCATCATTTTGTAACACATTCAATGTGATGTATACTAACTACACTCGTGTTGCAAGAAATAAACGGAAGCGTGTTGCCAGTCTCTAAATCCATTTATCAGCTTAATTTTCCTATTTTTCGTGCCGAAAAGTTTTCAACAAAAACAACGCAGCATCAAGTTTAACGGAATAAATTAACCAATTTCGTGAAATTTTTTCACCATTAGGTAAAATTCTACGAAAGTACTTTTTCTACAAAACTGCATTTTTAACACTTCATTAAAAATATTGCTTTAAGGCACCAGTGCCTTAAAATAATTACTTTAAAGCACTAGTGTAAATTATACAAATAAGGTACTGTCGGGTAATAAGGCCGGCTTAACGCAAAATATTTATGTTTATTGAACTAAAACAATTTTTCATGTAAAATATAGAATTAACAGTAACCAAGGAAACAATGAACAAGGGGAATGAAATATGACATAGTAAAAAACAAACCTTTACTTTTTACAAGAAAAAAACGAAGTGTTCTATTTCGGCCTTATTACCATACTAAGCAGATAATAAGGCCGTCAGCAAATAATACTAGGCAGGTAATAAGGCCTAAAGTAAACTTAAATTTAGGGCATACATTCTGGGCAGAAAAAGGCTTCTTTGTCTTCACTCGTAAGCCCGACGCATTCTTCATGTACCCAAGTGCGACATGATGCACACATTCTCATATCAGCTACAAATTCGTCATTGCAAACAGAACACATCCAAATTTCATTTTCGGCAGCCCTGCTGGTACTCGGTAAATTACCTAGCTTCCTCGACGAATTGTTGCCTTTTTTTCCCGAACTATACTCAGTGAACACTTGCCTTTTGACTTCCTGTGCCCGATAGTTCAAAGCTTTCTTGCGTGGTTTAGTTTGCTTAGGGAGCATATCAGGTGTAACCAGAATTTCAGAAAAAGAGTTGGTATGTGCTTCCCTATCAATCAATCTTGCTAACGGAATCTCATCATCTGGATCCCACCTATCTTCTGGCACTGTAACATCTTCTCTCCTATTTTCTTCTGTATGGTCAGTGTCCTTATCCAAGTGACGGTTGGTTGGAAGGCTTGGTGCAAAAGCGTGTTCCGGAATTGCATGTTTATTGAATGGGTAAATGCCGGTCGCTCTGAATCCACTACAAATGTTACTGACCGACATAGATTTGCCCCAAACAGGAGTAAAAACATCCGAAAATCGTTCTTTATTTAATTTTCTCTCAGGATGTTGATCCCAGTAGTCCAGAAGTTCTTGATCCCAATGCGACTCAAAAGAGCGAAAGACTGACTTGTCCATTGGCTGGAGCTCATGTGTGGTATTGCTAGGTAAACACATAAGCTCAATTCCCAGAGATTCTGCCTTATCAGCAATACTTACATCCAAATGACTAGACGCACCATCAAAAATTAAAACTGTTGGAGGAGGAGACATAAATCTGGCAAAATGGTCTAACCATTTTAAAAATATCTCGGTGGTCATACTGCCTTTCGGTGTCATGTTAACAACCGATCCTGCTGGTAGACCATCAGAATAGACAGGTTTTGAGCGTTGGCCTTTGAATAATATCATGGGTGGTACCACATGACCAAGCGCGTTTGCACACGCGACCACTGTCACATTCTCTGCGTGTTCCGCTCCGACTAGATGAACTCTTTTAGACCCTTTTTTGGCTAACACACGCTGTTGGTGATGCAGCATAAGTCTGCATCCCTTCTCGTCCATGTTATAAATTTTCTCAGGGCTGTATTTTAGACCAGTTCTCTCTAAAAGGTTCTCTAACTTATTGAAGTAATCCTCAACAATAAATGGGTTTAATTTCTGAGCACGAGCGGGATTTAGTTGTTGTGCTTTGCGTTGAGATATATTAGGGTGTCGCTTTAAAAATGATCGGTACCATTCCTTACCCGCAAGTTGTTTTTCATCGTTAAATTTATGCCGAATACCAAGTCTTTCACAAAATTTGTAAACACTGCGGCGTAAGACTTTGGAAGTAAGCGGGAATCCTTTTTGGGCAAATCTTATTATCTTTTTTTCCAAATCATTTTCTTCTTGGGCGCTTAAAATGGGTTTCGCCCCCAATGATCGTTTTGTGGAGCCAGTTCTAAGATGGTTTCTTAGCGTCCGTCGAGGAATACCACAACGCTGTTCTACCGACTCTTGAGAATGGCCTTGTCTTAATAGTTGGAGGGCCTCCTTCATCATTTCCTCGGTCCAATTGGCCCTAATGCCACGATTTTTCTTTCCCATATCTAAAAAATCCGAAGGAACTTATTTATTAAACTATTTTGTGACAGGCCTTATTACCTTGTATGAATTTTAATGATACAAAACTGGCAAGGCAGGTAATAAGGCCGTGGCCTTATTACCTGCCTTGCCAGATTTAAACTTTTTTAGGTTATCTTCAGTTACCAATCACTAACTAAAGCAATGAAACTAATTGATTCTTTTGTTAACATTATCATAATGCATGCAAAATCAGATGAACAAAAATCTATGTTTTATAACATAAATATAACTTACTATTTAACGGCTATTCTTATAACACATGAAATAAAATGTTGACCATACTTCAACAAGTAGTGTTCACAACAAAGTGACGGGGCTTACTATATGCTCTATGGCACCATTCAACATAGGATAGCACCCCTTACATACAGATGGCGCGATCCATGCCAAATGTTGATTCCTGTCACTTTTCTGTACCTCCGGCCTTATTATCTGGCTGGCCTTAATACCTGACAGTACCTTACTTAAAAATCAAACATGAAGTAATACAATATGGAAAAGGTTACAAATTAAAATATATTCTTTAATTATAAGATCAATCAATAAATAAATATATTTTTAGATATTTTAATATTGATCAGATACTTTATTTATAGTTTTGCCATTGTCGTGATAGATACTTTGTGACCATGATATCCTACATCCACAAGATAATGTATCAAACATTTTGTGAATTGTTAGGACAAAATAGATTTTATTTAAGAAGTGAAGGGTAGGTACATACCTTCTTAGAGAACACCAAAATGAGTAATTCAAATAATTTTTTTTTAAAATTAGATATACAGGGTGAACCTTAACCTCTTAACTGATCGGTTGTTGTACGCTTGAGCGCTCACAATATGGGCGGGGAAATTGCCGCTTACCATTATATACGTCATATACATAGCCAAAAAAACAAAATCGTAAACAAGCATAGTTTATTCGTTTTAGGTATACTATAATATATAAAATAGTTATTTGTAGAGAATAAACTAAAATTTGTACTACTTTAACCGTCAATATACAAAAAAATGTCCCTGCGAATATACTTGTCATACTCATTACCACAACATCGTTAGTTTGATTTTACGCAAATAATACATAGAAGAAAACTTTGTTATTGTTTGCTATGATAAATACTAAAACAAGGTGCTGGACATAGTCCAGCTCTAGATTCTAAACACCAGTATCTTGACTATTTTCTTAGTTTATTCCCACAACAGATGTGGCATCGTTTGGTTGGCTTTTCTTTATTTGGTGTAGGTGGTATTATAGATGGAAAATGACGGTCTATAAAACGACTTACATTATGTGTTCTTGGCCGTCTCTGTTCTCTGATTCACTGGCTGACATATTTTTCAATGAGACTTTTCGCGAGCTCTATGAAAAAGTTCAGTCTTGTTTTTTTGCCTCCACTTTGTTTATATAAAATATAACTGTTTAGTAATGTAACACTCAATAAATGAAAGAAAATGTTCTTGTAATATTTTTTTAAATGTGTTCTATCAAGAGAATAGAAATGCAGAAAATTATCAGATAAATCTACGCCACCCATATCTTTATTATATGCAAGAACAACGGCTGGCTTTTGTATTGTCTTACTTCTTTTTTCAATTTCTGTCATTGTGTCGTCATGTATGGTACTAATAATTGTTATCTCTTTTTTATCTCTCCATTTCATTATCATCAGTTTTCTTCTAAACATTGCAATAGATTCTCCTTTTTCTATTTTTTTTATTTTAATTTCTCGTGGTATCATGCAATCGGTTCTTTGTCTTACTAATTTTTCTCCCAAATCTGGGCTTGTGTAAAAATTATCTAGAAACAAGCAGCGTCCTTTATTGAGAATAGAGTCGGACAATGCCAATACTATTCGTGTTGCGATGGGTTCGTCATTATATTTAGGGCCGTAGTTTGTATCAGCCCCTGTATAAATCACAAAATTATAAACATATTCCGTAGAACTTTCGCATAAGATGAAAAACTTTATTCCAAAACGTTTTCGTTTTGAAGGAATATATTGTTTCCAAGAAAGACGCCCTTTCCATCCCAGCAATGACTCGTCAACTGATATATTTTTTCCGGGGGTATATATACTCATGAACTTTAGTTGTAGGTGGTCCATAATTGGCTTTATTTTATACAATTTTCTTACTTGAGCATCGTCATCAATTAGGTTATTGTCAGAAAAGTGTAAAAATTTGTGTACCAAGCGGAATCTAGATTCACGCATAGTTTTGCCAAAAAATGGAGTTTCGATACTTTCGCGCTTTGTAAAATACATCTCAAATGTCGGTTTGGAGCATATTCCCTGCAAAATAGTGAGACCTATGAAGGTTCGTAATTCATTAGCATCAGTTATTTTCCATTTGTAACCTCGAGATTTAGGTTTCACTTTTGCTCGGTTATGAATAATGAACTGATTAGCATATCTAAAAGTAAAATAAATGCATGTAATACGTGTAATAAATGAATTTTTTTAAGGACTGAACTAATATCTTGAATCGGGTAGAAACAACCACAGTTATTTTTTCGTCGTAAGAATTTCACTATTGGTTCGTCTGGAGAATCACTGACATCTTGAACGCATCCCACGTAGTAATATATGGTTCTCTTGGTAGCAAATTTAACCAAAATAAAGTCTCCCACATCAATTTTTGTGTCGTCAAGTAGTCCTTCTATTTCGTAGTCTTCTGTCATATCTATGTCTGAATCCGATGAAAGGTTTTTCGCTTCATAAGAGGCATCTGAATCACTTGATGAAGAGCTTAATTTTCTTTTGGAAGGCATAGACCTTATCTTGGAAGTTTTTCCTTCCAGATTAATAGTAAGTTGATATTTTGCCTGCTCTTTTATGTTTTTGTTTTTCAATTTCACCTTGCTAGAACCATTGATGTCCTGTACTATGTTTCGTTTCACACTGTTTGTCTTTAATTTGTTTTCCTCCCTTTCTGCGTTTCTAGCTCAATTTCGTTTTTCTCAGGCGTGCTGGTGTAGATTTTTGATTGACCTTGCTTACGAAATTACTTTTTCCTGTTTGTTTTATGTGTTGGATACGGTCTTATGTCTGTTGGGCTGAGAAACTGTTTATGTTGGGTTATAGCTAAATCTCCCACTTTATCTAAAACAGTTTCTACAAGGGAATAGAGGAGTGAAGTAATAAACTCTTTAACATTATCATTTTGATTTCCGGCAGGAACTAAAACTTCGTTGCTTATAATGTTAATCTTTAAGGAACTTCTTGAGTCGACATTCAAAGAAGTAGTAGTTTCGTCTACATGTTTATCGACTTGACTATATATTTGGTTATCTACTTAGTTTGAAGTTGAAGGCTCTTCAAAACTTTCTCTGTGTAAAATACCAATAAAATCGGAATCATTAAACACCAGAGAATTCATTGGCCAAATTCCACATTTACGGAAAGCATTCGTTATATTGAGGGGAGTAAATGATAAGAGATAAGGATTAGCGGTAAGCTGATCTATATCATAAATTGTGATTGCTTTTCCAGGATTACTCAAAATGTAATCGTTGAATGCTGTCTTACATCGACTCTTAAATGGACTGTATATACCCACGTCAAGCGGCTGCATCTTGTGGGTGCAGTGCGGAGGAAAGGATAACATGACAATTCCATTTACCCTGCAATAGTTTATTGCTGCCAATGAGACATGCGTTTCATGATTGTCGACAATCAATAACACGTTGTTATCAGTGGAACTATTCATATGTTTTTTTATGTGCTCGAGCACTTTAACAAAAATGTCTGAAGTCATCCATCCAGTCTTCGATGCAAAACCTACAGAACCGGGTACTGATCCAAACATAAATGCATCCTTCATTCGGACCCTTGGATATATATAAACAGGAGTAATTGCTACACCTGTAGCCGAAATAATTCCACAAAAGGTTACCAAACTTCCTCGTTCGGCTGAAACACATTGGCCAACTTGCCTTTGTCCAATTTGACTAATAACCTTTGGAGTCTGTAACACTGTTGTTATTCCTGTTTCGTCCAGGTTGAGCACTCGATCTGGAGAAAATTTGTATTTTTGTTGAACGACTGCATAATTTTCAAAAATAATTTAACATTAGCTGGATTAAAAGCAGAAGTTCTTGTGATGCTAACATTTTCAGGCTTTCGGTAAGATAGTTTTGGATGGCTTTTCATGAAGCTCCTCATCCATTCTTTTCCAGCTTACTGATTTTCAGACCATTTGGGGGAAATGTTTTATTGAGTGCATTTGCATACTGAAAACTTAAAGATCTAGCATTGGCATATGTTAAGCCAAAGTTCATTTTTGAGGATATTAAAAAGTATTGCTCCAATTCGACTTCTTCGGACGCAGAGAAGACCTGCCTAAATGCGTATTTTGAGGATTGTGGATTCTCTTCCTCACTAAGTGATTCATTTCCTGACTCGCTTTGTTGCTGGGAGTGTTTCAAACGTATTTTTTTACATGTCTGTGGAGGGTAGTTTTTGTTACGCCATACAATAAAGCAGCATCTCGTATTTTCCTTCTATTCTTCATTACGTCCAGAGCTACTTTTTTTAAATGTGCAACATTTATTTCAGCACGATCGGTTTTTCGTTTATACGTTCTAACCATTCTGTAAAAAAATGGTCACCTAAAAATGTGTTTACAAAATAATGAAAAACATATGCTGGCAATTCAAGGGCGGATCCAGGGGGGCGCAAAAGGACAAACAAATTAATACCATTAATTTATACCATTTTTTTAACGTAATATGTACTGTACTGAAAATTAATGTTTACTCTCAAAATATTAGTGGGGCAGATTGGTACACTGTCCCAAACTGCCCCTACGAATTTGTACCAATCTGCTCCAAACAACATTAACGCGTAAAACTTAATACCAACAATTTTCTATTCTACATGAGTTTTTGTGTCTATACGCTAAATTTAACCTCACATATCCTAGATTATTGTAGACAAACACTGTAATAATCATGCACAAGTTACCCACTTTATGATCTTACGTATAAAATGTTATAATACTTACGTATAAAATGTTATAATACTTACTTTGGATTCACAAATTTTTTCACACGTGATAAAATTTTAACTCGTTTTCAGATTCAATCATTTACTATAAGGATTCGATTGATACTGATTGAGCAAGCGGCAAATTCAGTAAACAAGGCAGTAAATTTAAACTATCCCAATGTGCCCCATGTACCAATGTACCCCACCCTACCCTATGTTCTACGTCGAAAAATAACCGTAGTTTGCTATACAAACAATAGTCCAAAATTGTTTTGTTACGAAAATACAGGGGTTGACGTTTGTTCTGAAAAACAGAAAAATACATTTTTTTCTAAACCGCTCGAGATAATTAAATGAAAATTGGCAGGTGTCAATAGCATTGGAAGATTGAAGTTTTGCAATGCAAAAGTTTCTTTTACTGTCACCAATGGCGCGAGTTCCAAAAAAAAAAAATGGTACGTCCCTGGTTTTTCTAAAAATTAATGTTACTTTTGAATTCCTTGTTCAATTTGGCAGAAAAAAACTCTCTTGACTTTTTTTTGTACGATGCACCGTTTAATAAATAATAAATTACTTTAAAACTTGTGTTTTCTTTCAAATGGATTATTATTTGTTAGCTGTATACTAGATACACTTGCGGCATTACATACACATTGCATACACCGTGTATTAACAATCAATTTTCACATTGAATACCAAAAACTAAACTAATTAAAATTATTAACAAAAACAGTTATAAAAATTTTTCAAAATGGGAACCATTTTTTTTTTCAATGCACAATTCGCACCTATGTACAATACATCCATTTAAATTATTTAGATGTGGTATTATTGCATTACAACAATTTCTTAAGCGAGTAATAAGTTCATCTTGTGTGTTCACGGGAGTCGCATAAACTTTCTCTTTTAAAAAACCCCACACAAAGAAGTCTAACACGGTAATATCCGGAGACCGTGGTGGCCATGAAACTGGGTCCCCTCTGCCAATCCATCTGTCCGGAAAGTTATTGTTTAGCCAATTTCTAACATTTCTACAAAATGAGCGGGACAACCGTCGAGCTGAAAAATTGAAGTCTGTCTTAAAATTATCAGTATTTCATCCCACATATTGTGATGTTCCGTTTCTAAAAACTGTAAGAAATTTTCTACGTTTAAGCGTCGAAGTAAAAAATAGAGTCCAAACAGATTGTTGTTGTAAATCCCTATCCAAACATTTACGCTGAATTCAACTTGAAAATTTCGTGGTCTAATGGCGTGAGGATTTTCATTTGACCACACATGTTGGTTATGGAAGTTAACTATACCGCGACGGGTAAAGCAGGCCTCGTCAGTCCACAGTATGTTGTTCAAAAAATCCCTGTTTTCTTGAACTGAGCGAAGAACCCACTGATAAAAAGTCACTCTTTTCTCTTCATCTCCTGGATGTAAGCCTTGAACAGGTTGTAGGTGAAATGGACGCCTGTGATCTCTTCTGAGAGTACGAAGTACATTGGATTTAGAGGTGCGGATAATACGAGAAACCATATGGGAACCATTGTTGTTGGATCTCTGTCAAACTCGTTTAATATCCGTCGAGAAATTCTTCTTTGTTGTTGGTTTGGGTTGGCATTATTTCGATCTCCATGTAAATTTCCTACACCATTCTGCTACATGCTGATGAATTCTTGTGAACACATTACGACTAGGATGTGGTCTCTGCGGATATCTCCTTCTGTATTCTCTAGCGGCCGCCCTTGAGTTTCCATTAGCAAATCCATACACAAAATGGATATCCCGCTATTTCTTGATTTGAAAATCTAAACGGCATTTTGATACTACCACTACACAGAAGACAAGTCTATTTAAGATTTGTCAAACATTGACATGAAAACCGATGCCAACTAGTCGTTGTAAATTTGTTTATCTGGTGGTTGCAGCAAGTGTATCTGGTATGCAGCTAACAAATAATAATCCATTTGAAGGAAAACGGTGCATCGTACAAAAAAAATTCAAAGTTTTTTTCTACCAAATTGAACGAGAAATCCAAAAATAACATTAATTTTTGGAAAAACCAGGGACGTAACATTTTTTTGTTGGAAAATAGCCACTGACAATTCGCTACTCGCGCCACTGGTGACAGTGCATTGCAAAACTTAAGGCTTCCATTTCTATTGACACCTGTCAAATTTCATTTAATTATCTCGAGCGGTTTAAATAAAAAATGTATTTTTATGTTTTTCAGAATAAACTTCAACACCCTGTATTTTTGTAACGAAGCAATTTTGGACTATTGTTTATATAGCAAACTACGGTTATTTTTCGACGTAGGACGTACCCTTAAAGTTTGGCACGAAAAAGCTGGTCCACCCTGTATATAAATATATCACAAAAATAAAACTCCGAATTCTAAAACAACATTTACAGAAATCTGCAAAAATACATACTTAGCATCTTAGTCAAATGTCACTTCCAATGCCAAATCGATGCAGCCGCAGCCTCTTCAATTTCATTGTGTAACGTTGTACCTACATACTTGCATTAAACAATTCTAACATTGAATCCGTAGGTGCAAAATTTTGACAGCACTGATTTCTAGAATGTTAAAAATTTTGAATCACATAATTAGCCTGCAGCATTTTAAAATTCTTCTCTCTTATTTCTTATTTTTGTTTGAACAGTGTTCATTATGGAAAAAGCTCTTTCTACTGCAGCATTTGATGTTGGTAGTGAAAGCATACGTAAAACAGCAGTTGCCAATTTTTAAAAAATTTGTTGTCCAGCACCATCTTTAAAATTAAACTCTACTGGCCAAAATTCTAATAAACTGTCAGGAATTTTTTATTTTTAAATTCGTCATTCCATTTAACTAAAACTTATGTTCTCCACTGATTTTCTATCAAACTTTTGTCTTTTTTAGAATAAATGACATTATGGGCAAATCAATAAATGCATAGGTGTTTTGTTCATTTAAACAATTAACGGGATTAATAACCTCATGTTCTTAAAAGCATGTAAATTAGAAGGCAATCCTCTTTCTCTTGAGAAGAAATATTATTATTACTACTTAACTCTAATGAGAAGCCATATCCCAGATCACATAAATCAATTGGTAAATATGATAAATCATTATCTATGCAGTTAACAATATTTTGTATAGCTACAACATCCTTGTTTAAATCAGTAATATTAACATTTAGAACAATTGGTTTAATTAGCCTTCGTACCAATGATTCAATTGTCAAAAAATACTGCAAGTAGGCAGAACCGATATCACAGTCATTATTTTGGAACAACAAATTTATCATCCTGCAAGTTCTTGCCTTACAGCATTTTTCAGCATTTCCAACAATTGCAAAAAAGTTTGAACTCAAGCCAGTTTTCCAAAATTCGATTAATTACATTAAATCTGCATAACCATCTGGTGCCAGAAAGTTGAATAAATTTTTTAATTGTTTTATTCTCTCCAATATTAATAAGATGCAAATTTTTTCTATATTTAATTTTTCGGAAAGGACTTGTTGCAAACCAATTATAAATTTCATGTGATATAAAATCTAAGCTACTTGGCAAATCTTCACTAGCCTTTGAAACACAAAGATGAACTGTATGACGTACACACTTTAACAATATTAAGTTTGGAATGCCTTCCTTTAACAAGCTATAAACAGAATGATTTTTGCCACAAAGATTAGTCCCCCCATCAGTACCAATTGCTATTATGTTTTGTATTGGTAAATTAATACTTTTAAAAAACTTTTGCAATGAATTATGCAAATCAATTGCTGACGCCCTTTCTACCTAAAAAGTTCCATTAAAATATATTATCAACACGGCTAAGTATTTGAATCAAGGAATTTTTTGTGGAAATATTGCCATATAATAAGTTTGGTCAACTTCGGGCATCCACTTGAACATGCTTTTGAGGGCTTGTATTTTATTTTCTAGAATCGATTTATTCAAAGATAAACGAGATGGAAGTTGAATTTGATTGCTAGTTCTTGCAGCATCAGTTCTTGTAGGTCGGGATTTACGAATACACACTTTATTCCAATTTTCCAGTGCATGGTTAATTTTATATTCTACGTCGAATAAATATTTTGTGAATCTTAAGGCCACAACCTGGCTAAACGGAATGGGTTTGTAATTATATAATGAGGCACATGCCTTATAATCTTTTAAGTCATTCTCCTTCAATTGGATTATTTGATAAGGTTTCTTAGTATTAACTCTTAAAAGAACTCGTAGCAAAGAAACGGGTGAATAATACTCTGTTTTTTTTTAATACTCTTTCAATACAACTATGTACAGAATCGATTTTCTGGTTGCATGAGTGACCAGGAGTAGAGAATTTCATAGTGATTGAATTTATGTTGGGATGCTTATTAATAAAATTAGAAATTGCAGCAGACATGGGGGAGTTTCTATTTTGGGGGACGCAGCTGTCACTCCATAAAACCATCCATAAAGTCGTTAAATCTGAGTTGTCTAAAAAAACTGTTTTCAGAATTTGTTTTAAAGCACTAGCTAGGTCGTTTCCACTTCTTCCCATTAGACCCTCATGCCACAAGGAACAGTATACTTGCTTGGTGGATGATAAAATCGCTGTCAGGTTATAGATGTTTAGTTTGCTCTTATAATAGAAGTTGCTTATTTCAGCATGCGGACAGCTCAGCACATTCTGCAAGTCAAAGACCAAAAATGTGGTAGAAGCCTCTCTATCCCTCTTCTTTTCTTCACGGCAAGCAATTTTATGTTGAAGATGTTGCTCAAGAGTAATTTTTTTCTCCTCCGTCAATGTATTATTTTATTTGTGCATCTTCATCTCCTCGCAGAGATCGCAACGATTTTTTTTTTGGCACATGAAAATATAGGTCATATTCATTGCAAAAGTTGTTTCAGTAAAATGATTCCTTTACTGGTTTTTTTCCTGATGATTTACATGCCTCTGCATAAAGGCTATACATTTTTTTAATATTTAGTGAGGAATCTAAGTATTTACGTTTCGTGTTTTCTCGGCAGTAATGTGATTCTATGTGAGGGAAAGATTCGATATGCGTTTTTACCAAATTAAGGTCTTCCTCAGGTACCTCGTATTTTGTGTGTTTGCCTTGGACAGGAAGATCAGGTATATTTATAATGTATTTTTTTAAATGGGCCGTATATACAGGAGTTTAGAATATACCCCTGATCATTGTAAACTTATTATTTATCTGTTATTTAATTTGTATTTCCTTTGTTAACTTATACACCTATGTATTTAAATATTATGTAGATATATTAATTCCAAATTTTGCTTCCCTACCTGTGATGAAGTTTGATTATAGCCTGTGTTCGATTTTCCTACTTTTATCAACCATTTTATCGATTATTTTAATTTATATTCACTGCATCTAATATATTATATGTCACTATATATACACAAATGGTCTGTACATTAAACTAACAAAGTCTAAATTTAAAAAAACAAAATAAGCGATAATAATCTTATTTAGGAAACTGCTGAACGGTGATTCCCACCTACGAAACGAATAAAGTAACGTAAATTACGGAGAACCGAAGAATTAAAGGTTTGTTTTCCTTTTTTACCAAATATCTACCAACATTCGCATTTGTTCTCTCTGTTCAACACCATCGTATCCATCACATATAACTATCACTCTTAAACAAGGATCGCTGCTGAGTGTGACCCACCGAGTTCAGATGTCGGTGGTGCGACCACCATCTATATAATACACATAGGTCAGTGAGAAAGAGGCACGACACACCATCATGTAGCGGTGATATCGTGAATCAAAATTTTGATAACAATAATCTTTTAATGACAAATGCAATACTGCAAATGCTGGATGGATATTTGCAAATCAACATCCCTGAGAATGTTGCTACTGGCAAATTCCTGGCGTTAAGTCAATACTGGCAACTTTACTGGCAGGACTCTTTAATCCTGGCAAATGCCAGTAATTACTGGCAAAATGGCAACCCTGTACGCGAAATTCAATTTAGCCGGTATTTGGTGTAGATACAAATTATCATAACACCTCTTCACCAGAAAAGAATACAACCAGACTGAATTCACGCCGTCAGTGTGGATGCGTTCCGTTCGCGCATCATAAACGTTCCACGAGCCCTTTGTCGCGGGTACAGAAAACCGACTCCGATCGGGGAACGCTGCGAAGCGTGAATGCGAAGACGCGAAAGCCTCTACACTACAGTTCACGCCCTTCGCGGCGTGAGTGTGGAGCCGGCATAACTAAATTTAAACAAACAACAAACCCAGAGAACTAGAGGAGGGGAGAATGAGAGTCAAGATGCGCGAACTTGCTAATACAGGAGGCTGCCATTTTGAAAGCATTTATACGAGGGGGACTGATATTTTACCAGGTCGTTCAAAAATTTCTATTTATAAACACATTAAATTTGAAATGAAATATGAACAAATATGTACTTTTGAAATTTTCAGTTACATATTAATTTTTATAATATATATGCACTTCATGAAAAGTTATATTACACCAGAGCAATGACGATGAATGAAGAGCGAGAGTTGTATCATTACTGCATATTTTCGCCATTGTGCTTAGCTTTTACATTTAATTAGTTGAATGATTTTTGAATTGTCTTATTGTTGTTAATAGTTTGTCGCGTTAAAAATTAAATTTTGTTTGCAATTTAGTGTAATATACAGGGTGTCCGGAAATGATGAGCAAAAAATTCTGGGGATAATTCTAGACCGAAAATAAATGCTACCTCTCTCTATAACATATTTTCCAAAACTGATTATTAACAGAGTTACAGGGTGTTAAAGTTAAAATTTTATTTTCGATATTTGTAAATAATTTCTTAAGAAATCCAAATGTTTACAGAAAATTTGTAAATCGGCGGTTTTTGCGGACGAGAAAAAGTTCTGCCATTTAAAAGAAACATGGCGTCCTCTACTAGTGGCGTCAAAATTAGAAACATATTTGAATTTCTCGTCTGCAAAAACCCCCGATTTACAAATTTTATGTAAATATTTGGATTTCTTAAGAAGTTATTTATAAATATCGAAAATAAAATTTTAATTTTAACACCCTGTAAATCCATTAATAAACAGTTTTGGAAAAAAATTTATAGAAAGAGGTAGTATTTACTTTCGGTCTAGAATTATCCCCTGAATTTTTTGCTCATCATTTCCGGTAAACATTTAATCTAATATATGGTTTTATTGTTCTGTTGTAGTTTCTTAAATATTTTGAATTATTCATTTGTTCATATGACGTAGTTGCCTGAATTCTTGGAGCAACTATATATTCTTGAGACAATAAACTGTAACAGATTGTGGGAGATATTCAATTTTTTGGAAAAAACAACATTTGAGATGAAGGTTTTTAATATTTTGTATATTAAAATAAAACACCGTGGAGCTAAGATATTTATTTACTGATGATTGAAAATAATTAATTTATTTAATTGTTACCTTAATGCAGGACCTTGAATAATTTCAGTGTATTTCTTTGCCAGGTTGTATATTCTGATTTTTGAATAAGTTCGAATATATTAATCAATATTATAGAATGATTTTCTTCTAACGGTTCAGCATTGGGAATAAATGCGATGACTTTGTGTAAAATTTTGGAGCATTTGCCATAGCAAATGTATTGATGAAATACTTCTCCTTCGGAATTTAATTATCCGTGTTTTTCAATAAGAACCTCAATGATTCTTCTATTTTCTTACAAATTTCTATTACTCCATACGATGGTACATTTAACCCTTCTGGAATTAAAAAATGTCATTGATGCAATTTAAAGGATGTTTCCTCAATTTAACTAACGCTGAAGAAACATCTTCAGTGGTAGGTATATATTTCCCTCTTTATTTTTACACAGCAATGACTATATGTAAAAATAAAGGGGAAATATATACTGGTATTTCAACGGTAAGTCACAAAAAAATGCTGTTGCTGTTTCAGACCAGGAAAGAGGAAACCACAGATACAGGTTTTAAATAAACAGCTTATTAAAAATACATTATTTATATGCTATAGTTTCTCTTTGACCGGTCAAAACTTAAAAACATACCTCGATTATTAAATGAAATTAAATTAAATTGTACATGCCATCAACAGATTCACCTGAAGATTCACATGCCAACAGACATTCTGGACATTTAATTATTTTCTTTAAAGTTCTTAGAACATATTCACAAATATTTACAACTACATTTAATGAAAGTATGTGTATCTACTTAATTAGGTATGAGGTCATAATCATGGTCAAAAAAGTGGTTAGCTGGATCAAAACTAAATTTTCGAAGTAACGACACATCAACAGATTCATCTGTTGTCTTGGTCTAGCTGTTGAATGGAATGGAATTTGCCTCAAGGACTCTACAGTTTCCGCCCATTTCAGAAATTGTAGTGTGCAGTAATAATCTTCTAAAAGTCCGCATAAACTGTAAACATGTTGGATTATTGTTCCATCCGTTGCGGCTCCTAAAAAATGAGAAAAATTACTAATTTCAATATTACTAGATCTTCTCTGAAAGATACCTGCGTCTGTTCGTTTTAAAACAGTGTATCTCCAATAAAAAAAGAGATAATGTCCTGATTAAAAAAAAACCAAAATATCCATAAAAGAAGAGGCTACAGTGTGACTGTAGGTATTGCATCTCACAAATGGTGTTACAAATATCGGGAAAAAACTTATTACGCTTTTATTGCAAAATATTACCCTATTTTGGAATTAGTCAAGAAAAAAATTTATGTGCAGTGCCATCTGTTGGTCAGTAGCCTCAACATCTTTAGTTTGGCTTGTTACCTTTATCAAATAACGAGTTACATCAGTATATAATTTACCAAGAATATCTCAAGTGGCTGAAGATTTTTCCACAAATCCCCGAAGCATATTTTCAGATGATGAGCTTCTAAAAAAGAAAAAAACTAAAAGGAAGCCTAAATTCATTCATGGAAGAGCACCTGAAGATTCACATTATGAGGATATAAGTGATAAGGAGTATAAATACAAGCAAGGCAAGGTCGATGGAAGTGATAAAAATTTGGAAGTATCGTCAAAATTACAGTATAAAGAAAATAATTAAAGTTTAGTTACTGTTTTCCTCCGAGGCCTACAATTGTACATTTTGATCTAGTTGTTCATTTTCCAAACTGATATCTTCATACTGTTCCTGGTTGTCAGTGATCTCGTTACGGTCCGATGGTATATATTCATTCCCACTATCTTGAAACTGTTCAGAATCACTTGAATCTGTATTTCTATCTTCGTCAAGTCTTCCTGCCAGACCTCTAATTCTTAACACTAGTACTGGGCTGGACCGTCTGCATATGACATCATCACTGACTGATGGTAATTCTGCAATATAATGATACAAATTCACATAATCTATAAAACGCTGTATATTCGAAATACCTAATATTTGGACTACCTGTCCTATAATATAAAGTTGTCTAGTTATGCAAATTTAATGCTATAATAACAATGTAAATAAAATAATGGTCACATTATTCTAAACAACAGCAACAACATGAAGCATAACCTCAAAATTATCTTACTATTTTAAATAACTAAAATTAACTAGAGGAAACTCGCCAAATATACCTTTTTGTTTTTGTGTGATATATCGCAAAAAACATGTTTCATTTCACAAGCAAACACGCTAGCCTGTGCATACATTAGTTATTTATGAACTATTTCCTTGATTACATTGATATGAAGAACTGTGGTTGTGATAATTTGATATATTGTTGAGGGTACATTTTTGAGGAAAGTTTTAATCGGTCCCAAATATGGGCTACTGTAAAAAATAACAAGAAAATCAATATTATAAGTCATAATAACAAGATAAATTATGAAAAATAGTATTTTATTAATTCAAATAGTTAACAAAAAGGGAGTTTATCTGCAAAAATCGCAAACGTAGTCAACTTTTTCAGCTCCAGCGCAATCGTTATGTACCCACATGTTGCACATAAGACATTGAACCCATATTTCACCACGAAAATCACTTGAGAAAAGTGACTCACAAAACAGGCATTTTACATCACTATCTTCTGGTGGAATTTGGGAATCAGGAAACTCGTTATAGTCGCTGCGGCCACAAAACCAATGTTAGAGTTCTCCTTCTCGGATTCGCTGCTCGAACTAGATGACTTCCTCTTGCGCCGCTTCTTTTGGGTAACATATCCCTCCACATTAAGATTTTTCATTACTTTTAAAACCTTCTTTCCTTTTACCCTTTCAAGAGATTGAGTCAATTCATCTTTGTACGGTGATGAGGTCACTACGGAGCATTTACTTGTCTTACGTCCACGATTAGAAGCTTTTTTCTTTAAAGAAGGTACAGGAGAAATTTCAAATGGTGATATAAATGAATTTTGTTTTTGTTGCGAAGGCGCAGTTTCCGATGTAGAAGCAGTCGAAAGAAAAGACATTTTAGTTTTCACACAAGACATCTTTTAATTTGAAATCTGTGTATTTGAATCTGATGAAATAGAAGTGGAAGGAGCTGAACAAGAATTGTTTTGATTTGTAGGGTGAAGGGGTGCTTTGTAAAACATGCTTGTAGGATTGGACACTGGAATTACACCAGATGGTGTAGCAGATCTTGATGGAATCGGGGAGGAAGGCACTGCACAAGCATTATTTTGATCTGTTCCACATTCACTGTTTGAAGTATCCAGTGTCTGATCATGATCAATTGGGCAGCTCGAATTCTTTTCAGCTTCTATTTTGGCAGCAATAAAATCAGCTTCTGAAAAGAAAGAGGTTTTTGTTCAAGGGATAAATCCCGGTGGCCTTAAAACCATTGACAACAATTTCTCCAGTTTGAGATTTTAAATAAGCTTTGCCAAAGAATTCTGCCACATCAAATGCACCCAGTGAACGGTTATTGTGGAGTAGCCAGACTCTTACTTCATCGCTGTAATAAGCTTTAAGAACACCCATAAATGTTTTATCTAGTGGTTGTAGCTTATGAGTGCAATGTGGAGGTAAAACAATTATAGTCACATGATTAGCTCGAGCCAGATCTATCAGATCTATATTACGTGTGTGGCTATAATGTCCGTCTAGAATCAGCAACACTGGGGAGTCTTGTGTGGGCTTAACAATGTTAATAAAATGTTGGAACTATTTAGTGAAAATGTTAGTTTGAACCCAACCACTAGGATGTACTGCCATAATGGTACCCGGTGGAGCTCCCCTCATTAATTGTTGTCTCGTTTTTGCGAGCAAATATCATCATTGGTGGAATAAATTGGCCAGAGGCCATTGACGCTATGAGAGTTATCAAAGAACCCCTTTCAGCAGAAGTTAAGGATGCAATTTGTCTTTTGCCTTTTCTTCTACAAAATCATTGATAGATTCATGAATTGTGTGCATGAATAGACCCAATATCATATCTGGGACAACAAAACCACTGTAGACCAGTGTTATTTAAGTTGAGGTCCTACATGTACGTCAGGAATATTTGGGTTAAATATTTAATCTCATGCACTCCTGATGGACTTGTTAACTATATATCACCAGGCTATGGTGGATGAGCAACTAATACAGCAATCGTCGAAGACTGTGGGTATCTGGCTAAACTATTACCTGGATCTTTTGTGAGGGCAGACTGTGGTTTCAAAAACATTGCAATGTTGCTTCAGCAGATGAGATGTACATTGGTTCGACCTCCATCAATTTCATTAAACGTACAATGTACAAAGGAAGAAGTTAATGAATCAAAGTAAATCTCAGTTCTGTGTATTCATGTTGAAAGAAATACTGCTTTACTTTTTTAAAAACATGCATTTGTAGCTGCACTCGAGCCATATCCTTTGCTGTTATTTCATTATTACTTTACACATATTTGCTAACAGCTTTTTCACTTGTTGGACATTTTATTTCCACAATAAAATCATTGTTAATTCCATCTGGCGATGCACACAAAATTGGGAACTGTTATAAAATCAAAAATCCACCGTCACTGATTTTCTGACCCAACTTCTTTTCTAAGTCGATCCTGACTAATTTCTCCAAATGCACTCCTCGTTTCATAGCAGCACTTTGAAAGGTTTTTGCACCAAGAAAATTTTCTACAAGAATACCTTCTACAGTTTGACATTGCATCACATCATAAGCTTTTCAAGCTGTTATTTGGGCGAATCGTAATTCGTACCACAAAGGACAACTTACTGCCAGGGTGAATTTATTGATCCACTTTTCTCTACGTAGCACCCTCGGTAATATTATTTTTACTAACTTTCTGGTTCTAAAGGCTTTCACTAATTTAAATTTATTCGAATTAAATATATATATTGAAGAACTATGTATATAAAATCAACACCAAAGAGATTATTATTATTCATTACTTATTAAGCAAGATCCAGTTTACCATATCCCCATCAAAAGGGTAAAACATCATCGAGTGTCTGGTATGTTATAGTCTTCTTCGTTGTCCGTTTTACCCTTTTTCCTGTTCCTTTAGAGCTACTTGAGGCTCTGCTCACTTTTTGCTCGGGTCTGCCCTTCTTCTTTCTTCCTCTATAACCTCCTGAGAAATCTGAGATACTAGATTTGTCATCCTCAGACTTTGATGTAGATACACTATCACTAAGTATCAACAGCAGTACATCAACCTCTTCTTTTGAGGTTGATGTACTGCTGGTATCTGAACTAGAAGAACTACCGCTTTTGTTTTTGGGTTTCCCTCCTGCTTTCTTGAGATGCTCTTGATATCCAGGTGAATGTTTTGTAGCTCCTGAGTTTTTTCCTTTAAATAGAATGTTCAGATTTCCAAGCGTAGCTCTCCATTCGCGTCTTGTCCATTTTTGGGTTCAGTAGACCACTCAATTCATTGATCTGCTTGTTGACATCTGACCTATGGGTAGAACTCACTGCTGTTTCAACTCCTTCCATTTTCTTTAATACGGATTGTACCATATCTTTTGATACTAGTTCACTCTTGGATATATCAGCGTCATGATGTTCTCTCGATCCAAGGTCATACCCCGTAGCTAGTGTAATAAATGAGTAATATCTCATGTTTTCAGGTACTCCAGTCATGATGTTTTCAAGCAGTATATTTCTTGGAAGATGTCTCCATGATCCCTTTTCATTTAGTTTATGATGGAAGTGGAATTTGAGGGATAATTCCATTCCACTCAAGAGGGCATTTGTCATCTGCATCTTCGTTATGCTATTTAAAAGGAGATCCTTTACAGATGACTTAGGATCTAACCCTTCAACATGAGAAATAGCTATACCTGTGAAAGGCGACCTCAATGGGAAAGGGGTATGGCTCTGGAGTTTCTTCGAACTGCTTAAATGTATCATGTTTCTTCTTTTTTGGAGATATAGTCATAGATTCTTTCTTTCTTGGTTCTTTCTTGGACCCTTTCTTTCTCGTAAACACAATGCCTTCATGGATAGGTCTTTCAGAATCATTGCCTTCTCCTTATGTGTCTTGTATAGAGGAGCATTGCGTATATTCATCGATGGGTGTTTTAGGTTCTTTCCAAAGATTATCACGTGTCAATGAAAAGAACCTTCATCTACATTTAAATATTTCTTTATTAAATTAATTATAATATAAAATATATGGCATATATGGAGTTCAGGCTCAGCAACTTCCACATTCGTACCTTATTTTGATTACTCGAATTACCAAAGCTAAATATCTTGAGAACGGTGCCAGATAGAGACTATTAAAGAGTATAGCTTTTTTATGTAAAAAAAATTGTAAAATCAGAATTTGCTACCTGAGAATTAGATTTTTGAAAGAAAAAAAAGTTCTATCGTTTTGAACGCATTCGACCTAGCACAGGTGGCGCTCTCTATGAGCTACAAGCAAACCATGGATATATTTCAATCTCTCGCCCCAGAAAACCCCTAACACCAAAATTTCATCTCGATATGAGCATTTATTATGAAATAAATAAGAAAAAACTAAAATAATATTTTGCATTAAACACCCTGTATCTCTGTAAGTATCAACTTTTGGACTAAGGTGAGTTTATCTAAATCGCAATATTTTCACGTCAGGAATCTAGTCATGAATTTTGGCCCATTACATCGCGACCACCATGTATAGCTTCAATAATAATTAACATTACTTGTACTAGAGAAGAATGCAGAGAGCAAAACTATAAAGATTTATTAAAATGAAAAGATTTTTCACGAATTTAACGTTTTTCTTTTATAAAAATTTCTTGGCTGAGAGGAATTATTTTGAAATAGGTTGACCAAGCAAAGCTTAGTTGATTTTGCGGGATGAAATCTGCACAAAACTCAAATAAAAATGTTCTTAAAATGGATTACTCTGTACAGCTTTCGCTGGATTAAAAAGTTTTGTGCCAGCAAAAGATTCTATGTTGTCATTTGTATCGGAGGAATTTACCACTTGACAGCTGCCCAACACTTTTCGATAAGCTAGACTTTTAAAATATATTTTTGACCTTTATTTAAATATTAGATGCTGCATTCTAACTAGCTCTCTCTTAGCGATGCACTCTGTCTTCTCTTTTAGGCCAGTTAACCACTGGTCTCAAAACTAATACGGAATAAAATCGGAACACCTAAGTACTTGCTGGAAGTTGATACTCTTCTGGATCACACCACAAGTACCTACAACACACAAAGGGTCCTTCACTTTGCACCTGATCGAATTCACCACTCATTTGTTATCTATCTTTCCGAAGGTACGGGGGATATGTTAGAGCTGCTCCTCTAAACAGCAAGCACTAACAGGTAACATAGAAATTACAATTATCTTCCTTTCCCACTTGCAATATAAATTCTTATTTATACTATTAGACAGTCTGTGGTTATTATATGCATATATATGCAACTTTATCAGCACCAGTCTAAAACATATTTGATTTGTTTTATCTTATGCAGCCAATTCTGCATAGTCTAATGCTATCTTAAACTTAAATTTCTTTACCTATATATATTAGTTTACTTTATCTAGACATATCATTTTCAATAAATCAGTTATTGATAATTTGGAATGCTTCACACCTGGATTAACAATTAACATTTAGTTTCATATCTCAGTTTTAAGGTTTAATAATTAATTGTTATATACTTGCCTTTCTTTGAGAGCTCTGTGGTATACCTGGGGGAACCGCTAGTATTACATTTAAAATATTTATGCATTACATTTTACAATTTATAAAAACTAACCTTAAATTTTTGACAGTTTGCGATTATAAATGAAGTTATGCATGCTGGATACGTTCACCAATCAATTAGATTATCAACACCTATAGGACTGTTCGCCTTATTTATTTATAGTTTTTTTCTAAAGAGCCTTGTCAATTAGAATTATTATTTGTTCTATTAACACTCTTTAGCTTTGTTCGATGATTATGTTGCAATGCGCGTGCGTCTGACGGTTGGAAACTGTTTCCAACTGTTCTACGGATGGACCCATTATCTTCTAAAGCGGTCACATTCTATTATAGCATTTTTGGCTTTTATTACTTACATTTTGACATCTGCTATCTCTAGTTGCAACTTGCTTACAAAAAGTCGTCAAGGGTCTAACCCTGTGCTGCATCACAATCACCGCACTTTACAGATTTCATCACAAATCAATGAGACAGAATTCGGTTTTTTCCTAATATTGTGTTCTGGAGTAATTTTTCCTTTTATTGTGCAAAAATTGCCGTCTCTTTTGACTTGAACGTAACTAACAGCATTGTCGCCGTAATTTTCACAGGGGGATAGATACACCTGCTTGCTTTAACTTCCTGTATTTCAGCACTAATAGAGTTGGAATTCGCACCAATGAAGTTTATAAGCATAAATGAATCCACTAGTGGCAAATTGTCCGATTGTGCTTGCACAAAACCCGCTTCCGTCATCGTTTGCACAGCACCATATATATAATATGCACAACACACATAAACAAGGAACCTTGTTTATAACAGCACTACTTTACGCAGTATTTACAATACATGACTCAAAAGAAATGTCACGAAAAACGAAATAAATGCCTATTTACGTCACGATCGCCGTAACATAAGTAAGATGGCCGCTCTACGTGGCATATGCCGTCACACCAATGACACTGCGTTTCCAATCACGTGGTTTGTTGACATTCTATGGCAATTTATTAATGTTAATATTTTAATTATTATGTGATTATTGCCGTCAGACACATGTTCTGACCTTTCAATATGTTTGAAAGATTATTCTGTAATATATTTCAGATCAATATAAAATTCATGCAACTTCCCCATTATTGGCTGCTATAGGCTGCATAATTAATAATAAAAAAATCATTTCCTTAATAAGAAATTTGAGACTTATGTGTCAAATCGGTAAGATTACAAATAGTTACATAGCTTATAAAATATTACACAAATATGCGATAAGCTAAAATATAAGAAGGATAAGCACTGACTGCCACTGAACACTGCATTTATTTCTGCATTCAACTGTGGGCATTAGAGACGTATTGTGAGAGGCGCGTGCGTAGACCGTAGACCCGGCTCGCAGACCGGCAACATTTTGCACGCGGCCGGCGCCGGTGCGTGGACCACCACTTTGAGAAACGCTGATATAGAAAAAACTATCCATTTTTCTTTTCCACCACTTACACCGTATTGCACCAAATAAAGAGATATATCAATTGCCATCACATACATGACAAAATGATCACATGAATGAAAAAAAAAATAATAATAAAAAGTGGCTGTTCCAAGCCACCTCACGTTTTGGGAGACTTGGGACAAATATAAATTTTTAATGTATTTTCATTTCATATACTCGCTACGGTGTCTGACAAATATTAAAAAAAAAATTGTCGGATAAGGAACACTACACTGGCATTGAAATAAAATATTATTTAAGTGTGTATTTATTAATCTTAAATATACAAATTATTAGATTTTCTATAAAACGGTACTTACAGAAAATAAAATATAAAGCAATATATTTTAACAAAATAAACAAAAGAAATATTCTCCAACATTAAAAGACCTAGGTATTAATTTTCAATTAGGTACTTGCGTAAAAATAAAAGGTGTCTCAATTAGAGTGCACTATTTCATTTATAAATAAAAATATGTATTTTTTGAGCGATTTGTAATATTTTAATTGCATTTTAAAGTACATGTTCCGATTAAGTACGGAATAAAATATGCGTCAAATGGCCCCCGCGGCTCCTCACGCCGCCTGACCCAAATCCGCACCAGACAGTTACTCGTTGTGGATGCATTTTTTTCTCATGGATAGCGTGAGTATTTTCTGAGCCCCAAATTCTACAAATTTGCTTATTCACAAAGCCATTCAGATGGAAATGCGCCACATCGCTAAAGGTGACTTTTTTTTAAATCGGCATTAACTTCGCTTTGATATTGTCTGAAGCTATTTATTTGTAGCATAATTTTAGTTTTTCTTTAGTTTTATTGGGTTTTTGCTACACTTCTGAAAAAATAAAGATTAATTAAATAAGCCCTTGCGTCAAACGGATCAGTTATGGGTTATTTTTGAAACTAAGTTTGTTTAACCAAAAAAATCTCACTCTGAAAAAAGCAGATAAGTAGAAAATAACAAAAATCACATCACTATCGCGCACTTCCGTATTATTAACATTTCGAAAAACTCTGTTTTCGTTCTCAAAATAGTAGTAAAAATATTAAACTTGACATACGTTTAATACTTTTACTACTATTTTGAGAACGAAAATAGAGAGTTTTTCGAAACGTCAATAAGTGCACGATAGTGATGTGACTTTTGTTATTTTTTACATATCTGCTTTTTTCAGTGTGAGATTTTTTTGGTTAGGCAAACTTAGTTTCAAAAATAACCCTTGACTGATCCGTTTGGCGCAAGGGCTTTTTTAATTAATCTTTATTTTTTAAGAAGTGTGACAAAAACCCAATAAAACTAAAGAAAAACTTCGCTTTGCTCCATTACCCATTGAACGAAGTGTCGGCGCTTTGCATGGTCTGTTGGTTTGAGCTCTTGAGTAAGCTGAATCTTCTACGAGTGAAGATGAAGGTCTTGGAAATTTGAAGTTATTGAGAACGATGCCGAATGAATGTTTTCGGGTTTTCGGCGAAACTCTCGTATACAGCAGCAATATTTTCTAGAAACCGACCGGCACCGTCGACGGAAAGGAGACTTAAGGCCTCTGCCCACTGCATCGGATCATATTAGGACCGTAATAGGAACGTGTCAGGCACACGAATCAGCATCAATGCCCACTGCAATGGATCAACAGTGTTCTATGCCCGTATACAACGCGTATGATAACCGTTTCGTACTCGTTTGGTGATCGTTTAGTCCAGTCCGTTTTATGTTCTTTTCTTGTATTCACGCGGATCCGTTGTTGAGAACACTACAATCTTAGTTCGGTGTTGTCAAGTTTTTTAACTATGGCTATTAGAAAATTGTCTTTAAGAGAATTGGCAATGGTTGCCATTATTTTGGACGAGGAGGAGAAAAACGAAAATAAAAAAAAATCTATCAGACGTTACTGGGTTCACGAAGCTCTAAGAAAACGAAAAACCGAGGGAGAATATTGGACGTTATATAAGCATCTCGTTGACGATGAAGAAAAATTTGTCCAGTATTTTCGTATGACGTCATTTCAATTCAATGAAATGTTGCGAAAAATTAAAAATAATATTACCAAAAAAAACACCAACTTTAGAGAAAGTCTCTCACCTAAAGAAAAGTTAGCTGTGTGTCTACGGTAAGTGAAACACAAATATTTTTCAACAAATATTATTTATTGAATTTTTCGTACTGTGTTATTCAAATAAATTGTGTGACTGATCATTCCAATTGTCAGAAGACATCGGCATAGGTGTAGCACTTGGGGGAATACTCGATGTCGATTGTGTAGGGGATGGGCTGTAGGAATTTGAAAATTCATATGGAGACGAAGGCGGTAAGGTAGGTGGTGCAAGGTGTTGCAATTCCATTTCGGAAACGAGAGAAAATATCTTGTTTTTTGCCAGTGCTTGTACGTAAGGTGAAAACTTTTTAACAGTTTCAGATATGTTTAAAAAAAAACGATCTAATTCGTCATGTTCCCGTTGTGGTTCAAGTTTGTTTTGACCGTCTAATAATTTTGCCATCAATACAGCAGATGCTGACTGTGGTGTCTGAATTTTAGCCTTCTTTACTATCTTGGTCTTCTTTGGGTCATTCCTTTGCACATTTTCTATAGTATTATTAGAATTAACATCTACAACAGCAGTATCGTTGATTGCGTTGTCGGAGTTCACGTTTTCTAGCGTAGTGGGGTCGATGTCACATGTTTCATTATCATTGTCAGGGTCTTCATTTTCATCGCTTGTAAGTTCGACAGAATCTACAGTTTTTCTTTCCAAGAAGAAAGGAGCAACAAACGACATTTCAGTTTCATACTTCCATTTCTTAATTGTTTTCGCTGCCTGTCCGCTTTTTCCTTTTTTCTTATTTATCGCTCTTCTGTACGCATCTCTAAGCCCTTGCCATCTGTGCTTACAGGCTGCAGCTGTAATATTAAAATAATCATATGTTATGATATTAATATATTATGTTTATATTAATTATCGTATTGGTTAATATTAATATATAAAATTGAAAATATTTTGTTTGCAGGTACTTAGCAACAGGTGATTCGTTCACAACAATTGCTTTTAGCTTTCGTATGGGTCTAAGTTCTGTGAGACGTGCCGTATTCGAAGTTTGTGACGCCATAATAAAGAACATGTTTAGAGAAATGATTCCCACACCTAACATAGAGCAATGGGAAAAAAACATAGAGGAATTTTGGAATAAGTGGAATTTTCCTAATTGTGTAGGTGCCATCGACGGAAAGCATGTTGTGATTGTAGCACCCCCAAACAGTGGTTCCCTATATTTTAATTATAAACATACATTTTCTATTGTACTTCTTGCTTTGGTTGACGCGAATTTTAATTTTATAGCTGTAAACGTCGGTGCTTTCGGCAAAGATAGTGATGGTGGTATTTTATCAAAATCGAAAATGGGAAAGGCTATATTAAACAATAAGTTTAATATTCCAGTAAGCAAAAATTTTCCTGGGACGAATGTTAGTGCCGCTTGTGTTATATTAGGTGACGAAGCCTTTCCTTTAAAAAACAATCTATTAAGACCTTATCCATCACAACAGTCGAATACTGATCCTAGGAAACGCCACTATAACTATCGCCTTTGCCGGGCTCGACGTGTTGTTGAAAATGCTTTCGGTATTTTAAGTCAAAAATTTCGAATTTATAATAGACGCATGCATTTGAAACCAGAATATGCGGAAAAAATAGTTTTAACAACTTGCATTTTGTATAACTTTATAAGACGCGGAGAGACTATAACTTTTACGGAGGCAACTACACCTATACACTTTAACAACCTACGACGTCAAGGGGGCAATGCGGTTTCGTCTGCTTTTGAGTTACGCAACCAATTCGCGGATTTCTTCCAAACAACTCAAGGTCAAATTGACTGGGTTTGTAATTGAGAATAAACTAAAATTAATATTTACCTGGCTGTTTTATTTGGTCTGATATGTCCTTCCATGCGATCTCCTTCTTGACGTTATCCATATACTTTGGATGTTGTAAATTGTATAAAAATTCGTATTTACGAACGCATTCTATCAATTTTTCGTCCTCCATTTCTTGTGCTCACGTTAGTAATGTGCATTCGTTTTAAACGCTAACAAAGAACTAAGTCTTGTGACACGACAAGCATGAGACCACAAAACTATGGCGGGGAACACACGGGGTTACAACGCGGAGCATACGCGGTTACAACGCGGAGCATGCGCGATAACAACGCAGTGGGCCGTCGGCACACACCGGCTTGCTAACGTCGCGTATCATGCATGGAGCGTGCCGTCACCTGCAAAATATTCTCTCCGTCAAATTGTTGGGGATACGGTCATGGCACGCTACGGTGTTGGCTGATGACGGAACGGTCTAGTGGGTGTTGTCTGATAACTATCGAAGCAAAGAATATTAGTTTGCATGTGTCGATACGGTTACGGTCCTAGTATGGTACGGTGTAATGGGCAGAGACCTTTAAGGTTGATTCTCACTATACATTCCGTTCCATACCATATCGGTTCCGTAACCATTACATATATTCTCAGATTATTCACACTGTGCGTTCTGTTTCCACAACCATTCCATATAATTCGATTGCATACCGGTCTAATTAACCAGTGAAGTCAGGTCGGGTACCTATTGAAATTAGTAGATATGTGGACAGAAGAAAATTTAATTATAGCTGTTATTATTTTCGACTAGGAACAGCAAGAGCAGCAAAGAAAACGAAAAAGACATTTTTGAATTCACAGCATATCAAAGCAAAGAAATATTGATAGAGAATATGTTAGTTTGCCTCCGAAACTAATTGACGATGATATAAAATTTTGTCAGTACTTTCGTATGTCGAAATATCAGTTCTATGAACTATTATCTAATATAGAGAAACCGCTTCGGAAACAAAAAAACTATATTTAGGAAGGCTTTAACACCAAAACAGAAACTCTGCGTTTGCTTAAGGGAAGTAAATCTTTATTGTTTTTTTTTTGGAAATGGATTTTTACTAGGGGATACAGCTTATCCAAATACTTCTTGGCTAGTAACACCTTATAAAGAAAATCTCAGCTTAAAAGAAAATCAAAAAACCTTTAATTGAATCAGTGAGTGGAAGATAGGTACAAGTGCACAAATATACATTGTTGGGTAGTGTGATTTCAATAAGGACAGTGTATTATGTACCAATATTTATTATCGATTGCGGTTATTAGCACGCACACTATTATACCGTGAGTCGATGTTTTATGACTGAATACAAAAATGTGACTAGGGTTGGTTACAAAAGTGACAGTGCCGTCGTACCCATATCTAGGCAGTTCCTCGAAAGGTCTTGCAGCCCTTAAGATTTATGGGAACGCCGGCGCCGGTAAAATACATGATTTCTGCATTTAACACTTAAGAACAGACGTTGAAATTTTAACCAGAACTAACGAAAAGATATGAGTAGTGAATTTATATAAAGAAAGAAATATTTTAACTTATACAGTGTGTATGGAAATATGTGAGTGCAGAATGATGAAAATATGAAGTGAATATATACAAAAATAAATATGTTACTTTATACAGGGTGTATATAAATATATGAGCCGCCACAGTACTCCCTTGCTAGAACTTGACACTGTTACAAACCGCACTGTAACTTGTATGGAAAACGAACACGTCTGCCTGACTTGGTAGTCCATCTGTTGTCCGGAGTGTTTGGCGGATCCATAGTGGTAGGGATGAGCTCTAACGTGGTACAGTGGCACTGGTGTCTATTTCATCGTCTACGATGTACGTTGGTTTAAGTCTATCCGGTATCTGGTCGAGGATATGACATGATTGCCTCCACCTTTTCGGGTAATGGACTGGTACCAGCTCCGGTCACTAAATATCCAAGGAACTTCACTTTTGGCTGACCGAAAACGCACTTGGTTGAATTGATGATCACACCGAACTTCTTTAGGCGTTGGAACAGTATTTCGAGATGCCGCAAATGTTCATTATGGGAAGTTGACGCCACTAGAATGTCATCTATGTAGGCATAGTAAAAATAATCTAAGCCTTGTAGGACCTCATCGATGAATCTTTGGAATGTTTGAGCGGCATTACGTAATCCAAAGGTCATAAACTGGAATTCAAACAGTCCAAAAGGCGTTGTAATTGCTGTTTTCGGGACATCCTCCTCGGCTACAGGAATTTGGTTGAATGCGCGCACAAGATCTATTGTAGAGAAAACAGTTTTACCTTGTAGCAACTGTGAAAAGTCTTGTATGTGTCTCACAGGATAGCGATCCGGAAGTGTTCTTGCGTTCAAGGCCCGATAATCACCGCACGGTCTCCATTCGCCATCTTTTTTATTCACTAAATGCAACGGCGATGCCCACGAACTCTGCGATGGTCTCGCAACACCTAGGTGAGTCATAGCTTCAAATTATTTCTTGGCTATTTGAAGTTTGTCTGGTGCTAAGCGACGTGGTTTTTGCACCACCGGTGGTCCAGGTGTAATAATATGGTGCCTGGTAGTATGGTTGCCATATTTAGGTGTTCCGCCTGACCGTGTTACCTCAGGAAATTGTTGGAGTAATTGATGAAACTCTGATGAACCTGAGACAGTTTTTATGCTAGGTACCCCACACTCAGTCACTTCTCCACGAGATGTAAGATGAGTGGTTTGGTCTAGCAGTCGGCAATTTTGTATGTCTACCAGGAGACCATAATGCGCCAGGAAGTCGGCACCTATGATTGGCTTGGAAACGTCAGCTACCACAAATCTCCAGCTAAATTGCCGCCGTAGACCCAGAGCTAGTGTTAGCGAGATTGTACCGTAGGTAGCGATAATTGTACCGTTGGCCGCGGAAAGTTCATAACTAGTCTTTTCTCGCGGTTTTGGCAGTTGACTACACGGGTATACACATAAGTCTGCACCGGTATCGATAAGAAATTTTGTCCTTGTCAAACTATCGGTGATGAATACGCGGCGTGATGTAGCTGGGTCGACGTCGTTTGCCGCCATTAACGACTGACCCCCGCGTTTTCCGCACTATCACGGCTGAAACTACACGGCTGCTCACATTTATTAGCTTGTTCTCTAAAGCGCCAGTGATACCAGCACATACTATGTCCTCCAGTTTGGCGATTTTGCGACTGTGAACGTGAGCGCGAACGCGAACTGAACCTCACTTGCGAGCGGTGGCGTTGTTGTGGAGCTTGATTGCTAATTTTAATAGCCGCGAGCTCCTGAAGTGCTGAGGTAAGTGCACTTTCCATATAGTCAATTCGCGCACTTAAAGTCGCTACACTGGTAGTTCCAACTTCTGAAATATTCCCCAGTGGACCATACACATCGGCTACAGAGTCTGCAATTTCTGCCCGCTTTTCTAACGTCAAATCTTTATGTGTGGTGAGTAGGGCTTGCATATGTTTGGGCAAACGGCCTAACCACAGAGTTTGTAACACGTCATCCGGAAAACTGTTGCCGGCGAGATCGCGAAGGTGTCGAAGAAACTGAGAGGGTTTTCGATCAACCAGCGGCTCATTTTATAACAGCCTGCGCGTATTTTGTTCTTGAGAGGAACCCATCCCTTTAATTAATTCTGTTTTCAAAAGTTCATAGGATCGCTCACTTTTAGGTTTCACTATTATGTCGCGAACTTCAAGGGCGTATTTTTGATCGAGTCCTCCCAAAGCATAGCCATATTTGGTGTTATCTTGCGTAATACCTGCAGAATCAAAGCTGCCTTCTAACATGGAGAACCACAGTTCCGGATCCGATGCGATAAATGGTGGCACTTTAACAGCCACGCGGTCAACGGATAACGCGGTTTCACTGACATCTCTGTAAGTAGCCATAATTTGCACTTATACACTGCACAAAACACTAGTCACTTGCAAATGCGGAAATTGTTTATAGATTTTTAGCCTTTTAAATTTTTTGTAAATTAAAGAAGACCGTTAAAAACACTTTTTTGTACACTGTCCGATGTAAATCACGTCGGCTGTTGCGATCACGTCGGCTGTTGCAAATCACGTCGGGGTCACCAATTATTGTAGGGTAGTGTGATTTCAGGACAGTGTATTGTGTACCAATATTTATTATCGATTGCGGTTGTTAGCACCCACAATGTTATACCGTGAGTCGATGTTTTATGACTGAATACAAAAATGTGACTCCGGTTGGTTACAAAAGTGACAGTGCCGTCGTACCCATATCTAGGCAGTTCCTCGAAAGGTCTTGCAGCCCTTAAGATTTATGGGAACGCCGGCGCCGGCCGTCTACGTACTTAAATAATATTTACAATACAATACAATACATGATTTCTATATTTAACACTTAAGAACAGACGTTGAAATTTTAACCAGAACTAACGAAAAGGTATGAGTAGTGAATTTATATAAAGAAAGAAACATTTTAACTTATACAGTGTATGGAAATATGTGAGTGCAGAATGATGAAAATATGAAGTGAATATATACAAAAATAAATATGTTACTTTATACATATATGAGCCGCCACAACATTTTACAGGAAACGAAAAAAACCAATTATTTCAAAAAGGAAGGAGAATTTCGTGTTGGTATACAGGGTGTATCAAAGTTGGGAAAATAAATCGCATTTTCTTAAATATCTTTCGACTGATTCGAAATAATTTAATGAAATTTCATACACGGGGGTTTTTTGAAATGACAAATTCAAAGCTGTGGTCAATTTTGATGTATTTTTTTGAAGGCGCCAATAATGAAGTAGCTAGGAGCAACCGTTTCCATGAAAAACGCATTTAAACTTACTTGAGCTGGAAATATCATAAACATTGAATTAAATCAAATGCTCAAAATGAGAACCGTCACTGTCAATACAAGCATGTAATCTTCTACTCATCGACTGTCGTACACGTTCCAAAATTCCTGGTTGCCTATGACATTACAAGAATTTACAATTCTGTTTCTTAAATCATTTTCATCTACAACTGGCGTTGGATAAACAAGCGACTTCAGATGTCCCCAAAGGATATAGTCCAGAGGATTTATGTCTGGAGATCGTGCTGGCCACGGCTGAGTTCCTCCCCGACCTATCCATCGCTGAGCAAAAGTGTCATTAAGATGTTGGCGAGCAGCAAGACTAAAATGAGCAGATGCCCCGTCGTGCATAAACCACATGCCATTTCTGGTTGCTAGTAGTACATCTTCTAACAGACCAGGCGATGTTTCAACTAGAAACTGTCTGTAAGTCTCACCATTCAGCCGAAGAGGAAGAAAATGCGGTCCAATGACATGATCACCAATAACTCCGGCCCACACATTCACCGAAAACTGCTGCTGAAATCCACGTTCTCCAATAACATGGGGATTTTCATAGTTCCAAAAATTATTATTGTGGAAGTTTATGATGGCATCCCGTGAAAAAGTTGCCTCATCTGTGAACAGAATTTTAGACGTAAAGTTGGGATTCTGCGCAGTATTTTGGAGAAACCATCGACAATAATCTAACCGTTCAGGAAAATCTCTTGGCGACAGTGGTTGCACGCGTTGAATGTGGTACGGATAAAGTAAATTTGTGTGCAAAACCCTCCAAACACTTTGATGACTTATGTTAAACTGTTCAGATAATCTTCGCGTACTTCTTGACGGATTAGCTTCCACTTCTTGTAGGATTGTTTCTTCTAGTGGTGGTGTCATTATTGTTCTCGGTCTACCAAAACGTTCAGCGTGAGCATTTAAAGATCCAGTTTCGCACAGTCTAGCTGGAGTCTTATGAAAGTTCTTTCTGATGGAAGTGGTCTATTGGGAAATCGTTCCTGGTAAATTCGACGGGCTTGTGCAGCATTTCCATCTGCTAGCCGATAAATGAAATGTATTTGAGCTTGTTCAACGTTATTCATAGTTAACTGCACACTAAAAGATAGTCAACTGACAGTATCTTGTCACTTTTAATGCCAAATATCATCGGAATTTTGTTATTACAGGAATTGTTGTATTCAACAAAAAAACATTTCTTTAAAATCTTTTTTAAGCAGATAAGGTAGGCGAATCGATTATTCTAGTCCAAAATGGCATACAGGGTAGCATAAAAAGTTGCAATGGATTAAAGAGGCCGAAATCGTTGCCGGTGGCGCCCTCAGAAAAATACACCTAAATTGACCACAGCTTTGAATTTGTCATTCCAAAAAACCCCCGTGAATGAAATTTCATTAAATTATTTCGAATCAGTCTAAAGATATCTAAGAAAATGCGATTTATTTTCCCAACCTTGACACCCTGTGTCTCGGTAACGAAGCAATTGCGGACCGATGTTCATATGCACTTTTTTGCTTAAAATATGACAAGGAATCACCCCCTGAAATTAAAGTTATCACTTAAGATACACCCTATATATAGGAAACTTGTTCCTTGTGCTCCTTGGAATTGTTTTATAAAGCAATAAGTTATATAATCATATTAAAAATAGGACTTTTTGCCAAAAATATTTGATGATTTTGGACCCTTCTTCCACTCAGTTGATTTTTTCAATGTTTTTTAAATTTTTTCAATTGTTTATTATGTTTTAGGTAATTCAATAAAACATAAGGGATAATAAAACAATACATTCAAGCTGTAATCAAAGTTTTATTCATCAGTTTCACTAGTGGTAACATTCCATGGGATAATATGGTAATAAAACTCCATATCTTCACCACTAACATATTGTTAAAACCTTTTTTAAGTCTAAGATTTTCTTATTATTAATAGGTACTGTTTCAGAATAGGTTTTGCCATTTGGGAGGCCAGGTGTTACGTTCGGTTTAACCAATTTAAATGTCGAGGAAATTAAAGCTCCAATGAACTGAAACTTTTACATGACCTGGAGCTGTAGCATCAAAAACAAATTCTCGATCCTTTGAAATAGTAAAAACGTCGTTGTTTCCCTTTTCGACAGGCTTGCAGTTTTTTTTTTAAATATTGTGGCCACCACTTTTTGTAATCAATAATATCCTGGTAAGAGACTCTTTTAAACTGAAATGGCTTGATGATCCTACTTCTCAAAATCATGCTCCCGTATTCTTCAGGGATATAAACTCTGTTATACTTCTTGACAACCCTTTTTAATGTACCGAAGTCACGATCTTAAGGCAGGAAAGAATGTCGTCGAATTGGGAAGTAATGATAAATTTTTGAAAAGCGTCCGGTTTCTTGAAGAGTCAACAAAAATCGAACCATAGTATTATTTCGGTTCTGCCCAGGGCAACCGTCCGAAAAAATATGCAATTCTTGAACTTCTGCTGGTAAATAATTTTGTATATAGTCGTGTAAAAAAGTACACACTTCATTTGGGGTTTTTTTAGCCTGTCCCTCATGATAGGTATAAAAGTATCCACTGGAATCCGTTAGATTGTGGATCTCAAATAAATATACTCATAACTGTCTATAATAAAAAATTTCCTTACTGGGATGTTAGGAAGTGGTAGGTTTTGCATGTAATCGAATGTGATTCCAGCCACGTGAGGGTTATCTCTACATAACTTTTGAACTTCTTGTAACTTATTATAGAATTTTTTTGTTTCGCCGTTTATGAACCATTAACTCAGCTGCCACTACCCGCTTAGCGTTGTCATTTAGATTTGGATTTCTTAGTTTAGTTCCTAGCTCCTCACAAATCGAACAGACATCAATTTGGGGTCGCCCGAAACAAAGTCGAAAGTTTTCACTGAAATATTTTAAGTAATATTCATATTTTACTTTATTTAGTAATTCAGGATACTTTTTAATAAACAGGGAATGCATTGCCTTTACTGTTAGTGTTGCACTCAAATAAAAAATTGTTTTTGAACTATAATATGTCTGTTTTTTGGAAAGGAATCTTTGTGTTCTTTAATCTTGATAAGTATATTCAGTGGCAATACACGAGGTCTTGTATTATGTTTTCCTCTCATATCATGAGCAGATTTTCCTGTTGCGACTAATTGATTTAAACGTTGAACCTGGTGATGAGATAGTGCATAAAGACTCACAAATGCTGTTTTGGAAACAATGCTGCGTTGATTATCAATATCTAATATGAAAAAAGAGAAGGTATTACTTTTTTTAAAGGCATTACCTTCAGTATGTTTATGTTTTTTCAAGATTTTACTTCTATGAGACCCATTAGATAGATATCTTGCTCATTTTTTGGTTGACCAGCGTATAACTTGGCAATAATATTGCTTTTAAATTCTTCGGAACATTTTTCTGTGCACTTCTGCTTACATCTGAAAAAAAATATTTTAAATATTGAATAGAAAAATATCAATTATGTTACTTACAGACAGGGGATACCGGTTTTCTTTGCTTCTATAATATTTCCTGATGTCCCACTCTTGTAAGATTTACTTGTTAGACGTGTTTGTTTCTGTTTTGTCCACAGTGCTACGTTCCTAACCCTTTTTTTACCTTGCGGTTGATTACTCTCGTTACCACTATCACTGCCATCTTCGCTATGCGAACTTTCCATTTTAATTTTAACAAATTATAAATTATTCTTTAATTTGTTTTTCACACTCGCTAACCGGCTCGATAACAAATACAGAAAATTTTGGACCGGTTTTGGGCTCAGTCGAAGTATATAGGTTCATTCAACAAAATGGTTATCTCACTTTTAAATGTCAAAAATGGTCACTTGGACCCTTCTTCCACTCACTGATTCAATTATAGGATATCTGTGGCAAGAGTGGGCATAGAAAATTCATTTGGATGTTATTAAAGGGACCTTTCTCCCGATTGAAAAAGTTGGAAAATTTTGTCGAAAAATTGTTCTATGTGTATGTATTTTGCATAACATGTGTTTAAATGAAAAAGATTTTGTAGATACAGAATCAACAGATTTCAATCAACCCTCGAATCAACCAGACCAAAGTAGTACTAATTTAGTAATTCCAAATATAACAGGAAACCGGCAGCAATTAATATTTAATGAAATGTTTTGAATTGTTTAAATAAGACATTACAATAACTGTAGCAAAGTAGCTAGCACAACTAAGTAATCACCTCAAGTATGTATCCCATTCGGTAAGAAAACGTTAACGTTATGTTAGAGCCGGACATATAAAACAAATGTGCAATAATGAAAATAATGTGTTACCTTGAGGAAAATTAAAGAAATGTGATGTTAATTAAGTTCTTTACATACATTTATTTACGTACTGAAAAATTTTTTTTATACTCAAAAAATGTACATATTCACAAATAAAATTTTTATTTATATAAGTAACATAAATTGTTATTATTTATTTATCTATTTCTATTTCTTCTATTTATTTCTTTTTTTAAATATTCTAATAATTTTTATTTTCTTTTCTATCTCAATTTTCTCTTGTTCGAGTACTACTTTTTCTGAATGCCTTTTCTGCTTGTTTTGATATTTCTCCTTTTTCATCTGTAAATATTCTTGTTGTAACGTTTTATCTGTAAGACGTGTCTTTTGTGATGTGTGGCTAATCACTTTATTTTTTTGACAGGTATTTGGTTCACATTTTCAGATGAATTTTCATGCACAGAACTGTTATTTTCTGGATCTGAATTTTCAGTGCTGTTTAGAAAATGTGAACATGCTTATTTCTTAACATTTTATCCAATTGATCAAAGAAATGAAATCGTGAAGGTCCTTAACCAGTTCTGGTTTTGCTGTATTTGGCTTTCGTGAAACTACGAACTAGACTTTTTCATTTGTTCTGTACCGCTATGGCAGTAAGATTATAACCCAAACTAATTAAGTCATTGCAAACCAGTTCATAAATGTATTTTCGTTGTCTTGGGTGGTTGAAGTCTTCGTAGTGACTGCCTAAAAGTAACCATCATTATATAGTTACAAGTTAGTTACAGAATTTCACAATTTCCAAACTTACCCATAGAAGCGATGAGATCTATCGTTTGATTATAAGACCAAGAAGTAATTTGTTTAGTATTATCGCTGCTACCAGTGTAAGTTTCACTTTGATTTTGAACTTCATCTAACTGTGATTGTGCGTCATTATTCTCAGAGTCATAATCATTATCTCTCGTACACCTCGCATGAAATAGTGGAAAGCATAACCGTAATAAAAATCTAAATAGGGTATGATTTAAAAAAACCTGTTTGAAATCTGTTATAATTCTCTTGATTTACAAACAATTCATAAACTGGTCCATTCTCTGGATTTTCCTTGTTATAATATACGTTTCACTCATTTGAGCCATTTCAGGAGGTAGGTAGTTATAGTTGTAATTATAAATTCACGCCATACCTGCACCACGGTCTTGACCTTTGCAGTTTGCACCTTCTTCGACGATCGTTCAAAATAGACAACAAGCAAAACAACAACATAACCTCAAAAACCTATAAAAGTGCTTATTGCATCAGTACAACAGCTGGTGTTCGAGGGGAAAGGAGAAGACAAATTCACGAGCTGTAGGACTTAGCGCTCAAATGAAAGGAACATGCAGTTACAACAATTTGGGTTACTCAGAACTGTTCCTGACGTGAATGGAAAACGGTAAATATCAGGGTTGATTCATTTTCGAGGAAGAACATTTTCTTTTACTGCGGTTTTGATGATGGCTCCACGTTTTTTTCTTCAGTTATTTTGATGTCCTGTAAAGAAACACCCTCCAGAACGACAAAATTTGTTTCTTTTTCCTATTTTAGGTGTTGTATGATCATTTATTTCATTTTTATTATGAATTGTAGCCAGTTCCATCCCGCAAGTTTTGATTTTTTTTATTAAAATAATGTTTTAAATTATTTTGCTCTGCTAACTCGTATACTAATCTCCTAATACTTTTTGTTGTTAAACCAAACGTCATCATAATCATGTTTCCATATTTTTAACATAACCAGCTGTCGGTCGCGTTCAACTGGAAATGTTAATTTTCTACTCCCCAGACTATTAGAATGTTCTATAGCCTCTTTATTTTTATTTTTTTCTAAAGTCGATTTCGGTACGCCTCCTCCTCTAACGCCTTCTCTATGGTATCCTCCGACCATGACTGCTTCTGGATTTTCCTTTTATGTGTAGAAGGCATCTGTAAATGATTCTAAAATAAATAACGCTTTCTTTTACGAATGCGGAAACTGTGAGGTAAAATGGGTCATCTGAAGGTCCTATATATTATGTAAATAATAACACGAATAAAATCAGTGACTTCTTTGTTATTTGTATCTAAACTTTTTCCAGTAATCTGATATAAATTGGATTGCTCAACTATAAGTTCAATGCAGTCATAAGAAAAAAAACTCTTAAAGTATTGCAAGGAATAATGATAATTATAATCTATGAAGCTTCGATCAGGCATTGGTAGTGGGTAAATCTGTTTAAATTCAGTTAGTAGAAATATCCTGGACATGTCCTTTTTTTCTTTTATTCGAGCTAACTTTCACAGTTCCATCTGCTTCGAACTACTAACATCAATTCCAATAGTTTCAAATTGGAATCTAGTTGTGCCAGGCAATGGATCTATACGATTTTCATCAGTCGTTCCAATATTATTTTCCACGGTTTCATCATCGTCTGAAATATGAGACACTTTGGGTCTAATGGCACTACAGGTATGATGCCCCTTTTTTATAAAAACATCTTGTTGGAATGGTATCAAAATTTTCATATAGATCCATTCTGTAACCAAAAATTTCCAGTGTAGACATGCGGATATAATCATATTTTATATACGGGCAATCATAAAGATTTAATGTTGACATATTGTTACAAGCATATTCAAACTTCATTTTTACTGGTTACACTATTTTCAATGCCCTCAGTTTGTATTTATTTAGCTTAGGCATCCATGAAGTGGATGGTAATAATATTTAAATATTTTATGTTCAGATGTATTTACCTAATTGCCCCTCACAGTAAACACTGTCAACTACACGACTCTACTACTACACTGAACAGCTGGTGGTAGACATGTTGGAAAAAATGTCTTGATTTTGCCACTAGATGTTGGACTGCTACTACGCCTAACTTAAGATTGATACCACCTGTCTACACTGGTCAATTAGGTGTACAAAGAATATGAAACGTTAACAAAACCTAAAAAGTTTGTTGTAACCATATGGTTACAAGGTGCCTTGCTCTGTAATTAACCCATAAAGGATGAAATTTAATTTGTAATAACTTCCTCCTCTACTCCAGTGCCATTTCAGCGCACTCCGCTATTAATACATTGGTTGGTGTGGACTTCATGCAACCTGTTACGATCTTCAGTGCTTGATATTGTATTTTATCCAATTTGGCAAGAATGTGTTCATCAACTGTGAACCATAATCAAGGTGAGAACGGACAATTCCTTTATACCGGGTGTTCCCTCTAAGACTTTCAGTGCTTATATCTCAGAAACTATCACAGCCAGCGCGATGAAATTTGGTATACAGACACTAGATGGCGCGGAGAATCTGATAGTAACATCAAGTCTTATACAGGGTGTTCCATTTTCCAAGAGATCGATTTAATTTTGATATTTTGGTAGTCAACCTCGCTAAAACTTATGTTTAAATTGAAATATACTTAATTATGAACACATTTTGTATAAATAAGCATTCAAATATTTTCAAATTTAACATAAAAAACGCCTCCAAAAAGTGCCCAAATTTCATTGTTTTGTCATGTAAAATGTGTATAGCCTTGAGCCACACTTACACAGAAGAAACTAACATCGCTAAACGTCAAAACCTATGAATTGTCATTGAATTGTCAAATATTAATGCCATAAAATATTTAATTGCACATAAATAACGGTAAATAATGTATTGAATGCAATTTACGTATGGACAATGGTGTTATTGAGATTTGTCGATAAAAATTTAGACTTAGTTGAGGCTTTTTGGAGCATTGGGATCGCTGCGCCGGCGAAGTCTTCTGTTACAGCCCCGTTCAGTGAATATTATTGTGTAAAATATCTGTTAATATTTTTAAATTCTTCCATTATAATGTAATAAGACTTCAGTAAATAGTTTTTTTTTTGTTACTACAGTGTACATAATATTTAGGGACCCGTATTTTTTTATCACAAAATAATTTACAAAAGTGTGTAAGTACGAAGTACCTAAAGAATATTCCTTTTTTCCATCAGCTGTAATAATTATTGATTACTTATTTAGCAACAAATAAATTCGAACAAAACGACTCCTAAAATTGTTTTGATTATAGTTTGTCCTTGAACTGAACTTGCATTGCAAAAGAAATCAAAGAAATATCACTAAAGCATAACCTAGAAATGATTGATGTTTATTGTGTCCACATATTTCATTATTGATGGATAAAGTATGTTTAAGAAAGAATCTGCATCTGTAAAATAGTAAACAATGTACTACCATTTCTGTATTTTATAATATGATACAGAACTAAAATAAAGCAACTGGTTTTCTAGGAAGAATCACCTGAATATTTACTAGTCCGAGAAGGTACCTGTCACATAGTCATTTAAAGCTAGATAGTAATTTGAAATTATTATTTTTATCTTTCAGTAGTACCAAAAACTATATTGAACATATGACACCAAAAAGAATAAACGAAAAATATCACACAGACATTTTCTTAGAATTAATAATAAACATGGAATGTTTTTATATATTTTTAGGTATTAATAATATTGTGTGAAACTAACTACTCAGTGGACAAAAGCCCCAACCTGCGTTGAATTACACCCACAATATCTACCCATATATTCCTTATTATTAGCTTTTGTAACATTTTTTTACTGTTTTAGAAAGGTATTTTAAGCTAATATAAATCAAATCTTCTACAATTCCTATCATTGATAGGAATTGTAGAAGATTTGATTTATATTAGCTTAAAATACCTTTCTAAAACAGTAAAAAAAACATGGAATGGTTATAAAGAAGCTCCTAACTCACTTTGAAGAGGATTCTATAAGACATTAAATTCAGTTGTTGTCTCTCGTGGGATTTAAAATTTCTAAACAAACAAAATTAAGAAAAACTAATTTCATAATTCTACGTACACTACGAAAACATCATGTTAGAATATCTTAAAAATGATGAAAGCTAACTGTTGTTATAATATGCACAACGTAACGGTATCGAACAATGAAATGGCAAGATTCGTTTCTAATCGTACATGCATGACCATCCCTTAGATTGAACGGTGCTCTGTAAATTAGAATACAGAACAACTGTTTAATAAATTAAAATTTGTATTTGTCTTTTTTTATTCTACCTGAATTATTAAACACAGATGCTTAATAAATAATGAATACTTAAAGATGAAGGGTCAAGTTAATCAATTTAGCCACTAATAATAACTGAATAATAACTAAAATAAAATACAAGAAATCATTCATTTAGTCTTGAAAATGTGTTCCTTGTAGAATACTTTTCAAAGTGAGTTTTTTATATTATTATCTATCATTTCATGCTTAAAATTATACCTACCTTATTTAAGAACTGAATATTAACAGTTCTCACTGATATTTATGTTTTAGACATGTTAATTTTGTTATAGAATTATTAAACACAAGGAATATTTGCTGTAGTGTATAATAAATACAAACATTAACAATTTAATAAACTTTAATTTCCGTCATACTTGCATTATTTACATTTTTTATTTAATTCACTCATTAACTTACACATTCCATGAACTTTAATTTTATTAAATAATTAAACCAAGTACAGAAAGTTAGGTATGTTCTTATTTATGGCAAAACGTAAAGTCTAATGTTTTCTAGCAAAATTTTCCTCGTCTCTCATCTATCTGTCGCACGAATATAAACTAATCTTGGAATCTGGCTTCTTCAGTATCCTATCGAATCTTTTAATCAATGATTAACGTAATTGTGTATGTCAACCTGCTTCCATAACAGCACTTTGTTTTCTAGGTTCTTACCTAGAGGTGAGACGAAACATTTTCGTAGACATTTTTAATTTTTGCACACCACATGGTGAAATGAATATGTTTATATTCATTCTGTTCTCCTATAAATACTGAAATATGTTTCCTCATCTCTGTTCTTGAAAGTAAGCCCCCAATAGCTTCTCCATCTGAAACTAATTAGGTAAAGATAATCCTAGCCTTTGCGTAACTGGGCTATTTCTTATAAATTTAACCTCATAGTTCTTTGAAATGAAGTAGCTAATATGAAACATAAGTACAAGAAACTACAACTCGTATATTCAATGTAAAAAGGTGAAAAATAATATGCAAGTTATAATACTAAGTACACTGATATTTTTCCTTCGTCTTTCCTCTCAATTCCCATTAATCGTTATTCTTAGTACTTACACATCTCGTACTATCAAGCTTTTTATTGTATGAATGTAATTTTTAGCACACCTAGGTATAGGTATGGCTCGAAATTTTACTCACATTTGATGAGTAGTTTTTATAACAGATATATTTTTGTAATACTGGAACTGAAGCTTTCACTCAAGGAATCCATTACATTTTTATGAATGATTGTTTCTAGGCTTTAAAACATTTTTAGCACTTGTTGAAGAGGCTTTATTCATTAGTTGGAACTCTAGGTTAAGTTTACATATCATTCGGGTGTTCGGGTCTCGAGATTCTCGGGCTCTGTCTGCGTCTGCGCTCTGCAACCTGCAGCAATATTCACAGTAAACAACTGTTTTCTAACTTGTTTACATTATAACTTGTCGCTGTAAAAATTGTTGTACTTGCTGGGGGCCTCTTAGTTTCCCTCGACCATTTTTTTATTAAAAACGAGGTACTCGGCCCAACGACCACGACCAGGTGGATCCCCTCCGTCGGGAAAACCCACAAAGGGTAAAAAAAAACACAAACAAATGTAGACACACTACAATACGTTTACAACCAAGGCACTACAGCAGTTGTTCAAAGAGCCCGCCGTTAAGCTGGACGCACAAATTTACTCGATTGATTAACGAGCCACGGATGCCCGTAAAAAGTCCGAGATTGTTTCGAATTTGATCAGCTGCACCTTCAATTCGCGCACGTAATTGATTCACATTATCGATTTCCGTTACATAAACAATGGATTTCATGTAGCCCTAAATACAAAAATCCATTGGATTTATATCGGGTGATCTAGGTGGCCATCTTATGGGTCCACCTTTTCCAATCCAACGATTAGGGCACTGCTCATCCAAAAATGTACGCACAGGTCTGGCAAAATGGGCTGGTGCACCATCATGCATAAACCACATATCACGCAGTATTTGGAGGGGCAAGTTGTCAAATAAAACATTAATCAAAAAGTCCAAATACCTGTTACCATTTAAAGTATCAGGCAGTATGTAGGGTCCTATCAACCTGTCCTTGTAAATTCCTGCCCAAACGTTGATGGAAAATCTGTGTTGGAAATTGATTCGACGAAAGGCATGCGGGTTTTCATCCGACTAAATGTTACTGTTGTGTCTGTTAAAAACAAAAACAACAAAACAGAAAAAAAAGAAAATTCTGGTCCTGTGAGATTTGATTTTGCAACCAAGTACAGTATGCCATTCTCCTTAAGAATCCTCCATACCTGTCAATGATTTATTATTATTTCTACAAGTCGGTTGTATTTTATTTTTTACCTTGTTTTGCGATATTCCTGATCGCCTTGAAATCGCAGTAGTGCTTATGGAGGGTTCTTGCTCTACTAAGTTTAATACTCCCTCAATGTGATTCAAATTATTTTGGTGTCCTACTCTCTACGGGCGTGCAGTGTGCCGGAATCTCGTAGACGTTGTACAATTCGTACAAATGTACGAGGATTCGGCATATTCTGCCTATTTGGAAAACGTCTTTGGTATTCTGCTGCTGCACAATATACACTTTCGACGCACGCCATAAATTATTACCATATCCGTCATTTCCGCGTTAGAATACGGCATTTTTCTAAATATACAAAAAATACGCGATTACTCGAATTTGAATATGAGAAAAGCAAACACTGAAAACTAATTTCAAAAAGTTTGCGATATTTTTGACGTGTATTTTCCAATGCTGGCGCCATCTGTAGGTCATTAGCGCAAGCTGCACTAAAGCTCGTTCCATTTTTTAACTTATTATAGAATTAATAATAATAGTAACGATATTAACAATAATCGACCATGTTTGCATATAATAATATTGTAGTATTATTATTTTAAATTTCCCGAGGCGTTTACAGTGCTCTGTAATATTACTTTTCTGACCACTAGTGCTGTTTGACATTTGTAGAGTATTAGAAACAATGCAACCAACAACACATGTCGACTGACAAGTGATATGTGCGTGTAACCCCATGTCACGGAGGAAGTGTCAAATCAATACTAAAATAAAGAAACCCACGATCGTACATAAAAGAAGATAATATTGATTGCCATAAGAATATTTATCTGAAGATCTGACCTGGGCAGCGTTGGACTATTTGGATGTCGGCGCCGTAGGCCGTCTGGGCCGCCATTTAGCTTGCCCCAGTCCTCCGGCTAGCTCTACACGGGAGATATGGGGGTGTTACAGGCCTCTCTGAGGGGTGCAGGTGGTCGCAGGATGCTAATTGCGCGCGTGCGTCGGTGCAGCACGTGGTGCAGACCAGCACGGCCGGTGTGAATATGTGTGTGTTTGTTGTTTTTGTTTGTTATTTTTGTTCTGTTTTGAAAGGAGAGAATGAATGCGATCAGCGAAAACCACGGTACAGAAGAGTTCAGCTCAATCTCGCGTTTGCACACCGACTCTCGCGCCAATATCCTTGGCTGGATATATGACCTCGGATGAGCGGGGTCGAGAGGGATTATCTCTCTTTACCTACTTCATCGCTGTAGGCCCGGACGCCTCGTAGAGGTGGGTTCCTTATCTCCGGTCAGCCTCGACCGCAATCGCGGCCGATGCCGGCGGCTCGAGGAACCTCCTCCTGTCCTGGCAAGCCCCGTCGGCAAGGGCTTATCTTCTGGCGCTCTTCTGTCTTCTCTTCTTTCTTCGCCGACTCGTTAACCCCCGGGGGTAGTCATGTTTAGGTCGCGAACGCCTCCGACCAGGTAGGGGTTTGGGTTAAGTCAGGATTAGCACTGTGGCTCTAGGGAGACTCTAGGTCGAAGAACCGTAAAGGCCCTATCGTCCAGCGTCGTGGAAAGGATAGGGTAACGGCACCCGCCGGAAGGAAAAGTCAATGTCATTTCGCGGTCCTATTCTTGATCCTGGCGGTCCTGAAACAGAAGAAACGTCTCAACTTACCCCGCGTCCAGGAGTTGAAACCTTGGCCGCCTGTACCTGGCGGCCGCATCGGGTCGGTAGTCCACCGCCGCCTGGATCAGCTGGTTGCTGTGGACTTCTGCGCGTGCGAAGGCAGCCTCCGCTCGCGCTTTCATCGCTTCCAGGGCTGGCGTGAATCCCAGATCCCGGCGAATATCGCTGTAGCGGACGAACCAAGGGGCCCCCGTCGCGCAATGCAGGGCGATATTCTCGACGGCTTGCACTCTGTTCAAGTGCGTCTTCGCTGGGTATCCCCATGCTGCTCCGGCATACGTCAACTGTGGCTGCAAAACAGACTTGATTAACCTTACTTTGTTGCCAAGGCTCAGTCGGCTGTCCCTACGGAGTAACGGGTAGAGTTTCACCCTCACAAATTTGCCTTTGCGAACCACTTCGTTGACGTGTGGCTTCCAGGTCAGCTTTCTATCTAGGGTCACCCCTAGATATCTGGCTTCGTCGGTCCACTGGATGTCCTCGTCGTTGAACGTCACGCGGTCTCTCGGCTGCGCTCTGTACCTACGAGTGAACATCATACCTTTGCTTTTCTCCGCGTTGATCGCCACCTTCCAGCGGTTACACCAGTCCTCCAGTATGCCTAGCGCTCTCTGGAGTCGCCTCGTCGCCTCGTCGCCATTTCCGGGTTTAGGGAACGGACTAGTATGGCGGTGTCATCGGCGTAGAGACACACGGAAGTGTCCTCCGTCCTGGGTAGGTCCGCTGTGAAGATATTGAACAGGTGCGGAGACAGCACGGCGCCTTGGGGGACGCCGGCTTCCATGGGTCAATAGGTGGACAGGGCCCCGTCCACCTTCGCACGCAGCTCTCTGCCACTTTTTTTTTTTTTTCTTCGTTCAAGGAGGGGAAATCCATCATGGACATCCGGAGCTTAGATCTAGCGCCGCCGGATAGTGCCGGACTCTTACCGGCTAAAACCCCTCCTATTTCCATCGACCACATCTGGGACTACCCTGTAAGGGTTTACTTCGGATGTGGCCAACTACGTTCGACAGAGTTACCCCTCATCTCTGACCGCGTCAGGCAAGCGCTCGGTCCTTTTCCTGTCATCCACCTTTTTCATTATCGCGGTGATGCCTCCCATTATTCTGTCCCATAGATCTTTACTGGTTAGCGCCGTCGCCATTATATTGTCTGCGTTTATTTGGAAGCCGCAGTGCGTGTACATTTCCTCTCTGAATCCCAGGGATCTGTGGCACTCGAAGATTGTGTGCTCGGCCGTATCTGTATTCCCGCAGTAAATGCAGTCGTCTTGTGGAATTTTCTTGAAACGCAGGAGGTAACTGCCAAAGCTGCCATGTTCACTTAGGAACTGAGTAAGAAAATAATTTATCTCTCCATGTTTTCTTCCCGTCTATCCCTTTATGTTCTTTATAACTCTCCTGGTCCACCTACCCTTGTCGCCCTGGTCGTATTCCAGCTGCCACTTCGTTAGGGTTATTTCCCTCTCCTCTTTCCTCACCGCCTCCCGGGGGCCCTCTCTGTTCATCATTCTCCTCCTTTCATCAATTAAGAGGTGGATCGGGATTATTCCCGCAATCACCTGTGCCGCGGTCGTGGAGACTGTTCTATAGGCCATGGCGACTCTTAGTGCCATTCTCCTTTGCACCGTGTTCAGAATACCAGAGGATTTCTTACTCGAAATGGCCCTCCCCTATATCGGGGCAGCATACAGGATGACAGAGTCTACTACGTTTGCCAATGCCCTCCTCTTCCTCGAAGAAGGCCCCCCGATGTTCGGCATTATCCTGGCCAGGGTCGTGGCTGTACTCTCAGCCTTCTTTGCTACTTCCACAACGTGTCTATTGAACTTAAGGTGACGGTCGAACCACACTCCCAGATACTTCACCGCTGGCTTCACCTCCACCTTCTTCCCTCTCAGGTGAAAGCCAGCCGTTCTCATCTTCCTTGAGTTGAATATTACAGCTTCTGTCTTCTCTGGAGCGAGGTCTAAGCCGTGATTGGCCAGCCACCTGTCCACCGATCTCATTATCATGTTTCTCTTCTGCGTCATTCCTGCATCAGAGCTGTCCGTCACCACGATCGCCAGATCGTCGGCGTACGCGAGTATTTTGGTGCCGGCCGGCCTTACAATTCTTAGAACCCCGTTGTATAGGATGTTCCACAACAGGGGCCCTAACAACACCGAAACTTGAGGTACTCCCATCCTAACGTCCCTGCTAACGTCTCTATTTGTCTGTGGTGGAGCTAATTCATCACCAGACCCATCAGCCTGCCATCGATCCGCCTCTTTCTTAGTTCTTCGACTATGCAGCTCCAATTGGCCATATTGATCACATCCATTAGGATCAGCGCGTTCCAGCTCTCCCTCCCAGCCTCTTCGACGGATCTAGTTATCTCCTGTAGCGCTCCCACCGTGGACCTGCCCTTTCTAAAACCAAATTGCATGTGATCCAACGGTGCCTTGATTTCCAACTTAGTATCTAGTCTCTTCCTTATTATTCCCTCAAACAATTTCCCGAGGGTATCGAGGAGGCATATCGGACGAAAACCTCCTGCCGCACTTTGGTCTCTTCCTGGTTTTGGTGTTAATAACAACCTGGCTCTCTTCCACGGAGTAGGGAAACTACCTCGCACAAATTCCCTATTGAGGAGAGATGTCACCACCTCTCCTTTCAGTTTAATAAACTCTTTCAAAGCTTCCGGTAGAATCCCGTCCGGGGCCGGAGCCCTATTGCTTTTCAGGTTGTCCGCGGCTTCTGCTACCTCCTGAGGGGTGATGTCCTCTAGCGGTTGTTCTTCAATTCCCACCGCTTCCCATTCCACTGGCTCCGCCTCCGGGAACAACATCCCCTCCAGTTCTACCTTCCGTTCCCTATCTAAGTCTACTCTTGGGAAATTCTGCTTGAGAGCTCTCATTACGATTTTATACCCGTCACCCGCCACATATCCTGTTCTAGGTCTTTGACTAGTTCCTTCCATTTATCGGCCTTACTTTTGTTGATTTTTTTCTCAGGGTTTTCCTCTCTACCTTATATGCCACTCGAAGGTTGTCTATATCTGTGTGCGACAACTTGGTCTGCAACCTGGCCCTGGTGTATCGCCTTCTCGCTGCCAGTGTTATGACCCTTTGTATCTGGATCTCCTCTGACCACCAGTATGCGTTACCGTCCTGTGCCCTCGTCCTGGTTTGTACTGTCGCCCTGTCCTGAGCCCTTCTACGAAGGTATACAAAGTCCTCTATTCTGTTTATGGTCACATCAAACTCGGGGTCTCCTCTGTCCGCCTCGCGGAAACTATGTCATGAGGATTCCTCTTTCGAGTACCTCGTTCCTCGTCGGCTTTATGTTAATCCTCAGATTATATCTTATGTAATTGTGAAGGCTGAGGGTTTCCTCTCCATCACCTCCCATCCAGCGACCAAGCCAGCTGCTCTCTCATTTGCAAACGTGATGTCGATGATTGAATTACTGTCATCTCTTTGGAAGGTTGGTTTATTTCCAGCGTTCATCACGATCAGATTGTTACTGGCCACCCAATCTGCCAACAGCAAACCCCTCCTGTCTTCTATTGCGGAGCCCCACATATAAGATTTAGCATTGAAATCTCCGCCAATCAGTGTCTTCGCCACATCCCCTATCACAGAGTCCTGGATAGACTGTAGACAGGACGCATAAGCCTCCTCCGTAACATTTGGGGAGATATACACGGCAACGACAAGGAGGTCCTTTGTCCTGATCCACACGTGCCCTCTACTCCGGCCCCACGCACTGATCTTTAGATTTTTGTTCCTTACATATATGCAAACGTCTTTAGATTCGTTATTCAGCGTTGGTACTTGGGTATCATTTGCGATCAGCATCTATCCCATAAGTATGGGAGAAATGCCGATTTAAATTTTCTAACAACGTGACCGAAGTGAGGTTAAGTAGGTAAAGATTACACAGCCTTCAATATTGTATTCTTGCATGCAATAAAGCAAACCAAAACATTAAGTAAGAAATTACTACAAATATAATTCTACTTACCTTCCGTTATAATTTCTTAATGCACTGAAAACGAAAACACTACACAAAATCTAAACAGAGTGATGTAAACGTACACCACGCTCTCATATCGACGTTCGACTAGTGGGGAGACGTTGTTTCGCGCGTTGAGAACCAATGGCCGGCTGCTTTCTGAATCACGCGGAATCGGCATCTCTACCGCGAGCGCATCTCTCTCGGACTTAGGGCTCCCACACAAAACTGCGATGCGATGCCGCATCACAGGAACTTGCGATGCGAATTTCAAACAAAGAAGGCGGCGTAGGCGCCACACGTCTTTCTCTAAAGCTGTCTCAGAGCGGACTAAAGTCTTTTAAAAGGGGCGTCACCAAGTATGACGTAATATCGCAGGAATGCGCGATGCGAATGAGATCGGACGTTCTTACGGTGCATTCGTGCGAGTTCGCAGATATTTGCGATGCGATGCGAGTTCGCATTTTTATGTGGGAGCCCTTACCCTATCTTAAATTATTCGGCATTACGCTCCGATATGAGTGTTCCGATTAAATCAGTATTCTGTATAGATACTTTAAAACTAATTAAAACTATATAATTGAATAAGTGAAGAAATATTTAGATAAGTAAATTATTCAATTTATAGTTTATTCTGTTCGATAAATAACATTCATTTTAAAAAACTCTCATGTCAGAGCTGTCTGCCATTATGTTTTCATTGTCATCATCTGTACAAAAATTTAAAAAATATATTTCAATGCATATTTAGTGCAACATAATCAAAATTATCAAAAAAATGTTACCTTTTTTGGGCTGAATAGTTATCTCAATCGGCTCTGGTAACTGAGTTCCAGAAAACCAGGTGAATTCAAATCTGTTGTCGATTTCTACCCAGCGATAGTCTGAAGGTTTATCAGTAGCTGTGACTTTCAGGTGTGCGTGCGACCAAATTTGAGATATGTAACATGCTCTTAAAAATTGCTGATATAGCTCCGATTTACATGGTGGTAGAGAAGAGCCATTGTATTGCTTATTTGGGCAACTTGAACGTATCATCATTTTCCAAGAATTTGTATGTTTTTTAAAACAATGCTACTGTTGCCTCATTAATGTTTTTCAACAGAGTAAAGCCATACATACGACAAACAAACTCTTGTATGTTGCCAAAAATGGTTTCTTTATTTTCCGATGGCTTTGACATTTATATGAAACAGTTGGTAAATTCTTCAGATTTAGTCATTATTGAAAACGGACGCTTTTTGCCTTTTATAAAAAAGGCCGGATTGGAATCGCACCCTGTTAATGCGTGAAATGTGAGTTACATTGATAAACCTTCGATTTTTTCCAACACCGACTTCTTTTTAACTTTGCGTTTATGGTATTTTTCTTTCTTAGTCTTTACAATTATATCTAAATCTTGTAGGACTTTAACTTTTTCAAAAGGATTTTGAATTTTACGAGACCAAGGGTTTTTTGTTTTTAAATAAATTTCATCATTAGGGTGTAGGACTTCAGGTTCATTACGATTTTGATTTAACTTTTCATTGCGCGTCTGCTTACTCTGATTCAGTCTAGTTTTAATTTGTTCATTAAGTTTTTCTGATAATTTCCGAGTATTTTCTACAAAGTCTTGGGTAGTTTCAACTTGATAAAGAATAGGTGAAGTATCGTTATAGATGGATGGGAATAGTATCGAAAAAGGGGTTTGCTGAGTAGCAGAATGGATAGAATTATTATAAGAAGTTATAGTCTAGAGGCTTATGGGGATCTTTCGTTTTTAATATACGGATAGATTCTAGCAATGTCGAGTGGAACCTTTCTACAGGGCTATTACTTTGGGAATTCTGTGTTGAGGTTACATGAATTTTGATATTATGTAATTGGGTATTAACAAATTCCTTGCCAGGATCATGAATTATATACCTAGAGGTTCCAAAGAAAGACGTAAAGGTAGTTAGTCCTTGAATAGTATCAAGAGCATTTTTAGATTCAATTTTAATCGCTTGTCCGAATTTTGAAAATGGGTCAAATAAGGTTAGAAAAATATTTTTATCGATAAAGAAAAGATCTATGTGAAGAGTCTCGAGTGGTTTAGATGGAGTTGGCGTATTTTGAATTTTGACTTTTTGTGGATTTCTATCGCATTTGGCTAAATTACATGGTCCACATTTAGTTATATAATCATGAACATGAGTTGATAAATTCGGCCAATAAAATTTTTTAGAAAGTCGTTTGATAGTTTCATTAATTCCTCTGTGTGTGGTTTTTGTTTCATGAAAGAATTTAATTTGGTCCATTTGTTCATCTTTTGAAATTAGATCTTTCAACAATATGTTAGAAATAATTATCTTAGTTTCAGGGACAAAATTATTAGCCAATACTCTCAATATTTTTGTCTTTAATTTTGTCTGAATGAAAATAAAGACAGGTTGTTTCATTTATATTTAGATACCTTTTTAGTATATTAGTAAGTTCATCGTCAGATATAGAAGTATGACAAACTAGAGTGGTTCTTAGTTTATCAGAAAATGGTTTCGATGTATGAATTCCAAAACGACTAGGCATATTTTGAGTTTCGTGTATAAATAATTGTCTTTTGTACCCATTAATACATTTTTCTGTAATTTGTGGAGAACAGATAGGATTTTCTTGAGCGGTATGTTGAGTCTGGGTATCGGATAGGTTATCTAAACGATCTAAAAGTCCTCTTTGTTCTTTGGGAATTTCAGTACCTTTAGGTATATGTAAGATACTGGCTAGTTCTTCATTAAGGGAATCAATAAGTTGATTTATATTCTCGTCAGGAGGGTTATTAAGGATAGAGTCTAGGTCGTCAATTGCGTTGGCGTTAAGTTCGTCTATTTTTATTCGGGATAGTGCATCCGCAACTCTATTTTCCGTTCCCTTTTTATATTGTACTGTGTAATCATGTTCTTCTAATTTAATACGCCATCTCATTAATTTAGAAGAAGGGTCTTTTAGATTAAAGAGCCATTGAAGTGGGCGATGGTCCGTAAATATTTTAAACTTTTGACCGAACAGGTAAGGTCTAAATGTTTGTGTGGCCCATACTATGGCAAGTAGTTCTTTTTCAATGGTAGAATAATGTATCTCTGAAGTGTTTAGAGTTCGAGAAGCGTAAGAAATAGGTCTACCGTTTTGAGACAGAACGGCGCCTATTGTGAAATTGGAGGCGTCTGTCGAAATTCGGGAAGGCTAAAATAGGACTATTAGTGATTAGGGTTTTACATTTTTCAATTGCTTCTAAAAATTCTTGATCGCGAATAATCTGTTTGCCTTTTTTCAAACATGAAGTCAGGGGTTTTGTAATTTTTGCAAAGTTATCTATAAAACGTCGATAGTAACCGACAAGGCCTAAAAATGATTTGATTTCTCGAGCCGTCTTGGGTATAGGGAACTTCTGTATAGCTCGTATTTTGTCAGGATTTGGTCTAAGTCCGTTAGGTGTTATAACATGTCCGACAAATTTTATTTCTTTTCTTAAAAATTCCGATTTGTCCAGTTGTATTTTTAAATTTGCCTTCTCGAGAGCTTTGAAAATTAGTGTTAAGTTTTGAATGTGTTCGTTTAAAGAGCTTGAAAAAACAATTATGTCATCCATATAGACTAAGCAAACTCGATTTTGAAAATCTTTCAAAACGTTATCCATTACACGCTGGAACGAGGCAGGAGCATTCTTAAGCCCAAATGGCATCCTGAGATACTCAAAATGGCCGTTTTCAGTTGAGAAAGCAGTTTTTGCTATACTGCCAGGTTCCATTTCTATCTGGTGAAATCCAGATGTAAGGTCAATAGTCGAGAAATAATTACATCTCCCGAGCTTATCTAATATATCTGAAATATTCGGAATTGGGTATCGATCGTCTATAGTAAGGTTATTTAAATTTCTGTAATCAACACACATGCGATATTTACGTTTTCCAGATGCGTCTGCCTTTTTCTCAACAATGAGAACAGGGCTCGACCAAGGACTTTGAGATGGCCTAATTATTTCATTATCTAAAAGATCTTGTATCTGATTTTATACTTCTTGTCGTTGGGTATAAGGTAGTCGGTATTGTTTAGTATAGATCGGGTCTTCTGTTTTAGTTTTAATTTCATGTTTTACCTCATTCGTAAAGGATAAAGGTTGTTCTTCTGAATAAAAAATATGTTTAAAATTTGAAATTAACTGGAAAATTTCTTTCATTTCTTCATCGTTCATATGTTCAGTTCGTATAAGTTGTTTTATGTCTGTCTTCAAGGTTTTATTGTCAGATGGTTGGATAATAGGTTTAACAGGATCGTAGTTATCTAAGGATGTCACTCGGATAGGATAATCGAAATATTCAGTGGATGGTTCATTAGTATAGTTATGGATTTCTATATAGGCTAATCCGTTTTCTGCGTAAGATATTGATTCGTGTATGATCATATCACTCTCGATTTTGGGAATTAAAATTTCACCATTCTCTACTGAAACTGGAATTTGTGTTCTGAAAATTTCAGAGGCATTGACAGTAATTCTTTTGGAAATTTCTAATGGGTTTCGAACATATAAAGGAATTGAAATATTTTCATTAAAAATTGTTGCGTTTTTGTAATCAAAAAGTAATCCAAATTGGGTTATTACATCTAAGCCTATTAGCCCGTCATAAAAATCGTTAAAGTCGTATAATAAAATATCAATGTTATCATTACTGTAAAATTCATTAAAAGCGGGAATGGTTGCACAGAATTTTGTTTCCTTTTGGCCCATGCATGTTTTTAAAACATTGGAAGATTGGTAGATACATTCAGGGTAATATTTTTCAATGATGTCTGGGCGAATCATAGTTCTAGAAGAGCCGGAATCTATGAGCAATTTCAAAGGTGGATTTTCAATGTTGATGTAAGATAGGGGTGCAGCTAAAAAAATTATTTTCAAAGATCATTTCCCTAGGTTTTGGTTCGAGGCTGTTTTCTGAAAATTTTCGAGTTCAGTATCAGGAATAGTTTGCTGAAAATATTCGGGTTGTTCGGGTTGTTCAAGGTAATCAGGATCTGCTGAGTAATTTGGATATTCATATTCTTGGTAATCATAGTCTTCGGTTTGTAATTCATACTCATGACAATGATGTGAAAAATTACGAGGGACATTCTGAAATTTAGTTAGTATAGTGCTGGAGGTATCCATCGGTTCGGGTTCAAACTGTTTTCTATTATTTGAGTAAGTATTTGTAGAACGGGGTTTTTGATTCATAGTCTGTCTGGGGGATAAGAAAGGTTTAGGTTGGTTATAAGGAGGCCTTATTGGTGGTTGAGTTTGTCTTGGAGCAGGATAAGATGATGGGAATTGTCTTGGTAGAAAGTTAGGTTGCTGATTTGTATTATATTGGAGTTTATAATTATAGCTTGGTTTAGGATGTAAATTTTGTCTAATAGGTAGCATAGGTGGTCTTTGTGGTTGAGTTTGAGGTAAACGACGACTCATGTTTTTGTATTCAAAATAAGTTTCAAGTTCAAGTATGGCCTGAACTACTGATTCTATGCCGTTTAAATCAGGTCTAGATAATATGATAGTTTCGAAATTTTGTGGGAGATTACTTTTTAATTTGTTCAAAAGCAAAGAAGTATATACTAATTGAAGAGAAGTTCTTTCTTGCGGATCGGTATATAGTAATTGTATTTTCTGGACAATTTTTGAGCGCATGCATAGAATTTTATTACAAAAGGTACCTAAAGGTTCACGAATATCGCGCTGTAATAGGCAAATTTCGTTCTGCCATGTTTGAAGTGATTTATGATCTCTATAATTTTGGATTAAAATATTCCTAATTTCTTGCCAGGTAGTTATCTCAGGTCTACCTAAAATAAGCGTTTTTGCTTGTCCTCTCAATTTACTTTTGATTATATTTATGAACAAACGTGATTGTATATCAGTTGGATGTGGTAAATCTAAAGATATTATAAATGTTTCCACTGATTCTAAGAATTGGGTCAATTCGATTTCTGAACCATCAAAGGGTTGTATTGTGGAACATAAAAAGTTTAATTTTTGTGCGTCTAATTCTTTTCGCTATGAAGCAGCTGGGTTCGTGCTTACGTTTGATTGCGGGTTTGACATTGTATTATTCTCAAGTTTCTTTATGCAGATAAGTTAAATAGGTCGAAAACGACTCATCTAAACACGGCTCACTATCAGTTTCCGGTAGACTATGCGTCCTTGCAAATCCAGCGAGAACTTGATATGCACAACAGATACACGACTTATGCGTATGTCGAGATCAACAAATTTTCAAGGTAAATTTAATTATCTTCTTTAATAATTTTATTGTTAAAATGATTCTAATTCTAACCTGCCACTTTCAATATGCGTTTCAAAGGCATAGGGAGTCAAGTACTAGCACTTTGGTACTCACCAGGTAATTCCGGTTCCAGGAAGTTTCCCGCAGGATGCAGCGGAGATAGATTTGGTGGTAATCCAAAACACAATAATCCAAACACAGGCGACGGGACGGACCTACTCAATTCAGCCCTTCACTATGCGATTTGCACACGAACGAGCTTACTCAATTTTAGGTTTTGGCCCTTTTGACACTAAATAAGTAAGTGAGATACTACTAACAAACTTTATTATGCGTTATAAATGCGTCGTACAATAAGACTGAAGAACGTGGATCACGCACTTAGTTTTATATTATTTGTGTGCTTCCGTTGCATTTTTCCTAGATAAGATTATAACAATATGTATAACATATATTACATAATAAATATTTAAAATAAGCAAAAATAAAATAAAGACACTATTATAGAGTTCATATAATTTTACTGGCGATGATAAGCAGTCTATTTAGTTTTCTAATTAGATCATTTCTAAATACCTACTAAATCAGTTGCAAACACTAAATACATTTAGATGTTCTAAATGTTAAATACATAGTGTATAATGTACTCACACAAAGTTGAGATCCATTTTATTTGCCAATCAATAACACTTCAATTTTAAGACACCTTCTAACCACAATTAGATCAAAACAAATAAAATATCACTAATATATAGAACCGATACAACTTCTTATCGCCGTAAATGGCGGTAAACGACGTCACAAAAAACGTTCTTATAGACGTAAATGGATGTGGATTCCTCGAATAGGGTCTACCTTCTCGTAAAAATAAATTGGCAACAAATTACATACTGCTGTATTTCTGATGGTCTAATTTGAATGATTTCTTTTTTTAATGGTGGGTGGATTTCTTGGGAATTTTACTGTTCTCATATTTTTTTTATAAATAGTTGATTTCGGTTTTATACAAGGTGTAATAACGTTATTGGTTTTTCTTTCGAAAATTCGAAACACCCTGTGGAGTATACTACCAACCAGAACATACCGCAGATGAAATCAAACTGTAGCACCGTCTTTCCTGAGGATTCTTTTTTTTTGTTCACTTCATTATCTCTGTTATTAGTGGAGATACATCGGTTTTGGTTCACTTCGGTATTTTATCATTATGAAAGCAAAATTAACACCACTTTATTAATCTTACTTTAATTAAAATATCACAAAGTAAGAAAAAAATTATAGACAAATGCTAATAGCGTGTATGCCCTCCTCTAATCTGAATTACAGCATTCATACGCCTTGGCATACTGGCTATTAAATTTTCAATTACATCTTGTGGAGTATTATCCCATTCTGCTATTGCTGCATTCACCAGTTGATGTTGGTTAACCGGTGGGGGTGACCGACATCTAATCTTTTTTTAAGAGCATCCCATAGATGCTCTATGGGATTTAAGTCGGGACTGAGGTCAGGCCATTCCATCAACGGAATAGCAACTACATTCAAGTAGTCTATAACCTGTCTAGTCACGTGGGGACGAGCATTATCTTGCATGAATAAACAATTGGATCCCAAAAAAGGGACAAATGGCATCACATGTTCAACTACAATAGATTCGTTTCATCAATGCGATTCAGAACCATTTTGTAACTGTTAAGAACTGATTCGGAAGTTTAGTTTGCGCATGTATTAGCGAAGGACTCGATAGAACGGTTCCGAACTAAAAATTGATGAAATAAGTTAGTTGATTCTAGAACTGAAGAATTCTAACCTCACACTACACATTATCAGAAATTGTTTATATTTTAAATTAGTACTTACCTATGCATAATTGGGTAATATAATAACAAGAAATGAAAACTTTTTAGATAGGTAAAAATATTATCTTAATAAACTTATATTAACGTAAACGTCTTTACCATTACAGATGAAACTGTACCTAGTTATGATGGAACCACATTTTTGTGCATTTTCGAGTCTCGAGAGAATTACCTGTTCAAATTGGAGGCAGTTATGGACTGTCTGAATACTATAATGAACAGTCAGGGCATTTTGGAAAAAATCCTGACAGAAATCAGGTAAGTAGTATAATAAGAACTTGGATTTCTGAATAGCTTTAACTCTTCTCTTTATTTAAGGTATTAATATTTCTATGGTTTATGGGACATCAAACTGCAAGTTTTAATGATGTATCCGATAGATTTGCTATATGTCCCTTCTGCTTCATTGCATAGAATTATTAGAACGGTTTCACTGTTTTTTAGTAATTTATCGCCCCAATTAATCACCTGATGAAATCAAAACGAAAAGGAAGAAATAGAAGCCCATTTTAGGGAATAAGGGTTCCCAAACATAATAGGAGCCATTGATGGGTGTCACATTCAAATTGACAAACCACATGATCCTGATTCTTACATAAATCGGAAGGGATATTATTCAGTACAAGTAAGTTTTTGAGTAACTTAAATTGTAAATGTTTAAAGTTTTAAAATAAAAAGTATTTTCAAATGCAAGTTGTTTGTGATCACAAAAAAAATCAGAGATATTTTTGTGGGGTATCTTGGATCAGTGCACGACAGCCGTGTATTTAGGGACTCTATATTATTTAACACCTTGGAAGATAAATGTGGTGAATATTTCCTACTAGGAGACAGTGGGTATCCTCTTCGAAGGAATCTGTTGCTTTGGTTTACTGAAACAAAAGTTCCAAAAACTTGTCCAGAATTATAATGTTCTATACTCCAAACTGCTACTTTTGGGAAATCGTGTCTACATATTGTACGGCGATCATACATTGACATATATTATAAAGAGATGTGGAATTAAGATCAGTGTCTCAAAATATGAAGTAATGTTACAATTTAGTTATTTTAGTCTACAAGAGAGCTATAAGAAATCATAAAAACGGGTTTTTATAAATGGATATAGAACAAAATGCCTTATTTTCAGATTTGGTAAAGAAATATGGGGATATAGAACAAGATATTTTGATTTGTTTACTGTAGGTATTTTAAAATAAATCAAATCTCCTACAATTCTTATCAATGAAGTCATGTATGCTCACTGATACCAAACATCTAGGTATGGTTTAGTCCACAGAGTAGTTAGTTTCACACAATATTGTTAATACCTAAAAATATATAAAAAAAGATATTTTAATGTCGAACAAAAATAAGCTTTTTATGCAACCCTAATAAAGCCCTGTCTTTCCTCTTCTGGCATTTGAGGAAGCATCTCAACCAAATGCTTCTTTTTCTGTTCGGGTATATTAACATTCTTCTTAAGTATTTGGGGGATGTTATCCGGAAGTGATACCTCCGTTTTAAGATTTATTCTTTGTATATTTTAGCTTAACAGTCTTTATTTCTCCGTAATGGGTCCTCTTCATATATTAAATGTTTCGCTTTTGTGTAAGGAATTAAATTACACGAATATGGTCAAAATAATCTCTAGAAGTCATCTGGATTATTCTAAATTTAAGTTTCCACGATTTTGGCATTGACAGGAGGAGACGAATTAAAGTTAAAGGGGACCAAACTTCTAAATTGCATATATACCTTTCTATGCAACTGTGAGCATTATCTATTTCTTGGACGCTGCCAAGGGCTGGCTCCCCGAACTTTTGATCGCACTTTTATGTTCTTTGCTTGCCAGAATTAAATAAATTTCTGTAAAGCAAAGGACATTATCGAATTTTTATTTTGTGGTACACAACTATCTGACCATAAAATAAGTGTATTAAGTTGAGGATTGTGCAACTATTTATATAGAACAAAATAGTTCTGGGTGATGGAAGTGACATTGAGAGGGGATATAGCACAGTATAATTTTCTTAGAGGCTATGGAACAATATAATTCTCATAGATTTCGAGGGACAAGATAATAATATTATGTTTGGGAGAAAATGTGGATATTATAGTACATTAATTTACAAAAAACTTTCTTGTAGAGCTTTGTTAATACGTAATTTTTATGAATATAGTTCAAGTTAATTATCTAATTTTCAGGAATTACATTATGTCAATAAATTAATTTAGGATTTAGGATTTTGTTGACAAAACCAATGACAACAGTTTCAATTTGTGTGTAAATAATTGAAAAAAAAATTGTATATACTTTTTTTTTATTTATGACATATAAATTTGTGTTTACTTAGATCGGTACCATAAAAAACAAATAAGTAAAAAAAAACAAAATATTTGGTATTTAAGTTTTTTCTATTATAATAATATCTATTATACATATATGAAAAATCATTTACAGGTCATTTTATTTAACTACAAATGAAAAAACGCTCCTATTTAATTATTGCCCATTAACTTTTTCAGTTCAGTTCATTTCGTTCTCTCTGAAGTTCTATCTTTTCCTGCTCCTATTTTAATCTTTTCTCTTGATACTGCTTTCTATCTTCTCGTATCAGTTCCATTATAATGATGTATCAATTAGATAGCTAATTGATACATACTTCGCAACTAAACATTTTTATGTTATAATTAACACCTGCACAGGCTGAATGGCACCATTTTAGGCACTGCTGGCAACGAATCCATTTTTCTCGAGAACGAGACTTTGAAAATAACGAATTGCAGTAGATGCAAGCGGCATCGTCATCGTCGTCTGCATCAGAAAATGGATCTTTCTCGTTTTTGTCCCCAGTATCCGAGTCATCGAACCCACTTCTATTCGTTTTTGTATTTCTATCCAAAACTTTTCTTCTCCCAGTTTCACCTATTGAATTTTTGTCTTCATCCGTTTTTTTTCTTCCCTCGTATTATATTCGGCCTCATTGGCCTCTTTTTCCGGGGTGTCGGTTAAGATTCTGGTCCGACCAGGCTTTCTGCCTCCTTTTTTCTTTCGTGGAAGTGCCTTGGGATAAGGACGAACTTCTTCAGGACTTTTAAAAGCAGATTTGGGGCTTGGGATAGTGGTGGTATTTTTTAAGGAAGTTTCCATTGCATTTCACGTTGACTCCTGCTGAGACGTGCCAGGTTGAGCTGTGGGGTCATCTACATCCGGTTCTTCTTCAGAGTTTTGCCTTACTTCTTGATACGGTCTGTTTGTAACTTCAGCTCCTGCGAAATCGAGATCTTCAAATAAATGTGGGTTGAACGGATAAATTCCAGTAGTGGAAAATCCTTTGGTTATATTTGAAGGTGAGAACGCTCTTACATAAGCTAATCCAACTAATTCCGGTATATTTTTTAATGAAATTGTTTGGCCTGGATGACTGACCATCCAAGCATCTGCCTGTTCATTATAAAATCTCTTAAATGGAGCAAAAACCGATACGTCGAGTGGTTGTAATCTGTGGCTCGTGTGAGGTGGTAAGGTTAACAAATGGATGCCGTTTAACTTACAAGTGTTTAAGGATTTGGGTGAAATAAGGCTATCGTGATTGTCAAGGACCAATATACATTTGTTTTCTGTCGAACATTTTGCGTGTTTTATGAAGTGATCTAGGTATTTCACGAAATTATCAGTGGTCATCCAACCGCTTTCATGCGTCACAGCAATGGAACCTGGAGGAGCACCTTGGATCATGTAATCCTGCATTCTCACACGAGGAAATATAAAAAATGTGGCACTGAATTTCCCAACGCATTTATAGCACAACAAACTGTTACCAGTGTCCCATGTTCTACAGAAGTAGTTTTCGAAATGTGCTTTTGCCCTTTACGAGCAATGATCTTTTGGTGTTTGTGCGCAGTAGTCATTCCAGTTTCGTCTAAGTTATATATGGATTCTGGACCAAAAGGTTCCCGTTCCATTAGATTGCGCAAATTTTTGTAAAATTCTTGCACATTTTGTCGATTGAACGCAGTCGCTCTGCCCAAGCTAGTGGCTTCAGGACTTCTCAATGATAATTGGGAATGACGTGACATGAAACCTTTTAGCCAGTCGTAGGAAGCACACTCGTTCTTCTTCCAGTTTTCTGGTAGCTTTTTATCGTTTTCTTGGCCAAATTGATACGCAAATTTCCTTGTTTGCTTAGGCGTAAGACCGTAGTAAAGGTTTGCTGAAGTGACAAAATTTGGTGAAAAAGTGATACCTCTATCCTCTTTGTATTATGAAACATATCTTCAATATCAATGTTAGGTACTCAATTAACCTTAATAGTTGCAGTGAAAATTTCATAATTTGTTATAAATTATAAAATGACTAAATACAATATACAGTCTCTTCATAGAGGAAGGTTTGATACACGTATCAATCCTCCCGACGCAAACTGTATCAAACCTCCCGGGACAACAAATTTTTGAAATATACGACGTAAACGTAATATGACATTCGATGAAAGATCTACACTACTGGCCTCTATGATATAAATGAAATGCGCTTCAAGTAAAATGTAATAAATTTCGTTTGTTTTTGTTATTAAATTGATAAAACCTTACGTTTGTCATGCTAAAAAAACTTACATGGAATAGGTAGAAAACACACTTTAACCTTTAAAACTTTTAAACGACACGCGATCGTTGCTAGATTTTATCACACACTGTTTCAACACACACAGTCGGCACTGCACGCGGTTAGGCTTTCTTTAAGGAATCGAGGCGGGAAATTTGACCATGTATCAAGCCTCCCCACGTATCAAACCTCCCTAATCTCCCCTATAGGAACTAACTCCATTGCGCGTCCATCGAAGTAGATTCCTCCCCAAAACATTACAAAACCTCTACCAAATGGGACCTTTGGAGAGATATTGCAACTTGCAAATCTTTCTCCCGACCTTCTCCAAACATGATCACGCCTATCAGGACACTTGAGACTAATTCTCGTTTCATCTGAGAATAAAACCTTCCAATCATTAACAGTCCAGTCTGGCACAAAGCAATCTTTTAACTCTCTGCTCCCTAGTAAGTAATGGCTTCTTTGCCGGTCTCCTACTGCTTAATCCAGCTTCATTTAAACGTCTTCTAATTGTCCGAGATGACACTAGAAGATTTCGAATATTTGCGAGAACATTTTTTAAAACGGTTCCAGTGATTCTCCTGTTTCTAAGAACGGTTTGCCTAAGAACACGTTCATGCCTTAGATCGGTACATTGTTTTCGCCCTGTCGAAAATAAGATCCTGTCTCCTTAAATCATGTACCTATGAGAGTTATACTGAAATGATGGCGTTCTATCAGATCAGCAACATAACACATTGGGTAACCTTCATCCAACAAAGTTGATGCTCTTACTGACTCTTCCACAGGTAAATGTCTTGGTCGATTCATTTTAGAATTAAATTTAAAACACTAGTCGTAACTTGTAACAAAGTTTTAAAATACCGACCTCCTGTATAAAACCGAAATCAACTTTTATTAAAAAAAATAATGAGGACAGTTAAATTCCCAAGGCATCCACCTACAATTAAAAAAAATATATATTCAAATCAGACCATCAGTTCAGAAATACAGCAGCATGGAATTTGTTGCCAATTTATAGTGGTGCGTTAATTTTTTCCAGGAGTTTATTAACTGTTAATATGGTACTCGATTGCTTTACGTACTTTCTTTGGATATGTTTTTGTGCGATTAGAATGACGACCTCGTAAGTTGGTGGGGGATAACTCGAGAAATTACACTGTTTACAATCTAGCTGCAGTGATTCTGTGTATGTTGACAACAGCTTTTTTAATTACTAAGAGTTCTTTTCCTCCATATCTAATTTTCAATGAAAACGACGATGCATGTGGCTTTTTCCTTTCCTCTTCAGTATTATTTCTACCTCTACTCTTCCTAATAAGCTTCAGTGATATTAAGCCAACAAATAAGAATCTTGTGCATTTTTTGATGCCGTATCATTAAAATCACGTAAAACTTTCTACCTCCAATCTTATCTCACCTTCTCATAAAACTGTAGCAACAAATGCTCTATTTAAAAGAAACGACGTGGACATTTGTCATTTTTAAATAATAATATCCATTTATTTAAAGAAAAAACCCAAAAAATGTAGAACAAGTTATAAACGATACATGATGCTAATATAGAGAAGTTTGTAAAAATAACAAAATCTGTTTTTTAATAGTAGGTGGATAATATTGGATATCTGACTGTAGTCTCCAACTTTTGTCGATATTAAAAAAAATAAGGATACTTTACTCTTGAGCAAAATTTACATTTTTCGACATACCTCGTATACGACTGCAAAAAATTGAAATCTGATTACTCTATTTTGGGATTTAGGCCATGCAGAACTTTTTATCAAGAATAACTTTTCAATAGCGCCGACATATATTGACTATCAGATTCTGTATCCATTTTCACTATGACTTCCACATTTTCGATTTTTAATAATTTGAACCAATACTTTTCAGGTAGCGGACTTTGAACTATATCGATATGATAATAATTTGAAATTGATGATGATTCTTCTAGTTCAATTACACACGCAATTGATAAATTCTTGATATCAGATTTTTCAACGACTTCATTGCATCAGCTGGTATTATTATTTCGCTTTGCTTTACATACGGTAGAGAAATGATTAAAACGGGAACACAGATTACATTTCTTTCCAAAAGGACAATTGCCTCGATCATGTTGTAGACCTCATCGAGAACACACAAATTTAGACTTGTTTTGATTTCTAATTGGATTATTTTAACGTTTGACATTGGCGACTAATTTGTTGCTGTAATAATTTTTAAATTTTCTTGTGTCATTTCTGATGTTTTCTCGCGTTCTTGTAGTGATTTTGACCAGACTTCTAATGTTATTTGTGCTTCTAATAATTTATTTTCTTGATCTTCGAAATACTTCTAAGATTTTGTTGATTGTTTCTTCATCATCTTTTAATTTTGTGATTGATTTGTACAGTTTTAACAATGTAATTCTGATTAGCTGGTATAATACGACATAACCTTTGAACCAGATTGTCTGTAACTCCGATATCTATTTCGTCATTTTCAAACTCTTCACTTGCTTTACCTTTACCAGTTGTAGCCATCCCTATACTCTACGGGGGTGGTACTTATAAAAAAATTATAAAATCTAATGTAATATCTTAAATGAATTTCCAATTCAAAAAATAACCGAAAATGCTCTTTTAATCTCCAGGGCGTGGGAAAATGTCTGCAGCTTTGTAAGCTTAACTTCGCCGGGAAATATTTACTCTAAAAAAACTTTGGTTGTTATGTTTTTCTTGTATTTAAAAAAAAGGGCGCCACATAACTTAATTTAAATAAAATGAGACTAGGAATTAATAATTTAAAAGGAGTTTAATATACACATAAGCCAATAAAGGACAAATAGGGTAGAACACTGTTTACAATAATCTAAGAAAAAGGCCGAGCTCGGGTGATTCTAAGTATGTCTAAAAATCTACTACAAAATAGGTTGACATATACCAAAATTTCAGCTCTCTGTGAGAGGTATATACAGTACCAGTGGCGGCTAGTGATGTTTTCAGTAGAGGAGGCTTGAAGTGAAGTGAAATTAACTTTCAATTTCAACTATTATAGTATCTAAAATTTCACAAAAAAATTGTTTATAATGAATATCAGTTCTTTCAAAATTATATGATGTTTTTCTTTTCTTTGATGGCGGATCATCGTTAATATTTTCTACAATGCCTTCTAAGAAAATACTATACAAAGTGTTGAAATGTATCTCATTATTGCGAAAGTCTTTCAATTGATAAAAGTGCATTAATTTAGAATATGTTACGTCTGTTAAATTATTTTACAAAAGTTGGAATACAACATCGGTTTATTCAAAAATCATTTTAAAGGTTTTCAGGAAAAAATGAAGTTTTTGTCCAACAACAATTATCTTAATCTATAAGCGGATCCCAAACTTTGCTGGTCATTTAAAAAATCGTCACTATCCGAGATGAAATCAAAAACATCAATAATTTTTTGTCTATAAGTTTCAACAGTAAAAACAGCTCTAGAAGAAAAATTCCAACGAGTGGGAGCATTACTTAGAATTATGTGTTGCATTATTCTATTTAATACTTCAGATCATTTAGTAGATTTGGAAAAAAATTACGAAAATCCGAAGATTTAAAAAAAAAGTTTCACTTTAATTCCGTTGCAAGCTTTACTTAACACAAATTTAATTTATGTTCGTAGCAGTGATTAAAATAAGTTTGAGGGGCAACCTTTTATTTTTCTTTGAAGACCATTAACATGATCCGACATAGCTGCGGCACCATCATAGGTTTGATCGATTAATTTATTTTTTTAAACCAAATTTTCCAAATTCGTTAATTAATAATGTAAACAAACTGCCCGCGTCTCTTCCATTTCTTGCGTCATAAAATCCAACAGATCTTTCAACAACTTCTCTATGTATTACATATCTAAAAATTACTGATAGCTGAGACTTAAAGGTAATACCTGTGGTTTCATCTACTTGCCAGAAAAAAAAAATCACAATTGTTTAATTCTTCATAAATGTTACCTTTGACAATGGAACTAATACTCTCAATTAGATCAATTTGGATAGTTTTAGAGGTTCCAGAAAAAACAGTGTCATTATCTAAGAAATTTATTAATTCTTTAAAGTTTCCCTGATTAGAAGAATCCGCTTTTTCATCATCGCGAAAATAAGTATCTTGAGACGTTAAAAATATTACTACAGCTATTAATCTATGTAAAATATCTCTATTTTCACGGAATTTCTCATTATAATTTTGTATTTCTATCTTTTGAGCAGAATCTAAAGCATTTACAATAATATACGTTTACCCAGCATTTGAAATTTAATACGCGATGAAATATGTTCCCGAGATTTTTCATGCCTTTCGATGCTTTTCGTGTTATATTTTGCAAATTATTAAATTATCATAGTAAATAACAAACATTGCCAGCAGTATAATTTATTTCTAATAGTTGATGCGGTTAACCAGTCGTTTTTTTATAATTATTATTGTTACATCCTCTATTTTGTTTTTCACCTACTATAATTAAAGACGGCAATGAAGATGTTGGTCTAGATTTTTGTTTAATTATCAGCTTTTCATAGTAGCTGAGAGTATGAAATCCTTTTAATAGCAAATAATCTACAATGTCCATGCAACTAGAGAAGCTGTTGACGTTATTGTCACTTTGAGTACTCATATCTTAAATAAAGTTTTAAATACGTATCAGTAAAATGTAAGAGATTGCTTGTCAAACACAAATTCTTAAAAAATCACTTTTAAATTACACAAAAACATCCGTTAATCACAGAAACCCGCGAAATTACAGATCAGAATTACAGATGACAAATGGTCAATGTTTTTGTTTCGTTCGAATTTCTCTATTTCCGATTACTGCCGAGAGTGCCGAAACTTCACGACGGGTGATCGCGTGGTGGTAGAAGAAGGATGGCTATATTAAAAAACTTACATGTGAAAAAAGAAATAGTTGACGGCAACTAGTTGCCTGTGCCGAGATTTATTTGCGGGTGTAACGACGTTATCCTTATCGTTCAAGGTCGCGCACTATTAGATACATATGAATGCGCTGGAGGCTTACCGCGCTTAGCTGCCAGCAGCTCCGTTGGCATGGGCTACGTATTCGGAGAGCGCGAAATTTCAAGTACATTCAAAAATCACATATTTATTTGCACACTCAAGATCTCAGTTAATAATTACTTGCATGTGAAATAGATTTATAACAAAATAAATATAAAAATATGATATAGGTAGGTACTTATGTAATGTAAAATAAAAATAAATAAAATACATTTTCTTAGCAATGCTACAGCCTCCCCTGCCTCCTCTAACAAGCCGCCACTGTACAGTACGAAAATTAAAGATAAATACGATTTCAAATTTTACGTCCCGAACTGATTCACTTTCGTATCAAATCCCAACAAGGCGAAACTAAAAGAAATGGCACTCACGGTTTGGAGTCATATAGATTTTTGGTTGTAAAGTAGTTCCAGGTGTCAGATCCGTATGACGTTAGTCTGGAACGGTAATTTGTGCATTTTACGCAAACCATAAACATTGCTCTAATGCACAGGACTCGCCACTCCAAATATGGAACGTATTTCGGCGGGTAACTAACGGGAGATTCCGACAATGGCGTGCAGCCCAAACACTTGTTGGTCCCCAAAAACAGAAATAAATATATCTCCTACCTTCCAAATCTGTATAACAGAGTTCAGAGGTAGTTCACCATACACAAATTTAGCAAGGTAATAGCAAATTATTATTACATTTTTTTACATCTACATGTGAATAGCCTTGTTTAGCTTGTTCTCGTCGTCGCCATCATGTCTCGTTTGTCACTGCTCCCTTTAGTTCGCTCTTTTCCGCACAGGTGACACTTTCTACTCTAATATACAGGGTTAGGCAACACATAAACCATAATATTCATCGGTAAGTCAATATAAATTTCGCCCATATATCGAAATGTTTACACTGCCGAACAAATGGTAATTTCAAATTAAATTTATAAAAACTGAGCCGTTACACAGTATTCACTTCAAAATTGTGAACAAACCCTGACACTCCAGCAAGGATAAACAGCTTTATTTCCCTTTGATGTGGCATAGGGCCATTTTCATAATCAACTTTAGTACAACTTTAATATTTTAAGTGATTGATGTAGTTTCATAAACAACCTTAACCACTTTTGTCACTTTAAAGTAGAAATTTAACCTAAAAATTGATCTTGGTGTCGCGTCGCAAAGAAACATTTAGTGAAAAGAAAGTGAAATAAAAAATATCAAAGAAATATGGCTTATTTAACATCAGACTCCGAGTTCCAGTCAACATCATCATCTTCCGATTCAAGTTCAGATAATGAGGAAATTGATATTATTGTTAGACGACCAAAAATTTATAAACCAAGAGTTGTTGATTTTAATATTTGGTCAGATGAGATTCCGTTTAAGCAAATTGGCTGTGGCAGAATTATCACGTCGAATTAGAGCAGAAATTGAAAAAAATTCTAATAGGTAGGTAATCTAAAACATTCATTTTATTATAAATAGATACACAATTTGTTATACCTACTACTCAAATATTAATTCTGAATTTTAGAGGAGGGAGTATCAGAGCTGAAACCCAAGCATTATTAACTCTACGCTACTATGCCACAGGAAGGATGTTACTTCCTGTATCAGATTTTGTAGGAGTCTCTGTAGCGTCTTCCTTTTCAGGTGTGTCAGTCAACATACGTGACCTATCTTTCCACTAATTATATTTCTTGGGGTGAAACTGGGTGGAAACGCTTTTCCAACCATTTCAGCAATTTCGTAAATACTAACAGTGGTATTCATAGTCCGTCTCCGGTCACCAGAGAGCGGTCCCCGTATTGAAATTATGCGAAATTCATAATGAAATTCTCATAATTTCGAGAAGAATATATAAGATACCACTGTTGCAGTACACTGTATTCATTGTCCGTCCGAAATTATTTGAATTTCATTATAAAATTCGCATAATTGCGCGACGGAGACAGACTATGAATACCACCATAAAGAGGCTTTCCACTCTTTCCAGGAGGTGAATTATAATATTTATTTATTTATTGCTTCCAAACAGGCATCATTGCCTAATTACATGGAAAGTACGTAAGTAATAGCAAAATACAATACAAATAGTAATATATCATAGCATAGCACAGGTACAGTATAAGTACTTAAAACTAGCAGAATTTAAACATAAATACAGCAGATAACACTAACAGAGGAGTAATTACAGATTATCAATCGAATATATATTTTTTATGGTTTTTAAAAAAACACCAAAGGATCCAAAGGGATCCACACTATTCTTAGAGGAAACCTGGTTAACTAGACGAAACAGTATCAGAAGGGGTGCAAACTGGGTTGTTTTACGAATGGGGATGTAGAGAAGTTCATGCATTCTAGTATTTCTAAGATGGGTATTAACACAAATCAAGGACAACAAATATGAGTCATCGATAAGAGAGTTTATTATTTTGTATCCAAACAGGAGCATTGCAATGACACGCCGATTATATAATGTATTCACTTTAAACTCTTTACACAAATGAACAGTCCGAATAACATTGTAATCCGGAGGTCTGTTATATTTTTTAAAATAGATGAATCTTAGAAACTTCTTCTGAACTTTTTCTACCTTCTCTGTATATATTCCAGGTTGTGAATGCCATAACAGCGAAGCATATTCAAGTTTGGGCCTAACTAAACTGTTATAAAGAGAGATAATTGAATTGATGATTTTTTGATTCTCTTATCAGGAAACCTAAGGCTTTATATGCTGAGGCGGTTATATTTTCAATGTGCATTTTATATGATAGTTTGGAATCAATAGTTACACCTAAATCTTTGACAAAATTTTGTTTGCTTAATTCAACGTTATTCATTTTATAGTGATAAGATATCGTTTGCTTATTACGAGTAAAAGTTATATTATAGCATTTTTGAACATTGAAATCAAGTTTATTAGTACGACTCCATTCAAAAGCCGCATCAATATCATGTTGGAGTAAAATAGCATCATTAGGGCATTCGATACGTTTGTAAAACTTTAGGTCGTCTGCAAACATCAAGCAATTCGAATTTTGTAATATGTCAGTTATATCATTTATAAAAAATAAAAATAAGAGTGGCCCCAAATTAGACCCTTGGGGTACACCCGAATTAGCTCTACATTCATCAGAAAAAAACCATAGTATTTCACAACAAACTTCCTGTCTTGAAGATATGATATTATCAACGCGATCACAGAATCCGTAACTCCAGATGCGCAAATCTTATTTATTAACACGTCACGGTCAACCTTATCAAAAGCCTTGCGAAAATCCGTGTATATCGTATCCACTTGCACCCCCTGCTCAAAAGCCTCCAGAATGTAATGGGTAAAATTTAATAAGTTGGTAGAAATCGAGCGTTTTGGAACAAACCCATGCTGCCTTAAACTAACAATATTACTAAAATGATTCCATAATAAAGAATACAATATTTGTTCGAATACTTTAGCAGGGGCTGAAAGGACTGCTATAGGTCTATAATTTTCAACACTTGATTTATCACCTGACTTGTGTATTGGACTAATTATTGAGGATTTCCACAATGTAGGAAATTTATTGTATTTTAGGATTAGATTATAAATAAATAATAGAGGCTTTTTGAGATAATCCGAGCAACCCTTCAAAACATATGGTGGTACACCATCCGAGCCTGCCGATCGCTTAGGTTTTAATTTCTTAACAGATAAGTTATAATCAATATCAGTAATTTGTAATCTAGACATATGGTAGTATGATAATATATTTTTATTATACTCGTAAGTCGCAGGTTGATCAGAATACACAGATAAAAAGAATTTAGCAAAGGAATTACAAACTTCATCGGCTGGGATCATACCATCCCCATTATAAAAAGCAGACGCTGCTGAACATGTCGATTTCTTGTCTTTAATATATTTAAAAAAGTTTTTATAATCCGATTGTATACCATTTTCTATTTCAACCAAATAAGAACTGTAGGCTGCGCGAGTGACTTTTTTTAGTTTTTTCCTAATAGCTTCATATTTACTTTTAAATAGGTCCGAAACTGATTTTAATTTATTTAGTTGTTTCTTTTCCTTTATTAGAACTTTGATTTCGTTTGTGAAATAGGGGGGATACTTGCTGCAGCTAAATCGCGACAACTATTTTAGGTACAACGGCATCAAATATATTATTAACAATATTATAAAAATTACTAACTGCAACAGCAACATCATCTTGTACAATAACTGGCAACCAATCTGCATCTCGAAAGGCTAATGAAAGATCTAAGAAATTGCAGCGCTTAAAATTATACTGCTTCACTTTTTTCTCGGGGGAGTTATAAAAAGCTTTGTTATTAACCTCGTCCAAATTAACTTCTAAAGCAGGATGATACAGATCCTCGGGCAGAATACTATCGCCCACTTTATTTAAAGTTATATTATATGCTTGCTCAATATCGTTAATTAAAACAAGATCAAGAATTACTCCATTAACATTCCTTACATTGTTAATATTTTTTAAAAACAGAAAATCGAGAAAATTTTGATAATCATATAATTTACGAGTTTTTTCTTGTTCACAAATTTCAGGCAAGTTGAAGTCTCCAAAAATTAATGTATTTGGATGCATTATGTTACTCTCAATAAAGCTATACACATCATTATAATGCTCGTGCTTGGATTTAGGTGGCATATAAAGAACAATAAATGTAAACTTTGTATGTTTATATAGGAAGTGCATCACTATTATTTCGTAATGGGCTTGTTGAATACTAACTTTAAATACTTTAATATTATTCGACTTCTTTACTAAAATGCACACACCTCCACCACGGGATTTATTAGCATCTAGCTTTCTATCACAGCGAAATACGTCAGAGAAAACATTGTTACAAACTTCGCCATCATATGTTCCCTCATACAACCAAGTTTCACTCAAGCATAGGATATCATAGCTACTATCTAATGTATTCTGGTATAGTTGATTTAATTTTGTACGTAAACCTCTGCAGTTCTGGTAATAAATAAACATTTTCTGACTAGCTTAATTACAATTTGTACTAAAGTAAACTAACCTATACCTGGTACCACAAAAAACAAAAAAGGTTTAATATACGTAAGCGAAAAGGCTACAGTAGGTCAAAGTATTATTAAATCAAATTATAATTAAATTATTCTGGTTTAATAATTGAGACCCTGAAAAAAAGTAAAAGTCGTCTGTTTCTCCAAATGAAAGTAAGGGCATAAATCAACAAAATTTTAATGTACCCGTAGCAAAAAGTTTTAAATTTGCAGGTATAAAAAGAAAAATGAGATAAGATATGAAAGAATAGAATAAAAACGAGAAAACATTTTTTTAGGAAAAAAACAAATATACCTCATATATGTATTTATAGCCCTACCAGAGTAATAAATAATAATAATAAATCATACATCTTCTAGGGAGTTTATAATAAGTTTGTCTTTCCCCCGAAGAGCATAAATTTTGCCTCCAGATGTCCACACTTTGCGTTTTCCGTATTTTTCTTTAGCTGCAGTACAAAGTTCATGTTGAGAATTGGTAAGGTCCTCAAACATCAAAATACCGGTATTTTTTAGTCGCTTTTTTGACATAAATACTTGAGTTCTCTTGATATTCGATATGAATTTGAGCCTTATCGATCTCGGCTTGTTGGCATCAGGATTAAGTTTTCCAATTCGATAGGCGCTATCAATTTCCGTTAACGAACACTCAATTTGTAATGTTTTATTGATTTACGACAACACTAACTCCACAGTCTGCTCATTTTTGTGTTCATCCATACCACACAAGATGAGAGAATTTCTTTTGGCATCTTGCTTATACCTTTCTATTTCACTTTTTAATTTTTCTATAGAGTTGTTATTGCAATTAACAGCATCATTAACAGTTTGATACATTTATTTACAACATCTAATTTTGTATTTAATTGCTCAAATTTTAAATCAAATTCAGACTCCAGTTGAGAAGAAAATTTGGCACATACTCTATTTATAAGTTGCTCAGTATGTTTTAGATGGACCGAACACAGTTCGGTCCAAGGGCTGCATTTTATGGCTTGTATGTGGATGGAACGTAAGTAATGTTATTCCAACTTCTTTGCATTTAGTTATGACAGGTACAGAAACGTGACTGTCATGATTGTCAAGTAACAATAAGACAGGGTCAGCAAGTGAGGGTCTTGTTTGACTAATGAAATGTCTTCGTTTAACCAACCTGATGGAGCAGCTGCCCCTATTGACCCTGGAGGAGCTCCTTTCATCATATGTTCTTTGAAATTTACGCGAGGGAAAATAAGCATAGGGGGTATACCATTTCCAATCGCGTTGATAGCGGCAATCATCGTTACATTTACACCCCTCTCACCAGACGTCATACTTCCTATTTGTTTTACTCCTTTTGGAGCTAGTACTTTCGGTGGGATATGAACTGTGCTTATTCCTGTTTCGTCACAATTCCAAATGCGGCTTTCTGGAAAATTTGCTTTTCCTAAAACTTGCTTGTAGTTTTCAAAGAAAGTTGCCACTGTAGCCTTATTAAAACCAGTGGACCTTGCAGGACTAGTCGCTTCCGGTTTACGCAACGATAACTCATTATTATAGGATCTACGAAAATATCTTAACCATGATTTTCCAGCTTTTTTATTAATATTCCAATTATCGGGATATTTTTTATTATTAGCCTTTGCAAACTGGTAGGTTAGTATTCGGACTTCCAGTAAATTAAGACCGTAATGTAGTCGAGCAGCCTGTTTCAAATAGGAAACAAGAATTTCTTCTGCTTTAGTGAACACTCTATGCACATCGTATCGGGCATTATACAGGGCCGGATTATGACTTTCTTCGCCCATAGGCAATTATATTATGGCGTCCTCTCCTACTACAAAACTTTGAAAATGCTAGTATATTTTTTATTTATAATATAAAATAATATTATATAAAATAAAATATATATTCATCATAAACAAAAGAAAAACAATTGTGTAAAAAATTATATTTTATTTTGTGAGGGGAAGTTTGCAAAACGAGCGTGAGCGAGTTGAGCAACCCGCAACCCCACGAACAAAACAATAAAAACAAATATTTTGTAAATATAACATCATTTTTAATACCTGTATCACAAATAACTATTACCTATATACGTTTTCTGGATTTCTTACTGGCGAAACTATTTATTATATCAGTAAAATCAAGCGCACTAGTTAAGTCATGATTTATTGATAGCACAGATAAATTATTAAGCCCTTCTTGACTAATGGCATTTCGTAAATATGTTTTTGTCTTTTTCAAAGTAGAAAATGATCTTTCTCCTGACGCATTTGTTATAGGTAGAGTAAGAAAAATTCGTAATACAATTTCAACATTAGGAAACATGGTTAGAACATGTTTATCCCTGATAAATACTAACATGTCTCTAACATTAATAACATTAACGATATTTTTTATGTTTTCAACAAAATATTTGAATTCAATACATTCCTCAGCAAAACATTCATCCAAATCGTTTGAATATACTGCTTGCAAATTATTTGAATATAATGCCATTATATTGAAATGTTTCTTTGCCCGAGTCTCTAAACTTTTTAGCATGTCTCATTAGCGTAGCTCTCGATACATTATGGTGTTTAGCAGCTTCTCGAAATGATACATTATTATGTAAAACGTCTTTGCCGGCACTTTCAAAAATATTCTTATCAACGGGTGGTCTCTCCTGCTTTGCTGCGAGGCATGTCTTTCCTAAAATCAAATAAGAAATATTTTATTAGGTTATGATAATACTGTGAGATGTAACATCTTTCTATAAGCAATACCATACAAAATAGTATACCGTGACAATCATACCTATTCAACTATTTCTTCTTATGAAATTAAACCAGAACTTACCTTGAAAATATTTATTTTGGTACTATTAAAAACTTTATTTAATCACTGCGTCTTTAATAACTAAAACAATCATGCAATACACGATGCTAGCGCCATCTACTGACATATCCTTCCCTCAGCGTATGCTTACAAGAAGTTTCCAGTTTTACTATATACTAAAACTGCATATGGCTCAAGGTAGATACCTGCCTCAGACCGCACGTATACAATGTTTGATTCTGTAAACACATAAAAGTAAATACATAGGTTACATTTTCAGTGAAACAATTAGGAACAAATACTAAATTACGAAATTACATTGTACCAAATAATTTACTTTACTTCTAGATCTTCTGAATTATTCGCCAAATTATATATATATTCCAGAAAGGTAACGGTTTTGCGAATACTCGCAGAAAGCTGAAATAATCCAGCTAGTAGCGAACACTCGCACTTACTCGCAGAAGTACCACGTGTCCTCTATTCGCAGCGAATAATTCACTGCATGAATTTGAGGCTTAATAAAATAAAATCATTACAATCTTTTGTCAATAATTCAGACTAATTTTTTACATTCCTTGCTAATTTAAATATTTGAAAAAATCATTACTGCAAAAAGACTATAATTTATAAGGTTCATACCATGTTTTTATGTAACAAGAGATGAGTAAGTATACATGTATACCCCCATATTTATTTATTGCAATTTAGTAAATTGAGGTGTTCAATTCATACTTTACATAACGTCAACATTAATTTTTAATGTATTCTTTTATGGACTTCCTATATAAACATTTACAACGATGGGCAGCATTACGAACTGTTTTTATTTTATCACGAATAAATTTTGACAAGATGACATTACCTAAACCAAGTATACTAATATACTGTGCCAGGAACCGACCTTTATTTTAATTAAATTTATAGTAATTTTATTTTTTTTTCACCATTGTATCACTTTTTAAAAATAAAAAGTAAAATGAAGTAAATTAGTTTTTATTTTTTTTTTCTTTCAACAAAATAATAGGTATTTAAATTATTCTACATTATTAAAACATATTTCATAAGCCTTCTTCAACAGTTCTATTTCCAAGAAAGCTTTCTTCTGAGGAGGTAATGTGTCTAACATTCCAGATAATTTTAAGCATACTGGATTTATGTTTACCTCCTGGATGTCAAATTTTGCTTTTTTTTGCTACTTTTTATTGCTTTTATCAAATTCACTGTAACTGTGTAGATGCAAGACTGCATGTAGTGGGCCTACAAAATAAAAATAATAGAGCATTTACATGTAGGCGGCGCTCCGATCAATGTTAGGTTAGATTTAATAATCTAACCTCACAAATATTTGTTATTTAATTTTTGTTGTGTTTCAATTAGTGTAAAAAACATGCCATATAACTGTTGTGTACCGCAGTGTTTATCTGTTGCTAATAAAAATAAAGATTTCATGTTTCGCAAGTTCCCTAATAAAACTGAAAAAAATGGTTAATAGCAATAGTTTAGTGTATATTTTATTTGTCATTATTTGATAAGGTTTCATTCTTATTTTTAGGACAATGGAAAATTCTCAAAAAAACAGCTGTTTCAACATTATATTTACTAGTACCAATACTGTAAAAAATTATGCACGCAATGAAAAGGATGGAAATGTAGGCAAACTTGCAGATGAAAAAAAAGTAGAAATGTGACGCGAGTTAAATGTGATCATACGAAAATTACTTGAATGATAATACAACGGTAATCCTGAGAGTATAGCAAGTTCATTTAGTAGTAACAAGTTATTTTACGATATGGTGATTCAAAATGTTATTAATTACAAAAAGTCACAACTGATACCACTTTAAAACACTGATTTTTTCATATATTATTCGTATTTTTTCAGAAACTGGGCATTTAATGTACTTTTTTATTTACTAGGCATATTGCATGCAACATTTATTGCAATTTGAGCGACAACTAACTATTTTTGTATCGATTCGTGAAATTTCAATTCTTTAAGAGACAAAGAATTAAGAATTTCCAGGAAATTGTTTAGGCACTCCAACGTTAACAATTTCCGTGTTAAATAATGTTTTATTACTTCTCTTTCCATATTGCTAATGTAAAATGCAAATAAACAAGGTTATGTAAGGTTAACATAAATAAGATTTTAATACTTTTTGTACTTGTACAAGTTTTATTTTGATAATACGTATGCAAATTAAATTTACAATCACTATTTGTCTTGCACGAATTCAAATAAAAAATTATCGACCATAGACTCGTAACCTAGACCATAGAACATTGATATCGGAATTTAATGACACTGAGTTAATGTAAATGCTCTATTATGAAAATGTATTCCTTCATAAACTGTCACTTTTACCTTGGTGCTACAGTTTCCTTTTCTTACACTCTGATCCACTAGCAATATACTTATTATTTTCCTCTTTAACTTTAACTATAGGTATCACGTAGGTTTCGCCACTTTTTTTTGTAAAAATTCTATAGAATGCTTTTTATTAAACTTCTCGTAAATTTCAATCCACAATTTTTCTCTTACACCTTTATTGCGAATACTTTATGGTAAAGAAGTATTCCACAAAGGAGGTCTTGATTCTACAAGGGATATCAAAAATACTTCAAATGTCTTATTATCAAAATCCAATACCTGGGAAGTAGACGCTTTCTGGTTTACTGAGTCGTAATTCTCGGCGTCTTTAATTTCTATTGTTATATGTTCATACACATTGTTTAGTCTGACATACCCACATAATTAAGTCTTCTAGTATCAAAACCTGTCAAATCCATTTCACTTGAATTTACAGAAATCGACAAAAACTGTTGCAGGCATCTGTGACACTAAATCTAGAAAGCGAACTTACCGATGTGTAGAGTGGTTGTTTCTGAGCGTAAATGCAAGTTTTTATAAAAAAAGAATGAGCGACTCAATAGATAGTTGAGGAAAAAATATGGAGATGGCACTTTTTGATACCGACTTTTGGCTATGATTCGTTTTGAACTGAGAAACTGTTTATTTTTACTATTGTGGAATATTAGTGCTGAGAAAATTTAAAAATTACACAAAATCGACAAAATTGAAAAAGAAAATTTATTCAAAAGTGATTATAAAAAAACTAATGTTAACAATATTATGATAAAATAAAAAAACTTATACGATTAAATCGCCTATTTCTTCTTGAGGTGTGCACTGCTCTTCAACTTCGTCACCTTCTGGTAATTGTAAATCCGTATCATAGTACTCGTCTAAAACTTTTTTGTAATAAGACAAGGTGTCTATATTCGTCCAGAACAAACCATAATGTTTTGTCAATAAAATATTAACATCCCTTAATTTAAGTTGCTTTGCTCCAACTCCAACAGGTATAGGAGAAGGATTGATGAGGTTCACCGACTTACCTCTTTTACATAGATTTTTCGATGCTCTTAGATCTGATTTGTAAGCGTGCTCGCCTCTTATTGAAACAAAGCTCTTTCCGCGTTGTAAAATAAATCTCTTTGTCATTTTAAATTGAAAATGCCATAGTGCTGGGGGTTTTAATACTTTGTGAGTAGCAGTTTTCCAGTCCAACACCTCAACATCTTTTCCCAAAAAGTGTAAAGTACTACGTTTCGAAATAATTTCATGAAATTCTTCTGGCTTTACAATATTTCTTAATATTTTTTTCGATAATGGCAAAAACACGATCTGGAGGGACTAGGGGACTCAATTCACAGTAAACACATTGCTGTAATTTTATAAATATTTAATTTTGACAACATTCAAATGTTTGAACTTACCTTATTAATATTAAAATTGCTGTTATCACTGCTACCAGCAATATCCATTTTTAGAAAACAAAACCAGATTTTATTTTTTTTCTACTTGTTAGTTGAAGTAACAGAAATTTATAATGTCCTAGTACCACTTTAAACGAAAAATGTCTCTGTTTACAGGTATAAACAATTGCAAGCAATTTTATCTAGGTATGCAAGATAAATTAAAGTTGATTAAAGTGTCATCGAGATAGACTGTCATATTTCACAGAAAGGTAACCTAATATAACCTTATGGCAACAAATTCCCTAGATCTCTCCATATAAAATTACGGCTCAATATGAACAGGAAAAATTCGTACGATCAATCTTTTTGCGATTTCTCATAAAAATATTCGCATTCGTCGTAATATCTACTAGCCTTCACGAATTTAAACAGGCTGACATCTGACATTCTGTCATCAAGAAATAAAACGATTTAAAAACGAAGTTTTTCAATTATCTTCCTCTTCTTCTTCATGCTCACAGCCGCCTGCCGCACTATGCTACTGACTTTTGCCATTAGGTAATGATTTATTTCATGCAATGGATGGAGATTATACGTCGAGACCCGATATTTTGTAATTTGAAATTTTTAATTTGTTTATTATCCAACTGCGTTTTATTGGAATTCCAAAATTCCAATAAAACGCAGTAAAATTTGAGTAGATTTTCATACCGTACCACAAATGTATCACAATTGGTACGAATGTACCACCTCTGGCAACACTGAAACTGAGAAGCAGTGCTGCCGGAAGTATATGTCTAAAGTACCCGAGGGCCAGTGCGAAAATACCCGCTTTTACCCGATCCCGTTCATTATGTCGCGGTAAATTTAAATTGTAATGAAATGCATTTTTTAAGATTTTTATGAAATACAATGTTAATATCAAAAAACATTTTTTTACACAAAATTAGATATTTTAAAATTATATAAGAAAAATCAATTAAACATTTTACAATATTGTAAATTTCCAAATTTAAAAATTAAAAAAAAAACTATTTTGAAATACTTAGGATCATTTATATTCACAAACATATTTTTAGTTTTTTGTCCAAATTTTAGCATTAATCATTCCCTGATTAGGTTCAAATTTGAGACAACTCCCCAGATCATGAATCCTTTTTTTTTGTCGCCATTAAAGGCGTCAACGTTGTAGTGTCTACTGCATTTCTATGATCTGTTTTTATATTTTTTGAATACTATTTTCCAGTAAATCTCACAACTTAGTCCTAAATCTAAACCATATTCTGTGTGGTTTAAATGAGCATGTTTCGTCCACTCATTGTCCATAACTTGAAGATTCGTGAATTCTTTGACTATTGGAAATCTTTGCAAAACTGGTTGAAGTGATTTTATTTCATAGGATTAGGCGATTTTTGGTTCAAGAACGGTTAAAAGGCTAAAAATAGGATCTGAAAAATCAAATCGCGTTTGTCCGAAACAAGTTCTATATAAAAGTTTAGACAACGTTTGAGAAATTGCTTAATATCAGATTGGGAAGCATCATTTTTCAAAATTTCTAAAGATTCCGTAGCAGATATTGCCTAAATAAATTTTGGAAAGTGGCACAAACAAGTGAGGATTTTTGTGATTAAGGGCAAAATCATTTCTCCATTTCAGTTCATTAAAACTGATAAAATTGTTGCATAAATTCATCAACAATCTTTGTGTCTAAGGTTTCAATTTATGTATAAGCGGAGATTCTGACTGAAATAAAACGTTAAAATCCGTTAAAAGTTCGAGCGTATATGACATAAAATGTAAAAAATTTTTAATGAATTTATTATCCAGTCTTGAGTATTTCTTCTGTAGTTTTTGAGAGGTCTTCAAAAACTAGTTTACGAAAATACGATTTTAGAGGTTGGTATTGTTTAAGCACTCTATTAACACAAGTGACTAAAGAAAGCCAACGAGTGTTGGCAGGCAATAATATCTTTTGAATTTCAATTTGAAAACATTTTTGAAATTCTTCTATTTTTTCTTGTCTTGAAAAACTACGACTGAAATGAGAACCAATATTGCGTAGCCACCATCACATTTGTAGTGTCAGATGAAAAGCCTACAAGATTAGACATGGGAATATTTTTTTCCAAAATACTAGTTTTCAAGCAGTTGAACAAGTCATTAGCTGGAGTTTCAATCATATCAAAAAAAGTTACTGTCACATCATTTGTTTGCTAGTAGTATATAGTATATAGTATAACAGAAATAGCGCATTGTTTTATTGCACTCACATCCGTCGTTTCGTCCATAACTAAAGAAAAGAAGCATTCAGGCTCCGAAATACAGGTTTCTCTAACAAGACAAGCAGCTTTTGTTCATTTAAGGTTCATCTTGGCAGCAATTTTTGAATCAGGAAAAACGGTAAATTATTACAAGCAAGTACCCCACACAACTTTAATTCCGCTCTTTTGATTGGATCATTTGATGTGGACATCATAATTTTTTTGTTTGAATTTACTTGTGCAAAATTGTAAACATGTTTTGCAGAATTATAACGCTTTATATCATTTTTGTGGGCTGCGATGTCACTATAGCACACTTTGCAGAAAGCATGTCCATTTTTTACATTCGCTGATTTCGTTAACCAACTGCTAAATTCTTCGTCTTTGACCCAAGCGTGACAAAACTTATTAGGTCGAGTTTCCACGTTCAATCGCTTTCGTTTTTTACATTCCTATCTGGAGTAAGGTCAATATTTTCAACTAGTTCTTCTTCGGGGCTGGTTTCGTCACCAGTATTATGTAACATTCACACAATTACAAAACTGTTTCAGTTTTATACTTTTTTTAAAATATTACTTTAACTGTACTTCCATCACTACCTTCCACAACCTCTAATAATTCCTTATTATTCTCTGAAGGTTTCTCTTGTTCTACCACTTTTTTTTCCTTTCAGCTTCGTTTTATGACCCACTGATCCATTTTAAAAAAAATATTGTAAGAGTAGAGGATAATTTATTCTTAGAATAATATTTGCATGTAGCCCCATAACCAACACATAATTATTATCACTAATCAAGCATCTACAAACAAATATCCCCGTAAACACCTGATCCCTGATTGATTATATAACACAAGAAACTAATAGCTAATAATTCAAGCAAGCAATTCTGTTTCGCGAAAGAAGACAGTCGAAATGGGCTTTTTTGAAGCTCAAATCAAATATGTATGAAATGATGATTTGAGATAATTTCTAAGTTATAAATGATATTTTACTGAAACGCACATGATTCTTTTACGTGGAACAGAAAATATAGATTCTATTTAGCTTTAAGTAACAAGTAATAAATTTAAAGATGAATATTGAATCAGTAACTTACGATATCAGTCCACACCATAATTTATTTCATAAATAGCTATGTCACAGTTAACGTACTTGATGATGGATGACCATAGAAGACAGAACAGAACAGACGACACAACAGAACAGCAGACAGACAGATAAGAGAATAAAATGATAAGTATCACTGGTCACTGAAGCTATGTTCCTTTTACTATACCTACTAGGTGTACACGGTACGCATCTTCCTACACTTTTACAATGTCATTCATTAGACTAATTATAGTTTCAATTATTAACAAAAAAAATGTTGAACTGACGGAAAATTCAAGTAAAAAGAGCAAAGCTACCGTCTTATGCAAAAATACCCAATTTTATCAGCTTCAAAATTTTACCCGGAGGGATGTTCAAAATACTTGCTTTTCGGGTAAAATACTCGCAATTGGCAGTACTTCTGAGAAGTGAGAACCGCGGTGACTGCACTATAGACGAGTGTTACACACTCAGTTTGGCATCAGTTCAGTCCACGACCTTGATCATAAATGGACTGATGGCAAACTGATTGACCCATGAACGACAATACACTATCATTCAGACTGATGTCAGTCGTAATCGAGAACGTGATGGATCGCAACAAGACAAAAACTGCTCTTGCAATAATAATAGCTTGTGGCTTTAAAAAACCTTGTAAAAGGAAACGATAGACTAAAGAATGGCTACTGAAAAGAGACTTATATACACATTTGAAATTATTAAATGAAATATGACACACAAAGGAAGAGGAAGACTACGTAAATTATTTTCGGATGAAAGATGTGTGCTTTGATAACCTGTTGAAAATGTTTAAGCCGTATTTGACAAAACAAGATACTATCATGAGGAAGTCGATAAGTGCGGAAGAAAAACCGGCTGTAACCTTACGATACCTTGCTACCGGAAGAAATATTAATGATTTAAGATTCTCAGTTATAATGTCACCAGCTGCTATCAGTCAGGCTATCATGGACACATCTCAACCACTACTTTATGTTCTTCAGTCTTATATCAAGGTAAGTGAAATAAAAGATTACATTTACAAGTAGTTTCGTATATTGTACCAAGCACTAAATGTTGAACAAATAAAAAAAAACTTATAAATAACATTAAGACGAAAGAAAAACTTAAGCAAAGATTTAACAAAGTTAAGCAAAATATGTCATGAAGTACTCGTACTTATTATTCATTTACCGGAACATTAGCAAATAATGGTCTGGCAGTGGAGTATGTAGAGTTATGATGTGTAATAATAAATTCAGCAGAAGAATTTTCGTATGTTTTTATATCATACGAAGCTTTTGCATTAGAAAAAAAATGAAGCTCTACCCACTAAATGCATGACCGAAAAATATTCAGCTACCGACTGTCGCAAGCTAGATCAGTTGTAGAAGATGCCTTTGGGATACTGCGATCAAAATTTGGAATTTTCCAGAAACCTGTATGTTTTGAGGCCAAAAAAGCTGCAACTAGTGACAACGTGCTGTTATTTACATAATTATTTAATGAAAACACAGCGAAGGCTGTACTTAGCATCAAATTGGAGAATCACAAAACCAGATAATTACTTGACTTGGAGCCCGCTAGCATTAGAAATTCATCAAACGATGCAAAAATGATAAGAGAAAAATTCTGTCATTATTTTAATAACGAAGACAAATTGGATATTCGTAAAAATGAATAAATTAATTATATAGTGAATAATACTGTAGTAATTATTTTTCTATTTTTTGTTTTGGAGATATCTCTTTTATTTATCATGTGTAAGTGTTTAATCAATAATAAATGTTTGTAGACAGTTTGTAGGTTAGAAGTTTTAAGTTTTTTTCTCAACAAGTACCTACGTCCGACTCTAGCAAAATAAAAAATCTCGAGAGATTTACTGGTTACATTATACTTATAATTCTAGGGTTGGAAATGTAAACAAGAACATAAATAAACAAGAAATCCTTACCTGAGGTTTCTCGAATTTATCTAAAAATCGAAGATATTCAAAGGTCCAACTCTTCGGGATATAAATATCATCTGCTCCGGCCCCTGATCTTCGAGAAAATTCTATTTTTTTCAGTTCTCGACGGTAATTGGAGCGTAGTGTATTTATTTTCTTTTTGACATCATTCAAGGTAGCCTGAGGTTTAGTTTTTTTATATATAATTAACAGCTTTTCCAAAGTTTCATTCCTTTTGTACTTATTAACGTAATTTTTATTTGTTTTATCCCAGAGAATTAGCAATGTTTCGAATGTAATAATAAAATCCTTTTCCAGTTCCAATGGCTGCGTAGGCGGCGAGGCGTCTTCAACTTCAACACGTATCTCCATGGTTGTCTGAAAGGTACTGACGGAAAACTGATGCAACACAACATACGATCAGTCTGATGTCAATCCACAGCAGACTGACGAAAATTATTAAAATATTTAAATATCGATAAGTCCGGTCCATCAGTCAACGAATTACACGATCAGTTTGCCATCATTCTGACCACAATCATGGACTGAATTGATGCCAAAATGAGCGTATAACACCCATCATAGACTCAAGCGCCACGCGCCCACCCAGCAGCGCCGGTAAATTCAGTGTCAGTGTAGAAAGATGGAGCGAGGCGGTGAGATGTGGAGAATTTGTAAAGCGGTATATTAAGAAATAAAAACTGGAGAACGGTAGATGACACACTGAAATGGTAGATCTACCGCTTTAGCTTTAGCTGTAGATCTGGTAACACTGCTGGAGAATCACTTTGTTTATTCATTTTAATTACAAAAAACAAAATTATTTAAAGAGAAATCACACGAAAAGTTCGCCGAAACACAATATTACTGTATTATCGCTATTATGTGGATATAGGACAAAATGGATATAGAAGAAAAATAACAATACGCGAAGATTGTCTCTTATAGACTAATATGTTTGCTGTAGGATATAGAACAAAACCGATATCGAAATAAAAACGCTTTGCTTTTAACGCACATAGAACAAATTGATAACATAGAATAAAATTGGCATAAGAAAAGTTGGTTCGTAGTAGATAAAGATTAATTTTGTCACTCATATTTTGGATATTAAGCAACTTAGCTTCAAAATTTCAGTGGATATAGGATCTTTTGGCCCAAACAAAAATAATGGTGTATATAACTCAATTTTGCCCAAAAGTGGATATAGAACACTATAGTCCTCGGGTGACGATATAATAACAATAATGACCAAATTAATTTGCTATTTATGTAAATTATTAAAATATAAAAAATATAAAATTTCTTTTTACTAACTAAAAATTTTAATCATTGGTAACTGCAGAAAAAATATATTAAACAAAAACATTTTCCTGTTTGGTATTCTTTAGAGTACTAACATGATACATACATGATATTTGACTTAAATTACTTGAAATGAAGTAAGTTTTTATTGGTCTTAATATTTAAAAAGAAAATGATTTATTTGTATTATTAATTATAGCAATGTGCAGCTTAGTATTGAATAACGAAGCCGAAGAAAATTGAGACAATTCGCGAAATAATTTAGCTATTTTTCATATTATGTAATTAAAGTGTTAATCACGAAATTCTAGTTTCGCGGGTTGTCTAGAAATCGTTTTGCCACCATTAGTGCCCTTCCAGGTCTGTATAATTCACTGGTCATGACAGACAAATGGGGCAAATTCGAGGGAATGTCGACTAACTAGGAATGCATATTTTAGTCAAAGTATCGATACTTGTATAAAATAACACTTTTTTAAAAAGTATCGATACGATGCTTAACAGAAAAATATCGATATTCTTAAATATCGTATCGATATAACCGTAATGGTACCAGTTACGAATAGACACAACCGCATAACAACGTTGATTGAAGTGAATATAGCCACATATATAACGTTTGTAATTTAATTAAAAAAATATATGTTAAATAAGCACACAAAATTGGTAAAAAGATAATAAACGGGAAATTTTAATGAAAATTATCATACAAAGATTTACTTACACCAACAAAAATTAAGCAAAAATTTCTTTTCAGAAAGTGAATTTAAAAACAAACGTTTTCCGTTAGCCTATGTCTTTATTGTGTAATGGTGGCCCGTGCTTTAGAAAACAGCAGGAACACTTTTTCTGACTACAAAAAATGTTTCAGTGCCTGAGAATATAGGGCAGGAAAAATGGTTTTTATTTCATTCCAAACTTCCAGTGGATTCGACTTCAAACTTGACACAGGGTTTGCGAAATAATTTGTCCTTTACTTGGCTTGAGTTCCCTTTGGCTATGCAGAACTTTTTTTTGGCTTCTATGCCAGGATTCAGCGCAGTACCATTTGCACCAATAATTCCAACTTGTGTTATCAATTCATCTCTTTCGCGAGGCGTCATTTGTCCCTTAGTTGCAACCAGTGGCGTAGCGTGGACTAATCTAGACGTGGGCGAAGTCGCTTCAGCTAGGCCCTTTTCTTTCAGTACCTACCTATCTATTCCCAAGATCGATGCAGAGATCATATTTTTGTAAATACAAAAGCAAACCGACACATTCATGATAGTAAAAGATAAATGCGCAAGGAATATTGAAACAAATATTTAAAAAAAGGTTTTTATTTTGTAACCTGTGTTGTGTGTAATTTTAAAGGACTGTATTGTGTTTGATATTTGAGATGTACCACGTACACTTTCGTAAGGATGATGCTCTAATTGAAATGAAATACTGTGTAACTGCAAGAACTATATTTAGGCGTGTCACCCATACGATGTACATAAGCCAACTAACTCGGTATAACGCTTGGTACTCAGTACCGTACATTTTATTCACTGCGCATGAGCAGCGGTTAGGCGGAATTTATTTGAATTATAAACTTAACATGCCGCCGGCCTTGACAACTTTAGCAAAGTTTCAACATACATACATATATAGGTATATAAAGAGATTTTTTATAAATATTGCCAAAGGAACATGTGGCAAATCAGGTAAGATATTCATACTAGGTAAGTACATATAATATAAGCTGTAAGAGAATAAACAATTATTAATTAATTAAATAAATTTTAAATCGCCTTGGAATTGAATCCATTTTGTGTGAATATCAACAGGAACTGATTCGTCCCAGTCTAGATGTAGTTGCCACAGTTTTTGAACAATGAATTTCGCTAATACTGTGATGGGAGATAACAGTCATAGAGGATCATAAAGTTGTGCAGTAGTTGCTAATATTGAACGTTTTGTGATTCGTTTTAATAAGTTGAATTTAGAAACAGAATATGATATAGAGTCTTTTTGAGGATTCCAGTGAATACCTAAGGTTTTTCTAAGCTGTTCACCAATAGATTTCGATTGATTATCTGTGGATTGATTTATGTCGATATTACTAGAGAATTTTCTGACGAGCTTAAAATTTGCGTAATATTTTCTTTGATAAGTAATAAGTTTTCTCGAGAGTCTGTGCCTGTAAGTAGATCGTCTACATAAAAATCTTCCTTAATAATTCGAGCCTCTATAGGAAATTGCTTTTCATTGTCGATTCCACATTGATATAGAGATCTGATTGCAAGAAAAGGTGTAGCAGTAGTGCCATACGTCACAGTATTCAGGACATATGATTGAAGAACGTTGATTTATCACGCCATAAAATACCTTGGTAGGTTCTGTGATCAGGATGTACCCAAACGCACCTATACATTTTCTCAATATCCCCGGCGAGGACGTATGAATATGTTCGAAACCTGGCAACAATGGAAAATATATTATCTTGAATAGTAGGCCCTGTACACTGTGCCTTGTTTATAGGGATACCATTCTCAAAATCACATGAACCATCGAAGACTACTCTTAACTTGGTAGTGTCACTCTCTTCTTTTAAAACAGCATGGTGGGGTAGATAAAAGGAAATATCATCAGAATTTGCAATTCACATATGTTTTAAATGTTTATATTCTTGAATGAAATTGGAATACAATTGTGGATTTTTTTGAACCTTTGTTCTAACATATAAAATCTCGATTCCGCTACAGAATATGAAGTATTTTTTCAAGATTTTTGTTAAATGGAATTTTTAGAACATATTTTCCTTCTGAATCATAGTAAGTATTTTTTGTAAAATGGTTTTCACAGAATGTTTCTTCTGGAGTAAAGTCAGACTTATTTGATATGAATTCGTCAACTTGCCAAAATCGTTCAATGTCCTTGTGTAAATCATTAAGTGTTAAACAAGAAATGCTTTCGTCATGTGTTACAGAAAAGTGATAGACTAATTTTCCTGATATTAACCAGCCTAGTCTTGTTTTCTGAAGAGTAGGAGAGTTTTTGTTTTTATTTGTCTCACACAAAGAATATCATAAAATAATTCAGCACCAATTAACATGTCAGTTTGTTTTGGCTTGAAATACATGGGATCGGCTAATTGAATGTCAGAAGGTATGTTCACAAGATGTGGATTAAAACTTTGAGTAGGCAAAGCATTTGTAATTTTTGACAATACTAAGCAGTTAATATTAGCTTTGAATGAATTTATTCGTGATTGAATTGTCACTGACACCCTGTGTGAAATTTTAATTAAGCGTTGATTAACACCTGATACATTTAGTTTGAATGGTTGCATATTTAAATTTAGTTTTTTGCATAGTTCTTCTGTAATAAAATTTGATTGTGACGCAGAGTCAAGTAATACATTAACCTCGTATTTGTTATTCTGTTCATCAAAAAGATTTATTTTAGCTGTAGATAAAAGTATTTGTGAATGGCAGTTGGAAGAATAACATCCTGTAGTATTTGAACACGTATTTGTAACTTCGTTAGTAGATTGCTCTGATTGTTGTGTAGAATCAATATTGTTTTCACTATTACTGTTTGAACTTTCAGGGTTAGGGCGTAAATTTGGTAAATGAAGCAACGTATTATGTTTTTTTCGAACATTTTTTGCATGTTGATTGTGTCAGACAGTTTGATAACAAATGACCCTTTCGTAAATAGTTAAGACATAATTTTAATTCTCTTATTCTTTTGTTTCTCTCATGTTCACTAAGTTTTAGAAATTCACTACAATATTGAATGTAACGTTCCTTTTTGCAAAAACTGTAAAAATTCATCAAGCTTAGCCATAGTTTCCTTATTTGTTTTTTTGTTTAGTTTGTTTTCCCATTATTTTATTGCGAATAAATCTAATTTACTTATAACGATTTGAATTAATATCGCATGCCATGAGTCAACCGGTTGGTCTAGAGATTTTAAACATTCTGTGTGTGTTCTAACCGTGTCAGTTAATTGTTTTAGAGCTACAAATGACTCACCATTCATCGCTGGAATGTCTAATAATGCTTGGATATGATTGTAAATGATTTTTCGCTTATTATCATAGCGCTTAATTAACGTATCTTTCGCGATATTATAATTTTGTTTCGTATTCTTTAGGGAACGTAATAAACCCAAAGGCTCACCCTGTAGAGATGACTTTAAATAGGTTAGTTTTTGTGCATCCGGAAGATCTGAATTTTCGTCAATTAGTGACTTAAATGAGTCAAAGAATTCATACCACAAAGTAAAAGTACCATCAAAAATAGGTAATTTGATTACAGTTAGTTTTATTGCATATTTTCTTTCGTTATAAGAAACTGGAGTACTATTCACGTCACTATCACCACTTTTATTAGAACAACTTTCAACTCGCTCTTCATAATTTGTTAAAACAACATTAACTTTGCTTGTTAATTCGAAAAATGTATTTTGAAATTCTTCAAGTTCAGTATCATCTTCATTGTCATTATCGCTTGGTAACATGTTTATTTCTAAGTTAATTTCACTGAATAAATCTAATAAGTTTTCAATTTGCTTTAATCTATTTTTTAAATTAAATAAATCACCGTCTGTCAAGTTTTTCGTGTCAAGTATGGTGAAATATTTATTGAATAATGTTAATTGTTTTTTGTAATTAGCCTTTTTTAATTTGTATTGCTTCAATTGTTCAGACATGTTAATAAAAATAAGTTTCAAAAAAAAGTCAAACAGATTTTAGAGTGCTAAGAGTTAAGGACTTACTTGGATTGGAATGTGTGAGGAATTTGATGTCTTGTGTAGCTGCCCAATTCACCAATGTAGCAAAAAAAAAAAAAATCGTTTGTTTGTTTATCCGCTGCCCTGTCCGTTTGGAAGTCGAACGTCGACCGCAGGTGCAAATGTCCCTTGGAATTTGCAAATCGTCTAGCGTTGTTGCTTTTCGCCGTTCATCGTTGCCTGGCTAATGGCCGCCTTGATCATTCACTATCGTTGAGTTTCTAATCCGGCCCGAAGGACCAATGTTGTGTGTAATTTTAATGGACTGTATTGTGTTTGATATTTGAGATGTACCACGTACAGTTTCGTAAAGATGATGCTCTAATTGAAATGCAGTACTGTGTAACTGCAAGAACTATATTTAGGCGCGTCACCCATACGATGTACATAAGCCAACTAACGCGGTATAACGCTTAGTACTCAGTACCGTACACTTTAATCACTGCGCATGAGCAGCGGTTAGGCGGAATTTATTTGAATTATAAACTTAACAACCTGCGTGATGTAATATTTTACAAATAAGTAATAAGGATTTGTAGTTGATTTTTGAAGCTAACTCTGCTTCGATTTATAGTATTCCTGAAGCAGACAGTCGCTCTTGCTTCATACTTTTCCTCAAAATTTTTAATAATTTTTAACTTAGAAAAACTTCTTTCTGCGGAAGCTGTACTTACAGGCATAATCAGCATAATTCTAATAGCAATATAAACATTAGAATAAAGGTCTTGCAATTCATTCTTAATTATGTATTCAATCAGATGATTGGCGTCTCTAACAGAGTCTGGTGTATAAGGCGTTAAAAGTTGTAGTTCTTCGTATAGCTCATAAGATTCTATATCTTTGCTTTCTCCATGTTGAAGGACTGTATCTAAGTCATTACAATGCTTCAGAAGTTTGCTATTTGTTAAGGATTTTAGATTATTTATTTCGTACAAAAATCCCAAATTGTTATAATATTGAGAGAGTGCAGTAAATCTCGTGTCAGTCTCTTGTATTACAAATTAAAAAAAATCAATTCTGAATCTATTTTCAGCAGAATCAATAGGCTTATCTACAGCTTCATAACTGAACATTCTCTTTTTTCTGCGAACCCTTTTCTCTTTAAAAATCATTGGAATCTCAGAACTGCTTTTTTCAATGAACTCGTAGGCTTTTGCAGTGCAATCATGAAAGCCTGTTTCCCGAAATTCTTGGATCCAGTCACAAAAATTGCGCAAATTGTCAATAGCGACCTTAAAATTTATATTGACTTTCTGCTAGATTTTACTTATATTGTAACCTCGAAATTGCCTTGACATGGGAACACGTCACGTAGACAAACAAACGTTATTGCCACTCTTGATTATACAAGAAATATCCTTCAAACAAATTTCACAACTACTGTCAACACTTTACTTTAACGTTCAATCGCCTCCGACTGCTCAGTATAAACTAACTGTGGCGGCGGAATTGATCCGCTTATAAAGATTTATAGAGTTCTCGAAGTTTTTGCGATCTCGAGAACGTGTCGAGAAATAAATAGAATATAGCCTGGAATATTCCGGAAAACGTCAAAATAAAGGTATTACAAAAATTATAAATTCTAATGCAAATATGAACATAATTAACAAACTAAAAAGTTAGGTGAGCTTCCGTAACATTCCCCCCTCTTAGAACTGATCGTCCCGATCAGGTTACTCCATTGTCCGCATGACCTTCTTGATTAGGTGTCAAACGATCGATATGGACAATCTTCATCTTGGCGTGGGGATTCCTCTGTATCCTGTAGACTACGTCATTCAATCGCGACACGACGGTATAAGGGCCTTCCCACGATTTCTGCAGCTTCGGAGATTTACCATTGCTTCTTTTTGGGTTATACAGCCACACTTTCTCAAGCTTGAAGTATTTTAAAAGTTCTTGCGTGCAGATTTGACATTCTGTAAAAAAATTCAATTAAAATACTTATGGCTAAAAATATGCTATTATTTATTAAATATAAATATTTAACCAATACCATCATTGTAGGTTATCACCTTTAATGGACTGTATAGACGACAACATTAATAATTTTATTTATTTATTTTCTGCATGAGCCGGTTTGAAATGACACGGCATTTGAACAAACAAAATAAACATGTATCAATATTTATATAAAATAAAGTTTTTAATCTTAATCTACACACTCGGGTGCCTAAATTTAAATTGGCAAAACACACAAATTGAAGTTCCTTCACACGGGCAGTTTTCCAACGAAGAGGTGGAGCCTTGTCGTCTTTAATCAGGACTAAACTACCTATGGATAGAAGTTCTGTTAAACTATGACGCCTCCGTAATCTAGATTGAAGCTCGGTGATATATTCTTGATTCCAACATCTTCACAAGTGTTGCGTAATTTGTTGCAATCGATTATAATGGGTACATTCAGGCGGTCCCAGCAGCTAAGTTTTGCCACTCAGCCGCTGCTGAGAAATAGAAATCAGCGCTTTCGTTTCAGCTGAATGTGTGGCTAACTGACAATGGATCAAAAGTCAAAATAATTGAAAACATAACCTAGTTGTGCTCACATATGTGGCTGTTCTTTTGTATTTGTGGCCTAAAGTAGACATTCCTGAATTACTCATGATCAAAAAGTAATGTATATGTGTAATAATAGTAATAATATAAGTTCTCACATTTTCTTTGAGTAGTTTATTCAATCTTTCCATAAAAATGGCCAATGAATTAGTGTATCAAATCATTTCGGAAGCTGTTCTGGAGGATATTAATTTTAATGGAGTACCTGTGGCTATAGAGCAACTTGTTCAGCCTGTTAATATTGTTCCCAATCCTAGGGAGGTGCCCAGAAGAAATGAAAACTATTATGAGGAAGTAATTCCCCGATATACACCTGACGATGTTTGATGTCATTTTAGAATGAGTCGAGCAACTTTTCAGGTAATATTCTATTAAAAATTAGTAGTTTTTATGATTAAAGTGTAATGTATGTTTCTAGTTACTTTTGAACCAATTACCCAGAGGGCCAGAACGACAGGAGTAGGGTAGATGTGGTAGTAATGGACACTCAAGAGAAAATCTTGATTTTAAATCGACTGTAAAAATATACTTTGTGAGATACCGATATATAAATAAAACCAGAGAACATTGTAGAATATACGTGTACGTAATGGATTTCAATTATCGTCAGATGCAAGATTCTGTGGACATTTTTCATGATACTATTAGATGCATTAAGAAAAAGGTTTTTACAACTTAGCAAATCATGTTACTCATATTTATTTTACTATAAATCAATTTGTTTTTTCTTTTATTCGATTTCTTAATTTGTATTTCATCTGTAATTATTTTGTTACATATGTATAACTTTTTTTTCTCTATATTATCTGTGTTTATTTTATATGTATATTTAAGTTTTTTTTTTCTTTTCTACTAATATTATATGTTATCCCCACCCATTAATTGGCTTAGGCTGTAGGGTGATGTATGCTAAATAAATAAATAAAATAAATAAATATGTACAAAAGGGCTAATTATAGAAAAGCTAAGAAAAATCAGTATTTTTTTACAAAAATATTGTCAAATGTGGCAGTAATGGTCACGTTTGTCTGGGTAATGGATATATTTTGGGCTAGTAATGGACACCTTTGTAAATTTCTGAAAAATGCTTTATTTAATAATACTTTTCCATTTCTGGTACTGCAAAATGACCTCTGTTATTCTTTACTTTGGGGTCTCCAGTAAGACACACTATGTTTTCCTTAAAATAATAGAGGAGATCTTCTTTCGCTGGCCACTTCCAGGATTCTACACCCGCAGAAACCATGGATCGTATTTCAGCCCCATCACTACTTTTCTTCACAATAACTCCTAGAATGAATGATAAGTTGTGTGTAATAGTTTTTAATATGATGATTGAATGATTTTTTTTTTTTTTTCAGGAACAGGCAGAATAAACAGAAAAAGCACGTTGATAAAAATACAAAGGTAAGTGCATTATTTGTGTTAGGTAGATATGATATTAGAGTAGGTATTTTATAGGTATATGTCTGTATGTGGTATGTGTATGTATGTATGGTACCAGCTTAGTTGTAAATGTGTATATGTTTCATTTAATTACATACCAGGATAATATTTATTTTCATATTTAACAATTACATAATTTCCCTCCTTCAGAGAAAACATTAGGTTTTCACTGTCGCAATATTCATTTTCAGTTATATTGAAGTCTTCATCATCTAAAGTAACATCGACTTCCGAATCGGATGAGCTACTATCATTAGGAACCACTTCTCTTTTCTTTTTTAGTTTAGGTGTTAATTTCTTCAATTTTTCCCTTTCATAAAATTCTCGATATGTGCTACTAGAAACCACTACCGGAAAGATGGTTCGTCTTCTCTTAGGCTGATTTTCTTTTTCTGGAGTTTTCGGAAACGGTAGACATTTTTTAAATGGTGTTGGTACCTTATACCTTTCATTTTCTTTGTTTGCATAACTGCAAACTGGTGATGTAAGTAACCTCCTAGGAACATATTCTGTATTGCCAAGTCTGTTGTTTCCTTTAGCTGGTCCTGACCCAGCAAACACATTTTTATTTTCAATTACTGTAGCTGCAGGCGGTGTTTTTGACCCAATTTCTGGAACAGATAATATCTCTGTGTGATGATTAATTTCAGTAACTTCATCTTCAGCTGTAACTGGTGGTCTTGGTTGAAAACAACATTTGTCTTTTATAGAAGCCCAAACTTTATATAGCCCCACATATTCTTTATTTCCTTGCCAAGTAGTTTTATCAGTATAAGTTTGCAAAAAGTAATCTAGATTTTCTTTGTTTATTTAGGCTTTCAATTGAATCTGCAGGAGGCATTGTCCTATTGGGTATACATTTGGAACAATCGACGTTGTTCTTATCAAACGGATAGAGTCCACTTTTTCGGAACCCATTCTGAATTGTTTTAACTGTTGCAAATTGATCAAAGACACCCTTATCCAAATGTATACCTAGTTACATCTTTTAGAAAGTTGTCAAACTTCCAGTTTCTTACAGCAGATTTCCAGCCAGCCTTTAATGGCTTAAAAACTGAAACATCTGCGGGTTGCAGTATGTGTGTGCTGTTCGGTAAAAGAGAAATAAAAACTATTCCATTGTTGTCACAAAACTTGCCATGTGAGACCGATGACCATCGTAAGGTAAAAAATGGTTTGAAATGTATTCGAAAAATACTTCAGAATTTATCCACCCAGAGTCTGAACGTCCTAGCGCCCAGGTTTCTGGAACAGATTCAACAATAACTTTGGGCATTTTCTTATACGGGAATATTAGCATGGGTGGAACCACCGTCCCATCTGCAGAGAATGTTACCATTACTGTTACAAGGCAAACCCAGCCTCATCTCCATTAAATAGCTAGGCATAGACAAACAGAATTTTCAGCACATTTGCACGCAGCTATGAAATGTGACGGATTTGCTCGCGGCGAGCCACATTGAGCATTTTTACAATCGATGCCATAAACATTCACACAAATCGTACGATTTATGTGTCGTTTTGGCTTGACACATGCAAATCCGTTAGTTTGTGGACAAAATCCTCCATGTATGCGACGATTTTGCGTGGCTCGCGGCCTTCTCGAAATTCTAAGAGATCACGAGCCGAGTTTTATTGATACAGTTCATAATTTGTAGTGAGCGCAACTGAAAATGTCGCAAACCAATAAAAAAAGAATCTAATATATTATACAATTTTAGTTAATAATAATGAAACGGAGAAAAGGAAACGACGGATTTGGCAAAAGAAATGGTTACGTGAAAGGGAGAGAAATATAGTGATGTAAATCTTCTAAAAGAGCTGCGAATTAATGAAAATGATGACTATAAAAATTACTTACGGATGGATTGTAATACATTTGATGATCTTTTACAACGACTTGAGCCTTATCTTATGAAAAAAGATACTGTAATGCGTGAGAGCATCCCTTCAAATGAACGACTTACCGCCACTTTTAGATTTTTGGCGACAGGTCGTAGTTATGAGGATTTAAAATTTAGCACCGGCATATCACCACAAGCTTTGGGATATATAATTCCGGAAACATGCAGGGTGATATATGAAGTTTTGAAAGGAGAGTTCTTAAAGGTAAGTTAGTAACGAAAATATTTATTTATTAGCTGCTTATTGAAATAAGTATATAATAATGTATTTTACTTATATATAAATGAACACTTGCCATTATAACAAAAAATAAAATTTGTAAATTCTTAAATGTATATATAATATAATGTGTATAAGTTTTAGTTTTTAAAAGTAAAAAAAGGTGTTACAATAATAAAAGGAAACACAGTTTTACCTAAAGATTCGTAAAATTTGAATAATATTGTGACGCTGATTCAGAAATGGTAGATGGCTCATTAAGTAACACATTTGATAACATTCTGTTAGTGGTATTATCAGCGGAAGAATGGGCCGAGTTGGAAAATGTATGTAAAGACGTTAATGGCATCTGGTCAGTAATAGCCGTATTTTCTGATAATTTGTTCAATACAGCTCTTTGCAGTATTTGTGTTATCAACGTTTCAGCAAAAAATTTTTGAGATGTGTTGGTAACAGTTTTTAGTTTTGTGCCCACATATGTACCAAAAACAGTGCTATCATCTATTACTTCACTGTTAGTAGCATTTACCAAGGCGTTGGTGAAAACCTTCAAAAAGTCTCTCTGGTCTGGTTCCTTTTTTTGTTTTTTTCTTGCCTGTCTATCCTTAGTAATAAATGCAGTATTTATTGAGGTACTAATTTGTGGTGTGGTCAGACTTGAAATCTACAAAATTGTAATTGTTATTTTTTCAGTTTCCGTCTACAAAAGAAGAATGTAAACAAATAGCCAACGAATTTGAAGAAAAATGGGAAATACCTAATTGTGGTTGGGCAATGGATGGTAAACATATTCGTATATGGGCTCCATCAAAAACTGGAGCGCAATACTACAACTACAAACATTTTTACAGTATTGTGTTAATGGCTATGGTTAATTCGAATTATGAATTTATATTTGTGGATGTAGGCAAAAATGGACGAATTTCAGATGGAGGAATTTTGCAGCATACTACATTTTATCAACAGCTGATAGAAGATAAATTACAGTTGCCTGAGAGAAATGAATGTAAAGAAAATATGAATTTTATATTTATCGGTGACGATGCCTTTGCCCTGCACAAACATATTCTGAAACCTTTTCCTCAAAGAAATCTTAATTATGAAAAGCGTATTTATAATTATCGACTATCAAGAGGCCTAAATATCGTTGAAAATGTTTTTGGTTTGATAACGGCAAGATTTCATGTGATTCATACTACTATAAATATGAAGCCATTGCATACACAATATTTAGTGTTAGCGATTTGTATATTACACAACTATCTGATGAAGAGAAAAAAACAATACATGGGACCTATGACATTAGATACAGAAAATAAACAAACACACGAAATCATGAAAAATGCAGAATGGAGAAACAATAATGCCCAGCTATGTCCTCTGCAGATTTCAAACACAAAAGGTCATGTACTTGATGCAAAACAAAATAGAGAAGAGTATATGAAATATTTTATTGGAAATGGAAAAGTATCTTGGCAAGATGAAATGTTAAATGCGGGAAAGTCCTAATTTTTTGTGTACTTATTTTTGTTTTCTCTGCTGTATAATCAACATGAGCATTATTACTATTAAATTCTGCTTTATTAATATATTAGCTGACTATCCAAAACTTCAATCGACATTTTATCCACAATCTCCAATTCTTATCCTATGTTTTGTGATTCTGAACTATTTTCAACCGTATTACCTTCATCTATATTTACTTCGTCACTTCGTTCTTTACATCGTCAAAATCATTCCTATTCACATCGTCCTCTGAAAATACGGAAGGACTAGACATATTAGAGATACTACAGGCTTCTTCCTGATCTTTTGTAAACAGTAATAAATTAAAGTAGGTATCATAAATTGGACGAATAAATTTCTTCAGTTCCACTACCACTTCTTATAGATTGCTCCTGTTTATTGAATTCTTTCCTAAAAGCACTTCTTAGGGACTGAATTTTTTTCTTAACTATCTCTTCTGTGCCATTCATTTTAAATTTTTTATATACTTCAATCAAAGCTGTATATCCCGCTATTTCTAAATTTTTGTTTACATACTGAGGACTTTTTATTTTCCACAGGGAAGTGTGCTGTCTATAAACTTCAATGAAGTCAGTTAAAAACTCCTTGCTACTCATTATTATGCTTATTTTTATGTGCCGCACTATGCACAAGCAATACTATAATTAAATTTTGCACGCCACACCGATGTGTCTGTCTATGTCGGCGAAAATGTGACACGCCGGTCGCGACTTGTTGTGGCTGCGCGCGGCTCGTGATTCAGCTCGAGATGTGGCACGACAAGTTCACATACATGCAGGGATTCATGTGTTACTTTTGCTCGCCGCATGCAAATGTGTCAGAAAATGTGCCCGTTTATGCCTAGCTAATATTCTACATGTGTCTTGAAGCACATCTTCAAGTTTTTCTGTTTTAATATATAAGTATTTGGAGAAAAGGTGTCCATCACTGGAGCAGTGTCCATTACTACCACATCTACTCTATATTCTTTTTGAGAAAAAACTGTTATTTTCAATATGGATGTTACCAAAAAGTTTGAGACAAAATAAAGTTTTGTTGCAGCAGGAGATAGGTTCGACTTTGCTGCAGGAACAGGTCATACAATTTTATTTGAAATGATTAACCAAATTTGTCGATTGAGGCATGATTTTATTGTTTGGCCTAAAAAAAATGAATGGGAAAGGATTTCAAGATAATTAAAGAATAAATCAAGTAACTAGTAAAATGATTTATTTACTAAAGATGTGTGATACTGGAGCAAAGGCTTTGTGCCAATTAAATGATCAACTTAAAAAACAAAATAGTTCATTAAACATATTTTTTAGATATACCAAGAATTATTGGAGCAGTTGATGGGTGCCACATTGCAATAAAAGCGCCACCAAACAACGGGGTGGACTATTGTAATAGAAATGCTACCATTCAGTTGTATTGCAAGGCGTATGTAATGATAAAAAAGAATTTATAGATGTCTATGCTGGAACGCCTGGCAGGGTCCATGATGGTCGAGTCTTTCGCATTAGTCCAATTTATAATATCTTAACAGAAAATGAGTCATAGGCTACTATATCATCAACAGAGCATCTTCTTGGTGATAATGCTTATCCCGTATCCTTTTTCCTCTTAATACTTTACTGGGACAATGGACATCTTACAGTCTCACAAGTTACATTCAACACAAGAATGAGTTCAGTAAGGGTCCTTATAGAGCAAGCTTTTGGGTTGCTAAAGTGCAAATTTCGAAGGTTGAAGTATCTGGATATGGCTAGGATTGATATTGATATTGTTTCAGCTGTAATTGTAGCTGCATGAGTACTACACAATATAATTTTAAAAAATGATGGCATAGTTGAAGATGAGCAACCAGAAGCTGATGATGAACAGGATAATATCAATATAGATGTAAATCTAGACAGAGACAGAAATGTGAGAGAAAGAGGGATTATATTGCTGCCCTCCTAACAGGAAATTATAGTTACCTGAAATACACTTGTTTTTTTTATTAAATAAAACTAATCTATTTGTAACTGTGTTTTATTTTTTTACAAAAATAAAAGAAATATATTTTGTTCTAGATAGACTTTTATGAAGGTCAGTCTTATAGTAAACTTGTAACATTAACATTATGAACCCCTATATTCTGGCACTAATAACTTAGGAAAAAAGTCTCTACATAAACTAAATAAACTCTATATGCAGACAAACATTAAACATTATTAATCATTTTTTTTGCCAAGGTCTCTAGTATTTTTGTTTTACTTTCCTGAATCTTATTGCTTTTTTCTATGGCCTCTCGAATTCTCTTAACTTCCAGAAGTTTTTCCTCTTCTATTTCAAGCTGGCGCTTCCACCATCTATCCAGATGCCTGCGTTTTGCATGTTTTGGTGTAGCATCAGCTAAAGGTACATACCTGTTTGAAAGACTTGCAGGCCTTACAATATTCTCATTTTTAATGATGTCTACATACTGTGGTGATGGGTTTTCAACTTATGGTGAAATTGTATTTATTTCTGACAGTACCGTATTTTCAGTTGAACTTCTTGTAGTAGACATTACACACGAAATATTTATCCTTGTGTCCTTGAAAATATCTTCAAAAATGTCAAAATAATTAAAATTTTCCGAGTTGACACATCTTATGTGAATTTGCTGCTCTTTTTCACACCCATCCCATGTAGATGCACTAACAAAACTTGGTGGGTTAATAGTTATATTTGACGCGTTTTACACCTACCTCCCAGGCCAACAAAATTAGGTGAATTGGCCAGTAAAAATTTCCAATTGATACCTTCATTAGTCATAAAAGATTGAATAGTGTCTGAATGGTTTGTGGTAAAATTCAAAATTTCTGAATTCGCGCCAACAAGCGCTGTGCCATTGTCAGAAAAAATCGAGTATTTCACTAATGGTTGTGGAAAAAATAATGAGTATCATTTTAATATACCGCTTGATTCTAAGATTACTCAAATCCACAATAACATAATTTCACAAAAATATTTGTTAGTCCTTACCATTATCTTTAGTTTCCCCCTCAATTTCATGGGTGACTACATACATTTCTCTTAAAAGCAAATAACTAACTAGAATGTTTAAGTAAAACATTCCTCAAACAAATGATTTAAAGAAATTTTTTGGAAATTTAAAACTTTTTAAAACATTTTTAATACTTAATGTTTAATATATTTATAATAATAGATGTATAGTGTTATATGGATAATTTCGAAATATTTATTGTTATGAAGGAATATTAAGTATCTGGTTAGAGATGCAGGTGTAACATGATATGTTTTAAATGGAATGTCCTGTACATTTCTGCATTTTTTTACATTATTCATTGTAATTTTAACAAGTGATCTATTCAAATGTTCAGAAATGTGTAGGGTCTCCAATAGAAACAAAAACATGTTTTCTTATAAGTTTCATCTTTATGCTTTTATTTTTGTCCAAAATTAACAATAGAAAATAGAGGATGACTATCCGGTACAATTTACGCAAACTAATTTGTTTCTACAATAGAACATCATTTAGGCAACGATAAATACAAATTTGATATCTACATTTTACTTACCACTGGCAATAGAACTGACATCTACTTGTTGACTATTTAGCGAATTTACTTGGACAACAATTTCAAAATGTCAAAAATTAAAATGTTGGAAAGGTCTATGTTCAGATAATTTGAGGCAGTAAATACATCACAACAGATAAGAGATAATAATAGAAAAGCTTTTCACAAGTGGCACATGATTTTTATATGAAGATAACCATAAACTATTTTCAAAAATTAAAAAAAATTAAATAAAACATACAATGTATTACTCAAATATCAGTAAATGTAATTAACCATCTAATTAATTTTACTTTAAATATTTGGACCGCTAAATATCTTAATTTCTTTCATCTCAATATAAAAACATACAAATACATCATCTGAACCACAAACTAAATAGTAACACTAGTAACGGTACTGTTATAAAAAGCAAATACTAAAATCACCTTAACTAAACCTGGCAATCACATACCTGCTTCTGTTTCTTCATTTTCTGGTACAAATAGTCCATCCGCAGACACAGAAAAAATGCTTAATGAAGGCATTTTTTTTCGAGACGTCCTGTAACAATAGCAATTTATTTTTACATAAATTAAAAATTACTCATTTTTGTCGTTATAAATAGACTTTTCACTATACGCTTCTTCCACAAAATCTGTTTTCAGAACTGAGAATAGTTTAAAAGACCACAAAATAATTATGGAAACACTTTAGTGTATTTTGTATTTATTCTCTTGTATTATACAAGTATTATATGTAAACATACACATAATGTTTGTAAAAATTTGCAATTTGTGGAACCTGATGTACTTACTGAAAAACTTTATATGTAGAAAATACGCAAAATGTTTTCAGTCTCGCCTTGGAGATTCCATAAACATTCCGATTCTTATGTCAAAAGTTATTTTGTGTATACGTTAAATAACTATTAAGTTTACTTATTATTTCTATAGTCATTAGAGTCTGAGGAACAGTTTTCATAATCAGGCAGTATTCGAGTCTTCTTTGTACTTTTTCCTCTGTCCTGTTCCTCTGATTCACTATAATTGCTGCTTTTTTCCTTGCTACCTGTAGATAATCTAAAATATAAACTAAAATTGTCTTTCTTTACAACAAAAATCACCATACCACATAAAAGCTCAATCACCACTTTATATTTTTTTCATTTATCACTTGGTCTAACATTTTTTGAAATAAATGCAGTGGCATTCTTTGATGGTGGCCACCAGAACATAGTATTTTTGTTGAAAATCCATTTTCTGGATATTTCCGATACTGTTTCATCCTCAAACCTCACAATTGCATATTCCTTGTTTGGATTGTCCATCTCAAATTTGAAGGAACATGACACATATTAAGTATAAAAAAAATAAGAGAGTCAATTACTTAAACTATTTTATATTGAACCCATTCAGATCGTTCATCAAATTGTATTCACGAAGGCTAGTAGCTGACCCCTTGTTCTCCGGCCCGATCCAGCCAAGCTCGAACCTCCTTTATGCTTGTCTCAGCAACTTTTCATGGTCGGCCCGGCATTGGGATTTGGATAGTTTACACACAGAAACCATAATTTTATTACAGTTAAGGCCAACTAATGACTAATGTGATACTCAAATATATCAAATTGTAGTCAACATTAACACAGGGGTGGTTATGGTTATTTTAAATAAAACCACTGTAAGTCTGATAACTTTTGTATTCAACTTTTCTTTGTACGTTCTTAGCATAAGAGGTCATATATAAGTAACAAAGAAACGTTGACTATGGTGTTATTAGAAATATGTTTATTCAGTAATTTTATAAACTAAATAATAATATGACGCCTGTAAGGCGAGATTTAATTTCAACTAGACTAAACAACTATTAGAAGTGAATACAATTTTGTCTTATGTTTATATACATCAAGAAACCCAACACACTTCCTCAAAATTTTATGAGCTTTGTTGTTTTAAAGGGGAGATTATAATCAAAGAAAAGAAGGACCAACATTCGGTGCAAAGGCCAAGAAAAAAACCCACAAAAAACTTGACCAGACCATGCTAAGACATATTTGATTTTTTTGTTCATCTACCAGTCCTATTTTTTCTCTCAATTCCTTGAATTGAGGTACTGGTAACGGTTTTGTCAGCAGGTCAACCTCCTGAACACCTGTAGATAAATATTTCAAACAGACAGTATTGTTCTCTATTTGTTCTGTAATAAAATGGTATTTAACATCGATATGTTTAGGACGTTTATGATTAACTGGATTATTTGCCATTGCAATACAACTTTGATTATCTTCATACAAAGTTATTGGTTCTAGCATATCAACATTAATACTACTTAACAATGACTTAATCCATAAAGCCTCTTTGCTTCAAAGATAGTCATGTATTCTGACTCAGTTGATGAAGCAGCAACTGAATTTTGTCGCCGTATGATCCATGTCACTGTACAATTTTTAAATAATTTAAATAAACATCCTGTTGTACTTCGACGATCTAATTCATTACTTGCTCAATCTGCATCAACGTAGCCCTTTAAATTTGTTCATAATTATTATTACGTATATATATATATATATATATATATATATATATATATATATATATATATATATATATATATATATATTAATTTTATATTAATTGTCCCTTTTACATATCTTAATATCCGCTTTAAGCATAACCACAGTTCTTTATTACATTTATTTTGATATCGATTTAGCAGATTTACTGCAGTACATAGATCAGGCCGAGTACAAAGCATTGCAAACAACCTATTAAATTTCGACAAGGTGCATCATAACTATTTTCTGAATAGTTTAGTTTCACAGGCAACGGTGTACTGACTGGATTGCAATCACTCATGTTAAATGTACTTAATATTTTAAATACGTAGTTCGATCAAGTGAAATTTCAGAATTTTCTCTTTTTATTCTGATTTCCAAAAAATAATGTATTTCTTATAAATCAAAAATTTCAAATTGTTTCATTAAAAACTTTGTTAGGGTAATGTTTTCAAGCGGATCTGATTTATAGTAAAATAATTAAATTAAATTACCTTACAGGTGTAGTACGTAAACATAGTTAGCATGCGGCCGGTTAGATGTTAGATATGATTGAGGTTCCTGGCAGCAACCAGTAACATGTAACAAAACAAGTACTGGTGAATGTTCTAATTATATGACTAATTATGGTTTATACTTACCGGGGGCGCCCCGCCCCTCTATGTCCTATCTCTGTCGTGGTTCCGTGCATATGCATATAGTGTATACAAAGCATCATCGATTGGGTTGTGCATGCATCTGGATCACCTGTAATCAAAACGGCACATGCACAGCATACTATATTCATCCCATATCACTCTGTTAAGCCCCTAGATACGCGCCTCTCGGCTAAAGCCCCTCGGTCTCACCATTCACTCTCGTACCACTCGGCTAAGCCCCTGGATACGTGCCCCTCGGCCTCATCATTCATTCATTTGTCGACATAATAATTACAATAACAATAATTATAATAACACATATTTTTATAGAGACTGATCTGCCCTAATTACATACTCTTTACTACAAGGGTTTTACTAGGTAATTTATAAGAGCGTATTCACAGCACATTATGTTTCGCTATTCTGCTGAAATAATAATTCTCCGTCTATGGCGCAGAAACCCACAATCACATCGTCAGCTAAAATCTACCCAAATAATAATACCATGAAACCGAACACGTCATTTATTAATAATATAAAACTCAAGTTGTTCATTTATTTGACTGTTTATTTTTATTTAAAACAGCTCCTAACAACTTCTTAAACTCATTCATTGTATTTATATCTCTAGTAGCTATGACTAAGTCATCAACATACAAAATTACATAAATGCTTTTCAGAACGTGACCTCTATTTAAGAAATATAAACAATGATCAGCTGACGAATTTACAAATCGCTTTTCAAGCAATACGTTGTTAAAACACTCATACCAGCAGCGTGCTGATTGCTTTAACCCATATAAAGATTTATTTAGTTTACACACTACATTATTTGTTAGGATTGCAACGCCGTTAGGCACCCTCATATAAATATTTTCCTTTAAACTACCATTAAGAAATGCCGTCTTGACATCCATTTGATGGACTAATAATTGATGTTGCCAAGGCAAGTATGTACCTAAGTGTACTAATACGCGAGATAACTTTTGTGCCGAGCGGGTTTGGTTTTTAAAAACAAATTTTTATTCTTAAAAAACACACAAAAGTATCGTTTGAGTTAAAGAGAAGCGTACAATAGTTTCAAAGGCATGAATACTGTATTTACCCCTGACGATAACTGCTTAAACAATAAACTTGACCCATATATATAGACTATGAATAAGGAATGTGCAAGGGTTGCACTATCAGCACATTGTTGGTAAGATAACTCGTCCACCCTGGGATGAGAACTTGGGGGTTTTCTCAAAAAATGCCAAAGTTCGAAACTTCTACCACTTCTGAAGTATATGCACTTTGTTGGACATCCACTTCTTCTTGGGGTTGAACCTGGAATCTGGATCTTCTTCTTCGAATAACTCTTTTTATGTTCTTCCAAAAAAGAACTAGGATAATTATCGCAATCAATAAAATTAAAATGTATGTAATCCAATGAATTGGTTCATTTATCATAGTGTTAAGATTTTGATTTTCAATGTCTTTTTGTAAATTCTCTGTACGTCTTGATAATTCTGATAATTCTTCTAAATTGACCTTGTTTGATAGGGTCAATTTTTGTTGATAATTTGAAAATGTAATATTATTTGGTACATTTATAGTTGGCACATTAACAGTTTCTACATTTTCTTGAAAATTTTTATTTGGAGTTAATTTGTAAGTGTCGATTACACAGGAACTAATTTCTATTTGGAATAATTGTATATAACAGAGCATTGTTGCTCACTGGTAGAGGATACAACTTGTAGTAATCATAGGAGTTCATTTCCATTAAGGGCACTGCTATAATAAAGTAGATTTTGAAATCTTTTTGGAAAACAGATGTTTTGCATATTCTTTCATATTTTAGAATATTCTCCAAATTTAGTGTGAAAGGAAGTTTTTCATCTTTTAGGTATTTTTGAATATTTTCTAATTCTTCTTTTAAGTTTTCTGGTCTAATTATGGTTTGGTGAATTTTTCTCATTTGGGCAAAGGAGATTGCCGTTGATATTTCTTCCAAAACGTCAACAATTAATGATATGGAATGTGACAATTCAGTTAGAAATGATTGGATTGTGACAATGTGAATGCAGAAACCCAAATTTTTAATTTTCTCTCCAAGCTCAGTAATTCTGTCATTTAATTTTTCTTGATTTTGGACTAGTGTGGCAATTGATTTTTTTGTTGTTTCTATGACTTCTTTAGTCAAAGATAAATGTTTTTCTACATCAACTTTTAATTGTGCCTCATTGTTATATAATCTTTTAAAATTTTCTTCGTATCTTTCTCCGTCGTTAGCATCTAAAGATCCAGTGATGGCTTTTTGAAAGGTTCCAATGAAGTTGAAAAGTCCTCTAGGTCTTCTAGTATGTGTGGGTGATACTTGATTAAATAACAGAGTGGCTCTCTGAATTTCATATATTAAAGTTTTATTTAACTGATGTAATATATCTGCAATTATAGACAGTTCAACTCCTTCTATTTTACAGGGCATTTTTGGGTAAATGGATTTGCTTATCTCTGAAAGAATTTTAAGAATTTCATCTTTTTCTTGTATAAATACTTCGTATAGGGGTTGTAAGTTGAAAACATTGATTAATTCCCATTCTGATATGACATTGTTTGCTTCTCCTAAATGTACTGGTAGAAGGCCTGGATTGTCATTTATCTCTTTTAATTCGATGTTCCTGGTTGTGGTGATGGTAAAGGTGAGGGTTCCACAGAGGGACCTATAACATTAGATTTTAAATTTGATAGATGTACTCGTTTTTCTTTATTATTTTGTAGTTTAACGACACATGTCGCTTGCTCAGTGCAATACTGAGACATCTGCAAAAAATTCAAAATTATGGATAATATCGCTAGGCTAGCAAAATGCCCAATATGTTCAATGAAATAGTGTGATATGTGTTAAACCAATCATAGAAGGCTGAAAGTAATTTAACCCAGTATTGTATAAACGGAAATAAGCGTTCATATTGAGTGCAACACTGGAACAAAGCGGATGACCCAGTATTGCACTGTGACCAGAAATACGTACGTTGGCAAGTTTTATCGGTGAAACACTGAGATAATTGTTCGTACTAGCTGTTTACGTTTAAGTTTAACGGTACACGGCACGTGTTATTGTATTGTTTTGCTAAAAAACTTCAAGTTAATATAAGAATTAACTATGTTTAGTGGAAGTGAATTTATGAGTCGAGGAAAACGTATTGCACTTTCAGCAATAGCAAATTCTACAGAGGTGAGATTTAGTATATAAATTGCAAATTTAGTTTTTTATATTTATTAATTTTAGGTTAATGATACCATTAAGCAGGGGAAAAAAGATAAAATCACGAAATGTCAGAGTGCGGCTAGTGAAAAAGACATACCAGCAGAAGTAAGAAATCTTTCTATGGTTAATGTTATAGAATATTCTAGCTATTCTACAAGTTATCCTGATGAGTTAGATAGTCAGTTCCATAGAGATGTTGTGATTACCCCTGAACCAGATATTGAAGATCCACCTGCAGATCCAACAATGGTAATATTAATAATTCATGAAAGTTAACTTGTTAATGCAATGCAATGCAATTTTTTTAATAGGTTAGTTCTGCAGCGAGTGAACAGGTGAACAAAGTAGTTAATTTACAGAATATGTCGAGAAGACAAATTACTATCGATGGTTTTATTATAGAAAAAGAGATGGATGACTCAACAGAGCTATTAGAAGAAATCAGAGATGATGATTCACGAGATAAGACTTATGAGCAATCAAGTGGTTCATCCTTATCCTCATCTTCTGATATTCAGGAGGAAACTACATTCAGACGGTATAAAATACTGAACAAGGAAAATGAAGCACGAGATGCAGTTGTGGAAGATGAGGTGGCGTTTGATGAAGACAAAGATGCGGAAAAATTTCGTTCAAGAAAAAGACTAAGAAATGAAGAGAAATGGAAAAGAAACATAAAAAAAGTTAAAGTTAACACTGGAAACGAATACATAACCAAATCCAACAGAAAGATACCCAAAAAGTCTGTGAAAAAGGCATGTTGTGATGACAAGAATTGCCAATATCAGTGCAACTCTTTGGTATCACAGGATACCAGGTCACTGATATTTAAAAACTTTTACGAGTTGGGAAATAAGGAAAAGCAGCGTGAATTTATAGCCCGTTGTATGAAAAAAATAGAACCAAAACAGAATAGAAACCAAAGAACGAAAAAAGGGAAAATCAGAGCTAATAATTGTGCATTTTTTTTTTGAAGTAAATGGAAAATATATCCGAGTTTGTAAAGATTTTTTCAAAAGAACTTTAGACGTAAGCAACAATACCATAGCCACAATTAGAAAGAAGACCAACTCAGAAGGATTTCTAGAGAGTGAGAAAAGAGGAAAGCATAATAATCAAAAGAAAGTGAGTGATGCTACAAAAGGGAATATAAGAAACCACATTAATCTTTTCCCAAGAATTGAATCACATTATTGTCGTTCCCAAACAAAAAAAGAATATTTGGATGGTTCACTGAATATCTCTACAATGTACAGATTATATACTGAGTACTGTAAAACAAACAATTGGGCAACAGCGAAAAAATGTACCTACGAAAAAATTTTTAACGAGGAATTCAATATAGGATTTTTTGCGCCTAAAAAAGATCAATGCGCAGTATGTGCACAGTACCAAAATGGGAATGACATTGAAAAAAACAATATGCAAGAAAAATACGATACACATTTACAAGAAAAAGAAATGTCAAGAAAGGAAAAAGATAAAGACAAAGAATTATCCATGCAAGAAAATTCAAGCCTCCTTGTGTGTTGTTATGATCTACAAGCTGTAATTCCATTGCCATGCGGAGAGATATCGACTTTTTTTTATAAAAGCAAACTTAACTGCATAAACTTTACAGTATACAACATTACCGATAAATCAGGGTATTGCTATTTGTGGCACGAGGCTCTAGCTAAGCGCGGGGCCAATGAAATTGCAACGTGTATTTATAAATTTTTAAAAAATGATTGTCGCGGGAAAGATGTCATATTCTTTTCAAATAATTGCGTTGGACAACATAAAAATAAGTTTGTACTTTGCATGTACCTGTACTGTTTAAAAACTTTGGACATAAACTCCATCACCCATAAGTATTTAATTAGTGGTCATACTCAAAATGAGGGAGATCAAATGCACTCGTGTATTGAAAGACAAAAAGCAAGAGCGCTCAGAAGTGGTCCCATCTTTATTCCCTCTCAGGTGGCAATGATTGCAAAATTGGCCAAAAAAACGGGCTCTCCATACAAAGTATATGAAATGACAACAGATGAATTCTATGACTGGAAGAAGATCTGTGATGAAATGGGAGTTAACTTTAGTTTACAAGAACACGATAACAATTGGAATGACGTTAAGGTTTTTCGGATGGAGAAAGATGTGGAAAACAGTGTTTTTTATAAAACAAGCTATACAGAAACAGAGTATAAGGTCATGAATATTAGAAAAAATCCTAGAAGAAAATTAAATATAAACCCCTCTTTGCCTTTAGCTTATAAAACTGCTCCGAAAATATCAAAGTTAAAACATCAACATCTACTTTCTCTTTGTAATGAAAACCACATTAAGAAGGAATATCAAGGTTTTTTCAGAAACTTGACGGCAGAGTGAACTTTATTAACAACTTCCCATTTTCGCATTTGATGTTTTTAATGTTTTTTGCTACAGAAATTTTGAATAAACGTTTATAAAAAGTCGATTTTTTATTTAACCCAAGCCACTATCTAAAAATATTTTTCATTGCTTTGGTGCAATACTGAGACATCTGCAAGAATTAAAAAAAAAATAGTTAATATAATTTTTTGTGACTCTGCAGCATGTCCATATTAAGTTACATTTATAAAAACAAAAATATGCAAGAAAAATTATGAAATTTCAGTTAGTTTAGAACTTACAACAAAAACAAGACATTGAAAATTTTTGAAGGGCAATTTCTGGAAACTATACCTTGTGCATTTGTCTCAGTGTTGTACTGGATAAGCGATGTGTTATCATCATTTAAACGAATAATTTTGAAAGGGCCATTAAATTTAGTTACGGTTTTTGATCCACGTTTTTTCGGTGCTTTTATATACACTTTTTGACCAACTTTGAATTTTTCTTGGGAATTTTTTACATTTTTATTAACTCTCTCAACGTTTGTCTTTTTCCGACTTTCTGTTCTTCCTTGTATATTGTTATACATATGAGATAACGACTTTCTATGCTCGTCTAAGGAATAATCGAATATTATTTGGTTAGATTTTGTATCCATAATATCTTTACTGGATGTATGTCCGAAAATAATCTCAAAGGGCGTGTGTCCTGTTGTAGAATGGTTTGTATGGTTATAAGCAATTATAGCCAATTTCATAAGTTCTTCATCTGTCTTTTTATTTAATTCTGGATTTTGTCGGAATATTCTAAAATGTTCAATTATTGTTGAATGGAATCTTTCAACAGTTCCGTTCGACTCTGGGTGAAAGGGTGTAGTAAAGTGAATGTCAATTTTATGAAAAGCTAACAAATTTTTTACTTGATTATTTATAAATTCTTTTCCATTGTCCGTTATTATGGCTGAACATGTTCCATAATGTTCAAAATATTCTATTAGAGCTCTTGTTACTTCACATGCTTCTTTGCATTTAATAGGGATAGCTTGTCCGAATTTTGAAAAACTATCAACAAGAGTCAGATAATTTTTTTGTTCCAATGTAAATGTGTCCATATATATTAGTTCAAAAGGTTTCTTAAGTTCATTGGAATTTGAGGAGGATGTCTGTCATATTTGCCTTTCTGGCATACATTACAATTGTTAATGTATTATTGTATAGTTGTTAACATATTATTCCAATAATATCTTTGTTTAAGTTTTTCAAATGTTTCTTGTGATCCTCTATGATTAGTTTTTCCTTCGTGGTAAGTTTTTATAGTTTCATTAATTTCATCCCTTTTTCTCAAAACTATTCTCTGTTGTGTGCATCTTACCAATTTTGGTCCATTATTATTAAAATATGTTTCATATATTCGACAAAAGTCCTGATACATTTTATCTGTGTCAAAATACATATAGAAAGTTACTTTTTCTGTTGTATATTCTCTCAAAAGGGTGACAATTTGATCTTCATTATCTTCTTTTGTTATCTCCGCATATACTATGACTTTGTTATCTGTTTTTAAAGTTTTTGTCTTTTGTGGATTCATAAGAACAGATTTTATTATTATTTGTTTTGGTTTTGAGTTTATTATATCGTCTAGAATTTGAATAGTATTGCGTGGTTCATCATCTCTGTTTGAGTGAACAGTGGACATTTCTACATGTTCTTGTGGTATATCTTCAAGATTTTCCGGTGGATTCAGGATTCTCTCTACTTCATCTTCAGTAGGTGTTCTCAAGTTTGATTCTCTTTCGAGGTCTTGAATAATTTGATCTAATTCAGGGTCATCAATGTTTACTTGCATAGATTCGGTGTCTATAGGATGAATTTGGATTCTGGATAATGCATCTGCGTTTGTATTAAGTTTTCCTTTTTTATACTCAATAGTAAAATCATAATCTTGTAATTTTGTTCTCCATCTTGCAAATTTTGAATTTTGTACATCTTTTAGAGAGAATAACCATCTTAATGGTCTATGGTCAGTGTAAACTGTAAACCTTCGTCCATATAGGTATGGTCTAAAATACTGGGTTGCCCAAACTAAACCGAGTAGTTCTTTTTCAATCACTGAGTAATTCTTCTCAGATTCACTCAATGTTCTTGAGGCATAGGCTATAGGTTTATCATTGCCTACTTCACCTTGGGATAGTACTGCTCCTAATGCATATTGTGAAGCATCTGTTGTTAAGATAAACGGTTTTGAAAAATCTGGATGTTGTAATAGTGGGCTATTTGTCAGAATTCTTTTACATATTTCGAATGCTCTGATAAATTCTTCGGTATGTTCTATTTTTGCGCCTTTTTTTAAGCATAAGGTCAAAGGTTTCGTCAATTTGGAACAATCTTTGATAAATTTTCTTTAGTAACCAATTAATCCGAGAAATGATTGAATTTCTTTCTTTGTTTTTGGAATTGGAAATTTTAAAATTGCTTGAATTTTGTCAGGATTTGATAATATTCCTTCAGGTGTTATAATATGTCCTAAAAATTTTACAGTCTGTTTCAGAAATTCTGATTTATCTAGCTGTATTTTTAGATTTGTCTGTCTAAATCTGTCAAATATTAATCTTATACTTTCTATGTGTTCTTGCAATGACGTTGAAAATATCAGTATGTCATCCATATAAACTAGACATTTATTATGTAAACCTGATAGTACATGGTTCATTGTTCTTTGGAATGTGGAGGGGGCATTTTTGAGGCCAAAGGGCATTCTTAGGAATTCGTAATGTCCGTCGTCTGTTGAGAATGCTGTCTTCTCAATGTCTTTAGGATCCATTTCTATTTGATGTTATCCACTAGCCAAATCTAATGTTATAAAATATTGACTTCTTCCTAGCTTATCAAGCACATCATTTATATTTGGTATGGGAAATTTATCTGGAACTGTTTTTTTCATTCAATTTTCGGTAGTCGATAACAATTCTAAATTTTCTTTTTCCACTATTGTCCATTTTTTTAGGTACAATCCATATAGGAGAGGACCATGGTGAAACTGAGTCGCGGATTATATTTTGACCTAGCATGGAAGATATCTGATTTTTAACTTCTTCTTTGTAAATTTGAGGAAATCTGTATGACTTTGTATATACTGGAATATTGTCTGTTGTTCTTATTTCATGTTTGACTTGATTTGTGAATGTCAATGGAATTCCTTCACAATAAAAGATGTCTCTGTAGTCATAACAAACTTTTCTTACAGCTTCGTATTCTTCTTGATTACAATGTCGCAAATCTAAATTTTCTAAATTTTTCTTTTGTAAAGTATCATAGTCAGTTAACGAATTTTGGAAATATTCATCAGTGTTTATTGGTTCTGGTTCGAAATTATTTAAATTACATCCATTTATGCATGCAAGGGGTTCTCCTAACTGAAAATTTACTTGCTCATCCGTGTTGTTTACAAGCAAAACTGTTGCTTCTCTGTTTTCTATGTTAACTATTCCAGCCGGAATTTCTACTTTTTCTTTAATTACCAGGGAGTTAATTATTGCTTCTCCACTTTCTTCCATTATTGGTACTTTTGCTATGATTTCAGTTTTTGCTGGAATACTATATGTATATTTTTTATTTTCTTTTTTATAGTCGTCAGCGTCGGGGTGAATTAGTCTTTTTCCTTCACTAAATAAAGGAATTTTTGTCCTGTCTGTGGTTAAGTAGCCATTTTTGAAGTCAAGGGTGGCTCCAATCTTTTGTAAGAGATCTAAGCCGATTAGACCATCATATGCATCGCTGAAATTAAATACAAAGTGTGTGTGTATTAATTCAGGATTTTTAAATATTTTTGAAATTGGAATGTCTGCAGCCCATTCATGTATAGATGTAGTATGGGGTGTTTTAATTTTGAAAGGGTTAAAGTACATTTTATCCTCGAAATGTACATGTGCCATATATTCTGTAATTAATGATTTTGTTGATCCTGTATCTATCATAAATCTTGCCTGAAGTTCTGGGATAATTATATATGGAAGTTTACTATTGGATGCGATGTTGATCTCTAAGTCTACTATTGGTTCTTGGAACTGGTAAGGTTCGTCGTATTTGGGGAATTCGTATTCTTCATATTGTTCTCCGAGGCTGGCATAGGAAAATTTTCGTCCTCTGTATAGTTTCCTTGATATTCAGCATATTCTTCAGGATAGAAACATTCTTCTTCACAGTAGGGCTCTTCTTCGTAATATTCAGGTTCAGTATCTGCACATGGGGAATTATCTTGGAAGTGTAACTCTTGGAACGTAAATCTTGGTGGTGGTTGTTGCTGTGGTCTTGTTTGCCTGGTATTTCCCGATGAAGTATCCATAGGTTGAGGATAAACATATCCTGTCTAGGACGCTGGGGCATTTGAACATTGGTACGATTAGAATTTTGATTATTTGAGGGGAATGGTTGATTTTGGAAATGCGATTGTTGTGGAAAATTTTGTCTTTGAGGAAAATTTGAAAAATTGGGACGTTGAAAGGGTCCTGGAAATTGTCTCTGTTGAGAAGATCTCGAACTAGAAAAATTAGGAATTCGATGTGGAAAAGTTGAATTGACATTCTGAATAGGTCTATTGAATTGTGGAGGCCTTTGGGAATGCGATTGAACAGGTTTAAAATTTCCTTGTACGGTCCTTATATGTGGTGAATTATTTTTTTGGAAATTATTTTTTGGTCCTAATTTTTGTTGACGATTGTATGACATATTTTCTTCTTCGACCACTTTATTTATGGCATCCTCAAGAGATTGTGGTTGTTTGCATCGTAGTAGATGACTTAAATGTGAGTTGAGTCCTGATAGATATGTTCTTAGAGCCATTTTATTATACAGAGTGATTTTTTCTTGACGTAGTGCTGCTGACAATGTTGACATTTGAATTTTTGAAAGTAAAAGGCTTCTCAGGGAGATTACTCTATCTGCGAATTGTGTGGCAGTTTCATTATTGTTTTGTACCAGCATCATTAAATCATTTAATAGTGATTCTTCATTTCTTTGGTCTCCAAAAGTATTTAATAAAAGTGTTTTTAATTCAGGAAAAGTTGTAATTTCACGGGCAGCTAATATTTCTGCGGCTTTACCAACTATTTTATTCCGAAAATGTAACATTAAAAATTGAATTCTCGCGGCATTATTATCTACGATAAGCATACCGTAAACTTTTTAACATGAATCTATAAAATTCGGTAATTTTGAAACATCACCGTCGAAGAATGGAATTAAATCTAAATAATCGCGAATGGTAATATTGGCTTGAGCCATGTTTAAATTTGGTTCGTTAACAGCGGGTTCTATTAAAAATTGATTTGGGGAAAAAACTCTAGAAAAAAGATTAGCTAATGTGTCGTCGTCAGAATAATTGTCAGTCATGAAAATTACTTACAAGAGAAAAATTTTGATGGCAGAAAACATGAAGGCTCTGGTGTATATAATCGATTACAAGATATAAGCAGTATTATATTTGATTGATTATATATGCTTCTCGAGCAGGAGGGCTTTTTGTCAGGTCAAAGTCTTTGTCAGTTTCCCTAAATTCCCTAACTTGAAATACTTTAAGTAGCTCAAGGCTACGTGCTTTTAGAGATGGTTTCTTTAAAGATGGCTTCTTGCTTGGGTCAATCTTTCCTATGCACGATTTAGATTACATGCAGTCTTGGGAAAGAGAGTACACGATCTTGGTTGCTTCTAGGGCTTATGTATAATTAGGCACTTCGACACCTAAAAATACAAGTGCAAAGCCTCACGATGTCTTGGTTGCTTCGGATAGGGTGGATACAGCGATTACAGCCAGTAATTTCGCAAAAGTGGAAATTTTGACTGGACTATAATTTCTCCACAGCCTAATCACTGTTGTTTTCTTACTTGCTGATTCTAATTTCTTTCTTGAATAACTTTGAACTTCTTTGCTTGATTCTTCGTTTTTCTTAGCCTAGGGGTTCACCAAAGATATGGCGACGGTTCAGCTGTGTAGGTTCTTCCTTGGTTAGTCGAAGGTACGACGAGATTTCCAATATTCCCTTGGAAAAGCTCCAAAAAAAGATCCTACCGACTGCGCCAGATAACTTTTGTGCCGAGCGGATTTGGTTTTTAAAAACAAATTTTTATTCTTAAAAAACACACAAAAGTATCGTTTGAGTTAAAGAGAAGCGTACAATAGTTTCAAAGGCATGAATACTGTATTTACCTCTGACGATAACTGCTTAAACAATAAACTTGACCCATATACCGGGTGTTCCCTCTAAGACTTTCAGTGCGAATATCTCAGAAACCATCATAGCCAGTGCGACGAAATTTGGTATACAGACACTAGATGGAGCGTAGAATCTGATGATAACATCAATTTTTATACAGGGTGTTCCATTTTCCAAGAAATCGATTTAATTTTGATTTTTTGGTTGTCAACCCTGCTAAAACTTATGTTTAAATTGAAATATACTTAATTATGAACACATTCTGATAAATAGACATTCAAAAATTTCAAAATTTAACATAAAAAAACGCCTCCAAAAAGTACCCAAATTTCATTGTTTTGTCATGTAAAATGTGTATAGCCTTGAGCCAGACTTACACAGAAGAAACTAACATCGGTGAACGTCAAAACTATTAATTGTCATTGAATTGTCAAATATTAATGGCATGAAGTATTTTATTTTACATAAATAACGCTAAATAATGGATTTAATGCAATTTACGTATGCACAATGGTGTTATTGAGACTTGTCGATAAAAATTTAGATTTGAGTTGAGGCTTTTGGAGCATTGTGGTCGCCGTGCCGACGTAGTCTACCGCTACAGCTAGAGTTACAGCGTGAAGATTGTGTAAAATATCTGTGAAAATTTTTAAATTATTCCATTATAATGTAATAAAACTTCAGTAAATTGTTTTTTTATGTTACAACAGTGTACAATAATAATTAGGTACACGTATTTTTTATTACAAAATAATTTACAAAATTGTGTAAGTACTTAAAGAATATCCCTGTTTTCCAACTGCTGTAATAATTATTGATTAGTTATTTAGCAACAAATAAATTCAAACAAAACCATTTCTAAAACTTTTAATATGATGTGAACGTGTTTGTCGTTGAAAGTCAGATCTGAACCTACCCTAGCCCCGCAAAAGAAAATATTACGAAAGCATAACCTAGAAATGATTGATTCTTGTATCCACATATTTCAGCACTTTACTTAGGATTAAGAAGAACTCTACATCTGTAAAATAGTAAACAATGAACTACAATTTCTGTATTTCATGATACAGAACTGAAATAAAGCAACTGGTTTTTGCTAGGAAGAATCACCTGCAAATGTACTATACCCAGTAGGTAGGTACCTATCAAATAGTCGTTTAAAGCTAGATAATAATTTGTAATTATTGTTTTTATCTTTCAGTTATGTATGTGCAGTGCCACAAATTACATTAAAGCAGACACCAGAAAGAATAAGCGAAAAATATTACGGACATTTTCTTGGAAATAATTCTAAACATAGAATGATGGATAATATTATAAAGAAGTCTGTAACTCACATTCTTTGAAGAGTATTCTATAAGACATTAAATTCAGTTGTCTGTCGTGGGTTTTAAAATTTCTAAACGAATAAAATTAAGAAAAATAAACTAATTTCATAATTCTATGTACAGTATGAAAACATCTTGTTAGAATATCTTTAAAATGTTGAAAGCTAACTGTTGTTACAACATATACACAACATAACGTAATAAGGTAGGTATTGAACGATGAAACGGCAAGATTTGTTTCTAATCGTACATGCATAAACATTCCTCAAATTGAACGTTGCTCTGTAAAAGAAATTAGAATACAGAACAAGCGTTTAATATAAAATCAGATGTAATAGTGTAGATACTTAATGTAATTTTATTTTATTTTTAATAAATTGAAGTCTGTATTTGTTGTTTTTTATTCTACTCAAATTATTAAACAGAAATGTTTCAGAAATAGGTAATATAAAATTAATTAATACTTAAAGATGAAGGATCAAGTTATTCAATTTAGTTAATATTTAAAAAATAAGCCACAATGTAGGTACGTATTACTTTTTAATTAAAATTATGCTGGTTACAACTGAATCATAGCTATAATAAAATATAAAAAATCACTCCTTTGGTCTTTTTTGAAAATTTTGTTCTTTTGTAAAATACTCTCCAATGTGAGTTAGGAGACTTCTTAATATTATCCACCATTCCATGTATAAAATTAATTCTAACAAAATATCTGTGCAATATTTTTCGTTCATTCTGTTTGGTGTCCTATTTTACGAATCGTTTTGTTTCAATGTAATTTGTGGCACTACACACATACCTGAAAGATAAAAACAATAATTACAAATTACTGTCTAGCTTTAAATGAATTCTTGATTAATTAACAATAAAATAAATTTACAATATTACATCTGATTTTATATTAAACACTTGTTCTGTATTCTAATTTCTTTTACAGAGCAACGTTCAATCTGAGGAATGTTCATGCATGTACGATTAGAAACAAATCTTGCCGTTTCATCGTTCAATACCTACCTTATTACGTTATGTTGTGTATATGTTGTAACAACAGTTAGCTTTCAACATTTTAAAGATATTCTAACAAGATGTTTTCATACTGTACATAGAATTATGAAATTAGTTTATTTTTCTTAATTTTATTCGTTTAGAAATTTTAAAACCCACGACAGACAACTGAATTTAATGTCTTATAGAATACTCTTCAAAGAATGTGAGTTACAGACTTCTTTATAATATTACCCATCATTCTATGTTTAGAAAATGTCCGTAATATTTTTCGCTTATTCTTTCTGGTGTCTGCTTTAATGTAATTTGTGGCACTGCACACACATAACTGAAAGATAAAAACAATAATTACAAATTATTATCTAGCTTTAAACGACTGTTTGATAGGTACCTACCTACTGGGTATAGTACATTTGCAGGTAATTCTTCCTAGCAAAAACCAGTTGCTTTATTTCAGTTCTGTATCATGAAATACAGAAATTGTAGTTCATTGTTTACTATTTTACAGATGTAGAGTTCTTCTTAAACATAAGTACATAAGTAGTGCTGAAATATGTGGATACAAGAATCAATCATTTCTAGGTTATGCTTTCGTAATATTTTCTTTTGTGGGGCTAGGGTAGGTTCAGATCTGACTTTCAACGACAAACACGTTCACATTATAATTAAAAGTTTTAGAAATGGTTTTGTTTGAATTTATTTGTTGCTAAATAACTAATCAATAATTATTACAGCAGTTGGAAAACAGGGATATTCTTTAAGTACTTACACAATTTTGTAAATTATTTTGTCATAAAAAATACGTGTACCTAATTATTATTGTACACTGTAGTAACATAAAAAAACAATTTACTGAAGTTTTATTACATTATAATGGAATAATTTAAAAATTTTCACAGATATTTTACACAATCTTCACGCTGTAACTCTAGCTGTAGCGGTAGACTGCGCCGACTTCTTTATAATATTACCCATCATTCTATGTTTAGAAAATGTCCGTAATATTTTTCGCTTATTCTTTCTGGTGTCTGCTTTAATGTAATTTGTGGCACTGCACACACATAACTGAAAGATAAAAACAATAATTACAAATTATTATCTAGCTTTAAACGACTGTTTGATAGGTACCTACCTACTGGGTATAGTACATTTGCAGGTAATTCTTCCTAGCAAAAACCAGTTGCTTTATTTCAGTTCTGTATCATGAAATACAGAAATTGTAGTTCATTGTTTACTATTTTACAGATGTAGAGTTCTTCTTAAACATAAGTACATAAGTAGTGCTGAAATATGTGGATACAAGAATCAATCATTTCTAGGTTATGCTTTCGTAATATTTTCTTTTGTGGGGCTAGGGTAGGTTCAGATCTGACTTTCAACGACAAACACGTTCACATTATAATTAAAAGTTTTAGAAATGGTTTTGTTTGAATTTATTTGTTGCTAAATAACTAATCAATAATTATTACAGCAGTTGGAAAACAGGGATATTCTTTAAGTACTTACACAATTTTGTAAATTATTTTGTCATAAAAAATACGTGTACCTAATTATTATTGTACACTGTAGTAACATAAAAAAACAATTTACTGAAGTTTTATTACATTATAATGGAATAATTTAAAAATTTTCACAGATATTTTACACAATCTTCACGCTGTAACTCTAGCTGTAGCGGTAGACTGCGCCGGCACGGCGACCACAATGCTCCAAAAGCCTCAACTCAAATCTAAATTTTTATCGACAAGTCTCAATAACACCATTGTGCATACGTAAATTGCATTAAATCCATTATTTAGCGTTATTTATGTAAAATAAAATACTTCATGCCATTAATATTTGACAATTCAATGACAATTAATAGTTTTGACGTTCACCGATGTTAGTTTCTTCTGTGTAAGTCTGGCTCAAGGCTATACACATTTTACATGACAAAACAATGAAATTTGGGTACTTTTTGGAGGCGTTTTTTATGTTAAATTTTGAAATTTTTGAATGTCTATTTATCAGAATGTGTTCATAATTAAGTATATTTCAATTTAAACATAAGTTTTAGCAGGGTTGACAACCAAAAAATCAAAATTAAATCGTTTTCTTGGAAAATGGAACACTCTGTATAAAAATTGATGTTATCATCAGATTCTACGCGCCATCTAGTGTCTGTATACCAAATTTCGTCGCACTGGCTATGATGGTTTCTGAGATATTCGCACTGAAAGTCTTAGAGGGAACACCCGGTATATAGACTATGAATAAGGAATGTGCAAGGGTTGCACTATCAGCACATTGTTGGTAAGATAACTCGCGCTACCGGCGCAAATGTTTTGTCATAGTCTATCGTTTTTCTTTGGCTAAAACCGCGAGCTACTAAACGAGCTTTATAGTTTACCAAATTTCCTTTACTGTCGCTTTTTATTGTAAATACCCATTTACAATCAACAATATTTACATTATTTGGCTTCTGTACCAGCGTTCATGTTTTATTACGTTCTAATGATTCTAATTCATTTCCCATTTTAATCTAGATGGATTTTTAACTACATCTTGATAACATCTTGGAATGTCCCTTTTAAATATTTGATCACCTACTAAATAATTGTGTATATCAAAATCATGGTCTTTATACTATACTGTTGGTTTACTTTCCAACCCTTTACTTCTCCTCACATCCGGTTAACTATTTAATTTCCTCAACTTATTAGAAGAGGTCCATGGACTTTCTTTTTCACTACTATTCGAGCTCGTATCTTGTTGATCAGGGACATCCTTTATAGAGGATGTTTGATCCCGGATGCAATTTGCAGGGACAACTTTTTCATTAGACGTTTGCTTGCACCTTTCCCTGTCCATTTGGCCGGGTGTGAAAGTTTCTACAGATTTATCCTCAGCAGTACCGTCTACTGAAATATTTTCTGCACCTTTTGGTACATATTCATCTGTATTTATATCGCTACTGATTTTGATTATGTTATCAAGTTCTTGTCTTGATATCTTGTACGTAATTTCATCAAAAATTACATCACGTGCAACTATGGATTTTCCCGATTCCGGATTAAAAATTTTATACCCATTTGGCACGAAACCTACGAGAATTGATTTTATTGACTTACTATCGAATTTACCTTTATTGGGATTATGGTGAAGAAATAATAAGACCGAAGTGAAACTTTAAAATAGTTTATATTATAGAATCAACAAACAGCGTACAGCGTCAGAGCTTAAGATGAACTGGAACTTTGGTTATATGAGATCTGCTTATATATTACAATTTCACTTGATCAGCGGCTTTAGCCAGACATCGACTCCGCCGGAGGACATTAAACTTAGGGCATGATAAACATACATGAAAAGTATATTACGAGGTTCTCGAGTGGTCAACATATTTATTTTTTGTATATATTCAATACGCCCACTCAAAAAAAAATGATTGAGACTGTTGTGATCACTATTTGATGTTCCACGTGAATTTGATGAGTGGAACTGCTGGGGAGTACTGCCTATGTGCTGATCTAACATTTGTTGCGTGGATTGGGAAAAACCCTTCAAAAACCCAATCAGACCAGCGAGTCCTAGACCATTTCCAGGCCCATTTGGCTGCGGAATGCTAGGAATTTCGGAGCCGGATGTTGCTTTGTGAAGGCATCTGCCAATTGGTCACCTATAGGAATATAAACAAGTTTTACTTTCTTTTGTTCAATTTGCTCCCTTGAAAAATGATACTTGATGTCAATGTGTTTCGAACGCTTATGACCTGTTGGATTGTTAGCAATAGATATACAACCATTATTATCTTCATAAATGACAGGTGTATATTGATATCACTTAAAAGTGATTTAATCCACAAAGTTTCTCGAACACCTTCAAAGAGGGCCATATATTCAGCTTCAGTAGATGAAGCTGCAACTGAAGTTTGTCGCTTTGTATTCCAACATACTGTATGTTCAAATAATTTAAAAATATAACCCGTTATGCTTTTGCGATATAGTTCATTACATCCCCAGTCAGAGTCTACAAAACCAATTAAAATTGGTTTAGGATTACTGCGTTTGTATACTAATTTAATTTCAAGTGAGCCTTTAATATATCTTAAAATTCGTTTAAGACATTGCCATAGCTCTTTATTATTTTTATTTTGATACCTGCTTAATAAATTTAGTGCTGTGCATAAATCTGGTCGTGTACACAGCATTGCATACATTAAGCAACCAATTACATTTCGACGTGGTTTATCACATGTTTCATCTGAGTTTAACGCAGCATAGTTTAGTTTGCTAAGTAAGGGTGTATTGACAGATTTACAATCACTCATGCCAAATTTATTTAGCACGGATTTTAGAAAAGAACTTTGATCCATTGAAATCTGATTTTCATTTATTTCAATTCTAATACCAAGAAATAGTTTTAAATTGGATAAATCTTTCATTTGAAAGTTGTTCATTAAGTAAGTTTTAAAATTTGTCATAGTGTTATGATTATGTGTAGCTATTATAAGATCGGTTTCGTATAAAATAACGTAAATGTTTTCTTTAATGTGCCCCTTATTTAAAAAATATAAACAGCGGTCTGCTGAAGAGCTTTTAAAATTATGCCTTTTTAACACCAGGTCAAAACGTTCGAACCAGCATCTTGAAGATTGTTTAAGACCATATAATGATTTATTTAGTTTACAAACTTGATTTGGTTCAGCTTTAATGCCGTCGGGTACACGCATATAAATTTCTTCTTTTAAAAAGCCATTAAGAAAAGCCATTTCAACATCCAATTGATGAATTAATACATTATTGTTGATGGCCAAGCTTAGAATAATTCTAAGAATTGAAATACATGCCACTTGCGCAAAAGTTTCATTATACTCTGTTAAATATTGCTGACTAAAACCACGTGCGACGAGTCGCGCCTTGTGTTTATTTGGATTTCCAAAGATATCGTTCTTTACTCTAAACACCCAATTACAATCAATTATATTTTTATGCAATGGCTTTGGTACCAGGGACCATGTTTTGTTTATTAATAAGGAATTAAGTTCGTTATTTATTGCCCTTTCCCATTGCACTTTATCTTCCCGATACTTTATTTCGGAATAACTTTCAGGAATTGTATAATTTAGCGATTGTGCACACAAAAGATAATTATTTATATCTTCCTCGGTTTCATCGTATGAAACGACTGATATATTTTTAATTCTTTGACTTTGTCATAAATTACTGTTAAATTCCGATTTTTTAACAGAAGAACATACATTTTTATCATTGTCAATTGTAAATTCCCCTGTTTCATTTACAGGTTTTAGCTTACTGTGTTTTTGATCTATTTCAGGTACAGATCCGCTTACTTTGGTAAGTTTTTCAACGGGCTTACCTACTGATGAAGTAGGGTTAGGCATTTCAGTATCAGAACTGTTTATTTCATCAAAAATTACATCGCGCGCTATGATGAATTTATTTGTATTTACATCAAATATTTTATAACCATTTGATGCATTATGCCTTTAAATGAATTTTCATCAAATTTACTCTTTCTTATTTTATGGTGAATATACACGGTGGAACCAAATATTTTTAAGTCATTTAACCTGGGACTTTTACTGTGCCACAATTCAAAAGGTACTTTATTTGAGGTCATTGCTTTTGTTGGTGTTATATTTATTAAATATGTTGCAGTTAATACTGCTTCACCCCAAAACCTTTAGTCTAACTCAGCACCGTGTATCATTGAGCGGGCTTTTTCAGTAATAGACCGATTCATGCTTTCGGATACTGAATTTTGCTGAGGTGTATACGGTACTGTTAAGTGATAAGTTATGCCCTTATGAACACAGAATTTTTTAAATTCGTTTGAAAGATATTCGCGACCATTGTCGCAGTATAAATTTACAATTTTCAAATTAAAATGTGCTTTGCTCTTTACTACAAAATCCTGAAAGAATTTAAATACTTCCGATTTATATGTTAATAAATAAGTGACTATAATGGGTATATTCGTCAACAAATATTAGAAAATAATTTTTATTATCAACTGTGGGTGGTGTTACTGGCCCACATACATCTGAATGTATTATAAACAAGGGTCTGTTTACGTGAGTCTTATCTTTGGCTTTCAAAAAAGGAAGTATATGCACGCTTCACAGATTGAATTACTAGGATAAATGTTATTAAAATTAGTATTCCCTTGTTTCTTAAGTGTCAAGGAGTGAATTTGTAGTTGATGTATACAGGGTTTCAGAACATCAAATTTGATATTAATTAAATTATTAAAAGACTTACCAGTAAAAATTAACTTCTTGCTCTTTTTAATGCTCACCCCACCTGCCTTATCGAAGATTACCATCATACCTGCTTCCTGAATACGCCGAACTGATTGCAAGTTGTAAGGTACCTCTGCAGCATATAGGACGTTGTCAAGGACTCCTGTTACCCCTAAATTGGTGATGATGTTTACGGAACCTCTTGAAGTGGCGATGATGGAGACCCCAGTTTTAGCTACTGAGATTTTTAATGGTTTTTCCAGATGGGTAATTGATGTAAATATATCAGACTGGTTCTCTAGATGATCGATCGCCCCAGAGTGCAGGATAAATGTTATTTCGGTGGGTAATTTTTTGAATTGCCGTCTGTGAGAACGAATCATGCAGCGAAGCTTTCAGTAGGCTTATCTTCAGTTTGAACAGTTTGTAGGGTTCTGTTCCGTTCAAAATTTTCTTGCTTCTGAAGCATTTTCTTGTAAAAATAAGAATTTCTTTTAACATGATTTTGACGTGACAATGTTTGCAAATTACTGGTGAATGAAATTTGGTGAGAGGTGGACTTGAGTACTGACGTGAGGATAAACGAGATGAAGAGAATTTTTGGTTTCTGAATTTTTGAATTCCAAATTTCACTTTTGATTTGCCTTTTCCAGAGTGAATTGTTTCGACTTGCAACATTTTACTGCTTGTGTCGCTAGTGTCATTTTTGAGTTTAATTTAATAATCCAGAAGTTTGGTTTTGATGAAAGCGAATGTTAAAGTTTTATCTGACATGGTTTGAATTGCAGTGACGATGCCATCATAAGACTGTGGTAATGTCAGAAGAAGGTGTGCAATTTTGATGTTTCAGTTTGATCTCCACCTGCTGCTAATAACTCGATCATTAATTCGTCGAATATTATTCTTTAAACTTTAAACTTAATAACTTCTTTTGAACAGATAATTGCGTCGCCAAACTTTTTCTTTCATAAACAAAAACCAAATTTTGTCTTCTGTCACAAATCCTATCATAGTGTCACTAAGCTATTCTACGATTATACTTTTGACAAAACGTTCGCATTTTCGCCATTGTTCGTCAAGCATTTCCGGTGGAACCTCATCAAGGACTTTCAGTGCGTTTTTTTCTGCAAGTAAAGCACGCACACGAAATTTCCAAATAGTATAGCGTTCGCCAGTGAACTGTGGAATATTTCGACGACTTTTAGTTTCCATTTTCAAATTGGCACTGCAGACTGCACAAATCACTGTTTTTCAGTTTTATAGTTTTTTTAACACTTAATTAGAAAGTTTTTTTTTAACACGCACAATTTAATTAGTCAAACTCTGGGCCCATAACCTATTGGGATTATGGTGAAAAATAATAAGACCGACGTGAAACTTTAAAAGAGTTTATTATTATAGAATCAACAAACAGCGTACAGCGTGAGAGCTTAAGATGAACTGGAACTTTGCTTATATGTTACAATAGGTTTGTTCCAACAAGAGTCCGAAACTTGTGACTCTCTTAGGGAAAATTACACATGCGGGGCGGCAGCTCTCGGTCGGTGAACAATGGGTGTGAGTAAGGATTGCAAATTTGTGTATCAAAAATCACTGTATATATATTACCTACTTTCTGATGGTTATATAAGGGCGCCACTTAGTTTATAATTAGGTCTTTGATATTCATACTAAGAAATTACACAAATACACAGATGCGATTCAATAGGATTTTAATTTGATAAATATTTAATTACAGTAATATTTAATAAAAAGGAAGTGATTTTTGATGTGAGAATAGTCCAATGATAAATTATTGTTTATGTATAGTTTAGTTAACTCTTGAATTTGGATCACCCTGTAAATAGTACTACTTCAGGTTCACATTTTAGGCAAAATTAAAAAGTAATAAAATGGAAGGTAGATATCTAAAGTTTTTATAACAAATGTTGATTATGCCAGTAAGTTTCTGGAAACTCTAATTATAGCGGCCCTGCACTTCTTTTGGAATTTCATAACTTTGAAACACTAGCATAAAAATAAAGGGTAGATCTGACCTGGTGATATCCTTAAATATCGCAACATAAAACGGTTTTTGGGACCTGTAATTTACGCCACTCTGGATAGGGTGTGTGCTTAACTGCCTTGGAAATGGTCTGCCTCTTACGGTGCAGCAGGACAATGCAACGCAAGCAAATATTATTAGAGGTGCATCGGTACAGGGTATGACATCATATTGTAAGTGAAACAGCTTCGTGAGATTCGATTTCCACAAGTGGTTCTGAATTATTCGGCAAAGTAAGGTAACCAATAAAAATAAGGCCGACAAATCTATAAGAGAATTAATGTATTTTAACATATATTTTACTGCTAGGGACTGCAAAAAACTGAACACAGTATAAAGAAACGTACCTTCTAATTAGAATGGCCTTTTCCTATTTGTTTGGCACTCAACAAATTTATAATTGTACATACATAGAAAGAATAATGGCGACACCGTCTTTACGGAACCTGCGGAGTAGTATAGCTACTGGGGTTCTGGACCACTTTGGTAACCTGTCCATCCGAGTCTGGACGGCAGCGTAGAAGGGTGGAGTTCTTGCAGAAAGTAGGTCAATGACCAGAGGGTAGTGGTCGAAGAAGTGTAGAAGAGCGTAGGGTGGTAGTAGAAGAAGTGGTCGTCAATGACCAGAGGGTGCGGAGGGTAAAAGAATGTGTTAGAGTGAGAGCGAGCCGAGCCGGCCTCGCCGCAAGCCATGTATATTTTAACTTGGATATTTGCGAGAATAAAAATAGGAGAGATTAGTTGGCCTTGAGGTCACGTTACGTCTTTATCACATTAATTATGGAATTATTAGATTTTAAATATTTATTTTATTTAGAAATTTTCTTAGAGGAACAAAAAAAAAAGACAACAGATTGTAGTAATAAATTTTATTTTAGATGAGTGTAGATCAAGAATTACAATTTCCTTTTTAAATTTGCATTGTTTACATTGTTGTAATATTTATATTTTTGGATGTCGTGCCATATGTCTTGCTTGATCCAATTCCAGTGGTCCCTGGTCACGGAGTCTTCCATTGCAGCGGTATCAAAATGTATGATCATCGCCGACCACTCGAACTCGCTGCATGGTTGGCTTTGATATAGCCTGTTACACGTGTCCATTTTATTGGTAATGATGTCATGTTTGGTCTTCAGCAACCCTGATCCACTACTTGGAATGGGACGTTCAAAACGAGGCTGTAAAAAATATATTTATTAAACAACTGTTTGAACTTAGAGAGAGAGAGATAGTACTACGAAATTATTCAAAGTCTAGAACGTACATCATAGTTTAAATCCAAGAAACTTGGATCGTCTTGTTGCAGGGTCTTGGTTGTAAACATACGGGACACGTGGCGAAGACTACTTTCGGAGTCCAATCGTTATTTGTTGCAGGTCGCTTCCTAATAGTTTTTCTGCATACTCCACAAATCGTCGTCTCCATCACGTTGGCAGTGTATGATTTAAACTTAAAATTTGGCATCTTAAGACTTTTGAATCGTTTCGTAGCAATATAAATCTATTTGTTGTGTGGCGGTAGAATGTAGTTCAATTGAATTTCTGCAAAAACAGAAAAACTGTTGACAACTCCTGCACCAATTCGTTCCGTCTGTCTTGCTATATTGAGGTTTCGGAATACTTCGTGGTTGTATTCATCTGGTCGGTTGTTGTCTCCTCCTCAATTTGTTTACGAATCTTGTTTTGGATCGGAATACTTCCTATGTCGTCATTTAGTGAATGAACTAGATTATTTAGAACAAAAAAAAAACTCTGACTGTATAAAAAATCGTTATATCCCCATGGTTTCGTGTCTGTATAAATATAACTTACAATTCGTTTGTCGTCGTAAGGACTCAAAGCAATTTTTTGTTGGGAAATTGTATAAACATCATGATGCCTTGAAATTATAGATTTTTGATTGATTGACACTTTGGTGTTTTAAAATAGGCACTTATAGTAGTCATCAAATGTTATTTCCTTCAAGGCGGACCTTTCGATACCTTTAGCCTTTTTAATTATGTTTTCGTCTTGATTTTTAGACATAACTTTTAGGGCATACATTTTAGATCTTAAGCCAATAAAATGTGTCATAATATTGCCTTGATTCTCGTCTTTCATCAAGCCTATTTTTTTTTATTTTTTAAAGGAATCCCAAAAACATTATTTTCTGGATAATCAGAAGTATCAAATCTCTCAATATCTTCTTTAATGTATTTGTAAATGTCATCAATGTTGCAAAATTGATAAATTAAACTGTCTGTGTCGGTGTATAATAATTTAGCATCGTCATTAAACCTTTTCTTGATATAATTATAGTGAAAATCGTAAAGGAATGTTTTCGAAATATCTAGTATACACATGCCGATAAAAATGGGTTTATTTAAAGTCACCTTCAGTTTGTTCATCTCAATGATTACCGTGTCTTTATTGAAAATGGTGCAGCTATGAAAGTTGGGTTGCGCAATATAATATTTGGCACCATATCGTCCTGTCCATTTAGTAACTAATTTTATATCTTTATATTTTCTAACATTTTCAATGGTTTTTCCGTAAGGAGAATTATTCATTAATTTAAAAAAAATTTTTTCAAATTCATTTTTACTCGTTTTTCGTAATTCCGTATTGAGTTCAATATACTTTTTTAAACACGGTGATTGTTTGAATTTTAAACAGCGATGAATTTTTCGAATAACAATTCCTAATTGCAAAGCTTGTCTTAGTAACGTATAATGTATGACATACTTTTGTTTATCATACAATGTTGTCAACAATTTTGGTTTGTCAGAATCAGAAGAAGGCGGTACTAAATGTTCAGGACATAATGGTAAATCTTTATGTAATTCATATAGATGCCGAGGATAATATAAATCAATTTCTAATATGTACTCATACTCACTAGAGTCGTGATTACTATCAAAAATATTTTCATGATAAATGTTTTCAATAGGCACCCACTGAAAGTCCCCATATGGTAGAGGAAACATCATTGCAGCACCATACAAATTGTTAACATCGTAATACATTAGATATGAAATAGGAAGTTCTGGATTATAGTTACTTCCCATATATTTATTGTTAGCTTCCCCGTATCTATTGGAACATTGTGAAATACCGCCCCTGATGCCTTTTTCGATAAATAAAGCCATATCACAGTCAGTTAATAACTCCAATTCAACGCCGGTAACTTTTAACATGGCATCAAAAGCTAATCCGGGCGTTGTATAATAGTGGAGTGCATCTAAATCATATGTCTTCATGCACATTTTGCGAAAATTTTCAAACACATGAGCTAGTAACAGTACGTCAGTTTTTAAGTACAGTTCAGCGTAATCTTGAAGACTCTGTATATTAAATGAATGCCAAACATTTAATGCATGTTGATAATCACCATCTGAAATGTCCTCATTTTTCAGAGAGCTAAAAAATTTGTCTTTTGACGGTAAGCATTTATCTTTTAATTTGTCCCATGAATTTAGATATTCATAGGGAAATATTCCCTTCCTTGTCACTAATTTAAAATGTTCATCATCATCATCATCGTTAAAATATTTTTTGGTTATCAGTTTTTGATTATCGTCCAAATAAGATGACAATTTATCTAAACTGCTTGGCATAAATCTAAACGAATCTAAAAATCGAAAACTGATCTTAGTGCCCGATATGTGTTTTGTAAAAGAAATATAACGTTCCTTATTTAATGGCAACAAGCTGATGTTTCCCTCTATGTTTCTGCTAAGGGCTTTTATTATAAAGTGAGCATCGTAGCCCGATAAATTGTGAAATACGACGGGTACGGTGTACGAATTTTGATATAAAAGGTTACAAGACATATGAGATGCACCCCTGTATGCCCAAAAGATGACAATGTTCTCTGGCCTTCAACTCATTGTCAATAAACGGTTTTTGACAAATACAGCAAGTAGAAGACAAACGAAACTGCGTTTGTTCGTCAGTGGTTAATTGTAAGGGTTCCTGTTTGTGTTGATAAATTTCATGAATTTCTTTCGCAATTTCGAATAATTCATTTACGAACCAATCTTGGCAATGAGGACCCGTATGGATTCTAAATTTGGACAACATTTTATTTTCATAATTTGATTTTAAATAATAAGCTATACTGAAAGCCTCGTGTTGCTGACATAATTGTGACGTTTGTGTGGCATTATCATCATAATCCTTTAGTAAACTCTCAATGTCTGCATAGATGACAAAGGGGACACATAATGTATGTTTAAAATTTTTAAACTTCATTATATTATTAGTTTCATTCGGCATAATAATTTGAGTGATATTTAAATTTTTACAATTTTCTAAATGTTTATTTAAATGCATTTCGGTGGAAAAATAATTTAGACATCTTTCACAAATCCAGTTTTTATTTTTTTTCATGCCAATTTGTTTGCTAACTAAGCGTGACAAATTTTTTATATATGCAAAATGGTAAATAGTATTACTATTATCATCACTCTCATCATCCCAATTATTATTAGATGAAATCATGAGTAAATTTATTTTAGGTGAATAATCAGTTTTACTAAGTAATAATGGTGCAACCTCATTCCTTTTTCTTTCAACCATAACAGTAAACACATTTATTGCTAATTTATTCAAGGCTTCAAATTTGGGTATATCTTTCAATTTAATAGGAAAACTAATGTTGTCATATTTTAATACTGTATATAGGACCCCCCAAGTCATGCAATCCAATTAATTGTGCAAAAAAAAAATCGATAAAGTTAATTACCAGTTAAAATCTGACAGCGCCCTCAATCGCCTTCTTTCCTCATCCCGAAACTTTCTCTTTTCTGATTTCGATTTGCCAATTGGAGGTGTACGAATCACCGGTTTATTAGCAATCGTCGAAGAGGGATCGTAGATCTCAGACCAATCGTTGTCCCACGATTCCTCAGTAAGCAAAGAATTTGTGGCAACACAGTTACTTCTTTCTGCTAAAACCCATTTCCTATAAAGAAATGCCTGTTTTTCGGCTAGTTGGGCACAACGAATTTTTTCTTCTTTCTGGTAGTCTGTATCCCAATCAGTGTCCCAGGAAGGTTTTTTTTTCGACACAGCACTATTTGTTGACACTTTTACTTGACCGTTGTTGTTGATAGACATTTTCGAATGTTTTGAAAGTACTGCAGTAAAGTTTCACTGGTGCTTACTTATATATATCGGTGGTGCTAATTAAAAAAAGACGATTTCACATTTCCAACGATCATAGCAACTGTTGAAATATGGTCAAATAAAAAATATATTAACGTCATAAGTCACGTTTTATTCAACTGGCACACAACAGAATTAGCGAGTAATCCAATTATCATCACTCTCATCATCCCAATTATTATTAGTTGAAATCATGAGTAAATTTATTTTAGGTGAATAATCAGTTTTACTAAGTAATAATGGTGCAACCTCATTCCTTTTTCTTTCAACCATAACAGTAAACACATTTATTGCTAATTTATTCAAGGCTTCAAATTTGGGTATATCTTTCAATTTAATAGGAAAACTAATGTTGTCATATTTTAATACTGTACTAAAGTGTGGATATGATGATGATCGTGTCACATGAGTGTTAGTTGGATATAAGGCACAGACAATTGACCACAGAAAGCAATGGTGATCACTATTTTGAATGTTAATGACACTTTTTGTATTTTTTATAAATTGCGGTAAATCGACGTAAGTTGAGCTACCAACGGTTAAAGGGCAATAGCTATTTATATTGACTTTTAAGTGTAAAATTTCCAATAAGGCCCATCCCGAGTCCCGCTCTTGGTACTCTTCCAATTTTACCAAAATTTCATCAATTACGTGAGTCTGATACCATTCCTTTAAATTAGTATTTTTATCAATAATATTACTTTTAGTAGAAAAATGTTTTATAGATCTTTCACCATTCTGAGGCTTGATGAACAATCCAAAGAAAATAACATTTGATTTAAGCAGACAAGTCTTTAGCTGTTTTTTAATTTGAATGGAAAAACTTCTAAATGCCTTTTTCAAAAATAATTTTGGATCTTTAATTTTCAAATTAACTATAATGCCTGTCTTTATTCTCCCATTGAAACACGATTCCAAATTTCCCCAAACAAGTTCCTTTGATTTCTTTGTATTATTTAGTTTAACTTTAAAATTTTGTAGATATGCTTTAAGAAGTGCCAAATTGGACTCAATTTTTGAAAAATTTTTAACACAATTATACTTATATTTAACACATTTATCCAACAATCGAATAGCTTTTTTGATTTCTCTGGTAAAAAGTTTTAAATCATTTTTTGTTCTAACTAATCTACTCACCACTTCTATTTTTCTAACAAATTCGTCGGAGACTGTATCAACAACTTTCTGGGAATTCATTTCAGTTTTTTCGTACACTGGAACTGAACACATAGCGATCACAGCAACTCCTTATAAAAATATATTAACGTCATAAGTCACGAGCACAACAGAATTAGCAAGCAATCTAATTAATTGAGAAAAAATAAAATAAAAATGTTCTATAACCTCTTGACCCCCCAAGTCATGCAATCCAATTAATTGTGCAAAAAAAAAAATCGATAAAGTTAATTACCAGTTAAAATCTGACAGCGCCCTCAATCGCCTTCTTTCCTCATCCCGAAACTTTCTCTTTTCTGATTTCGATTTGCCAATTGGAGGTGTACGAATCACCGGTTTATTAGCAATCGTCGAAGAGGGATCGTAGATCTCAGACCAATCGTTGTCCCACGATTCCTCAGTAAGCAAAGAATTTGTGGCAACACAGTTACTTCTTTCTCCTAAAACCCATTTCCTATAAACAAATGCCTGTTTTTCGGCTAGTTGAGCACAACGAATTTTTTCTTCTTTCTGGTAGTCTGTATCCCAATCAGTGTCCCAGGAAGGTTTTTTTTTCGACACAGCACTATTTGTTGACACTTTTACTTGACCGTTGTTGTTGATAGACATTTTCGAATGTTTTGAAAGTACTGCAGTAAAGTTTCACTGGTGCTTACTTATATATATATCGGTGGTGCTAATTAAAAAAAAGACGATTTCACATTTCCAACGATCATAGCAACTGTTGAAATATGGTCAAATAAAAAATATATTAACGTCATAAGTCACGTTTTATTCAACTGGTACACAACAGAATTAGCGAGTAATCCAATTAATTGAGTAAACATAAAATTGTTATTGACGTTTCAATTATCCAGCAAAAAAATTACTTTGCATGTGCAATATTAAATGGAAATATTTAACAAAGTAGCTATTTTCATGTCATATGACTCGTATAATTTTTATTTTATGCTGTATAAATTTACAAATTTGAATTGAATCCGCATCAGTTGAAACTGTGCTTTTTTTCGATTACTACTACTCGTTATTATCATCAAGATGGCAACAACACCCAGCACGATTGTGGTCTTTACCCAGGACCCAATACACTTTCCAGCAAAGGTTGCTTTAGTGGTGATGAAGCAATTATTTCAGTAAGTATTCTTTACATTTCTTATAATTTTATTTTTGTGACTGGTTTTTTATTTGAATTAATTTCAGTGTTGCTTTTTTTTTAATTTCTCGCTTCTCGTTATTTCTAATAATTTCTCTCTCTCTCTGTCTACAACTTTAACAAGTTTGATTTACAAAAAATGTTTTCATTTTCAGATATGGTGTAAAGGAAATGTTTATATGGGGAGAAAAAATATTTATATCATTAACTTATTCTCCTCGATCGATTACTTTGAAGAAAAAGTTTGGTAATTTACCAGTCAAATATATGAGGACGAAACTGGAAAAGGAAGGGGATTTCAAGATTTTGGAAAGCGTCGTTAGAAAATATAAATTTAATCTCCTCGATGACCAGTTGGAGGATGTGGATAGAGTTCCAATAGAAGCACCAGGTTATAGTGGTAAAAAACGGAAACTGTATTTAGAAGCACCGACAATTCAAAATTCTACCAGGGATGATGATTATTATTATGAAGGTGTATCTGCTGCTGCTGCTGCTGCTGCTGCTGCTGCTACTACTACTACTTCTCTTCCTCCGCCTCCGCCTCCAGCAAGCATAAACGATAATGAAATATCTGATTTATTGTCACAGGCACTTAAATAAATCAAACTTTTTTTTTACACAATTTGTTTTTTTACTTTTTAAATCTTTTTCTCACATTTATTATCATTATTAATACCCTTCTAAATCACCATTGTAACAATGTAGGTATATTAAAAAACAATTTAATTGTAAAACCTGGTTTATTTTTATTTAACATTCACAATACTCTAAACATATATAAAACAAGTCTTTTCTCTATTGGAAAGTTCTATAAAGTTTTGTGTGAAATCATAAGAAGTAAATTCTAAATTATGAAAAGTAATGTATGTGCTATTTCCAAGTAATGTTTCTAAACTATATCTACCACAATACATTACAGAATTTTTTCTCGGTGCAATAGGATAATAATACATATCATGACCAACTACAAATCCAATGGTTTGATTGTTTAAATTTCTTATTGCTGTATTAACGGTAAATTCCTTCCATCCGTTTTCTTGAATAGCGGGGAAATAGAATGCAGGATACTCCATCAAAACCAGATTGTTTTCAGATTTCTCAAACAAATAAAAGGTTCCATCTTCTATTGAAATAGAATAATTTTCAACTTTTACAGCATCTCGTAAATAAATTGGATTATCGATAGTCACATTTAATTTAATTGGAAAATTATAATTCCCAATATTCATATCCTCTTGTATGTACAGCATTCTACAAACACTGCAATTTATTGCATACAAAACTAAAATGAGTAGTAAAAACATTCTTTTTTCTTTAACTTTAGAGTTGTTGATGTTGTTTGCCAAACTAAGGTTGTCAACATATATATGAGCAGAAACAAAGAAACATATCACTTTTATACATTTTTAAATCTCCCCCCTCTTAAAACTAAAAAATAAAACAACACATTTTTTTTAACTACTTTTTATTCATAATATTATTTCTGTCATACCATATACTTAATATAATAGCATTTTCATAAGCACAAGCTAGATCGTTAAAAAGATGATTTTTACAATGGTAATGGTAGGTTCTAATATCTCTCCAATCGCTAGACAACCATCCATAAATTTGTTTCCTCAAGGTTTTAAAACTTGGACAATTGAGTTCCTCCACATTAATTATGTGGTTGTTGGAAATGAATTTACTTAAAACACTTTTTTTACTCAGTCCTTTAACGATTATATCTGCTTCACCGACAATGTTTTTTATAAAGTCACTTAGATCTTCTAAATGCAGATCGGAATCCACTCCAAATCCATTATCCCAACTTAGTCCATGTACGTGTCTAGTTTTCCAATCAACGCATTTTCGAAATCCATCATCACCAAAGAAGGCGATACATGGTAGTCGTACAAATTTATGAGCCATACAACCATTTTGCATATTTAAAATAGCTATTTCTCTAATATAAAAATCACTATTCTTATATTGAAATCCATAAAAGTCGATCACAAACATTTTTTTTTTGTTTAAGCGATTCTAACAACACTAGTTAGAGGATTATACTTCACTAAACGATCGTGTAGTAGTAAGCAGTAAGCTGATGTGTTGGCAGGAATATTCTTATTCGTCTCGAATTCAATTCTTATATCCACTGCCTCTCCTTTTATTACATCATCATTTTGTCGACTGCAATCGATAACAACTAGAGGAGCTAGTTGTAGGTAATTTTCTGGTGACAAACAAGGTTCACCTTGATTTTTATAATAATACGATTGCTGGAACTGTGTGTACATTTCATATAAAATGGACCATTGTTTGTTGTCAAAGTTGAGGTTTAAGTTATCATAAGGATAAGTTTCAGAATTGAGATAAAGTTTAATGTTCGTTAAATTACAATGATCAAACTGACTCATAAATCTTGCTGGTATATTTTTCCTATTGGTTTGAAATCCGAAAATAATATATCGAGGTTTTTCCAATTGCGCACTGGTTTTTACTGCCCATGAATGTCTCATTGTTTCTTGCAATAGGGGATATTCTTGTAATTCCCAACATCTGAAAGGTATGTCAAGGTCTCTGCCGCTGTCGACACATTTTAATATTTTCAGTTTTTCCGTATCAGATACAGATACATGGGGAACCTTCCATAATATTTTTTGTAATGCTATTTTAGGGGTTTCATCTGCTTTGTTTGTGTGAATAGCATTCACATCTGAAGTGCTCCTAATTAATATCAATTCTTGTCGTGTATTAACTATAATTTTGTTGAAATCCTCAGCAAATCCAAGAAACATTTTTAAAGGTACACATACACAAAAATTTCCATTCTGGTCTACTAGTTTTGGATTCGCCAAGTGGGACCATCCAGAATTATTAAGTTTCAAAGATTCATTTTCGGTGTAGGAAACGTATCCCTTCATTAGAGCAGTTACACCTGGATTTCGAACACGATCCACAACAATTCCACCTAATTCGTACCGAATTTCATCAAATAGAAAGAGAATGCCACAGTTAATAAAACTTAAAGTTGTACTGGCTTTTCCGGTTTGATCCAATAGTTTTCCCTCAATGTACAGAAAACTTTGTGACGGTAAACTGTAAACATCCTGAGTTTGGATGGGTATTCGTATTTCATCGTTGTTATTATAACTTGTTGATGCATAAGGTTGATGGGTATGATATTCCAATTTGGTAATGGAAGTATCTACTTTCACCTGCTCTTGAATATTTAACATATCAAAACTCATATTGTTCTTCGTTTCTATAGCGACAGTTGCACCTTACAAATATGATAAGCTTTCTTATATTTACACTAAGCCTCAACTTGAAACTGTACCAAAAATTTCTAAATAATTTACTAATGTTTTTTTAAGCTAAATCCCAATAGTCGTAAAAATTTTTTGTTGCGCGGTATTAATCGTTTCACTTGTCGTCTCATACTAAACTGTCTTCTTCGTGCATCAGTTATTATTGTATTCTGAGGAGGAGCCATGAAAACGGTTGGCAACGAATTATCCATATATCTAAACACCATCTTGTTACACAACTTCTTTCAAATGCAATCTTACCGTGATCAACTCTTGTTTAAAATTGATTAGATTACCATCTTGGTCGGAGATTTTAAGTACTATTTCATCAATGTATTGTGTGTTAATTGGTAAATAAATAACATTTGAAGGATTTTCAATCAGCTTATAACCTGGTGCAACGTTCGGATAAAACATGTGTAAGATGTGTACGAGGTTTTCATTGTTGAAGGAATTTGTTACTAAATTACACTCCACACAAATTGAATTCACCTTGAAAATGTCTATTGGAAAATCTGATGTATGTTTAATATCAGCCTGAAGTATGCGAGGTTTAAACCCTAATAACGTTCCTATGCTGCTATTTTTCGTAAAGTCAACACTTTTATTACACTTTAGTTCACACTTTAATGTATTATTGTTGGCCTTCAAGGTTAAAACTGTAGGTTCCGCCTCTTCTTTATCTGTTATATGATTCATTATATATTTTTCAATATCCTCTATTTCATAGGACCCTTCAGGTATAACCACTTCACTATTTTCATCATAATGGAATATGTTATTAGAATTATCTACATTCGGAATTGAATTGTAACTAACAAAATCGATAAGACCCAAAACATAATCACTTTTAGGTAAAATTATAGGTGGATGAATTCGTGTTGAAAGTGTTGAAGTCCTCCCCGATATTGTAAACGTATATGACATGTTGACTTGTTAAAGGTTATAATTAAATAAATACATATTTCAAGTGTTCAACTATTTATTGAATAAAAATAATAAGCTTAAATGACCACACTTATAACTATTATAGGTTTGATATACCTTGTGATTACATGACATTGACCATTTGAATTAAAATATTTTATTGCTTCTGCAGGAGGCCGTAGATTTCCAAAACTGTCAAAATAAATTATGCGATCTTTATATTTCTTATATGCAGTCCAGTGTGTACCCGGTCCATCAATATTGTCCAAGTTGATTACTCCTGTTTCATATACATGTATTTTTCGAGGTAAATTATTTCTCATAAATACACCTCTAAAATTTGGAATGTTTAATGATTTAGCAAATTTAGCGATATCAATATTTGTTAAGGGTCGATGAGGAAGTGTTAGGGGAAGTTCTTTGAAATTCGACATGCTAAAAAAAGCCCCAAACCACTTTTATAAGGTTTCAAGTGGACACCTTTACCCATAGCTATAGATTCCATTGTCTTATTGTGACGTTGAGATTCGTCCAATTGTTGTTTGGCTTGTCGAGCATCATTTACAGCTTTTGCTATGCCAGCAGCACCGCCACTTAAAGCGCCTAATGCACTCCAGCAAATATTGGTATTAATGGTAATATTCCTCCCTTTTTCGGTACGTTTACGATGCGAGGAGAAGGTGTGATCTTTTTTTTAATTTTTTTTGCTGCCTTCATAGCTACTTGAATTGCTCCTGCAATAGTTTTAGGTTTATGATGACTTATACTTTTTCCAATTCGCTTAATTGCTTCTTTTAAATGTACACTATTTCCTTTTCCCTTTTTGATACATTTTCTTTTCTTACACTTTGTTTTCCTTTTGGCTCTACACATTTTTTTTTTTTAGATATTTACTGTTTAACGTCTTTTTTAAACTTACTAAGTTATTACTAGTAATTATTGCTATTTAAATAATTTTCGGTTTTTTGGTTATTGGTTCTATTTGTAAATTATCTTTACTATCATTGACATATTTACGTTTTCTGTGTAACGGTAGGGGCTCATAATGAGCTAATTTTGATATTTTTTCAGCAAAACTATCTTCACCATTATTGGTATGTTTTCGTTTCCGGTGGAGCGGTAGAGGATTATAATGATTTAATTTTGATATTTTTTCAATGGGACCCACCATATCACCATCCAAATCACCGTTAATGTCATTTAATTTTCTCTTCCTCAAAGGTCTAGTATCCAACAGTTTACGCATTTTTTTTAAAGGATCATCACCACCGCCTTCTTCTTCAATACCTAATTTTCTTTTCCTGTTAGATCTAGTATCTTTTAATTTATGTACTTTTTTAAAGGACCATCATCATCTTCAATATTTAATTTTCTCTTTCTAAAAGATCCTATTTTACGTAATTTATTTAAAGGTTCTACACCAACAAAATCTAGTTTTCTTTTTTTCCCCTTCATTATCATCATTGACATTATTTTTTTTGCAGTTTTATTCAAATTTTTTTTCCTTCTCACCACATTTATATTTGTTTTACGTGCTTTTTTTACAGCAGCATTATTTTCCACATCTAATTTTCTTTTTCTGAACAATTTAATGCTTTTATTATTCTTATTATCATTATGCTTGTAATTAGATTCTATCTTGTTATGAGGTTGTTGTTGTTGTTGTTGTTGTTGTGTATTAAAATGTGAAATTGTATCCAAATTTGCAATTCTACTATTGGTTACATATGTATTTCTTTTTAGTATTTTTTTTGTTTTCCTTCGCTTGCTTTTTGTTTGCTGAAATTGTTCTAAACACATGTTAATATTTTCTAAAGATTTCTCAGTTGATTTCTTAACTTTTTCCATTGATTTTACACAATTGCTCATAATGTTTTCTTTATTATCAAATCCCATACCAAGTTTTACTTTAGTTTTCATAGCCCCAGCAACTCCTAATGCTGCCAGTTTTTCCTTCCAAGATGCATCTTTTGCTTTAAATCTCGCCCAGGCATTTTTCCCTAAAGTTTTATCAGCAGCATGACGACTTTCAAGATCCGTATTTTTGGCATAAATTATATCATGTTCTTTGCATGCATCATCTAATCCGTTTATACCCTTATCACCTCGAGCTAACCTCTTTTCCAATTTCGTACCTACATGGAAAATAATAGGAAAATTAATAGATTTTTTTGAATTTTTAAAATCAAATTAAAAAATAAGAATTACCAGGACCGCAAAAGTTGTATGATGGGATATGAAGTTCAAAGGGTAATTTATTTATTGCTGAATTTATGAGACCCCTGCCAGATTTAACGTTACCCACATAGTATTTCATTTTAAATGAATATATATAATTTATGTCATCAATTTTATACTTATTTTTCACATGGCATTTGTTGTGATAATACAAATTGAGAAACTATGACAATGAAAAGAATACATAAAAATGAACTGAAGATAGACAGGCAAAAAGTTAAGTTACAAGTCAACAACCATGATTTACTGTTTCGAAAAAACCAACAAACAAAACATAGCGTTTTATTGCCAAACACAGTAAGATGCATAATTACTGGCCCATCAAATTGTGGTAAAACCAATGTAATCATCACCTTATTAGAACATGAAAATGGACTAAAATTCGAAAACGTATATGTCTATTCAAAATCTCTGAATCAAGATAAATGTGTGTACCTAAGAGATATATTATTAGGTCCTATAAAAGGTATAAGTTGTTTTCATTATGATAACAGTGAAGACATTCTGAAACCATCAAAAGCTAATCAAAATTCTGTGTTTATATTTGATGATGTTGCCTGTTCCAAACAAAATATAATTAAAGAATATTTCTGTATGGGAAGACATAATTCCGTCGACTGTTTTTATTTGCATCAATCCTATGCAAAAATTTCAAAGCATTTGATAAGAGACAATTAGCATGCACTAATTGTTTTCAAAGTAGATGACTTAAATTTGAAACATATTTATATGGATCATGTGAGTGCAGATATGACTTTTCCAAAATTTAAATATATTTGCTCGCTATGCTGGAAGCACCCCTATGGATTTTTGTCTATCTTCAAGGATTTTGATCTTAACAAAGGAGGATATAGGATTGGATTTCATGACTTTATAAATCCTGACACCATTTCCGATAAAATGATAAATTCTATAGAAAATAAATCAGTTTAGAAGCTAGAACAGATCCGTTAAAACCTGTTCAAAAAAAAAAACCCGTTCAAAAAAAACCTGTTCAGAAAACAGTTCAGGAAACCTGTTCAAGAAACAAAGTGTCATGGATAAGGAAAAATTAAAAAAAGAACTTGTAGCTAAACGCAATATTATCAGACAAAAGCTGGAATTATTAAAATTAAATAAACTACATCAAGACAGTGTATTTTTCCCTATAACAAAACATCTACGAAATATTGAAAGTAAACTAGAAACAAAAGATCGACGTTTAAGAAAAACAAAAGATGAGGATGTGGAAAAAGAGGAAGAGGAAGGAGAAGAAAAGCAAGAAAAGAAAGAAAAAAACATTCCTAAAACTAAAAAATTAAATGATGAGTATAAAATGGATTATGATATAATACCTAGTACATCTACACCAAAAGCCTCTACATCTAAAAGAAATGTTCCAAATTTACCACGAGGTAATTTAAAACGAAAAATGATTGAACATTTTGATTCTGAAAATGAGGAAGATAGCAGTAGTAGTGAGCCTTTAATTAGGAATAGGCAAGAACAAATGTTTCAAGAATCATTTACAGATTATTTAAATCAATATGATGAATTACCTAGAAAATACATAAGTGAGATGATTACTACAACTGACAACGATGAATTCGATCATAAATATGGTGTTAGACATAATCCAACCCTGGAAAAGTTTTATATAGGCGATTCACAATTAAAAATAGATGGTTCTGATATTATAGTTAAAAATAAAAAATACAACGGCACCGAAGGTTTATATGAATTACTATTTAAAAAACATCCAAAAGATTTCTCTGATAATGATAAGAGAATGTATAAAGAAATTATTCTCGAAACAAATGCTCACAGACGTCACTATCAATCCTCGAAACAAGTTGATGGCAGCAAGTTGGCTAAATATAAAAAAATTATAGCTCCGATGGTGACAACTGGTTATGGGATGTTAATGGAATCAACAGAAAATAAAATAGACTACGTACATTGGGATGACCCCAACGAGTTAGTAGAGAGATTACGTTTATTGCTTGCTTCTCAAGAGGCTGGACATAGTGGACATTTAAATGAAATTAATTCTATAATAGAAGAACTACGTGAAGCAAATATTATTGAATAAATGATGCCACCCAGAACTAAATTAGTAACTGATATTAAAAAACAAGTTGTTGAAGAACTACACAAACCTGCTAGAATTAACTTTAAACGGCGAAGAGTTATAATAAAATCTTTAACAGATTTATACCAGGCCGATCTTGTGGAAATTCAACAATTTTCAAAAGAAAATAAAGGATATAGATATATATTGGTTGTAATTAATTGTTTTTCAAAATTTGTTTGGGCCTTTCCTTTAAAAACAAAAACTGGACAAGAAGTAAGTAAGGCAATGGAGAACGTTTTCAGAACAGAAACAATTAAAAATCTGCAAACTGATAACGGGACTGAATATTACAACAAATACTTTAAACAACTAGTGAAAAAGTATAATATAAACCATTATAGTACATTTAGTGAAAAGAAGGCTTCTATTGTGGAAAGAGTTAACAGAACGTTGAAAAATTATATGTGGAAGGAATTTAATATTAACGGTCATTATAGATGGATAGAATTGCTACCTAAAATAGTTGAAAAATATAATAATACGAAACATCGAACAATTAAAATGAAACCAATAGATGTGTCAAAAAAGAATGAAAAAGACTCTTAGAAACAGTATACAATCATATAAAGATTGCACCTAACAAAGTGAAATTTCAAGTTGGAGATCACGTTCGAATATCAAAAGTGCGAGGAGTATTCGATAAAAAATATATGGCTAATTGGACAACTGAGATTTTTATTATTAAAAAAGTACAATTAACTAATCCAGTAACATATCTGTTACAAGATATCAATAAACAGGACATTCAAGGAGGATTCTATCAAGAACAGTTACAAAAGGTCAAACACTCAGATGCGTACCTGGTTGAAAAAATTTTAAAACGGAGAAAAAACAAAGTCTTTGTTAAATGGCTAGGATTAAACAACAAACATAATAGTTGGATTTCTAAGAATAATGTGCTATAAAAGGAAAAGGAACAATTAAAACAGCTTAATAACCCTAAGATGCCCGTTCCGGTGAAATATAAATGTATAAGATGTAAAGGAGATACCAATTCTCCAAATACAATATGTTTTCCATGTTCAGTTCAGCAGTTTTTTCAAGAGGAAGATAAAGCTAAACATATACCTAGTAATTATTTTAAATGAATAACATAAAATTATGTAAATCATTCCAGTTTTTAATCAATAAATTATTTGGTTTCTGCTGCTGCACACACAGTTTAAAGTGCAACTCTAGACAGTAAACAAGTGGAACGAAAAAAAAAAAGTCCAACAAGATGTCGATGAATGAGGCAGAATTCAAAAAGCATATAAAACTTGCCAGAGAAAAAATTAGTGATGAAATAAACCCAGGAAAATCAACACCACCAGCAGCAACTCTCTCACCTGAGTCACCACCACCACCACCAGGATCAGACTCACCTACATCTCAGGAAATGACAGCAGCAGCAAAGAAACGAAAAAGAATTAAACCAACAACAATAAGACCAAAAACATCCAAAAGAGCTCTAGACGATAGAATGACTACAACAACAAAAAATTAAAAAAAGTCTACACCATTTCAAATTTTACACGGCAAAACACCTCTTGAAAAGGCAGAACTGTTATTTGCAATATTAGAAAATATTCTAGATAAATATCTAATTGAATGTTAATGTAGTTGTCTGTCGCTGTGCTTTGTTTTATTATTACCTAACATTTTATAAAAATAAATTTGAAATACATAACATTATTTTAACAAATCGTTTTGTTTTCTTCTTTCGTCCACTGTATAAACTAGTTTTAATATTTTAATGCATACTTAAACAATTAGGTGACCTCAAAGGTCAACTAATTTTGTTTATTTCATAATTAATGTGATAAAGATATAATGTGACCTCAGGGGTCAACTAATTTTGTTTATTCCATAATTAATGTGATAAAGACGTAACGTGACCTCAAGGCCAACTAATCTCTCCTATTTTTATTCTCGCAAATATCCAAGTTAAAATATACATGGCTTGAGGCGAGGCCGGCTCGGCTCGCTCTCACTCTAACACATTCTTTTACCCTCCGCACCCTCTGGTCATTGACGACCACTTCTTCTACTACCACCCTACGCTCTTCTACACTTCTTCGACCACTACCCTCTGGTCATTGACCTACTTTCTGCAAGAACTCCACCCTTCTACGCTGCCGTCCAGACTCGGATGGACAGGTTACCAAAGTGGTCCAGAACCCCAGTAGCTATACTACTCTGCGGTCAGTCGTGCTCTTTTGGAATCGAATCCACTTTCGCCGAAAATCCTTTTAGAAAAACTATTGGCAATTACAATTAGTACTTGGCGCATGACGTCACCCTGTCCGCGCACGATAAGTCGAAAATAAGAAGGAAATAATATTCGGGTAGGCATTATGCAAAATAATGCACCACCCTCCAGAGTAAACTCCCTTTTATGCTACAATGTTATTTTAGAAATATAACAATTATGAATCAGTTTTATATACGTTCATTAAAACAAATGGCTTGACAAAATTATATAAATATTATTAGGTACTTGTGTATATACTGGATGTCCTCTAAAAATGTACAGAATTACCGTTACAAACTGTCCAAAACCGTCAGACGCATGCGCAGTTGTACTCTTCGTGTTCCAACAAAAGTTGGATTCAGTACATGATTATTTTGTCAGTTGTTCCAACAAAGATTCTGACAATTTTTGTACCGTCATCAAACCGTCCAAACAGTCCGCAGATTTATTCCGGATTTCAAATCCAAGATATTCGAACTTAACCGTCTTAACCATATCCTAACCTAAAAATTCTTAAATCCGTGAATGTGATACGGTGTAATATGCGCTGGGTTATTTATTGTTGATTGATATCTTTGATGGGGATTTAATTTGTCTATGGTAAGGATCCGTATTTATCATAAAAATGTATACATTTTACATTTTTCAGTATAAATTTTTCATAATCCATAGAGGAAATTGAATTAGTTGAGGCTGAAAATTCAGAAATTTCTGATTCGGACTCTGATATCACATCTACAACAGGAGATTCAACTTCCAGTGATGATGACGAACTATTATTGGAAGAAGTTGGGAGACCAAATGTTAGGACAAAAAATGAAAATTATTTAGAAGATATAGTTCCTCAGTACACCGAAGACGTATTTATAGAACATTTTAGAATTAGTAGAAATAGTGTAAATCAAATCAGTAATCTATTTACTAATAGTAATTATTTTAAACATTATTTCGGACAGTTTGACAAAATTAGTGCGAAAGACCAGGTGTTAATATATTTGTGGTATGTTGGCCATCAAACAGCCAGTTTCAGGGATGTGGCAGATCGATTTTGTATTATCATCAGTACGTTACATAGAGTTATTAGAAGACTGTCTTATTTCTTATCGAATCAATCTCCAAACGTTATAAAGTGGCCGGATGAAGTTGAAAAACAAGAGATTGAACAGCATTTTCGGCGTAATGGGTTTCCACATGTCATAGGGGTGATTGATGGAACCCATATTTAATTGGACAAACCCAGACAAAATCCTGATTCCTATATAAATAGGAAAGGATATTACTCAATGCATGTAAGACAAATGGGTTAAAATATTTAAACATGCAAATTATTACAATCTGTTTTATCATTTTATGCAGGAGGATTAGAGATATATTCCTTGGATTCCCAGGTTCGGTGCACGATAGCAGAGTGTTTAGAAGATCACCTTTAAGCAACACTCTGCAAGAAAAATGTGGGATTGACTTATATATTTTGGGCGATAGTGGTTACCCACTGTTACCTAATCTGCTCACTCCCTTTAGGGACAGGGGACAGCTGACAATACGTCAAAGAAGATACAATACTAAACTTTCCCAAAATAGGATAATAGTTGAACACTGTATCGGATTATGGAAACAGAAGTTTCGACAGTTATTTCACTTGAAATTGAGAAGCATACGAGACATAGCCCATGTAATTAGAGCATGTGCCGTTCTTCACAACATTAGTATTGATGACAATTTTATTATCAATGAATTGCCTCATGAACCTATAGAAGATGAAAACTTTATGAATGAAGAAGCAGAAAATGAGGAAGAAGAAGATAGAAATGCAGTAGCAATTCGAAATCATGTTGTAAATATATTATAAATTTTTGTTTTATCAAGTTTCTAAATACAGGGTGTATTTAATTAAAGGGCACAAATGATATCAGAGATTCCTTGATTAGAAATAAGCCGATTTATTCTAACATACCTCTATCCCAAGTCACATAATAGAAACAAACGCTATCACAGTGAAAAATAATAAATGGTTTTTTCAAATAAAAGATATACTTACTGAAAATGGCTAGTCAACTGTTGAGGAAATCTTTTGTATAAATTACTGTTATGGTTATTGGCATATATAGGTACCTCTAGGAATATTAATGACAAACAGACACTTTAGTTAATAAATTCAAAACTCGTCTTGCAGCGCATCCGTATTTTAAAATTATAAGTATCTAAATTAGACTAAATGGTGGCGTAGAATCACCTGGGACGTTATTTTACCATTTTTTATTGTGACACTGTATCTTTTTTATTATACGACTGATATAAGTGTTTTTTACTGAATTAGAAAGGTATTTTAAGGTAATATAAATCAAATCTCCTACAATTCCTATCAATGAAGTCATATGTATGTTCTCTGATACCAAACATCTAGGTATGCTAATGACCAATTCCACAGACAAAGGTATAGGTGTGTTAAATTAATTTATTTTCACCCAAGGAATCTCTGGTATCATAATATGTGCCCTTTAATTTAAACACACCCTGTATAAATATAGATATTAGTCATCATTGACAGTCTTTTACTTATATATCACCTTTTTTACTCTCTGCTTGTGTATATCTACAATGTCGGATATGAACCTCTCATTGCGTTTTTCAAATAAAAAAGTTAAATTGGAGGGAGGTACACTTAATCTTGAACTGAATGTAAGTATATAAATTATGAAATACATATACTGACATTATTACAAGCAGTTTACTAAGTTACAAAAAAAAACACATTTTCTGCAACTTTTTATTTGTACGAAAATCATTATACAAAACAACACTTATTCAGGAAATAAATAATTTAACTTAATATATTTTTCTATATACATTTTATAACCAATCTTAACATTCTTATGCCGTTTTACACTAATCTGCACATCCTGTATTATTGGCACTGAGTACACACAGTGCAGGTAAGTTAAAAACAGCATTAAACATAAAAAAACAGCATTAAACATAAAAAACAGCCTTAACACAGCAATGAAAATTTCCAGAACAAGAGGTTATTTTTATCTTTGGTTTAAACGCTCTGTCAGTCTGTTCTCTACACAGTTTTGTTTCTTTGTGACAAAAGGTCATTCTTTCTTCTCATCTCTTTTACCTTTTCCTTTAAAATTTCTAATTTTTCCGATTCAATTTTGAGTCTCGCTTCGTGATATTCTTTTTTATCTCTTATTGCTTCTAAAATTGAATTTCTATTTTCTAATACTCTATTGCGCTTCCTTTTAGGTTTTCCACATGTAATTTCTAAACTATTTTCTTTGTTTTTATCAATATCTGTTGATGAATTTTCAGTGTCCATAATACGCTCAAATTCTGAAGGCACTTCATCTACAGTGGCTGCCGACAACAGAATTTCAGGTCTTATATTCTTCTTTTTTCCGAATATTTCATCCATTTGTTCCGCAAATGGAAATACTTTTCGGCCCCTTCCAGTCTGCTTATTATTGTCTATATAATTTTTATAATTTCTGTCCAAGACGCGCCATCTATTTTCGACATTGCTTGCAGTCACATTGATATTAAAATATTCATTGAGCTTTTGAGCAATTAACTCCCATAACTTTTTTAAACTTCTCACCTCAAAGCTTCCTAATTTCTTTCTATTGTTAGCATATAATTCTATTAACATTTTTGTGTGGTCTATTGTCCAGTATTTGTATTCATTTTTTTGCGAGTTTGTATTCATTTTTTTGCGAGTTTATTGAGGTCAACTGTTCTTGGGGCAATATTATAAATTCATGTAGGTCTGTAAAAAAATATTGTGAAAATTAAACCTATTTCAGTATTTCACATATAAATTTTAATATTTTATTAAAAATCGACAACATAATATAATACCGAGTATAATACGCACCACTTATACTACTAATGCTGTCCATTATTGCCGAATATAACATATAACTTCAACTTCTAAATTCTAAGAAAATCCTTATTTTGACTATTAGAGGTTATTATAAACCATAAACCATAGCATAGAACATGGCTTACTGTCAAGTACGGAACGCGCTGGCGCCATTATGAATTTGATTGCGATCCGAAATTTGTTCCAACAACAACTTAAATCAGAAACAGTCCACACCAGTACAAATAAATCCGCATGCGCACTGAAACAGTCAGGGATTGGATCCCAAACCATCACGGATTTCTTGTTGGAACAAACCTAATTTCACTTGATCAGCGGCTTTAGCCATACATCGACTCCGCCGAAGGACATTAAACTTAGGGCTTGATAAACATACACGAAAAGTATATTACGAGGTTCTCGAGTGGTCAACATATTTTTTGTATATATTCAACAACCTTTTCTCGTTTTATTGTGTACATATACCGTACATTCAAAAAGTTTCAAATGACCTAATTTTTGTTTTATTTTGTGCCACATATCATACGGTGTCTTATTTTATTTATTTTATAGTAACATCAGAATTCTACTTTTCCAGAGGCTTGGGACACCCTGTAGTTATTAAACTGTTTCGACTAAAAAAATTGTTTAAATAAAAACATGATTATTCGACCAAGAACCTTATTTTTTTGGCATCTGAAGCTATTGTCAATAGGAGAATAATAATGACTGGGTTGATCGTCATATCGACATTTTGGACATCTTTCAAGAAACGTAATGACCCTCTAGAGAGGGAAGATTCTTTCGAAACATCAAGATGTCCAAACCGACAACATGGTAACCAATGCGAAAATTGTTTAACTAAAAATGAATACTTACTAATTGTTTCATAGCATTTTCATTATTTTCTAACAATTTCTCAAAGTTTAATAATTCTTCTATTGATTTGACAGGTAGATAACCCTTTATTATATTATCATCCATAATGACAGATGTATTCTGGTGCGTCACTTCTGAATTGTTGAGCCGATGTAAAATCAATTTCAAAGTATTATTTACTTCTTCTAATTTGTTATAAATATCGTTATTTGAGAGTTCTGTCCCAAAAACTTCCATTATAGTTACAGTTTCCTTTTCTGTCGGTTCACTGTCCTCAGCATATATCGCACCCCGGCGAGAAAAGTGACACTTTTTAAAATTCATGATTTTTTAGCAGAGCCAAAAAATGAATTCATTCAAATTGAAAATAAATTACAGTCAAACTTTTCAGCCAGTAATCACAACTTTTGGTGTAACAATGTAAATAACTTATCCAGCGACAAAAATATAGTATCAACATTTTTTTCATAATTACTTTCAATAATTAATATGCAAAAAAAAATAAAGTTTTGAGTTGTGTCAGTTTTCCGCAAAATTATTTTTGATATTTGTAACAATAATACCAACAGATCTTAACTATTTATCTAATTTATTTGTGTTTATATAAAAATAGAAATAAGTGGTGACAAATAAAATAATTTATTAAAAAAAACTAACATTTGGTGTAGAACAGACAAAGATTAAACAATGATAAACATAAACATTCTTTGGTAGGTAACAAAACGTATGGGTAACATAACTAACATAAAACGAACTTTCTTGTAATAAGGTAAATTCCCACTATCACACACTATGGCTCATTCAAAAACTTGTAAAAAGCTTCATAAAATTTTGGAACATAGTTTGACGAGAGTAAGCTTTGAATGCTTGACTTTTTGTTGACAGATACTGTTATTTTTTTAAAGTAAGCTGGAACAAGTGGTGTTAACTGACCGATATCTAACGACTTTCTTCTATTTTTAACGCAGATTTGTTGAAAATCGTTTTGCTCGTATGAAGTCTTGACAAAGAGAACACCGGGTTCAGTTTTCTGCACCATAATAATTTTTATATCTGTCATCTTTATCATTTCATTTTCTATAGTTTTAGTGTAATTGCTGCCAACTTTCTCTGCAAGATTTTTCAGATCAACAAAATCGGAATGTGTCATCTCTGTGACCCCATAAGGAGTTCCGGATTTTTTGGCTGACTTAATAATTCTAACATAATCAAGAGGTGTATAGATAGGTCCAGATTTAAGTGCTTTTTTAATTTCTTTTTCAATGACAGAATGGACGTTGTCGCCCTCATTTTGTGTATGCCTCCTGATTAGAAATTTATGGCATATAGATTTAAGTTTCAAAGCTTGAACTGCGTATAAATACATGGACATAATGTATTTGTTTTTTTGTTGGCCGCAGCAGTTGTCAGAAAAGAACACTACTTCCAAATTTTCATTATCATACATTTGCGCTACATGTTCTAGATATTTAAGAACACAGGAGCCTATCTCTATCGCACCTCGGTTTCCCTCACCCTCATGCCAGAAGAAACATTCAGTTTTATTCAAATTTATGTCGCTGATGGTAAAGTTGTAACAGTTTAATTTTGATCTGTAATAAAATACTGAAATTTCGTCTTTAGGGGCAGGTAATACTGCTTGAAGGTCGTATGTGGCTACTAGCAAATTTGGATTATCTTTTTAACGCTCCTTGTCACATTTTTTAGCTTCTCTTGATAAAAATTTTTCTTTTAAGTGAGTATCATATTTTTCCCTTAGGTTCTCTTTTTCTATGCCCTCGGCATTGTGAAATGCGGTACATTGATCGCCTTTTTTGGCGAGAAAAAAGAAATATTATACTCACTGTTAAAAATTCTGCTGTACATAGTCTGATTTGCAAACGGTATATTTTTCTCTATGCAATTGCTTTTGTAATCGCGATACAAATCAGCTAGGGTTTTACCCCCTTCAATGTACTCCCTTGTTGACTGTGCACGTAAGTAGTGGCTCTCAAGCCTCGGAATTTCATTTATGTGATTCCTAATGCCATCTTTCAGGGCCGGGTCACTTTTGCTGTGGTGGCCATGCTTGCCTCTAAACTCGTCAAGCAGAAATCCGTCACTTCTGCTTTTTGATATAACCGTTCTTATTGGCCTGTCATTAATATCTAATGTAGATTTGAAAAATTGCTTACAGACACGTACATCTTCTCCATCTACTGTGAAGCAGAAAGCGTGATTTGGGAGACGTTGGCTTCCTTCTTTTTTATACTGGTATAGTGGCCGAATTTCCCTCATACTTCTGGAAATATAAGCTCGTTAAGAAGGAAGGTTTTGAAGACCCCAATATTTAGTAAATATTGCTAGCCTTTGGCAATAACTAATTTTTTTAGGACAACCCAATTTGCACTTATCCGTACAAGGAGGTCCCAATTTTCTGGCTCTGATTTGTGTTTTCCTCTTCGAAGTGGAAACATAGGCTTCTCCTTTATTTCTGAGTAGCTTAGCTTTGTTCTTCTTCCATTTTTTTTGGATCAGCAACAGCTTTCTTTCCCTTCTTACTTTCAGACTCATCAGTATTGCCGTGGTTAGACAAATTGATATTATTTTCTACACTTAACTCATCAGAGCTAGTGGAAGATACTTCAAAATCTGGGTCTTTATCTGAATCGTCAACCTCATCAGCACTCTCGTCATTTTCCTATTGGTCACAGGTGCCTGTTGTTTCTACTCGTTGTACTGTTAACCCCAATCCTTCTCTCTTTAAAATTTTCCATTTAGCATTAAGTGGTCTAACATCAGCTTCTTGTCTATTTTCTTCAAGTATCATCTCTGGGTCTGCATCGTTTATATTTTCTATTGCACTCGCTGAACTAGTATTTGGTAATGTGTCATATAGAATTTCTCTGTTACTTGTGCTTTCATGAAACGTTATATTTTCTTTTTCATTCATGCTAATTATAGTGTATAGTCCTGATTCATCAATAATAGAATCTGAGCATTTGATTTCTATATTATTCACGCCTGTGACTTCTGAAACGTTCGTTTCATTTTCTTTGATGTCCGATTGTTCTGAATAAGCTTTTTGTTTTTTTTGTACAGTTTCACATTCATCTAACTCACTTGGTCTTTTGCTCAATGCAGCCTTAAGAATTTTTTTACTTCTTGAAGACATTGTAAATTTAAAAATAAAAGATTTAATATAATTATGACTCAATAAAATCGTAACTTTCATATTAGGTAGGTTATTTAAATAATAGTTTAACTGTTTATTAATAATTCAGGATACTTTGGAATTACATATCAAATAAAGTATAAAAAATGCATATAAATAATGGCATAAATGTCATAACTGAAAATACTAAGAAGAATAATATCCGGTAAAATGACACAACTCAAAATTATGCAGTAGTAAACTGTTGTAAAATCGTAAAATATGTGATATTTTTCAAGAAAACTGTCATAATTCGAAATGTGTCACTTTTTTAGCATAATGTAATTGAATTTTACTTACCTCACAAAAAAGAAAAATGACACAAATAAAAATGTGTCGCTATAGGGCAATCCAACGAACTGTCAAATCACTTTTAAAATGGCGGCTGTAGAACAAACAACTCGACACTGACAAGCAGAAATTTGTGCTTTTGTGTAGAACTGTGTGTTTGGCTCATTATATTTTATACCTATTTCGGAATACCAAGGATAATTCAGACTATCATAATGGTTTTGTTTTGTTGTGTTATGAATTGTTGGAGTAGAGGACAGCGAGAAGATCAAGTTATATTTTTGAGGATTCCTGCTGCATTGAATTATAAACATAGAACTGATTTCAATGAACTCTCTCATATAAAACGGCAAAAGTGGCTTTGTGCAATATAACGGCAAGACTTAACTCAAGAAAAATTAAATACAGTGTCGTTTGTTCAAAACATTTTGTATCGGGTTAGTTAATAAAAAGTTATATACAACAATTTAAAAGCATATATTTCAGGTAAACCGGCTGCTTTAACAGATAACTTACATCTTTATTGGATTCCTACATTGCATTTGGGTTATCAAATTTCCACTGCAACGTTGTCAGAGGCCAAGATGGGTAGATATAAACGAAAATGTAGTGTTGTGCTAATGTTTTCTGAAGTTTTAAATATCTGCAATATTTATATGTAAAAGTAATATATACCTACCTATGCAGGCCCTTATTTTCTATTGGGCACTGGGCAGGCCCCTGCGATTAGCCTAATATAATATGAGCCTATTTCTCATATATTTTCATTATAATAAGAAAAAGTGGGTGCATTAAATTTTGATTTTCCCTGCTGCTAATGTTTTTTATTGTGCTGTAACAAACTTTAAATTATTATTGCAATGCCGCAATTATTTAAAATATCAAAAAACCAATTGATTATTAAACATTTTTGTACTATATATCTATTTAATATTTTTTATTAAATATATTTTAGATTTTTTCTATCAAATGGACTTTTATTTATTATTTATAATATTTGTCAATTATATGTGAATTGGAAACAGTGGCATTATTTAGAATTTCAAGCCCTCGCAGAATTTTTCTTTAACTGAAAATAAATTCTGCCATGTATTTATGCATAAATAATTGTTGAAATCAAATTACGTACCTCTGTAATAGTTTACTAATTAATTATATATAACTGCCAATATTGTTATCAATATATTTTTTTATTAATATTATATATAGTATTCTCCAGAACCCTGAATTGCTAGGGCTGGCGGGGGTGTAATTATGCTACTAGTTGGAGAGAAAAAACAACTTAGGTACCTATTTATAAATAATATATTTAAAACTTGTACATTGTATTTAATTTTTTCTTGAGTTAGGTCTTGCTGTTTTATTGCACTAAGCCACTTTTGCCGTTTTATATGAGAGTTCATTGAGATCAGTTCTGTCTATAATTCAATGCAGCAGGAATCCTAAAAAATCTAACTTGATCTTCTCGCTGTCCTCTACTCCAACAATTCATAACACAACAAAACAAAACCATTATGATAGTCTGAATTATACTTGGTATTCCGAAATAGGTATAAAATATAATGAGCAAAACACACAGTTCTACACACAGACCAATAACTAAAAGTTCTACACAAAAGCACAAATTTCTGCTTGTCATATGTCGAGTTGTTTGTCCTACAGCCGCCATTTTTAAAGTGATTTGACAGTTCGTTGGATTGCCCTATTCCAGTCAAACTGACACCACCTGTAACGTTTCCAAAGTGACACTGTTCTTGACAAGATAACCCCACATTCTGTTTAGAAGAATAGCGACCCTACTGCTCTCTCGCGGTCAGATATAGCATTTGAATTGTGGCGCTTTTCCTGTTCATAGATGCTTATGTCGAGATTTATTTTGTGGACCTAACTCAATAATACCATTTTTTGAGTTGTGTCACTTTTCTCGCCGGGGTGCGATATGTTGTCTACAATAATATCATAAGTGTTTCTAAATCTGTTAATGTAATCTGTTAAAATTCATACTTTTTGATAAATAATTTTTCTACAAGCGTGCCTGAAGGTTACTTTCCCACACGCATTTTGTGCTCAAAAGCTTCACTTGCCTGAAGTAGTGAGGGAATGTAATTATATTTCCATAGCTATCAAATGTCAAATCATGTTCTTATCATTTTTTTTCCATTGGAATAAATAAATATATTTTATTTATTTTTTACTTTCATCACGCTCGTAGAAAAAATATTGTTTCGTGCAGAAAGTGTCTTTCTCGTACTGGGCAGCTGCCCGATATCACTTTCCGCACTAATTATGAAAATAACTATATTGCCAATTTTAACACATTAAGCAGACTCGACTTACATTTTAATGAACAGTTCAACAAATAACTATAGAATCGCAAATACCTTGAAATGTTATAGTTTCATCGAAATTATTAATCTCATATTCTTCTTCAGAAGAAATGTTTGCGAGAGTATGGCTTCTTGAGTTACCCGAATCTAAAAAAAAAACAATCAATGCATATATATGTATCTGTTTACAAATAAAAATGGTAATGATTTCGTACATCTGCTACATGCGACACATAAGATGCCCAGCTATTTATAGTTAAATATTTACAAATGTACAAAACATACAAATTAATGAGGTGGTTAAATAATTTATATCATAAGAAACAATTACTCGTGTGAACAAAACACATCTTATGTGTTTATGTTTGAGCTTCATAAATGCGCCTTTAGTTAATTAATCCACTTTATTTTGGTATAAATAATAAACTGTTATTGAAATAGCCAATTATTAGATATTATATTGATATGATTCGAAATCTTATATAACTACAGTTTAATAGAGAATTAGAGAAACAAAACAAAATGGCGATGGCATGGTAATTTGCTACGTTAGATTGATTGTAATTTGTACTAAAAAATATATCTTTTTACAAATTAAATATACAGGGGTGAGTCATATGAAACATTATAAGTACTTGCATCCAGTAAGTTAGTATGCTTACCTTTCTGTCGTCCATTGTCACAGTATTAGCACTAATTAGTATATCTCTGTTCCAGAAGAATACTGACGCAAGTGAAAAATTGTAATTTTACAGGAGAAGGAAAAAACGAATTTAACATTATTATGTTTTTGATTCCTAATCAAGCGGTTTCATGTATTTGTTTCAAACTTTGGTTCCTGAGAACTTTAAGCTAGAGTATGAAAAAGACAATGTGATAATTTTTTATAGTAAGTTTTGAAGTTATGTCGTTATTCATGCAAAACAAAAAAAAAACATGGGACAGTTATGTCAACGCGTTTATTGCTATCACTTAGGTATTAACATCAAAAATAGAAAAATATAAACTTGAAACTTGTTTTTTTTGGCAGCCATACTAGAAACTAAAATACAAAAATAAGTATTGTACTTATGTATGTATTTATATCAAATAAAATTTAGCGTTTTCTAAAACCCTAACATCACGAGAAAAAATAAATAAATAAATAAATAAACAGCCTTTAAACAAAAACACTTACTTAACTAACACAAATAATAGGAACAATACAGTATCACCAATTCTGATGGCCCTTGAGGCTTGTAGAACGTAAATAGATTTTACTTATGCATAAAAACATAAATATTTATGATACAAATATTTATGGTATGCATTAAGAAACTACGCCCAAATAATAAAAAAATAATAGTCTAAATTCTACAGAACAAAATAAACGCTTAAAGATTGTGTTATTTCGTAATATTTTGGGTTATTTAAAAAAATATATAGTTTGTTATGGAATAAAAAAAATATCTGTAGAAATCGGGAATAATATTACTTTGAGCTAGAAATTTAAGATCTTTTCTTTTATTTTCGGAAATTTGAATATTTTTATAATAAGCCTGTTTAACGGTAACTGTTTTGATATCCTTTAGCTCAGAACGTCTTCTCTTAGGCCTAAACGGAACACAACTCCACTCCTCTTGCTTATAACTTGCCTTGAAACGAAATACGTTGGCTCCCATTTCAAATTGTAACATTCGAACATCGTTGATTTTAAAATTATTACCATCAATATCTCTAGAAATATTTATAGCCATATCGTCGTATAACGATTTTAAATCAATAAAATCTGCATATCCCATTTCTTTAACTTCTATTGGGTTGCCCTTCTTTTTAGCATTTAGAATAACTGCTACGTACTGGTCTGGCACGTAGATTGGTCCGGATTTTTTAATTCGTTTTAGGGCTCTTTCGATGACGCTATGTATTGCGTCTCCCTCATTTTGGGTGTGACCGCGATCCAAGTATTTGTGTGTCATCGACTTTATTTCTAATCGTTCTACTGCATATAAATATGCACCGATAAGAAACCTGAAAAAAATTACAGAATTGTAGTCAGTTTTGCTTAAATATATTTCAAAATATTTTTATGTTTACCGATTTTTTTGTTGTCCCCCGCAATTGTCTGAATAAAAGATCACATCCATTCCCGGGGTGTTTTCTGATATTTCTTGCAGATAATTAAAAACACAAGTTCCAATTTCTATTGCCTCTCTGTGGCTAAGTGCTTCATGCCAGAAAAATGATTTTGTTCGGTCATTACCTATGCTTGTAATCTAAAAAGCAGAAGCAATTACTCATTAAGCGTATTTACTTTTCAAAAAATAACTTACCGTAAAGTTATAGCAGTTTAGGCGACTTTTATAAAGAAGACTGACGTTTGGCCCATAGGTACAGGTAGAACAGCCTGCAGATCATAAACGGCCAAAATGACTTTTTGACTTTTCGACTTTTCATTATCTTCGATTTTAATCTTTCGCCTGAGCTCCTTCTCTTCTAAATGCTTGTTATAAGTTTCCTCTAATTTAATTTTTTCATCCTGGTTTGCATTCCGATATGATTCGCATAGATCACACTGATCTTTTTTAGGAGAAAAAGAAACCTATATTATATTCAATATTGAATATTTTGACGTATGTGTTGTGGGTGATAAGTGTGTTGGAATAAGCGGATACGTGAGTGAAGTGGGAACGTTCACAGAGATTTCACAAGACTCACTTGTTGTGCACTTAACTCTTTATTACTTGAATCTGATTTAATTTGTTTACAGTCTGAGTTTATATAATGCTATTTTGTTATTTCAGCGATTTAATTTTACATAGGCAAGCAACTAAGTTATTATAATATTAATATTATGTAAAGAATGCATAAGTGAGATAAAAATATATACAGGGTCTCATCTGGATACTAATATTACTCCTCCCGCCGAAGTTTGGGCATCGTCTCCTGATGATGGGTTGAATTGGACTGTTGGGGAATTTCTATTCCTGGAACGGTTTAGACAACAATTTGGACAGCAACTGATTGGGACTGGACATCGTTTTCTGTATTTTTTATAAATTTTGGCGATGATAATTAGGCATATCACTATAATTAGGGTGATTAGCCAATAGTTCGAGGAGTCTAGAGTGCTAGCAGGTTCTATAAATGACTGGTCTGCTTTAGTAGTTCTTGACAGCTTCATTAGAGTGTCAATTCCAGTTGTATCAATTTCTTTCAGGGTTAATGGTACATTTTTGTTTATGGTGAGATTCCATAGTTGGGGTTGTTTGATTTTTGGTAACTGGAATATTGGAGTTACTGGTTTTGTATTTGTTGAGGTAAATCTCTGATTGGCTATAGTTGTGGTACAACCTTTGGGTAGAGTAAGGACTGCTGGTTGTCTTAATAATTGAATTCCTTCTCGGCAATCCGGAATTTGCATTACACTGGTTGGAACAACTAATATTTGGTTTTCTTCTATCATGTTGACTAATGGTTTAGTAGCTGTTACGTGGTGTACATGACAGGAACTATGGTCGACCTTGGATATTAATTGAACTATGCAACTATTATCATGAGTTAATGAGTTGCAGATGAATGTTTCTTCAATTTTTGGACAGCTTTGCACCGTTGTGATGTAGGTTTCAGTGCTCATTCCAATGTATGGGGTTTTTGGAATAATAGTTAGGTTATGCACAGGAACTGGGATTGTGTGATAGTAGGAGTAAATCTCATTTGTCAAGATTGGCAAATTAATTACAAATACAATTGAATTGTCAGTGTAGTATACTGAAGTACCTAAATATGAATAGTAATTTTGAAAATGATCCAAATCTAGGATACCTTGTGTATCGTATAATTCTTTTGCTTTATTTAAAATATAAAATAAACTTTGTTTTGGTAAAATTGAATTGTGGACTAAGTTCCATGATGCAAATGTGATAGCATTTTCTAATTCATCTAAGAATTCATTAATATAATTTAAATTTACAAATAATTGAGATAGAATATTTTGAATTGAAATCGTGGATAACACTTGTGTAAATTTTTCAAATTCCGTAATGGTTCGAGTTAGAAATTTTTGAGTAGTTTTCTGATTTTGGGATAGAGTTGTTACTGTTCTATTATAGTCTTCTATTAACTTGCTTGTTAGACTAATTTGATTTTTCATTTGATATTCAATGCGGTTATTATTTTCATTTAATTTTGTGATAGCTTTGTTTATTGATTTCCGATCGTTATTATCCATCGTTCCAAATAGCCATTTTTGTCCGGTACCTATTATATTTAATAAACCTCGTTTGATACGTAATTTTTGTGGTGCCAAGTTTTCTAATTTTATTTTTGTTTCAGAGACTAGTTGTAGTGCCTGCGTGATTGATGTTAACAATCCAGTGTCAGTTGTTTTTCTATTCATATCTTGAACTTTACTATTGAGTTGCAATAGTTGTGTTTTTGTATTATTTAGTTCGATTTGTATTGGATTCAAATTTATATAGTGAATGAATTTATGATAAGTTTGCACGGATCGCATTTGTCCTAATTTTAATACGAGTAGTCCATTCTCGATTGGAGTTATTTTAATTTGGCAAAGGGTTATCGTGAAGGATAGTGACAGGATTAGTGTCAGTGTTAGCATTGTCTTTGTCGGGTCCTTTCCTAGGTCTTCCGCGTTGTCGTGTACCTGTAACAAGGTTACGTTTCCTTTTAACTCTTTTCTTGTGATAAGTTCCTCGTGGTGTTTGAACTTTTTTGTCTAGGTCTTGTTCTGCGTTTGTTTGTATGAATCGCGGGTTTGTCTTTTTCCGTAGCTGATCGTTTTTGATATAAATTGTATCTCCTGGATCGAGATTTTCCGGGTCAGTTTTGGTTTTATTTATGTTTTTTGCTCGTTTTTCTTTTTCTGTTTGGACTTTAGCTTTAATGTTCTGATACAGTTGTTGTGAATTTTTAGCATGATTATCTATATAGTCAGTAAGTATGTTTTCTTCATTTACATCAAAAGGTAATGTTTGATTTAAGTGGCCAAATAAAATTTCAAAGGGTGTATGTTTGGTACTACTATGTGGTGTATTGTTATAACCCATTATAGCTGATTTCATAAGAGATTTTATATTTTCGTTAGGTTTTTCTTTTGTTAAGCAGTATTTGGTCTAATAAAGTGGAATGTAATCTTTCAACCGGGGAATTTGAAGTAGAGTTATGTAAGGTAATATAATGTAATTCAATTTTGTGTAATCTGCAAAAATCGGTTATTATATGATTTCTAAATTATGTGCCATTATCACATATGATTTTTCTTGGTATTCCAACAAATGACATGAAGGTTATTAGGGCTTCCGTTACTTCTATTGCTGATTTTTGAGTTACTGGTATTGCTTGAGCAAATTTTGAAAAAGGGTCTATTATTGTAAGGAATGTATTATTATTGACAAAGAATAGATCAATATGAATTATTTCCAAGGGTTTTGATGGAGTAGGGGTAATTTCAATTGGTGGGTTTTGCGGTTTTCTTTCGTATTTGCAAGTTTGGCAGGTATTACAAGTATTTATATAATTTTGAACATCTCTTTGCATGTAAGGCCAATAGTAATTTTTAGAAAGTGATAATAAAGTAGCATTTATTCCTTTGTGTTGAGTTTTTCCTTCATGGTGGTATTTAATTTTTTGATGCTGCTCTTCTTCTGAAGTTATGTCTGTCACAAAATTGTTTGAAATGGTAAGTTTAGATTTGTAAAATGATTTTGTAGCGTCCCAATTACTCTTAATTTTAATAGGTCATCTTTGTTCGTTCTGAAAAACATACAGTATCGTTTTTTAGGGTCTATGGTGCTTTTGAATATTTTTATAATCTCTTCTTCTGTACTGTTTGATTTTAAAGTGACTTTAAGTCTGGTATTATTAAAAATTGGTTCATGAATAGTGAAGTTTGCCATACTATTTGTTGATTCAGTAATTATGATTTGATTCACGTACTGGTTTACACATTTTTCAGTATATGGGAATTCTTGAATGGGATTTTCTTGTGCGGAATGAATTGTAGCAATGTCGTCGTCTTGATTTGGAATTTGCTTTTCAATGTCGTCTTCTGTAGATGTTCCTGGAACTAATGTGTCTAGTACTTCTTTTAAGCTGGCTTCATCAACATCTGGTATTTCATCAACGTTATTTAACATGGATATGAGATCATCTTCTAATGGTGTTGTAGTAGCTTGTGTAACTGCGTTTATCTCTTGAGGGTTGTTATCTAATTTAATTCTTGATAGGGCATCTGCTACGTGATTAGTTTTTCCTTGTTTGTATTTGATCTTGTAATTAAATTCTTCTAGGTGTAATCTCCAACGAATAAGTCTGGTATTTGGGGCTTTTAGATTTGATAGCCATTTCAGTGGTCTGTGGTCTGTGTAGATGGTAAATTCTCTTCCATATAGATAAGGTCTGAAATATTTACAGGCCCATACTACTGCAAGTAATTCCTTTTCAATTGTAGCATAATTTGTTTCAGCTGGATTTAAAGTTCTTGAGGCATATGCTATGGGACGGTCATCTTGAGAGAGTACAGCTCCTATGGCATAGTTCGAAGCATCTGTTGTTAGTTCAAAAGGTTCAAAATTTGGATATGCTAATACTGGTTCATTTAGTAACAAGGTTTTGCAATGGTTAACACATGATATGTATTCTGAAGTGAGTTCTATTTTGTGGTCTTTCTTTAAACATTGCGTAAGAGGTTTGGTAATCTTTGCAAAATTTTTAATAAATTTTCTATAGAATCCTAATAAACCAAGGAAAGATTTAATTTCTCTGTGCGTTTTTGGAATGGGGAATTTCTTTATGGCTTCAATTTTTTCTGGATTTGGTCGAATTCCATCTGCTGTTACTATGTGTCCTAAAAATTCTACATTTTTCTTTAAGAATTCCGATTTGTCTAATTGTATTCTAAGGTTTGCTTCTCTTAAAGTCTGGAAGATTCTTTTTAGGTTGGCGATATGCTCTTGGAGTGATGTTGAAAAAACAATAATGTCGTCGAGATATACTAGGCAAGTTTTATTGATGTGTTGTCTTAAAACGTTATCAATCGTTCTCTGAAATGTACTAGGGGCGTTCTTAAAACCAAAGGGCATCCTAAGGAATTCGTAGTGCCCATGCTCTGTATTGAATGCTGTTTTTTGAATAGAGTTTGGTGCCATCTCGATTTGGTGGAAACCAGAGGCGAGATCTAAAGTTGTAAAATAACAGCTTCTTCCTAATTTATCTAGAATGTCCGTGATGTTAGGGATGGGATATCTATCCGTAATTGTCTTTGAATTTAGTGAGCGATAGTCTACTACTATTCTCCATTTTTTCTTGCCGGAGGCATCTGCCTTTTTTGGTACTACCCATATTGGGGAACTCCATGGTGAAATACTCGGGCGTATTATTTTATCGCTGATCATTTTGGATAGTTGTGTTTGGACCTCTTCTTTATAGATGTGTGGGTATCGGTAAGTCTTTGTATAGCAGGGTGTTTCGTCAGTAGTTTTAATTTCATGTTTTATTGTATTTGTGAATGGTAATTTATCTGAAGGGTTTTGGAAAATATCAGAGTATTCTTGACATAAACTTTCTATTGCTTGCTTTTCTTCGTCGTTCAAATGATTTGTCCGAATGTGATCTTGTATTTTGATTTTGGAATTTATTTCATTTGGTATAATTTTGCAATCGAATATTTCATATTCTTCTTCATTGAATGGTAATGATCTCTGTGGTTCGTTGAAAGAGACCATTTGATGTCTGTTTGTCAAATTGTGAACTTCTATTTGGGCAAGGAAATTTTCACTTGTAGATAATATTTCTGGAACGTAAAATTTTTCTGATCGAAATTCGGGTATTATTACTGGTCCGTTTTCCGTTGTAACAGGGATTTGTATGCGTCTTATTTCTGAAGGATTTAAATTATAACCAAGTAAGTTGAAATCATCTCTTACATAAAGTGGGATTTGTACATGTTCATTTTCTAGTGTTTGGTTCGAAAAGTTGATATTTAATTTTGCATTAATCAGTTCTTGTAGTCCTATAAGTCCATCAAAGTAATTGTGAAAGTCGTATAAAATACAATTTATTGGTATGTCAGATTGAAATTCTTGAAATGGTGGTATCGTTGATTTATATATAGCTTTTGTTTTTCCAGTGCATGTTTGTAAGGTAGTAGGGTCTATATAAATAGTTTGGGGAAAATTTTGTTCAATGATCGCTGGTTTAATGATTGAGAAAGAGCATCCTGTATCTATAAGAAGTTTGTACGTTTTATTTTTTAAAGTTACGTTAATATAAGGAAGGCCATTTATTGCATTTACGTAGGGTATTCTGTTGTCTCGGCATTCAGAAAATTTCCATTTTGTTCTTGTTGATCGTTTTCTTCATACTGCGTTTCTTGTGTCTCTTCATATTTCTGATTTTCATAGTTTTCTCCATACGTTGCCAAAGTGACGTCTTCATATCTTTCTTGATCGTAAGCTTGCATATCTTGGTAGTGTCTAGTTGCATAAGGAGGCATGTGTTCTGTAACTTCCGTGTTGTGCATCTGTTGATGACTAATTCCTGACATTGGTGTTGGTTTTGGTTGACTAGTATACGATATTCCTGACATTGGAGTTGGTTTTGGTAGATTGTTGTTTTGGTTAGGCTTCCATACATTTTGTTTGCTTGGATGTACAAATGTCTGTTTATAATTAGGGAAAAATGGTTTTACTTGTCGCGGTTGTATGTTTATTGGTTGTGAAGGAAATTTAGGTTGCATTGGTTGTGAAGAAAATTGAGGCTGATTGTTTCTATTAACTTGTGGCATTTGATTCTGAAAAGTTGCATTAAGATTTGGATTGACATTTTTATGTTGATTCAAATTTTGACTATTAGGTTTTGAAATTGAAAAAGGAGATCTATTTTGATAAAGTTTTGCGAAATTTTGAAATTCTTCTTCCTCTAAAACATAATTTAAAGCATCTTCTAAAGTAGCTGGGTTTTTTAATCGAATAATTGTTTGATAATTTGTTGGCAAATTTGTAATAAAAATCGTTTTTGTAATATTGTTGTAATTTCCAATTTGTAAATCTCTAACCTGTGGATCTGGGAAATCATCACTAATTTTCATGATTATTATAGCTCTTAATTCCTGTAAGCGTAATCCGAAGTCATATGGGCGTTCATTTCTATTTGGTCTTAGAGAAGTGAGTTGATGTGTTAAATATTGTAAATCGCGTTTATCACCGAATGTTAATTTTAAGAGATTTTCAATTTGTATCCACGTTGTGAAATCAGTTCGGCTGGCTATTAAATTTTGAGCGCGACCTCTAAGTTTATTTTTTACTGCTTGTAATATGAGATTATGCGTAACATGTTGTGGATCATCGGGAAAATTCGAAAAAGTACTGCGTACCGATTCTATGTATGAATGAAGAACCAAATTATTTCCGTCAAAGAATGGAACAGTATCAATGTATAATTTTAAAAGCTGAGTATCTAATCTGTGTTCCGGTGGAGGCATTGTGTTATCTAAGATTTCGTTCAAGTTTCTGTTTGCGTCTTGGAGACTTTGTCTGCTTAGCATTGAAATGATCTACACTAAGAGAAGTGATGTTTGTTTGAATTTTTGCTTGAGTTGTTTCTTAATTCTAGTGATCAATCGGATCAATTTCTTAATTCTAATGACTAATCAAGTCAGTTTTTTGCCAATCGGGCAGCGAGATTTTGGTAACAATGAGAAAAGTAACAGGAGGAATGAGTACTTACTGTGTTCTCTTGGTGTGGAATGTTGGTTCACGAAGGTGGCGATTGTTTGCTTATCAGGCACACATTCAGCTGCTTATCGTTGACCTTGATTCCAATCCTCGTCGACTGCGCCAGTGAAGTGGGAACGTTCACAGAGATTTCACAAGACTCACTTGTTGTGCACTTAACTCTTTATTACTTGAATCTGATTTAATATGTTTACAGTCTGAGTTTATATAATGCTATTTTGTTATTTCAGCGATTTAATTTTACATAGGCAAGCAACTAAGTTATTATAATATTAATATTATGTAAAGAATGCATAAGTGAGACAAAAATATATACAGGGTCTCATCTGGATACTAATATTACTCGTGTTCAGCTTTATACAGGTTTATTTTATTATATATAATATGTACAAACGTTAAAGAACAGAACGGTTAACAGCGAACGAGTTGCTTCATAAAAAAACGACGAGAGACTGATCTATATGCCAGCGAAAGTAAGACTATATATTTCTTTTCCTATCCCGATTTCCAGCTAGAAAGTGTTTCTTACAAAATTACATCTGTCAAGGGTCGGAACCGCCTGCCGCGTGGCTAGGCATAGTACTTAAAACCATTATTTTAACAAGGAAAGCTTGAACAAAGAAACTCCTATGTACTGGTCGGGTTGAAGGAAATCATATTTCTCTCGGAGTGATATTTTCTTTCGAGAACGGAAGATTACCAAGTATATACAACAGACTTAAGACAGGAAATGTCACGCCAGGACATTATTAGGCAATATCCTTCTAACAATATATTTTAGCAATTCTTAATATATGACAAAGCACTCAAATTCATTTGACCATGACGAAAAGAAGAAAGTGTGGGAACCGCCACAGTGTCATAAGTGGCAGAGTCTTTATTACAAGATATTCTTTCTTCTAAATAGTGTCTGTGAAGTTCAGCTATACTGAGTCCTCCATCAATAAACTGCCGAGAGTATCGCTCTTTACGTAGTGACTTTCGACCATCGGAATGCTATCAATATGGTTTCTGATTGAATTTAAAATTTCGTCACTGATCTTTCTATGGTTAGTATGTTTCCCACGTTTGTCTGTAGGTATTATTCCAGAACCGCTTATTTTTTATTACAGTTCGTAAGGTTCTTTCTGACAATCCCAATGTATTCAACAAGAATAATTTGCAGACTCGGACTTTCTCGCCGTTATTACGTAAGTAAAATGCGCAGTTCGGTTTTCTTGGAGTTGCTGCAGAAATTCTGCTATAACTGAGTTCCAGTTGCTCAACACACCCACCTAAAAAATTTCGCTGTTGCTGTAAGCATGCTAAATCCCAATACTCTTTAAAAGGACTTTTTCTAAAATTTTCTGAAAATTTTCTGAAAATTTTCCAGCGCACTTCAGAACATAGCTGTCTGGACACGGCGGTTTCATGGTCCTAGCCGGAATAAGTTTGCCGCTTTTCGACAGATATTCTTTTCCAGAATTTTTTTGTCTTTTTGCCCTTTCGTTGATCCCTTCTTACCCTTCTTACACGCTTCTTGCCTTTTACTGGAGAGTCGGGTTCCTTAGCCGGCAATGGAGTATCGCCGCTTTCAGATTCTGAATCAGAATCACTGTTACTAGGTACAAATTCATCGCTGAAGAAAACGGATTTTTTTCTGAACTGTTATCTTCATTGTATGATGGTATCATCACTTTTCTAAGATTCAGTTTTGTTAAACCTTTGTTTTCAATCACATATCTAGTAACATCTTTTGATAGTATACCTGGTTTGTTGATTGTTTCTAAAGATTCGTCAGGAATAGGTGGCAAATGAGTATCATTAGGTTCGTCTGTTCCGTCCAAATGAAGTGTATTAACGCTTAGTCTATCTGGTTTGAAGAATGCTTCTGTCACAGCCACAGGTTACATATTATACAATTCATAGGTTTCATCCAGATCAAGCGTATGAACAATTTTTTATTCTCTTTGTTAACTGTTTCTACTAAAGACATATCGGGCATAGGTTGAATATGATTAGCTTTGTCGGCTTCGTTCAGATAAGTTAAGAAAGTACCAGACACATTTTGAATCTGACATAAAACACTGCTACTTTGATTTGACGTTACCATCATGGTGGCATTACACGATTGGTCGGATTGGTCTTCTGGTAATAATGTACTTTGTCCTTCATCCTGCTTCTTTTTTTTCTGATTTTGTATTTCAAGAGTTTTAAAAATTTTATCCGCTCGATAACTAATTTTTTTGGTACTTCAAATTTTCACGCAGCTTCTAAAAAAATTTACAATAACAATATCTAAATTTTCTATACACCAATTATAAGAATCGCTTTTAATTTTACAAGTAGATTTTAAACAGTCATTGCGTTAATAACATGGAAGAAATTATTATGAAAAAGTAAAAATTTCACTTATAATTGGACCTCCTTCTACGTCTTCGTTGTCTGAAGACATTTCCTCGGATTGATATACGTAATCCTTATCTTTAACAGAATTATCAGATTTTTCTATTTCGTCCAAATCGAAAACATTATTTACACTTCCAGATTTTGAACTCGGTGACTCGGTTATATTAGATATCTCCTTTTCCCTGCCACTTACACTATCAACAGTTGGTGAAACCTGTAAAACAAAATTTGAATTTAAATTTCATTTATGCAATAAGGAACCAACTGTTATTGTTTAGGTAATACAAAAAACTATAGTAATCACGTACTGATAAACCAGGTGTTGATAGAGTGCCATTGTTGGGATCATTGCAAGGAAGGTCTGAGACGTTCCTATTAATATCTTGATTTGGAGCAATCTAGAAAGTAGTAAAGCTTAATACCAAGTTTGAGGCTAGAATAGAAATTTTGTGAAAATTATTGCTAAATATGTTTTTACCTGTAATTTGTGATCGGCTTCCTTCAACACCAGTGAAACTAATAATTTCCCTCGGCTCCCCATCATTTTATTACACTGCACAAAGTAGTTACTTAGTCACTTCTAAACAGAACAAACTTGACATGTATAGCTGTGATGTATAGTGAAACCACGACGACGACGTCTTTTTAAAAACAAGTTTTTTCAAAACAGAACCAACCTCCTTTGGTTCCGTCTGTACATAACAAATGAGATTAGATTTTTGCAAAACAGATCCAATGCACTGTGGTTCTTTATTGCCGAAATGAAAACTGTGTTTTTATAATATGCAAGTTGGTTCTAGAAGCACTAGAGGGCATCACGACAGGTATAAACTTGGTTTTGTTTTGCGAAACTGATAAACCACAAACGTTAGATCTGCAATATGGACCTAACTAATTTTTAGATGAAATGTCGGTTGGTTCCTTATTGCATAAGGGAGTCCAATTTGTATTTTTTATTATTTTATGTAGCATCAATAATAGATAAAAGCCTTAAATATTTAAAAATAAATTGACCGAAAGAAGGTTATGTCATTCAAAATTTAGATAATAAAAAGTAATATTGACTCAAATCTCATTTACGTTAAGAACCAAACAGTATTTTCGAGGCAAAAACGGCACTAAGGACAGTTATGTCGATATTGCTTCAAATTAAACAGAAAACGTTGGCGCAAAATACATTTAGGTCACTTTTTTTACTATGATGCCGAATATTAGTTGTTTTAGAGGTAAGAATGACACAAAATACACTTACATCGTTATTTCTTCAAAGTTATGTATTAAACATCACATATGATCATCACAAGTTGCATTTACGACGTTGTTGTCTTGGAAACGAATAGCTTCGGGCAGTACTCTAAAGGCTGGGATAGACGTTCCGTCATGCACATCAACTTGTTTGCACAAACTTAAATTGTACGGCAAGACTGAATCCTCATCGTGGGCTTAACTATTTAGTCTTGTTGATCAATTAAGAGTTCCGTTTTAAAAAGCAATATGGCTGACGATCTATTAATGTGTGCTGCAGCTATTGCCATTGTGGTCAAAAAGGGCAAAGTAAATAAGAGAAAACGATCCAAGTGGTCAAAAGAATGGTTACTTAAGCGACAACAATTATCGCATGTCAATTTACTGAATGAGCTTCAATTAGAACCTGAGGATTGGTTTAATTACTTACGGATGAACGATGAAACTTATATGGAATTGCTTCAGATAGTAACACCTAAAATCAAAAGGATGGATACAGTTATGAGAACAGCAATATCTCCGCATGAGAGGCTCAGCGCAACTCTGCGCTTTTTAGCAACAGGAAGCTATTCTGATTTAAAATTTTCATGTGCAATATCTCGTCAAGCACTTGGTGAAATTATACCAGATACATGCAGCGCTATTTACGAAGGATTAAAAACTGAGTATTTGAAGGTAAGTAATGTATTTTATTTGAAAGTAACATAATCACAATAATAGTATAATGTAGGTACTAATATCTATAAATTTTCATAGTCATTATATTGTGATAAATATTCCCTAAGACGCAGTGAGCCCTCATTTGTTGCTTCTCCTGTCGATCTTACAACTTCAGTTTCAATGGGCAAACTACCCCCCTGATGATCATAGTGAAAGGATGTTGGAGCCCTATCTGTTACGATTCTTGATGTCTCTTTCAATTTTTTAATTTGTGCTTGAAAGATTGCTTCATTAATTAATTTTTTGCAATATATGGCCATCTCAGGAGAAAGTTCCTCAAGTTCTACACTTACGTGCTGGCCGAAAGCTGCATATTTGCTTTGATTTTGAAGTTTATTTGCTACAATATTTAATACTTCATCGCTGCGATCACAATTCTTTTGATTTTTCCTTTTGACACTCATTCTGGAAATTGTTGACGACGTGGATGGCGTTGCTGATAGAGGACGCAGTGCTGTTTCGGAAGAATTCTCGTTCGAATTTTCTTCATGTTCGGTAATGTTTTCGGTGATGTTGCTATCGCCCTAAAAAAATTAATCAAATTAAAAACTTATTTGAGACCCCAAAGATTTACAGTTGTGCATGTTTATTCATTTAACTACTTTATTTATAGCTGTATACTTTTTAATTGACTTAAAAAAATTTAATAACTAAAAAGTAAAATAGTTATTTTTTTCTACTATCGAAAAATATATAAAAATACAAATATTTCTAAATTTCTTTACACACTAGTGCGTAAAATAGATAATTTTACACACTTAAGTGTTTTACTTTTTACTTCAATCGATTGTTGAAGGCCGCTGTTATTTCTATACTAATAAATATTTTGAAATGTAGGTATTTTAATCCATCATTGTTGTTTCTTCCAGTTTCCTAGCAGCGAAGCAGAATGGAGAAAAATTACGAATAACGCCACCGCAAGACAGTGGCTCTTTCTACTGGAATTATAAAGGATACAATAGCTTAGTTTTAATGGCAATCGCTAACGCTAATTACGAATTAATTTACTGCCATATGGGCACAAATGGTCGAGTTTCGGATGGAGGTGTTATCGAAAACACTAAATTTTATGAAAAACTTGTTAATGAAGAACTGCAATTACCTACTCATTCTCCTGCAAAAAATAGTTCTACCCAGCTTCCTTGGGATTTCATCGGGGATGAAGCATTTTCACTGCACAAAAATATGCTGAAACCATTTGGCTTGCGAGATTTGTCAATAGAAAGAAAAATTTTTTACTATCGTCTGTCTAGGGCACGCAGAATTATCGAGAATGTTTTTGGTATAATGGCAGCACGGTTTAGAATCCTCCACACAGAAATCAATTTAAAATTAGACCGTATTGATTTAGTGGTATTGACGTGTGCTGTTTTGCATAACTATTTGCGAAGAAAATGCTCTGATTCGTATACTCCCCTAGACTCCTTAGACGAAGAAGATTGGACACAATCAAACATTCGTACTGACCCTGGTGTTTTAAGCGGACTACAACGTGGACACAATCGAAATACTGCACAAGAAGCCAATGAGGTTAGGGAGTTATATGTGAGATATTTTAATGAAGAAGGCCAAGTAAGTTGGCAAAATAATATGATTTATTAGATCATGTTATAAGTTCTAATAAAATAAAACGACACATAATAAAGTGTAATAAAGTTGTTGCTTTCCATTAAACTAAATAAATGTATACTTACATCTATTAAATCATTTGTAGTGTCCATCCCATCCTGTCGCGGTGTCTCCTGATCGATCAAAAACAGCAATAAATCAAAATACCATAAATTTGGCTAATATAAATCTTCTGTACGCATACCCGAATGCGCACTTCTAGTTTTCTTCGACTCTTTCCGGAAACAAGTACGCAATGAATTGATTCTTTTTATTACTGCGTCTTTATTGGCTGCGGGATCTACCTCTTTTAATTTTTCTATAAGTATCTCATACGCCGCATTTTGTTTGTGCTTGTCTGAGTATTCTTTGGATTTTACCTTCCAAAGACATGGATTTTCTCGATATAAATTAATGAAATCTGTGAGGAAGTCTCTTGACATTAGACGTAAGTCCGACATACTTTCTCAGCTATATTATTTTCTTCATAAATTTTTGAAAATACGTGTGCACCCTGCACAAGGATACTCTCTAGAAGACTAAAAAACGGAATTAATAAGTTGCAAGAGCTGCCACACTTACAATTTACCGCTAGACAAGTCTGTACTTGCAGGAAAAAATCTGGCAGGTTTGATTTCATTCAAGCCAAACAATTGTCTGTACAAATATAATAAGCCTGCCGACTTATCAGCACTAACGCAGCGACAAATCGCACAATTTAAGTTTGCGCAAGCAAGTTGATGGACATGACGGAGCGTCTATCCCGGGCTTAACACAGACTTCTCACAACTGACCGTTGCCAGAGACTAGTGATGGACGATATTTTGATACCGGTGACAAGTCACCGCGACTTGCTCGGTCGCTGCGATCACCAGTTACCTCCTGTGGAAAATCACCGGTACTTTGGTCGCTGTTTGTATCGTAATCGAAGAGCAGCGAATGCTTATTGCCTATGCCTAGCAGTGAGCAGTGACCAGCGTCGCTGCCGGCGACTCACCGGTATACGATGTACGATGAAAGCGCTCGCTTATACGGACGGTGCCGTCTGAGCGTAAAATACAAAATGATTCCAGATAATTACAAATCACATACAAAACATATATGTATAAGTATATATATTTATTTGGTATTTGCATAAATCAACAGAAAAATAAAAAGCAAACATTTAACAGTTACATTCGGTAAACAAAACAAAAACGAAATTAACAACTCTTTTAAATGGCGGTATATAATAATATGGGATTTACATATGTATATATAAAATATTAATAAATATAAATAAATAATATACTATAGATGTGGGTATAAAAAAAAACAGGACATTTTCTATTTTAAATTTTCATTAATATTTAGAAATAAAAGCATTTTAGCTTATTCAGGTCTCAGACGGTTGCGACGTTCGGTCAGAATTTGCCCTGCTTTGGAAAAAATTCTTTCGCAGGGTACGAATGTCGCCAGGGCACAAAATTTTTCGCAAAATATCCTACTGAGATATGAATCCTTGCACGGATCCTCATTTCTAGGCAGTAAGTCATGTTCTAAATGCGTTGGACCTATATGATAGCTTGAGAATTGGCGCTGCCCTTTGGGTACCAGCGGCTTTTTTTTAAAGCACCCCACACTGAAAATTCAGAATTTTCATCATCACTTTCATCAGGATTCTTTGTGTCTTACTGTTCTTTAGGATTCATAGTATCACGATTTTCCAAAATTTTAGATGTAACCAAACCAGTCACAATATTTTTAGCAAACTCTTCAGACTGTTCATTTGAAAACGCCACAGTTTTAAATCTAGGATCTAGATATGTGCACACTGTTAAAGTATGGCTGCGTTCTAAATTGGGGAAAAGAGACGATAGACCTGACTGCAATTTATTAATAACTTCAGTTACACTGGCATTAAAATTTGTCTTAATTAATTGTGTACATACTTCAGTTAGTCCATTAACCAGGGGTATAACCAGCGAAGCAGTTGCATATTTTTCACCACTAATTACCTTAGTGGTTGCTTCAAAAGGCTTCAAAACCTGACATAGTTGTTTGGCTGTTTTCCAGTCTTCTGGTGTTAGATTTGGAACAACCAGATTTATTATAGCTATTGTAGCTTTTACTGCATCTTCAAGATGGGTGAACCGTTTTAACATATAATATGTGGAGTTCCATCTAGTTGGGACATCTTGGAGCAACTTTAAGAATCATTGTTGGTTTTAAGAGCGTCGCTAACCAGTAAGTTCAAAGAATGTGCGAAGCACCCAAAATGCCTCCACTTTAATTCTGCTGTAATAGCACGTTTAATGTTCGCAGCGTTATCCGAAACGGCCAAAATAATTTTATTTTGCACGCCCCATTCATCAACTACTTCTTTTAGAGTAGAAGCTAGATTTATAGAAGTATGTCCGGTGTTTAGTAAATCACAGTCTAATAAAATCGACTTTAATTCAAACGTTTCTTTGTCAATAAAATGCGCCGTTACAGCCATAAAACTGTCAGTATTTAGTGAAGTCCACGAGTCAGTAGTAATGCAGACGGTTTGGACTTTTGCTAATATTTCTTGACATTTCACACTAATTTCTTCATATTTAGCAGGAATTAAAGATTTAGATACAGTATGGCGACTTGATAGTTCATAATTAGGATTTAATTCTGTCGTGTATTCTTTGAAGCCTTTGTCGTCTAAAATACTAAAGGCTGTAAATCTTGAGTAAACATCTTTAATAATTTGTTAGTGATACGTTGTGAAGCAGATACACTTATTTTTTTCGACACAAATGTTGTAATTCGCTGTTGCTGTTGGCGTAAAGATTTAAAAGCAGAAGTGTTCGCTGAAGAAGTGGATGCCGTGTGTGATTGAGCCTCTTTCACTGTGGAATTACTACTGTCTGTTAAATTCACTGCAATACTTGATGAAGCTGTAGGTGTTTGATTACCACTACGTTGAATTTGTTCACTACCAGATGCTATCGAAAGGGAAACTGTTGGGTGATTAGTCAACATATGTTTCCTCATATTTGAATTTGTGGTTTTGTATGATATCTTTTTTTACATATATTACATTTAGCATAGTGCTCCTCAGACTGAGTAAAAAAATTCCATATGTCGCTGGTTCTTTGACGTTTTGACATTGTTTTAAATTCCTTGTCTCATAAACTAAATAGGTACAATAGTAGATGGCAATAAGTAATGCAAATACCATACGTAATAATAACGAATAAACTAATGATGCACCTGTCTTAACACACCATGCTAGCTGACGGCCAAAAATCTAGAGAGTGACTAATCGGAATCGCTGGCTTGTAAACAAGCGCGACGGGCAAAGCGTGCGAGAAGCAACATTTCATAAGCGTACTAAATTTGAATGCGACCAGATATAAAAAATATACAAAAACATTAACATTATTTTTAGTAGAAACAGTGATATAACAGTTTTTACCAGTTTCGAGGCGTTAGATAATAAAAATGATAAGAATTATTTCAAAATTTAAAGTTTTTATCTCGTATTATCAATTTTCCAAGATCGAAAATAATAGAGAGTGACTAATTAACAACACAGAGATGAGTACGGAAGATACGGGTGGTATGATTACCTAGCGTGCCACTTGAGAAGAGTTAACACACAAAATTATCAAAAATAAGTTGACGTCGACTGAACCTAGCACATTAAAAATTTGCTTTAAATGTGCCACCTGTGCCATCCTCTCTACAAATTAGTATGCCGTCCTTTTGGAAGGCGACGAATTTTTGTACACATTTTGCAACTTGTGTTTTAATTATTTATAGCGGGAAACTCTCAACTTTTGACAAAATTTGCGAAACTGTAAAACACTACAAATATTATTGCTCCTTTCATTATTATCTGGTTCATAAATTTGTTTTGAGCTTCTGACTATCTACCATGGCAGTTTCATGATGAAAATGATAGAAAATGTTATAGTTGACAAAATTTGTTACAAATAGAAATTTTCTCACCATTAAATAAATCGCGCAAATATTTCATTCAAAAGGACAAAAGGCTTTAGAATACATACACACTGTTTACTCACTAATAAAATTAATTACATTCATAATTAAATTAGCGAAAAGACATAACCGCAATTTTGCCCGCCCGAACGATATACCCGCCCATGATAGCGCTGGAAATGGAACAGAATCCTACCCGTTGCAAACTAGAAACTACCTGCTCGAGTCGGCATTCGGCAAACGGGCAAACGAATATCAGTCGCCAATTTACGTCGTCGATCGCTGTCGACTGGTAGCCAGCGACATATGGCTCTGAAGTATGAACTGCCCCAAGTCGCTAATCCCGATTTTAAACAGCGACTTGCAGGTCGCTGTCACCGGTATACCGGTGACTTGAAAATCGCCGCTCATCACTACCAGAGACAACCCTGAGACGGTCAACTAAAGAGTAAAATTTTAGTTCTCCTTACTGCACTGGACCACTGTTGTGGAAAGTGAACGCAGTTTAAAAAGCGCGCTGTGCATTTGTAGGGTTCTGGGAGATGAGACAATATAAGCAAAAATAAAATTTAATATATAAATAAAATACAACACAAATGGAACAATGGATAACATTATTTGATTACATATACAGGGTTACATGGTGAGAAAAAAAGTAATGTATCAATAACTTGTTAACTTAATTTTTCAAAAAAATGTTCCAAAGAAAAGTTGATAGGTAACAAATACGTCACATTTTTGTAACCTTTATTATATCATCGGGTGACAATACGGGAATACGAAACTTAAATTTTTTAAATGGCAGCCAAAGGTTTCTGGTTTTTCTTTTGGAATCACGCGATGTTAGTTTTGCTTTTGTTGATACAAAATATTATATGGGTTACATAACTACCTACTTTGAAAAAAATCATCATAACATTTTCATTTCAATGAAAGATTTAAGTTGTAATTTATTTCATGTAAATCACAAAATTAATTTAGTAATTCTTTATAGTGATGTACATTAACTATTAAACAGTGACCTAACCTTCTTAATCTTTCAAATTTTTTGTAACGTTTTCAACCATATGATGATGTAAGAAAAATTCAAAGTCACAGAAATATGACATATTTATTGCTTTGGTGTTTGTAACTAAAATGTGCTTAAAATTAAAAATAATTATTGTTAATTGTATCGATGTTATGCAGATATATTAATGCAAGGATGTTTTTATTTTCCGTTTCGACTCTCTTAAATTTTTGCGAAACCTCAAATTTTCTTGGTTTTTTCTTTTGCACCACCAGGGAATGAGCTGACTGTTCTGCCACACAACATTTTACTTCTTTTCCATCAGGAGGTGAAACTTTACTACCATTGAAACTATCAAAAAGGTTATCCACCTGTTTCACGGCTGTAGCTAGAGAACGTTGCTCCAATTCACCTGGAAAATTAAATTAACTGAAAATTATATACTTAAATTTGTATACTTCCATATCAGATACCTGTATGATTGCTTCTTGGGTTTGTACCGTGCATGGAAATAATGTGGGAATATCATTAGGAAGTAACTTCCTAGTTAAAAGACTCCTGTAACATTCTTTAGAAAAACGTCTGCTGCAAATATTATAATTACGAAGTGATATACCAGGTACATATACCATACTCATCGATTCTTGCCATATCTTCGATCTACAATAATGACAGATTTCAATCATTTTAATTAATATAATAATTTAATAATAATAATAAAATACACACTAACACACGCTTGCAGATCTACTTACACAGGAACACAGTAACAAACAATATATTGGAAGCGGATGTTGGGATGTTTATAAACAAATAATCGATAACCAACCATCAAATCAAAACTCGACTATAGACCACGAATAAAAAGATTTCAACATTTTCAACCAATCAAATTGCAGCTCCATCCACGCCATCTTCATCCAGAGTTGAAAATGTGCAACAAAGATGTCTTAATTCAAATACAACTGCGTGTGAAAAAGGAGCAAAATATGCAAAAAGCGAACTGAATTTAGGCGAAGTTGACGGTCTCAGGGTTGTCTCTGCCGTTGCGTCGATTTTCTCGCAGAAAAATGGCGCCAATTAGTACTAATTCAGTAATGACGTAACTGGCATCTAGCGGCCAGCTAATTTGCTACAGTTACGACATTATTTTACTTAATAGAGGACACTTTTCTATGCGATGATGGGTTTAACTCATTTTTGAAAATGTGCAGTTACGTCATTATTCTTCTGGAACAGCGATATGGTTTTACATCTACACATGCATATCAGCCATTACTCGACTCTTGTCTGCTGTCTCCTTGTCCCCGTTGCCCGTGCCTGCCTAATAACATACAAAAGGTGTCAGCGCCAGCTCTGACAGCGATAACGGCGAACGCTAAAACTATCGCACCGTTCGCGGTAAAATAAAAATACCCAATCTGCGCACAGGATCTTAGTCACGTGTGATCAATACGAATCATTTTATCTAAAAGCATACTGCACGTTTATGTGTCATATTAATTTTACGTCTTTTTTACAATAATATATAACGTTTTAGTGTCCTCTATGATATATCGTTATAAATACGTTAGACAGTTCCATTTCATTTACATCCAGAAACTGACGTATTATAAATATTACGTTTCTTCAGATACCGTTTCAAAGGCGTTTATGTTACATTATTTTAGAAAGGAACTAAAACATCTGGCATATGACGTATTTAAAACGTACATTACTTTAACGTAACATAATGTCTTTAAAGCTACGTTTTACAAATGTTTTCAGAGGAATGTTGCTTAAAGTCCTTATTTTTAACGTTACAAAATGTATTCTTTACGTTTCTTGCACAGTTGGAGTGCTTGTTACCGCTGTTACACCGTTTTGATGTTTTCTTGATTTTAAATGTTCCTGAATATCTGTATTTTCTCCATGTCCAACAGAAAATCTAGAGTTACATAAACTACAATTCACTTCAGAGTAATTATCGGGTGCAGACTCGCATAGAACTAGAAATGGGTATTTCTTTTGTAGGTTTTCATTAAAAACACATTTTCGACATTTTCGATCAGCCATGCCTGTAAAAATATAAACATATAATTGAGCCCATGAAAGCCAGAGTGGTCCAAGTCAAAAAATTATGTTCTGAGATAAATAGATCTAAAGTAATACTGTTATTGGAAAATCCCAGTCAAATTTTGAAATTTTATTCCAAAATAGTTTTAGGAAATATATCAACTTAAATTTCTCTTAGCAGAGATAGTCTATTTAATTTCAGTTTTGTTACTTATTTTGCCCTTTTTTGACTTAGACCACTATGGCTTTCAACGTTTCTCAGAATTCAGTATATATTCAGGATTAATAATTAAGACAAAATAATGTGAAAACATAATATATTTGCTTTTTTTAATGCTTTGAAAAAATGGAAATAAAAGACAAAATCTTGGAAAAACATCAAAAAAATTACAAGAATGATTCATCTTTAGTCGAATATATCATACATAAGAGGTTACAAACAAATTGATATTGATTATGAATCCTCTTCTACTTGCTCGAGTGGACCACTATCTTCGACATTTCTATCTCCAATAATATCTCTGAAATACTGCTGATAAACAGGAGGAATAAATTGAAAAAGTTCCTCCATGTTCTTTTTCTTTTTCTCGTTTACTGCCAAGGGAGATGAATACAGCGGTTCTAGAGGAATATTCTTAAAATTTCGCGGAGAACCTTTGCGCTTTGGAAGTAAGTTAATGACTTCGAATGGAAACTCTTCGTTAAGTGTTTCTTTATAAAAAATCTTGTAAGGTTCTTCTTTCTTGAAATGTAGCCACTGAATTTTCAACCAGAGTACAGGCCCATCAGCTTCATTCTTATTTCGGCGTGTTGTTGCCTGTTCCAACAACTTTGAAGAATGAAAATCAGTTTGTTTCATCTCACAAACAGAAAATGGTTTTTTGGATCTACATTTTTTTATTATTGTATACCAGTCTTCTGGTACATATTTTATTCGATTCTTAGCATACTGCTCTATCTGTCCGAAATCCCTATCATTAGGCAAAAATGAATGTCCAGAAACCATGAACTTATGGTCTATTTTTTGCAAAGTATCTGAATCTGCCAGAAGTTTGAGCCAAAATAAGCACTGCTTATAGTTTCTATTTTGACCGCCGCATGCATCACTGAACGCAATTATACGACTTGTTCTTCTTGCTTTTTCTAGGATATGTTTCCGTATGCATGATCCTATTTCCTGTGCACCCCGTGATGCCGTAGTCTCGTCCCAAACATACATAAAACTGTTTTCTTCCTCACCTAATTCGTGTATGCCAAGATTATAAACATACATGTTTCTCTTATAATATGCAATTGAGCATGTCAAGGTTGGATATGGTAGAGCTTTCTCTAGGTCGAAAGTAAACCCATACACTTTACCCTTTTCAATAATACACAAAGCTCGATCATCTGTTAAATTTTGTCTTGCTTTCTCAGCTTTCCGTAGGTGCAACTCATGCTGCGTTTTTAAGTCCTGCCTTTGCTGTTCATCAGTCACACAATCTAGTTTTCCTTTCAACAAATCACATGTTACGCAAGTGTCTTTAGAAGGAGTATGAAAATGAAGATTGAAATCTCGATGAAATATGTTCCTGTAAATTGCTTCTGATACAGGATTGCAGTTTTCTTGTAGACATTGTTCTTTGTACAAATTATATATCAATCTAATGTTTAAGCTTGAATCCAAATATTTCCTATTAGGATTGTGGCTACGCGTGTAATGAGATGTATAGGCAGGAAAACTGTTTATGTGGTTGAAAACATTTTGAACTTTTTCTTCTGGTGTTTTATTTATTGGTTTGTGCTTTCCTCGCAAATCCTCGCCTGGAGATGAAACACGTGCACGTTTCAGCGCCCTTTGGAGGCGCCCATTCGATATTTGGAATGTTTGGAGAAAATATTCCTTACATACATTCTGAGAAGTATTACCAGTATTTACATAATAGGTATTTGATATACTTTTGGCAGTTCTACTTTCATTTCTTGGACGATGTGTTTTGACTTCATTTTTTTAACCAAACCACAGAGAAAAGCATTTTGTGTAGAAAACTCTCCCATTTTCCAAAAATTTTCAAAGGCGGTTTTTCTATCATCTTCAGTTATTCTTATTGAGCACTTCTTTCTACAGTTACAGTTAATGTTATGGAAACTCTTAGCAGGCACTACCTTGTTTGAGGTATTAACATATTCCCGTCCCATATTTCTATTTCGTTTACGAATTGACTTCATATGTTTTTCGGGTTCTCTGAAACGCTTTCTACCTTGACGTTTATAGCTTGATCGTCTGCAATAAATTTTAGGTTATGTTTTACATAAATAGAGCAATTTTGCACACTAATACCTGATAAAGATGATTCCGAATCTTCAAAGTTTCCTGGCTCATAGTCACTTTCACTTGCACTAAATGGTTCTTTTCTGACTCACTAAAACTCATCTTTTAACGAAATTCGGGAGTAATAAAATAACGAATGTAAGTCGACTTTCAAAGCTAGAGTGGTCTAAGTCAGACTTGTATCATTCTGGCTGTCAGTGAAATGAGGAAGTCATTGCGCACATGCAATTGTAACGACATCTATGGATAAACTACTGAAAGATTATTTCTCATATTTGTGTACAGCATAGATTCCTATATCGTACAGTTGCAACTGTCATTATCTCACATTTGCCATTTTTTGACTTAGACCACTCTGGTTTTCAAGGGCTCAATTATAATTATATATAATATAATATGTCAGCTGTTAAAATTAAAATTATGTACATGTTTCGCATATCTTTTACTTTTTATTGCTTACCTACTCAACGTTTCAAACAGCTAATAAATATAATATAAATAAAAAAACAATCTCGCTTTACTTTAAAAAACTCGACACATACAACGTACTATTTATTAAACATTAAAGAATTACAGCACAGCTGACGCGCGCTACTCCCACTCGGAATGACAAAAGCCCGTCTCTGATATGACATCATTACATACCTAAACTCCTAAACATAAGCAATAAGGAATACCATTGAAAACGTCATTCCGGTACAAATCGGAAGGAAACAAATAAATCCGGTACAATTCCGTGACATTATATTTCTCGGAATGACGTTCCAAAAACTGGAACCTGTCCCGGCCAATCCGGAACGGTTGGTCACGTTGTCAATACTCAAGAAGGGCTATAATTTATGTATGTATAATATGTAATAAATTACATATATAACCGGTATTATGTATGTAGTCATTGTTAGATATTGTCACGGATTTCCCAATCCACAATCCACAAAAACAGTCCGTTAATTAATCACTTATCTTTATTAACTACTCTGTACACTACTCAATACTAATTACAACTCAACTAAACACTATTTAATTAATCACTATCTAAATCGCTCTGAATCTCCAGGAAATTTCTAACTAAACATTCCAATTCAAGACTATAATTCCGAACTGACTGACTCGGTCGTTTATTCTTCTTTTATAGACCAAACTAATATACCAGGTATTTTCTAGCATTTCTAGATCCATTTCTCGAATGACTCTCGAACGCTTCTCGTCGATTCCCAATATTTCCAGTCGTGCCTCGATACACGGAATTATTTGTTTGTTTACCAGAATCGCGTAGGGACGATTGGGGTAATCTAGCGTTTTGCGATACCACAGTCGTTGAATTGGGTGCGAGCGGGGCGAATTCGGTGACAATATCGTAGATATAAATCATTTGATATAGAAAACATATGTGCAAAATTACATGGAGCTGATGTACCAAAGTGGTATACAGCTTACATAAGCATATTTATGTGCCAGAAACATGTATGCGAGTATTTCAAAATAATGAATAATAGCGACGTACGAAATACGTATTTAACACATAAAATCGCTCCGTCCAAGATTAGTATGTATCTGTAATGTCAATATCACACGCCTGTTTGCTGGGTAGCTAATGTAATCCTCAACTAGTTTCAAATCATCTTCATTTACAGGTACTATTGGAAAATCAGATGGTATTGTAAATTTGTTAGGAGTAACCTTATTATCCAATAATTCAATGATTATATTATTTTGTTCCTTATATGAGCGAGTGCCTTTAAAATCATTATTTGCAAGTGACAATACATTTATTAATTCGAACCTTGGTAGTATAGAATATTCTAGTAGAATCAAAAATCATTCATTAAAATAAAAAACAATTACTCTGATGTTATTGTTGAGCGTTTTACAGATGATGGCGTTATTAATTCACTATCTGTACAACCTTGGTATAAAATAAATACATATGACACAAACAAAACATAATTATTTATTAAATTAAAAGTCAACCAATCTTCCACTACTGATGTTATTGTTGAGGGCCTTACAGATGATGGTGTTCTTAATTCGCTAACTACAGGTTCATCTTGCGTACTTGTTCCACCCTCATCATATGTGATTGTATTTTCAAGAATTGTAGGTGTTGGTTCTCTAATAGCAGTTTTTCTTAATCAAATTTTCAGTCCCTAAAATTCACAGGTTTATATTGTTGCGACATCGAAATAAGATATTAGTTAGGTGCTACATACTTTTAGATTGAAATTTTGAAATTTTTGGTGGACGACTTAATCTGTCTTGTCTTAATCACTTGGGTTATCATATATTCTTCTGGGTTTTATTTTTCGCTTTCTAACAGAATAATTATTATCTATATCAGTATGTATATCAGAAGTCTCTTGTGCTTCCCTTAACCTCTCATGAATCTTTTCAAAAACATCTGAAATAAAACATATTTTGTATGTTTAATAAGTAGGTACCCGTATAAACAAACTGGATGGCTGCATTTTTATGAATAACGTTATAAATAAGTGTTTCAGCAAAAATTTACAATTCTCATCGCATGAATAAAAACATCGTTTTAATTTGTATACAGCCCACTTCCTAATTTCTTTGTAGGGGGGCCAAAATAAATCTGATAGTCCACCACCATAAGATGCTTCAAATTCAATTAACTCCTAGAAGATTAATAATCACTTAATGGCGAAAGCTGTTTATAATATATAATAAAACTATTTTCTAGAGCTTTAACTACCAACAACTACATAAGTACATAAATACTACACTTTTATTGACTCACAAAATTTACAAATTACATAAAATATCTGGCAGCAATAGTTAAAAATTTAAAATAAAATTAAATGTACGTTGGGTTTGTCTAAAAGTATGGACGTAGGAACTACGGTACTATGAAGCATGGCGATGCAATTAACAAATACTACAAATAGTACAAATACGTTTTCTAAATCACTTACTGTAAAAAGTAACTCACTTGTCACCTGCAATGGTTTGACCCGGTTTGACAATTTCATTTTTATTAAATTTTAGGAAATCGAAATATAAAAGGGCCGGCTATGTATAAAACATAAAATAAGCAGCCATTAAAATAAAATACACAGAACAGAGAGACAGGAATAGGACGGCTAACTCTAACCGCGGACGAAAAGAACGAAACTCAGACCGATCAATGGGAAGCAGTACAGTCGTTAGGCCAAACTGGCCAATCTAGGGAATCATCATGCAGAAATAGTGGCGTTTATAATTCAAATTTTCATTGCTTTCCGATGCGGCTCCAGAAATTCCAAAATTTACAGTCGTTGAGCATATAGTTATAATACGTCAGCAGCTTACTCAGGGTATCGCAGAAGACAAAAACACTTGCTTTTATTAACATAAAAGGAACACTATTCCATGTATTTATTTCAAAATAGTTATTTCACTATACAGTTGTGGAAATAACAACTTATAACCAGTATAAGTAGCAAAAATACAACTTAGAATATATACCACAGACTACTTGGTATCGGTATGATAACACTATCTCTATAATAATAGTTAATGCCGCCAACTAGACTAACATAACATACAAATATAAAAAATGTCCAGCCGCGCTCTTGCTCAACTAAGCGACGACTGCTGAGTCCTGCGTCCTCCGCTTCCCGCTTCATCACACTACCTAGTATGACCCCTCCACTTCATTCCGCGCATTGTTAACGTACATATAGGGTGGGCGTTCTACATAGTATAAACCTAACCATAACCAAGCATATTTCTATTATTATGTACCCAACAAACAGTGCTATAATGACAAGATAATGTAAGAATTTTGGCACCTTATGCATTCTTTAATGGCACTTTGTTGGCAAATATTGCAAGAAGAATACATTTTTGATCCGCCGGCCGTCAATAGGCCACAAGGCATTGTGCCGTATCGGATGTGTGATGGCAATTCAATATTCAATCATTACATAACTCAAGGCATCTATTTCTCACCCTCTGGCCATCAGTGGCACAAGGCATTGTGGTATACTAAACATATGATGACATTTGAATATTCCACTGTTACATAATTCAAGGCATTCAAAAGTGCTGGACAAATGGTGACAAATATTTACTTAACCACTATTACTTCCATGGGTTATTTGAAAAGAATATCTGGGCATATAGTTTAACCACTCATCAAAACGTTGTATTTGCTCTGACGCTGTGTTTTGGTGAGTGGTAAAATGTTCCCTACTATTATTTTTAAATAACCCCTGGAAGTAATAATAGTCAAGCAAATATTTGCCACTATTTAGCCAACACATTTGATTAGTTTCCAACGCCACCCCTCTTAAAAGAAAAGAATAAAGTTTGCTTCAATATTATACATATATTCTTAGGTATTTATTAAGAAAATTTTGTAACAATCTGTCTACGTGATTCCTTTTCCTCCATTCCTGTCATACGCCCGGCGAAGCCATGCCTTAATTGCCATTTCAACTAATGAAGTCGTATATGATATCTTACAAATGGGGTTTAATTTTACGGCATCTACAAAATGCAGAAAAACATTTTAACACTTGGAATAATTCTGTTATATTTTAAGATAGACAAAAACACAATAACATCCGACGTTGTTTGAATGTTTCATCTGAACTCATATTTTCTGTACTTATGAAATGTACTCATTACACGTTTTAGAAATAACAATGCCTCACTCTTTCTCTACATAGCACAAATGAATTTGACAACCTTCTTAATAATAACCTTTATTATCTTTTAGACAATCCATATATATTGTATAAGACTAGTCAAGGGACAAACAAAAATATAAAAAGTAACCACAAAAATAAACAAAGTCTTAAGAGAATGAAAAGCGGATTTTTCATTCCTACCAGGCCAATTCATGATCAAGTAACTTTGCCATAACTCTTCGAGTTGTGTCACTGCAATCCTTTCCACCCACAAGTTTTAAAACATTTAACTGAAAACATAACTAAGTATTACAAATTGGTTATATTATTTTTTTACAATACTTCTTTATATACTTTGAAAAAAATGGCCCAAGATCATACATTAGAAGTAAAATATATTTAAGGTCTATAATATTGGATTTTTCAAGTTAAGCAATTACATAATGGTAGATTTAAAAAAAGTACACATAATTAAGTATTGTCGATAGAAAATTCCGTTTTCAAAAAACAACTTTATTTCTACTTACACAAAGATATATAATAACTAAACTACTATGCATGCCTAACAAGGGCGTTCGTGGCTTTTATGCCTTTTGTAAGGGTTTATTTATTTGTAAATATAAGATAGGGTCTTATCCAACGTTTGGTGCTAAAAGACCAATTTCCGGCTCCATAATTCCTCCCTCCTTACGATTGAAGTTCCATCTTCAAGCTTGGATAAAGCGGGGCGTCGGCGACTTGTCGTAGCGACACGCTTTGTCCTTCAGGATTTTCCTTATTTTTCTTGCACATCTTTTCTTTTATTCTTGAAGTCATTCGGCAAATAATGTTTCTATACTTATATAATATTAGACTAGTTACAACAGCAAGTACAAAACATATGGAGAATATCTTATTAACATTATGTTTAAAATGTAAGCTTTTGAGTTCTAATTGTACATTATTTTTGTCAAGAAGCTTTTTGATATTGTCATAACTCTCTAATTCTTCTAGATGAATTTTCGTATGATTTATTTTGGAATTGTTAAACTGAGGGGTAAATTCTAATTTACAAATATCGCTTATAATTGAGTTTTTTGAAACACAAAGTTTCATGTGATTGCATTCATCAAAGCCACAAATTGGTTGGTGGGTATTTACGAGTAAATTATTATTATTTAATTGATATATCATAAAAGTCTGAGAGGTGAAAACAATAGTGCAATGTTCAAGAGTTGTGAGATCACACATGGTTGTAAGTTCCTATTTACATAATGTTATTTCACTAAGAATTATACACTTTTGCACAAATAGAAATTGTTTATGCTCGAACACTTGTTGATTGGGCAGTAGTAACAGTGATTTGTTGCCGAATATTGTAGGGTAGATTTTCCGATAATTATACGAGGTGGGATGAAGGATAGGGATTTTTAAAACAAAGATTATCTCATCTTCGGTAACAATAGTATTTAGCTTAAGAGTACACTGTAAAAAATAATTACAGTTAAAATAGATGGCAATTTATTTACCACTCATTATTGCTGTAATTTTCTTATCGATTGTGACTTTACAAATAAAATGTAAAATTACGTTGTAAATTTATTTTGTGGTGTAATTTTAGGTTTTGAAATTGTAATATTACTTTGTGATTTTACAATACAAAAAGTATTTTTACAATGTAACTTCCACAATTACTTATAAAATTACAAAGTAACTTTACAGGCAGTTGTATAGTTACATTGTAATAATACATTTTATATTATGACTACAATGTATTTTTTTTTATTTATTGTACAGGATGGTCCAATTTGGGCACTTAGGTATAGAAGGTTTCTTCTATTTTCCGAAAGCACAGAAAAAAATAGCCAAGATATTTAGAGCTTAATTTCTGAGAAAAGTTGAATAGCGAGAATCATATTTCGATATTTTGATTTGTTTAAGAAATACCTACTTGATATTTTTAAATTTTGGTCGTTTTCTGTGGTAACTTTTCTACTTATCATATTAATATTTATACATTGTAAAGACATTTTTTCTCTATGTGTAGTATATAGTGGCTTGAGGAATATTTTTTTTATAACTTCTAGTTTTCCGCTGCTATATGTTTTAATGAAACATCATACGTATGTAACATGGGGCATCATAGAAAAGGCCTAAAATTAAAAAAATGCTATATAAAAACTAATCAAGATATCGAAATGAAATTTTCGTTATTTTATTTTTCTCAAAAATATTGCCGTGACATTTGGACTATCTTTCCGGAGAATAAAAGAAACCTCTGAAAAGTGTCGAAACTGACCTAACTCGTACACAGGACATCTTGTTTACAACATTCGAATTCACTAACAGTGCTTTGACATACCTAGATCCCTAAAAAAATTTGAATAGCAATTCATTTATAACTAATAGATTAATATGCCTACATGAGAAAAATTTAAATATCGTAAGGAATTAACGATTGTTACTTACCTTAAGTAACATATCAGGCTTTTCCGTGAGTTTCTCAATAGCATCACTGCATCAGAATGTTATTTCAAAAGAAAAATATACTCATATTAAGTAACCTAAGTAACATGAATGTCAATTGCTTCTAATGTTAACAAATACACATAATAGTAATATTTAATTTTTGATATGATATCCACAGTGAAGTCAAACATTTTCGAACCAATAGATTTGTTTTCTATATGCTTTTCAGATATATATACAAAAAATTAAGTACTTTCGAATTTATGACGCATTTAGTTGAAAATAATACTTATTTCTATTATAGCCTCGATGTATACCTTAAAATCAGCAGAATAATCCTTTTTAAATTTATAATTAAAATTTTTGGACAAATTGTGTAAAAAACATTTGTTACACAAAACCGTACTTTTCCTAACTGATTATATTAATAGCTATTTTGTACTCCGATTACGGCTCAGTTAGCTAATTAGTAGTTACAGCTTTATTATATCTTATATCTAAGTGCCCTTTGCTTATTTTTTAGCTTATAAATACATGTACATACAGGTACTGAAGTAATAAAATATGGTTTTACAGCAATTTTTTATTAAAATTTGGTACCTACACTTTTAGGTTATTTGTACAAAATAGAACACTTAACTTTATACAAGACATATAACAATGTAAAAATATATTCGTAGAACTAAAGTTAACATTTTATAATATTCAAACGAAATCTATGATCTTATACTAACTATAACAAAGTAATATTAATTATATAAATGTGCATAGAAAGTAAGTAGATACCCAGAACTTAAATTATGCTAATCCTCTCCTGTTCATCAAATATGTATAAAATATAATATAATAGAAAATATTATATTTTTATATATTATGTAAGATGAACAAAACAACAGTGGGGTACCCAATTTTTGTAGATGCAATGTTTCTTTGTTTCAATAATTATGTATAACTTACATACCTATTAGTTCTTAATGTCATTGAGGTTATGTTTAAACAAGCACTAGACAAAACTATTTATAGTACTAAAAACACTCACTTATCACTCTAGATATGTTTATATTGCTAGTCACTACTCACTAAATTAATTATGTAAGTAGGTACCTAGGTCCTAGGTACACGCTGCATTCATCGAAATTAAGCAAGAATAATGAGGCGTCACCACCCAACGCTCTCAACGGTTAAGTTAGGTTAGCGCGTTTTAAACCTTCACATACACATTAGGCAGATTTTTACAGTCAATTATATAGCAAATTTGGTATTTTCAGTAATTTTACAGTGTAAAAATGGATTTCACATTGTTAATTGTAAATGTATTACAATATATTCTATAAATGTACAAATTATATTATAATTACATAGGAAGTTTACGATTTTATTGTATATTGGCAGTTTTCTTGTAAAATTACAAGTGTCAGTGTAATATCATCATTATTTTTAGAATTATTTTAAGACAATTATAAGGATATTCTTACAAAGTAAATTTGTAAAGTTACTGACCTTTTTTTCAGTGTATCTATAATTTCAAAATGATAAAGTTTATTAAAAGGCAACAGTTCGTGTGTAGAAAATAATTTTTGTAAAGATTCCTGAATATATAAGAGGTCAATTGAATCAATAAATAATAGATTTAGCTCTCCGTTTAAGCTGAAGGTAATAGTGGTTAATAGGTCTAACAGAAATCGCTCAAATCTTTGCATATTAAATAATTCTCTAATATGATTTGTTGTATTTCCATTGTACTAGTCAGCTTTTGTAAGCCTTGGTTTATTTCTTTAAAGTATCGCTCAATTAATTTGGAGTTATTTTCAAGCTTTTCTAATAGTTGTGAGGCTATAGATAATGTTTTAGAATTTTGTTCTTTTAATTCATCTTGATATTCTCGTAAGGTTTTCATATGTTCGGTTATGTCGTTTAAGTCGTCTTGATCAAGGTTTCCTGTTACATATTTAATTATATTACCTATGCCATTAATGAGGGCTCTTTTGGGTCGTTTTGGAGATAAGTATTGAAGTTTTTGTTGAATTTTTGTCACTAATGATTCTAGAGATTGATATAAGTGAAAATTTTGATCATTTTTGGTTATTTTTAGTGATATTAAATAAGTGTTTTCAATGGCATGCTTAAGACTATTTCTAAGAGTGCTAATATTTGCGTAAAAATAAGACTTATGATAAAAGTTAATTAATTTTCCTATACCTAAATTTTCTAATATATACGGGGTGTCTTCTTTAACCGGGTGCACTTGAGGGACCGGGTTGCTCGCCGTCGATAGGATCAGGAGCATTGTCAAAATCCTGCAAAGAAATACGTTTTCTGGGTCTTTTAATATGTCTGACATTGTATGATTTGATGGCTTCAAAATATTTTGTTTTACCGGTTATTTTTGTTTTGTCTTGACTTAAGACTTTAAGTGGGACGTATTTTTCCGTTAGTTTTGGAGTTTTGGATGAACTTCTAACCGCAGTATTAACATAAACGTGTTTGTTTTCAAGGTTGGGGATGTTTTCTCTGTTTTCGTTTCGTTTTTCAAGGACATTTTGTTTAAAACTTTATGGTATAGTTGTTCGTAAAAGGGTAAAAGTTCTTTCTTTCTTTGTTCATTGTATATTTGATAAATAGGCAGCTGTAAATTTATTTTGTGTTCATTTAAATTATCATATGGACCATATAATAACGTAAATGGGGTATAATTTGTTGAGGAATGAACATTTTGGTTATAAATAAGAATAGCAGTTATCATGAGTTCTTTAATTGATTTATCTTTGTTTTCTAACTTTAAGGCGATTAATTTTTCTTTTAAAGTGCTGTGGAATCTCTCTAGAGGGGATAATGAATTAGGGTTTCTAATAGTAGTAATATGAAAGTTAATTTTAAACAGATCGCAATATTCTTTAATAAGAAGGTTGTTAAATTCAGGGCCTGAGTCAGCGGTTATTTTCTTGGGCAATGATGGGAAAAATAATGTCGTAATTTACTTAAAACTTGAGTAGCTGTTTTTGTCTCTAACGCATACGCTTGGGCGTATTTGCTAAATAAATCTATTATCGTTAAAAATGTTTGACCGTCTATAATAAAACGATCGATAAATACGTGGTCAAAAGGTAGTTTGGCGACAAGCGTGCCTAATAACGGAGGGTTAAAAGGGCGCCTTTCATACTTCGTTTGCAAGCAAATATCGCATTCATTAATATAATTAGTTATAAGGGGTTTCATACGATAGATAAAACATTTTTTTCTTATATGTTCATACGTTTCATTTATGCCATTGTGGTTAGCGTTGTGGTAGTCTTCTAACAATTTTCTAAACTTTTCGTTTGTTACAGAAGGCGGGGCATAAGCGGCTTTTGAATCTCACTCTGTTCGTGGTTCTTTTTATTCTTTTTACGTCCAGTTGGTCTCCATAGCGGAAGGTTATTGAATTAGTAAAATATTGAATACTTTTGCCTGATATTTTCAGGGAACAAATCGGATCTTCTGCCGAGGTATGGACCGTGTCTCCATCGTTAGTTTCTTGTTCTACTTCTTTTTCTTGAATTGGTTCTCCATTTAGTATTTCGTCGGCATCTTCTGAAGTTAATTCTTCGTCGGAATCTACTTCTGCTAATACGGTCAGGAGATCGTCGTCGAGCTCTTCGTAACTTACCTTGTTTTTATTTCTCGTTAGAGCGTTGACTTCAATACGGCTAAGTGCGTCTGCGACTACATTTTCTTTGCCTTTCTTGTACTCGATAGTATAATTGTACTCTTCTAATTTTAATCTTCATCTAATTAATCGTTGATTAGGTTCTTTGAGAGAGAAAAGCCAAACTAAAGGTTTATGGTCTGTCTCTATAACGAATTTTTGGCCGAACAAATATGGTCTGAAATGTTTACAACTTTCTACAATGCTCTTTCTTGATGGTAGAATAATTTCTTTCCGCAGTATTAAGTGTTCTAGAAAAGAAAGATATGGGCTTACCGTTTTGTGATAAAACCGAGCCGATCGCGACGTTACTTGCGTCGGTGGTGAGGTGAAAGGTTTTTGTAAAGTCGGGGTAAATGAATATCGGGGCGTTACAAATTAGCTTTTTACATTCGATAAAACAATCTTTATAACTTTGGTCGTCGGGGTTTATTTTTTCGTTTTTCCACAAACATTTAGTAAAAGGTTTTGTTACGTGTGCGAAATTTTTAATAAATTTTCTGTAATAGCCCAGGAGGCCGAGAAACAACTTAATTTCTTTTTGCGTCTTAAGTAGTGAGAAATTTTGTATTGCTTGAATTTTTTCTTCATTTGGTTTAATTCCGTCTGGGGTTATTACGTGACCTAGAAAGGGGACTTCTTTCGGATTTATCTAGCTGTACCTTAAGATTATACTTAGTTAGTTTATTAAATATTTGTTTTATATGTACTATATGTTCATCTAGACTTTTAGAAAATATTATCACATCATCCATGTAGACAAAGCAGCATTTGTGTAGGTATTCCATCAATACATAGTCCATCATCCTTTGGAATGTAGCAGGAACATTCCTGAGTCCAAAAGGCATACGGATATATTCCGTTCCGTGACCGTTTTCTACTGTAAAGGCTGTTTTTTCAATGGAGTCTTGATTCATAGGTATTTGATGAAGTCCAGCGTAGTGAAGTACTGGCTTTTTCCCAAATTTTCTAGTATCTCTTCTATTCGTGGTAGCGGGTATTTGTCCTCAATGGTTTGTTCATTTAGCTTCCGGAAATCGATTACCGTGCGCCATTTCTTTTGTCCGGATGCATCCATTTTTTTTGGCACTATCCACACGGGGCTTGAATAAGGCGAGTCTGAAGGTCTGATTATATCATTTTTTAATAATTTTTTAACTTGATCTTGTATTTCAGTTTTTAGATGATACGGGTATCTGAAGTTCTTTAAATATATAGGGTCGTCGTTTTTTGTTCTAATATGATGAGTAGTTACGTTACAAGCTGTCAAAGGTTCTTCCGGGTTATAGAATATTTTATAGTTTTCTTTGCAAAGTTTTAAAATTTTATTTTTTCATTATAATTTATAAGACAATTATAATTTTTGTGCCAAGGGAATAGTAAAAATGTTATTTCTTGTTCTACATTGTGTTCTTTAAATACTGGGATATTAAGAGCAAAGTGACCTTTAAATGTTTTGTTACAAGCAGTGATCTCAAAGTCATAGGGGTAAATATGATTTGGAAATTTATCAAAAGCGACATCTGGATTCATAATACTAACTGAGGCGCCTGTATCAAGTAACATTTTTAAGTTAAATAATTTTGAATAGGTAAATGGCAGCTTAGTCTGGGTGTTTATATTATTTAAATTTAGGTAATGTTTTCCGGCGAGGCTGGGCTCGGAAAATTTAAAGTTTCACCGGGGTCTTCTTGTTCGGTGTTGGTTATTTCATCAATTATGCGGTCTGGTTTCCCGTTACCGGTATTTTGAAAGTGATTATAACGGTTATGTGGGACTTGATTGCGACGGTTTTGCGAAAATGATCTACTTTGATTATTATAAGTGTTACGAATCGAGATAGACATAGGTGTAGGTGTATAATTATTTTGCGTTTGACCTCTAGGGGCAAAAACATTGTTTTGACTCGAATTTGGAGGCCTATTATTAGTATAATTTTGTTGCGAAAAATGGTTATTAAAATTTCCGTGCTGAAAAGAGTTATTTTGGTTTTGTTGTGAAAACGAGTTATTAAAATTTCTATATTGGTAGGAGTTACTTTTATTTTGTTGAAACTGATTATTGTCTAGGTTGAAAATAGTTATTTTGGTTATGAAGTCTTCGTTGACTAAATCCTCCATTATTATTATTATTATGCCCTACATTTTTATCTTGTCGGTGTTCCGAGTTATTGTGCATAAAATCAAGATAATTGCCTTGTTGTTGTAAATTATCGTATATTCTACATTGATTCAAACAATCGTTTAGTGTAGGGGGGTTTAAATGTAAAATATAGCTTCTATGGGTTTTTTTTATACCTGCAATGAAAGTACAACGACTTTGCTCGTCAAACATTTCATTTTTTATTTTGACTGTATTTTCATTTGGATTATTTATTTGAACGTTTTCTTTCAGCCTTTGTAACCTAGCTTTTATTTCAGTTGCATAGCTTTCATAACTTTGATTCTGTAACTGATAGCAAGTAGTGAGAGAGTTTAATAAAATTTTCTCGTTACGTGGGTCTCTGTATTTATTTGATAATAAGGTATTAAGATCATCAAAATTTTTGGGATTACTTAATATAACCACAGATAAATTAGCTATACAGATAGCGCCTGAGATAGAGCGACGATTTAGTTTCTTGTGTCGTCAACAGATGTTCTCAGTGATCACATTTAGCTAAAGTTTAAATTCGGCGGAGTCATATCAACTAGCAGTGTGTATACGTATCTTAGCAACCCATTAACATTGTTGCCACATCTAGCTCGGCCGGCTCAGCGTTATCGTACACACTACACAAACTACATATATCAGGCATATACCCCCTAGTCCAGTCGCCGGGCAGCTCCATCCAGCCTAGCTCAGTATTTTGTGAGCTCGTCTTGCCCACTGCCCAACCCTAGAGCTCTCTCAGTCTCACTAGATTCACAAGTTAGATGCATAAATATAAATTTTTTTTCTATCAACATGTCGAGGAATAAATGTATGTACAAAAACTGTGGAGAATCAAAAAGGAACACCCAAATTAAAAATGTTTAGGTTTCCTAAAAATCAAATATTATTATGCAGTAAATGGATATTGAATTGTGGTAAATATTTTCGTCAGATACATAATTAAAAAATTTGACTGTATTATCATTTATTGACGAAATGAAAGTAAATATGTCTAGATCCAATTAATATTAAAATAAACATTAATTTATCGAAATAATAATTTAGATATTAACGATGTGAAGTAAAAAAGATGTATATGTATCCATATCTAAATTGTTTTTCGGAAAAATTGTACGTTAATTTCACATTATTTAATGGCATACGCGACTACATTTTACGCATAATTCACCCAAATATTAATACAACGAATTTTAAAGTTTAGAAGAAAAAGGCCTAATGAAAATATTCACATACGAATGCTTGTATCGAATTTATCCGTCGGACATGTTCGTGCATGTGTATTAGTCCAAAATCCCACTGTAAAGTACTTTCACCCAAATGTTAATAGAGAGAATTGCATTTAAACATGTGTTTCATATACATGCTAACACGAATTTGCTAGGTTGGATAATAATCAAAGCCGGGTCCAAGAGGCATTAATTATGCATTAAAAATATTAATTATGGAGATGAACTACAAATTAGTCTTAATGAAATAAATAATGTACCAATTTGGAAATTGGCAACCTGATAAGTAAAAATATATAGAGTTGTCACACCGTAGGAGGTTCTCAACATTGGTTGTTTAAACATTAATGGTTATATTGTTGGAGTACAACTTCACCGGCTGTTTAATGAAACAAAATATATACTAATCGAAAGCTCATAGCTTGCATTTTCAGAATATATAGAGTTGTCTGCATTTTTCCAGGTCTAAAGTTCGACAACCCTCCGAGAAAAGTTTAAATTTTGAGTGCGAAATAAAACAAAACTTGCCGTTGTGCGGCCAAGGCAGCGGCGTAACACAAAATCACATTCACACAAAAAATTTACAGAAAGTGGTGGCTGTCACAAGCTGATGGTGATCCAGAAATCAAAAAACACGTTCCTGGGTATAAACATTTCTTTATGCAACTGCTTTTTCAGCCTGAGTTGAATGAGTTTTTAGTGCCTTTGGACTGGTACAATCGTTTGCAATAATAATGACACTCTCTTAAAACAGTTTTTGAACTTCTGGAAGCTCTGAATACAAATTTCATTAAATGTCTCTTGGTAAGTGAAACAACTAATAACTAATGTTAAAAAATTAAAGCAGATTTCAATATGAATACGCCAGAAGTTCAAAAGAAATCGCAAAATTTATTTTAGTGAGTGTCATTAATATTGCAAACGATAGTACATTCCGAATTTTAATTTTCCAGTTAAATAATAATAATAATAATAATAAATGACTTCTTTTTCATTGAACTATTAGAATCAACCCTAACTCTATTTTTTGCCTCAAACTATAAATTATATACTATAATATTCTGTTATATGATAACTAATAAAGATATTAGTATATTAATCTTGAAATATGCCTTACATCACACATTTGGATCACCCTTAACATACAAACATCCCAGTTTTTTAAATGTTTAAATTGTGCAAACAATTCCCAGTTGCAATCTAAATACTTTTTTAAATCTTCCATAAATGGCCGTTTTTTGCGACAGTATGCACGTGTGGCGGCACGACTTTTTTCTGAAAACAGTGCCGACAGAGAGTGAACCAACTTATATTTATTCCGTAAACTTTGATATTATCTGACATCTAGTAGGTTTGTCACGTCATATTATGTACAATTATCAAATAAACAGTAAAGTATAGTGGTAGGTAATCAGATTTGTAGGTACTTTATTTAAAAAAAAACGTATTACGGTTCAATATACTAATCCTGAAAAGTTTGATTATGGGTAAATGCCATAGAAACAAAATGCGCTGCTAGACTGCATAGGCTAAGATACCTATCTTAACAGCCGATGACATCTAGACAGCAAAACATTTTAAAATTAGCAATAATCATTGTGAAATATTCCAGTTTTGAGAAAAGTATATAGCCTTGCTTTCCTAGGAAGCATCATAATCCAAAGATTTATTTTTACATCTTTTGATACATTTGTCTCTCAAATATAAAATTTTAGTTACCCTGTTTCTGTAAAGTTTCGGTAATTAATTTTCATGCATTATCTTTAATGAATGGAAGTAATTTTAGTGCCATATATTGTACACTGTTAACCAAATCTATTAATAATTTAGGTTATTCTTTCGGAAACTTAAAATGTGAAAATTTTGAAATAAGGTATCGGTTTGATCCCGTCCTATCGAAGTTACCTGCCGACCGACACCTGGCGTGATGACGCCAGTGTTATTTTAAATCGCCGTTGTATCACGTCCCGCTTCGCTACTGAGGAAAGCTCTTCTTGTATTTTGCATATGTGCAACTTCCGCGGTCTCTCTCACGTTTCCTAGGAAAGTAAGACTTAAGCTTAAACGAAACGACTACGAACTATCCGAAATAATCACCATGCGACAAAAACGTTTTTTATTTGCTTGATTCATTGTCTAAATTTCGTCTCACTTGACTTTTGAATGTATTCTTCTAAATTTTCTTGTAAAACGTTAATTTTCGTGTATCAAGTGAGACGAAATTTAGATAATGAATCAAGACATTTCAAACTTTACCTTTACATGAAAAAATTTCTGAAGGGTTTCATGATAGCATATGCTTGACAAAATGACACCCTGTATAACGATTTTGTAAAATAATAATAATAATAATAATAATAATAGCCTTTATTTTTCCAAGATAATTAATTAACAATATTGGTATAGAGAAAAGATAAAGGCTATTATTATTATTATTATTATTATTATTTTACAAAATCGTTATACAGGGTGTCATTTTGTCAAGCATATGCTATCATGAAACCCTTCAGAAATTTTTTCATGTAAAGGTAAAGTTTGAAATGTCTTGATTCATTATCTAAATTTCGTCTCACTTGATACACGAAAATTAACGTTTTACAAGAAAATTTAGAAGAATACATTCAAAAGTCAAGTGAGACGAAATTTAGACAATGAATCAAGCAAATAAAAAACGTTTTTGTCGCATGGTGATTATTTCGGATAGTTCGTAGTCGTTTCGTTTAAGCTTAAGTCTTACTTTCCTAGGAAACGTGAGAGAGACCGCGGAAGTTGCACATATGCAAAATACAAGAAGAGCTTTCCTCAGTAGCGAAGCGGGACGTGATACAACGGCGATTTAAAATAACACTGGCGTCATCACGCCAGGTGTCGGTCGGCAGGTAACTTCGATAGGACGGGATCAAACCGATACCTTATTTCAAAATTTTCACATTTTAAGTTTCCGAAAGAATAACCTAAATTATTAATAGATTTGGTTAACAGTGTACAATATATGGCACTAAAATTACTTCCATTCATTAAAGATAATGCATGAAAATTAATTACCGAAACTTTACAGAAACAGGGTAACTAAAATTTTATATTTGAGAGACAAATGTATCAAAAGATGTAAAAATAAATCTTTGGATTATGATGCTTCCTAGGAAAGCAAGGCTATATACTTTTCTCAAAACTGGAATATTTCACAATGATTATTGCTAATTTTAAAATGTTTTGCTGTCTAGATGTCATCGGCTGTTAAGATAGGTATCTTAGCCTATGCAGTCTAGCAGCGCATTTTGTTTCTATGGCATTTACCCATAATCAAACTTTTCAGGATTAGTATATTGAACCGTAATACGTTTTTTTTAAATAAAGTACCTACAAATCTGATTACCTACCACTATACTTTACTGTTTATTTGATAATTGTACATAATATGACGTGACAAACCTACTAGATGTCAGATAATATCAAAGTTTACGGAATAAATATAAGTTGGTTCACTCTCTGTCGGCACTGTTTTCAGAAAAAAGTCGTGCCGCCACACGTGCATACTGTCGCAAAAAACGGCCATTTATGGAAGATTTAAAAAAGTATTTAGATTGCAACTGGGAATTGTTTGCACAATTTAAACATTTAAAAAACTGGGATGTTTGTATGTTAAGGGTGATCCAAATGTGTGATGTAAGGCATATTTCAAGATTAATATACTAATATCTTTATTAGTTATCATATAACAGAATATTATAGTATATAATTTATAGTTTGAGGCAAAAAATAGAGTTAGGGTTGATTCTAATAGTTCAATGAAAAAGAAGTCATTTATTATTATTATTATTATTATTTAACTGGAAAATTAAAATTCGGAATGTACTATCGTTTGCAATATTAATGACACTCACTAAAATAAATTTTGCGATTTCTTTTGAACTTCTGGCGTATTCATATTGAAATCTGCTTTAATTTTTTAACATTAGTTATTAGTTGTTTCACTTACCAAGAGACATTTAATGAAATTTGTATTCAGAGCTTCCAGAAGTTCAAAAACTGTTTTAAGAGAGTGTCATTATTATTGCAAACGATTGTACCAGTCCAAAGGCACTAAAAACTCATTCAACTCAGGCTGAAAAAGCAGTTGCATAAAGAAATGTTTATACCCAGGAACGTGTTTTTTGATTTCTGGATCACCATCAGCTTGTGACAGCCATCACTTTCTGTAAATTTTTTGTGTGAATGTGATTTTGTGTTACGCCGCTGCCTTGGCCGCACAACGGCAAGTTTTGTTTTATTTCGCACTCAAAATTTAAACTTTTCTCGGAGGGTTGTCGAACTTTAGACCTGGAAAAATGCAGACAACTCTATATATTCTGAAAATGCAAGCTATGAGCTTTCGATTAGTATATATTTTGTTTCATTAAACAGCCGGTGAAGTTGTACTCCAACAATATAACCATTAATGTTTAAACAACCAATGTTGAGAACCTCCTACGGTGTGACAACTCTATATATTTTTACTTATCAGGTTGCCAATTTCCAAATTGGTACATTATTTATTTCATTAAGACTAATTTGTAGTTCATCTCCATAATTAATATTTTTAATGCATAATTAATGCCTCTTGGACCCGGCTTTGATTATTATCCAACCTAGCAAATTCGTGTTAGCATGTATATGAAACACATGTTTAAATGCAATTCTCTCTATTAACATTTGGGTGAAAGTACTTTACAGTGGGATTTTGGACTAATACACATGCACGAACATGTCCGACGGATAAATTCGATACAAGCATTCGAATGTGAATATTTTCATTAGGCCTTTTTCTTCTAAACTTTAAAATTCGTTGTATTAATATTTGGGTGAATTATGCGTAAAATGTAGTCGCGTATGCCATTAAATAATGTGAAATTAACGTACAATTTTTCCGAAAAACAATTTAGATATGGATACATATACATCTTTTTTACTTCACATCGTTAATATCTAAATTATTATTTCGATAAATTAATGTTTATTTTAATATTAATTGGATCTAGACATATTTACTTTCATTTCGTCAATAAATGATAATACAGTCAAATTTTTTAATTATGTATCTGACGAAAATATTTACCACAATTCAATATCCATTTACTGCATAATAATATTTGATTTTTAGGAAACCTAAACATTTTTAATTTGGGTGTTAATAATAATAATAATAATAGCCTTTATTTTTCCAAGATAATTAATTAACAATATTGGTATAGAGAAAAGAAATAATGAACTTGTATATATATATCCAAGACTAGTTGAACAGTACCTATATCAAATTTGAACGCGCTGTGTGTAATACGGACTTGGTAATAAAAAAAAAATAATATTTTTTTGAAACTTTAGCCTCCCGTAACTCCGCTATTGATCGAGAAGATGTTCATATAAAGTTTTCCTCTTAAAATCGCTTATTCTGTCTACCGTTTCAATTTGTTCCAAACAAACCGGAACACCCAGTATATATTTGGTTCCGTTACCGTGCATGGTAATTCACGTCAATTTGAACAAAATTACCAAAATTTAATTAAAAATGAATTATGAATAAATTTTAATGATAACAATTGTTTTTTATTTCAAAATGAAAACAGTAAAATTTTGTTAATCAGAAATATATGCTGATATCGATGAAACAAAAAAATGCTGTTCCCATATTAAAGAATAAATTTGATCCCATGTTTTTTGGGACACCTTGTACACCCAGTTACATAAAAAAGTTAAAACATCTACTATTTACCGAATTTGAAATGAATTTATTGCAATCTTTACCTGCTTACTGTAAAATAACTGTTTATAAAAAATATTAGTTACTGCCAAAAATGTTCAATCTTTTTTGCTATATTAAATAAAAAGTTGAATACCATATGCACTCATCTAATGAAACGGATAGATACGTAGTTTACGCAAATTTTTTATTAGAATCTGAAAAAAAACTTCAAGCTGAATGTAATTCTCCGTTTTCAATAGTAAAGACAAGACAATATATCTGGCAGCAGTGGGATCGTTCGAGCGGCCATCTGTGAGGAAATAGCTGAATTAACCAACACTGCTTCCACGGTGGATGCCGGCTCAGGAGCCGGCATCCAAAGCTGTTAACACTTTTTAATATGCTCAGGCGCTATCTGTATATTAATTTATCTGTGATATAACTAAGTCTCGAGTTTCACCTTTGATTTGTGAAATGATATATTCGAAAAAGTATGAATTCAGTACCTCGTCGGTAAATGTAAAATTATTTTTAAACTTTTTAGCTTGAGATAGAAAATAAAATAAATCTTTTGATCCTCCATAATATTCAGGGACTGTGTGTTTAGCTAAATTAAATCTAACTTGAATATCTTGATATCATAGATTAGGATTCATTTCTCTTTCTTCAAAATTAACTTGCTCGTTTAAATTATGCCTTCTTATTGGTGATCTGTCTCTAATTAAGCTCATTAAGTTACCACTATTATACATTTTTATTTTCGATTAATATTATTATTAAGTATCATTATATGAATTTGTAGTTACCTTGAAACAATCTTTGCTTAAACATAAAGGAAATATATGGAGAATGGGACTTACATATACGGCAATAACATTCCTCACTGTGTCGAGCGTCGGGGATGTGAACTAGGTACCTCGTTGTCGTCACTCTGGTGGGGTGATATCTGCCCGGCGAAGCTTCTCTGGATGCACAGCAAGGTCCAGGAAATCTTCGAACGGTGTAGGTGGACAGTTCCTTTAAACTTGAAAGTTTTCTTGATCGCAAAGCTTCACGGTGAACCTCTAAAGGATCAAGGGAACTAATCTTGTTCGTAGCGCCCATTAAGTATTGTCGATAGAAAATTCCGTTTTTAAAAAACAACTGTATTTCTAATGACACAAAGATACATAATAACTAGAGGATGATCTGAACTACTATGCATGCCTAACAAGATCATTAGATCTATTAAAATTTCCGAAATTATTACTGTTATTATAATTATTGTTACTATCGTTTTGATCATTTTGGTTTCTACCACTATTGTTCATATTGGGATTACTAGAATTTTGAGGATTTTGATTTGCATTACGTTCGACTCCTGTTAAATCGTTGTGTAATTGATGTGTGTGTACTGTCGTGATATGTATAAAACAATGTCTTGTTCGGATAACCTCGGTGTAAGATATTGTGCCGATAAATACAATCGCATGGCATAATTTATCAGACCTTATTATCATTTGAGTATTGTCTCCCCAGAAATGTTATATAAATCTTTGTGTAACATTTGTGTAATCCGTAATGTTATTTTCTACCCCATTATACCATAATAAAGTTTCTCCTTCCATGTTTTCTTTTATTGCTTCCCGTATTCTTTCATTTCTTGTGTCCTCTGTCATGTAGATCTTGTATTTTCCTATTTGCTGATTTTAGGAAGACTACTGGATGTAGTTTATTTATTTTCCCTGAAAATTTATGTATCTTATTTTCTTCGTGACAGACTATTCTGGTAATTACTTCTCCCTTTTTATTTTTCATGTCCTTGACTCTCTGCATCTCCTTCTTGAGTTCTTCTATTTGTGCTTCTGTTCTTTTCCTTTCTATTTCCAGTACCTTTTGATCTGCCGGTATACCTCTTTGTACTTGGCTTTTGACTAATTCAATCTCTTTTGTATTTTTGTTGACCTGTCTTTCTATCGTCCCTATTTGTTTCTTGTCGGTTTGCCCTGTCTTCTAATTCACTAGTCTTCGTCACCATCGTTGCTACGTCTTGTTTTGTCTTGTCTACATTTTTCTTTAAATCGTCCTTCCACAAGTTAAAGTCTTTTCTGAATTCCTCTCTCGTCTCTTAATTTAACGTGCAATAATATCACCACACTCTCCATGTCCTCCTTTCGTCCTTTTTCTAATTTCTCTAAGTCCTCTTTTTGTCCTTTTTCAAGTTTTTCCATATCTTCTTTTCGTCCTTTCATGATCGTTTCAGTCAATTTTTTTCTGTCTTTGACTTCTTTTTTCCTATCTTCTTCGTGTCTTTTTCTGTCCTCATCTTGTTTTTTCCTCTGCTCCATAATTGTCATCATCTCTTCTAACATACTTCTTACTCCAAGGTCACTTCCTCCATTGCCTGTCTCTTGTTCCCCCATACTTCCCTGTTCTGATCTTTCATCACTATCATTTTCCCCAGTTTGTCTTCCACTCCTTAGATCCATGGTTTCTTTTTTAATAGTCCTGTTTTTTCAAAAGCCCTGTTTTCTTCTAGAGCCCCACATTGGTGAAGCCAATTTTTAATATTTTTAAGTGGTGTGTTATTTTCTATTTAGCTCCTACGTTTATGGAGTCAAAAATGAAAATAATTAAATTAAAAACAAACAATTTATCTTAATCCTAATTCTGAACGCAACAGTTTCAATTTCTGAAGAGGTAATCCTTTTGTGAATATGTCTGCAAGTTGATTAGCTGTGGAAATATAAGTTAAAGTTATTAATCCTTCCTGAATTTTTTTCCTAATAAAATGATATTTTATATCAATATGCTTTACTTGGTTCTTTTGTGATCAGAAGTATTCTTTGCAATTGAAATACAAGCCATATTGTCTTCATGTATCAGTATAGGAGTCTGAATATGTATGTTGATACTGTCACTGAGCGATTTAAGCCAAAGTGCCTCTTTTGTTTCTTCGAAAACTGGTATATATTCTGCTTCAGTAGATGATATTGCAACTGTACTTTGCCGCCGACTTCCATAAAATGGAACATGAATCATATAATTTAAATATATAACCTGAGGTACTTTTACGAGTTTCTGAATCATTTGCCCAATCGGCATTTGTATACTCAGCAAGTTCTCCCAATTTTGTGTCTTTTGATTTAGTAAACGTTAATTTTAATTGTAATGTACGTTTTATGTATCTGAGCACCCTTTTCAAAGCTTTCCATAAAGTAATATTATTTTTAATCTACTTAATATATTTATAGCTACACATAGATCAAGCACGCAATTAAATTTCAACAGGGGGCATCATAATATTCATCTGAATTTAGATTAGCATAGTCAAGTTTTACTGGCAACGCCGTATCAATTGGCTTGCATTCTAGCATATTAAACTTCTTTATAATCATAGTTAAATACATATTCTGATCGAGAGTAATTATATTTTCAAAACGTTTTATTCGTATTCCTAAAAATAGTTGAATTTCATTCAAATCTATCATTTTGCAAAATTGTTTGAGATAGGCTTTTAAATTTGTCATTGTTGTTAAACTTTTTGTAGCTATTATTATATCGTCTACGTACAACAAAATATAAATATTTTTATTTACGTCATTTTTATTTAGAAAATAAACACAGTGATCTAGTTTTGACTGAGTAAAGCCAGCATTTTTTAACGTAACATCAAAATGTTCGTACCAACATCTCGTTGATTGTTTCAGACCATATATTGATTTGTGTAATAGGCATACTTGGTTTTCAGCTGCGTCGCCCAAGGCCCATGCTCTAACTTCATCCGCTGCAATGGCCTGCCCTGTTGAGATGACATTCATCAGAACCGCCATTTCATCAAATTCTTACTCATAGGATATCATTCTTCTCCTTAGTTCTGTTACGGCATCAAGTCTTCTTGATCATCGTATTCATCGTCTAAATTATTCTGGATATTGGAAGGCCACAGCTTTATCCACGATTTTTTTTATTAATTCAGAACTGACGTTCTCCCACGACGTGTAGAGATTGAAAATTGCATCTTTTAAATTGAAGCTGTTTAATGCTTCTGCAGGTTCAGTATCATCAGCGATTAAATGGAGAAGAAACTGCTTCCTGTAATGCATTTTAATCGCTTGAATCACATGTTGATCCATCGGTTGCAACAATGTAGTACAATTTGGTGGCAAATAGAGAACACAGATTAAACCATCTGTGCTCCGCAGTTCTTTTTCTTCGGGATGAAGGAACGAAGTCTTCATGGAACCACTGCCTGAAAAGTTCCTGATCCATCCAAGAGGATCTCTGATTTTTGTAGATCACAGGCAACTTATTTCGACAGTCTTTAAATGCTCTAGGATTGGTAGCTTTCCCAATTCTGAAAAGCTTTAATTTGTGCGATCTTGATGCATTAGCACATGGCATGAAGGTGACCCGATCATTGCTTACTTTTCGTCCCGGAGCTGAGTCTTCGTCTTTATGTACTAGGGTCTTCTTAGGTAACAACCGCCAAAATAGCCCACTTTCGTCTGCATTGTACACTTGTTCTGGGCCCAAATTCAGTTCCCGCACTTTATTTAGAAATAGTTTTTGAAATGGATCAACTGCTGCAAAATTGCTCGAAAGTTTTTCTCCCGTAACGGTTAACTAACGAATTTTAAACCGCTTTTTAAAATTGTCCAACCAACCAGAACTTGCCGTGAAGTCGTCCCGTCCCGTAATATGCTTGTAAAAAAATTTCGCTTTTTCCTGTAGGATTTCGCCAGAAATGTTCATATTTTTGGTCCTCTGCTGCAAGAACCACGTGTACAACGCCGTCTCCACATTGGGGTGTTTGGCCGTCTTCAAAGTCAGATGTGTTGTTTGTTGTTGATGGGAATTCACATACTCAGTAATTTGGTTCTTCTTTTTCTTTATGTGATGGTTGACCTCCCAACTCCATATTCTGTGACGAGCTGCATGGGGCTTCGTCCGTCGTCTAATTTCTGAATTAATCTCATATTTCTGCGCAAGACTAAGTGTCTTGTGCTTCCTCTTAGACATGGTGCACGAATAACAATTGTATTTCAGACTCGTATTGGCAGTAACACTGGAAACGCACCGCACGTGAAGCTATCTGCTTATATACTGAAAAGTTCAACAGGCTATTCGACAGGTTATGACACGATTTTCAGATTAGCAAAGTATGATGCAATATGATTTCGGATTATCGCTAGACGAAATTATTTCGGATTTTCGCGATTTCGGATTATCGAGGCTGTACTGTACTCTGAATCAAATTTTCCCAGTTTTTTTAACTTTTTTAGGCAAGTTCTGACCCGGAGTTGATTCCGAACTTGATGAATAATTTGCCAGCATTGTTTCCTTATTTTTCAGCAAGTTTTCGATTTTACTTGAAATAAAAGTAGACACTTTATTTAAAACATATTAAAAAAAATGTTTGTCCAATAATACATCTGGAGCAACAGTACTACTTTCATTTTCTATAAAAATAATTGGCATGCTGTACTATATTAAGTAGTGTTTCCAAGTGCTTCTGATTCTCATTTGGTGTACTATTATAGGGACTATCAACAATAGTAAGAGTTATTGAACTGTTATCAGTATTAAATTCATTTAAGAAGTTCTGATTCTCATTTATACTATTAAAATTAGAGGATTTTTCAAGGTAACTTATTTCAACATTTAAATTTTCTTCATGTTCTTACTTTCATTGCTTGCAGTGTTGAAATTTAAGTGGTCTATAATATTAATATTATTCTCCACGTTTTATAAATTGTTAGACCTTTCTTTTTCTACTGGCATCTCTTTTTGACTTTGTTTTATTCCCATTAATCTATTCTATAACTTCGTGAAGAATATCTATAAACGTTTCAAATTAGTGTGATTATCGAGAGATAACTAAGATTGTGGCACTCACCAAATTACTAGATTTTATTTCAATAAACTAATAGCATTCATGGCAAATTAAAACCTCAAAAACAATCATAAGAATCTCGTTACGTACCGACACTTCAAAAGTTAGATGACTACTGAACTGAAATTATTAAAATAACAGCATTTTTACTCGAACTTATGCGCAGTGGACAAAAATAGTCACTAATAAGACTATACCTTACCGGAAAAACATCGTATGTAATATGTTTTACAGCAGCAACGTTTTTTGAATAATTTATGTAAATTTTCGTTGTAATCTTACAAAATTTGGTGCGCTCATTTTTTTCACATATTTTTTAAATAAAAAATGAAATTTTAGTTTTGAATTTCTTTTTTCCTTATTGCGGCAGGCGCTTAAGATACTTTGCCGGTATCAAATTGTACATCCAACAGTGAATTTTATCGTATGCGTGTATCATACGATGTTTTGTTAGTAATACCCTTGACTATATACACTAAGACGAGTCACTCTAATGGGAGACCTTGTTGGCCTGAATGGGAAACCAACTCTCGCGTAATGGGAAACGAACTCAAAAAGAACGTTACGCTTGGACTATTTGCTAATAGATGGCGCAATATTAGGTACTAAAATGACATGAATTTGGATATATAATTTTGAAAGCTCCTCCCATCGAAGATGATTGGTTCATACATATTATGTTATGTACAATCGTTTGCAATAATAATGGCATTCTTTAAATTCAATTTTGCTATTTCTTTTAAACTGCTGACGTATTTGTAATGAAATCTACTTTCAACTTTTAACATTAGTAATTAGTTGTTTCACTTACCAATATAATGAGTTTCTACTCAGAACTTCGAGAAGTTCAAAAACTGTTTTGAGAGAGTGTCATTGTTATTTCAAAAGCTTGTATGTACTTAAAATTCATAACTTTAATGACATTCGATAGGATTACTGTTTATTTTATTATTAAGTGAATGTGTTAGTCTTGAGGAAGCAGGCAGGAAATAAATGTTAATTTTTAAAATGTAATAAAATTAGATGAAACATTCCAGGAATAAAACTTTTCCGCGCAAGGCGAAAATCGACTATAATGATAGATTTTGAATTCTGATAAGTAATTATAGTAATTTCATCACGATTTTTAATAAAAAAAATTTACAGAAGTGCAGTTATCCAGTTCATATTCACTTTCGCGTATCAATGAAAGTCAAAGCTTAAAATATATTAACCGCCAGATAACACTTTTATCATACTCCTCCAGCTTTGGTAAATTCAAGTGAAGAAGTCATTCAATACGTGTCGATAAAAATATACAGGGTGGGCCATTAATAAGGGCACATAGAAGAGGAGTAACATCATTGGGAGGAAATATGAAGATATAGCTAAATATATCTTCGTAAAATATTTCTGTGGAAAAAGATACAAGGTGTCAAAGTTGAAATATTTTTATTTGTGTTTTCTTTTTTTGTATTAACGCGAGTATCTCTCAACTGATTGTCACCAAATTTGGTAGGGAAATATTTTTTGAGAAAAATAAAAATAATTTAATTATTAAATCATTTTTGCTAATAAATGGCGCCGCACTAACAATGGCTAATGATGAATTTTTCCCTTATTTTGTGTTGACAAAACATTTTGATTCGGTTGACTACAAAATTGTATCCGAACATCATTTCTACGTAAAAACATAGAACTCTACACTTGGTAGAGTAGAACTTGATAATTTCTACCAATTTCGAAAAAACTGCCATAAAGGTTTCTGCTTACACGCGACTTCAAAAATGCTATTGACATTTAATTCAAAAAAATTAGTAGGTATCAATGAGTCGTTTATTTTTTTTTAAATGTCCAGAGTAACTTTGGAAAAAAACTCATATTTGAAAAAAAAAATGATCTACATATTTACTTTTATTGACAAAAATAACAACAGAGCAGTAAAAACAACAGCCCTTGAGCAAACTCTCTCTACTTCTACATGTCTTAATTAATTAAACTAATTATTACAGCTAATTACAGCAAATTTTCAATATGGCAATTTTCTAATGCTCCTAAGAGATTTCCTCACGTCGAAAAATACATTTGGTTGTTTTAGATCAGTTTTCTGGAAAACGGTAGCAATTTCGTTAACAAAAAATAAGAGAAATTGTCATCATCTGGCAATGGTCTATCTGTTTTAATAGGTACCTACTACATAGATTATGATTGCTTTTCTTAAAATCTGTTTCCATACCAAATTTGATGACATATTTAGCTGTATCTTCATATTTTGCCCCAAAACTGTCATTCCTACTCTGGCACATTATTAATGGTTCTCCCTATATAATACTTAAAATAATAAATAAATTTTGAAACACATTCTTTTCTGATGAGGCTTGTAAAGTTCACAAATTATTTTTACTAAAAACATTAGCGCATGTAAATTTATTTAAATTTGCATGCGCAAGTGTTAAATTATTTGAATTTTTAAATTAATTTAAATTTAATTTTAATATAAAAATTACTGTTCAAAAAGACTACAAAATAATATTTATTTCACACCATCACAAAATTATACTTAGATCAAACATTGAAAAAAGATACTTGGTGTTTTAGAATTTTTACTAATGAATTTTTCGCAAAATAATAATGCATCTTATGCAGTAAGGGAAACCCACACGATAATCTGCAGTTCTATATGTTTCTTTATAGAAGTAGGTATGTCGAATTATTTGAATTATCTTAATATGTTTAAAGGAAATAAAATAGAAAATGTAAATTTTGGCATATGGTTGAAAACTCTTTTAACAATCTTATTTTTCTGTTTTTTTTTAAATTAATTTACAGTTCATATTCTTACTTCTCTAACGCAATAAAATAAACTGCTTATGTTTCAAACTTTATGATCTGTGGCTCGAATATAAATATATTGCCACAATCTTATTATTTAGGCAGGTATATGAAAAAGGGTCACGCGGCCACGCCCTCGAAATGCCTTCGCAGTTTTTTGCAGATTAAAATGTAGCGCTTTATTTCCTTCGTTTGAATAAATGCGTATTGTTACACAGTACGACATCTAACAGGAATTATGATAACTATTTAGGTCTTTATTAAGGATTGACTCTCTTAGTGTAAATACTCAAGGGTAATACTTTGGAACTTACGATGTGCTATAATAAAACAGTGTCAAGCGATATTTTTTTTATTTTTTAATTCAAATACAAAATAGAAGGGGTTTTATTCAGCATACAAAGAAACAACAAAATACAAAACAGTTTTTTCTTTGTATTGGTTTGGCAGAAGAGACAGCAGAATGATAATTTTTACAGAATTATTTAATTTTTAGAATTAAGTTTCATTTTATCAGGCTTCTTGCTCGTCTACTTCATCTTCTTGGTCAGTTTCAGGTAGTGCATCGGGTATATCAAAATACTCTTGTGTTATTTGTGTAGGAATTACATTTTTTATTCAGATCTTCCAAAAATGTTTTCTTTATTGGAGTAACACATAATTTTTCAGTATATAGTTTTTTAGTCTTCAAACTGCCCTTCTTTTTCGGTAACGGCATTTTCCTGATTTTTATATCTGAACTGTCATACGAATAATCTATAATAACGTTAGTATTATTCTTTTCAAAATAAACACTTCGAACTTGAGTAATTTTTATAGATTCTCCCTCAACTGACTTGAATGCCTTAGGATGAAGAATTTCTTTGGACAGTTGTTTCCAATCCATAAAGTCCGTAAAACACAGTTTAACAGTTTCTAAATTTGGTTTCCACACGGTGTGGTTTTTAATAAAGCGCTCAATTGTACCGTGAATAGAGTCTACGGGCATGTAGGTGTGTACGGGTAGCAGAAAGGTGACTTTTATTGATTTTATTTTGGAAGATTCAGCAAGAAAGTAAAATAGCATAACCAGAGTGCTCCTGTTTTTATTTTGTCCAGAACAACTGTCGCAGTGAAGAGAAACGTAAAAAATATTTGTAAAGCGTTGTACAAATTTCATTTGACCCTCGATTACCATCACATTCTCCTCATAAATAGCATAAGGCATTTTGTGTGACACTTTCATAGTCAGTTAGATTGTAAAACCAATGCTTCCTTGCATAATAAAGAAGCAGATTGTCTCCGTGCGGTGTACTAAGTACCTTTTGAAGGTCAAAACTAACGCAAAGAAAATTTTCTTTATTTAAACCTTTCTTTTGGTTTTTTTAAAACTGTTCTTTACAAATATCTTTTAAACGAAGATGTTGTTTGTAAGCTTGTACTGAATTTGTTGTTTGTTCAAAATCTTCGTCTTTTCTTGCTTCACATACCACACAATTGTCTTTTTTGGGCAAGTGAAACTCAATATTAAATTCTTTTTTAATAATCCCTTTAAAAACTTTTTGACAAAAATCCTATACAAAAAAGACATATTTCTAAACTCACTGGGTAAGTACTTTCGGGAAGTCTTGACCCTACAATAATGAGATGGAACTAACGGTAACTTCATTATGAAGTTTACTGCGTTTTCTCTTAGTTCTGAACTAGTCTTATTGGCTGGCTCATGTCGTCCTCTTTGATCACTTTTCGAAATTCTGTAAGAAATAGCATTATTTTTTTGTATACCTAAGGGTCATCTGTGAAATATCCAATGCATTTAACAAATATTTTTGACACACTTGATTCTCAACATCATCCCAAGGAATAACATATTTAAATGTTTTATGCCTTCTACTTGATTCCGCTTTTTGTCTTCTTCTCTTGATTGCAACCTCTTTCATTCAGGATAACAACCGGTCCCTTTGCCTTTGGGAATTCCCTAATCCTCAATAAAATTCATGGATATCTTGCCGTATAACCTCTGACAATTTTAATGAACATTGGTTAGATCAGTTTTCTTTGCAAGGGCTGGGCTGTACTGCTTTTTCTTTCCCATATTTTTTTTTATCATCAATGATTTTCGTTTCCATAATCTTGACTTCTTAACTGATTTCCCCACTATCTGTTGTTCTAAGTCAGTCAAATATTCTTCATTGTCGGGAGATATTTTTCCCCTGTTTACATTGTAAGACATTTCTGATGAGTGGCGTCGAAATTTTTTCTGGCCACTTTTGCCTTTAGTTTTGGTAGGTTGAGTAGGCATGTTAGAGTCGTTATTTGATGAACTTGAATCATAATCTACGAGCTTCTTCTTCGTGAGTTGTTCTGTTGGCCTGTCAGACATGTTTTCCCTCGACTTCCCACTATGAGTTATTACCTGAAATAAATATTTATTTCATTAGAGATTTAAACAAAGAAGTTGGTATTTTTATTCTAAATACTAAACAGGAGCAGGTATAGAATCTAGTTTAGTTGGCTGTAGTTTAAAAGTATAAAACCACTACAAAAAAACTGGCGCAAGAGGGAAAGTGATCTGTGTCATCCAAGCATCTAAAAATAATATGTGAAAAAATCAAATACACACGTGGCATAAATGCACTTTTTTAGACAAGGTGGGCCATGACTTACGCCTCGATCTGCAGATGTCTACCAATAAGCTAAACATTCCTTTTATTACAACTTGTGTAGGTCAGTGAGAATTGGAGTAGAATGACAGATGAAAGCAATAAACATTGCACTAGTGTAATAAAAAATCACTTTTTCCACTAAATATAGTTCAATAAAGTTTTGTTTTTTGCATGAACGTAGAAAAATCATATTATTACACTTAAATAAGCAAAATAACAAAAAAATGTCACGTGCTTTTTAATTGTCACGTCACCAACACTATAGTATAAATGTCTATCGTAACTGACAACTAACTACATACGATATTTTCGTTGGTTATAAAAGATTTAGACGAAATATAAACGTCGTTTACGATAAAGAAATTTATCGTTTTTTTTTTGGCATTTTCATTTTAATTTTAGATACAATATTTTGCCAGTATAATCTTACACATAAGACAGCTTCAATAATAAAAAAATGTCAATAATCCAATAATTGTCACTTACGATGTTTTGCTGGTATAGTATCGAAGTATCGTATGTACTCATACATCAATAGTTACGATAGTTTTAGGTATAATTTAAACACTGTTTGAAAATATTGGCGCATACGATAATAATAAAACGATAAAATTCGGTGAAACAAGTACAATTGACAAGATATTGTGTCGGAATGCACAAGTTTAACTGAAGGAATCGTATAGACCAAAAACCGCAATTTTGATAAAATTGTCGCTTACGATGTTTTGTCAAAAACCCATCGACATGTTACGGTATTTAACTTAAAACATTTCAGATTTCCGTCGGAATTAGATCGTCAGAATATCTTTGATATGCTTTAGTTTCTGTCATATGCTCGAGATTTTTATATTCTTCCATAAAATTTACATAATCTGAATTAGGATACTTTTTTAATAATCTACTTTCTAAAGAATAAAAAATGTTGACAGCATTACTGCGCGAATTACCCAAAGGAGTGTTCACAATAAATCTTCCATTAGCGTCACGTCTAGTGGTGTGCTCAAAATGTATTTCACAAAATTTTTCAGCATCCGACAATATTCTCTTTTTATTCGAAACTTCTTCAATAGACCAAAATCTAGCTATTTGATTATCAATTGAATCATTACTTTAACAACATTCGGAATTTTTATCGTAATTTGTATTGTATATAAAACTACTATTACTTATTTTCGGTATTACCAGGACCTGCAATCATCCATCCAAATTTTGTGTCTTGTCTAGTTTTATATGTCCGTTGCGTATAATTGTCCAAGATATTTGAGATGCTAATAATAGATCTATTTCATTAGAAATATTAAAATTCGGATCAGCCAGCACTAATGAATTTGGTATTTTAATAAAATCTTTTTGAAAACTAATTTTAGGTAGCCGATTATGTAGATATTTTCGGAATTATGAAACAATTTACCTTTATAGACAAATAACTGTTAAGAAATGATATTTACTCCTTTATTTAATTTTATTGCATTTTGTCCTAAACCACTAAAGGTACGGATTTGCTGGTGCGACTGCGGCTGCGGCTCGCGGCTGCGACTCGTCGCCAACCAATAGACAGTCTGAATATTCTCATCAACTACAGCATACAGCTTATTGGTCGGCGATGAGTCGCAGTCGCGAGCCGCAGCCGCAGTCGCATCAGTGAATCCGTACCTTTAGAATATGATTTGCTTCAGTCTGTTCTAAATTTAATTCATTAAGGTACGGTTTCGCTGGTGCGTCTGGCCGCTGCGACTTACGACTGCGGCTCATCTGAAAAGTACGGTTTCGCTGGCGTGTCTGGCCGCTACGACTTGCAGTACGTATGCCTGGCCAATGTGGCCAGATTTCTAAAATCTAGCGCACAACCGCACCTTTAAAAAAACCACCCAAAAGCGCCACTAAAAGAAATTGAACGAGAAGCACTAATATCGTTGTGTTGTGTTTCTATATGCCACAAATAGATAAATTTAAATTGTCTATGAACCCAGAACCACATCAAATGTATTGTAGATCCAGATTCCAGAATAAATAGCCTTGAATTAATATATAACTCATAGAGTAAGTAAATCTATGATATAACCCACAAACCTAGAAAAAATCTAGACCTCGTGGATCCATGGTTTTGGCATCCAAAAGTAGTCCCCACTTCTAGGGGGGAAGTGCTCCACGTATGGATACTTTATTTGCTTTATGTTGGTGCTTTAATGGCACATTGCAAAATGAAGATTATTATTGTCAGTCTGGATGTCAACAATGACAAACTGAATATAAACGTGTCAATGTTAAACCAATTTTGATTAAATGTCTTCAGATTCAATTATTCTGACTGCATTTTATACATTGTTTTCGATAAAGATAAAAAGTTTAAAAAATTATTTTCTAATGAATTGTGAACAATTTACTTAAGTCCCTGATTGAGAACTTTAATAAAATTGGAAACCTTATAAATAGATAATCGCGTACCACTATAGGGTTCCAGCTCTTGATATTTAGTAATATTGTGCAAAATGTTTTATTACCATTGTCACTAATATTGAGTAGACTAATTCAATAATTGTTTAGTGATACCAAAATTGGACGATTGATACACATTGACAAGTTACAATTTTTTCAAAATCTTGGGACCATCCTAAAACATAATCGCTTTTATACATTTTCAATCTTATTAAATTTCTCAATTAACTCTCAAGCACTTAATATAACATTTTACATTAATATTAACATTATAAGCCACAAGAATTTCCTCAGCAGTACTAATTTCATTATCATCTATTATTATTAGATACAACAGATTCGTATATTTTAGAAGTAAACCTTGAATACATTGAAGGTTCAAAATGTTTACAACATATTTTGTTGGTTTTAAAATGCGATCTTGTTAACATTATTGAATGTAACAAATCTAAGTGCATTTTATTTCTCAATTTGCATTTGACAATATACATGATCGAGAAACTTCTCTCTACGTCAGCAAACTGAGCAATTTAAATGCAAAAAGAGAAACATTTTGTAACATAAATTCCCCAGCAGCATTTTTAACGTAATTGCTTTGTGCCAAAACTTAATACTATCCTCAAGTACTTGCCCATCATCAAATACTTATTGCCATTGTACATTTAAGATCTGCCTATATTTAGTTTCCGAATCAGAAATTTTTTTGATCCATTAAATGTCAGGGCAAGTCTTTAAATTTTGGTCTAATAGTATTAATGATTATTTTAGGACTAATGTTTTTCACTTGAGAAAAAAATTTTAAGTGAGAGGGCTTTCCCTTAATTAATTCTTGTATAAGAAGAAGAAGAAAGAAGTCAATACATTCTATTTTTAAGTTGTATACAGATTCAGCTGATTAGTCTACATGCAGCTTCAGCTCTCGTTCAAATTCAATACCTAAGTCACAATGTTCTATAGAAAAATAATTTCTTTCAAAAAGCATGGAATTGTTTAGTTTCAGAAGATCATAATCAATATTATTTAACAAGGCAAGTTTCATTAATTATTTGCCTTACAAACGTCCAGAAACATCAGAAAAAGATTTGTAATAATCAGTATTACTATTTTGAAAATAGAGATTTAAGTTGTATATTTGCTGACAAATAGGTAATAAGAAAATTGGGATAAGTTTATTTTGCTTATTTTTAAATGTATTACTTACTAACTTTGCTGTATGACACCGTTCTTTGTCAGCATGAATGTTAAAAAATGTTTCAAGTTCTAAATAATTTGACAAAATGTTTTCAACAGCATGGTAACGTGACAACCAACGAGTTGTTGATAACTGAACAAATTTGGATACAAAAAATTCATAAATAGCTAGTTGCATGAATAACGGATACAAATGCCAAAAATTGTACAATAATGTCATTTTTGTTGACTAGTAGTACTTAATGTTAATACATAATAATTTATCCGTACTAATATCAGTTCATCCACAATGATAGTATATGGGGTCTCAATTAAATCGTCTATTAATGAAGGGGCAATAATATTTTTGATGAGGGCCGAACATTTTGTGCGGTGTATCCAAAGTAATTCTTCGGATGTTTGCGAAGAACATGAAGCGGATACCGATACATTATGAGAAAGCAGATTAATGGTATTCGATAAGTGATTCACACCTCTTACAGTTGAATGGGTCGCAATGTAACTTGCTAAAATCAGTTCCTTTTTTTCATAGCATTACAATACAATGTAACACCTACAAAATTACAATAAAATTAATTCAAAAATAAATTTCTGCCGTATGATTTTCACTCACCACTCACTCACTCACTCATTTTCAATTGGCCATACTTCTCTATCTTCAGTTGATTACGTGCAATTTTGGAAGTATGAAGTTTGTGTTTTGTTGTTTGGGTATGCCGCATTAGGTCTGCTCTGTGCGATCTCAAATCTGTAGAACATATTTTATAGTAATTAGAACCATCTTTTCCACTTGTTAACCAGCCTAATTTTGAAAAAGTACACCACCTCTACCAAACCATATAAATTATAAATAGTACAACCACAATATCAATGACAATGCAATATACAATGACCACCACATCAGCAGTCACCAAGCAAAACAATACCACCAAAAAAGGAAACAAATTATGTTATTTTTATATTTAAAGCGTAGATATTATATTGTTTAATTACCTTTGAACTTCTCTTCGTATTCCCACTCCTTTAAGTGTTTTTTGTTACACTTTGCCCATTTGCTCATTTTGGAAACAAAAACGTGAACGTTAACAAAAATGATAGCATTTGCAAAGAACACAAGACCTTAGACCACTGTCAATCAATTATCTATGAAATTTATATTTACCAACCTACAAACCACAGACACGATAATATTTCTATGTCACCTACTCGTTACCAGAGACTACAGAACATTAAGAAAGAAACTGAAATACTAACCTTGACTCGCTATACCAACGAAACGGAGATTCTGTGATTACAAACACGATTGACTTATATAGGGGAGAAGATATCAACTAATATTTTATTCAATGTCACGACCACAGGAACCTGAATTGCTGAATCCGAAAATTTTATCTGTGTCACAATTATCTATGTGAAAACCGCTCAATTTGTGCGTTGCCATTTTAACAGGAAATCACCCGCAAATTTTGTCTGAAAATCGGTCAATCTGGCCACACTGGCGGAGGTGTTTAATATATTGCCGATATTGGGAGTCCCGGCGGGTACGTATGTGACATAGTAGTGGCGGCGGCGAGGGGAGAGAAGGGGTTCTGCTACAATTTATAATTTTTGTATAAGCATTAAGACTCAGTGGCCACTCTATATTAGAAGATAAAACCCTGGACTCTTAGCTGGCGTTCCAATTTTTCTTAGAATTTATATAGGAAGCAAAAAACCATATATTTCTTTGCTGACACCATTGCCAAGTTTTTCGAGTTAGCAAACTTAATCTCGGATACTTCATGCTTGAGTGATATTCTTTTTGTTCCTCTATCAACCAACCGTGGGTACCTTCTCCATTGGCATATGCACCCCAACCTGTTAAACAGGTGTCAGTAAAAATTTCCAATTCGAATGAATCTTTTTTTATTAACAATCTTATCTATATTAGCCAACCACCAATTCATATTTGGAGTTAGCATATATGAATTGTAATGTTTAGCTTTAGCTGCATTGGTCATTCGAAGCATTTGACATAAACACAGTCATATTTTACAGGCAGGCCATGCTGCCACTATCGTCCCTATGAATTGTGTAAACTCTCTAATTATCAACCTCTTTAAAATACTGAATCCAATTTTTAATTTTTTGTCTTTTACCTGATGTTAACTGTATTTTTATTTTACGACTATCAAAAATAAACCCAAGAAATTTGCACAAATCGTTTGGCGCTATGCTTTTCCTTTCGTTAACCCTGCAGGAAACGAGTGCTCTTAAGCTAAGCGTTGACTAGACTCGCCGAGTCGAATCAAATCGAATCACAAAAATTTGCCTCCCATAAAATTAGATGAATCTGCGTCGACCAGTGAAGAGCCGCAACGCACCTAGCCGATTTTCTCGGGCGCATTGCTCGGTGAGCGAATTTTTGCGGCCACGCGTTTCGACTCGATTTGTTTCGGCTGTAGTCGACACCGACCTTTTTTGTACAAGAAAGAACGCGTTGGGTCTTATACACCCAGAAAAAGAAAAACTAAATTAAAAAAATAAACGTATATTTCTGACAAAGGGTTTAAACATACTTTTAATCTATACAAGAAGTAATACCGTAAACAAAAAAAAACTGTTTTCCTATTTTATAATCTAAATTAGAATATAAATAAACAATACGTATATTTATAGTACCGCTGCAATAAACACACTGTATAACAGTTATTTAGGGAACTTGGCCGCGCAAACTTGACAAACAGATACAGTATGTCCAAACATATAAATTTTTTGCAAAACCGACATATATACCTCGTTTTCCGATCTTTACAGAAGGCATATCTTCCACGTTTATTTTCAACAATTTCTGCATGCTCTACCAACACAGTTCCGCTAATTCTAGCGGCAAGTTATCGAATTTCTCTCGATAAGTATTGGGAATTTACTCTGCTTTTCATATAATCCATTACAAGTTCAGTCCCGAGTTGTTTTAGAAATATTCTCCTATCAATTTTGGCATTCTCGCCATTTGAGTTACTTCTGTATATGACCAAAGCATTTATACCAGCAACATTGAGGAGCCCATATAAAACAACCATAGGCCACCTACGCGTATTTCTAGCAACATTATTTTTTGCGGAAAGTTGATCAACTGTATCAACTCCACATTTTGTCGAGTTATAGAAGGTAATTATGTCTGGTTTAGTCTCCTCTCCAGAGTCCTTATCAATGCAGTCATCATGATGCAGTGTTTATAATAAAATAACCTACTTGTTTTTTTTTGGGATATATGAAACAATGGTTATATCTTGCGTAAAACCAAACATGCTTGACTTTACTGGTCTTCTTGTGAAAAAGTCACTTGGAATTGGCCGCTTATTTTTCCGTAATGTTCCCACAATTGTCATTTGATGATTTTTAATAAATTATTAGCCACTTCAACAGAAGCAAACCAATTGTCCATTGTAACATTCCTCCTAGATTTCGATAACGGTAAGCAAAGTCTGTCAACTACATCAGAAGAACCATTACTAACACTAAATGGACCTGGAGGCTGTTTTACGCAATACACTTCCATATTGTAGGTATAGAATGACCATGACTCTACTAATGAAAAAACTTTTAACCCATATCGAGCCGGTTTGTTCGGAATATACATCCTAAAGCGGCATCGGCCCCTAAAAGACCACAGCATTTCATCAATTGTAGTACATTTGCCCACAGAATAATGTTTCTGACAGTTTTGTACTACTGCCTCAAACACTTTTCTTACTGGCGCTAGGTTATCTTGACTTTTACGTACTTCTCTCGTCTGAATGTCATCCATTCGCAAACACCTTAGCAAAAATCGGAACCTTCTAAGTGCCATCGTTGCCGGAAATATCTCTACACCCGTACCATCCTTAGACCAAAATTCAAACATTGAGGTTCTGCCTCCAAGATAAACCCCGGCTAAGTAAAGTAAGCCGAAAACTGCACGCATTTCCGATATATTTGTTGGTCTTGCATCAGATTTATCTTTGTATTTATCATGTATACTTTCAATGTATATATTGTAGGGTCAACCTTTCTACTTCTTCTTTTTCATAAGGATTCATTATTATTCTACGAAAAAATCAACATGTTTATATAGAGCATCTGCGGCACGTGATCAAAGTAGGCGTGGCTACTGGCTTGGAGAATAAACAAATAGCGATCATAACCTCAAATGTATTTATTACTATTTATTTATTATATGTTTTCACGTTATATTAAGTGGTTGTGTTCTGGTTATAGTTTATTGTTGTTATTATTTTTCGCTTTTTTGTGGCTACTATATTCCTTCATTTATATAATCATGTATAGTGAATATATTATTATACACTGAAAGTCATAGATGCTGAAAGTGCTGATAGATATAGACATAAAATAAGTGAAATTGGAATAGATCCATACACATTCAATCTGATAATGAAGAAGATTTTCCTAAAACTTTATATCCAAATACTGTAAATTATTTAATATAATAAAAGTGCTTATACGCATACATCAAATTTGTGGTTTTTTAGGTACTGAAATCTCGAAAAATAAAACAAGTAGAGCAAAAGTAATATCAAAAATAAAATTACTGATGTTTTGTTTATCCACTATTACTGTTTAAACTCTTCTCAAATAATATAACTTTTAAAAAGCATTTGTATGATACACATTATTTTATAATAATAATAATAATAATAGTCTTTATTTAATAATAGTCTTTAACAAAAAATAAGGTATACAAAGAGTAAGAGGGTAATGAATAACTATTACATATAAGCAACAACACCCAAAAGCTATTATTAAAAAGGCGGAGTTCAACTGCTCAAAGAATGAGCGCGTTGTTCTTCCACTCAACCTCATATTTACAAAATAAGAGATTAGCAGTTAAAATGAGTTGGATACATATAACACAACATAAATCTTAGCAAAATCACAAAGGTAAAATAATTAAAATCACAATTTAAAAAACAAATTGGTCATAGATTTAAAGTTACATTAAAACAAAATATTACCTGATGTAATTAACTTACGCACTTTAGTTTTAAATGTGGGCAATGACAAGGCTTCAAATTCCTTAGGCATAAAATTATAATATTTTGCAATTTGATATGAAAAACAGCGTTTAAAAAGTGTCGACTTATGTAACGGTATAGAGAGCAAGGAAGTATTTCTAGTGCAAACATTATGTATTTCTCCTTGATAGATAATTTTTCTATATAAATATTCAGGCGTTTTATTTTTAACAATATTGTAGTAGAACACACAACAATGCAGAACTCTGCGTTCCTTCATATTAAGCCAGTTAATGTCCATAATTTTTTTGCTAACCGAGATATGTTTACCAAACAACATTCTAATACAACAGTTCTGCATCATCTGTATTCTAGAGGAATCATGAAACGTCAGACAAGAATTATACAACACATCACCAAAATTAAAATGTGACAATACTAGAGAGTCACATAACATTTTCTTTGTTTTAAAGTTCAAGACATTCTTGTTGCCGTAAATTATTTTCAAACTACAAAATGCTCTTTTTATACACATATTGATATGTTGTGAAAACCTTAGGGATGAGTCCAAAATAATACCCAAGTTCTTGGCGGACTCATGGATATCTATTCTTGTATTATCGATACAAATGTTTAGTCCATGTTTTACAACTTCCAATTTATTTTTAGGTCCAAATACAATAACTTTAGATTTATTAGGATTCAACGTCAAACAATGATTCCTGGAAGCATTAAACAGACAATGTAAATCATTATTTATAACATTACTTGCATTGGGTAACTGTGACATTTTGCTATTCTAACCCCACATTTTAACAATTATTTTCAGATACTTATCAACAAACGTGAACAATCTTATATGCAGAACTATGTAAGTTTATGTTATAACAATACTTACATCTATTTTAAAAAATACGTATTTTGAAAGATTTCAGTAGGTACCTAAAAATTTGCTTGATAGATCGTTTTCTGACATTATGTATTGATTTTACTTCGGTACATTTAAATATTCGCAGGTGGCATGAGATAACATTCTTGTTATTTGCTAAATTCTATATTATTCAGTTCTTAAATTACTTGTATTTGTACAAAACACTATTTCAAGAATACGGCGCCCTTAAAGCATATTAAAGACTTAGAAAGTAATTTTTCTCACCGAAAATGTACGCATATTATGTATATAGGTATGCATATACAACATGTTAAAACAATTAATAATTTAAATTACCTACAAAAGAAATATTTATTTATAACTAAAAAATGGTACTCCGATATGGTATTCATTTTACAAGATTTTATATAAAATATTAACTTTTCACAAAAAAAATATTACTGAAAACGTTTTAATTCGTAAATAGCAGAAATATGTGCCAGTTTTAAACAAAGTTATTCCAAAAGTACGTATCCACAGAATAAGAATAAATAAAAATTTAGTCCTGAAATAGATTGCTACTAAATACAATCAATACATATGCTGCTGTGGCGTTTGCACAGCCACGGAAAATTGATATGATTTATTTTTTCAAACCCCTTTTTCTCCATTTAATAATTTTCGCCTCATATCTATCTTTTCTTAATTCTTTTGATGAAGTACCAGATGTATAACTCATATTCACAGTGGGGATCAATTCCGGATTATTTTGCTCGTGCAAATTTGCAGGTTTCCCTATAGTATAATAAATGTATAATTTTTGCTCTTTTATGTTTTGAACATATTCTTCTAAATTTAATTTTGGACTCTGTAAGGTCAGCTCTTTTTAAACTATTCATCCAAGCCTTTCGCTTCTCAGATGCTAACTGGTTAAATTGTTTATGTCTGTCGAATTCAGAACGAATTCTGAAGAAACTAACATTGTCCCTTGCAGAATTACTGCCACAGTTTACTACCATGCAATAATTAGGCATTTTATAATACAAATAACACTCAAATATTTAATAATAAATTGGAATAAATATAAGGTTATACTTTTGTTTATCCTCCAAACAACGACCTTGAAAATCGTGACGTCACGTGCAGATGCCCTATAGTCATATTTGAGAAAAAGTACTTACACAACGGAACGCGTTGGGACTGGGAGACCGAAATCTGTTCTTATATCGTTGTTACTCAACTACAATGCGCTGCAACGACTGTGGCATGTGCCTTGCAGTGGAACTCGAAGGTACATAGCCGCACAGGACCGTACGCGCTTTGATTGAAAAAACTTGAGAATAATTATTCTTGCGTGGGCCTATTAGACCCGACGCGTCCACTGGAGGGTTAATAACAAATCCCAAGGATTTTAATAGGTTCAATGTTTTTGAAATCTTATTCAGGCAATCCTCCCGAATGTTCCCGAGAATTAAAAAATCGTCTAAATAATTAATACAATCAATGCCTTCCTTGAGCCACTGTAATGTTCCAGCAAAAATGTTACTTACTAGCATAATTAGCGCCTCTTGTGCTACTTGTCGTGTGAGGTATGTTCTTTGATTGGTTTCGCCTCCCTCACTGAATGCGCTTGGGATATATTTGTATGCCTCCCTCCTTTCTATTGAGAAAAATTTTACGACACGACTTGACTAGGGACAGTGAATTTTACCTGTGCTCTAATTTCTTTCCCAGTGGCCTTCAGTTGTGGAGCAATTTTTATTGAGTCAGCTGCATTAGGTGCAAATAGTAATTCCTCTGTTGGTTGTGTTTTTTCTGCCATCTCCTCTGCATTTTAATTTAATTTAAATTGACGCCTATTTTTAGTAATGTCGTAAAATAATTGTGTTAGTATACGTCCAGAATCAGAAAATTAGGTTAACAACTTTTGTTGCATTTTTGGATTTGCTTACAAATAGGGAAAATGATATATCCATCCATTTACCTGAATATTATCCCTAGCTAGCATGTGCTTTCCTAAAATTGGCAGCATTTCAGGGTTAATAGCTGATGGTGTTAAATTTAAATTTGCAGGCAATAGTTTTAACCTCCAGAAGTTCTTTTTCTGTTAATTCGTGTGTCATAAAATATATCCACCTAGTTTTATAGCGTCATGTAAAATAACTTTTCCTGAGGAATATGTTTTGGATTATTTCCCAATATTTCCAGTATCTCATTTGACAGATTTACATCAGTTAATACAATAACGCCATCATAGACATTTACATGTTCATTTGGTTGCCCTATCTCGCCCAGAGAAAAGCTACGATACTAGTTCATTTAACGGAACCTCCAGTTTTATTTATGAAGTTAATAATCCGGTTAATTACACAAATGTTTTATTGAGAAAGAACAAGATTATGTCTCAAAGAATATGTTATAACTAACTAGCAAGGTTAAAATATTATTATTTATAAGAACTGCAAAAAACTGACTAGCTTAATAACTAAGTTATGAACTGGAAGTTATCTAACAAGCAAAAATATAAACATACAGGGGACATCACTCCTCCCCATTTAGAACGGACCATGGGGACCTAATGGTACCACTGGGACGTCTTCGACATGATTCTGGGAATTTCTTCTTCTTCTTCTCAGGAATCCTCAAAATAATGGATTGGATCTTCTTCTGACAGCATGTGCAGATGGACAGAAGGCAGGTAACGATAATAATAATGGTTAAGACAATCCATAGTGAATTGGACTGATTCTCAGGAAGTGGCTCGATATGGTTAATTGATGACATATGATGGTTGGATTCAATGATTCTATTTATATATTCAAAATGGATTGCATTCAATTTTAGACTATGTGATGTTTTATTTGAGACATCAATTTCATTAGGCAAGGGTGGTAGTAGGATCCCTGTTCCTACATTTATTGTTGGATCGGTAGATAACAGAAACAATTCTCATTAATCCCCAAATTTGGCATGGGGTGGCAATAGTGATCAGCGTTGGAGAACTCCTCCTCTCAGCTCCATTAGTGTCACATTGGAATCTGATATTGACATCTTTTTGAGAAATCAGAAGTATCTGATTTGAGGCAACTTGTGTTGTTATGGTTTGTATGATGCTGATTTTACTGAACAGGCAATTAGAGGGTTGTCGGCCTTGGATAATTGTGGCAATGCAGTCTTCTTGGACAGGGCCTAGCTTTTCGTTGCATATTTAATACTGTTCTACCAACGGACACTCCTTTTCAAGGTATTTTTGATTTCCTTCGCCAAGCATTATTAATGGTTTGGGAGGAATTAAGGTATGGTTGTTTTGTGGAATTGGATAAAGTTTATATAGGAATATATTTTCATTCGAGAACAATGATAAAGTAATTACAAAATTAAATTTTGGATATTTAAAGAAAACGTCTTGATGGATTAATTTAAAATATGAAAGGTCGCTTTCTAGATTTATAAATCTGATTTATAGTAGAGTTCGAAAGAGTGTATTTTCATAAATTTTACTTCATTAACAGTTATAGTAGGATTATAAACTGTTCTTAATGCGGAAAAAGAAATTGCAATATATATTTCATCAATAAGGGTTAAAAGAGTGTTGCAATTATTAACAATTTGTTGTCCAACAAACCTAATATTTTCCAATCGAAAGTCATCTTTCAAGTTTTTTATGTCAGTTGCAATTTTATTTTGGTTAGTATACAAAGTTGAAATTGTTTCGTTAAAAGTTTTCAAAAGTGGTTGTAAAACGGACAGTTGCAAATCCATTTGAGTTACAATATTATGTTGGTTTTTATTTAAAATTTTTAACTGATTCATTATTTCTAATTTATCATCTTCTGTTAAGGTTCCGAAGAGATATTTGGATATTTTGTCTATGCCATCTATTAAACCTTTTTTACTATTTTTACTTAGCATTAAAGGATCTAATTTATGAGCAACTTTACTTAATGTATAATTCACTTGAGAAAAAGATTCATCGTTTGTTGTTTGTTGTTTCCAAAAGACTGATATAATCTGAAATTAATGAAATGTCTATTTGATATACAAATTTATGGGTCGATTTAATTTGTTTCACCGGTCCTAGTTGGATGGGTAAGATGGGGTTCGTTATTGTCTGGAACGTGGGGTTGTTCGCCTGGTTCACCCTCAGGGACAGGTTGAATACGGTAAGCAGTAATATAGTCTTCAAAGTCATCTTCGTCTGGAACCTGTGATGGAGAAGAATCTTTTAGTTTCTTTCTAGGTTTTTTTAATTAGGTTTTTATGATAAGTTCCTAATTTTGTTGTCGCTAAATGGTCTTTGTCAGCAACGATTTGTGTTTCTTTGAATATAGGCTTACTTTTAGAGATAAACAATATCATCAGTCTGGTATTTTACTGGTTCGTCACGTTTTTCATTTAGTTTAGTGATTGTTTCTACTTTATTATTAGAAATTTGTTATTCTAGATTGTTATATAATTTTTTAGAAATATCTTTTTGTTCACTAATGTAGTCATTTAAAATTTCAGTTTCATTAATATCGAATGGAATTTTTCTTCCGTTAACAAATACAATTTCAAATGGTGTTAATTTTGTGACTGAATGAATGGCATTATTATAACCTATAATTGCTAACTTCATAATCTGAAAACGAATTGATATAGTTTGTAACATCATTAACTAAATTTGGCTAATAATATCGTTTAAGAAGTGAGGTTTTAACTTCGATGATTCCTCTATGGCTGGTTTTACCTTCATGATGATATTTAAGTTTTTCATTTTGCTCCTCATTATTTTCTACATCTTCAAGTAGTTTTCGAGAAATACATAATTTTACGTTAGTGAAATTTTGTTGAAGAATGCGAATAATTTTCTTTTCTATCTCTGGTGTTTTTAAATATAAACAGTTAGTGAATTTGGGAGAAATTAAAGATTTTAGTAGTTTAGTAACGTCATCGTCAGATGCTGTCGTTCTAAAAGTTACTAGATGTCTAATTTTTGTTTTAAATGGATTTTCGGATGTTGATGAGTTGATAATGGTATTATTTGATTCCTGAATAATAATTTGGTGATTGTATGGTTAAAACAATTTTCTGTGTAGGGTATTTCTTGTACAGGATTTTCATTTGCGATATGTTGTGGTTGGTCTGCTTCAATTTCTTCAAATATTTGTTCAATTGTTGGGGTATCAATCAGTCTATCTCCAATTTGATCGCCTACTTCTGATATAAAATCGTCTATGTCTGTAATTTTGTCTCGGAGATTACTATTTAAATCAATTGGGTTTGCGTCAATTTTTATTCTAAATAGACAGTCTGCGTTAGTGTTTTGTTTACCTTTTTTTAAACTTAATTTCGTAGTCATACTCTTCAAGTCGGAGTCGCCATCTAACAAGTCTACTGTTTGGTTCTTTCAAATTAAATAACCATTGTAATGGTTTATGATCGGTTTGAATAATAAATGTTCTACCAAAAATGTAAGGCCGAAAATATTTACATGCCCATACGATCGCGAGAAATTCTTTTTCGATAGTACTATAATTTATTTCTGCCGGATTCACTGTTCTTGATGCGTAACTGATTGGATGATCGTCTTGACTAAGCACGGCGTCTATAGCGAAATTTGAGGCATCAGTTGTAATAGTAAACTGTTTTTGAAAGTCAGGAAATGCTAATATTGGATCGTTACATAAAAGTGTTTTACAATATTCAAATGTGTTAATGAACTCGGGAGTGTGAACTACTTTTTCTCCTTTCTTGAGACATTTAATAAAGGGTTTAGTAATTTTGGAAAAGTTTTTAATAAAACGTCTATAATAACCTAAAAGACCTAAAAAACTTTTGATGTCGCGGCGTGTTTGTGGTATCGGAAAATTCTTGATAACTTCAATCTTTTTTGGATTTGGTTTTACACCATTTGGAGTGATAACATATCCGAGAAATTCGACAGATTTTGACAAAAATTCAGATTTATCGAGTTGAATTTTGAGGTTATGTGTTGTAAAAGCTTCGAATACTTTATGGAGATTTAGAATATGTTCCTGTAGTGAGGTCGAAAAAATAATTACATCATGCATATACACTCAATAAATTTTGTTTTGCAAGTCTTTCAAAACATTATCCATAACTCTTTGGAATGTACTAGGGGCATTTTTTAGACCAAAAGGCATTCTTAAACATTTGTAATAACCTTGTTCAATACTAAAAGAGGTTTTCTCTACAGAATTTGGATGTACCTCAATTTGATGAAATCCACTAGCTAAGTCGAGTGTAGGGAAATAGTTACAACGTCCTAGTTTATCTAGTATGTCTGTAATGTTTGGTAAGGGGTAACGGTCTTCTATAGTCTTGTCATTTAGTTTTCGATAGTCTACTACGACTCGCCATTTTTTAATTCCAGAAGCATCTTTTTTCTTGGGGACTATCCAAATTGGTGAGGACCATGGACTTATACTTGGACGAACTATGTTTTCTTGCAGCATTTTCGTGATCTGATGTACTTCTTGTTTATGAACGTGTGAGTAGGATTTGGTATATATAGGATTTTCGTCTTTTGTTCTAATTTCGTGCTTGACAGAATTATGAAAGGTTAAAGGATCGCCTGGTTTTAGAAATATATCCTGAAATTTATTACATACGTTTAAAAGAGCTTTTTTCCCTTCTGAATTTAAATGATCTAGACGAAGAAAATTTTCGATGTTGCCTTTATTGTTTTCTACAATGGGAGATTTTATGTTCTAATCAAAAGAGTCATAATTTTCTAAAAATGGTTCAACGGAAAGAGGTTGTTCGAATTCAGCGAACTGGGCATCTTCAGACGTATTGTAAATTTTTACAGTAGCATAATCATTATGGGATGTACTTATGGAAGCTAGTATGAAAAGATCATGTGTTGATTGACGAGGAATATAAATGTCACCATCCGGAGCGTCAACGGGAATTTCTTTAATTAAAATTTCATGGGCATTTATTGAATAACATTTAGTAGTATCATTTGGATTTCTATAATTAATTGGAATATTTATTGATTTATTAGGATTGCATAAAGATTGTTCAGAAAAATTTATTGATAATTCTAAATTTTGCAAATCATTAAAACCTATTAGACCATCGTAATATTCATGAAAATCATGGAGAATAACTGTTATGAATTTATCAGAATTGAATTCTTCGAAAATTGAGATATCAGCTTTGCAACGTGCATTTGCTGTTCCAACACAAGTTCTTAATTCAGTTTTATCAAAATAAATACAAGAGGGATACTATTTTTCTATTAAAGAAGGGCGAATAATTGATGATGCGCAACCGGTATCGATTAACAATTTCGTCGGAGGATTTTGGATAACAAAATAAGGTAAACGACAGGCTTGTTTAAGGGCATTTATTTCGTTAGGGTAGGATTCACCTTCTTCTTGAGCTTCCTCGGTATATTGTTCTTGAACTGACTGGTCATATTCTTCATAAGGAAATTGGTTCATTTCTTCAAATTGTCGGTCTTGATAATATTTTTCTTGGGAGGTCATGTCTTCCACGTTGTGTAATTCTTCAGAGATCCAATTTTTTGGTCCTGTAGACTGGAAATAGTTGTAGGGTCTTGGTACAGTTGCTTTGGATGTTGTTGACATTGGTGTTGGTTTATACGAAGGGGTTACATTCGTAGGTTTAAAAACATTTTGCGTCGGTTGTGGTTTTCCGAAACTTTTACTGTTTGTGTGGATTTTTTTTGGGGCATTTGTCTAGGTTGTATGTTAATTGGTTGTGACGGGAAATTTGGTTTTTGAAATTGGAAATTTTGGTTTTTATATTGATTTGGAATTTGAGAAAAATTTGGACTACAATTTACAGGTTGTCGTGGCATAAAATTATATTGTGGTTGTTTAATTTGTGGTGATGGTATTATTGGTTTTTGGTAATGTGATCTACTTGCAATATTTGAATTTTGAAAAGATTTACTATAATTAGAAAAATGTTCTTGTAGGTTATCTGATTACTTTTTCGCTGGTCCGATAACCTTATTTTTCTCTTACAGGCTCAATTGGTTAATTGAGTTACAATCCAGTACTTTTAAACATTTATTAATAAATAGAAATAGCAATGAGTATACAAACTACCAACAAATGACTGCTCTATCGCAGAAACGTTGTAACGCCAACGAGTCTGATTGTACACTGCCCTTCGCGGGCCTCCAGTCCTCGGTCAGACCGACGCAAAGTTATTTGAACTAAAAACAAACACAGGGCCGTCTTAAGGACAAACTGAACATGCCGCTCTCCTTGAAATTATCCAATTTTAATAATTAAACTTAACTATTACACTGTATTAAGTGGCATAAACCCTTAAATTAAAATATGAAACAGTTATGACATTAACAGAAAACAGTTTTAACCTAAATTTAAGTTTGACATTCAAATTTCATTCAGTGAAAATTTCTTTATCTTATTACTAGGAATACCAGTCAGAATCAACGGGTAAGACACAAACACGATTAATGGCTCCCTTAAATTCACCATTTGCAGTATTAACGATCACTACTCGCACGACGCTATCACTGCCTGGATGCAGATGAATGACTCTTCCCATTGGCCACTGCTGAGGTACGGTGTTATCTTCTTTTAGTATAACTAAAGAACCGATTTTAATTTTAGAAGGTTCCCTTTGTTGCCACTTTGGCCTTTACTGTAGAGAATTTAAATAGTCTCTGGGCCATTCATACCAAAATTGCTGTACTAAATGCTGGAGCAGGTCATATCGTCTCAGTAAAGAAATTGGTTTCTCTCGAACATGACCTTGAGGTAAAGCAAGCAACGATGTACCAATAATGAAATGTCCCGGTGTCAAGGCATCCAAATCGTCAGGATCATTGGACAGCGGTAATAATGGTCGGTCAGTTCAAAAAATGTTTGGTTGAACGAACTGCCGCTTCCCAAATGCCGCCAAAATGGGGCGAACGTGGTGGAATATAATGCCATTTAATTTTAATTTCATTTAAATAACCCTGAAAAGTATCATCATTAGTTATTTGTGAAAGGCGTTTAATTTGATTATCAGCCCCTAAAAAATTAGTAGCGTTTTCCGAGAAAATATCAGAACAAAGACCTCGCCGTACAAATCGTTTCAAACAATTCAAAAACCCATCTGTCGACAAATCTCCCACCACTTCTAAATTGATTGCCTTAGAGGACATACAAACAAAAACGCAGAAGTACGTTTTCACTAATTTTCTATTTTTTAATCGGCCGTCCTTGAGATACGGTCCTGCAAAGTCGATTTCTACCACTGAAAATATTCTGTTAGGATTTACTCGAGACTTTGGTAGGTCTCCCATATAATAATTATTGTCATACGGTTTAGCGCTAAAGCAGGTGGTACATTTGCGTAATTCAGTGCGAACGGCCATTTATTATCCAAAATTGTTGTCTAATTTGTGATAAAACCGATTGGGCACTAGCATGTAAATTCTTATGATGTTCATAACGAATTATAAGTTTACTAAATTGATGGCTATAGGGTAATATTATAGGATACATTTGCTCATAGGAGAGGCCAGAATGCTTTAATCTACCTCCTACTCGAATTACATTATGTTCATCTACGAAAGGACTTAGTGGCAACAATTTGCTCTTACTTGACAATTTTTTATTATTTGTAAGATTAAACAATTCTGGAGAAAACTCAATTTGCGCAAGTTTAGACAATTTCATAATAGATTCCTGAACTTCAGAACTTGTTAATGGTGAAAGTGTTCTATTTTCATGAGCTAATCTTGCAATATCCAACTTACAACACGTACTAATTTTTTGAATGAAGAAAACCGGTCGACAATATTTTCGTTCATAACAGTATTCAAATTCGTAACCTTTTTTGTTTTTAAATCCGGGACATTTTCCCCAACCTTTGACCAGGATTGAACTGACCAAAATTTCTGTTCTATTCTACTATATTTTAATTTTAACAACAATAATACTTTTAATAATATTTATGATTTTTTTTAACATGTAAATTTTCATTGATATAGAATGTCTGATATTTCATTTTGTCTCAATATTTAGGAAAATGTCGTTGTACTGTACAGATAGGAATAACATTTACAGCAGTTTTGACACAGCCTAATTTTTAAGAGCAAATGAAGAGCTTATGTTAGTAATCGTAGATGGCGACACTATTTTGTTATACCATAGAAAGAGAAAATTATTTCTAAATCGATGATTTATAGGTTATTTTTCTAGTTGTGGATATTTAAATCACATCACCACAGAATCACCAATGTTATACCCAAATTCAAACTGGAATTGCAGTTTTTAATGTTACAATGTCTGACGTTATGTGTGTGGCCAGTCATTTATTGTAATAAATGTGGACTATGACTATGAATATGATAACAATTTACTGACAAATGTAAAACATTTTTTAACTGTATGTTTCATCATCTATGTGAAAATAAATCTGTAACTTAATTTACTTCTTTATTTCGGTCGGTGGTCGAGCGGTTTAAGGTATTTGCATTGATGATTGATCCTGCGGACGGTAGAACATAAATCAGCTATATTTGTCTGGGGGTATTAATGGATGGCTTGGGTCAATGTGAGAGATTGATACAGGCCGGTGTTTGACCATTTCTCTAATTAATGAGTTTTCTAGGTTTCCTGTAATGAATGGTGGTTAAGGCCTACCAACGTAAGTGGTTTATGGGCCGCCTTTCCTCCCGCACAAATCTCAGACTTCCGGGCCGCCTTTTCTTCCGCACAAATCTCCGACTTCAGGGCTAATCCTCATTATTGGTATGCGATTATTAAATAAAATGTTTTTATATCACTCTTGTGCAAGAAGACAGGCACAACGCAAAAAAATTCGTTTTGAGGTAATTAAGATAAAAAAATTGTATTTCTTTTATTTCCTCTTATGATCACATTTTATAGAGTAACCATAAAAGCTATCCCAGTAAACTGAATGTCTTTGTATGAAACGAAAAAAAAATGTTTGTTTCAGTTTTGAGATGTCGTAATTATCGAAAAATTTTTGGAATAAATAAAAAGCTATAATGCATTTTATTAAATTTTTGTTTTACAAAAACCCAAAAAAAAGTAGTTATTAAAGTAGTAAATCAGAAAATAAACAAAGTAATGTGTAAGGACAAAGATGTCATTACAATGATTCTAAAAATGATTTATACATCTTAGGAATGTGATTTTTTTGAATAAGTTGCATTAAACCGATTTTTTTTCTCTGGTATGCGTGGCTTGGAAAAAGTCGGTTTCAACTGAATATTTGTTATATCAATTTTAGTTTTCTCCCTACTATGGTGTCTATTAGTACTATCCAGTTTGATCTCCTGAAATATCGGAGTGTACACAGTCCAGATTTTAAAGTTCTTTTAGCTTATCTTTCAATTATTGAATGTATCGAGTCTCCTTCATTTTGTGTATGTTCGGATATTAGAAATTTATGCTGAATAAGCTTAATATTGGGAAATTGTAAAAGTGTGTATATGTATACTGCTGTCATAATTGCGTTTTTTGTTGATCTTCACAATTATTGTCTGTGTAGAATATTATTTCTACATCTTTATTTTTATTTTTAGCAATATTTTTAACAAATTTATAAACGCAAGTTTCAATCTCGTGTACTCCTCACTCTTGTGCCATACACAGCAAATTACATTTTTACTTTCTAGTCGAAAAATGTTATATTTAAAACATTTAATTTAGATTTATAGTAATAGAGGAGGATATCAAAAACTCGTAATAGATAATGAGGTTTGGAAGTGGAATAATGATACAAACAGGCCAGAAAAAAAGGAAGCATAAAACTAACATACAAGAAAGATCCAGGAGAATAGTAGAATCAGGAACAGAAAGCAAAAAATACAGAACGATGCGAAGGACAGAGAGGGGGAAGACAGAAAAAGACGGAAAGCAAAAAGGCACGAATCAAGAAAGAGGAATGAGAATAGGAACATGGAATATAAGAGGGTTAAATGAGGAAGGATCATTAAAAATCTTAGAAAGAGAAGCAAATAGTGACAAAATGGACATAATAGCAATGCAGGAGACGCATATAAAGGAGACGGACACATGGGAATTAGAAACTTATTTATTCTTTACGAGCGGAGGCGAAACAAGCAGATATGGAGCATTTTTAGTAAATAAAACTACGAAGGATAAAATTTCTAAATTTGAAGCTATTTCAGATAGGTTATGTATGATTAAAATTAGAGAAGAAATAAATATAGAGATATTAAAAATATATATGCGCCAACAGAAGAAAAAACAGAAGAAGAAAAAGATGAGTTTTATGAGAAGCTAGAAGAAAATTGCGGAAAGCTGAATAAAAACACAGTAAGAATGGTGGTAGGGGATGCAAACGCGAAAATAAGGAGAGAAAGGATGTATGAACGTATAGTAGGAACAGAAAGTAAACACCTAGAGAGCAATGACAATGGGTGTAGGTTGATTGAATTTGCAGAAAAACAAAAAATGAAAATAATGAGCACATCCTTTAAGAGAAAAGACATACATGAAGGTACCTGGACCTCTCCAGATGGGGCATATTCGAATCAAATTGATCATGTTTGCATAGATGAGAATCACAGAAGCATAATTAAAAATGTTAGGTCATGCAGAGGAGCAGACATAGACTCGGATCACTATCTAGTGAGAATAGATTTGAAGATAAAAAAAAACTTATTAAAAGGAAAGGATTACAAAGTAAAAAAATGATAGAACCCAAAAGAAGTATGAAAAAGAGATAAGGAAAGGTTTGCAAGAAAACGTACAGATATTGGAAGCAAATATAAATGAGGAATGGATAAAGATCGAAAATGTCATACAAACAGTAAGTGAGAAAATAATACCAAAAAAGAGTTTGCAGGGAGGAAAAGATGGTGGGATGTGGAGTGTATCAGAGAGGCGGAGAAGAGGAATAAGCTATGGATTAAAGCTCTTCAGTACAAGAGGAAGATAAGGAAGAATACAGGGAACAAAGACGAAAGACAAAGAAAGTGTTTAGACTAAAGAAGAGAACAGAACAGGTTAAGAAAATAGATGAAATAGAGGATCATTTTAAGAAGAAAGAAATACATAACTTCTAGAGAGAGATAAAAACGGGGAAAATGATAAAGAAGGAAGTAATATATGTGAAGGATGAAAGTGGTAATCTAATTGAAGAGGAAGGAAACTTGTAGAGCTACTTGGAGCCAAAGCAGGTGATCTTGGCAAAGTATCATTAGTATTTTGAACATTATGCACTGCAAACCCCGTAGTATTTTTGGGATCTATAAATTACTGTTTAGAACATTTATACACTTCCAATAAAACATTTAATTAATTGTGGAACAATTAACGAAATAAAATGGCTTTATAGAGCTTGACTTAGGAAAAAAAGTTACTTTTATTTTCCCAATTTCCATTATTACTTACAAATATCTGTATCTAAATCTAAATAATCATCTAAATTAATTGCTGTATACTACTGCTACTTACCTGCATAATGAGAGTATTCTCAGCTTTACTATCCAGTGCAAGTGCAAGTAGTATTTGTGTTCTGGATTGAAAAGCCATTAGTTATTAATACACAACACTAAAATTGTTATAAAACAATAATTTAAGTATACTTAAAGTATATTTTCTAAGAAAGTAACCCATTTGGATATGAGTTGCAGTACATTACCTAATAAGAGAAATGTAATACTGTGCCGATAAATTGCATAAGACTGGTGGCTAAATTGATCCCTTTTATAGCCCTATAAAAATTACTAGATCCAGCGAAAACATTTGACATAATTCTGGCAATTAGCGAATGAATCACTCATAATTTAATGCAAACAACTAAATGTAGCCTCTAATTCAATTAACATAAAGGTTAACATTTAATGCACACGATCTGAACGTATTCCAAATACACTTAATAGTAGTAATGGTAGTAGTAGTAGTGTGTTTATTTAACCATGTAACATATAATGTACATTTATGGTAACTCAAGTACATACACAAAAAGTTTACATCTAAATAAAGAAAATAAGACCTAAACAACAGCACCAATAGCAAAATAAACAACTTGCAATGTTATCAAAAACGTATACAACCTACATATAACGTAGTGTTTTAACCAAGCTACATAACATACATTTATGGGAAGTCAAGCGCATACACAAACATTTCCTACATCTAAATAAAGAACACCAACCTAAAACAACAGCACTAACAGTATAATAAATAGCAATACAAATATGTATGCACCCTACACATAACGGGTGTTAATAAAATCTTGTACAGTGTAGAAGCAGTGACGAAGCAAAATTTTTTTTGTTTCAACTTTGAAACGAGTCTAACAGACATTGGCAGCTTATTATAAAGCCCCACGTCTAATAAATTATATTTTGACTTTGGTTAGTCGATAGCGGTCCAATCTAATTGAGTTACACCCTCTCGTATTATGGTCATGTATATCTAATTGACGATGATATTTGTCAATATTTATATGGATTTCAATAAGCGTGAAATATATGTATAAACAAGGCAGAGGCAAAATTCCAAAAGCAATGAAATATTGCTGACAATGCTCGCTGCCTCTTAGATTATCCATTACTCTAATTGCTTTTTTCTGCATGTAAAATACTTTACATGACTGGGTTGAATTTCCCCATAATGATACAGCGTAACATAGTCGGGAGTGAAATAAGGCAAAGTAAGCGGAAATTAAAGTGTCTTTAGCTACTATATATTTTAGTTGACGTAATAGAAAAATGGTACTTGGCAACGACTTCAACAGATATTCAACATGACCTGTCCAATTCAGAGCATCATCCATAATTACCCCCACCAGCTTCACACAGTCGCCCGTTGTGTTCGTTTTATTAGTGGAAACAAGGACTTTCTGAGTTTTATCCACGTTAATCTTGAGGCCGTTAATGCTAAACTATTTTTCAACCTACCTTTCTAGCAAATCAGAAGCAATTTTCAGCTGAAGTAAATAAATCCCTATGCGAGACAATCAAGGTGGTGTCGTCCGCAAACAACACACACCTATTGGAGGATAAAAAATATTGAAAGTCATTATTAATGAAGATCAAGAATAGTAACGGGTCCATAATGGAACCCTGTGGAACACCGTGTTGAATTTTCTCAAATTTAGACATTACATACTTTTTAGTATCAACACACTGCTGTCTATCTTGTAAATATGATGTAAACAATTTCAAGGACAGACTCCTTATTCCATAGTGCTTCCTTTTGTTCAGTAGTAGATCCTGAGGAACGCAGTCGAAGGCCTTCGTGAGATCACATAAGACAACAGCCGTATGCTCGCCCCCCTCACGACATGACGTACTGCTTCAGATGTGGAATGGTTAGGCCTAAAACCAAACTGACTAGCACACAGAACAGAACTCTTTTCCAGAAAATTATGCAATCTGTCTTTTAGTAGACTCTATGATTTGTCCAAAAAATTTTATAATCGAGATTGATAATTATTTATAGAATTTTTAAATATAGGTATAACTTTAGTTAACTTAAAACAATGGGGAAATATTCCGTTTCTTAAAACAAGTATTGATAAGTAAAGTTAAATGTGGAAGTATAATTTCGATAGTTTCTTTAATTATTTTAGAGTTAATCTCGTAGACGTCAGTACAAAGTGAATTTTTCAAAGATTTAACTGCAGATAGTACTGTGTCCTCAGTTACTGGTTCTATAAAGAAGGAACCGGCAGGAGAACGGACATTAGCTAATATATCTGAGCTAGATATACTATAAACAAGTAATGATGTTATCAATGAACTGGTTATGTTTATGAAATAGTCATTGAACTGATTTTCAGATATTTTAGGCAAAATTACTGACTGACTTAGTTATATAGTTGCTATATGCACCCTTTTTTGCTGCATTAATGGCAAATTTGTATTCTCTTTATTATAAATTCTGTAATCGTAATCCAACGGATTTTTTGAGACATCATATATTAATTTAACACTATAAAGTGTTTTCTTCATTGAGACTATTATTATACCACAATATAAAAGATTTGTTACTAGTAACATAAATAAGTTTTACATAAAAATTTTGAAGCCGCGTTAATGCCTATGTGCTCGTCATTAAAAAGGTTCCATTCCACATCCATTAGTGAATATTTTCATCTTTCCCAACCGGTTCTTGTAATTTTCTTTCTAAAAACCGGTTGAGGTATAGGTATTACATACAGTAGCAAAATTACAATACTGGCCACGGTGATCAGAAAGGCAGGGCTCCACTACACCCACCTCGTATTCCTCTATATGAAAGTTAGTGATTATATTGTCCACGCATGAAGACGTATATCTAGAAACCCTCGTATAGCCTGATATGACTGCGTGCAGGCCAAAAGAATCAATCAAAGAAACAAAATCAGTCAACTTGGGGAATTACATCTGAAATCTATATTGAAATCCCCAACAAGCACCACTCGCCTACTCGTTTTATTGTAATTTAACAATAAATTCTCCAAATTAGTCAGAAAAATGTCAATTCTGCTATTGCTCAAGGAGTTACAAGGTCTATAAGCTGCTACAATAATGAATCCGCTATCAACCAACTCGATTGAGAATTCAGAATTCAATTCCGTTGTAAAATTGTCAACTGATATTTTTTTTAAATTTAATTTTTTGACAAAAATGACACCGCCTGCGCCGCCATATATATACTGTTAAATCTACAATAACAGCTGGCCAAAATATAACAACCCAAATTTATATCTTTTAATAAACTTTCATTTAAAAACCAATGTTCAGATAGACAGACAACGTCGTAATTACATTCACTAAGATAACCTTACTAGTTACTTATGCAACAAGTACAAAAAGTAAGTGTTTAGAAGTGGCCGAGTAGGACAACACGTCGAGTGCAATAAGCACTTTTTGTACGAGTTGCATACAATATTTTTTCTACGTTCAAGCAAAAACCAAAAAATGTTTTATTTAGATGACACTAAGTGTAGAAAAATATGACGTCGATTTGAACGTTTATGTTTGTCATGATGACAAAACGCTGTAGTAGAATGACAGATGAATGCAATAAACATTTTATAGCACTAGTGCAATAAAGAACCACTTTTTCCACTAAATATAGTTCAATAAAGTTTTGTTTTTTTTGCATGAACGTAGAAAAATATTAATTTTGTTTGTCAAGCTTTGAATATTAATATGTCATATACTGTATTTTTTGTCATTTAGGGGAGGTACCTTGAGACAAAAAAATATGTTGGTAGATGTTATTTTATTTTTCTAACAAAACAAAAATTTACTACATAATATAACATATACATGTGTTTAAAAATATTTTATATATATTAAACGGAAAAACTACAGAAAATAAACTGAAAATGAATTTTTTTTAAAAAGTTCAAAAATGTCCCATGGTAGCCATGGTAGTGTACCTTGAGACAAGTTTAATTGTACCTTGGGACTAAAAACTGATCATTGTTATTCAACAGAATAAGTAGAAAAATCAATGGAAAATTGTATTTCTTTATTCTGTTCCTCCTGTTATATATGGCGGAGGTAACTTCATCACTACATCTGAGGTTTGTATTTCTTAAATAGTGTGATCTTCACACAAAAATTTGATACCAATGTTCCTCTTTAAATATTTTACACCTAGTACGTCATTTGTGAGTTCAACAATTTTGGCAATATAATATTTACATAACTTTTTTGATGTTAATTTGACAAGTATAAAATCGTCTTTCAATAACTCGTTAGATATGTCTTCCTCTATTTCCGGTGTTCCCCATTCAACGTCTTGAAGGCTGTCATCTGACATAACAAATTCCTCATCGTTTGAGCTACTGGCACTGCTACTGCTTTCCTCTACTATTTGTCTTTTTATATTTGATTTTAACTTATTGTAAATTTTTATTTTTTTAATAGCTTCTAGTTCTTCAATCTTCTTGCTTCTCTGGCGTGTCAGTTAAAATTCTGCAACGCCCTGGTCTTCTATCTCCTCGTCTGCCACCCTTTCTCATAGAAGCTTTTTGAAATGACCTTATACTATCTGGGGTTAAATGGGTCTTTTCTGTAGAAGTACCAGGAGTAGGTGGTATGTTTTCCGTGTTTGTAGATTCATAGGATGGTACAGAAATCTGACCATTTTCTGTTAAAGTAGATACAGTAGATGAAGCCTTTTGACATGCTGAGGGTTCCTCAAGTGGTCTGTCGGTCACAAATGAACTCAGGAACTCATGTTCGCCAAATACATGTCTATTTACTGGATAAATTCCACTGACTCTAAATCCTGCCTGTATATCGGCACAAAATGCTTTTGGGTAAGCTTTACCTACACATTCTGCGACATCATAAATTGACATATGTTTACCACTGTTTGAGAGAAGCCATTCATTACAGGAGTATTGTAATACTTTTTTAATGACCCAAATACAGCTCTATCTAATGGTTGTAATTTATGGCTAGTATGCGGGGGCAAAGTAAGCATTATAATGCCATTTTCTTTTGCATAATTTAAACTTTCTACAGATATATGGCTATCATGATTGTCCATAATTAATAAGATTTTATTATTTTTATTAGAATGAGAATGTTTTACAAGATGGTGTAAATATTCAAAAAATATTTTAGAATTTGACCAACCACTAATATTTGCAGCACCAGCACTGCCCACTGGAGCTCCCTTTAGCATGTGTTCCTTATAATGAAGTCGAGAAAATACAAATAACGGGGTATGGAATTTCCCAAAGCGTTAATACAAGATATTATTGTAACATTTTGTCCTTTTTAGCTGATGTTATGCTACCAACTTGTTTGTTTCCTTTAGGAGCTAAAATACGAGCGGGTGTATGAACAGTTGATATTCCAGTTTCATCCAGATTGTAAATACTTTCTGCATTAAATTTGTTTCTGTCCATGACTTCTGTTAGTTTATCGAAAAATAAGTTCACATTAAATTTATTGAAAGCTGTCGACCGTGCTATACTAGTTGCTTGTGGCTTACGCAGGCTAATGTCTTTGTTTCTTTTAAGGAAATATTTCAACCAGTCTATACCAGCTTTTTAGTTAATATCCCAAGAATCTGAGTTAATATGATTTGCAACAGCATAGCTATATGCCAACTTCCTTACCTCTCTAGTAGATAATCCGTAATGCATATTTGCGCATTGTTTCAAATATGAATTTAATTGGTTTTCCTGATCGCTACTAAATACCTTTTTAACAGCATTGGATGCAACATAACAAAATTTTTCGTGGCCAGAGTTTCGGTGTTTCTTTAAATGTCTGCTTAGAGTTGATCTAGACACATTATACTCACTAGCCGCCTCTCTTAAGGTAAATTCGCCATTTATAACTTTTTCGGCTGCCGCAGTAATCGCTTCGGGAAGAATGGGCACCATTTTTACATTTTTTTACTACGTGGCATCTACAAAATAAACAAAATCACAAGTGTGTACCTTGGGACATGTCTTAAGGTACACCGATTATACTGTCCCAAGGTACACGAAATGCGTTGTTATATTTTCAGCCCAATCAATATATTTTTTTAGGTTAAGTAAGAAAAAGTACATAAATACGCATAGGACAGTGTAACAATTGAAACAGTGTATAGATAATTAATTTAATAAACATACCTTTTCGAAACTATTAACGCCGTAATACATGTGCTGCCACCACTTAGGCTTTATGCAAGCTGGAACAAAGATTTGGCGCCCATATTTAAATACATCGGTTTCTATAGTCTAGTCCCAAGGTAAATCACGTCCCAAAGTACACACTTCTTCCCTACATCGCAGCAGTCAACTTGTTTATCAGGATGTACCTGCAGATCGCTTTTTAATGTGAAAAAATCTATTAACATGGTACGTTTTTATTTTTAACCCGCATCGACGACACCTCACCGGTTTGCTGATTACTTAAGGTCATTACATTTTGTATTTTTGTTTTGGTTTCTGCTTGTTTTACATCAGCCGATACTTGCTCCCTTGTAATTTTATTAGCTTAATAACAACAGCATCGAAGTAATACGAACTTTCATAATAATTAAGTTCAAAATTGCAAGTTGGATTTAAAATAATGAGTAAGTATAAGTTTATGTTGGAGCGTCACGACAAAAGCTATGCGCCTATCCACAACTACTCAGTGCATACATTCTTATGGAAGTGTTCATAGTGGAGTACTAAAGCCGAGCCCAGGCGTTAAGGCTAGTTCACATTAGGCTAGTAATTTAGTCGAGTGGTGAGTAATTTAGTAACTAAAATAAGTAGAAATGGGCAAAAACTGTTAAGATTACATGGCGAGTAGAGTGAGTTAGTGTGTGGTGCACCAAAATGAACAGACTACAACTGAGAAAATTGAATAGAATGATAATGCTTGTTGCAATTGCTATTTTGGAAGAGGTGGACGAAGAAATTAGTGACATGAGTGTAAAGAGACTATGGATACGAAAATGGATTAATAGAAGGGATATACTAGGAGCTACGAATTCTCTCATCAAAGAAATTGCATTGGAAGGTCCTAAAGAATACTTTGCAACATTGAGAATGACTGAAAGTTGTTTTCATTTTCTATTAATGCAAACGCAGTCAAATATTCAACGCGATGATACGAAATTAAGATGTCCAATTCCCGCAAAAACAAAATTACAGGCAGTTCTTTATTTTCTTGCTACCGGATGCAGTTTAAGGACATTCACACATCTCTTTCGACTTGGAAAATCAACTGTTTCGGAATTCATTACAGAAGTTTGCGATGCTATCTATGATTCATTAAAGGACGGCATCAAGGTAAGATTAAATACATATAGTTTAAGAAATATTTTTATTAATTTAAAAGAAAGTTTAAACATCTGCACTTTTCATTGCTTCAAAAAGTATGTTATTTAGGTTGGAATCATCTGTTTGTGGTTTGAATCGTATTTCTTGAACGGACTGCTCTTGTGATGTTACAATGGATGGTGGTGAAAAAAGTGTTCCTTCATAATAGTGGTTGCCATTATAGGGAATGGAATTATTACCGTATGAAGAGTCTCGCGAATCATACGAGACTAGTGTCGATGACCTAATGTCTGTGTTGCGCTCTGATATGTCTTGTAGGTACTGTCGTTGAATCCTATTTAAGTAAAGTTGAATGTGTTCTTGTGTTTCTAGAGCTAATAAAAAGAGCATTCCTTTAAGTTGGAGAGCGATGTGTTTGCCGAAAACATCAAACTCATTTTCGTCTGCTGTACCCTGAGCATTAACTGTCTCATCTATTTCTTTTAACTGACTAACCATACTTGTAAGGTGGGAAAGTCGTTTCTTTTTTGTAGGAGGGGGCTTAGATTACGGTTTTGGTTCACGAAAAGTAGAATCCACTGCAGATCTGTCCGCGTTACTATCAGTGCTTGTAGCTATCTCGGTGAATACAATTACTTCTTCGCTGGTCTGAAAAGAAAATATTATTTTGTAAATCCTTATCGAAAATTTGAATTAAAAATGTTTTTTCAGGTTCCAGCCGCTATAGATTGGAAAATTATTGAGAACAGGTTTCGAGAGGAATGGAACTTTCGCGGATGCTGTGGACCAAGTTTATACTACAATTACAAGGAGTCAAATAGCATTGTCTTGATGGCAGTTGTATACCATAAATATTGTTTCAGTTATATAGATATAGGATATAATGGAAGGGTTTCTGATGGAGGTGTTTTTCGTAACTGTAGTTTATATCAAGCATTAGAAGGTGGTATATTACCAGAAAACCATATCTTGGTTGGCGACAATGCATCATTTCCTCTGAAAGATTATCTTCTTAAACCTATCCCAGGAAGTCAATTAACATTAAAGAAAAAAAATTTAATTATCGCTTGTCACGGGCTAGACGAAAAGTCGAAAACGCTTTTGGTAGATTAGCGGCCAGATTCAGAGTGTTTGAAAAACCGATGCCCTACAGGCCTGAGAAAGTTGTTAGCATTGTAAAAGCGTGTTGCGCTTTACATAATTGGCTCAGAAAAACAGCATTACAGAACCGGCAGTTGGAATATACTACAGATAAAGAAAATATTTCTGCAGGTATCGTCACTCCTGGTAATTGGAGAGAGGAACCAGATCCTCAAGGTTTAAAACCATTACCAGGATGTCTATCAAATCATGCAGCTCGAAGCGCTGTCGAACTTCGCGATAAATATGCGGATTACTTTGTGGAAGATGGATCGGTTCCGTGGCAGACAAGAATGGTTTATTAAAAACTGGAATGTAGATACTAGATTGCTTTCACTTTCAGTCAATGTTGACGTCATATTTCGTAAGGATCCATCCAATATGTTGAACCTTTTTAGTGAAGGAACGTAAAGTGTGTCAGTCCCGGCGCCAGATTCCTTTCAATTTTTTATTTTTTTTCAATTCTTGTGAGTAAGTTGATCTGAAAATATGTAATACATATATTATAGATCCTGTAATAAGTTGTAACAAAACAATATACATATTCAAACAAGTACACTGACCTGATGACTTGATTTTCAATTTAATCTCCTTTTCTCCAAATCCAGATAGGTTCATGGTATTTTCCAAATTAACATAGGCAGATTGCTTCGTTTGCTTATTTTTATAAAGCGGGGACTTAATATTCCAAAGGCACTCATGTTGTAAATATTACGTTACAAATCTTAAAGTTGTATCTTCACTCCAACGAAACATTTTGCTGTGAACTAATGAACTCGACTAAAAAGACGAGGTTCGGACTTGTCAATTGAATTATTTAGTACGTGGTAGGAGGCGCTACTCGCCCGAAAAATAGAATAAAATGGATTCACTCGACTAAATTTTCGTAGTTCACACACGTTTAGTTACTAAATTACTAGCCTAATGTGAACTAGCCTTTAGATGAGTACGGAAGGTGAGGGTCAGCAGGGACAATATTCCATAGGCGCAAGGTTTAAAAAACACAAAATTACCAAAAATAAATTGACGTTGAGTGAACCTATCACTTTAAATAGTTTACTTTAAAAAGTTTATAGTCACTCATAGAATAATGTCCTTTTAGACGGCGATGGCCTACCATCACCCACTTACTACCTACCTGATGAACACTCCGCGATATCACACTTTAACACTTATAAGTTATGTTAGTTACTATAGTTAAGCACTTTATTTATTTACTTATTTTGCAATGCATGAAATAAGTTTTCTTTCTTTTTGAGTCGAATAAAGATGCTTTTCTTTTATTATTAGGGAGAAGTGGCATGCAAGAGCCAGTTTACTAAACAAAGCAAATAATATACTTTAAATGAAAGATATTATGATTTTTTTTCCCAAATTATTATTTATTTATTAAAGTAGGTAATTTGTGGGCTGACGGTAGCCGAGCGGCCAAGGCGGTGACGAGCAGTCGCTGCCAGGGAAGCACGAGCGGCCGGAAGTTGGTTCGAATCCAACACGGGGCAGGAATTTTTCTGTCCTACCCATGGATGTTTGTGATTGTAAGGGTGGAGGGTAGTATAAGTTAGTAGGTAAAAAGGGCCAAATATGGCCTACTTACCAGTAAGCTTAATTACCTTTACCCTTTAAAGTAGGTAATTTCATACGAAAAACCTTAAACATAATAAAATAGTCAATGAATTTATCATTTGTAAAAAGTGTGTCATTTGGCTCTTTCATAACATTTCGGTATTGAAAGAGCCACTAAAAGTTTTGAAAGAGCTAGTCTGTATTATAAAGTGTAATTGCAAAAATTATGCAAAGTGAAAATTATTACAGTATTAAAAAAACAAAAAGACAATTTAAACAAATACTTTTAAAAAAACTAATAACATTTTTAAGAATTTTTTAATTCTATTAGTCATTATAAGTCATTCTAACAAACGCTTTAATCTTAACATATTATTCAGTCATACCTATTATTATATAATCTTAAAATATTAGATGCGAATAATTTTTTATTAATAACAATCTCGAAAATTAAACAAATAATATCTTCTAGCAAAAACGGCATCGTTAAATCTTTAAGAACTTAAAAAAATGACTCATTTTAAAGATTCAAAATCTTAGCTTAAAATATAATGTAATTTTCTTAAAGTTAGAAACATTTCTTGCAAAAGTAATTCAATTTCCCCTTAATGCCACAGGATTCATGAGCCCGACCAGAACAAATTTTGTACTGAAACCAATCTTGATCACTGGTTTCATATGTTTTTGCTGCAAACTACGCAATCATCACTATTTTTATTGGTTTTGCTTCGAACAACCTTTTTTTTACTTCAGATAATAAGACAGAGTCAGATGAATCAGAGTCATCTTGCAGTACGGAATTGTCTTGATTTATTTTTGATTTTTTTTTAAGGGGTTTTATGGACTGTTTGGTCATTTTCTTAATAATAATTTTTGGTTTCTTTGCATTTTCTTTCTCTTCTAATTTTTTCTTTTCAGGACTATCAGTTACGATGGCAGACGACATTTTTCTATTATTGCGTGTCGTACTTTGTCTTGGCCCCGCTTTAGAAAATGGTCATTTCCGGTGATATAACTTGTTGCCTTGGATTCGCAACCGTGGGTGTTGGGTTTAGCCTGATGATTGTTTAATAACCATCCCAAAGAAAACAAACGATACTAGCGGACTGTATATTATATTAACTTTAACTATAAGTGAAAAAAGTACATACTGCTTCAAGTTGATGAACAGAACAGAATAGAATGAACAAAATGTGACAATTGACAATATAGGTAGTTCGCATTACATTCTCTGGCAAATATCTGGCAGCGCTCAGCGCCCTCTTAGGTGCTCTCGCGAACCTCTGTGGTTCTTACGTTACAAAATAGCGGAGCAAGCTCCGTTCATGCCGCCCGCCTTGAAAGCATTGCCTTTCAATAACCAAATAATATTACGAAACTAAACAGATACATAAACATAGATATAACTTACATAACATATTAAATAATTTTAGTCTTTATGATCATTCGTGTCTATTGGTAAAACGCACAATTTAGCACTTCTTTTAACAACACCTTTAGACGTTTTAACACTTACAACGCGACATAGTGAATCACTACCTGGATGCAGCTCTACCACTCTAGCTAACTGCCATTTTAATGGTGGTGTATTCTCGTCCTTTAGTAGAACCATCATGCCAGGTTGGATGTTATCGCTCTTGGAACGCCATTTCCCACGCTGTTGCAGTGAAGAAAGATAATCTTTGGACCATCTTGCCCAAAAATGTTGAATCATCTGAGTAACATGTTGATACCGGGAAAGTCGACTTGGATTATGATGACGTAGATCATATTGAGGTAGGGCCGTTAGTGAAGTACCTATTAGGAAGTGGCCTGGAGTGAGGGGGTAAGATCGTCGGGATGTTCGGATAAAGGAATTAAAGGTCGAGAGTTTAGGCATGCTTCCACCTGTGTTACTACTGTGTAAAGTTCCTCATAACTTAAAATCGTGTTGCCTATTACTCAACGTAAATGATATTTGGCTGCTTTCACTGCGGCCTCCCATAATCCCCCACAATGTGGTGAACGTGGCGGCAAACTATGCATTTATGAATTATATGCCTGACCGTGCTACGTCCTGACGGGATCCAAAATCGTAAACGAAGTGCTGAAAGCAATGACTGTGGTCCAGCATGCAAATTTTTATTATGCTGATGGAGGATAACCAATTTAGTTAGCTTATGATGTTAAGGCAAGATAATCGGATGTCTTTGATTAAATGAAATATCTACCTTTGCTAAACGCCCACCCACACGTATTATGCCGTCGCTATCCAAAAACGGATTTAAAGATATCAACTTACTAGAGTTTAGTAAATTCTTAGATGCCTTGAGTGCCTTATGAGTAACATTAAAGAATCGTTTAATTCTTTAACGCTTAGTGGTCCCGTTAATTTTGTAGAATGATGACTAGAAGTATTATGTTTAAACCGTAAGCAATACGCTATAACTCTTTGAAGTCGTGTTAAAGTTGAAAATTTATCGAAAATGTCTGAATCTGTTTTCCCCGTGAAAACCCTTACCTTTTTGTTTTGTTCAGGAATTTCTGATGGTATAATATAAGTTGACACTGGCCAAATTTACTCGTTTTCCATAAGCCATGATGGACCGTTCCACCATAATTTACAATCAGCAAGATGAACTGAATCTAACCCTCTAGAAATTATATCCGCGGGATTATGCTTTGAAGAGATGTGTCGCCATTTATGTTCTCCGGTTAGCTGATGTATTTCAGAAATTCGATTTGCCACGAATATTTTCCATTGATTTGGTTCACCAGATATCCATGACAGGACTATGGTGGAATCGCACCAGTAATAAATTTTGTTGATATCCATGTCTACTGCATCTATAACATCCCTCATTAACCTAGCCGATAAAACAGCTCCGCAAAGCTCTAACTTGGGAAGTGAGATTGTTTTTAGTGGCGACACACGTGATATCGCGCACACCAAGTTTATGTGATGATTATTGTAGGAATCTGTCGACCTAATGAACACACATGCACCGTAAGCATACATGGATGCATCGGAAAATCCACGCAACTGAATTTCAACCGGCCTTGGACAAACAACACACCTTGGTATCATTGTTAACGTGTTAATGAACTTAATTTGACTTAGAAATTGAACCCACAAGTTATGAATCTCTAATGGTACGCCCTCATCCCAATTAAGTTTCAACTGCCAAAGTTTTTGCATGATTAACTTAGCTTTAACTATCGTTGGACCAACTAGGCCTAATGGATCGAATATCTGTGAAATAATTGAAAGAATCGTTCGTTTAGTGACTTTAAATTGTGAAGAATTCAAATTAACTTTATATTGCAATGAGTCAGTTTCCGAGTTCCAAATAAGCCCTAATGTTTTCGTCACCTTATCATCTGATATAATGTGTTCTACGTTTCGTTTTTCATCAAGAGCATCTTCTAGAACTTGATTACTATTCGATGACCACTTGTGAAGTGGAAATCCCGCGCTATTTAATAACTGTGTTAAATCTCGTCGAAGTTGTCTAGCGCTCTCAACCGATTCAGCCCCTGGAAGTATATCATCGACGTAAAAATCCTTAATTATTCCTTTGCTTGCGATCGGAAATTTTTCTTTATTTTCTATACCAATTTGCTGTAAACACCGAACAGCTAAGAAAGACGCGGACGGTCTCCATAGAATCCGTTGCAAATCTCTTTGATCGTTTTTAATCAATATTTGACGATACATCTTCGCCACATCCCCTGTAATAACGTAATTATGTTTCAGAAATCTAATTAATATGTTAAAAAGATCATCCTGTATTTTTGGTCCCACTTTTAATTTGTGATTTAATGATACGCCGGTATCTGTTTCCGCAGACGCATCGAACACGACCCGTAACTTTGTAGTTTGTGATGCCTCTTTTAAAACCCCGTAGTGTAGTAAATAGTAAACGATTTTATTTCGTTCTTCAATGTCCCTTTCCTCAATCCTTGACATATGTCCTAATGTCTCATATTCTTGCATGAAACCCACATATTGTTTACGTAATTCCTCATTTTTGTTTAATTTATTTTCCATGGTATGTAAACGTTTTAACGCGGTACTATACGAACTCCTCAGATCGGTTAAATTGTCGCGCAGAGGCAAGCTTACGATAAACCGTCCATTTTCATTGCATTGTGTTGTACTGACAAAGTTTTCCTCACATTCGTTTTCCTCCCTTGAAAGATTATTTTTATGCTGATGTTCTTCAATACGCCAAAATCTTTCTAATTGGTCATGTATATTTGCGCCCGTAATTAAATTACAAACCTTTATTTTTGACGATGATTGTATCTGTTAACACATTGGCACCGACCCGGCTATAATCCAACCTAATTTCGTTTTTTGCATGATAGGCAAATACTTACCCAATTTTATCTGTCCCACGCATAGCAGATATGGTATGTTGGGTTTAGCCTCATGATTTTTTAATAACCATCACAAAGAAAACAAACGATACTAGCGGACTGTATATTATATTAACTTTAACTATAAGTGAAAAAAGTACATACTGCTTCAAGTTGATGAACAGAATAGAATGAACAAAATGTGACAATTGACAATGTAGGTAGTTCGCATTACATTCTCTGGCAAATATCTGGCAGCGCTCAGCGCCCTCTTAGGTGCTCTCGCGAACCTCTGTGGTTCCTACGTTAAAAAAATAGCGGAGCGAGCTCTGTTCAGTGGGGGTAGAAGTTAAACGGGAAGATGGTCTCATATTCTGGCCTGTTACAATCTCATTATCTTCGCGAGCTTCAAGTAGTGCTGTAGAAGGCGGAGGAGTTGATCTTAAGTTAGTTTCAATATTTTCCTTATCCAAAATCAACTCATTACCATCGTTTGATTGTGGATCGGGTCTATCAGTCACATATGAAGACAAAAATTCTTCCTCATTAAATATATTCGAATTTAAGGGATAAATTCCTGTTTTCAAAAATCCTTGTATTATATTCTGAGGACTAAAAGCTGACATATATGCTTCTTTTACAAATTGCTCAACTTGATAAATAGTCACTGTTTTTTTTTACCAGGGTTTGATAACAGCCATTCATTTATGGCTATGCGGTATCTAGTTTTAAAAGGCCCATATACTGTGACATCGAGTGGTTGCAGTTTATGACTGCAGTGCGGTGGGAATGTAACTATTATGAATGAGTTTTGTCTGACAAATTCAACCACTCTGAGATTCACATGAGAGCTGTGATTGTCCATTAATATCAATGCTGGTTTCTCCGTTGATGGCTTAATATGCATCACAAAGTGTTCAAGCGCTTTAACAAAACAATCCTCAGTTATCCATCCAGAAGCTTGAGCCAACCCTAGAGCTCCAGGGGAACCATTATTTAACATAATATCTTTGTAGTTTACTCTAGGAAACACAAAAATAGGCGGTAAAAAACCACCAGCAGCATTAACAAAAAACAGTGTTGTCACCAATGTTCCTCGTTCAGCTGAGGTAACTTGCCCAATTTGCTTTGAACCTCTTTCAGCTATGACTTTAGGAGGATTGGTGACGGTGCTGCAACCTGTTTCGTCAGCGTTAAAAATCATATGGGGAGAATAATTGAATTTTCGTAAAACACTACTTAGTTTCTCAAAAAATGTATTTACATTAGTTCTGTTAAAACTTGTTGCACGTGATAGAGATGCTTTCGGGTTTTCTGACAGCTAAATATTTGTGTCTGCTCATAAACACATAGCACATTTTAGAAGCAGTGTTCAAATAGTCCGCATGCATATTCTCTTGGTCTGTTGTAAAAATACGCTTATTTCCTATATTAGGACAATGTTTATAAGATGATTCACCAGAAGCCTTTACTTTTTTTAACTATTCTAGCTAAGTAAGCCCTCAATATATTTAAGGCAAGTGCAGTTTTATTTATGGACTGACCTTTTTCCAAAACTTCACTGACTGCTTCGTCAATTATCGATTTTTCGGGTCTTTTTCGTTTTTTTGGACCAGGCTTTTCCATAATGCAATATCTGAAACAAGTAATTTATAAATATATGAAAAAGAATGCATATTTATTATTATTGCATTTTATTTACAAAATTCAAATGCAAGGTTATGAAAGAGCCGGTTGTGAAAGAGCCAGTTCTTTCAAGGCCTAGTCACATGGCTCTTTCATAAGTTATTCTTTAAAAAAATATAACCTTCAAAATAACAACAATATCAAAACTTTATCGGCTTAGTTTTTACGTATCTACAAGGCCAAATATATGCACAAACTCAATTTATAATTCGTGTACCTATATTTGTTTACAATAAAATACCAAAAAACATCTTAAATTAAGCAAAATACTTACTTTTTAGTGCCAAAAACTTTGACTCAACGTACCGGCGTTCAATGGTTTCGGCGAACTGTCAAATGTTTGTGGGTGACAGGAAATCAGTGTTGCCACTTGAAAATAAAATTTCCAACCTGATTCGTTCCTAAACTACCGAAATAATGCAAGTGGCTCTTTCAAAACCTGGCTCCTTCATGCCACTTCTCCCCTACTATTAGGTGGATTTAATGCAAATACAAAAAATAAGCAACTTATTTAACCACTTATAAAATATTGTTTAATATTCACGAACAAAAAGTACTTACCACAGAATAACTATAAACCGCTCTTCTATTTTAATAGGCATGCCATGGCATTGTTTCTTTACTTCATGATTTAAATGATTAGTAATATAGTCAAATGTTTCTACTTTCATCGTACTCAAAAATCGAACTGGATATTTTCTTAATTTTGGGCAAAAAGAAAGGTGATAAAACTTTCAAAATACTATTCGTTCTCGGCTTATGGGATGTACACAATGTATTTTATTAAGCAAATCCCATTTATTAGCCGTCGATCCTACATAAACTTACGTTAAGGCATCATTTTATATTATTATATCGACGGAAGGCAATTATTTTTTAATTTCTTGATGAAATGTGCATATATTTCTGCAGCCGACTTTTAAAGTTCTCGGCTTTTTGAGCACCTCTGCTCTAAAACACAGTCCTCATTTTTCTTTTAATGGATTGGAGCATGCCCTTGCACCTACAATACCATTCTTAAAATTGTGACTTGCAGTTTGTTTTACAATCGTCAATTCGCAATTGCAATAGAAATTATACCAACACTTCAACCCGAATGTACGCTAAAAACTAAACTGATTATTCAAATTTGACAAGTGCCAATAACAAACAGCATAATAGATAAAATAAAGGCTTCAGTTAATATGTTTTGCAACTCAACAATCAAATAATAATCAAGTAGAAGCGAAAGAAGGCGATTTGAATTTGAAAGTGCAACCTAGGATTTTTTGCGTATGGTGGTAACCATACAAATCACTAAATTATTCCCTACAATTGCAGAAAAGCTGCAATAAAACTCCCACAGTGTAAAGAGGGTTTAAGTTATCTGCCATATAATTTAAATATGAATAATTAAAATTTTTAGTTAACATTACTTACAAGAAATCTGGGGAGAAAAATCTGCATTATTTTTACATGATTTTATATGTTCTATATCACAATTGTTATTGGATAATATTGAAGCCCATTTTTGTAAATGGTTTGTTCTCAACTGTGAAATACCCTTATTTTTACCAAATATATTCAACAAAACTTTACAATTTGCAACTAAAGTAAAACTTTTCAAATTTAAATATTGATGAAACCGCGTAATTCCAAAAATAATTGGTAATCCCTCCTTTTCTACTTAATAATAATAATAATAATATAATATCTCTACCCCTCATTCTAATCACAGGGATTAGCCCAGAAGTCGGAGACTTGTGCGGGAGAGGGGGCGGCATATTATTATTAAGCAGGCCGCATTTGCGCCCAGGAACGACTTACGTTGGTAGGCCCTAACCACTATTCAGTGCAGGAATGAGGGAAACCTGGAAAACCTCATTAATTAGGGGGGTAGTCAAATATCAACCGGTATCAATCTCTCACATTGACCCAAGCTAACATTATTCCACCCTACCATACCCGCAGAGAGGGTGCCAATCCTCTCTACGAATATAGCTTATATACGGTCTACCAGCAGCTGGGCTCGATCCAACTCCGATCTAGTCACCTCGATTCAAGTACTGACGCCTTAAACCGCGCGACCACTGACCGACCAACTTGGTTATAGTCTTTATTTATAAGAGCCTTTATTTTAATTCACTAATGTTTGATCATTTTCGTCATTGTCTAATACTTGTAAGTGTTAAGAATATCACCACTTATAGCCTTTTAGGCGGTTTAAAATGAGAATTTGTAGTTTAATGTAAATAGATTATATTTAAATAAAATATTTACCACTTTTTCAAATTCACCTGATTTATTTTTTTTCTTAAAATACGAAAGCATTTGTACTAATATAAATATTGTTTAATTTTACATAATAATGAGGATAACAAAGAGAAATTTGAGATAAATTTAATGGTAACATTTAATACAGACTCTTTAATAAAAAATTTTAATATTGTTTTATATAATATTGAAAATTTTCAACATAAAATAATTAATTTGAGTAGTTTAGCTTTAAAATTGATGGTTCATTAGATTAACAAATTCCGTGATACAGTGTCCAGAAATTAAACCGACAAATAAAGACAGCAAATTCTAAATCGTCTTAATTAAAAATGCTTAAGGCTTTTTGAAAATGGGCCTTTGACATTTTGTTTTTTAATTGTTCAAGTCGCTGTATATCTAGAAGGATATGTGTTAACTCTTAGATGGGCAGCCTTTTGATCTAAAAATGAACTTTTAATTGTAACCATAGGCATCATATTTGGGAGGTCAAGTGATATTTTTAATAACAAAATAGATTAAAGATACTTTTGTCTTAAGTGTACCTACTGTATGCGAACAAAATCTACTTGAAATGTTTGTGAGTTTTGTACTAAATATTTAGCATTTAGTAGTTGGCTTTGAAAACAGATAAAGTAAAATTCTGTAAAAATCATTGTTTGTGAATTAAGCCAAAGCTAAAGTAATTTTTGATTAACGGTCCTAAGAAATATTTCCCAATAGCTGGCAAGAAAAATTGAACTTTTATCTTGTAATTTTGTGTGAGTTTCATTCTATTTGTTTACAATCTCCGATAATATCCATTCATGTCTCTTGTAGGCTAAATTGCCTCCACATTAAATTTCTCAGTGTTCAGTTTATCTTTTCGATAATTCTTGTCTAATATACAGAGTGACCCATTTGAAAGGGGGTTACCCTCATAACATTTTTATTTATGGAGCAATTTTGACGAAATTTTCTTTGAAATGTGGGGGGAAGGTGTATTTTGAGGCCAAGCGGCGTCCAGTTTTTTTTTAATTAAGGCCTACTAGATAACGGAATTTTATGAAAAAATATTCAATATTAACGATTTTATGGTTAAATTGCTGTCAATTTGTTTATTGTTGAGTAAGAAGCTTTTTATTTAGTAACCCATGCGATAACAAATCAATCACAACAAATATTTAATAACATATAATATCCATCCCTTTCCGACTACGCCAACTTCCATCGCCTGTAGGTAACGGTTTTCACTGTAATTCTGATTGAACAAAATCTACATTGAAGTAAAAAGGTGGGATCATGAGTGGGTTTGTAATTCTTCGAACGGCAGTAGGGGAGCGCGGAGTAGGTTCGGACACCTAACTCAAAATAACTATATTTTCACAAAGGTGAAAAGAATAACTTATATTTATGCTGCTCTTAGTTCTTAATACCATAAAAGTTTACGGGGCGTAATGAAAACGACATTTTTATTTATAGTTTATAACAATTTTGCTTTTTAAGAAAGAAATGATTTTGCCTGAATGTGCCCCATGTGAGGACAGTTACGGACATGCCTAGGGGCAGTTTCGGACGTAAGGTAAGTGACCCAAGAAATCGTCAAACGCTTTTTTTATTCGTATATATATATAATTTGCCATGGCACAAAATGTTACTGTACATTATAATTTGCAAAGTTCACATCAAATTTGATATAGGATGAAAGGCGTGCTTTAATACTGGGTTGGTTTGGGAAGTTTTGAAACTACATTGCTTCGTAGAACGGTAGCAAGATCCTCAACATCCGGGAAACAGGATCCATAGGTATCTTTCTTGCGCAGAAACTTTACTTCGTATTCGCCATTATGATCATTAATTCCTACTACTAGTCCAACATAATATTTTAAATCTCGCTTGGTGGGAAAGTTCACGGGCAAATAGTCATCATTATTAATGTTTTCATCGTCTAATAGAATTTGCAGGTCTTCATTGTCCTGTGATTCTGGTTTTTTCAGCTTGATATTTTTGGGTTTTGACTTTTTAGAAAATGCTTGTCTTTTCATCTTTTTTGCTGCTTTCTTCTTATTTTTGTTCAATTCGATTTGCTCTAGTCGGTTTTTCTCTGCAGAGTCTGTATAAATGCGTGAAGATCCTGTTCTTGGGTTTGACTTTTTATAGGACCAGCCTTTGGATATGGTCTAATACTTTGTATAACTTCTTCCAAACTTCTTACTTTGTGGATTGCCTTCAGGACTTTCTTTAATATTTCTTCCATTATCAAGTTGACTATGATAAAAGCTTTTGCAGATTTGGATTCTGAAGCATTGCTGCCACTCGCTTCACATTTATCAATTTCTGAAGTCAACATACTAATGTCATTCTGAGAGACCTCACATTCAGGAAGGGAGGATAAATTATGATCTGGATCTGGACGGTCAGTAGCTTCAGCTGCCAGGAAGTCTTCATCCATAAAAACGAGACGGACCATATTCCTGATCAATTAAATACTTTCACGATATTATTAGGACACAATGATTGCAGATATGCGTCTGCAGTTAATCTAGCGATATCTTGAATTCTGACGGCTTTTCCAGGATTTGTACTAATGTAGTCGTTAAATGCGACCTTGCATCTCGATTTAAATGGACCGTAAACGTAAATGTCAAGGAGCTGCATTCTATGAGTGCTATGTGGAGGCAGTGATAACAGAACAATGCCGTTCTCCCTTGAGTAATTTATAGCCTCTAATGAAATATGTGTGCCATGATTGTCTATTATTAGTAAAATTTTCCACAATGCAATTTGTATACTTTTTACTGTGTGCTTGAGTAAAAGAGGAAATAGTTCCGTAGTCATGCAACCTGTTTTTGAGTCTAGAGCAATAGCACCAGTCACAGCCCCATATAAATACGCCTCTTTTATCCTTTGCATCGGGAAAATATAAATAGGAGGAATAGCTACCTCAGAAGCGGAAACTATTCCGCAAAATGTAACCAAGGTTCCTCGTTCACCTGACACAATATGTCCAACCTGACCAACTTGTTTTTGTCCATCAGGAGCAATTACTTTAGGCGCTTGTAGCACAGTGGTAATTCCAGTCTCATCAGTATTCAGGATTATATCAGGAGTAAATTTATGTTTGCTCTGGAAGCTAATCAAGTTCTCAAAAAACTGTGACACATTACGTTTATTGAAGGCACTGGCTCTTGCCTGACTTGTATTCTCCAGTTTTCTATGAGATAATTGCGTGTGTCTTTTCATAAAGGATAACATCCAGTCCCTTTCAGCTTTCCCATTTACAGACCAAGAATTTGTCATTTCTTTGTAATAATAATAACAATAATCTTTATTATTCCAACAGGAACACCCAATACAGGAATAAGTAATAAACACAACTAAGTGGTAATAAGAAATTAAAAATAAATATATGTAATATACACTAATAAAGAGACAAAATCATATAACACACATGCAATGTATAAGTTACGCTAAGTGAGAAACGCAATAACACAGAGACTTTAAACTGCCATTAAAAATATCACAATCCTTAGCAATTTTATTATACAAGTTACACATTAAGTAAATAGGAGATTTAGCTAGTATATTAGTTCTAGGGGAATCACAGTAAAACAAACTTTGTTGCCTCGTGTAACCACGTGGTATACGAAAGTAAACATTACTCAATAGTATGGGGCAATCAACTCTGTTGTTTAAAAGATTATAGAGAAAATGAATAAGAGATACGTTACGACGTAAAACCAATGACTCTAATCCGAAACGATTTAATAGGTTAGTGTGATTACAACCCTGAAGCGGATAAACGCCATCTTGTCGAAATGCAAGAAGTTTTAAAAATCTTCTTTGAACTGATTCCAGCCGGTGCTGGTATTATAAATCGGGTACCATATTATGGAACCGTATTCTAGTTTAGACCTGATCAGGGAACAATATAAAGTTTTCACCGTGACCACATCTGTAAAATCTCTACAATTGCGGTATATAAAACCATAAGTCCGGAAAGCACTAGATACAATGTTATTAATATGTTCGATAAAAGTAAATTTACTGTCAAAGGTAATCCCTAAATCTTTTTATAGTTCAACATGACTAATGATGTAGCCGTCAATAGAATATTCATATACGACAAAATTAACCTTGCGAGTGAAGGACATAGATTTACACTTGGAAATATTAAGTGACAGATGATTTAATTCACACCATACAGACAAGCGATGTATACAGAACTGCAGATGATTGCAATCTGAAGCCGAATGAATTTTAGAATAAAGCTTAAAATAATCAGAAAATAATAATTTTTCACAGGAAACGACATCAGGAAGGTCATTAATGAATAGTAAAAACGAAAGTGGGCCCAAATTAGAGCCCTGCGGCACACCAGATGATGGAACAAAAGAACGAGAAGTGAAGTTTTGATACCTAACCTCAAACTGTCTATTAGCTAAATAAGACTAAAAGTTTAAGAGTCGGAAAAACCAACCTGATACGATTTCGCTAATAAAATATAATGACCTATCTGATCAAAAGCTTTTTGAAAGTCAGTTAATATTACATCAATCTGGCCACCACCATCTAATACTTCAGAAATGTATTGGGAAAAACTGTAAGATTAGAGATTGTTGATCTTTTCTGCATAAAACCATGTTGTGTTGTTTGTCGAGTTGAAGAGCAAATTCATAGACTAATTTTCGAGTATTTTGGTAGGTAAGTCCACAATTTATTTTTGACGAATGCAGTAAATATTTTTTTAATTGATTTTTCTCTTGAATAGTAAACATTTGTCTTGATACCCATGCAGACCATGTTTCGTTGTTCTCGTCATTTGAGCTCTCCTGTCCTGAATCATCAAGATTAACATTTCCATGTTTAAGTTTATACAACTTCACCCTATGGAACAAAGTTGTCTTGCGTATGTTAAAGTCTGATGCAGTTTGTCTTATTGACGACTGTCTTTTTGGGATTTTTGTGATCAAATTTTAAAATATCTTGATTTTTGAAAGCATCGTTATTAATGATGTAATTACTACAATTTTTTTTAATATTTTTTGTACTTCAGGTTTAAGTTTATGCAGCAATGGTTCTGTTGACTGAAATAGCGTATTAAAATTATTTAAAATATGCAAGATATACGTCATAAATTCCAAATAAATTTTGGTCAAGCTGTTATTTAAAGTATCTAGAATTTGTTCACTTGTAATTAATGGGTCCTCAAAACATACGTGTCGAAAATATGTTTTTAAAGGTTCATACTGCTCCAATACCCGGGATGCACATGCTTCTACTAACAGCCACCTCGTTTGACTGGGTTGAAGGATCTTATATATATCTGCTCCAAAAAATGTCTGGAATTCCTTAAATTTTGTTTGTCTATGGCTAAAATGGCTGCCAATATTTCTTAGAACATCTTCCACATGTCTTGGCAATTCCAGAAAGATTTACTAGCTGCTAAGTGTATCATATGGCATGAACAACGTACACAAACGATTTCAGGAATGTCCTGCTTTAAATGGGAAAAGACACTGTTGTAGTCACCTACCATAACATTTGTGGTATCACTAGCGAAACCGATTAAATTTGTTAGTGGAATTTCTTTCATTTCTCTATTAGATTTGAGGGCATTATATAAATCATCTGCAGTACTCGACAGCACTTCAACCATATCGAAGAATCTTGTAATAATTTCATTGCTTTCCCATGAAAAATAAATAACTGAAAAAGCACACTGTTTTATCGATCCCACATCAGTAGTCTCGTCCATTATAAGGGAAAAAAATACCAGGGACTCTAAGACATACACTTCTTGTTTAAAATGTTTTCCTAGGTTTTAAACCATAATGGCAGTTGCTTTAGTTCTATGTAATGACAAATCTTTAGCTATCTTAGAATCAGAAAAAAACATCACTACAAACTTCGACTAGGGTATCCATGAATAAAAAAGCAACATTATTGCTAGCCAGCATTGCTGTTAATTTTAATTCTGCGTACTTGACGTTATCTGTAGGTATGTAGTTTATTTATTATTTTCGTTATTGATTTAGTATTTGCGATCTGTCTCATTAGAGATTTATGTTTTCCAGTTTTTGGATGTCTAATGATGTCATTTTTATTTGGGAATATTGTTATATGGCACAATTTGCAGGCTCGGCCACGAAATGCTTCAAACTTGTGTGCGATACGAGTCATTCAAACAACAGGAAAGTTTTATTTTAAGATGTTTAATTCGAAAAAATACAAAATTTAAAAAAACGCAGTGGTGTCCCAGGAGGCACCTTAACGAAATTATTGAAAAACATCATAGGAGAGTTCAACATGCGAACAAAGGTCGAACATTAGATTGATCAGTCAGTTGATCAACTTTAGGTGTATACTTATTAAAGTAGAGCTTTTAGCAGTTCATTTTTCCTGTGAAACTTTTGGAAACATTTTTTTATCATTCAAGCATAGGCTTACATTGCACATGGTTCAGATATTTTTTACTAGACCTACCTCTACGGGGAGTTACAGTAGCTACCTTCACTAGGCCAGTAACAATAGTCACCCATAAATATTTTAAGTTCAAACTGTTTTCTTTGTACAATCTATTGCAATAATGATGGCATTCCTTGAAATCAGTTTTTACAGGAAGTTCTGAGTAGAAATTTCATTAAATCTCTATTGATGCACCAATTTGTAGCAGTTTGGGATTAATAATGATATCACACTTTTCAATTTTAAAGAGCAACAGATTTATGTTGCAATCTCCATTGTGTTGCTTGTTATTTCAGAGGATAACGTGACAGACGGTTTTATTACGGAAGTAGAGTTTGCTTTAATCATAATGCCGTTATTCTACCAGCTCGTTGGTGAAACCATTAATTGGAAACTAGCTGCCCACGTGTAACTTCTATCAATTTATAGTCAGTTTTTGATGTATATGTATTGTTCGGAGAGCTGCAATAATTATTTTAAATATTATGCCTCATTTTCATCATTCATTTTATATGGATTGTGTAACATGCAAGTACTTACATCTAGTAAAAACAGTTCAACAACATGTATCAAAACAGATGAACTCCCAGCCTCATTAATATTGCGTAAAATTTATTTCTTTTTGTCACTGCAGGCACATTCACTGATAAAACAGAATTTGATACTGTTCTTCCGAAATCGATATTTTTATTGGTTATTTAATATTGATTCCGCAACATAACATATAACAGAGCCCTTACATGGCTGAAGACGTTGCCTTCACCTGCAATCAAGTGCAATATGCACTTTCAGTGGAGCTATTGTCATTTGAAATAACCCACACTTGTAATGGAGGATCATTCAAGCACTGAAATAACAGATTAATAATTTTACAGAGTACTAGAAGAAACTTACACTTGCCAATATCACAATGAAGTTATTTATTTTTAAGAATCCACAATTACACACAAATCCGTCTTCAAAATATTTAAAAGCGTTCAGGTTTTTATCGTGTTTGGTCTTTTATATAGAAACTGTTGTAAACATCAAGTAACAAACTAGATCCATATTAGTTATAGGTGGGAAATCATTGGGATCATAACTGATTTCAGTTTATTAATGAAATCTATATTCCCTATAACATCTGAATCATCCTGTATATAAGATATGCAGTTTTTATTTGCGTTATAGAACATGAAGAAAATGTTCAATACTGCTATAGTTATGTATCATTTAAGCTGTATTTTAGTCCGCGCGCTAGTAATATGTATTTGGAATGAAGTACAGATAAACATCATAAATTCACAATTATGTTCAGGTTAGGTCAGCTTGACAAAGAGTCAGTATTAGTGATGGGCAAAGCTGTTACTTTCATGGGACAATCACAACCATTTTATTTTATCTAGTCAAAATTTATTTTAATCTCATTGTTTATTTATCTGTGTAAATAATATATTTTCTTGGAGTGTAATGCTAGAGTAGTCATACATCGGTCCTACAATACGCTTCCTTATTTCTGCTATTTTCTTTCCGTTTCTCACCTCATATAACGTACTCTCTACTCTACTTCTATTACCACTGCCAAAGCTGTGACCAGATTACAGCGACTTTCATTCTACGCACCGCACAGTATTGTCTGGAAGGAACACCAAACCGGTTTGTCTAGCAAATCTATTCCAAAAAAAGTTATATTTTCATTCAGTATAGTATTGATATGTATATGATTTGTTATTGAATAAAATACATTGTAAATAAATTGAAATTGTTGAGCGCCAAATAAATAATGATCAAAAAAAATTGTCTGTGATTTTTTAATGTGATTTTTTTAATTTTATTATTGTGAAATTTATTTGTACTTACTTTCTTTTTTTTTACTCTTAAACTCCGGCTATAGACTTCCAATTAAAATTTCACTTGTGAAATTTATGGTTCAATTTTTATTTAGTCTGATTTATCTAATTTAATATTTTTTTTAATTCAAATTTATTTTTACTCTCTTTCTATTTTAAATTATTTATGTAACTACTTATTCCTTTTAAATAACATTAGTTCAGACTGTCTACGGTGATAGTTTGAAATAAAAAATCTTCTAACTGTTGAAATTATATATTATGAGATTGTCAAAACGAAACTAACCAATCAGCTTTCACTACCAACTGACATTTAACAAATCTAAATCTCTCTAAAGAGATTTTTGGCAACCCAAACCGAGCCTAACCCGGTTAGACAAGATTAAGGGTTTGTGTTTTGTATGGTTTGAGATCTCGCAAAATTCTTATGGTTTGTTTCTGATTATAAATCTAACCTCAAAAGGACAAAAAATTGGCTGAACTGTCACTATCTGAATTTTATTTTGTATATGGGCTGCCGTTGAGGCCGAACTGCAAACAACTGCCTGACCGTCAAAAAAAAGATAATTAATTAACAGTCATATTTTGTGATTGTTTTAAAAAATGTACAGAGTCCCTAAAAGAATTAAATTAATAGTTGGAGTCCTAACTGATGATATCTTCTCAAATAGTTTTACGACCTCGAATGTGATTAATGTTTATAAACATTTGTCGCAAACACGTGAAATCATAGTGGAAGAATCAAATATGTTTTGTCTTAATATTATCAGACAAAAACACTATCGTTTGCCAGATTTGTATGAAACCTGGTTAGACAGTTATTTGTCCTATGACTTCTTTATGCACTTTAGAATGATAAGAAAAACAAACGTAACTTTAATTGATGCACTTGGACATGTTTCATCTGCTTCTCGGTACCGTGGCGGAAACTTGTCAATACCATTGGAAAAGAAACTTCTAATTTGTTTATGGTATCTGGCGAAAGGTGATGCCATGATATCTATAGGTGACCGATTTAACGTAACTACTTCTACAGTATTTGCTTCCATAAACACCATTAATAAATAGATATATTTTGCCCAACCGCCGAAGAATGTGAGCCAAGAATTTCTTGCGGCTAGTGGATATCCAGGTAAATGTATATTCAATTGCTCATTTATTTTGAACTAATTCAAAAATAAATTTGTAGATGTTATTGGTGCTATAGATGGGTGCCACATAGAATGCACAGTACCACAGAGTCAACACGACAGTTTAGAATAGAAGATTTATTCACTCGATAACATTGCAGGGAATCACTTCCTCGTCAAGAATTTTTATAAATATATTTGTAGGATTTCCTGAATCGGCACATGATGCCAGAGTGAGTTGAACAAACATATTAAGTGCTATAAAATGTGAATACATAATGTTTATTGATACAGGTTTTAAATGAGAGTGGTTTGTTCAAAAGAATCCAGGAAACGGGGGCAAGAAAATATTTTTACAATAAATATCATCTGGTTGTGGATTTAGCATATCCCTGCAAATCTTGGTTAATAACTCCATATAGATAAACATTATTTGTAATAAATTAAAAAATTACATTGATAGAGGTCAATTAATTTATAACGAGCCCTATTTACACCTGAATACTTACAACACTGTACACACCAGTCTTTCACACTTCAACAGGGATACTGGTAGGTTAACAAGGCAACAGGAGCGTCATAATTATATTTTAAGTAAAGCACGAGTGGTAGTAGAAAATGTATTTGGACAGCTAAACGGAAGATGGACAATTTTAAAACACATTCATACATACTCCATTAAAAAGGCAATACAAATAATTACATCCTGTTGTGTACTTCACAATTTTTGCTTATTAATAAATGACGATTTTACGGATATATGGAATGAGAATATAGAATCACTTAATGAAGACAATCCTCCAGCATAGTGTGATGTAGAACAAAGTGGAGTAAATAAAAGAGACCAAATTTGTTCTCGGCTTTAAAAATATTAGGTATACAGTGTCCTTGAACTGAGTTAACAAGAGGAAAAGTTTTTATTAGTGTTACAAACTTGTATTATAAAATCAATAATAAAGATTTTTCCTCGTCAGTTCTGTCTGAGAACAAACTATGTTATTTATTATAAATAAATTATTTTATATATAACTTATTATTTATATTTTGTAACTGATAAATACTAATTGTATAAAAAATAAAAAATACCTTTTTTTATTTAGGTTTTTATTTTCAACAAATGAATAAACAACTAAAATATAGAACAAACTAAACAGTAACTTACAAAATCAAAATTCACATAACCACAGAAAATAACATTAAACATATGCTTTAATGTAATAAAAAAATAAAACAAACACGAAACCCGGTTTGGTCCTAATCAGTATCTGATGACCTCCTCCGTTTTTTGGATTTATAATTATTTCTCTGTTCCGGTCTGTTCTGCATGTTTAATGAGGGTAAGGTAGGTCTTCGTTAAGTTTTGAAATTTCTGTCTACATTTTTCCGCCCCTTCTTTCCCCAGTCCAACAGGATACCCGGCATCCTACATATCCTTTGCTATATTCTGCCAAATACCTACTTTAACAGTTTTTTTGTCATCAAATTTATTTGCATACTTCATTCTTAATAGTAACAATTTTTCTGTCGCTTCAAAATCCACGGTTGTTTCCTTTCCTCTTTGTGCCCAAATATCAGTCGTAACTGATGTGTTTCTATTGACAGTTGCATTTTCCTTATTATTAGATTGGAAATCTGGAAAAACAATTTAGTAGGTATTAAAATTGTCAGCACAAGGGGGTAGTAGCAATACTTTTCACACCTTCAGCCAGTCTTAGGTCAAATACCTAATGTAGTTTCACGAAACCCTAAAATATCAAATGTAATTTGTACCTTGTACCATTATACCTACCACTGCTATTGTTATTTATTCTGACTATTTCCAATTCGCTTACATCTTCTACATTTGTGCCAAATGACTCAAGTTCTTTGTTATTTAATAATTCTTGTAAATAGCGTAATATGAAGACATCATCTAAAAAAGAGGGTCAAAACTAAGACAAAAGTAAAATAATTTAAGGGGGTACACCACAAAACATAGCTCACTAAATAGTGATCAAAAAATTTTCGAAAATGAATACCTACCATAACGTAATAGATCAACATTAGATGTCTCATCTTCAATAACAATCTTTTTGTTATTAATTTAGAAGACTATTTTATCCATTATAAAAAAAGTCATGCAAGCAAACGATATTTTTCAACTGAAATGTTAGAAAATCACTGTGAAAATAGACATTTTAGAAATGAGACAGAAATATAAAAAAGAGACACATATAATAACCGAAACTCTAACATATCACTCAAGTACGGTTTGCCGGTTTGATTTAACCCTCGCGAAAATGACAAACCGCAGCATACCATAGTTAACCGCGTTAGCGGTTTCTCGCCAAAAATCACTTATATGTAACGTTCCTTTTTACTCACGGGTAAATTGTTCTGTTTTAATATTATCTAACAAAATTTATCTAAAAAGTTTCTTGTATTATCGTAGATCCTTGATTATGTGCTGGCCTGTTTTTCCTTCGGTGTTTTATCCAGCGGTGGACGATTTTCCAACGTTATTTTTCTGGAGAATTCTACCAGTTGTATTCTACAAATTTTAGCTGTTGAGACTGCAACACTGGTTCTGGAAACTCATACTGAAATTCACCGATGCACTGCACTTTGGTTTTATTCCCCTTTGGCAAACTTTGCCTAATGAGGTTATGTTATTTTATTTTTAAAACTTTTGTTTTCACTATGAAACTTTGGGTCAAAAAACATTGTGGCTTTACTTGCCTTTTACAATTTTGATTTACTGCTGCTACTTTGCAGTTTTTAAAATCTGACTTTTTACTTTCACAAACTTGTTGTTTTGGTAACGAGATATTCAATTGTTTTATTTTTGACAGGAGATGTTGCCTGTTTGGCTTACAAAATTGAACAGAGGTAATCTGGGTCTGGCTATTTATAAGTTTTCTAAAAACAATTGAGCATTTGACACTTATTTTGTCATAGCAACAACAATTACATTTTTATTAATGCAAATTACGTCCTTATACTAAATAAAAAGTTAATTCTACAACTGTAGTCTTTTTCCTTATAATTTTCTGCATAATTTGATATGCCGTAAAGGTCATATCGTTCACTTTTATGTTTTTTCACCGTTTCACACATTTATGTCTTTAATTTCAAATGTCTCACTTTTTATGCAGTAAAACTGTACTGTAATTTTACTATATATACTTTACGTTGCACCTTGCACTTCACTATTTTTATTTTGAAGCTTATAAACCAAAATTATAAATACATAACAATTTTCAGTCATTTACATTCTAAAATATTCCTTATTTTGTATTTTTCAGGCTCCTGTCAGATGTGCTGATTTTTGTACTGTGTAGCCAACTTAACATCTGACAGTTCGACTTCTCATAACTACCATTGGAAATGTTCACCTTTTTATACAAATATTTTCGTTTACAGATATTTTGTCTAGCGATATGCTTATAGGATTAATCTATGATCTTTAAGCATTTTATTAATATGTCTATGTCTAGGTTTCTAATTAATTTATTTTATGTACTGTCCATTTATATGTGGTCATGTACAACAATTTGAATTTAAATTTAAGAACATTTTTTTTACGAAATTTGGAAAATTTGGTATGATAATAGATTTCTCAAGATATAATTTATACTACATAATTTCAAAACTAACAATTCATATATGTATATTCTACACACACTAATAATAATAACCATCTCAATGATAATTTTTAATATTTGTTGGTAAAATAAATTTCCACAGCATTTTAGTCTTGATAAATTCTATTTTATCACAATATATTTTAATTTATTTAGGAATTACGGTACACACATTATGGAAGTAAGGTAATTTCCATATATCTCACTTACCTCAGTGACGTATTATGGACATCTCTAATACATCGCTTATGAATGATAATGCGTTCTGAGAATATTCGGTCTCTGTTTGACTTACATCCAGTGGATGTCTTTTAGAATAACTTACCTATTGTCGCATTTTTAAATTATGTGAGCCAGTCCTGTACGTTCACAGGAAATCTTGAAAATTATATACGCTTTTATCGTTTGCCTGTATCCCGGGTTCGTTATGTTAAATAAACAAATCGTTGTGCTGAGGGATGAATTTTTAATGTAAATTTCATGGAACATAGCCAGTCGGTTTTGAGTATACTCTCCGTTCCACTAATAACAAATTCACAAGTCAATGTTACCAATATGCTTGGGCTATTTGTTATATTATTGTGTCAGCAAATTACGTGTAACACAAAATGATACTATGCACACACTAGAAAATATCTAAATTAATAAAAATACTATTATTTACGTACGTGTTACGCTCTTGTTTAAGGTTAAGGTTATAAACGAAGCGTGTGGCTTCACTACAAACTGCGCGCGCAACTTATCACATCTCGCTTGTCGATAGCGTATTGTGAAATAGTTAATTGAGTTATTAGGGTAAGTTAGGGTTACACAAAGTCGACTTCAATATTTGCAATAACTTTCAACTCAATTGTCTCGGCTATTAAAGAAGATTTATTAGGGCAATATAAGGAAATACTAATACAAACACTTATCATTCTAATGCAAAGGACAACAGATGCACCTATTTGGAACCCTAAAATATTATTTCAATTTTTAATACTGACAATAAATTTGAGATTAAATATAATCAGAAAATTTGAAATATTACATCTATACCTACTTATTTAAAAGTGAGTGTAGATATACCAAAATATTCATATATTCCAAATTATTTCTTTTATTTACAAATATTTGTAACATTTACAAAATATAATCACAATTTTTAATAAAAAAAATAATATTAATACAAGTATCTTAATGCATTTTCTTAATCTGTTTTTCAAACTGAACCTAAAAATATTAATTTGTTTGATAATAATTCTCATAAAACGTTATTTACAACAAATAAATACGATAATAACGTATACAACATGAACGTCCAAGTAGCAACCAAGATATATGTATATGTCCATTAAAACTAAAGCATGGTTTTGCATGGACAATATGCTTCTATAATAAAAATGAAGCTAGATACATACACGCATCTTAACATTGATAAAAAAATGAAAACATGACACGAATACCTACGTAATGCGAACATGTGGAATGTTGGGGGAAGAGAAGGATTTTACTTAAAAAAAGTCAGTTAGGTTCCTGAGTTCAATGTGTTTAAATACATTTTGTACATATCCGGTAAAAATTTTGTATGAGGTGGGTATAGCTGCGTAAACTAAAGTGCGACTTTTACATTGATGCAATATTATATTCAATACTGCAATGACTTAATTTTTTCTTGGTTCGACACAATATTGCCACGGGTTTCCTAACCCAACTTTTTCTATTACCAGAAAAACAAACAACTCAACTAAACACTATTTAATTAATCACAATCGAAACCGCTCTGAATTCTAATTGATCTCTCCGAAATATCCAACACTGACTGACTCGGTCGTTTATTCTTCTTTTATAGACCAAAGGAATATTCCAGGTATTTTCTAGCATCTCTATATCAATTTCTCGAACGATTCTCGTCGATTCTCAATATTCCAGTCGCGCCTCGATACACGACATTATTTTGTTTGTTTACCAGCATCGCGTAAGGGCGATCGGAGCAATCTAGCGTTTTGCGAAGAGCGTAGCCAATTCTGTGACAATATGTTCCATTTCTGGAAACCATGTACTTGATTGGGCGTTTGAATATGAACCTGAAAATGTTAATTTGTTTGATTGTAAGATTAAATTCAATATTCTAATGACTTCTCGATTCGGTGCAATATTTTCATTTTCTGGGATTTTATTTTGTGAGTTTTGCAAATCAAAACAAAAGTAAAAATATATTTGCAATAATTTTGTCCTACTTTAGGAGCTACGCTTAAATATTTACTATATGCCAGTACGTGACAGTCTAATATTTTGAATTAGTGGCAATGACTAATTTTGAATAATTTAAATGCACTCATATTAAGTTACAACAAAAAGTCAGCCTTCACCTTTTGTAATTGTTCTGTGTGCTCACCTATCTCTTTTTTTTACTGTTTTTGAAACGTATTTTAAGCTAATATAAATCAAATCTCCTACAATTCCTATCAATGAAGTCATATGTATGTTCTCTGATACAAAAGCTAATAATAAGGAATATATGGGTAGATATTGTGGGTGTAATTCAACGCAGGTTGGGGCTTTTGTCCACTGAGTAGTTAGTTTCACACAATATTATTATTACCTAAAAATATATAAAAACTCGCCTATCTCGTTACCAATCAATTATTATCTTTTCACGGTGGTTAATTTAAGTACTAAGGTAATTAAGGTAACTTGTTTCCTTGGCTTTTCTTGCCTTTTGTCTGGCAAGTCTATAAAAATATAATATTTGCAAAATAAAATGCAGAAAAAATACTAGTCCTAAATGTTTCTATTTCATACAGTGGCCAGCAAGTATTGGATGTTACATTATTCCTAATAACTGCAAATTTCAGAAGTAAACGGAGGCGAGTAGTATTTGTTATGAGGTTAGAATTGCTTCAATTGAATTTTCATTCACAAATCTAACCACACTCCATATTTTTTGATATTCCAACTCAACTATATTAAAAACGAATTAATATTGATTCATTAACGTTTAGAAACTGATAATACAGATTAATAAAGATTTATTAGTACATTCAGCAGCACATTGACTTGAAATTATATCTGTATAAAAAATAATGGAAAATAATAAAACTTATAAAATGGAAATTTTTCGAAACATTTTAATAGTGTTTTTTGCAACAGTTTCCTGATTATTGCAATAGTTTATAATACAGTATCTACTTAAATTTTAAAAAAATAATAAGAGCAATAAAACATTGTTTTTTTTAATTTTAAATGTATACGATATGTACAGTTTGCTTCTAATTTGACGTGTTCGCCTCCAATTTCGGAGTAGGAGACGTTATGTGTTGTTTTCTTTATGCATATATATTGAGGATCATGAGAAAAAGCAGGGAAAAAATTGTCAGAACAGTAAGTGGAAGCTAAAGGGTTGTTAGAAGCGGCCAAAGTTGCGAAAAATCTTGGAAAATTTGCCTACATATTAGAAGAACTTCTCACAAGTTGTATTTATTTTGTTTACGTATAGAATAAACTATTTGCAAAGTGTCAAAAGGCAAAGTGGAAGAAATCATGATAAATTCAGCTGCAAAGTGCGAGGGTGTCTTTCGGCAAAATAATAATGTGGAATTTTAATCAACTTGTAGTGGTCTATGGAATGAGGTAGATATATAGTTATCTGTTATTTTTACTTATTTCTGTTTTATTCTTGCTTGCGCGACTATCATTAAAATGACGTTCTCCACCTAAACCACATCCTAAATAAAAAATGACTTTTTCAAAAAAATAGTAAAACAAAAATAAAATTTTAACGTCCTATAACTAAAAACTAAGGGCACTTAGAAAAAACTTCATAAGAACTTTTCTTCATGGCATTACTTGAGAAATCACCCCCTGAAATATTTCAGATTACTTAGGAAACACCCTGTATATACTGAATTGACTTTTGACATTTTAATAATAGTTTCTTTAATCCTTCATGAATATTCAGATAAATTGTCAGCAGTGCTATGAAATAGTATGTAGTATGTGAATATATGGTACTTATTTAATTAATACAGATTACAGAGTGTGTCGAAGTAGTTTTTACACCTTGATACCACGTAGCGGTAAAACTATTAAATAACATAGCGAGTCCTTTCAATGCATTCTCGTCACTCGCACAATCTTTGTAAATAAGGATCGCGTCAATAAAAGCATTTACATCTGAGTCTTGCGAACCACTAAACCGCGAAGAGCAGTTAGATAAATTGCTAGTCTGTCTTTGCACCACCGGAGCAGATCTGTTAACAATCGTTAGTCTCGATATAAACGCTTCAAATTGTTCATGAAAACACTCATAACTTACATATTGTTTCCCAAGATACGAATACGTTTTTGTATTGCATACTATTTAACGATGAAAATGTCACAATGGCAAATGATACAACAGTTTAGGGGTCTCACAGCACATAAAATCCTTGGCAACACTGTTGTTTAGTGGAAATTGTATTTTCACATTTTTAATTATTCGGTTACTTTTCTTTTTTACTAATTTTTCACTATTAGACAAATAATCGCTATCTCCACAACCATTTACAATGGAGAACTCTGTTATTAATTGCGGTTAATCTTTTGTTTTTGGTGTGTCCTTTTCGGTTTTGGAATCAATTAGATTCAGTTATGTCAATGATTCACTTAGGTAAATGAGACTGAAAGAACGAACTCACCAAGCTGGTAGAGTGAAGACAATTTTTATTTTGTTTTAAGTTTGTAATATTTTCATCCCGGATTACAATAGCCAAAATCCTTAAAATGTCTGAATAACAAGAGTTCCCGGATTACTGAAGTGTCCGGTCTAGCGAGGGCCCGAATTATCGTAATTATACTGTATTACTGGAAGATAACAGTAACTGCCTTCTTAGAAACAGGTAAAACTGAAGTGCAATCATTAAAAAATATTTTAAACATAATTTTGTCATACTTCCAATCAATATTTCCTGTTCTGTATTGTTTTTTGTATTATTTTGATTGTTCTTGATTCTCATAAATGTTTGCTTTCTAAACTTTTTATCTGTAACATCTTCATGTATTATCTAATTGTAACTGAAATACTCTAGTAATTTTTCATTTTTTCCATTTTAGAATGTTCTCTATTCTTGTATTCTTCAAGAGTGGTAATGTATTCTTATCATTCCATATCAATTTTACAAAGAGATAAACCTAGTTCTTATTTATCAGTAGCATATCTACAATAAAGATACCTACAATAAAGTTACCTACCATAAACAGTGAACTTAAGTATTTATTTACTTATAATAAAATATTTAAAGACTATAAATTTGTACCAATTTCTCAAAATTAAAATACTTTACGCACTATGTGTGCCTGAAATTATCTATTTGTCTCATGCTGTGTGTTTTGGGAAAATAACAACGTAACTAGCGGTCAATCTCGCGGTTACACCGTTCCGGCGAATTTCTTTATGGAAAATATATCGATACAAATTTAACGTATCTCTCCTCAACCATTTTTTCTACGCCTATCTGTGAATTACGTACTGTTATCACTCAATATCGCCACCATCGTAAATATGATATATAATAATTAAGAATTTTATTTCCAATTGAAGTATGTCACGGACTTAATAGGAATTTTGGCTTCGACGAGTTTAAGGTGAGCCCTTCAATCCTCAATTCTAAATCTATTTCTAACCTGCCTATACCCTTTTGGATAGTCAGTATGAATTAACACATCGCTCAAGTAAACTGCTGCAATTTCCTTTGTAGGGCCCAGCACTCTATTCATTAGCCTCTGAAATATATTCGATGCATTATTAAGGCCAAAAGGCATTCGAGTAAATTTATATTGACCTTGAGGAATAACAAATGCTGTATACTGCCTCGATTTTTCCGTGACTAGGATTTGATAATAACCAGATCTGAGATCGAAACTTGTGTAGTATTTACTACCGTGCAAACGGTCGTCTTCGATTGTTCATTGTATAGTGTTAAGTTTCTTGTAATCGATAAACAAACGATCTTTTCCATTTTTCTTCTTCACGAGTAGAATTGGAGATGAGATGGGGAATCCAATTCACGTACTATACCATTATCCAGTAGTTCACTCACCATTGTCTTCACCGTTTCTTGTTCACTGGCCGACATTCGGTATGGATGGTAGAAGTAGCACAATCTAGCTCGTTATTATCTTGTGAAAAACAGTATCTGTATTGTTGGGACAAGTCAATTAGCTCTTTATTTAGTCAAAGTTAAATTACAATATTATTAGGTGGATTATCGGTAACTTGGCATCTTGCCCAGGTCCTACGCAAATGACTGCTCTAAGAACACAATAAAGATCTCTCCAGTAAAGTTGCTTACTTTACGGTTACGTTCACTTGGTGACCCTTTGGAATTACCATAGTTTTTTTCGGTTATAACGTAATCTTCTTGTCTATTGGCAAGATGTCTCCAATTTTATTTAAGTCCTCTTCAGTTATTGATCAGTATTCAATCTCTAATACACCTGGGAGTCCAGTAAATGTCCTACCTATTAACACTGGTATGTCTTGTATGTTATCCGACACTGTATTAGCGTCCATTGTCGCTTCTACATTGTTCACTTCACTTAAATAATAATAATAATACCCCAAAATTTCATCGGCGTATTAAAATTCTTTGTGTCGTATCGTAACCTCAACCTAATCTCTTAATTTCGCTTAACTTAATTGTGGTGAAGTCGATATAAGTTTTAGACGTTTTACCATTAATTGCAATATAAAATATTTTTTATTTGGCGAAACATCGTGATCTCCCACTAATCAATCTACTGTGTTATATTCGTCTTTCTTAGGATAGTTTTTCTAAGTAGTTGGAAGAAAAATTACAAATTACGTATCGGACATTTCTTTGTGTAGAATGATAACATTCATTGTGATCCACCGTGTCTTTAGGATTACTGTTAGTCTTAGAAATGGGTTGACATAAACTGCTCAATAAGCTGAAATAGAGACTCTGGAGTTAGTTTCCAGTTTTAAGTCCGGTCTAATCCCATAAATTAATATTTTCAGGTATAGGCACACTATTTTTATCAATAGCGACAAGTTATTTTAGGTATTATTGCACAAGATACGTTAAACCCTTTATTTACTTCTCCTTTTGAGTAAATAGTATTGTTTACTATATTGTTTAAAACTACTTCTGTGTTTGACACTCCTGGTATGCGATTTTTTATTTAATACGGCGTGTACTTTAATTTATTGACTAATTCCTGCGATATGATTGCCATTGTCTAATTAGGCTTTAACTTGTACACTGTTTTCATTCGCAGACATGACATGAGTGTTATATTAGCTGTTGCTAAGAAACTTTGTACACAATCTGTATCAAAACTTGAGTGAGTAGTGACGGATGAAGTTTTGAGTATCTGAATCAGGTTCAGGAACCATTTTTTTTTCTTGCATGAATTTGTCTCAATAAATTGAATAACAATTTCAGATCAGCATTGTCAGGGTGTAAAAGTGAATGATGATTACCTTGGCAAATTTTCGAGAGACAATTTTCTACCGAATGTTTTGAGTCTAAACAATTAACAGTTATTTATTTGTTTCAATGAATTGACGTCATTGGGTGCAGGAAAGTGCTTTAAATTTGTAACACTTGTAAATATTGTGATTCGTCAATTTGCAAAAGATACATTTAAATTTATTATTAGTGTTAGATCGCGTATTTACTACGTGGAAGTTTTTGTTTTTGTTTCTGATGTGGTTAGATTTTCTAAAGTAATACATGTTTTTTCAAAAAAGCAAAAAATTTTTTAGTGTACGGAACTCTGTAGAACTATTTTCCAGTTCAAATGCTTTGCGCGTGTTAAAGTCTAATTTTTGAGAAAAACTTAAAGTGACAAGGGCGTACCCAGGTAGGGGTAGATAAAATAAACGTCAATTTTCCTGGCAAGTGGGAATTAAAAACGTGTTACCTACTTTGCGCAAAATGAAGTGTTGGAAAAAAAATATCTTTTCAGTCAGATATTTTGATTTAATATTTTTTTATCTATAATTAAATATTCTACAACATTCGATATAGTATACTGTTAGCGAAGCAATCTCCCGCGAAACCGTCGCATCTCGTAGTTTCCGCTCCCGACGAGACAATCAGAGCCATCTAGGATTAAAGCCAAATATAATTTGGAGAAAACAACATCTAGCGCTATCTAGTTACGGATGACAGTACTTTTTCCAGTAAAGAGAAATAGCATCAATTTATACTGTCAATAGCGACATCTTGTATTGAATAGCAATACCACGAAGAACGTTCTAGCATGGACTATTCTGGAAAGGAAAGACAGTGATAGCAAGTATGAGACAAGGATGGAAATAGAGTCGAGTATTTTCTACGTATTTCGGGAGCTCTTCTAATATTTGAATATATAAGCGGGATCGTGAGGCAGAGCAAGGCAATTCAGTTCGGAGTTTAATACGAGCGAATATTTCATGCGCCATAGTGTCTTATAGTTTAGTTGCTGCGACACGAGATTTACGTTTACTGCGTAACAACTGGAAATATTACTCCATCAAATGGATATCAGGAAATTCTTTGAAAGAGGTGAGTCAAAACAAAACACATATGTACCTAATATGATTATTTGATTTGTTTAAGGGGGACTCTCTTATAGGAAGTAAATGATATTTGAATGTGATGTTTTTATCGGTATCTTGATCTTTATTTTCGTCCTATGCCTAAACACCGTAAGAGTAATTTTGTGTTTCCATTTTTTAGGGACAACACGCGAAAAAAGAAAAAAAGGTCGGGAAAGTAGCAGTGGAAGCGATGAAAATGACAACCATGATAAAACTACTCATGTAATGCCAAGATCATTGCATGCTAACATTGGACAAGCGTCACATTCTCCAGCAGAACCTGTAAATATATCTGACTATTCTTCTCCATCGACATCCCAACAAACTTATGACGTCAACGTCGATCCTGAAATTATAGTGGACGATGACTATCATGAAAATGATCTGGGTCGTTATGTTGGGTTGGCTACCCAGCTATCGACGGAAAAGAAGAAGGAGTTGTTAAATGTTAAATCCTTGGATCCCGCCCAGAAATTACGATTTTGAAAGTGATGCATTGAAAAGAAAATTTAATCATGCTTGGTTGGATCAATATGCACCATGGCTAGTATATTCCAAGCGATTAAAAGGCGCTCTTTGTAAGCATTGTGTTTTGTTCCCTCCGCCCATCAGCACTGTGAGAGGAATTTTGGGATCATTTATGGTCAGGCCATATATAAAGTTCAAAAATATGCATGAAGACTGCCGAAAGCATGCAACGACCAACCTTCCCCTAACAGCGACAAAAGCTGCAATAAATTTTCTTGAAAATATTCCTGTAGACATCCAACTGCAAAGTAGACACCAAAAAGCAATCGATAAAAACAGACAAATATTGTCATCAATTATTTCATGTATAGTATTTTGCGGTACACATGATATGCCTCTTAGGGGAAAACAAGCAGATGAGGGTGTTTTATTAGATTTATTGAAGTTGAGAATCAATTCTGGGGACGACAAATTAAAGAGTCACCTGGAAAAGTGCAGTCGCAATGCAGTTTACACATTGCCAAAAATACAAAACGAATTGATAAATTTATGTGGCGAAGTTATTAAGGAGAATATAATAAGTGAGGTTCAGAAGACCATGGCTTACGCAGTCTTAGCTGATGAAACAGCAGACGTAGCTGAGAAAGAACAGCTGTCAATGGGCGTGCGGTTCTACGACGAAAGCAAAAGGAAAATCAGAGAAGAATTTGTAGGGTTCGTTGAACTAAAAGCACAAAATGCTTCAGCAATTGTCGAAGCAATTGACAATTTCTTGTTTAGTTCTAACCTCCCAACCGAAGATTGCGTAGGGTTTGGATTCGATGGCTGTTCTACAATGGCAGGGAAAGAGGGTAGCGTACAAGCCTTTTTGAGAAAAAAATATCCTCGTGCTTTATATTTTCATTGCTCAAGTCACAAACTCAACCTTGTTGTGAATGATGCGAACGCAGTGCCAGAAATTAGAAATACTGTCGCCACTGTAAAGGATGTTATAACGTTTTTCAGAGAATCGACTACACGTCGAAACTACGCTCCAAACCTATCACGATTGTGTGAGACGAGATGGTCCGAAAAATATAAATCAATCAGAAAGTTTTCTCAACATTTCCCAGGGCTTGTGAAATCTCTAGAAACGTTATCCGTAGAGGGAAATTATGCCACCAGAAAATCTGCATATCAGTTGCATTCAGCCGTTACAAAATCAGTGTTTATTGTTGCTCTACAAACAATAGCTAAATATTCAGCAGTTTTAGAACCAGTAGTTAACGCACTGCAAGCTAAATCGATCGACATGATCTCGGTGGGGGAACACATCAAACATATCAAGGACATTCTAAGAAATGACTGCGAGCTTCCTGATAGAATAAGTAATGAAATGCTTCAAAAAGCGCGAGCTGTTGCAATGGATTTGAACATAGAAATTTCGGTTCCACGTCTTGCTCACAAGCAAACACATAGAAGTAATCCGCCATCAGACAATGATAACGAATATTGGCGGCGTTCTCTGATAATACCATACATTGATTCACTCATTTCATCGTTGAATATTCGATTCTCCCAAGAAAATACTCCGGCGTTTGCTTTAAGTAAGCTACATCCCTTGTATATGACCAAAACCAGCATTACAGACTTACACAAGAACGCAGAATCATTCCAAGAATTTTATAACCTGGATATCACCGGAGAACTGGACCTTTGGCATAATTTATGGGTGAAGAAGGCTTTATCAGATGATCAATTAAGGGACATAGAAGTAGTTACTCTGTTCAACGAAGCCAACATTTTTTACCCTGCTGTCAGAAAGGCATTGATTATTTTAAGCACTATCCCATGCACCACGGCGACCGTAGAACGGTCCTTCAGTACGCTGCGAAGAGTTAAAACGTGGCTTAGAAGCACCATAGGTGAAGAAAGGCTTATAGGTTTATGTGTGATGAGCGTACATCGCAATTATTTAAAAGAAAACATAATTGTTGTAATATATATATATATATTACAAATTCCTCCACATATATGACGGAATTTTCTTTGCGGCCCATGATGCACACAGGTGCAGTGAATGACAAACGCATCCAAGGACAAAAATATTTGGATTTATTTCCTTTAATTTACCTTGGACACCACCCATGTTACTCATCATCACCGTTGCATTATCGGCAGCAAAACCAATCACATGTTTAAATGGATCTTTAGATTTTTTTAAAAGGTTGTTAATTGCCATTGTAATCCCGTCTGCAGTAAAATCTTGTAATTATAGATAGTAATTAATCCTTAATTTGTTTTTTCTCTTTAATATACCTAACTAACACAGCAAGGCACTTCTTTTCAGAAATATCTGTTGTTTCGTCTATTATTAACGAAAAATTATTGCATCTAAGGTGTCCAGTTAAAACTGACATAGCTTCGTCTTTCACCACATCCAACATTTTGGTAGATTTTGTTCTTGCATAATTTAAATTTAAGGCAATATTTGAATCTGGAAAACAATTTTTCATCAATTTAGGAATGTGATCCATTATTCTTATAGCAGTATTATGTTCCACAAGCAGACCCATATTAAGTTTATATTCTGCTTTCGTCACGAGATTTTCAAGATCGTAATTTTTACTATTTAAGGAATCCATTAAATTTGATGTATGCGAAACTGCAGAAACTTTCTTCTTATGGCTCAGATTTTTTTCATGACGTCTTATATGAAAATTATTACCTTCAATGATCTTATGACAGAATTATACGATCAAACGAACTTACCTAAAGTGAAATTCGATCGTAATTATGTGAAGCGTCCAATCCGAAGATATCACTCCGTATATTAACCACGTAGTCCATCTCGGACGTACCTACCGTGCACCTCTTAACTTTAAAATAACAAAAAGCGGGTCTCCCTTCCACCAGGCCGCCAGCTGGTCCCGGTATCGGCGATGAGGCCTCACTTTTTTAAAGTAAATGTATCTACGACTGCAGCACTGATTAGTTGGGGTCTGGGTGGGAGGGGAGTGATATCTTCGGATTGGACGCTTCACATAATTACGATCGAACTTCACTTCAGGTAAGTTCATTTGATCGTATAATTGCGTGCTTCGCGTCCAATCCTCGATATCACTCTGTATATTAACCACGTAGTTGTTTAAAGATTCCGTGTTGCAGTTGTAATAAACTGAAAATATTTATTAAGAGGAATAAAAAGTAGCAAGTATTTTTCATACAAAGTTTCTATTGCCCAGCTGTATATAAACATAGCACATAACTAAAGGATAATTAATTCTTATATAAAAATAACTAAATTTTTATTTATTTTTAAGTGACTGTGTTTGCCATACCTAAGATGGCTTTGGTAAATTCCGTATTGTGATTTGTAATGGGCCTATTGTAATATTTGGCAAATGTAGATGTATTTTGTGACCATCCTGCTGTCCGGCATATAATTTCCAGAGACGCCGAGCTTTAACAGTGTCTAGTAGAATGCGGCTGTGTCAATACCCGCCAACGCAAGCATTTCTTTCACCCATCTACTAATAGTTTGCTTGTTAGCTGTTGCATGCCGTTTTTTGCATGTAATAAATATAAAATCTTGATCAGTTTTCGTCAGGATCGCTGTACGACAAATGTATTCTCTTAATGTTGTTGCTACACACAGACCTGCCTTTTCCTTGATAATATGGAGATGAAGGTTGAGGCTTATTTAGACCTGATGTCTTAATAGGGTCTGTAATTGTTATCTGTATCTCTTCTTGCTCCTCTTTTATATTTGATAACCTCATTAACGATATGGTCTGTAGTTTTGCTCCTGTTGCTAGAGTTAGAAGTGTTACCAATTTTTGTGATAGCCGCTGGAGACTGATTTAGCTTGGCATGTTCTCGATATATGTCAACAGTGCTAACGGATCCCAGATATCTTCATATCTTTGACGGGATGGTCGAAGGCGGGCGATGCCTTTCATAAATCTTTTTACCATTGTATTATCTCCAATAGTCTCGTCGAGGATCAAAGAAAGGGCCGATTTGTGTAAATTAATTATACCATATTTGTAACTGGTCGTATCAAAAGTATATTCTAAGAAAGATATTACTTCTCTGGGGGAAGCTTGATATATTGAAATATTGTGTTTCTTACAGTATTTCCACCACAAACGATAGGTAGAATCATACTATTTAATGGTTGCATTTGATATTGAAGCTGCCATTGTATGAACTGCAGTTTCTGGTATATTTCGGCCTAGGAATGCCTGCCTGATAATTTGGTGATCGCCAGGATAAGTTTCTTCGCCAAGGGGTGTGTGTTCCTGAAAGGGCCGGAGACTAAATTAATGTTGGGACCTAATAATATTTCTTCGTTGACTTTAAGCTTTGTATACAATGGGTACCATGGTAAAGGACCATCGTGGAACCACCACGATCCCTTCAGTCTTGTCTGCTATAATTTTTTGAAGGGTTCTTAAAACCATATTAAATGGTGGGAATGCGTAAAAATAGAACTTCCCCCAATCCAGAGTGAATGCGTCGACCGTAAATGACCCAAGGCCCTATTCCAAGAAACATATTCTATACATTTATGATTTATGTAAGAAGCAAAAAGGTCTATTTCCATTTCCCCAAATTTGTCCCTTATTATTTGAAATGCTTCTGCTGACAAAGATATTATGTCTTGATATTAGAACAACGAGATCTGCTTCTATATTATACTAATATATGACGCAAAGAGCCATATATTTCGCTGCTCGCACCACTGCCATATGTCTCTTGCTATTGCATTTATGGTTGGAAAAATGCTTCCCATACGATGTGGTATTGTCACATCTTAACAGAATGGAACAATTAGTTAATTTGTCAGCATAGCACTTTAAGCCGTAAAAAATAGCTTTCAGTTCCAAGACATTAATAGGTAACATTTTTTCCGATTCGGACCAGTGACCGTGTGTGGTGTTTTACCCTGGCAGGTTCTCCAGCCTGTAAGGGATGCATCAGTAAAAATTTCAATTTTATACGAGTCATTTTTAATGGTACTATATGCGCTCATTATTTTTTGTTCCCACCATAGCACGTCACTGGTCAGATGTTTTGGAAGTGTTATATATGCTTCAAAATTTTGGTTGTTTCGAGATAAAGCCAAACATTTTTCTCTCTCTAGAGCCTTAGTATACAACCAGCCATATCAGCTGGGCAGGCTGAAATTAGAGTTCCTATAAATTTTGCGTCGTATTTTGCAAACTGGTTTGTTTCTAAGAGTGCTAGCAAAGTTATTAATATATTCTTTCTTTTCTGAATGTAAACTGATTGTCATACTTGTAGAATTGAAAATAAAGTCTAAACATTTCTTAGTAGTTTCAGGTAGCAAAGAACTTTGTTCGTTATTAATTATAAAACCGAGTGAGAGTAAAAAATTGATAACTAGTTCTGTATTTCTTTTGCAGATGTCATAGGTCTCACCTAGTACTATAAAATCATCTAAGTAGCTAACACATGTTACATTTTGTGATCGCAAAAACAACAACTGGTTTCATAAGTTTTGTGAAGTAGAATGGAGCCGAAGACAAGCCAAACGATAGACAGGTGAATGCATACATGGTGTTTTGAAATTTAAATCGTAAATGTTTTCTAAATTTTTCATCGACCGAAATAGTAAAATAAGCCTCCTTAAGGTCTATTGTCGACATGTAAGCATTTTTGAAAATATTGGAGAAAGAAATTTCCCCTCACAAGGGTGGCAAGGGACTATAGCTCCTGAGTTGAAAAGGTCTCGAATGGCCGAAGTTGGCAGTGTAACTTCACCAGAAGAATACCTTTTATTGTGTAAGTTGTTGATATGCGGAGGCTTTTTCATAAGCTAAATTCTGTAACCCCTGATCCATGACAAAATTACAGGATTGTTTGTTAATTTCTCCCAACAACTAAGATGGAATCTCAATCTGCCAGCGATTAAGTTAGCACTTACCTTCAGTATTTCCTCGTTGCATATCTGGAGGGTTGCCCTATGCATGACCTCACTTCCCTTTTCATAGTATGGGTCGGGCGTTTGCGATTTCCCTGACTGGTATAAGGTTTTTCTCCCCCCCTCCTTTTTCTTCGTCACATTAAAATTTTGTCCTGATATATTGTTCTTAAATCTGGGCTGAGCAGGTACACGCGTAGATGTAACCTGTGGTATAGAACGCAAATCCTTGCTTGCTTTTTCTAAAGGTTTTATATTTTGTATTTTTGTACCTAAATCCGGCCCGAATAAGAATTCCCCTAGGGGAGTATTATCTGTTAATTCCCTGATTTGTTTATTTAGAGCTGGCATAATTAGTTGCCGCCTCTTTTTTGAAATATCATGAAATAGATCGGTTAATATGCTACCCGAATCTACCAAGTATTGTAAAATGTTGTTTTTAATATATTTAGGGAAGTTTTGCTCCTCGTCAAGCACGCAGTTTATTGTTTTAGCTAAGGCTGATATTCCCCTTCCCAATTTTTGTTGGTATAGAAAATGTGTGCCGTCCTTAGTGTAGTTAAGAGCCGACAATGCCGCTTTAACTTCGGGATTTAGTACCGGTGGATTGAGTAGTTTGCAATTCTCTGGGATAACATATTTCTGATAGATCATTTCTAAATTTTCCTTTGATAAGCCAGTAGTCAGGTTATGAGACCATCTTGATGCCACAGCATCGTGGAGATTAAATTCCGTGTTTTTATTTTTATTTGGGTCTTCTCCCAAAATATTTAGTATGTCCTCTGGGAAACAAACGTCGTTATGAATTTCTAATACTGGCGAGTAGTGTTCTTTTTGAACACCCTCTATCTCGGACGCCGCCTCACTGAGAAGACGGCCCTCCGATTCTATTGCATCTGCCGTGATACACGATACGCGGCCATTTGCAGTGGTAGCGCCTGCTTCCGAGTATACAACGCTTGGGCTGCGACTTAATTCCCGGCGATAATATCTTTCTGTCGAAAGACTCCTCTGATCCCTGTGCGACGTCGTTTCACGCGGAGAACGACCCTCGCGATAATGGGACTGGCGCGATCTCGATCGAGATCAGCTACGACTGGCATGTCTATTATAATGAACGGATCTTTCACGTTCTTGCCTTATTAATTTATTTTCTAAGCGATTTAGCCTTTCCTCTAGTTCCCTTTTTGACTTTCCCATTCTGACTAAAAAAAAGATAGATGTGTAAAACTACATAAACTCACCTGATGTGGTTTCTCGGGCGAACTATCGGCCGCACGGCAGATGAACTAAAGACCTCATCACCGATACCGGGACCAGCTGGCGGCCGGGTGGAGGGGAGACCCGTTTTCTGTTATTTTCAAGTTAAGAGGTGCATGGTAGGTACGTCCGAGACGGACTACATGGTTAATATATAGAGCGATATCGAGGATTGGACGCGAAACGTAATACACATCTTTCTACCATCTTCTGCAAGTCTAAGGCATTAGTAACTTAGTAATGATTCTCAAATACTAACAGTATCTTCGTATTTCTTTTCCTAAAAGCACTTCTTGCAGAATTTTGAAGTATTTTAAAAAAAACTTACTGGTTGAGATGCTGGCTGTGAACATGAATCGTCACTTTTCGTTTCTTTGATGTGTAATTGATGTTGTTTAATTGAACATGACTAGATGATTCTTCTAATCCAATTTTAGGGTCTTCCTGGTGTCAGAATAGGAGGAAGATATACTCGGGTCAAGAATTCAGAGGTCTTACGTCACGACTGACGTTACACATTTGTTTTTATTGTCAACGTAATTTTCGATATTTGGTCGCGTTAAAAACAATGATTTCTTGCAATTTAGTGCAATATATAATGCAAACTTTTAGTGTAGTATATAGTTTTATTACTATCAGTTGCAGTTTCTTAAATATTTTGATGAAATTATAATGAATTATTCATTTGTTCGTATGACGTAAGTCGTCTGAATTCTTGTCGCGAGTATAGGAGACTTGTTTTTGATAGTTTTATCACAAAGCTAAAATATAAACTTCATTAAAACATTTTTATTCATAAAAACACAATCCTCCGAATACAATACACGAGTTTTGGACTTGATTTAAAAAACACTTTTTAGGAGCACAAAACGTTTTAATGAGAAAACCAAGTACAATATTGTTTTATTCTAGTATTTGTGGGTATATTTATTAGATTAAGAATAAAGAAACATGGAGAATGGAGAATACTGAACCATTAACATTGATTTTGCATCCTTCGTGGATGGTAAATAGGGTTGGAATTTTAATACGGGTGACACCATTTTCATCACAGTGAAGGTGGACATCGATTAATTGGTTGGTCAGTGCTAAGACGTGCTTTTGGCTAATTTGTTCGATAATTGGCGTGGTTAACATCAAAGGGGTTGCCTGACAATGGCTAGATTCTAGCTTCAGTATCATCTGGAAAGCACAATCTTGGTGATTTGGTCTAAGATCTCCTCGACATAGGAATTGATCTTCAATTTGTGGACATACTTCATCCCTCATTAGATGATCGTTGAGACCGAGTATAAGGATAGGTTTGACAGGTATAATAGTTTGGTTGTTAACAGGAATTGGATAGAGGTGATAACTGGTAAAGGATTCAGATTGTAATATTGGAACATATATTGCAAATATTACATTTGTGTTTTCAAAAATGACTTTAACTACAAATAGTTTATAATAAGACTGTAAATTTTTTAATTGCATTAATTTATTTTCAGGATATATCTTATTCAGTTCGTGAAGGATATCTTGTAAATTGTCTAAATTTAAAAGAGAATTATGTAGGACATTCAATGAAGCAAAAGAAATTGCATTTTCTAGTTCGTCCAAAAATTCTAAAATTACGTCACAGTTATTAATAATCTGTTGAGATATATAAAGTAGTTATTTTCCAGTTTACTAACATGTGATAACAAAGATTTTTGATTCTGGCTAATAGTGCTGATAGTTTTATTAACCTGAGTTACAAAAGTTTTTACAATTGAACTCTGTAAATTTACTTGGTCTACTATTTTATGTTGCCCTTTATTTAGGGTTTCAATAGCTTGTTTTATTTGTTCAACGTCATCGGCGTCTAAAGTACCAAAAAGCCATTTATGTATTGTTCCGATACCGTTAATCAGTCCTCGTTTTAGTCTTCGATTCGGAATAAGAGCAACTATCTTATGATGTGTCTTAGCGACCATAATTTGAGCATGTTGTGTAAGTTGTTGAGGAATAGGTAATTGACTAGTATTAACTTTATCTAGTTCATATATTAAATTTTGAAGTTTAGTAATTTCCATATATATAGGTTCTAAATTATTATTATTATTATTATTATTATTAAATCAATGTAATGAATAAATTTATGTTGGGAAACTATGATTTTCGTGTTTCCTATTTGCAAGGATAATAGTTGATTTCGAAGGATTCGATTTTAATTTCTTTAGTCATGGCTAGTGGAAGGATCAGGTGGTTTACAATAAGTATGGTCATTGTCCGTAGTTGAGTCCTGTAACAAGGAAGTTTGAGTCAATTTTCGTGATTTCTTTATTATATTTTTATGGTATGTTCCAGTTTTAGTTTGTAAAATTTTTCCTTTGTCTTGGACGACTGTAGTCTTTTTAAATCGCGGTTTTGTTTTTGATCGTTTAGTAACTTCCTTTACGTAAACCGTTTGATCTGGTACATTCGGAACAGGATCGTCGCGTTTAGTATTTAAATTTCCCAATAACAGTTTCCTTAGATTTTTCAATGCGTTTATTTAGTAATTGATATATTCGTCTAGTATCGTCTTTATGTTGTTGAATGTATTCTGAGGTTAAGTGATTGTCATTTAATTCAAAAGGACTGGGAATGTCCAGATGTCCCTACATTACTTCAAAAAGAGTGAGTCTCGTTACTCCATGAATCGCATTATTGTAACCTATTATAGCAAGTTTCATAAGGGTTTGTAAAGTTTTTCCAGGATTATCGGCTTTTAAACATCTTAATTGGTCGAGTATCGTAGAATGAAATCGTTCTACGGGAGAATTCGAATTTGAATTTCGAGGGGTTGTTAGATGTAAATCAATTTTGTGAAGTTGACAAAATTCTGTAATCAAATGATTTTTAAATTCTGGACCGGCATCACAAATTATTTTTCTTGGTATACCGAAGTGTGATATAAATGTTAAAAGAGCATTATAAACATCTACAGCATTTTTTGTTTGAAGGGAGTAGGCTTGACCAAATTTGGAAAATGAATCAAAAACTGTTAAGAACATTTCTTTTTCTGCATAGAATATGTCTATGTGAATAGTTTGCATCGGTTGCTTCGGCGTTGGGGTAATTTCGAGTTTAATTTTCTTCGGGTGTCTTTCATATTTTTCGGTTTGACAAATATTACAATTATTTATATATTTAGTAATATCATTTGCGGCCAATAACATCTTTTAGTTAAAGACATTCTTACCTCGTTTATACCTCTATGGCACGTTTTTCCTTCGGGATGATATTTTACTTGATGTTGTTCTTCCTCCGAAGTTATGTCTTGCAAGAATTTGCGAGAAATACGTAATTTTAAAGAGGAGTCAAAATTTTGTTGCAAGATTCTTACGATTTTAGATTCAATTTCAGGGGAGTAAATCTTTGAAAAAGTTAATTACATCTGCATCACTAGCGTGTGATCTAAATGTTATGTTAGTTCTAATCTTATCAAAAACAGTTTCATGTACCGCGACATCTAACACGGCGTTACTACTTTCTTTAACCGTAAGTTGATACGAATAATGATTTAAAGGATAATCAGAAATTGGAATTGTTAAGATAGGGTTTTCATTAGCTGAGTGAGTAGCGTTCAAGTCAGATATAATTTGTTCGAGTTCGTCCTGGTTAGATGTGTCAATAGGGTCAAGGTTTAGGTCATTAATAAATTGGTTTATGTTTTCGGAAGCGTCTCCTATGTTCGCTATGATAGATTGATTATCTCTCTGATTTTCGATGGGGTTAATTTCTTCCAATTTAATTCGAGATAAGGCATCCGCTTTACAATTACTTTTTCCTTTCTTATATTTAATTTCATACTCATACTTTTCGAGTTTGAGTCTCCATCGCACAAGGCGTGAATTAGGTTTTTTCAAGGAACATAACCACTGAAGTGATTTATGGTCCGTGTATATAACAAACTTTCTACCACAAAGATAAGGCGGAAAATATTTGGTAGCCCAAACTATCGCTAGTAGTTCCTTTTCGATGGTTGAGGAATTACATTCGGCTGGGTTTAACGTTCTAGATGCATAACTTACAGGATGGTCATTTTGTGCAAAGACAGCACCTATAGCATAGTTCCGAACCATCTGTTGTAAGAGTGAATGGTTTTGAAAAATCAGGGTAAACAAGAACGGGTTCATTACAAAGACAAGTTTTGCATTTTTCAAAGGTTTGAAGAAATTCTGGGGTGTGAACAATTTTTCACCTTTTTTAAGGCACTTTGTGAAAGGTTTTGTTATACGAGCAAAATCTTTAATGAATTTACGATAATAACCAAGAAGTCCTAAAAATGATTTGATATCCTTTCGTGTTTTCGGAATGGGAAAGTTTTTAATAGCTTCTATCTTTTTTGGGTTAGGGCGTATACCTTCGGGAGTGATTATGTGACCTAGAAATTCAACGGATTTACATAATAATTCAGATTTATCAAGTTGGATTTTTAAACGGGCTTGTCGAAAAGCTTGGAAAACAAGGCAAAGATTAAGAATGTGTGGAGTGATGTAGAAAAAATTATTACCTCATCTATATAAACTAGATACACTTTATGTTGAAGGTCTTTTAGGACATTGTCCATGACTCGTTGGAAGGTCGCTGGCGCGTTTTTCAAACCAAACGGCATTCTTGTATATTCGTAGTGTCCGTTCTCAACTTTAAATGCAGTTTTGTGTATAGAGTCGGGATGCATCTCTATCTGGTGGAATCTTGCGGCAAGATCAAGGGTAGTAAAGTATTGGCATCTTCCTAATTTGTCCAAAATGTCACTGATGTTTGGCAATGGGTAGCGGTCATTTACCTTCCTATAGTCGACAACTATTCTCCATTTCTGTTGTCCACTTGCATCCATTTTCTTTGGAACTATCCAGATCGGGGAACTCCATAGGCTAGAGCTAGGTCTTATGATGCCTTCATCGAGTAAGTGATGTATTTGTTTCCGTATTTCTTCTTTATGCACATGGGGATAGCGGTAGGATTTAGTGTATACTACTTCATCATCCTTAGTTTTAATTTCGTGTTTCACGGTATTAGTAAAAGTTAGTCTATCGTCAGGTTTCATAAAAATGTCTTGGAATTCGTCACATAATTTTAATAGGGATTTAAGTTTCCTCCTCGTTAAGATGATCAGTTCTAAAAAAGATTTGAAATTTGGGTATTGGATAAATTTTGAGATTGTAATGGTTTTATATCATATTCAAAAGAATCATAATTTTCTGAAGGTTCTGCATAAAGGGGTTTTGAAAAATTTACAATTTTGACTCGAAATATTATGGATTTCAACTAGAGCAAGACTATATTTACAAGTAGTAATTATGTCTGGGACAACGTCTTTAGTTCGTGCACTAGGGATAAAAATTTCTCCATCTGCAGCGTCTACAGGAATTGGTTTAACTAAGATTTCATGGGCATTGATACTAAACTTTCTAGAAGTTTCATAAGATTATCGAAAATAAAGAGGAATTTTAATTTGAGAATTAAAACGAATTCGTTCTGAAGGATTTATGGTAAGGTTAAATTTCTGAAGGTCTTCAAAACCTATTAGGCCATCATAGAAATCATGAAAATCGTATAAAAGGACATTCATGGTATCGTTTGAATAGAGTTCTGGAAAACTTGAAATAGCTGCTTTATAGCGAATAGTATCTGTTCCAGTGCATGTTTTAATTTGGGTTTTATCTTGATAAATACAAGACGGGACATATTTTTCGATAATTGCAGGTCGAATGATTGATTTAGAACAACCGGTGTCTACTAGGAGAAGCATAGGGGGTTTTGAAATTTTTATGTAGGGAAGTGAAGGTGGGGTTGACAACGTATTAATTTCTATTAAGTCGGATGTTGTGTCTGGAAAGTTTTCTGAAAATTTTGAGTTTCATCTACGCTTTCTTCTGGACAAGTATCAGGGTACTGAAGTGAAACACTATCATCATATGCGGGAACAACTAATCCTGCGTAATCATTGAATCCATGTTCTTCATTAAACCATTGCTGATTTCCTTCTTCTTGGCATTCGTTGTTATAGTCTTCATAAGGGTCCTCTTCTGCTTGGAAAAGTTCTTCCACATGGTATCTTGGAGTACTTGTTGAAGGTTGGAACTATTGTTGTTGCGTTTGTCCAAAGGGTCGATATGGTGGAGCTGATGGTTGGGTTTGTAGGTTTTCCAAAGACTTGACGATAGGTTGGGAAATGATGCGTCATAGGTCGAGGTCTTATGTCAATAGGTTGACTGGGCCATACGAATTTTGATTGTTGTTGAGGTTTAAATCGAAATTGTGTTTGATTTTGAAATTGTGGTGTATAATAATTAGGAGTAGGAATACATTTTTGTTTGGGTTTCGATTTAGAGTTGTTTGAATTTGAATTTGCAAAATTATATTGATTTCCGAAATTTTTATTATAATAATTAAAATTTTCTTCTTCCGCCACGATTGCAAATGCGTCTTCTAAACTGCTAGGTTTTCATAACCGAATCATTAACTGTAAAACACTCGGTAGTTCGCGAGTAAATGTGTCTAAAGTTAATTGTTCATAATGATTTGCAAGTAAAGTTTTTTCTCCAACAGTTTTATTGGACTGGACTAACTTTGTCATAAGTAGACTTCGCAAATCTTGATATCTAGTGCCAAAACTATGTAGAGCTTCGCCACGATTCAGTTTCAATTGTAATAAATCTTTTTCTAAACATTTAACATGTCTTTGGTCTCCAAAACTATCAGTTAAAACTTTTCTAATTCTGTCCCAAGTATTTAATTCTAAACGAGAACCTAAAAGCATTTGTGCCCTGCCAGTTAATTTACTCAGTATTGCCTGGACTATAAATTTATTTAATTCGGGTTGAGTTTCACTTTTAAAATTATTAACAAGAGTATCACAACCTTGCAAGAATATATTTAGGCCAAAAGGGTTTCCATCATAATTTTGAATAACATTTACATGCAATCGTAATAATTGATAGTTGGTTGCCATTTCGAAAGATCTGACCGGTCTATTATTTTCAATAGCTGCTATTTCAGAATCTGAATCTGAGTCAAAGACAGACAAATTTCCGAAACTAGAAATGAGTTCTTCAGGTTCGCTCATAAAAGTGTATTAAATCAATAAAATAATCCCGAAAAGAAATTAAATTTCTCTACGAAATTAAAATTAAATTTACAAAATTAAATTAAATTTTCTTTAAATTATTTTGATAAAAACAAATTGTCGAGAGAAATCTCTGCTTTCTTTGTTTTCTTAAATCTAAGTCTGCGATAGACAGCTCCAATTCTAATCCGAAACAAGGAAAGAATAGGAAAGTGAATAAAATACTCGGTACTCACTTTTTTCTGTGTCCTGAGAATTTTCAAAATCAGGCTCCTTTTGGTTCTGGGCGAGTGCTTCGGAATAGAAGTTCCTCGAAAAATTCACAAAATCCAGGTCGATTTTCAATGTTTTTCGGCACCCAATCCCATCCTCGTCGCCAGTTTTGGACTTGATTTAAAAAACACTTTTTAGGAGCACAAAACGCTTTAATGAGAAAGCCAAGTTCAATATTGTTTTATTCTAGTACCTATTTGTGGGTATATTTATTAGATTAAGAATAAAGAAACTTTGTTTTAATTAATACGTACTTATCTAAGCTGACTCTTATAGTCTTATTACTTAATGTTATTATTATGAAATGAAGCAGAAGCGATAAGAAAATATATATACAGTGTGTTCACATAACTCACGTGCTTGTCCATCTCAATACATAGATGTGAAAAAAAAATGGTTATAACTAGAGCAGACTGTAGACCGCAAAGCAAACATTTGTGTAGTGTAGGGTCCTAGAGTTTAATGTTCAATTCTGAAAACAGAACCACAGACCACGGAACATGAACATAAAGAATGTCATAGTATCAGAAATGTACTAAATCTGTGAATGATGTACTTTTGTACTCTCGCCATGAAAATGTACTGAAAAAGTACAATTGTACCCTTACTGGCAACACTGACTGCTTGCTCGAGCGGCCGCGATGGAATTCTTTGGCCGGTACGCCGCGGCGAGTCTCATTTCTGCGAGAACGGTAGCGGCTGCGCATTCATTTTAGCGCTCTTTTTGGACGGTAATTAAACACATATCGGTAGTCAGGTGATATTTTATGAATAATATTTAAAACGAAAAATCACTTCGTTACACTACATTTAAATGGAACGTTCTGTAAAGTATAAAATTCTATCCTTAGTTATTAACAATTATTTTACTACAAAATATTGAGAAATGAGTAAATAAATCAGATAAATAAACTCGTATTCCATCTTTTAACTACGATTCATTTTAAACGAATAAATTATAATTTACATCATGTGGCAAATGGCGATTCCTTTGAACTCAAATATTGGGCCAACAATACATACTACGATTCATTTCACGACTCGCGAATCGTCTGACAAGTGGCGATTCATTGACCTGATGCCATTACGATTCACGATTCATTTCGGGACTCGCAAAACAGTGCATGGCGATTCATTTAAACGAATCGCTTGCCAAATACAGAATCGATCGATTCTTTTTTAAGAGTCGTTCAAATGAACGACTCGTTCAATCTTTGCCCATCTCTACCATATAGTTCAGTGTTCATTCATACGAGTATATGCACATAGAAATAAAAATCTCAAATATAATACAAAAATCAACTGTTTCAATTCAAAGGTAAATACGAGGCAACAGTCTCGTCGTCAAGAAAGCGACAACAGTCCAAACGATATCCAATTTTCAGAAAACACAAAAATTACAAATATATACATAGGTACACAAACATTTAATACACAAAAGTACTTATCAGTTTAGAGGTCGAATCGCACTGTTAGAAGCAATTTTTGGTTTCTACTTTCATTACACAAAACTGTATCTTAATGACATTAATGGTATCGGTTTTTAATTTTTATATGCGACTACCACTGTGCCTCAGACTAGTATTCCCGCTCGGTGTTCTTTCGTTCCCCGATATCTTCCGCCTCGACCTCGCCACGTTCTATTTTATAAACATTTCCCGCCAAGAATAACAAATTCTAATAATACTGACATTAAAATGTCTGGAGAAATTTTAATTTCCTTAGTACATAGTAGTAAGTGGAAGGTGCAGGCAAGATCTTTTATAAAATATATTTGACTAAAAATTTGACTGTGTAATATATCATATTTTATAAAACATTTTTTATAAAAGTTCTTTTAGTAAAAGTAACAGGAAACTGCTACATTTTATAAAACTTTTAATAGTTGAGTACCAAGATGGCGGAAGGCAAATTTGTATGGAATATTGTATCAACAAAATTATTAATATCGGAGTACGAGAGATATGAAATGTTATATAGTAGTCATCATCAAGACTATAAAAATCGGAATAAACGATTGAATTGACTCGCAGTCATTTCTACCAAACCGTTCTGTATCCCAACCATCGTCGAGTCACTGGACATCAGGATCATCAGCTCAACCTAATTCAAATTCTAGTAATTCACTACTTATTCCTGAACAAGAAGAAGAACCTTCATTTGATTTACTTCATAATGCAGTACATGAGTCAGTCAGTGGTCGCGCGGTTTAAGACGTCAGTACTTGAATCGAGGTGACTAGATAGGTATGGGTTCGCGCCCCGCTGCCAGTAGACCGTATATAAGCTATATTCGTGGAGAGGATTGGCACCCTCTCTGCAGTTATGGTAGGGTGGAAGAATGTTAACTTGGGTCAATGTGAGAGATTGATATCGGTCGCCATTTGACTACCCCCCTAATTAATGAGTTTTCCAGGTTTCCTTCATTCCTGCATTGAATAGTGGTTAGGGCCTACCAACTTAAGTCGTTCCTGGGCACAAATGCAGCCTGCTTCATAATAATATACCACCCCCTCTCCCGCACAAGTCTCCGACTTCTGGGCTAATCCCCGTGATTAGAATGAGGGGTATGGATATTATTATTATTATTATTTCGCTAACATAACAGGAAAAGATAATTCTCTACAATATGCTACACTGGATTAATTTTATTTAGGTTCTTAAATTTATTATAACTTAAGAATATTACTTGTTTAGTTCAGTTATCATTCATCAGTGTTTTATTTTTCAAATAACATTCTTAATAATATTAAGTATTAAATAAATAAAATGTTTTATTTACTTACTTACCTTTAAAAACTCATCTTTTAGTACATAATAAATGGTCTTACAAGTTTCTGGAATTATACCTGACAGAGTGCATTGGGGTATGCGGGTACTATATTATAAACTGGTATAACTTTCTCCTGTTGCCAAAAACCGAAATGTAACCAGTCGTTCTTCGACACTATCAAAAACTTTAATTTTTGGTACAACAGCACCTCAATCTATGCCGCTTGAATTCCATTCCTCAACTACGGTGCTTAGTAAGCAAAAAATATTGCTTAATATTTTTTTATATAATTTGAGTCTCATAAAATACATAGTTAAACAGAATGTTTTAAATTCATTGGAATATCTACGTCCTTTGGTCTTTTTCTGTATTTGAGATAATTGTATATTTATAAAAACTGCAAGTTCTCTGAGACAGAAGTTAATTGTTGAACCTTAATATAAATTAAAACACTAATTACAAAAATGGCGGAAACTTACGGAGATATGGATGGTTTAAATAAGTGCTATTATAATTTTCATGAAAAAATCCTCGATTTGCATTTAAAAATACGCCAAAATTTGCATTTTGTATATCACGTCTGGTTACATCATTGTATTTTCTTATTTTTTTTGCGACAAGATTACCAAAATCTTGAGCTTTGTCATTTGACTGAGAATTTGAAGCACATGGTTAGTCATGGTCAAGAAATCGAAGGCTTTATTTAGACGATTATTGTTCTGGGTTATTGGACTTTTCCAATAACGACCTTTTAACTTTTTGATACTACTTTATTCAGACAATAATAGAAAGCATATTGACGGGGCCATGTCTCAAGTACAATTGTCTAAGTCTAACTGCTTGCACGGTCATGTGACCTAAGTTTACATATTCTTCTATAAAGGAAACATATTGCCATCTAATGTCATCATTCTTAAATAGCCTTGTTTCACGAGCATGAAATATTTCTTCCGATTTGCCCAATTTCGTGTAATTTCCTCGCATAGGTAACTTGACCGTAAAACGTCCCGTTATTGGGTTACGCGAAACATTTTCTAAAAATTCTCGTTCACAATCCGATTCTTCATTAGTATAAATTTTATTATGCAGAATTTCTTCAATTTGCCAAAACCTTTGAAGTTGTTTGTTTACGTCATCGTGTGACGCTAAATAGCATAATACTTGATTTTCGAGAGAATATAATGGACCTGATACTATCCAGCCTAGTAGACTTCTGTAAAATAGGTTTACCTGAACCTAGTTTGGTTTGTCCAATACTTAGCAATTCATAGAATGTACTAGCTCCTATTAATGTCAGTCCTATTAGACTTGTTAAAATGTGATCAGCTAGAGGTATATTGTTAGGTATATTTAACGCAGTCCGTTTTATATTGAACTGAGGAGTATGTTCTGTGACTTGATCTAATATTAAAAATGATATTTTTGTGGAGTATTCGTTATAAGGATCGTATTATTGTGCCAGTTCTAAAGTTCTAAATTTTTAGTTATGAACGACGATTGAGGACCGTTATCCAAGAGCGCTCTGCATTTATTAAATTATTATCGATATCTGAATTCTACACAATCGTTGTGGACAATAAAACAAAGCAGTTATTTGTTTGCTGACGCATTCTTACAACATAGTACTGTATTATGTTGTGTTTTACAGATTTTACGATAATCGTAACGGCTTATGGAACACTTGTTATACCAACTAGTGCAAACTTAACAAATAAATTTTACTTAGAACGCTGATATAGATTGCTCTCTTCAAAACACACTAGATACCAACTGCACATGATTTCATTGATCATAACCAATAACGTTGCGTTAAGCTATCTTTCAACTGTTGCTCAACCTTGTAAGCGATAAATTTGGTTCTAGTTAACATAAGTTGTGGATACAAATTTAAGTTAGGTTCCACAAATTTAGGTTCTTAGTTTTATTTGTTTGCAATTTGCATGACATCGATAAAAAATGAACCAAAATAATACTAAATATCGTTTAAATGAAAATAGTTCGATCGTCTCAAATTGTAAGTTAGTTTCCACAGATTTAGGTTCTTAGTTTTTATTTGTTTGCAATTTGTATGACATCGAAAAAAACCCGATTGGCTGTTGAAGAAAATAATAGGTTAAATAAAGAAAATCTAGATGTTTTTAAAATTGTTATTATCTTTGATCTTATAACTATCAGATAGATATATTATATATAAATTTTGTCCGCATTGAAAGGCCATCCGCGACTGTCTAACTATAAAATGTGATTATTGCTTTTATATAAAATCACGAAACATATTTTAAACAAATTTATTCACCCTGGACGCTGTAGTATGAATAAAATTTTGTATATGATTGACACACCTTATATAGAGCTGTTTGATAAAGGTTTATACTATATACAGTAGGTATATTTATTTATGTACTGTTACATTTCAATAAATAGTATTTACAATTGTTAATTATATATTTTGTTAGAGTAAAAAACAATAACATCCCTCTCCTCAACATAATCATTGACTACTGCTTGAACCATATTTACGTCAAGTTGATCTTCCAAAAAAATAGTCTAACAATATTATATCATCCATAAATTCATTATTTTTGAAATTGAGAAGTTTTCGAAAAAATCCCCTGGCACGTCGATTTTGTTTTTAAAAAAGGCACATTTTGACATCGACCCACGACAATTTTTTTAAATAGCAACTCCCAATTTTGACCATGCCATTTGAAATAGCGTGTCATTCTACATACATACATCATGAAAAATTATGGTGTTACAAAAATTTCAAGAAAATAATGTTTGAAGATTTTAAAATTTAATTTTCACAATGTCTTGTCCTTACGTATCCGTCTTTACTTTTGACAGGTATCAATTAATAAATTAAATTTATGAAAAATTGTAAAATGTGACGTCTGGATTCTATGTATCTCATCGATTTCTTTTTATATCTAACTCGTATGCTAACCATATGTACATTGATGTATGTCGTCCTTGTTTCATTAGCTATCGGCTGATATGCCTAGCTCTGGGTTAATTCTTAATTTTTAATACTGGGTGAGTCAGTCATAATGTCATTAATTTTAACCACGTATTCGGGAGGTCTAATAAAGGCAGAAAATCGTAAAAAAATTTTTACTCGACCTTTAAAAAAATAAACGAATCACCCTATAAAAATCGGTAATACGACGCTTCTGGTGCGCTTCGAGCTTTCTGATGGCGCACCCATAAGACAATCGAATCATGTTTACATACATAATATCGTCTATCACTGTAGCGTGTTATTCAAATTTAGGACTTTCTGCATTTCCCGCATTTCTTTCCCCCCAAATTTGTAGATCACGCCACACATTTGGAGGGGAGGATGGAGAGAATACAAGCAGTAAGAAGTAATTTGTTTATTTCCGTCTCGCGTATTCCTCGTAAATTCACAATGCATAATAATTTTACAAATTCCGAATATGCAGAAATGGTAGTGTTATGCGGAGAATGTTTACGAAATGCGAATGGCGCTGTTACGTTTTATTAATAAAGTGCTATGGACGAGTGCAGTTTTACTCGAACTGGCATTTTAAACAGGTTAATAGGTACCATGCTACTTAATAAACAATAAATTTCTAGGCTAGATGTACGTAACTAGAAACGAATAATTAATTGTACTTACGAGCAATACTAAAAATTCATATTTACTTGTAAAATGTAGTGAATACGTAATACCAAAATTATTAAACTGTAATAACCTAACATTCGAAAACATTTATTTATTATCTATATTTGTTTTTATTAACAAATAAATCAAATATTTAAGGAAAATTCATTCATGTATTTAGATTTAAAAAAAAATAGTTTTACTCCTTTTCGTTAAATAACAGTACAAAAACTAGGTAACTAGGTTATTGACCTAATAATACGGTAGGTCAAGATTCACCCTCGATAACTTATGAGCATCAGATCAGAGGCGTGCCATTTCGGTTTTGTCGACAACACAATGATTTTTTATTATTTAGTATTTAAACACGAAACACTTTTCAGCATCTCGTAATAATTTACCCATTGGGTATAGGTTTTTTATATAATGTACATAAATGGTTTATTACTCGGTTTATTATTAGATACGTTGGAGTTTTGTGATTTCAATGTAACTAAACTAATTTCATTGCAGTCATAACAGCTACATTTGCTCAGAGGAAAATCCACGATTTAGCTTTCAGAGGCGATTTGTTGTCAACGTATGGGCGGAGTGTACGGGTATCGTTTTATTGGACCGTATTTTCTACCGCAAAACCTGAGTGGACCACGTTACTTGCAATTTTTAATAGAATTATTTGATTATTTTTATTTGATTTCATTGGATATTAACATTTTAAATTATTATTGGCTGAAGTCGAATTGAGCAAGAAAAAAATCTATTTTAAAATAATCAGTACAACTGTTTATTTGTGATGTCTAAAACCTAGGTAGGTAGGTACTAGATAAATATTTCAACTTGGCAACATTGCATCTGGTCGACATCGAGTTCTGTAAACGACCAAGGCTGTGAGCGGTCAGTGACAGTCTGAAAAGGGGGTTTAAATAATGATTTGAAAATATTTTATTTCGGCGTAAATATGCATTTAGATTTTTTTAATCGCGTATTTGCATTATACTCATTATTCCCTATCTCCTCTTAAAAATAATGACATTATGGCTGACACCATGTATATACTTGTACTGATATTTTTTAACAATTTTAATCTGGTGTCAATTATTTAAAATTTAAATTATTAAATTTTGACTAGGTGGCTCTTATAATATACTATAATTTATCGATATTTATACTAATATTTACAATTCTATACCTTTTTTCCTACCAACAATAATTATTTTAAATCTTATTTTACATGTTTTACAAGGTCTGAAAATTTCCATTATATTTTATATGTTTAAAATTTAATTTTATTACAAATTTCCCAAATTGATTTTCAAATTTTCTTGCATAAGAAAATTTCATAAATAATTTCCATAGTTTTCTTACTTTTACCTGATGATATTAGTTTTATTTTATCCTACATTACATTTTTCGTCAAAGGAAGAGTGTAATTGTGTTATATGGTAAATTCATTATATTCAATGTCAATGTATTTCAATTCAAAACTGTTTGTCCCGTCTGTCGTCTTGACTTCGTAAGTCCATCGTAAGGCGACATTAACTTTGCACATCTTTGTTCGTGTCGGTTTGGAACTCTCTATGTTCGTACAACAATCAGATCACCCTTTTTGAATTCTATTGAATTTCTTTTCGTCCTTGTCATTCGTCTCTGTCAGCGACTGTTAATAGTCTGTCATTTTCTTTTTTAATCAATGTGTCATACTGTATGTTCGTCGATGTCGTTCATGGTCTGTCAGGTTGTTCATTTTTATATATCGTGATGGGACTTTGTTCAGTAACGTTGTTTGGTATATGGTTTAAATATCGTTCTACGTCAGTCAAGTATTGCTCCCACAGTGGCTGTTCGTCGTATACTAACATACGCAAGTATTTTGATACTTCTTTTACATATTGTTGAGCCGGATTTGCTTGTGGATGTTGTATGCTCGTACATTTTGGTGCCTGCATTTGTCTAAAATAATTTTGAATAGGTCGCGTTGTCAAGTATACAGTCGTCAAATTGTCCTTCCTCCTGTCTGCATTTGTTCAGTAAGTGTATCAGTCTTTGTATTCGTCTTTCTACAAGAGTAAATTCTTATATATTTGGAAAAGATATCCACTATTATAAAAATATGTTTGCTACCCTTGTAGCTTGTGATTAAATTACTTATAAAGTCTATTGCTATAATTTGTCTTGGTCGTCCCACGTAGTGTTTGTTTGTGTATTTTTCCAGTTGACAAATGTGGCATGTCTGTTTTGCTATATGTGTGTCGTGTTTGTTATAGTACGTTTTCCTAAATAGTCTCCACGTTCTGTCAACATGTATATGTCCATAGTCATTATGTAACTGTCTTATTAAATATTTAGTAAGTTCACTTGTAATAGCATATAATTCATTATCTTTTATCTTTTTAATATAAAATTTGTCTTTCTTAATTAATTAACATACGGATTCATCAACAAGGCGTAACGTTAGTCAGACTAGCGGAGGTTACGCGAAAAATTTATGCATGTGTTGCACCAATTTAAATAAAAGGCATACTCCTATATTCACTACTATGTATAATACTTACTTTATGATATGTTAACTAATCCGTAGCACTGAAAAATACTGTTTTTGAATATAAATACTAAATATACAATGGGAAACGCAAGGAACTAGAGGCCGAAGTTACGCGATTTTTAGACAGGTACAATACTGGGTCTAACTTTTGGCGCAAATATGGACGTAAATAAACAGCCTACTACCTAGCAACGCATGTTTCGTGAATGGGCGTTAGGCTGATTAGACCAACTAACGCGCTTTACACGGACGCAAAGCTGGTTAGTCCGACTAACGCTACGCCCGTTTCTTGAATCTGGCTGTTAGCCTTTTCTGTTTCTGTTAAATAACTTTGGTTTTCTATAATCGTTTCATTTGAAAATAGTCTGTCATTGTCTTTCAGTTTATTCCTATTTTTACTAATCTTTTTTCGTCATTTTTTTACGTCCATTCTCGTTAGTGCGTCTGCAAGTATATTTAGTTTTCCGGGTATGTACTGTATGTCAAAGTCGTATTCCGTCAGTAGTAATGTCTATCGATGTATGCGGTTGTTTCCAAATTTGTTGTCAGTATTGATGTCAGTGCCTGGTTGTCAGTCTGTATGATAAATTTATGTCCCAATAGGTAAAATCGCATTTTGGTGATGGTGAATATTGTACTAGCAAGTTCGAGCTCCGTCACGCTATAATTACGTTCATGTTTTTTGATAACTCGAGATGTGAGAACAATGGGCACATCTTTGTTGTCTTTAGTCTGTAAGAGTACTCCTGCAAGTCGTTGTATAGAGGCGTCCGTTCCTATAATAAATGGTATGTTGTAGTCAGAGTGGTATACTCAAGGTAAGTTTTCTATTAAATCTTTTATTTGGTCAAATGCGTTTTGTTATTTTTCAGTCCAAGTCCATCGTACGTTTTTCTTTAGTAAGTCTATCAATGGCAGTTCAAAATTTGTTAAGTCCTTTAAAGTAGTTAATCATGCCAAGAAGTCGGCGTAGTGTTTTTAAATTGTTAGGTCGTTTAAATTCTCGTATCGTCAGTATCCTGTCTTCGTCCATTTATATGCCTGTCTGATTAATTTGGTATCCTAGGTAGTCCGTTTTTGTCAAGTTCATAAAGTACTGTCTCTAAATGTTTTCTGTGATTGTCAATTGTGTCAGAGTAAATAAGTATGTCGTCAATGTAATGAAGAACAAACTTGTTGTACTTTCAGTACGTTGTGCAGGGTACGCACAAGAGCCGGGCTGGAACTCTGCAAACCAAACGGTGTGACGCAAAACTGATATATTTCTCCATTTATTGTGAATTCAGTGTATTTCCTTGATTCAGGTTCAAGTGGTATCAACCAAAAACTGCGTTTGAGATCTATCCACCATTGCTTCGGTGCTTCGTATTGGGGAACAGTATATTTATTTATTGCCCTTGCGTCAAGACATATTCTAATATTCCCACTCTTTTTAGTTACAATTATTAAAGGATTGATTTATGGTGGATTACTCCGTTCTATGATTCCATCTTTTAATAGTTTACCAATTTCTTCTCTGACTTTCTATCTTGTGCATGTACAGTATAAGGTAGGTTTTTAAAATTTTTAATATCTTTCACTTTCAATTTGTTAACATAACTTTCAACTAGATAGAGATAGAGAATTATTTGATCACGGTCAAATGTGTTATATTTACTGCTATCTTTTCTTTTGCTAATAAGAGAGAAAATATCATAGCCTAACAACTGTAATATTTATACCTGTGAACTATACTATATAGGTATATTATTTATTTATTCGTCACTTTTTGTTGGTGATTGTTTACTTCTGATAATACATACGTCGTAACATAAAAAAAGTAATACGTTGAAGTAGTTGCTACAAAAAATATAGGTAATTCTCTTTAAAACACAAAATAACTAAAGATTAAAAAGTAGTACATTCATTTTATTTCGAAAATCTAAATCGCAGGTTTTACAATATATCTGAGAAATCCGTGGAATATATATCGTGTGTTAAAAATCGCGCCACAATCGCGTGCCGAACATCTAGTATATGTTTAAAAAAGTTCAAAATTCTCTAGGTATAGGTAGGTATAAAGAATAATTTTCAGCACATTTATGAAAAATATTATGATTTGGCTACTATTAAAATTCAAAGACAAGTCATAAAATAAAATCGATTTTCGCCAATAAACTAAAATACTTATTATAAAACACACAGACAAAATATACATATTTATTTTAGAGCAAAGCAAATGAAGAAGTCAGGAAAATTAACTACCTATCTATCATTTGGCGGTAATTTTGAAAAAAAAACAATATAATCGTTGCTAACTTTTGAAAAATTTGCTTTTGGATTAACAAAGGGAAATAATAAACACAAATTGAAACTACGAAGTGGCAATAACATTCATATTAGGTTAATATAAAATATAACACATTTAAGTGGTTAAGATTAGTAGGTAATTGACATTTGACAACATGAATTTATGGAGTTGTGTAAGCTTGGCGACAAATTAACCAATAAAAATCTAGCTTTCTGGCGCGAGAAATTTGACTTGTTTTAGTTTAAAAATAGTTAATAAAAGACTATCGTTTCTCATAAATCATTTTAAATGTGCCAATAATAAAATTATCATATAAATTTTTTTATGGAGAATTAATTCCTAGTTAAATTTATTTATACAATGAGGCATTTTAGAATCGAGGCCCAAAGTTGTGTTCTTTTACTACTTGGGGGAATTTACAAATTAGTTAAGAAAAATCTTGCTTAAACGTGTGTTGTATCACTTTATTTCAATACTGCAACCATAATAAATTACAAATTTAAAATTCTCTGTTCTATCTAAAATTTAACCTGCATGTGTCATAAAATTATCGGATAAATACCCGATTTTGTTAAAATATAAAGATTATTTTTGACTGAAAATTTTAATATTAACTTACTTACTTACACCTATTATTAAAATATTTTACTATTTAAACACCTAATATTGTACAAAAATTGGACTTTTATTGTAATTTAGAAGACAGTTTTTATCAAAAGTATTATAAAAGTTACTACAAAATCAGATATTTCACAGACTTTTACAGAAAAAAAAACTATGGTTCAAAACCTCCAGTGATTGAAAAAGGTACTCTAGTACAAATATTTTTACAAATAATATATTTTTAAACAGATTTAATCTATTTTCTTTAATAATATTTCTCTGCCATTTTTTCAGGCGACACAGTTTTTAATTCGAAATAAATAAAAATTCACTGTAGGAACAAGAATTCAGTAGACAAGGTGATTCTAAATATAGTACCAGTTACTGCATTTTCTAGACCCCAAAATAAGACGGGAAGTATATATAAATGTCTATTATGAATTGCATATAGGGTGTCAAAAGTTAATTCCTTATGATAGTGTAATATTTCCCAAATATCTAAAGATAAATTAATGACATTTAGTACAATCCCATAACTTTAAATGCCCTTTTTGAAAAATTAAATAGGAATGTCTAGCGGTGGATAAAACAAGGGCGATAGTGCCTAAATGCTCAAATTTTGTTTTTAAAAATTTTTTTGGACAGTTTCATAGCAAATATGAAAGTTCTAAAGATTTTTACATAGAAAAGGTGACAAAAGGTTATTAACATAATCGTATGTTCAGAGTTTCAAAAATGAAACGATTGTCGATTGCTTGTAAATCAAAATTTTTATAACAAAAAACCATACAATCTACTAATCAATGCTTACTGCAAAGCAGTTTTCTTTTAATAAAATTTTGATTTGCTAGATGAGCTAGCGACAGTTCAATAATAATATCCTTACTGAATTCTTGCCAAAACTGTAGTCTTTGTTTTACTTTTTACCTTCGTATATTGGCTTTTATCATTAATACAATTGTGAAAATATACACTTAATAATAAATAAATTATCCATTAAAATTTTGGCACAAAAATGGCTTATCTACAACACTAACACTGAAACCACAAAATACACCGTATTCTGGATGGAATGTATCACATTGTTTTCAGAAACTTCAATAAAGGTACCATTTTTCAAAACAAAATACTCAAGTTTGAAAAGACCCTTCAGCCGTGGCTTGTTCCTGAAAATATTTTATTATAAATAAAAATCCATACCTCCATTTTCTAGATTGTCAAATGTCTCTTACAGATACAGATCATAATTATTAGACCATTGAGTTTATATGCAGCTTATATAACCAATGGTTAGACTATTATAAGGTCACATTGTTTTTGGAAAATGTTATTACTTTACTAGTTTTAAAATTAAAATGTAAGAATCAAGATTACCACTACGAATTACGAGTTACAAATATAAATTGTCAAATTTTTTGTTTTTTTCCTTCACAAAACATTCTTACTTTCTTAGAGCTCTAGCCTCTATTGATGATTAGAATAACTAAGAACTAATGCAGAAAGTTGAAAGTAGAATTCATTACGAATAAGCCTGCAGTTCAAGACATGTCGCAAAATGCATATTTATTGGTGTCATTAATATTGAAAAAGCTTGTACATGTGTATAATTACTATTAAATTTGACTGTTTTGTTTGACTTGCATGCTACTAAAAATTTTGTTGATTGTCAACCGTTTTTATTACAGGCTCCCTATCCAGAGAAATTGCTCTGCGAGTTTCGCACCTACTATCATCATGCTGTGAATGTTTTACTAGTTCTGCTGATCTGTTGGAACTTCTACGATACCTACTGAAAATTTACCTACCTCGTATCCCATGCATTGTCATCTCGTCTGGGTTGCTGATAGTGGTTTCGTCTGGAGTTATGGTATTCGTGGTTACGATACCCATTATTAAAATCATCATGCTGTGAATGTTTTACTAGTTCTGCTGATCTGTTGGAACTTCTACGATACCTACTGAAAATTTACCGACCTCGTATCCCATGCATTGTCATCTCGTCTGGGTTGCTGATAGTTGTTTCGTCTGGAGTTATGGTATTCGTGGTTACGATACCCATTATTAAAACCATTATTGTTGGTATTTTGGTTCACCTTTCGGTTATTATACTGATTAAAATGAAAAAATTATTATACTGATTATTGTTACTAAATTATTATTGTTGTTACATTGATTATTAAAATTATTGTAGTTACGATTATTAAAATTGTTAACATTAGATGCATTTGTACGGTTAAAATTCCTATATTATTACTACTATTACCATTATTGCTACTTGAATTTTGAAAATTATATCTTTGATTATTGCTGTTGTAGTTACTAAAATTTTGATAATGTCAGTTACTATTTTGTGTTTGTTTATTAGAATTTTGTGAACTCTTTTGTACATTTCGCTCAATACGAGTCAAATTTTTGTCCATTTGCTCCATATTTTGTATGTCATGCTCAGCCATAGTTTCGGCAATTTCTGGTTTGTACTGTCGAGAAATGTGCAATACTATATCTTTCTCACTTAATTTTGGAGTCAAATATTGAGCTGCTAAATACAGTCTAAGAGCATAGTTTGTAAGGCTATTCGACAACTTTGGGTTAAATTTGCCAAAATGTAATCTTTCTTTCACTGTTGTGCATTATCGCCCCAGAAATGCTGTATAAAACTTATTTTTTAATTTGTTCATAGTTAGTAATATTATTTTTAGTGCTATTAAACCACAATAACGCCTCTGACTAAGTTTTCCCTTATTATGTCCTTAATTCGCTCGATCTTGATGTTTCCGTCCGATGTTCTTTCTTCTATTTCATTTACTCTTCTACTGATTGATTTTAGGAAAACTATAGGATGTAATTGACTGATCTTCCCAGTAAATTTATGTATTTTGTCTTCTGTATGGCACACCAATCTTGTAACTATCTCCCCATCTCTATTCTCCTATTGACGAACTCTTTCTACTTCCTTATTTATTTCCTGTATTTGTTTTATTTCCTACCGAATTCCAGATCGTCTTTGCTTCATATGACACCTCCTTGTACCTGTTTCTTACCAATTCAATTTGTTGCATGTTTTTTGCTACGGATCTTCCTAAAGTTCTTAAGTCGTTCTGTTGTTTCTTTATATTTTCTTCAATTTTCATTGTCTTCATGACCACTGTTGTTATATCTTGCTCTGTTTTTCTATGTCCTTTCTGACGTCCTCTTTCCATGACTGGACATCCCTTTTTAGTTCTTCCTTGATGTCATTTATTTTTTCGTTCAGCATTTTGGCCATGTTGGTCATGTCCTCTTTTCTATTTCGATCCAATATTTCCAAATCTTCTTTTCTACTTTGCTCTAATTTTTCAATATCTTCTTTCTTCCAGTTTTTCTAGATCGTGTTTTCTTCCTTCTTCTACTTTTTCTAGATCGTGTTTTCTTCCTTCTTCCAGTTTTTCTAAATCTTGTTTTCTACCTTCTCTGATGGTTTCTTCTAACTTCTTGCGATCTTCGTCCTGCCTTTTTCTCCTCCTGTATAGTTTTCATCACTTCACTAACATTGTTTACACTCCTGTCTTCCTTCCACATCTTCTACTCGTTCCTTGTTCTCCTGTTCAGAGTGAGATTCACTTGACTCCTCTCCAACCTATCGTCCACGTCTTAAATCCATTGTAAATTCTTATTTTCTTGATTTTTCGAGCCTCACGTTGTTGGCGACAATTTGTTATAAATTGTTACTATAGCACTATTGTATTTCCTACTTTATGTTGGTCACGACAATGACAATTTTGTGTATTTTATATATAATTTGTGTATATGTGTTGCTTTAGTTTAGTGTGTACAGTTGTAATCCTTTATTTTAGTGTAAAATGTGTATGTGTGTTGATCTGTGTGGTATCAATGTATGATAGAAAGATTATGGCGCTCACAATTTTTGTTTTACCTTTTATTTTTCTACCCTATCTAGCTGAGACGCATTTCAGAAGTTGGTTCTTGGTCTAGGGAATTTATTGCACAAAATTATAGCTTATTCATTTTACTTTAAGGAAGGAAGATATGTTTATTAATAAAGAAATCAATTATATGATAAATAAATTGGTGATATGCTTTGTTTTAACTTTACCAGTTCTGAAAACACAATTAAGAATATTTCCCATTAAACTCATGAAAACATGGGTGTTTCCTTAACTATTAATAATAAACAGAAACAGTGGTATATCCAAATTTTAAAGGTTTTGTTTTCTTGCTCTATATTTTACTGCTTCTATAAACGCTTAGACAGCCCACTTACTTCTTGAACGCACCACGGGTTGCATATAAGATATAACTATTAACAATAATGACTTAACTACATTTTTTATATAACCGACTGCGAACTCAACTATCCTACTAGATAAAATAGCAGTTTGTGTTTCCCTATTGTGTTTCACGTTGTGCCTGCTGTAGAAAGCTTTTAAAAGTTTGGTGAACTTTAGTGGCCTTTATTTAAATATAATGATACAGGTAAGTCCTGCAATGTTTATTGAAATCATTGGTTCAGTTTGTATATTGCTCATTACTTTAAACTTTGCTAGCTAGCTAATTTTATGTGTGTTTAAACTTCTTAGAAGCGTAGAAATACTGGCTGGAAGTTCTAAGCTGGGCTTGGTTAACCTTGGGACGGCTGGACAATCCTAAACTGGAACTGATTTGGATTTCAACTCATGTAACCTCTTTTTTATCACCTGCACATTTTTTTCTTCATATCGCTTTTAATTTTAATTCGGGCACTACAGTGCACTTCTTATAGCTAAATACAAATTTAAATATTGTCCATGTTTTTTATTTGCAAATTTCTTTATTTCAATGTGAAATGTTCATGAATTACTCCTTTTTTAGGTATAGCTGTCTTGTCCTTGCATATCCATCTTTACTTTTGACAGATGTCAATTAATAAATTAAAATGAAAACATTGTAAAATCTGACATCTGACCACTGTTGGATTTTTCATTACTTTAAATAAAGAAACAGGAGACAAATGTCATACAAAAACTCTAAAATAAACGCCAATGTGCATTACAATTTACTACAATGCACACATAGCTTTGTAAACATATAACATGACGTCATATCTTCAGTCATAATATCATGAATGCGGCTGCTGTGACGTCAAGTCAAAACACGTTTGGTTTTAAATTATGGTAACTTTAATAAATAAATTTTTAATAAAAATAATAACCCATAAAAAATAAACTATTAATGAATCACACAATTTTTAGGCCAGTAGAACATAATTTTATAAATCGCAAAATTAAAAAGTTAATTCAACCTCCACCTTTCCATGAATATGTTTCCTCGGTGCTAGAAATTTGCATATGAGGTAGGTATCTTTAGTACAATACTCATATTTTGAGGTCTACATTCTTTGCCATAATTTTAAAACACCCTGTATATTCATAACACAAGTTTTCATAAGTTATGAAACCAATCTTAAGGGATCCATTGTTATTGGATGCCGACATTTAGAGCAGTGTGTACTTCCCATTCATGTACTCTTCTCATGCATATGTCGCACATAATAAAATGATTGCAGTATCTCAATAACTGCATTCTTGGTCCAATAAGACATTTCCATATTGTCTTCTAGAATGCAAAGGAAATAGAAATTTTTACATTGTGAAAATATATATAATTTGTTCAAAACAATATATACCTGTGTTGCTGTTGTTATGATCTTCCGTGTTGTCATTATCGGAAACACTGGCTCTTTGAGGATAGACAGCGACGTTACCTAAAAATATAATCCACGAATATAATAATCTCAAAATTTATTACAATTGAAAAGTTAACTTATATTCAATGAATTCTTATTTTTTCATATAATAATAATAATCTTTATAATCCCTATCTTTTATAATCCTGTTTTATTATCATTAATTTGGGCATTATCAGGTATAGTAGGAGAACGTGGAGGGAAAAGGGCCGCAGTGATATTTACATCATTTTCTGAAACATGTACAATTAGTAATACATTACAATTATTTATTAAATCTACTTTTATAATCCCTACCTGTTCCAATATCAATAACTTGGGCGTCTTCAGGAATATCAGAAGAAGGAGGAGGGGAAACAGCTACAGCAATATTTATGTCATTTTCTGCAAAATATATAATACAATATAATACAATGTGGTTTTTTAACACACGCTTTCAAGTACCTTGACAGTTGGCAATGCTACAGATATTAAATTGCAAATGTTTAATGGAAGAGTTCCCAATGGTGGTTAATGTCTAATTTAACTATCAAGATGTAAAAATTAATATAAAATATTACAAATTAAAAATAAGTTTGTTACCAAGTATATCGATATTAACATCATCGTCTGTACCTGGATCTTGTAAGACTAAAACAGATAGTAAAGCAGATAATATAAAATTATGCAATAAATTGAAATTTCATACCTTCATCAATAATCCTAGAGCAATTTCATCAGGATCCTGCAGTGCACTACCTTCAGCAACTGCTCCTGTTTGGGCTGGTTCGTCGCCAAAAAGGTCAAGTTCTGAAATATATCATAATAATATCTTAGGGACTTGCATTAGAAGACAAATAAATTAATGAGAGATAGAAGAGATCTGGGGTAATCAGAACCACTCATAGGTAACAAAACAAAAAAAAAAAGAACACGACATTTACATTATGTTTTTGTGTTCTTTCCGAATATTGCATGGAAGTTTACCTAGTTATTGGATGGGCAGTGTATATCTTTTGAAGAAGAAAAAAGTACGCCACACTGAAATATGAAGATATCTGTACAATTTCCGATCAATTTGGGACAAAAAAAGTATTCCAGTAAAGTGTTTATAACATTGAGAGGTCATGAGTTAATTAGGCTTATTATATATGCTTCACCATATTAGTAATTGAAAACAATAAATAATAAACACAGTAATTACAAAAGTACAAGCCAAGTAAGTGGCACTTTTAACTATGTATTGTCATGAACAATACATTTCGTTTATATTTTACAACGTAAGTAGTCAAAACAAAAAATTATAACACCTTCCCCTTACCAGCTCCCTTATTAAGTTTTGAAAAAATTGTTATATAACAAACCCCAATTACTTTAGTCAATAGCAAATGTAGGTGAAGTTTGGCCAAATATATCATTAACACCCCATATAACCTCGCCTTCTAATATACAGGGTGTCCGGTAAGTATATGGCATAGTTTCATGAGTGTAGGTTAAAATAACACTAGTTTGTCATAATTTTATTTTCTCCTAAAGTGTCCCTTAAGGGAGATACAGAGCCCCTAAGGGGTACCCAGCGATTTACCTTTTCGGCTCTAACTTTTGAACTGGCCTGTATAATTTAGGCCATAAAGGGTCATAAAACCATACTACAGTAGATATTTTACACTGTCAGGGAAGTCCGGAACGGACTTGCCACCACACTCATTGGGCCAAAATTTTGACAGGTGTCATTTTATAGAGGTGAAGACTGAATTTTCAAATACTTTGGTCATTCCTCTTTAAAAAAGATACTCTACATTTGTTTCGATATAATTGACCCTTTTAGAAAGAAAAAGTTTTTGTATAACACGTTAAAACATGACTCGAAATTTAATTATCAAGTTTATTAACATACGCTATTTAAACACAATAACTAATAATACGTATTAAAATAATAAAGTTTGTTATTACTACATCACATTAATACTTATATGCATCTAACTTATGGACAAGCACTCTGCAAGTATGTTGAAACAAGAAGAATTTATTCTGATACAATTCCAAATCGACGTTTACCGCACCGAAGAACTTTTGAAAGCTTCGCTTCTTAAGCTTTGCTTCTTTTTGTTTACTTGAGCAGATTTTCGAAATGGGCACCCTGTACCTCTATACATTTCCTTATCGTACGGATGTTTTCTGGTACTTGAAACAACATCTAAGAATTGGCTCGAATTTCGTCGAAATAGTGTCTTATTCTTTCTATCAGGTCTTTCCTGGTGTGAACTGCCGTCGAATACACAAGCCTCTTTAAATTTCCCATAAAAAGAAATCCAATGGAGTATGTCGGGAGACGTCGGTGGCTATAAAATGAGCCCACCTCGACCTATCCATCGACAACCAAATGTATTTGATAAGTGCCGACAAACTAAATTGCTAAAATGGGGCGGTGCACCGTCATGCATAAACCACATCTGATTTTTAATTTCTAAGGGCACATTCTCTAATAAACCGTTTAAGCTTTGTTGTAAAAATTGGAAATACATGGCACCATTTAATCTGTATTTAAAAAAGAACGGTGTTCTCGATCTGGCCTTTGACTATTTGGTAATCGCGTCCATGTACCGAGGTTTGATTCGCCTGGAGGCCGTCGCGTCTCAGGGTCTCGAATCGGACTGTTTCTCACGGTTGATAACCCCCAAGCATCCGTAGTGGGTTGAGACGGAGTCGCCGGAGTACCTAACCGGATAGGTTCGTTGACTTCCGAAAGTGGCACTTGCCAAGCGTCCAATTGTTGACCGTGTGGTTCATTTGTGGCTTCACCTCCCGAAGTTGGGGGTTCATTGCGAAGGAGAACTTCTCAAGCGTCCGATTGTTGACTTGGTTGGGCATCAGTTGGTTCGGTTCTCGGTTGGGGTAGTTCATGGCGAGGGAAATTTCCCCAAGCGTCGGATTGTGTGCTTGGCTCTCCATATTGGGAGCAAGGTCGGCGGCGATATGGTCGCGGTCGAAGCTAGTGACGCAGGACGTAACCGCGGCGTGACGTCCATGCTGCGCTCCGTAGCGTTCGCGCAACGGGTCGCTTCTTCGTGCTCCTCAGTATGTGACGTACTCATGATGGAATGGATTGAAATTCGTAGGTAAGTAGCTATTATTTATAGGTAAGTAGGATTAATATTACTATCGTAGGTGCGGTGCTGTAATTATAAAATTTCCACAGGTGACGTCGATCCACCCTGTATAACGTCGAGTGGAAATTACACGTGGAGACGGCGCCCTTGCACAAGTTATACAGTTCCTAGTACTAAACACAACTACTATATGGACTTCAATTGGAATTCAGGTAAGTGACGTCACAATTTAGTTATTTAAACAATTTTCCAAAAAAATTTAGTTTTAAAATTCCAAAGTTGAATGAATTTACCACAGGGTTGATTACAAGTCTTTTCTAGGCAGAATTAGATTTTTTAACTCCAGCAAAACTGGCTTTAGGAGCTTAATTAAAATTACTGGCCTAAAAGTTAAATCACCCTGTATAGGGAAAATTAGTACAAGTCCCAGATTAGGTTAGAAATGAACATAGGACACCTTTTTAGACTAATTAGACTCTATTTAAAGTTTTAGAAACTTGAATTTACGTTACTTTTATCAAAACTTGCTATATGGCAGCACCAGGTCGAAGGCTAACAGGTGGAGACCACTTACCGGGAAATTCTCAAGTCACTGGCTTCTGCTGGATCGGCACTCACAATAGTTTTAGTTTATTTTAAATAACAGTCAGGTATTCTCTTTATTAAGATAGGATTTTGCCTGTAGTTACGAATTCTTTCTAGATCTGGTTTATCATCGTCTAATTAAGTTTTTTAATAGCGTCGTTCTTTTCACAGTGCCAAAGGGAACAAAGGAAAAGGAGGTCAAATATGCACTTGTTTTTGAATATTTTGTATATTAAAAAACGAATTTACACTACTTTTACTAGATCAATTATCTCCCGCACATGCAAACTGGTTGAAACTTGTACCAAGTGAAAATGAGCGTTTGACTAGTTGCCGCGACAATTGCTATCGGTCTTCTGCTGCCGAACGCGAAATTACCTCCGTATTTAAGCCGTCTGGCCGGGGTTTTCCGCGCTCTGATTGGCTAGTCGAGCTCGGCGATACATTTCAATCTATATCTCCGCGCTCGACGTAGCAATTTTTACGAAATTTGCAGGAGTTACTCCCTAGGTGAAGGGTAAGTTTTGGTGAAAGTTTCAACTTTTTCTATTCACGGGCTTTTGCGTTATTGCCAAAAAACCTGTGACAACGGTCCAATGAGATGATTCCCAATAATCCCCTCCCATACGTTAACCATGAACCTTTGTTGGTGCTTTGTCTGTACTGTTGCATGAGGATTTTCTTCATGCCAGATATGCAAATTATGGCAATTTATTACTCCGTCTCGGGTGTAACCGGCTTCATCCGTGAACAAAACAATACTCGTAAAATTAGAATTTTGCCTAAATCGTTGTAAAAACCAATTTGCGTAATTGACTCTTGCAGGATAATCAGCGGGAGACATGTCATGTATCTTTTGGACGTGATACGGATGTAGCAGATGTTCTCATAAACGGCCCACTTTGTCGCATGAACTTGGACCGACAGCTTTTTTACACTATTAGAGGGATTTTCAGCAATCTCATCCAGAATTTCCTCCTCTAACTGAGGGTTCCTTACTCTTCTTGGAGGCCCTTCTCCATCACGATGCGGCAAAAAACTTTCTAAAATGGATTAGCAGAAGATTAGTATCTTATAGCATTTCCTTTTATTTTACTTGAAATTTTACCTCTTTCTCGTAAGCTACGATCAACTCTTTCAAAAGTTCTTCGATGCTGTAAACGTCGATTTGGAAATGTATCAGAATAAATTACTCTTGCCTCAACAGAATTGCAGAATGCTTGTCCATAAATTAGTTGCATGTCAGCATATTCGTTGTAGGAATAATGCTCCATTTTAGTCTTGTATACTCAATCAGTCTGACAATTTTGGCAAGTGTTGTCAATAACATATTTTTAACGTCATAAAAACGACTGATGTTTTATTGCAGTACCTATTCTGATGTATTATTTCAATGGTGTTATACAAAAACTTTTTTTTTCGAAAACGGTTAATTTTATCGAAACAAATGTAGAGCACATTTTTTAAAGAGGAATGATCAAAGTAATTGAAAATTCAGTTTTCACCTCTATAAAATGACACCTGTCAAAATTTTGGCCCAACGAGTATGGTGGCAAGTCCGTTCCTGACTTCCCTGATAGTGTAAAACATTACTGTAGTATGATTTTATGACCCTTTATAGCCTACATAGAATATTAAAATTTCATTAAATTATACAGATCAGTTCAAAAGTTATAGCCCAAAGTAAATTGCTAGGTGCCCCTTAGGGGCTCTGTATCTCCGTTAAGGAGCATTTTAGGAAAAAAACGAAAGTATGCCATATACCTACCGTACACCCTGTATATATACAGAAAATCTAAGAGAACTTGAGTTCCACGGGCTCAAATAGTCTTGGAAGTCTCTCTATAATATGACTCATGTGTCTAAGGAATAATTGTATGTTATGGGATTCCTCCAAGTGGTCTTGGGCTCTTCGAATTCTGTCGTCTATTCTTCGATATATAACTCTTCTTCGTCTTGGTAGTATAACCCTATTCTGGAGCCTTTGTAAATCGGTGCCTTTACTATGCTCCATTGTTTTAAGTTTGTCTATGAAGCACCAAATATTGAAGTATGGTCGTCCCCCTCCCCCTCAATAAATCCCTGTGGAAGGACTCCATAGCATTGTTTGTTTTTTGTGGAAGTCTGTGTACACTTATATTTTGCCGCAACCAAAATCTTATATAAAAATATAAAATATAACAGAAAAATTTGAGGAACTATCTCGACTTCAAGAAATAAACAATTAGATTTTTGAAATAATTAACTAAACACATATGTGACAGCGCATAGAGAAAGGGACCTAAGGGTAAAATCCGGTTTTGTTCAGGAGAGCCATTTTATAGATTTAAATACGTGTATCTTTGGTGTACCATCACTGAGCGTGTTATTGGTCTCATTTGAAAGCGACACATCTCATGACGTCAGGAACGTGTTGGACAACCTTGAAAACGCGCGTAGGTCGTCCCTACCTCTTGTTTTGTGTAGTTGGTTTTTACGGTTTTCTACCTAGCGCGCTGTTTCCATGAGTTTGATATCAATTTTGCTCGCGTTTTTTCGAATCCAGGTTTATTTTCTAAAATTATTAATTGTGAATTATAATAAATACTCATTTATAATTCTTTTAAATTGTGAATATCACTCTGTTAGTACGAAATTTTTTTCACATAACCTTATTATGTTATTCGCGAAAATAATTTAAAACTAATAACATTCTTCCTGACTGTTTTAAGATGAAATGGTGGACGAACTCGAAGAAGTAGATTTACTTTATCGCTTCCCTGATGACGAGGATGATGACGATCACCTTTCTATTTGCGCTTAGAATCGTCGACTTCAATTTTATAAAACGCGCATATCTCTGGGAGGGAACACTTTTGGGGCATGGGATCGGTCTCATTCGATGCTCAGATGTTGTCCACATCAAAAAAAAAGAAAAAGTGAAAATTGATTTTTTTACCCTTAGGTCCCTTTCTCTATGCGCTGTCACATATTCTATTTTAATTAAGAATTTAAAAATATTATTATATCCAAATTTTTTGGGGAAAGTCGATTTCTTCTAATATTTATTAATTGCCCAGCCGTGGGAAAAACTCTTTTCGATGGAATTGAAGTACCTGGAATGCTTAGATATTTAATTACTAGCTCATATAATTCCGGTAGTATAAGTTTGTGGTTTTTCCAAAAATCTAACGGATTTTTTATCTTTCTATATGCGGAAGTTTCAAATATTGCCTTATTGAAAGCAATGCAGTTGTAGTAGATGTTACTACAGATTGCACTTGAGCCATTTTGATGTCAAAGTATGCCCATAAATTTTCTGTATTATCGGGCGCTGATATGGATGGTTCTGATAAATTTGAATTAGTTGGGTCAATATCTGAACGAAACGATAAAATTAACACAAATTAAAATAATGTTTACCTGTCTCTACGGTATTACCTACACGTATATTGTTTTTAAGGTTTATTACACTAGTAATTTTCCTCCGATATCTATATTTGAGTAGTGTTAGCATTTTCCTCCAAACCAAATCCCATTTTATTGAATCTATGATCTAAAAAGGATACTTTCGCCACAATTTTGTTGTGTTCAAGGCACCTAAGTCGCAGACTTACAATTTCTAAAAGGCTTGTCCTTAGAAAGTGTCCACAATCAGTTTGCGTCATAACATGTCGCAGAGAGTGTTGAAAACCTCTTATTAATGGTACAACTAATGAAATTGTAGCGTACTGCTTACCACATAAAAGGGCAAGAAGAGACATCTTGCTTTAATACTGGAAACCCCATCTGAGTCTAAGTGTTCTTTAGTTTCTCTGCAGCCAGTACACTGAAGATCTGAACTTTTTTAATATAGAACAAAACATAGCATTGTCCCCGATAGCTTCAATTACACTTACATTAAGTGTGTGTGCTACACAAGGATGGTGATATTTATGGCATTTTTAATGTTTGTTCCATTGTCTGAAACAATTGTAACCACCTTGTGGAAAATATCCCACGTATTTAATATAGCCGTTAAAGTAACACCAATATTTTGTCCAGTATGCTTTCCGAACATTTCTTATGAGGCTATAACATAGGAACATAATCTATCGTCATAAATAAACTGAGCTGTAACGGTTATATATCGTCGTGCACTATCCGACGTCCAGATATCTGTTATTGCAACATGTTTGACTGATGTTAGCATTTGCTTCAAGTGAGATACCTACTCTGTATATACATTTGGCAACATAGTTTCGGATAAATATTTTAGGTTAGGAATGTTATACAGGGTGGGTCAGTCATAATGTCATTAATTTTAACCACGTATTCGGGAGGCCTAATAAAGGCAGAAAATCGAAAAAATAATTTTTACTCGACCTTTAAAAAAATAAACAAATCACCCTATAAAAATCAGTAACACGACGCTCCTGGTGCGCTACGAACTTTCTGATGACGCACCCATACGACAATCGAATGCCGGATTAAACATCGTTGCCACATCATCTTCACATACATAATATCGTCTAACACATCAGCGTGTTATTCAAATTTACCCCTATTTAGCACTCTGCATTTCCCGCATTTCTTTTCCCTCAAATTTGTAGATCACTCCACACATTTGGAGGTGGGATGGAGAGAATACAAGCAGTAAGCAGTAGTTTGTTTATTTTGGTCTCGCGTATTCGTCGTAAATTCACAATGCATAATTTTACAAATTCCGAATATGCGAAAATGGTAGTGTAATACAGAGAATGTTTACGAAATGCGACTGACCATAATTTTATTAATAAAGTTCTATGGACGGATGAGTGCAGGTTTACTCGAACTGGCGTTTTAAACAGGTTAGTACCATACTACTTAAAAAACAATACATTTCTAGGCTAGATGTACGTAACTATAAACTGAATAATTAATTGTACGAGTAATACTAAAAATTTATATTTATTTGTAAAACGTAGTGGAATCGTAATATCAAAATTATTAAACTGTAATAACCTAACATTTATTTATTATCTACATTTGTTTTTATTAACAAATAAATCAATATTTAAAAAAATTCATTCATGTATCTAGATTAAAAAAAATAGTTTTACTCCTTGTCGTTAAATAACAGTACAAAAACTAAGTAACTAGGTTATTGATCTAATAATACGGTAGGTCAAGATTCACTCTCGATAACTTATGAGTATCAGATTAGCGGCGCACAGTGGCGCAAAACGCCACTGTGCCACCCAAATTACTGTACACCCCTTAGGGCTGGGCGGTTTGAGTTGATTTTTTTTTAATGTTCGTCATAAAATTGCCTATCGATCCTTCTTTCTCAATTTTCGCTTTGGGTCTTCATTTTCGCGGAATTTGATTCCAAAAATGGGTTTGCATGGAAAAACTAGATATTTCGCACAAAAATGACCCTACAGAACACGAGATTGAGATTTTGCCGAACTTTTTTTTATGGGAGAATGCTCGTCTTGGAAAGCCCTACAAGACTGTCCACTTAGATTTCGGGGTGCGACTGCGGCTGTGACTCGCGACTGCGACTCGTCGTCAACCAATAGGCAGTCTGAATGTTCTCATCAACTACAGCATTTAGAATTGCTATTGGTCGGCGACGAGTCGCAGTCGCGAGCCGCAGCCGCAGTAGCACCAGCGAATTCGTACCTTAACGTCGCGTATCATGCATGGAGCGTGCCGTCACCTGCAAAATATTCTCTCCGTCAAATTGTTGGGGATACGGTCATGGCACGCTACGGTGTTGGCTGACGACGGAACGATCTAGTGGGTGTTGTCTGATAACTATCGATACAAAGAATATTAGTTTGCATGTGTCGATACGGTTACGGTCCTAGTATAGTACGATGTAATGGGCAGAGACCTTTACACCTGCTAAGTACTCGGAGTCGGCGGAATACGGGCAAGACCTCGAGCGCCGCGGAGAGGGCATGCTAAACGCTCGGAGTCGACGGAATACGGGCAAGACCTGGAGCGCCGCGGAGATTACCTGCTAAACACTCAGGACATCCAGAGGAAGGTAGAGTGCCGCGGAAGGAACCTGCTAAGCACCCTGGGGTAGAGGAAGGTTGAGTGCCGCGGAAAGAGCCTGCTAAGCACTGCTTGTGAAGGTAATTTCGCCGGCTTTTATACAGAACGGTAGGTAGTGTCGTGTGCAACAATCGCGGTACGCTAAGCAATTTCAAGTATCGCGTGCGCCAAAGAATTAAAGTACAGTGTGAGTAAAATAAAATAGGTTCATTGCAGCACACTCAACGTAATACGGTTTTAAAAATGATTTTAATATTAATTTGTACAGTGAATTTACCCTTGATAAAAGTAAATGAATTTTTGGAGATTCCGACTTGAATTCTAGATTTAATCAGTGTACAATTTCTAATATATAGGACAAAAAATGAAAATACAGTTTATAAATGGAGTTTTTCAGAGCATTTAAAATTTGTCTAGCAACTCGAAAATTATCTTCGAGAGCTGCCCTAGTAAAAATTAATTCTAAAGCTGCCCAGTATTCCAGTATTCTGTTCACAACATTTTGTAAGGAAACATTCGACAGATCCCGCCTCTACTTCAATTAAATCTAAAAATCGATCATATACTCTGTTATTTTTAAAATATCTGACTAAAACTGCTAAACATTTACTTGTGCTTTAGGTAGTTTCATCAATTATGAAATAAAATGGAATGTTTCTAGTTTCATTTAAAACCGACTTCTTATTAACAGGACCCAAGATAGAAACTGTTATTTGTGCAGCTCGCTTTCGTTTCAAATTAATCTTTTTTGCTACCTTAGAATTAGGACAAATTGATGGAATTAGTTCACTCAAATGCTCACATAAACTAAATGGCAGATTATACTCTGCCAAGAACATTACTATTTTCAGTTTAGCCTCATACTAATTTACTAGTTGATAAAACATGTTTTTTATGTAATATATTTGCGGCATTGTTAATGCTGCCTTATACTTTAGCACATGCGTTTTTGATTTATCATAACGTACACTGAAGCCAGTCAAATTTTTTTGTCCAAGCATCTTTAAAAGCCATTAGGCGTTTAAAAGACAAATTGACATCGGGTCATGATAAGATCCCAGCTTTTTTTGTGAAAGATTGTTCAAGAGCTCTTTTACAACCCCTATCTGTTATATATAATTTAATACTAAAAACGTCCACGTTTCCTGACATATGGAAGTTGTCGAGAGTATGTCCGATCTTTAAGAGTGGTAAAAATTCCGAAGTTAAGAACTATCGACCGATTTCAATTCTCTGTAATTTCTCAAAAATATTCGAGATAGCTGTCTATAATCGCATCTACCCTGCTACAAAAACCGTAATATCATGGGATCAGCATGGTTTCATGCAGGGCCGATCCACGGTATCTAACTTGTGCCTACTTACACAATTCATTTCCAATGAACTTGATATGCAAGGGCAGGTAGATGTGATTTACACAGACATTGCTAAGGCGTTTGATCGTGTCGATCACAAAATTCTTTTACAAAAATTGGAGACCTTCGGTTTTAGTTCCAATTTGTGTAATCTCTTTGAATCATACCTTCTTAACAGAAAACAATACGTTACATATCTTGGACATAATTCTAAAATTTTCACGGCAACTTCCGGAGTCCCTCAAGGATCCAATTTGGGGCCCTTGCTTTTTTTATATTTTATTAACGATCTAACATCTGAGCTGGAGTGTAAGAAACTATTGTTTGCTGATATCAGATATTGGGGATTGTCAAAGATTGCAAAACCAATTATATATATTGAACAACTGGTGGGCTAATAATTGTCTTCAGTTAAATGTAGTGAAATGCAAGACCCTAAGTTACACCCGTAAATTGCACCCAATAGAATATAACTACAGATTAGATCTGGAGATACTTGACAGAGTGGACTCCATAAAAGACTTGGGCGTCTTATTTGATTCGAAACTAACATTTTGTCAACATATCAATGATATTACTTCATCTGCTTTAAAGATGCTAGGCTGTATTATGCGCAACTGTCGGTCGTTCTCTAACGAAGCAGCTTTAAAATGTCTCTACAACTCGTACGTAAGATCTAAACTGGAATATTGTTCGTTAGTATGGTATCCACGTTATGATTATCTGAAGCTTTGTTTAGAAAGTGTCCAGAGAAAATTTTTAAAATTTATTTCACTTAAAACTGATGGCTTTTATCCAGAAAGAGGTTATGACCATGCTACTTTACTTAACAGATTTGATTTTTCTTCTTTAGAGTTTCGCAGGGATCTAGCAAGTATCAAAATTTTATACAATATATTCCATAATAATTTAGAATGTCCGTCTTTATTATGTCAGTTTTCTTTTCACGTTCCTCGATTAAATTCTCGCCAAAATTGTACATTCATTTGTACTAGAGCAAGGTCTCGCGGTCTTAAAATGTCTCCAGTACATATTATGTGTCAAAATTTCAATAAAATTTCAGATGTATGTGATATTAATTTTAGCACCTTTAATCAGATAGTTGAAACTGTTGGTCTGAGATTTAATAGCGATAATATTTAATATTTAAGTTTATTTATATTATAGTTTCCATATCTTCTTTGTACAATATTGTTAAGACGCTTTTGTGCACTACATACTGCATCAGATACTATATAATTATGTTTACGCAATTCACTTTTGTTTTGTAAATAATTTGTCCTATAAATGGATTTTATCTGTTGGGCAATAAAGATTATTATTATTATTATTATTATTATTATTATTATCTTTAAATTTTTGGATATACTTTCTTCTTTTAATTGAGGGTTCAGAAATAGTTGCTAATTCATCTTGACCAGTTTCATCTTCAATAACCTCAATATTATTATTCTCATTCTGGTGTACAGCGCCTTTAAATGACGCTGCGGGTTCAGGTACTGCAGATTCTGTTGATTTTGCCACAGGTTTTGCCTTAACAAGATACCTTAAATCACATTTATTTAACTAAGACCTGTTGCAAAATATATTTTTTCCAACTCACCTCTCCATATTAAAAAAAAACATTAATGATAAAGTAAACTAGTAAAGAACAACCAGGCCCGTTCCTAGTGGATATGCAGCGATTGCCCCGCACGCAGGCGGCGAAATTTAGGGGCGCCAATTTCAAGAAGTTGCTCGACATTAAGTGCTCCGATAGGTTGTATTTTTCATTTTTAGTTATTATATAACTAAGTGCGAAAACGACTTCTTTAACAACTTTTACCTTACTTAAGTACTAAAGTATAGATATGGTAGGTATATAAAGATACAATGGCACTTATACCGTATGATTCCCTTCATAGAAACAGGGTCAAGTTTGTCTGTGGCCTAAAAATAGAAATATGGCCCTTGTAAAATCTGAAATATAAATATGTTTTTCTATTAGTTACATTACAAAATTTATTTAATATTGAAAAATAGTTATTTATTAAACGGGAAAAAGCAAAAAGTCTGCAAGCGTCCATCCTATTGTAAATATTTCAAGTTGCTCCAAGAGGCCATAAAAAGGCTGCAAAAAATACCGCCTCGAGTTGGCTAAAATCCTCATAAGACCATGGAAATCATTAAAACGCCAAAAGAGGTCCAAAACGCGAGTCTGGTAATATTGCAGGCTTTTATGAATTGGTTGCGCTAATGGGGTAGCATTGAGTAATAAGTTATTTATTATTCAATGGAGGTAGCTCCACACCTATGTGCGGGAAATAGGAATAGGAAAATTTTACGTCCAATTCGTAGAAACATGATTTATATAGTCCAATTACAAACATTCAGTTTTGGTTTCAATTGTATGTTGAGATTAAAATGCAGTATAACCAACAGCTTACATTAAGTTTTCCCTAGATGGCTGCTTTCTAAGCTCCTCCATAGTCTGACTATTTTTGAGTGCCAATGTAAAGGCTTCTGGCGTTTTATATACTTTCTGATTTCTGCGCAAGACATGACATCAGTAAGAAAAAACAAATTACTGATTTTTATACATCACTCTTATTTTTTATTTTAGTGTCCATTTATATGCTCTACAGCTAACACCTAGTGTACTGATCCAAATTAAATTAATATGCCGTAAAAACGCAGAATAAAGTATTCTGGTATAGAACAATAACTACAGTACAGGTACTTTTTTTTGTTTTTTAAAAACTAAAAATTTATGTTTGATGAAATAAATTGCTATTTTGTTTTTCCTTTTTCCAAATTAGAAATGAGTGGCGGGACAAGAAAAAAATTGTCTGAAACTCAATAATTTAAAATCGTTGTTTCTAAATTTATTTAGAATATTTATGACTTTTAAAATTAAAGATAATTAAAAATTATTTAAGAGCTTAACTATGCTGCAAAAGCGTCTATTAGATCTAGCTATTATTTAAATTGAAAACCAAATTTGTGAAACTATCGACGATCATAATAAAATGATAAATCTTCAAAGGCTAGACGTATTCCATTATAATTTTATTTGTACGTTATTTACATTTATTGGTTTTAGACTTTCAAGTAGTTTTATTTTGTTATTTTATCTTTATTAAACACAAACTAGATTAACTATGTGTGCTTTATTTATATTAAAAATAAGGGTCATCTGACTGTTGTGCGAACAGACGTATTTAAAGCAAATGGCAATATTTCAAAGAAAGTTATTGGTAATTTCTTAAACTTTCTAGGCAAAGTGTACAAGGCAAGCACATTTCAACATTATTGTGAACTTGCTAAGAGTAAAGTCTTGATTAACCTTGTACTGGGCTTGAGGCTTGAGTACATAATACTAAGCAGACTGTTATCGATGAATTAATGTGGTCTGTATATATTTCGTAATCGTTTATTTCGTGAGACAATACACTGTACCAATCTCATTTCACACAAAACTTAACACAGTTTACATTCTTTCTTTGTATTTTTTGAGAAAAACCGTGGATACGGTAATAAGAACATAAAAATAAACAATTTCTATTATGCCAAAACGAGCAAGCCAGAATCTATACAGGGTGTCTCATAATTAGCTGCCAACCCTGAACAGGCCGATTCTATGATCAAAACTAAGTAAAAAAGTTCATGTTAACGATAGAGCGGACTGTATTGTTGATGGTAAAATGAATAATAAACCTTTGAATTTGTTGATGTTTATTCTTCACAAAAAAAATACGTATACATCCTCTGCCTGCGAGAGATCAACTGACTGCGATGCCTTCACAACTTCTGTTGTGACTACGTGACTACAGCGCCACAACTTAGAACTAATATTTGAATTTTAAAAGTTCATAAACATACCCCCCACCTTGAACGGCTATGCCTTCAAAACAAAGTATAGTATGTCACAATGAAAATAAACAAAGAATTTTGCATACATAAAACAATGGTAAATATTAAACATAGGTAAGTATGATAAATAAGTAAATATGCTATTCGCTAAACAAGTTTTACTTGTCACTCACTATCACTTTGTATCACTGTCTTGCAGAGGAAGTGGACACACCTGGGTAACTGCTCGTTTGAAGGAACCACGGGAAGTTTTAACAGTCACAACGCGAACCACACCATCACTTCCAGAATGAAGATGAGAAATTCTTCCAAGTGGCCATTGACAGGAAGGTAAGTTTTCGTTTTTTAATAGAACAAGGGTTCCGACATCAATTGGTTTGGAATGTTGTTTCCATTTACCCCTTACTTGTAGAGATGATAAATAATCCTTTGACCATCTTTTCCAGAAGCTTTGATTGATATGCTGTAGTAATTGATATCTAGACATTTTGTTGAGTGGAATGTCCAAGACATTTGGATCTGGCACAGTTACTAGAGATTTATTGACCAAAAAGTGAGCAGGAGTTAAAGGCGATAAATCGTTTGGATCAGATGACATAAGGTACATGGGACGAGAATTCAAAATCGCCTCTACTTGGACAAGAAGTTCAATTCTTCGTAAGTCAATTTGACTTCACCAATAACTTTTAATAAATGAGACTTAACGTTTTTAACACCGGATTCCCACAATCCCCCAAAATGAGGTGATGTAGGTGGAATGAAATGCCACTCAATATTGTTTTTGGAACATTCAGTCACTATTTCAGTTTTAGATTTTTCAAAAAATGCATGTAAATTATTAATAATCTTTGAAGCTCCTACAAAATTTGTTGCATTGTCCGACCAGATATGATGTGGGTAACCACGTCTTGCAGAAAAACGCCTTAGCGCAGCAAGAAAACATTGTGTGGTCAAATCAGACACCAACTCTAGATGGATAGCCTTGACAGCAAAACAAATAAATAGGCATACATATGCTTTTGTTACTTTACATCCTCGACCCTGACGGTCTTTTATATAAAATGGGCCTGCATAATCAATGCCAGTTACGTAAAAAGGAGTCATTGCAGTGACTCGATGTTTAGGTAGATCACCCATAAAATTTGGAATAAATTTTGGTTTAAATTTAAAACAAGTCATACATGATCTCACTGTCTTTTTTGCTAAATTCATGTCAAAAATAGGCCAATAAGTTTGTCGAATCGTATTTAATAGCAACTGTGGACCAGCATGTAATAGTCTATGATGCTCATGTTCAAAAATTAATTTTGTTAATGGATGTTTACTGTGTAATAGCAACGGATACTTGGCATCAAATTCTAAATCTGAATGTTTTAGTCGACCGCCGACTCTTAATAAATCACAACTATCTATGAATAGAGCTAAACCTAATAATTTTTTTGACTGAATTGTTCGATTATCACTTAATAGCTCAATTTCCCGCCGAAAACACTCTAATTGACTTAATTTGACTAAGCGGTTCATAGCGTTATCTAGTTCTGTAATTTTCAAAGCACCGGTAATTTTATCATGGGTTGGTTTCTTTAAATTAGAGAAAAATCGAAAACAATATGCTGTGACACGTTTCAATTTTATAAGTGTAGAAAACCTGTAAGATATATCTAAATTAGTATTTTGTAATGTGCTAAACGTTTTACTTTCCTTTTTCATTTCAGGAAGCTCGTCAGGAATAGGTAACGAAATCGAAGGATGTTCCAGGTTAGGTTTAGAAAGCCATGATGGTCCTTTCCACCAAAGATCCGAACTTATTAGAAGATCAGGAAATAATCCTCTGGAAGCAATATCAGCAGGATTGTCTTTGGATGCATCATGGAACCAGTTATTAATGTTTGTAAGGGTTTGAATTTCATTTATTCGATGGCTAACAAATGTGTTTAATTGAATGGGTTGCAATTTTAACCAACAACTTTTGAATCGGACCAGAAAAATAATTTAGGTTTAATTGTCAGAGAATTTGACAGTTGATTCATAAGCCTTGCCAATATTACCGCGCCACATAGTTCTAATCGTGGAATGGTTTGAGACTTTAATGGTGCCACCTTGGTTTTGCTACATATTAAGTTGACTTGAATTTGTCCACTTGAGGAATTAGATTTGCAGTACACTACTGCGCTGTATGCAGATTGTGACGCATCACAAAACCCGTGAATTTCTACATTAAAAGACTCACACATGATTCTTCGTGGAATCCGTAACTCATTGAGTTTGAAAAAACTTTGACGAAAACGTTGCCATTTATTTTCAATTTCCGATGGAACATTATCATCCCAATCTATTTTTTGAGCCCAAAGGCTTTGAATAAGAATCTTTGCTAAAATTATGCAAGGGCTGAGAAGACCAAGGGGATCATAGATTTTTGCTATGTCGGAGAGAATTTTTCTCTTTGTAACTGGAAGTTGAAATTCATCTGCGATATGGTAAGCAAGAAAATCTGGTTTGCACAGCCATTGAATTCCAAGCGCTTTAATCTGCTCATTATCACCAAATCGTAGAACACTGACAGTATCAGTATCATCTTGAAAATGGTTTAATACATTGTTATTGTTCGATGCCCATTTTCTTAAATGGAAGCCAGCAGTTTGTAAAATATTAGAAATTTCTTGACAAATCGAAATTGCTTCATGTTCTGTATCAAAACCTGTGATAAGGTCATCTACATAAAAATCTCGTGCAATTATATTAGATGAAACAGGACATTTTTCCTTGAAATCGATAGATAATTGTTTAATACAACGTATTGCTAAATATGGAGCTGAGGTGGTTCCATAAACAACAGTGTTTAGATTGTAAACAGAAATGGGTTTCTTGGAGTCATTACGCCAGACGATTCGTTGAAATGGACGATCTTCTGGATGTACTAAGATCTGTCTGTACATCTTTTCAATGTCAGACGAAACAACTACTGCATATTGCCGGAAACGAACTAGGATAGAGAAAATATCATTTAGAATAGGTGGACCAATATATTGTAAATCATTTAAAGATATACCATTGTCACAAGGAGCAGAACCATTGAAAACAATTCGCATTTTAGTCGTTAAACTTGTTTCACGAATAACAGCATGATGCGGAAGAAAGTAGGATAATTGAGATTCGTCATGTTTTGGTAATAGAGACATGTGACCTAAAGATTCATAAGTTTCCAAAAAATCGATATATTGAGTTTTCATAGAGAGATTATTTTCAAACCGTCGTTCTAATTGTAATAGATGTTTGATTGCATTAGATTTGGATTCACCTAATTGACAGGGACTTCGTTTGAAAGGAACTCGTACTATGAAACGACCATCATGGTTTCTTGAGAGAGTGTTTTTAAAGAAGATTTCACATTTTTCGTCTTCAAGTGATAATGGACAAGGAGAAGTGCACTCTTCAAGTTCCCAAAATTGTTTTAAATCGTTATGTAAATCGATTTCCCTTGAAAAATAGCATTGTAATTTTGTTACTGGCTCACTGACAGGACCAGCAATAATCCATCCAAATAAAGTGTTTTGTAATATTGGTTTTGTTTTTCCTAAACTAATTTTTCCATTTTGTAATAGTGTCCAAAATATGCTGGCACCTAATAGTAAATCGACTTCACCTTTTTCATTGAAAAATAGGTCTGCTAAACTTAAATGTTTAGGAATATTCCATTGCGATATTGAAATATTTTTGTTTGGTAAATCCTCTGTTAATTTTCGGCAAAATGAAACAGGAAATTGTCGTAGAAAATTCATTTAAACGAGATTTAATAGTAACATCGCATTTTGTTTTAATATTTGAAGAAATATTATTAATACCAGTAATAGAAATATTTGTTGGACATGTTTGTAATTGTAATAATTTACATAGTTTTGAGGAAATAAAATTGCTTTGAGAACCGCAGTCCAAAATGGCTTTTGCAACGTGTTTATTACCTGCTGAATCGTGGACATAAATAGATGCAGTAGAAAGCAAAACAAATTGATTGATTTGACTAAGTAAATTAACTTCATTAACTTTAATACTTTGAGAAGTAGTTTCTTCTTTTTCTAAATGTAACAGAGAGCTATGACGTCTTTTACATTGTCGACATCCACCTGATTGACACCGTTTTACATCGTGACCATTGCATAGAAAATTAATGCAAAGTTTTAATTCTTTTACCTTACTCAATCTTTCTGGGATTGTTAATTTTAAAAACGTATCGCATTTGTAAATATAATGATCAGATTTGTTACAGAAATTGCAAGATTTGTTTGATGAGTATAGAGAATAATGTTTGACATTTGATTTTATATCCTTTTTTGTATGGCCGACGACATTAAGTTCAAGGGTTTCTCAAAAATCTGCTTTATTCTGTAAAAATTGTTGAATATCACTGAGCTTTGGTATTTTATTGATAACTTTATGTTTTTCCCATTCACGAGCTGTAATTTTATCTAATTTTGTAGAAATAAGGAATATAATTAATGAATCCCAATGTTGCACAGGTTCATTTAAACTAGTCAGCGAACGTAAATTTTTAAAAACATTATCAATTAAATTTCTTAATCCACTAGCAGATTCTTTTTGTAACGGTTCTAGGTTAAATAATGATTTTATATGATTGAATATTAACAGCCTTGAATTATCGTAACGATTACACAACAAATCCCAAGCAATCTTGTAATTTTGTTCCGAAAATTCTAGAGATTGAATGACTTTTAATGCTTCACCCTGTAAAGAAGCTCTCAAATAGTGAAATTTCATAATATCATTAATTTGTTCATTGGAATGTATTAATGAAATATAAGTATCCTTAAATTCGAGCCATGAGTTCATGTTTGAATCAAAAATAGGAAGGTTTATTGTGGGTAATTTGACATTGTTTAATACATCGAGCGTACCAATTTTTGTCTGTGAATCAATTGAATTTTTAGAATGAATACTTTCGCTGTCACTGGCATGATCATCACTGTTCACCCTATATTTATTTAATATTTGTTTAGCGCTTGCTAATAAACTAGAATATTGATCGGTTATACTATCGCGTTCTTTGTAATGATCATCTAATTTGTCATCATCGCATATACATTCGATTTCTGACTGCACATCTTCAAACTCATTTATGATTAGTTCAAATTTTTCAGATCTTGTTTTTAATTCAAAAATAGTTTTTTCATTAATAGTACTTTTATTATTAAAATCGTCTTCAATTGGTTCTAAAAACGTATTAAAATTTGTTAATTTATGTTTAATAGCTCCACGTTTGCGGATTAATTTTGTGAGCTCTGCCATTATAAATAGAGACAAAGTATAGATTATTTTTTGTAAATAGTAATTATTGAATAGGACAAATAATAAGTAGGTACTTCCTAGGAACTAGTGTCTGAATCGAGCAAACAAATGTTTGTATGGTAATCGCACAGTACAACAAATTGTTTAGTAATAGATTTTCATTGTAATTGAAATAGGGTATAAAAATTACCAAAGAATTTATTAATCAAACATTAAAAATAGGTTCGCACAAATTGGAACAATGTATTGAAAAATAAATATTGAATAGAAATTGTAATTGTAGAAATAGAACACAAATAGAGGCAATGTGAATTCCTTAAATAGGAGAGAAATAGTAAGGAATACTCACTTTTGGAATTTGCGTATCTCCGACTGCCCGTGCTTTATAATGGCTGCCACTGTCGCTGAACGCCGTGTGCGCTGCCACGCTCGAGTTGACCTGTTGCTTGGCTGGGAACAATTGCGATGTATACTGCAAATTTTGTTTTTTCGCTTGAATTTTTGCAATCCGGGAGAAGGTCCAATGTTAACGATAGAGCGGACTGTATTGTTGATGGTAAAATGAATAATCGACCTTTGAATTTGTTGATGTTTATTCTTCACAAAAAAATACGTATACATCCTTTGCCTGCGAGAGATCAACTGACTGCGATCAGTGATGGTAACCTTTTAAAATTTGTTTCCCTACGACGAAGTATGAAATTTCCCTACTCTACTATAAATTTCCCTACGCTGTCTGCCCAAGTTAGAAATCAAAAAATATTTTTTCTAGGTTTGTGTTAGAAATATTAGAGTAGCATGAAATAACAATATAGCTCTATTACATAAGTAGATACTACTTATGTAATAGAGCTGTTGTCGCATTTAATTAATTTAGGTGCAAAGTATGTATTTCTTTGGTTAAAAAAAAATATTTAATTATGTTTTATGTTTATTTTCAAGAATACAAAACATATAAATAAATAATCATTCTATACCTATCCTAAAATAAAACAAATAAATAAATAGTTATTCGACTTTTTTATTACATATAACAGAAACGTAACGTCAGTCTAAAATAAATTAAAAAAACAGCTTTCTAATGAAAATACAAAACCCCATAAAGATCTATTACAGCCTTTTTAAACAGGTACAAAAATACGTTTTCAAAATAAAACAATAAGATATAGATCCACTTTAAAAAAATATTACTTTTTTTTGTGGTCGTATAAAACGTCATAAGAAAATTTTTTGTAAATATTATTGTGCTTAGTCCAATCATATTTTATGCAGTCAGTGTTACAGTCTTGCAAGTGGGATCGGATGATGCAAATAGCATTTAAGGCATGATGACTCAGCTTGTTTCGTTTTTTTGTTCGCACGTCTGTTACAATAGAGAAAATACGTTCACTGTCAGCGTTAGCGTGCGGCAAAGTTAATATAATTCTCGCTAGTTTTGTCAAATTTGAAAACATCAAGGTATCATCGAAGTTTTTCATATTAGATAAGGCATACCAAAACTGTTCCACTGACTCCATTATTAATGCTTGTCTATGGCTTTCCTCTAATACTGAATTAAGGATACGCCATTCCTCTATAACTTTATCAATAACTTCTGAACTCAGGCCAAATTTTTCACATATAACTTTAAAATCAATGGGGATATTTTCGCGACATTTCTCTAGTGCAATTTCCGGTTTTAAAAACACTAGGTTTCTAAAAAAGGAATCTTTTATTGGAAGCCGATTTTGTATTTCTTCCAGCGCTTCAATATAAAAATTTAAACAATCTGTTTTAATTTTGCTAACTATATCTTTATCAGTGATAGTTGATAGCATTTTATTGCAATCACTTCCCAAATACACCTCCTCAAGTTGCACATAATTGGTTGGACATCGAACATTTACATTAATATTTAATTTATTGGCCTTGATACAATTTTGTGCTAATTTAAAAAATATTTTTTTTGATTCAGAATGTAATTCATGAATTAATGGCTTCCTCGACTGGAACAGCGCATTTAAAGAATTAAAATAATTTAAAACAAATTTTAAAAATACTAGATACACTTTTACACACTCATTTTCCAATTCTTGTAAAATTACCTCAGCAGATTTTAGTTTATCTTCAACAACAGCTACCCGAAAATAACTCTTTAGAATATCCCAATTGTCCAACACTCTTTCTATGCATTTTTGTAAAGACAGCCACCTAGTGTTTGCTACTCGTAATATCTTTTTTTTATTAGCATGGTAATATTCCTGTATTTCCTCTAGTTGGCGACATCGCTTTGAACTGCCTGACAAATAGGTAGATATTTGCCTTAACAAATCTTCCGGTGCACGTGGCAAAACCATACAAGCTTTGCTTGATATTATCGCAGAAGTGTGGCACACACACTTAATGATAGTTGCATATTGATTGTCTTGTAACAACCGAGAAGAAAAGGAATTGTTTCTACCCACCATAACACTTGCCCCGTCACTTGCCATACCTATTACATTACCGATGGGTATTTGAAGCTCAGATAGCAGATTTTTAAATTCTAAATATAATTTCTCAGCACTACAGTCCGCCGCGTCAAGTTCTATTAAGTGGAGCAATTTTGTATTTATTTTACCACTCGTTGGATTTACATATCTCACAACAACGCACATTGTTTTATGTAGACTAATATCGGTACTTTCGTCTACTAAAACAGAAAACTTAGTAACTTTTAAAATGCTTACTAACTCCTCCGTAACACAAGGCGCTAAAACGTTTTTTATTATGCTTGTACATTTCTTACGCCCAAGTGCAACTTTTTGTATTATTTTGGAGTCTGGAATAATTTCTTTAAGTAAAGGTACCAAATGGTCTACAACTTGAAGGGCGACATTATGTTCAGCAAAAAATCCAGATAATCTCATTTCAAAATTTTGAACTAGTTGATCCTCTTCATTTTTAGTTTGTGTTGGTTTAAACAATTGAGTTATGCTAATATTACTTGCAACTAGCTTCACTTTTTGCATATGTTTTTTTCCATTTGCGTGTCTCTGCAATTCGGATTTTCCACATGTTAATACACAATTACAAGCAGCACATCGACAAGAAAAATTATCTCCTGCAATCGGTTGAAGCCAACCTTTAAATTCCTTGATATCTAGCCACTCCTTGTTAAACTTCTGTTTCCTCCACACTTTTTGTTTTTTAGAAGTAGATGGACCACTTGTATCTGTGTCCGCGCCTGAAGAACTCATTTTAATAATAACACCGAATAATATGTGCACGTGCACCGTTCACGTTTAACAAATAAATATTAAGCACTGCACATAGTTGAAAACTATCCCGCCATCTACAATATGCGTTGGGTATTTCGAATTCAAACGTCTTCGCCGGCCGCCGATTATGATAGAATTCTGTATAAAAGATAAAGCGCTGTTGGCAACATATTGTTTACAAACGAGATAAATGATCCATAAAATCTTATTTTTTTTTAAATGGTAAAATAGTAAGTATCTGCAAAGCTTATTTTTTTTCCCCTACAAAATAAGAATAATTTCCCTACCAACAAATTTATTGACAAAATTTCCCTACATGTAGGGAATTTCCCTACGTGTTACCATCACTGACTGCGATGCCTTCACAACAGAATAACGTGACTACAGCGCCACAACTTAGAACTAATATTTGAATTTTAAAAGTTCATAAACAGTTCATATGAACAGGGGCCCATTGATGAGGGAGGAATGGAAATCATTTTTTTGCAATATCTCTCAATCGCGTTGTGATAAATGAATGAAATTTGGTATACACAGCTGTTTTACGTTGAAGAGGTACTCTTGTTTCAAAACGTTATCTTTAACGGTTTCTGAGAAAATTGCTCTTAAATTAATCCCACTTTGGTCAATTTCATAGTAATTTAAACAAAATTATCAAGGTATTCTTATGTCAAAGTATTGTCAACCCGATTTCCAATTTAATAGTTCTAAGCGAAAAAATGGAAGAGTTTACGGGACAACAGTTAGTTGATATGATATTTATTTATGGCTTTTGCGATGGTAATGCTGCAGCGGCAGAACGCGAGTACGGGAGAAGGTTTCCAAACCGAAGGCTGCCTTCAAGGAGGACATTCCCTACGGTATTCCGGAACTTACCTGCAACCGCCACTTTTCGAAAGGCGCCGGGTCAAGGACGTCCTAGGATTAATAGGGAACCGGAGGTCCTTGACGCTATTGAAATAGACAAATAAATGTTCCTCGGCCAACGGTACTACATATCTTAAAAATTTCATTAACAGAATTGATTAAATGTACTACTAACATTTCAGGTTGGAAGAATATTAAAGCGACAATGTCTACATGCCGATCACTATCGACGTGTACATGGCTTGATACCAGAAGATTTTGCGCCACGTATGCAATTTTGTCGCTGGACAACGAGCAAGCTTCCAAAATTTTGTGGTGTGACGAAGCTACTTTTACCCGAAATGGAAAATTAAATTTTCATAATTCTCATTATTGGGAAGAAGAGAACCCACATGTTGTTCGGAGAACAAACTTCCAGCAACGGTTTTCCATAAATTTATGGACTTACTTCAAGAAAATCTTCCCAAATTCTCGATGATCTGTCTCTAAATTTACGACGTAACATGTTGACTACCAAAAAATCGAAATTAAATCGATTTTCTACAAAACTGAACATCTTGTATAAAAATTAATGCCATCATCGAATTCTACGCGTCGTCTAGTGTCTGTATACCACTGGCTGCAATAGTAGCTGAGATATTCGCACTGAAAGTTTTAGAGGGAACATCCGATATAAAACGAGAACAAATTACCAGTAATTTACCTGAAAATACGGTGAATATGACGAATTTGTTTCATTTGAATTAGTCAGAACATATCCTAGTAATCGGTTGGTGGTCGGATCATAACGTGTTCTTTTTATAATTGCCGTTTGATCTTCAGATATAACCACACGTAGAGAAAAATAGAAGATATCTATTTTCCAGATTGTTTTTAATTCATTTATTGTTATCTTTCCTTCTGCAAATTTGTGAAAGTCCGGCAGACCTCTAATCACCGTCGAAATAGAAGGAATACCACTTGGAATATTTTTTACGAGGGTTTGGTACGCCAATTTTCCCGAAATTAAATAATAATAATAATATAATAATAATAATAATGTTTATTTTCAAAAACAGAAAGATACATAGTTACAAATGGAAAAATTTCAGTAGAAAACAAACAAGAAAATACCCACATAAGTAAAACTTGTGTGTGAGTGGAAAAAGAAATATAAAATACAACACATACACATAAAACTGAATATAAAATACAAAGTCACTACAAAATATATAAATCTAAATGCATATTGTATAAAACCTATACCTATAAACATTAAAATCAGATCAATATATAAAGACTAGTCCAAATTTAAAAATACCACAAATATATTGAACTCAAACAATATTACATCCTATAGCCAAGACCTAAATAACAGGAGAATTGCGTCTCTTTCATAACTGAGATTTCGTTTAAGTAAAAACTTAAACTTATTTAAGCTTTGCGTTTGCTTTATAATTTTAGGTACGGAATTGTATACTTTCGGACCCAAATAGTGATAACTATGGTGACCTTTAGTTGTGTACATTCTTGGGACCACCACAAAATTGCCCATCGATCTCGTATTATAGCTATGCTCATTTGGCGGTAAGTCACTTTTAATGCTGTGCATTTTCATTGCTATCTTTAAGTAGAATAACTGCCGAAGGTCTAAGACATTGAGATTTTTTTTCTGTAAAATATTTAATTCATTCATATAAACTTCATCCGCTGCCCCCCACGCCATTATTTCGTAAGTTAGATGGCTTTCAACTAATGCATGATATATTATTTTAAACTGTTTCAAATCCAGGATATACTTTAATTGTTTCACTTTACATAGTACATATCTCAATTTCTTTTTTAAAGCTTGTATTTGTAAATCCCATCTAAGGTGTTTATCAATGACAATTCCAAGATAAGTTATTTTTTCTGCTGATTTGATAATAAAATCTTGGTTATTAATTTTTATTTTCAGGTACTGGAAATCTGGTTGAGTATTGCTATAGGAGGAAAAGCTAAGGAAAAAAGTTTTATTTACATTTAAGGTAAGTAAATTTTCTGAATACCAAGAAAGCACTTCATGTTATTTTCTACTTTATGTTTTAGGTCTTGCCAAGTGCTACCTTCATAGTATATAGCAGTGTCGTCTGCAAAGGCTATTATTGTTCCACCTGACTGAACCTCGAATAAATCATTTATATAAATGTTAAATAGTACTGGACCCAACACTGTCCCTTGGGGTACACCACATGTAATATCCCTCATATTACTCAAAGTACTATTTATTTGGACAACCTGTAGCCTACCTGATAGGTAAGTTTTAAATAACTTGTGACTCAGACTCCTCAGACCCATTGCGTATAATTTTTCTAACAAAAAGGAATGAGAGACTGTATCAAATGCCTTCTGTATATCCAAAAAAATTCAAAGAGATTTTGCTCTGGTATCCATGCCTTTATAGATTTTATTAGTTAATAAATTAATAGCGTCTTGTGTACATTTTCCATTTCTGAATTCAAATTGGTACTTTGATAATAATGAATTTTTCTCTAAATAATCAACCAGTCGGTGTTTTATAATTTTTTCAAATATTTTAGATAAATTAGATATCAGAGATATTGGTCTGTAGTTACTTATACACATGTCATCACCTTTCTTAAAAACAGGTTTGACCACAGCCATTTTAAAATGTGATGGACATTCACCAGTTTCAATTATCTTATTTATTATAAATGTTAGGGGACATACTATTTCATTTTGTACATCCTTTAGTAACTCTGCAGTAACGCCATCTAGACCGCTGGCTTTTTTGTTTTTTAAACTATTTAGTTCTTTTTTAACTTCTTGAATGTCAGTGGGATAGAGAAACATAGTTTTTTTACTATTTCTATTAATTGATTTTTGTAAAGGGTTACCTATAGTTATTGTAGAGGCTAATTTTTTACCAATTTCAGTAAAATAACAATTAAATTCATTGGAAATTCCTTTATCATGTTCTAAAATTCTATCGTGTTCGTCTCTAATGCAGGTAATATGTTTATTATCGCGTAATTTTTCTTTAGTAACCTGATTTACAACATCCCACAATATTTTTGAGCCATTTGAATTTTCCTCTAACTGCTTTTTGAAAAAATTTACCTTTGTTATTTTAATTAAATTTGTCACCATATTTCTATAATTTTTATATTCCTGTTCTAAAGTATTATTTCCCTGATTACGTGCAACCCTTCTTTTTAAGTCATTCTTTTTATTCACAGATTTTATGAAGCCTTGTGTTATCCAAACCTTTCTTTTCTTATTTTTACTCGTTATCTTTACTTTTGTCGTACATTTGTTTATTTGAACTTGTAGGATATTTATAAAAAAAATTGTTGCCCCTTCAGCATTATCATAACGATATAGATTTTCCCAGTCTAAATTAGCCAGACTCGTTTTTAGGTTATTTATATTTAAAGATTTCCTATAAAAAGTTTCATATTCAGTTTTTAATATTTCGGGAAATACAATTTGTAACGCTGTCGTGTGGTGGTCTGTAATATTTGATTTTATGACAAACGGTATTACGTAATCAAGTTCAGTGTTCGACTTAACAAAAATATGATCCAAGCAAGTACCTCCTTGTAAATTAGGTCTTGTTACCCTGTTTATTGCCGAGATATATGAATTTTCTGACATGATATTTAAATAGTCTCTTGTATAATCATTTTCACACAAAATGTCAATATTTATGTCACCTATCACAATCGTAATTATTTTCAGTATTCTCGAACAATCTGGATAAATTGCTATTAAATTTAAATGGACAGGATGCTGGACTTCTATAAATGGAAAATAATTTAATTTTTCTATTTTCAAAATTTAACATTATTTCAAATATTTTTATTTCAGTCATGTTTATAACGTTAAAAGAATATTTAATATCTTTTTTTATGTAAACCACCACTCCATCTGCCTTATTTAAATCACCATTATTATAAATTATGTCATAGTCTTGTAACTGATATATTTTTACATTCTCAATATTCCATGTTTCAGTTAGTATAATGCAGTCAAATTTTATATCCAGTTGATGTAAGAAAATACTGAAATTATCTAAATTTTTGTGAATGCTTCTTATGTTTTGTTGACAGATTTTAAGATTAACATTTGCATCATTTACAGATAGAACACCACGCAACTCCAGGACAGTTTCTAGAATAAAGCCTTCTAAAAATGGGTATTTACATCCCTCAAATATGGATTCAATAGGAGGCAGAAAACCTTTTAGAAGAAATATACAAAATGTTTTAAAATATATACATGTATAAACATAACTTCTTCTAATCTGCCGGATATTGGTTTTCCGAAGATTTTGCTGTTATTTTCAACCACTTTTATTGCATTAAAAAATGTATGGGTTGTTATCCTTAATTTCAAAGGGGTATTTTCCAAAAATATTTTTGCTCTTGTCGTTAACTGTTTGTGAACAGTTGGACTGGTGTTGATTTCAATTCTTATTTTTTCACAGATATGGAAGAAATCTGTCACTTTGTATTGATTTTCATCAAATTTTCATTCCTACTCCGTGTGCATTTTATGAACTACAACTTTGGAATTATTTAAGCTCTATTACTTCAGGATGTTCTGACTCTTACTCCGCATAATGTGGCTTGTTTTGAAAACAACTTTATCCTTTTGATGAGATCGCAGACGATCGTACAAACATCTCAACTTCATAAATCATGTAGATGAATGTTTTGTTGTTTACCTTGTCATAGTTTTTACAGCACCATCTATTGGTTCGTGATTTTCGCCAATGCCAATACTGTTTAACAATTATTGTTAGTCTGTGATCACAGACTTCTAAAGTCTGTGTCTGTGATCAAGTTATTAGTCATAGGTTTGGTGTTTAATCTGTGGCTTTACTGTAGCTGTGGGTATTGTCAAAATATAAAAATTATTTTAGGTAGGTTACGTTTAAATAAAAACATGAAAATGTTTGCGAGCGATATATTTCAAATGATAGGTTTAGTATCCAATGATAGATTAGTTAAATCTAGTGCAATATGTGTTACTTTATTTGTAGTAGTAATAGGATTCTTTGTAGGGTAAGAAATATAAACAAATTTAATTTCTTAAAATGATTAATTATATTTTATAGCTACATTTCGGCTATTTTTATGTATATATGTTACATATTGGGATACATCACTGCTTGGTTCTTTGTCAAATATCCGAATAAAGTCACAGAAGGCATACAAAGATTATTAAATTTTTATCGTGGAGGAATATCAATAAAAAAATCCCTGAAGCTTTCTTGTAGCATTTGTGATGATTTATCATGTAAAAGGCATCAACAGAATTTCACTGTAACGCCTTGGAAACATATACAAATAAGTAAAGATCTCAATGACTCTGTGGAAAGGGTATGAAAGTTAAATAATTATTTGGACATATTTAGAGAATACCTACTTATACTAATACTTATCAAAGTTTTTAAACTGTGTCGTTAATAAGAAGTTAGTAGTAAGTATTTATTTAATAATTTTTTTGTTAGTAGGGTTGTCATGTGTCACCCGAATTAACATGAAATAATTCTGATTATGTTTGATTTGTTCTGGCTATTTTTGCAGTATACAATAATATCTGTTTTCAACGAGGGGCTTCTCATCTATAGCAGTACTGCCGTCCTAAAAAAGAAGGCCTTAAGTACGTCCACCATAATTATGAGATAAAATGCGATTAAGATTTTCGTTAATAGTATGAAATAAACTATCAGTAAACAAAGTATTTATATTGCATAATAGCATATTTTTTGCTGTAGAATCTCATGAAAATACCAGAAAAGTGAAAACACTTGTTTTTTTAAAAAAAAAATGGTGGTTAAGGCTTTTTAGACTGGTAATAACTTGGAATATGTAAAACAATTATTAAGGAAAACTACCTCGTTTTATATTATTTAGGTTTATTATTTTAAAATAAATATCAACTTCAAGTATTGTTACAAACTAAATAAATTATAACAAATGATGACCATTTTTTAAATTATTTTAAAATAAACAACAAATTTTGAAAAGCACTAAAATAAAATAAAAAGAAAACGACTGCCTTATATTCTAAGAATGCAATGCATAAACAAATATTATAAACTGAAATTATTAATACAGTGTATCCCAGGATTAATATCTTTTTCACTCAAAGGTAAATCAAGGATAACTGATATTATTACTCGAGGCTTGTGATAAGATCTGTTACCTCAGTGTTAGCTGGAAGTGTTTGCCAGAAATTCTGCCTGTTTAATGGCATTATTTTAACTAAATTTATTAAAATATTTTCCTTTTTATGTTGAGATATGCCCCGATAATCTTGTTTAACATCTGGTTTTTTTATTTTATTTTTTAAAGCTTTTGCTGATAAAAAGTTCAGAGGTTTCAATTCTTCACTAAAACTTGTTCTATATGAATTTATTCCTTACTGCAACCACTTGTACCATATCAGCTAAATAAGGCCTAGGAATGGACTTCTTCAATTTCAATTGGGACGATTGATCTATCCAATTTGAAAAGTCACTTGGTAACATAGATTTTACAGATACATTTCCTGAGTTAGCAGTTTGCACGCAGTTCACAAAATCGTTAAAGTCATATATTTTCCCAGCACGTTTCATAGATTGTTCAACCTAAAATAAAAAAATTATTAAATTTATTTTTAATATAATTTAAATAAATACCAATTCTTACCTGTTGATGGAAACTATCGCATGACATAAAAGTGTGTCCTGGCTCAAAGTAGTTGATTATGATTTCTTCTGCAGATATTTCAGTCGAATTAATTATATATACCAAGAATGAAAATAACGTCCAGTTTTTGTTCTGAGATGAACAATTATCTAACCAGAGGGTTATTTTAATGGAATCACATACTGATAAAAAGAAATGATGAAATGTGCTCACCAATTCCTCTTTTTTACGCCTAGCCACTGCTTTGTGCCACAGCACAGCCAAAGGGTTTTCCTTTTGATTTTTCCCCACTGGCGCAAAAGTTTCGTTAAAAGCTATAATTTTCTGGGTAAACAAAGCTGTTTTGAATGTGTCCATTCTGGGGAGCATAATAACCTTTTGTAGGTCTTCCGAGTATACATCTTTTTCATTTTTAATTCTTTCTGCGTCCTCTCTGTATTTATGTCTTGCAGAATTAGCTTTATCAATATGAAATTTCCATTTGATGCAATGGTCACAGTCATTGACCAAATTTTCTTTAGAATGGTTATTGTCATGCAGTCTAAAAAATTCACAAGACTCGCATTCTTCATGCCCCAACTTAGTGAATGAAATATTCATTTCTGATACAATATGTCTGTATAAATCGTAAGAGTATTTGAACTCATTATGCTTTTCTATGAAATCTTTATACATTGAATGGATTGTAATATCGCTCGCTAAGTACCTTATATAATGAGATATACAGGGATGAAAACTTTCCACATGTGCATGAAGTACTGCCCTATCAATTTTTGGTTTTGCATGTCTACCTCTTCCATCGGGTTTAAGTGAATCCGTGCCATGGCGTAACACGTTGTGTATGACTGTGTTATTATTTTTCGAGAAGCCTAACGTGGTCAAAAAAAATGTTTTGCAAACTTGCACTCTAATTGTTTTGTTTTTCAAATAGTATTCAAATGTGTTTTGCCTTGAGGAATCTTCAGCACCTCTACGCCGTGGAATGGGCTGTGTGACTGTTATTAATTATAAATACCCTTCTTGCTGTGTAGTTCAGATCCCAAAATGTTTCATTAATGCAAACTCTTTCTTGTTCACTGAACAATTGTGTACATTTCTTCCTACAGTTTTCGCTGCAGGGTGGAAATACTTTGTGAGCTGACTTTCGTCTTTCATCTCTCTATTTTTCCTAGTACTTAATGAACTTTTGTATGTTCTTCGTTTGCGTTTTGTACCTTTTTTTGTTAGATTCTGTTCAATTTCAGTATCAGAGCTTTCATCAATGTCATCATTTGCAACATCCTCCTCGATGTCCCTATTATCAGATTTATCCTCCTCCTGTACTACATTATTAAAGCCATTTTTAGCATTATTTCTTAGAGGCACTACCTGGAAGTTCTCATTATCCAGACACACATTCTCCTTATCATTATTTAATTGTACATTTTCATCCTTATCATTACCTATTACCTGTTTCTTCCTAACAACGTCTCCAAATTGTATCTCTTCATCCATGACTTCCCCATTTACAATTATATTGTCGTCACAGTTATTATTTAAGCAAATTATACCTGTATCTTCATTTTTCGATAATATATTATTATGTTCAAATATAATATTATCATTAACGAATAAAATTGGAACATTTTGAATCTCGAATGCCGCATCTGGCTTAGTATTAAAGTTACTTTTTGTTTCTAAATCATCATTTACCCTTTCTGTTTCATTACATTCATTACTGCTTTCTATTATTACAATTTACCATGACCACTTTCTGAAATAGCATTAATGTTTTCACCCTCCTGTATATTAACTTCTGTTTGTTTTCTCGCCAGACTTAAAATTTTTTGAGTTCTGTTCATTATTGCCTATAACAACAATAACTACTTTACATGTAAGTTCCAAAGATATAGGTATTTGCGTCTCTATCTTTAAATTTAAAATAAATGTATAAAAACTCTATCTGACATAAATTACTCAAATTAAATTTGAAATTAACACAAGTTAAATTTCTTTAATATATTATTGTAATTATTACAATATTTCTTTTTAAGTAATTGAATTTGTTTATTGTTTATGCTAATCTACAAATAATAATAATATAATAATATATTAAATTATTTCCAATTCTATATTTCTTTACTATTTAATTTTTGAGTAGGATTATTTCTTTATTATTGTAACATAATACATAAAATAAAAAGCTTGTGAAAACCTAAATGAATGTTTACAATTACCTACATATACCAAGCAAAAGAAATGTCAGACTACTGTTTTAAAATTAATACATTTAATATAATTCATATTCTCATGTACTTATTGTTTATTAGGTTTGCCTATTTAATAATAATTTACTTACCTATTATAATCTTCTTTATAACAACAGTTACAGCATGAAGAAACTAACTAACTGACACAAGATAATGAACTAAAATATTATAACCTCACTTCTCTATTCGTATACGTTTATTAATACTAGGTTAAAAGACCTTATCTCCAATTCAAATCGGATTTAAGGTCTTTTAATCTAGTTTATGTTACTTAAGGTATTTTTGCTTATAGAACTGATGACGCGATGGAGATACATGTAATTTATATTTGAGTTATTAAGCATTTGCGATGGGTTTTAAGTTATTTTAACCTCGTAATCTTCTAGCTAACGTTTTTATCTATAGTTTAATATATCTAACTCATTTTGGGCAAATATTGGAGTTAAGGCCTTTTTTCTTAGGACGGCAGAGTAGGTGTACAAAATAGCAGTACATAAGGTGGTACCTGACAAAATCTAGTAGTATCTAGGCGGATATGACAGTACTAAGATAGGCTCAATAATACGAAGACAAGACCGGACAATATAGTTGTAGCAAGAATTCAAACGACACGTCATTCGAACAAATGAATAAATCATTATATTTTCATCAAAATATTTAAGAAACTGCAACTGAGAGTAATACAACTATATACTACACTAAATGTTTGCGTTATATATTGCACTAAATTGCAAAAATGATTGTTTTTAACGCGAACAAGTATTGAAAATTATGCTGAGAATAAAATAATTGCATAACGTCAGCCGTGTCGTAAGACATCTGAATTCTTGCCGCGACTATACTAAAGCAGGACCTGTCAATACTAACACAGGACCAGGTAGTACAGGAATAAGACTTTTGTCTAGTTTAGGACATTAGTTATCATTTTAAACGTGTATTACCCTTTCACGTCAACTACGGCACCAAACATATAGTGAATATTTGGTTGCTATTTTGTGTCACCAATTTCAATATTGTAGGTTGTACCATTTTTGAATACAATGATGGCTTGTGGTTCAATATTATACTCGTATATTACCTTTTCCAAAGAAACAAATCTTTCTTAACTTACCCAGTTAAAAATTAGTTACTGCCTTGTACTGTCAAATTGGAATAGTATTTTGGGTCGGTCAGTGGTCGCGTGGTTTAAGGCGTCAGTATTTGAATCGAGGCGACTAGATCGGTGTGGGTTACTTACGTAAAAACACAGTACGTACGTTACTTTTAAACACAGTACATTAGGCTAATGTCAAATACCTACCTTTATAGTCACTCAAATATCAAAAAAGGAACAAGTTCCTTATAAAAAACGAATATTTGAAGGCACCTCGGAACCAACACTATTACATCAAAGAATAGACTGGTACTGAATGCCCATCCACTTTTCATGGCTGTATGTAGCATGCCCAGGCTGCATACACAACATTAGGCTAGAGAACATTGGACCGCGCCTGGCGCGGTGTGGGCATATTTTTGGATATCGCGCACACCACACCTAGCGCGTTGAGGCCAGTGAATGTGTTAAAATGCATATTTTAGAAACCGTAGCTCAGCAGAAAATCAATAAAATTATTTTTTTTGCCCATCCTTTAAAAATGTATTGCTAAATCTGTATCCACAGTCCAGATCTAATGAGTGAACAAGACTAAATATTCTCATATGTGATTAAGAACAACAGAAAACTTTTTTGTTTGCTAATTTGGTCTAGACGCAGTATAACATATACTACCACATATTTGAGAAAAGCTACAAATATTTAATAACTCTATTTTTTAACATAGAAAAATATATAAAATACGAGTTGTTTTTTAGAGTTAACTTAACACGATAAGCGATAGCTAAGGCACAAGAAATATATTGCCAATTATTTTAAAAGAATTGTTTCTTTTACAACAGACAGAGCCACGATGCACATATTGCTTTAAATAATATGTTGCTTTTATTATACACTCTTCGTCAAAAAAAACCGGCCACTAAAAACTAACCCCAATTTTAAAGTTGGCTTCCGCTCATTTGATTTTGATGATTTTTTTTTTTAAATTGTACATTGATTTCTCAGGAACGGATGGTATGTTGGAAATTTTTATTAGGAATTTAATTTGAGCATATATGGAGCGCAACAAAAAGACGAAGTTTTTTTCCTGAAATTTGTAACACCCTGTGGGGTGCAGCAGCTACAATCACTGTTGCTAACTGGAGTCACACTGTAGCCTTATCTTTTGTGAACATTTTGTTTTTTTAATCACAGCATTATCTCTGTTTTTATTGGAGATACAATGTTTTAAAACGAACGCCTCGGAAAAAGGCTTCGCTGGCAGAAATTTCTACGTGTAAATAATCAAGGCAACATGGGTGGAAACGAATTGATTGTTTGAAATATGACAATTAAGAGTTTGTCAACGGTTGTCAAATTAAAAAATACCATTATCAGCTATGGATGTTGATCTGCGAATTACACTTCAGGAAGAATTTGATGCAATTCCACAAGGATTTGGTACAAACCTGATTGATTCAATGCCACGTCGATTGAATGAAGCCATTTTGAAGAGAGGAGGCCACACTAGAAATTAGTTCCTTAAAATTTGTTTATCTTTTTTTAAAATTTCAATTGTATCACATTAATTAGTTTTGAAGTTTATTTGTTTATTTGACTTGTTTCCTGAGTTTTTTCTGAGACATTTGTTTTAAAATATTGTATCTAATAAGAACAGAGATAATGTCGTGATTAAAAAAACAAAATGTTCACAAGAAATGAGGCTACAGTGTGATTCCAGTTAGCAATAACGACTGTAGCTGCTGCACCCCACAGGGTATTACAAATTTTGGGAAAAAGCTTCGTATTTTTATTGCACCCCATATATGCTCAAATTAAATTCCGGATAAAAATTTTCGACATAGCATCCGTTCCTGAAAAATCAATGTACAAATTAAAAAAAAGATCTTCAAAATCAATGAGCGGTTCACAAGGAAGCTAATTTTAAAATTGGGGCTAGTTTTTAGTGGCCAGTTTTCTTTGCTGGTGAGTGTATAATTATATTTATAACATCATAATAGACACCTTTATGCAGTCGCAGTTAAGACCAGGGCCTTATTAACTATATATTTTTTATAGTATATATTTTTTAGAATTTTAAACAAAATGGTTAGTTTGTAAATGTCTTTTTATTACAGAAAAAAAATCGTTATTAAACATCATGCAATATACTACTTGTATAACAATTTTCAGGCTTAGTAAATTCATTTTATTACCTCGGCAGGTACGACAGCTTCGATAGCGTACCTGAGACACCTGTTCTCAGTTTCGCTTGACTGACCGCAGTATGTTTGTGTACGCAACCACTGTAATAAACCATGAAAAAACTAGGCTTAGTAAATTCAGAGACTTTTTTTGGCGCTGACTCTTGGACTACTATAGTAGTAGTCATAAATAAAGATATGCTCAATGCAACATCTACATTTGGAAAACTAGACGTTTATTATTATATGATAAAAAGTAAAAATATGTTATATCTACATCGTTAGCTTAATTAGACAAATTTACTTTTTAAATTTTTTCTAGCTTCTTTTCTAGTTTTAACTAAACCAGCCATGGGTACCTAAGCCATAGCCTACTCAACCTAGAATGCATAATCCGGCTGTGATTAAGACCTTGGAAATATTCTGCTAAATTGTTTAAAAAAATTCTTGATCCTTTAATTTCAGTGTCAAAGCATTTTCTAAAAAAAGTGAAAAACAGAAGCCTGCAGAAATAAGAAAGTACCTGACAGTACATCGGACTACATCCGGCAGTAATTAGCAATACTATGAGCAGTACTTGATCACACCATTTATAATGGCAGTAGGTGTACAATAATTTGAACAGTGAGAGGTCCCTCAATTTTCAGTGAAATAAATCGGTTTTTCAAAAAAAGTTGAAATTATTTGTTGTTTTTTAAAACATGAAAATGAACATTTCCATTACCTCACTTTGCTGTAGTAAACTTTGATAATAAATTAATAACATTATTTTAATATTTTAGTTTTATAACCGAATTATTGAAAATTTTATATCCTCATGGTATGGACAATTTACTGATGATTCAGATTTTCTAAATGAATTACGTTATTCTTTACGGTATGCAAATGCTTCTGTTATTAATCGACTGTTAGAGATTGATGTAGTAGGTGTAATCACAAACAAATTACTTCTCTGTGCCGTTAAACATATCGATGATTATTTGTATATTCAACAAATTACAAATTTGAGGAATGGTAGATTCAATGAAGTCGCAACAGAATATTTAGGAAAACGTTTACATATTGCTGCTACAAATAGAAAAAATGAACTAGCATACTTACAACAAGTAGTTTCGTCGATTTTGGGTAATATTTTACCTGAAAACTATTTAAAATGCAGGTAACTAAATTTACTTATTGGACTGAACTGGTAACTGTTACCTCACATATACATTTAATAAACTGTTTTTATATTTTTAGGAATTATGCAGTTATAATAAGAGAAATATTAGTTGGCTGGGTATTTTTGCCATTGATGGATGTTTTAGCAGACCCGAATATCATAAATTATATCGTAATTTTATCAATTACTTATAAATCAAAGAAAACAACAAAAAGTTGTGTTAATACGGAAATGGTAACTTTTTTGGAAAATTATGCTGTAGCCAATAAAAAAATATCACCTTTTGCAACAAATTTGAATAAAATAAAGAATAATACAGATCTACTTTATGCATTTATGCAATTTTTAAAGAAACAAGAACATGTACACTTGCTACAGTTTTGTTTAGATGTTGGTAAGTATATTTTTCTCTGGAATCTTAGAAAATAATTTTTCTGAAAATGCGGGGAAAAAATTGAAATGTTGACCTTTTATCATGTTCACTTATAAAGTCATAAATATTCATGTATAGTGTTTCAACATTTCATGTAGGTACCCTAGATTACCACAGATTCTTGTGATGAAAATAAGATGATTTAATTAACTTACTTCTATCTAAATGGACTATTTTCAATTTGCTGAATAATTGAAAAAATATATAAATTATTTAATAACGTTTAAAATGTTTTTTCTGATCTAAATTAAATTTGGAGTAGAAGTACTTGCAGGTAAATGTTAGTTTTTAAACTGAAAATTGAAGTAATCTCAAATATGCTAATATTTTCTCATCAAAATATTTTAGTTATAAATTAGATAAATTTTTTTTATTTCTGAGCATATGTAGATAAAGTTGAAATTTATAGGAAAATTATCATTAAACTTTGGATTTTTATTAATTAAAAAATATAGAAGTCATAAATGGATAAAAAGGTGAGGAAAAGGTTATTATAATAATAATATCTCTACCTCTCATTCTAATCACGAGGATTAGCCCAGAAGTCGAAGACTTGTGCAGGATAAATATTTGTGTACGTAAACCAACTAATCATTTCTAGTTGCAATTGGTTTCTATTAAAAAAATAATAATATTCAATATGAAGTATAAAATATAATTCCTATCAATAGAATGGAAATGAAATGGTTTTTATTTTCCTTTTGTCACTCTCGAATTGTAACTATGTGTTCGATGTCTGGTTGTACAATGTGATATTCAGATACTTGTTACACTTACTTGTTACTAGAGTAGAAATACAATCTATAATAATAAAATTCATAAAATATTTTGAAAACTGTAGACTACGGTATGTCAAATACTACATTAGTTAAACATTTATTAAAAGGAGATACTAAAGAGGTAATATTTGTACCATTAAAAAACTTTAAAAAAAATCACTAATACTCAATTTTTCAACCTGAGAAACTTAATAACATTTTGTCCTATCTCATACAAAAATACTGTGTTACTAGTGAAAAAAATCTGCAAATCAAGCAAAAATCAAAGTAGGCTTAAATTTTGCACATATATTCAGTATATCATTCCGAGAATCTTTTCATAATATTTTGAGGTATCTCAGAGTGGAAGAAATCAGTTTTTTCCAAATTTCCAAGGCTTGCTGGATTTTATGGATTTGAAATCACGGCAGACTTTGTTTCTTAAACAAGCAAATCTGAATCTCAGAAGACTATTTTTCAACAACAAAATTGGTTGTCTCTTACATTGTTTCACCCATTCGAGGACATCTTGTATATGCATCAGCTTAACAACTGAAACATATTTAAAGAATTTCATGAATACTCAATAATTTAACAACACTATTTTTGTCGATAAATTTAGGAATGTTTGATCATAATATAAACATTTATGAATCTTACTCGAATACTGTATTGCTTTTAGGAAGTATCCATCTAGTAATCGTTTTGTTTTGAGAAATATATTAGGGACTGGTAACTTCAAATGCATATTATATTTCAATTAGAATTAACACAGGTGATGAACTCGTTGAAGACTATTTCAGCATCACCTTGGTGGTTGAAGCATTTCTCATGCAGGATGTTGTGGAGATGTTTGAAGAAGTGGTTAGTAGGGAAAAAGATTAAAAAAATGGTGGATGAGTTAAGACTTTGTAACCTAGCTAGTACAATTTCTAAAGGGTCAGTTGTGTGACGTGCTGTTGATCATTACCGTGAAGAAGTGGTGGTGTCTTTCCTTTAACCAGTTGTTGGAGACATAATTATGTTGAAGTTTGACGATTTTGTCTATTTGTTGGCAATACTTCTGTGTCTTGATGGTTTCATTAGGATTCAGAAAACTGAAGTTGATTAGACCAGCGGCAGATCACCAAACAGTCACTATTAACTTTCTTTGAGTTTAAATTTGTCATTAGGAAGCGTTCTGGTTGTTGAGCTTTGATACAGTTCACTAAACTGAGTATGACTGGTTTATTGAACAGGTTTAATTTTTCGTCATATGCACAATGCAATTGAGAAAAGAGTAGTTGTTATTGTGCAAAATTAGAGAGTACGCAAACTCAAAATGGTGATATTTGTAGAATTTTTTCAATTTGCCAATTTAGCTGGTGATTGGAAACCGTCTTGTATGTTATGCCTAATTTAGTATGTGGATTGACTTGGATTCAGTTGGCTATTGCCAACATTTGATGGATGACCCCTACACCATCTTGAAGGCTCTGGTATTCCCTATGAAACTTTGCATACCATCATTGCACAGTATATTTGTTAGTGTTCGTTGAATCAAATCCATTCTTCATATTGAGTATTGTTTTTACTGCTTTATTTGAACTAAACACGAAATTTGTTGAATTTACTTTTTAGTTATATCTGCCCTAAGAAATTGTTGAAAATTATTCTAAAATAAAATTTAATATTGCAGATATATAAGAAGGTAAACAGTAAACATACTTAAGGCGTTTTCGGAAACTTACCCGAGTTAACTAGATCACAGAAAAAGGTGTTCGTTTACTAACCCAGTTATATTTATCCGCGTTCAGTTTCTTTAGAGTTATGAACTAGGTTACTTACTCGAGTTAACTCTTTCTAACTCTCCTCAACAGCAGGGTCAGTTAAACCCAGAACAATATTTTCATGTTAGATAAATATTTATTTACATGCAAATATGAAAAATTGCGTCTTTATTAGTCGATAATTTATTGTCAGAAGGCATATGAATGAGGTTTACCAACCTGTTTATGGTAAATATAACGTACTGCAATGATATATCTAGCTATTTTATTATTCAATTTTTTTAATGAAATATGTTGATAATGGAGAAAATGATCTTAAATTTGGATGAACATGATATCATTTTTATCAAGATCACTATCATCCTGCATAAGTTCTTGAACGACTGTGCCTAGCAACTATTTATTTTTGGTGGTCATAATGCAGCTCGAAACTGGCAATCCAATTATGTGATGCTCTTAATAAAATTTTATACCTTTAGACACAGAAACGAAAAGCACAGAGATTTGAGGTTATATTAAATGCACATAGAACAACAACAAATCTGTAGTACCATTCGTAAACTTTAACAACCCGAGTAAATGATCCTGAAACTAAGGTCACGTGACATCTTTTACCTGGGCTCACGTTAGTAACCCAGAGTAAGTTTCCGAAAACGTCATAGCAATTTAACAAAAATTTATTTGAAAATTCATCATAAAATTAAAATAAGAAAAACCACGATAACTGTTTACACTAACTATCCTAATATATTCTTAAAACTTTTGTTGGTTGACATTGCAGCACAAATAATCCACAAAACGTATAATCTGGCTTTATATAATTTTGACATCTTGTATATCGGGTGTTTTGTTTAAAATATTGTATTGAAGTTTTTTTTTGAATAGCTTGGTATAATGCAAAAATTAAAAAAAAATGTTTTTAAAAAACTACTTTAAATAGAGGTAAGTTTATTTAAATTGTCTTACCTAACCTAAAAACCTGTGAAAGTTCCATGTTCAGTATATCCCATTTTTGATGGGTTCCATAGTTATTTCAGATAATTACCAAATAAATTTAGAAATACAAAAGTGTTTTAAATCACTTACATAAGGGAAACAAAACAAAAAAAAACTACTAAGGTAAAATATACCTTAAAACAAAAACAAAATAAAAAAATAATAGTAACAGAAAACAATTATACAAAAATTTTTTTGGATGTATTTATGCCCTAACCATGTATAGATACAATATATTGTTACGGGTTTCCTACCCAACTTCTTCTTTTACCAAAACAAAAACAATCAGTTAATTTTTCACAGATCTTTATTAAACACTCTATACACTAGTGAATACTAAATACGACTAAACTAATTATTATTTAATTAATCACTATCGAAATTGCTCTGAATCTCCGCTTATTCCCCTTATTACAAAACGAATATTTCAAGTATATTCTAGTAACTCTGGATTTCATTCTAGAGTGGCTTGCAAATCTTCCTGACGTGCCTCGATTATTTCTAGTATTTTCTAGTAACTCTGGATTTCATTCTACAGTGGCTTGCAAATCTTCCTGACGTGCCTCGATTGAAGGCATCATCGTTTATCAGTTTACTAGTCTCGCGCGATTGGGTGCGATCGGGGCAAATACTGTGACAATATAACAAAAATAATATATTTCCCATATATTTCATATACTACATAACAACGACACCATAAAAACACAGCAAAAAAATTACTTATATATTATAATAAGAAAAACACAAGCTCAAGTCAATTGTCAACAGTTATGATGAAACCACATTTTTTTTGCCTAATTAATTGGTGTAGTCTTATATAGTCTTCAATTTTTGTGACATGTTTGATGTATTTTTTTCAATTCCAATAATTTTATTCACATCACTTCTTATAACTGTTATTTTAAGTTGGGATTAAAAACACAGTAGTGTGAATGCAATCATAGAACGGTATGTCCCGTCATTATCTTGAATATTCTTTTTTTTTTGTCCCATTATCCGAAATTCTTTCTGAAAGTCTTAATGATATGGAGCGTTGTCTTAACACTATTATTAAATAAACCATTTTTTTAAAATGCCCTCTGTTCTCCCTCATTGTGTTTTATATAAATTATATCTAATTAATTGAGCTTGTTCGTCGTCTGTTGTAACCTTCGCCTCTTCTCTATCATTATTTGCATTATTTACGGCCCAATCTATTAAACAATGATAACCAGTGGCAGAGATCTGGAAATGCTATTGTATAATTTTTACCATATTTTGTATGCCACTGCCGTTTTCTGGTGTTTTTATTGAAGTTTCGTAATCTACAATCGAGTTGGAAGAAAAAAATGCTATTGTATTTTTTTCTTAGGATAAATAGAGTAATTTTAAAGAACCTCGCACGTTTCTTATGGGAAATTGGTTTCGGTCAATTTTTTTGAAACTTTGCATATTGATAGTTCTCGCTGATCAAAAGTTACAATGGGCACAAAACCCGAAAACCCCCCCAACCCCCCGAAAATCGCCCTCAAAGGTCATCAGGGTCAGCATTACTGGATTGCTCAATTTTCCTACTGAATTATTTGGTACCGTTGTCGAGGTTGTAAACACTTATATGCCCTGAACCTGTACTTGCGGGTTTGGGTTCCTTTACTACAACAACATCCTTACATAGCTTTTATCGTTAAATCAAATTTATTTCTGTAATGGAATGCATAAATTTTAATTCTAAAGTGATGCTTGACACAGTTTGTACAGAAATTGGTAAACAAAATAAGTGAGTATTAGAAAGTATTTCAAATAATTTATTATCAAAATTGAAAATAAATAAAAAATGAATAATGAAAAAATGCTGGAAACAACTATCTCCTGCTGTTATGCATGTACCTAGTCTTCTTCTAAAAGTATCTATATTTTTAAAAAAACTTGTAGGTACACCCCATATTTCAAAAACTATCGAGTATTCGACAAAACTTTATATAATAAACTAGCCTCATTTTTACGTGTTCTACTCCTTCAGTATTTAACATACCTTTTGGAACACCTTGTATAATAAATAAATATCTTACCTTTCTAAACTGTAAGGATTGCAATTGTTTTGTTTAGAAATACGGAGAACGATGTTCTTACACAAATTCATACGACTGGTCATATTGAAATCAAGGGAGAAACTTATAATAACACTTGATAAATGATATACAGGGTGTCTTGCAAGTCGTTACAATAATTTTAGGAGGTGATAGAATATGTGATTTTGAGTCGATTGAAACAAACACCTATATACCAAGTGTTACAATATTTATGATAATTATTTTTTTTAATATTTCTTAATTTAACCCTGCTTGTGTACAATTGTTGAAGTGTAGAAGAAAAACAAACTTTTTTATAACAAATATTTCTATACTTTTTTATTAGGAATGAATGTATTATTTAAATGATGAACTGAGACAGCATTGCTTAGGTAAGTTTTTAATAATATCCGAATAAACCTACACACAAAGTTTTAAATAAAATCCACTTTTAAATTTGACTCTTTACTTTAACAAAGTAGAAAAACCATGTTTATGAAGTTATAGGTAAGTAACAAAGCCACTTTAGATTTTATTGGTTAAATAATTTAAATAATCCATTCATTCCTAATAAAAAAAGTATAGAAATATTTTTTATAAAAAGGCTTGTTTTTCTTCTACACTTCAATATTTGTAGAAAAGCATGGTTAAATTAAGAAATATTAAAAAAATAATTATTACAAATTGTTCGGAATCGGCTACCACCACCTGTTGATGATGGTTTCCATTACGAATGTAATACTTATCGGTCAACGAAAACAGGGAGACTTACCAAGATTTTCCTTGATTGAACCTTGGGAGTGTGGAAATATGGCAAATGGCCCAGTCCAACGCCCGGGCCACACAATAGTGGCTTTCCAATCGTCATGGAAGTGTTCCTGATGTGTTCTTGTTGTGGTCTGCTTTTTAACTGCTCCTGAATTATGCAACTGGAATGCGTCGTTTTGGCTGTTGTAACTTAAAACGTGCTTAAAGCATAACCTTTGATTTTTGACTTGTTTAAATTATGATTTTTTTTTTTATATATAATGGTATGTGATTATTATTAATTATACCAACCGATATATGTTTTATGGATATTTGGAGATAAAAAATCAAAGATGGCAAAAAGCAACGATAGTGTTGGTATTCGACCACTGCAATTATTTGATGCAGTAACAAATGTTACACATACACTTTTTTTAAATAAGGAAGATTATGAACGTGCGTTGACTGGTAAGGATAATTATTGTATGAAAAATCTTTGAGTAGTTATAAATAATTTTTTCTACAAAACTGTTAAAAGTGGGCTTTTTAATTGTCATTTTTGATGTTAAAAATGTCATTTTTTGACACGCATGTTAAAAGTAAGTTACTTTTAACACTAGTGTTAAAAGTAAATCAAAGTTTATTTAAATTTTATTTTGAAAATTAATAAAACATTTTAACAAACACATGAACAACTTTTTATTTTAAATAAGTACAAACCAACATTTTAACTAGTTATTACTATTAACATTTATAGTAAAATTAGAACAATTTGAAATTGTAATTCCCTGCGGAGTCAGTTGGTTTTACTGTCAACATGTGTGACACACCTATTTTCTGTAGAAATACTACTGGTAGTACTGGTGGTCTTGCTAGTAGTTGCAGCAGTAGGAAGTATTTGGCATGCAATTTCCTTCTTCGGTTCCAGTGAATTTTCAATGTAGCCTTCAGTTACCGTCGAAGATTTCCATCCTCCATGTCTCTTGATGGTAATAAGATTTGCACCAGAATCTGCTAACAATGTCGCCGATGAACGACGAAAACAGTGTCCGGTGTAGAGTTGAGGATTTGGTAGATTCAAGAACTCTGCAATGTCGGCAGGCATTTTACCAAACATGTTAATTCTGACTGGATTCTTCACACATTTATTCTTCATATATTTAAGAAAAAGTCGTCTATGGTCAGCGTTGGGTTGGGCCGGAGTGCCATATACTTTCTAAAAAAGTTTAAATAGAATTCACCAACAACACTGAAAGTCCGAGGCACTTTCGTTTTAGTATCTGGTATGGTCACAACAACCGAAGTGCCCAAATATTCAATATTGTCGATGGTCATCTGACACAATTCCTCCCGGCGACACGCCCCGAAGACACCCAGTATTGCAGCGACTTTCATCATCAGATACTTTTCGTCTTCTGCTTCTGTGAGAAATTTGTCGATATGCGTCTTCGTCAAAACTTTTGACTTTTTTGCTTGACATCCTTCACCCTTCCGTTTTAAAAAAGCAATACATTTATAATGTTTGCTTATATCTTGATCTTGCTTTATTTTTAACATAGTTTTGATCATGGAATAATTTGACCACAGCATTGACGATTTCCATATCTTTTTCCTCAAAATATGCCAGTAAAACACTTTCGTTACATTTCTCAGGGACCTTTTTAATGTTGCACCATTCCGAAAAGCGTCTATAAGCGATTTCGTACTGTTCCTTTGATTTCGCCGGCAATAATTCCAATGTTGCTCGACTGGCAGCTTCTTCGATTTCAGCAGGGATGGATTCTTTACGCTCATTATCGAGATTATTCATTATACTTATAATATTACTAGAAAATGCTGTCAATATTTTTGCGTTTTTTCCGTAACTAACAACAGCACTGGTTGCTACAAAAATTTTGGTTCATAAACATTGCGATCTGTGTGGTATTTTTTGATTTCTTATTTTTATTGAGTTTAAAGTTCTTCCGATTGTTTTGTAGAAAAAATAGTGTATAATATACGTGTTAAAAGTGATTTTATTTTAAATAAAATCTTACTTTTAATACGTATATCATAAATAACTATTTCAGATGACTCATTTGCAACTTCACTTTTGTATGACATAGCAGATAATTCAGAAAATACTGTAGATTTACAGGCATCTGAAGAAACTGCAAAATATGACAATTCCCAAAAAGAAAATAAATGTGTATGGTTGTACAATGAAATTAAAGCTCTAATAAACACAGTCTCGTCTCATTTGGAAGAATTAAGAATTAGACCATCCAAAGAAACGAAAGTTTATGTTCCAAAATGTAGCTAATGATTTATTATCATAAAATATTATAAAGACTGACTTGCAGTGTCAAATTAAATGGAAAGGCTTAGTGCGAAGTTATAAGAGGATAAATCAAAACGTACTGGACATGGTCCAAATAGGTTTATATTTTTTGAAGAAATGGAAGAGGTTATTGGCACTAAACAATCTACTTCATGTACTCATGTCTTAGAATCGAGTACAGATAATGAAACAGTATGCTTAGAAGATAGTAGTACCTCAGAAGTGAATGAAAGATTGACAGATGACATACGTGAAAATCTTGTAGAAAGCGCAGTAACTTGCAAATCAAATCCAAAAAAGAGGAAAACTCAGGTATTAACAGAACAATACTTATCTTTAAAAAAAAATGATTATGAAAAGCGGGAGACTCGTTACAGAGACCGTTTAGAGTTAGAAAAGAAAAAGATAGCTTTATTAGAGAAATATCTAGAAAAGAGTGAAAAATAATGTGTTGTATAGATATATCTATACATATGTTAATAAGAATATTGTTATTATATTGACACTATTGTAGTCCAAAATGTTTTTTTATTTTTAAGTAAAACACTAAAATTTATATTAATTTATTTTGTAACATGTTATTAAATAGGTACTATACATATGTTATTGAAAATATTGTTTTAAGTTGTTATTTAGATATTTACACCATTTTAGTCAGAATGTTTTTAATGTTTTAAATTACATACTTAAATTACATTAATTCATTTTGTATGTAACATGGTATTAAATACTTCTTCCCTTCTTCCTCCAATCCCCATCCTTTTGACATTTTGTCCTATTCCGTCCTCTCCATTGTCTTCATGGATATTTTGTTCTTCATAATACTCATCGTTGTCTAATACGCATATATTATGCAAAACACAACATGCCATAATACATTTTGTTACTTATTAATTTTAAATTTAAATTTTCAGTGTGATAGTCTTCTAAATCTGCCTTTTAGTATTCCAAAGGCATTTTCGACTATAGTTCTTGTTGAAGAATGTTTGAAATTGAAGATTTTTTGCTCCTGTGTTAAATTATCTGTGTCTCTAAATGGTGGTACTATCCAGCTTAAACTTAGATATGCTGAATTGCCAAGTAAAAACATATTTCTGTAAAATAATTCATTCACATTGTCATATGCTTTAGAGTATAGTGCAGATTTTCTTAAAACCCTCGCATCATGTAGTGAACTAGGCTCACCGCAATACAGATCATTAAAAACTTTTTTGTCGTTTATCACACCTTGTAGAAAAAGGCTGTGATAACCTTTTCTAATTATATATGAATCCTGATTGACTGGGTATATATTCGTTCCTTTTATACACTAAAAAGTTGACTACACGATCTATCAACAATTTGTCTGAAGCTCTCTGTATTAGCTAGATACCATATAGTCATTAATACAACTTTTTCAGTGGGGATGCATTTGCATCCTGCAATATTTTGTTGACTGAAGCGACTTCTTCCAAATTCATGTAAAACAATAAGCCAATGGTTATTAAATTAGCATTATTTTAAAAATATACACAAGTGCCAGTTTTCTTAAGATTGACTTTCATAATATGGACCAATTACATTGCATGCGTCAAAGGTAACCAAAATTTAGCAAGTACTTTTTAGATTCAAGTTATCAAACATTTTCTAGGTTTAATTCAGTTAGAAAGTATTTGACTGCTTGTTAATTTTTCATTACTTTGACCGCATAGGTACGTAGTAAAATAGTGTCACCACCACATGCTTACACATACAGATAGTCGCATTATCTTAATTTACACAATGCAAATGTTTTTTAAATAGTCATAAAATATATAAATAACATATATAATAAAGTAAAAGTACTTACCAACTATAAAATAAGCAATCCTCCTAGATAACCTAAAATGTTTTTGAAAGATATCTTCACTGAAATTTTGCACTGTTTTTTCAACAAAATCAATAATTTTTATAATTTTTTCTGGAGCCTTAATGTTAATAACACTTTCATCTTCTGAGGAATCAGAAGACATTACCTAAAATAAAACTGAATAGGAAGCAAAATCTAAATAAAGGATACATACTTACCATAACAAGGATATCCATTGTAATGAATTGTAAATGGTTTAATAAATAATAAAAATATATTACAATAACCTCGATGTTAGCATAAAACTTCACAAAAATTGGTAGAGCACAAGGGGGCAAGGGAAAACGATATAGACCACTTCAAGAGTAAAATGTTCTCTATTATTGGAACGCGAAAAATAAAATTGAAGTACTTCAGTAGTACTCCAGGAGTGCTCTACTTCCCAATTGGAAAGCAGCTAGTGGGTTCCTTTTCTGAAAATGACTGAGGAGAGATTGGGATTGCGTCTGGTTGCATCCACAGTTTGCAGCACACTGCTGTTTCTGTTCCCGGTACTCCAATGGGAGGGAGTTACGCGCATAGTCTCTCCCATCTTCGTTTCATAACCTCGAAAAATTTGAAAAATAAACAATACCAACCCGAACACAAATATTGAACAAATTCCATAATCCATCGGTGGATCCATTGATGTACATCAATGGTCCATCAAGTTGTTACTAAACTACAGATGAAGTTCAAATTGATGGAAGAAAAAAGATTGGGGGGACCATCGCAATTCCATCGGTAGTAAGAGATGGATGGATGAATTTTTTCTGATGGATGGGGAACGAGGTTAGGTACTGTGTTAATAAAATTCTATGTTACTTGGATCTACAATCACTTTTTTATTTTTGTGCAATATGGATTTAATTAAAGTTGAACTGAGCCACGAAGGAAACGTATATGTAACTGAATTAACACCTACACAAATAGAAATAATATCATCAGGTAAGTTTTATGAATTGAGGACGAGGGATCGATTTGTTTATCACGTTCAAATAATTTTCATTCTGTTATAGACTCAGAGAAATACCTCGACTTAATTAATACGTTGAGAGATCAATATGCATCTGCAAGTCAAGTTACACAACCACAGAAAGAATGTGAAATTTTAAAAGAAGTGGAGAGCAAATGGACTGACCAAAAGATAAAAGCCATGTTGAGATTGCGGTTTGATTTGGAAGGAGCTTTTAATAAACCATCTCAGAAAAAAAGTAAATTGTGGCAGACTATAGCAGCACGCCTGAATGCAGAAGTTAATACAAATTTTAGTGGTGAGAACTGTAATGTGAAATTCCGAAACCTATTACAAACATATAAATATAACAAACAAAAAAGGCATAAGAGTACAGGGGAATCATCAATAACATGGGATTACTACGATATATTCGAAGAAATTATGGGACACAAACCAGCAGTTATGACTCCAAAGGAAATATTGTTAAAATCTTTATTAGATACAGATGAAGTTATAGTAAATAGTGAGTCTATTAGTAATTTTACTAGTGAGGTGGCAGAAAGTACAGAAACTAATTGCACGGTGGATAAAGAAAAGACGGATCAGACTGCACAAAAAGATAAAATTAAGAAGAAAAAGGAAAAAGAAGATATATCCCTAGGAACATATCTGTTTCTGAAACATAAGGAAGAAGAAGAAAAAATAGCAATGAAAAACAAAAAATGGGAAGATGAGCGACAACTAAAAATACTAGAAATCGAGGCAGTGAATAATTTGGCAAAGGCAATTGCTTTAAGTAGAAAAACTGGAGAAAAAAGACGAAAGTCATCTTCAAAATCCGACTAGTTTTTACAGTTATTCATAGTAAAGTTGGTATCTATCGATACTTCTTTACTACTTCAAGAGCTACGTGCTACGTGTATGCTAGTACCAAAGAATGATTATTTTAATTCTATTGTCAACAGCTAGGATATGAAGATATATTTTTGTTAATGATTTATTTCTAATAAAAATGGCTATAATAATTATCTTTTATTTAAAACAATTTACATATTTAACTGATACATAATAAAGTTTCTTTTTGCTCGTCCTTCAACATCCCCAAGATCATCCAACTGGATTTCTTCATTTTGTACAATCTCTGCAGTGTCTTCAATATTAAACTTATGTTTTACATATTTTAACCGGATGTTATGTAATATACAGGCACAAATTATCATATATTTCATATTTTGTAAGCGATACATGTTGAGAAATTTTAGACGTCTCCAGGAACCCTTTAACAAGCCAAAGGCTTGTTCAATTATGACTCTAGTTTTACTTAAGCACATATTATAATTACGCTGCCTTTGGGTAAGGTGGCCATTATTTCTGAAGGGTACCATTATAAATGTTTTGATGGGGTATGCTGAGTCTCCCAGTAAGTGGGAGTTTGCAGGAATGAAATTGAGACTGGAGAGTTTTTCATACAGTGGAGATTCTTGCCACATGCGAGCATCATGCATAGAACCTGGCCAACCGCAAGATACATCAATAAACTCTTTTTTGGCATTACATACCCCTTGTAATAAAATAGAATGAGTACCTTTTCTATTATAATACGAATTATCATTGGAAGGAGCGGGGATATTTATATGTGATCCATCCACACAACCAATTACATTAGGGAACACATACCCTTGCCGAAGGTTTTTAAACTCTTCAATGGCAGCAAGAGCTTTGTCTCCTTGCGACCTCCTTGCGACCAGGAGATAAATTTATCTCCATTATCATACAATTTTTTAGCAACTAATAAAACAATCCTCCATGCCTGCGATCGACTGACTCCAAATCTATCTGCTATACCCCTAAAACTTTCCTGGTTAGCTAATGTCCATATTGTCAAAAGTATTGCATCTTTTATAGGGTATTGTGTGGGCCTCCCAGATATTACAACATGTTTGGCCTGTATTGTATCAACAAGTACCTAAAATTTTGATTGCGTATAATTACATTGGTTTTATAATTTATGGTACCTACATCAATGCATTTCCTATTAACTCTGAAATGATTTTGAAAATCTTGATTGTCATACAGATCTATTATTTGTCGATATGTGGTTATTTTCGCCCGTCTTCTTTTAATCTTTTTTTTCATAATAATGATCTCTTCATCACTGGAGCTTTCATTGGTACTGCTGCTGCTGAAATTTCTCAATAAACGTAGTCCTACTACTGTGGCTACAGTCTCCATTTTTCGTTCATAAAATATATTTTTCAATCCAGTTAACCACCGGCACCAAAATAAAAAAGTTTTGAGGTTAGACTTACTGATGCATCGAACTGCAATCCATCAATGTGTTTTATAACTCCATGCCATCTTTTGATGACGTCATCCATCCATCCGCTGGAAAGTTGTTGAATTATGGAATTTACTCATTGTAACACTTGGTGTATAGGTATGTTTGTTTCAATCGACTCAAAATCAAGTATTCTATCACCTAAAATTATTGTAACGACTTGCAAGACACCATGTATGTAAGTATAGGTGACGCTAGTGCACTGAAATGAAATTTTATATTATGATGACTGGAATGCTTGTCAAGCTGCGCAAATGGATTACTCATGTTACTCTTATTTGTTTTGTGCCTCCTAGCAATAGCGGAGCCATAAAGATTTAGCTGATTGTGAATTGAAATGAAATTAAATTCTGGATATGAAGAATTATTTGGTGCTATAGGCTGGTTAATTTTACAGTCCCTTATAAAATATGACATGCTCCAACAATAACACCCACAAAAATACACAAAAAATACACTAACGAGATACAAGATAAAATAATGTACTGGTTAACCACACTGTACGCCAATGACGTGTTTATCAACAAAATAATGGGAAATTAAGAACACAATTCATATCGTACGTGCAGATGATTGTTTCATGTGCCTCCTTTTGTCTGCTCCTAGGTTTGTCATTATATGGATGCACATTGGAACTAAGAGCATTCCATATTGTACATTTCAGTGCGCTAGTGAAAGCAACTAAACAAAAAATTAGGTTCTTATTTTTGAAGAACTGGAAACTGCCCCAAGTGCACTGTCCGCTACTGGTGCATTTACCTTAGCTTGAAAAGTATTAAGGCCATATAAAAACCGCATATACCACTGGATTCCACAGAAAAAAAAAATAGGTTTCACTCGTTAGAGAATCCGAAATGGTAACTGTAGATATATTACAAGTGGTTAAAAAAAATGTGTATTTTTCAATTTTCCCCTGTAAGTTTGATATGAAGGGTGTTATGAAAATTTTGTTAATACAGTCGATTGTTTCTCAAAAAAATAGCACACTCTTGCGAATACCGTTTTGAGTTATATTCAGTAATTTCTGAGATACCCATGCAAAATACATCGAAAATGGGACACACTATACACAGAACACTGGAATACCTTGTACCGTATTGAAAACAATTTTAGATGACTTTAATGTGAAACTCCTCACACCCAATTTGTCAAAAAAACAATTAGAAGAATTACATTCCGATGCTTTGAAATTATATAAAGACTACTTGAATAAGGACAGTTTGAATTTTATTGGTTGCCCAGATGACATAACAGAAGATTTTTGTCACTTAATTAAAGAGTCATATATAACAGAGAAACTCACAAAAATTCCTAAACTTTTATATAGAGCATATGATTATACTTTCACTGAACTAGAAACAATGTGGTTACCACAATTTTTTCATAGCAATGAGGTAAATCTTTTGAATATATTTTAAAAGTATTGACTAATTTTTGTAACTTCAGTTCTACAGCTATATATGTGGTTCTAAAATTGTGTCAACTTACGTTAAATCCAACAGGTGAGTAAAATTATGATTTAAGGTCATTTACTATACTAACAGTTGCTAACTCATAGATCAGGTGTGAATAATTTTGGTTCTCCAATGAAAGAGAGGTGAGTTATTTGTATATAGTAGATGTCTATTTCCCTTAATATTCCAGAAGTTATAATTTTTTTCTTTGTTTGTTTTTTTTTAATTTCCTTTTTGTATAAACAGCTATTTCTATATATGTTTTAGGATTAATTGACCAAACTTTAAATTTAAATTTGCATGATCAAATTAAATATATGTAAACACATGTATGTATGTATGTAAACAATTTCGAGATAGGGTGACATTACCTGTTATCGACCTTTTACGTAAATTTACAGATTAAAGTAGACATCCACTAATGGTTATATTTAACGAAATAGTATGTACAAAATAACATACATGGAATAGTTTTTACTTAAAGAAAAATATTAGAAACGTTATTTCCCACCATAAAAATTAAAAATAATAATAATTTTCTAAGAAAATGTACTTTTTACCAATTGTCGCCCGTCATCTTACTAGTTCTCGGCCGACTGGCTGAGAAACGGCCCCTTTTCAGCCGAACACTGCCGAGAAATGGCTATTCATCGGCCGTGTTGGGAAAACAAATTTGAGTCATACAAGTATAAGAGATATCTAAGTATGAAATGTAAATATGAGATATAAATAATAATAAGAGAAAAATAATTAGAAAAAAATCTTTTATTAAATAACAAAATCTTTAATTCTTTAGGGAATTTTATTTTTCACCAGCCGTCAGTCGTTGCTATTTTCAAATATCGCATTTATATTCGTTACTTGCAACGTCTTCATATAAATATTCGGAAAATTCTGTACTGTTCTGTTAAATGGTACCACTTTGGGCAGTGGTCACAACCAATATTCTTTTCCGAATCCTCTTCTGTTTCACTATACAAATCATCTTCACTGAGAGCACATTTGATTCTCTCTTTTTCTTTGATATCTTAGTTGTTATTATTTAATGACTCTAGGTTTTTCTTTTTTTGTTTGTTGTACAGTATCTTGATTCCATTCTCTAAGTACCTTTTTCTTCTGAATATTTTCTATTTTCTTTTTTTTCTCTCTTTATTCTTTCTCTCATAGTACTTTTTCCATTCCTTGCAAGAAATTGCACTGAGCAATCTCTCATTTCTTTCTGCTTGGTCGACTGGAATTGGAAATGTCAAATACTTTATTAAATTGGTGTGACAGAAATGGTATGATTTTAATTCTTGCAAATGTTATGCCATTATCTGTTTTTAAGGGCAGGTTGAACACATATAAAGTACAATTGTTTTTGGAAGGAGAAGCGGGCAATAAAATGTTGGGGAGACGAAATGTATACATTTCCCAAATTATGCTAGGAAGGACGTATTTAGGAATGCATGTGCAGTGGAAAGATTAGAATAGTTCAGGTATGTTGGTACTCAATTATCCCTAGATGTAAATTGTCATAAACTCATTCTATCTATTCTAAGATTGGCTCTGCTGAACCGTCTGTTTTTGACAAGAAGTACATCTTAATGGCCATCTTTCTCTAGTGCAGACAATTTCTCCATAACGTTAGTCGTACCTTATTAACGAGCGTACCTGAGGTATATTGCAAACAAGTGAAAAGGGCTCAGAGGTATATGTCGGGTTTCACCAAAGTTTTATTGCCTACGTCGCTTTCCGAAAACGATTCTATTATATTAATGTGACTTAAGAATATACAATTTGATTATCTCAATTATATGTTTAGATTACTTGTTTACATTTACTTTACAGATCAAAAAAGTATGAACCAATCAGTCAGGGTACTGTAGCAAAAATAAGTAGTGGACTGGTTAAAATTAAAGGTGTCTTGAAAACGAACCAACCCATTGAAGGTTCTTTTTTCCCTTTAGAAGCCCATAATGTTGAAAATGGCACTGTGGAAGACTTGCTATTGGCAGAATGTAAAACACTTTTTAGAGATCTTAGTACATGGAAAGTAACTATACGCTCTTATCAGGTATATATTTATTAAGAAGCAAAAATATGTATTTTTTTTCTTAATATAATGCCATATAGGTACCTCTAAACATTATTTTGAATAAAACAAATACTATATAATTTATAGAAGCATATCCAAACATTTGTAGGAAATTTATTTTATTAGTTTCTGACAGAATTATCCTGTATTATAAAAATTGAATCATTAAGAACAATTATGCTATTCTATAAATTTTTATATAAATTGCGAAAACAGAAAAATTGTTTGTGTAATAAAATAAATGTAGTAGTGAGTAATTATTTCTAGGCAAGTCCTTCAAACAAAGTAATATATTTCTGTGTCAGTGTAGAAAGATTAGATTTATTACCTGATGATAGCAGAAGAACTTGGGTAGTTTTGAGAAAGGATCAAGATTTTTACACTTTGAAAGCTAAATTAGTAGAATTTCATGGAGAAAATGAGATATGTGACTCACCATTGCCATCAAGAAAGTAAGTAGATAAATTTTTCATGCATTTAGTTTACATGTATTCGGTGTTTAGTGTATGTTAACAAATATACAAAAAAAAAAGGAAACTAAATCAGCAGTTAAAGCTGATCAGATATATTATAATACACTGAGCTCGTAAAGTTTGGAATAAATTCGATAAATCGTTATTGGAGGGTTTTGACAGGAAATCCTGACATGTCAAGTTTAGTTTATAAAATGTCACTTTTTTGAGCCATCGACTTTTTTCTGTTTTGTTTGTTTTTGAGTTATTATGTCATCAGCATTTTTTTTAAATGGCAACCCATATTTTTTCCACGGATTTCGATAGAGCACATTTTTCTGAGTACGAATATGTCAAAAACGTATGACCTTCAAGATGGAAGTTTTCGAGATATTCGGTTCCAAAGTTTCAAGAACGCGTTTTACAAACGATGACAAAATACTAATCATTTATCAATGAAGCGCTGGAAAAATTACAGTTTTGACAGTTGTCAGAATTTTCAAGTTTGTTCTCGCAAGTTTGTGTTTTATTTTAAGTTGAATAATCATTATTCTATCAGAATTGCTTTTATTTCAAAATGGTCCGTCGTTTGAGTGAAAGGAAAAGAATCGAAATTTTGATGATTATCCGTTACAGGGACAGAGCTCGCTCATAAGTAGAAGTTTGCCGTTTATTTAACAACAAATATCCAAACAGAGAACCAATTACACATTTCACCGTTAGTAAAATAGAGCAAAAGTTTTTAGAAATGGATCATGCGAGCGATCCCCCTAGAACGAGTCATCCACCAGTACAAGAAGATGTTAAATTGAATGTTCTACTAGAGCTTCAAGGAAATCCCCATTTACCCACCTGCCAAGTGGCGGCAAACAACGGAATAGTTCAAAGCTCCGTCTTAAAATATTTGAAAATGTACAAATGGCATCCGTATAAAGTGGTTTTGGTCCAAGAATTAAACGAAGATGATCCAGACCGTAGGTTACAGTTTTGCGAAACCATGTTGCAACGCTTGATTGATGACAACATATTCTTACGCAATATTGTTTTTTTCTAATGAGGCTACCTTTTATCTCGACAGCCCAGTAAACTGGCAAAACTGTAGATATTAGTCTCTTGAAAATCCACACTGAAAAATGGAAACTCCTAGTCACTTTCCACAAAAAGTTAACGTTTGGGCTGACCTTGTTAGTAACCATATTTTAGGTTCATTTTTCATTGAAGGCGCATTAACAGATGAAAAGTATTTTGAATTTTTAAGAGACGATTTAGTCCCTGCACTTGCGGTGCTTTACCCAAATGACGTAGATTCTGATCTGCCCAATAACATGATATAGTACCAACAAGACGATGCACCACCCCATTTTGCAATGATCGTTCGCGACTATTTAAACCAAGTATTTGCTAACCATTGGATTTGTCGAAGGGGAACTATCGAATGGCCCCCTAGATCTCCGGATCTCACAACCCTAGACTGCTTTTTATGGGGCTATTTAAAGAGCAAAGTCTATTTCAATAGACCAAAATTGAAGAATTAAAGGACATAATTTGCAATGAAATTCGAGCCATTCAATCAGATATTCTCGATAAGGTTCTGCAGGAGTTTCAGTGGCGGATGGGATATTGCCAAGAAATGAATGGAGTTTTTATATATTTTTAGGTATTAATAATATTGTATGAAACTAACTACTCTGTGGACTAAAGCCCCAACCAGCGTTGAATTCCACCCACAATATCTACCCATATATTCTTTATTATTAGCTTTTGTAACATATTTTACTGTATTAGAAAGGTATTTTAAGCTAATATAAATCAAATCTCCTACAATTCCTATCAATGAAGTCATATGTATGCTCTCTGATACCAAACATTTAGGTATGCTAATGAACAATTCCACAGACAAAGCTCTATTCAATAATTATCTAAAGAAATTAATCTATCTAAATTTACTAACTTGGTTGAATGAAAACACTCTATAAATATCTAACTTTCACTTTAGACAGTGGGAACTTGAAAATTCAGCCACAATAGATGAGATCTGACCTAATTTTGCATTTTTAGGATTGCTTCTTCAGGTGGCCTCCTTTAAGTTGAGTCAAATATCTAACTATAAATTATTATATAAATTAAAATTATTTGAAATTAAATATCGACAATGACAAAAGTGACATTATTGAATAGAGCTTTGTTCATTAGCATACCTAGATGTTTGGTATCAGAGAGCATACATATGACTTAATTGATAGGAATTGTAGGAGATTTGATTTATATTAGCTTAAAATACCTTTCTAATACAGTATAAAAAGTGAATGGAGGTCACTGAAAATTTCCTCTGATTTTCTTGTTAACTTTAATTATTTATCATTTGTACAGAAACCTTTTTTCATTTGTTAAAATTGTTGTTGGTTGATTATTACTTAAAAAATTAAACAAATTACTCCTAAAATCTCTTAAAATGTTCGAAAAGCTTTTAAAAAACTTGACGCACTCGATACCTTGTACATGGTACATTCTTGAAACTTTGGAATCGAATATCTTGAAAACTTCTATCTTGAAGGTCATACGTTTTTGACATATTCATTCTCAGAAAAATGTGCTCTATTGAATTCTGTGGAAAAAAATATGGGTTGCTGTTTAAAAAAATTGCCGATGACATTATAACAAAAAAAAAAGTCGATGGTTCAATAACTATTTATTGAATTTATTCCATACTTAACGAGCTCAGTGTATGTGCAATACAATGTAGATTTTCATTATTTTATTATTTAGAGAATCACTGACTTAAGTGAAGCAATAATAAAAATATATATATTTCTTTATTACAGAGCAGGGTCTTCTGTTGATATTCGTATGGTTAAATACGAAGAATTCTTAAAAAAACTTCTCCAAAAATCGACATTACGGAGTAGTGATTTACTCTATTCCTTTTTAACAACTGAAGAGGATTTTGCTATTTTTATAGCTACAAGTGCCCCAAATATTCAGGATTTTGGTAATATTTACCAGTCGGTTGCACATAAATTAAGAAAGGAAAAAGGACAACATTTAGATTCATTCATGAGTGCTTTTTTAAATTCCACAGTAAAAACCCGCCAAGAGTAATTAAAATAATGTAATAATATACAACATGTTTATTATTCTCATTACAGAAAACTTGACTGGGCAGAAGTAGGTGAAGAGTTTGACATAAAAATTGGAAGTAATGAAAACATTTCGTTTTCTAAAACTTACCGAAATCACATTTTTAACGATAACTTTGGCGTGAAATACAGTTCATTGAAAGATACTATGAGTGGAACATTTAATCCAGATGGTTTTATGGAAAGCATGTTTTATTTATGTAAGAAAAAATTATTTACAATAAAAGTTCTTGTACACTATTACACTTTTAAACTATAGACACCTTTTGAAAAAAAAAAAAAAAATAAAATTTAACAGATAACTTTGACTTCTTTATACTTTTTCTGCACACTAGCCTGATATTGGTATATGTATATTATTATATTTTGTTGGGAAAAAGTAATATTGACTGTTTTTATTGATTGTTTTGTTTCAGTAAAACATATATTTGCTATACCAAATGGATTGCTGAAAATTTATGTTTCCTTATGCTGTGTTGCTGAACAACTGGTTGATTTCTTATGCCATCTTTTCATAGAACATAAATTGAAATCTAATCTATCTCACTCAAACTTGGCTTTTTTGGTTCGGCTGCTGGAAGGTTAATCATTGGTATTGGTATATACATTTAAATAAAATATTTGGTTTGTAGATGTCATTTTTAATCCTCATATTTCTCCTACTAAAAATGATTTAGAAAAAAGAAAAATTCAAGCATTTAAAGAATTAGAACAGGTAGTACCTACTTTTATTTCTAAAATTGTCGGACCTGGACTTCAAAATGGATCAAGGACTTTGCTAGAAATTATGCAAAACCCACATTTCAACAAACAGGTATGTTTTGGAATGTACCTAGATACTCAAAACTATTTTCTTAATATTTTTTGAAGGAAAATAAATTTTGCATCTACCTGAGTCAAATTTAATGCAGGATTTCATTTAAAAATATGAAATAAAGCTCAGAAGAAATGTTATGCATATGTAATCAAATATAATTTAAATAATAAAGAATTTCTTGAAAAAAAAAGTCATAAGTGGTTGTGGCTTTGAATTATTTACTTATTAGAACATATCGTGCTTTCACAAAATATATCTAACAAAAAAGTAGTTAAAATAATTCAATAAATAAAAGTTACCCTCCCTGTTGTGAGGTTGTTATAAGTCGTCAATTTATGGGCTTTGCATATCCTTGATTTTATCTTGATTTCATTCATTGTCTAGTAAAAGTACTAGGACGTTTTTATGCCGTATCATAGAAATGGACTAGTTTTGGCACATATTTTAATTCAAACAAAAAATGATCTGATACGCTACATAATCATTTCTGAGAAAAATGTACAGCTGCCGAAACATAAAGGTTTCCAACCTAACACATTATTAGGTTGTATCAATACATGTCAATAATAATTGTTTTTTTTCTGGGCACATATGTGACGGACAAACGGTTAAAGGTGGAATTTCCTATGATGAGTTCTGACACATAGACACTGGTAGTGAAGTAAATAAATCTGTTTTTCTATAAAGATTCAAGACGCGCCCATTCCAAGCATCTGCTTAACTGTCTGTCTGAGTCGGACACACGTGTCTCATAGGAAATGCAATTTTAACCCGTCATAATTTAAACAAAATATGATACTGATTTGGATTGGAAACCTTTGTGTTGTGGTGAGCATACACCAGTGGTGGCTGGTATGTCATATCTTAATAACCAGACATGGGACCCAAACCAAACTTTAGTATACATGTACTGTGGCTATATAGAGAACTTCAGTAGAAGAAGAACAATTTTGCAGTTTGCGAAAAAAAGTTAAAAATTGGTTTCTTTAAATTTTGAAAAACATTTTTTTTTCATAAACTAGACATAATTCTACCAATAGGTTTCAGATTTTATTAAAAAAAATTAATTTTTGTTAAAGTTACAGCAGTTTGAAAATTAATATTGTATTTGTGATAAATTATAAAAATTTCAAAATGCTATAAATTCTACAAATATAGTTATTTTTTAATAAAACTTGAAACCTATTCGTAAAATTACATCTAGTTTATGGAAAAAAATGTTTCTCGAAATTTAAAGAAGCCATTTTGAAATTTGAGGCGAGACCACGTTTTTTTTCAACTTTTTTTTCGCAAACTGTAAAATCGTTCTTCTACCAAAGTTCTCTATATGGCCACAGTACATATACCCTAAAGTTTGGTTTGGGCCCCATGTCTGGCTATTGAGGTATGGCATACCTGAAATCTCACCAGCCGCCACTGGTATACACTTAAAGTAATTGAATTAATTTCTGGATATATTATCAACAAAATAGTATTAACTATTTTTCATATAGCAATGCTTAATATTAGTTTAATGTGTAATATTTAACTTATATTTTCAGCTGATCTACAATTTACTGGACATTGTTTTAATGGAGATGTATCCAGGAATAGGAATAACTTCTGAAAAGTGAATTGTATATGTTAAATTTGCTACTAAACTTTACTGTGATATAATAACTATTATAAATGTATGAATTTTATAGAGGATAGATATTTACATATTTATGCAAATTCAATGAACTGTGTACATTTATTGTAGTGTAATTTTCAAATAAAATATTTTAACTCTCATCATTCTCTAAAATGCTAAAACCACTTAAGAGTGATATACTGTTATTTAAAAACCAAATTTTATCTTAAATAGAAATATATATTGTCGCTTTAAAAAAAATGCACATATATTCCTTAAAATTAATATGTATTCATAAAAAACTGAAATATTTAAAATAGGTAATAACAAAAAATATATACCCTTCAAAAAAATTCCAAACTTATTTATAAAGCGAAAAAAAATTATTTTCAAAACCTTATTAGCCCCTAATTTCTCGGCGACTATGCCGCCTGTCAGCTGCGAGGTTAGGTATATTCTGCCAAAGTCATAGTTGTCAAAGGTAGTACCAGAGCACCCCGTTGCCACGCGTAACGATTTACGGCGCTTCTAAAGAAAGTTTTATTTACAAAATACTAGATTATTTAATGAGAAACACGATATGATAGCACTGAGAGTAAAACCTACCTTACTGATATTTGGAGATTTCAAGAAAGTTGAATTATTTTCTGTTTTCTAACTTGTATACATTATAATTTGTCGTTGTAAAAATTGTTGTACTTGCTGGGGACCTCTTGATTTCCCTCGACCATTTCATAAATAAAAAAATACTTTTTTTAAGTAGGTATATCTATTATTGTAGTTTAAAAATGCTTTATTTTTATGTGTCTAAGTAAAAAAGAAGTTACAAGGAATTTTAAAAAGTATGAAATTGTTTTTTTTTATTTTCAAGTTAGGTATATACATACATATTTAAAACTCCAGCACGTGTAAAACAACATTCGTGGACGTTGTACAATTCGTACAAATGTACGATGATTTGGCATATTCTGTCTATATATTTCGAAAACGTCTTTTTCGGTTCGCCTTTTTTTATTGTGTCAGGAAAAGCCACGGAGATGACGTTTCGGGTCAGGTTCCAGTGCACCAGGGGCACGGAGGGTCGTTATCGACGTGAAATTCGGATTCAGCACCCCAAAAAAAAACCCATAACGATTTTCGGTTTGCCTTTTTTTGATTGTGACCTTGAAAACCCCCGAGTACCCGATCTGGGCCAGTTCTGACACTTATTTACCAAGTTTTGACATCTTCCAAGAGGCCTCTCAAATAATGCATTTTTTCAATGCATTTTTCGCTGCAGCAATGCAATTTCCGATTTGTCAGAAATTCCATGTCGCCACATTTTTTACAAATAATTTTTGAAAAAGAATGCAGAAAACCGCATTCCGATCCGTCCACCACAACTAGTTTTAGAACTTTTTACTAGTTTATTGCCTCGACTAAACAGAAGTTGCAAAATTCGTGCAAAAATCCGTGAATTTCGCGTCCATGAGGACAAGGCTTAAGTGTGTTATTCGCGGAGTGCGCATCAGGTAGGTATAAGTGAGTGGTGGGGAGCAATCGCCGTCCAAAAGGACGGCATTCAAATTTGTAGAGAGGATATTACACAGGTGGCACATTTAAAGTAAATTAATATGTTAGGTTCAGCCGACGTCAACTTATTTTTGTTTGCTTTAACTCTTTTCAAGTGGCACGCTTATGTAATCATACCACCCGTACTTATCTCTGTATTATGAATTAGTCACTCTATTATTTTCGACCTTGGGTAATTGATAATACAAGATAAAAACTTTAAATTTTGAAATATTCTTATTATTTTTATTATCTAACGCCTCGAAATTGGTAAAGACTGTTATATCACTGTTTCTACTCTAAAAATAATGAATGTTAAATAATGCAATAATTTTTGTATATTTTCTATATCTGATCGTATTCAAATTTAGTACGCCTATGAAATGTTGCTCTCCGTACGCTTCGCCCGCACGCTAGTCTACAAGCTAGCGATTAGTCACTCTACAATTTCGACCCCTTACTATAGCAGACGATGGTTTTATTGACCTTGACCATCGCCTGCTGGTCTGAGCTGGAACTGAGATTTTAATAAATAGAACGCGACTATAAATTTTGTGAGATGGCAACTCTGTCATTCAATTCAGTGTTATAACCATTCTGAAATATAAAACACTAAAAATATAATTCAAAATGGCGCTGTTTGTTTTGTTGGTGTTAATTTATTAAAACTAATTACTTATTTATTTATAATTTTAAGTTTTATAACGTATTTATTGTGTAGTAACTTAATAGTACTGATGATAATGAAAACCTTGGGTTCTGAAATAAATGGCACAAACAATGGGAGTTCAGAAAAATGTATAAATTTGCTGAATGAAAAAGGGGGTCACAAATCTTCAAAAATTAAACAACCTTTAATTAAAAATGTTAATAGTTCCAAAGATTTACCCTCTGGCTATAAAAGAGATCTCTTTAATGATGCTAGTTTATCTAATAATCAGGATACAAGGAGCCAGAGTTTGCCAGATTGTTTCGATGATAATACTAATAAATTGAAGGCCAATTTACATTTTATAGAGAATTGTGATGTTAATAGCAAATTACTAATTCATAACAGTCCTCCGCATTCACCTACAAATGATATGTGGTTTAAAACCTGGCCTGAAAGATGTGATAAAATAAAAAGTAATGAGTCAAGTCCAGATAACACTACAAAAACTGTATTACCAAATGTATGTAAAAATGTTCACTTAAGACATAGTAATTGTGATGTAGGAACTAGTAACGTCAAAAATAAGTTTACACTAAATGAAGCGTTACAGAACATATCATTAGCTTATAGTCCACTGACAAAGCAATTACATTTAGTGGAAAAAATAAATACTGTTTCTACTGAAAGGCCTAGTAGTGATTCTGGTGATATAACTAGCAATTGTAATAAAAATGATTTGGAATTAAATATTGACACATGTAATATTGAACCTAATAGCTTCAAGAAATCTGGGCATAGACGTACTGATGCTGGATCATTTTCAAGCACAGTTTCTACTGTTTCAACGTTGAGCGGCATAAGTGATCCTTCTCCATCTGGAAGTTTATTAGGTTCTGACGATAGGTCTTTATATAGTTTTGACATTACTAATGGGAAAACAAGGAGAAAGAGCATTACAAATTTCTTTACAAGGTGAGTTTTTGCCAATAAAACACTGAACATAAGTACAATGATTTTCTATACTCGCGACAAGAATTCAGACGACTTACGTCATACGAACAAATGAATAATTCATTATATTTTCATCAAAATATTTAAGAAACTGCAGCTGATAGTAATAAAACTATATACTACACTAAAAGTTTGCATTATATATTGCACTAAATTGCAAACAATTATTGTTTTTAACGCAACCAAATATCGAAAATTACGTTGACAATAAAAACAAATGAGTAACGTGAGTCGTGACGTAAGACGTCTGAATTCTTGACGCGAGTATAATAATCTCTAAAAATAACTAGGTATATTTTTAATCATTTTGTTTATGTGAAAAAATTGAAGAAAAAATATTGATTGAAATATATCGTAGCATAGTTTTATTCATAAATTCTTTCTTGATTAGTTTATTATGTTAAAAATTGATAAATGTAAAAAAGAGGAAGAATTCATTTTGCAGTATTTTATTCTGAAAAGTAATTGACCTAACTTTGAAATATGATTTTTTAGATTGTATTAAGTTTCTTACATTGCCATGTAAAATAAACAAAAGCATGCATATATTTTGATTTTTTTCGATATTATTCTTTGCTTTCTTGCTTTAAACAAACCTAGGTATTTTATAAATATGTACATTATTCAAAACTATTGTAACCAATAGTCTGTTGAATCTTATCACCTTTGTAATACTTATCTGTTGAATCAGCTAAATTACCGATGCAAACAATTGACAGCCACGTCATTTATACTGTAGTGTGCTGCAACGCAGGGCGAGTCGCTGCAAACCTGCAAAGGAACAGATTAGATAAAGCACAGCTGCTGTGATTTAGCAGCAAATAAAAAGCCACATATGCTTCCGGTTATTTCCAATTTAAATGGAAAGCATATATTTAAATATCTGGAACAAAAAAAATATGTTTTACGAAAGACAAGATATTGTCATAATTGTGTTAAAAGCATCAGTTGATGATGAGTTTTCAGGTAGGTTACATAACATTTTTTAGAAAACAAATATTTTCTATTATTCATTTTAACAATAAAAATTGTACTAAAACATTAAAAGTTACAAATTAAAAAATAATTAAATTAAATGTTCAAATTATCTAGCATTTAACTGCTGATAATGAGGAAGGCGATATTTAAATTATTTTATGACACTGTTTAATAGTTAGGAAGTAATTAGCCTGATTTCCTCTATTATTATAATCTTCACACATTCAATATTATTAGGTCAGTCTACATTTACTTTAGATTGAGATAACTCTACAAACAAAAGTTGAGTGGAGTTAGGTCAAGAGATCTTGCTAGCGATTCAATTGCTCCTTGCCTAAGGCTCCTTACCCACCAGGTACCAAGCCTACTCCCCAAATAATAGTGTCATTGTAGTGTATTGAATATCGGTGCAAGTGGCAGACAGTTTAAACATTTAATTTTTTTTGTAACTTGACGTTTTAATCAAACTTTTATTATTAAAATGAATAATAAAAAAACATTTTTTCTCAAAAATCTTGTTATGCAACCTACCTGAAAACTCATCATTCTGCAAATGGTGCTAACAAAAATTGGGCTTACTTTTTAAAAAAGAGGGTGTGACGTCATATCTGGGACAATAAAGACGTCAAATACATGTTTGTTTGTACATATTAAAAAATTAAAGTAATCCAAGCAATTTTATTTTTTGCTTTGTACAGATTAAATTTGTTCCAACCGTTAAGTCCTCATCGTAATAAAATTTGCTTCATATTATTCATTTTCTATATAGCGACCAGATTTCGCGGATCGCAATGCAGGACAGAAACAAAACTCAAACTCAAATTTATAAACTTTATGTTTTTACATTAACAATAATATGGTTGGCAAAAAAAATATTACCTCTAATATCAAATTTCAACAATCAACAAATACAAAAATTCGGAAAACAAAATTAAAATTTGAAGAAACAAATAAAAATCTTAGATATCAACATACAGGTAACTTTAGTATGTTTTCTAAATAGGAAGAGTGACAGTTGAAGGCAAATTTACACAATGCTAATTTGTAATTGTTTATGTCAAATTCAAGACAGCAGTGAAAAAAGATTATTCTTAAAAAACTTTAAGATAGGCACCTAACTAGTTACATTAAATTCCAGTAATTATTACTCACACATAATAATAATAATACTGCAGGAAGAAATAAGAAATTTAAGAGACTAGCAAAAAGAATTTAAGAAAGATAAAACGGTTGAAAGACATCAACGAAAGGGATGAAAGAAACTGATGATTTAAAACAAAACATTATGGTTGCAAATGAAAAATAGAAAATACTTGAAAGAGAAAAGAGAAAGAAGAATATAGTACTATAGTAGAATAAAATGAACCCCCAAGGGTATTAAAAGAGGAAGTGGAAAAGTTTATAGAAAGGGAAATAGGAGTAACAATAAAAGTAGAACCTGCAAGGAAACTACGAGATAAAACCTGTTTAGTAGAACTAAATAGTAAAACGGATAAAACTATGGTAATGAACAATAAAAGTAAATTACGTAGTAGTGGAAAGGAAGTGTATATAAACGACGATTTGACAAAAGAGGAACGTAAGGTGCAAGCTATAATTAGGAAAGCTGCAAAAGAGGAAATAGCGAAATGTAAAATGTTAAACTGGGATTTAAAAAGTTTATAGTTGATGAGGAAATCTGGAACTGGAATGAAGAAACTGAAGGACTAGAGAAGTACATCAAAGACCGAAATTAACCAAATCAAAGGTTACCAAAAAATGACAGTAGAAATGAGCAACGGACAAGAAATGGAAGAAACGAATGAAGTACACAATATGGTAATGAAGAAAGCAGTTAAAGTTAATGGAATAAATAAAGGCAAAACATTAGATAAGGATTTACAGAATGGCAGTAAAGAATTAGCACCACAGCAACGAGATGGATTACGGAAAAGCATTAAAGTTGTCACAGATAGAAGTAAGGAAATATGGACAATTGGGACATGGAACATTAGAAGTTTATAAAGAAAAGAAATAGAAGTGAAAGAAGAGTTTGAAAATACAGATCTAAAAGTATTGGCTATAACAGAAACGAAGAAAAAGGGACAAGGTATGAGAAAACTGGAGAAAGGGGGAAGGGAAAAAGGACGTAATGTATGATAAAGTAATAAGGTTTTCACATGGTGAAAATGTAATAAAATAATATTGGATAAAGGATGTTAGTATTCTGTATGATGAATAATCAAATAATAACTGATATGTTTTTTGAACATAAAGAAATACGTAAGTATACAAGGGTAGTAGAAAGTAGACAAGAGAAATCAATAATTGATTATGTATTAGTAGAAGAATGTTACAGGAACATGGTAATGGATACAAGAGTAAGACGAGGACCAGAAATAGGTAGCGATCATTATATAGTAGTAACAAAAATTAAACAAAAGTACAAAAATATGAATACAATTAAACCAAGGAAAATTCCAGAGTTTGAATCTATAAGATCATATAAATTATTAGACAAAGAAGTTGCAAAGAAATATGAGATAGCATTGACAAGGAATTTCAAAAACAGGATGAATATAGGGAATGGTACCATAGAATTAGTATGGTTATATTTTTCAAAACTTCAGTTTTAGGAACAGCGAGAAAAATATGTGGGAGTAAAAAAGAGAGTAATAATAAAAGACAAACTGCCTGGTAGACAGACAAAATAGAAAACCAAATAAAAATAAAGAAAAATAGATGGAAAGTATATCTTAATAACAGAACAAATAATAATTACTAACGGTATAAGGAATAAAGGAAGAGTAAAAGAACTCGTAATATCAGCAAAAAAAATAAAGTGGATAGAATTTGGAAAAAAAAATGGAAAGTGACAAGGCAAATCAAAAGTTATTCTACAAAACATTAAATTCGTTCAGAATAGATAAGACATATAATAAAAATGGAGGCAATCACAGAAGATAACGAAATAGTGAACAGATGGAGGGAGTATTTTCAAGAATTGTTAGGAGGCGATGGGGAACCAAAGGGTAAAGACTCACGATGTGACAGAATATATGAATATGAGGAAGAAGGAAACCGCCAGGTTATGATAAATTAACAACTGAAATGCTTAAAAATATGGGACAAAATGGATTGGAAATGCTTTTGGATATATATAATAAGGTATGGACCGAAGAACAGATTCCTAATGACTGGAGAATAGCGTCAATAGTGCCAATTTACAAAAAAGGAGACAGACAAGATTGTAATAACTGCAGAGATATAATTGTTAAGTACAGCCATGAAAATTTACGAGAAAAGTATTGACAGGAAAATACAACCAATAGTAGAGAATACATTAGATGAATCTCAGAGTGGGTTTAGAAAAGGCAGAAGTATACGAGATCATATTATGTACAATAAAACAATTAATACAAAAATCACTACAACAGAAAAAAGTATGTATAGGGTTTATAGATTTAGAAAAAGCATTTGATAATGTACCAAGAGAAAAACTAATACGAATACTTAAAGACATATATAATAAAAATAATAACTGTGTCATTAGCCAAAATAGGACGTCGGAAAGTTTTACAACAAATGAAGGATTGAGACAAGGAGGAAGTTTAAGTCCCGTACTGTACAATTTTTATCGACGAGGTAATAAAGAAATGCTCACTTAAAGAAAAAAAAAATATATGTAGGGTACAGACAATTGCAGAGAATAGGCATTTCAGAGGGAGCATTCGCTGACGATGTAGCAATTGTAGCAGAAAAGGAGAAGGATTTACAGAAGAACTTAGAGACCTGGAATGAAGTACTTGATGAATGGAATGAAATTGAACAAAAGAAAGACAAAAGTAATGGTAATAGGAAATGAGCAAAAAGACATAAATATGCAGATAGACGGTGTGAGAATCGAACAGGTTAAAAGTTTTTAAATACCTAGGAATAGAAATAGAAGATAATGGAAGACAAAATGTAGAAATTAACAACAGGATAGAAAAAAAGCGAAAATTATACCATACAACGAATAAGCCATTTATAAGTAAAAAAGAAACTTCCAAGAAAACAAAGATATATGTCTTTAAATCCATTTATAGACGAATTTTAACTTTTGGTTGTGAATCTTGGGTATTGACAAGGAAACAAAAAAGCCAAATACAAGCCATAGAAATAAAGTATCTACGAAGAGTCAAAGGCGTAACTAGAGCGGACAAAATGAGGAACACAGTTATACGGGAATATCTAAAAAAACAACCAACATTAGAATTTATTGAAAGAAGGCAAATAAATGAGCTGGTGGGGCCACTTACAAAGAATGAATAATGCAAGGCGAGTCAAACGGGTATGGGAGGCAAAAATAGAGAAACGGAAGAAAAGTGGTAGACCTAGACAAACATGGGACAAAACTGTGGGAGAAATATTTCAGAGAAAAGGAATAACATGGACCAACGCTAAAATTTTAGCAAGAAATAAGAAGTAGTGGGCGAAATTTATACATGTATAATAGTTATAGTAAATTAGTAATTTGTATTTCCTTACACCATAAAATGGTAAATGGGTTTTTTGTTATATATATATATATATATATATATATATATATATATATATATATATATATATATATATATATATATATATATATATATATATATATATATATATATATATATATATACACATATACATACATATACATAATAATAATAATATTATTTTTATAAGTAGGCATCGCTCTTTTTTCAACGTTATTTAACTGTGTTAAAAACATTTTAGTAAAAAGGGACACCACAGAGAAGTGGTGTGTTTAAGCTGACACTGTTAGTATTAGTACGTACGAGCAGAAGATATATAAATATTATTTTGTGGTATGAGTATACACTACATGATATATTTCATTATTTTACATATCATGTGTAACAAAGTAACTGCAAATTGTATAATGCGGGACAAATCCGGGACATTTCTCTTTGCAGGACAAATGATTAAAATCCGGGACTGTCCCGCACAATCCGGGACGTCTGGTCACTATAATTTTATAGCAGCAAGAAAGTTCAATGTACCACCATAGAATATATAGTTACCATTCATAATTTGATACATTTATTAATTAATTAATATTTTTTTACAGAAATGTATTTTCTTGGAAGTCAGGAACAAATGATATAAATAGTAGTCATAATAGTAGTGTTTGGAAACTATTCAGTAAACATACTAATAGTGCTTCTAATTCTCCAATCCGTGAGGTAGCTAGCTCTTCGGCGTTAATACAACATGAGAGGTGATTATAGTTAATATATATGTCCTTTTATAAACTAGTTTTATTTAGACCTTCAAGTTTACCAGCCAAAGCACTGGAAGAAGAACAAAGGCATAGGGAGGAATATAAAGCTATTATTGCTGCTGCCAAAAGAAAGGAGGCAAAAAGCACTGCAGCAAAGCAGAAACAACAGAAATTGCAATTACAACTTGAGGAACAACAAGCCACCTCCACAAAACATTTCCTTCAACAAGTTCTTCCAAACTGGGAGACTATGTAAGTTATAGGCAAGTCAAATACCATTTGCTGAACAATTAAATTGTCTAATTCAATTTTTAAAAGGCAGTTTTTTCTGAACTAAGCCAAATATAGTAGTTGAAAATAAAATACATTTCTGAACTTATAAATTGACTTCTGTTTATTAAATTATAGGCGAACAAATAAGAAAACCCAAGAGCTGTGGTGGCAAGGTCTTCCATCTAGTGTAAGAGGAAAAGTTTGGCGCTTGGCTATAGGTAACGAACTAAATGTGACATCCCAATTATATGACATATGCCTCTGTCGTGCTCAAAATAGGTTAAACAGTCCAGAACCACCTAAATGTGATTCAAATAGCGACCCAGAAAGTAGTATGGATGTAATTCAATTAGATATATCGAGAACGTTTCCACATCTCTGTATATTTCAAGAGGGGGGGCCATATTCTGAAACTTTACATTCATTATTAGCTGCTTATGTATGTTACAGGCCAGATGTTGGTTATGTTCAGGGAATGTCCTATATAGCAGCGATTCTAATATTGAATATGGAACCATTTGATGCTTTCATATGTTTTGCAAATTTACTGAACCAGCCATTACATTTATCTGCCTTTACATTGAATCAGATACAGATGCAAGCATATTATGATGCATATAATGAAGTGTTTAAATTTAACTTGCCTAAATTATACTCTCATTTTGAAAAATCAGGACTTACACCCGATTTGTATTTATTAGACTGGATTTATACAATATTTGCAAAAGCCATGCCACTTGATATTGCCTGTCGTGTTTGGGATATATTTCTCAGGGATGGATACGAGTTTATTTTTAGAACAGCTTTAGGTAAGTTGACATGTTCTGCATTCTTATTTTTATTTAAGCCCTCAAAACTTGATTTATTTCATGTGATATTATTAAAAAAATGTCAAATCAAATAAAATGATTTCTCAAAGGTATTTTTTTGTATAATTCCATATTCTGCGTTAACCCCACTTTTATGTTGAGTTTTGTTCTAAGCTTAATGAATATCATTGATTTTTTTTTGTCTGTATTTTTATCTGTAACAGTACAACTTAATTAAGATCAGATTAGATCATGTTTATTACATTCAACAGTTTTCTCTTGAACATTTTTCAGGTATTTTATATTTACATCAAGATGTTTTAATGGAAATGGATTTTTTGCATGGGGCACAATTCCTTACACATTTGCCTGAAGATATGTCGTCAGACCAGTTATTTAAAAGTATACAAGTGGTTAGTACTACAATTGGAAAACAGACTTTTACTCAAATTGTGGACAAGTTTGTTTTTTCTACAACTTCTCAATGCAGTTAATGTATAGAATTTTTTAATGGGATATTTTTATTGATATATAAAATTAATTTTATGGATTAGTAGGTTTAATATTTGAAGGACTTATTACATTGAAGGCGTACTTTACTGATGGATTTTTATATTATGTATTAATATATTTTATTTTTTCTATGTAGATACAGAAAAAGATCAAATAATATTCCAGCCTGACCGAATTTCCGTCCAAATGATACGGATTTTTTTTTTTTTTGAATCTCTATTGCTTTATTACTCATTACTACTCTCTATTTTATTTTTTAGTAATATGTTTAGAAAATTATGTAGGTAAGCCTTGATTTAAATAGTTTCAAATTAGAAAGGACTGCTATGTATAAAGTACATAGTAAATGGTAATCAAAAGTGTGGTTTTAAGTATACTTAGCAGTATTCTACAAAACCAATCTAGTCAATAAAGAATTGCATTGGATATTAACAATATTATGATCAAACATGCAATAGCAAAACTATGAAGTTGTGTGTGGCTAATTTAATGATGCTGACATATGTAAACGAAATGCGGTGAACAATATCTCAAAAAATGAAATAATTTTTAAACCAATGCTTGCCTATGTCGGATTACAGATAATAACATAATGGCTGTGCGTCATGTACGAGTTTCTTTTTTATTAAGGGCACTTATAAAAATGAATAGTAAATAAAAATTTGTATATATTAACGAAATAGTTAAAATGTGCTCTTAACTCGAGTCCAGGCTCATCATAGGCCAGGGGTAATGTTTCAATTTAATATTTTAATAAAAGTAACACTTTTAAAACTGTTTTATTAAATAAAAATTTTGGTAACTGGAACAAAGTATAAGTAAAACTGTGTTACATGATGATTTTATTGACAATAGCTGATTTAAATCTGGCAGGCATTGTATCTACCATCTTAGTACACTCTTCAGAAAGCGTACTGTCCCAAATTCCTTGTAATTTGGTGCGAAGATTGTTAACTGAAAGGGCATCAGCACATTTGTATTTTTATTTTATGCCACAATGTTTATCATGTCTTGCACCAAATGCTTAGCAGATATTTTCTGAACCAAAACTCTATTTATTAGTATTGACTTTCAATTTTTACTATCACCTAATGCCATACCACGTGCCATTATTTAAAGAAAATTTTAGCACACGTCCAAAATACAAATTATAATACCTCTTTTACCTCATCAACAATTGGGATTCTATTTTGTTTTAAAACGCTACAAACTTTTAGCCTACTAGACATTTTAGCAACTGGCCGAACTAGTCTGAACCATCAATCTTAATTTTTTTATGAACAAACTTCTTATTGGCACATTATACCGTAATATTTAAGTCAAAACTTTATATTTTGCTTCTGTATCCAAGATTTTTCTTTAACAAAACAGGTCATAAAATTATGCCTGGCAGAACTATTATGAGCCTAAGCTATTTTTACTGTTATATTGGTACATGCATCGAATAAAATATACTCCACATAGATATTATCTTGCTTTCATTTGTATCTTTATTTAGAGAAAGATGGTATTAAATATACTTGGTGTCTCAATTTGTCGGTGTACAGGCCATAGTAAGTAAAAAACAATTAAATGTCAAATATTTCAAAATAAATGTATCTGGGTGTGTTGAAATTATAACTTCCTCTTATTATTAGTAATCCTAAGCTTGTATGATTATTTTAGTTGGCAATTTTTTAAACATGGATTAGCAATGTTTTTATAAAAATTCTAGGGCATCCCTCAAAAAACCCTCTTACCAATTTCTAATGAGATTTATCAATGAATTTTATGTGTAAAAGTAAATTTAAAATATAACACATCTATTTTATTTGTTTTAAATATACATTTATTTTTTTAAAATTAATTTTGTGAAATTCTACTTGTTCTTGTAAAAGTAACCTTTAAAGTTGAAAAAAATATATCAAATTATTATTAGATTTAGAAAACATAATTTTTAATATAATTTTTTAGCACATTTAGCTATATTTAACCTCATTAGTTTAATGGCCTATACATCTATAACTCATATGTATGTATTTTTTATATAATTAATATTATTTTATATTGATACTTGCAACTAGATAATGCTGTAATATTTCATCTGCCTAGCTTATAAATTACAAAATTCTAACATCTTCACTGACACTATTGATTTTTTCTTGTTTAGCTGTAAGAGTTAGAAATTCAATTTTAATTTCATCAGCTTCAGTATAATAATAGTTTGCAGGTAAGGAAGGAAATAGCCAATGGTATATAGGAATTATAGATTTTCAGATCGAATTGAAAAAATGAATATTTCTTAAATATTATTTATCTAGCAATATCTACCAATACCATTATTATTAAAGGAATTGAAACTAACTTATCACTAAAAGTGAATAATTAAAACTACTACTTCTGTCCTTATGAAATTGTTAAAAGGTTTATTTTCCAAATGTTAGGGTAATGTGGAACAAATATGTTACAGTGAGGGTGTTGTGTTTTAATAAAGATGTTGCGATTGTTACATTTATTTGTTAGAAGTAAAGTTTTTAAAAATGTATGTAAAAGTACGTCTGTATAATAGTTTTGTAATGTTTTATATGTGATATTTATACTATAATAAAATATATTTTTACATTTTATTTATATTAAATATGTTGATTTTATTATCTTCAGTCTGTAGGTTTTAACTTTATGAAGATAATACCCAAGTTTTTAAATAAATTTTTTTAAAATGAAAAGGTAATTTTATGAATTTTATATATATATATTAGAACGGAAGGTATTCCAAAACCATAATAATTTTGAGTTATTTCTAGTTTGCCCGAGTACATAATTATCACAATAAATGTGAAAAAAATTCTTCTAGGGTAAGCACAAATTATATTTGATTTAATTTTTTTTGTGAAGTAGATAAATTAGCAAAAAAATTCTTCTAATTTTTGTAAATTCTCACGTTGCAGATTTTGAACACAAAGTTCTAACCCTTACGAACGGTTATTATTACAACCATTACAGAAAGCAATATATATAACCATTGAAGTTAAGGGCTACAAGTATAAAAAAAGGTAAGTTAGAGAATTTCCTAATTCTAATGGAAATGTTGAGGAACTAATGAAAATTTATAAAAAAATGAATTAAATTTTTTGTATACCTTATACCTTTCTTAACTGCATTGTATAATGCAACATATATTGTTATATATCTAAAATTTATATTGTTTCATTTTAAATATATAAATATACATGAAATATACCCATAAAGTCCAATATATTTAAAATAAAACTTTTATATACCTAGGTAAATTACATAATAGTAATATAATATGTCAGCTGCTAAGAATTCAAGTGATTCGAGTTATGAATCAGTTTTTGAAATTACTTAAATACTCTGTATCAGTGTTGCCACCCTGAAAATTTTTTCGGTAATAGATCTTCATACAAATTGTAACAGATTTAGCTCAAATAGTAACGGATCTAGTAACAGACGATAAAACACAACAAAAAAAAACATTTTTCCGTCCTGTTTTTTTTTCGTTAAAAAAATACTTTGGGACTTTCTTTGTACAGAAAAAATATAAAAAATGCAAAATAAAATATGTCATCACAGATATTGTTTTGGAAATTTATATTGCTAATGTTAAAAATGATTTTTGTTAGTAATCGAAACCGAATCATACCAACGTAGCGTACCACTGCACATAAAACACGAAAAGGAAGAACATACAACACATAAATACTGAACTTAGCCGAAGATTCTCCCAACTCTTAAGTATATTTTATCTAGACTCCCAACACAAATCTAGAAAAAATATGAGACGGCGCCCACAAACCTAGAAAAAATATAGACTGTGCCAGTGTCATATTGCCGACGACCGCTAATTCATGGCTGCCCTAAAAGGTCCAGAATCGCTAAAACTTGGTTTTATGCCAATTTACGTTGGTTGTATTGTAGCGTGAAGCTCATTTCTTTACTATGATTGGTCACATTCTTTAATGACATTTAAAATGACAGCAAGTTAATTAATTTCAGATTGCAATGCAGCCATCATATTTGCACAACCGCCAACATAAAGCAAATAAAATATCCATTTTCTGGATCTTAGGTCCCTAGGAAACGCGGCACCTGTCACGTGACTTATAACATGAACCAACGTAGTCTATATTTTTTCTAGGTTTGTGACGGCGCCGTTCCATGATAAGATCACGTGACAGGTGCCACGTATTAGGGACCTACGGTCTAGAAAATGGATATTTTACTTGCTGTATATTGGTGCTATTGTAAATATGATGGCTATATTGTAAACTGAAGGTATAATAGTAAATTGTTTTACAGAGACATAAAATGTAAAACACATAATCAGCTTCATGTTACAGTGTCACTAACGCAAATTGGCGTAAAAAGCAAGTTTTAGTGATTCTGTCTTATAAGGTCATGAATTAGCGGTCATCGGCAATCACAAACCTAGAAAAAAATATAGATGGCGTCGGTTTATGATATAGGTCACGTGAGAGGCCCTGCGTTTCCTAGGGTCTTACGGTCCAGAATATGGATATTTTATTTGCTTTATGTTGCAGTTCTGTAAATATGATGGCTGCATTGCAATATGAAATTAACTAACTATATTTTAAATGTCATTAAAGCATGTGACCAATCACAGTAAACAAATGAGCTTCAGATTGCAGTACAACCAACGTAAATTAGCATAATAATCATGTTTTAGTGATTGTGGACCTTTTAGGGCAGCCATCAATTAGCGGTCGCTGGCAATATGACACCAGCACAGTATATGTTTTTTCTAGGTTTGTGTCGGCAATATACTACTGGCACCGTCTATATTTTTTCTAGGTTTGTGGCACAGATTACAGGAAGAATAGTTTGTGGCTCCCAGTCACGCACACACCACTATAGATGAGAATCTCAGGGCATACAACTGAACATAAGTAGCAGTCCTCCAAGTGTATCGGAATTCCAATCGGATCGGATCAGAAATTTTGGGGTATTAAAATATACAGTGAAAGCCAAATTTTACAGTGAGGCCCGGCCTCAGTTGCTTCATACGACGAGCCGCCACTGCTAGATATTTCATTGAAATATATCGACTGTTTGAAGAGTACCTCTATCCTATTTTATTCTTTAAAATAAAAAGAATAGCTATACTCTGAGAGCATTAGAGAACAGTCACTTAAAAATGAAATAAAATTATGTACCTACTTGTTCTTTTTTTATTATGATAGAACTAACACGATATTTTTATATTTTTTACTTCTATCAACTAAATATAAACATGTATTATAAAATACATTAAAAAATCGAATGCTATAGGTCCATAATGCAAATATTTTTAAATTGGTATACGGATATAATTATTATTAAGCAATAAAAGTACATACTTATTGTTGATTTTTATTCAGATAACAAGACAAATTAATAAAATTATAACAACAAAATAAATAGTGAAGTGATTAATTAAAGGATATACGCATATAAGACTTTAGGAGACGCTAATGTTTCTATTGGAAATACTTTTTAAAAGATATTTAATTTCGGCTCGACAGAGGAATTTAAAAATTATGCAATTTTATCGGTAACTACAGTTAAACGTAATATCCGACACATAGCTAGGTACAATCTATTTCAATAATAATTACACTCTTCAAAGTGAATTCAGTGGTTTGTTTAGAACTGCTGACAAATTCGTAATGAAATCTACTTTCTCTAACATTAATTCTTAGTTGTCCCACTCAACAATAGAAATCTAACGAAATTTCTACTCAGAACTTCCAGTATTTCAAAAATTGTTTTGAGGAGTTCATTATTATTGCAGTAGATTGTACATCCTTAGTTGCGGTAAAAATTCTTACTTACTTACGTCGGACGAACAAATGAATAATTCATTATATTTTCATTAAAACATTAACTATACTCGCGACAAGAATTCAGACGACTTACGTCATACGAACAAATGAATAATTCATTATATTTTCATCAAAATATTTAAGAAACTGCAACTGATAGTAATAAAACTATATACTACACTAAAAGTTTGCATTATATTTTGCACTAAATTGCAAAAAATAATTGTTTTTAACCCGACCAAATATCGAAAATTACGTTGACAATAAAAATAAATGTGTAACGTCAGCCGTGACGTAAGACGTATGAATTCTTGACGCGAGTATATAAACTTAGGGTACGTTTACATCTGACACTTGTGTCCCGATATATGTGACAAGCATCAGACATATATCGCTAGTGACTGTTTATATTACAGACAGAAGTTACTATATATTTATATCATGGAGATGTGTATGACACTTCTCGTCGGTATATGTGTACGAACCGTTTATGCATATGTATTTAGTAAATACACTTGTGTCATATACATCAATTGATAGTAGAAAGACAAAGTTCAGTCGTGTCACGATGAGTATCGAAACAAAAAATTGCTACTCGTGTGATTGCCCTGGATAGAAGAAAAAACGTTCCGTGTAGTTTTGGGAATGAATTTTGAAACGTGATGAATTAGGTGTCTATAAATTAGTTAATCTCAGAACTAAGTGGCGAGAATCCGCAACAATTCTCAAATTATTTGAGGATGACAGCAACTCAATTTGAAAAGCTTGTTTGTAAAATAAATAAGGAAAACTATTAGCGTAGCAGAAAAAGATTAGCTGTATCTACCTATACCCAGTAAAAAACACTGATAATATAAATATATACAGGGTATCTCATAATAAGCGTGCATTAGACGTATTTAGGAAACGATAGAAATCTGAATGTTCGTTTCTAGGAGTTTTAAATACTGCTAAGTTGAAATATAATATTTACAGTAACGTGGCGGTAGTACCGGAAGTAGACGTCAATTCGTTAGCTTTAAACGAAAAATAGTATTTTTATTTCATTTTCAGATTCTACGTGCAATTTTAAATCAACTTTATTAAATATGCCATATGTCCAAGCTCAATAGTTTTTGAATTATTTCGTTTCCTTAAATTGTTTTTTTTTTCATCATGACTGAATTATTCAGTATCCCAGGTAATTAACGACTTAAAAAGTAATAATTTTGTGAGTGAAATGATTTAGAATTACATGTAGAATCTGAAAATTAACTAAAAAATATTTGTTTCATTCAAAATAAGCGAGTTGACGTATAATGTAAATATTTTGCATCAATTCAGCAGTGTTGAAAGGAAAACAAAATCCTCTAAAAAAGAAATTTCAGATTTCTATCATTTACGATTTCCTAAATACGGCTAATGCACACTTGTTGTGATACATCGTGTATATACATGTCTAGTTTTATTTGTGTACAAACTGTGAACTGTGTTCTTCAAGATAATCTAACAAATATTTTTGTTTTGTTTTAAATGTCTTCAAAATCCGCGATGCAAGGTCTGCTATCATTTTTTTACGTTTGAATTTCAATAAAAACGTTTAGCAATTTTTTTATTTAATTTTTTTAAGTTGTTAATCAGGTGAACCCCTCAGAATGTAGTATGTGAAATTTGAATAAAAACTATACATAGTGTTTTCTTCTACACGATCTTAGTTTTATTCGTGAATAAATCTGTAAAAATGGTTTTGTTCGAGATATTTCAACAAATATTTGTTTGTTTTAAATGGCATCGAAAATCGCTTCGTTTGATTCTATTACGGATTTTAAGATGACGACCGAAGGCATGCTATTTTTTTACACCTGCGAAATTCAATATAAACGCTCAGAGATATTTTTTGAATAAGTGGTGCTAATCAGGACTCCTCAAACCGTTATGTGTGAATTTTTAGCAAAAACTATACATAATGTTTTCAGCAGTATACAGCTCCGTAAAAATTTATTCTTCGAGATAATCCAACAAATATTTTTTCGTTTTAAATATCTATATCTATGGTTTAAGTTGAGCATAATATTGAATTTGAACGGTACTAAATCAGATTTATAGTTTTTTATCCCCTGAAACATTTTCTCACAAACTGCTGAATATAAGCAAATGTTTTTGTCAGGAACATTTACTTAAAAAAATATATTTTACTGGAATATTTCCTATATTCCTGGTTTGTTGTAAGGTGTGAAATAAACCACCCCTTCCATGTTTATTTTCCAATCATTCTTATACTTAAAAATTTCTTAAATTAAAATTTTTCTTTGGGCTTCACATTATCGTTTAAAAAATATAAATAAATTAATCGGTTCATCAATATCGCGTTTTGCCGATGCTTTTTTATCATTCTTTTTGAATTGCTGCCGACACTATCACAAAAGTAGACGACTAGTCAACTAGAGCAATTTCTGTCAGGCGAGTGCGAATATGAAAATAATATGTTTTTACATCTAATCGCATAGGTGTGTCGATACATATCGTAGACGTTTGATATATATAATTCTGACAGAAATGTTTGCGCTGTTTAGATTAAATGCGATTTCTGTCCGACAGAGAATGAAAAATCGTTCAGTATGGATTTGAGAGTCAGCTTAGTTTGAAAGGCTTATTTGTAAAATTGTCATATAGTTAAGGTTTACTGTGATATAAATTAATCTATTCATCAATATCGCCTTTTATCCATTATTTTTTAACACTCTATATTAATAATTAGCTGCCAACACTACCACAAAAGTAGACGATTAGTCACTACAGTAATTTCTGTCAGGCGATTCCGAATAGGTGTTTACATCTAATCGTATAGATGTGACGATACATATCGCGGACGCTTGAAGCATATCTCTGACAGAAATCCTGCCCTGTTTACATTACGTACAATTTCCATCCGACATAAATATCGAACAATTAATGTCAGATGTAAACGTACCCTTGGTATACCTATAAACTATGTACTACACTAAATTACAAAAAATGATTGTTATGCAAAAACAATTGCGAATGTTATCTGTGGTGTAAAGCCTTCTTCAGATGACAATGTATTGTTGCTGGCAACATTCCTATCACCAGTTTAATTTTTATGCAATACATATTTTATAAAGTTGGTTTTATTATTATTGGTTACCTATGTTATGTACAACTATTGTTCCGTTGGATAGTTGAAGTTGGAAATTTTGAACTTCAACCGACTTCAACTGCTAAAAAAGGGGAATACGGTCAATTTAATGCGCTGAAAATCACGTGACTTCGTATTGCTGGCAACACTACGTCGTTCTCTGAAACCGGCTTTAGTCGTTTGAATTCGTCACGCAACTATACATATTTTATTTGTTATTAAGACATGACATATACATAAAAGCCCTTGATTTTACAAAAAATACTATTATACATAGTCACTAAACATTAAATCGGCATCGAAATTTGCTTAACACTAGCTTTTCAACGACAGAATTGCATCGAAAGATGCAACAAAAATTACCCAGTAGGTTGAGGTTCTTATTAACGTAATGCTGAACTATGATACTGAAATTGAATCATTTTCTTTAACCTTTGGAGGAAAAATGCGATAGAGAACATGAACCACACATGGTTTGTTCCTTATCACTGTGTACTATACCCCATGAAAATTTGAATAGACTTACGTCATACGAACAAATGAATAATTCATTATACTTTCATTAAAATATTTAAGAAACTGCAATTGATAGTAATAAAATAATATGCTACAGTAACAGTTTGCATTATATATTGCACTAAATTGCAAAAAATGATGAAAATTACGTTGGCAATAAAAACAAATTTGTAACGTCAGCCGTGACGTAAGACGTCTGAATTCTTGACGCGAGTATATCTATTTATTTATATTAAAATGAAACGTACAATTATTAATTCTAAGCAGACTTATTGTCAGTATCGTTTGTATTAAGCGTATTGACAGAAAATGCAGAATGTGAAACAGCAGAATCCGAAGCAATGTTGGCCGATGGCTTATCATTATGTACATTTTTTTCAGAAAAATCTAATTTATTTTGAATAGAATCCTCGACATAGCTTTCAGCTACAGCCGAAGATTTCCAACCACTATGTCTTTGTAACCCTATAAAATATTACACCTTTATTGGTTAAAAGTGTAGCCGAAGTGCGGCGAAAGAATAACCGGTATATAGTCTAAGCAACGAAGGGGTTGTAGCGTGCAATGAAGGGGGGACATTTTTTTCTGAGACTTTTGTGAACTGATGTATGCGAAATTCTCCCAAGTTGTATTGCTGCCCTGCGCGTACTTAATGTGAGAGTTTCTTCAAAAAGCGCTATTATAATTTGCCCTTGATGACAATTTAATCGACCGGCATTTAGACGATGATGTCCTGGAACACTTCCTGTTTCTCCCAAAACCCGAAATGTAGTTACTAAAGTTTTTCTATTTGGAATGCGTGTTTCAGGGTAGCGGCGAGAATATTCTTCAATTGCTGCTCTAGAATTTCCATTACAAACACCATAGACCATACACAAATAAAATATCTCGAACTCGTTATTTGTGAAAAAACGTGGTATCTTCAGTTTAGATACGTAAGTAATCAACAAGAACACTAAAGTAATTTTATGACTTTGATAGTTGTGTCAATGTTGGTTTTCATAGCCGCCTTGGCATTTATCTATCATGAAAGACACATTCTAAACAAAAACACGTTTGTAACAATATTTCGGATTATAGGAGAAAGAGGGAGAGTTAACAAACAGCTTTTTGAAGAAACTTCCACAAAAATTGCATGGAGTAATACGAACAGACTTAAAATAAAAATAAAGTACTATAAAAACACTGACTTTTTTGGCTTGTCCAATATTTCTTCTCTTAAGAAATGCAATCAGCATAGAAAATTTAGAAAAATCAATAGATTCGTATAAAAAAATTTTTGGTTTCTTTGCACAAAATATGCCAACAAGAATTTTTCATTTACGCTCTTTCCATAATTCTCTTTAAACCACTTTTTGAAACTATTATGTCTTTTCGTAACGTTCTTTAGATTTTTCAGGAATCACTAAAGAACATCCTATACCACAGACCTCTTCAATATCTGAATTATTTTCGTTTTCTGATTCACTCAAGCTCATACTCACTCGTTGGACAAATATATTGACGTTTAAAAATAAATTTGCAAGCATATCCATGATAACGACAAATCCTACTTAGTTTGGTGGATATACGAGACCCGAGAAAAAATAATTTTAATATTTTCTACTGGCGTTCGATATTTTTTTGTGTTTGCTGCCGCGGAAATGGATACTTGCTTGCCTCACGCTGATATATGCCGTTGCCGTGGTCGAATAAAGTTCGAAACGAGCCAATTCTTGTCATTTTTTCCCTTGATCGATCGACGTTCGAAGTTCGTTCATATTCTTAATTTATTTGTCAGAAATTGTGAAGTTTTCTAACTAAAAGTTAAGAATGGATAACGAAAATTTACATGCATACTTCTGGAATTACTTTTGTGGATTGGATTGTTTGGACGTCCGAAAAATACTGCAGACTTACGAAAAATGCAAATCTCCTATAGTCAAAAGTCTACCTCATTGTTACAGTCACTTTTTCTTGTACTGTAATTGCATCTCGAAAGTGTGTTGAAATTTGAAATTTTTGGTTTAATCAACGAGTTCAAATTGTCGAAGTCACTTCGGGTCAGTCCCATAAAATTTCTTATCTTTTTTTTAAGAATGCTATTAATCAAAATGAAGGCAGCGGTAGCATCATTTCCAGGTCTTTGTCACTGTTTACTTCGGATACCGTGTCTCGAACTCGAGACAAAGTGGCTCAACTTGCTCGAGTTGCTGCGCAAACTGTTGTGTTGAATCTAGCGGCCATTCCACGACCACGGCTACTCCACGACCAGCCACAGACACAAAGCGTTCTACATCGTAGTATAAACCATTGAAAGCTATCGCAAGTCGGCGATAACAATATGTTACGGAATTCCAGGAAACAACTCCTCTGCGGGCTAATCCCCCGATCAGCATTGAGTTACACATGGAAAACCTATAGCAAACAGTCATTCGTTAGCAGCCCACCAGATATATACCGAGCTTATTAGCTTTCATCAGTATGCCATAGGTGAGGTAACCGAGGTAAAATTTTAAGTAAAAATGCTTGCTGCCATATTTTGATAGGCAACCTCGCAGAAACGTATTCCTCTACTAATAATCATCTGTTAAAATTGTAATTTAATTAAAAAACAGATGGACGTAGTAATTACGTGATCGGTTCTCATCTATGTGTTTACGTGAGGATAATCCAATAATGTAGTTTTAAGTGAACAGTTGATGTTAATTGTTTATTTTCTAATAGCTTTATAAATTTAGTACCAATTTTTGAAACACCGCTCCTACTACCTACTCCCTTGGCCTACTCCCCTTCACCCCCCTTCAAATAGAACCATATATTATGCTTCAGTTAATGAAGCGGCAACTGACCTCTGCAGTTTTATATTCCAAGTTGCCATACATTTATCACACATTTTAAACACACCTTGTGCTTCGTCCGTTACCATTGTTATTTGCCCAGTACTCATCAACAACTAATTTCTTTACAAAGTTACATCTTGTAAATTAATTTTATTTCAGCTATACCTTTAATACAACGTAAAATACATTTCAAAGGTTGCCCCAATTGCTTGTTTGATTTGTTTTGATATTTACTGAACATATTCTCTGAAGCTATTTATTCGTGGCACAATTCTAGTTTTTCTTTAGTTTTTTTGGGTATTTTGCCTCACTTCTGAAAAAAAGCATTAATTGAATAAACCCTTGCGCCAAAAGGATAAGTAAATTTTTGAAACTCAGTTTGCGTAACCAAAAAATTTAAGATAAATAAAAAATAACATAAATCTATGTGCATTAGTGGTCACTTTTGTTGTGAATCTGGGCTGTTTGTATAAAGTTTATTTGAGTACTTTTTCAATATGGATTTTTTGCAGTTTAATAAATAATAACTAAATAATTATATCGTCTAAAATCACAGTATTTATAAATACAATACACAATTTATCCACTAAAAACTAAACGAAACACTAAAATTATTTAATGATATATAACCAAACTAAAACATAAATAAACAGCTGTCAACTGTACGCCAGCTTGAAGTTGGAATCGCAAGGTTACCAACCAAACCAAATATCTTACCATGACATAAACCATGACGTCAACGTTTTGACGGTATTTAAATAATTTGAATTAGTTACTTAAACCGCACAGAAAGAAATGCATGTATACTCGCGTCAAGAATTCAAACGTCTTACGTCACGGCTGACGTTACACATTTGTTTTTATTGTCAACGTAATTTCCGATATTTGGTCGCGTCAAAAACAATCATTTTTTACAATTTAGTTCATTATATAATGCAAACTTTTAGTGTAGTATATAGTTTTATTACTATCAGTTGCAGTTTCTTAAATATTTTGATGAAAATATAATGAATTATTCATTTGTTTGTATGACATCTGAATTCTTGCCGCGAGTATACTTGTTTCAGTAGAGAATTGGAAATAAGCCCATTGCAATTGTATTAAGTGTCAAGATTGACAGTTTAAAATTTGTTTTTCTGCTTCCATAGAGATAAATGATTTTTATTTTATTGTTACTTACTTTTTCTTGATACAACTGTAGCCAACAATGATCAATGTTTACTGAACAGTTTAACACATTCATTCCATTCAACAAAATAATCGCGGTTTTTTTTTTGTTGCATTATCTTCCTTCTCTAAAATTTTTGCCGAATCTCATTGAATCAAATGACCGTTTTGATTTTTCTAACACCTGTCTTAATATCAATGTGATGATTAGATCTAAAATTTAAATATATGTTGGTGTTTGTTTTCTATAAACACCTCTACACTTTATATAAACATCTAAAAGTGATAACATATTGTTATTTTTTATTTCCAAACTGAGTTTTATTGTTGTTTTTTTATTGTCAATATAGGCCACATTGCAAAAAATGTCATCTATATAACTCCACCAGAGAGTGTTTTTTTTTATTAATATTTTGAATATAGTTTCCTTCGAAAAAATGTTACTTAAAATTGGCGATAATGATCCCATTTATTGATGCAAATCTGTTGGAAAAGCAGGAGAGCATCTACTACAACATTTTCATGGCGGGGCTTAATAGATAAACTGATAGAGGAAATTAGGGTGTGCTTTCTCTGTAAAACGTTTGTTTTTATTTTAATTACCAACATTTGAGAGGAGATATCTTGGAAACGGTGCATTCTAGCCAAAAAATGTATGAAATCAATCTTACAGAAAATTTTATGAACTTTTATTTAAATTTTTTTATAAATAATTTTTCGCTACAATACACCGTTTTCGGGTTATAAGAGAAAAACCAAAAGAAAAACACATTTGTACCCCTTCTCCCTAAAGCGGGCTAGGGGCGGGGCTTTTTAAAATTTTTATTTCATACTGTACTGTAATGAGTTATTTCCCGGACTCATTTAAGTCCGACAAATAACTCATTGCAGTACTGAGTCCGGAAAATGTTTACTTCCCGGACTGCTTTAAAAAAACACAATATTCACATTTTTAAAAGATTTTATCTTTAAAACTACAAAATCAAGTCTATAAAAACTAATTATAATTATAATTAACAGTAACTGTGCAATGTGAATTTCCTTTTTTACTGTATTAGAAAGGTATTTTAAGCTAATATAAATCAAATATCCTACAATTCCTATCAATGAAGTCATATGTATGTGCTCTGATACCAAACATCTAGGTATGCTAATGAACAATTCCACAGACAAAGCTCTATTCAATAATTATCTAAAGAAATTAATCTAATTTACTAACCTGCTTTAATGAAACACTCTATAAATATCTAACTTCACTTTTTGGCAGTGAATTTCCTTGCAGGCTGAATGCAGGAATATCTTTAGGGACATAATCTTCACTAGACACGGTAGTGGTAGTGGATAGTTTGTTGCTTGGTCTGAAGAACCTGTATAAAGTTTTCTCCATTTCGAATCATCCTTGCTGCTTTTGTTTTGTTTTCTAAGGAATCTTCAGTGTATTGTTCCGCAACAGATGAGCTTTTCCATGCACCATGACGCTTCAGTGTTGATATATCAGCTCCCGCATTCGCCAAAAAAGTGGCAGATGTTCTGCGGAAACAATGCCCCGTATATTTTTCTGGGTGTTCCAACTTCAAATATCCCGCAATTTTTTTTGGTGCCCCCCCAATGGTATGTATGCCCGCTCTTTGGGAAACACATGTTCCTCTTCTATAACTCTAAAAAAAGAAAATCATTTTTAGGTCAGAGCTTAACGTATTCTCTGAATATTTCCAGAAAGTTTATTTCTTCATTGTCGTCACTCAATACAATGAATACCCGTTTTGTATTCGTCTTAGAAATGGGAATGGTTATAATTAGTTTGGTGCCACAACCTTCAATGTCTTTTAGGGTCATATGGTATAACTCTTCTCGCCGACAACCACCACCAAGGTCTATAATTGCGATTACCTGTAACAATAGAGAAAATGGTTTAAAACTGATTGTCAAATTGATGAAATTTCGACTAATGGGACGATAAACTGTCAAATTTGTTATTTTTGTTTTTACATCAGTAAGCTAAATCAAAAGCTATGCGTTAAAACAAGAATCAAAACCACTCTAACACCTACATACAGGCAGGTTATGTAAAATAAAACATTAAAATTTAATTTTTAATACAACACAGTATGAAATAAAACGTTGTACGATACACGGCCGTGAAATGTCATTAAAGTACTCGTCTAGAAAACATCTAGACTTGTACTTTAATATACCATTTCCCGGCCTTGTAACGTAAAGAACTATTACGTCCTAACTACCCCAAACACATTCCAGCAGTGAAATATTTCCCCCCCTTCAATGCACGCCCCTTCGTTGCTTAGACTATTATATTATATGATACAGATATGATTTTGAACAAAATGGAGTCTAAATTCAATGACATGCATAAGTCTTAACTAATCCGGGTTGATCCGAGAATACATGTTTATTTCTAACTAAAATCTAAAATTATTATTATTTTTTCATTTTCATTAAACATACTCGCTTCTCCTCCTTTATATTGTTAACGTTATTGTGACATTTTCAAATTCTAACATACTTTTGTAATTAATTGAGACTGGCTACTGACCATATGGGAATTTTAGTATCTTGTTTTTTAAATATTTAAAAGAACTATCAGAAATGCAATTGTATTCACTGTCTGTATCGATTAAAGTATTAACTGACCATCGGGCTTATGAGTGATCACATCCAGTTAACACTAATAGGTCTGTTATAGGTAACTGGTAGTTTAATCAGAAATTCGTATGATTGACACACCTGCCAAGCTTATTTTTCCCAGTTACTTAACTTGATAATGATCACGTGACCATGTTATGAAACTGCTTGGAATAACCTGCCGTTAAATGTAAGTGGGGCTTTTATTGGTCAGAAATTTTAATTTTATTTCTACGACGTATGATGTTTGACATATCTCATTTTACTATTTATTTGCCTAGCACAGATCAAATTCCTAAAGGTTTTGATTGCCTTCGTAAACTGTGTAGTATTTGTATTCAGTCTTTATAAGTTTTTGGTTTAGTTTTCAATATGGATCAATGTAGCCATTCTGCAAGAACTCGAAGATGAATTACGAAGGTAAATATTGTCATATAATTTTCATAAAAAATATATTGTATCTCATTTAAGAGATGAAGCCAACATGAAGCCGAGGATGTTGAGGAACAATAGTATTCCAAATATTCGAGGAGTTGTTTATCAAATATTATAGAATTGATACTCGAGATGTTATAGAAATTTTACGACGACAATTGATGGTTCCTCATAGGAAAACTGCTATACCCATAGAAATTAAGGTAAGAAATATTTTTAAACGATAGCGATACGAAAACTATAACGATTTTTTATTAATAAGCAACTGCAGAAGCTAGTGAATAATCATGTGTTCATTAATAGGTTCTAGTGATGCTGTATTTCCTGGGACATGGTAGCTACCAGAAATGTGTGGGAATAAACGCTAATCTAAGCTTAGAACAGATCACAATTACCTATATAATTTCTGAAGTTGCTGATGCTTTTGTTAATATTATGCACAATTATATAAAATTTCCTCAAACTGAGGAAGAACGAAATAATGTGAAAGAAGGGTAAGTTTTCCATTGATCTCTTCAAATGCATCTGTAAGTTCTTTGAAATTTTTAATATATCACAAAAGATATCTAAACCATTTTGTAAGTAACTAAATATCTAGCAAATTTACATGATTTTGACATGATGGTAACAACAAAATATTAAATAATTAAAGATTTTTTGAAAAATTTCACTTCCCTGGCATTATTGGGGCTATAGATTGTACGCACGTTGCTATTGTTTCTCCACCTGCTGACGACCCAATTAGACCAGGAATTGCTTATTACAATAGAACAGGATACACATAAATGTTCAGATGGTAAATGAAAAATAAATAACCTATTTAACCTAATAAATGTATATAATTTCAGATATGTGATAGTGATTTGACTATACTAAACTGCAATGCTCGTTTTCCTTGGTCATACATGATTTTGTCATTTGGTCATTAAGTTAAATTAGACAACACCTTTCACAGGAATATTTAATTGGACTGGATATTGGTTAATTGGTAAATTAGTAAGTTTATATGCAATATACGTGTATGAACAAAAATTGTCATATTTTAGGTGATGGATATCCATTAGAACCATGGCTACTTACACCACAAGATTATGTAGATATTAATACTTCTGAAGGTAGATATTCACAGAGCCATGTACGAGCCCGAAATACCATAGAAAGGTGGTATGGTATGGTTAAACATAGATTTGGGTGCATATTAAAACATAGGGTATTAAATTATGACCCAGTGGAAGCTGCAAAAATATTATATTCTTGTGCCATCCTACACAACATTATTGTAAAACGAAATATTCCGTTATCTGTGGATAATGAGAATGAACCTGGCATTTTAGAAAATATTCATAACGAATCCTTTGATGTTGATAACAACCCAGGTGATAATGATTATAAAATAAAAATGATTCATTAGGTTGTTTTTGCAATTTAAATTATAAATATATATTTCATTTAACTATAATTTTAATGACTATTTTCGACGTAATTTCCAAATCGTACATTTCAGATTTCATTTACTTTATTTTGCAGTGATCAATCCATTACATAAAGAAGGACTGAGAAGAATTAATGTATTAAAAAATACATATTTTTTGTAAATTAATAATAATAATAAAAATAATAATAAATTTATTTTCCTTTTTGACAAAAATTACTTTTGTATACGAATAGTCCAGAATTAATTTACATACATAAAAATCTCTCTCCCAAATTATTGAAACAATTTTTATTTTAAAGAATAAATTTGTAATTTGTTTAATATTTAATGGTAATTGATTAAATACATATAAACCCAACCCAAAGACAAGTTACTTGTCGCCTTATATTTGACATGTGGAATAAAAAGCAGATACTTTTGTCTCGTATTTCCCCCCTTAAAAAATTTCTCTGCATGGGTATGAGTATGAGTGATTATAATTATATATATTTCAAAAGAATAAATATTATTGTTCCAATCAAAATGTATATAATAAATACTTTGCATATAACAAATAATCAGTATCTTAAGTGAGAACAAATACATTCATTTATAAAAAATGAATTCGTATCTAGAATGTACAAACAAAATAACAGTACAATGTAATTTTGTTGATTTTAGTCAGTTTCAACAAACTCAACATAAAAAATAAAGGTTAACAAAGTATATGTAATAGTACAAAATAACTGCTATAGTTATATAGTTATTTGAACAATTCTTCAAAATTATCAAATGTGTTAAATATTTTATAATATTCTGGTTTTAATTTTGCTTTATATATACTCGAATTATTTAAACTCTCTGTTATACTCTTAATAGCTTTTATCTTTGAAATTTCACTCTGCAGTGCCAGTTTTTGCGCAATTAACACAGTTTAACAGATTACATGCGCCTAAAGGTAAATTTTTCATTGCCTACGAAAAACTACAAATATTTAATATTTGTAATCAGTTTTATTAGATAAATATTTAATATTTCTGTTCAATTTTATTAGTTTTCGCTTCCTGATGAAGTTTTCTGCTCTTCCTTTTTACATTCTGCTTCCACTCTGCAAGGACGTAATATATATATATATAAAAAAAAAACAATAATTTAAATAATTATCTTAATAAGTTAATTATGAAATATTTAACGTACCTATCGCCACTGTTGGTTTTTTCCTATGCCCCAAAGAATTTATATATTTTATATTAGCATCCTCGTGTTCATTGGGCTTTATTTTGTGTCCCAACAATATTTCATTACATTTAATGAAATTTAGCATTTCTTCATATTGGCATTGTATCGAGGGCCCTAATTTTCTTGTCATTTGTGCCCGCTTTTAAGTACCTATGTTTTAAATTTTAATTGCAATTTTTGACATTTGAGTGACAACAGATGACGTATGGTAAAAAATTGGTTGCGTTCATTGCGCAGTAGCGATCACTGAGCGATTTGTTATCATTTTGGTTATGATCAATAAACCGGCTGAACGCGTTTCTCTACGTTTGTGTATATTTTGTGATCGTTTTTTACTATAACCTCACTTTTTAAACGTATTGATGTAATCTGTGGTGTTGTTATACTTGTAGGATTATATATTAAATGTTCGTGTACTTTAGCCGAAAAGTATCTAAAAAAAAAATGGAAGAAGGCTTACAGTTGGTTCTTCTTATGGAGGCAGATCCAGATTATAATTTAAATTTAGTAGGTCAGGTAGCCCAGCAACTCATGCAACTACTTCCAAACGAAGACAGAATGCAACTAAGGGGCCGACGTACGCGTAATGAGAACTTTTTTTACTATAGCTCGGTATAGTGACTATCTGTTCAAAGAACATTTTCGGATGACACGCCGAACATTTCAGGTCTGTTTGGTTTATAATAATGAAAACCCAATATATCTATGTAAATGAAAAAACAGTCAGTAATGAAAGGTTCCATTGTAGGAATTACATAACATATTTGGCCCAAGAATTGACCACGCCAATGATAATATAAATTTTGAAAAAAGGTACTTTTTACTATATGGGTCTTGGCAAAACCAGAAAGTTTTCTTGCCGTAGGTGATCGCTTTAATTTAGGTAAAAGTACTGGTTTATATATTAATTTTTCAAATCAAAATCAATATGCTCTGTCATCAAATGTAAGTGCATAATTGTGATTTATATACAATGTTCACCAAATAATAAATATTTCAAGAAATTAATGCTTAATTAAATTTTTTAGGTTTTTCAATCGATCTCGCGGATTTCCTGGTGTTGTTGATGGGTGTCATATAACCATGAAACAACCCGTGGGTAATGAACATGACTTTTATAACAGGAAAGGAGTACATTCGATCATTTTGCAGGGTAATGTATAATAAATAATTTTATATATCTAATAAGTAATAATAGTTTTAGGGGTATGTAATCATGTTGGAACACTGATAGACATATTTATGGGTATGCCCGGATGTATGCATGATGCCAAGTTGTTTAGAAACAGTCCGCTATTTGAAAAATTAACAAATCAAGAAAACCCATTGCTCCCATCAAACTCGCACAAAATAGGAGATTCTGCTTATCCAGTATTGGTTAATTTAATATGTCCATTCAAGGACACTGGGCACTTGACGGAACAACAAATAAGATTCAATACAAAACTAAGCTCAATTCGGTCAATAATATAGAGAGTGTTTGGTGTACTGAAAAATAGATGGATACGTTTATATGTTTTGAACATTAACAGTCCTGAGCTAGGCAAAAAAATAATTGCAGCTGCTTGTGTATTACACAATTTTCTAATAGAACAGAATGAAATCAATATGCAAGAGGAAGTTGAGAATATTGAGATAGAAGGTAACGTAGATATTTTACTTCCAATGAATGAACCTGCAGAGCAATTAGCTGTTCAAAGAAGAAATATTATACCCAACAGACTAGGTATAATGTAAACATAATTTAACCAAAATAAAGTGAAATATTTGTTGAATCTATATTTATTTCTGTACACATTTTTTATATTTCCTTATTATTTATGCCTTCTAAAGTAAACATTGGTGTGAGTCTAGATTAGATTTTAAGGAAAACAAAAAATCGAAGTAAAAATTCGATCAGTTTACTTGTATTATGATAATAATATAGCTATTTAGTTAAAAATGTTGAGGTAGGTATGAAAAATAACAACATGCATAACTAAATAGATTTAGATTTATAAAATATAACTCTAACTTCATAATTTGTGATAAACTGCATAACAAGGAGTGCTTATTTGAAAATAAATAGAAAACACCAAAACAAATAAATATATAAATTAATAAAACAATTAGGAACTCTCAAATAAATGTATACATAAAAAATATTTCTTGACTTTGTTAGCGATATGTCTTAAAATAGTGTTTCTTTCTTTTACTCTCCTGAATACTTAGTCTTAAACTTCTAATTTCTGCTATTCGGTTTTGTTCAATCTGTAATATATTTCATCTATATTGATTCAAATCTTTGCCTTTTTGTACCCTGGAATGTTTCACATTTTCTTTGTTAGTTAATTTTAGTTGACTTGAATCTGTTTGCGATGTCTCGGCTATATTTTCAATTTCCTCAACTACAGCGCTAGATGGGCCAGGTAATTCCCGAATTTCACTTACTTTAACCACATTTGTTTCATTTTTCGGGCTGATAAAAGAGGCAATTGCCTCGCCTGGATTAACTGATTGATCATTACCGTAAATTTCTTGTTGTTCATAAAATTCCCAATTAATGCGCTCTCCACCAGTCTTGTTTATTTTGTCTTTGATTGTTTTGTAAGTTTTTTTTTACATTTCTTAATTTTCTATCTAACTGTTACAATGTAGCTCTTGCTTCAAAATTCTTTTTGGATGTGACTCCACACATTTTTATTTTTTTGTTTCGAACTTCGAAACCTATCTTTTCTTACTAAGACACAATTGAGTAATAACAGAATATTTGCTCTCGTCCACACAAATTCTTTCTATTTTACAAAAAAAATCATTATTTGAATAAAAATAAAAAGTAACTACCTACCCGAGTTTTCTGAAATATATTCTGTCGCATTCATACCAACACTAATAACTTCAGTACAATCTCTGTTTTCATTGAAATAGTCTTGTTGAAATTGGTAAGATGTGAAGAGAAAATTTACTTAGTGGATACAGTTTGAAAAACGAATAAACATTACTGACCAGTTTGTAGTCTTTCATAGAACTCTCTTGTTCTCATATACGATTGTATATGTTACATTTTCATATTCATAAGCCACTTCCAGTTCCCACATAACACTTAAAATATAATGGAATCTGTATGGGTAAAATTTTGTTGGAGAATTTGCATATTGTATACAGCGCCATCCAACGGATATGTACCTAACTAAATATGCAATTTATTAACTCTCTTTATTAACTTGATTGACCACAGCGCCACCTATATGATAAACACTATACCTCATTAACACTATTTTAAAATATACAGGATGGGTCGGAAGAAACGCACCAAATTCCAGGAATTAATTCTACACGTTAAAATAATATGAAAAAACTCTGCTGTCATGCGATTTTCATTCATTTTCAAGTTATGACATACATTCCAATAAGACAAATATATTTATTGATATCCTACTAATCATAGCATTCGTAATGATTAAATGTTCAAAAACACCACCATTAACCTTTAAACACTTTCTGCTTTGTCAACGAAGGCCGTCTGTAGCGGTTTTGATTGATGCATGAGTTGATGTCGAATTAGTGCCATGAAAACAAGTAAAAATTACGTAATATTTGAGTTTTTTCTTATTATTTTGACCTGTAGAATCTATTCCTGAAGTTTGGCGTGTTCCTCCCGACTAATCCTGTATCAATGAAATTAAAAAAAAAACATAAATGTAGAAAGCTGATAGTAGTAATGGAGCACTAAACTAAAATATACATTTTTTAATGCCATAATTAACATAACTCTTACATGTAAACGTACATAAAGTTAAGGTTTCAAAGCAAAACTAATAAGAATATCAAAGTAAATCTCAAAACTATTTTACCATTACTTTTGCTACCATCGGCTTTGTAAATTTACATTTTCTCCAATTCCATTGTTTTTATCGGGCTAAATGCAACACTTCAAAGCAAATAATTCACAAAACACTTCCTTTTCACCATAAAATTATACCACTATAAAATCCTAGATAAGTTAAAATGCATAAAATTGAGAGCGCGAGCTTCTTATGCGTCAAAAGAATCAAACATCAAATATAAACATTGTTGTTAGTAACGTTAGTAACGTCCAATCAAATGATGAATTTTGAGATACTAGCGCCCTACAATGGATATGTGCCTAACTAATATTTAGTGTATTTCTGGTTGCATACCAAAAAAACTTTCAAAGTGTTATGTGCCAGTTCCGACTTTGACATTTTAAAATTGAAGGTGACAAATTTCGGTCTATACTTTTTAAACAATGTTTAAATTTTAAACATTAGGATTTGCGTTATGTTGTTTTTTAGTTTATGATCACTGATCACTTATGTATCAGAGAAATTTTATGATACATAACATGGCCGCTGATAACTGAGCGCTCCCTTCGTATTGCTCGGTATTGCTTCGTTCAGCACACTGATCAGTAATCGCTCAAGTAGCGATCAGCGCGATGAACGCAACCATTAACTTCCATGACAGGGTTACCTGGCCATAATAACAGGCACGGATAAAACTGGTTATTCAATCATAGCGATCTTTCCATTTCAGTTAAGAGCTCAGTTATGCCCACCCAGTTATCGTAACTTAACTGCTATCGGTTACGCTAACCTGGGTATTCAATCATAGGCCTGATTATATTAATTAAAACTGAAAATAATTGTACTTTAGTAATATTTTTCTGCACCATTTCTGTACCCGATAAAATATCCTCACCCTCCTGATTCAATTGATTTTCTTATTGGCAGCGTAGACGAACTCTATAATTCGACTATTTATCTGGTTAAAAAATATATTTCAGAACACGTACTAGGTGTTACCCCTAAAAAAGTTACATTGTGAATTATAACTTATTTGATGCCTTATTTTCAAAAATTTTATTTCATATTGTTCGACATTACTCAAATCAATTAATATTTCTAAAAACTAGTTCTTGAAGTTTTCAAATACTTAATAATGCTTAACGTCGTGAGAAAATTACTAAAGAAATAATGTTGACACTGGACCGGTAATAACGGTAGCTGGATAGCTAGTTCAAATTTCTCATATTTTCATCAGAGCTGCCGAAATTCATCTGTCAATAAATGAATGAAATATTGCCTTTGCTCGGCCACGTGCCTTATGGCCGCAACGGGCTCCGAAAAAACAATCACGAAATTCACATGTTGATCTAGTAATACCGAACTCGCGCTGAAGTTTCAGAAGAAACTCACCGAACGATCTGTTTTCTGGCACAAAGTTTAGGATATATATGTTCGGGAAAATTACCCTAACCTTGCGAAACTGACGGTGTTAAGTTTTATGCAGTTTGGCGGATGCGCCGGTTTACTTAACTAATCGAAAATTTTGCTAAATGTTACCGAAACCAAACTTATTAAACAAAAAATAAAATTCACAATTATTTACATATGAAACATTTTTTCGTACTCTTCAATTATTGTTTGCCGAAACAGATTTGTAAAACAAAAAATTTAATTCATTATTGCACTCTATAAAATTATTTCTTCGTACCCTTCAATTAATATGCTCGAACTAGCTATCAGTAATAAAAATCAATTATGCCACAGTAATAACAGCAGTAATGTTGATGTAAAAACAGTCCTCCGATTAGAAAAATAAAGACGCAGGTTTTAATAATGAAGTTTTTGATCACACACTGAGGAAATTAATATCTGATATTAAACTAACCTGTACGTTCAGGCATGATTCATTTCAATTTAAATTATCTAATTAGATATGATCTGTGTAGAATAATACCTAACGTATTATAAATTTGTATTTAAATTATTATAAGTTTAAAGGTAATCAGTTTAAATTAAACCAACAGAAAGTAAATCTTACACATTTTCAGATCATTTAATATTAAGCTTTATAAATGGTAAATATTAAATAATATGTTACTATTACAAACGCTCTGTATTAAATAATAATATTTTAATTTTAATATTAATATACATCATCAGTTTCCAGTAAACTTATTCAATAGAGATAATAGGAAACGAACTAATTTAACTATAATATATATCTTATAAAGAGACGTTGCCTAAATAAATATTAAACTATACTCTTCTATTTCTCAAGATAGGTAAAGGTACAGAATTCTTGAAAAATAAAACACGAAGAGCAAAAGCAATATCAAAAATAAAGTTACGCATGTTTTGTTTATCCACTTTTACTATTTTAATTATTCTCAGATAATATAATACAATAAAATGCAATTGTAAGACACCCATTATTTTGCTATTCTAACCCCATAACAATTATTTTCACACACTTATAAACAAAATGAACAATCTTATATGCAGAACTATGTAAGTTTATAATATAACATCTACAGTTGAATATAAAAAATACTTATTTTGAGATTTTTATACCTAAAAATTTGTTAGCCCGATTTCTGTCATTATACAGGGTTAACTATGACTAAGTACAAAAAATTTAACCACGTGCTCAGGGAGGCCTAAAAGACAATAAAAAAATTATTCCAGAATGTTAGCTCGATATTTAAAAAATTGGGCAAAACCCTTTTTTCCTACGGGAACTCGGCGCCTATGATAAGAACGGACTGAGATGCCTTACATCCATAGATAAAACTTACATCTGTCAACAATATCTACTACCATCGTCGTTTTTTTTGCAGCATTTCTAAATGTACAAACGAAAATTAGCATTCTTATTAGTAATAATACCTGATAGATAGGTAACAGTTAATCCACTTAGCTCCAGTATTTTGCATTCGATTTCTATTATTTCGTTATAAACTGGTAGAACTACATATTCGCTCATTACAGCCACACACTATCGATAAAAGACACTTTCCATAGATACAATTAGATAGATTAGATGCCTATTTATTATACCAAAATCGAACGAAAAGGATAATAGACGTTTTAATGTAACCGCGGCAGCTTGTCCCATAACCTAGAAAACCAAACCGGCGAACTATACTGTAGGAAAGTATCTGCTCCCAACACAAATGTCTTTACTTAATAACTATAAAACGTTTAAAAATTAAAATAAGGCACTAAAAATTGAAGAAGAACACAAAATTAAAACGTAAACACAGAAATTCAATTATGACATGACAGCGATACTGACTGATGAGCGACTGTTGCATGCTTGTAGAGTATGCAACCAACAAGCAAGTTCATTGGCGGCGTTAAATAAGGGTTTAAAATAATATCGAAAAAAAATTTCGCGCGATTCCGTTAATTCTTATTTTTCCCTATCCCCTCTTAAAATATTTGTACTAAGTCATAGTTAACCCTATTCGTTTTACTTCCGCACCTTTGAATATTCGCAGGTGGCATGATAACATTCCTTTTATTTGCTAAGCTCTATATTATTCAATTTTGAAATGTGTAAAATTACTTATATTTGCAGAAAACCCTATTTTAAGAATACGGCACCCTTAACCATGGGCATTCATATATTTTGCTAGTTTCCGAGACCGATTTCATCTGATATGATTTATATAAAAGGAAAAGGCAGCATCATTTGAATTAAATTAAACATTCGCAACCATAAAGCCCCATCTAGAGACTTTAAGAACTAATCTTGTGTAGTACAATTTATCCAAATATTTCTGCTCTATTAAAATAAATCATGTTTATGAAATTAATTAGAGAAAACAGAGAAATAGTTTACTAGTTTATATGCTATCCAAAGAATTGGCCATTTTGTGTTACCACAATTGTTATTTTCATTCTTGCTAGACTAAATTGGAAACTGATTAACTAACTAACCTAAGAAAAAACTATATTGGTATCTTTGACTATTTGAAGTAAATTAGCCAAATGATTGCTTTACTTTATAAAGGGTTCCAAGAATCGATTCTGAACCATCCAGAACTATTCAGTCAGTTCAGTTGTTAATGTATTTTCGGCGAATGCGACGTAAGACGGAGTTGGTAAAAAATTTCTGACAATTCTGAACCAGTTCTCGACGGCTGTTGGAACAGGCCTAAAGTATCCGCTAATAATATCTCTACTCCTCATTCTAATCACGAAGATTAGCCTAGAAGTCAAAGACTTGTGCGGGAGAGGAGGCGCCATATTACTATTACAAAGTAAAAATAAAATGTGGTAAACATTGACCAACTATACTTTTTACTGAGCTCATGTTACCTGCATGGTAAAGTATTCGTCTTCGTCGCCGTCTCTCTAATTTAACGAAAATTGATTGCACTTGGTATACTACTCTCTATTTCTGTTGGCAACTTGAATCATCCAGATTGAAAAACTCAATCTGCAGAGTTCCTCTTAGATATAGCTGGGTCACATAATACCGTCTTCAGCATTTGATTTCTGTTTGTTTCTTAACTTCTCCCGATATATGCAGAGGTAGCGACACTAGTTACTAAATATTTGTCATCATTTTATATTGTAATTTAATGTTTCATGACAAAATTTGATCTTGGGGTTTAGGGTTCCAACGGTAAGGTATAGCATTAGAGGTTATGAAACATTGGCTAAGTATATGAATTTGAAATAATGAGTTTGGTTGGAATTACTTTGATTCATATTTATCCAACTGCAAAATTTGAACTTTGGATTTCTAATGACTTAACCTAGCGTTCAAAAAAATGGAATTATAATTTATGAAAGTTCAGTATATAGAAGTTATGGAACATTGGCTAGTACACAGACAAGTATATGAAATTGAACGGAAATATTATGAATAATATTTTTAGATAATATAGATAATAACTGATTTTATTAGAATTTCATGATTTTTGAAATTTCACGAGGAAATAAAGAGGAATGTTTTGAGAGTTGAATTGGTCATTGTGAAGGATAAAATTAAATTTCTCCTTAAATCCTTGTTTGAAGCTTAGTATTGACTATCGCAGAAATCGCTGCAAATGTGTAAGCGAACATCTCTGATACTAATATGTTAAGGGAGGCAGTTTCTGCCATGTCGGATTGTAAAGCATCTAAAGTCATCATATTTGTTTTTTTATACATGTTTTAGTAGCTTGGAAACTCTTTATGTTCATTTAAATTTATTTTAAATACCTTGTGGATATCTTACTGCTTAATATCTAGGAAGCCGATAGTCCCACGCTTGTTGTTGTTAGTTATTTTGAACAACTACTGATGGATAAATGTGTCGTGTGGCTTTGCTTGACTGCATAAAGAAACACACACAAATCATGCGAGGCTATCTCGCGAGATGAATGGACACGCGGTTTTATATTGGTCCATTATTTCTGCACATTCCAACGCTGCAAATGTTTCTTTAAACCGCAGACGAGCTTATGGTAGAACATTACTAACCAAAAAGTAACAAACACCATTAGAATGAATGAATGAAAGTATTCCTAACAACGATTAAAAAATTAATGATTTTTTCAGGTTGTTATAATATCGTGACTCGTAAGCAAAAAATGATGGTCCTAGACATCCCGTAGTAGTTGCTGTAACTGATTCATCTCATGATTCCAAACATTTCGCCGCTTTTCACTTCAGTATCTTCGGTGGTGACTCCACAAAAACTGAGGATACAGTTTCACTAGATCTGTTTGTTAATTGATATCAGTCGGTCAACTGACCGACTGACGAGTTGAACTTCCATAAGTGTATATTTATATATGTTTCATGATAAGTCTAATTCGATGTACGTTTGATTATAGTTTGTTTGTAGTGGCGAAAATGAAATTTACCATCATGGAAATGTATAGACGATAAACATTATGGAATATAAAAATTTAAATAAGGTAGGGTAGGGAGGTTTTTAAAATAGAATGTTAAATAGACCGAAGAGTTAAAAAAAAATCAATATTACTTTGACTTAATGATGTTCATAAATGACCAAGAGTAGTCCGGTAACCGGTAGTATAATCCATCTGCAATAAGTGTCAACACAGGGTGGTGACGATATATTAATGCCAAAGAAAATAATTCTAACTCTTTGTTGTTGTTCTGCATTTTCTAGTATTTTATGTGTTTATTTTTTTTCGAAATCAAATGTACCTACATATAGTTTTTCTTCAATAAATAAGTACTTTTAAGTACTTCTAATTTCTCATAAAAATACACTAATTTGAAGTTGTTCATTTTTATGGTATCTAAATCTGAATATCTAATGCTCAATCCTCTTTCCGGAAACTGATTATTCGGTTGCATGCTACTGTGATAGTTCTTTCTTTATATTACATTCTTCGTCTTATATTAATATACAGGGTGAATCTTATATAAGTACAAATATTTTAACCAACAGTATAGTTTGGTGTGTAGAACACATAATTAATAGTTTTTTCAGAAACAAATCAGTAATAAAAAGTGAAATTTCGTAATTTTGTTGAGGACCGCTGGCCTAGACAGACCCTTTCATACTTTTATAAGTTATAGTGCTGCAGACTGAACGTGTGGTTCACAGTATTGCCAGTGTTACACAAATGTCTTTGCTTCAAGGGAGTTTTAAAATTTTGGACGCAAAATTTGAGAATATTCGCTCGAATTATTTGATGGTGGGAAAAAATCTCAACTTTTAGCGAATTTCGTCAACTGTAACATTTTATATTATTTTTATTATCAAACTGTCATTGACTGTCATGACAGATTATCGGAAGCCCAAGTCAAACTTGCTAATGCATGAAAATAGCAATAATAAAATTTGCTAAAAGTAGACACTTTTCCATTTTAAATAAAAAACGCGTGCATTTTCGCGAATTTCGTGTTCATGAAGACAAGGCTTAACTAGAATTTTTAGACATGTCAAAGAATGACTGTTTATAAAAAATGTGTATGGCCACCTCCTCCCCTCATTGCCATACCTATACCTCACCAATAAAGTACGTCTATGTACAAACATGAAACTGAAAACATAAAACAGATTCTCTGCTCACAGATCCAGAATGTGATCTATAATCATTTTTTCTACACTCCAACTGATTTCTCACAAGACTAATATCATTATCACTGAACTCATCACTGCACTCCACTGTTACTGCACTCCACTGTCACTGCACTGCACTGTCACTGCACTCCACTGTCACTACACTCCACTGTCACTATCACTGCACTTTACTAAGAATGCACATCACTGTCACTGCACTGTCAGTATCACATTTTCAATTTCCATATTGATTTTAGTGCCAAACATATGATCTACGATTTGATCATTGATTTGAGTGACGTTTCCAGATTTTTTGCATTTCTGGCACTAATACCAAGTATGTTCTAGGTTCTAACATTACGTAAAATATTAATGGTTGTACAAGTTTTAGTGTTAGTTGGTTAGTCACAAATGCTGCTATCTAGTTACTACAGGCATCAACTATAATTAGCATAAACTTACTATGAAATAGTCCAAGTTAACCGATATGTAAAGGTTCCCAAGCAATCTTAGGAAATTTTCATAGTATTAATTGAGCTTTTGGTGGGCTATTTTTGTGAGAAAGACAATCTTTACAAGTATTAACAATATTAGAAATTATTTTTGTACAGAACAAAGCTAAAAAAACTTTTTCGGCCATCCATCATTTACAAATTTCATTACTTGCCTTAATAAAACATCTATTTTTTTTGTTAATTTTTAATTTGTTTTACATCAATATCTCATTAAAATAGTCTTTAATGGGTAATAAGTCACATATTTAATATCATCATTTTAATGGGTTAAAAATAGTCCTCAAACGTTTATGATTCCAAAAATAATAGCTAAAGTATCTCCTATTTGTGAATATTGCTGTTGTGTTTTATTATATCTCCGAGACACATAGGCAATCGGCCTTTCTGAGTTATCCCTTAACATGTGAAATTACAGCCCCGAGGTAAATTAGGGTTATGATGTACTAATACTTGAAATGAACACAAAACAATATAAATGAAAGCTGTCTGATTTTTCTTACAAATTTCAATAAATATATTTTTTTAACAAATTTTATAGGTTGCAAAATAATTAAACTATTTGGTATAAATTTATGATAATACCTCGGATAATACTTAACCAAAAGCTTTAAGTTGTGTTTGATTAATCGGTATTGGAGTATTACTAACCGCTAATCTAATCCAAATCTATTAAATTTATGATCTAAATAAACTACCAATTCTTTAAAAAATTCAGTTTTACTTAATAAAGTAGTTAATCAGACAATCTGCATACATTTTTTTCTACATTAAAACCATGTTCATCTCTACTGGTTTCCGTAATAAGTATATCTAAAAATACTAATACTCTTCTTAGACAAATTTAGAAAGAATACACGATAAACCATAAGAAAGCCTGGTGTACTTAAACAGACCTTTGTGTTTGTCTTATTACAGTTAGTTTACATGAATCGCTATCTAATAAAATTTGTCGATAGACCTAAGATAGTTTGGTGAATTCCAACCCACCTTGTAACTGACTAAATAGATCTTTTATTTTAGTTAGCAAATAAGAATCAATTTTTAATATAATATTTACTGTTATCTTACAGTCACCCCAAATTCTTATAGTTTCATCACATTTAATAATTGGTACTACAGACGTACTCCATTCGTTATAGTATCTCTACAAAACACCTAATTTAGTCGAAAATTCATTTTTATATTGACTGACTACATTTTAAATAATACATCACTTTACTTAATCTTACCTCAGATTTTACCAACATCTGGTATATCATCGTCAGTACTGTAACTGTGTTGAAGTGAATGAATACTTAAAACCATAATAAAAATTTCTTCCTAATAAGGGTAGTCCACCATCACTTTTCAGCACATTAACATTGATCATCCTGGTAAGTCACTAGATTATTGGAATTTTAATGTATCCTAGTGGATAACTAGTTGAGCTAGTAAATCGAACGTCTTCTCAGTGCTCTGTAAAATATATTTATATAAACATCCAATATTCTTATATTTACATGTAGTGGAATTATGAAATCACTTACCATAAATATTAGATGTCTTTGCACTTGTGTTTCTTTTATCGATATCAACATAACCTCATCGCAATCTCACTGACTGTCAATCCTTAGGCATAGTTTTGCTTGCTCGACGTTTCCGCCTACTGCCCGTGATACCTACCTGTCGTAGGCACATTACTGAAAACTTGCCTTGGTGGTTTTTCTGACCAGCTTTTTTTATATGCGATATACACCTTTTTTAAACATCTTCATGAAATCTGTCTCGAACTGCGCCTTTTGAAAAGCCCATAATAAATCGACCTCTTAATAATTCGTCCAGCATATTTCCCTTTCCCATTTGTACCGGCAACCCACAACACATTTCATTAGAGAGAAAATATTTTACTTTGCTGGATCTGCCGTCTAAATATATGCATTTTATACATTTTTTCTTGATATTAAACGCATACGTCAAGCTGCTTATTTTGTTATTTAATATTGTGATTGTGTGTACCTTTATTTTTAAAAATTTTTTCACTGATTAAAGTGCGAAGTCACTTATGGTTCTGTATTCGAAATAGTTAATATTGACTCATTTCGGGTTATGTGGCGAAAATTAAATTTAATGTGTGAAAATCATAGTTTTTCGTTATTCTTCATAAAATAACTTAAGGAAATTGTGTTTTGTGTCCCTTTCTAACAGTGTACAATGACATTTAACTTGTGAAATGTGGATTACTGATTAAATAGTTAATTATTTAACAAACAGGTAAGCTTGTGTGCACGTTTATGTATAATTTTTGAACATTGGACATAGTAATATCACGTAATATCTTCCTAAATATTTTGCGGTAGTACTGAACTTGCGGAAATTCATTTTTAATCGTTTAAGTATTTTAAGGTTAGTTCAGATGTTAAAATTTATGTTAATATTGCTGCGTATCATACTACATACCCAATTTTACTGTACTTATGCTTAAAACAAGTATTTTTAAAATAGAACGATTACGTTAAAGGAAACGTAATATTTATATTGGAGGAGATATGGCAACCTCGCAACAAATGTGGGTATTTTTAAAAAAAATTAATATCTCCGTAAATATTAGAAATTTTTAAAAATGGCTTTCACTAGACTGATCTATATGACGAACTACACCAGCAGTTAAAATATTTGTACTTATTTAAGATTTACCCTGTATAAATAGTATACATATAACAGTCACATTCGAGTCTGTACAATTTCAATTATGATAATTTATTGCGGGTTGCCTAAATATGTAACGTCACACTAAATGAGTCTATTACTCTATAGATTGAAATGATAATCCATAATCTGTAACCTTTTAGGTCGGTTTGGATTCTGCGCTGCTGTTTGAAGGATAAGAAAACTACAGCTAGATTATGTCACGTTGTATTTGAATAAAATTGGGTAAACATTATTATTGTTATTAATTATATTTTAATTTCAAAGATACTTATACAACGCGGAATTTGGCAGGGCCATAGATTCTTCCAAGCTTACATCCATGTCAAACATTCGGGGATTCTCAGACTCCCTACACCCTGGTCTCTGCTTGTAAATCTCTTTACTTCGGCTCGTCCATTTCTTGCTGCCAGCAGATCTACGGACTCCAGTTTCTTGGTCAGTCTTCTCGGGTATTAGCCCCGTTTTCTGATATGGGAGGATATGACACACTTTAAATGTTCTATGTTTACTATCGACTAATAATACACGCTATTCTCTAAAAAAAGGGTTATCACAAGGTTTGTGGAATCATGTATTCCATTGCTTGAGAGAAAATGCCTCTTAAATTTCAGATCTTTGTAATTACATCCAGTGATCAGAAACCAGTTACTAACCATATTTAAATTGAAGGGAAGCTTTGATGCATAAGAGGCATGTTTCCTAAGATATGATGATCTACATGAAAGGTCATTAAAAGTAGCGGTATCTATTCGTCTATATACTTAATTTTATAGAAGTCAAGTTTATGTTTATTTAACTCTGTTAAAAGTTTATTTTTCTCGTCACATCGACATTGTAATTGATTTAATAACACCCACCTAATGACTTTAATTTCATTTTCGCCTCCTTTTAAAATTTTTCTGAACATCAATAATGACAATAATGATAAAAACAATTCAATTCAATTTCTCTTGTAATGTTTCCAATTGAATGCTGGGTATTGTTTTCGCAATAGAAGACTTCTACAGCATATTAATTATTTACTCCTGAATTTAAGTTAAAATGCATGTACTGCACAAGTGCACAAGATATTCGGCAGATAATCGCGTTTTGTATTCTAGTGCTGCACAATTGTAGAATTTAGAATTGTTTTTCTATATGTGAGGTATTCTACTTACACATTTATTAAGGACTTTCCTCTTTTATATCTGGTTCATGGTCTGATTTTAGACTGCCAGTGAGCGACAGCAAATTCTTAGTACTGAAACAAAATTATAAAATACTATCATATGTTTTAAATTTTCATTAATTTGTATTTTATGCAAAAACTTAGTTCAGTTTTTACTTTGAACCGCTTTAGTCAGTATATCTTTTTTACGAAATAAATGTTGATCAAGGTATCAAGGGGGACTTTCTGATTATATATATATATATATATATATATATATATATATATATATATATATATATATATATATATATATATATATGTTGATTGTTGTTAAATACTTCTAAATCCTCGTAAAAATGAGTTTATCAAATAGCCGATAAAGTTGAAACTATACAGGGCGTTCAGTAAAGAATGGGTCAAACTTCAGATGTTTGGATAAAAATAAGCTAAATTAACTCAACTTACTTTAATTCAAAAGTTGATACTAACGGAGCTACAGGATGTCAAAGTTGAAAAAATAAATCACATTTTCACAGAAAACATTGCTTCAGGCGTCATCAACAAGGTGTACCTTTTTTAACTAGAAAAGATAAGGAAGAAAATTTTTCCAGTCCAAAACACTACAGTGTAGCACAAAAAAATTTTGCGATTTAATGGGTTCCAAACCATCGTTGGTGGCGCCCTCTAGCAGATACACCAAAATCGTCGACATATTCGCATTTCTAGTCCCGAGAAACAATACGGTCGATGCGATCGAAAAATAACTTCAACTTTGACACCCTGTAGCTCCGTTTGTATCAACTTTGAGTTAATTCAGCTTATTTTTATTCAAACTATCTACATCTGAAGCTTGGCCCATTCTTTACCCTGTATATTTATACCAATTGTCATTTTTTTTGTAGAATTGGTCGTCCTTAAACATATTTGCAAAATTTCTCCAAATTATATATTTAATTTAAAGAGTGAGAACGTTAAACGAACAAATTTCACTTTCTACACATCACATATGTCCATATTAAATCTGCAACATCTCATAGATCAAATTTATAAAAGAGAAACACGACCTACATTTTAAATAGCTTAATAACAAGTTTTTAAAGCATCTGCTTTCGATAATTAAATATATTTATGGGATAACTTGTAATAGATATTGTACGGGTGGACCAAATTCAATGAAATTTATAACTTCCATAATTATTACATATCAAAATTTAATTAATATAAGGTGATAACATTGGTTTTCGTAGAGCCATTTACAACTCATTCAGGTTCATTTTAATGCAACAAAAATACCTGTGGCTGTACTGCGGTCTTGTCTCTAATTATATTTTTCCATAAATTTTAAATTATTTAGTAAGGATATGTATGCAAATACGCATTAACATATACTGATTACTACATACAGGGTGATTCACAATTTATTAAAAAAAAATGGGAATGGATGCGTCATGAAAAATGGAGTCAATATCGTATATTTTTTTTTGTAAATTCCTTCCTAGTCTCCTAGAAAGAATATATATAACCTTTACATCGCTGGCCTACTGTAGTCTCTAACGTCATCGGAATGCATTCTAGATTCCATTGCGTTGCGTAACGTTTTTGCGATAGTGTTTACATTAGTTTTTCGAGTGTCAAAAATGGTTTGGAATTGATGGATATTGTTTTAATTTATGTTGAAGCAAGACAAAATGCTTTAGGAGTTTCTCGTATGCATGCAGAACGATTTCTCTGGAGACATGTGCCAAATGCAGCTACTTTTATAGCGAAAGTGCAACGCGGACGTGACGTTAAATTTACAACTAAATCGTGGAAGGAATGGAATGCAGGACGTTCACGGCGTATTGCAGCAACCGAACACATTTTAGAGACCGTTGAAGAAATATCAATAACTTAGCGAGTTCAAAATAAACAAGAATCAGAAACATACGTGTTACTTCGTACAAACTGGGTAAGACGGGTCCAAATGTGTTTACACTTCGGTGGACAACATTTTGTTGTACCATCAGATACAGATGTCAAATGACTTAAATGACTTTATTAATTAAAACCACAAATTAATAATAACAATAACGGTAAAAGCAGCTGAATTTGCTGATATAAAATCGGTGTTATACAATTTTATTTATCTCTTTCCTTGGAAAATTTATTTAATTATTTGCCCGTTCATTTTTGCCTACACTTTGCCCCCACGCCGACTACATGCTTTGCCTTGCGCAAGATCAGGTTTTACAGTAAATCAGTTTCCAGTGTCGTGGAGGAGTGTATTTTTAAATCATTTTCGAACTGCCTTTTGTAATTAATATTAAATAATTATTAAATAGACGGCTACGATTAAATATCTTTATCGGGGAACATAGAAGAGAACGTAGTAAATGTCTGGAGTAGTCTTTTTCATTAATTGATATCGTGTGAGGTTATATATTGTATTTTTAATTCACAATTTTTTCACATACAAATATTAACATGTAACTGTTTATATTTAACATTACCAATTAATTTACAAAATAATTTACATCGGCTGAAGTGAATTGCTTAAAAGATATGCATACGTTCCATAACTTTTTAGATTGTTGTTACATATGTTCCTAATATTTCTTTTTTAAGACGCAGTTGTTAATCAAATCAATATATTTTGAGTAGAAACTATTCTCTACGAAGCCCTAGAAAGTAGAAGAGCCATGTCTACAATTTTTTAAAGTTTAGACTTTAATCTCTGAATTCATACTTTTAACTCTGAATTCAGACTTTAATCTCTGAATTCAGATTTTCAACTTTGAATTCAGATTTTAATATCTGAACTTACACTGTTAACGAAATTATGGGACAAGTCATAGCACTCAGAGCTTTCTAGATAGAGTATTCATATTTAGAGGACATAATATACAGAGGAAATTGAAACTTGACGATATTTGTCATCAACCATGAAATTTTACAACACCCTGTATAATTTTACTGTTTTTGATTCTAAAGACGATTTAAGGTGCGACTGTACTTGTTTGAAAAATGATTTAGACCACTTAATTTCCTTAGTTCTATTTTTATTTCTGGATCTAAATTGCCGTGGTGTGCTAACACCAATTTCCTGATTAAATTTGATTATACCATTGTCATGAACAGTACTATCTAAGTACTGGGTGTCTAAATAACGTTGCGCCTTTGAATTGCACCTGAAATGTACTAATTATGTACTGGTTTGAAACAGGTTAGTTCTTATCAGTATATCACAAATGAGGCCAATAACTCGTGACCTTAGCTGTTCACAATCTGTCATAATAGTTAGAACATCTAGTAGTCATTGACTACTCAAAGCTGGGTCTGAATACAATCCAAGCAGAAAGCAATCCACTATACTGAGAGTATCTACTATTAAAATTTCCAACCATATTTTTAAAAGCGGAATTTTAGGAAATAACTACTCTGTGGACTAATGCTCTGACTATATATAGTAAACAACCACGGTTAGTCGTAAGTGGTGCCATCAGACATATATCAGTTTCGTGCTTCTTAGCTCTCATCAGTATGCCACAGGTGAGGCCAACGACGAGCAACTCTCAACATTAAAGTCTGAATTCAGAGTTTAAAGTCCGAATTCAGAGATTAAACTTTGAATTCAGAGTTTAAAGTCTGAATCTAAAAAAAATTGTAGACGTGGCCCTTCCATGGCTTCGTCATTTTCAACTAAAATGGTAAAGCTGAAATTATGTTAACACTTAACACAACGTAGACATGTTTCAAGTGGGAGCTATAACAATAGAAATTTAGAACCCCTTCTTTGAGAATACCGGTTATTATTATTTGACACTGGCATGCAGACAGACGCATCATACAAATAATGTAATACGCTAACTTCAATGACATTATAATAATAGAATGAAGATAAATAAACGTTATGTAAGTGATCCAAATCTTTCTACTAACGCACATTTCTTCTTCATCCAAAAAAGAAAATTCTTCACCATAGAGTACAGCTTCTGTTATGTTTTTACTAATACTCTCAGACGATTATTATAACACGTGAAAAAATTCAGTACTTTTCATTTTGTTGTGTGTTGATAGTTAACACAACATTTTTGTTATGTGTACATACCAACGATTCTTTCAACTTGAAGCATACGATTGCTTATAAATGTGATAACGATTTAACAGTATGACTTACCCCTTTTAAAGTAAATCCACCCATACAAATTTCCACTTTATACCCATTTTTAAATAGGCTTTACAATATTTTTTATCAGAGTATTAAATTACTCGAGATCGTCAGAGCATAAAATAGCCCTTTTATTAAACACAAATGATTTTAAACATTGATTTGTATTAACGTTCAGGACCGTCGAGAGTCAGAGTGGGCCCTGGGGTAAAAACTTTTGCCGTACCTCAGTAACGTGAAAATTTTTCAGGAAGTTCAAGGTCATTATATTTTTTCCTTAAATTTATGCAAGACTACATAACCATCTGTGAGCTCTGGTATCAATAAGTTGGGCCTCTAACGAACAAATTGTCAAACAAATATTTATACTTACGAGTATTTTGTTGTTACGATTTTGGATTTATTTGATTAAATAACTTCATACAGCGATACAAAATGAAAAATGCGTATATTTAATAACACATTCATGTTTCAAGAAATAAATAAATGAAACATAAAACTAATAATTTAGTATAATACACTTAAGGCACGGTCCATCCACTTCTATTAGACGAAACGTTTAGTCGCTACGTCTAATCACGGCTCTCGCTCAAGTTGATTTACGTTACATTGGTTCATTGTTTTTTATTAGTCGCTACCAGTAGTTGCAAGCCGAAGCGTCTAAAAATCGACTTGCAATTTGTAATCCCTGCAAAGAGAATGGCCAAAAGGGAAGAAAATCGTTTACATTCCTCTTTAGAAGAGGATTTGCAACCAACGTTCTTCAGTCTTTCGGTTCAAAAATGTTTTTGACTTCTGTCTTTCTTTACACGAGACGTGGTATTCTTCCTTTTCGTCATCTAACACCGCATTAGCAACATCTCCATTTTGAAAAAAATGTACTATTAAATCACGCGTTTTAAAATGTACAAAATGGATAGTAAATCTTAATGGTTAAGTAGAAATATTTAAAGATCGACCTGAACAGCGCGGACCTGCAAAGCACAGATCTGCCAAGCCTGTTCTTGGCGGTTCCCATGCTATTTAATGGAGCATCGCACATTAGACCTGCACCAGCACGTACCGTCACTTGCAATGACAGCTAATGCAGGTCGTGTCGGTAATATGTCTGGTCGCGTTAGTCCTATGTAATGTATACTACTACAAATTTTCAATTAGATGTTCCAAGATGTTGTAGTTCAAGTTGTAGATGTGTTGCGAAACTGATGGGCACCCTCTCTTATCAACAACCTCTATTTACTTATCTTAAACAAACTGCAAGTCTTTCATGAGATGACACTTCACGAAATCTTATGTTTTGGTGCTCTAGGCGAAGAAGCCAAGAAAATGAAAAAGTTTTGGGTTCACTGTATTAATAAAAAGTGTTTAGTTTCTAGTAAAGTTTAGTGTTGAGCCGAACTAATAGTTGGCAACTCGGTTGGCAACCCTAAATTAGTTTATCTAGCAATCAAGCCACATTATTATTTCAAAATCAACGTTAGAGAAGAACCCTACAGTCCATTACAAAAAAATACAAAAAAAAGAGAAAGCTGTATGGTGAATTTTATCATTTATTTGAACGAGAAAGATCAACAACAATTTTTTTAGTATTTCCGATTGTTATCAAACATTTTTTTCGAGCTCTAAGATCGTTCTCGCCTAAAGCACCAAAACATAAGATTTCGCAGAGTAGTGTCATCTGACGAAAGACTTGCAGTTTGTTTAAGGTAAGTAAATAGAGGTTGTTGATAAGCGAGGGTGTTCGACAGTTCAGCGACACATTCACAACTTAACTGGTGGAATATTGAAACCAAACTGTTAGAAATCCTAACTTTTTGGGGAGCAAAACTTACGTTGGAAATTACAAACGACTGACACGACCTGCACTGATGGTCGTTGCAGGTGACGGTCCATGAGGTGCTGGTTTAGTGTGTGATGCTTTATTAAATAACATGGGAACCTTCATGAGCAGGCTTTGCAGGTCCGTGCTGGTTCATGAAGGTATAATGTGCGCCATCTTTTAGTCGTATTTTTTAAACGCCACCACTAAATAAAGTAGAGGGGTCGTATCTTTATACTGTAGATTATCAAATATTGAAAACATGAAAGTTGAAATAATAACACTGAACGAACACCTAAACAATTTTTGGCAAAGTATGTACAAATCATACTTAATATAATGGGCTGCCTTTCGACTTTCGACTATACATGTCATATTTACGTAAGTTTTTCCCGACTGTGATAAGTATTATATTTTGTATAAATTTTATATAATTTATGAAGTAATGAGATAATTTAGTAATTTAAAAAATTATAATAAATCTATGTTAAATAATTTTTAAGTAAAAACTATTTAGGTATCCTTTATTACGTCAAAACAGTAGTTTTGTCAAGCTTATGTACCTAATCGTATATTTGATACACTATGTATGTTTCATTATTACGTAATATATTTTGTCAAAACATTTGTATTTTCAAACTGGATTTTATTAATAATTCAAACAAAACGGGCTTGACAACCTTTGTGAATTTGAAGGACAAATTTTAAATTTATATTTTAGTAATATCTACATTGAAATATATCAGTTTTTATGGCCATATGGATTCTACCCTTATGACCTATAAACCCTGTCGAAACATTTGAATTAAAGACTGACGGGAATATTAGTTTCATTTTTAACCGCACAGAAGTTCCAATGAATGTTAGTCACGTCGGAATTTTCTTGGAATATGTTGTTTGTGGTCTTTAATTTTCCATGTGTAATTGTGTGACGTGAATTAAAATTCTTATTAAATCTTTTACTTATTGTATGAATCTAGTATGCCGCTGTTTTGTTTGATTTTAATATACAGGATGGTCCTGCATTGTTCTCAGATTAAATATTTTCCCGGAAATGGTAATATTAAGATACATTTCTTTAGGGAGATGTTGGTTTTTATATTTGTTGCGAATGTTGCGATATTATAAAAATCATAGTTCTAATAATTTAGCTACCTACTATTGGACAAATTCCAACATACAAGGTGTCCGGAATATGAATGACTTTATTTTGCTTTATGATAAATTGTACCAAACAAAACATTTTACGTAAGAATGTTTTTTTTCTGACCAATATAACAGAATTATGACAGCAAATAGGTCTTGAATACGATAACGTCGCTCACATTGTAGAAAAGTTCAGTTCTGGGAACAGCAAAAAACGTAACGTCTCATTAGAACTCTGTATGGAACTACTAAATCTGGATATAACCATTGGAAACATTAAACAGAATGTTCGCCTAAATGGCGTTCTAAGTTTTTAATACAATCCTTAACACCCCCACTTATTAAAAAATTCAACAGAATATTTAAACAACAGCTAAATCTAATCCTTGCACAAACCTAGCATTTTGTAAAGGTTTTGTTAAGATGTCAGCTGTCGCAGTAGGTAAGTATTTAATATCTATTGTTTTTTTTAGCAAGAGTTTCTCTAACAAAATGGTATCTGATATCAATATATTTCGACCTGTCATGGAAAACTGGATTGCTTGCCAATTTATGGACACTTTCACTATCATTAAAAATTTCAATACAGTCCAGCTGACCTGTCAGATCGAATAACAATTTCCTCAAATATATGGCCTCTTTTGTGGCTCCACTCAAGGCCATATATTCGGCTTCCGTAGACGATAAAGCAACAGTTCTTTGTTTACAACTTTTTCATGAAACTGAGCCTTTCGCGAGTTTGAAAACATAACCTGTATAAGATTTTCTATCCTTTTTGTCTGAACACCAATCAGCACCTACTAAACCAATTAAACCTGAACTGTATTTTTGAAATTTCATAGAAAAGTTTTTTGTATCTTTAAGATATTTTAATATCCTTTTTGCACATTTCCAATGTAACATTTGTTATACTGACTTAGAAAGCTAACAGCATAAGCAATGTCAGGGCGAGTCAAAACAGCTAAATACATTAAGCTTCCAATTAGCTCTTGATAAGGTAAATTTACATCACACGTTTCATCCTTGACTTTAAATTAACACTAGTATCAAATGGAGCAGAAACACTACTACAATTAGACATATTAAACCTCTCCAAAATTTCATCTATATAATTTTCCTGACCTAAAGTAATACAATTTCTCTGATAATCTCTTACAATTCTGACACCTAAACATTGTTTTGCTTCTCCTAAATTCTTTATTTTAAAACTAGAACTTAAGCTACTTTCTAAAACCTTCATATCCTCCGGGTCGTCAGAAAACAGCACTAAAACTACTCTCTGATTTACTGTTTGGGCATTTGGCCATGTAGTGTCCATTTTGTTTACACTTAAAACATACAATTTTACTCAAATGCTTTTTTTTACCTGGGGCTTGTGGTCTGGGCCCATAACCTGTAGAAAAGTTCAGTTCTGGGAGCAGTAAAAATACGGAGCGTCTCATTAGAACGCTGTATTGCAACTTGCTAACAATGAAGCTACTAAAGCTGGATATAGCCATTGAAACATTAAACAGAATGTTCGCCTAGATGGCTATCTAAGTTTTTAATACAATCCGTAACACACATGCCATATAATAATTACAAATACTCCTAAACATAATTACTGGCTCTTTTCACAACACAAAATAAAATGTGAAACAGTTACAAGTGTTCAAAATGACTTGCTGTCGCTTGCAAAAAACTTTTGCCGTATAAACATCTCTTAACCAGAGTTTTACCCAGATTCGCCATAAATTAACATGTCATACAGCTGACTTATAGTTACTATAAATTTTTCCATTTTTGTTTATGTACACACACATATATCAAGCAAGCACTATGCACAGAAAAACGAAACGCACTAGCCACAATAACACTGTGACTAATGATACTTTTAGGTTAACAGGTGATAGATTACAATGTTGTGGTAAAATATTTTCTGTTACATTATTTGCACATTGCGTAATTTCCGATGTGTAGCATTTTCAAATTCTTTGTTTGATGAACTTGATTTATCGATGTTTTCTTCACTTAGAACTAAAATTTGTAATTTAAAAACAAACACACCAATGACTACAGTACTACGTCGATTAATGTTAAATAAATCGTCAGATTCATTCCATAGCAAGAATGTTAACTTTCTTTAATAAAAATTTTCATAGAATTATTAGATTCTATAATAAACGCGAAGACATTTTTCTACTACCATTTTTGGAAAACGTTTATAAAACAATGCACCGTTATTTTTTTTATGTACCCACCCTAAAAAAGCTGAAGTCGCTTTAGAAATTTAATGTTACTTTTAATAACTTCCATAAAATGTATATAATTATGTAGTAAAAATTGACCATTTTATGCTTAAGACATTTTTTTTCAGAATTGAAAAATTAAATAAATTAATCCCTATCTATTTATGTTTCAGGATGTCTTCAAATAATTCTTCAAGATTTGACACAAAAATTTACATTTGATAAATTGTTTGAAATAAGAATAGCAAGGTAGTAGTTTATCTTTTGTTTTATAAAAAATATTAAAACAAATACATCTTAAGGTATATGTCAATATATGTCACAGGAGCGATGAAACAATACAATGATGAAGTTAATAAATAAACTCTCAGTCTCAATCTAATCTAAATTGAAACAACTGATAAAAGGATTTTAAGAAGAAAAAAAGTTATTTCAATTATCCACCCAATTATAATATACCCCTAGTATTAGAAAGGTATTTTAAGCTAATATAAATCAAATCTCCTACAATTCCTATCAATGAAGTCATATACCAAACATCTAGGTATGATAATGAACAATTCCACAGACAAAGTTCTATTCAATAATTATCTAAAGAAATTAATCTATCTAAATTTAGTTACTTGGTTTAATGAAAACACTCTATAAATATCTAACTTCACTTTTGACAGTGGGAACTCGAAAATTCAACCACAATAGATGAGATTTGACCTATTTCTGCATTTTTAGGATTCCTTCTTCAGGTGGCCTCCTTCAAGTTGAGTCAAATATCTAACTATAAAAATTATTATATAAATTAAAATTATTTGAAATTAAATATCGGCAATGGCAAAAGTGAGTTTAGCCTGTCAATTAATTCTAAATTAAATATGACGTTTACCCTAGTTACTGAAACTTTTGTGGAGTCACATGAAACGTTTGAAAACATGGGATGTGACCAGATGCGTAGCCTACTATGAGATATCTAGGATGACCACCATCGCCTGAAAAACAGTTCCTACCGCAGAAGCTATACCACCAACAATAGGAAATAAATTTATGGGACGTTCACCTGATTTATTTATTTGGGGGGGCTTTCAAATAAAAAGCGTACTTTGTTAGTATTGAAGAGTGACAAAGTGACAACTATCAAACAAGATGCTGTTCGCAATTTGTAGAATGAAGGAACACTGAGAAGACTGCATTTTCATATTTTGCGTAGAATTAATTAATTTATTTATTAAAGCCGTTTTACAGTCCATGGTTGTTTTACAGTGTTAATTCAAGTCGCAAGTTTCACGACTTAAGCATGCACAGTGAAGACAAAATCTGACGAAATCAGGATCAGTCTGATGAATTTGGTAATGCAAACCGAAGTAAAAATCCCAGGCAGAATTCTTGTTGATATTTTCCGTGTTTTTACGTTTTTAAAGGTGAATATGAATGACCACAATAATTGTTGTATTTAATTTTATGAAACAAAGGCCCATATTAAACACTTAGAGTACTTTGGCTTTCAGACGTTGGCTGCATTGTGCTAAATTCAACAAGAAAGTTGAGTCAAGAAACTTCGAACTTTCAAGAAACATTCGGACTGTAAATTGGATTTTAGCGCTGGTAATCATATCGAACAGAGAGAATACTCTATTACAAGTGCTTTTATTCAAATAAATCACTTTTGAAATGACGTAATTATTTCAAATTTGCATAGTAATGATATAATAAAAAATATTAATTAATCCAACTGTTACAAATACAAAAATTTTACAAGGGGGGCAACAAATCGTTATTTAAAAAGAAAATAAAAGCTGTAACATGCCCCTTCCTACAAACTTATGAGCAGATTAGTTCAAAAGAGAATATTTTTCATAGTTTATTAATCACTTATTATGTCATAAAGTAACATATACAGGGTGTTAACGATAAACTTCACCGACATGTTCTATCGATGAAAAGAAGGTTTGTTAGGGAGTTACAATTTTTTATTTTGACAACTTACGTCATGAAATGAAGTTGCTAGGGTAATTGTAATGGCAATTATTATTGACAATAAATACCTAGTTGATCAAAATTCCTAAAAATATCTTGAAATTTTAGAAATGTAAGTGCCGCACATTTTTTCTTTAAACAGATATACCCACCCTCTGTCCACCCAATAACCATGTCACTGAAGTGTATCTTAAATTCACGAGTGCATAGATAAATAATTCATGTTGGAAAAATATCACCGCCGAAATATTGTCAAATAATCTTTTCCTGTATCTGTTATGAATAAAAAAATAAAAAAAAAATAAAATATTAACTCCCTGTAATTCCCTTATTAAGCTTTGAATAAAAAATTGTTATACAGAGTGTTTGTAGATAAGTGTGAAATATTGGTTGCCGAAGTTTTTTTGTGAAAAAAGTTCATATAAACGTAGGTCGAAATATGCTTCGTTTCCAAGATACAGAGTAATTAAATTTTAATTTTTTATTTATTTTTATTAATTATATCAAAGAGTTTTGAAGATATTGATTCGAAATTTGAAACACACTTTGGAGGGATAAATATTAGAAGAAATCAAAAAGTCAGTAGTAGGCTTTGTCTTTAAAATTTGATAGTAATAAAACTATTTTATTTTATTTCTGCTACTGTTACTGTTGTTGAACATGGTTGGAAATTTACATTCAGCGAACAAATTAACATGTTACTTATTCGTAGGGGATTTCCAAATCGGGTGATTCCCCATAGAGAAACATTTTCCAATGTTGAAAGACTCGAGAAACAGGAACATTTTTCAATAATATAGGAGAACGGTCTAGTGTATAGTCTGTTTAGAAATGAAAGAGAGTAATAAAAGCTTATTATATATGCAAATCGTAAATAAATGTAGTACTGGTGCTTATATTCAATATTTTTATATTATGTATTATCGGTATAGATGAGGTGTACTTTTAAAAAAACTTTGTGTGACCGGGTTGTATTCAATTGTAGCAGGTAGCTAAAATTTAATCCCCGACAATCCATCTTTGTCTATGCCGCTTCAATTTCTCGATCCATTTCTCTTATAAGTAAACAATATAAAAACAGCATTTCAAAACATGAAGCTACTTTAAGCATCATAACCGGGTTAAGAGGGTTTTTAGTAATTCAAATAAAATTATTCAATATTATTATCAAAATATTTATTTAAATTTAATGAATAGACTTTTATTCCATACATGTAATTAATTGACACTGAGTACCTATATCATTCAAGATGCACATTGATTAATTCAAAACTAATGGAAACTTGTTTACCTTCATCAAAATATACTCTTCTGATGGGGCTTCCTTCATGAATCTATTAACTTCTTCTCTTGTTAGAACTTTTGATTTGTTTGCCTGATGACCAACTGCTTGCCTTTTTAAGAAAGGCACCAGTTTTGGATATTTTGAAATATCACCTCCTTCTTTTACCATCGGCATAGACTTGAGCATCGAATATTTTTCCCACATTGTCGCAGGATTCATCTTTTTGGAGATATCCAAGAAGTACGCCAAAAGGATATTCTCATTCAGGCCGTTTTCCACCTTATAGGTTTTTCTCCACACGTTGAAGAGCTGGTATTCCATCTCTTAACGAGCAGAAGACTTCGTAGGCACCAATTTACTGGTTGCTTCAGCACATTTTATCTCGATTTCTTCCATTTTTTACAAAAATTATCACAAAATATGCACGGGATAACAAACTGTCAAATTTGTTATTTTTGTTTTTACATCATTAAGCTAAATCAAAACCTATGCGATAAAACAAGAATCGAAACCACGCTAACACCTACATACAGGCAGGTTATGTAAAATAAAACCTTAAAATTTAATTTTTAATACAACACAGTATGAAATAAAACGTTGTACGATACCGGCCGTGAAATATCATTAACGCACTCGTCTAAAAATTCCTGACTCGGCTCCTTCGCCGCCTCGTCCGTAAACTTCTAGACTTGTACTTTAATATACCATTTCCCGGCCATGTAACGTAAATAACTATTAATTTAATAATCTTCTCATTCTGATACAGTGCACATCTTTTCACGCGTTTAGCAGATACGTAATCTGATAAACTCGACATTTTACCCAAACACTATTATATCCACTGGCACAATAGTCACTAAACACAAGTCGAATTTTACTCTACTGCACTAGCACGTCTTCGTATATTCAGCTCTAGGACTGGATTGATCTGTCACAATACACTGGCTCCTGCCCTATGATGTATCCAGTAAAATATACTAATGTACACCCATTACCTGTTAGCATTAGTGTTACCTGAAACGAAATATTACCATGCCCATGGCCGGTTCTTATCTCGGGGTTTCATTACTCTCTTTCATTTCCAAACAGACTGTAATAAGGTACAAGATGTAGAACATATTTTGCAAACAGCTGAAGATGAACCGCGAATAAGTTCTAACCGTTTATCTCGAGCAACTGGATTATCAATAACTTCTGTGCACCGAATTCTTAAAAGTAATTTACTAAATCTATATTACATTCGAAAAGTGCAAGAGCTATTGCCTTCGGATTTGGATCGACGAGTCATCTTTTGCGAGTTTATCTTGCATCAGGATAATAATTTTAACAAAAAAATTCTTTTCACTGATGAGGAATATTTCGTCTCCTAGACATTTTCAACGCGAGTTTAAGATAAATGTTTCTGACGGTATTATTAGTCGTTATTTGATTGGACCAGTTATTTTTGCTAAATCGATTATATGGCGAAAGTTATTTGGAATTTCTACAACACTCTCCCTGATTTAATCTAGACTAGAGGGACACCGCTTCATTTTAGAGGTACTGTTAGAGACTTTTTGAATTTTAAGTTTCCAAATAAATGGTTAGGACAAGGAAATAATTGTCCTTAAAATTAGCTACCACGATCGTCAGATGTGATTATTTTCATTGGGCAACATTGAAGGATTTTGTTTATTCCTCGCCAATAGGCAATTTGCATGAAATTTTTAAATGCTTAAAAATATTGTTATTTTATTATATATTAAATACTTAACAAGAATATTTTGCTAATTCTGTAAAATTGTTCTTATATTTTTCATAATTAATTATTTTATATAGCAATTTATTCAAACATAGTCACGGGTTCGGAAACAACATTCTGATTGGTCCACGTCACAGTACATGGAAACGTCCATGGTGACACATGTCAAATTGTCAAATCGACGTAGGTTTAGTTAAGTCGATTAGCGAACTCGTTTCGTAATTTGTGGTTAACGTCGAACTTTGTGGTGTTTCTGTGGTGTCCGGTGTGTCCAGTCCAGCACACAGTATACTAAGCAATCAGTAGGGAAACTCAGCTTTCCCGCGTCTTCCAAAAATCCGCCATCCTGTTGGCGACTGACAGTTATTACTATAATTTCTGTGTGTCAGTTAGGTTTTTGAATTTTTGACATTATTACATGGTTATCCACTCGTTATCGTTATTGTACTTATATTCCTGCTTTGTATGTCCTGTTGAGTGTTTAGTTATTTGTGTTTTTATATTAGTGATTATTTATTAGTGGAACTATACCCAGTAAATAATAAAAAAACTATAGGAGGAAATAAATGTGTTGTAAAAAACTAACGCATGACGCAGCTCTGGGCGTAAAAGGCCTGTAAACAGTTTTATATATGGGAGACCAAGTTAGACGTGATAGCTTAATTGAGAAAATCCTAAAGAAGAATTAAAACATGGAAGGGGGCAAAGGATTTAACTCCAAATAGGAAAGAGACTGCTTTCATACATGAATGAAAGAAACCACTCCATACACCTATTAGAGCAGGGGGTTTTTGATTATGTTACCTATATATTGTAAACCTCAAAATAAATTTTACCTAATATTCACGTTTTAATTTCATTTCGTACTTTCCTAAAATGAGTAAAAATATAAAAATTACACTGGGCTTAAATTTGATAATCTGCTAACAAAATAAGGCAAAAGTACTACAAAATATAAAATAAAACTACACTACTAGTTGAATTAGTTTCTATGTTTTCGCAAATTTTTTAAATAAATTTAAATTCATACTGGTTTTATAATCAAATTCAAATTATATCTGCTAGAAACCTAAATTAAGACAAAATGTGACCAAAACCTCAATTTACATGAAACTACACTGGATTACAACAGTTAATTAAGAATTAATGCAAAAGTATTAAAACTACGAACAACTTTGGTTATGTTTACGCCAAATTATTAGCTATTTTTTCGTATGTTCTCTGGGATCCGCCATATTCTTGGCGACTTTTTCTAGAGTGGGGGTATTTAAAAACTGTCAGACGTATTTCATTCATAAATTGTCTAAGATTCCGTACTGATTGCTTAGTATACTGTGGTCCAGCATTATAACATAAGTCTTGGATTGCCGAAGGGGATGGAACCGATAAAACACAAATTTTATAAGTACCTATGTATTGTGTGGTACCAAAGTGCAAAAACACTACGGTAACCACCCTAGAAAAAATATTCTTCTCGGTTCCTAAAGATGAGAAAATGCGTGAGAAATGGCGCATTTCAATGGATAGAGACGAAAAGAGAATGCAACATTATCAAACATAACGGCGTTATATTGTTGCGAGGATCATTTCACCGTAAGTCATTTTTCACAATTTTGGGCAGGTTATCTGATTGTCTTTCAACAAATCCACTCTTTGTTGCCATTATTTACTATAATTATACGGGTACTATACACAATGCACACCAACAAAACAAATAATAATTTGACTTTGACAGTTCGATTTTGACATTCATGTCACGGCATATAAAACAACATGACGTGTTCATATACTGTGACGTCACATAATCGCCACTTGTATTTCTCGCGTTTTTGTGGTTGGGAAAGACGTAATAAATCTATTAATTTATTACCGCTTCATTTTTGCAGATAATAACATAAAACTAACACAGTATGCACAAAATGAACTGAATAATATTTTGGTAATAAAATAAAAAAATATGCAAATGTAACATTATAAGAAAAGATCATCATTTATTAGACGGAATAAATTTCAATTTTTGGCGAAGAGTGAATTTATGTTTCAAAGAAAATAGTGCCCATTTTGAATAATTTCTTTAGCTTTAATTTTTATTTTATAGTTTTAACACTAACTGTCATATTTTAAACTACCGACTTTTTGATTTTTTCTAATAAACACTATTAAAATCTTGTTTTAATTAATGCATTTTTTTTGAAAATCTGTTTTTTAAAATTTAACGAGCAAAAAAATATTTTAAATTAAATTCTACTCGGGATATTTTCTAAATTCTATCGATGGAAATAAGCTTGGTATAATTTTAGGGGTGACTCACCTTCAATGGACACCTTGTAGTGCTTCAATTTACTTTACTGAAGTTATATTCATAGAAGGTCAATAATAAACCTCAATCATACCAAATTTGGTTACTCCAAGTTAAAATAATTCAGAAATATTAATTTTTTTCGAAATATTTGGCTTCACCGTGATGGTATATAACTCCGTCTGTAGTTATGTTTAGTTAAACTGCAATATTTTAGCACCCCCTACATGCATCTGATCTGTGATATATATATATTTACATATTTACATCTAGTTAATAGCATTCGGTAGTTACCAGTTCATCTATGCCTGTGTAGATGTTATTTGTTCATTAACTTGTACTCCTACACACTTTGCATAAAAAAGTGGAATGTATTTGACATATAGATAGTTTATTCATAGACCGATGCTATTACAATTTCATATACCAAGTCATTACTAAATAAACAAATTATTTTTTGTTTAGAAACAGTCATTGACACTAAAATCATTAAATATGTCTTATTTCAAATAGTAATATCCCGACACTCAGTGCACGGCAATCGACTCAAGTACAAAACAATTTAATTCCACACAACCTCAAGCAATTTTACAATAAAAAAGGATTGGTTGCATTGTCGACTAGTAAATAAGTGCACAAGTTGATAAAAAAACCGTAGGGGGAAGTCCTACCACTAGCTCCGTGTAGCCTGCTTCTGAAAGCAGAGATGCTTGTGCACCTGACTCTGGGGCAGTTCAGTAACATTTGCAGAATTTCATTCTTGCAATAACCTGCAGCATCTTAATATGTTGTGATTACGAAGGCTTGCTGCATTTAGTTGGTGTCTGTTGTTATATACAAGGAACAGTTTGTTACACGCTTCTGTCAACATGACGAAACAATACACTTTGGTAAGTGAAATGTTATTTTTATCATTTTCTGTTCTCAATATATTTAATTTTTTTAGAATAATATTATTCCCTATAGCATAATTTCATATTATTATCATTTGCCAATTTACAACTTTAAATAAAAATAAACCTGTTTTGTTCTAATTTCTGATTTGTCGGTATTGGAATCATATAAAACATTAATACATTATTAGGAAACGATTAATTAAACATCAATTAAAGATTGTAAATTTACTTAATACTGCAATTCTTCAAACTTCTTCTTCAAACAGTAATAACATACCTACGTTTTTTATATATATATTACGATTATATAAAACGTTTTGAAAATATTTATAGATCTTGACAATGATTCCAAAGAAAAACTGATTTCTAGTCTTCAACTCTTAGACTACACGTTCAATGTTCTAAATGTACGAGATAACTGTTATGTAAATTCTGTTAATATTTATTATACATATAGTACGAGAGTAATGTGTTTACCCTTTTTTATATATTAAAGAAGAAAAACGTTCACACAGGTCGATTTTTGATGTCGTCAAGGCACACTGCGATGTAACAGTTTGTTCCCAATTGTTGGCGTCCTTTATCCTCTACGTATGTGACAGACACAACTATTTTATTTAAATTGCTGTTATTAGTTTTAAAACGATTTTATTCCGTGTTATAAAAAAACTATATAGGCCAAATAGATTTTGTAGTAAACCTTATAACTAATCTTATTGAAGATTTTTGTTTTTTTTTTATTTATGCAAACTGTAAAATGTATTTTCATATTTTGAAACACAACGTTTTTGTCAATTTAAAATAGTTTAATATAATTTGTCATATAATGCTCATTTTTTATTTAAAGAAATTCGATTCAACTGAAATCTTTAAAACTTTTCCAAAGTTACCTGCACACATTTCATTATACTAAATGATTTTAATCTTAAAGGATCTGTCGACTTTCTTATTCATAAAAAAATAAGTTGTAGGTATGATGTAAGTACGCAAAATCGACCTGTTATTTGTCCTGTTTTAAAAAATAAAAAATTAGTGATATTTAATAGTTACATGCCATTGTGAATTGTGAAACAGCGTTTTGTGCCGCTTCCAATACTTCCCCTGGTCAATCCCAATCTTCACTCTCCGAGCTCATTTTTTATTAAACACTCTTAGAATATGAGTTACGATATATAATTTTGACATTACTTTTTCAAACAACTAATTTTTATTATTTATTAGGTTCGAACGATTTCAAATATAAATTAAATTGTTGTACATACCACAATTGTCTTATTTTATGGTAGTTTTCGAAAAAATATTGTTTGTATCTCGAACGCGAAATGCTTCTGCGTTCTTGAATTGATATTTTGCCTCGCTAAGCTAAGCAAAATAACACCATTCTTATACATAAAAGTACCATCTTGCGTTCTATATACAAAAATAACTAGTAAGTTAGTTATATTTTTATACAAGATTTATTTTTGAAAAAAGCTTTGTACATGTCTCTGCTTCCATTATTAAAATAATTCAGTTACAGTCCTACAACTTTTATTCGAAACTTTATTTTATGTCTGTAATAATAACGATAATAAAGGGTTGCCTAAATATAATGAATAACCTCGTATGAGCCCTTAAATATTGTTATAATTTCAAAACCATTAAAAATTTTTCACGAAATTTTATGATATCAGAAAGTAATAAAATTATAAAATCCAACGTAACTGAAAATTTCAAATTGTCACATACCACAAATTGTTTTTATAGACGATATAAGATTGTCTATACAGGGTGTCCGGAAAGTAATGGGACCCAGCTTAAACATAGCTTTCTGTTATCAAATAGAACCGATTTAGATAAACTTAGCTTAGTCCAAAAGTGCTTCGTTTAGAAGTTACAGGGCTTCAAAGAAAAAAAATTGTTTTCTTGTTATGGCAATAATTAAGAAACGAAACGTCCAATCATGTTCAAATTTGGTACAGTTATGTTTTAGATAAATACAAGCATTGTGAAGTAGTAAGTAGTGCCGTATATCGTAGAGGGCGCTCTTGGCAGTTTTTTTACAATTAATATTTATTGTATCTTTTTTGTTGGTCCTATTTTGATAAGCTTGACTGAAAATTATGATGGAGGAATTAATTTTGCGTAGAAAAGCTTTCATATCGACAAAATGCACCGTTTTCGGTAAAAACGCGTTTGAAAATTTCAGCACATTAAAACAGAAATAAATTTTCTAATTCGATCAAGTTACCACTTGTCAAACTGACTTTGATAAGCTTAAATTAGATAAAAATTTGATCAAAAGTCTATCAGATTAATATTTATTGTTGTATTGAATGTAGTTGTGTAAAGTGTAAATGTAATGTGTAAATAATTTCAAATTGTTAGAAGTATTTTGTAAAATTTGAAATCATACCTCGACATAATCAGTTTTCCAACTCAGAAATGGCATATATGATCACTGTTTATTATTAAAATCTATTTAATGGAGGAGCTGCAGAAAGAAGGTACAGTTACATGGAACAGGTATAGCTTTTCTACGCAAAATTAATTTCTTTAACATAATTTTCCGTCAAGCGTATCAGAATAGGACCAACAAAAAAGATACGATAGAAATGAGTTACAAAAAAACTGCCAAGAGCGCCCCCTACTATATATAGCACTACTTACTCCTTCCCAATGCTTGTACTTATCTAAAACATAGCTGTACCAAATTTCAACTTAATTGGGCGTTTCGTTTCTTAATTATGCTCATAACAAGAAAACAATTTTTTTTGAAGCCCTGTAACTTGTAGATGAGGCACTTTTGGACTAAGCTAAGTTTGTCTAAATCGGTTCTATTTGATCGTAGGAAGCTATGTTTAAGCTGGGTCCCATTACTTTCCGGACACCCTGTATAACTAATTTAAAAATAATTTCACAATATGCATTTGTGTGATGGCCGCATGAATATAAATAGTACAGGTAAACATTTTTAACTTTATAAATATTTTATTTGTTACTCAATTGACATTAGAATATTTACGTATAGAATTTATACAGACTTTTATGAGCTGCAATAGAATATATATACGGAAACAAACGTAAGTAAAGCTAATAAAAAGTATCCTTAAGCATACATAATTGCTACATTTTTTAAGGAAACCATAATCACCGGTTTGACATAAGTACTAGTCACCGATGGTAGTCTAATGAATACCACTGTATTATATAAGGCACCTAATAACAAACAAGTTCTGTTCCATAATAATTGTCATTCGTCCTTTTATCAAGATATATATGCAATAAGACCATATTATTTGCTAGTGTAAATTTCAAATTTTTTTCACTTTGGAAGCTCAAACAAATTTAGTTTTATTTTTAATCCATTTGATATAGGAATATTTCCGAAAACATTTCATTAATTTTATTAGTAGTGACACGATCGTGGTAAAACCATAATGTGATTATACAGTGATAAAAAATCGACTTTTGCTAGGTTATTAAATTGTAGATATACTCGCGTCAAGAATTCAGACGTCTTACGTCACAGCTGACGTTACACATTTGTTTTTATTGTCAACGTAATTTTCGATATTTGGTCGCGTTAAAAACAATAATATTTTGCAATTTAGTGCAATATATAATGCAAACTTTTAGTGTAGTATATAGTTTTATTACTGTCAGTTGCAGTTTCTTAAATATTTTGATGAAAATACAATGAATTATTCATTTGTTCGTATGACGTAAGTCGTCTGAATTCTTGTCGCGAGTATATTTTGAAATATTGCAGTAAATATCTATGATAGTTTGTAAAATATGATTGATGATATGATATCAATCTTTTCTCGATTTTGTTCTCCCGAAAGGTGATATTACACGTGTACCGGATTTTATTCGCAATTTTATCAGGATAAAGTGTGAAACCCACATCCTTTATATACATACATATACACAGTGTTTAAAAAAAAATTCCAACTTAGGAGCATAGAGGAGGTCAATTGATGAAAATATAAGATTTTTTTGCACTAATAAAGCTCTGAAGCCAAAAATGTACATTTTTTCATATTTTAAACATCTACTACGTCCCAAAGTTTGTAACCTTTCTTTTAAAATACCCTGTATATTGTTATTATTTACTGAAATATTTTTTATACTTAATCAATCAGCGTAATAATTTTAATATCATGATTTAATAAATTCTGATTTTCTGAAAAAAACCTTTTCATATTGAGTCTAAGATTGCTTCGACAACAGGTTTTTATGTATTACCATAGAAAATTGAATACACGGTATAGAAGGCGTTTAGTGGCCAATTGCATTCTACAAAAAAATAAGATGGGTTAGTTTAAAAAACATTCTCGAAAATTATTCGTTTTTGAGAGAAGAAAAATTTGAAACTACAGTTTTTTGCGTTTACATGAAAATCTATTTGATGATAAAGGTCTATTCTGATATTATCCTTGTTAAATTTTAAATAAATTGCAGACTTTAAAACTTTCTATACACTGTGACGAAAATGGAGCATTTTTTGACAAGATTTTATTTTAACAACCCTCTATAATTTTCCTCGTAGAATCTAGTGTGTCGCTAAGGTCAAATTTATGGTGTTTTTTACGTATAGAAATTTCGAAAAATAAACATGTAGAACAAAAGTAATATCAAACATAAATTTATTGATGTTTTGTGTTTCTACTTTTAATATTTAAATTATCCTCAAATAATATAATAATTTTTAAAATGCGTTTGTAAGACACACATTTTTTTGCTATTCTAACTCCAAATAACAATTATTTTCGTATACTTATAAACAAAAGTAAACAATCTTATATGCAGAACTATGAAAGATTATGTTATAACAGTATTTATATCTGCACTTGAATTGAGAAAATACGTATTTTGAAAGATTTCTTTGAATATTCGCAGGTGGCTTGAGATAATTACTGTTATTTTCTAAGTCCTAGATTATTCGCCTATAAAATGTTTAAAATTATTTGTATTTGAACACTATTTCAAGAATACGGCGTCCTTAAGTCAATTAAGAAGTGAACATCTTGTTATTTTCTGAAAATACATTTATATTTATAATTTGCTGCCCTACAATTTTTGAACGTTTGGCATATTCGGAAATAATATTGGAAAATTCAGTATCGCGTTTGGTGTCCTTGTCCCTGAAAAGAAAGACGAAGAAGTGTAAGAATTTGCTTTTAATTCATTGAACTCACGCATTCTTGCTAATACCGGTAAATTGTAGTTGTATATAATTAGTACTCAATGAATTGAAATTGAATAAATTCAATTATTATCTACTTTCTAATTTTGTTAGATAGATTTCCCATAATTAATGATCGTTAATTAATGATTAAAATAATTTCCGGTTAATAAAACAATTAATCATATAGCTTGTACTGCATTTTAGGCGGTCATAATTAAATTACAGTATATATTTTTTATTTTTGGTTTGTAGTATAAATTAATAACGTAGGTTAACAATTTGGGTTGAATATATAATTGCGGAAAAGGAAAGTGAAATATTTACTATATTAAATAGGCGATCTTAAAGTGAGAGAAGGTAAAAGTTTGTGAGTATTTATTTACGAGTTTAGTACTTTTTTATTGAAATTAAATTCAAAAGTATTGAACATGCTACAAATAAATAATAGACAAATACCACATCTGAAATGAATTTACTCACGTACAAGTATAGATACAACTTTTGCTAAACCACAAAATTGTGACGTTAAAGAACATAAGAGAGTTATTTAATTTCTATATTTATTCGAGAGTTTTATAAATTTAATTTTGAACCCGAAATATCTTACACGGCAAAGTAGACAATGGTTTTTGAAACCTTAATTTGAAACGTGTAAATGTTATAAACAAAATAATTGTTAGATAACGAATGCAAATGTCTTCTAACTCCTAATCGATAAAACAATAGATGAAAAGTTAACTATATGTATATAGGTGCTTAGATAAAACTAAAGTGTAGATGGCATTAAGTCAAATTAATGGACAATATCTTTTATGTCATATTAATACATTATAAACAAATAAACCCTCAGTTACCGTAACTATAGACATGTTCATAATTCCCTTGGGAGTTATACTAAGCAATTATAAATCTAATGTACTTATAAAAATAAGCCAACAATTGTCGAATTTTCCACTGAAATTATTTTCCGAACTGCAAGAATTTGACTGTAGTCAAACATGAAAATTTTCCACTTCTGTGACATGCCAGTCAACATTCTTGCAGTTTTATTTGATAAATTTTTATTTACAAACTTGTCACTTGATATATCCATGGTAATCATGCCTATTTAATTATTAAACAACATTCGTTTAATTTTGAAAATCAACAAAATTTGGTTTTCATATTTCATTAGTATGAAATGAAAATCTTTATCTATCACCTGAGTTATTGATGTTAACAATCTCCGCCAAATTGGTAATTCCTCGGGGCTAATGTCCCTATGGATTGCAATCTGTTGTCCTCGATAATTAACATCCTCATAACTCCCTTGATACATAAATAATTATAATGCATACTCTTATAGACTGCACACTCTTGTATGGTTTTACTATACATTATAAAATGTGACAGGTTATTGTTTCGAAAATCTTCTTTGCCAAATATAACAGTTTTTGTTTTGCTTATCTGCATTTGCTACATAGATAGAAGATTCAAGATTTAATTTAATATATTATTACTTATCTCGATTGATAATATCCAACCGACATTTATCAAAACGATTTTAGATAAAAACAGTTGTGATAAGTTTAATATGAGAATAGTTTTTCCAATCGGTAATATGTTATGTTATGACAATTTCATAAAAAAAAACTCTACGAAAATATGAAATATATAATTTCGATTGATTTTTGATTTGATTTTCGAAATTATCCATTTTCTTGGTGTGATATTTTCGGATAGGCAAAACTAAGTTTATAAAATCAATCCCTCCATGGATTATTTTGAAGCGAGTGGTAACTTGGTAGGAATACTATATTAAAAAAAGCAATAGAAATTCATATTTAAATCCATTCATGGCATACTCCCAACGATATTCCAAATGGATCAAGTTTCAAGTTTCTTGGACCGTACGGACAGTTGATTTTTTTGGATCAAACCAAAATATAGATAATGACATACATATCCTCTATTGTGATATAAGTTGCGCAGATTGCATGAGAATGAAACTAAAATATGAGTTAGAAAAGATACTCAAGCAACTAAATTATAGCAATGGTTTCAATAAACTCCCATGGCCCTCTTTTCTTCGTAGATACACATGTTTTATTTATCCTTTTGTATTATTTAGCGAACCACTCTTCATTTTCGTTGTGAAGTTGTAGTGAATGATCCCAACTACTTTCATCATCATAAAGAACTAACTCAAAAATGTACATTTTTTATAATTTACTTTATCATATTTAAGGGTTCATTCTGTGACAAGGCGCAGCACCCTTATTTAAATGATCTAGATAAATCTATATAAAGTACAATTATTTTTTATCGTATCTAGATAATAGCTCAATCTAATGTCTTATAATCTTAGCTTAAACCTAAAGGATTGATTTAGATATATAAATAATAATTTTATTGGTTACGTTTAAGTTCCCTTCAAAATCAAAAGTAATTACAAACAATCTACTTTCATAAATATTTAGTACACATGTAGCAAAATGCAGCGTGTATTAGGAACCATGAAATAATTATAAAATAAAGTTAAATTAATTCTTGCTATAGATAATTATTATCTCAAAAATTCAACTGTGGTTTGGGAATTTAGAAATATGGAACCTGACCCACACTAATAAAGGAGCGCCTCTTCTGCTGTAGAATAGAATAAAAAATAACTTCTCGCAAAGGTTGTTTCACTTACCTAAAGGCACAGTGTAAAAATTACATTTTATTACAGTAATATTAGTTCTCTAAAATAATAGATAACGTTATCTTTTATATTATTAATTATATATTACCTTTTATCGACATAGAGATGATTTATGTTATGTTGCTGTTATCCAGAGAAAATATTACTATCTTTCCTCCAATCAATATATGTATTATATTGTACGTATTATGTTATAATACGTGCGTTCAAAATTACATTTTCTGTCAATGTATGTGTCAATATATAAATCAATATGTTTTTACAATGGATGTCATAACGTTCGGTGTCTTGCCTTAGGAGTTGAGCACATTAGAATAACCATATTTCCTTAAAAAATATAGTATTGTTTAAATATGTAGTATTGTTACAATCATATAGGAGAATATAATTGTGAGAATGTATTAAAAGCAGGAAAACCATTAAGAGAAGGTTAGGAACATACTGTCGACCTTGTCATCGCCCTTTTTGGCGGTCATGCGATGCATAACCTGTAACAGATTCTAAATATTGCCTCATGGTAACATTACCGCAATAACAATGTCAGATTCCAAAGTAGCCCTCAACAATTTACTATTTGATACTCAGGGTATACCCTGTTATTGAAAATGCAAATATAAATTCGGAGTTATCTGAAATTGATCTACTGTGTTAGGAGAATAAATTCATGTAATAGTTTTGAACTATTTAACGATTTTTAAATTAATAATTATTTTCTAATAATTATTATTTCTGTTTTACGCGCATTCACTGCCGTTCTAATATTTTATTTACTTTTATCCAAGTTGTTAATTTGTAATTTAATAAAATATGATGAGATTATGAAAAATTAAATCTCGCGACAAATTTTTTAAATCGTATATCTATTTGTTTCCTTAAACTGTATCATCACTTCTATTATTGGCAAACAAAATACATTACTATCAAAAAAATTTCACGTTCTTCTAAATACACATGACGCTCATTTAGTTTTATATATGCTCACTATCATTAGTTTAATGTTTTTCGTTAACGTTATGTGACGTTTACACAAGTTACGGATGTCTCTTCTTGTGAAGAACAGCTATATTTTCCTTAGATATTCCTTGCAATATCAAGTTTGTTAGATATGGAGTCCTCACCATAACTTTCTGCTACAAAGGAGCTCTTCCATTCACCATACCGTTTAATGATTGTAAGATCAGCTTTATTGGCCAATGAAGTTGAAATGCGCCTCATACAATGACCAGTATATGCCTCTGGTTTTGCGATATTCAAGAATGAAGCAGCTATTGAGAGTACCTTTAGCAATGTGTTGATTCCAACAGGCTGAGAAGTACATTGACGTATCTTAAATATAATCTGTCTTGTATTAAGCGAATTGGGCGCAGAGACATATATTTTCTCCATATTTAACAGCACTCACGCAAAATCCTTCTTCCATAATTGGAAATTTTCTTGAAATGCCCGCCTTAGTGTCAGGTAATTTCCAATGTCCTGTACGTCAATAATTTTCAAATTTGTCAAATCGCAGCATTGACAGGCATCAGAAAACCCTATTATTAGTGAAAATAAATAATTAAAAGTTCACTATATACCTATCAACATGTAAAAGATAAAGAGATATTACCTTAACGATACAATATTCTTTATTGAACGCCCCAGTCAAAAATTCTTCAATAGGTGCTCTTTCCAGTACTACAGTTTTTTTGCTTTTCATTTTCTTGATTCACTCTTCACATAAACAGTAAGCTTGTTATATTTTCAATATATATATATATTTGTAGATGTTTATAGTACACTTTAACATCGAATACTTCGACCACATAGATGACATTGCATATTTCTTCTAATTTAAAAAAGTCGATAGCATGGATTCTTCATTTACTGTCATTACTCTTCGTTTTTCCCTCCATTCGTTATATTTGGCGAACACTTTTTCGTAATGTTCCCTGGATTTCACTGGCAATAAAAGAAAAAATGTTTCTTGAGCTTCTTCGAAAACAGGCGTAGGAACACAATTACTTTCTTGCATTTTTACCAAATTCAGGTAGGTTTATTAAATAATTGATAATAAACAACGTACCATAGCAACCAGTAGGTGTAACAAAACCTACGTTTCATTGAGTACTAAAAATATAAAGTGGTACGAATCTTTTTTTAATTACATTCCAATAATTCTGACTCCACAAATATGATTGTGTTTGATTCTGATGTGATTATAGATAAAACGTTGTATTACATTCGTATTTTAATTACCTTTTATCCACTTAAGGATTCAATGAGAGGGGGGTCTCCACAGAGTCTAGTCCGAGAACAACTAGGGCAAGTAAAAGAATCCCAGCTACAGCTAGGGATTCGCACTGTAATTCTGTTTGTGGCAGCGACCAGTTGCCGAGGTCACCGCATAACAACCCGGATAATCATTATGTAGCAACAACATATATTGTATTTCATAGACAGATATCTTTATCAGTTCTTTTAACAGCCTTAGCGCACTAACTTGCAGATAGACCTGTGGGGCCTAAGTTTGTACAGCCGCTTGCGTAGCGTGTAACTAGCTTTTGGAGGATGAATTAATTTGATTAATTTAATTTTTTTTACATATAGCAAAATGTCAAATAAATACATAGAGGAAAAACTAATAAAAATAATTAATTTTGGACAATACTGTATTACCACATAAATAATAATAAAATACATTTTTCTATTTATTATTTTAAATATCGGATATACAAACTAGAAAGTAGAAAACATATTTTCATTGAATTTATAAATTGTTCATTTAAAGATTTTTTTAAAATTATTGTTTGAAAAATTCGGCAGCAGCAGCTGAAAATCAGTTTAAAAATTATGTGGAACCTATTTATGAATTTAAAAATTATAACTGCTGTTGCTAAAACCTGTTTAACAGTTGTTTAGGTATACTTATAAATCGTTATAACAGTTTCAATAAGGAAATAGATTTTTATATATTTAATTTACTCTGTTAAACCAACTACAAAATAAATTATAATTAATATAAGTGCCAGGGAGTGGCGTTTAAAATGTATAAAAATTATAAGACAACTTCTTAATAAAATTTCGAATAAAAACCTTAGATCTTATATCAAAAAGTTCGATATTTACGTATTTTTTATGTAAATTAACTACCACAATCCGCAAAAAGGGTCAAAATATTGACGCCGATCCTGTTAATTCATCATGTAGAATGCGACTGGCGTATTGCGTTCAGCATTCCTTAAAAGAGTTGCAATCTTATTTATGTCAGTCAAGCTAACATTATTTTACAAACCTATGTAAATATCTCGTGGCATGGCTTTTTATACCTAGATCAGTATTCACTAAAGCAACAAAGGGTGACCATTATCCCACAAATAGCACTCGTAGCATGTAGATATTACGACGCCAGCTATTGTACATCCCAATAATCTACATTCTGTTCAACATATGTTTACCAGTGGATTGTGAACAACATATGGGTTTTTGTAGGTGGTTTTTGCAACAATGTGAAAATCAAGTACATTTTCCCGTTTATGTTTGCGCAACAGATAAGGCAACATTTACCCGTGACGGAGTGATAAATTGGCATAATATGCACATATGAGCTAATGAAAATCTACACTAGGAAAAATGATTTTCAACATCGGTTCTCGGTAAATATTTGGGTTAGCAAGATCGGCAATATCCTGCTTGGTTCCTACTTCCTTCAAGGACGATTAAAAGGGTCAGTATATGCTGATTTTTTGAAGAAACGATTGTTAGACGGTATGGCATAACAATTACGGGCACGATACGAGTGCCTTGGTCCTGTACCGTGGCCACCGCAATTTCCCGATTTTACCAAAATGAACTTATATTTTTGCGGTGGCATTGCCATAGTAGAGAAAAAATTACAACACCGTATACTTAAAGCTGGTGACAGAACTAGAGGAATTCCTGAAATTTGGGAAAATATTTGCCAGAATTGGGTGTGGTTGCGTCAGTACCATGCCTGTATCTACGCTCATGGAGATCAACTTCGTTATTTTCTGTAAGAGTTATAAGTTTGCAGATCATTTTATGGTTACAACTACTGTGTTGTGTTCCCATTACTATTATTTTGTGTCTACTGTATACAAATAATATATTTTACAGTTTAAAAGATCACGCACATTATGCCTGCACGGACCTGCATGGATCAGTACAGCGCGGACCTGTAAACCTGCACAATTGTCCATTATGGATCAGCAACTTTTTGTGCAGGTTATGTGTATGGCAGACGTTTTGAAGTTTTTAAAAAGTTGAGTGTAGCTCGGAAGAAGAAATTTTTATTTTAACGATGTTATATGAAGAAGAGTAGAGAGAAGAAGCCAGGAAAATGAAAAAGTTTTAGGTTCACCTAATCAATAAAAAGAGAAAGCTGTATGGTGAATTTCATCATTTATTTTTTGAACTGAGGAGATATCAACCCATTTTTTTCAGTATTTCCGAATGCCACAAACAAATTCTTCGAGCTCTGGGATCGTCCTCGCTTACAACACCAAAACACAAGATTTCGCAGAGCAGTGTCATCTGATGAAAGACTCGCAGTTTGTTGGAGCAGTAAATGGAGATTGTTGATAGGCGAGGGTGCCTGACAGTTCAGAAACACATTCACAACTGAACGGGCGAATATTTCTAAGAATTTGACGGTAATCCATGACTTTTGTGGGAATAGAACTTACGGTGGGCTAGTGCGGCCAAGCATATAAATTGCAGGCCACCGACAGTGACGGACGTTGCAGGTGACGGTCCATGCTGGTGTTGGTCTAAGGTTCGTGCTGTGCAAGTCCGTGCTGGTCCGTGCAGGCATAATGTGTGCTATCTTTAAGACAATTCACTACCGAGATAAATAAATAAAAATGACGCTTTTGTTTAAAGTTTCATTTTAGTTAGTTTGGGCTTTTTTAAAATCACCTTTTGGTTAAAAAACTTTTTTCATTTACCAACGCCCATCTGTTCATGCAGTTAATTTATTAATCAATATAAGAACTAATTACATAAAATATAACTGGTTGACAATTATTCGTTGCAAAAATTAAAGTTATTTTACATGAAAATACGTAACGATCGAACTCTTTCATGTAATTCTTTTTTATTCCAAATATAATTTTTATACATTATAAACTTCACACCCTGTATATTATTGTTACACCATTTTGGTACTTTTTTGGAAATTAAATGTTAATCTTATTTGATATTGTCATTCGCTATAATACATGCTCATGAGAGGTATATTTGTACTAAATTACATATTACTTTTCTTAACACGTGTCATTAAAATTATAATATTGAAATAGATTTAATGGTGTCATTAAAAATAGGTAGACATATATTTTAAATGTAAATGTTACCAGAATTTTAATCTGCTCATTAGTTATTTGGCCTCGACCTTTATATAACATATTGTAGGTATATATTGTGTCGCACAATAAAAATTTACTTGATTTTATGTTGACAAAAATTTGTTGTTCATACGCAGCTTAGACGTCTATATTTTGTTTTTCTTTTAATTTTTGTGTTCTATGTATAACACAATTTTTCTTTAACAACTTGAAGGAAAATAATTACAGACGGTTACTCGCAATTAAATTTGTAGAAAAACGGTCTAATTTTGCAGAATTTAATTTCTTTAATATAGTATTAAAAAATAACACCAAGTATGTAACTCTAAATTCGAAACATCTTCAGAATACTGAAGACTAATCTGTTTGTACTATTAAGTTATGCTCCAATAATGAGCATTATACATTTCTTTAAATTTGTTGTAAGTATCATAAATACATAATCAAATTTAAAAGAACTTAGCATGATGAATCCATAGTTGATCCAAAATTTCAATTGATACGAGTAATATGTTGATAATTTGCAATAATTTCTCACACTTGTAATTCTAAAAAATGTATCTAATATGTGTGCAAATATTTAATAACGGATATTGACTAATTTATGAGCAAGCTGGAAAGTTTATTTAAAACATTTAAATATGTTTGTACATATTTTTACTACCTAATTTTGAAATTTCAAAGCGATTTTCTTCAAATGGTTTAAACTTCTGTTTTTTTTTGTACATCATTAAAACAAAGAATGAAAAGAAAATACTTAATGTTACATGATTCTATGGAAATAATATGTTATGCTTCAGATAAATATGTTAAAAAGGCAATAAGGAAAAAGTTCAGTTCCAGTGACAAAATTTTATATATTTTTTTAGTTGCGGCCGTTTAACGATGGCGGAAATTGAGTTTTTAATTATTTTTTCAAATTTGAAAATAGTTAAAATATGAATTTCCGTACAGGTATTCTACTAATTTAGCAAGTATTTTCTCGTTAAAATAATTTTGTTAGAAACGGATGAGATCAATAACATCCTTCGTATTTTTTTATTGAAGCTTTTTCTTGTTCAATGTATTTAGTAAACTTATTAATTTATACTTTTTGTATCGCTTTCGTCTTTGTCACACAGTAGCAATTTTTGAGTAAAAAAGCACCTCTTTTTTTTGTTTAATTGGATATTCCTGTCACTGAAATGTAAAAAATATTAACAAATATTCCCTTGCGTATAATGAATCAGGCAATATCTCATACTGAGAAAGTAGATAATTTGACTAACACTAAATACAATGCATAAACGTTTCGAAAATGCTTACAATTTGGTTTTCAAAACTTGGTAGTGTTGTTTGAGTTCATAACAGCATTAATGCGGTAAGTAAAAATCAGTAATTCTTTTCACCAACAAATGCTGGGCCCATTTATTGTAAAAATTAAAGGTACAATTTGTACAATTCTTAAACGTAATAGTTTTCCTCTCGTTTTTATCTATTGCTTTTACAGTAATTGAATTTTCTGTATTACTGTACTTATTGAGGTAGATATGTTATTAGAATAAACTTCAGTAGTTCTGTCTTCAAACACTGGAATGGAGTCAAATTCATTGTCATTCATTGTTGGTATGCAAAATCGTATCAGCAAACTCTATTTTCTTTGTTAAAGACTCTGCAGCATATCCTTCAGCGACACCAGAAGACCTAAAATTACATTTTCTGTCAAATAATACATTAATGTTATCACTAAAACCTCCAGTCCCCATGACGTTTGAGTGCCCTAACGTCAACTCCAGTATTTGCTAACAAAGTCGCCGACGACCTAAAAGCATGTACCGTATAGGATTTTGGATCTTGCAGTTTTAAATATTCGGCAATTTTTTTTAGTATTTGTCCCAATGTATTTATACCCACAAGTGGATTTACACATTTTTTCTGACGAACTGTCGACGAGAATTAGTCTCCTTAGACCTTAGACCTGTATATTCTCTCAAAATCGTCAAAAAAGAAACTTTTTCATTGGCCTTGTCATAGACTTTTTCGTATCTCATCTTTGATTTTGTGGGAATTAATGACCCACAGCCTATTTGATACGATTCTTCAATGTCCGATTCTACCTCTGAATCGCCTTTATCAGTCATTATAAGCACAATTTTGTCAACAAAACACAAAATTGTTCTAACTTCAAATTGTTTTTTTGGTTTCCAACAAAATAAATTTGAAACACGCTAGATAGGCCACGCCATTTCAGCAATCAAATTATTTTTTTATTATTATTTTATTTGATAAATGCAATTGTGCGAAAAACGTTATACACTATACGGTTGGTAAGTGGGGTATCAGAATCGAGGAAAAGTTTCATTTTCCGAGAGTTTAATATACTATTATTTGTTCTGCTGTTACCCCCTCGTTGAGAATATTCAACCAACAGTTATCAAAACTTAAAGAATGATTTGAAACACAACTATCAGTAGATATTTAGTAAATTAGTAAAATAAACGCCGATTCTATTAATTTCATCTTTACTGAATTATTTACTCTCTTTTCCTGAAATTTGTGTTTTATTCCACCGAATAACATTACCGATTTTTCCATATGTTCACAAATTTTTTACTTTTCAATTTCCCTCTTTCGAGTATAATCACTATGTTCTTCAATTCTAGTATTTAAAGGTCTATAAATCTCCCCAATATAATGTTTCTTACATTCACATGGTATACACTGTTTTTGTATTTCATTATTTGGTTTAGCTTTAAAAAAAATTGTATTTAAAAACTGTCCTCGTACCTATATATGGTATTTCTACAATATGTATAAATATTTGTATATTTCACTGCAGGAATACACATTTAAACCATAAAGTTTTAATTGTATTTGGCTAAGCCGTTGAAAGCCAAATTTCGAAATAATTAATAGTACTTCCCCTTGACTTTTAAGTCTGTCCAAATATAATTAAAATTTTTCGATGCCTGTTGCCAAGAAGATGCTTTACGTTTTCAAGACTTACTTTCTAAATACCAAATCAGGAAAGAAACATTAATCGTTTCATCATTACTTTACCTTGGCAGAGGTTCCTCTTCCTCTGATAAATGTGTAAAAGTATAGCAACGAGATCAGAGGAAGAGGAAGTTGTGTGGTATTCGATAGAAGAGACTCACGTAATACTAATCTCAAGGTCCACAATTTTAAAAACATGTATTTTATCTAATTGTTGCCAATAAAATTTTAATATATATCTTTCAATTCCTTCCTACCATAAACTTGTAGATATCTATAGAGTGTAACAAAAGAACAAATCATTGCTGTGTACTTTTAGGGGGAAAATGTTATAATTTAACCCTATTAACCTATAATACAAATACCTGCTTGAATTTTTCCTAGAAAACAAATTTATGTATAGTAAAAAATAGTTACGATGTTTAAAACTTCGGTAAATTATCTATATACAATTGTTCCTCGAGCGTTACATTGCGATGTTATAATATAATAATAATAATATCTCTACCCCTCATTCTAATCACAGGGATTAGCCCAGAAGTCGGAGACTTGTGCGGGAGAGGGGGCGGCATATTATTATTAAGCAGGCCGCATTTGCGTCCAGGAACGACTTACGTTGGTAGGCCCTAACTACTATTCAGTGCAGGAATGAGGGAAACCTGGAAAACCTTATTAATTAGGGGGGTAGTCAAATATCAACTGGTATCAATCTCTCACATTGACTCAAGCCAACATTCTTCCACCCTACCATACCCGCAGAGAGGGCGCCAAACCTCTCCACGAATATAGCTTATATACGGTCTACCGGCAGCTGGGCTCGAACCAACTCCGATCTAGTCACCTCGATTGAAGTACTGACGCCTTAAACCGCGCGACCACTGACCGATATTTAAAAATTTGTAGTCTAACCCATTCCTCTACAGCTATCTCGTTATGATTTTTTGATTGTATGTTTTTTCTTTTTTATTAATTATCTTATTCGTACGCAAGAATTATATTTATATATTGTTTAAAAACTAAAAAATTTACTCACTTGATTAAAAGTTAAATAAATTGCTGAAAATATTCTACATGAGCCAGTAACACCCATGTACTAGACGTGCAAAATTGTCTCTCATGCGTTGGAAAATTTCGCAACTGGCGCAAATCATTATTAAAATTGTTAATAATACTCAATTAAACTTCTTTTGCAGTTTCGATAGGAGTAGTATTAAATAGTTGTTTAAGGTGATCTCAGAAATGAAAGTCCAATATATTAAGATCCGGCAAATGGGGTGCTATGGATATGTTTGAAAATATCTAGCATCAGTCATAACCACAAATCAAGAAACGTCAAAGCTATTACCTTCTATAGTTTTCATTTCGTATGAAGCGAAATATAAAACGTATGCGCCACGGGAGGTAATAGGATGATTATGCACTTAGGCGAGCATAATATACGCATATGCGAGCATAATCATCCCTGTATCTCCCTTGTTACATAAATAACTATTTTTGAGACAAAAAAGCACCCTTTCTATGTGATAATAGTTCTTTAAGATGTTCCATTCTATTTTTCACATTCAATTCGTTTCCGACATTCCTCATAGTCGTGCCTGGAGATTCTTCGACCATGTTTAATACATTTTTCTCAAGTTGTCAAATTCTAATTGTAAATGGTTGGCCACCTATTTTTATTTTTGCACCTGTTTTCTTGAACCTGAGATGTAATCTTATAAGAAATGTTTCTGGACATGACATAGTATTTGTCTATTACGAAAATGTTCTACATATGAACGCCTTGTCTCTAGAGCATTTTCAAATGCTAAGCCGTACTTGAAACGAATTAGAGCCATTGCAACTGATTGTTAAACTCATGAGGAGTATGTAGTAAAAATAAGTTGGAATTTCAAAAGGATATTTGAATAATGTCAAACAGGAAAAAATGTAATGAAATAAAATAGTACTGAATAAAAAACACAAAAAACGGAGCAACATTCGAAAAACTTTTATACCACATTTTTCTCTTAAAATTAGGTGAGGAATCACCTCCTTAATTTTGTCAGAATGGTTAGGAAACACCCTGTATTAATTTAATTAAAATTTTATGCTACGACATTGGAAAAAGTCGTCCATGGACGTATTTCAGAAAGATGTGGAAAACAAAGTAACCCTTCCCTCCAGTCTCTTAGTTTGGTTTTTAAGCGTCATTTACAATAATACCCTTGAGGGTTTGGTTAATCACAAAAAATATCACTATTAAAGATCAAACTGATACATAAACAAAATTATTGCATAAAAGTCAATGTCAAATGTTGTACCTGTGTCTTTTAAGGGCAGAATTTTTCTATTTAGGTAGGTTAAATTTTGTCGCTGAACATATGCAGTTAATCAGATGCTTTTTTCTTACACCCTGTGTAATGGAATGAAGTTATAAAATTTATCTACGATATTCATGGAGAAAGTTTGTAGATATATAAAATGTAGTAATCGTCTGTAGAATAAAATTATAAATTTCATGAAATACAAGTGGCCTTAAGTTCAAAAACCCAGTAATACTTACTGAATCATTTCTGAAACTTGGCAGAAATTGGTCGGTTACTAAAGATTTTATTTGAACGTTTTTCTTCGTATAGTTGATATCTCTGATCTTCCATGCATAAAATTCGTACTATGGATATCAATCCAAGTTACCTTAAGAAGATTCCTGTCTATTTGTGGTTCTCTAAAAGTTTCATCTCTCACCTCGAGATGACGGCCTAAAAATGCACAAAATTGTAGAGATAAGGAGTGAAACTTCTTTTAACATAACTGGGATTCATATTCATAGCACAGATTTTGCGAACGGCATCGAAATGCCGAAGGTTATCTGGACATCAAAATCACAATGAAAGAGTTGTTTTTGTTAACAAGGTAATAAATATCAATGGAATGATTCTCTATGTTTTTTTATATTAGAATACATCAATCAATTCTTGATCTTTTGAATGAATTACATCTAGCTTGAAATTCTCGAAAGTAATTAAATAATGAAACGACGAAAAAATATTTTTTTTTTTGGCAAAAGTCACCTCAAGGGGCCAAAACCACCCCGCTTTATGGCATTTAGTTAATGTTTTTCGCTTATTTAGATACATTTTCAAAAATTTTCGTAGAAATTACCTGGTTGTAGCATTAAAAAGAGTTAACTAGATTCATTTCATTCAATTTTAGAAACATTTTTAGAACTTAATATCTTTATAGTAAATTAAAATATTATACTCGCTTGCTTACTTCTTTATTGTGAGAAACGCCACAAGTACAAGTATCTCATTACCGTTACTGCACCAGCTAGAATGAAGACAGTATACAACTTAAGGTATTTTATGACCCCACGATCCAATGTAGCACAAATATTTTTGAAATATACCACTTCATGATACTGATGCTGAATGCAGCAGTTGCTCACTTTGAAAGTTTTTAATTAATATCTATTTATTTTTCGCTTACTATAATTTGTTATGAAAGAAAGCGGAATCACCTGTTAAATAGAGAATTTGAAATTTCTTTTAATGAGTTCTTTATAGTTTTCAATGGATATAATTGTTTTTCAGTTCATGGACTCTCTAAAATAATTACCTGAACGAGTGAGATTGTTGAAAATACAATGACCTCAACAAATTGTATATGAAACAAAATTGCCTGCTTAAAATTCAATTCTTCGAATAACAAGAAGGTAAAACAATAGGCTGCTCTCCTTGCGTCTGTCACCAGTATATTTATAAGCAAATTCAAAATTAATGAAAAAAGTAGTTTATAAAAAATATGTAGACAAATATTTTTCCCAAAATGTTTCTTAAGAGTTTTGTCATTCTTCAAATGTTGAATGTGAGATACATGCATGAATCAAATTTTAATATAAACGAACATAGGAGAAGGCTGAAGGTTTTCAACTGCTAAAATATTATTTATATTAAAGATAATCTTTTTCACAGATTTAGATAGATTAAATAGACAACCATCAATTATCATAAAACTTATATTGGGCTTTTTCGTAAAACAAACCGCTCAGCAGGTAAATTTCGAAAGCTGTGATAACGTTAAAGATATCATTATACAGCTATAAATAAAAGTAATGTTTTTATTCATTCTTTAAAATATTTTAACATTTTTATTAAGCGGTCGGTGGTTGAGCGGTTTAAGGCTCAGTTCTTGAATCGAGGTAGCCACTCTGCCGGCAGATTCGAGTCCTGCCACAGGTAAATCGTAAACCAGCTATATTTGTGGAGAATATTGGCACCCTCTCTGTGGGTATGGTAGAGTGCAAGAATGTTGGCTTGGGTCAATGTGAGAGATTGGTACTAGCAGATATTTGACCACCCCTTGAATTAATGAGGTTTTCCTCATTGCTGCACTGAATGGTGGTTAGGGCCTACTAACGCAAGTCTCCCGCAAAAGTCTGCAACTTCTGATCTAATCCTCGTGATTAGAATGAGGGGTACAGGTATCCTATCAGCCTGTTATTTTGCAACAATTCTGTTTTTTACATAAGGAAACGTGACAATTTCGACCATCTAAAATAGTAGATTTAATATGTGTGTATGTATACAAATGATTTTTCTATAATACAAACCTGCTAACTACTGTTCAAGAATGCAATAACTTCTTTATGAAAACATAAATCATTTTTTTCACTCGGAGAACAACTACTATGAGACTGAGATCTGGATGATTAAGTTCCTCAGAAACTATTAGCTTTAATAAGTATATAAATCTCATATATCTTCAGACACTAGGGTTACCAACCTTTGATAACAAAAAACTATTAGGTAGGACCATGTCCAAATTTTGTCAATAATTATTTTTTGAAATAAATGCTAAATGAAAATTTCAAAATAGGAAAGTAAAAGTTTATTTTTTAAAGAAAATGCACACAGCTACAGATAAATAAAATAGATCTTTATTAAGCATTTCTGCTATATTTCTCACCATTGACATGATCAGTCATATTCAATACGATTATTTACAGTGAATTATTGAAATAAACTAAACTAAATCAACTAAACAAAAAAATCAGCACGCACGCTGTTCTCAAACATCGCCGAAATTTTGCCGATATTTTGTAGTAATATATAGGGTTTTTAAGTAGAGGTCAAGACCCAAGGATGTATTGTGTGATTAAAAATAAAGGTTTTTTGTTATATAAATGTAGAATCTTTGAACAAATAATGTCCAGCTACATCGTGTCAAACATTAAAAAAAAATCGTTTTTAATTTCTAAACCCCTTGAGATAGGTCATTTAATCAAATTCAAGGTGTGAAAGAAAAAAATAGCTTTAGAAACTTACCAATGGCGGAGGTGTGGGTATCATCGATCATTATTTGCAAAAAAAAACATATCACCCTGTATAATATTACAAATAGAATAGGTCATCATATGCGCATCTATTCCCAAATTTTTTTAGATAAGTTCTGAATCACCCTGTATAGTAGTATATTTTTACTAGAAACATATTTTATATGGCGACACTTAGATGGACCTTATGGTACTTTATACATCGATAATAATTTCATCAACCAAGCCAATATAATAACCATCAGCTAGTCCAATGATTCCTGGCTAGACCAAGGACAGTCTAAAATACTTTTTACACATATTACGATCTCCGCCATCTAGTTGACACGGTCTACTAAAGACGCGTGACGCTCGCCATTTACACATATCAGTGTCAGTTCAGAATCAGTGTTATTTGTGGTCGATCACTGATGCCAGTTTACACATATCCGTCCGTAGTCCGTTAAAAAGAGTTAGTAGACAATCAAACAAAATGATCTGAATATATTTATCATGTAGTTGATCAAAATTTCGTACCAGCTCGATAAGCTTTTCATCCATTCTAAGCAATAAAAAAATCTGGTCAGTTTTTCAGTAGAATTACAAAAATATCGTCGCCGGCGTATTTAAAAGCCACTAAACGGACACTGAAGCAGCACTGACAGCACTGTGACGGATGTATATAAACACACCGAATTAAAACCTAAGCAACGATTTTTTATTTTTCACTGATACTGATACGGAACTGACACGGCACTGATGTGTGTAAATATACCTTAAACATTGAGCAGTTACAGTGACCATTTAAAATATAAAAGATTTTCTATAGATAAATTATCCGCAGGTCGTCCCATCTATAGCGTTCTGTTGAGAACTTTATAAGTGCAAGGCCGGCATATGTCTAGTGGTTCTACTGACGAATGATTTCAGCTGTTTAATAGGTTATTTTTATATTGGTTGGGACATTAATCTTCACAGGATATATTTCCCCAATATTGTCAGTAATAATGAATTCGTAAAGATCATTCAACATACTTCTAGTATTAATAATCAATTATAATTAATTTTTGTAGTGGTATAGTACAAACACGTGATAATATGGGAAATTTTAATCTTTTGCCAAAAAATTATCTGTTTTTGACAAACACTTTTACAAGAATTTACTACAAGCACGTAATCATACTTATTCTTAAGTATATAATATCATAAAATATATATTGCTATAACTATATGTGTTTAAAATCAGAACGATTATGTGTTGTAATAAAAATTATCTGATAACAACGCAAGTGGTTTGTTTTCCATTATGAATGTATCGCCTAGGTAAAAATGAAAATATTGTAAGTTGTGTTGATCTTATGATAGAAAAATAATGGTTCGCCAGAAGTCAAGTAGTTCAATATATATATATATATATATATATATATATATATATATATATATATATATATATATATATATATATATATATATATATATATAATATATTTCTGAATGTATCAACTTAATAGATGTATTGGATATAAAAAATCTGTTGTCTATTTCGACGTATTTCCAAGTGGGCGCCACATCCGCCATATTTGTGACGTAAAAGTGAGCGTAACTTTTTTTACTCTAATGTTATCACAAATCTTAAACCTACATTGTTTTTGAGGAAAAAATTATACTTGTCATTAGTCTCAGAAATTGGCCATTTTCATGAAAATAGCTTTTCAATAACCAGCTGCATAGTTCATACTACAATATTTTCACGTAGTTTGCTAACACCAGTTTGGAAAGCGTCATTTTCCGACCACGGCTCTTTCCTAATTAAAATGCGTGTGATAAAGACGTTAAATACGCACTCTTGTAGAAAAAAATCTGTTTACTAACATAATAACAAAACAACGTGTGGCCAAGTATCGAATAGTACGTAAGCTATACCGACACTATTCAATTAAACATTCATTTCATTCTACGACTTGATAATAAAAGTATTTCTCTTGTTCCTAAATTAAAGTTGTAGGGGAAGTGTGTATAATTTCAGATAGATTTTTTTTAAAAATAATATTTTTTGTTGGTTCTTGAGCCAACCGCGGTTTTCTAATAGATAAACTTGGGTGCCTTCTTTAAAAAATTATCAACCATGTTTTGCCTGCTAGACCTTCAGTGCACGAAAAAGAGCGTGAAACACAATTTCTAACAGGCAACTGATAAGCTAGCCTGCTTACATTTTTGCAAGATACGAAATTGTCTTCGTCAATTTCTTTCGGAAAGGATGGTCTTCTACCATATGGCCGAGGAATCTATGCTTGGAAACCTTGAAAGTTTGCGATGCCTTTAAATATCCTATTTCTTTATTTTGTTATAACTTGAATTGCTCGTTTCATGCTCTCAGGACTCCAGTTTTCACGCCTCTTTTAGGAGGTGTTATCTGGCATCTTTCCTGAAAATAACAAAGTAATACTTATCAGTGGTTTCTAATTTCGGATACCTATCCGAAATAGGACAACCATAAGTGTTTGACATTGGGAACCGCTCTATTTTGGTGTTCTATCATTGCCGGTGCCAAACCACAAAAAATATTACAATTGAATGTATCAAATAAGTTTCTATAGTTCTAGACTCACCCTACGTAAAGCAAGCAGCAATTTTCGAAAACAAAACCAATTGGACGTATTTCCGGTAGGGGCTGCAAAAACTGCAGCAGCTGTTCGACTGTTTATCTATTGGAGAATACCAGAATTTTGAATTGTATAGGAACAAAAGCATTAGAAGAGATAATTCTTTTTGTAGTTGTTACATATATCAAACACCTTTAATCTTCTATATACAGGGTGATTCAGAACTTATCTAAACAAATTTAGAAATAGATGCTTCATGAAAAATGGATATCGTACAAAAATCCCTTATAGTTCCCGAGAAAAAAATTATTGAAGTTCTAGTGGTTTCAACCTTTATATAGCTAGTCTACTGTAGTCTCTACTTACTTGTCGTATTAACTTTTTTGTAATGCAAGGATTTACATTACTTTTTCAACTTTCAAAACTTGATGGGTATCGTTTTAATTTATGATGAGGTGAAAATGCTTTAGCAGAACGATTTCCTGGTAAACAGGTGCCAAATCCTGCTACTTTTACAACTGTGTGCAGTGAGTGCAAGTGTAGAGCAAACGCTGGCTTGATGCGGAAAATTTACAACCAAATCGGAGAAGAGATGGAGGTCCAGGGCGTCCACGGCGTATTGTAGCAGTGTGGTGTATCTTACATGAAGCTCAATCATATACGTAACAGGAACAACGTGTCCAAGCATTAATACCAGGGGATTAGACGAGCAGGACCGGTACCATGGCCGCCACATGACTTTAAATCATTTGGAATTGTTTTTATAGGGATGAAAGGTAGTAAGTATATTGCACCGAAGCGGACACTATTGATGATTTACGCAAACGTATTATAGCGGCTGCCAATAACTTACAAGTTCAAAACGGATGGAAAAGCAGAAACAATTGTGCTAGTTTTTAGAAACTGGGTAAGACGGACCAGAAATTTTGTTGTAACATCAGGTAACTATGTACTATTTTACTAATTAAAACTACAAATTAATTCTATTAATAATTAATTACAATATCAATTGAATTTGCTGCATTAAAATAGATGTTGTAAAATGTAATTTATTTATTTCCTTGGGAATTTATTTAATTTTTTTGTCTGGTCGCCGATTATACGCTTTATCAAATTTTACAGTGGACCAGTTTCCAGTGTTGTGCGGAAGTGTATTTTGAAATAATTTTTGAATTGCTCTCTTTGATTTTATTTTTACAAAATTATATGCATTAGAGTCCCCTGTACATTCAAATTTTTTTATATAAGTTCTGAATCACCCTGTATAAGTATGACTACTTACTTGACTTAGGCAACTATTGGAAATATGGCAACTTTCTTTTGACTTATTTCAATTCTTATGCAACAAATTAATGTTCCTGTTTAACATTCAGTGAAATTAGGAATTGCCTTCTATAATATAAAAACACAAACAAATACATTAAAATTGTTTATACCAAGTATGTTTTTCCAGATTACGTAAGAGCTGAATAAATATTATTACCAAACAAATAATAACATAAGAATAGCATTACACATATAAATAATTGTAGTGAACTGAATTATTAATTAACGATCAAGTTTTTATCAGAGTCTACCTTTCAATAGAAAATGTGTATTTATTAAAAGCAATATGACATAATTTTGGCGTTGAAGAAAACTGATACTCATATACTCATATATACACGAACACTGGATTATAATAATTGATGGTCAATGTCTCTTCGAGCATTAAATTGTCAAATAACTTTATGACTAACTTTTATAATCACTGGATAATGTTACTATGTAAAGATAAAATTTGAAGCGAAACTTTAATTTGATAGTTTATTCATATGGTATGAACAAAATTATGTGAGTTACTTTCATTATATATTACGTGTTGAAATAGATTACGATTTACTAAATAAACTTACACTAGGATTTTATTTATTTTTTTAATAAATATCAGTGTTGAATCTCAATCTATATTACTCAATACACTGCTGCTGATAAACCCAGAAATAAGAAATAAGATATTTTTATGACAAGTATTAATGATATTAACCCAAAAAATAAGTTTAACTCGCCGACATTACAGGTTAAGAATGTAAATTTTACTTCGTAATCGGTTACATTTCCTCATATTTTTATATAATTCATTCAAATAAATTTAAATAAATTATTGACATTTCAAATTTCGACATTTTTGATGACTACACACATTAGATTGCAAGCAGCATTAAAATGTTAATTCCACTTTATGAATTCTTACTGTTGCTTTCTCATCAATCTGTTTTATAAAAAAAATAGTAGGTATATGTACCTATTAACATTAAATCGTTAAATTTTATTAGTCTGACCTCATGTTTCTATTATGTAAGTGGTTGAAAATTACCAAATAAAATTTATAATAGCTCATTGTTCAACTGATGGCGTATACTTATAGTCAGGGGTATTCACATCATATTCGACTCCCTTATTATTTTTCGTTTTCTATTAAAAATATTACAAACAAAGTTTTAGTAAATATTCTAGCAACCTTCAAGAAGTAGTGGTATACATTACTTGTTTCAGAAACACCTATATACGAGTATATGATTTTCTAAAAGCAACATCCTGTATACAGGATCTTTCATGTATGCCACTTTTTAAAACTGTTGTCAACAAAACATATTTTCGGGTTGTAGCGACATCTATGCCTGCAGTGAGAGAAAAGCGATTTGTACACAAAGGTAAGCCATTTATAGGGAGTTTACAATGGGTTTTTCACAAATTATTTAACTCTTTTCATTTTCGAGATATCCGGCTGGGGACCTTTAAACGGGACAACCTGTATATGCCACCTTTTGAAAATTTCTCTTTTTATGATTAAAGTACATTTTTAAGGTGAATGTAGTTATGTAAATATTACGATACTGATCAGTTTTATTGCATATTATATGTCTTGTTCCTGTAGAGAGTAGAAAGTAAAATCAGAATATTTTTTCACTACTAGCCTATGAGCCCACCATTATCGAACTATATTTGACGCGTAAATTTCTATCTCTTTGACCTGGGTGAATAATGAAAACCTTGATTTATTAACCAAGGTAAATAATGAAATTTTGACACTTGGCAGTTATAGAAGTACAGAACCACAGCACACAGAACATGGAGGTTATAAAACACGTTTTTAATAGATAGAAAATATCCAGAACATGTAAAACAGATAATTATCAGTACCACGAACTTATCGGAAATGTTAACTGTGCAATTGTGGCATGTCATATTGATGCCTGCTCCTCCAATGTTGAGCGACGTAGTAGTGGCACCAGCTGCATTATCAGCTTGATTTCCGGGCACGGAGTGTCTTGGAGAAAACGAAGTGCTTCGAATTGTACTCGGAGTGGGCGAATTCGGTGAAACACCATATTCAAGAGTGGCACTAGTAATAGTTGCAGACGCAGAAGCAACGACAAGAAATGACGACGACGTTTGAACACCTTGCACCATTCCGGAATGCGTCTCTTATCGGCTATTGATTCTTCAATGTATCCTTCTGCTACCCCTGAAGATCACCACCCACCGTGACGCCTCCATTTTCAGTCAATATGGTAGCTGCGATGAGTTTCGACATAATTGTGTTGTGTCCCATATTTTGCCCATGTTGGCACCCCATTTCGGAAGCCAATAAATAGTCTTTGTAAATCTGGTGTAGGCCTTTTCCCCAAGTACTTTTTTACCACCTCAATCAACTCAATTCTTACTGATAGGTATTTTTATTATAATTATATCGTTCTTAAGGCGCCCGCAGTCCCACTGACAAGAATTACATGTAGAGTATGGAATTAGTGAGTTTTGAAGTTTGCTAACAAAATTACTTTTGCTGCCAGAAAAGCGGCATCAGCTGTTTCAGTGAGAATTCTAATAATATTCTCTTCTAAAAATACTACCGATTTCTTGAGTCTGTAACAGGCGTCCTTTCGCTTTAGGTATGCAATTAATTTATAATATCTTCCAAGGTCAATATATATATATATATATATATATATATATATATATATATATATATATATATATATATATATATATATATATTAATTTTAGGATTGCCTTTAACATTCGAAAAGTGCACCATAGACTGGATGCCTTTTTATTATCCTCGTGCTCTTTAAAGTATGCTAGTAGGACATTTTTTGCGGTATTGACGACGTTTCTTATAAGACACCAATATTTAAAAACTGTGTATGCTTTTACGTAAAGATGTTTGGACTTTTCTCGCAGGAGTTGGTTATCAACATCATCTGCCATTTCCTCACTTCAAGGGGTGTGCAGCCCAGTTCACTTTAATTTTTCATGATTTATAGCTTTAAATTAATTGCAATTATCTTTGCGCGAAATGTCAAATTAATTGCAAATTTATTTGTGTGAAATGTCACAAAATTTGATTTCAAACAAAAGAGTACCTAAAAATCCTTCGCCTGCGGCTCGGTATTTTAGTCTTGGTCCGTCAGCTATAATGGCATACTTCTCTACCTTGTTGTATAATATACTATTACCTAGCAGTAACAATAGTTATTTATGCAACAAGTACAAAAAGAAAGTGTTTATTGCACGCGACGTGAAATTGTCCAACGAGGCCGTCAGGTCGAGTAGGACAACACGTCGAGTGCAATAAGCGCTTTTTGTACAAGTTGCATACAATATTTTTTCTACGTTCATGCAAAAACCAAAATATGTTTTATTTAGATCACACTAAGTGTATGAAAATACACATCGATTTGAACGTTTATGTTTGTCATGATGACAAAATGCTGTAGTAGAATGCCAGATGAATGCAATAAACATTTTATTGCACTAGTGCAGTAAAGAACCACTTTTTCCACTAAATATAGTTCTATAAAGTTTTGTTGTTTGCATGAACGTAGAAAAAATAATATAATTAATAAATATTACTCAAATACATAGGATATTACAGAGAACTTTTATTTGCCACTTTATATTACTTTGTCAAGTAAGTACTGCAAAAATACATTATACAGGGTGTGGCATTCATAGTAAGTATAAAAATTATAAGACAGTTTCTTGATAACATAAAAAAGTTAAATATAAAGTTCAATCGTTAAGTACGTATTTTCATGTAAATTAAATTTCAATTTTTGCAAAGAAAAATTATTATCTAGTACGGTCCTGAATGCAACGGTTATAAGTGCTTTCATATAATACGTGATTGGTATACTAGTTACATAAATAAATGCACCAAGGTCAATTAAAGCAAAAGGGAGCTTGGGGCTAAAACATGTACGGGGCCCTCAAAATTCTTTATGAAAATTGTAATTGTTTTGTAGTCACACATTCAGGTTTATAAAAAGCAAACAAAAAGCGACACAAAACTCATAATAATTATTATAAAAAATAAATCTTACTATGATTTTTCTCGAACTTCAAAAATAGAGAATTCCACAATAATATTAATATTTATTGAAGACAAAAGATCATTCTCAACATTTATTTGAGTAAAAATTATACATTTGGCTAGCTGTATGTTCAGACACACTCTATAGCTAGAAAGAACACTTTAGAGCAAGTTAGCGCATTACAAATTGTTTCTTCGCTACTTGAAATTTAAAAATGTTATCAAGTGCAACTCATTTCGATGCTACTCTACCTTTGCTTGATCTCTAACGTTGCAAGCTCAAAAATCGAATTTATCTCGGAAATGAAGAGTTTTACGAAAAATTATTAAGAGTAATAAAATGTTCTAAACCAAGTTCTATATTGACACTATAAGAAATAAAAGTCAGAAAAAAATGGGGGGGATAAAATAATTTTTAGTGAATCTTCTTCAATTAAAAGGCTTAAAGAAAGAGAATAGGTTTCTTTTATTGAAAGTTCTTAAATATGGAGAAAATTGAAATAGTTCCTAAAGTTCTAAATCATCGGAATAATGGAAAATTTGGTTTCTAGTATTGGCAGTTATCTCTTCCGAAGAAAGTATGGTTGTTAGCTCTGACTAAAAAATTCAAAAATTCTGCTTACTTTTTGTATAATACTTTTTTCAAGCTTGAATTATTTTATCTATCATCGGTACTTTTTGTATTATCTGGGTAACGACAATGATGATAATGTGTTAGGTTAGTTATCTCATCTGAACTTTAAATACGTTAGAAGGAAGGGGTCTGGGGTTATAGCTTCCATAGCCCTCCTCCTTACCCTCTTAATTCCCGTCTTGGATGGTGGTTGCCATTTAGCGACTGTTTGGTAGTTCTTCAAGAAAAAAGCGCAAACTAACTAAAATAGAGATTTAAAAAACGTATTTTGTATTTATGTATTTTGTAGATAGTAGGCAAAAAATAATTGTAATTGTCCACACCCATAACTACTAAGACAGCGAAGCCTAGAATAACAAAAAAACAATTTTTAAGAAAGATGTTGAAAGTGATCTCTATTTTTCCCAGCTGCACCATACACTAAAACCATATTTACACGTTCCATATAGTAAATTTATTATTGTTTTAGTAACTACTGATCTGGGTTCATAATAAAATGCTAAATGACGTAATATTTGCATATATTTTTATGCCAATGCAATGCATGCTTGACTGACCTAAATAAGATTGCACAAAATTATGACATGGCATATGACGAGTTCTGGAATGATTTATTTTTGTTTTTAAGGAATGCTTAACGCCAGTCAGCGGTCGTTTCATACATGTTTGATAAATTGACTCAGGGTCAGCGTTCATAAGTGGCTCTTTTTTCGTAATGTGATAGATAATATGCATTAAAATAAGTAAAGATCGGGTTTTTGATATACGATATTTTTGTTCCAAATATTGTCAAGAAGCTGTCTTATAGTTTGTATACATTATAAACGCCACATTCTGTATTTCATGAAATGAGTTTGGTTGCTAAGGTACAAGATATAAAATGGTTTTCTGTTGTTAAATAAAGGATTTAATTAGATCCAGTTTAAACTTCTTTTGATAGTGATTAAATTAGTTGTAGTATATATCTATGCCCACTGTTTTCTTTATGTCAAAATAGGTTCATCACTCTGAAATAGTTATTTATCTACCAAAGAAGATACAGGGATGATTATGCCCGGAGGCGACAGTCTGGAGCAAGTCGCTTAAGAGCATAATCATCCTAGTATTTCCCAAGGTGCATACAACGTTTTATATTTCAATTCATACGAAATAAAAACTATATAAGGTCATAGCTTTGACGGTTCTTGATTTGCGGTTATGACTGATATTTTCAGACATGACCATAACGATCCAAGCGTCATTATTTTCGGCTTCTCACAGCAGCGGGCGTGAAAGGATCCATTTTTCCCGCTGCATATCTCGTATCCTAGGTATTATAACTAAATTAGAAGGAAGTGAAATATAAACATTTTATCTGTTTTGTAATAAAATTTTTTACTCCAAAATGGTACGTTATAAGAAAAAAAGTCAATGGACCTTTTCTCTTCCAAATTGAACAATTCAAAAATAGTTTTTATTTTATGAAAAATCAGCGACGGATCATTTTTTTCTTTAAAAATATTGTTCACATTTACGATATATGAAAACACGTTTATTTCGTAAATTAATTAGAGAAATACTGCAAACACAAAATATACATACAAATTATTTTTTTCTTTTAGATGGCACCTTTCAGTTTAGTACAGCAGAACTTAGGCTGGTCTGCTTAGAAATTAAAATTTCGATACTTCTTCTTTATGCCATGTGGTCTTCTTCTGATTGGCCATAAGCACCACTAGTCTACTACGACATTTGTACTTACAGTCTAAAGGTCTGTTATTTTCCCTTCCTTAATTCCTTTAATTTCTTAAGAAAAGTTTACTAGCTGGGGATATACATAATAAACATGAACAAACCAATTAAATAATCATTAAATAACTACGTCTTTAAAAAAATGTGATGGAGGTGCATTTATCGGAATCTGGAAAATGCAGCTCTATCTCTATTCTGTCACGGCACATGTATGTTATTAATAAGATATATAGATTTTAATAACTCAGCAGCAAGGTTAAAGATAATTGCTATTGTTATTAAATGTTTGCCCGCTACGTGGAAAATTATTTTTTTCCTGTTGTGAATATATACTATAAACTTTGGTTGTTTTTCTAATAATAACTAGAACGTGCTTATCATACCGTAATTTTATATGTGGATAGGTGTCTTTTATTTCTGAACCACAGTAATATGTAAAGTATTTGACTTTTTATTTGTAATCGGTGAATGTTTTGATTTGAACGTCACAGGCTACCGCTAACCATGGATGACGTCAATCAAATCTTACATGTTTACAAATCTGAATATATTTTCAAATGGATTCACCATTTCCTGTCATTTATTTTTGTGACATGTGAATCAAAGAAATTTCATCGAGACACATGTAGTATTTTATTCAGGGTATACAGTATGCGCCAAAAGTATGGAATGAATTCAATGAAAACGAAACAATTATTTTTTGGGAAAAATCCTCGAACAGGTCGATTTTTAATTTAAAAAATACATATTTTAGCGTAAAATGCGATTTTCAAATGTCATTTGTTTTCGAGTAATGACGTCATCGATTTTTTTTAAATGGCAACACCATATTTTTTACCTTGATTCTGAAATATCATTTAATTCTCTATCAGACAGTACTAAAATTTTGCCTTCTTACATAGGAAAGTTTTCGAGTAAATGACGATTGAATGTTAGAAAACGTAAATTTTATCCATAAAAAAGTAACAATTCTGAGGTATGTAAAATAAAATACAATTGATTAAATTTTATACTTAAATTAAATGTTCGAATTGCCATCCACCAACTTCTTGACAATGCGCAAGTCTGTGAAGAAATTCTTCTTGCACATTATGAATGATTTCTGGGGTAACTCTGCGTATTTCGTCCCGAATGCGATTTTGAAGTTCTTCTAAATTACGTGGTTTATTAATGTACACTTTTGACTTCAAGTATCCCCATAAAAAACAGTCAAGAGGTGTAAGATCTGGCGATCTTGCAGGCCATTCTATCGGTCCGCGTCTGCCGATCCACCTCCCAGGAAAACAGTTGTCCAAAAAATCTCGTACAGGGCGCGCATAGTGCGGAGGTGCACCGTCTTGCTGAAACCTTATGGTATCGTCAGGAATGTCAGGGTCATTATCGTTAGGAAAAATTACTGCAAGGGCTGGAACAAGGTCATTTTCTAGAAACTCTAAATATCTTTGTCCTGTAAGGGTTCCTTCAAAGAAGAAAGGCCCTACTATTCTGTCGTCAACTATTCCAACCCACACATTTAATTTCTGAGGGTGTTGGGTATGTGCCTCTGCCATCCAATGAGGATTTTCCCGACTCCAATATCTGCAAGTTTGACGGTTTACTGTACCATTCAGACAAAATGTGGCCTCATCTGAAAAAAGTATTTGCCGGTGTAAATTTCTATTTCCTTGACATAAATCCATTAGAATTTCGCAAAAGTGTAAGCGGCGATCGGGATCATCTTCATTGAGTTCCTGCAGAAGTTGAATTTTGTAGGGATGATATTTTTCCTTCCTCAAGATACATTGTTTAATGCAACCAATCGTGAAGAATTATGAGGATTATCCACCATTCTTATCAAAATGTTCTGTTTCTGATTTTCATTAATGCTTGGACGTCCAGGTTTTGGAATATATACAACATTGCCAGTTTCTCTAAATTTAGACTCTACCTTACTGACTGTTGATTGGCTGATAGGGCGATCTGGATATTTTTCATTAAATAAATCACAAACTTCCTACTGAGTTCTAGTCATATTCCCGCATCCGATAAGAATTAAAATTTCAATTCTTTGAGTAACAGTTAAATGTGCCATAATACTTTAAATTAAATAATAATTTCCATGTCGCTTACAATACTTATTAGAAAGTCGGTGTGACAATGATACTTTGCAAAGATTTTCACCTACGTGATCCATAAAAGAACTATGGAATTCGAAAAACTAAACTTGATAACGTTTTTGCTTTATTTTAATTGATTTACGTTTTCTAACATTCAATCGTCATTTACTCGAATACTTTCCTATGTAAGAGGGCAAAATTTTAGTACTGTCTGATAGAGAATTAAACGATCTTTCAGAATCAATGACGTCATTACTTGAAAACAAATGACATTTGAAAATCGCATTTTACGCTAAAATATGTATTTTTTAACTTAAAAATCGACCTGTTCGAGGATTTTTCCCAAAAAATAATTGTTTCGTTTTTATTGAATTTATTCCATACTTTTGGCGCATGTTGTATAACAAATAAAAACAATTCGTCATATTTTCTCACAAAATACTATTTTAATTACTTGGTGTAGTGGCTTAATTCAAATTATCTACATGTTCTGACTCTGAACAAATTGTTCAATAGATTCTGTCATTTAGAATGAACTAAATATTTGTTTAATCTTTATCGGCAAATTCTACACGTCACAACAAAAAAAGTTCTTATAGGCATATGTTCGGAAATGCCATTTCTTGAAGTGCAGAGTAAGGTTGCCACTTGTCGTTACTTGGGAAGGGCAGTCCTTACTTCAGCCTCTGCGTCCTTCTGCCCTTTTACTAGAAATGCCTTTACTTGACGAAAATGGTTAAATTCATATTAAAATAGAATTATCGGAACACAAACTGACGAAATACGATGTAATTTGATATACATCACCTCCCCCTCCACCGCTTTTCGACAAAGCGAAGAATATCCTTGCTTGAAAATTTAAAAAGGTAACAGTGTCCTTACTTGAACATATAAAAAGGTGTCAACCCTAGTGCAGGGTGTAAATTTTCAATTACTGTTTACTATCTTTTATTAAACAAGGAAATGGGACATGGGAAGAGGATTTGCAGGTGGAATATTACCATACCACAAGCATTTAATCATCACACAGGAATTCCCTTTACTTTATTGATATTACAAAGTCGTTTCATTTGGCACGTTCACACTTGTAGGACGGAATAAGTCACTTCACGTCAGTGTTTAGATTAGAAAACACCAACCGATCTATGGCGCTACCGGTTTATGGTGTACACTTAGTCAGGTTTATTTTTAAATAATACACTTTTTAAATTTTGTTGTTTTGTCGCATATTGCAAAGTATCATAAACAATGACGGCTCGAACTTTTTAAACTTATGAGGCAGGCATGCTCCAAATACCATGTTTTTTAAGATTACTTATATCATTGTTTATTGGAAAATCAGCTAATGCAGATTTAGATTTATTTATAATTCCTCTACTTTGTTAGTTCAAATTAATTAATTTTCGCTTTTTATTTTATCAACGCAAATGCAGTGCTGTGGACAGCACTGCATTTGCAATACTTTAGATATTTTTATCCATCAATGTTAATTTGCAATTTGAAGAAAAATGACGAGTAATATTATTATTATGAAAAATTTAACTTTCCAACAAACTTTTAAATCGGCACGAGAGAAAAGCCAAGACGGTGTATGCCGATTTACCTCCCTTTCTAATTACTATTATCTGTAAACAAAATATATGACCATAAAAAAGTTTATTTAATCGCGTGACTCGTAAATCGGGAACCGACGTTAACTAACGTTTTGCTTAACTTTGAAATTGGGTGCTATAGTTTCTTTATCACGAATAATTTATCATCATATGAAAACGTTGAAAAACTGCTTTTATTTATTAAATAATTAGTAATATCTTTAATATTTTTCATGTTTTCCTGTTGTCCGGTAATGGCACCGTCGATGGTACTTGAACTTGAGGCCCCGGACATTACCATTTCACATTTGACATACCTGACGTATAATGAAAACGAAACAACAATTAAAATTTTATGTAAATTAAATAAGTTTCAAATTCAGTTTTACAATATTAAAAACCGTGCTTCGTATGGTCTTTTTCTCACAAATTTACACACACATTTTCTTGCTGCTTGTGTTCAATTTCTCTCCTATTCATATTATGTTTAAATGATATAAGGAATGCCTCAAACTGCTTTTTTAATAGAGTGTTGCATAAGTCTATACACAAAATTTAAAGGTAGTTTCATTGGCAAATTTTAATGGAGAAATGTTTCCCATAAATATTTTAAATTGAAGCCTCCCCTAAAAAGTTACTACCCTTTAAACCCTAAAAAGTCACAGCCCTTTAAAGGACTAGTTTTTCTTTTTTTCCAAAAACATTTGAATGTAAACAAATGAACTTTGGCAACCTACCAAGAATAAATTGCATAAAAACTCAAAAGTTGATATCGTATTTTTCATAGCTCTAAAAAAATGGTTTTTTTCTTAAAAACTAAAAGCAATATGAAATTTTTGTAAGATATCAGAGAATTTCTTAAAAAACAAAGCTCTCTTTGAACTTCATTTCGATTGAGAAACTATAAGTTTGGAAAATAAATATGGAAGAGGTGGTTTATTATTTCATTCCCTTATGGCAAGCCAGGAAAACAAAAAAATATATGACAGTAAAATATCATGTTATAAGTATTACATTCCTGCCAAAATTCATTTGTTTATATTCAACTATTTTTAGGAAAAATTGAAATAACCTGATTTTACTTTAAAAGCATATTTACGTTGAAAACAAGAATATATACAGTATGTCCACGGATGGAGATGAAGTCTTTTGTTTTTGACTTTATCGAAAAATGTCACTCTTTATAGGACTGTCATAGAAACGTCTTAGACCAAATATACAAGTACCATTATTTATTATTTTACACAATATTTTTATAAAACAAATCTGATTATAACTTCAAATAGACCTAATGCAAAATTTAAAATCAAAATTTCAATTTTGACTTTTATTCTAGGTACATAGCTACCTTCCATCTCAACACATTTTCCGCTCAACAGTTTGCGGCTCATTCAATTCATTTATTCCTCTCGTATGCGCTCTCTTAATACTTCCCTATCATGTGGCAGATTATTTGATAAAACTCTTGTTTTAAGGCACCCCAAAGAAAAAAGTTAAGGGGTGTAAGGTTAGGTAATCTAGCAGGATAATGGATCGGGCCAAATCTTCCTAGCCATCTTTCATCAAAATTGATCTGCTCACCATTGTCTGAGCAAAGTTGTAAATAAGCCAAAACAGGTCATTGCGTCTAGCTCTAAAGTAACTTTTGCTTACATGCAGCTTCCGTGCACGATTTCTCAAAGATAATTTAGGACCATGTGGAACTGACCCGACTGCTAATAATGTAGCTGCATCATTTTCAATATATTTGTTTTTTGTTTTCACATCAATTACTGAACCAATTTCAGTGAATTTTTTAATTAATATTCGCAATCCTTCCTTCGAGACAGTCGTATTGGGAAATTTTTCATGAAAATGTTCAATTGCAAATTGATGATACATTTCCTATTCCGTAGCATTTTACGAAATACATACGGTTTTCTTCAGTTAACATTTTTTAAAATACCACCCACCACGAAATCAAAATACTGACTTAAGATGTTACTGTAACATTATAGACGTTTATTTAAATCAGCTGTCTTTAAAAAAGTACTTTAAACGCTACAGTATAATGTGAGCGATACAAAAAAAGTTAATGTATGGTGTGGAATTTTTTTGATCGTATTGTTGGACCTTATTTTATAGAGGAAAATTTAAATCAGCACATTTTGCAAACAGTTATTTTATTATTTTTAAATACTTTAGAGTCAGAAGTACGCAATAACCTGTTTTGGCAACAGAACGGCTATCCTGTTCATTCTATAGTCTTGCTCAGACAGTGTGGTTAGCAATGGGGTAAGTAGAGTAATAGTCAAAATTAAAATTTTGATTTTAAAATTTGTATTAGGACTCTATTTGAAGTTATAAACACATTTGTTTTATAAAAATGTTGTGTAAAATAATGAATAATGGTACTTCTCTCTTGATATTTTCGTTTTTTTTTCAATTTATGGACATCCTGTATATATGATCTAAGATATTTCTATGACAGTCTCATTTCTTCGAGAAACATAACTTTTTATAAAGAGTTACATTTTTCGACAAAGTCAAAAACAAAAGAGTTTCTCTTTTTGTCAACTCCATCTGTGGACACACTATATACAGGGTGAATCTTAAATAAGTACAAATATTTTAACTGCTGGTGTAGTTTGTCATTTAAATCAGTCTAGTGAAAGCCATTTTTAAAAATTTCTAATATTTACGGAGATATTAATTTTTTTAAAAAATACCCACATTTTGAGGACCGCTGGCTGATTTTTCATCCAACAACGTAATGAAACATATGATTTGTTGCGAGGTTGCCATATCTCCTCCAATATAAATATTACGTTTCCTTTAACGTAATAGTTCTATTTTAAAAATACTTGTTTTAAGCATAAGTACAGTAAAATTGGGTATGTAGTATGATACGCAGCAATATTAACATAAATGTTAACATCTGAACTAACCTTACTATACTTCAACGATTAAAAATGAATTTCCGCAAGTTCAATACTACCGTAAAATATTTAGGAAGATATTACGTGATATTACTATGTCCAATGTTCAAAAATTATACATAAACGTGCACACAAGCTTACCTGTTTGTTAAAAAATTAACTATTTAATCAGTAATCCACATTTCACAAGTTAAATGTACATGTACACTGTTAGAAAGGGACACAAAACACAATTTCCTTAAGTTATTTTATGAAGAATAACGAAAAACTATGCACGCGTTTTTTATTTAAAATGGAAAAAACTTTTAGCAAATTTTATTGCTATTTTCATGCATTATGTGGGGTTAACAAGTTTGACTTGGGCTTCCGATAATCTGTCATGACAGTCAATGACAGTTTGATAATAAAAAATAATATAAAATGTTACACTTGACAAAATTCGCTAAAAGTTGAGATTTTTTCTTCCTTGAAGCAAAGACATTTGTGTAATACTGGCAACACTGTGAACCACACGTTCAGTCTGCAGCACTATGACTCATAAAAGTATGAAGGATCGGTCTAGGCCAGCGGTCCTCAACAAGTTTTCTGCTGAAAAATTACGAAATTTATTTAAAATTTCACTTTTTTATTTCTGATTTTTTTGTAAAAAAACTATTAATTATGTGTTCTACACACAAAACTATACTGCTGGTTAAAATATTTGTACTTATTTAAGATTCACCCTGTATATTTAAATCCCCATTTAAACGGTTACCGATCGTAGGCGGCTTCGATTTATTCACAGCTCCCAAATCGACGCGGTCTCGGCCTGTTTCAACGCTCGAACGCACCAGTAGCGTCGTTACCGAGGGTTATGTGTTCATTTGCTTTTGTTTTAAAAGGTCGAGTAAATTTTTCGGATTGTCTGTCTTTATTAGACCTTCCAAATACGTGGTTAAAATTAATGCCATTATGACTGAATCATCCTGTATTATTACAAATTAATATAACACACAAAAGCAAATTTAAAAGTGCTTCCTCTGTTTACAGGTGGCGGCGCGTTAATGCTGCTGTGGTTTAATAACATTTGTAATAATTTGCAAATGCACATATCACATAGCCAATATATTCTCACATCATCACGTCATCATCACAAAGCCAAAATAAGCAATTATTAATTTTTATTTGTTGTACTTATTACCAAATTTAGACTAAAGCTTTACCTGCCTCATAGTAGTGATCATGAAATAAGGAATTCCAAATGAAAATATAAAATCTACAACAAAATATGTTCATCATATCAGTAGTATATACAGGGTGTATAATAGTTACAAACAATAAACAAGTCAATCCTGAATACAACATTCAAAGAGTACTTGAATTTTGAATATTCAAATATTCATATTATATTATGAATACAATTCTGAATAATTAAAGTGTGTAGATTAATATTTAAATCTAATTAAACAAATTTAAAAATAATATGACTAGCGGGCACAAGTCACAGTACCAGTGGCGGCTCGTGCAGGAGGATCTGGGGCTCTGCTTTAAAATTTAGATTACAACATTATTTAGATAAATGCATAGTTAATGTTAAATTTATAAAGTGCGGTTAATTTAACTTGTAAATTTCATGTGAAAACCGCCGAATCATGGTTACTCCCGGATATCAGCGAAAGGCGCAATGGGGTAACGTATATTTACTACGCTGTTTAAGCTGTATTTAGTCTGCCCGTACCTCTTATATTTACAAGACTTTTTGCCGTAATAATATTTCTCGTCTCGCAAGATTTTTTTTAAATCTTTACTTACCTTGCAATTAAAGCTGTCTTGTTTTGATATTGTCTTGTCTTACGAAAACAAGATCAAGAAAAAGCAAGACAATATAGCATTTTATTTTTTAATAATTATATCCAATCCATTAATAATTATTTATTGTATAAGTGTTTTATATAGCATTCTATCCACGCGAGAACGTAGTTCGAGCGTTTAATATTCTTAAGTGGATAAAAGGCAATTAAAACACGAATGCAATACAACATTTTATTACGTCTGAATTCTTGACGCGAGTTATATCTGAATTTGATTCAGATATAATAGTAATTGTGTGTTCTTGTGGCTGTTTTTGAAGAAGCTCAAGAAGCAATTTTCCATTTATTGCCAGCGAACTCCAGGAAACATTACGAAAAAGTGTTCGTTGAATTTAATGGATGGAGGGAAACACAGAGAGTAATGACAGTAAATGTTATATTTTTTAAAGTGGAAGACAAAATATGCAATTTTATCTATGTGGTTGAAGTATTCGATGTTGAAGGCTACTATAAAAGTCTACAAAAATGTATATGTATTTTGGAAAATATAACAAGCTTATTGCTTATTTGAAGAGTGAATCGAGAGCATACAGAGCAAAAAAGCTGCAGTATTGGAAAGAGTACATATTGAAGAATTATTATCTGGGGCTTCCGATAATAGTTATTTATGTAAAAAGTACAAAAAGTAAGTGTTTATTGCATGTGATGTGAAATTGTCCAACGAGGCCGTCAGGCCGAGTATGAAACACGTCGAGTGCAATAAACACTTTTTGTACGAGTTGCATACAATATTTTTTCTACGTTCATGCAAAAACCAAAAAATGTTTTATTTAGATGATACTAAGACTAGAAAAATATGACGTCGATTTGAACGTTTATTTATTTATTTTTTTTAGTGACAAATAAGCTAGCAGAAATTGGCAAATTAGAATTAGGTTTCTGAGCAATATTATCTCCATGACATGAATTAGTGAAAGATTTAGAAAAATGATCCGCAAAACAATTTGCTAACTGCTGAGGATCATCAATTAAGTCGTCATTATATCTGAGCATAGAAGGAGTAGTTATGTTTGTCATGATGACAAAACGCTATAGTAGAATGACAGATGAATGCAATCAACATTTTATTGCACTAGTGCAATAAGGAACCATTTTTTCCACTAAATATAGTTCAATAAAATTTTGTTTTTTGCATGAACGTAGAAAAAAATATTTAATGATTAAGGTAATATCTCTTTATCTTTTACATGTTGTTAGGTATATAGTGAACTTTCAATTATTTTAGGTTTCACTAATAGTGAATGTTTCTGCCTGTCGATGCTGCGAATTAACAACCTTGAACATTACTGACGTACAGGACGTTGGCAGTAACCTATTTGCTTCAATACCTGACACCAAGACGGGCATTTAAAGAAAATTTGCAACTATAGATAAAGGATTTTGCATGAATGCCATTGAAATATACAGAAAATATATTTATCTGCGCTCAATTCCCTTAATATAAAACAAATTCTTTTTAAGATACATACAAACATGTACTTTTCAGCCTGTTGGAATCAATTCTTTTGCGAAGGTACCCTCAATAGTTGCTTCATTCTTGAATATCGCAAATCCAGAAGCATATACTTACCATTGTATGAGGCACACTTCAACAACTTTATTGGCCAATAAAGGTGTTGATCTTCCAACCATTAAACGGCATAGTGGATGGAAGAGCTCCTTTGCAGTTGAAGATTCTATATCTAACAAACTTGATATTGCAAAATCATAGGTTTATTACTTTTTTATTATTCTGCTAGTGAAATAAATTTACTTTATTCCACTAGTGGATAAAGTATCACTTTAGACGGTTCATATGTGTCGATAAAAGTTTGATTATAAGGTTATCGTGAACAAAAATGTTTATAAATAGTAATTGAGATTCGCTCAGAGAGTTAACGAAATGAAGGCACTGCCTGCTGCTAAAATGTTCAATACTGGCATTGACACGTTTTTATTTTATTCATGAATACCCTGAGTTCATATATGACATGTAATGAATACAAATACTGAATACCGTCAGATAAAAGTACTCAGTATTTGAGTACTGATTACACAAATATTATATTGAATACTACTTGAATACAATATATTCTAGTACCTAATAGCTCTGCTATCATGAACTTCTAACAATAAAATCCTCCACACAAATGTAATATATCTTAGCGATTTTATTGAAAATTATTGTTTTATTCGTATAGCCCGCAATTCAGTTTCTGATTAGATATGTTTATGGTGCGTACGTTTTACTGCCGAGAACCTTGATTTAGCTTTACCATTTCGTGAATTTGCTAGATTTAGAAACTTCTGAGGTAAGTCATTTATATAATTTCATATTTTACGTGTTGTTTAGAAGTCACCATTGTGATTAGTTAACTAGTAACTGAATTTAAAATTTATTAGGATATTATAATTTAGCGGCTCTTTAAATTTAGGTAGACATTTCTTTCGTTCTTTATAATGTCTAAACAAATATATTTGAAAAAAGAGATGTGTAGACTGTATTTAATTAATCTAGAGAAGAAAAAGTTATTTATTTCAATGTATATATGTATCTATTGAATCTGTGCATTTTTGTCATATTTTATACATATGCAGCTTGCTTGTAGAGAAATATTTATTTAGAAAAATGTATAAAAAAATATATATTATTTCCTTCCAGTTAACATAGTATTTCAAAAGGTGATGCAAGTGCTTTAGTTTAGAATAGGACGATTTAGTAAAACTATACAGTGTGTCTCGAAAGACATGCGTATTTCGCAAATTGGCATTTTTTGAAGAATTCGCTCGGATATGACTTTTTTTTTGGTGAATGAATTACATTGTCTGTGTCATAATAATTTTAAAGACCCAATTGCTTCTAATGTGAAAAGCAATAAAATAATATTATAAGAAAATCTGTATTTTGCATATAAAAGTACATTTTGTTTATTATTTTTTTGCAGTTGACGTCTTTAAAACAGGTTCTACATTATCTTCAGCAACACGAAAATATTTAGGTACATTTTTTTAACTAAAACTGAAAAAAATTTAATAAATACAAAAGATAAGGGCAACATGTAGTATATTGCATGAAAGACGAAAAAACAGGTAATGTTTTGTGGCCATAGCCTGCTTCAATAAATTTTTTTTTATCCGCCTAGAGGGCGCAGCGAACCACATACGATATTTCAAAAATCTGTTTATATCAGGTGTAAGGTATCAATTTTGCAACCAAGAAGTTTTCTCTATCTCTTAAAATAAAAAAGTTAGACAGTCTTAAAGTTTGGGCACTTAACAGGTTTTTTTGTTATTTCTCATAAAGTTGGCCATGGATCTCAAATTTGTTTTTACGAGCATAAAGGCCTCCAAAAATGCAACAAAAAACAATTAAAGATTTTTGACGTATCTAGCATATTAAGCGAGATACATGGGAGTGGCCCTCTTATGTGATACAGCCTGTATATACTGTTGCATTTTTAAATAATTTTTATCTATTTTTGTTCACTATAAAATAGCACTGCGTAGGCTCAAATAACACAATTTTCAAACTAAAAATACTTGACATTTCTGTTAACTGTGAGATTAGTTGTTTTCTCTATTGCACATTGTAATTATTTTTTTCGGCTATGTATTGGATGTTAAATGTGGGTCACGTTAGGAATGATTGAAATCGAATTTACTGAAAAACGGTACATTCTATTGAAATTTAACAAGAGTACATTTTTTATATAAAATACTTAATATTTTAATATTTTGGAGTCAGAAACTAGAAAAAATTAACTACAAAAAAGATATGATTAAATTTGTACCAGAGCCTTGCATTTTCTCACGACCCTGTAGAAAGTTTTGAAATCTAGTTTATGAGATTTATTAAGCACGTCAAGGTTAATATCTCACCAAAATTCCGTGACATAATGCCGAAGCGTTTTGATGCTACGCATTAAAAACTGTTTCAGAGGTTACCCCTTTAAGTGAGCGTATCCCCTTAGGAGCCGCCACTGACCAAAGTTGTACTAAGGTTTTCGTAATATTTCGACTTGTTTTACAAGATCACAAGTTTTGAATACTTACTGCTGTTACACCTTGTATATACAGTGTGCCCTCATTGGGGTACTGTACAGTATTGTGATCTTTCTTATTCTAGATTTTTTGGGAAAAAATCATTCTTAAAACAAAAAAAAAGTAATAATCATTTATTTGTAAAACCCAATACTACAAAAATTTGGTATACAAGAGAATACTTTAAATCTAAATACATGTATTATAGTTGTGGCAATAATTCAGACAACTTACATCATACGAACAAATGAATAATTCAAAATATTTAAGAAAATACAACTGAAAATAATAAAACTATATACTACACTAAATGTTTGCATTATATATTACACTAAATTACAAAAAACGATTTATAACTAATGTGTTGGTCAGCTTCTTTACAGATGGCTACAGCACAGATAAATCCTGGCATCTACATTTAAACAGAATAATTATGAATAATACCTACTCGAAATATATTATTCATCTATCTCCTGTACGACAACACTTTTAATTTAAGGTTTTTGTTGTTATTACACATATTAAAAGAAAGAAATAGATCCCTAAAGGATAATCTAGACCCAAACATTGTCATATTTTTTAAATTAACATGCTTACGGTGATTACAAAATATCCACAATATAAAGTCTATTTAGTTTATTGTTGCACAAAAAACCCAAAATATTCATAAAACACACGAAAAACTCTTTAAAACCACTGGAATAACCTCGAAACTACCTCAAAGCGCATCTAACCCCCCGCTCGTTTTCCCAGCAACCAATAATAAGGCAACCTATTCATTTACGGACCGTGGTATTAGTTGACGTTAATTGAAGTATTTATGTTCATAGCTAATATGATGCAACTTTAACAAGAAACCAGAAAAATATTCAAAAATATCAAAAGGTAATAAATTTAACTCCTACAAAGTCTGTAGGTTAAGATGCGAAACCTTAATTAACATTTCATGGTATACAAAAAAAAAAAAAATAGATAATTAAATGTAAAAGTTATAGAGAATCTTACAAACATCATCAAATGCCATTTTTTTTTAAATGTCATGCATAAATTCGAATCGCCTGGGTTTACATTGTGCTGCACACTTTCGTCTCAAAATTTCATAAGGGAGGACTACTGGTATTTTTTCCCTGCATATATACAGGGTGTCTCGCTTAAAAGTGGAACAAGCCTGTAACATGTCTACCGTGCGACCGATTTCAAAAAACTTTTTTTTGTTGGATACACCTTCAAAAAGTCTATCTTCGACATACTTGGTGTTCTCTAAAATTCGAAACCGTGGCCGACTACGATACAATTTATGTGGCCTAAAAACGGAAAATCATATTAGGGATTTTTTTATTCGAAAAATTCTTACGAATTCTTGATCAGCACCCCAGAAAACCTTACCAAACAAATTTTCGTTGTCATAGTATACAGGGTACTCAGGATAGCTAGGGTGTCTCGCTTAAAAGTGGAACAAGCCTGTAATATGCCTATCGTTAGATCGATTTCAATAAACTTTTTTTTGTTGGATACATCTTCAAAATATCTCTCTTGGACATACCTGGTGTTCTCTAAAATTCGAAACCGTGGCCGACTACGACACAATTTATGTGACTTAAAATCGGAAAATCATATTAGGAATTATTTGATTCGAATAATTCTTGCGAATTCTTGATCAGCACCCCAAAAGACCCTACCAACCAAATTTTCGTTGCCACATTATACAGGGTGCTCAGGATAACTTGGGTGTCTCGCTTAAAAGTGGAACAAGCCTGTAACATGCCTACCGTGCGACCGATTTCAATAAACTTTTCTTGTTGGATACACCTTCAAAAAGTCTATCTTCGACATACTTGGTGTTCTCTAAAATTCGAAACCGTAGCCGACTACGACACAATTTATGTGACTTAAAATCGGAAAATCATATTAGGAATTATTTGATTCGAATAATTCTTACGAATTCTTGATCAGCACCCCAGAAAAGCCTACCAACCAAATTTTCGTTGCCACATTATACAGGGTGCTCAGGATAACTTGCGTGTCTCGCTTAAAAGTGGAACAAGCCTGTAACATGTCTACCGTGCGACCGATTTCAATAAACTTTTTTTTGTTGGATACACCTTCAAAAAGTCTATTTTCGACATACTTGGTGTTCTCTAAAATTCGAAACCGTGGCCGACTACGATACAATTTATGTGGCCTAAAAACGGAAAATCATATTAGGGATTTTTTTATTCGAAAAATTCTTACGAATTCTTGATCAGCACCCCAGAAAACCTCACCAAACAAATTTTCGTTGTCATAGTATACAGGGTACTCAGGATAGCTAGGGTGTCTTGCTTAAAAGTGGAACAAGCCTGTAACATGTCCACCGTGCGACCGATTTCAATAAACTTTTTTTTGTTAGATACATGAAAATTTGGTTGGTAGGGTTTAATGGGGTCCTGATAAAGAATTCGTAAGAATTATTTGAATCAAATAATTCCTAATATGATTTTCCAATTTTAAGTCACATAAATTGTGTCGTAGTCGGCCACGGTTTCGAATTTTAGAGAACACCAGGTATGTCCAAGGTAGACTTTTTGAAGGTTTATCCAACAAAAAAAAGTTTATTGAAATCGGTCGAACGGTAAGCATGTTACAGGCTTGTTCCACTTTTAAGCGAGACACCCAAGCTGTCCTGAGCACCCTGTATAATGTGGCTATGAAAATTTGGTTGGTAGGGTTTGATGGAGTCCTGATCAAGAATTCGTGGGAATTTTTTGAATAAAAAAATCCCTAATATGATTTTCCGATTTTAAGCCACATAAATTTTATCGTAGTCGGCCACGGTTTCGAAATTTAGAGAACACTAGGTATGTCGAAGATAGACTTTTTGAAGGTGTATCCAACAAAAAAAAGTTTATTGAAATCGGTCGAACGGTAGGCATGTTACAGGCTTGTTCCACTTTTAAGCGAGACACCCTGTATTTATAAATCGCCCTATATTTCTCCTTGAAAATACAGGAAATTTAGAAAAATCACAATTTTTCTAATTTACTCCGTAATAGCTACCCTAGAAACTTGGTGTCTGGTTTATTAACATTGTCAGACGATTTAGTTCCGTCATCTGTTTTATTATATTATTTAATAATAGTGCGTCGCACAATACATAAAAAATTGAGAAAATAAAATGTAGAGCTTTTTTACTACTACATATTAAAAAAAAATAATTTTGAAAAAATACAAAATTGCCAATTATGTAACTAGAACATACTGTGTATGTTTTTTCATAAGACTTTTAATATAATAAATAATCTTTGTGGATATGTATATATATAAATACATACCTAAATAGAATGTACAATAAGGTTTTTACATTTATTTAAATAAATTTTTGGAATGATGACTTACCTGTTTGATAATTTACAATCGTCATATTTCATTAGTCATTTGGAAACAACATGTCGACATTAGTATATACTCATTATAAGTTTTTCTACTTGAAACTTCACATATTTTGATGAGTCAAGAATTGATTAGACAAAACCTCATTGTGGAAAATCGGTACAGACTCAACCACAAAATATTGCAATATTATAAAGGTTCATTGAATTTAAAGGCAGTGGGTAATATATAATAATTTCATATATTTTATATTATTATTAGTATATATACGAGTATATAATTATGGTATTTCAAAATGCATGAAATGAATATACTACTTCGACACACTTTTATGACAGATGTCTCTTGTAAAAACAAATAAAAAAGAGAATAATATTCTTAAGGGCTTTGTGATAATTCCGTGAAAATTTCACAACAACGTTTTTTAACCAATTAGAATCTTGTGTTTTGTTACCAAAAACTTACTTAAAAAATTTCCGGAAATTTTCATCTTCCTTCAAGTAAGTTGCATATGATTATACTGGAAATTTTTTGACATAAATATATTGTCATTTTGTTTGACAGAACTTGATATTTTAATTATTTTTTATTCTCAATAAATTAAAATAAACAAAAATAATACATTTTTATTATTTATTATATTCTGCAAGTAATTATTTTCAATTACAAAGTCTAAATGTCGTGATCCCCATTTGCTTCTTCAAATTGGTTTGGTGTGAAATTTTCTTACCGAATAAAAAATATTTATAAACTCGAAAAATTTCTGGGAAGCATTTAAGGAATATTATAATAAGTAGTCATCATGTTTGGTACAATATAGTTCCCTTGTCTAGTATCTTGAAATTGAAATTAGAAAAAATCTGGGACATCCACTACACATTTGAAAAACTTCTACGTGAAACTGCGTCAACTGTTATCTGGAACAGTAATGATCCAAACATTTTTTATTGCATTAATTTATTAAGAGAAATATTTGCAAGTTGATTTTAGGTATATTCGTAACTTTTAAAATATTATACCAAGCGTTTTATTCTTGCCGTTACATTACAGTTCTAGCTATCTTTGACAACTTCAAACAGCTATAACTTTCTTGTCTTAAATGGAACACTGTATATTTCGCCCTGTTTTGTGCACATTGAAATTATTTTTTAATTCATATAAGGTTGCGATTACTGTATTTGAAGATATATGAAAATTTCTATTTTGTTAACTCTCGTTAAATTTGAAGTGTTATTAAATTTTCATAAACATTAAAAAAAAAACAAAATCGACTTGTCATGTGTCAAATTCGTTATTAAATGAATAAAGGTTGCCGGCCACTGGATCTGAGACTATATGCAATTTAAGTTTTTTTAGATTTATTATATTTTAGTAAATATTCTTAAGCAGGTACCTGTTTATAATGCTTCTCAATCTCAATTTAAGATGTGTTAAATTTATTTTACACCTTACGAGAATGCAAATTCTCTTAAACACAAGAGTAGTTAAAAATGTTATTTGTTTAAGTTATTAGAAGTTGATATATTTTATCTACCATATCTACATATATAAAAAAATTGATAAAAAAGTTTATTCCGTACGGTCCGTTAAATGACAGTAATGGCAGTAATTTTCGACCGGGAAAAGGAACATTACAGTATCTGATACCGTAATGTGTGTTGCCTAACAAGACTATTTAATATTTTGCTTAATTTTATTTCAATTATATTAATACTTTGTAGGAATATACGTACCTCTAGTTGTAGTATTTTTTTTTGGATTTTTCGAGAATAGTTTTATCGAAGCACAAAGATTCCATCAAGGCAGGCCGATCTTGTAATTTGGCACGTAGGCATAATTTACTATTTTGAATAACTTTTTCAAGTAACATTTTGCAGTATTTTCAGGGGTTCTTTACCTGAATAACGGTTATTCCTAACAACTTCAACAAGGTATACCTTTTTCAGATAAAAAAGTTAGGAGAATCGACTGTTTCAATAGTCAGATGGATACGCTAAGCCATTAAAAGACGTATGATGTGACATAAGCGTCAAAATAAGAAACAAATTTGAGTTTTTTGCTCCCAAAAACCCCCGATCTTCAAAATGTATGTAAATATTTGAATTTTAAAAAGTTATTTACAAATATCGAAAATAAAATTTTGACTTTGACACTGTACCTTTTTAACCATCAACTTTTGACTAAGGTCAGTTTGGCAACATCGCATTATTTTGTCATCAGAGATCTACGCTTGTTCTATGTTGCATTTATTTCCGGATACCTTGTATATTAATGGGACAAATTAAAGACGTATTTTCTTTTATAAGTATTTATGAAACAAGTCATTCCGTATATGAATTTTCGTCTATACGTATCTAGTTTCGTCTATTAGGTGTATATGACAATACACTTCTCAATTTTTTAATCAGTTTAGTTCTGCGCTTTATCTTTTGTTTTTTATACATCTGAACAATAATTGTCATTCTTATTAAAGCAAGATCACAGTCCCAGATCATGTATACAAGAATGCTTTAATATAAAACTGAACAAAACCCAACTATTAAAAAGTATCAGGTATCCCGCAGGCGAAACTTTAGCCTTCCAGCAAGCCGGTTCGTGTACGGCCACCTTAACATAATCGACATGGAAAAGACTATAGACTAAAGAGAGAATATATTTAGACTTTGGTGATAATATAAAACCATTCTACAACAATTAAGTCAAAAGAGACTATAACTACATTTCGAAGTATAATTTACTGACATGTGTATTTTTTTTATTGAATCGTTAATTTAAACTGTATTCGTTGTCTCTTCTCCTGTCATCATTAACTTATCCGAAGATAATATTTTATTACAGTAGTTTAATAATTTTAAAAAAATAACAGATCTGTCAGGATATAATAAAATGTGTACATTATTATTAATTATATATGTTTATCTGTTTACTAAGAATAATCATGCATTAGGTACTTAACAGTTTATCCACAGAATTTTTTTTAACTAGAAAGTATCCGTTACTTGCAGTAAACCCAAATTCTAAAGATAGAAATTCTTAGACCTCTACTGCATTAGTGTCCTACTTCTACATATTCGTTGCACTTAGGTACAGTTTTTGTATGACATACAATATGAGACTAGTTTCATTTAAAGTTAAAGGCAATGTTTACCCATGGCCCAGAAGTTAATGACAAATATTAAATTTAAGAGCAACCGTAAAAATAATTATCATCATACTTTGTGTTTAATCACTTATATATTTCAGAAACAACTGTTTACCTTGACTAGCTTAAGAGGTGTCTGGGCTAGAATTGGGCGCTTGTCTTGTAAGTTAAAATTTAATATTTTCAGCCAAATCAAGACATACTGAGATAAACTTTTGATTTTGACTAAATAACTATTATGTCATTTAAAAGTATTGAACTGACGCACGTTTAATATGCGTTGCTATGGTATCGTAATTTATCTTTTTTTAGATAATGTAACGCTTCACAGTGGCAGCATTGGTCAGTAATGTTGCCGAAGAACGCCTAATGCTCGGTAAAACTTTCTGGATCAGGTAACCCAAGAAATGCAGCCACATTTGAAAACTTTTTTTTTGTGTTAATGCCTACTTGTTGTGTAGTACATTTTCTAGGCACATATCGCAAGAAAAATCTGCCATCGATATTTTTAGGTCGCAGATTGATGTATTTTCCACACATTTCTACAGCATTTACTGAAAAAGCTTCTTCCATGATCATGAAGCTTCTTGAAATATTTGTTTTATTTGTCTTGGACATAGATGATATCCAAAAAGGTTCATTCATTGCATCCACAAGCACCTGCAACTCTCCTGATCGTGGTAACCTGTAAAGAGTTCCTCATCCCGTCTTTTTTCAAAAGTTATTCGATTTGGGTTCTCTCTATCTTTGCCTTCTTTGGTTTATAATTTCCTGATTCTATATTCAAATATGAAGTAAGTTTACCATTCTTCGAAATATGAATACTTTTGTACAATTTCCAACATTGATTTTAGCATGGAATATTTTGTCCACATCGAAGAGGCAGCAAACCGTTTCTCTACATTGAAAAAGTAGTAGCACCTTCTGTAATTGCTTCTTCTCGTATGCCCCTTCGCTAGTTATCTATTTCTACCAATTCCTTTTCGTACACACCTTTGCTTTTCGCTGGTAACAGACGTAATGTTGCTTCTTGCGCTTCTTGGTGGATTTCAGTCGGAAGAAGAAATTCTCAGCATTTTCACTCATTGTTTGTGTGTTTGTGTTTTTTGTTTTATATGTTTGATGATATATCTTCTGCGTTTTTTTTGGTAATAAATTACACTATATTTGCTTTGTTGATTCATTAATTTTTGGTGGAGTTAACGTGAATTGTTCCATCTGAAATAATAAGTAGTTATTTTTATGGATTTAAATAGGAGCATGATGGCGATTACTGTGTACCTAAGTTATTTACTTATCTAGCAACTGCAGACGACCTGATGTTAATTTAATGAAGCATCATACAATTTAGATAATATAAAATAAATACCTTTGATTACTATTATGAAAAAATTAAAATTGATCGGCTGAAAAATTATGTATTGAACTTGGCAGTAAAGTAGATTTCAGGCCTTGGCTGTTTTAATAGGTTCATCTGCGCCTCGTCTATTAAATAACCAACCGCGGCATTAAATACTGCCTAGTTAAACAAATAAATATTATTTCTTCCCATTACTAGGATACCAAACTGAGGTAAGACGGTTTTGTCACTGCACTATCTACTAATTACTAAACAACAATTATAAAGAGTCATAATCTTTTTTACACTCTAATTTCTCTTATCTTTTTAATTTAAATTTTATTAATTATTCATTATCTCTCTGGCTTGGATGTTCCATTCTTTTTATGTAGCTTCCCCTTCTGATAAAGAACTCTTCTCATTCGTAACTTCTAATGACGTTCCACATGACAGCTGTCAATGTAAGTTCTATTAATATTACCATTTTACCAGGTAAGAATAAATTACAGGATTTACCTAAAACAATTTTCTACTAAACTGCTTAAGTGCATTTGCGCTTGTATTTCTTTCGTGATTTTCATTGGACAAAATTATATCTTCAATATTTTGTTCAGAACGTTCTTCAAAATCTCCAGTATCATTTTTTATTATAGTCATATTATGTAAAACAGCTGTTGCTACTTTATCTCTAATGCGTTTAATTTAGTTCTAAGAGCCAATGATAGACAAGCAATCTGTCTTTTGCACACTCCAAATGTTCGTTCTATGACATTTCTGGTTGCCGGTTCCGGTTGTCATGAGCAGTGTTATAATTATTTTCACTTATTGTTATAGGATTTAATAATGGTGTCAGCAAACACTGCTTACAGCTATAAGCACTGTCTCCTAACAAATATCCACCTGGTATATCACCTCTTCCTAAAGATGCAACAATGAGTGAAGCATTGAATATTGTACTGTCATGTGTAGACCCTGGCCATCGGGCTACATTATCTCGTATTATTAATTTAGAGTCACAAATTGCTTGTACGTTTACAGAAAAATAACCCTTCCTATTACGAAAAATCTCCACATTTTTCCCTCCCGGTAATTGTATGGGTATATGAGATCCATCTATACAACCAATTACGTTGGGAAATCTTCGTATATTATAGAAACCTTCCTTTACTGCTCTTATTTCACTATCTGTACGAGGCATCTCTACAAATCGAGGACAAAGTCTCGCTATTTCTCTAGTAATTTTCTATATCACTCTACAAACAGTTGTTTTATGAATATTGCAGTAATCTCCAATTAGGATTTGAAAGGAACCCACAATAAATAATATATTTATTTCTGAAATGTATAACGATAATTAAGGAAGTATACAGTATGCGCCAAAAGTATGGAATAAATTCAATAAAAACGAAACAATTATTTTTTGGGAAAAATCCTCGAACAGGTCGATTTTTAATTTAAAAAATACATATTTTAGCGTAACATGCGATTTTCAAATGTCATTTGTTTTCGAGTAATGACGTCATCGATTTTTTTTAAACGGCAACACCATATTTTTTTCCTTGATTCTGAAAGATCGTTTAATTCTCTATCAGACAGTACTAAAATTTTGCCCTCTTACATGGGAAAGTTTTCGAGTAAATGACGATTGAATGTTAGAAAACGTAAATCAATTAAAATAAAGCAAAAACGTTATCAAGTTTAGTTTTTCGAATTCCATAGTTCTTTTGGAATGGATGGATGGATCACGTAAGTGAAAATCTTTGCAAAGTGTCATTGTCACACCGACTTTCTAATAAGTATTGTAAGCGACATAGAAATTATTATTCAATTTAAAGTATTATGGCACATTTAACTGTTACTCGTAGAATTGAAATTTTAATTCTTATCGGATGCGGATATATGACTAGAACTCAGCAGGAAGTTTGCGATTTATTTAATGAAAAATATCCAGATCGCCCTATCAGCCAATCAACAGTCAGTAAGGTAGAGCCTTAATTTAGAGAAACTGGCAATGTTGTAAATATTTCAAAACCTGGACGTCCAAGCATTAATGAAAATCAGAAACAGAACATTTTGTTAAGTATGGTGGATAATCCTCATAATTCTTCACGATTGGTTGCATTAGACAATGACACTAGTCAGAGCACAGTGCTACGTATCTTGAGGAAGGAAAAATATCATCCCTACAAAATTCAACTTGTGCAGGAAGTCAATGAAGATGATCCCGATCGCCGCTTATACTTTTGCGAAATTTTAATGGATTTATGTCAAGGAAATAGAAATTTACACCGGCAAATACTTTTTTCAGATGAGGCCACATTTTGTCTGAATGGTACAGTAAACCGTCAAACTTGCAGATATTGGAGTCGGGAAAATCCTCATTGCATGGCAGAGGCACATACCCAACACCCTCAGAAATTAAATGTGTGGGCTGGAATAGTTGACGACAGAGTAGTAGGGCCTTTCTTCTTTGAAGGAACCCTTACAGGACAAAGATATTTAGAGTTTCTAGAAAATGACCTTGTTCCAGCCCTTGCAGTAATTTTTCCTAACGATAATTACCCTGACATTCCTGACGATACCATATGGTTTCAGCAAGACGGTGCACCTCCGCACTATGCGCGCCCTGTACGAAATTTTTTGGACAACTGTTTTCCTGGGAGGTGGATCGGCAGACGCGGACCGATAGAATGGCCTGCAAGCTCGCCAGATCTTACACCTCTTGACTGTTTTTTTATGGAGATACTTGAAGTCAAAAGTGTACATTAATAAACCACGTAATTTAGAAGAAGTTCAAAATCGCATTCGGGACGAAATACGCAGAGTTACCCCAGAAATCATTCATAATGTGCAAGAAGAATTTCTTCACAGACTTGCGCATTGTCAAGAAGTTGGTGGATGGCAATTCGAACATTTAATTTAAGTATAAAATTTAATCAATTGTATTTTATTTTACATACCTCAGAATTGTTACTTTTTATGGATAAAATTTACGTTTTCTAACATTCAATCGTCATTTACTCGAAAACTTTCCTATGTAAGAGGGCAAAATTTTAGTACTGGCTGATAGAGAATTAAACGATCTCTCAGAATCAAGGAAAAAAATATGGTGTTGCCATTTAAAAAAATCGATGACGTCATTACTCGAAAACAAATGACATTTGAAAATCGCATTTTACGCTAAAATATGTATTTTTTAAATTAAAAATCGACCTGTTCGAGGATTTTTCCCAAAAAATAATTCTTTCGTTTTTATTGAATTTATTCCATACTTTTGGCGCATACTGTATAACTGGTATACATACCTGTAGCATAAAAACGGAGAGTTATTAAAACTTGCTCCACTACTGAGAGTGAATTTCTTCTGTTTGTATACACTTGAACATTGTCTCCTATCAATTGTATTAAAAAATCTACACCCTCCTTTGATAAACGGAATCTATTTCTAAATTCTGAACAGTTATATTTTATGTATTGATTGTCTCTCACGCGGTCTTGCCTTTGACGTTCTATATACCAAACTAATTCTATGCATTCTTCATCTGAAGAAGTAGAAGATCCGGTTTTCATTTTAGCTTTTACACTTACTTAGTTTAGTTTAGGGTAGTATTCTTGTGGTTATTATTCAACAACTCGAAATGCAATACAAGTGACAGCAAAAAATTAATAAATTTATGGCAGTCATGCGTCTGCGTCAAATTTATCAGATAGATACCTACTGCTTTTCCTCGGGATATCTGTTTGATAACTTATGTATCAGAAAGCTTTAGTGAACGCTTGAGACACCCAAATTTAAGGTTATCTCTACTTTATTTAATAGATATCTAGCACTTCAGAAACCGGGTATAAAGGCAGCAAATTTATAATCGATTTATAGTTTGTAAATATCGAATTTTCTAATATACAATGTTAGGAAAAGGACGTCAATTACTGGTTTTACTTGGAATATTTCCTTCATAAAATATATGGGTAATTGAACATAAAGATACATCTAGGGAAAAGTATTTTTATTGTATTTCTTCGTAATTAGTGGGAATATTATGAATTGTATGTGAAAAGAAAAGGTATAAATACTTGTTTTGAGTTACAGTTGAATAGATAGAATAATAATTAAATATTTTATTTTAGTACCGTGGAAAGCGTAGTCAACATGTTTAATGAGTTGTGGTTGTAGAGATACTTTTATTAAAAAATATATGAATATCTTTATGCAAACATGGTGCAATTAATTTCCTTTTTCATTTTCATATTAACCTATTATATCATTATGTCGATGTGTACTGTACGAATGCTATTTTTGAAATCCTTACCCCAAACAATCTACTACGATATGATACATGATAAAAATTATTTCTAGCTAAACTGAATTAAATTAGTGAACTGGTTTCAGAGATAATGTTAATCCAATGTAAAAAGGATTGTAAAATGTATAATATAAGATAAACACTTCAATAAAATTATAGCAGGACGGCGATTTTTAAAACAAAAATTACGTATATATGTTATATGAAGATATTGAATAGAATGCATACATACTGGGTGTCTATAAAAGGTTGAGAAAAAATTATACCTCATATTCCGGGGGCCAAAATATGATGGTTAAATCAAATTACTTTAGTTTAAAATTTTATAGTTGCCGAGATACTGGGTGTCGAACAATTTTATTTTAGTTTTTCGTCAATAACTTACCATAACTAACCATAATTAATTGTAGTAAATTTATAAAACTTGGTAGAGGGGAATTTTCTGGCACGAGAAATTGAAATATGGCAAATATAAAAGGCGCCACTTTCAGTACTATTTAAGCATTTAACTTTTTGTGCTTTGGTGTATTTATTTTTTAATCAATCAGTATTATTATTTGACATGGTCCAACCAATATATTTTAACCCCAGAACATGTGGTAGCATTTTTCTCAACCCTTTACAGGCATAACGATAACAGAATTATATTTATTTTTTACAACTTATTACCTAGTCATTGTTCTAAATTAAAAACAAAGGAAGGTGAATAATTTGGAATAATGACTGATAGGTATGATAATAAAATATTTGCTACTATTGATATAAAGTTATTCTCTACGTTAATTTGATACGATATTGATATATTTTTTTTATTAAATTAATAAAAGTTTGTCCCGTTTTAAACTCTCTAGTCAGATATCCCGAAAATAGAATATATAGTTGCAAAAAATGACTTTACCTATTGACTGAGTACAACTCGCGATCATTTCAATGCAGGTATAGATGTCGCTGCAACCCGAAAATATGTTTTGTTGACAGTAGTTTTAAAAAGTGACTCACATGAAACGTTAATTATAAGAAACTTTTGTGATATAAAGAAGAGCTAGTATCCTAGCGAGATACTTGACTGAGACATTTTTTTAGGTGGAAGATTTTTTAAAAGCAAGTGTTTAGGCATAACTACTGCTAGTTTTCATCATATTAAATAAAACTGATGAATTGATTTTATTTAACAAATATCACAGGAAATTACTTAATATATTTTTTACGTAAATTCTTCATTCATTTTAAGTAAGATAATGTAATATTTATTTAAGAAAATACAAAATCAAGTGCTCAAAATTATAAGTTCGTTACTTCTTCCAAAAGTACATTTAGTTGGGTCTGAAGGAACTGTAAATAGTATTCTCAGTTCCTAGACCTCACCAAAGCATTTGACTGTGTGTTACATTCTATCCTCACTGAAAAACTTTCTTACTATGGTTTCACACCCCACAGTGTTGGTCTAATATACTCATACCTCAGTAATAGGCAGGAATATGTTGTTCACAATAATTCAACATCTTCATCTCGGTACTGATGCCGGTGTACCACAAGGATCTATTCTTGGCCCGGTTCTCTTTTTAATTTAAGTAAATGATTTACCTTGTTCAGTGCATGACTCTGTTTTGACCTTTCAATTTGCCGATGATACTAATATTACTAACCCCAGTCCTATAATTGATGATTTGATTGAAAAGGCTCATCAAGCTGAATTAACAATTCAAAACTGGTTTTTGTCTAATAAATTAAATCTTAATTCCACTAAAACAGAAACATTAATATTTAGCCTTAGAGAAACCACAGATATTTTAAATCCTGATTCTGTTAAATTTCTGGGGGTTCACCTGGATTCAAAATTGTCATGGAATTGTCACACTGATTATATATGTAACAAAAAATCAAGAAGCTTGTACCTTCTTCGTAGCTTAAACCATCAAGTATCCCAACAAACCTTGAAAACAGCTTACCACAGTCTTATTCATTCTGTGATATCATAATCAATTTTAGTTTGGGGCCATGCATATATATTCTACAATGTCTAATGCATATAAAAAACAATATAGGTAGTTATACGTCCAGGAATGAAATTCATTCCCACTTCACAAGAAATAGAGACAATTTACAAAATGGTTATCAAAGACTCTCGAAAACTCGAAATGGTACCTCTTACTGGGGTATCAAATTTTGTAATTCGTTACCTAAAACAGTTACAACTTTTAACTACAGAATAAAAAAGAATAATGCATTTTATAGCTCTGAGGAATTTCTAACCAGTACCTTGTCCATATTATGGCTTTAACTTATGCTATTTTTAACATCCTGTTATATCTACTTCAATTTTAACTTGAGTTTTAACTATATGTGTTTTCGTGCTGCTATCACATTTTATAGATTTTTTATAGTTTTAACTATTTTTAGTGTTTAGTGTTCTTAGCGTTAGTCTATTTTACTGTAGTTTGTAATTTTTATTTTATGTTTCTCCTTATTTGACCTGTGTAAATACATTATTATATATTGACACCAATAAATAAATAAATAAATAAATAATTACGACCATTCCAATTTTCCTCATACGCCATACATTTATGGAAAACGTGATTTGAAAATATCTGTATTTGGTCCATCTAGGATTACTGCCATGCTAGAAATGGCTATTATGCTTATTGAAAATACCATTTTTTGTAATACGACTCTTGTCAGTCCATAGAATGTTACTTAAAAACCGGCAGTTTTACTCAATTTACTGTTTTCGGCTTCAAAGGTTTATACTAATTTTGCTTCAACATCTTCAATATTTCTAGACACATTATCATAAAACAGCTTAATTTATAACATAAAAAAATTACAGTCTAATCTTAGTATTCTTTCAGATTGAAAATGTGATTCTTATACATGCAGTTTTATAATTGAGAACATAGTTTTAAATTAGTTTAATTTATAATGCATTTAGTCATACGATATACAATATTTTAGTCCTTATAAGGCTTTATAAATATGTATTTTTATTATGTCAATAATGTACCTACGATATTCAAGATAAATGATAAAATCTTAGATCATGTATAGCAACTGTTGCTAAAAGGTATATTTACGTGGTTTTCCTCCAACAGTTATTTGCAGCTTGAAAAAATTCATTCATTAAATTTGAACTCTATCCCGAAAACGAAGCATTTCCAGACCCATTCTTTTAATTATGACGAGATTTATATTCTTTTTTTAAAATTATACTTGGGTTTGAGCAAATATTATACAATAATATTCAAATCATTTAAAGGTGACAGTATTTGCAGACTACTGAATACAGCATATACGGCACAGGGAAAAAATACCGTAAAATATTTCCAAAGCAAAATCTTTGAATTAATAATTGCAAACATAATAATTAAACAGAAATTTGTTAACTGCTTTTATCGCATAACACGTGTGTATTTTCTGTAATAGTCTATATAAGCAATGCCTGTTATATATCTGTAGTTAAAGAATAGCTTCGAAAGCAGTGTCTATGCATTTTTATCGTAAATATTAGCGAGGTAGGTATTTACACGTTCACAAAATATTTGTTGATGAAAATGAATGACTTTCTAGTATTAGTAATTAACAGTTATTGTGTCAGTGCATTTCTTTAGGAATCTACGGAATTATTCTATTTCAACGAAAAACAATGTAAGTGAAAAATTTATCCGGTCATACATTAATTTACAATATTTTATAGTGTAATTTCTGCATCAAAATCAACAGCTCACGTTCACTTATGGGTTTAATAGAAACACCTGTTAAGAGCGCCGTATTATTGGAATGGTGTTTTCTACAAATACAAGTAATGTTAGAGATTTGAGAACAGAATAACATACCGTTTAGAAAATAACAGGAATGTTATCTCATGCCACCTGCAAATATTCAAAGATACCGAAGTAAAACGAATATATAACGACAGAAAACGGTTTAACGAATACATTTTTAGGTACAAATTCAAAATACGTATTTTTTTAAATTCAACTGTAGATGTCAATATTATTATAGCATAAACCTACATAGTTCTGCATATAAGATTGTTCACTTTTGTTTATAAATATGTGAAAATAATTGTTAAAATGTAGGGTTAGAATAGCAAAATAATGTGTGTCTTACAAATGCATTTTAAAAGTCATATTATTTGACGAATTTAAAATGTAAAAGTGTATAATCAAAACATCAGTAATTTCATTTTTGATATTTCTTTTGCTCTACGTGTTTTATTTTTCAAAATTTCAGTATCTAAACTATCAAATTCTCAACATTTTAAAATTATTTATTTTGTTGGCGAATTTATAACTTAGATGTTATGTGTTTTCAATAAGTTTATACACTTGGGCAGCATTTACTAAACAAAACTGTGGTCAAAGAAACTTTATTTTGGACATAATGTGCGTTATTTATTGTTATAGATCATAGTGTAAACAATATAGTTAATATAGGTAAAACAAAATAAAATGTTGCCTAGTTAAGTGTATAGTTTGTTTGTACGTGACGGTAAACACTTATCGAGACATTTGTTTTTCAAGTCACGTATTGTTGTGGTATATGTATATCTATTTTAAAGGAAATTCCATGTTATTTTATTTTTCAATGTAATTCATTTTATTTTACAATGTAGGTAACTCATTTGACTTTTCTGTTAACTTTCCTGAGAGAAAGTATATCAAGAAAAATATAATTCGAACAAAAAATGGGTTAATAACGAGGTCAAGGTGTCAGGTAGTAAACTGAAGGATCTATTTATATTAAAAAATACTCATTCAAATTTGTGCATAGCATATTACAATGCTGAATTGCTGCATATTGAGTTGATAAAAAAAGTGAAGAACGAATACTATCAAGATGGAATCAATAACTCTACTAATCCTGGAAAAAACGCGTGGAATATTTTATCGGAACTACAAAATAAACAAAAAGAATTAAAAAACTTCAATATCAAGACATCATGCAGTATATATTGATAATCCCGAAATAGTGGCTTCTACCTTCAATGATTTCTTAAAAAAAACTCCCCCTTTAAGTGGTTAGTAATATTCCGCCAAAAAAATCTGAAAATGGCTCACGTTTAACTTTCAATTTACATAGTTTATTTTTGAAACATTTTTTACCTGTTGAGCTAATATCTTTATTAAAGAATAAATAAAAAAGTATTCCTCCGGATTTGATCTACTTAATACCTGTGATATTAATAAAAAGTTTTAGATGTAGTTGCAAATCCTCTAATGTATCTTGTAAATTTGTCTTCAGAAACAAGTAGATTTCCACTTGCATTAAAATTAAGAAAAGTTGTACCTATACATATAAAAAATGATGCTGACTTGAATGAATAATTATAGACATCAGTATTTTCCAGATTATTTGAATACTGTTTTTTAAGCCGTATGATGTCGTTTGTTGACAAATATAATTTAATATCTGTAAGCCAGCACGGATTTCTCTCATCTAAATCAACCAGTAGGTACTCGTTTTATAATAGTATTATTAGTTTTATCGAGGCAGGTGAGTGCCCTGTTGGAATTTTTTGTATTCTCAGCAGAGCCTTCGTTTGTGTTGATCAACAGAAATTGTTAAAAAACTGTCTTCATTTAGATTTAGAGAAGTGGCTATTGACTGGCTTGAATCATTTCCGTCAGATAGGAGCCAGTTTAACGTGGAAAGAACATTGCAACTTTGTTTCAGCGAAACTTAATTGACTTTATTATCTTTTTAAAAATATAAAGTATGTTCTTTCTAAATCGTAACTCTTAAGTTTGAACTACTGTCAAGTAGAAAGTAGACTGAGGTATGGTATATGTTTCTGGGGTGGGTCTGCCTCATCGTCACATGTTTAGGTATCTTCCGCAAATATAATTTGTTAACTGTCCCATGTCTTTATATATTTGAATTTTGTGTTTATACAGGGTTAACTATGACTAAGTACAAAAATTTTAACCACGTGCTCAGGAAGGCCTAAAAGACAATAAAAAAATTATCCAGAATTTTAGCTCGACATTTACAAAATTGGGCAAAACCATCTTTTCCTACAGAAAGTCGGCGCCTATGATAAGCATTGACTGAGATGGCTTAGATCCATAGATAAAGCTTACACTTGTCAACAATATCTACTACCATGCTGTCGTTTTTTGCAGTATTTCTATATGCAGAAACGACAAAAATTAACATTTTTATTAGTAAAATACCTGACAGATAGGAAACAGTTAGCTCCACTATTTTGCATTCGATTTTCATTTCATTATAAACTGGCAAAACTACATTTTCATTCATTACAAGCACTCACTACCGATAAAACACACTTCCCGTAGGTACAGTTAAATAAAATGTCTATTTATTATAATAAAATCGAACGAAAGAATAGATAATAGAAAACTTTTAATGTACCCGATGCAATCTTGTCCCATAATCTAGAAAAACCGGCGAACTATATTGTGGGAAAATATCTGCTCCCGACACAAATTTCTTTATTTAATAACTATAAAACGTTTAAAAATTAAAAAAGGCACTAAAAACTGAAGAAGAACACAAAACTACAACTCAAACACATGGTAAACACAGGAATTAAATTATGACATGACGGGATTGACAGGGAATTTTACCGTCCTGTTGCTAGTTGTCTACTCTGACTCGCATAGGCGGCGTTAAATAAGGATTTAATATAATTTCGAAAAAAATTGTTTCGCTTTATAATTAAGTTTGGAATTTTTTTTAAGAGTGATTCCGTTAATTCTAAATTTTCTCTATTCTCTCTTAAAATATTTGTACTTACTCATAGTTGTACGTATATTAATAAAAATTCTGTTATTGTGAATGAAAACTTTCAATTTTTTATATGAGCCCTAAGGTTTATAATAACTTACCTAGTAGTTAGAAACAGATAGAATCATCGTTTAGATTTAAGAAGGAACTTAAGGACTATTTGGTTGATAAATGTTTTTATAGTATGGATGATTACTGTTTGTCTTTTATTATGTATGTTTACTATGCATATTTTTATGACTATTGTATTAAATATTTATATTTTGTATCTGACCTGAATGTATTACCATATTTTCTTTTTTGACGTGTGTAAACATTTTATGTGCATTTAACACTAATAATGTCTAAATGTCTAGATTATTTTTATTTAACTTAGTTTTTTACACAAAAACATTCGTATGGAAGTATTAAAATGTTGGGTCAATTGATTCATTGTATTCCAGATTGTACTGACTACTGATTGGGAATTTTAAATATTCCAACAGTTTCTGGAAGTTGCATTTAGGTATATTTTATTGACACATTTCTATTTTACTTCCTCAAAATTCTTATGCGATGACATTAATCGGTTATTTATTTCCTTTATCTTCCAGTGATAATTTAAATCTTCTCAGAATAAATTAATTTAAATTTACTTCACATATTAAAATTAATAACATGTTTATGCGGAAAATCCAATGTATCTGCAGTTATCAGTATTTCAAAATTACTAATAAAAAAAAATAGAAAATGGCACTGTTTAGATAGGTCGGGGTTATCTTATAAAGTTTTATACCGAAAATGGTTAGTCTAGAACTAGGTATGTCATATCTTTGCTTAATCAGTACATTTTTAAATAACGCTTTAACGGACTGTACAAAAAAATATACTATCAATCGAATAGGCTATGAGAGCATGATATAGATTTTATTATTGCAGTTTTGATAAAATTGGTCAAGTTATATTTGCTTCCGAAAACACTATCAGATCATATTTACGGTTTCTGAGTCTTTCAATTAAAGTTAAAAAATTCATTGTTTTATGGAAATTATCAAGCTTATTTTAAAAATAACATAACCCATTTTTAAATCATAAGTTCTCTTCGTGCGGTTTTCCCCATTATGCTCCCAATGCAAAATATATCATGTTTTATTCATAATTATGTATTCACTACATTTTTCAAATCATTTCCACAAATATCTTGCTCTTATGCTATTCTTCAAATCTTCAGCGTCTCTTGGTTTTGGCTGCTATTTGTGGAAATCCTCTGGAAAATGCAGTAATTACAGAATTATTAATAAACGAAGAGAACTTATGTTTAAAAAAGGGGTTATGTTTCATGCAGTTTATATCTCTGTGGCTTGGTTGAAAAAGGGCCTATCTACAAAAAACGGGTTTTGAGATAATCGAAGATTATCCCTATAATCTCAGTGTGTTAGATTCAAATTAAGCCAAATTCGGCCCGGGTGTGTAACAGATATTGTTATTCTAAGGGTATATTAATTTTTCAATTATTTTAAATCTGTCATTTTTTTTTAAATTTTAGTTACTGACTACATAGGCCCAACTTATTTTGACCTACATGTCACTTAAGCCTGTTAACGTTTATGGATCTTCACTTTTTAGTTACATAGGTCCATTAAAATAGGTCTAAACCGAATATAGGACTATATTATAGTACAACTGGAGCACTTTTTAGAATTAATTTTGTACATATCGGGTAGGCTTATGTACTTAGGACACTTTTCAATGAAAGGAGCGCATTTTATTTAGTACAAGAGCTCATTATCCCATTTTTAAAAATGTTTCACTTATGCCTTTTTTAGACCAAGCCATAGATCTATTTTTAAAATAAAACTGATAGTTTCCATATGTTAATATATTTTGTAACTTAACAGGAAGATAACTTATGATTAAAAAAGGGGTTATGTTTCATGCAGTTTATATCTATTTTTAAAATAAAACTGATATAGTTTCCATATGTTAATATATTTTTTAACTCTAATTAGAACACTCAGAAGCTGTACATATGTCCTGTTAGTATTTTGTTTTCATGCCATTGTACGAAAGCAAAAATGATTTGATCATTTTTAACAAAACTATAATAACAAAAACTATCGTCTCGTATCAAATTAAATCTCTTTCAACAGTCTATTCGACGGTATAACAATTGTGTTACAGCATATTAAAGAAAAAATACGCCCGGGAAAATAAATTTTCAGGAACGGCCATTTTAAAAATTAAATGATTGGCTTTGAAGGCTTTGAACAGACTTACAAAATGATATGTTCGCTAAGGTATCTTCAAAAATAATGGAGTTATAAGCCTGGGGATTTTTAAGTATATTTTGGAAAGACGTTGTTTTTTAAATTATAGCATTATTTGGAACGTTTAAAAAAACGTAACAAAGCGTATTTGAAACTCTCAATACAACTTGTATAAGGACGTTTTATTTTGCTAAGGTCTCCGTATTTCTCGTTGTAAAATGATAAAAATTGTGGTGTTTTTAGGTACAGAAATCTCGAAAAATAAAACACATTGAATAAAAGTAATATCAGAAATATTCTTCTTCCTTGATGTTCTGTTTATCCACTTTTACTATATACATTCTCCCCAAATAAAATAATAACTTTTAAAAAGCGTTTGCAAGACACACATTATTTTGCTAGTTTAACCCTACATTTTAATAACTATGATCACATACAAAAATGAACAATCTTATACGCAGAGCTATGCAAGTTTATGTTAAAATCTACAGATAAATTTAAAAAAATACGTATTTTGAAATATTTCTGTATCTAAAAATTTGTTGGTTAGGTCGCTTTCTATCATTATATATTCGTTTTACTTCCGTACCTTTGAATATTCGTAGGTGGCATGAGATAACATTCCTGTTATTTGATAAGCTCTATAATATTATAATTATTTATATTAGTAGAAAACAATATTTCAAGAATACGGCTCCCTTATATAAATTAATGTTTGTAGTTAAAACACACTCATTGTTAGATTTTTGCCAATACCAGTTGATATGTTGTTTGTTTTTTTAATTGTTTTATCTTATCGATTTATTCAATTATTATGAGAGTTTTTCTGTTATACTATTACTAAATTTAAGTAGATATTAAGGTTAGAACGAAGTAGAAAAGGAATTATTAGCCCGAAAATATTGTCACATATACATTTATAACGCAATTTCGTCGTGGTTCTTAAGGTGCAACTTCAAATGATATTTACTAGTCTACATGCTGTGCTTATCACAACTTACTTTGGTCTTGTTTGCGACGAAGTTAGGCATCGAAGTTTTGTTACGATTGTGTACGCGGGTTTAGGTACTTGAGTCGGTACCATTTCATACATTTGGTAAGCTATTTGGAAATAGATACGCAATTATGAAGTTTTTTTATTTCATATAGGTAATCAAACATCTGAGAATGCTTCAATTTCGAGGTAAAGGTGTTAATATTTAGACAAAAATACGTTCTGAAAGAAATTTCACTTAATCTAAAAATTTGGGGTGCAGCTTTCGAATTTGATTGCCCACAAATTAATGTACAGTATACAGGGCGGCCCGAGTCAAAGTTAAAATTTCATTTTAGATATTTGCAAACAGCTTTTTAAGAAATCCAAATATTTGCATACATTTTAGAGATTGAGGGTTTTTCGGGAGCTAATTTTGCCGCTACTAGTAGAGGGCGCCACTTACGGTGCATCATCCTTCTTTGAGATGACAGGGCTGTTTTGCGGCTTAGTGTATACATGTAACTACTAAAATCGATTCTTCTACTTTTTTTATGTGAAAAAGATATACCTTGAAGTCGTTAGGAGTAACCGTTTTCTAAATTGGAATATTCAGAGCACGGAGTAAAAACTGTTTTGGTTTCATATAAATGCCTTTTCCACTAAAAAATACCCTAAAATATTACCTGAAAAAGTTATTCTGGATAATAAATAATGGCGATGTGCTACTGTACTGTAACTTGACTTACAGCAATGTAGCTGTAATTATCAGTAATTTCTTGATAAGATGCAAAGCCCAAAAAACAAAGAGCTATTAATACTTGAAATTAACATTTAAAATATAAGTGCTACACTGAAAAAAAGGCCAGTAACTTTACAAATATACTTTGTAAAAATATCCTTATAATAGTCTTAAAATAATTCTAAAAATAATGATGATATTACACTGACGATTGTAATTTTACAAGAAAACTGCCAATATACAACAAAACCGTAAACTTCATATGTAATTATAATGTAATATGTACATTTCTAGAATATATTGTAATACATTTACAATTAGCAATGTGAAATCCACTTCTACATTGTAAAATTACTGAACATACCAAATTTACTATATAATTGACTGTAAAAATATGCTTAATTTGTGTGTGAAGATACTACTAATTTTAAAACGTACTGCCACTAACCGTTGAGAGCGTTGAGTGGTAACGCCTTCATTATTTCTTGCTTCATTTCGATGAATGCAGCGTGTCCCTAGGACCTAGGTACTTACATAATTAATTTAGTGAGTAGTGACTAACAATATAATCATATCTAGAGTGACAAGTGAGTGTTTTTAGTACTATAAATAGGTTTGTCTAGTGCTGGTTGTAACATAACCTAAATAAAGCATGCTTTATTTCGACAAATGCAGCGTGTACTTAGGACTTAAGTACTTACATAATTAATTTAGTGAGTAGTGACTAGCAAAATAATCAAATCTAGAGTGACTAGTGAGTGCTTTTATTACAATAAGTAGTTTTGTCTTGTGTTGCTTATAACATAACCTATATGAGATAACGTAATAGGTATGTATTTTATACAGAATTATTGAAGCAAAGGAACAATGGTATTTTTGCATCTACAAAAATCAAATACCAACTACAGGCTGAACTCTGTTCATCTTACATATAAACAATATATTATTTTCTACGTTAGAATTATATTTAAATTGTAGGTACTTATATTACACATTAGATCTCGTTTGAATATTATAAAATATATATATTTTTTATGTTTACATATACAAGAAACTTTATTATTTGATATATACAATATATAGATTTACTTTGTTTTATATGTTTTGTATAACGTTAAGTGTCCTGTTTTGTAAAAATGGCCTAAATGTACAGGTACCAAATTAAATAAAAAATATCGAAAGACCTTAATATTTTATTTTTCATAATCTAACTATATTTATTCTAACATTATAAACTCTTATTCAAAATTGCATAACATACTAGAAAAAATAGTAAAATTAATGTTGGAGCTGTGAAAGCAGCAGCAGCAATTTTTGTAGTCGACAATAATATACGCCATTACCTACGTTTTTACTAATCTATCAAAAAGTAAAATATATTCGTTATATTCGTAGCGTACCACTTAGGTGTACCTACATGTTTTTCTCACTTCAAAAAATTAAACAAAATAAGGTAGTTAAATTATTGAAGATATAATAGGTAGCTATAACTACGGATTAGCTAACTGAGCTGAACTTATATAATCGGTTAGTAATAGTACGATTTTGTAAATGTTTTTCACACAATTTGTGCAAAAATGTTTAATAGAACGAATATTTAGTTTAGAAGATTTTTCTTTTAAAATAACATCTTGATCCAGTGATATTGAGAAACTTACAGAAAAGCCTGACATGATTGTTACGTAAGGTAAGTAACAATTGTTAATTCTGGAATTACTATTCAGAAAATTTATTAGGTATCTATGTCAAAACACTGTTAGAGATTTCGTGTGTTATACACAAGATGCCATTAAAGTAACTTTCTTAAAATTGACTGTAGGGGTTTCGGTACTTTTAGGAGGTTTCTTTTATTTGCGGAAAAGATAGAGAAAACAATAGTACAAGTATCACGGAAAAAGTTTTTGAGAAAAGTTGAATGACGAATATTTCAATTCAATATCTTGATTCGTTTTGATACAATACATTTGTTAATTTTAGGCTGTTTCTATGGTATTCTATATTTTTTTATTTCTGAAAATATTTGTACTCTCTAATGAGATTACTATATTCAGCTTTTGTGTAGAATCTAGTGACTTACACAAACTTGTAAAAAAAAAATAATAACATCCTATACATTTTTTGATATGAAGTTTTGTACTTGATACGTAGGTATGCATAAAAATATTTTTAAGTTATAAATATACTAGCAAATTCTTTTTGTAAATAAATATTGCGAAAATATTCACGTAAAATGAAATAAATTACAAGTTGAATAATAATAAATTAAAACACATGTTTCATTAAAAAAATATGAAAGTAACGGAAAACTAGAAGTGATAAAAAAAGCGTAAGCCGCTAAATATATTAATAAGTAGAAAAGTTTCACAGTTATCATAGAGAACGGCCAAAATTGAAAAACATCACGTAGGTATTTTTTAAACAAATCGAAATGTTCTTCAATTCAACTTTTCTCGAAAATTGAGCCCGAAACAGCTGCTTAACTTTTTTCTGGCTTTTCCAAAAATAGGAGAAACCTTCTATAGGTACCTAAGTGTCCAAACTGGACCATCCTGTACAATAAATAAAAATTACATTGCAGTTATAGTGAAAAATGTTTTATTACAATGTAATTATACAATTGATTGTAAAGTTACTTTGTACTTTTATAAGTTACATTGTAAAAATTTTTGTATTGTAAAATTACAAAGTAATATTACAGTTACTAAACGGAGAATTACATCGCAAAATAAATTTACAATGAAATTTTACAGTTTAATTGTAAAATCACAATCTATAAGAAAATCACAGCAATAATGTATGGTAAATAAATTGCCATCTATTTTTACTGTAATTATTTTTTACAGTGTACATATGAATTCTTAAAATAATATATGTGCACATATTATTTCAAGTTTGCCTTTAAATATGCAGGGTGATTCGGAGAGTGAGAGAATCTCCAATATTCGAATGAGGTGTTCAATAAATTTTCAAATATATCACCGTCCGCCTCGATGATGCATACCATCATCTCGTTTGTGGATTGCACGGGTAGCTCATTGAAGTTTACGGTGATTTTCTCTTATGGGTGCTGCACAATTGACAATACGATTGAATAGCGCCTCTATTGTGCTCACTTTTGTTGCATATACTAATGATTTAAACCATCTCCAAAGGCAGCAATCAAGAGGATTCAAATTTGGTGACCTTGGAGGCCAATTTTGGAAACCACCTCGGCCTATCCAGCATTGTGGAAAGCTATTTGTTAAGCTGATTGATCAAAACACGACTAAAATGGGCAGAGGCACCATCATGTTAAAAGTACATGTTTTGCCTAATATCCAATGGAACATTGTCAAATTATTTTCTAAAAATTCTACATATCTAGTTAGACGACCATTTAGCACAACTTGGCCAATTAATTGATTATTGCTTCCCACCGTGGCGTGTGGATTTTCATCTAACCATAACGATGTTCATTGGGACAGTTATTTTACTCCATATCACGAGTGAATTGAGCATCATCAATGAACAAAATGTATCTGTAAAGTGTATGGTTTGCGTTTATCCAATTGTAAAAATGCAACCGCAAATCATTATAACCGTCTTGAATATTCTGGAATCGCTGAATATAGAAAGATTTTAAACCAGTTTTATGAATGACTTCTCTTGCTGTAGTTTGATTAATTTGGAGACGGGTTGCAATGCGCCTTGTACTTACACCTGAGATACATTGTACCATATTTAGAATTTCTTCTTCCACTGCTAGACCTGGACCAACTTGCCTCTCAAATGGAATTCTCACATTGGGAAACATTCCAGTTTCACGTGCATTGTTGAAGACAGTCTGGAATACATTTCTATTTGGCACTCTTCGGCGAAGTCAATATTCAGCAACTGCACGATTAGCACTACTGCAAAAGATATAAATAAAAACAATATCAGCATATTCTCGATAACTAAATGTGGCAGGTATTACGAAATGATGTGTCTACAATACCGACTAAACGAACGCACATGTAATAGATACATCGACAGTTATAAAATTTAAATCACAAACGTCAAAATAAATGTGACAAATAGTAACCACTAACGTGAGTTTGGTATAGAATGCATGACCTACTCAAAATAAAATATCAAATAATAACAGCTTTCACAAAAATACCAATAAAAATATTTTCATTGCTATCTTAGTAACCATTGATATTTGTCCATATGTTTATTAGGCTTTTTTGTTCACTTTTGCACCCTAAACACCCCTTTCGAATATTGGAGGTCCCTCCCCAATCACCCCTGTATAACTTCAGTATTTACTTTTCGCTGTATGGTGATTCCAGATCTTCTTTTGTGGTAGTTGCATAAATGGAGTTACCACTTATATAATGCCCCTAGTAAATTCTTTAGTCATTCTGATTTTTTTATAAATTCAGTATCAGACAGCGTAAACAGATCCGTCATTTGTCGAAGTTGCAGTTCTTCTTGAACAGCTTGTTTAGTTTCTTGATGGTTTCTTAAAATCTCATAGCAATAGCTATATCGACAATGTTCATCTACTACGATTTTACAAACAAAACAACACAAAGCGACACAAACTTAAATAACGACTTGTCAAAATATTTACTTGTGCTTACCGCGTAAGAATGGTCCGTTCGCTTAAAATTTACTGAGAGAGTAATTTGTCCCAGTTTATGTACGAAGAGATTAATAGCAACACTGTTTTAATTTTCGCCAGAACCACGCCAACCACTCAGCGAAATTCTTTAGCTTGAGTGTATCTAATTGATTCTAAATTCAATACAAACGCTACCACCTGCATCAGCTTAATGCATCAGCCTAATATTGACCTAATAATTTCAGATCATACCGACTTTGTGTTATTTTAAAGTGCCATATCTGGATTTAGTAAATATTTTGTTTTGAAGTGTTCAATTTCCAATTAGTATGTTTATATTATCCTGGAATTTTTATAATATAATCAAGAAAAATGTTTGCTTAGCAAACATGATATGGCAGTTCAAATACATTTTTATTTCTTTTTAAGTTATCAATTGTGATTTCAATTATAGTAGATAACAGGCTAATACTTTTAATATTGGAAAAATAAGATTAATTATATGCGGTGAACTTCGAGTGGTGATAGGACAGTGCGAAAGTAAGTAAGTAGTCACGATTTATTAAAAGAATATTGTTAAAAAAGTAAATGATTAGTTATTTATTAAATAATTGAGCATATTACTTATGTATAATTAAAGTAAAGATAGTTTAGGCTAATTTTATTGAGGGTCTTAAATACTGATAATAATAACTCAATAATTAAATATAATATGTTATGTAATATATACGCATAATCGTTTTTAGGTAGGAAACAATATAACCAATGTTTTAGAATGTTCTTGTGTGTAGTTACTGGGGTAGTAAGGTACCTTTTTTGGAAAAAAATCGTACGCCACTGTTTTTCTAAATAATTTAATAACTACGCCGCTGGAGTATATTTTGGATAAAAAATAGTCCTTATTAAAAAAATGTAATTTCCCAAATTTTATCGCATAATCTTTTTTCCCAGTAATGTTACAGGAAAAATAATGTTTGAAACTTTTGACATCCTGTATCTCCGTAAGGAAGCCTCCTATCAAAAAATTGTGTAGGGCAAAACTTGATTATTTTCATGGGTCACGCCATTAAAATTTGGCAAAACTTATCATTAACACCCTGTATATTAGATATGGGTAAGGAAACTACGTGTGTATAGGGTCGTGAATTTTTTTTTACTGAAAATTTGTACTACTTATAAAAAATTATAGAGACAAAAAACATTCTATATTCAACAAGCATTCAAAGAGATTTTTTCTCAATCGAGAAAGTACTTTATATCAACGACTTATAACAGGACCAGAAGAATAAAAATACTTGCATAGAAAAAGTTTTATCAGCCTAGATATCCTACCAAATTTCACTTCTTAATTTCAAAACGTTTGAAAGAAACTAGATAAAACCTTTGAAGTCACTTTATATTTTATTTTTAATTAAAATGTCTTTCCTATTTATTAATAAGATTCATTCTGTTGTAAGATAAGATACATTACTTATTTAGGATTTTTGGGCTTCAGATTATCCGAATATATATATATTTACGGAAAAAACGTGATTAACTTTCAATTATTCATATGTTTATTGATTTTATCGTGGCAGACAGTTAATGCTTCCGTTTATCATTATCAATTTCTAATTAGGCGCTTAGTTTGGCAATATAATCCATTGATGTGTTATATATTCTCACTGTCAATTTGTGAATCACAAAAGATTTAATGTAGATATTATGGTTTATTTCAAAAAGTAAAACAGCTCTGATAAATATCATTTAATTGAGCTCTAACCTAACCAACTAACATCTTACTTTATTATTTATTAAAGTCAGAAGAAAAAATTTCATCCTGACATACTTTTAAAAGTAGTGATTGTTCATGTAAGTTTTTAAATCTATTTATGTGAATATGTGAACGCTAATGTGTGTTTTTCTTTAGTGATACAAAATATATGTTCTTAATTTTTATCCGAACTTTTCCTTGCATCATTTTAGACCATGAAACTGATCCCAGTCAATTAAGAGTTTAAAGCCAGTAATATGGGATTTTGACATTAAGAAGAAATAACTAAAACACTTAAGAATTTAATACATTTTTAATTTATTTAGTTTCATGTTATAATTTGTTTATAATTTCAAGAAACTTTACCATAGAGTTACTCTTATTATGTTTCTAATTAATTTCAAGAGTTTTCTCAAATTGTTATATAATTGATAAATTATCTAAGTATTTTAATGAACTAATTCCATGGAAAAATTAATAAGCATTTAAACTCAATTATCTAAGTAGTTAAATATTACTTCTGTCGATGAAGGTATCTAAAGAACAGAGGGGTTAAACGAAAAACCTGTTAAAAACTAAGGCACGTCATTTTCAAATATTTATACGTTTCAGAACTCCCTGCACATCTAATACCAATTAATATTTGTTGACAAACGAAATTTTCTTATAAGGAAATATTTGTATTAGACTGTATAATCCCCTATATTAAAAGTAAATAATGTTATCTAGTTACTAAGGCAATATCTCGATTAATAAATAATTTTCAGTTATAAAATATGAATTAATCCTGCCCAATTGTTTATAAATTTGGAAGTCTTTGTAGCTGTTGTTTTTGATAATGATAAACCTATTTGTGCAATAACATACAATGGGAAATTGAACCCTTTAGTTAGGGGGCCGTCAAATTTGTCATCGCTGTGTTTATTTACGTTTATGTTTGTGTATTTCGTGTTTCGTAAACGAAAAGATTAGGACAGCTTCTTATTTTGGTGCATTATATGACCTCGTGTTACTTTCTTTATGATATTTTTTTGTTCAAAAGTGACGTCTCAAGAAAGTTTTACAATCCGAATTTGTTAATCGCAAAATTTTTTACTATTAGTTATTTATGTGATACATTATTGCAATATTGTCAGTTTTTGCTCGTAATGCATACAAAGTTTTGTCTACAATCACTCATCAAATAAAACTTTTCAATTATTAACTTTATTACAACAAGAACATTAATTATACAAATAGAATAATGGTAAAAAATTCTTTTGTTCTGCAACTGTAGATCTTTTCCATCCCCCGTGTCGCTTCAATTGTATAATATTACCTCCACCATGGACCAATAAAGTAGCCGATGTTCGGCGAGAGCAATTCTCTGTATACAGGGTGTCCGGAAATGATAAGCAAAAAATTCAGGGGATAATTCTAGATCGAAAATAAATGCTACCTCTTTCTATAACATTTTTTCCAAAACTGATTATTAACGGAGTTACAGGGTGTTAAAGTTAAAATTTTATTTTCGATATTTGTAAATAACTTCTTAAGAAATCCAAATATTTACAAAAAATATGTAAATAGGGTTTTTTCCGGACGAGAAATTCAAATATGTTTCTAATTTTGATGTCACTAGTAGAGGACGCCACTTATGGCACATCATGTTTATTTTAAATGACAGAACTTTTTTGCTGCTTAGTGTATCCATCTCACTATGGAAACAATCGATTCTCCTACCTGTTATATCTGAAAAAGGTATACCTTATTGAAGTGGTTAGGAGTAATAGTTTTCGAAATAATCTTATTTGAAATATTCAGTGCACCGATTGAAAACTGTTATCGTTTCAGTTAAAGTGCCTTTTTTACTGAAAATACAGCAAAATGTTACTTGCCACACAATACAATTTCTAGCGTTCACTGGCTGGGTAGGTACACCGCTGACTAGACTTTAGCAAATGTGCTAGATCTGCAGGATTGACTAAACAAGACACATTTTCGGTATCCGATACCGACACCGATAAAATCGTCCTATGTGAAACCACGCTAATATTAAATATAGCGACAAGAATATTAAATATTAGTATTCAGCGGTAGTGTTCAGGTACTCCTGCATAAAAGTAGTAAGTCAATATTTTTTTAATAATTTAAATAAATATGCATAAACTTATTTTTTTATAACTTCAGGTCAAATATTACAGGTACTGATTTAATTGTACAATATTTCTTGATTACTACGTTAATCGAAATCGTAGTAGTCGCAAATTACTTGCTTCGTGTCATGGTGGTGAACGCTATAGTTACTTATGATATTTCATTTTTGTGTATTTATAAAAGTTGGTAACATATAGGGTTAATAGAATGCATTACCAAAAAGTTTTTAAAAAGACAACCCTGCAAAAAAATCCTTTGCAATAACTACCTCTCAAAGTAAAAGTTTCAAATATCTTTATAGCAGACGAACAACTACCTGAGACAATAACATCATAACATAAATGAGAGTGGAAAAATGAGAAGTACCTATAATTTTAAAGGAATATTTTGATAAAAATTTAATATCAATTTACGAGTAATGTGTCAAAATAATAATAGTAGCACTTTTTTCTTCAAAGAAGTGAAGTAGTGAGGTGATTAATGTTGGCTGAGACAAGAAATCTTACAACAATGTTAAAAAGTATTGTCTTGTCTTGCAAAACAAGACAAGAGTTTCTTTAAAGTCTTGTTCTGGCTCGATCTTGCAAGATTATGCTTTATTTTGGTCGGTTTAGTGTTCATTAAATGAAAAGATGAGACCACTCAAAACAATTAGGTGATCTTTAATAAATTCTAAAGTTAATTGCATTAAATCTTCTTATTAACTATATGTTCCCTATATTTGATTCACAAATTAAAAGTAATTAGGTCCGAACAGTGGTTGGCAATTCTATTGTCCAATAAGATAATTATTATAATGGTCAAGATTGGTATATTCGGCGAATTTCTCACTGGGTATATACGCCACGGCCTTCCAGGCAGAGGCCGTTGCTATTTTGATGGTAGCAAGCAAGGAAGAAGTAAGGAACTGCGTGGAAGAGAAAATCTTCATCTGTTCTGGCAATCAGGCTGCACTCAGGGACCTTTGCTCTCCAAGAACTAGATCTACTCTCGTTCAGGAGTGTGAAGATGCCCTGGAGTTCTAGCCAGACAAATAGAGGTAAAGTTAGTCTGGGTTTCAGGTAATAAAGGAATTCCCTGTAACGAGAAGGCTGACCAGCTAGCTCGTCTCGGATCTGGAGCACCTGGCCAGAGACCCGAACCCATTCTTAGAAGTTAACGAGGTGTTATTAATAGCGCCCTTAATAAATGAACCTATCAAATATTAAGATGGAAATAGAAAAAGAACATAGGATGCTCATGCATTTTTCGATGGACCTAATAAATCTAGGACGTTGTGGCTGCTGTACGTCAGTCGAAGGCCTCTGAATCAAATGGTGGGGGTCCTGACAAGCCACTACATACTCAGAATGTATATAAGTTTGATACGGATAGATGAGAATCCCTTGTGCCTGAAATATGGACGTGAAGACACTCCCATCGACTTTCTAGGAAATTGCGCAGCTTTTAAGAGACTAAGGTATAATATCTTTGTCACCGAGGAGTTGCAAAAGGGGCCTATCATGGACTAAGTTCCTGGCGTTCATTAGGGCGTCGGGTAGGTTTGAGGACAGATAGTTGAAAGGTATGGTAGAGTGGGCGAAAAGGGCCCACTTGTGGCCTAATTGTCAGGTGCTACTACTGCTAATATTAAAAACATTTATAATACATCATCTCTTGTACAAATCTTTTTAATTGTTATTTTACTACTTTAGTAAACAAATGCATCTAAATATAATTATATGCTTTCAAAAAATTTTCTGACGAAATAATGTTCCGACATTGATAAATACCTCATAATTGAATCGTAAGTTTCTTAGGAGCTTGTTTTTTGGCTAAGAAACATGCTTTCGTTATCTCGTCTGTTATCAATACCCGTTGTCCTTGAATTATACCTGACAATATTTAAACAGATTGACTAATGAGTACAAAAATGTCTTGCGATTTGTCAGAGGAGCAAATTATCTTAACCTTAATCAAACTCAGTAGAGATCATCTGAATTATCCGCGAAATTTTTAACGTTTCGTCCTCCCTCAAATTTGCTAACAGTTAACTAACTGTTATTCATTTGTTGTGCAACAATATTTGTTCAGTCTGCACTAATCCTTGGCTTTTTGAAATCATACTGAAATTCTAATATTCATGTATTTTAAAATTAAAATCGCAAATCCAACATAACTGTATAATAATAGTAAAATCACAGATTACTCAATCTTGATAGCGTTGTTATCTTTCAAACAATATTGATTAATCCATACTTTTTTAATGTGTTTAGTTCATTATTTTATGACGATACGTAAGTACGAATAACATTTGTTGAAATAAGGAAGCATTCACTTACACATACAAGACATATCTGTAATCATTCAGAAGCTACTTGAGATCTGGTAAGTAAAAGAATTTGACGAATGTAACTTTGACGTTTTTTTGTGTATTTACAGAAATTGCACACATTTTATGATAATGCAATAATAATTACTAACTCAAAACAATAATTAATAACTTAAAATGTACGTGAAACTGTAGAATTGAATAGGTACTATTTGTGCGAAAATTTTAGGTTTTGATATATGTATATATCAGCTGACATTTAATGTCATGTATCATGTAATGATAATATATACAGTTGATTTTTGTACAACATAAAATTTTGAAATTTTAAATAAGTTTTCGCTAATCTTATCTGAAATCTAGGAACCACTTGATGTCGGATTATTGTTCAAAAGAGTTTATTAAACACCCTAATAATAGAGATGATTGTTATATGAGAGCAACATGTCCACTAGAAAAATAATGAGGCGTTTTTTATCAGTGGTTATTATATTTCGTTATTGATTGTGGCTTCAACGTACCAAATTACAGTTTATTGCAAAATATCTTTATCTTTACCAACAAACTGTAAGCATTATACGACCTGATTTTAGTTAATAAGTGTAATCCATCAATATATCGAACAAGTAAAATACGGCTTCGATAAAATTTCGATAAATATTTAATGTTATTGTTTATTGTTTTCTAAAGCCGTAGGCATTTGCGATACGATCTAATAAAAATTGTAACAAAAGCAAATATGACTGCAATGTTATTTATCTATTAATGGAAAATTAGACACACCTATAAAATTGCATGAAACATTTTCTTTTATAATTCGCTTGGAATTGTAGCCAGTTTCGCACTGACATTCTCAAATCTTTAGTTGCTGGAATGGTTGAAATGCAAGACAGTTCGTGAAGTGACAGAAAAAGTCGTAATCAATGGGACTGACTAAAGACGATATAGTGTAACAAAAAATGTGACCATTCTTTGTCAATATAACCAAATCTATCGTGATCTAATAACGTTACTCTAGCTCACAGTATACTAAGCAATCAGTACGGAATCTTAGACAATTTATAAATGAAATACGTCTGGCAGTTTTTAAATACCCCCACTCTAGAAAAAGTCGCCAAGAATATGGCGGATCCCAGAGAACATACGAAAAAGTAGCTAATAATTTGGCGTAAACATAACCAAAGTTGTTCGTAGTTTTAATACTTTTGCATTCGTTCTTAATTAACTGTTGTAATCCAGTGTAGTTTCATGTAAATTGAGGTTTTGGTCACATTTTGTCTTAATTTAGGTTTCTAGCAGATACAATTTGAATTTGATTATAAAACCAGTATGAATTTGAATTTATTTAAAAAATTTGCGAAAAGATAGAAACTAGGTCAACTAGTAGTGTAGTTTTATTTTATATTTTGTAGTACTTTTGCCTTATTTTGTTAGCAGATTATCAAATTTAAGCCCAGTGTAATTTTTATATTTTTACTCATTTTTTTTAGGAAAGTACGAAATGAAATTAAAACGTGAATATTAGGTACAATTTATTTTGAGGTTTACAAAATATATATATAAGTAACATAATCAAAAACCCCCTGCTCTATTAGGTGTATGGAGTGGTTTCTTTCATTCATGTATGAAAGCAGTCTCTCCTATTTGGAGTTAAATCCTTTGCCCCCTTTCATGTTTTAATTCTTCTTTAGGATTTTTTCAATTAAGCTATCACGTCTAACTTGGTCTCCCATATATAAAACTGTTTACAGGCCTTTTACGCCCAGAGCTGCGTTATGCGTTAGTTTTTTACAACACATTTATTTCCTCCCATAGTTTATTTATTATTTACTGGGTATAGTTCCACTAATAAATAATCACTAATATAAAAACACAAATAACTAAACACTCAACACGACATACAAAGCAGGAATATAAGTACAATAACGATAACGAGTGGATAACCATGTAAAAATGCCAAAAATTCAAAAACCTAACTGACACACAGAAATTATAGTAATAACTGTCAGTCGCCAACAAGATGGCGGATTATTGGAAGACGCGGGAAAGCTGAGTTTCCCTACTGATTGCTTAGTATACTGTGCTCTAGCTGTTGTGCTTTCACTCAAAGAAGGATATTAATTTTCTTTTAATTGTAGCCTCAAGGAAATCATCTTGAGAAAAATTACATATTATTGATTAGAATACAATTTTCATTCATATTGTTTTGACATAATTCCATGGCTCACACTTGATTCGTCTAGTGCCTTTCAAATTCAGTATTTTGTTTTAAGGGGGGTTGTGATTAACCCCACCTTATCAGATTGTAAATAAAAATATTCGCTAAACGTTTATATTAATTTTCGGGGTATAAGAAATTATAACAGGCCTTGGATCACCATAGTAGTCAGAACAAGCGGTTTTTGATGTCATTTAAAACAAAAAAAAAAAATGGTGGATTATCTTGAAGAATAAAGTTTCACGAATTTGTACACACATAAAACTTTGAGAACGTGTAGAATAAAACATTCTGTATAGCTTTTATTCAAATTTCACACATAGGGGTATTGACGGACCCTGAGTAACACCACCTTATCAATCTTTAAATAAAACGCTAAACATTTTTTTTAAGGGGTAGCAGGCCTTAGATCGCCATCTTAAACGCCGTGATAGGATTAGAAGGTGCGGTTTTCGATGCCATTTAAAAAATAAAAATATTTATTGCGGTATTTTGGAAGTTTACAGTTTTTACAAATTTTTATAAAAGTAAAACTTTGAGAACGTGTAGAAGAAAGCACTGTATAGTTTTTGTTCACACAAATGGGGGTCTGAGATGACACCACTTTATCAGATTTTAAATAAAATATCGCTAAACGTTTTTATTGAATTCAGTGGATATAATAATCATAACAGGCCCTGGATCGACATTTTAAATGCCGTGATTGGATTAGAAGTAGCGGTTTTCGATTTTAAATAAAATAAATATTTTTTGCGTTATTTTGAAAAATGTTTACGAATTTTTACAAAAATAAAAGTTTAATAACGTATAGAAGAAAACACTCTGTATAGTTTTTTTTTCAAATTTCACACAGAAGTTTTGAGGGGTGCTGATTAAAACCACCTTATTAGATTTTAAATAAAAAAATCACTAAACGTTTTTATTGAATTTCGAGGTTATGAAAAAACCATAGTAGGTCTTGGATCGCCATCTTAAATCCCGTGGTAGGGTCAGAGGAAGCGGTTTTCGATATCATTTAAAATAAAATCAAAATTTTTTGATTATCTTAAAGAAAAAAGTTTTTATGGAATGGTAATGAATGTGTAAATAAAAGTAGACACCCATGTATGTTTAGTTGCAGGTTTTCCTAAAAACAGTGAAAAACTTCGTTAATTTGGAAAACAATATAACTCCTACAATTTAAAAATATAATAACAAAAATAGTGAGAATTTGGTCTGTTTTCCAAAAATACTCATATATAACGTATATATGCGCATGAATAATGCCTTGCTGCAAGATATGTGCGTAGTCAAATGTAAAATGTTTTGTTTCTTGTCAAATTTGGTTTTTGTGACGTAAGTTGTTTTCGAAATGATCAATTCAATTATTATCAATTTTGTATTATTTTGGATTACGCTACCTACTGAAGGTAGATTTTTCAATATATCATTTGTTTTATATTATTTAAAAACTATTGTTCATCTTTTACTACTCAAGCAGTTTTCGTAATCCAAGAATGCAGTATCAGTTATGTCGTCATTGGAAATGTCAATCTATAAATATATATTTACTAATATCCATTTTTATCAAATCAGATACAAATCAATACATGAATGAATAAGTGATAAAATATAATTAACAAGTAAAATGATATAAATCAAAAAACGTGCAAGTTTCAAATAAATTCTTGTCTGAATTGTACAAGACCGTGTAATTCAATATCTTATTCGATAATTATTAGATTATTTAGTAAGATTGTACATATTTTTTTTGCAGAATAAAATGGGAGATTCCGAGGGAAAGAAGCTTCCACAATACATAGCTGCATTATCTGGTAAGTTTGTTATCATTAGTTATTATTATAGAAAGTTCATAACTAGATGAAATGTAGATTTGAATACTTAAATTGTGAAATAGAGCCGCTGACTGTGACTAGCTGCCTTCAGGGCGTTTAGTAGGTAGATAGACAGTTTTGAAGTTGTAATAGCTGACTTCATTTGGAACATATTAGACCTCACATAAAAAGTGTTCGAGATATACAAAATTTTTGCCAGATTTTCATCTGGCTACTATATACTTATATTTTCTTAGTTTTTTATAATAGTAACTTGTTGAATAGATGATAAACTACAAATTTATCAATTATTGATAAATTACATTTTATTCAAATTTTACTTCAAAGTAATTGTGATTTTTAAAGCATATGACAGAAAGTACAGACAGAAGTGATGTATTAAAAGAAATATCTGTTTCAAAAAATTAATCACACAACTTTGTACCATTATAATAAAATTTTTACTTATAATATCCCAAGTGCTTAAATTATTTCCGGAAATTTTGTCGATGTTATGAATATTTTGAAAATTATAATTTTCTAGAGATATTCATGAACGAAGAAAAATTTTCGGTTAATAAATTTAAGTTCGAGCGATATTCGGTAAGAAAATTTCACACCGAACTATCTATTAATTTGAAGGTAGAAATGGGGATCCCTTTACGACAATTAGACTATGCATTGAAAATAATTAGATGGTGAATATAATAACTTACTGTTTTTGTTTGTTTTAGTTTACATATAGACCATTAAAAACTCAAGAAAAATAAAATTGAAATATCAAGTACTGTCAAACAAAATGACAATCTATACATAAACGTCAAAAAATTTCTAGTGTAATTACTTGGTGGATGAAATTTTTTGAATTATTATATATTAACAGAACAAAATACAAGGTTATAATTGGTTAGAAAACATTGGCGTGAAATTTTCACTTATAATACCACTAGAGCTTCAATTATTACTGGAAATTTTTTCGAGCACACGAATTCTCTAAAAAATATTCGTGTGCAAGAAAAAATTTCCAGTTTTTAATTGAAGCTAGAGTGGTATTCGGTAAGAAAATTTCACAATGAAGTGTTAAAAAATATCGACAAAAATATAAAGATATTAAAATTCTTTGATTGTTTTGAAGAGACAGAAATAATAAAAAATAAGTTGATAGTAGTTCAATTTTTCAGTTTTCTAAAAACTTAGTGTACTAAAGTTGGTAAAAATATATTTTATTGAAAAAAAACTTGAAGCAGTATATATAATCAAAGTAACTTACATACATATAACATTAGGTTAAATAAAATACAACTAACCGACTTTAGTTAAGCAAAATAATAAAAAATAAGTTAATAGTAGATCAATCTCTCAATTTTCCACATACTCATTTTGCTAAAGTTGGTAGAAATATATTTTCTTACAAAGAACCTTAAGCACTATGTAATATCAATAAAATTCATATGTATATATGATTAAGAAGGCCATGCAATCCATGTCAAACAAGGTAATCGTGACTTTTGACGTTATTTGACCATTTTCTTTAAAATCGTTGTGTTGTACAATTGAAAAATGGAGCGGTTTGAGAAATACGTTTTATGCAAGTTTTGCAAAAAAGTTAGTGAAATTAAAATGTATCATCGGAACCTAAAATTTTTAATGTATTTATTACAAGAATGCGGGCCAGAAATTTATTCGCCAAACTTGTTTGGGATTATTAAAAATCATTTGCTTCTGGTGTGTAAGAAATATGGAGCTCTTCGTGGATCACAGCAGAATAAGATTGTTTCAAAGTACTACATTTATTTCTTGAAACATAGACATTTTATAAATTTTAGTGAATGTGTGCTTGTTTATTCCCCATTAAGAAAAGAAGACGTGGCTGAGGAATTTCAGCAACATTTGGACGCTTTAATTAAAACTACTAAAAGTACATACTTGGTAAATAATTATTTATAAATGATTTGTACTTATTAAATTATGATAGAATAAATTTGAAGTTAAATATAAATGTCATTTTATTTATAAATGTCAAAAAATTTCCAGTGTAATTTCATGCTCCTTACCTCAAGGAAGAGAAAAATTTCCGGAAATTTCCTTAGTTGCTATAGTAACGCTACAAAATACAGGCCTTTAATTGGCTGAAAAATACTATTGTGAAATTTTCACCTATATTATAAATAGTGATTAAATTATTACCGAAAATATTTTCGAGGTCATGAATTATCTCGAGCCACAGGCGAGGGACAATTTTTTAAAAATTTTCATGAACGAGGATAAATTTATTAATTTAATTTCGAGGGATATTCGTTAAGTAAAAACATTTTACACCAATCTATATATTAATTTGAAAGTAGACACGTATGACAATTGAAATTAATTACATGCAGAATAACTTACTCTTTTTGGTTTGTTTTAGTTTACATATAGATCATTCAAACTCAAGAATAAAAAATTATTAAAATTTTAAATGCTATGAAACAAAATCTACTTAAACGTCAAAAAGTTGTGTAGTGTAATCACATGCAGCTTACTTGAAGGAGGATGAAAATTTCCGGAAATTTTTTGGATTATCATGGTAACGGAACAAAGTACAAGCTTCTAATTAGTTAGAAAACTTTCGTGTGAACATTTCATTTATAATATCTCTAGGACATTGATAATGTACGAGATAATTTTATGGCAATCGAAAGCACCAAGCAATGTGCTTGAGCAATTTGACATCAAATTATGAGGCATTTGTCAATAGATAGTCTGTCAAATCCGTCGCAACACAACAAAACCACTATTTATTTATTAAAAGTACAGCTGGTAAGAGTACAGGTATTAAAATTTAACACAACGTTAGATTGGCTGTTTTTTTCACTATAGAAGATCTATTACCACACATAGTACTTATGATCTTATTGTAATGTTCTTGGTTGATATTTAGGGGAAGTCCGTGTAATTTGAACCACTTAAGAACAATTCGCAATAATTTTCACCCAAAATTAATCAAGAAAAAATGTTTTGTTTCTTTAAAGGCTATAGATAATAAGGTTTTGATGTAGTATCTCAAAAGACGAAAATTGCAAACGAATTAAGTATAAAAATATATATTTAAAATTTTATTATGGTGTGTAATTTGGCTTCTGTCCGTGTAAATTGGTTTTCCTTGTTGTGTAATTTGGTTTGAGACGTGTAATTTGGTTTTAATGTACAGTGGTATCTATATATATACTGAAACAAATAACAAACTAATTAATTAGGTATATTTAGAACCAATAAATACAAGGTTTATGAAGTTTTGCAGTTATCACAAAAATAAAAATTGATATCCGATATTTCGGCGCAATCTTCATGAGCCCATCTTGAACAAGAATTGCACATAATCCAATCTTCCTCGTAACATTCCCCACAGACAATACAGTACGTATTTTCTTCGTCAGAGTTCGTTTTAATTTCATTTATCTTTCCTTTTTGTGTCACCTTTTTTGTTACACGTTTTTTTCCATTCCCGTTTCTGGCATTTTCTTCATCATTAAATATGTTTTTCTTCACCTGTTTCATTTTGTTTGCTTTGGTTTTGGTTTTTGGTGTCTGTTGAATTATCAGCTGATCTTTATAAGGCGTGCTTGTTAGAATTACCCCTGAAGCGTTAAATTTTCTTTTTTTTCGAGGACCTGTTACCAATCCGTTGATTGGTAACGGATCAATTGCCTGTAATGGAATGTAACTCGTATTATTTAAAGACGAGCTACATATAGGATCCCCGTCTGATTTGGTAATTGATAAATCAATATCGTGAAATATGTCTGGTTCCAATCGAAACGAGTTGTCACTTTGTTGGACAGGTTGTGATAGCGTTGATGGTGCACCCTCTTCAGAAACTATAGTGGACTCAAATGGAATAGTAGTTGATAAGTGCCTTGTGAAAATGTCTCCCACGTTTGGATGTATTTCAATTATTATTTCTGGATTCGAATTGACATCAGGATGTATGCCAATTTCTTGTTCAGGAATCATTTCAGGTTCTTTCCTTGTAATAAATGTCTGTTCAACAGGAATTGGTGAATTTCTTGTAGAGATGTCCGTCATGTCTTGATTTACCTCAATTAATTGTTCAGAATCAAGATTAGGGTTTATACCAATTGGTCGTTCAGACACTTCTGATGCTGCAAAATCGGAATCTGTAAATACGTGTCGATCAGGTGGCCATAAGCCGGTTTTACGAAAACTATTTATGGCTATTTCCATGGTAGCTGCCCTAGGAAAGGCTTTCCCCACCAGAAAACTAATAGCGTCAATATTTAAAGCCTTGCCTGGGAAGTCATGCAATCTTGAAGTGACTGCAGATGAAAAATAAGTGTTTAAAGGCTTAAAAAATCCAACATCAAGTGGCTGCATCTTATGTGTGCAATGTGATGGAAATGAGAGCAATATGACTCCACGATCTCGTGCTAAATCTATAGCCTTTAAACTTTGCGTGTGACTTCTATGCCCATCTAGTACCAATAAGATTTTTCTCTCTTTAGATGGTTTGACATAATTAATGAAGTGACCTAACCAACAGTAAAAGCCATCCGAATCCATCCAGCCCTTATCTTGGCATCTAAATATAGTCCCCGGAGGTGCTCCATAAGCCAAACTATCCTTCATACGTTTCCTCGCGTAAATTAGCATAGGTGGAACAAAGGCCCCAGTTGCACTCATGGCATACATGCCAGTAACATTTTGCCCCCTTTCACTTGATGTTATGGCACCCACTTGATGTTTTCCCCTTTGAGCAATTACTCTTTGTGGTTTTTGGACAACAGTATGCGACGTTTCGTCTGCATTAAAGATTCGATCCGGAGTAATGCCCTTCTCTTGAATTATACTTTCATATACGTCAAAGAATGCGTTAACCACTGTTCTGTTGAAGCCAGCAGCTAGAGCTAGTGACGTTGCCTCAGGAAGCCGGAGACTTAATTGAGGATGGCGTTTTAAAAACCCAGCATACCATTCTTTACCAGCTGCTTTAGTTTCGATGTTGAATCTGGTCTGCAATTTATTTTTTTCGGCAATCTCATAAGCCAGTTTCATAAGTTTTTGGCGAGTTACGCCGTAAAACATTTTCTCTAATTGGAGAACGTGATTTACCAGATCCTTCTCCACTTCGGGAGGTAAGTCAGGTCGACGCCCAATCGAGTAATCTCCACCATGTGAATATTTATTTGTATGTCCTAGTCTTCTTTTTAGGGTTGTTTTTGGAATACCAAAGTTCCTTGCCGATTCATTTATACTCATACTGGAATTTTTACATGCTCTTATTGCATTTTCCATATTTTCTGCACTCCATTTACCGTAAATTCCCTTAGCTTTCCTATCTGCTCTGGTAGACATCTGTGTAAGCAAGAAAAAATATATCAATACGATATAGCGTGTAATTCGGACCAGGGCCAAATTACACGAATTTTATTGGTCCGAATTACACACCGGGTAATATTTTTATAAATGCATATATTTATAATTCTATATAAAGATGAGCATTTTCAACTAAGATAATATGAACACATACAGTTTTTAATTAAATTGATGAGTTAAAAGATTATAATATGTCAACTTACTTTGTATAAACTGCCGTTTGTTGTACAGATAACCTTACATCAAAACATGCGCTACACAGACACTCCGTAGAACTAAGTCGGTAATGTAGAATTCTGTACAATGTTGTTATTTTGATGCTCAAAACATCTTAGTAGTTCAAAATATAACCGTGCTGTGTCGCTACAGGTTTTAATTTCAAACCTATTCCAGTGGTCCACTTTACACACTGACCCAAATTACACGGACTTCCCCTAAGTATGATTTTATACAATTTGGATTCTTACTACTAGCAATTATTATTCTTGCACACCATTTTTAACCAATTCACTAACAGCAGTTAACCTGTTCGAATAGCTTGTAGCCAGTAGCCCCAGCAGACGACATAGTCCATTCATTAATAGTATTTTTTCCAACATAGACATTATCGTACCAATTATCGGTTTCTGTTTTCCAGTATCGAGAGCCGTAAAAATAGCCGTGGTGAGGCAATATGTTCGCCTTGTATTGATATTAGTTTATGAAAAAGCAGTATTGACTTCCACTATTGGCAATCAACCATTTACTATTTATACAGCTTTTTCAATTGTCTTGGTAAGTTTTACTGAACACCAGATCATGTTCAATGCGATTTGTTGGACAATCATCGTTATTTTTCTCAATTTAAAAAAAATCCAAGAGACAAGTAACTATTTCGCCTCCTCTTCACGCTAATTTTACAGTAGTAATATGGTAGAATTTACGCATAAGACCTTCAAGGTACTTTCATCCCAGAACAATATTATTCGGTTTACTTCTGACAAAACGAAACTGAACTGGTTTGACGTTAACATGGATCTATTTACAGTTTCTTCGTGGTTGCATCGTGAGCATCTCGGGCATGTTTAAATACCATGCTGTTAAACAGGTCAGTCATAATCTTATAGTCATTATTGTACTTCTACTGTAAAAGTTTGCGCAAAACGTTCCACATGGTCTTTAATGTTGCTTCTTTGAATTATGTCGCATACTTTTTTCTTATATTGACCGTCCAATCTTTTAGTATCAATACCAGTTCTTTTACACTTATATGCTCATTTAATTTATTATTTATTGTTATTTGTGACTGTTTGTGTTATTTTTTATAATTTTTTCTTTAATTAGCGCGTTGATTTAAAATTAGCTTTGCCAAAACATCTCGGTGTCACGATTGACAACATCCCTGATTGCTGTTATCTCCTATAAATACATCTTGATAATACGGAGATAATTTTGTCATTGAGAATGCTGAAAGCGAATTGCTTTTGGTAATTTCTTTAAGCAACACGCTTGAAGGATTCTCAATGACAAAACTTTGAGTATTAAGGTTCGAGGTGGATTCGGTAAGATATTTCTTTATACACAAAATAAATGAATTGTCAATCTGACATTTCTTGATTTTTAACTCGACATTTTAATAAATCGTGCCATCTTTGCTGAAAAGACGGCATGTGTGGTCTTTCCGCTGTAATCATTCAATGATTGGATGGACGTTGTCACATGATCTGAAGTACAGCCATTTGATTGCTAGTTATATACAGTAAAAAATTATCAGTTAAATGTTTAAATGATTTGAGCGATTTGTGTCACATGACAAAAAATAACGAAATTTAAACGGCTCTCAGAATTGTCATAAATTAATATCAAAATAAGATAAAACTTCTACACTTCTCTAAAATGGCAACACGTTGTACATAGGTATGTGAGGTCTAATATTCTAAGCGACGTCAAATATCATCCCTTTAAAACTTTATACCTACCTACCAAACACCTTGTATAGAATAACCAAATTTCATTATTTGTTATTTAATAGTACACTACTGTACAAAAGAAGTGAATGAAATATGTGTTGTCTTATAAGCTCTATACTTTTTTAGACGTGAATTTAAGAATTAAAACAAAATTGAAAAAAATATAGAAGTAACTTTGCGGTACAAAAAGAAGTCTCAAAGTATAGTCCACAAATTATCTATAATAATATTCACTAAAGTATCCTAATATATAGTTAAAAAATAGCGCGAACTAGCTAGCTCCAGTTACAGTCGCCATTTATGTAATCAATTAGAAAAAGCGTGAGTTTATGTAACGAGTATCATTTTGGGTCGGTCAGTGGTCGCGCGGTTTAAGGCGTCAGTACTTGAATCGACGTGACTAGATCGGTGTTGGTTCGAGCCCAGCTGCCGGTAGACCGTATATAAGCTATATTCGTGGAGAGGTTTGGCGCCCTCTCTGCGGGTATGGTAGGGTGGAAGAATGTTGGCTTGGGTCAATGTGAGAGATTGATACCGGTTGATATTTGACTACCCCCCTAATTAATGAGGTTTTCCAGGTTTCCCTCATTCCTGCACTGAATAGTGGTTAGGGCCTACCAACGTAAGTCGTTCCTGGGCGCAAATGCGGCCTGCTTAATAATAATATGCCGCCCCCTCTCCCGCACAAGTCTCCGACTTCTGGGCTAATCCCTGTGATTAGAATGAGTGATAGAGATATTATTATTATTATTATTATCTAAATCAATTAAAATTTGTAATTGCTACTTTTCATAACTAGTTACAAAGAGTTGTATGCCAAAATATACAAATATCGTATATGATATATAGTGATTTTTCGGGTTGTTATGAAGTGATCTCCAGAGATCACGTACTATCAAATAATAGCACCGGTCGTGAAACCCTAACAATCACAAATATCGTATATATTTTTATTTCATACTCTTCGTTATGTCATTATTTCCCACAGTTATTTGCGACCGGGAAATGGAACATTTCATTATCGGATGCCGTAATGTGTGTTGCCTGGCAAAACTATTTAATATTTCGTTTAATTTTATGGAATTGGTTGGTTTTATGATGTTGGAATTATATTAATACTTTTAAGCATTTATAGGAATGTATGTACCTCTATTTGTAATATTATTTTTTCTGGATTAATTGTCACGTTGCTTCCACAGATTTATTTATAATCTCCTTGGAAATTTCCATAATACGAACCAATTAATAATTATAACTTTATTCAGTTTAAAAAGGATTATAAAAACATTATGAAATAAAATATTATACGATACAAGTCCGTTAGGTCTTATTACAGTAGGTATTTATTTATATTTCCGACTCACTCTTACGTCGCACGTCGCCTCGTATTGTAATAAGTCACCTACTTATAACGTATTACAGTACTGAGTCCGGAAAATGCTTACTTCCAGGACTGCTTTAAAAAAACACAATATTCACATTTTTAAAAGATTTTATCTTTAAAACTACAAAATCAAGCCTATAAAAACCATCAGCATAGACTTGAGCATCGAATATTTTGCCCACATTGTCACAGGATTCATCTTTTTGGAGATATCCAAGAAGTACGTCAAGAGGATATTCTCATTCAGGCCGCTTTCCACCTTATAGGTTTTTCTCCACTCGTTGAAGAGCTGGTATTCCTTCTCATAACGAGCAGAAAACTTCGTAGGCACCAATTTACTGGTTGCTTCAGCACATTTTAACTCGATTTCTTCCATTTTTTACGAAAATTATCACAAAATATGCACGGAATGACAAACTGTCACATTTGTTATTTTTGTTTTTACATCACTAAGCTAAATAAAAAGCTATGCGATAAAACAAGAATCGAAACCACGCTAACACCTACATACAGGCAGGTTATGTAAAATAAAACATTAAAATTTAATTTTTAATACAACACAGTATGAAATAAAACGTTGTACGATACACGGCCGTGAAATGTCATTAAAGTACTCGTCTAAAGGGAAGATTGTTAATGTCAAAATAAAGCGATTGAGTCCAACATGCCTTAGTCAATTGTTGCTCATTCTCATTCTACATTCAAAATTTATAAGATGTTATCGATATTTTGCTATATTTTTCGAACGTATGGACCGATTGTTTTGTAGTTGTAGATTGTTGTAAAATTTGTAGTCTTATGTTTTTTGAGGTGGCAATTACGATTTTGCAAACAGTGTTGAGGCCACAACTAGGAGGCGCTGTACTGTCGATATAAAAATATGTCTAACTTTTGTATTTTACACTTTTGAATTTTTTAATAAGAAACTATTGAACTACCTTCAATTCTAAATAGAAAAGGTATACCTGTTACAAATCGATAAACTTAACCGTTTTCGAGAAACAGACGATTTAAGTTTTTGAGATTCGGCGGGAATTAAATTAGAAAATTATTTTTTCAGAGTAGTAGGCGTGAAAATAATAAATAGACAGCTGTCACTACAATACCATATTGTTTCTCTCAATGCCACTCAATTCATAGATTAGGCGGTAGTGTTTTTTTATTGTTATTTTTTATATTTAATATGCCCCGTCAAAATAATTTTTCGAACATTGAAATGAGAAGCACGATATGTGTACATGCTCAAGAAAATTTTTGTGGTCGCCGTGCAGCAACGAGGTACTTGGAATGATATTAAGATAACAGTCAACCAGATCATAGACTATTTCACAGGTTCTATGACAGGTTAGGTGAAACAGGATCATGTCGCCCGAAAACAGACGTTGGAAGGCCGAAAATATTAACAGCGAACCAAGAAAATGAGTTTAGTGCGAATTGCTGATAACACATCTACAAGCACATGTCAAATTTCGACAGCTACTGGTATCAGCGGCTAGCGGAATATTTCACAAAGAAAAATTGTATCCTTATTATTTTACTCCAGTTTATCATTTAACGTCACAAGACCGTCTAGCTAGGTTACGGTTTGCACAGTTTCTTCGCCAACAACAAAATGATGATCCAACATTTCATAATAAAATATTATTATGGACGAAACCACATATACCCGACGAGGTATTTTAATTGGAAAAATAGTCATTCTTGGGAACTAGAAAATCCTCATCTCCCAAGAGAAGTACATTTTCAGCAAGAGTTCTCTATCAGTGCTTGGTGTGGAATTCTCTCCGATAATATTGTGGGGCCGTTCGTACTACCACGTCCAATTAACGGAGAAAATTATTTAAATTTTCTAATTAATGACTTGCCACTGCATCTTGAACATATTTTCTTAAATTTGCGACAGAGCGTCTGGTTTCTGCATGATGGTGCACCTGCACATTACCCCCGACGAGTAAGAAAATATCTTAATAGAAATTTTCCGCACCGTTGGATTGGATACGTTAGCGAAATTCCTTGGCCTACATGTAGCCCTGATTTAAATCCACTGAATTTTTACTTTAGGGGCTATATTAAATCTTTAGTTTACAAAGACATTATTAATAGTCAAGAACAACTGTGGGAAAAGATTCAAGAATCGGTTAATATTATAGCAACATAGAATTTTATTCAACGTCAGACAAAATTTAAATACGAGGCTAAGAGTGCATTGAAGTCGCTGGTGATCACTTCGAGAACTTTTTATGATTAATAATTTGTTAAGATATGCATAATAAAATTCAGTTGTAGCGTTCGTCTTATTGTTAATTCAGTTTTCATATCTTAAGACTCTCTAATTTTCCTGCCGAATGAAGCCAAAAATTGAGGCATCCAATTCAAAAACTCTTAGATTCATGATAACAAATTATTTAAGAGGAGCAAAAACGTCTGTCCACTGTTTAAATCAATTCTTGGTTAAAAACATATATGCAGTATTTTGAGATATTTATTACAAAAATATTAACGGGAATAAAACTGTTTGGAATATTGTCAATCGAGAGACGGGTCGAAAAAATAAATTTAGCAAAGATATTGCTCTTACAACTAACAACGAACTCGTCACACAACTTAATGAGGTGGCCACTGCATTTGGGAATTATTTTTCTACCATAAATGAATTGAGCCTTAATGAATATTATGGTTTAAACTCAAGATCGAGCCAATGTACGGTTGGCAGTGTTATGTGTAACACCTTTTTCCTTGTAGGATATTAATTTTTGAAATTATCAAAAGTTTAAAAAATAAAAATAGTTCAGGTGATGACTTTATAACCTCTAGAATTTTAAAAAGTGGTAAATTTCCAACTTTGCTAAAAATGGCTTCTGTGGTTCCCATACATAAAAAAGAACTCTCTTGATAATACATCTAATTATCGGCCTATCAATATTTTGAGTATTTTTTCTAAGGTTTTTGAAAAGATTGTATGCAACAGAATTTTAAATTATCTAAATAAAACCTGTCACGTGCATTTGACTGTTTCGATTTTGGTTTCCTGGAAGATAAACTCTATAGCCTAGGTTTTTGAGGCACATTTTTTTACTGGCTCTCTAGTTTTATTAGAGAAAGACATATGTCAGTTAGGGTCAGGCCATGTAAATCGGATTTGCATTCTGTTGACTCAGGTGTTCCACAGGGTTCTGTGTTGGGCCCGTTATTGTTTTCACTGTTTGTAAATAACTTACCTAAAAATCTAGGAGCTAACAAAATCATTCTTTATGTCGATGATACGTCCTTAGCGGTCTCAGCACGGTACCTTGACAAACTCACTGACTTCAATGTGTTAAACTATATTTCAGTGCTTCATAAGTTGGTGTCATGTTAATGGCCTTATGGTTAATATTGATAAGACAGTGTTTATTTATTTTAAATAGTAGATTGAATCGTGATGTGCTGGTCTTGTTCCGTCAAAGTCATGTAGTATCTATCCATTAAACTCAACGTCAGGAGTTTCATCATTTGCACAATTTGCTAAATTTCAATTTCTCTTTTTTTTTAGAATTCTTAAATTATCCATTTTTAGTTGTTACCTCCCTTTATGAATGAACTCAGCATTAGTCATAGTTAGTTTATTAACTAAAATTACCTGTTGATGTATTTAACGCTTTTAGCCTGTAGCATTTTAGAATAGTCTCATTAAATTGACCTATTATAGATATTAGTTTTTCAATTTTTTCTTTAACAATGGGTGCAGATACGAAAAAATACAATGGATAAAAAAGTTTCTAAACAGAACTAAGAAACGATTTCCTTTAACGGACACGGTCAGTGGCGCACCACAAATAAAATTGGGGGTGGAAAAGGGGCCGCGACCTTGAAAAAATGATCAGGCGGTAGACTTTCACAATGATTTGGCATACCTATCCAAGTAAACCCCAATAAATAACCAAACCCCAAAATTTGAACAAAAAATTTAAAAATTCCTCACTTTTGAATACCCTGTAGATCCGTATCGAAGCTTACCCTATACACACCCTATAGAGTTTCGCCAGAATTTCGGAATTTAAATAGTTTTTAAAAAGTACGTACTAAAGACATATTTATTATTCAATGCTAGAGGAGGAGGATTGCCTTCGCTTTGATTTAAAGTAGTGGAACTTGTTGCTTAAGATTGTCCAGTACGTCAAGCAATATCCTGTATTTACTCATCATTATGAAACACTGTATATTTTACTATTATTTTTATTAGAGATAAAGAGTTGACAGTGACAGTATTTTCTTGTATTCATAGCAACTAAGTATAATAATGTACGTATCGTACGTGCATCGAAGTACAATAATTGTTCCTCATCTGCCAAATCATAAAAAATCATAATTTACAATAAAATGGTATGTTTTCGAATTTGAGTAATTTATTTTCACAGAACGTAGAATTCATAAAAATAGGTTGCATTTAACAAAAATTGCCTATATAAAAATTCCATAGTTTACTCCCTAGAGGGCTCCAAACTAGAACAAATCAGAGTTGTTCAAAGTTGTCGCCATTTGTTTGATGCGCACATAGCCTTGTGTATTCATGACTTTGGAAACGTCGCAAAAATGAATTCTGGATGCCTGCGAACAACTTTTCTATTCATTCTCTCAATTCTTCCACAACATTTATGTCTTCATTACAATAAACTAAAGTTTTTTATATAACCCCAGAGAAAAAAATCGCAAAGAGTGTAGATAACAAAACCGGTCTATTACGCCCTATCCATCTATTAGATGGGAAGTTCTTTCAAACCGTTGAAATGAGTAAAATATGCAATTTTTGTTAAATTAACCCATTTTTAAGAATTTTACATGCTGTAAAATAAGTAAATAAGACAAGTTTAAAAACACCCACCAAATAAATTTATGATTAAATAAAATTGAGCTTTACTGATTTAGGTTTAATGATGAAAATGATAAAACGGAAAATTATTAGAAGTTTTGTAAATAACAGGATAATTTGGTTAGGTTTTTTTCATAATAAGAATATGGTGTCATGGAACCAAGTCATGATAGTTCCATATAAGGCATTTTTTAGCTATTAAAATTATTTTACACTTAAAGAATATTAATAGTTTTTTATTAAGTGTATTCTGATATTTTTCCCGTATGTTTTCACTTCACTTTGCACTTTTTCTTAACTACTAGTTCTTCAAGTATAAAATATTAAATATTAATTGATATTTACTTTTTCAGTATGCCTTGGGTCTGTGGCTGCAGGAACAGTCTTGGGTTGGACCAGCAACATTTCAGACAAGTTAAGAAATTCTGAATTAAATGATATTGACATCGATTTAGACGCTGCAGGATGGATAGGTTCCTTTGCAACTATAGGAGGAATGTTAATGTGTTTCCCTATAGGATATATTTGCGACTTAATTGGCAGGAAATGGGGATGCATAATGACTGTAATACCATTCTCTATAGGGTGGCTACTTATAATTTTTGCTAGTAACACTGGAATGATTTACGCTGGGAGATTGTTGACTGGTTTGGCCGGTGGAGCATTTTGCGTTGCGGCGCCAATTTATACAAGTGAGATAGCTCAAAAAGAAATAAGAGGAACGTTGGGTAGCTTTTTCCAACTTCTTCTGACATGTGGTATTTTGTTGAGTTATGTCGCGGGAGCGTATATGTCTCCTAGAGACCTCTCAATATTATGCGCGGTAATTCCAATTGTTTTTGCGATAGTATTCTTTTTCCAACCGGAAACTCCAGTGTATTACATGAAAAATCAGAAACCCGCAGCAGCTCTAGACTCACTGCAAAGATTGCGAGGACCATCGTACAACTGTGACGATGAGATAAAAGTAATTAAAGATGCATTAGATAAAGATGCAAGCATTAAAATATCGTTTTTCGAAGCAATGGGCACACCAGCTAGTAAGAAAGCCCTTTTTATATGTTTCGGTCTTATGTTCTTTCAGCAAATGAGTGGAGTAAATGCAGTTATTTTCTATACCAAAGACATATTTGAAGCAGCAGGGTCAACCTTGGCTTCATCAACAGCAACAATCATTGTTGGAGTTGTGCAAGTCATAGCTACATTTATTTCTTCAGTATCTGTAGACAGATTTGGCAGAAAGATCTTATTACTGGGCTCTGTACTGTTTATGATGCTCTCTGGACTTATATTGGGGGTGTTCTTTTCTCTTAAAGACAGAAATGTGCTAGATGCAGATGGAATCGACAAAATAGCATTCTTACCTATACTGTGCCTTATAATTTTCATGTGTGCTTTTTCCCTTGGTTTTGGACCGATACCATGGCTCATCTCTGCTGAACTGATGCCTGAAGAGATCAAGTCAACTGCTTGCTCAGCGGCTGCTACATTCAACTGGTTGCTGGCTTTCATTGTTACGAGATTTTACGGAAACCTCACAGAAGCTATTGGTGGGGATTCTACTTTCTATATATTTGCTGGTATATCGTTGGTGGGTACCCTTTTCGTATTCTTCATTGTTCCAGAAACAAAAGGAAAGTCATTTACTGAAGTTCAAGCATTACTTGGTGGTGGTAACGCCACAGAACTTACAAATAATGATAGCAAAAATAATAAGGATGGCATTGATAATCCTGGTTTTGTAAATACGAATAATTAATATTAATAAAAAAATATTTTAATGTTTTAGTTATATTGTGATTATTTTTAGAGAAACTGAAACTTTACTATGGCCTACCTGAGTAAATTTGTGTATTTTTTTTAAACGGGGTAGTTTCTAGATATTATTTATTTATAAGCAAGTAACACGTTATTTACAAGTAAATATAAATACTCTAGTAAAACATTAAGTTAGGTAACATGTTTAACTGTGATTTATGAATAAATTTATAAAAGTCTAATTATGCCGAAAAATTCATACAATGAAATATTGCACAATGACAGTTACTTTTACAATGTAGGAAATAATCAGTTCTTATGTTACTAATCTATTATGAGAATCCTACTAAAAAGAATATACATATTATAGTGCCATACAGAAATTTTATATTTTATAATATTTAACTGTTAAATAAGGAGAAGTAGTTATTTTTAAATCTTCTCCAAATTAGAAAATACGATATTTATTATATTTATATCTTTATAACAACGACTTGTTCTAGATTTATTTTTGTACATATTTTTTGTTTTAAGTGATAATAAATGTTAATAAGAAAAATAGATTATATTTGTTCAATAAATACTTAACATATTTTTATTGTTCTGCAAAAAAATATAGCCATCATCTTTTAATCTGAATTTATTTATTTATAGAATGTTTTGTGCAGAAATTTATTTATTCTTATATTAGGTTGCTACTTACAATTTTATAAGGTATTGTCTTTGTCGGTTCAAAGTTGAGAGTCTTGATTTATTAAATTATATTTTCAATGAATAAGTAGTAACTGGCAAACCTAAGTTTATAAAATCAGTCCCTTGATCGATAGTTTATTTTTGATTTGGTAGAAGGATTCAATTAATAAAATTACTATATTAAATTGCTCTAAATTTAACCCTACTTCCTACTTACCTATATACAAAAATAACTCCCTTAGAAGAAGAGAATATTGAAGCTGAACTTTTAAAATTGTTTTTCCACAATTACTTTGTCAATTTTTCATGTATCATTTTGAAATTTAATATAGATATTTCTTGTTGCGGTTGACCAAATTCTTAAGGTGGTGCTATTGAGTTGATTATAATATTCTTTTTCGATGCAGAATAAAATCATCTTACATAACCCACAAATTGAACCGAAATCCAATGAACTAAAACTAGAGAAGTGTTGTGTGACCTAGTTGCGTATCTTCGATCTATTGATTTGGATAAATTATTGTTTAGTTAAAAAATATTTGAAATAATGTAAAATAGCCACTAACCTCTGAATAGAAGTATAGAAATGAGTTGATGCAAAGCTTAAGCCAAAAAAAGAGTTTCTCTAATTATTATAACTGTGTTTAACTAATCTGTTTCTTAAATACTGTTTTAATTTTTCTTAGTAAACGAAATTACATAGATAAAAAACATTTATTTGCATCAAACTGGTAAAGCTGGCTACCCTTATGTTTAGAAACACTCTGTATAACATCAGTTATCAAATATTTAAAACCCTGAGTAAATTATCTACACATTCTTCCTTGGGTGTTTCTCTTTAGAATTTGAAATTTAAAAATGTTATTATGCGCAACCCTATATTGTGTAGCTTTTTGTAACGTGGCATGATCTTCAAAAAGCAGTAGCAAGTTATTTTGAAAAAGAAGATTTGTTTTACGAAAAATTATCTAGAGTAATTAGATAATCCAAATAAAATAAAATATTATTGTCCATGGGAGCCCGTCAAAAGAATGTTAGTGGCGGGCCCCTTCCCTGCTACATTGTTAAATTTTCAGTAAAATATTACTAATACAATTTGCAAAAAATCATATCTAGCGATGGGTTGCTAATTTGGTTATCCTAATACTTAGTAGGTACTAAGTACCTACCTACATTTAAGATAGTACGTATATGAAAAAAAAAATTCAGGTCAGTCATATTTTTTGACATTTCTTGATCAATTTATTTTGGTAAAGGTACTAAATAATTTATTTTGACATTACTCGACGTCACGTTGGCTGTTTTGATTTTATCGTTACCATTGGTTTTATAAGTTTCGCCATCAGATAAGTCAAAGTAGGGTGTTCCAGAGACGGACACTCCATTCCTATAAATATAATGTCGTTACGACAGCGAAGCTTATAAAACCAGTTCCATTACTAAAGCGTTGTTTGCAAGCGGCATTACTATAATATACACTCAGGTGCAAAAAGACGCAACAGTGAAATTTTTGGTCAAGTTTGAAGAGTCACAACTTTTTTGTTTTTAGGCTGATTTTCATAATTTTTTTATAAAACTTTAGATAAAATGATCAACTTTAATCCACGTATTTAGTCGTTTGATAAATGTTGGCCTTTTAGTCATTATACAGGGTTAATTGAAAGGTTGCTTCATGACCTTAATTTTAGAACGCCCTGTGGAATAATTTCGTTACCAAATTTCTTTAAAAGGTCAATATTCATTAAGGACCATTCATTTCCTACAATTTGTTTTTTGGGTCATGTCTTTATGTGCATTGGTTCATTTTTAAGAGCAAAATAAACATGTCACTAATTTAAAAGAAATTTGTTTTTTTAACAAACCAATTCAACTTCAACTTAAGTAACCTAAAGAAACATTTTTTTTAAACTTAACCTAATATTTTGTATTACTACCTCTGGCTCTAATAACTACCTGCATACGGCGGTCCATATTGTCTATTAAGTTACGAATAGCGTCTTGAGGAATATTTTGCCATTCCTCCTGAAGGGCTAAACGGAGCTCATTTACCGCAGCGGGAGGTACTTCACGATCTCTGACTCGCCTACCTAGCATATCCCACACATGCTCTATGAGGTTCAAATCAGGCAAACATGCTGGCCAGTTCACTTTGTTGATTTCAACTTCCGCCAGGTATTATGTGACACATCTTGCTGTATGGGGCCGCGCATTATCTTGCATGAGGATAAAGTCATTACCGACAATTACACCGAAAGGTATAACGTGATTGGCTAATATCTCCTCTATATATCGGTGAGCAGTCAACGATCCAGCAACGACAACCAAGTCAGTGCGGGCCTCTCGAGTTATTCCTCCCCACACCATTACTGACCCTCCTCCATGACTCAGACGGGGACTAAACGTGCACTCTGCAAATCTTTGTCCGGCCCTTCTCCATACCCTTTTCCGTCCATCTGGAGAATGTAGCAGAATCTGGATTCGTCAGTAAAAAGAACATTCTGCTATTGCTCTAAGTTCCAATTCAAATGTTCAGTGGCAAACTGCAGCCTAGCTACTCGGTAACGCCGAAGCAGTTTTGGTCCAGTTGCTGGTCTGTAAGCTTTTAAACCAAACTCCTTTAATCTTCGACGAACTGTCCATACACTAACGTTTCTACCTCGGACTTCTTGGAGTTGATTTCTTCCCTCTACTGGTGTTAAATGGCGATCTCGCAAAATTGTAACTTGAAGAAATCTGTCATCAACAGCAGTAGTTTTTCGTCTTCTGCGACAGCCGGTCCTATGCGTATTTCAGCCAGTTTGCCGAAAACGTTCGACTACTCTTTTCACGGTAGAGCGATGAACATGAAGGATTCTTGCAACATATTCATAAGTACGTCCGTCTTAAACAAGTGCAACAGCTTTTGCGCAATTCTCAACACTTAAAACCATGACAGTAGTAAACTGACATTTAGGGTAACAAGGAGCAAGGCCCCCTCGTCAAAAAATAAACAAATTTCTTTTAAAGTAGTGACATGTTTATTTTGCTCTTAAAAATGAACCAATGCACATAAAGACATGAACCAAAAAAAATTATGAAAAATAGCCTAAAAACAAAAAAGTTGTGACTCTTCAAACTTTAACAAAAATTTCACTGTTGCGTTTTTTTTTGCACCTGAGTTTATTTAATATTGATGGTTCTAATTTCATATTTCTAAATGGATGGTTTTCAAATAGAAAATGCTGTTAATGCTGCTAGCGAAACATTATATATAAAGCTGTTTACAGGCCCTTTAGGTCCTGTAAACAGCTGCCCGAGCTGCGTTATCTTTCTTCACTCCGTTTTGTTTCTCGACTTTCTTTTCCAATCCGTTATATTTTTCTCCCTTAGATCTATTGCCACTGACTCTCTCAATAGCTTTCTTGGTATCCCTATTTTTTCTTGTAGTTAGGTTTACTCCCTACATTTTTTGTAACTGTTGTTTCATCTTCCATACGTTCTAGATACTCTAGCCACTGTTCTGGCTTTTACAACTTCGTCTATTTTTGGTGCCTTGTACATTGCATATATTTCCTTATTTCTCCTTACATAACCTTCCTCCGTCTTCTTTCGTCCTAGAATTTTTCTTAAGATCTTCCTGTCCCACCTTAACAGGTTTTCTCATGATTTCTTATTGAGAATCCAGGTTTCATTGCCATACAGCGCCGTCGGCCTCAAAATTGTTTTGCACATTTTAAATTTTACCCATCTGGACAAATTTGATTTAATATCATTAAGTGGTTGACTGCTGCCGAACTACTGTTTGCTTTTACTATTCTCCTATTAATTTCTTGCTCCTCGTCACACGTAGCTGTTAACAGCATCCACAAATACACATCTTGAAACTTCATCTCTCCTTGCTGCGTGCTCAATTTGAAATTGGTAACTTTTTTTGTTCTCCTATTCTCTTGATTTATCTGCAATCCCACTTCCTCTACAAGTTTTATCGTTACTTTTTCTAATTCCCTACTATCTCTTGCAATTATGGCCACATCATCTGCATAACTTATTTGGTAACTTTTAAACAATATGTGTCCTTCTCTGTCCAACTGACTGTCTCTTATGACCTTTTCCAAATTAAAAAGAATCATTGAGAGAGTCCTTGTCTCAGTCCTGTGTCAATAGTAAAACCTTCCGAACATTAATCTTGCATTCGTACTTTGTTTTAGTATTTTCTAAGGTTATTTTTAATAACCTAATCAGTTTGGTTGGTATTCCAAATTGTTTCAATATTTTGCTTACTTTTTGATAGAATCATATGCTTTCCTCCACAAATAAGAGCATTGTTTTAATCCCATATTCATAGCATGTAGTAAGGATTTCCTTCACCATGAAGATTTGGTTCGTAGTTGACCTCCCCTTTCTAAAACCTGCTTGATACTCCCCCCTATCTGTAGTTCTGCTATAGGGTCTATTCTCTGTTTTGCTAACTGCCATGATTAGCGAAACATTACTGCTCGAAAAATCGAAAGGATGTTATGGACGAGCGTATTTCAACAAATGGCGTCAGAGAAAAAATACTGTTCCTGAAACCGCACAGTTGCTATATTTCATTAAAGTCTGGCGAATTGGTGGTATGAGTACTCAATTAAGTCAACTATTTTCATAGAGGGGAACACAGACTAGTAAACTTCATTAAAGCTTTCGATTGTGCATCTCATAGCCTACTTGTGGATAAACTTAACTTTTACGGATTAAGGAACATGCATTTAATTTATTTGTCTTATCACGTAATCGTGTGCAGTTTGTATGTATTATTGATGGAAAAAAGTCTAATGTTATAATAACTGAGCATGTGGTACCACAAGGATCCGTATTAGGACCTTTACTGCTTATGGTATATTAAATGAATTTTATTTTTCTATCCCCTAACAATATCATCATGTATGCGGACTTATGCTCCTCTTATTAATAAAAGTAAAAATATTGCTGATCTTTATACATTACGGGCCGGTATTTATTCCTTGCTTTAATATGGCCGATAAATTTAATCTGCCGTTTGACGTAAAACTGATTTTTTTCATCTTGTGGTAACACTAACCTGCTTATCTGGTGCTTTTAGCGCAGGTAACTCCTTATCGCGAAGTTTAAACCTAAAAATTTAATATAGAATTGACATTTTTTCTGGTCGGTGAAATGTAATAATTTTGTAACTCCATATTCCTTCATTTATACATGGTGTCCGGAAATGAGCAAAAAATTCAGGGGATACTAGATCGAAAATAAATGCTACCTCTTTCTATAACATTTTTCCCAAAATTGATTATTAACGAAGTTACAGGGTGTTAAAGTTAAAATTTTATTTTCGATATTTGTAAATAACTTCTTAAAAAATCCAAATATTTACATAAAATTTGTAAATCGGGGATTTTTGCGGACGAGAAATTCAAATATGTGCCTAATTTTGACGTCACTAGTAGAGGGCGCCACTTATGGCACATCATGTTTCTTTTAAATGACAGAACTTTTTTGCTGCTTAGTGTATCCATCTGACTATTGAAACAATCGATTCTCCTACCTGTTTTATCTGAAAAAGGTATAGCTTATTGAAGTCGTTAGGAGTAACAGTTTTCGAAATAATCTTATTTGAAATATTCAGTACACCGATTGAAAACTGTTATCGTTTCAGTTAAAGTGTCTTTTCTACCGAAAATACAGCAAAATGTTACTTGAAAAAGTTGTTCAGAATGGTAAATTATGGAGATGTGCAAAATTTTTAAAAAATCAGCCTGCTTTGATAAAATCTTTGTGCTTTGTTGAAAAATGGTTTCATCAAATCTCGCCGATCTTCTTGAAATTTTGCACGTCTCCATAATTTACGATTCTAAATAACTTTTTCAAGTGGTTTCTTAGGCTTTCACGGCCAGTGATGTAATTTGATACAGCATTAGCTAATGCTAGGAATGTGCATTTTAACTCTGTTTCTGGCAGCTACCAGTTACCGACGTCACGGCACAACAATCCGGAAAATCACTATGTATCAAACTTTTTCAAGCAACATTTTGCTGTATTTTGAGCAGAATGGGCACTATACCTGAAACTAAAACAGTTTTTACTCGGTGCACTGAGCATTTCAAATAGGATTATTTCAAAAATGATTACGCCTACCGACTTCAGCAAGGTATAGCTTTTTCAAATAAAACAGATATGAGAATCGATTGTTTCGATAGTCAGATGGATACATTAAGATGCAAAAAAGTTCTGCCATTTAAAAGAAACATAGTGTGCCACAAGTGGCGCCCTCTACTGGTGACGTCAAAACTAGAAACATATTTGAATTTCTCGTCCGCAAACACCCCCGATTTACAAATTTTATGTATATATTTGGATTTCTTAAAAAGTTATTTACAAATATCAAAAATAAAATTTGAATTTTAACACCCTGTAACTTCGTTAATAATTAGTTTTGAAAAAAATTTTATAGAAAGAGGTTATTTTCGGTCTAGAATTATCTCCTGAATTTTTTGCTCATCATTTCCGGACACCCTGTATAGTACTTTTTATGTTAAATATTATAGTGAATGTACAAATGGGTCATTTCGAGGAATTGGACGATTTATTGACGACGATTTATTTGATATTGTTAATGAAACAAAACATAAGAAACAAAATAGACCATTTCATCTTTTGGTGCAAAGTCGAGTTTTTTAATAGCAACTGTTGTGGGCGTCATTTTACCATTAATTACGTATGCCATAGAGAACGGAACCGAAAGGTACATAAACATTATAAAATGCTTGCCACTTACAACTTGAACCTTTTAGAAATTTAAAACGGGTTGTACTATCCAATTATTATTAACTCTGAGGTTTTTATCGACTGTAAATTTTTATGTATAAGCAGGAGATTTTACTGGTATCCAATAAGTCTACAGCTGGTAGGATTATTAAAAAAGTTATACATGTATACACTCACATAAAACTTCACTCACCAGTCATCAATACAAAAGTATTTAGAAATCATAAAGGATATGTTTCACTTAACGGATAACCTGTATCGGATGCAAATCACAAATTATTGGATCTAGTTTGTCGATGGCTTGGATTTTACACGATGCCCATATATTTAATAATTCTGCCGTTATGCGATTTGAAAACGAAGAAATGATGCAGTTTTTCTTGGGGATAGTTATTGTTTAATCATGCTCTGGGAACGGGTGGGTAAAAGTAGTAAATAAAAATACTTTAGCCCACTCTGTTGTCAAATTGCCAATTGCCAAACTCCAATAAAATTCATAATATTTGTTTACATAAAAATTAATTTCGCAATTATTAAAAGGTGACTTATAGTTAACATGCCACCAACTGAAACTTGATCTGCTTCAGTGGTTCCCGCAAGACCTTCTGTTACCGCAACTTGTACGCGAATTTTTTACTTGTGCCCTCTCTATCATGAATTATCTTTTTTGCTATCTCAATCTTATTAGCCACCGATTCTTCCACATAACTATCTGCATGTTGTTTAAGTATTAACATATTGGCAGAAGCATTATCCAAAAATGCGGCTGACGTCCGCCAAAAGCAATGTCCAATATATAAATATGTCAGCTTCAAATAGTCGGGCACCAATCCGGGTAGTTGGACAGTGTGGCTATGCCTATTGGTTACACTGTGCTACTTTTCTCTGAATGATAGAATTAATCACGCGGTTACGTTTAATAATTTTGAAAAATGAAACGTCCTTGCTAATTTATACTTTATTATAAATAACATTGCCCTCAATATCGAGTATGTAGACAGCAAAGAAAGTGGTGTGTACTTCTTTATGAACCCATTAAAATATGCTACCATAACCACTTCCTTCACAACCTGTACGTGTTTTAATCACATCCACTAACGGAATTTTTCCATGGCTTTCAAATACCGTTAGGGATTTATTAAAGTCCAAATATCTCATATTCTTATTTATTCGACAATACCATCCCTTACCATTCCCCAGCAACATATAAAACGTAGTGGCTTCATTTAGAATGTCTGCTGGTAATATCGTCATTTAATTCCATAATTTCACAATTTTATGAAAAATGTTCACAACGCGTTAGGTGTATAATTTTTTTACCAACTGCAAATGTTTATATTTACATGAACCATAACAGCACAACCTGCCGTCTTGTCTGTTGATTTGCTCTACATGCATAACCATAAACCAAACTAGCAGTTATTACAAATTTTAATATATTTTTTAAAATTTCAGTGGCAGGATCAAACAACAACGCTATACAGCACTCATGAGGAAACTTATGTGAGAGAAATTCTTAGTTTCTTCATCTGTACTGTAATATACTATTATACGTATCATGACCCCACAAGGAGATGCATAAAACTTGTATAACGAGTCGCAGATTAGGACTCGCAGTGTTATTGAACGAACTTATGGAATTTGAAAAAAGTGATTTCCGATTTTGAGTTTTGGGGTAAAATTTTGCAGAAATGGCACGTGGCTATAATATTGCATGAGAGAAATATGAAGAAATTATTATAGGTCTTCCGTCTTTTGTTTTAGAGATGCTTCTAAATTTCAATTACTATTTCTCATTCTAGATGATGCAGATGAGAGAAATGTACAATGTGAAGACAATATGTCAGAATACGGTTTGATGCTTGGGCGGATATGATAAATTATTTTAGAATTTAATATTTCAAACAAATAATTGTAATATCTCTACCCCTCATTCTAATCACGAGGATTAGCCCAGAACTCGAAGACTTGTGCGGGAAAGAGGCGGCATATTATTATTAAGCAGGCCGCATTTGCACCCAGGAACGACTTACGTTGTTAGGCCCTAAGCACCATTCAGTGCAGGAATGAGGGAAACCTGGAAAACCTCATTAATTAGGGGGTAGTCAAATGTCAACCGTATCAATCTCTCACATTGACCTAAGCCAACATTCTTCCACCCTACCATACCCGCAGAAAGGGTGCCAATCCTCTCCATGAATATAGCTTCTGTACGGTCTACCGGATGCGGGGGTCGAACCCACAGCGATCTAGTCACCTCGATTCAAGTAATGACGTCTTAAACCGCGCGACCACTGAACGATCAATACATAATTCAATTCAATAATTTTAGTAAATAATTATTGCTATTCCTTCTTTTCTTAATTAGCTACTATTTAGTCTTTTGGTGGTTCTTAATACTAATTTACCTATACGAAATAAAAATAATGTTAAAAATAGTTAAGTAAATATTATTAAATATGTATTTTCAATTAAAAAGTAATATATTTCTGGTTTAGGGGCTTTAACATTGGTATTTTCATTTTAGCTACTATGTATGTCTATTTCTAAAAGTTACATCATTTCATTATGTTATTCTTCTTTCATTATTATACTATTCTTTTTTCATTATTTATATGATTATTCATTGAAGCTGCAGTTTTTCGTTCTTTCTTTCGTTTCTCTTGGCCAATTATTTCTGTAAATCTATAAGTTCATTTCTACTTTCCAAGACGTTATTAGTTCTTTTGTAATTTTTGTTTTACTCGAGCTTTTTATAATGCTTGGTGTCTTTTCTTTTTACAGAAACTGCATCCCGTGCCTCCCATTTAAAAAAAATTTTTTTCTGTGCGAGTTGACTGGTTTTTATTACATATTCCCTCATCTGGCACTTCTTCCTCATCTTCTATCAGGTTAATAGTTTTCATATACAATGGCGTCTTTGAACAACTTTGATAACAAATAAAATAATATTAAAGTATTTAAAATAAAAATTCATTATAGTTTATTACCGTTTATTACCGTATGGCATATTTTTCTAAAATTTTAAGTCTACTTACAGCATTACATTGACTTGAAGAAGCCTTACACAAATCAGCATTCTCACTGCTAGGAATATTGCTCCTTGCATGTGGCACTGTGATACCGGTAGTTATATCTGAAGACAAAAGGTAAGTTAATTTAAAATACTTTTAATGAAGATTTAAAAAATATATACCGAATAGCAGCCATGCTTATGTTATAATTATATTGAAATTGTGACTGAATTATTCTGAAGACATAAAATTTAAATTTACTAACCTGTTACTGTAATAACAGTAACACAAAGTATTTCTAATAATTCTTTTTCATAGTCTTCAATTTTAATATAATCAGTTTTGAATGTTTTCTGTTTGTTCGCTGTAATTTTTTAAGAGCCTGTTTTATTCTTTCATATTTAGTTCGCAGCTGATATAAATAAAGCACCTAAAATAAATATTTTTATTATATATTACCTATCCACGTTACTTTATTTACCTGATTTCGCAATAACCTCTTCTCAATTGAATTTCAAGGGACATCCTTGAGTTTCCACGTTTCGAAATCAGTATCAGTCCTTCTATACTTATTCAGTAGTTCACTGAATTAAATGAAAAATTGCAGCTGACGATTAGACGTAGACGGTATCGGAGATGTGACTCAATGACCGGTTTCAGTCGGATCACCTATATATACTCGCGTCAAGAATTCAGACGTCTTACGTCACGGCTGACGTTACACATTTGTTTTTATTGTCAACGTAATTTTCGATATTTGGTCGCGTTAAAACCAATCATTTTTTGCAATTTAGTGCAGTATATAATGCAAACTTTTAGTGTAGTATATAGTTTTATTACTATCAGTTGCAGTTTCTTAAATATTTTGATGAAAATATAATGAATTATTCATTTGTTCGTATGACGTAAGTCGTCTGAATTCTTGTCGCGAATATAGAATGGCTAGTTCGGTGTCTTGCGACAGAATATTTTCTAAAGCAGAGTAACAAAAAAACGAGCTCCATTAAAATTAGACAAATTTCTAAAATTTTGTTTTTAAACGCGAATTTTTTAATGTTTAGAATTTATTTATGAAATTAGTTTTTTTTATTTTAAATATTACTTCTTTTGTTAATTTAATACAATATTTTCCTATAAATGTTTTAATCTAAAATCTAGATTTGTCTGTAATCTCGAAAGCATTGTATGTTATACCTATGCCTCTAAATTACGATACCACGCGAGTCATGAAACAGTACCGTTGTAAGCAAACTCCGATATTGAACGTTGAGAGTGAACGATCGGTGGTCGAATTACAAAAATACAATTCTCGACCGTACTGAATCAAATGAATTACTCAAGTGAATGATTCTCTTAGGTGAATGAGACTGATAGAATGAATTCACCAAAATGAACTAAAAGTCCCATCTCTAGCCGGCAGTGCCTGCCAGTCAGTGTTGCCACCTCAATAATTTTTTCCGTATCAAAAGAGCGTAATATTTCGTACTAGATTTCTTGATTTCGTACTAAAGCTATAGTATTTAGTAAAAGGGTGCATAAAGCCTTGTTCTTATGCATTAGTTTTGCTAACTGCACTTTTCTATCATATTCATCATAAAATTGTCATTGACTATCATGGTAGATTGTTAGAAGCTGAAGTTAAATTTACTAATCCCACATAATGACGAAAATCGCGATAATCCCTATTTTGCAAGATTCGCGAAATGTTGATACTTTCCCGCGGTTAATAAATTATCTGCAAAATTCACATGAACCTTGTAAATTGCAAAGATAAGTGCACAGTGTGCACACTTAACCTTAAGTGTGATCTATGAATTCCACCCTAAGACATCTAACAGTGTCTGAAACTACTTACAAAGGCACTTAACTGTTTTGTTCTTAGAGAGAAATAAGAACCAGCGAAAACGTACTAGATTTGTCAGCGGCGTACTGACGTATTAAATTTGTGGAAAACGTACTAAATCTAATACGAACGTACTGATGGTGGCAACGCTGCTGCCAGTGCAGCAGTGACCAAACATAAATTAGGAATCTATTATTCCCTTGCACTTGGTGCCAATTGCCATAGAAAATAGCCAATTCCCAATGCCTAGATCACAGTATACTAAGCAATCAGTAAGGAATCTTATACAATTTATGAATGAAATACGTCTGGCAGTTTTTAAATACCCCCACTCTAGAAAAAGTCGCCAAGAATATGGCGGATCCCAGAGAACATACGAAAAAATAGCTAATAATTTGGCGTAAACATAACCAAAGTTGTTCGTAGTTTTAATATTTTTGCATTAATTCTTAATTAACTGTTGTAATCCAGTGTAGTTTCATGTAAATTGAGGTTTTGATCACATTTTGTCTTAATTTAGGTTTCTAGCAGATATAATTTGAATATAAAACCAGTATGAATTTAAATTTATTTAAAAAATTTGCGAAAACATAGAAACTAGGTCAACTGGTAGTGTAGTTTTATTTTATATTTTGTAGTACTTTTGCCTTATTTTATTAGCAGATTATCAAATTTAAGCCCAGTGTAATTTTTATATTTTTACTTATTTTTTTTAGGAAAGTACGAAATGAAATTAAAACGTGAATATTAGGTACAATTTATTTTGAGGTTTACTAAATATATATATAGGTAACATAATCAAAAACCCCCTGCTCTATTATAGATGTATTAGTGATGGACGATATTTTGATACCGGTGACAAGTCACCGCGACTTGCTCGGTCGCTGCGACCACCAGTTACCTGCTGTGGAAAGTCACCGGTACTTTGGTCGCTGTTTGTATCGTATCGCAGAGTAGCGAATGCCTATTGCATAGCAGTGACCAGCGACCACTAAGCACTCACCGGTATACGATGTACGATGAAAGCGCTTGCTTATACGACGGACAGTGCGTAAAATATAAAATGATTCCAGATAATTACAAATCACGTACAAAACATATATACATATATTCATTTGGTATTTGCATAACAGTCAACAGGAAAATAAAAAGCAAAAAATTAACAGTTACATTCGGTAAACAAAACAAAAATGAAATTAACAACCCTTTTAAATGAAAGTATATAATAATATGGAATTTACATGTTATAACAAAATAATAACAATATACGTACTTAATATGGTTTACATATATAAAAAAATATTAATAAAAATAAATAAATAATATGGAAATAATACTATAGATGTGGGTATAAAGAAAATTATTTTGCCATTAAAAAAAACAAGACATTTTTTATTTTAAATTTTCATTAACATTTAGAAATAATCTGCCTATCATGCATCCTACCCGTTGCAAACTACCTACTCGAGTCAGCAAACGGGCAAACGAATATCAGTCGCCAATTTACCTCGGCGATCGCCTGGCGACTGGTAGTCGGCGACCTATGGCTCTGAAGTGCCTCAAGTCGATAATTCCGATTTTAAACAGCGACTTAGGTCGCCGTTAAAAGTCGCAGCGACTTGTAGGTCGCTGTCACCGGTATACCGGTGACTTGAAAATCGCCGTTAAGCTCATCACTAAGATGTATGGAGTGGTTTTTTTCATTCATGTATGAAAGCAGTCTCTTTCCTATTTGGAGTTAAATCCTTTGCCCCCTTTCATTCATGTTTTAATTCTTCTTTAGGATTTTCTCAACTAAGCTATCACGTCTAACTTGATCTCCCATATATAAAACTGTTTACAGGCCTTTTACGCCCAGAGCTGCGTTATGCGTTAGTTTTTTACAACACATTTATTTCCCCCCATAGTTTATTTATTATTTACTGGGTATAGTTCCACTAATAAATAATCACTAATATAAAAACACAAATAACTAAACACTCAACACGACATACAAAGCAGGAATAACGATAACGAGTGGATAACCATGTAATAATACCAAAAATTCAAAAACCTAACTGACACACAGAAATTATAGTAATAACCACAGAATATATACTAGAAGAAGGTCCTTTTTATTGTGCCAACATCGAAACGGCATTGACATATAAACGACGTGTCGCCCTCATTGTCCCTGGCAACCAAAATAATTGAACTAAAAATAAGATCGCTAAGTCGGTAATAATGTTTACTTCATAACTTACCGACTTAGTCGATAAAACAGATAATTAATTTAGGAGGAATTTTTCAAATTATTTTATTTAACTTCACTTTTGTTCTTTGTTTCACAATAATGTTTAAAAGAGTATATGCAACAATACTAGTTATGATGGTAACATTGTATTATACTCATTTAAATATTATTGCGAAACAACAATATAAAACACTCAATACTGGTAAAAAAATTTATTATATCACAAAACAATAACAATAAATACGTTTATAAAAAGTCAATCACAACATTCTTCATAATAGAATAAGGTATTATTATGAATGATTATGTTATACCAATTAGTAATAATCTATTTTAATATTAATCAAATTTATTCTGAATAAATACTTCTATGCAGAAACTTACATTTTTTGTTAAAATTGTTTCTTAAACGCCATATTAAACTGTTCATCTAAGGAGAATTGCTATCAATGTTTGGAATATCTCATTACATCATCATGATTATTAGCAAGGGTGCTTGAACAACATGGACTATCGTATTATCTATCGGAAAAGAATTTGTATTAAGTGACAGTAATTGAGTTTGTTCTAGTTGTTGTTTAGAACCTTCAAATTGTTTATTAGATTTTAAATGTATGTATGTTTAGAAACAGTATTTTGTACAATACAGATTACAAATTTTACCACAAAATCAGAATCTATAAAATAACTATCACAAAGGAAAACATTCTGACAGTATTTGGTAAAACATTGTTTTCCATATTTCCAATGATTAGAATCCTATGGTAGCAAGTTAGAAACGAATTTTTGGCACAATATATAATTATTTGCAAGAATAACTAACTTAACTTACCGATAACAGATCATCGAGATTATATATACTAACAATTCATATAATCAATGAACGATGCTGCAATGAGATTTGACATGATTTATAACTTTCCTATTATTATATTTCAATAGAGATGACAAAGATCACAGCTTATTTGTACACCGATATCCAATATCGCAGACCCATATTTTATGTAATTGTTTCGATTTCAGCAGACAACTAGCTCATATTATATATTCGTTTCGATCCCATCTAGTGCTAACCTTTGTGTCATATGTTTCCTTACCTACAATTATTATTAAATGTTAAATGTGAAAAGCTTATTTTAAATTAATTTACAAATTCACATTTTTATATGAATTCAGAAGAATTAATTTTAAATTTATTAGTATCAATACCTACATTTATTTAGAAATCTTGTACTATTAACTACTTACCTTTTTCTTTTTTGTATTTTTTATATTTACATTGTCTCAGTAATATAACCAAAAAAAATAACAAGAAATCGAGTCAGCTGTACGTAAACAAAGACAGTGAGGAAAAATTACTAAATTATATAGTGATAAATTTAAAGACACTAGATTTTACAGTGAGGAAAAACTAGTAATAAATTGAAAGTTACTTCCTTTTCCTTGCGTCTTATCTCACCTTCCTGGCCGAGGCTCCATCCCTACTCTGTTACTCTGTTGCGCATTTTCTTAAGCTACTTGCACAGCCATGGTAATAACTGTCAGTCGCCAACAAGATGGCGGATTTTTGGAAGACGCGGGAAAGCTGAGTTTCCCTACTGATTGCTTAGTATACTGTGGCCTAGATCGTGTAGATATCTTACCAAAATTCGAGTACACAGTATCAGTGAGATATAAGTGGCGCTACCTGTCGGTTGTGAATATACATATAATTAACTGAATAGTTTCGTTATTTTTATAAAAATTATCTGAGAATAACTATAGATTCAAAGAAACTAAATTATATTTAATACATTACATAAAACAAGTTTGTATACCATATGATAAAATACCATAAAATAAACCATTTAGACGCTGATATATATGACAGTTGACGTTGACAATATGGCGGCGAATGGCGGATGTAAACCAAGATCAGAAAAGCAGATTTGACGCAAAACACTAAACGGCAAACAATGCGCATAAGCAAGTTTATTAAAAATAATAGGAAGGGGAGCGGGGTAATGCCAATGATTGACCATAAAAAGTCCATCACAGTAAAAACTGAAATAACCTAATTTATGGCCGAGCAATGATTGGCCATTTTTGGGCCTTATGTGGCAAATCAGAAATCACCGAATGATGGTTAATAGGCAAATAATTTATGATGTACCACAAATGGTTTACCTGTGCCACAAGAAAGCCATCAATATAATAATGGCCCATTTAAGTGCCACACTTTATGTGTTTGCTGGGCATAACCATAACTTGTACGATTTTTGATCGTACCCACTGACGGAATTTTTCCCTTTCTTACAGTACAACACATAAAACGTAGTGACAATATCGTATTTTACTACCATAATTTCACAATTTTATGAAAAATACTACGCGTTAAGTGTATAATTTTCTTGATAACTGCAAATGTTTATATTTACACAAACTATAACAACGCAACCTGCCGTCCGTGTTGATTTCCACTACATGCATAACTGTAAACCAAAGTAGCACTGACTATGCGTGAATTTGCGATTCGTAATGCGCGATTTGTATGGAATTCGTGCATAATGTGAAGGGTATTTATGAATATATTTTTAACGAACAAGACCCTACAGTCCCTACACACTATTCACGAATTCACGCATAGTCTGTAGCAAGCATAACATGCTTGAGCGAAATTCTTAGTTTTTTCACTTGTACCGTAATATACTATTATTAATTGTAAGATCTTTCAACAAATAATACATTTTTATTTTATATTTTCAACCACATACAAAACAGATAAATGAGAACATTTTTGCTACGTAAACGGTAGGTATCTTGTTACTGTTACTAAGAAACACTTAAATGATGTTATCACATGTTTGTTTTTCTGAAGTACTTTAATTCTGTGCGAATTGAATTCGATAAGATATTTAAGTATCAGTATCTTACCTACAATTATTAATTTAACGATTTAAAATAAATAAGATGAGGAAGAAAAATCTCACAGAGTAAAATGGACCTCCCGAATTTGTTAAGATCTGAGAAATAGGTTATAAGTATAATTTATATTAAAGTAATATAGTTTAGTAAATTTAATTAGTAAGTATACTGTAGTATACGTATATTAGTATACGTTCGGAGTAAAATGCTCAATTCAATATGCACCTTAAGGGGCAGAATTTATAAATTTGATAATAGGAAAATAAAATCTCAGAACTAAAAAAAAGAAAATCATAAATATAAAATTTTACAAAATTTATTAAAAATGTATATTTTTCTTAATGTACGCGATATTAGTGCCTCTATTCCCTAAATGTTATAATTTTAAATTTGTTAATTGATATAATATTGTATAATAGCCAAATGGATATACAGAATGGTCCATGGAGCCGCACTTCAAAATATTACGATTGGAAGTAACGTGCCTTAGTTGTTGATGAATAATAGAGAAACAGTGTGTTCAAATTGGACATTAAAAATTTAATTTTCGTAATAATTATAACGTTGCATGCATGAACGTTAAAAATGGGATGTAAATGTTTTTGGATATGAAAAATTGTGATCTGTTATCTATTTTGATGTATTTTTTTGAGGGCGCCACATGAACAATGTTTATAAGGTAAATTTTTTTACCCGTAACGTTATTGCTTTTTTTATTAAAACCTCTTAAACATACATTATTTTTGTGAAAAAAGGTATTTGTCATTGGCCCTAAAATTGATTATTTTCGAGATTGCGTTACAACAATTCGCTGATCGAATCGTGCACTAAAATTACCAAGTTAATAAATATTTACAAAACCAGTTGAATGGAAAATCAAATGAAACAATTTTATTATTTGATCAACAGTTTAACAACTAATGAACTAAATGCGGAACGAAAAACTGAAATATTTAAATATATATTTTCAATATAACCACCCTTCACTCCGATGCATTTATCCAAACCCTTCATGAAATAATACCTGAAGTCATTTGGAAGATGCACACGAAAACTTAATTTGCAATCTGGACGATCTGACACGACGATTTTTTCTGTCGCAGATACGAGAGCAAAAAAACAACCCAAAGGAAGAAGATATAGTGTTGACAAAATATTTGCACTGACAATTATGAAACAAGCAAACAAGGGATATGAATTGTTAAAAAGCCTTTGGCTTGCTCTTCCATCTAAACAACAGTTGTAACAGTTCAAATTATCAAACAATAAAGTTGACGTATAGACTATTCATTTTACTCATGTATGCTAAAAAGGTTGCCTATTTCTCGAAATATTTTTTAAAAATTAACAAATATTAAACAATGTTTGCGGAGTAATCCATTATTCGAATTTACATTGCTTACTATTATTGTTTATTATTATACATATAATGAGGAAGAAGTGAAGAACTTAATTTTTATATCTATAAAATCCTAAAATTCGAAGTGGAACTCGCGAGTGGGAGAAATGGGAGAAATTTGTAAATCAAAGGAAAACCTAAAAATATCTACGGTCAGGATCAAAATTTTATATTATTTTGTTAAATTTTACATATATTTTCTATTTGGCATTTAGACGAATGAATTATTTCAGGTTTTACCTGGTGACTGATTGTATAATCAGGTTTGTTAATTTTGTCGTTGGAATTGACAATTTGATATTGGTTTGGATTTGATAACTGTGAGCAACTTTCCTTTTTTTTGGTTATGCCCATGGAAACATACTGTCTGCCTGAAATAAAGAAAATATATTAGTGCTATAATTTACACCAATTAATGAAGATATTAAGAATATTGTTCGTTCTATATACTTACCTTTAATATTGTTTTATAATATTGTTATTTATATTACATGTTTATTTGTAACTTCAAGACAGCTGTCTCGATGACTTTAAGAGAGATATATATATCTCAAAAGTAGATTATTTACCATTTGATATCACACACATATTCTCGAAAATTTAAACAGAAAATCTCATTAGAATACTTCATTCAGGCTAATTACTAATACATTAACATACGATTATTATGTCCAAAATACTTTTAAATTTATTAATGTGTTAATCGTTGATTTATTATTGTACTGTGGGAATTCCTTTTATTTTGTAATTTTTACTTCCATATTTGCATTTATTAGTCATTACACTACATACTGAGTATTATGTAAGAGTTGTAAGACCTTAGTATGAATAACTTACATAACTATAAAGCACCATAGTACATACCGATCGTTTTTCATACCTGTTTTGTGTGAAACAACAAACATGTTACTGAAATTGTTATATACTTGCCTTTTCCTTACATTACTTACATTTTTTTAGTAGTAAATAGTACTTTATTATTTTTTTTTTGTTCATTCTGCCTTTTTATCCTCTTTCCTTGTCAACAAAATCTGTTGACTGACGCCCAAAACATATAGCTTGCACTTTATTAACAGAAAAAAAAACACTCAAACAGTGATCATAAAATCTATTCACATTTTTTTTAACAGAGATCCACGCCTATTGCCCCTAAGCTTTGAAGCTGCCGTGCAGCAATTGTTGAAACAGCATAAAAAAATATATACAATATATACAATGTAAATTCGCAGATCATGCTTTGGCTCTTATATTGAGAAGGCTCAGGAAAAAGTGGAAACAAGTAGTAGCATTTACTTACCTGTGGCAACTGTATGTGATCAAGCAGTAAGTAATGTAAGGGCCATTAAGATTTTATATGAAAAAAAAACAATACAAATATGCAAAAGAAAGACAAAAAAAAAAAGAATTTTTGGCTTTGAAGTAAATGGAAAAGCTGTTCCTCCACATTTATCGAAAGGCTTAAGAAACAATTTATTAAGTAAAACAGCAATTTTTATGGAAAATAATGTTTAATATTGCTTCATGGGCTGATTTTGAATCTCTATATAATTTGGAGAAAACAAGAGAAAGGCTAAATTTGCAGCTTTCTGCGATAAACTGTTTGACAGTGTAAATGGAATTTCGGCTTTTCCAATCAATGAAAAATTATTAAGAACAGCAATATCCGAAAAATCACCACATATGGAAATTTTTTAGTGAAGCTGAGAAAGTTTTAAATACATTAAAGTATATCGATAGGAGAGACAATACCACGGTACCACCTTCAGACACTCACTGGAGAGATACAATTCGAGGCGTAAAATATCTGTGGGGCAAATTAAAAAATTAAGATCTTATTTATTTTAGTCTCAAAAACCTAAATCAAGTTCCACGTGAAAATCTGTTTGGTGCAATAAGAAGACACGGAAACAGAAATATTAATCCAACACCTGAACAATTTTTACACTGATGCTTAATAATTTCGTTGCTCCTAGGCGAACACCGAAGCTGATAATATTGATGGTTCTCTTACTAATTGAAAGGATTTTGTTTGCCACAAAAACTATGAACAACCATGTAGCAATAATATTACATTGTTAGAGGTTGAAGTGCCAAATTATATAGCCACAAGTGAATATATTGCTATAAATATTTCAAATTAAGCAGCTGGACTTGTTGCCAGAAGTATTACAAGAAAAAATGGTGGTTGCAAAGAGTGTATAAAAATATTTTGGAACATAAAGGAGCACATTCACTTAGAAATGAACTTATTAGAAATAGAGCATATGTCCCTGGTGCGTTGTGTGTTCCAGAAACGCAGTTTGCTAAAATATTTGCAGAGGCATACTTTTAACAAACATTACACATGTACCAAAAGTAAAAGCAACTATCATGTTCAATCCAGACAAACAATTGTCAGTGATTATTAGCTGCAAAAACCACAATTTGCGTTTTATTTATGAAAGATGTACCAGCGTTTTATAGCAAATTATTTAAGGCTATTTAATCGAATTTTACGGGGCCAAAAAATATGAAATAGAAAGATTTACATATCCACTTAAATTATTGGTACTTAAAAAATCTAAAAGGTTTAACAAAAATAAAATGTAGTATTATGCTTTTAGTTATTATCTTGTTTTAAAGTAATAAAAAATATATATAATTTTCGATAATGTTTTTATTTTATAATAATAATAAAATATATATAGGTACACTAGATAATGCAAAATTAAAATAAATTTTAAACTATACACTTAATAAAATAAAATCTAGGTGGCTGGTTTAGTTCATCCTAAAAATATTTCAGCGTTTCGACGCTACAATCGCTTCACTGCATGTATTCCCCTACTCCTTGAGGTTCCGATCTATAATTGTTACCTTCTTTATGGTTTTAATTGTACCTATATGTTATTGTCTTTTCCCTTCTATCCATTTTCTATAGTCCAACTAATTAGTGATGGAAAGGTGCTGCACTGCTGCTGACCAGGAATGAAATAAGAGACTTCAACTCCCTCGCTGTAGGCAAATGCTTAATATTTCTTCGATATCTGTGCTACAATCCAGCTCGAAGGACCAATAAATATGTGGTTGTATTTTTTTGCTTTGAATCACAAAGCTGATATTTAAATTATGTAATTTATTAAATGGATATACACATAAGATTTTTATATATATTACATTATTAAACAAAAAAAGAACATATATATCAACAAAATTTAGACAGACAAGAAGGATTGTACCTTAGTTACATTTAAGATGTGTCTACACTAGTATAGATTAATTCCTCAACAATTATGTTTACTATCTACTAGTCGCTTCTACTGATAATATTAATAACTTACTAGCCATTATTTTGACTTTTTATTATCGAAAGGGTCTGCAATTTACTGCGCTTGGAATATCAAGTTTCTAATGCCTGACTAGGCTAATGGTAATTGCGCAATTCGTTGGTGTTCCGTTATTCCAATGAAGATCATGTATAGGCAACACATTATACAAGTGGCTAAGTCATTAAACCATTAAGATGTTCAACACAAATTCTCTGAAAGGTGGTTTCATGGCGTTGCTGCTAGGGAAGGGTTGAAAGGTGGAGTGTTAAATGTTTATCTTTCATTTTGATTATGATTAATCGGAGTCTGATCAGCATATCCGCTTGACACAGTGAATAACTTCTTCCGCAGCAATGCAGATTCCAGTTTACAGGTACAGTTGATAAATTTGTTGCCACATTGGACATAATTCAGCAGAACAGAAAATACTTTTTGATTCATAGATGTTTCATTTGGTTCTAAATAGAAACATGTTAGAAAAGTAGATATCCTGTTCCAAAGTGTCATTCCTAGTTTATGCTACAGAAACCGAAAATGATCTTCGATGATGACCATGATATAATACAGGGTTTACTATGACTAAGTACAAAAATTTTAACCACGTGCTCAGGAAGGTCTAAAAGACAATAAAAAATTTATTTCGGAGTTCTAGCTCGATGTTTAACAAATGGGGCAAAACCCATCCGTCATGGCTAGATATGTCAACTACTGGTCGTTTTTTCAACATTGTCAAGTGTAGAAACGACGAAACGAAACAGTTGTATTAATAATAATAATGTCTAAGTACCTGGTAGATAACAGCTAATCCGGTTAGCTGCAGTATTTTGTATTCGTTCTATCGTTGCACACTGCCAAACTACATTTTCACTCCTTGCAGATTCATCATAATTATCCTTATCCACTAACATATCCGACATAAAATACTTTATTTAATTACTATAACACGTTTAAAATTAGTTACTTAGCTGATATAAAGTAACAGTAAGTTCTAGGTTATGCCATACTGCATTGCTAATTTCATACCCTCAATGCTCCAAACCATCCAGAACAGGCGAAGTTAGTCAGAATCTAAGGGTCATTTTTACAGAACACTGTTAACATCTTGGGATGTTACAGTTTAAAATATTACTAATTATTTTATGCAAACATCGTCGATTACTGTTAAAATTGTTGCTATTATTAGTATTAACAGAATTTAATTACACAACAACACATGAAGTTTAAAAATGTATCGGTGTGAGTACACCTTGTATTTGTGGCGTCAGATGTCGTCTGTAGATGTCAAATAACGTAAATATACGGTTACGGTACTCTGATTAGTTTGAAATAATTTTTCAGTACTTGTTTTTCGCAAATTTAATTTTTCGCGTATTTTATGTGTATTTACAAACATGTCGTATTCAAATGTCTAGATGACGGATAAGGTGCTGATTTATGGGAGTGTGACAAGTGCATATTTCTGTGCGGCAGCCTCAAAGACGTTTCCCGAGTATACAAAATATTTTGCTGAATACTTTTTGAACCACATCGAACAGTTATTTTATACCGTGGCGGTAAACATGTGGCAGTGTTTTTATGTATTTGTGTACACGTACATTGTCCGTGTCAAAATAATTTTAAAGACCCAATTGCTTCTAATGTGAAAAGCAATAAAATAATATTATAAGAAAATCTGTATTTTGCATATAAAAGTACATTCTGTTTATTATTTTTTTGCAGTTGACGTCTTTAAAACAGGTTCTACATTATCTTGAGCAACACGAAAATACTTAGGTATATTTTTTTTTAACTAAAATTGAAAAAAATTTAATAAATATAAAAGATAAGGGCAACATGTAGTATATTGCATGAAAGACGAAAAAACAGGCAATGTTTTGCGGCCCTAGCCTGCTTCAATAAAAAATTGTTTTATCCGCCTAGAGGGCGCAGCGAACCACATACGATATTTCAAAAATATGTTTATATTAAGTGGAAGGTATCAATTTTGCAATAAAAATTTATTACCAATAAGTTTTCTCTATCTCTTAAAATAAAAAAGTTAGACAGCCTTAAAGTTTGGGCACTTTACAGATTTTTTTGTTATTACTCATAAAGTTGGACATGGATCTCAAATTTGTTTTTACGAGCATAAAGGCCTCCAAAAATGCAACAAAAAACAATTAAAGATTTTTGACGTATCTCGCATATTAAGCGAGATACATGGGAGTGGCCCTCTTATGTGACACAGCGTGTATACCTACATATTTTTTATTTTTCTATGTATATCCTGCAACTGCAACCGCATTTATGCGCAATTACATGTACTACTCCATACATGTACTATACAATTGCACATAGGGTAATGAATGTTAATACATACATACATACAATATCATTAACCGTAACCACTGTAATTGCTAATGACCACATCAAAGTGGTGGGGGGAGACTGACGACCGGCTATACTACCCTACTAATGTTTTCATTAAACTAGGTTAGTACATGTAGCTAGATTAATTTTTTTTAGATAATTATTGAATAGAGCTTTGTCTGTGGAATTGTTCATTAGCATACCTAGATGTTTAGTATCAGATAGCATACATATGACTTCATTGATAGGAACTGTGGGAGATTTGATATATATTAGCTTAAAATACCTTTCTAATACAGTAAAAAATGTTACTAAAGCTAATAATAAAGAATATATGGGTAGATATTGAGGGTGTAATACAACGCTGGTCGGGGTTTTAGTCCGCAGAGTAGTTAGTTTCACACAATATTGCTAATACCTAAAAATATATAAAATAAAAACGATTACATAAAGGGTAAAATTTTGTTATTAATTAAGTAGGTCGTTATCATGTCTGTGGAATTGTTCATTAGCATACCTAGATGTTTGGTATCAGAGAGCATACATTAATAGGAACTGTAGGAGATTTGATATATATTAGCTTAAAATACCTTTCTAATACAGTAAAAAAGGAAAAATTCTTGTTGGCATATTTTGTGGAAAGAAATCAAACATTAATATATCCTGACAGCTTATGGGCTGAGTATTCTATGTTAAAAGCAACAATTTTTTTATACGATTCTATTGATATTTCTAAATTTTCTATGCTGATTACATTTCTTAAGAGAAAAAATATTGGAGATAGGCCAAAAAAGCCAATGTTTTTACTAAAGAAAAAATTACCAAATTTTTAATGGAAGCACCAGCCGAAACATTTCTGATTCATAAGGTACGTTAACATTAATTTTTATTAGTAAAAACTTCCAATTTTGAAACATTTGTAGGCCGCAATGATATTAGCCGTTTCAGGAGCTTGTAGAAGGGAAGAACTGTATAATATGCGCATTCAAGATATTGAAAATCGTGATTCATATATAATTGTGAAAATTCCGAATACCAAAACGCATGTGAGCCGCTCATTTACTGTTACAAATAAGGAGAATGAAGAAGTTCATTATTTCTAAATAATTATATAAAACTTCGACCAGTTCATACAAAATTTTCGAATTTATTGTTTGGTAAAGGTATGATAGGAAAATTTTCAATGAAAATTGCAGAGTATTTAAAACTGCAAGATGTGGTCTGTTATACCGGTCATTCTTTTCACCGCACTTCGGCTACACTTTTAGCCAATGAAGGTGTAAATATTTTAGGGTTAAAAAGACATGGTGTTGGAACTCTTTGGCTGTAGCTGAAAGCTATGTCGTGGACTCTATTCAAAATAAATTAGATTTTTCTGAAAAAAATTACATAATGATAAGCCATCAGCCAACATTGCTTCGGATTCTTCAGCGTCGCATTCTGCACTTTCTGTCAATACACTTAATACAAACAGTACTGACAATAATCTATTTTTCCTATTAGTATTAATAATTGTACGTTTCATTTTAATATAAATAAATATATAGGATCGTTGTTATTGTTTATTGGATATTTTTTCAGAACAAATAATATAATTTACTTACTCCTGTTAAAAGCAGAATAGTAAGTAATTACTTACCGATGCGTTTCTGTTTGGCAGCCAGTAAATATAACATACTGTTCTAAAACTAAGTATGGTAAACAATTGGAAATAGAATGGTCGTACAAAAATATACATTTCTATTTCGTTTAGTCTAGCCCTGACACCCCGTACATACTGTAAATTTGCACCTTTATAAAATAAATAAAAATTCAGATTAGATGAAAACTATTGCGTTACACAGCATTAAACCCTCGAATAAAAATCTTCTTAACAACATAAAAATATGTAACATTACAGTATTAAGCTGGCCTTGAAAACATTAACTCAATTAAGAGTTAGTAGTTTGTTCCCAGTCTCTAACAAAAATTATTTTCAAAACATTTTTCGTTAACTGTGTGCAAGTTCATGTACTCTAATTGCTAAAAATTGCGAAACAAATGCAAAAAAATTGCTATAAATGACTAAAATCAATTATCAAATAAGAAATGAATCGATTGGTTCGTCGTTGAAATCGAGATTGATGGCTTATTTCGGACTATTTTATTCCTGTTTTTTAAAAAGCAAATGATTTTCCCCGGATAGTTGAGAACAGAGGAAAATGATTACTATTGTAAGCTAAATACAAATAAAAAGGAAAAATAAATAATGTAGTAGTAGGTAGTCCAAAAATAGCAATATACAAATTGCACATATTTACAAACATGCAGCACTGATTAATTTCTGAAATGTTTATATTAAATTAATTCATTTAAATGATTCATAATTATAACGATACAGAACTTTATCTGCAAGCGAATTGTATAAATTATTCATGCATACACCTAGTATGAAAAATTATTTAAAAAATATAAAAAATCCTAAATTGTATTTAGAATTTGTTAGAGCTTTATTTAAAATCTGGTGGGCTTGTTTTGTCCATGTTTTGATTATTAATTAAATATTGCGAAAATTGTTTAAATTTGCACAGAAATCATTTTATTAACAATTATAATTCTTCGACATATTATAATATAGAAGAAACTAGTTTTGAATATATGTTGTTTAAAGGAGAAAAGAAACCTCAGTCAACGTTCTTTCATCTTCTTCTTAACATATATAATGAAGTTTAAAGTGACAACCATTGTTCTTGGATTTACATTTATATTACATTCTTTATGTGGTAAGCTTTTTTATAGCAATTATTGAAATAATTTACTCAATACTAACTATTTGTATAAAAATTCTGTAGCATTATATTATTTAAACTATTATTTGAAATTATCGTTAAGGTAGCCGTATTTCTCGCCGTAAAATGATCAAATTTATGGTGTTTTCGTAGGTACAGAAATCTGGAAAAATAAAACACGTAGAACAAAAGTAATATCAAAAATAAAATTCTGAATGTTTTGTTTATTAACTACTATTTAAATTCTCTTCAAATAAAATAATAAATTTTAAAAACCTTTTGTAAGACACACATTATTTTGCTTTTCTAACCCATCATTTTAACAATTAAGTATTTTCATATACTTATAAACAAAAGTGAACAATCTTACATACAGAACTATGTATCTTTATGAAATAACAATATTTACATTTGCAGTTAAATTTAAGAAAATACCTGTATTGAAAGATTTCTGTACCTACCTAAAAAAATTTTGGTTGGACTGCTTTCTGCCTTTTTACTTTGGTCCCTTTGAATATTCGCTGGTGGCATGAGATAACATTTCTGTTATTTGCTAAGGTCTATATTATTCAGTTCTTAAATGTCTAAAATTATTTGTAGAAACACATTTCGAGAATATGGCGCCCTTAACCAGAAAAGTATGTTTTATATATTTTTAGATATTAACAATATTGTGTGAAACTAACTACTCTGTCGAATAAAGCCCCAACAGCATTGAATTACACCCACAATATCTACCCATATATTCTTTATTATTTTTTTGTAACATTTTTTACTGTAGGAATTGTAGGAATTTCATATATATTAGCTTAAAATACCTTTCTAATTCAGAAAAGTATTTACTAGCTTCTGTGAAAAATATTAGACGCATTTACAGGATATACAAAAAATATTTTCTGCGCAAATTCTGAACTCTGAAATTTTGTATTTAAAAACGGTATTTTTGTAAAAATGTATCATTCTAATTGTAAGCTGCCTTAACTATTGAAACAATAATATGAAAATAACCTTAGAACAGTCTTAAATTTAAAGTAATTGAAGATATATCCTCCTCATTTTCTAATTATTTTTATTTAAAAAAACATGTAAAAATGAAATCCTCTTTATTTTTTTCTTTATTCTTCTTATTTTATCGTAAAGACGAGCTTATTAAAAGCTTTTTCTTTCATTTCATTTTCATTTGTGTTATCAAATTTGAATTTTTGTATTATATTTATTTGTCTTGCATATATATCATGCGCCTCACGAAAAAAAACACAAAGTTGTTTTTCCATCGATCTGCATCATCTACGATGCGCTCTCTATGACGTACATCAGTAGTAGCATACCAAATTTTATTTAAATAAAAAAAAACAATGTGTGTTCAGCTATTTGGATTTATTTTTTGTTTAGTTTTACATTTTTTAGCGCAGTTAAATGCATTTTAATGAGGATGAAATAATCGGAAAAGGACTTACTGTCCATTTAAGGATCTAGATTTTCTGAGTAAGCCAACGTTTTGACTTATTTTAAATGTCCTCAGAGCCTCAGACAAGAGATAAGAATTATTATGAAAACATCAACAATTGAAACAATTTTTAGAAACATTTGTGTGTGTGTGTAAAGGCAAAATTCAAAATCTGTAAGTTTTTTTATTTGTCAAATTCGTAAATCTTGACCATTTCATTTCTTCATATAAAAGATATACTTGTTTCATTACGATGTTAAGAATAAAATTGCAAGACGTTGACTACAAAAGAAAGGAATAATGTTAATTAATGTTAATATTTTATCATTATTTCATAAATTTCTTAATGATACCATTGCAGATTACGCTTAAATTCTCTATATCTGACTTTTTATTAATGGTAATATTGTGTGATTGTATACATCATCTCGTTATTTATTTTTTTTTTTTGATGGATAAAGAATTTCATGTCTTTATGGAAGATCTCAATTGATTCATCATCAAGATCTTTCGACTGTGGTTTTTATCTCACTGGATAAGGTTGCTACTAATTCTTAACCTAATACTTTTGTTCTTTTTGTAGATAGTCAACCTAATTAAAGATTTTGAAATTGTTTAAATGAATGTAAAATAAAAACTTTTTTGGATTTTAAAAAATGTTTGTACAAATTTTTAATGTTTTTATAATAATTTTTATCTCTTGTTTTTTTTTGTAGCTCTGAGGAAAATTTAAAATAAATCGAAACGTTGGCTTAGTCATAAAATCTAGACCCTTAATTGTACTGTCCTTTTTCCGAATTATTCCATCTTCAATATACTATTGAGGACATCAACAATATATCATGCATTTCATTTTAACCCCAAGAATCTCTTGTACTTCTATGGGTACATAACAATGGTTTTCTTGACAATTCACAATTTATTATACGTAAAAGAGTCACACTTTCGACATCCTTGATCAATTCAAAATTATCACATAAATCACCTCTATATGTAAAATTTCCTTTCGTATTGTGTTGATTGGTACACTACAGTGACCTCAACACAAAAAAGTAACTGTATTCATATATCTATAAATATTCTAGGTATTTACAAGGTAATAGTTTTTCATTTCGTAAACATCATGCATTTGAGGGCAAAACAGATTCAAGGAATGTCAAGGTGGAAAACCACCTTGTACAGAATAGATTTCGTATAAATTTTTAAATACAAGTCTAAAGGTATCATATACTTGTTAATAAAAATCATTAATTGGCTGGACGGGTGTCATGATATTTTATTGACTAACTTGTGTACATGTTTGGAAATAACTTAATTTAAGGTAGAATCAAGACTATTGCCATAATCTTATATAATGAAATTTGTTTACATATTTTTATGAGAAATTAATGAAATTATTTATAGGTACTTTGTATTTTCAAAGGCAAAAACATTATTTCCAAACATTATGAAACAATATTTGGAAATCATTCGATTCCGATTTTCGTTTACGCATGGTGTAACTTAAATATGCAAATAAAAATTATGGCGATTCCTTGAATAAAAGTTCGTATGAACGTATGTTCTAAACGGTTTAGTATTCAGATACAGGATTTTAAAGTTAAAAAACATTTATCTAAATACCTCTGAAGAAAGGACAATGTTAAAAATAGCCGATTTTTGGCTTATCCGGGGGAACGCATAAATCATAAAAAAATCAATTGACTATTGTTAATTAACATTAGAAATGGCCCAGAAATACGTCAGATAGCTGGGGAAATGTCGCTATTACCCCTAAACCTATATAAACTACCCTTAAATAGCTCTAAATGGATAATCATTAATTATTGTTATAAAATTCGTGTAAAATGAAAAATTGAAAATGATTTGAACAGACAGTATGTCAATATAAAAAGTGATAAATGACTGTAAAAGTGCCCATTCAATGGCGAAATAGCGCCAATTGTTCTCACTTTGCGAGCGCGTACTGAAAAAAATGGCAATTTATCCTTGCGCCCATTTTTCAGGTCGCAATAATATAAATGAATCTTAAAAGTGATTTAAGCATTTTTTTCATTCTAAACGAATTTTACAACAATAAATAATGATTATATATTTTAAGCTATTTAAAGGCAGTTTACATACATTTAATATTTCCCCACTTACTTAATGTACTCTAGTATCAGTTTTTGCATTTTTGTAGAATTTGTTATTATTTATTAAATACGAGAGCATATTTAAAAAATGTCGCCAACTGGCTGCGAACTACATTTTCCTGCTTTGTAGTATAAAAAGGTGCTTATGCTTGACGTGGGGAGGACGAATGGACAGGTAGTTTCGAAACAATTCAAGCATATTTCCCACATCAGTAACCAGAAAGGTTCGTGGAATCTTTGTCTTAGTGTTTGGAATTTTTACAATCAAGGAAGAGCCTACATCCTCAATATCATCTACAGTTAAATTGACTAGTTCATCAGTTTGACAAGCTCCGGCAATCCCCGGAATTAATCCAACCTATAAAAAATCAAAATACTTAATAATTGAAATACCTAACAACAAAAGTAATCTTACCTTAATCATTAAGAATTCTGCACTTGATAGAAAACGGTCGATTTCACCCTTTGTCAATATTTTCGATTTTTTCGCTTGATATCCGTCACCGGTTCTTTTCAAAAATGCGATCAGCTTGGAGAATTTGCTTATATCTATGTTGTCGTACTTAACCATAGAATATTGCGCCCATAATGTGGAAGACTTGTATTTCTTTGCATTTTCACTGAAGCATGCCAACAAAACATTCTCGCTGTTTACTTGAACATTTTTCTCGGCGCACCACTTTTTGAAAGGATTGTAGGCTATATCGTATAAAGATCTTGACTTCGTGGGCAGCAAATTGCTTATTGCAATATGTGCAGCCTCCACAATCTCTTCCGACTCACAATTATTCATTGTGCACTAAACAAACTTTAAACTAAACCAAACTAGCACCTTAATTTGACAATTCTTTTTGTTTGTTTATTTTGTAGTTATGACAATAACTCAACGACTACTAAATAAATGCTCAAATACGAATACAATAATTCTGGTGCTACTTACTTCATAATGACAAAATATGTGTTTTCAAGTTAATGAGACCGTGGAAAAAATAGTATATACCATTCGGGAGAGAATCTATTTTGTCCTCGGTGCATTGTAGCCCTCGGGCTTCAAATTCTACCTCTGCCAAAATAACGCATTTCTCTTCTTTATAGTATAATGTACTATTATATCCACATTGTAGAAATTTGGGTTATAATGAGAATCGCACTTATTCAGACTATCGAACAACTTGTAAAATGGACTACTAGTATGAATTAGATCTCGTTCACATTCGTATGGTAAACATTCCTCATTTTCGCTTTCCGATGTATCTATAGTACTTTTTTGAAGAGATACAAAAACTCATTTTGATAAATTCACTAACTTTGGTGGAATTCAATTTTGATATCATTATTATAGTTAAATATTTAAAGTTTTATATGTTTCCATTATCTCCTCATTATTATTCTTCCGTCTGTCTTGTTAATTTACCCCAATGTTTGTAATGAACGGAAGAAAAACTACAGTTGAATGGGAACAGTTTGGATGGACTAGATGTAATTTTTAGTGCATCCTTTGTAGGAATGACTTCATATCTTAATTAATGTCCACCTCCTACCTATCAAACGATTATTATCACCTGTTAAGGTACGGATTCGCTGGTGCGACTGCGGCTCGCGGCGAATCCGTACCTTTATGGTCAACAATTCTTTGTGGCTGAGTTCGAAAGTTCCTTCCAAGTATTTACACTCTCTATAAATAGGTATGACTCATTGATGTAGTTGCAAATTTTTTGAAAGTATTCCATTTACCTTTTTAATATTGGCACGGTATAAATTTAATACGGTATCTGGAATAGAATCCATGTCAATAGATACGATGTCTGTACTTTTAGTACCACTGCTGGAAGATTCTGTTACAATCTGGCTCCCTACCTAAATCATTCCTTAGACATTTGTATAGAAATTTGAAAGAAACAACTTAAAATTCCTTCGTAACTCTTCGGGGGTCGAGTAATTAGAAAATTTGTTTACTTTATTGGATAATTGTGGCTGTGATCACGATTGCATTTGTACGCGCGGGTCGTGTGTAGAAAATTAGACCAAGAACTAGTAATATCTTCAGATTTTAGATGACCTGTATAGGACAAAATCCACAGCAACCGATATATAATAGACAAATATTGGAGAGAGATTAGTAATGAGTGTCCGAAATATGATTTCTTTTATTTTGCTGTATGATAAATTGTACCAAACAAAACATATTTGATTTAACTATTTTTTCCGACCAACGGTATATGAGAGCAAACAGGTTTTGAATACGCGACAACGTCGCACACTTACCATGTCAGATATTTGTACATAATAAATACAAATACACGTAATAAACATACTTAGTGTGAACGGTTTTCTTAGAGCTCTTTTCACAATACAGAATAAAATGTAAAATATAATTGTTCAAAATTAATGTTATTGCTTGTGAAAAGCGTTTACCGTGCAAACGTCTCGTAGTCAGATAGTTTTGCCTAGATTCGCCATAAATTAACTGGTCATGGTTACTATAAATTGTTTCATTTTTATTTATGTACGTAAACACTTAGTACAGAAAACCGAAATGCACTACTTATAATTATAATAACAGCAGCAGTTAGCAGCAGCAGGTAATGGATGCAATGTTGTCGTATGTTCCAGTACGTTACAGTTTTAAGGATTTCTTGGGAAACCTCTATTGCTTATTTCATTAATTCTGATAAAAAAACAAATTACGTTACAGAAGCTTTTACTTAACCTTAATTGTGAATTAGTTTGTAATTTCGTAAAACATTTTTGCATGATATTGCAGTTGTATTTTAATTTTTGAAATGTATTTGTAGAACTATTACTTTTAGTCACTTTTTTCATAACAGTTTCTTACTTCTTTTGGTCCGATATACAAGCCACTTTAGTATCGGACTTATATTCCGGGCATCCTGGATATTAATAATGCAGTAGTTTCAAAAAACATTTTTTATTAGGGTTGCTGGATATATGTATATAGCTGATTATATATATGTTGGTATAATTTTGTTCAAAACTGAATTTTGAAAATCATTTAATTATTTCATTATGCCAGGTACGTCTTTTTTCGTTACAAAATTTAGCGAGATGAATTTATAATTTAGATATTCAGTGTACACAACATTGCAAGTATACATATGACTTCATTAACCGAAGTTATAAAAAATTGATTTGAATTTTCTTAAATAGGTACCTTTAAACTAAAGTAAATAAATTACTTACCTCAAAGTAATAACAAGTCTTTCTTCCGATAAAATTGCTCGCTTATGTAGATTACACCAATTTTTCATTATACGGCATTTCACTTTATCTAAAATGCAGTGAAAGATTTCTTGTGTCATCCTTGTATATTGAAAAGAACTTCCCTTGGCGTACCTTAAATTTTAAATAAATGATGAATTCTGAATAATTTCTTCAATTACGATTAATAAGGTGTACTCCAAATTGTTTTCTCTTTGACTTAGTAATTATAGAATTCAAAACGATGAGTTCATCGTCAGATGCTGATATTTTGCGGGAAGTACCTAAGACGTACCGAATAAGTTTTTATCTCTTCCCGCTTTTAATATAGTCCAGGGCATTTAGATCAAAATCGACCGGAATAGCGGAAATTTTTAGGCATAGCAGATATCGAGATGCGGTTTTTTGCATTGTGTTCAGGAAGGTTCCAGGAAAAAAGTCTATATCGTCTGATTTAGCCATATTTTGAAAAATGCCTTCTGGACCGGAAAATGCATTTCGGAGCTGCCGAAGTAACGATTTCCGAGCGATTTTTCCGAGTTTCCAGTCGTTCCTATAATGGTGCAAGTAATGATGCAATTGGAAAATGCTTTTTCCGGCCCAGACGATATAAACTTTTTTCCTGGGACCTTCCTGATCACAATGCAGAAAACCGCATCTCGATGTCCGTTGTGCCTAATAATTTCCGCTATTTTTCCTAACTTCCATGGAGTAATAGCTTCTACTGCGTGCGGTCTCCGAGCGAGAAAACAGCGCCGACAAGCGCGAGTTACCGGTAAGCGGAAAACCTGCTTCCACTCTGTCGTTGCAGAAGCAGTCGTATCACATTGCAAAGACGATCTCTTCCCGAATGACAGATGCGTAGTTCAATTATTTTATGAAATTTCTAGTACGGCGACTGCAGTATGCCAAGAGATACTCCAAGAGACGTGCCAGTTTCTTTGCCACATCCGACATAATAAAACAATGGTAATAATTGAATTAAATGCATTAATTAATTAAATATATGATGGATTTATTAACGAGGTGGTAGGATACATAAAAAGTGTATTAGAGACATTCAGAATCCAATTGAGTTTTATAATAACAAATAGTTCCGACAGAGATAAGTTTAGTGAAAATATAGTGCAAGATAATTTAATTATACTTGTACAGCAAGAGATAGTAAAAGTTAATCAGAGAGGTTGACCGGTGCATCCTTTATTAGCATTATTGTGTGAATTAAGATTCTACGCAACTGGAAATTTTCAGGTATAAATTTGTATTTTTTAAAATGTAAGTACTTTCAATTCTATTTCAAATATTTTTTATGTAGCTTTCTTGTGCAGACTTAGAAGGTGGTTATTATAAAAATATATGATTACTTAGTGATCACAAAAAATATAAACAATGTATAATATACAAGTATATCTATATTAAAATAATATTTTTTTAAATAAACATATTTCTAGTACCTAAGCAATAACATAACCATAAACACAACATTTTTATTTATTTTATTTAACCGTTATTTTTAAATCGTTGCGTTCCCAGTCTCGCCCGATTTAATTCTTCCTCTTTAATTAAAAGTTCTGTTTCTGCAATTTTTACTTCATATTTGTGCTTCTTCTTTTTTTTCGTTCGCCTCATGCATGCGAATTTGATACAGATCGAGTAGCTGTTGTCGTTCCATCTTGGCGTTTTCTATACACTCATTAAGAAGTATATTTAGTTCATTATCAAACTTTCGAGTTAGTTTTCTTGCCTGTGCAAGTTCTAAGTTCTCCGCTGTGTATTTTTTCTTCTATTTCCTCTCGTGTAACGGATTTATCCACTATTACATGACATGCGTTTTCTTTACTTCAATTTTGGGAAGCACTTGCATATCAGAGTGTCGATAACAATGTTTGATTTACCGTTTGTGGACATTTTGGTAAATCTAAAAACAACAAATGGTGAGTATCTATTTGTACTTACATGGATTCCTACAGTTACATAACAGTCGGTGAAAACAACTAATACTTTTGTGTTTATGTGTAAAAAAATAACTGAAATATAACAACATTACTGGATTATTTTTATACCTGTAACATCCTGTATCCCAGCAAATATTAAATGTTTGACCACCAGTAATTAAGCAAAATATAACATTATTGCTATAGAATCTACAGATAAAATATTACCCATTTCCTATGACTGTAGGTATTTCGTTATGTATATTGTAAATAGTTTATGTATATTGACAAAGTTTCTCATTTCAAATTGAGACAGGTCTGTAAAACTGACATTTATATCCGATATAGTTAGTTTTTTTTTTAAAGATGAAACAGTAAATATTTTATTCTGGTGCAGAATAGACCAATACCGATAGACCATATCTCATTTTTTTGTTTCTTAGACTTTTAGTGTAGTAGTAGTCTAGTAGTGTAGTAATCAAATTATACATAGGACAAAGAAACTTTGCTAATCTAAGAATGAATCTATGGTAATAATTTACCATGCCTACAAGTTTTTGTAATTTTTTAACAGTTTTGGGTTGTGGAAAGGTCTTAATAGTTTCATCTCTTTCCTCCGATGGAGATATGCCCTTTTCCGAAATTTTATAGGTTAGGAAATTTCATTTGCTAGAGTTAATGTTAATTCCCTATTTTCTAGTCGCTGAAATACAATTTCTAAATGTTTCTCAGAACTACTAAAATAATATAATGTAACAGAATAAATTAAATTTAATATGATCAAGTCTCCTATATCTTGCAAAAGCCAAGGTACCTGCTGTCATAATTTTGTGTTTAATTGGCAAATTGAAATTTGGCTCTGTTGTTAAAGAAGGAAATTTTTGTAACAGTCTAGTTAATTTATTATCAACTGAAAACAATTTCGGAGTTGCTAAGTTTGAATTAAGATAATATTTAATCTATGGATAATATAATCGACTTCTAGCTTTGTGGCATTATCGATAAGACGTAGATATTTAAGATCTATGCATACATTGCCCTGTTAAGAGATACTGAGATACTGCCTGGATTGGGTAATTTACTGTGCCATCAAATTTTTAATAAAAAATTATTTAACATATTTCAAATTAGATTTTTGATTTATACGACCTTTTGCACTAACTCCGTTTTGAAAAAGAATATAAAAATAAAGTTCAGACTTAAATAACATCATAAAAGAAGATAATACGACTTTCAGTTTTAACATGGGTATACATACACTAATTACCAAGTTATGGATGTCATAAACCGAAAATGATAAAAAATGTAGACACGCCACTGTAAAAATAAATGGAAATTCTCATCTGCGACCTAGATTTTTTTTTCATATGTAGCAATTTGGGAACCGTTACTTAACAGTTGGCAATAAACTATAGGAATCTTTTTTTAAATTTGAAACATCTGCTGATTAAGAAATTAAATGTATTATTCAAGTCAAAAACAAATAGTCGGCGATTAGAGATGTCTGTTCCATTATTGGTTGCCAAGATAACAGGACTTTTTAGTTTGACGGATTATTTTTAGTTTGATATGTCAAAAATTGGCACCAAGGACCTTCACATTTCAAAGCCTCTTTCTTGAATTTGTTATAATAAAAGCAAAATTTATTCATATGATTTTGGTTGCGAATTATACTACTACTTCTCTGTAGTGATTACTCCTAGAAAATGGTCTCCTCATATTGCTCTGTTGCAATGAATCGATTTGTCTTTGTAACATATTAACCTTATTTTCTAAATTTTGACTGTAAATGGTTAATTAATCCATAGTTTTAATACATTTATTAGATCATTTGTTAAAATTGTTAAAAATTTGGTTTTGAACATTTTAATTTTAATTGGTTTTAAGACAAAGTCCTTATGGACTACCTACCGCCGCAGAATGAATCACTGGCACATTACTATCCTTATAAACTTTCTAAGTGTTGCATGCCAAATTTCATTATTTTCTTCATCTGACGCTGTAATAGCGATTAGAATAGTTTTGGGAAGCCGCTTTTTCCAAAGTTTCTAAAATCAATTCTTATGAAAATATAGGAAGCAATGGTAAAGTTCTGAATAATTCGTCTTCTGAAATTAGAGTGCATCGAGGTGTTCAAATTAGGATGAAGGTGCTTGTCACTGCTTATTTGATTCTTAACGTTCGTCTGGCCATCATCGGCTAAATCCTATTCTGTCCTATTGCCCATTTGCAGTGACTCACCGCGCTTGACAGCACACTATAGCACAAATGGCGTAGTCGGGCATAGTCGTCAATTGTTTTCACCAGTAACGACGTTTCATTCTTTTCATATTTTTCAAACATCTGTTAAGTTGTACGTTCCTGTTTACGTATTATTTTTAATTTATAAATGAAGTGAAAGTGCAGGTATAGCAGTCCATTATTAATACGTATGTACCCAAATTCAGCTGATTCGACAGACAGTTATTATAAAGGCGACACGATTTATCAGACGTTGGTCTGGCTGTAGTTGTTCCTGGTGGGCTGCTTACAGGTTGGTCGATCTGTTGACTGCTATCGTCGGGCTGATTAATGGTCACGTCGGACTGCTGGATACTCTCCTCGGCTGCCGGATGTTCTCCTGTGGCTGCTGGATGATCACGTCTTGGTCACCAATCCAAATGCTATCTTTGACTCTGATCCAAATGCTCGTGTTTCTTCCTTAAAATATCGTAAAAATCGTATTAACAAATGATTCTAATCAAAAGCCAATGACACTCCAATGAATAAGCGGAAGTCTCAAACACAATGTTTGTAGAAATGTTTTCTGAATTTTATCTTTTATAATATTTATTTTCTTATAGTTGTGTGCATAACAAAACAAATTTTCTTAAATGACATAATAAATAACAACACATTTTGTTCATTCCTTTTTTATCGTCTTGACATGCCGAAACTTATTTATATAATAAGACAAACATTAGGCTAGCAAAATAGGGTAGCCGGTCGGGGCATTAGTCCGCGGAGTAGTTGTTTCCTGCAGTATCATTTACAGATTTAATGGCTCGACGCCCAGGGCGAGAGGTCTGCGTTAAGTATCTCCTGCAATGTAGGTCGCTTCCTGTAAGTCGAGCCGCTTAGGCCGAGCAGGAAGTAAGCAAACCACTTATATCTCACCTGCACTCAGTTTATATGTGAACATGCATATGAAGGAACAGCCAGTTCAATTGTCGGTCATCTCACCTATGGCATACTAATGAGGGCTAACAAGCCCGAAACCGGTCTATGTATGGTAGTGTGTCCGACAAGGGTTCTTGGCTGTTCACACAGATACTACAGGAGTAATTCAATGCCGGTCGGGGCATTAGTCCACGGAGTAGTTGTTTCCTGTCATTTACAGATTTAATGGCTCGTCGCCCAGGGCGAGAGGACTGCGTTAAGTACCTGCTGCAATGTAGGTCGCTTCCTGTAAGTTGAGCCGCTTAGGCTAAGCAGGAAGTAAGTAAGAGTATATCTCAGCTCCAGGACGTCGAAAAATTAGAACTGGGTAAAACAAAAAAAATACGGGTCAAAATTTTCTCAAATTGATTATAGATATACATATTTTTTCCTAGAATTTTTGAATTACCCTATACATACGTGCGTGACGCAGTGGATCATATGATACATGTATCGATCATATTTGGTAAATTAGAACTATTGAATGCAGAATGATAAGACCAAATAATTTTTATATGTCAAGAAGCCAAAAACTACATTTTCCGATTTAATACTCTCATTATTAATATGAAAAATGTATATAAGTACCTATATATTTTTTGCTTTTAATAGTTTCAGGTGAAAATCTTGGAGACTTCGTTGATTGGTATCCAAGTTTAGAATATTATAAATTCTATCCAAGAATTGGGAGATGCTATGAAGTATATGATAAGAATGAAAAGATCACACCTTTGATTTGTCAGAGGCCCTCAAATCCTAAAAAACAATCCTGCATACATATAATACAAGGAGAAAAATACTGTTTGGGTTTGAAAACGCCGACAAATGAAAACGTTCAATTACTTTGTGAAAATTCAAAGGAAAAACTTCTTTCTTACCATTTAGACGACGAATTAAATAATTGCTTCAACATTTCACGACCTGATAAAAGCCATAAAGAAGTGTGCCAGCAAACATTTGGTAATTATAGTATAGGTATAACAACACCGGATAATTTCACTATATTATTTGAATCATTCTTTTGTGCAACTTCAACGAATGATGAAGAAAAAGAAGCATATAATAAATTCTTCACCACATTTTCTTTTAATCCAGAAGTAAAAAGTTGTTATAAGATATATAATGAACGTCAGATTATAAGTCCTTACACATGCTTTAATGATGATGTACTCAGTTCCTGTGTAGAAGAAATCCCTCATATTAAAAACTGTGAAGGTATAATTACTCAGAACAATGAAACTATAGTATTGCAGTGTACTAATAACAATATAACCATACAAGCCGGCAGTTGCCTTAAAATATATACTGCTGACAACAGGCAGCATATTGCTTGTCTAAAACGAGTAGAAGAACGTTGTATTGGAATAACCACTCCAAGTAACTTAACTATTCTGGTAGAATGTTATTTCTGCAGTAAACCAGGTATGTTCAGTTTCTTAAATAAACAATTGTAAAATTAATTTTCGTTGACATTTCTTCATTATTTTTTTATACAGAAATCTAATCTAATGGCAAAATGTATAAGGATATCATAAAAAAGTTCCAGAGCCGATTTTTAAAGAAATTTATCAAGGAACATTCCAACTTATTTCAACCTTATTCCCTTCAAAGTGCTCTTCCTGTATAGTCATACACTTCTTCCAACGGCGCTTTCATTGCTGTAGATTCATGTAGAAAATATATTTGTTTATCTCTTCAATTGTGTCCTTCGAAGGAGGACGGGTTCACTTCACAGCGCTGTAAAACCCAAACTAATGAATACAATAAAAAAAAGTATATAATAAAAATTCTTCGTTGAAAACCACTCTACAAAAATACTCTGATGTCATTTTTTTTAAATAAATAAATAAATAAATAATGGCGTCCAAAAGAAAATTTGTCCAAAAATTTTGATTGTTTTTCTTTAATATCTTTGTTATTTTTGATTTTTCAACAAAAAGTTACTGGACTAAAATTGTAGAGGATTCAATTTACAATAAAAAATTTTGTATGACCAATAGTTTACCTGATAAATGCTAAAAACAATTTAACCCCCTTTTCCAAGATGGCGGCCGAAGTTGGAGGGTTATGACCCCGCAAACTTCAGGTTAAGCTTTTTTTCACCCCCCCCCCCTTCACATCTAAACAGTAAAATTGCGTCCTCTAAAAAATGCAACCCCAAATGTAACTTTTCAATGGACTAAGTGACGGTCGTCCAGAACTATTGCTATCCAACTGATTGCCGCTCTTCGTTGAACCTTTTAAATTATTCGCGGCATCTTAACCGACTGGAAACTCTGTTCGTAAGCAATTCGTATCATTTGAAAAATCGATGTGAACCATTTCTTCAACTTCACACATAATTTGATGCTAACACGTTTCTCTTTAATGAAACTCATAAAGTATTCAATACACAAAAAAGCGTTTACAAAAACAACTGTGTCCCCACAATGGGTTGCCGTAACAACAATTAATAAACAGCTGGTTACTTGCGAGGTTGAGTTCAGCCAATTGCCAATTAGAAGACATTGAGTAGTTGACGCGTAGTTGAAACAGTTCTGGAACTTTTTGATCAAACGTTGTATTGTAGAATGCAATTTACTTATTTAGAATAGGGATCCTAAATTATTTCTTTTTAGGTGTTAAATATGCATCTTATAATGTAGAACAACAAAGAAAGTACCGAAAGTTTATTAAATCCTATATTTCCAATGAATATATAGGTAAAAATTCTTACCTACAGAAATATAAATTCGAATCCTTTAAAAGACCTAATGATTCGGATACACCTGAATACTTTGGAAACAGATTCACTGTTTATGGATATTGGTTACCAAACAGCAATTGTTATGGTGTTATATTACACAGCAATGAAACGGTTATTCTGGAATGTATTTCTAAAAATCATGAGAAATCTGGATGTTTTTCAGTGATTAATCCAAAAATTAAACAGGAACACACTGTTTGTACTAAAATTCTGAATGAAACCTGTGTTGGAATCACGACTCCTTTAAATTGGTCTGTTGCATTAGCTTGCTATTCCCAATATGAAAACGTCACAAGTAAGTATATCAAATATCAGGTATGAGCTACTTAAACTATAATTTTGCATACATACAGAATACATAAAAAGCGAGTGAGATAAGAGGTCTTGTGGTTACTGGACGACAGTGTTTATATTGTGTCAAATTATTGCTTAAACATAATTATAACATGTTACCAACATTTTTTAGGTAGGCATTAAAAATTAGTTTAAAAATTCCTTGAAAATATACTCTTCTTCTTCTACTCTTTAACTTACTTACTTTAAAATATACAACTTCAACCCGGTATTTACATTGGCAAAACGCCATGGTTTTCTCAAATTTTGTCAGAAAAACTAAATTTAGTAATTTCAAGCAGTCGCATAAATACATACTTGGGAGCTGCGGCGTCCACTGTTGTTAAATCTCATAATTTAAGAGAAAAATAGGGAATTTTGTTCTTATAAAGCAAATTTCTACATAACCGTAAGATAATGCCAAAACTTAATATAATACTTCACTGCACTACACAAATTCTATTTTGATTCTAGAAACAACACAAAAATTTGCAAAATTGCCTGTATTACAAACACCTTCTTGTGAATCCACTGAAAATTAAAATAAGTGTAATAATATTATAGGGTCACATACTCGGCCATTCTCGTTTCGTTGAATGAATTTTAACCAATTGTTTTTTTGCTCATTTACCAGTGCATATCATAGTTTTTACCAAAATTTTGTCAATGTTAGAAATTGTGTCAACTCAAACTATAAAATAACACGTCGTCATAGAATGAACTATTTTCAAAAAATTTATTTCTATTGCCATTTCGTTACAAAACCGTTATGTGATTTATTGAATATTTGTACACGTATAATGTTTTATATAGAACTTAATTTAAGGAAACGACCCTATGTAGCTTTAGTTACCTGCGTCATTCGAAAATTCATACTATACAATAATAAACAAAATATTACATTAGCTATATTTCGAATGTGTAGTATTAACATTTCCCCTTCAGCATCACTAATGTTAATGGTGTACTAACATTGATTTTATGTATTTATATTTTCTTACGTAGTACCTTTCAAGAAGATGAATTAAAACAACTAATAAGTCTCATGTTTTAGGTCAAAACGAAGTACAGAAGAAAAAATATGCGGCTTCTATTGAGGAATTCAGGCTGTATCCTGGCTTGAATAACTGTTATGAGATTTATCAGTCTCACGAAATAAATCCCTACAGTTGCAGAAAAAGTGCGAATCCTAAAAATTATTCATGCGTTTATTGGATACCTGGAGAAAAACATTGTTTGGGTCTGAAAACACCAAACAATGAAACAATTGAATTTGTGTGCGGTGACTCTCAGGAAGATGTCCTCTCTTACAAAACTTTTTCCACAATTAAAAATTGTTTCAATATTTACAGTTCCAACAAGCAATTGGGAAAAGTTTGCCAAAAGAAATTTAGAAATTACAGCGTTGGCGTGACTACTCCCAGTAATTACTCCATATTATTCGATTCCTTTTTTTGCCCTGCATATAAAACTGCTGAACAGCTCCAAGAGTATAAAGAATTTTTTGGAAACTTCACTTTTAACCCTAGCATTCGAAGTTGTTATAAGGTTTATAAATCAGATCAAGAAATTAGTCCCTATACATGTTTGAGTGACAGCGTATACAACGCTTGCACTCACTTGCTTGAAGACACAAACTGTATGGGAATAACAACTCAAAATAATGAAACTATTATTTTGGAATGTCTGAATAATCCGAGCATGGTAAACAAGACGGGTTGCTTTCAGATATATACACCTGATAATAAAGTACAGATTACCTGTGTGAAACAGATAGAAGAACGATGTGTAGGAATAGTTACTCCAAGTAACTTAACTGTGTTGTTTGAATGTCACACGTGCATTTCAGATAAAGGTAATTATAATTTTCTTTTCCACAAATTTTATTGGTTCCAGCCTTGTCTGCTGAATAGCAGCACCCGTGTTATTTTAAGTAAATTTCAAGTGTTTTCCATCCGTCCCAACAGGATATCCTGAAACTGAACATATATTTATTTATTTATTTCGAGATAGGTAATCCAACAGGCAAAAATGTTACCAAATACAGAAAGTAAAGAAATGGGACGATAGTTGCTGACTTCATCCTTAGAACCACTTTTAAAAACTAGAATTACTGCTGCTCTTTTCCAAAAGCTAGGAAAACAACCAGAAGTTAAGGATTTGTTGAATATAATGAACAACGGCAAAATTAGAGACTGTTTACAAGATTTTACAAATAGAGGAGAAATATCATCCTGACCAGCACTTTTATTGATGTCAAGTCGGTCAAATTCCTGCTCGATTTCTGCAACAGATATATGTTTAATGTTTACACTAAAATTTTGACTGCCAGTTAATATAATAATATATTACTTACGTTAGAAGAAGTGTCATTTGATTCAAATACTGAAGAAAAGTATTGGCAATAGGCATCACAGATATTCTGATCATTACACAACTCTTGACCGTTATAATTGATAACATTTGGAAAACGTTTATTACTAGATTTATTAGAAATGAATGACCAAAAATGCTTTATATTATTCTTAATATTACTCTCAATACCTAACACATAATTTGTATAATCAATTCTGGCAGAATGTCCAGATATCTAGATTTTGGGTATATTTGATGATAAACTCGCGACAACAATTCAGACGACTTACGTCTTATGAACAAATGAATAATTCATTATATTTCATTAAAATATTTAAGAAACTGCAACTGATAGTAATAAAATTATATACTACACTAAAATGTTGCATTATATATTGCACTAAATTGCAAAAAATGATTGTTTTTAACGCGACCATCGAAAATTACGTTGACAATAAAAACAAATGTATAACGTCAGTCGTGACGTAAGACGTCTGAATTCTTGACGCGAGTATAGTTTTAAATCTATTTTATAGCAAAGCTGATAATACTTTTGACGTGTGTAACATTTTCATCTTTGTTTTTTTTAACAAATTGGACAGCAAATTCCGTTTTCCCGAACTGTTTTACGTTAAAAAGATACTATTGTTTCAAATCGTTATCTTTAACGGTTTCTGAGAAAATCGCTCTTGAATTAATCCCACTTTGGTCAATTTCATAGTAATTTAAACAAAATTATCAAGGTATTGTTATGTCAAAGTATTGCCAACCCGATTGCAAATTTAATAGTTCTAAGCGAAAAAAATGGAAGAGTTTACGGGACAAGAGTTAGTTGATATGATATTTATTTATTTATGGCTTTTGCGATGATAATGCTGCAGCGGCAGAACGCGAGTACGGGAGAAGGTTTCCAAACCGAAGGCTGCCATCAAGGAGAGCTGCAACCGCCACTTTTCGAAAGGCACCGGGTCAAGGACGTCCCAGGATTAATAGGGAACCGGAGGTCCTTGACGCTATTGAACAAGATCCTACGACTAGCATACGGAACATTTCAAGGCAAATGTTCCTCGGCCAACGGTACTACATGTCTTAAAGATTTCCTTAACAGAATTGATTAGATGTGCTATGATTTCCATTTCTCCCTTTTCAATGGGTCCCTGTGCCCTTAGGAAGCATTTGCGGACCCATGTTCATATGAACTTTTTTTACTTAGTTTTGATCATAGATTCGGCCTGTTCAGGGTTGGCAGCTAATTATGAGACACCCTGAATAATAAATATATTTCTGTCGATTTTCATGGCACGATAAACACAAAAATGTTTCATTATACAGCTGGCAAGACGTATGATATTATTGTGTTGACTTTTGCATAGCTAGGATGTAGAGTCATGACTGACATTTTCATTGTTATTACACCTGAATTGAATGTCAAATTTTCCACATTTTTTATTTATTTTTATGACTTTTGAAGTTGCAGTTTGCATATAGTTGGATTTTCAAATACATACTCGTATATACTAAATTTTTGTGATACTGAATGTTGTCATTTTGTGAAAAAGTTAAAATTTGTATTCTATCTCTATAATAACCAATTAAATCAGTATAATTATTATTTTTACTGAGTATGTATTAAATCGTGCATTTGAAAAAGTAAGCAAATTATGGTTAGGTACCTACCTATACTTTAAAAGAGAAAATAACAGGGACATTTTCATAATTTAGTTACAGAAACACTTTGGCGTGGTGGTGGTAGATTTACTTGCATAATACATTACAAAACACCTGAAAATTTACTGTAACCACAATATATAAGACATATAATTATTAAATTGATTAGTCAATTGTAACATTTTCACCATAAATAATGTCAGTCAGTTGTGTCAGATTGTCAGAAGTTCAAGATAAAGTTTCGTATACGTAACGTATAGGATACGTATAAAGGAAGCGATATAATTTTGCAGAATAGCTAAATATACTAGAATTGTTTCGGAAAATTTGCTAAAAGTTGAAACATTTCTGCCATTAAATAATTTAATCTGAATAATAAATAATGAACGATACATACATAGATATTGAGTAAAAACTAAATAAATAAATTTATTTTAATATAGCTTACTACTATAATTATCAGAAGTACTGTAAGATTTCCGTTATTGACCAGACATTTGATGTAAATTATTTACTGTTTTAAAAAATTTACAGGGATAAATCGGTCTTAGGTTATAAAAGTCAAAATGTAATCCTTATCTAAAATGGGCAGCCGACTGATCTTTAGTGTGTTTCATGATTACGTTCGTCTGTTGATGTTAAACATTGACACCATTGAGCATCCCTGGAATGTTCATCAATGGTGCACTATTTGGATCATTAAAGGACGTATAACATATACAGTATACGTCCTTAGGACATCCCAGAGGGGACGTTTTTGGGATATTTAAAATTATTTATAATTTTTCATAACAAATAAATACAAATACTCATTTAATCAATAAACAAATTAAGTACTTACATTCGGGTATCTACGTTTTTTTTTTACATATATATAAAATATTAAAAAATAATTTCTTCTATATCTCCTTCCCCAACGTTTCGATTGCTCGCCTCAACCAGGATTGAAATGCTTCTCATGCTTGTTTCTGTTTTCTTATTGGTTGGTTGATTGCCCTTTCTGTAACTGCTGTAAAACAAATAATAAACGGGGGACTTAGCATACACATATAACTGTATATTAAAAATATTAATTCAAGAACATATTAACATATAAATATTTGGTAAACAAATATGATGAAAATTAATATTGTTTATGAAAAATAATATTATTCTTTATAAATTTTTTATAGAAAAACTTTGTAAATCATTAAGATTTATGCGACTATGCCACATGTAATATTATACAGGGTGTCCCTAAAAGGTCTTTACAACGCTCCACCAGGAATTTGTTTTTTTTAGTAATTACACCTTCGATAAGTCTATGTCAATAGAAGAAAAGATTTTTCAGTTTAAAATTTAGATTAAGTACATTATTTCCTACAAAAAAGGTACTCTCGATAATACTCGATTACTCTCGTGGTTTATTCAAAATTTGTAATTTTAATCATTGGCAGCAATTTTGACATACAAATTAAATTAGGAAATAATTATTTACAGTTGTTCCTGATATTCTTGAAATAAAAAATGCGAGTTTTTAACAAACACGCTTATTCGTTTCCGCGTATTCCATATGATATATACGATTTGTTCATAAGTTTCCAGGTACTTGCCTTTATGCAAATAATTTTGAGTGTTGGTTATCATAATTTCAAGTAAATAAAACTTGTGACATTTAAGACACCTAAATTATTACTATGATTGAAAAGTTTGACGTTTACTTAATAATTTGAATTAAATTTTCATTTTTCATTGCCGTACAAAATACACCAGCGCAGAATATACCGATATGTTATTAGTTTTTGGATATTGTGAAGGAAATGGTCGAGTGTGTCAGAGTGTACTCTAAGAAAATTTCAAATCGTCGTATATCAGCCATACAACTTTTGCTGCTGTGGAGAGACGTCTTCGGGAAACCGTTCGCTTTGTTTATCAAATCGCGTATTATTGAAGGCAGTGTTATGTAAGGGATGTGGTCTTATAGAATACCTGCCCAAACATTAAATCTCTGTGGACATTGGGTATGGGTTTCTCAATTAAAAAAAAATACACTCATCGATGAAGCAAATATTGTACAACAAGTTCACGTTATTCAATAGATTATTAGACATAATTTCGCAAAACTGTAGTCTTCGATCATTGTCGTCTTCGTTTAGTTCTTAAACAAGTTTTGTCTTGTATGGGTCAAATTTGCGCTTTTTTTAAAATTTTCCATACTTGTTGAAACCGATGCCAGGAAAAGTTGATTTAAAGACTGATTGTTATCCATTGAAACGGGTCGCCGTGTAATAATTCGTCTTTCTGGTTGATGTTTTTTGTTTGCCACTGATTCAGTTTCCATGAAATTTTGCATCAACTTTGAAATATATTGATGACCAATGAATTTATCGGGATGCAATTCATTGAAAGCACACGCTGCAGCTCGTGCGCAGTCGTTATTTTTGAAATAGAAACGCACAATTTCGATTATTTCGGCAGTCGTGTACACCATGTTGATACTTTTAATTGAATATAATTAGACTACTATTTAAATATTTACAGGTGGATCAGACTTGCCCCCATACACTGATGCATATAGAAAAGTTTTTCGTTCATTTATAGAATATTCTCTTTATACTATTACTCAAAACAAAGACGCTCTAGAAAATAAGACGACTCTCAGCGCGTATACACCAGAGCAAGGCATAAAGTTTTCAGACTGTTATAATGAAATAAAGGATTATGATGTTCATATATTACATGGACATGAAAATTGTAGAGGAATTACTCTGGAAAATTTTGAAACTATAATTTTGGATTGCCCTCACAAAGTATCTGGTAGGACGGGATGTTATGATGTCTTCAGTCCAGTATTTGATGAAGATATTGCAATAATTGAGCCCAGTCGAAAGGTAATTTTAGTTCTTGATTTTGTTTAGGTTTGTATTTCTTAGGTTACTATGTATTATTACCATATTTAAAAAATCATCTATTTTGCGAATCCAGTATATTCTTGAATGTTTTTGATCTCTAATTGAGCGACGTTGCAACAAGCTCTCAACATTAATTCTTATCATTAAAATTAACAATGAAAACATTTTTCCCTAGATTTCAAACACCGTAGTTTTTCACGCCACGGTATTAGTTATGTCAGTATAGTGGACTGTATAATAAGTATACCTAAAAACAAAACTACTATACCGGGTGATTCAGACTTATCTAAATCTTTTTTGAATGTACAGGGAACTCTTACAAACACAATTGTGTAAAAATAAAATCAAAAGGATTAGTTCGAAAATGACTTAAAAATATACTTCCGCACGGCACTGGAAACTGGTCCACTGTAAAACCTGATAAGGCATATAATCGGCGACCCGACAAAGAATTGGAAGAAATTCCCAAGGAAAGAAATAAATTACATTTTACAACACTAATTTTTATACAGCAAATTCAACTGCCTTTGCTTTTGTTATTGATTATTAATAGAATTAATTTATGGTTTTAATTAGTAAAATAGTTTGACATACCTGATGTTACAACATTTTGGGCCCGTCTTACTTAGTTTCTAGAAACTAACACAAATGTTTCTGCTTCTTGTCCGTTTTGAACTTGTAAGTTATTGGCAGCAGCTATGATATGGTTGCGTAAATTGTCAATAGTATCCACTTGGGTGCAATATGCTTCATTTTTTTAAAATCCCCACAAAAATAATTACAAATGATTTAAAGTCAGGAGATCGTGGCGGCCATGGTGGTCCTCCTCGTTCAATCCCTTGGTAATATTGTTTGGACATGCGAGACATGGTACGGATGTAATAGAGCCTTGTGCATGATACGCAACACTGTTGCAATACGCCGTGGACGCCCTGGACCTCCATCTCTTCCACGATTCGGCTGCAAATTTCCCGTGTCACAACCAGCGTTTGCATTACACTTGCAGTCACTGCACACCGCTGTAAAAGTAGCTGCATTTAGTAGCAACATGTTTACCGGAAAAACTAAGGTAAATGCTTGCATCACATAAAAGTTAATAGATAAGTAATCGGATATTAGAAATCGCCTGACTAGAGACTACAGTAGCCCAGCGATATAAAGGTTGAAACTACTAGAACTTCAATAATTTTTTTCTCGGAAACTATAAAGATTTTACAAACAAAAAAAATACAATATTGACTCCATTTTTCATGACGCATCTAGTCCCATTTTTTTTAGATAATCTGAATCACCCTGTATACAAATAGAGGAAACATTGTTTTAGAAAAGGACTAAGCACTACCGCACTATGTTAAAGTATCGTCATACTACTATTTTTTTCTTTCGTTCTGTTTAATATAAAAAAAAGTCATTTGACATGTAGTTTGTTGTTTTTTCGTTTACAATCAGTTCCCTCACTTCAACTCTTTATATTTTATGATCAAATAAAACCATTCACTTTCAGTTATTTGAATCCCTATGCAATTTTATACATATAGTCACAGACCAACTAGACTGAACTATAGGGCCAAGCCAGTGAAGCCTTCCGTAAACCTAACCTCAGCCCAGCTGGCTTCATGCTCTCAGTCAACGTTAGACATTCGTTGTGGTAACATCTCGATTATTTTGTAAAATATACGAGTTTTCTTTGTGCAATTATGGGAAAGTGCATTGTAGACAATTGTAATAGCCGATCAGATCGGAATAATGATGAAATTTCATTTTTTAGGTAAGTAATAATTAAAAATAATGGAACACGTTTTATGGCATTAAACGGCTCTGCGCAGGCGTTGTGCTGACATTTCCAATATCGGCTCTGTGTTTTTTAGTTCCCATTTGTTTAACAATTATTCTTAGCGAGGTAACAAGTATTTAATGGTTTATTACATAATATCATGTGGAACATTTTGGTAATGCGTGTACTGGCATCTTGGAAACTATAAGACATACGAAAATCGGCAGTTGGGGGAAAATTCTGTTGCTAACTTAATGACGCTTGCAACTAGATCTAGGTTTTGAGTTATTTTGAAAAAAAGTTAATATGGCATTATTCGTCTGTAACTTTTTTATTTAATTTATATTTGCTATTGCTATTTAATTATAATTTATATTTGCTAAATAATAATAAGTTAAGAATCTAATTAAGAAATTTACAATATTAGAATTTCAAACAGTTACGGTTGCGTTTGAAAATTTAAATATACAGTGAAATTTTTCGAAAACATTTGCTGCGAAAAAGTGTTTTCAGATTTAAAAAATCCTCTAAATATAAAAGTTACAGACGAATAATGCCATATTAACATTTTTCAAAATAACTCAAAAACCTAGATCTAGTTACAAGCGTCATTAAGTTTTTTTCCCCCAACTGGCTATTTTCGTATCGCTTGTAGTTTTCAAGATGCCAGTACACGCATCATCAAAATGTTCCAAATGATATTATTTAATAAACCATTAAATACTTGTTACCTCGCTAACAATAATTGTTAAACATATGGACACTTAAAAACAGGGCCGATACTGGAAATGTCAGTACAACTTCTGCCCAGAGCCTTTTAATGCCATAAAACGTGCTCCATTATTTCTGATTATTACTTACCTAAAAAATGAAATTTCATCACTATTCGGATCTGATCGGCTATTACAATTGTCAACAATGCACTTTCCTATAATTACACAGTGATTAGAACTTATTAGAGCAATTTCTGAAAAATATGTAGATGTAAGAATAAATCATAAAACAAAAATAATCAATACCTTAAAAGGCACAAAGCAACAAGCATTAAATAAAGTAACACTATTTAAAGGGCGATAAAGATTTTAATATAACTAGAATTTTATTTTAAACCCTGATTTAAAAACATTTCACAAAACTTTTCAAAACAATTAAATATTTTATGTTAGTTTATTAAAAATATATTCCTTCCTATTTCACATTACTTTTAAATAAAAATTATTAACTTTATTAAAATTTCATCAAATATTATAATAATATACATTTTACTGAATCAGACTCTGTCAAAAGAGGCGGAGCCAAACTTCCGCAAACACTCCACTGCTCCCCTGTCTAGGCTTCGTTGGTATCGTTGTATTGAATAGCATGGGTACAGTCTAGTTGGTCTGTGCATATAGTAATACTCGATCGATTGTATTTTAACTTATTTTTGTAATACAATTGTAGGATTCTAGCGAATACGATCTTAAACGTTAATCGCCTTTTATTTTATAGGTGGGCAATGTGTGCGTAAAAATTCTGAATGAATGGTGTGTTGGAATAACAACTCCTAAAAACTGGACTATACCCCTAAGTTGCTTTCAAGTACCCGATGACATGTGCCCTCTAAGTAGTAATACCCAGTAGCAGTCCACGTCAAAGTATATGATGCTGAATTGTTTAATAATTTTGTACGAATATGTAAATTATAAATAAAGAACTACCTACACGTTACTCGTTCTATGCATTACTAATCCAACAAAGTTATTTGCAATTATTACTACGAGTGATTAAAAATGCATTTGTGGTTAAGAAATGGAATAAAGTTATAAGTTTTATGTTTTTCTAGAAATATATACGGTATGTATAAAGACAAAATAAAAATTGGCTATGTTGAACTATACTAAGTTTGTGCTACATTGTGCAGCAAGAATTAAAAAAATATATACCTATATAGAAAGTGTTGATTTCTAGGTAGCCTTTCACTTTGTGGAAATCATACGTTTTTTCAATATGTTAGTCATTGTTAACCGTTCCGAATATTGTACCATTAAGAAAAAAATATATATCCTTCGTGGTTTCCCGGAAAATACTGGGAACTTCATATCTTCATATTTTGCAGTTTCCAGAAATTGTAGAAATACTGAAATATTTGAAAGTTCTGGATTGGGCTAGCCGTTTTAAACATTGTGCCGTTGTTAACAAATTTATATCTATTTGTATCATTCAGACTCCGATTTATTCGAAAAAAACGGGATCAAGTTACACTGCCACAATATGAATCTAACATATTGCAAATCTAATATTTTCTTTATTTTGCACGTAGCTGAAAAATATTTGTTTTAGATGTTTTCGGATATTCATTTCATTAAAACATTTGAAAAAGAAAGTTGTTTAAGGCAATGAGCTAACAAGGAAAATAAGTATAATCGATTTGTTATCATCTAAGGAAGCTGCCCATTGATTTACGAAGTATGTTTTAATCGGTTGGTTAACATTGAGACAGTCTGTTGTATTTTTTCAAAAACAATGTGATTTCAGTGATTTCAACGAAAGGGCCTTATTCATGTAATATGAAATTTTCACAAATCCCATGCTATATCGTACTGCAGGCTCTGCTATAATTCTTAAGATAAACAACGGAAGCGATAGTTTCGTCGAAGTGTGTACCTGGTTACTGACTAATACCTTGAGTAACTAACCTAGTCTCTCTAAGTTACAAGGTCCCATGCACTTTGTATTTTTTTAATACGATTGGACTGTCACTAACATCATGGTTTTCGGTCTGTTGACAAGTATCTGAGTGTTATTTTTTCACAGACCTTATTACCTGCCACCAAGAGAGCATAAAGACATCTCATGACATCCGTTGTCGCCATTATATATATATATATATATATATATATATATATATATTGTCGCCATTATATATATATATATATATATATATATATATATATATATATATATATATATATATATATATATGTTAATTCGTAGGCTTCCGAGAACCATGCCAGGACTTAACACGGATAAAATTGTCTACAATATCTCCAAATTGGTCCTTGACGAAGCCTCAAAAAGTGTGCTGTCAAAAGGTTTTAATTATGCTGTAACACCAACACAGATTCCAGTGGAAAACATCATATGCGGAGTGGAAGCGTCTATTGAGAATATGGACACCAACATCGCAGAAACTATCCGACAGGATGTGTCTCAAATACTGAGAAGATCTAAGCCGCCAAAAAAGAATCTTACGAGAGAAGAGACTCAAGCCCTACGTAATCTCCAAAAGAACACCGAGGTGCTTATCCTTCCAGCTGATAAAGGAAATGCAACCGTCATAATGGACACTCAAGAATACGACAGGAAGATCATGGCTTTACTTACCGACCCAGCATACGAACCTATCTCCACAGACCCTACTACATACCTTGAGAAGACCACAAAAGCTAAAATTAAAGCGTCAAACATCAGACAAGAACAACAGCTGCAACTTATCCCAAGAGAGAAATCATCGAGGTGCCCAAAACTCTATGGATTACCTAAAATCCACAAAGAAGGAGTGCCTTTGAGACCCATTGTAAGTTCCATTGGATCACCATTACAACATCTGGCAAGATTCCTGGCTAAACAGTTACAACCATACGCCGAAGAAGCGAAATCTTACGTCAAGAACGCAAGCCACTTCATCGAGCGTATTAGAAACGTAAAAGTGGATCCAGAACATCTGCTAGTAAGTTTTGATGTAGTGTCCCTATTTACAAACATTCCAGTGGAACAAGCACTCGACATGATCCAGAGGAAATACCATGTAAGGGAGGATCTAATGGAATTGACGAAACATTGCCTAAAGAACACTTACTTTGTCTACAAAAACCAAAAGTATAGGCAAATAGAGGGAGCACCCATGGGATCGCCTTTGTCACCAGTCATAGCCAATCTGTTCATGGAGGAATTAGAAGAACAAGCAATAGAAACAGCAGAATATAAACCATCCATGTGGCTGAGATATGTCGACGACACCTTTGTCATATGGACACATGGCGAGGAGAAATTACGAGAGTTCTTAATTCATCTGAACAGCAGACATCCAAAAATCAAGTTCACTATGGAACTGGAAAAGGACCAACAGCTACCTTTCCTCGATGTATGTATAAAGAAAAAAGAAGATGGAGGTCTAAGCTATACGGTATATCGGAAACCAACACACACGAATAGGTACCTACATGCAGAATCTCACCACCACCCATCGCAGCTACAATCAGTGATCAAAACACTAATGACAAGGTCAGAACGACTCTCTGACGACGACCACAAAGAAGAGGAAATTAAAAACGTTAAATTAGCCTTACAACAAAATGGTTTCTCCGGCAACAATATCAAGAGGGCTTTAAGACCTAGGCGAAACAAAGAACAGAAGGAAGAAGATAAACCAATAGGCAAAGCTCTCCTGCCATATGTCAAGGGAACTACAGACAAAATAAGCAGGGTTTTAAAGAAATACATTTCATATTACATGAATAAGGCCCTTTCGTTGAAATCACTGAAATCACATTGTTTTTGAAAAAATACAACAGACTGTCTCAATGTTAACCAACCGATTAAAATATACTTCGTAAATCAATGGGCAGCTTCCTTAGATGATAACAAATCGATTATACTTATTTTCCTTGTTAGCTCATTGCCTTAAACAACTTTCTTTTTCAAATGTTTTAATGAAATGAATATCCGAAAACATCTAAAACAAATATTTTTCAGCTACGTGCAAAATAAAGAAAATATTAGATTTGCAATATGTTAGATTCATATTTTAAGCTAATATAAATCAAATCTACAATTCCTATCAATGAAGTCATATGTATGTTCTCTGATACCAAACATCTAGGTATGCTAATGAACAATTCCACAGACAAAGCTCTATTCAATAATTATCTAAAGAAAATAATCTAATTTACTCACTCTATAAAAATCTAACTTCACTTTTTTGGCAGTGAAGTTAGATTTTTATAGAGTGAGTAAATTAGATTATTTTCTTTAGATAATTATTGAATAGAGCTTTGTCTGTGGAATTGTTCATTAGCATACCTAGATGTTTGGTATCAGAGAACATACATATGACTTCATTGATAGGAATTGTAGATTTGATTTATATTAGCTTAAAATACCTTTCTAAAACAGTAAAAAAATGTTACAAAAGCTAATAATGTTAGATTCATATTGTGGCAGTGTAACTTGATCCCGTTTTTTTCGAATAAATCGGAGTCTGAATGATACAAATAGATATAAATTTGTTAACAACGGCACAATGTTTAAAACGGCTAGCCCAATCCAGAACTTTCAAATATTTCAGTATTTCTACAATTTCTGGAAACTGCAAAATATGAAGATATGAAGTTCCCAGTATTTTCCGGGAAACCACGAAGGATATATATTTTTTTCTTAATGGTACAATATTCGGAACGGTTAACAATGACTAACATATTGAAAAAACGTATGATTTCCACAAAGTGAAAGGCTACCTAGAAATCAACACTTTCTATTTTTTGTTAAAATAACAATATAGGTATATATTTTTTTAATTCTTGCTGCACAATGTAGCACAAACTTAGTATAGTTCAACATTGCCAATTTTTATTTTGTCTATACATGCCGTATATATTTCTAGAAAAACATAAAACTTATAACTTTATTCCATTTCTTAACCACAAATGCATTTTTAATCACTCGTAGTAATAATTGCAAATAACTTTGTTGGATTAGTAATGCATAGAACGAGTAACGTGTAGGTAGTTCTTTATTTATAATTTACATCTTCGTACAAAATTATTAAACAATTCAGCATCATATACTTTGACGTGGACTGCTACTGGGTATTACTACTTAGAGGGCACATGTCATCGGGTACTTGAAAGCAACTTAGGGGTATAAGTCCTGGCATGGTTCTCGGAAGCCTACGAATTAACATATATATATATATATATATATATATATATTTATATTGTATTAGAATTTTGTTAAGTAGAATGCCCTCCTGTCGGGCATCCTCCGAAGCTGAACTTGAATGGCACATTCCATTTCCTCTTACGATATTCCCATGTCAGCTTGTTGGACAAATGCTACAATATATTTTAAATAGTTGATAATGGTGGTATCGCCGAATTTCAAAAACTTAAATCGTCTGTTTCTCGAAAACGGTTTATTGATTTGTAACAGGTAACCTTTTCTATTTAAAATTGAAGGTAGTAATTAAATAGTTTCTTATTAAAAAAATCAAAAGTGTAAAATACAAAAAGTTACATATTTTTACATCCACAGTACAGTATAACTAGCACCCCCTAGTCGTGACCACAACACTGTTTGCATATTCGTAATTTCCATCTCAAAAAGTATAAGATTACAAATTTTCAAAAGAATCGGTTCATATGTTCTTAATATAGCAAAAAATCAAAAATATTTTTTCAACTTTAACACCCTGTAGAATATGGATCTTTCTCTGGGTAATTACTCAAATCAGATTAGTTTATCAGAAGATGATAAGAGATAAGTGCATGATATACCTATTCGTATTTAATATAGTTTTGAAAACAAAATTTTTGGCTTGATAAATAAGTTTGGAATTTTTTTGAAGGGTGATTCCGTTAATTCTTATTTTTCCCTATTCCCTCTTAAAACATTTGTACTAAGTCATAGTTAACTCTGCATATTATAGATGAAAGCGAGATGAAAGTCTTTTCAGTGTGGAAAAGGGAGAGATAGGACTAGCTTCTTTCATTGCAGAACATATTTTATCATTCAATCTGGCCAATCATTTACCTGAACGAATAAAAGCTGTGTACACAGCCTCAAAGATAGCCAAAAAATTTAGTTTAGGAAGAACAAAATGCTGTTCTATTATTAAAAATTCTATATTGGTACCAGTAACTTTAACACATTAGTTAAAGTTCTTAAAGTTAATCAGCTTTCACTAAGAATGGATAAAAGCATTTACATTGACGTTGTAGTTGTCATAATAATATTAACATTTAGATGAATTTCAGGAAGTTCAGGACAGTTTTTTTAACATTATTACCTGTTGAAAGACCAACAGCAGAAATTCTCTACAATTTGCTAAAAAAGCTTCTTTAGAAAATGGAATAGACTATACAAAATAAGATTATTGGATTTTGGAAAAGATTACGTTTCTCTGTAATGATATTTCAACCTTGTTTGTACTAAAATGTAGCATGCTTGTACCAAGTTACCAGACTACGGAAAAATTACCTCGTAAAATTTATAAATATTTTCAATTTAGCAGCAAAAAATTTGGAAAGTATCAAAAATTTTGAGCTATCCCATAAATTATATGCAGCACAGACGTGGCTTTCATTAGTTTCAGTGGTATGTAGAGTACTAGAGTAGTAGAATGTCCTAAAACTGTATTTTCAAAATGAAGTTTTAACAAACCCTGAAAACCATAAATATGGCAGAATTAATCAATTCTTCTTTGCAGAATGTATTGCATAAATTATATTTATATTTTTTAGATCACATTTTACCAATGATAACAAATTTAAATCTAGAAGCGCAGGCAGAAAGTTCTAAAATTTTTCAACTTTATTCGAAACTAGAAACTTTATATTTTGGATTTTTTTGTTAAACTTTTGGCATCTACGTATTAATACCTTAAATGTTGATTACAAAAATAAAGCACAAAATGTATTACCTTTAAATACAGCTAATATTTTACAACATGACTCTGATTCAGAATTATCAAAATTTCATTATCATGCCTCCAATTCTCTCAAGAACTTCTAGACCAAATTAAGAAAAAAATTTGTTTTGAAAAGCAAGATCTAAAAAATAATGTTTTTCATAATACTACGTCATATATGTTCAGGAGGAGATGTACATACTTACAGTATATTATTCTACGTTCAATTTTAAGCAAAGAAAATCCTATGAACTTAAGTCTGGAAACGCTTCGTTTAGGATATATAGGATGTCAAATTTAAAAAAATAATAATTACATTTTCTTTAAGGCTAACGGTGAAACACGTGATCAAGTTTTGTTAAAACCAGATATATCGCTGCGCAGAGTAAGACTATGTTGACGTGTTGTGGCAAAACGCTGAAATATGTGCTGCTTAGAGGCTAATGCATTTGGGATGGAGACAAAACGAAAGATACACTGAAATAAAGGTATCACAACTCTATTAGTGGAGTAAAATCGGTTCTCAATTATGCCGTTTTTTTTTAATAAAGATATAACTAAATTAAACATTTACCATCTTTTAGAGGGACAATTTCGACATCTGAAATGGACTTTTACAACTTTTTTCAGTAGGGTCTAACTTTATAAATTCAAATTGTCGGTGCTTCGGACGTTATTTGTCAATTATGTTTTACGAAACATATATCACGTTTGCAAATCAAGGATTCAAGTTATGTTCATAATTTTTTCACAACATGTATAAAAAACTACAGCGCTTCTAATAGTACATACCAATTTTTAATAACTTAAAGCCTTTTCGAAAAAAATTGTTCCAAAGTCAATGCCAGTAAATTTGTGCATTAAAAACTTTACTATGCGGAGAGCTACATTAATTATTGAAAATAGAACTATAGTTATATGGAGACAAATGTAGTCGATAGTATGAAAAATTTTTTTAAAAAAAGTTTACTTCGCTACGTGTTACGGTTTTCAAGAAATTGAATTTTACATATGCTCGTATTTCGTGTGTAAGCTAAGTTTACTTGCGGTGCAGTATACGTTTTCAGAATAGGACAATGCATTCATTCGGAAAGTCAGAAATATCTATATTTTCCATAATTTTTATGTCGAATAAAATTAAATTTTAGTTTTTTTTGCTCGTATTTTTTTAATAAAGAAAACTTATCGTAGATCATAGAAAATACATAAGAGATATTAACATAAATGTATATTTATTTATGTCCAAAATGTAAAATATAAAGACTATGTATGGATTATTGAAGAGAAATGTGAGAAATTAAAGTGTAAATAGGCCAATTAGATTGGATCAAATATTGAAAACATATCCACTAATTGCGATGCTTATTTTTTTGTTTGTTCCTTTAATACTAAAATATAAATACTTTCACTTGACATAGGGCTCAACTTAAATCAGAAAATATGGAATAAAGAGATAATTTCATTTGTAGAATAAAATGCTTTTGACACATTTTTTCTTTCTATGTGTATTTCTACTAAGTTTGGGTTTGCAACAAATAGTATATTATTATTTACTGAAGTGCTGAGAAGCAAACCATCGATGCCATGTATAAAAATACTATGCGACAAAAATAAAATTAGATAAACAAAACCATATTTCAATAACATTTTTATATATTCCATAAATCTCAACTACCCATTTGCATTCCCCATTTTTTTAATATTTATTAAAAATATTAATTATTTTAATGAATACGTCTATTTAGCAATGTCTTAGCTGGTGTCTATTATTCAGTAGGCAGACACAGAATATTATATTAAAAATAATCTATATTTCTGTATTTGAAAAACATTATATTTTTAGTTTCAAGTAACAAATTCGTAATTATAATAAAGCTATTAAACTACAATACGTAATCATTTCTCTTAAGTCTTTTATAAAATCTGTCCTTTTATTTTAGTTTTTCGGTTTTCGTTCGGTAACTATATATATATATATATATATATATATAGTAAAATATGTTATTCTATTTTTTATATACTACAAATATTATTTTACATCGAGTGAAAAATTTTAAATAAAAAAAATTTACATTACTCAACATTTTAAAAAACAGCATTGATGTAAAATAATATTTGTAGTCTATTAAAAAAAAGTCGCCTATTTTTATCATTTTCCGTTGAGCAGTGATTGAGCGAAAACGTGGCGAAAACTATATTCCGTATGATAGAACATTTACCGTTAGCCTGAATCACTTCTCTCAGTGTTGGACATTTAGAATCTAATGTGATCGTCTCTTTTATCAATGCCACCGCAAGGGGGCAGCATTTTATTGCTAAGAAATATTTTTTTAGTTTTCGCTCAGTAGCTCCTCAGGGGATAAAGATAAAAATATGCGGTTTTTTTTAATAGACTATAAATATTAATTTACATTGACGCTGTGTTTTGAAATTTCGGAAAAGAGCAAAATTCATTTAAAAAAAATAATTTTACAGTTTTTCAAAATTTCAAAACACAGCGTCGATGTAAAATAATATTTGTAGTCTATTAAAAAAAACCGCATATTTTTATCTTTATCCCTTGAGGAGTTATTGAGCGAAAACTTTATATCGTCTCATAGAGCGCTCACCGTAAGCCTTAATAACCCTCAGCAACTTTGAGTCAAATTCATGAAATTTTGTATGCGGGAGTTTCTTGGGACAGGAAATTCAAATTTTATGCACAATTGGTTGTATCTCCAAGAGACCGCCACAAGCGGCCATTAGGATCCTTTAAATCGCTTCAACTTTTTTTTGTGCCACGGTGTATATCACTTTGAAATAGAAAAACATTTTCCCCTACCTTTTCTACTTAAAAAAACTACTCCTTATTGAACTCTAGAAACAGCCGTTTCCGTTAAAAACTCATCTAAAGATGGTGATGCATGCAAATTATGTATTAGAGTGAATCGAAAGTTATTGTTAGGCTTTGTACATTTTGTTTAGATATTATTTTTGCAATTTCCACAAAAAATTAAGGCAGTTTTGATTAAAAACTAATAGTTCTTAGCCTTTAAAGTGTTATACCTTGTTTCGTAGATAAAAGTAAGGTAGCACTAATACATAATTTGCATGCGCCATCTTTAGATGAGTTTTTAACGGAAAGGGCTGCTCCTAGAGACTTAAATAAGGAGTACATATTTTAAGTAGAATAGGTAGAGGAAAATGTTTTTCTATTCCAAAGTAACATACCTTGTGGCACAAAAAAGTTGAAACGATTTAAAAGGATCCTAACGGCCGCTTGTGGCGCCCTCTTAGAGATACAGCCAATTGTGCTTAAAATTAAAAAAAATATATTTTTTCAGTAAAAAAGTGCAATGCATTATTTTAACATTTTATTAATTTCTATAGTATAATTGATAACATTGTAAATATAAATTAACTACTTGAGTATTTATAGGAAAAGTAGCAAAACAATGAAAAATGGATTTTGTTTGTTCCTTTGAAACTACATGTTTAAGTAGTAAGTATTTCGATTTTCACACAACTTTATGAAAAAAGTTTTTGACAGAAATATAAATTAAGAACCGCTTACTTACTTACATCGCCGTATTTCCCGCAGTGAAAATTGTGTTTTTAACTATTGAAATCTGGAAAAATATAACATATACAACAAAGGTAACTTATTGATGTTGTGTTTATTCACAGTTACTGTTTAAATTTTGCTCAAATAAAATAATAATTTTGAAAAGCGTCTGTAAGACACACATTTGTAGCTATCCTAACTCCACATTTATTTTCATACACTTAATTATAAATATTGAACAATTTTTATTATCAAGTAAATGTTTGTTATAAGAATATTTATATCTACAGATATATTTAAAATGGTTTGGTAGATTTATGTATTTAAAATCTTAGACAGCTTTTTGCAGCTGTTTGTTTGTTTTACTTCGTTGTCTTTGAGAATACCCAGGTGTCATTCCTATTATTTGCTAACACCTACATTATCCAGTTATTAAATATTTAAAATTATATGTCTGTAGAAGACATTGTTTCAAGCATACGTCAATCTTAAGCCAGTGTTATATCTTTATAATTAAGAACAATGTACGCCACATATGTATTTTGGAAAGTACAAATGTTAACAAAACAAAGGTATATGTTTTCAATATTTGATCTAATCTAACTGTTGCCTGTTTACACTTTGATTTCTCATATTTCTCTTCAATAATCCATACATAGTCTTTATAATTTACATTTTGGACATAAATAAATATAATACATTTATACATATTAATATCTCTTATGAATTTTCTATGATCTACGATAAGCTTCCTGTATTAAAAAATACGACATAAAAATTATGGAAAATATAGATGTTTCTGACTTTCCCAATGAATGCATTGTCCTATTCTGAAAAGGTATACTGCACCGCAAGTATAAACTTAGCTTGCACATAAAACACGAGCATATGTAAAATTCAATTTCTTGAAAACCGTAATATGTAGTGAAGTAAACTTTTTTTAAAAAATTTTGTTATACTTTCGACTACATTTATCTCGATATAGCTATTTTCAATAATAAATGTAGCTCTCCGCATAGTAAAGTTTTTACTGCACAAATTTGCTGCTACTTTGGAACAATTTTTTTCGAGAAGACTTTAAATTATCAAAAATTGGTGTGTACCATTAGAAGCGCTGTAGTTTTTTATATATGTTGTGAAAAAATTATGAATATAACTTGAATCGTTGATTTATAAACGTAATATATGTTTCGTAAAACATAATTGTCAAATAACGTCCGAAGTATCGACAACTTGATTTTATAAAGTTAGACCCTATTGAAAAAAGTTGTAGAAATCCATTTCAGATGCCGAAGTTGTCCCTCTACAAGATGATAAATGTTTAATTTAGTTATATCTTTATTTAATGAAAACGGCATAATTGAGAACCGATTTTACTCCACTAATAGAATTATGATACCTTTATTTCAGTGTATCTTTCGTTTTGTCTCCATCCCAAATGAATTAGCCTCTAGGTAGCACATATTTCAGCGTTTTGTCACAACATGTCAACATAGTCTTACTCTGCGTAGCGATATATCTGGTTTTAACAAAATTTGATCACGTGTTTCACCGTTAGCCTTAACCGTTCAATCGATTTATTATTAAAAATGTCTAGTTAGCCAGTGTCTAAAGGCCGTATGACACGGTATAATATTTCACATAGCTTTTTATTTGATATTATAATTAAAGTGGTTCATCCCGTATCATACAAACAAAATGTAGTTTTCTATATATAAAACTGAAAATTAAAACATGTTCTATTTATATAAAATTCTGAATACATTTTTATGTGAACAATAATATAACCTCCAGTGCATCATTCCCATATCTTTTCTATGTCTGCTTAATTTATTGGTTATTGGTTATAATAACAATAATTATTATTAGTTCTAAATATATAAAAAAATGTTTATATAATTCTATGCAAAATTTTATATAGAATTTTATACCGTGTCCATGAATCGGAAAGTGCGCGGGACAACCGTTTGGTCGTACTGAATATGAAAGGTAGTTCTCTCCTGTACTCTCCTAAGACGATAGTAGTAAATATTTATATTGATCTCCTGTGGAATTGAAAAAATAAGATCCAATAATTTAATTTTTTGATGAACTTCCGACAAGTGGAGTTTACGACATTATTTTTATTACGATACCGTTTTTTCTTAATATATATCACATACTACTACTCATTTGTTTATTAACTGTCTAACGCTATTTAATACGTAGGTAAACATCCAACAATTTTTTTTCATGGCAGTTTCACAATAAACTTCAAATCTTGTAGACAAAATTCCTCCACAATGTTGACCTTACGGCAACTAATTTACTTACATACCGAGGTATAGGTGAAATATCTTTTCGACATGCAATTGAACTTAAAAAATATGCAGAATGATAAATTATGTTCGAGTATTAATGGAAAAATTTAAATAACACAGGAGATGGAAAAGATATCAAGAAACTGAAACGGAATCATTCAATTTTAATAAAACCGAAAATAAAAATTTTCATATACAACCTTCGAAGTTTATATATGAGGTTATATTGCCATTAAAACAACTTTTCTTTATAAAATTTTTAATTTCTTCTTAAAAAACCTTTCTCATTACACTCTTAAAGATGTCACACCATTCATTAGACATGAAGGAGAAATTAATTGAAGCTACTAACAGCGTTAGAGAAAAGTATAAATTGAATTTAAGAATGATTTAGCTGAAGAATAGCAAGCAATTATTCGTAAATTATTTAGGCCTATATCCGATCCTTTTCGATTTATTTAAAAAAAAGGTGGGAAAATTTCAAAAAAATTCCATGGAATATTATAAACATATTGCATTACTTCTCATGTATGTATCCTTTTTTGATACTTTTGATCCAATCAAACTAATCAGCAATCAGTTGAAGACACCCTTGCAAATCAAATTAAAGACCACTGTATATGTTGGATTTTTAAATCAACGAGGAAGTTACATCCACTGTACTTCATTCTTCTAGAATACAAACGTGTATGCCACCATATTTTTTACTTTTTCGTTTTTGTTGTGTAATGGATATAAATACGTATATGCTGCAGCCACAATTTACACTTTATTACAATTGTCCATGATTTTGTTAAACGTCTATTTTAAGGGCCGCGTTTTAGTCGTCGAAAATCGCCCAAAGACAATCCACTCAGGATGTGGCGGTTCCAATTAGCGTAAAGCCGAACTAGAGCTAGATACATTTTCGCGTAGAAGATCGGTGTTGCAGATTTCTTTACTCGGTAGATTCGCCTAACGTTTTATCCGTAGGATCAGAGACGTATTAAGGAAAATCGGCCTAAAGTACAGAAACAACAAAACAATATCAGTATCTGCACAGAATATAGTCATAACATACCAGGATGTTTCTATAAGGTTTGTTGGGATAAATAATATACAATAAATTTTTGTTCCAGGAAAAAGTAACACATTATTGAAACAAATTTTTAGATATAGTATTTTTCCGATAATTATCTATACTATTACTGAGAATGTCGATTTATTTAATAACTGAGAGGTAGATCCTGTATGTCGAAAAGCGGTTAGATAAAATACTTGCAATAGTTTTGTTGGTTTTCATCTTTTAATATATAGGTATATATTTAACTTTATTTGTAGTAAAATATTTAGCCAAAAGAAATTTATAAAGTACGGCTACAGTAAAGACATACCTGAAGTAAATTAAAAATTTTCCCAATATTACGTATATACGAGTATTTGTATATCTATCAAATACAACTGAAAAAGTTATGCGGTAGGTAGTGAAGCACTGAGTCGTACACCGTACCGAAATTTACAGAATTATTTCAGCGCGACGTCTTTGAAAAAGCCAGGTCAAAGCGCAACCGCCAAACAGTCCGAGGACTGGTTTATACGAAGTGACCCAGTCATGAATTCTGTTTCTGGCGTTGACAAGGATCGATATTAATATCAATGAAATTAAAAAACAAATGACTTTTTGTAACTATTTTCCGTAATATGACTTTATTAAAGAAACTGGATACCTACCCATTAAAATTGGTTAAATAATTTTATTTCGTTGGAATAATTACATATGTGTATCAAGTTTCTAAAAATTTGTTGGCGTAATTTTTCCAAAAAATAACATAGAACTTCTTAAACATATATTAATACAGTAAGACATAGTAATCTAACTACCAGCAACTTTGTAATATATTTTCTTTTTATAAATTTTTAAGATTAAGTTTTGCAACAGCGTTTCATGTTTTATTACATATTATGTATATATTTATGATTTTAAAGTAAAATAAATACATACTCTTGTATATAGTGAAATGAAATAGTCGAAAGGAAAGTAAGTACATGGGTGGTGATATAATATTTTTAAAAATTCACTTTTTAATTGTTAGCCAAATGACTTTTCACAAATTGTTAAACATGTCAAGAAAAGCATCCTCCATTGCTATTATGTAATCCAGAATATTTCTAGAGCTACCAAATGATTTTTTTTGTCTTAATACATACACGTTTTATTCAAAGGTTATTTGTTTTCATTTTAATTCCCATGCGTAATAATATATATACAGTTTCTTATAAAGAAATGATACGGATTTCTATTTTGCTAACTCACCTGTAATTTTTATAGTTAGAGAAGGAACGGCAGATTTGTATTTGTATTATTAGTTTATAACTCTGATCTGGAGAAATATCACTATATTTATGTTTCTCTAAAGCATAAAGCATTATTTCTGTAAGAAAGTTCTTATACAAATATTTGCTGAAAATTTACCTTTTTACAGGAGAAAAATCTGAGTCGTAAACTATGTTTTGGAATTTATTATTATATTGTGTTTACCTCTTTTCATCGGAAAATGGTCCCCATGAAACCTATCGTATGCAGTAAAAAACCCATCCGCAGACTAACGATGTCTGGACATTATTAAATAAAATAAGTTCACTACGAATTGTTTGAGATACTCTATAAATCACAAGAATTTGCGGCGCGTAACAACCTATTCAGTATCGTGATTTAGGTAATCCGGTCCCGAAGACAGCATAGGTAGACACTCTATACTGTGGTCCCGAAGGTCAATAGTCAATACAGATATAAATGTGTCGTGTGTCAAATGTACACGCACTAGATGGTCAAAGCAGTCGCAAGATTGCTAATAAGTGTGCGCCTGAAAAAAGAAATTATTTTAATAGATTTTCATATAGATAGTTATTCGATTACCATCACATTATTTGACATTTATTTATGTACGAAACATTCTTCATTGTCATAAAGTAACATTGAAATAAAACAGTAAAAAAAAACGTTTGGGACTTTTAAATTAGATAAATATTTATAAGGTTGCACTGACTTTTACAGTATTTGCCTATTTCTTCAAGATTTTTATGGACAGAATAGGAAAAAATGATAAAACATAATAATAACGTAATCTATTAATTTATAATTGTTCCAAGTCGTTCTATAACTAGAGCTAAATTGTTACTATTATAAGAAGGTAATGTGACAAATAACAACGATACGTGATGATAAAATTTCTGATTTAGCTGCCAGAATGTTCAGTTGCTAATCGATTTAATGTTACCACTAAAATGTAAGGTGAAAATTACTTAGTGTTCATACACAATTTTATTGAAAATTCTTTGTTTCCTTATTAAATATCATATGATTTCTGCTTCATACAAAGCGCAATATTTTTTTTATAAAAGAATGAAGTGTGTATGCAACTGGTCTTTTTCATTTCATTTACATGAAGGTTTGTAAAAAAAATATGGTATGCATACGTATAAAAAATATCCAATACATATAGGTAAATTCGTACCGTTACAATTAGCGCAAATTTAATATTCATTTACTTTTTTAAAATTCTGATATTATAGTAAACAAACCGCCAGAAATTAGTTTGCTTTAAAATTGCCAACATAAAAATAAAATGCCATTATTACTATTGAATAAATTTAACTTAATTTTAAAATCCATCGGGCGCACCTAATTATAACATTGACGCGATCCACTGCGTATCGAGCCATAAATATGAATCGCTCCCTAAACCGAAGATCGCTATTCAGTTTCTGGAGCCAACAACTCATCGAGACGGCAACAGTGATGGAAATAATGTACTTCATGCTTTAGCTTAGAGCTTTATTATACTGTGTAATTTAAAATATGAAATAAATGATTAATTTTTAGTCCTAATGGTAACGTACGTTCCTATATTACATTAAGCTCTGTTACGTCAATTTTTCATCAAATAATATTAACTTTTATTGACAATAATTTTTAAAAGTAGCTGGCATTTCATTTTAAAAAGATGTAAAATTCTGTCAATTTTGTGGTTTTTTCATGTTTGGTTACTTTAACACCCTGTATTGCAAATGTTGAATCGGGTTATCTTCATTTGATGCTGAAATTTGACAAACATTTTTTTTAATTCGTGACGTTTAAGAATTTTTAGAAATTCGTTTGATTTTTCAAACAATCTGTACTTTTTTCGTTAGTGTTCTATTAGATCTTTGTTACGTTTAAAAAAAAATTTTTAAATTCCATAAACTGAGGAATTTTAGATATTGGTTTTGTTTTTCTAAACACCCTACATTTTTTCCTTAATTAGTGTTGTAACAGACCCTTGTTAAAAGTTTAATCAAAAATCCCCATCAAATTTCGTAATTTTTATGGATTTTAGAGATTGGTTCGGTTTTCTCTAAACACCCTGTATTTTTTCGTTAATTAGTGTTCTAACAGACCCTTGTCAAAAATTTCATCAAAAATTTCGGTTAAATTTCATAATTTTTATGGGATTTTAGAGATTGGTTCGGTTTCTTCTAAACACCCTGTATTTTTTCGTTAATTAGTGTTCTAAAAGACCCTTCTCAAAAATTTCATCAATAATTTTGGTTAATTCCCATAAATTTTGAGGGTTTTTAGAAATTGATTTGGGTTTTTAAACACTCTGTATTTTTTCGTAAATTAATGTTCTAACAGATCCTTGTTATCAGTTTCATCAAAAAGTTTAATTAAATTTCATAATTGAGGGATTTTAAATATTGGTTCGGTTATTTCTAAACACCCTGTATTTTTTCGTTAATTAGTGTTCTAACAGACCCTTGTTAAAAGTTTAATAAAAAATGTTGGTCAAATTTTGTAATTTTTAGGGATTTTAGAGTTTGGTTCGGTTTTTCTAAACACTCTGTATTTTTTCGTTAATTAGTGTTCTAATAGATCCTTGTTAAAAGTTTACTCAAAAATGTTGCTCAAATTTCGTATTTTTTAGGAATTTTAGAGATTGGTTCGGTTCTTTCTAAACACCCTGTATTTTTTCGTTAATTAGTGGTCTAACAGACCCTTGTTAAAAGTTTAATCAAAAATGTTGGCCAAATTTCGTAATTTTCAGGGATTTTAAAGATTGGTTCGGTTTTTCTAAACACCCTGTATTTTTTCGTTAATTAGTATTCTAACAGATCCTTGTTAAAAGTTTAATCAAAAACCTTGGTCAAATTTCGTAATTTTTAGGGATTTTAGAGATTCGTTCGGTTTTTCTAAACACCCTGTATTTTTTCGTTAATTAGTATTCTAACAGATCCTTGTTAAAAATTTAATCAAAAACCTTGGTCAAATTTCGTAATTTTTAGGGATTTTAGAGATTCGTTCGGTTCTTTCTAAACACCCTGTATTTTTTCGTTAATTAGTGTTCTAACAGACCCTTGTTAAAAGTTTAATAAAAAATGTTGATCAAATTTCTTAATTTTTAGGGATTTTAGAGATTGGTTCGGTTTTTCGAAACACCCTGTATTTTTTCGTTAATTAGTGTTCTAACAGATCCTTGTTAAAAGTTTAATCAAAAACCTTGGTCTAATCCCCCAATTTTTAGGGATTTTTGAGATTGGTTCGGTTATTTCTAAACATCCTGTATTTTTTAGTTAATTAGTGTACCAACAGACCCTTGTTAAAAGTTCCATAAAAAAATTTGTTTAAATTCCATAAATTTTTAAGGTAGTTTTTTCGTTAATTTGTCTTGTACTAGACCCCTGTTAGAGGTTTTATCAAAAAATTTCTTTTAATATAGTAATTGAAAAAACATTACTATTTCGTTGTGATTTGCATGACGCTGTACTTGCTGTTATATCCTCCATAATGTTCAACATCAATAATGATACTTTCTGAATTTTGTATAACAATTTGTGTGTGATTTGCTAGGTACTACTACTACTGATAATAAGCATTAAAAAGCTAGTCCGACCCTGACGGATAAAAAAAATACTCAAGTGCCAATACCCTACAGACCGTAACTAACGGCATCTTTTTGACAGTGTCCCAACTAAAACATGCTGAAATTAATTCACGTCCTTTAATTTTTGGTGAAGAAACGTGCTAGAAAACAGATTTACCTATGCAAAGACCGTGAATTGCACCTTTTAGCCTTGTTGTAATTACTGTGATAAATACTCAATAATTTATATCAGTTCAAGTGTTAATGTCTTTTAAAAAGTATCCTGCCGGTTGTGACAGTGATTATAATACCGCATACGATTTTTTCAGTGCATAATTGCCCTATAAAGTTCTGAAACGTAACAATGAAACATAGGAGGCGAAAACATGGTTTTCTTCCCATTTCCTAATGACTTACCAGCCTATAAAATATGTCACACCCTGGAGAAAACTTGTATGATTGGCACAGTGAAGAGATATTTTTTCTAACTTGCTTAGATTTTTCTTTAACTGCGACAAGAAACACCTATAAATTCGTTGAAAAATGCACACAAAAACGCCGCCCTTAATCTCTTTTCCAAATATAACTGATCCGATTACTTATATAATAACATCAGCTGTTCAAGATGCAACGAATCATGACCTATACTTTGTTTACGGTGTAATTATCCATTACCCATCGAGGTTCGCTGTGATGTGACGCGACGGAGTTCGCGACGAAGTTCGCAAGTGAGTACACGGCTTTAAAAATTAATCGAGAACGAACTCATATTGATGAGAACTTTTTGTATTATTTTTTATGAGCAATTTTTACTCGAGTGTTGATTTTGTTTTTTTAAAAACGCGGTATAATATATATAGACATATTGAATCATCAGAAAGAACACAGAAACTGGTTTAGTTTTGCAATGACTATATTATATAAACACACCTCAAGGACAGTTATCCTTTATTTCATCTCCAACTTAACAGATATATACATTTAGAATGAAATCTTCGGTGATAATTGTTATTGGATTTTATTTTACACTCAAATGTAGTTATGGTAAGAACAATTTTTTTTTAATATTATTTAATTATATGTATATAAGTTAATCTTGCACGCATTTGATAAAAGATATGTGATTTACAGGATTTTCGATTTATAGTCGTTTAAAAAGTTGTAGGGTATAAAAAAATATATGATGACAAGTTTTGATGAAAAATAAAGCAGTTAAATTAAGAAAAAATATCTTAAAATGTGTTGTTTAAGAGTAATTCTTATTTTAACATATTAATAAAATATGAAGACAACTGCTAAAAATGTTTATCTAAAATACAATGTGTTGCAATTTCTCCATTCATTTAGTTTTACATTATAGAGTTTTGGTTGGTTAAGGGCGTCGTATTCTTGAAATAGTGTTTTTTACAAATGCAAATAATTTTAGACATTTAAAAACCGATTAAAATACAGTTTAGTAAATAACAGAAATGTTGTCTCATGCCACTTGCGAATATTCAAAAGTACCGACGTAAAACGAATATACAGGGAACACAATTCATATGATTTTTCGGTTATATAATAATTAATTTTTCTTCAACCCCCTAACCCCAGCTACCCATACTTTTTTTTCAAATGGAAACATAAGGCATAATGGGGCTCGTTGAAAAGCTTATAGAAAACCTAATCCAGCCATACCAAACAAACAAGTTTTATGTTTTCAATAACAAGTTTTTTTTTTCATTTAGATATTGAAACATCTAGATAATTTACAAAAATAAACTCAATGCCGCAAATGCTGAAAATGTCCTCCATTCACTATTTGGCATTCTCCAAGACGATAGTAAAAGCTGTCTACAGCATTCCGAATGACTTCAGCTGATAAATTATGCATCTTCGCCCTAATCTTGTTCTTTAAATTCTCACTATTATCCGGTCTGTCCTGGTAGACTCTTTCTTTCAAATATCTCCAAAGAAAATAATCCGTCTACCAATCCAACGATTTGGAAACATTTCATATAAGTATCTACGAATATTAATACCAAAAATGTGGGGGAGCGCCATCTTGTTGAAACCAAATTTTTTTATTCATGAGGAAAAATCACAACTAGAGCAGGTATCAAGTCAAATGTTAGAAAGTCCAGGTAGCGTGCGGCAGTAAGATTTTCTTCAAAAAACAATGGGACCAAAAGCGGTAGTCGTGTCTGTTAATCATTCCATTTAAATAAAACGTAGCTTCATCCCAATAAAGTCTCATCATTCCATCACAAAATTGTAATCGTCTTCCAAAAGCTCTTGGACAAGACATACCTTTGTAAATGATACTGCAGGAAACAACTACTCCGCGGACTAATGCCCCGACCGGCATTGAATTACTCCTGCAGTATCTGTGTGAACAGCCAAGAACCCTTGTCGGACACACCACCAGACATAGACCGGTTTCAGGCTTGTTAGCCCTCATCAGTATGCCATAGGTGAGATGACCGACAATTGAACTGGCTATTCCTTCATATGTATGTTCACATATAAACTGAGTGCAGGTGAGATATAAGTGTTCTGCTTACTTCCTGTTCGGCCTAAGCGGCTCGACTTACAGGAAGCGACCTACATTGCAGCAGGTACTTAACGCAGACCTCTCGCCCTGGGCGACGAGCCATTAAATCTGTAAATGATACTGCAGGAAACAACTACTCCGCGGACTAATGCCCCGACCGGCATTGAATTGCTCCTGCAGTATCTGTGTGAATCATTTACAGATTTACAGATTTAATGGCTCGTTGCCCAGGGCGAGAGGTCTGCGTTAAGTACCTGCTGCAATGTAGGTCGCTTGCTGTAAGTCGAGCCGCTTAGGCCGAGCAGGAAGTAAGCAGGCCACTTATATTTCAAGACATACCTTATAGGGGTGGTATCTCTTGTTTCAAAAACGTTGGAATTGCAGTTCGAGAAGCATCGTGATTGCGGGCCAATGAAACAGTTGAAGTATGAGGATTTTCAACAAGTTCTAATGCAATGTCTAATTTCTTTTCTTCATTCAAAGCACGTGCCCGTCCAGTTTTGGGCAAAGTCAAAATTTGTGAAATATATTACTAACTGCAAGATTTGGTTTACGGGATATTTCGCATTAAATAAATCGCGCACTTATTCGCGCGACTTCTTATTTTGTCTTCACATCCAAGCAATATCAGGATTTTGATGCGATTCAGTAAATAACTTGATTTTAAAATAATAGTAACGTTTCTTCATTTTACTAATGCGAAAAATTAACCAGAAGCCTGACAAGTAAGTGGTACCAAAAAACGCAACATAAAAAGATATCTTCTTTTGCGTTAGCAGTGATAGCTACAGTTTCAATTTTTTTATTTTATTCTGTGCAAATTCATGGAAGATAACACCGAAGATAATTAAATTTTATTTCACTTGTTAATTAGGTGTTTTATATAATCCCAAAAACCTTGCTATTGAAAACATAAAAACTTGTTTATTTGGTGTGGCTGGATTCGGTTTTCTCCAACCTTTTCAACGAGCATTATTATATAACCGAAAGATGGGAAAAAATCAAGATCAAAGATATTAATTTTATTCCGTACTTCTGGCCATCCCAGTATAACCACAGAAAGTAGTCTGACCCACAAATTTTTAGATACAGAAATCTTTCAAAATACGTATTTTTTAAATTTAACTGTAGATGTAAATATTGTTACCACATAAACGTACATAATTCTGCATGTAACATTGTTCACTTTTATTTATAAATATGCTAAAATAATTGTTAAAATCTTGAGTTAGAGTAGCAAAATGTGTGACTTAACTATAGAATAATAAAATAATGTGTATCATACAAGCACTTTTTTAAAAGTTATTATTGTATTTGAGGAAAATTTTATATAGTAAAGCGGATAGACAAAACATCAACAATTTTATTTTACTACACTACACTACACACTACAAATTTGATCATTTTACGACGAGAAATACAGTGATCTTAAGTAATTTGGCTTAGGTGATAGTGTTCTGTGTTCCTATTACATAATAATAATTATGTGTTCAATCTCAATGAAACCAAAATAAAAATTATTTAAACAACTCGCGTATATTAATGAAAAAAAAGTATTACTACAGGGTGGTCGGTAACTAAACCATAGTCCATGGAGACACATTAGATTATTACGATTCGAGTCAACATGCCTTAGTAAAATATTGATAATAAAAAAGATACAGGGTATCGAAATTGAAATTTAGAAATGAAATTTTCGTAATAATTATAACGTTTTTGAACTTTGAGAGTAGATGTTTCTGGATACGAGAGATAATCTGTTATCTATTTCGATGCATTTCCTAGAAAACACTACATAAGCCATGTATATGACATAAATACGAGAGTAACGTTAACGTTTTTTTTTTGTTGAAAAATCTTAAATATATATTACTTTTATGGAAAAAGCTATACCTACTGTCATTAGCCCTAGAGATTTACCATTTGCGAGAAAATCTGATTTCAACAGTCTGCTGCATATTTCAATACAGGAAATTTTACCATTGGTTGGATTGCTGTCCTGAGTATTTTCTCGCTTCGATCCTCTAGAGAATATTCTTGCAAGATAATATCAAAGACAAAACAAAGATTGATTAGAATTATTCGATATTTGAAGTATTAGGTTTATATGGTATAAATAATATTCTTGTTTATGTACTTACATAAACAAGGATAATACAATATATGATTACAATAATTTTAATTAGCGAACTGTATGGTTCACAATGTTTTGTTTTGACAAAGTAAATATTTCATGTATTTCGAAAATGTTTAATAGTAACTATGGTTTACATTGTTTCGAAAAAGAAATAATCTCTTAAACTTAAATGAACTGTATCCTTTGTTGCACAAAATATGGAGCAATTAATATTTGGTGTATTTTATTTATGTTGCCTGATATATGGTGCATAATTCGAGAGAGCATATGTGTAATTTAGGTTGCATACAGTATTAAAAAGAAATGAATCAATTGGAACGAACAGTCGCAGTACGCGTCAATGCCAAAACAGTTTTGTCAATTAGATAAAATTATTGTTACAGTTAATAATTATTTCGTATTGTATTTATGAGATTTTGGTCAAAATCGGTTATTTAAAAAAAATCTAATTATACCGAAACATATCTTTTTAAATTTGGAAACGAGAGATATGATGACAATTATTACCCTTGATCGGGAAGAGGAAATACTAGTTCGCATTGCAGATAATTCACAAACTAGTTGAAGACGGCGGATAATCCACAAGACAGTTGAAACCAAGAGAATTAGTAAAATACCAATTTCCAAAATACTGACCATACATTATTCGTCAATAGGTATTTTCAATTTAAGAAATAACCATTGTTGGGAAGTTGAAAAATATTATTTAAACACCACTTCCAACATGAGCTTAAGATTAATATTTGGTGTGATCATTGACGCCCATTTTCTAGACCCATACGAGAATATTTAAATAGAATCAGTTATTTAAATTTTCTAGAAAATTACTTTATTGATATACTACCATACGTTACCACTAAATTTGAGACAAAATATGTGGTTATATGTGAAATGTGGTGCTCCGCTTCATTTTACCCATCAAACAAGAACAGACGTTAGATTGGTCATGGTAGTATGTTTCGTAGTCCAAACTTCAGCCATTTAGAGTTCGGTGTATGAGGCACAATGAAAGAAATTGTTAAAAAAACATTAAATGCTATCGTCCAACATTGGCAATAATTGGTGATTCAGTAACTTCTTTTGATCCAATGGCATTATTTAATATCAAACTCCCTTTCATGAATCGTATGGATAAGCGCATCACGGTGAATGATGAACATATTTTCATTAGCGCATGCTACAATAAATTTTCCTGTATTGAAATATGCAGCAGATTGTTGAAATGCGATTTTCTCGAAAATAGTCAGTTTCCAGGACTAGGGTCTTTTACCAAGTATAAATTTGTTTAAGATTGTTTAACAAAAAGGTGTTAACTTTATGGGTAAACAAGTTACGCTCCTATTTACATCATAAACGTGGCTTATGTGTCGTTCTCTAGAAAATATATCGACATAGATAACAAATTATCATTTCTTGTATCCAGAAACATCTACTCCCAAATTCACAGGTCACAGGTTCAAAAACGTTATAATTATTGTGAAAATTCAATCTCAAAAATACAACTTAGACACTCTGTATATTATCAACATTTTATTAAGGCATGTTGGCTTCAACAGTATATTTTGAAGTAAAATATCTAGTATGTCTCTAGCACCATTACTTACGAAAATGTGTACCTATGATTAAATTAACGTTTTCTATTAGTTAAAAAACTGCTTCATAGTTTTACTTACCCTCGAAGTTTGTTCATTAAAAACTGAAACAGCATGTATACACATGTATGACTTTTGTGATAGAGATACACGTACTCTCAACTACTGTTGCTCACATTTTGATTTCACCATTGACTAGATCAAAATAGCATTATACAATCGTAAGAAAATTAAAATTACATTTCGTAGCTAGTAAATTTATTCTCATTTGTTAGGTATTGATGAGGAGGAGATAAAAGAACGTGATGCATTCCTTGAAACATATCTTTCCAATGAGCATATGGGGAAAAATTCTTATATAGATAAACCTGAATTTAGAACACGCAATCTCAGTGTTTCTCCAGAAATCTTAGAACGTTTTCAAAAAGTCCATACGGTTTATGGTTACTGGTTACCAAATACTACCTGTTATGGTGTCACCTTGCCTAGTAATGAAACAGTTATTTTGGAGTGTTTGTCTAACAATAGATCTAGGCATCTTCAGCATGGCTGTTTTGAAGTGAATAACCTGCAAAACAATGCAAAACAAGAGCAAAATGTTTGCGTTGAAGTCTGGAGTATGTCATGCATTGGGATTATAACTCCCAGGAACTGGTTTGTAGAATTTGCTTGCTATTATTCCCACACGAATAAATGTAAGTATAACTTTAGATTACATTTGTATTAATCTCTTCTTCAGTTAAAATATGAGCTTACATGGGTGTCAGCACGGGGTAGGGGCTTAAAATAGAAAATTTTATGACATTTGATTAATTTTTTATTGGTTTGATTTGTTTTTAATATAACTTCCTCCCGTTCACCGGGAAATTAGTATTTAGTGCTTACAATAATTATACACACAAATTTTCTAACGACGCCCATGTGTCCTCCGGCTTCCTTAGATTTAGATGGACAACAACAGACTGAGAATACATTTTTTCGGCATCTTATTAGATATGTAATTCCATTAAGTTTTGACCCAACTATCCGCATAATAAAAATGATTTGTAAATATAAATTATTTCTCTACTTCCTGCATGGAAAATACTATTTTACTCCCTCATTTCAGGAAGGAAAGTATTACTTACTTCTTTAATTGATACACAAACTTCCTAAAAAATGTATGATAATGCTTTTCTTTCAAACAGATTTTTTATTACTTATTTTTGTTTATAAAAATTTAAAACTGTTTAAATTGAGGTTTAGATTAACATCAATAACTAAATATTGTTAAAATTTATGGTACAATTAGTTAAATTACTAATGGAAATTCCGCCTGAAGAAATATTGCTCTGCTGGTGGAGATGAGTTCCTGTTTGTTATTTTCCAAATTCGTGGTTGTTGATGAAGTACTTATGGTAGAAACAAAATTTTCAAAAATAAGACAACGTTTTTTGGTACTTGAAGTAGTACTTTCTCCCGTAATAATATACCTCACATTTTTTAGAAATACAATCATCTAAGTACCCTTCTGCTACTGCGTTTGTTCGCCATCCCCCATGTCTTTTTAGAGTGAGAATATCACTTCTAGCACTGACTAATAACGTAGCTGAAGTACGGCGGAACCTGTGTCCAGTACAGCCTTTCGAATCATCCAAATAAATATATTGTTTTTGAGTCAGGTATTTACACCACCAAAATATCTCCTTTATCACTGATATCCTCAAGTACCATATTAACTAATTCATCGCTACAGCATGCTCCAGCAATTAGGACCCGACCTGAAAAAGGAAAAATGTACTTATGACAACAGCCTAAACTGTCACTTAATTGTCATTTTTATATACTTTCTAATAAAAAATACTGCGTTGCGTTTATATTTATTATTCAACCATAACGATCAATCTTACCTTCATATGTAAGTTTCATCTGGAACTTCTGCAATAAACTTGTTGATATCCCCCCTTGAAGAAGTATTGGTTTTCTTGGCTTTATATCCAGCAGATTTCCTTTGTTAATTTGGAGTGTAGATCGCAACATGCTCCATAATGATGAAGGCTTCAAATCGGCGCATTTTTTGGAAAAGTAAAATAGGACCACTTCTTCATATATTTTCTTATTTGCCTAGTTTCCATCCAACATTTAAATTTTTAAACTTTTTCATAATTTTCACGAAACTTTAACGGTAATAGATTTAACGAAACCACGTTTGCTTGTTCCAGAATATATTGAGGAACTTCGTCTTCACATTCGGAATACATTATTATAAACTTTTGGGAAGTTTGTTTATTTTGTAAATAATAAGCAACCTTAGCATGTACTTTGATTTTTAATAATATTGTCACGGGTTTCCCAACCCGACTTTTTCATTTAACAGAAAAACAATCCGTTAATTAATCACTTATCTGTATTAACTACTCTGTACACTACTGGATAGATACTAATTACAACTCAACTGAACACTGTTTCACTTTGAAACTCCAGGAAATTTCCAACTAAACACTCTAATTCAAGATTGTAGTTCAAGACTGACTAACTCGGCCATTTATTCTTCTTTTATAGACCAAACGAATATTCCAGGTATTTTCTATCATCTCTAGATCCATGTCTCGATTCTCCATATTCCAGTCACGCCTCGATACACGGCATTATTATTATTAAACACTACGGCGTTTTCTCTTTTTCGCATAAATTTTCCTCAAAATGTGTTTAAGGAAGTCTGGAAAATAGATCTGGCAATCCAGAAGCTTAACCAAATCTAGAAATTCGCATAGGTTCAACGGTCATACCTAGGAATAACTAATATTTTACTTGAACTCTCCACAACACTCACCACTTTTTATATTTTCGGTATTATTTTCTCCCTAATTTTAATCATACCTTTCTCGATAAAGCACAACAGTATAATGAATGTCACTCAGGTCCGACTAGGGTATAAATACAGTTTCTGAAATCATTTTTTGGTGGTTGTGATGTGTTATCTAATTGGACGAGTATAGCGAAATATAATTCAATAATCCGAAAAATTTGTTATACCAGACACACCTTACCGATAGCGAATTGGAATTCGTGTCTTTTCTGGCCTTGCCTTCAATGAATCGAAGTATGTAATTTTATACAGTGCATCCATAAGGTAACGCATACATTCATTATTGGCTAAATAAACAATATTATTAAAAATTCCCGAAACAGGTTGATTTTTTATTTTAATTTACTATTTTTTCAAATAATAATTTAATATACTTAGAGGGTGACAGGAGTTGCTTGAAATTGGTACAGGGTGGGCAATAATACTAAAATTACAAGTTATTTACAAATGAATAAAAATACTAAAAATTAAATGAAATTATATATTGTTATTGCAATTACTTTAATAATCTATTAAAAAATATCCCAACCACGTTCATAGTGATCTTTGACCCCTCTTCTCCCCCCCTCGTTTTATTTTTCGATGAGGCAACATTTTATTTGAACGAGCTTGTTAATCGGAAAAACACCCGTTATTGGTCTCAGGAAAATCCACACTGGCTACAAGAATACCATACGCAACGACGACAAAAGGTCAATGTGTGGGCTGGTCTTGTCAGAAATACAATTGGTCCATATTTTTTGATGAAAATTTTACAGGAGCATTGTATCTGAATTTCTTACAAAATACATCAATTCCTGATTTGACCCAGCTTTTTCCCGATATTCAAATAGCCAATTATTTAGACAGCAGAATCTGGTTTCAACAGGATGGTGCACCGCCACATTTCGCTGTAGCTGTGTGCTAGTTTTTAAACCGAACCTTTCCAGATCGGTGTATAGGAAGAAGGGGACCAATGGAATGGCCCGCTAGATCTCCGGATCTTATCACATTAGATTTCTTTTCATGGGATTATTTAAAATCTAAAATTTATACTAACAGACCTGACAATATCCATGAGTTAAAAGACCGAGTCAGGCCAGAAATGCCGAACCACCCGCTGCTCTACAAAGTGTCGGAGACGAATGTAATGCCCGGTTAGGTCATTGTCTAGCGGTCAGTGGATAATAATTTGAACATTTGTTGTAAATTTTCTTTTGTACAATTTTATAAACACTTTTGGTGTTGTTGACCACCATTAATAAATTTAAAGCAACTTGTAATACATTTTTGAAATCAGCTCAGTAAGGAAAATCCGAAAATGAGAAAAAATGGGGTGTTCTATTAAAAAAACGGTGATGATGTCATTACTCGAAGGTAGGTCACCCTGTATATTAAATTATTATTTGAAAAAACAGTAAATTAAAATCAAAAATCGACCTATTTCCGAATTTTTTAATAATATTGTTTACTTAGCTAATAACGAATTTTTGCGTTACTTTATTGCATTGTACTTGCAGAGGAAACGAAATTAATGTTACCTATGGTTTAGGTCTAGAACGATTTACAAATGAATTTAATATATCGGGCGTACTCAAGTTTCAGCAATTCCGAAAAACAAAATTTAGCTGTTGCAATCTCAACATCCTATATCCCAAAATCAGTAGTTTTAAATACTTAGCTAGTTTCTTGGCTTAAAATGGCGCTAAGGAAGGACCTCCCTACGTTATGTGTTAGAGAAACACTGCGTATAACCCTTGAGTATTTACACCAAGAGAGTCAATCCTTAATAAAGACCTAAATAGTTATCATAATTCCTGTTAGATGTCGTACTGTGTAACAATACGTATTTATTCAAACGAAGAAAATAAAGCGCTACATTTTAATCTGCAAAAAACTGCGAAGGCGTTTTGAGGGCGTGGCCGCGTGACCCTTTTTCATATACCTGCCTAAATAATAAGATTGTGGCAATATATTTATATTCGAGCCACAGATCATAAAGTTTGAAACATAAGCAGTTTATTTTATTGCGTTAGAGAAGTAAAAATATGAAGCCATATGCAAAAATTTACATTTTCTGTTTTATTTCCTTTAAACATATTAAGATAATTCAAATAATTCGACATACCTACTTCTATAAGAAACATATAGAACTGCAGATTATCGTGTGGGTTTCTCTTACTGCATAAGATGCATTATTATTTTGCGAAAAATTCATTAGTAAAATTTCTAAAATACCAAGTATCTTTTTTCAATGTTTGATCTAAGTATAATTTTGTGATAGTGTGAAATAAATATTATTTTGTAGTCTTTTTGAACAGTAATTTTTATATTAAAATTAAATTTAAATTAATTTAAAAATTCAAATAATTTAACATTTGCGCATGCAAATTTAAATAAATTTACATGCGCTAATGTTTTTAGTAAAAATAATTTGTGAACTTTACAAGCCTCATCAGAAAAGAATGTGTTTCAAAATTTATTTATTATTTTAAGTATTATATAGGGAGAACCATTAATAATGTGCCAGAGTAGGAATGACAGTTTTGGGGCAAAATATGAAGATATAGCTAAATATGCTTTACTAAAATGTTGCTGTGGCAAAAGATACAGGTTTACATAATTTTTTTCGTTTTTTTTAATAACTAGGATCGCTCAACCGATTGTCATCAAATTTGGTATGGAAACATATTTTAAGAAAAGCAATCATAATCTATGTAGTAGGTACCTATTAAAACAGATAGACCATTGCCAGATGATGACAATTTCTATCTTATTTTTTCGTTAACGAAATTGCTACCTTTCCAGAAAACTGATCTAAAACAACCAAATGTATTTTTCGACGTCAGGAAATCTCTTAGGAGCATTAGAAAATTGCCATATTGAAAATTTGCTGTAATTAGCTGTAATAATTAGTTTAATTAATTAAGACATGTAGAAGTAGAGAGAGTTTGCTCAAGGGCTGTTGTTTTTACTGCTCTGTTGTTATTTTTGTCAATAAAAGTAAATATGTAGATAATTTTTTTTTCAAATATGAGTTTTTTTCCAAAGTTACTCTGGACATTTAAAAAAAATAAACGACTCATTGATACCTACTAATTTTTTTTAATTAAACGTCAATAGCATTTTTGAAGTCGCGTGTAAGCAGAAACCTTTATGGCAGTTTTTTCGAAATTGGTAGAAATTATCAAGTTCTACTCTACCAAGTGTAGAGTTCTATGTTTTTACGTAGAAATGATGTTCGGATACAATTTGGTAGTCAACCGAATCAAAATGTGTTGTCAACACAAAATAAGAGAAAAATTCATCATTAGCCATTGTTAGTGCGGCGCCCTTTATTAGCAAAAATGATTTAATACTTAAATTATTTTTATTTTTTCCAAAAAATATTTCCTTACCAAATTTGGTGACAATCAGTTGAGAGATACTCGCGTTAATACAAAAAAAGAAAACACAAATAAAAATATTTCAACTTTGACTTTTTTCCACAGAAATATTTTACGAAGATATATTTAGCTATATCTTCATATTTCCTCCCAATGATGTTACTCCTCTTCTATGTGCCCTTATTAATGGCCCACCCTGTATATTTTTATCGACACGTATTGAATGACTTCTTCACTTGAATTTACCAAAGCTGGAGGAGTATGATAAAAGTGTTATCTGGCGGTTAATATATTTTAAGCTTTGACTTTCATTGATACGCGAAAGTGAATATGAACTGGATAACTGCACTTCTGTAAATTTTTTTTTATTAAAAATCGTGATGAAATTACTATAATTACTTATTAGAATTCAAAATCTATCATTATAGTCGATTTTCGCCTTGCGCGGAAAAGTTTTATTCCTGGAATGTTTCATCTAATTTTATTACATTTTAAAAATTAACATTTATTTCCTGCCTGCTTCCTCAAGACTAACACATTCACTTAATAATAAAATAAACAGTAATCCTATCGAATGTCATTAAAGTTATGAATTTTAAGTACATACAAGCTTTTGAAATAACAATGACACTCTCTCAAAACAGTTTTTGAACTTCTCGAAGTTCTGAGTAGAAACTCATTATATTGGTAAGTGAAACAACTAATTACTAATGTTAAAAGTTGAAAGTAGATTTCATTACAAATACGTCAGCAGTTTAAAAGAAATAGCAAAATTGAATTTAAAGAATGTCATTATTATTGCAAACGATTGTACATAACATAATATGTATGAACCAATCATCTTCGATGGGAGGAGCTTTCAAAATTATATATCCAAATTCATGTCATTTTAGTACCTAATATTGCGCCATCTATTAGCAAATAGTCCAAGCGTAAACGTTCTTTTTGAGTTGGTTCCCATTACGCGAGAGTTGGTTTCCCATTCAGGCCAACAAGGTCTCCCATTAGATTGACTCGTCTGAGTGTATATAGTCAAGGGTATAACATATGCGTATCCTCATTATCACGAAAGGATCAGTGACATTAGTAGTTTATTTAACAAATTCGGTTGTATATATCTATTATTTCCTTTTAAATACTTTAAAATGATATAAACATTCAAGTTTAAATAATAAATTAACTAAAAACTCCAATTAAAAAGTATTTCTATTTACATACTTAAGATGGCTAAAAATGACCACAACAATAATAAGCGTGACATTCAAATAATACCTCTTAAAAGTTTCAGACTATGATTTCAAGACAATTGGCCCAGAAATAGGAAACTGCTATGAGATATATGATCAATATGAAGAGATAACACCTTTTATTTGTCAAAGACCTGCAAGTCCCGAAAAACATTCCTGTGTAAATTTAATAGCAGAAGAAAAATCTTATGGCTTAAAAACACCTACAAATGAAACTGTTCTACTAGGTAAAAATTCGGCGACCAATGGATTAACATTTTATTTATCACGCTATAAAGAACCAAATATTTGCTTGAATGTCTTACGCCCCGATAAAAGTTACAAAAAAGTATGTTTACAAAAATATGGTAATTATAGTATAGGTATAACTACACCAGATAATTTCACTGTATTATTTGATTCATATTTTTGTTCAACCTTCATGACCAACGAAGAAAGGGAAGAATATAAGAAATTTATAGATTCATTTACGCTTGATCCAGAAATAAAGAGGTGTTACAAAATATATGGCCAGCACCAGGAAATAAGTCCTTACACATGTTTAAATGAAAATGTGTATAATACTTGTACAGAAGAACTCCCCGCTGTCAAAAACTGTGAAGGAATAATCACTCAAAACAATGAAACTGTAGTATTACGTTGTACTGATGACAGAGAAACTTTACAAAATCACAGTTGCTTTAGAATATACACTGCCAATAATAGCCTTCACATTGCTTGTCAAAAAAGAGTGGAAGAGCGGTGCATTGGAATCACAACCCCAAGTAACTTGACGGTACTACTGGATTGTTATTTCTGCGATAAGTTAGGTTTGTGAACCTTTTCATTTTTCACTACTATCACGATCATAAGAAATATGAAGTAGGTTACAAAATTGCAGCCTTCGTACTTGTTCAAAAATCTAAAGAAATTGTATACATATTTCTTCTTCTTTCTGTCCTGTGGGTCAGCTCTCCAAAAGTCTCCAAGCGGTACCGAAGCTACTTCATCTTATAAGAAGTTAAAACTGTTAAACTAGGACTTTTTGTGTTTTGTCAGGACTATCTCGCGTTTTGGCAGGCGAATTAAAGGATAATTATTCCTTAGACATAATAGGACGCAATTCTTTTTTAACCTACTTTGTATCATTTAGTTTAGGGTTCACTTAAAACTTATATGTTTCTATTTTTTTCTGATCATATATATCCATTTGACTAGTTTTATAATTCTACATATTTATAGCATATTTTAAAAAATGGAGATTTTCTTGTTGCATCATTTTAAAATATCAGCAATGATGGAAGATTACCTATTTTTGAAAAATTTATTTCCCTACATATATATATTTTGAGTTTTAGTTTGGTAGTAGTTTCTAAGCCAAATTAATTTTAGAAGCTTATTTTAAAGATTGCTTCATTATGTAATATCTCTTACATAACGGCGAAAATAGCGTCAAAGTAATGAACACATCGACAGAAAATATGGAAAAATTAACATATGGGTTTCATTTGTCAAACTCATATTATCAGATAGGTAATTTCTAAACCGTATAACGGGTCTTACACTATCAGTAATACTGTCAGGATTTTATTTCAGTTATCTACCGAACACCTAGTGAACAAAGTAGTTTTTAATTTAAGTATTTGAAAATGGACTTCAAAAAGAAAGTGTAGTAATAATTTTAGCGCTGACAATTAAGAGAACACTCTATGAGGTCGCGGTCCCGTCACACTGCCGACAACTCTGTGCCGTTCTCTATGAACTTGTTCGGCTATAATATTTAAATGCCAAATATATTCTGTGGAAGATGTATTTTTATTAGCTCTTTTATTTGACGCAACATGCCGAAAAAGTAAAATATAAAAAAAGTTTTGGGAGAGACTGCAACGTAAGCGAGTCCAGCTCACGACCTGCAAGTGCCAACGTGTACATTTAAAAGCATTCAAAGATTTTTCACTAGACGAATAGGAGCAGTCTGGTTCGCGGCGCGACGGGACCGCAACCGCATAGTGCGTTTCCTCCTTTAAACGTTGTGTGTGTGGATGAAAGAATGGCGCGTGTAGATGCGGGTTTTAAGTTGCTATAAATTAGTACCGGTTTTTCAAGTGCCATATTTCTTCTGGTTTTATTCGTGTACTATGGGCTTTGACTATTCTACAACTCGCGAAGCGTTTGGTACACTTCTATAAAATTACGAAGGTACTCATTTTTAGTATCTTCGTCACTTGAAATCGATGTTTCATTTACAGTTTCTGTCCCATTTTCATCGTCGCCGTCGTAAAATTGTCACTGTCATTGTCATGTCGAAAGCACACACTCTCTACACGGTCAGTATTGACAGTATTCCCTCTCTTCATCGATACTGATGCTTGAATATCAAAATATCCGGATCTCCATCAATCCTAACATCATTTCATCAGTAATTTGCATTATACGTTGTTGAGTACATACTACCTGGATCTCGTCGACTTCTCAACATAAATAAAAAGTTTTGAATTATTCCAATGAATGGGAAATTGAAGAACCAAGAACTTTGAGGAATGTTTTCATTTACTGGAACTTCTAATACAATTCAATTTATTCTGTTTGTTTCCCCCAAATTTAATTTTCCTAGCTACCGCAGGCGGCAACAGTTGGTTTTATATAATAAATAATGATTAAGAGAATCTTTCTTTATGAACATGAGTATCTGATAATGACTTAAACTTGAAAGTAAAGTAACAAGTAAAACAAGTAAGACAGTCACCACAACTACTCCTTCTTCAAAAAAAAAAAAAAAAGAAAAAAATATGTTCAATAAAAATTAATTTAAAACGAATGTAACCTTTTTCTTTTGATAATTGCTAGATGGCGTATTTTTTACAATATCATTCATTTAATAAAGTTGATATCATTAAGTAACTGTGGTATTCTAAATGGTAAATGTCCATTTGTTACTATGTGGTGTTTAACATTATGTTTTCTTTTGAGGAGAAATCTGGAGGAGTTAATAATTGTGATAATTGTTGGATAAGCTTAGAAGAAATTGAATTGAAGATTATTTTTGATCCTTGACTTTGACATTTTCTAGCGTTTTTTTTTAATTTTTGATGAAATAAATCATTTGGATTTGACTTATAAAATCTATTAGCTGATTTACTGCGAGGTCTATTCCTAAACCTGCATGAACTACAAGTATATGTGTTAGGTTTTGAGACTTTACTAAACGAAGAAAATTGATTGATTGTTTTTGTGACAAATTTTGTAAAATATTCTGACAGTTAATTGAAAAATCATTAAAGGCTAAAATTAACTGATTATATCTGTTTTATGGACAACCTTATCTGACCCTTGACTTGGCGTTATTGAAGATATGTTAAAATTTTCATTATAATATTGTAATCGATAACTTTCCTAAATTTTATCGGCTAAATCTACATTATCATTGATACTTTTCTTATCCGATGCAGTGATTGCAACTAAAACTAGTTTTGGCAATCGTCTTTTCCATAATAATAATAAAAAAAACTTTATTCCTTCAAAAAAAGTACAAAATACAAATTTATAGGAAGAGGTTCCGCGTTGTAAAGTGATGATATAAGACAAATTACACAATAAAAAACAACCAGACAAACATACGGTATGAGTGTTTGGGCTACGAGAACAAGATTTATAATAATAGAAAATATCAGACAAATGATTGGTACAAAAATATAAAAAATATAAATAAATAAAAAACCTGATTACAAAACAGCAAGAAAAGTAAAACAGTACAATTCTATGTTACTATTCGCTGAAAACAAATGAACGAAGTTTCAATAAACTTATTACAAAACTAGCCAGCAATTTAGCAGTACTAAGCGATAAGTTATCGAGCATAAACACAAGAGAGTTAATAGTAAAGTTTTCTAATTCAGTAGGCTTTAAACTGGCATAAACAGGACACTCTATAAGAATATGTTCTAACGTTTCCAATCTGTGCTGATTACAAAGTGTGCATAGTTCAGACGGATTGATTGAATATGAAACGCCGTTGATAGTGAATTTCAGACAGTATTTATTGCTAAGGCGAAGCTGGGAAATAATTCTAATAATATATATATGCGTCTGAAATTTCAAATATTCCGCGGTATATTTTGTTATATTGAAATTTTTATATAACAGAGGTGTTGAAGATGCTATAACTAAAGCCAAGTCTTTCTGATAAAGCAACTCTTCATATCTAGCCAACATATTGGGCATTCGTTTCTTAAAACGAAAATAACTCAGATTATCCAGAACATCCGCACAGTCTATACTAACAAGCATTTCTCTAAATTGGAGTAACCAGTTGTAGCGTGTATCAATATTCAAAAGCTGCAACTGTCGGATCAGGCACATACGAGGATAGCGAGAAGTTTCTAGGGATAAAAGTTTGAGCAACCAATTTAAAGCAGTTTTAAAAACTAGAAGGGACAAGCTACTAATTCCGGCCTCAAGACGTGCAATGTATCCGGGCGTATTAAGAGGTAGTAACAATAATCTTTTAAAAAAACTAACTTGTATTCTTTCCAATATATCGACATAGCGAATACCCCAGACTGGCAAAGAATTGGTTAGAGTTAACAATTTTGGAATTATATAAATCGTCTTTTCCATAGTTTTAGTAGAAAATCTTGGTTGACGACTTGTGAACCTCTTACACCGTTCATGTCTTTAAAAAACTGGAGTGGTTTTCTAAGGCCCATTTCTGATCCACTGAGCAGTTCAACTAACCGTTTCTCCTCGCTCGCTGTTAATCTATTAATAATTATGTCTTTAATGGTTTGACATAAATTATGTTGTAGTGGTTTAGCTATAATGTCGTATACATTAGTCTCTAATTTTAATGGTAAACTGTAAATTGGGGAGGGGGGGAGTAACTGAATAAGTGCCGTACTGGTTGTTGATTCAAATTATATTTTTTAAAACTTGTTGTGATGACTTGAATTTCTTCTTGTTTTCGAACTGCTTTCTCTTATGTCTTGATGTTCTGTGATGGCTTCGCGTTCCTAATGTCCTTTGTCTGGTGTCCCACTTCGGTGTTCTTTATCACACGGTTCCTCTCAGTGTTCTGTCTCTGCGTTCCTCATTCCTTAGTTATGTCCTGTGTTTTCTTCTGTGTTTCTCGTCTGGTGCGTCAAACGTTCTTCGTCAAATGTTCTTTGTCGGGGTCACCAATTTTATATTGGGTACGTATTACCTGGATCTCGTCAACTTCTCAACATAAATAAAAAGTATTTAGCTATTGAAATGAATGGGGAATTGAAGAACCAGTATTAACTTCGAGGAATGTTTTCATTTACTGGAACTTCTAATACAATTCAATATATTGTTTGTTTAACTCAAAATTTCAGTTTCCTAGCTACCGCTACCGCTACCAAAACAAATAAGATAGTCACCACAATGTTCAATAAAACTGTCATTATTTTTAATGACAGTATTACTGGTAGTAAGAGGCACCTTTACGATAAAAATCGAACATTTATTAATCAGAATGAATTTAAGTTTGGGATACGTCATATATCTATTAGCTAGAAGGTGTTTTCTCAATAATTATAACACGTTATTTACTATTAGGTGTTCCGAATCGTGACGTGCTATATCTAGGAAGATCTTGGAAATTTATGACAAAGTACTTTCACAATGAACTTTTGGGTAGAAACTCTTACCTAGACAAACTTCAATTTAAAGCAGTTCAAGAAAATAATGAAAATATTTTACCAATTTATGAAAAAATTTATGGATATTGGTTACCGAATAGCGATTGTTATGGTTTAACATTAGACAGTAATGAAACTATTATTCTGGAATGCATCTCAAAGGAGAGAATCAAACATATAAAACCCGGATGTTTTCCGATAATAAATCCAAAGACACAACAAGAACAAATTGTGTGCTCTAAGATTTTGGATGTAGAATGTATTGGAATTACCTCTCCCATGAATTGGACTGTAACATTAGCTTGCTACTCTGAATACTTTTACAAAAGTAAGCATATAGATATTTTAAAAATTCTAACTCTTAATGTGTTGTATTTATATTATAAATGACTCTTTCTTTTAAGAATTATTATAATAATTTAACATTTTTAGGAAACTTGTATGTTATTATTTACTGTTATTATTATTATTTATATTTTAGATTTCCCAGAGGCAAAAAAAATATCATATAAAGAAAGGCCAGCCTATAACTTCAGTCTGGATTTTACACTGAACAACTGTTATGAAATGTACTATGCTCAAGAAGTAAACGCCTATAGTTGCAGGAAACGTACGAATTCTAAAAATTATGCTTGTATTCATTGGTTATCTGGAGAAAAACGTTGTTTAGGCCTAAAAACTCCCATCAACGAAACAATTGAGCTTGTCTGTGAGGATTCTGGAACGAAAAACCTTCTATTCATTGATACTTATTCTTTAAGTAAAAACTGTTTTCATATTTACAATTCCACTACTAATCAGACAGAAGTTTGTCTGCAGAAATTCGGAAACTTCAGCGTAGGGGTGACTACTTCCAGTAATTATTCAATTTTATTTGATTCCTTCTTCTGCGACGCATCTAAACCTTCAACATTTATCAAGGAATACAAAGACTTTGTAACTAATTTTACTTTCGATTACAGTATTCGAAGCTGTTATAAAGTATATACATCTAACCAGGAAATTAATCCATATACATGTCTCAGCAACGAGGTATATGACGCATGCATTCATTCGTTAGAAAACACTAGCTGTATGGGAATAAAAACACAAAATAATGAAACAGTTATTTTGGAATGTTCGAATGACATGAAAGTAGTAGATGAAACAGGATGTTTTAAAATATATACACCTGATAACAAGGTGCATACTGCATGTCAAAAGCAAGTAGAAGAACAATGTGTTGGAATAACTACGCCCAGTAACTTAACTGTACTGTTTGAATGTTATACTTGCCGATCAGCTAAAGGTATTGCTTTTTTGGTACATTTTAACTATAATCTTTAAAATGGACTAACAACAGATTTCATAATAAAATAGTATTTTAACTTAAGGGTCGATTCTGTATCGTGCTGTTAAATTTTAGAGGCTCGCTAAAATTCAATATTCGACAGATTCTTTACATGGCAATGGTAAATATCTATTCTGTATTCTAAGATTTACAGAACTGCTGATCAGAAAATAATTTTAAAGGTCTGTTAAAATATTTGTTGGAGCAGTTCAAATCTCCCAGGTTTAGGTTTTGACTAACATCGAATCTGTCAACTGCAAAGTGACAAACATGCGATACAGGTATACTCGCGACAAGAATTCAGACGACTTACGTCATACGAACAAATGAATAATTCGTTATATTTTCATCAAAATATTTAAGAAACTCCAACTGATAGTAATAAAACTATATACTACACTAAAAGTTAGTATTATATATTGCACTAAATTGCAAAATATGTTTGTTTTTAACGCGATCAAATATCGAAAATTACTTTGACAATAAAAACAAATGTGTAACGTCAGCTGTGACGTAAGACGTCTGAATTCTTGACGCGAGTATAGATACTTATTAATTTCAAGTAACAAATTAAATATATATATATATATATATATACTAAATTTAACTTACAAATTGTAGCTACAATGCGCAAGTTATCATACAAATATATATTTTTTATTTCCTGTCAAAACTATATATTTTATAGTTAAAGTCCTTTAAAAGTTTAGCAGCTAGGAAACAGTATTAGGTTTAAAATGTAATGCTTATACACGGTAAACCGGTAAACTATGACAGTACAAATATTTTAAGAGGGGATAAGGAAAGTTAACAATTAACGGAATCACCTTTCAAAAAAATTCCAAACTTATTTATAAAGCGAAAAAAATTTTTTTTCATAACTATATTAAATCCTCACTCACCTTGTGTCAACCGCAAGGTTAGGTATATTCTGTCAAAGTTAAAGGTGTCAAACGTAGTGACAGGTCACCGCATTGACACGTGTATCAGTTTAAGCCGCTTTGAAAGAAAAAAAAAAATCTTTACAAAATGTAGATTATTATTTAATGAGAAATACGGTATGGTAGCACAAGGAGGCAGCACCTACCTTACTAATATTTATTTCCAGGATTGATATTTGGAGAGATTTTAAGAATGTTGTATCATTTTCTGTTTTCTTACTTGTTTAAATTAAAACCCGCAAAATGTTTTGTCCTTACTGTGGAACTCTTCTTTCCTCGACCTTTGTTTTTTTGTAAAACGAGGTGACGGTGATGACCAGGTCGATTACTTACGTCGAGAAAAAACACAAAAGATAACAACAAAATACACGCAAATGTACATAAATACATAAAAACACTGCCACACGTTTACCGCCATGGCATTATAATAGTTGTTCAATATGGTTCAAAAAGTATTCAACATAATATTTTGTGTACTCGGGAAATATCTTTGGTATTACGCTGCCACACGATAATATGCACTTGTCCCACTCCCATAAATCAGCACCTTGCAATGGAACTCTTGGAGGGGAAGTTGGAATTAAACAGACTCTCCGGGTTGCACACGTTTAATACAGTTTTCAAAAAAAGATCATCTAAAATACCACATGTTACATACAAATTTGTTTCAATAAATAAGTTTGACCAACAGGGGGTAGATTAATTATTTATACACACCTAAAATACCACAGGCGAAAAATGAATAATTCTTAGGATTTTTCAATTACAACCACAAGTGGCATCTAAGAGAACTTTGTACAATATGTTAGTAATATTAACTGGATCTTCAACCAGAGCTTGGCATAAAATAGTAAAAAGCTAATAAAAAAAAGCATTCGCCTATCAGTACTGTTTTTCTTTCTCCCTCGTAGTCGACGCGTTTAAACTCAAAGTATATAGGTATGAAATAAACAATAATTGTGGGTGGCCTAATGAACAGCCACAAGCAAATGATTGTCGAATCTAGGCAACCCGAAATATACTAAAGTAAAATGTTTAATCTAAACCGAAATAAAACACCTAATATTAGTAATATTTATATTTGACAGGACAGACGACAGAACAGTGACAAGACAAAACAACTGATGAAAATTTGTGTTTTGTTACATCTCACCCCCCTGACCCGTTGAGTTGTGGTATAACTTTATCAGAACTGTGACATAATATAGTGATTAGCAAATAATTATTTCAACAACTCACGGTGGCATATAGTTGTATCGTTTCAAGTGGCTAGCGTGGAAGACTCCCCGTTCCTTTTGATTTTCCATATAACCCAACACGTAAGTATCATCTCGAATTTCTTTCTTAATACGATAAGGACCTTCAAAAAGCAACAATAATTTTTTTGTTTCAGCCTTTAATGCGGATGAGAGGTTATTTGCTTTCAGCAGGACCGCATCGCCAATGGCGAACCGTACATAGGGGCGACCGGGGTACCGAATTGCCCGACGCTCTGCCTTAGACTTGAGGGAAGCCTCTGCCAGAACCAACTTTTGCTCTGGAGAGAGTAAGGTACAGGCTGGTGAAGATACCGAAGGAGGTAGTAATCTGTTTCGATCCTCACCGAACTGTAACTCGTTAGGAGCAAATCCGGTAGCCTCATGTACTACTGAATTCAAAAATTCTTCGAACAAGGAAATGTTAACCGCCCACTTACTATGATGGTCGTGGCAATAGGTACGTAAAATACGTGCTATTTCCCTCATACACCGTTCGGAGGGGTTTGCACGTGCATGACGCACGGAAACATAAACCAGTCTTATACCGAGTGACTCAAACGTAAACTTCCATAACTTAGAGGAATACTGGGTAGCATTATCGTGCAATATTCGCTTAGGTTGACCATGCACGGGGAAGTATTTTTTCACTAGGCAATTTATCATGACGCGAGAAGTGGCTTTTTTCAAGGGAAACAAAGTAATATATTTAGTAAAAACATTAAACACCACAAGGATGTAGCAAACCCCTGCACGACTACGGACCAACGGTCCCAAAACGTCAATAGCCAAAAGGTCCTCTTTAGATTCAGGTACAATTTGTTTTTGGGGAGGATTTGGTAAAATAGATATTTTTGCCTTTTGACAAATATCACACGTTTTAATATATTTTTTTATGGTGCGTTGCATATTATGAAAATGAACCTCATCCCGCAGGGCTACCCATGTTTTGTACACGCCAAAATGGCCTAAGGAAATATGGAAATTAATAATGATATCCTTTATTAAACACTCAGGAATACATAATAAAAGAATATTTTCGTCTGAACCTCTTTTATACAAGATGTCCTTTATCAAAACATATCGCTTATTTAAGGTTTCGTCACTATTTATTTGGTTTCGAATATTCACGAGTCTGGGATCTTGCAACTGATATGACTTAATATTTTTCAGTATGTTTTGGAATTGCGAGGGCAAATGCAAGGCGAACATTTGAAAACACTTATCAGAAGGTGTTGGTAAGCGTCCACAGGCGTGCCTGGAGAGAGCATCGGCCGCGACGTTCTCCCGTCCAGGGATATGTACTATATCGAAAGAAAACTCCTGTAAAGCCAGGGCCCAACGAGTAATGCGAGGTGAGAGGAGCCTACACGTGTTTAAATAAGTTAGCGCCCGATTATCAGTATACAGGGTGAATTTACTAGAAAGTAAATAATTCCTCCAACGCTGAAGACAATATAGGGCAGCTAAAACTTCCTTTTCATTCGAGTGGTAGTGGCGTTCTCGTTCGATGAGTAACCTACTTGCCCAGGCTACAACCCGCTTTCGATCATCGACCACCTGAAACAGCTGACCTGAAATACCGATGTCACTAGCATCTGTGGTTACATGCCAAGGTAAATCGTGGTTTGGATGGTATAGAAGAGTCGCAGTCTGCAGTTCTTCTTTCAAACCTTGAAACGCTTGCTGCTGAGCCTGTCCCCACTTCCATCGACTTTTTTTACGTAGCAGCTGCGTCAGAGGTTCCGACAGTTCTGCAAACTTGGGTGTAAAAAACCTGTCAAAATTACAAAGTCCCAAAAATCTTTGGACTTCCTTCATATTCCTGGGCACCTGGTAGTCAACGATAGCCTGAACCCGTGCAGGATCTGGACGAACCCCTTTAGGACTAACTATATAGCCTAAAAAGTGCATTTCAGTTTGGAAAAAACTACATTTTGATATTTTAACAGTAAAACCGCAATCTTGCAGGCGACTGAAGACCTGCTCCAAATGCTGTAAATGTTCTGAAAAGGAAAAAGAGGCAACGAGTAGGTCATCGACATAGCTAATTAGAAAATCGTCATACGCTCTTCCGAAAACTGTATCCATTGCCCTAGTAAAGGAACTAACAGCTGTCGATATGCCAAAAGGGAGTACGCAAAACTGGTACGTTTTTGTGCCCACCATGAAGCCCGTGAATTTTCTGTCGGACTCACGCAACGGTAATTGCCAGTAGGAATGGGATAAATCTATCTTGGACAGATATTTCTTGCCATTTAGAGTACGAATGATGTCTCCTATTCGCAATGGGAGTTCACGATCTGGTTCTAAAACCGAATTTAGATGGCGTGCATCTAGACAAACGCGTACCGAACCATCCTTTTTTATTGTAGTCATAAGTGGTGAGATATACGGGGTGCTGGCTCGTTCAATGACCCCCCAGCTCTCCATTTGTGAAATGGCTTTTGCCACAGCATCTCTGTGTGCCACTGGAATTGGATAGGGCTTTATAAAAAATTCCTTATCATCTTTTAACTTGAGAGTATGTTCGTACAAACTGGTACGACCCGGTATATTTGAAAAAATACTACTATACTTATTTAGTAAATCTTTAAAACACAATTTTTCTGTTTCAGACAAACAACACTTAGACAACACTAACGAAAAATCTGAACGTTTAGGTTCCAATTCACCGGAATACTTGCTAAGGGAACAATAAGTGTTATTATTCACTAAAGCAGCAATTTCGATAGGTGCTGGGTCCTTGAAGGCATGATTTGTTTGCACTTCCGGAACAAAAACAGATTTTCCGCCTAATTTTAATTTTAGAACATTTTCATCCAAACAAATTTTGGCATTATGTAGCCTTAAAAAGTCTACACCTACTATTAATGGGTAAACCAGTGAAGGGATCAGTAAAAATTCATGTGAGAATATTTCACCACATATTGTAAAAGTGAGCAGAGCCTGGATCGAAACCTTTTTATATTTACTTTTAAATGCTCCGATTACTCGGACACCGGTGCAAGGAAAACTTGGAATAATTTCTTGAGCTTCGGACAGCTGTGACCAGACCTCATCGGAAAAGGCACATATTGTACTACCCGTATCGATCATAGCTGGGTATGTATACCCATATAACTTGATACAAATTATGAAGGTTCGAGTGTCTGCAGGCTTGTGATCAAAATCACACTCCTCCAGCAACTCGCTTTCTGGATTATTTTTGATGATCATTTGGTCGGTTTTGTTTAAAATACTTCCCACAACCGACTCTACATGTGGGAGTCGTCCTCGTTTTCCAAGAACTCTTCGTCCCTAGCCTCGAGAGTACAAACTGTTTTTTCAGTTTTATTATTTTTAAAAAAAGGTTTGGGTCCATTGCTCGACTTTTTATTATAATAAGAAGAATGATTTGTATCATTAGTATTATTATTATTTGTATTGGTCATGAAAGTCTGTTTTTTCTCTGTATTTTTAAAATAATAATCTGCTTGCCTTAGCCTATCTAAAGCTGCAAGAAGACTATTTGCACCTACCAAAGTTGATGCGACATTTGGTGGAAAGTGACGAGCAATTGTAGCTATTAGCTGTTCGACACAGTAAGGAGGGGATAAATGTTTAGCCATAGCTACATACTTGCTAAAATATGTAACGAAAGAACCATCATTATTAAATCTACCTGATTCTAGTTTTAATTTTACTTGTAACTGTTGGTTAGGCCCCCAAAATTGTTCCAAGAATGCTTTTTTAAATTCTGGGTAAGTAGTAAATGTATTGCTGAAGGCATTGAACCAAGTTTTGGCTGAATTTACAAATAAACCTGATATTACTAGCGCTAATTGATTCATACTAGCATTGCTAGTGTTTAGATAAGTTTCGATATAATTTAAAAAATCTACAGGGTGTACGTTGCCCTCAGGACAAAAGGTAGGTAACACTTTAAGAACATTTGTATCTAGAATACATCTAGGTCCATTTAGATTAGTATGGTTGCCATATTGCAAACCCCAAGAAGGCATTGTATAGTTTGCAGTTATTTGTGTGGCTTGAGTTAGGTTTTGAAGAGGTATATTTGAATTATGATCTAGATTTTGAAATCTAACATCGTTAACTCGCAAACATTGCATTGCCTTAGATACTTCACTAGATATTATATCAGCAAGTTCTGACTTTGAAATAGCTAACGTGACATTATTTTCAGCTTTATTTAGATCACTGCCTACTGCTCCTAGTGTTTCTGGAGGGAAATTCTGAGCTTCAGTTGTTGTCTCGTGAACTGGAGTAGGCAAGCCTGATAACGATGGAAATGAAACATTGTTACCTTGCGTATGATGTCCCTGAGCTACTCGAATAGGTGTTCGGGGCAGACCACCTCCGATTGTCGTACCCTGCATATTTTGGCCAACTATCCTCCTGGTTCTCAGGTTGTAAGAGGGAGAATTATCCTGTTCCATGATGATATACAGGACCAAGCCTCTAGTTGGGCGCCAAGTTGCAATGGAACTCTTGGAGGGGAAGTTGGAATTAAACAGACTCTCCGGGTTGCACACGTTTAATACAGTTTTCAAAAAAAGATCATCTAAAATACCACATGTTACATACAAATTTGTTTCAATAAATAAGTTTGACCAACAGGGGGTAGATTAATTATTTATACACACCTAAAATACCACAGGCGAAAAATGAATAATTCTTAGGATTTTTCAATTACAACCACAAGTGGCATCTAAGAGAACTTTGTACAATATGTTAGTAATATTAACTGGATCTTCAACCAGAGCTTGGCATAAAATAGTAAAAAGCTAATAAAAAAAAGCATTCGCCTATCAGTACTGTTTTTCTTTCTCCCTCGTAGTCGACGCGTTTAAACTCAAAGTATATAGGTATGAAATAAACAATAATTGTGGGTGGCCTAATGAACAGCCACAAGCAAATGATTGTCGAATCTAGGCAACCCGAAATATACTAAAGTAAAATGTTTAATCTAAACCGAAATAAAACACCTAATATTAGTAATATTTATATTTGACAGGACAGACGACAGAACAGTGACAAGACAAAACAACTGATGAAAATTTGTGTTTTGTTACAACCTTATCCGTCATCTAGGCATTTGAATACGACATGTTTGTAAATACACAAAAAATACGCGAAAAATTAAATTTGCGAAAAGCAAGTACTGAAAAATTATTTCAAACTAATCAGAGTACAGTAACCATAGATAATATTATTTGACATCTACAGACGACATCTGACGACATCTGTAGGCCACTAATGCAAGATGCACTTCACGGCGATAAATTTGAAACTTCTGTTGTTGTGGAATTAAATTCTGTTAATACTAATAATAACAACAATATTATACTCGCGACAAGAATTCAGACGACTTAGTCATACGAACAAATGAATAATTCATTATATTTTCATCAAATTATTTAAGAAACTGCAACTGATAGTAATAAAACTATATACTACATTAAAAGTTTACATTATACAGTGTGTCCCACTTAAGAATGAACGGTCCATAGCTTCCTTATGAGTCACTTTAGAAAAAATATTCTTGGACAAAAGTTGCTTCTATTTTTATTGTGCATCTCTGTAAAATATTTTCAACTTTACAGGTTGTTCAGTTTAGCCTGAGCGTTGACCAACTTTAGTTTTTTAAATGGAACACCCTGTATATTATTTCATTTTTAGATTCCTCGTTAAATTTTAGGCTGACTTTGTATACCATACCTTATTTGAGCACTACAGATTTTTTTAGCCAGTTTTCGTTCGCAATTTACCAGACTTGGAACTGGCAGTGGCTTTACAAGCATGCTTAAAAGGTCAAAAGAACAATAAAATTAAACCACATGAACATAGGAATATAATAAAACAGAATGACACATAACGGAAACATAAACATTACTTACAACAAGTTTTACATTACCAACGTTTTCTTGCAACGTGTAAAACTTCTTTCTGAACTTTGTAGCTACGCAAACATTTTGATGTTTCCATGTTGCAGTCCGGTGAACTGTTAGGACAAAAAGTTCTCACCCACACGCTGCACAACTGTATATTGTATTGTTCTTTGATGTGAAGTATTGAGAACGCTGTAAACCCAGTTAACAGGTTGAAATTACGCGACGAGGTTCTGTTATGTTACAAGTGTGTTCAAAAGATTTACGGATCATCAGAAACCAATTCTTTCAAAAAGCAAGTAATTTTTCCACCACACACAGAAGGATTAGTTCTACAATGGGACTCAATCCGGCAATTCTACAAATTTCAAAATTGTTTATTAATGGGCACAGTAAGAGACTAAGTCCATATGCGGATCGCCGGATCTGTTCATTGAATCCGATGTTTTAAAAAGTTTCCCTACCTATTGCGAGTGATTACCTGAAATATCTAATGGTTTTCTCTTTTGGAGTTTGCTTGGAACGTTGAAAACGTTCTATAGAAAAACAGTGATAAATTTTAATAGATTGCAGAACTGCATATTTAAAATAATACGCCATAGTGGATACACAACTCCTTTAGAGAATTAGCACATTAGTGCATGTTGGCAGTAGATGGTGGAAATTTTCAACAATTATTGTAGCTAGATTGTATAATAATTGTTTATTTATAAAAATTTAAAATTTTTTATCATTTATAGATATTTGAAACTTCTGTATCTCTCTGGCACTTTTTATCACCTTATCTTGCTTAACCTTATGGTCTCACAGTTTGTGTCCGAGAATTTCGTAACACCCTGTAATGTATGCTTCGATTACTTCTGTAGATGTTGGAAGTTCGTTTTCATCGAATAATTCTATTCTCGGCAACCGGCGTCAAAATGTAACTGATATTTTCTTTCGTACCTCACTTATAGCATACTGATGAGAACGAATAAGCTCGAAACCGGTATATGACTGGTAGCGTCGCTGACGAATGGCTTTGGTTCTTTGTTATAGATTTTTCAGGCCCTCAGAGTAGCTGTTTCTTGAAATTCTGCTTTTGATCTGTCTTCGTCACCAAATGTTCGAAGTGACCTCCACTGACTTGAGTGCATTTGACGTTTGTAAAATAGCCGATCTTTTATTAATTTAAATATGAACTCATCAATTATGATACGTTTTTTTAATTTCTATCGAAAATTATGTTGACAATAAAAACAATTGCGTAACGTCAGTCGTTACATAAGTCGTCTGAATCCTTGCCACAACTACACACGATTATTTATTGTTATTTAAGCCTATGCCTTTTTAAGTTTCTATTATAATACTATCATTTTAACAATTAAGCATTTCTTTTATGAGAATAACGTCCTAAGTAATAAATTTGCAAACATTTATTTTACAGGTGGATCACGACTTTCTTTTTCCAATGAATGGAGAAAAAGTTTCCCTCCCCTACTTAAATATTTCCTTTACTCGTTTATTCAAAATAATTACGCTTTAGATGATGAAAAGGAGTTACAAGTGTATACTCCAGAACAAGACATCATTTTGTTAGACTGCTTTGGTGAAATAAGTGTTTATGATATTCATGAGCTGCATGGTCACGATAAATGTCGAGGAATAACACTGAACAGTTTAGAAACCATAGTTCTAGGATGTCGAAATAAAAAACCTGAAACACCTGGCTGTTTTGACATTTTCAGTCCAACTCTCGATGAACATAATAAAATAATCGGTCCCGAAAAAAAGGTAATAGACATATTTTTATGGAACTAAAAACTATATCAAAATATTATATATCTATAAAAATCAGATCATAGTTACGGACATATTGAAAACATATTAAAATTGTATGATTTATACAGGGATTCAGTCATCATGTTAATTTCATGAGAAGATAAGGGATAATGAGTATATTACGAATACGCGATTTAAAAAAAAAATAAATACATATTTACGTCGAAAAAAATATTTTCAAACCATTATTTAAACCCCCTTTTCAGACTGGCACTGAGGCGACGTTGCCAAATTTAAATATTTTTCTATAGTACCTACTTAAAATACTACTTATGTAATATGTAATTAATGAAATACATTATTTTTTTAAAATATACAATAAACAACCGATATAATCAATATGAACTCATGAGAATCTTGTAATAAATGCTCAACTACAGTAATCAGCGCCGACATCGGATAAGCTGTAATCGACACAGCTAAAAAGTTGGCAGTTCAAATTCCCGTATAATACGTTACCGCCGGAATAAGTCGAACATCGTTCGGGTCCATTTTCCCATGTAGGAGTCCGCTATAAAACTGAATTTGGTCTGGAACAGATTGCACGCGGCTCGGCTTCTCTCCCTTCTTCAGCCATTAGTTTTCATTTTCACATGGTAGAGGTTGGTGAATTTCGTGTGTTAGTGTCGCCGGTGTAGTTCATAATTATTAATGAAATTTACTATTTGCCTAAATAAAAATGCAATTCAAATCGGGTAAAGTGAAGTAGTGAAACACCGCGGTTGAACAGCGCCGTGGAAAAAATTATAAATGACATTTTAATAGACATGTGCTTCCCGTGTGCGTCTGCGTTATTCGATACCTACTGGTCATGAGTAATGGATTTGATTCTGATGCATATTCATAATCAAATGCGATTTGCATTATTTGGGGATATCAACGTACAAGCTAAACTTGATTCTGCTTTCAAGAACATGACGAAATGGTGACAAAAAATACGTACGTTTTATCCAAAATTATTTACTGTGCACAATTTTGCGGAACTTTTGATGTTGCATTACGAGGGCATGATGAACGAACTTTACGTCAGAACTTGAGAAAACGTTTAATCATTACCTTAAAAATGCAAGAATTTTTAAAGATAGCTCAAAGAATATACAAAAAGAAAGATCGAGTAAAACACATTTTGTTTCGATGTTCTGTCTTTATTAGGTCTTCCCAATACGTGGTTAAAATTAATGACATTATGACTGAATCACCATTATTACATTTAAAAAAAAAAATGGGAATAAAAAGGTCGCTAGTGGGATAAAGTAACTTTATTTCACTAGTAAAATAATGAAAAAAGTAATATACCTATAATAAATCAAATTTAATTTATTTACTTATAGTAATAGACGTTTAATCATATTTAACTTTCCATTAATAACAAGCCTTGTAGCATTGTTGCCATCATTTTCGGAAAGCATAATATCTGCCGAAGTTTGTGAAGAATTTACATAAGTTACATATCTCTCTTCTTGTAAGGAACATCTGCATTTTCTTTGGATTTTCCTAGCAATAACAAGTTTGTTAGATATGGACTCCTCAACTCAACTTTCTTCTACAGAGCTCTTCCATCCACCATGCCGTTTAATGCTTGTAAGATCAGCACATTTATTGGCCAATAGTTGTTCTGGATTTACGATATTCAGGAATGAAGCAACGATTGAGGGTACCTTCACCAATGTGTTGATTCCAACAGGCTGAGAAGTATATTTTTGATTGATGTATTTTAAAAAGAATGTATCTTGTCTTAAGCGAATTGGGCGCGTAGAAATATATTTTCTGCATATTTTCACAGCATTCACGCAAAATCCTTCTTATATAATTTCAATTTTTCTGTACAGTATGCGCCAAAAGTATGGAATAAATTCAATAAAAACGAAACAATTATTTTTTGGGAAAAATCCTCGAACAGGTCGATTTTTAATTTAAAAAATACATATTTTAGCGTAAAATGCGATTTTCAAATGATTTGTTTTCGAGTAATGACGTCATCAATTTTTTTTAAATGGCAACACCATATTTTTTCCTTGATTCTGAAAGATCGTTTAATTCTCAATCAGACAGTACTAAAATTTCGCCCTCTTACATAGGAAAGTTTTCGAGTAAATGATGATTGAATGTTAGACAACGTAAATCAATTAAAATTAAGCAAAAACGTTATCAAGTTTAGTTTTTCGGATTCCATAGTTCTTTTATGGATCACGTAGGTGAAAATCTTTGCAAAGTGTCATTGTCACACCGACTTTATAATAAGTATTGTAAGCGACATAGAAATTATTATTCAATTTAAAGTATTATGGCACATTTAACTGTTACTCAAAGAATTGAAATTTTAATTCTTTATCGGATGCGGGAATATGACTAGAACTCAGCAGGAGGTTTGCGATTTATTTAAGGAAAAATATCCAGATCGCCCTATCAGCCAATCAACAGTCAGTAAGGTAGAGTCTAAACTTAGAGAAACTGGCAATGTTGTAAATATTCCAAAACCTGGACGTCCAAGCATTAATGAAAATCAGAAACAGAACATTTTGATAAGTATGGTGGATAATTCTCATAATTCTTCACGATTGGTTGCATTAAACAATGACACTAGTCAGAGCACAGTGCTACGTATTTTGAGGAAGGAAAAATATCATGCCTACAAAATTCAACTTGTGCAGGAACTCAATGAAGATGATCCCGATCGCCGCTTACACTTTTGTGAAATTCTAATGGATTTATGTCAAGGAAATAGAAATTTACACCGGCAAATACTTTTTTCAGATGAGGTCACATTTTGTCTGAATGGTACAGTAAACCGTCAAACTTGCAGATATTGAAGTCGGGAAAATCCTCATTGGATGGCAGAGGCACATACCCAACACCCTCAGAAATTAAATGTGTGGGCTGGAATAGTTGACGACAGAATAGTAGGGCCTTTCTTCTTTGAAGGAACCCTTACAGGACAAAGATATTTAGAGTTTCTAGAAAATGACCTCGTTCCAGCCCTTGCAGTAATTTTTCCTAACGATAATGACCCTGACATTCCTGACGATACCATATGGTTTCAGCAAGACGGTGCACCTCCGCACTATGCGCGCCCTGTACGAGATTTTTTGGACAACTGTTTTCCTGGGAGGTGGATCGGCAGACGCGGACCGATAGAATGGCCTGCAAGATCGCCAGATCTTACACCTCTTGACTATTTTTTATGGGGATACTTGAAGTCAAAAGTGTACATTAATAAACCACGTAATTTAGAAGAACTTCAAAATCGCATTCGAGACGAAATACGCAAAGTTACCCCAGAAATCATTCATAATGTGCAAGAAGAATTTCTTCACAGACTTGCGCATTGTCAAGAAGTTGGTGGATGGCAATTTGAACATTTAATTTAAGTATACAATTTAATCAATTGTATTTTATTTTACATTTTACATACCTCAGAATTGTTACTTTTTTTGTAGATAAAATTTACGTTTTCTAACATTCAATCGTCATTTACTCGAAAACTTTCCTATGTAAGAGAGCAAAATTTTGGTACTGTCTGATAGAGAATTAAATGATCTTTCATAATCAAGGAAAAAAATATGGTGTTGCCATTTAAAAAAAAACCGATGACGTCATTACTCGAAAACAAATGACATTTGAAAATCGCATTTTACGCTAAAATATGTATTTTTTAAATTAAAAATCGACCTGTTCGAGGATTTTTCCCAAAAAAAAATTGTTTCGTTTTTATTGAATTTATTCCATACTTTTGGCGCATACTGTATATGTCCATCTTGGTGTCAGGTACTGAAACAAGTAGGTCCAACGTCCTGTACGTCAGTAATTTTCAAATTTGTCAATTCGCAGCAACGACAGGCACCATAAACCTTTATGAGTGCAACCCAAAATAATTCAAAGTTCGCTATATACCTAACAAAATGTAAAAGGTAAAGAGATATTAAATATTCTTTATCGGACGCTCCAGTCAAAAACTCTTCAATATGTGCTCTTTCCAATACTGCAGCTTTTTTGCTTTGTATCCTCTCGATTCACTCTTCAAATAGGCAATAAGCTAACTAATTATTCAAAAGCAATTACACCAGTTATAGAAAAATATTTTTCCTTATAACACGTAAAATGTATTTTGAATTTTTTTATAATTTAAATTCGCTACTCCCTTTTTTCTTTTAAAGGTAATCGAATAGGGTTTACTAAAAAATATTTATCAGATAGGTAGCATTTTTTTTGGAATTTCAAGAGTTTCATAAAACAACTAGGTACCTATTAAATCGAAATTCAATTCAATTGTTAAATATTATTATATTACTTTTGATCATTGTTCAACAATGTGAAATAAGTATTGACATTGGAATATCATATTAATATTAGCATATTTTATTAGAGGTTGGAGTACTCTGATTGCCTTTTTATTCCCAATTCAAAATTTTGACAGCGGCACTTCTCGTTTGCTGATAAAATTTTGTGTTTCAATAAACCATTTTTTATTGCAGGTTGGACATGTTTGTATAAAGATATTAAATGAGTGGTGTGTGGGAATAACAACGCCAAAAAACTGGACTGTACCTCTAAGTTGTTATACTACTGTGACGACTCCATGTGGTATATTTTACATACCCTACAACGGCCCGCCGAATGTGAAATTAATATGACCACAGATATCCGAAACGTATTCACCATTTGAAATATAAAGATATTAGATGTTGACTTAAAAAATAAAAATCATTTAAAGAGCATACAACATTATTTTATAAAAAAGAGAAAATAAATAGCAAAGGGTCTGTCCACAAATTGTTGATATTAGTTGAAAAGAGTAGGCTTACAGTTGCTATAAATAACCAGGAAAAACTTGATATTATTTTTCTTCTCTTAGAGTCCTTTCACATTTTCCGGTTTCGCCAATCCAGTTTCAATCGGATGGAAATCGGGGAGATAGATCTTTCACACTATCTGGTTTCGTTGGTCTGGTCTAAATAGATATGAGTCATTCTTAAAAAAATCTATTTAAGAACCTATAAAAATCATTTTTCTGGGCACACATAGAACCTTCTTAATGACTTTAAGGTAAGCCAATGTAAAAACGCAATTTGGTATTCCTTTTCACTTTGTTTTTGTTACAATATCAAAATCGTCATACTCCGAACCTGAAACCTCAGAACTATTAAAATGTACTTCGTCAAATAAGTTGATTTATATAAAGGTTTTTGTTTTCCTTTTTTACCTATCATATCAAAAACGTTTTTAAGTATCTTATTTTAACAAAAAATTAAAAATATATAGGTAGCCGCTTTCACACTCTAAACTGGTATTAAACGTGTACCCAAGTTGTTGGTCAACTCCAAAGCAACCAATTTAATCAAAGAAATTTGATACTACATGGCGAGATAGTCAGTTTTTCGTAAGTTGGTTGATCCTTAGTTGAATTTTGTTTACAAACCTAGAGCGTCAGGTTATGTGAAATATGCAGTATCTTTATTAGGATCATATCCATAGTTATTTGCGAAATTCCTAATAAATTCATCAGAACAATTTTCTTGCAAAAATCGCAATTATAAAAATAATATTAAGAACCTTGCTAAATAGCACATTTTGAGATTATCTATTTTGAGACGCATTTTAATGTAATGGTTAAATCATCAACTCCGAAGCCATCAACACCGAAGCGTTTCGTAGCTTCGGAGTTGATGAAGATCTACGGAATTGACGATTAGGCGCAATTTTACTACTTAAATCTCACTTTAATAGACATGGCAAAAATAAAACAATCTGCTGAAGAACTAAAACGAAGAAAAACTGAGCTGCAAAGATTAAGACGTGAAAAGCTGAGAGACAATTCCAAATATGAGCGAGAAATAAAATCAATAAAGGAGCTGACACCCCGACAACAACGCGTTAAAAAAAGAATATGCAGAGTAGCTCAACAAGAAGAAAAAATGTCAATATAAAAATGTCACGAATGATACTGGTAATTTTGTAAATATATTGTGATACCACACGAGAATAAGCAGTTTTACTTGAGTGATCCACATTGACAGGGAGCTGGGCTGTTCATCTTTGGCAAGTTGTGCAGCTTACCAAGGTAGGAAATAAAAATAATTAAACGAAACGACGAGCATTTTAATAAATTCCCAATCATCTCTGTATCCCGATCTACTCAGCAGTTGTGCTGTTTACATTTGGCGCTCAACGGTGGCCAAAGAGTTTGGAGTTTGGAAGTTATTCCCGTTGTTTATTATCAAGAAGTCGATTTGTGCCTGTGCCGACCGGCTTTGAGTGAAAAAGAAACTGTAACGCGTCCTGAGATAAAGTCATCCGCTGTCGACGGAGGATTAAATAACTGTTCATTGCTTAACGTATATGTTCCGTATTTGTATATAGACTAGTGAATATTGGAGCCTTTATACTGTATTTAGTTTAATAACATTGATTTACGAATTGTAAATCATTGAAATAGTCTTATCTGTTAAAATATTCACGATTGTTGTATAAAATTGTAAAACCTAAAGCAAAAAATATTCAAGGAGCTCAAAATGGGGAAAAGATGTCTGACACTGAGCCAGAAAAATTAGAGGATAGAATAGAAGACAGCTTAAGTAGGATTTTTGAAAAGTTTAACGATGTACTAGTAAAGAATTTAGAGAAAAAATTAGAAACTGTTGTATCTAATGTAACTTCTAAATTGGACGATTATATGACTGTAGTTAATGATATATTTTGCAGTTATCTAAAATAGTAGCTGGTAGTAGCAGAGTGACACCCGATGTGAAGAATGTATCACCCGGCTGATGTGTCAAAAATGTGATAACCAGGGATGTACCGAGACAGGATTCACTAATAGTAACTATATTGCAGTTTATAAGGATTTGGGGGGTATGAACCTTCATTTTTCACCGTCAGGTAGTTTACACCCGGTAACTTTTATTAAGAAATTAGAGCAGATTTTTGAAGAGTCTGGCGTGTCTGGGAGAAAAGGGTTTACTTTGCCATAAATTGTTTACGCGGGTCAGCTCAGGACTGGGGTGAAATTAAAGCTTTTAGTTCATTTACTCAATTTAAGCAATTATTATTTTTGAACAGATATTGGGGCATTGAAAAGCAAAGGGAAGCCTTCAATATGTTGAAATTCGGCATGTACGAGCGAGGTTCTCGCGCAGGTTATTTTTTAAAATTATTGAGAGAAGCAAAGCAGTTATCGAAACCAGTGGCGAACGGAGAAATTGTCGGTATGATTATAAATCATTTCCCACCTGATATCAGGCGCGGCATTATAAATTCAGGGTTTACTGCGGTCGATGGCATAGAAGCGCATCTGGGAAAAGTAGATGATGTGGAGGAAGGTACGGTCAGTAACAAGCGGGACCAGAGAGCGTCTAGTTCTACGACGTGGCGCGATAGAGATAATAGACAAACTAATGGTAGTAAGTCAGTGCCGCCTCGACAAGAGGTAGGTAGGGGAAACCAAGTATATAGTAATAGACCGGATACGCGTAGTCAACCAGTAGAAAGGGGTAACGATAGTGCGATTTCTACAATTTTTAACAAAAGTTTCGAGGAGGTATTAGAGGAAGATGATCAGGGCACAAAACCTACTGCAATTGTTCCTACAATTGAAGCTAAGATTGAATCGTTGGGGACACGTTGTCTGATCGATTCCAAGTTACTAGTATAAGGGAGAGTTTTTCAAAAGAAATTTTGTTGATGAATCCGAGTCTTTCAAGAATACCAACAAGAGGGGTCACTTTAGTGGGCGCGTTAGGACAGGAGTTTACGAAGGTAAAAGAACAGGTATACTTAAATGAGCAAATTGGCGACTTCAGTTTCGAGTACCCATTTTTAGTAATACCAAATTTATCACGTAACGCGGTTTTAGGTTGCGACTGGATGAAGGATAACAAAACTATTATAAACTTTGGAGAAGGATTATTAATAGGAGTATTTGAAGGTGTAGAACGTTCTATGAATTTTATCAGGGAGAAAACTAAATATGGGTCGTGCATAGTGGCACCAATTTTGCACCCGAATTTCTGCATTTTGGAAGGATTTCCAAGAATGATTTGACTAAAAATATCGCGTATCCTGTATCCGAGTTCCCTGAGTTGACACGAAATGAAATCATAATGTTGACACATGATCAGCTGTTATCAAAAGTTCAAAAGCGACAGGCTAGTCATAATAAAAACAAAGCGTTAGTTCAATAAATGTTTTAGTATGAACCCACCCGTAATCGTCGGCTGACGATAAAAAAAAATAAGAAATTCTTTTTGTTATATACCGGTCCCGGTACTATCAAGGGTCCCAACTCTTACGAGGTTACGAATGATGCCACGGGTATTTCCCTTGGTACACAAAATATCCATAATCGTAAGCCGTATGTTACCTGTGAACATATGGTTCCTTGTTCAATTTAATAGAGGATAATGTAATGTCACAATAATGGGTTCCTGTGTTATGACTTTTCCGATGTCAGTAGGCTAAAGGTAAGTTCATGCACTAGCGATTTGTGATTGCGAGTAACGATTTTATGATTTTTGCGATGAAAATTTTACATTCGTTCATGCACACACGCGAAAACTAGTTACTTTCAATTTATTGTTACCTAGCTACACCCTTGCTATGTGACAATAAACAAAATAAAACTTTCAATTTGACAGCAACAATGAAAATGACAGGAATTTCTAGATTTTCTCATTTCACTTTTTTTTCATTCAGACGGCTGGCAAAGCAGCTGGTATAAAATAAAGTACAACTTAAATATAAGTAAAACTTATAAACACCTAACTTTTGATTTATTACATACATAATATATATTACGAACAGACATTTTACAAACTAATCACTGCAGTGTTGCTTTATAGCAATCAGTATCTCACATAAATTATCTTCCCCTATTACTGAACTTTCATTGATATTAATCTCACGTTCATTATTCAAGTTTTCTATACATACATGTCCTCTAGTCCAGGGAAGTTAGGAAAAATAGCGGAAATTTTTAGGCACAGCAGATATCGAGATGCGGTTTTCTGCATTGTGTTCAGGAAGGTGTCAGGAAAAAAATCTATATCGTCTGGTTTGGCCATTTTTTGAAAAATGCCTTCTGGGGCGGAAAATGCATTACACCATTATAGGAACGATTGGAAACTCGGAAAAATCTCTCGAAAATCGTTACTCGGGGGTTTTCTGGGCTGCCGAACTCGATTCTGACATTTAGAATTACACGGGGATGGCTCTGTGGGGGTTCGCGGGGGGTGAATTGGGGGAGAAATGGCAGCGTGCATGAAAATCGCTGCAAACTCGTTACTCGGGGGTTTTCGGGGATGCCGAATTCAATTCTGGCATTGGAATTACCCGGTGGCGCTCGGGGGCGGCTCTGCAGGGGTATCCGGGGGGTCATTCTGGGAGGGAAATTGCATAGTCCATGGGAAGCGCAAGAGTTTTCGGGAATGCCGAATTCAATTATAGCATTAGATTTCCCTAGGGCGTTCGGGGGTCCCTCTGTGGGGTTGTCTGGGGGTGTTTGGGGGGGAAATGGCAGCGTCCATGAAAATTACTCCAAAATCGATACTCGGGGGTTTTCGAGGATGCCGAATTCAACGATACTCCTCCTCCTCTTTATAGCTTTGGCGCCTTTTTCAAATCCAGTTTCGAGGCACAAAAGACTTCCAAAGCAATTGTTTTTATAATATGTGTAATATTTATTTATTTTATATTTAATTTATTTTTATTATTCATACCCCCGGGTAATTCTAATGCCAGAATTGAATTCGGCATCCCCTAAAATCCCCGAGTATCGATTTTGGAGTGATTGTGATGGACACTGCCATTTTCCCCCCAATCACCCCCAGACAACCCCACAGAGGGACCCCCGAGCGCCCCCGGGGAAATCACACTACTTGACTTTGTTTTTCTATGTCACTTTCCATATTTTAATATTTATTTAATATTGTGAATACTTATAATTTTGAAATAAATAAATGTTTTACAAGTGAGATGAGATTGTGATTGATTTGGATGCTTAATTGGCATTTGGCATTTGTGTTGCGAACTGTCAACAGAAAACATATGACGGAATCGTATATGCGCAGTTTGCCAAAATTATTGCGATAATCGCTAAAAATTGAAACTATTTCTATTTTCCCGCACCCTAAATTTAAATTTTGCGGTTCTCGCAATAAATTGAAATGAATAAATTGATGTCAAAAATATTTTAAGTTAGCAAATCAAATTGAAGTCCGCAAATCGCAACTCGCAAATCGCTAGTGCATGAACTTACCTTAAGGAGAATAATCCCGACCGACCGATCTGTATCCCGACCTACTCAGCAGTTGTGCTATTAAGTTAAAGCCATAATTAAACAGAGACTAAAACAAGAAAATATGAGAGTAGATATTTGATATTAAAGAAAAAAATAAAGTCCAATGACCAAAGTCAACACATTAATAAAGAGTCATGTGGTACTTGCACAAGTAAAAAAGAAACTTTTATTCAACGAAGACCTGGTTACCCAAATATCGAATAATTATTTACTATTAAGGCAAAAACAAGCAAACCGGAAACATTTTTGAGAAGTTTTAACAGGAAACATTTTAAAGAAATACAAATGTGTGGGTGAACTGAATTTCATAAGCTACAAAGTTAAAAAACCCAGAAAATATAAACGGCAAATTATGTCCAGGAAAGACACTTTAACAGAAACCAAAATAAAAAACAAAAGAGACTCTAAATAAACCACTAACGCTTCTATATATATGACGAGTTTAGTAAAGATTTTTTTAAGTTACTCGACATTTTGCAAATTAAGACCATTTTCGATTGTTCCTCTCAATGTTAACTGTCGTAATATGTGCCTTTGTACAGTATGCGAAAATGGTGAACTGTTGATCCGAAAATTAAAAATATTAAATATTATTAAAGAAAACTGCCTAGAAAAATGTGTAGATCTGTGTTTTGCCCTGAAGTATTGTTAGAGAAGTGTTTAAGCCGTTTATGTAATAAATGCAACACAAAAGACTTGCAAATAAATGACTATGAACCAGATGGTGTGTCTTTCTATGAGAAGTAGTTGTAAAAAATTGAAGATGTTAATATAAAGGTACAAATTAAACGATGCAAAAAAAAGAAAACAAACAGTGCACAAAACAAAACATGTTAGTTAAAAAGAGAGATTCCAAATTTATTAAAACATAAATCCATGCCAATCTGGTTTTAGACAAAATTATAGCACTACTTCCGTTCTTTCACTTTCGACTGATAACATTCTGAAATCATTGGACAGTGGCCACGGGAATGCACTAATCCTATTGGACTTCTCTAAAGCTTTTGACACTTTGATTCACGCCCTGCTTTGTTCAAAGTTAATATTATTGATTTAATGCTACAGCTATAAAATTCTTTAGGTCATAATTAAGCAATCGATGCGAAGTTGTAACAATAGACGACAAGGGTCTATTTATAATAGTGATATCTTTAATTGCACACAATTTACAACTCCTGTGGCATATGCCGATGATACACAATTATTTTATTCCTTTCATCCCAATGAGGTTCAAACTGCAGAACAAAATATTAGTGTAGTCTTCTTTGTCAAATTATCGTCGACTTCGCCTTATTACGGGAACCATTTCAGGCCATTTTCGGCTCTTGGGGCCAATTCCAGACGTGTAAGCCCAATTCTGAGCTCGGGATCGGTTTCAGCGTCGAAAAATACATGGGAATACATATGTCACTCTCTTGTGTATGAACTTTTTTTTTTGTGGAGCTGTGTAATCAAATTACGAACATGTAAATAGCGCTGAAAACTTGGGTATTATTTTTGATGAAAAGTTGAGATTTAGAGAACATATTTTATTGTTGTTAAAAAATATCTACTTTGCTTTGAAGTTTCTTTACACTAATATAAGTATACTTAATTTCAAAGTTTGGTAATGTCAATTTTGAGTTACTACGATACCGTATATTTTCCTTGTTTAGATAAAATAACAAAATATCGACTACAGAAGGTGCAAAACTGCTGTTGTCATTTTGTCTACAAATTGAAAAAATATTATCTTGCCTCCCAGAAGTTAAATAAACTTGGATGGTTAAATGTTGAAAATATGTATAACTACCACTTTTCATTAATGGTCCATCGTATTCTTTTTACATCCTCCCCGCACTACTTACGAAACAGACTCTTTTCGCAATAATGCTCATAATGTTCATTTGAGAAATATTCAATTTCTTTCGACACTTCGACATCACACTGCACTATTTAGAAGATCATATTCTTATAATGCTGTAAATATCTATAATTATATTAATAAAAAATTTAAAGACCTATCCTTAATCAACTTTTGTAAAAAAATCAAATCCCATTTTATTAAATTACAAATTTTAAATGAGGATCATTAAAATAAAATAAGTTTTACTTTCGGTTCGTTCCGTTTGCTTTGAGGTTTGTGTTACCCCTAAAAATTATTATTTATTATGTTTTAAATTTTACATCATTAACTTGGAAATTTTACTGTGTTATTAATTTATTTTATGCTTTGTGTTTGTAATATTAATATAATTTAGGTTAAGTGAAGTAGCTAAAGTGCTTGACTTCACCTTCAATTAATTATTTTTGTGAGGTACAATAATTTTGAATAAAGGCATTTTATTATTAATATTAACTCTTTGATGAGAAATTTTATATTTATTAATCAGATACCTCTCGACATGCGACCTAGAATCATCATGCCGCGGCCAGAGTGCCGCAGGTATATCACGGATTGTTTACCATTCTCGTATAGTTCAGCGTTTTCTTAAAAAGTAATTGAAATATAATTATTCAATATCTTAACAAACAATACAACTGTTTTGTAAAAATATTTTAATTAATTATGCATCGTGATGGTAGATGAACACATACATACCTTACAAGTATGTTTTTAGTTATATAATCCTTACTCTGTATACGCTTAGAAAACTGATAATATCTTGTATGAAATTTATTTCAGAAAAATATTGTGTATATTTTTATTTTTATTTAAGGAAGTATTCTTTATTTATTTTTCTTTTTGTAACTGAGATCATGATACATATAATACTACATCACAGCGATTTGGCTATATTATTTTCATAAACAAGTGTCTTCATGTAATGCCAAAAATATATTAGGTTACAGTAGGTAGTACGAGACGATCAACTAATTGGAACACATTTCTTCCCACAGGTGTACTATTTTGAAAACCGGAGAATTAATTCATTAGAGAAAATGTAATTTTCACTTAATACACAAATAATGTAATTTTTTAAATTTTTCTCTTGTGGAATATTTTCTCCAAATATCAAAAGAAATAATTTCATAGGGTTCTGTCGGTGGAGTTGATCTTTTATCTGAATATCATCTCACGCTCATACACATATATATTTACAGACACATAAATTTATTTTATTTTTTTTTGCTATTTTTTTAGGAATTTTCATAGCACGCCACTCGGCATCGAACCAGCGCTGAGCTAATCTAGTCGAAACGTTCCCAGCATTGTTGTCAAAGCACAATAAGATAAATAAGGACACATCTGAGGCATGCCTCATACCATTTAAACATATAGGTAAGAAAAGATGGAAAAAATAGCACTTATTTAACAAAACTCGTTACAAAATAGAAAAAAAAATTTATTACCTTATTATAAATAGCAATTACTTAAGATCAGAATGAAATGCCCTTCTTCTAATGCGAGCACGTGCGCGCCTAATTATTTTTGTCCGGATTACCCTGGTCGAAAATGTCTGCCTAAGTGTAATAGTTGCATTTATAATAATCCGTTGTATTAAGTCCTCCCTCGTACGTATTTCTCGGGTATAAACCAGCTCTTTCATCCTGCCTCATACGTAAAAGTCTAAAGGAGTTTTAGATCTAGATTCCTAGCAGGCCATTGTATGGGGCTCAACATTCTCCTAATCCACCGATTTGGAAAATGTTGATGAAGGTACTCCTTCACAATTTGCCGATAACGTGCAAGAGATCGGTCATACAGGAATATTTGGCGACACGTTTTGCAGTAGTGGTGGCAGATTAATAAGTTCTTATCTTTCACCATTTAATATGTCTAGTAGAAAATCTGGCCCGATTACTTGATCGTTTATTATATCACACCAAACATTAGTACTGAACCGTGTTTGTTAATTACGGTTTGACGTGGATTTTGCTCAGCTCAGTAATGAATATTATGGTGAATTGGTAATCCCTTCCCGATTAAAATTGGTTTCGTCGGCCCACAAAATTTTTCTGAGAAAAGTTGCATGTTCTATACCGGCGTTTAAGATAAATCTGCAGAAGTTCATTCTCCATAAAGGATCCTCTTCAAACAAGTCTTGAATTGGTGTGACGCTCAATGTTGCTGTGCAATACTAATCGATATATCGCACTCTATAGTTTATGCTCAGTGTTCGTTCCGTAATTTTTGTAGGTAATATTTATTGACAAAATAATTAAACTATTCTATGTTGCTTAGAATGGATATAAAACGGAATAACGGAAAACCCTTATACTAAACTTACACGACACTGATTTGTGTAAATACACCTTTAGTGGAACAGCTTATTTTTATTGGATAAAATAAACAAAAAGCCAGTCACTCTTAAAACATAATACTTTCTATGAGACGAATTTAGGAAAGTAATAAGCATATATCTTCAATCGATTTACATATATATATATACAGTATGCGCCAAAAGTATGGAATAAATTCAATAAAAACGAAACAATTATTTTTTGGGAAAAATTCTCGAATAGGTCGATTTTTAATTTAAAAAATACATATTTTAGCGTAAAATGCGATTTTCAAATGTCATTTGTTTTCGAGTAATGACGTCTTCGATTTTTTTTTAAATGGCAACACCATATTTTTTCTCTTGATTCTGAAAGATCGTTTAATTCTCTATCAGACAGTACTAAAATTTTGCCGTTTTACATAGGAAAGTTTTCGAGTAAATGACTATTGAATGTTAGAAAACGTAAATTTTATCCATAAAAAAGTAACAATTCTGAGGTATGTAAAATAAAATACAATTGATTAAATTTTATACTTAAATTAAATGTTCGAATTGCCATCCACCAACTTCTTGACAATGCGCAAGTCTGTGAAGAAATTCTTCTTGCACATTATGAATGATTTCTGGGGTAACTCTGCGTATTTCGTCCCGAATGCGACTTTGAAGTTCTTCTAAATTACGTGGTTTATTAATGTACACTTTTGACTTCAAGTATCCCCATAAAAAATAGTCAAGAGGTGTAAGATCTGGCGCCATTCTATCGATCCGCGTCTGCCGATCCACCTTCCAGGAAAACAGTTGTCCAAAAAATCTCGTACAGGGTGCGCATAGTGTGGAGGTGCACCGTCTTGCTGAAACCATATGGTATCGTCAGGAATGTCAGGGTCATTATCGTTAGGAAAAATTACTGCAAGGGCTGGAACAAGGTCATTTTCTAGAGACTCTAAATATCTTTGTCCTGTAAGGGTTCCTTCAAAGAAAAAAGGCCCTACTATTCTGTCGTCAACTATTCCAGCCCACACATTTAATTTCTGAGGGTGTTGGGTATGTGCTATGTGCTCTGCCATTCAATGAGGATTTTCCCGACTCCAATATCTGCAAGTTTGACGGTTTACTGTACCATTCAGACAAAATGTGGCCTTATCTGAAAAAAGTATTTGCCGGTGTAAATTTCTATTTCTTTGACATAAATCCATTGGAATTTCGCAAAAGTGTAAGCGGCGATCGGGATCATCTTCATTGAGTTCCTGCACAAGTTGAATTTTGTAGGGACGATATTTTTCCTTCCTCAAGATACATAGCACTGTGCTCTGACTAGTGTCATTGTTTAATGCAACCAATCGTGAAGAATTATGAGGATTATCCAGCATACTTATCAAAATGTTCTATTTCTGATTTTTATTAATGCTTGGACGACCAGGTTTTGGAATATTTACAACATTGCCAGTTTCTCTAAATTTAGACTCTATCCTACTGACTGTTGATTGGCTGATAGGGCGATCTGGATATTTTTCCTTAAATAAATCGCAAACTTCCTGCTGAGTTCTAGTCATATTCCCGCATCCGATAAGAATTAAAATTTCAATTCTTTAAGTAACAGTTAAATGTGCCATAATACTTTAAATTGAATAATAATTTCTATGTCGCTTACAATACTTATTAGAAAGTCGGTGTGACAGTGACACTTTGCAAATATTTTCACCTACGTGATCCATAAAAGAACTATGGAATTCGAAAAACTAAACTTGATAACGTTTTTGCTTTATTTTAATTGATTTACGTTTTCTAACATTCAATCGTCATTTACTCGAAAACTTTCCTATGTAAGAGGGCAAAATTTTAGTACTGTCTGATAGAGAATTAAACGATCTTTCAGAATCAAGGAAACAAATATGGTGTTGCCATTTAAAAAAAATCGATGACGTCATTACTCGAAAACAAATGACATTTGAAAATCGCATTTTACGCTAAAATATGTATTTTTTAAATTAAAAATTGACCTGTTCGAGGATTTTTCCCAAAAAAAAAATTGTTTCGTTTTTATTGAATTTATTCCATACTTTTGGCGCATACTGTATATATATATATATATATATATATATATATATATATATATATATATATATATATATATATATATAAATTTCGATAGTGTCGAAGGAAACTAGCATATTTTATAAATCTGATGTGTATTATTTATTGCATTTAATTACTATTACAACTTTTCCTTACTGCCTTAACAACAGGAAAGCAGAAATATTGTATTGTTTTTAGATCAGTTAGTCATTAAATCCTTTCTCTATCTCTGCTCAGTTATAACTCCCCTTCTCACTTTTAAACTCCAACAAGCACACAACAATCTACATTTTGCGCCTCTTCCCCGGCAGTTAAATCTTGGATGCGCCACTATAGTCAATGGCCAAATAAGATAAGAAATGCAGAGGTTGATTATTTTCAACATCACCCCACTAACAGCTTATCCGACACTGCTAGAGATTTACCTAATCTCTATGATATAATTTAAAGAAATACAAATTGAAGAATTTCTTCAATAATACAAACATTTTTAAAAACATTATTTATACGGATGAATCTACTTTTGTCGCCAATGGTGTAATAAGTTAAAATAGCTTTAATGGGCAAATTAAATTCTAATTTATCGTCAATTATAGGCATCAACATTAACAAAAATAAATGTTTTTTTATGAAATAAATCGATATGAAGAATTATCAGTCATTTCTTGTTCGGCCAATATTTTAAATGGAAACCGGAAACCTATTCTACAAGTTCCTGCAACAAGATTTCATTGATACAATTGAAAATACGCCTTGTTAGAAAGGGTCCATTGCTATTTACAGTTTGATGGTGGTTGAATGACTATAAAATCCGAACAAGTGGATAGGTAGAAGAAACCCCATAACTAGCCCCATTACTGGCCGCCGAGATAACCAGATCTTATTTCACTCAAAAACGAGGTATACAAAGTTAAGGGATATTAATGAACTGTCTGTGCACATTACAGCGGTATGTATGCAATAATGTCAGTAGCAGGTTCTTATAAATATCTCGATAAGTAATAAAACTTGAATAGAAAAATGCATAGAACTTGAAGGAGGACTAGTAGAGAAAGGACTTATTTAGCTTTTCTAAATTTATGGCTTTTGGCTTGTGTTACTGTTTTGTTGTTATTAGTTAACAATATTGTGCATGTACAATTGGATTCTAGATATTAAGTCATCATTATTTACAATTATTCGTATTCTCTTAAAAATCATTCGCTGCTTCATATTTATATTAATTTATTATGAAGTTTTTTAACCAAACAACTTACAACTACATATTTTAAAGCTACATTGCTGTGTGCGGGAGTAAAAAAATAACTTCTATTTAATTTTAAAGTCTCCTACACGATCGAAATAAAATAATTTTTCTATTCAAGTGAAAATAATTTTATAACATTCGGACGTTTAGGGTTTTACAGGATTTGGAATATATATTTAAGTGTTTGGGAGTGTTGTAACATATATATTTTAGAATTTTTCACTGAAATGTTTTTCTGAATATTTTTGACAGAAATTTGATGTATCTAAGTCATAGGAGAGAGGTTTAGTAGAAAATTATGCTCAGAGTCTTTAATATTTGAGTAAATTTGTTTCCAGCGCTACGCCATTAAAAAAACATCACCTGTCTTGTAAAATACTGTTTTGGCATGGAGAAATTAAATAAAGCGAATAAAATGAGGCATATTTTATAGATGATTACTTATAACGCTGCCTTGCCCTATTTAAATGTATACCCAAATTACGCATTCCGTCGCATTTTGCATCATCATTTCTAACTTTTTTTATTCCTACCTTTAAAGACATCGAACATAGTTTTTTAGTATGACTTGAGCATCATGTATACATGAATAATTATGTTTACAAATTTTTTCAGTGTATAAAAAACTAGTTTTGCATATTTAATACATGGATGTGTACATCTCTAAGTTTCTCCTTAGGCTTAGTTGAGTTGAGTTTATAACTTATAATGCATGAAGTTACAGTGACAGTCGTCTTTGGCTTATTACTGACTTTAAAATGTTATGGTAAGCTCTATTTTTTATAATAATTATCGGTACTACTCTACATATTTATTTTCATATTTGTTAACCTATGTCCGATATTTAAAAATAAAAATTATAACTAAGATGAGATGATACACACTAATTTTATTAACATGATTTCTTGTATCTTCTTATATAAGAAATTAAATAGAATAATTTACTAAATTATAAAGAATGATACTTATGAACTACGAAGTTGTTTTTAAAAAAATTGCGTGATACTGCTGTACAACTCTCTGTTTCTGTCTAAGGTTTACTACAGGCTATACGTGAATTCGTAATTCGTGATGCGCGATGCGTGGTTTGTAAGGCATTCGTGAATAGTATGTAGGGTCTTGTTCGTGAAACATCCATTCATAAAAACCCTAAACACTATGCACGAATTCCATGCAAATCACGAATCGCGCATTACGAATCACGAATTCATGCATAACATAAGGCTTGCTACAGACTATGCGTCTATTCGCGATTCGTAAAGCGCAACGCGTGATGTGTGAGGAATTCGCGAATAGTGTGTAGGGTCTTCTTTAAAAATCCATTCACAAAAACTCTATACACTATGCACGAATCACGAATTCACGCATAGTCTGTAGCGGACCTAATATTGTTATATTACGCTTGTAAAGTTTTTTTTTTTTTATAAAATATATGTACCTTTATTTTTACTAATACAGTACACAGGTAGGAAAAATGAAAATGTTTCCAGAAACTTACATAAAATTTGTTGCTGAGTACCAATTAGTGAAAGTCTAAGGTAATTTTACAGGTAACCATAAATTTTTATATGCTGAAATAAACTACAAAGATTTGTAAAAACCAGCAATATTGTCTGCAAATATATATTTGTGGCATACTTCAGCATTGTCTTATATAGCGCGAGCCACCAAAAATTTACCACCCAGGTTTGCTTTGTATTGATGGAAAACCTAAAGAAACGTTCAAGACATATTTAATGGACGTAATCTTTTCCCGAATTCCTACCCCTAATCGAAGGTGGCCTTCACCTTTTAATTTTAAATGGAAAATCTTGCATTGTTTCCCTTATTTTTACATGCGCATATGTGCTGTATCATTAAGGGAGTAGTAACGTCGAATAATCCTTTATTTACTAGTTTAGATCGGCCGACAGTAATCGATCATATCCCTTGTGTCATTATTTGACTTATATTTTTAACCTAAACTAAAATAGAAAAAAAAAGTTTTTCGCTTTTTTAATTAGTTTAAACTAAGTCAGGGCACAGTGGAAATAAAAAACTATAGATCTATTTCACTTCTATCTACGCCTAGCAAGATTGAGACCATTTTTATGATAGGATTTACAATCATATTAAATCTCATATATAACTGCAATAGCATAGCTTTACACCTAAACGGTCAACAACAACTAATTTGATAAATTATACCATACCCATACCTTGAAGAAAATTCTCAGGTGGGTGCAATTTATACTTATTTTGCGAAGGCGTTTGAAACGGACTACGATATGTTATTACATAAACGTCATTATTTTGGTTATAGCTATAGTGAAAGTTTGCTTTTGTACCACAAGGTTCTAATCTTTGACCCCTACTTGTCCTATTTATTGTAAATTCTCTACCAGATATTCGAGATTCTCAATGTCTACTGTTTGCTGATGATTTCAAGATTTATAGAGAAATTAATTCCATTGATGATTGTATTAAATTACAAAATGATATAGATAGAGTTTTTCATTGGACCAAGAAAACCATTTGTATTTTAGTATAAAAATATGTTTCTCAATATCAGTCGTTAAAAAATATAATTAATATAATATTAGTCATAATATTTTGGAAAATAAGGATGTAATTAAAGAACAGGATTCTGAGAAATAAAAAAAACTATTCTTCGGGGCGAATTTCAAGGGACTGTAACTTTGAAGGGAGGGGTCACTTTGCAAAAACAAAAAAGACGGGTTATTTAATTTTTTTTAAGAATTTGTAACCAAATTTTGTTGCATTTATTTCCGTATTTCCAGACACCCTGTATATATATAGATATATGTAAATTATATAAATTTTAGATGATTGTGTTGGGGAATATGTTGATTTGCATAAAGACTTAGAAAGTTACAAATTTAACCCAGAAATTGGAAACTGTTACGAGCTATATGATGAATATGAAGACGTGACATCTTTAATTTGTCAAAGACCCTTAGATTCTGAAAGATATTCCTGTATCGATTTAATAATAACTGAAGAAAAATATTGTCTGGGTTTGATAACGCCAACAAATGAAACTGTTCAATTACACTGTGAAAATTCTGTGGATGATATTTTCTCCTATTATCTAATTGATGAATTAAGTACTTGTTTTAATATTTCACGGGCTGATGGAAATTATAGGGAAGTATGCCAGAAAAAATTTGATAATTACAGTGTAGGTATAACAACACCAGATAATTTCACGATATTATTCTATTCAGAATTTTGTTCAACATCGATAAGTGATGAAGAATGGGAAATATATGACGATTTTATAAACACATTTTCATTTGACTCGGAAACAAAAAGGTGTTATAAAATATTTAATGAATATCAGAACATAAGTCCTTATACATGTTTAAGTGAGGATGTGTTTACGGCTTGTGTTGATGACCTCTCTCACATTAAACACTGTGAAGGAATAGTCACCCAGAATAATGAAACAATAATCTTAGACTGTACTGAAGATAGAGGGACGCTACAAAATCACAGTTGTTTTGAAATATATACTGCCGACAACACCTTACACATTGAATTCCAAAACAAAGTGGAAGAGCGATGCATTGGAATTAAGACTCCAAGTAATTTAATAGTACTACTGGAATGTTACTTCTGTACTGACTCAGGTTTGTATTATATTCATATAGCCTTTCATTTTACAATTAATTATAATGAATCACAAATATGTGATCAGCTTTTATTATGAATTAAATAATTCCTAAACAAGAGGTTGCTTCGAGGTCGAAAATACTTATTCCAAACCCAAATTTTGACATGACCTCGAGAATTCATACTTGATAATTTTTATACCGGGTGTTTCTTAAGTAGAGACCAATAATCTAGAATAATAAGGATTTTCTTTTGTTCTATAAAGGTGGGAACTTAGGGCAACCATTGCCCAGCTACAGCGTGTCAAAAAAAAATAGTTTTTAATTTCTAAACCGCTTGAGATAATTTAACCAAATTCGGTGTGGATATTTAATATGACAGTAGGTATGAAGCAAAAAATTATCAGCTTCAGAAACTTACCAGTGGTGGAGGTGTGGGTATCATCAGATTACATGCTTTACATCTGCTTAAAATTGCAACTCGAACACGTCCAAAAATTCCAGGAAAGATTTTTTGAGAACCACTGACCAGATAGACCACTGACGTAACCTAATAAAATAAACAATATGATTTATTAAAGGCAAGATTGCCATATCGTCTGTAAGATAAATAATTGTTTAACGTAAATTCAATTTTTACGGCTGTTTCAAATTTAAAAACACTTATTTTTAACAATAAGTAAAGTAAAATTATCATAAACGATTAACCGCACGTTCGCGATACTATCAATTAAAGTGTTTAAGAAGTTACTTTGTTCAATGATTCCAAAAATTATCCATAGACGTGCATAAAAGCTCACCTGCTTACTGAAAAACCAACAGTTATATTCACATTGCAGAAGTTAATACAGTACCACTGTATACTGCTAGAAAGATTATCACAAATTATAACTCCTAAATTATTTTATGGAGAATAACAAAAAAAACTATGATTTTCAAATAACACCTTAAGAGTTAATTTTCGCCACATAACCTCATTTTGTAATTCGTAGTGGGTGAAACAGATTTTAAAAACTAACACAAAACATGGAATAACAAAATAACTAGCTTGATAAGGCAAAGTAAAATATTTAAAAGCAATGTCAATCGCATGCAAAAAGGAAGCTAGTGCCGTAGGCCACTCTCTAAGATTGATAGTCGAGGTCGACAAAGAGGTTATGTTGATGTTGATACCGCACACAAGTATGGTCCAGCGCAAAGAAATAAACTGTGTAAATTACAAGTGGAAACAAAACATAATATTTGCAGAAAGGGATTTGAAAATTTCAATACACTTTGCATATTCTGAAACCAAACTAAACTAATGGTTTCTTTAAGTAATACACTGCTTGATGCATCTATTTAAGAGCTGCGGTACTGACGTATAAAACGTATTTAAATTGCCTTTTTATTTTCACGACCAGTGTTTTTCTTAAGTATTTTATGTATTTAATTAATATTTTTCGTGAAATACGGTGTGATTAATTAAAATGTGGCACATTATTCAAAGAGTGAAAAGTTTACATGCTAAAAGCATATTTCTCAAGTAGTGATAATCAGTGATAGTGATAACGATAACATATTGTGATAACTCAGTTTTAAAACTATCATTGTTAGTAGAGAATCTGGTTTATATTTTCAATTTATTGGTGAGGTATAGGAATGGCAAAAGAGAGGAGATGGCCAGTAATATTTTCATAAATAAACATATTTGCTGGAGCCTATTCGAACACACATTAGTGTAACACTGGCAACGTTGTGGAATTCACATCACAAAATTTATTTAAAATTTGACTTTTATTCCTAATTTTTTCATAAAAAACTATTAATTTAAATTGGAAGGTAGAAAAACATACTGAAGTATGTACATCTCCTTCTGAAACACCCTGTATAATTGTGGCAATTTCTTGAACAATCTATTCTATTTAAAAACTATTAAATATAAACTATGTTAGTAGTGACATTCATATTCTTATACTTGAAATATATTTTACCAGCTAATTTTGCATCCTCAAAAATTCAAATAGTTGTTTTTTGTGATAATGTGACACAATGATCTTAGGGTACTTTTCCAATTAAAATCTTACTTTTCGAAACACAATTAAGCAAAGAGCAGTAAAAATAATTTTTCTATGGTTTTTGTAAGATAATACCAATGGAAATATTCACTTAGGGGAAAATAAAAAAATAATAAAAATTCATTTCTTCATAGAAACTCAAATTTATCATTAATTAATGTCGACAATTGAAGATATTGCCATATATTTTTTTATTTTGCCCTTCTGCTTAAGGTACGGATTCGCTGGCGCGACTGCGGTTGCGGCTCGCGGCTGCAATTCGTCGCCAACCAATAGACAGTCTGAATGTTCTCATCAACTACAGCATTTAGGCTGCCTATTGGTCGGCGACGAGTCGCAGTCGCCTATCCATACCTTTAGAATACCTACACTTGACTTTTTTTTAATAGCTTATGCGTAATTTATTACATTTAATAAATCCAAATTCAAAATTCTGCGTTTAAACGTTTTGGAAATATTTAGAAAGGCAGTTTTTCTTGAGGTGCCGTATAATGGGGCGTTAATATAAAAAAATAATCCTAAACTTGGTAGAAGTACTGCTGAGAAATTATTGCACGTTAATTTTGAGACACTATATATATCTTCTATGTAAAACGAATTGTTGACTAAATATTTTTTTAACTTAATATCATTTGTTATTAGGTATGACTTACGGAGCTCCAGAGGAAGAGTTGAGAGAATATGGAATATTCATTACAACCTACCTTTCTAATGAATATTTGGGGAAAAATTCGTATATAGATAAATCTAAATTTATGACATTTAACGAAAATATTGCGTGGAAAATTCCCAAATACTTGTTACAAAAATCCACAGTTTATGGATATTGGTTAGCTAACGCTACTTGTTATGGTGTCACATTGCCCAGTAATGAAACAGTTATTTTGGAGTGTTTGGCCAGTGACAGATCTAGGCATATTGAACGTGGCTGTTTCCTGGTTAATAACCTGCAATTAGAAAAGGAGCAAGAACAAGTTGTTTGCATTAAAGTTATCGATAGAAAATGTGTTGGGATCACTACTCCTATGAACTGGTCTATAGAGTTCGGTTGCTATTCTGAAAATGATGAAAGTAAGAGCTTGAAAATGAATTTATGATTGTTGGTGGCTCACATTGTCATTGATGTATAAGAAATTTAAAAAGTACATAGCCTTTGAAGTAACTGATGCATTTAAACCAATGGTATTCCGAGGTTTTGTGATATGAGAAATTCAAATTTCCTTATTGTCATAAACCTTACATTTTGACAAGTTAAAACTCTGTATACAAATATTAGATAAGTATAACTGTTTCTAACCTTGCCGTTTTTTCACAATATACAGGGTGAACCTTAAATAAGTACAAATATTTTAACTGCAGGTGTAGTTCGTCATATCATATTTACGGAGATGTTATTTTTTTAAATACTCACATTTTGAGGGTCGCTGATCACATAGAACAGAGCACTGGCGTAACATAATAAACTAGATGATCCATTCAAGGCGAAGTTGCCATATCGTCTTTAAAATAAATATATTATATTAACATTAATCTGCATAGATTGAATTAAAAAATACTTGTTTTGAGTGAGTAAAATTGGGTAGGTAGTACGCTACGCAGTAATATTAACCCAAATTTTAACTTTTTAATTGACATTACCATAAACGATTATAAAATTAATAGTATAGGATCCCACTATAAAACGACCTTCACCGTCAATAAATACATTGCAAATGGGTTGTCTAAAAAAATTCAGTCCAGAATATGATTAATTAACAATTAAAAATTATTATTTTTTTAAACATTTCACTGGTTTGGTTAATAGAAAAATTCCATACCAATCGAAAGTATTAAGCCCATAGAATATGCAAACGTTAGGTTGACTATTTTTTTTCCTGTCACAACTCTTGGGTAGGCAGGTATAAACAGGTAAATCGATACTAGTTACTTGCACCGGGGTGGTTAATAAATTAAAGTTAAATTAAAATAAAGATTATTTCATTACCAACACGGTGGTATAGGGTTGTCTGCGAAAAATCAGTCCTAATTTCCGGTTGTCGAGTTTTAAAAACTGAAATATTCCCCAGCGAACCATTCCATGCGATAGAAGAGTACACAGCATTGTAGCTGTGTGTAGTTCGTCCATACCGAAAACGAAGTCGATCCGTTTATTCGTTTCTCCATAAAATCGGATAAAGTCCGGGGGCGGCGGTACCTATTATTATTAATCTGACCTTAGGAACCCCTAACGCCCTTCAATCATAATAAAACAACATTTTTGACCCTACTAATGATATGTCGAGAGCGAAAACCCGTAAAAAATTTTCTAATAATCCATTTGCCGCCTCAAATTACGTTTAATTTTTTTTAAGGATACGATATATATAATCAAAAAATTTTATTAGACTTTTCGATAGGCAAGGTGGAGAAGAAGCCACAACAAATTTCAATGATTTTAGACAAATTTAATGTTTTCAAGGGCCGCCCCCGGAGGGGCGGCAGGAACGTCATAATATCATTTCAAGTCACTACCAGGAAATAATAGTCTATACCGAAAATGAAGACAATCCGTTTATCCGTTTCTCCAAGAAATCTAATAAAGTCCGGGGCGGTGGTATTTTGCCGCCCAACTCGTAAACCGTTGTTTGTACAGAAAATTCTATAAAAGCATTTTTTCATATTTTCATAAAAAAACATTCACACAATGTTTTCGAAATGTGTATTCGAAATGAAACACAAAAGGTCGATTTCTCGAACTCGTGACTTCGAGACTCCACCCCTCAGTTATGAATTCGGGAAATCTCCGATCCCGTCCCACAACCGCCGTTTACCTAGCCTTATGATCGTTGTTAGGAGTAAAAAAAAATTTCCGCACATGTCACGGCCACAAATCGAATCTGATCGACCTCAAATTTTATGTACGTATACTTCGCGATAAGGAGGGGGCACATCCGGTAATGTACGGGATGCTGCCCCCGGAGCCGCCCCCCAACCGATCGAATCAAAATTTTAAAGACACGTACTCTTTGAGACGCGGAATCGAAAAAATTTGCCCGTCTTCGCGTTAGGGGTTCTTAGGGGCAGATTAATAATAATACCGCCGCCCCCGGACTTTATTCGATTTTTTGGAGAAACGGATAAACGATCGTCTTCATTTTCGGTATGGACGAACTACACACAGATGCAATGCTGTGTACTCTTCTATCGCATGGAATGGTTCGCTGAGGAATATTTCACTTTTTAAAACTCGACAACCGGAATTCAGGACTGATTTTTCGCAGACAACCCTATACCACCGTGTTGGTAATGAAATAATCTTTATTTTAACTTAACTTTAATTTATTAACCACACCGGTGCAAGTTACTAGTATCGATTTACCTGTTTATACCTGCCTACCCAAGAGTTGTGACGGGAAAAAAATAGTCAACCTAACGTTTGCATATTCTGTGGGCTTCATACTTTCGATTGGTATGGAATTTGTCTATTAACCAAACCGGTGAAATGTTTAAAAAAATAATAATTTTTAATTGTTAATTAATCATATTCTGGACTGAATTTTTTTAGACAACCCATTTGCAATATATTTATTGACATATTTAATTGGATATAAAATACTTTTCATCCATTAACCAGCTCGGTGAAGGTCGTTTTATAGTGGGATCTTAGACTATAAGCTTCGCAAGTTCGATATCTGATACCAACTCCCAATTAAAGTATTAATGACATTACTTTGTTTATAGATTGAAAAAATTATACATACACATGCATAAAGGATGACGAAAAAATGGTGTTCACACAACACATTAAAGAAAAATTTTCGCCTGAATTATTTTTTTTTTTTTAATTCTAACCTCTGTAGGTAGTTATAGGTATTGCAACTTTACTAATGTAATGTATACATAGAGGTTTCAACTTTCTTGAAGCCAAGACATTAGTGTAACACTGGCAACGCGGTAAACCACGTGTTCAATTTGCAACACTTGTGACTCAGAGATCTATACTGCTGGTTAAAATATTTGTACTTATTTAAGGTTCACCCTGTATAAAGGATGATTCAGTCATAATGTCATTAATTTTAAGAGAAGATAGGGAAAATGAGTATAATACGAATACGCGATTTTAAAATATTTAAATGCATGTTTACGCCGGAAAAAATATTTTCCGATGATTTAAACCCCGTTTCCAGACTGGTACTGACCGCTGGCTGTAATAAAACTCGGTGTCGGTCTGACGCAACGTTGCCAAATTTCAATATTTTCTTATAGTACCTACTTATTGTAATTAATGCTATAAATTATTTTTTGAAACTATGCAATTAACATATTAAGTTACAACATAAAAAATATTTTTTCCACAGTCGGGAGTAGAAATCAGTTTCTATGACATCAAAATTAAAACAGAAGTAGTCGATTATTCCCAAGGGAGTATAATGCTCCCAAGGGAGTTTACATTATGGAGAACGTTTTTCATGCAAAAAAAAAGATAACATTGAAATTATTTATTGACATTTAAATTAAATGTTACATTTGTACATTTTTCAAAATTAATATTAGAAGAAATATTACTTTCGCTTACATTTACAGTTTTTGTGATTGCGCTAGTAGTGGTACCTACTAAAACCTGATTAGCAATTTTGGTCTTATTTTGAATAGAGTTCTCGAGATAACCCTCAGCGACTGTCGTTGATTTCCAACCAGCATGACGCTTTATTGTCGTGATATCCACACCAGCATCTGCCAGTAATGTCGCTGAAGATCTTCGTAAGCAGTGACCAGTATAATATGCAGCATCAGGTAATTTTAAATACGAAGCTACTACACTTGGAATTTTTCCCATGGTATTTTTGCCAACTGGCTGCGAACTACATTTTCCTGCTTTGTAGTACAAAAAAAGGCGCTTATGCTTGACGTGGGGAGGACGAAGGGACAAGCTCCGGCAATCCCCAGAATTAATCCAACCTATAAAAAATCAAAATACTTAATAATTGAAATACCTAACAACAAAAGTAATCTTACCTTAATCATTAAGAATTCTTTGTCATCTCCACCTGATAGAAAACGGTCGATTTCACCCTTTGTCAATATTTTCGATATTTTCGCTTGATATCCGTCACCGGTTCTTTTCAAAAATGCGATCAGCTTGGGGAATTTACTTATATCTATGTTGTCGTAAATTATCAAGCATGACTTAACCATAGAATATTGCGCCCATAATGTGGAAGACTTGTAATTCTCTACATTTTCACTGAAGTATGCCAACAAAACATTCTCGCTGTATACTTGAATATTTTTCTCGACGCACTACTTTTTGAACCGATTGTAGGCTATATCGTATAAAGATCTTGACTTCGTAGGCAGCAAATTGCTTATTGCAATATTTGCAGCCTCCACAATCTCTTCCGACTCACAATTAAACATTGTGCACTAAACAAACTTTAAACTAAACCAAACTAGGACCTTAATTTGACAATTCTTTTTGTTTGTTTATTTTGTAGTTATGACAATAACTCAACGACTACTAAATAAATGCTCAAATCCGAATACAATAATTCTGGTGCTACTTACTTCATAATAACAAAACATGTGTTTTTAAGTTAATGAGACCGTGGAAAAAATAGTATATACCATTCGGGAGAGATGCTATTTTGTCCTCGGTGCATTGTAGCCCTCGAGCTTCAAATTGCACCTCTGCCAAAATAACGCATTCCTCTCCCTTATAGTATAATGTACTATAATATTGAAATTACAAAACTCCTACGGGTCAAAATAAAGCATTCACATTTCATTACATAAATAGTGAAATAAAATCCAATACTCACTAGGTTAAATTATTAAGAGAGGCTGAAACGTTTTTTGTATTTAAATACAGACAGTAATATAAAAACCTTCGTGCTGTCCGAGACATACTTCAGTGATCAACAATCCCGTAATCCGAGACTTGACCTACTGTGCTGTTGTTTTTAATGTCTACTCAATGACAAGCGCTGCAGAGCTACATAACTGCTAAATAATAACAGAAACAAACAATAATTAAATTTGTATTTTTATCAACACCCGGTGTAATCAATAGGAAATTATGAGAATCGGCACAACACACAACGGCACAACTAACGTTGGCAGTTCAAATTCCGGTTTAATACGTTAACAGCGGAATAAGTCGAACATCGTTTGGGTTCGTTTCGCTATGCAGACGAGCCTGCCTTCAATAAGGAACAGTGCACGCGGCCCGACTTCTCTCTCTTCTTCATCCATCACATCCATCAGTCATTATTTTCGCGTGGCAGAGGTTGGTGAATTTCGTGGTTTTGAGTCGCCAGTGTAGTTTATAATTATTATTTATAAAATTTGCTATTTGCCTAAATAAAAGTGCAATTCAACTGGGTAAAGTGAAGTAGTAGCAAAAGACCGCGGTTGTCCTCTGTTCAACAGAGCCGTGGAAAATGGATAAAAGACATTTTACATGACATGTGCATCTGTGTTTTCCGTGTGCGTCTGTATTATTCGGTACCTACTGATCATGAGCAATAATGGATTTGATTCTGATTCATATGCGATTTGCATTATTTGGGAATATCAACGTTCTAGCTCAACTTGATTATGCTTTCAAGAGCATAACGAACAAATAACACAAAATAAGGTACGTTTTTAATGTTTTATCCAAAATGATTTACTGTATAAAATTTTGCGGAGCTTTTGAACTTGACAAAACCCTTAAAATACCTTAAAAATGCAACAATTTTTAAAGATGCCTCAAAGAATGTACAAAATGCATACATTCTATATGGCAGAAAAGAGAAAAAAATCTATCACTCCACTCATTGAACATGCTGTTATTATACCTATGCATATAGTCTTGGCAATGCTACTGGACTTCTATATAGTTTCAACACGTCATCAGAAAATTTGTAGTGTACCAGGGTCGTATTACCTATTGCTATAGGGTGATTTGTTTATCTTTTGAAAGGTCGAGTAAAACATTTTTTTTTCGATTATAGCTCTTTTCCAACACGGCACCTGACTAGTTTGAACCCTGTCCGAAGCCGTCAGTCAGTTTAATATTAGATACAACTCCGCTACAGTAAGTCGGTGAACGATTTGGCCACTTGGGGCAGGTTTCCAACCAGTCAGGTGCCGTGTTGGAAAAGAGCTTATGACTGAAACCCTGTATATCTGAAGTTTTAGATAATGGAGGTAAAGTTGATGAAATATTTACGGATTTTCAAAAAGCATATGATCAGGCAGATCATCATATACTTCTAACAAAACTACCTCGGTTTGGCTTTTCTGGTTCACTAATCAAACTCTTTGTATCGTATCTTTCAAACAGACATTTCATGGTCAGATATTTAAATTATGACATTATGACTGAATCACCCTGTATATCTGAAGTTTTGGATAATGGAGGGCAAGTTGATGTAATATTTACGGATTTTCGAAAAGCATATGACCGGTTAGATCAATATATACTTCTAGCAAAGCTACATCGCTTTGACTTTTCTGATTCACTAATCAAATTTTTTGTATCGAATCTTTCAAACAGACAATTCATGGTCAGATATTTAAATTTCCTTCCCGTTCTTTCTCTCCTTCTTCTGGTGTGCCACAAGGCTCTAATCTAGGGCCACTCTTATTTTTACTTTTTGTTAATGATCTTCCTGATGTTGTCTCATGTACTGACAGATAATCGTTTGTCTCTGAATATCTCCAAGTGTAAAATAACGTCATTTTCGAGTAAAATTAACTTTATTACTCACAATTACTGAATTAATGAATATACATTTACCATTGTTGAAAGATCTAGGCTTTGATAAAAATCATACTTTTGTCGAGTATATCAATATTGTTAAAGACGTACGTACATATAATATTTTATTTTGCTCACTTATTAAATCTAAGTTGGAGTATGCTTCTATTATATGGTACTCTATATATAACGTACTTCGGCGAAGACGGGAGTCAGTTCAGAGGAGATTTTTAAACTTTCTAGCTTTTTCACAACATGGTTTATATTTATTCACCCATAGAATTTGAGCATGCCAGTCTTTTAAAACGTTTCGGCTTAGAATCACTGGATGTGTCATGATGCTGCAATACTATCGGAGTAAAAAGTCCAGACCCCTGGGTTTGAAAGCCGATATTGCCAAAACTTAGGAGCGGAAAAAATTTAAATTTGGACCATAGGTAGCCTCACTAATGTAACAAAAAACATAATCATGTCACTTCAACTCGTCATAACTTTTTTATTTATAGGCTTTAAAATGTGCAATTTTAACTGATAGTACATTAAACTGTGCTGTTTCGAACTGTGTAAGTCTCTCTTCTTAGAATTCTTTATTTTTTTTATCTTGCGAACAGAAGTTGATGGTATTTTCGTAAATACAAAAACATTCATAGAACATATAAAAACCTTAACAAAGAAATATAACAGTTTTGTGAATTAATTCACTTGTAAACAGTGTATGAGTAAATATGTATGTATTGTCACGGATTTTCCAATCCGACTTTTACTTACTCCCAGAAAAACAATCTGTTACTTAATTACTTCTCTTTATTAACTACTCAGTACACTACTGAACACTAATTACAACTCAACTAAACACTTATTTAATTAATCGCTATCTAAATCGCTTTGATCTCTCTATTTAAACACTTGAATTCAACACTGTAATATAAGACTAACTAACTCGGCCGTTTATTCTTCTTTTATAGACCCAACGAATATTCCAGGTATTTTCATATCTCTAGATCTATTTTCCCGTACGACTCGAATGCTTCTCGGCGATTCCCAATTTTTTCAGTCCCGTCTCGATCCGCGGCATTTTGTTTGTTTAACAGAATCGTGTAGGGGCGATCGGGGCAATCTTAGCAATTCGCGGTACCAAAGTCGTTGATTTGGGTGTGAGTGGGGCAAATTCCGTGACAGTATAGTTCTCAATTATTTCTTACGCGTTCCGTTCAAGCGGAGTAAAGTGGAGTGTTGCGGTGTTGCGCTCGGCCGTCTATCGCGCCGTGACCCGTGTCGGGTACTTTATTAGTTCAGCTTTGATAAGATGTCAGAAAATATTTACTTATTTCATACATATTTATCTATAAAATATAAATTGTTATTGTTATTTTTCAGTGGTCTCTGCACGAACAATAATATTTTTCTGTGTGGTTAAAAATGGTACATTAGTAAAGGAAATCTCAAAAAATTCTTTGTTGTGGCTATTTGTTATGTTTTTCTAACTATAATATAGGTAGTACTTTTGATTAAAATATGCAGTTCTCCAATAAGTGTTTACCGAAAAGAACAGTAATGTCGCAACCTATACCAGCGGATTTATAAACAATTGTTCTAAATGTAAAAGATTACTCTGAAACTGAGCGAAATAATGGTTTATGGGCAAATCCAATTAAATTAAGTAGTAAAACGTAGCAGACGCATTGAAAATCAGTAAGAGTAGTGTTAAGATAGTGTCCAGTGAAAATAAAAAAACTGGTACTATTTCCTAACCAAAATTCAGAAGCGAACGGTCAAAAATCTAAATTGATGATTTCATGAAAGGAGTCATTTGACGAGAAATTTTACTATTCTACATGGAGAAAAACATTTCCAACTGTAGCACAACTGCATCAAAGGTTAAAGGATGACCTTCTGCACTTTCCTGAGGTCTGTAATTCCACTTTAAAACGATGGGTTAAGCAAATTAATTTTTCCTTCCGGAAATTGGAAACTAAACCGATCCTGATGGAGCAAAATAATATAGCGGCTTCATGATCAGAATATTTATACTCGATCAAACATTACGGAGAAATGAAAAAAATATTTTACACAGACGAAATGGCGTGGTGATAATCATTCTAAAAAAAATTTGTTGGGTAGAAATGATCACACCTGAAAATCGGGATCGCTTTAATCAGTACAGGGGAACTATTCAAACCGTTAATGGCTTTCGTGGAGGGATAAAACGACCTTCTGGTGCTTCTTCAGCGAGTGATCGTTTTACATATTGGCAATGAAGATGGATTCTTAAATGGGTGCATGAAGTGTTTCATTGGTAAAAAAGGTTCAGCTGATTACCATGATGAAATAAATAAGCAGCATTTCTAGGAATGGTTCAAGTTGGTTCTTGTACTAATTCCTGATCGTCCTTGATCAAGCTCCTTATCATACCATGTTGGCTTCAGAATTTCACAATCCAACTACTTCATGGAGGAAAACTGAAATTTTAGAGTGGCTGAAAAATAGAAAGGTACCACTACCAGAGGGAATTAGTGATTTTAACACATTAACTTGACCTGTTCTTTTATCAGCAGCTCAGGAATATCGTTCCGAGGAGAAATATTTACTTGAGAAAATTACAAAGGATTTGCGACAAGAGATGGTGAAAATCTTATGGCTTTCCGTGGCTCATTGTGAATTCAACCCTATTGAACTAATATGAGCTTATGTTAAAAATGACGTTGCTAAACGAAATTCTACATTTAAAATTAAAGATGTTTTGAACCTTTGCCAATCGGCCATGGAAAATATACCAAATTCTGTTTGGCCCAACTGTGTTGAACGTGTCAAAAAAGTGGAACAGAAATACAGGGAAAAAGAACATTTAGTGGATATTGATTGCTGTAGAGCCATTAGTGATAAACTTGAACGACGATAACACTAATCATGCTGGCGAGGAAATACCGTATGATGATGACGACGACTTGTACGACATATGCATGTAAAATATACCATTCCCGTTTTTATATTCAAGCTAATGTGAAATAATCTTATATTATGATCAACTTTGACAATGTATATGAAATATAAATAAATAATAAAATGAAACTTTATATGTTATAGTTAATAGTTAATAAAATCACATATAGGCAGAGTTCCACAAGAATAATATTATCATTATTGTCAAGAAAGCTAAGAAAATAACAATGACAATATTTATACTATACAGAAGTATGTATCAAATAAATGTTTTCTAAGATCTTAACAAAGCTGAAATAAAAAAGCACCCGACCCTGATCACAGCGCGAACCCGCTACGCCGCACTTTACCACGTGTTTGATTTGCTTCGTATCTGGAAGATCAGCAACCAGGCGAATATGGAACAACTTCGTATCTGGAGGATCGGCGACCAGGCAAAGATATAATTATTAAACTCGAAGGACCGTATAGTTGATTTATTGTATTAATTTACAATATAAAGTATTAAAACTTGATTAACATTAGATATATTACAAAATTAAAATTAATGGACAGTATATTAATATACACCCATAGATCTGTTTTTAAATATAAAAAATTAAATAGGAGACATGCTCCAACACCTCGCTTGAACGGAACGCGTAAGAAATAATTGAGATCTATATTTACCCATACACTGTTTACAGGTGCATTAATTTACAAAACTGTTACATTTCTTTGTTAAGGTTTTTATATGTTCTATGACTATTTTTGTATTTTAAAAAAAGACGCTGTGTTTACGAAGATTCTAAGAAGAGAGACCTCAGTTCCAAAGAGCACAGTTTAATGTAATGCCAGTTAAAATTGCACAATTTAAAGCATATAAATAAAAAACTTATGACGAGTAGAAGTGACAGGATTACGTTTCGCCGCCCGAAAATCGTAATATTCAAAAACAAATTCCGGTTCGATTGTGCATTACAATAATAGTGGGGCTACTATGGTCCAAATTTCAATTTTTTTCGCTCCTACGTTTTGGCAATATCGGCTTTCAAACCCAGTAGTCTGGATTTTTTACTCCGATAGTAGTTCGTTATCTTTAGAACGTATTGAACAGCAAAGTTGATTGCTCTGAACTTTGAAGCCTTTTAGTTTCGGGTTTCATGTAGCAATTCCAGATAACAGACACTTTTTTGCTGCGATATTTCGAGAATTAATACATTAGCAAATTCACCATTGTTTTTAATGTGTAGTTTATTTAATAGAATTGCATCCAAATGTGATATTTATAATGACAGTTTAAACGTTGTTTGTATTTATATTTCGCACTTAGGATAACCTTGTTTGCTTGATTATGTGTGTATTTTACTTATTAACTATAATTTATTTTATTGATTGATGTTATATTTTATTTTATTTTTTATTCTACATTCATTTATCCCTGTAATTGGGATTATATCCTGTTAGAATAATAAATAAATGATTAAATAATTGGGCATACATTATAGAAAGGCTCTTTGGACAGTAGACAATTTTATTGCTATGGTACAGTGTGTATCTTATTTTATAAGAGCAACATCGCCTTTTTCATCACCGCCGGCCCTGTCCCGTATAACTCTCCGATTTCTGGGCTAATTGTAATGATTAAAATGAGAGGTAGAGATATTATTATCATTTGGTTGCAAATCATATTTACCCAACAAACGATTTTGTATAATTCCACACCACACATTAATTTTACACTAGAACTAAAATTTCGCTCTTCATCAACACTATTAGTTTATGGGCGCCCTATGTGTGGCTCTTGCGAACAAATTCTTAAGTTTATGCTAATTGACCAAAGACATTTGGTTTTGTTAGATCCTGTCAAGATATAGCCGTATGTACGTTCGATGAGCACGTCTGCTACACAAATTATCTTCTGCATATCATTTGCCGCATCTCAGAAATAAAAAAATATAAATCGTAAATGGTAAGTTTGAAATAAACTAGTTTTTAAAACATTTCTATTTATTTATTTATTTATTTATATAATTCTTATTTTCTATCTACAGGCTTAACCCAAATGATACAATCGAAAATAAAAATAACGGTTGTTCTAAAAAATAAATTCTACATTTACAATAAATTAAATAATATTATTATCAGTATAAATAACTTAAACATAAATTCCACATACGTAAATACTAATTTATTTGTTTCATAAACGCATTATCCGCCTTACTAACTTCATTTATAGGAGAATATAATCCAACATTAGTACGAGATTGACGTAGATAGAAAAATGCATCTATTCTGGGTGGTATAGTTCGGAAATCTTATATTAAATAATGAAAGTAATTCACTATCATTTATTATTAAAAAGCTTATGGGCAAATTTTAAATACGAACAATGTCTTATATATCTTTGAGATTGAATACTTAGTAGTTGCAGTCTTTCATTATAAACATAATTATTTTTATTAATATTCAATTTAAAGAGTATAAAATTACATATATTTTTTTGAACACATTCTAAACGATCTATATAACTAACAAAATATGGGTTCCAAACAATACAACAGTATTCTAAAGCTGAACCCACCAAAGAATTATTTAAAAGAAAAAACTTTCATTGTTTCTACCTTTATCTACTCCTATTAATTTATACAGTACGCTCCAAAAGTATGGAATAAATTTAATAAATACGAAACAATTATTCTTTGGGAAAATCCTCGAACAGGTCGATTTTTAATTTAAAAAATACATATTTTAGAGTAAAATGCGATTTTCAAATGTCATTTGTTTTCGAGTAATGACGTCATCGATTTTTTTTAAATGGCAACACCATATTTTTTTCCTTGATTCTGAAAGATCGTTTAATTCTCTATGAGACAGTACTAAAATTTTGCCCTCTTACATAGGAAAGTTTTCGAGTAAATGACGATTGAATGTTAGAAAACGTAAATTTTATCCATAAAAAAGTAACAATTTTGAGGTATGTAAAATAAAATAGAATTGATTAAATTTTATACTTAAATTAAATGTTCGAATTGCCATCCACCAACTTCTTGACAATGCGCAAGTCTGTGAAGAAATTCTTCTTGCACATTATGAATGATTTCTGGGGTAACTCTGCGTATTTCGTCCCGAATGCGATTTTGAAGTTCTTCTAAATTACGTGGTTTATTAATGTACACTTTTGACTTCAAGTATCCCCATAAAAAATAGTCAAGAGGTGTAAGATCTGGCGATCTTGCAGGCCATTCTATCGGTCCGCGTCTGCCGATCCACCTCCCAGGAAAACAGTTGTCCAAAAAATCTCGTACAGGGCGCGCATAGTGCGGAGGTGCACCGTCTTGCTGATACCATATGGTATCGTCAGGAATGTCAGGGTCATTATCGTTAGGAAAAATTACTGCAAGGGCTGGAACAAGGTCATTTTCTAGAAAGTCTAAATATCTTTGTCCTGTAAGGGTTCCTTCAAAGAAGAAAGGCCCTACTATTCTGTCGTCAACTATTCCAGCCCACACATTTAATTTCTGAGGGTGTTGGATATGTGCCTCTGCCATCCAATGAGGATTTTCCCGACTCCAATATCTGCAAGTTTGACGGTTTACTGTACCATTCAGACAAAATGTGGCCTCATCTGAAAAAAGTATTTGCCGGTGTAAATTTCTATTTCCTTGACATAAATCCATTAGAATTTCGCAAAAGTGTAAGCGGCGATCGGGATCATCTTCATTGAGTTCCTGCACAAGTTGAATTTTGTAGGGATGATATTTTTCCTTCCTCAAGATACGAAGCACTGTGCTCTGACAAGTGTCGTTGTTTAATGCAACCAATAGTGAAGAATTATGAGGATTATCCACCATACTTATCAAAATGTTCTGTTTGTGATTTTCATTAATGCTTGGACGTCCAGGTTTTGGAATATTTACAACATTGCCAGTTTTTCTAAATTTAGATTCTACCTTACTGACTGTTGATTGGCTGATAGGGCGATCTGGCTATTTTTCATTAAATAAATCGCAAACTTCCTGCTGAGTTCTAGACATATTCCCGCGTCCGATAAGAATTAAAATTTCAATTCTTTGAGTAACAGTTAAATGTGCCATAATACTTGAATAATAATTTCTATGTTGCTTACAATACTTATTAGAAAGTCGGTGTGACAATGACACTTTGCAAACATTTTCACCTACGTGATCCATAAAAGAACTATGGAATTCGAAAAACTAAACTTGATAACGTTTTGCTTTATTTTAATTGATTTACGTTTTCTAACATTCAATCGCCATTTACTCGAAAACTTTCCTATATAAGAGGGCAAAATTTTAGTACTGTCTGATAGAGAATTAAACGATCTTTCAGAATCAAGGAAAAAAATATGGTGTTGCCATTTAAAAAAAATCGATGACGTCATTACTCGAAAACAAATGACATTTGAAAATCGCATTTTACGCTAAAATATGTATTTTTTAAATTAAAAATCGACCTGTTCGAGGATTTTTCCCAAAAAATAATTGTTTCGTTTTATTGAATTTATTCCACACTTTTGGCGCATACTGTATATTAATTATTCAATTGCTTTTGAGCAATTAATAGTATCCATAAACAAATAGCGTGAGTTTTCATAGTGAGTTATTAACTATAACTCACGCTGGCCTTCTACAATGATAATTCGGTATGTAAATAGTGTACGCAGTAAATTCTTAGAAATTTTTAAGCTGATAAATACGTTCCATTGGTGTAAAATGGAAAGAATTTTTAACAAGTGGAAAGGAATGAATAATTAAAAGATTTTAAAATTATTAAATTGCCAACGCCTCTCAGAAGGCGGAACTGTCAATTATTATCATTGAGGGGACTAATGTCATTTGATATTTTAACAAAATAATTTTGACGTTTTCAAATCAATTTTCTTTCTCGATACTTGTATCTTAGTATTTATTGTTATAGTCGTAGATAAAGTATAGTATTCAACTTGCGGTAATGGTCATAACTCACTTGATGAATTACAGCACTCGCCTGCGGCTGCATACTTTATCTGCGTGAGTTATGACCTGCGTTACCGCTCGTTAAATAATATACTATTATTTGCAACAGAAAGATTTTCGAAACTTTAACTAATGTGTTTAGTGTGAAATATCTACTTTCTCAATGCGAGATATTTTGTTTTTTTAGACATAACTTCCTACTTGTAACGCCAACCCCTTGACAGATTCATTAGGCACAAGGGTTTATTTGTTAATATTTTTATATATCAATGGCAGGAATACCCAATCAAAACGTAAAGTATAGCAAAAATGTCACAAATAAATAACTACAGACCATATGTACTTTCAAAAGTACATCTATGCTTCGGTCAATTGAATATTTTAAATACATCATTAAGTTGTACTATTGGGATGTAAATGAGATGGAAAATAGATGTTGCTCTCAGAAAACAATAACAGTGTGTAGTAAAAAATTTGTGAACTATAAAAGTTCAAAGAGGCAGCATAGGTGGCGCCATCTACAATGTATGCCAAAATTGTGAGGAAATTTGAATTTCTGATGTCAAAAAACTGGGACACCGAATTTTGTTTAAATGTATCAATTACCTCGAAGGTTATTTAAAAAAATTAAAAATAAAATTTTGATTTTGACACCCTGTAACTCGATTATAACTTTTGGATTAAGGTAAGTTTAACCAAATCACATTATTATGATGTCACTGTTTATGAGACACCCTATATACAGTGATTCAGACCTTATCTAAAAAAAAATTATAAATTTACTTTAACCAATACAATTTTGTATATAAAAAAATGAAAAAGGGCAGTTCTAAAATGTTTTAAAAATATACTTCTGCACGACACTGGAAACTAGTCCAGTGTAAAAGCTACCAAAGGAAAGCAGGCAATCGGCGACCGGACAAAAAATTGAAAGAAATTCCCAAGGAAATAAATAAATAATTTAATAACACCTAATTTATACAGCAAATTCAACTGCTTTTGTCGCTATTGATATTAATAATTGTTAATAGAATTTATTTTTGGTTTTAATTAATAAAATAGTTGACACGCTCAATGTTATAACAACAAAATTTTGGGCCCGTTTTAACCAATTTGTATAAACTAACATAAATGCATCTGTTTCTTGTATGTCTTGAACTCGTAAGTATTGTGGCAGCAGCTATGATATGTTTGCGTAAATCATCTATAGTGTCCACTTCGGTGCGATACATTTAATTTTTTAAATATCCCCACAAAAATAAGTCTAAAGGAGATCGCGACGGCTATGGTACCGGTCCGCCTCGTCCAATCCCACACGCTGTACATGGTACGGATATAATTGAGCCTCGGGTATTACACGCCACACTGCTGAATACACCATGGACGTCCTGGACGTCTCTTCCACGATTCTGTTACGAATTTTCCGTGTCACGCCTGCGTTGCACTACACCTGTACTCACTGAACACCGCGGTTAAAGTAACTACATTTGGCACATGTTTATCTGGAAATTGTTCTGCTTAAGCATTTTAACATCACCAAAAATTAAAACGATATCCATCAACTCCAAGTTACTATACACGTAAGTCATTTTTGACACTTGAAAAACGTTTTTGGTGATGTAAACACATCACCAAAAAGGTTAATACTATAAGTAATCGGATTTCAATATTCGAAATCGCCTGGCTAGAGATTACAGTTACTCAGCGATATAAAGGTTGAAAATATTTATTTCCTCGGACACTATAAGGATTTTACAAAAAAATTTTATACAATATTGACCCTATTTTTCATGACGTATCTATTCCCATTTTTTTTTAGATAAGTTGTGAATAACTGTATACAATTTTCATATTTTATATGGTAAATGCATCAAATCGAATATCAATAAATCGATACCAAATATTTCTTCGTTCGAATTTTTCACTAAATGTAGACATTTTATTTTCCGATTATTTATTTCACAAATTGAAATTATTCATAACTGTTTCTAAAAATAATAAAATATGTTCTGTCGAGTGTTTAATGTAGTGGAAATAATTCAATGTAGATATTTTCATTTTTCTTTCTTTGTTTCACTCAAATGGCGAATACCATTTATATCTGACACCTCATATGTACAGAGTGACTCATTTGAAGGCCGGACATCTTTCTAAAAGTTTTATTTGTTTATCGATTTATTTCAATGACAGATACTTTAAATTTTTTTCAAACGCAAAAATCGAAATTATGTCCATTTTGTTACTTCTAATCTGAGTGCGCCACTGGATTTAGGACGATTACAAATGGATGTAATCAAAATTTAAAACAATATATGTTGGTTTCAAACAGAACTACAGCAAAAGTAAAATTTATACTATTTACATCGAATAGTCATCATCATGTAAATCAGTACTTAGATAATATTTTTAATTTACAATTAAAACCAAATAGTTTGAGAACAGAATAATAAATTGAAATACAATACATAAACTACACACTTTTTTTCATCAAATAACTAATAAAAATTTAACTGTTCAAATTGCCTTCAAAAAAAAAAAGAAGAGGAAATAATTATTTCTGGTATTTAATCTTCTTCAATTTATTATTTATCGTGAATTTTATTCTGCCCAATGCTTTGTATTTAATTAATATAAAATACTTGGGATAATCTATAGTTTTGAATAGTCCTACTTATTATTATTATTTCGTGGCAGTTTATAAATTTTGTGTTTTAAGGTCTACTCAAACCAATGCGGGACTGCGGGAACGGGAGCGGGAGCGGAATTCGCACGGGATATATTTAACACTGCGGGAAAAAGTCTACTCAAACCAATGCGGGACTGCGGGAACGGGAGTGGGAGCGGGAAAGGTTTGGAACGTGCGGAAAGCGGGATAATTATTTGTATTCACACCGGCATCGGTGCGTCAAAAGTTTATTTTTAAAAAAAAATTAAAATGTATAATAGTTCATCGGATGAGGAGGAAGTGCTGTTGATGCTAGCGGCAGAAGATGATAAAAAAAGAAAAAGGTAAGAATGTTTATTGGCTAATGTAATATAACGAAAACTGTAAAGACATTAAAGAAGACTGCTAATGTACATAATATATAAATTTCAATAAGATGATTTTGTTTAATTTTTGTTCTATTTTGTTTTATGCAGACATAAGAAAACAAGAACAACAAGTCAGTATGTGTAGCAAAACTTTTTATAACGAAAAACTTTCAACATTGTTTTGTAATTTACTTACCTTTTTCTTGTAGTTCAAATCCTATTTCATCCCATACTTTGTCTTTCTTTCTTATATTTTTATAATCAGAATGAGAAAGATCATATAAAATAGGATATTTTTGTACAATTTCAATAATTCTTTCGGTTACAGACATCTCGTACATCTGTGTACAAACACAAACAAAGCAAGAAATGACTCGCGGGAAGAATGCGAACCGCGGGAAAAATGGTGCACGCTGCGAACCGATATAATCTCGCAGCACGATTGCGTTTCGTCGAGCTGGCTACCGCATCGGTGTGTATGCTTCTATTTCCCGCAGTGTAAATAGGTCCCGTGCGAATTCCGCTCCCGCTCCCGTTCCCGCAGTCCCGCATTGGTTTGAGTAGACCTTTACGAAATATTAAATTACCTACATACGAATATCATGGACTACTTTAAACAGTTTTTCGTAGAAAATATTCTATTTCATTTCTGTAAAGTTAATTTAATTTGTTTTGAGCTATTGCTTTATTCTTACAAAAAAACTTTTTAAATATAATTTTGTAAATTTCAGGTGATTATGTTGACTGGCATAAAAACTTTGATAACTATAAATTTTATCCAGAAATAGGAAAATGTTATGAAATATATGACCAACATGAAAAGGTGACGCCTTTTATTTGTCAGAGACCTGCAAATACTCAAAAACAGTCTTGTATAGATTTTATAGATGAAGAAGAAAGTTGTCTGGGATTAAAAACACCAACAAATGAAACTGTTGAATTTCATTGCGAAAATTTAGACGATGAATATCCTTCGTATCTTTATCATAACGAATTAAATACTTGTTTTAATGTTACACGACCTGATGAAAGCTACAAAGAAGTGTGTCAACAGAAATTTGATAAATACAGTGCAGGTATAACGACACCAGACAATTTCACAATATTATTTGATTCATATTTTTGTTCGACTTCAATGAGTGATATAGAAAGGCAGATATATAGTAACTTCATAGACACATTTTCATTTGATCCAGAAATAAAGAGGTGTTACAAAATATATAACGAGCATCAAAACATGAGCCCGTTCACGTGTTTAAATGAGGACGTGTTCACGTCTTGTGTCCATGAACTTTCCCATGTCAAGAACTGTGAAGGAATTGTCACTCAAAATAATGAGACTGTAGTGCTGCATTGTACTTATGACATAAAAACTTTACAACATCGCAATTGCTTTAAGATATATACTGCTAACAACAGTCTACACATTACATGTCAGAAAAAAGTGGAAGAGCGATGCATTGGGATCACAACTCCAAGTAACTTAACAGTACTGTTGGATTGTTATTTCTGCATTAAATCAGGTTTGTGAACTTTGTATTAGATATTATAAGTGTTAGAAAAGTTTATCAGTATCTAATATCTTATAGGACAAAAAATAATCATCAATTAAATATATCTTTTTAAGTTCTGGTTTTACAAAAGGTACACGTACATTCTCCTATACATACAAAAAAAGTTATTTGAAAAAGTAATTAAATTTCTGTTTCAGTGGCGCACCTACATTTATGTGAATAAAATTGTTTGTTCCAAATTCTTATAATGAGTTTTCAGTTCCCTAGAATAAAGAAAAGTTATATTATTTATTTCATTCTAATACATTATAAACAAATAAACCCTTAATTAACGTAACTATAAACATGTTAATAACTTCCTTGGAAGTTATACTAAGTAGCTATAAATCCTTAATTTCCTCTATTGTATTTACAAAAATAAACCGACAATTGTCAAATTTTCCAATGAAATTATTTCCCGAATTGCAAGAATTTTCTGTTGTCATTGCCTATGGCCGTAGTCAAACATGATATGAAGTTAATGTTCCACTTCTTTTATGTGACATGCCAGCCAACATTCTTGCAGTTTTATTGTTCAATTCTATGCTGTCGGCCAAATACCCTTCTGCTACCGTTGAACCTCGCCATCCTCCAGATCTCTTCAATGTCGTCATATTTGCTCCTGCATTGACCAAGGCAGTCATGGAAGTCCTCCGCAGACAATGGGTCTAATGAATAAAAGGTAGCAAATGCTTCTACTATATATTTTTGAAGCAAAACCTTCGATATATATGATTAATATTTTGGGAGCATTGAAATCATCCTTAAAGTAAAAGCATTTGCTTTGTTAGAAGCAAAAGCTACAGCAAATATGAATAAAACCATTTATATGAATAAAACTACCGTGTTTGCCATTAGTTTAGCATTTGCTATAATAAATTGAAGGTACCTCATTAGTAGACTTCGTGTATATGAAGCAGCATATAAATTGTGAATTATGTTTTTAAATCAAATTAGAGCAGAAAAATATCATAAAAACGAATAGAAATATTATCAGGCGATTATAGAAAACTCTTCCGTTTTAATGAAAGAAATGTACATTGGTTAGTCAATTAGAATAAGAAATCAGTGTGCCAAAAACAATTACAGAAGTTATGAATAAAATAATGGCCAAGTCAAATTTATGAAATAAATTTCCTTGTTCTACGGAAGAAATTAGAGGAGCGAGCCAACATTGGCAAGAAAAATATAATTTTCCTAGAACAATAGGAGCACTGGATTGTACACTTGTGCGAATTCCGAAACCTTTGGACCATGAAGACGAATATATAAACAGAAACAGCTTTGCAAGCTTCAATGTCCAGGCAACTTGTGATGCATCGGATAGATTTACATCCAACATATGTTGTCATGCGCCGCAATACACAAAATACTATACTTCTAGCAAATGAGGAATACGGCATAAAACCATGTTTAATGACTATTTGCAAATATCCCAATACACCACAAGAAATTCAGTATTGAATGTTGTTTTGGACAATTAAAACAACGATTTCCAATGCTGCAGTATAAGCCTTTCCCTACTTATTTAATCTAATTTTCTTATTTCCAGTTTTATGCAATCATATCGATTTTCTGTTTAATTTTTATTTTCATATTGTTGATTTATTTACTCAGTTGCTTTTCAGTAATTGCTTTTCCCGTTTTGATTTCCCAATCTTATTTTAGCTTTTTCAACGCCTCATCTTTCGCCAATTTTACGGCCGGTATTTGTGATTTTTGTAAAATAACTTGTTCTCCCTGATTTTCCTCCCCGACACTGTTTTCCTCATCAGAACTCATTTTTTTTTCAAATATATATTTTTAAGTTTACATCTGCTTGCTTTTAATCTGACTGTAAAAGGCAATTACGTGTGAGCTTGTAAGAAAATGGCATTTGCTGCGGAGCGTAAAGGATTTGCTATAGAGCAAAAGCAAAACATTATTAATTTAACACGAAGCAAATGCTTTTGCTACTACCTTCTACTTCGCAGCATTTGCTTTTGCTTTTACTTTTTACTTCAAGCAAATGCTTTTGTTTTATTCATCAGACCCAATGTCTCGTGAATGCTTCTGGATCTGGCCAACCCAACAAACTAGCAAATTTTGCTTGGCATTTTTCCAAATGTATTATTCCCAACGGGCTGAAGTGTGCAATGCATTTTGCGATACGTTAGAAAAAATCTTTCTGAACCCGACGGACGCAAAGACATATACTTCCTCACTAAACCCAATGCAGAAAACTCGTTTTCTTCCACAGTTGTAAATTTCTTACGAATATCTGCTTTACTTCCCGGAATGTCAACCACCATATTGGTTATCTATTATCAATATGATTAATCTTCATATTCAAAAGTCCTTGACCTCAACAGCTCCCGAAATAGCCCATAATTAGAATCACCTGTACAATAGAGCAATAAATGTGTAATTTTTATTGTTTAATGCAGTACCTTATGTAGTAAATGTTCTTCATCGGAAGCATCCTTCAAAAATTTGACAATGTCACCTCGAGTAAACACTTTTTTAACTCATAGAATTTACTTTTTCATTTGAGAAACGCTTCCAGTTCATGAAACTGTCTCTCATCTGTATTATTATAAGTTCCCATCATTGATTTTAACATTGACTACTTAGTCCACAGAGAATTAGGACTGTACGAAAAATAAATCAATATCACTTATACTAGAACGTAGAAGAATAAATACATACCACCATGTCTTGAAAGTAAGCCAACATTATAGTTTCACTTATATTTTCGTTTCAAATACAGTTAACTTTCAGCCACTGCAGGAATTTGTCATATTCTTCTTTATACTTTGGTTCCGATTTTGTTGGTAGTAGTGCGGCACGAGCTTTCTGGGCCTTTTGTAACAAATCACCTGAAATCTCATTTCTCTCCAGATTTTCATTCATTTTCAAAAATTAATAAATTTGATAAATTTTTATTTACAAACTTGTCAGTAGATATACGCCATGGTAATCATGCCTACTTAATTATTAAACAGGAGTGCGTTTGAAAACCACGCACGGCGCGTTCTGGGCGTGTTGAGACCGTTTATTTATCTTGGGCGAAGTATGACGTATGACCTCGACAAGTCACATGTAACCGTTTAAAAATTACGTCTAGGCCACAACTTTTCGCCCCGCTTTAAAGTCTGGCGTTCGGGTGGAACATGCGCAAATTATGTTTGTCTTAACCTCCAAATTTTTGACATTTAGTGTTTTGACTTAAAAATTTGTTAAATAAAACTTTTTTTATTAATTTAGTTGTTTTATTAATTATAATATATATAATATATAATATATAATATATAATATATAAATTTATTCTAAAAAAATAATAACATTCTATATATCAAATGAGATCAAATGTACCTAACAGAAAACATTTAAACAAAAATTAACAAATTTACTTTTGTAATAAAAGTTACATCATGAATTTTTTTCAACATATTTTTCAAATGAAGTAGCAACTTTTTTAAATATATCTAAAGCTTGGTCTTGCTTCCTCCGTTCCCTTCGTCCATTCACCAATATTAAAAAACTGTAATATATCTACAGTTGGAGTGATATAAAATATATTTTGCGTTTTCAAATCTAATACGTGTCAATTTGCTGCTTCATTCTGTTCCACCAAACCTTCTTTATTTTTCATCAACACATGAACTCCTTCTATTAGCGTTACAGTTGACTGTTTTCCTATTGCATCCATTGTGGTTAAATATATTAAATCTAAAAATAAATTGTATTTAATATTTTTGAAAAAAAAAACACTGAAAATGTTACCTTGCGACACCGAGGAGAGAACTGCTATAAGACACATAAAATCAAAAAGAAAATTATAATAATAATAGTATATATATTTTCTCTGCATAATATGACAAAACGAAACAGCAATGTGGCAGAACTTTAGAATATTGACAGCAATTATTCAAGGCGAAACTATTATGACCTTCACTTGCGACGTCACACTCTGGTCTGGGTGTACGCTCCGGGATTTCAAACGCGCTCCAAGGTTCGTTTAATTTTGAAAACCAATATAATTTGGTTTAGGGTTGTTTCCATAATTCAGAATTTGGTTCAAATAAGAATTTTTATAAAGCAAATAGTATATAAAACATAGATATCACATTAATTAGTATTGTATATACTGTTTTACTAAATTGTATGTCTTTTAAAATGGTCTAAAATTAAAAAATTTAAAGCTGATTCGAAACGCGTTCATATTGGTGATGACGTAGAAAGTAGTGCTAGAAAGGGCTCAGTTATGTTGGTTGCGGGAATTTGGAATTTGACTTGTCATTTCATTCATGTTCATCACATGTTGTTGAGCCGATAAGTGCGGTTGTGTTTTACTTGTACTGTGTAAGTGAAATCATATAAATTACAATGATTATTATTTATATATCTACGATTACAATGGCTAAAGAAGGATTTGTGAAAGCTTCTTCAAATAACATAACATTTTTATGCTAAGAGAATTAAGTTTAAATATACACGTTCTTGAACTAACAATGAATCACTTATTCGTCCTCCATAACCACTTGATATAAAATTAATAAAACCATCAGGTGTTGATGATATTAAATATTTTAAGGTATTACATTTTTTGTATGCTAACCAAGTAAGAAATTGTTTAATTGGTTCAGAAGGTTTTTCAATTTGTATCTCGAAACAGTCAATTATACTTTGTACTTTATTGTAATTAGCTCGAAAAGGGATAGGTAAATTATATTTGATTTTATCTTCTGGCGGTCAATACAAAAGTGTACTTAAATGGGGTCCTATTTGTAACAAAGTCTTCTAAAACACTTTCGAAGCATTTGATGTAGATATACCAAACACATTTCCTAACCGTGAAAAGTAATCATTTAATTTTATTTTCATTAATGTTAGCATAACATTGTCTTGGTTAATTTTAGTTTCGCAACTTAACAGTTGTAGCACAGTTGAAAACCAGGAATCTGGTACACCTACATAATTTTTGGTCTAGTTTGTATTAAATGGCGTGTCACTAATAAGGATCTATGCTGCTGTTCTTTGTTATTTAAATGTAATATTTCTTCATCAAATTTACAATTCGGATGTTATTGGTACATATGAAACAGTTTCAGTACTTCTACTTGTAGTGGTAGATTCCATGTTTTCAGGAATGGCAAATTATTTCAATGGAGATGTAGTTTGATCTCTGAATGTTGTGAAGAAGCTGAGTGTGTAATATTCTTTTTAGCATTATATAGAGTATGTTTGCTACGATAGTATGGCATTGCTTGTATTCCTATAATTTTATGCCTAACATTTGTAGAAGGCAAATTTAATTCTGTTGTCTGATTTGGGTATTTTAAAACTGCTGACTCGTCAGATTGCCTAATAGGTTTACTCTTTACAGAGTCTGTTTGAAATGTAATAAATTCTTTATTTACATTGCTGGTACTTGCATCAGCTTCACCAACTTCAGTGAGTGTTTAATACTGTCGACTCTAAAATTTCTTTCACTATCTCTTGTGTTTGCCGTTTTATAAATGCAAAATCTTCAGGACTACTTGTAGCTTTCTTTCTGTATTGTTGATCCTGCGTGGAACCACACCGCTTTAGTTTGATTTTACCACCTATTAATTTGAAACACACATAGTTTTCCATGTCTTCTTCTAACTAAAATATAATAATAGTTTTAAGCATCATGCAAAAATTAACATGAAATTACTACTTACATTAAGATGATCTTCACAACCATAAGAAACTACTTCGTGATTTGGGCATATCTCTTCTAACTGCTTTAAACCACTTCAACTTTCTACAATATTCCGTTAGTACAGTTATAAAATTTTTGTTTGGATTATTCATAGAAGTATTTGGACAAGATGATACAAAACACCACTTATAAAATTTATTTGTTGCAGCCCTCTTAACGCTCGCACGTGCATCTGACATTTATCTTATAATGACAACTACTTTCCTACGTCATCGAATTATGCAACTCAAAATACACCACGCAAATATGTTTTTGCGGCAAATTTTACGGCTTTAACTTAGTTATGATAATGCTTTATATATTTTTTCTATTTTGGAAGTAATTTCATCGCTAAGTCCTAGCACCAATCGATACTATTTTTGAAAAAAGTTATAAAACCCTGTTCATTAGTATGAACTAAAACGAAATTTGGTTTTCATATTTCATTATGTATCTATCACGTGAGTTATTGGATGTTAATAATCTCGGTAAAATTAACAATCCCTCGAGACTAACGTGCAATCTGTTGCCCTCGATAATTAACATCCTTATAACTCCATTGATAGATACATAAATAAGTAGTAACAAATTGTAATTTTTATATCAACGCACGTAGAAAAGTGCTCTATCGAAATCCAGAGCAAACAATTAAGGTTGCTATTTAAAATAAAATCAATGACATGACATCTTAAATAATTATATTTTGACGTCACTAGTAGCACAGATAAATTAATAATTTATCTGTGCTAGTAGAGAGCGCCACTTCTGGCACACCATGTTTTTTTTAAATGGCAGAACTTTTTTGCAGCTTAGTGTGTCCATCTGACTATTGAAACAATCGATTCTCCTACCTGTTTTATTTGAAAAATGTATACCTTGCTGAAGTCGGTAGGAGTAACCATTTTTGATTTTTGAAATAATCCTATTTGAAATGCTGAGTGCATCGAGTAAAAACTGTTTTGGTTTCAGGTAAAGTACTTTTTCTGCTGAAAATACAGCAAAATTTTGCTTGAATGGTAAATTATGAAGATGTGCAAAATTTCAAGAAGATAGGCGAGGTTTGATGAAACCATTTTTCAACAAAGCACAAAGATTTTAGGAGAATTGATTGTTTTAATAGTCAGATGGATACACTAAGCAGCAAACAAGTTCTGTCATTTAAAAGAAACATGCCATACGTGACCTCTACTAATGACGTCAAACGTCAGAATTTGAAACAAATTTGCATTTCTCGCCCGCAAAAACCACTGATTTACAAAATTTGTGTAACTATTGTTTAAGAAGTTATCTATAAATATCGAAAATAAAATTTTAACTTTGACACCATGTATATTTTTTATTATGCGACTTGTGATATAAGTATGTTAGGTTAAATCGATGCATTTTCACTTAAGGAATCTGTGGTCTTATTTTTGCTACTTTATTTAAAAGCATCCTATATATATTTTTTTAAATACTGTATACTATATTACATACTATTTCTTTTATAGTTTGCATTTTATATTTGATATCTATTTTTATTGATTTAACTAATTGCACTAGAAATAAACATGTTTTTAAATTCATATTCTTTATGTATACGTAATTTGCTTGAATAATAATTATTCGTTATTAGGTATTCGGTATATACCTGAGGATGTGGAACGGCGACGAAGATCCTGGAAATTTGTGACGTCGTATCTTTCCAACGAGATGTTGGGTAAAAATTCTTACCTAGGCAAACTTCATTTTAAAGCGTCTCAGGAAACTGACGTAGATTTTTTTGAGTTCTCTAAGAAAATATCTACAGTTTATAGCCACTGGTTACCGAATAGCAATTGTTATGGTACCACATTAGACGGCAATGAAATAATTATTTTGGGATGCCTTTCTAAAGAAACACTTAAACACATAAAATCTGGTTGTTATCTAGTAATTAATCTAGAAATGAAAACAGAAGAAATTGTATGTTCTAAGATTCTGGATGAAGCCTGTGTAGGAATTACGTCTCCCATGAAGTGGTCTATAGCATTAGCTTGCTACTCTGAATATTATAAAAGTATGTACACTACTACTAGGGTCATGCAATTATACATATACAGAATGATATTCACGTACCGACGCGATAACTTGACAATGGAAATATATCGATTTTGAAAAAGAAAACCAATAGTTTATGTAGGTTCTTAGATTCTTCCTAATATCAAATAAAGAGGCCACATATCTTTGAAAAGTAGAATTACGGCTTCAAACAAAAACACTTAAACTAGAATGTTCGGGAAAAGTCTAAAATCAGTTATAAGAGGTATTTCGAATATTTATAAAATTAAAATCAAAACCTTTTCCAAAAACGTTTTCACCTTATTCAGTAAAATATTTTTGTAATAAAAATTTAATTTAGAATATAAAAAAATCAGTTGTCAATTATTATAATTATTTGATATTTGCAATATGGACTGTATTTGTTACTAAAAAAGGAAGAAAAAATCTAATAATAATGAAAACTTACCACCAAAGGTAGAATCAGGGGTAAGAAAGGAAGGAATGAAATAGGAAAATATCTATGAGGGTTTGAACAAAATCTATGCAACAACTAACCGTACATTTTAGAAAAACTTTTTTTACTTCATTCCTTTTTCTACATATTCCAAACCACATTAAAAAGGAACAAAATTTCAAAAGGGGGACATACCACCATCTGGTGTAGAGAGGAGTATTAAGAAGGGTTTGAACAATAATTGTGTTATACCTAATTAATTTTCCGCACTACCGGTTAAAACGGCAGACCTGTCGCAAATTATAGTCATAGCTTAAATTTACCATATCTTCTATCAGCTCTATGTATACAATGGGGAAATTGCATGTTTTTTTCCAAATACGCGCAGAAGAAATAATGTAAAACAGGGTCGTCGCTACAGTGTAGACCTGTGACGTCAGGCGCCGTTTGTCACGTGTATACTTAAATAGAGCAGTGTGCTTTAGTTCATATCTCTATACATGTTTCGGACATTTTTTCTAATTTATTGTATTCAATGCTTCATTCCGGTTCCAAATAACATAATTTGTATTTGTTTCTACCATTCACGTGACACAGAATGTTATTTGAGGCATTTATAATATTTTGCTATCCGACTTCACTACATTAAATTACCTGTTTAGTGTAGACAAGTGATATGAGACTTGACGACCACGATCCATCTTTCAGAATAAATTCCATTTAAGTAATTTATAACTTTGTCACTGTTGTGGACAGGTGCACTATCCATCATGTTGCCGCCACATGTCACGTCTTATTGACGACGAATTAAAAGAACTTCTTCTAATTGGAAATATTATTTTACAAAATATTGAGTATAGTTCGCTGGGCCATTGTCCACCTATGGAAAGGGGTGTAATTAAATATCAGTTTAAAGTACCACACACCAGACGTTGATAGCAAACTTATTTTCATTCTCTGCTCTATTCATTTTGTTACTGCAGAACAAATTATGTCAATTATTATGACAGATAACGTGACTGTCATTATAGAAACGACTCCCTTCCTTCCAAATCTTCAGATTAACAAAGCTATTTTAACAGTTTATATTGCAAATTTATATAACTAAAAATATATAAAATAATTTTTGGCCAATCAATGTTATAAATCAAAATAATACAAAAAAAAATTGTGGTTTAGTACACTCATCAAAAAAATATATATTATACCTATTTCACAGATAAATAGCTAATTTATGCTTATATTTTGTACTGATTTTAAAGCTTATCTAGATATTTGTTTGGTTGTTTGAAGCTGTAACTCATGTAACATGTTAAACATTTTTTTTTTGCTATATTATTTTTATTATTTCAGATTTTGATAAATCGTAGATAGTTTCTGCAGCGCAAATTTATTTGGGTAATAAAAAGAGGTATACTTATTAATGTATAAAATTAATAACTATGCATAACCGAGTATTTTTTGTAAGAATATACTTACCTCTTTTCTCTATTCAAATGTAATCTACTGAAATCTGAATTCAGTACTGCACAACCATATTCTCGCAGGGCTATATCGATAATATTTGGATGCAGATATGTTAGTCTAAAAGGTCGCGCACATTATGCCTGCACGGACCTACAAAGCTTGTTCATGAAGGTCCCCTTGTTATTTAATGAAGCATCGCACACTATACACAAGCATCGGCATGGACCCGCACCTGCAACGACCATCACTGCAGGTCGTGATGGAGTATGCAATTTCTATGCTTGGCCGCGCTAGTCCAATGTAAGTCCTGTTCCCACAAGAGTCGGGGATTGGTTTCAAATTGTTAGAATTATTAACCAGTTAAGTTGTTAATATGTCGCTGAACTGTCTGACACTCTTACTCATCAAAAACCTTTATTTACTTACCTTAAACAAACTGCAAGTTTTTTTGTCAGATGACCATGCGCTACAAAATATTGTGTTTTGATGGGGATCCAAGAACTCATTTTTTTGTTTTTGACATTCGGAAATACTGAAAGAAATTTTGTTGATCTCTCTCCAGTCCAGAAAATAAATATAAAATAGCCATACAGTCTTCTCTTTTTATTGATAGGGTCCTTATTTTCTTCGTTTTTCCTCATCGTTAAAATAAAAAATAAAAATTTCTTTTTTCGAGCTACACTCAACTGCTACTTAAAAAGTTCAAAACGTCTGACACACACATAATCTGCACAAAAAGTTGCTGGTCTGTGCTGGGCAAGTGTCCGAAGCCATGCAAGTTTCCAGGTTTGCGCTGTTTGCTGGCATAATGTGCACGATCTTTAAATCGTAATATATTTACTATGGTTATTCGGGTTGCTATGTCGTAACCTAGGTAACTAGTCGCTACCAGTAACCAGGAAGTAGCATAACATCCCGCTATTATGCATCTCTAAGGTAAAGCGTTTCCGGATACTTATTAATTATTTTGTAGTGTCCTTTTATAGAGGAAGCTGCATTACGAGTGGGGTATGGCTGAATGGGAGACAGAGGACATCTAGAGTAACCAGAACCGCCTATAAATACTTGTATCTCATTTACCATTAATTGTTAGAGATAGAAGATAACGTGATTTATGATTTTTAGCCAAAATTGATTTTATTACAACTTTGATAGGAAATGGAATTTTGAATTCATATTTGGTAGGGTTATTAATACACTAACGATCCTTTATTTGTATATACTTGACAGGAAAAATGTAATAACACATCTATGCATTTTTTGAAATTTCTATACAATGTTCGGAAAAACACAAAAATGTCATATTACTGAGGTTTCTTATTTAAAAGATCAATATTTTTGAGAAAAATATGCCGGAATGTTTAAAATGGTAGCCGTTTATCATAGAGTAAAATATAAATTTTTATAACTAATCATTGTTAGGTTTACTCGGAGTGACGGATAATAAAAGAAGCACGTCATTAAAATTATTTTTTTTCGTTTCGAATATCGTATAAAAATACATACAGAATAACATTTTCTAGAGACAAAAAACTGAGTGAAGTCCGGACCTGAAGATTTTTTTCCTGTCACACATGTATAAATGAAGTATTCTTAGTGTATTAACGTCTAATATTTTAACAGAAAATCATAAATCACCCTATATTATAATAATGAATGACCAATGAGCTATTTCTAACGCGATTCTTGTTACCCTAGTTGTTTTCTTTTATTAAACCATGTCCCTCTCGTAATGCAATACCCTGTATTTCAGGTACACCGGATATAATAAAAGAATCCTATACTCAAAGGTCAGCTGAAGATTACACCATGTCTCTTACTCTGAACAACTGCTATGAATTTTATTCTTCCCAAGATGTGGATGATTATAGTTGCACAAAAAGTGCAAATCCCAAAAATTATTCCTGTGTTCATTGGCTGCCAGGAGAAAGACGATGCTTAGGTCTTAAAACTCCCGCGAATGAAGTTATTGAATTTATCTGCGAGGGTTCTTACGTGAAAGATAATTTTTTTGTGGACACTTTTTCTACGCACAAGCACTGTTTCAATGTTTATAAATCTAGTAACTACGTAGAAGAGATTTGTCTGCAAAAAATTGGAAACTTCAGTATAGGTGTAACTACTTCCAGCAATTATTCCATTTTGCTGGATTCGTATTTTTGCTCCACGTTTAAAACTCCACAGAATATCCTGGAATATAAGCAATTTGTAGACACCTTTGTTTTTGATCCTACCGTTCGAAGTTGTTATAAAGTTTATACACCCGATCAAGATATTAGCCCATATACATGTTCAAGCAACGAGATATATGACGCATGCATTCATTTGTTAGAAAGCACAAGTTGTATGGGAATAACTACCCAAAATAATGAAACAGTTATTTTACAATGTTTAAATTCTATGAAGGTAGTAAATGAAACAGGATGTTTCAAAATATATACCACTGATAACCAGATACATATTACATGCCAAAAGCAAGTAGAAGAACGTTGTATAGGAATAATTACACCCAGTAATTTAACTGTACTTCTCGAATGCCAAACCTGCATATCAACTAAAGGTATTTTCATAGTTTTTATTATTTTGGACTAAATAAACTCCTTTATAAAATTAACGCACCACTTTATTAAACTTAAATAATTGCATAGATGAAAAAAAACCGGCTAAATTATGAGAAAGAAAACTGCCAAACATGACGTTATTTAAAATCATGAAACACTTCTTTTGTTGAAAATGAATTAGATATGAAAATAATAAGAAAGATAAAAACATTTAAGAAATCGAATGCAATAGAAACCTTGTAGGTTCTCCTCTGCTTGTAATTACCGAATTCATACAGCTTGGCATGCTAGCAAATACATTTTCAATGATAGACTGGGGAATATTCTCTCATTCTTCAGTTACAGCAACCACCAGTTGGGAGTCTACGACCTCGAACCTTCTTTTTAAGATGGTCCCATAAATGCTCAATAGGGATGAGGTCGAGACTGTAAGGTTGCCACTCCATTAAAGGAATATTAACAGCATGCAGGTAGTCAATAACCTATCCAGCCAAGTGGAGACGCGCATTGCCTTACATGGAAAAAAATTAGGACCCACAAAAAGAGTAAATGGCATTACATATTCAAGAACGATGTTTTATAGGTAATAATTCGCATTATAGATCTCGCACGTAAAGAGCAACTATGTACGAGAGTCGAAGCAGATGCCCCACCCCCCAAAATATTAGAGAGCCACCACCAAACGGGACCTTCGGAGCAACTTGCTCTCTCCTAACCTTCGCCTGACACGCTCACGTCCATCAGAAGATTTGAAACTAGTCCTCGTTTTATCAGAGAATAAAACACTCTTCCAGTTATTCACAGACATTCACATTGATGATTTCTGACAAAAGGCAATCTTTGAATGTTGTGCTCTCTGGTAAGTAATGCTTACCTTTCCGTGGATGTAGTAACTTATTCTTCATCATTACCACAATCATATTATCCGTCTTCATTATAACCTTTATCTTTGTCTTTATCACAATCGCCTTGTCTTTCCCATTGTTATCATTCATTTATTTCATATTCTTTATAATCGTTTATTACAATCATTATTTAAGATTTACATCTTGTTCTTCTTCTTCTTGTTCACGACTTTTATATATTGAGTTCACTATACTCTTCGAATAGAATTTTACATTGTTCTGGAATTTTATAGTTGTCTTTTCTTGCATACAAACGAAAAATCATATTCGCACGTCTCGTGCTTTTTCTTTATTTAAATAAGATATTTTGAAGTGATGGAACGTACATCAATCTACAGTCGACAAAAGCAAGCAAGACCGATCATTGCTTAATGAAAATTGTCTATTTATGCTTTATTACCCCTTTAACGAAATGCAGTCATTTCAGAAACATGTTGTATGTTTATATCAGTTGTCCTTTTTAATTTGGTTTTATTTACCGCTAATAATTCGTTTTTTACAGATTACTAGTGATTCTTCGGTTTCTAAGAGTAGATTGTCTCAGAAAACGGTCATCTATTTGACTGGTACATCGTTTTCTTCCTTGTCCTGACCTTCGAACTTCCTGTTTCATTAAACCGTCTAATCATGCGACTTATGCTGGAATGATTTCTTCCTAACACACTGGCAACATAACAACTCGAGTATCTCTCATCAAGGAGAGTTGATGCCTGTACTGCCTCCTCCACCGATAAATTTCTTTGGCGATTCATTTTTCTACTTTTAAACACTAAATAAACTTTAAAACCGATAATAAAAATTGACTTAATAACTTGCTCTAATCAGCAATTTCTGAATAGATTTTAAATCAATTGTGATCAAACGTGATTATCTGACGTTTGTATTTTTAAAACAAAACAAGTGTTTGAAATGTCAGAAAAGGACCAAAGCGTACTTGTAAATCGGTTAGTAGATTGAAACTTATCATTATCTCTGAATGTTAAAAAAAAACGTTAGTGGTGCGTTAATTTTGTCCAGGAGTTTAGATACATCGAGTAACGAACTCAATTTCAAAAATAAATTCAACTTTTTATATTTAAAAATAAAGAATGAAAAAGGTGTTTCTATAGAAAATCTGCAAAATTTAACGTAAAGAAAATTATTTTATTTATTGAATACAATTTTGTTAAAACAAATGATGAACTGGTATGAAAGCAGCATCTAAAGATTAGTACCCGTTTTCGAAAATTGCTGAATAGTCATGAACGTCCGTTGACTAAGGTGTTACAAAGTATTTAATTAGAGATCATAACTTAAACTTAAATAAGTTTAATAAGGTAACGCACATCTTCCAGTATTTTTAATAAATAAACATCTTACCAAATTCCTACTGGTATATTAGCTTCTCAAGGTATGCATTTTAAGCACTAAAAATATAATTAAGACCAAATTAATTCCAAGGGATGAAATAAGTACCTAATACCCGAAAATAAATATTTTTCAGTATCTCACAAAATACATGCCAACTTATTCCTTGGAATTCCTCAAGGAGTGCATATCACGCTGTAAAAGTATTAAATCAGGGGTGAAATAAGGTACCTATCTTCACTTAACCTAACCTATACCTACTTTTGGGTGATATCTTATTTAATTCCCTTGGAACCCATTTTAAGTTGATCATAATTTTTTTATTACGTGAAATGAAGACCTATCGAATGACATTTCAAATTAATCATATTTATATTTCATAATCCGTTGAGGAATTCAAGCACAAGTTAGCATGACGTATTTTCCAATTTTGTGGAAAATATATTTTTCTAGGAGCTCTATCTTTTTTCATACATTGGGACCCATGTCAAGTCACTCATATTTTTAATGCGTGACATGTCCTCCTTGAGGAATTCAAATATTAAGAGATAAGATTTATTTTCAGTTGCTACTTATTTAATACCCTCGAACTCATTTCAAGTTGAACATATTTTTACTGCTTCAATTACATCTCCCTTGAGAAGCTAATATGCCAAGAGACAATTTATTAATATATGTGCTGTCCTATTTCACTTATATAGATAAATAAAATTATTGTCTACGAATACGTAAGCTACGTAAGCTTTGCAATCATTTCGACTAAATAAATAAGGTATTCCTTAGGTATTGCTTATTTATTTAGTGTTTATTCCATAAACAGAATGGATTAATTGCTGTTATTTTGCAGGTGGAACAACGCTTCCTATATATTCTGACAATTACAGGAAAAGTTATCGTAAAGTTGTTGACAATTTTATTGACATGTTTACACAAAATAATTATGCTTTAGAAGATAAAATGCATCTAAAAGCATATACACCGGAACAAGATATAAAACTATTAGATTGCTATAGTGAAATACGTAACTATAATATTCATATTCTATATGATCATGGCAGGTGTCGTGGAATAACGTTGGACAATTTGGAGACTATAATCTTAGGGTGTCCCAATAAAAAACCTGAAAAAGCTGGCTGCTTTGATGTTTTCAGACCAATTTATGGCGAAGATAATAAAATAATTCGCCCTGAAGTGAAGGTAATACATATTTTGAATAATAATTAAATTTATTATAAGCTGCATCAAATTACGTTTTTGAATTTTAAAAAATACATTTATTCTATAATTTTTTTAAATCAATCGAGTCAATAAAATAGTTTCCCATTTGATGCGAACTTTAATGATCATACTATATACAGTTCTTCCTAGATTATCTTCACGACGGCTATGAATTACAAATAAATTGAGTTGAAATTTGTAATCTAATTTTTGCTGTTCTTTTATTTCTGAAAAAATAGAGTGGACTTAGGTACAGTACATCTCATCGATATAATGTAATATAAAAAATATGAAAGACACCGAAACTAAGTGTGATATAGAGTGGTGCAATATAATTTCAAGCGAATGACATAAAAATCATTAGAATCTATGGATATATGCATAATATATTATCTAATTCTGCAGATAATGCCTATTTTAGTCATCTAACTCGATATTATTCAAAGCGCGGTGGTTATTAAGGAAATATTTTATATCTCGTCGTCAAAACAGTATTATTTTGCACCAATCGAATTTACTGTTAGAATATAAAAACTTATATCAGAACGGTAACTACAAACTGTTATTTAAATACAACGTCGCAAATTTGCAATAACGTTTTATATCTTATATCGCACTTTTGGTCTTCCTAAGTTAGAATCCGCTAGAACAGTTTGGAGGCCACATTATTCAATTACTATTAATAAGCTGGAGAATATCCAGAGAAAATTTCTGAAGTACATGTTTTTTAAACTAGATGACTTTTACCCGGAAATTGTCACTAATCGCAATATGTTGCTAAGGCGGCATGGCGTAAATAGTCTTGAAAATAGATCTGTTATGCATTCCCAAATCTTCCTTTTTAAGTTTATTAACAATTTAATTGATTGTCCTACTTTATTAGAAACTTTAAGTTTCCATGTTCCTAGAGTGGACACGAGGAACGATGCACTGTATCACCTGAAAACACCAAGAACCAACTTACTCTCACATTCCCCATTATATATCATGTGTAACACATATAATACTTTATTTAAAAACAAAATTGACCTGTTTAACTCTTCAGTGGCTAGTTTTAGATCAGTATGTACGTCGTTTCTGTAGCTAACTTAAATTAATTTACTTTTAATTTTTTGTGGTAATATTGTTTTTATTGTCTTAGTGTATGTTTATAGTATAAAATGCGTCTTTTTATCTGTTGTCCCGCCTGTAATTGGTACAGTGTACCACATGGCACAATTAAGTACCTACTTACATAATTATTGCATATTACACTTTTTTTTAATAAATACCAGTACAAAGAACTTACTTGTTGGTTCATACAAAAACAATGTTTGTTGTTTCAGTTGAAAAAAGTTTTCTTCAAATTCTAATTTTTTTATAGCATTGATCAGGACAATCTTTCAAATGAAGATTCTAATTTTAATCGGCGTACCGCGTAAAATTTTATATCGTGACCTATTTCTTTATATTAGTTTATTAAATATAAAATACATACCTTGAACAATGGAAAAAGGAAAAACCACGTCTTGAGAGACAATTATTCACAGTACAATATATCACGGGCATTTCTAAAAGAAAAATAAAATAAACACTAACAGATATTCAAGGTTTTTTGTCTCACACTATATCGATCGAACTCAACACGTTACAGTTCTAGCGTTGGCCACCGTGTAGGATCCTAGGTACCGAACGGTCCCCGAGACAGGTGAGGAGAGCGGAATTAATAGGGCGGGGCGTGTTCGAGAGTAAAATAACTTATATATATTTATTCTGTAAACTTTGATACGGTCCTGTCCATTTCTTACCGGCTGGACGCGGAAGCCTTTGATGTTTTTATGGCAGGTTCTTATGCCGTTTTTCATTCCCTTATATCGATAAGATAAACTGTACAACAATTAAAGTCTTTTCACAAGGGCCACTATGCAGCGCTGCTGAGTGGAGCCACTAATTTATGGTTGACGTTTCGGTGGGAGTCGGCGACTACGCGCCACCGTGGCGCTGCTGATTTTGTGGCGCTCCCGTGTGAATAAGTCTATATAAAATAATGTTTCGTCAAACCGGACCACTCAACGGCGCTTCCGAGAAGCGCTGCACGGTGGCCCGTGTGAAAAGGCTCTAAATTATTTTCAGTATTTTCTGTTATACAGGGATGGCCAGAAGTACAGAATAAAATTCATATCTTTCGAATGAGTTAGTGTTTTTCTAAACGCCGAAACACCTTAATCTTGATTTTTCCCATCTTTCGGTTATATAATAATTAATTTTTCTTCAACCTCCTAACCCCCAGCTACCCCTACTTTTTTTTCAAATGGAAACATAAGGCATGAGGGGGCTCGTTGAAAAGCTTATAGAAAACCGAATCCAGCCATACCAAATAAACAAGTTTTATGTTTTCGATAACAAGTTTTTTTTTTCATTTAGAAATTGAAACAACTAGATAATTTACAAAAATAAACTCCGCAAATACTGAAAATGTCCTCCATTAACTATTTGCCATTTTCCAAGACGATAATAAAAGCTGTCCACAGCATTCCGAATGACTTCAGCTGGTAAATTATGCATCTCCGCCCTAATTTTGTTCTTTAAATTCTCAATATAATCCGGTCTGTTCTGGTAGACTTTTTATTTCAAATATTCCCAAAGAAAATAATCCTGAGGCGTTAAGTCGGGAGATCTTGGCGGTCATTCAACTGTACCCCGTCTACCAATCCATCGATTTGGAAATATTTTATCTAAGTATCTTCGAACATCAATACCAAAATGTAGGGGAGTGTGTTGAAACCAAATTCTTTAATTCGGTATACCTGAATCAATTCCATGAGGAAAAATCACAGCTAGAGAAGGTATCAGGTCAAATGTTAGGAAATCCAGGTAGCGTACGGCAGTAAGATTTTCTTCAAAAAATAATGGGCCCAAGATTCTGTTGTTGATGATTCAGTAAATAACTGGATTTTGACACAATAGTAACGTTTCGAACTCCAATTTACAACTAAAACGAAAAATTAACCAGAAAGTCTGGCAAGTAAGTGGTACCAAAAAAACGCAACATAAAAAAATATATATTCTGCGTTAACAGTGATAGGTACAGTTTCAAATTCTATATTTTATTCTGTGCAAATTCATGGAGGATAACACTAAAGATAATTATATTTTATTTCACTTGTTAAGTAAAGTAAAGTTTTATAACCCTAAAAACTTTGCTATTGAAAACATAAAACTTGCTTATTTGGTATGGCTGGATTCGGTTTTCTATAAGCTTTTCAACAAGCCCCTCATGCCGTATGTTTTCATTTGAAAAAAAAGAATTAGGAGTAGCTGAGGGTTAGAGGGTTGAAGAAAAATTTATTATTATATAACCGAAAGATGGGAAAAAAAGTTGTTCAAAACTAAAATTTATGCTATGAATTTTCAAATATATTACAGTTAGCAATATAATAACTAATCGTTAAACAGTTTCGGAAAAGAATTACTTACTGTTGCATGTTCCAGCAGTTCCTTATAATCAAAAATAGTTTAAGTATTATTTTAAAAAGGCTAAGGAATTATACAAAAACTACTAAAATTGATTAATCAGAAATTAAGATCAAGAATTTCATAGATAATCTTATATAATTTTGTCAACTATTATTAGTCAAAATTCCAATTCATAAATATCATTGTCATCAGCAAAACAGTTGGTTTAAAAGAATAATTCCGACTTGCTTCGAGAATTCTTTATATGCAGATTGCCTCGAATTGTATAAATGAATATGATGATTCCTCAATATCATAATAACGGTCCTATAAATATAAGGTGGGAAATGCTTAATTTCGGAGATAGATGTTAAAGTTATCCTCAAATAAATGGATGAATGCATATTTTCAAAAGACCAAAAGATGAAAAAATATTCATTCAAATGCGTTCCATATTAGAACATCCTGTATGAGTATTAAAAGTTTGTATTAATTCACGTCTCCAAGCTGATTATTTTAGATATCGATAAACGGAATAAAATACTAGACTAAGGTGGAGCCACTGATTTTTTGTATCAAAGTAGTAATACCAAAATAATCAGTCAAAATATAAAATTTCTACTCAATAACTGTTTGTTGTTCATACCTGTATTCTGGGGATGCCCTGTATATCTGTTAATTTATAGGTAGGAGATGTTTGTGTGAAAATACTAAATGAATGGTGCGTAGGAATAACAACTCCACAAAATTGGACTGTACCTCTAAGTTGTTTTTTCCCTCCAGCAGCTGTGTGTGGTGTAATTACAGTACCGGATAATGGTCCTCCAATGGTATAAACAAGAAAACAGCTAATTCTGATGATACAAAATCATAAGTCGCCCAAGAGCTTTTTAGGCTGTCGGGACCTACCACAACTCGCTAGCTGTGTGTAGCCAATGGTGCATAGGTATACATTTATAATGAAAATTAATGAAAATGATGGAATGGATAATCACAACTTTTAAGTGTGTAAATAGCTCTTACAATAACCGCACTTGAGTTTATTCACATACTTTAAAAACTAAATATGTAATTACATAACAATAAAAACACATTACTAATATTTGCAGTACTCATTAAATATTTTTCTAGGCACTGAAGTGAAAGAATTTTATTTTAAAGCAGGGGTCTAATTAAGAACATTGAGTACATTTTGAAAATAATATAGGGTCTCCCGAAAATATGTGTAAACACTTAGCCTGACTCAAAATAGATCGATTGAAGCCAACTTTGTAATAAGATTCGTTTAACCGTTAGAGAGGTTCAAAAATTTACAAAAAGAAATTCCTAAATTCTTTGAAAATTTGCTCTGGATTTTAATTGCTATTTATGTGTCGACATATTTATAATCGCTTGTCCCAATTTGTATACTGATCACCTGATCTATTTCTAAAATAACATACGAAGAAGTTATAAATCTGGGCGGATTTCCAGAGCAGCTGACAATGTGGTGCTAATTATTGGCCTCGATATCACTACATAAGCTTGTCTTTGAAAACCGGAGATTATAGCCTTAGTTGTCCTTTAAAATACAGCCAGTAAAGTTGCGTAAGACCTATGCAAGATTTTCAATAAATACGTTGATATGTCCATTGGAACATTCTTGTCTTGTAGATGACTTTTTTCAAGTTTCCTACGTAAATGATACCACCCCAATAAGTGCGGAGGTCTTAAATTTACCAGTTTATATTCACATATATCTGTTTTCTCTCACACCAACCCAGCACTTTGTTTAAATTTCCTAAAATATTGATGAAATGCTTTCATCAGAACTGTCTCTTACAATATGGCCAGACCATCAGTCTTCCCATACATAAAGGATAATGATGTCGGTAAGGTTGTCAGTGTGGTTTTATTTTTCAGCACTGTGAATCTAGCCACATGTAGTAGACTCAATTCCTCTAGCATCTGGCAGTGCACTGTTAAATGACCTTTCAATGTCAAGGAATGCCCCCACGACAATCTGCATCTAAAAAGATTAGGTAATTTTCTCTTAGGTATGTAGATCAGTAATTATTCAGTCGAACGGAACATAGTTCCAAGCAAAATTAGTTCTACGTAGTCTGACGAGATAATTTTCAATCCGTGTTGCAACAGAGCTGAAAAGATACCGTACTCACATTGAAATTTGATTGGTTAAAATGATTTGATCGTTCATTAATAACTGGTACTGTAATAACATTCCTAACTATTAACTAGTCATTGCCGTTAGGTAGTTTAAATAGATTTTGTGATATTAATGCTACAATCCACAATCAAACTGCTGAGAAAGTAATTTAAAATCAAAAACTCCAGAATTTTTCTATTAAAGTCTGATACGCCATCTGGTCGTTTCATCGACCCGAGCTCCTGAATTGGATCTCTAGAGAGAATCTTGTAAATTCTGAAACTGCTACATAAATCAGATATACTTTCGAAGAATCTCCTCCAGAATTTCCTTTTTGCCCTTCTATTTATTAGAGTCCATTATAGCGGAAATATATAGGTTTCAACGGCGTAAAGGTGTGATTTCCTAGCGACGCCGACGTCCAGCGTTCGCAGCCCGCCGTGACGTCTAGCAGTAACGTCTGACAGTTACATTCCCATGATTTACTAGAAGCGTCTGGCGTCTGCGTTTTAGCAGTAGTTTTCAAATTCTAAAGCGAAAAGTACTTATAAAAACGGGTGTAAAAAGATTTGCAGCATTGCTTTTGATAGAAAGTGACCTTGTTGTTCATATAAGACGAAACTTACGAACTATTTAAATATAGAAGTCGAGAAAAATATTACAAAATACCAATTCAAAAAATTCATTTTTTATTTCTATTTCGGCGGCATTACTCTAGATATTATTTATAAATATATATGCACATATAAGGTTACTTTTATATTATTGCGCTCACATAATAATACAAATAATACTGTGGTTGGCGTCCGCCGTCCCGACATGTTTTTGAGCGGTCATGCCATAGCCGTCGACGGCCGGACGCTGCATCATCGAGACGTGCTGCGTCTAGGAAATTATTGCCATTGAAATTCATTGTTCAAGTGCTCGACGGCTGGATGCTGCGGCGGGCCGCGAACGCTGGATGTCGCTAGGAAATCACACCTTAAAAGACCTTAGTTCGGTTAAAGAGGCATCGAATTTATTTCTCATTTTTCATAATATCTTGATCCACCAAAAGATGCCCCTTATTATTTTTGCCATTAGTGAGCAGTTTCGTGATATACTGAGATGAGTGCACAGATTTGTTCCATGGCTAATTATATTTATTTAGATTTCTTATTTTGATAATTGGGATCTTGGGAGGCAGCCAGGAGTGATTGTCTATGAGTCTATTTTTGAATCTCTATATTCAGTGGTTTTTAAAATTTTATAGCTTTCTCTTCGATGTCATTTGTTGCTCTGAGGCGATAGATATAGAACGCGTTTAGACGAGTGCGCATCCACTTTTTGGGTCATAATTTGGTGGCAGCCATTTTTAGTAATATTTCCATGATTTGTTTACATAGAAAAAGATAGGTCTTTTTCTATGTTTGTTTACAAATTAAACTGTGTTCTGTAGTTTTGTTGTGGAGGATGTTTTGTGATTTATGTTTTGCCTTGTTTATAACTTTTGGATAGAATAGTGTTCTAATTTGTAGTTAGTTATATGTAGTTTTTATTTATATTTTATAGGTGTATTATTTAACAATTATAAAGACTTTTTTTATTGAGTTATTTTTTGTAGAAAGAGGTAAGAATATATTTTAATATGTACCTAGTTTTAGACATAATATATTGCATTTTATGTAAAATATGAACAGATTTGTAAATAAATATATTTCTTTTAAACAGAATATGTCGTGTTTCAAAATGTAACAATGTTTCCCGTCTAACGGACCCAGGAACTACTATAACATTCCATAGGTAAATCTTTGAAGCATTCATATTTTTGTGTGACGCATTAAGATCAGAAAATAATTGTAAAATTTACATTAATCTGATATTATGTGTGTAATATATAAACAAATAATATTAAATATTTGCAGAACCCATGTCTAAAGAATAATTAATTTACTTTTAGGTTTCCCTCAGGTGAACGCTTTAACATATTTAAGCAAATAATAGTTCTTCCAAATTTAGAGTGGAATTTAAGAAAATATATCTGTTCGGAGCATTTTCTTCCAACAGATTTTACTAAACGCAAACGACGAACTTTAAAAAAGGTTTCAATTCCTTCTCAGAATTTAGAAATAATAGAAAGAAAGAACAATAACTCGCCATCATCCATTGAAAATGTTCAGAAAAAAAGAATGCTAAGAACTAGATCTAGGTATGTAGTCTCATAATCTTTCTAGTCATTTATTTATTTTCTTTAATTTTGTCGATACTAAATTGCAGTGTGACATTATCTTCACCAGAGAAAAAATTATCAAGTTCTGAAGAAGTGCCGTCCAGTCCTAGTACATCCAGTATGTCTAGCTCACCACATAAGACAAGAGAAAGTTTTAGGTAGGTAACATAATTTTATGTTTAATCAAGGTGCGCCCGATTTAAATCATTTGATTTTAATCATGATTTTATTCAACTGATTTTTTTATTTTAATCGATCGCCTGACTTTATTGTTTGTATATAGACCAATATAAAATAGGCCAATATTTACATACACAATTTTTTCAGTAACGTGCAAACTTATACGTATTTTGAAAGTTGAGAGTTGTATTGAAAAACCATTTGTTTTTAAAAAAAATTAGGGTAATTAAAAAATCAAAAAATCATGATTTTTTTTATTTTTTTAATAAAAATCATTGATTTTTTTTATAAAAACCATGATTTTAACATTTTATCTTTTAGAAAACCTGCATTAGCTGAGTCTCCTCCTGGTACGTAATCTGCTAGTACTTCCAGCAGTATGAAGCAGAAGAGGGCGACTTTTATACGTTCTGTGCACAGTTACAGGTATATTTTATATTTACTTAAGAAAAATAAAATATGTGAAAGACATTTTATTTCTATTTCAGTTTAAGCCCAGGAAAGGAAAGAAAAAAATTCTTGAAGCTAAAAGAAGATGTAGCAAGTACGCTGCTGCACTATACAAAAGTAAAAAAAAGTTCAACTATTACAGAAAAAAGTAACCTCTCTGCAGCAAGTTGCAGATGATTTAAAAGGAAACGAAATGCTGTCAGATACTGGTTTAGATCAACTGCAAAGAATTTCAAGATAGAGGTACTGTATCTAGAGAAGGATATCCACCTAGTTTAAAAAAATTTGCTATGACTTTGCAATTTTTTTTCTGTCGTGCATATGAATATGTTAGAGAAACATTCAATTTAAGTTTGCCTCATCAAGTAGGGGCGATGAGGACAACCCCAACGGCCGCTCTGGAAGTTTTGTTGGGATTGCCACCTCTCCCAACATGGATTCTAAAGGAGGCGATAGCAACCTACCTGAGAACAAGGGATGCAGGCTGTTGGAAGGCAGAAGGTCGTGTGGAGGGTCCCGCTGCCTTAAGGGCGGAGAATGAGATTCCAGTATCCGCTCTGAGGGTTATTGAAGCAAAGGATAAACTAAGGTTGGGAAGGAGGTATACCACTGTTTTCCCCTCGAGAGAGCAGTGGGAGAGGGCAGAAAACATGTTGCCCCCGGGATCTGTGATATGCTATACAGATGGATCTCGGGTAGGGGATGAGTTTTCTGGGGCAGGAATATATGTGGAAAACCTGGACATCCGGCAGAGCTTTTCGCTGGGCACACACTCCGCGGTTTTCCAGGCGGAGGTTTTTGCTATTTTGATGGCAAGGAAGAAGTAAGGAATTGTGTGGAGGAGAAAATCTTCATCTGCTCTGATAGTCAGGCTGCACTCAGGGCACTTAGCTCTCCGGTGATGAGATCTAGTCTTGTTCAAGAGTGTGGAGATGCCCTGGAGTCCCTGGCCAGACAACGGGAGGTGGAGTTGGTCTGGGTTCCTGGCCATAAGGGAATCCCCGGTAATGAGACGGCTGACTTACTAGCTCGTCTCGGATATGGGGCACCTTGCCAGGGACCTGAACCCTTTTTGGGAGTTACGCGAGGTAGTATGAATAGTGCTCTTAATAAATGGGCCTATCAAATACTAGGAGAGAATTGGAGAAGGAACGGGGGATGTAGACAGGCCCACGACTTCTTCAATGAGCCTAATAAATCTAGGACGAAGTGGCTGCTGAGCCTTAGTCGAGGATCTCTGAACCAAATGGTGGGGGTCCTGATAGGCCACTGCAGACTCAGAAGGCATTTGAATTTGATAGGCATAGAGGAAAGTCCCTTATGTCCGGAATGCGGAGAGGGGGAGAATACCCCTATCCATTTCCTAGGATATTGTGCGGCTCTTGGAAGACTAAGATATAGGATCTTTGGCACCGAGGAGCTGCAAAGGGAAGAGATGAGGGACCTACCATGGACCAGGATCCTGGCGTTCATTTAGGGCGTCGGGTAGGTTCAAGGAAGGCCGAGGGAGAATAGTGGAGGGGTGATGGGATGTCAGGGTAGGCAAAAAGGGCCCATGTGTGGCCTACTTGCCAGGCTGAGGCCGCCCACACTTACTACTACTACTACTACCACTTGCCTCATCAAGCCACATTACGAAAACGGTGCGCTACTGTCGAGTGTAAGCCAGGATATTCTCAAATATGTTTTGATTTACTAAAAGATATTGCTAAAAGTAAGAAATCCAATGGAAAGAAAACATGGGGCTACACAGATTTTGGAATTACTATGGAAGATGACGATTTAGAACCAGCATCAGAGGTTCTGGTATTAATGATTGTTTGTCATACCGACAGTTGGAAACTGCCATTAGGATATTTTTTTATTAAATCTTTCACTGGTAAAGAAAAGTGTAATATTATTAGAGAGACCTTAATACGCTTAAATGATGTTAATGTCTATATAGCATCTGTTACTTGTGATGGACCTACTGCTCATTTTGCTATGTTCAGAGAACTTGACTGTAACTGGGATGATTTAAATAACATAAAATCATACTTTTCACACCCTACAACTGGTGCAAAAGTCTATGCTGTAATTGATGTGTGTCATTTACTTAAGTTAGTGAGAAATAATTTTGCCCATCTTAAAATAATTTTGGATGATAATGGAGAACCAATAGAATGGAAATTCATTGAAAATCTTCATAACATCCAGGAACAGGAAGGTCTTAGCTGGAAATAAATTAAAAACGTCACATATAAACGGGGAAAATCAAAAAATGAGAGTAAGAACATAGAACTCTAATTAAAATCTAACATAAATAGAATAATGTTTATATAAAATGCATATATTTTTTAGGTAAGTTTAGCTGCACAAACTTTAAGTGCAAGTGTGGCAGATTCTTTGGAATTTTTAAGAACAGACCTTCGACATGAACATTTTATGAACTGTGAGGGAACGATCAACTTTATTTGAATAATAAATAATTTATTTGATATTTTAAATTCGAAAAATCCCTTTGCCAAAGGATATAAGTCGCCTTTAAGAATACAAAATAAATTTATATGGCAAGAGTTTCTTGTACAATCTCAAAAATATCTGTTAACCCTAAAAGATTCTAATGGAACTTATTTATGGAAAACAAAAAGAAAACTCCTTTCTTAGGATTTGCCTTAACAATTCAATCAGTTTTGGGACTATATTGTGATTACTAAAAGACTGAAATATATTTTGACATATAAGATAAGCCAAGATCATCTGGAAATGTTTTTCTGCAGTATAAGGTAGAAATTGTTATATATATTTTTTTATTTGATTAAATTGAAGCTATCTATAAGATTATTGTTATACATATGTTTTATACAAATTTGTTTTAGATCTCGAAATGGATGGAACAATAATCCAACATGCTTGCAGTTTTACCATTCATATAAAAAATTACTATTACACGCAAGGATTCCCGAAGGATTCCTGGTAACTGCAGGGTGTTGGATACCACTCAAATTTTAGACATAGGACAACGAAATCTTCCCATTCATACTGAAGATGTTTCACATAGTAGAAAATATGAATAGAACTGGAGGAAATACAAGAACAGAGAGATCACGATTATGATATTTTAAGTGTTCAATTACATTTGGATATGTATATTGAAAATGTAGTTGCATATATTAGCGGGTATGTTATAAAAATGATGTACAGAATAATAAAATGTGAAACCTGTCTGTCATCGCTTCTCGCAAATGAAGCGTCTTCAATTGAAGACTTTGTAACAAAAACGACACATGTCACAAAATACGTAAAATGGGTTTAGTGCGGCATCTAATAGTGGTAGCTAGTACCTTTCATAGCAGATATTCGTTTCTGGCAAAACCAACACATGTACCATGTTATTTGATATCAAATATTATAGTCTTCTGCAAAAACAGCACAAGTCCATCTCACCGTCACAATTTGAGTTAGTGATCAAGAACACATTTTGACATTAAGTCTGCCACTGAAAAGTACTTCTTGAAGAGTGCAAACCTCCTATAAAAATAAAGAACATTCGACAAATGGTGGTAAAGAAAAACGATCCAACCATAAATGTGCGATACCTACAATGGTTACTGGAGGAGCTGTATAATTCGCAATAAATCTCGATTGCCTGGCGGAATAAATCTAAAACCTGCATACACTGATTCAGTAACAATTTCCCCTCTAAATAAATAACTTGAAAACCTCGGGTTTCTCGAAAATCCTGAACATATACTTTTTTAAGAAGAAGTATTTCGGAAAAATGAAAACACCCAGAACACACGTCCTGATGTTGACGAAATCGATGAAGATGATAACAGCAGCGGTTGTGAGGATATATGAAGAAAATAAATATGTTTTTTTTTTAATTTTTATGACATGTATTTTCAAACATTGCGTTTGAATAAACCAATTTTTTTGTAGCTATGAATTTGATTGTTGATGAGATCCTATTTTTATTGATAACTGTGTAAAAATATCCCCATTGGACTTAGTTGCCAAAAAATTCCACAAAAATGACACATGTCCAACTTATTTTTTTGAAAATCTTAAGGAAAAAAGATGTTTTTGCTCAAGAAATATTAGAAATCCATAGGAAATAATCAACCGCAAAAAGTAGGCTAAATAGGATTGCATTTCGACAAAATAACAGAGTCTTATTACGTTTTTTGTGTTTTCTAAAAAACCAAGTTTTTGACATGTGATGTTTTTGCTAGAAAGTCTTCAATTGATTACAGATTAATCGAAAGAAAAAATAGAGGTGAAATTTTGGTGCTTCAGTAAATAAAATAAATGTAATGCACATATATTTTTTCAGGTGGACTAATTTTGCCATCAAAAGGTGTCAAAGAAATTTGCCTATATACTGAAAAGTATTTTAGAAAATTATTAGCGCTAAATGATAATAAAATTCCAAAAGAAGAAAATTTGATGAATACATTAATTTCATCAATATACGAAAATGTTTCTATTCAGTACATGCACAACTTGGACAAATATTTTCCTTCATGTTGTACCGAAAGTTTATTTGAGGATCATAGGATCCACTTAATTAAATGTTTAATTAAGTGCTACTGCAAAATTAGAATCCGTAATTTATGTAAAAAGTATTCGGCTGATATTATGGGTCCACAAATAAGAAAACAATTTTCAAAAATTATTTTATTTCGACACCAGTAGTGTAAAACTGACTAAAGGCAAGACTAAATACTTTTTCAAAAATAAAAATAATGACAACATAACTGGATGGACTGTAAGTGCAAAAGGAAGAGATGTAATGAAATATATATTGTTTAATGAAAATGAGCCAGCCAGTAAAATTTGTGTATGAATGAGCCACAAACATATTAGACATATTTATCTTATAATTTGCCACAAGTCATATTGGACAGATTTATAATAGATATAAATTTATTTGTTTCAGCTGATGGATTTAATAATCATTTGGTTAAGTTATCCAATTTGATGATAATTATTAATCGTTACATAAGAGTTATCGAGAGAAACTGGTGAAGAGAGCTCACATTGAAGACAAAGAGTATTCCCCTCGAATGGGGTGGTAGCTCCAAGGTAGTTCAAGAATTGTGATAAGATAATTGTCATAATCTATTATATATTTGTATTGCCTTCTGCAATTTATATGTACAAACACCTCTTGCAACCAAGTAAGCAATTCAAATTATAATAAAGGATTATTAATTATCTATAGTGTCTTATTTATGAGTGGCTTATGGTAGAAGTATCATTCCTAGGAGTTCCACATCCACTCTATTCATGACATTTTGAGGGAGGCGCTCATTCTTAGATGTATACGTAGATCTAATGAAATCGGTGTCAGAATATTAATTATATGAATGAATTGTCATGGCCGATATGTTATATAATGAGCTCGATATGTATGTTACATATATACATATTCAACCATCCAGGTATAACCATCCTAAATATGTTATGACAGATTTAGTATTATATCGAGCCTGATATGCGAGTTAAATCGGTATTGAATAAATTCACCCATGCATGTAAAAGAAAAAATAGCTTATGACCATCAAGAAAAAATATAAATCAGATAAAATTTAAACACGATATCAGGTATAATGTTAATTCGATAAATGTGAATAGATACTATGAACCAAAAAATAATATAATCATTACGTTTAAATAAATTATTTTTCTTACACGTTTTTAATTTCCTAAAATTTTTTTATTAGAGCTGCATTTCATAATTAATTATTTTATTGATACTGTTAACAAGTAAACTGTATCTGCCAGTTGTGCCCTTGTTTAAAATTGAAGTATTAATTAATTCGACCAGTATTACACAAAATAAAGGAACTTATTTAAGAACTTATTGAAAAAATTACATATAAGTAAATATAGGTATTGCTAAAAATATTTGTCCTTTGTGATGATTATTTACATACCTCTCATGGGCTAATAACTAGTATCAACAATGTTTGTTTACATATTTAAATTTGCCGGCCTCAACATACCTAAAAATATCGGAACGCACACGATGGCCACTTCGCGCATCTCTAAGCACATTCTATATCTATCTTTTTCTATGCTCTGAGGTCGTTAAGACCTTGTGGCTCAAAAATTCGAAGACAAGTTGATTTTTTTTATTTTTCCAGTTTTTGTATTTTAGTTAGCAAATAAGAATCAATTTTTAATATAATATTTACTGTTACCTTACAGTCACCCCAAATTCTTATAGTTTCATCACATTTAATAATTGGTACTACAGACGTACTCCATTCGTTATAGTCTAGGATTTGAATAATATTAACTCCCTCTAATCTCTCTAATTCCATATCTGCTTGAACCTTAATTCCGTAAGGAAACGGCTGCTTTAAAAAATTTGGGTACAATTGTATCCTGAGCTGCCAGATGTACAGTATCTCTACAAAACACCTAATTTAGTCGAAAATTCATTTTTATATTGACTGACTACATTTTAAATAATACATCACTTTACTTAATCTTACCTCAGATTTTACCAACATCTGGTATATCGTCGTCAGTACTGTAACTGTGTTGAAGTGAATGAATACTTAAAACCATAATAAAAATTTCTTCCTAATAAGGGTAGTCCACCATCACTTCAGCACATTAACATTGATCATCCTGGTAAGTCACTAGATTATTGGAATTTTAATGTATCCTAGTGGATAACTAGTTGAGCTAGTAAATCGAACGTCTTCTCAGTGCTCTGTAAAATATATTTATATAAACATCCAATATTCTTATATTTACATGTAGTGGAATTATGAAATCACCATAAATATTAGATGTCTTTGCACTTGTGTTTCTTTTATCGGTATCAACATAACCTCATCGCAATCTCACTGACTGTCAATCCTAAGGCATAGTTTTGCTTGCTCGACGTTTCCGCCTACTGCCCGTGATACCTACCTGTCGTAGGCACATTACTGAAAACTTACCTTGATAGTTTTTCTGACCAGCTTTTTTTATATGCGATATACACCTTTTTTAAACATCTTCATGAAATCTGTCTCGAGCTGCGCCTTTTGAAAAGCCCATAATAAATCGACCTCTTAATAATTCGTCCAGCATATTTCCCTTTCCCATTTGTACCGGCAACCCACAACACATTTCATTAGAGAGAAAATATTTTACTTTGCTGGATCTGCCGTCTAAATGTATGCATTTTATACATTTTTTCTTGATATTAAACGCATACGTCAAGCTGCTTATTTTGTTATTTAATATTGTGATTGTGTGTACCTTTATTTTTAAAAATTTTTTTACTGATTAAAGTGCGAAGTCACTTATGGTTCTGTATTCGAAATAGTTAATATTGACTCATTTCGGGTTATGTGGCGAAAATTAAATTTAATGTGTGAAAATCATAGTTTTTCGTTATTCTTCATAAAATAACTTAAGGAAATTGTGTTTTGTGTCTCTTTCTAACAGTGTACAATGACATTTAACTTGTGAAATGTGGATTACTGATTAAATAGTTAATTTTTTAACAAACAGGTAAGCTTGTGTGCATGTTTATGTATAATTTTTGAACATTGGACATAGTAATATCACGTAATATCTTCCTAAATATTTTACGGTAGTATTGAACTTGCGGAAATTCATTTTTAATCGTTTTAAGTATTTTAAGGTTAGTTCAGATGTTAAAATTTATGTTAATATTGCTGCGTATCATACTACATACCCAATTTTACTGTACTTATGCTTAAAACAAGTATTTTTAAAATAGAACTATTACGTTAAAGGAAACGTAATATTTATATTGGAGGAGATATGGCAACCTCGCAACAAATCATATGTTACATTAGGTTGTTGGATCATAAATCAGCCAGCGGTCCTCAAAATGTGGGTATTTTTTTAAAAAATTAATATCTCCGTAAATATTAGAAATTTTTAAAAATGGCTTTCACTAGACTGATCTATATGACGAACTACACCAGCAGTTAAAATATTTGTACTTATTTAAGATTAACCCTGTATAAGAATAATATGATATTAGAAGGCTTTTTTAAAATTTCTCTCGGAACAACTATTTACTGAGTGTTAATTAAATTAAAATAATGTAAAGCCTGATTATTAATTATGTATAATTAATAAGAAATTAAACTTAAAATCGAAGAGATATCCGAAATGGATCTTTCTGGAAGCAGTTGATATGGTAACCTCAAAGAAAGGAATAACGTTCTTGAGAAAAAAAGATGGATACAAGTCTTTGGTAGAGACAACACGGAGTCATGGGTAGGAATCATTTAGTATCACTAAATCTTACAATATCTCGTTATAAACAGAATAAACCACAAGAAACCAGCAGTACAATATTTCAAAAGACTCAAGACTTAATTCGTCTAAGAAACGCTGGTGAATAGTACACGATACAAGAATGGGAGTTCTATATTCAAACCTCATAGCCCTATAAATAAGAAGGGAAATCTTAATGGACTGCTATAAAAAATAAAGATGTAAGTGAAATTTATAAGAACTATTCAAAATATCTCAATAACTATGAAACAAAAAAAGTATAGGAGCTTGCAAAATCAATTTAAAAAGGCCTAGATAGTGTATGGCATGAAGTCATAAAAATTTTAACATTAATTAAAATTTTGTATAAGTATTAATATTAGTTGTAGAGGCATGACAAAATGTCTTAAACAAAAACAGTTGTAGATAAATAAGAAATTAGTTTAATATCTTTTCATGAAACGGGAAAAGTTCTGAATATTTGTTAATAATTTTTAAAATATTGTTAAATGAAACAATCTTCTTTGCTTTATAATATTTCATAGAACTTTAAATAACCCATTTGAACCGCCCCTTAGATGAAAGGTTCTCATGTTTCATAGAATATTACATTTTTATTTACTGCAAAATCCCATAATTAATTTAGTAATCGTTTTTATCTTGGATACAGTGTTGATAAAATTTAAAATAATTGTTTTGTGATAGCTCCTACAGATAATTAGGAATGATATCTGTCGCTCAAATTTGAAAAAATTATTATTTATTGTCTCTGAAAACATATCAGAATAAATAAATAAAAAACGAAGCACATGAAGTTCCATATGGTAAGATGTTAAAGCACAGAACCAGTTAGCAGATCCAAGGTAAGCATACAAAGATTATAATTAAATATTGCGAGCCGAACTTAAATGTTTAAAATTTTATTAGAGCATATGTATACAAAATTGCCAAAATATAATTTGCAACATATTCACCATTCACCAATTAAATACAAATTCAACATATAAAATTTCAAATTTTAAAATTAAAGCGAATTAAAAATATTAAAATCCCGACAACAAAATCTAGAGTACAAAAATTAATAATACAGGGTGAACCTTAAATAAGTACAAATATTTTAACTGCAGGTGTAGTTCGCCATATAGATAAGTTTAGTGAAAGTCATTTGTAAAAAATTCCAAATATTTACGGAGATATTATTTTTTTTTAAAATACCCACATTTTGAGGACCGCTGACCAGATAGACCACTGACGTAACCTAATAAAATAAACCGTATGATTTACTGAAGACGAGGTTGCCATATCGTCTATAAGATAAATAATTGTTTAACGTAAATTCAATTTTAGCGGTTGTTTCTAATTTAAAATCACTTGTTTTTAACAATAAGTAAAGTAAAATTATCATAAACGATTAAAATATGAATTTCCGCAAGTTCGATACCGTCAATTAGTGTTTAGGAAGTTACTTTGTTCAATAATTCCAAAAATTATCTATAAACATGCATAAAAGCTCACCTACTTACTGAAAAACCAACTATTTAAACAGTTATCCACATTTCAGAAGTTAATACCATTGCACACTGTTAGAAAGATTATCACAAATTATACTCTTAAATTATTTTATGAAGAATAACAAAAAACACTATGATTTTCAAATACCTTAGAGTTAGATTTTCGCCACATAACCTCAAACAGCGTGTCACTGCAACAATTTCGTACTTCGTAGTTTCATAGTGGGCGAAACACTATTTTAAAAATAAACACAAAACACGGAATAACAAAATAACCAGCTTGATGTATGCGTTCAATATCAAGAGAAGGCAAAGTAAAATGTTTAAAAGCAGTATCAATCGCATGCAAAAAAGAAACTAGTGCCGAAGGCACAGGTAATAGGTAGATGTCACGAGCAGTAGGTGAAATGTCCCGTACCAGCCCCACTTTCTAGGATTGATAGTCGAGGTCAACAAAGAGGTTATGTTGATACCGCAGCACAAGTATGGTCCAGCGCAAAGGAATAGCTGTGGCAAGTTACAAGTGCAAACAAAACATGTAATATTTGTCGAAAAAGGATTTGATAATTTCAAAACACGTAAACTGAAAGTTAATATGATATACTTTTGCATCTTCTGAAACCGAACTAAACTAATGGTTTCTTTAAGTAATACACTGCTTGACCCATCTGTTTCAAAAGTTGCGGCACTAACGTATAAAATTTATTTAAATCGTCTTATTATTTTCGCGGGCAGTGTTTTTCTCTTGTGCATTTAATTAATATTTTTCAAAGAGTGAAAAGGTTGACATGTTAAAAGCATATTTGTCAAGTAGTGATAAAGATAACGTATTGTGATAAATCAGTTGGACTGTAGTAAAAATGGAGAATGACCAAATTCTGGATAACTATGTGAGTAGATAATCTGGTTCTGGTTTATATTTTCAATATACAGGGTGTCCCGAAATAAATGCAACAAAATTTGGTCAGAAATTCTTAAGAGAAATTTAAGGGACCCGTATTTTTTACTTTTGATAAGTGCGGCCCCCTGAAACAAGCCCCTAAAAATTTAATTTTTTTTATATCTCAGAGCTATATCGCACAAGAACCACCAAATTTGGTACACAGGGATTTTATGACATGTAGAAGCTTTTTGGCAAGGGGCCCCCACAAGACACTTTTTCAGGGGCCCCCTTGCCTTTGGGGCCACCGAACATTAGTTGCATATTTAATTTTTTAAAAAAATAAGTAGCCTCTTAGAAACTCCAGGGAATTTAAAAACTTTTTTGTCTCTTAAAATTTTTTCGAAAAACGCAGCGTTTTTCGAAAAAATGGCAAAATGTGATTGGATGCATATCGAGGTTCATATGAAATTTTAAAGTGTTAATCGTAGGTGGCTGGAATTCGCAATAAACAATCAATTTTATTCTGTGACAGTTGTCAATAACCAGTGTCAAATTGTTACCATTAATAGTTGTCAGTAATCATTGTTCCCGAAAAAATGGTGAGATTTTCTGTCCAAGAAAGGGTATAAATGCACCTAATTTACGGGGAGGCTCGTGGAAATTCACGTCTCGCACGCAGATTGTACGCCGAGCGATTTCCTGCACGCATACTCCCATACCATTCACTGTTTGCACGAGTACATCGGCAGCTAATGGAGACAGGATCCGTAGTTGTGAAAAAATCTAACTCAGGAAGAAGTTATTTATTAACTCCCGAACAGGAAGAAATTATCTTAAATTTAATTGAAGAAAATCCCCAAAATAAGCATAAGACGTGCGTCATCTCAACTTGAGATTCCCAGAACAAGAATACACCGCTTTATTAAACGACAACTGTTGAAACCTTTTCACTTTCAAAAGGCACAGGAACTTAAAGTAGAAGATTTGCCACGAAGAAGACATTTTAGCTTATAGGCTCTTCAACGTTACAACTTAAATCCGGGAATTATACGAAATTTTTTCTTTACCGATGAGGCGTGCTTTACAAAAGATGGCCTAATAAATTTGCACAATCTTCATTATTGGGCTATGGCAAATCCATTTGTCTTAAGACAGACTCATTCGCAAGAATTTTCAATTAATTGCTGGGCTGGAATTGTCGGAGATTGCGTCATCGGTACATATTTATTGCCTCCACGATTAAATGCTGAAAGTTACCTTAATTTTTTGGAGCATGAACTACCGCCTCTTATGGAAGATGTTCCTCTCGGTATTAGACGCAATTTGTTCTTTATGCACGATGGTGCCCCACCACATCGGGGGCACTTCGTAACTGAGTGGCTGAATGAAAATTTCCAAGGGCGATGGATAGGTAACAATTCTCCTCATGTAACATGGCCCCCCCGTTCTCCCGATCTAAATGCCATGGACTTTTTTTTCTGGGGGGCCATGAAGGATCGCGTCTATGCCATACCAATTAGAACCCGGGAACAATTACATGAACGAATCCTTGCTGCGGCTGAAGAAATTAGACAGATTCCCAACATTCACACGAAAATACGTCAAAATTTCGTGTCACGTTTGCAGGCTTGTGTTGAACAAAACGGTTCTCACTTTGAACACGTTTTACGGAACTGACCAGTGTGATTTTAACAAACTTTTTAGAATTAAATTATTTAATCATGAAGTACCATTAATTTTGTTATTAATTTCCAAGTTTATTGTACCTTATTTTGATATTCACATTTTCTTATTAATTGTTAATGTTTAACTTGTGATTTCTTTAAATTAAAATTAAATTTCTTTAAATTGTGATTTTTTACAGCTACTGATCCTGTCTCTATGAGCTCCCGATGATGGTTAATGACAACTGTCACAGAATAAAATTGATTGTTTATTGCGAATGCCAGCCACCTACGATTAACACTTTAAAATTTCATATGAACCTCGATATGCATCCAATCACATTTTGCCATTTTTTCGAAAAACGCTGCATTTTTCGAAAAAATTTTAAGAGACAAAAAAGTTTTTAAATTCCCTGGAGTTTCTATGAGGCTACTAATTTTTTTAAAAATTAAATATGCAACTAAAGTTCGGTGGCCCCAAAGGCAAGGGGGCCCCCGAAAAAGTATCTTGTGGGGGCCCCTTGCCAAAAAGCTTATCAGCATCGCATTCTACATGTCATAAAATCCCTGTGTACCAAATTTGGTGGTTCTTGTGCGATATAGCTCTGAGATATAAAAAAAATTAAATTTTTAGGGGCTTGTTTCAGGGGGCTATATCTCCGAAAGGGGGCCGCACTTATCAAAAGTAAAAAATACGGGTCCCTTAAATTTCTCTTAAGAATTTCTGACCAAATTTTGTTGCATTTATTTCGGGACACCCGGTATTGGTGAGGTATAGGACTGGCAAAGGGGAGGAAATGGCCATTAATATTTTCTTGGACCTTTGTTGGAGCCTATTCGAAGACATTAGTGTAACACTGCCAACGCTGTGGAATTCACATCCACCATGACTCCCGGATCAGCGGTCCTCAACAAGTTTTCTATTGAAAAATCACGAAATTTATTTAAAATTTGACTTTTTTATTTATGATTTGTTTGTAAAACAACTATTAATTATGTGTTCTACACAGCGAACTGCACTGCTGGTTAAAATATTTGTACTTATTTAAGGTTCACCCTGTATACTGTAATAAAAACTTAATAGTGATAATATATTTATTTTGGCATTACTGAAGGATTAGTTAGAAATACAGATGGTAAGAAAAAATGAGACTTGTTCTAGAATGATGTGACCACTGTTAGCAAGGTATTATACAAAGATTGATTCCATACTTAAAACGCATATAAAATCTTGATCGGTTTTAGATATTTATGTGAAGCGTACAAAAATAGTTGGGTTTTACGGGTGTACTTACAGATTTTAGTTTTGCTAATATATATTCCATTATTAAGCTTTATAGAACAGCAATAATTCAGTATCTGGAGGCACAATGGAAATTCTACAAAGAAATTCTTCAACCACGTCCATTTCTTAAAAAATTTAATTAAATACATATTCACAGTGAATAAAAGAAAAAAACTGTTTTTATTTGCATTTTGCGGAAGCATTTAATATAAAAAGTTTTGCTTGTGTTTAAAATGAGATTGCCATGAAGAAAGTTAACGTTCAATGTACGAGGTATCCAAAAAGTAAAAAATGTTATAAGGGTAAACTACCTTTATTTTTACTTTTTCATAAAACCTTATTCGATCATTCGATGCACAGGATGAAATCAGGGAAGCTTGTTGTTCTAAGTATCAGGTTAAAAATGGTTGTTAGCGGACTCACAAAAGCAGAAGCATAATCTCTAACATGAAGTGCTGGTATGAAATCTGGTTCCATTGTCAAATTAGACTTAATTTGATTTACCGCAGATTCAACTTCTAGTTGCTTAAAATTAATGATGCTGATCAAATTGCTACAAAAATTAGGATGAACATGTAATCGATCATTTGGACGAGTGAAAAATTCTGCAAAAAAACTGGCAAAATTGTCAACAATCTCTTGCAGATCGTGTAAATCTTTATTATTGTACGTAAGCATCGATGGTATAGTTGAAACATTCATTTTCGCATTTAGAAAAGACCAGAATTTCTTAGGGTTGTTCTCTAGATCATATTCAAGAGATCGGAGATATAGTTTGTATGATACGTCTATGTCCTGTTTAATTTCAGACCGCAAGTTTTTTCTATCTGTGTAAAAAAGTAATATCACGGGTTTCTTGGTACATCTTAAATAACCAACCCTTTTTTGTTTTATTTTAAATATAATTTTATCATTAAACCAGTATGCACGTGAATCTGACGTCTTACAAGGGATGTGGCGATCAAAAATATCATACAATTTGTTATTCAAAACTTCCACTGGCATATTTCGACAGGTGCACCTGTTAAGAAAAGTCCAATCGGGGTTAATAATTTCGTCATACAATGTTACAAAATTTGCCTTCCTAAAATTGTATTAGGTGCTCACTTTCACAGAAAATTTGCGCCGATTGGATAGGAACGTAGTTTTTATAGCAAGTGCAGGGTGGTAACGATCTTCATTAAGAACAGCATCAGCTCTGGCAACTATAGAGTTCAAGTTCGTTATTGCTAAATCTAGCAACCTATTTTGAAAATTTGTAATGTTATTAGACTGATTTAGATAAAATTTGAAAAGTGCTGCGTCAGTTCAAATATTGACGTATTATAATTTCCAGCACAACAGCTCAGATACTCAGCTATATTAAAGTCGCCTAGGTCAAGCATATCAGAATTATAAAATTGTTCACTCCAGATCATTTAGAATCCCCAGAAACCCCACACAACAAAATTTCAGTTCATTCGGTCGAATTTTGTCGAAGATAAGAGCGAAACTAGATTCTAAAAAATTATGTTCAACGCCCTGTATCTTGAAAAAGGAAAAAGATGTGCCTGTGATTCATAGGTACAAATTGCAATATTTTTTGAAAATCTATCAGACCCTGAATTTATGCTAGTGTTTTTCAGAACATTCTATATAAGAATGACTTCATATTCTTCCACAAATGAAGCTCGATTTCGCCTAATCTAGGAAAGTTATTGCTTCATTTGGGATCATAGGATTTAGCAGCGCAATGCACAGATACTTAATGAAATATAATATGTGTAGATTAGAATCAGCTTGTTGGTCAGATGTAAAGCAATAAAGTTCTGTTAGAAAGTATAGAGAGGTTGGGGGGAGGAATTGTTAAAACACGTGTAACTTGTTTATACGAATATGTTTAAAAAAACTAATTTTGCATATTTAATACATGTACATCACTAAGTTTTTCCTTAGTTAAGGTGAATTCATCTTACTATTAGCATATAAAATGAATGAAGTTACTGTACCAGTCGTCTTTGGCGTATTACTGGTTTTAAAATGTTATGGTAAGATTTAATTTTTATAATTATTAACAGAACTATTTACGACTTAACAAACTTATTTGTATATTTTTAAACCTATGTCCGATATTGAAAATAATAAACTTTGTAACTAAAATGAGATACACACACTACTTTCATAAACATGATTTTTTAGTATATAAAAAATTAATAGAACATTTTATGAAATATAAGGATCATGAATTAAAAATATATATGCATGATGTTGCTGCACGGTGAGCGCTCTATAAGACGATATAAAGTTTTCGCTCAATAACTCCTCAAGGGATAAAGATAAAAATATGCGTTTTTTTTTAATAGACTACAAATATTATTTTACATCGACGCTGTGTTTTGAAATTTTGAAAAACTGTAAAATTATTTTTTTTAAATGAATTTTGCTTTTTTCCGAAATTTCAAAACACAGTGTCGATGTAAATTAATATTTGTAGTCTATTAAAAAAAACTAAATATTTTTATCTTTATCCCTTGAGGAGCTACTGAGCGAAAACCAAAAAAATATTTCTTAGCAATAAAATGCTGCCACCTTGCGGTGGCATTGATAAAAGAGACGATCACATTTGATTCTAAATGTCCAACACTGAGAGAAGTGATTGAGGCTAACGGTAAATGCTCTATCATACGGAATATAGTTTTCGCCACGTTTTCGCTCAATAACTACTCAACAGAAAATGATAAAAATAAGCTGTTTTTTTAATAGACTACACATATTATTTTACATTAATGATGTTTTTTAAAATGTTAGATAATGTAAAATTTTTTTTTTATTTAAAATTTTTCACACGATGTAAAATAATATTTGTAGTATATAAAAAATAGAATAACATATTTTACTATATATATATATATATATATATATATATATATATATATATATATATATATATATATATATATATATATATATATATATATATATATAGTTACCGAACGAAAACCGAAAAAATAAAATAAAAGGACTGACACTTAGTCTTTTATAAAAGACTAAGAGAAATAATTACGTATTGTAATTTAATAGCTTTATTATAATTACGAATTTGTTAAATCTTGAAACTAAAAATGTAATGTTTTTCAAATACAGAAATATAGATTATTTTTAATATAATATTCTGTGTCTGCCTACTGAATAATAGAGACCAGCTAAGACATTGCTAAATATACGTATTCATTAAAATATAATTATAATATTTTTAATAAATATTTAAAAAAATGGGGAATGCAAATGGGTAGTTTGGAATTGGAGATTTATGGAATATATAAAAATGTTATTGAAATATGGTTTTGTTTATCTAATTTTATTTTTGTCGCATAGCATCGATGGTTTGCTTGTAAATTGCAAATCCAAACTTAGTAGAAATACACATAGAAAGAAAAAATGTATCAAAAGCATTTTATTCTACAAATGAAATTATTTCTTTATTCCATATTTTCTGATTTAAGTTGAGCCCTATGCCACGTGAAAGTATTTATATTTTATTATTAAAGGAACAAACAAAAAATTAAGCATCGCAATTAGTGGAACTATTTTGGATCCTACCGTTAAAAGTGATATTTTTTTGTTAGAAAGTGTTATGTGTCGTTCCAGATGAGGTAACGCATTCTGGTCAACTATTTTATTGTAGATTATTTAATAAAACATCATTCTTGATTTTAAAAAATGTTGCTTGTCTTGAGATATTACAAACTGTAGTCCAACTTATGATAAAATATGGTGTTCGAAAGTAAAAAATCTTCAAATTTTTCATCTTTATTTTTTTGTGAAAAATGTCAATCAACATAGTTATCCCAAAACCGAAGAAAAATAAAAAATCACTGTTTACAAGCATATACAAAGCATTCTGTTCATTTTTCTATTTTATGAATTTTTATAAATAAAATTAACTATCAGGAATTATGTTTTCCAAAAAAATCAAAAATAAAAATATGTGTGAAATGCCTTATGTACCAAAATATCATTACCTACTACTATTTTTCGAAAAGTACAAAAGAGTTTAATAAAATAAATAGCACAAAAAATATATTTTTTCAGTAAAAACATGCAATGCATTATTTTAAGATTTTATTAATTTCTATAGTATTGTAAATATAAATTAACTACTTGAGTATTTATGGGAAAGGTAGCATAACAATTAAAAATGCATTTTGTTTGTTGCTTTGAAACTACATGTTTAAGTAGTAAGTACTTCGATTTTCACACAACTTTATGAAAAAAGTTTTTAACAGAAATAAAAAAAAGAACCGCTTATATACATCGCCGTATTTCTCGCAGTGAAAATTGTGTTTTTAACTATTGAAATCTCAAAAAATGTAACATATACAACAAAGGTAACTTATTGACGTTGTGTTTATTCACAGTTACTGTTTAAATTTTACTCAAATAAAATAATAATTTTGAAAAGCGTCTGTAAGACACGCATTTGTAGGTATCCTAACCCCACATTTAACCATTATTTTCATACACTTAATTATAAATATTGAACAATTTTTATTATCAAGTAAATTTTTATTATAGGAATATTTATGTCTACAAATATATTTAAAATAAGTAAGGATTTTGGTAGATCTATGTATTTAAAATCTTAGACAGCTTTTTGCAGCTGTTTGTTTTACTTCGGTGTCTGTGAAAATACCCAGGTGTCATTCCTATTATTTGCTAACACCTACATTATCCAATTATTAAATATTTAAAATTGTATGTCTGTAGAACACATTGTTTCAAGAATACGTCAATTTTAAGCCAGTGTTATAATTTTATAATTAAGAACATTGTACGCCACATATGTATTTTGAAACGCACAAATGTTAACAAAACAAAGGTATATGTTTTCAATATTTGATCTAATCTAATTGGCCTGTTTACACTTTAATTTTTCATATTTCTCTTCAATAATCCATACACAGTCTTTATATTTTACATTTTGGACATAAATAAATATACATTTATGTTAATATATCTTATGAATTTTCTATGATCTACGATAAGTTTTCTCTATTCAAAAAATACGAGCATAAAAAACTAAAATTTAATCTTATTCGACATAAAAATTATGGAAAATATAGGTGTTTCTGACTTTCCGAATGAATGCATTGTCCTATTCTGAAAACGTAAACTGCACCGCAAGTATAAACTTAGCTTACACACGAAACACGAGCATATGTAAAATTCAATTTCTTGAAAGCCGTAACACGTCGCGAAGTAAACTTTTTTAAAAAACTTTTTGATACTATCGACTATATTTGTCTCGATATAACTATAGTTCTATTTTCAATAATTAATGTAGCTCTCCGCATAGTAAAGTTTTTAATGCACAAATATACTGGTATTGACTTTGGAACAATTTTTTTCGAAAAGGCTTTAAGTTATTAAAAATTGGTATGTACCATTAGAAGTGCTGTAGTTTTTTATATATGTTGTGAAAAAATTATGAACATAACTTGAATCGTTGATTTACAAACGCGATATAGGTTTCGTAAAACATAATTGACAAATAACGTCCGAAGCACCGACAATTTGAATTTATAAAGTTAGACTCTACTGAAAAAAGTTGTAAAAGTCCATTTCAGGTGCCGAAATTGTCCCTCTACAAGATGGTAAATGTTTAATTTAGTTATACCATTATTTAAAAAAAAACGGCATAATTGAGAACCGATTTTACTCCACTAATAGAGTTGTGAAACCTTTATTTCAGTGTATCTTTCGTTTTGTCTCCATCCCAAATGCATTAGCCTCTAGGCAGCACATATTTCAGCGTTTTGTCACAACACGTCAACATAGTTTTACTCTGCGCAGCGATATATCTGGTTTTAACAAAACTTGATCACGTGTTTCACCATTATCCTTAATATTGCTATATAACTTTTTTAAATCTTTTTTATAAAGTATCACCATGCAATTTTATTTTTATGAATACAGTTCACAGAAAACAGTATTTAAATAAAAACTTTTCCGGAAACTTACAGAAAATTTGTTGCTGAGTACCAATTAGTGAAAGTCTAAGGTGATTTTATAATTAATCATAAATTTATATGAACAAAAATATCGTAAAAATCAGCAATATTGCTGCAAATATTTATTTGTGGCACATTTCAATACTGTCTTTACAGTGTCAGCCACCAAAATTTAGTGTTGACATCTTATCTTGCTTTTTCTTGATTTGTGCCAAGACAAGACAAAATTGAAAAAAATGTCTTGCAAATATAAGATAATAAATATTACATTTCTATTGTAGGTATACCTACACTTTATTTCAAGGACTGGATCTCCTTGAAATAAATAAAAAATAAAATTATTTTTAAAACCAATTTATCGAGTCTATGTCTAGTTATGCTGAACTAGAACTATGATAAATTCACTGCTACTTAACTGAAAGAGCTCCGATTTTGTTTCGTCCATTATTTATTATGTAAAACTGACTGTTTCTATACTTTGTAATAATCGACCACTGTGATACAAGAAATTTGCGAGACTCTCCCAATATAATACAAGACATGATCATGCAAGAATAATGATTTTAAAAAACTCTTGTCTTGTTTTGCAAGACAAGACTTTTCCAAATTTTGCAAAGTTTTCCACACATTTGGACATTTCTGGGATGTCCGTCAATGGCCCACAAATAGACGTTTTGAATCTCTTAAAAAATTAGTATGTTTTTATTATCTAAAATATAAAATATTTTTTGCTGTGGAAACCGGTTTCTGAGATCGGAAGGAAGTGACGTAAATAAAGCACCGATTATACAGTATGCGCCAAAAGTATGGAATAAATTCAATAAAAACGAAATAATTATTTTTTGGGAAAAATCCTCGAACAGGTCGATTTTTAATTTAAAAAATACATATTTTAGTGTAAAATGCGATTTTCAAATGTCATTTGTTTTCGAGTAATGACGTCATCGATTTTTTTTTAAATGGCAACACCATATTTTTTCCTTGATTCTGAAAGATCGTTTAATTCTCTATCAGACAAGTACTAAAATTTTGCCCTCTCACATAGGAAAGTTTTCGAGTAAATGACGATTGAATGTTAGAAAACATAAATCAATTAAAATAAAGCAAAAACGTTATCAAGTTTAGTTTTTCGAATTCCATAGTTCTTTTATGGATCACGTAGGTGAAAATATTTGCAAAGTGTCACTGTCACACCGACTTTCTAATAAGTATTGTAAGCGACATAGAAATTATTATTCAATTTAAAGTATTATGGAACATTTAACTGTTACTCAAAGAATTGAAATTTTAATTCTTATCGGATGCGGGAATATGACTAGAACTCAGCAGGAAGTTTGCGATTTATTTAAAAATATCCAGATCGCCCTATCAGCCAATCAACAGTCAGTAAGGTAGAGTCTAAATTTAGAGAAACTCGCAATGTTGTAAATATTCCAAAACCTGGACGTTCAAGCATTAATGAAAATCAGAAACGGAACATTTTGATAAGTATGGTGGATAATCCTCATAATTCTTCACGATTGGTGGCATTAAACAATGACACTAGTCAGAGCACAGTGCTACGTATCTTGAGATAGGAAAAATATCATCCCTACAAAATTCAACTTGTGCAGGAACTCAATGAAGATGATCCCGATCGCTGCTTACACTTTTGCGAAATTCTAATGGATTTATGTCAAGGAAATAGAAATTTACACCGGCAAATACTTTTTTCAGATGAGGCCACATTTTGTCTGAATGGTACAGTAAACCGTCAAACTTGCAGATATTGGAGTCGGGAAAATCCTTATTGGATGGCAGAGGCACATACCCAACACCCTCAGAAATTAAATGTGTGGGCTGGAATAGATGACGAGAGAATAGTAGGGCCTTTTTTCTTTGAAGGAACCCTTACAGGACAAAGATATTTAGAGTTTCTAGAAAATGACCTTGTTCCAGCCCTTGCAGTAATTTTTCCTAACGATAATGACCCTGACATTCCTGACGATACCATATGGTTTCAGCAAGACGGTGCACCTCCGCACTATGCGCGCCCTGTACGAGATTTTTTGGACAATTGTTTTCCTGGGAGGTGGATCGGCAGACGCGGACCCATAGAATGGCCTGCAAGATCGCCATATCTTACACCTCTTGACTATTTTTTATGGGGATAATTGAAGTCAAAAGTGCACATTAATAAACCACGTAATTTAGAAGAACTTCAAAATCGCATTCGTGACGAAATACGCAGAGTTACCCCAGAAATCATTCATAATATGCAAGAAGAATTTTTTTACAGACTTGTGCATTGTCAAGAAGTTGGTGGATAGCAATTCGAACATTTAATTTAACTATAAAATTTAATCAATTGTATTTTATTTTACATACCTCAGAATTGTTACTTTGTTATGGATAAAATTTACGTTTTCTAACATTCAATCGTCATTTACTCGAAAACTTTCCTGTGTAAGAGAGCAAAATTTTAGTATTGTCTGAAAGAGAATTAAACGATCTTTCAGAATCAAGGAAAAAAATATGGTGCTGCCATTTAAAAAAAAATCGATGACGTCATTACTCGAAAACAAATGACATTTGAAAATCGCATTTTACGCTAAAATATGTATTTTTTAAATTAAAAATCGACCTGTTCGAGGATATTTCCCAAAAAATAATTGTTTCGTTTTTATTGAATTTATTCCATACTTTTGGCGCATACTGTATTTGACTTTATTGCTGCAAGGCAAAATTCAAGTTATCATATATACGAATAGAACAGAACTAACTAGTACCTAAAAAGTATAAAAATACCAGACCCTTTATATAAGCAAAAAAGACATAGAATCATTCGGCCGTCAAAATAGAAAAACAGGCCGCCGGCCCAAAGTCGATTACTCATCAACAGTGATAGTAAAAACTTAGATGCCTACAATGTGAAAATTAAATCTGTTACATACTATCACTTATCTAAGTTTTTAAGGTAATAAAAAAATAAATGTTTACAAGCATATACGAAATATTAAACATTATGATTTGTAAAAGTTATTAAAAATAGGTTTTGAAAGTGCCTTAGTAAATAAATCACCTAATTGATTACACGATTGCTGATTGATTGTCGACTCCAATATTTACAGTTGAAAGGTTGTGCCCAAGCTCTTTAAGAAATTGTTTTAACCACAAAGCCTCTTTAATACCAAGGGCCACTGCTAAATACTCTGCTTCGGTTGTAGATTACTCTTGACTTTTCCAGATAATAGACTATTTACACGTATAAAAACGTAACCACTGGTAGATTTCCTGGTATCTACACAGTCAGTATAGCTCTTAATTTCAATTTTTGCAATTTTTGAATACACAATTTTGTAATGTACAGTGTGTTTCTAAAATTCGTTTCACAGCATGCCAATGCTTATCAGTCCAATTATTAAAGAATCGATTAACCTAAATCACTGCATATGTGATATCTGGACGAGTTGTTAATAATTCAACCGCCTCACGATATGTTAATGATTTATTACAATTTGCTTTATTACGTAACACCGACAAATAAACACTAGGTTCTGCACGAATCGTTAATAGTTTAGGATTGGTCATATTAAATTTGTTAAGTTCTGTTATGTAAACCTGCTGATGGATAGTTATTATTCCCGCACACAGATTCTGTTCAGTCTCAGGTCCGACAAACTCTATTTTATTATCGTTCAAATGCGCAGTTGTTTTAAACATTTTAATAAGTTCGGTAATTACACTTTCTGATTTAATAGTCCTAATCAACATAAATTGCCAAATAAATTTCAGCATCATTGAAAACGCCAACAAACACGCAATGATCAATTTTTAATGGTTGAGAGTTATATTTATTATGAAAGGTTACAAACTTACGGTTCCTGCATTTGGGGGACTGTTTTAATCCATAAAAACTTCTGTTTAACTTACAAACCAAGTCCAGTTTTTTTTAATTCTAAAATCTAACAGACTGTTTCATGTACACACATTCCATTAAATCATCGTACAAAAATGCAGTCCGAACATCGAAATTTGCAAGTCTTTTTCGGCTGCCCAAATTAGCAAAATTCTAACCGAATCATAACGCACAACCGGCGCGATAGTTTTCTCGTAGTCAACACCTTTTTCTTGCATAAAGCCAAACGGATTACTTTCTTGATCAATTTTTACTCGAAAAACCCACTTATTATCAATCACTTTTGTATGGTCCGTCACCCCAAGTAGCAATTTATGGCAAAACTCGGGCACAATTTTCTTGTGCCTGAATCGTGTCTACTCTTTTTGGAGCACTTCTGCCGCCGTTCAAATTGTGTCCAAAATTTTCAAGTTTGTGTCGACACATTTCGTACTTATTGTGTCAAAAGGATATGCGTGTCTAAATAGCAACATTTTAAACACATGTATTTAAAATGTATCTATTTTGTGTCAGTTTGGACTCTTCAAATATATTTAGACACAGACGGGTCGACACTAAATAGACTCAACTTTGTCTGATTTGTTTCTTAAGATGATTCTATCTTCTTACTGAAATGAATTGAGTAGACACAACAATTTCCATTTGGGTACAAGTTTCTTTATTGTTTCTACCATGTGTCGTACAGGCACACATGTATCTATGTAAAAACATTTTGCGCACATAATTTCCATTTTGTTTCTATAATGTGTCTGGTTCATCTGGTGTTTGTGTACTTGATCTGTGATAGTGTTAGTTTTACAGTTACAATATCATTGAAATAAAAAAGATACTACTCCAAATGTGCACACTAGCACTTACTATCGACGTGTGAAAAAAGAAATAGACATTACTCAGAGGAAATTGAGTGAATTTATGAAAGCAGGAGCAAGTGCACTATTTCTATTAAACAACAAAAAGAAAAACATTGTAGTTGGCGATATTTCAGTGAATTTTTGGTCTATATGTAGAAACATTACTCTAAATTGTTTCTTCTATTTTCAAATGTGTTGGGATGGACAATTTGGGGGCAAATTTTACTCACATTACGGTAACATTGTCCTATTTGGACACCACCTATAAATACGCCATATTTCAACAAGTACTTCAACGTGAATGCACTTGGCAAAAATGGCGGCCTATAAAATATTATTTTAAATTAAAGCTTTTAAGAACTATCTAAGCCACAACTGTACTAAATATGATGTCCTAAATAATAAAATGTCATTGGTTTTTGTTTTTTTTTGAGAATTACAAAAATATATTTTTTATCGAAAGAAGAAAAAAACATCGACTAATTATAATTACTTGGTATTTTTAAGGCCTGTTTAATTTTGAAAAGTACCATGTCAACTATTATCGGTAAACTTTAGTTCGCAAGTGTACACTGAAAAAAAGGTCAGTAACTTTACAAATTTACTTTGTAAGAATATCCTTATAATTGTCTTAAAATAATTCTAAAAATAATAATAATATTACACTGACACTTGTAATTTTACAAGAAAACTGCCAATGTACAATAAAACCATAAACTTCCTATGTAATTATAATATAATTTGTACATTTATAGAATATATTGTAATACATTTACAATTAACAATGTGAAATCCATTTTTACACTGTAAAATTACTGAAAATACCAAATTTGCTATATAATTGACTGTAAAAATTAGAAGTTATAAAAAAAATATTCCTCAAGCCACTATATACTACACATAGAGAAACAATGTCTTTACAATGTATAAATATTAATATGATAAGTAGAAAAGTTACCACAGAAAACGACCAAAATTTAAAAATATCAAGTAGGTATTTCTTAAACAAATCAAAATATCGAAATGTGATTCTCGCTATTCAACTTTTCTCAGAAATTAAGCTCTAAATATCTTGGCTATTTTTTTCTGTGCTTTCGGAAAATAGAAGAAATCTTCTATACCTAAGTGCCCAAATTGAACTATCCTGTACAATAAATAAAAAAAAATGACATTGTAGTCATAATATAAAATGTATTATTACAATGTAACTATACAACTGCCTGTAAAGTTACTTTGTAATTTTATAAGTAATTGTGGAAGTTACATTGTAAAAATACTTTTTGTATTGTAAAATCACAAAGTAATATTACAATTTCAAAACCTAAAATTACACCACAAAATAAATTTACAACGTAATTTTACATTTTATTTGTAAAGTCACAATCGATAAGAAAATTACAGCAATAATGAGTGGTAAATAAATTGCCATCTATTTTAACTGTAATTATTTTTTACAGTGTACCTACGCGAGAAAAAAAAATGCTCAAGATAAATTAAAATCCCATTGTTTTCTAGGAGATGAATGCCTTTAAGTCTGTGTTCATGATTATCCATAATGTATCGAGAAGAAATATGATTTGTGTCTATTAGGATTTATTTTGGTACACAATGAATAGAAAATAATAATTTCGGTAAAATTCAGAACACCATGTGTCAAATTTGTGGCTCTCATTAGAGTATAATAACGAACATATTTGGAAACAACATGACCAATACGAGGCACATGTAAAATAACTTTAGGACACATTATCGACACATATTTTGGCCAAGTTAGGAACAACATAGACATATTGTGGTCACTTCAAGGTTCAATTTTAGATACATATTGGAAACGAAAGGCACAATCTAGACACATTTTTGAAAAATTTTAGGTATATTTCAGACTCGCTGTTGGACCATATATGTTTTAGACCATATTTAGTACACATTTTAATCACCATTTTGGTTACATTTCCCGCTTATAATGGTCTAATAGTCGAGTTAAAAATGTGTTGTGTCCAAATTACAGTATCGACACAGCGTCGACACTTTTCCCAAAATGAGTCGGAAATTGTTACTTGGGACTTCCACCAAGTCCCATGTATTGTTGACCTTAAGAGCGTCCATTTCATATTTTATTGCTTGACGTCACTTTTAAGAGTTTTCACTTTTTATAGCGCCTTCATAACTAGGCTAGAAAATTGTACAGAAATTTGCATCCACACAGTAGTAGTCTGGTTTTGATATTGTATTTCTGCCACGTGATTGTCTTTCACGAGGTTTTTTACTAACACTGCATTTTTATTCTTCATCGCTGTTCGTTTATTTAGTTACACTCTGTGTAATTTCTGAACTCTCCACACTGTCGCTATCTGTAATTTCCTATATTTCGTCTTGAATATTACTGTATCCTTTTTTATTTCCATAGTTTCATCTTCGTTAAAAGTAACATTACAACTTATTTCAATTCTTCATTTCTGGCTTCCAAAGCCTATAGTTTAACGAATATCCTTCATATACAACAAGCAATAGTTTTTAACTTTTTAAATCTAATTTCTTTCGAAATTGACATGTACGCTATACTTGTTGAATACAGTTGCCTCCGATCATAACTCACGCGTTACATTTTTCTTAATCAGAATACTTCTAGCACTTCCATTCTGTTGAGGCGTATATGGTGCCGAGCATTCATGTGACATACCATTTTCCTTTATAAAATTTTCAAAATTTCTGTTAATATATTCACGTTCGCCTTGGTCACCTCTTAAAATTTTAATCTTATTACAGAAAATAGACAAAAAAATAATCAATACAGTAGTCTTTAAATAAAACGAAAAATCTTGACCCACTAGGAAATAAAATATTTATTAGTCCGCACACATCAGTGTGAATCATTTCACTTGGCTTGTCCGCTTTATTTCTTGCTAAGCTTGTATGTGGTACATAAAGAACATTATTTATGGTTCGGTCATTCCAGTGACCTCAAGCAAAGGTTTGTATTTCAATAACACCTTTGCTAACGGCAGGAATTAATTTATTATTTGCAATTCTAAAGAGCATAGGTTCATTCAAAGGTTCTAATTTTGTAAACCAGTCTTTTTGTCCAGTCATATGCATGCTTGCAAACGAGTCGCATATCCACTCCTTTTTCTCTACACAAGTACTGGATCACTGCAAAGACGTAATAGCACAAATATACGCGGAATTTGTTTCATTCTTCTTCGATCAGCTATTCTTTTATAATTCTTCAACGAAATTGCTCATATAATTATGATCAAACTTCCTTACCAGATAAGTCGATTGATCTACTAATTATATTTCGCAATTTCGTATCGAATTATAAATTTAACTACTTGTAGATGTTGAAAGAATTATAAGCAATCTAGTGTGCATACATAAACTTTATTTCCTGCAACTTACAAATATTTGCAAGTTAGAACGTTATTTTGATAATTAATACATTTTTATATTGCTTTATAATTGAATAATACGTATACATATATACATATTCATACCTTTATATTATATATCAAAAAATATATTTATATTTAGCATCTACCCTATATTTTAATATATTAATGCATAAAAAATATATTGATTCCGTGGAATAGTAAACGCATCCATAATAATGGGATGGGGGGTTTGTTTTCTAGAATACATATTTTTTACAGATGCATTGCAAATAAGACTTTTTTTTCAGATTGTCCAAATCTGTTACATAGTATTTCGAAATACCTGTAACGTTCGGTGTCTATTTTCAAACACCGTGACTCTGTATTTTATTTTATATTTATTTATTTTTTCAGCTACACTGAAGGACACATATTTTAGCCATTAGTAGACAATGACTAATCCCAGCAAAGTATCTGCTTTAACTGGGCTCAAGGAACCTAATGGCGTTTAAAGTTTTTTTTTTGCATTTTTGACCCTAGCAAAAAATTTATATTGCAGCTGACAGTCTTTCATCCTGGATGACTTTAAATATGTAACTTTATAGGTACTATTAAATGACTCTCTTGCCATTACTTATGCTTTTAGATTAGTTCAATTATCAACTTTGTCTTCAAACTTTCATTTTTCTTTAACGACAATTTACAATCATTGGTTATATAAATTATATATAATTCAATGGCTACAATATAATGGAATATACGTATAGTTTGAACTGTTTGAACAAACTTGACTACCATTCGCTTTTCACTTAAACGTTTTTAATACAAAGCAAAAATTCTAAGCTAACGTTGCTAATGAACACTATAGGTCACATACTCTCTAATGTACCTATATTGGTACTTAAATTGTAATGTTGAGCATAAAATGGCTATGCAATTCGTGCGCGTCTATAGATTAGTCACCATTAGTATGCGCTAGTAAAATATAGCTCTATAATAATAATAATCCCCTCATTCTAATCCCGGGGATTAGCCCAGAAGTCGGAGACTTGTGCGGAAGAGGGAAAGGCATATTATTATTAAGCAGGCTGCATTTGGGCCCAGGAACGACTTACATTGATAGGCCCTATCCACTATTCAGTGCAGACCATGTATTTTTCTATATTTCCTCCAGCTTTTCACTTGTTTTCCTGTGAGATTTCTTGATTCGCCCTTCCAGTAACACACAATACATTTTTTCGCTTTGTCACTCTCACTACTTCACGTACATACCGTGCCCGTACGAAAAATACAATGACAGTAAGAGCATGTTGGGGAGGTGTGGTAACAGAGACAAGGGTTTTTTGTCTTTAAAGTACGTACCGGGTGAGTTTGAAGAGTGCAAACTACAAGTAGTTAACTTTATAATTCGAGACGAAATTGCAAAATATAATAGGAATAGTATGACTAATGTCATTAGTTGCCGCAACATTCGACGATGTCCCTATGTTTTATATGGTTTCTGAAAAATTAAGAAAAAGACAGCACAATAATTGCTACAACGAAAATTTAAGTGAAAATATTTTTTTACATTTTTATGCTCGAGCATTGTATCTCATCATTTTTAATTTTAATTTTAAGCAGATTTTCTGCGATAAATTAAAATTTAATGTTTTTTTTTATTGATTATGTGAATAGATATAAATTCATATCTTAATTTTTAAGCTTGAGCAACTGTGCTTGGACAATCAGCACTTTGTTTTATTACTTTAAGTAATTTTTGCAACTAGTTTTAATTTTATAATCCAATTTAATGTTAATTATTTTCATTTTGCGTTATTTTATTTTAGTTTTAAGTATTTTAAGGGGTATTTTTTTTGTAATATATTTCTTATACTATGCATTTTAGTACGTTATTATAATTACTACTTTTTGAGATAAATTTCTAAAAGATCTATTGAGAGAGCTGTCGGAATCGCTATCGTCAATCATAACTCCTGAAAATTTTTTGAGTTGATCAACTGGTACTAAGTATGGCCTTATATTTCTTATACCCTTTGATATCCTTTAAGGCTATTATTTTGTAACGGTCATAACTCTTAACGTCATTAATTTGATATGGTCCTCCATATTTTATTCTAGTTTTTCTGGCTACATCTTTAGCTGCATTTGCCGATCCGTTCCATAGCACTAAGTCAGTCCTTGAATATTTTTTGGGGAACTTACGTTTTTTTCAAACTGGTTTTTCGTTCTAATAGCTTGTTTATCCATTTTAGTTTTTGCGTAGTCTCTATCTTTTTATCTATCTACGTATTTTTTGGGTGCCTATAAAGAAGCATGTTTAGTTTGATCGATGCGATATGTGAACTCTGTACTTGAATTACCTGTTATTAATACCTCAAGCAACATTAGGTAATACCGAATACCATTTGGTCTCATCATTAATGGAAGTATTAATGGCATTTTAAGTGTCAAATAACGTTCCATTTGTCCGTGTGAACGGGGTGAGGCAACACTATTTAAGTTGTGCTTGAACTGATATTCATGGCAAAATTGATTGAAATTTTTGCTAGTGAATGCCTTACCACGATCAGATATTATTATTTTCGGTTCTGAAAATATACTGAAAAGATCCTTCAGAATGTATATAACTTATTTAGAATAAGTAGTTTTAACTGGTCTCGCGAATAGAAATTTTGAAAAAGAAATCAACAACCATTAAAATGTAGCTATGACCACCTGGACATTTAATCTAGGGACCGGAATGGCCAATGTGACAGGTGTGTAATGGTTTAGTTGGTTTATCAATAGGAAATAGAAATCCTTTTTTCTTTCCATATTGGGATATTTTGTACGCGCAGTCTATGCAGGAATAAACGTATTTTTTTATAAATTGGGTCAAACCCTCTAATCAAAAATTTTCTTTAATTAGTGTTTTACATATCTTATATCCAATGTGACCAATTTCATCATGATACTTTCTAAGAATATTAAACCGTGCTATTGGAATAACTAATTTAAATTTTCCGTCTAGGGTTTTTCTATGCAGTCGTCCATTCTTTTCGAAGACTGGTGTGAAAATAGCAGCCAAAGATAGCAGCCTAAACATACGAAGATATCGGAACGATCAGTAGCGCGCGGTTCTCGCAGGCATACGTTGGGTCCCTTAATAAATGCAATTAAATTACTCTATCCCAAAATGTTCCTGTGGCTCCAGAGATGTACCACATTTTGCAATATATAATATATTAACAATATGAAGGACGGGTACACTTAACAATGTCCCAATGAGTTTTCACACAAAGTTTTGTTGATTTGTATTGTGTCTATGGGGATGAACATCGGGATTAATCGATTAATTTGTTATAAATAATTGCATATCTCGCAAACTATGAGGCAGACCACATTTTGCTTTGTAGGGTATATTAACAAGATCATAATGAGGTTTCACACAAAGTTTCATTGACTTGTATTAGATCGGCAGGGGTGAAAATATGTATGGACTCCGTGGTTGAACACCCGGTGTTTAATATGAAGGGAGTTTGATTATGCAAACGATAATGTTTAGTTTGTATGATTTCTTAGTTTACATATTAAACTTTATTAGATAGATATATGTAAATGTGATTTATTTATTCTATTTTATTTATTTTCTAAACAGTTTTTATTGCAAATAAACTTATTTCCTTTTAGAAAATGTAGAAAATAGTATTCAAAAACGTTAAATGGATATTAATACTGTCGGCAAATATCACACAGAGCGTTCTTAAATCTGATGCTCGGAGTTACTCCCTCAGCTTTATCTTTGTATGATGTTATACACTTTGTGAGAATCAGTCGCAAGCACATATTGCATTGAAAATATTTATCAACGACACCTCGATTACAAAATAAGCATTTTTGTTTTATATTCGAGGAAGTACGTAATATTGTCCATTTAAGTTCTGTCCGATATTCGTCCATTTTTAGCATATGTAAGAGGTTTACCACTGCTAATGTTCTGAAAAAAATTAATAATAAAAAGGCCACAATTGTAAGAATCGTTTTGTTTAATATGTTCTATAGATTCATTGTGCCAGTTATTAAAATCGTTTAAATCGGAATATTTTATTTCATTTAAAATATTTAAAAATCTACTAAAATAATGTTGTTGCTTGTGATAAAGTTCACCCATGGGGTCTAACAAAGTGAATTTCTTTTCTTTGATATTAACACTAACCAAAATATAATGATTGTTATTTTCAGTTATAGAAAAAATTAAATTTTCTTTTTCAATTTTAACTTTATTTATTACATTCTGTGAATAATTTGTTGCAGAAAATATAAAAGATGGCAATTCACTAGACAAAATTTAGAAATATTTCTTTTCGTTTATTAAATTTAAGCAAATGTCAATTACAAAACGGGAAAGACACTCTCCGTTATCTAAAGTTAAAAAATCATCTATTATAATTTCCTTTATTACACAAGGTATGTTTTCAAAATATGCGACGGTATATCCTCGGCAGCCAGGCGTCTTCTTATAATAATATATGTCGTTTACTAAACTATTTGGAAGTAATATTATATCTTTTACAGTTCTCCATTTCCTATCACCCAATAACAAACTTTTATTTGGAAGAACAATTTCAGGTAATAAATAGAAATAATAAAATGAAGACAACTTTGGTAACATTATGTTTTTCCAAAATTTATTATTTCTGATTACTTTAATCACTTTAATTCCCATTATTGTATATATTACTAGATCGCACCAGTTTCTGTTTGTAATTTCAAGCAAACCCTGGATCTGGAAGTAGTAGTCGCTACTCATTCTCAACAAGTCTTCCGCTAAATGAAAATGAAATTTTGTGATATTGAGATCACAATTTTTGTAGCGGTAGGGACATTTAACTTCAATTAAACCATCTTCCCCAATTAAACCGTCAGGAGACCCTGCCAAGAAGACATACTTTCTATGAATGTGTAAACCTGTTTGTTTAGAAATTTTGTTTTCTTTTGAGCAATACATTTCCAACAGTATTCTCCCAATACAGCCCGTATTTTGTTGCCTCTGTTTCTATTATTTGGGGATTAATTATGTATGTCACGACCTTTGCTTTTGTTGGTTTTTTGCACTTGCATATTCTTGCAAAGAAAGATGCAGTTAGCCTAATTGCTCGTTGTTTCCTCCATACATCAGATTTATTCTAGTACGTAATTATAGCCGGAACTGAGACCCCTATCATCACATTTGACTTTGAGCCGACCTTAGGTGACGTCATTCGTGACCTGGTTGACATTGAGGGGTCACGTCAGTGGCTGACATTCATTTGACCTCCACATATGGGAGGAGACATTTGACATTGAATATCTTGATGTATATTTGAAAGTTGGAGGGGATAAAATAATTTCTATATAATGCAAGGGTCTGTGGACTAAAATCATATACTAGTTTAACCACTGGCCTTACAGTTAACAAGCGCAGTAAAATTGGTGTTGTGATTACAGTTGTTTCAAGTGAGCGCAATTATTATATTTATTACTAATTAGATAAAGAAAAGAAGTGCATTTAACAATGGCTTTATCATGTGAAAATTTAAATAAGATTAATAATAATATTAACAGTGATTTTGAAAATATATCTCTAAGAGAGTTTACTTCTTTAGAAATAAATAGACTCTATTTAATTTTTACATTGTCTATGACGAATTCAAGATATGGAAAGTGTGTGTTAGCCACATTATTTGGTGATAATGATTGCAACTTCAAATGCTTTTTACCCAAGAGGGTTGTGGAACATTTATCAGAAGAAACTTTAAGTAAAATTAATTTTACACAAGCAAAATATACTTTGACATACATAAGTCAAAGTAAGCCACTTTTTAAAGATGCCAAGTGCAGACCTTTATTGAAATTTGGACTTCTTGAATTAGTTTTAAATATCTAGTAGTAGTAAATATATTTCGTTTTCACAACTGTATCTAATACAACATCCAGTATAGGTAAATAACCAATAACATATTTCGTTGCATTGTATAAAACAGAACTTTTTATTACAGCTATAATAAAATGTGAATGCACTACCTCGTCAACAGTGGGTAGAGGCCGCAGATATCGACACAGCTATTCAAAGATTGGGAAGTGAATTAAATGCTGTGAGTTTTGATCGACTACACGCTACTAATTATGATCTGGATTATTGTTATGATGAAGAAAAAGTCAGGTGGCTCGAAGAACAAGCCGAAATGTACAACAATGGTTGGGAACTATGTATAAATTATTCCGAAGGTCTCTTAAATTTGGATCAATTTTGTAGAAAAATGATCGGTTTAGAGAGTTATGTTAGAGAACATTTGTTCGAGTATTTACCTGACGCAATTAGCCAAAAATATCAATTAAGTAAGCAATCTATTACTGATTGTGAAGATGACCAGGATAACCAGAGATAATTTTAATTTTATCTTTATATTTTTTCATATAACTTGTATAATTTAATATTTCTAGAATAATATAATAAATATGCGAGTATATTAAAATTTTATGTAATTAACAATAACTTAAGATTATTTTACAAATTGTATATTATATAAATAAATTGTACTGTATCAACTATTATCTTTTTTTTTATTGTGATGTTTTATTAATAAAACAAATATATCGTTTTAAACTTTTATTGTTGATTTTATTTGCTACAAGAGTTTACAAAAACAACACATTCTATAAATAAATTAAAATGAATACAAAAGTATTAAATAAACTACACATATATAATAAAATACGTTAATTAACAACTAAGAACTTAATGAAACACGTAAGATATTCATTAGATTACGTAAATCCACTATATACAGAACCATCCAAAGCACTGTAAGACTAAATAAGCGTCATGAATTATCAATTCATACACTCTTGTATTTTCAGAAAAAAATTTCTTTCGAGTTTCAAATTCTAGCTTTATGTCTACAATGGATGACTTCATGGAGTCTTGTTGAAAAAATAAAGAGTGGTTTTTTTCGGAATTCTCCAATATCCATCATTGGCTCAGAATTATCTTTACCATAAAAACTGCGTTGAAAATTTTCATAAGCATAGTAAGCTGCAGAATCTAGTTTCTTTCCAAAGTCTAAATTCCAACATTCATATGGATACACTTCAGAATTTAAATAAACTCGGATATTGCTTATATCTGCATTGATAAATTGAGTAACGTCCTTGCTTCTATTATCAGAACTATCAGTACCTACTCTGGAAACCGATAATGATATATCAGGGTCTTTATAAACTGTTAGTGGTCTTTGTAGCCCATATATCTGTAGATGTTTTTCGCAGTGTCGGTAATTCATATAAATCCCACATACGATAGGCCATCTTAATTTTAGCATGAACACCGCCTTTATTAACGCGATTTAACAGCATCAGTTTTTGCCTATCTTCAGGAACGATGTGTCTTATCCTCCATACTATTTTATTAATTTCTAGATCAGCGTCAACTTTTCCAAAGTAGCAATTTTTAAATGATCGAGCAATTATCAATATAAGGCTCTTGTTTGATGTTGAAGATGCCTCTTGTATAATCTTCAGCAAATCCCATAAGGTATTTTAGAGGTAATTTCCCGCTAAAAATATGACTGGTGTATCCAAAATATCTTGATTATTCTGTGTTAAACCCCATTCATAAGAGAGTATCATTTTCAAATGCGTTTGCCCCCATGACACCATAGTTTTCATTGTAGATGTTATACCTGGTTTTCGAATAACAGTTACTTATTCTCCACCCATTTCATAACGAATCTCATCGAAAAGAAATGTTAACGCATTGTTAGATAGGTAGCATACTTTATTGACATCGCTAGGAGTAAACGAATGGGAATTCGTATTTCATTAGAATTTCTATAGTATGGTGATCCATACGGTTTGTACGTGTGCTCATGTAAAGTAACAAGTGAATTATCAAATAAAGGCTCATCGAACACATCCAACTTTGCACTTATTGGTATCGTGATTATAACCACTAATATTTCAATTTCAGTCCAATAGATCGAAGAAAAATGCGGTCTCTAGTTGATAATTTAGATGTTGACCGCTTAACGTTCTTTCGTAGAATAAACTGGTCTGGGTAATTGTTTATAAATTTATCATGTTTTCTTGATGGTGTGGACAACCATTGATTTCTCTTTTTAAAGCAGAATTCCATTATGACCCGCTGTTCTAATATAACTTTTTTAACTCTAATTTTACAATAACTTTTTCACCTCGAAAATCTACCAGAGCACCGTTATCATCTAATTCATGTAGGCTGCTGCAATAATATTACAATTAATGCAAATGATCCTAACTTTCATAATATCCACTGGAAACGTAGACTGATATCCAAGATTTGCATAATATAATTTATTTTCAAATCCTATAACACTTGCTAGAGAATGTTGTGGTGTCAAATCGAAATCGAATTTCGATCGAATTTCACATTTAAGAGTATTATTGTTGGCTGTTAACATAAATTGATCATCAATGTTGAACGTAGAACTCTTATTGTTAAGTTTGATTATGGGTTCTCTAATTCTTTGAATTGCCTTGTTGATTTCATAAAGTTTATAAGTGCTTGGTGGTATTCTAACAAAGGTGACAGACAATCCCTTCTTGAATTTGAATTTAATTATGTTGCTTTTCTCATAAATATTTAATATAGAATTATAGAAATAGAAACCGTGCAGTCCCAAACCATATTGACTATGTATATCTAATTCGATGGGTGGGTAGAAGTCAGCGCTTAATATGCTTGACTGTCCTGTGATGGTTAACGTGCGAGACATGACTGATACATAAAATTTATTCACACAATAATTTATTGATGATTACAACAACAATTAAGAGGTAGTCTCTTTCGTGAATTTGGTGGGGGTATCACTATATTCGCACTAATATTTGCCACGTTCGATAAATATAATATAAAACTTCAAAATTGAAGTGGTGTTATGCCTGGCTATATTTAAATATCTACTTGTGGCATAAAGTGGTAGCAAGAAATTAACCAAAAAAAAATTAACCAAAAAAAATTAATGATAATAATAAAATAATAATACTGTAAACAGTAAACAGTTTCTATTAACAATAATAATAATAATTAGTTATACACAAATGCTCTCAGTAACAGTAGTCAAAAGGACTCGAATAAATTGTTTTTAGGTATTAATTATATAAGTAGTAATGAGATATAATTCACCGAATATATATATATATATATATATATATATATATATATATATGTTCTCGTTTACATATGTTTCGAACTAAATACTTATTTTTAAAATACTTATTTTTTTTATCTAATAATATCACTTAAGACGCAAGTGCATAATATAACTGACCTGAGATGGTGTCCGTCTATGAGACATATATTTTGTTTATTACCCAAGAAATGGAGGTTCGGCAAGCCTATGGTCAAACAGATGCAGCACAATGTAACAGTAATTTTTGTCTTGGCAGAACGTGAACGTGTAGCTAGACGAGTAGATACAGAAGTGAAGAAGTTTAGATTCAAATCATGGATACTAGACGATACTAAGTGCGATACTATGCACAATACTAAGCACCCTAAAATGATAAAATAGCAGTTAGTTAAGATTTCAGAATTTACTTACTAGTTTTTAACTACCTCTTCTGAGGGCACTGTATAAAATGCGAGTAAATGGAACTCGATGAATAGTTGACTCTGGCGTGGCAAAATATAAATCCCTATTTAAGGCAGATTGTCGCGAAATACACATAAATAACGACCACTTAAAGCTTAATGCACACAATCCAATAATATTTTCTAAAGAATTAGATTATCCCTGTAGGATGACGATTGCAAAATCTTCCTTCCAATTCTTTTCAGAAAAACAAAAGCCTTCTCCTCGAGCCACACAGTAATATTTTCTACACGCCCCCTTCTTTTCCGGAAATTCCTCGTAAGGATACCAATATTTAACACGAAATTACTATTCCAAATTTATATGGAACATACATGGCTGTAGTCAAAACATAACTAATGCTAATGAAAATTATTAATAAAAAAATTGATTGAAGAATTTACAAACTGGTATACAAGTTGTTTAGATATATTAAATAGATAAACAATAAAATTAATTATATTACGTTAAAGATGATAATGACACGGGTATTGATTTTTAAAAGAACTACAGTAAGACAATATCACGCGTACTCCTATGGCCAAGCCGCGATATCATAGGGCAAAAAAAGGATGTAAGAAGATACAAAATTCCTATTAAATATGTACAGCCGCGAAAATATAAAATATTTATTAATATTTACTCGACGATTGTTTTAAATAATAACGATTGGTATCTCTTAAAGTGTAATCTAAATTCTGTTAATTCTAAGTTTGATTTATTAACTGATCGACATAAGTTATTCTTTGAATTGATATAGGAATAAAGAAAATTATATACGGAGATTAGAAAATTGGTTAATATACCTATATTTTACTGCTTACATGAAAGAAAATAAATAAATAGATAAAATTAATATTTTTCCTACTTAGATAATAATTTCGTATTAGTCAAATATTGATACTATGGAGTTTTAATTAGTTTTAAAGATATACGTCAAAAGGTATACTAGGTTGCCTAGATTTATCAATTCTGAAACCGTAACTATGAAAATTAAACCGTTATATATTGTTATCCGATGCTAATGTGACATCGTGCACGTTGCAATAACAGTAAAAAAGTGTTCTTGGCACAGGACCGTCATTCACATCTACAGCTTTATCTGGGTCGTAATTTTTATTATAATGTTCTAAACAATATTGGTACTTTAATATATCAGTGTCTTCTCGTAGATGTATCGGTAATTTATCCCACACTAGAGCTATTTCGTTTGCAGCACAGGAAATCATTATCTCCTTAGGTAGGTCTGCCAATTGTTCCTTTGTCATTTTTGTAAGAATTTTGTGCACGCAAAGAATGTCCCATTTTTTAAATCAATTCACGATCACTTTTTGGAGTCACTGGATAAGCCATGGTTGATTTTATTTTTACTGTCACTTAGGAACCTTAAGCACAGATGCCCACACCACACTGTGTTGAATTTTTGTCGTTAGAAGTTTTTTGAAGTCTTTGGTTTCAGATATAATCCTAATCCAGTCCGATACGGCTTTAAATACAACCCAATTCCATTTTTTCCAAGGGCAATGGCTTTCATTTCTTTATTATGACACGTTGTTTCAGCTAATTGATCTCTAGCAGTTTTGATGTTATTAATACTCTTCTATATATAGTTGCAGCACCACCAGCTAGACTTCCTAAGGCCGATAGCCCAGCAAATATAGATATTAGCGGTAAAATTCCTTTTGGAACTGCTATTATTCGTGGAATTCGAATATTTTGTTTACCACCAGATGCTTTTGTAAATCGTCGTGCAGCATTTAATGCAAATTGTGCAGCTTCTCGGGTGTCCTTGGAAACGAATCGTTTACCTCTAGCTTTTCGTAATTCAGTTCGGACTTTACTAACAACACCACTACCAAAGCTGCTTCCTTCTTTTTGTCATTGTTTTCGTGGATGTACATCCCATACCTAAGCGCCGTTTTGCCTTCATAGTGTAGGTAACTAACCAAGCAGCTGTTTTTTCTTTAACGTTAGCGTCCTTAGATTTAACCCTTTTCCAGGCACGTTGTTCTAACTCGTAATCTACTTTATGTCACGCAGATAGATCACTAGATTGCTCGTAGCTTTTTACATGCAGCGTCAAGAGGGTTAATACTCGGATCCCCTCTGGCTAATCTCTTTTTTAGTTTTGTACCAGGACCACAGTATTGATATCCTCCCAGTAAATGTAGCTCAATGGGAAGTTTATTTATCAATGAATTAACAAATCCTGTCCCAATCACTGAATTCGGCGATTTACGTTTGAACTGTTTGACCGACGGCATTAAAATGAATACAAGTTTTCACATGTAATGCCAACAAACAATTAAATATCAGATACACAATAAAATTCCTTTTATATCGTTTTGAACACTCGAACGATGCGGATTGTAAAACAAAAAGAAACATTTGCTGTAGATAATTTAGATGAAAGTGTGGGTTGTGGGGTAAATGTTAACCATGAACGCCATGGTCCACTTTTACCGTCAACAATTAGAGGTCTTATAATTGGTCCTTCTAACTGTGAAAAAACAAATGTAATGATTTCTCTCATTACACATCCTCACGGATTACGTTTTGCCAACATATACAATTTATAGTCAGTCTTTATATCAACCGAAATACGAATATTTGCGCAAAATTTTAAAGCCTATTCAAGGATTGGAACCTTCTGATGCTAAACCCAATTCAGTGTTTATATTTGATGATGTTATATGAGAAAAACAAGATGTTATTAGATCGTACTTTAGTATGGGTCGTCATAAATCTGTAGACTGCTTATATCTTGCTCAAACATACTCTAGGGTTCCAAAACAACTTATCAGGGATAAACAGTCAGTTATTCTGGCACCAAGAATGTATGTTTGTCAAATCATTCTGAATTTCTAGACAGTCATTTGTTGTGGTGGCAGTTCTAAATAATTTTAAATCGTCAGTGTAAAGTAACACATTACTGAAATTTACCACACTTTTTAAGTCGTTGATAAACAATAAGAATAACATAGGTCCCAGATGAGAACATTGAGGAACTTCTGAAGTGACTTGAATTTTTTTAGAGATGTAACCTTGGATGACAATATGCTGACTCCGATTTAACAAATAGTTTCTAAACTATTGTAGTAAATGGCCTCCGATACCATAATACTAATTTTAAAAGAAGTATATGACGATTCACTCGATCGAAAGCTTTTCGAAAATCTGTATAGACTGAATCCACCTGAGTACCTTTCCCCAATGAGTTAGTAATAAAACTCCAGTAACACAATTAATTTGTAACTGACGACTTACCCTGACAAAAACAATATTGTTTAGGTATTATAATGTGTTATGTAAAAGGGGTGATAAAATCGGTCACATTTTTTTCAAAAACTTTAGCGAAAGTTGAAAGACCACTTATAGGATGATAATTTTCAACATTATTTTTATCACCAAATTTAAATATTAGTATTATATACGTTTCTTTCCAATAGTCAGGAAAGCAACCTAATTTTAAAGATAAATTAAATAATATGGGTATAGGATAAGCCAGACTAGAGCTTGCAAGTTTTAGAAAATATGCTGGAATGTTATCCATACCATTTTTATTAGTATTATGTGACACTAGTTTTTCGAACACTTTATCAGTTGATATATATATTTTTGATAAATTTAAATTATAATGTTTAAAATAAAAAACTGTCTATTTTATAAGCAGTGATGTTTCTTTCAGTGACATAAACAGAATTAAAATAATATGCAAACATATTGATGCACTTCTGGTGTATTCTCAGACTTAGAAACCCCATAATATATACATTTAGACAGCCACGTAATTTTCTTTTTGAATTTACAAACTCCAAAAAGATTTTAGATTATTTGGACTTAAACCTGATTGTCTTAGTAATAAAAGCATTGTAATCCCGATCAATGGATTTATATAAGATATTGTGATCCGGATTAACGGATCACAATATCTTATATAAACTATATTTTTTATTTTTTGTTTTAATTAAAGATTAGTATTATTGCTAAACCAAAATGGAAACCTGCTATTTCATATCCTATATGTAGGAACATACAGTTCCAAAACCACAGTTACAATTTCATAAAAAATTATCACTGACTCCCAGTGTCCCAATTTATAGAGCCAAACATCTTGCGCATAGAATCATAAAATTACTTTCGGATATTATAACGCCAGACTCTGTTGAGAAACATAAATCTAGGATATTATTTTTATTTTTAACAAGATTAACCTGACTTAGATTAAGAAAATTGAAACCAAAATTAGTTTTAATTTAGGTGTATGACCATCCAAAACCAAATGTTCTCCATCTGTATTTATCTGTCAATTTACATTAGAGATATTATAATCTCTACAAATATGCAAGACTGATTTAGGATAACTTTCAGCTAAATTTTCGACAGTTTCAGCATGCATTTCATACACACTGATATCAGAAGCAGGAGGTAAATACACAGTACCAAAAATATGGTCTGAATTATTAATCAAAATTGAGATATAAAACTCTTCTAGAATGTTTATATTTTTATCACTGAAGACGATATTTCAGAATTTACTGCCATTCCTCCACCTCTTGATTTTCAACTAGTTAATTGATTACGATCTCTTCTATATACGACATAATTTTCACTAAATAATAATAATAATAATAATAATTATGATAATGATTGACGACGACGACACAAACAACAACAACAACAACATTAACAGTAACATTACCAATAGCATTAACATTAACAACAACAATAACAGTAACAATAAAAATAACAATAATAACAATAACGAGAACGAGAACGTTAACGATAGCGATAACGATAACAATAATAATAATACCGCAGTATACCTACTTAATATGGACAAACAGATACTGAATACTCAACTTAGAAAGTAAATGGCTAGGAAAACAACTACATTTATTTATTGCTTCCAAACAGGCATCATTGCCTAATTACATGGAAAGTACGTAAGTAATAGCAAAATAAAATACAAATAATAAACATATCATAGCACAGGTACAGTATAAGTACTTAAAAACTAGCAGAATTTAAACATAAATACAGCAGATAACACACACAGAGAAGTAATTATAGATTATCAATCGAATATATTTTTTTATGGTTTTTAAAAAAAACGCCAAAAGATCCAAAGGGATCCACACTATTCTTAGAGGAAACCTGGTTAACTAGACGAAACAGTATCAGAAGGGGTGCAAACTTTGTTGTCTTACGAATAGGGATGTAGAGAAGTTCATGCATTCTAGTATTTCTAAGATGGGTATTAACACAAATCAAGGACAACAAATATGAGTCATCGGATCCACACTATTCTTAGAGGAAACCTGGTTAACTAGACGAAACAGTATCAGAAGGGGTGCAAACTGGGTTGTCTTACGAATAGGGATGTAGAGAAGTTCATGCATTGTAGTATTTCTAAGATGGGTATTAACACAAATCAAGGACAATAAATATGAGTCATCGATAAGAGAGTTTATTACTCTGTATCCAAACAGGAGCATTGCAATGACGCGTTGATTATATAATGTATTCACTTTAAACTCTTTACACAAATGAACAGTCCGAGTAACATTATAATCTGGAGGTCTGTTATATTTTTTAAAATAGATGAATCTTAGAAACTTCTTCTGAACCTTTTCTACCTTCTCTGTATATATTCCAGGTTGCGAATGCCATAACAGCGAAGCATATTCAAGTTTGGGCGTAACTAAACTATTTAAAGAGAGATAAATGAATTGATGTTCCGAAAATTTTTTGATTCTCGTATCACGGAACCTAAGGCTTTATAGGCTGAAGCGGTTTATTTTCAATGTACATGGAAGGTATCCCAATTAGTTACAGCAACCGCATGTAGGCAAGCCTCCATTGCTTGGTTATCGAGAGGAACATTGTTTGCAGAAACTGAAGGATTCCTGTGTGCTATCCAGGATCAGATCTGTTTTCTCTGGATCATTAAAATCCACGTGTTTCTTTTAAGATTATGATCTATTCAGCTCCATTCTTTCTTGTATTTATTCTGGCTGAGACCCTGACAGTAGTTACTGGACTCTCTTCCGCGGCGACTCAATACCAAGGCTGTGTGACACGAAGCCGCAAATAGAGATAGGCTTTCTAATTGTCATTCTCTTGTTTTCGTGCCCTTTGCCCTTCCTTCTTATTCCATCTTGTTTTTAAGCTGCACTGCGCTGATGAAGGGAAAAAACCCAGAAACAACGTTGACCGCAGTTGCTTCGTTGTTCCTTCCATCTGTTTTCTCTGGATCCTGTAGCCATTAAAATCCATTCATATCTATATTTACCCTATCATTTTTCTGGTCTTGTAAAGTTTTTGTCTCCTCATACTTGGTTTTTAGATCCAAAAAATCTTACCTGAGTTTATCGATCTGATTTTTAAGTTCATTTGCTGCAGCATTTAAACAGTTAATTAATGACTTGCAGGCATGTTCATATATTTAATACTATATTTAATTAAATATGTGATAAAGAAACAAATAATAAGTAAATCACAGATTTGACAACGTATGACACAAGACAAACGTCATAACAAAATTTTTAAAAATTTTGTACGATACGTGTCTTTCCTACTGTCTCATTGAAATATGGACCAAAATAAAATACATATATTTATTGCGTGTGTGACGGATTGATCATAATGAGAATCATTTACAACCACTGTTCAATATTTGCGTCTCGATGTATCAAGAAGAAGAATACAGAGCATGAAGTGCATCCAACATAAAAAAGTTTATCAAATGTAGCGTTTAAAAGTGCCGTAAGGTACCTAATATATTTTAAACTTCAGTTAACTTATTGGGATTAATTTAGAGACAGATTAGTTGTTAATCGTTTACTTAATCGAGACTGATAGTACCCCTTACAGTTCTTCGGCATAAGTTTTTCAAAGCAACGCCAGCTATATGCTTAAATTTTCATAACCAACTTTTCATTTTCTTTTTTTTTTTAACCATATATAACACATGTGTATTTGAATAATTTCTTCCAATAATTAAAAATTTGTTTTTTCAAAAACCAAGGTACCTCCAAGAAAATAAATAATATGTACTGTTATTTTACTTGCCTTAACTAATATCACTGTAACAAATGTAATGTAAGACCATTCATAAAAATTAGAGTAACTAGGTAAAATTAGCATCCAAAGTGTATGTAACTTTTTTTCTCTTGAAGTTGACTTAATTTTTTGTATTGAAATAATTGTAAACCATTGTTTTTTTTCGATCTAACAACACACTGTTTCGGATATGACATGATAATGTTTTCCGTTTGTTATATTTAATTTGTTTACTAGTTTTTGCCATCTATTTAAATACGGCTCCTAAAAAAATTTAAATATGTGCAATAAATATTAACTGATATATAAATTTCAGATGATTGTGTCGGGGAATATGTTGATTTGCATAAAGACTTAGAAACTTACAAATTTAACCCTGTTACGAGATATATGATCAATATGAAGAAGTGACATCTTCAATTTGTCAAAGACCTTTACGTTCTGAGAAATATTCCTGTATCAATGTAATAATAACTGGAGAAAAATATTGTCTGGGTTTGATAACGCCAACAAATGAGACTGTTCAATTACACTGTGAAAATTCTGTGGATGACATTTCCTCATCCATTATTCATATGGATGAATTAAGTACTTGTTTTAAAATTTCACGGTCCGATGGGAGCTACAAGGAAGTGTGCCAGAAGAAAATTGACAATTACAGTGTAGGTATAACAACACCAGATAATTTCACGATATTATTCTATTCAGAATTTTGTTCGACTTCGATAAATGATAAAGAAATGGAAATATATGATAAATTTATAAACAGATTTTCATTTGATTCAGAAACAAAAATGTGTTATAAAATATATAATGAAAATCAGAACATAAGTCCTTATACATGTTTAAGTGAGGATGTGTTTACGGCTTGTGTTGATGACCTTCCTCATATTAAACACTGTGAAGGAATAGTGACCCAGAACAATGAAACAATAATCTTAGACTGTACTGAAGATAGAGAGACGTTGCAAAATCACAATTGTTTTAAAATATATACTGCCGACAACAACCTACACATGGCATGCCAACAAAAAGTGGAAGAGCGATGCATTGGAATTAAAACTCCAAGTAACTTAACAATACTACTGGAATGTTACTTCTGTACTGACTCAGGTTTGTATTATATTTATGTAATTTAATAATTTCGAGAGATATATATATATATATATATATATATATATATATATATATATATAGTAAACGAGAGGTTGCTTCAAATTCGAATTGCAAACACTTCTTCCAAACCTAATTCTGTCATAACCCAAGAATTCAAGTTGAGCGTGATACTCTTTACATACCAAACTGTTGAAGAAGTCTCTCATCCATTCTTTATCCTTACAATATGATATGGGATGCACATTTTTCCAAAATGATGTATTCCATTAAATATTGTCAAATGGCGTACCAGTGAGGTACAAGAGACGTACTCTGGTCGTCTCACTTATAAAATATTCTAAGTAAATAAAATCTATGTATTTGTAATTTATTAAAAACTGTTAATCTGAAGTCATTTGGATTATAAATTCATTTACTGTTTATTTTATTGAACGTTTTATATTGGTTCTAGATTTATCTCCAAATTTTCAAGCATGTTAATATTTACCCCAGTAATATTATCAGCAATAACGTTATCTTATTCTTTTAGATGCCTAGTGCGAATTGAGCAGTACATTCTAAATATCGAAATTGTCCTGAACATTCTTCTGCGTTTGTATTCAAATTGTTAATGTGTGGTTATGGTCTGTAAAAACAAAGACTTCTTTTTACCCTAGTAAATATTTGTAATGTTTAATACTCATGAAATTTGCTAAAGGTTCTCTGTCAAAAATCGAAGGTGGTGTTGGTGTAAGTTTCTTGTAGTAGTTAGGTATCTATATTATTCCAAAACCGCACCTATTCCATTTTTTGAAGCATGTACTTTTAAAATTAATTTACGATTTGATGCAATTGGATATGCTAATGTTATTGCTTCAGCTAAATTTTTTTGTTGTTTCAAAACTTGTATTGCATAGCTCTGACCAATTATAATTTGGGGGACCCCCTGTATTTGATTTTGGCTAATGCGAATTAAGCTTCTATTTGACAATTAAATATCTGGTTTTGTAATTCAAAAAGTGGTAATTTAAAATTGATTTCAATTTCCTCTTCTTAGCTGAGCTTAGTTGTAATATATAATTGTAACAACTTGTTGAACAATCTATTCTATATAAAAAATTCTATATAATATAAGTTTCTACAGCGAATTCCTATTACTATGTTACTTCAGAAAATTTACTTGAAATATATTTTACCAGCTAAATCTGCAACCTCAAAAATCAAAACTTCATTTTTTGCAATAATGTTATACAATAATCTAAAAGAAGTTTTCCAATTGAAATCGTACTTTTCGAATCCCTATTTAGCCAAAAGCAATAAAAATAATTATTATCAAATTAATAAGAGAATACCAAAGGAGTTATTAGTTATTCTCTTAGGAGACAATCCAATACCTTTTTGTTGTTTATCATATTCAGTTAATAAATTAAATTAAATCGAGGCTTAACATTCTACGTTTATTCGTTTTGGAAGTATTTAAAAATGCAGTTTTTCTTAAAGCACCTTTTAAGTGTTTTATATCTTAATCTTAAATTTGGTAGTAGTACTGCCGACAATTGCACACTAATTTTGAGACTATTGACTAAAGATTTTAATAACTTAATATTATTTAGGTATGACTTATGGAGCTTTAACGGAAGAATTGAGAAGTTATGGAACATTCATTACATCCTATCTTTATAATGAATATTTGGGGAGAATTTCATATATAGATAAATCTGAATTTAAGGCATTTAATGAAAATATTCCTAGGAAAATTCCCTTGTTACAAAAATCCACAATTTCTGGATATTGGTTAGCAAATACTACTTGCTATGGTGTCACTTTGCCCAGTAATGAAATAGTTATTCTGGAGTGTTTGAACAATGAAAAATTGAGGCATATTAAACGTGGCTGTTTCATAGTTAACAACCTGCAATTAGAAATGAAGCAAGAACAAGTTGTATGCAGTAAAGTTATTGATAGAAAATGTATTGGAATCACTACTCCTATGAACTGGTCTGTAGAGTTCGCTTGCTACTCTAACGATAATATATATATAAGTGAGTACTTCAAAATATTTGTTGGCAGGTCACGTCATTGACGTATAAAGAATTTTAAATATTCATATTTTTGACCGCGTATTTGAACTTTAATAGTTCATAAATAATTTTAACAGGTAGCAGATCTTTTTTTCCATTACTTGTACATCACAATGATATATGTACATTCTTAATGTTGTTAAGAACGGCCGTATATTTGCATTTAAAAGATTCAATGCATTTTATCTACGTTGAATTCAAGTGATTCACGTAGAAAAATAAACTTTATTGTCACTTCTTGATCATGTACAACAAACAGACTTTGAATACATTCACAACTGTTAAATTAATCTGAGGTTCGACTTTTCGCAATAAACTACCTGCCGGTCCGCTTATATATATAGAATGCATCCAGAACCAAATCGAATATAGCATAAAATGTTCTAGTAAACTTCAAAGCAGAAATATTACAAAAATTATAAATTTAAAAACAATTAGGAACATAATTAGCAAACCAAAAAGTAGGTTGAGCTTCCGTATCAGTATCCCCCTTTTAAAGCTGATCATTCCAATTATATTACTCCATTGTCCGCTTGGTTTTCTTGATAAGAGGGCAATCGACAATTTTCATTTTTGCATGAGGATTCTTAGAAAAAATTTTAAAATTATTTTCTGGAGCAGTACTGATAAATCTTTTCTTCTTTTCTTTGCTGTCGGGACTCTCCCAAACTCTTTTAATAGGTCATTATTGGTGACTAAGGATTTCCTTATAGTCCAATAGTTTTTTAAAGATTTATTAGGTATGTTCTACCTACCTGGTCTGCCCATAATTTTTAGTTTCCATTGAAAAATTGTCCAAAGTCCGGATCATCACTTTTTTCTTTAACATTTATTTTATTATCCCAAGCCTCTGACCCTTGCATTCTTCCATACAGAATTTCACCTTCTTCTTTTATTTCTTGTCACAGATTGTGCTTTCAGTTTGGAAGGCATGATGTTCTAGATAAAGCATTGGTGTTTAATATTGCAGTCGTATTCCTGCAATCATTGATTTCTTCTTGTCATTTGGTCTTCCTTATTATAGAATTGAATTTTTTTTCGAGTTTGGGGATAACAAAATTGGAGGAGAACACAAGACTTTTTTTAACATGTGAGAAGCTTGTTGACAGTGCTCCGTCCAGATAAATGGCTGACTGTTTTTAGTAAATCGATGCACGGGTTTGTCACACAAATTTGCAGTAGTAAGTGTAAAGTCCCAGAAAACTCCTTAATTCATGTTTGATTTTGGTACTGGCCACTTCCAGATAATTTTAGGTTTGCTCTTACACTATCAGAGAAAATGTGACCTAAATATTTGAATTCGTTTTGAAAGCACATGCAATTCTTGAGATAAGTCTCAACGCTTAAGAGCATCTTTCTACTTTTCAGGAACTTCTTGGATATTCTTCAAATATTTTCAAATATCTTGGAAAGTATTATGATGTCATCAAAATCAATGAGACAAGTTTTCCAGATCTTTCTTTGCAAAATTGTTTCCATAAGACTTTCAAACATTACTGGTACTTTGTAAACACCAAAGGACATAATGGTGAACCGCCACAAACCTGTTACAATAGAAACTGTTGTCTTTCTTTATCATCTAGATGAAATTTCACTTACCGATACCCACTTTTCAGGTCTAATGTAGAAAACCATCGGGATCCGAAGACTGTGTCCTTAATAACGTCATTTAATCTTCTATAATTGACGTAAAATCTAATAAAATCATCCTTCTTACCAAAACCACTGACGAGGTTCATAGACTCTGGGATGGTTCATTGACTCTCTATTACTACATCTTTCTTAACATTGTTCTTGCTGCAACTAAGGAATACGTCATGGAACTTACTTAATTGAAGAGTGAAGCCCGTTTTTATGCGATACTGCACAAGATTAGTCCCTCCGACATCATATTCTGTTAATGAGAACACATCCTGGTAGCTCCCATAAATATTCCAACTTGTTGACCTCATTGGATTGCAATGTCTTTTTAATTAATAAATCTTCCCTACAAAGGCTGCACAATAACAGTTTCTTCAACGGCCGAAGAACTGCTACAAATAACTATAATTACTGCCTCCGAAGCTGCTGGAAGTTCTATGTGTGCTGATGCCTCAACAGTTCTAGTAGGAAAGTTTCGGATTTCGGAAAACTGCATTGAGATTTCTTTATGTTTAGTCTTCAATAATTTTCGAGGAAGGTCCGACACAAAATTATGTTGAGTCGTGACATTAAGATTAAGTCCAACAATGACATCGTCAGTGATATCTGCTGCTAGGATATTTAGCTGGAAAGTGGATGCTACCAATGTTTCATACGTGTTATATAACTCAAATTGCTACAGATTTTCCTCAAAGCGTTCTTAAAATTTCCATAGTTTGACCCCGTACAGCGACTACTAGTGATGTGCCTTTTCTTCTTCTGATCAGTTTGGCAAGGCGACTGCTTCGAATTGTTTAAAGTAAGTGCTCCAAGAGATATTTCCTTCAAACTTTGGTAGTTCAACGAGCACGTTTGCCACAAAAATTTTCTTGTGCATAAACGCATATTATGTGTCTGTCATGAATTAGTAAAATTGTTGTGACGGAGCATTACGAATTAAAAACTCTATAGATACTTAACAGTAATCTAAATTTTAACACTGATTAAATGACCAATAATTGAACATAAACTGGATTTGAAAGCGTTTTTCATTGCTGCTGTTTTTATTTGCGGGACTGGTTTGATAAAATGCATCTATAGTTTAAATTGAATCTTTTAAATGCAGTAGCGACAGAAACATTAAAAAGTTGTATCATTTGAATGCAAACGTGATGAAAAATTAAACATTACTATCAATATAATGCATAGAAAAATTTTTTTGAACTATGGCACCTTCTCCAATATATATTAAAATTCTGAAGAAATATGAATTTCTGTCAAAAAACTGGGACATCAAATTTCGTTTCAATACATCAATTATCTCGGTTATTTAAAAAAATAATAAAAATAAAATTGTGATTTTGGAATCCCCTGGCTCGGTCAAAAAATTTAAATGGAATATAGTCTATATTTCAGCGTCCAATCCTCTATCACATAAAAACGTAGTACGCTGCTGTCGTACCGTCATGCGCACAATGTTTAAAGCACTGAAGCAAGCACGAGGGTATAAAGAACAACTAATAATAGAACTATCATAACAAATAACGAAAAGAAGAACAAACGAGACTTACATATTGCATTTATTGATTATTAAAACGGATTTTGACAGTGTTCCTCATTCGTGGTTGCTATTTAGCTTATCTACATACAAGGTTGACCTCCAAATTGTGAAATTTTTAGAGACGATGATGAACAGATGGGAAACAAACGACGTAATTAATCAAAATTAAATAAATCTGAAAAAGAAACGAGCGATACAAAAAGCGATACACTGACTGCCTTATGGTTTTGCAACACACTAAATCACATTAATATTGTTTTAAACGACATAGAAAACGGATGCGGTATATTAAACACATACAAGCCGTGCTAAAAAAGTTACTAATCATGGACGCAAAATTCGCGAAAATTCGCGCGAATTTTTTAATGGCGGGAAAAGTGTTAACTTTTAACACATTTTGACAACTAGTATTTTTTATGATTTTCATCTTAAAACTGTCATTGACTGTCACGGTACATTGGCAGACGCTCAAATGAGAAAAATATTTCTCAATATTCCCGCCATTAATAATTTAAATTAAAATCTGCGAAATTCGTGAAAATTTTCGAGTAATTTTCGTGTCGTAAGTGTAAAATTAATCATCATTTCTACAAAGTTAAGTGGTTAGAAGCGGAAGATTTTACCCCCCTTCCAAGATCTGGAGCTGGAACAGACATGAGTCATATAAATATTTTGGTGTCACAGTCACACGACATTAATCATAGCGAAATGAAAAAGAAACTAACAAGAAAATTAAAGGCCAGGCTCAAAATTATATTGGAAATACATTTGCCGGCTTTGAATAAGGTTACTACAAGGAATGCATTTGTTATCCTAATAATGATAATAATGATAATGAGACAATCGTCTCAAACTGCCTCTGAACGGGGGTCAGTAAAAAGCCCCGTAAGGGTAAAAGAATTTGTGGTGCTGAGGCTTAGAGGAGGAGGAAGGCACGAGCAGCATCTGCAGCCCCTCCTTCAAACGCGCACCCTGATGATGCAGGCCACGTCGTCTAATGGGTGCAGTCATACGCGGATGGTTGGTAAATCCAAAAGCTTGTCACTGTCTGCGCGAGACGAACGCCGTCCACAAAAAATAGGACCGTCCAAAAAGAAGACTGAGCACCAATAAGATGTGCCACCTTCCCATACGAATCCACCCCCTAAGAAGGGAGGCCACTTTCCAAACCACCACGCTTTACAAAAATTTGAGACACTGTATGGTACAGTGTAACCTGCAACACAGCCGAACGGCCACGGCTGCTTAATGTCGCCGCCTTGATATGGAGCAGGATACACTTATATTTATACCGGAGCCCTGGGCAGTTAAATCACGATTAACTAAACTAACTAGGCGTATTTTTAGTAGTGACACCAATTCACACCATGTAGCTTGGGGCAGTGAAGACAACAACGCAAGAGGTAAATATGTATATGATTATATTAACGCTAGCAACCTTTCTATAAATAATAAAAGTTGTGTACCGACATCTGTTAATTCCAGAAGTCAGACATTAATAGACGTCACATTAACTACGGCAGATACTGGATATGGCAGATACTGCCTCAATGTTCAACTTTTCACCAATCTGCCATAAAGAGAGCTTTTATAACATAATGCTCCCTCAGATCAGCACAGAAATCTGTTGCAACCACTAGTTGATGGAACCAGGAGCTGACCGAACTGGAGAAAAAGGCAATAATCACTATAGATGACTGGGAATTGAATCCCACCTGAGACTTTTCAAAGAATTGGTCAAAAAAAACAAAGAGATGGAGTCTACTACGAGGGGATTGAAGACTATTCGCAGACTGCTAGGCTATAGGTATAAAAAAATGAACTTAAAATTTTTCAATATCAAGGTATGTATGACTTATACAGTCTATAGGAAGCTCAAAACTATGTATATTAAAAATAATTGGTCCCTCGTTCTTCCGTAAATCACCTAAGAATGTCCTTGTTAAAAAAGAGCGAATTTTTAATCATTATAACTTTGTCTGTACAAGCAAAACTACGTTCATCTATTATACTAGCAGATTTCTGTTCTTATACCATCAAGTCAAACTTTTACCCCTAGCCCATAGGGGGTGACCAAAGCCACCCATGCGTTTTCGATAGTTTTCATGGATTACTTTGGCCGCCGGTGATTCACATGGTTCTGGTACTCCTTTATTGTTATTGGTGAGTAATAATTATATTAAAATAAATTTTATAATATATAGCGATGTTGGTAGTAACTTTAGAACATGGGACGCTACAAAAAAACAGTCGGTAGTAGAAACTATTGCAATTATACAAATGTAGGTTAGAAGAAGCTATAAGAAATATAAGAGTGTGACGAATGTCTCAAAGACACACTTCAGAAAGGTACAAAATACCAAGATCCACATTACAAAACAAACTTAACAACGTACATACAAATCTACCGGGTGGTCAAACTGTTCTGTATCATAGCTGTCTCATATTTCGGATTTCCTATAGATGCACTAGACTTGCGAAAAATTGTAAAAACATACCTGGACCGCAAAGGGGTGACTATTCGTAAATTTAGAGATAACTTGCCAGGGTCGGAATGGGTGAGACTCTTTCTAAAACGGCACCCCGACCTTACACAGCGATTTGCTTCTAATATTAAAGTCGCTAGGGCCACTGTCACTCCTGAGATGATCAACACTTTTTGTGACAACTTACAGAGAGAAATAGTTGGGGTTGACCTAGTAAACATATGGAATTATGACGAATCTAATTTAGTCGATGATCCGGGTAGTAAAAAAATCATTACAAAGCGGGATTGCAAATATCCCGAGCGGATTATAAATTCAACAAAACAATCTACAAGTGTAATGTTTTGTGTAAACACTTTGGGTGAAACTTTACCACCATACGTGGTTTACAAGGCTACAAACTTATACGACAGTTGGACGATAGGTGGACCAGATGGAGCTCGTTATAATCGCTCCAAAAGTGGCTGGTTTGAAGCAACAATATTTGAGGATTTTTACTATAGCCACGTTTAAAAAAATTAGAAGGAACTAAAGTGATCATCGGTGACAATCTTTCATCACATTTAAGTGTACATGTCCTACACCTGTGTAATAAATATGAAATTAAATTCATATGCTTACCACCCAATACGACTCACATCACGCAACCGTTAGACGTAGCATATTTTCGCCCATTGAAAATTAAATGGAGACAATTGCTCACCTCATACAAATTAAGTGGAAATAACAAAACCGTTTCGAAACAAGATTTCCCTCGCCTTCTAAAATCACTAGTAGATTCTCTAGCAGAAAATGGAAAACAGAACCTAAAGAGTGGATTTGAAAAGACTGGCATTTACCCCTTGAATAGAAGAAAAGTTTTAGAGCGAATTCCAGGCAATGAAAATCTAGACCCAAATGTACAGCCTCAGTAATAGATCTTCTGCAGGAAAGAAGGTTCCCTCAGCAAGCTGAAAGCACTAAGAGGAAAAAAGTGAATGTGCTACCTGGTAGAAGCTTTTCCGTTTCGGATATTCAACCAGAAGCTACTCCTGGGCCAAATCAAGTTACGAAAATTCCTTCTGAAAAGCGAAGGCGAATAATTTCTAGTGACTCTGAGTCCTCCTGTAATATTTCCATTTATTTGGAGACTGAGGATTACTGTGACCTTGATGAGGAAGTTGCCGATCAAGGTCACCTTGATGAGGAAATTACCGATGAAGGTCTGACAACACCAAACAATAACAAGACAATTGACCATATTAACAATGGAAACTTTGTTTTATATGAAAACCAAGTTTACCCGGGACAATTCAAACTAAATTAAAAGAAAATAAAAAAACATTTAAGATTATATCTCTTGAAAAAAGTGGACTGCATCAATGGAAGTGGCCTTCGTCTGAAGATGTCCTTTGGTATGAACCTAAAGACATTTTAGAGGTCTTTAATACGCCGCAACCCTCCAAGAGAGGATTTTTTGCAATCCATGTAACAAATACATATAAATAGGTTGTTTTTTTTATTTATATTTAACGTTTATATAGAATATTTTTTTATTTTATATTCTCAAAGTCTTTATTTTGTTTTTTTTATTGTAAAATTTAATTACTTTAGTTAAGTAAACAATACCATGGGCCCTAAATTTATTAAACTATTTTTTAAAAACATTTTTTGTGGCCAAAGTTGCCTATTTCTATGCCGGTCTTTAGATTCAAGTGATAAAACAGTGGTCGGCCAAAGTGACCCAACTTTGTCTTCTAGCTTTGGCCACCACCATTTTAAAAAAAAATGGCATTTTCTAAATTTGCATAGTTTTGAATTTCGCCATCCTGAAAGTACTATTAGCGAATGTTTTCTGGTGCAAAAAAAATTATATCTTTCTCCTAGCGAATGTTACGGAGTCCTAAAGTTTGAAAGTGGACCAATTACATCCAAGTTTACGGTACTCATTAATTATGTTACTGGCTGCGACCAGTTACCTAAATCAGGACATAACCATTACATCAAATTAGATCAAATAACGTTCATGGCGTTCTATAATAGGCATATCATGCAAAGCATGCATCAATAAGATTCAGCCAAATGCACACTGACATTTACGATTTGTATCAATTAGATAAAAAAGGTTTTTTCTATTAGGCTGTATAAGCTAGGCTACTCACATAGCAATATGTCTTTAAACATTACGTGGTTAAGTGATACAGAGGATAAGACGCCGATATACAGGGTATCCGGAAATGATGAGCAAAAAATTCAGGGAATAATTCTAGACCGAAAATAAATGCTACCTCTTTCTGTAACATTTTTTCCAAAACTGATTATTAACGGAGTTGCAGGGTGTTAAAATTAAATTTTATTTGCAGATTTTTTTTGCAATACCTTTTGCCACACTCATAATATTTTGACGAAATTTCGTATATGGAGGTTTTTCCGTATGAAGATTATAAATTTGTCCACCGTTTTTTCGCATTTTGTAGAGGGCGCCACATACAAGCCTTTATTTTGATTTCAATGGTTCCAACTTTTTTGTGCTACACTTTATGCGAAATTGAAAAATATTCAGTCAAATATTTTTGTTCCTAACCTTTTGACATCAAAAATACTTTATTTGTTTCGATAAATCTAACCGTTTTAGAGAAAAATGATAAAGTAGCATTGCTTGCATGTGATGAATACGAAATCATTTTAATTTATTTTCTACGTTAAACATGGCATGCTTTGGAAACAAGCGCTTAGTTGCCTTGGAGACAAGTTTGTGGAGACTTACCTTTGACAGATAGTAATTTTGTATAAGTTCTTTTGTAGTAATTGTTATCATAAAAATAAAAATGAACAACAATTACTCTAACGTGGAGTTGCGGGACTTGTATTATTATTACGGTTTAGCTGCTGGCAATGCTCTTGCAGCACGACGTTTGTATCGCGAAGCATTTGCAAATACAGGGTTAACTATGACTAAGTACAAAAATTGTAACCACGTGCTCAGGGAGCCCTAAAAGACAATAAAAAAGTTATTCCAGAATTTTAGCTCGATATTTAAAAAATGGGGCAAAACCCTTTTTTCCTACGGAAAGTCGGCGCCTATGATGAGGATCGACTGAGATGGCTTATGGCTTAGATCCATAGTTGACATTACTTCTGTCAACAACTACCATGCGGTCGTTTGCAGTGTTTCTAAATGTAGAAACGACACAAATTATTATAACATTCTTATTAGTAATAATACCTGATAGGTAGATTACAGTTAATCCAGTTAGCTCCAGTATTTTGCATTCGTTTTTCATTATTTGGTTACAAACTGGTAAAACTACATTTTCACGCGCTACCGATAAACACACTTCCCGTAAGTACAGTTATTTAGATACAGTGCCTATGTATTATAACAAAATTGAAGAAAGGGATAAGTAGGTAGGTTCTAAAACATAACAGAAAACGTTTAACACCTGCGGCAGTCTTGTCCCATAACCTAGAAAAACAAACCGGCGAACTATATTGTGGGAAAATATCTGTACCCGACACATATTCCTTTATTTATTAACTATAAAACGTTTAAAATAAGGTACTAAAAACTGAAGAAGAACACAAAACTACAACGTAAACACAGGAATTAAATTATAACATGACAGCGAACCGACTCGACTGGACCGACTGCCGACTGTGGCCGACTGTTGCATGACGGTTGCTTGCTGGTTGCATACTCTGATTCTCGCATTGGCGGCGTTAAATAAGGATTTAATATAATATCGAAAAAAAATTTTTTCGTTTTATAAATAAGTTTGGAAATTTTTTCAAAGGAAATTCTGTTAATTCTTATTTTTTCTATCCCCTCTTAAAATATTTGTACTTAGTCATAGTTAACCCTGTAGAAGACTGGGAGAATTTGAATCGTTCAAAACTAGAATTTTTTATGTAAGTCGACAACGGAATACTAGAACAGCAGAAGCTCGTATTTTGAATTCGATAGAGAATAATCCCAATGTATAAGGAAAAATTGCTATTCAAGAGGGCATTTCAAAGAGCTTCGTACATGAAATAATACGCGAACAAAACGTTCATCCATACCACTATACTCGTGTCAAGAATTCAGACGTCTTATGTCATGGTTGACATTAGGCAATTGCCTTTATTGTCAATGTAATTTTCGGTATTTGGCCACGTTAAAAACAACAGTTTTTTGCAATTCAGTGTAATATATAATGCAAACATTTAGTGTAGTATATAGCTTTATTACTCTCAGTTACAGTTTCTTAAATATTTTGATAAAAATATAATGAATTATTCATTTGTTCGTATGACGTAAGTCGTCTGAATTTTTGACGCGAGTATATCAAAAGATGCAAGCTTTATCTGCCGTAGATCCTGCTGCTCGTGTGAATTTCTGCAATACAATTAGAATACTTCATAATGGTGACCAAAATTTTGCCCGTAATATCACGGACGAAGCTAGATTTAGCCATGATGGTTTAATAAACCTCCACAATGAGCATTTTTGGTCTGATGAGAATCCTTATTTATCAATAGAGCGTGGTTATCAAAATAAGTTTTCCGCCAACGTGTGGGCCGGTATTGTAGGGAACTACTTAATTGGGCCACATTTCTTTCCACAAAGACACAATGACTTGGTTTTTTAAGAAACCACTTACCTATTCTATTGGAAGATGTACCACTCGGATTAAGAAATGCAATGTGGCTGCTTCAAGATGGCGCGTCACCGTATTTTAGTTTAGAGGCCAGAGAATTCTTAAATGAAAGGTGGATAGGACGCGGTGGTATAGTGGGCCCCTAGATCCCCTGACTTAAACCCAATCGATTTCTTTTTTTGGGGCTATCTGAAGACGCTTGTATACAGGACACCTTTGAATAGCGTCGATGAACTGAGAGAAAGAATTGTTGCTAATTGTGAGGTAATTAAGCAAAAGGAAGGAATATTCCATAGAGTGAATTTTTTAAGAAGAATTAATTTATGCATTGAAGAGGAAGGACGTCACTTTGAACCTTAGATTTGAATGTTTAATTTGTATTTGTATTGTTCTAGTAACTTATGTATTTTAACCTTATGATTTTGTTAGTAAACCATTCTTTATTTGTTGAGGACGTTATTTTTTATTATTTATCATTAACCACCATCAGCGTAACAACAATTTTTCAGAAAAATTACTATCTATCAAAACTAATTCTCCACAAACTTGTTTCCAAGGCAACTAAGCGCTTATTTCCAAAGCATGCTATGTTTAATATAGAAAATAAATTAAAATGATTTCGTATTCATCACATGCAAGCAATGTTATTTTAGCGTTTTTCTCTAAATCGGTTAGAATTATCGAAACAAATAAAGTATACTTTTTTTATGTCAAAAGGTTAGAAGAATAAAAATATTCAGTCAAGTTTCGCATAAAGTGTAGTACGAAAAAGTTGGAACCATTCAAACCAAAATAAAGGCTCGTATGTGGCACCCTCTGCAAAATGCGAAAAAACGGTAGGCAAATTTATAATCCTCATCCCGAAAAAAATCCATATACGAAATTTCGTCAAAATATTATGAGTGTTGCAAATGGAATTGCAAAAAAACTGCAAATAAAATTTAACTTTAACACCCTGTAACTCCGTTAATAGATCAGTTTTGGAAAAAATGTTGTAGAAAGAGGTAGTATTTATTTTCGGTCTAGAATTATCCCCTGAATTTTTTGAGCATCATTTCCGGGCACTCTGTATAATTGAACGATCAATCGAACTTACCTGTGAATTGAATCGCAATATATGAAGCGTCCAATCCGAAATCACTTCCCTCCCTTCCAAAAATTAATTAAACAATTAACCCAATGATTGCGATCCAAATAGATAAATATAAAACAAATAATATCTATTTACACAAATATAAGTACAACCTACTATAAAGAAATGGATGCTGCTAGTAACCGTCAGCGTCAAGTCAAAGGGACCAGCGGAGAATGGGTGAGCAGTGCTTTACACATTATGCGCAGTGTTGCCATCGTCAGTACATATGTACTATTTTAGTACTTTTTTGTCCAAAGTATGAGTTTAGTGCTACCGCCTAAAAATCTAGTACTTTTTATAATAGCTACGCCATTCAGTACTTTTTCTAGTACTTTTTGAGAGGGTCAGTATGACGGTAGACATTCATTCTGTCCCATCACAGAACACGTTCGGTACAATTCAAGTTTATGTTTTGTGATCTAATCCACAGACCATAAAAATCTTATCTCTTAACTGTCTAACGTCAATGGTCAATGTCATTGAAATCGAATCGAAAGTTATTTATTAAAAATGTGTGTATGATTGAGTTACTAAATACAATTATAATAATGTGATAACTGCTAATGTTGTGGAAAACAATCACTCTGTGGACTAATGCCCCGACCAGCATTGAATTACATGCCCAATATCTTATAAATAGTCAAGATCATTCGCTAATGGTACCACCAGACATAGACCGGTTTCGAGCATGTTAACTTTCATCAGTGTGACATTTGAGCCATAGTCTAGGCCCAGGCATTGGGCAGCAGTTTGACCATTAAAGAAACAACACATTTCGATGTTATATTTCACCCACAATTATAATAATAATTACTAAGGTTCTATTCTAACAGATATATTGAGTTATTCTATCGATTATTATAAAGTGATCTGAGCATATCATTCTTTTGCTCTAATATTACAAAAAAATAAATATAGTAATCTGAGCACTTACATTGAATTTTCGTAATCGCCTATCCTTGCAGTTAAATTTTTTGTAATAGAATAAGGCATTGACGCAAAATTATTGTCATGTTTGCAATATTACACAAAAATTACTTGTATATATCCATCAACGATATAAAAATCTCAAAAATGGATAAAAATTGCTATACTTTTCATCTAATCCATTGGATTTTTTAGCTTTTTTCTAATCTTTGGATCCTACACACTCCGACGATGACGTCAACAGTACTTTTTAGACATATTCAGTACTTTTTAGACATATTCAGTACTTTTTCGTTCATTGATCTAGTACCTTTATTTTCATGATACTGGCAACACTGATTATGCGCATGACAGTACGACAGCGGCGTACTACGTGGTTAAATGATATAGAGGATTTGACGCTGAAATATAATTGCGATCGACTTTATATGTTAAATCATTTTTAATATAAAATCTAATTAACCTACAATTGCTATAAAATATTTGGGATAATGTATAGTACCTACTGAATTGTTTCATTTATATTTGTCTCGCAGTAGTTCATTTTTGAATTTTGTAGTTTACGAAATATTAAAATACATATTCTGGACTACTTTCAACAGATTTTATTTAAAAAATATAAATACAGGGTGAGTCACGACTCACCCTGTATACAAAATGTTCTTTATTTGTGTAAAGGTCATTTCATTTGTCATGACTCACCCTGTATATAAAATGTTCTTTATTTGTGTAAAGGTCATTTCATTTGTTTAGAGCTACTTTTTTAATATTATGAAAAGTTGTTGAATTTAATTTTGTAAATTTCAGATGATTATGTCAAATGGCGTAGAGATTTGGATAAGTATAAATTTTTTCCTAAAATTGGAGACTGTTATGAAATATATGACCAACATGAGAAGGTGACGCCTTTTATTTGTCAGAAACCTCCAAATTTTGAAAGACAGTCTTGTATAGATTTTATAGAAGAACAGAATTGTCTGGGATTAAAAACACCAACAAATGAAACTGTTGCATTTTTTTACAGAAATTCAAAGGACAAATTTCCTTCGTACCTTTATCGTGATAAATTAAATACCTGTTTTAATATTACACGACCTGACGGAAGCAATAAAGAAGTGTGTCAACAGAAATTTGATAAGTATAGTGTAGGTATAACAACACCAGATAATTTCACTATATTATTCGAATCATATTTTTGTACGACATCAATGACTGTTGGAGAAAGGCAAGCATATATTAAGTTCATAGACACATTTTCATTTGATCCAGAAATAAAAAGGTGTTACAAAATATATAATGAACATCAAAACATAAGCCCGTTCACGTGTTTAAATGACGACCTGTTCACTTCTTGCGTAAATGAACTTCCTCATGACAGAAATTGTGAAGGAATTGTCACACAAAATAATGAAACTGTAGTGCTGCATTGTAGTTATGACAGAAAAACTTTACAACATCGCAATTGCTTTAAAATATATACTGCTAACAACAGTTTACACATTGCATGTCAGAAAAAAATAGAAGAGCGATGCATCGGAATCACAACTCCTAGTAACTTGACAGTACTGTTGGATTGTTATTTCTGCATGAAATCAGGTTTGTGCACTTTATATTAAATATGCAAAAGCAATAAAAATCATCCAATCCTACCATTGTCGTATATCTAATCTTTAAAAAAAAAAAACAAAAAAAAAATAGTTTAGAGAGACTCTATGAAACCTTATTTGTGGTTCTTAAAAAATTATACAGGGCATGTATTGTGATGCAAACCAGTAATATTTTTATCATAACTTTTTTGCGGCTAGGATTTTGGAGTCTTAACCTTGCACTAGTGGCGCCTCGTCTGACAGACCCGAGCGGTGTTGTTGCGCGGATTAACCGGAAACTAATTATGCGTCGACAGTGCACATTTCAGTACCTTCCTAGCTTCTGGTGTAGTAAGTTGTGATGTGATACTCAGTTCTTATCAGTTCAGCAAAAAAAGTTATCTCGTAAAAGGGCCTGATAGACCCGGCACCACCGTGTACGTTACTTGACTATTTTGCGGAAACATTAATTATCTTGCATACTTTTGTGCTTTATTTTATCAAATGTAAGTATTTTCACTGTAATCCATGCATGATTGTGAATACTATATTAAGTTGACTCATTTTAGCGGAAAAATATTCATTATGAGTGTGCTAAGCTATGAACAGGAACAAGCAAGGCTCCAGCGTTTACTAGAAGAAATTCTTTCTGACGAAGAAGTAATTGAGGAGTCAGATCATGAACAAGACGCAATTGAGACAAGGGAGAAGAATAGTGACACGGAACAAAGCGGAGAAGAAATAGAAGATGAACCACGCATTGTTAGGCTTCGAAGAGTACCAGCTTTTACTGGCAAAGATGATGTAACTATCTGGAAGAAACACATGCCTATAAAGACTGTCCGCACTCGAGCCGAGAATAAAGTGCTTCACCATCCAGGAGTGATACCTAAGTTAGCTAAAACTCCTATCCAATGTTGGGAACTCTTCTTCTCTGATGCCATATTAGAAATTATTGTGGAAGAAACTAATAAGTTTATTCAGACTCTAGCGACCGGTTTCGCTCGCGAACGATCGGCCCTTCCTACAGATAAAACAGAAATAAGGGCCTTTCTTGGATTATTATACATGGCTGGGTGTCTGAAAAGTAGTCGCCTAAACTATGAAGATTTATGGGACCGGAGAGAATGCGGGGTAGAAATATTTTGGCTGACTATGTCGCAGCAAAGGTTCTTGTTCGTGTTGAGGTTAATACGTTTTGATTATTTAACAACTCGAGATGTTCGAAGATCTTCAGACAAATCAGCCCCGATTAGATCGCTTTTAGAACTTTTTGTTAACAATTGTAAAATTAACTACACCATAAATGAATACTCAACGATTGACGAAATGCTTTTAGGCTTTAGGGGGAGGTGTGGATTCCGACAATATATCCGCAACAAGCCGAACAAATATGGCATAAAATGTTTTCACTGGTGGACTCGAAAATGTTCTACACAAAGAAATTAGAAATTTACGTTGGACAGCAACCCGAAGGACCATTTCAAGTCAAAAACAACCCAGCATAGTTCAAAGGTTAATTCAACCCATAACAGGAACAGGACGCAATATCACTATCAATTATTTTACGAGTTTCCCTTTGATTGATTATTTATTACAAAATTCCAAATTGACATTTGTTGGCACTGTTCGAAAGAACAAGAGGGAAATACTTCCTGAGTTCCTGTACACAAAAGGCAGACCAGCCGGATCTAGTATATTTGGATATCAAGCAAATACCACTTTGGTTTCGTACATTCCAAAGATGATGATGATTGTATTGACCCAATATTAGGAGATAAAAATAAACCAGAGATTATAACGTTTTATAACTCGACTAAGGGTGGAGTGGACACAGTAGACCTCTTTTCATCAAATTACGATGTCGCTCGAAAAACAAGACGTTGGCTTATGGTCATATTTTATGGACTAATGAATGTGGCTGGGATTAATGCGCAAGTAATACATACTGCCAATAATTCAGATTCCAAACTGTTGAGACGAAAGTTATTGAAGAGCATTGCCTTGTCCTTGGTGGATGACCATTTAAAACGTCGTTCTTTGGCAAAATATTTGCCTGTAGCTGGGACTTCTGTCGAGAAGATTCAACCACAAGTTATTCCTCCTGGGGCCAGAAAAAGATGTGCAGAATACCGCAAAGAGAGCAAGACCAAATACTACTGTATCCAATGTCACAAGTTCATGTGTATGACCCATGCCAAAATTATCTGTTCTAAATGCGTGGAACAACTTCAAAACCACGTCGAATAAGATATATTGTGTTGTTACTTTATGAAATATTTGCGTTTTAACAGTTTTTCTTTGGTAAAATAATTTTTTGTGAAATTTTGTTATTCCGTCAAAATCCTGTACCTACAAAACTCACCATAGATTTTAAATGTTTAACGTTTTTTAAAAAGTGGCAGTGTTTTTCAAACAATATGAATAGGTATTCAATAAAATGTATAGTTATATGCCCCCTCCCTAAAAAATATTCTGAATAATTTTTATTTAATTTAGGGGTCTGTGAGGCTCGGCGCCACCATATTTGTAAGAATGTGGCGCCACTAGTGCAAGGTTAAGTACAATTTTCTTATCGATTTTTTGATTCTGTACAAAATATGTATCATAACCGTATAATGGATTACCTCTATAATCATGTCTATATTAATTTTTATAGAAAATATATGCCAAAGATATATTCTTTTTTCTGAAATACCATACGTATTTCAAAATGTTTCTATCTATAGTTTACGTTTTATTTTTGATATCTATTTTTATTGATGTAGCTAATGGCATAAGAAAAAACATGTATTTAAATTCATATTTTTTTATGTATACGTGATTTGCTTGAGTAATAACCTTCGCATCTCCGCCGATCCTCATTACATAATGTAGTGTACAATATTACACCAGAGCGGTACAAGTTTTTTGAAGTGACAGATAAAAACTATGAATCACCATGCGTTACTTAACATTGTACCTAGGTCATGTTATTACAGTTTTGTACCTCTGGCGCGGACTAGATATTTTTATGTGCTCCGCATTTTTAACAAAAATATACTAAATGAATATTAAGAATAGTACATAGAAACAAGTAACAGTGAAAGTTATGTGTTAAGTGAAGTGTTAGAAAATTGCACATTGTCTAGTGTAGTAGATCGTTCCATTTGCAGATGCAACCGATAAGTAGCGTGCAAGTAAGGTAACCCCAGCAATAGTTAAAAATAAAATCCGGCAGATTTATATTATATACGGAAAATGTCACTAAAGCAATTACGTAATAGACTATTGCATTTGTAGATAAATAAATAAATATCTTGCATTTTAAGATACGACGTAATTAGTTTATTTAAAGCAATAAACAAAAAATTGTCAATGCATGCTTACTGAAAGAATACCGTAACAAATAACAAAATACAATTGAAAATCGATGCATTTGCAGATCTGCAACCTAACTACCTTATTTAACCGCAGTAACTAAAATTGTTGCAGCATCATATACAGGGTTACCTATGACTAAGTACAAAAAATTTAACCACGTGCTCAGAGTGCCCTAAAAGACAATAAAAAAGTTATTCCAGAATTTTAGCTCGATATTTAAAAAATGGGGCAAAACCCTTTTTTTCCTACGGAAAGTCGGCACCTATGATGAGTATCGACTGAGATGGTTTATGGCTTAGATCCATAGTTGACATTACATCTGTCAACAACTACCATGCGGTCGTTTGCAGTGTTTCTAAATGCAGAAACGACAAAAACTATTATAACATTCTTATTAGTAATAATACCTGATAGGTAGATAACAGTTAATTCAGTTAGCTCCAGTATTTTGCATTCGTTTTTCATTATTTCGTTACAAACTGGTAAAACTACATTTTCACTCACTACCGATAAAAACACTTAACCACCCGTAAGTACAGTTGAGTAGGTAGGTTCTAATAGATAACAGAAAACGTTTAACACCCGCGGCAGTCTTGTCCCATAACCTAGAAAAACAAACCGGCGAACTATATTGTGGGAAAATATCTGTACCCGACACATATTCTTTTATTTATTAACTATAAACGTTTAAAATTAAAATAAGGCACTAAAAACTGAAGAAGAACACAAAACTACAATGTAAACACAGGAATTAAATTATAACATGACAGCGAACCAACTCGACTGGACCGACTGCCGACTGTGGCCGACTGTTGCATGACGGTTGCTTGCTGGTTGCATACTCTGATTCTCGCATTGGCGGCGTTAAATAAGGATTTAAAATAATATCGAAAAAAATTTTTTTTCGCTTTATAAAAAAGTTTGGAAATTTTTTGAAAGGAAATTCTGTTAATTCTTATTTTTTTTCTATCCCCTCTTAATAGTATATTATGCAACGATCATGTAATAACCATTACATGAGAGTTGCATACGCTATTTTTTCTACACCCAATAAATAATCAAAAACCATAAATTTTATATTTTTATTGAACACAATAGGTAACAGTAATTATTCGTATGAACTGCATTTTCTGCTTTCTCCGATATGTGTGGAGGAGTCGATGGTAATTCTTCTATATCGCTGATATCAGACATTTTGATAAATTATCGAAGTTTAGCTAGGTATCTACGAAAATTTAATACGTACTGATTTTGACATCTAAAATAATTACATAAGAACCTAGGATAAATGTCAAATGCACAGCATCCTTGATTGAAAAATTATGGGTTTCTATTGTTTAAAAATCTGTATCGTAATGGGTATCATTATGAAACGGATTATAAAATCTGTATCGTAATGGGTATCATTATGAAACGGATTATGGGCATATAAGTGCATTGTTATAATACGGGTGTAGAAAAAATATTTGTACTTAGTCATAGTTAACCCTGTATAAGTATACTATAATGAAAAAACGCTACCGCTACCAATTAAATCAGGTACCTGATTCGGGTTGTAATATGTACAGGACTATCTGATCACTCTGCTATATATCTGCAAACTAACTTAGGTCTCAATTTTGTACCAAAAAAAATATTCTATAGACCCGTATCATCTCATAGTATTACTCAACTATGTAATTATCTGGATACCATAAATTGGGACTTTATACATAACATTGAGTTACATATAAATAATAGGTTCAAGATGTTTATGAACTTTATTACTTAAGCTATAGACAATTATTTCCCTTCAAAATCGTATATAATAAACAAACCAAAGAAGTCAAATGGAGCCTGGTTTAATGATAATTTGCGCCGACAACGCAGTCACTTGCACTTTCTTTTTAGTATCTATAGGCAAAATCCAACTGTTGGTAATAGAGAAATATATAATAAATTTAAATTAAGGTATCGTCAGGAAATCACTAAAGCTAAAATACGATCAAATGACAGCTACATTAAACAACATAACAGCCCTGTCAAAGCTGCTTGGAACCTAGTTAACGGTGTACATAGGGTACCCAGTCATAGTTTTCAAAGTTCATCAAGCGTATCATCTGACGAATTTAATGATTATTTTATAAATGCTGCTGACATCATAATTAGCGGGTTACCATCCAACAATAACAACTTTAAAACATATTTACAACAATTTACACCCTTAATTAAATTTTCCTTTTCAGATGTTTCACCCTGGGAAGTTGCTAATGTCGTTGGTAATGTAAAAAATAAAATATCAATGGATGCTTACAATTGGTCATCCAAAATTCTTAAAGGTATAACTAGCAGTATATTAATTCCAGTCACTTGTCTAATTAATTATTCCATCAATGATAATATTTTTCCACAATGTCTGTCGAAAGTCGCACCTATACATAAAAAAGATAATGTTAACGATCCATCAAATTACAGGCCTATTTCTGTTGTGCCTGCTTTAGCTAAAATATTCGAGAATATATTAAAGAAACTTTTTAACTGTCATCAATATGGTTTTCGAAATAACCTTTCAACTACTTTGGCCATTGATTATTTAACATCAATTATAAATGATGGTTTTGAGAATGGCGAGTTTGTTGCTTCCCAATTTCTAGACTTAACAAAGGCATTTGACTGTGTGTCGCATAATATCCTTATAAATAAATTATACTTTTATGGTTTCTCAGGAGAAAGTACAAGATTAGTCGAATCTTATTTAAATGATAGAATTCAATATGTTCAATATAACGGGGTTAAGTCTAGCATAAAGAAAACTATATATGGTGTGCTTCAAGGTTTTGTATTGGGACCTCTGCTATTTTTAATTTACATAAACGACTTTCTCACTTCTTTAGATGAAAATATAAATAGTGTGTTATTTGCTGACGATACTAATAAACCTATAGAAATAAAGACTTAACTTTGTTAACAGAGAAACTGCCTCAAATTCAGTCAAGGGCAAGTGATTGGTTTGTTTCTAATAACTTAAGTTTGAACAAGTCGAAATCGGAGACTATGGTTTTTACTCTATGAAATGGAGAACATTTAAATAATCCAGATTTTGTTAAATTCTTAGGAGTATACCTGGATTCTAAATTGTTATGGGAACAGCACGCCATTTATATTTGTTCCAAAATATCAAAGCATATATATATTTCTGTTTTGTCTTATGCAATCCTTGTCTGGGGCCACGCTCCCACGAGTAGACAAGTGTTTTAACAACAGAGAAAGGCTATAAGGGTGATATCGGGTTTAAACTATAGAGATGACTGCAGAGATCAGTTTATTGAATGGAATATACTCACTTTTCCATGTACTTATATATTCCATTGTCTTCTGTATGTTAGAGACAATATAGAGTCATTTAACTGTAATCATAACATTCACACTTATAATACCCGTAATAAAAACTACCTCGCAAATAAACTTCTAAGACTAAAAACTGTACGCGAAATGGTACAGGTTATTTGGGTTTAAAAAATTTTAATGCTCTCCCTGATTATGTAAGGTTTTTAAAGATAAATACTTTTAAAAAAAGAATTAAGAATTAATTATTGAGAAATGCGTTTTATGATTTCAATCAGTTTTTATCAAGTGACTATACCACGGTATTTAATTATTTGTCTTAACTGTTTGTTAGTTCGTATTGTCTGTACCTATTTAACATATTCTGATTTGTATGTTTGTAATATATTTAACGGTATTTTAGTCTGGAATTATTTTACATTAATTTTATCTATCTTTATATAACCTTTTAACTTTCTTAAAAATGTAATAAGTAATCTAGCGTACTAAATTATGTTCGTTTCTTTTTTCTTTTTTGACGTGTGTAAACACTTTGGTGTATATTGACATGAATTGAAATAAATAAAAAAAAATGTTGTGGTCTAGGCAACTGGTCACTACCAGTATGTGCACTTTCTTAATTTTAACTGGAAATCTCTGACTTCTTGTTGTTCTCGGGCAACCTCATTTCGGAGCAAACCCGTTATCAGAATCTCTGCATCTGCCTATAACTTTCTTTTCGATTTCTATTATTGGTACAGTTGTTACATGGCTACCGCTCCTCAAACAATGTTACTTCTCTATAACATAACGTAGTAATCTATGCAACCAATGTTTTCAAATATTTTGCTGCTCTGCACTGTCGACACTGTTGCAATTACGTTGTTGCACAATCGATACGTAACAACGTGCAACTAACATCCTTTTGTAGTTTCAGATGCAATCAATTAATTCAGTTAAGAGCAATTAGTTTTTATTAGTATAGTGACTATTCATAAACTTGCTACTGCTAAAAATGCAGTTACTTTGAAGATGCATCAAGCAACAATTTATTCACAGGAACAACGGTTTTGTAAGAAAGCTTTACAATAAAATACGTTTAAAAATAAATCCATTCTTAAAAACGCGGGCAAAGGAGCTCCGATTTCTAGTATGTTCCATAAGATATATATATATATATATATATATATATATATATATATATATATTATGTTAATTCGTAGGCTTCCGCGGGTGTTATATGTGGTTGTAAAATTTCTCCGGGTTCCTCTCCGCGATGAATCTGCATGGTCTTCAAAAGAACCATTTGTTTGACAACGTTTCGGTAAAATCTCATTTACCATCTTCAGGTCTTCTTACTTCTGCTTCGCGTTACTACGTTCGGCTTACTAAGTAAGCTGAAGATGGTAAATGAGATTTTACCGAAACGTTGTCAAACAAATGGTTCTTTTGAAGACCATGCAGATTCATCGCGGAGAGGAACCCGGAGAAATTTTACAACCATATATATATATATATATATATATATATATATTGGCAGAATGAAGCATGTCACAAACATATTAACATTAACGGTTATAAAGTAGCTAACTGTTTTTGCAGATCTGATAAAATACATGGAGGCGTAGCAGTGCATATAAAAATGGACAATATAAATACATAAATACATTCCTATTAATTTCAGTGAACAGTGAACAAAATTCTGAGTTCTGTGTCACCTTGCCTTCAATTAAAATCACTGCCATTACTACATACAGATCTGGCAATAGTTGTATTGATTTGTTTTTTGTGAATTTTGAACATATATTAAACAAATTGGCTTGTGGAACTAATGAATCATCTTACGAAATTTTAACATTAATTTTGAAAAAGAATCGATAATGCTCACTAATCTATGTTTGCTGACATCTTTTAGATTGACTGTTTCAATTTTAGAACATGAATCAACAGCTACTTATAATTGCGTAGTTAATATTATTACCTTTGTTTTTAAGAGTTGGGATAGGCTGGGAATGGAGGAACAATTAAATAAAGTTATTAACAAAAGTAAAATTCACACATTTATTTCTCACTATGAACCTTGGTCGTGAGACACGAAACCGCAAATAGAGATAGGTTTTCTACTTGTTACTCTCCTGTGTTCGTGTCCTTTGCCGTTCGTTCTTATTCCATTTTGTTTTTAAGCTGCACTGCGCTGATGGAGGGAAAAACCCTAGAAACAACGTTCCACAGTTGCTTCGTTGTTCCTTCCATCTGTTTTCTCCGGATCCTATAACCGTTAAATTCCACCTGTTTATATATGTATATATATGGTGATTCAGAACTTATTTAAAAAAATAATTTCAATGTACAAATACAATTTTGTAAAATAAAAATCAAAAAGGGCAGTTTGAAAATGATTTAAAAATACACTTCTGCTCTGCACTGGAAACTGGTCCATTGTAAAACCTGACAAGGCAAAGCATGTAATCGCCAACCGGACAAGTTAAGAAAACTGAAAGAAATTTCTAAGAAAAGAAATCAATAACATTTTATAATACCTATTTTATACAGCAATTTCAACAGGTTTTGCCGCTATTGTAATTAATTATTAATAGACTCAATTTGAAGTTTCAATTAATAAAATAGTTTGACATATCTGATGTTACAACAACAAAATTTTGGGCCCGTCCTACCCAGTTTTTACAAATTAACAATAAATGTTTCAGCGTTTTGTCGGTCGTGAACTCGAAAGTTATTGGCAGCAGCTATGATACTTTGCGTAAAAATAAATCCAAAGGATTTATTCAGGAGATCGTGGCGGCATTGGTACCAGTCCTCCTCGTCCAATCCCTTGCTATTAATACTTGGACACGCTGTACATGGTACGGATATAATTGAACCTCGTATACGCCACAATGCTGCAATACGCCATCGGTATCAAATTTCCCTCACGTTGCACTACACTTGCGTTCACTACACACCGCGGTTAAACTACAGTGCATTTGGCATATGTTTACCGGAAAATCGTTCTGCTAAAGAATTTACACTTCACCACAAATTAAAACGATATACATCAACTGCGAGTTGCTATACACGTAAGCCATTCTTGACATCTTTTAAGCTTTGGCAAATACGTTCATCCACAAAAATAATAAAATATTAAATAAATAGTTAAATGCAAATCCTTAGTTTTTGTAAGGAATCTAAATGATTACCGTTATTTTAAATTAATATAAATATAAATATGATTATATCGCATGTCAGAACTTTAAACATCTACATTATGTAATGCAGGATAGCATAGGTACGAAGGATAATTATTGTAAAATTTATCGACTTACCCGTAAGGAAAATTGATTGAAATTATCAAGCATTTCCGCCTATATGATTTTAATTCCTCAAATGTGCGATACAATCTAATGAAAATTATAATGACGTAACCCAGGTATGTGTTAAGTGAAGCATGCTAATTCATAGTTTGCATCTGTCACTTTAAAAAACTTATACCACTCTGGTGTAATATTGTATACTACATTATGCAATGAGAGACGGCTGAGATGCTCGAGTAATTACAATCAATCTTTCTTAGAGGTAAGTCGATTCATTTTAGAATTATTTGTTATTAGGTATTCGGTATATAAATGACGCTGTGGAATGGAGTCGAGAATCTTGGAAATTTGTGACATCATATCTTTCCAACGAGATTTTGGGTAAAAATTCTTACCTAGGCAAACTTCATTTTAAAGCATTTCAAGAAAGTGACGGTTATACTACAGTTTATAGCCACTGGTTACCGAATAGCGACTGTTATGGTACTACATTAGACGGCAGTGAAATAATTATTTTGGGATGCCTTTCTAAGGATACACTTAAACACATAAAATCTGGTTGTTATCTAGTAATTAATCTGGAAATGAAACAAGAAAAAGTTCTTTGCTCTAAGATTCTGGATGAGACCGATGTTGGAATTAAATCTCCCATGAAGTGGACTATAATATTAGCTAGCAAATTTGACTTATACGACAGTACAACAGGTATGGGTCATCTGACTACTAGAGTCGTCTAATTATAATTGTACAGAATAATATTCACGTTCCGGCACGATACTTGGCAATGAAAAGATATTGGTTCTGAAAAAGAAAGCTAGTCTATGTAGCTCTTTTTGGAAAGTAGTTCTTCCGCATCGCTCTTTGTCCTATATTTATAGTTCAAATATGTCATAGTTTTTGAGGTATCGTACGATCAAGTTAAAGATACTGAAAGCTTGTAGGTAATATTTTCAAGCTTAACAGATTAATAGAGTTACGGCTTAAAACAATAAAACTAAAACTAGAAAACATCTGGAAACGCTTAAAGTCAGTTAAACGAGGTATTTTGAATATGTATCTAATTAAAATCAAAATCTCTCCTAAAACATTTTACCTTATTCAGTAAAATATGTTTGTAATAAGAATTTAATTTGGATTATAAGAAAATCAATAATTATTGTGTTCAAATCACTTAACTTGTAAATAATAATGCTAAAAAATAATAATCATTTTCAAATTCTGCATTTAAATGTTCAGAGTAAGTCATAGAAGTAAAATTTTGGAGTCTGAAAGTTTCTTGGCTGATAAATGTTTAGATATTATCTATCTTAATGAGCACTGACTTATTAGTAATGAAATTAACTTTCTTAAACTTGATAAATATGTGTGTTTTCTACAAAAACTGCAAATTGCAGTTTTTGTAGAAAATCGCGAATGCATGGTGAAGTGAAAATACTTATTAATAGTTCTCTTATGTGACCTGTAACTTTGTTCAACATAAATGATGAATCTGTGGAACTTCACTGTGAAATAGTTGCTGTTGAATATAAGCAATATCAAATTGTTACAGTACATCACTCTCCTAAAGGCGACTTTAAGTTATTTCTCGAAAAGATGAACACAGCTTTAAGTAAACTTAATAGTAAAATAATATCATTTTTACTGGCGACTTTAACGTAAAATTTAATTCTAATGACAATGATAGCAATCTCCTGTTATGTTAAACTTTTGGCGTAAGCAAAACGTTTACTGCATGCACCAGAGAAAAGTCTCGTTTTGAATGTATTTACAAATCTTGACTGTAGTTCCGTCCATCTTCATGACATCATTATGTCTGACCATTCAAACATTTTAATTAAGATTAACTCTGATTATATAAAAGAAAGTACAGGTACCAGGGTAAATTATAGGCCAATAACAGATGTTGGATTGCTTCATCTTTACAATAATATTGAAAATCAAGACTGGAGTTTTGTTAAGAGATACCGCATTACATATAAATTAAAAAAACTGAAACGTTTATGACTATTCTGAACTCAGCAATAGGCTAAAGTTTTACTATTCGATCAAGATAATTTAAGTTTACTAAACCAAATGGAATTTGGTTCAATGATCATTTTAAACAGATGAGAAACCATTTGCATTTGTTATGTGATATAAGATTAGATTTCCTAATCTTATCGATAAAAAGTAATAATGTCGAATAGGTCTATCGGTGTAGGAATGCATTGGGGCAGTTAGAACGTAAACATATTGAAAGTCCCCACCGCTAGCCCGTCCGCTTTACGACGGGAGGCGAGTAGAAAGATCCTCTTTTGGTTTTCGCTTATAACTTGAAAACGGTGCGTTGTAGCGAAACATTGTTTACATAAAAAGGAGAGCCTATAAAACTATCTACAAAATTAGTCCAACCCATTTTTTCGCTATGATGAATCGTTTCCCAGATATCTGCTCTCAAAAATCGGAAATTAAAGAAAACAAAATTTTTTACACACGTGTTTTGTTATATTTCCCCTGGTAACTCCTCGGCCGTTTGTTTTACACAAAAGTTCTATAAGAGAATGTTTTGGAACGTTTTAGAGCGATAAAGATGATACATATGATAATTTATCTTCAACGAGTCATCAAGTTACATCAATTTGAATTTTTGGTTAAAAGTACCGATTTTTCAAGAAAACTCCCTAAAAGTCAAGAAAACATATTTATACATACATATGTATACATTAGGTAAAAGTTTACCAATTTTCAAGTTAATTGTGAACAATTGAAAATCTAAGGAGAAGGCGATTGTGTAACAAATGCATAAATTTTATTTTTATTTTATGTAAACTAATAAGGAGAACATGTAACAAATGAAAAATGTTAACAAAACAAACTTGACCTGTTTCTCTTGGGCCGGGAGAGTCATTCTTCTGGCTCCACCATTGAAACCAATTGCAGCATGAATCGCGAATCACCCTCATCTTCGTCATCAGTATTCGCAGGAGATGGGAAAATGGCCTCCAAGTCTTCTTCGTCATATTTTAACGGGACGCTGTTTAAACAGTGACTCTAGGAGTTTTGGCACAATCGAGAGCAACTCGCTGCCTTTTTGTAGCTACACCTTCCACTTTTACAAACTTTCGTGTACCTAAAAAATATGACGTCTCTGGATACTGCTTCGTTTTTTGTCATCACAGGAACTATGATATTGCCTTTGCGTGCCCATCCCCACATGTCTTAGAGGTAGTTGGGTGTCCAGCCAGAGCTACACCTGGTGGAATGTACGTAATGCGTACTCTTTCACTGCTCCCGCTGGGTGGAAGTGATGTGAGGTCTCGTTTTATATTCAACGCCGATTTCAAAGATGATTCGTGCCTGAATGTGTTCATAAAATTTATCTTTGCAGGAGCACCGTACCATTTCAGCTGCATCTTCGCCCAGCTTTCTCAATATCTTCTGACTGGGTAGTGGGTCTTGACGAATTTCACGTACGTATTACAAATTTTGGAAACTGGGGATTCTTTTTGTCATATGACAGCTTGTAAAGTACGATTTATTTTATTTTGACCGTCATTGAATAAGGCCAAAGGAAATAGAGCCAATTCGTATTGCAAATAATTGCTGTAACTTTTGACCCATTGGAGATAAATTAGCATATGTATTTATATTTTTCATTTATCGTTGTATAACATGCTCTCAAGGAATTTTTGTGTAAAACAAACGACCGAAGAGTTACCAGGAGAAGTATGACAAAAAATGTTTGTTAAATTTTTATCTTAATTTTTTTTTATGGTTTTTTAGATATCTCGAACGCGGTGCATCATGACGAAAAAATGGGTGGAACTAATCTTGTATAAAATTTTAAGAGCTCTTATTTTTTGCTACGACGCGCGCACCGTTTTCGAGTTGTAAGCGAAAAAACAAAAAAGAGGACCTTTCAACCCCCCTCCCCCCTCTGAAGCAGACGAGCTAGAGACGAGGACTTTTGTTATGATTACGTATTACCCTAAACATATTCCCGCAAATAAATATTCAAAACTTATCGGAATCAAGTCGATTCGACAAAAGCTTTTGACTGTGTCAGTCATCTCATTACAATATCTTACTTAAAAAGCTTTCCTACTATAAACTTTAATTGCCTGTTAAGTATGGAGTGCCGCAAGGTACGGTCCTTGGACCTGTACTTTTTCTTATATATATATAGCCTAAATCAATTATGTTCTCTCTGCGACAAGTGGATTGTAGAGCTATTAATTTTATTCCACTCGCGCTAAATTCCCTGGAGTATGCATTGATCAAAAGATGACTTGGGAAACACATATTTCTGAACTTTCTAAAAATTTGTCTAAAAAATTGTTCTTATTAGGAGCATTGCTAATTCAGTTTCAAGTAAAACTTTATTATTAGCTTATCATGGTATATTTCATTCTAATATGTATATCTCACATTCTAATATGATATATTCAATTCTAAACTGGAGTCATTCATGACATTCCTCTAAAATATTTGGGATATAAAAGAAGTGTATTCGAATTATTACCGGTCTTCAGTACTGACTGTAAGAATCAATTTATTGAATATGGTATTCTTACTGTTCCTTGTGTATTCATTCTTGAATCTCTCATTTATAAACCAATTTTCAACAAAATAGTTTCTATCATAAACATTCAATTAGAAATAAAGATCATATTAGACAAGATTATCTAAGATTAATCCGAACTGGAAATGGTATAAATTATTATTGTATTATTTTTCATAATAAACTGCAAGTGAATGTTAAAAACTTGTGTCTTGTACATTATAAAAAGAATTTAAAAGAGTGCCTTAAAGTAAAGGCATTTTACTTTGACGAGTTCCTTTATAATAATTTTCTAGATTTCCCTTTACACTTTTTACTCGATGTAATGATTGTATTTTATAATTGTTTATTATTTTATTTATTTTATCTATACCTATTTTATTGTAATTTATCAGTAGTGTACTTTTGTGTTTTTTGTACTATTAATTTATTTTAATTATGCTTTTAGCTATTCTTTTTTGGACGTATGTAAACATTTTTCAGTGTAATGGCATGAATAACTTATCACCGTTGCATAGCATCAAGTTACCACCACGTGTCACGTCTTATTGAAAGATAAACTCCTTATAAGTTGATAGAAATATTGTTTTACAAAATATTAGGTATAATTTTCTGGACCATTGTCCATCGATCGAAAGGGGTGTAATTGTGAAATATCTGTTTAAGGTATCACGCACCAGACGTTGATAGCAAACTTCTCTGTTCTGTTTTTCTTTATTTTATTAGGTATTGTAAAACAAATTATGGCAATTATGACTGTTAACCGTCATTATAGAAACGACTCTCCCATAATATTTTGTTCAAAAAATTATTATCATTTTCTTCTATTAACCTTCCTTCATAATCTGCAAATTCACAACGCTATTATAATAGTTCACAATGTTAATTAACATAATAAATAATAATGTTTGGTCGCCTTGTACCGCTAGTAGTGGTATGATATGGCTTATAAATCCTAATAATATAAAAACGAAATATTGTGAATCAGTACACTCTAGAACTACATTAGAACACTACTAAAATACTACATATTTTGTGACTAAAGCTTTTCTAGACATTTAAGTTTGGTTGTTTGAAGCTGTAACTTAATTCATATTTGTTAGATAACAGTCGCTTTTTATTGTTTTATTCAAATTTGGCATAGAAGGGTTTTTGAAATAGCCGAATATAAACTTATTTATTATTTGAAGCAAATAATACTTTATATATGTTATATATATTTACTTATTTACTTTGATCAACTTATCTCTATTCTCTACCCAAACGTCAGTGTCTACTGAAATATAACTCTTCTGAATTTAGTATCGCACAACCATATTTACATAAGGCTACCTCGATAACTTTTTAATGGAGATATTTTAATCTAAATTGAAATGCCGCATCCACACTCTCGGCGAGAAAGTCCGAAACCGGTCGAGCACGAGAGTGTGGATGTAGCCCTCGTCGAGTATCGCGCTTGCTATAATAGCCCTCTCGCGTACTCTCGCCAAGAATGTGGATGCGGCATAATAGAGCATCTGCGGCACGTGATCAAAGTAGGCGTGGCTACTGGCTTGGAGGATAAACAAACAGCGATCATAACCCCAAATGTATTTATTATTATTTATTTATTATATGTTTTCACGTTATCTTAAGTGATTGTGTTCTAGTTATAGTTTATTGTTGTTATTATTTTTCGTTTTTTTGTGGCTACAATATTCCTTCATTTATATAATCATATATAGTGAATATATTATTATACACTGAATGTCACAGATGCCGAAAGTTCTGATAGATATAGACATAAAATAAGTGAAATTGGAATAGATCCATACACATTCAATCTGATAATGAAGAAGATTTTCCTAAAACTTTATATCCAAATACTGTAAATTATTTGTTATATAATAAAAGTGCTTATATACATACATCAAATTTGTAGTTTTTTAGGTACTGAAATCTCGAAAAATAAAACAAGTAGAGCAAAAGCAATATCAAAAATAAAATTACTGATGTCTTGTTTATCCACTTTTACTGTTTAAACTCTCCTCAAATAATATAATAACTTTTAAAAAGCATTTGTATGATACACATTATTTCGCTATTCTATCCCCACATTTTAACAATTATTTTCAGATACTTATCAACAAACGTGAACAATCTTATATGCAGAACTATGTAAGTTTATGTTATTACAATACTTACATCTATTTTTAAAAATACGTATTTTGAAAGATTTCAGTAGGTACCTAAAAATTTGCTGGATAGATCGTTTTCTGAAATATTCGCAGGTGGCATGAGATAACATTCTTGTTATTTGCTAAATTCTATATTATTCAGTTCTTAAATTACTTGTATTTGTACAAAATACTATTTCAAGAATACGGCGGCCTTAAAGCATATTAAAGGCTTAGAAAGTAATTTTTCTTACCGAAAATGTACGCATAGTATGTATATAGGTATGCATATACAACATGCTAAAACAGTTTCATTTCAAATAATTTAAATTACCTACAAAAGAAATATTTATTTATAACTAAAAAATGGTACTCCGATATGGTATTCATTCTACAAGATTTTATATAAAATATTAATTTTTCACAAAAAAAATATTATTGAAAACATTTGAATTCGTAAATAGCAGAAATATGTTCCAGTTTTAAACAAAGTTTTCCTAAAGTACGTATCCACAGAATAAGAATAAATAAAAATTTAGTCCTGAAATAGGTTGCCACTAAATACAATCAATACGTATTATGCTGCTGTGGCGTTTGCACAGCCACGGAAAATTGATATGATTTATTTTTTCAAACCTCTTTTTCTCCATTTAATAATTTTCGCCTCATATCTATCTTTCTTCATATTCACAGTGGGGATCCAATCCGGATTATTTTACTCGTGCAAATTTGCAGGTTTCCCTATAGTATAATAAATGTATAATTTTTGCTCTTTTATATTTTGAACATATTCTTCCAAATTTAATTTTAGACCCTGTAAGGTCAGCTCTTTTTAAACTATTCATCCAAGCCTTTTGCCTCTCAGATGCTAACTGGTTAAATTGTTTATGTCTGTCGAATTCAGAACGAATTCTGAAGAAACTAACATTGTCCCTTGCAGAATTACTGCCACAGTTTGCTACCATACAATAATACAAATAACACTTAAATATTTAATAATAAATTGGAATAAATATAAGGTTATACTTTTGCTTATCCTCCAAACAACGACCTTGAAAATCGTGACGTCACGTGCAGATGCCCTATATTAATTTAATTTATTTTGATCTACAACGGTTTTCCGAATTGCTGTGCTGTAACTGATTGCCGCCAACAACCAGTGAGCAATTATTTAGTACACGGCATAACACCCCATTTTTCTAAATTTAATATTTTAAACGTTTCCAGGCTTAATTAATTATTTCGTAATGTCATTTTATACATTATGAGAAGGACATGGCTGAATGGGAAATAGAGGCCCGTTTTCGGGCTTAATTAATTATTTTGTAATGTCATTTTATACATTATGAGAAGGACATGGCTGAATGGGAAATAGAGGACATCTGGGGCAACCAGAATCGCCTTTAGAGCCATTGGCCGTTCATTATTAAGATACAGGGTGATGTATGATTTATTTATGAGACTCTGATAAAAATAGTTTTACAACTAAAATTAGAGAAGACTTGATTAAGGATACCTATTTCAAGTTGAATATAATCACCACACTTATTTAGAACATCAATGTTATTCAGAAAAATATGCTGGTATCTTTACAATAGTAGCCGTTGTCATAGAATAAAACATTTTATAATTAATGATAGACTCACTCAAAATGCTAGATAAAAAAGAAGCATCTCTTAAGATTACTTTTATGTGTTCCTTTCGAATATATATGGAAATTTTAAAAAATATATACAGGTTAATGTCTTTTAAAGGTAAACAAAAAAATTTACCATTTATTAAGTCCGGACCTGTTTTCTTTCCTGTTGTACATGCAAGTGATGTCCCGTGTATATTTATATTTTTACTTGCTTCATATTATGTAAATCATAACAGTCGTTGTAAAGAATGCACGCTATCTAGTTAAGATAAAATAAACATAGGTATAGATAGCTTTTTCAATTTATATGAATAATTAAATTTAATCGCGCTAGTTAGTTATAACAAATTCTTTGAGTCACAATCTTGCACTTGCTTCAATAATATATTTGTGTGTATTAATCGGATTATTAACTTCATAAATAAAAGTAGCGACGAACATGGGATACAGTGTCGGTTGAACATCTGAAAAACGTTTGAGTGATTCGAATAAAGAAGTTGAAGACTGTGACCGCAAAGCAAAAAGTGATAGACTGTAGATTAATGCAAAAGTGATCATTAATTAGAAGCTGATCTTCGAAGGCAATAAATCACAATCACAATAATTGTTGAAGAAAATATACAAGGCAACGCAAAAGTAAGTCAAGTATTATTTCCTCTCTGAACCTTGTTATATCTCCAAACCTATTCTTTCTGAAAAGTTTCTTTTGAGAACAATAGGCTCGCTATTCATTGCGAATACATGGGTTAAGAAGAAATCTCATTTAAAACAAATTCAAGCTCAGTCAAATGAATTTAAGTTTAAGTATTCATTCGAATCTAGTCACATACAGTTTTTCTCTCTTGTTTTTGTTTTCTATATTTTCAAAATTTCGAATACCTATATCAAATTTTGTAGTAAACTCTTTGAGTAATTTAAAAATTTATCAATCAAATAAAATGGCTACAAGTAGGGAACCAAATCCTCCACAAGTGGATTATCAAATGTTGCGTTTATACAGTGCTTTCGAAAAGTAACGAATAAATTCATTATTTTTTAAATTGAGAAGTTTTCGAAAAAATCCCCTGGCACGTTGATTTTGATTTTTTTTAAATAGCAACCCCCAATTTTGACGATGCCATTTGAAAGAGCGTGTCATTCTACATACATACATAATGAAAAATTATGGTGTTACATAATAAAAATTTCAAGAAAATAATATTTGAAGATTTTAAAATTTAATTTTCACAATACTGTGAACCTCCCCATTATGCAACACCTGTTCGTGCTTATTTAGATGAGTTGTTCCCGAATCGTTGGATAGGGTGTAGGGGGCCGATTGAGTGGCCAGCCAGATCGCCAGATTTGACACCCCTAGATTATTTCTTGTGGGGATACTTAAAAAGCAAAGTATACGTTACTAGACCGGTGAATTTAGAAGATTTAAAAGCAAGAATTTGTCACGAGATACATCGTATACCTCCTGAAGTTATTGATAATGTCCAAAAAGAATTTACGGTGCACAATTTGAACATTTAATTTAGTCGATTTTTTACATAATCATTGTCATTTTCAGTATTGTGAAAATTAAATTTTAAAATCTTCAAACATTATTTTCTTGAAATTTTTGTTATGTAACACCATAATTTTTCATGATGTATGTATGTAGAATGACACGCACTTTCAAATGGCATGGTCAAAATTGGGGGTTGCTATTTAAAAAATTGTCGATGACGTCATATCTCGAACAACGATGACGTCACAAATGTGGGTCGTATGTCAAAAAGTGCCTTTTTTAAAAACAAAAACGACGTGTCAGGGGATTTTTTCGAAAACTTCTCAATTTCAAAAATAATAAATTTATTCGTTACTTTTCGAAAGCACTGTATATTGACAACATTCCTAAATACAATGGAATTACTGAAAAATTGGTTGCAAATAAGACATATTTTAAGATTACATTTTGGTAACCAACGATATATAAAATGACCATGATTTATTCAATTTATAAATTTTTAAAAATGAAAATTATCACTGTTTTAGTTTGAGATACCAAGAGTTTATTAATTAGTAAATTAAATCATTCAAAAAAGATACTGAAAAAGATTTTATGCCAAGCATTGTGAACAATTGGCACTAGACATATTTACTAGATCATTAAATCATCATCATTAAATATGTTACAATTTATGATTAGAGTCCAACAAGTTGATTCATTAGAAACTCTGCTATAAGCAAAATTCATGAAGAAGAATCTTTCTGTTTAGAGTAATTTTTTTCAAAATACAAATATTGCAGGTAGATCAGATTATCAAAAACCAATAATACCATCACCACAAATTAAACAACCACAATATAATTTTATACTACGACAAACTGTAGGTTATAGTCCAAATTTTTTTCAAATTCCAAATCAATTTAAAAATAAAAATTTCCAATTTCACTATTGAAAAAAAATTGCTCGCGATCATATGAACAAGTAAATATTTTTGGCCTTACATTTTCGGTAGAAAATCCTATACAAGAAATACCCTACATAGAAAATTGTTTTAACCAATACCATCACCAAATTATCCTTCAGGAACTAGGTAACATTATTATTGACCCATCGACATCTGAAAATCCATTTAAAACAAAAATCAGACATCTAGTAACTTTTAGAACCACATCATCCGACAATGACGAAAAGAAAATTGCTGTCAATTTGTTTATTATGTATTAAGAAGTTCTTTATCTAGTAACCCATGCAATGACAAATCAATCACAACAAATATTTTATAACAACATTTAATAGAAATCCTTATATCAAAATATAATGAAACAAACAAGAAATTAACATAAAATTTACGAAAAGCACAATAAAATAAAATTAACACACGAGACATAAACTTCTGGATTTTTCAACTAACTCTCCATTTAATTGAATGCATTTGTTGTATCTTTCTGTCTTTCAATGTTTGCCATAACATTAAACAATTAATGTGGTGTAATTTCAGCGCATACCTGTCTTATTCTTTAGCGCAGCTCTTCTACGTTGGTTGGACGAGTGTAGTAAACTTTTTCTTTAATAAACCTCCATAGAAAAAAATCTAGGGGAGTTAAGTCGGGAGCCCTAAAAGGAAATTCCATTAATTTACTATTTCGCCCTATCCACCGATTAGGAAACTTTTCCTCCAACCACGATAGGACAACCATCTAATTGAAACAGTAGACCATCTACTTCTGCAAGTGGAAGTTTATCAGTAGCATAAGAGAATTCATTGTTTAAACAATGCAAAAAGACGGGCCAATTATTTTGGTATTTAATATATGCAATATACTGTGAATACTGTCGCCTACAGTTTATTACCCATTCGGAATTTTCTTGTGCCCAATGCCTCGTGTTATGCGAATTTACTGTCCCATTGATTGTAAATGTTGCCTTGTCAGTAAACAAAAATTTCTTACAAAATTTCTCTCATTAAGACATTCTACTTGGCGCCATAAGCAATATTCCATTCTTTTATCACTATCACCGTCTTCTAAGGTGTGCAGAAATTTCAATATTAGGCTTCGTATTATTGTATTTTTTAAGGTTTCTCCTTATTGTCCCCGAGGTAATTGTAGGTCGAAACTACTACTTTTTTCGGATTTTTGGTGAAATAATTCCGAATTTGTTCATTGTTTTCTCTTGGCCGTTGTACATTAATATTTTTTTGCTTAGATACAGCTCTGTATTCATTAAAAATTCGAGAAACTTCCCTTTTGGACCTGTCACTGTCACCACAAAGTTTTACTATTTCAATCTTATGTTGCAACGTTAAATTACTAGTCATAATTTTGACAGTGCACTTAAGGAACAGTACGTAAATTTCACTACTGAGCTAATAATTTTGACATTTTCGTCTTTTGTTCAGATGGCTTGTGCCTGCTAAGCCTGCTATTAGAAATTGTTCATCACAGTGGAGATGTATTATTAGAGCATGTTTAAATAAAACAAAGATTGTCGCTATTATCACAGATAAATTGATAATTTATCTGTGCTATTATGAATAACTGTGGCGTCGACATTTATTAAATTTTGTTTAGTAACGAGGTAACATTTACAAAAATATTCATTCAATTAAATAGAGATTTAGTTGAAAAATCCAGAATTTAAAGTTAACTCATGTGTGTTAATCTTATTTTATTGTGTTTTTCGTAAATTTTATGCTAATTTCTCGTTTGTTTTTCTGTTTGTTTCATTGTATTTTAATATAAGGATGTCTCTATTAAATATTTGTGTGATTGATTTGTTATCGTATGGGTTACTAGATAAAAACTTCTTAATGCATAATAAACAACTTAACAGCAATTTAGCCGTAGAATCGTTAATGTTGAATATTCTTCATAAAATTTGGTGCAAATCCATTTCAGGGGACGCCGAATCCATTGGAGTAGGTACGCATATTTGTTCTAAAAAAATCGCTAATAAGAATTCTGGATTTTTCAGTCTCAGAATGTCATCTACTAGGCCTTACTTTAAAAAAAAACTGGACGCCGCCTGGCCGCAAAATACACCTTCCCCCCCTCTCCACATTTCAAAAATAGAATCGCTCCATAAACAATAGCTGATAGAGTACCATAAATGTTATAAGTTTGGCCCGCTTTCAAATGGGCCACCGTGTAGTTAAGATCAAATAAACATATAGTTAGGTTTTTGCAATTCATATAAATAATCAGCTTTAATTGCACTAGTTAGTTGTAACATATTCTTTGATTCATAATCTTGTACTTGCTTCAATAAAATATTTGTGTGAATTAATCGGATTATTAATTCCATAAATAAAACCTGTATGCAAATAAAGTATCGTTAATGTATTTAACTCTAAAATTCCATTTCCTCCTAAAGTTATGATAAAAAACAGTTTTAACCGAAAATTATTAATCAGCCTGTACCATAATGAATGGCCAATGAGCTATTTCTATGGGCGGTTCTGGTTATTCTAGTTCTCCATCTCCCATTAAACCATGTCCCTCTTATGATGCAACACCTTGTATTTTAGATATATTTAATTCATTAAAATTGTACTATATGCGAGAGCCAGTGGATAATTACCGTCTGTCTATTAAGCTTAACAACTGCTATGAATTGTATCATTCCCAAGATGTAAATCCTTATAGTTGCACAAAGAGTGCAAATCCCAAAAATTATGCCTGTGTTCATTGGCTACCAGGAGAAAGACGGTGCTTAGGTCTTAAAACTCCCGTGAACGAAGTTATTGAATTTGTGTGTGAGGATTCCAACAAGAAAAATGATTTTTCTACCGATGCTTCTTCTATACACAAGCACTGTTTTAACGTTTATAAATCCAGTAACTACCTAGAAGAGGTGTGTCTGCAAAAATTTGAAGACTTGAGTATAGGCATAACAACTTCCAGCAATTATTCTATTTTACTGGACTCGTACTTTTGCCCCACGGTTAAAACTCCACAGGATATCCTGCAATATAAAGAATTTGTAGACAACTTTGTTTTTGATCCCAGCATTCGAAGTTGCTATAAGATTTATACACCCAATCAAGATATTAGCCCATATACATGCTTAAGCAACGACGTATATGATGCATGCATTCATTCATTAGAAAACACAAGCTGTATGGGAATAACCACGCAAAATAATGAAACAGTTATTTTGGAATGTTTGAATGCGACGAAGGTAGTAAATGAAACAGGATGCTTTAAAATATATACCACTGACAACCAAATACATATTGCCTGCCAAAAACAAGTGGAAGAACAATGTATGGGAATAATTACACCCAGTAATTTAACAGTACTTCTCAAATGCATAAACTGCTTTTCAACTAAAGGTATTTTCATTGTTTTTTATTGCTTGCTATTATATACCGAAAGATACATTGAATAATACTACTGTTTATACAGGGTGTAACTTTGAAGGGGGGTCCGGTTTGGAGGGGGGTAGTCCGTGTTCCCTAGATTGCTAATATGAAATTAGTTTTTTTTTTAATCAAATAAATAGCCGAATTATAATTAATTTTTTAAACTGCACCCAAATTGCTATACACACCGCCCGTGTATAGCGTCCGAGTTTTACTGCAGAACAGCTCTGGCAGAACCATGTCTAAGGTGTTGCCAGTTAGTTGTTACCAGTCTAGACGTCGGAACTTGTCCCGTCATTTCAGGGTCGTATTCCACGCAGCGCTGCGCGACCGAAGCTGATATTTTATAATGAATTCTAGAGATGGGACTTTTAGTTCATTTTGGTGAATTCATTCTATTAGTCTCATTCACCTAAGAGAGTAATTCATTTGATTCAGTACGGTCGAGAATTGTATTTTTGTAATTCGACCACCGATCGTTCAGTCTCGACGTTCAATATCGGAGTTTGCTTACAACGGCACTGTTTCATGACTCGCGTGGTATCGTAATTTAGAGGCAAAGGTATAACAATGCTTTCGAGATTACAGACAAATCTAGATTTTAGATTAAAACATTTATAGGTAAGCATTTAAATATAGGTAATAAAATATAATTTTAGGTGTGAAAATATTGTATTAAATTAACAAAAGAAGTAATATTTAAAATAAAAAAAAACTAATTTCATAAATAAATTCTAAACATTAAAAAATTCGCGTTTAAAAACAACATTTCAGAAATTTTGTCTAATTTTAATGGAGCTCGTTTTTCTGTTACTCTGCTTTAGAAAATATTCTGTAGCAAGACACCGAACTAGCCATTCTATATAGGTGATCCGACTGAAACCGGTCATTGAGTCACATCTCCGATACCGTCTACGTCTAATCGTCAGCTGCAATTTTTCGTTTAATTCAGTGAATAAGTATAGAAGGACTGAATTCGACTCGACTGAATTACATTGTTAAATTTTTTAGAATCAACGTTGCTTTTAGTTGACAGAGAATGATTCAGTCCGACAAGAAGGAATGATTCATTTCATTCAGTGAAGTGAATAGTTCGTTTGTACTAGTTCGTTCGCGAACTACCCATCTCTAATGAATTCAGTACATACGTAGCTTTGATGTAGTGCACTACGTGTTATGTATTTACGTTAAGTTCACAAGTACAAGTTAACTGTACACAATGTCACGACGGATACCGTGCAGAAAAACCACAGAAAAATGGATTCACGATTTGCCAGTATTTAATGGTACAATGTACTCTATGTAATATTTTACTTGACTGCAAACGAAAATCAACCGTAAAAGCCAGTATTCGCTCCGATTTAAAAGAAAAGTATTTATGGTTAAGTGTTGACAAAACAACTACTGCTGGTGGATGGAAAATAACACGTTATAACAGGTTGTAACGTACTACAAATAACTACAGCTGTCAGATGACAGTTGGGTATTCTCCGACCAGCTAACAGTGGAGATGGGCTGGATTCAAAATTAAGATGTTAAATTGGGCGCCAAGTAAATTATTTCAACTCAAATACCCACTAGTGATATAATTCCCTTCCAATTTACTAAACAAGGGTTAAAAAAAATGACAATTATGCAGCAACTAGTATAATGAAAACTTATAGTATTCACACAATATATCAGCAATCAAACAAGTGAAACAATCAGCCTCACAAACACAGGTAAATACTATATCAACAAGTGAAGCGATAAGCTTCATAAGCACAGGGAAGTACGATTAAAAAAATATATACATATATATATATATCTATATACATACATTCATAAAACTAAATGAAAATAAGTAAGAGTAATGGAACAAAGTAATCAAGGTGAGAGTACTTGGAATCTGATAGTAAAGATTTTATAATAATAAGCAGTCTGCCTACGTTCAATACTGCAGACAAGTTTAAGAAGAATTGCAGTTGTTAAAAAAAAAAAATCAAAGAGCAGAAATTAATAACTAATCAACACTTAAATAACATATACCCAGCGTAGTAGATAAATTTATAAGATATGGCTTAAGCTTAAGCGATTCTTTAAAACTCTACGTAGCATAAAAAAAATATAGGTAGATAACTCAGATATCTACGTACACTCAGTATATACTTATCGAGGTAAAATAGATTTAAAAAAAAAGGATGTTGCAATATGCATGGATTAATTTCCGCCTCACAGTTATTAGTATTTTTAATTAAATAGTCTATTAAATATTTGCCAAAACTACTCTCACATAAATTATTATTGAAACTGAATATCTTACTGAATCTATGTATATTAAAAATACTCTAAACTTAATTGAGAAAAAAAAAGAAAATATATATATACCAATGAACTTATTATCAGCTCTAGCTATGAAATGCAATCAGGTAAGTATCAATCTAACTATTCACGCTAGAGCAATCTTAGAATTAAATAATATTGTGATAATTACTATTAAAAAAATATTTATAGAGAAATAGTAGAACAGTTTATTTTTCTTTTTAGGTAACTTGCGTAAAGTGGCTCCGATGCAGTTCTAGATGCGTTGCAGTCTCGGAATAGCTGCAGTGAAGAATGCGCTGCAGTCTCAGCGTGGTGCAGTGATGGATACGCTGCAGTGAAGAATGCGCTGCAGTCTCAGCGTGGTGCAGTGATGGATACGCTGCAGTGAAGAATGCGCTGCAGTCTCAGCGTGGTGCAGTGATGGATACGCTGCAGTGAAGAATGCGCTGCAGTCTCAGCGTGGTGCAGTGATGGATACGCTGCAGTGAAGAATGCGCTGCAGTCTCAGCGTGGTGCAGTGATGGATACGCTGCAGCGAAGAATGCGCTGCAGTCTCAGTGTGGTGCAGTGATGGAAACTACCCAACGGCTAAACTATCGAGACGGAGATTTGGGCCGCCGGTTGGCTTTTACCAGCACGCCGGATTCGATTCAGAGCCAGACTGTGCACCTAGTGCAGCCTAACCTCGTGACAAACGTGTCCACTCCCCAAAGAAACCCTTTGAAATTAAAGAAATAACATGAAAATATTATCGAACTAAAAATACGATAAACTGAATGATTTACCTTCACTGGAAGGGTCTCCCAAAATACAAATAGATGTCCAAAAATACAATAGCATGTGTTCCAAGAACGACAGAGATGTTCGGAAATTGATGCAGTTTAATCCTTGTAAAAGATGTGATTTTGCCTGAACTATTCATACACCAAAAACTTCAGGAAACAATCAACAAAAATCACTAAATTTGCTTGCACAAAAATTACTCCCAAAATGGATGATTATAGATAATCACTTGAAAATGTGTACGAGCATTAGCACCATTTCTTGCCGAACCCTCTTGACCTGCGTTCAAAAGCCGGAAGTGCGGAAATTTTAGAGAGAGAGACAACTCTTTTAGAAAGCCTTTCCGAAATCCATCTTCCGGTCTAAGACTAGTCGCGAAACTAGAAATTTGCGGTAAGTTATCAGTCTACTGAACGACCGACACCTCTCTACGTGAGATGGCGCGGTAAGTATTATATTGAATATTAATAATTATTTCAAATATTGATATTATCACAAAACTGATTTTTTTTTTCCAGGTTTATACTACAAAGTTTCAAAATGAGGTAAATAAATGCTAACCGAAAGGTATTATGGGATAACAAAGTTTCCTTGAAGTATATTAATACGCTTTTTTATTTTAGCAAAGAGTAAGACGTTCTTATTAAATTATATAAAGTATATTATTTGAAGTTCGACTGATTCTGCAGATAGAAATGTGACAATAACATGATGACATACCAGGAAGATCGAAAGTGCATTTTTGGTAATCTCAAATAAGAAAAATATTAAAGAGAAATTTAACCTATAGTTTTTTTTTTTAACTCTAGATTATCTACAAAAAAAATCGCTAGCTATAAAAACAATACTTCGTTAAGATCTACATATACAGGGTCTTATTTAATTTTTAAGGAAAAAATATACCGTAACAATTCCCCCCTTTCGTGAAGAAAATTTACCCCTGTAAATTTTCTAAAGGGTAAGTTGATTTCAAGTCCTTAGCATTCCATATGCCTTTAATATTTCCATAGTCGTCCCGCAATTCATAAGTCCACGGAGAAAGTTTGCGTCTAATATACAGAGGTCCTATAAACTTTGGAGCTAACTTATTTGTAAAATAATTTGCGGCGTTCGACAGTACGTAATTCTTTCTCCAAACTGGTTGTCCTACTATAAATTCTTCACTTCTTCTTCTTAAGTTGTATTTCTTCTCACATTTCTTGGCTGCCATATCCAGTCTTCTTCGTACTTCTCCAAATAACTTTGCAAATCCTTCTTGCCGAACATTATTCTCGTCTTGACTGGAGTCTTCTGTATCCTTAATCTGGGCTCTCCCTTCGTATTCTTCTCCATGGATTACCATTTTTCTACCGAAGTTAACATAATATGGGGTGTGATTTGTAGACTCATGTTTTGCAGTTCGTGTAGCACAAGCGATTTTAGATAGGTTGACATCCCAGTTTTTGTGATTATCCGAAACATACATCGCCAACATAGTTTTGATGGTCTTGTTATATCTTTCAGTAGGATTGGCCTGTGGGTGATAATCGGATCCGTACTCCATATTGTTCCATTAATTTCTTAAACTGTTTAGATCTGTACTGTGGCCCATTATCACAAATTGCTAATCGCGGTACACCGAATATAAGAAACACGTCCTCCTCGATTTTCTTAGTAACCATATTTGCTGAAGCAGATCTTAGAGGAAATGCTAACGAAAATTTACTGAATAAGTCGGTCACAACCAAAATGTATTGATGCCCACGATTCGAACGAGGAAAGGGTCCCATTAAGTCTGTTGATATTATTTCCCATGGCTGTCGAGCTGGCGGTTGAGCAGTCATTAATCCTTTAGGAGCTTTTTGTTCAGGTTTATAAGCAGCGCAAGTAGCACACTTTCTGACGTAATTAGCAACGTCATTTCTCATTTTGGGCCAGTAATACATTTCGCAAATCCGACTGTAAGTTTTGAAAATTCCCATGTGGCCTGATGTCGGCGGATCATGTGCTGCCGATATAATAGCTTTCCGGTTACCCTTCGGAATTACTCTCTTCCAACATTCCGATGATACAGTCAACTCCGGATATTTAGACTTCACGTACTTAAATAACTGGCCAGCAGCTACTCTCCAGTTTGGATATCTTAAAGGTTCTTTTTCCGTTTTCTCCACCATATTATTGTACCATCTGTCTTCTGTCTCATGTACGACTTTCTTCTCTACAGCATCTACTATTGGTACTGATCTTGATAAGGCGTCCGGCACTAGATGTTCTTTTCCTTTCCGATGGACTATCGTAAAACTATATTGTTGAAGGCGTACTGCCCATCTAGCAAGTCTGCCAGTTGGATCCTTTAAGTTTTGCAACCAGACCAGAGAATAGTGGTCTGTTACTACAGTAAAAGGCACCCCTTCAATATATGGTCTCAGTTTTTCTACTGACCATAAGACAGCTAAACATTCTCTTTCTGTTGTTGTAAAATTACGTTCCTGGCGGGTCAATGAACGACTAAGATAACATATAACCCTATCTCCGTCAGTATGAGGTTGTGTCAAAACAGCACCTATTCCATATCCAGAGGCGTCACATTGGATGACGAATGGCAACTTATAATCGGGGCAACTGAGTACTGGAGCTGTAACCAGGAATTCCTTAATTTTCTGAAAGGCGTCTTCGCATTTTTCAGTCCATACAAATTTCTTCGACTTTTTGAGGAGTTCTGTCAATGGTGTTATGATTGTGGCAAAGTCAGGAATAAAGCGTCTGTACCAGGAAAATGTTCCGACTACTCTTCGTACCTCTCGTACATTAGTAGGAGTTGGCAATTGTAACATTGCTTTCACCTTGTCTCCGTCTACGTGCAATCCGTTTCTGTCGACCATATATCCCAGGTATTTCATTTCCGGACGACAGAACTGACATTTTTCCCAACTAACTGTCAGTTTAGCTTCCCGGAGCCTTCTGAAAACTTCTTCTAAAATTGCTATGTGATGCTCGAACGTTTGAGTCACCACCACCACATCATCCAGATACACAAATACATGCGGCTCTAGATCTGCACCTAAGACACGATCTATCAGTCTCTGCCATGTAGCCGGGGAATTGTGCAAACCAAAGGGCATTCTTCTAAATTGGAACAGGCCCCTACCTGGTACTGTAAAAGCAGTAAATGGCTTAGCTGATTCTGCCATCGGCACTTGCCAGTAAGCCGACTTAATGTCGAGCGAAGACAGATATCGTGCGTCCCTCAATTTATCTAGAGTGCTAGTTACATAAGGCAATGGATAACCATCCCGCTCGGTAACTTTGTTGAGTTTGCGGTAGTCGACGCAAAACCGATATCCACCATCTTTTTTCTTTACTAATAGGATCGGCGACGACCATCCACTGTTAGACTTTTCAATAATTCCTTGTTTCAACATATCTTCCAGTTCAGCGTCTATGTGTGCTTGTATTACCGGTGAAACAGGATAATACCGCTGCTTAATTGGTGGAGACTTCGTTACAATAACGTGTTCCACTAGGTCAGTACATCCCAAAGACTCTCCCATCAACTTCTTGTTTCTTTCTATGACTTCTTGTAGACAAACTTCTTGTAATTCCGTCAAGGTCGTTTTTCCTCGCAGATGATCTACTTCATCCAGATAAAGTGGTTGATCCGAGAAATGCCATTCATTACGCCGTAGATCAGGAACAATGCCCATGGACTTCCAGAAATTGGTACCTAATATTAGAGTATGCGGCAGCTGCGGCACTACCAATACCTTCACCAATTTTACTCTATCCCTAACACAAAAAGGAACATCACATTCTCCTATACTTTCAACACTTTGGCCGTTCGCTATTGTACACTTAGGTCTTCTGGTCATATCAATCTCAAAACCAAAATCTTTTATGAGCTGATATCCTTTGCCACCGACGATAGTTGTTGAAGCACCCGAGTCCAGTAATCCTAGAAGAGTTTTCCCCAGTATATCTACCTTCAAATAAGGACGCTCATCGTTCTGTGCATGATCTAAGATGAAATCTAAGATTGGTTAAAAATTTTTGGTCGATTTATCGTATTCGACGGACTTAATTCGACCTTTTAAGTTCGTCGATTTCCGTTTCCCTGGTTATTACAAGTTGGACAATTTCGTACGGTGTATCCCTCTTTATGGCATTTGAAACAGGTAAGTTTCTTCGGTTGAGCGCATCCAATGGCTTTATGTCCGGTCTGTTGGCAACGGAAACATATAATCGGCTTTGATGAATCTCTTCTGCGGTTAGATGAAGATGAGGCCTCTGCTATATCCAAATTTTCTGATGCATCTACATAAGCTAAGTCTCTCTCCAACAAACAGTTTCGACGAGTGGAAGGCTCTACATAATTTCTGATAGTGTCTCTTCGTGCTTCCATACTTCTACAAGCAGAGCGGAGTTCATCCAGACTTGATGGCATGGGGTCACGCAATCTTTCTAAATAATACGGATGAAGATTCTTCAAAATTATTGTTAATTTAACTTCCTCAGTAAGTGGTCGTGCTAAGCGGTTAAAGTAACTTGACATGACAGCTAGGTATACACCAATTGATTCAGTTGGATGTTGTGTTCTGTGGCGTAATTCGTCAAACAAGTCTTCTTCGTAATGTGTAGACAGAAATTCGTTTTTAAATTCTGTCACCAACTCTTCCCACGTTGTTACTCTGTCTCGACAATTTTTATAGAATTGGTAGGCTTTGTCACAGAATAAATCTATACCAGAGTTTAGTAGTGTTTCTGTCGACACATTTCTGGCCGCTCTTAATTCTTCGACATGTTCAAAGAACGCGTTGACGGATATGTTGGATCTTCTATCACCGGTATACTTCTGAATATTCCATTTATGTGGTGGAATGGTTTTAATGCTTCCACAATGTTGATTTACACTCTGTTGTCTACCAAGATTATTCAAATTCCCCAACGACGATGATGTAGATACGTTTCCTAATCCTGCATGGAATCCGCTAGGTCCAGCCTGTCCTGCTACAAAACTCAACGTAGGATGCCATGTTGCTTAGTTTCATATTCTTCAATTTTTCTTGAGAATTCTTGCCTCAATGATAGGATTCGTGCTAGTAATTCAGATTTCTTTTCTTGCTGCTCAGCATCTTCACCAACCATATTATTTAATCGTCCCATAGTATGACTGAATTTGGTATGCAGTTTCACAGCTGCGTTACTCTTGCTACCATCATCAAATTTGTCAACCATACCTTCGATAACGTCCAGTGTCTTCGTAACTGCCTCATCATCTTCATCAAACTTAAAAGGATATGGCGGATATTTAATACTATCTCCTTCCTTTTCCAATTGCAATGCTTGAATTAATCGATGTCGCATCTCTTCGACTTTCCCAGTACCTATGCCGCGTACGGTTAATTCGTAAATAAGTTCTTCCTTATCAAGACGATTAACTTGCATTTTCCTTCACATCTTACTAATTCGATTTATGAAATAATATATGAAATAATAATTTTCCAACACTATATTAAACCACTAAATTAAAACGTTCACGTTCAACATATGAGACTTAGTATCTAACCTATCCGTACTTATCACAAAGCGAAGAAAAAAAAAATTGCTACTCGCGAAAAGCTAAAACCGCTATGTAAACCTGCTCATATAAACAGCGCAAACAATGAAGTCGAAGTCCGTATTCAAAAATAATTAAAAAAAAAATCCAATAATAAAAAAAAATTGTTGATATATTGCTGAATACTATTTTTACCTTAAGTTTTATAATCGGGCCCCACGTTGAGCCGGCCAAAATTTGTAACGTACTACAAATAACTACAGCTGTCAGATGACAGTTGGGTATTCTCCGACCAGCTAACAGTGGAGATGGGCTGGATTCAAAATTAAGATGTTAAATTGGGCGCCAAGTAAATTATTTCAACTCAAATACCCACTAGTGATATAATTCCCTTCCAATTTACTAAACAAGGGTTAAAAAAAATGACAATTATGCAGCAACTAGTATAATGAAAACTTATAGTATTCACACAATATATCAGCAATCAAACAAGTGAAACAATCAGCTTCACAAACACAGGTAAATACTATATCAACAAGTGAAGCGATAAGCTTCATAAGCACAGGGAAGTACGATTAAAAAAATATATACATATATATATATATATATATATATATATATATATATATATATATATATATATATATATATATATATATATATATATATATATCTATATACATACATTCATAAAACTAAATGAAAATAAGTAAGAGTAATGGAACAAAGTAATCAAGGTGAGAGTACTTGGAATCTGATAGTAAAGATTTTATAATAATAAGCAGTCTGCCTACGTTCAATACTGCAGACAAGTTTAAGAAGAATTGCAGTTGTTAAAAAAAAAAAAATCAAAGAGCAGAAATTAATAACTAATCAACACTTAAATAACATATACCCAGCGTAGTAGATAAATTTATAAGATATGGCTTAAGCTTAAGCGATTCTTTAAAACTCTACGTAGCATAAAAAAAATATAGGTAGATAACTCAGATATCTACGTACACTCAGTATATACTTATCGAGGTAAAATAGATTTAAAAAAAAAGGATGTTGCAATATGCATGGATTAATTTCCGCCTCACAGTTATTAGTATTTTTAATTAAATAGTCTATTAAATATTTGCCAAAACTACTCTCACATAAATTATTATTGAAACTGAATATCTTACTGAATTTATGTATATTAAAAATACTCTAAACTTAATTGAGAAAAAAAAAAGAAAATATATATATACCAATGAACTTATTATCAGCTCTAGCTATGAAATGCAATCAGGTAAGTATCAATCTAACTATTCACGCTAGAGCAATCTTAGAATTAAATAATATTGTGATAATTACTATTAAAAAAATATTTATAGAGAAATAGTAGAACAGTTTATTTTTCTTTTTAGGTAACTTGCGTAAAGTGGCTCCGATGCAGTTCTAGATGCGTTGCAGTCTCGGAATAGCTGCAGTGAAGAATGCGCTGCAGTCTCAGCGTGGTGCAGTGATGGATACGCTGCAGTGAAGAATGCGCTGCAGTCTCAGCGTGGTGCAGTGATGGATACGCTGCAGTGAAGAATGCGCTGCAGTCTCAGCGTGGTGCAGTGATGGATACGCTGCAGTGAAGAATGCGCTGCAGTCTCAGCGTGGTGCAGTGATGGATACGCTGCAGCGAAGAATGCGCTGCAGTCTCAGTGTGGTGCAGTGATGGAAACTACCCAACGGCTAAACTATCGAGACGGAGATTTGGGCCGCCGGTTGGCTTTTACCAGCACGCCGGATTCGATTCAGAGCCAGACTGTGCACCTAGTGCAGCCTAACCTCGTGACAAACGTGTCCACTCCCCAAAGAAACCCTTTGAAATTAAAGAAATAACATGAAAATATTATCGAACTAAAAATACGATAAACTGAATGATTTACCTTCACTGGAAGGGTCTCCCAAAATACAAATAGATGTCCAAAAATACAATAGCATGTGTTCCAAGAACGACAGAGATGTTCGGAAATTGATGCAGTTTAATCCTTGTAAAAGATGTGATTTTGCCTGAACTATTCACACACCAAAAACTTCAGGAAACAATCAACAAAAATCACTAAATTTGCTTGCACAAAAATTACTCCCAAAATGGATGATTATAGATAATCACTTGAAAATGTGTACGAGCATTAGCACCATTTCTTGCCGAACCCTCTTGACCTGCGTTCAAAAGCCGGAAGTGCGGAAATTTTAGAGAGAGAGACAACTCTTTTAGAAAGCCTTTCCGAAATCCATCTTCCGGTCTAAGACTAGTCGCGAAACTAGAAATTTGCGGTAAGTTATCAGTCTACTGAACGACCGACACCTCTCTACGTGAGATGGCGCGGTAAGTATTATATTGAATATTAATAATTATTTCAAATATTGATATTATCACAAAACTGATTTTTTTTTTTCCAGGTTTATACTACAAAGTTTCAAAATGAGGTAAATAAATGCTAACCGAAAGGTATTATGGGATAACAAAGTTTCCTTGAAGTATATTAATACGCTTTTTTATTTTAGCAAAGAGTAAGACGTTCTTATTAAATTATATAAAGTATATTATTTGAAGTTCGACTGATTCTGCAGATAGAAATGTGACAATAACATGATGACATACCAGGAAGATCGAAAGTGCATTTTTGGTAATCTCAAATAAGAAAAATATTAAAGAGAAATTTAACCTATAGTTTTTTTTTTTTTTTTTTAACTCTAGATTATCTACAAAAAAAATCGCTAGCTATAAAAACAATACTTCGTTAAGATCTACATATACAGGGTCTTATTTAATTTTTAAGGAAAAAATATACCGTAACAAGGTACATTGGAAGACAATTTTGCCACAAGATCTCATCTGATCGCATCAAAAGTACTAGAACACGCAAATGCAGAAGCTATAACAAAAATAGTGACATAGTTTGACATAACTGTGAAGCCGTGAAATGTGAGTGAGGATTTTTAGTGAGGTAATGTGAATGCAGAAGACAATAGTCTGCATATACAAAACTACAGCTCCCAATTTATTGTGATGAGATTTCGGCGATGCGAGCCACTACAAATAACATAACACCAATTCAATGTAAATACATATGTTTAACATATTTTTGCATGTATACACCTCAGCCTGATCTAATAAACTGCCAATGATACGACAAGTTCCGTAGTCTAGATGTTAAGTAACGGAGATACAAAAAAGAAAAAACTGCAATGAATAATCTTTTAAATATGCTTTTTTATAACATTGTGACTCATCACTCATTATACTTTTCTGTCAATTCTGATGAAGTATGGATCCTAAAACCATTTTCGAGTGTTGTAAAAAAGTACATAATGTAAAAGTACGTAAAAAATACAATTTTTTTACTGATCTATTAACTAATTATTATTATTAAATAATAGTATTGATAGGACGGGTGTGAAAACAGCAACGATTTGTCATCAACGGTTTTCAAAGTATGATATTTCTGTAATCCGCACAACCCGCTAAATTATCAACGTCCATATATCGAAATGGTCTAATAAACATAATATACTCTTTCATATATATGTAGACAAAAATAAAGGGCGGCAGCCGCCCTATCAAAATGATATACAGGGTTGGAAAACGCTGATGGTCTATCTGAGTTTACACGAGAGCGACAAAGTAAAGTATAGAAATCCGTGCGATAGACAAGGATGACTATATTGACGACGTTTTATAAATTAGAATAACATCTGAGCAGTCGCTCCCACTTCTAACCGAGCGCATCCGATTGGCCGGAAGGTTTGGCAGGCCTCTGTCAGCTTCAGGCCAGGCTTCAGGCAGCTTCAGTGCCGATGTTTCTATGTGCGGAGTAGGGCGCATTTGCTTAAAACAAAGCAAATTCTTACTTACTTTTAACTATTTAGAATTATTTCATAAACCTACCTAACGGTGTATGAAAATAATTGCAATTATTTTCCGCTTTTGTATTTAATAACCTCTCTGGCAGAAAGTAATATTAAACTCTAAAACATAAATAAACTTAAAACTTATTGCAGTAAAAACGAAAAAAAGATTTATGTTGATGTTTAACTAATAACTTGTTCAAAAATGCCCCCCCTTTGTGCCTCGCAATACCCTAATCTGTCATAGAATTCCGTTCTTACGTGTTCTAGCGTTTCAGGGGAAATATTATGTAGGACGTCTTCAATTCGGGCCTGTAAATTGACTAAATTACGTGGCCTATCATGTGAATGTCCGTAAATAGCCTGTTTTAAATGCCCCCAAAGAAAGAAGTCGTTGGACGATAAATCTGGCGATCTGGGGGGCCATGGAATAGTGCCTCTTGTACTAATAAGATACTGAGAGAATGTGGTTTCTAAATATGCTGTTACTCGACGTGCATTATGAGCGGGACAACCGTCCTGTTGAAACCACACATCCTTAAAGTTGATAATTCATGCTCGAACTGGTAAAGAAGTACAACTGTGAAAGGGAAAGTGATGGAAACTCGCGGAAGGCAGATTGTATTTTTAAAATGAGTTTTCCAAATAAAAATTCTATTGCTATATCTTACAAGATAAAACTTAGTCCGTATAAATGAAATCGAAAAGAGTATACTGATAGAAAGGACGAAATAGTGGTATGGCGAAGAAACTAATTAAAATTATAGTTATAGTGACAGTGCTAGTAACCAATAGTAATGTATTCTAAAGCCTTTTGTCCTTTTCAATGCGGAATTCGCAAATATTTGCGCGATTTATTTAACGGTGGAAAAATCTCTATTTGTAACAAATGTTGTCAACTACCTATAACATTTTCTACCATTTTCATCATGAAACTGCCATGGTATATTATCAGAAGTTCAAAACAAACTTATTAACACCACATAATAATGAAAGGGGCATTAATATTTGTAGTGTTTGACAGTATCGCAAATTGCAATTGTGAAAAGTTGAGATTTTCCCGCCATAAATAATTAAAACAGAAGTTGCAAAATTCGTGCAAAAATCCGTGAATTTCGCGTCCATGACGACAAGACTTAAGTGTGTTATCTGCGGAGTGCGCATCAGGTAGGTGTAAGTGGGTGGTAGTGGCCAATCGCCGTCCATAAGAACAGGGACACATTTAAAGTAAATTGTTAATGTGCTAGGTTCAGCCGACGTCAACTTATTTTTGATAATTTTGTGTGCTTTAACTCTTCTCAAGTGGCACGCTTAGGTAATCATACCACCCTCACTCTTCCGTACTCATCTCTGTGTTGTGAGTTAGTCATTTTCTATTATTTTCGACCTTGGGTAATTGGCAAGATAAAAACTTTAAATTTTGAAATAATTCTTATAATTTTTATTATCTAACGCCTCGAAATTGGTAAAAACTGTTATATCACTGTTTCTACTCTAAAAATAATGGATGTTATGTAATGGAACTATTTTTGTCATTTTTATATATTTCTTATATCTGATCGCATTCAAATTTAGTACGCCTATGAAATCTTGCTCCCTGCACGCTTCGCCCGTCGCGCTGGTCAACAAGCTAGCGATTAGTCACTGTCCACAATTTCGACCGCTGGTAAAATATCAGAATACCGGAGTTGGAGTTGCACAAGTAGCAACATGTCTTGCGAAAGCGAAAGGCAAACAATAAAGGCAAAGATGGCGATTGGTCGCTGAGATATAAGTGGGAGTGGATTTTATTTGTTGAATGACGAAATGGGCGGTGACTATTTAGATTTTAAAATGTCGTCAATATAGTCATCCTTGTCTATCGCACGGATTTCTATACTTTACTTTGTCGCTCTCATGTAAACTCAGATAGACCATAAGCGTTTTCCGACCCTGTATATCTAAATTAAAATGATTTGATGATGTCTGTTAAATTTTTCAGAGTGATTATACTTACTAGGTACTACTTAATACAACATATACGCCACCACATATCTCCGGCCCGTATTAAGGGCAGCAGCTGCCCCAGAACGAATTATAGACATGAAGAATGATTTTGATGGTGTCTGTTAAATTTTTCACCGTGATTATATTTATTAAGCGTTACATATTATTATCTATATACCACCACATATTTCCGGCCCGTACTAAGGGCAGCAGCCGCCCCAGAACAGAAAATTGACATAAAGAACCAATTTAAAGGTGTCTGTTAAATTTTTCACCGTGATTATATTTCTTAAGCCCTATTTATTACTATCTATACACCATCACACATCTCCGGCCCGTACTAAGGGCGGCAGCCGCCCAGAACGAAAAATAGACATGAAAAATTATTTTGAAGGTGTTTGTTAAATTTTTCAGCGTAATTATATTTATTAAGCACTACCTATTACTATCTATATACCACCACACATCTCCGGCCAGTACTAAGGGCGGCAGTCGCCCACGAAGGGAAACATATATAAAAAATGATTTTGAAGGTGTTTGTTAAATTTTTCACCGTGATTATATTTATTAAGCCCTACTTATTACTATCTATACGCTACTACATATCTCAGGCCCGTATTAAGGGCGGCAGCCGCCCCAGTACGAAAAATAGACATGGAACATGATTTTGAAGGAGTCTGTTAAATTTTTAACCGTGATTATGTTTATTAAGCACTACTTATTACTATCTATATACCACCACATATCTCCGGCCCGTACTAAGGGCAGCAGCCGCCCCAGAACGAAAAATAGACATAAAGAACGATTTTGAAGGTGTCTGTTAAATTTTTCAGAGTGATTACATTTATTAAGTCCAAATTATTCCTATCTATACACCACCTCACATCTCCGGCCCGTACTAAGGGGAGCAGCCTCTCCGGAGTGAAAAAAAAAGAAAAATGTTTTTGATGATATCTGTTAAATTATTCAGGGTGATTATACTTATTGCGTGCTACTTATAACAATCTGTACTGCTTTACACATCTTCGGCACGTATTAAAGGCCTCCCCAGAATGAAGAACAGATATGAAAAATGATGTCTGATGTATTATATGTGTTTAGTTAAATTTGGCGTGTAGTGTGATGAGAAATTTATTTTCAGGGAAATATAGTGTATATTCATTTAGCTATTCTATTTATGTAATTACCTTTCTATTCTTTATTTCAGATGTTTAATTAATTATTATTTTTATGGTGTTAAGTTAAATTTGGCGTGTAGTGTGATGAGAAATTTATTTTCAGGGAAATATAGTGTATATTCATTTAGCTATTCTATTTATGTAATTGCCTTACTATTCTTTATTTCAGATGTCTAATTTATTATTATTTATTATTTTTATGCATAATGTCTCATAACTTGCAGCTATTTATAAAATTGACATGACATGTTTTGTGAAACATCCGGTTGCAAAAATTACATTTATAATATTGTTCATTTTGTACAATCATACCGCAATTGACGCACTTTTCTTTCATATCATCTGAACAAATTAGAAGCATTTTTTGTAATTCCGCTCTGTATGTTTTCATGTCTTTCGGAACTGTTAATGACGTATTTGTAACGTACTGACTTAAGAAGTACGTTACGTATACACCGCAGTTGTAAGTATCGTTTTGTAGAATATGCGGGATGTTTGTAACCGTACAGTTTATGTTAAAGGTTAGATGAATTCGTTTATGTTTTATATATTTTTCTATAAATGTTAATATCGAAGTTTTAAATTCGTCGATATCTCTTCGATTTTCACCTCGTGGATCTAAGTAAATTATGGTTTGAAAAGTAAAATCAACAATGCCGAGGCACCAGTGATTTCTATCTCTTGATATTGGTAAGACCAATACGGTATCCGGAAGTATTATTGGCATTGCATAAAAAATTCAGGCTCTAAGTCTTATGTTAGATATATTGCCGCATAGGTTTGATCTACAGTAAACAAAAAATACCTTTTGTGGCCATACGTCTTTAAAACGCAATGTAAACAGCAATTTAGAGCAAAATCTGTCAACCAGTTTTTCCCACTAATACTATTAAAATCATCATATTTTAATTCTGACCAGAGCGCAGATTCGTAGTTGCAAATAACGTAGTTATTGTAATCTTCACATTTAGCATAATAGTCAACGTTATTCACCAAGCCATTATCAAGTAGTGGTTGCTCCAGTTTACTGGGTGAGTGAGTTATTTCATCTTTCCACAAAACGATCTCGATGCCGCAACTTGGATATCTCGGATTTACTATTTCCGGCAATAAGTGAAACATATAAAACTCATATATGGATTTTGCCATTTTGTGTTGAAAAAAATGGTCATCTTTATAAATTCGTTCAATGTTAATTCCTTCATGTGTCCAAATTACAAAATCACACCATTGCCGTTTCGTAATGTGTAATATTCCTTGAACCTGATAAAAATAATCATGGTCCTTAATCAAATTTCCATTTTGATCAACATAGTTTAATTTTTGTTTTTAAATGCATCCGCAGGATTCAAATTTCGTATTTTAAATGAACATTTAACTTCAATAACACCATCCCGTCCAACTAAACCATCTGGAGAACAAGCTATGTATGATGCTTCCTTATCTAAAATAATGCCGCAATAGTGTATTATCACTTTTCTGTTGAAATCCATATAACTATGTATCGCACTTTTTTCATATTTCACTCCATGTTTCATCGGAGTCGTTTGTCGTTTGTCGCTATATAAGAGTTCTTTTACTTTTTCAAGTAATAATTTACTGTTATTTATATTTTTGCAAATATATCCGAAATTGGATGCAGTTACGCGTTTTTTGCGTTCTTCATACCAACGCCTAGATTGGCTTTGTTTTACTGTCAAGATATTTAAGAGCTCCATTTCATTCTCATTTAAATTAATTTTTTCCAAAAATTTTAAACATTTCAGTTTGACCATTTGCATGTCTACTTTCTTGTTAGGAACGATCCGCGGTTGTTCCAAACCGGTTGATGAAACGTTGTCATCATATTGGCGGACCGCCAGTTGGTTGTTAGCATTGGTATCTATAGATTTGATGGTATTGTGTAGAATAATTCCTTGAAAATTGGTAGTACCCATATTTTTTACTTTTTTACTCCATGTTTCTTTAACCAGCATATCATGGTCGGCGTTGTTCTTTAACCGATTTCTTTTTCCCTTACCCGCTAGACCAGATTTTGGTATTTCAAACAGTATTTCTTTGCACAATGACAGTGTTCGTTTTCTTAACTATCTCACTACTCGACTACATTTTTGATTAGGCGTTCCACACATAATTAAATTTTTTACGATTGAAAACCAGCCTTCAACATTAGAATTGCTGCTTCTTTCGCCGGATTTTTCGTAGATGGGTAAAACTGATGACCATAACAGTAATACGGGCAGATATTTTTTTAAAATCACATCCAGAAGTTGAGGTTGGTAATAAACATTCCGTTTTTCTGAAGTACTTTTTATATTATCAATTTTACAGATCTGTTCTTCATAAATATAGTAAAACCTCTTATAAAATGGGCTGTTTATATATATAACTTCTGATTCAGCCTGTGTTTGCTCGTCTAAAATACGTATATTTTCTTCTTCAATATCAGGAAAATTATTGTGACAACACACATTCAAAAGTTTACTTAGAGATATCTCAACATCGTTCGTGACGTACTGCGAATGCGTTACGGTAACTAAATGTTGAAACCAAACGTCCAAGTCTTTTTTATTTGCCATATCAAATGATGCAGCCATAACTTCTTTAAAAAACCGAATATTGTCGCCACCAATTTTCTTGATGTCATTTACCATTATTTTGAAAAAATGCGCGCAACATATCTTTATATATGTAACTTCTTTACAAGATGATTCACAGTGTTGTTCATATATTAATTTGTACGTCATATCCAGATAAGTTTTCAAATTCATATTATTCCAGTACGCGGCTATAATCAGTTACTACATTTGAAAATATCGGCCACCGATGTCCCTTTTGTAAAGCAAATGATTTAAACTTGGCTAACCAAATTCCTATAGATGTGGCGTCGTGGTCGCAGCTTATTAATTCCATTATTGGGATTATTCTATTGTTAATATTGATGACACCTGCATAATAAAATATTCTCTTTTTTACGTACTTCTGTTTTCGCATAACATTACCAGTCGCATCTAAATACAATTCTGGTAGTTTATTGCATTTCGATAAAATTTCAAACTGCTGTGTGCTATATAAATATACATGAAATGGTCACCTACCTACTACTTTAATATAGGTGTTGTTCTCTCTCTGCATAAGAATCATATCCAGCAAGTCATCACTATTTCTATCTAGTAATCCCCGTCTGATCTTACTTTTCTAAGAACGTCGATTTTATGCCCTGTAAATTTCCTTCCGATATCAATTTTCCACAGGAAACGTTTAAACGTTCCTCTTTTGATTTTGAAGCCTTTTTGTATTTTAATTCTTTTCTTGCCATTTGACGTTCGGCACCTTTTAAGTATCTTGTTAAATGACCTACATGATTATAATTAAGAGAAGAACTGAACACACTTACTTCGTGATTTACGTTAGCCGAAACGTCAGATATTAATAATACAAAAGCTTTGCAATTATGAGCACAATACGCATATATCTTCACCTGATCTTTTGAACAGATCCATCTGCTTGCTTTAAAATTTATAACGCAAATATTATTCACTTTACTTTTTTTTTTTTGCAATAAAGTTGTCCATAAGCCGGAAATCAATTTGCCTTCCTTCCATATAGACCTAAATTCCTCAACAAATGTCCTTCTAGAAATGTACAAGATTTGTAAGAAGGTCGTTTCCATTCAGCAGCAGTTTTTTGCATGAGCAGGTAAAATTCGGATTTTAGATAGAGGAGAACAGTTTTGTAAATTTTGTATAGAATTAGGAATTACTTCATTATCAGTGGATATATTTTCTATTGAAGTGTTATTGAATGAACTGCCAGTTTCAGAACATCTGAAGACCTCTTTATTTGTAGAACTTGATTCAAGTTGAAATCTAAGACGTTCGCAAGCAACATTAGCTGCTTCATTGGTTTATTAGCAACTGGTGGCAAAATATCTTCCTCTACTTCACCAGCTGTAGAGCATCCTTTGTCCCCTTTAAGCACTGGATACACTGTCTTCATTTTATTCGTATTCCGGACCCAGAATTTTTTAAGCTTATATCTGTTCCTATAAGAATTTTTTTCTTTAAACTCTGCGCATAACTCAGAAAAAACAGATGTTTGCAACCATTCTGATGTAGTTAGCAAAATGTTCCCGTCAATATTATTGTTTATTAAAAAGTTTACTATCCTCTCATATCGGTCACTGGTATCATTATTCTCCAGAAAATTAACATTTTCAGTTCTATCCGTACGAGAAATAAAATTCTTGAACTGCCCGGTATTTTTCCTTATATTTGTTACTATTGCATAACCAGTTTTTTCGTTGTGAAAACCAAATAATGTTTTCGAGGCATGCACTATTATTTGATGACTGGCTGTAAGGTTCTTTATATCATCGTAAGATAACCCATTGCCATTAAAAAAATTTGCAAGTTTCTCAATATTTATTTTGGAACATTTACCCATGTTTATATTTTATAAATTTACTAGTTAGTTTAAGGATATTAAATAATAAAAGTAAAGAAAAAAATTAAAATAAATATTCTAATATTATTATTATTATACTATCCGTATTTAAAATAAAAACTAAATAAATAATTCTTAACCGGGTACTAAAAATAATTAATAAAGTTTGATAATATAAAATTGAAAGATAAGCATAAACGCTGCCACACTATGAACAAGCATGCAATAAGAAAACTAAAAATTAATGAAGAAACTCCTTTGACATAAATAAATATTTATATTAATCTGTGAACGCTGCGAAGCGAGGCTTACAAATGAATTACTTTTATGTCCAGCTTATTGGCAAACGCTTGGTTGTCGTCAATGCAGAATTACTCTCTGAGCGTAGGATAGTTCTCGCAGCGTTCACAGATTAATATAACTATTTATTTATGTCAAAGGAAAATTTAACAGACACCTTCAAAATCATTTTTCATGTCTAATTTTCGTTCTGGGGCGGCTGCGCCTGCCCTTAGTACGGGCCGGAGATGTGAGGTGGTGTATAGATAGAAATAATTTGGACTTAATAAATGTAATCACTCTGAAAAATTTAACAGACACCTTCAAAATCGTTCTTTATGTCTATGTTTCGTTCTGGGGCGGCTGCTGCCCTTAGTACGGGCCGGAGATATGTGGTGGTATATAGATAGTAATAAGTAGTGCTTAATAAACATAATCACGGTTAAAAATTTAACAGACTCCTTCAAAATCATGTTTCATGTCTATTTTTCGTACTGGGGCGGCTGCCGCCCTTAATACGGGTCGGAGATATGTGGTAGCGTACAGATAGTAATAAGTAGGGCTTAATAAATACAATCACGGTGAAAAATATAACAGACACCTTCAAAATCATTTTTTATATATTTTTCCCTTCGTGGGCGACTGCCGCCCTTAGTACGGGCCGGAGATGTGTGGTGGTATATAGATAGTAATAAGTAGGGCTTAAGAAATATAATCACGGTGAAAAATTTAACAGACACCTTTAAATTGGTTCTTTATGTCAATTTTTCGTTTTGGGGCGGCTGCTGCCCTTAGTACGGGCCGGAAATATGTGGTGGTGTATAGATAGTAATATGTAGCGCTTAATAAATATAATCACGGTGAAAAATTTAACAGACACCTTCAAAATCATTTTTTATATATTTTTCCCTTCGTGGGCGACTGCCGCCCTTAGTACGGGCCGGAGATGTGTGGTGGTATATAGATAGTAATAAGTAGGGCTTAAGAAATATAATCACGGTGAAAAATTTAACAGACACCTTTAAATTGGTTCTTTATGTCAATTTTTCGTTCTGGGGCGGCTGCTGCCCTTAGTACGGGCCGGAAATATGTGGTGGTGTATAGATAGTAATATGTAGCGCTTAATAAATATAATCACGGTGAAAAATTTAACAGACACCATCAAAATCATTCTTCATGTCTATAATTCGTTCTGGGGCAGCTGCTGCCCTTAATACGGGCCGGAGATATGTGGTGTCGTATATGTTGTATTAAGTAGTACCTAGTAAGTATAATCACTCTGAAAAATTTTACAGACATCATCAAATCATTTTAATTTAGATATATATCATTTTGATAGGGCGGCTGCCGCCCTCTATTTTTGTCAACATATATATGAGTCTATTAATATGTTTATTAGACCATTTCGATATATGGAAGTTCATAATTTAGCGGGTTGTGCGGATTAAATAAATATCATACTTTGAAAAACCGTTGCTGTTTTCACACCCGTATTGGTAGGTGGATTTTAATACGTTACCTATTAATAATTATTGCCAGTAAAACTTAATGTTTTAAAATAATTGTTGCTATTTTATAAAATGTACGTAATTAAAAATAAGCAAATTATTAGTCTGATAGCTTTAAAATGTTTAAAAAAGCAGTTTCAGTACAAAGGATTTGATACTATTTTTAAGGGTTTTATCAATGTCCCTTCAATAACCGTGACACTGACCTAAATAAATAAATTTATAAAATAAAAATATCGCATAAATACTGGACACAATACATGAAACTAGACGGCGGCTGCAAGAAAACGATATCAGATGGATTACCGCGATAGACACGTACCGCATAAGAAAATGTCTGTAAGATTAGTTTAACATTTAAGAGATTATATAAAAGAATACATTTTTTACTTTTTGTTTATATGGAATAATATAGCGAACACCCACTACAAACAAATGTATGTGTCAAAAAGCAGTGTCTCACGACTGGCGTGGGCCAATGCTGGTGACGCTGCAACTAGATATACTCAGCGCTTCTCTGCCCAGTGACGTACTATAAAAATTGCGAAAAAAGGCAACAAAAAAAAATCAGTTTTTGTGACAGAATTTAAGAAAACGAACTTATGACATGTGTTTGTAAAAGTCACGGGTACCCCCCTCCAAACCGGACCCCTTCAAAGTTACACCCTGTATTTAAATATTCAAAATAATAAAAATCGTCGATGATGTTTCGATAGAAAATCTGTAAAAATTTAAAATTTTTACAAAAATTTAAATATGGGAAAATATTTTATTTTATTAATTTAATAGAATTTAGCCAAAACAAATGATAAAACTTGGTGGTGTGAAAACAGCACCCAAAATTTCCGAAAATAACTGAATGATCATGGACGTCCATTGATTAAGGTGTAAGTATCAAAAAGAGCTTTTAATGTACATTACATACATAAACATTAATTTTACAGAAAAAGTATGTAAGACACATTACGCATTTATATTAAAAAATTATTTCATTACAAATCATAACCATATATAAGTAGTTAAATAACATACATATATTAGCTCCTTAAGGCTTACGGTGAGCGTTCTATAAGACGATATAAAGTTTTCGCTCAATAACTCCTCAAGAGATAAAGATAAAAATATGCGGTTTTTTTAATAGACTACAAATATTATTTTACATTGACGCTGTGTTTTGAAATTTTGAAAAACTGTGAAATTATTTTTTTTAAATGAATTTTGCTCTTTTCCGAAAATTCACAACACAGCGTCGATGTAAATTAATATTTATAGTCTATTAAAAAAACCGCATATTTTTATCTTTATCCCTTGAGGAGCTACTGAGCGAAAACTAAAAAAATATTTCTTAGCAATAAAATGCTGCCACCTTGCGGTGGCATTGATAAAAGAGACGATCACATTAGATTCTAAATGTCCAACACTGAGAGAAGTGATTCAGGCTAACGGTAAATGCTTCATACGGAATATAGTTTTAGCCACGTTTTCGCTCAATAACTGCTCAACGGAAAATGATAAAAATATGCGGTTTTTAAAAATGTTGAGAAAATGTATAATTTTTTTTTATTTAAAATTTTTCACTCAATGTAAAATAATATTTGTAGTATATAAAAAATAGAATAACATATTTTACTATATATATATATATATATATATATATATATATATATATATATATATAACCATATATAAGTAGTTAAATAACATACATATATTAGCTCCTTAAGGCTTACGGTGAGCGTTCTATAAGACGATATAAAGTTTTCGCTCAATAACTCCTCAAGAGATAAAGATAAAAATATGCGGTTTTTTTAATAGACTACAAATATTATTTTACATTGACGCTGTGTTTTGAAATTTTGAAAAACTGTGAAATTATTTTTTTTAAATGAATTTTGCTCTTTTCCGAAAATTCACAACACAGCGTCGATGTAAATTAATATTTATAGTCTATTAAAAAAACCGCATATTTTTATCTTTATCCCTTGAGGAGCTACTGAGCGAAAACTAAAAAAATATTTCTTAGCAATAAAATGCTGCCACCTTGCGGTGGCATTGATAAAAGAGACGATCACATTAGATTCTAAATGTCCAACACTGAGAGAAGTGATTCAGGCTAACGGTAAATGCTTCATACGGAATATAGTTTTAGCCACGTTTTCGCTCAATAACTGCTCAACGGAAAATGATAAAAATATGCGGTTTTTAAAAATGTTGAGAAAATGTATAATTTTTTTTTATTTAAAATTTTTCACTCAATGTAAAATAATATTTGTAGTATATAAAAAATAGAATAACATATTTTACTATATATATATATATATATATATATATATATATATATATATATATATATATATATATATATATATATATATATAACCATATATAAGTAGTTAAATAACATACATATATTAGCTCCTTAAGGCTTACGGTGAGCGTTCTATAAGACGATATAAAGTTTTCGCTCAATAACTCCTCAAGAGATAAAGATAAAAATATGCGGTTTTTTTAATAGACTACAAATATTATTTTACATTGACGCTGTGTTTTGAAATTTTGAAAAACTGTGAAATTATTTTTTTTAAATGAATTTTGCTCTTTTCCGAAAATTCACAACACAGCGTCGATGTAAATTAATATTTATAGTCTATTAAAAAAACCGCATATTTTTATCTTTATCCCTTGAGGAGCTACTGAGCGAAAACTAAAAAAATATTTCTTAGCAATAAAATGCTGCCACCTTGCGGTGGCATTGATAAAAGAGACGATCACATTAGATTCTAAATGTCCAACACTGAGAGAAGTGATTCAGGCTAACGGTAAATGCTTCATACGGAATATAGTTTTAGCCACGTTTTCGCTCAATAACTGCTCAACGGAAAATGATAAAAATATGCGGTTTTTAAAAATGTTGAGAAAATGTATAATTTTTTTTTATTTAAAATTTTTCACTCAATGTAAAATAATATTTGTAGTATATAAAAAATAGAATAACATATTTTACTATATATATATATATATATATATATATATATATATATATATATATATATATATAGTTAGCGAACGAAAACCGAAAAATAAAATAAAATTAACTATCAGGAATTATGTTTTCCAAAAAAATCAACAATAAAAATATGTGTGAAATGCCTTATGTACCAAAATATCATTACCTACTATTATTTTTCGAAAAGTACAAAAGTTTAATAAAATAAATAGCACAAAAATAAATTTTTTTAGTGAAAATATGCAATGCATTATTTTAAGATTTATTAATTTCTATAGTATACTTGATAACATTGTAAATATAAATTAACTACTTGAGTATTTATAGGAAAAGTAGCATAACAATTAAAAATCGATTTTGTTTGTTCCGTTGAAACTACGTTTAAGTAGTAAGTACTTCGATTTTCACACAACTTTTTGAAAAAAGTTTTTAACAGAAATAAAAATTAAGAACCGCTTACTTACATTGCCGTATTTATCGCAGTGAAAATTGTGTTTTTAACTATTGAAATCTCAAAAAATATAACATATACAACAAAGGTAACTTATTGACGTCGTGTTTATTCACAGTTACTGTTTAAATTTTACTCAAATAAAATAATAATTTTGAAAATCGTCTGTAAGACACGCATTTGTAGCTATCCTAACCCCACATTTAACCATTATTTTCATACACTTAATTATAAATATTGAACAATTTTTATTATCAAGTAAATTTTTATTATAAGAATATTTATATCTATAGATATAATTAAAATAAGTAAGTATTTTGGTAGATCTATGATCTAAAATCTTAGACAGCTTTTTGCAGCTGTTTGTTTGTTTTACTTCGGTGTCTGTGAAAATACCCAGGTGTCATTCCTATTATTTGCTAACACCTACATTATCCAATTATTAAATATTTAAAATTGTATGTCTGTAGAAGACATTGTGTCAAGAATACGTCAATTTTAAGCCAGTGTTATATCTTTATAATTAAGAACATTGTACGCCACATTTGTATTTTGGAACGCACAAATGTTAACAAAACAAAGGTATATGTTTTCAATATTTGATCTAATCTAATTGGCCTGTTTACACTTTAATTTCTCATATGTCTCTTCAATAATCCATACATAGTCTTTATATTTTACATTTTGGACATAAATAAATATACATTTATGTTAATATCTCTTATGAATTTTCTATGATCTACGATAAGTTTTCTTTATTAAAAAATACGAGCATAAAAAACTAAAACTTAATCTTATTCGACATAAAAATTATGGAAAATATAGATGTTTCTGACTTTCCGAATGAATGCATTGTCCTATTCTGAAAACGTATACTGCACCGCAAGTATAAACTTAGCTTACACACGAAACACGAGCATATGTAAAATTCAATTTCTTGAAAACCGTAACACGTAGCGAAGTAAACTTTTTTTAAAAACTTTTTCATACTATCGACTACATTTGTCTCGATATAACTATAGTTCTATTTTCAATAATTAATGTAGCTCTCCGCATAGTAAAGTTTTTAATGCACAAATTTACTGGTATTGACTTTGGAACAATTTTTTTCGAAAAGGTTTTAAGTTATTAAAAATTGGTATGTACCATTAGAAGCGCTGTAGTTTTTTCTATATGTTGTGAAAAAATTATGAACATAACTTTAATCGTTGATTTACAAACGCGATATATGTTTCGTAAAACATAATTGACAAATAACGTCCGAAGCACCGACAATTTGAATTTATAAAGTTAGACCCTACTGAAAAAAGTTGTAAAAGTCCATTTCAGATGCCGAAATTGTCCCTCTAAAAGATGGTAAATGTTTAATTTAGTTATATCTTTATTTTAAAAAAACGGCATAATTGAGAACCGATGTTACTCCACTAATAGAGTTGTGATACCTTTATTTCAGTGTATCTTTCATTTTGTCTCCATCCCAAACGCATTAGCCTCTAGGCCGCACATATTTCAACGTTTTGTCACAACACGTCAACATAGTCTTACTCTGCGCAGCGATATATCTGGTTTTAACAAAACTTGATCACGTGTTTCACCGTTAGCCTTAAGCTATGTATTTTAAGCAGTATAAATATGATGAAGCTTAAATGAATTCTGAGGAATTAAATAAGTAGCACCCAAAAATAAATATTTTATAGACTCACAAAATATATGCCGTGGCAACTTGTCCTTTAGTATTCCTTAGAATTCCTCAAGGAGAGCATATAACGCCGTAAAAATATGATCGACTTGAAATGGGTCCCAGGGGAGATATAAGGTAGGTACTTACCATCCGAATAAATATCCAAGATCTCGGAAAATACACACCATACCAACTTGTCCCTTGGTATGAGAATTTCTCTAGGAATGTATTTCAATCTCAAACGAGTAGGAATTGGCATTTTTACGATATTATTGTAACAGGATTTCCCAATCCACCTTTTTCTTTTACCAGAAAAACAATCCGTTAATTAATCACTTATCTTTATTAACTACTCTGTACACTACCGAATACTAATTACAGCTCAAATAAACACTATTTCACTTTGAAACTCCAGGAAATATCAGCTAAACACTCCAATTCAAGGCAAATTCTGTGACATTACATTTACAAAACTATTTATTTGTAACAGTCCCTTGGAAAAATATACATATTATGTATATGTAATTAAGTAGTGACAAAAACGTGAACTGAATGTAAATTAGTAATTGTTTTACTCGTTGATATGGTAGATGTTTATTTAACTATGGATCTCAGTTAAAATAATAATAATTTTACTATTTTCTTGAAGAATTCACAAAACAAAGAATTATATGATGTACTTTGAAACTCCAGGAAATATCAACTAAACACTCCAATTCAAGGCAAATTCTGTGACATTACATTTACAAAACTATTTATTTGTAACAGTCCCTTGGAAAAATATACATATTATGTATATGTAATTAAGTAGTGACAAAAACGTGAACTGAATGTAAATTAGTAATTGTTTTACTCGTTGATATGGTAGATGTTTATTTAACTGTGGATCTCAGTTAAAATAATAATAATTTTACTATTTTCTTGAAGAATTCACAAAACAAAGAATTATATGATGTACGTATTTATTTTATTGATTTATTTACATCCGTGTCTTTTAGTTACCTCTTCTTAGAGACCTTGATATTTTGTATATGTAATTCAAAATTAATCATATTTATCTATGAAGACTAGACTTTATACATTAACAATTAACGATGTGTATCTGTATGACCGCACATAACAGTAAGTAACAGATATACAGACTACTAAACTAAAGTGTTTCTTTTATCCATTATTAAAACAACTAATTTGACATTCAGTGCTAAATATAAACATATTTTCCCTTTTATATATTCATTGGGAAATTTGATATTTTCATATACAGGGTGTTTCAAAAAAAATACGGCAATATCGCTACAGTTGGTAAAACATTGAAAAATAAGTGGGGTGTGCTTAATAAACGTCCTAGACGTGATATAAAATGGGAAAACCTAACTAAAAAAAGTTACAGAAGAAACTGTCAGCGGGACTGTTAGCAATTAGCGCGAGTTATCTTACCAACAATGTGCTGATAGTGCAACCCTTGCACATTCCTTCACTCATAGGCTATATATATGGGTCAAGTTTATTGTTTCATCAGTTATCGTCAGAGGTAAATACATAGTTCATGCCTTTGAATATTGTATGCTTCTATTTAACTCAAACGATACTTTTGTGAGTTTTTAAGAATAAAAAAAATTGTTTTTAAAAACCAAACCCGCTCGGCACAAAAGTTATCTGGCGCAGTCGTTCTTTTTTTGGAGCTTTTCCAAGGGAATATTGGAAATCTCGTCGTACCTTCCCAAAGAAGAACCTACACAGCTGAACCGTCACCATATCTTTGGTGAACCCCTTATAGTCCAGTCAAAATTTCCATTTTTGCGAAACTGACTGCAACCACCAACTGAGGCTTTGCACTTGTATTTTAGGTGTCGAAGTGTCTAATCATATACATAAACCCTAAAAGCAACCAAGATCGTGTACTCTCTTTCCCAAGACTGCATGTAATCTAAATCGTGCATAGGAAAGACTGATCCAAGCAAGAAGCCATCTTTAAAGAAACCATCTCTAAAAGCACGTAGCCTTGAGCTACTTAACAAGTTAGGGAATTTAGGGAACTGACAAAGACCTTGACCTGACAAAAAGCCCTCCTGCTCGAGAAGCATATATAATCAATCAAATATAATACTGCTTATATCTTGTAATCGATTATATACACCAGAGCCTTCATGTTTTCTCCCATCAAAATTTTCCTCTTGTAAGTAATTTTCATGACTGACAATTATTCTGACGACGACACATTAGCTAATCTTTTTTCCCCAAATCAATTTTTAATAGAACCCGTTGTTAACGAACAAAATTTAAACATGGCTCAAGCCAATATTACCATTCGCGATTATTTAGATTTAGTTCCATTCTTCGACGGTGGTGTTTCAAAATAACCGAATTTTATAGATTCATGTGAAAAAGTTTACGGTATGCTTATCGTAGATAATAATGCCGCGAGAATTCAATTTTTAATGTTACATTTTCGGAATAAAATAGTTTGTAGCCGCAGAAGTATTAGCTGCCCGTGAAATTAAAACTTTTTCTGAATTAAAAACACTTTTATTAAATACTTTTGGAGACCAAAGAAATGAAGAATCACTACTAAATGATTTAATGATGCTGGTATAAAACAACAATGAAACTGCCACACAATTCACAGATAGAGTAATCTCCGTGAGAAGCCTTTTACTCTCAAAAATTCAAATGTCAACATTATCAGCAGCATTATGTCAAGAAAAAATCACCCTGATAATAAAATGGCTTTAAGAACATATTTATCAGGACTCAACTCACATTTAAGTCATCTACTACGATGTAAACAACCACAATCTCTTGAGGACGCCATAAATAAAGTAGTCGAAGAAGAAAAGATGTCATACAATCGTCAACAAAAATTAGGACCAAAAAATAATTTCCAAAAAAAATAATTCACCTCATTTAAGGACCGTACAAGGAAATTTTAAACCTGTTCAATCGCATTCCCAAAGACCTCCACAATTTAATAGACCTATTCAAAATGTCAATTCAACTTTTCCACATCGAATTCCAAACTTTTCTAGTACGAGATCTTCTCAACAGAGGCAATTCCCAGGACCCTTTCAACGTCCAATTTCCTCAAAGACAAAATTTTTCACAACAATCGCATTTCCAAAATCAACCATTCTCCTCAAACAATCAAAATTCTAATCGTACCAATGTTCAAATGCCCCAACGTCCTAGACAAACATATTCTCAACCTATGAATACTTCATCTGAAAATACCAGGCAAACAATAAGACCACAGCAACAACCACCACAACAACAGCCACCACCAAGATTTACGTTCCAAGAGTTGCACTTCCAAGATAATTCCCCATGTGCAGACACTGAACCTGAATATTACGAAGAAGAGCCCTACTATGAAGAAGAATGTTTCTATCCTGAAGAATATGCTGAATTTCAAAACTATACAGAGGATGAAAATTTTCCTATGCCAGCCTCGGAGAACAATATGAAGAATATGAATTCCCCAAATATGGCGAACCTTACCAGTTCCAAGAACCAATAGTAGACTTAGAGATCAACATCGCATCCAACAGTAAACTTCCGTAATTATCCCAGAACTTCAGGCAAGATTTATGATAGATACAGGATCAACAAAATCATTAATTACGAAATACATGGCGCGTGTACATTTCGAAGATAAAATATACTTTAACCCTTTCAAAATTAAAACACCACACACTACATCTATACATGAATGGGCTGCAGACATTCCAATTTCAAAAATATTTAAAAATCCTGAACTAATACACACACACTTTGTATTTAACTTCAGCGATGCATATGATGGTCTAATCGGCTTAGATCTCTTACAAAAGATTGGAGCCACCCTTGACTTCAAAAATGGCTATTTAATCACAGACAGAACAAAAATTCCTTTATTTATTGAAGGAAAAAGACTAATTCACCCCGACGCCGACGATTATAAGAAAGAAAATAAAAAATATGCATATAGTATTCCACCAAAAACCGAAATTATAGCAAAAGTACCAATGATGGAAGAAAGTGGAGAAGCAATAATTAACTTCCTGGTAATTAAACAAAAAATAGAAATTCCAGCCGGAATAGTTAATATTGAAAACAGAGAAGCAACAGTTTTGCTTGTAAACAACACGGATGACGAAATAAATTTTCAATTCGGAGAACCCCTTGCATGCATAAATGGATGTAATTTAAATAATTTCGAACCAGAACCAATGGACATTGATGAATATTTCCAAAATTCGTTAGTTTATTATGATACGTTACAAAAGAGAAATTTAGATTTGAGACATTGTAATCAAGAAGAATACGAAGCTGTAAGAAAAGTTTGTTATGACTACAGAGACATCTTTTATTGTGAAGGAATTCCATTGACATTCACAAACCAAGTCGAACATGAAATAAGAACAACAGACAACCTTCCAGTATATACAAAGTCATACAGATTTCCCCAAATTTACAAAGAAGAAGTAAAAAATCAGATAAGTTCCATGCTGGATCAAAATATAGTCCGTGATTCAGTTTCACCATGGTCCTCTCCTATATGGATTGTACCTAAAAAAATGGACAATAGTGGAAAAAGAAAATTTAGAATCGTTATCGACTACCGAAAACTGAATGAGAAAACAGTTCCAGATAAAATTCCCATACCAAATATAAATGATGTGCTAGATAAACTAGGAAGAAGTCAATATTTTACAACATTAGATTTGGCTAGTGGATACCATCCTAAATGGATCCTAAAGATATTGAGAAGACAGCATTCTCAACGGACGACGGACATTACGAGTTCCTCAGAATGCCCTTTGGACTCAAATATGCCCCCTCCACATTCCAAAGAACAATGAACACTGTACTAAGTAAGTTTACATAATAAATGTCTAGTTTACATGGACGGCATACTGATATTTTCAACATCATTGCGAGAACACATAGAAAGCATAAGATTAATATTTGACAGATTTAGGCAGACAAATCTAAAAATTCAGCTAGATAAATCAGAATTTTTGAAACAGACTGTAAAATTGTTAGGAATATTACCAAATCCTGATAAAATTCAAGCAATTTTAAAATTTCCAATTCCAAAAACAAAGAAAGAAATTCAATAATTTCTCTGATTAATTGGTTACTACAGAAAATTTATCAAAGATTGTTCCAAATTGACAAAACCTTTGACCTTATGCTTAAAGAAAGGTGTAAAAATAGAGCATATCGAAGAATTTGTTAGAGCATTCGAAATATGTAAAACAATTTTGACAAATAGGCCACTATTACAACATCCAGACTTTTCAAAACCGTTTATCTTAACAACAGATGCTTCACAATATGCATTGGGAGCAGTACTATCCCAAGGTGAAGTAGGCAATGATAAACCTATAGCCTATGCCTCAAGAACACTGAGTGAATCTGAAAAGAATTACTCAGTAATTGAAAAAAAACTACTCGGTTTAGTTTGGGCAACCCAGTATTTTAGACCATATCTATATGGACGAAGATTTACAGTTTACACTGACCATAGACCATTAAGATGGTTATTCTCTCTAAAAGATGTACAAAATTCAAAATTTGCAAGGTGGAGAACAAAATTACAAGATTATGACTTCCCTATTGAGTATAAAAAAAAGAAACCTAACACAAACGCAGACGCATTATCCAGAATCCAAATTCATCCTATAGACACCGCATCTATGCAAGTAAATATTGATGACCCTGAATTAGATCAAATTATTCAAGACCTCGAAAGAGAATCAGAACACCTACTGAAGATGAAGTAGAGAGAATCCTGAATCCACCTGAAAATCTTGAAGATATACCACAAGAACATGTAGAAATGTCCACTGTTCACTCAAATAGAGATGATGAACCACCCAATACTATTCAAATTCTAGACGATATAATAAACTCAAAACTAAAACAAATAATAATAAAATCTGTTCTTATGAATCCACAAAAGACAAAAACTTTAAATATTGATAACAAAGTTATAGTATATGTGGAGATAACGAAAGAAGATAATGAAGATCAAATTGTCACCCTTTTAAGAGAATATACAACAGAAAACGTAACATTCTATATGTATTTTGACACACACAAAATGTATCAAGACTTTTGTCGAATATATGAAACATATTTTAATAATAATGGACCAAAATTAGTAAGATGTACACAGCAGAGAATATTTTTAAGAAAAAAAGATGAAATTAACGAAATTATAAAAACTTACCACGAAGGATAAACTAATCACAGAGAATCACAAGAAACACTCGAAAAACTTAAACAAAAATATTACTGGAATAATATGTTAACAGCTATACAAGAATACATTAACAATGCCAGAAAGGCAAATATGACAGACATCCTCCACAAATTGCAATGAAGTTAACACCTACTCAGAAGAAACCTTTTGAACTAATATACATGGACACATTTCTATTAGAACAGAAACATTATTTAACTCTTGTTGACAGTTTTTCAAAATTTGGACAAGCCATCCCTATTAAATGCAAAGAAGCATGTGAAGTAACAAGAACTCTAATAGAATATTATGAACATGTTCAGCCATAATAACGGACAATGGAAAAGAATTTATAAACAATCAAGTAAAAAATTTGTTAGCTTTTCATAAAATTAACATTCATTTTACTACACCCTTTCACCCAGAACCAAACGGAACTGTTGAAAGATTCCATTCAACAATAATTGAACATTTTAGAATATTTCGACAAAATCCAGAATTAAATAACAAGACAGATGAAGAACTTATGAAATTGGCTATAATTGCTTATAACCATACAAACCACTCTACAACAGGACATACGCCCTTAGAGAGAGATTATTTTTGGACATACATCCAGTAAAGATATTATGGATACAAAATCCAGCCAAAAAATATTTGATTATTCCTTAGACGAACATAGAAAGTCGCTGTCTCACATGTATAACAACATACAAGAAGGAACAGAAAGTCGGAAAACTTTGAGAGAGTTAATAAAGATATAAGAAATCCCCAAGAAAAGTTCAAAATTGGTTAAAAAGTGTATATAAAAGCACCGAAAAAACGTGGATCAAAAACCGTAGCCAAATTTAATGGCCCTTTCAAAATTATTCATTTAAATGATGATAACACATGTGTCGTTAAACTGCAAAATAATAAAGAAAAATGAGTACATCTATCAAACTTAAAATCTAATGTTATAGGTCCCTTTGCGGAACTCTCACCTTTACCATCACCACAACCAGGAACATCGAACTAAAAGAGATAAAAGACAACCCAGGCCTTTTACCAGTACATTTAGGAGAAGCAAACAATGTCATAGAATGGGAATTAATCAATGTTTTCGACTTACAACCCCTATACGAAGTATTTTTACAGGAAAAAGATGAAATTCTTAAAATTCTTTCGGAGATAAGGAAATCCATTTATCCAAAAATTCCCTGTAAAATAGAAGGAGTTGAACTATCTATAACTGCAGATATATTACATCAGTTAAATAAAACTTTAATATATGACATTCAGAAAACCACTCTGTTATTTGATCAAGTATCACCCACACATACTAGAAGACCTAGAGGACTTTTCAACTTCATTGGAACCTTCCTAAGGGCTATCACTAGATCTTTAGATGCTAACGACGGAGAAAGATACGAAGAAAACTTTAAAAGATTATATAACAATGAGGCACAATCAAAAGTTGATGTAGAAAAACATTTATCCTTGACTAAAGAAGTCATAGAAACAACAAAAAAATCAATTGCTAGACTAGTCCAAAATCAAAAAAAAACTAAATGACAAAATGACTGAGCTTGGAGAGAAAATTAAGAATTTAGGTTTCTGCATTCACGTTGTCACAACCCAATCATTTCTAGCTGAATTATCACATTCCATATCATTAATTATTGATGTTTTGGAAGAAATATCAACGGCAATCTCTTTTGCCCAAATGAGAAAAATCACCCAACCATAATTAAACCAGAAAACTTAAAAGAAGATTAGAAAATATTCAAAAATACATAAAAGATGAAAAACTTCCCTTCATACCAAATTTGGAGAATATTTTAAAATATGAAAGAATATGCAAAACATCTGTTTTCCAAAAAGACTTCAACATCTACTTTATTATAGCAGTGCCCTTAATGGAAATGAATTCCTATGATTACTACAAGCTATATCCCCTACCAGGGAGCAACAATGCTTTGTTGTAGACAATTATTCCAAATAGAAATTATCTGATACTAAACACAAATTGGTACTCTTTTGCTGATATACCCTGTATAGAGATAGAACTTAATAACTTCTTATGCGCCTATAATCCTGTGTTAAAAAGAAATACTAATGACCCATGTGAAATACAACTTATCAGCTTTACTTCAAATCAAAATAATTGTCAACACACACAATTATACAGTGACATCCCACAAATACAAAGAATCGAAAATTCAAATTCTTGGATAATATCAACGATATCGACTATTTTAATTGAAATGGAATGTAAAGGAAGAAAAAAGAAACTACTACAAGGAAATTACCTTGTTACAATTTCAGAAACATGTTCCTGTGTAATCGACACTTACGAATTAACTCCAAATAAGAATTTTCAAGAAAATGTAGAAACTGTTAATGTGCCAACTATAAATATACCAAACAATATTACATTCTCAAATTATCAACAAAAATTGACCCTATCAAACTTAGAAGAATGATCAGAATTATCAAAACGTACAGAGAATTTGCAGAAAGACATAAATTCTTCTGATTGCGATAATTATCCTAGCCCTTTTTTCGAAGAACATAAGAATTATTCGAAGAAGACTATCCAGATTCCAGATTCAACCCCAAGAAGAAGTGGATGTCCAATAAGGTGGTGTCACATTTTTTTTTGTTGCTAAATGTTAACCTCTTCCTAAATTAATAATCAATAATAATAATCATAAATAATAAATAATTACTGTGATCGAATTTACCGAAACATAAATTCTCTCGTAGATATTATATGTTAAAATTCTGTCCTAGTAGTTAGTCTACCAAAAATACTCTTTATATTTTATCAAGAACGGTGAATAGTTTCAGTTTTTGTCAAACTCTTTTTATACTTGCGAATCTAGCAAGATATTCAAAATAATACTCAGCTGATAGGACATTAGCGTACACTATATTTTCATGTGAATTATTGTCTAGTAAATTAATTGCCTTTGAATATTATAGAAAATATTAAGGGGGTTACATTATCTTTAAATCAGATTAACTAGACATTTTTATGATCACTTCATTAAAATTAATAATATTTAAGTTTGAGTTTGAAATATCCTCATTTCTCACTGGATGTCCCGCTTATGTCTAACATATATTCGAGGTGAGCTCCTCAAATTTAGTATTTTTGCTGTGATTTTGTTGGTCATGGTTCTTAGCGAATATGAAATAGATTTTTTTTTGTCACTTCCGTCTTGTCCTTTTCTGAATAGAAACCACGAGTGTGAGAAAAGTTATATATATTTTTGGTGATAATTATCCTTCGGGGATTAATTAATTTTTCTCTCAATATTGTTTGATTCTATTAATTTATTGGATTTTGGAGAAATCCGTATTTGTGAAGAATCTATCTCTAATGAGGATTCACGTGGTCTTCCCTCACAGCCATTTTTGAGAATGTCGACCCTCTAATAGAGGTATGTAAATTTATATTGCCTAATCCAACCGTACTTTATCCTATGTACTATTTTTTTATTACGATTTTTAGGGTTTTTGTGCTAGACAGCTGCAATATCTTTGTTATTGCATGATATCAATATCTTTATCCAAGATAACGACAATATTTCAAGATTTGTCTGGGTTTGAGTATTTTCTGGAGGTAGCTGACATCTTTGTGCAGCCGATCATTCTGTCTGGTTGCTTATTCATTCATCCCTTGGATTTGCAAGGATTCTCGGAAGGTTTCGCTGCGCCTTACGTAATTTACCAGCTCGAGGCGAACTAGCAGACGTACCAGTAGCAGCAGTAGTAACGTCAAAAATTCAAAAGGTCAGTTCGTTCCATTTTGAGATTTAAAATTCTAAATAAAGGAAAACAGCATTTTTTCCCTGAAATACAAACCATATATTTGAAGCATTCGTATTTATTTTATTATGTTTAGTCTAAGTATATAAGACGTAGTGTATGTCATATGTATTCCATTCAATCATATTTATTCAGGTATAAGCAAATTTATGTATAATATACTTTCTTCATATATTTATATAACTGTTTTGTGCACCAAAGTATGGCCATATGAAGGCACCTATTTATTGAGATAATTGAAATTGCAGTATTTATTAGGTATATTTAAACATTGCTATAATAGACCTGTTGAAGTTACTAATTTCATATATAATTTTTGTGATTTTCGTTTGTGTAAAATCGATATCTTACAGTTAAATAATTAATTAAAATCAATTATTGTTACATCAACAATTTTATTACTAACTAATAGTAAACATATATATATATATATATATATATATATATATATATATATCGTTCGAGGCGAACTAGCAGACGTACCAGTAGCAGCAGTAGTAACGTCAAAAATTCAAAAGGTCAGTTCGTTCCATTTTGAGATTTAAAATTCTAAATAAAGGAAAACAGCATTTTTTCCCTGAAATACAAACCATATATTTGAAGCATTCGTATTTATTTTATTATGTTTAGTCTAAGTATATAAGACGTAGTGTATGTCATATGTATTCCATTCAATCATATTTATTCAGGTATAAGCAAATTTATGTATAATATACTTTCTTCATATATTTATATAACTGTTTTGTGCACCAAAGTATGGCCATATGAAGGCACCTATTTATTGAGATAATTGAAATTGCAGTATTTATTAGGTATATTTAAACATTGCTATAATAGACCTGTTGAAGTTACTAATTTCATATATAATTTTTGTGATTTTCGTTTGTGTAAAATCGATATCTTACAGTTAAATAATTAATTAAAATCAATTATTGTTACATCAACAATTTTATTACTAACTACCCGCGGGTGTTATATGTGGTTGTAAAATTTCTCCGGGTTCCTCTCCGCGATGAATCTGCATGGTCTTCAAAAGAACCATTTGTTTGACAACGTTTCGGTAAAATCTCATTTACCATCTTCAGGTCTTCTTACTTCTGCTTCGCGTTACTACGTTCGCCTTACTGGAAGATGTTTGTCCACTTGGTGAGTTATATACTGTGCTTTCGTTCCGGTGTGTGGTTTTCTTCGCATGGCTGCGCGTCACGGGTCTTGCGTTTAATGGTGCTGTGGGTTCTTGTGTTCTGCTTGGCCTACTCTCACCGTTGCGTGTCACTGGTTTATTGATCTTCTTGATTCCCAGGACAGGTTTCCAAGCTGTTGGTAATCTTTGGGTATCGTCACGTGTATTGAGATTTTGAGGATGTTTTTCAATTTCGATGGCTTCTCTAATTATTCTTTTTGCCTTATGCTCCATTCTTGCTAATACCTTGGTATTATCGAAATCAATCTCGTGGCCGGTGTCTTTTACATGTTGAGCTAATGACGAAGTTTGTTCATTTTTCTGGACAGCATTCCGATGTTCTTCTTTCCGGGTTTGGATTCTTCTGTTAATTTGTCCAATGTACGTCTTCTCACAGCCTCCGCAAGGAACTTCATATACTCCTTGGTCTTCTAGAGGAATGTTTGTTTTGGCTGATGGTAGCATATTACCAATCTTCCTGTCCGTGTTGAAGACGGTTTCTATTTTGTATTTCTTTAAAACCCTGCTTATTTTGTCTGTAGTTCCCTTGACATATGGCAGGAGAGCTTTGCCTATTGGTTTATCTTCTTCCTTCTGTTCTTTGTTTCGCCTAGGTCTTAAAGCCCTCTTGATATTGTTGCCGGAGAAACCATTTTGTTGTAAGGCTAATTTAACGTTTTTAATTTCCTCTTCTTTGTGGTCGTCGTCAGAGAGTCGTTCTGACCTTGTCATTAGTGTTTTGATCACTGATTGTAGCTGCGATGGGTGGTGGTGAGATTCTGCATGTAGGTACCTATTCGTGTGTGTTGGTTTCCGATATACCGTATAGCTTAGACCTCCATCTTCTTTTTTCTTTATACATACATCGAGGAAAGGTAGCTGTTGGTCCTTTTCCAGTTCCATGGTGAACTTGATTTTTGGATGTCTGCTGTTCAGATGAATTAAGATCTCTCGTAATTTCTCCTCGCCATGTGTCCATATGACAAAGGTGTCGTCGACATATCTCAGCCACATGGATGGTTTATATTCTGCTGTTTCTATTGCTTGTTCTTCTAATTCCTCCATGAACAGATTGGCTATGACTGGTGACAAAGGCGATCCCATGGGTGCTCCCTCTATTTGCCTATACTTTTGGTTTTTGTAGACAAAGTAAGTGTTCTTTAGGCAATGTTTCGTCAATTCCATTAGATCCTCCCTTACATGGTATTTCTTCTGGATCATGTCGAGTGCTTGTTCCACTGGAATGTTTGTAAATAGGGACACTACATCAAAACTTACTAGCAGATGTTCTGGATCCACTTTTACGTTTCTAATACGCTCGATGAAGTGGCTTGCGTTCTTGACGTAAGATTTCGCTTCTTCGGCGTATGGTTGTAACTGTTTAGCCAGGAATCTTGCCAGATGTTGTAATGGTGATCCAATGGAACTTACAATGGGTCTCAAAGGCACTCCTTCTTTGTGGATTTTAGGTAATCCATAGAGTTTTGGGCACCTCGATGACTTCTCTCTTGGGATAAGTTGCAGCTGTTGTTCTTGTCTGATGTTTGACGCTTTAATTTTAGCTTTTGTGGTCTTCTCAAGGTATGTAGTAGGGTCTGTGGAGATAGGTTCGTATGCTGGGTCGGTAAGTAAAGCCATGATCTTCCTGTCGTATTCTTGAGTGTCCATTATGACGGTTGCATTTCCTTTATCAGCTGGAAGGATAAGCACCTCGGTGTTCTTTTGGAGATTACGTAGGGCTTGAGTCTCTTCTCTCGTAAGATTCTTTTTTGGCGGCTTAGATCTTCTCAGTATTTGAGACACATCCTGTCGGATAGTTTCTGCGATGTTGGTGTCCATATTCTCAATAGACGCTTCCACTCCGCATATGATGTTTTCCACTGGAATCTGTGTTGGTGTTACAGCATAATTAAAACCTTTTGACAGCACACTTTTTGAGGCTTCGTCAAGGACCAATTTGGAGATATTGTAGACAATTTTATCCGTGTTAAGTCCTGGCATGGTTCTCTTTTTAGGGAGTTGTTCTTGTTGTAGTCTTTCAAATTTCTTCTTCTGTTTATTTCTCGTTAGTTCTGCATCGGTTTCTGCTCTAAATTCAGCGATGTTGTCTAACATGGTCCATAATGTTGGGTGGAGAGTATTGTTTAGCATCAAATGGATATCGTAAAGGTCCATGTTAACTTGATTTAGTTCCCTTCTCGTATCGTGGATGGCTTCTCTGAGCAAAGCTAGGCTTGCTCTTCTTAAGATATTGTTTGTCTGGTTATTCTTCTTATGGAAACTTAACCTCATGCAGTTTGGTATGATGTTTTCGTCTCGGCAGCGTTCCAGGAATGTAAGATTGCACAGTAGTTTGTTCCTCTTTGATCGTAGCTTTTCAAACTTCTTGGATTTAGGTACAATATCCTCCCCGTAGAGGTTTATTATGTTAATTCGTAGGCTTCCGCGGGTGTTATATGTGGTTGTAAAATTTCTCCGGGTTCCTCTCCGCGATGAATCTGCATGGTCTTCAAAAGAACCATTTGTTTGACAACGTTTCGGTAAAATCTCATTTACCATCTTCAGGTCTTCTTACTTCTGCTTCGCGTTACTACGTTCGCCTTACTGGAAGATGTTTGTCCACTTGGTGAGTTATATACTGTGCTTTCGTTCCGGTGTGTGGTTTTCTTCGCATGGCTGCGCGTCACGGGTCTTGCGTTTAATGGTGCTGTGGGTTCTTGTGTTCTGCTTGGCCTACTCTCACCGTTGCGTGTCACTGGTTTATTGATCTTCTTGATTCCCAGGACAGGTTTCCAAGCTGTTGGTAATCTTTGGGTATCGTCACGTGTATTGAGATTTTGAGGATGTTTTTCAATTTCGATGGCTTCTCTAATTATTCTTTTTGCCTTATGCTCCATTCTTGCTAATACCTTGGTATTATCGAAATCAATCTCGTGGCCGGTGTCTTTTACATGTTGAGCTAATGACGAAGTTTGTTCATTTTTCTGGACAGCATTCCGATGTTCTTCTTTCCGGGTTTGGATTCTTCTGTTAGTTTGTCCAATGTACGTCTTCTCACAGCCTCCGCAAGGAACTTCATATACTCCTTGGTCTTCTAGAGGAATGTTTGTTTTGGCTGATGGTAGCATATTACCAATCTTCCTGTCCGTGTTGAAGACGGTTTCTATTTTGTATTTCTTTAAAACCCTGCTTATTTTGTCTGTAGTTCCCTTGACATATGGCAGGAGAGCTTTGCCTATTGGTTTATCTTCTTCCTTCTGTTCTTTGTTTCGCCTAGGTCTTAAAGCCCTCTTGATATTGTTGCCGGAGAAACCATTTTGTTGTAAGGCTAATTTAACGTTTTTAATTTCCTCTTCTTTGTGGTCGTCGTCAGAGAGTCGTTCTGACCTTGTCATTAGTGTTTTGATCACTGATTGTAGCTGCGATGGGTGGTGGTGAGATTCTGCATGTAGCTACCTATTCGTGTGTGTTGGTTTCCGATATACCGTATAGCTTAGACCTCCATCTTCTTTTTTCTTTATACATACATCGAGGAAAGGTAGCTGTTGGTCCTTTTCCAGTTCCATAGTGAACTTGATTTTTGGATGTCTGCTGTTCAGATGAATTAAGAACTCTCGTAATTTCTCCTCGCCATGTGTCCATATGACAAGCAGACATCCAAAAATCAAGTTCACTATGGAACTGGAAAAGGACCAACAGCTACCTTTCCTCGATGTATGTATAAAGAAAAAAGAAGATGGAGGTCTAAGCTATACGGTATATCGGAAACCAACACACACGAATAGGTAGCTACATGCAGAATCTCACCACCACCCATCGCAGCTACAATCAGTGATCAAAACACTAATGACAAGGTCAGAACGACTCTCTGACGACGACCACAAAGAAGAGGAAATTAAAAACGTTAAATTAGCCTTACAACAAAATGGTTTCTCCGGCAACAATATCAAGAGGGCTTTAAGACCTAGGCGAAACAAAGAACAGAAGGAAGAAGATAAACCAATAGGCAAAGCTCTCCTGCCATATGTCAAGGGAACTACAGACAAAATAAGCAGGGTTTTAAAGAAATACAAAATAGAAACCGTCTTCAACACGGACAGGAAGATTGGTAATATGCTACCATCAGCCAAAACAAACATTCCTCTAGAAGACCAAGGAGTATATGAAGTTCCTTGCGGAGGCTGTGAGAAGACGTACATTGGACAAACTAACAGAAGAATCCAAACCCGGAAAGAAGAACATCGGAATGCTGTCCAGAAAAATGAACAAACTTCGTCATTAGCTCAACATGTAAAAGACACCGGCCACGAGATTGATTTCGATAATACCAAGGTATTAGCAAGAATGGAGCATAAGGCAAAAAGAATAATTAGAGAAGCCATCGAAATTGAAAAACATCCTCAAAATCTCAATACACGTGACGATACCCAAAGATTACCAACAGCTTGGAAACCTGTCCTGGGAATCAAGAAGATCAATAAACCAGTGACACGCAACGGTGAGAGTAGGCCAAGCAGAACACAAGAACCCACAGCACCATTAAACGCAAGACCCGTGACGCGCAGCCATGCGAAGAAAACCACACACCGGAACGAAAGCACAGTATATAACTCACCAAGTGGACAAACATCTTCCAGTAAGCCGAACGTAGTAACGCGAAGCAGAAGTAAGAAGACCTGAAGATGGTAAATGAGATTTTACCGGAACGTTGTCAAACAAATGGTTCTTTTGAAGACCATGCAGATTCATCGCGGAGAGGAACCCGGAGAAATTTTACAACCATATATATATATATACATATATATATATATATATATATATATATATATATATATATATATATATATATATATATATATATATATAAAACGTTAAATTAGCCTTACAACAAAATGGTTTCTCCGGCAACAATATCAAGAGGGCTTTAAGACCTAGGCGAAACAAAGAACAGAAGGAAGAAGATAAACCAATAGGCAAAGCTCTCCTGCCATATGTCAAGGGAACTACAGACAAAATAAGCAGGGTTTTAAAGAAATACAAAATAGAAACCGTCTTCAACACGGACAGGAAGATTGGTAATATGCTACCATCAGCCAAAACAAACATTCCTCTAGAAGACCAAGGAGTATATGAAGTTCCTTGCGGAGGCTGTGAGAAGACGTACATTGGACAAACTAACAGAAGAATCCAAACCCGGAAAGAAGAACATCGGAATGCTGTCCAGAAAAATGAACAAACTTCGTCATTAGCTCAACATGTAAAAGACACCGGCCACGAGATTGATTTCGATAATACCAAGGTATTAGCAAGAATGGAGCATAAGGCAAAAAGAATAATTAGAGAAGCCATCGAAATTGAAAAACATCCTCAAAATCTCAATACACGTGACGATACCCAAAGATTACCAACAGCTTGGAAACCTGTCCTGGGAATCAAGAAGATCAATAAACCAGTGACACGCAACGGTGAGAGTAGGCCAAGCAGAACACAAGAACCCACAGCACCATTAAACGCAAGACCCGTGACGCGCAGCCATGCGAAGAAAACCACACACCGGAACGAAAGCACAGTATATAACTCACCAAGTGGACAAACATCTTCCAGTAAGCCGAACGTAGTAACGCGAAGCAGAAGTAAGAAGACCTGAAGATGGTAAATGAGATTTTACCGAAACGTTGTCAAACAAATAGTTCTTTTGAAGACCATGCAGATTCATCGCGGAGAGGAACCCGGAGAAATTTTACAACCATATATATATATATATATATATATATATATATATATATATATATATATATATATATATATATATATATATATATATATATATATATATATATATATATATATATATATATATATATATATATATATATATGGTTGTAAAATTTCTCCGGGTTCCTCTCCGCGATGAATCTGCATGGTCTTCAAAAGAACTATTTGTTTGACAACGTTTCGGTAAAATCTCATTTACCATCTTCAGGTCTTCTTACTTCTGCTTCGCGTTACTACGTTCGGCTTACTGGAAGATGTTTGTCCACTTGGTGAGTTATATACTGTGCTTTCGTTCCGGTGTGTGGTTTTCTTCGCATGGCTGCGCGTCACGGGTCTTGCGTTTAATGGTGCTGTGGGTTCTTGTGTTCTGCTTGGCCTACTCTCACCGTTGCGTGTCACTGGTTTATTGATCTTCTTGATTCCCAGGACAGGTTTCCAAGCTGTTGGTAATCTTTGGGTATCGTCACGTGTATTGAGATTTTGAGGATGTTTTTCAATTTCGATGGCTTCTCTAATTATTCTTTTTGCCTTATGCTCCATTCTTGCTAATACCTTGGTATTATCGAAATCAATCTCGTGGCCGGTGTCTTTTACATGTTGAGCTAATGACGAAGTTTGTTCATTTTTCTGGACAGCATTCCGATGTTCTTCTTTCCGGGTTTGGATTCTTCTGTTAGTTTGTCCAATGTACGTCTTCTCACAGCCTCCGCAAGGAACTTCATATACTCCTTGGTCTTCTAGAGGAATGTTTGTTTTGGCTGATGGTAGCATATTACCAATCTTCCTGTCCGTGTTGAAGACGGTTTCTATTTTGTATTTCTTTAAAACCCTGCTTATTTTGTCTGTAGTTCCCTTGACATATGGCAGGAGAGCTTTGCCTATTGGTTTATCTTCTTCCTTCTGTTCTTTGTTTCGCCTAGGTCTTAAAGCCCTCTTGATATTGTTGCCGGAGAAACCATTTTGTTGTAAGGCTAATTTAACGTTTTATATATATATATATATATATATATATATATATATATATATATATATATATATATATATATATATATATATGTATATATATATATATGGTTGTAAAATTTCTCCGGGTTCCTCTCCGCGATGAATCTGCATGGTCTTCAAAAGAACCATTTGTTTGACAACGTTCCGGTAAAATCTCATTTACCATCTTCAGGTCTTCTTACTTCTGCTTCGCGTTACTACGTTCGGCTTACTGGAAGATGTTTGTCCACTTGGTGAGTTATATACTGTGCTTTCGTTCCGGTGTGTGGTTTTCTTCGCATGGCTGCGCGTCACGGGTCTTGCGTTTAATGGTGCTGTGGGTTCTTGTGTTCTGCTTGGCCTACTCTCACCGTTGCGTGTCACTGGTTTATTGATCTTCTTGATTCCCAGGACAGGTTTCCAAGCTGTTGGTAATCTTTGGGTATCGTCACGTGTATTGAGATTTTGAGGATGTTTTTCAATTTCGATGGCTTCTCTAATTATTCTTTTTGCCTTATGCTCCATTCTTGCTAATACCTTGGTATTATCGAAATCAATCTCGTGGCCGGTGTCTTTTACATGTTGAGCTAATGACGAAGTTTGTTCATTTTTCTGGACAGCATTCCGATGTTCTTCTTTCCGGGTTTGGATTCTTCTGTTAGTTTGTCCAATGTACGTCTTCTCACAGCCTCCGCAAGGAACTTCATATACTCCTTGGTCTTCTAGAGGAATGTTTGTTTTGGCTGATGGTAGCATATTACCAATCTTCCTGTCCGTGTTGAAGACGGTTTCTATTTTGTATTTCTTTAAAACCCTGCTTATTTTGTCTGTAGTTCCCTTGACATATGGCAGGAGAGCTTTGCCTATTGGTTTATCTTCTTCCTTCTGTTCTTTGTTTCGCCTAGGTCTTAAAGCCCTCTTGATATTGTTGCCGGAGAAACCATTTTGTTGTAAGGCTAATTTAACGTTTTTAATTTCCTCTTCTTTGTGGTCGTCGTCAGAGAGTCGTTCTGACCTTGTCATTAGTGTTTTGATCACTGATTGTAGCTGCGATGGGTGGTGGTGAGATTCTGCATGTAGCTACCTATTCGTGTGTGTTGGTTTCCGATATACCGTATAGCTTAGACCTCCATCTTCTTTTTTCTTTATACATACATCGAGGAAAGGTAGCTGTTGGTCCTTTTCCAGTTCCATAGTGAACTTGATTTTTGGATGTCTGCTTGTCATATGGACACATGGCGAGGAGAAATTACGAGAGTTCTTAATTCATCTGCAGATTCATCGCGGAGAGGAACCCGGAGAAATTTTACAACCATATATATATATATATATATATATATATATATATATATATATATATATATATATATATATGTGTGTGTGTATAATATGGTATAATCTTGATATTTTATATTGCTAGCTTGGTACTGCTTGATATCTTCAGTACTTCTTCAGATTTGTTACTATTTTTGCTTTCATAATACAGATTTTAAGTCATACCGTCCTTTTTTTTGCCACACAATTAACGACTCTGAGAATAGCCGGCAAAAGGAAAAGAAAATAACTTAACAATAACAAAATATATATTTTTTTTAATTTCATTTTACTAGTAGTATATATATATATATATATATATATATATATATATATATATATATATATATATATATATATATGTGTGTGTGTATAATATGGTATAATCTTGATATTTTATATTGCTAGCTTGGTACTGTTTGATATCTTCAGTACTTCTTCAGATTTGTTACTATTTTTGCTTTCATAATACAGATTTTAAGTCATACCGTCCTTTTTTTTGCCACACAATTAACGACTCTGAGAATAGCCGGCAAAAGGAAAAGAAAATAACTTAACAATAACAAAATATATATTTTTTTTAATTTCATTTTACTAGTAGTAAGTATACTTGGAAATGTATATGTATCCGTGGCAGTGGACATACCCCAGAAGTGGTAGAAGTTTCGAACTTTGGCATTTTTTGAGAAAACCCCCAAGTTCTCATCCCAGGGTGGACGAGTTATCTTACCAACAATGTGCTGATAGTGCAACCCTTGCACATTCCTTCACACATAGTCTATATATATGGGTCAAGTTTATTGTTTCATCAGTTATCGTCAGAGGTAATTACATAGTTCATGCCTTTGAATATTGTACGCTTCTCTTTAACTCAAATGATACTTTTGTGAGTTTTTAAGAATAAAAAAATTGTTTTTAAAAACCAAACCTGCTCGGCAAAAAAGTTATATCGCGCCTTCTACTTTCTACAACAAAAAATTGATAACACAAGTGTGTTTGGCTCCAGAATGTACCTGTGTCAAATTTTGATGAAATATGTTATGCTTTAAAATATTTCCTCCTTAATACAACTTTCTAAAATTATTTTACACTCTATCTATTTTTCAATGTTTTATCAGCTCCGCTAATATAACATCCTGTATAATATAATAATAGAATAGTAATATCTCCACCCCTCATTCTAATCACGAGGATTAGCCCAGAAGTCGAAGACTTGTGCGGGAGAGGGGGCGGCATATTATTATTAAGCAGGCCGCATTTGCGCCCAGGAACGACTTACGTTGGTAGGCCCCATCCACCATTCAGTGCAGGAATGAGAAAAACCTCATTAATTAGGGGCGTCGGCAAATGTCGACCGGTATCAATCTCTTACATTGACCCAAGTCATCATTCTTCCAACCTACCATACCCGAAGAGAGGGTGCCAATCCTCTCCAGGAATATAGGCATATATTCTATACGGTCTACCGGTTGCGGGGGTCTAACTCACAGCGACCTAGTCACCTCGATTCAAGTACTGACGCCTTCATTCAACATATTTTTTCGCTATAGATACGCAAAATTAGCAATTTTTTAACGACGATGAACAAAACTACGCTATCGTGAAAAAATGGAAGCAAAAACACGCGATCGTGAAAAAAAATCGACATTTCCATTAAATTTTCAGCTGAGAAAATATCGTTTTTGACACTTAGCTGCCGAATACTTTTATGTTCTAATACGCCAAAAGTATTTTTCGTTCTAGAATACAAGACATGTCAAAATATTTTTTTTCGAAACTTAGTTATGATTTTATTAATTAAACAATATACGTTTTAATATAACATTTCAATACAAAACAGTAATTATTATAAACAGGATGATTACAATTATTTATTTTACACTACATGTAAATAGAGCATTTACATTAACTCTGTGTCATTAAATTCCGATAGGGGCGATAGCGTCAAAGTTAGGTATTAATATGTTCTATGGCCTAGTTTACGAGTCTGTGGTTTGATAATTTTTTATTTGAATTCGTGTGAGACAAATAGTGATTGTAAATCTAATTTGCATACCTATTATGAAAATTAAACTTGTACAAGTACAAAAAGTATTAAAATCTTATTTATGTTAACCTCACATAACCTTGTTTATTTGCATTTTACATTAGTAATTTGGAAAGAGAAGTAATAAAACGTTATTTAACACAGAAATTGTTAACGTGGGAGTGCCTAAAGAATTTCCTGGTAATTCTTAATTTAAACCTTTGTTTTTTAAAAATTGAAATTTTATAAATCACGAATCGATGAAAAATGGTTAGTTGTCGCTCAAATTGCAAAAATATTGCATGTAATATGCCTAATAAATAAAAAAGTACATTAAATGCCCAGTTTAAGAAAAAATACGAATAATATATAAAAAATCAATGTTTAAAATAATGTACATATACAAATAATAAACATATGCAATTTTTTATTTGGTGTTTTTATTACAGTACAAGTACAATACAGAAAAAGTTGAAAATCCTGTTAGATGTTGTAAATGGCTTTCATTTAAAAATTTGAGTGATATTAGTTGTGCTCTTTTGTAACTAATAACATTTTGAACCACCATATGGTAAAATAACTTGTTACTACTAGATGCGCTTGCTAATACTCTTAGGATTACTAGCGTTATTATCATTCAAGTAATGTTTCTATGATTACATTTAACTCGTGTCACATTTCTACTTTTTTTCCATCTGCAAGTTTGCCTATATTTTCATCCTGTTTTCGCCTTTTCATGTACCTTTTCATGCGTTCATTATTTTTTACAGTATTGGTATCATATTTTCATGTACGGGTAAATATAATGTTGAAACAGCTGTTTTTTGAGAATTTTCCATTGTCCTAAAAATAAAAATGAAAGCTTATTAAATACTGAAAAATATACACTGAAAATAGATCATGTATGCTTGTACTTGCCCATACTAGTAATAGTATAACAATATTCTGTAAAATGTTTTCAGCAGATCTTTGGTTTCTGGGTTGGTTTCTTGCTGGACTCAATCGCTATTAACCATTTTTTTCAGCATTACTAGGGAACTTGCGAAACATGAAATCTTTATTTTTATTAGCAACAGATAAACACTACGATACACAACAGTTATATGGCATGTTTTTTTACACAAATTCAAACACAATAAAAATTAAATAACAAATATTTGTGAGGTTACATTTAATACCTAACATTGATCGCAGCGCCGCCTACATGTAAATGCTCTATTGAAAGTGCCGATATTGCAGTGAGTTAAATTTATGCCACATCCAGTGCCATCAATTATCGTAGCTTTTAGTTCTGGGTGTTTAATGAGGCAACTGCTGTAATTGTTTATGTTTACTGCGCACGTTATATTATGGCCAAGTTCCATAGGCTCTGCTGAAAATGGTATGCATTTGATGAGAGATCATTTATAGATGGTATAAAATGATTTGCGATAGAAATTTTATTTTGTATACAATATTGTAGACCGCCGCCCCTCATGTCATTTAATGGTGGTAACATCGGCCCTGCGTCGGCTAACAGAGTGGCGGAAGAACGTCTGAAGCAGTGCTCTGTGTAAAATTCCGAATGAATCAAATTGAGATACGTGTTAATTTATTTTGGCACATTTCTTATTTTGTTGAGGTCAACCACCTTATTAACACGTTTTTTCCTGACGAACCTACATTACAAAAAATCTTCAACTTGTAATAACTGCCTGTGTTTTAAAACAATATTTGCAGTATATCATAATTTGGTCTGAATTTGAAATCACAAAACATTTCTGTTATTTTAATAATTGAATCTTTGTCTTCTATATAATCGATAGTTATCTTTAGTAGCCCATTTCTTCTCAAAGCTTCATAAACACCAATTATTAAAATGACCTAAAAAGTTGTCCAAAATTAGATAAATTGATCAATTTATATTAATTTGAATTGCCTTTTATAGCAGAAATCTTCTTCTTGTAAAAATCTTTCAAGGTTTAATTTTAATAATTTTTTGTTCGAAATCTATTAGGCGTTTCTCTAAATAAATAAATAAATATGCCAGTAATACCGTTTCGGACACTTTTTGAATTTTCTTCGAACTACACCATCCGTTGTATTCGTTATAGGCAATCTCGTACTGTCTCGACGATTTTTTGGGGAGTAATTGTAGATCAGCACTTTGCGCGCTTCAAATACTTTCCCTGGTAAATGCTCGTCTTCACTGTCTCATTTTGAGTTAAACACTTCTAAATATGAATTACAATAGATATTTCTGACACTACTTTTTCAAACAATTTTTATTGTTTATTAGGTTGCTATCGTTATGATAGCCACCATGTCTAAACCGCCTTGACTTAAACACGATTCAAACGATTTCAAATATAAATTATATTGTTGTACACAACACAATTCTCTTATTTTATTGCACTTTTCGAAAAAATATTGTTTGTATCTCGAACGTGAAATGCTTTTACATTCTCGAATAACTTCTATTCTTGAACTTAAAAGTATTATTTTGCGTTCTAGTTACAAAAATAACTATTTTTTCACAACTCTGGTACTTTTTTCACGATCGAAAGCTTTTGTTCATTTCTAAACCTGCCATATAACGGAAGATTAAGCCTTGTCTACATGGACAAGAAAGTCTCAACATTTAACCAATTCTGCCAACTGTAATATTTTCTGTTATTTTCATCATAAAACTGTTATGTTAGATTGTCAGAAGTTCAAGTTAAAGTTACTAAACCCACATAGTGATGAAAATAACGATAATACTCCTGTTTTGCGAAATTCGTGATAAGTTGACACTTTTCCTGCATTAATAATTTAAATTAAAATCTGCGAAATTCGCCAGAATTTCTGCAAATATCGCGTCCATGAGGACAAGATTTTAATGCATAGTGAAATGAAACATAGCTTTTGACATTGACTGTAACTTCAGATAAAGATGTTTGTGTATATTTATGGTTTATTGAAAAATACAAAATTTAAACAAGTTTTATCAATCTATTACAATAATTAATAGGGGAAGTTGATTCTTTCCGATATTAATACCAGTCGCAGACATCTTAGATAAGTGCATATTGTCAAATACCTAGCACCCCGCAAGGCTTGCGGCTGCTTTTTTGCAGCAGCGGAAGCCTGCTTTGGCCTCGCAGCGTCGGTATAGATCGTCGTCGCGGTCATCCTAGGGGGCTGCGTATACTTAGCGTGTTATTTGTTGGCGCTGGGGCAGTAATTTGCACACTTCGCGGGGATGTCTTGCGTCTTGGTGCTCACCTCCGAATTTGACGCGCTTAGTCGCCGCCGTACAGCGGCTTTGCGCTGGCAACAATGGCACTGCGATGGCTGCGTTCTCGCCCTCTGCAGCTCGGTGCAAACAACCAGGTTGCAGCATCTTGTGACATTCAGGATGCCATCTTGGTCCTGAGGAACTTGCACCAAGACGAGCGGCATCGTTGCCTTCCTACGGCAATTATTTATCCTGAAAACAGATATATCAGACTGGATATTGGCGTCCGATATCCCGTCTAGCAGTCCTCTAATAATCGCCCTCAACTTCTTTTTGCTAAGAATGAAGTACGTGTAGTACTTCTTGCCGTCGTCAGCGAGAATCCGCGTGAGGCAGCGGTATTAATCATCAGGCGTTTGAGGGTGGATGGTGATGCTTCCCCCGTCAACTTGGCCTTGAAGTAATTAATCCTCTTAGATTTGAAGCTCCTCCTCTCGATGGTTGTCCATTGTTTTTAATCCTTCAGGATCACGGGTCGCATTTTAGATGCGGTCGCTATCTCGGTGGTGGCAGGTATAGAGGTGGAAAAGGAGGTAATCGCAGGGGGAGCAGTAGTTTCGCCGATCTTGGCTACTTCGGATGGGTCCTCTTCCGATATTGAGCAGTCATCTGCAGACGTAGGCTTCTTCCTTTTACCCTCTGTCTGCACAGCATTTCCTGCTGGAGATGCACTATCTATTGATGGCGGGTTTCGGTAGCCGCCTCCATTTGTTTTATTTTGTCCACTTGCTCGCGGAGTTAGCAAGACATTCTTACCACAGAGACGCGAAATTCTCTGTTTTATCGCTCCAGTCTGGCGTTCTCCGCCGCTAATTTCCCTTCTCTCAAGGGATCTGCCGTGCGTAGTTGTCTAGCCCTCCGCGGAAGATGCAGGGCTGCTAGACCTGCTATCGCCTCCCTCGCTGCCGCACACGACGTCGCTCTCCATGGGAGTAGGCGACCGCGGTATCGTCCTCTCGACGCACTTCACTGTAACAAAAATGTTTGAGTCCTTTCTGCCTAGGCTGAAATTCCTCAAGCGATTAATATTACAAATTCTTTTTGTGAAGTTTAAAAAATACCAGTTTCGCAGTAGTTGCCTCGAACTCTCATACTGATTGACAAGTTGGCACGGCGTGTATTTTCTGAGATACTGGAAGATAATCATCTTATTTCACCTCCTGAAATCCATTACAAATTGATCATATGTTTATTGCGCGAAATAAACCTTAAGGTCGCCGTATTTCTCGCCGTAAAATGATCAAATTTGTGGTGTTTTTAGGTCCAGAATTCTCGAAAAATAAAAGGCGTAGAACAAAAGTAATATCAAAAATAAAATTCTTGAAATTTTGTTTATCCACTTTTACTATTTAAATTCTCCTCAAGTAAAATAATAACTTTTAAAAAGCTATTGCAAGATACACATAATTTTGCTATGCTAACCTCATTCTTTAACAATTATTTTAACATACTTATAAACAAAAGTAAGCAAACTTAAATACACAACTATGTAAGTTTATGTTATAACAATATTTACATATACAGTTAAATTAAAAAAAAAATCGTAGTTTAAAAGATTTCTGTACCAGATGTGTTGGTTAAAACGCTTTCTGTCGTTATATATTCGTTTTACTTCAGCACCTTTGAATATTCGCAGGTGGTATGAGAAAATTCTTGTTATTTGCTATACTCTATATTATTCAATTCTTAAATGTCTAAAATTATTTGTATCTGTAGAAAACACTATTTCACGAATACGGCATCCTTAAGGAATTCTCATACTAAGTGACAAGCTGGCAGAATGTGTATTTTACAAGATTATTTTATTTCATCTCCATGCCAAGGGGCAAGTTAGCATGGATTGTATTTTGTGAGGTACTGAAAAATATTTATTTCAGATGCTACTTATTTTATGCTTTGGAACTCATTTCAAGTTGATTATATTTTTACTGCTTAAAGTACATTCATTGAGTCTTTGTTAAGTTTTGATTCCTAATAGAATATGTTGTAATATAATTGTGAAAATGTGTAATTTTTCTATCAAATTAACGTCTACGTCTACTCATTTTTATATATGTACCTTATTTAACGGACGTCCCTGTTTTTGGATGCTCGAGTAAGCTTTTCAATTATTGAAACTGAAGGTGTATAAGTAAGTAACGTATTCCAAAAAGCAGAATGAAATTAATTGCTGCTATTTTGTAGGTGGAGCATCCCTTTCTATTTATGACGATAGAAAACATTATCGAAAACTTGTTGAAAATTTTATGTATATGTTTACACATAATTATACTTTTGAAGAAAAAACGATACTAAGGGCTTATACACCGGAACAAGATATAAAAATCTTAGATTGCTTTGGTGAAATACGTAAATATTCTACTCATATTCTGTATGGCCATGAGAGGTGTCATGGACTAACGATGGACAATTTAGAGACTATAATTTTAGAGTGTCCCAATAAGAAACCAAAAAAAGCTGGCTGCTTTGACGTTTTTAGACCAGTTTATGATGAGAATAATACAATAATTAGTCGTGAAGTTAAGGTAATGTATACTTAGAATAAATAATTAAATTATTATAAAATTCATCCCAATACAATTTTTAATTTTTAAAATGTATGTATATATAGACACACATACATACACACACAGGATGATTCAGTCATAGTGTCAAAGATTTTAAGAGAAGATAGGGGCAAATGAGTGTAATACGAATACGCAGTTATTATATATTCTCAAACCATTATTTAAACCCCCTTTTCAGACTTTTCTTGACCGCTGACGGGAGTTTAGTTCTCGGTGTCGACCTGACGCCATGTAGCCAAATTTAAATACTTTCGTAGTGCTTATGGTGCTGTTAAAATATGTAATGAATGCTATACATTATTTTTTAAAAGTATGCAATTAGTATATTTAGTTTCAGTGTAAAAATATTTAATATTGAAGTTACATTACTTCCACACATCAAATAATAAACCATTTACATGTGATTATATAAATAATGAGATAAAAAACCAATACACACTAGCTAAATTACTAAGAAAGCCTGAAAACTTTTGCGTATTTAAATACAGTAATGCAAAAAGCCATCGTGCTGATAACAGTGAATCTTAACCTACGGTATTTAGGACAATAACCTGGTTTTCAACGTCTCTTCAATGACAAACACTGCCCAGCTGCAAAACCGCTAAATAATAACAGAGACAAACAATTGTATAAACACCTGACATCGGTACTAATCACCAATCTACACAGCTGAAAAGTTGCTACGTTGCTTACTCGGGTGGTAATATAAAAACTGATGTATCAAACTCCTTAGTTTTGTTTAGGGTTTGCCCTAGTTCAGGAAGAGGAGAGTGGCTAAATATTATAAATTATTTATTTAGCGCCACCCGTTTTACAACTGTACTCTAAGGCTAAGCACATAGTGGAGTGGAGAGCAAAGCGACGATCAAAGCAGAGAGCAGAACGATGAAATCAAACCTATAATTACATATTGGGACACGCATAGTGGACCGGAGAGCAATGAGCTAGTAGTACAATTATAATCGAGCAAAGCGGAAGCGTTCAAACAAGTTTGTTTTCGCCGCTCCTTTATCGTGATTGTTTTTGAATACTTTTTTAAGGCTTACGGTGAGCGCTCTATAAGACGATATAAAGTTTTCGCTCAATAACTCCTCAAGGGATAAAGATAAAAATATGCGGTTTTTTTTAATAGGCTACAAATATTATTTTACATCGACGCTGTGTTTTGAAATTTTGAAAAACTGTAAAATTATTTTTTTTTAAATGAATTTTGCTCTTTTCCGAAATTTCAAAACATAGCGTCGATGTAAATTAATATTTGTAGTCTATTAAAAAAAACCGCATATTTTTATCTTTATCTCTTGAGGAGCTACTGAGCGAAAACTAAAAAAATATTTCTTAGCAATAAAATGCTGCCCCCTTGCGGTGGCATTGATAAAAGAGACGATCACATTAGATTCTAAATGTCCAACACTGAGAGAAGTGATTCAGGCTAACGGTAAATGCTCTATCATACGGATTATAGTTTTCGCCACGTTTTCGCTCAATAACTGCTCAACGGAAAATGATAAAAATAAGCGGTTTTTTTTTAATAGACTACAAATATTATTTTACATCAATGCTGTTTTTTAAAATGTTGAGTAATGTAAATTTTTTTTTATTTAAAATTTTTCACTCGATGTAAAATAATATTTGTAGTATATAAAAAATAGAATAACATATTTTACTATATATATATAGTTAACGAACGAAAACCGGAAAACTAAAATAAAAGGACTGACACGCAACGGATTTTATAAAAGACTAAGAGAAATGATTAAGTATTGTAGTTTAATAGCTTTATTATAATTACGAATTTGTTAAATCTTGAAACTAAAAATATAATGCTTTTCAAAAACAGAAATATAGATTATTTTTAATATAATATTCTGTGTCTGCCTACTGAATAATAGACACCAGCTAAGACATTGACGTATTTATTAAAATATAATTAATATTTTTAATAAATATTGCAAAAATGGGGAATGCAAATGGGTAGTTGAGATTTATGGAATATATAAAAATGTTATTGTTTATCTAATTTTATTTTTGTTGCATAGTATTTTTTTACATGGCATCGATGGTTTGCTTCTCAGCACTTCAGTAAATAATAATATACTATTTGTTGCAAATCCAAACTTAGTAGAAATACACATAGAAAGAAAAAATGTGTCAAAAGCATTTTATTCTACAAATGAAATTATCTCTTTATTCCATATTTTCTGATTTGTGGAACTATTTTGGGTCCTACCGTATTCTGGTCAACTATTTTAATGTCGATTATTTAATAAACTATCATTCTTGATTAAAAAAAAATGTTGCTTGTCTTGAGATATTACAAACTGTAGTCCAACTTATGATAAAATATGGTGTTCGAAAGTAAACAATGTTCAAATTTTTCATCTTTAATTTTTTTGTGAAAAATGTCAATGAACATAGTTATCCCAAAACCGAAGAAAAATAAAAAATCACTGTTTACAAGCATATGCAAAGCATTCTGTTCATTTTTCTATTTTATGAATTTTTATAAATAAAATTAACTGTCAGGAATTATGTTTTCCAAAAAAATCAACAATAAAAATATGTGTGAAATGCCTTATGTACCGAAATATCATTACCTACTATTATTTTTCGAAAAGTACAAAAGAGTTTAATAAAATAAATAGTACAAAAGATATATTTTTTCAGTAAAAACATGCAATGCATTATTTTAAGATTTTATTAATTTCTATAGTATACTTGATAACATTGTAAATATAAATTAACTACTTGAGTATTTATGGGATAAGTAGCATAACAATTAAAAATGGATTTTGTTTGTTCCTTTGAAACTACATGTTTAAGTAGTAAGTAGTTCGATTTTCACACAACTTTATGAAAAAAGTTTTTAACAGAAATAAAAATTCGCAGTTAAAATTGTGTTTTTAACTATTGAAATCTCAAAAAATATAACATATACAACAAAGGTAATTTATTGACGTTGTGTTTATTCACAGTTACTGTTTAAATTTTACTCAAATAAAATAATAATTTTGAAAAGCGTCTGTAAGACACGTATTTGTAGATATCCTAACCCCACATTTAATCATTATTTTCATTCACTTAATTATAAATATTGAACAATTTTTATTATCAAGTAAATTTTTATTATAAGAATATTTATATCTACAGATATAATTAAAATAAGTAAGTATTTTGGTAGATCTATGCATCTAAAATTTTAGACGGCTTTTTGCAGCTGTTTGTTTGTTTTACTTCGGTGTCTTTGAAAATTCCCAGGTGTCATTTCTATTATTTGCTAACACCTACATTATACAATTATTAAATATTTAAAATTGTATGTCTGTAGAAGACATTGTTTCAAGGATACGTCAATTTTAAGCCAGTGTTATATCTTTATAATTAAGAACATTGTACGCCACATATGTATTTTGGAACGCACAAATGTTAACAAAACAAAGGTATATGTTTTCAATATTTGATCTAATCTAATTGGCCTGTTTACACTTTAATTTCTCATATTTCTCTTCAATAATCCATACATAGTCTTTATATTTTACATTTTGGACATAAATAAATATACATTTATGTTAATATCTCTTATGTATTTTCTATGATCTACGATAAGTTTTCTTTATTAAAAAAATGCGAGCATAAAAAACTAAAATTTAATTTTATTCGACATAAAAATTATGGAAAATATAGATGTTTCTGACTTTCCGAATGAATGCATTATCCTATTCTGAAAACGTATACTGCACCGCAAGTATAAACTTAGCTTACACACGAAACACGAGCATATGTAAAATTCAATTTCTTGAAAACCGTAACACGTAGCGAAGTAAACTTTTTTTAAAAAACTTTTTCATACTATCGACTACATTTGTCTCGATATAACTATAGTTCTATTTTCAATAATTAATGTAGCTCTCTGCATAGTAAAGTTTTTAATGCACAAATTTACTGGTATTGACTTTGGAACAATTTTTTTCGAAAAGGCTTTAAGTTATAAAAAATTGGTATGTACCATTAGAAGCGCTGTAGTTTTTTATATATGTTGTGAAAAAATTATGAACATAACTTGAATCGTTGATTTACAAACGCGATATATGTTTCGTAAAACATAATTGACAAATAACGTCCGAAGCACCGACAATTTGAATTTATAAAGTTAAACCCTACTGAAAAAAGTTGTAAAAGTCTATTTCAAATGCCGAAATTGTCCCTCTAAAAGATGGTAAATGTTTAATTTAGTTATATCTTTATTTAAAAAAAACGGCATAATTGAGAACCGATTTTACTCCACTAATAGAGTTGTGATACCTTTATATCAGTGCATCTTTCGTTTTGTCTCCATCCCAAATGCATTAGCCTCTAGGCAGCACATATTTCAGCGTTTTGTCACAACACGTCAACATAGTCTTACTCTGCGCAGCGATATATCTGGTTTTAACAAAACTTGATCACGTGTTTCACCGTTAACCTTAAATTAAAAATGGATATTGACACGTTAATAAGTAGCGTGTTTGTGAAAAAACCTGTATGGGATCAAAAAGATGCTCAACATCACAATCGATTTATTTTAAATAAATTGTGGGATGCTGTAGCTGTTGAAATGAAGTCAACAAGTAAGTATTTATGTATTTATTAAGAAAACATATACAATTCATATTTTATTTCGACATACAAACATTTTGAATGTGTCTCTGATAAAGTTAGCGGTATCAGTTGATCTATTATTTTTCCGTCCACTGTCAACATTCTCTGTGAACTGGTGTGAATTTTCGTCTAATAAAGTAACTCCTTCCATGTCAATTTTTATGTTATGTATAATACATATACATTTAATAATCTTATCGGCCAAATCCGGAGATGTTTCTATTGGTTTCCAAAGGATGCGGAACTTGGCATTAATTATGCCAATTGCACATTCAACTACACGTCGCGCTCGCGAAAGCCGCATATTGAAATATTCTTTTTCAATATCCAATTGTCTTATATTGAATGGTTTAATTAAATTCTTCAGTAGTGGATAGGCTTCATCTCCAATAAAAACATAAGGAACAATAATTGCAGTAGACGGTAACGTAGTATCTGGCGGAATATTAAGACCATTGGTTTCCATCAAATAAAATAGAGATGAAGAGCGGAAAGTACCTCCGTCACTCTGCTTACCATATCCACCAACATCAATTGTAATAAATTTATAATTTGCGTCAGCAACAGTTTGAAGAACTATCGAAAAAAAGTTTTTATAGTTATAGTACATTGTTCCAGAGTGAGAGGGACATTTCAGTCGAATATGTTTGCCGTCAATTGCCCCAATACAATTAGGAAAATTCCACTTTTCATAAAACTCTTTAGCAATTTGCTTAAACATATTTTCTGTTGGCACTATCATGTGTACTGGTTGCAATACGTCCCAAATAGCTTCTACTGTTTGCCGTACGATCGATGATACCGTCGTCGCTCCCATTCGGAAAGTGAAACTGAGACTTTTAAATGATGATCCTGTAGCCAAATACCTAATAAAAATACATAAGTTGCATTGATGTTATAATTTATATTTTCATTTCGTTTTAGCAAACCTTGTGAGATCAAAATGGAAAACTTTGCGCGACACTTTCCGAAAAGAATTGAAAAAGATGCCTATCAAACGATCTGGAGATGGTGCATCTGACGCTGATTGGAAGTCAACATGGAAGTATTTTAAAAGTCTTTCTTTTCTAAAAGATCAATTTATTGCCCGAAAAAGCACTGGAAATCTACCAGAAATTGATAACGATATTGTTATCGAAGATACAGTTCAATCAATTGCAGACGAATTAGACGACAATAATATTGATAACCCACCATCAGTAAGTAATCAAGAAGAAAACACCCTTCAACCAAATACCTCAAGTGCTTCAACGCCCGTTAGCAGAGAACGAAAAAGAAAAAATCAATCCGATGACATTGGTACTGCTCTTATAAATATAGAACAAAATAAATTAAGAATTTTGGAAAAGCAAACCAAAAAAGACGAAGATGAACTTTTTTTTGAAAGTTCACTGCCGCATATACGCCCACTTCGACCACAACAAAAAATGTTACTAAGAATGAAAATACAAGAGTTGCTTTATAACTTTATCTATGGGGCTCAAGATAATAACTCATATGGTCTTAATGTAGTCAATACAAGTAATATTCTTCAATAATAAGAAAAAAACGGGAAAAAGGCAACAATTCATGCACAGTTCTCTATTTGAGTTTACTAAAATGGTAAATTAATGGCAATAATTGGTATAATCAATAATCAATAATCAATTATACTGTTATTTGGCAATTATATATCGTAATGATATAAATATAGTATTCAGTAAAAACCCACTCTACAGTACTATAGATTGGTGCACATAATCATGTTAAGTATTTAAGAGATTATAATATTATACACTCAGGTGCAAAAAAAAACGCAACAGTGAAATTTTTGGTAAAGTTTGAAGAGTCACAACTTTTTTGTTTTCAGGCTGATTTTCATATTTTTTTATAAAACTTTAGATAAAATGATCAACTTTAATCCACGTATTTAGTCGTTTGATAAATGTTGGCCTTTTAGTCATTATACAGGGTTCATTGAAAGGTTGCTTCATGACCTTAATTTTAGAACGCCGTGTGGAATAATTTCGTTACCAAATTTCTTTATTTATTAAGAACCATTCATTTCCTACAATTTGTTTTTTGGTTCATGTCTTTATGTGTATAGGTTCATTTTTAAGAGCAAAATAAACATGTCACTATTTTTTTTATTTTTTGACGAGAGAGCCTTGCTCATTGTTACCCTAAATGTCAGATTAATGACGTATTTTTTTACACCAGACATTCTTTACTACTGTCACGGTTCTAAGTGCTGAGAATTGCTCAAAAGATGTTGCACTTGTTGAAGACGGGCGTAGTTATGAATATGTTGCAAGAATCCTCCATGTTCATCGCTCTACCGTGAAAAGAGTAGGCAACTAACGTACATGAGTGTAATGAGAATTGCATATATGCTACCTAGGTTCTATTTCTATTTAGTTTTTGAAATGGCCGTCTGTAGTGGCTGTTTATTTCATACAACAGTTAATTATTGGAATTTTGAAAGTTCGGTAAAACTCGGACACCGTAATAGTCGAACTTGCTCAACGGACTACTTTCCAGTAGCAACTTTTTTATACATTTCTTAAAACTACATAGAGCTAGGGATCTCATATGGTTCAGCAGCAGATTATAAAGGCGACACCCCGCATAATCCGGACTTTTTTTTATATATAACACGATGACATTTCTTTTTTAAATAAAAGTTTGACTGATTACGCGTAGCGTGGTTGTGTACTCCAGATACGGTACAAAAGCCTGACTTTTTGCCATGTATATAGGATAATAATTTAAATGTTTAAATTAAAGATGTGTCTACATGACTCATGAGGTTTGAGTTAAATATTATTCTAAGAATAAGAAAAAAAATTTATAAAATAAAGATACGTATCTAGCCAGTGGCTTGGCCCCAGGATACAATATTATAATTGATTGCTGAGTACACTATGGCATAGTATACATTCATTAACGCATCACTGCATAGGCACCTCTTCAATGAGAATATCGCATAGTAAGTTTTATTAAGTACATGGTCTAATTGCCGACCCATGTCAAATTTATGTCCAAATGGGTTCCCTGAAAATTTATATTATTGCTCATTTAAAGATCGAATCCGTCTATAGTTCCGCCGCTCTCCACAGACGATCTGCCCACAGCTGAAATTCAATAAATCTTGTTTTATCCGTATTCACAATAAGGTTATTTATTTTACACCGCAGCAAAAATTAGCTAAATACGGTTTCCATTTTCAGTCTAACTTCACCAACAGTTTTACCCGATATTAACACAGTAGCATCGTCTGCATACATAAATAGTCTGCCATTCTCAATAAAGTCTGGCAGATCATTTACAAAAAGGAGAAATAGAAGTGGTCCCAGGACACTCCCCTGAGGTGTTCCAAGCTCTACATATTCACAATTTGAGAGACTATTTTCAATTTTAACAATTAGTTTTCGATTCTCAATAAAGGAAACCAACCAGCTATTGAGTAACCCGCGTATTTCATAACTTTCTAATTTGACTTGTAGGAAACTAGGATCCAGAGTATCAAACGCTCTGGAAAATGATTTCTTTATCCACTAAGTCATGTACAGACTGTACAATACTTGTAGTTGCGGTTTCAGTGGATAAACCAGTACGAAATCTATGCTGACAGGACGATATATTATACTTGTCAAGATACGGAATAATCCGATTATAGATAGCTTTTTCAATCATTTTCGATATGGAATTTAAAATTGATATACCTCTGTAATTTTCAATAATTTTTGGATCACCTTTTTTAAGTACTGGAACAGTTTTAGAGATTTTTAGCAAAGTAGGAAACTTTCCATTTGCAACAGAAACATTTATTATTCTTGTAATATGACTAGCCAAAACACTTGGACATTCTTTAATTAATTGTAGGTATTTCATCTATGCCAAGGGATTTTTTATTTTTTATATTATGTATAATATCTATGACTTCATTCTCTGTATAATTATTAAAAAACATTGAATTTGGCATACACCGACTAGTCGTACATGTGTCTGATTTAACCTGTAGTTGCAATCCTCCTAAATCTAAATTGGGACGGTGTCAAAATAAGGTGTTTCTCAAAAAAGGAGACAAGTCTATCTCTCAAAATCTTTTCATTTTACTGAAATACGGAACTATAACTATAGGACGATAGTTATCTAATAAGTCAGTATTCCCTTTTTTATATATAGGAAGAATCTTTGAATTTTTAAGTGACAGGATAGCTTGCCTCACATCCGATTCAACAACCGGAGACATGAAAAATTAAGAAAATTGCTTGACATATCTTCCCTTGCTTTATGAAAGCTGGTCTCCAGCTTTAATTTGTCGTACTGTAATATGAAATTAAAAAAGTCAAAATTAGAAAAAAAAATAGAAACATTGAATATTTTACATTAACAATACTAATAATTAAACAAATTATTTTCAAGGGAAAAGAGAAAATAAATTATATAAAATTGTTAAACTAAATAAATATACAAATAGTACTACATTTAGTATATAAACTCGACATGATCCTCATATGCGAAAAGAAAAATAAAATAAGTCCCTGTTGTAATAAAGTTCGTGGGCACACATTGTCAAGTCTCCAACCTGTCTCAACATATGGGCGCTATTCCTTGACACTGATCGCTCTCTCCTCCTGTATCCTCGATCTCTTCCTCTAAATCTTCTGACTCTACTTTTAGGTGCTCCTCTATTACTCATATTAGCTTGAGAAGAAGTACTAGGAGTCTCATTATTGGGTATATTAAAACAATTACAGCAAACCTTGTTTTTCTCTAGAATTTTATCTTGGTTTTTTAGTAACGTAATTCATTTTGCTAATTAACAAACCTATTTGACAAGGTACAGAATTGTTAGTCGAAAACTCGTAACCATGCTTGTACTTGCAGAGCCATAGTCACAAGATCCATATTTTTACAAAAGATTAATTTATTCTCTGTATTGCTACTAGTGTCTACCCCTTTTATTTCAATAGTATTATTTATTTTATTTATAATCGATTGGAAAGGAAATATTGTCATACAGATATCTTGACCTATTGGACTAGACACTCCTGTCTTGGTGGTATCTTCCACATTAGACACTTGTGTATACATTGTTAAAAATTATAGTTTTAATACACGGATATAGAGATATAAAGTCGATCTATAAAGCAGTGTATCATATGATATTATCTTGTGATTCACACAAATGTATATTTTGAATACCTTGATCCAATACACAGCACATCTTCTTTAACTATAAGAAAACTATAACATAGATTTATAATGATTAACTTTAAACGATTCAACAGTTAAATAGATTGCTAATAGCAATAAGAATATTATATTTATTGACTTCTTTGTTTCATTATTAAATTTCCGGTAATCCTCACAGAACCTTGTGAATCCGTCTTTTTTCTTCACTAGTACTACTGGAATCACCCAAAGGAAGTGGCTAGGGCTTATAACGTTGTTAACCAACATATCCTGTATTTGCCGTTCTTTTTGAGACACTCTGTAGGGTTGGCATTTTATAGGAGCGGCATCGCCAACATCAATTTTATGTTTAGTTAGATCCGCCAAACCCATTCTGCTTGTCGATTTAGAGAAAACGTCATTGTATCTCTCCAGCAATTTATAAAGTTCGTTTCTTTGTGACTCATCTGTAAGATGGTCCAAATTATGATCTGCCAGAGTTATTATGTCCTCCTGTTCTTCTAGGTACAAGACCATAGGTTCTGAACTATCCCTATGAGGCACAACATAACCTACTGTTCACCCTCTAAAAACTTTAACTTTCCTACTAATATTTTCTATCATAAAATTTTCTATTGTCTTGCGTACTTTCTAAAAAATCAATCCGTGTTAGCCCTCTTGATGTAAAAAATGTTTGATTATCTTCATAGATTTAGTTTTTATTAACACTTTTATCTTTTTTTACTATATTAGAAAGGTATTTTAAGCTAATATTATATCAAATGTCCTACAATTCTTATCAATATTGTTAATACCTAAAAATATATAAAAAACTTTTATCTTTATTTCGTAACGATTTCACTTCTAAATTATATATATTATCAGGCTCTAAGATATAGTCTCTTTGCAGTACCACTTTATTAGATATTTCCTCTATTTCCATATTCCCCAAAAAATATTCATCTTTATGTATTATCGCTGTATTTCATTTATTTCCTACCATAGTGTCAATTGGTCAGTGACAAATAATGATATCTATTTCAATATCTTTAAATAAATAAAAAATCATACTTTTTACAAGTCTCCAATCTAGCTGATCTAGACCACATCCCAATCTTGGAATTTCCAATTTTCTTATATTATTATCCAAAATAAAACTTCTTAAATTATACAGGACTGTCCAAAATATCTCTAAAGACGGCTTCTCCCAAAAATATTCCTTTGTCACTAGGTAAATGGTCCATCTATTGCCTTCTTTTAACAATGCCAGTCCTCTTGGCTTTTGTTTTTGATTTATGAGCTCATTTACTCTCCAAAATTTGTCTTTAAATATTTTAGCTATTACCTTTGTCCATTCTAAAGTCAGCTGTTTTTGATTATTACTATTTTTCTGCCAAGAGCTGTTATTTCTGGAGATTCCTTGTATACCATTTCTATTTTGCATAACTTCCAATTTTTCTGCGTCTATTTTGGCTATCCGTTATGTTAAGATTAATGATTTCATTATCTACAAGTAATGATACAGTACCTTGCCCAATATTGATTATGGCGTTATATATTTTTTTTAAATTCCATTCCAAGCAACAATGGGTACGGGAGGTTTTCGATAACATTTGCATCACAATGCAAAATTATCCCTCCTATTCCCAGATTAAAAGAAGCGCTACCTGAAACTGGAATTTTTCCACAACCAGCCCCAATTAAATTTTTTAAATTTGACCTGTCATGCTTAATGTACTATGTAGCAATTCCTGTTGCGAGTACATTTTTCTCTGCACCTGTATCTATAATAGCTTTAACGTAATAGCCATTTATCGAGCAAAGTACCATTACAAGGGTACTTGTATTTTCGCGCGCGTAGACCCGATTATTAGCTAGGACGACGTTGGACCTTAATTTCATCGTCTGTTTTCGTTTTGAGTGCTGATTAAAACTATTATTCGGACAAGACGCTGCAAAGTGACCTACTCCGTTGCATGAGAAACAATTACGTCTTCCGTCGTTGTTGTCTTGGGAGCCTGAATACTGATTTTCACTATTTATGGACACTTGGAATTGTTGCAGTGGCTTTTCTTGAAAAAATTGTTGATGTCCATGAAAGTTGTATCTTGTTTTTTTTTTTTGAAAATTATTTCTTGGATGTGCACAATGATGTGTTATGTAATTTGTATTTCCATTCCAATTTCTGCTGCTACTGGGCCTTAAATTGTAAAAACCTCTCTTCATATTTTGTACGTTGAAATTATCTGAATACGTGGGATTATAATAGTTTCTGTTCTGTTCCTGAAAATAATATTTATTTCGTTCTTGATTATCATTATTATCATTTAATGTAGTTAGTAAATTTTGATTTTCTTTTATACACATCTGAGAGCAACAGTTACAGGGTTTTTCTTCATTAATAATAAGTTTTTTGAATCCTGTTGGTAGATCCGAGGGTCCCCCGATGTCTTCTAACTTTCCTAAGCCGAATTCTTCTACATTTAAATCCGGATCGTAGTCTGCAAAAATTGTTTGTAATTCATAAAAATATTGCTGTATGGTTTGTTTGGGGCGTTGCTTTATTTCATGTAATTTTTTCTCTAACATTCTTCTAACATCCGGACGGCTGAATTCTCTTGTAAATTCTTCTTTAATATTTTCCCATGTCTTCTTTTGATTTTCCAGCGCTTTTATATATATTCTAAACCATAATTATGATGCACTCTCCAGGAACGAACTAAGGTAAAGAACGAACGAAAGCGTTGACTTTTGATGACTATTCAACTCAAATCACTAAATATACTATGTTAATGTCTGAATTTTGTTTGATATCTGCTTGCCGTCGCGTCGCCTTAGTTTGGACCGTTTTCGTTAACTTACTTACAAAAAAATTATATATATATCGTTTGAACATAACCAAAATTAATATTTATATAAAATTAAAAGAACAACAGAGAAATAAAATGGTGACTTCTCGAGGTGGTGTTCCAACTTGATATATTGAAAATTTGATTAAATTAAAATATATAAACTATTTTTCTCCTATCTTAAAAAATGTAACTGTCCATCAAAACCAAAATCATACACCTGTTTCTACACAATAAATTTACCTATATAAAATTAAAAAAGAAATACACACAAAATAAAGAAATATCATTAACCTCTTCAGCTGGTTATATTCAACTTTAAAATACAAACGGACTGTTAAAACTTATTGTTCAAAATTATACTGGGAAAAATAGAAATTCTAAAAAATAATAATATGAAAATAGTTAAACTAAAATGTTCTTATTACTGAAACCACAGTAGAAATGTTTCTTTTAAGTTTTTTTATGTAAAAAAATATCATTAAAATAAAAATACAGTTCTATAAAAAACTCTTTTGTTTTCTGGCAATAGTTTAAATCTTTAAATTAAATTCAAATCAGAAGAATACAAAAAATATATCTCTTAGTAAAAATTTAAAATTGCAAAATTTAATTAATTTAAAAGAAATGCACAATTAAAAATGTGTTTATATATTTATCAAAAAGGAAAAAAATGCAGTTTTATTGTCCTTGGATTTTATAAGACAAAGAAATATATAATTTTTACAAAAATTTCATCAAAATTCACACACAAAAAAATATGTAACTTAGTCTGAACCTGATTTTGTTAAAACAAAATGAGAAAGAAATATTCTATACAAGGGGTTCTCAAAATAATTGATTTGTAAAAATCTTAAATTTTCCTCAAAAATCTAGATTAAAATGTTATAAACTTTAGTAAATGCAAGAAAAAAACATGATTTAAAAATATTGTGACTTTATTACGAATTTATAAGGAAAACATTATAGTTACAATAGATATATGTATTATGCCTAAAATCGAAAATCAGTTCCTCTATCATATGTTGTGTACTTAGTAGAGAAAAAAACACAATCTCACAACTTTAAGATCCCTGCTGAAGCATTTAACGCCCACCTTATTACTAACATATTTAAAGGGAAAACATACATTTACAACATTAGATAATGTACCAAAAAGCTGATCCACTAGGCAGTTTAAATTAGATGAGGGTGAATAAAAAACAGGTCATTCAACTAGTTTCAATTGTTCAAGAAATTTTTGTAATCCTGAAGAATTAATTAAGTGTTTCTGGGCTCGAGGATTAGATTTATTAATCTATAATAATATTGTGTGAAACTAACTACTCTATGGGCTAAAGCCCCAACCAACGTTGAATTACACCCACAATATCTACCCATATATTCCTTATTATTAGTTTTTGTTAACATTTTTTACTGTATTAGAAAGGTATTTTAAGCTAATATAAATCAAATCTCTTACAATTCCTATCAATGAAGTCATATGTATGTTCTTTGATACGAAACATCTAGGTACGCTAATGACCAATTCCACAGACAATACCTTTCTAATACAGTAAAAAATGTTAGTAGTGGGAGTTATCCTTGTTGGTACATGAATAGTATGTTTCATCCCATGTATTGAAAAAATGTAACACAAATCCTGATGTTTCGACCCCACATCAAGATGGATATTAACATCTCCAACAAGAACTATGTGTTTATATTTACCGAATAAAAAACCTAAGAGGTAATCAATACATTCCTTAAAAAGAATTAAAATTAAAATTTCTGCCGCACAAAACTCAGCATGAATAGGACGACAGAAGCTAGAAACATCCACACATCTCAAACGTAATTTTTGAGTAGCAAAATCGCCACACCGCCGTGACTCCTCTTGCCACTGCAACAATTACTATAAATAAGATAGCAATTCTGTAAACGAATCATTTCCAGCGTATCACTTTCAAGCGAATGCTCCGATACACATAGAAGGTCAAACCGTTGTTGGAGATGCTCTGAACATTGATATGAAGCAACGAGAACTGACAATGACAATGGTTTAGAACTAGTGCCCATTTGGGGCTTCATATTAGCCTCTTTAGCTAGGACCGTTTTGGGGGCGTCTCGGTGGAAAAAACGATTTAACACTACTCCACTTGACCATATGTCAGGCACCAAGAAATTAACAGCTTCATCCTCCGGGACACTAACTTTGAAAGAGGAGTATTTTTCAGGATTTCTTGAAATAAGTATCTACACTGTAACGTTTGGGATAAATGACTTACTGAGATAGTCGAGAAGATTTCCTTCCTCAACATTAACGTCAAAGTTTATTGATTAAACCTAACAGGTTTTTTGTCATTTTCAAGATGAACAAGTTTATCACAAATTCGGCGCGTTTCAATATAATGAATCGCCTTTGAAACTTCTTGAGTAGTCACTGGAGTAGCTGGTACACTAGTTGAAATCGTTTCCGCCTCGGCGTCAGATCGCGAGACCACCTTCGAATACGTTGGCTTATCCGGGCGTACACTTCCGGAAGCTTTTACATTTGTATCATTAATTTGCTGCTTAAGAGCAGCATTATATTTCGTTAAAGCCGTTATAGCTATACTCTGATTCTGAATCACCAGATCTTTTTGCTTGATAAGTTCTTCCAGATACTTGATTCTTACCTTGTCGACTTCATTACTATTGTTTGAAAACATGACAGTGGAAGCTGCAGAACCTTCACGATAGTTCCATCGTCAGCTAATTTGGAATCATCCGGGCAACAAATAATCTTGTCCGAATCCACAAGTTGTATATTCTTCATAAGTTTTGTACACGCTTTATAAACCAACCGGCCGCAACGAATACATTTCAAACCAGTTTTTATAGGCTGCCTGAATCTCAAACATTGATTTAGTCTTTTAAGTTCTCCATTACTCCTCGATTTCGAGGAATTAAAACTTGAAAGACAAAAGTTAGACCAGTTTGCCGACGTCCATCCGAATCTAAATCAAAATTCGATAGAAACAGTAAACACAGCAATGTCACTAAAATACACCTCCTGCAATTCCATACATTACATACATTTGAGTTTCACAAACAGGTACATAGACACAACTGACAGAAGAGAACAAACTTCACTAACTCAAACCAATTAAAATAACTTTAAAATAACGTTTCACAGCCTTGAGTATTTACACCAAGAGAGTCAATCCTTAATAAAGACCTAAATAGTTATCATAATTCCTGTTAGATGTCGTGCTGTGTAACAATACGCATTTATTCAAAGGAAGGAAATAAAGCGCTACTATTTTAATCTGCAAAAAACTGTGAAGGCGTTTTGAGGGCGTGGCCGCGTGACCCTTTTTCATATACCTGCCTAAATAATAATAAAAATTGTGGCAATATATTTATATTCAAACCACAGATCATAAAGTTTGAAACATAAGCAGTTTATTTTATTGCGTTAGAGAAGTAAGAATATGAACTGTAAATTAATTAAAAAAAAAACAGAAAAATAAGATTGTTAAAAGAGTTTTCAGCGATATGCCAAAATTTACATTTTCTGTTTTATTTCCTTTAAACATATTAAGATAATTCAAATGAATTCGACATACTTACTTCTATAAAGAGACATATAGAACTGCAGATTATCGTGTGGGTTTCTCTTACTGCATAAGATGCATTATTATTTTGCGAAAAATTCATTAGTAAAAATTCTAAAACACCAAGTATCTTTTTTCAATGTTTGATCTAAGTATAATTTAGTGGTGGTGTGAAATAAATATTATTTTGTAGTCTTTTTGAAGAGTAATTTTTAAATTAAAATTAAATTTAAATTAATTTAAAAATTCAAATAGCATTTGCGCATGCAAATTTAAATAAATTTACATGCGCTAATGTTTTTAGTAAAAATAATTTGTGAACTTTAGAGGCCTCATCAGAAAAGAATGTGTTTCAAAATTTATTATTGTAAGTATTATATAAGGTGAACCATTAATGATGTGCCAGAGTAGGAATGACAGTTTTGGAGCAAAATATGAAGATATAGCTAAATATGCCTTACTAAAATGTTGCTGTGGAAAAAGACACAGGTTTACATCTTTTTTTTTCGATTTTTTTTTAATAACTAGGATCGCTCAACCGATTGTCATCAAATTTGGTAGGGAAACATATTTTAAGAAAAGCAATCATAATTTATGTAGTAGGTACCTATTAAAACAGATAGACCATTGCCAGATGATGACAATTTCTATCTTATTTTTTGTTAACGAAATTCCTACCGTTTTCCAGAAAACTGATCTAAAACAACCAAATGTATTTTTCGACGTGAGGAAATCTCTTAGGAGCATTAGAAAATTGCCATATTGAAAATTGTCTGTAATTAGCTGTAATAATTAGTTTAATTAATTAAGACATGTAGAAGTAGAGAGAGTTTGCTCAAGGGCTAAGTTGTTTTTACTGCTCTGTTGTTATTTTTGTCCATAAAAGTAAATATGTAGATAATTTTTTTTCAAATATAAGTTTTTTTCCAAAGTTACTCTGGACATTTAAAAAAAGTAAACGACTCATTGATAGCTACTAATTTTTTTTAATTAAATTTCAATCAGTTGAGGGATACTTGCGTTAATACAAAAAAAGAAAACACAAATAAAAATATTTTAACTTTGACACCTTATATCTTTTTCCACAGAAATATTTTACGAAGATATATTTAGCTATATCTTCATATTTCCTCCCAATGATGTTATTCCTCTTCTATGTCCCCTTATTAATGGCCCACCCTGTATATTTTTATCGACACGTATTGAATGACTTCTTCACTTGAATTTACCAAAGCTGGAGGAGTATGATAAAAGTGTTATCTGACGGTTAATATATTTTAAGCTTTAACTTTCATTGATACGCGAAAGTGAATATGAACTGGATAACTGCACTTCTGTATTTTTTTATTAAAAATCGTGATGAAATTACTATAATTACTTATCAGAATTCAAAATCTATCATTATAGTCGATTTTCGCCTTGCGCGGAAAAGTTTTATTCCTGGAATGTTTCATCTAGTTTTATTACATTTTAAAAATTAACATTTATTTCCTGCCTGCTTCCTCATGACTAACACATTCACTTAATAATAAAATAAACAGTAATCCTATCGAATGTCATTAAAGTTATGAATTTTAAGTACATACAAGCTTTTGAAATAACAATGACACTCTCTCAAAACAGTTTTTGAACTTCTCGAAGTTCTGAGTAGAAACTCATTAAATTTATATTGGTAAGTGAAACAACTAATTACTAATGTTAAAAGTTGAAAGTAGATTTCATTACAAATACGTCAGCAGTTCAAAAGAAATAGCAAAATTGAATTTAAAGAGTGTCAATATTATTGCAAACGATTGTACATAACATAATATGTATGAACCAATCATCTTCGATGGGAGGAGCTTTCAAAATTATATATCCAAATTCATGTCATTTTAGTACCTAATATTGCGCCATCTATTAGCAAATAGCCCAAGCGTAAACGTTCTTTTTGAGTTTGTTTCCCATTACGCGAGAGTTGGTTTCCCATTCAAGCCAACAAGGTCTCCCATTAGATTGACTAGTCTTAGTGTATATAGTCAAGGTTCACAGTCAATGATTTAAGAGGAATTTAAGTAGGGTGTAAGTCAATTGCCCTCGCTCACTGATTAACAATAAAAAACAAAAACAAAAACAAAAACAAAAACAAAAACAAAAACAAAAACAAAAACAAAAACAAAAACAAAAACAAAAACAAAAACAAACAAAAACAAAAACAAAAACAAAGACAAAGACAAAGACAAAGACAAAGACAAAGACAAAGACAAAGACAAAGACAAAGACAAAGACAAAGACAAAGACAAAGACAAAGACAAAGACAAAGACAAAGACAAAGACAAAGACAAAGACAAAGACAAAGACAAAGACAAAGACAAAGACAAAGACAAAGACAAAGACAAAGACAAAGACAAAGACAAAGACAAAGACAAAGACAAAGACAAAGACAAAGACAAAGACAAAGACAAAGACAAAGACAAAGACAAAGACAAAGACAAAGACAAAGACAAAGACAAAGACAAAGACAAAGACAAAGACAAAGACAAAGACAAAGACAAAGACAAAGACAAAGACAAAGACAATGACAATGACAATGACAATGACAATGACAATGACAATGGCAATGGCAATGGCAATGGCAATGGCAATGGCAATGGCAATGGCAATGGCAATGGCAATGGCAATGGCAATGGCAATGGCAATGGCAATGGCAATGGCAATGGCAATGGCAATGGCAATGGCAATGGCAATGGCAATGGCAATGGCAATGGCAATGGCAATGGCAATGGCAATGGCAATGGCAATGGCAATGGCAATGGCAATGGCAATGGCAATGGCAATGGCAATGGCAATGGCAATGGCAATGGCAATGGCAATGGCAATGGCAATGGCAATGGCAATGGCAATGGCAATGGCAATGGCAATGGCAATGGCAATGGCAATGGCAATGGCAATGGCAATGGCAATGGCAATGGCAATGGCAATGGCAATGGCAATGGCAATGGCAATGGCAATGGCAATGGCAATGGCAATGGCAATGGCAATGGCAATGGCAATGGCAATGGCAATGGCAATGGCAATGGCAATGGCAATGGCAATGGCAATGGCAATGGCAATGGCAATGGCAATGGCAATGGCAATGGCAATGGCAATGGCAATGGCAATGGCAATGGCAATGGCAATGGCAATGGCAATGGCAATGGCAATGGCAATGGCAATGGCAATGGCAATGGCAATGGCAATGGCAATGGCAATGGCAATGGCAATGGCAATGGCAATGGCAATGGCAATGGCAATGGCAATGGCAATGGCAATGGCAATGGCAATGGCAATGGCAATGGCAATGGCAATGGCAATGGCAATGGCAATGGCAATGGCAATGGCAATGGCAATGGCAATGGCAATGGCAATGGCAATGGCAATGGCAATGGCAATGGCAATGGCAATGGCAATGGCAATGGCAATGGCAATGGCAATGGCAATGGCAATGGCAATGGCAATGGCAATGGCAATGGCAATGGCAATGGCAATGGCAATGGCAATGGCAATGGCAATGGCAATGGCAATGACAATGACAATGACAATGACAATGACAATGACAATGACAATGACAATGACACTGACACTGACACTGACACTGACACTGACACTGACACTGACACTGACACTGACACTGACACTGACACTGACACTGACACTGACACTGACACTGACACTGACACTGACACTGACACTGACACTGACACTGACACTGACACTGACACTGACACTGACACTGACACTGACACTGACACTGACACTGACACTGACACTGACACTGACACTGACACTGACACTGACACTGACACTGACACTGACAATGACAATGACAATGACAATGACAATGACAATGACAATGACAATGACAATGACAATGACAATGACAATGACAATGACAATGACAATGACAATGACAATGACAATGACAATGACAATGACAATGACAATGACAATGACAATGACAATGACAATGACAATGACAATGACAATGACAATGACAATGACAATGACAATGACAATGACAATGACAATGACAATGACAATGACAATGACAATGACAATGACAATGACAATGACAATGACAATGACAATGACAATGACAATGACAATGACAATGACAATGACAATGACAATGACAATGACAATGACAATGACAATGACAATGACAATGACAATGACAATGACAATGACAATGACAATGACAATGACAATGACAATGACAATGACAATGACAATGACAATGACAATGACAATGACAATGACAATGACAATGACAATGACAATGACAATGACAATGACAATGACAATGACAATGACAATGACAATGACAATGACAATGACAATGACAATGACAATGACAATGACAATGACAATGACAATGACAATGACAATGACAATGACAATGACAATGACAATGACAATGACAATGACAATGACAATGACAATGACAATGACAATGACAATGACAATGACAATGACAATGACAATGACAATGACAATGACAATGACAATGACAATGACAATGACAATGACAATGACAATGACAATGACAATGACAATGACAATGACAATGACAATGACAATGACAATGACAATGACAATGACAATGACAATGACAATGACAATGACAATGACAATGACAATGACAATGACAATGACAATGACAATGACAATGACAATGACAATGACAATGACAATGACAATGACAATGACAATGACAATGACAATGACAATGACAATGACAATGACAATGACAATGACAATGACAATGACAATGACAATGACAATGACAATGACAATGACAATGACAATGACAATGACAATGACAATGACAATGACAATGACAATGACAATGACAATGACAATGACAATGACAATGACAATGACAATGACAATGACAATGACAATGACAATGACAATGACAATGACAATGACAATGACAATGACAATGAC